>CM042690.1:547276915-552276915 GCA_023614405.1 Avena insularis
GTCAGGCCTTCTCACCTCACCTCGCCGCTTCCCAGACTTCGTGTCCTCAACCTCTATCCCCACTCAAGCATGCCACTCAACCGCCGCCGATCAAGGCCCTCGCTTCCATGACTGGCCTCGAGCCTTCGCCAAGGCCCTTCGTTGGCCCAGTCACCACGCTGCTGCAGAAGCTCTATGTCATTGCCTCAGAACCCCATCTGCGCTATCATGACAGCTCAAGGGCTCACCTCGCATCGTGATCCTCGAGCCCCATCGCGAGGACGCCCTACGCCGCGTCGCCCGAGCTTCCCCAGTGTCACACCCGCCGCCAGAGCCTCCCCAAGCTTGTTGCCATGGTCTTCATCAGGTGTTTAAGCCGCATTGGTGTTTTGGTGCTGATGTCGTTGGTCTGCTATCCACGGTATCCTCGTCCCTGAGTTCGTACTTGATGTGGGCTATGTGACCGTGTGTTAGTGATACGGTGGAGAAGTTTGTGTTGTGGTGCCATCTGTGCTGCTAGACATAGAAGACCCTATCGCAACCGAGTTCTACTTCCATGCGTGTAGCCCTCCAAGACCATCTCCAGTGATCTCTTGTGCAGCGGTACCCGTCAAGATCTCCATCGGCAACGAGTCTCGGACCCGAAGACCACCAAGCTCTCCGACCCGGTATCCGAAGATGCCGAGACCCCGGACACCAAGATCTCACATATCCTGGAGCCTTGTTCCCGGAGTCCGAAGACCGATCCCGGTGAGACCGAACCTGAACCACATCGAACCAAGATCGCCAAACGCCAATGTGTGATCCCCTTTCTGAGCCCTATTTTATAAAATATAATATAAACTCGTGCATCTTAAATTGTTCATGATTGCATTCATACTTGGTCATTTGGGGCTATTTAGTCGACTCGCCTAATAATTAAATATGGAGACCATATGCGGGCGAATCTCGTCTTATATTGGCTCCATTTAAATTTGTGTAGCGAACCGATGCCATGTTTTGCCTTGTTTAATCAACATTTAAATTGCGGGGTAGCTAAACAACATGAACCTCCTATATAATTGTCGGGACCCTGGTTCCGCTTAATATTGCCTAATTGCATCGTATCTTTGTCATGCCATGCATCATTCATGCATCATGCCGATCTTCTACCGTAGTATTAAATAGTGCATCCGGTGTTTCTTTTAGTGTTTTGCTTCTTCACGGATTAGGCCATTGAGTGGATGCGAGTATCGACACGTTCTTCGGATAATGTCCCTTCGACAGTGTTTCCCAGGCGAGCATTCTCCCCCTTTCTACCTATTTTGCGTTTATAGTCTTTATTTCCTCCTGTTGATCTATTGCTATCCGTGTCGCGATGATTTAGTGTTTCGTACTAGATATATTCCATGCAGCCCTTATATTGCCTTGGACACCTCCTATTACCTGTTGTTTGGTAGATAGATGGTCTTGCGAGTCGTAGTCGCTTGCTCGGGTGCGATCCCGTGTCGTGAAGTACCACACAGTTGTTGGAATATTGTCATATGCTTTATAGTGGAGAGGACCATGACTTTAAATATAACTATTAAATTGCTGGGACAACTAATGAAAGAGGCACCGGTGGGCAATATATGTTATTTGGTTTTTCATGTCCACTTGTGTCCCGTAGGCCCCGAGTACTTGATACCTGTTCCTTGAATATTCACACTATCCACATACGGGAGACTCTATGAATCCCCCTTAGCCAGAGCTTGATTCATTTCTTATTTCTTGGGGCCACAAACTAGTTTGGGGCTTTATTACTATCCTGTACCTATGCCATGCTTTACTGCTTTATTTACGATTGTGCGTGGAGCACCTGTACTGTTTTGGATCGTGACATGTTTTCGCTATATCGACAAGCCCACCACACTTTCGGTTCCATTGCCATCATTCTACACAAACCCTCGGTCCATCTCGGAGCCGGCCAACTTCGTTGCAGGTAGCTTAGTAGGGTGCCCCCCTGAAATATTTTATGAATCCTGTGATTGCTTTGTCGTGAAATCCTCGTTGGGTTTTTATTTGGTTTTTCCGAGGTTGATCGTGTGTGTGTTGCTATTTGTGCACCCCTGCAGGGTAAATCTTTCTGAAAGCCATGTCCGCGGTTATGGATGACTTGGAGCACAGTATCTCGACCATAGACAAGCATAACTAAAGTAGTGCTATAAATTTGACTTAATATGTGACTAGTAATCAGCTTCACTACAACGGAATGGATAATAAAAGTGCCAACAACTGGTGGAACTGGGTGTATCGTGTCATGTTATACCCCTAGTAAGTATCGCAACTCCAATGGAATGAAATAAAAGTGCCAACAACTGGGTTTGGGATGTCACATGGTAATTGTATCGACTAGTAATCTTCGCAACTACCGAATGGTTAACTAAAACTGCCCATTGCTTATGCTACCAGGATGACTCATGCTATCTATATCTGACTAGTAAGTGCTGCAACTATAATGGAATGAATAAAACTGCCAACTATGTGAGTTCCTCGGTTTGACTTCCTCGTGTGGTCTCGAGGGGGAAATACCAGGATGGGTATGACTGGTGTTAGTCTCAGGTTGGTCCCGAATAGGTCTCTCTTATTCCTCTCTAATAGCCGATAGTTGTATCGAGTCTCTATAGGTTGTTTAGTGCATGCTTCGCTGCCGCTTCAGTCCACCATACCTATGTAGGCGAGAGCCGCCGAATTCTAGCCTCGCTGTGTACTAGCCTCAGTACTGACGCTCCTCTTTTTCCTTCGCCCTTTGTCGGCACCCCCTTTTGTTTTAGCAGGTTTGCGATCGATGTCGTTAGCAGGGTTACCCTTCTGGCTTGGCCTGGGCAGGGTTATGGACGCCATTGGTTATTCTTCAGGGCTGTTAGCTCAATTTGCTTCTTATCCGTACTCGGATGCCATATCGTTTTCAAGGTGATTTGGATCTTTGTACTGTACATCTGTATTATTGACTCAGTGAGTCGTTGCTGTATATATATATCTGTTCTGTGGGTTCCATCGTGGACTATTGAGTAATGATATTACTTTGTTTTCCACCCGCACGAAAGTGCCTAGTGGGCGTCCTTGAATCATTTCAATGCGGGTTTGGCGGGAAGCGCTAAAACTTGCATAGGGCCGATTCGAGGGTGTTACATGTCATTGCATGTCTGTTCTTTTCATGAACCACACATGGATCCAACAGTGTCATTGCATGTGTGTTCTTTTCATGAACCACAGCTAGAGTCATTGCATGTGTGTTCTTCTAAACAAACCACACATGGATCCACCTAGTATGATTGCATGTCTGTTCTTTTCACAAACCACACATGGATCCACCAGTGTCATTGCATGTGTGTTCTTTTAATGAACGACAGCTAGAGTCATTGCATGTCTGTTCTTTACACAAACCACACATGGATCGACCCAGTGTGATTACATGTCTGTTCTTCTCATGAACCACATAAGGATCCACCAGTGTCATTACATGTCTGTTCTTTTCACAAACCACATAAAGATCCACCAGTGTCATTGCATGTCTGTTCTTTTCATGAACCACATAGGGATCCACCAGTGTCATTGGATGTGTGTTCTTCTCATGAACCACACATGGATGCACCAGTGTCACTGCATGTCTGTTCTTTTCATGAACCACACCCAGTTTCATTGCATGTCTGTTCCTCTAAACAAACCACATAAAGATCCACCAGTGTCATTGCATGTTTGTTCTTTTCATGAACCACACATGGATCCACCAGTGTCATTGCATGTGTGTTCTTTTCATGAACCACAGCTAGAGTCATTGCATGTGTGTTCTTCCAAACAAACCACACATGGATCCACCTAGTGTGATTGCATGTCTGTTCTTTTCACAAACCACACATGGATCCACTAGTGTCATTGCATGTGTGTTCTTTTCATGAACCACAGCTAGAGTCATTGCATGTCTGTTCTTTCCACAAACCACACATGGATCCACCTTGTGTGATTGCATGTCTATTCTTTTCACAAACCACACATGGATCCACCAGTGTCATTGTGTGTGTCTTCTTCTCATGAACCACATCCAGTGTCATTGCATCTCTGTTCTTCTCACAAACCACATAAGGATCCACCAGTGTCATTGCATGTCTATTCTTCTAAACAAAGACATAAGGATCCCCCAGTGTCATTGCATGTGTGTTCTTTTCATGAACCATAGCTAGAGTCATTGCATGTGTTTTCTTCTAAACAAACCACATAAGGATCCACCAGTGTCATTGCATGTCTGTTCTTTTCATGAGCCACACCCAGTGTCATTGCATGTTTGTTCCTCTAAACAAACCACATAAGGATCCACCAGTGGCATTGCATGTCTGTTCATTTCATGAACCACACATGGATCCACCAGTATCATTGTATGGGTGTTCTTTTCATGAACCACAGCTAGAGTCATTGCATGTGTATTCTTCTAAACAAACAACACATGGATCCACCTAGTGTGATTGCATGTGTGTTCTTTTCACAAACTACACATGGATCCACCAGTGTCATTGCATGTGTGTTCTTTTCATGAACCACAGCTAGAGTGATTGCATGTCTGTTTTTTCCAAAAACCACACATGGATCCACCTAGTGTGATTGCATGTCTATTCTTCTCATGAACCACATAAGGATCCACCAGTGTCATTGCATCTCTGTTCTTTTCACAAACCACATAAGGATCCACCAGTGTCATTGCATGTCTGTTCTTTTCATGAACCACATAAGGATCCACCAGTGTCATTGGATGTGTGTTCTTCTCATGAACCACATAAGGATCCACCAGTGTCATTGCATGTCTGTTCTTTTCACAAACCACATAAGGATCCACCAGTGTCATTGCATGTCTGTTCTTTTCATGAACCACATAAGGATCCACCAGTGGCATTGGGTGTGTGTTCTTCTCATGAACCACACATGGATCCACCAGTGTCATTGCATGTTTGTTCTTTTCATGAACCACACCCAGTGGCATTGCATGTCTGTTCCTCTAAACAGACCACATAAGGATCCACCAGTGTCATTGCATGTCTATTCTTTTCATGAACCACACATGGATCCACCAGTGTCATCACATGTGTGTTCTTTTCATGAACCACAGCTAGAATCATGGCATGTGTGTTCTTCTAAACAAACCACACATGGAAACACCTAGTGTGATTGCATGTTTGTTCTTTTCACAAACCACACATGGATCCACTAGTGTCATTGCATGTGTGTTCTTTTCATGAACCACAGCTATGTCATTGCATGTCTGTTCTTTCCACAAACCACACATGGATCCACCTAGTGTGATTTCATGTCTGTTTTTTTCAAAAACCACACATGGATCCACCAGTGTCATTGCATGTGTGTTCTTCTCATTAACCACAACCAGTGTCATTGCATGTCTGTTCTTCTCACAAACCACATAAGGATCCACCAGTGTCATTGCATGTCTATTCTTCTAAACAAACCACATAAGGATCCCCTAGTGTCATTGCATGTGTGTTCTTTTCATGAACCACAACTAGAGTCATTGCATGTGTATTCTTCTAAACAAACCACATAAGGATCCACCAGTGCCATTGCATGTCTGTTCTTTCCATGAACACACCCAGTGTCATTGCATGTTTGTTCCTCTAAACAAACCACACATGGATCCACCTAGAGTCATTGCATGTCTGTTCTTTTCATGAACCACATAAGGATCCACCAGTGTCATTGGATGTGTGTTCTTCTCATGAACCACACATGGATGCACCAGTGTCATTCCATGTGTGTTCCTTTCATGAACCACAGCTAGAGTCATTGCATGTGTGTTCTTCTAAACAAACCACATAAGGATCCACCAGTGTCATTGCATGTCTGTTCTTTTCATGAACCACACCAAGTGTCATTAGATGTTTGTTCCTCTAAACAAACCACACATGGAACCACCTAGAGTCATTGCATGTCAGTTCTTTTCATAAACCACACATGGATCCACCAGTGTCATTGCTTGTCTGTTCTTCCCATGAACCACACTTAGATCCACCAGTGTCATTGCATGTCTGTTATTTTCATGAACCAGACCCAGTGTCATTGCATGTGTGTTGCTCTAAACAAACCACATAAGGATCCACCAGTGTCACTGCATGTCTATTCTTTTCATGAACCAGACATGGATCTACCAGTGTCATTGCATGTCTGTTCTTTTCACAAACCACATAAGGATCCACCAGTGTCATTGCATGTCTGTTCTTTTCATGAACCACATAAGGATCCACCAGTCATTGGATGTGTGTTCTTCTCATGAACCACACATGGATCCACCAGTGTCAATGCATGTCTGTTCTTTTCATTAACCACACCTAGTGTCATTGCATGTCTGTTCCTCTAAACAAACAACATAAGGATCCACTAGTGTCATTGCATGTCCGTTATTTTCATGAACCACACATGGATCCACCAGTGTCATTGCATGTATGTTCTTTTCATGAACCACAGCTAGAGTCATTGCATGTGTGGTCTTCTAAATAAATCACACATGGATCCACCTAGTGTGATTGCATGTTTGGTCTTTTCACAAACCACACATGGATCCACCAGTGTCATTGCATGTGTGTTATTTTCATGAACCACAGCTAGATTCATTGCATGTCTATACTTTCCACAAACCATACATGGATCCACCTAGTGTGATTGCATGTTTGTTCTTTTCACAAACCACACATGGATGCACCAGTGTCATTGCATGTGTGTTCTTCTCATGAATCACAACCAGTGTCATTGCATGTCTGTTCTTCTCAGAAACCACATAAGGATCCACTAGTGTCATTTCATATATGTTCTTCTAAACAAACCACATAAGGATCCCCAGTGTCATTGCAGGTGTGTTCTTTTCATGAACCACAGATAGAGTCATTGCATGTGTGTTCTTCTAAACAAACCACATAAGGATCCACTAGTGTCATTGCATGTCTGTTCTTTTCATGAACACACCCAGTGTCATTGCATGTTTGTTCCTCTAAACAAACCACACATGGATCCACCTAGAGTCATGGCATGTCTTTTCTTCTAAACCAACCACATAAGGATCCCCTAGCGTCCTTGCATGTGTGTTCTTTTAATGAACCACAGCTAGAGTCATTGCATGTGTGTTCTTCTAAACAAACCACATACGGATGCACCAGTGTGATTGCATGTCTGTTCTTTTCATGAACCACACCCAGTGTTATTGCATGTCTGTTCCTCTAAACAAACCACATAAGGATCCAACAGTGTCAATGCATATCTGTTCTTTTCATGAACCACATAGGGATCCACCAGTGTCATTGGATGTGTGTACTTCTCATGAACCACACATGGATGCACCAGTGTCATTGCGTGTCTGTTCTTTTCATGAACCACACCCAGTGTCATTGCATGTATGTTCCTAAACAAACCACATAAGGATCCACGGTGTCATTGCATGTCTGTTCTTTTCATGAACCACATGGATCCACCAGTGTCATTGTGTGTTCTTTTCATGAACCACAGCTAGAGTCATTGCATGTGTGTTCTTCCAAACAAACCACACAAGGATCCACCTAGTGTGATTGCATGTCTGTTCTTTTCACAAACGACACATGGATCCACTAGTGTCATTGCATGTGTGTTCTTTTCATGAACCACAGCTAGAGTCATTGCATGTCTGTTCTTTCCACAAACCACAAAGGGATCCACCTTGTGTGATTCCATGTCTATTCTTTTCACAAACCACACATGGATCCACCAGTGTCATTGCATGTGTGTTCTTCTCATGAACCATAGCCAGTGTCATTGCATCTCTGTTCTTCTCACAAACCACATAAGTATCCACCAGTGTCATTGGATGTGTGTTCTTCTCATGAACCACACATCGATCCACGAGTGTCAATGCATGTCTGTTCTTTTCATGAACCACACCCAGTGTCATTGCATGTCTGTTCCTCTAAACATACCACATAAGGATCCACCAGTGTCATTGCATGTCTGCTATTTTCATGAACCACACATGGATCCACCAGTGTCATTGCATGTGTGTTCTTTTCATGAACCACAGCTAGAGTCATTGCATGTGTGTTCTTCTAAAGAAGCCACACATGGATCCACCTAGTGTGATTGCATGTCTGTTCTTTTCACAAACCACACATGGATCCACCAGTGTCATTGCATGTGTGTTCTTTTCATGAACCACAGCTAGATTCATTGCATGTCTATACTTTCCACAAACCATACATGGATCCACCTAGTGTGATTGCATGTTTGTTCTTTTCACAAACCACACATGGATGCACCAGTGTCATTGCATGTGTGTTCTTCTCATGAATCACAACCAGTGTCATTGCATGTCCATTCTTCTCGAAACCACATAAGGATCCACTAGTGTCATTTCATATATGTTCTTCTAAACAAACCACATAAGGATCCCCAGTGTCATTGCAGGTGTGTTCTTTTCATGAACCACAGCTAGAGTCATTGCATGTGTGTTCTTCTAAACAAACCACATAAGGATCCACCAGTGCCATTGCATGTCTATTCTTTTCATGAACACACCCAGTGTCATTGCATGTTTGTTCCTCTAAACAAACCACACATGGATCCACCTAGAGTCATTGCATGTCTGTTCTTCTAAACAAACCACATAAGGATCCCCTAGTGTCATTGCATGTGTGTTATTTTAATGAACCACAGCTAGAGTCATTGCATGTGTGTTCTTCTAAACAAACCACATAAGGATCCACCAGTGTCATTGCATGTCTGTTCTTTTCATGAACCACACCCAGTGTCATTGCATGTCTGTTTCTCTAAACAAACCACCTAAGGATCCACCAGTGTCAATGCATATCTGTTCTTTTCATGAACCACATAGGGATCCACCAGTGTCATTGAATGTGTGTTCTTCTCATGAACCACACATGGATGCACCAGTGTCATTGCGTGTCTGTTCTTTTCATGAACCACACCCAGTGTCATTGCATGTATGTTCCTCTAAACAAACCACATAAGGATCCACCAGTGTCATTGCATGTCTGTTCTTTTCATGAACCACACATGGATCCACCAGTGTCATTGCATGTGTGTTCTTTTCATGAACCACAGCTAGAGTCATTGCATGTGTGTTCTTCCAAACAAACCACACAAGGATCCACCTAGTGTGATTGCATGTCTGTTCTTTTCACAAACGACACATGGATCCACTAGTGTCATTGCATGTGTGTTCTTTTCATGAACCACAGCTAGAGTCATTGCATGTCTGTTCTTTCCACAAACCACAAAGGGATCCACCTTGTGTGATTCCATGTCTATTCTTTTCACAAACCACACATGGATCCACCAGTGTCATTGCATGTGTGTTCTTCTCATGAACCATAGCCAGTGTCATTGCATCTCTGTTCTTCTCACAAACCACATAAGGATCCACCAGTGTCATTGGATGTGTGTTCTTCTCATGAACCACACATCGATCCACTAGTGTCAATGCATGTCTGTTCTTTTCATGAACCACACCCAGTGTCATTGCATGTCTGTTCCTCTAAACATACCACATAAGGATCCACCAGTGTCATTGCATGTCTGCTATTTTCATGAACCACACATGGATCCACCAGTGTCATTGCATGTGTGTTCTTTTCATGAACCACAGCTAGAGTCATTGCATGTGTGTTCTTCTAAAGAAGCCACACATGGATCCACCTAGTGTGATTGCATGTCTGTTCTTTTCACAAACCACACATGGATCCACCAGTGTCATTGCATGTGTGTTCTTTTTATGAACCACAGCTAGATTAATTGCATGTCTATACTTTCCACAAACCATACATGGATCCACCTAGTGTGATTGCATGTTTGTTCTTTTCACAAACCACACATGGATGCACCAGTGTCATTGCATGTGTGTTCTTCTCATGAATCACAACCAGTGTCATTGCATGTCTGTTCTTCTCAGAAACCACATAAGGATCCACTAGTGTCATTTCATATATGTTCTTCTAAACAAACCACATAAGGATCACCAGTGTCATTGCAGGTGTGTTCTTTTCATGAACCACAGCTAGAGTCATTGCATGTGTGTTCTTCTAAACAAACCACATAAGGATCCACCAGTGCCATTGCATGTCTATTCTTTTCATGAACACACCCAGTGTCATTGCATGTTTGTTCCTCTAAACAAACCACACATGGATCCACCTAGAGTCATTGCATGTCTGTTCTTCTAAACAAACCACATAAGGATCCCCTAGTGTCATTGCATGTGTGTTCTTTTAATGAACCACAGCTAGAGTCATTGCATGTGTGTTATTCTAAACAAACCACATAAGGATCCACCCGTGTCATTGCATGTCTGTTCTTTTCATGAACCACACCCAGTGTCATTGCATGTCTGTTTCTCTAAACAAACCACCTAAGGATCCACCAGTGTCAATGCATATCTGTTCTTTTCATGAACCACATAGGGATCCACCAGTGTCATTGGATGTGTGTTCTTCTCATGAACCACACATGGATGCACCAGTGTCATTGCGTGTCTGTTCTTTTCATGAACCACACCCAGTGTCATTGCATGTATGTTCCTCTAAACAAACCACATAAGGATCCACCAGTGTCATTGCATGTCTGTTCTTTTCATGAACCACACATGGATCCACCAGTGTCATTGCATGTGTGTTCTTTTCATGAACCACAGCTAGAGTCATTGCATGTGTGTTCTTCCAAACAAACCACACAAGGATCCACCTAGTGTGATTGCATGTCTGTTCTTTTCACAAATGAAACATGGATCCACTAGTGTCATTGCATGTGTGTTCTTTTCATGAACCACAGCTAGAGTCATTGCATGTCTGTTCTTTCCACAAACCACAAAGGGATCCACCTTGTGTGATTCCATGTCTATTCTTTTCACAAACCACACATGGATCCACCAGTGTCATTGCATGTGTGTTCTTCTCATGAACCATAGCCAGTGTCATTGCATCTCTGTTCTTCTCACAAACCACATAAGGATCCACCAGTGTCATTGGATGTGTGTTCTTCTCATGAACCACACATCGATCCACTAGTGTCAATGCATGTCTGTTCTTTTCATGAACCACACCCAGTGTCATTGCATGTCTGTTCCTCTAAACATACCACATAAGGATCCACCAGTGTCATTGCATGTCTGCTATTTTCATGAACCACACATGGATCCACCAGTGTCATTGCATGTGTGTTCTTTTCATGAACCACAGCTAGAGTCATTGCATGTGTGTTCTTCTAAAGAAGCCACACATGGATCCACCTAGTGTGATTGCATGTCTGTTCTTTTCACAAACCACACATGGATCCACCAGTGTCATTGCATGTGTGTTCTTTTCATTAACCACACCTAGTGTCATTGCATGTCTATTCCTCTAAACAAACAACATAAGGATCCACTAGTGTCATTGCATGTCCGTTATTTTCATGAACCACACATGGATCCACCAGTGTCATTGCATGTTTGTTCTTCTCATGAACCATAGCTAGTGTCATTGCATCTCTGTTCTTCTCACAAACCACATAAGGATCCACCAGTGTCATTGCATGTCTATTCTTCTAAACAAAGCACATAAGGATCCCCCAGTGTCATTGCATGTCTGTTCTTTTCATGAACCATAGCTAGAGTCATTGCATGTGTTTTATTCTAAACAAACCACATAAGGATCCACCAGTGTCATTGCATGTCTATTCTTTTCATGAACCACACCCAGTGTCAATGCATGTCTGTTCCTCTAAACAAACCACATAAGGATCCACCACTGTCATTGCATGTCTGTTCATTTCATGAACCACACATGGATCCACCAGTATCATTGTATGGGTGTTCTTTTCATGAACCACAGCTAGAGTCATTGCATGTGTATTCTTCTAAACAAACGACACATGGATCCACCTAGTGTGATTGCATGTCTGTTCTTTTCACAAACCACACATGGATCCGCCAGTGTCATTGCATGTGTGTTCTTTTCATGAACCACAGCTAGAGTGATTGCATGTCTGTTCTTTCGAAAAACCACACATGGATCCACCTAGTGTGATTGCATGTCTATTCTTCTCATGAACCACATAAGGATCCACCAGTGTCATTGCATCTCTGTTCTTTTCAAAAACCACATAAGGATCCACCAGTGTCATTGCATGTCTTTTCTTTTCATGAACCACATAAGGAGCCGCCAGTGTCATTGGATGTGTGTTCTTCTCATGAACCACATAAGGATCCACCAGTGTCATTGAATTTTGTTCTTTTCACAAACCACATAAGGATCCACCAGTGTCATTGCATGTATATTCTTTTCATGAACCACATAAGGATCCACCAGTGTCACTGGGTGTGTGTTCTTCTCATGAACCACACATGGATCCACCAGTGTCATTGCATGTCTTTTCTTTTCATGAACCACACCCAGTGTCATTGCATGTCTGTTCCTCTAAACAGACCACATAAGGATCCATCAGTGTCATTGTATGTCTATTCTTTTCATGAACCACACATGGATCCACTAGTGTCATTACATGTGTGTTCTTTTCATGAACCACAGCTAGAGTCATTGCAGGTGTGTTTTTCTAAACAAACCACACATGGATCCACCTAGTGTGATTGCATGTCTGTTCTTTTCACAAACCACACATGGATCCACTAGTGTCATTGCATGTGTGTTCTTTTCATGAACCAGAGCTAGTGTCATTGCATGTCTGTTCTTTCCACAAACCACACATGGATCCACCTAGTGTGATTTCATGTCTGTTCTTTTCAAAAACCACACATGGATCCACCAGTGTCATTCCATGTGTGTTCTTCTCATTAACCACAGCCAGTGTCATTGCATGTCTATTCTTCTCACAAACCACATAAGGATCCACCAGTGTCATTGCCTTTCTATTCTTCTAAACAAACCACATAAGGATCCCCAAGTGTCATTGCATGTGTGTTCTTTTCATGAACCACAGCTAGAGTCATTGCATGTGTGTTCTTCTAAACAAACCACATAAGGATCCACCAGTGTCATTGCATGTCTATTCTTTTCATGAACCACACCCAGTGTCATTGCATGTTTGTTCCTCTAAAAGAACCACACATGGATCCACCTAGAGTCATTGCATGTCTGTTGTTTTCATGAACCACATAAGGATCCACCAGTGTCATTGGATGTCTGTTCTTCTCATGAACCAAACATGGATGCACCAGTGTCATTGCATGTGTGTTCCTTTCATGAACCACAGCTAGAGTCATTGCATGTGTGTTCTTCTAAACAAACCACATAAGGATCCACCAGTGTCATTGCATGTCTGTTCTTTTCATGAACCACACCCAGTGTCATTGGATGTTTGTTCGTCTAAACAAACCACACATGGATCCACCTAGAGTCATTGCATGTCAGTTCTTTTCACAAACCACACATGGATCCACCAGTGTTATTGCATGTCTGTTCTTCTCATGAACCACACATAGATCCACCAGTGGGATTGCATGTCTGTTCTTTTCATGAACCACACCAAGTGTTATTGCATGTGTGTTGCTCTAAACAAACCACATAAGGATCCACCAGTGTCATTGCATGTCTATTCTTTTCATGAACCACACATGGATCCACCAGTGTCATTGCATGTCTGTTCTTTTCACAAACCACATAAGGATCCACTAGTGTTATTGCATGTCTGTTCTTTTCATGAACCACATAAGGATCCACCAGTGTCATTGGATGTGTGTTCTTCTCATGAACCACACATGGATCCACTAGTGTCAACGCATGTCTGTTCTTTTCATGAAACACACCAAATGTCATTGCATGTCTGTTCCTCTAAACAAACAACATAAGGATCCACTATTGTCATTGCATGTCCGTTATTTTCATGAACCACACATGGATCCACCAGTGTCATTTCATGTGTGTTCTTTTCATGAACCACAGCTAGAGTCATTACATGTGTGGTCTTCTAAATAAACCACACATGGATCCACCTAGTGTGATTACATGTCTGTTCTTTTCACAAACCACACATGGATCCACCAGTGTCATTGCATGTGTGTTCTTTTCATGAACCACAGCTAGAGTCATTGCATGTCTATACTTTCCACAAACCACACATGGATCCACCTA
This sequence comes from Avena insularis, assembly GCA_023614405.1. Taxonomy (NCBI): domain Eukaryota; kingdom Viridiplantae; phylum Streptophyta; class Magnoliopsida; order Poales; family Poaceae; genus Avena; species Avena insularis. The sequence continues at coordinate 547,291,012 of CM042690.1, forward strand.
GTGTGATTGCATGTTTGTTCTTTTCACAAACCACACATGGATCCACCAGTGTCATTGCATGTGTGTTCTTCTCATGAACCACAACCAGTGTCATTGCATGTCTGTTCTTCTCACAAACCACATAAGGATCCACTAGTGTCATTGCATATATGTTCTTCTAAACAAACCACATAAGGATCCCCAGTGTCATTGCATATCTGTTCTTTTCATGAACCACAGCTAGAGTCATTGCATGTGTGTTCTTCTAAACAAACCACATAAGGATCCACCAGTGTCATTGCATGTCTATTCTTTTCATGAACACACCCAGTGTCATTGCATGTTTGTTCCTCTAAACAAACCACACATGGATCCACCTACAGTCATTGCATGTCTGTTCTTCTAAACAAACCACATAAGAACCCCCTAGTGTCATTGCATGTGTGTTCTTTCAATGAACCAGCTAGAGTCATTGCATGTGTGTTCTTCTAAACAAACCACATAAGGATCCACTAGTGTCATTGCATGTCTGTTCTTTTCATGAACCACACCCAATGTCATTACATGTATGTTCCTCTAAACAAACCACATAAGGATCCACGAGTGTCAATGCATATCTGTTGTTTTCACGAACCACATAGGGATCCACCAGTGTAATTGGATGTGTGTTCTTCTCATGAACCACACATGGATGCACCAATATCATTGCATGTCTGTTCTTTTCATGAACCACACCCAGTGTCATTGCATGTTTGTTCCTCTAAACAAACCATATAAGGATCCACCAGTGTCATTGCATGTTTGTTCTTTTCATGAACCACACATGGATCAACCAGTGTCATTGCATGTGTGTTCTTTTCATGAACCACAACTAGAGTCATTGCATGTGTGTTATTCCAAACAAACCACCCATGGATCCACCTAGTGTGATTGCATGTCTGTTCTTTTCACAAACCACACATGGATCCACTAGTGTCATTGCATGTGTGTTCTTTTCATGAACCACAACTAGAGTCATTGCATGTCTGTTCTTTCCACAAACCACACATGGATCCACCTTGTGTGATTGCATGTCTATTCTTTTCACAAACTACAAATGGATCCACCAATGTTATTGCATGTGTGTTCTTCTCATGAACCATAGCCAGTGTCATTGCATCTCTGTTCTTCTCACAAACCACATAAGGATCCACCAGTGTCATTGCATGACTATTCTTCTAAACAAAGCACATAAGGATCCCCCAGTGTCATTGCATGTGTGTTCTTTTCATGAACCATAACTAGAGTCATTGCATTTGTTTTCTTCCAAACAAACCACATAAGGATCCACCAGTGTCATTGCATGTCTGTTCTTTTCATGAACCACACCCAGTGTCATTGCATGTTTGTTCCTCTAAACAAACCTCATAAGGATCCACCAGTGTCATTGCATGTCTGTTCATTTCATGAACCACACATGGATCCACCAGTATCATTGCATGGGTGTTCTTTTCATGAACCACAGCTACAGTCATTGCATGTGTGTTCTTCTAAACAAACCACATATGGATCCACCTAGTGTGATTGCATGTCTGTTCTTTTCACAAACCACACATGGATCCACCAGTGTCATTCCATGTCTGTTCTTTTCATGAACCACATAAGGATCCACCAGTGTCATTGCATGTGTGTTCTTCTAAACAAACCACATAAGGATCCACCAGTGTCATTGCATGTGTGTTCTTTTCATGAACCACACGCAGTGTCATTGCATGTTTGTTCCTCTAAACAAACCACATAAGGATCCACCAGTGTCATTGCATGTCTGTTCTTTTCATGAACCACACATGGATACACCAGTGTCATTCCATGTGTGTTCTTTTCATGAACCACAACTAGAGTCATTGCATGAGTGTTCTTTTAAACAAACCACACATGGATCCACCTAGTGTGATTGCATGTCTGTTCTTTTCACAAACCACACATGGATCCACCAGTGTCATTGCATGTGTTTTCTTTTCATGAACGACAGCTAGAGTCATTGCATGTCTGTTCTTTCCACAAACCACACATGGATCCACCTAGTGTGATTGCATGTTTGTTCTTCTCATGAACCACATAAGGATCCACCAGTGTCATTGCATGCTTGTTGTTTTCACAAACCACATAAGGATCCACCAGTGTCGTTGCATGTCTGTTCTTTTCATGAACGACACCCAGTGGCATTGCATGTGTGTTGCTCTAAACAAACCACATAAGGATCCACCAGTGTCATTGCATGTCTATTACTTTCATGAACCACACATGGATCCACCAGTGTCATTGCATGTCTGTTCTTTTCACAAACCACATAAGGATCCACCAGTGTCATTGCATGTCTGTTCTTTTCATGAACCACATAAGGATCCACCAGTGTCATTGGATGTGTGTTCTTTTCATGAACCACACATGGATCCACCAGTGTCAATGCATGTCTGTTCTTTTCATGAAACACACCCAATGTCATTGCATGTGCTCCTCTAAACAAACAACATAAGGATCCACTAGTGTCATTGCATGTCCGTTATTTTCATGAACCACACATGGATCCACCAGTGTCATTTCATGTGTGTTCTTTTCATGAACCACACCTAGAGTCATTACATGTGTGGTTTTCTAAATAAACCACACATGGATCCACCTAGTGTGATTACATGTCTGTTCTTTTCACAAACCACACATGGATCCACCAGTGTCATTGCATGTGTGTTCTTTTCATGAACCACAGCTAGAGTCATTACATGTCTATACTTTCCACAAACCACACATGGATCCACCTAGTGTGATTGCATGTTTGTTCTTTTCACAAACCACACATGGATCCACCAGTGTCATTGCATGTGTGTTCTTCTCATGAACCACAACCAGTTCCATTGCATGTCTGTTCTTCTCACAAACCACATAAGGATCCACTAGTGTCATTGCATATATGTTCTTCTAAACAAACCACATAAGGATCCCCAGTGTCATTGCATGTCTGTTCTTTTCAGGAACCACAGCTAGAGTCATTGCATGTGTGTTCCTCTAAACAAACCACATAAGGATCCACCATTGTGAATGCATGTCTATTCTTTTCATGAACACACCCAGTGTCATTGCATGTTTCTTCCTCTAGACAAACCACATGGATCCACCTACGGTCATTGAACGTCATTCTTCTAAACAAACCACATAAGAATCCCCTAGTGTCATTGCATGTGTGTTATTTTAATGAACCATAGCTAGAGTCATTGCATGTGTGTTCTTCTAAACAAACCAAATAAGGATCCACTAGTGTCATTGCATGTCTGTTCTTTTCATGAACCACACCCAATGTCATTACATGTATGTTCCTCTAAACAAACCACATAAGGATCCACGAGTGTCAATGCATATCTGTTCTTTTCATGAACCACATAGGGATCCACCAGTGTCATTGGATGTGTGTTGTTCTCATGAACCACACATGGATGCACCAGTGTCATTGCATGTCTGTTCTTTTCATGAACCACCCCCAGTGTCATTGCATGTCTGTTCCTCTAAACAAACCACATAAGGATCCACCAGTGTCAATGCATGTTTGTTCTTTTCATGAACCACACATGGATCTACCAGTGTCATTGCATGTGTGTTCTTTTCATGAACCACAGCTAGAGTCATTGCATATGTGTTCTTCCAAACAAACCACACATGGATCCACCTAGTGTGATTGCATGTCTGTTCTTTTCACAAACGACACATGGATCCACTAGTGTCATTGCATGTGTGTTCTTTTCATGAACCACAGCTAGAGTCATTGCATGTCTGTTCTTTCCACAAACCACAAAGGGATCCACCTTGTGTGATTCCATGTCTATTCTTTTCACAAACCACACATGGATCCACCTGTGTCATTGCATGTGTGTTCTTCTCATGAACCATAGCTAGTGTCATTGCATCTCTGTTCTTCTCACAAACCACATAAGGATCCACGGTGTCATTGCATGACTATTCTTCTAAACAAAGCACATAAGGATCCCCCAGTGTCATTGCATGTGTGTTCTTTTCATGAACCATAGCTAGAGTCATTGCATTTGTTTTCTTCCAAACAAACCACATAAGGATACACCAGTGTCATTGCATGTCTGTTCTTTTCATGAACCACACCCAGTGTCATTGCATGTTTGTTCCTCTAAACAAACCACATAAGGATCCACCAGTGTCATTGCATGTCTGTTTCATTTCATGAACCACATGGATCCACAGTATCATTGCATGGGTGTTCTTTTCATGAACCACAGCTACAGTCATTGCATGTGTGTTCTTCTAAACAAACCACATATGGATCCACCTAGTGTGATTGCATGTCTGTTCTTTTCACAAACCACACATGGATCCACCAGTGTCATTCCATGTCTGTTCTTTTCATGAACCACATAAGGATCCACCAGTGTCATTGCATGTGTGTTCTTCTAAACAAACCACATAAGGATCCACCAGTGTCATTGCATGTGTGTTCTTTTCATGAACCACACCCAGTGTCATTGCATGTTTGTTCCTCTAAACAAACCACATAAGGATCCACCAGTGTCATTGCATGTCTGTTCTTTTCATGAACCACACATGGATACACCAGTGTCATTCCATGTGTGTTCTTTTCATGAACCACAACTAGAGTCATTGCATGAGTGTTCTTTTAAACAAACCACACATGGATCCACCTAGTGTGATTGCATGTCATTCTTTTCACAAACCACACATGGATCCACCAGTGTCATTGCATGTGTTTTCTTTTCATGAACGACAGCTAGAGTCATTGCATGTCTGTTCTTTCCACAAACCACACATGGATCCACCTAGTGTGATTGCATGTTTGTTCTTCTCATGAACCACATAAGGATCCACCAGTGTCATTGCATGCTTGTTGTTTTCACAAACCACATAAGGATCCACCAGTGTCGTTGCATGTCTGTTCTTTTCATGAACGACACCCAGTGGCATTGCATGTGTGTTGCTCTAAACAAACCACATAAGGATCCACCAGTGTCATTGCATGTCTATTACTTTCATGAACCACACATGGATCCACCAGTGTCATTGCATGTCTGTTCTTTTCACAAACCACATAAGGATCCACCAGTGTCATTGCATGTCTGTTCTTTTCATGAACCACACATGGATCCACCAGTGTCAATGCATGTCTGTTCTTTTCATGAAACACACCCAATGTCATTGCATGTCTGTTCCTCTAAACAAACAACATAAGGATCCACTAGTGTCATTGCATGTCCGTTATTTTCATGAACCACACATGGATCCACCAGTGTCATTTCATGTGTGTTCTTTTCATGAACCACACCTAGAGTCATTACATGTGTGGTTTTCTAAATAAACCACACATGGATCCACCTAGTGTGATTACATGTCTGTTCTTTTCACAAACCACACATGGACCCACCAGTGTCATTACATGTGTGTTCTTTTCATGAACCACAGCTAGAGTCATTACATGTCTATACTTTCCACAAACCACACATGGATCCACCTAGTGTGATTGCATGTTTGTTCTTTTCACAAACCACACATGGATCCACCAGTGTCATTGCATGTGTGTTCTTCTCATGAACCACAACCAGTTCCATTGCATGTCATTCTTCTCACAAACCACATAAGGATCCACTAGTGTCATTGCATATATGTTCTTCTAAACAAACCACATAAGGATCCCCAGTGTCATTGCATGTCTGTTCTTTTCAGGAACCACAGCTAGAGTCATTGCATGTGTGTTCCTCTAAACAAACCACATAAGGATCCACCATTGTGAATGCATGTCTATTCTTTTCATGAACACACCCAGTGTCATTGCATGTTTCTTCCTCTAGACAAACCACACATGGATCCACCTACAGTCATTGAACGTTTGTTCTTCTAAACAAACCACATAAGAATCCCCTAGTGTCATTGCATGTGTGTTATTTTAATGAACCATAGCTAGAGTCATTGCATGTGTGTTCTTCTAAACAAACCAAATAAGGATCCACTAGTGTCATTGCATGTCTGTTCTTTTCATGAACCACACCCAATGTCATTACATGTATGTTCCTCTAAACAAACCACATAAGGATCCACGAGTGTCAATGCATATCTGTTCTTTTCATGAACCACATAGGGATCCACCAGTGTCATTGGATGTGTGTTGTTCTCATGAACCACACATGGATGCACCAGTGTCATTGCATGTCATTCTTTTCATGAACCACCCCGGTGTCATTGCATGTCTGTTCCTCTAAACAAACCACATAAGGATCCACCAGTGTCAATGCATGTTTGTTCTTTTCATGAACCACACATGGATCTACCAGTGTCATTGCATGTGTGTTCTTTTCATGAACCACAGCTAGAGTCATTGCATATGTGTTCTTCCAAACAAACCACACATGGATCCACCTAGTGTGACTGCATGTCTGTTCTTTTCACAAACGACACATGGATCCACTAGTGTCATTGCATGTGTGTTCTTTTCATGAACCACAGCTAGAGTCATTGCATGTCTGTTCTTTCCACAAACCACAAAGGGATCCACCTTGTGTGATTCCATGTCTATTCTTTTCACAAACCACACATGGATCCACCAGTGTCATTGCATGTGTGTTCTTCTCATGAACCATAGCTAGTGTCATTGCATCTCTGTTCTTCTCACAAACCACATAAGGATCCACCAGTGTCATTGCATGACTATTCTTCTAAACAAAGCACATAAGGATCCCCCAGTGTCATTGCATGTGTGTTCTTTTCATGAACCATAGCTAGAGTCATTGCATTTGTTTTCTTCCAAACAAACCACATAAGGATACACCAGTGTCATTGCATGTACGTTCTTTTCATGAACCACACCGGTGTCATTGCATGTTTGTTCCTCTAAACAAACCACATAAGGATCCACAGTGTCATTGCATGTACATTTCATTTCATGAACCACACATGGATCCACCAGTATCATTGCATGGGTGTTCTTTTCATGAACCACAGCTGATCATTGCATGTGTGTTCTTCTAAACAAACCACATATGGATCCACCTAGTGTGATTGCATGTACATTCTTTTCACAAACCACACATGGATCCACAGTGTCATTCCATCTCTGTTCTTATCATGAACCACATAAGGATCCACCAGTGTCATTGCATGTGTGTTCTTCTAAACAAACCACATAAGGATCCACCAGTGTCATTGCATGTGTGTTCTTTTCATGAACCACACCCAGTGTCATTGCATGTCTGTTCCTATAAACAAACCACATAAGGATCCACTAGTGTCATTGCATGTCTGTTCTTTTCATGAACCACACATGGATCCACCAGTGTCATTCCATGTGTGTTCTTTTCATGAACCACAACTAGAGTCATTGCATGAGTGTTCTTTTAAACAAACCACACATGGATCCACCTAGTGTGATTGCATGTCTGTTCTTTTCACAAACCACACATGGATCCACCAGTGTCATTGCATGTGTGTTCTTTTCATGAACGACTAGAGTCATTGCATGTCATTCTTTCCATAAACCACACATGGATCCACCTAGTGTGATTGCATGTTTGTTCTTCTCATGAACCACATAAGGATCCACCAGTGTCATTGCATGCTTGTTGTTTTCACAAACCACATAAGGATCCACCAGTGTCGTTGCATGTCTGTTCTTTTCATGAACGACACCCAGTGGCATTGCATGTGTGTTGCTCTAAACAAACCACATAAGGATCCACCAGTGTCATTGCATGTCTATTACTTTCATGAACCACACAAGGATCAACCAGTGTCATTGCATGTAAGATCTTTTCACAAACCACATAAGGATCCACCAGTGTCATTGCATGTCTGTTCTTTTCATGAACCACATAAGGATCCACCAGTGTCATTGGATGTGTGTTCTTTTCATGAACCACACATGGATCCACCAGTGTCAATGCATGTCTGTTCTTTTCATGAAACACACCCAATGTCATTGCATGCATTCCTCTAAACAAACAACATAAGGATCCACTAGTGTCATTGCATGTCCGTTATTTTCATGAACCACACATGGATCCACCAAAGTGTCATTTCATGTGTGTTCTTTTCATGAACCACACCTAGAGTCATTACATGTGTGGTTTTCTAAATAAACCACACATGGATCCACCTAGTGTGATTACATGTCTGTTCTTTTCACAAACCACACATGGATCCACCAGTGTCATTGCATGTGTGTTCTTTTCATGAACCACAGCTAGAGTCATTACATGTCTATACTTTCCACAAACCACACATGGATCCACCTAGTGTGATTGAATGTTTGTTCTTTTCAAAAACCACAAATGGATCCACCGGTGTCATTGCATGTGTGTTCTTCTCATGAACCACAACCAGTTCCATTGCATGTCTGTTCTTCTCACAAACCACATAAGGATCCACTAGTGTCATTGCATATATGTTCTTCTAAACAAACCACATAAGGATCCCCAGTGTCATTGCATGTCTGTTCTTTTCAGGAACCACAGCTAGAGTCATTGCATGTGTGTTCCTCTAAACAAACCACATAAGGATCCACCATTGTGAATGCATGTCTATTCTTTTCATGAACACACCCAGTGTCATTGCATGTTTCTTCCTCTAGACAAACCACACATGGATCCACCTACAGTCATTGAACGTCTGTTCTTCTAAACAAACCACATAAGAATCCCCTAGTGTCATTGCATGTGTGTTATTTTAATGAACCATAGCTAGAGTCATTGCATGTGTGTTCTTCTAAACAAACCAAATAAGGATCCACTAGTGTCATTGCATGTCTGTTCTTTTCATGAACCACACCCAATGTCATTACATGTATGTTCCTCTAAACAAACCACATAAGGATCCACGAGTGTCAATGCATATCTGTTCTTTTCATGAACCACATAGGGATCCACTGTGTCATTGGATGTGTGTTGTTCTCATGAACCACACATGGATGCACCAGTGTCATTGCATGTCTGTTCTTTTCATGAACCACCCCCAGTGTCATTGCATGTCTGTTCCTCTAAACAAACCACATAAGGATCCACCAGTGTCAATGCATGTTTGTTCTTTTCATGAACCACACATGGATCTACCAGTGTCATTGCATGTGTGTTCTTTTCATGAACCACAGCTAGAGTCATTGCATATGTGTTCTTCCAAACAAACCACACATGGATCCACCTAGTGTGATTGCATGTCTGTTCTTTTCACAAACGACACATGGATCCACTAGTGTCATTGCATGTGTGTTCTTTTCATGAACCACAGCTAGAGTCATTGCATGTCTGTTCTTTCCACAAACCACAAAGGGATCCACCTTGTGTGATTCCATGTCTATTCTTTTCACAAACCACACATGGATCCACCAGTGTCATTGCATGTGTGTTCTTCTCATGAACCATAGCTAGTGTCATTGCATCTCTGTTCTTCTCACAAACCACATAAGGATCCACCAGTGTCATTGCATGACTATTCTTCTAAACAAAGCACATAAGGATCCCCCAGTGTCATTGCATGTGTGTTCTTTTCATGAACCATAGCTAGAGTCATTGCATTTGTTTTCTTCCAAACAAACCACATAAGGATACACCAGTGTCATTGCATGTCTGTTCTTTTCATGAACCACACCCAGTGTCATTGCATGTTTGTTCCTCTAAACAAACCACATAAGGATCCACCAGTGTCATTGCATGTCTGTTCATTTCATGAACCACACATGGATCCACCAGTATCATTGCATGGGTGTTCTTTTCATGAACCACAGCTACAGTCATTGCATGTGTGTTCTTCTAAACAAACCACATATGGATCCACCTAGTGTGATTGCATGTCATTCTCTTCCCAAACCACACATGGATCCCCCAGTGTCATTCCATGTCTGTTCTTTTCATGAACCACATAAGGATCCACCAGTGTCATTGCATGTGTGTTCTTCTAAACAAACCACATAAGGATCCACCAGTGTCATTGCATGTGTGTTCTTTTCATGAACCACACCCAGTGTCATTGCATGTTTGTTCCTCTAAACAAACCACATAAGGATCCACCAGTGTCATTGCATGTCTGTTCTTTTCATGAACCACACATGGATACACCAGTGTCATTCCATGTGTGTTCTTTTCATGAACCACAACTAGAGTCATTGCATGAGTGTTCTTTTAAACAAACCACACATGGATCCACCTAGTGTGATTGCATGTCTGTTCTTTTCACAAACCACACATGGATCCACCAGTGTCATTGCATGTGTTTTCTTTTCATGAACGACAGCTAGAGTCATTGCATGTCTGTTCTTTCCACAAACCACACATGGATCCACCTAGTGTGATTGCATGTTTGTTCTTCTCATGAACCACATAAGGATCCACCAGTGTCATTGCATGCTTGTTGTTTTCACAAACCACATAAGGATCCACCAGTGTCGTTGCATGTCTGTTCTTTTCATGAACGACACCCAGTGGCATTGCATGTGTGTTGCTCTAAACAAACCACATAAGGATCCACCAGTGTCATTGCATGTCTATTACTTTCATGAACCACACATGGATCCACCAGTGTCATTGCATGTCTGTTCTTTTCACAAACCACATAAGGATCCACCAGTGTCATTGCATGTCTGTTCTTTTCATGAACCACATAAGGATCCACCAGTGTCATTGGATGTGTGTTCTTTTCATGAACCACACATGGATCCACCAGTGTCAATGCATGTCTGTTCTTTTCATGAAACACACCCAATGTCATTGCATGTCTGTTCCTCTAAACAAACAACATAAGGATCCACTAGTGTCATTGCATGTCCGTTATTTTCATGAACCACACATGGATCCACCAGTGTCATTTCATGTGTGTTCTTTTCATGAACCACACCTAGAGTCATTACATGTGTGGTTTTCTAAATAAACCACACATGGATCCACCTAGTGTGATTACATGTCTGTTCTTTTCACAAACCACACATGGACCCACCAGTGTCATTACATGTGTGTTCTTTTCATGAACCACAGCTAGAGTCATTACATGTCTATACTTTCCACAAACCACACATGGATCCACCTAGTGTGATTGCATGTTTGTTCTTTTCACAAACCACACATGGATCCACCAGTGTCATTGCATGTGTGTTCTTCTCATGAACCACAACCAGTTCCATTGCATGTCTGTTCTTCTCACAAACCACATAAGGATCCACTAGTGTCATTGCATATATGTTCTTCTAAACAAACCACATAAGGATCCCCAGTGTCATTGCATGTCTGTTCTTTTCAGAACCACACTAGAGTCATTGCATGTGTGTTCCTCTAAACAAACCACATAAGGATCCACCATTGTGAATGCATGTCTATTCTTTTCATGAACACACCCAGTGTCATTGCATGTTTCTTCCTCTAGACAAACCACACATGGATCCACCTACAGTCATTGAACGTCTGTTCTTCTAAACAAACCACATAAGAATCCCCTAGTGTCATTGCATGTGTGTTATTTTAATGAACCATAGCTAGAGTCATTGCATGTGTGTTCTTCTAAACAAACCAAATAAGGATCCACTAGTGTCATTGCATGTCTGTTCTTTTCATGAACCACACCCAATGTCATTACATGTATGTTCCTCTAAACAAACCACATAAGGATCCACGAGTGTCAATGCATATCTGTTCTTTTCATGAACCACATAGGGATCCACCAGTGTCATTGGATGTGTGTTGTTCTCATGAACCACACATGGATGCACCAGTGTCATTGCATGTCTGTTCTTTTCATGAACCACCCCCAGTGTCATTGCATGTCTGTTCCTCTAAACAAACCACATAAGGATCCACCAGTGTCAATGCATGTTTGTTCTTTTCATGAACCACACATGGATCTACCAGTGTCATTGCATGTGTGTTCTTTTCATGAACCACAGCTAGAGTCATTGCATATGTGTTCTTCCAAACAAACCACACATGGATCCACCTAGTGTGATTGCATGTCTGTTCTTTTCACAAACGACACATGGATCCACTAGTGTCATTGCATGTGTGTTCTTTTCATGAACCACAGCTAGAGTCATTGCATGTCTGTTCTTTCCACAAACCACAAAGGGATCCACCTTGTGTGATTCCATGTCTATTCTTTTCACAAACCACACATGGATCCACCAGTGTCATTGCATGTGTGTTCTTCTCATGAACCATAGCTAGTGTCATTGCATCTCTGTTCTTCTCACAAACCACATAAGGATCCACCAGTGTCATTGCATGACTATTCTTCTAAACAAAGCACATAAGGATCCCCCAGTGTCATTGCATGTGTGTTCTTTTCATGAACCATAGCTAGAGTCATTGCATTTGTTTTCTTCCAAACAAACCACATAAGGATACACCAGTGTCATTGCATGTCTGTTCTTTTCATGAACCACACCCAGTGTCATTGCATGTTTGTTCCTCTAAACAAACCACATAAGGATCCACCAGTGTCATTGCATGTCTGTTCATTTCATGAACCACACATGGATCCACCAGTATCATTGCATGGGTGTTCTTTTCATGAACCACAGCTACAGTCATTGCATGTGTGTTCTTCTAAACAAACCACATATGGATCCACCTAGTGTGATTGCATGTCTGTTCTTTTCACAAACCACACATGGATCCACCAGTGTCATTCCATGTCTGTTCTTTTCATGAACCACATAAGGATCCACCAGTGTCATTGCATGTGTGTTCTTCTAAACAAACCACATAAGGATCCACCAGTGTCATTGCATGTGTGTTCTTTTCATGAACCACACCCAGTGTCATTGCATGTCTGTTCCTATAAACAAACCACATAAGGATCCACTAGTGTCATTGCATGTCTGTTCTTTTCATGAACCACACATGGATCCACCAGTGTCATTCCATGTGTGTTCTTTTCATGAACCACAACTAGAGTCATTGCATGAGTGTTCTTTTAAACAAACCACACATGGATCCACCTAGTGTGATTGCATGTCTGTTCTTTTCACAAACCACACATGGATCCACCAGTGTTATTGCATGTGTTTTCTTTTCATGAACGACAGCTAGAGTCATTGCATGTTTGTTCTTTCCACAAACCACACATGGATCCACCTAGTGTGATTGCATGTTTGTTCTTCTCATGAACCACATAAGGATCCACCAGTATCATTGCATGCTTGTTGTTTTCACAAACCACATAAGGATCCACCAGTGTCGTTGCATGTCTGTTCTTTTCATGAACCACACCCAGTGTCATTGCATGTGTGTTGCTCTAAACAAACCACATAAGGATCCACCAGTGTCATTGCATGTCTATTCCTTTCATGAACCACACATGGATCCGCCAGTGTCATTGCATGTCTGTTCTTTTCACAAACCACATAAGGATCCACCAGTGTCATTGCATGTCTGTTCTTTTCATGAACCACATAAGGATCCACCAGTGTCATTGGATGTGTGTTCTTTTCATGAACCACACATGGATCCACCAGTGTCAATGCATGTCTGTTCTTTTCATGAAACACACCCAATGTCATTGCATGTCTGTTCCTCTAAACAAACAACATAAGGATCCACTAGTGTCATTGCATGTCCGTTATTTTCATGAACCACACATGGATCCACCAGTGTCATTTCATGTGTGTTCTTTTCATGAACCACACCTAGAGTCATTACATGTGTGGTTTTCTAAATAAACCACACATGGATCCACCTAGTGTGATTACATGTCTGTTCTTTTCACAAACCACACATGGATCCACCAGTGTCATTGCATGTGTGTTATTTCATGAACCACAGCTAGAGTCATTACATGTCTATACTTTCCACAAACCACACATGGATCCACCTAGTGTGATTGCATGTTTGTTCTTTTCACAAACCACACATGGATCCACCAGTGTCATTGCATGTGTGTTCTTCTCATGAACCACAACCAGTGCCATTGCATGTCTGTTCTTCTCACAAACCACATAAGGATCCACTAGTGTCATTGCATATATGTTCTTCTAAACAAACCACATAAGGATCCCCAGTGTCATTGCATGTCTGTTCTTTTCAGGAACCACAGCTAGAGTCATTGCATGTGTGTTCCTCTAAACAAACCACATAAGGATCCACCATTGTCATTGCATGTCTATTCTTTTCATGAACACACCCAGTGTCATTGCATGTTTCTTCCTCTAGACAAACCACACAAGGATCCACCTACAGTCATTGAACGTCTGTTCTTCTAAACAAACCACATAAGAATCCCCTAGTGTCATTGCATGTGTGTTCTTTTAATGAACCATAGCTAGAGTCATTGCATGTGTGTTCTTCTAAACAAACCAAATAAGGATCCACTAGTGTCATTGCATGTCTGTTCTTTTCATGAACCACACCCAATGTCATTACATGTATGTTCCTCTAAACAAACCACATAAGAATCCACGAGTGTCAATGCATATCTGTTCTTTTCATGAACCACATAGGGATCCACCAGTGTCATTGGATGTGTGTTGTTCTCATGAACCACACATGGATGCACCAGTGTCATTGCATGTCTGTTCTTTTCATGAACCACCCCCAGTGTCATTGCATGTCTGTTCCTCTAAACAAACCACATAAGGATCCACCAGTGTCAATGCATGTTTGTTCTTTTCATGAACCACACATGGATCTACCAGTGTCATATCATGTGTGTTCTTTTCATGAACCACAGCTAGAGTCATTGCATGTGTGTTCTTCCAAACAAACCACACATGGATCCACCTAGTGTGATTGCATGTCTGTTCTTTTCACAAACCACACATGGATCCACTAGTGTCATTGCATGTGTGATCTTTTCATGAACCACAGCTAGAGTCATTGCATGTCTGTTCTTTCCACAAACCACACATGGATCCACCTTGTGTGATTGCATGTCTATTCTTTTCACAAACCACACATGGATCCACCAGTGTTATTGCATGTGTGTTCTTCCCATGAACCATAGCCAGTGTCATTGCATCTCTGTTCTTCTCACAAACCACATAAGGATCCACCAGTGTCATTGCATGACTATTCTTCTAAACAAAGCACATAAGGATCCCCCAGTGTCATTGCATGTGTGTTCTTTTCATGAACCATAGCTAGAGTCATTGCATTTGTTTTCTTCCAAACAAACCACATAAGGATACACCAGTGGCATTGCATGTCTGTTCTTTTCATGAACCACACCCAGTGTCATTGCATGTTTATTCCTCTAAACAAACCACATAAGGATCCACCAGTGTCATTGCATGTCTGATCATTTCATGAACCACACATGGATCCACCAGTATCATTGCATGGGTGTTCTTTTCATGAACCACAGCTACAGTCATTGCATGTGTGTTCTTCTAAACAAACCACATATGGATCCACCTAGTGTGATTGCATGTCTGTTCTTTTCACAAACCACACATGGATCCACCAGTGTCATTCCATGTCTGTTATTTTCATGAACCACATAAGGATCCACCAGTGTCATTGCATGTGTGTTCTTCTAAACAAACCACATAAGGATCCACCAGTGTCATTGCATGTGTGTTCTTATAAACAAACCACATAAGGATCCACTAGTGTCATTGCATGTCTGTTCTTTTCATGAACCCCACATGGATCCACCAGTGTCATTCCATGTGTGTTCTTTTCATGAACCACAACTAGAGTCATTGCATGAGTGTTCTTTTAAACAAACCACACATGGATCCACCTAGTGTGATTGCATGTCTGTTCTTTTCACAAACCACACATGGATCCACCAGTGTTATTGCATGTGTTTTCTTTTCATGAACGACAGCTAGAGTCATTGCATGTTTGTTCTTTCCACAAACCACACATGGATCCACCTAGTGTGATTGCATGTTTGTTCTTCTCATGAACCACATAAGGATCCAACAGTATCATTGCATGCTTGTTGTTTTCACAAACCACATAAGGATCCACCAGTGTCGTTGCATGTCTGTTCTTTTCATGAACCACACCCAGTGTCATTGCATGTGTGTTGCTCTAAACATACCACATAAGGATCCACCAGTGTCATTGCATGTATATTCCTTTCATGAACCACACATGGATCCACCAGTGTCATTGCATGTCTGTTCTTTTCACAAACCACATAAGGATCCACCAGTGTCATTGCATGTCTGTTCTTTTCATGAACCACATAAGGATCCACCAGTGTCATTGGATGTGTGTTCTTTTCATGAACCACACATGGATCCACCAGTGTCAATGCATGTCTGTTCTTTTCATGAAATACACCCAATGTCATTGCATGTCTGTTCCTCTAAACAAACAACATAAGGATCCACTAGTGTCATTGCATGTCCGTTATTTTCATGAACCACACATGGATCCACCAGTGTCATTTCATGTGTGTTCTTTTCATGAACCACACCTAGAGTCATTACATGTGTGGTTTTCTAAATAAACCACACATGGATCCACCTAGTGTGATTACATGTCTGTTCTTTTCACAAACCACACATGGATCCACCAGTGTCATTGCATGTGTGTTCTTTTCATGAACCACAGCTAGAGTCATTACATGTCTATACTTTCCACAAACCACACATGGATCCACCTAGTGTGATTGCATGTTTGTTCTTTTCACAAACCACACATGGATCCACCAGTGTCATTGCATGTGTGTTCTTCTCATGAACCACAACCAGTGTCATTGCATGTCTGTTCTTCTCACAAACCACATAAGGATCCACTAGTGTCATTGCATATATGTTCTTCTAAACAAACCACATAAGGATCCCCAGTGTCATTGCATGTCTGTTCTTTTCATGAACCACAGCTAGAGTCATTGCATGTGTGTTCTTCTAAACAAACCACATAAGGATCCACCATTGTCATTGCATGTCTATTCTTTTCATGAACACACCCAGTGTCACTGCATGTTGTTCCTCTAGACAAACCACACATGGATCCACCTACAGTCATTGAACGTCTGTTCTTCTAAACAAACCACATAAGGATCCCCTAGTGTCATTGCATGTGTGTTCTTTTAATGAACCATAGCTAGAGTCATTGCATGTGTGTTCTTCTAAACAAACCACATAAGGATCCACTAGTGTCATTGCATGTCTGTTCTTTTCATGAACCACACCCAATGTCATTACATGTATGTTCCTCTAAACAAACCACATAAGGATCCACGAGTGTCAATGCATATCTGTTCTTTTCATGAACCACATAGGGATCCACCAGTGTCATTGGATGTGTGTTGTTCTCATGAACCACACATGGATGCACCAGTGTCATTGCATGTCTGTTCTTTTCATGAACCACCCCCAGTGTCATTGCATGTCTGTTCCTCTAAACAAACCACATAAGGATCCACCAGTGTCATTGCATGTTTGTTCTTTTCATGAACCACACATGGATCTACCAGTGTCATTGCATGTGTGTTCTTTTCATGAACCACAGCTAGAGTCATTGCATGTGTGTTCTTCCAAACAAACCACACATGGATCCACCTAGTGTGATTGCATGTCTGTTCTTTTCACAAACCACACATGGATCCACTAGTGTCATTGCATGTGTGTTCTTTTCATGAACCACAGCTAGAGTCATTGCATGTCTGTTCTTTCCACAAACCACACATGGATCCACCTTGTGTGATTGCATGTCTATTCTTTTCACAAACCACACATGGATCCACCAGTGTTATTGCATGTGTGTTCTTCTCATGAACCATAGCCAGTGTCATTGCATCTCTGTTCTTCTCACAAACCACATAAGGATCCACCAGTGTCATTGCATGACTATTCTTCTAAACAAAGCACATAAGGATCCCCCAGTGTCATTGCATGTGTGTTCTTTTCATGAACCATAGCTAGAGTCATTGCATTTGTTTTCTTCTAAACAAACCACATAAGGATCCACCAGTGTCATTGCATGTTTGTTCTTTTCATGAACCACACCCAGTGTCATTGCATGTTTGTTCCTCTAAACAAACCACATAAGGATCCACCAGTGTCATTGCATGTCTGTTCATTTCATGAACCACACATGGATCCACCAGTATCATTGCATGGGTGTTCTTTTCATGAACCACAGCTACAGTCATTGCATGTGTGTTCTTCTAAACAAACCACATATGGATCCACCTAGTGTGATTGCATGTCTGTTCTTTTCACAAACCACACATGGATCCACCAGTGTCATTCCATGTCTGTTATTTTCATGAACCACATAAGGATCCACCAGTGTCATTGCATGTGTGTTCTTCTAAACAAACCACATAAGGATCCACCAGTGTCATTGCATGTGTGTTCTTTTCATGAACCACACACAGTGTCATTGCATGTCTGTTCCTATAAACAAACCACATAAGGATCCACTAGTGTCATTGCATGTCTGTTCTTTTCATGAACCCCACATGGATCCACCAGTGTCATTCCATGTGTGTTCTTTTCATGAACCACAACTAGAGTCATTGCATGAGTGTTCTTTTAAACAAACCACACATGGATCCACCTAGTGTGATTGCATGTCTGTTTTTTCACAAACCACACATGGATCCACCAAGTTATTGCATGTGTTTTCTTTTCATGAACGACAGCTAGAGTCATTGCATGTTTGTTCTTTCCACAAACCACACATGGATCCACCTAGTGTGATTGCATGTTTGTTCTTCTCATGAACCACATAAGGATCCAACAGTATCATTGCATGCTTGTTGTTTTCACAAACCACATAAGGATCCACCAGTGTCGTTGCATGTCTGTTCTTTTCATGAACCACACCCAGTGTCATTGCATGTGTGTTGCTCTAAACATACCACATAAGGATCCACCAGTGTCATTGCATGTATATTCCTTTCATGAACCACACATGGATCCACCAGTGTCATTGCATGTCTGTTCTTTTCACAAACCACATAAGGATCCACCAGTGTCATTGCATGTCTGTTCTTTTCATGAACCACATAAGGATCCACCAGTGTCATTGGATGTGTGTTATTTTCATGAACCACACATGGATCCACCAGTGTCAATGCATGTCTTCTTTTCATGAAATACACCCAATGTCATTGCATGTCTGTTCTCTAAACAAACAACATAAGGATCCACTATTGACATTGCATGACCGTTATATTCATGAACCACACATGGATCCACCAGTGTCATTTCATGTGTGTTCTTTTCATGAACCACACCTAGAGTCATTACATGTGTGGTTTTCTAAATAAACCACACATGGATCCACCTAGTGTGATTACATGTCTGTTCTTTTCACAAACCACACATGGATCCACCGGTGTCATTGCATGTCTGTTCTTTTCATGAACCACCTAGAGTCATTACTTGTCTATTCTTTCCAGCAACCACTCCTGGATCCACCTAGTGTGATTGGATGTTTGTTCTTTTCACCAACCACACATGGTTCCACCAGTGTCATTGCATGTGTGTTCTTCTCATGAAGCACAACCAGTGTCATTGCATGTCCTTTTCTCACAAACCACATAAGGATCCACTAGTGTCATTGCATATATGTTCTTCTAAACAAACCACATAAGGATCCCAAAGGTCATTGCATGTCTGTTCTTTTCATGAACCACAGCTAGAGTCATTGCATGTGTGTTCTTCTAAACAAACCACATAAGGATCCACCATTGTCATTGCATGTCTATTCTTTTCATGAACACACCCAGTGTCACTGCATGTTGTTCCTCTAGACAAACCACACATGGATCCACCTACAGTCATTGAACGTCTGTTCTTCTAAACAAACCACATAAGGATCCCCTAGTGTCATTGCATGTGTGTTCTTTTAATGAACCATAGCTAGAGTCATTGCATGT
This sequence comes from Avena insularis, assembly GCA_023614405.1. Classification (NCBI taxonomy): domain Eukaryota; kingdom Viridiplantae; phylum Streptophyta; class Magnoliopsida; order Poales; family Poaceae; genus Avena; species Avena insularis. The sequence goes on from CM042690.1 coordinate 547,310,815, forward strand.
GTGTTCTTCTAAACAAACCACATAAGGATCCACTAGTGTCATTGCATGTCCGTTTTTCATGAACCACACCCAATGTCATTACATGTATGTTCCTCTAAACAAACCACATAAGGATCCACGAGTGTCAATGCATATCTGTTCTTTTCATGAACCACATAGGGATCCACCAGTGTCATTGGATGTGTGTTGTTCTCATGAACCACACATGGATGCACCAGTGTCATTGCATGTCTGTTCTTTTCATGAACCACCCCCAGTGTCATTGCATGTCTGTTCCTCTAAACAAACCACATAAGGATCCACCAGTGTCATTGCATGTTTGTTCTTTTCATGAACCACACATGGATCTACCAGTGTCATTGCATGTGTGTTCTTTTCATGAACCACAGCTAGAGTCATTGCATGTGTGTTCTTCCAAACAAACCACACATGGATCCACCTAGTGTGATTGCATGTCTGTTTTTCACAAACCACACATGGATCCACTAGTGTCATTGCATGTGTGTTCTTTTCATGAACCACAGCTAGAGTCATTGCATGTCTGTTCTTTCCACAAACCACACATGGATCCACCTTGTGTGATTGCATGTCTATTCTTTTCACAAACCACACATGGATCCACCAGTTATTGCATGTGTGTTCTTCTCATGAACCATAGCCGTTGTCATTGCATCTCTGTTTTCTCACAAACCACATAAGGATCCACCAAAGTGTCATTGCATGACTATTCTTCTAAACAAAGCACATAAGGATCCCCCAGTGTCATTGCATGTGTGTTCTTTTCATGAACCAGAGACAGAGTCATTGCATGTCTGTTCGTATAAACAAACCACACATGGATCCACCAGTGTCATTGCGTGTCTGTTCTTTTCATGAACCACACCCAGTGTCACTGCATGTTTGTTCCTCTAAACAAACCACATAAGGATCCACCAGTGTCATTGCATGTCTGCTCTTTTCATGAACCACACATGGATACACCAGTGTCATTGCATGTGTGTTCTTTTCATGAACCACAGCTACAGTCATTGCATGTGTGTTCTTCTAAACAAACCACATATGGATCCACCTAGTGTGATTGCATGTCTGTTCTTTTCACAAACCACACATGGATCCACCAGTGTCATTCCATGTCTCATATTTTCATGAACCACATAAGGATCCACTGTGTCATTGCATGTGTGTTCTTCTAAACAAACCACATAAGGATCCACCAGTGTCATTGCATGTGTGTTCTTTTCATGAACCACACACAGTGTCATTGCATGTCTGTTCCTATAAACAAACCACATAAGGATCCACTAGTGTCATTGCATGTTCATTTTTCATGAACCCCACATGGATCCACCAGTGTCATTCCATGTGTGTTCTTTTCATGAACCACAACTAGAGTCATTGCATGAGTGTTCTTTTAAACAAACCACACATGGATCCACCTAGTGTGATTGCATGTCTGTTCTTTTCACAAACCACACATGGATCCACCAGGGTTATTGCATGTGTTTTCTTTTCATGAACCATACTAGAGTCATTGCATGTTTGTTCTTTCCACAAACCACACATGGATCCACCTAGTGTGATTGCATGTTTGTTCTTCTCATGAACCACATAAGGATCCAACAGTATCATTGCATGCTTGTTGTTTTCACAAACCACATAAGGATCCACCAGTGTCGTTGCATGTCTGTTCTTTTCATGAACCACACCCAGTGTCATTGCATGTGTGTTGCTCTAAACATACCACATAAGGATCCACCAGTGTCATTGCATGTATATTCCTTTCATGAACCACACATGGATCCACCAGTGTCATTGCATGTCTGTTCTTTTCACAAACCACATAAGGATCCACCAGTGTCATTGCATGTCTGTTCTTTTCATGAACCACACATGGATCCACCAGTGTCAATGCATGTCTGTTCTTTTCATGAAATACACCCAATGTCATTGCATGTCTGTTCCTCTAAACAAACAACATAAGGATCCACTAGTGTCATTGCATGTCCGTTATTTTCATGAACCACACATGGATCCACCAGTGTCATTTCATGTGTGTTCTTTTCATGAACCACACCTAGAGTCATTACATGTGTGGTTTTCTAAATAAACCACACATGGATCCACCTAGTGTGATTACATGTCTGTTCTTTTCACAAACCACACATGGATCCACCAGTGTCATTGCATGTGTGTTCTTTTCATGAACCACAGCTAGAGTCATTACATGTCTATACTTTCCACAAACCACACATGGATCCACCTAGTGTGATTGCATGTTTGTTCTTTTCACAAACCACACATGGATCCACCAGTGTCATTGCATGTGTGTTCTTCTCATGAACCACAACCAGTGTCATTGCATGTCTGTTCTTCTCACAAACCACATAAGGATCCACTAGTGTCATTGCATATATGTTCTTCTAAACAAACCACATAAGGATCCCCAGTGTCATTGCATGTCTGTTCTTTTCATGAACCACAGCTAGAGTCATTGCATGTGTGTTCTTCTAAACAAACCACATAAGGATCCACCATTGTCATTGCATGTCTATTCTTTTCATGAACACACCCAGTGTCACTGCATGTTGTTCCTCTAGACAAACCACACATGGATCCACCTACAGTCATTGAACGTCTGTTCTTCTAAACAAACCACATAAGGATCCCCTAGTGTCATTGCATGTGTGTTCTTTTAATGAACCATAGCTAGAGTCATTGCATGTGTGTTCTTCTAAACAAACCACATAAGGATCCACTAGTGTCATTGCATGTCTGTTCTTTTCATGAACCACACCCAATGTCATTACATGTATGTTCCTCTAAACAAACCACATAAGGATCCACGAGTGTCAATGCATATCTGTTCTTTTCATGAACCACATAGGGATCCACCAGTGTCATTGGATGTGTGTTGTTCTCATGAACCACACATGGATGCACCAGTGTCATTGCATGTCTGTTCTTTTCATGAACCACCCCCAGTGTCATTGCATGTCTGTTCCTCTAAACAAACCACATAAGGATCCACCAGTGTCATTGCATGTTTGTTCTTTTCATGAACCACACATGGATCTACCAGTGTCATTGCATGTGTGTTCTTTTCATGAACCACAGCTAGAGTCATTGCATGTGTGTTCTTCCAAACAAACCACACATGGATCCACCTAGTGTGATTGCATGTCTGTTCTTTTCACAAACCACACATGGATCCACTAGTGTCATTGCATGTGTGTTCTTTTCATGAACCACAGCTAGAGTCATTGCATGTCTGTTCTTTCCACAAACCACACATGGATCCACCTTGTGTGATTGCATGTCTATTCTTTTCACAAACCACACATGGATCCACCAGTGTTATTGCATGTGTGTTCTTCTCATGAACCATAGCCAGTGTCATTCCATCTCTGTTCTTCTCACAAACCACATAAGGATCCACCAGTGTCATTGCATGACTATTCTTCTAAACAAAGCACATAAGGATCCCCCAGTGTCATTGCATGTGTGTTCTTTTCATGAACCATAGCTAGAGTCATTGCATTTGTTTTCTTCTAAACAAACCACATAAGGATCCACCAGTGTCATTGCATGTCTGTTCTTTTCATGAACCACACCCAGTGTCATTGCATGTTTGTTCCTCTAAACAAACCACATAAGGATCCACCAGTGTCATTGCATGTCTGTTCATTTCATGAACCACACATGGATCCACCAGTATCATTGCATGGGTGTTCTTTTCATGAACCACAGCTACAGTCATTGCATGTGTGTTCTTCTAAACAAACCACATATGGATCCACCTATTGTGATTGCATGTCTGTTCTTTTCACAAACCACACATGGAGCCACCAGTGTCATTGCATGTCTGTTCTTTTCATGAACCACATAAGGATCCACCAGTGTCATTGCATGTGTGTTCTTCTAAACAAACCACATAAGGATCCACCAGTGTCATTGCATGTGTGTTCTTTTCATGAACCACACCTAGTGTCATTGCATGCCTGTTCCTCTAAACAAACCACATAAGGATCCACCAGTGTCATTGCATGTCTGTTCTTTTCATGAACCACACATGGATCCACCAGTGTCATTGCATGTGTGTTCTTTTCATGAACCACAACTAGAGTCATTGCATGAGTGTTCTTTTAAACAAACCACACATGGATCCACCTAGTGTGATTGCATGTCTGTTCTTTTCACAAACCACACATGGATCCACCAGTGTCATTGCATGTGTTTTCTTTTCATGAACGACAGCTAGAGTCATTGCATGTCTGTTCTTTCCACAAACCACACATGGATCCACCTAGTGTGATTGCATGTTTGTTCTTCTCATGAACCACATAAGGATCCACCAGTGTCATTGCATGCTTGTTGTTTTCACAAACCACATAAGGATCCACCAGTGTCATTGCATGTCTGTTCTTTTCATGAACCACACCCAGTGTCATTGCATGTGTGTTGCTCTAAACAAACCACATAAGGATCCACCAGTGTCATTGCAGTTCTATTCCTTTCATGAACCACACATGGATCCACCAGTGTCATTGCATGTCTGTTCTTTTCACAAACCACATAAGGATCCACCAGTGTCATTGCATGTCTGTTCTTTTCATGAACCACATAAGGATCCACCAGTGTCATTGGATGTGTGTTCTTTTCATGAACCACACATGGATCCACCAGTGTCAATGCATGTCTGTTCTTTTCATGAAACACACCCAATGTCATTGCATGTCTGTTCCTCTAAACAAACAACATAAGGATCCACTAGTGTCATTGCATGTCCGTTATTTTCATGAACCACACATTGATCCACCAGTGTCATTTCATGTGTGTTCTTTTCATGAACCACACCTAGAGTCATTACATGTGTGGTTTTCTAAATAAACCACACATGGATCCACCTAGTGTGATTACATGTATGTTCTATTCACAAACCACACATGGATCCACCAGTGTCATTGCATGTGTGTTCTTTTCATGAACCACAGCTAGAGTCATTGCATGTCTATACTTTCCACAAACCACACATGGATCCACCTAGTGTGATTGCATGTTTGTTCTTTTCACAAACCACACATGGATCCACCAGTGTCATTGCATGTGTGTTCTTCTCATGAACCACAACCAGTGTCATTGCATGTCTGTTCTTCTCACAAACCACATAAGGATCCACTAGTGTCATTGCATATATGTTCTTCTAAACAAACCACATAAGGATCCCCAGTGTCATTGCATGTCTATTCTTTTCATGAACCACAGCTAGAGTCATTGCATGTGTGTTCTTCTAAACAAACCACATAAGGATCCACCATTGTCATTGCATGTCTATTCTTTTCATGAACACACCCAGTGTCACTGCATGTTTGTTCCTCTAGACAAACCACACATGGATCCACCTACGGTCATTGAACGCCCTTCTTCTAAACAAACCACATAAGGATCCCCTAGTGTCATTGCATGTGTGTTCTTTTAATGAACCATAGCTAGAGTCATTGCATGTGTGTTCTTCTAAACAAACCACATAAGGATCCACTAGTGTCATTGCATGTCTGTTCTTTTCATGAACCACACCCAATGTCATTACATGTATGTTCCTCTAAACAAACCACATAAGGATCCACGAGTGTCAATGCATATCTATTCTTTTCATGAACCACATAGGGATCCACCAGTGTCATTGGATGTGTGTTGTTCTCATGAACCACACATGGATGCACCAGTGTCATTGCATGTCTGTTCTTTTCATGAACCACCCCCAGTGTCATTGCATGTCTGTTCCTCTAAACAAACCACATGAGGATCCACCAGTGTCATTGCATGTTTGTTCTTTTCATGAACCACACATGGATCTACCAGTGTCATTGCATGTGTGTTCTTTTCATGAACCACAGCTAGAGTCATTGCATGTGTGTTCTTCCAAACAAACCACACATGGATCCACCTAGTGTGATTGCATGTCTGTTCTTTTCACAAACCACACATGGATCCACTAGTGTCATTGCATGTGTGTTCTTTTCATGAACCACAGCTAGAGTCATTGCATGTCTGTTCTTTCCACAAACCACACATGGATCCACCTTGTGTGATTGCATGTCTATTCTTTTCACAAACCACACATGGATCCACCAGTGTTATTGCATGTGTGTTCTTCTCATGAACCATAGCCAGTGTCATTGCATCTCTGTTCTTCTCACAAACCACATAAGGATCCACCAGTGTCATTGCATGACTATTCTTCTAAACAAAGCACATAAGGATCCCCCAGTGTCATTGCATGTGTGTTCTTTTCATGAACCATAGCTAGAGTCATTGCATTTGTTTTCTTCTAAACAAACCACATAAGGATCCACCAGTGTCATTGCATGTCTGTTCTTTTCATGAACCACACCCAGTGTCATTGCATGTTTGTTCCTCTAAACAAACCACATAAGGATCCACCAGTGTCATTGCATGTCTGTTCATTTCATGAACCACACATGGATCCACCAGTATCATTGCATGGGTGTTCTTTTCATGAACCACAGCTACAGTCATTGCATGTGTGTTCTTCTAAACAAACCACATATGGATCCACCTATTGTGATTGCATGTCTGTTCTTTTCACAAACCACACATGGAGCCACCTGTCATTGCATGTCTGTTCTTTTCATGAACCACATAAGGATCCACCAGTCATTGCATGTGTGTTCTTCTAAACAAACCACATAAGGATCCACCAGTGTCATTGCATGTGTGTTCTTTTCATGAACCACACCTAGTGTCATTGCATGCCTGTTCCTCTAAACAAACCACATAAGGATCCACCAGTGTCATTGCATGTCTGTTCTTTTCATGAACCACACATGGATCCACCAGTGTCATTGCATGTGTGTTCTTTTCATGAACCACAACTAGAGTCATTGCATGAGTGTTCTTTTAAACAAACCACACATGGATCCACCTAGTGTGATTGCATGTCTGTTCTTTTCACAAACCACACATGGATCCACCGTGTCATTGCATGTGTTTTCTTTTCATGAACGACGCTAGAGTCATTGCATGTCATTCTTTCCACAAACCACACATGGATCCACCTAGTGTGATTGCATGTTTGTTCTTCTCATGAACCACATAAGGATCCACAGTGTCATTGCATGCTTGTTGTTTTCACAAACCACATAAGGATCCACCAGTGTCATTGCATGTCTGTTCTTTTCATGAACCACACCCAGTGTCATTGCATGTGTGTTGCTCTAAACAAACCACATAAGGATCCACCAGTGTCATTGCAGTTCTATTCCTTTCATGAACCACACATGGATCCACCAGTGTCATTGCATGTCTGTTCTTTTCACAAACCACATAAGGATCCACCAGTGTCATTGCATGTCTGTTCTTTTCATGAACCACATAAGGATCCACTGTCATTGGATGTGTGTTCTTTCATGAACCACACATGGATCCACCAGTGTCAATGCATGTCTGTTCTTTTCATGAAACACACCCAATGTCATTGCATGTCTGTTCCTCTAAACAAACAACATAAGGATCCACTAGTGTCATTGCATGTCCGTTATTTTCATGAACCACATGGATCCACCGGTGTCATTTCATGTGTGTTCTTTTCATGAACCACACCTAGAGTCATTACATGTGTGGTTTTCTAAATAAACCACACATGGATCCACCTAGTGTGATTACATGTATGTTCTATTCACAAACCACACATGGATCCACCAGTGTCATTGCATGTGTGTTCTTTTCATGAACCACAGCTAGAGTCATTGCATGTCTATACTTTCCACAAACCACACATGGATCCACCTAGTGTGATTGCATGTTTGTTCTTTTCACAAACCACACATGGATCCACCAGTGTCATTGCATGTGTGTTCTTCTCATGAACCACAACCAGTGTCATTGCATGTCTGTTCTTCTCACAAACCACATAAGGATCCACTAGTGTCATTGCATATATGTTCTTCTAAACAAACCACATAAGGATCCCCAGTGTCATTGCATGTCTGTTCTTTTCATGAACCACAGCTAGAGTCATTGCATGTGTGTTCTTCTAAACAAACCACATAAGGATCCACCATTGTCATTGCATGTCTATTCTTTTCATGAACACACCCAGTGTCACTGCATGTTTGTTCCTCTAGACAAACCACACATGGATCCACCTACAGTCATTGAACGTCTGTTCTTCTAAACAAACCACATAAGGATCCCCTAGTGTCATTGCATGTGTGTTCTTTTAATGAACCATAGCTAGAGTCATTGCATGTGTGTTCTTCTAAACAAACCACATAAGGATCCACTAGTGTCATTGCATGTCTGTTCTTTTCATGAACCACACCCAATGTCATTACATGTATGTTCCTCTAAACAAACCACATAAGGATCCACGAGTTTCAATGCATATCTATTCTTTTCATGAACCACATAGGGATCCACTAGTGTCATTGGATGTGTGTTGTTCTCATGAACCACACATGGATGCACCAGTGTCATTGCATGTCTGTTCTTTTCATGAACCACCCCCAGTGTCATTGCATGTCTGTTCCTCTAAACAAACCACATGAGGATCCACCAGTGTCATTGCATGTTTGTTCTTTTCATGAACCACACATGGATCTACCAGTGTCATTGCATGTGTGTTCTTTTCATGAACCACAGCTAGAGTCATTGCATGTGTGTTCTTCCAAACAAACCACACATGGATCCACCTAGTGTGATTGCATGTCTGTTCTTTTCACAAACCACACATGGATCCACTAGTGTCATTGCATGTGTGTTCTTTTCATGAACCACAGCTAGAGTCATTGCATGTCTGTTCTTTCCACAAACCACACATGGATCCACCTTGTGTGATTGCATGTCTATTCTTTTCACAAATCACACATGGATCCACCAGTGTTATTGCATGTGTGTTCTTCTCATGAACCATAGCCAGTGTCATTGCATCTCTGTTCTTCTCACAAACCACATAAGGATCCACCAGTGTCATTGCATGACTATTCATTTCAAGAACCACACATGGATCCACCAGTATCATTGCATGGGTGTTCTTTTCATGAACCACAGCTACAGTCATTGCATGTGTGTTCTTCTAAACAAACCACATATGGATCCACCTATTGTGATTGCATGTCTGTTCTTTTCACAAACCACACATGGAGCCACCAGTGTCATTGCATGTCTGTTCTTTTAATGAACGACATAAGGATCCACCAGTGTCATTGCATGTGTGTTCTTCTAAACAAACCACATAAGGATCCACCAGTGTCATTGCATGTGTGTTCTTTTCATGAACCACACCTAGTGTCATTGCATGCCTGTTCCTCTAAACAAACCACATAAGGATCCACCAGTGTCATTGCATGTCTGTTCTTTTCATGAACCACACATGGATCCACCAGTGTCATTGCATGTGTGTTCTTTTCATGAACCACAACTAGAGTCATTTCATGAGTGTTCTTTTAAACAAACCACACATGGATCCACCTAGTGTGATTGCATGTCTGTTCTTTTCACAAACCACACATGGATCCACCAGTGTCATTGCATGTGTTTTCTTTTCATGAACGATAGCTAGAGTCATTGCATGTCTGTTCTTTCCACAAACCACACATGGATCCACCTAGTGTGATTGCATGTTTGTTCTTCTCATGAACCACATAAGGATCCACCAGTGTCATTGCATGCTTGTTGTTTTCACAAACCACATAAGGATCCACCAGTGTCGTTGCATGTCTGTTCTTTTCATGAACCACACCCAGTGTCATTGCATGTGTGTTGCTCTAAACAAACCACATAAGGATCCACCAGTGTCATTGCAGGTCTATTCCTTTCATGAACCACACATGGATCCACCAGTGTCATTGCATGTCTGTTCTTTTCAGAAACCACATAAGGATCCACCAGTGTCATTGCATGTCTGTTCTTTTCATGAACCACATAAGGATCCACCAGTGTCATTGGATGTGTGTTCTTTTCATGAACCACACATGGATCCACCAGTGTCAATGCATGTCTGTTCTTTTCATGAAACACACCCAATGTCATTGCATGTCTGTTCCTCTAAACAAACAACATAAGGATCCACTAGTGTCATTGCATGTCCGTTATTTTCATGAACCACACATGGATCCACCAGTGTCATTTCATGTGTGTTCTTTTCATGAACCACACCTAGAGTCATTACATGTGTGGTTTTCTAAATAAACCACACATGGATCCACCTAGTGTGATTACATGTATGTTCTATTCACAAACCACACATAGATCCACCAGTGTCATTGCATGTGTGTTCTTTTCATGAACCACAGCTAGAGTCATTGCATGTCTATACTTTCCACAAACCACACATGGATCCACCTAGTGTGATTGCATGTTTGTTCTTTTCACAAACCACACATGGATCCACCGTCATTGCATGTGTGTTCTTCTCATGAACCACAACCCGGTGTCATTGCATGTCCGTTTCTTCTCACAAACCACATAAGGATCCACTAGTGTCATTGCATATATGTTCTTCTAAACAAACCACATAAGGATCCCCAGTGTCATTGCATGTCTGTTCTTTTCATGAACCACAGCTAGAGTCATTGCATGTGTGTTCTTCTAAACAAACCACATAAGGATCCACCATTGTCATTGCATGTCTATTCTTTTCATGAACACACCCAGTGTCACTGCATGTTTGTTCCTCTAGACAAACCACACATGGATCCACCTACAGTCATTGAACGTCTGTTCTTCTAAACAAACCACATAAGGATCCCCTAGTGTCATTGCATGTGTGTTCTTTTAATGAACCATAGCTAGAGTCATTGCATGTGTGTTCTTCTAAACAAACCACATAAGGATCCACTAGTGTCATTGCATGTCTGTTCTTTTCATGAACCACACCCAATGTCATTACATGTATGTTCCTCTAAACAAACCACATAAGGATCCACGAGTGTCAATGCATATCTATTCTTTTCATGAACCACATAGGGATCCACTAGTGTCATTGGATGTGTGTTGTTCTCATGAACCACACATGGATGCACCAGTGTCATTGCATGTCTGTTCTTTTCATGAACCACCCCCAGTGTCATTGCATGTCTGTTCCTCTAAACAAACCACATGAGGATCCACCAGTGTCATTGCATGTTTGTTCTTTTCATGAACCACACATGGATCTACCAGTGTCATTGCATGTGTGTTCTTTTCATGAACCACAGCTAGAGTCATTGCATGTGTGTTCTTCCAAACAAACCACACATGGATCCACCTAGTGTGATTGCATGTCTGTTTTTCACAAACCACACATGGATCCACTAGTGTCATTGCATGTGTGTTCTTTTCATGAACCACAGCTAGAGTCATTGCATGTCTGTTCTTTCCACAAACCACACATGGATCCACCTTGTGTGATTGCATGTCTATTCTTTTCACAAATCACACATGGATCCACCAGTGTTATTGCATGTGTGTTCTTCTCATGAACCATAGCCAGTGTCATTGCATCTCTGTTCTTCTCACAAACCACATAAGGATCCACCAGTGTCATTGCATGACTATTCATTTCAAGAACCACACATGGATCCACCAGTATCATTGCATGGGTGTTCTTTTCATGAACCACAGATACAGTCAATGCATGTGTGTTCTTCTAAACAAACCACATATGGATCCACCTATTGTGATTGCATGTCTGTTCTTTTCACAAACCACATGGAGCCACGGTGTCATTGCATGTCCGTTCTTTTAATGAACGACATAAGGATCCACCGTGTCATTGCATGTGTTCTTCTAAACAAACCACATAAGGATCCACAGTGTCATTGCATGTGTGTTCTTTTCATGAACCACACCTAGTGTCATTGCATGCCTGTTCCTCTAAACAAACCACATAAGGATCCACCAGTGTCATTGCATGTCTGTTCTTTTCATGAACCACACATGGATCCACCAGTGTCATTGCATGTGTGTTCTTTTCATGAACCACAACTAGAGTCATTTCATGAGTGTTCTTTTAAACAAACCACACATGGATCCACCTAGTGTGATTGCATGTCTGTTCTTTTCATGAACCACATAAGGATCCACCGGTCATTGCATGTGTTTTCTTTTCATGAACGATAGCTAGAGTCATTGCATGTGTTTCTTTCCACAAACCACACATGGATCCACCTAGTGTGATTGCATGTTTGTTCTTCTCATGAACCACATAAGGATCCACAGTGTCATTGCATGTTCTTTTCACAAACCACATAAGGATCCACCAGTGTCGTTGCATGTCTGTTCTTTTCATGAACCACACCCAGTGTCATTGCATGTGTGTTGCTCTAAACAAACCACATAAGGATCCACCAGTGTCATTGCAGGTCTATTCCTTTCATGAACCACACATGGATCCACAAGTGTCATTGCATGTGTTTCTTTCAAACCACATAAGGATCCACCAGTGTCATTGCATGTCTGTTCTTTTCATGAACCACATAAGGATCCACCAGTGTCATTGGATGTGTGTTCTTTTCATGAACCACACATGGATCCACCAGTGTCAATGCATGTCTGTTCTTTTCATGAAACACACCCAATGTCATTGCATGTCTGTTCCTCTAAACAAACAACATAAGGATCCACTAGTGTCATTGCATGTCCGTTATTTTCATGAACCACACATGGATCCACCAGTGTCATTTCATGTGTGTTCTTTTCATGAACCACACCTAGAGTCATTACATGTGGTTTTCTAAATAAACCACACATGGATCCACCTAGTGTGATTACATGTATGTTCTATTCACAAACCACACATAGATCCACCAGTGTCATTGCATGTGTGTTCTTTTCATGAACCACAGCTAGAGTCATTGCATGTCTATACTTTCCACAAACCACACATGGATCCACCTAGTGTGATTGCATGTTTGTTCTTTTCACAAACCACACATGGATCCACCAGTGTCATTGCATGTGTGTTCTTCTCATGAACCACAACCAGTGTCATTGCATGTCTGTTCTTCTCACAAACCACATAAGGATCCACTAGTGTCATTGCATATATGTTCTTCTAAACAAACCACATAAGGATCCCCAGTGTCATTGCATGTCTGTTCTTTTCATGAACCACAGCTAGAGTCATTGCATGTGTGTTCTTCTAAACAAACCACATAAGGATCCACCATTGTCATTGCATGTCTATTCTTTTCATGAACACACCCAGTGTCACTGCATGTTTGTTCCTCTAGACAAACCACACATGGATCCACCTACAGTCATTGAACGTCTGTTCTTCTAAACAAACCACATAAGGATCCCCTAGTGTCATTGCATGTGTGTTCTTTTAATGAACCATAGCTAGAGTCATTGCATGTGTGTTCTTCTAAACAAACCACATAAGGATCCACTAGTGTCATTGCATGTCTGTTCTTTTCATGAACCACACCCAATGTCATTACATGTATGTTCCTCTAAACAAACCACATAAGGATCCACGAGTGTCAATGCATATCTATTCTTTTCATGAACCACATAGGGATCCACTAGTGTCATTGGATGTGTGTTGTTCTCATGAACCACACATGGATGCACCAGTGTCATTGCATGTCTGTTCTTTTCATGAACCACCCCCAGTGTCATTGCATGTCTGTTCCTCTAAACAAACCACATGAGGATCCACCAGTGTCATTGCATGTTTGTTCTTTTCATGAACCACACATGGATCTACCAGTGTCATTGCATGTGTGTTCTTTTCATGAACCACAGCTAGAGTCATTGCATGTGTGTTCTTCCAAACAAACCACACATGGATCCACCTAGTGTGATTGCATGTCTGTTCTTTTCACAAACCACACATGGATCCACTAGTGTCATTGCATGTGTGTTCTTTTCATGAACCACAGCTAGAGTCATTGCATGTCTGTTCTTTCCACAAACCACACATGGATCCACCTTGTGTGATTGCATGTCTATTCTTTTCACAAATCACACATGGATCCACCAGTGTTATTGCATGTGTGTTCTTCTCATGAACCATAGCCAGTGTCATTGCATCTCTGTTCTTCTCACAAACCACATAAGGATCCACCAGTGTCATTGCATGACTATTCATTTCAAGAACCACACATGGATCCACCAGTATCATTGCATGGGTGTTCTTTTCATGAACCACAGCTACAGTCATTGCATGTGTGTTCTTCTAAACAAACCACATATGGATCCACCTATTGTGATTGCATGTCTGTTCTTTTCACAAACCACACATGGAGCCACCAGTGTCATTGCATGTCTGTTCTTTTAATGAACCACATAAGGATCCACCAGTGTCATTGCATGTGTGTTCTTCTAAACAAACCACATAAGGATCCACCAGTGTCATTGCATGTGTGTTCTTTTCATGAACCACACCCAGTGTCATTGCATGCATGTTCCTCTAAACAAACCACATAAGGATCCACCAGTGTCATTGCATGTCTGTTCTTTTCATGAACCACACATGGATCCACCAGTGTCATTGCATGTGTGTTCTTTTCATGAACCACAACTAGAGTCATTGCATGAGTGTTCTTTTAAACAAACCACACATGGATCCACCTAGTGTGATTGCATGTCTGTTCTTTTCACAAACCACACATGGATCCACCAGTGTCATTGCATGTGTTTTCTTTTCATGAACGATAGCTAGAGTCATTGCATGTCTGTTCTTTCCACAAACCACACATGGATCCACCTAGTGTGATTGCATGTTTGTTCTTCTCATGAACCACATAAGGATCCACCAGTGTCATTGCATGCTTGTTGTTTTCACAAACCACATAAGGATCCACCAGTGTCGTTGCATGTCTGTTCTTTTCATGAACCACACCCAGTGTCATTGCATGTGTGTTGCTCTAAACAAACCACATAAGGATCCACCAGTGTCATTGCAGGTCTATTCCTTTCATGAACCACACATGGATCCACCAGTGTCATTGCATGTCTGTTCTTTTCACAAACCACATAAGGATCCACCAGTGTCATTGCATGTCTGTTCTTTTCATGAACCACATAAGGATCCACCAGTGTCATTGGATGTGTGTTCTTTTCATGAACCACACATGGATCCACCAGTGTCAATGCATGTCTGTTCTTTTCATGAAACACACCCAATGTCATTGCATGTCTGTTCCTCTAAACAAACAACATAAGGATCCACTAGTGTCATTGCATGTACGTTATTTTCATGAACCACACATGGATCCACCAGTGTCATTTCATGTGTGTTCTTTTCATGAACCACACCTAGAGTCATTACATGTGTGGTTTTCTAAATAAACCACACATGGATCCACCTAGTGTGATTACATGTATGTTCTATTCACAAACCACACATGGATCCACCAGTGTCATTGCATGTGTGTTCTTTTCATGAACCACAGCTAGAGTCATTGCATGTCTATACTTTCCACAAACCACACATGGATCCACCTAGTGTGATTGCATGTTTGTTCTTTTCACAAACCAGACATGGATCCACCAGTGTCATTGCATGTGTGTTCTTCTCATGAACCACAACCAGTGTCATTGCATGTCTGTTCTTCTCACAAACCACATAAGGATCCACTAGTGTCATTGCATATATGTTCTTCTAAACAAACCACATAAGGATCCCCAGTGTCATTGCATGTCTGTTCTTTTCATGAACCACAGCTAGAGTCATTGCATGTGTGTTCTTCTAAACAAACCACATAAGGATCCACCATTGTCATTGCATGTCTATTCTTTTCATGAACACACCCAGTGTCATTGCATGTTTGTTCCTCTAGAGAAACCACACATGGATCCACCTACAGTCATTGAATGTCTGTTCTTCTAAACAAACCACATAAGAATCCCCTAGTGTCATTGCATGTGTGTTCTTTTAATGAACCATAGCTAGAGTCATTGCATGTGTGTTCTTCTAAACAAACCACATAAGGATCCACTAGTGTCATTGCATGTCTGTTCTTTTCATGAACCACACCCAATGTCATTACATGTATGTTCCTCTAAACAAACCACATAAGGATCCACGAGTGTCAATGCATATCTGTTCTTTTCATGAACCACATAGGGATCCACCAGTGTCATTGGATGTGTGTTGTTCTCATGAACCACACATGGATGCACCAGTGTCATTGCATGTCTGTTCTTTTCATGAACCACCCCCAGTGTCATTGCATGTTTGTTCCTCTAAACAAATCACATAAGGATCCACCAGTGTCATTGCATGTTTGTTCTTTTCATGAACCACACATGGATCCACCTAGTGTCATTGCATGTGTGTTCTTTTCATGAACCACAGCTAGAGTCATTGCATGTGTGTTCTTCCAAACAAACCACACATGGATCCACCTAGTGTGATTGCATGTCTGTTCTTTTCACAAACCACACATGGATCCACTAGTGTCATTGCATGTGTGTTCTTTTCATGAACCACAGCTAGAGTCATTGCATGTCTGTTCTTTCGAAAACCACACATGGATCCACCTTGTGTGATTGCATGTCTATTCTTTTCACAAACCACATATGGATCCACCAGTGTTATTGCATGTGTGTTCTTCTCATGAACCATAGCCAGTGTCATTGCATCTCTGTTCTTTTCACAAACCACATAAGGATCCACCAGTGTCATTGCATGACTATTCTTCTAAACAAAGCACATAAGGATCCCCCAGTGTCATTGCATGTGTGTTCTTTTCATGAACCATAGCTATAGCCATTGCATTTGTTTTCTTCTAAACAAACCACATAAGGATCCACCAGTGTCATTGCATGTCTGTTCTTTTCATGAACCACACCCAGTGTCATTGCATGTTTGTTCCTCTAAATAAACCACATAAGGATCCACCAGTGTCATTGCATGTCTGTTTATTTCATGAACCACACATGGATCCACCAGTATCATTGCATGGGTGTTCTTTTCATGAACCACAACTAGAGTCATTGCATGTGTGTTCTTCTAAACAAACCACATATGGATCCACCTAGTGTGATTGCATGTCTGTTCTTTTCACAAACCACACATGGATCCACCAGTGTCATTGCATGTGTGTTCTTTTCATGAACCACAGCTAGAGTGATTGGATGTCTGTTCTTTCCAAAAACTACACATGAATCTACCTAGTGTGATTGTATGTCTATTCTTCTCATGAACCACATAAGGATCCACCAGTGTCATTGCATGTCTGTTCTTTTCATGAACCACATAAGGATCCAACAGTGTCATTGGATGTGTGTTCTTCTCATGAACCACATAAGGATCCACCAGTGTCATTGCATGTCTGTTCTTTTCACAAACCACATAAGGATCCACCAGTGTCATTGCATGTCTGTTCTTTTCATGAACCACATAAGGATCCACGAGTGTCACTAGGTGTGTGTTCTTCTCATGAACCACACATGGATCCACCAGTGTCATTGCATATCTTTTCTTTTCATGAACCACACCCAGTGTCATTGCATGTCTGTTCCTCTAAACAGACCACATAAGGATCCACCAGTGTCATTTCATGTCTATTCTTTTCATGAACCACACATGGATCCACCAGTGTTATTGCATGTGTGTTCTTTTCATGAACCACAGCTAGAGTCATTACATGTGTGTTCTTCTAAACAAACCACACATGGATCCACCTAGTGTGATTAAATGTCTGTCCTTTTCACAAACCACACATGGATCCACCAGTGTCATTACATGTGTGTTCTTTTCATGAACGACAGCTAGAGTCATTGCATGTATGTTATTTCCATAAACCACAAATGGATCAATCTAGTGTGATTGCATGTCTATTCTTCTCATGAAACACATAAGGATCCACCAGTGTCATTGCATGTCTGTACTTTTCACAAACCACATAAGGATCCACCAGTGTCATTGCATGTCTGTTCTTTTCATGAACCACATGAGGATCCACCAGTGTCATTGGATGTGTGTTCTTCTCATGAACCACATAAGGATCCACCAGTGTCATTGCATGTCTATTCTTTTCACAAACCACATAAGGATCCATCAGTGTCATTGCATGTCTGTTCTTTTCATGAACCACATAAGGATCCACTAGTGTCATTGGATGTGTGTTCTTCACATGAACCGCACATGGATCCACCTGTGTCATTACATGTCTGTTCTTTTCATGAACCACACCAAGTGTCATTGCATGTATGTTCCTCTAAACAAACCACATAAGGATCCACTAGTGTCATTGCATGTCTGTTCTTTTCATGAACCACACATGGATCCACCAGTGTCATTGCATGTGTGTTCTTTTCATGAACCACACCTAGAGTCATTGCATGTGTGTTCTTCTAAAAAAACCACACATGGATCCACCTAGTGTGATTGCATGTCTGTTCTTTTCACAAACCACACATGGATCCACTAGTGTCATTGCATGTGTGTTCTTTTCATGAACCACAGCTAGAGTCATTGCATGTTTGTTCTTTCCACAAACCACACATGGATCAACCTAGTGTGATTGCATGTCTGTTCTTTTCAAAAACCACACATGGTTCCACCAGTGTCATTGCATGTGTGTTCTTCTCTGAACCACAGTGTCATTGCATGTCTGTTCTTCTCACAAACAACATAAGGATCCACCTGTTGGGTCTGCAGCATAGAAAACAAAAAATATTCCTACGATGAGAACTATACGCCAAGATCTATCTACTAGATACAGAGCAACGGGTGGACATACATCCATGGAGAACTTACCCTCGAAGAAAATGAGCTTTGTTAATGAGTAGGAACTCGTGGTTGATGTAGTCGTGCACTTGCCGATCTCAAGATCGTGAGGAAGTCCGAGCGCCGCAACTCAGCAGCACATCCGCACTCGCACACACGTTCAAGCCACCGGACAACCTCCACCTCCTCGCCCAGCGATCCAAATGAAGCAAGAACTCCTTCCGCATTTAAATGCCACCGGAACATGTATCTCGCTAATCCGAGACCATGCGGAATAATTCTAGAGGGGAGAGATCCTTCACAAGGAGGTGTGAGGATGAAGGAGGAATGGGTGGCCGTTTATAGGAGGGGTGCCCCTCTCCATGGTCGCATGGGGGTGACCTCACCTCCCATTCATGTGGTTGTAACACCTCCACATTAATTTGCCTATTCACTTTCCCTTTTAAAGTCTCCACTTTAAATGCATTAAATTTCTCCAAATTTAATGCTCTCTCATTTAATAAAACTCTTTTATTAAATTTATTCAGAATTTTGTTAATTACTTTAATTAACAAACATTCACATATAGCCTTGCAATATTTCAATATCACATGCGTAAACACCTTCGCAATTTCACCAAACAATTTCGCTTTCTATTGAAACAATTCCTGCGCTTTGCAATTCTTTCGTCTCGAAAACATATGTGCTCCAAAATGGTGTCCGTAACTCTTAAGTGTGACACCCTACGGTTCATGAATAATGCATACATGATCGAGACCCTTCTCGATCAATAATCAGCAGCGGGACACGAGATCCGTGATCGACTCCTACACATTCAACGATGACTCTGTGATCGTGAGAACCTTTAACGCTTGTAACTAAATCCCTTTGTCTCTCGATATATTACATGTCCAAGATTCGATCATGGTATCTCCATACCTAGTTTGATCTCATTACCGACATGCACTCTTTTCTCGCTTCTCGATATAACATTCTAGTGATCACATCACTTGCTTGCAAGCTATCCTAATGTGATATCACCGAGAGGGCCCAGAGTATATATATCCGTCATCTGGATTGACAAATTCCACTCTTGATCCATGAGCCTCAACATAACACCTTCGTAGTACTGAACCCATCTTTATAGTCACCTTGTTACGGTGTGACGTTTGATGTTATCAAGATACTCTTCCGGTGTTAGCAATTAACATGATCTCATGGTCTAAGGATAAAGATTACTTCGAATGATGTTATAGCAATATAAACACAATGACTTGATCGTAATGCTATACTTCGGATGAATGTTCATCACATCATTTCACAAATGCTGTGACCTTGTTATTAACAACATCCAATGTCCATGATCAGGAAACCTTGATCATCTTGTTAATCAACAAGCTAGTCTATAAGAGAGGCATAACTAGGAACCCTTTTTGTTTATTAAACACACATGTATTGATGTTTCCTATCAATACAATTATAGCATGCAAAATAAACATCTATCATATACAAGGAATACATAATAACAACTTTATTATTGCCTCTCAGGGAATATTTCCTTCAGTCTCCCACTTGCACTAGAGACAATAATCTAGTTTATATAGTGATAAATCTAACACCCATGGAGTTCTGGTGTTGATCATATTTTGCCCTAGGGAGTACTTTAGTCAATGGATCTGCTAAATTCAGGTCCGTGTGCACTTTACAAATCTTTATATCTCCATCCTTGACATGCTCGCGGATGGAGTGAAACCGGCGCTTAATATGCTTGGAATTCTTGTGAGACCTTGGTTCCTTTGCGTTGGCTATGGCTCCATTGTTGTCACAATAGATCACCATTGGGTCCAACGCACTAGGAACCACACCTAGTTCCGTTATGAACTCCTTCATCCAAACCGCTTCCTGCGCTGCTTCTGAAGCAGCAACATATTCCGCCTTCGTCGTTGATCCAGCCACCACAGGTTGTTTGGATCTCCTCCAACTAACTGCTGCTCCATTCAAGAGAAATACGTATCCCGATTGAGACTTAGAGTCATCCGGATCAGTGTCAAAGCTAGCATCGACATAACACTTAGCGACTAGCTCTTCTTCACCTCCGTATACTAGAAACATATCCTTAGTTCTTCTCAAGTACTTAAGGATATTCTTGACCGCTATCCAGTGTTCCGAACCTAGATCAGATTGGTACCTACTAGTCAAACTAATAGCATGTGCCACATCCGGTCTTGTACATAGCATGGCATACATTATAGAGCCTATGGCTGAGGCATAGGGGATCTTATCCATTATCTCTCTTTCTTCCACCGTAGCCGGACTTTGAGTCTTACTCAATGTCTTGCCTTGCAACATAGGTAAGTACCCCTTCTTACTTATGTCCATATTAAACTTCTTTAATATCTTATCAAGGTATGTACTCTGTGATATCCCAATTAGGCATCTTGATCTATCTCTATAGATTTTAATGCCTAATATATATGAAGCTTCACCAAGGTCCTTCATCGAAAATTTGCTGTTTAGATAACTTTTAACACTGTTTAAAAGATCTATATCATTTCCAATCAATAATATGTCATCCACATATAATATCAGAAATGCCACATTGCTCCCACTCACTTTCTTGTAAATACAAGCCTCTCCATAAGTTTGGACAAATCCAAACTCTTTGATCACCTCATCAAAGCGAGATTCCAACTCCGGATGCTTGCTTCATCCATAGATGGATCGATGAAGTTTGCACACCTTATCAGCATCCTTAGGATCGACAAAACCCTTAGGTTGTATCATATACAACTCTTCTTCAATATTACCATTGAGGAATGCAGTTTTGACATCCATCTGCCATATTTCATAATCGAAATATGCAGCAATTGCTAACATAATCCTAACTGACTTAAGCATCGCTACAGGAGAGAATGTCTCATCGTAGTCAACTCCTTGAATTTGTCGAAACCCCTTTGCGACAAGTAGAGCCTTATAGATGGTTACATTACCATCATCATCAGTTTTTCTTTTGAAAATCCATTTATTCTCAACGGCCTTTCGATCGTGAGGTAAGTCCACCAAGGTCCAACCCTGGTTTTCGTACATGGATTCTATCTCGGATTTCATGGCTTCTAGACATTTGTTGGAATTAGGGCTCATCATCGCTTCTTCATACGTCACAGGGTCATCTATTTCATTAATCATGAAATTCATAACAGGATTGCGTGATTCAGGAGCCGCACGTGTCTGCTTGACCTGCGAGGTTCGGTAATGTCCTCTTCGAGTTTCTTGATCAATATCATTAGCTCTCTCTTCATTAGGTGAAGTCAACTCAAACAACCACGGAGCTGCGCTACTCGCCATTTCATGAAGAGAAGGTTCAATAACCTCTTCGAGTTCTACCTTCCGACTACTCACACCTTTCGCGAGAAACTCCTTCTCAAGAAAGGATCCATTCTTGGCAACAAAGACCTTGCCCTCGGATCTGTGATAGAAGGTATAGCCAATCATTTCCTTAGGGTATCCTATGAAGACGCATTTTTCCGCTTTGGGTTCGAGTTTATCCGGTTGAAGTTTCTTCACATAAACATCGCATCCCCAAACTTTAAGAAATGATAGCTTAGGTTTGTTTCCAAACCATAATTCATACGGTGTCTTTTCAACGGATTTAGATGGTGCCCTATTTAAAGTGAATGCAGCGGTTTCCAGTGCATAACCCCAAAATGACAGTGGCAAGTCAGTCAGAGACATCATAGATCGAACCATATCCAATAAAGTATGATTGCGACGTTCTGACACACCATTACGTTGTGGTGTTCCGGTAGGCGTGAGTTGTGAAACTATTCCACAGTCTTTCATATGTGTGCTAAACTCGTAACTAAGATACTCTCCTCCATGGTCGGACCGCAGAAATTTGATCTTTTTGTTACGATGATTTTCCACTTCATTCTGAAATTCTTTGAACCTTTCAAAGGTTTCAGACTTATGTTTCATCAAATAGATATACCCGTATCTACTCAAATCATCCGTGAAAGTAACAAAATAACGATATCCACCTCGGTGACACACTCATTGGTCCACACACATTAGTATGTATGATTTCCAATAAATCATGCCGTTCCATTGAACCGAAAACGACGTTCTAGTCATCTTGCCCATAAGGCATGGCTCACATGTATCAAATGATTCAAAATCAAGTGATTCCAAAAGTCCATCGAATGGAGTTTCTTCATGCATTTAACGTAATATGACCTAGACGGGCGGTGCCACATATATGTAGATATATCATTATCAAGTTTAATCCTTTTAGCATCAACATTATGAATATGCATAATACTACTATCGAGATCCAACAGAAATAAACCATTCAACACGGGTGTGCATGACCATAAAGATATTATTCATATAAATCGAACAACCATTGTTTTCAGACTTAAGCGAATAACCACTTTGCATCAAACACGATCCGGATACAATGTTCATGCTCGCAGCACCAAATAACAATTATTCAGGTTTATAACTAATCTCGACGGCATATGGAGAGGCAGCGTTAAATGGCGATCACATCAACTCTTGATCCATTGCCGACCGCGCCGTGACCTCATCCCTTGCTAGTTGTCGCTTCGCAGCCCCTCAACCGAGTTACATATATTAGCATCCGATCCGTATCAAATACTCGGTGCTCTGCGAGTACTAGTCAAGTACACATCAATAACATGTATATCACATATACCTTTGTTTGCCTTGAAGCCTTCTTGTCCGCCAAATACTTGGGCGATTCTTCAATGTCGATCCCTTGCAATAGTAGCACTTTCGGTGTCGGACTTAGGGCCATTTCGGGGTTTCTTTTGGTAGCGGCAACAGATTTGCAGCCTTCTTTCCCTTCTTGCCTTTCTTGTCCTTCTTGAAACGGTGGTCTTATTGATCATCAACACTTGATGTTCTTTCCTAATATCCACTTGCAGTCTTAAGCATTGTGAGCTCGGGAAGAGACTTCTTCATGCCCTGCATATTATAGTTCATCACAAAGCTCTTGTAGCTAGGTGGAAGAGATTGGAGAACACAATGTATGCCTAAGTCAATGGGAATCGTTATTCCCAAGGACACAAGCTTATCGGCGTACCAGGACATTTTGATGCGTGCTCACTAACGAGCTGTTTTCCTCCATCATGCAGCTAAAGAACTTTTCCAGCATTATAACTCTTCTGGCAGCATGGGTATCGAAAATCATTTTCAATTCTCCCATGGTATCAAAGGCATTGCCATTTTCAAAAGCGTTTGAAGTTACGGCTCTAGCCCATACGGTATGCCGCAATGAACTAAGTTGTGGTCCTCTGACGAGTTATATAGACGTTCTTTTCCTCGTCGAGGGGCATCGAGGAGCTGGTGGGGGCCTAGCGGTGCATCTAGCACATATTGCTTTTGTGCGGTGAGGAGAATCCTCAAATTCATAGCCAGTTGGTGAAGTTGCTACCATTCACAGCAAGTTTCTCTTTCTCCATGAACACATTGAAATTAAGCGGTGGTGCCATCTACAACAGAATTTGTAAAGTATATTTAGACTAAGTTTATGATAGATTGAGTTCAACTAATCCAAATTACTAATGAATTCCCACTCAAAAACGACATCCCTCGTGTCCTTTTGGTGATTACATGAACCAAATCCACTACACCAAGTCCGATCATCACGTGAGTGGTGTAGCTTCAAAGCGAGCATCTATATGGGCATCATATCAACTACATGACTCATGCTTAACCTTTCGGTCCGTGTTCCGAGGCCATGTCTGTACATGCTAGGCTCGTCAAGTAAGAACCTTAGTATTTGCGTGTGTAAAACTGTCTTACACTCGTTGTATGAAAGCGTAGAGTCGAGAACACCCGATCATCACGTGATGCCTCAAAACACGATCCACAAAACGGTGCATACTTAAGGAAGAACACATTTTATCTTGATATCTAAATGAGGGATCATCTTATAATGCTACCAAAAGCGCCAAACTAGCAATATAAGATGCTAATGTGTGAAGTGAGGTGATATGGTCCATGCATTTGATCTCTATCATTTGCATCGTGGTATGATCTCTATCATTCCTTTGTGTGTAAGGCCAAGGTCTATGGAACTTACACGTTAAGTGAGTTGTAAGAGTATCTATCATACATCTACTTACAACAATACCATATCAAAACACTAGCCCAGTAACGATCTAAACTAGACGCCTCTAATTTATCAATTGCAAGTTTTACGTGGCTTAGGGCTTTCGGAGATAGAACCGGTCTAACCTACGAACATGAACCACAACGAGGATAACCAAGTTATTAGTAAATCGTTGTAAATCAGATATTGACTATAGTAGGAGAGACAGACACCCGCAAGCCACTTATGCAAAACAAGTTGCATGTCAGTCGTGGAACCGGTCTCATGTACGATGACATGTAAGGTTGGTCCGGGCAGCTTCATCCCACTATGCCACCAATATCCAAAATACATATAAGATGCAATAACATGATCATCATCGCCCACATATAAACATATGTGTACTACCCGTGCAAAGCACCTATGCATAGATCAGGCTCTGATACCACTGTTGGGTCCGCAACATATAAAACAAAAAATTTCCTACGATGAGAACTATACGCCAAGATCAATGTACTAGATACAGAGCAACAGGTAGACATACATCCATGGAGAACTTACCCTCGAAGACAACGAGCTTTGTTAACGAGTAGGAACTCGTGGTTGATGTAGTCGTACACTTGCCGATCTCAAGATCGTGAGGAAGTTCGAGCGCCGCAACTCAGCAGCGCATCCGCACTCACACACACGTTCAAGCCACCGGACAACCTCCACCTCCTCGCTCCAGCGATCCAGCGGAAGCAGCAACTCCTTCCAGACGAAATGCCACCGGGAACATGTATCTCGCTAATCTGAGACCATGGGGGAATAATTCTAGAGGGGGAGAGAGATCCTTCACAAGGAGGTGTGAGGATGAAGGAGGGAATGGGTGGCCCTTTATAGGAGGAGGGGGGTGCCCCCTCTCTCCATGGCCGGCGCATGGAGGGGTGACCCCTCACCTCCCCCATTCATGTGGTGGTAACCCCTCCACATTAAAATTCCTCTTCACATTCCCTTTTAAAGTCTCCACTTTAAATGCATTAAATTTCTCCAAATTTAATGCTCTCTCATTTAATAAAAATCTTTTATTAAATTTATTCAGAATTTTGTTAATTACTTTAATTAACAAACATTCACATATAGCCCCTTGCAATATTTCAATATCACATGCAGAAACACCTTCTGCAATTTCACCCGAAACAATTTCCGATTTCTATTGAAACAATTCCTGCGCTTTGCAATTCTTTCGTATGAAACATATGTGCTCCAAAATGGTGTCCGGTAACTCTTAAGTGTGCCACCCTACGGTTCGCGAATAATGAAGACATGATCGAGACCCTTCTCTGATCAATAATCAGCAGCGGGACACGAGATCGTCTTGACTCCTACACATTCAACGATGACTCCTGTGATCGTGAGAACCTTTAACGCTTGTAACTAAATCCCTTTGTCTCTCGATATATTACATGTCCGAGATTCGATCATCGGTATCTCCATACCTAGTTTGATCTCGTTACCGACATGCACTCTTTTCTCGTTCCCGTGATATAACATTCTAGTGATCACATCACTTGCTTGCAAGCTATCCTAATGTGATATCACCGAGAGGGCCTAGAGTATATCTATCTGTCATCTGGATTGACAAATTCCACTCTTGATCCATGAGCCTCAACATAACACCTTCGTAGTACTGAACCCATTTTTATAGTCACCCTGTTACGGTGTGACGTTTGATGTTATCAAGATACTCTTCTGGTGTTAGCAATTAACATGATCTCATGGTCTAAGGATAAAGATTACATCGAATGATGTTATAGCAATATAAACATAATGACTTGATCGTAATGCTATACTTTGGATGAATGTTCATCACATCATTTCACAAATGCTGTGACCTTGTTATTAACAACATCCAATGTCCATGATCAGGAAACCTTGATCATCTTGTTAATCAACAAGCTAGTCTATAAGAGAGGCATAACTAGGAACCCTTTTTGTTTATTAAACACACATGTATTGATGTTTCCTATCAATACAATTATAGCATGCAAAATAAACATCTATCATATACAAGGAATACATAATAACAAATTTATTATTACCTCTCAGGGCATATTTCCTTCACCACCAGTGTCATTGCTTGTCTATTCTTCTAAACAAACCACATAAGGATCCCCTAGTGTCATTGCATGTGTGTTCTTTTCATGAACATAAGCTAGAATCATTGCATGTGTGTTCTTCTAAAAAACACACAAGGATCCACCAGTGTCATTGCATGTATGTTCTTTTCATGAACCAGACCTAGTGTCATTGCATGTATGTTCCTCTAAACAAACCGCACATGGATCCACCTAGAGTCATTGCATGTCAGTTCTTTTCACAAACCACACATGGATCCACCAGTGTCATTGCATGTGTGTTCTTTTCATGAACCACAGCTAGAGTCATTGCATGTGTGTTCTTCTAAACAAACCACATAAGGATCCACCAGTGTCATTGCATGTGTGTTCTTCTCATGAACCACACCCAATGTCATTGCATATGTGTTATTCTCATGAACCACACATGGATACACCAGTGTCCTTGCATGTGTTTTCTTTTCATGAACCACGGCTAGAGTCATTGCATGTGTGTTCTTCTAAACAAACCACATAAGGATCCACCAGTGTCATTGGATGTGTGTTCTTCTCATGAACCACACATGGATCCACCAGTGTCATTGCATGTCTATTCTTTTCATGAACCACACATGGATCCACCAGTGTCATTGCATGTGTGTTCTTTTCATGAACCACAGCTAGAGTCATTGCATGTGTGTTCTTCTAAACAAACCACACATGGATCCACCTAGTGTGATTGCATGTTTGTTCTCTTGACAAACCACACATGGATACACTAGTGTCATTGCATGTGTGTTCTTTTCGTGAACGACAGCTAGAGTCATTGCATGTCCGTTCTTCTAAACAAACCACATAAGGATACACCAGTGTCATTGCATGTTTGTCCTTCTCATGAACCACATAAGGATCCACCAGTGTCATTGCATGTCTGTTCTTTTCACAAACCACATAAGGATCCACCAGTGTCATTGCATGTCTGTTCTTTTCACAAACCACATAAGGATCCACCAGTGTCATTGCATGTCTGTTCTTTTCATGAACCACATAAGGATCCACCAGTGTCATTACATGTGTGTTCTTCTAAACAAACCACATAAGGATCCACCAGTGTCATTGCATCTGTGTTCTTTTCATGAACCACACCCAGTGTCATTGCATGTATGTTCCTCTAAACAAACCACATAAGGATCGACCAGTGTCACTGCATGTCTGTTCTTTTCATGAACCACACATGGATCCACCAGTGTCATTGCATGTGTGTTCTTTTCATGAACTACAGCTAGAGTCATTGCATGAGTGTTCTTTTAAAAAAACCACACATGGATCCACCTAGTGTGATTGCATCTCTGTTCTTTTCACAAACCACACATGGATCTACCAGTGTCATTGCATGTGTGTTCTTTTCATGAATGACGGCTAGAGTCATTGCATGTCTGTTCTTTCCACAAACCACACATCGATCCACCTAGTATGATTGCATGTGTGTTCTTCTCAAAAACCACACATGGATCCACTAGTGTCATTGCATGCCTGTTCTTTTCACAAACCACATAAGGATCCACCAGGGTCATTGCATGTCTGTTCTTTTCATGAACCACATAAGGATGCACCAGTGTCATTGGATGTGTGTTATTCTCATGAACCACACATGGATACACCAGTGTCATTGCATGTCTGTTCTTTTCGTGAACCACACCCATTGTCATTGCATGTCTGTTCCTCTAAACAAACCACACATGGATCCACAAGTGACATTGCATGTATGTTCTTTTCATGAACCACAGCTAGAGTCATTGCATGTGTGTTCTTCTAAACAAACCTCACATGGATCCACCTAGTGTGATTTCATGTCTGTTCTTTTCACAAACCACACATGGATCCACTAGTGTCATTGCATGTGTGTTCTTCTCATGAACCACATCTAGAGTCATTGCATGTCTGTTCTTTCCACAAACCACACATGGATCCACCTAGTATGACTGCATGTCTGTTGTTTTCACAAACCACACATGGATCCACCAGTGTCATTGCATGTGTGTTCTTCTCATGAACCACAGCCAGTGTCATTGCATCTCTGTTCTTCTCACAAACCACATAAGGATCCACCAGTGTCATTGCATGTCTATTCTTCTAAACAAACCACATAAGGAACCCCAGTGTCATTGCATGTGTGTTCTTTTCATGAACCACAGCTAGAGTCATTGCATGTGTTTTCTTCTAAACAAACCACATATGGATCCACAAGTGTCATTGCATGTATGTTCTTTTCATGAACCACACCCAGTGTCATTGCATGTATGTTCCTCTAAACAAACCACATAAGAATCCACCAGTGTCATTGCATGTCTGTTCTTTTCAGGAACCACACATGGATCCACCAATGTCATTGCATTGGTGTTCTTTTCATGAACCACAGCTAGAGTCATTGCATGTGTGTACTTCTAAACAAACCACACATGGATCCACCTAGTGTGATTGCATGTCTGTTCTTTTCACAAACCACACATGGATCCACCAGTGTCATTGCATGTGTGTTCTTTTCATGAACCACAACTAGAGTCATTGCATGTCTGTTCTTTCCACAAACCACACATGGATCCACCTAGTGTGATTGCATGTCTGTTCTTTTCATAAACCACACATGGATCCACCAGTGTCATTGCATGTGTTTTCTTCTAATGAACCACAGCCAGTGTCATTGCATGTCTGTTCTTTTCATGAACCACATAAGAATCCACCTGTGTCATTGCATGTGTGTTCTTCTAAACAAACACATAAGGATCCACCAGTGTCATTGCATGTGTGTTCTTTTCATGAACCACACCCACTATCATTGCATGTCTGTTCCTCTAAACAAACCACATAGGATCCACCAGTGTCATTGCATGTCTGTTCTTTTCATTAACCACACCTGGATCCACCAGTATCATTGCATGTGTGTTCTTTTCATGAACCACAGGTAGAGTCATTGCATGTGTGATCTTCTAAACAAACCACACATGGATCCACCTAGTGTGATTGCATGTCTGGTCTTTTGACAAACCACACATGGATCCACCAGTATCATTGCATGTGTGTTCTTTTCATGAATGACAGCTAGAGTCATTGCATGTCTGTTCTTTCCACAAACCACACATGGATCCATCTAGTGTGATTTCATGTCTATTCTTCTCATGAACCACATAAGGATCCACAAGTGTCATTGCATGTTTGTTCTTTTCACAAATCACATAAGGATCCACCAGTGTCATTGCATGTCTGTCTTTTCACAAACCACATAAGGATCCACCAGTGGCATTGGATGTGTGTCCTTCTCATGAACCACACATGGATCCACCAGTGTCATTGCATGTCTGTTCTTTTCATGAACCACACCCAGTGTCATTGCATGTTTGCTCCTCTAAACAAACCACATAAGTATCCACCAGTGTCATTGCATGTTTGCTCTTTTCATGAACCACACATGGATCCACCAGTGTCATTGCATGTGTGTTATTTTCATGAAGCACAGCTAGAGTCATTGCATGTGTGTTCTTCTAAACAAACCACACATGGATCCACCTAGTGTGATTGCATGTCTGTTCTTTTCATAAACCACACATGGATCCACCAGTGTCATTGCATGTGTGTTCTTCTCATGAACCACAACCAGTATCATTGCATGTCTGTTCTTCTCACAAACCACATAACGATCCACCGGTGTCATTGCATGTCTATTCTTCTCAACAAACCACATAAGGATCCCCCAGTGTCATTGCATGTCTGTTCTTTTCATGAACCACATCTAGAGTCATTGCATGTGTGTTCTTCTAAACGAACCGCATAAGGATCCACCAGTGTCATTGCGTGTTTGTTCTTTTCATGAACCACACCCAGTGTCATTGCATGTTTGTTTCTCTAAACAAACCACACATGGATCCACCTAGAGTCATTGGAGGTCTGTTCTTTTCACAAACCACACATGGATCCACCAGTGTCATTGCATCTTTGTTCTTCTCATGAACCACACATGGATCCACCAGTGTCATTGCATGTTTGTTCTTTTCATGAACCACACCCAGTGTCACTGCATATGTGTTGCTCTAAACAAACCACCTAAGGATCCACCAGTGTCATTGCATGTCTGTTCTTTTAATGAACCACACATGGATCCACCAGTGTCATTGTATGTGTATTCTTTTCACAAACCACATAAGGATCCACTAGTGTCATTGCATGTCTGTTCTTTTCATGAACCACATAAGGATCCACCAGTGTCATTGGATGTGTGTTCTTGTCATGAACCACACATGGATCCACCAGTGTCAATGCATGTCTGTTTTTTTCATGAACCACACCCTGTGTCATTCCATGTCTGTTCCTCTAAACAAACCACATAAGGTTCCACCAGTGTTATTGCATGTCCGTTCTTTTCATGAACCACACATGGATCCACCAGTGTCATTGCATGTGTGTTGTTTTCATGAACCACGACTAGAGTCATTGCATGTGTGTTCTTCTAAAGAACCACACATGGATCCACCTAGTGTGATTGCATGTCTATTCTTTTCACAAACCACACATGGCTCCACCAGTGTCATTGCATGTGTGTTCTTTTCAGGAATCATAGCTAGAGTCATTTCATGTGTGTTCTTCTAAACAAACCACACATGGATCCACCTAGTGTGATTGCATGTGTGTTGTTTTCATGAACCACACCCAGTGTCATTGCATGTTTGTTCCTCTAAACAAACCACATAAGGATCCACATAAGGATCCCCTAGTGTCATTGCATGTCTGTTCCTCTAAACAAACCACATAAGGATCCACATAAGGATCCCCTAGTGTCATTGCATGTGTGTTCTATTCACGAACCATAGCTAGAGTCATTGCATGTGTGTTCTTTTGATGAACGACAGCTAGAGTCATTGCATGTCTGTTCTTTCCACAAACCACACATGGATCCATCTAGTGTGATTTCATGTCTATTCTTCTCATGAACCACATAAGGATCCACAAGTGTCATTGCATGTTTGTTCTTTTCACAAACCATATGAGGATCCATCATTGTCATTGCATGTCTGTTATTTTCATGAACCAAATAATGATCCACCAGTGTCATTGGATGTGTGTTCTTCTCATGAACCACACATGGATCCACCAGTGTCATTGCATGTCTGTTCTTTTCATGAACCACACCCAGTGTCCTTGCATGTTTGTTCCTCTAAACAAACCACATAAGGATCCACCAGTGTCATTGCATGTCTGTTCTTTTCGTGAACCACACATGGATCCACCAGTGTCATTGCATGTGTGTTCTTTTCATCAACCATAGCTAGAGTCATTGCATGTCTGTTCTTTCCACAAACCACACATGGATATACCTAGTGTGATTGCATGTTTGTTCTTTTCACAAACCACACATGGATCCACTAGTGTCATTGCATGTGTGTTCTTCTCATGAACCACAGCCAGTGTCATTGCATGTCTGTTCTTCTCACAAACCACATAAGGATCCACCAGTGTCATTGCATGTCTATTCTTCTAAACAAACCACATAAGGATCCCCCTGTGTCATTGCATGTGTGTTCTTTTCATGAACCACATCTAGAGTCATTGCATGTGTGTTCTTCTAAACAAACCACATAAGGATCCACCAGTGTCATTGCATGCCTGTTCTTTTCATGAACCACACCCAATGTCATTGCATGTTTGTTCCTCTAAACAAACCACACATGAATCCACCTAGAGTCATTGCATGTCAGTTCTTTTCACAAACCACACATGGATCCACCAGTGTCATTGCATCTTTGTTCTTCTCATGAACCACACATGGATCCACCAGTGTCATTGCATGTATGTTATTTTCATGAACCACACCCAGTGTCAATCCATATCTGTTCCTCTAAACAAACCACATAAGGATCCAACAGTGTAATTGCATATACATTCTTTTAATGAACCACATGGATCCACCAGTGTCATTGTATGTGTATTCTTTTCACAAACCACATAAGGATCCACTAGTGTCATTGCATGTCTGTTCTTTTCATGAACCACATAAGGATCCACCAGTGTCATTGGATGTGTGTTCTTGTCATGAACCACACATGGATCCACCAGTGTCAATGCATGTCTGTTTTTTTCATGAACCACACCCTGTGTCATTCCATGTCTGTTCCTCTAAACAAACCACATAAGGTTCCACCAGTGTTATTGCATGTCCGTTCTTTTCATGAACCACACATGGATCCACCAATGTCATTGCATGTGTGTTGTTTTCATGAACCACGACTAGAGTCATTGCATGTGTGTTCTTCTAAAGAACCACACATGGATCCACCTAGTGTGATTGCATGTCTATTCTTTTCACAAACCACACATGGCTCCACGTGTCATTGCATGTGTGTTCTTTTCAGAATCATAGCTAGAGTCATTTCATGTGTTATTCTAAACAAACCACACATGGATCCACCTAGTGTGATTGCATGTGTGTTGTTTTCATGAACCACACCCAGTGTCATTGCATGTTTGTTCCTCTAAACAAACCACATAAGGATCCACATAAGGATCCCCTAGTGTCATTGCATGTCTGTTCCTCTAAACAAACCACATAAGAATCCACCAGTGTCATTGCATGTCTGTTCTTTTCAGGAACCACACATGGATCCACCAATGTCATTGCATTGGTGTTCTTTTCATGAACCACAGCTAGAGTCATTGCATGTGTGTACTTCTAAACAAACCACACATGGATCCACCTAGTGTGATTGCATGTCGTTCTTTTTCACAAACCACACATGGATCCACCAGTGTCATTGCATGTGTGTTCTTTTCATGAACCACAACTAGAGTCATTGCATGTCTGTTTCTTCCACAAACCACACATGGATCCACCTAGTGTGATTGCATGTCTGTTCTTTTCATAAACCACACATGGATCCACCAGTGTCATTGCATGTGTTTTCTTCTAATGAACCACAGCCAGTGTCATTGCATGTCTGTTCTTTTCATGAACCACATAAGAATCCACCTGTGTCATTGCATGTGTGTTCTTCTAAACAAACACATAAGGATCCACCAGTGTCATTGCATGTGTGTTCTTTTCATGAACCACACCCACTATCATTGCATGTCTGTTCCTCTAAACAAACCACATAGGATCCACCAGTGTCATTGCATGTCTGTTCTTTTCATTAACCACACCTGGATCCACCAGTATCATTGCATGTGTGTTCTTTTCATGAACCACAACTAGAGTCATTGCATGTGTGTTCTTCTAAACAAACCACACATGGAT
Organism: Avena insularis; assembly: GCA_023614405.1. Classification (NCBI taxonomy): domain Eukaryota; kingdom Viridiplantae; phylum Streptophyta; class Magnoliopsida; order Poales; family Poaceae; genus Avena; species Avena insularis. The sequence continues at coordinate 547,344,972 of CM042690.1, forward strand.
CCACCTAGTGTGATTGCATGTCTGTTCTTTTCACAAACCACACATGGATCCACTAGTGTCATTGCATGTGTGTTCTTTTGATGAACGACAGCTAGAGTCATTGCATGTCTGTTCTTTCCACAAACCACACATGGATCCATCTAGTGTGATTTCATGTCTATTCTTCTCATGAACCACATAAGGATCCACAAGTGTCATTGCATGTTTGTTCTTTTCACAAACCATATGAGGATCCATCATTGTCATTGCATGTCTGTTATTTTCATGAACCAAATAATGATCCACCAGTGTCATTGGATGTGTGTTCTTCTCATGAACCACACATGGATCCACCAGTGTCATTGCATGTCTGTTCTTTTCATGAACCACACCCAGTGTCCTTGCATGTTTGTTCCTCTAAACAAACCACATAAGGATCCACCAGTGTCATTGCATGTCTGTTCTTTTCGTGAACCACACATGGATCCACCAGTGTCATTGCATGTGTGTTCTTTTCATCAACCATAGCTAGAGTCATTGCATGTCTGTTCTTTCCACAAACCACACATGGATATACCTAGTGTGATTGCATGTTTGTTCTTTTCACAAACCACACATGGATCCACTAGTGTCATTGCATGTGTGTTCTTCTCATGAACCACAGCCAGTGTCATTGCATGTCTGTTCTTCTCACAAACCACATAAGGATCCACCAGTGTCATTGCATGTCTATTCTTCTAAACAAACCACATAAGGATCCCCCTGTGTCATTGCATGTGTGTTCTTTTCATGAACCACATCTAGAGTCATTGCATGTGTGTTCTTCTAAACAAACCACATAAGGATCCACCAGTGTCATTGCATGCCTGTTCTTTTCATGAACCACACCCAATGTCATTGCATGTTTGTTCCTCTAAACAAACCACACATGAATCCACCTAGAGTCATTGCATGTCAGTTCTTTTCACAAACCACACATGGATCCACCAGTGTCATTGCATCTTTGTTCTTCTCATGAACCACACATGGATCCACCAGTGTCATTGCATGTTTGTTCTTTTCATGAACCACACCCAGTGTCACTGCATATGTGTTGCTCTAAACAAACCACCTAAGGATCCACCAGTGTCATTGCATGTCTGTTCTTTTAATGAACCACACATGGATCCACCAGTGTCATTGTATGTGTATTCTTTTCACAAACCACATAAGGATCCACTAGTGTCATTGCATGTCTGTTCTTTTCATGAACCACATAAGGATCCACCAGTGTCATTGGATGTGTGTTCTTGTCATGAACCACACATGGATCCACCAGTGTCAATGCATGTCTGTTTTTTTCATGAACCACACCCTGTGTCATTCCATGTCTGTTCCTCTAAACAAACCACATAAGGTTCCACCAGTGTTATTGCATGTCCGTTTTTTCATGAACCACACATGGATCCACCAATGTCATTGCATGTGTGTTGTTTTCATGAACCACGACTAGAGTCATTGCATGTGTGTTCTTCTAAAGAACCACACATGGATCCACCTAGTGTGATTGCATGTCTATTCTTTTCACAAACCACACATGGCTCCACCAGTGTCATTGCATGTGTGTTCTTTTCAGGAATCATAGCTAGAGTCATTTCATGTGTGTTCTAAAAAAACCACCAATGGATGCACCGAGTGTGATTGCATGTGTGTTGTTTTCATGAACCACACCCAGTGTCATTGCATGTTTGTTCCTCTAAACAAACCACATAAGGATCCACATAAGGATCCCCTAGTGTCATTGCATGTCTGTTCCTCTAAACAAACCACATAAGAATCCACCAGTGTCATTGCATGTCTGTTCTTTTCAGGAACCACACATGGATCCACCAATGTCATTGCATTGGTGTTCTTTTCATGAACCACAGCTAGAGTCATTGCATGTGTGTACTTCTAAACAAACCACACATGGATCCACCTAGTGTGATTGCATGTCTGTTCTTTTCACAAACCACACATGGATCCACCAGTGTCATTGCATGTGTGTTCTTTTCATGAACCACAACTAGAGTCATTGCATGTCTGTTCTTTCCACAAACCACACATGGATCCACCTAGTGTGATTGCATGTCTGTTCTTTTCATAAACCACACATGGATCCACCAGTGTCATTGCATGTGTTTTCTTCTAATGAACCACAGCCAGTGTCATTGCATGTCTGTTCTTTTCATGAACCACATAAGAATCCACCTGTGTCATTGCATGTGTGTTCTTCTAAACAAACACATAAGGATCCACCAGTGTCATTGCATGTGTGTTCTTTTCATGAACCACACCCACTATCATTGCATGTCTGTTCCTCTAACAAACCACATAGGATCCACCAGTGTCATTGCATGTCTGTTCTTTTCATTAACCACACCTGGATCCACCAGTATCATTGCATGTGTGTTCTTTTCATGAACCACAACTAGAGTCATTGCATGTGTGTTCTTCTAAACAAACCACACATGGATCCACCTAGTGTGATTGCATGTCTGTTCTTTTCACAAACCACACATGGATCCACTAGTGTCATTGCATGTGTGTTCTTTTGATGAACGACAGCTAGAGTCATTGCATGTCTGTTCTTTCCACAAACCACACATGGATCCATCTAGTGTGATTTCATGTCTATTCTTCTCATGAACCACATAAGGATCCACAAGTGTCATTGCATGTTTGTTCTTTTCACAAACCATATGAGGATCCATCATTGTCATTGCATGTCTGTTATTTTCATGAACCAAATAATGATCCACCAGTGTCATTGGATGTGTGTTCTTCTCATGAACCACACATGGATCCACCAGTGTCATTGCATGTCTGTTCTTTTCATGAACCACACCCAGTGTCCTTGCATGTTTGTTCCTCTAAACAAACCACATAAGGATCCACCAGTGTCATTGCATGTCTGTTCTTTTCGTGAACCACACATGGATCCACCAGTGTCATTGCATGTGTGTTCTTTTCATCAACCATAGCTAGAGTCATTGCATGTCTGTTCTTTCCACAAACCACACATGGATATACCTAGTGTGATTGCATGTTTGTTCTTTTCACAAACCACACATGGATCCACTAGTGTCATTGCATGTGTGTTCTTCTCATGAACCACAGCCAGTGTCATTGCATGTCTGTTCTTCTCACAAACCACATAAGGATCCACCAGTGTCATTGCATGTCTATTCTTCTAAACAAACCACATAAGGATCCCCCTGTGTCATTGCATGTGTGTTCTTTTCATGAACCACATCTAGAGTCATTGCATGTGTGTTCTTCTAAACAAACCACATAAGGATCCACCAGTGTCATTGCATGCCTGTTCTTTTCATGAACCACACCCAATGTCATTGCATGTTTGTTCCTCTAAACAAACCACACATGAATCCACCTAGAGTCATTGCATGTCAGTTCTTTTCACAAACCACACATGGATCCACCAGTGTCATTGCATCTTTGTTCTTCTCATGAACCACACATGGATCCACCAGTGTCATTGCATGTTTGTTCTTTTCATGAACCACACCCAGTGTCACTGCATATGTGTTGCTCTAAACAAACCACCTAAGGATCCACCAGTGTCATTGCATGTCTGTTCTTTTAATGAACCACACATGGATCCACCAGTGTCATTGTATGTGTATTCTTTTCACAAACCACATAAGGATCCACTAGTGTCATTGCATGTCTGTTCTTTTCATGAACCACATAAGGATCCACCAGTGTCATTGGATGTGTGTTCTTTTCATGAACCACATGGATCCACCAGTGTCAATGCATGTCTGTTTTTTTCATGAACCACACCCTGTGTCATTCCATGTCTGTTCCTCTAAACAAACCACATAAGGTTCCACCAGTGTTATTGCATGTCCGTTCTTTTCATGAACCACACATGGATCCACCAGTGTCATTGCATGTGTGTTGTTTTCATGAACCACGACTAGAGTCATTGCATGTGTGTTCTTCTAAAGAACCACACATGGATCCACCTAGTGTGATTGCATGTCTATTCTTTTCACAAACCACACATGGCTCCACCAGTGTCATTGCATGTGTGTTCTTTTCAGGAATCATAGCTAGAGTCATTTCATGTGTGTTCTTCTAAACAAACCACACATGGATCCACCTAGTGTGATTGCATGTGTGTTGTTTTCATGAACCACACCCAGTGTCATTGCATGTTTGTTCCTCTAAACAAACCACATAAGGATCCACATAAGGATCCCCTAGTGTCATTGCATGTCTGTTCCTCTAAACAAACCACATAAGAATCCACCAGTGTCATTGCATGTCTGTTCTTTTCAGGAACCACACATGGATCCACCAATGTCATTGCATTGGTGTTCTTTTCATGAACCACAGCTAGAGTCATTGCATGTGTGTACTTCTAAACAAACCACACATGGATCCACCTAGTGTGATTGCATGTCTGTTCTTTTCACAAACCACACATGGATCCACCAGTGTCATTGCATGTGTGTTCTTTTCATGAACCACAACTAGAGTCATTGCATGTCTGTTCTTTCCACAAACCACACATGGATCCACCTAGTGTGATTGCATGTCTGTTCTTTTCATAAACCACACATGGATCCACCAGTGTCATTGCATGTGTTTTCTTCTAATGAACCACAGCCAGTGTCATTGCATGTCTGTTCTTTTCATGAACCACATAAGAATCCACCTGTGTCATTGCATGTGTGTTCTTCTAAACAAACACATAAGGATCCACCAGTGTCATTGCATGTGTGTTCTTTTCATGAACCACACCCACTATCATTGCATGTCTGTTCCTCTAAACAAACCACATAGGATCCACCAGTGTCATTGCATGTCTGTTCTTTTCATTAACCACACCTGGATCCACCAGTATCATTGCATGTGTGTTCTTTTCATGAACCACAACTAGAGTCATTGCATGTGTGTTCTTCTAAACAAACCACACATGGATCCACCTAGTGTGATTGCATGTCTGTTCTTTTCACAAACCACACATGGATCCACTAGTGTCATTGCATGTGTGTTCTTTTGATGAGCCATGCTAGAGTCATTGCATGTCTGTTCTTTCCACAAACCACACATGGATCCATCTAGTGTGATTTCATGTCTATTCTTCTCATGAACCATAAGGATCCACAAGTGTCATTGCATGTTTGTTCTTTTCACAAACCATATGAGGATCCATCATTGTCATTGCATGTCTGTTATTTTCATGAACCAAATAATGATCCACCAGTGTCATTGGATGTGTGTTCTTCTCATGAACCACACATGGATCCACCAGTGTCATTGCATGTCTGTTCTTTTCATGAACCACACCCAGTGTCCTTGCATGTATGTTCCTCTAAACAAACCATATAAGGATCCACCAGTGTCATTGCATGTCTGTTCTTTTCGTGAACCACACATGGATCCACCAGTGTCATTGCATGTGTGTTCTTTTCATCAACCACAGCTAGAATCATTGCATGTCTGTTCTTTCCACAAACCACACATGGATCCACCTAGTGTGATTGCATGTCTGTTCTTTTCAAAAACCACACATGGATCCACGAGTGTCATTGCATGTGTTTTATTCTCATGAACCATAGCTAGTGTCATTGCATGTCTGTTCTTCTCACAGACCACATAAGGATCCACCAGTGTCATTGCATGTCTATTCTTCTAATCAAACCACATAAGGATCCCCCAGTGTAATTGCATGTGTGTTCTTTTCATGAACCACAGCTAGAGCCATTGCATGTGTGTTCTTCTAAACAAACCACATAAGGATCCACCAGTGTCATTGCATGTTTGTTCTTTTCATGAACCACACCCAATGTCATTGCATGTTTGTTCCTCTAAACAAACCACACATGAATCCACCTAGAGTCATTGCATGTCAGTTCTTTTAACAAACAACACATGGAACCACAAGTGTCATTGCATCTTTGTTCTTCTCATGAACCACACATGGATCCACCAGTGTCATTGCATGTCTGTTCTTTTCATGAACCACACCCAAAGGTCACCTTTGCATATGTGTTGCTCTAAACAAACCACCTAAGGATCCACCAGTGTCATTGCATGTCTGTTTTTAATGAACCACATGGATCCACCGGTCATTGTATGTGTTTTCTTTTCACAAACCACATAAGGATCCACTAGTGTCATTGCATGTCTGTTCTTTTCATGAACCACATAAGGATCCACCAGTGTCATTGGATGTGTGTTCTTGTCATGAACCACACATGGATCCACCAGTGTCATTGCATGTCTGTTTTTTTCATGAACCACACCCTGTGTCATTCCATGTCTGTTCCTCTAAACAAACCACATAAGGTTCCACCAGTGTTATTGCATGTCCGTTCTTTTCATGAACCACACATGGATCCACCAATGTCATTGCATGTGTGTTGTTTTCATGAACCACGACTAGAGTCATTGCATGTGTGTTCTTCTAAAGAACCACACATGGATCCACCTAGTGTGATTGCATGTCTATTCTTTTCACAAACCACACATGGCTCCACCAGTGTCATTGCATGTGTGTTCTTTTCAGGAATCATAGCTAGAGTCATTTCATGTGTGTTCTTCTAAACAAACCACACATGGATCCACCTAGTGTGATTGCATGTGTGTTGTTTTCATGAACCACACCCAGTGTCATTGCATGTTTGTTCCTCTAAACAAACCACATAAGGATCCACATAAGGATCCCCTAGTGTCATTGCATGTCTGTTCCTCTAAACAAACCACATAAGGATCCACATAAGGATCCCCTAGTGTCATTGCATGTGTGTTCTATTCACGAACCATAGCTAGAGTCATTGCATGTGTGTTCTTCTAAAAAAACACATAAGGATCCACTAGTGTCATTGTATGTCCGTTCTTCTAAACAAACCACATAAGGATCCCCAGTGTCATTGCATGTATGTTCTTTTAATGAACCACAGCTAGAGGCATTGCATGTGTGTTCTTCTAAACAAACCACATAAGGATCCACTAGTGTCATTGCATCTCTGTTCTTTTCATGAATCACACCCAGTGTCATTGCATGTTTGTTCTTCTAAACAAACCACATAAGGATCCACCAGTCTCATTGCATGTCTGTTCTTTTCATGAACCACACAAGGATCCACCAGTGTCATTGCATGTGTGTTCTTTTCATGAACCACGGCTAGATTCATTGCATGTGTGTTCTTCTAAACAAAACACACATGGATCCACCTAGTGTGATTGCATGTCTGTTCTTTTCACAAACCACACATGGATCCACTAGTGTCATTGCGTGTATGTTATTTTCACAAACCACATAAGGATCCACTAGTGTCATTGCATGTCTAGTCTTCTAAACAAACCACATAAGGATCCCCCAGTGTCATTGCATGTGTGTTCTTTTCATGAACCATAGCTAGAGTCATTGCATGTGTGTTCTTCTAAACAAACCACACATGGATCCACCTAGTGTGATTGCATGTCTGTTCTTTTCACAAACCACACATGGATCCACCAGTGTCATTGCATATGTGTTCTTTTCATGAACGATAGCTAGAGTCATTGCATGTCTGTTCTTTCCACAAACCACACATGGATCCACCTAGTGTGATTGCATGTATATTCTTCTCATGAACCACATAAGGATCCACCAGTGTCATTCCATCTTTGTTCTTTTCACAAACCACATAAGGATCCACCAGTGTCATTGCATGTCTGTTCTTTTCATGAACCACATAAGGATCCACCAGTGTCATTGCATGTGTGTTCTTCTAAACAAACCACATAAGGATCCACAAGTGTCATTGCATGTGTGTTCTTCTAAACAAACCACATCAAGATACACTAGTGTCATTGCATGTGTGTTCTTTTCATGAACCACACCTAGTGTCATTGCATGTCTGTTCCTCTAAACAAACCACATAAGGATACACTAGTGTCATTGCATGTCTGTTCTTTTCATGAACCACGCATGGATCCACCAGTGTCATTGCATGTGTGTTCTTTTCATGAACCACAGCTAGAGTCATTGCATGTATATTCCTCTAAACAAACCACATACGGATCCACCATTGTCATTGCATGTGTGTTCTTTTCATGAACCACAGCTAGAGTCATTGCATGTGTGTTCTTCTAAACAAACCACATAAGGATCCACCAGTGTCATTGCATGTCTGTTCTTTTCATGAACCACACCCAGTGTCATTGCATGTCTATTCCTCTAAACAAACCACATAAGGATCCACCAGTCTCATTGCATGTCTGTTCTTTTCATGAACCACACATGGATCCACCAGTGTCATTGCATGTGTGTTCTTTTCATGAACTACAGCTAGAGTCATTGCATGTGTGTTCTTCTAAACAAACCACACATGGATCCACCTAGTGTGATTGCATGTCTGTTCTTTTCACAAACCACACATGATCCACCAGTGTCATTGCATGTGTGTTCTTTTCATGAACGACAACTAGAGTCATTGCATGTCTGTTCTTTCCACAAACCACACATGGATCCACCTAGTGTGATTGCATGTCTATTCTTCTCATGAACCACATAAGGATCCACCAGTGTCATTGCATCTCTGTTCTTTTCACAAACCACATAAGGATCCACCAGTGTCATTGCATGTCTGTTCTTTTCATGAACCACATAAGGATCCACCAGTGTCATTGGATGTGTGTTCTTCTCATGAACCACATAAGGATCCACCAGTGTCATTGCATGTCTGTTCTTTTCACAAACCACATAAGGATCCACCAATGTCATTGCATGTCTGTTCTTTTCATGAACCACATAAGGATCCACCAGTGTCATTGGATGTTTGTTCTTCTCATGAACCACACATGGATCCACTAGTGTCATTGCATGATTATTCCTCTAAACAAACCACATAAGGATGCACCTGTGTCATTGCATGTCTGTTCTTTTCATGAACCACACATGGATCCACCAGTGTCATTGCATGTGTGTTATTTTCATGAACCACAGCTAGAGTCATTGCATGTGTGTTCTTCTAAACAAACCACACATGGATCCACCTAGTGTGATTGCATGTATGTTCTTTTCACAAACCACACATGGATCCACCAGTGTCATTGCATGTGTGTTCTTTCCATGAAATACAGCTAGAGTCATTGCATGTCTGTTCTTTACACAAACTGCACATGGATCCACCTAGTGTGATTGCATGTCTGTTCTTTTCAAAAACCACACATGGATCCACTAGTGTCATTGCATGTGTGTTCTTCTCAAGAACCACAACCAGTGTCATTGCATGTATGTTCTCACAAACCACATAAGGATCCACCAGTGTCATTGCATGTCTATTCTTCTAAACAAACCACATAAGGATCCCCCAATGTCATTGCATGTGTGTTCTTTTCATGAACCACAGCTAGACTCATTGCATGTGTGTTCTTCTAAACAAACCACATAAGGATCCACCAGTGTCATTGCATGTTTGTTCCTCTAAACAAACCACACATGGATCCACCTAGAGTCTTTGCATGTCCGTTCTTTTCATGAACCACATAAGGATCCCCAGTGTCATTGCATGTGTGTTCGTTTCATGAACCACAGCTAGAGCCATTGCATGTGTGTTCTTCTAAACAAACCACATAAGGGTCCACCAGTGTCATTGCATGTCTGTTCTTTTCATGAACCACACCCAGTGTCATTGCATGTTTGTTCCTCTAAACAAACCACACATGGATCCACCTAGAATCATTGCATGTCAGTTCTTTTCACAAACCACACATGGATCCACTAGTGTCATTGCATGTCTGTTCTTCTCATGAACCACACATGGATCCACCAGTGTTATTGTTGTCTGTTCTTTTCATGAACCACACCCAGTGTCATTGCATGTGTGTTGCTCTAAACAAACCACATAAGGATCCACCAGTGTCATTGCATGTCTGTTCTTTTCATGAACCACACATGGATCCACCAGTGTCATTGCATGTTTGTTCTTTTCACAAACCACATAAGGATCCACCAGTGCCATTGCATGTCTGTTCTTTTCATGAACCACATAAGGATCCACCAGTGTCATTGGATGTGTGTTCTTCTCATGAACCGCACATGGATCCACCAGTGTTAACGCATGTCTGTTCTTTTCATGAACCACACCCAGTGTCATTGCATGTCTGTTCCTCTAAACAAACAACATAAGGATCCACCAGTGTCATTGCATGTCCGTTCTTTTCATGAACCACACATGGATCCACCAGTGTCATTGCATGTGTGTTCTTTTCACGAACCACAGCTAGAGTCATTGCATGTGTGTTCTTCTAAACAAACCACTCATGGATCCACCTAGTGTGATTGCATGTCTGTTCTTTTCACAAACCACACATGGATCCACCAGTGTCATTGCATGTGTGTTCTTTTCATGAACCACAGCTAGAGTCATTGCATGTCTTTTCTTTCAACAAACCACACATGGATCCACCTAGTGTGATTGCATGTCTATTCTTTTCACAATCCACACATGGATCCACCAGTGTCATTGCATGTGTGTTCTTCTCATGAACCACAACTAGTGTCATTGCATGTCTGTTCTTCTCACAAACCATATAAGGATCCACCAGTGTCATTGCATGTGTGTTCTTTTCATGAACCACAGGTAGAGTCATTGCATGCGTGTTCTTCTAAAAAACCACATAAGGATCCACCAGTGTCATTGCATGTCTGTTCTTTTCATGAACCACACCCTATGTCATTGCATGTCTGTTCTTCTAAACAAACCACATAAGGATCCACCAGTGTCATTGCATGTCTGTTCTTTTCATGAACCACACATGGATCCACCAGTGTCATTGCATGTGTGTTCTTTTCATGAACCACAGCTAGAGTCATTGCATGTGTGTTCTTCTAAACAAGCCACACATGGATCCACCTAGTGTGATTGCATGTCTGTTGTTTTCACAAACCACACATGGATCCACCAGTGTCATTGCATGTGTGTTCTTTTCATGAACCACAGCTAGTCATTGCATGTCTGTTCTTTCCACAAACCACACATGGATCCACCTAGTATGATTGCATGTCTGTTCTTTTCACAAACCACACATGTATCCACCAGTGTCATTGCATGTGTGTTCTTCTCATGAACTACAGCCAGTGTCATTACATGTCTGTTCTTCTCACAAACCACATAAAAATCCACCAGTGTCATTGCATGTATGTTCTTCTAAACAAACCACATAAGGATCCCCAGTGTCATTGCATGTGTGTTCTTTTCGTGAACCACACCTAGAGTCATTGCATGTGTGTTCTTCTAAACAAACCACACATGGATCCACCTAGTGTGATTGCATGTCTGTTCTTTTCACAAACCACACATGGATCCACTAGTGTCATTGCATGTGTGTTCTTTTCATGAATGACAGCCAGAGTCATTGCATGTTTGTTCTTTCCAGAAACCACACATGGATCCACCTAGTGTGATTGCATGTCTGTTTTTTTCATGAACCACATAAGGATGCACCAGTGTCATTGCATGTGTGTTCTTCTCATGAACCACACATGGATCCACCAGTCTCATTGCATGTCTGTTCTTTTCATGAACCACACCCAGTGTCATTGCATGTTTGTTCCTCTAAACAAACCACATAAGGATCCACCAGTGTTATTGCATGTGTGTTCTTTCATGAACCACACATGGATCCACCAGTGTCATTGCATATGTGTTCTTTTCATGAACCATAGCTAGAGTCATTGCATGTGTGTTCTTCAAAACGAACCACACATGGATCCACCTAGTGTGATTACATGTATGCTCTTTTCAAAAAGGACACATGGATCCAACAGTATCATGGCATGTGTGTTCTTTTCATGAACCACAGCTAGAGTCATTGCATGTCTGTTCTTTTATGGATCCACCTAGTGTGATTGCATGTCTGTTATTTTCACAAACCACACATGGATCCACCAGTGGCATTGCATGTGTGTTCTTCTGATGAACCACAGCCAGTGTCATTGCATGTCTATTCTTCTCACAAACCACATAAGGATCCACCATTGTCATTGCATTGTCTGTTCTTCTAAACAAACCACATAAGGATCCCAGTGTCATTGCATGTGTGTTCTTTTCATGAACAACAGCTAGAGTCGTTGCATGTCTGTTCTTCTAAACAAACCACATAAGAATCCACCAGTGTCATTGCATGTCTGTTCTTTTCATGAACCACACCGAGTGTCATTACATGTCTGTTCCTCTAAACAAACCACACATGGATCCACCTAGAGTCATTGCATGTTAGTTCTTTTCACAAACCACACATGGATCCACCAGTGTCATTGCATGTGTGTTCTTCTATGGAACCACACATGGATCCACCAGTGTCATTGCATGTCTGTTCTTTTCATGAACCACACCCAGTGTCATTGCATGTCTGTTCCTCTAAACAAACCACATAAGGATCCACCAGTGTCATTGCATGTCTGTTCTTTTCATGAACCACACATGGATCCACCAGTGTCATTGCATGTGTGTTCTTTTCATGAACCACAGCTAGAGTCATTGCATGTGTGTTCTTCTAAACAAGCCACACATGGATCCACCTAGTGTGATTGCATGTCTGTTGTTTTCACAAACCACACATGGATCCACCAGTGTTATTGCATGTGTGTTCTTTGCATAAACCACAGCTAGAGTCATTGCATGTCTGTTCTTTCCACAAACCACACATGGATCCATCTAGTGTGATTGCATGTCTGTTCTTTTCACAAACCACACATGTATCCACCAGTGTCATTGCATGTGTGTTCTTCTCATGAAACACAGCTAGTGTCATTGCATGTCTGTTCTTCTCACAAACCAAATAATGATCCACTAGTGTCATTGCATGTCTGTTCTTCTAAACAAACCACATAAGGATCCCCCAGTGTCATTGCATGTGTGTTCTTTTGATGAACCACAGCTAGAGTCATTGCATGTGTGTTCTTCTAAACAAACCACACATGGATCCACCTAGTGTGATTGCATGTCTGTTCTTTTCACAAACCACACATGGATCCACCAGTGTCATTGCATGTGTGTTCTTTTCATGAATGACAGCTAGAGTCATTGCATGTCTGTTCTTTCCACAAACCACACATGGATCCACCTAGTGTGATTGCATGTCTGTTCTTCTCATGAACCACATAAGGATCCACCAGTGTCATTGCATGGTTGTTCTTTTCACAAACTACATAAGGATACACCAGTGTCATTGCATGTATGTTCTTTTCATGAACCACATAAGGATCCACCAGTGTCATTGCATGTGTGTTCTTCTCATGAACCACACATGGATCTACCAGTGTCATTGCATGTCTGTTCCTCTAAACAAACCACATAAGGATCCACCAGTGTCATTGCATGTGTGTTCTTTTCATGAACCACACATGGATCTACCAGTGTCATTGCATGTGTGTTCTTTTCATGAACCACAGCTAGAGTCATTGCATGTGTGTTCTTATAAACAAACCACACATGGATCCACCTAGTGTGATTGCATGTCTGTTCTTTTCACAAAGGACACATGGATCCACCAGTATCATTTCATGTGTGTTCTTTTCATGAACCACAGCTAGAGTCATTGCATGTATGTTCTTTCCATAAACCACACATGGATCCACGTAGTGTGATTGCATGTCTGTTATTTTCACAAACCACACATGGATCCACGAGTGGTATTGCATGTGTGTTCTTCTCATGAACCACAGCCAGTGGCATTGCATGTCTGTTCTTCTCACAAACCACATAAGGATCCACCAGTGTCATTGCATTGTCTGTTCTTCTAAACAAACCACATAAGGATCCACCAGTGTCATGTATGTTCCTCTAAACAAACCACATAAGGATCCACTAGTGTCATTGCATGTCTGTTCTTTTCATTAACCACATAAGGATCCACCAGTCTCATTGCATGTATGTTCTTTTCATTAACCACATAAGGATCCACCAGTGTCATTGGATGTGTGTTCTTCTCATGAACCACACATGGATCCACCAGTGTCATTGCATGTTTGTTCCTCTAAACAAACCACATAAGGATCCACCAGTGTCATTGCATGTTTGTTCTTTTAATGAACTACACATGGATTCACCAGTGTCATTGCATGTCTTTTCTTCTAAACAAACCACATAAGGATCCCCTAGTGTCATTGCATGTGTGTTCTTTTCATGAACCACACATGGATCCACTAGTGTCATTGCATGTATGTTCTTTTCATGAACCACACCCAGTGTCATTGCATGTATGTTCCTCTAAGTAAAGCACATTAGGATCCACCAGTGTAATTGCATGTCTATTCTTTTCATGAACCACACATGGATCCACCAGTGTCATTGCATGTGTGTTCTTTTCATGAACCACAGCTAGAGTCATTGCATGTGTGTTCTTCTAAACAAACCACAAATGGATCACCCTAGTGTGATTGCATGTCTGTTCTTTTGACAAACCACACATGGATCCACCAGTGTCATTGCATGTGTGTTCTTTTCATGAACCACAGCTAGAGTCATTGCATGTATGTTCTTTCCACAAACCACACATGGATCCACCTAGTGTGATTGCATGTCTGTTCTTTTCACAAACCACACATGGATCCACCAGTGTCAATGCATGTGTGTTCTTCTCATGAACCACAGCCAGTGTCATTGCATGTCTGTTCTTCTCACAAACCACATAAGGATCCACCAGTGTCATTGCATGTCTGTTCTTCTAAACAAACCACATAAGGATCCCCCATTGTCATTGCATGTCTGTTCTTTTCATGAACCACAGCTTGAGTCATTGCATGTGTGTTCTTCTAAACGAACCACAGATGGATCCACCAGTGTCATTGCATGTTTGTTCTTTTCATGAACCACACCAGTGTCATTGCATGTTTGTTCCTCTAAACAAACCACATAAGGATCCACCAGTGTCATTGCATGTCTGTTTCTTTTCATGAACCACACATGGATCCACCAGTGTCATTGCATGTGTGTTCTTTTCATGAACCACAGCTAGAGTCATTGCATGTGTGTTCTTCTAAACAAACCACACATGGATCCACCTAGTGTGATTGCATGTCTGTTCTTTTCACAAACCACACATGGATCCACCAGTGTCATTGCTTGTGTGTTCTTTCCATGAACCACAGCTAGAGTCATTGCATGTCTGTTCTTTCCACAAACCACACATGGATACACCTAGTGTGATTGTATGTCTGTTCTTTTCACAAACCACACATGGATCCACCAGTGTCATTGCATGTGTGTTCTTCTCATGAACCACAGCCAGTGTCATTGCATGTATGTTCTTCTAAACAAACCAGCTAAGGATCCACCAGTGTCATTGCATGTGTGTTCTTTTCATAAATTACAGCTAGAGTCATTGCATGTGTGTTCTTCTAAACAAACCACATAAGGATCCAATAGTGTCATTGCATGTCTGTTCTTTTCATGAACCACACCTAGTGTCATTGCATGTCTGTTCCTCTAAACAAACCACACATGGATCCACCTAGAGTCATTGCATGTCAGTTCTTTTCACAAACCACACATGCATCCAGCAGTGTCATTGCATGTCTGTTCTTCTCATGAACCACACAAGGATCCACCAGTGTCATTGCATGCCTGTTCTTTTCATGAACCACACCAAGTGTGATTGCATGTGTGTTCCTCTAAACAAACCACATAAGAATCCACCAGTGTCATTGCATGTCCACTCTTTTCATGAACCACACATGGATCCACCAGTGTCATTGCATGTCTGTTCTTTTCATGAACCACATAAGGATCAACCAGTGTTATTGGATGTGTGTTCTTATCATGAACCACACATGTATCCACCAGTGTCATTGCATGTCTGTTCTTTTCATGAACCACACCCAGTGTCATTGCATGTCTAATCCTCTAAACAAACCACATAAGGATCCACCAGTGTCATTGCATGTTTGTTCTTTTCATGAACCACACACGGATCCACCAGTGTCTTTGCATCTGTGTTCTTTTCATGACCCACAGCTAGAGTCATTGCGTGTGTGGTCTTCTAAACAAACCACACATGGATCCACCTAGTGTGATTGCATGTCTATTCTTTTCACAAACCACACATGGATACACCAGTGTCATTGCATGTGTGTTCTTTTCATGAACAACAGCTAGAGTCATTAAATGTGTGTTCTTCTAAACAAACCACATAAGGATCCACCAGTGTCATTGCATGTTTGTTCTTTTCATGAACCATAACTAGAGTCATTGCATGTCTGTTACTTCCACAAACCACATATGGATCCACTAGTGTCATTGCATGTTTGTTCTTTTCATGAACCACAACTAGAGTCATTGCATGTGTGTTCTTCTCATGAACCACAGCCAGTGTCATTGCATGTCTGTTCTTCTCACAAACCACATAAGGATCCACCAGTGTCATTGCATGTGTGTTCTTCTAAACAAACCACATAAGGATCCATCAGTGTCATTGCATGTGCGTTCTTTTCATGAACCACAGCTAGAGTCATTGCATGTGTGTTCTTCTAAACAAACCATATAAGGATCCACCAGTGTCATTGCATGTTTGTTCTTTTCGTGAACCACACCCAGTGTCATTTCATGTATGTTCCTCTAAACAAACCACACATGGATCCACCTAGAGTCATTGCATGTCAGTTCTTTTCACAAACCACACATGGATCCACTAGTGTCATTGCATGTGTGTTCTTTTCGTGAACCATAGCTAGAGTCATTGCATGTGTGTTCTTCTAAACAAACCACATAAGGATCCACCAGTGTCATTGCATGTGTGTTCTTCTCCTGAACCACACCCAGTGTCATTGCATGTGTGTTCTTCCCATGAACCACACATGGATACACCAGTGTCATTGCATGTGTGTTCTTTTCATGAACCACAACTAGAGTTATTGCATATGTGTTCTTCTAAACAAACCACATAAGGATCCACTAGTGTCATTGCATATCTGTTCCTCTAAACAAACCACACAAGGATCCACAAGTGTCATTGCATGTCTGTTCTTTTCATGAACCACACATGGATCCACCAGTGTCATTGCATGTGTATTCTTTTCATGAATCACAACTAGAGTCATTGCATGTGTGTTCTTCTAAACAAACCTCACATGGATCCACCTAGTGTGATTGCATGTCTGTTCTTTTCACAAACCACACATGGATCCACCAGTGTCATAGCATGTGTGTTATTTTCATGAACCACAGCTAGAGTCATTGCATGTCTTTTCTTTCCACAAACCACACATGGATCCACCTAGTGTAGTTGCATGTCTGTTCTTTTCACAAACCACACATGGATCCACCAGTCTCATTGCATGTGTGTTCTTATCATGAACCACTGTCAGTGTCATTGCCTGTCTGTTTTTCTCACAAACCACATAAGGATCCACCAGTGTCATTGCATGTCTGATCTTCTAAACAAACTACACATGGATCCACCCAGTGTCATTGCATGTCTGTTCTTTTCATGAACCACAGCTAGAGTCATTGCATCTCTGTGCTTTCTACAAACCACATATGTATCCACTAGTGTCATTGCATGTCTATTCTTTTCATGAACCACACCCAGTGTCATTGCATGTTTGTTCCTCTAAACAAACCACACATGGATCAACCAATGGCATTGCATGTGTGTTCTTTTCACAAATCACATATGGATTCACCCAGTGTGATTGCATGTGTGTTCTTTTCACAAACCACATATGGATCCACCAGTGTCATTGCATGTCTGCTCTTTTCACAAACCACATATGGATTCTAATTAACCTTAGGAGAGCCCTAACCTTAGCCCCCCAATGGGTGGCCGTTAGACCAAGTCTTCTAGAAGGCACGCCCTAACACAGTTGTTCTGCTTGACAATTGTTACATACCGTTCGATCGGAGCGCGTGGACGATCGGGATGGTCTTCGTGAGAGCGCCGCGAGTAGGCTGTTCTGTGGCATGATTGGCCACGCTTTCTCTGGACAAACTGGCAACACCGGGCGCTCCCCTGTTGCGAGTGTCACAACTCACGAGTTCAGTGGGCCATATCCTAGTGTCATGTCCCCATTACTTCTCTTCCTCCCACACTTCTCTTCCTTCTCCTTGAAGCCACTTTCCCCACTTCACTCCCATCCTGCCGTAGCCGCAAGCCGACGGCGCCTCCATCCCAATCCCCTCTCCGGCAGCCACCCCCCTCCCCTCTCGCCATGGGTTCAAGGGGATACGGCGAGGAACGTGGCGATTTATTGTGGATGGTGATTTCGATGTGAGTCGTCTCATCTCTATCTCTATCATCTATGGCTAGTTATCTATTTTTTGAGCTAGATCTAATCTGTTTACTCATGCGTGTATGATGTGTTAGGCCAACCAGACGATGTATGACTCCAACTATCACGGTTTAGCGGATAAAGACAGTCCTCTGCTATGTAAACATGGATATGTGCCCACTAAATTTGTAGCGTTCGAAGGACGAAACGTAGGCAGGAGGTTTCTACGGTGTCAAGGACATCGTGCAATGATGCAAGGCAGAAGTTGCGGTGTTGTCAAATGGGTAGATCCAAAGTGGCCCAAAACGATGCAGAAAACGCTAGACAAACTATGGGATATGACTATTGAGTTGAAAGAATCCGTAGTCAGCTCACTTCTTGACAGTGTTGAGATGAAGCTATGGGACCCAGTTGACACGACCAATCTTAACCGAGATCTCAAGAGGGTGCAAGACAAGGTTAGCAAAGTCGAGAAGGAGAGGGATGTGGCATTGGCCCTGAAGGCTAAAGAAGAGCAAGAACTGACTCAAGCAAGGAATGATCTTCACCAGGCCAAAGTCCTGCAGTTCACAACTACAAGTATTGACAAGTGCATGAGGAAAAATGCAGAGAAACAATTGAAGCTGTGCAAGGAAGATGCTAAAAGGAAGGAGCAGGGTTTCGATCCTTGCTCTCGTAGGAAGATGCGCATCGGGCTAAGATTAGGAAGATCAAGGAGATGTGTGATAACTATTTCTATTTAGCTTAAGCTCCGTGCCTTTTTAAGTTGTAATAGTTGTACTTGTTGACCTAGCAGTTTGAACTATTGGCCCTGGAGTCGTGGGAGGAAAAAAATTGGTTGCCCGTTAATCTGTCTTAACCTTGCATTACTTCCTTTTGTCTGACCAATGCCCCTTGGATATTCCGCCCGTCGCTTCGTCGTCCTCGTGTACAAATAGGAGGCACCACAGCGCGTTGCTTCATCGTCCATCCCCTCGTCCTCTCCAATATCCACTGCGTCATCGCTTCACCATCCATCCCCTCGCTCCCTCTCCAATCTCCACAGCGCCACCATGGAGATGCCCGCGCTGAACTTCTACGAGGCGGTGATGTTCGTGAACTTCGTCATCCTCGCGCCGCCGGCCGCGACGGTGCCCCACGGATGGTGCATCAGCTATGCGGGGGTGCCGGTGGCTCCAGTCCTTGGCCGAGCCGAGATGGAGAGTGAAATCGTGGTGCGCCGCTGCCAGATGCCCGCGTGGAAGAGGGCGCTACCCCGATATGCGGCGGCCAGCCTGTACTAGCCGGCGTTGTTCAAGAAGGAGTGGAAGTCCAAGATTAGCAACCGCATCGTTGACGGGCGCGTGGTGCACCAGGATCTCCGCAACCGAGAAGGGCGGGAGAGGTTCTGGTCCGTTCCAGGACTGACCAAGTACACCGTCATCGCCGCTGCTCGCGGCAAAGAGGTGCTCCGTCTCGCGAACAATGCGGAAATCATGGAGGTTCCGTCCGATGATGACGAGGAAGCCGGCAGCTCGGAGGACAGTGGCAGCGGAAGTGAAATTGTTGACTAGTGGTTGAATTAATGTAGGATGTGAAATCGCACCTTTATTTAGAAGAATTTGTGGTTGAATTAATGAAATGCCTCGATTTAGATCTCTATCTCGATTAATTTGTGGAAGAATTTGTGATTTAGATCAATTTCTGCCTCGATTTAAATCTCTGTCCCGGATTGGGAACGTGACCGTGGACCAAAGACCCCTTTTCTACTAGTGTATTCTGACATTAGTGGTTTGTTTAAACGTAATCTACGTGGATTGTGCCACATGCAAATAGCACAACCACCATTTACAAAGTGGAAGCACGTACACCCGGTTACTGGAGATCTGGGAGCTTCGCCAGACGTAGAGGATGCAGGAGCAGAGAGGCAGTGAGTTACACGGGCTCAAGATTAGGCCAGAAAGTGGTACCGATTTCCTCCTCATCTGGGCATTATCGGTTGCCATTGCTGTTTTTGTTGCCACGTCATTGTGCAGCATCTGAAATAAGTTGCTTCTTCGTGGAGTGTGGCAGCTTAAATAATTTATTTTTGTGCCACTTACATTCAGTCGTATTTGGAGACCTCCTGCCCCTCAGCAATCGTGGAACTGGTGCTGTGTGTTTTCAGATAGCAGTGGCACAATCACAATTTCAGATTCAACTACTGACTCGGGCGTTTCCAAACCCTAAGTCGTGGTACATTTTACTCAGAGAACGTGGGTAGATTGTTTCGCCCAGCAACGTGCCACACAGAGAGCTCTAGAATTTAACAGAATAACATATATAGGTTCAAGTTCAACACATTACTATGAATCTTCATTGCCAGCAGCCTTCTTCCGCATCTTAGGTGCCAAGCCTTCACGTCCACTGGCTTCTTCATTTCCTGCCTTCTTTCTCTTCCTTGGTGCCAATTTTCTTAGCTTCACGTACTCTGCATCGTCGGGACAATGGGCACCAGAATCGTGTCCAGCATCATCTTTCCACTCATTTTTAATTTCTTCGGGCAGCAAAATGACTGACCCGGCAGTCATGTTTCTAACCTTGCGGCGCTTCCTGTCAAATAAATAAGACTATTGCATAACTGTCCAATATCTACAGAGTAAATAAAACAAAAATTACAATTCAGCACAAACATGTGAACCCCAAGAGACCTTTGCTTACCAGGAGCTAATTGGGTTCGAGCAACCACCCTGTCCAAGAATAGAAGGGCGACTCCCAGTTGCAACAGCTTCCACATCCAGTACATCACAATTCATCTCAAACATGCAAGCCGAAGCATACCTATTCATCAACCCAATTAGCTGACTGTCACACGTTAGAGGAACCATGATGCCACGTTCATCCATGAAGCTGAATTTTGCAGTCTGCTTCGGCCATAATTCATCATGATTACGCAGAGCAGCAACCATACTAGATATAGTGCAGATCTGTGCAGGCGCTTCTTCCATCGTGATACAATGGTGTCCATACCACATGCCCTTACAGTCGTACCTGAAGAGGACTACCGTAACCAGGTAAGGGGGTCCACGGAGATCCCACTTGACAAAAAACTGTGGACAAAATATATTTGTCAGTGTTGGGCTAACAAACAATTTGAGGTTCAGTAGCCAGCTAGCAGTTATAATTAGTGCGAATAGCAAAGAGAAGGGTAGCTCACCCGCTTGTAGATAGAACTTCTTCTTCCTTGATAGTAGGATCTACCATCCTCCGAGCTGCTAGGCTCGTCGGCAGCGGAGGCGGGCTAGAGCCTCGCAAAGGTGGCTACGGCATGCGCCATTGGTGCTCGGGATCAGCGACTAGGCACAGCAACTGGGCGCAGTAACTTGGTGCCAGAAGTCAAATGTTCGAAGGGATCGTCCTGCCTGGAGGGTGGATTCCGACGCCACCGGTGCTAGGGGAAAGGTGGGAATGGATTTGTGAAATTGGTCAATGCATCCAATCCACTTAGCTACTCGATTAGCCTAAGAGGTTGCCGCGTTGGCGCTCGCGTCACGGACAGACGACCGACATGAGGCTCCCGACCGTCTACTTCACGGGGCAGTTTAACGGAATGTTTGAATTTGGCAGGGGTGAGATGAGTTAGCCTCGAAATGGCCCCTCTCAGTAGTTGGCGGCCCAACATTTCGAAACGCGGCAATTTCAGGCAACTTAGGTACCGCCATGCGCTGGTCTGCGAACTTTGGTACCGCAGACGAACATGCCCCCCTCAAGTACCCATGGATACCCAGTATAGTGAATACAATAAATCATAGTACCTTTCAAATAGCATAAAACTCTCTCGAGAGCATGCCAATGAGCATCTCTAGGATTTGAAAAAAAACAACTAAATTTTCTACAACAAAAGAGATATTAGGCCTCATAGCACTGGCTAAATACATAAGTGAGCTAATGATTTTAGAATATCTCAATTGATCTTTATCATTTCTTCAATTTTTTTGAAGTATAATGCATTGGGAGAAGACTTGCAATCACTCACTACAAGAAAAGTTGGCTTTTACAACGGACGATTTTCGTGGTTGAAGGCCCGTTTTTCGTGGCTAACAAGTCTTGTACGATGGATGCCCTTCTTGGTAAAAGCCCCGTCACAAAAGAATCTACCATGGTTTTTTCTGGCCATGGCGGATCGCACACTTCAACCACGAAAACTTGTTCTGTCATAGATCTGTTTGTCAGCCGCGTTGACTCCTGACGTCATGCAAAATACCACGTGGCAAACACGGTTAATGCCCAGTTACTGTCGTTAACAGCTACAGAAACCGTTGAAGAAGCCAGGCCCAGCCAAGGCCTGCTAATAAATAAGTGGGCCAGCCCATTAGGGGAGCCCAATAAGATTATGGCCCGTTACTGTTTCGTCCTGCACTGTTTGAAATGGGCCCAAAAGATGCGACCAGCAGCAGCCCGAGAATGTCAGGCCCGTTACTGTTTTGTCCTACAGAAGCCCACACTGTTCGAATACTGTGCGGCCCATTAACAACATGTGTTAAGTAGGCCTGAAACTGTTATGGCCCACAGTCCGCCCGTCACTGTTCGCACAGCTCGTCCTAGGCCGCCTATGAATGACCCACTTTTGAGAAGGTCCGATACTGTTCTGCCCTTTTACTATTCTAGCTCGTTATTGTTCTTGCCGTCTACTATTCATGTCCATTACTGTTGCGGTTCTTTCTTTATTACGCCGTTCTTGTCTGGTTGCCATTGTTCGCCTGCTACTATTCAGGCTCATTCTTACTCGCATGTTGCTTTTACGGTCTCATTCGTTTGTTAGTATGCTGGGTTGCCACTGTTCTAGTCTGCTGGTGTTTTGGCCTGCTACTGTTTTGGCATGTTTCTGTTTTAGCATGTCATTGTTTTAAACTGTTACTGTTTTGGCCTATTATGGTTTTGGCCTGGCCTGTTACTGTTTTGGCCTGTTACTGTTTTGTCCTATTACTGTTCTACCCAGTTGCTATTACTGTTTTGGTAATACTGAAGCCCATGCAAATATCATAAAAGTAGTATAATTAGCGAGCATCTTTTACTATTCATGGAAGGCGCAATACAAGAAGGGGTACTACAGGGTTTTTGAAGAACTAGTCAGTGTTGCAGCTTTTGAAGAACTAGATGGCAATAAAAAAATTATAATCAAACTAGTACAAAGAGTTTGAACGGGTACTACAGGATAGCAGAATGATGCTAGGGAGGAAATAATAGCAGGAACTTAGCTTAGGAATAACAAGATAGAGTCAGTAACTGTGGAGCAGGGAATCCACACTAATATTTTCCACTGACATTACATTTTGCAAGAACTACACAATAGTAGGAAATTACTAGTGTACGAAGCAGCTAAGATAAGAACATGTGCATGACAATATAACAGACATGTGCACGACTTGAAATTTATAGAGCAGCGAATGCAAACCAACATGTCTAATAACATTGTATGTACTAACATGAAGAACAGGCGTGCCCAGCGACTTGTATGTACTAGCGTGATTACAAAAATGCAATTCACTCTGACAGGCTTGAACTTGCTATACCGCTGACAAAACAAAAACGGGTTGGAGATTTGGTTACCTTGGTCAGAGAGGTGTCTAAGCATTGTCGGTACCGTGCGAGTGACACTACTAGAGAAAAGGCTATAGGAGACATGCTCATTTGAGGCGCATTTATACTATATGCGCCTCCGATAAAATAGGTGAGGCGCACTGCACTGACATGCGCCTCTAGTATTAAAATAGGCGAGGCGTATATTTGTAGGATGCGCCTCCTATAGTCTCTATACGGATGAAATCTGGCACCCCCATATTATGCGAGGCGCATTCTGATAATATGCGCCTCCAATATGTTAGATAGGCAAGGCACATATGGGAAGAATGCACCTCGCATAAGTTGGGTGGGCCCGGGAGGCGATCGGTGGTCCAATATGCGAGGCGCGTATCATCACATGCGCCTCATATACTTGATAATAGGCGAGGCACATTCATCAGAGTGTGCCTCAAGTAACCCATGCGGGCCCGGGTGGCCGCATAGGCGAGGCACATGTTAGCATATGCGCCTCAGATAGTTTATATTATAGGAGGCGCATTTAGTGCAATATGCGCCTCGCATAACCCGTCTCACTTTTTTTTGCACCTTTTGGCACATGCACCGCACTCACTTATCTCACTTCTTCCTCCTCCACCAAAAGACAGATTTGGTCGCCCCCTGCTCCTCCCCACCTCATTTCCCACATTGATTCACCATAGAAGCTTGCTCAATCTCCATTGGTTGGCACTCATATGTAAGTGAAGTCTCTTCCTCCTCTAGATCTGCAACATGTCCATTTACTTCTCCTCTGACTCTCTTGCGTAAGTCGTTGTTGGAGGAAGCGTGAAGGCGTTGCTTGCATGCTCACACGCATTGTCGGAGACACCGCGACTATATGATTGTGTTGTGGTGCATGCTTCTTTTTGTGCAGGGATTTCATTTGAGATGCCAATGTTTCACCGGAATGTCAATTCATTTCTTTTCTGGCGAATTTCTGGCACTCACGGATGTCCTCTTTTTAGGGGAGGTCATGCCGAATTTTTCCGGTGATCCAGACGGCCATATATGCTCTAATTATTCTCTTGCTCTTTGTACCATGCGTAGGCGACCATGGTCCGACCACTGATCCGCAAAGCCCTTGTGGATAGGTGGATGAGATGCGCGAGGGCCGATATGGCACACGCAAACAATATGGAGATAAGATGTTTGTGTCACGACTGCAAGCTGATGTATCTCATAAGGCACGATTCCAGAATGCTAGAGTCGCACCTGCTTCGACGTAGTTTCATGGATGGCTACACTCGGTGGATACGTGATGACGAAGATGATGATGAGGATGTCAATAATGGTGAAGATCAAGATGCCGGTCACGATCACGAAGATCAAGACGCCGGCGGCGGGGTAGGTGATGATCATGAAGATCAGGGTGGCGCTAGGCATGATGGACACGAAGATGATCAAGGTGGCTCCGGGCATGAATATGAAGATCAAGGTGTCGACCATGATTCGAGCTGGCTGTGAGACCCTCATGTCCAAGATCTGCTTCTCAAGGAGACGAGTAACGCCAGAGCCGCCGCTAGAGAGAAAGCTAAGCTGGAGCAAATGAAGAAAGGCACAGTCACTCCATTTTTTGATGGATGCAACAACGGGGATACCCATCTGAATGTAATGCTCAGGCATCTGGAGATGAAGGCGAAACACAAAATGACCGACGAATGCTTCAACGACAACATTGCATTCTAGCACGATATTCTTCCCAAGAAGGGGAACACATGTCCGACTAGTATCGCTAAGGCCAAGAAAGTCGCGTGCCCTCTAAATCTAACTCACGTGAAATACCACGTCTGCATAAATGAGTGCATCATCTACCGGAGCGAGGAGGCGGAGAAAACCACGTGTCCGGTGTGCAAGACCTCTCGATACAAGAGAGGGACCAAGAAAGCTCCTAGAAAGGTGGTGTGGTACTTTCCTCTAACTCCTCGCTTACAGCGGTATTTCACGGACCCTAAGGAAGCAGAGCTCATGCGCTGGCACGCGGAAATAAAGAGGCCGAAAGACGATGATCCGGAGAAGGAGGAAATGCTAAGGCACCCTTCGGATGCTTGCCAGTGGAAGGCGTTGGACCTCCAATATTACCAAAATTTCGGGAAAGAGTCAAGGAACCTCAGGCTAGGCGTGAGCACCGACAGACTCAATCCGTTCGGAAGCACACACAGCACCTGGCCCATTGTATGGATCTACAACCTCCCCCGGTTGTGCATGAAGAAGAAGTACATAACCATGAGTATGCTGGTTCAAGGGACAAAACAACCTGGTATAGACATCAATCTGTATCTCACGTTGTTGAAAGAGGAGTTGGCCATGTTATGGGAAGAAGGAGCCCGTATGTGGGACGCCTCGAGACAAGAATACTTCGACATGAGAGCGGTAGTGATCACGATGTTGCAAGACTATCCCGGTTACAGATACTTCTCGGGGCAGGTGGTCCAAGGATTCTATGGGTGCGTTAGGTGCAAGGATACTACAATGTACCACTAACTACAGAAATATCCTGGGTCAAGGAAAACCGTGTTCCTTGGGGCTCGGAGGTGGCTTCCCAAGAATCACACCTGGAGAAAGCTAGGAGATCTGTTTGATGGGACGATCGAGCTCCAGTGAATCCCGGACTAGAGGAGCAGTGCGGAATTCTACGAGTTGTTCAATAACTGGAAGGAATGCCCTGCACCGGGAAAGACCTAGAAGAAGCCAGAGCTGCAGCTGAAGGTATGGAAGGCGAGGTCTATTTTCTGGGACTTGCCTTACTGGAAGATCCTCCTTGTGCCTCATAGCCTCAATCTCATGCATATCACGAAGAACGTGGGTGAGAGTCTGCTTGCCACCCTCCTTAAAACCGACAACACCAAAGATGGGCCGAAGGCAAGGAACAACTTGAAGCATATGGGCATTAGGGATGAACTTCAACCACCACCTAGCGATGACGAGGAGGAGGGCGAGGAGGAGGAGACAAATGCAAAATAGCCATCGTTGCAAGGGCAAAAGGTAGGTCAAGAAGGGCGAGGTCAAGCTCAAGGCCTCGTGCTTCACTCTGAGTAAGAAGGAGGCCATACAATTTATGAAGTGCCTCCTCGGAGTCAAATTTCCGAACGGCTACACGGGGAAGATAAGCAGATGGCTAGATGAGGCGAAGCAGCGCTTCAGCGGGATGAAGTCTCATGATGTCGCCGTGCTGATGGTGAATGTACTCCCGATCGCGATCCGAGGTATAATTGACAAGCACGTCCGTGAAACATTGTTTGGCCTCTACAACTTTTTCGACATCATCTCTTAGAAGTCGATAGGCATTAAGCAGCTCACGAGGCTACATGACGAGATCGTGGTGATACTATGCGATCTCGATATCTATTCCCCCCCCCCCCCGCATTCTTCAACGTCATGCTTCATCTGCTTCTCCATGTCGTGGAGGATATCGGCCAGCTCGGTCCTCCGTTTCTATGAAGCATGATGCCGTTCGAAAGGATCAATGGACACATCCAAGGATACGTTAAGAACAGGTCCCGTCCATATGGAAGCATAGCAAATGGCTTGCTGGCCGAAGAGTGCATCTTTTTTTGCTCGAACTTTCTACAAACCGAGACCCCTCTTGGTTTGCCATTCAACAAGCACCTCGGGAGGCTCGCTGGATGGGGTCACCACGAGGGTCGGCACCCAAAGCATGTCGACCTCGAGGGCCAAACCAAGGACTTTGAAAGAGCAAACATGGTCGTGCTATAGCACCTGCAGGTGGTCGATCCATACATATATGAGCACAAAGAGTTTATCAAGAAGAACTACGCTGACCAGGGGCACCAGTTCTCGGAGGAAGATGTTCTCAAGGAACACAACTCCGGTTTCACGCGGTGGTTCAGGGAGAAGGTCATTGCTAATCCACCGCAGGGCGAGTACTCGGAGGAAGATATACTCCTATTCTCCTTTTCACGGGGCTCCTCGCACAACCTGATGACCTATCAGGCATACGATATCAACGGATACACGTTCTACACCGAGGAAAAGGACAATAACTGTGATTACCAGAACTCATGGGTTACGAGCATATTCTACACCGGCGACGTCCCAGAAATATACTACGGAAAGATCGAGGAGATTTGGGAGCTTGACTACGTTACGGAGAAGGTGTGGATGTTCCGTGTCAGGTGGGCCAAGAGCGTCGAGAAAGAAGGCCGATATTTCACCACCATGGTTATACCGTCAAAGACCACCAGCGTGAACACACCAGCGAGAAATGAGCCTTGGGTTCTAGCTAGCAAGGTCGACCAATGCTGGTACATCACAGACCCGTCAAAGCCTAGCCGGGTTGTCGGCAGGAGAGGCAAAAGGAACATCATCGGAATGGACGGAGTCGCCAACGAGCAAGACTTTGACCAGAACGGTGACCCGAAGATGGAATACGGATATGGCAACCAAGCACCGTACACCACAACCCTAGCTAAGAAAGGACTCCAGTTCAAAAGAAGTGGTGAAGACGTCCCGGACCTAACCTATGCAACCACGACAAAGAAGGGCAAGAAGACGACCATTGTTAAGAAACGCTAGCGCGCTCCGACCATTGTCAAGAACCGTCATGTGTGTGTGGCCTACTATTATGTATCGAAACATTCATAATTATCTTTTTTGTATGTTATAATATTGCATTGAGAATATTATGTATCGACGAGTCACATTCATAATACTCACTTTTGTTGTTTTGGCAATATTTGAATTTTTAAACTATTTGCAGTATATTTTATAGTTCATGTTGTGTTTGGACAATGTTTTTACATGAAAAATAGCCTTTAAAAAAAGTTTACAAAAATATGTTGCCACCAGGATTCGAACCTAGGTGGCTAGTGTTCAGAACAGGACAAGGGACGAAACTAGTGGGATAATGTGTGTTGATAGATACCATCACACTACGCTAGTTGACTAGTATTGAATAATAGTCGAGGCGCATTCTGGCCAGATGCGCCTCGCCTAATCTTATACGAGGTGCACTTTGCAATATGCGCCTCGGATAAGCTGGTACCTAAAATGGGTGCAACCTCACCTTATTGTTTTGGAAATATTTGAATTTTTAAAATATTTGTAGTATATTTTACAGTTCATATTGTGTTTGGACAATGTTTTTACATGAAAATGGCCTTTTAAAAAAGTTTTCAAAAAAAATTGCCACCAAGATTCGAACCAGGGTGCCTAGGGTTCAGAACGGGACAAGGGACATAACCAGTGGGGTAGTGTGTGTTTGTTGACAGATACTAGCGCACTGTCCTATTTGGCTAGGACTAAAGAATAGTCGAGGTGCATTCTGGCCAGATGCGCCTCGCCTAATCTTATATGAGGCGCACTTTGCAATATGCGCCTCGCTGGTACCTAAAATGATTGAGGGCCTTCTTTCTAGCTCGATTCCCCTTTCTCTCGATCTGCAACCTGTCGTGTCGTCCGCCGCTGTCCACGCCTGCAGCAGCCCGCCGTTCACCGTCGTCGAGGTGAGCCCCGACCCCCTTCCCCTCTCCCTCGCCTTCCCCATACCCCTCTTCCCTCTCTCTGACATCTCGGCGACCAGCCACAGGGAGGAGGAGCCCGCCGCCCGTGACACGCCCACCCCGTGGAGGAGGAGCCCGCCGCCGCCCCGTGCTCGAAGACCTGCTGCCTGTGACATGCCAGCCCCGTGGAGGAGGAGCCTGCTGTCCGTGACCTTCACTGCTGCTGCTGCCCGAAGACCTGCTACCTGTGCTCAAAGACCTGCTGCCCACCGGCCACCTCATCTACAACCTCACCTTCTTCCTCGCCGAGCACCCCAAGGTGAGCGCCGCTCCCCCTCTCCCTTCCCCCTCCAGATAGATAGGTTCACAGGGCTGCTGCCAGAGCAGGGGACTGATTGGTGGCAGCAGTGCATAGGAGGATTAGAAAGGGAATTCGATCAGGGTCTGCATTTTGGGATCCCAACTAGCTGCCAGTTACTGTCCATGTCTTGGAGATGG
Organism: Avena insularis; assembly: GCA_023614405.1. Classification (NCBI taxonomy): domain Eukaryota; kingdom Viridiplantae; phylum Streptophyta; class Magnoliopsida; order Poales; family Poaceae; genus Avena; species Avena insularis. The sequence continues at coordinate 547,374,738 of CM042690.1, forward strand.
CGCAGTACCATGATTATTTGATTTTTAACTAGATTAGGGCCTGCATGCAGACTAACACTATGTCAAATTCTGTCTTTTATCGAATACAACCAAGGGCCTGAATATTCGGCCTAATCCCAGTCCCAACTATAGACATCATAGATAGGAGGTAAACCACCAACAATTGGAGACGTGGCGCAAGGTATTGCAAAAATATTTGGGACTCAAGCAGTGGTAATGGAGTGAGGAGAGAGATATCAGAAGCATAGATGCGTGGCAGAACATGAAATAGTACTAAGATTTGATAGCAATTTATTTGAAGAGAGGGTTCAATTAGGAGGAGGTAAATACACTTCAGTAGCACAAACATTAAATTTATTCTTTGGATTATAGGCAGCTGCACTTCAGTAGCACAAATTCAGCTATATTTTAGTTAAGCATTGCATACTACAGTTCATCTTCTTTCATTTAGTCTTTATATACTGCTACTGTATTTTGGGTGCCACATTCCGGACATTTTCCATCATACTACTGTCAGATGAGATGGCTGGACTCGCCCTGCATATTAATATGTTTAGTTGTTTGTTTTTGTTTTTCCGATCTGCAAGTAGAATGTAGTATCATTGACCCTTAAAATAAGTGAAATCATAGTGGCTGCTTGATTCCCCTACTAGCAGTAACTTATTAAAGTTGACCATGAGCAAACTTAAACTAGCAGTTAAGAAGGAGGTACTAAGTTTTATTTCCACGGAATTAAAAAAAAAGGCATCATAGATAGGAGGTAAAGCTTATTTTTTAGTTTGTGCATGTCCACAGAAGGACTTAAAAGCTTACCTTTATATAGTGAATCATATATGTGGTGTATGCTGTCTAGATTTCTTGTATGCTATTGGCAGCAAGTTGCATATGGCTGTGCTTGTGTATGCTGGCAACAAAATGGCTGTGTTTGTGCCTATTTAGGATTTTTTGTGTAGGTTTTTCTTTTTGAGTTGCCAATGTTTCGCCGGAATGTTGATTCATTTCCGTTCCGGTGAATTTCTGGCACTCCTAGATATAGAAAATTAGCAAAGGTTATGCCAAAATTTTCTGTGAATTTTTGGGCTTATTAGTTCCATTTATTTCTGTGTTTAGAAATGTCGGCGGAGCCAGGGCCTTCTAGCAAGAAGCCCTTTTGGGAGCAGCAGTCGGAGATGGAATCCCAAGAGGACCTGGAATTAGTTCTGCGGGACGACGAGATGGAGGCGGACGAGGATACCTCGTCGGGTGACGAGGAGATGGGGGACGCCGATGGCGACACCACTACCACTGATGGCAGCGGTGAAGCTACTACGAACGGTGGTAGCACATCGAAGAAGGCCCGGAAGGATCGGACCCTGATCGTGGTCGACATCAAAAGGTCCATCATCACAAGCGTGAGCACTAAAGGTGCGCTTTGGAGCCGGAAGAGTTTGTCACGGGTTACTCAAACCAGCTCGCGACAATCCTTCGGAACACTGTCACGATCAACACGGAGAACCTGAAGGCCGAAGAGAACAGGGGTTTCCTCATCCAACTCTTCCAGAAGTTGCACGCAAGATACGCGTTCCCGGGTGATGAGGAACACAAGTACAATAATGACAATCTCAAAGGGAATCGGGTGAACAAGTTCGCCCTCGGGAATATGACCAAGGCCTTGTTGAATTGGAAGGTCTGGTGAAGAAGCTGATTTTCGAGGATAAGCTAAGTTACTCGGAGGTCGTCAAGAAGGAGCCTCTGGTCACGGAAGGCCAGATGTGAATCCGCCATGGGAAAGGCCAAGAGTCGGTACTTCAAGGAGTTGTACGAGAAGAACATTGGTACCCACCATCTCGGCTCCGACGGTTATAGAGCTGCGATTCCCAAATGGGATAAGGAGTACGCCGACGCTCGTGCAAAGGGGTTGACACCTCCCTTTGACGACATAAAAGAGAAGCAGGCAAAGCACTTTGTCAGGGCCAGGTTTTCTGAGCCAAAAGGGAGTTCTGATTATTCCTCGGAGCCCGCCAGCCCCTTCGCTACGAAGGTGACGGACTTCATGAGAAAATTTGTAAGTAGTTTGCATGCAAGTTGATTAATTGCATTCATGATTAATTGCGTTCTGATTAGTCCTTGTGCGCAGGACGAGGAGTGTAGGATCTCCTCATCCCAGGGGTCGGTGCCTGTTGCCAAGTGGGACACCACTTTTAACAAGGCTCTGAACCATACCAAGAATGCCAGGCCCCTGGCAGCCCGGTCGTCGGCTGGTCGTGTGGTCGGCTTTGGCGGCATAACATGGTCCGAGTACTATGGCACCCCGGAGCGGAAGGGCGGGAAGGCCGAAAGCGCCGAGGTAAGACACCTAAGGGAACATGTGGAAGCCTTTCCCAATATAGTCCAAGATGCCATGAACCAGCCTGTGTCGGCTGTCGAGACAAAGTTCCAAGAACAAGTTCATACACAATTCCAGGCACAAGTCCAGTCACAAGTGAACGATAAGCTCAATACCATCCTTCCCGCCTACATGGAAAAGTATAGCAAGTGGTAGAAGGGTGGTAAACGAGGGCCACCACCGGTTCCCAACCTCGACAGCGCCCAATCGGACAACATGGAGCGGCCGGAGGCGCTGGTGACTTCTCCGGTGGTGGTGGAGACTCCTCCAGCTCTGGAGCTTAAGTTGCCCACTACAGCGAAGGCGCCAGCCCGCGCCACCGTGCCATCAGGCAGCCACTCCGCCACTTGCACGCTCAAGCCTACCGGCGGCGGTGCCTCGACATTGGCCGAGTTTGACACCCTCAAGGTAACTAACTAATTAAAGCGAGAATTGGGAGGCTTAACCACACCGATAACTTGATCTCCATTTTACTGACACCCGGCCTACATGTCTTTCGCAGGGAGACACTCCTTGCACTCTAATGCACTGGGTGGGCGGCTAGTTGAAGAATGTTGCCAAGGGTACTATCGTTCAACCGGAGAACCGCAAAATGCAAAATGTCACAATGCCACCCGACATGATGAGGGTCAGATATAGTATGGTGCTTCTGGGCTACGAGCAAGTGGAACCTTCCTCTCAACCTCAAGGATGGGATGATGAGGAGACGGCGGCGGTCGTCAATACCGGCTTCGTCTACTTGTAGCTATGGCCAAAGAGCCAGATCTGTTTGGGGACGGAGGACCAGCTCAACATTACCCTAGAGGCAGCACAGCCAGCACATGATGAAGACTTCGAGATGTCAGACTTGGACACCATGGCACAGGATCCCTATGATGATGATGGAAAAATTTACCTGAACTTCGGCGACCAGTTCGTTAACACAAGGTTTTCTAATTGGTATGAGCCGGCACCATCAGGCACACATCAAGTTGCCGATACCCAACCGGCATCGGTGAAACCCCCTTGCCAGGTGCGTATCTTCCCAACTAGTCAGGAGACGCCGCCACCCGCCCCCTTCACCGAGCCTCCGAGGCCAACAGTTCCTTTGATCAGCCCCAACACCCTTATAAGGTGATCGTTGAGGTGAACGCGGTGGCCAACGCCCCAAAGGGCAGGAAGCAGGCTCGCAAAAGGAAGCCTAAGGGTGACCAGGGCAAGGATCCAAATCTTGTTCTCTGGGCTTAGGACGGCCTTGCGGGACAAGCTAGGAATCAGCAGCACGTGGCAGGTGCATTGATTATGTGTAACTCGTTGCTCGAGGTCGTAGGCTCTCAAATGCACAATCTTCATTATAGCTGTCTCACAATTGAGGAGCACCGCATTCGCGAGAACGATCAGTCGTACCTCGTTTTCAAGGCTAAGGTTCCTTTTGTGCCATGTTGCGTCAGTGTACCCCCGAGGATATCTTGTACGTGCGGCATACCGACATCTTCGACATGTTGAATGGGTTCTGGCTGCACAATATCCTGGTCCGGCTATTCTCCCTCAATATGGCCATGCAGATCACCAGAGACAAGATCCCGGGCATCCAGATAGTGGATCCCTACTTCATGCGTGACGTCGTCCTGAAAGATGCTGAGGACATAGCACTGGCGACCGACTACCTCTCAACCTTCCTGCAAACATACTCAGACAAGGATGTGATTCTCCTTCCCTACCATCTCATCACGGAGGATGATCGGACAGGTTGCATGCTCATATGCTTGAATTTGAAACACTCAACAGCCGTGTACCTCGACTCAAACAGTGCGATCCCGAAAAACTATACCAATATCAAGAAAATTGTTGATGGTGCTCTCACCGGCTACGTCGCAGCTGGAGGCGTCAAACCGGCAACACCACATGTTCGGCGCGCACGTGTTCTGCCAGAACACCAAGTTCGCCTCCGTCAAGCAGCCGTCTAGCAGCGGGAAGGATGCCTTCTACGCCATTTACCACATGAAGGCATTTTTCTATGACATGGAGAGAAAAATTCTACCATCTGACCTTGCGAAGTGGGTAGAAAGGCTTGCAATAATACATGATCACAACCTCAGGCAACACTTCTTCGACATCCAGGAGGAGATCGCGACAATCGTGCACCAGGGAGTCATGAAATCTGGGGGCACCTTCTACGGCGGCCATACACCGCCCAATAGGGAGATAAATGAACGCTTAGCACAGCAGGGTGACCGCAGGATGTTCAAGCAGATGGCGAAAACTCGGTCGGGCTTCGTCAATGCCCCCTCCCCCCCTGCCAAAGCCGACTCAACAGCCGGAGAAGTTTTGATGATTACATTGCCTGGGTAGCTAGCTGTTAGTTCCGAACTCGTGTTGTAACCTCTTATCACTATGTTAAACTGTTTCATCAACCATTGAACTTGATTGTGAGCGACACTAGCTAGTTATTTGTGTTATGAACTATTTTAAGTGCTTGTTGCTTTTCATTCGTTATTGCCGCCCTACTTCTGGTGGTTTGCTTTCTTTGTCTTTCTTCGAAATGCTGATGATTAAAACGTGTTGTGGCATCATGTGTGTGACCATGCCGTTGTTGGATCTGGTGTGCCAAGTAGACTAGAGGTTTGTGCATATACTCTACTTGCCGCACCAGATCCATCAGCGGTATTGTCATTTTCCGTGCCCAACCTAAGTATGAGGCAAGTAGACTTTAACAATGTCGCCCAAGTTAATACAATTTCATCTCGTAGCCCCAAAGTCGAAAGAGGACAAATATTTTCGAGGTTCATATACATAAGACATAATATGTTCAGAGGCAAGCCAAGGAAAGGGTTATGGGTCCACGGCAACGACTCCTATCGACACACCAAACTCTAAATGAGTCGTTGCCATGTAGACCAAATCCTTTCCTTGGTTTACCTCTGGGCATATCTTGCCCATGCTATATGAATCGTGGAAGTATTTCTCTTCTTCTGTCTTTGGTGATACGAATAGATTAGATAGCATGAATTAAATGAAATGGTGAATTATGTAGTTTCAAATATCTCATTGTATCCCCAAAGTCGAAAGGAAGAAAGACATTACTTCACTATCCGTATAGCACTGGCGACATTGTTATATGAATTGTGGAATGATTTCTTTCCTTTCGTCTTTGGCGATACAATGAAATGATAAACTATTTCATCTCGTAGCCCCAAAGTCGAAAGAGGACAAATATTTTTGAGGTTCATATACATAAGACATAATATGTTGAGCGGTAAGCCAAGTAAAGGATTCTGGGTCCACGTGTTAACGACTCCTTTCGACACACCAAACTCGAAATGAGTTCTTGCCGTGGAGACCGAATCCTTTCTTTGGTTTACCGCTCGACATATCATGTCCATGCTATATGAATCGTGGAAGTATTTCTCTTCTTTTGTCTTTGGCGATACGAATAGATTAGATAGCATGAATTAAATGAAATGGTGAAGTATTTAGTTTCCAATATCTCATTGTAGCCCCAAAGTCGAAAGGAAAGATATTACTTCACTATTCGTATAGCACTGGCGACATTGTTATACGAATCGTGGAATGATTTGTTTCCTTTCGTCTTTGGCGATACAATGAAATGATAAACTATTTCATCTCGTAGCCCTAAAGTTAAAAGAGGAGAGATATTTTCGAGATTCATATACATAAGACATAATATGTTGAGTGGCAAGCCAAGTAAAGGGTTCTAGGTCCACGGCAATGACTCCTTTAGACACACCAAAATCTAAATGAGTCGTTCCCATGGAGACCGAATCCTTTCCTTGCTTTGCCACTCGACATATCATGCCCATGCTATATGAATCGTGGAAGTATTTCTCTTCTTTTGTCTTTAGCGATACGAATAGTATGAGGCACGAATCCAAGTCATTCTTGGTTTGCTTTTTTTGGTCTTTCTTTGAAATGCCGATGATTAGAACATGTTGTGGCATCATGTGTATGACTATGTTGTTGTTTGATCTGGTGTGCCAAGTAGACTAGTAATTTGGGCATATACTCTACTTGCTGCACGAGATCAAACAGCGAGCATTGTTATTTCCATGCCCAACCTAAGTATGAGGCACTAATGCAAGTCATTCTTGGTTTGATTTTTTTGTCTTTCTTCGAAATGCCGATGATTAGAACGTGATTTCTTACATCTTGTTGCACCCATATATATATATGCATGATCTTATCTTGTGAACTGCTATTGCTTTCCACTGACATAGATAATATCATCTATCTTGTGTACATGATATGACGAAGAAGTGCTATGTCATGTACGTCGGCAAGGTTCCAGGTGTGTACGAGGAGTGGGAAGACTGCCAGAAGCAAGTGAATGAATTCTCGGGCAATAACTACAAAGGCTACAAGAGTAGAGAGGTGGTGGAAGATAAGTGGAGGAGGCACGTGAGGAAGAAGTGGAGGAACTTCCTCATGATCACCACCTTGTTGCTCTTCATGGTAGGTTATGTGCTCTACTTCACCTAGATAGAGCTCTGTCGTCGGAGTTGTAATGCAATTGTGAACTTGTACTCGGAGGTGTGAACTTGTGGCACAAACACTTGGTGTTGTGTGAAAACTTGGCACTTGTTGATTCTAGTTGATGTATGAACTCGTATGTCGCGATTGATGTGTAATGTACTTGTATTCATGCTGGTTCTATTATGCTTTTGCCAATTGCAAGTTTCTGGAAAATTCGGTGTTGTTTATACTATATTCTGGACTGTATTGTATATTTGAATACTTGTAAACTATTATTTGAAAATTGCTGTAAAACTTGTATTTCGAAAATATATCCGAGGCGCATATGTGAAGTATAGGAGGCACATATAGGGTACTATGCGAGGCGCATTTTACAATATGCGCCTCCTATACTTCATATACGCGAGGCGCGTATATGAAGTATAGGAGGTGCATATGATATGTGCCTCGCATAACAAATACTAGAGGCGCATATGATATCCGCCTCGCATAACAAATACTAGAGGCGCGGCGCTAGAGGCGCAAACCATATGCGCCTTGGATAGGGTTTTAGGTGCGCCTCGGGTAGGGTTTTCCCTAGTAGTGTGACGTCCAGGTCACCGAGGGTGCTGAGGTTGTGGTGGCTGTTGGCGTCGGTGAAGCAGATTTTGGGAGGGCCAGTTGGAAAAACTGCGGGAATCGGGACTATGGGGATGAACAGAAAAATAATTACGATCGTGCCCCCAAGCTACCGACTTTAGCGTGCCCATAGGGCGTCTGAACAATGGGTAGAATGGGAATTTTAAATTCAAAAGTTTTTGAAATGGAGGAGCACAAAATTCATTAAAGTCAGTGTGTTATTTTGCCGATTGACAGAGATTTTGAATTTGGCTATAGGCCAAATAATAATTATAGAAAAGTGGTACTCCTCGGTGGGAAATTTCGGCTCAAAGTTTTTGAAACAGTGGGGCGGGAAATGCTTCAAAGTCGGTGTTTGATTTTGCCGCTAGACAGAGATTTTGAATTTGGCTACCGGCCAAATAATAATTAATAGTAAAGTGGTACTTAGCGGTGGAAGATTTTGCCTCAAAGTTTTTGAAATGGTGGGGCAGGAAATGCTTCAAAGTCGGGTTTTGATTTTGCCACTCGACAGAGATTTTGAATTTGACTATCGGCCAAATAATAATTAATAGAAAAGTCGTACTCCTCGGTGGGAGATTTGGCCTCAAAGTTTTTGAAACGGTGGGGCGGGAAATGCTTCAAAGTTGGTGTTTGATTTTGGCGCTCGACGGAGATTTTGAATTTGGCTACCGGCCAAATAATAATAATAGAAAAATGATACTCCCTGGTGGGAGATTTGGCCTCAAAGTTTTTGAAATGGTGGGGCAGAAAATGCTTCAAAGTCGGTTTTTGACATTGCCGCTCGACAGAGATTTTGAATTTGACTACCGGCCAAATAATAATTAATAGAAAAGTGGTACTCCCCGTTGGGAGATTTGGCCTCAAAGTTTTTGAAACGGTGGGGCGAGAAATGCTTCAAAGTCAGTGTTTGATTTTGCCGCTCAACAGAGATTTTGAATTTGGAAATCGGCCAAATAATAATAATAGAAAAATGCTACTCCCCGGTGGGAGATTTGCCCTCAAAGTTTTTGAAATGGTGGGGCAGGAAATGCTTCAAAGTCAGTTTTTGACTTTGCCGCTCGACAGAGATTTTGAATTTGACTACCAGCCAAATAATAATTAATTGAAAAGTGGTTCTCCCCGGTGGGAGATTTGGCCTCAAAGTTTTTAAAACAGTGGGGCAGGAAATGCTTCAAAGTCAATGTTTGATTTTGCCGCTCGATAGAGATTTTGAATTTGGCTACTGGCCAAATAATAATAATAATAGAAAAATGGTACCCCCCGGTGGGAGATTTGCCCTCCAAGTTTTTGAAACGGTAGGGCGGGAAATGCTTCAAAGTCGGTTTTTGACTTTGTTGTTCGACCGAGATTTTGAATTTGACTACCGGCCAAATAATAATTAATAGAAAAGTGGTTCTCCCCGGTGGGAGATTTGGCCTCAAAGTTTTTGAAACGGTGGGGCGGGAAATGCTTCAAAGTGAGTGTTTGATTTCGCCACTCGACAGAGATTTTTAATTTGGCTACCGGCCAAATAATAATAACAAAAAAATGGTACTCCCTAGTGGGATATTTGCCCTCAAAGTTTTTGAAAGGTGGAGCGGGAAATGCTTCAAAGTCGGTTTTTTACTTCGCCGCTCAACAGAGATTTTGAATTTGACTACCGGCCAAATAATAATTAATTGAAAAGTGATTCTCCCTAGTGGGAGATTTAGCCTCAAAGTTTTTGAAACGGTGGGGCGGGAAATGCTTCAAAGTTAGTGTTTGATTTTGCCGCTCAATAGAGATTTTGAATTTGGCTACCGGCCAAATAATAATAATAATAGAAAAATGGTACTCCCCGATGGGAGATTGGCCATCAAAGTTTTTGAAACGGTGGGGCGGGAAATGCTTCAAAGTCAGTTTTTGACTTTGTCGCTCGACAGAGATTTTGAATTTGACTACCGGAAAAATAATAATTAATAGAAAAGTGGTTCTCCCTAGTGGGAGATTTGGCCTCAAACTTTTTGAAACGGTGGGGCGGGAAATGCTTCAAAGTCAGTGTTTGATTTTGCCGCTCGACAGAGATTTTGAATTTGGCTACCGACCAAATAATAATAACAGAAAAATGGTACTCCCTGGTAGGAGATTTTTCCAAAAAAAAATTGAAACGGTGGGGCAGGAAATGCTTCAAGGTCAGTGTGTGATTTTGCCGCTCGATTGAGATTTTGAATTTGGCTACCGGCCAAATAATAATAGAAAAAAGTTAGTAGATCGTACACTATCTGTCTAGGGATTCAAGTCCTAGAGTCACATAGCCCTAGATCATCAAAGCGACGTGTACACCGGGTCAGAGGGGAGATAATTAATCAGGAAACACAGCGCTTCCCTAGTATTCTCCACGCCAGTCTCTTGCCAAAGAGATAAGGTATTGGTTCATGGCCGTTGAATTTGGATGGACGGACGATATTGCCTAGAGTGAGATGAGGATTCTAGTACTCCTAGTATTTAACTATTGTACCAGTCTCTCTCGCTCGCTCTCATTAACCCTCTCAAATCTGCGCTCCTCCCTCTGCTCTCTCGCTCGGTCTCAAAATCCCTCTCAGATCCGCCATAGTTGAATAAGGCGGCTCTATGGCAGATGAGTAGTTTGAAGCTACGATTGACATGAGTGCAGTGAGGCAGGTCTTCAGCTGCAGGCTGTGTTCTCAAATTGTTCGTTCTACCGCGTACATGGTTATTACTACTTCTTTCTTCATGATGTTTTCCACACTGGTTCGATACAACTCTTGTCTTGGGCTAAATCTCTTTTCCTTGCATGAGCAGTGCTTTCACAAGGCCGCAGCGCACATTGCATGCGCACAATGTGTTGAAAAATTGTCCGATGGCCAGTGCCCAGGATGTGAATACGGAGGCGTCTTCGAGCCAACCACTACCGTGGATCAGATGTCCTTGGGAATGAGGCTCAAGTGCACCAACAAAGGTTGCGACATGGCTGGCAGCTTCCTCGAGTTCATCGAACACCATACGGCGTGCCCGCACGGGCAGAGGGCGACATAGGTTCTTGAAAAAAAGAACCGTATGATATTCGGGTGTTTATGTGTGTGCTGATTCCATCTAGAGTATGGTTTAGTTTCTACCGTGGTTGTGTTGTACCTATACTAGTTATGTTATAAAAATAAATTGAATCATCATCGCATCCACATAGTTTCTCTCTTTTACCAATAGCAAGGGGAAGTACCACCAGCCTGTGCATCTACATAGTTACTCTCTTTTAGCTAAAAAGCTTGAAAATCCGTAGAACTTGGGTGGCCCTCCACAGCGTATGCAAATATCGGTGCCCAAACCACTTCTCATCCATCCGGCACTGGTGCCTACGCTGCATAGCCGATGCCACAAAAAAATTCAAGGATATGTTAAAATATTGGTCTTCCCTGTCCAGCTCAACAACCCTTCCTCTTTTTAACGCAAAGACAACAGCCATCCCTCTCATCACGTGGGAGTAGTAACTTGCATGTACATGCAATGCCAACTAAGCAAATTGGTGACATGACATGATAATTAATGATGAAAGAGAGGGAGGTATTACCATAACATCACACATTTATATGAGTCTAGAACCTAATTAATTAGGTCTTGCATGACACCACACACATGTTATCACCCACTATGAAGATAGTAACATATGCAAGTTACTATATTTAGGCTGGTCATGGTGGGGAGTAACTTAGAGTAGTAACATGCATATGTTACTAGTCTAAGTTACTACCTCCATTTTCGCAAAATAAAATAAAATAAGTTACTACCTCCATAGTGGAAAATAACATAGATGTGGTATCATGCAAAGTCTCATTTATTGCAATGTAGACTCATTTCGTCTTGAAATTCTGCCGCAAGTGCACTGTGTAGTGAGGAGAGAGAAACAATGATTTTCTAGTTCTTATGGCCGGGTCATACTGGTATGATCGACCGCAAGGTTTCTTAGCTTAAGATCGACTGCTATAATGTTTAAATTCCACTAAGGTCGACCACAGGTGTCTTATATCCGACCTTATTTTCACATTGGAGACGCCCTTATGGTAACATAGCTAGTTACCCCAAGGCTCTCTCTCATTATTTAATTGCATGCCATGTCATCTAAATGCTTAGTTGGCAATACATGTAGGACTATGTACTACCCAAATTACTCCCACTAGCACTATGACCAACCTAAATAGAACCATGAAGAGAGAACGAGCCAGGGATGACATTGGGGGGTGACGGGGTAGTGTGGCCCTGCCTTTTGTTTGAGCAGTCCACTCTTAGGGTCCATTCGATTCCAAGGATTTGCCTAGGAATTTTGTAGGATTAAATCCTATAGAAAATTTTCCTATGACAATTGTTTCATTTGTAGGATTGATTCCCATAGGATTTTTTCCTAAGGATTCCTTTGTACTAGTTTTCGTAGGAAATAAAACATTCACCCATACCTCTTTTTTAGATTCCTATGATCGAATCAAACACACTTTGGTGCATATGAATTCCTATTGGATTGTAGTGAATATGACAATGCAATCCTACATTTTTCCTATTCCTACGATTATCCTATCCTACAAATCAAATAGGCCCTCACCCATTTCCCCTGGCCTCTTCCCCCTCATCCAAGCCAGCACCATCAACTATCCCCTGCCCCCTCCCCTCCCCCACCCCCCAAAAAATCCCCAAATGGCGGCGCTGCTGGAACTGGAGCGCTCCTCACAGGAGCACATCATCGAGTCTGGCCCCCATGTCTTCCGTGCCTGCCGCATCTCCGCAGCCACAACCGACTTCTCCATCGTTGAGCAATAGTTAGTTAACGAGGCGATGCCATACACAATGACACTAAAGATCTTTTTCTCGAGGATGTACGAGCTCAGGAGGATGCCTGGCTCCATCCTAGCCCCTCTAGAGGAGTACGATATTACGACCACACCCTGTGAAGAGGAAGTGTTGAATCTCAGCCTGCCTCTCAGCAAGCTGCGAAGAGCGAGCAAGGTCGTCGGAACTATGCGCAAGGTTCTTGGCCGTGTATGGCTACTGAAGAACCTGCAACTCACGGCGGAGGAGTGGGACATCATCATGTCGTACGACATTCTGCACCAGCTCTGTCTTGAGGCATGTATGTGGGTCGACGGGTTCCACTTCGACCTAACCCTCAGCCTGAATCTCCGGCTCATCGTCAACTTGCCGGTGCTTCAAGACAGTTGGTACCTGGTTGAGCAGGAGGATGGCCACTGCCGCATATGCATGCAGGCGTTGTTGAAGCGCACAACGGTGCATCTCCGGGGATGCAACCATCCATACCACCGCAAGTGCATATTCACTTGGTTTGAGACCAACTCCAGCTGCCCTATCTGCCGAGACAATGTGCTCGCCCATCTCTACTGACATGAGGTGCATATGCCCCTTCTGTACAAAACTGGTCATGTGGTTGATAATTAATTAATGTACTGAACCAATGTTTCTGCTGCACGCCAAGTGAACCTATTCTACATATGGTTGCACTTGTCAAATTAAGATTAATCCAATTTAGATAGGGAAAACAATTAGCCTAGGATTACAATCCAACTGGAAATTGTCATCATGTCTCATACATTTTACAAAGAGAAAACCAATACGAATCACTGTTCATCACATCACTGCATAATATGAAACAACAGTCTAATCATCATCACCATCATCTCTTTCTTCACCACCGCGTTCTAGATCCACATATTCTGACTGGGTTAGATCTTCTTCCCCTTGCCATTCATCATACATGTCCTGAGATTCATCAGGTAGAACCAGTTTATTCATGTCTTTGTCGACTACACTAACCTCGACAGTGAAATCTACTTGTCCATCATGCGTAGAGCCGCCTCTGGCAATCAAATTTTCATCGACATCAGCTAGTTCAGTTACCATACAACCACTAGGATCATCTTGGTGGGCAACATCTATGGTGATTGGCTCGTCATACTCATTCACATCATATGTGCTCCTTGCCTCAAACTTTTGCACATATTGCCAGTCCTTATTATCTCTATCATCCAAGAATATTACCTTGGAAGCTTGAGTTACCAAAATATAAGGTTCCTCCTTGTACCACTCAGCAATAGTATTGATCGATATAAAATTCCCATCATTTCTAGGGCCTCTTTTCTTGTTCGGATCTTGGTCATACCAATAACACTTGAATAGAACCACAGATCGACCTCTAGTCTTGCCGTTATAATTCAACCCAATAACCTCTTTTATGCGACCATAATGATCATAGTCATCTGACTTCTTCATTTTGGCTGTCAAGTGCTCTCCACTAGTCGTGATGCCACTGTTTTGTGTCTTCAGATGTTTCTCACGCTCATAAGTGTTGTAGTTGATACCATTGTCATTAGCAAGCTGAAGCTGGCTGCACCCTATTTGCAGACCACATGATAGGGAATAGAGACCATCACTAACATTGCATGGATTCTCTTCACGCAGCTTCGTGATCTGCGGTTATACAAAATAATCAAGAGGTCATCTCATGTGCACAATTCGTATGCAATTCAAAGTTCAATTGACCATCTTACATGATTCCTAAACCATTATTGAAACCCACCCCCACATACTGGTGCAGCATAATATTTTCGTTTGGTTGCTTTAAATAACCTACAAAAACGATACTCAAGTAAGACATCTGAACATATCTTGCTACAAGTTTCATTTCATATATGTGAGGATATGTATGAATAGTGCTCATGCAACAAAGTTTTTAGCCTCATTAGTGTTATTCAGCACATACCAAGTAAGTTGGTCATATTCGTGTTGCATTAATGTTCTATGTTCCTTCTTTCCTACTAGGCGAACACCATGGTTAAAAACAGATTTTTCAACTTCTTCAATTTTGCCACCCAGACTAGATATAGTTTTACGATCAGGAATGTATCTTGAGCAAAATGCAAATGCTTCAGCAGCAATGCAAGCCTCTGCTCTAGCCTTGTTCCTAACAGTACCCTTGAAAGTCCAAAGTCGACATTCTATAGGGTACATCCATCAGTACTGTACGGGACCTCTATAAAGTACATCTTTAGTCAGATGAACAGCCAAATGCACCATCATATCAAAGAAGGCTGGTGGATATATCAGCTCAAGCTTGCACAGGATTTCTGCTATGTCCGTCTAAAGACGCGCTACAACTCTTCTGTCCAGAGTTTTCCTACAGATTTCCCTAAAGAACTTTCCCAACTCTGCAAGCACGTTGTACAAATCCTTGTTCACTAAACCTTTAACGCCAAGAGCTAAAATCCCTTGTAGTAGGATGTGGCAATCATGAGTTTTCAACCCTTGGAGCTTGTTCCCCTCTGCATTGATACAATTTGCAATGTTGGAAGCAAATCTAGATGGGAACTTCACACCTCAGAGGAAGTCACACAACAGTACCCTTTTATTCATCGGCAAGGTAAATTCTGCACCTCGAAATTTGTAATGTTTTTCACCGCCCTTATCAACCATATCTTCAGGATGCAGCTTCAAGTTGTTGTTAATGTTGATTTTTTCGCAGTCAAGCCTAGCATTATAGCTATCTTTTGTCTTAGATGGAATGTTGAGTAATGTGCCTATAATGTTGTCACATATATTTTTCTCCATGTGCATGACATCAATATTATGTTGGAGTGTCTTACCAGCCCAATACAGCAAGTCCCATAGAGTGGATCTGTGCTTATAAAATATTCTCGATTCCTTTTCCTTCCCTTGGGAATCTGCTGCTACTTCTTCCGCTCTCTTCCTTTTGGATGCTGCTCCTACTATCGGTGCATCTTCTGTATTCTTTCTTTTACCTTGGCTGGCAGCTGGTTGTTTTCCTGGTTTGACATTTATGACCTTTTGTAAATGCGCCTAGAACTCAGCTGTAGTGAACTTTTGTGGTGCAGTGCCATATTCAGTCCTCTTTCCATAGAACTGCAATTTTTTCAAGTTTTTTCGGAATTTGTGGCCTTGAGGAAGAAAAACCCAGTGGCCAAGGAAACTAGTATTTTTTGTAGCCTCGCTGTGACCTGTTTTGTCTCACAGTGAACACATGCATCATAACTTGTTGTCGCTCTTCCTAACATAGTGCCAAGAGCTGGAAAATCATGGGTGCAAAATAGCACAGCAGCACGCATAGGGAACTTGGCATCTTCAGGGTTGCTGGCAAGGATATCAGGAGTCATGACACCCTTCCATAGTTCATGCAAGTCTCGTATAAGAGGTTGCATGAACAGATCAAAATCCTTCCCAGGTGATTTGGGACCTGGGATGAGAAAAGCCAGCAAGCAGTTCGACTGATCAGTGCATGCCTAGGGAGGCAGGCTGTAAATTGTAACAAGTACTAGCCACATGTTGTACGAGTTACTCATGTTGCCAAATGGGTTAAAATCCATCTGTAGCTAGGTCAAGTCTCAGGTTCCTTGGATCTGCTGCAAATCCTGGATGAGCCTTGTTAAAGTTCTTACATTCATCCCCATTAGCTGGATGTCTGAGTAAGTAATCGTCTGACTTGAGAATCTCTTTGTGCCATCTTGTTTCCTTAGATGTTTGTTCTGACTGAAACAACCTCTTCAATCTATCTATAATTGAAAAATATCTCAGAACCTTACAAGGATCTTTCTTATTTTTATCACCATTTTTCCATCTTGATGCGTTACATACTGGGCATTCATCGAGGTTTTCATAATCCTCCCGAGCGATTACAGTTATTTGGACAAAAATGGATCTTCTCATATGATAGTCCAAGTACCTTGATGTATTGTTTCATCTCATGAAAGGATTTTGGCAGTCCTTCCCTAGGGATTGACTCGCTGTACACCTTAATCACTGAATTGAAAGCTTTGTTGGTAATCTTGTTAAACGACTTCTCCTTTAGTAATTTCATACCAGTTCGAATCTTGAGATAACAGAATCAGGGTCCACAGGACACTTGGCATCTTCTACCAGGTCAGAGAAAAGTGATCTTTTAAGAGAAGGAGCGCCTTTTTTGCTTGCAGTGCGGTACAGGTCCCTTAACAAACCAGAAAGGTCCTCATCCTCGATCTGATGAGCTTGAGGCAGATCAGCATTAGCTAGAGGATTAAGAACATGCTGATCATATGGTTCACCATGTTTAGTCCACCTAATATATGTGTGTTGCATCCCATTGACGAAAGTATGGTCTACGACTGTGCTCTGACTCAGCTTTTTATAATTAACGCATTGTCAGCATGGGCAAAACACATCCGAGTCACTGTTATGCTGTCTAACAAACTTCATGAAGTCATTAACACCTTCCCAATATGAAGGTGTTGCTTTTTTCCATTTAGTATCCAATATCTGTCCATCTGTTGAGGATAGAGATGGTCAGAAGCTTTCAAGATATTTCACCGAGCAGGTTGATTACAGATCTAATTAAGCCAGGATATCTAAGCAACATGATTGAATATAGAACTATAAATGCCACGTAATTTTAGCTTATTTTAGAAATTGAGTAGAACTATGTTACATATTTGAGAGAACAGATCGACCGAGCACAAAATGACAACCAATTCGAACAAACAGATCAAGTGCAGAACAATGTCAAACGAGCAGATCGAGTATGAAACTATTTCTAGGGAATGATTGAGCGAACTAAGGATATTATAAGCTTACTATGGGGATCGACCAGCTGACCGCTGGCCTGTGTGCATCTCGAAAAGAACGGCGCCGCCAGCAATGGTGTCAGGCCGCCCTGACTGATAGACGGAGTGTGAATGTTTTGGTGCGCGGCTTGTGGTTTTGATCGCTTGCGCGTCTCCAGAAGAATGACGCAAAGAGACAGTAGCTAGCTGCTGGAGTGAAGGCGCGAGTTGGAAGGCGCGAGCGGGAAAGTTTTGGCGCGCGCGGGGTATGTGTCCTGGTTGTCAACAATTTTCACGCGAAAATATCGGCAAAAAATTTCTCCCTCGTTTTTTCTTCCTTGTTGAGGTCTGGAAATTTTATTACTGAACCCATGAAATTAGCCTATCAGGCCCAATCATAGCCCAAAACCTTCAATTCAGCCTTTTCATTGTCTTGTGGCCATCGACCATATCACATTCAGTTTCGGAGTGTGACATGGGTATACCATATAGGTACTCGAGTTTGGTATATACGGCCCAGATATGGCAGAAGCCCACGGTGTTGCCAAGGCCTGATGAAGAATTCGAGTGGCCCATGGACTTTCCGATTGCTTGCGAGGCAAGAAGAAGCTTAAGATAGAAAGTTCAAAAGGCGAACCCTAATCTGTTACCGACTCGACCTGCTACCTGAGACCTAGCCTATCTATATAAAGGCTAGGAGGGGCGGCGAGGAGGAAAATCACAACCCTAGTTTCCACAACTCTCGCCAGATTGCATCTGCGCACCCTTGTAATTTTCGATTCCTTCGATAATTCCAAGAGCAGACAAGCAGGAGTAGGGACCTCTACGAGGCCTGAACCAGGGTAAACCTTGTGTCCCTGTGTGCTTGTTTTCTAGTCGATTGATGCCTCCAGTTCTTCCTCCTTCTCCAAAACCCAACTCCATAACAATGGGCATTGACGAGTTAAACCCTCGTCAATTGGCGCCGTCTATGGGAATTGGGAGTGCTGATGTCGCGGCTTCTTCGGCCCCATCAACCACGATCTACAACTCTGCAATAGCGGAGATTCACCAGCTCTTCTGTGCGTTTCAACTTCACCGTCCACACGCCGGCCACTCGCTCGGCTTTCGAGTCCGTGGCGATGGAATCAGCCTGGCAATTGGGAGCTTCCACTTCTAGGTTGGTCAACTGGGCATGCTTCGCATGCCTGACTAGTCAACGGCACCCGCGATTGCTCTAGCGTCGTGGTTCCAGCCACCAATCGACACCCTCAGCGAGCTCAACACCTCAGCAACAGCTGGGAGTACGGACAGCGACAGTAGTCGCGGATCCGATCTGGGTGACCTAGCCACAGAAGATGGAGCCTACGGCTCCGGATCTGAAAGTTGTGGGAGCAACAGCTTCCCCAATCACTTCATGTGCGTCGTCATCAACGCGGGCGATACCGGCGTCAATCGCGAAAACTCGGCACCGGATTTGGCACCGGACCACCCAACGGTGGTATACCCAACGGCAGCATACCCAACGGTGGCCCCACCAACGGTGGCAACGGCGCGCCCGTCAATAATGGGATGGGAGGAGAACCGTCACTCATGACAAATGATCAAGCTCAACGACAACGAGTGGGCCTGCTGCCGAGAAGCTCTACGGGGCAATCCTCTACCCCACAACACACCGCAGGACATGCTAATGGGCTACCATTGGCTGCTGAAGGAGGAATTCAAGCACTAGCAGCAGGTGATTGTGCAACTCGAGGCGCGCAGAAAGGCGGCAGACGAGTCGAGTTTTCGACGAGCTGGGCTCTCCTCCCATGGAGGATCCTCCTCCAAAGGCAACGAGTACATGGCCAACAAGAGGTGATATTGACAGGCCCACATCACCGAGCAAGAACACGTAGAAGCCGCCAAAGTCCTCAACTTCGGCTCTATGACGGTGGATACGCGGGCCAACATGCTCCCAAAAACGCCGCAAGTTGCCGTGACAGTGGCCACCATGTACCTCCTCAACAACCAGCCACCGGCTGGAGACCCGCGAGCTGCCATGCACTGATCTACGATCACGGGCCTAGGGATAATTGAGGCCGCCCTGGACAAAGAACCAACATCAGAGCCGAAGAAAAGCAAGGCTCTGGACAAATACTACTACTCGTACTCCTCCAGTGATGATAGTCACGATCTGTCACGAAGTCGTCGCTCACCGCGGCATGACCGCGATTACGACGTGCGTGATGATATCACGCAGCACAAGGTCGACAAGATGCAGGCAAGGTGTCAACACCCGGATTTTTAATCCCAGATGCCCGTTATGCCATACCTCGCAATCCCAGGATTACCATTTTTGCGAGACATAACGGATTGGATATCACAGTACATCATCCATTACAAACCATACATAAGATCTTACACAAATAAGGATCTCATGATCCAGTCTTAATACAACAAGCAGCGGAAATAAAATATAAGTGTAGCAGTGGGGTCCATCTTCAGGGGCACAGGCAATGTTGACGAAGGCAGATAGTCCTAGTTATCATAGTCGTCCTGCTAGCCATCATCTTGATAGTCTCCTTCATAGTCTGGCCATGAGAATAGCCAGGGACAAAAGCCATGAGTACTCTTTAAGTACTCGTAAACTACCACTAACAAGTAGTATAGTTCTAAGTTAAAGTGCTAACTCTAAGTTTAACTATAAAGTTAAGTTTGACACCTAAGCTGAGTTCTGAAGCAAAGAAAGATAAAATAAAGTTCTAGAATCATTTAAGTTGGGAAACTATTGTCATAAACACAACTCTGTTCTGGTCAAGTCAAGATTCATCATTTCTTTCATAAGTCATTTTGAAAACATCTGACAACGAAACATTATGGCCATTCCAACTGTCCATAACCGCGGACGCGGCTATTCGAATAGTTTGACACTCGACAGAGGTGGTACACTTTCAACACAAGATTCGATACATCTATCAGGGATAACCCTGAATCATCATACTTAGTATGCAGATAATCAAACATAACCTTTCCTTTACACACCCTAGTATAAGCACCTCTCCTATGAGCATGGCCTCCCAACCATGACCATCAGTCATCTTGGGCACTGCATAGGTGGACAACATTGAGAGGTAGCCTCAGCTCAAACCTCTCCATGAGAACTAATACTAATGCATATAAACTTCCGGCTAAGCCTTACCCAATTCAGGTAGTGTGGTTGTACGGTAAATTTGGAATGGTATCGCATTCGAATCCAACCATCAGTTTTATAAAAGGGTTAAAGCTCCTACCTCAACATTTTCACCATCATAAACCATTTGTGTTTATCAACACATGTCAAAACATTTCAATACAATGACTCATCATTCCAAGGTTTTCATAATTCATTTTCACCAAGTGCTCCCATCTAAAGTGACTCAAGTTTTTCTCGACTCTAAACTACTAAGTTAAGAGTGTTCACTAAGGTGGAAATGATGGGATCAATCTCATGCCATAGAATGACATCTAAAGGGTTCTAAATAGGTCAAGTTTTATACTCTTTATGCTACCTTCAAAAACAAGTAAAGAACTTTGGGTAAAGTAAAAGAACTAAAGCTTGAAATTAAAACTTGGGGTAACTAATAGTCAAAGTGATATGACTCAAGCATGCCTAAAGCATCTTTGCTAAACCATCTAGTTCAATCCTAGCTTGCTAAGAATTATACTTGCAAGTGTTAGCTTGCATTGTTAATGGTGGCTTGCTAAAATAAGTTTTGCAAGGGTTAGATTGCCAATAATAGCTTGCCTTGGTTGGTACAGTGGTTGAAGTTTTCTTCTTCTTCTTGGTAGAACTCCTCCTCCTCGTAGACTTGGTCGGTACTATCGTCTATAAATACATACGGAGTACACAATCACCAAACAATACTTACTAGTCGAATTAGCACTCTAAGGCATACATTTGATGATCTATTATCATCACAAGCATCACAAGTTGATTTCAATAGTTTCATTCCTTTTATTTTAGAAAAGTAATTTCTACTCATTGAAAAATTAACTAAGATTTAATATTCACCACTTTAAAATATGGGATCATGTGGGCACATGTCATCACCACATATTCTAACATGTGGGAATGTGATTTAAGGGTTGGATCATAATTACTTTGGTTTAAGTTCATTATTTAATGATTTAAAGTGACTAGAAATGCCTATATAGCATTATTTTGGTACTAGTCCAAAGTCACTGCATGTAAACCTTAATATTATTACATATTCAGATAGATATGATGAAATGTGATTTTTGAGAGTTGGAATCAACTCAAAATCTATCTTGGTTGATTTTATAAAAATGTTGCAAGGTGCAAATGCTTCTGTTTTATTATGTTTACTAGGAGAGATCTATAACTCTAATTGAATTAAATCCAACGGTCTTGGGTAGATCTTTTCAGTAGCTTTCCAACAAAATTGGAATCACTTCATTTGGATTTGTAAATCTCTCTAAATTGATTTTCAAACTAGGGGATAGAACTAAGTTTAAACTAATTCAAACTAACTGGGTCGCGCGGGAACGCTAACGGCCCGACCCAGTGTCACTCCACAGCACGGGGCTCAGCTGACACGGGGGTCTACTGGTCAGCGGCTCATAACGCGCAAAACGGTACGGGGCAATGTGGAGAGTTGGATTAGA
Organism: Avena insularis; assembly: GCA_023614405.1. Lineage (NCBI taxonomy): Eukaryota > Viridiplantae > Streptophyta > Magnoliopsida > Poales > Poaceae > Avena > Avena insularis. The sequence continues at coordinate 547,396,383 of CM042690.1, forward strand.
GTGGGGATCAACGGCTGGGGATCATCATCGACGACGGACCTTTCACCGGCGAGCTCTAACCCTAGCGGCTCGATGGGGGTGCATAGGGGGCGTACCAGGGCTCGAGCATCGACAGCGAGGCGGGGAAACGGACTGGTGGTCGACGGCGAGCTCAGGGACGGTCGAGGCAGCTCCGGGGGTGGTCGCAATCAGCGGCGCCCTTCTCCTCTAGAGGCGGCCTGCTCCGATGCAATTTCGGCGAAGTGCTACTCCCTGTGCTCCAGCTAGAGGTGTGGGACGATCAGTGAGGTGAGGGGAGTTGAGTGGTGTGCTGCAAATGGCTGGGGGTGCCCTCCTTTTATAGGCTCGACGGTGGGACAGCGCGGCATGGCCAGGCAATGGTGGCGACATGGCTACGGGCTGCTAGTGGCATGGCTGCGGGCGGCGATCGACGCGCGGTCTCCTGGCGGTGCTCTAGGACTTTAATGCAGGCTTAGGGGCGGTGGTATGCGGTAGGCGGAGCTGGCGCTCTGAGCGGCAAAGATGGCGGCTTCGACGGCGAGCGGTGGCTGTGAGGCGTTGGATGGCGAATGGGGGTGTCTGGCGTGCTCCCTGGGTCGTGGCGACGCGGTGGGCGCTGGCTGCGGTCGAGCAGCGGGTTGTGCATGCGTGTCGGGCACGGCGCTCTGGCGCGTGCTCAGCATGGCGCCGTTGCACTGGGCGCGGGGTTTTCTCGGTGGTCCACGGCTTGGCCTGGCTCGGGGAGGGGACAGTGGGTGGCGGTGAGTTGCTGGCTAGCTGCTAGACATGGCGAGAGAGGGAGAGGTGGTCTACTGCGGCGGTGACTAAGTTGGCCGGCGGGGTGGGGCTTGGCATGGCATGGCAAGGCCACTAGGGGGTAGGGGAGTGGGTTTAAATGGCTTTATTAGATCATCTAGGGATAATGGGAGCAAATGGGGGTCAAATGGGAGACAAGTTTGGCCAGAACACTATTCAAAATAGTGAATTTGGTTTTGTTTGAAATATGTCCACAAGGTGTTTGATGAAATGGTCGCATGAACTTTACTTTTGAATTTTGAAAAGATTTTTGGTGGGTGTGCTAGTACTAAGCTTGAGACTCTGTGGGTGCTTGGGTTTTGAAAAATGAGCTGGTTTGAGTGGTTTTTGAAATAGTGGGATCTTCCCATATGAACTAGATTCAATTTTAAACTGTCATTTAAAATTAGTGTTTGAAAGTTTTTAGCAGATCACAAAGTGGGCCTTGGTACCTCATTATGTGTACTAGCAAGGGGTGTAAAGATCCACCTTTGTTTCTATTAGGTTTTGAGTACTAGGAATAGCCAAAGTAGGCATGATAGTTAATTTGGCAAATATGACCATTCACTTCATTTATTCATTTTGAGTTGTTTTTCTTTGGGAATTGTTTGGGAATGATTTAGATGATGTTTATTTCACCTAAGAATCATTTTACAAGCAATGGATCACAGAACCATGGCAATTCTAATCAACTCCTAATTTAAATGCACACACATGAATGCTTTCATATTTTGAAATGGAAAAGTTTTTGTTAACCCTAATTTTGATGATTTGGATCTTGATAAGCTTGGATTAAAGTTTTGGGATGTTACAAACCTTTCCCCCTTAAACAAAATCTCGTCCCGAGATTTACAAAGAAAACTAGGAACTAAAGAGATCTGGGAACTCTGTCCGAATGTAATCTTCGCGCTCCCAAGTGGCTTCCTCCTCGGTATGGTTGCTCCATTGAATCTTGAGAAACTTGATGCTCCTGGTCCTAGTGGTTCTATAGGGTTCTTCTAAGATATGGATGGGCACATCCCGATAGGTCAGGTCATTGTTGATTTCTACAGCTCTGTGATCGATGTTCTTGAAAACTTCAGTCTTCTCTGGCACTTCCAAGCATTTGTGAAGTAACGAGATATGGAACACATTGTGGATGGATGACATCTCTTCGGGCAGTTCCAGTTGATACGATACTTCTCCTCGACGGTTCAGAATCTTGAATGGCCCGATATATCTGGGGGCTAACTTTCCTTTCAAACTAAAGCGTTGGGTTCCCTTCAATGGTGAAACTTTGAGATATACAAAATCTCCGACATTGAAAGTCAGGTCTCTCCTTCTTTTGTCAGCATAACTCTTCTGTCTGGATTGGGTGGTCTTGAGGTGCTCACGGACTTTGTGAACCTTCTCTTCGGCTTCTCAGAGAATGTCGGGTCCAAAGATCTGACTCTCTCCTACTTGCGACTAATTCAAAGGGGTGCGACACTTTCTTCCGTATAGGAATTCAAATGGTGCCATCTACAACTAGCTTGATAATTGTTGTTATATGAGAATTATGCGAAAGGCAGGCAGTCTTCCCATTTTGATCCGTATTCCAACACACAAGCTCTTAACATATCCTCTAGGATCTGGTTGACTCTCTCAGTCTGTCCATCAGTTTGCGGGTGATAAGCGGTGTTGAAGTTCAACTTGGTGCCTAATCCTTCCTGCACTTTCTGCCAAAATCTCGAGGTAAACTGGGTTCCTCGATCTGATACTATGGTCTTGGGGGTTCCATGCAGACTAACAATCCTAGCAATATACAGCTTTGCTACCTTCGCACTCTGGTAGGTAGTCTTGACAGGTATAAAGTGGGCTACCTTGGACAGTCTATCAACTATGACCCAGATTGAGTCATTTCCCCTACTGGAAGTAGGCAAACCGGTGATAAAGTCCATTCCGATGGAATCCCATTTCCATTCTGGAATCTGTGATGGTTGCAACAGTCCTGCGGGTCTCTGATGCTCTGCTTTCACTATTTGACAGATGTCACACTTGGCGATGTAGCTTCCGATTTTTCTCTTCATCTTGTGCCACCAAAACTGTTCTTTCAAATCCTGATACATCTTTGTTCCTCCGGGGTGGATAGAAAAAAGAGTATCATGAGCTTCCTTCATGATAACTTTCTTAAGTTCCGAATCTGTAGGCACACAGATACGTCCTTTGTACACAGTACTCCTTCTTCGTCTTCCGTGAATCCTGGTACCTTTCCTGTACCAATACGACGTTTGATTCCATTGATACTTTCATTCCCCTTCTGGGCTTCCTTGATTTGGCTAATCAAAGTGGGTTGAAGTTCAATGCTAGCTAAGAATCCTTTGCTAACAAATTCAGTCCTGAACTGCTCCAACTCTTCATACAAACTTGGTTGCTTCTCCTTGATCATGGTGTTTAGCCTACATGGCAATCTGCTAAGAGCATCCGCTACCACATTGGCTTTGCCGGGGTGATAGTGAATGTCAAGGTCATAATCCTTGATTAACTCTCTCCATCTCCTTTGCCTCATATTCAGCTCCTTCTGAGTGAAAATATACTTCAAGCTCTTGTGATCTGAGTAAATCTCACAGCGATTACCCATCAAATAATGACGCCATGTCTTCAATGCCAAAACTACGGGTGCTAATTCAAGATCATGGGTCGGATAGTTCTGCTCATGCTGCTTCAGTTGTCGAGATAGATAAGCGACGACTTTGCCTTCTTGCATCAATACACATCCTAGACCAATCTTGGATGCATCACAATACACATCAAACGGCTTCTTGATGTCTGGCATGACCAATATTGGGGCTGATATCAATCTCTTCTTCAGCTCCTGGAAACTGGCTTCACATTTATCAGTCCATCCAAACTTCTTTTCCTTCTTCAGCAATTGGGTCATGGGTCGGGCTATGCTCGAGAATCCTTCTATGAACTTGCGGTAGTATCCCGCTAATCCGAGAAATGCACAGACTTGGGTTTGAGTGGTTGGGCTTCCCATTCTTCGACATCTTTGATCTTGGCGGGATCAACAGAGACTCCTTCGTCAGACACAATATGTCCTAGGAATCCTACTTCTTTCATCCAAAACTCACACTTGCTGAACTTGGCATATAAATGATGCTCTCTCAGGGTTTCTAGGATGATTCTCATATGTTGCTCATGCTCTTCTTCTGACTTGGAGTAGATAAGGATGTCGTCGATAAACACAACTACAAATTTATCTAGGAAATTCATCAAGATCTTATTCATGGGATTCATGAAATAAGCAGGGGCATTGGTTAATCCAAAAGACATAACCGTATACTCGTATAAACCATAGCGAGTAGTAAAGGCGGTCTTCGGAATATCCATTGCACGAATCTTAAGTTGATGATAACCAGTCCTAAGATCAATCTTTGAGAATACCTGGGCTCCAGTCAATTGATCAAATAGATCCACTATCTTTGGCAATGGGTACTTATTCTTGATGGTGACATCATTCAACTTTTTGTAATCTGTGCACAAACGATTGCCTCCATCTTTCTTGTCGATGAATAACACTGGTGATCTCCACGACGATGCGCTTGGTTGAATCAAGCCTTTTTCTAACATGGCATCCAACTGCTTCTTCAGTTCCACTAACTCTGAGGGGTTCATGTTATAGGGTCTCTGGGCTATGGGTCCGGTTCCGAGGATTAGTTCAATAATGAACTCAATATCCCTATCCGAGGGCATACCCGGCAATTCATCTGGGAATACGTCGGGGTATTCACAGACTACTCTGACTTGGTCAATGGTGGGTAGGGCTAGACTCTTGTTGCACTTGAATTGACAAGGTAAGGTTTCAGAGATATGTTCTACTGTGACTCCAGAACTACTGGTCATGGTGATAGCTTTCTTAGCGCAGTCTATCAGTCCTTTATGCCTTGACATCCAGTCCATATCTAGTACTACTTCCAATCCTTTGGTTCCAAGTACAATTAGGTTGGCATAAAAATCTATTCCATGTATTCTAATAGGCACAACTTTGCAAATTTTTCTAGCTTTGGTTCTTGAACCGGGGATTTGAACTATCATGACATGCTTCAGGTTGGTTGGGTGAATCTTACTACTGCATGCAAATTCTTCGGTGACAAATGAATGCGATGCTCCTGAATCAAACAATACTCTTGCTAAAACTGAGTTGACAGAAAACATACCCAGCACTACATCTGGCGCTTCTTGGGCTTCTTCTGCGTTCATGTGGAAGAGACGACCGTTGCGGTTGTGAGGGTTCCCAGGGGAAAACCTTCTTCCTGGTTGAAAATGACGCTGTTGTTGAGCTGGGGCATTCACATTGGTATTGGCGGTAGTCTTCTTGGGACACTCATTGGAATAGTGACCCTTCACTCCACACTCGAAACAAGTGATTTGGGACTTGTCCTTGGCTGGACAGGCACAGCATTGCTACCAGTTCTGGGTGCAGTGTTGTTGTTGTTGTTCTTCGGAGGTGCACGGTTGAAATTGTTGGCATTGCCGGAGTTGTGATTGTTTCCTCCGGGCTTCACATTGCTTCCGCTACGGTTGGGGTAGCTTGGGAGAGACATTGGGGGTCGGTTGTTCCTTGGTGCATATCCTCGTGAGGGGTTGGGATGGTACTTCTGGTGACTGCTGGATCCTGACTGTTGCATCATACAACACTTGCAGTTGTCGTTTGCCTGGTTAATCTTCCCTTCCATCTGAATGGCAGAGTCGACTAGCTCTTCGAGATCCTCGAAACGGATGTTGACGAGGACAGTCTGCATCTCATCATGCAGTCCGTTCAGGAATCTCTCCTTCTTCTTGGCCTCTGTGTTGATCTCGTCAGCTGCATATCTGGTAAGTGACAGGAATCTATCACGGTACTCCACCACAGTCATTCTTCCTTGTTTCAACTCTCGGAACTCATCCCTCATTCGGGTGACTAGACCTTGCGGCACGTGGGTGCGGCTGAACTTGACTTTGAATGCTTCCCATGTCATAACTTGACCATGGTTCATCAGGCGGATACTGTTCCACCATGCTCTTGCATCTCCCGCCAGATAGTGGGTGGCGAAGAGAACTTTCTCGTTGTCATCAACTCTGGCTACCTCCAAGTTATTCTCCATCGTCTGCAACCAGTCATCCGCATCTAATGGGTTTTCTGACGTGCTAAAGATTGGGGGATTTGTATTCTGGAAGTTCTTCAGCTTGGATCCTTGATGATCCTGATTCCCATGCCCTTGGTTGTTGAGAGCCATCTGGGCGATCCGTTGTAGTGTTGCTAAGTTGGCTTGGCGCTCTGCCCTGCTTGCTTCACGATCTGTGATGAGATTCTGCAAGATCTGCACCATTGGGTCTTGCAACGAGCTGCTCCCTCCTTGGTTTCCACGAGTCATCTGAAGATTGAGGTAGATACAGGGGTAAGAGGGAAATTCTAAGGTTCATGGTTTTGGTTTCAACTCTAAAACTTTGAGTTAGACTCAGGTTTTTCAACTAACTTCATTTCATTCATGCAAACAAGCACACGATACAAATGCACACCACAATAATCAAAGTAAAACAGATGGTTTGAAGAACCATTCTGCAAGCTATGATACAGTGGGACTGATACATCTCATGCTACGATAGTGCTCTAGTGCATCTAATCGTCGTCAATGAAGTCGGAGTCCTCATCGTCAGTATAGAAGTCCACGGCATCCTCCTCCAGAAAGTCATCATCATTGCTGAGGTAAGAATCAATGTCTCCCTGGATGTCTTCACCCTCCTCTTCTTCCTCCTTTGCTGCAAGCTGAGCTTCCTGCTCCTTGACGGTCTTCTCGAGGTCGGCCACCTTCTTGCAAAGACGGGCGATGGTGCGATCCTTCTTTGCACGCTGGCGGCAAAGAGACTAGCGATCTTGGACGAGTAGTGCAAAAGTCTGGGCCTTCTGGTCGGCAATGGCACGGTTCTGGTTGGCTAACTCCCTAGCATTGTCCAGTTCCTGTTGTCTATCGTGTATCAAGAAGTCAAGATTCTCCACTTGACGCCTCAACTCTGGGTGACTTGGCATCTCCATCGGCATTCCCATGAAGTCACGTCTTGCATAGTGGGCAAAACGGGTTCCTTGGATTTTGTTGATGCTGAGGGCACATAGACGTGCGAGAGCTTCATGCATTGCCCTGGCTAATCCATCCAGCCAGCTGTTCTCTCTCACGGAGAACTGAATTCTCCCAGAAGTTGGCGCTTCGATGCTTCCTCTAAGGTCCATGGTGACTAGCCACTGTAAGTCTCCTCCTGGGGGTCCTATAAGTTGAGATCCAAGAAACTCCGGATGTGGGTGTCCCAGTAACTCCGATAGTGAATCCAGATCCCTCTCGAAGATCAGCTGACCTCCATTTCCCAACTGGTAAAACTTGCTGAACTGAGTCTCCATCTACAAGAATTTAGGATGAGGAAATTAGTGAAGTGATCAAGTGTGTCAAATTTTAAGTAGTAATGTAAGAATTTTGAGGAACATGAATTTTTGAGAAAGAATGAATTCACAAGGATAAGAGAGGAGATAGTTTTTCATAAATACTCACTTCGGTTTTGAAACTAAGTTTTTGTTCGGACGTCCATTCTAACTAGGGTCTCCTATGGTCAGGATGGCTCTGATACCAACTTGTCAACACCCAGATTTTTAATCCTAGATGCCCGTTATGCCATACCTCGCAATCCCAGGATTACCATTTTTCCGACACATAACGGATTGGATATCACAGTACATCATCCATTATAAACCATACATAAGGTCTTACACAAATAAGGATCTCATGATCCAGTCTTAATACAACAAGCAACGGAAATAAAATATAAGCGTAGCGGTGGGGTCCATCTTCAGGGGCATAGGCAATGCTGACGAAGGCAGATAGTCCTAGTTATCATAGCCGTCCTGCTGGCCATCATCTTGATAGTCTCCTTCATAGTCTGGCCATGAGAATAGCCAGGGACAAAAGCCATGAGTACTCTTTAAGTACTCGCAAACTACCACTAACAAGTAGTATAGTTCTAAGTTAAAGTGCTAACTCTAAGTTTAACTATAAAGTTAAGTTTGACACCTAAGCTGAGTTCTGAAGCAAAGAAAGATAAAATAAAGTTCTAGAATCACTTAAGTTGGGAAGCTATTGTCATAAACACAACTCTGTTGTGGTCAAGTCAAGATTCATCATTTCTTTCATAAGTCATTTTGAAAACATCTGACAACGAAACAGTATGGCCATTCCAACTGTCCATATAATCATGGAGACTATTCGAATAGTTTGACACTCTGCAGAGGTGGTACACTTTCACCACAAGATTCGATACATCTGTTAGGGATAACCCTGAATCATCATACTTAGTATGCAGATAATCAAACATAACCTTTCCTTTACACACCCTAGTATAAGCACCTCTCCTATGAGCATGGCCTCCCAACCATGACCATCAGTCATCTTGGGCACTGCATAGGTGGACAACATTGAGAGGTAGCCTCAGCTCAAACCTCTCCATGAGGAACTAATACTAATGCATATAAACTTCCGGCTAAGCCTTACCCAATTCAGGTAGTGTGGTTGTACGGTAAATTTGGAATGGTATCGCATCCGAATCCAACCATTAGTTTTATAGAAGGGTTAAGGCTCATGCCTCAACATTTTCACCATCATATACCATTTGTGTTTCTCAACACATGTCAAAACATTTCAATAGAATGACTCATCATTCCAAGGTTTTCACAATTCATTTTCACCAAGTGCTCCCATCTAAAGTGACTCAAGTTTTTCTCTACTCTAAACTACTAAGTTAAGAGTGTTCACTAAGGCGGAAATGATGGGATCAATCTCATGCCATAGAATGACATCTAAAGGGTTCTAAATAGTTCAAGTTTTATACTCTTTATGCGACCTTCAAAAACAAGTAAAAAACTTTGGGTAAAGTAAAAGAAGTAAAGCTTGAAATTAAAACTTGGGGTAACTAATAGTCAAAGTGATATGACTCAATCATGCCTAAAGCATCTTTGCTAAACCATCTAGTTCAATCCTAGCTTGCTAAGCATTATACTTGCAAGTGTTAGCTTGCATTGTTAATGGTGGCTTGCTAAAATAAGTTTTGCAAGTGTTAGCTTGCCAATAATAGCTTGCCTTGGTTGGTGCAGTGGTTGAAGTTTTCTTCTTCTTCTTGGTAGAACTCCTCCTCCTCGTAGACTTGGTCGGTACTATCGTCTATAAATACATAGGGAGTACACAATCACCAAACACTACTTACTAGTATAATTAGCACTCTAAGGCATACATTTGATGATCTATTATCATCACAAGCATCACAAGTTGATTTCTATAGTTTCATTCCTTTTATTTTAGAAAAGTAATTTCTACTCATTGAAAAATTAACTAAGATTTAATATTCACCACTTTAAAATACGGGATCATGTGGGCACATGTCATCACCACATATTCTAACATGTGGGAATGTGATTTAAGGGTTGGATCATAATTACTTTGGTTTAAGTTCATTATTTATTGATTTAAAGTGACTAGAAATGCCTATATAGCATTATTTTGGTATTAGTCCAAAGTCACTGCATGTAAACCTTAATATTATTACATATTCAGATAGATATGATGAATTGTGATTTTTGAGAGTTGGAATCAACTCAAAATCTATCTTGGTTGATTTTATAAAAATGTTGCAAGGTGCAAATGCTTCTGTTTTATTATTTTTACTAGGAGAGATCTATAAATCTAATTGAATTAAATCCAACGTGTTTGGGTAGATCTTTTCAGTAGCTTTCCAACAAAATTGGAATCACTTCATTTGGATTTGTAAATCTCTCTAAATTGATTTTCAAACTAAGGCACAGAACTAAGTTTAAACTAAAAAGAAAAAAAAATCCTAATTCAAACTAACTGGTCGTGTGAAGGCAGCTAATGGGCGGCCGGTGTCACTCACCAGTGAGGCTCGGTGACAGGGGGTCCACCGTCAGCGGCTCATAACGTGAGTGGTATGCAGGGCAATGTGGAGCGTTGGATTAGAGTGGGATCAGCAGTGGGGATCGTCGTGACGGACTGTCACCGTGACTCTAACCCTAGCGGCTCGGTGGGGGTGCATAGGGGGCGTACCAGGGCTCCAGCAACAACGACGAGGCAGGCAAACAGACTGGTGGTCGACGGCGAGCTCAGGGACGGTCGAGGTAGCTCCGGGGGTGGTCGCAATCAGCGGCGCCCTTCTCCTCCAGAGGCGGCCTGCTCCGATGCAATTTCGGCGAACTGCTGCTCCCCGTGCTCCGGCTAGAGGTGTGGGACGATCAGTGAGGTGAGGGGAGTTGAGTGGTGTGCTGCAAATGGCTAGGGGTGCCCTCCTTTTATAGGCTCGATGGCGGGACAGCACGGCATGGCTAGGCGACGGTGGCGACATGGCTACGGGCTGCTAGCGGCATGGCTGCGGTCGGCGATCGACGCACGGTCTCCTGGCGGTGCTCTAGGACTTTAATGCAGGCTTAGGGGCGGTGGTACGTGGTCGGGCAGAGCTGGCGCTCTGAGCGGCAGAGACGGCGGCTTCGACGGTGAGCGGTGGTTGTGAGGCGTTGGACAATGAATGGGGGTGTCTGGCGTGCTCCCTAGGTCGTGGCGACGCAGTGGGCGTGGGCTGTGGTCGAGTGGCAGCTTGTGCACGCGTGTGGGGCACGGCGCTCTGGCGCGTGCTCGGCATGGCGCCGTTGCACTGGGCGCGGGGTTTTCTCGGTGGTCCACGGCTTGGCCTGGCTTGGGGAGGGGACAGTGGGCGGCGGTGAGGTGCTGGCTAGCTGCTAGACATGGCGAGAGAGGGGGAGGTGGTCTGCTGCGGCAGTGACTAAGTTGGCCGGCGAGGTGGGGCTCAGCATGGCATGGCAAGTCCACTAGGGGTAGGAGAGTGGGTTTAAATGGCTTTGTTAGATCATCTAGGGACAATGGGAGCAAATGGGGGTCAAATGGGAGACAAGTTTGGCCAGAACACTATTCAAAATAGTGAATTTGGTTTTGTTTGAAATCTGTCCACAAGGTGTTTGATGAAATGGCCGCATGAACTTTACTTTTGAATTTTGAAAAGATTTTTGGTGGGTGTGCTAGTACTAAGCTTGAGACTCTGTGGGTGCTTGGGTTTTGAAAAATGAGCTGGTTTGAGTGGTTTTTGAAATAGTGGGATCTTCCCATATGAACTAAATTCAATTTTAAACTGTCATTTAAAATTAGTATTTGAAAGTTTTTAGCAGATCACAAAGTGGGCCTTGGTACCTCATTATGTGTACTAGCAAGGGGTGTAAAGATCCACCTTTGTTTCTGTTAGGTTTTTAGTACTAGGAATAGCCAAAGTAGGCATGTAGTTAATTTGGCAAAAATGACCATTCACTTCATTTATTCATTTTGAGTTGTTTTTCTTTGGGAATTGTTTGGGAATGATTTAGATGATGTTTATTTCACCTAAGAATCATTTTACAAGCAATGGATCACAGAACCATGGCAATTCAAATCAACTCCTAATTTAAATGCACACACACATGAATGCTTTCATATTTTGAAATGGAAAAGTTTTTGTTAACCCTAATTTTGATGATTTGGATCTTGATAAGCTTGGATTAAAGTTTTGGGATGTTACACAAGGCGTGCTCGTTCGACTGACTCGGAAGAAGACGAGATTGAGCTCTACGGCGCCAGATGCTTCAGTAGGGCCATCAGGCAGAAGCGAATGCCTAAGGGGTTCAAACTCCCGTCGGAGAACCCAAAATTTGACGGCCTACAGGACCCGAAAATCTAGTTGGAAGACCACTTCTCCTCCGTGAGTCGAAGCACGGCCATGTAATGCCTACAGCTACAGTTGCAGGGCGCCGCTCGCGCATGGCTCAACAACCTCCGGCGCGGATCCATTTGCAGTTGGGAATAGCTGGTCTACACCTTCATGCATAACTTCAAGGGCACTTACAAAATGCCCGCATCAATCGAAGAACTAAGAAGCTGCCAGCAAAGGTCTGGCGAGTCACTGCGCTCGTACATCCAGAGGTGGTTCATCATAAAGAACTCCGCAGAAAACATCTCGGAGGACTGCGCAATCGATGCATTCGACAGTGGCGTCTGCCGTATAGAGCTCAGGGAGGAGCTAGGCCGCTTGAAGCCCAAAACAATCGACCACCTGATGGAAATCGCGAATCCGTGGGCAGACGGAGAAGACTCGGTGAAAAACCGTACCTACTGACGACAACGACGACCTCAGGCGCAGACGCGACCGCCGAGGCAAACGTCAAATGCGCGTCTATGATGACCGTGACAAAGTCAATATGGTCACAGCCGGCTACGCCGACAAACACGACGACAACCGCAACAGTGGATATCGCAGTGGTGGATACCGCGACAGCAGGAAAACCACATAGGTGTGGCAGCACCGCACTCGCGAAGAGGCACCCGCAACATCCATCCAAGACAAACTATCCGGACCATGCAATGTGCACTTCTACATCGACAAGCACGACGACAAGCAAAAATCCAGCCACCTTCTCAAGGATTGCCGCGAGTTCCTCAAACTCCACGAGGGCCTGGCTCAGATGAATCGCGACGCGATCAGCAGGGGCTATGGAGCTGCCCCAGGCGCTGGGGCACATGGAGCTCCTCCACCACCGCCCGGACCACCACAACCCACGACCGCGCCGATCCAGCATCATGGAGGCGAGCCATACACACGAGCCATGGGCAACATGGGGATGATCCAAAAAGGGCGTCCCTCAAATCGAGTGCAGAAGGCCATCACTCGCCAAGTCAATTTGGCGATAAACTCTCCACCCTCCACCACTGAGTACCTCAGTGGAAGCGACTCCTACATCACCTTTGACAAGCGCGACCACCCGCGCCAAGTTCCTCGTCCAGGCCGCTGTCCCCTCGTACTCGAGGCGCAGATCAGGGACTTCGATATGAGTCACGTCTTCATGGATGGTGGGAATGGCATTAACCTCATGTTCGCAAGTACCTTGCATGCTATGACGATCCCTCTGACTTGTCTGGAAGTTTCAGACACGACGTTCCACGGCATCGTCCCAGGGAAGGGCATATATCCCCTGGGCAAAATCAACCTCGATGCCATCTTCGGCACGCTGCAAAACTTTGGGCGAGAGCGCATCGACTTTGAGGTCGTCGACTAGCCCTTACAATACCACTGCATCCTCGGACGTGTCGTGTTCGCTAGGCTCATGGTAGTGCCGCATTACGCCTACCTGCAGATGAAAATGCCAGGTCCAAACGGCATCATCACAATCAATGGAAGCTTAGAGAGGTCCGACAGCTGTGACAGGGAATTCAACAGAATCTCCTAGTCCTTTGGCATGCAGGAGAAACTCGCAAGATTGAAGGAGTCGACAGACAACAGTCTCCCTCCCCTAAGCAGGCCAAGCTCACCCGACCTGTCCTTCGACTTGTCGGTGCACACGAAGAAAGTCTAGGTCCACCCAACGGACCCGACCAAGACGGCCCTCATCGCCAACAACTTGAGTTCCACATAGGAACTCGCGCTCGTCGAATTCCTCCGTGAGCACTGGGAAATCTTCACCTAGTGTCCAGCAGACATGCCAGGGGTTCCCAGGGAATTCACCGAGCACTAACTCCGCAAGGCCAGTCAAGCAAACGATACGACGACTGTCTGAACCAAGAGCAAAAGCAGTCGGAATGGAGATCAACAGACTCCTCGATGCAAACTTCATACGCGAGATCAAGGAAAACACTTGGCTCGCTAACACAGTGCTTGTGCCTGAAAAAGACACGGATATCCTGTGGATGTGCGTGGACTTCACCTCCTTGAATAAGCACTTCCCAAAGGATCACTTCCCATTGCCACGAATCGACCAAATCATAGACTCCACCGCGGGATGTGAGCACCTCTGCTTCCTCGACACCGAATCAGGCTATAATCAGATTCGAATGAAGGAGGAAGACCAGGAGAAAACAACATTTACAACGCCTTTTGGTGTGTTCTGCTACAACACGATGCCCTTCAGGCTAAGAAACGCAGGAGCCACCTATCAGTGGTGCATTCAGGCTTGCCTCAAGAACCAACTTGGTCGCAATATCCAAGTCTATGTTGACGACATCGTCATCAAAACCAAATAGGAAGCCACGCTAATCGACGATCTCCATGAGACCTTCGCTAACCTCGACCACTACCGGATCAATCTCAATCCGGACAAATGCGCCTTCAGCGTGCCATCCGGGTAATTACTAGGGTATCTCATCTCTGGGAGAGGGATCGAGGCAAACCCGAAGAAAATAAAGGCCATACTGGCCATGGAGAAGCCAAAGAACGTAAAAGGCATCCAGCAGCTGACTGGGCGAATCGCGGCGCTCAGTCAATTCATCAGTCGAATGGGCGAGAAGGCACTAACCTTCTACCAACTTCTCTGCAAGCTGACAAGTTTGAGTGGACAGATGAAGTGCAAGAAGCATTCGAAGATCTCAAGCGTCTACTGTCCACCTCGCTAGTACTGGTGATGCCTCGCGAAAAGGAACCGTTGCTGCTCTATATCTCTGCCACCAACCAAGTGGTCAGCACGGTGCTCGTGGTGGAACGACCCGAAGAAAATAAGATCCACGGGGTCTAGCGCCCAGTATATTACCTCAGCGGGGTGCTCATGCCAACAAAGCAGCGGTACCCGCACTACCAGAAGCTATCATATGGCATCTTCATGACAGCCAGGCGACTGCGCACTACTTCCAGGAGCACCCAATCGTGGTGGTAAACGACGCCCCGCTCGGGCATATACTCAATAATCCCGACACCACCGGACGAGTCGCGCTCTGGGGAATTGAACTATCTCCACGAGACATGACATATGAGAAGCGCGACATGATCAAGTCGCAAGTTCTCCCGGACTTTCTCGTGCACTAGATGGAGAACCAGCTCCCCGACAAGACAGATATGTCCTATCTTTGGACAATGCAATTCGACGGATCCAAGCAAAAGGACGGAGCTGGCGCAGGTGTCATACTGACATCGCCCCAAGGAGAAAAGATGAAATACATTCTGCGAATGTAGTTCACTGCCTCCAATAATGAAGCCGAGTACGAGGCCTTAATCCATGGGATGCGGATGGCGAAAGCTTGCGGTGCCAAGAGGCTCATCATCTACGGCGACTCCAAGCTGGTGGTGAACCAAACAATGCACGAGTGCGACGCACTGAGCGACAACATGATCGCGACCTCTACGACACACTCGAGGGAGACTTCGACGGCTACGAGCTGCGGCACGTGGGCCGCGAAAGCAATGAAGAGGCGGATACACTCACCAATATTGGCTCCACTTGCGCCCCCATACCACCTGGGGTATTCCTCGAGCGCATCTGCGAGCGCTCCATCAAGCCAAAAGCTCTAGAGAAGAAAGCAAGCACGCCAACAGACTCGGGAGCTACGCCACCCAACGAGCCAGCAGCACTCGACGACATGGAGCTCGATACAGGACTCAAAGGACCAATGGACGTCATGATGATCGAGCCATCCTGGACACAACCCTACATCACATATCTACCCATCAAGAGGCTGCCAGTTGACCCGACTGATGTGTGACACATCGCGCGATGATCCAAGGCATTCGCCCTCATCGACGGTGAACTATACAAGCACAGCATCATAGGAGTACTTCAAGGGTGCATCTCCAACGGGGACGGAAGGGTCGTCCTCCTTGACATACATGAAGGCACTTGCAGACATCATACTGGCAGTTGCGCCCTTGTCGCCAAAGCTCTACGAGCTGGATTCTACTGGCCCAGGCCATGCGCGATGCCAAGGACATCGTCCAGTGTTGCAACATTTGCCAGCGATTCACGGACAAACCACACGCACCTGGCACAGAACTCAGGCCAATACCATTGGCTTGGCCCTTCACACAACAGGGACTCGACATGGTCGGAAAGCTCCCAAAGTCCTGGCAAGTAGGATACGTCTACCTCCTAGTCGCGGTCGACAAATTCACCAAGTGGATCGAGGCCATGCCAGTGACGAATCAATTAGGAGCCAGTGCCGTCAAGTTCTCAAGTCCATTGTCTACCGCTTTGGAGTGGCACATAGCATCATCATGGACAATGGGACAAAC
Source organism: Avena insularis (assembly GCA_023614405.1). Lineage (NCBI taxonomy): Eukaryota > Viridiplantae > Streptophyta > Magnoliopsida > Poales > Poaceae > Avena > Avena insularis. The sequence goes on from CM042690.1 coordinate 547,412,253, forward strand.
TTCACCTCCAAGGAGTCCAGGAGTTCTGCGAAAGCCTGGGAATCAACATAAGCTACGCTTTGGTGGCTCACCCGCAGACCAACGGTCAAGTCGAAAAGGCCAACGGCCTCATCTGCGGTGGAATCAAGAAATGACTCCTTCGGCCACTCGAGCAAGCCACCGGATGCTAGCCCAACAAGCTGCAATCCGTACTTTGGAGCCTGCGCACAACTCCAAACAACACCACGGGCTATACTCTGTTCTTCATGGTGCACGGTGCTGAGGTGGTGCTACCCGCCGAAGTACACTACAAGGCTCCACGAGTGGTCGCTTATAGCGAGCAGGAGTCAACTCTTGCACTCGAAGATTCCGTCGACCTCCTTGACGAGGCACGGGAAATCACAGCAGAGAGATCAACAATCTATCAACAGAGCCTCCACAACTACCACAGCAGAAGGCTATGCCCCAGATCCTTCGTTGAAGGAGACCTGGTCCTGCGACTGAAGCAACAAGGGCATCTCAAGCTCGAGTCCCCTTGGGAAGGACCTTACGTGATTACAGAAGTAATCCCAGGTGGCGCCTATCGCCTTAAACATTTCGAGAGTGGAGTCGCATACTCCAACCCCTGTAATGTCGTGCAGCTGCGTCGTTTCTACCCCTAGTCATTTTTACATTACAAATAAGGCTATTCATCCACGCTACTTAGCCACACATTATACCTCGTACTATTCTGCGAATAAATAAAGCTAAGTGCCCCAAAACTCTATGTTTTCCCTTATTTTCTTGCAATTTTATCACTCGAGGGTTGTGCCACCCATTACACTTTCGTTCTACGAACAAATCACAGTATCCTGAATAGCTGACACAACACCAATCGAACCCTTGATAAACACCAACCCAGTTGCAATGCACCTGACAGGTTGGCAAGGTGTTGAGATAAACACAAGTCAGGCTAACGAAAAGGAACAGCAAGAGTACAATACACTCGAAAAAATACACCAGATAGCAAGCTCTTCACATATCAATGGGTACTATATACACCCAACACAATCATATGAACTTTACAACACTCATACATTTATGTGCGGGATACAAACTATGCTACTACTGCAGAAGATGAACATTCATCTACTCTTCAAACAAGTCGACGATGTCCTCTGCTGGCTGATCAACCGCCTGGTAGTTTGGCACCATGTTCCAAGTCATCCCTTCTAGTGGCGGTGGCGGTCCAGCAGCAATGGATGCCATGTCCACATCTGGCCGATGCAGTCGCACCATCGACAAGGCAGCCTTGGCACCAGCAACCAACTGTTGCCGCACACATCGTGTACCACACTTATATCTTGAAACTTCACGAAAAGGGCCAATAGGCTTGAAGGGACAACATCCAGAGGAAACATCGTCTGGTACATTATGCCTGAGGCACGACTGTGCCTTCTTCAAGCATTGAAGTACTCGAGAAGAACGATCCTGCAGGGTCGCTAACGTAATTGCACGGTCGTGGTCCACCCAAAAGTACCCACTCGCCTGCAGCTACTCCTGGGTCAAGTTGTTCATTCGAATGGCCACCCGGTCCTTTTCATCCTGCGGATGACGAGCACTAACAACTACACCAAGCAAGCAGCAAAGTGTGAAGACAAGGCATCGGCACGACTGACTAAAAGAAAAGATGAGAAGGCAGAAAGCTAACATTTGAACTGCTCATTCAACTGCGCCATTTCCTCCAAGAGATACTTATCACGGGCGGTGGCCTTCTCCGCCTTCGACTTCCACACATCCGCACTACCGCGGATGATGGGCAACTCACGCTCCAATTGCTTAATGCGATCGCACAATTGCGAAAGCAACGATAATTCCTCCACCTTTGAACGTGGATGCGCCGAGGTTTCATCGGTGGGAGGAGAATCATGAGGATCACTTGAAGGACCACCCGAAGGACCCTAGGTACAATAAATAAAGAGGCAAATGAGACTCATAAGACATCGATAAACAGAGGACTGTAGTCAAATTCGATAAAATGTCAAGGGAACACCCCCCCCCCACAAAAGCACGGTTCAGACAAAAGGCTAAGCTACAGCTATTACACATAAAGACTAGGGAGCATTTTGCTTCTTCGACTTCGACTTCGACTTTGGGGGCTTCATCGCATCCTTGGTAGTCTCCGACGCTATGGACTTGCCGGTGGTAGCCCCAGATGCCGCGGTATTCGCCGCCTTCGCTCGCGGCCGCTCCTCAGAGTATTTGGCGACTGTCTCGATAAGTTGAGGCCCATATTTAGCGTAGCTACCAACGAAGGGGGCAAACACTACCTGCTGGCCTCTAGCTATCGACATGCATCGCCTTGGAAATCGCGGCGGGATCCAACTCCACGCCATGGGCTTGCACCATCGCGAGTGCCATGGTGGTGCTGACAGACCGCTGGGAGTTCCTGAATTCCATGGGAATACCTCCAACAAAGGATTCCACCAGGTCGTCAAGATTGTCAATTAACCCAGCCTTGGCAGTCAGGTCCTCACGGAGGCGGCTGAGCACATCCTTGGCCTTCCCCAGCGTCTCCTGGAGGGAAACACTGCGGTCCTCGACTGCAGCAACGGCGCCAGCCAAGGCATCCGCGTGACGCTGGGACTAGGCGCCAAAGCTCAGTCCGGCGGCATCTGCATACACAAGGTGTTAGCACAGCAACATGACATCAAACAAGGAGCAACACAAATCAAACTGAAAAATACATGAGATGGCCTTGGCAATCGAGAAAAGTTTTTCTTCGAACAACTTCTTCCTTTCGGCAGTGGAAGAGCGCAAATCCTCTTCGCTCTTCCGCAACTCCTCCAGGGTTGCGACTGCTTCGTCACGATTCTTCACCGCCACGGCAATCCCCTTCTCGAGGGACGAAACACAACGAAGAAGCTCATTGTGCTCACCTACAAAGGACGGAGTATAACAACAATTGAGCCGACAAATTTCCACGAAGACAAAGACAAAATTCAAAGCTAACCTTCAACTGCGCGGTGGCGATAGTCCAGCAGGGCATGCTGTCGACCCATAGCAAGAACTTGCTCCGCGAGTTGTGCAGCTTCCTTCACAATAAGCTACACCAAAGGGAAACGAAGACTCAGCGGTAACCCAAAGTACAAATTCGACTGCCAAACAATAAAAAGGACACTTACATGTTCCTCCAGGGACTCCGAAGCGCGCAGTCATCCGGGCAACCATCTGGTGCTCCCCAGCATGCGGGGAACTCAAAGAATTGGCGCCGGAGTGGGCCACCACTGGAGGAGAAGGAGGTCGTTCAGCCACCTCCTTGGCCTTAGAATCTGTGACTCCGGACTCTTTCACAAATTGGATGTCGCCAGAAGATGATGACGCCGCTTGACTACCAAAGATGCCTATAGCAACTTCAGAAAAAGCAACCTCAAAGAGAGCAAAACAAACTCCCGAGCATTAAAAGCTTACCAGTTAAATTTTTCGAGGTCAAAGGAGTCATCTGACGACTCCTTCGGCAGTCACAGCTTCTTCCGAGCAGGAGGAGCCATGGCGCGCACAAGCACGGCAGGGATCGGCTCCTCTGCAGCAGAGGGACCTTCCGACGTTGTCGGCGAAGAAGTGTCAGAATTCTTGCTGCGAGATCGCTTGCGAGTGTCGTGGCCGCTGGACTCGGGGGCTCCCTCCTCTTCTTCAATCGGGGCGGTCGATTCTAACTCGTACTCTTCCTCTGCTTCACGATGGATAACCCCTTCAGGTCGAGGAGGTAAATTGGAGGACACCTTCTAGTCCTGCATTCAGAAGACACAACAACACAGATTCAAGCACTTGGCAACCAATCGCACAAATACAATACTACTTCAGAAAAAACTCTACCTCCGGTGGAGGGTTGTTGGCATCGAAAGGAGGCACGACTGATTCGCCAGGGAGATCCTCCTTGGAGGTATACTTGGTCACCAGTCGCAACCTCTTATCTACCTCACCCGCAGAAATGCCCTCGTCGGACATGCGAGTGACATCGCCAGCACCGGTCTAGCGGAACATAGGATGGACTCTATCTTGCAGAGGCTGGATGTGGCGGCGCAACCATGTGCGAATGAGAGCGGCGCCAGCCTCTTCTTTGCCTATGCGGCCTTCGAGGTTGCAGACATGCTGATACAGCACCTTCGTTTCCTCGGACTCGCCAGGCATCACGATGTTCTTCCAGGAGCGCCTCCTCTTGCAAGTCGCCGCAGGATCGAAGGGCGCGAGTCCAAAGTGCTCTCCGCCGGCCTTCTGGTCGCGGACATAGAATCACTTGTCCCTCCACCCTTGGACAGACATGGTGAGCTTGATATCAAAGTAGGTGACGGAGGAGTCGACGTGGATCCTGCAGCCTCCTACATCGTAGACTACCGAATCCGACCCCGGCTGACGCTTCAGCTTAAAAAGCTTCTTGAAGAGACCAAAGATCGGCTCGATTCCGAGCCAGCACTCGCACAAAGTGATGAAGCAGGCGATGTGGAGAATGTAATTTGGGGTGAGCTGATGCAGCTGGAGCCCATAGAAACAAAGAAGACCCCTGAAGAAAGGATGCAGGGGAAGAGAGAGACCTCGAATGATGAATGCAAGGAACATCACCCGGAAACCTGGAGGAGGACGAGGGATTACCTCATTGCCAGGCACTCGCGAGTCATCTTCCGCGGGTGGAAGAGCTCCATCTTGACGATAAAGGTGCAGCTCAGAGGACTTGATGATGGACGCACGCCAGGAGCCGTTGGTGACGCGGGTACCGCCCTTCTTCTTCCCAGTGGCGGCAACGCTGGTGCCCACAGCAGTGGTGTCGCCCTTCTTCTTTGCGGCGGTAATGATGGCCGCAGATCCAGCAGCGACGCCTCCCTTATTCTTTCCCATCTTTTGCTGGTGATGCAAGCAAAGAAAGTAACTGGGGAAAACACGGAGCTGGTCCAGTGCCATGAAGAGGAAGCGCGCAAGAAAGCAGAGAGAACAGCAATGGCGAAGGAGGCACGAGCAAGAAAAGAGATGGGGAAAATTACCGCAGCTGCACTGCTACTTAACCTCCTCTCAGGTGTCATCCAACGGCCAGCAAAAACCCTACTAAACGCATGGCGCACATCGCCATAGACACATGGCGAGGGTGAACCACGAACCGTCCCCCACTATCCCACTACGCACAGAAATCGAGGAGACGCAGTTAAAACAGAAGATTACGCATGCCCGGTTAAATCAAAGTTAGAAAGTGGGACCCATCGCTCGTCATGTCTCGTCAAAGCCGCTCATGCAGGAAACTGAGGTCATCACATCATCAGCACTGACGTCATCGATTCCGGCAGAAGAAGATTTTGACTACTTTAGTTCTTGCTCGAGTCTTCGACTCAACCAAGCACTCGGGGGCTACTCTTAACAGGAGCGCTGGTCGTGCACCCGAAAGAATTTTTATGCATGTGTATCAGCATTCAAGACAAACCTATCAGTCGAATCAACGATTCGATTGTGAACTACGGGTTACTCCCATAGGGAGTGCTGGAAGCACATTCGACTGAAACAAGCAACTAAAGACGACAGCAGTTGCAAAATGCTTTTAGTCCCAACTCGAGTCTACGACTCGAATAGGCACTCGGAGGCTACTCCCGTAGGGAGCGCTGGCCACGCACCCTATGATTATTTGTACATCATACTGTGTGTCGATAACATCCACACTCGAATGCTATGGTGACTCCGCCTCATATTTTCCCTACAAAGAGATTACATCTCCTGGGCCACCCGAATCGTCTCCGCAATGACTAAAATTTCGCATGTCACGCTTGCCGTGTGAAGATAAGACCTGAATAAGGCCTGGTAAAGCATCTACTGCGCACTACCAGAAATATATCCGTGCCTGTAGATACGATGAACATGCCTTGATGGACGCGTCGAGTGCTCACACTTATACACTGGAATTCGACTCCTGTAAGACCTCCGCGGCCTGAGTCGAATTACGCCAGCACTTTTCTGAATTCGAGTCCGGGGACTCGAGTTTGAGTAGATTGCGTTGTTTTTTCCTAAGGCAATTAACTGATACCGATACATCGGATAAATTAGGCACATATATCAACAATCCCTATGACACAAACTGAACACTCGAAAAAATGCTCAGACATGCACTCGAAAGACTTCATAAAGTCTCTAGTCGAATCTATGATTCTACTAGACACTCGGGGGCTACTGACATGGGTATACCCTACATGTACTCGAGTTTGGTATATATGGCCCAGATACGGCAGAAGCCCACGGCGTTGCCAAGGCCCGATGAAGAATTCGAGTGGCCCACGAACTCTCCGATTGCTTGCGAGGCAAGAAGAAGCTTAAGATAGAAAGTTCAAAAGGCGAACCCTAATCTGTAACCGACTCGGCCTGCAACCTGAGACCTAGCCTATGTATGCTAGGAGGGGGCGGCGAGGAGGACAATCACAACCCTAGTTTCCACAACTCTCGCCAGATTGCATCTGCGCACCCCTATAATTTTTGATTCCTACGATAATTCCAAGAGCAGACAAGCAGGAGTAGGGACCTCTACGAGGCATGAACCTGGGTAAACCTTGCGTCCCTGTGTGCTTGTTTGCTAGCCGATTGATGCCTCCAGCGCTCCCTCCATCTCCAAAACCCAAGTCCATAACAATGGGCATTGACGAGTTGAACCCTCGCCAGAGTGATCCCATGAAGAACAGGGCATCCGCCCCCAGTTATCCCAGAATCTTTTTAATTCGACCTTTATGGTCATCCCCTTCCCCAACCCCCTAGAAAAAGCTTCGCCTACCTATGTTTTTTTGTTGAAACTACTGCATTACTAGTAAGTTCCACGTATCCTGCATGTGAGAATCAAATAATAGACATATGACATATCGTCACTATATAAAATTATAATAGATAATTCTCAAAAAAATATAATTTGATCGACATATATATAGTATGTGTGTATATTTGGTCCTTTACTCTATACCATGTATATTTAGACCTAGCAACAGACTGCTGTCAAAACAGTGAACGGGGCTGAAAAAGGTCCATCATGCGCATGTTTCATTTATAGAGAGGAGAGGCTGACACATGGGACCCAGCAGCGCGGCCTTATAGAGATGATGCATCGAGCAACATTGCCAAGTTCAAAATAGGGAGGCGCGAGCAAGAAAAAATTCTAGCATGGTGAGAGGCTAACATGGAGGACCCAGCAACGTCATTAAGTTCGACCCGAAAAAACAGTCCAACATACACACACGCCTTTTGGAGGTCAGGGAACTGCTTTTTTAGCGCAGGGTCAGGGAACTGCTGAGCACAAGACAGTGAAATTTGAGAAAGGATCCCATGGAGCATAGGCAAGAACATTTTAATTCGGCCTTGTCAGGGTCAAGTGACTGTTTAGCACAGCCCAGTGAAATTTAAGAAAGGAGCCCATGGAGTATACCGCATGTAGATGGACCATGTAGAATAGCCCAAAATATTTTTAATTCAGCCTTTTGAGCATTGCCCCCACCTCTTAAAAAAACACCACCTCCACCTCTTAAAAAAACTCCGCCATATTTTTAAGAAACTAGTCCATTATATATGTGGCATTTTATAAATTGAAATGCCAGGAGGCTGCCCTTTTATTTTTAAAAATATAAGCACGGACACACAACATCTTTTTAAAAACATTAAAACATAACTTGAAGGTACTAAGGAATGTTTAATAACATATTTTCTATAAATATCTTTGGCGTAGTGGCAACACACACAGTTTAAATCTATTGGAAGTCCAAACAGCAGATGTGGCCGAAAAAAAGGTCTATCATACACACATGTCATTTAAATATAGACTGACATGTGGGTCCCACTAGCGTGGCCTTATACAGGTGCTGTATCAATCAACGTTGTCAAGTTCGAAACAGGGAGGCACGAGCGAGAAAAAAGTCCACCATGCACACGTTTGTTCTAATGAGAGGCTGACATGGGGGGACCCATCAGCCTGAAAAAATGCTGATGTAGCGAGCAACGTTATCAAGTTCGAAACACGGAGCGCGAGCAGAGAAAAAAGTCAATCATACAACCGATCCTTCTAATGAGAGGTTGTCATGTGGGACCCAGCTGCGTGACCAAACGGCAGATTCGTCAAGCAACGCTATCTAGTTAGGAACAGGGTGGCGCTAGAGTAGAAACAAAGTCCGTCATATCCATGATTCTTCTAATGTGAGACTGACATAAGGAACCCACCAGCACGGCTAATGCAGCGAGCAACGCTATCAAGTTCAGAACACGGAGGCGTGACCGAGGGAAAAAATTCTATCATACACATGTTTCTTCTAATGAGAGGATGACATATGGGGTCCAGGAGTTTGATTAAACGGTAGATACATCGAGCAGCGCTATTAAGTTCAGAACAGGGTAGCACGAGCGAAGAAAAAAATTCCATCGTACACACGATTCTTATAATGTGAGGCTGACATGGAGAACCCACCAGTGTGACTAGACGACAGATAGATCGAGCAACGTTATTGAGTTGAAATCAGGAAGGCAATAGCCAAGGGAAAAAATTCCATCATACACACATTTCTTCTAATGAGAGGATGACATGTGGGTCCCAGGAGGTTGACTAAATAGTAGATGCATCGAGCAGCGCTATCAACTTCAGAATAGGGTAGCGCGAGCGAAGGGAAAAAATTCTATCATGAACACGATCCTTCTAATGAGAGACTGACATGTGGGACCTAGTAGCCTGACTAAACGGCAGATGCCTCAAGCAACGTTATCGAGTTTAAATTAGGGAGGCATGACCGAAAAGTATGGTCCGCTAGAGACACTGACGTCAGGGACCCACACGCCTCAAAAGACTTCGGCGAGTCAATATCGCGCGAGGAAACGAAAATCTTGCTTTTGCCACACATTGGCCGAGCTTCCTCCATGTTTTTAGCAGATGCGTCGTAGTAGAGGGCCACGAAACCGCAAAAAAGAGTTTTCCATCAGCCACGGCCGAGCCAAGAATTTCTTCATGGAAGACGCGCCTTCTACGACGACCGTCGGGCCAAGTCGTTGCGGAAGGAAACTTTTCTTGTAGTGACTAGTACCCAAAACGACTCAATATCTTTTCCACATAGTGGGATTGAAGCAGTGTAATCCCACCATTTTCGTTTTTCAATAGTTTGATGTTTAAGATTACATCAGCTACTCCCAAGTCCTTCATCTCAAAGCAATGAGACATGAACTGTTTGACTTCCTCAATAATAGCGAGGTTGATCACATATATCAATATGTCATCGACATAGAGACAAAGAATAACTCCCTCGCCCCACCATGGCGATAATACACACACTTATCAACTTCATTTACAACAAAGCCTCCTACGGTTAAAGTTCTTTCAAACTTCTCGTGCCACTGCTTAGGATCTTGCTTTAGGAGCTTGCTTAAGACAATTCAAAGACTTCACTAACTTACACACTTTTCTTTCTTGACCATCTACTACAAACTCATCAGGTTGCTCCATATAAATTTCTTCATCTAGCTCTCCATTTAGAAAAGTTGTCTTAACGCCCATTTGATGAACAAGAAGACCTTGTGAGGTAGCCAAGGATAATAGTACTCGAATAGTGGTCAGTCTGGATACAGGTGAGTAGGTATTGATAAAATCTTCACCTTTTTCTGGGTATAACCCTTGGCCACAAGACGTTCCTTATACTTTTTAATAGTACCATCAGGTCTAAGATTTTTCTTGAACACCCACTTACATCCTACAGGTTTGCACCCATAAGGACGATTACTGACCTCCCAAATTCCATTGGCTAAAATGGAATCCATCTCGCTATGGACAACTTCCTTCTAGTAGTCAGCATCTTGAGATGCATAGACTTCTGAAAATAGAAGTAGGAGTATCATCCACGAGGCACATAATGAAATCATCACCAAAGGACTTTGCAGTCATCTATCTCTTGCTCCTTTTGGGAGCTTCATTGTCATCCCCCATGGGGTCATCATGGTGTTCTACATAGTGGGTTCATAAATTATAGCAAAATCCTGACTAGAATGAACTAGTCATCTCCCAATTTGATGAGCTATACATACCTTTCATGGGAAATATGTCCTCAAGGAACTTCACATCATTCAACTCCATAATTGTATCGACATGCATGTCTATATCCAATGCTATGAAATGCGTGTCTGAGAAAAACACAATCCACGGTTTTGGTCTAAGCTTGCGCTTCTTGGGTATTGGAATATTGACTTTTGCCAAACAACTCCAAGTTCGTAAGAGAGTTTTAGCCATTTATTCTCCCATTTCTCACATGGAGTCATGGTTTTATCATTTATGGGAACACGGTTTAGGACATGACACATTGTTAGCACCCAATGTTCCCATGCTAATGCTTGTCAAAGTGATTAGGGAAACTAGGAGCCCAATGATCAGGATCACCATAAACCTGGCAAGAGCCTTTCTTATTTATCATTCCTCTTTTTGAATTTGGTTGAGTGCATGGTCTTATTCTTGCAATCAAACTTTCCTTTGTCTTCAGATTTGTTCATATTCTTGAACTTGTAGGATTGGAAGTTTTTATTATGTACCAAATAGCAATTCAACAAATCATCCAAACTAATAGAGTAGGCAAATAGATTGCATCTAAACAAGATAAATGGATCACATCTACTCCAAATTCTAGTACAAGAAACTCTAGCAAAATCTAAAAGAGAAAGTTCAGGTTCACGTATGGTGCAGCCTGAGCAGCAACGCTGGCAGCAACAGTAGACGCAGCGGTGGCACCATCGTTCGTGTTGTCGCCCATGTTGAGGTTTCTAAAGAGGTCGCTGACATCCGAGAAGAAGTCAATGTTGGGGAACTCATCATCGAACGACATCATGGTTGCCAGTAGTCTCCCTAGAGAGCTCCCCAAAAAATATGATTGCCCCTCATCCGTATAGGTTCATGAGACATGTGGTTTTGGAGCCTAATGTCCCGATATGCGGTGCACACCGCAAGCCAAGATGGGAAGATGAAGGCAGTGGTGCAAGGTTCTGGAAGTAGGTCATGACGAGGCGAGACGGGCGTCATTGGAGGAGTGCGTAAGACCTAATCCTTTTCTCACACTTTAGTGAGTGGTAGAACAACCTAGTATGTATGAAGTTGCAACTCTCACTCAACTAGCAATTTGGGATTAAACTTTAGCTCCACTAGCACTGCCATACACTACCATGCATAAATGAGTTAAAGAGAATTTTATAATTTGTATTATAGGTAACAACCCAATACTCCATGCACTCCAAATTATAATATGTTTTAGTCTTTTTCTAAAATGTATGTATATAGACAATTTTTATTGTTTAGTTTCAGAGTAAAATGAGTGAATCTATATACTATTAAAAGAAGTCTAGATATAAGTGTTTCAGACAAAGGAAAAAATAAAACCGTATTCGAAAAGGTTGCCCCTTAATAGCATAGGTAGGAGGACATACCTGGATCTTCTGGTAAACGGTCTAAATCAGACCTAATTAACTAGTGCTTGACTTAATTTTTCCCTCGCCATATCCAATGAATAAGGAGAATCCCGACCTATCAAATGGTGGAAGTAGTTTCGAAGAGTTTAGGTGCTGAAATAGATGGCTTAATAGGATAGAGTGTGAAGTTATCCAATTACTCCCTCCATCTTCACCAACAATGGTGCTACTACTAGTGAGTTGGAGTTTCCTGTGAGCACTTTTTAGATCATAGGCCCACGGCCCTATGCTAAATTAATAACGCCAACAATGGTGAAAGGGTACATGATGCTGCATACAGCTTACACACAACACTAAGCACTCACACAAGATCGGCCTACCAAGGAGGCTACCACCGGAAGCGAGGAATGAAGGACATGACACCTATAGAGACTAAGCCGGAGAGGGTGAGAATTTGTTGAATGAGCAAAGATGTTGGGCCATAGCTCACCCAAGAGCCCAGGCACGCCAACCAACCATGCACACCACCGAGACTATTACACCATCGCGGGAACCACCACAGGACTCGAGCACCATCGCCCACACACTACTTCTGAAAAGCACTAAGGGTAGAAATCAACAAAGGAAACATCAAGGGTGTAGAGCAAGCCTTGCCGAAGCACACAGAACAAATATATAACGCCAAAGCACCACAACTCTTCCACACCACCTTCGGAGAGCCGCACGCTATGAGCTGCAAGGAGGTGTCTTCAAGAAGAGCACAACACTAGAGCGCCTCCACCACCCGATCAATCTTAGGTTTTTACCCAGAGCACAAAAGATGAAGAGGAACAAGCCACCGCAACAACTTCAGGAAGGGGACGGCATCCATCGACATCGCCATCATGGCCCAAATGGTTAAGGGTTTCCCCTTGGCATGATCTCTCTACCATCTTCACCACAGCACGCTACTCGTCGGCCACCACCCGTCCTCACGATCACGGTCACCAGCCAGGACCTGAGTCCTTAGATCGCCTGCAAACCAATAGGAATCCCACCTTCCAAGGCCTCCTCCCCGGTGTCCCAACTTTGCGCTTCACTGAACAGGAGGATGATGGGGTTCGTTGCATAGAAAACAAAATTTTTTCCTACGGTTGCAACTGCCAAGATCGAATCTAGGCGATACTTATAACGGTTTTAGAAGGAATCACCCTATAAGACCGTAAACAGGATAATCTTCCTGCAAATAAACGTGGCTGGTGTAGAATGTACATGACCATCCTCAAGGACACGATGACGATCAGCACCACAAACGACAGCGCCTTCGTAATCGATCACACGTTCGGCGTGCCAACGACCTTCCTCCCTTGCTCCAGTTGGCCAGTGGAAGTATTGGATCCTCAGTAACTCCAACAGCACTATGACATGGTAGTGGTGGTGGAGGAGAAGGTATTGAGTAGGGCTTTACCTAAGAACCATACTTGTGATAGTGGACAAGCTAGCAAGGGGGATAAGATGACAACCAAAGGGCATATGAGAGGGAATGGAATGAGTGAATTGAGAGGAGGAGGAGGCCATTTATAGGTGAGGGGGCATCCCCAAGGGACATGGTGTGGCAGCCATGTTGGTGCCCCCACCTCTCCTCCATTTATGTCGGTGGACACTCCACTCACATGCATTTATCTCCACTCATCCCTCATTAAATTTCCACTCTAGAAATCAAAGGCCTTTCCATTAAAGCACTTTAATTCACTTGGTTTAATTCCACTCAATTTAATGAACACTTCATTTAATGAGTACTTAATTTAATGAACATATTAAAAAATTATCCCCTTGCAATATTTCGATACACTGAAACTATTCTAGCAGTTTTTATCAGAACAGTTTTTGTGTTGTCCAGTATTTTCTCCTACGTTCCCTATTCACTCAAATGCGTCGACGAACCTTAAGTGTGTATCCCTACGGGATTGTGAACTAAGTGTACATGATCGAGACTCTCTCCGATCAATAATCATTAGTGGGACCTAGAGATCTAATGACTCCCACTAATTCAATGATGAATTTGTGACCGCGTGAACCTTTTTCGCAGTAACTAATTCCTTTTGTCTTGCGATATTTTACTTTTCCAAGATCCGATTATTTGGTATCATCCATACCTAGTTCGATCTCGTTACCGACAAGTACTCTTTTCTTGTTCCCATGATATAACATTCTTAGTGATCTTATCACTTGCTTGCAAGCTATGTTAATGTGATATCACCGAGTGGGCGCTAAGTATATCTCTCCGTCATTAGGATGGAAAAATCCCACTCTTGATCCATGAGCCTCAACTAAGACTTTCCAAGTAATAAACGACATATTTATAATCACCCTGTTATGGTGTGACGTTTGATGGAATTGAAGTACTCTTCTAGAGTTAGTGATTGACATGATCTCATGGTCTAAGGATTAGAGTTACTTCCAATGAGATAGCAATATAAACTTTAATACATGATCGTATTACCATACTTTGGTAGAATGTTCATCACATCATTCCACCAATGTTGTGACCTTGTTATTATCAACATCCAATGTCATGATCAGGAAACCTTGATCATTCCTTAATTAACAAGCTACTGTAATGAGAGGCATTACTAGGAACCTTTTCTTTGTTTATTGAACACACATGTATTAACGTTTCTGGTTAACACAATTATAGCATGAGAAACAAACATTTATCATAAACATTGAATATAATTTAATAACCACTTTATTATTGCCTCAGGGGCATATTCCCTTCAGAGGAATCGATGATCATCGCCCTAAGGATCTCAAAGAGCACTGACCTGCCATCGCGCCACACCACCACCGAAACCTACCAAGTGAGGGCTCCTCTGGCCAAATTGGTAGCCTACACCCCCCTGGTTGCCGGTGCCACTGAATCTGCGGCAGAGACGAGACTCCTCTGGCCAGATCGGCAACCTACAACACCATTGGTTGCAGGCACCATCAGATATGGGGAAGAGATGATGGGCTCGAAAGGGCTCGGGCCCAGGCCCAAGGTCAAAGGTGGGCAGAAGGATCCGCACTGCCCAATGCTCCTCCTAGAATCCTCCTTGTAGGTTCGGTCGGTCACTGTGTTACCACTGGCCAGGGTACTGCCATTGTTGATCTTGTCTCTGCGCTCAACTGGCACGTCTGCCACCAGCTCGCTAATAAAAGAGTTCACACCACCCACAGCAGAGCGCACAGGGAGCCACCGCCATGAGCGGGCCAGAACCACGTAGCCATCATGCCACCGCGCCCCACGCCCTTGTCAGTCGCTGCGTCCCATGCTGCCGTCACCTATGTAGGGGAAAAAAGGGCCCCTGTCACCGCCCATGCTTCACCTGGTGCACCCTCTGGAGACAACAAGGGGGAGGGGAAGGGGGAGAAGGGCGAGGAAGGGGCGCCACCGGGGTGCTCCCGGTGGCTCACGGGAGCGACTCAGGAGCAAGGGTTATTTTTCTCTTTCTTACTCCCCCCTCCAAAAAAAGAAGATCTCTTCCTCCCGGGAGAACTTATGTGCTTCTCGTGTCTTTGTTCGCACTAGTATTTTGTCCATATACACATATGCAAGATCTACAATGTCATATTCCTATCTAGATACATCTAAATTTTTAAAAATCTACCATATCTATTTCGAGATGGAGGGAGCATGTGATTAGTTATACTGATGCATATGTGCGGCTGATTTCGTTAATTAAACTCTGCCGAAATTTGCTTAATAGTCCACCAATGTATGTTATTTTTGGCGCAACGAGACACATATTCTAGACGGGTTCAGTCTGGTCATAGTGGGGAGTATCGTACATAGTATCATGCACATGATACTAGTATATGATACCACCTCTATAGTGCATAGTCTCGTATACTAGTATCATAATATAACACTATTTATTATTTGTAGAATCGCAATGCAAATTTGTGTATAAGATTTATTTTCAATTAATTTTTCTATAACTATGTGCTATGATACTATATCATAGCATGATACCATTATCATCTCTATCTTCATTAATTACAGTGTCATGTCATATTTTTGATGACATGGATTGTATGATAATTGCTAAGAGACTGGTCACAATGGGTTGTCTCATATAGTAGTATCACACATATGATACAACTCTATGATACATGTTGGGGGTGTAACCCCGGATACCCCAGAGTTGGTGTATCAAGTGATTTAATCAAGTAATTAGTGATATAAAGAAAGCTTATGTAGGGAGAACATATAAAAAGGAGTACAAGAAGAATGGGATAAAGAAAAGGAGGAGAAAAACAAACCTGGCCTGAGTTAGGGAAAAGTCGGCCTAGTAAGTATTCTCCCAGGCCGGAATTACTCTACCTCATCCGAATTAGGCCTTGCCTTGGCTGGGCTGACATATCTTCATCCTAGTGGGGAGGATTACCTCAACCAGACCCACCCGACGCTACCTCAAGTCCGCACCAGTTGTACCTGCCGAAGTTCCCTGCGTCACCCGCCAACGTCGCCTGCATCGACGCACTCCCCCGCCAGCATCGCCAACGTCACCACCAACTCACCCGGGTGGGCCAACTCTGGCTGATTCGGCCCACCGACGGACTACCTCGCTCCACCACGGGGCCGCACTACCTCTACATCGCCCTACAGAGCTCCCGCTTCTCCCCGACGCTCCCGCCTCGACACCTCGCTTCACCAGCGTCGCCCGAGTGGGTTGGCTGAGAACCGACTCGGCCCACCACGAGATTACACCACTACGCCACTCTGGATGCTCCCTCTAATGTTGCCACAATCCACCCTAGGTGGGCCGACCCTGCCTACTGCAGGTTACCACTGTCGGGCCATCCTGCCTAGGCCGGATTAGGCCAGACCCCAGCGGGGCAGTCTCCCAGTTTGTTTGCCTGGGCTGAGTAAGGCCCAACTCGGCTGGGTTTCCTCCCATTGACTTGGCTAGACTAAGAGTTGACCCCGCCTGGGCATCTTCTTCCACCAGGCTGAATCAGCCATGCACCAGGCCGAATCTCCACATCACCCAGGGCGTCCGGGCCGAGTTATTTCACCCCAGGTGACCCCTTATTCCCCTCCGGACGATCTACCAACATCTACATCGACACATCTTCAAGCCAGATCAAGCCTACATCACGTGCCAGCCTTGGGACGCCCCTGGCTCAGACTGGCACATGCCCTATGGGATATGCCCTTGGCATCTCATGAGATGCTAGGGAATATGGTGGGCATCCTAGGAAGATGCTAGGGAATATGCTAATGGAATAAGACTGATGACACAAGATGCCAACGACAAGTACTACGAGACAACTGACAAGCCTGACCAAGCCCAAGCGTATGGGAAAAGCCTTGTCTCAGGGGCTCCCCTTTATAAGGAGCACCAGGGGGATCGTTCCCAAGTGAGGCCCCAAAGGGCTTCTCTCCTCTCAGTTCATGTATGAACACTTCTTCTTATTCTTCAAGCTCCAAGTAGCAACTAGGGAAATAGCTCAAGGGGCACTTGTAACCAAGATACAGAAGTAATAAGAGAAGGAGTTCATCATACATCGATCATCTCTAGGGATCTTCCCTATTCTTTGAATGCGGTCTTCACTTTATCATCCCTCCCCGGATTCCTCGAGTGTCCATTGGCCCCAACTTTAGCCTACCCATGGCATATGTCGTGACACCACCACGACATTTGGCGCCCACCGTGGGGCTGATTAGAGGCGCTGGTTGGGTTTTCATCCGGACGGGACCATCTTCATCAACCTCTGCTTTACCATCGAGCAACAACTTCTGCATCCTCTTCCCCAACATATAGAGATCAGGGAAGTTGGCATACAAGCCTTCCTGATTGACTCAGCAAGTGTGACTCAACCTCAACCTGATCACCAAAAGTACTAAGTATGGAATTACTCAACAAGAATAACTCAACTAGCATGACTCAACCTCCTAACTAAGTATACAGTGAGTATCAACTGACTCAACCATAAACACGCGCATGAGATAACCCTGAATGTCACTCAGGGGCTATCACCCTCAGTCATTTAGTCGTTCACCCCAGGAAGGAGATGACTCAACCCGAATACTAGCCAGCATATCGATAGAGTCGCCTGTAGATGTAAAAAGTATCACGGGGACTCGGATCACTACTTGACTCGGCATCCCCATGCATAGAATTGTTACATAGAGTAGACTTAAGATACGTCATCTGTTATGTCATTACATATGTCAACTGCTATATGCCTTTTAGTTATGTCTTCTATTACTACAATACATCGTCTGCTATATGTACCTGCTGACTCACTAAGTCATTTTGAGAGGTTCAACGATAAGGAAACTTACTCCCAAATCGTCACAATGCATTTGAACTTAGATTGGTATTTAATTTAGCTTGCCAGGTTATCCTTAACTTGGATTGGTATTTGCTTCAGCTTACCAAGTTATCTTTAACTCGGATTGGTATTTGCTTCAGCTTGCCAGGTTATCCTTAACTCGGATTGGTATTTAATTCAGCTTGCTAGGTTTGATGGGATCGTAGCATGGAAAACCAAAAATTTCTACCGCAAGAACGAACAAAACCCAGATCTAATCTAGATAAAAGCCAAGATCTAATCTATTAGACATGTGCAACGAGATAGATCTGTACTAACCCTTGTAGACCCGAAAGCGTTACGAGATCGGATCTCGTGGTTGATGTAGTCGACCACTTGTCGATCTCAAGATAGAGTAGACGATCCTTCCCAACCGGCACAAGGCGGTCCAAAGTGAGTCGAGTAGACCTTCCTCTCCTGTTCCAAATGAAAGCAGCGGAGGTAGTAGATCTCCACGGAATCCCAGCAGCACGACGGCGTGGTGGTGGTGGTGGAGTAGAGAATTCTGCAGGCTTCGCCTGCAGCCAGAGGGAAGGAGGAGGAGAGAGGCAACTTGAGATCTAGAGAATAGAAGGGGCAAGGGGGTTTGTGCCTCCACCCTTCTATTTAAAATAGGGAGGCGCCATGGGGAGGTGGAGTCCTTGTAGGACTCCCCTCTCCCTTGGCCGGCGGATCAAGGACGTGGGGAAGAGTCCTACTCCCCCACGAATCCTTGTCTTACCCCACAAGGATTCCTTGATCCTTTCTTGGTTTTCAAGTAAACTCCAAGAAATCTTCTAGAACCTTCTGGAACATTCCGAAACCTTCTAGAATCCCCATACAAATACTCTGGAACATTTCCTAACTTAGAAAATGATCCCCAATATATGAATCTTATTCCCCAGACAATTTCGGATCTCCTCGTGATGTCCCGAATCCAATCCGAGACTCCGAACAACATTCGGTCTCCAACGCACATTCCATATCTACTTAAAACAACTTTGAACCTTAAGTGTGTCACCCTACGGTTCGTGAACATGTAGACATGATGGAGACACATCTCCGATCAATAACCATTAGCAGGATCTGGAGATCCATAACAGCTCCCACATACTCAACGATGACTTCGTGATCGATAGAACCATTAACATACGAAACCAATTCTCTTTGTCACGTGATACTCTACTTATCCGAGGTTTGATCGTCGGTATCTCCATACCTTGTTCTACCTCGTTACTGATAAGTACTCTTTACTCGTTCCATGATATGTCATCCCTTGTGACCTAGTCACATGCTTGCAAGCTAACTAGATGACATTCCACCGAGAGGGCCCAGAGCATATCTATCCGTCATATGGATAGACAAATCCCAATCTTGGTCCATGCGCTTCAACACATACTTTCAGAATACCCAATGTCACCTTTATAACCACCCAGTTACGAAGCGGCATTTGATGTCATCAAAGTACCCATCCGGTGATGGTGATTAACATAACCTCATGGTCGAAGGATTAGGTTACTATGCATTTGAAAGCTTGTAGCAAAACAAACTTAATGACTTCATCTTATGCTATGCTTACTATGGGTGTGTGTCCATCACATCATTCTCCTAATGATATGATCTTGTTATTAACGACATCCAATGTCCATGATCAGGAAACCATGATCATCCATTAATCAACAAGCTAGTTTAACAAGAGGCTTACTAGGGACTCTTTTATGTTTACAAAACACACAAGTATTAATGCTTCCTGTTAATACAATTATAGCATGGGATGTAAACATTTATCATAAACATAAAGATATAATAATAACCACTTTATTATTGCCTCTTGGGCATATCTCCAACAGTCTCCCACTTGCACTAGAGTCAATAATCTAGTTAAAAATTTGTGCATTCAACACCTATGGCTTTCTGGTGTTGTATAGACACTATTGCTAGTGGTAAACATAATCTTGGATCGACACTTCGGTCCGTGTGTATTTGCATTTCCTTGCGTCTCTACGCATTACTCATTCTCCAATGAGATGGCATTGTATAAATTTGGTCCTTTGGTGAGACCTTTAGTTCCTTGGGATTAAATCATGTTGATACAATTGTCATACAATGTATCTTCATAGTATTATCCCGCTATGAACCACACCTAGTTTGATAACAAACTACTTGACGCAAATGCCCTCATTTGCTGCTATAATAGCATTCATATACTTAGCCTTTTGTAGTAGTATCTGTCACAATGTTTTAACTTTGGTACTCAACCAAATCCGTTATGGAACTTCCTTTCCATTACATTGTGCCACCCATAGTTTAAATTGAGATAAACTTAATTTGTGACAAAACTAGTATCAATGCAACAATTTACAATGAACTATTTGTCACCACTATATAAATAATATATTCTTAGTTCTTCCAAAGATCATAGGAATATCCCTACTATTGTCCAATGATCATCTTATAAGTCATTCTGGTATATGCTCATAACATTTAGAGCATAGGACATATCTAGATGTGTACATCTCAAAGAATGATTGATCAAAATATTCTTGTGATTTCACCAAATGTCAAAACACTTGAATCTTGATTCAGTCCTTTCCGTGCGTCAAGAACCTTTCTTGTTGTTTCCATATTGAACTCATTCAACATCTTATCTATGTACATTTGGCAAACCCATATTAGCGCCTCAATCTATCCATATAGACATTGATGCCTAATTCTTGGGTTATGCCTAAGTCTTTCATCGAAATGAAATTCTTAACCTGTGTCAATAAAAGATACATCATTTCTAATCAACAATATGTCTTTCACATAATGTATTAGAAATATGTCTTAGCGCTCCCACTTAATTTCTTGCAAAATGCAAACATCTTCATCGTCTCTGGTGAAATTAAACCTTTTAACGGTTTCATCACGGTGAAGATTCCAACTCCGCGATGCTCACTTCAACTATTGAAGTTTTGCATACTCTTTTAACATCCTTTGAATTAACAAAACCCTTTGGATCGTGTCATGGACACATCCTAGGTAACCATTCTATTAGAAGAACTTGTTTTGTTTGTTCAACTACCATATACCAAAATATATGTAGTGGTTGCTACATTAATCCGTCCAGACTAAATATCGCTATGAAAGATCAAATCTTATCATAGTCAATTCCTTGAACATTGTCGTAAACTCTTTCCGACATGTCGACTATTTCATAGATGTGAAACATCCATGTCTATTTATTTATAGATCCATATACGACTATAAGGTCTTGCACCTTTCTAGAGGGTCTTTCAAATTCAAAGCTTGATTTCTCGTGTATGGAATTATCACGGATTTTATGGCTTCAAGCCACTTAACGAAGTCAGGGCCCATCATTGATTATTTGCATGTAGTCGGTTCATCATTGTCAAACAACAATGATTTAACTCTCAAATCTTGGCATTTGATTACTTACCCGACCTACTTGGTTCAATAGTAACTTAGATCTCCATGACCACAACCTTTGAGGCACGTGAGCCATGAGCATTGTTGCTGCCTCCGGGACACTTACCGATGCTGCGCAACTCAGCACATATTAGCCAAGGTTCAACAACCTTGTCAGAGTTCTATTGTCCTCCCACTTAACTTTTCACCAAAAATTCCTTCTCAAGAAACTCGACATTCTAAGTGACAAACACTTTTGTCTTCGGTGTTATGGAGGAATACCCAATGGTTATTCGAAATAACCTACAAAGACATGCTCATCCGACTTTGGTTGTAAACATTTTACTTATGCTTAGCATACCAAAAATTTAAGAAAGGACAACCTGGGTTTTATCCCAAACCATGACTTATATGGTGTCATTTCAACGGATCACGATGGAGCTCTTTTCAGTGTAAAAGCGGTAGTCACTAAAGCTTTAATCTTTAAAATATAATGGCAGTTTTATAAATGACACCTTTGATCTTACCATGTCAAACAAGGTTTCATTACATATCTTGAACACTCCATACTCCTATGGTGTTTTGGGAAATGCAAATCCATGGAACAATTCCTCAAATCTTAGGTGTTTTGCTAAACTTGTAACTCAAACATCTTTATGATCCAATCATAAACTTTTTTTTATTTTCTTGTTACAATAATTTTCCAATTCATCTTGAAAGTCTTTGAACATTTTCAAATGTTTCATACTTCTTCCTTATTGAGTAAGTATATACATATACTCACTCAAATCTTTGGAGAAAGCATATGAAGTTGAAATCCATCGCCCACGACTACACATAATGGACTATATACATCAATATGTAAAAATTCCAATCAGTTAGTCGTCCGTTCCTCTTTTGGCCTACGAACGGAGTTTTAATTGTCTCCAGGAAAGTATCACAAGCGTCATTTGATCAAAATCAAAGACTCCAAAAAATCCATCAACATGGAGTTTCTTCATGTATCCCTTTCAATATAATTTAAACAGCGATGTCACTTCGCAAGTGATCTTTCAATTATTTGTCTTGCGACATTTTAGCATTAGTTTTATGGTCGTTATTTCTCCAACCAGACTTGTATATCATCCATCTATTATGGAATACGGTAATTATTTGAACAACCTTTTGTCGTCATAATACCTGATCAAAATAACAATTATTGAAACAAATCTTGAAGGCAAGCTTTGATGTTAACGAGCAACACAACAACCCTTTGTTTGTTTTCGATGAACATCATCACATATTCTCTTGCTAGTTACTTAGGCCATTGCAGTTCATGAATTGTGTTGTCCTGTATGACACTTCATACCAACCAATTCGGTATCCAATACCGCAGAACCACATTGTTTAACAACCAAGGAATACAGCCATAACATGTATCTTCTATATACCTAAGTTGGATATCTCCAATCTTTTCTTTTCTACCAAATATTTTATAGATTCTCTTTCAACAATTCCTTTTCTTTTAAAAGAATCTATCAACATCAATAGTGGTGTCAGTCATATGACACATAGTACAAAGTGTGTATAGTCAAATACTAATACCTTTGAACTTGCACTTTGAAGTGGATCACCTTCATCAAATGTTTGGCATTCTTTCAAAATTCCATTCTTTAGTAATCTTTTAGTGTAGTAAACATTTTACTTACATCTTCTTTTCATCCTTATCATGACAACTTTCATGATCAAGCTGCTATAGCTTATAAAGGTGAATTGCGAGTATACTGTTTCTTTTCCAAAACCTTTTGGAGGATTAGGACGACCAGCGTCTCCAACCTTCACAAATTCTCATCAAATATGAGGACATATACTCTATCATGTTGTAACCAATACATTGTTTTAGATATCGCAATACCTTTCACATATGATGGTTTCTGAAACATTGCTTTCAACTCTTAGATAAACTTGATATTAAAAACAATCTTTTGAGTATCAAGAATCATGGAGGCAAACATGATACATTAGATACTAACACTGGAATTGTTACTCTTGATTTAATACTATTTATTAAAATTCACAGAGTAAACGGAGTTTGCTGAAGGTTTGCAACAGGACTTTTAAACTTTAGATTGACACTCAAAACAATACGATACCAGTTCGTAAAGGAAATATCCAGAATTTCTGTAGTTCCACTATCTCAACTATAACTAAGCGTAAGGTGGTGAACGGATGCCAATGACTACAACAAACTATGCAAATTCACTTTGATTGTGTTTATGATAAATTGAGTTCGACTAATCCAAATTACAAATAAAATCCCACTCAAAACAACATCCCTCGAGTTGTTTTAGTGACTACACGAACCAAATCCACTACACCAAGTCCGATCATCGCGTGAGATGATGTAGCTTTAAAGGCGAACAATCAACATGTTCATCATATCATCCATATGACTCATGCTTTACCTTTCGGTATTCCGTGTTCCGAGACCATGTCTGTACATGCTAGGCTCGTCAAGGTTAACCTTAGTATCCGCATGTGCAAATCTGGCTTGCACCCGTCGTATGCACACGTAGAATCTATCACACCCGATCACCACGAGATGCTTCGAAACGACGAGTCTTAGCAACGGTGCCTACTAAGGACGAACACTTTATTACTTGATATTTAGTGAGAGGGATCATCTTATAATGCTACCATCGCGATTTAAGCAATACAAAATGCATAAAGGATTAACATCACATGCAATTCATAATATGTGATATGATATGGCCTTTCTTCTTGTGCCTTTGATCTCCATCTCCAAAGCATGGACATGATCTCCATCATCACTAGCATGGCGTCAAGGTCCGTGGCGCCGCTTCATGGTTGTCCATCACCAACAGCAACTATTACAACTACTTGGAATAAAGCTATTACATGATGAATACACACGCAGGTCTTAACAGAATTAAAGACAACCATTAGGCTCCTGCCGGTTGCCATATTACAATAAGGATCATTGCATACATCAAATATAATCACAATCACATAATGGCCATATCACATCACAAAACCCCTGCAAAAACGAGTTAGATGCTTCTAATCTTATTTGCATGTTTTACGTGGCTTGGGGCTTTCGAATAAGAACGGATCTTACCTACGAACATGAACCACAACGTTGATACAAGTGCTATCAAGTGCAAAGTGTAGATTGGATCTATACTATGGTGAGAGAGACAGACACCCGCAAAGACACTTGTGCAAAGCAAGTTACACGTCAAGCGTGGAGCAAGTCTCATGTGCGATGACATGTAAGGTTATCCCGAGCCGCTTCATCCCACCATACCGCAAGATGCAAAGTACACAAAGCAAAATACGGCACGAGCACCAACGCCCACAAAACCATTGTGTTCTACTCGTGCAACAGATGTACGCATAGACACGGCTCTGATACCACTGATGGGATCGTAGCATGGAAAACAAAAAATTTCTACCGCAAGAACGAACAAAACCCAGATCTAATCTAGATAAAAGCCAAGATCTAATCTATTAGACATGTGCAACGAGATAGATCTATACTAACCCTTGTAGACCCGAAAGCGTTACGAGATCAGATCTCGTGGTTGATGTAGTCGATCACTTGCCGATCTCAAGATCAAGTAGACGATCCTTCCGGCGCCGCGTTCCGACAGTGCTTCCACAGTCGGTCACACGTCTTGGTCGGCAGAACCTTCCTCTCCTGTTCCAGTGAAAGCAGAGGTAGTAGATCTCTCCATGGAATCCCAGCAGACCTGGCGTGGTGGTGGTGGTGGAGTAGAGAATTCTGCAGGGCTTCGCCTAAGCCAGAGCAGAGGGAAGGAAGAGGAGAGAGGCAACTTGAGATCTAGAGAATAGAAGGGGCAAGGAGGTTTGTGCCTCCACCCTTCTATTTAAAGGAGGGAGGCGCCATGGGGAGGTGGAGTCCTTGTAGGACTCCCCTCTCCCTTGGCCGGCGGATCAAGGAGGTGGGGAAGAGTCCTACTCCCCCACGAACCCTTGTCTTACCCCACAAGGATTCCTTGATCCTTTCTTGGTTTTCAAGTAAACTCCAAGAAATCTTCTAGAACCTTCTGGAACATTCTGAAACCTTCTAGAATCCCCATACAAATACTCTGGAACATTTCCTAACTTAGAAAATGATCCCCAATATATGAATCTTATTCCCCGGACAATTTCGGATCTCCTCGTGATGTCCCGGATCCAATCCGAGACTCCGAACAACATTCGGTCTCCAACGCACATTCCATATCTACTTAAAACAACTTCGAACCTTAAGTGTGTCACCCTACGGTTCGTGAACATGTAGACATGATGGAGACACATCTCCGATCAATAACCATTAGCGGGATCTGGAGATCCATAACAGCTCCCACATACTCAATGATGACTTCGTGATCGATAGAACCATTAACATACGAAACCAATTCCCTTTGTCACGCGATACTCTACTTATCCGAGGTTTGATCGTCGGTATCTCCATACCTTGTTCTACCTCGTTACTGATAAGTACTCTTTACTCGTTCCATGATATGTCATCCCTTGTGACCTAGTCACATGCTTGCAAGCTAACTAGATGACATTCCACCGAGAGGGCCCAGAGCATATCTATCCGTCATATGGATGGACAAATCCCAATCTTGGTCCATGCGCTTCAACACATACTTTCAGAATACCCAATGTCACCTTTATAACCACCCGATTCTGAGCGGCATTTGATGTCATCAAAGTACCCATCCGGTGATGGTGATTAACATAACCTCATGGTCGAAGGATTAGGTTACTATGCATTTGAAAGCTTGTAGCAAAACAAACTTAATGACTTCATCTTATGCTATGCTTACTATGGGTGTGTGTCCATCACATCATTCTCCTAATAATATGATCTTGTTATTAACGACATACAATGTCCATGATCAGGAAACCATGATCATCCATTAATCAATAAGCTAGTTTAACAAGAGGCTTACTAGGGACTCTTTTATGTTTACAAAACACACAAGTATTAATGTTTCCTGTTAATACAATTATAGCATGGGATGTAAACATTTATCATAAACATAAAGATATAATAATAACCACTTTCTTATTGCCTCTTGGGCATATCTCCAACAAGGTTATCCTTAACTTGGATTGGTATTTAACTCAGCTTGCCTAGTTATTTTATAACTCGGATTACTGTTTAACTCAGCTTGCCTGGTTATCTTATAACTTGGATTACTATTTAACCCAGCTTGCCTAGTTATCTTATAACTCATATTACTATTAGAATCAGTTTACCAGGTTATCTTATAACTCGAATTACTGTTTAACTCAGCTTGCCAGGGTTACCCAGCATATATCATGTATCTCAAATCACTGTTTATGTCGGTTTGCCAGGGTATCATGGCATTATATCATATCCCAAGTCATGATCATAGTCAATTGGCCAGCATATCAAAGAGTTATCATCAAATTATATGTCAAATCATTACTCATCTCGGCAGGACCAAATAATCAACAAAATCTCTATCAATTTCCCTATATCTCAATCATCAAATAATTCGGATTTGAGGCATATGTCAGTTGTTGAGTCATATGCTCGGATTTTGAGTTAGATAACTCGGATTTGAGGCATATATCAGCTGTTGAGTCATATAACTCGAATTTTGAGTCAGATAACTCGGATTTAAGACTATATGTCAATTTACCCCAAAAAGGGGTTATATGACAAATGCCCATGAAGGCTATATGTCAATTTGCCCACAAAGGGTTATACAAGAAATGCCCATAAAGGCTATGTGAAAACTTACCCAAAGAGGTTAAATGACCAGAGCCCATGAAGGCCAAATGTCACAACTTACACAAAGAGGTTATATGATCAGTGCCCATGAAGACCAGATATCAAAACTTACCCAAAGAGGTTAAATGGCTAGAGCCCATGAAGGCCAGATGTCGAAACTTACCCCAAGTGGTTATTTGACCAGAGCCCATGAAGGCCAGATGTCAAAACTTACCCAAAAGGGTTATATGACCAGAGCCCATGAAGGCCAGATGTCAAAACTTACCCAAAAGGGTAATATGACCAGAGCCCACGAAGGCCAGATGTCAAAACTTACCCAAAAGGGTTATATGACCAGAGCCAATGAAGGCCAAATGTCAAAAATTACCCAAAAGGGTTATATGACCAGTGCCCATGAAGGCAAGATGTTAAAAATTACCCAAAAGGGTTATATGACCAGTGCCCATGAAGGCCAGATGTCAAAATTTACCAAAAAAAGGGTTATATGAAGCCTATGCCCATGAAGTCTACCCAAAAAGTTTACTCTTTTCCCAATGAAGGATATGTGCCAAATGTTGCGTCACATGACTCAGTTTTGGATTATATATAATTCAGATTGTGAGTCAAAAACCAACTCCGGGGATATTTTAATATGAAGCCTATGCGCGACTCTACAAGTCCCACATAGCCTCGGGGACTAATGTCGGGGGTGTAACCACGGATACCCCAGAGTTGGTGAATCAAGTGATTCAATAAAGTAATTAGTGATAAAGAAATCTTCTGTAGAAAAAATATATAAAAGGAGTACAAGAAGAATGGGATAAAGAAAAGGAGGAGAAAAAAACCTGGGTCGAGTTAGGGAAAAGTCGGCCTGGTAAGTTTTCTCCCAGGCCGGAATTACTCTACCTCGTCCGAACTAGGCCTTGCCTTGGCTGGGCCGACATATCTTCACCTGAGTGGGCCGGATTACCTCAACCAGGCCCACCCCGGTGCTACCTCAAGTTTGCACCAGCTGTACCTGCCAAGGTTCCCTGTGTCGCCCACCAATGCCGCCCGCATCAATGCACTCCCCACCAGCATTGCTAACATCACCACCAGCTCACCCGGGTGGGCCGACTCTGGCTGATTCGGCCCACTGCGGGGCTGCACTACCTCTACATTGCCCTGTTGAGCTCCCGCTTCTCCCTGATGCTCCCGCCTCGACACCTCACTTCACCAGCGTCGCCCAGGTGGATTGGATGAGAACCGACTCGGCCCACCATGGGATTACACCACAACTCCCCTCCAGATGCTCCCTCCAATGTTGCCACCAGCCATCCCGGGTGGGCCGACCCCTGCCTACTGTGGGTTACCACTGTCGGGCCATCCTGCCTGGTCCGGATCAGGCCAGACCCCGGCGAGGCAGTTTCCCAGTTGGTTTGCTTGGGCCGAGTAAGGCCCAACTCGGCTGGGTTTCCTCCCATTGACTTGGCTAGCCTAAGAGTTTACCCCGCCTGGGCATCTTCTTCCACTAGGCCGAATCATCCATGCACCAGGCCGAATCTCCACATCACCCAGGGTGTCCGGGCTGAGTTATTTCACCCCAGATGACCCCTTATTCCCCTCCGGATGATCTCCTAGCCTCTACATCGACACATATTCAAGCTCGGTCAAGCCTATGTCATGTGCCAGTCTTGGGACATCCCTGGCTCAGACTGGCACATGCCTTATGGGATATGCCCTTGGCATCTCCTAAGATGCTAGGGAATATGCTGGGTATCCCAGGAAGATGCTAGGGAATATGCTAAAGGAATAAGACTGATGACTCAAAATGCCAACGACAAGTACTACGAAACAACTGACAAGCCTAACCAGGCCCAAGCTTATGGGACAAGCCTTGTCCCTGGGGCCCTAGAGGGCTCCTCTCCTCTCAGTTCGCGTATGAACACTTCTTCTTCTTCCTCAAGCTCCAAGTAGAAACTAGGAAAACAGCTCAAGGGGCACTTGTAACCAAGATACAGAAGCAATAAGAGAAGGAGTTCATCATACATCAATCATCTCTAGGGATCTTCCATGTTCTTCGTATGCGGTCTTCACTTCATCATCCCTCCCCGGATTTCTCTAGTGTCCATTGGCCCCAACTTTAGCCTACCCATGGCATATGCCGTGGCACCACCACGACAATACATGTAGTACTATCATATCCTCGTGATATTTATTGATTTGTAGAATCTCAATAAAAATTGTGTATAAGATTTGTTTGACACTAAATTTTCTAGTTATTTGTGCTATGATACCGTATCTACCTACTATGATACTACTACTATCATCTCTCTCATCATTAATTATAGTGACACGTCAGCTTTTTGCATGTATGAAATGCATGATACCACTTGTGATACCGCTAGTCTGATATCCTTTATAATCACTGGAGAGAGCTCTCGTATCTCTACCATGTACTAATTTCTGCTATGAATATATGTGGTATTATGAATATATGTGGTATTGATTGTAAAAAAATGACTACTCCGCAAAACAACTTGTGGTTGGGTGGCTAGGAGGGTGGTTGTACCCCCAGCCTACCAGAGTTCAAACCCCAGGTTTATACTATGTGTTACATAAAAGGTGGAATATTCTTTCAGTAGGAGGCGACGTTCCCATCAACAGCGAGGCGTTCATGGTGACTTCGTCAATCTGAAGACCCGCCATCGACTCAATCTCTCGGAGGTGCTCGTAGGGGTAGGGGTAGGGTGTGCGTGTGTGCGTTCATAGCGTGGGTGCATGTACGTGTTTTGAGCGTCTACGATTGTACCGTGTTTCTTAAAAAAATGACTACAGTAGTTTAATTCAGTGTTTTTTATTAATTTGGATCGGAGGAAGTAGTTTAATTTAGTTTTTTTCATTTTAGCCGTAGATTAATCTATCCTATAAGTGAAGGGGGTAGAAGAGCTCTCCCCAAAATTCAGAATTGATAGGCCTTTGGATCTCGTCTCTAACGATCTCATCCATCCATTGTTTTTCACTATGTGGTATAAAGGGAGCAGAAATCCTAGACGCCCGTCGATCCTGCTCCAGCCCCCATCGCCTCCTCCCTCCCATCACGCACCCCCTTCCCTCATGCCTGCTCTCTTCCCCCTTCTCTTCCATGGCCAGCCGCCGCCTTTGCCCTCCCCTTCCTTCCTGTCCTCCTCTCCTTCTCTCCCATCGCTGACCTCCTCCTCTTCCAATCCCCAACCCCCTCTCCTCCATCGTACTTCTAGCAGCGAGGAGCGACCATGATGTCCTCTTCCCTACCCCGAGCACCGCCGCCACTCCTTCGGCTCGAGGTCCCATCATCACCATCAACGGGAGCAACACCGTCTGCCGTATTCCATCCTCCTTCCACTGATGTGATTTCATTCATGCAGGTTCTCGTGGCCTACATGACGGCGGAGGAGACATGGGGGAGCTCGTTGCCCGGATGGCGATGGAGTGTATCTGGAGGCGCTCTGCTCGGTCGCTCTGCTCGGTCGGATGGTCAAGGTTCACGGGCAAAATTCGAGGCCAGCCAACACAGCCAGAAGAAGAAGAAAGGACAACCATGGCCATGGTGCCTGAGCGAGCAGCAGGCTCCAAAACTACAGGTTGTGGCCCCCTCTTAAACGAGCTCCTCCTAAACTGATTTCTTTCTTTGTAATTTATTATATATATATATACTTTGAACAACTAGGGTTGATAAATCATTCATGGAGAAATATATTTGTGTGAGTTGTTTGACACATGTGCATCAGATAGTAATTCTGATGTTGCTTTCAATTTTGTACACATTTAGATTGATCAACTTATATCTCACGTTCTAAGATTTCAAGTCGATTTTGTAAGTTTTGTACAGATCTGCAAGAGATGGACGAGATCAATGGGTCTAGGATAGGTGCCGTCGACTCGTGCGCTTGCTGCTACTTAAGGTAGATGAGAGTGTGGTGGCATAAATGTTGGTGATGTGGCCACGAGTGTTGAAGCGGTGTTTTCTGTGAGTAAAAGATAAAGGTTTTTGGCCTCCTTCCGTTGAAAATCTTATTATTAGATTGGTACATTAGTTATATACATATCTCGAGATAATTATTTGCTAATCCAAGCTTTACTATTTTGGATTCTATAGGAGATTGAGAAGATGTAACATGTACTGAGGTATGCCTGATCCTCTTAACATTAGTTCTTCTACTTGATTTCGTGTATGCTCTATCTTCGGACTTGGAGGCGCTGTCACCGACTGACAAAGTAGTCGAACATGATCAGTCCTAACATATAAACTCAATTATGTATTTCAAATGGGTATGTAGAAGTAACGGAGGGAAGTATTGTAACGATAGCAAGTTTTTTTGAAATGAATTACTTGAATTGAGTCATAGGTTATTTGATCTATCATATTAAGTGGCGCTTGGCTTCTCATGGATCTATGAGTCTCAATATTTTCCTGAATAACCGTTAGCGTGCACTTTAGATAGAACAATGTAGATAAGAAGAATTGTCCTGTGGTATATCAACTGCTAAAAAATGTGCACGATACTCTACACTAAAATATTTTGGATAGGAAGTATTCCATGACTTTTCCAAACATATATCTTACTAAAGATCATACTTTGTTTGTTTGCATTTAGTAAAGCAAACATATATCTTACTAAAGCTCAGCGGTAGGCCGACGGTGGTATGTTGCTGGTGAGAACCGGGAGGAAGAGGAGGCCGCAAAGAGGGAGATGCAGCGGCAAGCCGACAGCGTGAGGGAGAAATAAGGAGAAACATGCGGCTGTAGCTGCTGCCTCCTCAAACGTGTGATGCGTACATGACACGGGAGATCAGGATCTGCTACAGGTCGAACCTGTTTGTCCGCACGAGTTGTAGCTCAGTGCGCTGGCTGTTTGACAAGTTACAGGAGGGCGCGGTGGAGTAAGGGTCTCACACACAAACACTCTCGTCTTGCTATCAACCCCCTTTATTTCTGCAGACCGGTATGACAGGGAAACATGGTTGTCGATGCAGCGGGAGCGCTCAGTAGCATGTTCACTTGTCAAGCGGCGATGTGGAGTTTCCGCTGCTGAAAATGGTGGTGCTATTGTGAGGACGGCGATGCATTCTTCGGTGGAACAGTATGCATCATTGTGCGTCTCAATGGACCAGCAATGGTCCTTTCCAGATGTGAGTTCCGAGACCACCTCACCTTTGAATCAGTTTTTGAAACTATGAAATCAGTGTTCAGTTTTATATCTGACTATAGTTGCTTGTAATAAACTGATATGTTAGGAAACAAGCAAATGTATTCCTGTACTTGGAAAAGAGACACCATGTTTCTCCATTATCATATATCATTTTTTGCTAGAATTACTCTAAATCAGGGTGTGCAAAAGAAATATCAATGGTTGTCAATTTTGGTATTTCATATCATGCATATTACTTTGGCTCTCTGATATGATTGTCCTTCTATTTATTTATGATTGTCCTTCTATTTATTTCTCTCCGCAAATGACTGAGTGAATTTTATTTTATAGCTCGCTGAAATTCTTCAAAGGCATGTATGTAGCTATTTACCGTTTTACATCAAACCCCATGGAAACCAAAATATATTGTCCCATGTTTAGATGTTTGGCCTTTGTATAGTGGCTTAAAACTAGCTGCGTAGGGGGTGGCTTAAAACTATAGCATGGATGTGAAAACTGTTATTTCCTAATTCTTCTGTTGTTTGATATGGATATCTTCCCATAAATATGCAGGTCACTTACTTCTATTTACCATGGATAAAGTAAAACTAACACATGGATTTTAGGTTATCATGCAAACTGGTTGCTGTCAGGTAAGCATTATATACTTATAATATGCTCCAAATCTGTGGTGGCTGAAGGAAAAATATATTTGTTCATCTGATTTATGCCGTGCAAATCGATGAGCATGTGAAGAAGCATTTGGCTGATGGTCGTCCCTGCAATATAATAGGAAGCATTTAAGCCCTCATCCTTCCATGATTTCTTCTCGGGTATCCCTCATGGCCACCGTTTTATTGTTTTTTTGTGTGCAATTCACGCTTTAATATTCAAAATGAGAATACATGCAGGTTTGGACAATGATAATGGCTATTCAGTTTTATGCTCGTGTTATATTACCAATTACCCAAATGACTAATAATAAATATAATTTTCCCACTCCATGGTATAGTATGTTGTTACTGCAGATGATTCATTATGAGAGTAAAGGTAATTGGGGTTGCTTGTCTTTCATTAGGAACATGGATTGCCCTTCTAATGATGTTTATAATATGTCATTCCAAGGTTTCCTTTGTTGGTATTATAATTTCTAGACAATCATCCTAGATTTTGGATTGCTAAACGAAATTTGTATCATATTGTAGCGTTGTACTGGGAGCTGGGAGAAAGTTTGCTATATGAGACTACACAAAATTTACAGTTTTGTTATTCATTATATTTCATTTTTATTCATTTTCAGCATTGTTTTGAGATTTTTGGGGGCAAGTTTACCATCTGAAACTACTTTTATATTATAGGTTTTTTTCTTCCTTATGTTTCCTATTTGAGATATGGTAGAAGATCAAGCATGTCATCTTATTTTTTAGATGTTCTATTTGTATCAAGGAAGATTGTGTTCCCTAATTTTCCGATTAGTATCTTACATATCTTACCATAGTCATATACTAACATCTCTATAGTTTCATGATCAGGTTCTTACACTACTAAATATGTCGGCATCAAAGCGGAATTGGATGGATGTCTCCAATTCTCATCACAGTTCTGCCCCCACAACATGATGCGCAATAGAAAAAGGTAGATTACTGATAGTTAAATTATATTATATACGTTGCATCTTTGAAGACACCCGATGTTATTGTGACACTTTTGTTATTTTCTCTACTTGAAGACACAAACTTTGGCCTATGTTGGGTACTTTGGTCAATTCACATGTGACAGCGAGCGATTGCCAAAGGATGTAACTCACATACTGTATCTCTTAGCATAATTTAGTATTTTCTATGACAAAATCTATATCGAATATGTGAGGGAAGGATATATGGTAATGCTTTTCTGGTAGTTTTTGGTCACTTGTATGTGCTTTGGTCTCTGGTGTTTACAAAAACTGTATTTATGTACAGAGAGTATGCATTCTTTAGCTTATCTAAGAGTGCCTGCATTTTCTACCGATGTTTATTTTTCAAGGAAGTATTGGTTCTTTGTCTCTATAACAACCAAATATTTGAACAAGAAGCCAAGAAGCCATCTTATCGGGTTAACAGGATCGGTACACACTGTGTAAAGAAACTCCCTTCTTCCACTCTCCCCGTCATAAAATATGGTCAATGTTAGCTTCGTTTGGAAAATCTATTGACAGCGGTCTGAATACCTCTGGGAAGCTTTAGTTGCTGCAGATGCAGTATCCTTAGACATGTCTCAAGCACCTTCACAGACCTTTCGGATGGTTCGAGCCAGATACTTCTGGGGTGAGTGGAACTATTGTTCTCTACTTGGTAGGTACATTTGTTTGTTCCATTCATCATGTACTCGTACTGTACTTTGATATCTTCAGCCATGAGTATATGCTCAATTACTGATTTGTCGAACTACTGATACACTCATGGGCTCATCGCATATGATGCTTCCATTATAGAAAGTTAGGTGACCTATTTTCTCACTTCCTATTTGAGACCAATTTAAGGAAGGTAATTAATCAATAGCAAAGTCCTAAAAAGAGAGGTTATCATTCCGTAGATTTATCTACTATCATACATGTGGTGTTGCGTTATTTTTCCGAACATGTTTTTTTCCAACTTACAGTTTGCAGTTAAGTCAGTGCATTGTTTGTTTTCGTGTTCTAGAGCATATAGTTTCTTCACGATATATAGTGTTCTAGATGGCAAAAACAATACGTGGGGTGGTATTAGCTTCATCTGACAAGATTACTGAGAGCAGCCTCAGTTCTTCTGGTGAAGCTTTAATTGATGTGGCTATCCTTGGTCGGAGCTCTTCCTCAAACACCATTGCGGAGTTTTCTGATGCTCTAGTCTCTATTGATAGCTTGTTCTTCTGAGGTGAGTAGAATAATTGTTATCAATCTCTTCTACGGATCCTTTGCACTTGCTATTATGCGGTTTATTCAGGTCAATATACGTGTTTAGCTATTGATTTTCTAGATTGCTACTAGAATTTCCCTATGTAGTGCTTATTAGATCAGATTACGTCACATTTCTCCTGCTAATTAGTGACTCATGCGAGGGTTGTTTTGCTGATAGCTCACTACTTATATCAATAGTCGTTGTCATTTTGGCTAGCTGATGTGGTGTTCTGCATCCCTTAGTGTCTTGGGTGTGTTGTCCTACCTGCCCGCAGCTCAGGTATGTAAAATCCTTCACTCTTCAGTTATTTTTAGGATGCCTACATGGGTAATGGCGATATAGTAACATCGATGTGTATGGATGTAACATTGTATGGACAAAACCGATTGAATAAACCATGAGTTCTATGGATAGTGTACTTGGTTAACTAACTAAGCTAGCGATTCAGCATGCTCTGCTGCTCTGGAGAACCTAAGAAACATATTTATTTAATAGTAGAAGACTAGCTAATTAAGCAATCGAGGATGCTAAATTTTCTCTTAGTGGATGCTTCAATTGTTGGTTTCTTTTTGCGCATGTGAAATGAGGATCGAGTGTATTTATTCTCCTTGAATTATTTTTAAATACATGTCTTGATGCTTTTCTCTTCATGCATAAATAGTAGCCAAACTATCACAAACATAACTATCTGATTGTTCTAATTGATAGTAATTTTGGGACAATTCTTCATTTTTATTTATTTTCAACCAAGGTAACAGTCTTATTTTCATGTGTGTAGAGTGTAGAATGTATAACCATATTCTTTCTTACAATATTTCTTTAGTTTCACAAGACAAGCTCCCTATTCCCAAAACAGGGTAATTATGTTGCACCTCTTTTTGGTAATAATAGGGGCTCACTTGCCTCTTTGATTCAATCATTTTCGCTATTAGACCTACCTTCCTATTATTTATGAACTTTATGTATTTTAGATTAGATATTTATTAAGCATACATGAATGTTCTCCTTCTCTGCTGAGAATATGAGTTTTTCTTGAAAAAAGTGTCAAATTCTTCCTTTTGTCTACAGATTCTAAGCATCGTGTATCTCAACCACTCAAAAGAAGAAAGCCCCAATGGACAAGGTTTGGAACACTCTTTTGGTAAACTTTCAGGATATGGGGTTTAGACCATGCATGCAAAGTTCCGGAGAAACGTCTGGAGGAAACGCGGATGAGCTCGTACTATAGAACTAAGGTTGTATCTATAAAAGATTGTTGTCCATTCGTCTACGACCCGTAGGGTGTTTATAGCCTCCTCAGTTCTATTGTTCTATTGCTTTTTCCACGCCATATGTTATCACCCTGTTGTCTGGTTGGTTAGACTACTATGTAATTTTGTGGTTCCAGCAATCATGTTTATGACGATGTACTTGTTATTCTATAAGCTTATTATAAAGTGTTTTACATAACATTCATCAGTGTGAAATATGGGGGCCATGCGCCAAGACGCACCCTCGAAATGGGAATTTGGGCAGCGTCAGCGCGTGAGACTTGGGGATAATTGGATAAAGAAGGCTATTCAACAAAAAAAAAGGAGATGGGGCCGATTCGGGTGAGATTGTAATGCCAACCGGAAGAAGTTGAGCCTAGGCTGATCACCTAGATCCCAAAGTTGTATTTCATTCTCAGTGAAAAATTCATGCATTGTTTAAACTAAACTATTTTTGCTCTACTCTATTTTTACTGATATAAACCATTGCAAACATAACGGGATGTGCACCATGGTGCACCCCTCAATCATGTGGCAGAGGTGTACTATCTCTTTCATGGGTTATCACACGTTGGTCCAACGGGTAATACTTTAGCTCTGTTGTCTATTTTGTCTTGGTTGCGTCTTATATTAATGGTTAATTTTATCTTGATGCCATACCTTGATCCACTAGGTAAGTGTTTTTTAGACATTGATCAGTCTGAGAGAAAAGAATTTGATGCCATATACGCCGTTTGTAACTTTTGCAGTCATTCTCTATATAAAGATTGATGGGATTATGTATATATTCTTGCTCGATGTGGTAAATCAACTCTTAAATTTATTTATTTTACCACTAAATTAGAATCTCATTTGACATCTTCTATCAAATTTGAACCTTAACACTATGACCTGCTACCATTTGGACGTATTTATTCACTTATTTATTTCCATTAAATTTTATATTTAACAGGATCGTGCGCCAAGATCGCACCTAAGGGCATGTTTAACAGGGGCGTTAATAGAGGGCGCTAGGATCTAAATCCTGGTAGTTAGTCCCGATTCCCAGGCAATCTCGGGTTTCTAGTTTGCGTCGACGTTTAATTAGCAGCCAGGCGCTAGTGTATTTTTTCCCCGCATGAGGTAGTTTTGTTGCCGTGGGACTCTATCTTTACGTTAAATTAGCAACCGGAAGAAGCGCCGTGCGTTGTAAGCCAAGGCGCTTACCTAATAATTCGATTTACTTGATTTAGTTTTGCATCGCTTAAGCGCCTGTATAAACGCCTAGCATAGTACGTGCCCTAAATCTAGCGCAGTTACATCGTAGCGGCGGTAGGCATTCAAGCGCGCACCGTTGTGTTCGGTACAGGTACAAGAGCAGTTAACTATAGCGTGCCACGCTTGACCCCGCGCGTCTTTGCCTCGTTTCATCCCCCAGACAGAGACCACACCGGCAACACCCGATCTCTTCCTCCCATCATAAATTCTCTCCCCTTTCCCGGATCACACAACCTCCGAGTCTCCTCTCTTCTCCAGCTTTCCTCCTCACCGAACTCCCCCCGACTTCCCCCGTTCCTCGAAACCTCCGGCCACCCACCCGCCAATCTCCCCCTCCGCTCCGCTCCGCGCCATCCCCGCTGGGCCACCACAGCGCTCGCCGCCCCGATCGGGAACCCTCACAGGAGAGTGCGATCCGTCCCTCCGGCCCCACGACGAGCGCCATGGCAGCAGCTGCCGACGCCGGCTCCGATCCCGCCGCCGCCGTCGTGACCTCCACCTGCTCCCACTGGTTGGTGCCCCTCTGTTGCCGTCCCGCGCGGCTACCTGTTGCTTGGCGGTCTGCGTGCCGCTTGCGTGTGTCGGTGACGCCATTACCCTCTCCTGTGGCCTCTACCTTCGTTTGGATCTGAGCTAGTCCGGTCGGCGATGGTTTCATTGGGCCCTGATTTGGATTCTGACTGTGTCATACGATTAGAAGAACTATATTGTTGCACATAAGGGATTTGCACGATTGATAATTTTAAGCCATTAAGCCAGCCGGATAGGTGACCATCTGTACCTCTAGAAAGTAGTACCCCTACAACTTATTGAAAAATGCTTGCACTGGGCAGTATCCTTGATGTCCTAGTCCAACCCAGTACCACCAATGGCTGGGCATACTTGCTATTAATTCTCACGGGAAGCTATCAAATTCAATGGAGCGGAAAAGCACTTTGATGCTTGGCTTTTCTCTTATGGAAGGAGTGGTTGGGGTAGGTTTGTGCAACTATTTTTTAGTGGAGAAAACTCATTAAACAGATTGGATTATGATTCATGATCATTGCATTGGTGCCAGGACATTGCTGATGCATTTCTTTGTATCTGGCCATAGCTGCATTCTATGTTGTTCACACCTTTTGGCATCATCGTATTCTATCCAATGACACACACAGATGATGAACATTACGGTAGTTGGTAGGTCTATGTGATCAGCAGCTTTTTATTCCAGAATGCTTCTATTCAAAGTGGTTGTAGTAGCTTCTTGGGGTTATGCGACATCGTTAGCTGTGATATCCTCATCAGCTTGTAAAACTCTTATCTATGGCTTGTTGGTTTGGGATTTGTTAATGTTAAGTCTGCTCACTTGGTGCCTATGGCAGATCTAGGATTTTTTTCAAAGCCTGGGCATGCCGTGTGCAGTCGCCCGACAATACCATGTCGCAGGTCAAGCACTTGCAGTTTGGCCTCGCGAGCAAGACGAATTGGCAGGCAGATCGGTCGATCTTTTATTTCTTTTCAACTGGAAATTTTATTTCAATTAAACCATAATCACAGCGAGGTTGTTGTTTATTGGATTGGAAACAAAGTCCGGAGAGTACTCAGAACCACACAGAGATCTGTACACTAGCTAGCCCTAATGCCGAATTGCATGTTCATGCGCAACCTTATTGCAACCTCTCAAAGGAGAACACTGAAATCAGCTAGCTCATAGTCCTTTGACTTCAATGCATTAACCAAAAACATGGAGTCAGATTCCAGGATGACCCTATTAGATCCCAAGCTCACTGCACCCTCAATGGCCGCCACAAATGCATGAGCTTCAGCGTGAAGGGCGCACTGAACATGTTCAAGTCTGCCAGCTACCCAAGCAAGGAAATTTCCATACTCATCACTGCTAACATGGCCCCAAGCTCCAGAGCCTGTTGACTGCAGGAATGTAGCATCTATCCTTCTTTTTGGCTGTCGCAGATCGATCGATTCATTCGATTGGTTCCAGTTCAATCGCTCATTCACTCGTGGCTTACAGGAGGCAAGCTGACCTTGTAGGCTGTTAGCCTGAATGTAATCTTGTCATGGTGTGATCTGCACATATAGGTTGTGTGCAGGCTGTAGAGCACACATAGGTTGTGTGTTTGCTGTTAGAAGTAATCTTGTCAATGTAGTCGGCTAGTAGAAGGAGCTAGCTAGGTCATGAAGTATCCAGGGTATGTAGGGAGAACTCTAGAATTAGGAATGTTCTAGAGCAAGATATTTAGGAGTTTGTAGAGTATTCTAGAAGTATGGTGTAGGGTTTAGATTGTGCCACATGGCAACAATCTAAAGGGCCATGTACAAGTATAAATAGGTCCTAGCATAGGTTTCTGGGGTATGGCGGTATGCATAGGTTGCTGTGGGCTAGCATAAGTTGCAAAGCCAAGATGTAGTAGATATCCTGTGTGTCAGGTTGAAGCACATGTATGTCTGTCATACATATAAGTGCTGTAGGCATTTGTTGCTGAGTACTGTAGCATCTGTGTGCTAATAGAAGTAGTGCTAGTCCCTCATTTTCTCCTTTTACTCAAAGGAGAGAACAGATAGAAGAGAGAACAGAGAGGGAACACTAACATAGGCTGTGGCCCAAAGCCCCAAACAACAAGGAAACAGGCGCAGCATGGCCAGGTTATAGAACTGTAGGTATTTTGCAGCTTAGTATGCCGATTTTGGCTGTTCAAGCAAAATACATCGCCCCAGCAGCTCGCCAGAGTGCAGATTGCATGTAGGCGGTGGCGCTGAGCCCGGGCACGTGCCCAGGCTGCCCAGACGGTAAATCCGCCCTTGGTGCTTTGCATCTAACAATGTGTCTAACTACTGCTCTCACTCAAGTTCCACGCAATTTGTGGCGTGTACAGTTGTAGTTTGATTGAGATCACAAGTTGGTTACCAGTTTTACTTGTCGAGGGAGTGATTTTACTTAGTGATTGGATTATGATTCATGATCATTGCATTGGTGCTAGGACATTGCTGATGCATTTCTTTGTATCAGGCCATAGCTGCATTCTATGACGTTCACACCTTTTGACATCATCATATTCTAATGACACGTACAAATGATGAACATGACGTTAGTTGGTACAGCTATGTGATCAATAGCTTTTCCTTCAAAAGTCCGTCTAACTACTACTTTCGCTCAACTTCTAAGCACTTTATGACATGTGCAGTTGTAGTTTGATTGAGATCACAAGTTGGTTAACCAATTTAATTTTTGCATCTTCTTTTTCTCCAGTCAGCGAGAAATTCCATCGTCAAACATTGACTTGCATTCTGTACACTGTGCTCGTAACCTTCAAAAGTGCGAGCACTGCGGAGAAATGGTTGCCAGGAAGCTTATGGAAGAACACTACGATGAATATCATGCTCCGGTATGTATGCAGTCTGATTCTAAACGTCATGTTTTGAATTTTCAGAAGATTATGCCATAACATTGGTTCTTTTTGTGTGGTCTATGCTACATGTTCTATTTTTAGTGGTGTATATTTCTTTATCTTGAAAAGATGTATAAAACACAGATTTGATTGCACGATCAGTTCAAGTTAGCTGCAACAAGTATTTGTGTTCCCGCAATGCAGGGTTTTGCTGCAAGCCTGCAAGTTATATATTAGGATAGGGAGTATGACAACACACAACAGAGTCTAAAACATTACAGACGACCCACATGTATGAAAATAGAAGAGTGACCGAGGCAACCAAAAGAAACTGAGGCTACTCTAAAGGAAGTCTAAGCTACTAGCTGCAGCAAGTATAGAAACCAAAACGTGTTAGAATCAAAAGTACAGGCATTGTATTATTCTTCCAGCACCATGATTGCTTGTTAGCTTCTTGTACTTGCAAATTGGACAGACAGTCACGCATTTCCTTAGCTTGTTCCCGTTTTCTTGTAATGTACAATAAGCGCATCATATCACACGCAGGTAAATTGCTCTCTTTGCAAAGAAACCTTACAACGGGAGATGTTGGATCTTCATAAAAGTAAACAGTGCACACAGAGGATGGTTGCGTGTGAATATTGTGAGTATGAATTGCCTGCGATTGATCTTCATGAACATCAGGTATAGTTTGTCGCCTTTGAAGCTACATCTTTATTTAAATTTGTTTGATACATGTCGATTTGTTCTGATCATAGTAGTTTGAGATACAGGATGTATGTGGAAACCGAACAGAGTTTTGTCAAACATGCAAGAAGTATGTTAGACTTCGTGAATGGATAGGGCACGAAATGCAGTGCCACGTTAACTCAAATGCTTCTGCGGAATCATCAAGGTAAAGACACTCACTGATGTCTAGAAGGATACTGAATTTTTTACTTTGGTTATCATGCGATGTATGGTCTGTTTAAAGATTAATGTTGCATACTCCTTTGACTGTTTATTATCGATGAACTCTATTCGTTTGTGAAACTAAAGTATGCAATCCATTATGTGCAAATAGTATACCTTGACAGGATCTGCACATGCTCAATTAATGTAATTCAAAACTGTTCCAAAAATGCAATTCAAGTCAATTCAGCTTGATAGTATTTGTTATTAGGTTAGTTTTCCAATCGAGGCGATAACTTATCATAGTAATGGAACTGGCATCCCTAAGTGTTCTCTAACTTGCCATTTTCTTAGAAGGGCTATATAGTGTAGCAGTTTTACGAATCAATATTTGTAGACCTCTTTAACTAACGAGATGCTTCACATTTAAGTGCCAGAACCATTCCAGAGAGAGAAGTGCGGCCTCCTCCACCGGTACGACCAGCGCGCCCTGTGCAAGGTGCACAAAACAAGCGACTTCTCTTCACGATTGCTGTAACTGGAATTGCTGTTATGATCGGATCAATACTCTTTCAAAGGGAGGAGAGTTTCTAGGTCCAGTAGCGATGGGCATCCCATGTCTGAGCTGTTTGCAACAGCAGTGTCATAAGAGAATCACTTGATGTATAATGTTTATCCCCATAGTCAGTTGGTACATCTTTTGCTTGGTTAGGAGTACAGTTCCAATCACGGCCTCATTGGAAGGATTGAAATAACTATCCAAATATTTGTTGTTCTCAGTGCTATGTTTGAACGTTTGGATTTTCTTTATCATCAATTATACGTACTTCTCAGTTGGACCTTGTCCAGTGGATCTTTTTTCCTTTCTTGAACTGGAAACCTCGTTCCATTACCTTCATGTTGGCTTCTCAAACATGTGAGTTGAGTAAATCTTGACCGGAGCTACGGCCTGTTCATGAACAAGATAACGGTGAACTTTGAAACGATTTTACGCTCTTGATATAGCTAGGTTGAGATATTCTGTTTCGGCGAGATGGGCGTTAATGAAACGCATCGAGATTCTGCGTGGCATCGGCATGTGCACTAATCAAATGCCATTACTGAAACCACCTAACCACCTTCTGCTTTTGCTAGTACATGTGCTGAAACCCGACACCAAATAAACCCGATGCTTCACAGAAACCTGACGAAACCTTTGAACAGTTTTCGACAGCCCGAGCACAATACTGCAACAGTAAAACCATGCGTACTACTCGGAAAATAAGATTTCACATGTGATGGAACACGACACCGAAAATGAAGGAGCACGCACCTACGCACATTGCTTGTCCCAGTCCCAGGCGGGCTACACACTCGCCTCCAAAGTCCATGGACCAGCTAGCGACAGGTAAACATTTCCATGCGGCCGCTCATTCATGGCACGCTTGTGTGGATAGGGGTGCTTAATTATATATGATGCGGACGTTTGTATCCTGACTGGTTGTTGGCAATGTAAACTTGAGTCTCGAGATCAGAAGCGATTGTATAGTTACTGCGCTGCCGTGCCATGGAAAATTGGTTAAAAACAGCTGAGGTGGCTGCTTCTTGAATAGGCCGAGATTGGCAGCAGGAGTTGAGCCCATGAGCATTGCAGCATGTGATGCACTGCTCCCTCCTTCAGCAGATTGAATCTACCTAGCTACCTATCTATATATATATAAGAAGATTTTACTTTAACTACATATGTAGTACTGCTCAAGAAAAGGTAGATCCATCTCCTAGCAACAAAAAAGAAAGACAGAAACGAAAATAAAGGTAAGGTCTAGATCTAACTCGGTGATTGGATGCAACAACATGGTCATAATGATTTGTTATCATTGTTGTCAAGTATTAATTACTAAACACGTTGTGTTGTGTTGCAGCAGAAGCAAACCTCTATTGCGGGATCGGAAGGGAGAGCTATTCTATTTCTGGGTTCTGTTTCGCATGAGTTGAGATTGAGTGCTCACATGGTAATTATGTCATCTAACTTTCCATTGCTTTTACGCATTGTGCCTGCTTTCTCCCACATGTTCACTCAATTCTAAGATGGGGGAAACCACACGTAGTGGTGCCTTGTATTGCTCATTATATAGGAGGATTACAAGAGGAGTCCTAATCTCATACAACACGGACACATACAAAAGGAATACACAATATGACCGTATACCTATATAAACATGATACGGTCACATATTCTAACATCCTCCCTCAGTCGAAAATGGGCGTCCGACGAATATTAAGACTGCCGCGAAAATCTAAGAAGAGAGGCGACGGTAATCCTTTGGTGAAGATGTCCGCGAACTGAGATGAACTAGGAACGTGTAGAACCCTGATCTTGCCAGTTGCCACACGATCTCTGACGAAGTGTAGATCAATCTCCACATGTTTGGTGCGTTGATGATGCACTGGATTCTGTGTCATGTAAACTGAACTCACATTGTCACAGAAGACGACGGAAGCATCAGGCACCGGTCGATGAAGCTCCTGAAGTAGTTGTCGTAGACAACGCAGTTCGGCCACCACATTTGCTACTGCCCGATACTCAGCCTCTGCACTCGAGCATGAAACAGTGTGTTGTCGCTTGGCCGACCAAGACACCAGATTTGCGCCGAGGAACACACAATAGCCAGAAGTACACCATCGAGTGTCTGGACAACCTGCCCAGTCAGCGTCAGAGTAGGCCATCAGTTTATTCGAGGTGCGTCGATACAAAGTGAGACCATAGTCGGTGGTGCCACGGATGTAGCGTAGAACACGCTTTACAAGGAGCAAGTGATTAGCCCGTGGATCATGCATATGAAGACATATCTTCTGTACTGCATAGGAGATATCAGGCCGAGTAAAAGTGAGGTACTGGAGACCTCCTGCAATACTGCGATACTCTGTAGGATCAGACACGGGATCAAAAGATTGAGCTTCAAGCTTAGAAGTTGTATCAACTGGTGTGGAGATAGACTTGCACTGTAACATACCGGTGCGGTCAAGGAGCTCCATATAGCATACTTCTCCTGCGAGAGAAAGAGACAGTCATTGCTGCACTTGACGGAGATGC
This sequence comes from Avena insularis, assembly GCA_023614405.1. Classification (NCBI taxonomy): domain Eukaryota; kingdom Viridiplantae; phylum Streptophyta; class Magnoliopsida; order Poales; family Poaceae; genus Avena; species Avena insularis. The sequence goes on from CM042690.1 coordinate 547,457,050, forward strand.
CCAAAAAGTAATGTAAATCACCCATGTCCTTCATGGTGAACTCGGAATGGAGTGAAGCAATCAAACTGTGCAGCGATGTCGAGGAAGACGCAGTCAAAATTATGTCATCCACATAGAGCAGGATATAATCCATATAGGAGTCACGGTGATAGACGAACAATGAGCTGTTAGTCTTGGCACTTAGAAACCCAAGAGATGTAATATAGGAGGCAAACCGCTGAAACCATGCTCGTGGAGCCTGCTTCAACCCATACAAGGATTTGTTCAGGCGACACACCTTCTTAGGAGAATTGGGATCAATGAAACCTAAGGGTTGTCGAGCATAAACCGTCTCATCAAGTTTGCCGTTGAGGAAAGCATTCTTGACATGCAGCTGATGAATAGGCCAATCACTGGAAAGAGCAAGTGACAGAACTGTCCGTATCGTGGCCGGTTTAACAACCGGACTGAAAGTTTCAGCAAAATCAATACCTTCACGTTATGTGAATCCTCGCAAGACCCACCGTGCCTTGTACCGATCAAGAGAATCATCAGACTTTAACTTGTGACAAAATATCCACTTGCCTGTGACAATATTTACATTGCGAGGTGGATCAACTAGGTCCCAAGTGTTGTTGGAGAGAAGCACACTGTACACATCAACCATCGCTACATGCCAATTAGGGTCCTTGAGCGCTCCATGGTACGTCTTCGGGAGAGGAGATAACCCCTCAACATGAAGATCGAAGATGGTCTTCGGCTGCACCACGCCTGTCTTCGCACGCGTAAGCATGCAGTGTGATGGTGGTGGAGACGGAGGGCGCGGTCGACGGACCGGAGGCGGTGGTGGTGGCGGAGTCAGTGCAGCAGCCACACGTGGTGAGGAATCGTCCTCAGCAGACATGGTGGGTGACGAGGCGGGCGACGGGGCAGTCGCAGGCGACGAAGAGGGCGCGGCGGCCGAACTCGCGGCAGAGCAGACGTGCGCGATAGGGGAGGCAGCCGCGGCAAGCTACCGAGTGCCCGTGGCAGGCTGCCGAGCGCTCATGGCAGGCTGCCGCACGCCCGCGACAGAGCTTCCCGTGGCTGGCACGGTGAATGGCGTCGGCGGCATCGGCTGCTCAACCTGCAGAAAATCATAAGTGTGCAGGAAAGGAGTAGGAGACGTGGAAGACACGGTGGTGGCAAATAAAAGACAGACTCGTCGAATACAACATGGCAAGAGATAATAATCATTTGGGTGGAACAATCAAGACAGTGATAACCGTGATGTTGGGATGGATACCCTAAAAACATGCAGGACACAGAGCGAGGCGCAAGCTTGTGCGGTGCAACGGTAGTGGTGTTGGGGTAGCAAAGATATCCGAAGACCTTAAGACCAGCATACGCAGGGTCGACGCCATGAAGAGCTCGAAAAGGCACACGATCCGAGATTGCCTTAGAAGGCAGCCAACTATGCAATAATACAGGTGTATGAAGAGCCTCGGCCCAAAAGCGTGGCAGTATACTTGCTTGAATTAGAACCATGCGAGTAATATCATTGAGGGTGCGAATAATCCTCTAGGCTTTACGTTTTGTTGCGAGGTATATGGACATGAAAAGCGGAGTGTTATTCCATGGCGTTGGGCAAAAGAGTGGAGGAGGGAATTATCGAACTCATGACCATTATCACACTGAATAGCTTGCAAGTTTGCACGGAACTGAGTATGGGCTAAGGCGTGAAGGGACGATAAGTGCGAGGAAACTTCTGACTTAGCACGTAGAGGATAAACCCAAGCATACTGAACGAAATCATCGAGGCAAACAAGATAATACTTAAAGTCAGAAATACTATCAACCCGTGATGTCCATAAATCACAGTGAATAATTTGAAACGAAGAATGTGTTCGATTGATAGAAGAAAAAGGAAGACGAACATAACGACCTAATTGACAATCATGACACAAACTAGATTTATTCTTATCACTAAGAATAACCGAAGATCTAGCTAAAGACTCCATGACGGCTTGTCCAGGGTGTCCAAGATGTCGGTGCCATAGAGAGGGATCGACGACGAGGAAGGCATGTGGGTGACTGGTGGAGGAGGTTTGGATATGATAGAGAGCTCCGAGGCTATTATATCTGAGAATCTCGTTCCTGGTTTGAAGATCCTTCACAGAAAAACCAAGAGGGTTAAATTTGACGGAAACACGATTATCAATGGTGAACTGACGAACCAACAAAAGATTTTTAACTATGTTAGGAGCAACTAAAACATTACAAAGATGAAGGGAACGCTCGGAGGTGGAAATAGGAAAACGTGGATGTCCGGTAGTGGTGATCGGAAGAGTGGAGCCGTTACCGACAACAACAGCACGAGGAGAAGAGGTAGGAGAGACACAGAGGTGAGCATACCGGGGTTGGCTGCACAGTGGGAGGAGGCGCCAGTGTCCATTACCTATTCAGTGGGTGCTTGTAAGTCCATCGTCTGGAACTGGTGCATGAGCGCAGACTGATCCCATGAGGCGGTTGACCAAGCCGGTGATGACGGTTCCGGTGACGAAGGAGCGGCGCCGTAGCCATAAGCAGGGGGCGGGGGCGCGTAGCCGTAGCCATATCCATAGGAGGAGTGTGGCACGCTATAGGGCCCCTGCGCGTAGAAGGCATGTGGAGAGGACGCAAGACGTGACACGTAGCTGTGTGTCTGACCGTAGGGACACATATGGATCACGCCGTTCCATGGGAGTTGCGGCGTGGGCCAGGTTGGCGAAGCGACTGCCGGTGGTGCAGCAGGGGCCTGGTGCTTGACGATAGCACCCTCCTTGGCAGCCTCAGCCGCAGCCTTCTTCTTCTTGCGGCGGTAGCCGTTGTCTTTGCCAGGGTTGGCGCCGTCAACGACGAGAGCCGTGTCGGAGTTGCGGGCTCGGCTATTTTTGCGCTTCATATCTTGGAGCGCGAGGAGAGAACGACACTTCTCGAAGGTGTTCTCGGGCATGAGGGAGATCAAGTTGGCGGCGTGCTCGTATTGCTCGGAGAGGCCGTTGAGGCAATGGATCACCAGCTTGGCAACTTCTTCTGGTGCTATGAGATCTGCTAGACTATCAGCGAGGGCCTTGATCTTCTTCAGGTACTCGGTCATGGAAAGTTCACCCATCTTGATCTCGTCGAGCTCGGTGGAGAGATGGAGCTGGCGATTGATCTTGTGGTCGTTGAAGAGGCCGTTGATGCTTGTCCACAGATCGACGACAAGAGGATCTTCACCCGGCGTCATGACGGCGTCGAGGAGACCGAGGGAGACGGATCCGTAGAGCCACGAGACCACCGTGGCATCCGACAAGGACCACTCTGGAGTTGGATCGATCGAAGCGGGCGCGTCAACGTGGTCGAGCAGCGCGTACTTGCGGAGGGCGGCGCGAAAGAAGGTGCGCCATTAGCGATGAACGCCGGTGTCGAGGGCCAGCTCGACTGGTACGTGCCCCTTGATGGAGTGGAGGCCGATGGCGTGGGCATGCAGGGAGGTGAGCGAGAAGGCCCCACCCTGGAGGAGGGGCGGTGGCGAGGGCCAGCTTGGCCTTGGCGTTGGCAGCCTCGCGAGCCTCACGATCTACCTTCTCCTTAGCGGCATGCGCGACCCATGTAGCGTCGTCGCCCATGCCTCCAAGAGAGGCGGCGTGGCGAGAAGGGGGGAGGTGGGTGGCTTACAGATCGGTGGCGGCGGCGGCGAAAGCAGGAGGCGACGCGGTCCGGCTAGGGTTTTGCGCTCGATACCATATAAGATAGGGGGCACTACACGTAGTGGTGCCTTATATTGCTCATTATATAGGAGGATTACAAGGGGAGTCATAATCTCATACAAGACGAACACATACAAAAGGAATACAAAATATGACTGTATACATATACAAACGTGATACAATCACATATTCTAATAGTAACAGTATACCACTTCAACTGAATTCAATGAAACACACCAAGAGGTTTTACAAGTTGAACAACCTAGCTTACTAGCTCATACTCTCTCCGATTCAAGTCAATTGTCGCAGCAAGCTAGATTGTGATCACTCCGTGTCTAGCAACAAGATTGTGATCATCTCATTTCAGCGTTGAGGCATCGATCGTTTAATTTGTCCACCACAAAGATGATATGTAGTGCAGCCATATGTCCGTGGAACCCAGCCCATGATTTGATTTCAGTAATTACACGTACTGCGTACGTTTTACAACAACCAGACACTCGCACCACAACAAAAGTACGTTCCGCTCCGATCCAGTCAGGTTTCAACGGGCATGCCGGCCGGCTCCCAACGGATCACGCGCGTACGCAAAGACGACGACGGCCGGGGACGCGGCCGAATCACGAGTCGTGATAGGGGGAACACCCATCGATCGATCGATCGAATCGGAGAGGGGATCCATGCATGCAAAACCCGCCCGGTGGCCCGGTACGGTACGGTGTGTGTAGCTGTAGCTGTAGCTGGTAAGCAAAGAAACAAGTTGGGGAAAGCAGACAAAAGGTAAAGGTGGAGATGTGGACTTGTGGTTCTGTACCAGTGGTAATGCCGTATGGTAACCCCCACTGCCCCAGCCAGCTAGATCGCTACCCTCAGGTCCACAACACAGCATGAGTGCACCTAAGACCCTCTCTGAGTGCATACAAAACGTTGCCATGGAGATAGCTAGGTACATGACTTTTTTTTTGGAAAATTAGACAACATGCACATAACCGACAACATGTTGGATCACAAAAAGTTTAAACATTAGACCCGGCATAACTAACATGCACATAACCGACAACATGTTGGATCGCAAAAAGAAAGAAAAAACAGGCGAAATGCATGAAATCAATAGATACTGCATAACATCTAAGGAGATGGAGGTCCAATCCTAAAATCACGCGCTGCCATCCATTGCTCGTCGTATCCTCCAAGCGTATACAAACCTCCGTTAACAGGTCGTGAACCTCCACACGTTGTAGAGGCAACCATAAACTTAGTGTAGCGGTGCTTCGTTAGATAACCTACAAAGGAGAAGACATTTTATCATTAAAACTCTTGTTATTTCTACGTAGCCATAGCGACCAAATAACGTCGAGCGCTCCCACCCTAAGAATGATTCTGAATTTGTAGTCAATACCGTGTAGCCAATTGCCAATATATGTTGGCAACACTACGAGGAAGATATAACCTAGAAGCTACTTGGATAACCGACCATATAGAACGAGAAAATTTGCACTAGAAGAATAAATGCTTAATTGTCTTATCATGATGACAAAATACACATAGTTTACTTTCGTGCTAGTTCCTTTTAACAAGGTTATCTTTCATAAGAATCACCCCACGGCATGGATACCATGTAAATTATTTTCGTCTTTACTAGTATCTTTATCTTCTAGATTTTCTTGTTATTATCGACTAACACATCGGATAGGACTAGAGCTCTATACATATAATCTACAGAGAATTTTCCACTCTCATGTAAATTCCACCAAAACTCATTAGGATCATCCGACAATTGCATAATGGTTAAACATTATAACGGAGCGTTCCTGTTAGGTTCACAACATAGAAAACAAAAAAATTCTATGATATGAATAACTAAGCACCAAGATCTATCTACCTAGATACAATCAATGGGTGAATATAAATCCATAGAGATCTTACCCTCGAAGACCGAAAAGCTTTGTTAATGAAATCTGATTTCGTGGATGATGTAGTCGTTCACTTGCCGATCTCAAGATCATGATAAAGTCCAGCACCACAAAACAGTAGTGCATTCACATCCGTTACCCCGACTACCTTCGAGTCATCGCTCCAGCAAAGCAGCGGAAGCGGCAAATCCTTCCAGAAAAAGTCACCGAGAACATGTACTTCGTTAATCCGAAGTCATGGAGAATATTCTAGGGGAGAGAGATCCTTCACGAGGAGGTGTGAAGTGAGAGAAGAAGACCTTTTTTAGGGGGGAGGGGGCAGCCCCTCCCATGGCCGGCGGCCAAGGTCGTGTCACCACCTCTCCCTTCATTCATGTGGGTGGAGTATCCACTCACATAAAATCCTGCCACTCGAACTTCCACTCACTTGCATTAAATTTCCACTGAATTCAATACATCTCTCATTTAATAAAACTATTTTATTTATTTTATTCAGAATTTTGTTAATTACTTTAATTAACAAACATTCACATAAAACCTCTTGCAACATTTTGATATCACATGCAGAACCAATTTCAGCAATTTTACCTGAAACAATTCTGGTGTCCATCAAAATAATTTCAGCGCTTTCATAATCTTTCTATGGTATCATATTTGCTCCAAATGGTGTCGGTATCCCTTAAGTGTATCACCCTATGGTTCACGAATAATGCAGACAAGATCGAGACCCCTCTCCAATCAATAATCAGCAGCGCGACCTAGAGATCCGTACTGACTCCCACATATTCAACGATGACTCTAGTGATCGTGAGAACCTTTAACATGATAACTAATTCCCTTTATCTCATGATATATTACATGTCCTAGATTTAATCATTGGTATCCCCATACCTAGTTTTATCTCGTTACCGATAAGTATTCGTTTCTTGTTCCCGTGATATAACATTCTAGTGATCTTATCACTTGCTTGCAAGCTATGTCAATGTGATATCACCGAGAGGGCCCAGAGTATACCTCTCCATCATCGGGATGTACAAATCCCACTCTTTATCCATGAGCCTCAACATAACACTTTTAGAGTACCCAAACCCACCTTATAGTCACCTTGTTACGGTGTGACGTTTGATATTATCAAAGTACCCTTCCGGTGTTAACAATTAACATGATCTCATGGTCTAAGGATTAAAGTTACTTCGCATGATGATATAGCAATGTAAACATAATGACTTTGATTGTATTACTATACTTCGGATGAATGTTCATCACATCATTCCACCAATGTTGTGACCTCGTTATTAACAACATCCAATATCCATGATCAGGAAACCTTGATCGTCTTGTTAGTCATCGAGCTAGTTTATATGAGAGGCATAACTAGGAACTCTTTATTTGTTTATTAAACACATGTATTAATATTTCCAATTAACACAATTATAGCATGAGAAATATACATTTATCATAAACATGGAATAAGATAATAACCACTTTATTATTGCCTCTCGGGTATATTCCCTTCAGTCTCCCACTTGTACTAGAGTCAATAATCTAGTTTGTAAACTTGCGCATTCAACACCTATGGCTTTTTGGTGTTCTATATACACGTTTGCTAGTTGTAAACATAATCTCTGGATATGACACTTTCATGTCTGTGTGTATTTGCATGTCTTTGCATCTCTACGCATCACTCATTCTCAAATGAGATGGCATTGTATAAATTTAGTCCTTTGGTGAGACCTTTAGTTCCTTTGGGTTAAAACATATTGATATTATTGTCGTACAATATACCTTCATAGTACTAGCCCACTGTGAACCATACCTAGTTTGATAACAAACTATTTAACACAAATGTCCTCCTTTGCTGCTACTATAGCAGTCATATACTTAGTCTTTTGGTGTAGTATCCGTCATAATGTCTTAACTTTGGAACTCATCCAAATCCATCATGGAACCTCCTTTCCATTATATTGTACCACCCATAATTTAAATTGAGATAAATTTAATTTGTATCTAGTGACAAAACTAGTATCAATGTAACACTTTACAATGAACTATTTGTAACTATTTGTCACCTCTACATAAATATATTCTTAGTTCTTCCAAAGATCATAAGAATATCCTTGGTATCGTCCAATGATCATCTTATGAGTCATCTTGGTATATGCTCATAACATTTAGAGCATAGGACATATCTTGATTTGTACATATCACCGTATATATGATTGATCAAAACACTTGCATCTTGTTTCACTTACAAGTGTCGATACGCTTGAATTTTGATTCAACCCTTTCCACATGGCAAGAACCTTTATTGTCGTTTCCATATTGAACTCATTTAATATCTCATATATGTACGTCTAGCACAACCATATTAGCGCCTTAATCTATTCATATAGACATTGATGCCTAATATTCTGGTTTTGCCCAAGTCTTTTATCGAAATCCAATTTTAATGAAATTCTTAACCCGTGTCAATAAAAGATACATCATTTTCAATCAACAATATGTCTTCTACATAATATATTAGAAATATGTCTCGGTGCTCCCACTTAATTTCTTGCAAATGCAAGAATCTTCATCGCCTCCGATGAAATTAAACTCTTTTAACAGTTTTATCACGGTGAAGATTCCAACTCCGCTATGCTTACTTCAAGCATTGAAGTTTGCATGCCCTTTTAGTATCCTTTGAATTAACAGAACCCTTCGGACCATGTCATGTATACAACCTAGGTAACCATTCTATTATAAGAACTTTTGTTTGTTTGTTTGTTTGTTTGTTCAACTACCATATACCAAAATTGAAATATGTAGTGGTTGCTACATTAATCCGTCTAGACTATATATCGCTACGAAAGATCAAATCTTGTCATAGTAAACTCCTTGAACATTGTCGCAAACTCTTTTCCGATATGTCGACTATTTCATAGATGTGAAACATCCATGTCTATTTATTTATAGATCCTAATACAACCAATAGGATCCACACCTTTCTGAAGGGTCTTCCAAGTTCAAAAAACTTGATTTCTCGTGTATGGAAACTATCATGGATTTTATGACTTCTAGTCATTTTATGGAGTCAGGGCCCATCATCGCTTCTTTGCATGCATTCAGACCATCATTGTCTTAACAATATAACTTGTTTATCAAATCTCACTATTTGATTATTACCCGACCTACACGGTTCAATAGGAACTCTAATCTCCGAGATCACAACCTTTGTAGTCACGTGAGCCATGAGCATTTTGGCCGCCTCCGGGACACTTTCTGGTGCTGTGCTACTTAGCACATGTTGCTTAGGTTCATTAACCTAATCAAAGTTCTATTGTCCTCCCACTTAACTTCTGCAAAAAAATCCTTCTCAAGAAACTTGACGTTCTAAGCAACAAACTCCTTTGTCTTTGGTGTTATGGAGGAATACCCAAATGTTGCTTTGGGATAACCTACAAAGACGTGCTTATCTGACTTTGGTTGTAAACATTTTACTTATGCCTAGCATACCAAAGTTTAAGAAAATACAACTCGGGTTTTATCCCAAACTATAACCCATATGGTGTCATTTCAACGGATCATGATGATGCTCTTTTCAGTGTAAAAGTGATAGTCTCTAAAGCTTTAATCCTTAAAATATAATGGTAGTTTTATAAATGACACCTTTGATCTTACCATGTAAAATATGGTTTGATTTCATCTCTCGAACACTCCATACTCTTATGGTTTATTGGGAAACACAAATCTATGGAACTATTCCTCAAATCTTAGGTGTTTTTCTAAACTTGTAACTCAAATATCTTCCTTTATGATCCAATCATAAATTCTTATTTTCTTATTACAATGATTTTCCACTTTATCTTGAAAGCTTTTGAACATTTTTCAAATGTTTCATACTTCTTCCTTATTGAGTAAATATACACATATATGCACTCAAATTTTTAGAGAAAGTGTATGAAGTTGAAATATCCACTGCACACGACTACACATAATGGACTATATACATCAATATGCACAATGTCCAATAAGTTAGTCATTCGTTCTTCTTTGGCCTTTGAATGAAGTTTCAATTATCTCGAGGAAAGTCTCGCAAGCGTCAATTGATCAAAATCAAAGACTCCAAAAATCCATCAACATGGAGTTTCTTCAGGTTTTATTTCCAATATAATTTAAACAATGATGTTACTTTGTAAGTGATATTTCAATCATTTGTCTCACAACATTTTAGCATTCGTTTTTATGGACGTGATTTCTCCAACTAGACTTGTAAAAGTTTATCCATCATCTACGGAATACGTTAATTATTTGAACAACCATTGTTCTCATAATACCAGAACAAAATAGCAGTTATTAAAACAAATCTCTAAGTCAAGCGTTGATGTCAACGAAAAACACAGCAACACTTTATTTGTTTTCGATGAACATCATCACATATTCTCTTGCTAGTTACCTAGGCCATTGCAGTTCATGAATTGTGTTGTTATGTATGACACTTTACACCAACAAATTCGGTATCCAATACCTAAGAACCACATTGTTTAACAAGCAAAGAATACAGCCATACCACGTATGTCTTCTATATACCCGAGCTAGACATTTACAGTCTTTCTCTTTTCTGCCAAATATTTTATAGATTCTCTTTCAGCATTTCCTTTTCTTTTGAAAGAATCTAGCAACATCAATAGTGACGCCATACACATGACACATAGTCCAAAGCGTGTATAGTCAAATACTAATACCTTTGGACTTGAACTTTGAAGTGGATCACCATCATCAAATGTTTGTCGTTCTTTCAAAATTCATTCTTTTAGTATAGTAAACATTTTACCTACATCTTCTATTCATCCTTATCATGACAACTTTCATGATCAAGCTACTATAGCCTATAAGAGCGAAACACGAGTATAATGTCAGTTTCCAAAACCTTTTTGGGAGATTAGGATGCCTTGAAGGAAATATGCCCTGAGAGGCAATAATAAAGTTGTTATTATGTATTCCTTGTATATGATAGGTGTTTATTTTGCATGCTGTAATTGTATTGATAGGAAACATTAATACATGTGTGTTTAATAAACAAAAGGGTTCCTAGTTATGCCTCTCTTATAGACTAGCTTGTTGATTAACAAGATGATCAAGGTTTCCTGATCATGGACATTGGATGTTGTTAATAACAAGGTCACAACATTTGTGAAATGATGTGATGAACATTCATCCGAAGTATAGCATTACGATCAAGTCATTATGTTTATATTGCTATAACATCATACAAAGTAGTCTTAGTCCTTAGACCATGAGATCATGTTAATTGCTAACACCGGAAGAGTATCTTGATAACATCAAATGTCACACCGTAACAGGGTGACCATAAAGGTGGGTTCAGTGCTATGAAGGTGTTATGTTGAGGCTCATGGATCAAGAGTGGAATTTGTCAATCCTAATGACAGATAGATATACTCTGGGCCCTCTCAGTGATATCACATTAAGATTGCTTGCAAGCAAGTGATGTGATCACTAGAATGTTATATCACGGGAACGAGAAAAGAGTGCATGTCATTAACGAGATCAAACTAGGTATTTGGATACCGACGATCGAATCTCGAACATGTATTATATCATGAGACAAAGGGATTAAATTTCTGACGTTAAAGGTTCTCACGATCACAAAAGTCATCGTTGAATATGCAGAGTCGATATGGATCTCGGTCGCTTCGATTATTGATCGAGAGAGTCTCAATCATGTCTGCATTATTCGCGAACCGTAGGATGACACACTTAAGGGTTGCGGACACCATTTAGGAGCACATATGTTCCGGACAAAGGTTTGCAAAGCGCGAAATGTTTCGATAGAAACAGGAATTGTTCGATAGAAACCGGAATTATTTGGTGAAATTGCAGAAAGTGGTTACGCATGTGATATTGAAATGTTGCAAGGGTTTTATGTGAATGTTTGTTAATTAAAGTAATTAACAAAATTCTGAATAAAATAAATAAAAGTTTTATTAATTGAGAGTTGCATTTAATTTGGTGGAAATTAAATACATGTGAGTGGGAGTTTGGGTGGAGGCCATGTTTATGTGAGTGGAGGTTCACCACATGAATGAAGGAGGGGAGGAGTCCCCCCTCATGCCCGGCTATGGGAGGGGTCTTCCTCCCTCCTATATAAAGACCCCTCTCCCCTCTCACAAACCACACCTCCTCGTGAAGGATCTCTCTCCCCCTTTAGATATTCCCCATGGTCTCGGATTAGCGAGATACATGTTCCTGGTGGCCTTGCGTCTGGAAGGAGTTCTTGCTTGGCTGATTGCTGGAGAGAGGAGGTGGAGGTTGTCCGGTGGCTTGAACGTGTGTGCGAGGACGGATGCGCTGCTGATTTGCGGCGCTCGGACTTCCACACGATCTTGAGATCGGCAAGCGTACGACTACAACAACCACGAGTTCCTACTCATTAACAAAACTCGTTGTCTTCGAGGGTAAGTTCTCCATGGATGTATGTCCACCCGTTGCTCTATATCTAGTAGATAGATCTTGGCATATAGTTCTCATCGTAGGAAATTTTTTGTTTTCTATGTTGCGGACCTTGATGGGATCGAGCACGATCTATGCGTAGGTGCTTTGCGGGTAGTACACATATGTTTATATGTGGGCGATGATGATCATGTTATTGCATCTTCTATGTACTTTGGATATTGGTGGCATAGTGGGATGAAGCGGCCCGGACCAACCTTACATGTCATCGTACATGAGACCGGTTCCACGACTAACATACAACTAGTTTTGCATAAGTGGCTAGCAGGTGTCTGTCTCTCCTACTATAGTCAATATCTGATTTACAACGAGTTGCTAATAACTTGGTTATCCTCGTTGTGGTTCATGTTCATAGGTAAGACCGGTTCTATCTCCGAAAGCCCTAAGGCATGTAAAACTTGCAATTGATAAATTAGAGGCGTCTAGTTTAGATCGTTGCTGGGCTAGTGTCTTGATATGGTATTGTTGTAAGTAGATGTATGATAGATACTCTTACAACTCACTTAACGTGTAAGTTCCATAGACCTTGGCCTTACACACAAAGGAATGATAGAGATCATACCACGATGCAAATGATAGAGATCAAATGCATGGACCATATCACCTCACTTCACACATTAGATGTTAGCATCTTATATTGCTTGTTTGGCGCTTTTGGTAGCATTATAAGATGATCCCTCATTTAGATATCAAGATAAAATGTGTTCTTCCTTAAGTATGCACCATTTTGTGGATCGTGTTTTGAGGCATCACGTGATGATCGGGTGTTCTCGACTCTACGCTTTCATACAACGGATGTAAGACAGTTTTACACACGCGAATACTAAGGTTCTTACTTGACGAGCCTAGCATGTACAGACATGGCCTCGGAACACGGACCGAAAGGTTAAGCATGAGTCATATAGTTGATATGATGCCCATATAGATGCTCGCATTTGAAGCTACACCGACTCACGTGATGATCGGACTTGGTGTAGTGGATTTGGTTCATGTAATCACCAAAAGGACACGAGGGATGTCGTTTTTGAGTGGGAGTTCATTAGTAATTTGGATTAGTTGAAGTCAATCTATCATAAACTTAGTCTAAATATATTTTACAAATTCTGTTGTAGATGGCACCACCTGCTTTTAATTTCAATGTGTTCATGGAGAAAGAGAAGCTTGCTGCGAATGGTAGCAACTTCACCAACTGGGCTATGAATTTGAGGATTCTCCTCACTGCTGCACAAAAGCAATATGTGCTAGAGGCGCCGCTAGGCCCCCCACCAGCTCCTGATGCCCCCGACGAGGAAAAGAACGTCTATCTAACTCATCAGGAGGACCACAACTTAGTTCATTGCGGCATAATGTATGGGCTAGAGCCAGAACTTCGAAAACGTTTCAAAAATGGCAATGCCTTTGATACCATGGGAGAATTGAAAATGATTTTCGATACCCATGCTGCCGTAGAGAGTTATAATGCTTTTGAAACGCTCTTTAGCTGCATGATGGAAGAGAACAACTCCGTTAGTGAGCATGTACTCAAAATGTCTGGGTACGCCGATAAGCTTGTGTCCTTGGGAATAACGATTCCCATTGACTTAGGCATACATCGTGTTCTCCAATCTCTGCCACCTAGCTACAAGAGCTTCGTGATGAACTATTATATGCAGGGCATGAAGAATTCTCTTCCCGAGCTTCTATCAATGCTTAAGACTGCAGAAGTGGAGATTAGGAAAGAACATCAAGTGTTGATGATCAATAAGACCACCGGTTTCAAGAAGGACAAGAAAGGCAAGCAGAAGGGAAAGAAGGGCGGCAAAACTGTTGCCGCGCTTGAAAAGAAACCCCGAGTTGGCCCTAAGTCGACACCGAGTGCTACTATTGCAAGGGGATAGCCATTGGGCATAAGCGCCCCAAGTATTTGGCGGACAAGAAGGTCAAAGCAAACAAGGTATATGTGATATACATGTTATTGATGTGTACTTGACTAGTACTACTAGTAGCTTTGGGTATTTGATACGGGATCGGTTGCTAATATATGTAACTCGGTTCAGGGGCTGCGGAACAGCGACAACTAGCAAGGGATGAGGTCACGATGCGGGTCGACAATGGATCAAGAGTTGATGTGATCGCCATGAACGCTGCCTCTCCATATGCCGTCGGGATTAGTTATAAACCTGAATAATTTTTATTTGGTGCACCTTGAGCATGAACATTGTATCCGGATCGTGTTTGATGCAAAGTGGTTATTCGTTTAAGTCTGAAAACAATGGTTGTTGATTTATATGAATAATATCTTTTATGGTCATGCACTGTGTTGAATGGTTTATTTATTGGATCTCGATAGTAGTATTACGCATATTCATAATGTTGATGCTAAAAGGATTAAACTTGATAATGATATATCGCATATATGTGGCCTTTGCCGTCTAGGTCATATTGGCGTTAAGCATGAAGAAACTCCATTCGATGGACTTTTGGAATCACTTGATTTTGAATCATTTGATACATGTGAGCCATGCCTTATGGGCAAGATGACTAGAACGTTTTCGGTTCAATGGAACAGGCGACATTTATTGGAAATCATACATCTTGATGTGTGTGGACCAATGAGTGTGTAGCCGAGGTGGATATCGTTATTTTGTTACTTTCACGGATGATTTGAGTAGATACGGGTATATCTATTGGATGAAACATAAGTTCGAAACCTTTGAAAAGTTCAGCGAATTTCAGAATGAAGTGGAAAATCATCGTAATGAAAGATCAAATTTTTGTGGTCCAACCGTGGAGGAGAGTATCTTAGTTACGAGTTTAGCACACATATGAAAGGCGTGGAATAGTTTCACAACTCACGCTGCGGAACACCACAGCGTAATGGTGTGTCGAGCGTCATAATCATACTTTATTGGATATGGTTCGATCTATGATGTCTCATTGACTTGCCACTGTCATTTTGGGGTTATGCCTTTGAAACCGCTGCATTCACTTTAAATAGGGCACCATCTAAATCCGTTGAAAAGACCGTATGAATTATGGTTTGGAAACAAACATAAGCTGTCATTTCTTAAAGTTTGGGGATGCGATGTTTATGTTAAGAAACTTCAACGGATAAACTCGAACCCAAAGCGGAAAAATCGTCTTCATAGGATACCCTAAGCAAGCGATTGGGTATACCTTCTATCATAGATCCGAGGCAAGGTCTTTGTTGCCAGAATGGATCCTTTCTTGAGAAGGAGTTTCTCATGAAAGGTGTGAGTAATCGGAAGGTAGAACTCGAAGAGGTTATTGAACCTTCTCTTCATGAAATGACGAGTAGCACAGCACCGGAAGTTGTTTCGGAGTTGACTTCACCTAATGAAGAGAGAGCTAATGATATTGATCATGAAACTCCGAAAGAGTACACTACCGAACCTTGCAGGTCAAGCAGGACACGTGCAGCTCCTGAAGCTGCGGCAATCTGTTATGAATTTCATGATTGATGAAATAGATGACCTGTATGAAGAAGCGATGATGACCCTGATTCCAACAAATGGCTAGAAGCCATGAAATCCGAGATGGAATCCATGTACGAAAACCAGGTTTGGACCTTGGTGGACTTACCTCACGATCGAAGGCCGTTGATAATAAATGGATTTTCAAAAGAAAACGATCTTGATGGTAATGTAACCATCTATAAGGCTCGACTTGTCGCAAAGGGGTTTCGACAAATTCAAGGAGTTGACTACGATGAGACATTCTCTCCCGTAGCGATGCTTAAGTCGGTTAGGATTATGTTAGCAATTGCTGCATATTTCGATTATGAAATATGGCAGATGGATGTCAAAACTGCATTCCTCAATGGTAATATTGAAGAAGAGTTGTATATGATACAACCTAAGGGTTTTGTCGATCCTAAGGATGCTGATAAGGTTGCAAACTTCAGCGATCCATCTATGGACTGAAGCAAGCATCCCGTAGTTGGAATCTCCGCTTTGATGAGGTGATCAAAGAGTTTGGATTTGTCCAAACTTATGGAGAGGCTTGTATTTACAAGAAAGTGAGTGGGAGCAATGTGGCATTTCTGATATTATATGTGGATGACATATTATTGATTGGAAATGATATAGATCTTTTAAACAGTGTTAAAAGTTATCTAAACAGCAAATTTTCGATGAAGGACCTTGGTGAAGCTTCATATATATTAGGCATTAAAATCTATAGAGATAGATCAAGACGCCTAATGGGGCTATCGCAGAGTACATACCTTGATAAGATATTAAAGAAGTTTAATATGACGGAAGTAAGAAGGGTACTTACCTATGTTGCAAGGCAAGACATTGAGTAAGACTCAAAGTCCGACTCTGGAAGAAAGAGAGATAATGGATAAGATCCCTATGCCTCAGCCATAGGCTCTATAATGTATGCCATGCTATGTACGAGACGGATGTGGCACATGCTATTAGTTTGACTAGTAGGTACCAATCGATCTAGGTTGAACATTTGGATAGCGGTCAAGAATATCCTTAAGTACTTGAGAAGAACTAAGGATATGTTTCTTGTATACGGAGGTGAAGAAGAGCTAGTCGCTAAGTGTTATGTTGATGCTAGCTTTGACACTGATCCGGATGACTCTAAGTCTTAATCCAGATACGTATTTCTCTTGAACGGAGCAGCAGTTAGTTGGAGGAGCTCCAAACAACCTGTGATGGCTGGATCAACGACGGAGGCGGAATATGTTCTTTGCTTGAAGCGTTGCGAGAAGTGGTTTGGATGAAGGAGTTCATAACGGAACTAGGTGTGGTTCCTAGTGCGTTGGACCCAATGGTGATCTATTGTGACAATAATGGAGCCATAGCCAATGCCAAGGAACCAAGGTCTCACAAGAATTCCAAGCATATTAAGCGCCGGTTTAACTCCATCCGCGAGCATGTCAAAGATGGAGATATAAAGATTTGTAAAGTGCACACGGACCTGAATGTAGCAGATCCGTTGACTAAAGTACTCCCTAGGGCAAAACATGATCAACACTAGAACTCCATGGGTGTTATATTTATCACTATATAAACTAGATTATTGTCTCTAGTGCAAGTGGGAGACTGAAGGAAATATGCCCTGAGAGGCAATAATAAAGTTGTTATTATGTATTCCTTGTATATGATAGATGTTTATTTTGCATTCTATAATTGTATTGATAGGAAACATCAATACATGTGTGTTTAATAAACAAAAGGGTTCCTAGTTATGCCTCTCTTATATACTAGCTTGTTGATTAATAAGATGATCAAGGTTTCCTGATCATGGACATTGGATGTTGTTAATAACAAGGTCACATCATTTGTGAAATGATGTGATGAACATTCATCCGAAGTATAGTATTACGATCAAGTCATTATGTTTATATTGCTATAACATCATACAAAGTAGTCTTAGTCCTTAGACCATGAGATCATGTTAATTGCTAACACCGGAAGAGTATCTTGATAACATCAAACGTCACACCGTAACAGGGTGACCATAAAGGTGGGTTCAGTGCTATGAAGGTGTTATGTTGAGGCTCATGGATCAAGAGTGGAATTTTTCAATCCCGATGACGGATAGATATACTCTGGGCCCTCTCGGTGATATCACATTAAGATAGCTTGCAAGGAAGTGATGTGATCACTAGAATGTTATATCACGGGAACGAGAAAAGAGTGCATGTCGGTAATGAGATCAAACTAGGTATTTGGATACCGATGATCGAATCTCAGACATGTATTATATCATGAGACAAAGGGATTAAATTGCTGACGTTAAAGGTTCTCACGATCACAGAAGTCATCGTTGAATATGCAGGAGTCAGTATGGATCTCCAGGTCCCGCTTCTGATTATTGATCTGAGAGGAGTCTCAATCATACGCATTATTCGCGAACCATAGGGTGACACACTTAAGGGTTGCCGGACACCATTTAGGAGCACATATGTTCCAGACAAAAGGTTTGCAAAGCGCATGAAATGTTTCGTTAGAAACCGGAATTGTTTCGGGTGAAATTGCAGAAAGTGGTTCTGCATGTGATATTGAAATGTTGCAAGGGGTTTTATGTGAATGTTTGTTAATTAAAGTAATTAACAAAATTCTGAATAAAATAAATAAAAGATTTTTATTAGTTGAGAGTTGCATTTAATTTAGTGGACATTAAATACACGTGAGTGGGATTTTGGGTGGAGGCCATGTTTATGTGAGTGGAGGTTCACCACATGAATGAAGGAGGGGAGGAGTCCCCCCCTCATGCGCCGGCTATGGGAGGGGAGGGGTCTCCCTCCCTCCTATATAAAGCCCCTCTCCCCTCTCACAAACCACACCTCCCCATGAAGGATCTCTCTCCCCCTCTAGATATTCCCCCTCGGATTAGCGATATACATGTTCCCGGTGGCCTTGCGTCTAGAAGGAGCTGCTGCTTCCGCTGATTCGCTGGAGCGAGGAGGTGGAGGTTGTCCGGTGGCTTGAACGTGTGTGCGAGGACAGATGCGTAGCTGATTTGCGGCGCTCGGACTTCCACACGATCTTGAGATCGGCAAGCGTACGACTACATCAACCACGAGTTCCTACTCGTTAACAAAACTCGTTGTCTTCGAGGGTAAGTTCTCCATGGATGTATGTCCACCCGTTGCTCTGTATCTAGTAGATAGATCTTGGCGTATAGTTCTCATCGTAGGAAATTTTTTATTTTCTATGCTGCAGACCCAACATGCCATAAACATATATTTTTCCAAATTATACTCTATCATATTGCAACCATAAACATTGTTTTAGATATCACAATGTCTTCCACACACGACGGTCCACAAACAATTAGTTCAGCTCCTAGATAACCTTGATACTAAAACATCTTTTGTATATCAAGGATCATGGAGGCAAACATGATATTTTAGATACTAACACTAGAATTCTTACTCTTGATTTAATACTACTTATTAAACTTCATGGAGTAAATGGAGTTTGCAATATGATTTTTAAACTTTATATTGACACTCAAAACAATACGAAACCAGTTTATAAAGTCAATACCCAGAATTCTATAGTTCTATTATCTCAATTATAACTAAGCATAAGGTATTAAACGGATGCCAATGACTATAATAAATTATGAAAATTTACTTTGATTTAGTTTATGATAAATTTAGTTCGACTAGTCTAAATTACAAATGAACTCCCACTCAAAAACAACATCCCTCGTGTCTTTTTGGTGATTACATGAACCAAATCTACTATACTAGGACCGATCATCACCTGAGTTGGTGTAGCTTCAAAGGAGAGCATCTAGATGGTCATCATATCTACCATATGAGTCATGTTTACATTTCGGTTAGTGTTTCGAGGCCATGTCTATACATGCTAGGATCTCCAAGTAATAACCTTAGTACGCGCATGTGTAAAGTTGTCTTACACCCGTTGTATGCGAACATAGAGTCTATTACACCCGATCATCACGTGGTGTCTCGAAACAACGAACTTTCTTAACGGTGCATACTAAAGGAAGAACACATTTTTATCTTGATATTTTAAATGAGGGATCAACTTATAATGCTACTAAAGCGCCATACAAGTAATATAAGATGCAAACAAACATCATATGAAAAAAGTGATATCATACGGTTCTTGCACTTGATCACTATCTTGTGCATCGTGGTATGATCTTCATAATTACTATATGTGTAAGTCCAAGGTCTATGGAACATACATACTGATGTGTGTGGACCAATGAGTGTGTCGGCGCGAGGTGGATATCGTTATTTTGTTACTTTCACGGATGATTTGAGTAGATACGGGTATATCTATTGGATGAAACATAAGTCTGAAACCTTTGAAAAGTTCAACGAATTTCAGAATGAAGTGGAAAATCATCGTAACAGAAAGATCAAATTTCTGTGGTCCAACCGTGGAGGAGAGTATCTTAGTTACGAGTTTAGCACACATATGAAAGACTGTGGAATAGTTTCACAACTCACGCCTGCCGGAACACCACAACGTAATGGTGTGTCAGAACGTCATAATCATACTTTATTGGATATGGTTCGATCTATGATGTCTCTGACTGACTTGCCACTGTCATTTTGGGGTTATGCACTGGAAACCGCTGCATTCACTTTAAATAGGGCACCATCTAAATCCGTTGAAAAGACACCGTATGAATTATGGTTTGGAAACAAACATAAGCTGTCATTTCTTAAAGTTTGGGGATGCGATGTTTATGTTAAGAAACTTCAACCGGATAAACTCGAACCCAAAGCAGAAAAATGCGTCTTCATAGGATACCCTAAGCAAACGATTGGGTATACCTTCTATCATAGATCCGAGGGCAAGGTCTTTGTTGCCAAGAATGGATCCTTTCTTGAGAAGGAGTTTCTCGCGAAAGGTGTGAGTAATCGGAAGGTAGAACTCGAAGAGGTTATTGAACCTTCTCTTCATGAAATGACGAGTAGCACAGCACCGGAAGTTGTTTCGGAGTTGACTTCACCTAATGAAGAGAGAGCTAATGATATTGATCATGAAACTCCGAAAGAGTACACTCACAACCTTGCGGTCAAGCGGGACACGTGCGACTCTGACTCGGCAATCCTGTTATGAATTTCATGATTGATGAAATAGATGACCCTGTGACGTATGAAGAAGCGATGATGACCCCTGATTCCAACAAATGGCTAGAAGCCATGAAATCCGAGATGGAATCCATGTACGAAAACCAGGTTTGGACCTTGGTGGACTTACCTCACGATCGAAAGGCCGTTGATAATAAATGGATTTTCAAAAGAAAAACTGATGCTGATGGTAATGTAACCATCTATAAGGCTCGACTTGTCGCAAAGGGGTTTCGACAAATTCAAGGAGTTGACTACGATGAGACATTCTCTCCCGTAGCGATGCTTAAGTCGGTTAGGATTATGTTAGCAATTGCTGCATATTTCGATTATGAAATATGGCAGATGGATGTCAAAACTGCATTCCTCAATGGTAATATTGAAGAAGAGTTGTATATGATACAACCTAAGGGTTTTGTCGATCCTAAGGATGCTGATAAGGTTGCAAACTTCAGCGATCCATCTATGGACTGAAGCAAGCATCCCGGAGTTGGAATCTCCGCTTTGATGAGGTGATCAAAGAGTTTGGATTTGTCCAAACTTATGGAAACTTGTATTTACAAGAAAGTGAGTGGGAGCAATGTGGCATTTCTGATATTATATGTGGATGACATATTATTGATTGGAAATGATATAGATCTTTTAAACAGTGTTAAAAGTTATCTAAACAGCAAATTTTCGATGAAGGACCTTGGTGAAGCTTCATATATATTAGGCATTAAAATCTATAGAGATAGATCAAGACGCCTAATGGGGCTATCGCAGAGTACATACCTTGATAAGATATTAAAGAAGTTTAATATGGACGGAAGTAAGAAGGGGTACTTACCTATGTTGCAAGGCAAGACATTGAGTAAGACTCAAAGTCCTTTCTGGCGGAAGAAAGAGATAATGGATAAGATCCTATGCCTCAGCCATAGGCTCTATAATGTATGCCATGCTATATACGAGACCGGATGTGGCACATGCTATTAGTTTGACTAGTAGGTACCAATCGATCTAGGTTGAACCTTTGGATAGCGGTCAAGAATATCCTTAAGTACTTGAGAAGAACTAAGGATATGTTTCTTGTATACGGAGGTGAAGAAGAGCTAGTCGCTAAGTGTTATGTTGATGCTAGCTTTGACACTGATCCGGATGACTCTAAGTCTTAATCCAGATACGTATTTCTCTTGAACGGAGCAGCAGTTAGTTGGAGGAGCTCCAAACAACCTGTGATGGCTGGATCAACGATGGAGGCGGAATATGTTGCTGCTTCAGAAGCAGCGCATGAAGTGGTTTGGATGAAGGAGTTCATAACGGAACTAGGTGTGGTTCCTAGTGCGTTGGACCCAATGGTGATCTATTGTGACAATAATGGAGCCATAGCCAATGCCAAGGAACCAAGGTCTCACAAGAATTCCAAGCATATTAGCGCGGTTTAACTCCATCATGAGCATGTCAAAGATGGAGATATAAAGATTTGTAAAGTGCACACGGACCTGAATGTAGCAGATCCGTTGACTAAAGTACTCCCTAGGGCAAAACATGATCAACACCAGAACTCCATGGGTGTTATATTTATCACTATATAAACTAGATTATTGTCTCTAGTGCAAGTGGGAGACTGAAGGAAATATGCCCTGAGAGGCAATAATAAAGTTGTTATTATGTATTCCTTGTATATGATAGATGTTTATTTTGCATTCTATAATTGTATTGATAGGAAACATCAATACATGTGTGTTTAATAAACAAAAGGGTTCCTAGTTATGCCTCTCTTATATACTAGCTTGTTGATTAATAAGATGATCAAGGTTTCCTGATCATGGACATTGGATGTTGTTAATAACAAGGTCACATCATTTGTGAAATGATGTGATGAACATTCATCCGAAGTATAGTATTACGATCAAGTCATTATGTTTATATTGCTATAACATCATACAAAGTAGTCTTAGTCCTTAGACCATGAGATCATGTTAATTGCTAACAGGAAGAGTATCTTGATAACATCAAGCGTCACACGTAACGGGTGACCATAAAGGTGGGTTCGGCTATGAAGGTGTTATGTTGAGGCTCATGGATCAAGAGTGGAATTTTTCAATCCGATGGCGGATAGATATACTCTGGGCCCTCTCAGTGATATCACATTAAGATAGCTTGCAAGCAAGTGATGTGATCACTAGAATGTTATATCACGGGAACAAGAAAAGAGTGCATGTCAGTAATGAGATCAAACTAGGTATTTGGATACCGATGATCGAATCTCGGACATGTATTATATCATGAGACAAAGGGATTAAATTGCTGACGTTAAAGGTTCTCACGATCGAAGTCATCGTTGAATATCACGAGTCGATATGGATCTCCGGTCCGCTTCGATTATTGATCTGAGAGGAGTCTCAATCATGTCTGCATTATTCGCGAACCATAGGGTGACACACTTAAGGGTTGCCGGACACCATTTAGGAGCACATATGTTCCAGACAAAAGGTTTGCAAAGCGCATGAAATGTTTCGTTAGAAACCGGAATTGTTTCGGGTGAAATTGCGAGAAAGTGGTTACGCATGTGATATTGAAATGTTGCAAGGGGTTTTATGTGAATGTTTGTTAATTAAAGTAATTAACAAAATTCTGAATAAAATAAATAAAAGATTTTTATTACTTGAGAGTTGCATTTAATTTAGTGGAAATTAAATACACGTGAGTGGGATTTTGGGTGGAGGCCATGTTTATGTGAGTGGAGGTTCACCACATGAATGAAGGAGGGAGTCCCCCTCATGCGCCGGCTATGGGAGGGGAGGGGTCTCCCTCCCTCCTATATAAAGCCCCTCTCCCCTCTCACAAACCACACCTCCCCATGAAGGATCTCTCTCCCCCTCTAGATATTCCCCCTCGGATTAGCGATATACATGTTCCCGGTGGCCTTGCGTCTAGAAGGAGCTGCTGCTTCCGCTGATTCGCTGGAGCGAGGAGGTGGAGGTTGTCCGGTGGCTTGAACGTGTGTGCGAGGACAGATCGTAGCTGATTTGCGGCCTTCGGACTTCCACGATCTTGAGATCGGCAAGCGTACGACTACATCAACCACGAGTTCCTACTCGTTAACAAAACTCGTTGTCTTCGAGGGTAAGTTCTCCATGGATGTATGTCCACCCGTTGCTCTGTATCTAGTAGATAGATCTTGGCGTATAGTTCTCATCGTAGGAAATTTTTTATTTTCTATGCTGCAGACCCAACATGCCATAAACATATATTTTTCCAAATTATACTCTATCATATTGCAACCATAAACATTGTTTTAGATATCACAATGTCTTCCACACACGACGGTCCCTGAAACAATTCGTTCAGCTCCTAGATAACCTTGATACTAAAACAACTTTTGTATATCAAGGATCATGGAGGCAAACATGATATTTTAGATACTAACACTAGAATTCTTACTCTTGATTTAATACTACTTATTAAACTTCATGGAGTAAATGGAGTTTGCAATATGATTTTTAAACTTTATATTGACACTCAAAACAATACGAAACCAGTTTATAAAGTCAATACCCAGAATTCTATAGTTCTATTATCTCAATTATAACTAAGCATAAGGTATTAAACGGATGCCAATGACTATAATAAATTATGAAAATTTACTTTGATTTAGTTTATGATAAATTTAGTTCGACTAGTCTAAATTACAAATGAACTCCCACTCAAAAACAACATCCCTCGTGTCTTTTTGGTGATTACATGAACCAAATCTACTATACTAGGACCGATCATCACCTGAGTTGGTGTAGCTTCAAAGGAGAGCATCTAGATGGTCATCATATCTACCATATGAGTCATGTTTACATTTCGGTTAGTGTTTCGAGGCCATGTCTATACATGCTAGGATCTCCAAGTAATAACCTTAGTACGCGCATGTGTAAAGTTGTCTTACACCCGTTGTATGCGAACATAGAGTCTATTACACCCGATCATCACGTGGTGTCTCGAAACAACGAACTTTCTTAACGGTGCATACTAAAGGAAGAACACATTTTTATCTTGATATTTTAAATGAGGGATCAACTTATAATGCTACTAAAGCGCCATACAAGTAATATAAGATGCAAACAAACATCATATGAAAAAAGTGATATCATACGGTTCTTGCACTTGATCACTATCTTGTGCATCGTGGTATGATCTTCATAATTACTATATGTGTAAGTCCAAGGTCTATGGAACATACATACTGATGTGTGTGGACCAATGAGTGTGTCGGCGCGAGGTGGATATCGTTATTTTGTTACTTTCACGGATGATTTGAGTAGATACGGGTATATCTATTGGATGAAACATAAGTCTGAAACCTTTGAAAAGTTCAGAATTTCAGAATGAAGTGGAAAATCATCATGTAAAGATCAAATTTCTGTGGTCCAACCGTGGAGGAGAGTATCTTAGTTCTGAGTTTAGCACACATATGAAAGGCGTGGAATAGTTTCACAACTCACGCTGAACACCACAACGTAATGGTGTGTCGAACGTCATAATCATACTTTATTGGATATGGTTCGATCTATGATGTCTCTTGACTTGCCTGTCATTTTGGGGTTATGCCTTTGAAACCGCTGCATTCACTTTAAATAGGGCACCATCTAAATCCGTTGAAAAGACACCGTATGAATTATGGTTTGGAAACAAACATAAGCTGTCATTTCTTAAAGTTTGGGGATGCGATGTTTATGTTAAGAAACTTCAACCGGATAAACTCGAACCCAAAGCAGAAAAATGCGTCTTCATAGGACACCCTAAGCAAACGATTGGGTATACCTTCTATCATAGATCCGAGGGCAAGGTCTTTGTTGCCAAGAATGGATCCTTTCTTGAGAAGGAGTTTCTCATGAAAGGTGTGAGTAATCGGAAGGTAGAACTTCGAAGAGGTTATTGAACCTTCTCTTCATGAAATGACGAGTAGCACTGACCGGAAGTTGTTTGAGTTGACTTCACCTAATGAAGAGAGAGCTAATGATATTGATCATGAAACTCCGAAGAGTACACTCAAGAACCTTGCAGGTCAAGCGGGACACGTCTGCAGCTCTCGGCAATCACATTATGAATTTCATGATTGATGAAATAGATGACCTGACGTATGAAGAAGCGATGATGACCCCTGATTCCAACAAATGGCTAGAAGCCATGAAATCCGAGATGGAATCCATGTACGAAAACCAGGTTTGGACCTTGGTGGACTTACCTCACGATCGAAAGGCCGTTGATAATAAATGGATTTTCAAAAGAAAAACTGATCTTGATGGTAATGTAACCATCTATAAGGCTCGACTTATGCATAAGGGGTTTCGACAAATTCAAGGAGTTGACTACGATGAGACATTCTCTCCGTAGCGATGCTTAAGTCGGTTAGGATTATGTTAGCAATTGCTGCATATTTCGATTATGAAATATGGCGGATGGATGTCAAGCGCATTCCTCAATGGTAATATTGAAGAAGAGTTGTATATGATACAACCTAAGGGTTTGTCGATCCTAAGGATCTTGATAAGGTTGCAAACTTCAGCGATCCATCTATGGAAAGCAAGCATCCGGAGTTGGAATCTCCGCTTTGATGAGGTGATCAAAGAGTTTGGATTTGTCCAAACTTATGGAGAGGCTTGTATTTACAAGAAAGTGAGTGGAGCAATGTGGCATTTCTGATATTATATGTGGATGACATATTATTGATTGGAAATGATATAGATCTTTTAAACAGTGTTAAAAGTTATCTAAACAGCAAATTTTCGATGAAGGACCTTGGTGAAGCTTCATATATATTAGGCATTAAAATCTATAGAGATAGATCAAGGCGCCTAATGGGGCTATCATGAGTACATACCTTGATAAGATATTAAAGAAGTTTAATATGGACGGAAGTAAGAAGGGTACTTACCTATGTTGCAAGGCAAGACATTGAGTAAGACTCAAAGTCCGCTACGGCGGAAGAAAGAGAGATAATGGATAAGATCCCTATGCCTCGCCATAGGCTCTATAATGTATGCCATGCTATGTACGAGACGGATGTGGCACATGCTATTAGTTTGACTAGTAGGTACCAATCTGATCTAGGTTGAACCTTTGGATAGCGGTCAAGAATATCCTTAAGTACTTGAGAAGAACTAAGGATATGTTTCTTGTATACGGAGGTGAAGAAGAGCTAGTCGCTAAGTGTTATGTTGATGCTAGCTTTGACACTGATCCGGATGACTCTAAGTCTTAATCCAGATACGTATTTCTCTTGAACGGAGCAGCAGTTAGTTGGAGGAGCTCCAAACAACCTGTGATGGCTGGATCAACGACGGAGGCGGAATATGTTGCTGCTTCAGAAGCAGCGCATGAAGTGGTTTGGATGAAGGAGTTCATAACGGAACTAGGTGTGGTTCCTAGTGCGTTGGACCCAATGGTGATCTATTGTGACAATAATGGAGCCATAGCCAATGCCAAGGAACCAAGGTCTCACAAGAATTCCAAGCATATTAAGCGCCGGTTTAACTCCATCCGCGAGCATGTCAAAGATGGAGATATAAAGATTTGTAAAGTGCACACGGACCTGAATGTAGCAGATCCGTTGACTAAAGTACTCCCTAGGGCAAAACATGATCAACACCAGAACTCCATGGGTGTTATATTTATCACTATATAAACTAGATTATTGTCTCTAGTGCAAGTGGGAGACTGAAGGAAATATGCCCTGAGAGGCAATAATAAAGTTGTTATTATGTATTCCTTGTATATGATAGATGTTTATTTTGCATTCTATAATTGTATTGATAGGAAACATCAATACATGTGTGTTTAATAAACAAAAGGGTTCCTAGTTATGCCTCTCTTATATACTAGCTTGTTGATTAATAAGATGATCAAGGTTTCCTGATCATGGACATTGGATGTTGTTAATAACAAGGTCACATCATTTGTGAAATGATGTGATGAACATTCATCCGAAGTATAGTATTACGATCAAGTCATTATGTTTATATTGCTATAACATCATACAAAGTAGTCTTAGTCCTTAGACCATGAGATCATGTTAATTGCTAACACCGGAAGAGTATCTTGATAACATCAAACGTCACACCGTAACAGGGTGACCATAAAGGTGGGTTCAGTGCTATGAAGGTGTTATGTTGAGGCTCATGGATCAAGAGTGGAATTTTTCAATCCCGATGACGGATAGATATACTCTGGGCCCTCTCGGTGATATCACATTAAGATAGCTTGCAAGGAAGTGATGTGATCACTAGAATGTTATATCACGGGAACAAGAAAAGAGTGCATGTCGGTAATGAGATCAAACTAGGTATTTGGATACCGATGATCGAATCTCAGACATGTATTATATCATGAGACAAAGGGATTAAATTGCTGACGTTAAAGGTTCTCACGATCACAGAAGTCATCGTTGAATATGCAGGAGTCAGTATGGATCTCCAGGTCCCGCTTCTGATTATTGATCTGAGAGGAGTCTCAATCATGTCTGCATTATTCGCGAACCATAGGGTGACACACTTAAGGGTTGCCGGACACCATTTAGGAGCACATATGTTCCAGACAAAAGGTTTGCAAAGCGCATGAAATGTTTCGTTAGAAACCGGAATTGTTTCGGGTGAAATTGCAGAAAGTGGTTCTGCATGTGATATTGAAATGTTGCAAGGGGTTTTATGTGAATGTTTGTTAATTAAAGTAATTAACAAAATTCTGAATAAAATAAATAAAAGATTTTTATTACTTGAGAGTTGCATTTAATTTAGTGGAAATTAAATACACGTGAGTGGGATTTTGGGTGGAGGCCATGTTTATGTGAGTGGAGGTTCACCACATGAATGAAGGAGGGGAGGAGTCCCCCCCTCATGCGCCGGCTATGGGAGGAGGTCTCCTCCCTCCTATATAAAGCCCTCTCCTCTCACAAACCACACCTCCCCATGAAGGATCTCTCTCCCCCTCTAGATATTCCCCCTCGGATTAGCGATATACATGTTCCCGGTGGCCTTGCGTCTAGAAGGAGCTGCTGCTTCCGCTGATTCGCTGGAGCGAGGAGGTGGAGGTTGTCCGGTGGCTTGAACGTGTGTGCGAGGACAGATGCGTAGCTGATTTGCGGCGCTCGGACTTCCACACGATCTTGAGATCGGCAAGCGTACGACTACATCAACCACGAGTTCCTACTCGTTAACAAAACTCGTTGTCTTCGAGGGTAAGTTCTCCATGGATGTATGTCCACCCGTTGCTCTGTATCTAGTAGATAGATCTTGGCGTATAGTTCTCATCGTAGGAAATTTTTTATTTTCTATGCTGCAGACCCAACATGCCATAAACATATATTTTTCCAAATTATACTCTATCATATTGCAACCATAAACATTGTTTTAGATATCACAATGTCTTCCACACACGACGGTCCCTGAAACAATTCGTTCAGCTCCTAGATAACCTTGATACTAAAACATCTTTTGTATATCAAGGATCATGGAGGCAAACATGATATTTTAGATACTAACACTAGAATTCTTACTCTTGATTTAATACTACTTATTAAACTTCATGGAGTAAATGGAGTTTGCAATATGATTTTTAAACTTTATATTGACACTCAAAACAATACGAAACCAGTTTATAAAGTCAATACCCAGAATTCTATAGTTCTATTATCTCAATTATAACTAAGCATAAGGTATTAAACGGATGCCAATGACTATAATAAATTATGAAAATTTACTTTGATTTAGTTTATGATAAATTTAGTTCGACTAGTCTAAATTACAAATGAACTCCCACTCAAAAACAACATCCCTCGTGTCTTTTTGGTGATTACATGAACCAAATCTACTATACTAGGACCGATCATCACCTGAGTTGGTGTAGCTTCAAAGGAGAGCATCTAGATGGTCATCATATCTACCATATGAGTCATGTTTACATTTCGGTTAGTGTTTCGAGGCCATGTCTATACATGCTAGGATCTCCAAGTAATAACCTTAGTACGCGCATGTGTAAAGTTGTCTTACACCCGTTGTATGCGAACATAGAGTCTATTACACCCGATCATCACGTGGTGTCTCGAAACAACGAACTTTCTTAACGGTGCATACTAAAGGAAGAACACATTTTTATCTTGATATTTTAAATGAGGGATCAACTTATAATGCTACTAAAGCGCCATACAAGTAATATAAGATGCAAACAAACATCATATGAAAAAAGTGATATCATACGGTTCTTGCACTTGATCACTATCTTGTGCATCGTGGTATGATCTTCATAATTACTATATGTGTAAGTCCAAGGTCTATGGAACTTACATTTTGGTATGTTATAATTTCCAAGAGTATCAAGACATACTACAAATTATAACATTACCATATCATAGCACTTGCCCAGCAAAACCAAAATCTAGACGCTTCTAATTTATCTTTTGCAAGTTTTTATGTGGCTTAAGGCTTTCGGAGATAGAACCATTCTTTCCTACGAACATGGAACCACAACGATAATAATAAAATTATTAGTTGTAAATAATATATTGACTATAGTAGGAGAGGCAGACACCCACTAGCCATTTATACAAAACTAGTTTCATGTCAAGCGTGGAACAAGGTTCATGTGCGAGGACATGTAAACTTAGTCTGGACCGCTTCATCCCACTATACCACCAATATCCAAAATACATAGAAGATGCAATAATATGATCATCAGCGCCCACATAAACATATGTGTTCTACCCGTGCAAAGCATTTACGCATAGACCAGACTCTGATACCACTGTTGGGTTCGCAACATAGAAAACAAAAAAAATCCTATGATATGAATAACTAAACACCAAGATCTATCTACCTAGATACAATCAACGGGTGGATATACATCTATAGAGATCTTACCCTCGAAGACCGAAAAGCTTTGTTATCGAAATATAATTTCGTGGATGATGTAGTTGTTCACTTGCCGATCTGAAGATCGTGATGAAGTTTAGCACCACAAAGCAGCAGTGCATACGTGATCACACACACGTACGGTACCCCAACCACCTCTGAGTCCTCATTCTAGCAAAGCAGCAGAAGAAACAAATCCTTCTAGAAAAATCCATTGGGAACATGTACTTCGCTAATCCGAAGCCATGGGGAATATTCTAGAGGGGAAGAGAGATCCTTCATGAGGAGGTGTGAAGTGAGAGGAGGAGGAGGCCTTTTATAGGGGGTAAAGGGGTAGCCCCTCCCATGGCCAACGGCCAAGGTGGTGCCCTCGCCTCTCCCTTCATTCATGTGGGTGGAGTATCGACTCACATAAAATTCCTCCACTCAAACTTCCACTCACTTGCATTAAATTTCCACCAAATTCAATGCATCTCGCATTTAATAAAACTATTTTATTTATTTTATTCAGAATTTTGTTAATTACTTTAATTAACAAACATTTACATAAAACCCCTTGCAACATTTCAATATCACATGCAGAACCAATTCTAGCAATTTCACCCAAAACAATTCAGGTGTCCATCGAAATAATTACAACGCTTTCATAATCTTTCTCTGGTATCATATTTGCTCCAAATAGTCTCGGTATCCCTTAATGTGTCACCCTACGGTTCACGAATAATGCAGACATGATTGAGACCCCTGTCCGATCAATAATTAGTAGCGGGTGATGTCTACGCACTTCTATTCTTGTAGACAGTTGTTGGGCCTCCAAGTGCAGAGGTTTGTAGAACAGCAGCAAGTTTTCCTTTAAGTGGATCACCCAAGGTTTATCAAACTCAGGGAGGAAGTGGTCAAAGGTATCCCCTCTCAAGCAACCCTACAATCAAGATACAAGAAGTCTCTTGTGTCCCAAACACACCCAATACACTTGTTAGGTGTATAGGTGCACTAGTTCGGCGAAGAGATAGTGAAATACAAGTGGTATAGATAATTATAAGTGGTAACGGTGATAGAAAATAGCTTGCTGGCGTGTGGTTGACGTGGGAAAAGACTAAAGGCAAACTGAAATAAAGAAGAAACAAGCAAACATGTAACAGATCTTATAGCAAACGGTGTTTCGGTGCTTAGAAACAAGGCCTAGGGATCATACTTTCACTAGTGAACACTCTCATATAAATATTTTCTCTTTTATGATACTACGCCGAACTACTCTCCGGTTGAACACTCTAATCGATGGTAGGGCTATAACAGCACACCTCAAAGTTCATCTTTCCTATCTAGAAAACCCCACACTGTCACCTTGAGCACTAGATGGTTCCAACAAACACCACAATTTCATAGAGACATCCAACTCCAAATATAACTCATAACAAGTATTTGTAATCTCTAGCCTAAGTGCCACCATGGTGTGCACGCTGTCACTTTCACACACATGGGGAGAGCAGAGATCTATTAAAGCACTTGAGTAGCAAGGTAGATCTATAAATTACAAGCTCATGATCTCAATAAGATCATGCATAGAGAGAGATGAACACATAGCTACCATAGAACCCTTAGCCTCGAGAGAGAACTACTCCCTCCTCATCATGGGAATCAGCAATGGTGATGGAGATGGCGGTGGAGATCGATGGAGATGGCTCTGGGGGCACTTCCCCGTCCCGGCAGGGTGCCGGAACAGAGACTTTCTGTCCCCCGAATCTCCCCTTCGATGGCAGCGGCGCTGCGGAACTTTTCATGGATTTCTGATTGACGATCTAGGGTTTTTGCCTCGGGGGAGATATATAGGCGAAAGAGGCAAGGTCGGTGGCCGGCCAGGGGGCCCACACCATGCTCGGCGCGCCAAGGGGACCACGCCTAGGGGTGGTGTGGCCACCATGTGGCCCCTCTCCGACTCTCCTTCTGGCTCCGTGAGTCTTCAGAAAAATAACAACTTTGGCTTTTGTCCGGTCCAATTTTGAGAATATTCATTTTCTGACTTTCTAGAACCAAAAACAGCAGAAAACAGGCAACTGGCACTATGGCATCTTGTTAATAGGTTAGTCTAGAAAAGTGTATAAAAAGTACTCCAAAGTTGGAACAAAACATAAGAAAGTAGATAAAACCAAGCATGGAACATCAAAAATTATAGATACATTTGCAATGTATCAGCGGAGCCTGGAGATCCGTACTGACTCCCACACATTCAACGATGACTCTAGTGATCATGAGAAACTTTAACGTTATAACAAATTCCCTTTGTATCGTGATATATTACATGTCCGAGATTCTATCATCGGTATCCCTGTACCTAGTTTGATATCATTACTGACAAGTACTCTTTCCTTGTTCCCATGATATAACATTCTAGTGATCTTTTCACTTGCTAGCAAGCTATGTCAATGTGATATCACTGTGAGGGCCAAGAATATATCTCTCCATCATCGGGATGGACAAATCCCACTCTTGATCCATGAGCATCAACATACACTTTCAGAGTACCCAAACCCACCTTTATAGTCACCCTGTGACGGTGTGATGTTTGATGTTATCAAAGTACTCTTCAAGTGTTAGCAATTAACATGATCTCATGGTCGTCTAAGGATTAAAGTTACTTCGCATGATCTTATAGAAATGTAATGTAAACACAATGAATTTGATCGTATTACTATACTTCGGCTAAATGTTCATCACATCATTCCACCAATGATGTGACCTCGTTATTAACAACATCCAATGTCCATGATCACAAAACCTTGATCATCCTGTTAATCAATGAGCTAGTTTATATGAGAGGAATAACTAGGAACTCTTTATTTGTTTATTAAACACACATGTATTAACATTTCCAATGAACCCAATTATAGCATGAGAAATAAACATTTATCATAAACATGGTATAAGATAATAAACACTTTATTATTGCCTCTCGGGCATATTCCTTTCAGTTCCATTATGCAAGTCTGGGTCCAATTAGGTCTCTCTTGAACGTGACGTTTGGAGGGAAAGATTCCAGCATCGTGGCAATGATATCCCTCTTTGACGAAACAATGTCCTATAGAGCTAGATATTGTTCCCACAGTGTAGCATTTCCAAGTCACTTATCCTGCCAGAAACGAATCTCCGAGCCATACTTAATGGAAAATGTGCCAAGGAAAAAGTGTTTCTTTGTAGCCATCAATCCGACCCAAAAGTGTGAGTCTTTTGGCTTCCAAAGTACTGAGGCATCGCCTTCGAGCCAACATATTTCCTCCTTAGGAGGGTTTGCCATACACCATCCTCAATAAGCAGCTTGAAAAGCCATTTACCTAGTAGAGAGATATTCTTGACCTCAAGGTCATGACTCCCTAATCCACCTTGGTCTTTGGGATGGAAAACCACACTCCATTTAGCCAGATGATATTTCTTTTTCTCGTTATCTCCTTGCCAAAAGAATCCAGACAGGAAATAATCCAATCTATGCAAAACACCTTTAGGAAGCTAAAAGAAAGATATCATATATAGTACCATATTATTCAATACTGAATTTATGCGCACCAATCTACCGCCAAGAAATAACAATTTCCTTTCCAACTACTTAGCCTTTTTTGTAGTCTCTCCTTGATGTGTTTCCACTCGACATTTATGAGTTTCCAATAATGAATCGATATCCCCAAATAGTTTATTGGAAATTATCCTTGCCTAGAGCCAAAAAGCTCTACAAACAGGTGGGCCTCAATTTGAGCCTCGCCGATGCAAAACAATTCACTCTTATGAAAATTAATCTTTAGACCAGAAAGTTGCTTGAATGCTGATAATATTAATTTTAGATTCTTAGCTTTTTCCAAGTAAGCTTCCATAAATAGAATCGTGTCATTGGTGTATTGAAGGATAGAAAGTCCGCCATCATCGAGGTGATAAACTACCCCATCAATTTGACCATCATCGTTTGCACACCCAATCAATATGGCCAACATATCCACCACTATATTAAACTAACCTTCTCTCTGTACCCCTAGGGCATGGTCGGTATGCAGAATGCTTTATGATATGATCACGCTACATCTACGTGCAAGATAAAAGATCTGGTCTCATAACTCTAAGTAATAGCACCCAGACAGCTCGGCCCGAATGCCCGAAGTGGATGCGCCTGCTTCGGTACTTTCCTAGAGAAACTACGACAGAGAACATGCGATGTAGGGTAAAGAAATCTTCCGCCCTGGCCTGCAGTGGGTCCCACCTCATGGGATAGCAGGGTTCTGTTGAATCGTCACCTCCTTTTCTAGCTCCATCCCACGCTGAAAAGAATCTGGACGACGTGAATTACAGTTTCAGCCAAAATAACCTAGCGCTATTATACACTTCTTCTATTATTTTTGCGTGAAGAATAATACGTTGACCTGACTTGTCAGAAAGAACGTATCAGGATGCACCCACGTGTCAAAAAGAACGTATAAGCCATAAAACATGTATTAGCGTGTTTTCGAAAAAGGAAGAAAGTCTGAACTGCCTCACATAGCAAAGTGTGTGACATAATCCTTGAGTGTGACAAAGCATTTAAATGATGTTCGAAAACAGAAAGATCCGTTCATACAAAGTCCACACAATCCGAGAATGCAAGGACACGTGTAAAAAAACAAAGTCAACATCGTCGCTCGGGCATCTGTGATACAGGAAGGAGAATGTAGAAGAAGACAAAGGCATTACATCAAATGCAAAAGTACACATTAAAGCAAGGCGACACTTTTATTATTTTCTAGTCATACAAAGCTAGTATTACAAAGGCAACATTTATGCCAAACTAAAAAGAAAACAAAAGAAGAAAACTCTACACTAACGAAAGCGGAGTATGATCATGATACGAAGCATTCGCTCCCAGCCTCGGTCCTCCAGCATAGACGACCATTCAAGATGCAAATCATGAAGTGTCCTCGGTCCTCGTGTGCTCATCACGGAGACGCCATTCACCATCTCGTTGCAGTATGTTTGTAACTGGACCTGGGGCATTTGTGACAATAAGCAAAAAATAGAGTCAACATTGTGAAAAAACACAAAAAAGGTGTGGAAAATACAACTGAAGAAAGATTACATTACCATGAGAAAAAGAAGTCCGGCCATCCTTGTCGGCAAACATACGCGTAATCCTGACAATGTCTACAAACATCACCAAACAAAGTGATTAAAAACAAAAAGGCAGGAGAACGATATGAAAAGAAATATAAGAAGGAGAAAGATTACATTAACCGTGTCGTGGTGCAGCCAAAGGACTCTTCTACCGCTATTCTTGCTCCTTCACTAGTCATGTTGTTGGTCACTGCGTAAAACAAATATGCGAAATAACGTGAGATGAAGAGAGAGAAAAGGATAAGGGAAAGGACAAGATGCAAAACCATACATTGGACACGCTAGATGGAGCACGGTGGATGGGATGAGGGTAAAGACGAACTCACACACTTGCATGGAAAAAACATTAGAAGAGGAAAGTAGGAATATCTGTTGGGGATATACTTTCCGGGTATCTTCACAGTTCCTCACTGACCAGGGTGGCCCACTTCGGGTTAGAGCTTTGCTTCACGGGTGGCCCAGTCAGGGAGAAAGACGGAGTCTAATCCGGCTACGGGAAGGCCCAGAAGACTTACCGACTTAGGCCCATAATGTTACTTGTAGTTCAAGATGTACTCTGTAACCGACTCTTAGACGTAGGCAGATAGATCTCTCCTGTAAACCCTAGGCCGGATATCTATATAAGCCGTCCTAGGGAGAGCCTTTAGGGCAACACTCTAAACCCAATACTTTAGACCTTCAATTCGCACAGGTGAAACCCTTGTAACACATATTCCGGCTTTGCCGTATTACTAGATTGCTAGCAGGAGTAGGATTCGTCCAAAGCCGGCGGATTCGAATCTGGGTAAACTTGTGTGCTCACCGTCCCGGAACACCGTACGTCTCACACCCCTCTCTTCCGCACGCCTTGAGGACCCCCTCATGACGTACTTGTCATCAATCCGACGACAGTTGGCGCCTACCATGGGGCAAGTGAGCTTTGGATCTACGTTCCGAGCGGAATCTGCAAGAATCGGAATCGGCGAGACTATCACCTTCGGTCGCATCCTCTATGCCAACGATGTCCCTCTCATCTTTCTTGACGAGACTTGGATTCCGGCAAGGGAGGCCGTGACTGCCTACACAATCATGTCTTTTGGTGAGATCGATGTTTACATCGGTTTCGTTGAACCTGCCCAACCCACCCCAGCGGTGATGATAGAGCGGGAAAGAATTTTTGGGTCCCCTTTGTCCATGAGGCTGCGAGTTCCAGATCTCAGAAAACCCTAATCCCACCTAGCCCGCACCAGTTGCGGAGATAGTGGAGAAACCCGAGCCTGAAGAAGACCTAGCGGACCAAGTCGAATCTGGAGTAGATCTCCCCGGAGAAGCCGGATACTAGATCGACCCATCTGCGGAAGTCAAAACTCAGGAGGAGCATACCAACGACACTGATTCTGGCTCTGATGATGCCGGGACAGACAGGCCTTTCCTAAGGTACACACTAAAACATATGATACTGCAAGGTAAAAGCGCATACGCAATCATCAAGACCATCAAAAGTTTCGATATGGCTGATCGCGAAAGCCGCAGGTACCTCAGGAAGCACGCGTCGCACTTTGTTGGATACGTGGGATCCGGATCCGGCTCTGCCGATGCTGGAGAAAACACCGACTCGGTGCTGGAGGCAATTGGAACAAACGCCGACGTACTCGCATCCTCGGATGAATCGATGACGTCAGCAGATTTCTGAAAGTTCTTCGCGGAATATGAAGAGGAGTACAACTCCAAAGCTGCAGAAGAAGGAGAAGTCATGGATGAAGGATCCAGGGAACACTCTCCCAAAACGCAGGATGATATGGACGTCGGAGATAATCCCGAGGTCCAGATGTCCGAAAGTACCGATCAGAGCTTGACTCCGGGAAACGGACCCAAAGCCGTCTTTGCTACCGGCGCTGCCAAGAAGGCAAAGAAGAAGAACAAGAAAAACAAGACCCCAGCAAAAGACCCTCTAACAGAGGAGGTGATTGCCGAGGAATACGAGGAAGACTCAGATGGAGCACTTATCCCAGACGAGCCGAAAAAAGAAGCATCGGTGGATGGACACGTGATCACTGAAGGTGCGCGTAAACTCATCGATGCCGCATTAACCACACCTATCCCTACAACCGCAGAACTTACTGCAGATGAGCTGGATGAAAGGGCGCAAGCCCTAGAAGCGCGTCATCAACAACTCCTCGATGAAGCCAAAAACATCAAGGTGGAGAAGAAACGCATGTCAAACAAGGAATACATGTCTCGTCTACATCAGAAGACACGGAAGCGTCACATAGATGACAACCAATTCCCATGTGTCCGTGCCGTCCTTTTTGGAGATGAGATGGGGAAACCACGGAAAGATAGTAAAGGAGATTGGGTATACCCAACACCAGTACAAAATACCGTGGCAGCCCGAGAAATTCTATCGGCTAATCCAGGACCAGAGGAGATCCGTTTGGGTATCAAGCTACTCAACAAGGGACTGGAGCAGCAAAAGGTCGCCCTGTCCGGAAGTCAAAAATTGGTCTCAGATTCTGACCAATGCCGCACAGATCCGGCATGGGCTGGTGTAAGATCCCATTACGTACGGGCGCAGTATCATCACCCTGAACGTAGGGAAGACAATTATTCAAGAACCGGATCTTCAGGACAGCATCACAAAACTTCGCGTAACTAGAGCAACGTCGCCCTAGCGGCCGAGAAAGATGCCATCGCTGCCCTGAATCCGCCGAACCCTCCCCGATGAGAATCTAAGGATCGAAGGGGAGAAGATAAAGAGAAACGTCGGGAGGAGAATCGTCAGAGAATGCCACCTCCTAGACATGAGAACCTTCTGGCTGAGCCTCACCATGGTGGGAATGACGGACGAAGAAACAACGGAAACCATGCTGGTACAAGCCGACAGGAGGCTCGTCGTAGTCAAGCTGCTCCACCCTCTCCACGACACAGTCATCACAACGGCTCCCATGGAGGGCAAGGAGGACGACATGGCGGAGGAGGTGGTGGCAAAAGCCGAAGTTCGGCTCCATAACACCGCAGCCACAGCCGACATTCGGGACGATCTCTATCCCCGAACGACGCAAGGCATAGGATCAACTCCAACATAGAGGCTCGACGCTATGAAAACGATGACGTGTACGTGAGCCCAAAGTGCTTCGGTCCACGCATTAGAGCTACAAAATTCCCGGAAGGATTTGCTATCTCAAGACATATCCAAGCCTATGACGGCATTGCTCGGCCAGACACCTGGTTACAGGATTTGTTCCAAGCTTGCTGCATTGCCAAAGTCGGAAACAGGCTGGTCGCAACCCGATATCTCCCACTTATGTTGCGGAAGACGGCACGATCATGGCTCAATGAACTTCCGGCAAACACCATCCATAACTGGTATGATTTGCAAAGCGCGTTCTTTCGGAATTTCGAAGGCACATATCAGAGGCCTTGTACGGTTGGAGACCTACAGCGTTGCACCCAGAAAGCCGGAGAAACTTGCTAGGATTACCTCGGATGATGGATCGACACCAAGAACTCCTGTGAAGGAGTAAATGATCAAACTGCCATTGAAGCTTTCATTGCAGGTCTCCCTATTGGTTTACTGCGCCATCGCTTGAAGTGTGACAAGGTTACTGATTTGGGAGAGATGATAGAAACTAGCGAGTAAGTATGCAGATGCTAACGATGATGCAGAAGGATTGCTCAATGCCCTAGTTGTGCCTCAGTCGGCAAAACAACCAAAGCAACAAGCTCAGAAGCGCAAAAATACCTCGGAAGAAAAACCCAACACGAAAACAACGGTAGTTACTACTGTTTCCGGGTCTGGAGGACGAGGAGGATGTGGCGGAGGCCACGGGCGTGGCCGTGGGACATCAAGGGTCCAAGGTAGAGGAGAACAACAACCAGGCAAAACCTACTCTTGGGCCGACATTGCCAATAACCCATGTGTGCATCACCTAGACGCCAATGGGGGCTCGTCCCACACCAACGCTGAAT
This sequence comes from Avena insularis, assembly GCA_023614405.1. Lineage (NCBI taxonomy): Eukaryota > Viridiplantae > Streptophyta > Magnoliopsida > Poales > Poaceae > Avena > Avena insularis. Next base: position 547,496,693 of record CM042690.1, read on the forward strand.
GTCGTTTCAATGACGACATCAAAAGAGATGACACCATGGGCTACAAAGCTAAGCGGAAGAAGGGAAAGAAAAATCCCGAAAAAGACAAAGAGACCAAGGAAGATTTTGACATGTAGGAAGATGATGCTTCAAATCCCAAGTCGGAAGGGAAGAAGACTTCTCCCACCAAGAAGGACACTTATGTCACCTTCCTCGGATCTCAACCAGCAAAGGTCAAGAAAGCAATTCTACACGAGCTCAATGCAACAGTTTCGGCTGTCCCCCAGTATCTGGACTGGTCGGAAGTAGCAATCACGTTTGACCGCGATGATCATCCGCCTAAGTTACACAGGCGAGGAAAATACGCCTTAATCGTCAACCCACTTATTGACGGTTATGGCTTCTCCAAGACCCTCATGGACGGTGGTAGCAGCATCAATATTCTCTATGTCGAAACGCTACGCCGGATGAAGATCTTGGAGACCCAGCCGAACCATAGCTCTGTGATTTTTCACGGAGTTGTCCCAGGAACACAAGCTAATTCCCTGGGAGAGATCACTTTGGATGTTACCTTTGGAACTCCAAAGAATTATCGGATGGAGGCACTTTCCTTCCAAGTGGTCCCGTTCAAGATCACATACCACGCTAGATTCGGACGTCCGGCTTACTGGGCTTTTATGGCTCGTCCGTGTTACATTTACAATATGATGAAAATTCCAGGTCCCAATGGCGTAATCACCATCAGGGGAGACCCGAAGAAGGCGCGAGAGTGCGAGGATGGAAATGCCGCCTTCTTGAAGCCGTCTTGCCGCCAGGAGTACCGGAGATCAAGAAGAGCATAGATCCGTCGAGATGCCATAGCGAAGAAGGAGGTGACCAAGCCAAATCCGGAGTTCAAGGCATCAGAAGAGACGAAGAAAGCACCGTTGAAGGATGATGATCCCTCCAAGGTGACCCAGATAGGCGTAGGCCTAGATAGCGCATAGGAAAGCGTGCTTGTCAAGTTCCTCCAAGCAAATCAAGATATCTTCGCATGGCAGCCATCTGACATGACCGGAGTACCTAGGGAACTTGCCGAGCACTCTCTAAATGTAAACCCGAATGCTAAACCCATCAAACAGTCCTTGCGACGGTTTGGCGATGAAAAGTGTAAGGCAATAGCTAAGGAACTAGCACGACTCGAGTTAACCGGATTCATAGAAGAGGTCATCCACACTGAGTGGTTGGCCAATCCTGTAATGGTCCCTAAAAAGGACACCACTGATTTAAGGATGTGTGTTGATTATACTGCCTTGAACAAAGCTTGTCCAAAAGATCCGTTCGCTCTGCCTAGAATTGATCAAGTTATCCATTCTACGGGCTCGAACTCCTCATTTTCTCGACGCATATTCCAGTTATCACCAAATCCGGATGAAGGAATCTGACAAAATCAAAACTTCATTCATAACCCCCTTCGGAACCTTCTGTTTTGTTACGATGCCCTTTGGGCTGAAGAACGCAGGAGCTACGTACCAGCGCACGATGCAGCGTTGCCTCCACGACCAACTCGGACGCAATGTACATGCATACGTGGACGATATCGTGGTGATGTCCAAAAAGAAGGAAACACTCATTTCCGACTTGGAGGAAACGTTTGCTAATCTACAAAAATACAACATCATGCTTAACCCGAAGAAATGCTTCTTTGGAATACCAGCCGGAAAATTGTTAGGTTTCATTGTGTCTCAAAGAGGCATAGAGGTGAACCGCGACAAAATTAAGGCTATACTCAATATTTCCAGGACAACTCGCCTGAAGGACGTACAAAGATTAACTGGTTGCATTGCTGCGGTCAGTCGATTTGTAAGCCGGCTTGGTGAAAGAGCCGCACCATTATACAAACTCCTGAAGAAGACCAAAGATTTTGTCTGGACTAACGAAGCTGAAGCTACACTACAAGACCTGAAGAAAGTACTCTCATCTGCTCCTATCCTTGCAGCGCCGGAACCTCAGGAACCGATGTTGCTTTATATTGCTGCGACAAATAAGATCGTTAGTATTGTCATGGTGGTGGAGAGACTAGAGGAAAATCAGGAACACTTGGTGCAGCGTCCGACTTACTTTGTCAGCGAGATCTTGACAGAATCAAAACAGTGATATCCGCACTATCAAAAGTTGGCTTATGGTGTTTTCCTAGCATCTCGTATGTTATGGCACTATTTTCAGGAGCATCCAATTACCGTGGAGAGCAAAGCTCCCATGAGAGATATAATCAACAACATCGACGCCACAGGACGCGTCGCCAAATGGGGCATAGAGCTCTCAGCTTTCGATATTGAGTACAAACCTTGGACAACAATCAAATCCCAGATCCTTGCTGACTTTGTCGCTGATTGGACATAGACAAAGGAGAATATGATCCTCCCTGAGTCGGAATATTGGACCCTCTTTTTCGACGGGTCTAAGGCTCGAGGGGGCTCGGGGGCTGGCATGGTGCTCAAATCACCCCAAGGAGATAAACTTTTATACGTGTTGCAGATCCACTTCACAGCGACAAACAATATTGCCAAGTATGAAGCACTGCTACATTGAATCCGGATTGCTAAGGACATTGGCATCCGACGTTTGATGTGTTACAGAGATTCGGATCTTGTTGCTCAACAAGTGTCGGATATTTGTAATGCAAATAAGCACATGGCAGCATATAAAGCTGTCGTGGATGATCTATCTAAATCGTTCGAAGGATTTGAAGTTCAACACATCCCTCGAGTAGAAAATGAGGAAGCAGATGCACTATCTCGGATAGGTTCTGCATGGAAAGAGGTCCCGGATGGCGCTTTTTTAGAGCACCTCAAAGTCCCCTCGATAAAGGGAGTAGATGAGGAATATCTGACCAAATCCGACTCACCTTTAATAGCAGTTCTGGCTGTAATTCCCAGCTGGACTCAACCCTACCTCAATTATTTGGTAGATGGCAAATTACCCGAAGACGAGGTGCTGAGCCGGCAGATTATCCGACGAGTAAAAGCCTATACTATTGTTAAAGGTGAGCTCCATAAACGGAGTGTTTCTGGGGTTTTTCGGCGCTGTGTATCTCCGGAAGAAGGAGTGGAAATCTTAAGGGAAATCCACGAAGGCGAGTGTGGTCACCACGCTACAGCCAAATCTTTAGTGGCAAAAGCTTTTCGACATGGATTTTTCTGGCTTATAGCTCAGGCAGATGCCGAACGATTAGTCAAGACATGCAAAGGCTGCCAAAAATATGCCAAGCAAGGTCATGTTCCGGCTGATTAGCTGCGAACAATACCTATAACATGGCCTTTTGCGGTCTGGGGGCTTGATATGGTAGGACCTTTTAAACGAGCTCCAAGTGGATTTACTCACCTCTTAGTGATGGTGGATAAATTCACCAAATGGATCGAGGCTAAACCTGTCACTAGTTGTGATGGAACAACAACCAAAAGATTTGTCGAGGATGTTATAATCCGGTATGGTTATCCGCATAGCATTATCACAGATAACAGGAGTAACTTTTCTATGGGAGAACTGGCCGAATTCTGCGATGAGCAAAATATCCGGCTTGACATTGTGTCAGTCGCACATCCACAGGCTAACGGACAAGTCGAAAGAGCAAATGGTTTAATTCTACAAGGTCTGAAACCAAGACTCGAAGCACCACTACGACGTGCTGCGGGGGCTTGGGCAGAAGAACTACCTTCTGTAATTTGGAGTTTACGAACAACTCCAAACAGGTTAATAGGATACACACCTTTCTTCTTGGTCTATGGCGCAGAAGTAGTTCTTCCTAGTGATTTTATTCATACTTCTCCTAGAGTGGCCACATATATTGAAGAGGATGTCGAGATTTCTCGACAAAATGATCTCGACTTAGTCGAAGAAGTTCACGTCGTTGCTGAAATGAGATCTACAACCTATCAGCAGAAGTTATGCAAGTATCATAGCCAGAGAGTCCAAAATAGATCTTTCAATAAAGGTGATTTGGTTCTCCGGCTTGTGTAACAAAGAAAGCACAAACTTTCCCCAGTATGGGAAGGGCCCTTTTTAGTTAGTCGAGTATTCCACAATGGATCGTACTACTTAACTGACATGAGGCCAGTCAAAGAAAGACCTGCTACTAAGAAGAGAAAGAGAGCTGGAGGCAGTACAAATCCGGATGAGTTAGACAGACCGTGGAATATTGCTCAGCTACGTCCCTTTTATTCTTAGTTTATCCTTCTTTGTAATCATACATATGTACATGTTCTGTGAGAAATAAAAGTTTTGGTTGCCTCAAGCTTTTTCTGAGAAGTTCTTAAACCATATTATTTCCGAATGATCATGTCATAGTCGAAAATCCCAGAATGCTTGAAAGTACTTTATGCTCATGTCTGTTCTGGTCTAGATTTCCGATTCTAAAACTGCTACCTTCGGGTATAACTCTAAAGTTTCTAGTCTTTACTTTGGTTATTTGTCTGATTGCTGGATGCGGGCATTTTCCAAGTAGTGAATTGTTGGTACTGGAAGACGGCTTTGTTTCCGAGTTTAAACTGGTTTAGCAATTGAGCTCCGTTGCTCGGCAAAGTTTCCGGCGGAAGGTTTAGCTGGCTCACGAAAGGGACGAGGCGGAAAGCCAGATAAACGATAAGTAGAGACAAAAAAATACAAGTGCTTGTGTAAACATTTCAGGCACGCAAAAATCTCAAAGCCAAAAAGTGCTGAATAGATCAAAAGCTTAGCACTAGCAAGATAAATAGTACTTAATATTTACAATCGCATCAGGTTTTTTACGGAATAATACATAAATTTCTCGTCTATGATGCAGGAGGAGATGAAGGATCTGCCGGCTCGCTGGTCACTCCGCCTTGATATTGTTCCGAGATGTCCGCATCCGAGGTGGTGCGTTCATTGTTGGAAACTTCTTCGGTTTCTTCTGCAGGAGGAGGCGGAGTATCCACGTGGGTGAAGAAGGGGATCTCGTAGCTGGTGTCGTGCTGGTGTCACGGCAGATGCCATGGATAGGCTAAAGGTGGGGACTAATACACGCTAGGGGAATCCAGGGAGGGATAGTGAAGTGATTCTCCACATAGAAGTTTATATTTGCTTTGTATCCAAGGTTACAAGTGCTCCTAGAGATGTATTGGCGAGAGGAGGAAGAAGGATCTCTCTTACTCTCGCTCACAGATCACCCTTAAAACCCTAGCCAAACTAGTCAAATCGGAACCCCCTCTACAGAAGCCCTAGCCATCCTTATATAGGGGGGGGCTAGGTCTCCATCTAGGGCATACGTGGAGGTATATTCCTAAGAATATGCCATCTCCCGAAGTAGTAAGCCGACCGGGTTACTTTTCCCTCGCGTCACACATGCAGAGGCTACGTGAGCCTCTGCGGCGCCCGCGTCAGCCGACATGGGTATCGTCACCCTTGTCGGCCACGCCTCGATGGTCCTGCCCTTGTCTGCTTTGCTCAGGCAGTGCGTACCGGGGCTTCTTTTGACCAACGAGATTCCTTCCTTCTCCTAGAAGCTAGATGTGCCCCGGATCATAGTTGATCCGGCCACACCTGTTCCTGCATACAAGTTAAACATGCATTTCCGACTTACTGCTTAAGTCGGTTGAGACTTAGTTAGGTGAATGCCCCTAGTCCGGGTTACCCCGTGATTCAGCCTGCCTTGAGGTGACCCGTCCAGCATCCGCTTTGGCCTTGCCGAACCTCGTCTAACTCGGCCTTTATACCCTGGCGTGACCCTACCCGGGGGTATCCCCCAACATTAGTCCCCAAAGCTGGTGCGATCTTAGATGCCTCGGCCGCTAAGGCCACATCAGTTTCAATTATGTTTGACCTTTGGACGTTATTTCCGAGTTACCTCCTTGTCTCGGGTTATATGGATTTACGTTCCCCTTGCACGTTCCAAGTTTTCACTTGCCGGCCGGGTTACCACTTCAACTCGGACCTCATGGCTTTACTTTCCCGCACATTCAAGTTTTCACTTGCTGGCGGGTTACCACGGTCCTATCCGGTCTTGTTTCCTTCTCTAAATGCCAACCCACGTGGAGGCTAATCATTATGTTGTCTCATTTTAAGGGCCAACACAAGAACCGCTTGATAATTGTCAGTCATCACTGTGCACGGGTCACGTCACGCCTGCCTCCTCGTTTACCGCATCAACGTGTCATGTCATGGGACCAACTCCACTCTGTGGCCTTTGGTGTGGCTCCTTGTTGATTGGTTGATGTGGGTGGTACACGACCATTGTGTGTGGCTTGCCCGCAGGACGCGATCCCACTTTCTCCTCGTGGGAGAGGTTAAATAGGGGAGGGGCGCATCACTTAGGCTTTTTCCCCTCACCATGCCCCTCTGCCATTCGCTCTTCTTCTTCGTCTTCCTCGCGACCGTGCCGCCGCCAGTGCTCCCAAGCAGCAGCGCCGCCGCCGCATTTTCCCCTAGATTTCTACGTCGTCGCCGCCGCTATGCGCCTCCTCCACCACGGGTCACTGCCAATCTAGGCCTTTGCCCCCCGCCGCCGCTAGCGCCAGCGAGGGCATCGATTATCAGATGACGGAGGAGGAGCTCGTCGTTACTGAGCAAGAAATGGAGGAGGACTCCGCCACCGCTGACCGTGGTGCGTGGGCCGGGTCATGGGTCTGCCAAGATGACTTGGACTGGCTCTACCGGACCAGACGCATCCCCGCCGGCATCATCGCGCGTCTTGCCTCCGCCGAACTCGCCCCCTCACCCAATCCGGGTGAGTACATTGTGTTCTTGTCGCACTTCCAACGGGGGTTCGGTTTGCCGGTCAGCGATTTCTTCCATGACTGGTTAAGCACGTACAAACTCCAGCCGCACCACCTTCCTGCCGACGCAATCACCTCTCTTTTTGCTTTTGCCTCTACGATCGAGGGCTACGCCGGATTGTGGCCCACGAAGGAGCTATGGATCTGGTTTTTCGGCCTTCGTCATAATGTCATTCCAAATATTCAACTTGATCCAGAGGACAAGCAGCTCACTCAATTCGGAGCTGCATCCATCTCACCCCGGAGGCTATCGGTTTTCCCTCGAGTCACCGGGCTGGAGTCCTACAAAGGATGGGCCCAGAATTTCTTTTATGTCTGGAATGAGGGCATTGAAGACTTGATCCGGCTGCTTCCCTATGCTCCGGGTCCACCTAACCCGGAAACGTGGGACGTTGTCCCCAAGAAGCCCACAGCCTTGGCCAACCAGGTCAACAAGAGGTTTGCGGAGCTGAAGAAGCTCGGGTTGCGCAAGGAGGATGCTATGATCATGTTCGTGCACAACCGAATATCCCCCCTCTAGAGGCACACCCACAAGGTGTGCCATATGAGCTTCGGCCGCGACCCCAACTGGACCTCGTCCTTCGAGTTGAGCAACTCGGAGATCTATCGCCGGGTCAAGGCTCTCTTCACCACCCACAAGGACTTCTCCACTGAATGGACGTGGGGAATTGAGCATTTCTGCCGGGATAGGCTCCCTCCCTCGGTAAGCTTCGTGGCGCAAATTTACTCCGGGTTAATTATATGTCGGTCATTGTTCCATTTTTGACTCCGTTCTTCATTCTTTTCCTCAGCTATTCCTTCAGCAGACCCTCGAGGACGGCACCTATCCGACCCTTAAATGGGCGCCTGACCGGGAGACCTCGGACAAGGAAGAGCCAGACCAGGAGATGTTCCTCCCGATGACCGACGCCACGGTTTACCCACCGTAAACCCTCTTCTATTAGAGATTGGCCCGATGATGAAGATGACTCCGATGTCGAGGTGATTGAACCTGTTGATGCTGCCCCCTTTCTTATGCTTTTCCCAGATCGCTAACCCGATGGGCAGATCCACGAGGACCCTCCCTTTCCACGGGAACCTGTTCGGCAGACATCAAGAAGAAGCGTGGAGTTGCATCAAGTTCCTCCTCCGACCTTCTCAGCCCTCCAAAAGGCGAAGAAGTCCGAGACAAACTGCTTCAAGCACAGGCAAGGCCTCGGCACGAAGGGCTCGGAAACCCAAGGAGCCCCAAACCTCGGACGCGTAAGTCTCTTTTTCTCTTGTAACTTGTTCTTTCTTGCATTGTTGTAATTTCTCTTCTGACATTATTTGATTTGAAAGGGCTGCGGTGGAGGTCCCTCAGAGTGGATCTAGTATCTCTTCGCTGCTCCATCCTAGCTCCTCTCCCCCTCGTGACGACGAGTCACGCCCGCTGAGCCCTATTCCAGAGGGTTCTGCGGCTGCTCCGGGTTCCAGCCCGCCTCGTCAAGAGGGGGTGGACCCCGGAGCGGGGGAGACGGATCCAGCCGAGGCAACGGCATCCACCACTTCGGCTCCACCGCAACCAGCAACTAGTGAAACTACCTCAAAGACCAACCACCAGCACCAGCACCAATTCCGGCACCAGCAACAAGGGCACCAGCGCCAAGCTCCTCCGCCTCGTCCGAGTCTTCTCAGTCTCGGCGAGGAAGTACCCAGGCAGCTCCTAAGGGGAAATCAACCGCAACCACTTCCTCCTCTCAGCAAGCCAAAGGCAAGAAAGCCCCTGACGTCACCAGGGCAGTGTCCACCGGTGCGGATGGCGCACCTCGCGTCCATGCTTGCCTGAAGGCTTGACGCAAAGGACGCCCCTGCCGAGCCAACTAGTGCGCAGCAACTTGTTCTGCACACCAGTCCGGCCCTTGCTCAGGTTGAGAGGAGAGAGGCACATGCGAGGGGCTTGGTGGCGCCCCACATGCTCAGCAGGGAGCGATATCCTCCGATCTTGATCGAGTTTATGAATAACTGGAACAAGGTGGAGTTTGTCTATAACGATGATCTCCCGGAGAAGTTTGGTCCCGCCGAATTTGCTGCCCAGATGAATATAGCCTCTAAGGCGATTAACCTTGCGGGTCGGATGATGGAGGTACGTTACTTCACCTTTTACTTATCATGCACTAGCAATATAACCATTAGTCCCCGAGCCTCCGGGGGAGTAACTTGTTACTCGGCCGGATGCTCCTTAGAGAACTAACGTAGCTCCTTCATAATTTCAAATATGCACACACCTAGAGCCGGGTTAAGTTCCACTTGGCCCGGATCTTGTACACTTCGAATATGCACACACCTAGAGCCGGGTTAAGTTCCACTTGGCCCGGATTTTGTACACTTCGAATATGCACACACCTAGAGCCGGGTTAAGTTCCACTTGGCCCGAATCTTGTACACTTCGAATATGCACACACCTAGAGCCGGGTTAAGTTCGACTTGGCCCGGATCTTGTACACTTCGAATATGCGCAAGGCTTAAGCTAAATTCTCGTATTCTTTTCAAGTGACCACCAACCGCGGAGTGCTGAGTTCCAGTGTCTTCTGGATACTCACAAGATGCTTTTCGCAAAGCACAATGCTCATCTCGCTGAGCATGAGAAAAGGGGTAAGTTTCTCCCTTGGCGCTTCTCCATTTTCCTTCAACTCCCTCTGCCGAACTAATCTCATTATTTGGTTTCCACAGTTGGGGTGGAGGCTGAGAACAAGATTATGCGAAAGAACCTGGAGCAGATCAAGGGTAAGTCCTTTTTGTCCGACCCTGCTTTGCTTTCCATCTTCTTTTCCTCTTGGCTCGGCAAACATTCATACCTCGGCTCTGCTAGGTCAACACGCTATTTCAGCATCTCTTGAAGATAGTGTGCCCGTGCCTGACATGATGCTGCATTTTCTCGAACAAGCAGGGCAGCATCAGGCCGAGCTCAAAAAGAAATACGATGAGCTTGCCCTTCTCTGAACCAAGAACGACGAGATTGCCAAGCTAAAGGCAGAAATGAAGAAGATGAAGGCGCAACACCAAAATGAGCTTGAAAAGGCTGGCCAGGACTACACCGAAGAGCGCGAGCGCCTCAACCTCCAAATTGCTAAGGACCACGAACTTCTCCAGGAGGCCGACGTCAAACTTGAGTCGGTGAACACTGAACTGGTGCAGATCCACCAAAGACGTGATAATTGCATCAATGAATTGACCCGGATCCACAGCCACATTTCACGTAAGTTCCTTTCCCTTATCCGACATACATCTCCGGGTTACTTCATATGTCTTTTCTCCAGCTTCTTCCTTTGCCTTGTTTTCAGGCCACTTTGCAGAGGGTACTCCTATCGCGAGCGCTGATGTTGCCAATTTCCGCCGAGAGAGGGGTACTCCCGTCGCTCCTGACGGTGAGAGCATTCCCTTTGACATGGAGGACCTATTGGTCAGCCTGTCATCTCGCGTGGAAATCATCAAGAACTACGGCAAGGATCTCCTTGACGTTTCAGTCCAAGTCTTCAACACGTTCTGGCCCGGTGAGAGCGCTCCGAAGAGAATTTCACTTCTTGCTAAAAAGCTGTCGGAGATCGAGACCCATCTCGACCTTTGGAGGGAGTCCGCTGGACGTGCTGCAGCTGAGACCGTTCTTCACCACATACTCACGTGGTATGAGAAGATCGATCTCAGCCTCCTGACGCGCGTGCGCACCGGATCCAAGTGGACCGATGACCCGGAATGGGTAGCTCGGCGCCAGGCTTGCGCCCATAGCCTTGTTGAATATTCTCCCATTCATGAATGGACTAAGGTTCTGAGCTTCCTGGAAGCCGCTAGCGACGAAGAGGTCGAGAATGTCGAAGATAGTTCGGACGAGGATGGAGAGGACGATGCCTCGGATATTGAAGAAGGCGAAGATGACGCCGAACTTCCTCCTCCTGCTGCTCCTTAATTAAAAACACTTGAAAACTTATCAGATCCCCGGTATGCCGGGTGGAAATGTATCCCATACTTATGTAATATTTTGCTACTAAGTTTGTATGCCGGATTAACTTGGGCGTAGTCCCCGAGTTTCATTTTCTTGTTCGTCCAATCTTCTGGCTCGGTTCGTGTCTACCTTGATTCGGTTTTACGACTTACGAATCCGAGCTTCAAAAATTGTTTTAACAATACTTAGAAACTTTTAGGCTTAGCTCAAAATAATTTAGCATAATAGTTTGAAAGTAAATACAGGGTTAGTCTGAAAAACAAACGTCGACTCGATTAAGTTCTTTTCCTTAGTCGTTTTTCATGTGCTACGCAATTCCAAACTTGTTCTCTTGCTTGCCATGAAGCCAATTCTTGTTGGACAGTAGCAAGTCGAAGAGTTGGGTTTTTGGTGCTCACACATTACTAATTCGAGTTAAATATAACAACTTACTCCATCTGACGTAAATGTAATAAAAAACAAAAAATATTATTAAGGCAGTCCCTGAGTTACTGCTCGAGGTGCCAATATTTCATTCATAAGCTCATTGCCGGCATACATACCGACATATGAGAAGACTCGGATACATACACTTCTCTGCTAAGTGTAGAAAGGATGAAATAGAGCTACATTCCATGGGCGCTTAGATTCTTCGCTGGACCTGTCCGCCTTGTTCTTTTCCTGTGGCTTTGCATCTATAAGATAATAAGAGTCATTGTGCAATGCTTTGCTCATGATGAACGGCCCTTCCCATGGGGGGATAACTTATGCATGCCGGCAGTACGCTGTACCAACCGGAGCACCAGACCGCCTTCCCGAAAGACTCGGGGGCTTACTTTTTGGCTATGATAGCGTCGAAGATTTTGCTGATATATGGCGGATCTGGACAATGCCAGTTCTCTCGCTTCTTCCAGCAGATCAACATCATTTTGCCGGGCTTCTTGCACTTCGGCTTCTATGTATTGGGTGACCCTAGGAGAATCATGCTCTATGTCGGCTGGTAATACAGCTTCTGCCCCATATACCAGAAAAAACGACGTATAGCCTGTTGATCGATTCGGAGTTGTTCTTAAACTCCACAGTACCGCTGGTAGTTCTTCTATCCAGCACCCTGTTGATCTTTGTAGCGGCTCAATGAGCCAGGGTTTTATCCCGGATAGTACTAATCCGTTGGATCTTTCCACTTGTCCGTTCGATGCGGGGTGGGCTACCGAGGCTACGTCGAGTCGGATCTTCTTGTCCCGGCAGAAGCGTGCAAATGCTCCCTCCGCAAAATTTGTTCCATTATCCGTTATGATACTGTGTGGGTAGCCGTACCTCAAGATTATATCCTTGAGAAACGTTACGGCCGTAGCCCCATCACATTTCCTTATAGGCTTTACTTTGATCCACTTCGTAAACTTGTCTACCATGACCAAAATGTGAGTCATATTTCCCCTTGCTGGTTTGAACGGGCCAACCATATCCAAGCACCATACATCGAATGGCCATGTAATTGTTATGGTCTTGAGTTGCGACATTGGCATATGTGTCTTGGTAGCGTACCTCTGACAACCAGTGTATTTTCTCACCAGATCTTCTGCTTCTTCTAAGGCACTTGGCCAGTAGAATCCATGCCGGAATGCTTTTGCCACCAAGGCTCGGGATGAGGCATGATGACCGCATTCTCCTTGGTGTATATCTCGGAGGATGTCAAGCCCTTCTTTCGGGTCAACGCATCGCTGGAGGACATTGGTTACACTCTGTTTGTACAGCTCAGAATTGATAATTGTGTATGCCTTTGCTCTCCTCTGAGTTTGCCTGGATAACACCTCCTCAGTGGGTAACGTTCCATCTTTCAGGAATTGAAATATAGGCAGGCCCAAGCTGGTATTGCTCGTGCAGGGAACACATCCTCATCAATTTCCATCTGATCCACCGACATAACTTCAACCGGATCACGCTAAGCAGTCCCCGGGTCCTGCGAGGTAGTCCCCGGGCTTGCTGAGGCAGTCCCTAGGTTTGCTGATGCAGTTCCCGGGTTTCGCGCACCACCTCCCATGTCAATGTTCATGGGCTCAGCTCCGGATTCTGTATCTTCCGGGACATAGATCGAGTCGGTTCCTGGGGACGGCCTGATAGATGGTTTTATGAGGTGTTCCAGTGCTACACCCGGTGGAATTGCTTGTCGGGTTGATCCGAGCTTCGATAGCATGTCGGCAGCCTAGTTTTCCACCCGGGGTACATGGTGAAATTCACACCCCTCAAAGTAACCAGATATCTTCTGTACATGAAATCTGTATAGCGCCATGTTTGGATCAAGGGTGTCCCACAGTCCTGATACTTGCTGTACCACCAAATCCGAGTCGCCAAAGCATATGATCCGACGTATCCCAATCTCTTTTGGTACCTTGAGCCCATGCACAAGTGCTTCATACTCTGCGACATTATTCGATGCCACGAAATGGATTTGGAGCACATATTTCAGCTGGTCCTTCTTTGGCGAGGTAAGCACAACTCCAGCGCCTAGCCTGGTTTTTGTTTTTGACCCGTCAAAGTGCATCCTCCAGTAGTTCGGATCTGGTGGCGGTGGTTCGTATTGTACCTCGGCCCAATCTACAAAAAAGTCCACCACAGCCTGAGACTTGATTGCTTCTCTTCTGTCATATTGTGGCGCATAAGGAGCTAGTTCAATTGCCCATTTTGCGATTCGACCACTTGCATCCTTGTTACCCATTATCTCGGATATGGGAGCCTCACATATTACTTTGATGGGGTGCTCCTCAAAGTAATGCTTTAACTTCTTTGCCGCCATATAGACACCATATGCCACCTTTTGAAAGTGCGGGTAGTTCTGCTTTGAGGCAGATAATACCTCGCTCAAGTAATACACTGGCCTCTGCATCGACTTACCCTCTTCATCGTGCTCTACTACAATCACTGCACTTACAACTCGGTTGGTTGCGGCTATGTAGAGCAACATTGGCTCCTTTGATAGTGGAGAGGCTAACACTGGTGCAGTGGCTAACATCTTTTTTAAGTGGGCAAAGGCTTCATTGGCCTGGGGCGTCCAAACGAACTTATCCGACTTTTTCATGAGTTGGTAGAGAGGCAATGCCTTTTCTCCCAACCGACATACAAACCGACTTAACGATGCCAGGCATAGGCATCTAGTGAACTTCTGGACATCGTTAAGACACTTCGGTAGCTCCATTCGTTCAATGGCCCGGATCTTAGTTGGATTAACTTTGATACCTCGGCCGGAGACGAGAAATCCGAGTAATTTTCCAGCCGGGACACCGAAGGTACATTTTTCTGGGTTAAGCTTCATTCAGAACCTTCTCAAGTTCGCGAATGTCTGCCTGATGTCATCAAGGAGCGTTTTGCTTTCCTTGGTCTTGATAACCACATCATCCACATAAACTTGTACATTTTGACCTATTTGGTCGTGCAAACATTTTTGCATACATCTTTGGTACGTTGCACCCGCATTACGTAAACCAAATGGCATGGTGCGATAGCAATAAGCCCCATATGGGGTGATAAATGTGGTCCTTATTTGATCATCCGGATTCAGAGGTATCTGGTGGAAGCCAGAATATGCATCAATGAATGACAACAGTTCACATCCCGCGGTTGAGTCTATGACCTGATCTATCCTCGGCAGTGGAAATGGATCTTTTGGACACGCCTTGTTCAGGTTCGTGTAATCGATACACATACGCCAAACCCCTGCCACGTTCGGGTCATCCTTCTTCTCCACGAGCATCGGATTAGAGAGCCAATCCGGATAGAGTACTTCCATGATAAATCCTGCTGCTAGCAACCGAGCTATCTCGTCTCCAATGACTTTTCTCCTATCCTCGGCGAAGCGGCGGAGAGGTTGCTTCACCGGCCTTGCTCCGGGTCTCACGTTCAAAGAGTGCTCGGCCAACTCCCTTGGAACACCTTGCAATTCCTATGTAGACCAAGCAAAAATATCCCGATTCTCACGGAGGAAGTTAACGAGCTCGCTTTCCTATTTATCATTCAACCCGGCACCAATTGTTACGGTGCGCTCTGGGAACATATCATCAACAGGCACTTTCTTAGTATCCTTTGCGGCTTGGAGCGAAACGCTACCATGCGGGTTACTCAATGCCAGCATATACTGCTGCGCGGACTGAGCTAATGCCGCCACCTCTTGAATTTTTCTTTTCTCTTGCGCAATCACGAGTGACTCGGCTAGGTTCGACCCGGCTGAGGCACACTCAATGGAACGTCGGAAATCTCTAGCAATGGTAATCACTCCATTCGGCCCGGGCAACTTTATCTTCAGATAACTGATGTGGCAGCTTGCCATGAACTTGTTCAATCATGGCCTTCCGAGTAACGCGTGATACGCACTTTCCAAGTTCACCACCTCAAACTCAAACTCCAGATTCTCAGTTCGGCAATTATCTCTCGTGCCAAACAATACGTCAACCCGGACTTTGCCTATGGGCTCACAAGAAATGCCTGGTACAATACCATGGAAAGTTGTCCTTGTAGCCTGGAGCATGTTCTCCGAGATACCCAACTTGTGCATTGTATCCGCATACATGATGTTAATGCTACTTCCATTGTGAATCAGTACCTTGGAGAACCTCACATTGATGTTAGGCCCAATGAATGTCGGGTCCAGTACTAACACATACGAACCTAGACTCGGCATAAGCTTGGGATGATCTTTGATGTTCCAGGTGATTTCCTGGTCCGACCAAGGCATGTACCTCGTCACCGCTGGCATTACCGCATTGACCTCCATATGTCGGCGCTGCAAGCTTTTCCTATCTGTTTCCTCAGTTGTGAACACACAATAGATCTGGTGATGCTCTCTGTACTCATTTCTTCCCTCATTTCTGGGGTACCTCTGATCCGACTGGTGCTGATTTTCGACCTGATGCACTGCATCCCTTCTCTCGCTGTTGCGTTTTCGCTCCAGAGAGCAATTGCCGAGGTTGATCGTTCCGGGGTGCCTGGGCATTCCCCGAACCACCTTGTTCTATCTTGCGCATCCACTCACATTGCCTCGTTGTATGACCCGCTGGGTTACTCGGATTTGGCATGTGAAATTTACACGGCTGATCCAACATCGACTCATAGGTGTACCTCGGACGGTCCTTCCTTTCTTGCCACTGTTTCTTTTGCTCTGGCGTCCAAGTTTTCTTGCCATCATTTCTTGGTGTCCATTGTTGCCCTTCAGTCTTCTGACATTGATTGCTTCCTGTTTCGGGCTGATCCTGATTCACAGCTGCAACCTGTTGTGAACTGTTCCGGTGAACCGGTCTATCATCCCTCCTTTTACCTCTATAGTCATTCCTCCGGGATGATCCGGATCCATCTCTCTGGTAGTACTCCTCACTCGACTCGTTGGACACGAGCCTAGATTGAGTTGGATCGCCCAAGGCATATGAATCAGCAATCCGGATCATCTCTGCCAACGTAGTTGGCATCTTCCTTTGTAACTTTTGCCACAGTTCGCTTGCATATCTGCATCCCTGTGCAAACCACGCTATGGCCTGTGATTCTATCACGCCCTCACATGAGTTTCTCATGGTACACCACCGAGTTAAAAACTCTCGATCCGTCTCATTCGGTCTTTGCTTGCACATAGCTAGTGTCTGTGGCCTATTCGGCCTCTGATACGTACTCGAGAAATTGCTGATGAACATCTCTTCAAAATTTATCCAGCAGTTAATGCTCCCGGGTGGCAAATTGTTCAGCCATACCCTTGCCGGGCCCTCCAACATCTGGGTTATGTATCGTACAGCCCACCTCAAGTTGCATGTGGCAATTTTCACAGCCGTTGCATAATTTATCAACCAATCCTTCGGCTTAGTGCTGCCGTCATACGTCTTCGTGCCTCTGGGTAACTGGAAGTTAGGTACCGGTGGCTCTTTCATGATCCGGGGTCCAAAACATGCAGGACCCGGAGGACCTTGACTTTCAATCTGCTCCGACCTATACAGTCGATCCAGTTTCAACCTGGCATCATCTGGCATCAAATCCTTGCTCCCCAATCTTGACCCTATCACATGATAGTCCGGCCTTGGGTATCCTGCATTTACCATTTCCGAATCTCCATCATCATACCGGTTTCGTTCTCGTGGCACATCTCTCTATTGCATACCTCGGCCGACACTCTGCTCTTGCCTTGGTATATTCCGCTGCTGCGGTTGTCCTGTAGAGTTGCGCTGTCCGGCATTGCCGTTAACAGCGTTTCCTTGACCGGCATTGCCTTGGTCACGGTTACCTCGACCAGCTTCACCTCGGCTTACACTCTGTCGATCGTCGTTTCTTTGTACCTCTTTTGCCTTTCCTGCCCTTGTCGGGTCATACGGAACAATCTGCTTGTTTCTCTTGGCCGAGGTTACTACCTCCTCTCTCCTTGGACCACCATGAGGAGACAATGCGGCTCCAGCGGATTTCTCCGGGTTACCCACCACCAAATGAACGATCTTGGAGGCCCCAGCTCTCTCCGGGTTTGCCCTGAGCAGTTCCTCATTTTGCCTGTTCGTGATCTGAACCAACTCATTGACCCGATCTTGCTGTCTTTGACGGGCTTCACCCATCAGACCCTCTAGCTCGGATGCAGCTGCATCCGCTGCTCTGAGGTTTTTCGCCGGGGTACTGTACTTCGGCAGCCCTACGGACAAACAGTTTTCAGCCTCCTCAATTCGAGTATCCCCTTCTTTGTTCATTTCACTCATGAGATTTCTCCCCTTCACTTTTACAACATCTACTTTGTTTGCCTTTGCGTACTCACGCAGTGTCATGTTCAACGACTGCTGAGCTGCAGCAATCTTTTTTGCTCCCTCTAGAATTTTCTGCCTAGTTTCCTCTAGCTCGGCCTGTGCCTGAGCCGGATCTACCACTGCTGCTACCGGGTTTGCCAAGCTATCCATAGCCTCTCTCTGTACATTCTCAGGCCTCTCTAATGGAGGTCCTCTACCTTTCCTCAGTGCCTTAGGTGTTACCTCCAGATCTGGCGCCGGATCCTTGCTTGCGCCCGCACCAGGCGCGGTCATCATCACTTCAGCACGGTCCGGGGAGCGAGCTATACGCGCCCCTTGAACCACGCTAAGGGGTGGTTCCCCTGCTTCAATGACGTGCCGCGGATGAACGCATGATACATCCACAGCAACGTAGACCTTATGCGCACCCAACTTGACGAAGAGGCCGTTGCGCGGAAGTGGGCGTGTGCCGAAGTAGCCAGCGTTGGCGCTGACGAAGTCCAGCGCTCCAAAGTGCTGAACGAGCCTGGAGACGATGCGCTCGCTGGTGCCGATGAGGTTTCCCGTCCGGATCTTCACCCCTGCTAGCGCCGCTAGCCCCACGGTGGGCGCCAACTGTCATGGTGGTGTCACGGCAGATGCCATGGATAGGCTAAAGGTGGGGACTAATACACGCTAGGGGAATCCAGGGAGGGATAGTGAAGTGATTCTCCACATAGAAGTTTATATTTGCTTTGTCTCCAAGGTTACAAGTGCTCCTAGAGCTGTATTGGCGAGAGGAGGAAGAAGGAGCTCTCTTACTCTCGCTCACAGATCACCCTTAAAACCCTAGCCAAACTAGTCAAATCGGAACCCCCTCTACAGAAGCCCTAGCCATCCTTATATAGGGGGGGGGCTAGGTCTCCATCTAGGGCATACGTGGAGGTATATTCCTAAGAATATGCCATCTCCCGAAGTAGTAAGCCGACCGGGTTACTTTTCCCTCGCGTCACACATGCAGAGGCTACGTGAGCCTCTGCGGCGCCCGCGTCAGCCGACATGGGTATCGTCACCCTTGTCAGTCACGCCTCGGTGGTCCTGCCCTTATCTGCTTCGCTCAGGCAGTGCGTATCGGGGCTTCTTTTGACCAGCGAGATTCCTTCCTTCTCCTAGAAGCTAGATGTTCCCCGGATCATAGTTGATCCGGCCACACCTGTTCCTGCATACAAGTTAAACATGCATTTCCGACTTACTGCTTAAGTCGGTTGAAACTTAGTTAGGCGAATGCCCCTGGTCCGGGTTACCCCATGATTCGGCCTGCCTTGAGGTGACCCGGCCAGCATCCGCTTTGGCCTTGCCGAACCTCGGCTAGCTCGGCCTTTATACCCTGGCGTGACCCTACCTGGGGGTATCCCCCCAACAGCTGGTCAGATCAGCTACGTGGCACCCGTATCCGGCGCAGGAGTGCATGATGGCTCGAAGGTCCTGCTCCTGGCCGTCTTCGTCTACCTTGCAGTACCCTTTCGTCACTTGCCATATCTCCATGTTTCCATGGTGGCTCATGACCATGGTGAGAGCGTTCTGCGTAGCAGTCCGCGCGTAGGACATGTTCCAGTCCCAAACAAGCTGCGACATCTCCTTGGCCCTGTCCCGCACCTCAAAATCCAACATGCTTGGCATGTCCGGAATCCTGAGAGACTCGCCAATGTCCTCAAGGGACTGGCGGTAGTCATGAAGAAGATCACCGACTTGGGTAAGCCGGTGAGTGCGGGGCTCGGGCGAGGAAGAATCCGTCAACTTCAGAGGACCTATACACAAACAAGTTAAGAGAAAAACCGACATTTATAGAAGTCAAAGAAAAATATAAGTCAGAGAGGTGGAACGTACCAAAAATGACGTCGTCAATCTTGGTCTTCTCCTCCCGGAGACTCTGGAGTTCAGCCCGGAGCGCCTGGGATATGTCCTTCTCTGTGCCAAGCTCATTCTTGAGATCCAAGATTATTTTATCCTGAGCAGCGATCTTGTGATCATGCTCATCAGTGGCCATGGAGGAGGATTCAAGGACTTGAGCTATGCTCTTTTCATGATCTGCCTTGAGCTTATCCAGCTCTTGGCGAAGTCCCTTGTTCTCCACCACCAGGGTCTTGAGGTTCTCGGCCTCTTCAATCATAGCGATGGATTGTTTCACCAGCCTGTAAGTCAAAAAAGAACAACAGTTCAGAAAAATTTGACATTGAAAAAAGCAAAGACAAGGTTTGAATCTCGGAATGTTTACCTTCGGCTTCATCCCTTGCTACTTTGAGCTCAGCATTTTTAAGACGGAGAGCTTTGATCTCTCTCCGCTTATCACAGACATTGGTCAGTAATTCCTGGTTATAGGAACATACTTTCTGTAAGTCAGAATACCCAAAGTCAGAAAGCTACTTAAGACTCGGGCTAATATTTTTGCTAAATATCAGCACGAGCCTTGGGGGCTACACTAGTTCGTTCTTTGGCATCCTAATGAAGCATAAACTCGGATTCTATATCCTACTTCATGCTTGGGGGCTAGAGGATATGATATAACATAATGGAAAAAACAAGAGTTGGAATTCCAACTTACATATTGCTCGTGGGTGAGTTTGTCTAAACCCGCGTTCACTTCAGCGGCCACCTTCTCGGCAAGAGTAAGAGGGGTCACTGGGGCTGTTGGAAGCTCGCCAGTCCTAATCCTCTCATCGCGAAGGCGGACTTGAGCGAGAATGTCAGAGAACTTGACGTCCTCTGCTTCTTGCGCTTCCTCCTCGGGGGATAAATGGCTTTTATCCAGGACTTGCCTGGCTAGCCGCTGGATCTCCTCTGCAGATTTCTAGGTCAGGCCAAACTTGGCAAGACCCGGATTACTGAGGAGGTTTTAGGCGAAGACTTCAGCCGAGGGATCATTACCCGAAGAGGGTTCACCCTTATCTTGAGCTGACGCACCCACGGTGACGTCAGTTTGCGACCCAAGGATCGCAGGCTCCGATTGAGGAGCCGGATCTTCGGCAGCATCCGACGAGATAACCGGAGTTGCAGAAGGTTGAGGGGCCGGAGTCGGAGGAGCCACGGTAGGGGAAGCTATGTAAGCTTCGTATGATGCAAGGGCTTCGAAAAAATCCCTTTCCCCTTGCTCTTGATGATCGATTTTGCTCTGAGAAGGTAATAAAGTCGGAAACGTTACATCTCGGAAAGAAGTTTGAGTAAAGTACAAAGGCGAAAAAGTTGTGACTGAAAGTTACCTCTTCACGACAGGCACCTCCTTTGTGCCAACCACTACTGTCGGAGCTTTGCGCTTCTTGAGCGCAAGATCCGACAGTGGAACTACTTCCACCTCCTGAGAGAACTCCGGAGGGTATCCTTCGAGCGGAGCAAGTTCTGACTCAGGGATGTCAGCAAGCTGAAAACAAGAAAATATATCAGTATTGCAGTATAACTCGAAGATTGAAACACATAAAAGGTGTGATGATGGAAGCTTAACGGCACCACGGGGTTTTCCGCCGTGTGCATGTCCAGAGAAACCTCCGGAATCCTCCTTTCGATCTGCTCCTTGATCAACCACTTGATTTGGCTTATGTAGCCTTCAGTGGTGTAGGCTTTGGAGCTGATACGGAGGGAGTTGTTTGGAGAAGACGTGATGGAGTGCATCAGTCTATCCCCGTGGTACTGAAGTGGCTGGATCCGACATGAGACCCAGCACTAGACCAAGTCGGATCCCTTTAGACCACTGTGCTTGATCAGATATTCAATCCGCCTCTTAGCAAGGATCAGATCATCAGTGAGAGCCGGAGCAGCCTCGTCCTAGGAAGGCTGGGCCATGGCATCTCTGTAGACAAAAGCCGGCAAAACAGTAGCTTTGCCGGGAGCCGGAATATCCCTATGGTAGAAAAAAAGTGGATGGCCATTGTTTGACCGAGTCACTGGCAGAAATTTTGGGATATGCCCGGTCATGTCTAAGAGAAAAGCTAATAGTGCCGGTGATGTAAGGAACACCGGCAGTAATGGAATTCCTCCGGACATGAAAATAAAACCGGAAGAGAAGCAAACTCGGCCTAATGCCGAGAAAGCCCTCGCAAAGCGCAGCATATGCACTCATTTCTAGAAGTGAGTTGGGAGGAAGATTGTGGAGTTGAAATCCGTAATGATTTATCACCTCGGAGAAGAACTCCGAGGGAGGAAAAGACAGACCTCGGTCAAGATGGGTGCCGAAGTGGACCTGCTCGTCATCGCGCGGGTTGGGGACGGTTTCACCGGAGCCGCTCCGCCAGTCACCGGCGGCGAGAAGCCCCTCCTTCTCCACGTTCTTGAGGCCTGCTTCGTCAAGGGTGCAGGGGATCCAGATTCCCCGGTAGATCTCCTTTTCTGCTGCTGCTTCCGCCTTCGCCGTTGCCGCTGCTGCCGCCAAACCGGAGGAAGAAGATGATGAAGCCATTTTCTCCGGTGAGAGGGTGACCTTAAAGGGGCAACGCTGGGAGCTCTGTTGGGGTAGGACGAGGAGGCTCTATGCACGCAGTAAGATTGGGAGGAAAGGAAACAGCAAAGGACTGGTGGAAAGGAGAAGAAGAAATCCGAACCCCTTATATCCACCTACTTGTGCCAAGATTCGTGCAAACGCTACAGTGTAACCGCCACGCATCGTGGAAAGAACAGGGAAGGACCCGCGCGATGATTGTGTCGCCTCGATCTCCACGCATGCATTGAAACGGCGCCTCGGTTTCGCGGATCGCGGACCCACCAACAGTCGTGCTGATGGAACGCCTGTCAGATGACGTGACTTGACCATGCTTGTGTCAGGTGGCGTTAGAGACCAAGTTTCGGCTTAGTTTAAAATCGAGCTGGAAAATCCGAGTAACCTACTGATAGGTCCGACCTATTATTAAGACCCGGGTCATATTTTTTGTCGTGAAGTTGCAGGAACCCTTCAAGATTCTTCAAGCCAAAGATCAAGCTAGACGATGATAAATCTGACTTTGGATCTTGGAGGCCTCCGGGGGCTGCTGTTGGGGATATACTTTCCGGGTATCCTCACAGTTCCTCACTGACCAGGGTGGCCCATTTCGGGTTAGAGCTTTGCTTCACGGGCGGCCCAGTCAGGGAGAAAGACGGAGTCCAATCCGTCTACGGGAAGGTCCAGAAGACTTACCGACTTAGGCCCATAATGTTACTTGTAGTTCAAGATGTACTCTATAACCGACTCTTAGACGTAGCCGGATAGATCTCTCTTGTAAACCCTAGGTCGGATATCTATATAAGCCGTCCTAGGGAGAGCCTTTAGGGCAACATTCTAAACCCAATACTTTAGACCTTCAACTCGCACAGGAGAAACCCTTGTAACCCATATTCCGGCTTTGCCGTATTACTGGATTGCTAGCAGGAGTAGGATTCGTCCAAAGTCGGCGGATTCGAACCTGGGTAAACTTGTGTGCTCACCGTCCCGGAACACCGTACGTCTCACACCCCTCTCTTCCGCACGCCTCGAGGACCCCCTCATGGCGTACTTGTCATCAATATGACGACAATATCCGAAGAGAAAAGTTGTAGAGATCACACTCATCTTATTATCGCGGGTGGTGGTTGTGCGACTCGTTGCTCTGCGTGCCTTACCGCTCTATGCCGGTAAGCTACATGCCACCACTGTAGCTAGAATATGACCCAAGGATGAACACCACCACTCGCTGGCAATCTAGCCTAGGGCGTCGTCTCCAGCATCGCTAGATCGTTTCACCTCACCGCTGTGGGCACCAGCATCGCCGACTATGGGTGTCCTCACCATAGCGACGCATGTGGATGACCAAAATCTGTTCTGGAGAATTTACCAATATTGTAAATTTCAACACCAATAGCTCTTGAGGCAACAGAAAAGCGATAGGTCCTATCTTGCAGATGGAATACGTTGAATTTGGCTACAACCCCTCTGAAACAAGCTTGAAGCACCAAGCCAAGTGTGTGCACATTAATTCAAAAATGGACTCTGCTAAAAGAGATAACCAAAAAGAATTCTCTTCTTCTAAAGCCACTGAAGAAGTTTATAGAATGGCCAAATTTATTCCTTACATTTTGATCAAAAGATAAACCCTCTTCAAAATCTAGATAAGGTGGCAAAATCTGAGTATTCTTCATCAAATCTTTAGCAAGTGGTTGGTCCTCTTTAGGGACAGAAACTTGATCACCCACATGAACACGGTGAATCGGCATGTCAATAACAATTCCAGTGGTGATATTCTCTCCTTCAAGTAAGAACCATGCATCAATGAGGACACTTCAAAATTCAGTAAAACCAATCTCCTAGCATGAGGCCTTAGCAGAAGGAAAGCTGCTCGAGGGGTGTCACTTAGATCAACAAGGGAATAAGAACTAGATTTCCATTTGAGAGGGATAGTTTCTTTGTCAAAATAAACCGCTGGAGATCTAGAGGAAAATGCATCAAAAAATCCATGAACTCTGGCCAAGTTAGAGGGGAACCTCACAACAGAATCTAGCTTGATAACTTCCTTAGTTTCCAGGTGGAAACCCTCCAGAGGAGAGCCATCAGCTTTCAAAAGAACCAAACAATTCTTGTTGCCTGATAGAACCAGGGATCCTTCAAGAAACTTACCATTCTCCATGGCTCCTGTGTAGAAAACCTTCCAGCTGCTAGAGGAGAAATCCATGATGGATGAGGCTAGGGGCTTTGGGGTGTGCGGAAGGGATGGTTTGCCGGAGATGGGAGATCGCCGGCGAGCGGCTATGGTGGGGTGGTGGTGGTGGGTCTCATCCTCACTATCGGGTGCTCTCATTAGTAGATACTAGAATCCTTTACTTGGAGAGACCAATTACTTGAGGAGGGCCTTGATTCACTCTTAGATACAATCTAGAGGAGGGGTTCCCACTTTGGGGTTATAGGGATAAGCCAAGAGTCAACTCAATACATGTATTTCATGTAAATTAATTAGAGCTTTAATAGTTCTTACGAATGGCCTACCTAGAATTATAGGTGCTATGGGATCTTCAGACATGTCCACTATAACAAGACCAATAAGAGCAAGACATCCTTTGATTTCAACTACTATATTTCCTTTCATCCCAACAACTTATTTATAAGTTGAATCAGCAAGATGGAGTCCCATTTTAGTAGTTGCAAATGGCCCTAGATTTAGTTTATCAAATAAACTTTTAAAAATTGTTGAAACACTTGCACCAAGATCACAAAGTCCATCTAATTCATTAACTCCTATTTTAATTTTAATAGTGGGATCAAAGATATCATCAAGCTTAACCGCAAGTTTATCGACTATTATTTTATACTCCATATCTAACTCACGTAACTTTTGTTGGAAATATGCCCTAGAGACAAATAATAATAAGGATTATTATCATATTTCATAAAGTTTATGATTAAGTTTTATATCATGCTATAACTGTATTGAAAGCAAATGTCAATACACGTGTGATATATAAACAACAAGTAGTTCCCGGTGAAGCTCTAGTCACTAGTTCATTGGTCAACAGATGATCAAGGTTTCCTGATCATGTGGCATTTATGCCAGTTGACAATGGAGTCACCTCATTGCGAGAATGAGATGATGAGATATACCCAACCTAACCATCGTGACCCTATCATGTCATGAAGTTAAATTTATGATGATTAGAATAGACCTAGTGTCATATTTCTTAGACCGTGAGGCCATATCAATCACTGTTACCCGAGGGTACTTTGATAGCATCAAACGTCATCTGTTGACTCGGTGATCATAAAAGTGTGTTCAGGTATTCAGAGGAACAGTTGAGGCAATATGCATCAAGAGTAGGATGTGTCCATCCACGTGACGGAAAAGATACTCGAGGGCCCACTCAGAGAAGTTGTATCGAATAGCTGTGCTGCATGTAATTTGATCACGAGGATATCATTTGTTAGAACGAGTCAAGTAGCATTTGTTGATAACTATTGAACACGACATGGTGATGTCATTGATCAGAGCTCGTACAATTCAAGTACCGAGAGACAAAAGGAATATGACACGATATTCATGGTTCAAACGATAAAATATTTCGTGGAATGCACATGGGTCACATGGCCATCCAGGTCCCTCTATTGATCATTGGTGCGGGAGCGTCCTGACCATGTCTAGAGTGTTCCCGAACCATGGGGTATCACGCTTAAGGGCATGATGATGCTTAGAGAGTGTTTTGGGATCGGCAGAATCACCGAAGAAAAGAGAAGAGAGAAAACCAGAAGGGTTTCGGTAAGTCCGGAGTATGTCCGGAATGAGAGGGAATGAGTTCCACATCAACGATAATTGAATAATATGTAAGTGAGTGTTAAATACTGATTTAATCATTCAATTATATTTATTCAATAAAAGAAAAAGAATTAAAAAGGGTCAAATACCTTATTAGGCCAAATACGGAGGGAAATGGGCCCATGAGGGAAAGAGCGAAGGGAGGAAGGAGGAGGGGTGGCCGGCTAGGCCAAAGTACCCCGCGTGGGGCCCACTTGGGCCCTGGCCAGCAGCGGCCAGCCCCCTCTCCCCTCTTCCTTGTTTAGTCCCACATGGCTAAGCTAGTTAGCTATGGGGTGGTTTTTCCCCTATATAAAGAGAGGTATTTTGGCAAAATAAATACACAATAATCAATAAAAGGCTCCCTCTATTTTGGGGAGACCTCTAGTTGATTCTCTCTCTTCTCCCGTGACCATGGTCCCAAGTCCGGATCGCATGAGCAGGAGTCTTCTTCATCGTGGAGCGCCGTTGCGTTGCGGGATTCGGATCCAGGAGCTCTACTTCCGCAACTGCTGCTGGATCGGAGGAGCGGGAGTCATCGTCAGGCACCGAACGTGTATAACTCCCTGTGAGGTGCAACACTTGGGGCACTATGAGTTGTTGGAGCCGTAGGAGCTACCGGGACTTCAACACGACCTTGAGGTCGGCTTCGGTTCGTCTACATCAACCACGCTCTCCCGAGCGTTGACAACACTTTTTGGTCTTCAAGGGTAAGTTCGCAAAAATCCCCTCACGTTACTTCATTACTAATTGATAGGTCCTATCATTGGGGTTCTTAACGTAGGAAATTTTTTATTGTTTTCATGCGCGAACCCCTACAGTAGTATCAAAGCTAGATCTATGCGTAGTATTGCTAGTATGGGTAGAACACACGAGTTGTAGCATGTGGGCATTGATCTTTTAGTTGTTACCCTCCCAAGTGTACTTGTGTATACCGCGGTAATGCTTGATGAAGCGTCCCTCAACCGACTTTATGTGTTTATTCGCGAGACTAATCCACGCTTAGCATACGGCTTGTACCGTATAAAGTGGCTTTGGGGGGGTGTCTGTCTCTCTCGCATTAGTTGGTATGCCATTTGCAATGGAGGGCCCCGAAAGGGGTGTAGTATAGACAACTACTTGATCAACATTGTGGTGGAAGTTCGTAGGTAAGAACGGTTCTTGTATGAAAACCCTATCATCCATGTAAAACATGCAAAGATAAAGTAGAGGCATCTAACTTTGTTTTGCAGGGGGCGTTGTGATGTGATATGGTTATGGCAAAGGTAAAGTAGTTTACTTTAGGTTGCTAAGTAGTAGTAGATGGTCATGGAGATGATGGACTATCACGCCGGAGGCACCTGTACCCTGGTGCCGGAACCCTGGCGCCGGAATCCGGAGGCACGGGATGGAGATCACAGCGTGAAGGACCATATCACATCGCTCTTACATTCAATGTTTATTGTTTGTGCATCTTATTGTGTGCTAGTATTAGATACTCGACGGTAGCCTAATAAGATGATCCGTAATCAAAATACCAATATAAGTGTTCTCCCTTAGTGTGCACCACCAAGAAAGTTCTCCTATATGAGGTAGGCTGTGACGATCGGGTGTCAGACATATTTGCGTTCGCATACAGTGGGTGTAAGCCATGTTGCACAACAAATACACTAAGGTTGAGTTGGAGAGCCTAGCATGTGTAGACATGGCCTTGGAACACGGATGGTCGAAAGATCGAGCATGAGTCGCATGAATGATGTGATCGACGTTTTGGTATCCACCTTTGCAACTATATCGCCAGCCATGATGATCGGGGGTGGTGTAGTGAATAGGGATCGTGTAATCGCTAAAACCCTTCTAGGATAGGAGTTTTTATTGGAGTTATTATGTTTTAGCTCGTATAATTATAAACTTAGTATAAATTCCTTTTGCAATTATAAATGTAGAAAATGGTTCTCCCCGATGCTACCTTCCCTGTTGACGATTGGTTAGATGGAGAGAAGCTCAAACTAGATGGATCAAACTTTTCTATGTGGGTTATTTATACGTTAGAAACATATCTATAATTTTTGATGTTCTATGCTTGTTTTATATCTACTTTCTTATGTTTTGTCCACACTTTCGAGTATTTTTACACATTTTCTGGAACTAACCTATTAACAAGATGCCACAGTGCCAGTTGCCTGTTTTCTGCTGTTTTTGGTTTCAGAAAAGCTAGTAAGGCAATATTCTCGGAGTTGGACCGGACAAAAGCCAAAGTCAATATTTTACCTAAAGCAATACGGTGTCCGGAGGGGAGACAAAGTGGCGCACCAGGGCGGCCACACCTGGTGGCAGCGCGACCTAGGGGGGTGCTACACCAGGGAGTGTGGGCCCCCTGGTGCTCCACCGACCTTGCCCCTTCGCCTATAAAAGTCTCTCGAGACGAAAACCCTAAGGATCCGATCAAAATTCTACGAAAGAGTCGATAGCCACCGTCATCTCCATCCCTAGATCGGGAGGGATCTGAAGTTCTTCCCGGCACCCTGCCAGAGGGGAGAGATAACCCTAGAGGCCTTCTTCATCACCATGCCTTCCTCCGGTGTGACGCGTGAGTAGTTCATCCCTAGACTATGGGTCCATGTAGTAGCTAGATGGTTGGTTCTCCTCCTTTGTGCTACCATGTTTAGATCTTGTGAGCTCCGCTCATGATCAAGATCATCTATTTGTAATCATACATGTTGTGTTTGCGGGGATCCGATGGATATTGAGATGCTATTTTAGATTGATTATTGATTCTATCATGTCTATGTTATTTGTGATCTTGCATGCTTTCCGTTGTTAGTAGCTATCTTGGCCGAGTAGATGCTAGCAACTCCAAGAGGGAGTATTTATGCTCGATAATGGGTTCAGGCCTCTAGTAATCTGGGGAAGTGACAGAAATCTCTAAGGTACTAGATGTGATGTTGCTACTAGGGAGAAAACAACAATCCTTTGCTCATGGAGCAATCATATTGTTTACTTTACACACTTTGCTTAATGCAATTATCTGTTGCTTGCAACTTAATACTAGAGGGGGTTCGGATGATAACCTGAAGGTGGATTATTAGTCATAGATGCAGTTGGATTATGGTCTATGTATAATGTTGTAATGCCCAATCAAATCTCGTAGGAGTCAAGATGATTAGTATATGCATGTATGCTTTCTCGGTGTCTGTCAATTGCCCCGCTGTAATTTGTTCACCCAACATGTCATCTATCTTAAGGAGAATCACCTCTAGTGAACTATGGACCCCTATCAATTCTTTTACCATCAATCTACAATCTACAATCTACTATTTACTGTTTTTCTGTTTACTTTCTGTAAAGCAATTACTATCTTCTACACAATACGTTTAATCCTTTGTTTCAGGAAAACCGGTGAGATTGACAACCTCAATGTAAGTTGGGACAAAGTTCTGTGGTTGTGTTGTGCAGGTTTCCATGTTGGAGACAACACCTTAGGGTTGTTTCCTTGATCCTACTGGTTTAATAACCTTGGTTTCATAACTGAGGGAAAACTTGCTGATGTGCTCATCATACCTTCCACTTGGGGTTCCCAACGAGCTCATCCTATTTTGAGCCATCAAGCGTATTTTCTGGCGCCATTGCCGGGGAGTCAAGGACATCTTCACAAGGGGAGTCCCTCATAACCAATCCCTTTACTTTGTTTTTTTGTTTTGCTAGTTTATTTCTTCTTTGTTTGCTTGTTTATTTTATCAAAAACACAAAAAAAATAGTTGTACTAGTTTGCTTCTTTATATCAAGAACACAAAAAATGACTACTCTTGAAAACACTAAGTTGTGTGACTTCACTAGCACCAACAACAATGATTTCATGTGCACACCTATTGCTCCACCTGTTCCTGAAGCTACTTTCTTTGAAATTAAACCTGCTTTACTCAATCTTGTTATGAAAGAACAATTCTTTGGTATTGGTACTAAAGATGTTGTTGCTCACCTTAATAACTTTGTGAGATGCAAAAGCATAGGGATATAGATAGAGATATTATTAAGCTTAAATTGTTTCCTTTCTCTTTGAGAGGAAAAGCTAAAGAATGGTTGCTATCCCTAACTAGAAATAGTATTGATTCTTGGACTAAATGCAAAGATGCTTTCATTGGAAAATACTATCCTCCTGCTAAGATTATATCTATGAGAAGTGAAATAATGAAATTTAAACAATCTGATAATGAACATGTTGCTCAAGCTTGGGAAAGAATGAAATATTTGGTAAAGAATTGTCCCACTCATGGACTGACTGCTTGGATGATTATCCAAACCTTTTATGTAGGACTAAATTATTCTTCAAGAAGTCTGCTGGATTCTGCTGCTGGAGGTACCTTTATGACCATTACTTTGGGTGCTGCAACAAAGCTTCTGGATAATATGATGGTTAACTATTCTGAATGGCACACTAAGAGAGCTCCACAAGGTAAGAAGGTAAATTCTATTGAAGAAACCTCATCCTTGAGTGATAAAATTGATGTTATTATGTATATGCTTGTTAATGAGAAAGATCATATTGATCCAAATCATGTTCCCTTAGCCTCTTTGGTTGCTCAAGAATAGCAAGTTGATGTGAACTTTATTAGAAATAATAATTTTAGCAACAATGCCTACATGAATAATTTTGGTAAAAACAATTATAGGCCTTACCCTCCTAATAATACTTATGGTTATCATGGTAAACCTGGAATACCTAGTGAAGGAAGAATTTTAGAAGTTGAAAGAGCCACTAAAAACTTCATGCAAATGCAATATGAGCAGAATAAATTATTTACTAAAAGCATGGAGGAACAATCTACTATTTTGAAAAATATTAGTCATCAACTTGAGAGTTTAAATAGGGAAATTCCCAGTTTGGAATTAAAACTTTCTAATGCTGAAAGAATATATCATCTCTGTCTAAAGCTCAATCCTCTTTGATTAATAAAATGGCTGCTAAACCTGAAACTATTGAAAATCCCTTTGCTGCTACTAATGCCATACAAGTTAGAATTGATGAAAATGTTAGACTGTTAGCTGAATTGCATGCTAAGTGGGAAAGAGAAGATGAAATTGCTAGAAATAGTAGTATTTGTACTATCACTACCACTAATATTGATGCTAGCAACCCACATGAAGTCCCCATTCCTTTTCAACAATGCCTAAAACCAATCGAACCTTTTCTAATAAAAATGTTGAAATTCTTCAAAATATGGGAAACAATAGCTCTACTACTTTAGATTATAATTATGATTTTGATCTTGATGGTTGCAATATCTCTAAAGTAATTAAGTTCCTACAAAAGCTTGCTAAAATTCCTAATTTTAGTGCTATGAATATGGCCTTTACAAAACACATTACTGATGCTCTCATAAAAATTAAAGAAGAAAAGATGAAACATAAAGCTTCTATTCCTATGAAACAAGAAGATGGATGGGAACCCATCATTAATATGAAAGTGAATGATTTTGATTTCAAAGCTTTATGTGATCTTGATAGTAGTGTTTCTATTATACCTAGAAGGATTTATGATATGCTTGATTTGCCACCATTGGAAGATTGTTATTTGAATGTCTCACTTGATGATAATGCTAAAAATAAACTCATGGGGAGTATTAATCATGTTCTTATTATGGTTAACAATGCCTATGTTGAAGGGAATATGCCCGAGAGGCAATAATAAAGTGGTTATTATCTTATTCCATGTTTATGATAAATGTTTATTTTGCATGCTATAATTGTATTGATCGGAAACATCAATACATGTGTGTTTAATAAACAAAAAGGGTTCCTAGTTATGCCTCTCTTATAGACTAGCTTGTTGATTAACAAGATGATCAAGGTTTCCTGATCATGGACATTGGATGTTGTTAATAACAAGGTCACAACATTAGTTGAATGATGTGATGAACATTCATCCGAAGTATAGCATTACGATCAAGTCATTATGTTTATATTGCTATAAAATAATACAAAGTAATCTTTATCCTTAGACCATGAGATCATGTTAATTGCTAAGACCTGAAGAGTATATTGATAACATCAAACGCCACACCGTAACAGGGTGACTATAAAGATGGGTTCAGTGCTATGAAGGTGTTATGTTGAGGATCATGGATCAAGAGTGGAATTTGTCAATCCCGATGATGGATAGATATACTCTGGGCCCTCTCGGTGATATCACATTAAGATAGCTTGCAAGCAAGTGATGTGATCACTAGAATGTTATATCACAGGAACGAGAAAAGAGTGCATGTCGACAACGAGATCAAACTAGGTATGGAGATACCGATGATCGAATCTCGGACATGTAATATATCGCGAGACAAAGGGATTTAGTTACTAGCGTTAAAGGTTCTCACGATCACAGAAGTCATCGTTGAATGTGTAGGAGTCAGTATGGATCTCTAGGTCCCGCTTCTGATTATTGATATGAGAGGGGTCTCGATCATGTCTGCATTATTCGCGAACCATAGGGTGACACACTTAAGGGATACCGACACCATTTGGAGCAAATATGTTTCAGATAAAGATTTAAGAAAGCGCTGGAATTATTTCAATAGACACCGAAACTGTTTCGGGTGAAATTGCTGAAATTGGTTCTGCATGTAATATTGAAATGTTGCAGGGGGTTTTATGTGAATGTTTGTTAATTAAAGTAATGAACAAAATTCTGAATAAAAATAATAAAAGAGTTTTATTAAATGAGAGAGCATTAAATTTGGAGAAATTTAATGCATTTAAAGTGGAGACTTTAAAAGAGAATGTGAAGGGGCATTTTAATGTGGAGGGGTTACCACCACATGAATGGGGGAGGTGAGGAGTCACCCCCATGGGGCGCCGGCCATGGGGAGGGGTACCCCCTCCTCCTATAAAAGGCCCCCCTCACACCCCTTCTTCCACACACCTCCTCGTGAAGGATCTCTCTCCCCCTCTAGTATTATTCCCCCATGGTCTCGGATTAGCGAGATACATGTTCCCGGTGGCTTTATCTGGAAAGGAGTTGCTGCTTCCGATGCTTTGCTGGAGCGAGGGACGGAGGTTGTCGGGGTACCGGACATGTGTGCGATCAGGGATGCACCGCTGCTTTGCGGTGCTGGACTTGCTGGAGCTGGATCTGAAGGACGTCTTTGGAGCCGGACCTGCTCGGACTTCCACACGATCTTGAGATCGGCAAGTGTACGACTACATCAACTACGAGTTCCTACTCGTTAACAAAACTCGTTGTCTTCGAGGGTAAGTTCTCGTTGGATGTATGTCCACCCGTTGCTTTGTACCTAGTAGATAGATCTTGGTGTGTAGTTCTCATCATAGGAATTTTTTTGTTTTTCTATGTCATGGACCCAACATGGTATCGAGCCTGATCTGATCTATGCCAGTGCTTTGCATGGGTAGTACACATATGTTCATATGTGGGCGATGATGACCATGTTATTGCATCTTCTATGTACTTTGGATATTGGTGGCATAGTGGGATGAAGCGGCCCGGACCAACCTTACATGTCATCGTACATGAGACCGGTTCCACGACTGACATGCAACTTGTTTTTCATAAGTGGTCAAGGGTGTCCGCTCTCCTACTATAGTCAATATCTGATTTACAACGAGTTGCTAATAACTTGGTTATCCTGGTTGTGGTTCATGTTCGTAGGTGAGAACGGTTCTATCTCCGAAAGCCCTAAGCCACGTAAAACTTGCAATTGATAAATTAGAGGCGTCTAGTTTAGATCGTTGCTGGGCTAGTGTATTGATATGGTATTGTTGTAAGTAGATGTATGATAGATACTCTTACAACACATTCAACGTGTAAGTTCCATAGACCTTGGCCTTACACACAAAGGAATGATAGAGATCATACCACGATGCCAATAATAGAGATCAAATGCATGGACCATATCATCTCACTTTACACATTAAATGTTAGCATCTTATACTGCTAGTTTGGCGCTTTTGGTAGCATTGTAAGATGATCCCTCATTTAGATATCAAGATACAATGTGTTCTTCCTTGAGTATGCACCATTATATGGATCGTGTTTCGAGGCATCACATGATGATCGGGTGTACTCGACTCTACGCTTTCATACAACGGGTGTGAGAGTTTTACACACGCGAGTACTAAGGTTCTTACTTGGCGAGCCTAGCATGTACAGACATGGCCTCAGAACACGGACCGAAAGGTTAAGCATGAGTCATATAGTTGATATGATGCCCATATTGATGCTCGCCTTTGAAGCTACACCGACTCACGTGATGATCGGACTTGGTGTAGTGGATTTGGTTCATGTAATCACCAAAAAGGCACGAGGGATGTCGTTTTTGAGTGGGAGTTCATTTTTGTAATTTGGATTAATCGAACTAAATTTGTCATAAACTAAATTGAAGTGAATTTGCATAATTTGTTGTAGTCATTGGCGTCTGTTCACTACCTTATGCTTAGTTTTAATTGAGATAATAGAACTATAGAATTCTGGATATTTACTTTACGAATTGGTATCGTATTGTTTTGAAAGTCAATTTAAAGTTTATAAGTCCTATTGCAAACTTTCAGCAAACTCTATTTACTCCATAAAGTTTAATTAGTAGTATTAAATCAAGAGTAAGAATTCCAATGTTAGTATCTAAAGTATCATGTTTGCCTCCATGATTATTGATATTCAAAAGTTGTTTTAATATCAAGATTATATAGGAGCTGGAAATTGTTTCAGAAACCATCATGTGTGAAACATATTGTGATATCTAAAACAATGTTTTTGGTTGCATTATGATAGAGTATAATTTAGCAAAATACATGTTCTCATATTGTATGAGAATTTGTGAAGGATGGAGATGCTAGGCATCCGAATCTCCCAAAAAGGTTTTTGGGAACTAAAATTATACTCGTTATTCTTCCTTACAGGCTATAGTAGCTTGATCATGAAAGTTGTCATGATAAGGATGAATAGAAGATGTAAGTAAAATGTTTACTACACTAATAGATTACTAAAGAATGGATTTTTTGAAAGAATACCAAACATTTGATGATGGTGATCCACTTCAAAGTGCAAGTCCTAAGGTATTAGTATTTGACTATATACGCTTTGTACTATGTGTCATGTGAATGACGCCACTATTGATGTTGATAGATTCTTTTAAAAGGAAAAGGAATTGCTGAAAGAGAATCTATAAAATATTTGGCAGAAAAGAAAAAGTTGGAGATGTCCAACTTAGGTATATAGAAGATATACATGTTATGGCTGTATTCCTTGCTTGTTAAACAATGTGGTTCTGAGGTATTGGATATCGGTATTGGATACCGAATTGGTTGGTATGAAGTATCATACAGGACAACGCAATTCATGAACTACAATGGCCTAAGTAACTAGCAAGAGAATAAGTGATGATGTTCATCGAAAACAAATAAAGTGTTATTGTGTTTTTCGTTGTCGTCAAACCTAGCCTTCAAGATTTGTTTTAATAATTGTTATTTTGTTCCGGTATTACGAGAAGAATGGTTGTTCAAATAATTACCGTATTCCATAAAGGATGGATGAATTTTTACAAGTCTAGTGGGAGAAATCACATCCATAAATACTATTGCTAAAATGTCGCAAGACAAATGATTAAAATATCACTTATGAAGTGACATCGCTGTTTTAAATTATATTGGAAAGAAAACATGAAGAAACTCCATGTTAATGGAATTTTTGGAGTCTTTGATTTTGATCATTTGACGCTTGTGAGACTTTTCTCGAGATAATTGAAACTCCGTTCATAGGCCAAAGAGGAACGGATGACTGGCTTATTGGAAATTATGCATGCTGATGTGCATAGTCCATTATGTGTAGCCATATGTGATGGATCTTTTTGCTTCATATGCTTTCTCCCAAAATTTAAGTGAATATATCTATATATTTACTTAATAAGGAAGAAGTATGAAACATTTGAAAATTGTTCAAAGACTTTCAAGATGAAGTGGAAAATCATTGTAACAAGAAAATAAAGAGTTTATGATTCGATCATAAAGGAAGATATTTGAGTTACGTGTTTAGCAAAAACACCTAAGATTTGAGGAATTGTTCCATGATTTGTGTTTCCCGATAAACCATAGGATTATGGCATATTCAAGAGATGAAATCAAACCATGTTTGACGTGGTAAGATCAAAGGTGTCATTTATAAAACTGCCATTATGTTTTAAGGATTAAAGCTTTAGAGACTACCGCTTTTACATTGAAAAGAGCACCATCGTGATCCGTTGAAATGACACCATATAAGTTATGGTTTGGGATAAAACCCGAATTGTCTTTTCTTAAATTTTGGTATGCTATGCATAAGTAAAATGTTTACAACCAAAGTCGGATAAGCACGTCTTTGTAGGTTATCCCAAAGAATTTGTTGGGAATTTATCCATAACACCGAGGACAAAAGAGTTTGTTACTTGGAATGTCAAGTTTCTTGAGAAGGAATTTCTTGTGAAAAGTTAAGTGGGAGGACAATAGAACTTTGATAAGGTTGTTGAACCTTAGCTATATGTGCTAAATGGCAGCCCGGAAAGTGTCGATGGCGCACAATACTCATGGCTCCCGTGATCACAAAGGGTGTGATCTCGGAGATTAGAGTTCCTATTGAACCGTGTGGGTCGGTAAGAATCAAATAGTGTGATTTGATAAGCAAGTCGTTATTGTTTTGACAATGATGAACCGACTACATGCAAAGAAGCGATGATGGGCCCTGACTCCATAAAATGACTAGAAGTCAAAGAATCCGTGATAATATCCATACACGAGAAATCAAGTTTCTGAACTTGGAAGACCCTCCGGAAAGGCGTGAAGCCTGTCGGTCGTGTTTGGATCTATAAAGAAATAGACATGGATGTTTAACATCTATGAAATAGTCGACATGTCGGAAAGAAGTTTACGACAATGTTCAAGGAGTTGACTATGACAAGATTTGATCTTTCATAGCGATATTTAGTCTTGACGGATTAATGTAGCAACCACTACATATAATTTGGTATATGGTAGTTGAATAAACAAAACAAGGTTCTTCTAATAGAATGGTTACCTAGGACGTGTACATGACACGGTCCGAAGGGTTTTGTTAATTCAAAGGATGCTAAAAGGGCATGCAAACTTTAATAGTTGAAGTAAGCATAACGGAGTTGGAATCTTCACCATGATGAAATTGTTAAAAGAGTTTAAATTCATCGGAGGTGATGAAGATGCTTGCATTTGCAAGAAATTAAGTGGGAGCGCTGAGACATATTTCTAATACATTATGTAGAGGACATATTGTTGATTGGAAATGATGTATCTTGTATTGACACAAGTTAAGAATTTCATTAAAATGAGATTTCGATGAAAGACTTGGGCAAACCTGGAATATTTGGCATCAATATCTATATGGATAGATTGAGGCGCTAATATGGTTGTGCCAGGCATACATATATGAGATATTGAAAGGGATTCAATATGGAAACAACAAGAAAGGTTCTTGCTGCATGGAAAGGATTGTATCAAGATTCAAGTGTTCCAACACTTGGTGAGTAAAATCACATGAAGATTTTGATCGATTATACCATGATATGTATATATCCAGAATGTCCTATGCTCTAAAGGTTATGAGCACATACCAGAATGATCCATAAGATGATCATTGGACAATAGTAAAGATATTCTTATGATCTTTGGAAGAACTAAGAATATATCATGTATAAGTGACAAATAGTTAAAGGTAGTTCATTGTAAAGTGTTACATTGATACTAGTTTTGTCACAAGATACAAATTAAATTTATCTCAATTTAGACTATGGGTGGCATAATATAATGGAAAGGATGTTCCATGATGGATTTGGATGAGTTCCAAAGTTGAGACATTGTGACGGATACTACAACAAAAAGGCTAAGTATATGACTGCTATAGTAGCAGCATATGAGGGCATTTATGTTAAGTAGTTTGTTATCAAACTAGGTGTGGTTCAAAGTGGGATAATACTATGAAGATATATTGTGTGACAATAATATCAACATATTTTAACCGGAACGAACTAAAGGTCTCACCAAAGGACCAAATTTATACAATGCCATCTCATTTGAGAATGAGTGATGCGTAGAGACGCAAAGACATGCAAATACACACAGACCTGAAACTGTCAGATCCGGAGATTATGTTAACCACTAGCAATCGCGTATATGCAACACTAGAAAGCCATAGGTGTTCAATACGCAAAGATTTTCAAACTAGATTATTGACTCTACTGCAAGTGGGAGACTGAAGGGAATATGCCTGAGAGGCAATAATAAAGTGGTTATTATCTTATTCCATGTTTATGATAAATGTTTATTTTGCATGCTATAATTGTATTGATCGGAAACATAAATACATGTGTGTTTAATAAACAAAAAGGGTTCCTAGTTATGCCTCTCTTATAGACTAGCTTGTTGATTAATAAGATGATCAAGGTTTCCTGATCATGGACATTGGATGTTGTTAATAACAAGGTCACAACATTAGTTGAATGATGTGATGAACATTCATCCGAAGTATAGCATTACGATCAAGTCATTATGTTTACATTGCTATAAAATCATACGAAGTAATCTTTATCTTTAGACCATGAGATCATGTTAATTGCTAACACCTGAAGAGTATCTTGATAACATCAAACATCACACCATAACAGGGTGACTATAAAGATGGGTTCAGTGCTACGAAGGTGTTATGTTGAGGCTCATGGATCAAGAGTGGAATTTGTCAATCCCGATGACGGATAGATATACTCTGGGCCCTCTCGGTGATATCACATTAAGATAGCTTGCAAGCAAGTGATGTGATCACTAGAATGTTATATCACGGGAACGAGAAAAGAGTGCATGTCGGCAACGATATCAAACTAGGTATGGACATACCGATGATCGAATCTCGGACATGTAATATATCGCGAGACAAAGGGATTTAGTTACTAGCGTTAAAGGTTCTCACGATCACAGAAGTCATCGTTGAATGTGTAGGAGTCAGTATGGTTCTCCAGGTCCCGCTTCTGATTATTGATCTGAGAGGGATCTCGATCATGTCTGCATTATTCGCGAACCGTAGAGTGACACACTTAAGGGATACCGACACCATTTGGAGAAAATATGTTTCAGATAAAGATTTAAGAAAGCGCTGGAATTATTTCAATATACACCGAAATTGTTTCGGGTGAAATTGGTTCTGCATGTAATATTGAAATGTTGCAGGGGGTTTTATGTGAATGTTTGTTAATTAAAGTAATTAACAAAATTCTGAATAAAAATAATAAAAGAGTTTTATTAAATGAGAGAGCATTAAATTTGGAGAAATTTAATGCATTTAAAGTGGAGACTTTAAATGAGAATGTGAAGGGGCATTTTAATGTGGAGGGGTTACCACCACATGAATGGGGGAGGTGAGTCACCCCCATGGGCGCTGCCATGGGAGGTACCCTCCTCCTATAAAAGGCCCCCCTTACTGGCCTTCTTCCACACACCTCCTCGTGAAGGATCTCTCTCCCCCTCTAGTATTATTCCCCCATGGTCTCGGATTAGCGAGATACATGTTCCTGGTGACTTTATCTGGAAAGGAGTTGCTGCTTCCGCTGCTTTCCTGGAGCGAGGGATCGAGGTTGTCGGGGTACCGGACGTGTGTGCGATCACGGATGCACCGCTGCTTTGCAGTGCTGGACTTGCTGGAGCTGGATCTGAAGGACGTGCTGGAGCCGGACCTGCTCGGACTTCCACACGATCTTGAGATCGGCAAGTGTACGACTACATCAACCACGAGTTCCTACTCGTTAACAAAACTCGTTGTCTTCGAGGGTAAGTTCTCGTTGGATGTATGTCCACCCGTTGCTTTGTACCTAGTAGATAGATCTTGGCGTGTAGTTCTCATCGTAGGATTTTTTTTGTTTTTCTATGCTGCGGACCCAACATATGTCCCCGTTGATTTCTATGTTTTTGATGTTGAATGCAATGCTTTTTGTCCTATTATTTTGGGAAGACCTTTTCTTAGAACTGTTGGTGCCATTATTGATATGAAAGAAGGCACCATTAAATATCAACTCCCACTCAATGAAGGTATAGAACACTTCCCTAAGAAGAGAGATAATATTTCTTTTGCCTCTCCTATGAAAACAAAATTTGCTCTTAATGCTTCTTCATTTGAGAACACTTGATTCTTTTTCTTGATTCTTATGCCTAAGTTAAAGGCGTTAAAGAAAAGTACTTATTGGGAGATAACCCAAAAGTTTTAGATGAGTCTTGGAAGTTATTACCTGATGAACCACAAGTATAGGGGTGTATCGTAGTATTTTCGTTAAGTAAGAGTGTCGAACCCAACGAGGAGCAAAAGGTGCTGGCGAGTGGCTAGGAGCCGGAATTCTCTATAAATACTTAGAAAACGGATTTTTAGGGGTTTTGATAATGTAGATAAATGAAGTACGAGTAAATAAAAGACAATAAGAATAAATGCAGCAAGTGGCCCAATCCTTTCTTTACCAAAGGACAAGCTGGTTGTATTACTTAAGATGACCAAATGTTCTCGAGGACACATGGGAATATCGTCAAGTGCTTTCGCTTCAAATAGTTGATTAATCTTCTTTAGTTTGCTAAGTGTTGTGTGGGTGAACCTGTGCTAATGTACCGACCTTCCTAGGACTAATTACATACTTTTGATTATACCCCTTGCAAGCATCCGCAAGTACAAGAAAGTAATTAAGGTAGAAACCTAACCACAACTTTAAACTCTAAGACCCTGACATCCCTTGTGCAATGGTTTCCTAACAGGGGTTCAGGTTTCTATCACTCCGGCAACCCGTACGATTAGTAGCCAAATAGACAATGCATTCCCCTAGTCCCATATAGCTGAAGTGTCATGTAGTCGACGTTCACATGACACCACTAGAAGAAGTACACCACAACTTAAATATCAAACTATTGAATCTTTCTCAACACAATTCCACTAC
Organism: Avena insularis; assembly: GCA_023614405.1. Lineage (NCBI taxonomy): Eukaryota > Viridiplantae > Streptophyta > Magnoliopsida > Poales > Poaceae > Avena > Avena insularis. The sequence continues at coordinate 547,537,310 of CM042690.1, forward strand.
TAACAACATGACTTCTCCCATGTCCTCAAGAACAAAATGAACTACTCACAAGACATCATATGGATCACGATCAAAGATGATATAATGATGTGTAACAATCTGAACATAAACGATAATTCAATGGTTCACTCAATAGCATCAACTACAAGGAGTAATCAACACCGGAAAAGTTTCCCCTAAGAATTATCCAAGATTCAAACCAATTGTTACAGCGGTATGGAGTATCGATGATTTGGTGATGATGATGATCCTGATGAAGTCCAGCTTGATGGTGGTGTTGATGGCGACGATCTCCCCTCTCTGGGAAGGTATTCTCCCGGCAGAATTATGTCTGCTAGAGAGATCTTTCTCTCTCGGAGTTTTCTGCCCCCGCAGAAGCGGAGGAATCTTTCTATGGTCGCTCCCGAGTCTTATGGTTTCGGGAGGATAATATACGCCAGAGGGGAGAGGCTGGAGTGGACCAGGGCGGCCACACCACCTGGTGGTGCGGCCTGGGGTGGCCCGTGCCAGGGGGTGGTGTGGGACCCCTGTGGCCCATCTCCACTTCCCCTTCTAGCTTTCTTCGTCTTCTAGAAAAATAGGATTTTCCATGTATTTTCCTGGATTTTCTGGTCTTCGTGAATTTTGCCTCCAAACAGCACCTTTTCCATCAGAATCCTGACTGCAGCGGTCCGTGCTCCAAAAGTCATCAACCATGCAAAAATAGATGAAATAACATAAGTATCATCTCTTAATATGAAATATATCAATGAATAAAAGTAAATTATGATATAGAATAGTGATTCAAAATAGACGTATCAACTCCCCCAAGGTTAAACTTCGCTTGTCCCCAAGCGAAACTAAACTCAATAAACATGACCTCAGGTTTACGGAGTGAAGAGTCGATAAAAGAATACGGACAAGAAGCATCACATTCATCAATACATAAGTCATAATAGAAGACAACTCACTATTATATAACTTAACTTGCAATAAGTAAAGGAAGCACAATAAAGATACATAAAGTAAATCACAGTTGGTAATGGCAAACTTAGCTCTTGGTCAAAGAATAGTTGAAATTTGCAGGAGTTCACAAATAACTGATTTTTAATGATAGCTTTCAAAGTAGTAGACACTAAGATAAGAGCAAAGTGCAAAACAAGGAACATAAGAAACATGATTGGATAAATCATCATATGAATGAATGAAACACAACAACTCAAATGACTTGCTGGGGTAGAAGAGAATAGGTTTACTGACTCAACTAAAAAGTAAAAGATAGGCCCTTCGCAGAGGGAAGCAGGGATTTTAAGTTTCATAAAGAGCTTCCAAAAATTATGGTACTTATTAGCTTTCAGCTCTCATTGCCCCTATCATAGGCATATTTAGGTGATTAAGGTTAAAGTGATCAAATATGAGGATATGCTTGACAAGTTGTAAGTTGAAAATCTCATGTCCCTTGAATACGAGGGCCGCTCCTCATGCTACTCAAGTTTAGTCACCGGTAAGTTCTTGTCATAGTAAGTACATGTGTATCATGGAGAACCGCCAACGGGGTACCCCTTGCCCGATGATACGGAAGAATCCCCATATCAAAATGACAAGGCAAGCAGACAACAAGCATCTCAGCAATCTTCTTATTTACCATGGGAATATGGTGTTTTTTCTCTCTTTCCTCTTTTCTCATTTCTTTTCTTTTCTCTTTTTCTCAATCTCAATCTCTTTTTTTATAAGAAGAATGCTTCATAGATTCTCGTTATGGTTACGTGATGTCTACGCACTTCTATTCTTGTAGACAGTTGTTGGGCCTCCAAGTGCAGAGGTTTGTAGAACAGCAGCAAGTTTTCCCTTAAGTGGATCACCCAAGGTTTATCGAACTCAGGTAGGAAGTGGTCAAAGGTATCCCCTCTCAAGCAACCCTGCAATCAAGATACAAGAAGTCTCTTGTGTCCCCAACACACCCAATACACTTGTCAGGTGTATAGGTGCACTAGTTTGGCGAAGAGATAGTGAAATACAAGTGGTATGGATAATTATAAGTGGTAATGGTGATAGAAAATAGCTTGATGGCGTAGAAAAGACTAAAGTAAAACTGAAATAAAGAAGGAAGCAAGCAAACATGTAACAGATTTAATTGCAAACGGTGTATCAATGCTTAGAAACAAGGCCTAGGAATCATACTTTCACTAGTGAACACTCTCATATAAATATCTTCTCTTTATGATACTACTCTTAACTACTCTCCGGTTGGACACTCTAATCATTGGTAGGGCTATAGCAGCACACCTCAAAATTCATCTTTCCCATCTAGAAAACCCCACACTGTCACCTTGAGCACTAGATGGTTCAAACAAACACCACAATTTCATAAAGACATCCAACTCCAAATATAACTCATAACAAGTATTTGTAATCTCTAACCTAAGTGCCACCATGGTGTGCACACTGTCAACTTCACACACATGGGGAGAGCAGAGATCTATTAAAGCACTTGAGTAGCAAGGTAGATCTACTTGATTCCAAAGCTCATGATCACAATATGATCACGCATAGAGAGAGAGATCAACACTGTAGCATCCCAATTGTCTAACAATTTCAATGCTACTAGCCTAGTCTATATAAATGCTACCTTCCTACATATAATTGTTGCATCATCATTATATCATGCTCATGTCATCATGCCACCTTGCATTTGAGCATCATATAAAACCCACTTTGTTTTGGTTCTTATCTCATATGCATTGTTAATTGTATTTGCCTCTTGATATTGTATTTGGTTCTTGATATATTGTTTAAGTTCCCAAGTTGAGTTGGGGGCATATCTCTTATTGACTCCACCACCTTTTTTTCACCACCTTATAATTCCACCATCCAACTAAATATGAGCTTTGCACTTTATTTGAGTTTACCTCTAGCTCATGTGGGTTGGGATGGATCCAATTCTTTTTCCACATGCTCTCATATATCAATAATGTTGTTCTCACAATATGGATATGTGGAGAGCCACATGGCCACCTTTGCATGCCTTGTGAGTGGAACCTTTTTCATGGCTTCCATATGGTTTGTTTTGGGGTTATTATCATGTTGGAATATTGTTGGGCTTACTAAATGCCTAGTGGCACATACACACTAGCAAGTCCCAAGCTTACTCAAACATGATCATCTCCATCTATTTTCCACTTGGAACTTTCCTTAAAATTCTTTTGCTTGGGCCTTACTCCACACTTTGGAATGCATAAGAAAATGCCATGTAAATAATCTTGTTTTCACAAAGATAAACATGGTATTAATTAATTATGCATGGCCCATGCAAGTACCCCTTTAGCTTGACATTTGATTTTATTTGATTTTAAAATGGATCATCTCTCTCTACCCCTTAGGCTTGGTCTTGTTTGATCATGCCTAAACCTCATCACCATACCCATCCTTACCATCATCACCTTTTCCTCCCTTTTCTAGTCTTGATCTTGTTGGGGTTTGGTTTGTGCTTGGCTTGATCTTGACAAAAGAACACCCTAGCATCTAACCTTCCCCCCGCTCTAAACCTAAACCCTAAGCCACCCCCCTCTCTCCTTAAATCCCACCATGACCAAACCCTAGCTAACATGTCCCCCTCTCTCTCGGCCTTCCCTCCCTCTCTCACCTAGCTGGCCCCACCGGCCACCCTCTCTCCCTGGCCACCTCTCCCTGCCCTAGCTACCAACCCCCGAACCCTAACCTAGCTCCAAACCTAGCTCTACCCGAGCCTAGCTCTAACCTACCCGAGGCTACCCCCTCTCTCTCTAGCTCCCTCCCTCTCTGCCTTGGGGCCCTAGCCCGAGCCTGCCCCTGCCTCCCAGACCACCCTACCCCACCTGCCAGCTCCCCATGCGCCTGCCCTACCCTGGCCGAGCCCGACCGAGCACGTGAAGGGGAAGAAAAGGTGGACGACGCCACCTTTCCCCTCCACCACGCCAACTACCCTCTCCCTCCGATCCTATCCACCCCACCCTCTCGCCTGCCACCTACCTCAGATCCGCCCCATAGCCTCCCTCTCTCTTCCTCTTTCCACCGCCACCGGCTACCCCTTAGTCAGCCTCCTCCACGTCCTGTTGATCCTGCCGAGCAGCCAAGGTCCGTGGAGTGACCTGGGAGATCGAGAAGGGTCCTCAGACGCCTGCGCCATTGCCGAGGAGGAGGAGGACCGGAGCCGCCAGAACCAGCGCCGCGCCGGCCGAAACCCTAGCTACGCCCGGCGTCTGCCCCGTCGTCGATCCGCTGCTCGCCGACCCGATCCAACGCCACCAACGACCTCCCGGTGAGCCCACGACCCCCCTGGACACGCTCCGCCTCTCTGTAACGCCCTAGCCTCGCCGGAAGTTTCATCGAGCACCCTCTGCCGCAAGACGTTTCGTCCGCTAGCTTCCGCGCATGTAGGGGTTCGGCTTGGAGCTTGGAAAACAAAAAATTTCTATCGCATACAAACAAACAAGCCAAGATCTATCTACTAGATTGTAGCAACGAGTCGATGGAATAACTCACCCTCGAAGATTCCAAAGTGTTTAACGAGAGCAGATTCTCGTGGGTGATGTAGTCGTACTCTTTCCGATCTCAAGATCGCGTAGACGATCCTTCCGGCGCGTTCCATAGCGCTCCAGATCGGTCACACGTTCGGTACTCGTGAAGACCTTCCTCTCCCTTGTTCCAAAGAAATGGAGGTTGTAGCACTCTCCTCGCGATTCCGGAAGACAACGGCGTGGTACCGGAGGTAGAGGGAAATCCAGGCTTCGCCTTAAGCCAGTGCAGTATGGTGGAGCTTATGAGAGAGGCTATTAGTGGTCTAGTAATTAGACACACCAATTAGAGGGCTCTAAACCAATTAGAAGGCTCTAAACCGAATAGCTCTAAACCGGGGTCTAGATCTAGGGTTTAGTTTAGAGGATAGGAACTAGTAGTGTGCTAGGAGGGGAGGCCCTGCCCCTCCCTTTATAGGTGGGAGGGCCGGCGGCCAAGGGGAGGAGTCCCTCCCCAAGTCGGCCTTGGGAGGCGCGCCAAGGGACTCCTCCCCAAAGTCGGTTTCCTCTTCTCCTCCTTCTCCTCTTTCCGAAAACTGGCAGTTTGACTTTTCAAACTAGCCGTTTGACTTTTCAAATTAGGATTTGAATTAACCCTTTATTTCGGACAGCGAGAACACTTAGTACATGATGCAATCATTCCAATATGTAATGACACATTCATGTACCCCTTCCCCCTCCGGAGTGCCGGACATTCCGGGACCTTCTAGAATGTTCCCGATGAAAACACCGGAATCATTCCGCTACTCCGAATCGGGACTTTCCTTATATGAATCTTAGTCTCGGACCATTCCGGATCTCCTCGTGATATCCGGATCCCATCCGAGACTCGAACAACATTGGTCTCTTTCTCATAATACCATAACTACTCAAACAACGTCAATCCTTAAGTGTGTCTCTACGGTTCGTGAATTATGCGGACATGATCGAGACACTTCTCAACAATAACCAATAGAGGAATCTGGAAATTCATATGGCTACATATTTCTACGATTACTTTGCGATCGAATGAACCACTAACATACGATACCAATTTCCCTTTGTCTCACGATATGTTACTTATCCGAGGTTATGATCGTCAGTATCTCAGATACCTAGTTCATCCTCAAGCATCGATAAGTACTCTTTTCTCGCTCCCATGATATGTGATCCCTTGTGACCAAGTCACATGCTTGCAAGCTAATTGGATGACATTTCACCGAGAGGGCCCAGAGAATATCTATCCGTCATGTGGATGGACAAATCCCACTCTTGATCCATGTGTTTCAACCAATACTTTCCGAACACTCAATGCCACCTTTATAGCCACCACATTACGGTGTGTGGTGTTTGATGACATCAAAGCATCCATCCAGAAAGGCAATATGCATGATCTCATGGTCGAAGGAATTAGGTTACTATGTATCAGAAAGCATATAGCAATTGAACTATTGAAATGACTTGATCTTTATGCTACGCTTGTCTATAGGAGTATGTCCACCATATCATTCTCCTAACGATATGATCTTGTTGTTGATAACATCTCAATGTTCATGACAAAGAAACCACATCATCAATCAACCAACAAGCTAGTGAAGTATAGAGGCTATACTAGGGACTTCAAATTAAGTTTACAAATCACACAAGTATTAATGGTTTCCTTGTTAATACTATTATAGCATGAATGTAAACATTTACCATAAACACAAAGATATATAATAATAACTACATTTATTATTACCTCTAGGGCATATCTCCAACAATAGCAGCCCTATCTAGGCCCCGCCCGCTCTCCTGACACCTAGCCCAAGCCACCGCATTTCGCCCCAGCCCAGTGCGCACATTCCAGGTTGAATCCCTCAGCCACAGACCGTCTGTCGATCACGGCAGGGAAGAAGAAAACAATCTGCGTGTGGCGCTAACTGATAACCCCCTTTTTGTTTCCTCGTCTCAACCCGCGGTACGTGAGGTCCCACCAGTCAGCCCCTGTCCTTTTTCCGGAGAGCCTCAGAGTATTCTAGCCTAACCCGCGGTCCCCATTGATCACAGTGGCGACCTCGCCCACCCAAGGCGTAGGGACCGCAGGCTTCGGCCCCATGTCATCCGTTAGGCTAGAGTAGGCCACGGTGTAAAAAAGCTTTCGTGTGCTAGATTAGACTGAGTATAAAAGTTTTTCTGAATTTTAAATTCAAATCTTTTTCTAATTATTTCAAATTCAAATATAATTCTGTTTTTAAATAACTTTTCAAATATTAATCCAAATAATACATATAATATATGTTTTCAAATCAGAAAATGTGAGGATTTCAAATATGCAATCCAAAATATATTTTGGACATTTAAAATTCCAAGTTGATTTAAATTACAATAAAATGCCCTCTTGTCTTAAATAATTAATAACTTTTGTTTTATAACTCCAAATTTAACAAATGATATGTCTAAAATGATTAGCTCGACAAGACCTTTCTGTTTATGCATTCCATGGTTTGATTTGAAGCATGCATCATATAAATATAATGTGAACAACAACTAAAATGGGAATAAAATGAGGCTAAAACTCAATATAATGATCTATTCTTGTTTCCACACCTCACCCATGCCATGCTACCTTAATGCCATGCAAATTGTGCATCATTCATCATGGCATGATTGTTTGCTTGATGCATTTATTCATATGCGTGTGCACTTTATTTATGTTGGCCCTTGTTTGTTTGGTTCTTCTTGAATAGGATTTGAGCGGGGATATATCAAGAGCACCAGGAGCACCACCCAGATCCTTCTCTCGCTTCAACTGAGCTGCCAGGCAAGCACTACCACATGCTTGCATACATATAGTACCTACCGCCTCTTTCTTATTCTTGCATCATTGAGTCGCGATTGCATTAAATTGAATCCCAAGTATTGCATAGCCTTTACTTTTAAACCCCACCGAAGCTTGTTCCTCCATCCCATGAGCCATTACTACAGAGTTGCTTGAGCCATGCGAGTCGAGAACATGTGTAGGGTATGTGAGTGTCGATGGCTAACGAGGTACCTAAACAACTTAACCTGAGTAGTAATGGGACAACTAATGAAAGTGGCATCGGTGAGCCATATTCGCTATTTGGTTTTCAGGCTCACTTGTGTCGTAGGACCCGAGTACTTGATTCCTGTTCCTTGAATATTCGCTATCCACATCCGGGAGGCTTATGAACCCCCGAGCGAGCTTGATTCATTCTTATTTCTTGGGGCCACAAACTAGTTTGAGGTTTTATTTACTATCCTGTACTTATGCCATGCTTTATCGCTTTATTTAAATTGTGCGAGGTAACTGCTTTGTCTTCTTAGGTCCGTGACCTGTTTATGTATGTCGACAAACCCAGTCACACTTTCGGGTTCCCGATCGTTTACCGCCACATTAAACCTTGAGTCCGTCTCGTGAGCTGCCAGCTTCGCTATGGTAGCTTAATGGGGTGGCCCCTGAAATATTTCTGAATCCTGTAATTGCTTTGTCGTGACTGTCTCGTTGGGTTTGATTTGGTTTTTCCGAGGCATATCAGTGTGTGTTGCTATTTGTGCACCCTGCAGGTAAAACTTTTCAAAGCCGTGTCATGTTATGGACGACTTGGAGCACAGTTTCTCGATCATAGACAAGCATAACTAAAGTACCGCTTTTAAATTGACTAGACTAGGTACCTGACTAGTAAATAGTGCAACACTCATGGAATGGATAATAAAACTGCCAACGGATGGGGGGTTGTTCGTCCGCTTCCTCCTCGTCGATGGCGAGGAGGAGGATGGATCTGTTAAGATTACCGCTATAATCATTGCTGTTCTCAATTCACGGACATCCGTCTATCTCTGGTTGGGCGGATGGATAGCGGTATCTATAGAATTGTTAGGGTTTATCTTTTGCTGCAATTCGTCACCCAGGTTGTGTCCCCTTTAGAGGCATAAAGACTTCTGAGTACCCCTAGGGTCTCACACGATAAATTATTTGGTTCAGATGAACAGGTACACTCACAAGATGGATACTGGTTGGAAGAGACGGACGATATGGGCAACGATCATTCGGTGTAGAGATTCCGGGAACGGGGATCCGTGAGATCTGTGGGCGGGATGTGCTTATTTATGGGGCATCTTATGCCGATTTGCTTCTTATCCGTACTCGGATTTTGTCGTCCGCTTCCCGCTTGATACTACGTTGATTGATGTATGAGGAGATATCCTAAACTATTATATCTATCTAGGATATTTGGATCTTGCCGTATGGCATTGCTATATTTCTTTCTTTTTAGATGGAATGGCTCTGATGTACTGTTGTATGGTGGCTTGCATACATACTCACTTGTGTATGTAGTTGATCCCTTCGCCTGCCGATTACGCCGTTCTTGTCCCGATGTTTGGAATTGGTTGGGACGAAAAGGTCTACTGTGAGTGGCATTTGGGCCCCACCATACTATTTCAACCATTTCGATCATCCAGCTTGTACTAGGGCGTAATTCACCGAGGTAGTTACAATTGGTATCGAGCCATCCGCCTCTTCAGGTCTCAGCCAAATGGTCGTTGTCTGTCTAGCAAATATTTTTGGTAGTTATGTATATTAGGGAAAAACAAAACGCGAGAGTAGGACTGCTTCCACTTTTCTTCTTACCCAACCAACACCCTTTTCTGGTAAGGAAGTGTAACGTTTCCAATCCTCTTCTTAAAATTCAAACTAGGATTCACGTGTTCTGGGTTTCCGTAGTACCATAGAAAGTGTGTGTGTGTGTGTGTGTGTAATCCCTTGTCTATCTGTTGCATCCAACATGTTATCTTTATCTGCCTTTGGTTATCAACTGTTGGTACATTCCATACCGACAGGCTTTTGAAAACCGGCGCGATCTATCTGACTCCTTGTTAACCGGTGCCATCTTCTTAAGGGTGTTCTTCCTTCTAGCAACTCCACATTCTGTGTAAGCATCTGTTGCTAATCTCTATCTGCTAAGTGATTTTGCGCATCTATTGGTATTTTAATGCCGAAAAATGCGGAAAATTTTTCTTTGCTATATCTGTGTTTCCACACTCCTTTTCCAGTCGTGTGTGAAACATTATCTATCTCCCTTTTATCAGCATGTCCATGCTAACTCATTCTTTTGTCACCGGCGCTTGATCCTAGAGTTTCTTTTCATCTCCAATCCTCTTGGGCTAATTACATAACATGTGTCGATCCGATGCTGGTGAATGTAATTTGGCTCTCGGCATAGCTATATTCCACGCATGATAAGTGTCGATTGGAATATGGAAAATGCTATCAACCATCACCATCTGGAGGATAAGGTTATCTCCTGTGATTTCGAGTACATCGTGATCATATCTATGCATATTCAAGCATCTTTGGCAATCCGGAGTTTCTCAAGGCACTACGGCGGTCTATCATCTGTTCATCATGCTGCACCTCTCTTGGAACTCCATATCTGCACATCTTTTTCGTCTCTAATAGATCATACCATAAGCAAAGCTATATCATCGGTTCTTATCCAAGATCTCTTTATCTTTGTAACCGGTGATCCAATCGACAATGTGAATCAGGTGACATCTCTTTTTCTTCTGAAGGACCAGATAATCTATTCTTCCAGTGCATCTTCTTCAACACGAGCCCGTGCTCTTAATATTGATCTTTCTAAGAGCGTTGAGCTCAGGAAGTGTTCGAGCAGTTGTTCGTTTCTCCCGCCTCTTGAACTTGATATTCTGGGAATATCTTGTTAATCCATGGTGGTATATGTTGATAATATGCTTGCCTATTCCATATCAATGGAAGGACATGGAAGATCATCTGTGTCTCCTTCTCTCAAGCTTCGTGAACACCGCCTGTGTGCAAAGTTCTCAAAGTGAGAATTCTGGCTTCTGGAAGTCACCTATCTCGGCCACGTCCTTCTGCTAAATACATTGCTTCAATTCTGGAATTAGCAAGTCCATTGTTAATTCCAGCCTCCATCTTCAACCAATCCGGAGTTGTTCCTTGTTGGCAAGTTATCATCGTCGTTCCGCTGAAGTTTTCCTCAAGGCTGCTAAATCTCTCTTAATCATTTCAAGAAGAACATGGAGTTCTTTCACCTCAGTCTCGTCAAGTAATCTCTTGAAACCCTCTCGCTCTATCGTCTATGCTCAATCCACCGGAGGCCATGAAGACCTTCTAGATCTTGTATTCCTTCCGTTCAAGTTGGTGCTATCTTTTCTGTAGCTGTTGAATCTTGCAGTTGTTCTCCATAATCTTCCTTCATATCTTTCCGGTGGCTTGGTACTTCCGACATGACGACAACATCATCATCTTTATCTATCTATGAATCCGGCGAATCGTTTGCATCTATCCTTGTTTTCTAACGAAGTTCCATGAGTTATTGTCGATACCTTCAGTCTGTTTCGGTAGTTGGGTTGCATGGTTTTCTTATTCATGTGTGGAGTAATGCTTTGAGTGCGGGATGGAGTAGCTGCCATACCACTACTCTTATCATTCGCTCTTGTACATTGAATTGGTGAATTAATGTGATTTCACTCATTCCACGGAAGTTAGAAGTGGCCTTTATCCCTTGATACTTTTACTTCCGTCCTTGTTTTTCCGGAGGGCTCTCTCGAAGAAAGTAATCAATAATCTCTGGTTGGTGATCTCGTCTTTCCTACACAGAGCAAAATCTTCAATTATCTGGTGGAAACAAACGCAAACTCTTTTCTATCCTCGTCTTTCTACCGGTGCTCGACATCCCCAAACAAGATGAAAGGAAACTATATCTCTCTTGGTTTCATCAATTCTTTTTCTGTGGTAAAGCCAATTATGGTTGGTGCCATCAGCCGCAAGTCTATTGCGTTAGCCTCAAGGCTAAAGAAGGCAATAAGTATCTCTACAATAAACTCCAGATCCTCCCTATTCTTGCTTCTCGGGATTCCACCATGATCTAGCTTCACATCCGTCTCTGGAAGTTATATCCGCGCACCTCAATTGCGTGATCCTTGGTTCTTACCGGCACAAGAAGAATCTAATCCGACGATGTCTAACTAAATCTTTCTGTTCATATCAAGGGACTCTATTGTTTGAAGGCAATATTGTTTCCGAACTTCTTTTCCCCAATCCGAGAGGAGATACGATGCTATTATCATAGTGGTTCAAAACCTCTCCAATCTAGCTCTTTTCTTCCGGCGACACAAAGATCCATCCTCTCTAGTAACAGTAAATCTTTAATCTTAACGGTGTGCCTCTCTATATCCATGATACATCATCGTGCCTTTTTCTTTCTCAAGTGGTTATATTCTTTTATCATGTTTCTTGAGAACACCGGAGCTATGCCCATCCTATCCTTCTTGTCTCACGACAATCCTTCAACTCTTCTAACCGTTGTTTTTGAAGCAAAACGCAAGACTCGCAACAAGTCTAGCAAGTTTTGCAAGGTGTAGTGGTCGCACCATTCCTTTCCTCATCATCTTGGGAACGTGAGGGACACCTTCGTTCGAACAACCGTCTCTCCTTGTGTTGTTTTCTTTTTCCTAGGAATCTCAGGGCGAGATTCTTGTTTAGTGGGGGAGAGTTGTAGCATCCCAATTGTCTAACAATTGCAATGCTACTAGCCTAGTCTATATAAATGCTACCTTCCTACATATAATTGTTGCATCATCATTATATCATGCTCATGTCATCATGCCACCTTGCATTTGAGCATCATATAAAACCCACTTTGTTTTGGTTCTTATCTCATATGCATTGTTAATTGTATTTGCCTCTTGATATTGTATTTGGTTCTTGATATATTGTTTAAGTGCCCAAGTTGAGTTGGGGGCATATCTCTTATTGACTCCACCACCTTTTTTTCAGCACCTTATAATTCCACCATCCAACTAAATATGAGCTTTGCACTTTATTTGAGTTTACCTCTAGCTCATGTGGGTTGGGATGGATCCAATTCTTTTTCCACATGCTCTCATATATCAATAATGTTGTTCTCACAATATGGATATGTGGAGAGCCACATGGCCACCTTTGCATGCCTTGTGAGTGGAACCTTTTTCATGGCTTCCATATGGTTTGTTTTGGGGTTATTATCATGTTGGAATATTGTTGGGCTTACTAAATGCCTAGTGGCACATACACACTAGCAAGTCCCAAGCTTACTCAAACATGATCATCTCCATCTATTTTCCACTTGGAACTTTCCTTAAAATTCTTTTGCTTGGGCCTTACTCCACACTTTGGAATGCATAAGAAAATGCCATGTAAATAATCTTGTTTTCACAAAGATAAACATGGTATTAATTAATTATGCATGGCCCATGCAAGTACCCCTTTAGCTTGACATTTGATTTTATTTGATTTTAAAATGGATCATCTCTCTCTACCCCTTAGGCTTGGTCTTGTTTGATCATGCCTAAACCTCATCACCATACCCATCCTTACCATCATCACCTTTTCCTCCCTTTTCTAGTCTTGATCTTGTTGGGGCTTGGTTTGTGCTTGGCTTGATCTTGACAAAAGAACACCCTAGCATCTAACCTTCCCCCCCTCTCTAAACCTAAACCCTAAGCCACCCCCCTCTCTCCTTAAATCCCACCATGACCAAACCCTAGCTAACATGTCCCCCTCTCTCTCGGCCTTCCCTCCCTCTCTCACCTAGCTGGCCCCACCGGCCACCCTCTCTCCCTGGCCACCTCTCCCTGCCCTAGCTACCAACCCCCGAACCCTAACCTAGCTCCAAACCTAGCTCTACCCGAGCCTAGCTCTAACCTACCCGAGGCTACCCCCTCTCTCTCTAGCTCCCTCCCTCTCTGCCTTGGGGCCCTAGCCCGAGCCTGCCCCTGCCTCCCAGACCACCCTACCCCACCTGCCAGCTCCCCATGCGTCTGCCCTGCCCTGGCCGAGCCCGACCGAGCACGTGAAGGAGAAGAAAAGGTGGCCGACGCCACCTTTCCCCTCCACCACGCCAACTATCCTCTCCCTCCGATCCTATCCACCCCCACCCCTCTGCCTCGCCCTGCTACCTCGCCCAGATCCGCCCCATAGCCTCCCCTCTCTCCCTCTTTCTCCACCGCCACCGGCTACCCCCTTAGCCGCCCACCGTCGGCCTCCTCCACGTCCCGTTGATCCTGTCAAGCCGCGCGTCCGTGGAGTGACCTGGGAGATCGAGAAGGGTCCCCTGCATCGCCCTGCGCTCGCCGTCGAGGAGGAGGAGGACCGGAGCCGCCAGAACCAGGCCAAGCCGAAACCCTAGCTCGCCCGGCTCGCCCGTCGTCGATCCGCTGCTCGCCGACCGATCCAACGCCACCAACGACCTCCGGTGAGCCCGACCCTGGACACGCTCCGCCTCAGAACGCCCTAGCCTCGCGGAAGTTTCATCAGCACCCTCTGCAAGGCCACGTTGCTGTCTCGCTAGCTTCGCGCATAGCAGCCCTATCTAGGCCCCGCCCGCTCTCCTGACACCTAGCCCAAGCCACCGCACGGCTCGCTTCAGTGCAAGGCTGCATGTTCCAGTGTTCAATCCCGCTCTGTCTGCAGACCGCTGATCATCGATCGCGGCAGAAGAGGAACAATCTGACATGGCGCTTTCTGGATAACCCCTTTTGTTTCTCGTCTCAACCCATGATGACGTGAGGTCCCACCAGTCAGCCCTGTCCTTTTTCCGAGAGCCCCTCAGTATTCTAGCCCTAACTCAGTCCCCCAGCTGTCACAGTGGCCCTCGCGCCACCCATCGTGTGGGACCAGGGCTTGAGCCTGCATGTCATCCGCTTAGGCTAGAGTAGGCCACGGTGTAAAAGCTTTACATGCTGTGTTGCCCAGTCATCCTGGCCCCACCTGTAAGCGTCTGTGGCTAGATTAGACTGAGTATAAAAAGTTTTTCCTGAATCTGTTTAAATTCAAATCTTTTTCTAATTATTTCAAATTCAAATATAATTCTGTTTTTAAATAACTTTTCAAATATTAATCCAAATAATACATATAATATATGTTTTCAAATCAGAAAAATGTGAGGATTTCAAATATGGAATCCAAAATATATTTTGGACATTTAAAATTCCAAGTTGATTTAAATTACAATAAAATGCCCTCTTGTCTTAAATAATTAATAACTTTTGTTTTATAACTCCAAATTTAACAAATGATATGTCTAAAATGATTAGCTCGACGAGACCTTTCTGCGTATGCATTCCATGGTTTGATTTGAAGCATGCATCATATAAATATAATGTGAACAGCAACTAAAATGGGAATAAAATGAGGCTAAAACTCAATATAATGATCTATTCTTGTTTCCACACCTCACCCATGCCATGCTACCTTAATGCCATGCAAATTGTGCATCATTCATCATGGCATGATTGTTTGCTTGATACATTTATTCATATGCGTGTGCACTTTATTTATGTTGGCCCTTGTTTGTTTGGTTCTTCTTCGAATAGACGTTGAGCAGGGGATATATCAAGAGCACCAGGAGCACCACCCAGATCCTTCTCTCGCTTCAACTGAGCTGCCAGGCAAGCACTACCACATGCTTGCATACATATAGTACCTACCGCCTCTTTCTTATTCTTGCATCATTGAGTCGCGATTGCATTAAATTGAATCCCAAGTATTGCATAGCCTTTACTTTTAAACCCCACCGAAGCTTGTTCCTCCATCCCATCAGCCATTACTACAGGAGTTGCTTGAGCCATGCGAGTCGTAGAACAGCATGTGTAGGGTATGTGAGTGTCTGATGGCTAACGAGGTACCTAAACAACTTAACCTGAGTAGTAATGGGACAACTAATGAAAGTGGCATCGGTGAGCCATATTCGCTATTTGGTTTTTCAGGCTCACTTGTGTCCCGTAGGACCCCGAGTACTTGATTCCTGTTCCTTGAATATTCGCGCTATCCACATCCGGGAGGCTTATGAACCCCTGAGCGAGCTTGATTCATTCTTATTTCTTGGGGCCACAAACTAGTTTGAGGTTTTATTTACTATCCTGTTCTTATGCCATGCTTTATCGCTTTATTTAAAATTGTGCGAGGTGACACTTTTATCTTGTTAGGTCCGTGACCCGTTTGCTATGTATCGACAAGCCCAGTCCACACTTTCGGGTTCCCAAATCATTTACCGGCCACACAAACCTTGAGTCCGTGGCTCAGACTTCAGTTGCTATGGTAGCTTAATGGGGTGGCCCTCAAATATTTCTCAATCTGTAATTGCTTTGTCGTGACTGTCTCGTTGGGTTTTGATTTGGTTTTTCCGAGGCATATCGAGTGTGTGTTGCTATTTGTGCACCCTCGCAGGTAAAACTTTCTCGAAAGCCGTCCGCATGTTATGGACGACTTGGAGCACAGTTTCCGATCATAGACAAGCATAACTAAAGTACCGCTTTTAATTTGACTAGACTAGGTACCGACTAGTAAATAGTGCAACACTCATGGAATGGATAATAAAACTGCCAACGGATGGGGGTTGTTCGTCCGCTTCCTCGTGATGTAGCGAGGAGGATGGATCTGTTAAGATTACCGCTATAACTGTTATAACTGTTGTTCTCAATTCGCGGACATCCGTCTATCTCTGGTTGGGCGGATGGATAGCGAGTATCTATAGAATTGTTAGGGTTTATCTTTTGCTGCAATTGCGTCACCCCAGGTTGTGTCCCTTTAGAGGCATAAAGACTTGCCGAGTACCCTAGGGTCTCACACGATAAATTATTTGGTTCGGATGAACAGTACACTCACAAGATGGATACTTGGTTGGAAGAGACGGACGATATGGGCAACGATCATTCGGTGTAGAGATTCCGGAACGGGATCCGTGAGATCTGTGGGATGTGCTTATTTATGGGGCATCTTATGCCGATTTGCTTCTTATCCGTACTGGATTTTGTCTTCCGCCCGCTTGATACTCTGTTGATTGATGTATGAGGAGATATCCTAAACTATTATATCTATCTAGGATATTTGGATCTTGCCGTATGCTGCTATATTTCCTTTCTTTTAGATGGAATGGCTCGATGTACTATTGTATGGTGGCTTGCATACATACTCATTTGTGTATGTAGTTGATCCCTTCGCCGACACGCCGCCCGTTCTTGTCCCGATGTTTGGAAATGGTTGGGACGACCGAAAGGTCTACCTGTGAGTGGCATTTGGGCCCCACCGTACTATTTCAACCATTTCTGATCATCCAGGCTTGTACTAGGAGCGTAATTCACCGAGGTAGTTACAAACACATAGCTACCGGTAGAACCCTTAGCCTTGAGAGAGAACTACTCCCTCCTCATCATGGGAATCAGCAACGGCGATGGAGATGGTGGTGGAGATCGATGGAGATGGCTCCGGGGGCACTTCCCCGTCCCGGCAGTGTGCCGAAACAGAGACTTTCTATCCCCCGAATCTCCCCTTCGGTGGTGGCGGCGCTGTGGAACTTTTCGTGGATTTCTGTTTGATGATCTAGGGTTTTTGCATCGGGAGGCATCTTATAGGCGGAGTGGCAAGGTCGGTGGGCAGCCAGGGGGGCCACACCATGCCCTGGCGCGGCCTGGGGGACCCGCGCCTAGGGGTGGTTTGGCCACCCTGTGGCCCCCCCTTCATCTCTCCTTCTGGCTCCGTGAATCTTCTAGGAAAATAACGACTTTGGCTTTTGTCCGGTCCAATTCCGAGAATATTAATTTTCTGACTTTCTGGAACCAAAAACAGCAGAAAACAGTAAGCACTTTGTGGCTCTTGTTAATAGGTTAGTCCAAGAAATCATATGAAAAGTACTCCAAAGTGTGGACAAAACATAAGAAAGTCGATAAAACCAGGCATGGAACATCAAAAATTATGGATATGTTAGCAACGTATCATTACACTATAGGTTTCCACCATGACCGCATGGATTAGACTGGCGTCCTAGGCATTTCTCTAACACACATACATAACTCCATGGACTTACAAGCTCCCCTTTCATTTCACACCGACGACATCCATAGACAAAAGAACATGATATCAACTAGGTACAAAGTACCGGTGCAATGTTGAAAGCGTTCCCTATGACAGCATGGTTCTTCTAATTCACAACTTACAAAGCACAAGCATATACACAACATAGATGGGCACAATGGTTCAAGTTTATTAAATGCAAGAAAGTAAAGTGTGTCATCAAGTTCATGAGAGCTTTAATCACTAATTTTCACATAAAAAGTTTAATTTGGAAGGTAGATAAAAACATGAATTTACTTGGAATATAAATAGTGCTAGTGGGTAAGTATGGTGGACACAAATGGCATAGGTTTTGGTTTAAGGATTGGATGCACGAGAAGCATTCCCTCTCAGTACAGGTTTTTGGCTAGCAAGGCTGGGTAGCAAGCATAAGAGTTGAAGGAAACAAACAAACATACAAGTGATAAAAACAAACATGCAATCTTCCTTGGCACCACAAAAGATCTTAACTAGAGAATACTAGACTTATGAGCAAATCAAGAAAGAAAGATGATGAAATTATATTCCTTTTAAGAGTACTTTTATCTTTTTCATTCAATTCTCAAAATAGTGTTGCTATTGGCCGAGCCAGGTTTGCCAAAACTAAATTAACTCCATGATCCCAAAGTGATACCAATACTAATGACAAGATCAATCATATAACCATGAATTGAAAACTAATATAAGATATGCAAAAGAGTAAATGATAGAGCTTCTCATTAATATTCAATAACGGCAACTCACACCAAGGGATACATACATATCTAACGAGAGGGGGGAACTTCCATAATGCAAACCATCCTACATGATAACTTATCTATTCATGATATGACTCTACTAAAAAGGTAGAAAAGATAGAAGATAGTGATGTGATACCGCGGCAGTCCCCCAAGCTTGGAACAAACCAAGGGGATGCTAAAACCTGATGACAAATTACTCCTTCGGTGGTGGTGGTATTCTCTCAATGAGATTTTTGATTAGTTTCCCCAAGTCCTCAATCTCGAAGGTGATATTACGAATCAACTGTGAGTTTTTCTCAATGCGGCTCATGATCATGTCGGGTTGCGAATTCCAGCTCTTGCAATTCTTTCCCCACTCTTCCTCCTTGAAGTCTTCTTTTCCTGCATGGCTAGAACAAGGCAAATCCCAATTGGAGGGTAGTTTCTCCTTGGGCATATTCTGGTATTGATGCTCATGGATAAGGGTACGGAAAGTATTCTTGGTGCGTGGAGGAAGTGACTGTGGAGCCAAACAGTGGCGTGGAGGTTTCCCTCCAGTTGACATCCGTGCAGTCCTTCTGATCCTAGCAGGGTTTGCCAACACTCCAATGCTTGCAATGGTAGTGCTGGTGTGCGGATGTTGGCTTTGCTTTGCCTCCTCTTCATCTTCACTCTTTATCTCCTTCTCCCGCCTGGGGTCTTGGAGATCTTCCCCCATAGGCCCCTTTCCCTTATCCTTGGCGGACACTATTGTGCTTCTAAACTTTCAAGAATAGTTCCTGGCAGAAACAGAATGAAACTAAAACACGACGAGAACATGATATACGAACCTCGGGGGATCCGGGGGATTATATATTACGAAGTTTTACAACAAAAGGAAGGTACTGGGAGAAAACGGGTCGGAGACGGAGTCCGGGGCGGCCACACCCTGGTGGCGTGGCCAGGGGGCCCGTGCCAGGGGGTGGTGTGAGCCACCCTGGCTCCGTTTCCGTCCCTCTTTCGCTTCGTAGCTTTCCTTGTTGGATAAAAACTCCAAAAATACAACTGGATAGAATTTTCGTGGAACTTTTCTTACTAGATCTGTTACCTATTCGAAAACGGACTCTGCAGCTCTCTGAATTTGGTCTTTGATAAATTTTTCCGGAGTTACCACTTGAATAACATCAATATGTTCATCTTCATACTCATATTGCTCGAGTCATGAAACCTTTCACTTTCTTATTACACCATTTTCTCCAATAACCTGGAAATTTCTTTCACACAAAACTTCACACAATTCTCATTAGCAACATTAGTGTAAGCGAGGTAATAAATCTTTTAAGTCCAATTTCAACTGAAATCTATCAAATCATAAGCTACTGTAGCAACTCCTTCCGAAAACCCAAAAAGAATTCAAAAAGGAAATCGACTTAAGAAGCAAATGCAAGAGTGGCAAAATCTGTCAAAACAGACCAGCAGGTAAAGATCAATTTTTTCGAACATCTTCTGTTGCTCAAATCAAAAAGTGAAAAACTAACGAAAGTTAAATAATAACCTGGGGCAGAAACACAAAAAATTACAGCTTAATCCGACATACAGAGATCTCTCATGAATTTTTACGGTGAAGCACAAAAATCTGTTTCGGGACAGCAACTTCCCCAAATCTTACTTCTCTCTCATTAGAGGTTGATCTTGACACAAAAACTAAACAAAAAGGATAAGGAGAGGTTATTACCGAAGTAATAACCTCCAAGACTCAAAGAAACAAAAACAAACTGAACGCAAGGATATATTGGGTTGTCTCCCAAAAAGCTCTTTCTTTATAGCCATTAAGATGGGCATGATAATTTCAATGATGCTCACATAAGAATATGAATTGAAGTGAAAGAGAGCATTAAGAAGCAAAAATACACATGTTTAAGTCTAACCCACTTCCTATGCAAGGGAATTTTGTAAACAAACAGGTTGTCGAAACCAGAGGCTACTAGCATAGGAAGGCAAAAGAAGTGCAACATAAAAACTTTCAGCATAAAACAAGGAAACTTGATATTATTGAGATGCATAAGAATAGCATTCCCTCTCTCATAACAACTTTCAGTATCATGCATAAATTTAATGATATAGCTATCACAATAACAATTGTAGCAATGATCGCTTATCCTAACAGAAAACACAGGGACACTAACTCTCATAACACTACTTTGTCAAACAATATTAGGGATATCCTTACAGAGGATAGTGTGTCCATCTTTCACATATTTAGTGATAAATTCTTTCACATTTGCTATTATAGGTTCATCATCCATTTATTTATCAGGTCAACAACTTTATTTGTACTTTCATTAACCATACTAGCTATCATAGAATGTTCCTTCACTTTAACCGGGAAAGGTATTTTCTCAATGTAAAGTTCAGGTAAAGCATGATTAGCAGTATAAACTTCAGTATTTCTTGCAGGAACACACTTAGCAACATATTTATATGGTTCATGATACTTATTCCACTTCTTTTTAGGAACTTCAATATAGGAAGCAAAAGCCTTAAAATAAGTTGCAATAGCTTGAGAGTCTAGACCATAAGCATTTTTAATATTTTGAAAGTCATCAGTTCCCATAAAAGATTCAATGCATTCATAATCATAATTTATACCTGACTTTCTTCCTTTGTCATTTTCCCATGCTTCAGCATTGTCTTGAATATGGTCCAGAAGATCCCATTTAGCTTCTTCTTCCATGCGAGTGAATGATCCATCACAAGAGGCATCCAATAAATCCTTACCATGTAGAGGGAGCCTTGGATAAAAGTTATTGATAATAATATAGTTGGGGAGCTCATGAATGGGACATTTGAGCATTAGTAACTTCAATCTCCCCCAATCTTGAGTTGTACTCTCTCCATCAAGAGGCTAAAAGTTGTATATTTGATTCCGATCTTTATGAATCTCACTAGGAGGATAAAATTTGAATAAAAGAGAGGTACTATTTCCTCCCATTCAAGAGCTTGACCATTCTTCAGAAGCTTATACCATTCCTCAGCTCTTCCTTTCAGTGATAATGAGAATAACTTCTTCTTGACTTGATCTGTTGTAATACCTGCACACTTGAACAACCCGCATAATTCGTGTATAAAGAGCAAATGATCACCGGGAAGGACAGTTCCATCTCCAACATAATAGTTATCCATAACACGATCAATAATTCTTGTAGGTATTTTAAAAGTATCATTCTCAGCAGGTGGTGGTTCATCTACTACCTTAGTAGTGGTAGTAGCATTACGAAATAAGAAACTCGGCGAATTATCCATAATGAAAATAAAGCAACTAACAGAAGTAAACAATACTCACAGTAGAAGTTTCCTTTACCAGTTCCACTCTCCAATAGCACTTCACTCCCCGGCAATGGCGCCAAAAAATAGTCTTGATGACCCACAAGTATAGGGGGTGTATCGAAGTATTTTCGATAAGTAAGAGTGTCAAACCCAACGAGGAGCAGAAGGTGCTGGCGAGTGGCTAGGAGCAGGAATTTTCTGTAAATACTTAGCAAACGGGTTTTTAGGGGTCTTGATAATGCAGATAAATGAAGTACGAGTAAATAAAAGACAATAAGAATAAATGCAGCAAGTGGCCCAGTCCTTTCTTTAGCAAAGGACAAGCCGGTTGTATTACTTAAGATGACCAAAAATTCTCGAGGACACATGGGAATATCGTCAAGTGCTTTCGCTTCAAATAGTTGATTAATCTTATTTAGTTTGCTAAGTGTTGTGTGGGTGAACCTGTGCTAATGTATCGACCTTCCTAGGACTAATACATACTTGTGATTATACCCCTTGCAAGCATCTACAAGTACAAGAAAGTAATTAAGGTAGAAACCTAACCACAGCTTTAAACTCTAAGACCCTGACATCCCTTGTGCAATGGTTTCCTAATAGGGGTTCATGTTTCTGTCACTCCGGCAACCCCTACGATTAGTAGCCAAATACACAATGCATTCCCCTAGGCCCATATAGGTGAAGTGTCATGTAGTCAACGTTCACATGACACCACTAGAAGAAGTACACCACAACTTAAATATCAAACTATTGAATCTTTCTCAACACAATTGCACTACTAACAATATGACTTCTCCCATGTCCTCAGGAACAAAACGAACTACTCACAAGACATCATATGGATCATGATCAGAGATGAAATAATGATGTGTAACAATCTGAACATAAACGATAATTCAATGGTTCACTCAATAGCATCAACTACAAGGAGTAATCAACACCGGGAAAGTTTCCCCTAAAAACTATGCAAGATTCAACCCAATTGTTACAGTGGTATGGAGTGGTGATGATGGTGGTGATGGAGATGATGGTGGTGATGCTGATGATGATGATCCCGATGAAGTCCAGCTTGATGGTGGGGTTGATGGCGACGATCTCCCCTCTCCGGGAAGGAATTCTCCCGGCAGAATTCTGCCTGCCAGAGAGATCTTTCTCTCTCAGTGTTTTCCGCCTAGCAGAGGCGGTAAAATCTTTCTGTGGTCACTCCCCGAGTTTTAGGGTTTCAGGAGGATAATATACACCAGAGGGGAGAGGCTGGAGTGGACCAGGGCGGCCACACCACCTAGTGGCGCGGCCTAGGGTGGCCCGCGCCAGGGGGTGGTGTGGGCCCCCTGTGGCCCATCTCCACTTCACCTTCTGGCTTTCTTCGTCTTCTGGAAAAATAGGATTTTCCATGTATTTTAACGGATTTGCTGATCTTCGCGAATTATGCCTCCAAACAGCACCTTTTCCATCAGAATCCGGACTGCAGCGGTCCATGCTCCAAAAGTCATCAACCATGCAAAAATAGATGAAATAACATAAGTATCATCTCTTAATACGAAATATATTAATGAATAACAGTAAATTATGGTATAGAATAGTCATGCAAAATGGACGTATCATTACCTCAGTAATAATCGCTCCTTATCCTTTTTATTTGTTTTTTGTGCCAAGAGTAACCTCTAATGAGAGAGAAGTAATGATTGGGAAAGTTGTTGTCCCGAAACAGATTTCTATGCTTCACCGTAAAAATTCGTGTAAAATCTATGTACGTCGTTTTGAGGAGTGAATTTTTGTGATTCTGACCCAGGTTGTTATCTAACTTTCGTTAGTTCAACACTTTTTGATTTGAGTAACACAAGTTCTTCAGAAAAATTTGTTTTTTACCTGCTGCTCTGTTTTGACAGATTTCTGCCATTATTTGCATTTGCTTCTTGTTGGTTCCTTTTTGAGTTCTTTTGGGGAATTGAGCTTTTTGATGGAAGTGCTACAGTAGCTTGTGTTTTAATGGAAGTTTTATTGGTGTTAAAACTGAACCTAAATACTTATTATCTTGAGTGCACTAATGTTGCTAATAAAGATTGTGTGAAGTTTTGTATGAAGGAAAAAAATTTGGTGTATGGAGAGAATGATGTAATGAGATGAAGAATGGACTAAAGCTCAAGCTTGGGGATGCCACCCCGTGCCACCCCAAGAAATATTCAAGAGGTACAAGCGTCAAAGCTTGGGGATGCCCAAGGCATCCCCTTCTTCATCAATAAAAATCCCAGGTTTCTTCCAAACACTTCATTTTTATTATTTCATGCACAGTTGTGTTGTTCTTGGAGCGTCTTGTTTTTCATTTTTTGTTTTGTTTTTCGTTTGCTTGGTTTTCTTAGTTTGCTGAATAAATTGGTTGGACCCCCTCTTTCATACATTGGTTTTCATGCACACTTTACTTTTCTTGCCCTTAATAAACTTCAACTATTGTGTCGTCTATGTTGTATATGCTTGCACTTATTTTTTGGGGATTAGCAGAACCATGCTGTCATGGGGAACGCTTTCAACATTGCACTTGTACTTTGTACCTAGTTGATATCATGCTATTTTGTCTATGGATGCCGTCGGTGTGAAATGAAAGGGGAGCTTGTAAGTCCATGGAGTTATGTATATGTGTTAGAGAAACGCCTGGGCCGCTGGTCTAATCCATGCTGTCATGGTGGAAACCTGTAGCATAACCATAATGAGCTGTCTATGAAGCATTCTTCTTATAAAAAAGAGTCAGATATTGAGAGAAAAGAGAAAAGAGAAAAAAGAGATATATGAAAAGAGGAAAGATAAAAAAGCACCATATTCCCATGGTAAATAAGAAGATTGCTGAGATGCTCGTTGTCTACTATGCCAAGAACTTACCGGTAACTAAACTTGAGTAGCATGAGGAGCGGCCCTCGTATTCAAGGGACATGAGATTTCCAACTTATACTTTGTGAAGCATATACTCCATAGTTTCTTCACTTTAACCTTAATCACTTCAAGATTCTTATGATAGGGGCAATGAGAGGTGAAAGCTAATAAGTACCATAATTTTTGGAAGCTCTTTATGAAACTTGAATCCCTACTTCCTTATATGAAGGCATTTCTTTTACTTTTATGTTGAGTCTCCACCTTTATCTTTATGCACCTACTTTGAGAGCATAGTGGCCATTCTTAGTTCTATGTGCATTGTCCAAAGACTTGTTCTTAAACTATTTGTATCTAGTCACTCTTATGAACTTTGAAGGTGTCCTATGCATTTATGTTTGCTACTCTATGAGGGAAAAGATGAATGCCATTATGCTATGTTTTCTTTATGTGAAACAAACAAACGTCTTGCAAACCATTATTATTCATGAATATTTTGTTTGTGCCTTTTCATGTTGCAACATAGTTGTTATGTCTTATTGTTAGAACTTTCAATTTCATGCTATGTTGAAGTACTATGATCCTAGCTATCAATGTTTTACAAATACTTTGATCAAGTTTATGATGGTGCATGTCACCTCAAAAATTATGCTTTCTTTCTATCACTTACCTACTCGAGGACGAGCAGGAGTTAAGCTTGGGGATGTTGATACGTTGCAAATGTATCCATAATTTTTTTATGTTCCATGCTTGGTTTTATCTACATTCTTGTGTTTTCTTCCAACTTTGGAGTACTTTTCATATGATTTCTTGGACTAAACTATTAACAAGAGCCATAGTGCCAGTTGCCTGTTTTCTGCTATTTTTGGTTCCAGGAAAGTCAGAAAATGAATATTCTTGGAATTGGACGGGACAAAAGCCAAAATCAGTTTTTCACCGAGGGGGACACGGAGCCAGAATACGAGAAGGAGAGGGGCCATGGGCCGCCACACCACCTGGCCGCGCGGCCAATCCTGGCCCGTGTCAGGGGGTGGTCTGGCTGCCTCGGGCACCCCCTCGGCCTCCCCTTTCGCCTATAAGATTCCTCCGATATAGAAATCCTAAGTACCTGATCAAAATTCCACGAAAGAGTTTGTAGCCGCCGTCATCTCCATCCCTAGATCGGGAGCGGTCTGAAGCTCTTCCCGGCACCCTGTCGGAGGGGAGAATTCACCCTAGAGGCCTTCTTCATCACCATGCAAGCCTCCGGTGTGATGGGTGAGTAGTTCATCCTTGGACTACGGGTCCATGTAGTAGCTAGATGGTTGGTTCTTCTCCTTTGTGCTACCATGTTTAGAACTTGTGAGCTTCGTTCGTGCTCAAGCTCATCTATTTGTAATTCTACATGTTGTGTTTGCGGGGATCCGATGGATATTGAGATGCTATTTCAGATTGATTATTGATTCTATCATGTCTTTGTTATTTGTGATCTTGCATCCTTTCTGTTGTTAGTAGCTATCTTGGCCAAGTAGATGCTAGCAACTCCAAGAGTTAGTATTTATGCTTGATAGTGGGTTCATGCCTCTCGTAATCTAGGGAAGTGACAGAAATCTCTAAGGTACTAGATATGTTGTTGCTACTAGGGATAAAACAACGATCCTCTATTCATAGAACAATCGTATTGTTTACTTTACACGCAATGCGTAATGCAATTATCTGTTGCTTGCAACTTAATACTGGAGGGGGGTCGGATGATAACCTGAAGGTGGATTATTAGTCATAGATGCAGTTGGATTACGGTCTATGTATTATGTTGTAATGCCCAATCAAATCTCAAAGGAGTCAAGATGTTTAGTATATGCATATTGCTTTCTCGATTTTTGTCAATTGCCCCGCTGTAATTTGTTCACCCAACTTGTCATCTATCTTAAGGAGAGCCACCACTAGTGAACTATGGACCCCGGTCGTTTCTTTTACCATCAATCTACAACTGTTTACTGCTTTATGTTTACTTTTTGCAAGCAATTACTTTCTTCCACACAATACGTTTAATCCTTTGTTTTCAGCAAAACCGGTGAGATTGACAACCTCATTGTAAGTTGGGGCAAAGTTCTGTGGTTGTGTTGTGCAGGTTTCCACGTTGCTGCTGGCGCCGGTAGTGCGCCCTGCCAAAGTCCTACTAGCAACACCTTGGAGGTGTTTCCTTGATCCTACTGGTTCGATAAACCTTGGTTTCATAACTGAGGGAAAACTTGCTACTGTGCTCATCATACCTTCCTCTTGGGGTTCCCCAACGAGCTCGAGATATTTTAGGCCATCAGTGGTTCTCTATGATACACATGTACTTACAATTACAAGAACTTACTTGTGACTAAACTTGAGTAGCATGAGGAACGGTACTCGTAAGTAAGGGGCATGAGATTTTCAAGTTATAACTTGTCAAGCATATCCTCATATTTGTTCACTTTAACCTTAATCACCTAAAGATTCTTATGATAGGGGCAATGAGAGCTGAAAGCTAATAAGTACCATAATTTTTGGAAGCTCTTTATGAGACTTGAATCCCTGCTTCCTTCTATGAAGGACCTTTCTTTTACTTTTATGTTGAGTCTCCATCTTCTATCTTTATGCACCTATTAAGAGAGCATAGTGTCCATTCTTAGTTTAATGTGCATTGTCCCAAAACTTGTTGATTGATTTATAATTTTGATATTGCTTGTTCTTAAACTGTTTGTATCTAGTCACCCTTATGAACTTTGAAGGTGTCCTATGCATTTATGTTTTTCTACACTATGAGGGACAAGCTGAATACCATTCTCATTTTGTTTTCTATATGTGAAACAAACAAACGTCTTTCAAAGCATTGTTATTCATGAATCTTTTGTTTGTACCTTTTCATGTTATAACATAGTTGCTATGTCTTATTGTTAGAACTATATCTTTCATGCTATGTTAAAGTACTATGATCCCAACTATCAATGTTTTACAAATACCTTGATAAAGATTATAATGGTGCATGTCACCTCAAAAATTATTCTTTCTTTTATCACTTACCCACTCGAGCACGAGCAGGAGTTAAGCTTGGGGATGTTGATACGTTGGAAACGTATCTATAATTTTTAATGTTCCATGCTTGTTTTATATCTACTTTATTATGTTATGTCCACACTTTGGAGTATCTTTACACATTTTCTGGAACTAATCTATTAACAATATGCCACAGTGCCAGTTGCCTGTTTTCTGCTATTTTTGGTTTCAGAAAAGCTAGAAAAGAAATATTCTTAGAATTGGACCGGACAAAAGCCAAAGTCGATATTTTACCAGAAGACTCGCGGAGCCAGAAGACGAGACAGAGAGGAGCCACGAGGCCACCACACCACTTGGTGGCACAGGCCAGCCTAGGCCGCGCTAGGGGGTGGCGTGGGCCCCTCGGGTGTCCATCGACCTTGCCCCTTCGCCTATATAATCCTCCAGGGACGAAAACCCTAAGAACCCGATCAAAATTCCACGAAAGAGTCTGTAGTCACCGTCATCTCCATCCCTAGATCGGGAGGGTTCCGAAGCTCTTCCCGACACCCTGTCAGAGGGGAGGATCACCCTGGAGGCCTTCTTCATCACCATGGCTGCCTCTGGTGTGATGCGTGAGTAGTTCATCCCTGGACTACGGGTCCATGCAGTAGCTAGATGGTTGGTTCTCCTCCTTTGTGCTACCATGTTTAGATCTTGTGAGCTCCATTCATGATCAAGATCATATATTTGTAATCCTACATGTTGTGTTTGCGGGGATCCGGTGGATATTGAGATGCTATTTCAGATTGATTATTGATTCTATCATGTCTATGTTATTTGTGATCTTGTATGCTTTCCGTTGTTAGTAGCTATCTTGGCCGAGTAGATGCTAGCAACTCCAAGAGGGAGTATTTATGCTCGATAGTGGGTTCATGCCTCTAGTAATCTGGGGAAGTGACAAAAATCTCTATGGTACTAGATGTGTTGTTGCTACTAGGGAGAAAACATCAATCCTTTGCTCATCGAGCAATCGTATTGTTTATTTTACACACTTTGCTTAATGCAATTATCTGTTGCTTGTAACTTAATACTGGAGGGGGTTCGGATGATAACCTGAAGGTGGATTATTAGTCATAGATGTAGTTGTATTATGGTCTATGTATAATGTTGTAATGCCCAATCAAATCTCGTAGGAGTCAAGATGATTAGTATATGCATGTATGCTTTCTCGGTGTCTGTCAATTGCCCTGTTGTAATTTGTTCATCCAACATGTCATCTATCTTAAGGAGAATCACCTCTAGTGAACTATGGACCCCGGTCCATTCTTTTACCATCAATCTACAATCTACTATTTATTGTTTTTCTGTTTACTTTCTGCAAAGCAATTACTATCTTCCACACAATACATTTAATCCTTTGTTTCAGCAAAACCGGTGAGATTGACAACCTCACTGTAAGTTGGCGCAAAGTTCTGTGGTTGTGCTGTGCAGGATTCCAAGTTGGATACAACACCTTGGGGTTGTTTCCTTGCTCCTAATGGTTCGATAACCTTGGTTTCATAACTGAGGGAAAACTTGCTGCTGTGCTCATCATACCTTCCTCTTGGGGTTCCCAACGAGCTCATCGTATTTTGAGCCATTATGGTTCTCATGTTACTCAAATATATAAGCGACGTCCTCATGCTCGCTATTTTAGGCCTAATGGTGAAGGCGGTCTTGTTGACGAGATTGAGTTGCGCAGATGCTCGCGAGAGGCTAAAAGAATGGCTGAACGTGCAAGGAAAGAAAAGACCACTCGAGCAAGTTCCAAGGGGAAGGGGAAGCAAACCAGGGTCAACTATAAGCATACGGACATTATTACTTACTCTTCTATTCGCCATAGTGATTTGTATGATGAGGCTGAGCAAGATGAAGACCTTAGGGATTCCCTCTTTTGGTGCATTGTTCACAAGTTTATCTTTGAGGACGTTTATTCCTCTCTAAAGATCCATCCTATGCATCCCATGGTTATTTTTGAGGCTAAGGAGAATCCCCAACCAGTTGATGCTTTGGCCGTGGCTGAACGGATAGGGCTGCATCACGTCATGTCACTTCAGTGCTCCTATGACTCTGCTGTGGCAAAGCTATTCTTCTCCACTCTTGTGATTTCGGTTGATGAAGGTCGCACCATGAAGTGGATGACTGGTGACACACTCATTGAGGCTGATTTCAGGGTTTTCTCTCAGGTGCTTGGCTATCTGTTCAATGGCCATGATCGTGCTTATGGACATCGTATCATTACTCAACTCATGTCCAACAAGGACACTGCTCTCTCTCCCTGATGTGGTCCCAATGGTATGCGGGGCAAGGTCGCAAGTCTCTACCCACTCTATGCCTAGTTGGTCAATGTTTTTTGTGATTCCATCACACCTAGTGGGGGCAACAATGATAGTATTTGTGGCCACCTAGTTCAGGTGCTTGCTTTTTGCTCATGAGGTTGCCAATGCTGAAGATCCTAATGTGAGTT
This sequence comes from Avena insularis, assembly GCA_023614405.1. Lineage (NCBI taxonomy): Eukaryota > Viridiplantae > Streptophyta > Magnoliopsida > Poales > Poaceae > Avena > Avena insularis. The sequence continues at coordinate 547,567,115 of CM042690.1, forward strand.
ACCGGCTGGATGTGATGGATTTCATTTATCATGAGATGACTGATGCCATGTTTAATAGGCTATCTATTCCATATGCTCCTTACATCATAATTATAATCAAGCATATGCTTCCTCATGAGAACTTCAACTATGATGTTGAGCATAAAGTGAAGAAGATCTACAACAAGTCCAAGAAGCCCTCCCATCCTAGTTCTGCTACAGAGGGGCTCATGAGAGATGCTCGTTCTAGTGGGCGTAGTCCCCTAGCGCCGTCTGTTTCCCGTGAGGTAAAGTAACTCAATTGGTTCCAGCGGATAATTCCGTTCATGGGGATTGACATCCACAAGGGGCGGTATAAGGCCACAAGCAGCTCCATGATATTGCTCACACCCAGCAGGTTATTCTCCACCATGTCTCAGGTGCATCAGGCCCTCCTCCTACTCCTATAGCTCCCACACCGTATGCCCAGTGGAACACTTCCAGCACCAACTATGGAGATCTTGAGCGTCACTTGTTCCCCACCTTTGAGAGGGAGCCTACTCATCCGGCTGATGATGATGAGGAAGATGAAGAGGAGTACGATGATGATGGTAAGGACGGGGACGAGGATGAGGATGAGGACGAGGACGAGGACGGGGAGTGATTCCTTGGGGCGTTAGCATCGCTCTTCTTCCTTTTTAGCATTTTGATGCCAAAGGGGGAGAAGTTGTTCTATTAGGCATTCATGGATTTGCATGGGTCGGGCGCAAGCATTTGCACATTATTGTTTTGGTTTATTATTGTTTGTGCCCATTTTAGTGTTGAACTTTAAATTTGCTATCTGCTTTGTATGAGACTATGTGGTTTGTGTGGTACTTTGGATTTATCTCGGTCATCACTAGAATTATTATTATGGATTTATCTATAGGGGAGTATGGATTCATCTAGATGCTATGGATTTATGGTTTTATCTCTATGGATGCATCCTACTGGTATTATGCTTCAAAGTCCCAAAGAGTGCTATTGAGAACTTCATTCTCTCGGTGGTATGATTTATTTTTATAACTCATCATTTGTTTGTAGCTTTCAAGTCAATAAAAAGCCTTGTACCTACTTGTGTGCATTATTATTCAAATGCAAACTTCTAATATGCACACATTTAGGGGAGTCTTTTCCATCCTTGAAATGATGATGTTAGTAGGTCCTTTATGCAAATCCTAGTATTGTCATCTAACACCAAAAAGGGGGAGATTGAAAGAAAATTTCTTAATCCCTATAGTTTTGTGTGTTAGATAACAATACCAAGGAAGATTTGATGTGTGTTTAGTGTTGTAGATAAGTGCTCATATAAAATAAGCCAAAATTCTTTCAAGGGGTGGATTATCCACCCTAGCTCAATCGACAAAGGTGGACAAGGCACGTCATGCGGTATGGGGCGGACTATACTTTGGATTGTCCGGCTCGGGCCGGAGTTTTTGCCCGGGCCGGATAATCCGCCGCCAGGATTTATACAAAGGCAGCTGATGACCCACAAGTATAGGGGGTGTATCGCAGTATTTTCGAGGGAAGTGAAACCCAATTTATTGATTCGACACAAGGGGAACCAAAGAATATTTATCAGCCTTAACAACTGAGTTGTCAATTCAGCTGCACCTGGAAACAATCTTGCTCACAGTAGTTTATCAGTAGCAACAGTTTTGTAGTAGGAAAAGTAAAGCAACAGCAGTAAAGCAAAAAGATGAGTAACAAAAGCGATGTGATGGGATTCGAAAAGTAGGCATAGGGATGGATGGACAGGCGTTGCATGGACAATTCACATAGCAATCAGAACATAGGGAAATTGCAGATAAATAAGATAAAGCATCCAAGTACTAGACAATCCTAGGCATGTATTCCATATATAGTCATACGTGCTCGCAATGAGAACTTGCACAACATCTTTTCTCCTGCCAGCCCGTTTGCAGCGGGGCCTCTAGGGAACTACTGGCAATTAAGGTGCTCCTTTTAATAGAGCACTGGAGCAAAGCATTAACACTTCGTGAACACATGTGATCCTCACATCAAAGCCATTCCCTTCCGGTTATCCTGATTTCTGTCACTTCGGGGCCATTGGTTCCGAATAACAACGTGTGCATACAACTTGTAGATAAGACCAGAAACAATACTATCATAATGAATCAATAACATGTTCAGATCTGAAATCATGGCACTCGGGCCCTAGTGACAAGCATTAAGCACAACAAGTCGCAACAAAGTCATAAAGCACTAATAAAAGATACTAGGCACCATGCCCTAACAATCTGATGCCATTACATGAACGATCTCATCCAATCCCTACCATCCCCATAGCCTACAATGGGGATTACTCACTCATAGATGGGGGAAACATGGATGGTCAATGAAGATGCTGGTGGAGATCGATGGAGATGGCTCTGGGCACTTCCCGTCCGACGTGGTGCCGAACAGACTTTCTGTCCCCGAATCTCCCCTTGTGGCGGCGGCAGCGGAACTTTTTGGAAAACGCCGAACCCCAGAGTTCTTAGGTCAAGGCTTCTTATCTGAAGAGGAGACCGAGGGGTGCTGGGGCCACCACACCATGCCTGGCGGCCAGCCAGCCAGCGCCTCGGGTGTGGTGTGGCCAGCCCTCCTCCGCCCTCCTCCGTCTCGTGCCCGTGAGTCTTACGGAAAAATAGGCACTTTGGCTTTTGTCCCGTCAATTCGAGAATATTCATTTTCGACTTTCTGGAACCAAAAATAGCGAAAAGCAGGCAGGCACTGTGGCTCTTGTTAATAGGTTAGTCCAAGAAATCATATGAAAAGTACTCCAAAGTTGGAACAAAACACAAGAAAGTGGATAAAACCAAGCATGGAACATCAAAAATTATAGATACATTTGCAATGTATCAACATCCCCAAGCTTAACTCCTGCTCGTCCTCGAGTAGGTAAGTGATAAAAAGAAAGAATAATTTTTGAGGTGACATGCACCATCAAAGACATGATCAAAGTATTTGCAAAACATTCAAAGCTGGGATCATAGTACTTCAATCATAACATGAAAGACAAAGTTCTAGCAATAAGCAAAGAAACTATGATGCAACATGAAAAGGCACAAACAAAAGATTCATGAATCACAATGCTTTGCAAGATGTTTGTTTGTTTCACATAAAGAAAACATAGCATAAAAGTATTCAGCTTGTCCCTCATAGAGTAGCAAATATAAATGCATAGGACACCTTCAAAGTTCATAAGAGTGACTAGATACAATAGTTTAAAACAAGAAATAGAAAGATATGCATCAATCAACTAGTCTTGGGACAATGCACATAGAACTAAGAATGGCCACTATGCTCTCAAAGTAGGTGCATAAAGGTAGAAGGTGGAGACTCAATATAATGGTGGAAGAAAGGCCTTCATAGAAGGAAGTAGGGATTCAAGTCTCATAAAGAGCTTCCAAAAATTATGGTACTTAATAACTTTAAGCTCTCATTGCCCCTATCATAAGCATCTTGAAGTGATTAAGGTTAAAGTGAACAAACTATGCTAAACATGCTTGACGAAGTATAAGTCAGAAATCTCATGTCCCTTGTATACGATGGCTGCTCCTCATGCTACTCAAGTTTAGTCACCGGTAAGTTCTTGTCATCGTAAGTACATGTGTATCATAGAGAACCGCCAATGGGGTACCCCTTTCCCGATGATACGGAAGAATCCCCATATCAAAATGACAAGGCAAGCAGACAACGAGCATCTCAGCATTCTTCTTATTTACCATGGGAATATGGTGCTTTTTCTCTCTTTCCTCTTTTCATAGTATCTATTTTTTTCTCTTTTTTTTCTCAATATAGGACTCTTTTTTTATATAAGAAGAATGCTTCATAGACAGCTCATTATGGTTACGCTGCAGGTTTCCACCATGTCAGCATGGATTAGACCAATGACCCCAGGCGTTTCTCTAACACATATACATAACTCCATGGACTTACAAGCTCCCCTTTCATTTCACACCGACGACATCCATATACAAAAGAGCATGATATCAACTAGGTACAAGTACCAAGTGCAATGTTGAAAGCGTACCCCATGAAAGCATGGTTCTGCTAATTCCCAACAAATAAGTGCAAGCATATACAACATAGACGACACAATGGTTCAAGTTTATTAAGGGCAAGTAAAGTAAAGTGTGCCATCAAGTTTGTGAGAGCTTTAATCACTAGTTTTCTCATAACAAGTGGAAGGTAAACAAAAGCATGAATATACTTGGAATAGCATAAGCTAGTAGGTAGGTATGGTCGACTCTTTGGAATAACTTGGTTTAGGGAGTTGGATGCATGAGTGGAACTCATACTTGGTTGTGGAGGCTAGCAAAAGACTGGGAGCGACAAACTAAGAGAGCAATAATGGCCATAATCATGCAGAGCGACAAAACATCATTAATAAAAGCATAAAGTGATACTACAAGTTGAAAACTAAAGGATCATAAAGGCTATGGTGACTTGAGATAGTCATAACATGGTGTGAGCATGCGCCAAGTCAACCCAAATAAAGCATCAAAGGAGAATACCACTATACTATGCTTTAATATGCTAAAACAACGCATGATTCATACAAGGCACATTAAGCAATCTCAATTGTTTATAACAAGTCATGCTACAAAAAAGAATACTAAGCATAAAGCCAAAACAATATCAAGCATGGCATGACAAAGCACAGGCCATAGTCAAAAACAAGCTCTTACCACATAAGTATGAACTTTCCTACTCTTTTCCAAACCAAACCAAACCATTTGCAAACCAATAATGAAAGAGGGGGTCCAACCAATTTATTCAGCAAACTAAGCAAACAAAAGCAAACGAAAAACCAAAATGAAAACAAAAAATAAGACGGTCCAAGAAAAACACAACTGTGCATGAAACAATAAAAAATGAAGCGTTTGGAAGAAACCTTGGATTTTTATTGATGAAGAAGGGGATGCCTTGGGAATCCCCAAGCTTTGATGCTTGTACTTCTTGGATATTTATTGGGGTGACACGCATGGCATCCCCAAGCTTGAGCTTTAGTCCATCCTTCATCTCATTACTCATTCCTTCCATACACCTGAAAATTTTCCTTCATACAAAACTTCACACAGTCTCATTAGCAACATTAGTGCACTTAAGATAAATAAGTCTCAAGGTTCAGTTCTAACGCCAAATAAACTTCCATTAGAACACTAGATACTGTATCACTTCCCTCAAAAATCTCAATTCCCCAAAAGAACTCAAGAAGGAACCAACAAGAAGCAAATGCAGAAAATGGCAGAAATCTGTCAAAACAGACCAACAGGTAAAGACGAATTTTTTCGAAGACCTTCTGTTGATCAAATAAAAAAGTGTTGAACTAACGAAAGTTATATAACAACCTGGGGCAGAAGAAAACAAAATTACATCTCAATCCGACATACGGAGCTCTCTCAGGAATTTTTACGGTGAAGCACAAAAATCTGTTTCGGGACAGCAACTTTCCCAATCATTACTTCACTCTCATTAGAGGTTACTCTTGGCACAAAAAGCAAATAAAAAGGATAAGGAGCGGTTATTACTGAAGTAATAACTTCCAAGACTCAACTAAAACTCTTGGGTTATCTCCCAACAAGTACTTTTCTTTAACGCCTTTAAGGAAAAAGCAAAAAGTAAAAATGGATAGAATAGATGTAAGCGGAGATAATCATGGTGAAAACATTGTTTTGTTCAATGAAATCCTTTCGTTAACAAGGTTTATCAGGTATTGTTACCAAAAAAAATTCATATGAGACAAAACTTTGTATTCCACTAATGATTATGTTACCTCAACCTTGATAGCAATGGTCCCAATCATAATAGTTTCAAATTTCTTGGTATGGGACAATATATTTCTCCAACTTGAATACCCTCAACATGTTCAATTGAATTCAAAACCATAAGTCCTATCAATATTCTTGGGGAAATAGATAGTATGTTCCTTGTAATTGACATTGAAGGTCACCTTCCCTTGATTACAATTAATAACAGCTCCTGCAGTATTTAAGAAAAGGTCTCCCAAGAATAATAGACATATTATCATCTTCAGGCATAAAAGTTTGAGAGGATGCTCTCATAAGAAATATGAGTTGAAGTAAAAGAGAGCATCAAGAAGCAAATTCAAAAAACATTTAAGTCTAACCCACTTCCTATGCATAGGAATCGTGTATGCAAATAAATTCACAAAGAACAAAGTGACAAGCATAGGAAGATAAAACAAGAGTAACTTCAAAACTTTCAGCACATAGAGAGGTGTTTCAATACCATGAAAACTTCTACAACCATATTTTCCTCTCTCATAATAATTTTCAGTAGCCTCATGAGTAAACTCAACAATATAACTATCACATAAAGCATGCTTTTCATGATCTACAAGCACCAGAGCTTTATCATAAACATGTTCAAAATAATCCTCAGGAACATAACATTCATCCTTCTTTAGTAAGCATGGGGACAATCAAATAATGTAAGGGATAAAGAGTTACTCTCATTAGAAGGTAGGCATGGGTAGCTAATCCATTCTTCCTCCTTTTGTTCATCACTCTCCTTCTCTTTTTCATCTAATGAGATTTCAGGTTCATCAATTTCTTCTTCCATAGGATCCTACAAGGCATTAGTCTCTTCCACTTGTGGAAAGCATCTATTGGTATATTCAAGAATATAGTCGTTTTCTTCCTTGTAATTCTCAAAGCAAAATTTAAGTATACCATAAACCTCATACTTATAAGGTGAATCATCAATATTTTCAAGCAAACTAGCAAGTTCAAATGCACCCTTCCAAGCAATAAATTCCTCAATTTGTTCCACATCATAAAGATCATAATTTCCCTAAACATAGGAGGATATGGTAACATTATCATTATACTCACATTGAAAAGGGAGGTGTTTGTACCTCCTACAGCAACAAGATTTATCAAAGCAATAAGTAACATTATAAATAGAGCACACGTTTCTAGCGATGGTATACAATCTATCAATTTGTCCCCATAAGTGTTTCCCTTTTTGTGATAAGCGGTGTTCCTTATAATAATATTTTTCATCTTCCGTGAACCCACCTTGCCAATAAGCTTCAGTTTCAAAGAAACCAACCATTGACAACAAGCATGATAAGGAAAGACAATAACAGACCAACAAAAATAACAACTAGAGTAGGAACTAATTTTTTTTGTATTTTTGATAAAGAAAGAAGCAAACAAGGAAGAAATAAACTTAGCTTGAACAATAGTGAATCCAAGTGGACTTGATAAATAAAGCTATGCTCCCCGGCAACGGCGCTAGAAAATAGTCTTGATGACCCACAAGTATAGGGGGTGTATCGCAGTATTTTCGAGGGAAGTGAAACCCAATTTATTGATTCGACACAAGGGGAGCCAAAGAATATTTATCAGCCTTAACAACTGAGTTGTCAATTCAGCTGCACCTAGAAACAATCTTGCTCATAGCAGTTTATCAGTAGCAACAGTTTTTTAGTAGGAAAAGTAAAGCAACAACAGTAGCAAAGCAAAGACAGTAGTAACAAAAGCAGTAAACAGTGGGATTCGAGTGTGGTAGGCATATGGATGGATGGACGGGCGTTGCATGGACAATTCACATAGCAATCAGAACATAGGGCAATTGCAGATAAATAAGATAAAGCATCCAAGTACTAGACAATCCTAGGCATGTGTTCCATATATAGTCATACGTGCTCGCTATGAGAACTTGCACAACATCTTTTGTCCTGCCAGCCTGTTTGCAGCGGGGCCTCTAGGGAACTAGTGGCAATTAAGGTGCTCCTTTTAATAGAGCACCGGAGCAAAGCATTAACACTTCGTGAACACATGTGATCCTCACATCAAAGCCATTCCCTTCCGGTTATCCCGATTTCTGTCATTTCGGGGCCATAGGTTCCGGACAACAACGTGTGGATACAACTTGTAGATAAGACCAGAAACAATACTATCATAATGAATCAATAACATGTTCAGATCTGAAATCATGTCACTCGGGCCCTAGTGACAAGCATTAAGCACAACAAGTCGCAACGAAGTCATAAAGCACTAATAAAAGATACTAGGCACCATGCCCTAACAATCTGATGCCATTACATGAACGATCTCATCTAATCCCTACCATCCCCATAGCCTACAGCGGGGATTACTCACTCATAGATGGGGGAAACATGGATGGTCGATGAAGATGATGGTGGAGATCGATGGAGATGGCTCCGGGGGCACTTCCCCGTCTAGGCAGGGTGCTGGAACAAAGACTTTCTGTCCCCCAAATCTCCCCTTCGGTGGCGGCGGCGCAGCAGAACTTTTTGTGGAAAAACATCGAACCCCCCAGAGTTTTTAGGTCAGAAGGCTTCTTATAGGCGAAGAGGGAGACCGAGGGGGTGCCTGGGGCCACCACACCATGCCCTGGTGCGGCCAAGCCCAGCCCGCACCTAGGGGTGGTGTGGCCAGCCCCTGGCCCTCCTCCGTCTCGTATTCTGGCTCCGTGAGTCTTCTGGAAAAATAGGCACTTTGGCTTTTGTCCCGTCCAATTCCGAGAATATTCATTTTCTGACTTTCCTGGAACCAAAAACAGCAGAAAATAGGCAGCTGGCATTGTGGCTCTTGTTAATAGGTTAGTCCAAGAAATCATATGAAAAGTACTCCAAAGTTGGAACAAAACACAAGAAAGTGGATAAAACCAAGCATGGAACATCAAAAATTATAGATACATTTGCAATGTATCAGCAGCCAAGGCGCGTCATGCAGCATGGGGCGGATTTCCCCCCGGAAAATTCGACTCTGGGGCGGAGCTTTGCCTCGGCCGGATAATCCGGGCCCCACTTGGGCCGGATAATCTGGCCCCAAAAATCTCCAACGGCTGAGTTTTGGTAGGGTGTATAAATATCCCAATCGATCCTCCTGTCAGATCACTTAATTAATTCGAAAAAGTGATGTTCTGTTCTTCAAGATCTCAACAGAAATCCCTCCCATCAACCCCCCAAAGGCTCCGGTCTTTGGGGAATCAAAAGAGGTGGCTTCGATCTTTGACAACACCAATCAAGCGCATCACTTCCCCTCCATTCACTTGGAGGATCCTCGATCTAGTATTTCTTGCGAATATCTAGATCTTATGTTTTGGTTATTGATATTACTTGTTCTTGTGGCAGCTTGTTGTCACCACAGGAGCCTCCAATTTGGTTGTGGATGTGTGCCTCGCTAGTTGTGTAAAGTCACCAGTTCCCGCCTCGAAGGGTACCAATAGTGGAAAGGTGGATCAGGCCTTTGGTGGCGAGATCCATCAGAGAACAGGGTGAGGCCTATTGCGGTGTGGTGGTATAGTACCGCCCACCTCTCCAACGCAGACGTACTTCCCTTAACAAGGAAGGAACTACGGTAAAACAAATCTTGTGTCTCCGTGTGCTCCACTATAGTTTCCTCGCTCCTCACTTTTACTCGCCTTTACTTGCTTAGTAGTTAGGTTTACATATAGGGAAATTCTCCGTAGTTGCATATCTAGAGAATTAACTTTGTGTTGAGCATAAAATTGAAAAAGTATTAAAATTTGGAGTAGCACATATTCACCCCCCCTCTAGGTGCCCATATAATCCATTTCAGGTGTATCCTATAGTTGTGAAGCATGTGATTTGATCACGGGGATATCACTTGTCAAAACGAGTGACGTAGCATTTGTTGATAACGAGATTGAACACGAAATGGCGATGTCATTGATCAGATCTTGGACAATGCAAGTATCGAGAGACAAAAGTAATACGACACAATGTTCATGGTTCAAACCACGAAAGATTTCATGGAATGCACATGGGTCACATGTCCATCCAGGTCCCTCTGTTGATCATTGGTGTGGGAGGGTCCCGACCATGTCTGGAGTGTTCCCAAACCATGGGGTATCACGCTTAAGGGCTTGATTATGCTCAAAGAGTGTTTTGGGAACGGCAGAATCACCAAAGAAAAGAGAAGAGAGAAAACCGGAAGGGTTTCAGTAAGTTCGGAGGATGTCCGGAATGAGAGGGAATGAGTTCCACATCAACGGGGATTGAATAATATGTAAGTGAATGTTAAATATTGATTTAATCATTCAATTATATTTATTCAATAAAAGAAAAAGAATTAAAAAAAGGGTCAAATACCTTATTAGGCCAAATCCGGAGGGAAAAGGTCCCATGAGGGAAAGACCGAAGGGAGGAAGGAGAAGAGGGTGGCTAGCTGGGCCAAGGCACCCCGTGTGGGGCCCACTTGGGCCCTAGCCGGTGACGGCCACCACCCCTCTCCCCTCTCCCTTGTTTAGTCCCACATGGCTAAGCTAGTTAGCTATGGGGTGGTTTTTCCCCTATATAAAGAGAGGTATTTTGGCAAAATAAATACACAATAATCAATAAAAGGTTCCCTCTCTTTTGGGGAGACCTCTACTTGATTCTCTCTCTCTCCCGTGACCGTGGTCCCAAGTCTAGATCACGCGAGCAGGAGTCTTCTTCACCGCGGAGTACCGTCGTGCTGCAGGATTAAGATCTAGGAGCTCTACTTCCGCAACTACTACTAGATCGGAGGAGCGGGAGTCATCTTCAGGCACCGGACGTGTGTAACTTCCTGCGAGGTGTAACACTTGGGGCACTAGGAGTCATTTGAGCCGCAGGAGCTGTCGGGACTTCAACATGACCTTGAGGTTAGCTTTGGGTAGTCTTCATCAACCTCGCCTATGTGGCTTAGGCGGATGGTCGCTTCGGTCAAATGTGATTGTAACTTCTGACCAGTCCAAATATTGAGGGACAGCCGGAACAGTTGTGTTGAGCTCATGCATCACTGCCTCTTTGACCTTAGCCTATTGGGATCCATGGAAGCAGACATAAGTGCCTTTCTTGGTTGGGAAGGTCTTCTTTCCATCCGACTTGGGATTTGAAGATTCTACCTCCTCCATGTCGGAATCTTCCTTGGACTCCTTATCTTTGTCAGAACTTGTCGTTGTATTGGGAACGGCAGTACCTGAGGAGGTTAGATAGAGGTGTGGGGACTGGCAGGGAAGCTATTGACGGCGTCCGCAGGCGAGATTGGATACAATCGAGCGTGGCGGGACGCAAGAAGTACCCAGGTTCGGGGCCCTCGTGGTGAGGTAAAGCCCCTACTCCTGCCTGATCTGACTATGTGGGATATACGAGCTAAAAGTGCTCCTTGAGCTGTGTTCTTTAGCTACTGCCTTAAATGCACTGAGACCAACCCTTTCTACTGAGGCCTTGCCTCTCCTTATATAGGCAGAGAGGCAAAGGTCTCACTGGCCAGTCCGACTGGCGGGTCCCACAGGCGGGTCCCAGCTGACTAGTCATCTACAGTATCCAGTATGGCTTGTCTTATCGGAGTATGAGCGGTATGGCTGTCATAGGTACAGTGGATGCCGTGCGAGCCTGGCTGCCAAAGTGCCATCGCTCCAAAGATCACCCACGCAAAGTCTTCGTATGGGCAGGTGGTTGCCCGCCTTGTCATCGTGACAGGCATACCGCAGTAATCGACACGCATGTCTCCGTCTCACCGATTAGGTCCGCCACGCTGTCAGATTCGGCCGCTCTTTGCCGATCCGCTCGGGTGATAGCCGCTCGTCTCTGTCCCCGTCTGGCGCCGTCACCGGACGCGATCCGACTGTCTTGTTTCTTATCCGAATGGGGTACCTGGGGATCATCCCCCTGACACTAGCCCCCAAGCGCGTGTGGATTCTGCCCTTAGGCGAAATGTGCGCGCGCTCCTTCTTGCTTTTTGAATTTTCATCCGGCTGAGCCTAGCGATTGCGCTACCCGTGACGTCAGCGCTAACACCGGCCATGCGCGCACGAGCCATCATTGCTCTGCGGCGGGCAGCGTAACGTCCCGTCGCACGTCGCCTCAGGAAACTGTTGTCCGGCGCTTCGGTTCTCGCTCTAGGATATTCTGTGCATCCTGCCCTGGCACACGGGATCTAGGCGGCGGTTGGGGTGTGGGTTGCCCGGATGCGTGCCACGTGGCCCCGTCGATGGTTGCCCTTCCGGTCCTTTAAAGGGACGCCACGGGGAGGCTTCTTTCTTCGCTTCCCGCTGCAGTCCTTCTTCTCCTCGCGTTTTGCTTTGCGCTCTTGCTTCGCCGCTTCGCCGTCGTCGACGCTACGGGCCACCGCCACTCTTCCGTTGCCGCTCCTCTCCACCAGCCGGAAATGGCCGCCGACCGTGGAGCCTGGTGCGGCTCCTCCGTCACCAAAGACCAAATCGTGAAGTACCGCGCGACCCGCGTCCTCCCGCCGGCGGAGGAGGTGGCGGTGCGGTTGGCGCCGGTGGGGGAGGTGTCGCCGCATCCGGCGGAGGGGGAGCGTGTCATCTTCCTTTCGCACCTGTTGCGCAGGTTCGCACTACCGCTGCACCCATTCTTCCTCACATTCCTGGCCTTCTTCAACCTCCGCCTCCACCATCTCGGCGCCAACACAATCGGAATGCTGGCGCACATCATGGCGTTCTGCGAGAGTTATCTCGGGATCCAGCCGGATCTTGGGCTCTTCTGCCAGCTCTTCCGAGTTCGGCCGCAGGTGCAGTACATGAAGGGGCCGCTAGTCGTCTACGGCGGTGCCTCCATATACTCCCGCACCCAATCCGGCTACTCGAAGTTCTTTCTCCAGGATACGGTACGGCTGTGGCAGCAGTCATACTTCTATGTCAAGAACGTCACCAACGTCGACCGGATAAACCTTCCGGCCTTCCAAGACGTCGAGTCCAGCCGGCAGAACTGGGACCTGAAGATCCACGGCGACAAGGCGGAGACGGACGCGATGCTGGCACGCATGCGCTCCCTCGTCACCTGCCAGCTAACCGGTCGGGACATCACTCTTAGCTGGATGTCCCGGCTGATGATGCCGATGCAGCAGCGGGCGCACAAGATGTGCTACTACTCCGGCCGGCTGGACCCGACACAGCTATCGCGTCGCGATCCCCGCTACCACAACTTGAAGGAGTGGTTGTGGACGATCAGCAAGGAGCGGCTGCCGGAGAACTGGAAGTTCAGCCTGGCGCCCTACAGCCGGGAGAACAGCGCGCCTCGGGTAAGTTCTCGTAGCCGGAAATTTTGCTTATTCTTTCTGTGTTATTTCCTTGTTCTGTCTGATTGACTTCTTGCTTTCGGCAGATCTTTGCCTGCATCCTTCGCGAGGAGGGCGAGGCTCTCCTCGAGGCATTCATGCCAGACTTGCCCGAGCCGCGCGCTCGGCGGTCCGGCGAGGAATCGGATGGGGACGGCGACGCCTTCCCCAGCCGGAACGACGAGCCAGCCGCCGACCCGCACGCGGAGGTGCACGAGGAGGAGGAGGAGGCCGAGCCGCCTTGGCCGGAAGAAAGGGCCACCCCCGGTCGTGCCGAGGTACGTTTTTCTTCTCCCCCTCTGTCTTTCGGTGCTTTCTGTCTATTTGTCCTCCTTCTTGTTTTTCTGACTTTGGCTTATTTTGCTTTTGTCTTTTCCTCCTTCTCTTTAGCGCGTTGGTTTCTTTCGGAGCTGAGCCTGCCCGGTGCCAACTGGTCGCCGCCCCGACTGAGCCAACCGGCGCCTCTCCTTCTTCTGAGGTGCAGCCTCCGCCTCCTCCTCGAGCTGAGCCGGCTGCCTCCTCCTAGCCAGAGGGTCCCCAGCCGGAAGCGGATTTCTCCTAGCCGGAAGGCTCCTCCGCGGGTGCGCGGGGGGCTGCCGGCAAGGAGCTCGTCGTTGTTGGCGACAACAACTCCGACGAGGAGCTCGGGGAGGAGTGGCGAACGGCGGTGGTCACGGCGAAGGAGTCCTTGGCCGTCAACGCCGTGGACGACGACGCTTCCTCTGCCGCTTCACTGTCGGACCTTGCCGCCACGCTCGAGCTGGCGGTGAAGGAGATCCGGCTGCTTGAGGCCACAGCCGGCAGGAACCGGACCCTGGAGCAGAAGCTTGATGCTGCCAACGGGACCTCCCAGAGTAAGTTCGCTTTATCCGTCTTGCTCCTTTTTTTACTGATAGCCGGTTTCGTTGCAGCCATCCTCATGTGCGCTCAGTGCAAGATCGATCGCTTGAAGAAAGCGAACGACCGGCTGAGCAAGTCCAACTCCACTCTGCGGCTGCAGAACAAGGATTGGCACGCATGGGTAGACGGTTTGGAGGCCACCGTCAAGGAGCGCGACGCCTCGCTCGCTAGCCGGGCCGAAGCCTTCTCCCTTCTCGAGGCCCAGAACAAGGACCAAGAGAAGGAGATAAAACGGCTAGCGGTCAAGGAGAAGGCGCTGGTGGAGGAGCTGATGCAGGTTGGCCAAACTGCCAAGGGTGAGTTCTTTCTTCCGTCTTCCTTTCTTTCCGGATCCGGTAGCCGGATCTGACTCCTCTTTTCTGACAGCTTTTTACCCCGGCATAGACCTGCTGGCCTACAACCGGCTGCAGGGGAACTGGCCGGGAGCGCAGCCGACGGCTCAGGAGCTCGTCGTCCTTCTTGGCGAGGAAGCTATGAAGCTTCGTCAGGCGGCACGGGACGTCTTCTCCTTCATGTGGTCGGAGGCTCCGGTTCCGGAGAAGATGGCGCAGCTGGCAGCGAAGGTGGGAGAGGTGTCGGCTACGGTGGATTGGCTGCGGGACTTGGCGGCACGGGCCAGAGCGAAGATGGCTCTGGCCCTCATGCTCTCCTGGTACAAGGACGCCCGTGTCGAGAAGATCGACGGTGGCTTCCGTGCTGGAGCCGACCTTGCCGCCATCCGCCAAGCCCATCCAGAACTCCGCGGGTCCGCCATCAAGATCGCCGATTACGTGGATCCTGACGAGGTGCTCACCGACTCAGAGTCCATCGGCACTCCTGATGCGGAGGGCTTGGTGCCGCCACCCGCAGGCGCAGGAACCGGATCAAGCTCCGCGCCCCCTCTGCCGCCTGAAGCTTCTGTCGGCCAGGGTCCCCCGCACGGCAAGGGTCCTGCCGTCTAGTTATTGCCCTGGGATGCCGGGTGTATTTGTCTTGTCTTATATGTTCGTGAACCTTTTCCGTTTGTACCGGCTGTCTGTGATGCCGGGTAACTTATGGGAGCTTCGTCTCCTTTTTGTTTATTATTGTTGAAATTCTTGAATCTTCCTTGTGCGTTGAGCTTTTCTTTTGCGTATTTTGCCCGACTAACCTCGTCCGGCTACACACCTTTAGCCGGGCGCCCTGCACCTCCGTGGGGCGCCTCCCGAGATTCGAGATGGCGGCGCAGCTGGTGCTTCGAATCTTTCTTATTTCTGCCAAGTCTTCTAACTTTATCCGACTGGCCACGTCCCAGTCGGCCGCTTTCGTCGGCTGAACGCCTTCAGCCGGGGGAACTAACATTCCAGTGGGGGCGCGCGAGCGCACCCACTGGGTGTAGCCCCCGAGATTCGGAGTAGCTGGCGCAGCCAGGTGCTTCGAATCTTTCTTGTCTTTCCTTGCTCCCGCCCTTGCCCTCACCTGGGCTCTGAATAGCCGGCTAAACGCCCTTAGCCGGTCAGGAACTACGAGATTCCACTGGGGGCGCGCGAGCGCACCCAGTGGGTGTAGCCCCCGAGATTCGGAGCGCTTGATGAAGGCAAGGGCTTCGAATCTTCTTTCCTTCTCCTGAATTCCGACTCTAGGTAGTCGGACAAGAATGCACATATGCGTACACATACATCTTCATAGGTTAATAGGTTAGTCTGTCAAATCGTAGCCGAAAAACGGCTTGTTTTTTCAAAAACTGGCTTGCTCCTTTCTAGACACTTAGTCGCCTTCTCGTGCGTTCTGCTGTTTTCGCTGCGTCCTTGCCGGGCAGCCGGTTTGCGGTCTGCAGCCGGAATCGAAGGGAGATGACGGTACATTACGCACGGTACTGGCGGCTTAGCAGCTGGATTGGTTCGAGCTAGTTGCGGGGCCAGGACGCCCGATATGTCGCGTCTCCTCCCTGTTTTTTGTGTGGGATGCCTCGGGCTTTTGCTCTTGCTAGCCGGACAGCCGGGTTGCGGTCTGTAGCTGAGACGAAGAGTGGGCCTCTGACATCATCGCACACTACTCAGCCGGTTTGTTGACTTAACAGGCCGGGCCAGCCGGCGAGCCCCCGGGTAGGGGTTGCCGGAGCCGGAAAATTTGAACCGGAAAACAGGTGCACACACATTTCTAGAAGGAGCCCCCGAGATTCTCGTGGGAGTCCGCATTTTCATTCATGGGGTTTTCGGGATACATACACTGCTTGGCGACTAGGTGTAAAACGGGCGCAGCAGGGCCGCGTTCCAAGGACGTTCGGTCTCCTCGTCCGATTTGTCCATCTTGTTCTTGCACGGCTGTTGTGCGTCGATGAGGTAGTAAGAGTCGTTGGGCAGTGCCCGGCTAATGATGAAGGGGCCCTCCCAGGGTGGGGATAGCTTGTGCATGCCCTTCGTGTCTTGCACCAGCCGGAGAACTAGGTCGCCTTCGCGGAATGCGACTGGGCGAATCCGGCTTGAATGGTAGCGACGTAGTCGCTGTTGGTACAGGGCGGATCTGGACAAGGCCAGCTCGCGGGCCTCCTCCAGGAGATCCACCCCGTCCTCCCGCGCCTCCTTGTTGGCTTGATCGTCATAGAGGAGCTTGCGAGGGGAGTCGAATTCGATGTCAGCGGAGAAGACGGCTTCCGATCCGTAGACCAGGAAGAATGTCATGTAGCCGGTTGACCTATTCGGTGTGGTGCGGAGGCTCCACAGCACAGACGGAAGTTCTTCGATCCAACATCCGGGTGACCGCTCCAACGGCTCGATCAGACGTGGTTTGATGCCGGCTAGCACCAAGCCGTTTGCTCGTTCGACTTGCCCGTTGGACTGCGGGTGTGTAACGGAGGCGAGGTCTAATCGGATGCCCTTGTTGCTGCAGAACCGGGCGAAGGCCCCCTTGGCGAAGTTCGTGCCTTTGTCGGTGATGATGCTGTTGGGGTAGCGGAAGCGGTTGATGAGATCGGTGAAGAAGGTAACAACTGCCGCTCCATCCAGCTTCTGGATAGGCTTGGCCTCGATCCACTTTGTGAACTTGTCCACCGCTACCAGCAGGTGGGTCATTCCCGCGCGGGCTCGCTTGAAGGGACCGACCATGTCGAGGCCCCAAACTGCAAAGGGCCAGGTGATCGGTATGGTCTTGAGTACCGAGGTTGGCATGTGCCTGAGCTGCCCGAAGCGCTGGCACCCATTGCACGCGCGGACCAGTTGCTCAGCATCCTCGAGGACGGTGGGCCAATAGAAACCATGGCGGAATGCCTTGGCGACTATCGCCCTTAACGGTTGCAGCGTGCCCACTGACCGCCTGGTGGATATCCTTGAGTAGCCGGTAGCCCGTGTCCACATCAACACATCTTTGGAAGATACCGGATACGTTGCGCTTGTACAGCTCGCCGTTTATGATGGTGTACGTGTGTGCACGGCGCCGGATTTTCCTGGCCTCTACCTCGTCGTCCGGGAGTTCTCCGTTGGCGATGTAGTTCATGAAGGGCTGTGCCCAGGATGGCACTTCCCGGATGACGAGGACGCTCCTGTCCTCCGGCTGACGGGTGTCGGGGGGTCGTCCGGGTGGAATATCCGGGACGGCATCTCCCGAGCCATTAGGCGAGCCGGCAGCCCCCGGGTCTTGCGAGCCGGAGGGCACTGCCTGGCCGGAATTGGTGCGGGTTTTCTTCTTTGGTGGTTCTGCCGGCTCCGTTTCTGCTGCTCCAGCCACCAGAACGCTTCCCGCCCAGACGATGGAGTCTGACTCCGGCGACGGGTTGATGGATGGCTTGCACAGATGCTCCAAGAAGACCCCTGGCGGGATGGCTTGCCTGGTGGATCCTATCTTGGAGAGCGCGTCGGCTGCCTCGTTGTTGGTGCGGGGGACGTGGTGGAATTCGCATCCGTCGATGGAGGCGCTGAGCTTCTGGATGTGGAACCGGTAGAGAGCCATGTTTGCATCTCTAGCGTCCCATTCCCAGGACACCTGTTGCACCACCAGGTCCGAATCACCGAAGCACAGGATCCGGTTGACACCGATCTCCTTGGCTAGCCGGAGCCCGTGCGCCAGTGCTTCGTATTCGGCTACGTTGTTGGAGGCCTTGAAGTGGATTTGGAGCACATACTCCAGCCGGTCTCCTTTGGGCGAGGTGAGAATGATGCCGGCTCCTAATCCCCCGAGCATCTTCGACCCGTCGAAGTGCATCCGCCAGTGGTCCGAATCCGGAACCGGTGGGAGATACTGGGTCTTGGCCCAGTCGACGAGGAAGTCTGCCAACGCCTGTGACTTGATCGTGAGCCGGGGCTCGTACTGGATGGAGTAGGCGGCGAGCTCGATGGCCCACTTGGCGACTCGGCCGGTGGCGTCCTTGTTGCCGATGATTTCCGAAAGGGGTGCGGTGCACACAACCTTGATTAGGTGCTCCTGGAAGTAGTGCTTGAGCTTCTTGCATGCCAGGTACACACCATATCACATCTTCTGGTAGTGGGGGTAGTTCTCCTTGGAGAGGGAGAGAACCTTGCTGAGGTAGTAGACGGGTCTCTAAACCGGCTGAGCCTTGCCTTCCTCGGGGCGCTCCACCACCAGGACGACGCGGACGACCCGGCTGGTGGCTGCTATATAGAGCAACATCGGCTCCTTGCTAGCCGGCGTGGCCAGAACCGGTGCTGTGGATAGCATGCGCTTGAGGTCGTGAAACATAGTGTCGGCTTGCGAAGTCCAGGAGAACTTGTCCGTCTTCTTCATCAGTTGGTATAACGGGAGTGCCTTCTCCCCCAGCCGGCTGACGAAACGACTGAGGGAAGCCAGGCATCCGGTGAACTTCTGGACTCCAAGCAGGTTCTTGGTCGGCTGCATCCTCTCGATGGCCGCGATCTTCTCCGGATTCTCCTCGATACCTCGTTGTGATACGAGGAAACCGAGTAGCTGACCGGATGGTACTCCGAAGACGCACTTCTCTGGGTTCAGCTTCATCTGCATCGCGGAGGTTGCCAAATGTTTCTCCTGTGTCCTCGAGGAGGGTGCGCTTCTGGTCTTGATGACCACGCCATCCACGTAAGCGCAGCGTTTCGCCTATTCTGCGAGTGCAAGCATTTCTGCATACATCGCTGATAGGTGGCGCCTGCGTTCTTTAGGCCGAAAGGCATGGTTACATAGCAGAAAGCCCCGTAGGGGGTGATAAATGATGTCTTAATCTGATCAGCCGGGTTTAGCCGGATCTGATTGTACCCGGAATAACAATCTAGAAAAGACAACAAATCACAGCCAGCCGTGGAATCGATGACTTGATCGATACGGGGCAAGGCGAAGGGGTCTTTTGGACACGCCTTGTTCAGGCTGGTGTAGTCGATACACATGCGCTAGGTCTTGTTCTTCTTCAACACCAAGACTGGGTTCGCCAGCCAGTCTGGGTGGTACACTTCCATGATGAACCCGGCTGCAAGGAGCCGGGTGATCTCGTCACCGATTATCCTTCTCTTCTCCTCTGCGAACCGGCGCAGAGGTTGCTTGACCGGCCTGGCATCCGGACGCACATGAAGTGAGTGCTCGGCGAACTCCCTCGGCACACCCGCATGTCCTTGGGAGACCATGCGAATATGTCCCGATTCTCACGGAGGAAGTCGATGAGCGCGCCTTCCTATTTGCTATCCAAGCCGGCACCAATGGTGACGAACTTAGTCGGATCGGAGGGGTCGAGCCGGATCATCTTCGTCTCCTTTGCCGGCTGGAAAGCTCCTTCTCCAGCCGGTTTGCTGCTAGCCGGTATGTCCTGCTGGGCCATGGCCACATTGCGCATGATCGCGCGTTTTTCTTCGGCTATGATGAGGGCCTCTGCCAGTTTGGAACCGGCTGAGGCGCACTCCATCGATCGCCTGAAGCAGCCGGCGACGGTGATCACGCCTTGGGGTCCCGGCATCTTCGTCTTGAGGTACGCGTAGTGGGGGATGGCCATGAACTTGGCGAGGGCGGGGCGCCCGAGGAGAGCATGGTAGGAGCTCGTCAGATTTACCACTTCAAACCAGATTGGTCCGCGGCAGAAGTTCTCCTCGATCCCGAAGATGACGTCTAGCTAGATTTTCCCCAGCGGGGCGCAGGCTGGTCCCGGCAGTACGCCGTGGAACGTCGTGGTAGTCGGGCGCAGGTCGCTTTCGCGAATGCCCAGCTTCTGTAGCAAGGACTGGTAGAGGAGGTTGAGGTTGCTGCCTCCGTCGATGAGGACGCGCGAGAATCGGCAGGTGCGCGTGCTGGAGACGATGAGAGGGTCGAGCACCATGGCGTAGCCCCCGGGAGTCGGTAGATGCTCAGGCTGATCTGCCCGGCTCCAGGTGATGGGGTTTCACCAGTTCAGTCTCGGGGACCGGAGAAACAATGGCGTTGACCTCCTGGAGCGTCGCCGCGGGTTGTGCTTGTCGCCCCGCCCGCCTCGAAGATGTGGTAGGCGGCGGCTGGGGGTAGCCATTGTTGTTATTGCCGCTGCCGCTGTTACCATCATTACCAGCTCCTAGCTGGTGGGGGTCCACCCGGGGGAGGCGGAGACGAGGTTGGTTGCTGGTCCTTAGCCGGGCGGGTCCAGCTGCAGTTCCGGGTGGTGTGCGTAGCCGGTTTGAAGGGACCGCTATGCCACTTGCACGGGTCGTCGATCATCTGGTCGAAGGTGAGCCGGGGCTTCTGCCTTCTTGCCTCATTAGTCGGTGCGTCGGGCGCACCCTCCACAACATTGACCTGTCGTGCGTGGTAGCGAGGCTTCTGTTGTCCGGCCTGGCGGTCCCCATGGAACCGATTGTCATTGCCGTGGCGTCTGGAGGATCCGGCTTCGCTAGCCGGATTGCTCGGACGGTCGCGAGCCGGCTCCGTGGGAGTCAGACGACCGTTCGTGTTTACTCGAAGGGGCTTCTTTATGGCGGCATCCACCATGGCGTACTGGTCCGCAACCGTCATGAGCTCCGCCATGGTTTTCGGCTCGTCACACAGTAGCCGGTGGCGAAGCATGGTGCCCTCTCGGCATCCTTCGATGAAGAAGCTGATGGCTTGGCTCTCCAGGATGCCCTTGCAAGTGTTGCGGAGCTCCGTCCACTTGGCGAGGTACGCGTCGTCCTGGTCGCCTCGACGCACAAGGCCAGGTCGCGGGCGCCGGACGCTTGTAATGCGCTGCTGAAGTTGCGCATTTAACACCTTCTCGAAGTCAGGCTAGGCGTTGATGCTGTTGGGCGCAAGGTTGTTGAGCCATGTCCTTGCCGACCCGGTTAGCATGAGAGGGACATAGCGCACAGCTGTGCGCTTGTTCCCGTGGGCGATGCCGACTGTCATAGCGTAGTCGGTCAACCAGTCTTCCGGTTTCATGCTATTGTCGTACTTGGGGGTGTCCCTGGGCAAGGAGAATTTATCTGGAAATGGCTCGTTCCGGATGCGGGGTCCGAAACAAACCGGGCCGGTCGAATCTTCCTCCTCCGTGACGCGCGCTTGAGCGAGGAGCTCGATGCGGTCGCGGGCATCTGGACAATCCGGTTACGCCCCACCCGCCCGAGAGACGGAACCGCTAGTCCGGCGCCCGGCCGCGGTGGGGGAGGTGGTGGGTTGCTGTTCATCGTCTACTCCTGGCGCGGCTGGCCCCTGTTGCCCGAGCTGCGATGCCTACTGCGGGCCCTGGGCGGCTGAGGGGAGGACGCCTGCTGGGTGTCGCGCGGTGCGCCCCTGCTGTTGGCAGGTAGCTTGCTCCCTCTGGAGTAGCTAAGGTCTTCCTGCATCTGCCGGTTGGCATCGGCCTGCTCGTCCGCGACGCGGAGGAGATCCTGCACGCAAGCATGCCGGCGGGCTCGCGCCTCACCCTTCAGGCTGGGAAGCTCCTCTGTTGCGGCTCGCGCCGCGCGCCAGTTCTTGATGGGCGTGCTGTAGGTGGGCCGTGTGAGGGCAGGCGTGGGATCCGGTTCCCCGTCCTTTTCCATCCTACCGCCCAGCTCACCGCCCCGACGCTGTACCTGGTCGCGCCGGCTCGGCTCCGCGGTAGCCGGAGTGAGGCCGTGCGCGCGGTCATACTCGCGCCGAGTCATCTCAAGTTGCTTGCGGGCTGGTGCCAGCTCCATGGCCTCCTGGAGGAGGATCTGTCTCTCTATGGTGAAGTTGGCCTTCGCCTCCTCCAGGTTATCCCCGAGGTTAACCGGCGTCAGGAGCCGATCAATGGCATCCTCCACCGGGTTCCAAGGCCGTGGGGGAGCGGAAGTTCCGACCTCGTCCGCGCCTCGCTCCCGCGGCTGGCGGGATGCGAGCTGGATCCGGCCATCATGACCTCCACGCCGCGGGGTACGGCGGAGGTGCTACCGTCTGAGCGCGGCAGCTCCACGACAGAGACGATTTCCCTAGGGAAACGCTCCGGGACGGTGGCGACATAGACAGGGAGATCGCCGAATAGCAGGACGGTGCCATTCGCTGGGAAGGAAGTTCCGGCGAAGCAGGAGGCATTGTCGATGACGTAGTCGAACTTGCCAAGCGTGAGCACCAGGCCGGAGGCCACGCGCTCACCGGATGAAGTGCGGGGTCCCGTGCGGAACGTGACTCCGGTCGAAGCCATCTGCCCCACGGTGGGCGCCAACTATCGTTGTATTGGGAACGGCAGTACCTGAGGAGGTTAGATAAAGGTGTGGGGGATGGCAGGGAAGCTATCGACGGCGTCCGCAGGTGAGATTGGATACAAGTGAGCGTGGCGGGACGCAAGAAGTACCCAGGTTCGGGGCCCTCGTGGTGAGGTAAAGCCCCTACTCCTGCCTGATCTGACTATGTGGGATATATGAGCTACAAGTGCTCCTTGAGCTGTGTTCTTTAGCTACTGCCTTAAATGCACTGAGACCAACCCTTTCTACTAAGGCCTTGCCTCTCCTTATATAGGCAGAGAGGCAAAGGTCTCACTGGCCAGTCCGACTGGCGGGTCCCAGCCGACTAGTCATCTACAGTATCTAGTATGGCTTGTCTTATCGGAGTATGAGCGGTATGGCTGTCGTAGGTACAGTGGATGTCGTGCGAGCCCGTCGTCAAGACAAAGCTTCGCCGCTACCCACGCAAAGTCTTCGGTATGGGAAGGTGGTTGCCCGTCTTGTCATCGTGACAGGTGTACGTGCACGTCATACGTCGCCCCGTCTCACGATTGGGTCCGCCACGTCGTCGATCCGGCCGTCTCTTGCTGATCCGGCTCTTGGGTGATAGCGGCCCGTCTATCTGTCTGCGTCGTCACCGACGCGATCCGACCGCATCTGTTTCTTATCCGGATGGGGTACCTGGGGATCATCCCCCTGACAGAACTTTTCTTTCCTTTTCGTCGCTTGGCCATGTAGCCAGCAGATTCGTCTTTCTTGATATCATCGTTGAAACGACACTCGACATTGGTGTGGGACGAGCCCCATTGCCATCCGAGTGATGTACACATGAATTATTGGCAATCTCGGCCCAAGAGTAGGTTTTGCCAGGTTGCTGGTCTCCTCTACCTTGGACTCTGGAAGTTCCACGGCCTTGCCAAACCCGAAAGTTGCATTGACTGTTGCGGTTTATGGATTGGGTTTTTCTTCTAAGGTGTTCTTGCGTTTCGGGGCCTGCTGCTTCGGTTGTTTTGTTGACTGTGGCACAGCCAGTATGTTGAGCAGTCCCTCTGAATCATCGTTGACGTCAGCGTATTTGCTTGCCGTCTCTATCATCTCCCCCAAATCAGTCACTTTGTCACACTTTAAGCGATGACGCAATAAACCAATTGGGAGACCCAAAATGAATGCTTCAATCGTGGTTTGGTCGTTTACTCCCCGCAGAAATTCTTTGTGGCGATCCATCATCCGAGATAGTCCCGGTAGGTTTCTCTGGGTTTCTGGGTGCACCGCTATAGGTCTCCGACCGTGCAGGGCCTCCTGTATGTTCCCTCAAAGTTCCGAAAGAAAGCACTTTGCATGTCATACTAGTTGTGCATGGTGTTTTCCAGAAGTTCATTGAGCCATGATTGAGCCGTCTTCCTCAGCATAAGCGGGAGATACCAGGTCGCGACCAAGTTGTTTCCTCCTTTAGTGATGCAGCAATCCTAGTAGAAGTCTTGGAGCCAAGTGTCTATTCGAGCCACACCGTCGTAGGGCTGGATGTGCCTTGAGATAGCAAACCCTTCTGGAAAGTTCGCTTGTCGTATGCGTGGTCCGAAGCATTTTGGACCCACATAGATGTTATCTGACATGTAGTGTGATGTCTACGCACTTCTATTCTTGTAGACAGTTGTTGGGCCTCCAAGTGCAGAGGTTTGTAGAACAGCAGCAAGTTTTCCCTTAAGTGGATTACCCAAGGTTTATCGAACTCAGGATGGAAGTGGTCAAAGGTATCCCCTCTCAAGCAACCCTGCAATCAAGATACAAGAAGTCTCTTGTGTCCCCAACACACCCAATACACTTGTCAGGTGTATAGGTGCACTAGTTCGGCGATGAGATAGTGAAATACAAGTGGTATGGATAATTATAAGTGGTAACGGTGCTAGAAAATAGCTTGCTGGCGTGTGGTTGACGTGGGAAAAGACTAAAGGCAAACTGAAATAAAGAAGAAAGTAAGCAAACATGTAATAGATCTAATTGCAAATGGTGTATCAATGCTTAGAAACAAGGCCTAGGGATCATACTTTCACTAGTGAACACTCTCATATAAATATATTCTTCTTTATGATACTACGCTGAACTACTCTTTGGTTGAACACTCTAATCCATGGTAGGGCTATAACAGCACACCTCAAAGTAAGCCTTTCCCATCTAGATAACCCCACACTGTCACCTTGAGCACTAGATGGTTCAAACAAACACTACAATTTCATAAAGACATCCAACTCCAAATATAACTCATAACAAGTATTTGTAATCTCTAGCCTAAGTGCCACCATGGTGTGCACACTATCAACTTCACACACATGGGGAGATCAGAGATCTATTAAAGCACTTGAGTAGCAAGGTAGATCTATAGATTACAAGCTCATGATCTTAATAAGATCATGCATAGAGAGAGAGATGAACACATAGCTACGAGTAGAACCCTTAGCCTCGAGAGAGAACTACTCCCTCCTCATCATGGGAATCAGCAACGTTGATGGAGATGGTGGTGGAGATCGATGGAGATGGCTCAAGGGCACTTCCGTCCGGTGAGTCTTAAACAGAGACTTTCTATCCCGAATCTCCCCTTGATTGGTGGCGGCATGAACTTTTCGTGGTGGAGGCTTGATGACTTAGGGTTTCTTATCGGGAGGAATATATAGGCGAAGGTCGGTGGCAGCCTAGGGGCACACACATGTTCTGGCGCACCTGGGGTACCAGCGCCTTAGTGGTTGGCCACCACCGTGGCCCCCTTCTCTCCTTCGGCTCCATGAATCTTCCGAGAAAATAACGACTTTGGCTTTTGTCCGTCCAATTCGAGAATATTCATTTTCGACTTTCGAACCAAAAACAGCAAAAAACAGGCAAGTAAATCGTGGCTCTTGTTAATAGGTTAGTCCAAGAAATCATATGAAAAGTACTCCAAAGTGTGGACAAAACATAAGAAAGTAGATAAACCAAGCATGGAACATCAAAAATTATGGATACGTTAGCAACGTATCAACATCCCCAAGCTTAACTCCTGCTCGTCCTCGAGTAGGTAAGTGATAAAAAGAAAGAATAATTTTTGAGGTGACATGCACCATCATAAATTTGATCAAAGTATTTGTAACTCATTGATAGCTGGGATCATAGTACTTCAATCATAACATGAAAGACAAAGTTCTAGCAATAAGACAAAGCAACTATGTTGCAACATGAAAAGGCACAAACAAAAGATTCATGAATAACAATGCTTTGCAAGACGTTTGTTTGTTTCACATAACGAAAACATAGCATAGTGGCATTCAGCTTGTCCCTCATAGAGTAGCAAACATATATGCATAGGACACCTTCAAAGTTCATAAGAGTGACTATATACAAATAGTTTAAAATAAGAAATATCAAAGTTATGCATCAATCAACAAGTCTTGGAACAATGCACATAGAACTAAGAATGGCCACTATGCTCTCATAGTAGGTGTATAAAGATATAAGGTGGAGACTCAACATAAAAGTAAAAGAAAGGCCTTCATAGAAGGAAGTAGGGATTCAAGTCTCATAAAGAGCTTCCAAAAATTATGGTACTTATTAGCTTTCAGCTCTCATTGCCCCTATCATAAGCATCTTGAAGTGATTAAGGTTAAAGTAAACAAACTATGGAGTATATGCTTGACAAAGTATAAGTTGGAAATCTCATGTCCCTTGAATACGAGGGCCACTCCTCATGCTACTCAAGTTTAGTCACCGGTAAGTTCTTGTCATCATAAGTACATGTGTATCATAGAGAACCGCCAACGGGGTACCCTTGCCCGATGATACGGAAGAATCCCCATATCAAAATGACAAGGCAAGCAGACAACGAGCATCTCAGCAATCTTCTTATTTACCATGGGAATATGATGCTTTTTTCTCTCTTTCCTATTTTCATATATCTCTTTTTTTCTATTTTCTTTTTCTCTTTTTTCTCAATATCTCACTCTTTTTTTATAAGAAGAATGCTTCATAGACAGCTCATTATGGTTATGCTGCAGGTTTCCACCATGACAGCATGGATTACCAGCGGCCCAGGCGTTTCTCTAACACATATACATAACTCCATGGACTTACAAGCTCCCCTTTCATTTCACACCGACGACATCCATAGACAAAAGAGCATGATATCAACTAGGTACAAAGTACAAGTGCAATGTTGAAAGCGTTCCCCATGACAGCATGGTTCTGCTAATCCCCAACAAATAAGTGCAAGCATATACAACATAGATGACACAATAGTTCAAGTTTATTAAGGGCAAGAAAAGTAAAGTGTGCCATCAAGTTCGTGAGAGCTTTAATCACTAGTTTTCTCATAACAAGTTTAATTCGGAAGGTAAACAAAAACATGAATATACTTGGAATAGCATATGCTAGTAGGTAGGTATGGTGGACTCTTTGGAATAACTTGGTTTTAGGAGTTGGATGCATGAGTGGAACTCATACTTGGTTATGGAGGCTAGCAAAAGGCTGGGAGCGACCAACTAAGAGAGCAATAATGACCATAACCATGCAGAGCGACAAAACATCATTGATCAAAGCATAAAGTGATACTACAAGTTGAAAAGTAAAGGATCATAAAGGCTTATGGTGACTTGGGATAGTCATAACATGGTGTGAGCATGTGCCAAGTCAACCCAAATAAAGCATCAAAGGAGAATACCACAATACTATGCTTTAATATGTTAAAACAACGCATGATTCTTCCAAGGCACATTAAGCAATCTCAATTGTTTATAACAAGTCATTCTACAACAAAGAATACTAAGCATAAATACAAAACAACATCAAGCATGGCATGACAAAGCATGGGCCACAGTCAAAAACAAGCTCTCTTTACCACTTAAGCATGAACTTTCCTACTCTTTTCCAATCCAAACCAAACTATTTGAAAACCAATGTATGAAAGAGGGGGTCCAACCAATTTATTCAGCAAACTAAGAAAACCAAGAAAATGAAAACCAAAACGAAAAACGAAAAAGAAGACGCTCCAAGAACAATACAATTGTGCATGAAACAATAAAAATGAAGTGTTTGGAAGAAACCTGGGATTTTTATTGATGAAGAAGGGGATGCCCAAGGCATCCCCAAGCTTTGACGCTTGTACTCTTGGATATTTCTTGGGGTGACACGCGTGGCATCCCCAAGCTTGAGCTTTAGTCCATCCTTCATCTCATTACTCATTCCTTCCATACACCTGAAATTTTTCCTTCATACAAAACTTCACACAATCTTAATTAGCAACATTAGTGAACTCAAGATAATAAGTCTTTAGGTTCATTTCCAACACCAATAAAACTTCCATTAGAACACTAGATACTGTAGAACTTCCCTCAAAAAGCTCAATTCCCCAAAAGAACTCAAAAAGGAACCAACAAGAAGCAAATGCAGAAAATGGCAGAAATCTGTCAAAACAGACCAGCAGGTAAAGACGAATTTTGTCGAAGACCTTCTATTGCTCAAATCAAAAAGTGTTGAACTAACGAAAGTTATATAACAACCTGGGGCAGAAGCACAAAACTTCATGCCTCAAAACGATGTACTGATATTTTACACGAATTTTTATGGTGAAGCATAGAAATCTGTTTCGGGACAGCAACTTTCCCAATCATTACTTCTCTCTCATTAGAGGTTACTCTTGGCACAAAAGGCAAATAAAAAGGATAAGGATAGGTTATTACTGAAGCAATAACTTCCAAGACTCGACTAAAACTTTTGGGTTATCTCTCAATAAGTACTTTTCTTTAACGCCTTTAAATTAGGCATGATAGTTTGAGAAGATGCTCACATAAGAAAAATAAATTGAAGGAAAAGAGAGCATTAAGAAGAAAACTCAAAGCACACATTTAAGTCTAACCCACTTCCTATGCATAGGAATCTTGTAAACAAACAAGTCATGAAAGCACAAAGCAACAACCATAGGAAAGCAAAACAAGTGCAACTTTAAAAATTTCAACATAAAGAGGGGAAACTTAATGTTGTTGAGATACATAAAACCATGTTTCCCTATCTCATCATAACTTTTAGTAGCATCATGAATAAAATTAACAATATAACTATGATATAAAACATTCTTATCATGAGCCACATGCATATAATAATTATTACTCTCCACATAACCATATTCATTCTTATTAATTGTAGTGGGAGAAAATTCAACAAAATAGCTATCATTATTATTCTCATCACCATAATCATCAAATATAGGAGGCATATTGTAGTCATAATTAATTTCCTCCTCAATAGTAGGTGGACTGAAAATATCATATTCATCATTGTAATCATCATATATTGGAGGTATAGTATCATCAAAGCAAATTTTCTCCTCTAAAGATGGGGGACTAAAAAGGTCATTTTCATAAAAACTAGCTTCCCCAAGCTTAGACTTTTCCATAGCATTAGCAATAATGGTGTCCAAAGAATTCATACTAACAACATTGCTATTAGCATGCAAATAAAGTTCCATAGGTTTTTTAATTTTCTCTTCCAACACTTCATGTCCGAACTCAAGATAAAAACTATAAAGCTCTCTAATTTTTTTGTTGTTTTCCATTAAGCCTAACTAGTGAAAACAAGAAACAAAAAGACAAAATTGCAGAATCTAAAGGAAATAACTTCGAGCACTCACACCGGAGGATGTGAGTACCTTTTACCTTACCTCCCCGGAAATGGCGCCAGAAAATAGCTTGATGTCTACGCACTTCTATTCTTGTAGACAGTTATTGGGCCTCCAAGTGCAGAGGTTTGTAGAACAGCAGCAAGTTTTCCCTTAAGTGGATCACCCAAGGTTTATCGAACTCAGGGAGGAAGTGGTCAAAGGTATCCTCTCAAGCAACCCTGCAATCAAGATACAAGAAGTCTCTTGTGTCCCCAACACACCCAATACACTTGTCAGGTGTATAGGTGCACTAGTTCGGCGATGAGATAGTGAAATACAAGTGGTATGGATAATTATAAGTGGTAACGGTGCTAGAAAATAGCTTGCTGGCGTGTGGTTGACGTGGGAAAAGACTAAAGGCAAACTGAAATAAAGAAGCAAGTAAGCAAACATGTAATAGATCTAATTGCAAATGGTGTATCAATGCTTAGAAACAAGGCCTAGGTATCATACTTTCACTCTCATATAAATATATTCTTCTTTATGATACTACGCTGAACTACTCTCCGCTTGGACACTCTAATCCATGGTAGGGCTATAACAGCACACCTCAAAGTAAACCTTTCCCATCTAGATAACCCCACACTGTCACCTTGAGCACTAGATGGTTCAAACAAACACCACAATTTCATAAAGACATCCAACTCCAAATATAACTCATAACAAGTATTTGTAATCTCTAGCCTAAGTGCCACCATGGTGTGCACACTGTCAACTTCACACACATGGGGAGAGAAGAGATCTATTAAAGCACTTGAGTAGCAAGGTAGATCTATAGTTACAAGCTCATGATCTCAATAAGATCATGCATAGAGAGAGAGATGAACACATAGCTACTAGTAGCACCCTTAGCCTCGAGAGAGAACTACTCCCTCCTCATCATGGGAATCAGCAACGGTGATGGAGATGGTGGTGGAGATCGATGGAGATGGCTCCGGGGGCACTTCCGCGTCCCAGCAGGGTGCTAGAACAGAGACTTTCTGTCCCCCGAATCTCCCCTTTAGTGGCGGTGGCGCTGGGGAACTTTTCGTGGCTGGAGGCTTGAAGACTTAGGGTTTCTGTATCGGGAGGAATATATAGGCGAAGGGGCGAGGTTGGTGGCCAGCCAGGGGGCCCACACCATGCCCTGGCGCGGCCAGGGGACCCGTGCCTAGGGGTGGTTTGGTCACCCTGTGGCCACCCTTCGTCTCTCCTTCTGGCTCCATGAATCTTCCGAGAAAATAACGACTTTGGCTTTTGTCCGGTCCAATTCCGAGAATATTCATTTTCTGACTTTATGGAACCAAAAACAGCAGAAAACATGCAACTGGCACTGTGGCTCTTGTTAATAGGTTAGTCCAAGAAATCATATGAAAAGTACTCAAAAGTGTGGACAAAACATAAGAAAGTAGATAAAACTAAGCATGGAACATCAAAAATTATGGATACGTTAGCAACGTATCATAGCGCACGCCTCAATGTTTGAGTTGATTTGGTGCCTAGCGTCACTTGGTGACAAGGCGCACTGTCTTGTTGTTCGCTATGGCTATGGTGCCTGATACCTTCGATCCGGATTATGGATGTAGTGTAGCTTCTTTTTCCCTAGTAGACCTAGGTTATTGAATCCTCGGGAAGCGAATACGTAGTGAAGTTACTTTAATGGACCTTCGCGAGTTTTAGAATTCCTTTTGTGTTTTTACCGGACCAATATCTTGCGTCTTTTTGTTGTTGTCGATGATGGAGAGAGAGGGCCTAGGGTGTTCGGTTTCACCTGTAGCTGTGCAAAACATCTGATGGAAATAAAAAATAGAAATAAAGTATGCGTGTACTTGTTAGAGCAAGATAAATTATATGTGGGCAATGCATCCATAATTGTTATTGCCTCCGCAACCACATTATAGCAATAACCTACTAGTCTCATCCATAGAAGAAGAGAACTAATGATATGCATAGTGATGTCACTGTTAATCCCAAGCAAATCCCTCATATACAGCCATACTACCCCTTCTGTCACTAGGGTTCCCAACCTGCAGATCAGTCATCACTCATACTCCCTATATCTGGCTCAACCCTCGGGGTCTTGGGTACCTGACAAGTCCTTAGATTGAGGCAAGAGAGGATACAATAATCATCATGTCATACAAAATAATACACGATCCCATCTATGATAAATAACATACATGGTTGCTACATGGCTAGGCCGAAGCCCTTAGCCCAAGGAGAATTACTCACACATAGAGATGAGATCAACAATCACAAACATTGTAATGAAAATCATAAGATTGATAGCAATAGTCTTACAATGTCGCCAATCGAAGAAGAGATCTACTATTACAAGTGGTGGAATATGGCTATGGAGATGGAGAAGGGTTTGGAGATCTAGAGGTGGCTAGTGATCTGTGGCAGAGACTTTTTTGCAAGGGCTGGCTTCTTCGGGGGTGGGTTTTCTCGTTGCCCGATGCGGTGACCCAGCATACCACTGGATGATGTAGTACACTATAGTCGTTGACATAACACCAATGAAACACCATTCACTAGTATTACATCCCTCAGAGTGGTACAACAGAAACACAGCAGGTCCAAGACATGACTATAGATTACAACTCGACTCTTTACAAAAGATCCCGAGAACACTCGAGGTTAAATAGAGAGAAAGAACTTCTTACAAAGAAGAACCAGAAATAATAACTCCGAACTATCTGGCTAAAAAGACTAATATCTAAACCATAAGGCTTGCAATTGCTACTAATGCAATGCTCTACAGAAGTAGGTTTTATGGCTAGAGAATCTACTCCTATCTACTTAAGAACTTTTTCTTCACTTCAATTGATGTATAGTGTTGACTTCATTGACTCTATTGAAGAACTTGAGTTGTCGATGATGGTTTCTTGAGAAGAAGTTGATGTTGATGTCGTCTTCAATGGCTTAGAACCTAGCAAGGGTTAAGAAGGTACGGTTGAGTACGAGCGTACTCAGCAAGTTCACTAAAAAGGAGTGTATGATGCACTATCTCTATAGCCATAGACCAGAGGTCGTAAGCAATGCAGGTTTTCGTAAACATTTCTTCAAAGATTGCTTTTATTCTGAAAACTATGTCCCATAGCCTTCACAGGTTGACTAGAACCTTCGTGGGGTTCCTTTCCTGCCGCGTTCGTAGCTCCTTCCCGGAACAGGGAGTAACATGTCACAATTCTTACACTTTGCAGAGGTGCGTCACTTTTCCCACAAGAGATCTTAAGCTTTGTTGCATAGCCGGGAGTATGTCCTCGTTCAAACTTCCATGGTTTGAGGCCCAACTTAAGATCCAAGCCAATCGCTGCCCCTCTCCGCAACCCCGCATGACTACACGATCCCCCGAGACAACTACCACGATTACTCTTTGGGTAGCCTCTCAGAGACTCCGTACGCAGCTCTGTCTGGCGGTCACCATCAGCTATGGTGAACCTGCACTCCCACGAGATGCATGAGATAATCTAGACACCAAGATCACGGGGAACTAAGGGGTCCCACCCATGTGCTGGATTCTCTGGAACTCCACGAGAAATCAACAGCCTCACGATAAGGTCATCCGTCCATGCGAAAGGAAGAAGATCCAGCTGACTTCTCCGTCCCATTCCAAATCTCATGGTTGACGCGTAATATACGGCGCTAGAATCACTGGCGACATTGGTTGTTAAATTCTAGATATTATTGTCAACACCCAGATTTTTTATCCCAGATGCCTGTTATGTCATACATCGCAATCCCAGGATTACCATTTTTGCAAGACATAACAGATTGGATATCATAGTACATCATCTATTACAAACCATAAATAAGGTCTTCACAAATAAGGATCTCATGATCCAGTCTTAATACAACAAGCAGCGGAATAAATAATAAGCGTAGCGGTAGGGTCCATCTTCAGGGGCCAACAGGCAATGCTGACGAAGGCAGATAGTCCTAGTTATCATACCCGTCCTGCTGATCATCATCTTGGTAGTCTCCTTCATAGTCTGGCCATGAGAATAGCCAGGTACAAAAGCCATGAGTACTCTTTAAGTACTCGCAAACTACCACTAACAAGTAAGATAGTTCTAGTGTAAAGTGCTAACTCTAAGTTTGTTTGTAAAGTTAAGTCTGAAACCTAAGCTGAGTTCAGAAACAAAGAAAGATAAAAAAGTTCTAGAATCACTTAAGTTGGGAAGCTAGTGTCATAGTCACAACCCTGTTGTGGTCAAGTCAAGATTCATCATTCATTTCATAAGTTATTTTGAAAACATCTGGCAACGAAATAGTATGGCCACTCCAACTGTCCATAACCGTGGACGCGGCTATTCGAATAGTTTGACACTCTATAGAGGTGGTACACTTTCACCACAAGATTCGATACATCTGTTAGGGATAACCCAGAATCATCATACTTAGTATGTAGATAATCAAACATAACCTTTCCTTTACACACCCTAGTATAAGCACCTCTCCTATGAGCATGGCCTCCCAACCATGACCATCTGTCATCTTGGACACTGCATAGGTGGACAACATTGAGAGATAGCCTCAGCTCAAACCTCTCCCGCGAGGGAACTAATACTAATGCATATAAACTTCTGGCTAAGCCTTACCCAATTCAGGTATTGTGGTTGTACGGTAAATTTGGAATGGTATCGCATCTGAATCCAACCATCAGTTTTGTAAAAGGGTTAAGGTTCATGCCTCAACATTTTCATCATCATAAACCATTTGTGTTTCTCAACACATGTCAAAACATCTCATTAGAATGACTCACCAGTCCAAGGTTTTCATAATTCATTTTCACCAAGTTTTCCCATCTAAAGTGACTCAAGTTTTGATCTAGCTCTAAGCTACTAAGTTAAGAGCGTTCACTAATGTGGGATGCTAAGATCAATCTCATGCCATACAATGACATCTAAGGTTATCTAGATAGGTCAAGTTTTATACTCTTTATGCTACCTTCAAAACAAGTAAAGGACTTTGATAAAGTAAAGAAGGTAAAGTTTGGAACTAAAACTTGGGGTAGGTACTAGTCAAGTGGTATAACCAAAGCATGTCTAGTGTCTTTGCTTGGGTTATCTAGATTGCAAGGGTTATCTTGCATTGTTAATGATGGCTTGCTAGTATAATACTTGCAAGTGTTAGCTTGCCTTGGTTGGTGCAGTGGTTGAAGTTTTCTTCCTCCTCCTCTTGGTAGAACTCCTCCTCCTCGAAAGCTTGGTCGGTACTATCGTCTATAAATACATACGGAGTACACAATCACCAAACAATGCTTAACTAGTCTACTTAGCACTCTAAGGCACACATTGAATGATCTATTATCATCACAAACATCACAAGGTTTTATTAACTAGCTTCATTCTTTTTATTTAAGAAAAGTAATTTCTACTCATTGAAAATAACTAAGATTTAATATTCTCCACTTGAAATATGGGATCATGTGGACACATGTCATCACCACATATTCTAACATATGGGAATGTTATTTAAGGGTTGGTTCATATTACTTTGGTTTAAGTCCATTATTTAATGATTTAAACTGACTAGAAATGCCTATATAGCATTATTTTGGTACTAGTCCAAAGTCACTGAATGCAAACCTTAATATTATTACATATTTAGATAGGTATGGTTAAATGTGATTTTTGAGAGTTGGAATCAACTCAAAAGCTATCATGGTTGATTTTATAAAAATGTTTGAATGTGCAAAAGCTTTTGTCTTGTTATTTTTACTAGGAGAGATCTCTAACTCTAAATGAATTAAATCCAACGGGCTTGGATAGATCTTTTTAGTAGCTTTTAACAAAATTTGAATCACTCAATTTGGTTCAGTAAATCTTCCTGAATTGATTTTTGAACTAAAGGACAGAAGTGGGTTCAAACTAAAATAGAAAAAACTATATTTGAATTCCTGGGCTAGCGCGGGAAAGGAAATGGGCCGGCCCAGTGGCGCTCCTCAGCACAGAGGGCGGCTGACAGGTTGGTCCCGCTTGTCAGGGAGACTTAAAACCCAAAATGGTATGGGACGATCTGGGCGCTACAATTAGAATAGAGATCAACGGTCCACAGTCGTCGTCGACGACGGACTCGTCGCCGGAGAGATCGAACCCTAAACGGCCACCGGGGGTGCAATGGGGGCACACCAGGGCTCCAGCTATTGCGGTGAGTCAAGCAAACGAACTGGTGGACGACGGCGAGCTCAGGCAAGGTCGCGGCAGCTCCTAGGGTGGACGAAATCGACAGCGGCTTCTCCTCCTCTGCAGCGGGCTCCTCCGGCGCAATTCCGGCGAACTAGGGCTCGAGTGGCTCCGACAAGAGGTGGGGAAGGATTAGTGAAGAGAGTGGAGTGGTGTGAGGAGTTTGTGCTGGGGAGGGCTCGTTTTATAGGGCGACGAGGGGACCGAATGGCACGATGGTGAGCTCGTCGGTGATGTTGATACAGGCGGCTAGAGGCATGGGCGGCGTAGGCGGATGGTGGCCTGCCTCCTGGCGGTGCTCTATGGCTTCAATGCGCGGCTAGGGGCGATGGCGTTTGGTCAAGAGCGTCCCGCGCTCTGGAAGACAAAGGCGGTGCTCGACGTGGCGCTCTGCGACTGTGGGTCGCGCAGCGGCACACGGCCATGTCTGGCGGGGTGCTGGGGTCGAGGGGGAGCAGCGTGCACGGTATTAGGTCGGGGGATGGTCTGTGGCATGCTGGCGGCTAACACGCTCTGGCGTGCTCTGGCGAGCTTGCGGAGAGAATGGGCGGCGGTGCTGGGGTGTGGTCCAGGGCCTGTCTGGGCTTGGGGAAGGGGCAGGGAGGTGCAGTAAGGTTAGGCGGAGCTAGTGGTGGTGCTGGAACGGCGCGACATGGTCTGTGGCGCATTTCCCTCTTCTGGCCGGCGGTGACCAAAAAGGGGCGATGCTCCACTACTACTGCGGCTTAGGGGTAGCTTCTTGATGGCTGGGTTGGGTCTGGGGGAGACAGGGGCATCTACTAGGGTTCAAATTGTTTGAAAAAAATCAATCAAAAACAGTATAAGTTAGGCCAGTTTGATTTTTTCTACAAGGTGTTCGACACAATGGCCGCAAGAGAAAAATATTTGAATTTTGGGCTGAAAATTGGTGGAGTGGTTGATCACATGCTTGAGCTTCTAGGTGTGCTTGGGTTTTGAAAATGGCACTCATTTGAGTGGTTTTTGAATAGGTGGGATCTTCTCATATGAACTACATTCAATTTTCAAATGCAATTTAAAATTAGTGTTTGAAAGTTTTTGGTAGATCACAAAGTGGGCCTTGGTACATCACTACATGTACTAGCAAGGGGTGCAAAGATCCACATTTGTTTCTGTTAGGTTTTGAGTTCTAGGAATAGCTAAAGTAGGTATGTTGATTAAAATGGCACAAATGACCATTTGGTTATTTTATTCATTTTGATTTGTTTTTTTCTTTGGGATTTGTTTGGGAATGATCTAGATGATGTTTATTTCACCTAAGAATCATTTTACAAGCAATGGATCACTTAATCATGGCAATTCAAAACAACTCCTAAATTATATGCACACACATATGAATGCTTTAATGTTTTTAAATGGAAAAGTTTTTGTTAACTCTAAATTTGATGATTTGGATCTTGATCACTTGGATTAAAGTTTTGGGATGTTACAAACCTTCCCCCCTTAAACAAAATCTGGTCCCGAGATTTACGAAAGAAAACTAGGAACTAAAGAGATGTAATCTTCTCGCTCCCAAGTGGCTTCCTCCTCGGTATGATTGCTCCATTGGATCTTGAGAAATTTGATACTTCTGGTCCTGGTGGTTCTGTAGGCTTCTTCCAATATACGGATGGGCACTTCACGATATGTCAGGTCTTTGTTGATATCAACAGCTCGGTGATCGATGTTCTTGAAAACTTCAGTCTTCTCCAGCACTTCTAGGCATTTGCGAAGTAACGAGATATGGAACACATTGTGGATGGCTGACATCTCTTTAGGCAGTTCCAATTGATACGATACATCTCCTTGGTGATTCAGAATCTTGAAGGGCCTGATATATCTGGGGGCTAACTTTCCTTTCAGACTAAAGCGTTGGGTTCCTTTCAATGGCGAAACCTTGAGATATACAAAATCTCCGACATTGAAGGTCGGGTCTCTTCTTCTCTTGTCAGCATAACTCTTTTGTCTGGATTGGGCGGTCTTGAGGTGCTCACGGACTTTGTGAACTTTCTCTTCGGCTTCTCTAAGAATGTCAGGTCCGAAGATCTGACTCTCTCCTACTTGCGACCAATTCAAAGGGGTACGGCACTTTCTTCCGTATAGGAAATCAAATGGTGCCATCTGCAAACTAGCTTGATAACTATTGTTATATGAGAATTCTGTGAAAGGCAGGCAGTCTTCCCATTTTGATCCATATTCTAACACACAAGATCTGAGCATATCCTCTAAGATTTGGTTGACTCTCTCAGTCTGTCCATCAGTTTGCGGGTGATAAGCGGTGCTGAAGTTCAACTTGGTTCCTAATCCTTCCTAGACTTTCTGCCAAAATCTCGAGGTAAATTGGGTTCCTCGATCTGATACTATGGTCTTGGGGGTTCCATGCAGACTAACAATTCTAGCAATATACAGCTCTGCTAGCTTCAAACTCTGGTAGGTTGTCTTGATAGGTATAAAGTGAGCTACCTTGGACAGTCTATCAACGATGACCCAGATTGAGTCATTTCCCCTACTAGAAGTAGGCAAACCGGTGATAAAGTCCATTCCGACGGAATCCCATTTCCATTCCAGAATCTGCAATGGTTGCAACAGTCCTGCGGGTCTCTGTTGCTCTGCTTTGACTCTTTGATAGATGTCACACTTGGCTATGTAGCTTCCGATTTCTCTCTTCATCTTGTGCCACCAAAATTGCTCCTTCAAATCTTGATACATCTTCGTTCCTCCAGGGTGGATAGAATAAAGAGTATCATGAGCTTCCTGCATGATAACTTGCTTCACCGAATCACCGGCACATAGATACGTCCTTTGTACCACAGAACTCCTTCTTCGTCTTCAGTGAATCCAGGTACCTTTCCTATACCAATACGACATTTGATTCCGTCGATACTTTCATTTCCCTTCTAGGCTTCCTTGATTTGGCTGATTAATGTGGGTTGAAGTTCAATACTAGCTAAGAATCCTTTACTAACCAGCTCAATTTTGAACTGCTCCAACTCCTCATACAAACTTGGTTGCTTCTCCTTGATCATGGTGTTTAGCCTACACGGCAATCTGCTAAGAGCATCCGCTACCACATTGGCTTTGCCGGGGTGACAGTGAATGTCAAGGTCATAATCGTTGATTAACTCTATCCATCTCCTTTGCCTCATATTCAGCTCTTTCTGAGTGAAAATATACTTCAAGCTTTTGTGATCTAAGTAAATCTCAGAGCGATTACCCATCAGATAGTGACACCATGTCTTCAATGCCAAAACTACGGCTGCTAACTCAAGATCATGGGTCGGATAGTTCTGCTCATGCTGCTTCAGTTGTCGAGACAAATAGGCGATGACTTTGCCTTCTTGCATCAGTACACATCCGAGACCAATCTTGGATGCATCACAATACACATCAAACGGCTTCTTGATATCTGGCATGATCAGTATTGGGGCTGATATCAATCTCTTCTTCAGCTCCTAGAAACTGGCTTCACATTTGTCGGTCCATTTAAACTTCCTGTCCTTCTTCAGCAATTGGGTCATGGGTCTGGCAATGCTCGAGAATCCTTCTACGAACCTGCGGTAATATCCCGCTAATCCGAGAAATGCACGGACTTGGGTTTGAGTGGTTGGGGCTTCCCATTCTTCGATATCTTTGATTTTGGCAGGATCAATGGAGACTCCTCCAGCAGACACAATATGTCCTACGAATCCTACTTCTTTCAGCCAAAACTCACACTTGTTGAACTTGGCATATAACCGATGCTCTCTCAGGGTTTCTAGGATGATTCTCAGATGTTGCTCATGCTCTTCTTCTGACTTGGAGTAGATAAGGATATCATCGATAAACACAACGACAAACTTATCTAGGAAATTCATAAAGATCTTATTCATGAGATTCATGAAATAAGCAGGGGCATTGGTTAATCCAAAAGACATAACCGTATACTCGTACAAACCATAGCGAGTAGTAAAGGCGGTCTTCAGAATATCCGTTGCACAAATCTTAAGTTGGTGATAACCAGTCCTAAGATCAATCTTGGAGAATACCTGAGCTCCTGTCAACTGATCAAATAGATCCTCTATCTTTGGCAAGGGGTACTTGTTCTTGATGGTGACGTCATTCAACTTTCTGTAATCTGTGCACAGACGGTTGCATCCATCCTTCTTGTCGACGAATAACACTGGTGATCTCCATGGCGGTGTGCTTGGTTGAATTAAGCCTGTTGCTAACATGGCATCCAACTGCTTCTTCAATTCTACTAACTCTGAGGGGTTCATGCTATAGGGTCTCTGGGCTATGGGTCCGGTTCTGAGGATTAGTTCGATAATGAACTCAATATCCCTATCCGGGGGCATACCTGGCAATTCATCTGGGAATACGTCGGGGTATTCACAGACTACTCTGACTTGGTCAATGGTGGGCAGGACTAGACTCTTGTTGCACTTGAATTGACGGGGTAAGGTTTCAGATATATGCTCTACTGTTACTCTAGAGCTACTGGTCATGGTGATGGCTTTCTTAGCACAGTCTATCAGTCCTTTATGCCTTGACATCTAGTCCATACCTACTACTACTTCCAATCCTTTGGTTCCAAGTACTATGAGGATGGCATAAAAATCTATCCCATGTATTCTGATAGGCACAGCTTTGCAAATTTTTCTAGCTTTTGTAGTTGATCCAGGGATTTGAACTATCATGACATGCTTCAAGTTGGTTGGGTGGATCTTACTAGTGCATGCAAATTCTTCGGTGACAAATGAATGCGATGCTACCGAATCAAACAATACTCTTGCTAAAACTGAGTTGACAGAAAACATACCCAGCACTACGTCTGGCACTTCTTGGGCTTCTTCGGCGTTCATGTGGAAGAGATGACCGTTGCGGTTGTGAGGGTTCCCTGGGAAAATC
Source organism: Avena insularis (assembly GCA_023614405.1). Taxonomy (NCBI): domain Eukaryota; kingdom Viridiplantae; phylum Streptophyta; class Magnoliopsida; order Poales; family Poaceae; genus Avena; species Avena insularis. Next base: position 547,607,349 of record CM042690.1, read on the forward strand.
TTCTCCCTGGTTGAACACGATGCTGCTGTTGAGCTGGGGCATTCACATTGGCAGTGGCTGCAATCTTCTTGGGTCACTCATTGGAATAGTGACCTTTAACTCCACACTCAAAACAAGTTATCTGAGACTTGTATTTTGCTGCGACAGGCACCGCATTGCTTCCAGTTCTGGGTGCAGTGTTGTTGTTGTTGTTGCTCTTGGGAGGGGCACGGTTGAAATTGCTGGTGTTGCCGGGGTTGTGGTTGTTTCCTCCGGACTTCACATTGCCTCCGCTATGGTTGGGATAGCTTGGGTGAGACATTGGGGGTCGGTTGTTCCTTGGTGCATATCCTGGTGAGGGGTTGGGATGGTACTTCTGGTGACTGCTGGATCCAGTTTGCTGCATCATATGGCGTTTGCGGTTGTCGTTTGCCTGATTAATCTTCCCTTCCATCTGAATTGCGGAGTCGACTAGCTCTTCGAGATCCTCGAAACGGATGTTGACGAGGACAGTCTGCATCTCATCATGCAGTCTGTTCAGGAATCTCTCCTTCTTCTTGGCCTCTGTGTTGATCTCATCAGGTGCATACCTTGCAAGGGACAGGAACCTGTCACGGTACTCTATCACAGTCATTCTGCCTTGCTTCAACTCTCTGAATTCATCCCTCATTCTGGTGACTAAGCCCTGCGGCACGTGGGTGCAGCTGAACTTGATTTTGAAGGCTTCCCATGTCATCACTTGACCATGGTTCATCAGGCGGATGTTGTTCCACCATGCTCTTGCATCTCCTGCCAAGTAGTGGGTGGCAAAGAGAACTTTCTCGTTGTCATCAACTCTGGCTACTTCTAAATTGTTCTCCATCGTCTGCAACCAGTCATCTGCATCTAATGGGTTCTCTGAAGTGCTAAAGATTAGGGGATTGGTGTTCTGGAAGTTCTTCAGCTTGGATCCTTGATGATCATGATTTCCATGCCCTTGGTTGTTGAGAGCCATCTGGGCGATCTGTTGTAGTGTTGCTAGATTATCTTAGTGCTCTGCCCTGCTTGCTTCTCTGTCTATGATGAGATTCTGCAAGATCTGCAGCATTGGGTCTTGCGACGAGCTGCTCCCTCCTTGGTTTCCACGAGTCATCTAAAGATTGAGGTAGATAAAGGGGTAAGAGGGAAAGTTCTAAGGTTCAGGGTTTTGGTTTCAAAGCTAAAACTTTGAGTTTGACTCAGGTTTTGCAACTAACTTCATTTCATCAATTCAAACAAGCACACAATACATCTCATGCTACGACAGTGCTCTAGTGCATCTACTCATCGTCGATGAAGTCGGCGTCCTCATCGTCAGTGTAGAAGTCCACGACATCCTCCTCCAGAAAGTCATCATCATTGCTGAGGTAAGAATCCATATCTCCCTGGATGTCTTCACCCTCCTCTTCTTCCTCCTTTGCTGCAAGCTGAGCTTCTTTCTCCTTGACGGTCTTCTCGAGGTCAGCCACCTTCTTGCGAAGACGGGCGATGGTGCGATCCTTCTTTTCGCGCTGGAGGCGAAGAGACTGACAATCCTTGACAAGTAGTGAGAAAGTCTGGGCCTTCTAGGCGGCAATAGCACAGTTGTGGTTGGCGAACTCCCTAGCATTGTCCAATTCCTTCTGGCGATCGTACAACAGGAAGTCAAGGTTCTCCACTTGACGCTTCAACTCTGGGTGACTTAGCATCTCCATTGGCATTCCCATGAAGTCACGTCTTGCATAGTGCACAAAACGGGTTCCTTGGATTTGGTTGACACTGAGGGCACATAGACGGGCGAGAGCTTCATGCATTGCCTTGGCTAATCCATCTAACCAGTTGTTCTCTCTCACGGAGAACTGGATTCTCCCGGATGTTGGTCCTTCTATGCTTCCTCGAAGATCAGCGATGACTAGCCACTGTAAATCTCCTCCTGGGGGTCCTGAAAGTTGAGCTCCAAGAAACTCCAGATGTGGGCGTCCCAATAACTTAGACAGTGAATCCAGATCCCTCTCGAAGATCAGCTGGCCTCCGTTGCCCAATTGGTAGAACTTGCTCAACTGAGTCTCCATCTACAAGAATTAAGAATGAGGAACTTAGTGAAGTGATCAAGTGTGTCAAATTTTATGTAGTAATGTAAGAATTGGAGGAACATGAATTTTTGAGAAAGAATGAATTCCCAAGGGTAAGAGAGGAAATAGTTTTTCATAAATACTCACTTTAGTTTTGAAATTAAGTTTTTGTTCGGACGTCTGATGGCTCAATGCACGGCGCCCAGAAAAATGCTTGATGGCGGTGTTGATGTAGAGCTCGTTGGGAACCCCAAGAAGAAGGTATGATGAGCACAGCAACAAGTTTCCCTCAGTTATGAAACCAAGGTTTAATCGAACCAGTAGGAGCAAGGAAACACCCCAAAGGTGTTACTAGCTGAGCTTTGGCGAGACTACCGGTGCTAGTAGCAACATGGAGACCTGCACAACACAACCACAGAACTTTGTCCCCAACTTGCGATGAGGTTGTCAATCTCACCGTGTTTTGCAGAAAACAAAGGATTAAACGTATCGAATGGAAAGAAGTAAAAGTTTGCAGAAAGTAAACACAAAGCAGTAAACAGTTTATAGATTGTATGTAAAGAAAGAGGACCGGGATCCATAGTTCAGTAGAGATGGCTCTCCTTAAGATAGATAACATGCTGGGTGAACAAATTACAGCGGGGCAATTGACAAACATCGAGAAAGCAATACATGCATATACTAATCATCTTGACTCCTTTGGAACTTGATTGGGCATTACAACATAATACATAGACCGCCATCCAACTGAATCTATGACTAATAATCCACCTTCAAGTTATCATCCGAACCCCCTCCAGTATTAAGTTGCAAGCAACAGATTATTGCTTTACGAATTGCATGTAAAGTAAACAATACGATTGTTCTATGAACAAAGGATTGTTGTTTTCTCCCTAGTAGCAACAGCACATCTAGTACCTTAGAGATTTCTGTCACTTCCCCAGATTACCAGAGGCATGAACCCACTATCGAGCATAAATACTAACTCTTGGAGTTGCTAGCATCTACTTGGCCAAGATAGCTACTAACAACGGAAAGCATGCAAGATCATAAATAACAAAGACATGATAGAATCAATAATCAATCTGAAATAGCATCTCAATATCCATCGGATCCCCGCAAACACAACATGCAGAATTACAAATAGATGATCTTGATCATGAACGGAGCTCACAAGATCTAGACATGAAAGCACAAAGGAGGAGAACCAGCCATCTAGCTACTACATGGATCCGTAGTCCAAGGATGAACTACTCACGCATCACACCGGAGGCTTGCATGGTGATGAAGAAGGCCTGTGGTGAATTCCCTCTCCGGGTGCCGGAAGAGCTTCAGTCCCTCCCGATCTAGGGATGGAGATGACGGCTCTGAGACTCTTTCATGGATTTTTGATCTGCACTTAGGGTTTTCGTCCCGAGGGCAATATATAGGAAGGAGAGGCCGAGGGTGCTTGGAGCGGCCACACCACCTCGGCGAGGTCCGGCCAGCCGCCATGGGCCAGGTGGTGTGGTGGCCTCGTGCCCCTCTCCGTCTCGTATTCTGGCACTTGATGACATCCAGAAAAATAGGCACTTTGGCTTTTGTCCCGTCCAATTCCGAGAATATTCATTTCTGACTTTCCTGGAACCAAAACAATAAAAACAGGCAATGGCACTTTGGCTCTTGTTAATAGGTTAGTCCAAGAAATCATATGAAAAGTACTCCAAAGTTGGAACAAAACACAAGAAACTGGATAAAACTAAGCATGGAACATAAAAAATTATAGATACATTTGCAATGTATCAACATCCCCAAGCTTAACTCCTGCTCGTCCTCGAGTAGGTAAGTGATAAAAAGAAAGAATAATTTTTGAGGTGGCATGCACCATCAAAGACTTGATCAAAGTATTTGCAAAACATTCAAAGTTGGGATCATAGTACTTCAATCATAACATGAAAGACAAAGTTCTAGCAATAAGCAAAGAAACTATGATGCAACATGAAAAGGCACAAACAAAAGATTCATGAATAACAATGCTTTGCAAGACGTTTGTTTGTTTCACATAAAGAAAACATAGCATAATAGTATTCAGCTTGTCCCTCAAAGAGTAGCAAATATAAATGCATAGGACACCTTCAAAGTTCATATGAGTGACTAGATACAATAGTTTAAAATAAGCAATATCAAGTTATGCATCAATCAACTAGTCTTGGGACAATGCACATAGAACTAAGAATGGCCACTATGCTCTCAAAGTAAGTGCATAAAGATAGAAGGTGGAGACTCAATATAATGGTGGAAGAAAGGCCTTTGTAAAAGGAACTAGGGGTTCAAGTCTCATAAAGAGCTTCCAAAAATTATGGTACTTATAGCTTTCAGCTCTCATTGCCCCTATCATAAGCATCTTGAAGTGATTAAGGTTAAAGTGAACAAACTATGGTGTACATGCTTGACGAAGTATAACTCAGAAATCTCATGTCCCTTGTATACGAGGGCCGCTCCTCATGCTACTCAAGTTTAGTCACCGGTAAGTTCTTGTCATTGTAAGTATATGTGTATCATAGAGAACATACGAAAGAATCCCCATATCAAAATAATAAGGCAAGCAGACAATGAGCATCTCAGCATTCTTCTTATTTACCATGGGAATATGGTGCTTTTTTCTCTCTTTCCTCTTTTCATAGTATCTCTTTTTTTCTCTTTTCTTTTTTTTCTCAATATAGGAATCTTTTTTTATAAGAAGAATGCTTCATAGATAGCTCATTATGGTTATGCTGCAGGTTTCCACCATGTCAGCATGGATTAGACCAGCGGCTCAGGCGTTTCTCTAATACATATACATAACTCCATGGACTTACAAGCTCCCCTTTCATTTCACACCAACGACATCCATATACAAAAGAGCATGATATCAACTAGGTACAAGTACCAAGTGCAATGTTGAAAGCGTTCCCCATGAAAGCATGGTTCTGCTAATTCCCAACAAATAAGTGCAAGCATATACAACATAGAAGACACAATGGATCAAGTTTATTAAGGGCAAGTAAAGTAAAGTGTGCCATCAAGTTCGTGAGAGCTTTATTCACTAGTTTTCTCATAACAAGTTTAATTTGGAAGGTAAAAAAGCATGAATATACTTGGAATAGCATAAGCTAGTAGGTAGGTATGGTGGACTCTTTGGAATAACTTGGTTTAAGGAGTTGGATGCATGAGTGGAACTCATACTTTGTTGTGGAGGCTAGCAAATGACTGGGAGCGACAAACTAAGAGAGCAATAATGGTCATAATCATGTAGAGCGACAAAACATCATTGATCAAAGCATAAAGTGATACTACAAGTTGAAAACTAAAGGATCATAAAGGCTATGGTGACTTTGGATAGTCATAACATGGTGTGAGCATGCGCCAAGTCAACCCAAATAAAGCATCAAAGGAGAATACCACTATACTATGCTTTAATATGCTAAAACAACACATGATTCATCCAAGGCCCATTAAGCAATCTCAATTGTTTATAAAAATTCATGCTACAGCAAAGAATACAAAGCATAAAGCCAAAACAATATCAAGCATGGCATGACAAAGCATAGGCCACAGTCAAAAATGAGCTCTTTTAACCACATAAGCATGAACTTTCCTATTCTTTTCCAAACCAAACCAAACTATTTGCAAACCAATGTATGAAAGAGGGGGTCCAACCAATTTATTCAGAAAACTAAGAAAACCAAAGCAAACGAAAAACCAAAACGAAAATGAAAAATAAGACGCTCCAAGAACAACACAACTTGTGCATGAAACAATAAAAATGAAGCGTTTGGAAGAAACCTGGGATTTTTATTGATGAAGAGGGGGATGCCTTGGGCATCCCCAAGCTTTGACGCTTGTACTTCTTGGAGATTTCTTGGGGTGACATGCGTGGCATCCCCAATCTTGAGCTTTAGTCCATCCTTCATCTCATTACTCATTCCTTCCATACTCCTGAAATTTTTCCTTCATACAAAACTTCACACAATCTTTATTAGCAACATTAGTGCACTCAAGATAAAAGGTCTTAAGGTTCAGTTATAGCACCAAATAAACTTCTATTAGAACACTAGCTACTGTAGCATTTCCCTCAAAAAGCTCAATTCCCCAAAAGAACTCAAGAAGGAACCAACAAGAAGCAAATGCAGAAAATGGCAGAAATCTGTCAGAACAGACCAGCAGGTAAAGATGATTTTTTTTGAAGACCTTCTGTTGCTCAAATCAAAAAGTGTTTAACTAACAAAAGTTAGATAACAACCTGGGGCAGAAGAACAAAATTCATGCCTCAAAAAGATGTTCAGAGATTTTACACGAATTTTTACGGTGAAGCACAAAAATATATTTTGGGACAGCAACTTTCCCAATCATTACTTCTCTCTCATTAGAGGTTACTCTTGGCACAAAAAGCAAATAAAAAGGATAAGAAGAGGTTATTATAGAGGTAATAACTTCCAAGACTCATCTAAAACTTTTGGGTTATCTCCCAATAAGTACTTTTCTTTAACGCCTTTAAGTTAGGCATAAGAAGCAAAGAAAGAATCAAGTGTTCTCATATGAAGAAGCATTAAGACCAAATTTTGTTTTCATAGGAGAAGCAAAAGAAATCTTTCTCTCTTTTTAGGGAAGTGTTCTATACCTTTCTTGAGTGGGAGTTGATATTTAATGGTGCCTTCTTTCATATCAATGATGGCACCAACAGTTCTAAGAAAAGGTCTTCCCAAAGTAATAGGACAAGAAGCATTACATTCAACATCCAAAACATAGAAATCAACAGGGACATAGGCATTGTTAACCATAATAAGAACATCATTAAGACTCCCCATGAGTTTCTTTTTAGCATTATCATCAAGTGGGACATTCAAATAACAATCTTCAAGTGGAGGAAAATCAAGCATATCATAAATCCTTCTAGGCATAATAGAAACACTACTATCAAGATCACATAAAGCTTTGAAATCAAAGTCATTCATTTTCATATTAATGATGGGTTCCCAACCATCTTCTTGTTTAATAGGAATAGAAGCTTTATGTTTCATCTTTTCTTCTTTAATCTTTATGAGAGCATCAGTAATGTGTTTTGTAAGAGCCATGTTCATAGCACTAGCATTAGGACTTTTAGCAAGCTTTTGTAGGAACTTAATAACTTCATAGATATTGAAACCATCAAGATCAAAGTCAAATTTATCATCTAAAGTAGTAGAACTATTACTATCCTCAACACTAGTGGTGGTAATAGTAGAAACACTAATGTTTCTAGCAATTTCATCTAGCATGTAATTCAGCTAATAGTCTAACATTTTCATCAATTCTTACTTGTATGGCATTATTAGCTGCAAAGGGATTATAATTAGTTTTAGGTTTAGCAGCCATTTTATTAACCATTGAAGATTGAGCTTCAGACAAAGACGATATATTTCTTTCAGCATTAGAGAGTTTCAATTGTAAACTAGGAATTTCCCTATTTAGACTCTCAAGTTGATGGCTAATGTTCTTCAAAATGATAGATTGTTCCTCCATAGTTTTAGTGAATAGTTTATTTTGCTCATATTGCATTTGCATGAAGTTTTTAGTGGCTCTTTGATACATTGCAAATGTATCTATAACTTTTGATGTTCCATGCTTGGTTTTATCTACTTTCTTATGTTTTGTCCACACTTTGGAGTAATTTTCATATGATTTCTTGGACTAACCTATTAACAAGATGCTATAGTGCTAGCTGCCTGTTTTCTGCTGTTTTTGGTTCCAGGAAAGTCAGAAAATGAATATTCTCAGAATTGGACGGGACAAAAGCTAAAGTTCCTATTTTACCGGAAGACTCATGGAGCCAGAATACAAGACAGAGGAGGGCTGTGGCCACACACCCCAAAGAGCCCTAGCCGTGCCACCAGGTGGTGTGGGCCCCCTGGCCGGCCACCGACCTTGCCTCTCTCGCCTATAAGAGCCTCCCGATGCAGAAACCCTAAGTCGTCAATCAGAAATCCACGAAAAGTTCCGCAGCGCCGCCGCCACCGAAGGGGAGATTCGGGGGACAAAAAGTCTCTGTTCCAGCACCCTGCCGGGACGGGGAAGTGCCCCCGGAGCCATCTCCATCGATCTCCACCACCATATCCATCACCATTGCTGATTCCCATGATGAGGAGGGAGTAGTTCTCTCTCGAGGCTAAGGGTTCTACCGGTAGCTATGTGTTCATCTCTCTCTATGCATGATCATATTGTGATCATGAGCTTTGTAATCAAGTAGATCTACCTTGCTACTCAAGTGCTTTTATAGATCTCTGCTCTCCCCATGTGTGTGAAAGTGACAGCGTACACACCATGGTGGCACTTAGGCTGGAGATTACAAATACTTGTTATGAGTTATATTTGGAGTTGGATGTTTCTATGAAATTGTGGTGTTTGTTTGAACCATCTAGTGCTCAAGTTGACAGTGTGGGGTTATCTAGATGGGGAAAGTGAACTTTGAGGAGTGCTGTTATAGCCCTACCATGGATTAGAGTGTCCAACTGGACAGTAGTTCAGCGTAGTATCATAAAGAAGAATATAAATATATGAGAGTGTTCACTAGTGAAAGTATGATCCCTAGGCCTTGTTTCTAGCATTGAAACACCATTTGCAACTAGATCTGTTACATGTTTGCTTGCTGCCATCTTTATTTCAGTTTGCTTTTAGTCTCTTCCACGCCATCAAGTTATCTTCTATCACCGTTACCACTTATATTTATCCATACCACTTGTATTTCACTATCTCTTCGCCGAACTAGTGCACCTATACACCCGACAAGTGTATTGGGTGTGTTGGGGACACAAGAGACTTCTTGTATATTGATTGCAGGGTTGCTTGAGAGGGGATACCTTTGACCACTTCCTCCCTGAGTTCGATAAACCTTGGGTGATCCACTTAAGGGAAAACTTGTTGTTGTTCTACAAACCTCTGCACTTGGAGGCCCAACAACTGTCTACAAGAATAGAAGTGCGTAGACATCAAGCTATTTTCTGGTGTCGTTGTCGAGGAGGTAAGGTAAAAGGTACTCACATCCTCCGGTGTGAGTGCTCGAAGTTATTTCCTTTAGATTCTGCAATTTTGTCTTTTTGTTTCTTGTTTTCACTAGTTAGGCTTAATGGAAAACAACAACAAAAATAGAGAGCTTTTTAGTATTTTTCCTAAGTTAGAACTTGAATTGTCTGAAAAGAAAATTAAAAAACCCATGGAACTTTCTTTGCATGCTAATAGCAATGTTATTAGTATGAATCTTTTGAACACCTTTGTTACTAATGCTATGGAAACGTCTAAGCTTGGGGAAGTTGGTTCTTATGAAAATGATCTCTTTAGTTCCCCAGTTTTAAGGAAGAAAATTAGCTCTGATGATACTTTATCTCCCATATGTGGTAATTATAATGATACTTGTGATATTTTAAATCCACATACTGAAAGCATCCCTTTTAAAATACCTATAAAAATTGTTGATCGTGTTATGGATAACTACTATTTTGGAGATGGAACTGTCCATCCCGGTGATCATTTGCTCTTTATACACGAATTATGCGGGTTGTTCAAGTGTGCAGGTATTACAATAGATCACGTCAAGAATAAGTTGTTCTCTTTATCACTTAAGGGTAAAGCAAGGGAGTGGTATGAGCTACTAGATGATCCTCATCATTTGGAGTGGAAGGAACTTGAATCTCTCTTTTACTCTAAATTTTATCCTCCTCGTGAAATTCATAAAGATAGAAATTATATTTATAATTTTCATCCTCATGGTGGAGAAAGTATTGCCCAAGCATGGGGGAGATTGAAGTCACTAATGCTCAAATGTCCCATTCATGAGCTCCCCAGGTATATTGTTATTAATAATTTCTATGCAAGGCTTTCAGGACATTACAAGGACTATCTAGATACTTGTTTAGAGGGATCCTTCACGAGTAAGGAGGTCAAAGCTAAGTGGGATCTTCTTGAAACAATTCAAAGCAATACCGAAGATTGGGATAACAACAAAGGTAAAGAACTAGGTATAAACTATGAGTATGATTGCATTAAGTCTTTCGCTAAAACTGCTGATTTTCAAGAGCTTAGTGCTAAATATGGTCTTGATCCTCAAATTCTTATTGATTGTTTTAAAACCTTTGCTTCTAATATTAATGCTCCTAAAGAAAATTGGGACATGTATCATGAGCCTTTTAAAGACACTTGCATGGAAAATGAAATTGTTGTTAATGATAGCAATAAACATGCTCAAACCTCTGAAAGTACTATTTCTTATAAGCATGTTAATTTTTGTGGAATACATAGACCTTGTGAGAATAATAAAATTGAAGAAGAATATTGTATCACCCACAGGAATGAAAAAACTAGAATGTGGTATAGGGCTTTAAATGATCTTGGTAAAAAAGTATGTGCCCTTTATCCTTTTATTTGTGAACTTTGCTTTGAAGTGGGTCATTTCAATTTTCAATGCTCAGGCCATAATAATAGCCCTTCTAATCCAATGAGTACTGCAAGTTTGTATTATGATGACATGATCACTCCTAATCAGCATGATGAACTTACATTATTTTTGGGATGTGAAGAGTTATCAAGAAAAACCTCTTTGGTAGATATGGGTGCTTTGATATGAATAGTGTCATGCATGGTTGTCATCTTTATTGTGTTGATAATTGCCACACAAATACTTACATACAAAATATTATAAAAGGTGAGATCTTACCAGAATATGACATGACTAATATGTGTTTTGGTCTTATTAATGAAAAGGAGGAATCCTCCAAAGTTTCTTCTATTGTCTCTAACAATGAACCAGGGTATATGGAGAAGCTTCCTTTCAAGCCTCTCCCTCCTAGAAGAAGAAAAAGAAGAAAAGGAGGAGTAAAAGGAGAGAGGAAACGGTATTTTCCCCTAAGCATGTTGCTCCTATTATAGTTTTTGATGAGTCTGAACTCGATGATGTTCCTATGCCTGTTACCTATAGTAGTAATCATGATTGGGAAAAGCACACTACTTTTGATATTGAAAATCTCTTTGGTACCAATCCTGAAAATGATGATATTAATAATTGCTATACTATTAGTGTTATCCATGATCCTTCCAATGATGATGAACACACTTTGGAAGATAACTATTCTATTGCTTATGATGATACTATACCTCCAATATATGATGATTACAATGATGAGTATGATATTTTCAGTCCACCTACTATTGAGGAGGAAGTTAATTATGATTACAATATGCCTCCTATATTTGATGATTATGGTGATGAGAATAATAATGATAGCTATTTTGTTGAATTTTCTCCCACTACAATTAATAAGAATGACTATGTTTATGTGGGGAGTATTAATTCTTTTATGCATGTGGATCATGATAAGAATGTTTTATATGATAGTTATATTGTTAATTTTATTCATGTTGCTACTGAAAGTTATTATGAGAGAGGGAAACATGGTTCTATGCATCTCAATAATATTAAGTTTCCCCTCTTTATGTTGAAAATTTTGAAGTTGCACTTGTTTTGCTTTCCTATGCTTGTTGCTTTGTGCTTTCATGACTTGTTTCTTTACAAGATTCCTAAGCATAGGAAGTGGGTTAGACTTAAATGTGTTTTGAATTTGCTTCTTGATGCTTTCTTTTACTTCAATTCATATTTCCTATGTGAGCATCTTCTCAAACTATCATGCCTAACTTAAAGGCGTTAACGAAAAGTACTTATTGGGAGATAACCCAAAAGTTTTAGATGAGTCTTGGAAGTTATTATTTCAGTAATAACTGCTTCTTATCCTTTGTATTTGCTTTTTGTGCCAAGAGTAACCTCTAATGAGAGACAAGTAATGATTGGGAAAGTTGTTGTCCCAAAACAGATTTCTGTGCTTCACCGTAAAAATTCTTGTAAAATCTCTGAACGTCTTTTTGAGGCATGAAGTTTTGTGCTCCTGAACCAGGTTGTTATCTAACTTTCGTTAGGTCAACACTTTTTGATTTGAGCAACATAAGGTCTTCGAAAAAATTCGTCTTTACCTGATGGTCTGTTTTGACAGATTTCTGCCATTTTCTGCATTTCCTTCTTGTTGGTTCCTTTTTGAGTTCGTTTGGGGAATTGAGCTTTTTGAGGGAAGTACTTCAGTAGCTAGTGTTATAATGGAAGTTTATTGGTGTTGGAACTGAACCTTAAGACTTATTATCTTGAGTGCACTAATGTTGCTAATAAAGATTGTGTGAAGTTTTGTATGAAGGAAAAATTTCAGGTGTATGGAAGGAATGAGTAATGAGATGAAGAATGGACTAAAGCTCAAGCTTGGGTATGCCACGCATGTCACCCCAAGAAATATCCAAGAAGTACAAGCGTCAAATCTTGGGGATGCCCAAGGCATCCCCTTCTTCATCAATAAAAATCCCAGGTTTCTTCCAAACACTTCATTTTTATTGTTTCATACATAGTTGTGTTGTTCTTGGAGCGTCTTATTTTTTGTTTTCATTTTGGTTTTTCATTTTGCTCGGTTTTCTTAGTTTGCTAAATAAATTGGTTGGACCCCCTATTTCATACATTGGTTTTCAAATAGTTTGGTTTGGTTTGGAAAAGAGTAGGGAAGTTCATGCTTAAGTGGTAAAGAGAGCTTGTTTTTGACTATGGCCTATGCTTTGCCATGCCATGCTTGATATTGTTTTGGCCTTATGCTTAGTATTCTTTGTTGTAGCATGACTTGTTATAAACAATTGAGATTGCTTAATGTGCATTGGATGAATCATGCGTTGTTTTAGCATATTAAAGCATAGTATAGTGGTATTCTCCTTTGATGCTTTATTTGGGTTGACTTGGCGCATGCTCACACCATGTTATGACTATCCCAAGTCACCATAGCCTTTATGATCCTTTACTTTTCAACTTGTAGTATCACTTTATGCTTTGATCAATGATGTTTTGTCGCTCTACATGATTATGGCCATTATTGCTCTCTTAGTTTGTCGCTCCCAGTCTTTTGCTAGCCTCCACAACCAAGTATGAGTTCTACTCATGCATCCAACTCCCTAAACCAAGTTATTCCAAAGAGTCCACCATACCTACCTACTAGATTATGCTATTCCAAGTATATTCATGCTTTCGTTTACCTTCCGAATTAAACTTGTTATGATAAAACTAGTGATTAAAGCTCTCACGAACTAGATGGCACACTTTACTTTTCTTGCCCTTAATAAACTTGAACCATTGTGTCATCTATGCTGTATATGCTTGCACTTATTTGTTGGGAATTAGCAGAACCATGCTTTCATGGGGAACGCTTTCAACATTGCACTTGGTACTTGTACCTAGTTGATATCATGCTCTTTTGTATATGGATGTCGTCATTGTGAAATGAAAGGGGAGCTTGTAAGTCCATGGAGTTATGTATATGTGTTAGAGAAACGCCTGGGCCGCTGGTCTAATCCATGCTGACATGGTGGAAACCTGCAGCGTAACCATAATGAGTTGTCTATGAAGCATTCTTCTTATAAAAAAGAGTCCTATATTGAAAAAAGAGAAAAAGAAAAAAAGAGATATTATGAAAAGAGGAAAGAGAGAAAAGGCACCATATTCCCATGGTAAATAAGAAGATTGCTGAGATGCTCGTTGTCTGCTTGCCTTGTCATTTTGATATGGGGATTCTGCCGTATCATCGGGCAAGGGGTACCCCGTTGGCGGTTCTCTATGATACACATGTACTTACTATGACAAGAACTTACCGGTGACTAAACTTGAGTACCATGAGGAGCGGCCCTCGTATACAAGGGACATGAGATTCCTAACTTATACTTCGTCAAGCATGTACACCATAGTTTATTCACTTTAACCTTAATCACTTCAAGATGCTTATGATAGGGGCAATGAGAGCTGAAAGCTATTAAGTACCATAATTTTTGGAAGCTCTTTATGAGACTTGAATCCCTGCTTCCTTCTATGAAGGCATTTCTTCCACCATTATATTGAGTCTCCAACTTCTACCTTTATATACGCACCTACTTTGAGAGCATAGTGGCCATTATTAGTTCTATGTGCATTGTCCCAAGACTTGTTGATTGATGCATACCTTGATATTGCTTGTTTTAAATTTTTTAAATCTAGTCACTCTTATGAACTTTGAAGGTATCCTATGCATTTATGTTTGCTACTCTATGAGGGACAAGCTGAATGCCACTATGTTATGTTTTCTTTATGTGAAACAAACAAACGTCTTCAAAGCATTGTTAGTCATGAATCTTTTGTTTGTATCTTTTCATGTTGCAACATAGTTGATATGTCTTATGTTAGAACCTTGTCTTTCATGATATGTTAAAGTACTATGGTCCCAGCTTTGAATGTTTTACAAATACTTTGATCAAGTTTATGATGGTGCATGTCACTTCAAAAATTATTCTTTCTTTTTATCACTATGGCGCATGTCACTTCAAAAATTATTCTTTCTTTTTATCACTTACCTACTCGAGGACGAGCAGGAGTTAAGCTTGGGGATGTTGATACATTGCAAATGTATCTATAATTTTTGATGTTCCATGCTTGGTTTTATCTACTTTCTTATGTTTTTTCCACACTTTGGAGTAATTTTCATATGATTTCTTGGACTAACCTATTAACAAGATGCCACAGTGCCAGTTGCCTGTTTTCTGCTGTTTTTGGTTCCAGGAAAGTCAGAAAATGAATATTCTCAGAATTGGACGGGACAAAAGCCAAAGTTCCTATTTTACCGGAAGACTCACGAAGCTAGAATACGAGACAAAGGAGGGCCAAGGCCTGGCCACACACCCCAGGCGCGGGCTAGCCCTAGTCGTGCCACCAGGTGGTGTGGGCCCCCTGGCCGGCCACCGACCTTGCCTCTCTCGCCTATCTATAAGAGCCTCCTGATGCAGAAACCCTAAGTCGTCAATCAGAAATCCACGAAAAGTTCCGCAGTGCCGCCTCCACTGAAGGGGAGATTCGGGGGGTAGAAAATCTCTGTTGCGGCACCCTGCCGGGACGGGGAAGTGCCCCCAGAGCCATCTCCATCGATCTCCACCACCATCTCCATCACCATTGCTGATTCCCATGATGAGGAGGGAGTAATTCTCTCTCAAGGCTAAGGGTTCTACCGGTAGCTATGTGTTCATCTCTCTCTCTATGCATGATCATATTGTGATCATGAGCTTTGTAATCAAGAAGATCTACCTTGCTACTCAAGTGCTTTAATAGATCTCTGCTTTCCCCATGTGTGTGAAAGTGACAGCGTGCACACCATGGTGGCACTTAGGCTGGAGATTACAAATACTTATTATGAGTTATATTTGGAGTTGGATGTTTCTATGAAATTGTGGTGTTTGTTTGAACCATCTAGTGCTCAAGGTGACAGTGTGGGGTTATCTAGATGGGGAAAGTGAACTTTGAGGAGTGCTGTTATAGCCCTACCATGGATTAGAGTGTCCAACCAGAGAGTAGTTCAGCGTAGTATCATAAAGAAGAATATAATTATATGAGAGTGTTCACTAGTGAAAGTATGATCCCTAGGCCTTGTTTCTAGCATTGAAACACCGTTTGCAACTAGATCTATTACATGTTTGCTTGTTGCCATCTTTATTTCAGTTTGCTTTTAGTCTCTTCCACGCCATCAAGTTATCTTCTATCACCGTTACCACTTATATTTATCCATACCACTTGTATTTTACTATCTCTTCGCCGAACTAGTGCACCTATACACCTGACAAGTGTATTGGGTGTGTTGGGGACACAAGAGACTTCTTGTATCTTGATTGCAGGGTTGCTTGAGAGGGGATACCTTTGACCACTTCCTCCCTGAGTTCGATAAACCTTGGGTGATCCACTTAAGGGAAAACTTGTTGCCGTTCTTCAAACCTCTGCACTTGGAGGCCCAACAACTGTCTACAAGAATAGAAGTGCGTAGACATCACTCTTTCAACTTCTAAAATTCTTCCTTCACTAGGTAATCCAGGTTTACCATTATAACCATAAGTATTATTAGGAGGGTAGGGCCTATAATTGTTATTACCATAAGCATTGTTGCAAAAATTGTTATTTCTTATGAAGTTCACATCAACTTGCTCTTCTTGAGCAACTAAAGAAGCCAAAGGAACATTATTTGGATCCGTATGGGCTTTCCCATTAACAAGCATAGACATAATAATATCAATCTTATCACTCAAGGAGGAGGTTTCCTCAACAGAATTTACCTTCCTACCTTGTGGAGCTCTCTCAGTATGCCATTCAGAATAATTAACCGTCATATTGTCCAGAAGTTTTGTTGTAGCACCCAAAGTGATGGTCATAAAGGTACCTCCAGCAGCAGAGTCCAATAGGTTCCTTGAAGAATAGTTCAATCCTGCATAAAAAGTTTGGATGATCATCCAAGCAGTCAGTCCATGAGTGGGACAATTCTTTACCAAAGATTTCATTCTTTCCCAAGCTTGAGCAACATGCTCATTATCAAGTTTTTTAAACTTTATTATTTCACTTCTCATGGATATAATCTTAGAAGGAGGATAGTACTTTCCAATAAAAGCATATTTGCATTTAGTCCAAGAATCAATACTATTCCTAGTTAAGAAATTCAACCATTCTTTAGCTTTTCCTCTCAAAGAGAAAGGAAATAGTTTCAGCTTAATAATATCACCATCTACATCCCTATGCTTTTGCATCTCACAAAGTTCAACAAATTTATTTAGATGGGAAGCAGCATCTTCATTACTAATACCAGAAAATTGTTCTCTCATAACAAGATTGAGCAAAGCAGGTTTTATCTCAAAGAAAGTATTTTCAGCCACAGGTGGAGCAATAGGTGTGCTCATAAAATCATTGTTGTTGGTGCTAGTGAAGTCACACAACTTAGTGTTTTCAAGAGTAGTCATTTTTTTGGGTTTTCAAATAACAAAACAAACTTGTAAAACTATTTTTTTGTGTTTTTGATAAAGAAACAAGCAAACAAATCAAAAGAAACTAAGCAAAACAAAAATAACAAAGTAAAGAGATTGGTTATGAGGGACTCCCCTTGTGAAGATGTCCTTGACTCCCCGGCAACGGCGCCAGAAAAATGCTTGATGGCTCAATGCACGGCGCCCAGAAAAATGCTTGATGGCGGTGTTGATGTAGAGCTCGTTGGGAACCCGAAGAGGAAGGTATGATGAGCACAGCAGCAAGTTTCCCTCAGTTATGAAACCAAGGTTTAATCGAACCAGTAGGAGCAAGGAAACACCCCAAAGGTGTTACTAGCTGAGCTTTGGCAGGGCGCACTACCGGTGCTAGTAGCAACGTGGAGAACTGCACAACACAACCATAGAACTTTGTCCCCAACTTGCGATGAGGTTGTCAATCTCACCGTGTTTTGCGGAAAACAAAGGATTAAACGTATCGAATGGAAAGAAGTAAAAGTTTGCAGAAAGTAAACACAAAGCAGTAAACAGTTTATAGATTGTATGTAAAGAAAGAGGACCGGGATCCATAGTTCACTAGAGGTGGCTCTCCTTAAGATAGCTAACATGCTAGGTGAACAAATTATAGCGGGGCAATTGACAAACATCGAGAAAGCAAAACATACATATACTAATCATCTTAACTCCTTTGGAACTTGATTGGGCATTACAACATAATACATAGACCGCCATCCGACTGAATCTATGACTAATAATCCACCTTCAGGTTATCATCCGAACCCCCTCTAGTATTAAGTTGCAAGCAACAGATTATTGCTTTACGAACTGCGTGTAAAGTAAACAATACGATTGTTCTATGAACAAAGGATTGTTGTTTTCTCCCTAGTAGCAACAGCACATCTAGTACCTTAGAGATTTACATCACTTCCCAGTTACGAGGCATGAACCCACTATCGAGCATAAATACTAACTCTTGGAGTTGCTAGCATCTACTTGGCCAAGATAGCTACTAACAACGGAAAGCATGCAAGATCACAAATAACAAAGACATGATAGAATCAATAATCAATCTGAAATAGCATCTCAATATCCATCGGATCCCCGCAAACACAACATGCAGAATTACAAATAGATGATCTTGATCATGAACGGAGCTCACAAGATCTAGACATGAAAGCACAAAGGAGGAGAACCAGCCATCTAGCTACTACATGGATCCGTAGTCCAAGGATGAACTACTCACGCATCACACCGGAGGCTTGCATGGCGATGAAGAAGGCCTCCAGGGTGAATTCCCTCTCCAGTAGGTGCGGCAAGAGCTTGGGATCCGTCCCGATCTAGGGATGGAGATGACGGCGACTGGACTCTTCGTGGATTTTGATCGGGTACTTAGGGTTTTCGTCCGAGGGCAATATATAGGCGGAAGGAGAGGCCGAGGGGTGCTGGGCGGCCACACCACCCGGCGAGGCTGTGCCTGGCCGCGGCCAGTGGTGTGGTGGCCCCGCCCTCTCCGCCTCAGATTCGGCACTTGATGACATCTGGAAAATAGGCATTTTGGCTTTTCTCCGTCCAATTCGAGAATATTCATTTTCTAACTTTCCTGAACCAAAAACAGCAGAAATGCAGACCTTTGTGGCTCTTGTTAATAGGTTAGTCCAAGAAATCATATGAAGAGTACTCCAAAGTTGGAACAAAACACAAGAAAGTGGATAAAACTAAGCATGGAACATCAAAAATTATAGATACATTGCAATGTATCAACGTCCATTCTAACTAGGGTCTCCTATGGTCAGGATGGCTCTGATACCAACTTGTCAACACCCGGATTTTTAATCCCAGATGCCTATTATGTCATACATCGCAATCCCAGGATTACCATTTTGCGAGACATAACCGATTGGATATCACAGTACATCATCCATTACAAACCATAAATAAGGTCTTACACAAATAAGTATCTCATGATCCAGTCTTAATACAACAAGCAGCGGAATAAATAATAAGCGTAGCGGTGGGGTCCATCTTTAGGGGCACAGGCAATGCTGATGAAGGAAGATAGTCCTAGTTATCATAGCTGTCCTGATGACCGTCATCTTGGTAGTCTCCTTCATAGTCTGGCCATGATAATAGCCAGGGACAAAAGCCATGAGTACTCTTTAAGTACTCGCAAACTACCACTAACAAGTAATATAGTTCTAGTGTAAAGTGCTAACTCTAAGTTTGTTTGTAAAGTTAAGTCTGAAACCTAAGCTGAGTTCAGAAACAAAGAAAGATAAAATAAAGTTCTAGAATCACTTAAGTTGGGAAGCTAGTGTCATAGTCACAACCTTGTTGTGGTCAAGTCAAGATTCATCATTCATTTCATAAGTTATTTTGAAAACATCTGACAACCAAACAGTATGGCCACTCCAACTGTCCATAACCGTGGACGTGGCTATTCGAATAGTTTGACACTCTACAGAGGTGGTACACTTTCACCACAAGATTCGATACATCTGTTAGGGATAACCCTGAATCATCATACTTAGTATGTAGATAATCAAACATAACCTTTCCTTTACACACCCTAGTATAAGCACCTCTCCTATGAGCATGGCCTCCCAACCATGACCATCTGTCATCTTGGGCACTGCATAGGTGGACAACATTGAGAGGTAGCCTCAGCTCAAACCTCTCCCGCAAGGGAACTAATACTAATGCATATAAACTTCCGGCTAAGCCTTACCCAATTCAGGTATTGTGGTTGTACGGTAAATTTGGAATGGTATCGCATCCGAATCCAACCATCAGTTTTGTAAAAGGGTTAAGACTCATGCCTCAACATTTTCATCATCATAAACCATTTGTGTTTCTCAACATATGTCAAAACATCTCAATAGAATGACTCATCATTCCAAGGTTTTCATAATTCATTTTCACCAAGTGTTCCCATCTAAAGTGACTCAAGTTTTGATCTAGCTCTAAGCTACTAAGTTAAGAGCGTTCACTAATGTGGGATGCTAAGATCAATATCATGCCATACAATGACATCTAAGGTTATCTAGATAGGTCAAGTTTTATACTCTTTATGCTACCTTCAAAACAAGTAAAGGACTTTGATAAAGTAAAGAAGGTAAAGTTTGGAACTAAAACTTGGGGTAGGTACTAGTCAAGTGGTATAACCAAAGCATGTCTAGTGTCTTTGCTTGGGTTATCTAGATTGCAAGGGTTATCTTGCATTGTTAATGATGGCCTGCTAGTATAATACTTGCAAGTGTTAGCTTGCCTTGGTTGGTGCAGTGGTTGAAGTTTTCTTCCTCCTCCTCAACAGCTTGGTCGGTACTATCGTCTATAAATACATACGGAGTACACAATCACCAAACAATGCTTAACTAGTCTACTTAGCACTCTAAGGCACACATTGGATGATCTATTATCATCACAAGCATCACAAGGTTTTATTAACTAGCTTCGTTCTTTTTATTTAAGCAAAGTAATTTCTACTCACTAAAAATAACTAAGATTTAATATTCTCCACTTGAAATATGGGATCATGTGGACACATGTCATCACCACATATTCTAACATATGGGAATGTGATTTAAGGGTTCGTTCATATTTACTTTGGTTTAAGTCCATTATTTAATGATTTAAAGTGACTAGAAATGCCTATATAGCATTATTTTGGTACTAGTCCAAAGTCACTGCATGCAAACCTTAATATTATTACATATTTAGATAGGTATGATTAAATGTGATTTTTGAGAGTTGGAATCAACTCAAAAGCTATCATGGTTGATTTTATTAAAATGTTTGAATGTGCAAAAGCTTCTGTCTTGTTATTTTTACTAGGAGAGATCTCTAACTCTAAATGAATTAAATCCAACGGGCTTGGATAGATCTTTTCAGTAGCTTTTAACAAAATTTGAATCACTCAATTTGGTTCAGTAAATCTTCCTGAATTGATTTTTGAACTAAGGGGCAGAAGTGGGTTCAAACTAAAATAGAAAAAACTATATTTGAATTCCTAGGCTAGCGCGGGAAAGGAAATGGGCCGGCCCATTGGCGCTCCTTGGTGTAGAGGGAGACTGACAGGTTGGTCCTGCTTATCAGCGAGACTTAAAACCCGAAACAGTATGGGACGATCTGGGCGCTACGATTAGCATAGAGATCAACGGTCCATAGTCATCATCGACGACGGACTCGTCGCCAGCGAGACCAAACCCTAAACGTCCAGCGGGGGTGCAATGGGGCATACCAGGGCTCTAGATACTGCGGTGAGGCAGGCAAATGAACTGGTGGACGATGGCGAGGTCAGGCAAGGTCACGGCAGCTCCTAGGGTGGACGAAATCGATGGCGGCTTCTCCTCCTCTGCAGCGGGCTCCTCCGGCGCAATTCCGGTGAACTAGGGCTCAAGCGGCTCCGGCAAGAGGTGGGGAAGGATCAGTGAAGAGAGGGGAGTGGAGTGGTGTGAGGAGTTTGTGCTGGGGAGGGCTCCTTTTATAGGGCGACGAGGGGACCGAATGGCACGACGGTGAGCTCGTCGGTGATGTTGATACAGGCGGCTAGAGGCATGGGCGGCGTAGGCGGACGGTGGCCTGCCTCCTGGCTGTGCTCTATGGCTTCAATGCGTGGCTATGGGCGGTGGCATTTGGTCGGGAGCGTCCCGCACTCTGGAAGACAGAGGCGGTGCTCGACGCGGCACTCTGCGACTGTGGGTCGCGTGGCGGCGCACGGCCGTGTCTGGCGGGGTGCTGGGGTCGAGGCAGAGCGGCGTGCATGGTAATAGGTCGGGGGACGGTCTGTGGCGTGCTGGCGGCTAACGCGCTCTGACGAGCTCGCAGAGAGAATGGGCGGCGGTGCTGGGGTGTGGTCTAGGGCCTGGCTAGGCTTGGGGGAGGAGCAGGGAGGTGCGGTAGGGTTAGGCGGAGCTAGTGGTGGTGCTGGAACGGCACGGCATGGTCTGTGGCGCATTTTCCTCTTCCGGCCAACGGTGACCAAAAAGGGGCGGCGCTCCACTGCTGCTGCGGCTTAGGGGTAGCTTCTTGATGGCTGGGTTGGGTCTAGGGGACACAGGGGCATCTACTAGGGTTCAAATTGTTTGACAAAAATCAATCAAAAATAGTATAAGTTAGGCCAGTTTGATTTTGTCTGCAAGGTGTTCGACACAAAGGCCGCAAGAGAAAAATATTTGAATTTTGGGCTAAAAATTGGTGGAGTGGTTGATCACATGCTTGAGCTTCTAGGTGTGCTTGGGTTTTGAAAATGGCACTCATTTGAGTGGTTTTTGAATAGGTGGGATCTTCTCATATGAACTACATTCAATTTTCAAATGCCATTTAAAATTAGTCTTTGAAAGTTTTTGGTAGATCACAAAGTGGGCCTTGGTACATCACTACATGTACTAGCAAGGGGTGCAAATATCCACATTTGTTTCTGTTAGGTTTTGAGTTCTAGGAATAGCTAAAGTAGAGTGTTTTTTGAATAGGTGGGATCTTCTCATATGAACTACATTCAATTTTCAAATGCCATTTAAAATTAGTCTTTGAAAGTTTTTGGTAGATCACAAAGTGGTCCTTGGTACATCACTACATGTACTAGCAAGGGGTGCAAAGATCCACATTTGTTTCTGTTGGGTTTTGAGTTCTAGGAATAGCTAAAGTAGGTATGTTGATTAAAATGGCACAAATGACCATTTGGTTATTTTATTCATTTTGATTTGTTTTTTTCTTTAGGATTTGTTTGGGAATGATCTAGATGATGTTTATTTCACCTAAGAATCATTTTACAAGCAATGGATCACTTAATCATGGCAATTCAAAACAACTCCTAAATTATATGCACACACATATGAATGCTTTAATATTTTTAAATGGAAAAGATTTTCTTAACTATAAATTTGACGATTTGGATCTTGATCACTTGGATTAAAGTTTTGGGATGTTACAATTATGTTCCTTTACCACTGGAACTGTATCAGTAGATTATTACCATCTGGTAAATAATCCATAATCATATTATTATGAAAATAGTGTTTTCTGACCTTTTTGGAATGCAGGTGATGACAACATTTGGGTTACAAGCATTTGATAGAAAATAATCAAAGGACATGAGAAAGTTGTGAACTTGCCTTTTGTGATTGCAAGATTATGCAATCACGGTCTGCAAGACAATAGAAGATCCAAAATCTGGAAATAGCATGATTGGTACGGTAAGGAATAATGTTTAAAGAAGCAAGATGCAATTATGCATAAGTAATGTAATGCGGTTTGATAAACACGAAACCCCAGAATAATCGTATCTGATCTAGGGTTTGGAGTTTGTGATGGTTTCTTTGGAATGTGTTACACTTTTATACTAGCTTCACACTTGTGCTTCTTATTAAGGCTTGTGAGAGTGTGTGAAACAATATGTAGATACAACAAGTAATATGTAATACTAAAGCACTCAAATGGGGCATGGTATGTGAAATATTTCTTAAACAAGATTAAGAATCAATTAGAGCTTTTAAAGAAGTGTTCAAGGATTACTTTTAATGTTTCTTAAAAGAATAACTTTTGAGGAAAATATTACTTTACAAAGTAAAAAGTATTTAAACTTGAGGCTAACACTTTAAGGTTTTCTTATTAACTATAAGTACTAAAGTAGAAAACAACTAGTATTGTTGAGTAGCTATTCTACTAGTAAATGGAGACTTTTAACACTCCATGAAGGGAAAACAAAAGTATTATGCATTGATAGAAGTGGTGTTTTCTTGATTTTATAAGTGGATAGAATCACTTACTTATTATAGAATTAATACTCATTTCTATGAACATGGGAATGGCATCATGTTAAATACTTACAAACTTTCCTTAGCCTTTAGAGTGGATTCCCAAACTTGTAAAAGAATTAGTATTCAAATCTTGATGATTTTATAATTGATAAACTATTTTTGGAGAGTAAGATTTACTTAAATTTGAATGGTAGTTTTAGTAAGGACAACTTGAATTGGTTAGACCTATCTTAACTTTATTTTAACATAACTTGCACTTGTGATTACACTTTTATACTTTAAACAAATAATGCTAAAGGTAATAGTAAGTATTTATATATTTTTAATGAATTATAATAAAAGAAAAGAGTTAAAATAAGATTTGTTAAACCTTTATCTTTTATTTTACTTCAAAAGTGAGAGTTGACATTTTTAATGTGTAGAATTTATTTTTGTGATCATTTAGGTATATTATAAATATTTTTGTGATTTTTAAATAATAAGATATGATTTTTATAAGTTTCATCACTTTATAAATACTTAATAAATAATAAATATTAGTTAAGTGATATGAAAATGTATTAAACAAATTTATAAGTATTTATTTTGTTTTTCTAAGATTTTTGATATATTCTACTTATTTTTATGAATTTTAAATAATAGAATCTATTTATTAAGGTTTATTTCTAATAGATTGTTTACTAATAAATAGTAATGATTTTATTTAAGTTGGAAATTAATTATGATAATAGGTTTATATTATAGATTTTATTTTTCTGAACATTTTGATATATTATATATATTTTTCTGAATTGTAAAATAAAAGATATTGAATTTATAAGATTTAATCCTTTTATTAAATTTCTAGAAACTAATTATATTTAAATCTATAATGTTTTATCTATTTCCTAAATATGTACATACTTTTATTACCGAGTACTAATGTAGCCAGAGCCACTGACCCGTGGGGTCAGGGCCACATCGGCATGCCACATGGGCGTGGACCGGTCAAACTGGCTGGCGGGACCAGGATGATGTGGGTCTGGCGTCATGTTGACGCAAGCACGGCCATCATCGCCGGTTTGTGGTCGCCGGCGGCGAAATACAGCACTCTCGCACACGCGGTAGGGTGCGTTGGAAAGAGGGTTTGATGGGGAACCATATAGTGGTGGCGATCCTAGCAAATAGCCACCAGAAGATGACCGGCGACGAGGTCATACGGCGGCGCGGTTCAGACTTCCACGGGTAGGTCACTACGGTGAGCTAGCGGCAAATCGGAAAGGACCAGCAGAACCAGGAGCTCACCGGGATTGCAGTGAAGCGGTTAGCGTGACCGGAGAAGGTCAGAGTCGATGGGAATCGCGGCGGCCGGACTTCGGGAAGGAGGTCCCGATTGAGGCGATGGAGACCACCTCCACTTGCGTGGTTGCTATGAGAAGAACGAGAACAACAAGGCGAGTCCAACGGTGCGCTCAGAACCTCCCAGGGAGCTCGGGAACGATGGGCTCTGGTGAGACCTGGGAGCTAGGTTTTCGGTCGAGTGGGAGAGAGAGAAAGCGGGCGCGAGAGGAGAAGAGAAGAAAAGAACGTCGAAGGGGTATTTGGACCAGGCTGGTATTGGGCTTTGGCTGTTGGGCCGGTAGATAGGCAGAGGAAACTCTGGGCTAGCCTGCTGGCTCGGCCAGGTCTTTTTTTTTCTTTCTGTTTTCTTTTTTCTATTTTCTGTTTTGTTTTTAGATTTGTATTTTCACATTTGCTTTGTATTCTTTCCCATAGAAATTTATTTGCTAAGTAGTTGTAGCAATACTGAAATGTATTTAGTATAATTTTGTGAACTTTTATTATATAATGTTATAGTTTCTTTATTTTCTTTATATAGGTCCTTTTCCTTTTAATAATTTGTAAGGACCTTTGTTATGAATTCAATTTGCATAATAAACCATAACTTATAAAAGGATTTATTACTACTCATTCATAAAACTTGATTCCCATTAACTTTATAGTTTTAAGGAAACTTTTATATGGTGATCCTTCATTGTTATATGATACATAAAGTTCTAAGAAATTAATATGGTTAATATTATTCCCATGAGCTTAGGTGATATCAGAGTGTATATTTTGTTATAACTTGCATAGAAGTTAGGGTTTAAAAACTATAAATGTGTACCATGGATAATAAGTCATCTTAGAGTGAGCTATTGAGATTTCTTCCTAGGGTGATCTTGCTAGTTTATAAAACTAGGTTTCTATTAAGGTTTAAGACAATAAGGTAGACAACGCTTCCATCTATAAACACTCATCTGGTACTCTAATTATCTCTTGGAAGCTTTAATTGTCCAAGAGGTATTGTTCAATGGTTACCTAGGAATAGGAAATGGTTTCACTATCCATCTGATTCTAGGGTTTTGAATAATGAAGTAGACATGGGACTTGTCATGGCTGCATGTATAGCTGCTAAAGGTTTCTAAAGAATTCTTACCTCAATACTTCACTAAGCTTATCTTGAGATAAGGAATTCCTTTCCTAAATATACTCTAGATATCTCTCTTATCTTATTCACAAAGATCACATCTTCTTGAATAAGACAATCATCTGACTCCACCATATTCATCATCATACGATGACATGGTCATGCCACTTCAACATTATTCCATTCTTACTCCTAGTATATAACTCCTCTTAATTAACTACCATTGATGCACCTATCAATGTAGCTACTACTAACTCCATCTATTAACTTCCTTAAACCCATCTTGCAACTCCTTACAAGGCTTACAAGATTATAGTTCTCTCTATATCACATGTGATAACAATCCTCTGGAATAGGTATGGTACTACTCTCCACAATACAAGTTTGTTATTGTATTACCTTGGTTAAACTATTATACTTCCAACTACTCCATATATTCATGTTATATACTTCATCATACTCTAGCTTGACTTCTCATGTTCAGGCTAGATGATTCAGCTTACTAGGCTTTACCTAATTTGGTATACTCACAAGTCTTATTCAACACCTAGCCATCTATTCTCAAGTGACTTGAGAATAATGACCACCATCATTTGATCAAACAAAGCTTAGGCTTTTAATTGCCTGATCAAGGTCTATACTCAACTAAGTAGTAGACTTGTACTAGTCTCTCTATAAAGCTGATCTTGTTAAAGAAGCTTACTTCATATCTATATCTACTTGGCTTAACAAAATTATTATTAGATATACTAATACTACTAGCTTTCTCATGGCTCCTCAATTACTAGCTTAACTCTTGGGTTTAGGTACTTCTTCTAGTTAACTCATGAGTGAGTTCACTCCTCCAACATCAGATGGTTTGATCTCCACTAAGGATCACATTCCATTGATGATGGCATACTTCACCATATCTATTTCCTCCTTCTTATTAATTTACTTGAGGTCTTTGGAAGGTCAATATAATAGGTTAAAAGCTATGAGTCAATAAGTTCTAGATCAAGAATTGATCACCCAATATTGATGATCAATTGATACTAGGACTTGGTTAAATAGATATGGCACCTCTTAATATCATATTAAGAGTATGTGTTGGATGGTCTTGGCTTGACTTCCTTTACTACTCTATTTGTAATAATAGTTAGTGTTTAGAAACTACCATGATTCTCATGGTAGGAATAACTATTGCAAGCAAGTATATCAAGGTTTAGTTATGGGGTTTCATTACTTAACTTGGTATTCAGGGTTTGTTGTAGATAATACCTTGATATCATCTTTAGAGTATTAAGTATTCATCCTTGAGTTGTTGTATGGAATACCATATAATGATCCCTAAAAGATCAAGTACTCCTTATTAAGTAGTGTGTTGTGACTTAGTTTATTACATTTGATCTACCCTTAGATCAAATTATATTACCCAAAGATAAGGTTTTAGCAAAGGTCATCTTGAAACTTATCGC
The DNA here is from genome assembly GCA_023614405.1 of Avena insularis. NCBI lineage: Eukaryota > Viridiplantae > Streptophyta > Magnoliopsida > Poales > Poaceae > Avena > Avena insularis. The sequence goes on from CM042690.1 coordinate 547,634,938, forward strand.
AATCAACTTGATGATCTACTTCGGTTCCACCAAGTTAAGAGAAGCTTCAATCACTTTGACAAGTTTTATTTAAAAGCGCGAAAATTATCCGGATTTTCTATGCATGAATGCAATGCACACACCTGTGTTCAGCTTATTTCTAATCTCTAATGCTGGGGTGTTACACCCGAGGCTTCTTTATATGGGGGTCCCTTCATGAAAGTTGTTATGTTTGTCCTAACAGGGGCGGCGCCAACTATACGACCGGAGCTATACGGCCGGAATTTTTGCTCCGGTCGTATAGTTGGTCGTTAAAGTGTCTGCCTCCGTTGTACGGCTCCTGGTTTCTTCTGGTTGTTGGAAATGTTGTATCTTTGACTTTAATGTAGTGATTCCATCCTTTAAACAACATTATCTGCACAGGAAAAATATAAAAGAAAGGATTGCATACCCCTCTGAATATTAGCATTAGTGGCAGGGTTTAGAGAGATATTTCATCGATAATATGAGTAATATCCAGTTTAAATGTGGACGTAGATGGCTATATTTTAGAGCCATCAACTTCCCCAAGCTTAAACTTGATCGTCCTCGAGCAAGAAAACCAAAATCAAAAAGGAACTCAGCATTTAAACTGAAATAACGAGATGGTGATCTTACTCATGATTAGTAGTCTCATGTTTCCTCCAATCTGAAAAACTTTAGCATATATAGAGTAATGGAAAGCATATCATATGGGTTTCTGATGTCTACGCACTTCTATTCTTGTAGATAGTTGTTGGGCCTCCAAGTGCAGAGGTTTGTAGAATAGCAACAAGTTTTCCCTTAAGTGGATCACCCAAGCTTTATCGAACTCAGGGAGGAAGTGGTCAAAGGTATCCCTCTCAAGCAACCCTGCAATCAAGATACAAGAAGTCTCTTGTGTCCCCAACACACCCAATACACTTGTCAGGTGTATAGGTGCACTAGTTCGGCAAAGAGATAGTAAAATGCAAGTGATATGTATATAAGACAACGGTGCCAGAAAATACTTTGATGACGTGGAAGAGACTAAAGGCAAACTGAAATAAAGATGGCAGCAAGCAAACATGTAATAGATCTAGTTGCAAATGGTGTTTCAATGTTTAGAAACAAGGCCTAGAGATCATACTTTCGCTAGTGAACACTCTCATATAAATATCCTCTCTTTATGATAATACTCTGAACTACTCACCGGTTGGACACTCTAATCCATGGTAGGGCTATAACAGCACACCTCAAAGTTTGCTTTCCCCATCTAGATAACCCCATGCTGTCACCTTGAGCTCTAGATGGTTCCAATAAACACCACAATTTCATAGAAACATCCAACTCCAAATATAACTCATAACAAGTAATTGTAATCTCTAGCCTAAGTGCCACCATGGTGTGCACACTATCACTTTCACACACATGGGGAGAGCAGAGATCTATTAAAGCACTTGAATATCAAGGTAGATCTAATTGATTACAAAGCTCATGATCACAATATGATCATGCATAGAGAGAGAGATGAACACATAGCTACCGATAGAACCCTTAGCCTTGAGGAAGAACTACTCCCTCCTCATCATGGGAATCAGCAACGGCGATGGAGATGGTGGTGGAGATCAATGGAGATGGCTCCGGGGGCACTTCCCCGTCCTGGCAGGATGCCGGAACAGAGACTTTCTGTCTCCCGAATCTCCCCTTCGATGGCGGCGGCGCTGTAGAACTTTTCGTGGCTGGAGGCTGTTCGATTTAGGGTTTTTGTCCTAGGGGCTTCTTATAGGCGAAGGGGCGAGATCGGTGGCTGGCCAGGGGGCCCACACCATGCCCTGGCGCGGCCTAGGGCTACCCGCGCCAAGGGGGTGTGGCCGCCCTGTGGCCCCCCTTCATCTCTCCTTTGGACTCCATGTGTCTTCCGGTAAAATATTGACTTTGGCTTGTGTCCCGTCCAATTCCGAGAATATTGATTTTCTGCCTTTTCTGGAACCAAAAACAGAAGAAAACAGGCAACTGACACTATGGCATCTTGTTAATAGGTTAGTTCCAGAAAATGTGTAAAAGTACTCCAAAGTGTGGACAAAACATAAGAAAGTAAATATAAAATAAGCATGGAACATCAAAAATTATAGATACGTTTGCAACGTATCAGTTTCATGCATTCTTATAGTGCAGCAAAATTATTGTAAACATGGATGATTCAAATGAGTAAACTTTATTCAATGTCAAGTAATCAACTCATAGGCTTTCCTTTGAACAGTAAAGTATAATCATGCAAATTAAGATTGTGAGAGTTGTCATGAAAAGCATATACACTAGAGTATCTCAATTCTCCCACATAAATAAATCAAGACTTTTAAGCACTACTTTTCTATTCACTGTCCTTCAAGAATTTCAGTTTTTAAGTAATTGAGAGCATGCAAAAAAATTAGTTTATAGGGCCGTGATGGACACTCGTGACATCACTAAGGTTTTGTTCCTTTTGCACAATAATTTCTCATAACAGCTAGAGGAGTGATTCCATCATGATTACAGCTACCCGGAAGTACCAAGAATCTTACCCACTATAGCATTGCTGCTACAAGTGTTTAATCAACTCATAGCCGAAATCTAGGAGTTTCCTCCATGAAGATCGTTCGTAGGCCAGTGGAGTTGTTGGCATCCCATGAAGTTTGACATGTGTAAAGCTATATCATTCTTATGATTCAAGTCAAACTTTGGCATGCTCACAAAAACCGCTAAACATTAATTCAATCGAACAAATTCTTTCAAAGAGAGCTATTAAGTCAATCAGCATTTTCAGCGGTGTTGAGTGTCTCTAGAAATAAGCCTTCAAGACTAGGCACTACAACACCCAAGCCTTCAATTGTTAGACATTTTCTTATTACAATTGTTTAGCAATTTTTAGGTAAGACTTGGTTAATTACGAGAGCTGGAACAAAACGTACCCAATTAAATACCATTGCAAACGAAAATATTACTATAATACAAAGACTCACTCCACCAATATAATATCTCGACATTTACTACTAACTAGTATGGGTTTCTCAAACTTCAAAAGTGGGGAGTCATAAGGCATACCACTCATGTTTGGTTCCACTTCTCTCTTCTTTTTATTTATTTGTTTCTTGGAAACTCGAAGTCGACCACTCTCCTACAAATATATGAAGACCTCGAGGCGGAAAGAAAAGAAAGAGGGAAAATAAGGAAAAATGGAGAAATCTTTTTGTGGTTTTTAAGAGAGGGACTTCAAAGAATAGAAAATTGACGGCAAAGCTCGGCTAGAAAATTTTGAAAGAAAAATAGAAAGAACTAAAATTAATGTGTTGGGGAAACCAACACGAGTGCTTATAAACTCAAATAAAAATACAACCTCTAAAATAAATAAAAGCAAATGAACGCCACCTAAAGATACATGAGGAAACTTCCCCAAGCTTAGGTTTTTGCAAGCCCTTCAATTTATTGTGGTGGAGGAAAAAGTCGTTACTCTATAAGTACATACGGAGTACACAATCACCAAACAATGCTTAACTAGTCTACTTAGCACTCTAAGGCGCACATTAGATGATCTATTATCATCACAAGCATCACAAGGTTTTATTAACTAGCTTCGTTCTTTTTATTTAAGAAAAGTAATTTCTACTCACTAAAAATAACTAAGATTTACTATTCTCCACTTGAAATATGGGATCATGTGGACACATGTCATCACCACATATTCTAACATATGGGAATGTGATTTAAGGGTTCGTTCATATTTACTTTGGTTTAAGTCCATTATTTAATGATTTAAAGTGACTAGAAATGCCTATATAGCATTATTTTGGTACTAGTCCAAAGTCACTGCATGCAAACCTTAATATTATTACATATTTAGATAGGTATGATTAAATGTGATTTTTGAGAGTTGGAATCAACTCAAAAGCTATCATGGTTGATTTTATAAAAATGTTTGAATGTGCAAAAGCTTCTGTCTTGTTATTTTTACTAGGAGAGATATCTAACTCTAAATAAATTAAATCCAACAGGCTTGGATAGATCTTTTCAGTAGCTTTTAACAAAATTTGAATCACTCAATTTGGTTCAGTAAATCTTCCTGAATTGATTTTTGAATAAAGGGACAGAACTGGGTTCAAACTAAAATAGAAAAAACTATATTTGAATTCCTGGGCTAGCACGGGAAAGGAAATGGGCCGGCCCAGTGGCGCTCCTCGGTGCAGAGCGTGACTGACAGGTTGGTCCCGCTTGTCAGCGAGACTTAAAACCCGAAACAGTATGGGACGATCTGGGCGCTACGATTAGAATAGAGATCAACGGTCCACAGTCATCGTCGACGACGGACTCGTCGCCAGCGAGACCGAACCCTAAACGGCCAGTGGGGGTGCAATGGGGGCATACTAGGGCTCTAGATACTGCGGTGAGGCAGGCAAACGAACTGGTGGATGATGGCGAGCTCAGGCAAGGTCACGGCAGCTCCTAGGGTGGACGAAATCGACGGCGGCTTCTCCTCCTCTGCAGCGGGCTCCTCCGGCGCAATTCCGGCGAACTAGGGATCGAGCGGCTCCGGCAAGAGGTGGGGAAGGATCAGTGAAGAGAGGGGAGTGGAGTGGTGTGAGGAGTTTGTGCTGGGGAGGGCTCCTTTTATAGGGCGACGAGGGGACCGAATGGCACGACGGTGAGCTCGTCGGTGATGTTGATACAGGCGGCTAGAGGCATGGGCGGCGTAGGCGGACGGTGGCCTGCCTCCTGGCTGTGCTCTATGGCTTCAATGCGTGGCTATGGGCGGTGGCATTTGGTCGGGAGCGTCCCGCACTCTGGAAGACAGAGGCGGTGCTCGACGCGGCACTCTGCGACTGTGGGTCGCGCGGCGGCGCACGGTCGTGTCTAGCGGGGTGCTGGGGTTGAGGCAGAGCGGCGTGCACGGTATTAGGTCGGGGGACGGTCTGTGGCGTGCTGGCGGCTAACGCGCTCTGACGAGCTCGCAAAGAGAATGGGCGGCGGTGCTGGGGTGTGGTCTAGGGCCTGGCTAGGCTTGGGGAAGGAGCAGGGAGGTGCGGTAGGGTTAGGCGGAGCTAGTGGTGGTGCTGGAACGGCACGGCATGGTCTGTGGGCGATTTCTTCTCGACGGTGACGGTGACCAAAAAGGGGCGGTGCTCCACTGCTGCTGCGGCTTAGGGGTAGCTTCTTGATGGCTGGGTTGGGTCTAGGGGACACAGGGGCATCTACTAGGGTTCAAATTGTTTGACAAAAATCAATCAAAAATAGTATAAGTTAGGCCAGTTTGATTTTGTCTGCAAGGTGTTCGACACAATGGCCGCAAGAGAAAAATATTTGAATTTTGGGCTAAAAATTGGTGGAGTGGTTGATCACATGCTTGAGCTTCTAGGTGTGCTTGGGTTTTGAAAATGGCACTCATTTGAGTGGTTTTTGAATAGGTGGGATCTTCTCATATGAACTACATTCAATTTTCAAATGCCATTTAAAATTAGTCTTTGAAAGTTTTTGGTAGATCACAAAGTGGGCCTTGGTACATCACTACATGTACTAGCAAGGTGTGCAAAGATCCACATTTGTTTCTGTTAGGTTTTGAGTTCTAGGAATAGCTAAAGTAGAGTGGTTTTTGAATAGGTGGGATCTTCTCATATGAACTACATTCAATTTTCAAATGCCATTTAAAATTAGTCTTTGAAAGTTTTTGGTAGATCACAAAGTGGGCCTTGGTACATCACTACATGTACTAGCAAGGGGTGCAAAGATCCACATTTGTTTCTGTTGGGTTTTGAGTTCTAGGAATAGCTAAAGTAGGTACGTTGATTAAAATGGCACAAATGACCATTTGGTTATTTTATTCATTTTGATTTGTTTTTTTCTTTGGGATTTGTTTGGGAATGATCTAGATGGTGTTTATTTCACCTAAGAATCATTTTACAAGCAATGGATCACTTAATCATGGCAATTCAAAACAACTCCTAAATTATATGCACACACATATGAATGCTTTAATATTTTTAAATGGAAAAGTTTTTCTTAACTATAAATTTGATGATTTGGATCTTGATCACTTGGATTAAAGTTTTGGGATGTTACAATTATGTTCCTTTACCACTGGAACTGTATCAGTAGACTATTACCATCTGGTAAATAATCCATAATCATATTATTATGAAAATAGTGTTTTCTGACCTTTTTGGAATGCTTTGGGAGGCTTGGTGCTCCAGGTAGTGCACAAGGATGGCACCCAAGTTGAGTGACAAGCCGCAGTTAATGTAAGCAGCCTTTGCAAGGACTAGGATGTCCTCCTCGTTGAGTCTCGTGAACTCATTACGTACCTCTAAGGTGTTAGCAATAACATAGAACAAATAGCGAATTGCAGGATGTTGAATATTCTTCCCCTTGTTTACTCTACTAGTGAAACTCATTCCATCATAGTATTGTTCAGGGGTAGGTTCTAAGCCAGTAAAGGATGCGCGTAAAGCATGAATATCATTGTTTGGAAAATTAAAACATGCGCACCATTCATCTAATGTTAAGGTGTAGTTGTTGTTCATCAGACGAAAAGAAATAGTGTCCTCTCCTTGCCATTGTTTAACGGTGCTTTGTAATGAACTTAGAAATTCAATGGTTAAGCGGCGATAAGTAGGTACATCATTGTACACAAAGTTTTGCAGGCCAGCTCTATTGAAAAGTAAATTGAAGTCATCAGAAATACCGAGTTGGTTTAATATAATGGGGCAAGCCCACTTGGTAGTCTTCACTTCGTGGTTCTTGATCCTGTTGAAGCCATCATGATGGGCCTCATCCCTGAACCGTATCCCCATGCATTCCTGAGCGGCAGCCCGAGAAGCGCTAGCAATGGTATGGGCACGAGTTTGGCTCCTTGTGTTCATCATCTAAAACATTTAAGAAAGGCAAAAATAAAACTTTTCGATCCAACACCAGTAAGTGCATCATTTTCCTCATCATAACACACTAAAGAATTCTCGTCAAATTAATAATCTAGGCAAGAAAATTATGGCAATTGGTTCATAGTAGGTATCACCCTAGATTGATAATGACAATAGATCAAAGATGAATTTGCAAAAAGTAATTGGAGGGTCGGAGGAGAAACATACCGTAGATCATTTGTGTGCGAGGAAATCAAACGACATCAAGTAGAGATGAAGATCCTTTGAGGTTTTGAGAGAGTTTTGAGGTAGAAGAAAGAAAAAGGATTGAAGTTTTGGAGTTGGTAGTACCTTCCTGTGTGATTTTGTGGTCGGACGCAGCTATATGGGTGGAACTATACGGTCGGAACAAGGTGTTCCGGCCGTATAGTTGGCCTTTTGTCAAAAATTTAGGGTTTCCTCCTGGCGGCACGGCTATACGGACGCAACTATACGGATGGAACAAAATGTTCCGACCGTATAGTTGGTCATTAAACCGTCTGTCCTTGCGAAAAAAATATACAAAGGCATCGATATCTATACGACCGAAACTATATGGCCGGAATTTTTATTCCCACTGTATATTTGGTCGTTAAACTCTCAGTACATATGAAAAGAAATTGTACGGAGGCACTGATATCTATACGACCGGAACTATACGGCCGGAATTTTTATTCCCACCGTATAGTTGGTCGTTAAACTCTCAGTACATATTGCAGTAAAAAATTTGATGGCAAAGATATCTATACGACCGGAACTATACGGCCGGAATTTTTATTCACGCCGTATAGTTGGTCGTTAAACTCTCTGTGTGCATAAAAAATCTGTTTCTTCGAAAACTATTTCTTTTCCTATAACTTAGTGATATACCTTGTTTTGAGAGAAAAATTAACAGTAAATATTGTCGACCAACAATAGCATGAATAAAGCAGAATTGTAAGTACTACCGAACTTCTTCTCCTCCAATGGAGTTTTCTAGCACTTTTTATTGAACATAAACTTAAACTAAAACTAAAAACTTTACTCAAACCTTTATTTCACATGGGTTGCCTTGATGACCCACAAGTATAGGGGGTGTATCGCAGTATTTTCGATAAGTAAGAGTGTCGAACGCAACGAGGAGCAGAAGGTGCTGGCTAGTGGCATGGATCAGGAATACTCTACAAGTACTTAGCAAACAGATTTTTAGGGGGTTTTGATAAAGCAAGTAAACAAAGTACGAGTAAATAAAAGACAGTAGGAATAAATGCAGCAAGTGTCCCAATCCTTTATGCAGCAAAATACAAGCCAGTTGTATTACTTAAGATGACCAAACGTTCTCGAGGACACATGGGAAGACTGTCAAGTGCTTTCGCTTCATATAGTTGATTAATCTTCTTTAGCTTGCTAAGTGTTGTGTGGGTGAATCTGTGCTAATGTACCAACCTTCCTAGGACTAATACATACTTGTGATTATACCCCAGGCAAACATCCGTAAGTACAAGAAAGTAATTAAGGTAGAAACCTAACCACAGCTTTAAACTCTAAGACCCTTACATCCCTTGTGCAATGGTTTCCTAACGGGGGTTCAGGTTTCTGTCACTCCGGCAACCCCTACGATTAGTAGCCAAATACACAATGCATTCCCCTAGGCCCATATAGGTGAAGTGTCATGTAGTCGACGTTCACATGACACCACTAGAAGAAGTACACCACAACTTAAATATCAAACTATTGAATCTTTCTCAACACAATTCCACTACTAATAACATGACTTCTCCCATGTCCTCAAGAACAAAACAAACTACTCACAAGACATCATATGGATCATGATCAGAGATGGAATAATGATGTATAACAATCTGAACATAAACGATAATTCAATGGTTCACTCAATAGCATCAACTACAAAGAGTAATCAACACCGGGAAAGTTTCTCCTAAGAACTATGCAAGATTCAACCCAATTATTACAGCAATATGGAGATGGTGATGAGGGTGCTGATGGTGATGATGGTGGTGATGATGATGATGATCCCGATGAAGTCCAGCTTGATGGTGGTGTTGATGGCGATGATCTCCCCTCTCCGGGAAGGAATTCCCCAGAATCATCTCACGGAGAGATCTTTCTCTCTCGGTGTTTTCCGCCCCGCAGAGGCGGCGGAATCTTTCTGTGGTTGCTCCCCAAGTCTTAGGGTTTCGGGAGGAATATATACGCTAGAGAGGAGATCCAGAGGTGGGCCAGGGAGGCCACACCACCTAGTGGCGCAAGGTGGCTCAAGGCAGGTGGTGTGGGCCCCCTGTGGCCCATCTCCACTCCTCCTTCTGGCTTCCTTCGTCTTCTGGAAAAATAGGATTTTCTGTATATTTTCCCGGATTTTCTGATCTTCGCGAATTTTGCCTCCAAACAGCACCTTTTCCATCAGAATCCTGACTACAGCGGTCCATGCTCCAAAAGTCATCAACTATGCAAAAATAGATGAAATAACATAAGTATCATCTCTTAATATGAAATATATCAATGAATAATAGTGAATTATGATATAGAATAGTGATGCAAAATGGACGTATCAACTCCCCCAAGCTTAGACTCCGCTTGTCCCCAAGCGAAACTGAGCTCAATAAACATGACCTCAGGTTTATGGAGTGAAGAGTCGATAAAAGAATACACACAAGAAGCATCACATTCAAATACATAGATCATAATAGAAGACAACTCACTATTATATAACTTACTTGCAATAAGTAAAGGAAACACAATAAAGATACATAAAGTAAATCATAATTGGTAATGGCAAACTTAGCTCTTGGTCGAAGAATAGTTGATAATTTGCTGGAGTTCACAAATAACTGGTTTTCAATGATAGCTTTCAAAGCAGTAATCACCACGATAAGAGCAATGTGCAAAACAAGGAACATAAGAAACATGATTGAATAAATCATCATATGAATGAATGAAACACAACAACTCAAAATACTTGCTGAGATAGAAGGGAATAGGTTTACTGACTCAACTAAAAAGTAAAAGAAAGGCCCTTCGCAGAGGGAAGCAGGGATTGCAAGTTTCATAAAGAACTCCCAAAATTATGATACTTATTAGCTTTCAGCTCTCATTGCCCCTATCATAGGCATCTTTAGGTGATTAAGGTTAAAGTGATCAAATATGAGGATATGCATTGACAAGTTGTAAATTGAGAATATCATGTCCCTTGAATACGAGGACCGCTCCTCATGCTACTCAAGTTTAGTCACCGGTAAGTTCTTGTCATTGTAAGCACATGTGTATCATAGAGAACCGCCAACGGGTACCTTGCCCGATGATACTAAGAATCCCCATATCAAAATGACAAGGCAAGGCATAACAAGTATCTCAGCAATCTTCTTATTTACCATGGGAATATGGTGCTTTTTTCTCTCTTTCCTCTTTTCATAATATCTCTTTTTTTCTTTTTCTCTTTTTCTCAATATCGGACTCTTTTTTTATAAGAAGAATGCTTCATAGATACTCGTTATGGTTATGCTGCAGGTTTCCACCATGTCAGCATGGATTAGACCAGCGGCCCAAAGTGCTTTCTAACACACATGCATAACTCCATGGACTTACAAGCTCCCCTTTCATTTCACACCAATGACATCCATAGACAAAAGAACATGATATCAACTAGGTACAAAGTACCAGTGCAATGTTGAAAGCGTTCCCCATGACAGCATGGTTCTGCTAATTCACAACTCACAAAGCGCAAGCATATACACAACATATATGGGCACAATGGTTCAAGTTTATTAAATGCGAGAAAGTAAAGTGTGCCATCAAGTTCGTGAGAGCTTTAATCACTAATTTTCACATAACAAGTTTAATTTGGAAGGTAGATAAAAACATGCATTTACTTGGAATAGCAATAATGCTAATAGGTAGGTATGGTGGACACAAATGGCATGGGTTTGGTTTAAGGATTGGATGCACGAGAAGAAATCCCTCTCAGTACAGGTTTTTGGCTAGCAAGGCTAGGTAGCAAGTATAAGAGTTGAAGGAAACAAACAAACATACAAGTGACAAAGACAAACATGCAATCTTCCTTGGGAGCACAAAAGATCTTAACTAGAGAATACTAAACTTATGAGCAAATCAAGAAAGAAAGATGATGAAATTGTTTTTCTTTTAAGTACTTTTATCTTTTTCATTCAACTCTCAAAAATAGTGTTGCTACAGATCGAGCCAGGTTTGCCAAAACCAACTAATTTAACTCAATGATCCCAAAGTGCTACCAATACTAACAACAAGATCAATCATATAACCACGAATTGAAAACTAATATAAGATATGCAAAAGAGTAAATGATAGAACTTCTCATTAATAATCCATAATGGCAACTCACACCAAGGGATACATATCTAACGAGAGAGGGGATACTTCCATAATGCAAACCATCCTACATGATAACTCCTCTATTCATGATATGACTCTACTAAAAAGGTAAAAAGATAGAAGATAGTGATGTGATACCGCGGCACTCCCCCAAGCTTGGAACAAGCCAAGCGGATGCCAAACCTGATGATGAATTATTCCTTCGGTGGTGGTGGTAATATTTTCTTAGTTGACGTGAGGAAATCTTCCAAAGATCTCATGGTTTATTATTCTCCCATTGAAGCATGTTCACCTTCCTCCTCAAGTCTTGGTACTTATCACATAACTCCTTAGTGACTCGTAGGGCTTCCGTTGATGCAGGGCAAGTGACTAAAGGTACCAGCCCCTGCTTGGGGTCTTGGAGATCTTCCTCCATAGGCTCCTTTCCTTTATCCTTGGCAGACACCATTGTGCTTCAAAGATTTCAAAGATAGCTCCTGGCAGAAACATATCAAAACAAAAGCACGACGAAAACACGATATACGAACCTCGGGAGATCCAGGGGATTATATATTACGAAGTTTCACAACAAAAGGAAGGTACTGGGAGAAAACGGGTCAGAGACGGAGTCCGGAGTGGCCACACCACCTGGTGGCGCGGCCAGGAGTGGGCCCGCGCCACAGGGTGGTGTGAGCCACCCTGGATCCGTTTCCGTCCCTTTTTTGCTTCATAACTTTCCTTATTGGCTAGAAACTGCAAAATATAGTTGGATAGTATTTTCGTGGAACTTTTCTTACCAGAACTGTTACCTATTTGAAAACGGACTCTGCAGGTCTCTGAATTTGGTATCTAGTAGATTCTTCCGGAGTCACCACTTGAATAACATTAATATCTTCATCTTCATACACTTATTACTTGAGTCATGAAACCTTCCTCTTCCTTATTACACCATTACCTCCACTACCTGGAAATTTCTTTCACACAAAACTTCACACAGTTCTCATTAGCAACATTAGTATAAGTGAAGTGATAAAACCTTTTGAGTTCAACTTCAACTAAAAACCATCAAAACATAAGCTACTGTAGCAACTCATTTTGAAAACCCAAAAAGAATTCAAAAAGGAAATCGATTAAAGAAGCAAATGCAAGAGTGGCAAAATCTGTCAAAACAGACCAGCAGGTAAAGATCATTTTTTTAGAAAATCTTCTGTTGCTCAAATAAAAAAGTGCAAAACTAACTAAAGTTAAATAACAACCTGGGGCAGAAGCACAAAAAATTACAGCTTAATCCGACCTACAGAGATCTCTCACGAATTTTTACGGTGAAGCACAAAAATCTGTTTCGGGACAGCAACTTCCCCAAATCTTACTTCTCTCTCATTAGAGGTTGATCTTGACACAAAAACCAACCAAAATGGGATAATGAGAGGTTATTATAGAAGTAATAACATACAAGACTCAAAGAAACAAAAACAAACTGAAAGCAAAAATAAACCAGGTTGTCTCCCAAAAAGCTCTTTCTTTATAGCCATTAAGATGGGCATGATAATTTTGATGATGCTCACATAGGAATATGAATTGAAGTGAAAGAGAGCATTAAGAAGCAAAAATACACATGTTTAAGTCTAAACCACTTCCTATGCAAGGGAATTTTGTAAACAAACAAGTTGTTGAAACCATAGGCTACTTGCATAAGAAGGCAAAACAAGTGCAACATAAAAACTTTCAGCATAAAACAAGGAAACTTGATATTATTGAGATACATAAGAACACTTTTCCCTCTCACATAATAACTTTCAGTATCATGCATAAACTTAACAATATAACTATCACAAGAACCATCATAGCAGTGATCACTTATTCTAACAGAAAACACAGGAATACTAGCTCTCATAACACTACTATGTGAAACAATATTAGAGGTATCCTTACAAAGGATAGTGTGTCCCTCTTCTTCATATTTAGTAACAAAGTCTTTCACATTTGATATTATAGGTTCATAATCCATTTTTTTATCAGGTTCAACAGCTTTGATTATACTTTCATTAACCATACTAGCTATCATAGAATGTTCCTTTATCTTAACTAGGAAAGGCATTTTCTCAATGTAAGGTTCGGGTAACGCATGATTAGCAGTATATTCTTGCAGGAACACTCTTAGCAACATCTTTATAAAGTTCATGATACTTATTCCACTTCTTTTTAGGCACTTCAATATAGGAAGCAAAATCCTTAAAATAAGAAGCAATAGCTTGAGAGTCTAGACCATAAGCATTATTAATATTTTGAAAGTCATCAGCTCCCATAAAAGATTCAATGCATTCATAATCATAGTTTATACCTGACTTTCTACCTTTGTCATTCTCCCAAGCTTCAACATTGTCTTGAATACGGTCCAGAAGATCCCATTTGGCTTCTTCTTCCATGCGAGTGAATGATCCAGCACAAGAAGCATCCAATAAATCCTTATCATGTAGAGAAAGCCTTGCATAAAAGTTATTGATAATAATATTGTTGGGGAGCTCATGAATGGGACATTTGAGCATTAGTAACTTCAATCTCCCCCAAGCTTGAGTTGTACTCTCTCCATCAAGAGGTCAAAAGTTGTATATTTGATTCCGGTCTTTATGAATCTCACTGGGAGGATAAAACTTTGAATAAAAGAGAGGCACTATTTCCTCCCATTCAAGATCTTGACCATTCTTCAGCGGCTTATACCATTCCTCAGCTGTTCCTTTCAGTGATAATGAGAAAAACTTCTTCTTAACTTGATCTGTAGTAATACCTGCACACTTGAACAACCCACATAATTCGTGTATAAAGAGTAAATGATCACTGGAATGGACTGTTCCATCCCCAACATAGTAGTTATCCGTAACACGATTAATAATTCTTGTAGGTATTTTAAAAGCATAATTCTTAGCAGGTGCTGGTTCGTCTACTACCTTAGTAGTGGTAGTAGCATTACCAAATAAGAAACTCAGCGAATTATCCATAACAAAAATAAAGCAACTAACAGAAGTAAACAATACTCACAATAGAAGTTTCCTTTACCAGCTCCACTCTCCAATAGTGCTTCACTCCCCGGCAACGGCGCCAGAAAATAGTCTTGATGACCCACAAGTATAGGGGGTGTATCGCAGTATTTTCAATAAGTAAGAGTGTCGAACCCAACGAGGGGCAGAAGGTGCTGCCTAGTGGTATGGATCAGGAATTCTCTGCAAGTACTTAGCAAACGGATTTTTATGGGTTTTTGATAAAGCAAGTAAACAAAGTACGAGTAAATAAAAGACAGTAGGAATAAATGCATCAAGTGGCCCAATCCTTTATGCAACAAAGGACAAGCCGGTTGTATTACTTAAGATGACCAAACGTTCTCGAGGACACATGGAAAGATTGTCAAGTGCTTTCGCTTCATATAGTTGATTAATCTTCTTTAGCTTGCTAAGTGTTGTGTGGGTGAACCTGTGCTAATGTACCGACCTTCCTAGGACTAATACATACTTGTGATTATACCCCTTGCAAACATCCGTAAGTACAAGAAAGTAATTAAGGTAGAAACCTAACCACAGCTTTAAACTCTAAGACCCTTACGTCCCTTGTGTAATGGTTTCCTAATGGGGGTTCAGGTTTCTGTCACTCTGGCAACCCCTATGATTAGTAGCCAAATACACAATGCATTCCCCTAGGCCCATATAGGTGAAGTGTCATGTAGTCGACGTTCACATGACACCACTAGAAGAAGTACACCACAAATTAAATATCAAACTATTGAATCTTTCTCAACACAATTCCACTACTAACAACATGACTTCTCCCATGTCCTCAAGAACAAAACGAACTACTCACAAGACATCATATGGATCATGATCAGAGATGGAATAATGATGTATAACTATTTGAACATAAATGATAATTCAATGGTTCACTCAATAGAATCAACTACAAAGAGTAATCAACACCGGGAAAGTTTCCCCTAAGAACAATGCAAGATTCAACCCAATTATTACATCAATATGGAGATGGTGATGAGGGTGCTGATGGTGATGATGGTGGTGATGATGATGATGATCCCGATGAAGTCCAGCTTGATGGTGGTGTTGATGGCGACGATCTCCCCTCTTCAGGAAGGAATTCCCCCGGTAGAAATCATTCCGGAGATCTTCTCTCGGTGTTTTCCGCCCCGTAGAGGCGGCGGAATCTTTCTGTGGTTGCTCCCCGAGTCTTAGGGTTTTGGGAGGAATATATACACCAGAGGGGAGAGCCAGAGGTGGGCCAGGGCGGCCACACCACCTAGTGGCGCGGCCTAGGGTGGCCCGCGCCAGGGGGTGGTGTGGTCCCCCTCTGGCCCATCTCCACTCCTCCTTTTGGGTTCCTTCGTCTTCTGGAAAAATAGGATCTTCCGTATATTTTCCCGGATTTTCTGATCTTCACGAATTTTGCCTCCAAACAGCACCTTTTCCATCAGAATCCTGACTGCAGCGGTCCATGCTCCAAATTCATCAATCATGCAAAAATAGATGAAATAACATAAGTATCATCTCTTAATATGAAATATATCAATGAATAACAGTGAATTATGATATAGAATAGTGATGCAAAATGGATGTATCATGCCTCCCATGGAGTGCTCTTTTATGGTCAATACCTTGACCTTGACGATACTCACTTGGGTCAGATGAGTGGAACACCCACTCCAAAGTAATTGGCCTTCAAAGTGATGGCCTCCTTTTCATCATGCTTGGCTTTCTTCTTCGTGGGGAAATGAATAACAAAAGGATCCCGCGAAGGCAATTGCAGCTTCACGTTCCCTTCATGCAGATTAATCAAATCCTTAATAGTTCTTAAGAAAGGACGGCCTAATATAATAGGAGCAGTAGCATCTTCAGGCATGTCAGCAATAACAAAATTAGTGAGAGCGGGACAGCCTTTAATGTATACTAAAGTGTTCTCCTTAATTCCTACAGCTTGTTTGTAGGTAAAATCTGCTAGATGCAATTTTAACTCAGTAATTTCAAAGGAGCCAAGATTTAACTTGTTAAAAAGACTCTTTGGAACTGTTGAGACGCTTGCACCTAGATCACAAAGTGAGGCTATCTCATTGGTTCCAATTTTAATCTTACTAGTAGGCTCAAATATGTCATCTAGTTTAACAGGTAATTTTTCAGCATTTTGCTTGTATTCTTCTTCAAGCTCACGTACCTTTATTGCTACTTGATTTACAAAGTGTTGGTACATAGCTTCCTCATTACCTACACTTATCAGAATCTTGAAGTTGATCTTTTTTACGAGAGATTCAATGGTGTAGCTTGGTGAAGGAGCATTACTATAATCAAGTTCTTCAGGCTCCTCCCTTTGGATCCTCATCATTTTGAGTTCTTCAACAGGATTGGGCTCAGCTTTACCTGCAAATTTAGCTAGAATGAGAGTTCGACTCTCGGTTATTTTACCTAGCTATGCCTCAACGATCCTTGTTCTTTCTTGGAGGGCCTACAAATCATTTCTCAAACTAACAGCTTGGTTAGATAATTTGCCAAGCATGGCATCATGGTTCTTCGTTATTTTGACAAGAATATTGTTTTGTTCATTTTGTGAGTCTATGAAAGACTTAAGTGTTTCTTGGAGACTACCATTACTAGTTCCCATATTATTATTAGAGTTACCCGCAGGACTAGCATAATATTTTTGAAAGTTAGGATTGTAACTCTTCTTCTGAGCAGGGTTATAATCATTATGAGCTACGAAGTCTATTTTTCAATATTTGTTTCAGAGGTGGCTCTTACCTGGGTTTACTTACCTTTAACGGCTAGTATGAGCTCATCAAACTTGGCATTCAGTTATTTGTTCTCTTGTGGTGAGATAGAGTTCACCTTCTTCGTGTTTGATCTTTCCACATGCCATTGGGCATGGTTGTCTTGCATATTGTCTAGCAGCTGCTTCGCTTCAATAATATGTTTACCCATAAATATTCCTCCAGCTGCAATATCAAGCATAGACTTAGACATATGATTAAGAGCATTATAAAATAAATGGAGGATTAACCAATCTTCCAACCCATGACTAGGACAGTTTCTTAAGCATTCTTTCATCCTCTCCCATGCAAGCGCTAGTGGCTCGTGCTCTTCCTGTCTAAAGCCAATAATATTAGATCGGAGTTGCATAGTCTTTGCAGGTGGGAAAATTTTAGTCATAAATAAAGAAAATACATCCCACCCATGATGTAATAGTATTTCTAGGCAAAGATAACAATCATTCGTTTTCTCTTCCTCTTAGAGAGAAAGGGAATAAATGCAATTTGACCGCATCAGGGTCAACGTCTTTTATACACATCATATCACATATTTCAGGGAAAGTATTTAAGTGCATACCTGTGTCTTCAACAACAGAGCCTCCAAGTTGGTTCTATTGAACCAAACTTAAGTATTGGGGCTTAATTTCATAGTCATCAGCAGCAATTGTTGGCTGAGTAATAGGAGTATGCAAATAATCATTATTGGGAGTAGCAAACTCCCCAAGCTTCTTTTCAGCCATAATTCCTATGTTTTTGGCTTTTCTTAGACAAAGAATTATAATAGTAAAATCAAGAATTTAAAGGCTAACTAATTTTTTTGGTTTATCAAATAAAGACTGAAAGCAAACTAACAAAATTAAAAACAAGAATTAAAACTAGCAAGGTTCCTAATAACCTCACTAGGGTAGCTATTGCTTCCTCGGCAACGGCGCCAAAAAAAGGGTTGATACCTTCGATCAGGATTACAGATGTAGTGTAGCTTCTTTTTCCCTAGTAGACCTAGGTTATCGAATCCTCAGGAAGTGAATGCGTAGTGAAGTTACTTTAATGGACCTTCATGAGTTTTAGAATTGCTTTTGTGTTTTTACCGGACCAATAGCTTGTGTCTTTTTGTTGTTGTCGATGATGGAGAGAGAGGGCCTAGGGCGTTCGGTTTCACCTATAGCTGTGCAAAACATCTGATGGAAATAAAATATAGAAATAAAGTATGTGTGTACTTGTTAGAGCAAGATAAATTATATGTGGGCAGTGCATCCATAATTGATATTGCCTCCGCAACCGCTTATAGCAATAACCTACTAGTATCATCCATAGAAGAAAGAGAACTAATGATATGCATAGTGATGTCACCGTTAATCCCAAGAAAATCCCTCACATACAGTCGTACTGCCCCTTCTATCACGGGGGTTCCCAACCTGCAGATCAGTCATCACTCATACTCCCTATACCTGGCTCAACCCTTAGGGTCTTGGGTACCTGACAAGTCCTTAGATTGAGGCAAGAGAGGATACAATAATCATTATGTCATACAAACTAATACACGATCCCATCTATGATAAATAACATGCATAATTGCTACATGGCTAGGCCGAAGCCCTTAGCCCAAGGAGAATTACTCACAAAAGAGATGAGATTAACAATCACAAACATTGTAATGAAAATCATAAGATTGATAGCAATAGTCTTACAATGTCACCAATCGGAGAAGAGATCTACTATTACAAGTGGTGGAATATGGCTATGGAGATGGAGAAGGCTTTGGAGATTTGGAGGCGGCTGATGATCTGTGGCAGCGACTTTTTTGCAAGGTCTGGCTTCTTTGGGGGTGGGTTTTCTCGTCGCCCGAGGCTTCTTTATATAGGGGTCCCTTCACGAAAGTTGTTCTGTTTGACCTAACGGTGGTGGCGCCAACTATACGACTAGAGCTATATGGCCGGAATTTTTGCTCCGGTCATACAGTTGGTCGTTAAAGTGTTTGCCTCCGTTGTACGGCTCCTGGTTTCTTCTGGTTGTTGGAAATCTCGTATCTTTGACTTTAATGTAGTGATTCCCTCCTTTAAATGACATTATCTGCGTAGGAAAAATATAAAAGAAAGGATTGCATATCCCTCTGAATATTAGCATTAGTGGCAGGATTTAGAGAGATATTTCATCAAGAATATGAGTAATATCTAGTTAAATGTGGACGTAGATGGCTATATTTCAGAGCCATCAGTGCCCATGAGGCGGACTTCTGCTTCTCCTTCCACCTCCTCCACCACGGTGCCCCTGGCCTCCATTGGAACCGTTATGGTGGCTACTTGGCGGAGATGGTGGTGTTGGTGGATTATTACCCCCGGCTAGGGATTCGTGATGATGGTCATCATGCCGGCTTGATCCAACGTGATATTCATCGTTCCTTTGTCTGTCGTTGCCGTCATTGTGACGTGGCTCAGCCGGACGGCTTGCATGCCTAGGAGGGGGAATCCTTTGTCGGTCCTCCTCTCGACATTGAACTTCTTCATCTTTCCTGCGATTGTTTGACTGTCGCCGGGGAGGTTGGATCATTGCTGCAACGACATCTCGCTCTACGGCTGAAACGGCGTTGCTCTAGCTTCGTGCGGGTCTGTATCGGTGTCATGAGATCTGATTCTTGAATAGTTGTCCTCCCGAGGGTCGGGATGGTAGTGTCGTTCTGGCTCCCTTCGGGGTCTTGCATCTTGCTGTTGCCCCATGTCCATGTAGCATTGGTCAGATCTGGAGACCGGCTTCCCACTGTGGATGTGGCGACCTTTTGTTGTTCCAAGCCCTTGGTGAGTAGCTTCACACTTAGCCAAATCTTCTCTGTACCAGGATTAACCACCTGCCCATCCAACGAAGTACTTTTTGGCTCATCTAGGATTAAAGCTCCATCTGAGTCTTCTTCGTATTCTTCGGCTATTACATCATCAGTTGGAAGGTCCTTAGCCAGAGTCTTCTTCTTCTTCTTTGCCTTCTTGGTTGCGCCGGTAGCAAAGATGACTTTGGGTCCGATTCCTGGAGTCAAGATTCTATCAATACTCTCGGACATCTGAACGTCGGGATTATCTCCGAGATCCATACTATCTTGTGGTTCGAGAGAGTTTTCTCCGGACCCTTCATCCATGCTATTGTGAGGGCTTTGATCCATAGCTTCTCCTTCTTCTGCAGCCTTGGAGTTGAATTACTCTTCATATTCCACGGAGAACTTTCGGAAATCTGTCGATGTCGTGGAGTCATCCGAAGATGCCGGTAAGTCGACGTTTGTTCCGATTGCCTCTAGCACTGAGTCGTTGTCGTCTCGAGCATTGGTAGAGCCGGATTCAGATCCAACATATCCGACGAAGTGCAATGTGTGTGTCCTGAGGTAGTTGCGCTTTCTTTGTTGGCTTCCTCAAAATACTTCAAGGTCTCAAGGATCTCCTCCATGCTGGTGTTTCCACGCAGCATCATACACCTCAACGTGTGCCTCAAAAGTGATTTTCCCGCTCTGGCATCGGTAGAGAAGAATCTAGAGTTGTTGTTGCTTTGATCTTCCTGAGATTCAACCTCTTTGGGGAGAGCCTCCTAAGTTTTGACCTCCTTGGGGAGATCTGCTTCAGATTTAACCTCCTTGGGGAGATCCTCTTTAGATCCGATCTTCTCCACTATCTCCGCTTCAGGTGCGGGCTGTGTGGGATTAGGGTTTTTTGAGACCCGAAACTCTGCTGCTTCTGTAGACAAAGTGGATCCAGAAACTTCTTCCGCCTCTATCGTCACTGCTAGGGTGGGTTGGGCGGGTTCAGTGAAACCGAGGTAAACATCGAGCTCACCGAAAAACATGATGGTGTAGGTGGTCACATGTTCCCTAGCCAGAATCCAAGTCTCATCGAGAAGGACAAGAGGGACATCGCTGGCGTAGAGGACCCGGCCAACGGCGATTGTCTTGCTGATTCCAATTTGTACAGATTCCGCCCGGAACAAAGATCTGAAACTCACCTGCCCCACAGTGGGCGCCAACTATCATCGGATTGAAGACATGTATGCCGATAGGGGTCCTCGAGGCGTGTGGTGAAATGGGTGTGAGGCGACGGTATTCTGGGATAGTGAGCACACAAGCTTTACCCATGTTCGAATCCGCCTGCTTTGGACGAATCCTACTCCTGCTAGCAATCCAGTAATATGACAAAGTCGGAAGTACATATTACAAGAGAGGTTCGCCTGTGCGAGTTGAGGTTGTAGATTGTGGGTGCCCTAAAGGCTAGTCCCTGATGGCTCAGTGTTGATGGCGCCAGAAAAATGCTGGTGCGGTGTTGATGTAGAGCTCGTTGGGAACCCCAAGAGGAAGGTATGTGATACATTGCAAATGTATCTATAATTTTTGATGCTCCATGCTTGGTTTTATCCACTTTCTTGTGTTTTGTCCACACTTTGGAGTACTTTTCATATGATTTCTTGGACTAACCTATTAACAAGAGCCATAGTGTCAGCTGCCTGTTTTCTGCTGTTTTTGGTTCCAGGAAAGTCAGAAAATGAATATTCTCGAAATTGGACGGGACAAAAGCCAAAGTGCCTATTTTCTAGAAGACTCTAGGAGCCAGAATACGAGACGGAGGAGGGCCAGGGGCTGGCCACACACCCCCAGGCGCGGGCTAGGCCTGGCCGCGCTAGGGATGGTGTGGTGGCCCCAGGCACCCCCCTCGGTCTCCCTCTTCGCCTATAAGAAGCCTTCTAACCTAAAAACTCCAGGGGGTTCGACGTTTTTCCAGAAAAAGTTCCGCGGCGCCGCCACCACCGAAGGAGAGATTCGGGGGACAGAAAGTCTCTGTTCCGGCACCCTGCCGGGACGGGGAAGTGCCCCCGAAGCCATCTCCATCGGTCTCCACCATCATCTCCATCAACCATCCATGTTTCCCCCATCTATGAGTGAGTAATCCCCCGCTGTAAGCTATGGGGATGGTAGGGATTGGATGAGATCGTTCATGTAATGTGTCAACACCCGGATTTTTAATCCCAGATGCCCGTTATGCCATACCTCGCAATCCCAGGATTACCATTTTTGCGAGACATAACGGATTGGATATCACAGTACATCATCCATTACAAACCATACATAAGGCTTACACAAATACGGATCTCATGATCCAGTCTTTAGTACAACAAGCAGCGGAAATAAACGATAGTGTAGCGGTGGGGTCCATCTTCAGGGGCACAGGCAATGCTGACGAAGGCAGATAGTCCTAGTTATCATAGCCGTCCTGCTGACCATCATCTTGATAATCTCCTTCATAGTCTGGCCATGATAATAGCCAGGGACAAAAGCCATGAGTACTCTTTAAGTACTCGCAAACTACTACTAGCAAGGGTTATGATTCTAAGTTAAAGTACTGAATTTAAAGAATAACTATCAAGTTAAGTTTGAAACCTAAGCTGAGTTCTGAAGCAAGAAAAGATAAAGTAAAGTTCTAGAATCACTTAAGTTGGGAAGCTATTTTCATCTACACAACCCTGTTGTGGTCAAGTCAAGGTTCATCATTCATTTCAAGTTATTTAGAAAACATCTGACAACGAAACAGTATGGCCATTCCAACTGTCCATAATCATGACGCAGCTATTCAATAGTTTGACACTGCAGAGGTGGTACACTTTCACCACAAGATTCGATACATCTATCGTGATAACCTCAATCATCATACTTAGTATACAGATAATCAAACATAACCTTCCCTTTACACACCCTAGTACAAGCACCTCTCCTATGAGCATGGCCTCCCAACCATGACCATCAGTCATCTTGGGCACTACATAGGTGGACAACATTCAGAGGTAGCCTCAACTCAAACCTCTCCCGTGAGGGAACTAATACTAATGCATATAAATTTCTAGCTAAGCCTTACCCAATTTAGGTAATGTGGTTGTACGGTAAATTTGGAATGGTGTCGCATCCGAATCCAACCATCAGTTTTATAAAAGGGTTAAGGCTCATGCCTCATCATTTTCATCATCATAAATCAATTGTGTTTCTCAACACATGTCAAAACATCTCAATAGAATGACTCATCATTCCAAGGTTTTCACAACTCATTTTCACCAAGTGTCCCCATCTAAAGTGACTCAAGTTTGATCTATTCTAAAACAATAGGTTAAGAGTGTTCACTAAGGTGGAAGGGTGGGATCAATCTCATGCCATAGAATGACATCTAAGGGTTTCTAAGTAGGTCAAGTTTTATACTCTTTATGCTACCTTCACAATTAATTAAAGAACTTTGTGTAAACTAAGGGGGTGTGATCAAAGTATGCTTAAGGCATCTTTACTAAACTATCTAGTTTTATTCTAGCTTGCTACAAGAGCTTACTAAAGCATGTTTGCAAGGGTTAGCTTGCCACTAATAGCTTGCCTTGGTTGGTGCAAAGGGTTGAAGTTTTCTTCTTCTTCTTGGTAGAACTCCTCCTCGAAGGCTTGGTCGGTACTATCGTCTAGAAATACATAGGGAGTGCACAATCACCAAACAATCCTTAACTAGGCTAAGTATTATTCTAAACCACACCATTGATGATCTATTATCACCACAAGCATCACAAGTTTAATTCAATAGTTTCAACCTTTTTATTTTGGAAAAGTAATTTCTACTCATTGAAATATTAACTAAAATTTAATATTCACCACCAAAATATGGGATCATGTGGACACATGTCCTCACCACATATTCTAACATGTGGGAATGAGATTTAAAGGTTGGATCAATATTACTTTGGTTTAAGTTCATTATTTAATGATTTAAAGTGACTAGAAATGCCTATATAGCATTATTTTGGTACTAGTCCAAAGTCACTGCCTGTAAACCTTAATATTATTACATATTTGGATAGATATGATGAAATATGATTTTTGAGAGTTGGAATCAACTCAAAAGCTAACTTGGTTGATTTTACAAAAATGTTTCAAGTTGCAAAAGCTTCTGTCTTCTTATTTTTATTAGGAGAAATCTATAACTCTAAATGAATTAAATCCAACGGGCTTGGATAAAGCATTTCAATACCTTTCAGACAAAATTAGTTTCATGTAATTTGGATTTGTCAAACTCACAGAATTGAATTTTGAAACACTGGACAGAAACTATATTCTAACTAAAAGGAAAATTCCTAATTTGAATTTGAAACGTGCTTGGGAACAAAATGGGCCGGCCCACTGCGCTCCGCGCAGCGTCGCGGGCTGGCTTAAGCGAGGGCCCCACCCGTCAGTGGAACAGGGGTACTGAAGGGGTATGGATGAAAGGTGGCCGTGCGATTAGAGGGTAGATCGACGGCTGAGGGTCGTCGTCGACGACGGACGGGTCGCCGGCGAGCTCGAACCCTAGCGACTCGATGGGGGTCTACTAGGGGCGTACCAGGGCTCCAGCGGGGTCGGCAATGGGGGCGAACAAAGTGGAAGACGACGGCGAGGCGAGGCGTGGTCGTAGCGGAGCTTGGGGTGGCCGGAATGAACGGCACCCTTCTTCTCCAGAGGCGGCGGCTCCGGCTCCAATTCCGGCGAGCTGCTGCTCCACTTGCTCCGGTGAGAGGTGGGTGAGGTTCAGAGAGGTGAGGGGAGTGGAATGGTGTGAGTCTTTGGTGCTGGGGAGGGCTCCTTTTATAGGATCGACGGTGAGACCGAACGGGATGGGCGGTCGATGGTGGCGACATGGCTACGGCGAGCTAGCGGCATGGCTGGGGATGGCGATTGATGGGCGGTCCCCTGGCGGTGCTCTAGCGCTTCAATGCGGCCGTAGGGGCAGTGGCATGCGGTCGGGGTGAGGTGGTGCTCTGCACGGCGAGCGGTGGTTGTGGGGCTTTGGGCAGCGAACGGAGGTGTCTGGGGTGTTCTCCAGGTCGAGGCGGAGCGGTGGGCGCGGGCCGGTGTCGAGCGGCGGCTTGTGCACGCGGGGACAGTGCGCGCTCTGCGGGCGGCGTCGGCATGCTCGACAAGCTCCGGGCGTGGCGGTTCCTCGCTGCTCTGCCCTCTGTCTCTGGCCTGGGGCTTGTTGGACGGTGGAGGTGGACCCTTTCGCCTCCAGACACTGGTGGATGGCGTGGCGTGTTGTCAGCTGGCCGGTGGGGTGCCCAAGTGGGGGTTCGGCCTTAATGGCCATGACCATTTGGTCGTGGCACAGTGTGGGGCTGGGCTAGAGAGGGTTAGGGGAGTAGTGGAGAGGGTTTTGGTGGCAATTTGGGGAACAAGTTTGGCCAGAACACTATTTAAAATAGTGAAATTTGTTTAGTTTGTAATCTGCCTAGCAAGTGTTTGATGAAATGGCCGCAAGAGAAAAAGTTTTGAATTTTGAGTTCAAAAATTTTGGGTGATCTCCACTAGTGATAGGTAGTCTCTGGTTGCAAGGGTTTTGAAAATGGTGCTCAATTTGATGGTTTTTGAAATAGGGGTGATCTATGCATATGCATTAGATTCAATTTTAAACTATCATTTAAAATAGTTTACAGAAGGTTTTTAGTAGATCAAAAAGTGGGCCTTGGTACCTCATTATGTGTACTAGCAAGGGGTGTAAAGATCAAGAATTGTTTCTGTTAAGAAATGAGTACTAGGAATAGCCAAAGTAGGTATGAGAGTTAAATTTGTCCAAATGACCATTCCTTCATTTTAATTCTTTTTTCTTTGATTTTCTTTAGGAAAAGTTTGGGAATCATGTAGATGATGTTTAAATCATCTAAGAAACATTTTAGAAGCAAAGGATCACACAATCATGGCAATTCAAAACAACTCCTATTTTAAATGCACACATATATGAATGCTTTCATTTTAAATTTGGAAAAGTTTTTGTTTACCCCATTTTTGGATGACTTGCTCTTGATAAAGTTTTGGGATGTTACAAACCTTCCCCCCTTAAATAAAATCTCGTCCCGAGATTTACAAGAAAACTAGGAACTAAAGAGATCTGGGAACTCTGTCCTAATGTAATCCTCGCGCTCCCAAGTGTCTTCCTCCTCGGTTTGGTTGCTCCACTGAATCTTGAGAAACTTGATACTCATGGTCCTGGTGGTTCTGTAGGCTTCTTCTAAGATACGGATGGGTACTTCCCGATAGGTCAGGTCATTGTTGATTTCCACTTCTCTGTGATCGATATTCTTGAAAACTTCAGTCTTCTCAGGCACTTCCAAACATTTGCGAAGTAACGAGATATGGAACACATTGTGGATGGCTGACATCTCTTCCGACAATTCTAGCTCATACGATACTTCTCCTCGGCGGTTCAGAATCTTGAAAGGTCCGATATATCTGGGAGATAACTTTCCCTTCAGACTAAAGCATTGGGTTCCCTTCAATGGTGAAACCTTGAGATATACGAAATCTCCGACATTGAAAGTCAGGTCTCTCCTTCTCTTGTCAGCATAGCTTTTCTGTCTGGATTGGGCGGTCTTGAGGTGCTCACGAACTTTGTGAACTTTCTCTTCTGCTTCTCGGAGAATGTCAGGTCCAAAGATCTGACTCTCTCCTACTTGTGACCAATTCAAAGGGGTACGACACTTTCTTCCGTATAGGAATTCAAATGGTGCCATCTGTAAACTAGCTTGATAACTGTTGTTATATGAGAATTCTGCGAAGGGCAGGCAGTCTTCCCATTTTGATCCGTATTCCAACACACAAGCTCTAAGCATATCCTCTAAGATCTAATTGACTCTCTCAGTTTGTCCATCTGTTTGCGGGTGATAAGCGGTGTTGAAGTTCAACTTGGTTCCTAAACCTTCCTGAACTTTTTGCCAAAATCTTGAGGTAAACTGGGGTCCTCGATCTGATACGATGGTCTTGGGGGTTCCATGCAGACTAAAAATCCTAGCAATGTACAGCTCTGCTAGTTTTGCACTCTGGTAGGTTGTCTTGACTGGTATGAAGTGGGCTACCTTGGATAGTTTATCAACTATGACCCAGATCGAGTCATTTCCCCTACTAGAAGTAGGTAAACCGGTGATAAAGTCCATTCCGACGGAATCCCATTTCCATTCCGGAATCTGCAATGGTTGCAACAAACCTGCAGGTCTCTGATGCTCCGCTTTAACTCTTTGACAAATGTCACATTTGGTGATGTAGCTTACGATCTCTCTCTTCATCTTGTGCCACCAAAATTGCTCTTTCAAATCCTGATACATCTTTGTTCCTCCCAGGTGGATAGAATAAAGAGTATCATGAGCTTCCTTCATGATAATTTCCTTCAGCTCCGAATCTGCTGGTACACAGATACGCCCCTTGTACCACAAGACACCTTCTTCGTCTTCGTGAATCCGTACTTTGCTCGTACCAATACGACGTTTGATTCCGTCGATACTTTCATTCCCCTTCTGGGCTTCCTTGATTTGGCTAATCAAAGTGGGTTGAAGTTCAATGCTAGCTAGGAATCCTTTGCTAACTAACTCAGTCCTGAACTGCTCCAACTCCTCACACAAACTTGGTTGCTTCTCTTTGATCATGGTGTTAAGCCTACACGGCAATCGGCTAAGAGCATCCGCTACCACATTGGCTTTGCCGGGGTGATAGTGAATGTCAAGGTCATAATCCTTGATTAACTCTATCCATCTTCTTTGCCTCATATTCAACTCCTTCTGGGTGAAGATATACTTCAAGCTCTTATGATCTGAGTAAATCTCACAGCGATTACCCATCAAATAATGACGCCATGTCTTCAATGCTACAACCACCGCTGCTAGCTCAAGATCATGGGTCGGATAGTTCTGCTCATGCTGCTTCAGTTGTCGAGACAGATACGCGATGACTTTGCCTTCTTGCATCAATACACATCCTAGACCAATCTTGGATGCATCACAATACACATCAAACGGCTTCTTGATGTCTGGCATGATCAAAATTGGGGCTGATATCAATCTCTTCTTCAGCTCCTAGAAACTGGCTTCACACTTGTCTGTCCATTCAAACTTCTTGTCCTTCTTCAACAATTGGGTCATTGGTCGGGCTATGCTTGAGAATCCTTCTACGAACTTGCGGTAATATCCTACTAATCCGAGAAATGAACGAACTTGGGTTTGATTGGTTGGGGCTTCCCATTCTTCGACATCTTTGATCTTGCTGGGATCAACAGAGACTCCTCCGGCAGACACAATGTGTCCTAGGAATCCTACTTCTTTCAGCCAAAACTCACACTTGCTGAACTTGGCATATAACTGATGCTCTCTCAGGGTTTCTAGTATGATTCTCAAATGTTGCTCATGCTCTTATTCTGACTTGGAATAGATAAGGATGTCGTCGATAAACACAACTACAAACTTATCTAGGAAATTCATAAAGATCTTATTCATGAGATTCATGAAATACGCAGGGGCATTGGTTAATCCAAAAGACATAATTGTATACTCGTATAAACCATAGCGAGTAGTAAAGGCGGTCTTTGGAATATCCGTTGCACGAATCTTAAGTTGGTGATAACCAGTCCTAAGATCAATCTTTGAGAATACCTGAGCTCCAGTCAACTGATCAAATAGATCCTCTATCTTTGGCAAGGGGTACTTGTTCTTGATGGTGACATCATTCAACTTTCTGTAGTCTGTACACAGACGGTTGCCTCCATCCTTCTTATCGACGAACAACATTTGTGATCTCCATGGCGATGCCCTTGGCTGAATCAAGCCTGTTGCTAACATGGCATCCAACTGCTTCTTCAGTTCTACTAACTCTGAGGGGTTCATGGTATAGGGTCTCTAGGCTATAGGTCCGCTTCTGGGGATTAGTTCGATAATGAACTCTATATCCCTATCCGGGGGCATACCTGGCAATTCATCTGGGAATACATCGGGGTATTCACAGACTACTCTGACTTGGTCAATGGTAGGCAGGGCTACACTTTTGTTGCATTTGAATTGACGTGGTAAGGTTTCAGAGATATGTTTTACGGTTACTCCAGAACTACTGGTCATGGTGATGGCTTTCTTAGCACAGTCTGTCAGTCCTTTATGCCATGACATCCAGTCCATACCTAGTACTACTTCCAAACCTTTGGTTCCAAGTACAATTAGGTTGGCATAAAAATCTATCCCATGTATTCTGATAGGTACAGCTTTGCAAATTTTTCTAGCTTTTGTGGTTGAACCGGGGATTTGAACTATCATGACATACTTCAGGTTGGTTGGGCGAATCTTACTAGTGCATACAAATTCTTCGGTGACAAATGAATGCGATGCTCCAGAATCAAACAATACTCTTGCTAAAACTGAGTTGACAGAAAACATACCCAAAGACGACATCCGGTGCTTCCGGCTTCTTCTGCTCATGTGGAAGAGACGACCGCTATGGGTTGTGCGGGTTCCACGGGAAAATCTCTGCCTGGTTGAACACGACGCTGCTGAGCTGGGGCATTCATAGGGCATTGGCGGCGATCTTCTTGGGACACTCATTGAGTAGTGACCCTTCACTCCACACTCGAAACAAGTGATCCGACTTGTCCTCGATCGCGACAGTACAACATTGCTGCCGCCTGGGGCGTGTTGTTGTTGTTGCTCTTGGGGGGCACGGTTGAAGTTGTTGGCGTTTCCGGAGTTGTGATTGTTTCCTCCGGGATTCACATTTCCTCCGCTACGGTTGGGGTAGCTTGGGCGAGAATTTGGAGGTCGGTTGTTCCTTGGTGCATATCCTGGTGAGGGGTTGGGACGGTACTTCTGGTGACTACTGGATCCAGACTGCTGCATCATACGATGCTTGCGGTTGTCGTTTGAATGGTTAATCTTCCCTTCCATCTGAATGCCAGAGTCGACTAGCTCTTCGAGATCCTGGAAACGGATGTTGACGAGGACAGTCTGCATCTCATCATGTAGTTCGTTTAAGAATCTCTCCTTCTTCTTGGCCTCCGTGTTGATTTCATCCGGTGCATATCTGGCAAGTGACAAGAATTTGTCACGATACTCTACTACAGTCAATCTTCCTTGCTTCAGTTCACGGAATTCATCTCTCATCCTGTTGACAAGACCTTGCGGCACGTGGGTGCGGCTGAACTTGACCTTGAATGCTTCCCAGGTCATCACCTGGCCATGGTTCATGTTGCGGACGCTATTCCACCAAGCTCTTGCATCTCCCGCCAGATAGTGAGTGGCGAAGAGAACTTTCTCATTCTCATCAACTCCTGCAACTTCGAGGTTGTTTTCCAGGTCTCAGAACTACCATCAAGATCTAATGGGTTTTCAGATTGGTTGAAGATTGGGGGATTGGTGTTCTGAAATTTTTTGAGTTTAGATCCATGGTGATCCTGATTTCCATGTCCTTGGTTGTTGAGAGCCATTTGGGCGATCTGCTGCAACGTCGCTAAGTTGGCTTGACGCTCGGCCCTGCTTGCTTCACGGTCTGCGATGAGATTCTGCAAGATCTGCAGCATTGGGTCCTATGATGAGTTGCTCCCTCCTTGGTTTCCACGAGTCATCTGAAGATTGAGATAGATATAGGGGTAAGAGGGAAATTCTAAGGTTCATGGTTTTGGGTTTTCAAAGCTACAACTTTGAGTTAGACTCAGGTTTTTCAACTAACTTCTTTTTTATTCATGCAAGCAAGCACACGATACAACACACACCACAACAAGCAAAGGGGAAAAACAGATGGTTTTAAGAACCATTCTGCAAGCTACGATACAATGAGATGATACATCTCATGCTACGACGGTGCTCTAGTGCATCTACTCATCGTCGATGAAGTCGGAGTCTTCATCATCAGTGTAGATGTCCACAACATCTTCTGCTAGAAAATCGTCATCGTTGCTGAGGTAGGAATCCATATCTTCCTGGATGTCTTCTCCTTCATCATCTTCTTCCTTGGCGGCAAGCTGAGCTTCCTGCTCCTTGACGGTCTTCTCGAGGTCGGCCACCTTCTTGCGAAGACGGGCGATGGTGCGATCCTTCTTTGTACGCTGGCGACAAAGAGACTGGCGATCTTGGACGAGAAGTGTGAAAGTTTGGGCCTTCTGGTCGGCGATGGCACGGTTCTGGTTGGCTAACTCTCTGGCATTGTCCAGTTCCTGCTGTCGGTCATGAAGCAAGAAGTCAAGGTTTTCCACTTGACGCCTCAACTCTGGGTGACTTGGCATCTCCATCAGCATTCCCATGAAGTCACGTCTTGCATAGTGGGCAAAACGGGTTCCTTGAATCTTGTTGACGCTGAGGGCACATAGACGTGCGAGAGCTTCATGCATTTCCCTGGCTAATCCATCTAGCCAGTTGTTCTCTCTCACAGAGAACTGAATTCTCCCGGAAGTTGGTGCTTCAATGCTTCCTCGAAGATCTGCGGTGACTAGCCATTGTAGGTCTCCTCCGGGGTCCCGGAAGTTGAGCCCAAGAAACTCGGATGTGGGCGTTCAGAATTCGACGGTGAATCCAGATCCTCTCAAGATCGGTGACCTTCGTTTCCCAACTGGTAAAACTTGCTGAACTGAGTCTCCATCTACAAGAATTTAGGATGAGGAAATTAGTGAAGTGATCAAGTGTGTCCAATTTTAAGTAGTAATGTAAGAATTTTGAGGAACATGTATTTTTGAGAAAGAATGAGTTCACAAGGGTAAGAGGG
Source organism: Avena insularis (assembly GCA_023614405.1). NCBI lineage: Eukaryota > Viridiplantae > Streptophyta > Magnoliopsida > Poales > Poaceae > Avena > Avena insularis. Next base: position 547,666,469 of record CM042690.1, read on the forward strand.
GAAATAGTTTTTCATAAATACTCACTTTGGTTTTGAAGCTAAGTTTTTGGTTTGGATGTCCATTCTAACTAGGGTCTCCTATGGTCGTGGATGGCTCGATACCAACTTGTCAACACCGGATTTTTAATCCCGATGCCCGTTATGCCATACCTCGCAATCCTGTGATTACCATTTTATGTAGACATAACGGATTGGATATCACAAGACATCATCCATTACAAACCATACATAAGGCTTACACAAATACGGATCTCATGATCCGGTCTTTAATACAACAAGCGTGAAATAAACGATAGCGTGCGATGGGGTCCATCTTGAGGGGCACAGGCAATGCCGTGAAGGCGATAGTCCTAGTTATCATAGCCGTCTGTGACCATCATCTTGATAATCTCCTTCATAGTCCGCCATGATAATAGCTGTGGACAAAAGCCATGAGTACTCTTTAAGTACTCGCAAACTACTACTAGCAAGGGTTATGATTCTAAGTTAAAGTACTGAATTTAAAGAATAACTATCAAGTTAAGTTTGAAACCTAAGCTGAGTTCTGAAGCAAGAAAAGATAAAGTAAAGTTCTAGAATCACTTAAGTTGGGAAGCTATTTTCATCTACACAACCCTGTTGTGGTCAAGTCAAGGTTCATCATTCATTTCAAGTTATTTAGAAAACATCTGACAACGAAACAGTATGGCCATTCCAACTGTCCATAATCATGACGCTGCCTATTCGAATAGTTTGACACTCTGCAGAGGTGGTACACTTTCACCACAAGATTCGATACATCTATCAGGGATAACCCTGAATCATCATACTTAGTATACAGATAATCAAACATAACCTTCCCTTTACACACCCTAGTACAAGCACCTCTCCTATGAGCATGGCCTCCCAACCATGACCATCAGTCATCTTGGGCACTACATAGGTGGACAACATTCAGAGGTAGCCTCAACTCAAACCTCTCCCGTGAGGGAACTAATACTAATGCATATAAATTTCTAGCTAAGCCTTACCCAATTTAGGTAATGTGGTTGTACGGTAAATTTGGAATGGTGTCGCATCCGAATCCAACCATCAGTTTTATAAAAGGGTTAAGGCTCATGCCTCATCATTTTCATCATCATAAATCAATTGTGTTTCTCAACACATGTCAAAACATCTCAATAGAATGACTCATCATTCCAAGGTTTTCACAACTCATTTTCACCAAGTGTCCCCATCTAAAGTGACTCAAGTTTGATCTATTCTAAAACAATAGGTTAAGAGTGTTCACTAAGGTGGAAGGGTGGGATCAATCTCATGCCATAGAATGACATCTAAGGGTTTCTAAGTAGGTCAAGTTTTATACTCTTTATGCTACCTTCACAATTAATTAAAGAACTTTGTGTAAACTAAGGGGGTGTGATCAAAGTATGCTTAAGGCATCTTTACTAAACTATCTAGTTTTATTCTAGCTTGCTACAAGAGCTTACTAAAGCATGTTTGCAAGGGTTAGCTTGACACTAATAGCTTGCCTTGGTTGGTGCAGTGGTTGAAGTTTTCTTCTTCTTCTTGGTAGAACTCCTCCTCGAAGGCTTGGTCGGTACTATCGTCTAGAAATACATAGGGAGTGCACAATCACCAAACAATCCTTAACTAGGCTAAGTATTATTCTAAACCACACCATTGATGATCTATTATCACCACAAGCATCACAAGTTTAATTCAATAGTTTCAACCTTTTTATTTTGGAAAAGTAATTTCTACTCATTGAAATATTAACTAAAATTTAATATTCACCACCAAAATATGGGATCATGTGGACACATGTCCTCACCACATATTCTAACATGTGGGAATGAGATTTAAAGGTTGGATCAATATTACTTTGGTTTAAGTTCATTATTTAATGATTTAAAGTGACTAGAAATGCCTATATAGCATTATTTTGGTACTAGTCCAAAGTCACTGCCTGTAAACCTTAATATTATTACATATTTGGATAGATATGATGAAATGTGATTTTTGAGAGTTGGAATCAACTCAAAAGCTAACTTGGTTGATTTTACAAAAATGTTTCAAGTTGCAAAAGCTTCTGTCTTCTTATTTTTATTAGGAGAAATCTATAACTCTAAATGAATTAAATCCAACGGGCTTGGATAGAGCATTTCAATACCTTTCATACAAAATTAGTTTCATGTAATTTGGATTTGTCAAACTCATAGAATTGAATTTTGAAACACTGGACAGAAACTATATTCTAACTAAAAGGAAAATTCCTAATTTGAATTTGAAACGTGCTTGGGAACAAAATGCGCCGGCCCACTGCGCTTCGCGCAGCGTCGCGGGCTGGCTTAAGCGAGGGCCCCACCCATCAGTGGAACAGGGGGTACCGAAGGGGTATGGATGAAAGGTGGTCCTGCGATTAGAGGGTAGATCGACGGCTGAGGGTCGTCGTCGACAATGGACGGGTCGCCGGCGAGCTCGAACCCTAGTGGCTCGGTGGGGGTCTACTGGGGGCGTACTAGGGCTCCAGCAGGGTCGGCGATGCGGGCGAACAAAGTGGAAGACGACGGCGAGGCGAGGCGTGGTCGCGGCGGAGCTTGGGGTGGCCGGAATCAACGGCACCCTTCTTCGCCAGAGGCGGCGGCTCCGGCTCCAATTTCGGCGAGCTGCTGCTCCACTTGCTCCGGCGAGAGGTGGTGAGGTTTAGAGAGGTGAGGGGAGTGGAATGGTGTGAGTCTTTGGTGCTGGGGAGGGCTCTTTTTATATGATCGACGGTGAGACCGAGCGAGATGGGCGGTCGACGGTGGCGACATGGCTACGGCGAGCTAGCGGCATGGCTGGGGATGGCGATCGATGGGCGGTCCCCTGGCGGTGCTCTAGCGCTTCAATGCGGCCGTAGGGGCGGTGGCATGCGGTCGGGGTGAGGTGGCGCTCAAGCGCGGCGGTGTGTCCACGGCGGTGGTGTGGGGCTTTGGGCGTGAACGGAGGTGTCTGGGTGTTCTCCGGTCGAGGCGGAGCGGTGGCTGGTGTCGGCGGCGGCTTGTGCACGCTGGGGTGCAGCGCGCTCATGGGCGGCGTCGGCATGCTCGACAAGCTCCGGGCGCGGCGGTTACTGGCTGCTCGCCTCGCCTGTCTCTAGCCCGGGGCTGGTTGACGGTGGAGGTGGACCACCTGTCTCTGTGACACGGTGGATGGCGTTGGCGGCTGTGGCTTTGTCAGCCGGGTGCCCAAGTGGGGTTCGGCCTTAATGGCCATGACCATTTGGTCGTGGGGCTAGGCTAGAGAGGGTTAGGGGAGTAGTGGAGAGGTTTTGGTGGCAATTTGGGGAACAAGTTTGGCCAGAACACTATTTAAAATAGTAAAATTTGTTTAGTTTGTAATCTGTCTGCCAAGTGTTTGATGAAATGGCCGCAAGAGAAAAAGTTTTGAATTTTGAGTTCAAAATTTTTGGGTGATCTCCACTAGTGATAGGTAGTCTCTGGTTGCAAGGGTTTTGAAAATGGTGCTCAATTTGATGGTTTTTGAAATAGGGGTGATCTATGCATATGCATTAGATTCAATTTTAAACTATCATTTAAAATAGTTTACAGAAGGTTTTTAGTAGATCAAAAAGTGGGCCTTGGTACCTCATTATGTGTACTAGCAAGGGGTGTAAAGATCAAGAATTGTTTCTGTTAAGAAATGAGTACTAGGAATAGCCAAAGTAGGTATGAGAGTTAAATTTGTCCAAATGACCATTCCTTCATTTTAATTCTTTTTTATTTGATTTTCTTTAGGAAAAGTTTGGGAATCATGTAGATGATGTTTAAATCATCTAAGAAACATTTTAGAAGCAAAGGATCACACAATCATGGCAATTCAAAACAACTCCTATTTTAAATGCACACATATATGAATGCTTTCATTTTAAATTTGGAAAAGTTTTTGTTTACCCCATTTTTGGATGGCTTGCTCTTGATAAGCTTGGATTGAAGTTTTGGGATGTTACATAATGGCATCAGATTGTTAGGGCATGGTGCCTAGTATCTTTTATTAGTGCTTTATGACTTTGTTGCGACTTGTTGTGCTTAATGCTTGTCACTAGGGCCCGAGTGCCATGATTTCAGATCTGAACATGTTATTGATTCATTATGATAGTATTGTTTTTGGTCTTATCTGCAAGTTGTATACACACGTTGTTGTTCGGAACCTATGGCCCCGAAGTGATAGAAATTGGGATAAGCGGAAGGGAATGGCTTTGATGTGAGGATCACATGTGTTCACGGAGTGTTAATACTTTGCTCCGGTGCTCTATTAAAAGGAGCACCTTAATTGCCAGTAGTTCCCTAGAGGCCCCACTGCAAACGGGCTGGCAGGACAAAATATGTTGTGCAAGTTCTCATTGCGAGCACGTATGACTATATATGGAACACATGCCTAGGATTGTCTAGTACTTGGATGTTTTATCTTATTTATCTGCAATTGTCCTATGTTCTGATTGCTATGTGAATTGTCTTGTCCATGCAACGCCCGTCCATCCATCCCTATGCCTACCACACTCGAATCCCACTGTTTACTGCTTTTGTTACTACTGTCTTTGTTTTACTATTGTTGTTACTTTACTATTCCTACTACAAAACTGTTGCTACTGATAAACTGCTGTGAGCAAGATTGTTTCCAGGTGCAGCTGAATTGACAACTCAATTGTTAAGGCTTATAAATATTCTTTGGCTCCCCTTGTGTCGAATCAATAAATTGGGTTTCACTTCCCTCGAAAATACTGCGATATACCCCCTATACTTGTGGGTCATCAAGACTATTTTCTGGCACCGTCACCGGGGAGCATAGCTTTATTTATCAAGTCCACTTGGATTCACTATTGTTCAAGCTAAGTTTATTTTCTCCTTGTTTGCTTGTTTCTTTATCAAAAATACAAAAAAAGTAGTTCCTACTCTAGTTGTTATTTTCGTTGGTCTGTTATTGTCTTGCTTTGTCATACTTGTTGTCAATGGTTGGTTTCTTTGAAACTGAAGCTTATTGGCAAGGTGGATTCACGGAAGATCAAAAATATTATTATAAGGAACACCGCTTGTCACAAAAAGGGAAACACTTATGGGAACAAATTGATAGATTGTATACCATTGCTAGAAACGCGTGCTCTACTTATAATGTTACTTATTGCTGTGATGAATCTCGTTGCAGAAAGAGGTATAAACACCTCCCTTTTCAATGTGAGTATAATGATATTGATACCATATCTTCCTATGCTAAAGGAATTTATGACTTTTATGATGCGGAACAAATTGAAGAATTTATTGCTTGGAAGGGTGCTTTTGAACTTGCTAGTTTGCTTGAAAATATTGATGATTCACCTTATAAGTATGAGGTTTATGGTATACTTAAATTTTGCTTTGATAATTACAAGGATGAAAATGGCTATATCCTTGAATATTTTAATAGATGCTTTCCACAAATGGAAGAGACTAATGCCTTGAAGGATCCTATGGAAGAGACTAATGCCTTGCAGGATCCTATGGAAGAAGAAATTGATGAACCTGAAATCTCATTAGATGAAAAAGAGGAGGAGAGTGATGAACAAAAGGAGGAAGAATGGATTAGCTACCCATGCCTACCTTCTAATGAGAGTAACTCTTTATCCCTTACATTATTTGATTGTCTCCCATGCTTACTAAAGGAGAATGAATGTTATGTTCCTGAGGTTTCTTTTGAATATGTTTATAATAAAGCTCTAGTGCTTGTAGATCATGAAGAGCATGCTTTATGTGATAGTTATACTGTTGAGTTTATTCATGAGGCTACTGAAAATTATTATGAGAGAGGAAAATATGGTTGTAGAAGTTTTCATGGTATTGAAACACCTCTCTATGTGCTGAAAGTGTTGAAGTTACTCTTGTTTTATCTTCCTATGCCTGTCACTTTGTTCTTTGCAAATTTATTTGCATACATGATTCCTATGCATAGGAAGTGGGTTAGACTTAAATGTGTTTTGAATTTGCTTCTTGATGCTCTCTTTTACTTTAACTCTTATTTCTTATGAGAGCATCCTCTCAAACTATTATGCCTGAAGATGATAATATGTCTACTATTCTTGGGAGACCTTTTCTTAAATACTGCAGGAGCTGTTATTAATTGTAATCAAGGGAAGGTGACCTTCAATGTCAATGACAAGGAACATACTATCTATTTCCCCAAGAAGATTGATATACTTATGGTTTTGAATTCAATTGAACATGTTGAGGGCATTCAAGTTGGAGAAATATATTATCCCATACCAAGAGAATTTTTTTTGAAACTATTATGATTGGGACTATTGCTATCAAGGTTGAGGTAACATAATCATTAGCGGAATACAAAGTTTTGTCTCATATGGAATTGTTTTGGTAGCAAGACCTGATCAACCTTGTTAACAAAAGGATTTCATTGAACAAAACAATGTTTTCACCATGATTATCTCCGTTTACTTCTATTCTATCCATTTTAGTTTTTGCTTTTGCCTAACTTAAAGGCGTTAAAGAAAAGTACTTATTGGGAGATAACCCAAAAGTTTTATATGAGTCTTGGAAGTTATTACTTCAATAATAATCGCTCCTTATCCTTTTTATTTTTTTTGTGCCAAGAGTAACCTCTAATAAGAGAGAAGTAATGATTGGGAAAGTTGTTATCCCGAAACAGATTTCTGTGCTTCACCATAAAAATTCGTGTAAAATCCTTGTACGTCCTTTTGAGGCGTGAATTTTTGTGCTTCTGCCCCAGGTAGTTATCTAACTTTCGTTAGTTCAACACTTTTTGATTTGAGCAACAGAATGTCTTCGAAAAAATTTGTCTTTACTTGCTGGTCTGTTTTGATAGATTTCTGCCATTTTCTGCATTTGCTTCTTGTTGGTTCCTTTTTGAGTTCTTTTGGGGAATTGAGCTTTTTTAGGGAAGTGCTACAGTAGCTAGTGTTCTAATGGAAGTTTATTTGGTGTTATAACTGAACCTTAATACTTATTTATCTTGAGTGCACTAATGTTGCTAATAAAGATTGTGTGAAGTTTTGTATGAAGGAAAAATTTCAGGTGTATGGAAGGAATGAGTAATGAGATGAAGGATGGACTAAAGCTCAATCTTGGGGATGCCACGCGTGTCACCCCAAGAAATATCCAAGAAGTACAAGCGTCAAAGCTTGGGGATGCCCAAGGCATCCCCTTCTTCATCAATAAAAATCCTAGGTTTCTTCCAAACACTTTATTTTTATTGTTTCATGCACAGTTGTGTTGTTCTTGGAGCGTCTTCTTTTTCATTTTCGTTTTGGTTTTTAGTTTGCGTGATTTTCTTAGTTTGCTGAATAAATTGGTTGGACCTCCTCTTTCATACATTGGTTTGCAAATGGTTTGGTTTGGTTTAGAAAAGAGTAGGAAAGTTCATGTTTATGTGGTAAAAAGAGCTCGTTTTTGACTGTGGCATATGCTTTGTCATGCCATGCTTGATATTGTTTTGGCTTTATGCTTAGTATTCTTTGCTGTAGCATGACTTGTTATAAACAATTGAGATTGCTTAATGTGTCTTGGATGAATCATGCGTTGTTTTAGCATATTAAAGCATAGTATAGTGGTATTCTCCTTTGATGCTTTATTTGGGTTGACTTGGCGCATGCTCACACCATTTTATGACTGTTTCAAGTCACCATAGCCTTTATGATCCTTTAGTTTTCAACTTGTAGTATCACTTTATGCTTTGATCAATGATGTTTTGTCGCTCTACATGATTATGGCCATTATTGCTCTCTTAGTTTGTCGCTCCCAGTCTTTTGCTAGCCTCCACAACCAAGTATGAGTACCACTCATGCATCCAACTCCCTAAACCAAGTTATTCCAAAGAGTCCGCCATACCTACCTACTAGCTTATGCTATTCCAAGTATATTCATGCATTTGTTTACCTTCCAAATTAAACTTGTTATGAGAAAACTAGTGATTAAAGCTCTCACGAACTTGATGGCACACTTTACTTTACTTGCCCTTAATAAACTTGAACCATTGTGTCGTCTATGTTGTATATGCTTGCACTTATTTGTCAGGAATTAGCAGAACCATGCTTTCATGGGGAACGCTTTCAACATTGCACTTGGTACTTGTACATAGTTGATATCATGCTCTTTTGTATATGGATGTCGTCGGTGTGAAATGAAAGGGGAGCTTGTAAGTCCATGGAGTTATATATATGTGTTAGAGAAACGCCTGGGCCGCTGGTCTAATCCATGCTGACATGGTGGAAACCTGCAGCGTAACCATAATGAGCTGTCTATGAAGCATTCTTCTTATAAAAAAAAGAGTCCTATATTGAGAAAAAAAGAGAAAAGAAAAAAAGAGTCCTATATTGCAAATGTATCTGTAATTTTTGATGCTCCATGCTTGGTTTTATCCAATTTCATGACAAAGAATACTAAGCATAAAGCCAAAACAATATCAAGCATGTCATGACAAAGCATAGGCCACAGTCAAAAACGAGCTCTTTTTACCACATAAACATGAACTTTCCTACTCTTTTCCAAACCAAACCAAACTATTTGCAAACCAATGTATGAAATAGGGGGTCCAACCAATTTATTCAGCAAACAAAGAAAACCAAGCAAACGAAAACGAAAAGAAGACGCTCCAAGAATAACACAACTGTGCATGAAATAATAAAAATGAAGCGTTTGGAAGAAACCTGTGATTTTTATTGATGAAGAAGGGGATGCCTTGGGCATCCCCATTGACGCTTGTACTTCTTGGATATTTCTTGGGGTGAGACGCGTGGCATCCCCAAGCTTGAGATTTAGTCCATCTTTCACCTCATTACTCATCCCTTCCATACACCTGAAATTTTTCCTTCATACAAAACTTCACACAATCTTTATTAGCAACATTAGTGCACTCAACATAAATAAGTCTTAAGGTTCAGTTCTAACACCAAATAAACTTCCATTAGAATACTATATACTGTAGCACTTCCCTCAAAAAGCTCAATTTCCCAAAAGAACTCAAAAGGGAACCAACAAGAAGCAAATGCAGAAAATGGCAAAAATCTGTCAAAACAGACCAGCAGGTAAAGACGAATTTTTTCGAAGACATTCTGTTGCTCAAATCAAAAAGTGTTGAACTATGTAAAGTTAGATAACAACCTGGGACAAACTCACAAAAATTCACGCCTCAAAAAGACGTTTAGAGATTTTACACAAATTTTTACGGTGAAGCATAGAAATCTGTTTCGGGACAGCAACTTTCCCAATCATTACTTCTCTCTCATTAGAGGTTACTCTTGGCACAAAAAGCAAATAAAAAGGGTAAGGAGTGGTTATTACTGAATTAATAACTTCCAAGACTCATCTAAAACCTTTAGGTTATCTCCCAATAAGTACTTTTATTTAACGCCTTTAAGTTAGGCATAAGAAGCAAGAAAAAGGATCAAGTGTTCTCAAATGAAGAAGCATTAAGACCAAATTTTGTTTTCATAGGAGAAGCAAAATAAATCTTCTCTCTCTTCTTAGGGAAGTGTTCTGTACCTTTCTTGAGTGGTAGTTGATATTTAATGGTGCCTTCTTTCATATCAATAATGGCACCAACAGTTCTAAGAAAAGGTCTTCCCAAAGTAATAGGACAAGAAGCATTGCATTCAACATCCCAAACATAGAAATCAACGGGGATATAGGCATTGTTAACCATAATAAGAACATCATTAAGACTCCCCATGAGTTTCTTTTTAGCATTATCATTAAGTGGGACATTCAAATAACAATCTTCAAGTGGAGGCAAATCAAGCATATCATAAATCCTTCTACGCATAATAGAAACACTACTATCAAGATCACATAAAGCTTTGGAATCAAAGTCATTCACTTTCATATTAATGATGGGTTCCCAACCATCTTCTTGTTTTATAGGAATAGAAGCTTTATGTTTCATCTTTTCTTCTTTAATCTTTATGAGAGCATTAGTAATGTGTTTTGTAAAGGCCATGTTCATAGCACTAGCATTAGGACTTTTAGCAAGCTTTTGTAGGAACTTAATAACTTCAGAGATATTGCAACCATCAAGATCAAAATCAAATTTATCATCTAGAGTAGTAGAACTATTACTAGCCTCAACACTGGTGGTGGTAATAGTAGAAACACTAATGTTTCTAGCAATTTCATCTTCTCTTTCCCACTTAGTATGTAATTCAGCTAATAGTCTAACATTTTCATCAATTCTTACTTGTATAGCATTAGTAGCTGCAAAGGGATTCTCATTAGTTTCGGGTTTAGAAGCCATTTTATTCAAAGAAGATTGAGCTTCAGCCAAAGATGCTATATTTCTTTCAGCATTAGAGAGTTTTTCCTCAATAGTTTTATTGAAAGCAGTTTGTTTACTTATAAAGTCCTTAAGCATAACTTCAAGTTCAGAGGGAGCACTCCTATTATTGTTGTAAGAATTTCCATAAGCATTACCATTATTGGGGGGATAAGACTTATAATTGTTGTTACCAAAAGCATTTTTGCCTAAATTATTATTTCTTATGAAGTTCGCATCAACTTGCTCTTCTTGAGCAACCAAAGAAGCCAAAGGAACATTATTTGGATCAATATGGTCTTTCCCATTAACAAGCATAAACATAATAATATCAATCTTATCACTCAAGGAGGAGGTTTCCTCAACAGAATTTACCTTCCTACCTTGTGGAGCTCTCTCAGTATGCCATTCAGAATAATTAACCATCATATTGTCCAGAAGTTTTGTTGCAGCACCCAAAGTAATGGTCATAAAGGTACCTCAAGCAGCAGAGTCCAATAGGTTCCTTGAAGAATAGTTCAATCCTACATAAAAGGTTTGGATGATCATCCAAGCAGTCAGTCCATGAGTGGGACAATTCTTAACCAAAGATTTTATTCTTTCCCAAGCTTGAGCAACATGCTCATTATCAGATTGTTTAAACTTCATTATTTCACTTCTCATAGATATAATCTTAGCAGGAGGATAGTATTTTCCAATAAAAGCATCTTTGCATTTAGTCCAAGAATCAATACTATTCCTAGTTAAGGAATTCAACCATTCTTTAGCTTTTCCTCTCAAAGAGAAAGGAAACAATTTCAGCTTAATAATATCACCATCTATACCCCTATGCTTTTGCATCTCACAAAGTCCAACAAAGTTATTTAGATGGGCAGCAACATCTTCATTACTGAAAGGCCCAACTTAGGTCGACTAGAGGGGGGGTGAATAGGAGACTACCAATTTTTATACTTTTTAATCCACTTTTAAGGCTTGGCACAAAGTAAGGTTCACTAGAGATGCAACTACGTGAACAACCTAAATGACAAGTAGCACAAAGGAAAACAAGAGAGTAAATGCAAGAAGTAAAGGAGCGGGGCGAAAGAACCGGCAAGGGGACACGATGATGTAATTCCCGTAGTTCACTTCCAAGGAAGCTACGTCTACGTTGGAGAGGTTTCGGGGCCACACAAGGTCTCCCGAGCGCCACAAAGGCCTCACCTTCTTCTCCGGTGAGCACCACCACAAAGGTGGCCTCACAATCCACTAATCGGTGACCTTGAAGGCTCCAACCAAAAACCTTTAGAACGAGGTTGAGGGGAGGCTTCACAACTCAATTGAAGGCCCTCAACGACACCCCGGAGCTTTACAACAAATGCCCCAGCTCCTCTTGAGAGGACATGGTATGGTAGTTGCTTCTCCCCTTGATAGAGTTGAGTTTTTGTTCCTCGAAGGGAAGAAGAGCTTGGACAAACTTCCTCTTCATAAACTTGTCATCAACATAGGTAGCTCCAAGGTCCCTCAAGGTACAACAAAGAACCTTGAGCCGGCGATACATGTCTTCGGGTGTCTCATCATCTTGCATAGCAAATCCATCGGACTCATTGTTGGCTTCATCAAACTTGGAGCTTTGAATGCTCGCATTTCCAATATACAACTCGGTGAGATGATCCCAAGCTTCTTTGGCGGTGGTGAATTGGCGAATGTGAGCAAAGTCCTTGGGGGTCAACGCCTTTTGAATCATACCCAAGGCGGTGGCATTGAGTTGCTTGTCCACTACCTCGGCTCGAGTCAACTTCTTAGCATCATATGGAGAGAAGCCTTCCTCCACAATCCTCATCAATTCAATAGAGGAGCTGGAGATATGAGATTGCATTAGATATTGCCAATTGGCGAAGTTAGAAGTATCTAGTATGGGAGGTGCTCCTTGAGGTATGATGTGCGGCATGGGAATAGGAGGATCTGGCGTATATTTGAACGGTGGTGGTACCGCCGAGTAATCCTTGACTCCCTCTTTGGAGGAGGAGTCACCTAGCCCCTCGGAGCTCTCGCTTGGGAGCTTGGTGGTTTGAGCCACAAAGCCTAGACCCAAGTGTTTTGGGGCTGCCATGGAATCACCCCGGGGGCAACCACTTGCACGGGAGCGGAGGGGGCTTCGGCCTCAAGAGATGCATCATGAGGGGTTTCTAGCATGGGGGTAGGCTTAAGGGATTGCAAAAGAGTCATCATTTCCTCAAACTTGGTCATCATGGATGTCTCCAACCGATTGAGGTCATCCATGGAGGCCAAGTTCTTGGGGGCTGCACCCACACTTCCCTCTTCGTCGGCCATAGTCTCTTAGGCGGTTAAGCCCGAAGTAAGAGCCGAGGCTCTGATACCAATTGAAAGGCCCAACTTAGGTCGACTAGAGGGGGGTGAATAGGAGACTACCAATTTTTATACTTTTTAATCCACTTTTAAGGGTTGGCACAAAGTAAGGTTCACTAGAGATGCAACTACGTGAACAACCTAAATGACAAGTAGCACAAAGGAAAACAAGAGAGTAAATGCAAGAAGTGAAGGAGCGGAGCGAAAGAACCGGCAAGGGGACACGATGATGTAATTCCCGTAGTTCACTTCCAAGGAAGCTACGTCTATGTTGGAGAGGTGTCGGGGCCACACAAGGTCTCCCGAGCGCCACAAAGGCCTCACCTTCTTCTCCGGTGAGCACCACCACAAAGGTGGCCTCACAATCCACTAACCGGTGACCTTAAAGGCGCCAACCGAAAACCTTTACAACGAGGTTGAGGGGAGGCTTCATAACTCAATTGAAGGCCCTCAACAACACCCGGAGCTTTACAACAAATGCCCCAACTCCGAGGATGCCCTACACCGTCTAGGGTTCCAAGAACCCAAGAAACGAAATCCACGAAGGATGAGTGGGGGAAATCAAAATTCCTTTGGTGGAGGTGTAGATCTAGGTCACCTCTCCCAATCCTCAAAAGAATAAGAGATTTGAGTGGGTGGGGAGAGAGATCTAGCAAAGTTAAGCTCTTGTGAAAATGGTGGAGAGAGAGAGAACAAAGAGATAAGGTTGGAGGAGGAAGAAGGGGGCTTTAAATAGCACCCCTTCAAACGCAGCAGACTGCCAGCCCGACGCGCCGCTTGCATTACCGGGTGATGACCCGTAGTACCGGCGAGCGAGCCACCACCGGTCCAGCCCAGGCCACGTAACGGTCATACGACCGTTTCGGTGGACCCGAAGGGGCCGGTAGTACCGGTCCAAATTCCGCCCTTATTTCCGCCAAATAGGCAGTGCGAGGCAGAAGGTTATCTGACCCGCACTGTCCATCGTCGGAAATATGACCGGAACTGGACCCGGAGCTACCAGTCCCCGAAGCTGGCCGGTACTACCGGTCAAGGAGAGTTGGTCTGGCAGATTGTCGGGTCCAAGATGCGACGCTATTTCCGACAAATAGGCAAAGTTAGACAGAAGTCTTACAGAGCCCAAAAAAGCTTCATCGGAAATAGGACCGGATCTTCGCCGGAAGTACCTTCAACAGCCCTAGGAAAACCCTCGGCGGTATTACCGCTGCTGGGTACTACCGGTCAGGCGTAAACCCTCCAACAGCTCAGAAAACACTCTCTCACTCGAAAACTGGGATGGCTGTGGAGGTGCATATATGGTCTGTGCATGAAAAATTGATTTCCCACAACCTTCCTAGATGTACTCCCTCTTGATAGTACGGTAGCCTAAAATGTAAACAAGAGAAAGTGAAAAATAAAAGCTATCGACTACAAGCTCTTCCTTGAGAGACAACATCCACGAACACGTCCGAAGATAGAACCTGAAACTTGGACACACGGTTAACCCACAAAATGAGTTGTCATCAACACCAAAAACATAAGGAGAAAAAATAATCATTTCAATCTCCCCCTTTTTGGTGCTTGATGACAACCCCACAAGATTTGCACAAAGATGCAATGCAACTAAAGGTGAGAGAGGCTCCCCCTGAAGACATGGGAGAGAGCTCTCCCAACCGAGAAAAGAGTGGAGCTCATACCTTGCACCAACACAATTGTGGTGAGACAAAGATTTGACAATTAAGAATAGTCCACCACAAATCCTTATGAGAATGCCACAGAGATACCTTACCACATAGATTCACCAACAAGGTAGCAACCATACAAGAGGTCCACAGACAATAACGTAATAAAGTGTGCACGAGCATAAAAATATCAAAGAAAAAGCGAGCTCGTGACACAACCCATGCAAATCCCGAGATCCTAACGGAGCACTTTCTCCCCCTTTGGCATCAAGACGCCAAAAAGGGAAAAAGAAGCCAAACTATGCGCCCCACCCACCAACGAACGGAGGAGGCGGCTCGGGGTCCCAAGAGGCATTGTTCCAAGCGGGCGGGAACTGACTGGAGATCTCTAGCTCGTCATCACTATCAGTCCACCTGCAATGTGTGTTGATCCACTCATCCTTGGGTGCGGTGACGGAGCTAGACTCAGGTGACACAGGAATATCAAGCTTCCTCATGATGGCCTTCTCCCGGCGAACACTGTGCCTCTGAGCAACATATGACTGATACTCACGATCCTGAATGAAGCAGAAAGTCTTCTTCACCTTCTTCAGCAGCTTTTTAGCCCAAGAAGGCTGCCTCACAAGTCGGGGTGGAGGAGAAGCCTCAACACGGTCCCCATCACTAGCATCCGAAGCAGTTCTTCCAGCAGCAGCTTCGACATCAGCCTAAGAGCGAGGTAACTTGTGCTTCATCACACGGAGAGTTTTCTCCTCGTGAATAGTGAGAACATCCTGAGGGTAGAAAGAGCCAGTTGCCACCCTCCACTTGGCATTGATAAGAGTCTGGATGTAAGGAGCATAAGGACAAGACCTCTTCTCAATCATAGCGGACCAGATTTCTTCAAAGATATAATCCATGACATCAAGGGGCTCATGAGAGTTTCTATGGCGGTAGGTCTGAAACAAGATATCAATCCGGAAGGCATGAAGCTGATCAAAGTTACCTGCCTTGGGAGCAATGGTGTTCTGATAGACCTTGCGCATGATGTCATAGGTGGGAAGGAGATGGGCAACATTTCCAGCAACGCCACGGCCCTCAATGTAAAGAGGCTCAAGAACTTCCGGCTCGGAGGCCCCCCTATGCACCCACCACCCATTGGCACGACGGCCGCCTTCCTGAATAGGGTAGCCAAGAAGGACGGCAAACTCAGACCACTTAGCATACAGATAGTGGTTTTGGGTCATCCACTTCATGGTACGATCATCAGGGTCAGTATCAAAGTAGAGAGTGGAGTAAAACTGAGCAATGGCCCTCTCATCAAAGTTCTCACGGTGTTGCATCAGCTTGATGAGCCCAAACCTCCTGCACATATCAAGAGCTTCACCAAAGTATTCAGGGTTGCTCTCCATCTTTGCAATGTTGATGTGCTTCTGAGGAGCACACACATTCTTCTTCTTAGTAGCATAGACCTTAGAATAGATCTCCTGTTGACGCACGGTGTGGAAGAAAGGATCCTGAGCCAGGCGGTCACGAGGAACAGCGTAGGGATCAACCTTGCGAAACTCCTCATAGGCGAGTTGCGGCCAAGAGGAAATCTTCTTCTTGCTAGAATCCGTTCCAGAGGTGGTCTTCTTCTGACTTGCCAGAACAGGCCTCTTGCCTTCGCAGTAGCAGCACGACGCTCAGCTGTAGCCCTCTGGCGAGCAGTCTAATTGGGAGGGCGCACAACCTCAAGATCATCCTCATCAATCTATGACGGTCCACGAGAGGGAGCACGAGACCGCTTGGATCTGCCACGGGAACCCCCTTGCCCTGAGAGAAAAGCAAATAGAAAGGAGGAACTAGAGGATAAGTGCACAAGGTCGAAGAAGAAAAAGCGAAAGCAACTAGACTAAAATGACACGGTACAGAGACAGATATCAGAAAAAGGTGCATCGGAAGTTCCGCCTGGCGGCCGGAACTACCGGTCGCATGGGACGCACCGGAAGTTCCGGTCATGCCCTACCCCTGGGTGGTACTACCACTGCCTCACCAGTAGTACTGGTGAGAGAACCATGCCGGTAGTATCGGCGAATCCGCACCGGTAGTACCGGTCAGGGCACGAACAGGGCAGTTCAAAACTGGGTCCAAATCCCAGATTCGATGAAACTTGATGCACAAATCGATGACATCTAGACTATGTACTGAGGCAAAACAATCTAAAGTAGAATCCTATCCCTACCAAGACTCCCCATAGAGTTCTAGCCAAAGAAGGGCCCTAGACATGGCATGTCCTACTCAAGCGCAAAAGTGACTAGATCTCCATGATTGGAGCACGAGAGGAGAAAATACCAGGGTCCATGGCGGGGAATCGAGGATGGGAAGAATCCCACGGAGCCGATTTGATGAGGGACGGCTGGAATCAGTGTGGCCGGCAACGTCACCGAGGAGTACTCCTTGAGAACTAGGGGTGTTGAGATGGGGTCAAGGGGAGGCAAGTGGGGAAGATGACCTCGTGCCCCCCTTGGCCCGTCACTTAACGGGGGGCCCTTTCACCGGTAGTACCGGCCAGAGGCCGGAACTACCGACGACACCGGTAGTTCTGGGAGAAGATACTGCCGATCAAGGCGGAATTTCAGAGAGAAAATTGAGCCCTGACCGGTAGTACCGGTCCAGACCGGAACTACCGACGATTCCCAGAAAGCAAACTCCAGATTATAATTGGCAAGGGAAAACGACCTTGTGCAAAAACTGAAAAGAACCAAAACCACCCGAAAGAATAAACTCAAAAACAACGACTGCGAGTCAAATAGCAGAAAGTCGGTGGCCTAGGCCACCATATATGAGTATACTTGGCTTGAAACCGCGAAGATGTATCTTGGGTTCATTACCAAAACTCATCATTTAAGCTCAAATTGTCTCCTTGAGAGACCATAGAGAATGCATACATTAATGTGTGCATAATAGGAGGAGTGATGGTTCATTGGAGGAACCACACTCCCCCTAAAACCATGCGTACCTCCAAACAAGATATCCTTTGAGACCCGGGTATGTGCGCAAGATACTTAAGCCACGTTGCTTGAATCAATGATATTTAGTTCATGCCTCAACTCCCGAAACCTTGCTTCATCAAGAAGCTTCGTGAAAAGATCCGCAAGATTAGCCTTGGAAGGAACATACTCCAAATAAATGTCTCCTCTAGCAACATGATCCCGAATGAAATGATGACGAATCTCAATGTGCTTGGTCTTGTTGTGTTGAACTGGGTTGTGAGCAATAGCAATAGCACTCTCATTGTCACACAAAAGTGGCACCTTGTCGAAAGAGAGTCCAAGATCCTTCAAGGTTTGCTTCATCCATAGTAATTGAGCACAACAACTCGCGGCGGAGATGTACTCAGCTTCGGCAGTGGACAAAGACACGCGATTTTACTTCTTCGAGGACCAACACACCAAGGACCTCCCAAGAAATTGACAAGCACCGGAAGTAGACTTTCTCTCCACTTTATCTCCTGCCCAATCCGAATAAGTGTAACCAATGAGATCAAAACTGGCCCCCTTTGGGTACCACAGCCCAAAGTTAGGGGTATGAACCAAATATCAAAAGATTCTCTTGACCGCCATCATGTGGATTTCCTTTGGCGCGGCTTGAAATCTTGCACACATACCCACACTCAACATAATATCCGGTCGAGAAGCACAAAGATAGAGTAGAGAACCAATCATCGAGCGGTAAAGCTTTTGATCCACATCCTTACCCTTGGGATCAAGATCAAGATTAACCTTTGTGGGCATGGGAGTTTTGAATCCATTTACTTGATCAAGGTTGAACTTCTTGAGCATATCTTGGACATATTTGGCTTGGTTGATGAAAGTCCCTTTCCTCAATTGTTTGACTTCAAAGCCAAGAAAGAATTCCAACTCCCCCATCATGGACATCTCAAAGCGGTCGGTCATGAGCTTAGCAAAATCCTCATTGAAAGCTTTGTTAGTAGACCCAAAAATAATGTCATCAACATAGATTTGGCAAATGAACAAGTTTCCTCCAACTTTCTTAGTAAAAAGAGTGGGATCAATGAGGCCTACTTCAAACCACTTGCCTAACAAGAGCTCTCTAAGGCACTCATACCAAGCACGAGGGCTTGCTTGAGACCATATAGTGCCTTATCGAGTTTGTAGACATGGTCCGGAAGAGGGGTCCTCAAAGCCCGGAGGTTGCTTGACATACACCAATTCTTTTAAAGGACCATTAAGAAAAGCACTCTTGACATCCATTTGTTGCAACTTGAAATTATGATGGGTAGCATAGGCAAGAAGCATGCGAATGGATTCTAGACGAGCAACGGGAGCATAAGTTTCACCATAGTCTATGCCCTCAACTTGAGAGTATCCTTGGGCAACTAACCTTGCTTTGTTGCAGACGACTATACCATTTGCATCTTTCTTGTTCTTGAAGATCCACTTGGTCCCAATCACATTTTGACAATCTTTGGGTCTTTTCACAAGAGTCCACACCTTGTTCCTCTTGAAGTTGTGGAGTTCTTCATTCATAGCATCGAGCCAATCATCATCTTCAAGAGCTTCTAAGACCTTTTGGGGCTCAACATGAGAAATAAACGCATGATGAGAACTAAAAGAGGTTAGTTGTCTCCTAGTAGTGGAGCCCCTATTGAAATCTCCATAAACATTATCAAGGATATGTCCATCTTTGATGAGCTTGGCGAGACGGTATGTTTGACGACGAGCTTGGGTCTCAAGATGAGATTCTTGAGCAACCACTTGATCATCACCACGATTCGAGAGCCCTCCTTGACTATATGAACGAACTTGATCACTATCTTCATCAACATCAACCGAGGTAGAGACATCATCATTTGGCGGAGAGACACTTGCTTGGCCTTGGTCATTGTCAACTTGACAATCTTCATCTTGACCTTGAGAATCATTGACATGAGGAGCTTCAACAACTTGGAGGGGTGGAGCTTGATCAACTTGAGGTAGACTTGGACTTGAAGAGTCATGAACATGAAGATCTTGAGAGGAGCTCGATGAAGCTTGAGAAGCATTAAGTTGACCTTGAGGTGCAAGAAGGTCTTGTGAGAGTGAAGGCTCCGCTTGAGTGGAGCTTAGTCCTTCTCCTTCGGCCACAAGGGGATCCTCAATGGGGTGGAAGAAACCCACACCCATTCTTCTTATGGTTTGGGGAGTAATTTCATCACTTGGATCACGAATACCATCTTTCCGCACAAGAGAATCATGATCTTCATTAAAATCGACATTGCTAGATTCTTCAACCCTTCCCGTTGCTTTGTTGTAGACTCGATAGGCATGGGACTGATTTGAGTACCCAACAAAGATCCCTTCTTGAGCCCTAGATTCAAACTTTGATAAGCGGGCACCTTTCTTGAGAAGGAAGCATCTACAACCAAACACCCGGAAGTACTTGACATTTGGCTTGTGACCGGTGAGAAGTTCATATGGAGTCTTGTTCTTCATCTTGCGGAGATAGAGGCGATTGGTTGCATGACAAGCGGTTGAAATGGCTTCGGCCCAAAAGTTATATGGAGACTTGAATTCCGCCATCATGGTCCGGGCCGCATCCATCTACGGTTCTTCCTTTCGGCAACACCATTTTGTTGAGGGATATAGGGGGTAGAGTATTGATGTTTGATCCCCTCATCACTAAGAAACTCATCCAAAGTGTAGTTCTTGAATTTGGTGCCATTGTCACTTCTAATGGTGAGGATGGTGGAATTGAGTTGTTGTTGCACTTGATTTGCAAAGTCGATGACGGTTTGTTGAGTCTCACTCTTGAACTTGAAGAAGTAGGCCCAAGTGTAACGTGAAAAGTCGTCAACAATCACCAGACAATACTTCTTCCCAACAAGACTATCATGCGATGGAGGCCCAAAGAGATCCATGTGAAGAAGCTCCAGGCACCGCTCAGTGGTGATTTGATTGAGGATATTGTGGGGCTTCTCATGCATCTTCCCTTCTATACATGCCCTACACACACGATCTTTGGCAAAGGAAATGTCTTTTAGTCCAAGTACGTGCCCCCCCGTGTAGAGACTTTGCAAAGCCTTCATGTTAACGTGGGTTAGGCGGCGATGCCACAACCAGCCCACGTCGGCTTTCGCATAGAGACATATAGCATGTGTAGATGGCTTTCCAGAGAAATCCACTACATATAAGTCATGCTCTACGTATCCAACGAAAGCAACCATGAGAGACTTGCTCCACATGAGGACCACATAATGCTCGCTAAAGAAAGATGAAAGACCCATGATAGCAAGAGCACGAACGGAAAGGAGATTGTAGCCAAGGGTTTTGACAAGCATGACATTTACCAAGGATACATCCGGGGCAACTACCACCTTACCAAAACCCAATACCTGAGAGCTTGTTTTATCACCATAGGAGACTAAAGTATTGGCAAAATTTGGCCTAATCTCCGACATGATAGACTTGCTTCCGGTCATATGGCTTGTAGATCCACTATCAAGCACCCATTTTGCACCTCCGGAAGCAAAGTCCTACAAGAAAATCAAGCTTTGGTTTTAGGTACCCATTTTTCAATGGGTCCCCTTTTGTTAGTCACAAGGGTCTTAGGTACCCAAATGTTCCAATGATAATCATGAGTGTAAGATGTTCCAATTTACTTAGCATAAACATGACCATCAAAAGATTTGCAAAGAATGTAGGAGGGGTTATTCTTCCTGGCAAAGTTATCACTTTGCACAGAGATAGAATCATGAGAGGATACTAGAGCAAGGTTCTTGCTCTTCTTCCTTTTCTTGTTCCTTCTCTTGTTCTTCCTCTTGATAGTGGCTTGCCCTTTTGCAAGTTGATCTTTCAATGTCTTGTTCTCCTTAACAAGGTCCTCATGCTTGCAACAAGGGTTAGACGAACAAGACAAATGCACAATAGGCGTAGCGGAAGACTTTGAATGTTCATTATTTAGTTGCGTTTGGAGTTGCTTATGAGCCTCAAAGATACTTGAGAATTTACTCTTCAAGGCATGATGTTCCTCCTTGAGTTTCTCAAAATCCTTGAGGCATTCATGACCAACACCAAACTCAACCTTTTCATTTTTAAGGACATTCAATGAAGCAATAGCATGATCTCGTTCTTTAACAAGTTGTGATATAAAGGCATTATGGTCATCAACAAGTTTAGCCACACTTTCTTCAAGAGTTATTCTTATGTTATGTTCATCTTCAAGAGATTGGGATAGAGAGGCAATCTCATCGGCGACCTCTCTCTCATTTTTACCTAACAAGTCAATAACTTCCTCTTTCTCATCTAGAATTTCCCTAGCATGGTCAAGTTGGTTTACAAGTGTTTCAAAGCACATCCTAGTATCATCATCTAGATGCTCCATGGATTCACACATGCTTACTATTTCTTTCTTAACCTCTAAACCATCTAGATCATGTAAGGGAAGTTCATTTGGGGAGGACTTGGAAGCGGGAGTTACCTCGGTGGCCTTATCCATGAGACACTTTTGGTTGCGGTTGGTGATGTTCTCGTTTGGGGAGTCGAAGAGAGACACTCGTGGAGTAGATGAAGTAACAATAGCGGCAACCCCCACGATCTCTCCACTTTGACCTTCATTCTCAACATCATCATCATCGCCCGAAAAGTACTCTTCATGGACCACCATCGCCCTTTCCTTGTTAGGTAAGTTCTTGTTGTGGAAGTTCTTGTTCAAAGGATGAGGAGGTCTTGGCTTGTTCTTGCGAATGAGGCGGCCTCCATTGTCTTCTCTATTCTCGAAGGGGCATTGAGCTACAAAGTGACTCTTGTCGTTGCAATTGTAACAAGATCTAGTCTTTGGAGTCTTCATGGTTGATTTGAATCTTGGGTTGTCCCTTGACCTTGACTTCATGCCCGGTTTGTTCCAAAACGCCCTCGATGCTAGATCCAAATGCTCATTGAAAGCATATTTGATGTCCTCTTGAGACCACTCACTTGAGTTGTTGTCTTCATCAACTTCCACCACTTGAGCTTTCAAGGCAAGGTTCAACTTTTGAGACCCATAAGCACGAGCACGAGCTGACTCCGCATTCTTCTTGGCAATGGTCATGGCAATAACTTCACTCAGCACCTCTTGAGAGGACATGGTATGGTAGTTGCTTCTCCCCTTGATAGAGTTGAGTTTTTGTTCCTCAAAGGGAAGAAGAGCTTGGACAAACTTCCTCTTCATAAACTTGTTGTCAACATAGGTAGCTCCAAGGTCCCTCAAGGTACAACAAAGAACCTTGAGCCAGCGATACATTTCTTTGGGTGTCTCATCATCTTGCATAGCAAATCCATCGGACTCATTGTTGGCTTCATCAAACTTGGAGCTTTGAATGCTCGCATTTCCAATATACAACTCGGTGAGATGATCCCAAGCTTCTTTAGCGGTGGTGAATTGGCGAATGTGAGCAAAGTCCTTGGGGGTCAACGCCTTTTGAATCATACCCAAGGCGGTGGCATTGAGTTGCTTGTCCACTACCTCGGCCCGAGTCAACTTCTTAGCATCATATGGAGAGAAGCCTTCCTCCACAATCCTCATCAATTCAATAGAGGAGCTGGAGATATGAGATTGCATTAGATATTGCCAATTGGCGAAGTTAGAAGTATCTAGTATGGGAGGTGCTCCTTGAGGTATGATGTGCGGCATGGGAATAGGAGGATCCCACAGTATATTTGAACGGTGGTGGTACCGCCGAGTAATCCTTGACTCCCTCTTTGGAGGAGGAGTCACCTAGCCCCTCGGAGCTCTCGCTTGGGAGCTTGGTGGTTTGAGCCACAAAGCCTAGACCCAAGTGTTTTGGGGCTGCCGCGGGAATCACCCCGGGGGCAACCACTTGCACGGGAGCGGAGGGGGCTTCGGCCTCAAGAGATGCATCATGAGGGGTTTCTAGCATGGGGGTAGGCTTAAGGGATTGCAAAAGAGTCATCATTTCCTCAAACTTGGTCATCATGGATGTCTCCAACCGATTGAGGTCATCCATGGAGGCCAAGTTCTTGAGGGCTGCACCCACACTTCCCTCTTCGTTGGCCATAGTCTCTTAGGCGGTTAAGCCCGAAGTAAGAGCCGAGGCTCTGATACCAATTGAAAGGCCCAACTTAGGTCGACTAGAGGGGAGTGAATAGGAGACTACCAATTTTTATACTTTTTAATCCACTTTTAAGGCTTGGCACAAAGTAAGGTTCACTAGAGATGCAACTACGTGAACAACCTAAATGACAAGTAGCACAAAGGAAAACAAGAGAGTAAATGCAAGAAGTAAAGGAGCGGAGCAAAAGAACCGGCAAGGGGACACGATGATGTAATTCCCGTAGTTCACTTCCAAGGAAGCTACGTCTATGTTGGAGAGGTGTCGGGGCCACACAAGGTCTCCCGAGCGCCACAAAGGCCTCACCTTCTTCTCCGGTGAGCACCACCACAAAGGTGGTCTCACAATCCACTAACCGGTGACCTTAAAGGTGCCAACCGAAAACCTTTACAACGAGGTTGAGGGGAGGCTTCACAACTCAATTGAAGGCCCTCAACGACACCCGGAGCTTTACAACAAATGCCCCAACTCCGAGGATGCCCTACACCGTCTAGGGTTCCAAGAACCCAAGAAACGAAATCCACGAAGGATGAGTGGGGGAAATCAAAATTCCTTTGGTGGAGGTGTAGATCTAGGTCACCTCTCCCAATCCTCAAAAGATTAAGAGATTTGAGTGGGTAGGGAGAGAGATCTAGCAAAGTCAAGCTCTTGTGAAAATGGTGGAGAGAGAGAGAACAAAGAAATAAGGTTGGAGGAGGAAGAGGGGGGCTTTAAATAGCACCCCTTCAAACGGTGATCGACCGTAGTACTGGCGAAGCGAGCCACCACCGTCCAGCCCAGGCCACGTAACGGTCATACGACTGTCGGTGGACCCCGAAAGGGCTGGCCGGTAGTACCGGTCCAAATTCCGCCCTTATTTCCGCCAAATAGGCAGTGCGAGGCAGAAGGTTATCTGACCCGCACTATCCAGCGTCGGAAATATGACCGGAACTGGACCCAGAACTACCGGTCCCCAAGCTAGCCGGTACTACCGGTCAAGGGGGCAGGAGCTGGTCTGGCCGGTACTACCGGTCCAAGATCCGACGCTATTTCCGACAAATAGGCAAAGTTAGACAGAAGTCTTACTGAGCCCAAAAAGGCTTCATCGGAAATAGGACCGAATCTTCGGCCGGAAGTACCGCTCGAACAGCTCAGGAAAACCTGGCGGTACTACGCTGCTGGCCGGTACTACCGTCAGGTAAACCCCTCCAACAGCTCAGAAAACACTCTCTCACTCGAAAACTGGGATGGCTGTGGAGGTGCATATATGGTCTGTGCATGAAAAATTGATTTCCCACAACCTTCCTAGATGTACTCCCTCTTGATAGTACGGTAGCCTAAAATGTAAACAAGAGAAAGTGAAAAATAAAAGCTATCGACTACAAGCTCTTCCTTGAGAGACAACATCCACGAACACGTCCGAAGATAGAACCTGAAACTTGGACACACGGTTAACCCACAAAAGGAGTTGTCATCAACACCAAAAACATAAGGAGAAAAAATAATCCTTTCAATCTCCCCCTTTTTGGTGCTTGATGACAACCCCACAAGATTTGCACAAAGATGCAACTAAAGGTGAGAGGCTCCCCCTGAAGACATGGGAGAGAGCTCTCCCAACCGAGAAAAGAGTGGAGCTCATACCTTGCACCAACACAATTATGGTGAGACAAAGATTTGACAATTAAGAATAGTCCACCACAAATCCTTATGAGAATGCCAGAGAGATACCTTACCACATAGATTCACCAACAAGGTAGCAACCATACAAGAGGTCCATAGACAATAACGTAATAAAGTGTGCACGAGCATAAAAAGATCAAAGAAAAAGCGAGCTCGTGACACAACCCATGCAAATCCCGAGATCCTAATCTGCAGCACTTTCCCCCTTTGGCATCAAGACGCCAAAAGGGAAAAGAAGCCAAACCACGTGCCCCACCCTGTAAGCGGAGGAGGCGGCTCGGGGTCCCAAGAGGCATTGTTCCAAGCAGGCGGGAACTGACTGGAGATCTCTGGCTCGTCATCACTATCAGTCCACCTGCAATGTGTGTTGATCCACTCATCCTTGGGCACGGTGACGGAGCTAGACTCATGTGACACAGGAATATCAAGCTTCCTCATGATGGCCTTCTCCCGACGAACACTGTGCCTCTGAGCAACATAGGACTGATACTCACGGTTCTGAATGAAGTAGAAAGTCTTCTTCACCTTCTTCAGCAGCTTTTTAGCCCAAGAAGGCTGCCTCACAAGTCGGGGTGGAGGAGAAGCCTCAACACGGTCCCCATCACTAGCATCCGAACCAGTTCTTCCAAAGCATCCCGACATCAGCCTAAGAGCGAGGTAACTTGTGCTTCATCACACGGAGAGTTTTCTCCTCATGAATAGTGAGAACATCCTGAGGGTAGAAAGAGCCAGTTGCCACCCTCCACTTGGCATTGATAAGAGTCTGAATGTAAGGAGCATAAGGACAAGACCTCTTCTCAATCATAGCGGACCAGATTTCTTCAAAGATATAATCCATAACATCAAGGGTCTCATGAGAGTTTCTGTGGCGGTAGGTCTGAAACAGGAGATCAATCTGGAAGGCATGAAGCTGATCAAAGTTACCTGCCTTGGGAGCAATGGTGTTCTGATAGACCTTGCACATGATGTCATAGGTGGGAAGGAGATGGGCAACGTTTCCAGCAACGCCACGACCCTCAATGTAAAGAGGCTCAAGAACTTCCGGCTCGGAGGCCTTCCCCCTATGCACCCACCACCCATTGGCACGACGGCCGCCTTCCTAAATAGGGTAGCCAAGAAGGGCGGCAAACTCAGACCACTTAGCATACAGATAGTGGTTTTGGGTCATCCACTTCATGGTACGATCATCAGGGTCAGTATCAAAGTAGAGAGTGGAGTAAAACTGAGCAATGGCCCTCTCATCAAAGTTCTCACGGTGTTGCATCAGCTTGATGAGCCCAAACCTCCTGCACATATCAAGAGCTTCACCAAAGTATTCAGGGTTGCTCTCCATCTTTGCAATGTTGATGTGCTTCTGAGGAGCACACACATTCTTCTTCTTAGTAGCATAAACCTCAGAATAGATCTCCTGTTGACGACGGTGTCTTAGCTCGAGCGATACAGGAAAACCACAGGCGGTACTACATTGGCCTGGCATTACCGTCAAGGCAGAAACCCCTCCAACAGCTCAGAAAACACTCTCTCACTCGAAAACTGGGATGGCTGTGGAGGTGCATATATGGTCTGTGCATGAAAATTGATTTCCCACAACCTTCTTAGATGGACTCCCTCTTGATAGTACGGTAGCCTAAAATGTAAACAAGAGAAAGTGAAAAATAAAAGCTATCGACTACAAGCTCTTCCTTGAGAGACAACATCCACGAACACGTCCGAAGATAGAACCTGAAACTTGGACACACGGTTAACCCACAAAAGGAGTTGTCATCAACACCAAAAACATAAGGAGAAAAAATAATCCTTTGAATTACCAATACCAGAAAATTATTCTCTCATAACAAGATTGAGTAAAGCAGGTTTTATCTCAAAGAAAGTATCTTCAGGCACATGTGGAGCAATAGGTGTGCTTAATAAATCATTGTTGTTGGTGCTAGTGAAGTCACACAACTTAGTGTTTTTAAGAGTAGTCATTTTTATGTGTTTTCAAATAAGAAAGCAAACTAGTAAAACTATTTTTTTTGTGTTTTTAATAAAGAAACAAGCAAACAAAGCAAAAAAAAAAACTAAGCAAAACAAAAATAACAAAGTAAAGAGATTGGTTATGAGGGACTCCCCTTGTGAAGATGTCCTTGACTTCCGACAGCGCCTTGAGAAAAATGCTTGATGGCTCGGTGTTGGCGCGAAAAATCTTTGTGCGGTGTTGATGTAGAGCTCGTTGGGAACCCCAAGAGGAAGATATGATGAGCACAGCAGCAAGTTTCCCTCAGTTATGAACCAAGCTTTAATCGAACCAGTAGGAGTAAGGAAACACCCCAAAGGTGTTGCTAGCTGAGCCTTGGTAGTGCGTACTACCGGTGCTAGTAGCAACGTGGAGACCTGCACAACTTGCGATGAGGTTGCCAATCTCACTGTGTTTTGCTGAAAACAAATGATTAAACGTATCGAATGGGAAAAAATAATAGTTTATAGAAAGTAAACACAAAGCAGTAAACAGTTTGTAGATTGTATGTAAAGAAAAATGACCAGGATCCATAATTCACTAGAGGTGACTCTCCTTAGATAGATAACATGCTGGGTGAACAAATTACAGCGGGGCAATTGACAAACATCGAGAAAGCAATACATGCATATACTAATCATCTTAACTCCTTTGAGACTTGATTGGCCATTACAACATTATACATAGACCGCCATCTAACTGCATCTATGACTAATAATCCACCTTCAGGTTATTATCCGAACCCCCTCCAGTATTAAGTTGTAAGCAACAGATTATTGATTTACGAACTACTTGTAAAGTAAACAATACGATTGTTCTATGAACAAAAGATTGTTGTTTTCTATGAACAATGGTAAACTAGAAGCCAACGAGAAGACAAAGAAGAGGATGAAGCTTGATGCTGGTATGTGAATGTGCTACTTTTTGGACAACGTGTTTGAACATTTGATTGGGTGGCTGTGTAAACTATTGCGTCATTTGCTTGAATCGCTATTGATGAAACCTGTGCATGATACTGTTACTTGCCGTTCCAAATCGCTGGAACAGTAAATAACGTTTTCAATCGCGCGTTTTACAGGCCGGCTGTTTACGGGGTCTGCTGGAGCTGCTGCGAGAGTGTACCGACTTCACGTTGCCCCGTAGAAAGCTTCGAGAGCAAGCCCCCAGGCAAAGCAGTACCAAAACCCGGAAACGCTCCAAAGCAGCCAGCCCGGCACAACCGTAGCTGCAAGAGACGGACAGCGCCACCCCCGTCGCTTTCCTCACTGTACCCGTACTCGTATCCCTCCTCCTCCTCCTCTCCGTCTCCAGCTCTCCCCAAAACAGCAAGCGAAGCGAGCGAGCAACCACCGCCAAAACCCAAACCCTAACTGCCACCACCGCCACCACCACCATCCTCCCCATTTCCGGCTCGCCACTGCCCTTCCGTTCCCGTGCAACGCACGCCAGATCGGCGGCCGGATCAAATCGCGCGCTCGCCTCTGCTGCTGCTGTAGCGCAGGGCGGCGGGGAGACCGGTGCTCGGATGCGGCCGATCTGAGGCGGCGAAGAGGAGAGCGAGGGGATGTCGTCCGCGCCGGCGCCGGGTGGGGCGTTCGACCGCTACGTCCAGCGCGGCGGCGCGGCGGCGGCGGCGGCGGCGGCGGCGGCGGCAAGCGGCAACACGGTGCGTCCTCGCGTGCTTACCGTTGCGTGGGTATTGGGTTGCTTCGTTGCGTGCACGGTGGGGGTAGTGGCTCTGCTGGGGTTGGGATTTGGTGTGGGTTTGGCATCCGATGCTGATGGGCGGCATCTCGGTTCCGTGTACCCGGTGGCTCTAGAATTCGGAGGGTCTGGGCTGCGCTGAGACCGGCTGCTTCTTCTGCTATTAATAGGTTGGCTTTGCTCCTTGATCGGATTGTGTTAGAGGCGCCGGGGAGAGTGTATGCCCTTTTTGACTCGAGGAGCTTCAACTTCCTGGCCAATGATGACGGCACTGGTTGGTATTTGCAAAGCAGCTGAGATTTTGATTTGGAGGAGGCAGGCTTACCATTCGGGTGTAGGATCATGATAGAACATGGATTTACATCTGTGGTGGTTTTTGCTGGATGCGGATGTTATGCCTGGTCAAATGATGTTGGTTGAGTTGAGACAGAGTGAAGAAATCACTTGAGGGCGGGTGATTTGCGGCACAGTAAAATGGATCAGAAATGACTAGGGTGGGTTGTCAAGGAAGGAAGGAGGAATACCATGGTTATAACGGTGGACTACATGGGAGTATAAGCGGCTGATACATGCAAATACATTTACTGTTTCAACTTTCAAGAGTGCAAAATGTGGGAATTCTGCATGGTATTATGACTGGCTGTAAAGCATGTGGATATGATGGAAGTGCCAAACGATGCTTACGCGACACTGTTGCTGCCTATAACATTAAGACATGCTAAATATGCATATAGCCCGGTGTCAGTAAACTAAAACAATTCGATTACTACTAACTCGAAATAAATAAAGCAGGATGGAAGAAAATATCCTAGTGCTAGTCTAGATACTCTATCCATGTCTGGAAGTCCAGAATTCAGTATAGCTCAATGTAACTCACAGTAACCGAAAGTCCAAAACATGCCCATATACATCAATGCCGTTTATTCAGAGTTATATGGTAGATAAATTTCATTATAAGATTTGCATTTTTTTATGGCCACCATACTTAGCATGAAGCACTGGAGCTGAAATAAAAATAATAATCGTAAAAAATGTGACGATGAACATATTCCATTTCATTTCTTCTCTCGTCTTGCTATGAATTCTGGACATTGGTCTATACACATAGTTAATTGAGAACTCCACATTGCAGTTTCTTAGTTCACTTTTACTATGAGCTGTCCAATGTCCATCTACATTTTCTGATGTCATAATAACATGCTAATCAGGTTTTCAAGAGTGGACATCTCTTCATATCATCGAAAGGTACCTCCAACTGTGCTATTTCATGATAATTAATCAGGTTTCAATACTGACTCTTTGATTATCGCTAATTGGTTGCTCATATTCTGGAGCTAAGTGGGAGCAATGTAATGTTTCGTAGTTCTCTAAGAAGGAAAATCAAATTTAACTGCATGAACTTCAAAAATTAAGAAGTATCCGATGAAAATCTGTTCATGATGATAATTGAGATATGCCTATGTCATGCATATGGTGCCATTCTTTAATAAGAATGCTATTGCCGTCCTTGTCACCAGCATATGTGGAACAAAAATATGTTACCTTGTGATATTTCGATTGTCAACTGCAACTAGGACACAGAGTCAGCTAACCATTACTCCTTTCCATATCTAAAATTTTGAATCATGGTCTGGTCAACAAATTTATTCCATATCATACACTATGGTGTTCGAGTTCAGTCTCACATGGCTGGTTATGGTTCTCATTTTCAGTTTTTACTTCGGGTAGCATTTTCTTATCGTGAAAGAGAACTCTTGCATATCTACTTTTCAGGACTTGGATGGAAATCATGGAAAAAACGCTGGTTCATCCTCACACGAACATCATTAGTTTTCTTCAAGAGTGATCCTGTTAGTATCTCTATCCTTTTGAGTTTCCTTTATTTTGATGCGACACTTAGCCGGATCAAACATTTATGTCTTGATGCCCAAAATCAACTATCATTGTTATGATTACCGAACGGTTGAAAATTTCCTCCAAAATAGTAACCGCTCAACTGAAATGAAGTAAAATGTGGACAACTCTTGAGACTACTAGGTAGTAGATATGATGATTCATGTTGTCCTCTACATTACCTCCTGTAGAAATTAATTTGATAGTTCTATTTGGTTTCATTGTTCGTTGCATCTTCCACATGCATACTGCTACTGTTGTCATGCATGTTTATTCAACGTCTTGGTGCTGATGTCAGACTGGTTACTCAGTATGACAACATCCTTAGGTTGAATAATATTTCTCTTATGTCATCTTGGATCCAATGGTTCTGTACATAAGTTTCATAATGAGTCCAACCACTAGTGAATATAATGCATGTTGGTTAACGTATGAAACAATTTTTCTTTCCACAGTGGCATTACTAAATACGGAGTATCATTGAGATTTCTTCTCTCTGTATCTTAGTAGTTGAAAATTTAGGCCTTATGTGCAAGCACACATTTCTTCTCACTTCTTAACAAGTTCCTTATGTGGGGCATTGCAGAATACCTTGCCCCAGAGAAGTGGCGAAGTGAATGTTACTTTGGGAGGGATTGATTTAAACAATTCTGGCAGGTATTAATCTCTTCTACTGAACATTTTCATTTTAGGGATGTTGTGTGCCAGTATTATTGTATTAAAGTAGTTTTCTTGTGCAGTGTGGTAGTCAGAGAAGACAAAAAATTGCTGACTGTCCTTTTCCCAGATGGTCGTGACGGTCGTGCTTTCACCCTTAAGGCATGGTTTCCAACTTATAGTTAGCCCCATAAGAAATTGTGAGAATTTACTAATATAGCACTATCTCTTAAAATTACGCTTTTGCTTAATACAGGCAGAAACTTCTGAAGATTTATTTGAGTGGAAAACAGCATTAGAAGAAGCTCTTGCACAGGCTCCAAACGCAGCTCTTGTGATGGGGCATAATGGGATATTTCGCAATGATACTGCTGATACATATGAAGGAGCTACTCCAAATTGTTGGTTCCATTGTGATCTTGCTTTTTTTTCTCTAGAGCTTTAAACCACCTTTGCAGTTCAATCAATACCCAATTGCTTGCAGGGAGAGAGAAGAGGCCAATCAAGTCATTAGTTGTTGGCAGGCCAATTCTGCTTGCATTGGAAGATATCGATGGCAGCCCTTCTTTTCTTGAGAAAGCTCTGCGCTATCTTGAGAAACATGGTAGGCGCAAAAAAAGTTAACTAGTAGAACTAATTTTATAACCTGGAAAACCTTACCTGTTTCTAATTAAGTCATCTTTATAACATTTAATTCGTTACATATATCTTTTCTTACAGGGATAAAGGTAGAAGGAATTTTGCGTCAGGCTGCAGACGTGGAGGAGGTCGATAAGAGGTTACAAGAATATGAACAAGGTTTATGTAATTTCGTAACTAAATTTTTAGCTAGTACAGTGACATGGTTGTATTGACAGCTCTTGTGCCATGGTTTCCTTATGTTGATCAACGTATGTGTACTCTGTAACTGTTTCTATCTCATATCAGGAAGAACCGAGTTTGCACCAGGTGAGGATGCACATATTGTCGGTGACTGTGTGAAGGTATTTCACTCATTCAGTCACTCTAGTAATTAGAATAATTTTGGTGCCACACATGTAGGGATTATTCCTTCTTCACTAAGTGAATTCGTGGAAACATCTCTGCAGCACGTTCTTCGCGAGCTGCCAT
Organism: Avena insularis; assembly: GCA_023614405.1. Classification (NCBI taxonomy): domain Eukaryota; kingdom Viridiplantae; phylum Streptophyta; class Magnoliopsida; order Poales; family Poaceae; genus Avena; species Avena insularis. Next base: position 547,698,837 of record CM042690.1, read on the forward strand.
CCTCACCAGTACCTGCTTCTTGCTGTACAGCATTGTTGGAAGCTTTTCGTAAGTTTTCTGTTCAGTTCATTCTAAAATGTTCTTGTGCCATTTCGTTGAGTGTCATGTACAAAATGTTGGATGTCAGTAGCAATAGCTTTTCCCCAGTTTGAAATAACTACCCACACCTTCACCTGTGTACCCAAGTACAACAGCAAACCACAACTGAAGTAAGATTTACTTTCTACTGCCAGCGACATGCTAAGGCTCCGTTTGTTTCAGCTTGTGCTTCTGCTTTTAGTGCTTTTAGGTTCAGAAAAGCAGTAGAGCAAACAAACACAATTTTATCAAAGCGCTTCTAACAAGTGCGGCTCGCAAATACACGGTAGCCGGGAAGCGGGGCGAGAGGTGCTTCCCGAGATTTTCCCAGCTTCCCGAGTTCGCTGGACCGTAGTGCCCTCAACGGTTCGGGGTATTTACAAGATTGTTGCCATCTTGATCAAGCCCCCGCCGATCCCCGTGTCCCCGACCCCTAGCGACGGCGGGCTAATGTTCCAACGCCCTCCTCGCCCCGGTCGTTGCCGGCCTGCAGCACCACCCATCCCCGCCGCCATCCCACTCCTTTCCCGACCTCCCCTGACTACACTGTGCCGGAATCGACCGGTCACCCCCGACCACCTGCAGTACAACACGGGGACGGCCGGCGAGCTCTCTCCGCGCCAATCCCCTCGAGTTCCAAGGTCCATAGGCCTCTTCTTCGGCGCCCCCACTCGTCCTGTTCCTCGCCGGTATGCAGGGGTTGACCTCGTCCTGTTCCTCCCCGGCGTGGGCAGATCTTAGGCGGGAGTGGTGGTTGGAAAGCTCGATGCCGTGGGGGCCTTCGGTAGCTATTGGTGGTCGGGTGGTACAGCGCCCCAGCATCTTCGCCGTCGGTCTTCGTGGAGGACAGGTCGTTCCCGCCGCTAGTGAGGAGGAGCGACAGGAGCAGGAAGGTGGAGGACGACGGGCTGCAGACATCCATCGTTCCTTTCGTGCAGACCAAAAAAAAATGCAGACATCGATCCCCATTTGTTAAAGATAATTGCAATTTAGACCTGCTGATGTTACGTATATTTTTTTTTGCAAGTCGATTATGAGCTCTTTTGTTTGCATGAATCACAAAGGAAAAACATTTGAAAAATAGAGGAAAAATAAACCCCGGAAATTTCATTGTATTGCGAATGTGGCACCAGTCACCACGGTGTCGCAATATCTTTTGAGTAGAAATATGATGTTTTGACTAATAAGCCAAAAGCTAAAAGCTAAATTTTAGTAACAAGCGTGTTTACAATTATTTTAGAGAAAAATATAAATTTAGATAATTCAACTCTTAAGCTTGATAATCACGTAAAAACAACCAGAATTACCTAATTCGTTTTAAATAATTATTTATACAACATCTTCTGCACTTAGGGGCATTTTAGACATTTCAATCTTAAAATCAGCAACATCAACTATAAAAAAGCACTCTTGCCAAACACCAAAACTCTACTTCCACCAGCTGCTTCCACAGCTGCTTCTACACAGCTGCTTTTCCACAGCTGCTTTTCAACAGCTGCAGCTCAAACAAACAGAGCCTAACACTGTCTCCAACTATTGGATTTGAGTTGTTTGACACTCTGACCTAAGAGTACCCAAGTGATGTTGAATAAATCTCCTTACTATGTGAAAATTTAACCATTTATGCCTGGGAATTGAATTTCTTCTGCGCAATGTATCTGTCATCTTGAAACAGTTTATACGAAGTACATAAAATACTAGCATATGTATGACAGGACTCCCATATCTATATATAAAATAACTGGGGCACCATGGTGCCCAGACAGCATACGTGATACACACATTTTTTGACATGACCTGGTACATACCTGAAGGTATGCGTACCTAAGTTACACATACCTAAAATATGCATACTAGAGTTACATATACCTTCAGGTATGCACACATAAGATGTACGTATGCCAACATTTAATTTTTATTTGTAAAGAATGCATGGGAACAAAACTAAATTCCTTGTATACACCCATTCATATAAAAGTGATCGCCTACTTCCAATTTTGGTTCCGTCTTGTTCTATTTACTGAAGCCTGTAGATAAAGAGAAAGTGGGGAGTTTGCTTGTGAACCATGCATTATATTGAGCCCGGCCCTAAAAGCTTAATTCAATATTTCTAGCTTATAAGGATAACACCAAATAGATAAGATCCTATCGCTTGGATAAGGAAAGACATAACTAAGAATGGCCAACAATCAATTCGTAACAATGCAATCTAATCAAATGATGGTTGCTGAGGGAAATGCTACATTACCATAGGTTCTGCTCACATGAACAGTACCAGCGACCATATTACCATAGCCGTAGTTACTTTACTCCAAGATATTATAGGCTTCTATCTGGTGCCTGGCATCTTCCCTAGTGCGGCCTCAGTCTGTCTATACTAGCATCATGTTTGCGTGAATGTGCTCTCACTATCTGTATACACTCCAAGTTTGAACAAATAGTTGATTACTTGATACATAGGTTTATCATTGAATATTATTATTTTATAAAGGTTCACATAGCTCAGACAATTTGCTGCCTTTTTATTGGTTATTAATGGTCCATATATTCTGTTATACATTCATAGGGATGGAGACTAATGAAGCTCGGATAAATGCTATGCGTTCAGCTATATCTGAGACATTTCCTGAGCCTAATCGGCGCTTGTTACAGAGGTTAGCCTCAGATTATTCTTATAGATTTCAGTATTGAATTACACAGAGTTTACTGGGGAGTTCTATCGTTCTCATCTGACTTCTGTTGGCCTGCCAGTTTTTGTAAATGCGATGCACCATTCATTTTTATCTGAAATTCCGTTTGCTGATCAACCTGAGCATTTTATGATTAACTTGTATGTGCTAATTGCACATGAAATAACAACTACTGTACTAATGTGGACTATTTTAGCTTGCCCTATGACTATACAGTTTTATCCCTTCTGATGTTGAATTAACTTTTCAGTTTGAACTAATATCTCAGTGCCCATTTGTGTTGTTTAACATGTGATCAATTAGACAAAAAACACTTACCATGGAAAGAACTTCCTTCATGGAGATTCCTTTTTGCAGAATTTTGAAAATGATGTACACTGTTGCTTCTCATACTGCTGAGAATCGGATGACAGCATCAGCAGTTGCTGCCTGTATGGCCCCTCTCTTGCTACGTCCGCTTTTGGCTGGGGAATGCGAGATGGATGAAGTATTTGATATGGATGGTGATGATTCTGCCCAGCTTCTTGCTGCTGCAAATGCTGCAAATAGTGCTCAAGGCATTGTTGCAACTCTTTTGGAGGAATATGAGAGTATTTTTGATGTAAGGTTCTCTGGTGCTGCAAGTTCTTTACCTGCAAATCTTAGGTGGCTTCATTTTCTTTCTCATAGTTGTTATAGGCGTAAGTTTTTTCTCTTCAAATCTTATGTTGATTTGATCACTCTGTTGAAAAGTTCACTGTCTGTGCTGCGCATATGATTATTTTCTGTGGGTACTGTGTCAATGGTGGTATGTGAGGCGGCTAGTGGAGTGCTTTGCCTCTTTTTTTATTCGATCTGTCTTCTGGGTGTTCTGTTTCGTTTGCACATGTACCATTGAATATTCATGTTTAATAGTTTTGCAGGATGAACGCCTTGTTGGATCGTCCCCATCATCTGAGTCTCAGATTGAAGATAGTGGCAGTGAAGCATCAACTGATTATGTAAATATGGATGCCAAAGGTAATGGATTTCATGATGCAGAAAATGATGTGGATCAAGAAATGGATGATGAGAATGGTGCAGAACGTATACTTAGTGGAAAATTGAGTGAGAGTAGTGGATATGCTGGGAGTGACCTCTATGATTACAAGGTTTTGCTATGCTCTCTGCCTTTTAAGCTTAGTAGGATCGGTGTCGTAATTGCAGTGATATCTTTCAGTTGATTCTTATTGTTCTCCTGATTGAATGTCAGGTTCGTGCTGATTCAGATGCTGAGCACTCTTTTGATGATAAGGCATTGGAAGAAAAGGCAGATTTCAGCAAAGGTCCAAAAATTCACTCATCTGAAAGTGGTTCATTAAATATGGAAATATCACCGAGTGAAAAGAATCCTTCTAACCCAACATCCGGTCACGAAACTCCATTGTCTATGGGAGAGATCCTTTCTTCTTTGGATCCTGGAATTTCTCTACCTAGCCATGGTTCTGAATATTCTGCAGTCAGACACTCAAACAAAACAAATGGGTCTCACCCACATGTGAAGCGCAATAACTTCTGGGGTCGGAACAATGTAAGCAATAATTCTAGTTGTATTTACTTCATTCAGTGGAGCCGTTTAGTAGGACTAATGTCTCGTTGTGCCAACTTTTCTAGTGTGTTGAATTATTGTTAGCATCTTTAACGACATTTGTTCAATTCAAGGTGATAGAATTGTAGAAAAGAGAACATATAAAGATGAAATCACAGTGACGTCATCATAAAACAGAGATGCATGCGTCATTCAGAATTTTGATGTATATGCATCACTTGTGCAGGCAAGGAAGAGCCAGCATCCAGAATCAGTTGACTCATCTGGTGAAGAAGAGTACGCTCTTTTCCACTAAACGCCAATCTTATTTATTTATGTTGCTGCTTCACTGGGGTGTTGATTTGCCTGTTAGGCTTCTGTTCTACACCTCCTCCAAATATACAATCTAGCAGTCCACCTGTTCACCTCTGTGATCCGATGTCCATAAAATTGTTGGTGATGTGGTCAGGGTAGGAGGGCACCCAGAGTTGCTCGTCTGGAGGAAAGAAACGTGCAGAAAAAAAATCTGTGCCAACATTTTCAAATTTAATTCTTTTGTGTGATAAAGTTATGAAACAGGGGATATTAGTAGTTCTGGAAAATCGGAAATATCTCTGAAAGGGAAGTGCAAAGGAAATCTGCTGTATTTTCAAATTTAAGTCTCAAATGCCCACCCTCAAAGCTGTAGCCATCTGTATATCTGTAGTTTCTGCTTAGCTAATACTCCCTCCGTTTTGAAATATAAGATGTTTTAGCTTTGTGAAAGGAGTGTATCTAGACTCCTTTTAGTGTGTAGGTTCATGTAGATTTGGAGTGAACCTACACACTAAAAGGGGTCTAGATACACTCCTTTCACAAAGCTAAAACATCGTATATTTTGAAACGGAGGGAGTACTACCTAGTCATATTCTTGCATTTAATACTCATTACATAACAATGAATGTTGCAAATTAGATGGTAGTGTATATTTTGTTGAACTTCAGTTAGCATCCTGACTATTTGGCAGCTGATACCTGTGTAATTTATGAACAAGGACACTTGTTTCAAGCTTGCCAGTTTCTTCTTGGATGCACAAGTCCAACGGTCAATTTTGATTCCAATTTTCTGTGTAAACAAACCTTTCAGGCTTGCGATTCAAAGGCTTGAAATTGCAAAAAGTGATTTGCAGAATAGAATTGCCAAAGAGGTATGGGATGGAACTTCACACCTACCAGCTCCTTTTATTTATTATCTTCCAGTCATATGATGGGAAGTGTCTTGCAGGCTCGAGGAAATGCAATATTACAGGCGAGTTTGGAAAGAAGAAAGCAAGCACTACATGAACGTCGCTTGGCCCTGGAGCAGGATGTATGCTGCATTCCCTTGCCTTATTAATTTTGCTTGGTGATTGTGTAATTATGTCCTAATTTAGGGAAGTGACATCTTTGTCCGCCAGGGTTCAGTTTATCTTGGATCTTCCTAGGTTGCTAGTTTGCTTCTTTGGCTCTCAGGACAATGAGGGGGTTACTGCTACGATGAGTCCAAATCAAAGAATCTTCCTAGCATAATGCAATATCCCATTTGTTTTGCTGGAAAACTTTTTTTTCATTCTGTTGACTTCCTTTTGTTGCTAAAGTTCGTGTGTTTTCTATACTGAGTCGTCATCAATGTCTATAATCCCTAAAATAGTGTGAGAACATCCCATTGGCCTCTGATTTTAGATATCCTAGTCTTAGCCATTATTTGTGGTAACCGTCCAACCAGGTTCCTTCTGGCATTTGGAGCTTCTCTCTACAGACAAATTGTCTTGTATGCAAGCCTTGCCTGTCAGTTACTTGGAAGTTAGACCGGTTTGGTTAATTTTATTCTTGGAAGAATCGAATTGGAAGCACCCCAAAATAAAGGAACCAAAATAAGATAGTGCATGTAGCCCTGCACAAAATTCAGGTTAACTGTCAAGAGTAAACATATTCCAAAATAAAATAGTGCATGTAGCCCTGCACAATTTTTTACTTTCTGCTTAATTTATTTTCGTGCAGTTACTGTTGAACAAGTTCTGATATACTAGATGGTGATTGAATTATTCGGGAGATAGTTTTCTCAACTGTCTATCTACAGGTGTCCAGGTTGCAAGAGCAGCTACAAGCTGAGAGAGATCTTAGATCTGCATTGGAGGTTGGGTTGAGCATGTCTTCTGGACAGTTTTCAAGTCCACGTGCTATGGACTCGAAGGTACCTTCAACAATTGCTCTACTTGCTGACTTATCTTATGGAGTCTCATTTTCTTCCTTGTTTTTCTCAAGACAAGGGCTGAGCTTGAGGAGATTGCTCTCGCTGAAGCTGATGTTGCAAGGTTAAAACAGAAGGTTGCTGAACTTCACCTCCAGCTAAATCAACAGCGCCAACACCAATATGGCCCATCACCTCTAGATGGAAATGATCGTTATCACCGTATTCCTGGCCATTTTTCACAGCAGTAAGAATATCAATTTTATTCTTTCTTTTTGTCGCCATTGACGATGCTGCTCGATATGTGGTTCTAGCATCTTTTGATTTGTTATGTGACTTGAAATTCGGTGGGAGATTGTTAATAGTTCTATTTTATCGAAGTAAAATCTTCTTTAGTTAGTGCCGAATTATGCTGCAGCTGTCTTAACATGGTTCCTTTTCAGACCAGTTTCAACACTGCTTTGATTGTGGGCTTTACATTACTATTTCTAGACAAAGACTGGATATGTTGCGTGCTCGTAATTTACTTGCCATATTATGACACTCTTTTATTGTTACCAGAAACTTTGTTCAACCAGGATTTGACATGAAGGTTGCCTTCTGTAATCAAGAGAAGCAGAGAAATGAGGTTTGTTTAGAATTTCTCCCTATACACTGTCTCAACCAGGATTTGACGAGTGGAGATGCTCTTACTTTTGCAGTATAGAGTTATTGAGGTTCATCAGTTTTGTTGGAGTTCGCCTAAATCTGTATAATGGTTCTAGATTCTTTTACTAGGAATAGTAGTAAATTCAGTACTTGACAAAAATTTCCTGAGGATCTATTGAAGTTTCTTGGATGTTACTACCTCTGTTTGTAAATAGATGATGTCCTAGAATGCGTGAAGTCAAACTTCCTTAACTTTGACTATCATCTAGGGTTGCAAAGCAGACGAGTGGAGATGCTCTTACTTTTGCAGTATAGAGTTATTGAGGTTCATCAGTTTTGTTGGAGTTCGCCTAAATCTGTATAATGGTTCTAGATTCTTTTACTAGGAATAGTAGTAAATTCAGTACTTGACAAAAATTTCCTGAGGATCTATTGAAGTTTCTTGGATGTTACTACCTCTGTTTGTAAATAGATGATGTCCTAGAATGCGTGAAGTCAAACTTCCTTAACTTTGACTATCATCTAGGGTTGCAAAGCGGACATTCCGCAACCCGCTTATAGGTATATCTAAAGTCAAACATATGCTAATTTCAAATAAAAATTGAGTTGGGTTGACTTCTAGAACACCTATATGTGGGTTTATGCGGGCTCTTGCTTGCAGCCCTACAAAGCCCACTTAGTTTTGTCATGAGAAACTTAGAGCGTGTTTGGTTTGCGTCCACAACGCTTTATGCCTGGCCTGGACTTTCCCTGAGGTTTGCCTGGCTGTTGTTTGCTTCGTGTCCTGGAAAACAAAATGCATGCCTGGCCTGGCATGTCCCGATCCGTGATTAGCCTGGCCTAGTGCAAAAAGTAAACACGAAAACAAATAAGCCCACCGAGGCAGCATGATTAGCTGACCAAACATCGATATACCAGGCTAGCCTGTCAAGGCAAAAATATCCACGCATTTCAGGCTTGATCTAGGCACAACTTCAACCCAGGCATGTCGTTCAGGCCTCCAACCAAACACATTCTTATACTATTAGATCTGTAACGAAATTATCTTCATAATACCAAATTTTACAATTTTATTATCATATTCGTGTGAAAAATAACGTTCAAAGTTGCATATTGGATACTGTCTCCCAATTCCAAAATGTCATCTAGCTACAGGATGTTATTTTAATTCCAACTCCCACAAGTCTGCTATATGCTGGTAGAAGTGGCCAACTGTTGGCCTAAATCAGGGTTACAAGAACTGGTGTCCTATAAAGTAGTGTGTACTTTGGGCCATCCATTGTTTAGTGTTATAAATTCTAGAAAGATTTGAACACAGATAAAATTAAGGGTGCTAATTCAGAGGGTGGTAGTTTTCTTTTAGCAGACTCCTTGGTGAATTTCTACTGATACTGTATTATTTTTGGCAGGAGAGCTCGGTGGATGCACCACAATGGAGGAACATCAAGCAACATGTGCTACCTTATGGTTCTTCAAGGCCGCTGACCCGCAAGCTTTCCTTGGATGCGTCTTCAAGCGATTCAAGAGGCGTAGAGGCATCAACAAGCATGTCATCAGAGAGCACTTCTGTGGTAATCAATATCCCAAAGTTAGCCGAGGTTGGGGAAATCAAAACACTTTGTTCTCGTTAATTATGCCAAAAAGATTAAGACGATTCATGTTTATTGTTTGGCAGGGTGTTGAATATGGGAGGCAGCCAATGGTGGCATCCTCCACGTTGGTAGAACTAACAAGTAGGCTAGATTTCTTCAAAGAGCGGAGGTCGCAACTGATGGAACAACTCCATAGTCTTGATTTGGGACATGGATCTGCTTCTCAGGGTTTCCCATACAAGGCACCTTCTCCTTGGAACAGTCCAAGGTAGGATATGTCCATTGTATATCCTTGGTATAGATTCTTCTTCTGTCTTCATCATTTGTAGAAGCTGGTGGTGGTAATGTAAATTTTCTTTTCTTTTTTTCTCATCTTCTCTAATATGGGTTTGCCGTTTTGTTGTTGCACGCATGAGGTAGCTATTTTTTTGTCTGCGTGATCTTGTAAGCTGGTGTCGGTAATGTAAATTTTCGTTTCTTTTTTTCTCATCTTCTCTAATATGGGTTTGCCGTTTTGTTGTTGCACGCACGAGGTAGCTATTTTTTTGTCCGCGTGATCTTGTAGCCTCCTGTATGTATGTAAAGGGGGCGTATTTAAACAAGTTTTCTAGAGATGTGGCGGTATATATATGTTCTTTTGTGTGGGTAGCTGCTCATAGGAAATGGATAGGTTTCATGTTTTGCTCCTTGTACTCTGTAATTTCTATGGCCCTGTTATTCATACCTTATTGTGGAAGTAAGGAGTACAAGCTAAAATGAGAACCGGGCTTGCATGTAATTTTGAGTAAATGTTGCATGCTTTATGTTTTCTTGTATCTTTGTATACACGTCCACAAGAAACTGTTATGATGCCATGTTAGCAGGCAGGCTGTTGACGAGGCGAGCTCCCTCTGCGGAGCTAGGTTGGGCTTAAACAAAAACACAAAACAGGCTCGGCAGGCCGCTTATAACTATAAAGGTATACAATGCTAAAAAAAACTACTCCCTCTGTCCCAAAATAAGCTTAAACATGTCTAGATTTGCATGCATCTATATGCTTAAACTGTCTAAATATATGCGAATCTAATTCACTTATTTTGGGACGAAGTACTCAAAATACATTTGCATATGCTATTGTTGACAACACTCGAAAACTATGCACAGTAAGTAGCATGCCTGACGACATAGCCCTGGCACCGCTGTAAAAGGAAGTATGTCCTGGTTCGTACGCTTGGTCGAATATTCGTGAGGAAACAAATGAAATGGAGAATAAAGAAATCGTAGACATACAACTTCAGATTCCCCGAGGGCCGGAATTATTGTTACCAAAGCCGTCCTGGGGACGCCCTACCCTTTACTCCCGTTATCCCGTAATATGTTGTGCATAATTTTGTGTGCAAGTCAAACTTTGCAATTTTTAATTAAGATTATATAAAATAGAGAAAATTGGTTATTTATCCACCGGTCTTGAATTATCTACCCAAAGTTAACTGTACATTGGTAAAATACCCATTAAGAACTTAGAAAGTAATACTACGTACAGTAGCATAGCAACACGCCATATGAGTTGTAGTCGTTTAGACTTATACTTGAGTTCAGGCTGGAGCAATATCAATGAGATCACAACTACTACCTCATCAGGCTGCAGCGATACTAATCAGGTGCAGAGAAACGAAGACAACATACGACTGTTCGTACGTCAACAACAAAGAACAGAATTAAGATGGATAGATGAGATTCGTAGCCGCGTAGGTACTGGCGGCCGGCGCCGAGCCGGCGGCAAGGACGACGGTCCTGAGCCGATGGAGCGGACGATGGGAGGATGGGACCGGACGGTGCCGGACGGCTGCAACGGTGTCAATCAACGGTCGATTCCACGGTGGTTGATTCGCCGGTGGGAGCGGCGATGGCAAGAGAATGAACTCGATGTAATCTAATTATCTAGCCTTTCACAACCAGATTTAATCAAGGGCCTACTATAATTGTGTTTTACTCTCTAAGTCTCTAATGGATATTTTACCAAGGTACAACCAACTTTGGGTAGATTGTCCAAGGCCCGTGAACTTTTGGGTAAATAACCAATTTTCCCTATAAAATAATCTGAATATATATGATATGAAATTTATATAATATGAAAAAATATTTTAAATCGATTCTAATAACACTAATTTGATATTGTATAGGTTCATATTTGTATCAAATTACTTGGTCAAACATTCTAAAGTTTGACTTCTATAAAATCTTATATGCAACATAAATTGGGAAGGAGGGAGTATCTCTGTGCTCTATCTACATATTGACAAATCTAGAAGAATTCTCCTCTTGTAAAACTCAAATAGACCAAAACCGCCAGTTGCATGTTCTTGAAAAATAGACAAAAACCTTTTGAGGCTTGGGATCTCGTTTGTAGGCCTAAGTCTAAGGTAGGCTTGGTATCATCGGTCTCTGTTCAAATTAAGGCTCACCCCAAATTTCTTGTTAGGTATGCTGTTGACTAGTGGAGGCTGCTTGAGTTTAGTCCCACCTCGTTTACCGAAGGAAGCCACACCCAGGTTATACGGGAGATATTTCTTTCTCTCTTTAGTCCAGGCTTTTGGGATGAAGTGGACTCTTTTCTTATAGTTAGGCTATGTGCGCATAAACATCTAACACATGCTGAGTGCTGGGCTGAGCTAAATGGACGCTAATATCTGATATCAGAGCCAGTATCGTCGGCTTTTCTGAGGGACTTCTCAGGAGATGGGATGTTAGGGCTGCTGTTGACTGGTGGAGGCTGCTTGAGTTTAGATCCACCTCATTTACGGAAGGAGGCCACATCTAGCTTATAAGTGAGAGATTACTTCCTCCCTCAAGTCCGGGCTTTTGAGATGGACAACTCTCTTCTTATAGTTGGGTTGTGTGCGCATAAACATTAAGTGCTGAACTAGGTCAAGTGGACGCTAACATTTCTCAACAGGTTCTCCAGTAAATTGCGTCTAGCACGGTAGCACCACCGTCTCGTTCTGGTGGAGAGGCATTCTCAATCTCTGCCCGAAACATAGAAGGCTCGCCTCCTATCAAATCTCATTCGGTGACTCGGCACTATTTCCGGGGTAGTTGGAAACCCTATTCACCAAATTCCCTAGGCTACACTCTTCTGCCATTGACAACTCCGCTCTGTCAAAGATATCATGCTGCTGCCAGATCTTATTGATGCCTTTAGTCTTCCTCTGTCTGCCCAAGCCTTTGATAAATTTCATGGATTCAGACAGATGGTTCTTCAAGTCAGAGTTGCTTACAAATATGGAGCTGATTTGGGTATTTGGTTCTACAAATGGGGCCCTTTTTTCTCTGCTAGCTAACTTATTTTGTGACATTGTGGAGCTTAGTTATAGTGCTTGGTCCTTCTCCTTAAAAAGGAGCTCTTCTTTCTCTCTAACATAATGAACGATGAGCTTTAGACCCCTTATTTCTTCGCCAAACGCTTTGTAGCCCCCCCCCCCCCCCCCCCCCAAACACACACACACACCGGGGTACACCCTTTGTATATTCCCCACTCCCTCTCTATTATACATACTTTTATTTAATTAATAAAATCTTACTGTCAAGTTCTCACCTACAGTTTGCAGTTCAGAAAAGATTTCACGGATGCTCTTGAAAACTGTTCAGAATTCAGATAGAAAGAAAACACTCCGGGAAACACAAAAGATTATTTTGGGCAGTAGCATATAAGCATGGCATGTTAACTCAGGTAAAACATTTACATCTCTGAACCTTGTCATTACAAGATAACACCGTAAGTTCAATCTCCGGACGTGCCGAAAATGAGCACGTGGAGAAAAGGATCTTCAAGTCAGCATCTAGACTAACATTAGTGATAATTCTATATGCATGTTTATAGCTATTTTAGGCATAGCTTGGCATTTTTGCGCTATGCTACACTGGCTGGAAAAGTACCCGTAAAAAGGCAGCTGTGTCTATTTTGTAAACAAACAAAAATGTACAGTTCGACCTGGTTATTGAAACGCACCGCTGTCGCCTTATTTCTACATGAGAGTCAGCCAGCTCAATTTTCCTTGGAATCTGCAAGCAGGGTTATCCTGATTTCTGAAGCTGTTTCTCATCCAGTGGTCTGGTGACTGATGATGTACAACAGTACACGTAGGGGCATCAAACCCTGCTGCGTCATGAGCAGCATCATGTTTTGACAGTTCGATGCATACATCCATGCCAGAGGTCCTGCTAGCTCTCGAGTCTCAATGTGTTTTCAGCTGTCTACCTTGTCTTCTTGGAATGCTTTGTAAACAAAATCTTTAAAGCGCCTGGAATACTGTTTTGGATCTACTGCAGAGATAGATGTCGGGTCATACTGGAAAGACTTGTATGCGTGTTCAAGCTTTTTGCTGATATCGTAATCTTGAAGTATGTCTATAATCCCGAAGTACAATATAACGTCGTAGAACTCCCCAGTAGGCTCTCCGATAAGCTGCGGTTCACAGTCAGTCCTCCGTACTGTTAGTTCGGCTTTTGTTGGCATGTTCGACCCGAGCCGTATCGTGCACATCCTGTCCACCCAAAGAATATTTTTTATGGTTATGTTAGAACACAGACACACATATATATCAGATTTATATAAGAAACAGGGTTTATATGCATGCAAACGATTTTCTGGCTATTAGTTCTTTCTTTTAAAAAAAAGCTATTTGTCCTTGATAAGCATCATATATCTCCAGCACTATTATATGAGTGGTTATATATTACTGCCTTCTCCTATGCTATCGAGCACATACTCAGTCAGCACATATGAAAGGAATGGACAAATGATAGGGTGCAACCAAATATTGCCTACATGTAAAATTTAATCCTAATGGGGTCTGTGTGGACATACCAGGAAAATAAATTGGGAGATACAATTTTTATAATAAGGCACAAGTGGACCAAAGGCTATGGCCTACATGTATTGCAAATAAGAGCAACATAACCAGGAGTCTTATTTCACCTGTTTGGATCAGTATCTCCTCTAGATAGGTGAGACGATAGGTGGGGTGATGATCCTCTGCTGCTATCACTATCAAAGGAACCTTCAAACAATGACGTTCGTAAGGTATACAGCAACCATGTCTAAAGTTGTTAAAATGTTCAATCTTTTTCAACAAACCTTCAGTCATTATAACTCTTTTGTCTCTAAAATGTACGCCCACCAAGAGACTGTAATCCATAATATTTTCCTGCTCGAGAAAATCACAGTCCTTGTCGACTTGTCTGCTTCACCAAATTTAACTGCTGCATTAACTTGGGAAATAATAATGTGATGATTTCTAACTGGGACTAGCCTCACTCACCTCTGGAACTCTTGGTACCAGTGTTTTTGCAATCGGAATATAAAGTTAAGATCAAGGTCTTTCAAAATAGTGTACTCGTCGATTTCTGTCTGTGGCTTGTCAGTTGTACGTCCAAGGGATGAGCCTTTCAGGTCAAATCTCCTATGGATATAGTGATCAGAACAGAACAGATTCCCCATGATGACAAAACGAACCTGGGTAATAGTATAGCAAACACAAGATCAGGCATAAATTACAAGCTTAGCAAGAATATATATATATAAGTAAAGTAACTGCAGCATGAAGACCAGATATCTTAAGCCCTGACCTTCTTTTGGTTAGCGCCGGCTAACTTGACACAATGAAGACCAAAAAACTTGGTGACTAGAGTGTTCTCGAAGGACCGAACATGATTGTAGTAAGCTCGAAGCATCTTCAGAAATATCTACATGATAAAAGAGTGCTCCATACGTTCTGTATAAAACCCTTGGTTGTATCGGAAGTTCAGAAAGCATTTATAGGAGATAATCAGAAGGCACAAACCTTTACTTCAGCTTTCTTCATCGTCTTTATCATGTACTGATCATTGCTTGTGAGATAAAAGAAGCTTCCACTCTTGCCAGGGGATGAGAGCTCCCGGAGAGCCTGGTCGCCACAAAGGGATAACATATAATCTGCTGCATCAACCTTGAACAACTTGCGCAATGTCCTGCGATTCAGTTTACGAAAAATTGCACGTGAAGTTGCCAATGAGCATAGATAAACCATGCCGAAGGGATAACACAAATTTGACATTGGAGTGATGACCAACCGGAATACTTGCGGGCAGTAATCTTTCCATCTGAAATCGCAAGAGCTGTGAGGAGGGGTGTACTTTGAGCCTTCTGGAGGGAACCTTGTCCATACTTTCTCCTTCGGGTCAAAAGCTGATGACCTGAGATCAAGTGTAATAGGGCCTTGCTTTCCTACAGCGTGTCTGTTCCCCAGACAAGATAATAAGAACGTGAACAAATTTATTTCGAAATGTTAGAAACATATGCCATTCAGCTATAGTTGTCGTTGAGTAATCCACAACAGATGGCTAAACCACTTGTACTATTATGATCCACTACCGTTAGTTGAGAAAGAAATGCCGTATAACATGATTTTCCATGGGTGAGCTGTCCTGCTAAAAATAATATGGCTGGGATCAACTAAATCCGGAAGCTTCGGCACAACAAGCACCTCAAATTTTGATCCATGCCAATCCCAAGCTTTGTTTTTTCAGTTGAATGCCCACATGGTGTAATCCCTCGTGCCATTTGAATGGAATGGGAGATCATACAAATCCTCTGTCTAAGCCATCAAATTCCAATTAGACACCACTGGTTCATATTTCTCCAATTACAAGAATATGCATTAGCTACACTCAGCTGCATTTTTTGCCCATTGTTCCCTTCTTGATTCTTAATCAAAGGGAAAAACTCCTGCCTCTCCTTTTGAAACAATCAAAGATGAATGTGCATAAGGTGGATAAACGGAAGTCTAATGCTTCTTTCTATGAGTGCAAACAGTCGATATTCACGACAGCAGCAGCAGCAGCAGCAGGGGCAAATAGAACCATATGCCATACATCGTTGAAAAGCTTGAGAACTTTCAGACAACCGTGGGACCAGGCTGATCTGATCGGCGGTCATAAACATCAGACTTCCTAGCCAAATTCAAATTTCTACGTATTCCAATGTCATTATTATACGAGACGAATGCACAATTGGCAAAGAAATTGTGGAAATTCACACATTTTCACCGATGCTGCATTGAGAGATTCAATCAGGAACCATGGAGGGCAGGCAGGTGGGGGTACCTGATGCCGAGCTGGAGGTTGAGCATGAGCTCATAGTTCTTGTGGCCCTTGGCGATGGTCTCGCCCTGCCGCCGCGGCGCGCGCGACCTGCCGCCGGCTACCGGCCCCGTCGCCGGAGACGGGGGCGGCAGGCCCCTGCCCTCGCCGGCGTCCTCCACCCTCACCGTCGTGGCGCGCCTCCTCGTCCTGGTCCTCTTCCTCTCCGTCCCCCGCCGCCGACCTAGCACCTTCACCTCCGGCTCCGCCTCGTCCCCTCCGCGTCCTCCTCCACAATGCCGCACGTGGTGCCCCCATCCAGAGGAGCCCCCTACCCCCTGCAATCACGGATCCTTTCCAAGTTTCTCTCTCTCCTCCCACCCGGAAGTTTTGCTCGGTCTGGACGCCGAGCTCGCGCGCCCGTACGTTCGCTGCCCTTCGAGCCCAGCTATGCTCTCCCGGGTTCGTCTCCGCCACGTGGTGTATCAGCAGCTAGGCACGTCACCTTCTTCGTACTCCCTCCGTTTACATTACTTTTGGTTTTAGATAATGACACCAAACGTTCTACTCCCTTCGTCAAAATATTTGTCTCAAAATTGGATGAATCTTGATCCTTTTCCATACCGAGCCTTGAAACAGCGCGTCAGGCTACAATCATACAATTCTAAATTAGATCAAAATCAAACGTTTTAAAGTTTGACTAAGTTAAAAAAAATCAATATCTATGATATCAGATTAGTGTCACTAGAAACGTAGTAAAATACAGTTTCATAAGAATATGCATTTGATACTATTATATACGCCCTCCCTTTTTGTTACATTTTACATAAGGCCACCAACACTATTTAAGATTTTTTTTAAAGATTTCTAGCTCATATGATGGTGCTCATTGAACGTTGCATGCACCTGTAGAGAAAAAGGCACCACATGCAACATGTTTAATTAACTCGGAACACATGAGCATTTCACATAAATGATCGTATTATTTATTAATTGGTTGTATTTTCTTGGTATCTAGAATGTGAGTGCGGACTTGTATACAAAAACAGAGAGTATGTTGATATTTTGTTGTATATATTTGGTCAGACATCGGAAATTTTGACTTGGACCGAATCTAATATACGGAGTAATATGGATAGGAGTGACTAGATTTCTAAGAAATCATAAAAGTTTTTTTGCCCTTAGATGGCATCTGTGGTGGTGCAACCCTAGAAAACTTAATAAGGAAACTCGAAAGGACCACTACCCTTTGCCATTTATAGATCAAACCTTGAAGAGACTTGTCATGCACTCTCATTTTTTGTTACTTAGATGGTTATTCCGGTTTTTCTCAAATAGCTGTCCATCCAGATGACCAATTAAAAACAACATCCACATGTCCTTTTGGTTTATATGCTTATCGCCGCATGCATTTTGGCCCGTGTAATATTCCTGCCACCTTCCAAAGGTGTATGATTGCTATATTTGATGATTATGTTGAAAATATTATGGAAGTATTCATGGACGATTCCTTGGTCTATGGAACTTCATTTAACCATTGTCTCCATAATCTCTATAAAGTTTTGTAGAGATGCAAAGACACTAATCTGGTCTTGATTTGGGAGAAGTGTCACTTCATGGTTCAAGAAGGTATAATACTTGTCATAAGATCTCAGGTAAAGGCATATAAGTCGATAAAGAAAAGATAGAAGCAATAGAAATGCTTCCCCCTCCTCGCGATGTAAAAGGTATAAGAAGTTTCTTAGGTCATGTAGGATTTTATAGAAGGTTTATTAAGAACTTCTCTAAAGTTGCTAGACCTTTAACTAACCTTTTACAAAAGAATATTACTTTTGATTTTGATGAAAAACTATCTTAGGGCTTTCACCATATTAAAATAAGCCCTTCTTAATGCCCCTATCATTAAACCAACTAATTGGAAAAAATCTTTTGACTTGTTTTGTGAAGCTAGCCACGATGCAGTGGGAGCTATTCTATGCCGGCATGATGGTGATAAACTTAATATCATTCGTCACGCTAGTCGCATCTTGAATGGTGCTCAAAAGAATTATCCCATGGTAGAAAAAGAACTCTTTGTTGTTGTTTTTGAAGGGGATTCATAGCGAAAAACACATTTATTCCTAACTAGAACGTCCCGAAAGCCCAATATCTATCTACTAGTTAATGCAGTAACACCGGGGGGGGGGGGGGGGGTGTTACGATTACATACCCTTGTAGATCGCAATGCGGTTAACGTCCCGCGAGGAACATGGATGAAGTAGACGATCCGTAGCTGACCTCAAGGTCGTGAAGCTCCTCGCCTTCTCCTCCCGGTTCTCGTACGACAGTCATGGCCCCACTATTGGTGGTTCCGTCTATGTACTTACAGACATACGGTGCCTAGCGACGACCCCCGTTCTCCTTGATCTAGCCGGGATGCGGAAGTAGATCCTTTGGAACTAGGATCCAGCAGCGCGATAGCGTGCCAGTGGTGTTGTCTCCCTCGTGTGCAGTTATTCGTGGAACCACATGATGACCCACAAGTATAGGGGGTGTATCGCAGTATTTTCGATGAGTAAGAGTGTCGAACCCAACGAGGAGCACAAGGTGTTGGCGAATGGCTTAGAGCAGGAATTCTCTGTAAATACTTAGCAAACGGATTTTTAGGGTTTTTTGATAATGCAGGTAATAAAGTACGAGTAAATAAAAGATAATAAGAATAAATGCAGCAAGTGGCCCAATCCTTTCTTTAGAAAAGGACAAGCCGGTTGTATTACTTAAGATGACCAAACGTTCTCGAGGACACATGGGAATATCATCAAGTGCTTTCGCTTCATATAATTGATTAATCTTCTTTAGTTTGCTAAGTGTTGTGTGGGTGAACCTGTGCTAATGTACCGACCTTCCTAGGACTAATACATACTTGTGATTATACCCCTTGCAAGCATCCGCAAGTACAAGAAAGTAATTAAGGTAGAAGCCTAACCACAACTTTAAACTCTAAGACCCTGACGTTCCTTGTGCAAAGGTTTCCTAACGGGGGTTCAGATTTCTGTCACTCTGGCAACCCCTACGATTAGTAGCCAAATACACAATGCATTCCTCTAGGCCCATATAGGTGAAGTGTTATGTAGTCGACGTTCACATGACACCACTAGAAGAAATACACCACAACTTAAATATCAAACCATTGAATCTTTCTCAACACAATTCCACTACTAACAACATGACTTCTCCCATGTCCTCAAGAACAAAACGAACTACTCACAAGACATCATATGGATCAATATCAGAGATGATATAATGATATGTAACAATCTGAACATAAACTATAATTCAATGGTTCACTCAATAGCATCAACTACAAGGAGTAATCAACACCGGGAAAGTTTCCCCTAAGAACTATGCAAGATTCAACCCAATTGTTACAGCGGTATGAAGTGGTGATGATGGTGCTGGTGGAGATGATGGTGGTGGTGATGATGATGATCCCGATGAAGTCCAGCTTGATGGTGGTGTTGATGGTGACGATCTCCCCTCTCTGGGAAGGAATTCCCCCGGTAGAATTCTGTCTGCCGGAGAGATCTTTCTCTCTCAGTGTTTTCTGCCCCGCAGAGGCGGCAGAATCTTTTTGTGGTTGCTCCCCGAGTCTTAGGGTTTCAGGAGGATAATATACGCCAAATGGGAGAGCCTGGAGTGGGCCAGGGAAGCCACACCACCTACTGGCGTGACCTAGGGCTGCCCGCGCTAGGGGGTGGTGTGGGCCCCCCGTGGCCCATCTCCACTTACCCTTCTGGCAATCTTCGTCTTTTGGAAAAATAGATTTTTCCATGTATTTTCCCGGATTTTCTGATCTTCGCGAATTTTGCCTCCAAACAGCACCTTTTCATCAGAATCCTGACTGCAGTGGTCCATGCTCCAAAAGTCATCAACCATGCAAAAACAGATGAAATAACATAAGTATCATCTCTTAATATGAAATATATCAATGAATAATAGTAAATTATGATATAGAATAGTGATGCAAAATGGACGTATCAACTCCCCCCAAGCTTAGACTTTGCTTGCCCCCAAGCGAAAACTGAGCTCAATAAACATGACCTCAGGTTTATGGAGTGAAGAGTCGATAAAAGAATATGGACAAGAAGCATCACATTCATCAATACATAAATCATAATAGAAGACAACTCACTATTATATAACTTAACTTGCAATAAGTAAAGGAAACACAATAAAGATGCATAAAGTAAATCATAATTGGTAATGGCAAACTTAGCTCTTGGTCGAAGAATAGTTGACAAATTGCAGGAGTTCACAAATAACTGGTTTTCAAAGATAGATTTCAAAGTAGTAATCACCAAGATAAGAGCAATGTGCAAAACAAGGAACATAAGAAACATGATTGAATAGATCATCATATGAATGAATGAAACACAACAACTCAAAATACTTTCTGAGGTAGAAGGGAATAGGTTTACTGACTCAACTAAAAAGTAAAAGACAGGCCCTTTGCAAAGGGAAGCAGGGATTTCAAGTTTCATAAAGAGCTTCCAAAAATTATGGTACTTATTAGCTTTCAGCTCTCATTGCCCCTATCATAAGCATATTTAGGTGATTAAGGTTAAAGTGACACAACTAAGAGGATATGCTTGACAAGTTATAAGTTGAAATCTCATGCCCCTTACTTACGAGTACCGAACCTCATGTTACTCAACTTCAGTCACAAGTAAGCTCTTGTCATTGTAAATACATATGTATCATAGAGAACCGCCAACGGGGTACCCCTTGCACATGATACAGGAGCTATCCCATAATTAAAATGACAAGGCAAGCAGACAATGAGCATCTCAAATGATCTTTTATTTGCTATTTGCATAGGTTTTTATTGAGGATGCTTCATAGAGTGCTCATTATGGTTATGCTGCAAGTTTCCACCATGATTAGGCATGGCTTAGGCTAGCGGCCCAGGTGTTTCTCTAACACACATATAAACTCCATGATCTTACAAGTTCCCCTTTTATTTCACACCGCCGGGATCCATAAGCAAAAGAATCATGATATCAACGGAATATAAGTGCAATGTTGAAAGCATTCCCCACGATACATGGTTCTGCTAACTTCAACTTATAAATCGCAAGCATATACGCAACAAAGATGGACACAGTGGTTCAAGTTTATTAAATGCAAGAAAGTAAAGTGTGCCATCAAGTTCGTGAGAGCTTTAATCACTAATTTTCACATAACAAGTTTAATTTGGAAGATAGATAAAAATATGAATTTACTTGGAATAGCAATAGTGCTAGTGGGTAGGTATGGTGGACACAAATGGCATAGGTTTTGGTTTAAGGATTGGATGCATGAGAAGCATTCCGTCTCAGTACAGGGTTTTGGCTAGCAAGGCTGGGTAGCAAGCATAAGAGTTGAAGGAAACAAACAAACATACAGGTGGTAAAAACAAACATGCAATCTTCCTTGGAAGCACAAAATATCTTAACTAGCGAATACTAAGATTATGAGCAAATCAAGAAAGAAGGATGATGAAATTATATTTCTTTAAGAGTACTTTTGTCTTTTTTCATTCAACTCTCAAAAATAGTATAGCTACTAACCGAGCCAGGTTTGCCAAAACCAACTAAACTAACTCAATGATCCCAAAGTGATACCAATACTAACGACAAGATCAATCATATAACCATGAATTTAAAACTAATATAAGATATGCAAAAGAGTAAATGATAGAACTTCTCATCAATATTCCATAACGGCAACTCACACCAAGGGATACATAGATATCTAACGAGAGGGGGGGACACTTTCATAATGCAAACCATCCTACATGATAACTTCTCTATTCATGATATGACTCTACTAAAAAGGTAAAAAGATAGAAGATAGTGATATGATACCGCGGCACTCCCCCAAGCTTGGAACAAACCAAGGGGATGCCAAAACCTGATGACGAATTACTCCTTCGATGGTGGTGGTATTCTCTCATCATCGTCCGACTTCCAAGGTAAGGGCTCCCCATCAACAAAAGACATCGTGGTCTCCAACATCCTGAAACTTGCAGCAGCACTTATGCGTTTAAACCTAACCTCGTACTCACAGTTTTGATTTTGAACATCGTAGAGCTATGCTCGCAGTTGGTTGGTTGTTTGGTGGAGTGAAAGAATTTCATCCTTAAGCTCAGTAGTCTCCTTTTGGTGCTTGACGATGAGTTCAGAACAAATCTTATGGATGATATCCACTTCGTGTTCCGCCATCTTCTTGTACCTAAAGACTTCTTGCTCCAGCGCTTCCATCCTGTACTCCAGACTTCCTTCACCTTTAGGGCCTTGAACCTCTTTTATCCGTACCTCCCCATCTTCAAGCAACAACTTCTTGGGATGAATCTTCAACTCTCGCATGTATGGGTTGATGATAACCGCTGGGGCATCTTCTTTGGCTGAACCAGAGGAAGACATTGTGGCTCCAAAACTGGGACTCTACCTGTCAAAAACAGATCAAAACGAAAACACGATGAGAACACAATACACGAACCTTGGGGGATCCGGGAGATTATATATTATGAAGTTTTACAACAAAAGGAAGGTACCGGGAGAAAACGGGTCGGAGACGGAGTCCGGGGCGGCCACACCACCTGCTGGCGTGGCTAGGGGGCCCGCACCAGGGGGTGGTGTGAGCCACCCTGGCTCTGTTTCCATCCCTCTTTGGCTTCATAGCTTTCCTTGTTGGATAAAAACTGCAAAAATATAACTGGACAAAATTTTCGCGGAACTTTTCTTACCAGAATTGTTACCTATTCAAAAATGGACTCTGCAGGTCTCTGAATTTGGTCTTTGATAATTTTTTCTGGAGTTACTACTTGAATAGCATCAATATCTTCATTGTAAGAATCTCCAGCAATATAGTGCTTGAGTCGTTGACCATTCACCACTTGTGTAGTGTTATCTTTTAAAGAAGAAATTTTTATTGCTCCTGAATGATATACTTCTTCGATAACAAAAGGTCCTTCCCATTTTGAAAGTAGTTTCCCTGCAAAAAATCTGAGACGAGACCTATACAATAGAACTTTCTCACCAACATGGAACTCTCTCTTAAGAATTCGCCTGTCATGCCATCTTTTAACTTTTTTCCTTAAAGAGTCTAGCATTCTCATATGCTTCACTCCTCCATTCATCCAACGGACTTAAGTCAAATAATCTTTTTTCACCAGCAAGCTTATAGTCTCTATTAAGTTCTTTAACTGCCCAATAAGCTTTCTATTCTAATTCTAAAGGCAGGTGACAAGCTTTCCCATAAACCATTTTGTAAGGAGACATCCCCATAGGATTTTTATAGGCAGTCCTATAAGCCCATAAAGCATCGTTCAACTTTTTAGCCCAATTTTTTCTAGATCTATAATAGTCTTTTGCAAGATGGATTTAATTTCTCTATTTGATAAATCTACTTGTCCACTAGTTTGGGGATGATAAGCTGAAGCAATTCTATGATTAACATCATATTTAGCAAGGTTTTTTCTAAAACCACCATGAATAAAGTGAGAACCTCCATCAATCATAAGATACCTAGGCACTCCAAACCTAGGAAAGATAATATCCTTAAGAATTTTTAAAGAGGTCTCCCCTTCAGCACTTTTTGTAGGTATGGCTTCTACCCACTTAGTAACATAGTCAACAACAACAAGAATATGGGTATAACCCTTTGAAGGGGGAAAAGGACCCATAAAGTCGAATACCCAACAATCGAATGGTTCAATAACTAGAGAGTAATTCATAGGCATCTCATTGCGTCTAGAAATGTTACCTACTCATTGGCACTCATCGCATGATAAGACACATTTTCTTGCATCTTTAAAAAGGGTAGGCCAGTAAAAACCTGATTGTAGTACCTTTTGTGCGGTTCTATCTCCCGCGTGATGTCCTCCATAGGCACTACCATGACATTTCCGCAATATCTCCTTTTGTTCATATTCTAGAACACATCTTCGCATAATACCATCTACTCCTTCTTTATATAAATGTGGGTCATCCAAAAAATAATGCCTCAAATCGTAAAAGAACTTCCTTCTTTGCTGAGCTATAAAAGTTGAAGGCAAATACTTGGAGACAATAAAGTTAGCATAATCAGCATACCAAGGGCTCCCTCGCGAGCTTACCCCTACCGCAACCATTTGTTCATTTGGGAAACTATCATTAACAGGCATAGGATCAAAAGAGATGTTTTCCAATCGAGATAAATTATCAGCTACAGGATTTCAGCACCTTTCCTATCTACAATATATAGGTCAAACTCTTGTAATAGCAGCACCCATCTAATAAGCCTAGGCTTAGCATCTTTCTTCGTCATAAGGTACTTAATAGCAGCATGATCAGTATGAATGGTAACTTTTGAGTCAACAATATAAGGTCTAAACTTATCACAAGAAAAGACAACGGCGAAGAATTTCTTTTCAATAGTAGCATAATTCTTTTGAGCAGCGTCAAGAGTCTTACTAGCATAATGGATAACATTTAACTTTTTATCTATTCGTTTCCCAAGGACAACACCTACAGCAAAATCACTAGCGTCACACATGATTTCAAAGGGTAAGCTCCAATCAGGTGGTTGAACAATAGGAGCAGTAGTTAAAGCCTTCTTTAGAGTTTCAAAAGCTTCTTTATAATCATCATCAAAAACAAAGGGTACATCCTTTTGAAGAAGATTAGTGAGGAGTTTTGATATCTTAGAGAAATCTTTAATAAACCTTCTATAGAAACCAACATGACCAAGGATACTACGAATACCTTTAACGTCTCTTGGATAGGGCATTTTATCAATTGCCTCAACTTTAGCTCTATCAACTTCTATGCCTCTTTCAGAAATCTTATGTCCAAGGACAATCCCTTCATTCACCATGAAGTGGCATTTATCCCAATTAAGAACAAGATTAGTTTCTTCACATCTCTGCAAAACTTTATCAAGGTTGTGCAGACAATTATCAAAAGAAGTTCCATAGACGGAAAAGTCATCCATGAACACTTCCACAATTTCCTCAGAAAAACCATGTAAGATAGCAGACATGCATCTTTGAAAAGTGGCAGGAGCATTACACAAACCAAAAGGCATACGTCTATAAGCATAGGTTCCATAAGGGCATGTAAACATAGTTTTTTCTTGATCCTGTTGTTTAACAACAATTTGAGAGAGCACCAGAGTATCCATCAAGAAAGAAAAAATGGGTCTTTTTAGAGAACCTTTCTAACATGTGATCAATAAAAGGTAGTGGGTAATGATCTTTCTTAGTAACTTTGTTAACTTTCCTGAAATCAATGCACATCCTATAACCTACTACTATTCTTTGGGGAATAAGCTCATCATTATCATTAGGCACAGCGGTAATTCCCCCTTTTTTAGGGACACAATGAACAAGACTAACCCATTCACTATCAGCAATAGGGTAAATAATACCAGCATCAAGGAGTTTTAATACCTCGTTTCTTACCACCTCCTTCATCTTAGGATTTAAACAACATTGGTGCTCTACCACTGGCTTTGCATCTAGTTCTATATTGATAGCATGCTGGCATATAGTTGGAGAAATCCCCTTTAAATCATCCAGAGTATAGCCCAAAGCCCCTCGGTGTTTATTCAATACCTCCAATAATCTTTCCTCTTCCTTCCCTAAAAGTTTAGAACTAATAATAATAGGATATATTTTATTATCATCAATGTAAGCATACTTAAGATCGTCAGGTAAAGGTTTTAGATCGAAGACCGGATCCTTTTTAGGTGGCAACGTGGTACCCAAATCTTCCACAGGCAAGTTATGCTTAAGCATCTTAGGTTGACGATGGAGAATCTCATGAATCTCATTTCTTTCTTCCATGAAGATTTCACTTTCATGGTCTTCCATAAATTGCTGCAAAGCATTGTTAGGAGCAAGAGAAGAAGAAGCAAGTTGTTCAACTCTAAAATCCTCATTATGGGTTTCATTTTCACAAGGTTCTTTAGTAAATTTCGAAAAATTAAACTCATAAGATTCCCCATCAAATTTAGTTAAAAATTTCTCCCTTTTGCAGTCAATAATGGCTCCACAAGTACTCAAGAAAGGTCTACCAAAAATGATAGGATAGGTTTTACTAGCAGCTGAACCAAGTACTAGAAAATCAGCAAGATATTTTATCTTACCACAAAGAACTTCTACATCCTGTACAACACCAATTGGAGAGATGGTCTCTCTATTAGCAAGGTGAATAACCACATCAATCTCTTCTAGTCCGCAGGGACTTATTTCATGCATAATTTCTTTGTAAAGCTCATAAGGAATAGCACTTGAACTTGCACCAATATCACATAAACCATAATAGCAATGATCACCAATTCTAACAGAAAGCACAGGGACACTAGCCTTTTTAGTTCTCTTAGGATGTGAGACAATATTAGAAGCATCCTCACAGAAGACTACGTGTCCATCTTCTACACTTTTAGTGACAAGGTCTTTCACAATTGCTACAGCAGGTTCAATGTTTATTTCTTCATCAGGTTTTATAGTTCTCTTTGCACTTTTATTGATTACACTAGTTATCATAGGATGCTCCTTTACCTTATCGGCGGATGGGTATTTTCTCGATATAAGGTTCAGGTAGGATGTGATCAATAGTGCAAAATTCAGTACTCCTAACAGGAACACAATCAATAATATCTTTATATGGTGCATGATACTTGTTCCATCCCTTTTTCGGAATTTCAATATAGGAAGCAAAAGCCTTAAAACATTTGTAACAACTTGAGAATCAAGACCATAAGAATTACTGATATTTTGAAAGTCATCAGTTCCCATAAAATATTCAATGCATTCATAATCATAATTTATACCTGACTTTCTTCCTTTGTTCTCCCATGCTTCAACATTGTCTTGTATACGGTCTAGAAGATCCCATTTAGCTTCTTCTTCCATGCGTGTAAATGATCCAGCACAAGAGGCATCCAATAAATCCTTATCATGACGAGAAAGCCTTGCATAAAAGTTATTGATAATAATATTGTTGGGGAGCTCATGAATGGGACATTTGATCATTAGTAACTTCAATCTCCCCCAAGCTTGAGCTGTACTCTCTCCATCAAGAGGCCAAAGTTGTATATTTGATTCCGATCTTTATGAATCTCACTAGGAGGATAAAACTTTGAATAAAAGAGAGGTACTATTTCCTCCCATTCAAGAGATTGACCATTCTTCAACAGCTTATACCATTCTTCAGCACTTCCTTTCAGTGATAATGAGAATAACTTCTTCTTGACTTGATCCGTTGTAATACCTGCACACTTAAACAACCCGCATAATTCGTGTATAAAGAGCAAATGATCATCAAGATGGACAGTTCCATCTCCAACATAATAGTTATCCATAACACGATCAATAATTCTTGTAGGTATTTTAAAAGTATCATTCTCAGCTGGTGGTGGTTCATCTACTACCTTAGCAGTGGTAGTAGCATTACAAAATAAGAAACTCAGCGAATTATCCATATTGAAATAAAGCAACTAACAGAAGTAAACAATACTCATAGTAGAAGTTTCCTTTACCATTTCCACTCTCCAATAGCGCTTCACTCCCCCACAATGGCGCCAGAAAATAGTCTTGATGACCCACAAGTATAGGGGGTGTATCGCAGTATTTTCGATAAGTAAGAGTGTCGAACCCAACGAGGAGCATAAGGTGTTGGCGAATGGCTTGGAGTAGGAATTCTCTGTAAATACTTAGCAAACGGATTTTAGGGTTTTTTGATAACGCAGGTAATAAAGTACGAGTAAATAAAAGACAATAAGAATAAATGCAGCAAGTGGCCCAATCCTTTCTTTAGCAAAGGACAAGCTGGTTGTATTACTTAAGATGACCAAACGTTCTTGAGGACACACGGGAATATCATCAAGTGCTTTCGCTTCATATAGTTGATTAATCTTATTTAGTTTGCTAAGTGTTGTGTGGGTGAACCTGTGCTAATGTACCGACCTTCCTAGGACTAATACATACTTGTGATTATACCCCTTGCAAGCATCCGCAAGTACAAGAAAGTAATTAAGGTAGAAACCTAACCACAACTTTAAACTCTAAGACCCTGACGTCCCTTATGCAAAGTATTCCTAATAGGGGTTCATGTTTCTGTCACTCCGGCAACCCCTACGATTAGTAGCCAAATACACAATGCATTCCCCTAGGCCCATATAGGTGAAGTGTCATGTAGTCGACGTTCACATGACACCACTAGAAGAAATACACCACAACATAAATATCAAACCATTGAATCTTTCTCAACACAATTCCACTACTAACAACATGACTTCTCCCATGCTCTCAAGAACAAAATGAACTACTCACAAGACATCATATGGATCAAGATCAGAGATGATATAATGATATGTAGCAATCTAAACATAAACGATAATTCAATGGTTCACTCAATAGCATCAACTACAAGGAGTAATCAACACCGGGAAAGTTTCCCCTAAGAACTATGCAAGATTCAACCCAATTATTACATCGGTATGAAGTGGTGATGATGGTGCTGGTGGAGATGATGGTGGTGATGATGATGATGATCCTGATGAAGTCCAGCTTGATGGTGGTGTTGATGGCGACGATCTCCCCTCTCCGGGAAGGAATTCCCCCGGTAGAATTCTGTCTGCCGGAGAGATCTTTCTCTCTCGGTGTTTTCCACCCCATAGAGGCGGCGGAATATTTTTGTGGTTGATCCCCGAGTCTTAGGGTTTCAGGAGGATAATATACGCCAGAGAGGAGAGCCTGGAGTGGGCCAGGGCGGCCACACCACCTGTTGGCGCGACCTAGGGCTACCCACGCCAGGGGGTGGTGTGGCCCCCCCGTGGCCCATCTCCACTTCCCCTTCTGGCAATCTTCGTCTTTTGGAAAAATAGAATTTTCCATGTATTTTCCCGGATTTTCTGATCTTCGTGAATTTTGCCTCCAAATAGCACCTTTTCATCAGAATCCTGACTGCAGCGGTCCATGCTCCAAAAGTCATCAACCATGCAAAAACAGATGAAATAACATAAGTATCATCTCTTAATATGAAATATATCAATGAATAATAGTAAATTATGATATAGAATAGTGATGCAAAATGGACGTATCACGACACTCGTGAGAACAACTGAGAAAGAGGAGAGAAATTCCCTAAGCAAAATAGCCTTAGAAAATTCCCCTTTTTATTTTTATGTGTCTTTTCCCCTTCAATATAGGCCTTTATATATAGGAGAAAAAGGGGTACTACCTTCCCTCAAGTCCCCATGTGGGACTAAAGGAAAAAGGAGGTGGAGGGGAGGTAGCCGGCTGGGTGGGCCCCACGGCCTAGCGAGGCGGTAGCCCGGGTAGGCCAGCCCCTCGGCCCAGCAAGCTGAGGCGGTGGAAGTGGCCTGGGAGGGGGGGGGCTAGCACACATGCCCCGCTCTACCTCGTACTGGCGCCCGTGGGCCACTGTCGAGGCCCGCCATGATGACATACTGGCGCCTAACTAGCACTCCACGCCTAATACTGTGTCGCAATGACTATTTGCTACCCTTTGGGGTGGCTTCCTCTTTGGGATGTTTCCCTCCGGGATTCGGCCAAATGCAGGAAGTTGCCCCATAATAAATAATTTAAAATATTTATTTATATTAATTCATAATTAATATATATATATATATGCATATTTCTAATTAGCCTTTTATTCTGCAACACCTTCCGGTCTTCTCCTTCTTCTGAAGATCTTCGGATATTTCTCGAAACTTATTCCAATAATCTTTTCTTGGAACATTTCTGATCTCTTCTTTCTCATCGGTGACGCCTTCGCTTCCATAGCAATCTTAAACGTTGTTAAACCCTTAAGCGTGTTACCCTTCGGTTTGGGGAATGACACATACATGATTGAGATTACTCTCAATCAATGATCAATAGCGGGACAGGGATGTCCATATTGACTCCTATGCACTCTCAATCAATGATAAATAGCGGGATAGGGATGTCCATATTGACCCCTATGCACTCCACGAGACTCTGTCATGCTCAAACTTGTGCCCTATTCCCTTTGTCTCTTCGATACATGACTTGCCCAAGATTTGATCATTAGTATCTCTATACTAATATCGTTACCGACAAGTCTACTTAACTCGTTATCGTGATATTGTATCCCCATGACCTAGTCATACGCTGCAGTTTATTGGATACAATTGCACTGAGTGGGCCCATCGTATCTTCCTATCACACAAGTGACAAATTCTGATCTTGATACACAGTCCTCAACTGTTCCTTTGGAATACCCAATACACACTTTATGGTCAGCCAGTTACGGACATGACAATTAGTGAGATTAATGCATCCCTCTGGAAACAGTGATTAATATGATCTCACGGTGTAAGGAAAATGTCAATTCATTTATAATTACTACAATGATGAACCATGTGACTAGATCATGTTGTAATACTTAAATGTGTAATGTCCATCATATCATTCTCTAATGATATGACTCCATTGTCAACTAACATAAATGCACCATGATCAGGAAACCTTAATCATCGGTTGCCCAATGAACTAGTTAACTAGAGGCTACTAGGGACCTGGTTTGTTTACATACCACACCTGCATCAGTGTTTCCTCCTTATACAGTTATAGCACAGTATGAAACAGTTATGAACTAGTTCGATATATGATAATAAACCTCTTTATTATTTGCCTCTAGGACATATCTCCTTTAGTATCCCACTTGCACTATAGTACAAATAATCTAGTTGCATTTGTTTAACCAACCATAAACACAAGTGTTTTAGATCATGCTTGCTCGCGGAAACATGTTATATCCTTTTAATCTATTTTACTAGATTCACATGTCCTTTTGTCAATTACCAGTGTCGCTTTATATTGACACTCACACCATTATCTCATAAGGTGTTTTAGTATTTTGGTTTGGTGACTAAGTGAGACATTGTTTCTTAGTATCATATGACGATTGATTAATCACGAGGACTTTCTCCGTTGTCATACTGATGGCTCCAAAAATAGCCATCTTCCATCGCATTTAAACATTGTTTTTAGTCAAGCAGTTGACAAGAAACTCTCAATCCTTGCCACTAATGACTAATAATTGCAAAGATATGCAAAACCTTGCTTTGGATTGTGTTGTGCAGGAAATCATGCTTTTTAATGTGAAATCTGGAGTCATAATGAAGGTTTTTGAGGAAGTCCACACGACCAAGTAATTGTGGAGTCAATTCTAGGCGTCAGCAGCCGTAACGACCATTGGTACGGCAGTGCCCGCCCGTACCGTCCGTCCGTACCATGTGGCGACGACCCCGTCTCGTCAAACCCTACAACTTTCATGAAGATGCCTATATATTTTGAGGTCTCAGCTACCGCGCGGAGGCCACTATTCTCAGATTGCATCACAACACCACCAAAGTAGATCCACGCCATTGTTCACCATCCATCATCCATCCCCTCCATTAGCCATAGCCATTGCTTTGAACTTTAGATCTCCTTGTGATTCGCGACCATTGTAAGAATATTTGATCTCAATCTAAGTACTTTGCACAATGTTTTCTATCCTTGATCTTATTGTTATGAGTGAGTAGTCCTCATGGGCTGCAGGTTGGGGAGAAACCTCGCAGCGATTATATGCATCTAATTCATGGGAGCATTGTGTATTGTTTGAAATAGTGATTGTATCTTTTGTTTCTTTGTCTCTTGTCTCGATCTGTGGACTTGTAGGTACCCAAGATCCCATAGATTGATAAAGGATTAAAGTGAGATACTTGGCTAGCAGCAATCTCATAGGAACCCTAGCTACATAAAGGGTAGTACGATCTTCACTTAGCGCTCCATTCGGGATCACAACAACATCACCACTTAATGCTTTGATCTGTGTTTTACACTTAAAATCGTTTGTAGCCCATTGCTTCGTGGTGCACTCAGTTGGATTAAAATACTTTTGCTATGCCCGTTGCATCACGGGGATTCTAGTATATTAGGATGTGTTGCCCACAAGAGATTATCCATATTAAAACTTTACACATGACTGTGCTTATTATTATCTTTTATCCCATATGATATGCAACTGCAGGTGGATCTTCAACCCTGGCCTCATTGATTCAACCCATTATAAAAGTAAACTAGATTGGTCTGGTAAACAAAGGAAAACAAAAAAACAAAGTCTTGTAGACGCTTACTTTTTATTTCCTTTTAGAATTGCTTTCCAAGGTTCAATTAAACCTAGGTCTTCTCGGGAAAAAAACTATTATAATACATCCATGAATCCAGATCGAAGGTATCAACCCTTTTTCTAGCGCCGTTGCTAGGGAAGCAATTTCGCTATCCTGGTGAGGTCACTAGAGATAGACCCGACCCTGGAGCTGGGCCGCCCCGGGCCCCGTGGAACTGAGGGGCCCCAAAGTTTCAAATAGCTTAAGGTATACGCAGCAGCGGTGAATCTCCTGTGGCGGCGCCATTGAGCACGTCGTGATTTATATTGGCATACCCTCGTAAGTGACTTTGCATTTAGAAATCTGAGAAAACAATTTAAGACAATATGTATACATTATTTCATACCAATATGGCTTTTGTATGCACTTAAATATTGATTTTCATGTACACTTGAAGATTTACCAAGACATCCAATATATACATATAAATATTGTACTATTTTGATGCTTCTAGGGCCCCCAAAATTTAGGTTTGCCCCGGGCCCCTAAAATCTCAGGACCGGTCCTAACTAGAGACCTTGTTTTTAGTTTTTGTTTGTAGTTTTATTCTTATTATTAGTTTACTTCTAGTTATCTATTTGAAAACCCAAAAAAATAGCTACTTGTTATTTGTTTTCTTTAATTAAAAATACCAAAAATATAAAGAGCCATGGCTCAAAAGAGACTTGGGGATTATGCTACTCCCACTAATGATTTTATTCATGCACCTATTACTCAGCCCGCTGTTGATGCGGGAGCCTATAAAATTAAGCCTAACATTTTAAGTTTGGTTCAGCAAAACCAATTTGGGGCTCATCTTCTGAGGATTCAGGTATGCACTTAAATACTTTTACTGAAATTTAAGACATGATGCGTATTAAGGATGTAGATCCAAATGTAGTTAAATTAAGATTGTTTCCTTTCTCTCTTAGAAGAAAGGCTAAGTACTGATTGCTATGTCTACCTAAGGACACTATTAAATCTTGGGAGGAATGTACTAGGAATCCTACTTCTTTCAGCCAAAATTCACATTTGCTGAACTTGGCATACAATCGATGCTCCCTAAGGGTTTCAAGGATGATTCTCAGATGTTGCTCATGCTCTTCTTCTGACTTGGAGTAGATAAGGATATCATCGATAAACACAATGACAAACTTATCTAGAAAATTCATAAAGATCTTATTCATGAGATTCATGAAATAAGCAGGGGCATTGGTTAATCCAAAAGACATGACCGTATACTCATATAATCCATAACGAGTAGTAAAGGCGGTCTTTGGAATATCCGTTGCACAAATCTTAAGTTGGTGATAACTAGTCCTAAGATCAATCTGAGAGAACACATTTGCTCCAGTCAACTGATCAAATAGATCCTCTATCTTTGGCAAAGGGTACTTGTTCTTGATTGTGACTTCATTCAGCTTCCTGTAATCTGTGCACAAATGGTTGCCTCCATCTTTCTTGTCGACAAATAACACAGGCGATCTCCATGGCGACGCGCTTGGTTGAATCAAGCCTGTTGCCAACATAGCATCCAACTGCTTCTTCAATTCCACTAACTCTGAGGGGTTCATACTATAGGGTCTCTGGGCTATGGGTCTGGTTCAAGGGATTAGTTCAATAATGAACTCAATATCCCTATCCGGGGGCTTACCTGGCAATTCATCTGGGAATACGTCAGGGTATTCACAGACTACTCTGACTTGGTCTATGGTGGGTAGGGCTAGACTCTTGATGCACTTGAATTGACGGGGCAAGGTTTCAGATATATGCTCTACTGAGACTCCAGAGCTACTGGTCATGGTGATGGCTTTCTTGGCACAGTCAATCAATTCTTTATGCTTTGACATCCAATCCATTCCTGGTACTACTTCCAAACCTTTGGTTCCAAGTACTATTAGATTGGCATAAAAATCTATCTCATGTATTCTGATAGGCATAGCTTTGCAAATTTTTCTAGCTTTTGTAGTTAAACCGGGGATTTGAACTATCATGACATGCTTCAAGTTGGTTGGGTGAATCTTACTAGTGCATGCAAATTCTTCGCTGACAAATGAGTGTGATGCTCCAGAATCAAACAACACTCTTGCTAAAACTGAGTTGATAGAAAACATACCCAACACTACATCTGACGCTTCTTGGGCTTCCTCGGCGTTCATGTGGAAGAGACAGTCGTTGCGGTTGTGAGGGTTCCCTGGGGTGAATCTTCTTCCTGGTTGAACACGACACTGCTGTTGAGCTGGGGCATTCACATTGGCAGTGGCGACAATCTTCTTGGGACACTCATTTGAGTAGTGACCCTTTACTCCACACTCGAAACAAGTAATCTGAGACTTGTCTTTCGCTGCCACAGGCACAACATTGCTTCTAGTTCTGGGTGCGGTGTTGTTGTTTTTTTTTTTGTTGTTGTTGTTGTTGTTGTTGTGCTTGGGAGGTGCACGGTTGAAATTGCTGGAATTGCCGGGGTGATTGTTGTTTCCTACGGACTTCACATTTCCTCCGCTACGGTTGGGGTAGCTTGGGCGAGACATTGGGGGTCGATTGTTCCGCGGGGCATATCCGGCAGACGGGTTGGGACGGTACTTCTGGTGACTGTTGGATCCAGCTTGGTGCATCATTCGACGTTTGTGATTGTCGTTTGCTTGATTAATCTTGCCTTCTATCTGAATGGCAGAGTCGACTAGCTCTTCGAGATCCTCGAAACAATTGTTGACGAGGATAGTCTGCATCTCATCATGCATCCCATTCAGAAATCTCTCCTTCTTCTTAGCCTCCATGTTGATCTCATCAGGTGCATACCTGGCATGGGACAAGAGTCTGTCACGGTACTCCACTACAGTCATTCTGCCTTGCTTCAATTCTCTGAATTCATCTCTCATTCTGGTGACTAGACCCTGTGGCACGTGGGTGCGGCTGAACTTGATTTTGAAGGCTTCCCATATCATTACTTGACCATGGTTCATTGTGTGGGTGCTGTTCCACCATGCTCTTGCATCTCCTGCCAAATAGTGGGTAGCAAAAAGAACTTTCTCGTTGGCATCCACTCCGGCTACCTCTAAGTTGTTCTCCATTATTTGCAACCAATCATCAACATCCAGTGGGTTCTCCGAAGTACTAAAGATTGGGGGATTGGTATTCTGGAAGTTTTTGAGTTTGGATCCATCATGATCCTGATTTCCATGGTTCTGATTGTTGTGAGCCATCTGGGTGATCTGCTGCAGTGTTGCTAGATTTGCTTGGCGCTCTGCCCTGCTAGCTTCACAGTCTGCAATGAGAGTCTGCAGAATCTGCAGCATTGGGTCTTGCGATGAGCTGCTCCCTCCTTGGTTTCCACGAGTCATCTGAAGATTGAGATAGATAAAGGGGTAAGAGGGAAAGTTCTAAGGTTCATTGTTTTGATTTCAAAGCTAAAACTTTGAGTTTGACTCAGGTTTTGCAACTAACTTCATTTCATTCATTCAAGCAAAGCACACGATACAAACACACACACACCACAACATCAAAGGAAAACAGATGGTTTTAAGAACCATTCTGCAAGCTACGAACAATGGGACCAATACTCCTCACTCTACGATAGTGCTCTAGTGCATCTACTCATCATCGATGAAGTCGGAGTCATCATCGTTGGTGTAGAAGTCCACGGCATCCTCCTCCAGATAGTCATCATCATTGCTGAGGTATGAGTCAATATCCCTTGGATATCTTCACCTTCCTCTTCTTCTTCCTTTGCTACAAGCTGAGATTCTTGCTCCTTGATGGTCTTCTCAAGGTCGGCCAACTTTTTGCAAAGACGGTCGATGGTGCGATCCTTCTTTGCGCGTTGACAGCAAAGAGACTAACGATCCTTGATGAGCAGTGAGAAAGTTTGGGCCTTCTGGGCTGCAAGGGCAAGGTTGTGGTTGGCGAACTCTCTAGCATTGTCCAATTCCTTCTGTCTGTCGTACAGCAGGAAGTCGGGGTTCTCCACTTGACGCTTCAATATTGGGTGACTTGGCATCTCTAGCGGCATTCCCATGGAATCACGCCTTGCATAGTGAACAAAGCGGGTTCCTTGGATTAGGTTGGCACTCTGGGCACACAGACGAGCGAGAGCTTCATGCATTGCCCTGGCTAATCCATCTAGCCAGTTGTTCTCTCTCACAGAGAACTGAATCCTCTCGGACATTGGTGCTTCTAACTTGCCTCGAAGATTAGCAATTACTAGCCATTATAAATCTCCTCCTAGTGGACCCGGGAGTTGAGCTCCAAGAAATTCTAGATGCGGACGCTCCAAGAACTCAGATAGTGAATCCAGATCCCTCTCGAAGATCAGTTGGCCTCCGTTGCCCAACTGGTAGAACTTGATGTATTGGGCTTCCATCTATAAGAATTTAGGATGAGAAAGTTAGTGAAGTGATCAAGCGTGTCAAAGTTTTATGTAGTAATGTAAGAATTTGGAGGAACATGAACTTTTTTGAGAGAAAAAATTCCCAAGGGTAAGAGAGGAAATAGTTTTCACAAATACTCACTTTGGTTTTTGAAATTAAGTTTTTGTTCGGACGTCCATTTTAACTAGGGTCTCCTATGGTCAGGATGGATCTGATACCAACTTGTCAACACCCGAATTTTTAATCCCAGATGCCTGTTATGCCATACATCGCAATCCCAGGATTACCATTTTTGCGAGACATAACAGATTGGATATCACAGTACATCATCCATTACAAACCATAATAAGGTCTTACACAAATAAAGGATCTCATGATCCAGTCTTAGTACAACCAAGTAGCGGAATAAATAGCGTAGCGGTAGGGGTCCATCTTCAGAGTCACAGGCAATGCTGATGATGGAAGATGATCCTAGTTGTCGTAGCCGTCCTGCTGTCCTCCTTCATGGTAGTCCTCCTCATAGTCTGGCCATAGGAATAGCCAGGGACAAAGCCATGAGTACTCTTTAAGTACTCGCAAACTATCACTAACAAGTAAGATAGTTTTAGTAGGAATGCCAAGTTCTAAGTTTATTTGTAAAACTAAGCTGAGTTCAAAAACAAAGAAAGATAAACTAAAGTTTGAAAACACCTAAGTGGGAACTTAGTTGTCATAGTCACAACTCTATTGTGGTCAAGTCATGTCACAATTCATTCCATAAGTCATTTTGAAAACATCTAACAACGGAACAGTATGGCCACTCCAACTGTCCATAACCGCGGACGCGGCTACTCGAATAGTTTGACACTCTGCAGAGGTGGTACACTTTCACAACAAGATTTGATACATCTGTCAGGGATAACCCTGAATCATCATACTTAGTATGCAGATAATCAAACATAACCTTTCCTTTACACACTCTAGTATAAGCACCTCTCCTATGAGTATGGCCTCCCATCCATGACCATTTGTCATCCTGGGCACTGCATAGGTGGACAACATTGAGAGGTAGCCTCAGCTCAAACCTCTCC
Organism: Avena insularis; assembly: GCA_023614405.1. NCBI lineage: Eukaryota > Viridiplantae > Streptophyta > Magnoliopsida > Poales > Poaceae > Avena > Avena insularis. The sequence goes on from CM042690.1 coordinate 547,736,319, forward strand.
CGCGAGGGAACTAATACTAATGCATATAAACTTCCGGCTAAGCCTTACCCAATTCAGGTATTGTGGTTGTACGGTAAAATTGTACACATGTCATCACCACATATTCTAACATATGGGAAATGTGATTTAAGGGTTGGGTCACTTTTTAAATAAGTTTAAGTTTAATAATTAATGATTTAAAGTGACTAGAAATGCCTATATAGCATTGTTTTGGTACTAGTCCAAATTCACCGCATGCAAACCTTAATATTATTACATATTCAGATAGGTACGGTTAAATGTGATTTTTGAGAGTTGGAAACAACTCAAAAGCTATTATGGTTGATTTTAGAAAAATGTTTGAATGTGCAAAAAGCTTCTGTCTTGTTATTTTTACTAGGAGATATCTCTAACTCTAAATGATTTAAATCCAACGGGCTTGGATAGAGATTTTCATTAGCCTTCCAACAAAATTGGAATTACTCCATTTGGATTTGTAAAACTCTCTGAGTTGATTTTTAAACTCAGGGATAGATTCTAGTTTAAGTCTAAAAAGAAAAAGAGTTATTTGAATTAAACGGGTCGCGTGGGAAATAAATGGGCTGGCCCAGTTTACTCCACACAACGCCCGGGCTGGTTTTAAGTGAGGGCCCCACCTGTCAGTGGGACAGGGGTTGCCGAAACGGTATGGGCGAACGGTGGCCGCAGGATTAGATCCTGGATCAACGGCTCACGGTCGTCGGTGATGACGGACTCGTCGCCGGCGAGACTGAATCCTAACGGCTCGGTGGGGGTGCAGTGGGGATGTACCGGGGCTCCAGCTAGTGCGGTGAGGTGGGCAAACGAACGAGAAGACGACGGCAGTTCTCCTGGTACTGGCGGCATCCCGGGAGATGGCCTAGATCAACGTCTCCCTTCTCCTCCTTCCGCGGCAGACTCCAGCGAAATTCCGGCACTACGGGCTACAACTTGCTCCGGTGGGGGTCTGGGAGTGTTTTGAGGGGGAGTGGATGAGAATGGTGTGATGAATTGGTGCTGGGGAAGCCTTCTTATATAGGCGCGGCTGGGCGGCAGTGAGGCATGGGCGGTGCTTGCCGGTGATGACGGTACATTGGCCTAGAGGCATGGGCGGCGTAGGCGGACGGTGGCTTGTCTCCTGGCGGTCCTCTACGGTGTTATGGCAATGCTAGGGGTGGTGGCTAACGGTCGGGAGCGTCACGCGCTCTAGGAGACAGAGGTGGTGCTCGACGCAGTTCTCGATGAGTGTGGGTTGAGCGGCGGGTTACGGCTATGTCTGGCAGGGTGAGGGGGTTGAGGCGGAGCGGCGCGCGCGGTTTGCGGTCGAGGCGCGGTCTGTGGCATGCTGGCGGTGATGGCGCTCTGGCGTGCATAGAGAGGATAGTGCGGCGCGACTCTGGGTGGTCCAATGGCTATTTGTGGTCGTGGGATGGACCGTGGATGGCGGTGAAGTGGCGCCTTGCTTCCTGGAGCGGCGGAGAGGGGCTGGCGGTCTGCTGCGGCTTGGGCATGATCGGCCGGCGATCATGGTCTCAGTGCGGCGTTGCACTAGCGCCAGGGACTAGGGGATGGGCTGGTTTTGGTCTGGTTGGGTCTGGGAGAGACCAAGAGGGTTAATGTGGCTCAAATGGTTCGACAATATTTGATCAACAACAGTAATAGTTAGGCCAGTTTGGTTCTGCCCACCAAGTGTTCGATCAAATGGCCGAAAGAAGAAAACTTTTGAATTTTGAAATGAGATTTGGTGGAGTGGTTTGTCACATGCTTAAACATCTATGGTTTCTAGGATTTGTTAAATGGAATTCATTTGAGTGGTTTTTGAAAAAGTGTGATCTAGACATATGAACTAGATTCCATTTTCAATTGTCATTTAAAATTAGAGTTTGAATGTTTTTGGGAGATCACAAAGTGGGCCTTGGTACATCACTACTTGTACTAGCAAGGGGTGCAAGTATCCACAATTGCTTCTGTTGGAATTTGAGTGCTAGGAATACCCAAAGTGGGTTAGGTGATTAAAATGGCAAAAGTGACCATTTCCTTTATTTAATTCTTTTTGATTTGTTTTTCTTTGGGTTTTGCTTGGGAATGATCTAGATGATGTGAAATTCATCATAGAACCATTTTACAACCATTAGAACAAACAATAATGGCATTTCAAACAACTCCTATTTTAAATGCACACACATATGAATGCTTAAAGATTTTAAATGGAAAAAGTTTTTGTTAACCCTAAATTGGGTAGATTTGATCTTGATTAAAGTTTTGGGATGTTACACCTAGTCATGGGATGGAAGAATGGCTTATATTACATTAATTTATAATGGCCTTAACCCAATGTCTAAGTCTATGCTAGATACTGCAGTAGCAGGAACAATCATGGGAAAGCAAGTGAGTGTTATAAAGAAATTACTTGATGATATGAAAGATAACCATGCCCAATGGCATGTGGAAAGAACCTTGAAAAGAGTGAGTTCAATCACCGAGGTAAACAATGATGAGCTTACATCTAAGGTAGACGAGTTACTCGACATAGTAAAGGGTAAGGAAGATACCCAAGTTAATGTTATCGCTACCGATGTTAATGATATTAATTTTATAGCTCGCACTCCTTATAATCCTGCATGCAAAAACCAAAATTATGCTTCTAATGTTCAAAAACATTATTCTAATCCTGCAGAAGATCCTTACAATAATTATGATAATCATAATGGAGAAAATCATGGCAATCTCTTGTTTGGGAAAACTGTTAGAACTTTTATGCAAGCTCAAACCGAGCAAAATAATATGCTCATTAAAATTACGGAGAACCATTGAAAGGGAAACAGACGTCGCCTAGAGGGGGTGAATAGGCGTTTTAAAATTATTATGATTTAGGCTCTAATAAATGCGGAATAAAACTTAACGTTTAATTTATCAAGCCAAAACCTATATTCACTAGGTTCACTAAGTGCACCAACAACCTATGCTAAGCAAGACAAGCAACAGGATGATAGCAAGATAAAATACTTCAAGCACGATGTCTATAACAATGTAAATTGCATAAGTAAAGGGCTCGGTTGAGAGATAACCGATGGACACGGAGACGATGATTTGTTTCCCGAAGTTCACTTCCAAAGAAGATACGTCTCCGTTGGAGCGGTGCGGGGGTGCAATGTACATTGAACGCCACAAGTGGCTCACCTCGAGGTCTGGTGGCTCGATGCTCACCCAACGCCACACAAGGCCTCACCCCAAGGTGTGGAGGCACGCAACCTACCGACGCCACAAAAGTCTCACCCTATTCTCCCGTGAGCTCGCCACAAAGGCCTACTCATGATCCACTATGGGACACTTGAGGGCGGTCATCGAACCCGTACAAGGCTTGGGGAAAACTCCACAACTCAATTGGAGGGCTCCCAAGAAATGCCACAAAGGCTCCACAATGCCAAAATAGGCCAACAAGCATTGGGAATCTCCACAACTCAATTGGAGGCCCCAAGAACACACCACCACTCCACGCAGCCGTCTAGGGTTCCAAGAACCCAAGAGAAACAAGCCCAAGGGCTTGAACTCGCCGAATCTCCAAGGAGAACTCAAACCTATGCACCAAATGCAAGAGGAAAGTCCTTTTCTCTCAAATTCCACCAAAGCTACAAAAGCTATTGGGGGAATAAGAGAGGAAGAACACAAAACTCTCCAAGATCTAGATCCCAAGGATTCCTTCACAAAGAAGGTATTTGGTTTGGTGGGGCTTGTAGATCTAGATCTCCTCTCTCAAATCCCTCAAAATATGCAAGAATCATAGGAGGGGTAAGGGGAGAGGGAAAGCTCTTCAAGGTCAACAATGGATGAGAGAGAGAGTGAAAAACTATCCAAAAGAGCTAACCCCATGAAGGGGATGAGGAGCCCCTTTTAAAGGGCTCCCAGATCTGGCCGTTGGGTCACTTACGACCCTGACCAGTAGTACCAATGGATGGCCGGTACTACCGTTGGCACCCGGCTAACGGTCACAAAACGCGATGTGAAGAGAGTAAAAAATGGCCAGATCTTCTAGAGACATGCCTAACCGGTAGTACCGGTGGGTGGCCGGTACTACCGGTGGCACCTAGCCAATGGTCCAAAACAGCGACGCGAACAGAAAAAATGATCCTGACCGGTACTACCGCCTATCCACCGGAACTTCCGGCTGGGTCGATACTACCGCCCTAAATTCCGATCAAAAGTCCGACAAATAGAACTCACCAATATAGAGAAGGTACTGAACCGAAATCGGGGTTACCGGAAGTTGGACCGAAATTTACACCGATACTATCGGCGACAAAATGCCCTAGCGGTACTACCAGTGGCCCGCCGAAACTACCGGTCAGGCAAAAACTCTAGAACCAAAACTGCCACAACTTTTGCATCCGAACTCCAAATGAGATGAAACCAATTTCATTGGAAAGATAGCGACATGTAGAATCCAAGGGAAAAAACACCATGAATATATATGTGAGATACCTCCCAAGGTGTGGAGCCGGAAAAACCAGCAAGATCAAAAATGCAATAAGATATGCAAGGGAAATCCGTTTTTGACGAACTAGAGATTGTTATGAAGATAACCACAAGCTCTAGATCCTCACATGGACAAGAACCAAACAACAACCAAGAAAGATGATGCTATGTATGCAAAGATTTGAGCTCTCTTAGAAAGATACGAACGAGTCACCCACTCGAGAGCCCGTCTTGATAGTATGGCTATCTATCCTAAACGCGGTCTCCCAACACTACAAGAACACTACAAGAGACCGGTAAAATAGAAACCCTATCAAGATCATACCTTTGCCTTGAGCATCCCACTTGAGCTTGATGTAGATGATCTTGTCACCTTCAAGATGGAACACCTTTCTTGATGCACTTGCTTGATGAAGTCTTGAGAAATGCTCCCCCATACTCCATGTGAAAGCCTCTTCTTCGAACTTGTCTTCATCATTCCATGATTGCCGAGGATGGCAAGTTTCAAGTATGAGATATTCTAGAGAGGATGCATCTTGAGCTTGCACTTAAATTCTTGACGATGTCTTGAAGATAGCCATGAGGAACTCCATCTTCTTCTTCAAGACATACTTGATCTTCTTCTTCTACTACTTGATTCCAATAGGCACAAAGCCCTTGGACGATGCTTCTCCTTTGTCATCCTTGAAACCAACACATGGTCCAAGCGATGCCAATGGACAAACCTACAAGTGAAACTCAATTTGCACATTAGTCCGTAGAGATTGTCATTAATTACCAAAACCACACATGGGGGCATACATGCCCTTTCAACCATGAGAGTAGTAGAGGAAAATTATGTAACAAAGCCGTTGCAATTAGAAATGATGTGCATGCTCTACAGGAAAGGACAAAGACCATGGATGCTCAATTGGGTAGGGTAGTAGAGAGCCAAGCTCTCATACTAGCAAAGTTTGCTGGGAAGCCTGGGCCAAATCTGGTAGAAGACCTCAAGATGATGAGGGTGGTAACAAATGAAGAGAAGCCCGGAGAGCTGGATTATAGCAACGCGCCGACACCGGAATATACCGTGGAAGATCTACTAAAGATGATCACCATAAAGAATCCCGGTATAGAACATTGTAATGATGCTATGTACCAACAATTTATTCAACAATTAGATTTAGAGATGGAGTACAAGAGACTAGCTGATAAGCTTCCTGCTAAGCTAGATGATATATTTGAGCCCACTATTAAAATTATGGTTGGGGTCAATGAGATGTCTGCACTTTGTGATGTTGGTGCAAGTGTCTCAACGATTTTCCAAAGCCTATTTGACAAGTTAAACTTGGGGCCATTTGCAACTACTGAATTAAGACTCCATCTAGTGGATTCAACTTATAAACAACACTAGTAGGGAAAACCTTATAGATGGATTCATTACCGCCGGCGAAGTGGGAACTCGGGTCACTGGCGGTAAGGCCACCCAAGCCTTCCTCGCGTTACCGCCGGCAAGGAGGAAACGGTTGCACCGAGGCTAGCCCAATTATTGCCGGTGAAGAAGCCTGGTGCATGCCGGGGATGTTGTGGGCCATGTGCCCCCCAGATGGGCTGGTCATTACCACTGGCGAATTAAGCCCATTTGCATCGGGGGTACAGTGCGCTGGGTAGGACTGCCCGAGTTGAAAGCTTTTATCCCCAGCGAATTAGGCCCTTAGGCGCCGGGGTCTACCTGTCAGACATCTCACACGCCGAAGAAAAATCCTCACCCCACCCCCATCGATCCGTCTCACCCGGCCCCTCCCACCTCCATCGATCCATCTCACACGCCGACGAAATATCTCCACCCGCAACCCTAGCACTTGCCTCTCCTCGCCATTGCCGTCCTCGCTCCGACATCCGCCTCGCCATCGAAGGGAAGGAGGAGGAGGCACCCCTTGCTCCACCGTCTGCCTTGCCGAAGGGAAGGAGGAGGAGGCTAGCCTCACCCTCGTCGTTGCCCATCCAGCCTCGCAGTCACTGTCCACCTCGTCTCACCATCGCCGTCTGCCTCGCCTTGTTGTCGCCCATCCAGGTCTGAGTCCCTGCTCCCACACGTTTAATATCACCGTATCCATGACCTAGCACGGCCGCCATCAGTCGTCGAGCTTTGGGCTCCTCGATCTGCTGTAGCTGGTTAGTTTTGGAAATCAAAATAGTGCTAAAACCAGTCCAAAATTGTAGTGTGGATGGGATAAACTCAGAATTTGAGGTAGTTAGCACAATCTGTTTGTAGGAATGAACTTGCTATTTTTGAACAAAGGAGTTAGTGCAATCTGTTTGTAGGAATGCACTTGCTATTTTTGTCCAGTGAACTAAGAATTTGATGCATCATCTGTCCATCCCCATGGGTAAAGGTAGTTAGCGCAATCTGTTTGTAGGAATGCCTGGTAAAGAATCTATAGAAGAAACTTTTTCCTTCGGACTTATAGCGTAGAAGATAGTGCTTCTATATTAAGAAGGAACCATCTATGAGTCTTTTTTGGTTGCTTCTTTTTTATGTGACTTTCTTCTCAATATATGTAGATTGGATTATAGCGAAGAAGCATGCGGCAATTGTGGTCAACATAGTTGGCATTGCATGGACAAGAAGATTACCATATCGCTCCCTGCGAACTTTGGTGTTAGGACGGTATGTTCTCTGAAATTCATGTGGAGAATGTAAATATATATATGTTCAATGAAAATCACGAATAATTGTTCTGTCCTATGATTTTACTTAGTCAATCCCTTGCGGTGCATGACATGGTTTCATAGACCATCTCCATAGAAGCATGGATGAGGTTGTTGTGTTTAGTGTCACTTTGACGCATCATAATCATCCCGATATGACGTACCAGGTTAGGGTCACCAACAAGGAGGCCCGAACATATTTTTGTGGTCCTAGATGGAATAGACTCCTCATCTTGTATGATGACATGCAAGAGGGATAGGAGTTCAAGTTTTTGCTCAGTCATACTTATGGCATCATCTATTTCACTTGCTTTCCTCCCAACTCTTCCGATGAGGGTGAAGATGAGTGAACTCTAGATAATGCTAAATGAACCAATGTCCTAGCTATATTGAACATCTGGTGGATACTGCTATTGTTTCCTGTGTTAATATGTACTTGGTGGATACTGATACTGTGTAGTTCGCCAGCTGTAGTGCATTACCGCTGGCGAGATGGTCACTAGCAAACCGGAACTCGCCGGTGGTAGATGATTTTGGTGTGCCGGCGGTGAGCCTTCCCTACTAGTGCAAGTTGTTGGGATAAAAGAAAATATAGTTGTCAAAATTAAAGGTAGTCTCACTCTTATTGATCTTGTTATTATGGACATGCCCGAAGATCCGATAGCACCTATAATACTAGGTAGGCCTTTCCTAAGAATCATTAAAGCTTCAATAAATTTACATGAAGGGAATGTGAGAATAGGACTACCATCTAGAGATCTTTTTATAGTCCACTTCCCTAGAAATAAGAAGGCCAATCCTAATGATGACGATGGTACAATCACTTTGAAAGCAGATTACTTTGGAGTGGGTGTCCCACTCATTAAACCTAAATGATCACCATCTGGGTCAAGCTAATTAACCTTAACTAGAAGCGCTTCATGGGAGGAAACCCATGTGAAATAGAAGTTTATTTTTTGTGTTAGTTTTGTTAGTTTTTCTTTTTTCTTTTTTTATTAATGAGTGTTCAGGAAGACCTTTAGAGAGAGGAGAAGAAATAAGGTAATCCTCGATCTTTATTTTTACTAACACATGGCCTAAGAAGTATTGCTGATTTTTATAAAGTCTATTTGCTGTTATTTTGTCCTTTGATAAGATGTGTAAAGACACACAAAGCTACTAATTGAATTCTTTTAGTCTTTCAGCTCACTGGCCGTATAACGACCAGTGGTACGGCCGGAAAGGCCCGTACCGTGCTCCCGTACCACCTCGAGGCATTGGAAAATAGAAACTTTGATTTTTTGCTATAGGACCCAGGGGTCATAATGACCACTGGTACAGGCGAACGCGCCCATACCGCGCGCCCGTATCGTACCCTCGAGCCAAACATCATATTTCAAGCAAAAGGTATTGAACGCATAACGACCAGTAGTGCGGGTGCGCGCGACCGCACCGTGCGCTTGTACCAAGTGCATCGCTGGAAGGGATTCGTCAACGCCAAGGTATGTCACCCAGTATGGGCGGACTCCGACTGTACCGCCCGCCCATACCACGTACGTGGCCGTCATAACCCCATGAGGAGGTAACCTAAAAATCCCCAAACATAAATTTTTCTCTCTCTTCTTCCTCCAAACTCCAAACCACCTCCATTGGATCTTCCAATTTACTCAATCTTTCTCCGATTCCTCGCACCTAATCGATCTAAGGTATGATTCTCCTCTGATCCCCAACTTATTTGTACCAAAGGTTCACTCAATCTTTCATCATTGTCAATCTAGACTTAGGTCTTGTTCTTGATCTAATCTTGATATTGAGCATTCTTAGTATTGTTTTTAGAGGAGTTTCTTTTGTAACTAATGTAGATGATAATATATGCTATTTTTTTCCATTGGACTAAAATTTTAACTAGCAATCTTTATTTATTTTGTTTTAGATGAACACGAGGAGCTGTACACGTGCGATGGTTGTGGAATCTTCTGCGCCACGTGTTGATATGTTGTCCCCCGAGTCACTTGGTATCAAGTTCACCGAGGAGTTTCAGCTGAACTATTTCGACCATCTCAAGCTCCGAAAAATCAAGTTCACCAAGTGGGCGTGTCCCTATATCCCAAACTAACTTGGCATTCGTGCTGATTTTGATTTACTTTGCAACAATGTTGGTTTGTATGGCTTTGTCTTCTAGGATGTCACCACTTACTGCCGCTTGACGCTTGAGTTCCTCAGCACCCTGACACATACAGTGTGCTCTCACTATTGTTCTGAGGATCAACTGACTGGAGTTGATCGCATAAACTTCCGTCTTATGAACTGTGAGTACTCCTTGACGCTTGACCAATGGGCTCAATGCTTTGGGTTTGCCAACAACACCACCGATATACGCTCCCCCACTTTTGTTTTAAATCCTGCACCTTGGAAGTACTTTAATTTAATGAGAATTTGTGGAAACACACCCAAGGGAAACCAAATTGATCATCCTGCTATTTGCTATTTGTTTTATATTATTGCTAACACCTTGTACGCACGTTGTGAGTTTACTAGAGTCAATGAGGAGGACATGATGGTCCATGCAAAAGCTGCTATTATTAATTGTAACTTAATGCCAAATTTGGGCGCCCTTCTTGTGTTTTACCTTAAGCATTAGACCCTGCAATATCGAGGACCCATATGCAGAGGAGGATTTGTGACTTTTCTTGCACGCGCACTTCACATCAAACTAGGTAACATCCAACCATTGGTAGGAAGTCACTGTCTCGGTTTTTGTACTCTAAGAGCATGTGGTATGATTTCTAGAACTGGTGGTACATACTTCCTTGATATACCTAGAGCGGATCACTTGATCCCAGCTACTTTGCCTAATGGTCTATTATCTATCGAGGATGGACTTCGTGTTTTGACGCGCAGGTTGAGGTAGGTCTACCCCATCAAGAAATACCTGTGTGAGGAGGAGGAGAAGATGAAAAAGTAGAACAAGAGGAACCCGAACAAGATGTGCAACCACCAAAATACTACACCACCTATGAAGATATCTATGCGCTCGAGGGACATATCCAAAACATGAACAACCTCTCCATTAACCTTCGAGATGCTTCTGCGAACCTCGCCACCTAGTTCCATGATTGGAGCAGCCAATGAAACATGGGAAATTATGCACCACCACCACAATGAGCAAGAAAAGGTCTTGCAAAAGCCTGAGCTTGGGGATGTGTTCCCCCGACAATTTTATTTGTATAATAATGAGGTTGTACTCCAGCTCCTTGTGAGCTTTAAACACTCGTGTTGGCTTGCTCTAACACTTTGCTTTTTCGTTTGATTAGTTTTTCCATATGTTTCCCTTTTAGTTTGCTTTTGTTTTTCATTTTTTTCTTTTCTTAGTTCCTTGCTTGGTCGCAAGTTCTTTCCTATTATTTAATCTCTATCCTAAAAAATACAAAAAGAGTTTTCCTTTTTTGTGAATATGGATTCACACTTTGCCTCTTTGCTTTAATATTTTTATGAGAGTAATCATGCTTAAGTTTTGAAGGAACACATCCCTATAAGGAAGAGGATTATGAAGTCACTTATGAGAGGTATGTCCTATGTCTCCCACTTTTGAAGTTTGAGTTGTTTATCTTAGTTGGTTGATTTGCTAAGATGTCATGCTAGTGGGAGTAATTTAATATAGTTAGAGTAAAGCTTTTTATTGGTATGATGATTAGTTGTGGAAGCTTTTTCTCTAGTTCTTTTAGCTAATCGAGTCTTGCCTTGTAAATAATATTACCAAACAAGTAAAATAAGAAAAAGTCTGAAATTTATGACTTGTTTGATGAATGATTGTCTCGAGAGTACATCCTTGAAGATACTTAACCCTACATATGTTTTTATAGCCTTGAAGACACTCTTGAAAGGAGTTGTTTGATTGAAATGAAGTATAGTGGTAATTGTTATGCATGCCGAAGCTAACCTTGTGGATCAAACCGTCGTACTAGCACAAAAAATAGAAGAGAAATAAAAATTTCTATGTTTCTCATGCACACCTTTGGGATGCCAACAACTCCGCTAGCTTTTGAATGATCTATGGTATAACCCTGGATTTCGGCTATGATTTGATGACATGAGTGGCATACATGTCAATATATGGGCAAAAGTATTGGTAATCTCAAAGGTTGTGCAAGCACTTGTAAAATAAACATCCAATCCTTGAAAGAGGAAGAAAAGAAGAAGAAGAAAAATATACGTATGAAGATCCACATAACAAGTCCTTGGCATGGTCTCGTTACTACTTTATGAATTTTCTTAAAAGACAATGATTAGATTAGAAGTGTTTTTATAGCCTTGATTTATTGATGTGGGCATAAATAAGACACTTCACTGTTATGCTACTTAGGACATGAACTCTCTTACTCAATTATGCTATTAAAACAACCTAGTGTTCCTTGGCAAGCTGAGAGTTAACTAGAAGAATTGGATTGATTGTTACACTTCTAGTTATTTATACTTATATTAAACTTTACTTTGATTGTCTTGACTTATCGAAGCTTGTATAGTATTATTGTCATCTCTCTAACTTTGATAAGCCTTTCAAATGGATGAAGTGTTGAACGCATAAGGCTACCAACCATAAGTGAATTCTTATTCTCGTTGTTTCAAGTTTAAATTATGAATTCCTTATAGTTCTTTTGTTTCTTCTTGCTTGAGGGCGATCAAGGCTTGAGCTTTGGGGAGGTTGATGGCTCCAAAAATAGCCATCTTTCATCGTGTTTAAACATTGTTTTTAGTCAAGCAATTGACAAGAAACTCCCAATCCTTGCCACTAATGACTAATAATTGCAAAGATATGCAAAACCTTGCTTTGAATTATGTTGTGTAGAAAATCACACTTTTTAATGCGAAATCTGGAGTCATAATAAAGGTTTTTGAGGAAGTCCACACGACCAAGTCAGTGTGGAGTCAATTCTAGGCGTCAGCAACCGTAACGGCCACTGGTACGGGTAGGGCCCACCCATACCATGTGGCGGCGGCTCTGTCTTGTCAAAAACTACAAATTTCGTGAATACGCCTATACATTTTGAGGTCTCAGCCGCCACACGGAGACCACCATTCTCAGATTGCATCACAACACCACCAAAGGAGATCCACGCCATTGTTCATCTCTTATTCATCCATCCATCATCCATCCCCTCCATTAGTTATAGCCATTGCTTTGTATTTTATATCTCCTTGTGATTCAGCGACCGTTGTAAGGATATTTGATTTCAATCTAAGTATTTTGCACAATGTTTTCTATCCTTGATGTTATTGTTATGAGTGAGTAGTCCTCATGGGCTGCGGGTTGGGGAGAAACCTCGCAGTGATTATGCGCATCAAATTCATGGGAGAATTGTGTATTGTTTGAAATAGTGTTTTGTATCTTTTGCTTCTTTGTCTCTTGTCTAGACATGTGGACTTGTAGGTACCCAATATCCCATAGATTGATAAAGGCTTGAGGTGAGATACTTGGCTAGCAGCGATCTAATAGGAACCCCAGTGACAGAAAGGGTAGTACGATCTTCGCTTAGATCCCCATTCGAGATCACACCAACATCACCACTTAATGCTTTGATCTGTGTTTTACACTTAATAATCGTTTGTAGCCCAAAGCTTCATGGTGCACTTGGTTGGATTAAAATACTTTTGCTATGCCCGCTGCATCACGGGGGCTCTAGTATATTAGGATATGTTGCCCACAAGAGATTATCCCTATTAAAGCTTTACACATGACTATGCTTATTATTATCTTTTATCCTATATGATGTGCAGCTACAGGTGGATCTTCAACCCTGGCCTATCTCCATCCATTGATTTAACCCATTATAAAAGTAAACTAATTGGTCCAATAAACAAAGGTAAAACAAATAAACAAAGTCTTGTGGACGTGTCCTTTTTATTTCCTTTTAGCATTGCTTTCCAAGGTTCAATTAAACCAATGTCTTCTAGGGAAAAAGCTATGATAGTACATCCGTGAATCTGGATCGAAGGTATCACATACATACTAGGAGCATACTTAGTCTAAAGTCGAACTTCATCACCCAAACTTTCCATACCTTTTCTATTATTGAAATCATTCCCTATATCAATAATAATGTAGGCCACCACTACGCTTTTGAAGATTCACTTAATTTCTTCCAGTGATCCAAATCACTTCAGAACTTGTTGTTCATACTAAGAACGTGGGTCACGTTTTTTCAAGTACACAACAACATGGTTTTTTGGAAGAACCTTATGAACAATCATATGAATTGAGTACTCTCAATACTTCTTCTCAACCAACGTTGTTCATACTCAATGTTTCATCTTGTTTTACAAACAAGATAATTTATTTATTGTTTCATTCTGAACTATTTCAGAATCCTTACTAAATTTTTCTGAACAGAAACATTTTTGACTCTAAATGTTAAATAATCTATCTTCATAAATTTCAGTCTAATACTTTTATTAACTTCATCCAATATTTCATAATATTTCTAATATCACTATCACATTCATTATATGTCGAACATATCTACATGAATGCTCTTACTCAAATGTTATTCACACATGAGTCCTTTATATACTATTCTCACAGCTCCCACACAAAATATGTCATCCACACATTTGATTCAGAAAACTATTTAACTCCCACTCAAATACTTCACAAGTATTGGATTTCTCAACATTTTGGTAATCTCTAAGATATTTTGATCATGTATCAAATTGAGATTTTTTCCACTACGAGAGTTTAGCATTATTATGCTAAGTGCAAATCCATAGAGTTCAATCATTGCTACATTACAGTAGTCAATCATTGAATTTGCTGAAACACATTTTTCAACAAATCAAGCTTTCATCTAAAGTTACATCATTTCCATATAACTCATAGTTATTTAGGAATGATCAAGTAACCCATTACTCTTTAATCTTGAATGTAACTTTTTATAGATTTCATGACTTTCAGTCATATCTCATATTCGGGTCTATCATTATCCCATTGTAGTTCGTAGGTATATGATATCTTATATGATAATCAAATAATGAATTTCCACCAAGTCAATATTCATTATTCAATCCTACTTTCTTATAAGTTAAGCCTTAATTGAAACACTATGATCACAATCAATAGTTACTTTGCAGAGTTTTGTTGCACGTAACTTATTTTGCTGCGCTACTCAACAATGGGACTAAGATCGAATATCTTAACTTTGGACTTTCACTTTATTCCATCAGCACATTGTTAAGGAACCATTCTTAACAAGTATGACCCTTGACAATAGCTAGTTTGTCCTTTGGTTATGGAAGAATACATTCATAGTTGCCTATGAATATTCTACAAATAAAGATTTTGTATTCGTAACGACTTTATCAAAGTCTCTATAAACTCGAATGTGCCATAACTTTTTATGGTGTTGTTTCCACAAATCATGATGATTTCTATATTTTGTAAGTGTTAGTTATTTTGATGCTATAACTCTATCCTCCTATTCGATAACCATCTTTTGTAAGGGCTAAACCATTAACTTGGATACAAACGGTTTTGATCAAATCAAATTTTTTGTTACTTTGTTAATCCTATATCCTTTTATTCTGATGGTCACTTGAACGTTTCAAATGGTCTCCGAATTATGTGTCATTTAGCAAATACTCTTTATTTACTTTTAAGTCCATAAACACACTTATATGATAATGATTTCTACCGTATTTGTTGAACTACGATACATCGATTTATGGTATTTCAACGATGTGTATTCTGTTTAAGTCATATGCGCCAATCAGGCATGTTTTAGCATATACCGGTAGATCAATTATATTAATGGTTTCCAATTATTTATCACTATGAATACATCGTGTTCTTACATCATTTCATGACTTAAACAATTAGTTTCATACACGCTACTTGCATTATCATTTAAGTTGAATATCATTTTGTCTTTTTCACGTATTTATAAACGCATACAAATTATCATAAAGACCCCTTTAAGAACAACACATTTATAACCGAAAATGTGACCATAATAGAAATCATTCATATTAATAGAACAACTAATTTGTTACATATATATATATATATAAATAACCGTCTTGCGAAATGTAAGACACACTAAAAGGTCCTTAATCTTGAATTGATTACAAATAGTTCTAATTCTAATAAGTGTAGTAGATAAATCTAAAAGGAGAAATATCGATGTCCTTCAGCATCCAGTATGCCTTCGACGTGTCATGTCCTCTGGTCTCCTCCACTCAACACTCATACAGACGGTCCTATTTTCATAAAACAAGAACAAGTATCAGTATACTTGATGAAACCGCCATAAGTGTTCTTGTGAGAAACACATTTATAAACTGTATATCATATATACCTGCTCCGTTGATGATCTCACTAGCAATGGGCTCTATCTTCATAGTTTGCAAGTGCTATAGGAACTGATGAAAGCTGAGCGAGTCACCTTTCATCACATAGCCATGGGCAACTTCTTTATAGCTGGGGTAGCGAGCGCAACACCCATTCTATCCCAAATTGGTCTTCCATCCAGTAGCCAACCTCATATACAATACGTGTATAGAGTTTATGCATGATTCCCCAAGTGGCTAACCAAGCACGTGTTTTCTTCCATCTTCTGGGAAAGAAAATTTTCCAACAGATCAAACCTCAAAATCCTGACTTGTTCTATGAACAGTGTCTTTATTCCATCGATCATATCGTATGGCTCGGTCTGTGTGAATTTATCTTGTAGCTCAAGTACCATTGTCCATCGTATGGTGTTTGAGACGTAGATGAACAAGTCACGACGATCGCGAAACTCTTGTTCGTCATCCTCACTTGCATCATCATCTATAAGCTCTCCTAGTTGTTCCGAATGGTGAATAGTAGGTCATAAGTTACGAGAACCTCCCTTAGACATAGATACCAGTCTATGAAGTTGGAACCATTTAAATCAAGATTGTCCTCTACTGACATCACTCCATGCCTTCTATATGCTGACTAGAGCCACATGATCTATAAATATATTTGCAAGACATAAGACTAAGTTCAAAAACTTGAATTCTAACATATAATCATATTATGGCAAAAACTCCCACTAAAACTATTATCCCTAAAATAGTTATATGAATTGCACGATCCCTTTACACCGTGTCATCCCCGATCATCACGGCCTTTGACATAGTTGCTAGGATGGACTATATCCGTCGATCACATAGTACATGTAACTCATGCTTGATCTTTTGATCTCCGTGTTCCGAGGCCATGTGTGCACATGTTAGGCTCGCCAATTCAACCATAATGTATTCGATGTGCATACATGACTTGCACCCTCTGTATGAGAATGCTGAGATGTCTAGCACCCGATCATCACAACCTGCTTCATAACAACAAAATTTCTTGGTGGTTGCGCACTAACGGGAGAACACTTGAGGTTGGTATTTATTAGGGATTATATTATTAATGCTACAATTGCGTATCTAATACAACTAAGCATAAACAAGATACACACAAACTAACATCACATGGAATTTGTAATGTATGGTATGACATGGTCTCTTGCACCTTGATTTCCATCGTGCGTCGTTCAGTATGACACCAAGCTCATGGCGCCATACATGAAGTGCATTCATGCAATTGACCATATCATATCACTAACCCCCTCCTGCAACATATAGTTAGACGCTTTTACTTTATTACTTGCAAGTTTTACATGGCTGCTAGGGGTTTACGAGATAGAACACTTCATACCTATGAACATCAACCACAACATTTGTGGGGCCACCGAATTAATCCTCCGAGAATCCCTATTATGCATACACCACGATCCCATGATCAGTTTGTCGTGGAACATAACCGATAAGTATCAAAGTAAACATTCATTACTTAAGCAGATACATGTCATACCTTATTTGCCATTATGGCTACATCAATCAACATCAGCGGAACTTCATCAAGCATAGAGCCCGAGTCATGCCCTAACCTACAG
Organism: Avena insularis; assembly: GCA_023614405.1. Lineage (NCBI taxonomy): Eukaryota > Viridiplantae > Streptophyta > Magnoliopsida > Poales > Poaceae > Avena > Avena insularis. The sequence continues at coordinate 547,753,418 of CM042690.1, forward strand.
ACAGCTGACTGGGAGAATGTCCTAGCTCGCATAATCATCAACTTCACCTTCTTATTCATCTTACTTCTAGAAATCTGATCAAGTTAATATCTTTGGACAATGCTAGTGAGTACTTTTAATGTATTCGCAAACCACTCTAAAAGAATAACAATAAATAGGATATGCAATATGGTTGTGGTAGTAGGAGGGCTCCATGCGAGGTTCTTTTCTAAAACGGTTTCTCTTGTAGATATAGCATCTACATATCTTTGTTGAAAACTATTGTAAAACACTTTGATTTTTTTGAAGAATTTTGAAAACACTAGGACTGGGTCACCCATTAGTTACTCCCTCCCATCATCTCATGTACAAACTCCTTTCCTTCCTTTCTGACCATCCCATGGTCAAAACATTTCCAAGCCTTTACTTTTCCGAAGTCCTTTTTGAAATCAAAACCAACACCGCTCTACATTACTTTGTACAACTTGTCCATAACCACATACATGGCTATTCGAATAGATTTACACTCTGCGGAGGTTGTACACTTTACCACACCATCCGGGTACCCTGCCCTGATCACCTACGGATCGTGGGTCGAGTAACTGGTCAAGACCTTCGGACTGCCCACTCCAGTATAAGCGCCTACCCTATGAGTAATTCATAGTGAACACATGGCGGACCATAGACCGTTCGTTCCTTCTCCTAGGTGATGAGTTACATTACAAGGACTCTTATCGAAGAAGGCCCAACCTCTAGGGATCGAAATCCCTTGTAGTACTTGTGAGGAAACCTATACTAGAGTGAACAACTTCGAGTCCAGCCCTGTCCCATACTAGAGTAATGTGGTTGCACAGGTTAATTTGTTATAGCTAAAGTTGCAAAGAAATGGGTGCGTTTTCATAAACATTTTTCCTCCTTTTACCTTCAGCATCATTTGTAGAACCAAAAACTTTTTCTTTTTCTCAAACTTCTCTTGGTAGGTCAAACTTCACCAAGATTTTATCATGAAACATTTTTTAAAACTTTTTTGGGGTCTTCCCATCCTATAGTGTTTCTTCGACTAAAACGGGGTTTCCAAAGGGGTATGGTGTTACACACCAACTATCATACTAAGGTAAAGTAGGTGTCATCAAGGGTAGTGTACTTAGTAGTACAAAGGTGCAATGGTTTGGGGGAGCCAAGACACTACGAGATATTCATCATGATAAAATAAGATATTGCAGTTTTCATAAAACAGTAGGTAAAACATGCATAAGTAAAACAATAGGACAAGGCTTATGAGCAAGAAGGTGGCTTGCCTGAGATCAGCAATCTGGTGATATATGTCCCTGGACTTCTTCTTAGAATACCTTAATCATAATAATAACCATCTTCTTCTGGTCTCCGATATAATCACAACTATCGTCGTTAGGGATTATACATGCAAGCAAACAAGGGAACAATCAACATGAGCCATAAAAATACCAATACAACATACCAAACAAACATGCAACACATTACTTACTTCCGTAGGTTTTGATAACTTGAGTTTATAGCAGTTGGAATTATTGGAAAATGCATTTGGGGAACTTCTATAATGATTTAATTATCAAATACCACTTAATGAAGGGGTTTTGACTAAGGCTTGGGTTTGTGTGATATCAATGTAAAAAAATGAAATCAATAGATAGGTATTGAAAAAACAAGGCCACAAAAAGTGGTTTCATGATTTATCAATTTTCATTAGTTAATTATGATTATTATAGTGAAAATAACCCTTGTTTAGGTGAATAATTCACCAGAAAAGGTCTGGAACTAAAATAAATCTGTCCTCGGAGTACATTGTATATATTTGGGTTTGTGATTTTTGAGAGTTGGAATCACCTCAAAATAATTATCAAAATTCCCTTGGGAAAATCTCAAAGTCAATTATTTAATAAATTTGTCTATTTAACCAGATTTATTTTGTAGGTCCAAACAGTATGCGACCAAAGACAGTGGATTGGTATTACAAGTACCTTCCAACAGAAATTGGAATCGTCCTTTTTGGAGTCGCTAAGCCTCTGAAATGATCTATCTAGTGATAATACTACATGCAGAAGTATTTAATTTCTTAAAAATAAAAAGAGGCTCAATAAATATTCACCTCCTAGGTTTTGAAGGTACTGATGTACCACATCACTGAGAGTTGTAATCAACTCAAAACATGTTATAGTTTGGCCTAGGGAATTCTCTTAAAATAGAAAATAATTGTTTTTGTTATTTTTACAGAAGTAGAAAGGTAGTCCACCTTGGCATGGGACCAAGTACATGGGTTAGGTATTTCAATTACCATCCAGAGGAATTTCAGCTCACCCCAATTGGGTTTACCAAACCCCCGGAAACACTATTTAGTGAAAAGGGCAGATCTTAGTAGAATAATTCCCAGAAAATATCTATTTAGCATTTTGTCTAACTTTTGGTTCTGCATGATAGGGAAAACATATGAGGCTATGTAGAAATTTACACTAGGGACATTCCTTGCATTTTTCATTTTTGTTTCTAAACCAAACAACAACTCTAGCATATCTGAATTTTAAATAAAAAAGAGAACTGAGGGGCAATGGGCTGGATCTGCAAGGGAACTAGGCCGCATAGTGGCCAAGTAGGCCCAACTCGCCACGTGCACACGGGAGGCGCTTGTTCGAATCCTAGCCATGGGGCCCGGCTATCAGCGGGACTGGGGGTGCGAAGGGGTATGAGTGGATCCAGGCCATTGGCGTAAGGGAAGATCGATGATGTTTGTTTGTCATCCTCCAGGAAAGATAGCCACGGTGGCAGCAGAACCCTAGGTCGCCGGAGGTGGACGGGGATCTCACCTAAGGCTGCTCCAACGACGGGGAGGCGCGGAGGCGAGGCGGCGGTCAACGACGAGTCTAGTGATGGGCGACATGGTGTGCTTTGGATCTGGTAAGGCCCTCGCGCGATGGTGTCCGAACGACAAGCTTCGGAAGCTCGCCGGCGAAAGGCTCTCCCGTGACACCACTTTCTTCATGGTCTATGGAGAAGAAGCAGTCCTACCTTCCGACATCCTCCACGATTCACCATGAGTCATCAGCTATGATAAAGATGAAGCTGAAGAATCCATGCAACTATCTGTGGACCTACTCGAGGAAGAACATGTTCTGACAGCCTAGTTATCCGCCATCTACTAGCAGAAACAACAAAACTACCATAGTCACCATGTTTGTCGGTGCTCATTTAAAGAGGGTGATCTAGTGCTTCACCTCAATAAGAAGAAGTCCCACAAACTTTCCCCGCCTTGGGAAGGACCATTCTTCATAAGCAAAACGTTGCTCAATGGTTCTACTACCATGTCGATATTCACGAGTTGAAAGCTAGGCTAGGAAAAGACCACAAACACAAGCCACGTGACCCTAATGATGATTATTCGGAGACTGGTTGGACATGGAACATAGCACAACTACGTCCCTTTTAAACTTAGCATATTTCCTTTATGTAGTATGTATCTTATATGATCAATGAAATAAAACATTTGGTTCGCTCATATCCTTAGTCTTTTACCTCCTTTAGTTATTAATTTTTGGATAGTATAAAAACATTTAGGCGCAAGTTTGCATTTGCACTTGTGAAAATTCCTCCTTCGGGCATTAGCTTAAGTTTTCTCTACACATTTTCTGTTGTTTTTGTGTGGATTATGGAGTAGTGATTTCTCGGCACTTGAACATGGAAGTTTTGCTCTCAAGGTTCTTGATGGTGCTATTAAGCATCATCAGCTACAGGCAAGGCTCTGTGCTAAGAGTGTTTCGTCTCACGAAAAGTCAAGCACAAAAACCATAATAATAGATAAGCCAGCACTTGCTTAAAAAAAATAAAAAATAGTGATTTATATTTTCGTGCTCCTGGTTCTTTAGTTGTACTCAGTTTTCCCCAACCGATTAACTTTTCCTTACTTTTTCCTTTCTCCTTCTCAGAAACTCATCTAAGAGCTCGAACGACAGCTACTGTCAGGTTGACCATTGGCTGACGTGTGGGGCCGCGCGGTATGGGACCACGTGAGGCCGTTTGGTCAGGAACACGTTATGCTGACGTGTGGGGCCGTGCCATGTGGGACTGCGTGGGGCCGGTTTATTGGGAACACGTTATGGGGGACGTGGTGTGGGACATGTGGGGCGCGTCTGGTGGTTACGTGCGCCCTGTTGCCTAAATTGGAAGTTTTCTTTTTTGTTATTTTTATGATTGACCTTTTTAAGAGCGCATTTTACCCTCTCTCTCGCTAACAGTTGTGTTTTTTTGCCCAAAAAGATAACGAATCTAGAGCAGCTTCTCTCTTTATTCATTGTTCCTTTTGGCCCTCGTTTTCCCCAATCTAGTAGCAAATCTAGAGTAGCAAATCTAACCAGCACCATAAATAAATTAAATAAACAGAGCATATGTACATATAGCAACTAATATAGGATATATAGTATGGTACTTAACGAGGTTCGACAATTAGGCTGCTCAGCAGCAGCGGACAAACTCAACACAGTATAGCAGCAACAACACAAGATTAGTGGCCCCTCATGGCCTCCACCAGGAGGGCCTCCGCCTCCTCCCTCTGGCGCCTCCTCCACTTCTTGTTGTCCAGTCCCTTAACCTTGGGCGCCTTGGGCTTGATCGGGGGCATGCGACCCTCCTCGATGGCCACCTTCTAGAGGTGTCCACCTTCTGGAGGTGGCGGGGGCTCGCAAGTTGCCGCCAAGATATTGTGCTCTTTATGGAGTTTCTTGAAGGCTTCGAGGTTTTTGGTATTTTGCGCTACGACATCATCATTCTTAAGCTTCAGCTCTTCAATCTCCTCCTTGAGCTTTTCAATCTCGGTGTTGGCAGACTCTTGCATGGACTTCATGGTCTCTTCATGCATATTGACGGTGTCTTGTAGGTCCTTCTTCAGGATGTTATTTTATGTTTCAACCTCTTGGATATGTTTGGATTTCTCCTCAATATCCTTGGCTTTGGCAATGGCTACTGCAAGTCAGATATAATTAACGATTATGATTACTCAGAAGAAAAACAATGAAGGTGGAATAACCAAGTTGTCAGTCGAGGAAGGATGCTTGCCCTTTGTGATATTATCCTTGAGTAATTTGACCTTTTCCTTATCATTATTGAGGTCCTCCTACAGCGTGGCAAGCCTAGCAATGGTTGACTCCTTTTGAGCATGTTCATTCTGTACAAGAAACATGCTTTAGTTACTCTAAAGCATTTAGTCAGAAAATCTATGCCTTTTCCACTAAATGCGTGGGGGCTACAATATGGGAATTTGAATTAAAAATCTACTCTAAGTGTGTCTAGTCGGAATTTGAATTTCAACTAGAAACTCGGGGGGCTACACTATGAAACTTTCACTTAGTTTCTTTAAGATCGGCTAGGACAAAAAAACATGGTTTTCTGCCTAAGAGCTCGGGGGCTATAGTGGTTTTCCGCTTAAGAGCTCAAGGGATACAATTGGATATATCATAAGAAAAATACAAAGTACCAAGGACTTAACGTGGAAATGATCGTCAGACGGCTTGGACAGTGTTATCATGTGTAATCTTCATGTTGGCACCCAAAATTTCTGCCTACTTGAATAGATCGTTGGAGCTCAATGTCGGAGGACTAGAGGCAGTAGGTGCAGTCCTAGCTAGAGGAACTAATTAAGCTCTATCCGCTATCTAGATGGAAGTTGTTGTAGTAGGCTTAAGAGATGCTGGATTGCTGGTTGTTGGCTTGTATTTTGCTGCCACCATTGGTTCTTTTGCCTTCGGTACGACATCCTTAGCCAGAGCTTTAGCCGTTGTAACAATGGGCACGCTATCTTGCATCGCTTGAGAGCTTGGGGAGTAACATCCATGCCGGTAGAACCAGAAGCATCTTGGGAAGGAGTGCTGATTATATCCATGGCAGAGGCTTCTAGAGCTGCGGCACATGAAGTTCCTCCTGATCTAGAAGGAACTATGGTGATATGAGTAGTTGGAGCGGTGGATGGGGATGATTTCGGAAGCATATCCCAAATATCCTTAGATGCGTAGACATGTTTGGAGGTGTGCCTCAGGCCACCAGTGCTCTTCTTCCTGAGATGTAAAAATCAAAGTATAAGTACTAGAAGAAGCAAAATACAAATGAAGACGGATGAAAGAAATCCTTACACAGCAACAAGCACTTTGGCCAATGGAATGTTGGCAGCAATTCTTCCTTTTCTGCCTCCAAAGAGGTGGTGGATTTGTTGGAGATCCCACTCTTAGATTTCTTATTCTTCTTGTCCGTGGTAGTAGCGTTAGAGGCGGGACCCTTACGCGTTCTCATTGCCGGAGCAGGTTGATCCTTGGTGGCCTCATTGTCCGATAAGACCAATATGTCTTTGAGCTTTGGGTCGTAGACCCGAGGAGCCATTTCTTCCTCAGCTAGACCCACAAGCTGGAAAAAGTTAAGCCGGTAATGTTATTCATGGAACCAAGCTAGAAACTTTGGAGTATAAATGATACAAGTTGTATGTTACCTTTGGACACTTGCCATTCTTGAACATGTCATAGGTGATCTTGAAGCCACGCTTCTTGTCCTTCACCTTGACTGTATCCTTCATGCGGATCTTGATGGTGTCGCTAGAGAAGTTGTCTTGAGAAATATGGAGAGGATCCCTTCTTTCTCTAGTGTACATGTGCGTCAAGCCAGTGTGATGCTGTAGAGGCAGAATCCACCTTGTGAACCAGCACATGGCCAGGTCCAAGCCATTCAATCCCATGTTACTAAGCCACTCTATACACCTTACGATGCGAGATACTCCATGTCAGAGGGAAGAATGGATTTGACCCTCTAGTTGGTGGACTCCACAATAGCACCATCCACATAATCGGGATGTGTAGCTTCGTGGCCTGCTAGAGGAATATCCAGACCGTAGAAGTATGTCATCTGCCAATTCTTGACAGATTCATGCCCGATGATGTCAGGAAATCTCTGGTTCAGGCACATCTTGAAACTAATAGTCCTGAAGTTGGAAAGCTCATCCTTGACAACCCATCTTGACGATGAAAAAGTAGATAAAAATATCTAACCTAGCAGGCTTTATTCCTAGGTACCCCTAAAATAGTGCTACGAAGTTGCTAAGAACTAGAATGCTATTCAGAGAAAGGTTGTGGGGGAAGAACCTAGAAGTGCCCTAGGACTTCTAAGAGGAAGTCAGAGATCAGGAGGGATATATCACACACCAGTTGGTATTTGAGGTATACCTTCTCTTCAGCTTGGGGAGAAGGAGTCACCTGACCGGTCGGTGCCAATCGCCTTACTAGTTCCTTAGACGACAGAAGGTACCCCTCGACAATGAGGTCTTTGAGCTCTATGGCAGTGAGCTTCAAGTCCCTCCACATTCCTTTGAAGGAATCTGCATCAGTATCTTCATCTTCTTATTCAACGAGATCTTGAGCCACTACCTTTTGGCCGCCACCGGTGGTCTCCTCCACCGCTTGTAGTGACTGGAGGAATCCCCTCCTCCGGTGCAGACACAACCACTTGGGTTGTCTCAATCAGAGTGTTGGCTGACGCTGCCTTTGAGGGGCTACCTGTGCTGGCCATTGGAGGAGAGAGGGGTGGAGAAGAAGATTGGGACATAGGGTTTTTTCCATTCGAGAGATCAAAGCGGTGGTAGTCGCGAGGAGGAAGACAAAGTAGGAGAGAAGGAAGGTGAATGAAAATATTAACCATTGCGGTAATTTATAAAGACCCAGTGTCAAGATTCTTGCAGGTGGGAATCCAAGGGAGTAAGTGTACGTGACGTGTTGAGGAACATGCACGGTAATTTCACCACGTCTCCGCGTCCGCCACCAGTGCTTCGGATTTCTCACGCGGGAAAATTGCAATGATGATTTTCCTAGTCGTTTGTGAGTTTTGAGGTAACGTTAGGTTGTATCCTACGTCATCCTCCTGACAGATGCAGAAGACATGTCATGTCTAAAGATTCTCCAAGATAGCCCGAAGTTATCCGACCACAAGGGGATGATCAAGACTCAACATTCCTCCGGCCTACATACTGAAGCCGGAGAAGCAGAAGAATTGCAGTGATTTTTAGGAGATATTCAAGATGTTGCTTGCTAGAGTTGCCAACATTGCTTAGACGGAGCATTCACGAGCTAGCAACAAGACATCGCAGATCTTCAATTTCTCCAGGGCTTCTATTGGGGATATGCATAATGGGTGTAACCATAACATAGCTGCATTCCGAATAAACCGGATGGCCTATAGTGGTAGCATGTCCCATGGCCTGCTGGGCGGCCTAGTTAGAGGAATTTAGAAGGGAGACCTATGCCGGACAAACAAGAAGGCTACATACCGACATATATGAAGCCAGAGCCTTGGAGTACAAGACACAAAGACTAGTTAATGTTAGTCTAAAACTCTGTAACCTATCTGATATGGACTTTACCCTGTAACCCTAAGTTCTAGCGCCTTTATAAGCCTGACCTATGGGATGCTTTAAAGCATGACTTACACAATAGACAACTTCCTAGAGCGAACCCAACAATCTCCGTAACCCGACGTATTGCTATTATAGTGATTAGAAGAAGGAGTAGGATTCCGCCACCATCGTGGGATATGAACCTGGGTAAATTGTGTTACCTTGTACCTGGGAACTCGTTGCCTTACCCCACCTCTCTTTCCACGCTCTGTGAGGACCCTTCCATGGCGTACTCATCGGCAGTACCATGGCAGCGAGTTGTGGAATATCCAACCTTGATTCCGCCTTTCACTATCCGTAACTAGGAGTCATAAGGGAAATATTGGGTTGACTAGGAAGCAAGCTGCGTGTCGTGGATCAGCCAAGACAGAATTTGACACTCCACCAAGGAGATATATTCTCTAGGACCACTCGTATGATTTGATTCGAAAGCATGGCCATGTGCTACTCGATCAAGTGTTGATCAAGGTAGTCTGGATAAGCAATATAGATGGAGGTTATGTTAGGCGGAAGGAATCACTACTGGAAGGAGAGAAGAGAGTTAAGTTGGCACTGGCATGGCAGAAAACTCCCCTATAGTTTTCCACCAATATCGTGAGGCAAAGGGACTCGAATAGATCGTCACATTGAGGGAACTTTCCCGTAATTGAAAGTTGGAACATCTTGCTAGAGACTACCAGCTATCAGCTCTTGGAAGAAACTCATTAGGCTATGGCTTGTTGGGTTTGTAGCATAGAAAACAAAAAAAATCCTATGATGGGAACTACTAAGCACCAAGATCTATCTACCTAAATACAAGCAACGGGTGGATATACATCCATAGAGAATATATCCTTGAATACCGACAAAGTGTAACAAGATTGGACTGGTGGATGATGTAGTCGATCGCTTGTCGATCTCAAGATTGAGAGGAATTCCTAGCACCGCAAATTATCAGTGCATCCGTGATCGCACACACGTCTGGTCCACCAAACAATCTCCGCCTCCTTGCTCCAGCAATGCAACGGAAGCAGCAACTCCTTCCATACGAAAAGCCACCGGGAACATGTCTCTCGCTAATCCGAGACCATGGGGGAATAATTCTAGAGGGGGAGAGAGATCCTTTACGAGAAGGTGTACTTTGTGAGGAGGAGAGGGGGGCAACCCCTCTCCGTGGTCGGCGGCCAAGGGGAGGTGCCCCCACCTCTTCCTCATTCATGTGGTGGAAGCTCCACTCACATAAACATGCCTCCACTCACACATCCACTCACATGCATTAATTTTCCACCAAAATTAATGCAACTCTCATTTAATAAAACTATTTTATTTATTTTATTCAGAATTTTGTTAATTACTTTAATTAACAAACATTCACATAAAATCCCCTCCAATATTTCAATATCACATGCAGAACCAATTTCAGCAATTTCACCCGAAACAATTCCGGTGTCCATTAAAATAATTCCAGTGCTTTGCAATCCTTTTCTCTATAACACATTTGCTCAAAATGGTGTCGGTATCACTTAAGTGTGTCACCCTATGGTTCGCGAATAATGCAGACATGATCGATACCCTTCTCTGATCAATAATCAGTAGCGGGACCTAGAGATCCATACTAACTCCCACACATTCAACAATGACTTCTGTGATCATGAGAACCTTTAACGCTAGTAACTAAATCCCTTTGAATTGCAATATATTACATGTCTGAGATTAGATCATCGGTATCTCAATACCTAGTTTGATCTTGTTATCGACATGCACTCTTTTCTTGTTCCCGTGATATAACATTCTAGTGATCACATCACTTGCTTGCAAGCTATCTCAATGTGGTATTACCGAGAGGGCCCAGAGTATATCTATCCGTCATCAGGATGGAAAAATCCCACTCTTTATTCATGAGCCTCTACATAACACCTTCAGAGTATCTGAACCCACCTTTATAGTCACCCTGTTACGGTGTGATGTTTGATGTTATCAAGTTACTCTTCTAGTATTAGTGATTAACATGATCTCATGGTCTAAGGACTAGGATTACTTCGTATGAAGTTATAGCAATTTAAACACAATGACTTTGATCGTATTGCTATACTTTGGAAGAATGTTCATCACATCATTCCACCAATGCTGTGAACTCATTATTAACTACATCCAATGTCCATGATTAGGAAACCTTGATCATCTTGTCAATCAACGAGCTAATTTATAAGAGAGGCACAACTAGGAACCCTTTATTTGTTTGTTAAACACACATGTATTAACATTTCCAATCAATACAATTATAGCATGCAAAATAAACATCTATCATATACGTGGAATACGATAATAACAACTTTATTATTGCCTCTCGGGACTTATTCCCTTTAGTCTCCCACTTGCACTAGAGACAATAATCTAGTTTACACAGTGATAAATCTAACACCCATGGAGTGTTGGTGTTGATCATGTTTTGCACTAGGGAGAACTTTAGTCAATGGATCTGCTACATTCTGATCGATATGCACTTTACAAATCTTTATATCTCCATCCTTGACATGCTCGCGGATGGAGTGAAACCGGCGCTTAATATGCTTGGAATCCTTGTGAGAACTTGGTTCCTTGGCGTTGGCTATGGCTCCATTGTTGTCACAATAGATCACCATTGGGTCCAACGCACTAGGAACCATACCTAGTTCAGTTATGACTCTTTCATCCAAACCGCTTCCTGCGCCGCTTATGAAGCAACACCATATTCCGCCTCCGTTGTTGATCCCACCACCATAGGTTGTTTAGAGCTCCTCCAACTAACTGCTACTCCGTTCATGATAAATACGTATCCGGATTGAGACTTAGAGTCGTCCGGATCGGTGTCAAAGCTAGCATCGACATAACACTTAGCGACCAGCTCTTCTTCACCTTCGTATACAAGAAACATTTCCTTAGTTCTTCTTAAGTACTTAAGGATATTCTTGACCGCTATCCAGTATTCTGCACCTGGATCAGATTGGTACTTACTAGTCAAACTAATAGCATGTGCCACATCCGGTCTTGTACATAGCATGGCGTATATTATAGAGCCTATGGCTGAAGCATATGGGATCTTATCCATTATCTCTCTTTCTTCCGCCGTAGCCGGACTTTGAGTCTTACTCAATGTCTTGCCTTGCAACATAGGTAAGAACCCCTGCTTACTTCCATCCATTTTAAAATTCTTTAAAATCTTATCAAGGTATGTACTTTGTGATAGCCCAATTAGGCATCTTGATCTATCTCTATAGATCTTAATGCCTAATATGTATGATGCTTTACCAAGGTCATTCATCAAAGACTTGCTATTTAGATAACTTTTAACACTGTTTAAAAGATCTATATCATTTCCAATCAATAATATGCCATCCACATACAATATTAGAAATGCCACATTGCTCTCACTCACTTTCTTGTAAATACAAGCCTCTCCATAAGTTTGGACACATCCAAACTCTTTTATCACCTCATCAAAGCAGAGATTCCAACTCTGGGATGCTTGCTTTAGTCCATAGATGGATCCCTGAAGTTTGCATACCTTGTCAGCATCCTAAGGATCGACAAAACCTTTAGGTTGTATCATATAAAACTCTTCTTCAATATTACCACTGAGGAACGCTATTTTGACATCCATCTGCCATATTTCATAATCGAAATATGCAACAATTGCTAACATAATCCTAACCGACTTTAGCATTGCTACAGGAGAGAATGTCTCATCATAGTCAACTCCTTGAATTTGTCGAAACCCCTTTGCGACAAGTCGAGCTTTATAGATGGTCACATTACCAACAACATCAGTTTTCTTCTTGAAAATCCATTTATTCTCAACGGCCTTTCGGTCATCAGGTAAGTCCACCAAGGTCCAAACTTGGTTTTCGTACATGGATCCTATTTCAGATTTCATGGCTTCTAGACATTTGTTGGAATCCGGGCTCATCATCGCTTCTTCATATGTCGCAGGGTCATCAATTCCATCTACCATGAAATTCACGACAGGATTTCCATATTGTTCAGGAGCTGCACATGTCCTGCTTGACCTGTGAGGTTCGGTAGTGTCCTCTTTCGTAGTTTCATGATCTTTATCATTAGTTTCTTCTTTATTCTGTGAAGTCAACTCCGGAACAATTTCCAGCGCTGCGCCACTCACTGTTTATGAAGAGAAGGTTCAATAACCTCTTCGAGTTCTACCTTCCGACTACTCACACCTTTTGGGAGAAACTCTTTCTCTAGAAAGGATCCATTCTTGACAACGAAAACCTTGCCCTCGGATCTGTGATAGAAGGAATACCCAATTGTTTCTTTAGGGTATCCTATGAAGAAGCATTTTTCCGCTTTGGGTTCGAGTTTATCAGGCTGAAGTTTCTTCACATAAACAGCGCATCCCCAAACTTTAAGAAATGACAGGTTAGGTTTGTTTCCAAACCACAATTCATACGGTGTCTTTTCAACGGATTTAGATGGGTCCTGATTTAAAGTGAATGCAGCGGTTTCTAGTGCATAACCCCAAAATGAAAGTGATAAGTCAGTCAGAGACATCATAGATCGAACCATATCCAATAAAGTACGATTACGACGCTCTGACACACCATTACGTTGTGGTGTTCCGGCAGTCGTGAGTTGTGAAACTATTCCACACTCTCTTATATGTGCACGAAACTCGTAACTTAGATACTCACCTCCACGGTTGGACTGCAAAAATTTGATCTTTCTATTACGGTGATTTTCCATTTCACTCTGAAATTCCTTAAACTTTTCAAAGGTTTCAGACTTGTGTTTCATCAAATAGATATACCCATATCTATTTAAATCATCTGTGAAAGTAACAAAATAACGATATCCACCTCGCGCCGACACACTCATTGGACCATATACATCAGTATGTATGATTTCCAACAAATCTGTCGTTCGCTCCATTATGCCGGAAAACGGGGTTCTAGTCATCTTGCCCATAAGGCATGGCTCACATGTATCAAATGATTCAAAATCAAGTGATTCCAAGAGTCCATTAGAATGGACCTTCTTCATGCATTTTACACCAATATGACCTAGACAGCAATGCCACATATATGCAGATATATCATTATCAAGTTTAATGCTTTTAGCATCAACATTATGAATATGTGTATCAATACTATCGAGATTTAATAGAAATAAACCATTTATCACAGGTGCATGACCATAAAAGATATTATCCATATAAATCGAATAACCATTGTTTTCATATTTAAACGAATAAATACGATTCGGATACAATGTTCATGCTTAGTGCAGGCATCAAATAACAATTATTCAGATTTATAACTAATCCCGACGGCATATGGAGAGGCAGTGTTCCAACGGCGATCACATCAACTCTTGATCCATTGCCGACACACATCGTGACCTCATCCCTTGCTAGTTGTCGCTTGTTTCGTAGCCCCTGATTCGAGTTACATATATTAACAACTGATCCAGTATCAAATACCCAGGTGCTACTACGAGTACTAGTCAAGTACACATCAATAACATGTATAGCACATATACTTGTGTTTGCCTTGCCGATCTTCTTGTCCGCCAAATACTTGGGACAATTGCGCTTCCAATGGCTAGTCCCCTTGCAATAATAGCACTCGGTATCAGACTTAGGCCAGCTCGGGTTTCTTTTCAGGTGCAACAACAGATTTTTCGCCCTTCTTTCCCTTCTGTTTACCCTTCTTGCGACTGGTGGTCTTATTGATCATCAACACTTGATGCTCTTTCATGATCTCCACTTCTGCGGTCTTAAGCATTGACATAATCTTGGGGAGAGACTTCTTCATGCTTGCATGCTATAGTTCATCACGAAGCTTTTGTAGCTAGGTGACAGAGATTGGAGAACACGATGTATGCCTAATTCAATGGGAATCATTATTCTCAACGACACAAGCTTATCGGCGTACCCAGATATTTTGAGTACGTGCTCACTAATAGAGTTGTTCTCTTCTATCATGCATCTAAATAAGTTTTCTGAAGCATCATAACTCTCTACTGCAGCATGGGTATCAAAAATCATTTTCAATTCACCCATGGTATTAAAGGCATCGCCCTTTTCGAAACACTTTCGAAGTTCTAGCTCTGGCCCATACAGTATGCCGCAATGAACTAAGTTGTGGTCCTCCTGACGAGTCAAATAGACATTATTTTCTTCATCAGGGGCATCAGGAGCTAGTGGGGGGCCTAGCGACGCTTCTAGCACATATTGATTTTGTGCAGCAGTGAGGAGAATCCTCAGATTCAGGGCCTAGTTGGTAAAGTTTCTACCATTCATCGCAAGTTTCTCTTTTCCACGAACACATTGAAATTAAAAGTTGGTGGTGCTATCTACAACAGAATTGTAAAGTTTATTTAGACTAAGTTTATGATAGATCGAGTTTAACGAATCCAAATTACGAATGAACCCCCACTCAAAAACAACATCTCTCGTGTCTTTTTGATGATTACATAAACCAAATCCACTACACCAAGTCCGATCATCACGTGAGTCAGTGTAGCTTCAAAGGCGAGCATCTATATGGACATCATATCAATTATATGACTCATGCTTAACCTTTTGGTCCGTGTTCCGAGGCCATGTCTGTACACGCTAGGCTCGACAAGTAAGAATCTTAATACTTGCGTGTGTAAAACTATCTTACACCCGTTGTATGAAAGTGTAGAGTCAAACCGATCATCACGTGATGTCTTGAAATGACGGACTTCCTTAATGGTGCATACTTAAGGAAGATCACATTTTTTATCTTGATATCTAAATGAGGGATTATCTTATAATGCTACTAAAATGCCAAAAAAGCAATATAAGATGCAAACATCATATGCATAAAGTGAAATACTCCCTCCATCCTAAAATAAGTGATGTGGGTTTGTCTAGATTCGGATGTATGTAGACACGTTTTAGTATATAGATACATGCGAATCTAGACAAACTCAAGTCATTTATTTTGGGACGGAGGGAGTAATATGGTTCTTGCACTTGATCACTATCATGTGCATCGTGGTATGATCTTTATCATTCCTTTATGTATAAGGCCAAGGTCTATGGAACTTAAACGTTGGGTATGTTATAATTTCTGAGAGTATCAACTATACTTTAAATTATAACATTACCATATCATGACACTAGCCCAACAACAATCTAAACTAGACGCTTCTAATTTATCAATTGCAAATTTTATGTGGCTTAGGGCTTTCGAAGATAGAACCGGTCTTACCTACGAACATGAAACCATAACGATGATAACTAAATTATTAGCAACTCGTTGTAAATACTATAGTAGGAGAGATAGACACCCGCGAGACACTTATGCAAAACTAGTTGCATGTCAAGCGTGGAACAGGTCTCATGTGCGAGAACATGTAAAGTTAGTCCGGGCCGCTTTATCCCACTATGCCACCAATATCCAAAATACATATAAGATGCAATAACATGATCATCATTGCCCGCATACTCATATGTGTACTATCGGAACATGTATCTCGCTAATCCGGGACCATGGGAGAATAATTCTAGAGGGAGAGAGAGAGATCTTTCACGAAGAGGTGTACTTTGTGAGTAGGAGAGAGGGGCATCCCCTCTCCATGGCCGGTGGCCAAGGGGAGGTGCCCCCACCTCTTCCTTATTCATGTGGTGGGATCTCCACTCACATAAACATGCCTCCACTCACACATCCACTCACATGCATTAATTTTCCACCAAAATTAATGCAACTTTTATTTAATAAAACTATTTTATTTATTTTATTCAGAATTTTGTTAATTACTTTAATTAACAAACATTCATATAAAAACCCCTGTAATATTTCAATATCACATGCATAAGCAATTTCTACAATTTCACCGAAACAATTCCGGTGTCAATTAAAATAATTCTAGCGCTTTGCAATCCTTTTCTCTGGAACACATTTGCTCTAAATGGTGTAGGTATCTCTTAAGTGTGTCACCCTACGGTTCGCGAATAATGCAGACATGATCAAGACCCTTCTCCGCTCAATAATCAGTAGCGGGACCTGGAGATCCATACTGACTCTCACGCATTCAACGATGACTTCTATGATCGTGAGAACCTTTAACGCTAGTAACTAAATCCCTTTGTCTCGCGATATATACATGTCTCAGATTCGATCATCGGTATCTCAATACCTAGTTTGATCTCGTTACCGACATGCACTCTTTTCTCGTTCCCGTGATATAACATTCTAGTGATCACATCACTTGTTTGCAAGTTATCTCAATGTGATATCACCGAGAGGGCCTAGAGTATATCTATCCGTCATCGGGATGGACAAATCCCACTCTTGATCCATGAGCCTCTACATAACACATTCGGAGCATCTGACGTTTGATGTTATCAAGTTAGTCTACTAGTGTTAGTGATTGACACGATCTCATGGTCTAAGGACTAGGATTACTTCACATGATGTTATAGCAATTTAAACACAGTGACTTTGATCGTATTGCTATACTTCGAATGAATGTTCATCACATCATTCCACCAATGTCGTGACCTTATTATTAACAACATCCAATGTCCATGATCAGGAAACCATGATCATCTTGTTAATCAACGAGCTAGTTTATAAGAGAGGCATAACTAGGAGCCCTTTATTTGTTTATTAAATACACATGTATTAATGTTTCCAATCAATATAATTAGAGCATGCAAAATAAAAATCTATCATATACTTGGAATACAATAATAACTAATTTATTATTGCCTCTCAGGGCAGGCTTAACACAAGCCTACGAGATAACACACTTATGAGACTAGAACTAGGTGGACTAGGATCTGACTATCATGAGCCAACAAGTTAGACTTGCACGGACAGGGACACATGTCAATGGGTTGGACCCACTTTGACTAGTGTAGGGTTTAGGATTGAGGGACACAAGTGTTGTGTGTCCTCACTTACTCTCCTATATAAATGAAGGTAGGGAGGAAGCATACAAACAAGTGATTCCATCTAAGGTTTCCCCTAGGGAAATACTTGGGCCTCACTCCCACCTTCCCATCCCGCCGCGGTAGGACCGAATCTAGCACCTTACCTTCTGTTGTTCCACCTTGTGCATGTGTCTGACAGCAGAGGCAGTGCATATGTGTTGCTCGGCAGTGTTGGGTGGCGGAGCTAAGGTGGCGGAAGGCGGATGAGCACACCAAAGTCAGCGGTTTGGAAGTCCTAGGATCGAGTAGTTCACCGGAGCCACACTAGCTTAACGAGGAACAAGGATTGCATTGCCCGACGGGCTTCCTCCTTCCGCACATGCGCATCAAGTGTAGATATATGGCCTCTAACCTCTGCTAGATCTTGGTATGGCTCGCCGGAGTCTAGCCGGAGATAAAAAAAGATTTTCCGGTATGGCTTTGTGTGACGCCCAACAACAATCTCGCTGCCACCCCATTCTAAGTATAAAAAGTATCATTCCATGCATCATCTTTATTATTCATTTAGTGAATTCATGTCATTGGGCATATTTTATCAAACTTTAGTGTAAACCTCACATACTCAACAAGAGACAATAATGTGACCGAATGTTCCATAACCTTGAAACAAGGCTAGATATTTAGATTTTACACTCTCGAGAGGTTTGCAATACTTCAGTAATTTAAGTGGACCATTAGCAATCGATACTTTAGGATCACATCCACAAGACGGCCTGATTCACTTTACCACCCTTTCGCACTAACAAGACACTCCATGTATAGCAACAAACACATTCTAGACTTATTATTATGCATAAGTGAAACCGACACGTTTCCAACTATGGACAACGCCTTACTCTGGAACCTTCGTATAACTTGTCTGGCCACCCTTGGGAAATCATACCAACCATACCACATGGATGGCGTCAAAGGAGGATCACATAGCTACTAAGACGGGACTCTCCCCTTTGAACAACGGTGGTAGTGTGCTGATGGACTAGCCCACTAGATATTTGGAGGTTGGTTTCTTTTAGTCAACCTTTATTTTCAACAAGTCCAAATTGCAAGGGTAAGTCCAACAATATCACAACATGCATACACGATTTATACGGGTTCCAAATTGCATTTTATTTATTTGTGTGAAACTCATGATTATTTGGCTAGGGTGATTATATTTTTGGCTAGGGTGATTATATATTTGTTTGTGCGAAAGTCATGATTATTTATTTGGCTAGGGTGATTATTTGTCGTACTCATAATTTTTGTATTTATGATCTGCAAAGTCATGATACCTCATGACGCACAACACATAATAAAATAGGATATGATCGGTAACTTTCTCTGCAAATTCCTGGGCTAAAAAAGAATAACCATCTTATGCCGGTCAAGTTTTGACGGAAGATAAGAACCACATAAAATAGAAGGTGCATGTCCACTCGGAGTTCACCGGCATGGAGCTTCCTCTTAGCAAAAAGAACCAAATGTAACATCTAATTTTTCAACAAATGCTCCCAAACTCGAAGGTCATCATCCGACATTCGGCCGCAACTACCCTCGACGAAAAAGAAGTAAAACAATCATAGTCACCAAATAATATCATGGCATAGTTAGCTTCCACACAAGTGATAATGTCACATGCAAGATCTTGATATACCATGGCATAACTATGTTTTAAATAAATATGGAATGTAATAAGTGGAAACAAAACATCATACTATGTGTATACAAAGAAACCAGTAGCTTAAATGTTCTAGCACACAAACAAAGCATGGTATGAACTACACAAGTGAATACCCAAGGCATGACAACAAACATCAACATGGCATGTTAACAAGCATCAAAGAAACATTGCAGACAAGGTCGTAGCAAGTGGTCAGCTTGAACTTCAGGGCATCTCCACCGGGTCGACCCAACCCATCCCGGCGTGTCCGAACCCGTCCGGGCGGACGCGCGCGACGTGCGCGGTGCCGCACCGGCACGACCCATCCGTCCCAACGCGTCCGGCTCAACCCATCCGTGCACCTAATTTGCGTGACCACTGGGTCAGCCCGGACACGGGCGGGTCGCGGGTGTGTCCTCCCCGCGCGCGCTAGTGGCCCACCGGCCAGCGACAAGCGCAACCGTGTCGCCGATTCAGACGCAACCGTAGCACCGATTCAGACGCAAAGGCCGCGACAACGATTTAGGACGACAGACTGAATGATGGCACCAAGTCATACGCAACCGCGGAGTCTTCGGCATCAATGACGACGGGACGGGGCGTCGCTTGAGTTCCCGCGCCGGCATTGATAGCGAAGACGCGAGAACCTGCGCGCGCTCCCACTGGTAGGGGCTGCTTAAGCCGCCCCCTGCGGTCGTCGGTGCCGCACACCTCCCCTCCTCTCGCCATCGCCATCGTCGTCATCGCCGTAGCCTCTGAGCAAGCCGCCGCAGCCACCGCCACCACCACCACCACCACCGCCGCGATGAAGAAGCCGGGGTGGTTCAGGAAGTCGAAGAACGACCATGAAGCCGGCGAATCCGGCTCGAGCGGCCGGCGCCACCAGAGCAGCACGCCATCGTTCACTCGGGGGGTGCTGCCACCGCCGCCCCGGGCGCAGGACTTCCTCGACGTCCGATCCCCGTGCCGGGAGGATGCGGAGCAAGCCCGCGACCGCCGGTACTTCCGCATTGCGGAGTGCGAGCGACGGTGGAGGGAGGGGAGAGGCATTGTCCACCACGATGTCTCCCTCCCCACGGTTGACACCTCAACTAGGAGCGGATGCCGGTGCCGCCCGCCCCGAAAGACGACAAGGTGCTGGCGGCGGAGATGGCCCGCCACATCCTCAAGCCTTTCGGTGCGACCCTGCGTACCAGAACCCGGTCTTCTGGAGGAAGTTCCTTGACTGGGAGCACACGGCGTGCCGCTGGGTGGACATTTGGATCGCGCCGCTGGACGCGGCTATCCGGATATGCTGCTATCCGGATATGCTGGACCTTGGTTCTAAAGTGATCGCGGGCCGATCCAAATGGACAGAAATGGACGATTTCGTGGAGATGCCCTCACAGCAGTTACTCCACTTAGAATGAAAACTGAATGAACGGTCACATCCATTGTGCTGACCCTTTCTGAGAATTGAGAACCATGCCAGCACGCAACAAATGAAGGTCAGAAGTCAGAGTGTCAGCTCCGGACGAGACCTCACAAGAAGTCAAGAACCCATCGGCGAGATTTTTTTTCTTTCACGCATGCACAAGGACCCAAAAGATGTTCGCCATTGCAACTTGGAACATGCGCCTGCTTCAATTTGTCGAGTACTCTCTCCCTTTCAAATTACTTCACCCACACGCTCATGTACATGGGCTAGTATTTTCTTATTTTTTATTTAAAAAATCCAACACATTTATGTAGGTGGGCTTGTACTTCCTCATTTTTTATTAAAAAAATTCTAAGATTTTTTAAATATTCCTCCGATCCAAATTAATTGATTGATTTAAGTTTTTCTAGACTCGGATGTGTTTAGTACTAAAACATGTCTATATACATCCGAATGTAGACAAATCTGAGCCAATTAATTCAGATCGGAGGAAGTAGTAGTATGAAATGTGTAGTAGGTATTAAAAAATCCCAAAAAAATTAAATGAAAAATAAGAGTACTAGCCCACGTAGGTAGGAGGAAGTACCACATGCAGCTGGCTGTAACTTTGCCCCTCGGTCATAAGAAACACTAGTTTGATTAAATGTTGAGGATTTTCCTCGATGAAATTAAACTACGCTAGCTAGATACTACCAGAGGGCAAAACAAGCATACATTCTACTCCCTCCTAATTCTTGTCGTGGTTTTCGTTTAAATTCAAACTGAAATCACGGTAAGCATTAAGGAACAGTACAAAATTCGTTCTACTCTGCAAAAGCCCATTCCACCATAAACCTAAGACCATCATCCACTGGGAAGGATGTCACTTGGCAGTACTACTGATTAACGTAGGGAATGGATAATATAATATATTACTGATTAACTAAGCTAGACTTGGTAGCGAGTGATTCACCATAACTTGGTGATGCAAATGCCCAGATGAACCTCCTTGGACTCCCCGTGCAGCATCTCCGGGTTGACATGCGCATGGAGCTGCCCATGCTCCATGTCCACATCGCCGGGGACGTCGCAGTTGGCCACTTCCCCTTTCAGCTGGAAGCCGCCTCTGAGGTGGCCCGCGGCGGCCAGAGGGCCGTCCACCCAGAGCACGCCCGTGAACAGCGGCCTCGGGTCCGCGCTGCCAGCGTTTCCCCTGACGCAGACGATATTGACGGGCCGGACGCCGGACTCGCCCCTGCCAGCACCCACGGCCAGTAGGAACACGCGGCCGTCCTCCGCGAGCAGCAGACGACGGTGCTCCGACGCCGGCACCACGAACGGGTGCCGAACCTGGTACTTGATCTCCTCCACGGGCCAGCGATGGCGGCCGGACTGGTCAGCGAGGTGGCGCAGGAGGCTCGCCGGCGAGCCCTCGAACGGGCAGTCCAAGCAGTAGCAGGGCGCGTGCGCGCACCTGGCCTTGTGGTCAGCCGCGGCGTAGTAGACGGCGGACCTCGCGCATCCGAAGTTCTTGTACGGGCACGGCACCTTGTGTGCGGCGACCAGGACGTCCATGCAGGGGATGTGGGTGTAGGTGGTGGCGCGGTTGCACGCGCCGCAGTGCCTTTTCTCGCCACCGCCTCCGGCGCAGTCGCAGCACACCGCGTGCCCACCCTCACACTAGAATCCACAAATCCATGCATGTATACGAATCAAACTTGAAATTTCATGGACAGTTTAGTTTTAGTTAGTGCCAAATCTTACCATGAATATGCGAGGCTTGAGGGGGCCATGGCACGTCACGCAGTGAAGCCGTTTCTTCTCCACTTCTGAGATGACGGTCTCATCTGCCACTGCTGCTTGTTCATCGCTTTCCATCACTCCTCCATCTTCCGCTTCATACTTCACCGTGGTTATTGGCTTCGCCATGGCAACTGGGCTGGGCGCCGCCAGAGCCGGCGTCCCCGTGGCCACCGTACTGGGAGCCGGCGGCGGCGCCGGTGCTGGGCTGGGCTCTGCCAATGCCGGCGTTCTGGTCGCAGTTGGACTAGTCGCCACCCCCGCCGCCGGGGCCATGGCTGGCACTGGATTGGTTACCGCCACCGTGGCGGCGGCTGGCTTCGACTTGGCAGCTGGACTTGGCGCAGCCAACAACGGTGTCCTCTTGGAAACTGGACTGGGCGATGCCAACGACGGCGTCCTCGTGGCGATCGGACTGGGCGACGCCCTTGCGCCCGTTTGTGGGATGGTGGCCACCGGACTAGCCCGGTCCAGGACGCTCGGCTTCTTGCTGGCGCTGCTCTCGGCGTTCTCGGAGAATCGCGGTCTCTTCTTGTTCTGTTCCGCCATCGAGATCCTCGGTTCAAGCGCAGCTGATTGTAGACCGGCGGTCAGAGTGGGGATCAAATTGCAACAAAAAAAAACTCCTATTTTATAATCACACAAAGAATAGACTGTCGGCGACATGCGAAGAAAATGTCAAGAGACAGAGGGAGAGACTTACTTGTGGGTAGACTACTACTACTCCAGGAAGAAGTTGCAAGGCAAGTGATGGAGGAGAGATCGCTATTTCTCCAGGAAGAAGATGGAGCTGGCGGCGGTAGGGCAGTGGAGTGACCGAGTGACTACCAAGGCTAGTGTCCTTTATCAGGATAGCTGTACTTACACTTACGTGCTTTTGACACGTGTGCACAAGTGGCTGCAGTCGAGACGCGTGCACGAGTTTATTCGCGTGAAACAATGAGACGATGAACCGCCGAACGCAGAGGTGTGAGAAATCATCAGAATGAGAGAAACAAATTACTACCGTCTGGTCAAGTGTATGGTCAATCTTGTGACCCGTCACTTCCTCTTCCTCGGTCCTTATTTACTGTGTTGGCGAGCAGAAATTTTCGTAACTCGAGCTGTGGACTACACTAGGCTACAAGTCAAGATTATCGTCGAGTACATCAGCGCATAAGTGACATCAAAATCATCCACATGCCAGACCGGTGTGGAACACCACTTTGCCGACTTCTTCGACATCAAGGCATCGACATCGTCATCGCCACAAGGGACACTCCTACTCCTTCATCACCGACACACCATCGCCAAGGTCTACACCAACGTGGTCTTCATCAACATCTTTGTCGACACGCCGCTGCCGCTGCTATACCGTCCACATGATCGACATACAACTATGACGCTCTCTGACAGTACATGTACTGCAAGGCACGACGATGGTATGGTCGTCTCCACGACCCCGACGACGGCATTGACCACGTCCACGACACCGACGACTGCATCAATAAACCGGCATCACAATTATGATGCCCCTACGACTGCGCATATGGTTCTGGCAAAACCATGTGTGTTTGGTGGGTTCCTCCGGTCCTGACAAAACTCACTTATGACCGCGTCTAAGAGATGCCCCGACGGTATCTCTATAAGGTGCAAAACGACCACAACTGCAGCTCCGTAAAAAAAACAGCACAATTTTTTGCGCCTCCGACACTAGCGGCCACAACACTACGACGACTACGACATCAACCACACCTTCTCGACTACGGCTACATCACGATCGGCTACCTCGACATCGACATCAGCAACAACGTCTACAGCTACACATCAGCAACAACTTCAGTCAACAGCGTCCGCGTCATCACATGCGTACACGACACTCCCGCTGTGACTGCGGGAGGGAAGAGAGGCACCAGAAGGGGACACGGTCACCACCCCTAGGTGCTGACCATGATCATGTCCATCAGAGACACAGTTGATGATGACAAGGAGTAGAAGGCGACGTATTCAATTCCAGTCGCAATCGTCCGCTTCTCTCCTATTACGACTGAGGGGGAATGTCAGGATACGTACACAACTAGAGATAGACTAGGACTTTAGAGATCATCTTGTATTCCAAGTCACAGGCTTCTTGCCCTTCAAGTTTATACTCCTATATAAAATCCCACTGAAAGGAAAACAAACGTCACCTAGAGGAAGGGGTGAATAGGCAGTTTAAAATTATTACGGTTTAGGCTCTAATAAATACGGAATAAAGCTTAACATTTAACTTATCAAGCTAAAACCTATATTCACTAGGTTCACTAAGTGCACCAACAACCTATGCTAAGCAAGACAAGCAATAAGATGATAGCAAGATATAATACTTCAAGCACGATGGCTATCACAATGTAAATTGCATAAGTAAAGGGCTCGGTTGAGAGATAATCGATGGACGCGGAGACAATGATTTATTTCCCGAAGTTCACTTCCAAAAAAGCTACGTCTTCGTTGAAGATGTACGGGGGCGCAGTGTACTTCGAACGCCACAACTGGCTCACCTCGAGGTGCGGTGGCTCAATACTCACCGAACGCCATAGAAGGCATCACCCCAAGATGCGAAGTCACGCAACTCATCGACGCCATAAAAGGCTCACCCTATTCTCCCGTGAGCTCGCCATAAAGGCCTACTCACATTCCACTATGGGACACTTGAGGGCGATCACCGAACCCATAGAAGGCTTGGGGAAATCTCCACAACTCAATTAGAGGGCTCCCAAGAAATACCACAAAGGCTCCACAATGCCACAATAGGCCAACAAGCTTGGGAAATCTCCACAATTGAATTGGAGCCCCAAGAACACACCGCAACTCCACACAACCGTCTAGGGTTCCAAGAACCCAAGAGAAACAAGCCCAAGAGTTTGAACTCGCTAAATCTCCGAGGAGAACTCAAACCTATGCACCAAATGCGAGAGGAAAGTCCTTCTCTCTGAAATTTCACTAAAGCTACAAAAGCTATTGGGGGAATAAGAGAGGAAGAACACAAGAGGAGAACACAAAACTCTCCAAGATCTAGATCCCAAGGATTCCTTCACAAAGAAGAGATTTGGTTTGGTGGGGGTTGTAGATCTAGATCTCCTCTCTCAAATCCCTCAAAAAGATGCAAGAATCATAGGAGGGGAAAGGGAAGAGGATAAGCTCTTCAAGGTCAACAATGGAGGAGAGAGAGAAGGGCAAAACCAAGAACAAACTAGTTACCCCACGAAGGGGAAGGGGAGCTCCTTTTAAAGGGCTCCCCGATCTGGCCGTTATTCACATTTTCATGCACGGCCGGTGGTACCGCTGGGTGGGCGGTACTACCACTAGCGCCCTTACATAAGTTACAAAACAACAAAATGAAAGACAGAAAAGCGAGTACGGCCGGTACTACCGGTGGTCACCGGTACTACCGCCTGGGCCAGTACTACTGCCCAAGATTCCGTTAAAAATCCGACAAATAGAACTCACCAAAATAGAGAAGGTACTAAACCAAAATTGGGGTTACCGGAAGTTGGGCCATAATTAACACTGGTACTACCGGCGGCAAATACCCTAGCGGTACTACCAGTGGACGGCCGGAACTTCCGGTCAAGACAAAACTCCAGAACCAAAACTGCCATAACTTTTGCATCCGAACTCCAAACAAGATGGAACCAATTTTGTTGGAAAGATAACGACATGTAGAAATATTGGGTATCACCAAGGGATAAAATACCATGAATATATATGTGATATATCTCCCAAGGT
Source organism: Avena insularis (assembly GCA_023614405.1). Classification (NCBI taxonomy): domain Eukaryota; kingdom Viridiplantae; phylum Streptophyta; class Magnoliopsida; order Poales; family Poaceae; genus Avena; species Avena insularis. The sequence goes on from CM042690.1 coordinate 547,779,369, forward strand.
GTGAAGCCGGAAAACCCGCAAGATCAAAAACGCAATAAGATATGTGAGGGAAATCCGTTTTTGACGAACTAGAGCTTGTTATGAAGATAAACACAAGCTCTAGATCCTCTCATGGACAAGATCCAAACAACAACCAAGAAAGATGATGCTATGAATGCAAAGATTTGAGCTCTCTCCGAAAGATACGATTGAGTCATCCACTCGAGAGCCCCTCTTGATAGTACGCATATCTATCCTAAACCCGGTCTCCCAACACTACAATAAACCGGTGAAATAGAAAACCTATCAAGATCATACCTTTGCCTTGAGCATCCCACTTGAGTCTGATGTAGATCGTCTTGTCCTTCTCAAGATGGATCGCCTTTCTTGAATGCACTTGCTTGGTCTTGCTTGATGACTTGCGAATATCTCCCCCATACTCTATGGGGAAACCTCTTCTTTGAACTTGTCTTCATCACTCCATGAACGCCGAGGATGACAAGTTTCAAGCATGAGATCTTCTAGATATGACGCACCTTGAGCTTGCACTTAATTTCTTGACATTTCTTGATGATGTCTTGAATATGGCCATAAGGAACTCCATCTTCTTCTTCTTCAAGACATACTTGATCTTCCTCTTCTTCTTCTCCAACAAGATTCCAATAGGCACAAAGCCCTTGGACATTTCTTCTTCTTTTTCAACCTTGAGACCAACACATGGTCCAAGCGATGCCAATGGATAAACGTACAAGTGAAACTCAATTTACACATTAGTCCATAGAGATTTTCATTAATTACCAAAACCACACATGGGGGCATACATGCCCTTTCACCCACGAGGGCAAAATCAATACATACAATATTTTGGGATCAATATTATCTACAAAATATCGATTGAACAAAGCTTGAAAGTAAATAACATATAAAATTAAGGGTACATGAGTTGTTTGAAATTCCTACAAATAAGAGGTTAGATGCGAAGAGATCCAGTTCATGTTGATAGTAAATGTACCAAATGAAATAGATGGAATAGGGACTTGGTTTGACCAAGGAAATACAAATTTCTTAAGGTACTTATATAAACGATTTACCAAAAATATCATACTGGTCTCACTTCTGTTCTTCCCTGTTTTGACTTTTCAAAAGAAAGAGGCCAATATGATTTTATAAAAATAAAATGCTTTTTTACAACTTGTTTATAAAACTAGGGAGATCTATATGATTATATCTCCACATTATTTCCAAAATAATGTTTTACAGGTTTGGGAAAATGAATCTTATTAAAAACCTTTTGAAAAGATATCCATGTGCTTTCCTTGGGAGAAATACCAAAGAACTCTCTCCCACAAAACCCAAACCCTTACCTCCTTAATTTAAACTTCTTTTTCCAAAAACCTTTATGCATGTTTGTGTTGTATTTATAACCTGGTGCCTTGTGAGATTAAATCACCTTGGGCCAAGTTCGTAACTTGTGCAACTCAACACAAAACATTTCTCTAGAAATCTTGGATAAAGGTTTAACACACTCAAATTATTCTAATGGAATTAGTTCCATTTAACCCAAAACCCTAGTGGGCAACCTAGCCATTTTATCACTCCAAATTCTCTCTCCGGTTTTAAACACATTAAATCAACCCTTTGTCAAATAAAACTAGCATGAGATGTGCGGCGCACGATGCGCCCGTAGAGGCTCGTCCATTGAGGCACACATAGGATAACAACAAGCAATGCAAATACAACTACACACATGTAGCATCTATCTCTAAGTTTCCCCCTTAGACGATATAGCGTTTGTGATGTCATATTACGGTAAATAAACCGTGTGAGGAGATGTCGGATACCATACGAGGATTTCATTTGAGACCTTTCCCCTTGCACCGTGTGTCATTGTATGTGGCCATGTATGCTCATCACATTACACATTGCATTGTTCATACATTATTATCATATAGATGAAACTTGACCGTATACTCATAGCATTCTACTTAAAGAGCATGGTTAAGGTAAAAGTGCATGGATCCCCATGTGTGGTTTTCTAATTAATGACAATCCATACATACTAAATTTTCATCGAGTTATTATTAAAATGCATTTTCATATGCAATACTTGAAGAACATATGTTGGATTGAAGGTTGAAAGAACAAGATCAAGTGATGACCAAGATGATATTTTAGGTATAATCCAAATAATATTAATGTGAGAGTTGAACATGTTGCTGAGGTGTCAAGTGGAAGTGGGATTTAGGTGGGATCCCATTTGCATCTATAGATGGAAAACTATGAGCCATCAAAACTACAGACGGTGTTCATGTTAGAAATAATGGGCCAAATTATTTGGCCCATATAAAATTTTAGATTTTCCCTAAATCTCAAAACCCATGCGTGTGTGGAATTCCATATATTTAGCAACCCAATTTGGTGGCAGCTCACATATGAGTGGCAAGAGGAGTCGGAGTTAAGTTTAGCCCGATATAGAAAGTTGGAGGAGAGTTGCACCACCTTATAGGGTGGAGTGTCTTACCACTTGGTAAGTGACTGAGAAGAGAAGTGATACATGCGCGCTCAACCTCCATTGCCGTCTTCTCACCTCTTCACGATGCGCATGCGTACTCCGTGGTTTACGGAATCAGCCTCAAGCCAAGCTTATTTTTGTTGCTCAGGAAAAATAAAGTTTTGATGGAAACGCCTAAATTAGTCGGTTCAAATCGCTCCCAGATCACGGGCTATATATAACCAACTCGAACATAAGCGACATGGACTCGTTCCATGTCATACCCGTTAGGGTTTTCCCGAGTTGCTCTACATAAAATCTTTTCGTTGCACACACAATGAAACCAATCTAGGGTTTGCCACCCCTCTGCTGGTTGTGACGCCATCGTAGTCTACTTCATACCGAGAGCCGACGTGCATCGGTAAACAGAGAGCAGGTCTCCAGAATTACTCACATTTGATATCCTATACCGAAGAGGGAAAATAAGGTTTTCAGGAAGCACTTCACGCGACTGCTCGCGTCTTCATCATGGTTCCTCTACCATCCAAGCAGGCGGTGTTGCGTACCACTATCTTTGTCGTCGTATTGTTCGACCATTCCTCACCGACGTTGTCATCAACAATGCCACCACTTTAACCACGAATGCTCCATCTGAAAACGGTCAATATATGTGTCTAAAGATGTTTTGTGAGTACATGTTTTCCTATTGCATGTTTATGTTCATCATGCTGTTAAATGTATCTAGTATGTTCGAGTTACATGTGGTACTATTTATCATTGCCATGCTTTATATTCTAGAATTAATCATTGAGATATTTCCTAATTATCCAATACTCCAAAGACCTTATAATAGGCAATTTCCTGAGTTGAACATGGGACACTTGGATGATGCACTAAAGCCGAATAAGTTTACCGAAGTGCACTTTAAGAGGTGGAAGTATAAAACCACGCTCTGGCTTCGGGTTTTGAAAGTATTCAAGGACAATAAAGGCTTACCTGAATGAACTATATATGAAGAAGATCAGAACAAGTTCGAGGAAGTCAATATTGCCTTTGTGGGATGCATTTTGAGTGTTCTTGACAATAAAATGTTTGATGTGTATATGCACATAACATATGGGAAAAGATCTCTTGGAGGCACCAAACACTAAGTTCGGTGTAGCAGATGCATGCAGTGAATTGTACATCACGGAGAACTTTCATGACATTAGGATGGTGAACAATTTTTTTGTAGTTGAGAAATCTCATGATATATAGTGCATTGCAAAAGATCTAGAACTCCTTAAGTGTGTCTTACCCGACAAGTTTGTGGCTAGGTGCATTATTGCAAAGTTCCCCTCTATGGAGGAACTTTGCCACAAATCTCAAGCACAAGAGATGGGAGATATTAGTTGCAAACCTAATAGCATCTCTTGACGTTGAGGAGAAGGCTCGGGATAAGGACACTACTGATAAAGGAAGGGAGGGTCAGTCCAGCACCAACATGGTGAATAAGAACCTTTAGCGAGAACAAAGGGAACAATAAACCCTCCTTCAACAAAGCTTACAAAGACTACAACCTTCAAGACAAAGAAGCCAAACAAGGCTGAGGTAGGTTGATTTACCAAGGACTACCCAGAAAATGCAGATCGCAGAGGGAAAGCGAGCAGACTATCAATTTCATGACTAAAGGGTTTGCAACATAGAAAACAAAAAAAACCATGGTAAGAACACCAAAGGTGACAAGATATAATCTAGAAGATGCATGTAATGAGTAGTTCATCATCTAGAAAAACTTACCCTCGAAGACCAAAAGTTTTTATCGATATCAGATCTCGTGGGTGATGTAGACGAACACTTGTTGATCTCAAGATCATGTTCACAAGCACAACAATCTGGTAGCGCCTCCGTACTCGGTCACACGTATGACTTGACAATGACCTGTGTTCCCTCTATCTAGCGGGGCAGCGGAGTAGTGGATCCATCGAAGAAAATTATCTGCCAATGGCTTCCACTTTTTCGGAAACCAAGTGGAGCAACTAGAGGAGGGAGAGAGCTTGTACTTGAGTGTGAAGGAGAGGAGAGATCCTGCCCCACCTTATGTAGGGGAGGGGTGATGACACACAAGTATAGGGGATCGCAACAGTCTTCGAGGGAAGTAAAACCCAATTTATTGATTCGACACAAGGGGAGCTAAACAATATTTATAAGCCTTAACAACTGAGTGGTCAATTCAGCTGCACCTGGAAACAATCTTGCTCCAGTAGTTTATCAGTAGCAACAGTTTTGTAGTAGCAATAGCAAAGTAATAACAGTAGTAAAAGTAAAGACAGTAGTAACAATTGCAGTAAATAGTAGATTAAAGCGCGGTAGGCATAGGGATGAATGGACGGGCATTGCATGGACAAAACAATTCATATAGCAATCAAGATATAGGGCATTTGAAGATAAATAAGATAAAGCATCCAAGTACTAAATAATCATAGGCATGTGTTCCATATATAGTCATACGTGCTCGTAATGAGAACTTGCACAACATCTTTTGTCCTGCCAGCCCGTTTGTAGCGGGGCCTCAAGGGAACTACTAGCAATTAAGATGCTCCTTTTAATAGAGCACCGAAGCAAAGCATTAACACTCCATGAACACACGTGATCCTCATATCACAGCCATTCCCTCCGGTTATCCCGATTATTGTCACTTCGGGGCCTTCAGTTCCGGATAATAATATGTGTATACAACTTGCAGGTAAGATCATAAACAATACTATCATCATGAATCAATAACATGTTCAGATCTAAAATCATGGCACTCGGGTCCTAGTGACAAGCATTAAGCACAACAAGTTGCAACGAAGTCTAAAGAACTAATAATAGATACTAGGCACCATGCCCTAACAATCTGATGCCATTACATGAACGATCTCATCCAATCCCTACCATCCCCATAGCCTACAACGGGGGAATTACTCACTCATGGATGGGGGAATCATGGATGGTTGATGGAGAAGTGATGGTGATGATAATGGTGATGATCTCCTCCAATTCCCCGTCCCAGCAGGGTGCCAGAACGGAGTTTCTGGTTCCAAATCACGGTATCTGATGGTGGCAGTGCAGCGAAACTCTATCTGAAAAAACGTCGAACCCCCCGTCTATTTTAGGTCAGAGGGCTTATATAGGCGAAAGGAGAGGTCAAGGCGGAGTTCGAGGCGGCCACACCCCCACCTAGCGCGGCCTGGCCCGGCCCGCACGGCCAGGGGGTGTGGGCCCCTCGTGGCTCTTCTTCGTCTCCTCCTCTGGCTCCATGAGTCTTTTGGTAAAATAGGAGTTTTGCGATATTTTTCGGGATTTTTCCTGAAAGTTGATTTCCTGCACAAAAACGAGACACCAAAGCAATTCTGCTGAAAACAACGTCAGTCCGTATTAGTTGTATCCAAATCACACAAATTAGAGGAGAAACAATAGCAAAAGTATTCGGGAAAGTAGATACGTTTTGGACGTATCAACTCCCCCAAGCTTAGCTTATTGCTTGTCCTCAAGCAATTTAGTTGAAAACTGAGTGTGATAAAAGAAACTTTCATGAACACATTTTCTTCATAAGATGTATATATTTTTAGCATATGATCAAATACTTAGGCAATTCATAATAAAGAGTATGCAAATAAGTTTACCCAGTAGTCATGCAAGCTATGAAGAGATTCCAACTCATTAATAATAAGCAACATGACACATAAGCATATGCAGGATTGTAGTGCTGATAAGAAGATATGATAAAGTGGTGTCTCGCTTGCCTTTCTTTGGAGCAAAACATAAATGCCAAGGCACCTCTGAAGTTCAAGTGAAGACTAGAAATAAACATATCAAAGATACAAGTGTCAAAGTTATGTCATAATTAACCGTGTTTTGGAACAAGCACATTACACTAAGAATGACAGCTATGCTCTCGGGAAGGTGTTGAAAGAATAAATGGTGACTCAACATAAAAGTGAAAGAAAAATATTTAAAAGTTTGAAAGGCTCCCAAATGTTCAAAGTTTGGTACTCATTAGCTTTGAGCTCTCATTGCCCCTATCATAAGCATCTTTAGGTGATTAAGGTTAAAGTGATCAAATATGAGGATATGCTTGACAAATTATAAGCTGAAAATCTCATGCCCCTTACTTACAAGTACCGTTCCTCATGCTACTCAAGTTTAGTCACATGTAAGTTCTTGTCATTGTAAGTACATGTGTATCATAGAGAACTGCTGTAACTACCTCGGTGAATTACGCTCTTAGTTACATGCCTGGATGAGCGAAAGTGGTTAAAATAGTACGGTGGGGCCCAGGGGCCACTCACAGGTAGACCTTTCAGCCGTCCTAACCACTTCTAGAACATCGGGACAAGAACGAGCGGCATAATCGGCAGGCGAAGGGATCAACTACATACACAAGTGAGTATGTATGCAAGCCACCATACAACTATTCACAGAGCCATTCCATCTAAAAGAAATAGAAATATTGCAACGCCATACGGCAAGATCCAAATATCCTAGATAGAGATAATATTTTAGGATAGCTCCTCATACATCAAACATCAGAGTATCAGGAGGAAGCGGAAAACAAGATCCGAGTACGGATAAGAAGCGAATCGGCATAAGATGCCACATAAATAAACACATCCCGCCCACAGATCTCACGGATCCCCGTTCCCGGAATCTCTACACCGAGTGATTGTTGCCAACATCATCCGTCTCCCCCACCCAGTATCCATCTTGCGAAAACACATGTTCATCTGAATCAAACAATTTATCGTGTGAGACCCTAGGGGTACTCAGCAAGTCTTTATGCCTCTAAAGGGGACATATACCTGGGGTGACGTAATTGCAGCAAAAGATAATAACTAACAAGTCTATAGATACTCGCTAACCATCCGCCTAACCAATGATAGACGGATGTCCGTTAATTAGTAACAACAATTATAACAGTATAATTAACAGATCCATCCTCCTTCTCGCTTACCAACGAGAAAGCGAACGAACAACCCATCCGTTGGCAGTTTTATTATCCATTCCATGAGTATTGCACTATTTACTAGTTAGGTACTTAGTCAAATTAAAAGCGGTACTTTAGTTATACTTGTCTATGATCGAGAAACTGTGCTCCAAGTCGTCCATAACCGCGGACACGGCTTTCAAAAAGATTTATCCTGTAGGGGTGCACAAATAGCAACACACACTCGATCAACCTCGGAAAAACCAAATCAAAACCCAACGAGACATTCACGACAAAGCGATCACAGGATTCAAAAACATTTCAGGGGGCCACCCCACTAAGCTACCCACAACGAAGTTGGCTGGCTCCGGAACGGACCCAGGGTTTGTGTGGACGGCGGTAAACGACTGGGAACCCGAAAGTGTGACTGGGCTTGTTGATACAGCGAAAATGTGTCACGATCCAAAACAGTACAGGTGCTCCACGCACAATCTTAAATAAAGCAGTAAAGCATGGCATAAGTACAGGATAGTAATAAAGCCGCAAACTACTTTGTGGCCCCAAGAAATAAGAATGAATCAAGCTCTGGCTCAGGGGGGTCCATAAGGCCTCCCGGATGTGGATAGTGAGAATAGTCAAGGAACAGGAATCAAGTACTCGGGGTCCTACGGGAGACAAGTGAGCATGAGAAACCAAATAGCAGATATTGCTCACCGATGCCACTTTCATTAGTTATCCCATTACTACTCAGGTTAAGTTGTTTAGGTACTTCGTTATCCATCAGACACTCACATACCCTACACATGCTGTTCTACGACCCGCATGGCTCAAACAACTCCTGTAGTAATGGCTCATGGGATGGAGGAACAAGCTTCGGTGGGGTTTAAAAGTAAAGGCTATGCAGTACTTGGGATTCAATTTAATGCAATCGCGACTCAATGATGCAAAAATAAGATAGAGGCAATAGGTACTATATGTATGCAAGCATGTGGTAGTGCTTGCCTGGCAGCTCAGTTGAAGCGAGAGTCGGATCCGGTAGTGCTCACAGGATTCCTGATATATCCCCTGCTCGGCGTCTATTCGAAGAAGAACCAAACAAACAAGGGCCAACATAAATAAAGTGCACAAGCATAAGAATTAAAATGCGACAAGCAAACAAACATGCCATGATGAACGATGCACAATTTACATGGCAATAAAGTAGCATGGCATGGGTGAGGTGTGGGGTACAAGAATAAAGCATTTTATTAAGTTTTTAGTCCGGTTTGCTCTCATATAAGTTGTTGTATACTTATTATTTATATGATGCATCCTGCAATTCAGAACAAGGAATGCATAGTTGGCACGAGCTCATCACGCTGATCGATTTAGACATATTATTTGTCAAATTTGGAGTTATAGATTTAAAGTTATTAATTATTTAAGAAAAGGCATCTTTATTGCATTTAAACAATTTCGAAAATTTAATTTGCCCAAAAGATATTTTGAATGGCATATTAGAAATCCTCACATTTTTCTGATCCAAAAACATATATCATTTGTATTATTTGGATTTATAATTTAAAAGTTATTTAAAATAGATTTTTTAAAATTCCTATTTAGACATTTCTAAAATTGTTTTATTAAAACAGAAAAACAGAAAAGCTTTTTATACTCAGAGGGGGTTAGCTCAAGACGCTGACAGGTGGGGTCCGTGCTGACTCAGCAGCAGATGGGCGCAGCGGCTGGGTCGGCGTTTCTCACCAGGATCTTTCCTAGCCGCAACCGCCGATAGGTGGGGCCGGGTTCAGGGACGCTGCTGCCCGCCCAAATAGGACGTGACACGTGGGCGGTCCAGGGACTGCACGGTGGAAACCCAGACGACACGGGTATCTTTCTGTAAAACAACCCACGCAGAGGGTCTGAAATCCTCAGGGGCCTCGGAGCAAAACGTGCAGGGACAAAACTGACGAACTGAAACAAAAAAAACACGGATAGAAGTCTAACTCGGGATGATCTTTCGACGAAGATTGCGACGAATCCATTAGGAATTTCACGGAGCCGCAAAAACCAAAAGAGTAGAGGGAACTAAGGCCTACAAATTTCGTCTAAGGGGTTTCGTCAGATGTGGAACTGGGGTGCCGGAATCTGGACAGAAACAGAGGGGATTCCAGCGGTTGCAGACTGACAGGGAAACTGCCGAGAACGACAGTGAAATCGTCCCGACTTTTGTAGATGATTCCCAGAGGAACAGGCAACAGATTGGCGTGTGGTATGCGGCACCAGATAGGGGAAAGTACCCTCTACGACAGAGCGGACGAACAGCGGCGGAGGTGCACGAAGGTGACCGGAATCTACTCGTGAACAAGCGGCTGAGCTGATCTTTGCTGCCATCGCTGGCGTCTGACGGTCGTCTACCCTGCACGACATGGTGAGCGGGCGGCAGCTACGGCGGCGCGGGAAGGACAAGCAGGGATAAAGGGGAGGTGAGGCGAGGCGGAGCTCACCCAGAGGTCGCGTCGACGGTGGTCGGGCTCGGTGGAGAAGACGCTGCCGGTGGTGACCGCGGCGGCAAGGGCTAGCAGAGACGGCGGTGCTAGGCACTGCTTGTAGAGGAAGAAAAAGGGGCGTGGCTCTACTAGGGTTCGAAGGGGGTCCGGGATAAGGGATAAGGAGGTGCAGGAGCTAGCACAGATGACGGTGTGACCACTGCTCCCCTCCGTCAGCCAGAGAGGGAGGGAAAAGACGGCGTGAGACGCCGGGAGGAGAAGAACAGCAACAGAGGATGAAGGGGTATGGGCTGCATATAGAAGGAGAAATGGGCTGGGAGAGGGGACTGCGACGTTGGGCTGCTACTCTGGCCCTGCTGCTGGGTTGCTGGGCTGCTAGGTAAGCTGTTCCTGCCTTTTTATTATTTGTTTTGTTTGTAGTTTTGATTTCAATTCAAACAATAGTTGAACTCTTAACTATTTGAAACTTTGCAGATTGATTTGAAAAGAGGGGTTTTGACAACACAAAGACAAGAGGGAAACAAGACCTGGGAAAAGGGGATGCCCACAAGTAATTCGATTTGGGCACTTGTACAAGACTAAGAATTGGGTTTTACACTTTGATAAAAATCATTAGGAAAAATATTGGACCCAAGCAAGTGGGTCCCAACTTGTATAAACCAACATAGAGAGTTTTAAAAGAGAGAGGGAGATGGGGTTTTGGGGTTGACCTCACATGATCCTGCATGGCACATACACATGTGAGGGGATGATTTTGAGGGCACGTGGTAAGGAGATATCAAACAAGGGGGTAGGGTTTTATGGTAAGAGCAAAAGAATAGAGCCAACACGAATTGATTCTCAAAGAACCATGCTTCACTCAAAATTCCAAGTAAATCCCAAAAGAATAGAATGGTGGTGATTTGCATGGCCCATGCATGGGCATTAAATGCCATGTTTTATTCTTGTGAAAACAATAATAATGTAACATGGCATGATTCCCATGCATTACCAAAATGTGGAGTAAAGGCCAAGCAAAAGAAAATAGAATTGTATCCATCCCAACTCCTATGAGCTAGATTAAATGCCAAAAGAAGTAAAAGCTCATGGGTAATTAGGATGGTGGAATTATAAGGTGGTGACAACGAAAAATGATGGAGTTGAATAAAAGATATGCCCCCAACTCAACTTGGGCATCAAGCATTTATCAAGAACCAAATACAATATATCAAGAGCCAAATACAATTACTAATGCATATGAGAGAAGAACCAAATGAAAAGGGTTTTATATGATGCTCAAATGCAAGGTGGCATGATGACATGAGCATGATATAATTATGATGCAACAATTATATGTAGGAAGTAGCCCTTATATTACTAAACCATGTACCATTACATATGTTAGACAGATGGGATGCTACAACTCTCCCCCACTAAACAGGAATCTCGCCCCGAGATTCTAGGAGGAAGAAGAAGACATGAAGAGGGTAGGATACTTAGCACGGAGCTCATCCTCGCGTTCCCAAGTGGCTTCATCAACTGAATGGTGCGACCACTGTACCTTGCAGAACTTGATGGACTTGTTGCGAGTCCTTCTTTCTGCGACTTCTAGAATTTTTATGGGGTGTTCTTGATAAGACAGGTCTTCTTGGAGATTGATAAGTTCATGGTCCACGGTCCTGCCGGGATCCTTGAAGCACTTCTTGAGTTGAGATATATGGAAAACATCATGGACCTTGAGTTTTTCAGGGAGCTCAAGAGCATAAGCAACTTCTCCTCTTCTTCCACGAATTTTGAAAGGACCAATGTATCTAGGAGCCAGCTTTCCTTTGATACCAAAGTGGTGCGTGCCTCTCATGGGAGTGACACGAAGGTAAACGAGATCACCAGGGACATACTCCATGTCCGTGTGCTTTCTGTCATAGTTGCTCTTCTGGCGACTTTGAGCAACCTTCAGATTTTCAAGAATGATGTGAACCTTCTCCTCCGCTTGAGTTACAATGTCGGGGCCAAACAATGTTCTTTCACCTGCGCCCGACCAACCAATCGGAGTTCTGCATTTGCGACCATAGAGAGCCTCAAATGGTGCCATATTTAGACTTTTCTGGAAGCTGTTGTTGTAAGAGAATTTAGCACAAGGAAGACATTCTTCCCACTTCATGTCGAAAGAGATGACGCAAGCACGGAGCATATCTTCCAGAATCTGATTGATCCTTTCAACTTGTCCTTGCGACTGAGGGTGGTAAGCTGTGCTGAAGTTCAATTTTGTTCCCAAAGCATTTTGGAAAATTCCCTAGAACTTGGAAGTGAAGATGCTTCCACGGTCTGAACTGATCTGAAGAGGAACCCCATACAGAGAGACAATTCTGTTGATATAGAGCTTAGCCAACTGAATTGCAGAAATTGTTTCCTTTACGAGAAAGAAGTGAGCCACTTTAGAAAGCCTGTCGATGACAACAAAGATTGCATTGTTGCCCTTCTACGACCTTGGAAAACCAGTTATGAAGTCCATCTCTACTTTCTCCCATTTCCATTCCGGAGGTTTCAATGGCTGTAGAAGACCAGAAGGTTTCTGATGGACAGCTTTAACTCTGCGGCAGACATCACACTCCGAGACATACTTGTCACAATATCGTTTCAACCCAGGCCACCAATATTGTGTTTTCAAGTCCATGTACATCTTAGTGCTTCAAGGGTGGATGGAAAGAACAGAATCATGCGCCTCCTTAAGAACTTGCTCTCTTAAACCCGGGTAGTTCGGAACAAACATCCGGTGTTCAAAGAAAAGAGTGCCTTGGTCGTCGACGTGGAAGGACTCATACTTCAGAAGCTGAATGTTGGAGATGATGTTTTTAATGTAAGGATCACCAAGTTGAATGGAGCGAACTTTTTCTTCCAAGAGAGGGGTTGCCAGAAGGTTCAGAAGATACCCTTGATCCATAATTTCAAGGTTGAGCTGACGGAATTCCTTGCACAAGAGAGGCTGTTGTTCTTCCACCATGAGGTTGCTGACATAAGTTTTGCGGCTGAGGGCATCGGCCATGACATTAGCTTTGCCCGGAGTGTAGTTGATGGTCAAATCGAAATCATTAATTGCTTCAATCCACCTCCTCTGACGAAGGTTGAGATCAGGCTATGTGAAGATATACTTCAGACTCTTGTGATCAGAAAAGATTTCACAACGGTTGCCAAGCAAGTAATGCCTCCATACTTTCAAAGCAAAGACAACTGCTGCAAGTTCAAGGTCATGTGTAGGATAGTTGATCTCATGCGTCTTCAACTGTCGAGAGGCATAAGCAACAACTTGTTTTTCTTGCATAAGGACCGCACCCAATCCTTGCAAAGAGGCGTCACAGAATATCTGGAAAGGCTTTGATGTATCTGGAGGAATCAAGACTGGCGTGGAAGTGAGCTTCTCTTTGAGTGTTTCAAAACTTGCTTGACATGCAGGAGTCCAAAGGTATTTCTTGCCTTTCTTGAGGAGATCGGTAAGAGGTTTCGCAATCTTCAAGAAATTCTGAACGAAGCAACGGCAGTAACTAGCCAAACCAAGGAAACTCCGGACTTCTTTGACATTTATGGGAGGAAGCTAGTCAACAATTGTCTTAACAGTTTTTGGGTTGATGGCAATGCCCTTGGCAGAGATGACGTGACCAAGATAGGTGACTTGAGGCAGCCAGAACTCACACTTGGAGAACTTTGCATACAGGCGGTTCTCACACAGTTTGTTTAGGACACACCAAAGATGTTCTTCATGTTCTTCCTTTAACTTAGAATAGACTAGGATGTCATCTAGATAGACCACAACGAACTTATCAAGATACTCCATGAAAACGAGTTCATAAGCCTCGAGAAGGTGGCAGGTGCGTTGGTGAGACCAAAAGACATGACCGTGTACTCATACAGGCCATAGCGGGTGGTGAAAGCTGTTTTAGGAACATCTTCCTTGCGAATCTTGATTTGATGATATCCACTTCTCAAGTCAAGCTTAGAGAATATCATAGCTCCAGCTAGCTGATCGAAGAGATCATTAATCCGTGGAAGGGGATATTTATTCTTGATGGTTTTAGCATTGAGAGCCCGATAGTCAACACAAAGTCTATCAGTCTTGTCTCGCTTCTTCACAAAGATGGTTGGGCTACCCCAAGAAGAAGTATTGTGCTGAATGAAACCCAACTTCTCTTGTTCATCAAGCTGACATTTGAGTTCACCAACTCAGTAGGACCCATTTTATAAGGCCGCTTAGAGATAGGAGCGGTACCAGGTTCAAGCTCAATCACAAACTCAACCTCATCATCCGGAGGCATACCCGGCAACTCTTCAGGAAAGACATCTGGGAACTCACAGACCACCGGAACACTCTGAATAGCTTCCATAGCATCATCATTCAGAGCCGCCAAAGAGAAAAGCTGAATTGTAGGAGTTAGACTTGGAGAATAGACTATATGGCCTTTAGGAATTTTCAGAGAAACCGAGCGTTCAGCACAATCAATCACAGCTGTATTTGCTGTCAACCAATCCATGCCCAAGATAACATCAATGTCAGAATTGCCCAGAATAATTAAGGACGCCGAGAACGAAGAGCCACCAATCTCAATTTGATTGCCATGAATGATATGAGCAGCCCTCATGTTTGACCCAGGAGATTGTACCACCAGACGATGCAATAAGGGAACCATAGCCAGATCATGCTCATGCGCAAACTTATGAGAAACAAAAGAATGTGAAGCACCAGAATCAAACAAAACTCGTGCAGGGACTGAGTTAACAGGAAGCATACCCATCACAACTCCAGGTGCATGCTCAGCTTGAGCGGCGTTGACACAGTTGGCACGAGCAACAGTAGACCCGGGCTTGGTGTTGATGTTGAGAGCCCGAGGTGGAGGTGCACGAACCATAGAAGAGCTTGCCGCAGGTCTTGGAGGTGGTGGAGGAAGAGCTTTGTTGTTCATTGGACAATTCCAGTGTTGATGCCCAGTGTTTCCACAAGTGTAACATGCACCAGGTGGACGTGGAGCAACGTAGCCAGGGACTCCGCCAGGCGCTCTAGGGTAGTTGTGGTTGTAGCCCCTAGGAGCAGCAGTGAAGGAGTTTGGTGGCCTTGTCGCGTAGCTTGAAGGTCTTGGTGGAGCCGGGAGCAACGGTGGGGTGTTAGGAACCCAGACACGGCTTAGAAGGAGATGACATAGTTGAAGAGCTTGCTGCATCGCGGTTGTGTTTCTTTGACTCCCCAAACACTTGCCTACTTGCTTCTTCCTGCAGAGCTGTATGTTGGAGTTCCAGAAAAGACCCTGGCCTTGCATGAGTGATTGCATATTTGATTGATGCATTGAGCCCTTGTCTGAACCTCTTTTGCTTCTTCTTGTCATCAGAGATCTCATCGCCACCATACCGATAAAGGTTCATGAAGTTTCTAATATAGGTATTGACATTGTCATTGCCCTGCTTGAGGTTGAGAAACACTTCCTTCATCCTCTCCATGACAATTTCTGATAGATATTGCTCTTTGAAAGCTCTAGCAAATTGTTCCCAAGTAGGCTGAAAACAAGTGTAGTTTGCCTTGAGGTAATTCTCCCACCACAGAGCTGCATATCCCTTCAGAAGGTGAGTGACACATTTTACCCATTCTTGCTCAGGACCATCAGCAGTCACCAGTAACCTTGACATCTCACGCAGCCAATCATCTGCGTCGAGAGGCTGATCAGACACCTTAAAGTGGCGCGGGTTGAACTTCAGAAAACTCTTGATGTCTCCTCGCTTGGGAGGTGGAGGTAGCGGAACAAACTCATTCCTCCTGACACTTTCTTCAAATCGCTGCTGGTTCTGCTGCATTGTACCCAAGGCATTAGCAATACTTGCCAACATAGCCCCCAGTTCAGGTGGTATGTCCTCCTCAGAACGGCGTGGTGGTGCCATCCTGCGATTGATATAAAACACAAGTCAGTACCATAATGGAGAATAATAATAATCCAAAATAGTACCAAGATGGAATTAACCAAGATTTAAAGGATATAAATTACTAAGATGATATTACAATATCAACAAAGTTTAAAGCACCTAGAAGGTATTAAGCATATCGCACACGACTGAACAAGGAGTGTGGTACACAAGCTAACAAAGAAATTTTTTCCACAAATTTTGGCATTAAAATACCACTGTATGCGCAAAACCACTTAACGAATCAAGATTAGTAACTCTACCAATTCAATATACAAGAGCGAATAATAAAAGTAGTGGTATGGTCGTGACTCCATCCCGCACTCATATCATTACTCTTCACATGAATCAGTAAAACACATATCCCAATACCTTCTTTTTAAGATGAACCTAAAGATTAGTAACTACGGAAACGAACACCCCAAACAAGATAACGTCGGATAACAAAGATTAAGACAGATCGCGTTGGTATACAACAAATCAGATAGATCGTGTCGGTTTACAAAGGCCTGTCGGTATGGAATGTACCAACAGTTGATAACCAAAAGGCAGATAGAGATAACATTTGGATGCAACAGATAGACAAGGAATTCACACACACACACTCACACACACAACCTATGGTACTACGAAACCCAGAACACGTGAATCCTAGTTTGAATTTTAGAAGAGGATTGAAAACGTTACACTTCCTTACCAGAAAAGGGTGGGTGGGTGGGTAAGAAGAAAAATGGAAGCAGTCCTACTCTCACATTTTGTTTTTCCCTAGTATACATAGCTAACAAAAATATTTACTAGACTGACAACGACCATTTGGCTGAGACCCTGAAGGGCGGGATGGCTCTGATACCAATTGTAACTACCTCGGTGAATTACGCTCTTAGTTACATGCCTGGATGAGCGAAAGTGGTTAAAATAGTACAGTGGGGCCCACGGGCCACTCACAGGTAGACCTTTCGGCCGTCCTAACCACTTCCAGAACATCGGGACAAGAACGAGCGGTGTAATCGGCAGGCAAAGGGATCAACTACACACACAAGTGAGTATGTATGCAAGCCACCATACAACTGTTCATAGAGCCATTCCATCTAAAAGAAATAGAAATATTGCAACGCCATACGACAAGATCCAAATATCCTAGATAGAGATAATATTTTAGGATAGCTCCTCATACATCAAACATCAGAGTATCAGGCGGAAGCGGAAAACAAGATCCGAGTATGGATAAGAAGTGAATCGGCATAAGATGCCACATAAATAAACACATCCCGCCCACAGATCTCATGGATCCATGTTCCCGGAATCTCTACACTGAGTGATCGTTGCCAACATCATCCGTCTCCCCCATCCAGTATCCATCTTGCGAAAACACCTGTTCATCTGAATCAAACAATTTATCGTGTGAGACCCTAGGGGTACTCAGCAAGTCTTTATGCCTCTAAACGGGATATATACCTGGGGTGACGCAATTGCAGCAAAAGATAATAACTAACAAGTCTATAGATACTCGCTAACCATCCGCCTAACCAATGATAGACGGATGTTCGTTAATTAGTAACAACAGTTATAACAATATAATTAACAGATCCATCCTCCTTCTCGCTTACCAACGAGAAAGTGGACGAACAACCCATCCGTTGGCAGTTTTATTATCCATTCCATGAGTATTGCACTATTTACTAGTCAGGTACTTAGTCAAATTAAAAGCGGTACTTTAGTTATACTTGTCTATGATCGACAAACTGTGCTCCAAATCATCCATAACCGCGGACACGACTTTCAGAAAGATTTACCCTGCAGGGGTGCACAAATAGCAACACACACTCGATCAACCTCGGAAAAACCAAATCAAAACCCAACGAGGCATTCACGACAAAGCGATCACAGGATTCAGAAACATTTTAGGGGGCCACCCCACTAAGCTACCCGCAACGAAGTTGGCCGGCTCCGGAACGGACCCAGGGTTTGTGGACGGCGGTAAACGACTGGGAACCCGAAAGTGTGACTGGGCTTGTCGATACAGCGAAAACGTGTCACGATCCAAAACAGTACATGTGCTCCACGCACAATCTTAAATAAAGCAGTAAAGCATGGCATAAGTACATGACAGTAATAAAGCCCCAAACTACTTTGTGGCCCCAAGAAATAAGAATGAATCAAGCTCTGGCTCAGGGGGGTCCATAAGGCCTCCCGGATGTGGATAGTGCGAATAGTCAAGGAACAGGAATCAAGTACTCGGGGTCCTACGGGACACAAGTGAGCATGAAAAACCAAATAGCAGATATTGCTCACCAGTGCCACTTTCATTAGATATCCCATTACTACTCAGGTTAAGTTGTTTAGGTACTTCGTTATCCATCATACACTCACATACCCTACACATGCTGTTCTACGACCCGCATGGCTCAAACAACTCCTGTAGTAATGGCTCATGGGATGGAGGAACAAGCTTCGGTGGGGTTTAAAAGTAAAGGCTATGCAGTACTTGGGATTCAATTTAATGCAATTGCGACTCAATGATACAAGAATAAGATAGAGGCAATAGGTACTATATGTATGCAAGCATGTGGTAGTGCTTGCCTGGCAGCTCAGTTGAAGCGAGAGTCGGATCTGGGTAGTGCTCCTGGGATTCCTGATATATCCCCTGCTCGGCGTCTATTCGAAGAAGAACCAAACAAACAAGGGCCAACATAAATAAAGTGCACAAGCATAAGAATTAAAATGCGACAAGCAAACAAACATGCCATGATGAATGATGCACAATTTACATGGCAATAAAGTAGCATGGCATGGGTGAGGTGTGGGGTACAAGAATAAATTATTTTATTAAGTTTTTAGTCCGGTTTGCTCTCATATAAGTTGCTGTATACTTATTATTTATATGATGCATGCTGCAATTCAGAACAAGGAATGCATAGTTGGCACGGGCTCGTCGCGCTGATCGATTTAGACATATTATTTGTCAAATTTGGAGCTATAGATTTAAAGGTATTAATTATTTAAGAAAAGACATCTTTATTGCATTTAAACAATTTCGAAAATTTAATTTGCCCAAAAGATATTTTGAATGGCATATTAGAAATCCTCACATTTTTCTGATCCAAAAATATATACCATTTGTATTATTTGGATTTATAATTTAAAAATTATTTAAAACAGATTTTTTCAATTCCTATTTAAACATTTCTGAAATTGTTTTATTAAAACAGAAAAACAGAAAAGCTTTTTATACTCAGAGGAGGTTATCTCAAGACACTGACGGGTGGGGTCCGTGCTGACTCAGCAGCAGGTGGGCGCAGCGGCTGGGTCGGCGTTTCTCACCAGGACCTTTCCTAGCCACAACCGCGGCTGTGTGGGGCCGGTTCATGAGGGCCACGCGCTGCCGCCAAACAGGACGTGACACGTGGGCAGTCCAGGGACTGCGCGGTGGAAACCCGGACGGCACGGGTATCTTTCTGTAAAACAACCCACACAGAGGGGCTGACCGGTGGGGTGATAAGGACCGCGGCTTGAGGTCTGAAATCCTCCTCGGAGCAAAACGTGCAGGGACAAAACTGACGAACTGAAACAAAAAAAACACGGATAGAAGTCTAACTCGGGATGATCTTTCGACGAAGATTGCGACGAATACATTAGGAATTTCACGGAGCCGCAAAAACCAAAAGAGTAGAGGGAACTAAGGCCTACAACTTTCGTCCAAGGGGTTTCGTCAGATGTGGAACTGGGGTGCCAGAATCTGGACAGAAACAGAGGGGATTCCAGCGGTCGCAGACTGACAGGGAAACTGCCGAGAACGACAGTGAAATCGTCCCGACTTTCGTGGATGATTCCCAGAGGTACAGGCAACGGATTGGCGTGTGGTATGCGGCACCAGATAGGGGAAAGTACCCTCTACGATAGAGCGGACGAACGGCGGCGGAGGTGCACGAAGGCGACCAGAATCTACTCGTGAACAAGCGGCTGAGCTGATGCTGCACTGCTGCTACTGTGCGTCTGATGGTCGTCTACCCTGCACAACATGGTGAGCGGGCGGCAGCTACGGCGGCGCGGGAAGGACAAGCAGGGATAAAGGAGAGGTGAGGCGAGGCGGAGCTCACCCAGAGGTCGCGTCGACGGTGGTCAGGCTCGGTGGAGAAGACGCTGCCGATGGTGACCGCGGCGGCAAGGGCTAGCAGAGACGGCGGTGCTAGGCACTGCTTGTAGAGGAAGAAAAAGGGGCGTGGCTCTGCTAGGGTTCGAAGGGGGTCCGGGATAAGGGATAAGGAGGTGCAGGAGCTGGCACAGATGACGGGTAACGGCCACCTGCTCCCCTCCGTCGCGCGTAGAGAGGGAGGGAGAAGACGGCGTGAGACGCCGGGAGGAGAAGAACAGCAACAGAGGATGAAGGGGTATGGGCTGCAGATAGAAGGAGAAATGGGCCGGGAGAGGGGACTGCGACGTTGGGCTGCTACTCTGGCCCTGCTGCTGGGCTGCTGGGCTGCTAGGTAAGCTGTTCCTGCCTTTTTATTATTTGTTTTGTTTGTAGTTTTGATTTCAATTCAAACAATAGTTGAACTCTTAACTATTTGAAACTTTGCAGATTGATTTGAAAAGAGGGGTTTTGACAACACAAAGACAAGAGGGAAACAAGACCTGGGAAAAGGGGATGCCCACAAGTAATTCGATTTGGGCACTTGTACAAGACTAAGAATTGGGTTTTACACTTTGATAAAAATCATTAGGAAAAATATTGGACCCAAGCAAGTGGGTCCCAACTTGTATAAACCAACATAGAGAGTTTTAAAAGAGAGAGGGAGATGGGGTTTTGGGGTTGACCTCACATGATCCTGCATGGCACATACACATGTGAGGGGATGATTTTGAGGGCACGTGGTAAGGAGAGATCAAACAAGGGGGTAGGGTTTTATGGTAAGAGCAAAAGAATAGAGCCAACACGAATTGATTCTAAAAGAACCATGCTCCACTCAAAATTCCAAGTAAATCCCAAAAGAATAGAATGGTGGTGATTTGCATGGCCCATGCATGGGCATTAAATTCCATGTTTTATTCTTGTGAAAACAATAATAATGTAACATGGCATGATTCCCATGCATTACCAAAATGTGGAGTAAAGGCCAAGCAAAAGAAAATAGAATTGTATCCATCCCAACTCCTATGAGCTAGATTAAATGCCAAAAGAAGTAAAAGCTCATGGGTAATTAGGATGGTGGAATTATAAGGTGGTGACAACGAAAAATGATGGAGTTGAATAAAAGATATGCCCCCAACTCAACTTGGGCATCAAGCATTTATCAAGAACCAAATACAATATATCAAGAGCCAAATACAATTACTAATGCATATGAGAGAAGAACCAAATGAAAAGGGTTTTATATGATGCTTAAATGCAAGGTGGCATGATGACATGAGCATGATATAATTATGATGCAACAATTATATGTAGGAAGTAGCCCTTATATTACTAAACCATGTAGCATTAGATATGTTAGACAGATGGGATGCTACAACTGCCAACGGGGTACCCCTTGCCCAATGATACGGAAGATTCCCCATATCAAAATGACAAGGCAAGCAGACAATGAGCATCTCAGCAATCCTTTTATTTCCTATTTGCATAGGTCTCTTTTTTTCTTTCCTATTTGCATAGTTTTTTTATATAAGGGATGCTTCATAGATTGCTCACTATGGTTACACTACAGGTTTCCACCATGATTAGGCATGGCTTAGACCAGCCGCCCAGGCGTTTCGCTAACACATATGCGAACTCCATGAGCCTTACAAGCTGCCCTTTCATTTCACACTGCCGGGATCCATAAGCAAAAGAACATGATATCAACTAAATAAGGTGCAATGTTGAAAGCGTTCCCCATGATATCATGGTTCTGCTAATTCACAACTTACAAAGCGCAAGCATATACGCAACATAGATAGGTACAATGGTTCAAGTTTATTAAGTGCAAGAAAGTAAAGTGTGCCTTCAAGTTCGTGAGAGCTTTAATCACTAATTTTCACATAACAAGCAAACATTTTTATTGGAAGAAAACAGAGCATAATAAATATGCAAGAAATAGCAATAGTTCTAATAAATAGATATGGTGGACTCTTTTTGACAACTTTGGTTTTAGGGAGTTGGATGCACGAGTAAAGTGCTCAGCACAAGTGAAGGCTAGCAAAAGAAAGGGAGCGGCAATTGAGAGAGAAGTAACTTTCATAATCATGCTTGCAACAAAACAAAATTAATAATGGCATAAAAGTGACCCAAGAACTCTGAGGCGGAATAAATCATCGAGGCTTAACTGACCTTTTGTTTAGTCATATGCATGCGTGAGCATGTGCCAGGTCGATTCAAATAAAACATTTATAGGAGGACACCACAATGTCATACCAAGTTATGAATAGAACAATGCAAGCAAACAGTTATATGACCTGTTACGAATTAATAATGGATTGGAACTGATCATAAGCAGGCAAGGACCACTAAGTATCCATTAAATAACATACACCTTACATAAACAGACTAAGCATGCTCACAATGATGAGTATATGTACAAAAATGAAAACAAATAAAGTTCATACCAGCCTCTTACCACACCTCGAGTTGTCACAAATCATTATTGCCTTTCACTTGTGTGACTTGAATAATAAGATAAATCCAATCTCCAAGGAATCTTTGAGGACCACTGAACCCTGCAACGAACTTTACAAAACCAAAGAAGAACAACAAATATTTTTGGGTTTTTGATTTTTATAGGCAAGAACCGAAGGGAAGAACAAGCAAAGCGAAATCTTTTTGGGGTTTTCGAATAATCAAAACAAGGATAAAAGGAAGAAGAAAACCAAGGCTATAAGACAAAGAAGCAAACAAAGAGAAATAACGAAAATATTTTTGGTCTTTTTGTGTTTTGGAAAGCAGAAATAAAGCAAGAACAAAAACTCAAAAGAAAACGAAACATGAATATGCAAAGTACCGACTGAACATGATATGTAGATGAGTGTGATGCCGGTATACCTCCCCCAAGCTTAGGCTTTTGGCCTAAGTGGGTATCAATCCCAAGCTGGCCAGGAAGGAGCGCCTCCATAATATGGCAAAGAAGTGCCCTCATCCTGATACGAACTCGAGGACACCCCAGCATAGTGCGCAGAGTAGTCGTAAGAGGGCACATCCCCCTGGTGCTGCCCGTGGAAACCAAGCAAGCGGAGCTGCTTGTCCACCTCCTTGGAACGCGACCATGGCATCCTGCAAATAATGAACAAAGTGGACTATGGCAAAGGAATTTCCCTCTCGTCTCTGTCAGTAAACAACATCCTGTAAACTAAATTCTTGGTATTAGAGTCAGTAGTAACAAAGTGATGTGTTTTCATAGCAGCAAGGTCAAGCCTTTGTGGTGTCAACACAATGTCATTAGGATCCACAGAAAGTTCTAAGGCAACAACCATGCGTGTGGCAATAATGCCCCCATAAATAGGTCCTCTAGCAGCTAGGCGGCAAGCAATGAGAGAACCAAAATTATACTTGGTATTATTATTAAGTGCAGCAGCAAGAAAGGCTAAATGATAATTAGAAATATTACTAGTGTTCTCCCTACCAAGAATGCTAGTGGCAAGATAATAAGCAAAATATCTAAGAGATGGAAGTTGAATATTCCTTATCTTCCCACGCTGAGCTGTGCGGTCATCATCATTTGTTACACTTCGGTAGAGCTCCAGCAAGTCAGCGGGTCGAACTTGGATCTTCTTCACTGTCCCATTCATGCCTATGCCTATAATGCTGCAAAATCTTTCCAATGGCATGGTAATAGGCATATTATAAATTTTTGAACGAAACAGTTGACCAATAAGGGGTGTTAGTGAAAACGAAACTTTCAACGAAAGTTTTGGTGAGCACGGCATATTGCTCACTCTCATCTTCCATGTAAGTGGTCAGACCAACCCTCTGAACAAGGAGTAAGAAAT
Organism: Avena insularis; assembly: GCA_023614405.1. Taxonomy (NCBI): domain Eukaryota; kingdom Viridiplantae; phylum Streptophyta; class Magnoliopsida; order Poales; family Poaceae; genus Avena; species Avena insularis. The sequence goes on from CM042690.1 coordinate 547,803,145, forward strand.
CATCAAGGATCCCTGCAGCTTGCTGATACGTTGCTAACGTATCCATCATTTTTGATGTTCCATGCTTGATTTTATCTACTTTATTATGTTTTGTCCACACTTTGGAGTACTTTTCATATGATTTCTTGGACTAATCTATTAACAAGAGCCATAGTGCCAGCTACATGTTTTTTGCTGTTTTTGGTTCCAGGAAAGTCAGAAAATGAATATTCTCGGAATTGGACGGGACAAAAGCCAAAGTCAGTTTTTCACCGAGGGACACCAGGAGCCAGAATACGAGACGGAGAGGGGCTGGGGACCGGCCACACCACCTGGCCGCGCGGGCCAGGCCTGGTTGCGCCATGGGGTGGTCTGGCCGCCCTAGGCACCCCCTCAGCCTCTCCTTTCGCCTATATATTGCCTCCGATACAGAAACCCTAAGGACCCGATCAAAATACCACGAAAGAGTTCAGAGTCAGCCATCTCCATCCCTAGATCGGGAGGGATCGAAGCTCTTCCGGCACCACCGAGGAGGAGAATTCACCGAGGCCTTCTTCATCACCATGCAAGCCTCCGGTGTGATGCGTGAGTAGTTCATCTCTGGACTACGGGTCCATGTAGTAGCTAGATGGCTGGTTCTCCTCCTTTGTGCTATCATGTTTAGATCTTGTGAGCTCCGTTCATGATCAAGATCATATATTTGTAATTCCTACATGTTGTGTTTGCGGGGATCTGATGGATATTGAGATGCTATTTCAGATTGATTATTGATTCTATCATGTCTTTGTTATTTCTGATCTTGCATGCTTTCCGTTGTTAGTAGCTATCTTGGCCAAGTAGATGCTACCAACTCCAAGAGTTAGTATTTATGCTCGATAGTGGGTTCATGCCTCTAGTAATCTGGGGAAGTGACAGAAATCTCTAAGGTACTAGATGTGCTGTTGCTACTAGGGAGAAAACAGCAATCCTTTGTTCATAGAACAATCGTATTGTTTACTTTACATGCAATGCGTAATGCAATTATCCATTGCTTTCAACTTAATACTGGAGGGGGTTCGGATGATAACCTGAAGGTGGATTATTAGTGTCAACACCCGGATTTTTAATCCCAGATGCCTGTTATGCCATACATCGCAATCCCAGGATTACCATTTTTGCGAGACATAACAGATTGGATATCACAGTACATCATCCATTACAAACCAATATAAGGTCTTACACAAATAAAGGATCTCATGATCCAGTCTTAGTACAATCAAGTAGGAGAATAAATAGCATAACGGTGGGGTCCATCTTCAGAGTCATAGGCAATGCTGACGATGGAAGATAGTCCTAGTTATCATAGCCGTCCTGCGGTCCTTCATCTTGGTAGTCTCCTTCATAGTCTGGCCATAGGAATAGCTAGGGACAAAGCCATGCGTACTCTTTAAGTACTCGCAAACTACCACTAACAAGTAGTATAGCTCTAGTATGAATGCTAACTCTAAGTTTCTTTGTAAAGTTAAGTTTGAAACCTAAGCTGAGTTCAGAAACAAAGAAAGATAAAATAAAGTTTGAAATAACCTAAGTGGGAACTTAGTCATCATAGTCACAACTCTATTGTGGTCAAGTCATGTCACAATTCATTTCATAAGTTGTTTTAAAAACATCTGACAACGGAACAGTATGGCCACTCCAACTGTCCATAATCATGACGCTATTATTCGAATAGTTTGACACTCTGCAGAGGTGGTACACTTTCACCACAAGATTCAATACATCTATCAAGGATAACCCTGAATCATCATACTTAGTATGCAGATAATCAAACATAACCTTTCCTTTACACACTCTAGTATAAGCACCTCTCCTATGAGCATGGCCTCCCAACCATGACCATCTGTCATCTTGGGCACTGCATAGGTGGACAACATTGAGAGGTAACCTCAACTCAAACCTCTCCCGCGAGGGAACTAATACTAATGCATATAAACTTCCGGCTAAGCCTTACCCAATTCAAGTATTGTGGTTGTACGGTAAAATTGGAATGGTATCGCATCCGAACCCAACCATCAGTTTTGTAAAAGGGCTAAGGCTCATGCCTCAACATCTTCATCATCATAAACCATTTGTGTTTCTCAACACATGTCAAAACATCTCAATAGAATGACTCATCATTCCAAGGTTTTCACAAGTCATTTTCACCATGTAGTCCTAGCTAAAGTGAATCAAGTTTTAGTTTAGCTCCAACTACTAAGTTAAGAGTGTTCACTAAGGTGGGGTGCTAATCTCAATCTCATGCCATAGAATGACATCTAAATATAACTAGATAGGTCAAGTTTTATACTCTTTATGCTACCTTTAAACAAGTAAAGGACTTTGGTAAAGTAAAGAAGGTAAAGCTTGTAAATAAAACTTGGAGTAGGTATAAGTCAAAGGGTATAACCAAAGCATGCCTAATGCATCTTGCTTAGGTTATCTAGCTTGCAAGGATTAGCTTGCATTGTTAATAATGGCTTGGTAGTATAAATACTTGCAAGTGTTAGCTTGCCAATAATAGCTTGCCTTGTGTAGTGCAGTGGTTGAAGTTTTCTTCCTCCTCCTCTTGGTAGAACTCCTCCTCCTCGTAGACTTGGTCGGCACTATCATCTATAAATACATACGGAATACACAATCACCAAACAATACTTAACTAGTCTACTTAGCACACTAAGGCACATACTTGATGATCTAGTATCATCACAAACATCACAAGGTTTAATGAACTAGTTTCATTCTTTTTATTTGAGAAAAGTAATTTCTACTCATTGAAATTAACTAAGATTTAATATTCTCCAATTAAAATATGGGATCATGTGGACACATGTCATCACCACATATTCTAACATATGGGAATGCGATTTAAAGGTTGTATCACATTTTAATAGGTTTAAGTTTAATAATTAATGATTTAAAGTGACTAGAAATGCCTATATAGCATTATTTTGGTACTAGTCCAAAGTCACTGCATGCAAACCTTAATATTATTACATATTCAGATAGGTATGGTTAAATGTGATTTTTGAGAGTTGGAATCAACTCATAAGCTATTATGGTTGATTTTATAAAAATGTTTGAATGTGCAAAATCTTCTGTTTTGTTATTTTAACTAGGAGAGATCTCTAACTCTAAAAGATTTAAATCCAATGGGCTTGGATAGAGATTTTCAGTTGCTTTCCAAAAAAATTGGAATCACTCAATTTGGTTCAGTAAATCTTCCTGAAATGATTTTTAAACTAAGGGACAAAATTGATTCTAAGTCTAAATAGAAAAACCTATATTTGAATTACTGGGTCAGCGCGGGAAACTAAATGGGCCGGCCCAGTGGCGCTCCGCGGTGCAGAGGGCGACTGACAGGCTGGTCCTGCATTTCAGCGGCACTTAAAACCTGAAGCGGTACGGGGCAATCTGGGCGCTATGATTAGAACACAGATCAACAGTCGACGGTCGTTGTCGACGATAGACTTGTCGCCAGCGAGACCGAACCCTAGAGCGGTTAGTGGGGGTATGGTGAGGGCATACCAGGGCTCCTGCTAGTGCGGCGAGGCGGGCAAATGAACTGGACGGTGATGGCGGGCTCAGGCAAGGTCGCGGCAAGGGCTGAGGTGGATGAAATCGACGGGGACTTCTCCTCCTCTGCAGCGGCTACCTCTGGCGCAATTCCAGCAATGTGCAGCTCGAGCGGCTCCGACGAGAGAGGGGAAACGGTCAGTGGAGAGAGGGGAGTGAGATGGTGTGCAGAATGAGGCTGGGGGTGGCCTCCTTATATAGGTTCGATGAGAGGGCCGACGGGTGTGGGCTAGCGTCTTCGACGAGGGCGGTAGAGAGGGCTACCAGCGTGGGCGAGGTAGGCAGACGGTGGGCGGTCTGCTAGCGGTCCTCTACAGCGTAATGGTGACGCTAGGGGCGGTGGCATTTGGTTGGGGGCTTCCCGCGCTTTGGGATACAGAGGCGGTGCTCGACAGCGATCATGGCGACTGTGGGTCGCACGGCGGTGCACGGCCGTGTCTGGCGGGGTGTGGGTGTCGAGGCGGAGCTGTGTGCACGATTTGGTGTCGAGGCGTGGTCTGAGGCGTGCTGGCGGCGATCGCGCTCTGGCGTGCGCTGCGCATGGCGCAGAGAGAAAGGGCGGCGCTGCTCTGGGGTGGTCCAGTGCCTGGCTGGGCTTGGGGAAAGGACAGGGAGTCGCGGTGTGGTCCGGTCTATCTCCTAGACATGGCGAGAGAGGGAGGGGAGGTCTGCTGGGAGTTGTCCATGCTCGACCGGCGAGCATGGTGCTCAGGTGGCGCGGCACTGCTGCAAACGGTTAAGGGATTGCCCCTTGATGGCATGGTTGGTACTGGGGGAGACAATGGGAGAGGATTTAGGCCTTAGTGGCATTGGATCACTGCTCTAAAACAGTAATAGTTAGGCAGTTTGTTTAGTGCTCACTAAGTGTTCGACACAATGGCCGCAAGAGATTTTAAATTGAATTTTTGAAAGTTTTTTGGTGTGTGCTTTGATCTGATGTGTAACATCCCAATTTCAGCAACCCTGATAAGTTGTCCAGAATGCAAAAAGCAGGGGGAACAAAAACTTTTTCTTGTTCATTGGTGCAGTGTTTGCTTGCTGTTTGTTTGTTCTTATGCATGTGAGTGTATACCATATGATACTCCTTACCTCACCATCAGTTGTCAAAAGCTGTTTAACAAAACAATCCTGGCTCATTTTACATATTCTCAAATGTTCTGGCATTTCAAAAAGGTGAGCCAAGATGCTTGGGTAACCAAAACTAGTTTAGTAGCTTCTATTGACAAAACTATGGAGATCTATAACCTCCTTATGTTCTCAAGACAGAACCTTCAACCATTCTTATCTCTAGGTTTCCCAAAACCTCCTTTTTAAGCTTTTGAATTCTACTCTTGGTAGAGATACCAAGGACTCTCATCTTATTCAAAACCCAACCTCTTCAAAATGCCCCAACCTTACCTCAATCTAGGCTTGATGGTAACCCTAGTAGTAGGTTTGCCTTGTTTGTAAGATGAGTTGCCTTGATTTGCTGCTTGATTTGTCTGCTTAGGAGTGAGTATGGGCTACTCTAGGAGCTCATCACTAGGATCAAAATGTTTCCAAATCACCACACCCTAAGCAAGAATACAAAACTGGATCTGATCTCTAGCTACTAGGGATCCTCTAAAACCCCTAACCAGACCCCTTCTGAAGCGATCCCTTCTAGAAGCTTCCAAGTCTATGAAGAACAATATCAACCATGGATCCCTTCTACTCAATATACCCTTCAACATCATACTCTTGATGATGCTTTGGTACCTTGCAACCCATCAAAATAATCACCACCCACATTCAAGTCAAAAACCCTAAATCTGCCAAATTTGGCTAAGTCTGGAATCTGTTCCAACATCACCTTTTTGAATGCCTCCTTTTCTCAATCCTTATGCATTTTTGAAAATGGATTTGAACCATATTGTTAACCATCCTAAGGACTACAAAGTAACACTCTTTCCCTTAGTTAGGTCATCCTCCAACCCACTTGTTCTTGATGGTTTTGCAGGCAAGAAAATAACTATTCCTGCAAATCTAGTCAACATGCCTACTTTGACAGAAGCTCACACCATCATCCAACCTTCTATGGACCAACTCTTTTAATGGTTGTGTTCTACTCATATAGGCTATCAACATCTACTTCACTTGTTCCAAGTGGATCTTTGTGCTTCTTAAACCCACATGGTTTATAAGGCATCATGACCCATCTGGTATGGCAGCCTTATTTTCAATAAAGTTTGCCATCACTTCCAGACCACCTCAAATGTAACCAATCCAAAATCCTTCTGCCATGATCATATATATGACTTGTTATAACTATCCATCTATCCCTTGCATCAAGGTGAGATCTGAGCTCCAAGATCCAACAAGGTTTTGGTGGTATAAAAATAACATCACCCTAGAACCACAACTCCTTGTTTCCCATCTAATTCAAGTTGGATTTCCAATTCCCAAGGTTGAAAATGCTTGAAACACCTTGTCTAAATCATCTACCTTGATCATCAAGATTTATCACATTTTATCCATAATTATTATGGCTCCAAATCTAATAAATCTCCTTAATAGTCAAAATCTCCAAAACTCCTTTCCCAAAGGAAAGTTTGGTTTTTGCCAAAACACTTCCCCAACTCTAAGCACTTTGGAGGCCTATATATCATACCCTATCTTCCCACTTCAAAAATAAATATTTTTGAAGAGCTTTATTATTTCTTCTTGCCTATTTTCTTAAATGGCAGAAATGGAATAATAATAGTTTTAAATACTTTTAAGCCTCAATAAATCTGGGGAAAATTCCTCTAAGTGTGTATTCACATTTGGGATCATCTCACATCAAAAACTCCACATGTCCAATTCAAAAATATCAAATGATCTTCTAGAATCTACTTCTGCCCTTTTTGAATAAATGGATTTAAGAGGATTAACATCCCTTATAAAAATTCCAAATAAATCCTAGGAATGTACCTTTACCATACCAATCTACCAGTACCATCTCCCCCACTTTTTCCAATGCAATTTAGTGAACTCCTTCACAAGAACTCTTGTGATTAAATTTTGCAAAACAATCAAAACTTGAACTAAACAAAAACTAAATCATCACCAAAGCTGGCACCACACTTCTCCATAGCACTAACACCCCCTTTTGGTCGTGCTACACTGTAGCCCACTACTGTAGCATCACCCTCCCCCATATCCTTTACCCCTTAAAAGGAGTAAAAGCTATGCCATTTATTGGTGTGTCCCTCCATACATCAAAAGCTGGTAGCAACCTTCCCCTGTATCTCTCTCTGCTCGAACCCAGGACCCTTCAGCACTCCCTTACCCCACCTATCAGCCTCCATGGCTAGCCCTAGCCATCCTCCTCTCCATTTCTTTTTTTGGGCTGAAGGATAGAGATAGGTCCCATCCTCTCAGTACAAGGCCCTACATCCACCTATGTGCCACCCTTGACCTCTCAACCGACCTCTCCACCACCCCTGCCGCCTAATGGAAGGCCAGCTCCCTCCCCATCCCCTCCTTGGACCAAATCCACCATGGACCGATCTACCTCGAGTTAAAAGGCCACAGGCCACCCCAGCACTCCCCTCCTCCCTCATTCACTCCCTCTGCTCCCCACTTACCTGCCCCAGCACCCTTTCTAGCTCCCCTGCTCTGTACTGCCCGTACGAAGAAGGAAGAAGAGCCTTGGCCTCCTCCATGAAATCGAGCTAAGCCCCCTCTCCCGTGCTCCCCCTCCTCTGCATGTCACTCCGCTGGACTCCCCTCGACCGTGTGCATCTAACCACGCCCTTGTTCTTGGCCAGGAACCCCTCCTCCATTGTTGCCAGGGAGCTCCAGCGAGGTCGTCAAGGTAGCCATCGCGCGAGGCCAACCTCGGGCCCGAACCACCCCGTGCCACCCCTCCCTAGGTTCGCTGTTGGCCGCCACCTCTTCCCTCGCTACCCTCCGTCACCGGCGAGGTCCCCTGGTGCGCCGACGAGCTGCCCGGATGCCGAGCTAGGGTTCCTGCCCAACGCTCCTGTTGTGAGGAAGGAGACGGCCTTCGAGTTGTTGATCTCCCTTTAGATCGTGCGGCCGAGGACCCTCCGTACCGCCTCGAGTCACCTAGGAGGCTGACGCGTGGGCCCCACCCCGACCATTTGAAATCCACCACTCCCGCGCCTGGCTCCAGCATTTTGGGCCGTCCGGTGCTGTGCGGCCCACGAAGGGTCAGATCCCAGCCCATGCCTCTTTAACTTTTATTCTTTTGCCCCTATTCAGAAGAATTGACCCTTGGTTTAAATAACTTTGAAAATGGAAACAATCACAAAATGCCCAGATTTAAATTTTCTTAGGCCCCTGCATGTTTTCCCTAACATGCAGTATCCTTGGTTGACCCAAATGATGTCCATATTAATTATAGTAAATCAACTACCTAAATTTACCATTTCTACTAATAAAATCCTTCTATGAGTTCTATGACTCCATTTTTAACAAAACAACATTGTACTGAAAGGTATCAGTAGTACCTTACATGTGACCCCAGCCCCATACCAAGTGGAGCCTTGGAGTTGCTGTAGCCAAAAATAATAAAAATAGAGACTTTCTGCCTTTAGAAAATTCTCTAGGACAATCCATGATAGCTTTTACCCTAATTCCAACTCTAATGGATTATCTACATACATATCTAACCAAACCTAGGAGATCTTAAATTTTTGGAACTCTTGTTGAGTTTTGGTGAAATAAACATTTCTGTGCATGGTTTATCCATCAATAAAATAACTATAGGAGTTATATAAATCCAAACAAGGTGATTCCAATTTATACAGAAAGGTATTCTAAATGCCTACCATGTGACCTTGGAATCAACTCAAAAGCTTCTATAGAATTAATTTGGTGAAAAAGACAAAACAACTCCAGAACTACCTTTGGAAATTTCCAAAGGGCATTCTGATAATTTTTCTGACATGATTCCAGCTCTAATTGAATCAGTACATCAAGCCCTACTTAACCATCCAAGGAAATAATTTTTGGAGCTCCAGAACTTTTCTGGTGAATTATTTCCTAAAACTAGAGCTTTTATCACTAGAATTTTCATAAGAAATTAAAGAAAAGTGATAAAATAGTGAAACCACTTTTGTTGGCCTTATTTTGTCAATACCTACCTGATGGTATCATCTTTGCATATTGATATCATACAGACCCAAGACTAGTTCTAAATCCCCTTAACAGGTGGTATTTGGACAAATACATCATAAAACAAAGACCACAAGGGCAATTAAAGTAATTCCAATTACAACCCACTCAAATCTATCAAAACCTACTAATTTGAGTAATGGGTGGTATGTTTGTTTGCTGTATTGTAATGTGCTTGTATGCCTTGTGTTGATTGTGGTTTGGTTTGCTTGCATGTGCTATCTTGACGACGATAGTTGCGGTGAAATCGGAGATCAGAAGATGGTTCTTATTATTGGTATTCTTGGTTATCTAAAGAAGAAGTCCAAGGACATATTGCCATATTACTGATCATCAGGCAAGCCACCTTCTTGCTCATAAGCCTTGTCCTACTGTTTTACTTATGCATGTTTTATCTACTATTTATTAAAACTGCACCGTTTTAATATATGTTGATGTATATGGTCGTGGTTTGGCTCCTTAGAACTATTACACTTGTGTACTATTAAGTACAACCCCCTTGATGACACCTACTTGTCCCTAGTGTGGTAGATGGTGTAATACACCATACCCTTTGGAGACCCCGATTTATCCGAAGGAAAGCTATAGGATGGGAAGACCTCGTCAAAGTTTTACCAAATGTTTTATGATAAAACCTTGGTGAGGTGGGACCTCCCAAGAGATGTTGAGAAAGAAAAAGGTTTTGTTTTACCAAATGCTGAAGGAAAGATGGAGGAAAAAGGTTTAAAAAAATGCACCCGGTTCTTTGCAGTTTTGCTAGAACAATTAACCCTGTGCAACCACATTACTCTGGAATGGGACAGGGATGGATTTGATGTTTGTCTATTCTGGTATAAGCTGCCTCGCAACTACTACATGGGATCACGATCCCTGGAGGCTGGGCGTTCTCCCTTAAGGGTCCATGTGGGACATCGACCTGGAGAAGGAGCGAACTATCTGCGGGCAGCCAAGCGTTACTATGAGCCCCTCATTGAAAGCGCCCACTGTGTAAAGTGTAAAATGCGCTCCAGTTGGTCCTCTGTACCCGACGTCCCTGTTTTGAGGGGAGTAACACTCATAGGGTAGGCACTTATATTGGAGTAGGCATCCGAAGAGTCTTGATCGGTTACTCGACCCACAATCAGTGTAGATCAGGGTAGGGTACCCGGATGATGTGGGTAAAGTGTGCAACCTCTGCAGAGTGTAAATCTATTCAAATAGCCGTGTCCGTGGTCATGAACGGTTGGTAAGGTTGCTATAGAGCGGTGCTGGTTTTGTTTTCAAAAAGGATTTCAGAAAAGAAATGGCTTTGGAAATGTTTTGACCATGGGATGGTCGGAAAGGAGAAAGGTTTTGACCATGGGATGGTCGGAAGGGATAGAAAGGAGTTTGGTCGTGGGACGACCGGAAGACGGGAACAAATGGGTACCCCAATCCTAGTGTTTCCAAAACTTTTCAAAAAGGTTTCCAAAATGTTCTACAAAAGTTTTCAACATCTACAAGAGAAACTAATTGAGAAAATAACCTCTCTTGGAGCCCTCCTACTACCACAGCCATAATGCATATCCTCTTGTTATTGTTGTTATCTTAAGGTGGTTTGCGAGTACATTCAAAGTACTCACTGGCATTGTCCCCGGCTATTAACCTGGTCAAATATCAAGAAGAAGGTGGAGTTCACGCCTATGCGAGCTAGGATGTTCTCCCAATCAGTTGCTTGTAGGTTAAGGCACGACTCGGGATCTATGCTTAATAAAGTTCCGCTGATGTTTATTGATGTAGCCATAATGGCATGTAAGGTATGACATGTATCCACTTAAGTAAAGGATATTTTATTTTGATACTTGTCGGTTATGTGCCACGACTAACTGATCATGGGATCGTGGTGTATGCATAACAGGGATTCTCGGAGGACTAATCCGGGGGCCCCAACATGATGCTTGGTAGACTGTGGTTGCTAGGATTTGTTAAATGGAATTCATTTGAGTGGTTTTTGCAAAAGTGGTATCTAGACATATGAACTAGATTCAATTTTCTACTGTCATTTAAAATTAGTGTTTGAAGGTTTTTGGGGGATCACAAAGTGGGCATTGGTACATCACTACTTCTACTCTCAAGGGGTGCAAAGATCCACAATTGTCTCTGTTTGAAAATGAGTGCTAGGAATAGCCAAAGTGGGTTATGTGATTAAAATGGCAAAAGTGACCATTTGCTTAATTAATTCCTTTTTATTTATTTTTCTTTGGGATTTGCTTGGGGATGATCTGTAATTCACCTTAGAGTCAGTTTACAATCAATAGATCACTCAATTATGGCAAATCAAAGCAACTCCTATTTAAATGCACACACATATGAATGCTTAAAGATTTTTAAATGGAAAAGTTTTTGTTAACTCTAAATTGGGTAGATTTGATCTTGATCACTTGGATTAAAGTTTTGGGATGTTATAATTAGTCATAGATGTAGTTGGATTACAGTCTATGTATAATGTTGTAATGCCCAATCGAATCTCAAAGGAGTCAAGATGATTAGTATATGCTTGTATGCTTTCTTGATGTTTGTCAATTGCCCCGCTGTAATTTGTTCACCCAACATGTCGTCTATCTTAAGGAGAGCCACCACTAGTGAACTATGGACCCCGGTCCTTTCTTTTACCATCAATCTACAATCAACTGTTTATTGCTTTCTGTTTACTTTCTACAAACTACTACTTTCTTCCACTCGATACGTTTAATCCTTTGTTTTTAGAAAAACCGCCGAGATTGACAACCTCATCGTAAGTTGGGGACAGAGTTCTGTGGTTGTGTTGTGAAGGTCTCCATGTTACTGCTGGTACCGGTAGTGCGCCCCGCCAAAGTCCAGCTAGCAACACCTTTGAGGTTTTTCCTTGCTCCTACTAGATTGATAACCTTGGTTTCATAACTGAGGGAAACTTACTACTGTGCTCATCATACCTTCCTGTTGGGGTTCCCCAACGAGCTCGTTAGCACACGAGTCAGCAAGTGATTTTCTGGCACCGTTGCCGGGGAGTCAAGGACATCTTCACAAGGGGAGTCCCTCATAACCAATCTCTTTACTTTGTTATTTTTGTTTTGCTTAGTTTACCTTTTTGCTTTGTTTGCTTGTTTCTTTATGAAAAACACAAAAAAAATTAGTTTTACTAGTTTGCTTTGTTTATTAAAAACACAAAAAAATGACTACTCTTGAAAACACTAAGTTGTGTGACTTCACTAGCACCAACAACAATGATTTTATGACCACACCTATTGCTCCACCTGTTCCTGAAGCTACTTTCTTTGAAATAAAACCTGCTTTACTCAATCTTATTATGAGAGAACAATTTTCTGGTATTGGTAATGGAGATGTTGCTGCTCATCTAAATAACTTTGTTGAACTTTGTGAGATGCAAAAGCATAGGGATATAGATGGAGATATTATTAAGCTTAAAATGTTTCCTTTCTCTTTGAGAGGAAAAGCTAAAGAATGGCTGAATTCCTTAACTAGGAATAGTATTGATTCTTGGACTAAATCCAAAGATGCTTTCATTGGAAAATACTATCCTCCTGCTAAGATTATATCTATGAGAAGTGAAATAATGAAGTTTAAACAATCTTATAATGAACATGTTGCTCAAGCTTGGGAAAGAATGAAATCTTTGGTAAAGAATTGTCCCACTCATGGACTCACTGATTGGATGATTATCCAAACCTTTTATGCAGGATTGAACTATTCTTCAAGAAATCTATTGGATTATGCTGCTGGAGGTACCTTTATGATCATTACTTTGGGTGCTGCAACAAAGCTTATAGATAATATGATGGTTAACTATTCTAAATGGCATACTGAGAGAGCTCCACAAGGTAAGAAGGTAAATTATGTTGAAGAAACCTCCTCCTTGAGTGATAAAATTGATGTTATTATGTCTATGCTTGTTAATGGGAAAACCCATATTGATCCAAATAATGTTCCTTTAGCCTCTTTCGTTGCTCAAGAAGATCAAGTTGATGTGAACTTTATAAGAAATAATAATTTTGTCAACAATGCTTATGGTAATAACAATTATAGGTCTTACCCTCCTAATAATACTTATGGTTATAATGGCAAACCTGGAACACCTAGTGAAGGAAGAATTTTAGAAATTGAAAGATCCACTAAAAACTTCATGCAAATGCAATATGAAGAAAATAAATTATTTACTAAAACTATGGAGGAACAATCTACCATTTTGAAGAATACTAGTCATCAACTTGAGAGTTTAAATAGGGAAATTCCTAGTTTGCAATTGAAACTTTCTAATGCTGAAAGAAATATATCATCTTTGTCTGAAGCACAATCCTCTTTGATTAATAAAATGGCTGCTAAACCTGAAACTAATGGTAATCCCTTTGCTACCACTAATGCCATACAAATTAGAATTGATGAAAATGTTAGACTATTAGCTGAATTGCATGCTAAGTGGGAAAGAGAAGATGAAATTGCTAGAAACATTAGTGTTTCTACTATCACTACCACCAGTGTTGAGGCTAGTAATAGCTCTACTACTTTAGATGATAATTATGATTTTGATCTTGATGGTTGCAACATCTCTGAAGTTATTAAGTTCCTACAAAAGCTTGCTAAAAGTCCTAATGCTAGTGCTATGAACATGGCATTTGCAAAACACATTACTCATGCTCTCATAAAGATTAAAGAAGAAAAGATGAAACATAAAGCTTCTATTCCTGTAAAACAAGAAGATGGTTGGGAACCCATCATCAATATGAAAGTGAATGATTTTGATTTCAAAGGTTTATGTGATCTTGATAGTAGTGTTTCTATTATGCCTAGAAGGATTTATGATATGCTTGATTTGCCACCATTGGAAGATTGTTATTTGAATGTCCCACTTGATGATAATGCTAAAAAGAAACTCATGGGGAGTATTAATGATGTTCTTATTATGGTTAACAATGCCTATGTCCCCGTTGATTTCTATGTTTTGGATGTTGAATGCAATGCTTCTTGTCCTTTTACTTTGGGAAGACCTTTTCTTAGAACTGTTGGTGCCATTATTGATATAAAAGAAGGCACCATTAAATATCAACTTCCACTCAAGAAAGGTATAGAACACTTCCCTAAGAAGAGAGAGCAGATTTATTTTTCCTCTCCTATGAAAATAAAATTTGCTCTTAATGCTTCTTCATTTGAGAACATTTGATTCTTTTTCTTGCTTCTTATGCCTAACTTAAAGGCGTTAAAGAAAAGTACTTATTGGGAGATAACCCAAAAGTTTTAGATGAGTCTCGGAAGTTATTACTTCAGTAATAACCGCCCCTTATCCTTTTTATTTGCTTTTTGTGCCAAGAGTAACCTCTAATGAGAGATAAGTAATGATTGGGAAAGTTGCTGTCCTGAAACAGATTTCTGTGCTTCACCGTAAAAATTCGTGTAAAATATCTGTACGTCCTTCTGAGGCGAGAATTTTTGTGCTTCTGACCCAGGTTGTTGTCTAACTTTCGTTAGTTCAATACTTTTCGATTTGAGCAATAGAAGGTCTTCGAAATAATTCTTATTTACCTGCTGGTCTGTTTTGACAGATTTCTGCCTTTATTTGCATTTGCTTCTTGTTGGTTCCTTTTTGAGTTCTTTTGGGGAATTTAGCTTTTTGAGGGAAGGGCTACAGTAGCTTGTGTTTTAATGGAAGTTTTATCAGTGTTGAAACTGAACCTAAAGACTTATTATCTTGAGTGCACTAATGTTGCTAATAAAGATTGTGTGAAGTTTTGTATGAAGGAAAAATTTCAGGTGTATGTAAGGAATGAGTAATGAGATGAAGGATGGACTAAATCTCAAGCTTGGGGATTCCACACGTGTCACCCCAAGAAATATCCAAGAAGTACAAGCATCAAATCTTGGGGATGCCCAAGGCATCCCCTTCTTCATCAATAAAAATCCCAGGTTTCTTCCAAACACTTCATTTTTATTCTTTCATGCACAGTTGTGTTGTTCTTGGAGCGTCTTCTTTTTCGTTTTCATTTTGGTTTTTTGTTTGCTTGGTTTTCTTAGTTTGGTGAATAAATTTATTGGACCCCCTCTTTCTTACATTGGTTTTCAAATAGTTTGGTTTGGATTGGAAAAGAGTAGGAAAGTTCATGCTTAAGTGGTAAAGAGAGTTTGTTTTTGACTGTGGACCATGCTTTGGCATGCCATGCTTGATATTGTTTTGGCTTTATGCTTAGTATTATTTGCTGTAGCATGACTTGTTATAAACAATTGAGATTGCTTAATGTGCCTTGGAAGAATCATGTGTTGTTTTAGCATATTAAAGCATAGTATTGTGGTATTCTCCTTTGATGCTTTATTTGGGTTGACTTGGCGCATGCTCACACCATGTTATGACTATCCCAAGTCACCATAAGACTTTTTGATCCTTTAGTTTTCAACTTGTAGTATCACTTTATGCTTTGATTAATGATGTTTTTTCGCTCTGCATGATTATGGCCATTATTGCTCTCTTAGTTGGTCGCTTCCAGTCTTTTGCTAGCCTCCATAACCAAGTATGATTTACACTCATGCATCCAACTCCTAAAACCAAGTTATTCCAAAGATTCCACCATACCTACCTATTAGCATATGCTATTCCAAGTATATTCATGTTTTTGTCTACCTTCTGAATTAAACTTGTTATGAGAAAACTAGTGATTAAAGCTCTCACAAACTTGATGGCACACTTTACTTCCTTGCACTTAATAAACTTGAACCATTGCATCCATCTTTGTTGCATATATGCTTGCGCTTTATAAGTTGAAGTTAGCAAAACCATGTATCATGGGGAATGCTTTCAACATTTCACTTGTACTTTGTACCCCGTTGATATCATGTTCTTTTGCTTATGGATCCCGGCGGTGTGAAATAAAAGGGGATCTTGTAAGATCATGGAGTTTGTATGTGTGTTAGAGAAACGCCTGGGACGCTAGCCTAAGTCATGCCTAATCATGGTGGAAACTTGCAGCATAACCATAATGAGCACTCTATGAAGCATCCTCAATAAAAACCTATGCAAGTAGCAAATAAAAAGATCGCTGAGATGCTCATTGTTTGCTTGCCTTGTCATTTTGATTATGGGATAACTCCTTTATCATGTGTAAGGGGTACCCCGTTGGCGGTTCTCTATGATACATATGTACTTACAATGACAAGATCTTACTTGTGACTAAAGTTGAGTAGCATGAGGTTCGGTCTTCGTAAGTAAGGGGCATGAGATTTCGGCTTATAACTTGTCAAGCATATCCTTTTAGTTGTGTCACTTTATCCTTAATCACCTTCAACATGCTTATGATAGGGGCAATGAGAGATGAAAGCTAATAAGTACCATAATTTTTGGAAGCTCTTTATGAAACTTGAATCCCTAGTTCCTTCTATGAAGGCCCTTCTTTTACTTTTATGTTGAGTCTCCACCTTCTATCTTTATGCACCTACTTTGAGAGTATAGTGGCCATTCTTAGTTCTATGTGCATTGTCCCAAGACTTGTTACTTGATGCATAGCTTTGATATTGCTTGTATTAAACTATTTGTATATAGTCACTCTTATGAACTTTGAAGGTGTCCTATGCATTTATGTTTGCTACTCTATGAGGGACAAGCTGAATGATACTATGCTATGTTTTCTTTATGTGAAACAAACAAACATCTTGCAAAGCATTGTTATTCATGAATCTTTTGTTCGTGCATTTTCATGTTGCAACATAGTTGCTTTGTCTTATTGCTAGAACTTTATATTTCATTTTATGATTGAAGTACTATGATCGCAGCCATCAATGTTTTACAAATACTTTGATCAAGTTTATGATGGTGCATGTCACCTCAAAAATTATTCTTTCTTTTTATCACTTACCTACTCGAGGACGAGCAGGAGTTAAGCTTGGGGATGTTGATACGTTGCTAACGTATCCATAATTTTTGATGTTGCATGCTTGGTTTTATCTACTTTCTTTTGTTTAGTCCACACTTTGGAGTACTTTTCATATGATTTCTTGGACTAACCTATTAACAAGAGCCACAGTGCCAGCTGCCTATTTTCTGCTGTTTTTGGTTCCAGGAAAGTCAGAAAATGAATATTCTCGGAATTGGACGGGACAAAAGCCAAAGTCATTTTTTCACCGAGGGACACCAAGAGCCAGAATACGAGACGGAGAGGGGCTGGGGCCCGGCCACACCACCTGGCCGCGCGGGCTAGGCCTGGCCACGCCAGTGGGTGGTCTGGCCGCCCTAGGCACCCCCTCGGCCTCTCCTTTCGCCTATATATTGCCTCCAATAGAGAAACCCTAAGGACCCGATCAAAATTCCACAAAAGAGTCTGTAGCCGCCATCATCTCCATCCCTAGATCGTGAGGGATCTGAAGCTCTTCCCGGCACCCTGCCAGAGGGGAGAATTCACCCTGGAGGTCTTCTTCATCATCATGCAAGCCTCCGGTGTGATGCGTGAGTAGTTCATCTCTGGACTACGGGTCCATGTAGTAGCTAGATGGCTGGTTCTCCTCCTTTGTTCTATCATGTTTAGATCTTGTGAGCTCTGTTCATGATCAAGATCATCTATTTGTAATTCCTACATGTTGTGTTTGTGGGAATCCGATGGATATTGAGATGCTATTTCAGATTGATTATTGATTCTATCATGTCTTTGTTATTTGTGATCTTGCATGCTTTCCGTTGTTAGTAGCTATCTTGGCCAAGTAGATGCTAGCAACTCCAAGAGTTAGTATTTATGCTCGATAGTGGGTTCATGCCTCTAGTAATCTGGGGAAGTGACATAAATCTCTAAGGTACTAGATGTGATGTTGCTACTAGGGAGAAAACAACAATCCTTTATTCATAGAACAATCGTATTGTTTACTTTACACACAATGCGTAATGCAATTATCCATTGCTTGCAACTTAATATTGGAGGGAGTTTGGATGATAACCTGAAGGTGGATTATTAGTCATAGATGCAATTGGATTACTATCTATGTATAATGTTGTAATGCCCAATCGAATATCAAAGGAGTCAAGATGAGTAGTATATGCTTGTATGCCTTCTCGATGTTTGTCAATTGCCCTGCTGTAATTTGTTCACCCAACATGTCATCTATCTTAAGGAGAGCCACCACTAGTGAACTATGGACCCCGGTCCTTTCTTTTACCATCAATCTACAATCAACTGTTTATTGCTTTCTGTTTACTTTCTACAAACTACTACTTTCTTCCACTCGATACGTTTAATCCTTTGTTTTTAGAAAAACCGCCGAGATTGACAACCTCATCGTAAGTTGGGGACAGAGTTCTGTGGTTGTGTTGTGAAGGTCTCCATGTTGCTGCTGGTACCAGTAGTGCGCCCCGCCAAAGTCCAGCTAGCAACACCTTTGAGGTTTTTCCTTGCTCCTACTGGATTGATAACCTTGGTTTCATAACTGAGGGAAACTTACTACTGTGCTCATCATACCTTCCTCTTGGGGTTCCCCAACGAGCTCGTTAGTACACGAGTCAGCACTTGCAAAAAGGCAAAACAAGGGAAGGCAGATGGGTGAGCATCTCCATCATCTCCTTCATTGCCAAAGCGTGGTGCAATAAGATCTTCATTATATGATGGCCTAAATTGAGAAGCTGATCTCGAAGTCCTTGCCCTCCTGGGTGTGTCCCTCTCAAATACTTCTCCAAAAGTGTGGT
Source organism: Avena insularis (assembly GCA_023614405.1). NCBI lineage: Eukaryota > Viridiplantae > Streptophyta > Magnoliopsida > Poales > Poaceae > Avena > Avena insularis. Next base: position 547,821,515 of record CM042690.1, read on the forward strand.
TGTTCATCTCCGCTATTTTGAAATTTAGACAACCATCATACAAGTGATTGCAAAGTGATTACATAATGAAAGGAACTACTTATAGGGACTTGTAAGAGGCCTAAACATGCATCAAAACAATTTTTCTAAGAATTGAACAAGATTACAAGCTCACATAACCTATCACCTACAGTAGCAAAATACTCAAGATATAATCCACTAATCACAAATCTACTTGGACTAGCAGAGGAGTCACGTACCAGAGAACAAATGCTCCAAATCTCAGTAGCAAAGATGGGATGAGCAAGGAGATCGAAAAATTACGAGCAAGAACAACAGGAATGCGAGTTTGAGCAATGAACTGGTGTTTTCTCGGGAGAGAGAAAGGAGTGGCAGGTATGAGAATAAGTGTAGGGCCTGGGATGGCCCATACCATGGCCAGGTGCGCCCCTGGTGTGGCCACGCCACCAGGTGGTGTGCCTTCCTGGTGGGCCCCCCTGGGTCACTCCAGGTACTTCTCTGCCCCTCTTTTGACGTAAAAATTTAATATGAATTTTCTGGAATTTTCGAGACACTTTATTTTTTAGCAGTTTCCAGGTATTGATGAATAATTTTCTGGCAGAAGGATAATTTTGGAATGATGCAATAACAAAACAAAACTAAAACTTCATAAGTTCTAAGACACTCTAATATGCAATCAACTAGCAATAGAAAAGTAAACTAAGTGAAAGCAAAAATTAAAATGGATAAACTAAAAGTAAGCAAAGATAATCATGGTGAAAACATTGTTTTGTTCATTAAAACCCCTTTGTTAACAAGGTTGATCAGGTCTTGTTACCAAAACCATTTTATATGAAACAAAACTTTGCATTTCACTAAATGATTATGTTACCTCAAACTTGATAGCAATGGTCCAAATCATAATAGTTTCATATTTTTCTCGTGGTATGGGACAATATATTTCTCCAACTTGGATGCCCTCAATATTTTCAATTGAATTTAAGCCATAATTCCTATTGATCTTCTTGGGGAAATAGACAGTATGCTCCTTGTCATTAACATTAAAAGTTACCTTTCCTTGATTGCAATTAATAACAGCTCCTGCAGTATTAAGAAAAGGTCTCCTAAGAATAATAGACATATTATCATCTTCAGGCATTTCAAGCACAACAAAGTCAGTTAATATCAAGTAATTATGAGCCACTTGAATAGGAACATCCTCACATATACCAACAAGGATAGTAGTAGATTTATTATCCATTTGCAAAGATATATTAGTTGGTATTAATTTTTCCAATTGAAGTCTCTTCTAGAGAGAAAAGGCATAACACTAACTCCTGCCCCCAAATCACACAAGGCAATTCTAACATAATTATTTTTAGTAGAGAATGGAATAGTTGGAATTCCTAGGTCTCCAAGTTTCTTTGGAACCTTACCATTAAAGGAATAATTAGCAAGTAAAGTAGAAATTTCCTCATTAGGGATCTTCCTTTTATTAGAGTCAATATCCTTCATATACTTTGAATAAGGAGGTAATTTAATAGCATCAGTTAAAGGAATTTTCAAAAATAAAGGTTTCATCCACTCACAAACCTTATTATAGTGTTCGTGTTCCTTTGACTTGTGTTTCTTATGAGGGAAAGGCATTGGTTTTTGAACCCAAGGCTCTCTTTCACTAGCATGTTTATTAGCAACAAAATCTTCCTTAGTTTACTTAGCATTTTTAGTGTTCCCTTCAAGTTCTTCTTCAATTTATTCTTGATCAGGAGCATCATTTTTCTCATTACCACTCTCAGTTTCAGCATCAGAGACAGATATACTATTAGGATCTTTAGCAGGTTCAGAAGATTCTACAACTGTTTTATGTTTCTTTTTATTTCTCTTAGAAGAAGTACCACTATTTTCAATTTGTTGGGAATCTTGCTCAATTCTTTTGGGATGCCCCTCGAGATATAGAGGATCCTAAGTGGCACCACCACTTCTTGTTCTAATTTCATAAGCTTGTTTTTCTTTAGAAGCATTAACTAGCAAATCTTTTGTACTTTAATAAGCTGATCAATTTGAGTTTGAACCATTTGGAAATGTTTAACAAGCATTTTAACATCATTGGAGGTTCTTTCCACAATATCTTTTAACTCAATAATAGCTCTAGAGTTTTCCATCAAATGATTCTGCACTCTTTTATTAAAATTATCTTGCTTAACAATAAAAATATCAAATTCTTCTAAGCATTGATGAGGAGGTTTAGAATAAGGAATATCACCTTCATAAAAATGTTGGAGAGAGTGTACCTCAATAGTGGATGAGTGGGAGATTGGCTTACATATTTCTTATATAGGAGGTAGAGTCTTCACTTCTTCATCTTTAATACCCTTCTCCTTAAGACATTTCTTAGCTTCCTTCATCACTTCATCATTTAGTTCAATAACTTCCCTCTTCTTTGGTGTTGGTGTTGGCTCAGGCACCGTTAACTCAAGTGTAGTTGGCTCAGGTGTAGTTAGCTTAGGTGAAGTCCAGTCATCATAATTCTTGCTTATTTTGGCCATTAATTCCTTAGCTTCTTTGGGAGTTCTCTTCCTGAAAATACAATCAACACAACTATCCAGGTATGTCCTAGATTCTTCAGTTGGTCCATTATAATATATATCAAGAAGCTCATTTTTAGTTAATGGACATCCAGGCTCTGCATGAATCAAAGCACAAAACCTTGCCCATAATTCAAGCAATATCTCCTTTTTTCCTGTTTAAAATCAAAAAGTTCGTGCAAAATGGCATGTCTAGCACTAGGAGGGAAATATTTCTGAAAGAAAGTACTAATCAAGCAATCAGGGCTATCAATAGATCCAGGAGGTAAATTATTAAACCAAGCCTTAGATTCTCCTTTCAGTGAAAAAGGGAAAATTTTAGCAACAAAGTAGGTGCGCATCTTAATATCATCAAAAAATAGGCCACTCATGGTACAAAGCTCAGTCATATGTGCTACAACACTCTCATTCTTAGTCCCACAAAAAGGTTCTTTCTCAACAATGGTTATGTAAGATAAATAAAGGGAGAAATCATAATCCTTATCTTTAATGTTTATGGGAGATGTAGCAAACTTATCTTTAGGAGATAATTTGGGTTTTATAGTATGCCTCTCAAGGAGACTCTTAGTAGCACTTTTACCATGAGTATTTTGACATTCTTTAATAAATTCATCAGTCATTTTTATATATCCATCTTCAATATCATAGCTCTCTATGGACTCAGGTGAACTGACAGGTGTAGTAGTGTCTTCATTAGGAGTTTCAGTATTTCCAGCTATAGTTCTAGCAATCGTAGCATCTAGGAAAGGACCTAATGAACCACTCTTATCAAGCATAGTAGAAGCAGCATCATAAGTATTAGAAGTTTTAGATTCAACAGAAGTAGCAGTATGTGTAGCATGTGTATGTGGTGGTGGTGTAAGGAGCTTACTCATCATAGATGGTGAATCAAAAGCAACAGAGGTGTTCAGAACCGTACCTCTCCTTGTAGTGGATGGTTAGATAGGAACCTTGCCATCACGAGATTTACCCACGATGAATGGATGGCAGCGAACAATAGTGATTCCAAGTGAACTTGATAAATAGAGCTATGCTCCCTGACAATGACACCAGAAAATAGGCTTGATGACCCACAAGTATAGGGGATCGCAACAGTCTTCGAGGGAAGTAAAACCCAATTTATTGATTCGACACAAGGGGAGCCAAAGAATATTTATAAGCCTTAACAACTAAGTTGTGAATTCAGCTGCACCTGGAAACAATCTTGCTCGAAGTAGTTTATCAGTAGCAACAGTTTTGTAGTAACAATAGCAAAGTAATAGCAGTAGTAAAAGTAAAGACAGTAGTAACAATTGCAGTAAACTATAGGATTAAAGCGCGGTAGGCATAGGGATGGATGGACGGGTGTTGCATGGACAATACAATTCATATATCAATCAAGATATAGGGCATTTGCAGATAAATAAGATAAAGCATCCAAGTACTAAATAATCATAGGCATGTGTTCCATATATAGTCATACGTGCTCGTAATGAGAACTTGCACAACATCTTTTGTCCTGCTAGCCTGTTTGAAGCAGGGCCTCAAGGGAACTACTGGCAATTAAGGTGCTCCTTTTAATAGAGCACCGAAGCAAAAAATTAACACTCCGTGAACACACGTGATCCTTATATCACAGCCATTCCCTTCGGTTATCCCGATTTTCACTTCGGGGCCTTTGGTTCCGGACAATAATATGTGTACACAACTTGCAGGTAAGATCATAAATAATACTATCATCATGAATCAATAACATGTTCAGATCTGAAATCATGGCACTCGGGACCTAGTGACAAGCATTAAGCATAACAAGTTGCAACAAAGTCTAAAGCACTAATAATAGATACTAGGCACCATGCCCTAACAATCTGATGCCATTACATGAACGATCTCATCCAATCCCTACCATCCCCATAGCCTACAATAGGGGAATTACTCACTCATGGATGGGGGAATCATGAATGGTTGATGGAGAAGCAATGGTGATGATGATGGCGATGATCTCCTCCAATTCCCCGTCCCGGCAGGGTGCCAGAACGGAGTTTCTGGTTCTGAATCGCGGTATCTGGTGGTGGCGGCGCAACAGAACTCTATCTAGAAAAACGTCGAACCTCCCGTCTGTTTTAGGTCAGAGGGCTTATATAGGCGAAAGGAGAGGTCGAGGTGGAGTCTGAGGCGGCCACACCCTCACTTGGCGTGGCCTGGCCTAGCTCGCGCGGCCAGGGTGTGTGGGCCCCTCGTGGCTCTTCTTCATCTCCTCCTCGGGCTCCATGAGTCTTCTGGTAAAATAGGAGTTTTGCAATATTTTCCGGGATTTTTCCTGAAAGTTGATTTCCTACACAAAAAAGAGACACCAAAGCAATTCTGCTGAAAACAGCACCAATCCGCATTAGTTGTATCCAAATCACACAAATTGGAGGCGAAACAATAGCAAAAGTGTTCGGGAAAGTAGATACGTTTTGGATGTATCAAGGGGGCAGACCCCAAGGGGGGCGCCACACACATGTGGCGGACCCCACCTCTCCCCTCATTATGTGGCTAGAGCTCCCACTCACCTCCAATCATGCCCCATCAGTTGAGTGGACCCTCCACTAAATATCTAAGGGGTTTATCCCATTAAATAAATAAAACAACTTTTATTTCAGAATTTTAATATTTGTCAATTCTTTTAATTTAAAAATATTAACAATTACCTCCCTACACTATTTTGATATCACCGAAAAAATTCTGGTGCTTCCAGACTTTTCATCAATATTCGTATATATCCACTCAAAATCATTGAAGAACCTTAAGTGTGTCATCCTATGGTTCGTGAATAATGTGGACATGATCGAGACACCTCTCTGATCAATAGTCAACAACGAGACCTGAAAATCCATAATGACTCCCACACATTCAATGATGAATCTTGTGGTCATGTGAACCATAAAGGTCATAACCTATTCCTTTTGTCTCACAATATTTTACTTGTCTGAGATCAATCATCGGTATCAACCATACCTAGTCCAATCTCATTATCAACCAGTATTCTTTACTCGTTCCATGATATGACATTGTTCTGACCTAATCACATGCTTGCAAGCTGTGTCGATGTGATATAACCGAGAGGACCCAAAAGTATATCTCTCCGTCATCTAGTTGGAAATATCCCACTCTTGATCCATGAGACTCAATTAATACTTTCGGAGTACCTAAACCCACCTTTATAGTCACCCTGTTGCGGTGTGACGTTTGATGTTATCAAAGTACTCTTCCGGTGTTTTTGATTAACATGATATCATGGTCTAAGGATAAGGGTTACTTCATATGTGTTTGATACAACAATGTAAACTTAATGACTTGATCGTATTCCTGTACTTACTTTGGGTATATGTTCATCACATCATTCTCCTACTGACATGACCTTGTTATTAACAACATCCAATGTTCATCACTAGGAAACCTTGATCATTAGTTAATCAACAAGCTAGTTAATTGAGAGGTTTTACTAAGAACTCTTGTTTGTTTATTAGACACAAATGTATTAATATTTCCGGTTAATACAATGCTAGTATCAACACCCGAATTTTTAATCCCAGATGCCTGTTATGCCATACATTGCAATCCCAGGATTACCATTTTTGTGAGACATAACATAATTGGTACCACAGTACATCAGCCATTACAAACCATAATAAAGGTCTTACAAATAAAGGATCTCATGATCCAGTCTTAATACAATCAAAGCAGCAGAAAGTAAACATAGTAGGGGCTCCATCTTCAGGGTCACAAGCAATGCTGACAATGGGAGATGATCCTAGTTGTCATAGACCTCCTGCTGTCCATCTTCCTGGTAGTCCTCCTCATAGTCTGGCCACGGGAATAGCCAGGGACAAAGCCATGAGTACTCTTTTAGTACTCGCAAACTAGCACCAACAAGTAAGGTAGTTCTAGTAGGGATCTTAAGCTCTAGGTTTATTTGCAAAAAGCCAGGTTTATTTCATAAGAGTTCAAAAGTAAAGAATCTAATTTAATCATTTAAGTGGGAACCTAGTTTTCATGTCCACAACCCTGTTGTGGTCAAGTCAAAGTCATAGTTAAATTCACAAGTCATTTTGAAAACATCTGACAACGGAACAGTATGGCCACTCCAACTGTCCATGACCGTGGATGCGGCTATTCGAATAGTTTGACACTCTGCAGAGGTGGTACACTTTCACCACAAAATTCGATACATCCGTCAGGGATAAGCCTGAATCATCATACTTAGTATGCGTATAATCAATCATAACCTTTCAATTACACACTCTAGTATAGGCACCTCCCCTATGTGCTTGGCCTCCCAGCCATGGCCATCTACCATCCTGGGCATTACATAGGTGGGCATTCACATTCATGAGGTAGCCTCGGCTCAACCTCTTTCCACGAGGGAACCCATACTAAGGCATATAAACTTCTAGTTAAGCCCTACCCAATTCGGGTATTGTGGTTGTATGGTAAAATTGGAATGGTATCACATCCGAACCCAACCATCAGTTTTTATAAAGGGTCAAGCCTCATGCCTCAACAAGTTTCATCATCAAATCCTTTTGTGTTCATAACACATGTCAAAACATTTCAATAGAATGAATCATCATTCCAAGGTTTTCATAATCATTTTCACCAAGTATTCCCATCTAAAGTGATCAACTTTTATGCTTAGCACTAGCCACTAGAGTTGAGGGTATTCACTAATGAGGGGTGCTAATCAAGTGTAACTATCCAAATCTAGTTTTATGCCTTTTAATGACCTCTAAGTATAACTACTTAGGCCTAGTTTTATACTCTTTATGGTATCTATCCCATTTTCCCAATACTCACAAATCACTAACTAAAGGTAAAGAACTTTGGTAAAAGTAAAAGAATAAAGCTTGCAAGTAAAAATTGGGATTGGTATAAACAAAGTTGTATAACCAAAGCATGCCTAATGCATCTTGCATAGGTTATCAAGTTTGCAAGTGTTATCTTGCATAGTTCTAACTTGCATAGTTAAGAAACTTGCAAGTGTTAGCTTGCCTTGAGTAGTGTAGTGGTTGAAGTTCTCTTCTGCTTCTTCTTGGTAGTACTCCTCCTCCTCGTATCCTGGGTCGGTACTATCGTCCATAAATGAATACGAGGTACACAATCACCAAACAATACTTAACTACTTCTATTTAGCACACTAAGGCTCACACTTGATGATCTAGCATCATCACAAACATCACATGAAATAAAGACCTAATCTTGTTTATCTTATTTTAGAAAAGTAATTTCTACTCATTGAAAATACTTAAGATTTAATATTCTCCAATTAAAATATGGGATCTTGTTGACACATGTCATCACCACATATTCTAATACTTGGGAATGTGATTTAAAGTGGTGGTCATATTTTATAAAGTTTAAAATTACTATTTAATACAATTAAATTGACTAGAAATGCCTATATAGCATTATTTTGGCACTAGTCCAATGTCACTGCATGTAAACCTAAATATTTTTACATATTCAGATATATCTGTCAAATGTGATTTTTGAGAGTTGGAATCAACTCAAAAGTATTTATGGTTGATTTTTGAAAATTGTTTGAATTTGGAAAATTCTCTGTCTTGTTATTTTTACTATAGGTGATATATAATTTCAACTGGTATGAATCCAACGGGCTTGGATAGATAATTTGAATACCTTTCTAACAAAATTGGAATCATGCAATTTGGTTTAGTGAATCTCTTTGAATTTATTTTTGAATCTACTGACAAAATCTAGTTTTAACTAAAATGGAAAAAGCTTATTTGAATCGACGGGCGCTGTGCGGGAAACTAACTGGGCCGGCCTAACTGCACAAGCTAGTGCAGTGTGCTACTGACAGAACGGTCCCACACGTCAGTGACTAAACTAAACCGAAACAGTATCTTTTAATCTGGGCCGTGCGATTAGACTAGAATCTATGGCCATGGTTCGTCGTCTCCGGCGAACAGCTCCGGCGAGGAACGGACCCTAACGCGACGGTAGGGGTATGTGGGGGCTCACCTAGGCTCCATCTAGGGTCGGCGATGGGGGCGAACGACATTGTAGATGACGGCGATTTGAATAGTGGTCACGGCAGCTCCTGGGGCGGCTCCTACCTCTAGTTCCTCTTCTCCTCTGCAGCAGCGAGCTCTAGTGAAATTCTGGCGGTGTGGTGCTTGCCTTGATCCGGGGAGAGGTGTGGGAGGTGTCTGAGAGAGAGGGGAGTGAGATGGTGTGGAGAATGAGGGCTGGGGTGGCAAGTGATCACTGCTCATAACAGTAGAAGTTAGGCAAGTGTTTTCTGTGTCTATGAAGTTCTCGACCAAATGGCCGCATGAGATTAAGATTTGAATTTTTGGCTAAATTTTGGTGAGTGTTCTGGGTACTTGCTTGATAGCCTATGGTTGCTTGGAAAAGTCAAGGTGAATTGATTTGAGTGGTTTTTGCAAAATGGTGATCTATGCATATGAACTTGATTCAATTTTGCAATGTCCTTTAAATAGATTTGGAATTTGTTTCTGTTTGTTTGTAAAGTGGGCTTGGGTTCACTTTTACTTGGTCTAGTAAGGGGTGAAAAGAATTGAGAAAGTTTCTGTTAGAAATCTTTTACTAGGAACACTCAAAGTGGTATAGTGGTTAATTTTGGTCAAAATGACCATTTGATTATATGATTCATATTTGATTTTATTTTCTTTTGATTTTGTTTGTAAATGGTCTAGATGATGTAGTATTCATCTTTAAACCATTCTTTATCATTTGTAGCAATCAAACATGGCAATTGCACTCCTTCATACACTAATGCAATTCACACATACACTCATATTAAATTTAATAATAAAAGTTTTTGTTAACCCTTAACTTAGGTGATTTGAACTTGATAATCTTGATTAATATTTTTGGGGTGTTACATCTAGCATGAGAAATAAACATTTATCATAAACATGGAATAAAATAAGAACTACTTTATTATTGCCTCTCGGGCATATTCCTTTCAGTCTACCGCTTCCACTAGAGTCAATAATCTAGTTGATACTTGCACATTTAACACCTATGGAATTTCGGTGTTGTTCTATGCATTGCTTGTGGTAAACATAATCTCTAGATCTGACACTTTTAGGTCTATGTGCTTGCATGTGTTTGCGCCTCTATGCATTACTCATTCTTAAATAAGATGGCATTGTATAAATATAGTCCTTTGGTGAGACCTTAGGTCCTTCGGGTTAAAACATGTTGATACTATTTTCATACAATATATCTTCATAGTATTAGCCCGCTTGGAACTACACCTTGTTTGATAACAAACTTCTTGACATAAATGCCCTCCTTTGTTGCTACTAGAGTAGTCATATACCCAGCCTTTGTTGTAGTATCTGTCATAGTGTCCTAACTTTGGAACTCATCCAAATCCATGATGGAACTTCCTTCCATTATATTTTTCCACCTTAACCCATGTTCTAAATTTTAAATAAACTTAATTTGTATCTTGTGATAAAACTAGTACCAATGTAACACTTGACAATGAATTTCTTGTCACCTCTACATACATAACATATTATTAGTTCTTCCAAAGCTCATAAGAATATCCTTACTATTGTCCAATGATCATACTATGAGTTGCCCTAGTATATTCTCATAACATTTAGAGCATATGACATATATGGATATGTATTTATCACGGTATAAATGATTCATCAAAACATTCATGTGATTTCACTCACCAAGTGTCAATACACTTGAATCTTGTTTCAACCTCTTAGATGCGGCAAGAACCTTTCTTGTTGTTTCCATATTGAACTCATTCAATATTTCATCTGTGTACATTTGGCACAACTATATTAGGTCCTTAATCTATCCATATAGACATTGATGCCTAATATTATGGTTTTTCCTAAGTCTTTTATTGAAATGAAATTCTTAACCAGTGTTAATAAAAGATAAATCATTTCCAATCAACAACATGTATTCTATATTATGTATTAGAAATGTGTCTTAGCGCTCCCACTTAATTTCTTGCAAATTCAAGCATCTTCATTGTCTCTGATGAAACTAAACCTTTTAACAGTTTCACCATAGTGAAGATTCCAACTCTGTGATGCTTACTTCAACCAATGAAGTTTGCATGCCCTTTTAGCATCCTTTGAATTAACAAAACCCTTCAGACCGTCTCATGTACACGTCCTAGGTTGCCATTCTATTAGAAGAACATTTTTTTGTTTGTTCAACTACCATATACCAAAATGGACATATGTAATGGTTGCTACAATAATGCGTCCAAACTAAATATCGCTTGAAAGATTAAATCTTGTCGTAGTCAACTCCTTGAACATTGTCGTAAACTATTTTCCGACATGTCGACTATTTCATATATGTGAAACATCCATATTTGTTTCTTTTTAGATCCAAATATGACCAATAGGCTTAACGCCTTTTGGAGGGTCTACCAACTTCAGAAACTTTGATTCTCGTGTATGGGAAGTATCATAGATTTAATGACTTATAACTATTTGAAGGAGTCAGGGCCCATCATCGCTTCTTTGCATGCAGTCGCTTCATCATTACCAAAACAATAAAGATTTGGTTTTCAAATATTACTATTTGATTATTACCCGACACACACGGTTCAACAGGAAATCTCCGAGATCATAATGTTTGTAGTCACGTGAGCCATGCGCATTGTGGCTACCTCTATGACACTTTCCAATGCTACACTACTCAACACATCTTTCTCAAGTTTATCAACCTAATCAAGTTCTATTGTCCTCGCACTAAGCTTTTTGTGAAAAATCCTTCAGAAAAACTTGATGTTCTAAGCAACATACACTTCTGCCTTTAGTGTTATGGAGGAATACCCAACGGTTGCTTTGAAATAACCTACAAATATGTGCCTATATGACTTTGGCTATAAACATTTTATTTATGCCTTGCATACCAAAATTTAAGAAAAGACAACTTGGGTTTCATCAAAGCCATAACTCATATGGTGTCATTTCAGTGGGCCATGTTGGTGCTCTTTTCAATGTAAAAGAGGTAGTCTATAAAGCTTAATCTTTAAAACATAATGGAAGTTTTATAAATGACACCTTTGATCTTACCATGTCAAACAAGTTTGGAGTACATCTCTCAAATACTCCATACTCCTATGGTATTTCGGGAAACACAAACCTATGGAATGATTCCTCAACTCTTAGATGTTTGCTAAACTTGTAACTCAAGTATCTTCCTTTATGATCCAATCATAAATTATTTATTATCTTGTTACAATGATTTTCCACTTCATCTTGAAACTCTTTGAACATTTTCTAAAGGTTTCATACTTCTTCCTCATTAAGTAAATATACACATATATCTACTCAAATTTTCAAATAAAGTATATGAAGTTGAAAGATCCATCGCACATGGCTACACATAATGGACTACATATATCAACATGCACAATATCCGATAAGTTAGTCATTCGCTCTTCTTTATCCTATGAACTGAGTTTTAATTATCTATAGGAAAGTCTCAGACGTGTCAATTGATCAAAATCAAAGACTCCAAAAATCCATCAACATGGAGTTTCTTCATGTTTTCTTTCAAATATAATTTAAACGGCGATGTCACTCATAAGTGATCTTTCAATCATTCGTCTTGCCACATTTTAGCATTAGTGTTATGGATGTGATTTCTCCAACTAGACTTGTAAGAGTTCATCCATATTCTATGGAATATGTTAATTACCTGAATAACCATTGTTCTCATAATACTGGAACAAAATAAAAATTATTTAAACAAATCTTGAAGGTTAGGTTTGATGTCAACAAGAAACACAACAACACTTTATTTGTTTTTGATGAACATCATCCCATATTCTCTTGCTAGTTAATTAGGCCACTAAAGTTCATGAATTGTGTTGTTATGCATGACACTTCACACCAACCAATCTAGTATCCAATACCTAAAACCACATTGTTTAACAAGCAAATAATACACCCACAACATTTATATCATCTATATACCTAAGATGGAAATTTCCAGTCTTTTTCTTTTCCACCAAATATTTTCCAGATTCTCTTTCAACATTTCCTTTCCTTTTAGAAGAATCTATAAACATCAGTAGTGGCACCAAAAACATGACACATAGTCCAAAGCGTGTTAGTCAAACACTCATACCCTTGGACCTGCACTTTGATGTGAATCGCCATCATCAAATGTTTGGGGTTCTTCCAAAAACCATTCTTTAGTAATCTTTTAATGTAGTGAACATTGTACCTACATATTTTATTCATCCTATGATGACAACTGCGGTGACCCAACATACCACTGCATGATGTAGTACACTATAGTCATTGACATAACACCAATGAAACACCGTTCCACCGGTATGACATCCCTCAGAGTGGTACAACAGAAATATAGCAGGTCCAAGACATGACTATAGATTAGAACTTGACTCTTTACAAAAGATCCGGAGAACACTCTAGGTTCAAGAGTAAGAAAACAATTTCTTACAAGAAGAACCAGAAATAACAACTCGTAACTATCTTACTAATAAGATCAGTATCTAAACCATCAGGCTTGCAATTTCTTCTATTGCATTGCTCTACAGAAGTGGGTTCTTTGGTTAGATATTATACTCTATCTAATCGGTAACTTCGTCTTCACTTCAGTTGATGAATGTGCTATCTCCATTGACTCCATTGAAGATCTTGAGCTTTGGATGATGATTCCTTTGAGCATCAGTTGGTGTTGACGTCGTCCTCATTGGATTTAGAATATAGCAAGGGTTAAGAAGGTACGGTTGATTACGAGCATACTTAGCAAGTTCACTAAAAAAGGAGTGTATGATGCACTATCTACAGCCAAAAACCATAGGTCATATGCTATGCAGGTTTTCATAAACATTTCTTAAATGGTTGCTTTTATTCTAAAAAGCTATGTCTGTTAGCCTTCACAGGTTTACCATAACTTCATGGAGTTCCTTTCCTACCACGTTCGTAGCTCCTTCCCGAAACAGGGAGTAACATGTCACAATTTTATACACTCTATAGAGGTGCGTTACTTTACCCATAAGAGATCTTAACCTTGTTGCACATCCAAGTCACGAACTTGTCCATACTTCCTTGGTATGGGGCCTAGTCTAAGATCCAAGCCATTCTCTGTCCTTATCTGCGACCCCACATGACAACATGACCCTACAAGCAGGAGTACCTCAGCTATGCCCCCATTGTGGGTGACAATAGTTACAATAACCCATTGTGGACTCTGTAAGCAGCTCTACCCTGGCAACCACCATGAGATATGGTGAACCTCCACCAATGATAGCTATGCACAGATGATCTAGACACTAATATCGTGGGGCACTGAGGGGTCCCACCCTTGTGCTATATCCTAGCAAGGAATCTACAACTTCACGATAAGGTCTTCTGTTGGCACACGAAAGGAATAAGATCTAGATGACTTTCCCGCCCCATTCCAAGTCTTATGGTTAACGCATAATATACGACGCAAGAATCACTGGTGACATTGGTTGTTAAGTCCTAGGTATTATGTTCCTTTACCACTATAACTTCCATAGTAGGTTATTACCACTTGGTAAATAACCCATAATCATAGCATTATGAAAATAACATTTTGTGACCTTTTTGAAATGCAAGTGATGACAACATTGGATTTGCAAATACTTGATAGAAAATAACCAAAGGACATGAGGAAGTGTGAACTTGCCTTTGTGATTACAAAATTATGCAATCACGGTCTTCAAGATGATATAATATCCAATATCTAAAAACAACATCATTGGTCTGATAAAAACTAATGTTTAAAGAAGAAATATGTTGGTAGGCATAAGTAATGCTATGCAATTTGTAAAACCACAATGTAAATCCCCAATTTTATAAGTAAACTGAACTTATGTGATTTCTTCAAGATTTGGTTTATCTTCAATCTTACTTTACAAGCAAATATATCTATAAGGAACTTACATCTTATCATACAAGATACAAAAATAGAGTACAAAGCAATCTAATATTAGGGTTAATTATCATCTGGTAACTAGGATGAAAGTCCACGTGTTGGGTTGTTAAGAGTTGAAGGAATTATTATAGAGTTGTTGTTTGAAGTGGCAAAAAGAATAACATTTGAATAAAATGTTGTTTATAAGAAGTGTATCAACCTTGAATAATTATGGTATTAAAGTTATGGCTTCTAATAGTTACAATTGATGTTGAGTTATCATACTTTTGGGGTTGGTTTTATAACAGACTAAAGTTAACTACAAAAATAAAGATGAGTTTTTAAGTCATGATGTTTAAGGTATTTTAGACTAGTGTTAACTATAAAAACATGAATAAAATTAATACATAATGTTTATGGTATTTTATACCAAGGTCTAGGGTTTTCTTAAGCCTAATCAGTGTTACAAGATCAATTGTCTTTAGTCAGAAAGGTGCTAGATTTTATCTTCTAAGTGACTAGCTTATAAGCAAGTTTAATAATTTAGTTATTAAATTGATATAGCTAAGGATTCAAATATATATGGATGGAGTTTATATTTGTAAGTTACTCACTATGGTTATTTTGGTATAATACATTTTAATTTATATTATAAACAAATAAATATCTAAAGGTGATTTTGTTGAACAAAATAATAATTATTATAGCTTTATCTAAGTATAATGGATATTTTAGTTTTCTTTGCATGTTTTACTCAAGTTAT
Organism: Avena insularis; assembly: GCA_023614405.1. NCBI lineage: Eukaryota > Viridiplantae > Streptophyta > Magnoliopsida > Poales > Poaceae > Avena > Avena insularis. Next base: position 547,836,761 of record CM042690.1, read on the forward strand.
AAAGGTAAAAGTAATTTTTAAAGTATTGAAATTTCATCTTTATAAGTACTAATGAAAGAGTATCAGTTTATTCTAGGCAATAAATTCTAAATACTTAAATAAAGTTAAAAGGAATTTATTTGAATTTATAGGTGATGAAAGAAAATACATTCAATATTTTAATAAATCTAAGTAGTCAAATAAAGCTGATATGTATTAATTCTGAGTTATAAATTATAAGAGAAAAAATATTTCTTTTATTTTAATAAAACAAAAAGGACTATAAAGCCAATTATAACACTATTTATTTATAAATTATATAATGACTTGGAATTTTATAATTAGCATTTTTATAATTTTTATACGCAAAAATGGTTTTTATTGGTTTTTAGGACTTTTCCTTTTTTGTTGAGTGTCTCCTCTTCCCCTCTCATTCTCTTGCTGGCGACCGCGCTACCCTTGCCAGATTCCGGTGAGCCTAGCCATTCTGGCCGCCATCGTCTGCGGCTAAAGGACCACCATGTCCCACTCTTCCTCTCTGTCCAATTTGATTTAGGATTTGAACCCTTACTCTATCGCCCTTCTCATTACTGCAGCTCTAGGGTTTCAGACGTTGCGGTCTTGCTGTACTCCAGCGACCCTGCTGTGCTTCCACTGGTGGTCCTATACTCTGGTGCTGAAGAGGTTGTCGCAGTGTGGCTCGACACGAGTTGAGCGTTGTAGTGCTCCTCATGTTGTGGTGTTGACCTTCGATGCCTCTATAGACACTACATCTGCTTCTTCTCTATCGAGCAGCGAATCATCTCTAGGTAGGTGACCTTTCCTCCTCTCTATATCTCTTCCTCTCTTCCTCTCTCAGTGATAAGCCTAATTAGAGTTTTCTCTCCTGTGATTCTGGATGTAGCTTTGGCATGATACTACTATGGGGTTGCTAGTACAAATGTTATTGAATCCTAAATTCAATATTATTCTTACACCGCCTCTACAGTTACTTTGATTGCACTGGTACTTGTGCCTGTGCTGTAAATGATTTCTTGATTCTGAGGCATATGTACTTAGTGGCTGATTCAATTTCAGTATCATGCTCTTTGTATGGGGCTTGTTCGTTTGCGGCCCCAAAGTTCCTAGGCGAGTGTATCGTGGGGCCCGAGTTGCCTGAAATTGCCGCGTTTCGCAAAGTTGGGCTGCCAACTACCGAGAGGGGCCATTTTGAGGCAAACTCATATCACCCCTAATGAATCCAAACATTCCGTCAAACTGCCCCGTGAAGTAGACGGTCAGGACCCCCATGTCAGTAATCTATCCGTGACGCGAGCGCCAACACAGCAACCACGTAGGCAAAACGAGGAACTAAAGGGGCTTGGTGAGTTGACCAAATTCACAAATACACTCCCTCCTTTCACATCAACCCTAGCACTAGTGGCATCAGAATCCACCGTCCAACCAGAATGACCCCTTCATACATTTAACTTCCGGCGCGAAGTTGCTACACCCACTCGCTGATCTCGTGCTCCAATGCCGAATGTCGTGCCTAATGTTGTGAAGCTCTAGCCCACCTCTTCCACTGATGAGTTGAGAAGCGCAAAGGATGGGAAATCCAATTAATTGCAGGTGAGCTACTCTTCTCTTTGCTATTCGCACTATCTATAACTGCTAGCTGGCTATTGGCATTATAGAGATAGATCAAACCTAGAATTGTTTGCTAGCACAACACTAACAAACAATTCTTATCTTTTGTCCCCAATTTTCTATCAAGTAGGATCTCCGCTGAACCCAAATACACGGTTATGGTCACCCTCTATGTCTACCAAATTAAATTAGCAGATGGGAAGAGCAAGTGGAATCAACCTCGCAGTCTGAAGATGAAAGTAGCTCCTGCACAGTTATGCACTATCCCTGGTATGGTTGCTACTGTGCATGAACTTGCTGAAATGGGGCCAGAGCAGACTGCACGGTTCAGCTTCATGGATGAACGAGGCATCATGGTTCCTATAACATGTGACCGTCAACTAATTGGGTTTACAAAACAGTTTCTTGGGCTTCGCGTGTTTATGCTGAATTGTAAAATATTGGATGTGGAAGCTGCTGCTACTGGGAGTCGCCCAACTATTATTGGACAAGGTGGCCTAACTCGAACCCATGTTGCTGTTAAGAAAAATGTGTTTCCTCGTCAGCTCCATGCTTTTTTCAGGCAACCTCCTCGTAGGAGTCCCCGTATTGCCTTTGTGCAAAACTCTGCTCTAGAATCTACTGGTACTGGTCGTCCCCATGGTGTTGTTGCGCTGGCTGCTGCTGACCCAATCCCTGCCACTGTTGAGCAAACTAAGGCTTCCGGAGGCTGCCCCGCTATTGTTGCCAGGACTGCTGCCTTGTGTGCTCCTCCTCCTTGAAACCATGCTCAAGTGGTACAAACCCCTGCTCTAGAATCTACTGGTACTGGTCGTCCCCGTGCTGTTGTTGATCTGACCGCTGTTGACCCAATCCCTGCCGCTATTGAGCAAACTAAGGTTTCTAGAGGCTGCCCTACTGCTGTTGCTAAGACTGCTACCTTGTTTGCTGCTCCTCCTCGAACCTGTGCTCAAGTTCAGCGGGCTGCTGGTCTGGAGCTAGCTCATGGTCTAGACTCTGCTAGCACTCGAAACACTGTTGTTGTGGGAACTGCTCCTGATCATCGATGTTGCGTGGCAGTAGCTACTCCTATTGTGGCTGCCATTAGCCATGGCCCTGCCTATCCACCAGGTATTGTAGCTCCCGCTGCTAAGGGCCCTCACCTTGCTCCTCGTCCTGATACTTCCACCGAGGTTGCTCTAGCTAACGATGATGCTAGTGATGGCAACAGTGGCGTTGTGGCTGGGTCTGATGGTGCCGCTCCACCTCTTGAACCTCTCGGAGGTTTCGATCCTGCAGAACCTGATGATGGCAAAGTAATCGTTTGTATCGGTGTCATGAAGTTCCATGCAAAATTAGATGATGGTACAGAAAAATTATATGACGATATTGATGTAATCATTGGCAGATACGATCCTAAAGTGGTACAGTTATCTGACCTGATGGCATCTTTATGTGTGAAGGTGCCATGGGGGTCCTCCCAAGTAGCACAATTGGTATATTTTTTTATTGGAGCAAAAAGGCTATAAAACTGGAAGATACCAGTGATTTAGCCGTATTGTTTACAAGAAAACATTATAGAGGTGAAGTGTACTTCCACTTGATAGTGCAAATGGTTGGAGAGGAATTGGATTTCGATAATAGAGATGATGGACTTGTAGAAGGCATGCGTGACCTAATCCATGGCATCACTGAGGATTGTGCGATTGAGGGTAGCTTCGAATAGAGGAGAGTCTTACATAGCAGCATCATAAAGAGGAGCAGGAAGAGCATCCCCAAAAAGGGCACCCTGAAGAAGAACATCACCAAGGAGACCACGCCAAAGAAGTGGACACCCAAGAGTCGCACGAAAAAAGGCACCACACCGCAGAGTACACCCCTAAGATCTAGTCAAAATGCCACACCAAACGGTAGCAACAAAAACACTAAGAGGGTGAGCACAGTGGTGAACACACCCAGGAGTGGTAGCAAAAAGGCTAAGATGGCTAGAACGTAGGATACCACACCCAGTGGTAGCAGAAAAAAATGCTAATTTGGAGTAGAACACGGCACTTTGGTCCGGCAATAATGCCAGGATGAAGGAGAACATGCCCAATAGTAGCAACTAAAGGGCTAATTCAAAGAAGAACATGCCGTAGAGGTCACGAAATAATGCTAGCTCACTGGAGCCAACACCCATGAGGGGAAGCAGGAAGGAGATAACACCCAAGAGCAGCAGCAAAAATCTTAGTTCGATGGGGAACAGAATGGAGATGTCAAGCCCTATGATGCGTCATAAACGTATCTATAATTTTTGATGCTCCATGCTTGTTTTATATCAACTTTCTTATGTTTTGTTTACACGTTGAGGTATTTTTATACATTTTCTTGAACTAACCTATTAACAAGATGCCACAGTGCCAGTTGCCTGTTTTCTGCTGTTTTTGGTTTCAGAAAAGCTAGTAAGGAAATATTCTCGGAATTGGATGGTACAAAATCCAAAGTCAATATTTTACCAGAAGGAACACAGAGTTCAAAGGGCAACCGAAGTGGGGCCACGAGGTGGCCACACCATAGGGTGGCGTGGCCACCCCTAGGCACGCCGCCCCATGGTGTGGGCCCCTCGGGCGGCCACTGACCTTGACCCTTCGCCTATAAAAGTACCCCGATGCAGAAACCCTAAGTACCCTATCAAAAATCCATGAAAGAGTTTGTAGCCACTGATACGTTGCAAACGTATCTTTAATTTTTGATGTTCCTGCTTGGTTTTATCTACTTTCTTATGTTTTGTCCACACTTTGGAGTACTTTTTATACACTTTCTTGGACTAACCTATTAACAAGATGCCATAGTGCCAGTTGCCTGTTTTCAGCTGTTTTTGGTTCCAGGAAAGTCAGAAAATGAATATTCTCAGAATTGGACGGGACAAAAGCCAAAGTCAGTTTTTCACCGAGGGGGGCACCGAGCTAGAATACAAGAGGGAGAGGGGCCAGGGGGTGGCCATACCACCTGGCCGTGCGGCCAGGCCTGGCCCGTGCCAGGGGGTCGTGCGGCCACCTAGGGCACCCCCTCGGCCTCCCCTTTTGCCTATAAGATGCCTCCGATACAGAAACCCTAAGTACCCGATCAAAATTCCACGAAAGAGTTTGTAACCGCCGTCATCTCCACCCCTAGATCGGGAGGGATCTGAAGCTCTTCCCGGCACCCTGCCGGAGGGGAGAATTCACCCTGGAAGTCTTCTACGTCACCATGCAAGCCTTCGGTGTGATGCGTGAGTAGTTCATCCTTGGACTACAGGTCCATGTAGTAGCTAGATGGCTGGTTCTTCTCCTTTGTGCTATCATGTTTAGATCTTGTGAGCTCCGTTCATGATCAAGATCATCTATTTGTAATCCTACATGTTGTGTTTGCGGGGATCCGATGGATATTGAGATGCTATTTCAGATTGATTATTGATTCTATCATGTCTTTGTTATTTGTGATCTTGCATGCTTTCCATTGTTAGTAGCTATCTTGGCCAAGTAGATGCTAGCAACTCCAAGAGTTAGTATTTATGCTCGATAGTGGGTTCATGCCTCTAGTAATCTGGGGAAGTGACAGAAATCTCTAAGGTACTAGATGTGCTGTTGCTACTAGGGAGAAAACAACAATCCTTTGTTCATAGAACAATCGTATTGTTTACTTTACACGCAATGCGTAATGCAATTATCTGTTGCTTGCAACTTAATACTGGAGGGGTCTCGGATGATAACCTGAAGGTGGATTATTAGTCATAGATGTAGTTGGATTACGGTCTGTGTATAATGTTATAATGCCCAATCAAATCTCAAAGGAGTCAAGATGATTAGTATATGCATGTAAGCATTCTCGATGTTTGTCAATTACCCCGCTGTAATTTGTTCACCCAACATGTTATCTATCTTAAGGAGAGCCATCACTAGTGAACTATGGACCCTGGTCCTTTCTTTTACCATCAATCTACAAATCGCTTCTTGTTTACTTTTTGCAAGCTTTTACTTTCTTCCACACAATACGTTTAATCCTTTGTTTTCAGCAAAACCGGTGAGATTGACAACATTACTGTAAGTTGGGGGCAAAGTTCTGTGGTTGTGTTGTGCAGGTTTCCACGTTGCTGCTGGCACCGGTAGTGCGCCCTGCCAAAGTCCAGCTAGCAATACCTTGGAGGTGTTTCCTTGCTCCTAGTGGTTCGATAACCTTGGTTTCATAACTGAGGGAGACTTACTACTGTGCTCATCATACCTTCCTCTTGGGGTTCCCCAACGAGCTCGTTAATACACGAGTGAACAAGTACTTTTCTCACGCCGTTGCCGTGGACTGAACAAGAAGAAACTCCCACGTCAACACCGTGCCATCGAAGTATTTTTCTGGCGCCATTGCCGGGGAGTCAAGGACATCTTCACAAGGGGAGTCCCTCATAACCAATCTCTTTACTTTGTTGTTTTTGTTTTGCTTAGTTTATTTTTGCTTTGTTTGCTTGTTTCTTTATCAAAAACACAAAAAAATTTAGTTTTACTAGTGTGCTTTCTTTATTAAAAACACAATAAAATGACTACTCTTGAAAACACTAAGTTGTGTGACTTCACTAGCACCAACAACAATGATTTCATGTGCACACCTATTGCTCCACCTGTTCCTGAAGCTACTTTCTTTGAAATTAAACCTGCTTTACTCAATCTTGTTATGAGAGAACAATTTTCTGGTATTGGTCATGAAGATGCTGCTGCTCATCTAAATAACTTTGTTGAACTTTGTGAGATGCAAAAGCATAGGGATATAGATGGGGATATTATTAAGCTTAAATTGTTTCCTTTCTCTTTGAGAGGAAAAGCTAAAGAATGGTTGCAATCCCTAACCAGAAATAGTATTGATTCTTGGACTAAATGCAAAGATGCTTTCATTGGAAAATACTATCCTCCTGCTAAGATTATATCTATGAGAAGTGAAATAATGAAATTTAAACAATCTGATAATGAACATGTTGCTCAAGCTTGGGAAAGAATGAAATCTTTGGTAAAGAATTGTCCCACTCATGGACTGACTGCTTGGATGATTATCCAAACCTTTTATGCAGGATTGAATTATTCTTCAAGAAATCTACTAGATTCTACTCCTGGAGGTACCTTTATGACCACTACTTTGGGTGATGCAACAAAGCTCCTTGATGATATGATGGTTAACTATTCTGAATGGCACACTGAGAGAGCTCCACAAGGTAAGAAGGTAAATCTTGGGACGAGATTTTGTTTAAGGGGGGAAGGTTTGTAACATCCCAAAACTTTAATCCAAGGTTATTAAGATCAAATCATCCAAAAATAGGGTTAACAAAAACTTTTCCAAATTTAAAATGAAAGCATTCATATGTGTATGCATTTAAAATAGGAGTTGTTTGAATTGCCATGATTGATTGATCCAATGCTTGTAATATGTTTCTTAGGTGATTTAAACATCATCTACATCATTCCCAAACTTTTCTTAAAGAAAATCAAATCAAAAAGAATTAAAAAGAAGGAATGGTCATTTTGGCAAATTTAACTCTCATGCCTACTTTGGTTATTCCTAGTACTCAATTCTTAACAGAAACAATTCTTGATCTTTGCACCCCTTTCTAGTACACATAATGAGGTACCAAGGCCCACCTTTTGATCTGCTAAAAACATTCTGCTAACTATTTTAAATGACAGTTTAAAATTGAATCTAATGCATATGCATAGATCACCCCTATTTCAAAAACCATCCATTTGAGCTCCATTTTTTTAAAACCCTTGCAACCAGAGACTACCCATCACTAGTGGAGAACACTCACAAATTTTGAAACCAAAATTCAAAACTTTCTTTCATGCGGCCATTTCATCAAACACTTGGCATGCATATTATCACCTCTAATCCTAGCTCACTATTCTGCACAGGGTTTTGCCCCCATTTGATCTCCATTTATCTCCTCTGTCCCCTCCTAGTCGAACCAAACCCGTAACACCTCTCTCCCTTGTCCCTAAACCTCTTGCCATGACAACCCGAGGACATGCTGGCCGGCCAAACCTTGCCCCGCTGCAGCAGACCACTCCCCCTTCCCTCGCCATGTCTAGGAGGTAGCCAGGAGCTCACCGCCACCCCCTGTCCCTTGCCCGAGCCCAGAGCAGCAGTGGACCACCGAGCACAAACTGCGCCCAGTGCCACCGCACCATGCCAGTGCCGCCCCCAGAGCGCGCTCTGTCCCTGCTCACACAGACCACCCCTTGGCACCAGCCCGCGCCCGCCGCTCCACCTCGACCTGGAGAACACCCCAGACATCCCCATTCGCCGCCCAAAGCCTCACAGCCACCGCTCGCCGTGGACACCGCCGCCTCTGCCTCTCAGAGCGCCACCTCGCCCAGACCGCGTGCCACCGCCCCTACGGCCGCATTCAAGTCCTAGAGCACCGCCAGGGAACCGCCCATCGACCGCCATCCACAGCCATGCTGATAGCCGGCCGTAGCCATGTCGCCACCGTCGTCTGCCCATCCCGCTCGGTCTCACCGTCGGGACTATAAAAGGAGCCCTCCCCAGCCTCTTCTCTCCACACCATTCCACTCCCCTCACCTCTCTGAACCTCCCCCACCTATAGCTGGAGCAAGTGGAGCAGCCGTTCGCCGGAATTGGAGCCGGAGCAGCCGCGGCAGGAGGAAAGGGCGCCGTTGATTTCGACCACCCCAAGCTCCGCTGCAACCGCGCCTCGCCTCGCCGTTGTCTTCCATGTTGTTTGCCCGCCTTGCCAAACCCGCTGGAGCCCTGCACGCCTCATGAGACCCCACCGTCGCTAGGGTTTGAGCTCGGGCGACCTGTTAAATCATCGACGACAACCTCACCGTTGATCTCGCTTCTAATCCTCATTACCATGGCAGCACTGCGTTTAGCGTTTAAGTGCAATGACACGCGGGACCCCCCTGTCAGCCGAGCCCCGTGCTGCGGAGCGCCACTGGGCCGGCCCATTCCTTTTCCCGTGCTAGCCCATAGATTCAAATCTGGATTTTTCCTTTTTAGTTAAATCTAGTTTCTGTCCACTATTTCAAAAATCAATTTGGAGAGTTTTAGAAATCCAAATTGCATGAAACCAATTTTGTCTGAAAGGTATTAAAATGATCTATCCAAGACCGTTGGATTTAATTCAATTAGAGTTATAGACCTCTCCTAGTAAAAATAACAAAACAGAAGCTTTTGCAACTTGCAACATTTTTATAAAATCAACCAAGTTAGCTTTTGAGTTTATTCCAACTCTCAAAAATCACATTTCATCATATCTATCTAAATATGTAATAATATTAAGGTTTACATGTAGTGACTTTGGACTAGTACCAAAATAATGCTATATAGGCATTTCTAGTCACTTTAAATCATTAAATAATAAACTTAAACTAAAGTAATATTGATCCAACCTTTAAATCTCATTCCCACTTGTTAGAATATGTGGTGAGGACATGTGTCCACATGATCCCATATTCTGGTGGTGAATATTAAAATTTTAGTTAATATTACAATGAGTAGAAATTACTTTTCTAAATAAAAAGGAGGAAACTATTGAAAGTAAACTTGTGATGCTTGTGATGATAATAGATCATCAATTGTGTGTTTTAGAATGCTACTTATCCTAGTTAAGTATTGGTTGGTGATTGTCTACTCCCTATGTATTTATAGACGCTAGTACCGACCAAGCTTTCGAGGAGGAGGAGTTCTACCAAGAAGAAGAAGAAAACTTCAACCACTGCACCAACCAAGGCAAGATATTATTGGCAAGCTAACCCTTGCAAAACACACTTTAGCAAGCCACCATTAACAGTGCAAGCTATTGTTAGCAAGCTAGAATTAAACTAGAAGGTTTAGCAAAGATGCCTTAAGCATGCTTTGATCACCTCCCTTTGACTATTAGTACCCCAAGTCTTACCTACAAGTTTTACCCCTCTTAGGTTATGCAAAGTTCTTACTTGTTTTGAAGGTAGCATAAAAAGTATAAAACTTGACCTACTTAGAAACCTTTAGATGTCATTCTATGGCATGATATTGATCCCATCTTTCCACCTTAGTGAACACTCTTAACCTAGTATTTTAGAATAGATCAAAAACTTGAGTTACTTTATATGGGAACACTTAGTGAAAAGGAATTGTGAAAACCTTGGAATGATGAGTCATTCTATTGAAATGTTTTGACATGTCTTGAGAGACACAACTGTTTATGATGATGAAAATGATGAGGCATGAGCCTTAACCCTTTTATAAATCTGATGGTTGGATTCGGATGCGATACCATTCCAAATTTACCATACAACCACACTACCTGAATTGGGTAAGGTTTAGCTGGAAGTTTATATGCATTAGTATTAGTTCCCTCACGGGAGAGGTTTGAGCTGAGGCTACCTCTCAATGTGTCCACCTATGCAGTGCCCAAGATGACTGATGGTCATGGTTGGGAGGCCATGCTCATAGGAGAGGTGCTTATACTAGGGTGTGTAAAGGGAAGGTTATGTTTGATTATCTGCATACTAAGTATGATGATTCAGGGTTATCCCATGATGTATCGAATCTTGTGGTGAAAGTGTACCACCTCTGCAGAGTGTCAAACTATTCGAATAGTCGCATCCGCGGTTATGGACAGTTGGAATGGCCATACTGTTTCGTTGTCAGATGTTTTCTAAATAACTTGAAATGAATGATGAACTTTGATGTGACCACAATAGGGTTGTGTTGATGATAATAGTTTCCCATTTTAAGTGATTCTAGAACTTTACTTTATCTTTCTTTGCGTCTGAACTCAGCTTAGTTTTCAAACTTAATTTGATAGTTAAATTAGATTCAACACTTTAACTTAGAACTATAGTACCTGTTAATAGTAGTTTGCGAGTACTTGAAGAGTACTCATGGATTTTGTCCCTGGCTATTATCATGGCCAGACTATGAAGGAGATTATCAAGATGATGGTCAGCAGGACGACTATGATAAGTAGAACTATCTGCCTTCGTCAGCATTGCCTGTGCCCTTGAAGATGGACCCCACTGCTACGCTATCCTTTATTTCCGCTGCTTGTTGTATTAAGACTGGATCATGAGATCCTTATTTGTGTAAAACCTTATGTATGGTTTGTAATGGATGATGTACTGTGATATCCAATCCGTTATGTCTCACAAAAATGGTAATCCTGGGATTGCGAGGTATGGCATAACGGGCATCTGGGACTTAAAATCCGGGTGTTGACAAGTTGGTATCAGAGCCATCCTGAGCATAGGAGACCCTAGTTAGAATGGACGTCCAAACCAAAAACTTAGCTTCAAAACCAAAGTGAGTATTTATGAAAAACTATTTCGCCTCTTACCCTTGTGAACTCATTCTTTCTCAAAAATACATGTTCCTCAAAATTCTTACATTACTACTTAAAATTTGACACACTTGATCACTTCACTAACTTCCTCATCCTTAATTCTTGTAGATGGAGACTCAGTTCAGCAAGTTTTACCAGTTGGGAAATGGAGGTCAGCTGATCTTCGAGAGAGATCTGGATTCACTGTCGGAGTTACTGGGACGCCCACATCTGGAGTTTCTTGGAGCTCAACATCCAGGACCCCCAGGAGGAGACCTACAATGGCTAGTCACCGCGGATCTTCGGGGAAGCATCGAAGCACCAACTTTCGGGAGAATTCAGTTCTCCGTGAGAGAGAACAACTGGCTAGATGGATTAGCCAGGGCAATGCATGAAGCTCTCGCACGTCTATGTGCCCTTAGCGTCAACAAGATCCAAGGAACCCGTTTTGCCCACTATGCAAGACGTGACTTCATGGGAATGCCGATGGAGATGCCAAGTCACCTAGAGTTGAGGCGTCAAGTGGAGAACCTTGATTTCTTGCTTCATGACAGACAGCAGGAACTGGACAATGCCAGAGGAGTTAGCCAACTAGAACCGTGCCATTTCCGACCAGAAGGCCCAGACTTTCGCACTGCTCGTCCAAGATCGCCAGTCTCTTTGTCGCCAGCGTGCAAAGAAGGATCGCACCATCGCCCGTCTTCGTAAGAAGGTGGCCGACCTCGAGAAGACCGTCAAGGAGCAGGAAGCTCAGCTTGCCGCCAAGGAAGAAGAAGATGAGGGCGAAGACATCCAGGGAGATATGGATTCTTACCTCAGCAACGATGATGACTTTCTGGAGGAGGATGCTGTGGACTTCTACACTGATGATGAAGACTCCGACTTCATCGATGATGAGTAGATGCACTAGAGCACTGTCATAGCATGAGATGTATCATCTCATTGTATCGTAGCTTGCAGAATGGTTCTTCAAACCATCTGTTTTCCCCTTTTGCTTGTTGTGGTGTGTGTTGTATCGGGTGCTTGCTTGCATGAATGAAAAAGAAGTTAGTTGAAAAACCTGAGTCTAACTCAATGTTTTAGCTTTGAAAACCCAAAACCATGAACATTAGAATTTCCCTCTTACCCCCATATCTATCTCAATCTTCAGATGACTCGTGGAAACCAAGGAGGGAGAAGCTCGTGGCAGGACCCAATGCTACAGATCTTGCAGAATCTCATCGCGGACCGTGAAGCAAGAAGGGCCGAACGTCAAGCCAAATTAGCAACATTGCAGCAGATCGCCCAAATGGCTCTCAACAACCAAGGACATGGAAATCAGGATCACCAAGGATCCAAATTTAAAAACTTTCAGAACACCAATCCCCCAATCTTTAACCAATCTGAAAACCCATTAGATGCTGATGACTGGTTACAGACCATGGAAAACCACTTAGAGGTTGCCAGAGTTGATGAGAATGAGAAAGTTCTCTTCGCCACCCACTATCTGGCGGGAGATGCAAGAGCTTGGTGGAATAGCATCCGCAATATGAACCATGGCCAGGTGATGACCTGGGAAGCATTCAAGGTCAAGTCCAGCCGCACCCACGTGCCGCAAGGTCTTGTCAACAGGATGAGAGATGAATGCCGCGAATTGAAGCAAGGAAGAATGAATATGGTAGAGTACCGTGGCAGATTCTTGTCACTTGCTAGATATGCACCGGATGAGATCAACACGGAGGCCAAGAAGAAGGAGAGATTCTTAAACGGACTGCATGATGAGATGAAGACTGTCCTCGTCAACATCCGTTTTGATGATCTCGAAGAGCTAGTCAACTCTGCCATTCAGATGGAAGGGAAGATTAACCAGGCAAACGACAACCGTAAGCGTCGTATGATGCAGCAGTCTGGATCCAGTAGTCACCAGAAGTACCGTCCCAACCCTTCACCAGGATATGCACCAAGGAACAACCGACCCCCAAATTCTTGCCCAATCTACCCCAACCGTAGCGGAGGCAATGTGAAGTCCGGAGGAAACAATCACAACTCCGGTAATGCCAACAATTTCAACCGTGCCCCTCCCAAGAGCAACAACAACAACAACAACAACAACACTGCACCAAGAACTGGAAGCAATGATGTGCCCGTGGTAGCGAAAGAAAAGTCTCAGATCACTTGTTTCGAGTGTGGAGTGAAGGGTCACTACTCCAATGAGTGTCCCAAGAAGACTGCCGCCAATGCCCCTGTGAATGCCCCATCTCAGCAGCAGCGTCGTGTTCATCCAGGAAGGAGATTTGCCCCAGGGAACCCGCACAACCGCAACGGTCGTCTCTTCCACATGAATGCAGAAGAAGCTCAGGAAGCGCCAGATGTAGTGCTGGGTATGTTTTCTATCAACTCAGTTTTAGCAAGAGTATTGTTTGATTCTAGAGCCTCGCATTCATTTGTCACCGAAGAATTTGTATGCACTAGTAAGATTCGCCCAACCAACCTGAAGCATGTCATGATAGTTCAAATCCCTGGTTCAACAACAAAAGCTAGAAAAATTTGCAAAGCTGTACCTATCAGAATACATGGGATAGATTTTTATGCCAACCTTATTGTACTTGGAACCAAAGGATTGGAAGTAGTACTAGGTATGGACTGGATATCAAGGCATAAATGACTGATAGACTATGCTAAGAAAGCCATCACCATGACCAGTAGTTCTGGAGTAACAGTAGAGCATATCTCTGAAACCTTACCCCGTCAATTCAAGTGCAACAAGATTGTAGCCCTGCCCACCATTGACCAAGTCAGAGTAGTCTGTGAATACCCTGATGTATTCCCAGATGAATTGCTAGGTATGCCCCCAGATAGGGATATTGAGTTCATTATCGAACTAATCCCCGGAACCGGACCTGTAGCCCAGAGACCCTATACCATGAACCCCTCAGAGTTAGTGGGCGAAGAAGCGGTTGGATGCCATGTTAGCAACAGCTTGATTCAGCGAAGCGCATCGCCATGGAGATCACCGGTGTTATTTGTCGACAAGAAAGATGGAGGCAATCGTCTGTACGTAGAGAAAGTTGAATGACGTCACCATCAAGAACAAGTACCCTTTGCCAAAGATAGAGGATCTATTTGATCAGTTGACTGGAGCTCAGGTATTCTCAAAGATTGATCTTAGGACTGATTATCACCAACTTAAGATTCATGCAACGGATATTACGAAGACCGCCTTTGCTACTCGCTATGGTTTATACGAGTATACGGTTATGTCTTTTGGATTAACCAATGCCCCTGCTTATTTCATGAATCTCATGAATAAGATCTTTATGAATTTCCTAGATAAGTTTGTAGTTGTGTTTATCGACGACATCCTTATCTACTCCAAGTCAGAAGAAGAGCATGAGAAACATCTGAGAATCATCCTAGAAACCCTAAGAGAGCATCAGTTATATGCCAAGTTCAGCAAGTGTGAGTTTTGGCTGAAAGAAGTAGGATTCCTAGGACATATTGTTTCTGTCGGAGGAGTCTCTATTGATCCCACCAAGATCAAAGATGTCGAAGAATGGGAAGCCCCAACCAATCAAACCCAAGTTCGTTCATTTCTCGGATTAGCGGGATATTACCGCAAGTTCGTAGAAGGATTCTCGAGCATAGCCCGACCAATGACCCATTTGTTGAAGAAGGACAAGAAGTTTGCATGGACAGACAAGTGTGAAGCCAGTTTCCAGGAGCTGAAGAAGAGATTGATATCAGCCCCAATTTTGATCATGCCAGACATCAAGAAGCTATTTGATGTGTATTGTGATGCATCCAAGATTGGCCTGGGATGTGTATTGATGCAAGAAGGCAAAGTCATCGCGTATCTGTCTCGACAATTGAAGCAACATGATCAGAACTATCCGACCCATGATCTTGAGCTAGCAGCCGTGGTTCTATCGTTGAAGACATGGCGTCATTATTTGATGGGTAATCGCTATGAGATTTACTCAGACCATAAGAGCTTGAAGTATATCTTCACTCAGAAGGAGCTGAATATGAGGCAAAGAAGATGGATAGAGTTAATCAAGGATTATGACCTTGACATTCACTATCACCCCGGCAAAGCCAATGTGGTAGCGGATGCTCTTAGCAGATTGCCGTGTAGGCTTAACACCATGATCAAAGAGAAGCAACCAAGTTTGTATGAGGAGTTGGAGCAGTTCAGGACTGAGTTAGTTAGCAAAGGATTCCTAGCTAGCATTGAACTTCAACCCACTTTGTTTAGCCAAATCAAGGAAACCCAGAAAGGAAATGAAAGTATCGACGGAATCAAACGTCGTATTGGTACAGGAAAGGTACCTGGATTCACCGAAGACGAAGAAGGAGTACTGTGGTACAAAGGACGTATCTGTGTGCCAGCAGATTCGGAGCTGAAGGAAATTATCATGAAGGAATCTCATGATACTCTTTATTCTATCCACCCCGGAGGAACAAAGATGTATCAGGATTTGAAAGAGAAATTTTGGTGGCACAAGATGAAAAGAGAGATCAGAAGCTACATCGCCAAATGTGACATCTGTCAATGAGTTAAAGCAGAGCATCAGAGACCTGCAGGACTATTGCAACCATTGCAGATTCCGGAATGGAAATGGCATTTCGTCGGAATGGACTTTATCACCGGTTTACCTACTTCTAGTAGGGGAAATGACTCAATATGGGTCATAGTTGATAGACTGTCCAAGGTAGCCCACTTCATACCTCTCAAGACAACCTACCCGAGTGCAAAACTAGCAGAGCTGTATACTGATAGGATTGTTAGTCCGCATGGAACCCCCAAGACCATCGTCTCAGATCGAGGAACCCAGTTTACCTCGAGATTTTGGCAGAAAGTTCAGGAAGGTTTAGGAACCAAGTTGAACTTCAGCACCGCTTATCACCCGCAAACAGATGGATAGACTGAGAGAGTCAATCAGATCTTAGAGGATATGCTTAGAGCTTGTGTGTTGGAATACGGATCAAAATGGGAAGATTGCCTGCCTTTCGCAGAATTCTCATATAACAACAGTTATCAGGCTAGTTTGCAGATGGCACCATTTGAATTCCTATAAGGAAGAAAGTATCGTACCCCTTTGAATTGGTCGCAACTAGGAGAGAGTCAGATCTTCGGACCCGACATTCTCCGAAGCGTAAGAAAGTTCACAAAGTCCGTGAGCACCTCAAGACCGCCCAATCGCATGTAAGAGTTATCGACAAAAGAAGGAGAGACCTGACTTTCAATGTCGGAGATTTCAGATATCTCAAGGTTTCACCATTGAAGGAACTCAACGCTTTAGTCCGAAGGAAAGTTAGCTCTGGATATATCGGACCTTTCAAGATTCTGAACCGCCAAGGAGAAGTATCGTATCAACTGAACTGCTCAAGAGATGTCACCATCCACAATGTGTTTCATATCTCGTTACGCAAATGCTTGGAAGTGCACGAGAAGACTGAAGTTTTCAAGAATATCGATCATGGCTGTGGAAATCAACAATGACCTGACCTATCGGGAAGTACCCATCCGTATCTTAGAAGAAGCCTACAGAACCACCAGGACCAGGAGTATCAAGTTTCTCAAGATTCAGTGGAGCAACCATACCGAGGAGGAAGCCACTTGGGAGCGCGAAGATTACATTAGGACAGAGTTCCCAGATCTCTTTAGTTCCTAGTTTTCTTTGTAAATCTCGGGACGAGATTTTGTTTAAGGGGGGAAGGTTTGTAACATCCCAAAACTTTAATCCAAGGTTATCAAGATAAAATCATCCAAAAATAGGGTTAACAAAAACTTTTCCAAATTTAAAATGAAAGCATTCATATGTGTATGCATTTAAAATAGGAGTTGTTTGAATTGCCATGATTGATTGATCCAATGCTTGTAAAATGTTTCTTAGGTGATTTAAACATCATCTACATCATTCCCAAACTTTTCTTAAAGAAAATCAAATAAAAAAGAATTAAAAAGAAGGAATGGTCATTTTGGCAAATTTAACTCTCATGCCTACTTTGGCCATTCCTAGTACTCAATTCTTAATAGAAACAATTCTTGATCTTTGCACCCCTTGCTAGTACACATAATGAGGTACCAAGGCCCACCTTTTGATCTGCTAAAAACATTCTGTTAACTATTTTAAATGACAGTTTAAAATTGAATCTAATGCATATGCATAGATCACCCCTATTTCAAAAACTATCCATTTGAGCTCCATTTTTTTAAAACCCTTGCAACCAGAGACTACCCATCACTAGTGGAGATCACTCAAAATTTTTGAAACCAAAATTCAAAACTTTCTTTCATGCGGCCATTTCATCAAACACTTGGCATGCATAGTATCACCTCTAATCCTAGCTCACTATTCTGCACAGGGTTTTGCCCCCATTTGATCTCCATTTATCTCCTCTGTCCCCTCCTAGTCTAACCAAACCCTTAACACCTCTCTCCCTTGTCCCTAAACCTCTTGCCATGACAACCCGAGGACATGATCGCCGGCCAAACCTTGCCCCGCTGCAGCAGACCACTCCCCCTTCCCTTGCCATGTCTAGGAGGTAGACAGGAGCTCACCGCCACCCCCTGTCCCTTGCCCGAGCCCAGAGCAGCAGTGGACCACCGAGCACAAACTGCGCCCAGTGCCACCGCACCATGCCAGTGCCACCCCCAGAGCATGCTCTGTCCCCGCTCGCACAGACCACCCCTTGGCACCAGCCCGCGCCCGCCGCTCCACCTCGACCTGGAGAACACCCCAGACATCCTCGTTCGCCGCCCAAAGCCTCACAGCCACCGCTCGCCATGGACACCGCCGCCTCTGCCTCTTAGAGCGCCACCTCGCCTAGACCGCATGCCACCGCCCCTACGGCCACATTCAATTCCTAGAGCACCTCCAGGGAACCTCCCATCAACCGCCATCCACAGCCATGCCGATAGCCGGCCGTAGCCATGTCGCCACCGTTGTCTGCCCATCCCGCTCGGTCTCACCGTCGGGCCTATAAAAGGAGCCCTCCCCAGCCTCTTCTCTCCACACCATTCCACTCCCATCACCTCTCTAAACCTCCCCCACCTCTAGCCAGAGAAAGTGGAGCAGCCGCTTGCCGGAATTGGAGCCGGAGCAGCCGTGACAGGAGGAGAAGGGCGCCGTTGATTTCGACCACCCCATGCTCCAGCACCGCCTCGCCGCTGTCGTCTTCCACGCTGCTTGCCCGCCTCGAACTCCGCTGGAGCCCTGGTACGCCCCTAGTAGACCCCCACCGAGCCGCTAGGGTTCGAGCTCGCCGGCGACCTGTTCATCGTCGACGACGACCCTCAGCCGTTGATCTCGCTTCTAATCCTACGGCCCACATCGCGCGTACAGTTTCGTGTTTTAAGTGCCGCTGACACGCGGGACCCCCCTGTCAGCTGAACCCCGTGCCGCGGAGCGCCACTGGGCCGGCCCATTCTTTTTCCCGCGCTAGCCCATAGATTCAAATCTGGATTTTTCCTTTTTAGTTAAATCTAGTTTCTGTCCACTATTTCAAAAATCAATTTAGAGAGTTGTAGAAATCCAAATTGCATGAAACCAATTTTGTCTGAAAGGTATTAAAATGATGTATCCAAGCCCGTTGGATTTAATTCAATTAGAGTTATAGACCTCTCCTAGTAAAAATAACAAAACATAAGCTTTTGCAACTTGCAACATTTTTATAAAATCAACCAAGTTAGCTTTTGAGTTGATTCCAATTCTCAAAAATCACATTTCATCATATCTATCTAAATATGTAATAATATTAAGGTTTACATGCAGTGACTTTGGACTAGTACCAAAATAATGCTATATAGGCATTTCTAGTCACTTTAAATCATTAAATAATAAACTTAAACTAAATAATATTGATCCAACCTTTAAATCTCATTCCCACATGTTATAATATGTGGTGAGGACATGTGTCCACATGATCCCATATTCTGGTGGTGAATATTAAAATTTTAGTTAATATTACAATGAGTAGAAATTACTTTTCTAAAATAAAAAGGAGGAAACTATTGAAAGTAAACTTGTGATGCTTGTGATGATAATAGATCATCAATTGTGTGTTTTAGAATTCTACTTAGCCTAGTTAAGTATTGGTTGGTGATTGTCTACTCCCTATGTATTTATAGATGCTAGTACCGACCAAGCTTTCGAGGAGGAGGAGTTCTACCAAGAAGAAGAAGAAGAAAACTTGAACCACTGCACCAACCAAGGCAAGCTACTATTGGCAAGCTAGCCCTTGCAAAACACACTTTAGAAAGCCACCATTAACAGTACAAGCTATTGTTAGCAAGCTAGAATTAAACTAGATGGTTTAGCAAAGATGCCTTAAGCATGCTTTGATCACCCCCTTTGACTATTAGTACCCCAAGTCTTACCTACAAGTTTTACCCCTCTTAGGTTATGCAAAGTTCTTACTTGTTTTGAAGGGTAGCATAAAAAGTATAAAACTTGACCTACTTAGAAACCTTTAGATGTCATTCTATGGCATGATATTGATCCCATCTTTCCACCTTAGTGAAAACTCTTAACCTAGTATTTTAGAATAGATCAAAAACTTGAGTTACTTTATATGGGAACACTTAGTGAAAAGGAATTGTGAAGACCTTGGAATGATGAGTCATTCTATTGAAATGTTTTGACATGTGTTGAGAGACACAACTATTTATGATGATGAAAATGATGAGGCATGAGCCTTAACCTTTTATAAAACTGATGGTTGGATTCGGATGCGATACCATTCCAAATTTACCGTACAACCACACTACCTGAATTGGGTAAGGCTTAGCTGGAAGTTTATATGCATTAGTATTAGTTCCCTCACGGGAGAGGTTTGAGCTGAGGCTACCTCTCAATGTGTCCACCTATGCAGTGCCCAAGATGACTGATGGTCATGGTTGGGAGGCCATGCTCATAGGAGAGGTGCTTATACTAGGGTGTGTAAAGGGAAGGTTATGTTTGATTATCTGCATACTAAGTATGATGATTCAGGGTTATCCCTGACAGATGTATCGAATCTTGTGGTGAAAGTGTACCACCTCTGCAGAGTGTCAAACTATTCGAATAGTCGCATCCGCGGTTATGGACAGTTGGAATGGCCATACTGTTTCGTTGTCAGATGTTTTCTAAATAACTTGAAATGAATGATGAACTTTGATGTGACCACAATAGGGTTGTGTTGATGATAATAGTTTCCCATTTTAAGTGATTCTAGAACTTTACTTTATCTTTCTTTGCGTCTGAACTCAGCTTAGTTTTCAAACTTAATTTGATAGTTAAATTAGATTCAACACTTTAACTTAGAACTATAGTACCTATTAATAGTAGTTTGCGAGTACTTGAAGAGTACTCATGGCTTTTGTCCCTGGCTATTATCATGGCCAGACTATGAAGGAGATTATCAAGATGATGGTCAGCAGGACGACTATGATAACTAGGACTGTCTTCCTTCGTCAGCATTGCCTGTGCCCTTGAAGATGGACCCCACTGCTACGCTATCCTTTATTTCCGCTGCTTGTTGTATTAAGACTGGATCATGAGATCCTTATTTGTGTAAAACCTTATGTATGGTTTATAATGGATGATGTACTGTGATATCCAATCCGTTATGTCTCGCAAAAATGATAATCCTGGGATTGCGAGGTATGGCATAACAGGCATCTGGGATTAAAAATCCGGGTGTTGACAACTGTTGGTGCCATTATTGATATGAAAGAAGGCACCATTAAATATCAACTCCCACTCAATAGAGCTATAGAACACTTCCATAGGAAGAGAGAGAAGATTTATTTTGCCTCTCCTATGAAAACAAAATTTGCTCTTAATGCTTCTTCATTTGAGAACACTTAATTCTTTTTCTTGCTTCTTATGCCTAATTTAAAGGCGTTAAAGAAAAGTACTTATTGGGAGATAACCTAAAAGTTTTAGATGAGTCTTGGAAGTTATTACCTCTGTAATAACCACTCCTTATCCTTTTTATTTGCTTTTTGTGCCAAGAGTAACCTCTAATGAGAGAGAAGTAATGATTGGGAAAGTTGTTGTCCTGAAACAGATTTTTGTGCTTCACCTTAAATATTTATGTAAAATCTCTGTACGTCGTTTTGAGGCGTGAATTTTTGTGCTTCTGACCTAGGTTGTTATCTAACTTTTGTTACTTCAACACCTTTTGATTTGAGCAATAGAAGGTCTTCGAAAAAATTGGTTTTTAACTGCTAGTCTGTTTTGATAGATTTCTGCCATTATTTGCATTTGCTTCTTGTTGGTTCCTTTTTGAGTTCTTTTGGGGAATTGAGCTTTTTGAGGGAAGTGCTACAGTAGCTTGTGTTTTAATGAAAGTTTTATTGGTGTTCAAACTGAACCTAAAGACTTATTATCTTGAGTGCACTAATGTTGCTAATAAAGATTGTGTGAAGGAAAAATTTCAGGTGTATGGAGAAAATGATGTAATGAGATGAAGAATGGACTAAAGCTCAAGCTTGGGGATGCCACCCCGTGTCACCCCAAGAAATATTCAAGAGGTACAAGCGTTAAAGCTTGGGGATGCCCAAGGCATCCCCTTCTTCATCAATAAAAATCCTAGGTTTCTTCCAAACACTTCATTTTTATTGTTTCCTGCACAGTTGTGTTGTTCTTGGAGCGTCTTCGTTTTGGTTTTGGTTTTCATTTGGTTGGTTTTCTTATTTTGCTTGAATAAATTGGTTGGACCCCCTCTTTCATGCATTGGTTTTCAAATAGTTTGGTTTGGATTGGAAAAAGAGTAGGAAAAGTTCATGCTTAAGTGGTAAAGAGAGCTTGTTTTTTACTATGGCCTATGCTTTGACATGCCATGCTTGATATTGTTTTGGCTTTATGCTTAGTGATCTTTGCTGTAGCATGACATGTTATAAACAATTGAGATTGCTTAATGTGCCTTAAAAGAATCATGCGTTGTTTTAGCATATTAAAGCATAAGTACTGTGGTATTCTCCTTTGATGCTTTATTTGGGTTGATTTGGCGCATGCTCACACCATGTTATGACTATCCCAAGTCACCATAAGCCTTTATGATCCTTTAGTTTTCGACTTGTAATATCACTTTATGCTTTGATTAATGATGTTTTGTCGCTTTGCATGATTATGGCCATTATTGCTCTCTTAGTCTGTCGCTCCCAGTCTTTTGCTAGCCTCCATAACCAAGTGTGAGTTCCACTCATGCATCCAACTCCTAAAACCAAGTTATTCCAAAGAGTCCACCATACCTACCTATTAGCATTTTCTATTCCAAGTATATTCATGTTTTTATCTACCTTCCAAATTAAACTTGTTATGAGAAAACTAGTGACTAAAGCTTTCATGAACTTGATGGCACACTTTACTTTTCTTGTCCTTAATATTCTTGAACCATTGTGTCGTCTATGTTGTATATGCTTGCACTTATATGTTGGGGATTAGCAGAACCATGCTGTCAATGGGAACGCTTTCAACATTGCACTTGTACTTTGTACCCAGTTGATATCATGCTCTTTTGTCTATGGATGTCGTCAGTGTGAAATGAATGGGGAGCTTGTAAGTCCATGGAGTTATGTATGTGTGTTAGAGAAACGCCTGGGCCGCCGGTCTAATCCATGCTGTCATGGTGGAAACGTACAGCGTAACCATAATGAGCTATCTATGAAGCATTCTTCTTATAAAAAAGAGTCAGATATTGAGAAAAAAGAAAAAGAAAAAAAAGAGATATGAGAAAAGAGGAAAGAGAGAAAAAAGCACCATTTTCCCATGGTAAATAAGAAGATTGCTGAGATGCTCATTGTCTGCTTGCCTTGTCATATTGATATGGGGATTCATCCATATCATCGGGCAAGGGGTACCCCGTTGGCAGTTCTCTATGATACACATGTACTTACTATGACAAGAATTACCGGTAACTAAACTTGAGTAGCATGAGGAGCGACCCTCGTATTCAAGGGACATGAGATTTCAAACTTATACTTTGTCAAGCATATACTCCATAGTTTTTTCACTTTAACCTTAATCACTTCAAGATTCTTATGATAGGGGCAATGAGAGTTGAAAGCTAATAAGTACCATAATTTTTGGAAGCTCTTTATGAAACTTGAATCCCTGCTTCCTTCTATGAAGGGCCATTCTTCTACTTTTATGTTGAGTCTCCACCTTCTATCTTTATGCACCTATTTTGAGAGCATAGTGGCCATTCTTAGTTCTATGTGCATTGTCCCAAGACTTGTTGATTGATGCATAGTTTTGATATTGCTTGTTCTTAAACTATTTGTATGTAGTCACTCTTATGAACTTTGAAGGTGTCCTATGCATCTATGTTTGCTACTCTATGAGAGACAAGCTGAATGCCACTGTGCTATGTTTTCTTTATGTGAAACAAACAAATGTCTTGCAAAGTATTGTTATTCATGAATCTTTTCTTTGTGCCTTTTCATGTTACAACATAGTTGCTATGTATTATTGTTCGAACTTTGTCTTTCATGCTATGTTGAAGTACTATGATCCCAGCTATCAATGTTTTACAAATACTTTGATCAAGTTTATGATGGTGCATGTCACCTAAAAAATTATTCTTTCTTTTTATCACTTACCTACTCGAGGACGAGCAGGAGTTAAGCTTGGGGATGTTGATACGTTGCAAACGTATCTATAATTTTTTATGTTCCATGCTTGGTTTTATCTACTTTCTTATGTTTTGTCCACACTTTGGAGTACTTTTTATACACTTTCTTGGACTAACCTATTAAAAAGATGCCACAGTGCCAGTTGCATGTTTTCTGCTGTTTTTGGTTCCAGGAAAGTCAGAAAATGAATATTCTCGGAATTGGATGGGACAAAAGCCAAAGTCAGTTTTTCACCGAGGGGGACACAGAGCCAAAATACGAGACGGAGAGGGGCCATGGGGCGGCCACACCACTGGGCCATGCGGCCAGGCCTGACCCGCGCTAGGGGGTGATGCGGCCACCCAGGGCACCCCCTCGGCCTCCCCTTTCACCTATAAGATTCCTCCGAAAACCCTAAGTACCCGATCAAAATTCCATGAAAGAGTCTGTAGCCGCTGTCATCTCCATCCCTAGATTGGGAGGGATCTGAAGCTCTTCCCGGCACCCTGCCGGAGGGGAGAATTCACCCTGGAGGCCTTCTTAATCACCATGCAAGCCTCCGGTGTGATGTGTGAGTAGTTCATCCTTGGACTATGGGTCAATGTAGTAGCTAGATGGCTGGTTCTTCTCCTTTGTGCTATCATGTTTAGATCTTGTGAGCTCCGTTCATGATCAAGATCATCTATTTGTAATCCTACATGTTGTGTTTGCGGGGATCCGATGGATATTGAGATGCTATTTCAGATTGATTATTGATTCTATCATGTCTTTGTTATTTGTGATCTTGCATGCTTTCCATTGTTAGTAGCTATCTTGGCCAAGTAGATGCTAGCAACTCCAAGAGTTAGTATTTATGCTCGATAGTGGGTTCATGCCTCTAGTAATCTGGAGAAGTGACAGAAATCTCTAAGGTACTAGATGTGCTGTTGCTACTAGGGAGAAAACAACAATCCTTTGTTCATAGAACAATCGTATTGTTTACTTTACACGCAATGCGTAATGCAATTATCTGTTGCTTGCAAATTAATACTGGAGGGGTCTCGGATGATAACCTGAAGGTGGATTATTAGTCATAGATGTAGTTGGATTACGGTCTGTGTATAATGTTATAATGCCCAATCAAATCTCAAAGGAGTCAAGATGATTAGTATATGCATGTAAGCATTCTCGATGTTTGTCAATTACCCCGCTGTAATTTGTTCACCCAACATGTTATCTATCTTAAGGAGAGCCATCACTAGTGAACTATGGACCCCGGTCCTTTCTTTTACCATCAATCTACAACTGTTTACTGTTTTCTGTTTACTTTTTGCAAGCTTTTACTTTCT
The DNA here is from genome assembly GCA_023614405.1 of Avena insularis. Lineage (NCBI taxonomy): Eukaryota > Viridiplantae > Streptophyta > Magnoliopsida > Poales > Poaceae > Avena > Avena insularis. The sequence continues at coordinate 547,861,581 of CM042690.1, forward strand.
TCCACACAATACGTTTAATCCTTTGTTTTCAGCAAAACCGGTGAGATTGACAAACTCACTATAAGTTGGGGGAAAAGTTATGTGGTTGTGTTGTGCAGGTTTCCACGTTCCTGCTGGAACCGGTAGTGCGCCTTGCCAAAGTCTAGCTAACAACACCTTGGAGGTGTTTCTTTGCTCCTACTGGTTCGATAACCTTGGTTTCATAACTGAGGGAAACTTACTGTTGTGCTCATCATACCTTCCTCTTGGGGTTTCCCAACGAGCTCGTTAATACACGAGTCAACAAGTACTTTTCTGGCGCTGTTGCCGGGGACTGAAGAAGAAGAAACTCCCACGTCAACACCGTGCCATCAGCCACCGCCATCTCCATCCCTAGATCGGGGGGGGGGGGGATCCGAAGCTCTTCCCGGCACCTTGCCGGAGGGGAGAGATCATCCCAGAGGCCTTCTTCATCACCATGCCAGCCTCCGGAGTGATGCGTGAGTAGTCCACCATTGGACTATGGGTCCATACAGTAGCTAGATGGTTGGTTCTCCTCCTTTGTGCTATCATGTTTTGATCTTGTGAGCTCCGTTCATGATCAAGATCATCTATTTGTAATCCTATATGTTGTGTTTGTGGGGATCCAATGGATATTGAGATACTATGCCAGATGGATTATTGATTCTATCAAGTCTATGTTATTTGTGATCTTGCCTGCTCTCTGTTACTAGTAGCTATCTTGGCCAAGTAGATGCTGGTAACTCCAAGAGGGAGTATTTGTGCTCGATAGTAGGTTCATGCCTCTAGTAATCTGGGGAAGTGACAGAAATATCTAAGGTTGTAGATGTGTTGTTGCTACTAGGGAGAGAACAACAATCCTTTGTCCATGGGGCAATTGTATTGTTTACTTTACACACTTTGCTTAATGCAATTATCTGTTGCTTGCAACTTAATACCAGAAGGGGTTCAGATGATAACTTGAAGGTGGATTATTAGTCATAGATGCAGTTGGATTTCAGTCTATGTATTATGTTGTGATGCCCAATCAAATCTCGTAGGACTCAAGATGTCTAGTATATGCATTGTTATGCTTTCTCAATCTGTCAATTGCCCTGATGTAATTTGTTCACCCAACATGCTATTTTTCTTAAGGAGAAACACCTCTAGTGAACTGTGGACCCCAGTCCATTCCTTTACCATTAATATACCATCTACTGTTTACCATTTACTGTTTAGTTTCTGCAAGCAATTACTATCTTCCACACTATACGTTTAATCCTTTGTTTTCAACAAAACCAGTATGATTGAAAACCTCACTGTAAGTTGGGGAAAAGTTCTGTGGTTGTGTTGTGCAGGATTCCAAGTTGCTAGGAACACCTTGGAGTTGTTTCCTTATTCCTACTGGTTCGATAACCTTGGTTTCATAACTGAGGGAAACTTGTTGTTGTGCTCATCATACCTTCCTCTTGGGGTTCCCAACAAGCTCTACATATCTTGAGCCATCAAGCACGTTTTCTAGCGCCGTTGCCAGGGAGTTAAGGACAACTTCAATCTCTTCCTCCTCGCCAATATCTTTTTAGGGAGAAATAAGATTCTTGCAAGGGGAGTCTCTCACAACCAATCTCTTTACTTTGTTTTTGTTTTGCTTAGTTTATTTTTGTTTTGTTTGCTTGTTTCTTTTTATCAAAAACACAAAATATTTAGTTGTACTTGTTTGCTTCCTTTATAAAAAACACAAAAAAAATAGTTCCTATTTCAGTTTCTATTTGTGTTGGCTTGCTTTGATCTTGAAAAAAATGACTACTCTTGAAATCACTAAGTTGTGTGACTTCACTAGCATAAACAACAATGATTTCATGTGCACACCTATTGCTCCACCTATTCCTGAAGCTGCTTTCTTTGAAATTAAACCTGCATTGCTCAATCTTGTTATGAAAGAACAATTCTCTGGTGCTGGTACTGATGATGCTGCTTCTCACCTTAATAAATTTGTTGAACTTTGTGAGATGCAAAAACATAGGGATATAGATGGAGATATTATTAAGCTTAAATTGTTTCCTTTATCTTTGAGAGGAAAAGCTAAAGAATGGTTGCTATCCCTACCTAGAAATAGTATTGATTCTTGGATTAAATGCAAAGATGCTTTCATTGGAAAATATTATACTCCTGCTAAGACTATATCTATGAGAAGTGAAATAATGAAATTTAAACAATTTGATAATGAACATGTTGCTCAATCTTGGGAAAGAATGAAATCTTTGGTAAAGAATTACCCCACTCATGGACTGACTGCTTGGATGATTATCCAAACTTTTTATGCAGGACTAAATTATTCTTCAAGAAATCTATTGGATTCTGCTGCTGGAGACACCTTTATGACCATTACTTTGGGTGTTGCAACAAAGCTCCTTGATAATATGATGGTTAACTATTCTGAATGGCACACTGAGAGAGCTCCACAAGGTAAGAAGGTAAATTCTGGTGAACAAACCTCCTCCTTGAGTGATAAAATTGATGTTATTATGTCTATGCTTGTTAATGGAAAAGCTCATATTGATCCAAATCATGTTCCCTTAGCTTCTTTGGTTGCTCAAGAAGAGCAAGTTGATGTGAAGTTCATTAGAAATAATAATTTTGGCAACAATGCTTATGGTAATAACAATTATAGGCCTTATCCTCCTAATAATATCAATAGTTATCATGGTAAATCTAGAATGCCTAGTGAAGAAAGAATTTTAGAAGTTGAAAGAGCCACTAAAAACTTCATGCAAATGCAATATGAGCAAAATAAATTATTTACTAAAACCATGGAGGAGCAATCTACTATTTTGAAAAATATTAGTCATCAACTTGAGAGTTTAAATAGGGAAATTCCTGGTTTGCAATCCAAAATTTCGAATGCTGAAAAAAATATCATCTTTGTCTGAAGCACAATCTTTTTTGATTAATAAAATGGCTGCTAAACCTGAAACTATGGAAGACCCCTTTGCTGCTACTAATGCCATACAAGTTAGAATTGATGAAAATGTTAGACTATTAGCTGAATTACATGCTAAGTGGGAAAGAGAAGATGAAATTGCTAGAAATAGTAGTATTTGTACTATTACCACCACCAATATTGATGCTAGCAAACCACATGAAGTCCCCATTCCTTTGCAACAATGCCTAAAACCAATGGAACCTTTTCCAATAAAAATGCTAAAATTCTTCGAAATATGGGAAACAATAGTTCTAATACCTTGGATGGTAATTTTGATTTTGATCTTGATGGTTGCAATATTTGTGAAGTAATTATGTTCGTACAAAAGCTTGCTAGAAGTCCTAATGCTAGTGCTATGAATATGGCCTTTACAAAACATATTACAGATGCTCTAATAAAAATTAAAGAAGAAAAATGAAACATAAAGCTTCTATTCCTAGGAAATTAGAAGATGGTTAGGAACCCATAATTAATATGAAAGTGAATGATTTTGATCTCAAAGCTTTATGTGATCTTGGTACTAGTGTCTCTATTATGCCTAGAAAGATTTATGAAATGCTTGATTTGCCACCATTGGAAGATTGTTATTTAGATATCCAACTTGATGATAATGCTAAAAAGAAACTCATGGGGAGTATTAATTATGTTCTTATTATGGTTAACAATACCTATATCCCCGTTGATTTATATGTTTTGGATGTTGAATGCAATGCTTCTTGTCCTATTATTTTGGGAAGATCTTTTCTTAGAACTGTTGGTGCCATTATTGATATGAAGAAGGCACCATTAAATATCAATTCCCACTCAAGAAAGGTATAGACCACTTCCATAGGAAGAGATAGAAGATACCTTTTGCCTCTCCTATTTGTTTTTGATATTAATGCTTCTTCATTCCAAAATACTTGAATCTTGCTTCCTATGCTTAGCTGAAAGGCGTTAAAGAAAAGCACTATTGGGAGATAACCCAAATTAAATTTATTTTACTTTCAGTAAGTTTTTCTTTTGTTGAGGCTTAAGTTATTGCCTCAGTAATAACCTCTCCTTATCCTGTTTGTGTGGTTTTTGTGCCAAGAATAACCTCTAATGAGAGAGAAGTAAGACTTGGGAAAGTTGCTGTCCCGAAACAGATTTTTATGCTTCACTATAAAATATCGTGAAAAATCTCTGTATGTAGGATTGAGCAGTGATTTTCTGTGCTTATTCCCCAGGTTATTATCTAACTTTCGTTAGTTTAGAACTTTTCGATTTGAGCAATAGAAGGTCTTCGAAAAAATCGGTTTTTACTAGCTAGTATGTTTTGATAGATTTCTGCCATTATTTGCATTTGCCTCTTAATCTCTTTCTCTTTGAGTTCTATTTGATCACTTGAGCTTTTAGAAGGAATTGCTATAGTAGCTTGTGTTTTAATGGAAGTTTTACTTGTGTTGAAACTAAACTCAAAGACTTATTATCTTGAATACACTAATGTTGCCAATGAAGATTGTGTGAAGTTTCGTATGAAGGAAATTTTCAAGTGTAGGGAAGAATAATGTGATGAGATGAAGTATGGAAAAAATCGCAAGCTTGGGGATGCCACCCGTGTCACCCCAAGAAATATTGAAGAAGTACAAGCGTCAAAGCTAGGGGATGCCCAAGGCATCCCCTTCTTCATCAATAAAAATCTCAGGTTTTCTTCCAAAACACTTCATTTTTATTGTTTCATGCACAATTGTGTTGTTCTTGGAGCGTCTTTGTTTTTGTTTTTAGTTTTCTTTTGTTTGGTTTGCTTAAATAAATTGGTTGGACCCCTACATTCATATGTTGTTTCAAATAAGTTGATTGGTGTTGGAAAAGAGTATGAAGCCTCATGCTTATAAGTGGTACAAAAGGAGTTTGTTTTGACTGTGGCCTAGACTCTATCATGTCATGTTTGATGTTGCTTTGACCTTATGCTTAGTGATTATTTCTATAGCATGACTTGTTCCAAACAATTGAGATTGCTTAATGTGCCTTGAAAGGATCATGCGTTGTTTTAGCATACAAAAGTATAATATTGTGGTATTCTCCTTTGATGCTTTATTTGGGTTGACTTGGCACATGCTTACACCATGTTAAGACGATGAACCAGTCATCTTAGCCTCTATGATCATTTAGTTTTTGACTTGTAATATCACCTTATGCTTTAATTTATAATGTTTTGTCGCTTTGCATGATTGTGGCCATTATTTCTCTCTCAGTTGGTCGCTCCCAGTCTTTTGCTAGCCTCCACCTATACCAAGTATGAGTTCCACTCATGCATCCAACCTCCAAGAAAACCAAGTTATTCCAAAGAGTCCACTATAAATTCCTATGCATATTCATAGTATATTCCAAGTATATTCATGCTTTTATCTACCTTCTAAATTAAACTTTTGTTATGTGAAAATTAGTGATTAAAGCTCTCAAAAACTTGATGGCACACTTTATTTTCTTGCACTTAATAAACTTGAGCCATTGTGTCCATCTATGTTTCTTATATGCTTGCACTTTATAAGTCCTGAATTAGCAGAACCATGCTACCATGGGAAACGCTTTCAACATTGCACCTATTATTCAGTTGATATCATGTTCTTTTGTTTATGGATCCCGGCGATGTGAAATAAAAGGGGAGATTGTAATCTCATGGAGTTTGTATGTGTGTTAGAGAAACACCTGGGCGGCTAGCCTAAGCCATGCCTAATCATGGTGGAAACTTGCAGCATAACCATAGTGAGCATTCTGTGAAGCATCCTCAATAAAAACCTATGCAAATAGCAAATAAAAAGATTGCTGAGATGCTCATTGTCTGTTGCCTTGTCATTTTGATATGGGAAAGCTCCTGTGTCATGGGGCAAGGGGTACCCCATTGGCGGTTCTCCATGATACACATGTACTTACAATGACAAGAAATTACTTGTGACTAAAGTTGAGTAGCATGAGGTTCGGTACTCGTAAGCAAGGGACATGAGATTTTCAACTTATAACTTGTCAAGCATATCCTCATATTTGTGTCACTTTAACCTTAATCACCTGAAGATGCTTATGATAGGGGCAATGAGAGCTGAAAGCTATTAAGTACAATAATTTTTGGAAGCTTATTATGAAACTTGAAATCCCTGCTTCCCTCTGTGAAGGGGCTTTCTTTTTACTTTTATGTTGAGTATCCATCTTCTATATTTATGCACCAATTGAGAGAGCATAGTGGTCATTCTTAGTTTAATGTGCATTGTCCCAAAAATTGTTGATTGATTCATAACTTTGATATTGCTTGTTCTTAAATTATTTGTATCTAGTCACCCTTATGAACTTTGAAGGTGTCCTATGCATTTATGTTTTGCTATACCATGAGGGACAAGCTGAATAACACTCTTATTATGTTTTCTATATGTGAAACAAAAAAAACATCTTTCAATGCATTGTTATTCATGATCTTTTGTTTGTACCTTTTCATGTTACAATATAGTTGCTATGTCTTATTGTTATAACTCTATCTTTCATGCTCATGTTTAGAGTACTTTGATCCCAACTATCAATGCTTTACAAATACCTTGATCAAGATTGTGATGGACCTCTAAAATTATTCTTTTTTATCAGTTACCTACTCGAGGACGAGCAGGAGTTAAGCTTGGGGATGCTTGATGTGTCGTAAACGTATCTATAATTTTTTTTGCTCCATGCTTGTTTTATATCAACTTTCTTATGTTTTGTTTACACTTTGAGGTATTTTTATACATTTTATGGAACTAACCTATTAACAAGATGCCGCAGTGCCAGTTGCCTGTTTTCTGCTGTTTTTGGTTTCAGAAAAGCTAGTAAGTAAATATTCTCGAAATTGGACGGGATAAAAGCCAAAGTTAATATTTTACCAGAAGGAACACGGAGTCCGAAGGGAAGCCGAAGTGGGGCTACGAGGCGGCTATACCATAGCGTGGTGCAGCCACCCCCAAGGCGCGGAGCCCCATGGTGTGGGCCCTCGAGCGCCCACCGACGTTTCTCCTTTGCCTATAAAAGTACCCCACAGAAATCCTAAGTACCCGATCAAAAATCCATGAAAGAGTATGTAGCCGCCGCCATCTCCGTCCCTAGATCGGGGGGATCCGAAGCTCTTCCTGGCACCCTGCCGGAGGGAGAGATCACTGTGGAGGCCTTCTTCATCACCATGCCAGCCTCCGGAGTGATGCGTGAGTAGTCCACCCGTGGACTATGGGTCCATACAGTAGCTAGATTGTTGGTTCTCCTCCTTTGTGCTATCATGTTTAGATCTTGTGATCTCCGTTCATGATCAAGATCATCTATTTTGTAATCCTATATGTTGTGTTTGCGGGGATCCGATGGATACTATGTCAGATTGATTATTTATTCTATCATGTCTATGTTATTTGTGATCTTGCATGCTCTCCGTTGCTAGTAGCTATCTTGGCCAAGTATATACTTGTAACTCCAAGAGGGAGTATTTATGCTCGATAGTAGGTTCGTGCCTCTAGTAATCTGGGGAAGTGTCAGAAATCTCTAAGGTTGTAGATGTGCTGTTGCTACTAGGGAGAAAACAACAATCCTTTGTCCATGGGGCAATTGTATTGTTTACTTTACACACTTTGCTTAATGCAATTATCTGTTGCTTGCAACTTAATACTAGAAGCGGTTCAGATGATAACCTGAAGGTGGATTATTAGTCATAGATGCAGTTGGATTACAGTCTATGTATTATGTTGTAATGCCCAATCAAATCTCGTAGGGATCAAGATGTCTAGTATATGCATTGTTATGCTTTCTCAATCTATCAATTGCCCCGCTGTAATTTGTTCACCCAACATGCTATTTATCTTAAGGAGAAACACCTCTAGTGAACTGTGGACTCCAGTTCATTCCTTTACCATTAATATACCATCTACTGTTTACTTTCCGAAAGCAATATCTATCTTCGACACTATACATTTAATCTTTTGTTTTCAGCAAAACCAGTGAGATTGACAACCTCACTGTAAGTTGGGGCAATGTTCTGTGGTTGTGTTGTGCAGGATTCAAAGTTGCTAGGAACACCTTAGAGTTGTTTCCTTACTCCTACTGGTTCGATAACCTTGGTATCATAACTAAGGGAAACATGCTGCTGTGCTCATCATACCTTCCTCTTGGGGTTCCCAATGAGCTCTACATATCTTGAGCCATCACCCTACTGATACCATCAGGAAGGAGGATGTACACAAGAAGAGCAAGAGCGTTCTATACATTCAAGATGAAATAGATTCTGACTATTTTTTGTCTACTAAAGAACCTGGGATATGTGGAAATGTAAGACCATCCCATGTGGTTGCAGCAGAACCAACATAGTGTCTATGAGAAAACAGAGTTGCCGGTGAGGTAGATTGGGCCAATGTTCCGGTCCATCCAGGTAGAGATGATGGTGCAGCCCCACCCCTAGGAGTCAATACGATGTGTGCAGTATTAGGCATTAGAGATGATGGCCAAGATTCTGAATCAGATGAAGACTAGGGCACTATAGAGGATCAAGAATATGGTGATGATGAAATAGACGAGGAAACGATGAGGCTGGCATTCCAATCGATGATTTGGGTGTCAACATAGAAGAAATGAAACATGACCACGAGTATCCTATAATTTCGGCCGGCACCGAGTTCAGGAGCATGCATGTGTTCAGGATGTCGTTTCGGCATTTTTGTATCAAGGGGGAGTTCGATGTTCATCGACTAAAGAACACTGCCAAGAGGTATGAGGCCGTTTGCAGGTTAATGTGGAGGAATCGACGGGTCGCGGTACATGGTCCACGGAGGATCACAACAAGAGCCTTACCTGCATCAAAGGAAATTAGGGTATTGGGGCAATGAATGCAGAAAACCATTCAAACTTTCTCTCTTTTCACTCTATAACTAGAAACGAGTCGACTTCACTTATCTTGTAAGTGAATCTATGTTGTAGGTGAACAAAATGGGCCCTCCCCACATGTGTCCTACAGGCAGCAAACTGAAATCCTCAATGGCTGATGGGTGGCTATACAAGCTATGTCCATACTAAAGGATAACCCTAAGGAGACCGTGGAGAATATTCCGACTAGCCTCGGTTCTAAATACAATATTGTCCTATCGTATTACATGGTTTGGAAAGGTAAAGAGAAAACTATGAGGGTCTTGCATGGGGATTGGACCAATAGCTTCATGATGTTGTACAACTTCAAGGCGGAGGTACAAGCAAGGTCTCCGGGGAGTGTTGTGGAGATTGACACTGAATCAGTACGTGGGAACATTTATTTTAAAAGTTTTTTCATGGTGCTTAAACCTTGCATCCAGGGATTCAAGGACGGCTGTAGGACATATCTGAGTGTAGACAACACTGTCCTAACTAGCAAATAGAAAGGTTGCCTGGCATCTGCCAAATCACTTGATGGTCACAACTGGATGTTCCCAGTGGCATTCGGGCTATTCGAAACAGAAGCAGAGGAAACCTGGGTCTGGTTTATGAGGCAGCTCAGGAGATTAATAGGACACATGGATCCATTGGCTATATCCACGAATGCATGCAAAGGGATGATGAATGCAGTGAAGGAGGTGTTCCCGCAAGCTGAAGGTAGAGAATGCCATGCCCATTTGATGCTCAACTTTTACTCACACTATGCAGGCAATGTATTTCGATACATGTTTCCTGCCGCTAGAGCTTATAAAGCTAGTAGTAGCGAATATTTCACGAGCAAGATTTTTGTGGAAGCCCCTAACACTACTAGGAAACAGCTTATCAGTGGCGCACCTTTTTTCACTATCCGTGGCACATTTCCTAGTGCGCCACTGATACGTCACCACTGATAACTATCTTCTGTGGCGCATATTTAAATGCGCCACATAAATCTCAAACTTCTGTGGCGCATAGGGCCAATATGCACCACAAAAGTTTTTTTCAAAAATTCAAAAAAATGCGGGCCAGATCTCAAACTTCTGTGGCGCATATGGACAATATGCGCCACAAAAGTTTTTTTCAAATTTAAAAAAAAACCGGGCCAGATCTAGATCTGGCCGGAGGTGGTGGTTATGGTGGTGGCTGGTGGGTGGTGGCTGGTGGCTGGAGGAGGGCTAGGAGGAGGTCGCCGGAGTTGGTGGTGGAGGAGCAGGAGGAGGTCGCCGGAGTTGGTGGTGGAGGAGGAGGAGGCCGCCGGAGTTGGTGGTGGAGGAGGAGGAGGCCGCCGGAGTTGGTGGTGGAGGAGGAGGAGGTTGCCGTAGGTCGCCGGAGTTGGCGGTGGAGGAGGAGGAGGAGCTCGCCGGAGTTGGTGGTGGTGGTGGAGGAGGAGGAGGTCACCGGAGGAGGAGGTTGCCGGAGGTGGAGGTGGCTGGAGAGTGGAGAAGGAGGAGGGAGGAGAAGGGGATAAGTGTGGAGGGGAGGAGAAGTGGGAAGGGGAGAAGAAGTGGGAGGAGAAAAAGGAAAAAGAGAGGGAGAAGGGCCCCGACGGGATTCATATTTCGAATCCTGCCCAAGACTTCTGTGGCGCATATGGGAGAAATGCGCCACAGAAGTTTTACCCCCTTTTTTATTTTTTTGCAGTAAAAAACCTTCTACCCTAAGTAACTTTTTACTCTTTTCGAATTTGGGGATTCTGTAAAATCGGTCATTGAATTCGAGTAGGGAATTTCGAGACGATCATTTTGATAGGTTAAAGATTTTTTTCCGACATCGTATGCAAAAGTTATGGCCATTTTACCGTGCCATGACCTATTTTTGCAAAATACATTGAAATTCATATATTTCAATTTTCACTACAACTACACCCTAAAATATAACTACATCTCAAAGGAATTATTTTTTTGAATTTTTTATCATTTTCGTTTATTTTTACAAAACTGAAAAGGCGATCCACGGGGGGGGGGGGGGGTCTGTTTTTGCATGTTTTGTGGCGCATATACCTATATGCGCCACAGAAACATCACTTTTTGTGGCACATATCCACATATGCGCCACAGACGTTTCTCTCCCTTTTTTTGGTTCTAGGTCCCATCAACTTTCTGTGGCGCATATGGACATATGCACCACAGAAGTTTCTCCCCCTTTTTTCGGTGCTAGGTCCCATCAACTTTCTGTGGCACATACATCTATATGCGCCATAGAATCATCACTTTATGTGGCGCACACAAAAATATGCGCCACAGAAATGTGGACTTCTGTGGCGCATATTTCATAGTGCGCCATTGATACATATCTGTGGCGCATGGTTTTAAATATGCGCCACAGAATATCTTGTCTACCTATAAGCTGTTTCCTAGTAGTGTAAACTTCCGCAGTACTTAGCCATCCATCATTCACAGCTATGGAAGAGGATTTAATTTAACGCTGACATCAAAGTTGATTACATAAACAACAACCTTGCAGAATGCCTGAATAACTAGGTGAAGGACACAAACGTGCGTCTTGTTCATATCTTGGTGGACAACATACATGGTATGATAATGAAGCTGTTAAATATAAGGAGAGAGATCAGTAGGAGACTTAGAGGACATATGGTACCACCTGTTGTATAACAACTCCACAAGAGAAGCCGAGGACTTTCTCATCTTAGGGTTCTCCCGTTAACCAGCAGCAGCTGTGAGGTGGTCGATATGTCCAAAAGTGGCCACATGGATGTTGTGAATATCCAGTGGCGAGAATGCACATGCTTAGAGTGGCAGCGTACCGGGAAACTGTGCGACCACGCCTTGGCCTTCTTGGTGAAGAAAAGAACTCTACCACATTTGGATCAGTATTTGTCCGACTATACTCTATGGAAAAGTTTAGAGCTATGTACACTGGATCCGTCGAGCCATGTACAGACCCATCTCAGTGGCCTCAAGTCCAACTGAGTTTCAAGCTTTGCCAGCCAATTACAAAAAGGGGCAGAGGAAGACCTCAGGTGAATAGGTTTAAGAATTTTCTGGAGAAGAAGGGTTCGGATTTTTGTGCTAGCAAGAAGGGAAAACACATATGCAAGACCTGCCATCTTATAGGCCATAGAGCAGCGGGCTGTCCCCTTAATGCTCCCAAACCTAGGTATGAGATGATACATTCAATTTTTTTGTTTATAATCTGTAGATATTAGGTAGTAATCCCTGTACTATTTTTTTTACAGGAAGCGCAAGGTAAGAAACAAGACCACCAACTCAGTGATTTTGCTGCAGGAAGAAAACCAAAATGAGTGGAGTGATGATGCTGGACACGATCCTGGTGCTGATTGGCATGACTTCCCTCGACCCGGAGATGCAGGGTATGTGAAGGTATGAAAATTGGCACCCAGGAAGAGGAAGAAGGCAGGAAATGAAGAAGCCAGTGGAAGTGAAGGCAATAGGAAGAAAGTTGGCACCCAGGAAAAGGAAGAAGACTAGCAGTGTAGAAGCCTAATAATGTGTTGAACTTGAACCTATATATGTAATTTGGTTAAACTCTGGAGCTGTGTACGTGGAACTTGTCGGGCGGAACAATCTTCCTCCCGTTCTTGGAGTAAAATGTATCATGACTTGAGGATTAGACACGACCGAGGCCACTAGTTGAATCTGAAATTGTGACTGTGCCACTACTATCTGAACAATCGCACCACCGGGACCGCGATAGCTGAGAGGTTAAGGGGTCTCCAAAATCGATGGATGTTAGTGGCACAAACATGAATTATTTATAGGCACTTAATAAATCCCTGCTATTGGCATTACACTTATGATAAGGTTCTGAGCTAAAAAAGGCAGGGAAGTCATGCCGAAATAAGTTCTAAACATGAATTATTTATAGGCACTTAATAAATCCCTGCTATTGCCATTACACTTATGATAAGCATTACAATTATTTATAGCCTGGCCCACACTCTAACTCCCTCGAAACTTGTCATGGCTCGCGCCGGTAGATCCATCTGCTCCACCACTCGCGGTCGTTCTCGCCGTAGCAGATCCACCCCAAGATCCTACCATCGCAGTATCAAATGGCCATGGTTTCTTGAGCTAAACTACTATGCTACGTCTCCGAGCTCGGCCCCTCCTATCTGTAGAAGGACTGCTGCGGCATCGAGCTCGAGCAGGAGCCGCAAAGTGTGACGGGGCTTGGTCCATGCCACCCCTGTCCCCTTCGTCATTGTCAATTCTGATGTGGAGGACGGCAGGGACGAAGTAATGTAGAATGCCATTGTTGCCTCCTTGGTGAAGAGAAAGCCATAGGTGGGAGTGGATGTTGCTGGGAAGGGCATGGCGTGTCACTAATCAAGGTGGACTCCAACGATAGCAATGTGATATGGGTTTAGATGTTGTTTAGGCTGGTTACAATTTCGGTTGTGTTTAGTGCGAGTACGATTATTGTAATGGGTTTCGTGAGCTATATTGAGAAATATGTGCAATAACAACGTGTAAGTGCTTCCACTTTAGAAATTGTGTCTGTGACATTTGCATGTTGCGGGATCCACGTAGATTACATGTAAACAAACCAACAAAATTAGATTACAACCATCAGACGATAGTTGAAGGATGAAAAAGAAGTGGGGATAGTGGCTTCGAGGGGAAGGAAGAGAAGTGGGGACACTGACAGGTGGTCCCACGGAACACGTGACACTAACAGGCGGGAGCACACGGTATTGCCAGTCTGTCTAGAGCAAGCGGACTTTGCGACGTGACAACAACAAGCTGATGGGACCTATTACTTATCTGCCAGATAAGTAAACTTGTCGAATTATTAAGGAGTACTAAGAAACCACATCTGAAGTTTGTCAAGAAATCAGACAAAAGATCTGTAGTTAGATCAGCGAATAGCAAGATGATTTAAGATGAATTCAAACACTTGTAAAATGATTTCTTACAATGAAGGTAGCGACCCGAAAATCAACAGCTGTCGTTCGGGCACGGCGCACGAAAGGCGGTGGCATTGTCCGGGCACAGTGACGTGTGGTGGAGAGGGGTTGTGGAGGAAACGTGCTCACTCACGAGCTCTGTGATATTACTAGTACGCTATATGGGGGTGGAAATAATAATAATATAAGTGAAAATTAAGCACAGCAAATCATGTCGCAGAACAGGCTACCTGTGGATCGCTCTTACGAAGAACCATCTTAGTCGTCCATGCACCCCAATCGAACGGTCTGCAAAAATTGGATTAGACAACAAGTTATTCACAGGAGAGGGCCTTCTATAAGATGCTATCTAACGGCCACCATTGGACGCGATCTAACGGCTTTCCTATGTATTTTTGGTTTATATGACCAAGGTTTGTCACACTAATCCACTAGTGTCATTGCATGTGTTCTTTTCCTAGACCACATTGATCCACTAGTGGCATTGCATGTGTTCTTTTCCTAAACCACAATGATCCACATGACAACACACACTCCAATGGATTCTGTGATGCAACTTCTGCCACACTGGTGCAACATGCAACATGGAAGATTCTTTCCTATTTGTTTTTGGTCTTTCTGACCAAGGTTTGACACACTGATCCACTAGTGGAATTGCATGTGTTCTTGTCCTAGACCACTTGGATACCCATGAGAACACACACTCTAGTGGATTTTGCGATGCAACTTCTACCACACTAGTGCAACATGCAAATATGGAAGTTTCTTTCCTATCTGTTTTTGGTCTCTGTAACCAAGGTTTGACACACTAATCCACTAGTGTCATTGCATGTGTGTTCTTTTCATAAACCACATGGATCCACTAGATGTCAATGCATGTGTGTTCTTTTTCCAAAACCAAATGGATCCACCAGATGTCATTGCATGTATGTTCTTTTCATAAACCACATGGATCCACTAGAGTCAGTGGATGTGTGTGTGTATCAATGTGCATCATTGTGGTTTTGAAAAAGAACACATGCAATGATGACACTCTAGCATGTGATCTCCAGCCATGTCCAGGAACCCTAGTATCATGCTGGGATTCAACTGCAGCATGCATTGTACCACCAGTGTGAGAGATGCTGCATCACCGCACCCACTTGGATGTGTGTGTATCAGTGTGCATCATTGTGGTTTTGGAAAAGAACACATGCAATGATGCCACTCCAGCATGTGGTGTCCAACCATGTCCAGGAACCCTAGCAGCATGCTGGGATTCAACTTCAGCATGCATTGTACCACCAGTTTGAAAGATGCTACATCACCACACCCACTTGGATGTGTGTGTGTCAGTGTGCATCATTGTGGTTTTGGAAAAGAACACATGCAATGATCCCACTCCAACATATGTGTTCTTTTCATAAACCACATGGAACCAATAGATGTCATTGCATGTGTGCTCTTTTCCTAAACCACACGGATCCACTAGTCATTGCATGTGTGTTCTTTCCATAAACCACATGGATCCACTAGATGTCATTTCATGCGTGTTCTTTTACAAAACCACATGGAGTCACTGATGTCATTGCATGTGTGTTCTTTTCATAAACCACGTGGATCTACTAGATGTCATTACATGTCTGTTATTTTCACAACCCATATGGATCCACTAAATGGCATTCATGTGTGTGTATTAGTGTGCATCATTAAGGTTTTGGAAAAGAACACATGCAATGATGCCACTCTAGTATGTGGTGTCCAACCATGTCCAGGAACCCTAGCAGCATGCTGGGATTCAACTGCAGCATGCATTCTATCACCAGTTTGAAATATGTTGCATCCCCACACCCATTTGGATGTGTGTGTATAAGTGTGCATCATTGTGGTTTTGGAAAAGAACACATGCAATGATGCCACTCCAGCATGTGGTGTTCAACCATGTCCAAGAACCCTAGCAACATGATAGGATTCAACTGTAGCATGCAGTGTACCACCAATTTGAGAGATGCCGCATCACCACACCCACTTGGATGTATGTGTATCAGTGTGCATCATTGTAGTTTTGGAAAAAAACACATGCAATGATGCCACTCCAACATGTGGTGTCCAACCATGTCCAGGAACCCTAGCAGCATCCTGGGATTCAACTGCAGCATGCATTATACCACCAGTTTGAAAGATGCTACATCGCCACACCCACTTGGATGTGTGTGTGTTAGTGTGCGTAATTGTGGTTTTGGAAAAGAACACATGCAATGATGCCACTCCAGCATTTGTGTTCTTTTCATAAACCACATCTATTGTGGGGGTGGCATCATTTGGCCAGACCATAGCTAGAGCACATACCAAATATATATTACCCAAAGAGAATCCCCTAAAAATTGCTACTAGGTAAGGTTCTTTGTAATTCAAGAAATTAAGTGCATTATCAAGATTGCAAATTTATCTTGATTTTATGAATGAAATTGCAGAAAAGTTAGGTTGAAGAGTTGATTTGGCGGCATTTTTTTGCCCCCTCTACCTTTGGTCACGCTCCGCCATTGCAACCATGTCTAGGAACCCTAACAGCATGCTGGTATTCAACTGCAGCATGCATTGTACCACCAGTTTGAAAGATGCTGCATCACCACACCCACTTGGATGTGTGTGTGTGTCACTGTGCATCATTGTGGTTTTGGAAAAGAACACATGCAATGATGCCACTCCAGCATGTGTGTTCTTTTCATAAACCACATGGATCCACAAGATGTCATTGCATGTGTGTTCTTTTCCTAAACCACATGGATCCACTAGAGTCATTGCACGTGTGTTCTTTTCATAAACCACATGGATCCACTAGATGTCATTGCATGTGTGTTCTTTTCCAAAACCACATGGATCCACTGATGTCATTGCTGGTGTGTTCTTTTCATAAACCACATGGATCCACTAGATGTCATTGCATGTGTGTTCTTTTCATAAGCCACATGGATCCACTAGATGTCATTTCATGTGTGTGTACGTGTGTATTAGTGTGCATCATTGTGGTTTTGGAAAATAACACATGCAATGATGCCACTCCAGCATGTGGTGTCCAACCATGTCCAGGTACCCTAGTAGCATACTCAGATTCAACTGCAACATGCATTCTATCACCAGTTTGAAAGATGTTGCATCACCACACCCACTTGGATGTATGTGTGTATTAGTGTGCATCATTGTGGTTTTGGAAAAGAACACATGCAATGATGCCACTCCAGCATGTGGTGTCCAACCATGTCTAGGAACCCTAGAAGTATGCTGGGATTCAACTGTAGCATGCATTGTACCACCAGTTTGAGAGATATGATGCTGCATTACCACACGCAGTTGGATGTGTGTGTATCATTGTGGTTTTGGAAAAGAACACATGCAATGATTCCACTCCAGGATGTGTGTTCTTTTCCTAAACAACATGGATCCATTAGAGTCATTGCATGTGTGTTCTTTTCATAAACCACATGGATCCACTAGATTTCGTTGCATGTGTGTTCTTTTCCACAACCACATGGATCCACTGATGTCATTGCATGTGTGTTCTTTTCATAAACCACATGGATCCACTAGATGTCATTGCATGTGTGTTCTTTTCATAAACCACATGGATCCACTAGATGTCATTGCATGTGTGTTCTTTTTTATAAACCACATGGATCCACTAGATTTCATTGCATGTGTGTTATTTTCATAAACCACATTGATCAACTGATGTCATTGCATGTGTGTTGTTTTCATAAACCACATGGATCTACTAGATGTCATTGCATGTGTGTTATTTTCCTAAACCACATGGATACACTAGATGTATTTGCATGTGTGTTCTTTTCATAAACCACATGGAACCAATAGATGTCATTGCATGTGTGCTCTTTTCCTAAACCACACGGATCCACTAGTCATTGCATGTGTGTTCTTTCCATAAACCACATGGATCCACTAGATGTCATTGCATGCGTGTTCTTTTACAAAACCACATGGAGTCACTGATGTCATTGCATGTGTGTTCTTTTCATAAACCACGTGGATCTACTAGATGTCATTACATGTCTGTTATTTTCACAACCCATATGGATCCACTAAATGGCATTCATGTGTGTGTATTAGTGTGCATCATTAAGGTTTTGGAAAAGAACACATGCAATGATGCCACTCTAGTATGTGGTGTCCAACCATGTCCAGGAACCCTAGCAGCATGCTGGGATTCAACTGCAGCATGCATTCTATCACCAGTTTGAAATATGTTGCATCCCCACACCCATTTGGATGTGTGTGTATAAGTGTGCATCATTGTGGTTTTGGAAAAGAACACATGCAATGATGCCACTCCAGCATGTGGTGTTCAACCATGTCCAAGAACCCTAGCAACATGATAGGATTCAATCAGAGCATGCAAAGTGTACCACCAATTTGAGAGATGCCGCATCACCACACCCACTTGGATGTATGTATCTGTGCATCATTGTAGTTTTGGAAAAAAACACATGCAATGATGCCACTCCAACATGTGGTGTCCAACCATGTCCAGGAACCCTAGCAGCATCCTGGGATTCAACTGCAGCATGCATTATACCACCAGTTTGAAAGATGCTACATCGCCACACCCACTTGGATGTGTGTGTGTTAGTGTGCGTAATTGTGGTTTTGGAAAAGAACACATGCAATGATGCCACTCCAGCATTTGTGTTCTTTTCATAAACCACATCTATTGTGGGGGTGGCATCATTTGGCCAGACCATAGCTAGAGCACATACCAAATATATATTACCCAAAGAGAATCCCCTAAAAATTGCTACTAGGTAAGGTTCTTTGTAATTCAAGAAATTAAGTGCATTATCAAGATTGCAAATTTATCTTGATTTTATGAATGAAATTGCAGAAAAGTTAGGTTGAAGAGTTGATTTGGCGGCATTTTTTTGCCCCCTCTACCTTTGGTCACGCTCCGCCATTGCAACCATGTCTAGGAACCCTAACAGCATGCTGGTATTCAACTGCAGCATGCATTGTACCACCAGTTTGAAAGATGCTGCATCACCACACCCACTTGGATGTGTGTGTGTGTCACTGTGCATCATTGTGGTTTTGGAAAAGAACACATGCAATGATGCCACTCCAGCATGTGTGTTCTTTTCATAAACCACATGGATCCACAAGATGTCATTGCATGTGTGTTCTTTTCCTAAACCACATGGATCCACTAGAGTCATTGCACGTGTGTTCTTTTCATAAACCACATGGATCCACTAGATGTCATTGCATGTGTGTTCTTTTCCAAAACCACATGGATCCACTGATGTCATTGCTGGTGTGTTCTTTTCATAAACCACATGGATCCACTAGATGTCATTGCATGTGTGTTCTTTTCATAAGCCACATGGATCCACTAGATGTCATTTCATGTGTGTGTACGTGTGTATTAGTGTGCATCATTGTGGTTTTGGAAAATAACACATGCAATGATGCCACTCCAGCATGTGGTGTCCAACCATGTCCAGGTACCCTAGTAGCATACTCAGATTCAACTGCAACATGCATTCTATCACCGCTTTGAAAGATGTTGCATCACCACACCCACTTGGATGTATGTGTGTATTAGTGTGCATCATTGTGGTTTTGGAAAAGAACACATGCAATGATGCCACTCCAGCATGTGGTGTCCAACCATGTCTAGGAACCCTAGAAGTATGCTGGGATTCAACTGTAGCATGCATTGTACCACCAGTTTGAGAGATATGATGCTGCATTACCACACGCAGTTGGATGTGTGTGTATCATTGTGGTTTTGGAAAAGAACACATGCAATGATTCCACTCCAGGATGTGTGTTCTTTTCCTAAACAACATGGATCCATTAGAGTCATTGCATGTGTGTTCTTTTCATAAACCACATGGATCCACTAGATTTCGTTGCATGTGTGTTCTTTTCCACAACCACATGGATCCACTGATGTCATTGCATGTGTGTTCTTTTCATAAACCACATGGATCCACTAGATGTCATTGCATGTGTGTTCTTTTCATAAACCACATGGATCCACTAGATGTCATTGCATGTGTGTTCTTTTTTATAAACCACATGGATCCACTAGATGTCATTGCATGTGTGTTATTTTCATAAACCACATTGATCAACTGATGTCATTGCATGTGTGTTGTTTTCATAAACCACATGGATCTACTAGATGTCATTGCATGTGTGTTATTTTCCTAAACCACATGGATACACTAGATGTATTTGCATGTGTGTTCTTTTCATAAACCACATGGATCCATTAGATGTCATTGCATGTGTCTTCTTTTCAAAAACCACATGGATCCACTGATGTCATTGCATGTGTGTTCTTTTCACAAACCACATGGATGTACATGGCAACACACACTCTAGTGGATTTGTGATGCAACTTTTGCCACACTGGTGCATCATCCAATGTGGAACCTGCTTTCCTATCTGTTTTTGGTCACTATGACTGATGGCTCAAGATATGTAGAGCTCGTTGGGAACCCCAAGAGGAAGGTATGATGAGCACAGCAGGAAGTTTCCCTCAGTTATGAAACCATGGTTATCGAACCAGTAGGAGTAAGGAAACAACTCCAAGGTGTTGCTAGCAACTTGGAATCCTGCACAACACAATCATAGAACTTTGCCCCAACTTACAGTGAGGTTGTAAATCTCACTAGTTTTTCTGAAAACAAAGGATTAAACGTATAGTGTGGAAGATAGTAATTGCTTGCAAAAAGTAAACAGTAAATGGTAAACAGTAGATGGTATATTAATGGTAAAGGAATGGACTGGGGTCCACAGTTCACTAGAGGTGTTTCTCCTTAAGATAAATAGCATGTTGGGTGAACAAATTACAACGGGGCAATTGACAGATTGAGAAAGCATGACAATGCATATACTAGACATATTGATCTCTATGAGATTTGATTGGGCATTACAACATAATACATAGACTGTAATCCAACTACATCTATGACTAATAATCCACCTTCAGGTTATCATCCGAACCCCTTCCAGTATTAAGTTGCAAGCAACAGATAATTGCTTTAAGCAAAGTGTATAAAGTAAACAATACAATTGACCCATGGATAAAGGATTGTTGTTTTCTCCCTAGTAGCAACAACACATCTACAACCTTAGAGATTTCTGTCACTTCCCAAGATTACTAGAGGTATGAACCTACTATCGAGCATAAATACTCCCTCTTGGAGTTACAAGCATATACTTGGCCAAGATAGCTACTAGCAACGGAGAGCATGTTAGATCACAAATAACATAGACATGATAGAATCAATAATCAATCTAACATAGTATCTCAATATCCATCGGATCCTCACAAACACAACATATAGGATTACAAATAGATGATCTTGATCATGAACGGAGCTCACAAGATCTAAACATGATAGCACAAAGGAGGAGAACCAACCATCTAGCTACTGTATGGACCCATAGTCCAAGGACGAACTACTCACGCATCACTCCGGAGGCTAGCATGGTGATGAAGAAGGCCTCCGGGGTGATCTCTTCCGTTCGGCAGGGTACCAGGAAGACCTTCGGGTCCCTCGATCTAGGGATGGAGATGGCGGCGGCTATAGATTCTTTCGTGGATGTTTGATCAGGTACTTAGGGTTTCTGCATCAGGATACTTTTATAGGCGAAGGGGCAAGGTCAGTGGACGCCCGAGGGGCCCACACCATGGGGTGGCGCGCCCTAAGGGGTGGCCGCACCATCCCTAGGTATGGCCACCTCGTGGCCCCACTTCGGCTGCCCTTCAGACTCCGTGTTCCTTCTGGTAAAATATTGCCTTTGGCTTTTGTCCCGTCCGGTTCCGAGAATATTTCCTTACTAGCTTTTCTGAAACCAAAGACAACATAAAGTAGGAAACTGGCACTTCGTCATCTTGTTAATATGTTAGTTCCAGTAAATGTATAATAATACCTCAAAGTGTAAACAAAACATAAGAAAGTTGATACAAAACAAGCATGGAGCATCAAAAATTATAGATACGTTTATGACGTATCAAGCACCCCCAATCTTAACTCCTGCTTGTCCTCGAGTAGGTAAGTGATAAAAAGAATAATTTTTTAGGTGACATGCACCATCGCAATCTTGATAAGGTATTTGTAAAGCATTGATAGTTGGGATCAAAGTACTCTAAACATGAGCATGAAAGATAGAGTTGTAACAATAAGACATAGCAACTATGTTGTAACATGAAAAGGTACAAATAAAAGATCATGAATAACAATGCATTGAAAGGCGTTTGTTTGTTTCACATATAGAAAACACAATAAGAGTGCTATTCAGATTGTCCCTCATGGTATAGCAAAACATAAATGCATAGGACACGTTCAAAGTTCATAAGGGTGACTAGATACAAATAATTTAAGAACAAGCAATATCAAAGTTATGAATCAATCAACAAGTTTTGGGACAATGCACATTAAACTAAGAATGACCACTATGCTCTCTCAATTGGTGCATAAAGATAGAAGATGGAGACTCAACATAAAAGTAAACAAGAAAGGCCCTTCACAGAGGGAAGCAGGGATTTCAAGTTTCATAATAAGCTTCCAAAAATTATGATACTTATTAGCGTTCAGCTCTCATTACCCCTATCATAATCATCTTGAGGTGATTAAGGTTAAAGTGACACAAATATGAGGATATGCTTGACAAGTTATAAGTTGAAAATCTCATGCCCGTTGCTTACAAGTACCGAACCTCATGCTACTCAACTTTAGTCACAAGTAAGTTCTTGTCATTGTAAGTACATGAGTATCATGGAGAACCGCCAACGGGGTACCCCTTGCCCCATGACACAGGAGCTTTCCCATATCAAAATGACAAGGCAACAGACAATGAGCATCTCATCGATCTTTTTATTTGCTATTTGCCTAGGTTTTTATTGAGGATGCTTCACAGAATGCTCAATATGGTTATGCTGCAAGTTTCCACCATGATTAGGCATGGCTTAGGCTAGCCGCCCAGGCGTTTCTCTAACACACATACAAACTCCATGAGCTTACAAGCTCCCCTTTTATTTCACACCGCCGGGATCCATAAACAAAAGAACATGATATCAACTGAATAATAAGTGCAATGTTGAAAGCATTCCCCATGGTATCATGGTTCTGCTAATTCACAACTTATAAAGTGCAAGCATATAAGCGATGGACACAATGGTTCAAGTTTATTAAGTGCAAGAAAATAAAGTGTGCCATCAAGTTTGTGAGAGCTTTAATCACTAATTTTCACAAAACAAAAGTTTAATTTGGAAGGTAGATAAAAACATGAATACTTGGAATGGTGTAACACACCATGCATAGGAATTTATAGTGGACTCTTTGGAATAACTTGGTTTTCTTGGAGGTTGGATGCATGAGCGGAACTCATACTTGGTATAGGTGGATGCTAGCAAAAGACTGGGAGCGACCACCTAAGAGAGCAACAATGGCCATAATCATGCAAAGCGACAAAACATTATTAATTAAAGCATAAAGTGATATTACAAGTCAAAAACTAAATGACCATATAGGCTAAGGTGACTGGTTCATACATTTAACATGGTGTAAGCATGTGCCAAGTCAACCCAAATAAAGCATCAAAGGAGAATACCATAATATTATGCTTTTGTATGCTAAAACAACGCATGATTTTTTCAAGGCACATTAAGAAATCTCAATTGTTTGGAACAATTCATGCTACAGGAATAATCACTAAGCATAAGGTCAAAGCAATATCAAACATGACATGATAAAGTCTAGGCCACAGTCAAAACAAGCTCCTTTTGTACCACTTATAAGCATGAAGCTTCCTACTCTTTTCAAACACCAATCAACTTATTTGAAACAACATATGAATGCGGGGGTACAACCAATTTATTTAAGCAAACCAAACAAAAGAAAACTAAGAACAAAAACAAAGACGCTCCAAGAACAACACAATTGTGCATGAAACAATAAAAATGAAGTGTTTTGGAAGAAAATCTGAGATTTTTATTGATGAAGAAGGGGATGCCTTGGGCATCCC
Source organism: Avena insularis (assembly GCA_023614405.1). Lineage (NCBI taxonomy): Eukaryota > Viridiplantae > Streptophyta > Magnoliopsida > Poales > Poaceae > Avena > Avena insularis. The sequence goes on from CM042690.1 coordinate 547,885,361, forward strand.
CAAGCTTTTACGCTTGTACCTCTTGAATATTTCTTGGGGTGACACGGGTGGCATCCCCAAGCTTGAGCTTTTTTCCATACTTCATCTCATCACATTATTCTTCCCTACACTTGAAAATTTCCTTCATACAAAACTTCACACTATCTTCATTAGCAACATTAATGTATTCAAGATAATAAGTTTTTGGGTTTAGTTTCAACACATGTAAAAATTCCATTAAAGCACAAGCTACTGTAGCAATTCCTTCTAAAATCTCAAGTGATCAAAGAGAACTCAAAGAGAAAGATATTAAGAGGCAAATGCAAATAATGGCAAAAATTTGTCAAAACAGACCAACAGGTAAAGCCAATTTTTTCGAAGACCTTCTGTTGCTTAAATCGAAAAGTGCTAAACTAACGAAAGTTAGATAATAACATGGGGAATAATCACAGAAAATTACATCTCAATCCGACGTACAAGAATTGTTCATGATTGTTTACAGTGAAGCACACAAATCTGTTTCAGGACAACAACTTTCCCAAGTCTTACCTTCCTCCAATTAGAGGCCATTCTTGGCACGAAAACGAAATAAAAATGATAACTAGAGGTAATTACAGTAGTAACAACTTCCAAGACTCAAAAAAAAAAATATTGAAAAGAAAACATTGGGTTATCTCCCAAGTGTGCTTTTCTTTAACACCTTTGAGCTAGGCTTAGTAATTTAAGAAGATGCTCACATAAGAAATATGAATTGAAGCAAAAGAGAGCATCAAGGAGAAAATATGCAACACATTTAAGTATAACCCACTTCCTATGCATAGGAATCTTGTAAGAAAATAAATCAAAGAAGTACATAGTAACAAGAATGGGTAGATAAAACAAGAGCAACTTCGGAACTTTCAATAGAAGGAGAGGTGTTTTAGTAACATGAGAATTTCAACAACCATATTTTCCTCTCTCATAATGATTTTCAGTATCATCATGAACAAACTCAACAATATAAACATCACACTCATCCTCCTTTGGTAAGCATGGAGGGCGATCAAATAAGGTATTGGTTAAAGAGTTACTCTTATTGGGAGGTAGACATGTGTAGCTGCTCCATTCTTCCTCCTCTTGATCATCACTCTCCTCCTCTTTTTCATCCAATGAGCTTCTAGTTTCAGCAATTTCTTCTTCCATAGGCTCCTGCAAGGCATTAGTCTCTTCCGTTGGTGGAGAGCATTTATTAAGATATTTAAGAATATAGCCATTTTCTTCCTTGTAATTATCAAAGAAAATTTTAAGTATATCATAAACCTCATATTTATAAGGTGCATCATCAGTATTTCCAAGAAAATAAGCAAGTTTGAATGCACCCTTCCAAGAAATAAATTCTTCAATTTGTTCCACATCATAAAAGTCATAATTTCCCTTAACATAAGAAGATATGGTAACATTATCATTATACTCACATTGAAAAGGGAGGTGTTTATATGTAACATCCCAAAACTTTAATCCAAGTGATCAAGATCAAATCTACCCAATTTAGGGTTAACAAAAACTTTTTCTATTTAAAATCTTTAAGCATACATATGTGTGCATTTAAAATAGGAGTTGTTTGAAAGGCCACTATTGTTTGTTCTAATTGTTGTAAAATGGTTCTATGATGAATGTCACATCATCTAGATCATCCCCAAGAAAATCCCAAAGAAAAAGAAATCAAAAAGAAGTAAATAAGGAAATGGTCACTTTTGCCATTTTAATCACCTAGCCCACTTTGGCTAATCCTAGCACTCAAATTCAAACAGAAACAATTGTGGATCTTTCCACCCCTTGCTAGTACAAGTAGTGATGTACCAAGGGACACTTTGTGATCTCCCAAAAACATTTGAACTCTAAATTTAAAGGACATTTGAAAATTGAATCTAGTTCATATGTCTAGATCACACTTATTCAAAACCACTCAAATGAACTCCATTTCAAAATCCAAAGCAAACCTAGAAGCTTAAGCATAAGATAGACCACTCCACCAAAAATCTTTGAAAAATTCAAATATTTTGTTCATGCGGCCATTTGGTCGAACAGGTGGCAGGCAAGATTTTCATGCCTAACTAATACTGTTTATGGATCAATGCCTTGTAGAGTTTTTGGGCCTATTTTGGTTCCCTTGTCTCCACCATCTCTAACCAAACCCTTACCGGCCTACCCTTTAGCTTGGAGCAGCAGTTGCGCGCCGCCCGTTTTTGGTCACCGTCGGCCGAGCATGCGCAGCTCGCAGCAGACCACGCCGCGCCAAACCAGCACCGCCACTAGCTCCGCCCAACCCTACCACACTTCCCTGTCCCGTCCCCGAGAGTAGGCAGCCCCTGGACCACCCCAGAGAAGCGCCGCACTTTCCTCTCTACGCTGCGCCAGAGCACGCCAGAGCTCCCTCGCCGCCAACACGCCACATACCGCGCACGCCGCTCCGCCCTGACCACACCAACCCGCCAGACACGGCCGTGCACCACCGTGTGACCCACAGTCTCCAGGAGCACCACCGAGCACGGCCGAGCACCAACTCTATCCCTCAGAGCGCGGGAAGCTCCCGACCATTAACCACCACCCCTAGCCAAGCCATTACGCCGTAGATGACCGCCAGTAGACCGCCCACCATCCGCCTGCCTCGCCTACGCCGGTAGCCCCCTATGCCGTTGTCACCGACGAGCTCCGCCCACACCCTTCGGTCCTCTCGTCGAGCCTATATAAGGAGGCCACCCCCAGCCTCAATCGCCACACCATTCCACTCCCCTCTCTCCACTGATTGTTTCCCCTCTCTCGCCGGAGCCACTCGGGCTGCCCATCGCTGGAATTCCGCCGGAGGTAGCCACAACAGAGGAGGAGAAGTTGCAGTCGATTTCGTCCACCTCAGCCCCTGCCGCGACCTCGCCTGAGTCCGCCGTCATCGTCTAGTTTGTTTGCCTGCATCTCCGCACTAGCTGGAGCCCTGGTATGCCCCCAATATACCCCCACTGACCGTGCTAGGGTTCAGTCTTGCCGGCGACGTGTCCGTCATTGACGACGACCGTGAGCCGTTAGATCTAGCTCTAATCGTGTGATCCGTATCGCCCCTTGTCAGCAGCCCTCAGCGCCGCGGAGTGTACACGGGTCGGCCCATTTAGTTTCCCGCGCTGACCCAGTAATTCAAATATAGGTTTTTCTTTTTAGAAGTAAACTTAATTCTATCCCTGAGTTCAAAAATCAATTCAGGAAGTTTTACAAATCCAAACTGAGTGATTCCAATTTTGTTGGAAAGATAATTAAAAACTCTATCCAAGCCCATTGGATTTAAATCATTTAGAGTTAGATATCTCTCCCAGTAAAAATAACAATACATAATATTTTTCATATTCCAACATTTTTCTAAAATCAACCATAATAGCTTTTGAGTTGATTCCAACTCTCAAAAATCACATTTAACCATACCTATCTGAATATGTAATAATATAAAGGTTTGCATGCAGTGACTTTGGACTAGTACCAAAATAATGTTATATAGGCATTTCTAGTCACTTTAAATCATAAATTATTAAACTTGGACTTATTAAAATGTGATCTAACATTTAAACAACTTTCCCATATGTTAGAATATGTGGTGATGACATGTGTCTACATGATCCCATATTTTAATTGGAGAATATTAAATCTTAGTTAATTTCAATGAGTAGAAATTACTTTTCTCAAATAAAATAAATGAAACTGGTGCACTAAACCTTGTGATGCTTGTGATGATAATAGATCATCAAATGTGTGCCTTAGTGTGCTAAGTAGACTAGTTAAGTATTGTTTGGTGATTGTGTATCCCGTATGTATTTATAGACGATAGTACCAACCAAGCTTTCGAGGAGGAGGAGGAGTTCTACCAAGAAGAGGAGGAAGAGAATTTCAACCACTACACCAACCAAGGCAAGCCATCATTAACAATGCAAGCTAATCCTTGCAAGCTAGTATTGGCAAGCTAACACTTGCAAGTATTATACCTAGCAAGCCATCATTAACAATGCAGGCTAATCCTTGCAAGCTAGATAACCTAAGCAAAATGCATTAGGCATGCTTTGGTTATACCCCCTTGACTTCTACCTATTCCAAGTTTTATTTACAAGCTTTACTTCCTTTACTTTACTAAAGTCCTTTACTTGTTTAAAGGTGGCATAAAGAGTATAAAACTTGACCTATATTGTTAGACTTAGATGTCATTCTATGGCATGAGATTGAGATTATCATCCCACATTAGTGAACACTCTTAACTTAGTAGTTTGGAGCTAAACCAAAACTTGATTCACTTTAGATGGGAATACTTGGTGAAAATGACTTGTGAAAACCTTGGAATGATGAGTCATTCTATTGAGATGCTTTGACATGTGTTGAGAAACACAAATGGTTTATGATGATGAAAATGTTGAGGCATGAGCCTTAGCCCCTTTTACAAAACTGATGGTTGGGTTCGGATGCGATACCATTCCAATTTTACTGTACAACCACAATACCTGAATTAGGTAAGGCTTAGCCAGAAGTTTATATGCATTAGTATTAGTGCCCTTGCGGGAGAGGTTTGAGCTGAGGCTACCTCTCAATGTTGTCCACCTATGCAAAGGCTCAGATGATGATGGTCATGGCTAGGAGGCCATGCTCATAGGAGAGGTGCTTATACTAGGGTGTGTAAAGGAAAGGTTATGTTTGATTATCTGAATACTAAGTATGATGATTCAGGGTTATCCCTGATAGATGTATCGAATCTTGTGGTGAAAGTGTACCACCTCTGTAGAGTGTCAAACTATTCGAATAGTCGTCTGATTATGGACAGTTGGAGTGGCCATACTGTTCCGTTGTCAGATGTTTTCAAAATGACTTATGAAATGAATTGTGACATGACTTGACCACAACAGAGTTGTGACTATGACAACTAAGTTCCCACTTAGGTGTTTTCAAACGTTATTTTATCTTTCTTTGTTTCTGAACTCAGCTTTGGTTTCAAACTTAGCTTTACAAATATACTTAGAACTTAGCGTTCCTACTAGAACCACCTTACTTGTTAGTGGTAGTTTGCGAGTACTTAAAGAGTACTCATGGCTTTTGTCCCTGGCTATTCCTGTGGCCAGACTATGAAGGAGACTACCAAGATGAAGGACAGCAGGACGGCTATGACAACTAGGATCATCTCCCATCGTCAGCATTGCCTGTGACTCTGAAGATGGACCCCACTGCTACGCTATTTATTCCGCTACTTGATTGTACTCAGACTGGATCATGAGATCCTTATTTGTGTAAGACCTTATTATGGTTTGTAATGAATGATGTACTGTGATATCAAATCTGTTATGTCTCGCAAAAATGGTAATCCTGGGATTGCGAAGTATGACATAACATGCATCTGGGATTAAAAATCCGGGTGTTGACAAGTTGGTATCAGAGCCATCCTGACCATAGGAGACCCTAGTTAGAATGGACGTCCGAACAAAAACTTAGTTTCAAAAACCAAGTGAGTATTTATGAAAACTATTTCCTCTCTTACCCTTGGGAATTCTTTCTTTCAAAAAAAATCCATGTTCCTCCAAATTCTTACATTACTACATAAAACTTTGACACACTTGATCACTTCACTAACTTTCTCATCCTAAATTCTTATAGACGGAAGCCCAATACAGCAAGTTCTACCAGTTGGGAAACGGAGGCCAACTGATATTCGAGAGGGATCTTGATGCATTGTCTGAGTTCTTGGAGCATCCTCATCCGGAATTCCTTGGAGCTCAACTCCCGGGTCCACCAGGAGGAGATTTACAATGGCTAGTAACTGCTGATCTGCAAGGAAAGATAGAAGCACCAGTATCTGGGAGGATTCAGTTCTTAGTGAGAGAGAACAACTGGCTAGATGGATTAGCCAGGGCAATGCATGAAGCTCTCGAACGTCCGTGTTCCCTGAGTGTCAACCTAATCCAAGGAACCCGCTTTGTTCACTATGCAAGGCGTGATTCCATGGGAATGCCGCTAGAGATGCCAAGTCACTCAATTCTGAAGCATCAAGTGAAGAACCTCGACTTCCTACTGTACAACAGACAGAAGGAGTTGGACAATGCTAGAGAGGTCGCCAACCACAACCTCGCCCTTGCCGCCCAGAAGGCCCAGACTTTCTCACTACTAGTCTAGGATCGTCAGTCTCTTCGCCGTCAATGTGCAAAGAAGGATCGCACCATCGACCGTCTTCGCAAGAAGGTGGCCGACCTCGAGAAGACCATCAAGGAGCAAGAAGCTCAGATTGCAGCAAAAGAAGAAGAGGAAGGCGAAGATATCTAAGGAGATATTGACTCGTACCTGAGCAATGATGATGACTTTCTGGAGGAGGATGCCGTGGACTTCTACACTGACGATGATGACTCTAACTTCATCGATGATGAGTATATGCACTAGAGCACTATCGTAGAATAAGGAGTCTCGGTCCCATTGTATCATAGCTTACAGAATGGTACTTAAAACCATCTGTTTTCCTTTGATGTTGTGGTGTGTGTGTGTGTTTGTATCATGTGCTTGCTTGAATGAATGAAAAGAAGTTAGTTGCAAAACCTGAGTCAAACTCAAAGTTTTAGCTTTGAAATCAAAACCCTGAACCTTAGAACTTTCCCTCTTACCCCTTTATCTATCTCAATCTTTAGATGACTCGTGGAAACAAAGGAGGGAGCAGCTCATCGCAAGACCCAATGATGCAGATTCTGCAGACTCTCATCGCAGACCATGAAGCTAGTAGGGCAGAGCGCCAAGCTAATCTAGCAACACTGCAGCAGATCGCCCAGATGGCTCACAACAACCAGAACCATGGAAATCAGGATCATCTTGGATCCAAACTCAAAAACTTCCAGAATACCAATCCCCCAATCTTTAGTACTTTAGAAAACCCACTAGATGTTGATGACTGGTTGCAGACAATGGAGAACAACTTAGAAGTAGCAGGAGTGGATGCCAACGAGAAGGTTATTTTTGCCACCCACTATTTGGAAGGAGATGCAAGAGCATGGTGGAACAGCACCCGCACAATGAACCATGGTCAAGTGATGACATGGGAAGCCTTCAAAATCAAGTTCAGTCGCACCCACGTGTCGCAGGGTCTAGTCACCCGAATGAGGGGTGAATTCAGAGAGTTGAAGCAGGGCAGGATGACTGTAGTGGAGTACCGTGACAAGTTCTTGTCTGTAGCCAGGTATGCTCCTGATGAGATCAACACGGAGGCCAAGAAGAAAGAGAGATTCCTGAATGAACTGCATGATGAGATGCAGACTGTCCTCGTCAACATCGGTTTCGAGGATCTCGAAGAGCTAGTTGACTCTGCCATTCAGATGGAAGGGAAGATTAATCAAGGAAACGACAACCGCAAACGTCGTATGATGCACCAAGCTGGATTCGATAGTCACAAGAAGTACCGTTCCAACCCGTCTGTGATATATGCACCAAGGAACAACCGACCCCCAATGTCTCGCCCAAGCTACCCCAACCATAGCGGAGGAAATGTGAAGTCCGGAGGAAACAACAATGACCCCGGCAACGCCAGCAATTTCAACCATGCACCTCCCAAGAGCAACAACAACAACAACACTGCACCAAGAACTGGAAGCAATGATGTGCCCGTGGTAGCGAAAGACAAGTCTCAGATCACTTGATTCGAGTGTGGAGTGAAGGGTCACTATTCCAATGAGTGTCCCAAGAAGATTGCCGCCACTGCCAATGTGAATGCCCCAGCTCAACAGCAGCGTCGTGTTCAACCAGGTAGAAGATTCGCCCCAGGGAACCCTCACAAGTGCAATGGCCATCTCTTCAACATGAACACCGAACAAGCCCAAGAAGCGCCAGATGTAGTGCTGGGTATGTTTTCTATCAACTCCGTTTTAGCAAGAGTGTTGTTTGATTCTGGAGCATCCCACTCATTTGTCACCGAAGAATTTGCATGTACTAGTAAGATTCACCCAACCAACTTGAAGCATGTCATGATAGTTCAAATCCCTGGTTCAACTACAAAAGCTAGAAAAATTTGCAAAGCTGTGCCTATCAGAATACATGGGATAGATTTTTATGCCAATCTAATAGTACTTGGAACCAAAGGTTTGGAAGTAGTACTAGGAATGGATTGGATGCCAAAGCATAAATGATTGATTGACTGTGCCAAGAAAGCCATCACCATGACCAGTAGCTCTGGAGTCTCAGTAGAGCATATATCTGAAACCTTGCCCCGTCAATTCAAGTGCAATAAGAGTCTAGCCCTGCCCACCATTGACCAAGTCAGAGTAGTCTGTGAATACCCCGATGTATTCCCAGATGAATTGCCCGGTATGCCCCCAGATAGGGATATTGAGTTCAGTATTGAACTAGTCCCTGGAACCGGACCCATAGCCCAGAGACCCTATAGTATGAACCCCTTAGAGTTAGTGGAATTGAAGAAGCAGTTGGATGCTATGTTAGCAACATGCTTGATTCAACCAAGCGCATCGCCATGGAGATCGCTAGTGTTATTCGTCGACAAGAAAGATGGAGGCAACCGTTTGTGCAGAGATTACAGGAAGCTGAATGACGTCACCATCAAGAACAAGTACCCTTTGCCAAATATAGAGGATCTATTTGATCAGTTGACTGGAGCAAATGTGTTCTCTAAGATCGATCTTAGGAATGGTTATCACCAGCTTAAGATTCGTGCAACGGATATTCCGAAGACCGCCTTTACTACTCGTTATGGATTATACGAGTATACGGTCATGTCTTTTGGATTAACCAATGCCCCTGCTTATTTCATGAATCTCATGAATAAGATCTTTATGAATTTTCTAGACAAGTTTGTCGTTGTTTCTATCGATGATATCCGTATCTACTCCAAGTCAGAAGAAGAGCATGAGAAACATCTGAGAATCATCCTTGAAACCCTTAGAGAGCATCGGTTGTATGCCAAGTTCAACAAATGTGAGTTTTGGCTAAAAGAAGGAGGATTCCTAGGACATATTGTGTATGTCGGAGGAGTCACTGTTGATCCCTCCAAGATCAAAGATGTTGAAGAATGGGAAGCCCCAATCACTCAAACCCAAGTCCGTGCATTTCTCGGATTAGCGGGATATTACCGCAAGTTCGTAGAAGGATTCTCGAGCATCGCCAGACCCTTGACCCAATTGTTGAAGAAGGACAAGAAGTTTGAATGGACCGACAAATGTGAAGCAAGTTTCCAAGAGCTGAAGAAGAGATTGATTTCAGCCCCAATATTGATCATGCCAGATATCAAGAAGCCGTTTGATGTGTATTGTGATGCATCCAAGATTGATCTCAGATGTGTATTGATGCAAGAAGGCAAAGTCATAGCATATCTGTCTCGACAACCGAAGCACCATGAGCAGAACTATCCTACCCATGATCTTGAGTTAGCAGCCGTAGTTTTGGCATTGAAGACATGGCGTCATTATCTTATGGGTAATCGTTGTGAGATTTACTCAGATCACAAAAGCTTGAAGTATATTTTCACTCAGAAGGAGCTGAATATGAGGCAAAGGAGATGGATAGAGTTAATCAAGGATTATGACCTTGACATTCACTATCAACCCGGCAAAGCCAATGTGGTAGCGGATGCTCTTAGTAGATTGCCGTGTAGGCTAAACACCATGATCAAGGAGAAACAGCCAAGTTTGTATGAGGAGTTGGAGCAGTTTAGAACTGAGCTTGTTAGCAAATGATTTTTAGCTAGCATTGAACTTTAACCCACTTTGGTTAGCCAAATCAAGGAAGCCCAGAAGGGAAATGAAAGTATTGACGGAATTAAACGTCGTATTGGTACAAGAAAGGTACCTGGATTCACTAAAGACGAAGAAGGAGTTCTGTGGTACAAAGGCCGTATATGTGTGCCAGCAGATTTAGAATTGGAGCAAGTTATCATGCAAGAAGCTCATGATACTCTTTATTCTATCCACCCCGGAGGAACAAAGATGTATCAAGATTTGAAGGAGCAATTTTAGTGGCACAAGATGAAGAGGGAACTTGGAAGCTACATCACTAAGTGTGATATCTGTCAGAGAGTCAAAGCGGAACATCAGAGACCCGCAGGACTGTTGCAACCCTTGCAGATTCCGGAATGGAAATGAGATTCCGTCGGAATGGAATTTATCACTGATTTGCCTACTTCGAGTAGGGGAAATGACTCAATCTGGGTCATAGTTGATAGACTGTCCAAGGTAGCTCATTTTATACCTGTCAAGACAACCTACCAGAGTTCGAAGCTAGCAGAGTTGTACATTGCTAGAATTGTCAGTTTGCATGGAACCCCCAAGACCATAGTGTCGGATCGAGGAACCCAATTTACCTCAAGATTTTGGTAGAAAGTCCAAGAAGGATTAAGAACCAAGTTGAATTTCAGCACCACTTATCACCCGCAAACCGATGGACATACTGAAAGAGTCAACCAAATCCTAGAGGATATGTTGAGAGCTTGTGTGTTAGAATATGGATCAAAATGGGAAGACTGTCTGCCTTTCGTAGAATTCTCATACAACAACAGTTATCAAGCCATTTGCAAATGGCACCATTTGAATTACTATACGAAAGAAAGTGTCATACCCCTTTGAATTGGTCGCAAGTAGGAGAGAGTCAGATTTTTTGACCCGACATTCTCCGAGAAGCCGAAGAGAAGGTTCACAAAGTCCGTGAGCACCTCAAGACCGCCCAATCCAGACAGAAGAGATATGCTAACAATAGAAGGAGAGACCTGACTTTCAATGTCGGAGATTTTGTGTATCTCAAGGTTTCGCCATTGAAGGGAACACAACATTTCAGTCTGAAAGGAAAGTTAGCCCCCAGATATATCGGACCCTTCAAGATTCTGAACTGCCGAGGAGGAGTATCCTATCAACTAGAACTTCCTGAAGAGATGTCAGCCATCCACAATGTGTTCCATATCTCGTTACTTCGCAAATGCTTAGAAGTGCTAGAGAAGACTGAAGTTTTTAAGAACATCGATCACCGAGTTGTTGATGTCAACAAGGATCTGACGTATCGTCAAGTGCCCATCCGTATCTTGGAAGAAGCCTATAGAACCACCAGGACCAGGAGTATCAAATATCTCAAGATTCAATGGAGCAACCATACTGAAGAAGCCACTTGGGAGCGAGAAGATTACATTATGACTGAGTTCCCAGATGTTTTTAGTTCCTAGTTTTCTTTCTTAAATCTCGGGACGAGATTTTGTTTAAGGGGGAAGGTTTGTAACATCCAAAAACTTTAATCCAAGTGATCAAGATCAAATCTACCCAATTTAGGGTTAACAAAACCTTTTTCTATTTAAAATCTTTAAGCATTCATATGTGTGTGCATTTAAAATAGGAGTTGTTTGAAAGGCCACTACTGTTTGTTCTAATGGTTGTAAAATGGTTCTATGATGAATGTCACATCATATAGATCATCCCCAAGCAAATCCCAAAGAAAAAGAAATCAAAAAGAAGTAAATAAGGAAATGGTCACTTTTGCCATTTAAATCACCTAGCCCACTTTGGCTAATTCTAGCACTCAAATTCAAACAGAAACAATTGTGGATCTTTGCACACCTGGCTAGTACAAGTAGTGATGTACCAAGGCCCACTTTGTGATCTCCCAAAAACATTTGAACTCTAAATTTAAAGGACATTTGAAAATTGAATCTAGTTCATATGTCTAGATCACACTTATTCAAAAACCACTCAAATGAACTCCATTTAAAAATCCCAAGCAAACCTAGAAGCTTGAGCATAAGATAAACCACTCCACCAAAAATCTTTGAAAAATTCAAATATTTTGTTCATGTGGCCATTTAATTGTCGCAGTGGCAAGATTTTACCTACTTTGTTTATATTATGGATCAATGCCTTGTCGAGTTTTTGGGCCTATTTTGGTTCCCTTGTCTCCCCCAGCTCTAACCAAACCCTCACCAGCCTACCCTTTAGCTTGGAGCAGCAGTTGCACGCCGCCCGTTTTTGGTCACCGTCAGTCGAGCATGCGCAGCTCGCCGCAGACGATGCCACACCAAACCAGCAACACCACTAGCTCCGCCCAACCCTACCGCACTCCCCTATCCCATCCCCGAGAGCAGCCAGCCCTAGACCACCCCAGGGCGCGCCCTTTCCTCTTCATGCGCCAAGCACGCCAGAGCGCCTCGCCAAGACGCTTATAGATCAGCGACACTCGATCACAGACGCCGCTCCGCCTTGACCACACCAACCCGCCAGACACGGCCGTGCACTGCCGCGGGACCCATAGTCGCCAGGAGCACCGTCGAGCACCGCCTCTGTCCCTCAGAGCGCGAGAAGCTACCGACCGTTAGCCACCGCCCCTAGCCAAGCCATTACGCTGTAGATGACCGCTAGCAGACCGCCCACCGTCCGGCTACCTCGCCCACACCGGTAGCCTCTTGTGCCGTCGTCACCGACGAGCTCTGCCCACACCCTTCGGTCCTCTCGACGAGCCTATATAAGGAGGCCACCCCAGCCTCAATCGCCACACTATTCCACTCTCCTCTCTCCACTAACCGTTTCCCCTCTCTCGCCGAAGCCGCTCGAGACGCCCATCGCCGGAATTCCACCGGAGGTAGCCGTAGCAAAGAAGGAGAAGTTGCAGTCGATTTCGTCCACCTCAGCCCTTGCCGCGACCTCGCCTGAGTCTTCCGTTGTCGTCCAATTCGTTTGCCTGCATCGCCGCACTAGCTGGAGCCCTCGTATGCCCCCACCATACCCCCACTGACCGTGCTAGGGTTCAGTCTTGCCGGCGACGTGTCCGTCGTCGACGACGACCGTGAGCCGTTAGATCTAGCTCTAATCGTGTGATCCGTATCGCCCCGTACCGCTTCATGTTTAATGAGTCACTGACATGCGGGACCCCCTGTCAGCAGCCCTCAGCACAGCGGAGTGTACACGGGCCGGCCCATTTTGTTTCCCGCGCTGACCTAGTAATTCAAATATAGGTTTTTCTTTTTAGAAGTAAACTTAATTCTTTCCCTTAGTTCAAAAATCAATTCAGGGAGTTTTAGAAATCCAAATTGAGTGATTCCAATTTTGTTGGCAAGATAATTAAAAACTCTATCCAAGACCATTGGTAAATCATTTAGAGTTAGAGATCTCTCCTAGTAAAAATAACAAGACAGAAGCTTTTCCACATTCCAACATTTTTCTAAAATCAACCATAATAGCTTTTGAGTTGATTCCAACTCTCAAAAATCACATTTAACCATACCTATCTGAATATGTAATAATATTAAGGTTTGCATGCAGTGACTTTGGACTAGTACCAAAATAATGCTATATAGGCATTTCTAGTCACTTTAAATCATAAATTATTAAACTTGGACTTATTAAAATGTGATCTAACATTTAAATAACTTTCCCATATGTTAGAATATGTGGTGATGACATGTGTCCACATGATCCCATATTTTAATTGGAGAATATTAAATCTTAGTTAATTTCAATGAGTAGAAATTACTTTTCTCAAATAAAATAAATGAAACTAGTGCATTAAACCTTGTGATGCTTGTGATGATAATAGATCATCAAATGTGTGCCTTAGTGTGCTAAGTAGACTAGTTAAGTATTGTTTAGTGATTGTGTATCCCGTATATATTTATAGACGATAGTACCGACCAAGCTTTTGAGGAGGAGGAGTTCTACCAAGAAGAGGAGGAAGAGAATTTCAACCACTGCACCAACCAAGGCAAGCCATCATTAACAATGCAAGCTAATCCTTGCAAGCTAGTATTGGCAAGCTAACACTTGAAAGTATTATACCTAGCAAGCCATCATTAACAATGCAAGCTAATCCTTGCAAGCTAGATAACCTAGCAAGATGCATTTGGCATGCTTTGGTTATACCCCTTTGACTTCTACCTATTCCAAGTTTTATTTACAAGCTTTACTTCCTTTACTTTACTAAAGTCCTTTACTTGTTTAAAGGTAGCATAAAGAGTATAAAACTTGACCTATCTATTTAGACTTAGATGTCATTCTATGGCATGAGATTGAGATTAGCATCCCACATTAGTGAACACTCTTAACTTAGAAGTTTGGAGCTAAACCAAAACTTGATTCACTTTAGATGGGAATACTTGGTGAAAATGATTTGTGAAAATCTTGGAATGATGAGTCATTCTATTGAGATGTTTTGACATGTGTTGAGAAACACAAATGGTTTATGATGATGAAAATGTTGATGCATGAGCCTTAGCCCCTTTTACAAAACTGATGGTTGGGTTCGGATGCGATACCATTCCAATTTTACCGTACAACTACAATACCTGAATTGGGTAAGGCTTAGCCGGAAGTTTATATGCATTAGTATTAGTTCCCTCGTGGGAGAGGTTTGAGCTGAGGCTACCTCTCAATGTTTTCCACCTATGCAGTGCCTAGGATGACAGATGGTCATGGCTAGGAGGCCATGCTCATAGGAGAGGGGCTTATACTAGGGTGTGTAAAGGAAAGGTTATGTTTGATTATCTGTATACTAAGTATGATTATTCAGGGTTATCCCTGACAGATGTATCGAATCTTGTGGTGAAAGTGTACCACCTCTGCAGAGTGTCAAACTATTCGAATAGCCGTGTCTGCGGTTATGGACAGTTGGAGTGGCCATACTGTTCCGTTGTCATATGTTTTCAAAATGACTTATGAAATGAATTGTGACATGACTTGACCACAATAGAGTTGTGACTATGACAACTAAGTTCCCACTTAGGTGTTTTCAAACATTATTTTATCTTTCTTTGTTTCTGAACTCAGCTTAGGTTTCAAACTTAGCTTTATAAAAAAACTTAGAACTTAGCGTTCCTACTAGAACCACCTTACTTGTTAGTGGTAGTTTGCGAGTACTTAAAGAGTACTCATGGCTTTTGTCCCTGGCTATTCCCGTGGCCAGACTATGAAGGAGACTACCAAGATGAAGGACAGCAGGACGGCTACGACAACTAGGATCATCTCCCATCGTCAGCATTGCCTGTGATTCTGAAGATGGACTACGCTATTTATTCCGCTACTTGATTGTACTAAGACTGGATCATGAGATCCTTATTTGTGTAAGACCTTATTATGGTTTGTAATGGATGATGTACTGTGATATCAAATCTGTGATGTCTCGCAAAAATGGTAATCCTAGGATTGCAAGGTATGGCATAACAGGCATCTAGGATTAAAAATCCGGGTGGTGACATTATACCTCCTACAGCAACAAGATTTATCAAAGCAATAAGTAGCATTATAAGTAGAGCACACGTTTCTAGCAATGGTATACACTTTATTAATTTGTTCCCATAAGTGTTTCCCTTTTTTTGACAAGCAATGTTCCTTATAATATTTTTGTTCTTCCGTGAACCCACCTTGCCAATAAGATCTAGTTTCAAAGAAACCAACCATTGATAGAAAGCATGATAAAGCAAGACAATAACAGACCAACAAAAATAACAACTATAGTAGGAACTATTTTTTTTGTATTTTTGATAAGAAGAAGCAAACAAAATAAAGTGGAGAAACTAAGCAAAACAATAACAAAGTAAAAAGATTGGAAGTGAGAGACTCCCTTGAAAGAATCTTCTTTCTCCCTGAAAAGTGATTGACAAGGAGGAAGACATTGAAGTTGTCCTTAACTCCTCGGCAATGGCGGCAGAAAAGTGCTTGATGGCTCAAGATATGTAGAGCTTGTTGGGAACCCCAAGAGGAAGGTATGATGAGCATAGCAGCAAGTTTCCCTCAGTTATGAAACCAAGGTTATCGAACCAGTAGGAGTAAGGAAACAACTCCAAGGTGTTGCTAGCAACTTGGAATCTTTCACAACACAACCATAGAACTTTGCCCCAACTTACAGTGAGGTTGTCAATCTCACTGGTTTTGCTGAAAACAAAGGATTAAACGTATAGTGTGGAAGATAGTAATTGCTTGCAGAAAGTAAACAGCAAACGATAAACAATAGATGGTATATTAATGGTAAAGGAATGGACTTGGGTCCACAGTTCACTAGAGGTGTTTCTCCTTAAGATAAATAGCATGTTGGGTGAACAAATTACAGCGGGGCAATTGACAGATTGAGAAAGCATGACAATGCATATACTAGACATCTTGATCTCTACAAGATTTGATTGGGCATTACAACATAATACATAGACTGTAATCCAACTGCATCTATGACTAATAATCTACCTTCAGGTTATCATTCGAACCCCTTCCAGTATTAAGTTGCAAGAAACATATAATTGCATTAAGCAAAGTGTGTAAAGTAAACAATACAATTGCCCCATGGTCAAAGGATTGTTGTTTTCTCCCTAGTAGCAACAACACATCTACAACCTTAGAGATTTCTGTCACTTCCCAAGATTACTAGAGGCATGAACCTACTATCGAGCATAAATACTCCCTCTTGGAGTTACAAGCATATACTTGGCCAAGATAGCTACTAGCAACGGAGAGCATGTAAAATCACAAATAACATAGACATGATAGAATCAATAATCAATCCGACATAGTATCTCAATATCCATCGGATCCCCACAAACACAACATATAGGATTACAAATAGATGATCTTGATCATGAACGGAGCTCACAAGATCTCAACATGATAGCACAAAGGAGGAGAACCAACCATCTAGCTACTGTAGGGACCCATAGTCCAAGAACAAACTACTCACGCATCACTCCGAAGGCTGGCATGGTGATGAAGAAGGCCTCCGGGATGATCTCTCCCCTCCTGCAGGGTGCCGGGAAGAGCTTCAGATCCCCCCGATCTAGGGATGGAGATGGCGGCGGCTGCAGACTCTTTCGTGGATTTTTAATCGGGTACTTAGGGTTTCTGCATTGGGGTACTTTTATAGGCGAAGGGGCAAGGTCGGTGGGAGCCCGAGGGGCCCACACCATGGGGCGACGTGCCCTAGGGGTGGCCGCGCCAGCCCTAGGTGTGGTCACCTCGTGGACCCACTTCAGTTTCCCTTCGGACTCCGTGTTCTTTCTGGTAAAATATTGACTTTGGATTTTGTCCCGTCCAATTCCGAGAATATTTCCTTACTAGCTTTTATGAAACCAAAAATAGCAGAAAACAGGCAACTAGCACTGTGGCATCTTGTTAATAGGTTAGTTCCAGAAAATGTATAAAAATACCTCAAAGTGTAAACAAAACATAAGAAAGTTGATAGAAAACAAGCATGGAGCATCAAAAATTATAGATACGTTTATGATGCATCAGTGACCAAGGTTTGACACACTAATCCACTAGTGTAATTGCATGTGTTATTTTCCTATACCACATTGATCAACTAGTGTCATTGTATGGTTTCATGTAAAATATTGACTTTGGATTTTGTCCCATCCAATTCCGAGAATATTTCCTTACTAGCTTTTCTGAAACCAAAAACAGCGTAAAATGACAACCGCATCATGCATCTTGTTAATAGGTTAGTTCCAGAAAATGTATAAAAATACCTCAGAGTGTAAACAAAATATAAGAAAGTTGATACAAAACAAGCATGGAGCATCAAAAATTATAGATACATTTATGACGTATCAGTGACCAAGGTTTGACACACTAATCCACTAGTGTAATTGCATGTGTTCTTTTCCTATACCACATTGATCCACTAGTATCATTGTATGTGTTCTTTTCCTAGACCATATTGATCCACATGACAATGCACACTCTAGTGGATTCTGTGATGCAACTTCTGCCACACTGGTGCAACATGGAAGCTGCTTTTCTATCTGTTTTGGTCTATATGACCAAGGTTTGATACACTAATCCACTAGTGTCATTGCATGTGTTCTTTTCCTAGATCACATTGATTCGCTAGTGGCATTGCATGTGTCAATTTGCTAAAACCACACTAATCCACATAACAACACACACTTCAGTGGATTCTGTGATGCAACTTCTTCCACACTGGTGCAACATGCAACATGGAAGCTACTTTCCTATGTGTTTTTGGTCTACATGACCAAGGTTTGACACACTGATCCACTAGGTGCATTGCATGTGGTCTTTTCCTAGACCACATGGATACTTCGTGATACGCCAGGGTTCATATTTTCACATGATATCTATATAATATCATAGTTCTTTATAGTTTTTCAGTTACAAATAATTTGTCGTACGCTAGTATGTATTCCATTTTGAAAAAACATGAATTTTCTGTCTTTAAAAATGCTTCTATTTTCTATTTGAATACCTTAGTCTATTTTTTTCTTGGTGTTTTGATTCTACTCAGTTTTGCCCTCTCTCGTAGTCACAAACTCTCTCAAAAAGCCCAAACGTGTGCTCACTTTGCCTGCTACACGCTGATTGGTTGACACAGTTCTCACACGGATCATTCGCGCATAGCGTTGATCCTCTCTGATCCAACACGGATCGTTGCACGATGTCGTGCCCTTCACTCTACATCATGAGAACACACGGAAGTCCGCTTGCCATCTGCCCCCCTGTTTTATCCGTTGGTTTTTTTAGGGTCTCGTCTCTCTCAGCGACACTTCTACGAGAAGTAACACTGAGCCATACATTAAATAATTCCACGAGTGGTCATGTCACGTTTAATCTAGTCTACAAGTCCACTACACAACAACGGGTCATCCACGGGCTATCCAATTTTTACGCAACGCGCCTTCAATCTCACTTCCAATAGGCCCCACCGCACGAACCTTCCACGCGTCAGCCGGAGCCCAAAGATCTGCCTACCGGGGCCCCTCGAGGAGACCTAAACATCCTCGCAGTAAAAACCTAGTCATCTTCATCAGGTCCTCCACTCGCACTCATCCACTCCTTCCTCTCCCCAAACTAGCAAAACCCCATAATCCTCACTATACAGCCACCAACCTTCTCCATGAAACTAGTGCGTGGGGGTGAGTCTGCGGGCATCGCCGTCGGGGTGGTTGCTCCTGCTACGTGCGATGTGATGCTTCCTGTGGCAGATCTGGAGGAGCATCATGCAGCCCAAGGCGAGGAGGCCGTGCAGTTCGACCCCTATGGGGACTATGTGATTGCCGGTGCAGACGACTTCGGAGGCCCCAACAAGGACGTGGAGTTCGACAAACACGCTTCGCTCATATACCCGGAGGTACATATATTTCTCCATGTTTCATATTTTCTGCTCGGGCTATAGATGTACCCTTTAATCTATAGAAGAACTACTTAATCTATTCATGTGTTACTTAATCTAGTCCTAAGGATTAGATGCACCATACAAACCGGTGCATGCAGAGATTTAGTCTGTTCTAAATGATTACACATTATATATTTACTAGCGAAATGCCCGTGCGTTGCAACGGGTTCTGACAAGCCCGAAAATATCTACAAATGATATCACATAAACATTTAAGTTTTTGATACTGATTTTTGTTGTATTCCTATAAGACTTATTTTATTTATAATGTTTGGTTGCACTCGATTTTTAATCCTCCCGTTTCACCCTAATTGTGATCTGACTGAACAAAATGCTTGTACAAGGTTGCCTAGATCTTATAAAGGTTGCAAAACTTTAATCTTGAACATCGTCTCAAAAAATCATGTCGGCAAGAAAAAAACTTAATCGTACTATGAATGCTGGCAACTCTATGGTGCAATAATTCAGATAATTTATCCACCAAACAATGTTCATTCTTCACTCAATGAGTCTTCTTCTATAAAAATATGTCACCAAGGGGTAGTCCTGGTTGGTCTCATTTTTTTCATCAAATGATCAACTGTTTTTGCCGATAGTAAATGGTCAAACTAGCAACACTACTATTAAAAATGAGATACCAAAGATACCACTTGCAGATTAATATTTCTTCTTGGCATTGTGTGCTGATCGTAGAACACTATTCTGTTTGACTACGTCGGTCTGTTTCTCCTACGCAACAAGGTTGTTTCGTGATTAACATAATAATGCACACTCTTAACATACAAGCACATGATGCATCACTAACAATGAACACTTGAACATCTGATTAACACCCACATAGAAGCAACTGGTAGTGTTTTGTGTGCTTGCGTGTATCATCCATGATCAGATTGGTTAACTAAGCAAACACAATCTTCCCAATAATCATCCAGTGATTGTGGTAGTGTTTTGTGTGCTTGATGATGATGTTGCAGGTATCTTCTTGACGACGATGTGGCCGCTCTTGCGGCTGGCGCCAGCCTGCATTGGGTAGGTCTAGGACGCCCTAGCGTCGGCCTTGGACTCAAAGTGGTGCTCCTTGTAAGCGACCATAGCTGTTTGGTTAGCTTATCCTCTGAACAAATCAAATCGAAATAACAAGATCAAGCGTCATGTAAAGATTGACATGTAACCTTTTTCTAAACTGAAGTCTAAAAGGGACAAAGTGTCAGCTCTCACCAGGGAGATAACACCGTGTTTTTGTGGTGATATAGCCTCTGGTATTTGAGGAGTAGAGTGCCAACGACCTTCCACAGTGTTACCTGTACCAAATCTCTATGCTACTTAAAAAATACCGATGCCAAATGTAATAATTACGGCACTTACTATACATAGAGATGGGATCCGTTCGGTCAAGAAGAGGTGACACCATGCGTTGAAAAAATAGTAAGAGTGCTTCGGGGGCTGTTCTTCGTCTCAAGCAAATCCCCTTGGCTCCTCCAAACCAGATAAATAATTCGCCCCCTCCACCGTGGCCAAGCGCGCACATGCATGCCGGCAGCCGGTGCCTCTCTCGTCTAGCTCGCCTATCCGGCGCGGATCCCCGTCGCCAAGCCTCGTCTCCGATCTCCTAGCACCGACGGTGCCCTCTGTTTCCTAGCGCCGGCCGTGTCCACCGCGAGACCTTGGTCCCCGATTGATTGGGCAGGGGCTAATATAGAGGAAGTGAACAACGGGGATGTCCGGGCTACCACCTCCACGGTCCCCTTCCACCGCATGGAGAAGGTGGAGGACGCCGGTGGTCGGAGCTCGATTGGTGGCGATGGCGGTGGAGGTTCTTTACGGGAGTATTGTCTGGGCTCGCTCGGGCTCGGTTGAGTGGAAAAGAAGACACAAAACCGTACGGTCCAGTTTCAATTGGCGGTGGCATACGTAGTAATATCTTCAAGTTACCAGGGGCAAAATCGTCAAAAGTATGGCAGACGGAAAAATTAGTTGGACGACGAACGACGCGAGTGTAAATAATAGTATAGATTAATAAGTTATCAAGAACACAAATAATCTTAATTTAGGAACGAGCTAGGGAGACAGTCGTAATAAACTGCTGAACCTGTATAAATATGTTATTGTTTTCAAAGTAACTTGAAATGATTTTTCGAATATCTATTCATTATTTTGCTCATTTATGTTTGCATTTATAGTAGATTCTAGTGAGGTGGACTCTAACAAGGAGGACAGGAACAACAAGAGCCGCCTTGTCATGAAGAAGCTAAAGAGTGGGAGAATCTCTTTCCGCACTCGACTTGGTGAGCTCAGGTGCCCTTTCAGTAAGGAGTCAACCCGAGAATTGACATCTTGATTCCGCATGCAGTTGGCATTAGTAAAAGCCCGGCTAGTAAACACAAGCCAGCAACCAAGGCTAATCACGTTTCTTATGAAGGGAATATGCCCGAGAGGCAATAATAAAGTGGTTATTATCTTATTCCATGTTTATGATAAATGTTTATTTTGCATGCTATAATTGTAATAATTGGAAATGTTAATACATTTGTGTTTAATAAACAAAATACAAAGTTCCTAATAATGCCTCTCATACAAACTAGCTCGTTGATTAACAAGATGATCAAGGTTTCCTGATCATGGACATTGGATGTTGTTAATAACGAGGTCACAACATTGGTGGAATGATGTGATGAACATTCATCCGAAGTATAGCATTACGATCAAAGTCATTATGTTTATATTGCTATAACATCATACGAAGTAATCTTAGTGCTTAGACCATGAGATCATGTTAATTGCTAACACCAGAAGAGTATCTTGATAACATCAAACGTCACACCGTAACAGGGTGACTATAAAGGTGGGTTCAGTGCTACGAAGGTGTTATGTTGAGGCTCATGGATCAAGAGTGGGATTTGTCCATTCCGATGACGGATAGATATACTCCAGACCCTCTCGGTGATGTCACATTGAAATAGCTTGCAAGCAAGTGATGTGATCACTAGAATGTTATATCACGGGAACGAGAAAAGAGTGAATGTCGGTAACGAGATCAAACTAGGTATTTGGATGCCAATGATCGAATCTCGGACATGTAATATATCGCGAGACAAAGGGATTTAGTTACGACGTTAAAGGTTCACACGATCACAAGAGTCATCATTGAATATGTGGGAGTCAGTACGGATCTCTAGGTCCCGCTGCTGATTATTGATCAGAGAGGGGTCTCAATCATGTCTGCAATATTCACGAACAGTAGGGTGACGCACTTAAGGGATACCGACACCATTTAGGAGCAAATATGTTTCAGATAAAGACTAAGAAAGTGCTGGAATCATTTCGATGGAAACCGGAATTATTTCGGGTGAAATTGCTAAAACCGGTTCTGCATGTGATATTGAAATGTTGCAGGGAGTTTTATGTGAATGTTTGTTAATTAAAGTAACTAACAAAATTCTTAATAAAATAAATAAAAGTGTTTTATTTAATGAGAGCTTGCATTAAATTTGGTGGAAATTTAATGCATGTGAGTGGACATGAGTGGAGCTGTGTATTTATGTGAGTGGGAGCTCCACCCACATGAATGAGGGAGAGGTGGGGGCACCCACCATGGCTGGCACCATGCCCCCTTGGGATGCCCCCTTCCCCTATATAAGGAGCACCTCCTCCTCCTCTCCTCTTGCACCACCTCCTCGTGAAGGTTCTCTACTCCCTCTAGTTATTCCCCATGGTCTCGGATTAGCGAGATACATGTTTCCGGTGGCTTTATCTGGAAAGGAGTTGCTGCTTCCGCTGCATCGCTGGAGCGAGCAAGCGGAGGTTGTTCGGTAGACCGAACGTGTGTGCGATCACGGATGCACCGCTACTTTGTGGTGCTGGACTTGATGGTGTTGGACCTAATGGTGCTGGAGCTGCTGGACCTGAAGGACTTCATCACAATCTTAAGATCGGCAACTGTACGACTACATCATCCACGAGTTCCAACTCATTAACAAAGCTTTGTTGTCTTCGAGGGTAAGTTCTCTATGGATGTATATCCATCCGTTGCTTGTATCTAGTAGATAGATCTTGGCGTATAGTTCCCATCGTAGGAAAGTTTTTGTTTTCTATGCTGCGAACCCAACAGTGGTATCAGAGCCTGATCTATGCGTAGGTGCTTTGCACGGGTAGTACACATATGTTTATATGTGGGCGATGATGATCATGTTATTGCTTCTTTCATGTATTTTGGATATTGGTGGTATAGTAGGATGAAGCGGCCCGGACCAACCTTACATGTCATCGCACATGAGACCGGTTCCACGACTGACATGCAATTAGTTTTGCATAAGTGGCTGGCGGGTGTCTGTCTCTCCTACTATAGTCAATATCTGATTTACAACGAGTTGCTAATAACTTGGTTATCCTCGTTGTGGTTCCATGTTCGTAGGTAAGACCGGTTCTATCTCCGAAAGCCCTAAGCCACGTAAAACTTGCAATGGCTAAATTAGAGGCGTCTAGTCTAGATCGTTGCTGGGCTAGTGTCATGATATGGTAATGTTGTAAGTAGATGTATGATAGATACTCTTACAACACACTCAACGTGTAAGTTCCATAGACCTTGGCCTTACACACAAAGGAATGATAGAGATCATACCACGATGCAAATGATAGAGATCAAATGCATGGACCATACCACGGTTGCCCGGGGTGTAGGGATGCTAGGTCCATCTATGCTTACATGTCCCTCAAATTTCTTGGGCATAATGATCACAAGTAGCTGTCCACTTTGTTCTATCCTGTCACGTTACATTGTGTCAGCACCACGCACCCGCTGTAGAGCGGCAACGCGATGGGGGTCTCCGTGAATGGTCTCTGCCACGTCGCTCACCCATCCCATCGCCTACCCGGCGCGGCCGCCCAATTTAAGCGCTAGGATTGGAAACCAAAGATGCTCGCTCGGTCAAACGTACTTCCGAGTGGGTATGACCGAAATTATGGTAAATGCAATTTACGATGCACACCCCCATTTTACGCATTAGCTGCCATCCCCGCTGCACAGCACCGTGCAAAAATCCCCAACTCCTTCTGTCGCCGCAGCCACCGCAAGAACCATCAACGATGTCGTAGCCATCACCACAACCATGCCATACCACCGCAACAGATATCTCCACCACCACGCCTAGTCCCAGCCACCGCTAATGATGCTAGGCCACCACTGCCACATTAGCTGTTGTCATAGATGCAGAGTACGACATGTTCAGCGATGGGAGCAACCTCACCGACGAGTGCACCGTCACCGCCCATGGCACCACCGAGTTGACGGTCATACACACCAATGCATCAGTAGAGGTGTCCAAGGTCATTGCAATGTACGAGCGGTGGCTACAGGAGCCGACGGACAAGTACAAGATCGTCAGCCTAGACCTGGAGTATATCGGCGATAGGAAGAGCGCGGCGCTTTTGGAGCTATCCATGCACAACAACTACCTCCTATACCACGTATGCATGGCCAAATGGGTATGCTCGGAGCTTCGCGAGTTCCTGCGTAGGAGGGACATCTACTTCGCCAGCGTTGACATTAAGAACGACACTCCGAAGCTAGAGCAGGATTTCCTCGTTCATGTCATCAATCACGTCGATCTCTAGCGTGTGTGAAGGTACCTAGATGATGATATGGGGAAAGCCGACATGGCTAGACTCGCTTCCGACATCATCGATAGCGAGTACGCCGGCATGAAGGTCAATTTCTCGAAGCACCTACACGAGCGATGGGAGTGGAGGTACCTGAATTACGATGCAATCCGTACGCAGCCAAAGACGCATATGTTTGCTACGATATGCTCAATAGGATCTAGCGGATGAGTGTGTGTTGTTTACCACTACTAGTTCCACATTTTGTTCCTAGTTTATCTCGCCTGTATTTTATCTCGCCTGTATTTTCTAAGCATTCCGTGTGTCAGAAGGGAGCTCATATGATCCATGTGCTATTAGGTAGTTAACCTGTATGAATTACATTTTCCTTTTTGTATGCTCAACATTCATACTTATAAATTCTTTCTATGCCCTTTGCATGCGGCATAATCGAGAACTGCCATGCAACACTTGGGTTAGGAACTATCTAGTGATACCACACCTCACATGATACCATTGTTTATAATTCAAATTTGCATGTTCAAAAAATTTCCAAATGAATTTGTGAATGTTGACATGAAGTATGTTTACAATACCTAATATTTGCAGAACCCAATTCGAGATAGACGCAGAGAACCTAAAAAAGACAAATCAAACATGAATAGGTCGCAAAAATACAAAAACACAAAATGACACTATTCACATAGCAATTTGTCTTTTTATTTCTCTATGCATATTGTGAATTTTGTTATGAAGACCTAGAAATTTATTTCAAATTTTTTGGCACATGTAAATTTGATTTTTGATAAATGGTATCATGGTATCATGTGAGGTGTGGTAGCACTAGATATTTCTTGCTGGATTACTAATGAATATAGCTACCTGAGGTTGTGGTGGGATCCACAAGATCAGATGTTGTTGTCCACAAAAGGGCACAATCTAAGGACACATTCATAATATAAGATGCTAGCAAACTCGACACATCGTCCTTGGCTTTAGTGGTACAGACATAATTTCTGTTATAGAGAAGGATACAGTCATAAGCAAGCACGCATTATAGTTTGAAATAGAACAATCATGTACTAAAACATAAAAAGCCCCATACACATAGATATCGCACATAGTACTTGTGAAATAACATGTTTTCATAAACATAACAAGCCCCATACAAACACAACAATCATGCACTAAAACGGGGCATCCTAGACTGATGGAATGATTGGCGGAGAAGGCGACTGATCCCAGGATGTCTTTGGTCGCTTTCCCCGACTTGTAGATTCCTCTATAGTCTCGCATATGGGGCAAACCACTTGCCTTGGTGGTGGTTCAATGGTGCGATGTTTGGAACAAAATAATACAATCTGACGATACAACTCGTGGCTGACATACCCGTCAATTGCAGCGTACTTCAGGTTAGGTTCAGAAAGCGACTTATACTCCTAGTAATCGTGCCCTGAACGCCTCCACCAACATTTTGGTAATTTGTCCTTCATGTGAGCGTACCATGGGTCGATGAGTTCGGTGGCAAGATCGGCCATCCCAGTCCTGCTACCCCTCGTCCCTGGGATCTAGTAAATTTTCTAGATATTCACTTTGTACTCCTTTGGGATGATAATGTTGACAGTCGGGCTTTCAAGCAGGCGTGTGACATTCCTGATATCAACAATAGTAAATGTTATCTAGTGGTTCATGAGAGAGTCATAAAAGAGCGACCTAATCCTTTCGCCCCACCTGCATGAAATGAATTTAGAAAAATAATATAGCAAGAACTTTTGCAAACAGAGGGTTCAGGAACTAAAAGACAGCAACGCCTACCTTTTCCCATCAGCCCCCTTCTCGCAAAAAGGCTGGTATATGAGGACGTGCCCCTTCATGGAGAGTTGCACCACAGCGATCCTGCGCTGATCATGGTTGTACTCGAGGTCAAGACCGACGAACCTGCTTACTTCGAACCGTAGCCAATTCTCATAATTAATCAGAGTGTGCATCACCGTCTGAGGGTTGGTGGTGTAGACGACATTGATCTTCTTCCCACCATGTACTTCTATGTCGAAGTATGCATTCGCTTGCATGCTATCATTTTAGACATCCAACAAGTCCATGACTACAGGTAAGAGGGAAAGGACACGGAGGAAGAGGGTGATGTCGTGGGGAAGGAAATGGATGAGGCCGTGGAGGAGGAAGATGATGAGGCCATGGAGGAGGAAAGGATGCGCCCTTCACTACAAGATTGGAACCTCCCTTCTTAATATCTGGAATGGTGCACGGTCGTTAGTAGTAGGGTGGAGGTGGATAAAAACGATGGTTTTACACGTCGATGCTAGCGCTGCCTAAAATTGGTTCTGCGCCACTTGCATGCAGTGGAATCGAGATTTGCCATGCACGATCCAAGTCAAACGTAGTTACATTTGCGCCGTGCCGACCTTCACTCACTAACAGATGGGACCCTACATTTTTCTCTCCTATGATTAATTTTTTCACTTCCTCTAGACGGTTCCCGTGTGCGCCCTCAATAATTACGCCCCCTTCCGTGTCTTCCACGCGAACGAGAACCAGCAGCGGCGGTTCCTCACTAGCTCACTCCCTACTCGAACAACTACCCCCTCCCTGATTCCATCCCCTCCCGAATCGATCCACCGCCTGATCATACCGCCTCCATTAATCTGCCGAATTCCAGACTCCATTTGCCGCTATAGATAGAGCTTGGGGTAGCAACATGCTGAAGTGTAAGGTAGGCGATAACGACGGGGCTGGCCATGGCGACCGCCACCACGAGGATTGGGGATGGCAGAACATCAGCACTGCGCACGTGCACATGATCACCCCAGGGTTGGACATCATCTCCGCCGGTCGGGTCGCTCGCTGCATCCCTGGCTACCAGGACCTGATACGAGAAATGGACGAACTCTAGTTCAGCACGCCAGACCTTCTTTACCCCGATACGAGCAAATGGCCAAACGACCGCGACGACCACGTAAGTTCCTGTATCTTGCTTATTGATCCAGTCATATCGTTGACTCATATGTGCTGAACTGTCATCAGAATCCTATGTTCCTTCCGTCGAACGTGTTGTGTGCATGCGCGGTCTGAACAGATTGAACCATTTAAGACTATTCTGTACAATGGAAGCTCTGCTCGTACTTGATATTCTGGTATTTCTGTAGTGATATAGTCTTAATTTAGGTGATAGATGAGTTCCCAATTTTGGATTTGCAATGGAATGCCTGCTACGTGATGTTCTGTTTTCTAAAAAATAAACAAATTAGACGATTTAAGACTATTATGTCCCTAGTTGTTTATGATCACCGTCAGGAGTTTGTTCGGGGGAAGCCCTACTTGTACTTAATATTATGGGTATTTTCATAGTGACACAGGCACAATTTAGGCGAGAGCTTAGGATACAGTCATAAATATTACTTTAATCTGAAGGTCTAGTTGTCAAACTGTATTTGCAATGGAATCCATGCTAGGTGATTTTACCAACTGACAACAAACTTTGCAGAATATTCATGCAAAACTGATGATGTTGGATAGGTAGACGCAGTCAGTAGTAGTGAATATCAGGGACGAAGAAGAGATGGAATTTGGAGATGACTAGTACTGGGTGGGTGACAATGGCGAGTGGCTAGTGCTTTTAACCTAGGGCGGAACTACTTGGTCTCTCAAAAATGCCTACAAATTGTTGAGATTTACACTGCCATCATTGGAGGGTGTCGGCATTACTGTATTCAACAACGGGTTGCCGCCGCCCAACTCCGAATTCGCTTACAGGTTCAACATGGCAGAACTTGAGGTCCTGAAGGTACAACTCCCACATAGACCTCGGCAGGTGTGGCAGCATTGGGAGTACGACCTCTTAGCAGTGTTCGACAAGGCAATCACATTCATTAGCTGCCTAGATGACAAGGAATGGATAGTCTTGTGCGACGACTTCCTGCGACCAGAGAAGTATGCCGACACCGTCTTCACCTCCAGCTACCCACAATGCATTTATGTGGTCACTGAACATAGCGGCGACATGCATGTCTGGGAGCTGTTCACCTGTGGTGAGTCATGGTTTCATATAACATGTAAAATTCCATTCAAAATTCTGCTTACTGACTTTAAGTAACACGACAAGTACACACGTAGCCCCGCGTGTCATTCCAGCTCTGGTGATCGAAGATGCAGTAGAAGATGATGATCTTGGATCATAACACTAGTTCCTGACACCTCTTGGAGGCGACACGGAACAGGATGTTGAACTCATGTGGATTCATATTAGGGGGAGCACTAAACAGCGTTGGTGATACAATAAAACATATGAGGACACAACTTTCTTCATAGCCCTCGCCGCGGTGTCATGTTTTCTCGAGGTCCGCATGTGCATCCAAAGACCTAGTAGAATAGGTCTAGAGCAGAGTCGACAATCTGAAGGGACAATCTTTGTTTCTGGGGATCAACTACCCTTTCTTCGTCGGGGCCCCTGGAGCTGTTGTACCTATAATTGCTCAGGCAGCCCCGGCTCCTGATGCTGGTGGTGGTGGTGGAGCTGGCAAAGAACTAGTTGTTGCTGCTCCTAGTGAAGCTGACAAAATACTTGGTGATGCTGCTACTGGTGAAGCTTACGAAATACTTGCTAATCCTGCTGGTGGTGAAGCTGACGAAATACTTGATGAGGCTCCTGCCGGAGTCCAAGAAGAACATGTTGGTGTTGTTGCTGAGGTGTCAGCACTTCCAGTGCTGGTAGAAGACTATATGTTTGCTGCACACTCACGCGCCTATTATGTTGACACTCCAGATCCGACCTGGAGCTGAATCCATGTCAGGGGGAGGGGGCCTACCATTGGCTCATCAGTGGGCTCGTACATTCTGGTTCATTCCGACGATACCACCAGCTCTAGGAACCTAGTGCTCAACTGTCAGATCCATGAACCATTTATCTTTATCTTTATCTATGGTTTCCTCCCTAGTTCTAGAAAGTAAATGCTTCTTGGTCAATAATCAGTTATGCTTATTTGTGTAAGACTAAGTTAGGCCTAACTTCTTAATATTCAGTGAAGCCCAGCTTTTCTTTCCATGCCGATAACAACAGAATTGCAGCATAGAACAGACAAAGGTAATGTGCATACTAGACATTTTTCTCGGGATAACAACTACTTCAAGTTAATTGTAGTTTCAATATTACTAAATAGGAAAGTAAGGTGCCATGATCATATAAAATGAATAGCTCATACAAAAAGCTAGCAACACTGCCGATAGTGTTATTGTTATGAATGATACATGGTGTATGCATTTGAACGCATCACTAGAATGTGCCACATATTTATGATTGATGACATGGATCTAGCTTCTTTGCAATTATTTGCATTGAATCTCTCATGGATTTATTCCCATATTTTTGGCAATGGCTGATGAACTCCACTCTCTTGGTAACATGCTTCATCAACGAGCCCTTTTTGATGCAATGCAAAATACAGACCATGGTCTACATCGTCATTCCATTTAGGTTCTATCTATTTCTTCATCACGGAGCTATTAATTTCAAATGAAAATCTAGTAAACAACATATTTGTGCATGTTCTTCTACCACAATCGCAAGAAGAAAATTGGATGGAATTTCACCTTGTTGGCATTATGCCAAACAGACTAGATGTGGCCTTGGGGTTCGAAGAAGAAGGCACCGCGGCTGGTGTGGGTGCAACCACGGTGACGGCGAGCTCGGATTCTGGAGGAGGACAACAGGACCAAGCATGGTTGGCATGGTGACAGATCTCACCCGGGAATGAATTCCCGTCCCTGCGCCGTGCCATGGGTGTGGCCATGGTGAGGGCAAGCTCTGATTCGAGATGGGGAGGAGAGCTGGGCCGAGCAGGTTCGTCCATGTCCCAGCTCTGCGCCATGGCCACGACCATAGATTTCCGCTCCAGGGAAGAAGAAGACGCGTAATGGATGCAAGAACCAACACTACAAGCCTACATGGAAGCCACGACGACAGTGACATAACGGCGAAAACTAACAGGGGGCCAACTTGACGGGCGTTAGCCTGATATTTTGTATTCAAACGTTAAGTTGAATTCATGCCGAAAATATGCCCTAAGTATTTGGCACACCAACTGTGGGCAACGCGGCTGATTACAAGCAACTTGGGTACCGCTTTGCCTTGGCGCCTCAACTTTTGGGCCGCAAAATTATATTCTCCTTTGTATGGTTACTAGAATTGTTTTGCTGAAATATATCGGAGGGCTTGTGATATTTAGTTGCTAGCAGTTAGGTTTATAAGTTGGAATTGATTCCATGATCATATAATTTATCGGTTAACTAGATATGAGGTTGATATAGTAATAGTGACCCCTTCTAGCCTCCTAGAATTTATTATAGTGTCAGTTAAGTTGTGTTGTTTGCTTAGCTTGTACATCCTACCCATTTCTATGGTTGATCAATTGATGAGGTGATTCAGTGTATATCTTTGATATGAATAGTTGTGTACAGTATTTTTGGTTTGACCACCCGAATGTTTCTTTAGCTCTTGTTTGTTGCTATAGATCACTCTTGTACATAAATGATCTGGTTCAAGAACTACGTTTGACAAGATGAACTGAACCTATGGTTTAATGACAATATTTGTTTCCTATCAGATATATCTAGATTTCTTAAAATGATCTCTAGCAAAAATATTACTAGAGAATTGATTCATTTTTAAGTTCTAATAGCTTTAAGACTTGAGTTCTGTTTGCTAGTTTATTTTGGAGGCTTCAGTTGTTGAGATTGATGTTACTATGATGCCTCTTTCGAGTGTAAAAAATAATAGGTCTCAATGGATATGATGTGATTGTTAGAGATGCTCAAGCTAAAACAAAGCTAATCTGATGAGAACAGATACTAAGGAATGACCTTTTGTTTGTTGTGTTAAATAACTTAGTGGCTTCTGCTGCCATTAGATCTACTGATGTGGTGCCCCCTTGAGGTGTGTGCACAATAGTGGATCTAATCAGCATGATCTGCTGCTATGCCCTGTCAATGATGCATAAGATGAGGCCCAACTATACTATATGATGATCCTTGCATAGCTATTCTATGCTACACTGAGAGCTTTCTCTTCCTAACTGATTAGCTTGCTTGAAATGGTAAGAACTGGTACTACATAGCTCTAGTACCAACCTATTTTTTGTGCGTGATCTTTGTACTACTGGAAATCTTGACCTACTATTTCTTTCTCTTATGATGTTAGTCACATCTCCTTCTAGATAAGCTTAATCCTTTGACCTGCTACTCTTCTTGAGCTGGCTGATGATCCTGTCCTGCCTTTCTTGGTGCTTCTTGTACTAGATCTTGATCTAGAAATCCATGTGATATTGGTTGGTGATTTGTGTGGATAGATCAAGGACAAAACAATGATGTCCCTCACTGTGTAGTTGAAGTTTGGCCGATGAGCTGAAATTAACTATGAAGTTCTTGGTGATTTTCTAACAAGAACAGTGGTCGGTGTTCTTATAAGAATAATGGGATGATAGATGTGCTATGGTTTTCCCTATGGCTGTGCCATGGCTATGTTGCCTCAAATGGCAGTTTCTCTGTCTCTACTATGTTGACAACACATCCTGGTGCATGTGTTGTGTATGCTGCTTGTATGTGGGATCTGTGTTGGTTCAAGTTTCCTTGCATAGAGATATTTCTCTTGTGGATGTGATCAAGTAACTCTTGGATCTTTTGCTGACGATTTACATATTACTATCTACTTGGCCTGGTGAAACTTTCCCTTTTGGTCCATGATGCTGGGTTGAGACTATTGTTGATAAGATTAGATATTATTTGTTTTAGTGAAAATTTCCCCTCTCAAACATGCTCTATGATGAAATGATTAACAATGCACTTCATTGTTCACTCTGAGAGCTAAACCACTAACATTAACCCCTTCTCTTCTTATTTTCTTTTCTTCAGTTTTGTTTTTGTTTTGTTTTGTTTTACAGGAATCAAGGTGAAGAAGAAAAGAAGAATCAAGAAATAGACAAGGAATACTATAGATTTTCATTTTACCCATTTGTAACTTTATTTTATTCTTAAAATTGTAAAGAATAGAATATCCTTTTATTAATGTAATAACATTTACTTTTCTATTTGTAATTTCAAGTTATATTTTTACTTCTTAATTGTAAAGTAAAAATGTATTATTGTATTATCAAATAAAGCATTCCTTTATTTCTCTATGGAATTGATTCCATTTACTTATTCTAGTAACTCTTTTTACTTTGTTTAATGAAAATGAGAATGTAATATTGTATTAAGTAATAAAGTTTAATATTTTCTTTATTCACATGCTTGTAATACATATTTCCTTATGGTAATATCCTCTTTATTTAATACCTGGTGTAATAAAGAGTTATTCTTTAAGACTTGTAAGTTACTATACCCAATTTATAGAATTAAGAACTCTACTGCTTATTCATAATCTTTTATTGAATTCTTTTATCTTATTATTTGTGGTCTTCTTTTATTTTCTTATTTGTAAGGCGGTGTAATACTTGTATTACAATAATTGTTCATTTTATCTTGTCATAATGAATTCCTTTATTTATTTAATTACAAATTCCTATTTCATTTCTTCATGTGACTTTATTTTTTAAATATTCTTTTCTTGATATTGGAATATTCTAAATTCCAAGGTATTCAAATTTTAAATTCAAATATGAATTGAATTGTTTTCCCCAAAACACAAAAGTACATAAGAGGTCATGTCGAAATACTTAGCACTTGCACTGATGTTTCCATTAGTACAAGAGAGATCTTGATCCCTCTATAGCTCTTTTAGTTTCACGCGAAAATTCCCTGAATTTTCTTATGCATGAATGCAATGCGCACACATGTGACCTCACTAGTTCTAGGTGCTAATCCTGGGATGATACAACAACTTTCATGATCATGCTACTATAGCTTATAAGGGGGGAATCGCGAGTACAATTTTAGTTCCCAAAACCTTTTGGGATATCAGGACACCTAGTGTTTCCAACCTTCGCAAATTCTCATACAATATGAAAACATGTACCTTACTAATATTATACTCTATCACATTGAAACCAAGGATTGTTTCAGATATCACAATATCTTCCATGCATGATGGTTCCTAAAACAATTTTCAGCTCCTAGATAACCTTGATACTAAAACAACTTTTGAATATCAAGGATCATGGAGGCAAGCATGACACTTAGATACTAAAGCCAAAATTGTTACTCTTGATTCAATACTACTTATTGAATTTCATGGATTAAGTGAGGTTTTGCTAAAAGTTTGCAATAGGACTTTAAACTTTAGATTGACACTCAAAACAATACGATACCAGTTTGTAAAGTAAATATCCAGAATTCTATAGTTCTATTATCTCAACATTGAATTCTAGTGACTATAACAAACTATTAGTTATGAACTCCCACTCAAAAAAACATCCCTCTAGTTGTTTTGGTGATTACACGAACCAAATTCACTACACCAAAACCAATCATCACGTGACATGGTATAGCTGCAAAGGCGAACATCTAGATGTTCATCATATCATCCATATGACTCATTCTTTACCTTTCGGTTATGTGTTCCGAGGCCATGTCTGTACATGCTAGGCTCACCAAGTAGAACCCTAGTATTTGTGTGTGTAAATCTAGTTTACACCTATTGTATGCGAACATTGAGTCTATTACACCCGATCATCATGTGGTACTTCAAAATGATGAGCTTTTTTAACGGTTCATACTAAGGAAGGACACTTTATTACCTTTATATTAAGTGTGAGGGATCGTCTTATAATTCTAGCGTCGTGATCTAAGCAAGCTCTAAGCAAAATAAGATGCATAAAAAGGGTTAACATCACAATCGTGGTTAATGTGATATGATATGGTCCTTCTCGCACTTGATCTCTATCTTGTTGTGTAATGGTATGATCTCCATCATTCCACCAGCATGGCACCAATGTCCATGCTGCCACCATATTGGATGTCCTCCACTAATATAATATATTAGATGGATATACGGCACGGAGCGCCATACAAGAATAAGACAACCATCAGGCTCCTGCCAATTTGTCATAATTTACAAAGAAGATCAGTACATACATCAAATTTATAACATTGACCATATCACATCACATGCCCTGAAAAAACAAGTTAGACGCCTCTAATTTACCTTTGCATGTTTTACATGGTTTAGGGGTTTCAAAGATAGAACTGTTCATACCTAGGAACACGAAACAACAACGGTGATAAACAAATTATTAGCAACCTATTGTATATTAGATCTTAACTATAGTGGGAGAGTTAGACACCCGCAAGCCACTTATGCAAAACTAGTTGCATGTCAATCATGGAACAAGTATCATGTGCGAGAACATGTAAGGTTTGTATGATCCTCTTCATCCCACTATGCCACTTAGATCCAAAATACACAAAAGGAAGCAATAACATGATCATTAGTATCGACATCCATATGTGTTCTACTCGTACAAAACATCTATGCATAGATATGGCTCTGATACCACTGAAGGGTTTGCATCATAGAAAAGAATTTGTTTCCTACGGTAAGAACACCAAAGGTTCCAAGATCTAATCTATAAGATTCATGTAATGAGTAGTTCATCATCCAGAAAAACTTACCCTCGAAGAAGTTTTTATCGAGATCGGATCTTGTGGGTGATGTAGACGAACACTTTCCGATGTAAGGATTGTGTTGATGAGTGCTGCAATTTGGCAGCGCCTCCGTACCTAGTCACATGTACAGCTTGACAATGACCCCATTCCCTCGATCCATTAGGGCAAAGGAAGTAGTGAATCCACTAAATAAAACAATTTGCCAGTGGCTTCCGCTATTCTGGAAAGCAAGTGATGGAGCAATTAGAGGAGGGAGAGAGAGAGCTTGTACTTGTGTGAGGGAGAGGAGAGCTCCCACACCACCTTATATAAGGGAGGGGGTATCCCCCAAGGTTGGTGGAACCACACCCATGTGGTAGCCCCACCTCTCCACTCATTATGTTGGTGGAGCTCCCACTCACCTCCACTCATGCCCCTGTCAATTGAGTGGACCCTCCACTCAAAATACAAGGGATTTATCCCATTAAATAAATAAAACTATTTTTTGAGAACTTTAATATTTCCAGTTCTTTTAATTAACAAACATTAACAATTACTTCCCTACACTATTTCGATATCACCAATAAATCCGGTGTTTCTCGAAAAAGTCCTTGAAACAACTCCGGTGCTTCCAAAAATTTCTCCGACATTCGTATCCACTCAAAAGCATCGACGAACCTTAAGTGTGTCACCCTACGGTTCATGAATAATGTGGACATGATCGAGACACCTCTCGGATCAATAGTCAATAGCGAGACCTAAATATCTAAAAATGACTCCCACACATTCAACGATGAATCTTGTGATTGTGTGAACCATAAACATCATAACCAATTCCTTTTGTCTTATGATATTTTACTTGTCTGAGATCCGATCATCGGTATCAACCATACCCAGTTCGATCTTGTTAGTGACAAGTAATATTTATTCGCTCTGTGATATGACATCCATTTGACCTAGTCACATGATTGCAAGCTATGTCGATGTGATATCGCCGAGAGGGCCCAAAGTATATATAACAATCATCTAGATGGACACATCCCACTCTTGATCCATGAGCCTCAACTAATACTTTCGGAGTACCCAAACCCACCTTTATAGTCACCCTGTTATGGTGTGATGTTTGATGTTATCAAAGTACTCTTTTTTGGTGTTAGTGATTCACATGATCTCATGGTCTAAGGATAAGGTTTACTCCGTATGTGTTTGATACAGTAATGTAAACTTAATGACTTGATCGTATTGCTATACTTACTTTGGGTGTATGTTGATCACATCATTTGCCTAATGCCATGACCCCATTATTAACAACATCCAATGTTCATCATCAGGAAACCTTGATCATCAGTTAATCAACGAGCTAGTTAATTGAGAGGCTTTACCAGAAACTCTTGTTTGTTTATTAGACACACATGTATTAATGTTTCTAGTTAATACAATTCTAGCATGAGAAATAAACATTTATCATAAAAATTGAATAAGATAATATTGAATTTATTATTGCCTCTCGGACATATTCATTTCAATGACCGCTAGCAATAGTGATGGGCATGGTAATCTATTTATTGTTCTTTCCATTTTTTTTTGACAAAAACTGTAGGGAAAACCCCTACAGTGTCTAATTTTTTTATTAATTATAAAAGGGATATATACAAAGTACAAGGTTCCATATTACAGACTCATAGAGTATCTAGCCATGATTGCATTCCCTCTCTAAGAATGGTTTAGCCGTATGCATAGTAAGCGAGAAAAAGTTCTTGAACCTATTAATATAGATCTGGACATTGGGCATATTTCCATCGAATATATAATCATTTCTTTGATCCCATAAGCTCCAGCAACCAGTGATCATAATCTCCATAATGAAATCCATTAAGTATCTTTAATTTGCATTTATAATCATATTGTGAATATTGAAATCTGAGTCCCATTCAATACCCAATGCCCACCATAAAGCTTGACTGAATGAGCATTCAAAGAATAAGTGCATCACAGTTTCCTCAGGGTAGGTGTCACATAGTACACAATCAGAAAATTCCACATAATTTTTTCCCTCACCATCATCTCTTTCGTGTTCAGTCGGTTATATAGTAGAAGCCATTCAAAGAATTTGTGTCTAGGCAAGCAACACGTTTTTCAGATATCCAGGATGGATTTATGAGTGTCATGATGTCCCATCAAAGCTCTGTAGACTTTCTTGGTGGAATATGCAGACCCTCCTCACAAAAAACACCATGAATCAGGTTCCTCAGTATCTGGGATAATACTTAATTCCTATGAAAGGTTCTGCAGTTCCTCAATGTCAATAGATGACAGTGGTAGTGAAAAGATATCATAAATATCATTGTTGATGTAATTAATTGCCTTTTCCATAGATAAGTCCTTATTCTTGGCAAAGCAGTGTAGATGGGGATACTTTCTTTCTCTGATGTCATTGTTCTAGATATCCTTCCATAATAATACAGATTTGCCATTATTGACAGTGCATGAAGTGAGACCTCTATAAATGTCAGATAATGCAAGGCAATCCCTCCACCAGAAAGATCCTTTAGGGGTCATTGCATGTGGAGGTGTTATGTTATTGTAATATGCCTGCCATAGAAGGTCCACCCAAGGAATATCATGGTGATTATAGAATTTATGTATATTTTTTAGTAATAATGATTGGTTCTGAACTCTGAGATTAAGAACACCTAGACCACCTTGTTCCTTTGGCCGATAGATCATATCCCATTTGGCAAGACATTACCATGCTTATTTTTATCCTTGTCAGCCCATAGAAATTTTCTACCACTCTTTTCAAAGTGAACAAATATAGTGATAGGTATTCGAAAAGAGCACATGGCATAGATTGGCAATGACTGGATGACAGTATTTAGTAATGTAAGCTTGCTAGTGTATGTCATTAAAGAAGAAATACAAGATAGTTTTCTGTCCAGCTTGGAAACAAGTGGCATAAGATCATCCACACTGGGCCTAGTAGTGCCAAGTGTAATTCCAAGGTATGTAAATGGTAGAGCTTCAACTCTGCATCCAAATGATCCAACTAGCATGTTGGCCTGTTCGGGCTCAACATTAATAGGAACCAGACTAGTTTTACTGTAATTAACTTTAAGACTAGTAGATGCACTAAAAACTGTCAGGATGGATTTTAACTGAGCAAGGTCATGTTGGTATGCTCTCATAATCATAAGAGTGTCATCTGCATACTGTACAATAGGGATTTTTGCCCATAATCGTCATTAATTGGCAGTCAAACATCACCTTTGTGCCATGCACCATTTATGATAGATTGCAGTAAATCATATGTGTTAACAAATAAAATTGGAGATAGAGGGTCTCCTTGTCTGACTCCTCTTCTGCATATAATTTTCTTTCCCGGAACCCCATTCAATAGAATAGAGGTGGATGCAGAATATAAAATTCTGGATACCATAGAGATCCACTTGGGGCCAAAAACCCTTAGCTTTAAGCATGTCAATGATAGCTGAATATTCCACTTTATCAAATGCTTTTTCAAAATCAATCTTCAAAATAATGATGTTTTTTTATTTGTGGCATATATTCAGGTATTCAAAAGTCCATCCCAAACAATCATGTATATTCCTTCTTTTAATAAATCCATATTGATTTTGGTGGATAATTGGAATAATCTCTTTCTGCATTCTATTAGCCATAAGTTTTGTGATGAATTTGAGGGGAAGACTCACCAGTGAGATCGGCATGAAGTCATCCATATTCTCTGGAATTGCAATCTTGGGGATAAGTGTAATGAAAGCTGTGTCAATACCTTCCAAATTAATTTTATCATGATAGAAGTCATTTTGTCAACTTGATGAACTCATGCTTCATGGTCTGCCAACATTTCTTTAAAAAAGACAATTAAATCCATCTGGCCCTAGAGCTCTATCGATAGGGATTTCTTTAACAACATTGTCAATTTATTCCATGGTGAATGGATCATCTAGGCGAATAAGATTGTGTTGCTCAATCATACTGCCCAAGTCATACTGCATATTAGAGGATTCATAAATCTTTCTTTATATGAATTCCTCATAATTGATGCCTTATGATCATGATTCATAGAACTAGATCAATCTTCTTCTTTTAGATATGTGATGATATTTCTTCTATAGCTCTGAGTGGCTATGGCATGGAAGAATTTTGAATTTTAATCACCCAATTTTGCCCATCTTATTTTTGCCCTGTTCCTCCAATATAATCTTTTTGACTCCATGAGTTTTCTAGTGTGAGCTTCCAGAATTCTTCTAAAGTTTGTTTCAGCATCTGAGAGATTTCTATGTTCCTCCAAGCCATCCAACAAGGCTAATGTGTAACTGCATTTGTCAATGATTTTGTTCAGATTAGAAAGGTTTTTGCTCCAATTTTCAGGCCAATTCTCAGTATCTTGAACTTTGAATTAATATTCTTTGTTGCATCACCATAAAATGGGGAATTAAGCCAATAATATGTGACTGTCTCTTGAAAACCATCAAAGTCCAGCCAATAATTCTCAAATCTGAAAATATTTGATTTAGGTATGTCAGTCCTAATCTGAATATGAATAGGGACATGATCCGACCCCAGCCTGGATAATGTATAAGATATAGTATATGGATATTGATAGTCCATTCAACAGATGTGAAGACCTAGTCTAATCTCTCCAGAAGGGGGAATCTTGCATATTACTCCATGTATATGTTCTTCCTTTGAGTGGAATTTCCTCCAAATCATGAACTTGTATTGCTGAGTTGAAAAGCATCATATTGTTAGCATCTCCACTAGGTCTGCTCCTGTTTTATGGTTCCCTGATTAAATTAAAATCACCAAGAACCATCCATAATTGCATCATAGATCAGTCCAAGTCAGCTAACCATGTGATGAACTCAGCTTTGTGTTCATTGCTAGCAGGTCCATAAATATTAGTTAGGTACCAAATTATACCAGTGGATTTGCAAGTTAATTGAATGGTTAATTGAAATCTATTCTGATTGATAACAAAACCATCAAATGCATTTCCATTCCATACTGTAATAATGCCACTAGAGCTTCCAATTGATGGGACAAATGCATAGTGAGTAAATCTTCTTGGACAAAATTTCTTGATGTAAGCATGGTCACAACTTTATCTTTTTGTTTCTTGCATGCATAATATGTTGCAATTACTTTCATCACATCTTTGTCGGATATCATCCCATCTATCCTGAGAGTTGATGCCTCTAATGTTCCAATCAAGCACATTCCAATTTATGATCGTCATTAAAACATAATACTTGCAGCATGAAATAATTGGCTGCGTAGCAAACCAATATGGAGGAACTGATCTAATAGAATTGAAGACCACCATCTATAACATTATTTATATAACTAGGAAGACTGATCATCTCAACTAATGCATCATTGCAACAATCAGATAATTGCATTCCTCTGGACTGCACCACATTTGGAATTACCAGACATCAGAATAAATGAAATATAACCAACAATAGAGAAAATCCATGATAATAACCAAAATAATCCAGATAAGCAGTATAACAGCTGTCCACACACAAATACTGCAGATAGAGTATGTAGTTACTTATTACATAACCAAATGCTTCACTATGAAGTTCAGGGCACACACGACCATTAAGAGAAATAAAACTAAATAGGTTGCCAGGATGATAACCTATGATAGATAAATGATTGGGACTAATCATTAGTCACATTTCTGGAGGAGCTTCTCAACAGATACCTCCTCGGGAGGAATCTGGCACTGATTAACACCAATGGACTGAATGGCTGAGATAGAGAGTTCAGGAGTGGAGGATCATTTTTGTCAACAATCTCAACATTAAACTAAGATCTCAGGTTCTTCTTGGTGCCTCCTTTACTTTCTTGACAGATGTAGGTGGCTCCACTATCAGTAGCTCCTAATTTACCAGTTCTTTTGCAGCTTCAGCTGCCTCTGCAGCCTCCTTGTCCTTATAGTCATCAGCCTGCTCTGCAATGTGTCTGCTATGCCTGACATTCTTGACATCTCTGGGGCAAACTTCCTTTTTCTTAGGAGTAGGAGAGACAAATATCTGAGAAGAAATAAGATCATCCATCACTGGCCCACTCTCCAAAGAATTCTCACTGTCATCCACATCCTCATTGTCAGATTCAGATATCTCAGCGATAGTGACAGTACATTCTCCAGGCTCGGGTGGAACAACTGAATAAATAGTTAGAAGACATTTTCTCTCACTATCAACTCCATTAGAGACATCCATCATATGCACT
The DNA here is from genome assembly GCA_023614405.1 of Avena insularis. Classification (NCBI taxonomy): domain Eukaryota; kingdom Viridiplantae; phylum Streptophyta; class Magnoliopsida; order Poales; family Poaceae; genus Avena; species Avena insularis. The sequence continues at coordinate 547,926,908 of CM042690.1, forward strand.
CTAGCAGCACTAACCATATCCTATGTAATTTTGTTGAGAACATCAGGAATATCAGTGAGAACATTGGAAAGCATATTTTGCATGGCAGAGAGTGCATCAATTGCTTCAATGGCTGGCTGCAGGTTATGAATCTCATTGACATTAACATCCTAATCATGTGGAAGGGTATTTACCATAGGAACATCGGCTGCAGTAGGGGCAGCATGCCCAGCAGGTTGGATATTAATTTCGGGAAAAATAGCAGCATTATTATCATTGGCATTGTCCATAGGAGCATCCTCATTATCATCCCAAATACCACCAAAAGGCTGGTTGGGCATAGGGTGGGGGTTGCCACCATCAGGCGGCGGAGGGTCTTCATCCCCACCAAGACCACCAATCAATCTGGTTTGAAGCACATAATTAACAACAGTCCAGGAGTTGCCATGCCCCTCATCATTAGTGTTTTCAATAAGTACCAAGCTAATAGGGATGTCAAGGAGATCAAGCACTCTAATTTTGACAAGAATTCTGGCTCTGTTTGATCCATCTTTGTTCTAAACAATAAACTTTCCAAATTCACTAATTGTTTCCTTAATTCTATCAACCAGCCAAGCCTCTTGTGGAAAATTAACCAGCATTAGCCACACATCATGTGTAAAGGTACGGTTGTGATGATTCAGAGCTCTATCCTATCTGATAACTCTAAGAACACTGTCTCCAACAAAATAAGGACTACGGTCTATAGCAGTGTCTCTAGCATGCACTTCAGAAAATTGAACAAGGGCAGCTCCCATAGCATATCTAGTAAGCTGACATACATGAGAACCTCTAGAGTTCAGGAAGTCACGAATCAGGGCAGCATCACCTTCAAATTGTTCAGGATCAGTCGGAGGATCCAGAACGATGATAGCCCAGTCATCACAAACGAGCAGAGGGTCGTTGAAGACATGGTATGCACACCGATGATGATGGATGCAGTGAGGAACCGACTAAGCACCATGAGGGATATGGGGGAAAGGATCACTAGGGTAAGTTGCCATGGCGACGGAGTCATGTTCTTCGCTGTAGTAGAGTTCTGCTATAGGTGGAATAGAGTCTGGCGAGGAAGGGGCAGAAGGCGACGTAGCAGCGCGAGTTGTTGAAGGATGGGGCAAATCCTGAATAATTGTATCAGGTGAATGTCTTTTAATGCGATAGATAAGCAGTGTGTTCCTTCGTTTAAACAGTATTTTTGGATATGCCCGTATTTGTAACAACTATGACAACGAATATCGGAGTGGCAGCTGAACCGGTTGTGACCAGGAGCGAGCCATCGAGGGAAGATCATGTTGGAATGTGGAGTGGGCTGGCAAAGAAGTGGGCCAAATGGTGGTGATGCAGGGGCGGAAGGTTGTGGATGATGTGGATTCGGCCTTGGAGGATGGTGGGTGGGCTGGACCGATGGAGGAGGATGGCATGGAGGAGAGTTGGAGTTTGAAAGAGGGGCTAGGCGGGATTCCAGCATGGGATCCACAAAGATCAGATCACGAGCAACATCGATGAATGTTCACCGCCTAGCCACCAAAATTGAATTATCTCCAGTGAGGGGAGAACTCCGGCGAGAGACAATCTAACATTCTTGATCTTGCTCATAGAGCCAGGATGCATGTTCACGCGTCCAGTTAGTTCCACCGTCACCCCAAAGATGGAAGTGGCAAACAAAAGATGGGAAATGGTAAAAACACAGATTGTAAATGAGAAAACCCACCGCCTTGGAAATGACTGATATTTTGAAAACACAATCACGGATCCATGACAAATGAAGAGAATATCCATCAAATCCGAGGCAAGATCGTAGAGCCACACCAACATGATCGACATCAAGTCTAAAGTTGGCACGGTCGAAAGAGACCACCAAGTGGAAACCCAAGGCCTTAGATGTAGGATGCACATCGGTGGAGAATGAAGAACGAACCTTGGAGGAGAGGGTCGCCCCGTGGGAGTGATCCAGGGAGGTGGAGAAGGCTTGGAGATCCATGGAGGAAGGTCCTAGCGGAGATCGCCATGGGTCACTGCCCGAGTTGCCAGAGGGGTGGGAGACGCCATTTCCCAAGGTTCTTTCCATATTTCAATCTCCTTGTTGGTGGATTAATACAAGTTCTAATGTTCATGTGTGTGCTAACATATCTATGTTCACTTCTTATCAGGTGATACCTTCGATCCGGATTATGGATGCAGTATAGTAGCTTTTTCCCTAGTAGACCTAGGTTTATCGATCCTTGGGAAACAACTAATGTATGGAAATAATAAGCCATGTCTATAAGACTATGTTTACTTGTTTTATTTTATGTTTACCAGAGCTTTCTAGTTTACTTTGAATCGTTGGTTGTTGCAATGGATGAAAATAGGCTAGGGTTGAAGATTCACCTACAGCTGCACATACATATGGGATAAAGATAATAATAAGCACATTCATGTGTGAAATGATCTAATATATATAGGGTTGTGGGTAACACATCCGTAAACACCAAAACCTCTATGAGCCACATGCATATCAATAGTATTTTGAACCAACCGTTATACCATTAAGCACCAGGCTATAACAATTATTAAGTAAAATACAGATCAAAGTATTAAGAACAGTGATGTTGTTGTTACCCCCAAGTGGATCCCTAAACAAAGACCGTACTTCCCTTGTTGTCACTGGGTTTCGCGTGAAGTCACCATTCACCACTCATCTTACCTCGAGCCTTTATCAATCCCTGGGATCTTGGTACCTACAAGTCCATGGATTGAGACAAGAGACAAATATACAAATATACATATCTCCTATTCAATCACCACACAATATTCCCATGTATTAGATGCACATAATCGCTGCAAGGTTTCACCCAAACTCGCAGCCCGTGAGGACTACTCACTCATAACAATAAGATCAATGATATAAAACATTGTGCAAATACTTAGATTGAAAACAAATATTCTTAAAATGGTCACCGAATCACAAGGAGATCTCGAGTACAAGATAATGGCTATGGCTATGGAGTGGATGGAGGATGGAGAGGATAAACTATGGTGGTGGATCTCCTTCGGTGGTGTGGTGATGTGTAACACCCCAAAACTTTAATCAAGGTGATCAAGTTCTAATCACCCAATTTAGGGTTAACAAAAACTTTTATTAAGAAAAATGTATATGAATGTATGTGTGTTTGCATTAGTGTAGCATTGAGTGTATATGCCATGCTTGATTGTTCTAAATGTTATGGAATGGTTTAAAGGTGAATGCCACATCATCTAGACCATTTACAAACAAAAGCCAAAGAGAAAGAAATCAAATAAGATTAAATAAAGCAAATGGTCATTTTGACCATTTTAAACCACTAGGCCACTTTAGGTGTTCCTAGAGGAGAATTTCTAATAGAAGCAATTCTATTTATTTTCACCCCTTGCTAGACCAAGTAAAGATGTATCAAGGCCCACTTTACAAACTTACAAAAACATCTAGCAAATCCATTTCAAGGACATTTGAAAATTGAATCCAATTGATATGGGAAGATCATACTTTTTCAAAAACCTACCAAATCAATTCCCCTTGACCTCTCCAAGCAAACCTAGTCTCTCAAGCTTAATGTAAGTTCACTCAAAAAGTTTGAATCAAAAATTCAAAAATAAATTTCATGCAGCCATTAACACAAACACTTGGCATGCACAGAATAATCTCTAGCCTAACTTCACTGTTTTGTACAGTGATCATCGACCAATTGATCTCCCTCTTAACCCCCTTGTCCCCCTGAGTGTCTAGCAGCAGCAAACAAGCCCCCCCTTCGCCGTGGAGAATAGTGGAGCGCCACCGTTTTGTGGTCATCGCTGGCCGACCACGGCCATCTCGCACCAGACCACCCCGTGCCCATCCAGCATGTCTACTAGCACCGCCGTAGCCTATCGCCACCCCATGTCCAGGCCACAGCCCCAGTCGAGCCGTGGACCACCCTAGTCACGCCGTGCACCGCCTCTCTGCATCGTGTCTAAAGCGCGCCAGTGCATCGTGCCCGACTAGCCCTGCCAGCTCGCGCCTTGCCCTTGTCGCGCACGCACAGCCTCGCCATGATCACCCCACCCCGGCAGACACCCCCGTTCACTGCCGCACGACCCACAACAACCGCATGTTGCCGCAAGCACCTTTGCCTGTGATCAGAGCGCCACATGCGCCAGACCAAACCAAGCCGCCCCACGCCACGCGACCCACAGCAGCCGCATGCCGCCACAAGCACATATGCCTCCGCTCAGAGCGCCGCTTGAGCCAGACCAAACCAAGCTGCCCCACGCTGCGCCATTAAGTCCATGAGAACCGCCAGGGAGCACCACACCATCCTACGCCCTCGCCCATGCCAATAGCTGCCTGTAGCGACGCCACCGTCGAGCTCACCGCCGCACCGCTCGGTCCCCTTGTCGAGCTATAAAAGGAGGCCACCCCCGCCTCCATTCTGCACACCACTTGACTCCCTACTCCTCACTGACCTTCCCCACCTCTCCTCGGAGCAAGGCAAGCACCACCGCACCGGAATTTCACTAGAGTCCGACGCTGCTGGAGGAGAAGGGCGCTGTCGATTCCGACCACCCCGAGCCCTGCCGTGACCGCGACTCGCCTCGCCGTCGTCTACCTCATCGTTTGCCCCCATCGCCGAGCCTAGATGGAGCCCAGGTGAGCCCCGAGAGACCCCCACCGTCGCGTTAGATTTAGCTCGTCGTCGGACCTGTTCGTCATCGACGACGACCCTTAGCCGTTGGATTAGAATTAGATCGTAGCGCCCAGATTGAAAGATACCGATTCACGTTAGATGATTCAATGACTACTGGACCCCCTCTGTCAGCCGTGCGCTACGCTGTGCAGTTGGGCCGGCCCGTTTAACGTTCCCGCCCAGGCCTGGAAATTCAAATATGGATTTTCCAATTTAATTGAAATCTTATTCTGTCCACCTATTCAAAAATCAATTCAGAGAGATTCACTTAACCAAATTGCATGATTCAAATTTTGCTAGAAAGTTAATTAAAATATCTATCCAAGCCCATTAGATTTAAATCAATTGGAGTTAGAGATAATCTATAGCAAAAATAATAAGACAGAGATTGCTGCAACTTCAAACATTTTTCAAAAATCAACCATAATAGCTTTTGAGTTGATTCCAACTCTCGAAAATCACATTTGAAAATACCTCTCTGAATATGTAAAAATATTTAGGTTTGCATGCAGTGACATTGGACTTGTACCAAAAAAATGCTATTAGGGCATTTCTAGTCACTTTAAATCTATTAAATAATATTCTTAAACTTTATAAAATGTGACCAACCCTTTAAATCACATTCCCATGTATTAGAATATGTGGTGATGACATGTGTCCACATGATCCCATATTTCAATTGGAGAATATTAAATCTTAATTAATTTCAATGAGTAGAAATTACTTTTCTCAAATAAACTAAATAAAACCAGTTCTTTATTTCATGTGATGTTTGTGATGATGCTAGATCATCAAGTGTGAGCCTTAGTGTGCTAAATAGACTTAGTTAAGTATTGTTTGGTGATTGTGTACCCCGTATTCATTTATAGATGATAGTACCAACCAAGGATACTTGGAGGAGGAGCTCTACTCCGAAGAAGACAAAGAAAACTTCAATCACTGCACCAATCAAGGCAAGCTATTATTGGCAAGCTAGAATTATACAAGATGACTTAAGCAAGATGCATTAGGCATGCTTGGTTATACCTTTTGATTTATACCCATCCCAAGTTTTACTTGCAAGCTTTTCTCTTTTGCTTTACGAAAGTTCTTTACTTTTAGTTTATTTTATTGAGTTTTGGAAGATAGTATAGATAGCATAAAGAGTATAAAACTAGGAATATACTAGATGTAATTCTATGGCATGAGATTGAGATTAGCATCCCTCATTAGTGAACACTCTTAACTTAGTGGCTAGTGCTAAGCATAAAACTTGATCACTTTAGATGGGAACATTTGGTGAAAATGATTATGAAAACCTTGGAATGATGAGTCATTCTATTGAGATGTTTTGACATGTGTTGAGAAACACAAATGGATTTGATGATGAAAATGTTGAGGCATGAGCCTTAGCCTTTTACTAAAAAACTGATGGTTGGGTTCAGATGCGATATCATTCCAATTTTTCCTGAATTGGGTAAGGCTTAGCCGGAAGTTTATATGCATTAGTATAGGTTCCCTCGCAGAAGAGGTTTGAGCTGAGGCTATATGTTGATGATGTCCACCTATGCAGTGCCCAGGATGGCAGATGGCCATGGCTGGGAGGCCAAGCTCATAGGGGAGGTGCCTATACTAGAGTGTGTAATTGAAAGGTTATGATTGATTATCCGCATACTAAGTATGATGATTCAGGGTTATCCCTGACGGATGTATAGAATTTTGTGGTGAAAGTGTACCATCTCTGCAGAGTGTCAAACTATTCGAATAGCCGCGTCTGCGGTCATGGACAGTTGGAGTGGCCATACTGTTTCGTCGTTAGATATTTTCAAAATGACTTGAGAAGTGATCTATGATTTTTGACTTGACCATAACAGGATTGTGAATATGAAAACTAGGTTCCCAACGTAAAGTGATTTAGAACTTTTACTTAGTTTTCTTTACTTATGAACTAAGTTTAGATAAATCTGGCTTTTTGCAAATAAACTTAGAGCTTAGGATTCCTATTAGAACTACCTTATTTGTTAGTAATAGTTTGCGAGTACTTAAAGAGTACTCATGGCTTTGTCCCTGGCTATTCCCATGGCCAGGCTATGAGGAGGACTACCAGGAGGAAGGACAGCAGGATGGCTACGACATTTAGGATCATCTCCCATCGTCAGTTTTGCCTGTGACACTGAAGATGGAGCCTTCTGCTATGCTTATTATTCCGTTGCTTGTATGTATTAAGACTAGATCATGAGATCCTTTATTTGTGTAAGACCTTATTATGGTTTGTAATGGATGAGGTACTGTGATATCCAATCTATTATGTCTCACAAAAATGGTAATCCTGGGATTGCAACGTATGGCATAATAGGCATCTGGGATTAAAAATCTGGGTGTTGACAAGTTGGTATCAGAGCCATCTTGACCATAGGAGACCCTAGTTAGAACGGACATCCGAACAAAAACTTAGTTCCGAAACAAAACAAGTGAGTATTTATGAAAACATATTCCCACTCTTATCCTTGATTCTTTCAAAAAAATCATGTTCCTCAAAAACTCTTACATTACTACATAAAAATATGACACACTTGATCACCTCACTAACTTACTCATTCTAAATTCTTATAGATGGAAGTTCAGTATTGCAAGGTCTACCAATTGGGCAATGGAGGCCAGCTGATCTTTGAGAGGGATCTTGATGCACTGTCTGAGTATCTTGAGCGTCCGCATCCGGAATTCTTTGGAGCCCAACTCAAGGATTTCCCAGGAGAAGATCTACAATGGCTGATAGTTGCAGATCTCAGAGCCAAGATGGAAGCACCCCTTTCTGAGAAGATTCAATTCACCGTGCGAGAGAACAACTTGCCAGGTGGATTAGCCAGGGCCATGCATGAAGCTCTTGCCCGTCTGTGTGGGCAAAACATCAACTTGATCCAGGGAACTTGCTTTTCTCATTACGCAAGGCGTGATTCTATGGGAATGCCATTGGAGATGCCAAGTCACCCGGAGATGAAGCGCCAAGTGGAGAATCTTGACTTCCTGCTGTATGATAGATAGAAGGAATTGGAAAATGCTCGAGCCTACGCCAACCACAACCTTGCCATTGCCGCCAAGAAGGATCAGACTCTCGCCATGCTCGTCAAGGATCGCCAATCACTTCATCATCAACGCGAGAAGAAGGATCGCACCATCACTCATCTTAGCAAAAAGGTGGCCGACCTTGAGAAAACCATCCATGAGCAAGAAGTCCAACTTGAAGCAAAGGAAGAAGGTGAAGACATCCAGGGAGATACTCACTCGTACCTCAGTGATGACAATGACTACCTAGAGGATGATGCCATGGATTTCTACAGCGATGATGATTCTGACTTCATTGATGATGATTAGATGCACTTGATCACTACCGTAGGAATGAGTTGTACCGGTCCCACTGTATCTTAGTTCTTAAAACCATCTGTTTTCCCTTTTGTGTTGTGGTGTGTGTTTGTATTGTGTGCTTGAATGAATGAATGAATGAATAAGAAGAAATTAGTTGCAAAACCTGAGTTCAAACTCAAAGTTTAAAGCTTTTGAAAACAAAACCATGAACCTTACAACTTTCCCTCTTACCTCATTATGTATCTCAATCTTCAATTGACTCGTGGAAACCCCAGAGGAAGCAACTCATCGTAGGACCCAATGTTGCAGATTCTGCAGATGCTAGTTTCTGACCGTGAAGCTAGTAGAGCAGAGAGCCAAGCCAACCTAGCCACCCTGCAACAGATAGATCAGATGGCCCACAATAATCAAGGCCAAGGAAATCAGGATCATCATGGATTCAAACTTAAGAACTTTGAGAATACCAATCACCCTATCTTTAACAAATCTGAGGATCCCTTAGATGCTGATGACTGGCTGCAAACAATGGAGAATAATCTGGAAGTCGTAGGAGTTGACGCCAACGAGAAAGTACTGTTTGCCACCCATTATCTGGCAAGAGATGCAAGAGCCTGGTGGAATAGCACTCGTACTATGAACCACGGTCAGATCATGACTTGGGAAGCTTTCAAGATCAAGTTCAGCCGCACCCATGTGACACAGGGTTTAGTCACCGGAATGAGGGATGAGTTCAGAGAACTGAAGCAAGGAAGGATGACGGTAGTTGAATATCGTGACAAATTCCTGTCCCTCGCTAGGTATGCACCCGATGAGATCAACACCAAAGCCAAAAAGAAGGAAAGGTTCCTGACAGGATTGCATGATGAGATGCAGACGGTGTTAGTCAACATCCGTTTTGAAGACCTAGAAGAGCTAGTCGACTCTGCCATCCAGATGGAAGGAAAGATCAACCAAGTCAATGACAACCGCAAGCGCAGAATGATGCACCAAGCTAGGTCCCACAATACCCAGAAGTATCGCCCCAACCCATTACAGGATATGCCCCAAGAAACAACCGACCCCCGATGTCTTGTCCAAGCTACCCCAATCGTAGTGGAGGAAACGTGAAGTCCAGAGGAAACCACAACAACAACCCTGGCAACTCCAACAACTTCAATCGTGCACCGCCCAAGTCCAACAACAACAACAATACTACCCCAAGGACTAGAAGCAATGCCGTGCCTATTGCAGCAAAATACAAGTCCCACATTACTTGTTTTGAATGTGGAGTCAAGGGTCACTACTCCAACAAGTGTCCCAAGAAGCTCGCAACCACCACCAATGTGAATGCCCCAGCTCAGCAGCAACGCCGTGTTCATCCTAGAAGAAGATTTGCCCTAGGGAATTCATTCAACCACAACGGTCGTCTGTTCCACATGAATGCTGAAGAAGCTCAGGAAGCGCCAGATGTCGTGCTGGGTATGTTTTCTGTTAACTCAGTACTTGCAAGAGTGTTGTTTGATTCTAGAGCATCACACTCATTTGTTACAGAAGAATTTTCATGCACTAGTAAGATTCAACCAACAAAATTGAAGCATGTTATGATAGTTCAAATACCTGGTTCAACCACCAAAGCTAGAAAAAATTTCAAGGCTGTGCCTATCAGAATCCATGGGATAGATTTTTATGCCAATCTAATAGTACTTGGAACCAAAGGTTCGGAAGTAGTACTAGGAATGGATTGGATGTCAAAACATAAAGGATTGATCGACTGTGCCAAGAAATCCATAACCACGACCAGTATGTAGCACCCCGATAAAACCACTACTAGAAAATCGCCTGGTGTTTTTGTTTTGTGCATCATCATGACCGCATGCTCATGTCATCATGCCACATTGAATTTGAGCATCGTCATGTCATCATGCATATTGTGCCTAAAACTATTTTATAAAAGCCTATCTTTGTTTTCTAAATATCCCCTTCTTATTTTCAAATCAAAAACCCCGGTCTCTTTCGGATATTTTGTTTTGTCAAAATCATTTTGTGAAAGGTTTTATAAAATAAAAATAAAATGAAACGTTTTACTAAGGGGAGTCAGCCGGCCAGGCCAAAGGCCCAGCCAGCCAGACTACTACCCAGCGGTCGACCAAACCCTAGCTAAACATAACCCTAACCTAACTCGGCTAGACCTAACCCTAGCCCACCTAACCAGCACCTAACCAGCCGTAGCCGACCGAACCACCAAACCCGCAGCAGCCACACTCGACACAGCGCGCGCGGACATAGCGCGTGACGCGACCACCGCTCGCCCTCACCACAAACCCTGGATCCACCCCGCACGCGTGGTACACGCCCAGCACGACCGACCGTGCCCCACCCCAGGCTGCCCGCTCGATCGATCGAACCCACTCCACACAACCCGACCGACAACCAAGCTCCCGACCCCACCTCGCCAGCGCATTGTTCCCAACCAACCTCGTTCCCTCTCCTCCATCGCGATCCCCTCCTCTGCCTTGATGTCCCGCGCCGCAGCCTCGCTTCCTCTCAGAGCCGCCGCTCGTGCGCCCTCTCCTTCCTTGCTGGCAGCGCGTCTCTGCAGGAGCCCGTCGTCCCTGTTGCGATGCCATGCCCCCATCCTCGTTGCCCGGCTCCTCTATGACCCTCTCCTGCCGCGCCGCCCCAAGGTCGTGCCTTCGTTGCATCCTGGAAGGTTGCCGCCGCCGCTTGGCTTCCTGCCGCCGTCGGCCCAGACGCCGCCTCGGGCCTCTCCTTCCCCAAGCCTGAGCGCTCCTCCCGCGTTGTCGTCGTCCTGCACGGCCACGACCCACCTCTACCTGGTCGGTCGCCTCGGTCCGCCCCGCGAGCCACCGCCTTTCTCCGCCGCCAGGATCTCGTCGTCCTCGCCCTCTCCTCCATGGCCCCGCATCCACCGTTTCCGCCGTGAAGCCACCAAGGCCATGACGCCCTCCTCTGCTTCTCTGGCCGGCAGCCACCTCTCTCCCCCACCGGCATCGTCCTCCATCACCAGCAGGCCCCACGGCCGCGCGTCGTCGAGCTGGCCCTGCACCTCGTCTATCTCGCTGTCCCAGCAACCTGCGAGTCCTCCGCCCGGTTGTCCCTGCCGCCTGCGCGTCCCTGCGCCCCGTGTCCGTCGCTGCAAAGCCCGAGTGTTGTAGCACTGTTCTTGTTGGGAGGTGGCGTGAAGACGTGAAGGTGGCGTGAAGCCACGAACAAGATGGACGCTTCCGGTGTCGCCAAGTCAAAACCCTAGAGGACCTTGACAAGATCTGCGTCGATTCAATGTAGTGTCGTGGTCGCCAAGATCTCCTGGTGGACAAATCAAGTTCGTTACTGGTAGACATGGAGCCGACGAGATCTACTACACGGAGTTGGTGACCCGAAGATAGTCACAAGAAACCATGAGTTGTTGTCGCATATTCAACACGGTCGCCTTCACGGAAAGCCAAGGCCCCGTTTCCAGAGGCGAAGATTGAACCTGTCGAGATCGAACCACGGCACGCCAAGCTCTCCGACCCGGTATCCAAAGATGCCGAGACCCCAGATGCCAAGATCTCCCCACGTATCCTGGAGCCTTGTTCCCGAAGACGAAGCCCGATCCCGTCGATCCCGAACCCCAAGACCTTCGGAACCGAGATGTATGACCCTATCCGAGACCCCCTATTTTTATAATATAAGATATCTATCTTGTTGCATATTAAATTTTTCATATCGCATACATATTTTGTGGTTTGGGGGCATTATGTCGATTCACTTCATAATTAAATATGGAGACCATATGCGGGTTATTCTAGTCTTATATTGTCTTCATTTAAATTTGTGTAGTGAACCGATGCTATGTTTTGCCGTGTTAAGACAACATTTAAATTGCGGGGTAGCTAAACCACATGAACCATTTAATTAATTGTCGGGACTCCGGTTCCGCTTAATATTGCCTAATTGCACCGCATCTTTGCCATGTCATGCATCATACATGCATCATGTCCGATCTTCTGTCGTAGTATTAAATAGTGTATCCGATGTTTCTTCTAGTTCTTTGCTTCTTCACGGATTAGGCTGTTGAGTGGATGCGAGTGTCGATCCAACCTCCAGATGAATCTTCGACTATGTTTCCCCAGGCGAGCATCTCCCCCTTTCTACCTATTTTGCATTTATAGTCTTTACTTCCTCCTGTTGATCTATTGCTATCCGTATTGCGATGCTTTAGTTTCCGTGCACCATTTATATGCCTTGCAGCCTCTATATTGCCTTGGACACATCCTATTACCTGTTGTTTGGTAGATAGATGGTCTTGCGAGTGGTAGTCGCTTGCTCAGGTGCGATCCCGTGTCGTGAAGTACCACACAGTTGTTGGAATGTTGTCATCTGCTTTACGGTGGAGAGGATCACGATTTTAAATATAACTATTAAATTGCTAGGAATAGATATAACTAATGCAGAGGCATCGGTGGGCAATAGCTAATATTTGGTTCTTCCACGCCCACTTGTGTCCCGTAGGCCCCGAGTACTCGATACCTGTTCCTTGATTAATCACACTATCCACATCCGGGAGACTTATGGATCGCCCTTAGCTAGAGCTTGATTCATTTCTTATTTCTTGGGGCCACAAAGTAGTTTGGGGCTTTATTACTATCCTGTACTTATGCCATGCTTTACTGCTTTATTTACGATTGTGCGTGGAGCACCTGTACTATTTTGGAACGTGGAATGTTTTCGCGGTATCGACAAGCCCCGTCACACTTTCGGTTCCCAGTCGTTTACAGCCATTGACACAAACCCTGGGTCCATCTCGGAGCCGGCCAACTTCGTTGCGGGTAGCTTAGTCGGGTGGCCCCCTGAAATATTTTATGAATCCTGTGATTGCTTTGTCGTGAAAGCCTCGTTGGGTTTTGATTTGGTTTTTCCGAGGTTGATCGTGTGTGTGTTGCTATTTGTGCACCCCTGCAGGGTAAATCTTTCTGAAAGCCATGCCCGCGGTTATGGACGACTTGGAGCACAGTATCTCGATCATAGACAAGCATAACTAAAGTAGTGCTATAAATTTGACTTAATATGTGACTAGTAATCAGCTTCACTATAATGGAATGGATAATAAAAGTGCCAACAACTAGTGAAACTGGGGTGTATCTTGTCATGTTATACCTTCCTAGTAAGTATCGCAACTACAATGGAATGAAATAAAAGTGCTAACAACTGCTGGGTTTGGGATGTCACATGCTAATGGTATCTGACTAGTAAGTACCGCAACTACAACTGAATGGTTAACTAAAACCGCTCACTACTTATGCTATCAGGATGACTCATGCTATCTATATCTGACTAGTAAGTGCTGCAACTATAATAGAATGAATAAAATTGCCAACTGTGTGAGTTCCTCGGTTTGACTTCCTCGTTTGGTCTCGAGGGGGAATACCAGGACGGGTATGATTGGTGTTAGTATCAGGTGTTCCCGGATAAGTCTTTCTTATCCCTCTCTAATAGCCGATAGTTGTATCGAGTCTCTATAGGTTTTTTAGTGCATGCTACGCTGCCGCTTCAGTCCACCATACCTATGTAGGCGAGAGCCGCTGAATTCTAGCCTCGCCATGTACTGGCCTCAGTACTGACGCTCCTCTTTTTCCTTTTCCCTTTATTGGCACCCCTTTTGTTTTAGCAGGTTTGAGATCAACATCGTTAGCAGGGTTACCCTTCCGGCTTGGCCTGGGCAGGGTTATGGACGCCATTGGTTATTCTTCAGGGCTCTTAGCCCCATTTGCATCTTGTCCATAGTCGGACGCTCATGGAGTCGTTGTTGTATATATATGTTCTATGGGTTCCATCGTGGACTAATGTGTAATGGTATTACTTCGTTCACCACCCGCACGCAAGTGCCTGGTGGGCGTCCTTGAATCGTTTCTATGCGGGTTTGGCAAGAAGCGCTAAAATCTGCATAGGGCTGATTCGAGGGTGTTACACATTAGCTCTGAAGTATCAGTAGAACATGTATCTGAGACCTTGCCCCGTCAATTCAAATGCAACAAGAGTATAGCCCAACCAACGATAGACCAAGTCAGAGTAGTCTGTGAATACCCCGATGTATTCCTAGATGAATTGCCCGGTATGCCCCTAGATTGGGATATCGAGTTCATTATTGAACTAATTCCTGGAACTGGACCCATAGGTCAGAGCCCCTATAGTATGAACCCATTTGAACTAGTGGAGCTGAAGAAGCAACTTGATGCTATGCTAGAGAAAGGTCTGATTCAACCAAGCGCATTGCCGTGGAGATCGCCCGTCCTGTTCGTCGACAAGAAAGATGGAGGTAACTATTTGTGCACATATTACCAGAAGCTGAATGATGTCACCATTAAGAACAAGTACCCACTACCCAAGATAGAGGATCTGTTTGATTAGTTGACTGGTGCCAGAGTGTTCTCTAAGATTGATCTTACAACTGGTTATCATCAACTCAAAATTCGTGCAACGGATATTCCAAAGACCGCCTTTACCACCAAATATGGATTGTATGAGTATACGGTCATGTCTTTTGGATTAACCAATGCCCCTGCTTATTTCATGAATCTCATGAATAAGATTTTTATGAACTTTCTGGATAAGTTTGTCGTTGTTATTATCGACGATATTCTTATCTATTCCAAGTCAGAAGAAGACCATGAGCAACATCTGAGAACCATCCTTGAAATCCTGAGAGAACACCAGTTATATGCCAAGTTCAACAAATGTGAGTTTTGGATGAAAGAAGTAGGATTCCTCGGACATATTGTGTCGGCAGGAGGAATCGTTGTTGATCTCGCCAAGATCAAAGATGTTGAAGAATAGGAAGCCCCAACCACTCAAACCCAAGTCTGTGCATTTCTCGGATTAGCGGGGTATTACCGCAAGTTTGTTGAAGGATTTTCGAGCATCGCAAGACCGATGACCCAATTGTTGAAGAAAGATAAGAAGTTTGAATGGACTGAAAAATGTGAAGCAAGTTTTCAAGAGCTCAAGAAGAGATTGATTTCAGCCCCAATATTGATTATGCCAGATATCAAGAACCCGTTTGATGTGTATTGTGATGCATCCAAGATTGGTCTCGGATGTGTGTTGATGCAAGAAGGCAAAGTCATAGCATATCTGTCCCGAAAACTGAAGCAACATGAGCAAAACTACCCTACCCATGATCTTGAACTAGCAGTTGTAGTTTTAGCCTTGAAGACATGGCGTCATTACCTTATGGGTAACCGCTGTGAGATTTATTCAGATCACAAGAGCCTGAAGTATATTTTCACCCAGAAGGAGCTGAATATGAGGCAAAGGAGATGGATAGAGTTAATGAAGGATTATGACCTTGACATTCACTATCACCTCGACAAAGACAATGTGGTAGCGAATGCTCTTAGCAGATTGCCGTGTAGATTAAACACCATGATTAAAGAAGTCCAGCCAAGTTTGCATGAAGAGTTGGAGCAGTTCAGAACAGAGCTAGTTAGCAAAGGATTTTTAGCTAGCATTGAACTTCAACCCATGTTGATCAGTCAGATCAAGGAAGCCCAGAAGGGACATGCAAGTATCGACGGAATCAAACGTCGTATTGGTATAGGAAAGGTACCTGGATTCACCGAAGATGAAGAAGGAGTTTTGTGGTACAAAGGATGTATCTGTGTGCCAACAGATTCGGAGCTAAAGCAAGTTATCATGCAGGAAGCTCATGATACTCTTTATTCTATCCACCCTGGAGGAACGAAGATGTATCAAGATTTGAAGGAGCAATTTTGGTTGCACAAGATGAAGAGAGAAATCGGAAGCTACATCGCCAAGTGTGATATCTGTCACAGAGTCAAAGCAGAACATCAAAGACCCGCAGGACTGTTGCAACCATTGCAGATTCTGGAATGGAAATGGGATTCCATCAGAATGGACTTTATCACCGGTTTGCCTACTTCTAGTAGGGGAAATGACTATCTGGGTCATAGTTGATAAACTGTCCAAGGTAGCCCATTTTATACCTGTCAAGACTACGTACCAGAATTCGAAGCTAGCAGAGTTGTACATTGCTAGAATCGTCAGTTTGCATGGAACCCCCAAGACCATAGTGTCAGCTCAAGGAACCCAATTTACCTCGAGATTTTGGCAGAAAGTCCAAGAAGGATTAGGAACCAAGTTGAATTTCAGCACAGCTTATCACCCACAGACCGATGGACAGACTGAAAGAGTCAACCAAATCCTAGAAGATATGTTGAGAGATTGTGTTCTATAGTATGGATCAAAATGGGAAGATTGTCTGCCTTTCGTAGAATTCTCATACAACAACAGTTATCAAGCCAGTTTGCAAATGGCCCCATTTGAGTTCTTATATGGAAGGAAGTGTCGTACCCCTTGAACTGGTCGCAGGTAGGAGAGAGTCAGATTTTTGGACTCGACATCCTACGAGAAGCCGAAGAGAAGGTTCACAAAGTCCGTGAGCACCTCAAGACCGCCCAATCCAGACAGAAGAGTTATACCGACAAGAGACGTAGAGACTTGACTTTCAATGTCGGATATTTTGTGTATCTCAAAGTTTTGTCGTTGAAAGCAATGCAGCGTTTTCACCTGAAAGGAAAGTTAGCCCCCATATATATTGGACCCTTCAAGATTCTGAATCGCCGAGGAGAAGTATCTTATCAACTAGAACTGCCAGAGGAGATGTCAGCCATCCATAATGTGTTCCATATCTCGTTACTTCGCAAGTGCTTAAAAGTTCTGGAGAAGACCGAAGTGTTCAAGAACATTCATCACTAAGCCATTGATATCAACAAGGATCTGACGTATCGTGAAGTACCCATTCGTATCTTGGAAGAAGCTTTCAGAACCACCAGAACCCGGAGTACCAAATTTTGTCAAGATCCAGTGGAGCAACCATACCGAACAAGAAGCTACCTGGGAGCTAGAAGATTATATTAGGACTGAGTTTCCAGATCTCTTTAACTCCTAGTTTTTCTTTAATCTCGGGACGGGATTTTGTTTGACAGAAGGTTTGTAACACCCCAAAACTTTAATCAAGGTGATCAAGTTCTAATCACCCAATTTAGGGTTAACAAAAACTTTTATTAAGGAAAATGGATATAAATGCATGTGTGTTTGCATTAGTGTAGCATTAAGTGTATATGCCATGCTTGATTGTTCTAAATGTTATGAAATGGTTTAAAGGTGAATGCCACATCACCTAGACCATTTACAAACAAATGCCAAAGAGAAAGAAATCAAATAAGATTAAATAAAGCAAATGGTCATTTTGACCATTTTAAACCACTAGGCCACTTTAGGTGTTCCTAGAGGAGAATTTATAACAGAAGCAATTCTATTTCTTTTCACCCCTTGCTAGACCAAGTAAAGATGTATCAAGGCCCACTTTACAAACTTACAAAAACATCTAGCAAATCCATTTCAAGGACATTTGAAAATTGAATCCAATTCATATGGGAAGATCACACTTTTTCAAAAACCTACCGAATCAATTCCCCTTGACCTCTCCAAGCAAACCTAGTATCTCAAGCTTAATATAAGTTCACTCAAAAAGTTTGAATCAAAAATTCAAAAATAAATTTCATGCGGCCATTAACACAAACACTTGGCATGCATAGAATAATCTCTAGACTAACTTCACTGTTTTGTACAGTGATCATCGACCAATTGATCTCCCTCTTAACCCCCTTGTCCCCCTCAGTGTCTAGCAGCAGCAGACAAGCCCCCCTTCACCGTGGAGAACAGTGGAGCACCGCTGTTTTGTGGTCATCGCCGGCCGACCACGGCCAGCTTGCACCAGACCACCCCGCGCCCATCCAGCATATCCACTAGCATCATCGCAGCCTACCGCCACTCCCTGTCCAGGCCACAACCCTAGCCGAGTCGTGGACCACCCTAGTCGCGCTACGCACCGCCTCTTTGCACCGTGTCTAGAGCATGCCAGTGCGTCGTGCCCTACCAGCCCCGCCAGCTTGCGCCTTGCCCTCACCGTGCACGTGCAGCCTCGCCATGATCACCCCACCCCGGTAGACACCCCCGTTCACCGCCGCGTGACCCACAACAGCCGCAAGCCACCGCAAGCACCTCTACCTCCGCTCAGAGCGCCGCATGCGCCAGACCAAACCAAGTCGCCCCACGCTGCGCCATTAAGTCCGTGAGAACCGCTAGGGAGCATCGCACCATCCTACGCCCTCGCCCATGCCAATAGCTTCCTGTAGCGATGCCACCGTTGAGCTCACCGCCGCACCGCTCGGTCCCCTCGTCAAGCTATAAAAGGAGGCCACCCCTGCCTCCATTCTGCACACCACTCGACTCCCCACTCCTCACTGACCTTCACCACCTCTCCCTGGAGCAAGGCAAGCACCACCGTGCCGGAATTTCACTAGAGTCCGCTGCTGCTGGAGGAGAAGGGCTCTGTCGATTCCGACCACCCCGAGCCCTACCGTGACCGCGCCTCGCCTCGCCGTCATCTACCTCGTCATTTTCCCCTGTCGCCGAGACTAGCTGGAGCCCAGGTGAGCCCCGAGAGACCCCCACCGCCGCGTTAGGTCTAGCTCGTCGCTGGAGTTGTTCGTCGTCGACGACGACCCTCAGCCATTGGATTAGAATTAGATCGTAGCGCCCAGATTGAAAGATACCGATTCGCGTTAGATGAGTCACTAACCAGTGGACCCCCTCTATCAGCCGCGTGCTGTGCTGTGCTATGCAGTTGGGCCGTCCCGTTTAACGTTCCCGCCTAGGACTGGAAATTCAAATATGGATTTTCCAATTTAATAGAAATCCTATTCGGTCCACCTATTCAAAAATCAATTCAAAGAGATTCACTTAACCAAATTGCATGATTCAAATTTTGCTAGAAAGGTAATTAAAATATCTATCCAAGCCCGTTGTATTTAAATCAATTGGAGTTAGAGATAATCTATGGAAAAAATAATAAGACATAGACTATTGCAACTTCAAACATTTTTCAAAAATCAACCATAGTAGATTTTGAGTTGATTCCAACTCTAAAAAATCACATTTGACAAAACCTATCTGAATATGTAAAAATATTTAGGTTTGCATGCAGTGACATTGGACTTGTACCAAAAGAATGCTATTAGGGCATTTCTAGTCACTTTAAATCTATTAAATAATATTCTTAAACTTTATAAAATGTGACCAACCCTTTAAATCACATTCCCATGTATTAGAATATGTGGTGATGACATGTGTCCACATGATCCCATATTTTAATTGGAGAATATTAAATCTTAATTAATTTCAATGAGTAGAAATTACTTTTCTTAAATAAACTAAATAAAACGAGTTCTTTATTTCATGTGATGTTTGTGATGATGCTAGATCATCAATTGTGAGCCTTAGTGTGCTAAATAGACTTAGTTAAGTATTGTTTGGTGATTGTGTACCCCGTATTCATTTATAGACGATAGTACCGACCAAGGATATGAGGAGGAGGAGTTCTACCCCAAAGAAGACGAAGAAAACTTCAATCACTGCACCAATCAAGGCAAGCTATTATTGGCAAGCTAGAATTATACAAGATGACCTTAGCAAGATGCATTAGGCATGCTTGGTTATACCTTTTGATTTATACCCATTCCAAGTTTTACTTGCAAGCTTTACTCTTTTGCTTTACCAAAGTTCTTTACTTTTAGTTAATGCTTTGTGAGTTTTGGAAGATAGTATAGATAGCATAAAGAGTATAAAACTAGGCATATACTAGATGTAATTCTATGGCATGATATTGAGATTAGCATCCCTCATTAGTGAACACTCCTAACTTATTGGCTAGTGCTAAGCATAAAACTTGATCACTTTAGATGGGAACACTTGGTGAAAATGATTATGAAAACCTTGGAATGATGAGTCATTCTATTGAGATGTTTTGACATGTGTTGAGAAAAACAAATGGATTTGATGATGAAAATGTTGAGGCATGAGCCTTAGCCTTTTATAAAAAAACTGATGGTTGGGTTCAGATGCAAACCATTCTAATTTTAGCGTATAACCACAATACCTGAATTGGATAAGGCTTAGCCGGAAGTTTATATGCATTAGTATAGGTTCCCTCGTGGAAGAGGTTTGAGATGAGGCTACCTCTTGATGATGTCCACCTGTGCAGTGCCCAAGATGGCAGATGGCCATGGCTAGGAGGCCAAGCTCATAGGGGAGGTGCTTATACTAGAGTGTGTAAAGGGAAGGTTATGATTGATTATTCGCATACTAAGTATGATGATTCAGGGTTATCCCTGACGGATGTATCAAATTTTCTGGTGAAAGTGTACCACCTCTGTAGAGTGTCAAACTATTCGAATAGCCGTGTCCGCGGTCATGGACAGTTGGAGTGGCCATACTGTTTCGTCGTCGGATATTTTCAAAATGACTTGTGAAGTTATCTATGATTTTTGACTTGACCACAACAGGATTGTGAATATGAAAACTAGGTTCCCAACTTAAAGTGGTTTAGAACTTTTACTTAGTTTTCTTTACTTCTGAACTCAGTTTAGATAAATCTGGCTTTTTGCAAATAAACTTAGAGCTTAGGATTCCTACTAGAACTACCTTACTTGTTAGTAATAGTTTGCGAGTACTTAAAGAGTACTCATGGCTTTGTCCCTGGCTATTCCCATGGCCGGACTATGAGGAGGACTACCAGGAGGAAGGACAGCAGGACGGCTATGACAACTAGGATCATCTCCCATTGTTAGCATTGCTTGTGACATTGAAGATGGAGCCTGCTGCTACGCTTATTATTTTGCTGCTTGTTTGTATTAAGACTGGATCATCAGATCCTTTATTTGTGTAAGACCTTATTATGGTTTGTAATGGATGAGGTACTGTGATATCCAATCTATTATGTCTGGCAAAAATAGTAATCCTAGGATTGCGATGTATGGCATAACAGGCATCTGGGATTAAAAATCCGGGCGTTGACATGATGAAATCTTAGAATGGTGGCTCTCTGTATGGCGGCTAGAGTCTCAAAATATATAGCATCTTCACGAAAGTTGCAACATTTGACCTAATGAATCTATCTGCCAGACAGTACAAGCAGGCCGTACAGGCATGTCCCGACGAAGACGGGTAGGGCCTCATAGGCCGCATTGGCGGCGCAACTCAAGCAGGCGGCACAAGCAATGCACCCTAGATATCTCCAGGAGCGGCCTCATACCAGGTTGATGCCCCTACGAGATACATAGAAAGGAAAGAAGTTGACATAAGGATCCGCTAAAGGATGTTCCTTACAATCATGCTTGCAACGCAAAAAGGCTAACAAACACTATGACATCACACCTACACCAGTAAAGGATCTGTAGCCCCGTCGGCACTACAACGGTCCTAGCAGATGCCCCGCTCCGACCTACCGTACCTGAGGTGTCATAGGTAATTGACACGAAACATCAAGGGGTCGCGACACGGAGAAACCCCTGCTGGTGTAGCTTAACCGCAACACAGAACCCCGCAAGATGCGGTGCTTGGTGGGGAAGCGATTCCAACTGTCGGTGAGGTACATCTCGCCGGACGAGAGGATCTCAATGCTCACTCCCCACCTCTCATGACTGTTGGAGTGACACATTAGCACCTCCTGGGCGAGGTTATCCGCGATCTCGAGATCAAAGCATGGGGGAAGCCTCACCCTCGCGAACCAATCCAGGCCCCCGAGAAGGACAACAAAGTTGATGACCCAGACGGGATCAGGTTCGTCCTCTAGTTTAATCACGACCGAGGAAGGAGGTATATAAGGAAGCAACACGAACTCAAGTACACCGCTGAGCCCTCCGCCGCGGCCCCGCGTCGGCCGCGGCAGCTGCCGCAAGGGTGACCTTGGCCGCGCTTGGCAGGCACCTCTCCCTCAGCCGCCATGACGGCTCCGGAAGAGGAGGCGGTGCCCGAGGTGACTCCACGGCCACCACGCCAACCATAGCCACTCCCGCGTGGTCACCACGACCGTGCTTCACCGGCGGGGTCTCCTCCACATCCACCATCGCAGACTTGCCTTTCTCATCGGCTGAGAAGCGCTTAGGAGCCTTGGGGAGGAATTGGGCTTAGGCTCTAGGGAATAGCAAGAAATGTCGAGGGGTAGAGGAAGTAGTGTCAAGGGGAAGGCAATGCACCAGAGCCCCGATTTGACAAGACGAGGGCTCGTGTCACTGCACAGGACACGCGGCATTAACCACAGGCTTCCCCCACACGCCGTCACATCGTGGGAACAACTATCAAGGCGGGGCGACCACTACCGCAACCGACGATGGAGGATCGATGGCCGTTACGTGTGCATGGTTGGGATGAGTGAAGGGATAGACCCATGTTGACTGGGAGGGTGCTGGGGCCTGACGGTCGTGTTGGGCCCTTGCCCCTCTGCGTCCACCAAGGGAAGCGTGCGGCAAGCACCTGGGAGCTACTATCGAGGTCCTGTTAACCAGGGTGCCATGCCCCATTGCCTGACGGACCCACCGCCTGGGCAGCGGCATCCACTAGAGGCAATGCTCGAGGAGTGGTGCCTTAGGAGGGAACGCCCGGGGATAGCCCCTCAGGAGCCTCAAACCTCAACTGCACCCGACCTGGCTTTAGGAGGCTGTTCCGTGAAGGGAAGCCTCACGAGGCTCTTCAGCTCTCCTCGGTCCTCAGATGCCTTAGTATGTGCTTCAGGGGTACATTCGTAATCGCATAGTAAAGGTGGAAAGGACAATACAACCCTACAAGCACGCTCCACCTCAGCTGGATTGTGGACCCTCGGACCGCCTCGGTAAATAGGAGCCGGTTTGGCCCCTTTGGTGTCAAAGCAGAATGGACGACCTCAGCGGTGGAAGCTCTCCCCTTTTGCCATTTTGGTGCAAGGGACAAGACCGGCAACATCAAATGACGACTAGCGATGTGGAAGGTGTCAGCTTTATGAGGAGGCAGAGGGATCCCGAGAAGGAGGATCAAGTCCACGCAAAGTAGTCTTGTGGACTAGGACTTCGAGGGGAAGCTATGTGGTGAACCTTCCAGCCCATGAATAGGGGGAATAGGCTCAGCACCGCTATATAAGGAGGCCTTCTCCTACCTTATGAAGGGTCAATCCCGGTGATCTGAAACCCTAGATAACCATCCACCATTGTACCCTTGCGAGACATAGTGAGTAATACAACAAATCAGGAGTAGGGGCTTTACCTCCTCATGAGGGTCCCGAACCTGTGTAAAAAACCCGTGTTACTCTCTATCATGTTAGTACTCCACCATCACTTCCATCGTTGGGAATCTTATAGCACGTGTTTAGCCCCCTTGTGAACCTAGGGCTTGTTTGACCCCTTGTTCCTCCACGGGACACTTCTCCGACATCTGGCACACCAGGTAGGGGGCTGATGTGCGTTTCCAAGACCTTCACCAACCTTGCCGACATGTCGGCTCGCACCGAGACACGGGCCAAGCGTGACCTCCTCCACACGATGAGCAAGGCTTAGACGGGGCATAGCATCTTAACAAATCAACTAACTAGGATAAAAATTTCAAATTTCTAAAGTGGGAGACATAGGAAATACCTCTCATGAGTGACTTCACCGGTTCTCTTCTTTTGGGGATGTGTTCCTTCAAAACTCAAGTCAAATCACTCTCATAATAACATTGAAGCAAAGAGTCAATAGGCAAAGCCACTTTCACAAAAAAAGGATAAAAGGAAATACCCATTTGTATTTTTGAGGATAGGGATTAAAATAATAGAAAATACTTGCGACCAAGAAAGATACTAAAGAAAATAAAATAAACAAACAAAAAGAAAAACGAAAGCTAAAAGCAAACCAAAAAAGCAAAGTGTTGGGACAACCCAACACGAGTGTTTCAATGCTCTCCCGGAGCTGGAGTACAACCTCATCATTACACAAATAAAGTTACTTAGGGAACACATCCCCAAGCTCGGGCTTTTGCAAGCCCTTTTGTTGCTCATTATGGTGGCTGTGGATAATCTCCCAAGTTCCATTGGTTGCTCCAACTGGTGAACTGGGTTGAGAGGTTCGCGATGGTGTCCCGAAGGTTGATGGAGAGGTTGCTCATGTTCTGGATGTTTCCTTTGAATGCATAGATATCTTCATAGGTGGTGTAGTATTTTGGTGGTTGCAGCTCCTATACTGGGCCTTCTTGTTCTACTTCTTCACATTCTCCTTCTTCATCCATGGGTTCTTCTTGTTGGGTAGTCCTGCTTCAACCTGCGCATCATAATGCAGACGTCCATTCTTGATAGAGAACAAACCATTATAAAAAGGAGCTAGGATCAAGTGATCGGCCCTAGGTATATCAAATGTGAATCTACCATGTTATTTAGAAATCATACCACAAGCTTAGAGAGTAGATAAACCGAGATGGTGAACACCTACCAACGGTTGGATGTTACCTTGGTTGATGTGGATTCTCGAGCAAGAGCGGTGACAACTCCTTTGCATATGGGACCACGGACTTGAAGAGCTTTATGCTTAAGATAAAACATGAGAAGAGTGCCCAAATTTGGCTTTAAGTTATAGTTGGGGATAGCAGATCTTGTGAGGATCATCATTTCCTCTTTATTGACTTCAGTAAACTCACCACATGCCTGCAAAGTGTTAGCAATAACATAGAACAAATAACGAACACCAGGTCACTCAATTTGACTACCCTTGGGTGTAGTTGAAGCGACTCTCATACATTTAAAATACTCGAAGGGCATAGGACTTAGAATGAAACTAGTGGAGCAGATGTCGATGGTGTTGTTAGCAAACCCAAAACACTGAGCCCATTGATCGAGTCATACTCATAATTCATTAGGCATGTGATCAACTCCTGGGCTATCTTCCTTGGAGCAATAGATCGAACACACCGTATGCGACAAGGTACTGAGGAACTCAATTGTCAAGCGTTGATAAGTGGAAACGTCCTAAAAAACAAAGGGAAACAAACCAACATTGTTGCGTAATAAATTGAAATCATGGCCAAGGCCTAGTTGATTAAGAATATAAGGACATGCCCATTTGTGAACTTGATTTCTTGTCTCTTGAGACGGTTGAAACGAATGAGGTGGTATTCCTCAGTGAACTCAATGCCTAGCAACTCCGGGGTTAGCTTATCAATGGGTGGTGCTGCTTGTTTCATCTAAAAATAAAATTAAAGCTAATTAAAAATTTGATCCAATAGAAACATAGAAAAAGTAATACTCTACACTTCTACGAAAGAATCTCCTCTAAAAACAAAACTAAGCATGCTCATAATCAAGATTAGTTCAACAACAATACCTAAGTCTAGATTGATAATGGCAAAGGATTGAGCAAGGGTTTTATACAAATAAGTAGGGGATCCGAGGATAAACATAACTTTGATCATTTGTGTGTGAGGAATCCAAGAAAGAACGAGTATAATTGAAGATCTAATGGAGGCGATTGGGAGTTTGCAGGAATAAGAAACGGAATAAGTGATTTAGGTTTAGGTTTACCTCCTCCCTAGGGTTAAAATCATGATCAAACAGGTGGTATAGGCGGATGGTACGGGCGGAACCCGCCCGTACTAGGTGTAGTTACCTTGGGGTCGTATTAGACTCTAGGCAGTGCACTCGATACGGGCACATGGTACGGTCGCACACCCCCATACTATTGGTCGTTGAGTGTGCAATACCTTTTCTTAATTCATGATGTTTTGTTCCGGAGTACGGTATGGGTGCGTGGTATGGGCGGATCTAGTCGTATGGTAGGTTGTTAAAATGTCTGCATCCTGGAAACAAAAACCTAAGAATTCATACTTTGGTCTCCAGTTGTGGTACGACCAGATCCAGGAATACTGTTGGTCGTTTAAAACTCTGAAATCATCAAAACTAAAAGATTTTCAATATAAACTTCATACGCCTTTGCACATCTATTTAACCAAAAGAATGACAACAAAAATGCTTCACTAAAATTTAGTACCTTCTTTGGCCAAGTGTTCGCAAAAAATTAAAGAGTGAGGGTTACCTTCTCTTCTCTGCAAAGGATCTTCTTGAACACTTCTTTATTAAAAACAAAACAAAACAAATAAAAAAAGTAACACAAGTAAAAACTTTATTTCACATGGGCTGCCTCCCATGAAGCGCTTCTAGTTAAGGTCAATTATCTTGACCCAGACGGTGATCATTTGGGTTTTGAAAGTGGAACACGCACTCCAAAATAGTTGGCTTTCAAAGTAATGACACCATCATCATTAGGCTTGGCCTTTTTATTCCTAGGTAAGTGGACTAAAAAAGGTTATCTAGATGGTAATCCTATTCTCACATTCCCTTCATGTAAATTAATTAGAGCTTGAATAGTTCTTATGAATGTCCTACCTAGAATTATAGGTGTTATGGGATCTTTGGGCATGTCCAGTATAACAAGATCAATAAGAGCAGGACATCCTTTAATTTCAACTACTATATTTTCTTTGATCCTAACAACTTGGGCATAAGTTGAATCAATAAAATGGAGTCTTCATTCAGTAGTTGCAAATGGCCCTAAATTTTGTTTATCAAATAAACTTATATTAATTGCTGAAAGACTTGCACCAAGATCATAAAGTGTAACTCATTCATTAACTCCTATTTTAATTTTAATGGTGGGCTCAAAGATATCATCAAGCTTAGAAAAAAGTTTATCTGCTAGCTTTTTATATTCCATCTCTAATCCACGTACCTTTGATGCTACTTCTTTTATAAACTGTTGGTACATGACATCATTACCTTGTTTAATACTGGGATTCTTCATGGTGATCATCTTGAGAATATCTTCCACGGTATAGTATGGTGATGGTGCATTGACATAATCTAGCTCTTAAGGCTTCTCATCTTTTTCTTCTACCCTCATCATTTTGAGGTCTTCCACTAAGTTTGGCTCAGTCTTTCCCGCAAATCTTGCAAGTATGAGAAGTTGAATCTTGCTATCTTGCCCAATTGTTCCTCCACGGTCTTGGTTCTTTTCTATAGAGCAAGCACATCATTTCTAATACCAACAGCCTTGTTAGATAATTTACCAATAATATTGTCATTGTTCTCTGTTATCTTAATGAGCACATTATTTTGATCAGTTTGTGATTGCATCAAGGTTTTAAAAGAATTTTCCAAAGGGAGAGTACCATGATTTGCTCCATTATTATTATAGTTATTATTATTTGGAGCACCTGCGAGATTTGAATGTTGTTTTTGAAAGTTCGAGCCATAATTTTGACTCTTCCATGCAGGGTTATAAATATTATGAGCTATAAACCTAACTTAGTATCGGTAGTGATAACATTAACTTGGGTATCTTCCTTACCCTTTACAATATTTAAAAGCTCATTTACCTTTGAAGTAAGCTCTTCATTATGCTCCTCAGTGATTGAATTCACCTTTTTTGAGGGGGTTCTCTCTACATGCCATTGGGCATGGTTGCTTTTCATATCATCTAGAAGTTGCTTTACAACATTCGCTTGCTTCTCCATGAAGGTTCCTCCTGCTGTGGTATCTAGCATAAACTTAGATATTGGGTTAAGAGCATTATAAAATAAATGTAAAATAAGCCATTCTTCCATCCCATGACTAGGACAGTTCATGCCCACTTCCTTCACTCTTTCCCAAGCAAGCGCTAGTTGCTCGCGATCTTCTTGTCTAAAGATTGTTATGTTGGATCTTAGTTGCATAGTCTTAGCTAGAGGGAACAATTTAGTCATAAAAATATTAGTAGATTCCTCCCAAGATTTAATAGTGACTTTAGGAAAAGCTAGCAACCAATCCTTAGCCTTTCCTCTTAAATAGAAAGGAAATAAGCATATTTTTACCGCATTGGGGTAAACATATTTTATGCACATCATGTCGCATATCTCAGTGAATGTGTTCAGGTGCAAACCTGAATCCTCAGCAGTTGAGCCTCCAAATTGATTATGTAAACTCAACAAGTCAGGCTTAATTTCATAAGTTTTTGCATCAATAGCGGGATAAGTAATAGGTACACGAATAAAATCATCATTGGGAGTAGCATACTCCCCAAGTTTCTTTTGAGCCATGGCTCTTATATTTATGGTATTTTTGGAATAAGACAAACAAATAAGTAAGTAACTATTTTTTTGGATTTTCAATAGATAACAAAAAGTAAACTAATAATAAGAAATAAATTAAAAACAAAAATAAATCTAAAAACCAGGTCTCTAGTGACCTCACCAGGATAGCGAATTGCTTCCCCGGCAACGATGCCAGAAAAAGGGTTGATACCTTCGATCCAGATTACGGATGTAGTATAGTAGCTTTTCCTTAGTATACCTAGGTTTATCCAACCTTGGGGAACGACTGATGTATGGAAATAATAAGGTACATCTACAAAACTTTGTTTACTCATTTTATTTTATGTTTAGCAGACCTTTCTAGTTTACTTTGAATCTTTGGTTGTTGTAGTGGCTAGAAATAGGCCAGGGTTAAAGATTCACCTGTAGCTGCACATACATATGGGATAAACATAATAATAAGCATATTCATGTGTGAAATGATATAATATAGATAGGATTGTTGACACCACATCCATAAACACTAAACCCTTGCGAGCCACAGGCATAGAAATAGTATTTCGAACCAACCGTTATACCACGAAGCACCAAGCTGTAACAATTATTAGGTAAAATATAGATCAAAGAATTAAGATAGTGATGTTGTTGTTACTCCCAAGTGGATCCCTAAACAAAGACCATACTCCCCTTGCTGTCACTGGGTTTTGCGTGGATTTGGCGTTCACGACTCATCTTACCTTGAGCCTTTATCAATCCTTGGGATCCTGGGTACCTACAAGTCCATGGATCAAAACAAGATACAAAGATACAAAGATGCAAACCTCCTATTCAATCACCACACAATATTCCCATGTATTAGATGCACATAATCGCTGCGAGGTTTCTCCCCAACCCGCAACCGTGAGGACTACTCACTAAAAACAATAAGATCAATGATATAAAAAATTGTGCAAATACATAGACTAAAATCAAATATTCTTACAATGGTTGCCAAATAACAAGATCTTAGGTACAAGATAATGGCTATGGCTATGGAGTGGATGGAGGATGGAGAGGATGCACCATGGTGGTTGATCTCCTTTGGTGGTGTTGTGATGCAATATCGGAATGGCGGCTCTCTGCATAGTGGCTGGAGTCTCAAAATATATAGGCATCTTCATGAAAGTTACAACGTTTGACCTAACGAAGCCGTCGCCGCATAGTACGGGTGGTCTGTATAGGTGGGATGTAACACCCTCACCTGATAAGGCTGAGTTCATGTGTATAGTGCCAATCCATAGATCGGTTCATTGGCAAACACAGTACAAATGAATATCAAATAATATAACAATGCATCATTATTACATCAAATGATCCAGAATTTTGCCACATGCGAACAAATGTCGAGTGGAGGGTCACAACCTATAAGATCACTCATAATTGGAATATCCTGCAATATGAAATGATGCAGCCAGGAAGGGTCAATACTTTGAATGTATGACAAGTAGGCATAAGTAAGGAGACATTATACCTAGCATCTACATGCTTATTTGGCTAAGTGGAACTTTTTCTATCTTGCATTTTGAAATACCTTTGTCCTACTTTCATAAACAATTTTAGATTGACTTTGAAAAGATCCCAATTAAGTTAACCCATCAATATTAAGGTAATTAGGAAATTGGATGAGCGAGAAACATGTCATAACTTCAATATCAAGAACCTCAATTTGTCCATAACCGGGGACATGGCTAAGCACTTAGATTGGAGACCATGCAGGGGTTTGTACACTTTAACCATGTGACCCGGCCAACCCGCTCGTACCATCATACTCATATTGTGTTATGATAGGGAGAAGTCTAAGAAGAGACCATTCGGGAAGTAGCTCCCCAAACCCAACACGCGTCATTCCAACCTACCAAAATTCTACATCTCTGGCTACGTGGGTTCGAGTCACCACAACCTACTAAATCCAACCATCCACCCATTTCTTACTAGCACATGGTTGTACATGTAAGCTACCAAATAAACAAGCCAATCAGTTTCTCTAGATACATGGGTGCCTTTCCGCTCTGATACCATCCTATAACACCCTCGCCGGATAAGGTTGGGTTCCTGTGTATAGTGCCAATCCATGGATCGGTTCACTAGCACACACAATACAGATGAATATCAAAGAATATAACAGTACAACATTATTACATCGAATGATCTAGAATTTGCAATTATTACATAGTGCATATCTCAAAGCTAGCTCAAATATTCAAGTAGTATATGAAAGAATAAATATATAATAGGCTCCATGCATCCTCCAAATTCACATCATCTATCGCATGATGGGATTCCTTTCTAAAAGCTTCAATGTACTCCGCGATAGTATGTTTTCCTTGGCGTAGACTGTAGAATCCTCTCTAGCATGAATTCATGACGTCAGATGAAATATGTGCATGACAAAATGCTTTCTGGAACATGTTCCATGTTACTTGTACTACGGGGTGAGTGACTTGATAGATGTACCACCATTCTGCTAGTAGTCCATCCAATAAGTGAGTGTAAAACCTCACCATCTCTACATATGTGCAGCCAATAGTCACTAGGGTCTTGTTCACTCTACAACCAATTATCTGTAACAGTAGGCTTGGAGAAGCTTGAGTATGCTGGTGGTCCGAGCCTCAGAAAATTGCTAAGTAGGTCTTGTTGAGGCAGTGGGGTGTTGTTATTATTTCGGGTGGCCATGAACCGCGTCATCACTTGTGCTAGCTGTGCTTGTGATGCCATGAGCTTCTCCATCTCAGTGGATTGGAGACAGGGTGGAATCTATTGGGAAAGCATATACGAGTTATAGATGGAAAAAATAGAGAAGTATCTACCCATAACTATATGAAACAATCAATTGACACACAAACAAACAACACTCAAGCCAAAATAGTTTTGTTTTTATAAGTTCCAAAAGTTTTGTTTTAGTGGCATACCATCCACAAAATAGTTTTCTTTTGATTAAAATTCGTTTGGGGTGAACCTATAGTCTTGAAGGCAATGGACAGAATATGTCCTGAAACTACAACATTGTTCACGATTTTTTCTAGGAACCTTAAACTCACCAGGATTTTTGCTGATTTTTTTTAATTATAGTACAGAAACTTAAAAACCAGATCCTAAAATATGAGCTCAAACCGAGTTACTAGTAAAATATGAAAAATCATGCCGTACAATAGGTCAGGCAGAAAACTGCAGCAGTAATACCACAAATTTTTAATCAAAACCTTCAATAATATGTTATAAAATCTCTCAAAAATATTCTGGAACTTTGGGGTATCAAATAGCACAACCTAAACATAATAATACAACTATCACATAATTCCTTGCAATGATTGATCGCTAGATCTAAACAAAATCATATCAAAAACTATATGGTGGACATCATCTAACTATTCTTTAATCTCGCGCTTTCTCAAACTAGTGTTCATCCTCAAGTTTTGAACAATATGAGATTAGAAAACAAATATCAAGGATTGAGAATATAATAATTACAAATTATGTGTTCATTGCTAGTGACATGGGTATGATTACCCAGGTTATTATGATTAGTTACCCTAGGCTTACAACTTGCAAGGCCCGAGAAGGAACGAAGGAAGGCCCAAGAAGCATCCGACGGAAGGCATATCTTGCTATACAAGGAAAGAGTAGGAACCAACATTGTATTAGTGTTGTAATTATAACTTGTAACCTATCCGTATATGGCCTCGAGACCCGACCTATTATATATAGGTTGGGGGAGCCAACGAAGAGGTACCAAAAAGCCTTGAGCAATTTGTGATCAATTTCTTCCTAAGCAATCAGACGAGTTCAACTCCCTTATTTTTTTAAGCAGCCGACGAAATCCCTAGCGTTCTATTTTCTACGAAACCCTGAGTCCGTCATTATGGACATTGCGAGGTTACCCCTCGTCAATTGGCGCCGTCTGTGGGAAATCTGGACGCTGGAGTCATGGATTCGGCGGCCTCCTCTTCACCAAGAAAAAGATGGATAACAACAGATCCACGCCCACCCACCCTTGTTTCGGTCCCCGTCAGCTTCAATGGCGGATCCGATCTCATCTTCGGAAGCTTCCACTTCTACGTGGAGGAACCTAAGAATTTCTGCGTACCAGCCCCGATATTGCCAGGTTAGTCAGTCATAACAGCAGCGCCTATGGCGATACCTTCATCCTCCATAGGCTCATCAAAAGAAGCCGCACCCCAGCCGGCAAACGACTAAGAAAATTCTGGAAACTCGGCAGATCTAGGGGACCTGGTCGATCTATATGACGGTCTCTCTTTCGGGTCATACTCCTAGCTAATGGCACCACGTGGCTCAAGTCCAGTGAACACTGAACCCGAGGAAAGCAAAAAAACATCGACTTCGGAATCAGGATGGCTGAGATCTACCCATAATAGAACCCATGGGATTGTATTGGCTTTCCAGACAATATCTCCCATGGATCCGACGACAACAGCAGCAACTCATACATGACGCACCATCAGGTGTGCATGATTATCGGCGAAGGAACATCCACATGACGCGACACCAACAGTAACCCAATCCTTGATCCCAATGATATTTTATCATATGGCAATGCAGGAAACAACGGGAACAAAGGAGATCCACCCAAAGGAGAAGGAACACGCAATGGCAAACAGCTAACCCTTCGACTGCCAGCAAATGCATGACAAAGAGTGAGGGATGCAATCTCGGGTGCAATCCCCATGACAACCAAAGACACACACGAGGACTTAATGGTGTACCAGTACTTGCTTCACCACTAGAAAAGGGACCTGCTCAGGATGAAGAGGCAACTCGACAAAAGGAAAATGTTAGCCGATGAATCTATCATGCGGCAGGCACAATTAAGATCCCCCCCCCCCACCGTGGATCTGGCAGCATAGCTGGAGGCGCGCCACTAAGAGGAACCTCACAGTTGCAAATATTCCAGAAGCCGAGAGAAACGATCTAACCTGAAATTTGGATCTGTCCTTCATGACAGTAGATCCGGTAGGGCGTATCAAAGCAAAAATAGCGCAAGCCGCAATTGTTGCCACCTAGACTTACTTACTCACAACTCAACCCGCGCCCGACAATCCCCGGGCGGCTCTCCATTGATCCTCTCTCATGAACCTCAGTATGGTGGGCGCATCTCTCGCATAAGGACAACAAGGAACTTCAATGCAACTCGATAAATCTACACGCTGTCGCAATAGCCCTCGGCACGTGGGAAACACCCGACAATCATGGTTGCCACATCAGGTGCACTTTCCAAACTTTGAACCACGAGACAATGCATGAAATGACATCACACAACACATAGTCGATAGGTCAAGAGAAGAGCATAGCAGCTGAAGATACTACGATGGCGAAAGCGAGGATGAGTATGAACTATGCGGGGCTATGTCTCATGGCTCAGGAAGCTACCCGAAGAATCCATCAGTAGATAGAATGACCTCAAAGATAAGTTCATCCGAAACTTCACATCCACGTTCAAGCGACCCACATCCTTGGAGTAGTTACGGGCGTGCAAACAAAAATCTGGAGAACTGATACGAGCATTTATCCAGTGGTGGAACATCATCAAGAATTCAGCTGAAGCTATATCTAATGAAATGGCAACCAACACGTTCAACGATGGCCTCCGCCAAAGAGAATTCATTGAGGAACTAGGGCGAGCCAAGCCCAAAATAATCTCGCAATTAATGGACATGGCAAATGTCAACACCCGGATTTTTAATCCCGGATGCCCGTTATGCCATACCTCGCAATCCCAGGATTACCATTTTTACGAGACATAACGGATTGGATATCACAGTACATCATCCATTACAAACCATACATAAGGTTTTACACAAATAAGGATCTCATGATCCAGTCTTTAATACAACAAGCAGCGGAATTAAACGATAGCGTAGCGGTGGGGTCCATCTCTGTGGGCACAGTGCAATGCCGACGTATAGTCCTAGTTATCATAGCCGTCCTGCTGACCATCATCTTGATAATCTCCTTCATAGTCTGGCCATGATAATAGCCAGGGACAGAAGCCATGAGTACTCTTTAAGTACTCGCAAACTACTACTAGCAAGGGTTATGATTCTAAGTTAAAGTGCTGAATTGAAAGAATAACTATCAAGTTAAGTTTGAAACCTAAGCTAAGTTCTGAAGCAAGAAAAGATAAAGTAAAGTTCTAGAATCACTTAAGTTGGGAAGCTATTATCATCTACACAACCCTGTTGTGGTCAAGTCAAAGTTCATCATTCATTTCAAGTTATTTAGAAAACATCTGACAACTAAACAAAGATGGCCATTCCAATCTGTCCATAACCTAACGCGCTATTCGAATAGTTTGACACTCTGCAGAGGTGGTACACTTTCACCACAAGATTCGATACATCTATCAGGGATAACCCTGAATCATCATACTTAGTATGCAGATAATCAAACATAACCTTCCCTTTACACACCCTAGTACAAGCACCTCTCCTATGAGCATGGCCTCCCAACCATGACCATCAGTCATCTTGGGCACTGCATAGGTGGACATCATTGAGAGGTAGCCTCAGCTCAAACCTCTCCCGTGAGGGAACTAATACTAATGCATATAAATTTCCAGCTAAGCCTTACCCAATTCAGGTAATGTGGTTGTACGGTAAATTTGGAATGGTATTGCATCCGAATCCAACCATCAGTTTTATAAAAGGGTTAAGGCTCATGCCTTATCATCATAAACCAATTGTGTTTCTCAACACATGTCAAAACATCTCAATAGAATGACTCATCATTCCAAGGTTTTCATAACTCATTTTCACCAAGTGTTCCCATCTAAAGTGACTCAAGTTTGATCTATTCTAAAACACTAGGTTAAGAGTGTTCACTAAGGTGGAAAGGTGGGATCAATCTCATGCCATAGAATGACATCCTAAAGGTTCCTAAGTAGGTCAAGTTTTATACTCTTTATGCTACCTTCAAAATTAATTAAAGAACTTTGTGTAAACTAAGGGGGTGTGATCAAAGTATGCTTAAGGCATCTTTACTAAACTATCTAGTTTTATTCTAGCTTGCTACAATAGCTTACTAAAGCATGTTTGCAAGGGTTAGCTTGCCACTAATAGCTTGCCTTGGTTGGTGCAGTGGTTGAAGTTTTCTTCTTCTTCTTGGTAGAACTCCTCCTCCTCGAAGGCTTGGTCGGTACTATCGTCTAGAAATACATAGGGAGTGCACAATCACCAAACAATACTTAACTTAGGCTAAGTAGTATTCTAAACCACACAATTGATGATCTATTATCATCCCAAACATCATAAGTTTTAATTCAATAGTTTCAACCTTTTTATTTTGGAAAAGTAATTTCTACTCATTGAAAAATTAACTACAATGTAATATTCACCACCAAAATATGGGATCATGTGGACACATGTCCTCACCACATATTATAACATGTGGGAATGAGATTTAAAGGTTGGATCAATATTACTTTGGTTTAAGTTCACTATTTAATGATTTAAAGTGACTAGAAATGCCTATATAGCATTATTTTGGTACTAGTCCAAAGTCACTGCCTGTAAACCTTAATATTATTACATATTTGTATAGATATGATGAAATGTGATTTTTGAGAGTTGGAATCAACTCAAAAGCTAACTTGGTTGATTTTACAAAAATGTTTCAAGTTGCAAAAGCTTCTGTCTTCTTATTTTTATTAGGAGAAATCTATAACTCTAAATGAATTAAATCCAATGGGCTTGGATAGAGCATTTCAATACCTTTCAGACAAAATTAGTTTCATGTAATTTGGATTTGTAAAACTCATAGAATTGAATTTTGAAACACTAGACAGAAACTATATTCTAACTAAAAAGAAAAACCTAGATTTGAATCTACGGGCTTGCTGGAAAGGAAATGGGCGGCCCGGTGGCGTCTGTGAACGGGACTCAGGACACAGGGGGTCCCACTTGTCAGCTGACTCTTAAACGCAACGGACACGGCTTGTGGGCCGCAAGCGATTAGAGGCTAGATCTACGGCTGAGGGTCGTCGTCGACGACGGACGGGTCGCCGGTGAGCTCGAACCCGAGCGGCTCGGTGGGGGTCTACTGGGGGCGTACCAGGGCTCCAGCGGGGTCGGCGATGCGGGCGAACAAAGTGGAAGACGACGGTGAGGCAAGGCGTGGTCGTGGCGGAGCTTGGGGTGGCCGGAATCAACGGCACCCTTCTTCTCCAGAGGCGACGGCTCCGGCTCCAATTCCGGCGAGCTGCTGCTCCACTTGCTCCGGCGAGGGGTGGTTGAGGTTCAGAGAGGTGAGGGGAGTGGAATGGTGTGTGTCTTTGGTGCTGGGGAGGGCTCCTTTTATAGGCTCGACGGTGAGACCGAGCGGGATGGGCGGTCGACGGTGGCGACATGGCTACGGCGAGCTTGCGGCATGGCTAGGGATGGCGATCGATGGGCGGTCCCCTGGCGGTGCTCTAGTGCTTCAATGAGGCTGTAGGGGCGGTGGCATGCGGTCGGGGTGAGGTGGCGCTCTGCGCGGCCAAAGCGGCTGTGTCCACGGCGAGCGGTGGCTGTGGGGCTTTGGGCGGCGAACGGTGGTGTCTGGGGTGTTCTCTAGGTCGAGGCAGAGCGGTGGGTGCGGGCTGGTGTCGAGCGGCGGCTTGTGCACGCGGGGACAGTGCGCGCTCTGCGGGCGGCGTCGGCATGGTTCGGTGGCACTGGGCACGGGTTCTCCTCTGTGGTCCATGGCTGGTCTTGGCTCGGGCAAGGGACAGAGAGGGGCGGTGCGGTGCTGGCTGCCTCCTAGACATGGAGAGGGGGAGAGGGTGGTCTGCTGCAGCGGTTGCAAGTTTGGCTGGCGAGGCATGGCTCGGGTCGGCATGGCATTGTTGCTAGGGGTGTAGGGGATGGGTGTTTAGGCTTTGGTTAGATCATTGGGAGACAGAGGGAGTAAATGGGGATCAAATGGGGGCAAAACTCTGTTCAAAATAGTGAGCTAGGATTAGAGGTGTGATTAAGCCTGCCAGGTGTTTGATGAAATGGTCGCAAGAGAAAAAGTTTTGAATTTTGAGTTCAAAAATTTTGGGTGATCTCCACTAGTGCTAGGTAGTCTCTGGTTGCAAGGGTTTTGAAAATGGTGCTCAAATAGATGGTTTTTGAAATAGGGGTGATCTATGCATATGCATTAGATTCAATTTTAAACTGTCATTTAAAATAGTTTACAGAAGGTCTTTAGTAGATCAAAAGGTGGGCCTTGGTACCTCATTATGTGTACTAGCATGGGGTGTAAAGATCAAGAATTGTTTCTGTTAAGAATTGAGTACTAGGAATAGCCAAAGTAGGCATGAGAGTTAAATTTGTCAAAATGACCATTCTTTCATTTTAATTCTTTTTTATTTGATTTTCTTTAGGAAAAGTTTGGGAATGATGTAGATGATGTTTAAATCACCTAATAAACATTTTAGAAGCAAAGGATCACACAATCATGGCAATTCAAAACAACTCCTATTTTAAATGCACACATATATGAATGCTTTCATTTTAAATATGGAAAAGTTTTTATTAATCCTAATTTTGGATGATTTGATCTTTGATAAACTTGGATTGAAGTTTTGGGATGTTACAAACCTTCCCCCCTTAAATAAAATCTCGTCCCGAGATTTACAAGAAAACTAGGGACTAAAGAGATCTGGGAACTCTGTCCTAATGTAATCCTCGCGCTCCCAAGTGGCTTCCTCCTCGGTATGGTTGCTCCACTGAATCTTGAGAAACTTGATACTCCTGGTCCTGGTGGTTTGGTAGGCTTCCTCTAAGATACGGATGGGCACTTCTCGATAGGTCAGGTCATTGTTGATTTCCACTGCTCTGTGATCGATATTCTTGAAAACTTCAGTCTTCTCAGGCACTTCCAAGCATTTGCGAAGTAACGAGATATGGAACACATTGTGGATGGCTGACATCTCTTCAGGCAATTCTAGCTGATACGATAATTCTCCTCGGCGGTTCAGAATCTTGAAAGGTCCGATATATCTGGGAGCTAACTTTCCCTTCAGGCTAAAGCGTTGGGTTCCCTTCAATGGTGAAACCTTGAGATATACGAAATCTCCGACAGTGAAAATCAGGTCTCTCCTTCTCTTGTCAGCATAGCTTTTCTGTCTGGATTGGGCGGTCTTGAGGTGCTCACGAACTTTGCGAACTTTCTCTTCTGCTTCTCGGAGAATGTCGGGTCCAAAGATCTGACTCTCTCCTACTTGCGACCAATTCAAAGGGGTACGACACTTTCTTCCGTACAATAATTCAAATGGCGCCATCTGCAAAGTAGCTTGATAACTGTTGTTATATGAGAATTCTGCGAAGGGCAGGCAGTCTTCCCATTTTGATCCGTATTCCAACACACAAGCTCTAAGCATATCCTCCAATATCTGGTTGACTCTCTCACCGTCCATCTGCTTATGGTGATAAGCGGTACTGAAATTCAACTTGGTTCCTAAACCTTCCTGAACTTTCTGCCAAAACTTGAAGGAATCTGGGTTCCTCGATCTGATACGATGGTCTTGGGGGTTCCATGCAGACTAACAATCCTAGCAATGTACAGCTTTGCTAGTTTTGCACTCTGGTAGGTTGTCTTGACTGGTATAAAGTGGGCTACCTTGGATAGTCTATCAACTATGACCCAGATTGAGTCATTCCCCCTACTAGAAGTAGGTAAACCGGTGATAAAGTCCATTCCGACGGAATCCCATTTCCATTCCGAAATCTGCAATGGTTGCAAAAATCCTGCAGGTCTCTGATGCTCCGCTTTGACTCTTTGACAAATGTCACATTTGGTGATGTAGCTTCTGATCTCTCTCTTCATCTTGTGCCACCAAAATTGCTCTTTCAAATCGTGATACATCTTTGTTCCTCCGGGGTGGATAGAATAAAGAGTATCATGAGCTTCCTTCATGATAATTTCCTTCAACTCTGAATCTGCTGGTACACAGATACGTCCCTTGTACCACAGTACACCTTCTTCGTCTTTGGTGAATCCAGGTACTTTGCCTGTACTAGTACGACGTTTGATTCTGTCGATACTTTCATTCCCCTTCTGGGCTTCCTTGATTTGGCTAATCAAAGTGGGTTGAAGTTCAATGCTAGCTAGGAATCCTTTGCTAACTAACTCAGTCCTGAACTGCTCCAACTCCTCATACAAACTTGGTTGCTTTTCTCTGATCATGGTGTTAAGCCTACATGGCAATCTGCTAAGAGCATCCGCTACCACATTGGCTTTGCCGGGGTGATAGTGAATGTCAAGGTCATAATCCTTGATTAACTCTATCCATCTTCTTTGCCTCATATTCAACTCCTTCTGGGTGAAGATATACTTCAAGCTCTTATGATTTGAGTAAATCTCACAGCGATTACCCATCAAATAATGACGCCATGTCTTCAACACTAGAACCACCGCTGCTAGCTCAATATCATGGGTCGGATAGTTCTGCTCATGTTGCTTCATTTGTCGAGACAGATACGTGATGACTTTGCCTTCTTGCATCAATACACATCCTAGACCAATCTTTGATGCATCACAATACACATCAAACGGCTTCTTGATGTCTGGCATGATCAAAATTGGGGCTGATATCAATCTCTTCTTCAGCTCTTGGAAACTGGCTTCACACTTGTCTGTCCATTCAAACTTCTTGTCCTTCTTCAACAATCGGGTCATTGGTCGGGCTATGCTTGAGAATGCTTCTACGAATTTGCGGTAATATCCCGCTAATACGAGAAATGAACGAACTTGGGTTTGATTGGTTGGGGCTCCCCATTCTTCGACATCTTTGATCTTGCTGGGATCAATAGAGACTCCTCCGGCAGACACAATATGTCCTAGGAATCCTACTTCTTTCAGCCAAAACTCACACTTGCTGAACTTGGCATACAACTGATGCTCTCTCAGGGTTTCTAGGATAATTCTCAGATGTTGCTCATGCTCTTCTTCTGACTTGGAGTAGATAAGGATGTCGTCGATAAACACAACTACAAACTTATCTAGGAAATTCATAAAGATCTTATTCATGAGATTCATGAAATAAGCAGGGGCATTGGTTAATCCAAAAGACATAATCGTATACTCGTATAAACCATAGCGAGTAGTAAAGGCGGTCTTCGGAATATGCGGTGCACGAATCTTAAGTTGGTGATAACCAGTCCTAAGATCAATCTTTGAGAATACCTGAGCTCCAGTCAACTGATCAAATAGATCCTCTATCTTTGGCAAGGGGTACTTGTTCTTGATGGTGACATCATTCAACTTTGTGTAGTCTGTACACAGACGGTTTCCTCCATCTTTCTTGTCGATGAATAACACTGGTGATCTCCATGGCGATGCACTTGGTTGAATCAAGCCGGTTGCTAACATGGCATCCAACTGCTTCTTCAGTTCTACTAACTCTGAGGGGTTCATGGTATAGGGTCTCTGGGCTATAGGTCCGGTTCCGGGGATTAGTTCGATAATGAACTCTATATCCCTATCCGGGGGCATACCTGGCAATTTATCTGGGAATACGTCGGGGTATTCACAGACTACTCTGACTTGGTCAATGGTAGGCAGGGCTACACTTTTGTTGCACTTGAATTGACGGGGTAAGGTTTCAGAGATATGTTCTACTATTACTCCAGAACTACTGGTCATGGTGATGGCTTTCTTAGCACAGTCTATCAGTCCTTTATGCCTTGACATCCAGTCCATACCTAGTACTACTTCCAAACCTTTGGTTCCAAGTACAATTAGGTTGGCATAAAAATCTATCCCATGAATTCTGATAGGTACAACTTTGCAAATTTTTCTAGCTTTTGTAGTTGAAACAGGGATTTGAACTATCATGACATGCTTCAGGTTGGTTGGGCGAATCTTACTAGTGCATACAAATTCTTTGGTGACAAATGAATGCGATGCTCCAGAATCAAACAATACTCTTGCTAAAACCGAGTTGACAGAAAACATACCCAGCACGACATCTGGTGCTTCCTGGGCTTCTTCTGCGTTCATGTGGAAGAGACGACCGTTCTTGATTGTCGGGTTCCACGGGCAAATCTCCTGCCTGGTTGAACACGACGCTGCTGCTGAGCTGGGGCATTGGCGGCAGTCGTCTTGGGACACTCATTGGAGTAGTGACCCTTCACTCCACACTCGAAACAAGTGATGTGGGACTTGTCCTTGACTGCAACAGGTACAGCATTGCTGCCGCCTGGGGCAGTGTTGTTGTTGTTGCTCTTGGGAGGGGCACGGTTGAAGTTGTTGGCATTGCCGGAGTTGTGATTGTTTCCTCCAGGCTTCACATTTCCTCCGCTACGATTGGGGTAGCTTGGGGGAGAATTTAGGGGTCGGTTGTTCCTTGGTGCATATCCTGGTGAGGGGATGGGACGGTACTTCTGGTGACTGCTGGATCCAGACTGCTGCATCATACGACACTTGCGGTTGTCGTTAGCCTGGTTAATCTTCCCTTCCATCTGAATGGCAGAGTCGACTAGCTCTTCAAGATCCTGGAAACGGATGTTGACGAGGACAGTCTGCATCTCATCATGCAGTCCGTTTAAGAATCTCTCTTTCTTCTTGTCCTCCGTGTTGATTTCATCCGGTGCATATCTGGCAAGTGACAAGAATTTGTCACGGTACTCTACTACCGTCAATCTTCCTTGCTTCAGTTCATGGAATTCATCTCTCATCCTGTTGACAAGACCTTGCGGCACGTGGGTGCGGCTGAACTTGACCTTTAATGATTCCCAGGTCATCACCTGGCCATGGTTCATGTTGCGGACGCTATTCCACCAAGCTCTTGCATCTCCCGCCAGATAGTGGGTGGCGAAGAGAACTTTCTCATTCTCATCAACTCCTGCAACATCGAGGTTGTTTTCCATGGTCTGTAACCAGTCATCAGCATCTAATGGGTTTTCAGATTGGTTGAAGATTGGGGGATTGGTGTTCTGAAAGTTTTTGAGTTTAGATCCATGGTGATCCTGATTTCCATGTCCTTGGTTGTTGAGAGCCATTTGGGCGATCTGCTGCAATGTCGCTAAGTTGGCTTGACGCTTACCGCTTGCTTCACGGTTTGCGATGAGATTCTGCAAGATCTGCAGCATTGGGTCCTGCGATGAGCTGCTCCCTCCTTGGTTTCCACGAGTCATCTGAAGATTGAGATAGATATAGGGGTAAGAGGGAAATTCTAAGGTTCATGGTTTTGGGTTTTCAAAGCTACAACTTTGAGTTAGACTCAGGTTTTTCAACTAACTTATTTGTCATTCATGCAAGCAAGCACACGATACAACACACACCACAACAAGCAAAGGGGAAAAACAGATGGTTTGAAGAACCATTCTGCAAACTACGATACAATGAGATGATACATCTCATGCTACGACAAAGGTTTCTAGTGCATCTATTCATCGTCGATGAAGTCGGAGTCTTCATCATCAGTGTAGAAGTCCATAGCATCCTCTGCCAGAAAATCGTCATCGTTGCTGAGGTAAGAATCCATATCTCCCTGGATGTCTTCACCCTCATCATCTTCTTCTTTGGCGGCAAGCTGAGCTTCCTGCTCCTTGACGGTCTTCTCGAGGTCGGCCACCTTCTTGCAAAGACGGGCGATGGTGCGATCCTTCTTGGCACGCTGGCGACGAAGAGACTGGCGATCTTGGACGAGCAGTGTGAAAGTCTGGGCCTTCTGGTCGGCGATGGCATGGTTCTGGTTGGCTAACTCTCTGGCATTGTCCAGTTCCTGCTGTCGGTCATGAAGCAAGAAGTCAAGGTTCTCCACTTGACGCCTCAATTCTGGGTGACTTGGCATCTCCATTGGCATTCCCATGAAGTCACGTCTTGCATAGTGGGCAAAACGGGTTCCTTGAATCTTGTTGACGCTGAGGGCACATAGACGTGCGAGAGCTTCATGCATTGCCCTGGCTAATCCATCTAGCCAGTTGTTCTCTCTCACAGAGAACTGAATTCTCCCGGAAGTTGGTGCTTCAATGCTTCCTCGAAGATCTGCGGTGACTAGCCATTGTAGGTCTCCTCCTGGGGGTCCTGGAAGTTGAGCTCCAAGAAACTCCGGATGTGGGCGTCCCAGTAATTCTGACAGTGAATCCAGATCCCTCTCGAAGATCAGCTGACCTCCGTTTCCCAACTGGTAAAACTTGCTGAACTGAGTCTCCATCTACAAGAATTTAGGATGAGGAAATTAGTGAAGTGATCAAGTGTGTCAAATTTTAAGTAGTAATGTAAGAATTTTGAGGAACATGTATTTTTGAGAAAGAATGAGTTCACAATGGTAAGAGGGGAAATAGTTTTTTTTCATAAATACTCACTTTGGTTTTGAAGCTAAGTTTTTGGTTTGGACGTCCATTCTAACTAGGATCTCCTATGGTCAGGATGGCTCTGATACCAACTTGTCAACACCCGGATTTTTCATCCCGGATGCCCGTTATGCCATACCTCGCAATCCCAGGATTACCATTTTTGCGAGACATAACGGATTGGATATCACAGTACATCATCCATTACAAACCATACATAAGGTTTTACACAAATAAGGATCTCATGATCCAGTCTTTAATACAACAAGCAGCGAAATTAAATGATAGCGTAGCAGTGGGGTCCATCTCCAGGGGCACAGGCAATGCTGACGAAGGTAGATAGTCCTAGTTATCATAGCCGTCCTGCTGACCATCATCCTGATAATCTCCTTCATAGTCTGGCCATGATAATAGCCAGGGACAAAAGCCATGAGTACTCTTTAAGTACTCGCAAACTACTACTAGCAAGGGTTATGATTCTAAGTTAAAGTGCTGAATTGAAAGAATAACTATCAAGTTAAGTTTGAAACCTAAGCTGAGTTCTGAAGCAAGAAAAGATAAAGTAAAGTTCTAGAATCACTTAAGTTGGGAAGCTATTATCATCTACACAACCCTATTGTGGTCAAGTCAAAGTTCATCATTCATTTCAAGTTATTTAGAAAACATCTGACAACGAAACAGTATGGCCATTCCAACTGTCCATAACCGCGGACGCGGCTATTCGAATAGTTTGACACTCTGCAGAGGTGGTACACTTTCACCACAAGATTCGATACATCTGTCAGGGATAACCCTGAATCATCATACTTAGTATGCAGATAATCAAACATAACCTTCCCTTTACACACCCTAGTACAAGCACCTCTCCTATGAGCATGGCCTCCCAACCATGACCATCACCATCTTGGGCCTTTGCATAGGTGGACATCATTGAGAGGTAGCCTCAGCTCAAACCTCTCCCGTGAGGGAACTAATACTAATGCATATAAATTTCCAGCTAAGCCTTACCCAATTCAGGTAATGTGGTTGTACGGTAAATTTGGAATG
Organism: Avena insularis; assembly: GCA_023614405.1. Lineage (NCBI taxonomy): Eukaryota > Viridiplantae > Streptophyta > Magnoliopsida > Poales > Poaceae > Avena > Avena insularis. The sequence goes on from CM042690.1 coordinate 547,971,273, forward strand.
GTATCGCATCCGAATCCAACCATCAGTTTTATAAAAGGGTTAAGGCTCATGCCTTATCATCATAAACCAATTGTGTTTCTCAACACATGTCAAAACATCTCAATAGAATGACTCATCATTCCAAGGTTTTCATAACTCATTTTCACCAAGTGTTCCCATCTAAAGTGACTCAAGTTTGATCTATTCTAAAACACTAGGTTAAGAGTGTTCACTAAGGTGGAAAGGTGGGATCAATCTCATGCCATAGAATGACATCCTAAAGGTTCCTAAGTAGGTCAAGTTTTATACTCTTTATGCTACCTTCAAAATTAATTAAAGAACTTTGTGTAAACTAAGGGGGTGTGATCAAAGTATGCTTAAGGCATCTTTACTAAACTATCTAGTTTTATTCTAGCTTGCTACAATAGCTTACTAAAGCATGTTTGCAAGGGTTAGCTTGCCACTAATAGCTTGCCTTGGTTGGTGCAGTGGTTGAAGTTTTCTTCTTCTTCTTGGTAGAACTCCTCCTCCTCGAAGGCTTGGTCGGTACTATCGTCTAGAAATACATAGGGAGTGCACAATCACCAAACAATACTTAACTTAGGCTAAGTAGTATTCTAAACCACACAATTGATGATCTATTATCATCCCAAACATCATAAGTTTTAATTCAATAGTTTCAACCTTTTTATTTTGGAAAAGTAATTTCTACTCATTGAAAAATTAACTACAATGTAATATTCACCACCAAAATATGGGATCATGTGGACACATGTCCTCACCACATATTATAACATGTGGGAATGAGATTTAAAGGTTGGATCAATATTACTTTGGTTTAAGTTCACTATTTAATGATTTAAAGTGACTAGAAATGCCTATATAGCATTATTTTGGTACTAGTCCAAAGTCACTGCCTGTAAACCTTAATATTATTACATATTTGGATAGATATGATGAAATGTGATTTTTGAGAGTTGGAATCAACTCAAAAGCTAACTTGGTTGATTTTATAAAAATGTTTCAAGTTGCAAAAGCTTCTGTCTTCTTATTTTTATTAGGAGAAATCTATAACTCTAAATGAATTAAATCCAACGGGCTTGGATAGAGAATTTCAATACCTTTCAGACAAAATTAGTTTCATGTAATTTGGATTTGTCAAACTCACAGAATTGAATTTTGAAACACTGGATAGAAACTATATTCTAACCAAAAATAAAAACCTAGATTTGAATCTACGGGCTTGCGCGGGAAAGGAAATGGGACGGCCCAGTGGTGCTACGCGGCACGGGGCTCAGCTGACAGGGGGTCCCACTTGTCAGCGTCTCTTAAAATGCGAAACGGTACGCGCGCTGTGGGCCGTGCGATTAGAGGCTAGATCTACGGCTGAGGGTCGTCGTCAACGACGGACGGGTCGCCGGCGAGCTCGAACCCTAGCGGCTCGGTGGGGGTCTACTGGGGGTGTACCAGGGCTCCAGCAGGGTCGGCGATGCGGGCGAACAAAGTGGAAGACGACGGCGAGGTCGTGGCGGAGCTTGGGGTGGCCGGAATCAACGGCACCCTTCTTCTCCAGAGGTGGCGGCTCCGGCTCCAATTTTGGCGAGCTGCTGCTCCACTTGCTCCGGCGAGGGGTGGTTGAGGTTCAGAGAGGTGAGGGGAGTGGAATGGTGTGAGTCTTTGGTGCTGGGGAGGGCTCCTTTTATAGGCTCGGCGGTGAGACCGAGCGGGATGGGCGGTCGACGGTGGCGACATGGCTACGGTGAGCTTGCGGCATGGCTGGGGATGGCGATCGATGGGCGGTCCCCTGGCGGTGCTCTAGTGCTTCAATGCGGCCGTAGGGGCGGTGGCATGCGGTCGGGGTGAGGTGGCGCTCTGCATGGCCGAAGCGGCTGTGTCCACGGCGAGCGGTGGCTGTGGGGCTTTGGGCGGCGAACGGGGGTGTCTGGGGTGTTCTCTAGGTCGAGGCGGAGCGGTGGACGCGGGCTAGTGTCGAGCGGCAGCTTGTGCACGCGGGGACAGTGCGCGCTCTGCGGGCGGCATCGGCATGGTTCGGTGGCACTGGGCGCGGGTTCTCCTCTGTGGTCCATGGTTGGTCTTGGCTCGGGCAAGGATCAGAGAGGGGCGGTGCGGTGCTGGCTGCCTCCTAGACATGGAGAGGGGGAGAGGGGTGGTCTGGTGCAGCGGTTGCAAGTTTGGTCGGCGAGCCATGGCTCGGGTCGGCATGTCATTGTTGCTAGGGGTGTAGGGGATGGGTGTTTAGGCTTTGGTTAGATCATCGGGAGACAGAGGGAGTAAATGGGGATCAAATGGGGGCAAAACTCTGTTCAAAACAGTGAGCTAGGATTAGAGATGTGATTAAGCCTGCCAGGTGTTTGATGAAATGGCCGTAAGAGAAAAGTTTTGAATTTTGAGTTGAAAAATTTTGGGTGATCTCCACTAGTGCTAGGTAGTCTCTGGTTGCAAGGGTTTTGAAAATGGTGCTCAAATAGATGGGTTTTGAAATAGGGGTGATCTATGCATATGCATTAGATTCAATTTTAAACTGTCATTTAAAATAGTTTATAGAAGGTTTTTTGTAGATCAAAAGGTGGGCCGTGGTACCTCATTATGTGTACTAGCAAGGGGTGTAAAGATCAAGAATTGTTTCTGTTAAGAATTGAGTACTAGGAATAGCCAAAATAGGCATGAGAGTTAAATTTGTCAAAATGACCATTCTTTCATTTTAATTCTTTTTTATTTGATTTTCTTTAGGAAAAGTTTGGGAATGATGTAGATGATGTTTAAATCACCTAAGAAACATTTTAGAAGCAAAGGATCACACAATCATGGCAATTCAAAACAACTCCTATTTTAAATGCACACATATATGAATTCTTTCATTTTAAATATGGAAAAGTTTTTGTTAATCCTAATTTTGGATGATTTGATCTTTGATAAACTTGGATTGAAGTTTTGGGATGTTACAGCAAATCGCTGGGCAAATGTCGAAGATGTAGTAAACAACAAGCAAGGGTGCTCACCCAAAGAAGATCGGGACAAGCACAATAATGACAGGCGAAGATGCAGCAACGACTGATATGGTAGGCCAAGCCATGTTGCGGCTGGCTTTTTAGGAGAGGACAACCGAAGAAATGACGACCGTAGTGCCGGATAACGCAGCAATAGAGAAGATGCTGGTGGAAGCCAATCTGCACAGTGGTACCAGCCAAGGGCTCGAGAGCCCCCCATGTCCCCACTAAAGATGTTGGAAGGACCCTGTAATATACACTTCTACGTCGAATTTGCAGGAAGAAGGAGATCGAACCATGTCATGAAAGATTGTCGCACTTTCTTAAAAATGTAGGATGTATGTACTGCAAAAGCGATGAAAGCAGCAAACCGGGGATACGCCACCGCACCCGGAAACCTAGCTATCGGCGCACCACCACCACCAGTAGATCCTCCAGCAGGGCAGTCACCACCCGCAATAAATATAAATCAGGAGAATGAGTACCCAAGGTCCAAAGGCACAATGTCAATGATCCAAAAAAGGGCGCCCGTCTAACAGAATTCAGAAGCTGACCACTCGACAAGTTAACATGGCAGTAACGATGCCACTAGCTACACCCGAATACCTCCACTGGTCAGAACATGAAATTACATTCGGTAGGGCAGATCATCCACTACAAGTTTCACAACTAGGTCATTTGTCCTTGATAGTGGAAGCCCAAATTGGCGGGTTTGACATGAGCAAGGTCTTCATGGACGTTGGAAGCAGTGTCGACTTAATCTACGCCAAGACCCTACGAGCAATGAATTATTCTCTGACAAATTTGCCCCCAACGGACACATCCTTCCATGGCATAGTCCCAGGTAAAGCTGAAATTTCATTGGGCAAAATTTATCTTGACATTGTCTTTGGATCAAGAGAAAATTTCAGACGTGAGAAGCTCAATTTTGACATCATGGACTGGCCATCACAATACCACGTGATCCTGGGGCATCCAGCTTCCACACGGCTCATGGCAGTACCACACTATGCTTATATGGTAATGAAAATTCCATTACCCAACGAAATCATAACCGTGAGAGGAAGCTTCACCCGATCCGACAATTGTGATCGGATATTCAACAAAATCTCTGAATCTTTCGGGGTGGAAGTAGAATTCGAGCAACTAAAAATCTCAGTGAATACAGAGCCTCTAGAAAAGGCACAGGTCAATCCTGATCAAGCTTTCGACACTGCAAAATAAAAAGGAAGTCCAAGTCCACCCTACGGACCCAAAGAAAACGACCTTTGTGGCTTCCAACCTTCGTCCCACATAGCAAAGCATGCTCATCAAGTTCCTCCATTGGGAGATTCTTGCATGGTTACTAGCTGACATGCTAGGAATCCCCAGGGAACTTGCTAAGCATGCACTCAACCTAAACCCCAAGGCTAAGCCGATAAAACAGTTTCTTCGCCATCTTGTAGAGCCCAAACGCAAGGCCATTGGAAAAGAACTCCATCGCCTAATGGATGGTAAATTTATCAAAGAAATCTAGAAAGCAGAGTGGGTCGCCAATCCAGTATGCGTCCTAAATAAAAACACAAGAGAATTACGCATGTGCATTGACTTCACCGCTCTGAACAAACATTGTCCAAAGGATCACTTCCCATTAGCGTGAATCGATCAAATAATTGATGTAGCCACGGGGTGCGAACGTCTTTGCTTCTCAGACGCATACTCAGGGTATGACCAAATTCAGATGAAGGAGGAAGATCAGGACAAGACAATATTTATAACACCTTAGGGTGTATTCTGCTACACCACAATGCCATTCGGACTCAAAAATGTGGGTCCTACGTATCACCGGATGATGCAGAGTTGCCGTGGAGACCAAATTGGAACAAATGTATAGGTATATATCGATGATGGTATCTTCACGACAAAGCAAGGGTCGACTCTTATCAGTGATCTTCGTGAAACATTAGATAACCTTGACAAATATTGCATTAATCTCAACCCGACAAAGTGTTCCTTTCGAGTCCCTGCGGGACAACTCCTTGGTTACCTTGTATCATAAAGGGGAATAGAAGCAAATCTAGAGAAAATACAAGCAATCCTCACGATGAAGAAGCCATCCTATCTTCATGGCGTACAAAAATTGTACGGACGAGTCGCGACGCTCAGTCGATTTATCGCCCGCTTGGGCGAAAAAGCACTGCCATTCTATGCACTCATGAAAAAAGTCAGAGAAATTCGAGTGGATGGACGAAGCCCAATGAGCTTTTGAAAGCCTCAAGAAAAAACTCTCGACATCCCATATCATCGTGTTGCCAAGAGAAAAAGAACCACTACTACTCTATATCATAGTTACTAATCAGGTGGTAAGCATAGTTCTGTTCATCGAACGACCAGAAGAAGGAAAAACCCATCGATTCCATAGGCTAGTTTATTTCCTAAGCGAGGTCCTCTCCCCATCCAAGTAAAGGTATCCGCATTACCAGAAGGTATCCATGCAAACTGCGCCACTATTTTTTGGAGCACCCGATCATAGTAGTCAATGAAGCATGTCTTTCCAACATACTCAACAATCCAGAAGCCGCGGGACACGTATCTCTATGGGGAATTGAGTTATCCCCTCGAGACATCACGTATCAGAAGCGAAAAACAATTAAGTCTCAGGTTTTTCCTGACTTTATCACTGAGTGGACAAAATTACAATGTGCGGGTTCGCTAGACCTCTCCAACACTTGGACAATGTACTTCGATTGCTCCAAGATAACAGAGGGAGCAGGAGCAACAGTACTTCAGATGAGCTTTGCAAATGCTTCAAACAACGAAGCCGAATATGAGGCCATGTTGCACGACATGCGTATGGCCAAGGCTTGTGGTGCAACTCACCTAAAAATATTTGGCGAATCCAACCTTGTCGCACAACAAGCTATTAACAGATGTGACACTATTAGTGATAAAATGATCGCTTATCGAGGTATGCATAGTATCATGGAAGCCCAATTTGACGGATGCGAAGTATCACACATAGGCAGGGCAAGCAACAAGGAAGCCGACAATTTGGCAAACATCGGATCCCCCTATTTACCGGTACTGATACCTTCGATCCAGATTCACGGATGTACTATAATAGCTTTTTCCCTAGAAGGCCTAGGTTTAATTGAACCTTGGAAAGCAATGCTAAAAGGAAATAAAAGGACACCTCTACAAGACTTTGTTTGTTTGTTTTACCTTAGTTTACCGAACCAATTTAGTTACTTTGTAATGGGTTGAATCAATGGATGGAGATAGGCCAGAGTTGAAGATCCACCTGCAACTGCACATCATATGGGATAAAACATAATAATAAGCATAGTCATGTGTAATGTTTGAACGGAGATAATCTCTTGTGGGCAACACATCCTAATATACTAGAGCCCTCGTGATGCAGCGGGAATAGCAATAGTCTTTTAATCCAACCGAGTGCACACCGAAGCAACATGCTACAAATGATTATTAAGTGTAAAACACAGATCAAAGATTTAAGTGGTGATGTTGTTGTGATCCCGAATGGGTTGCTAAGAAAAGACCGTACTACCCTTTCTGTCGCTGGGGTTCCTATGAGATTGCTGCTAGCCAAGTATATCACCTCAAGTCTTTATCAATCTATGGGATCTTGGGTACCTACAAGTCCACAGATTGAGACAAGAGACAAAGAAACAAAAGATATAAATCTCAATTGCAAACAAAAATACAATACTCCCATGGATTAGATGCACATAATTTCTTCGAGGTTTCTCCCTAACCCGCAGCCCATGAGGACTACTCACTCATAACAAATAGATCGGAGATAGAAAACATCATACAAATACTTAGATTGAAATCAAATATTCTTACAATGATCGCCAAATCACAAGGATATATAAAGTACAAAGCAATGGCTATGGCTAATGGAGGGGATGGATGATGCAAGTGATGAACAATGGATGAACAATGGCGTGGATTTCCTCTTGTGGTGTTGTGATGTAATCTGATAATGGCGGCTCTCTAGCCAGCGGTTGGAGCCTCAAAATATATAGGCATCTTCACAAAATTCATAGGGTTTGATGAGACGAGGCCAACGCCACCTGGTACGGGCGGACGGTACGGGCGGTCTCTGCCCATACCAGTGGTCATTTAGCTTGCTGACGCCTGGGAATGACTCCCCAATTACTTGGTCATGTGGACTTCCTCAAAAACCTTCATTATGACTCTAGATTTCGCATTAAAAAACCGCGATTTCCTGCACAACACAATTCAACGCAAGGTTTTGCACATCTTTGCAATTATTAGTCATTAGTGGCAAGGCTTGAGAGTTTCTTGTCAATTTCTTGACCAAAAAAAATGTTAAAACGCATTAGAAGATGGCTAATTTTGGAGCCATCAACTTCCCCAAAGCTCAAACCTTGATCGCCCTCGAGCAAGAAGAAACAAAAGAACTATAAGGGAGTCAGCATTTAAACTTGAAACAACGAGAATGAGAATTCACTTACGGTTGGTAGTCATATGCACTCACCACTTCATTCATTTGCGAGGATTATCAAGGTTAGAGAGATGACAAGAGTACTATACAATCTTCGGTAAGTCAAGACAATCAAAGTAAGTTTAATATAAGTACAAATAACTAAAAGTGTAGCAATCAATCTAATTCTTCTAGTTAACTCTCAGCTTGCCAAGGAACACTAGGATGTTTAAATAGCATAATTGAGTAAGAGAGTTTCATGTCCTAAGTAGCATAACAGCAAAGTGTCTTATTTACACCCACATCAACAAATCAAGTCTATCAAAAACACTCCTAATCCAATCATTGCTTTTCAAGAAAAAATCGTAGAGTAGTAATGAGACCATGCCAAGGACTTGCTATGTGAATCCTCATAGATATCTTTTTCTTTTTATTCTTTCAAGGATCACTACCTGTTTCTTTTGTAAGTGCTTGCACAACCTTTGAGAGTACCAATACTTTTGCCCATATATTGACACGTATGCCACTCATGTCATCAACTCATAGTCGAAATCCAGGGTTATACCATAGATCATTCAAAAGCTAGCGGAGTTGTTGGCATCCCAAAGGTGTGCATTAGAAACATAAAACAAAATTGTCTCTTTTTTTGAGCTAGTACCATCGTTTGATCCACAAGGTTAGCTTTGGCATGCATCACAATTACCACTAGACTTTATTTCAATCAAACAACTCCTTTCTTGAGTTCCATCAAGACTATCAAAATATCTATGGGGTTAAGTACCTTCAACGGTATACTCTCAAGACAATCATTCATCAAACAAGTCATAAATATTAGACCTTTTCTTATTATACTTGTTTGGCAATATTATTTCCAAGGCAAGACTCGGTTAGCTAAAGGAACTAGAGCAAGAGCGTCAACAACTAATCATCATACTACTAAAAAGCTTTAATCTAACCATATTAAATTACCCCCACAAGCATGGCATGTTAGAAAATCAACTAACTAAGATAAACAACTCAAACTTCAAAATTGGGAGACATAGGACATACATCACATAACTGACCTCATGATTCTCTTCCTTATAGGTATGTGTTCCTTCAAAACTCAAACACGATTATTCTCATAATAATATTAAAGCAAAGAGGCAAAGTGTGAATCCACATTTATGAAATAGGAAGAACGAAAAAATATTTTTTGTAATTTTGAGGATAGGGATTAAATAATAGAAGAGTTTGTGGCCAAGCAAGGGTTTTAAGAATCATGTCATCAACTCATAGTGAAATCAGGGTTATACCATAGATCATTCAAAAGCTAAGCGGAGTTGTTGGCATCCCAAAGGTGTGCATTAGAAACATAAAACAAATCTCTTTTTTTGAGCTAGTACCATCGTTTGGATCCACAAGGTTAGCTTTGGCATGCATCACAATTACCACTAGACTTTATTTCAATCAAACAACTCCTTTCTTGAGTTCCATCAAGACTATCAAAATATCTATGGGGTTAAGTACCTTCAACGGTATACTCTCAAGACAATCATTCATCAAACAAGTCATAAATATTAGACCTTTTCTTATTATACTTGTTTGGCAATATTATTTCCAAGGCAAGACTCGGTTAGCTAAAGGAACTAGAGCAAGAGCGTCAACAACTAATCATCATACTACTAAAAAGCTTTAATCTAACCATATTAAATTACCCCCACAAGCATGGCATGTTAGAAAATCAACTAACTAAGATAAACAACTCAAACTTCAAAATTGGGAGACATAGGACATACATCACATAACTGACCTCATGATTCTCTTCCTTATAGGTATGTGTTCCTTCAAAACTCAAACACGATTATTCTCATAATAATATTAAAGCAAAGAGGCAAAGTGTGAATCCACATTTATGAAATAGGAAGAACGAAAAAATATTTTTTGTAATTTTGAGGATAGGGATTAAATAATAGAAGAGTTTGTGGCCAAGCAAGGGTTTTAAGAAAAGAAAAACAAACGAAAAACAAAAGTAAACTGAAAAGTAAAGGAAAAAAAGCAAAGTGTTGGAACGGGCCAACATGAATCGTTCAAAGCTCCCAAGGAGCTGTTGTACAACCTTGTTATTACACAAACAAATTTGCCAGGGGAACACATCCCCAAGCTCAGTCTCTTGCAAACCCTTTTGTTGCTCATTGTGGTGGCGGTGGATACTTTACCATGATCCATTGGCTGATCCAATCATGGAACTGGGTGGTGAGGCTTGCAGTAGCATCTCGAAGGTTGATAGAGAGGTTGTTCATGTTTTGAATATTTCCTTCGAGTGCTTAGATGTCTTCATAGGTGGTGTAGTAGTTTGGTGGCTGCTCTTCTTGTTCGGGTCCTCCCTATTCTACTTCTTCATCTTCTTCTCCTCCTCCCATGGGTATTTCTTGTTGGGGTAGATTAGCCTCAACCTACACATCAAAACGCAAACGTCCATCCTCGATAGAGAATAGACCATTAGGCAAAGGAGCCAGGATCAAGTGATCCACTCCAGGTATATCAAGGAAGTATCTACCATGAGTTTTAGAAACCATACAACATGCTCTTAGAGTGGGGAGACCGAGACAGTGACTTCCTGTCAATGGGTAGATATTACCTAGGTTGATGTGAAGTGCACGTGCAAGAACGGTTACAACTCCCCCTCCGCATATGGGTCCTCGAGATTGAAGAGCTTAATGCTTAAGGTAAAACACAAGAAGAGCACCAAAATTTGGCATTAAGTTACAATTAATAATAACAGCCTTTGCAAGGATCAATATTTCCTCCTCATTAACTCTAGTAAACTCGCCACATGCCTGCAAGGTGTTAGTAATTACATAAAATAAATAGTGAATAACATGATGATCAACTTGGTTTCCCTTGGGTGTATTTCCACGAATTCTTATTAAATTAAAGTACTCCCAAGGTGGAGGATTTAAAAAAAGTAGTTGTGCGCACATCGGTGGTGTTATTGGCAAACCCAAAACATTGAGCCCATTGGTCGAGTGCTAGGATATACTCACAGTTCACAAGGCGGAATTTGATGTGATCAACTCCGGGAATTTGTTCCTTGGTACAACCATAAGGGTCCACTATATGTGTCAAGATGCTGAAGAACTAAAGCATCAAGCGGTGATATGTGCCAACATCCTGAAAGACAAAGTCATACAAACCAATATTGTTGCAAGTAAATCAAAATCAGCATGAATGCCAAGTTGGTTTAGGATATAGGGACATGCCCACTTGGTGGACTTGATTTGTCGGTGCTTGAGACGATTAAAACGGTTCAGCTGAAACTCCTCGATGAACTCGATACCAAGTGGATCGGGGGGTCAACGTATCAATGGGTGGTGCGAAGGACTCCACAGCCATCTCACGTGTATAGCTCCTCGTGTTCATCTAAAAATAGTAAGATAAAGTAAATAAATTTGCTAATAAAATTTCTAGTCCAATCGAAACATAGCATAAGTGATTCTCTACACTAATTATAAAATAAACTCCTCTAAAACAATACTAAGCATGCTCAATATCAAGATTTAATCAAGAACAAGACCTAAGTCTAGATTGACAATGATGAAAGATTGAGTGAAGCTTTAGCAAAAATAAGTTGAAGATCGGAGGAGAATCATACCTTAGATCAATTGAGTGCGAGGAATCAAATAAAGATTGAGTAAATTTGAAGATCCAATGGAAGTGGTTTGGAGTTTGGAGGATAAAAAAGAGAAAGATTTGTTTTGGGGATTTTTTAGGTTAGCTCCTTGGACTGGTTATGATGGCCGCGTACGTGGTACGGGCGGGCGGTACTGCCGGAGCCCGCCTGTACTAGGTGACAAACCTTGGGGGAGATGACTCCCTTCTGGCGATGTACTCGATACGGGCACACGGTACGATCACGCGCGCCCGCCCGTACTATTGGTCATTATCCATTCGGTATCTTCGCTTAAAATCTGATAGTTTGCTCGAGCGTACGGTAGGGGCGCGCAGTACGGGCACATTCGACCGTACTGGTGGTCATTAAGAGTATTGTTTCCTGCAAAAAATCAAAATTTCTATCTTCTCCCATGCCTCGATGTGGTATGGTCGCACGGTACGGTCCCTTCCGCTCGTACCGCAGGTCATTAAATGGCATGTGAGCTAAAAAAATCAAAGAATTTGATTAGAAGCTCCATGCATCTTTTCTCATCTTATCAAAGGACAAAATAACAATAAATATACTTCATAATAATTTCAGCAATACTTCTTAGGCCACGTGTTAGTAATAAAAGATCGAGGATTACCTTATTTCTTCTTCTCTCTCCAAAGGTCTTTTGAACGTTCTTTATTAAAGCAAAACAAAACAAAACAAAAACTAACAAAACTACAAGACTAACACAAAAGTAGAACTTTATTTCACATGGGTTTCCTCCCATGAAGCGCTTCTTCTTGTGGTCAATTAGCTTGACCCCGATGGCAATCATTTAGGTTTAAGAAGTGGAATATCCACTCCAAAATAGTTGTCTTTTAAAGTAATTGTACAATCATCATCATTAGGCTTGGTCTTCTTTTTCCTAGGGAAGTGGACTATAAAAGTATCTCTAGATGGTAGCCCTATTATCACATTCCCCTCATGTAAATTAATTAAAGCCTTAATAGTTCTTAGGAATGGCCTACCTAAAATTGTAGGTGCTATGGGATCTTCAGGCATGTCCACAATAACAACATCAATAAGAGCGGGACTACCTTTAATTTCAACTACTATATTTTCTTTAATCCCAATAGCTTGTTTATAAGTTGAATCTGCTAAATGGAGTCTCAATTTAGTAGTGACAACTGGACCCAAGTTTAATTTGTCAAATAAGCTTTTGGAAATTGTTAAGACGCTCGCACCAAGATCACAAAGTGCGGATATCTCATTGACTCCCAACTTAACTCTAATAGTGGGCTCAAATATATCATCTAGCTTAGCAGGAAGCTTATCAGCTAGTCTTCTATACTCCATCTCTAACTCGTGAACTTTGGATGCTACTTATTGTATAAACTATTGGTACATAGCTTCATTACCTTGTTCTATACCAGGGTTCTTCATGGTGATCATCTTTAGTATATCTTCCACGGTATATTCCGGTCGGCGTGTTGCTATAATTTAGATCTTCATGTTTCTCTTTATTGGTCACTACCCTCATCATCTTGAGGTCTTCTACTGGATTTGGCTTGAGTTTTCTAGCAAACTTTGCTAGTATGAGAGCTTGTCTCTCAGCTACTTTACCCAGCTAAGCCTCCACTGTCTTTGTCCTTTCCTTCACATCATTTTAATTGTAATGTCTTGGTTAGATAATTTTTCTATACTACTTTCATGGTTCTCCATGATTTTAATAAGCATCTTATTTTGCTCGGTTTGAGCTTGTATAAAGGTTCTAACAGTTCGCTCTAACGAGAGATTGCCATGATTTTCTCCATTATTATTATCATAATTGTTGTAAGGAGCTCATGCGGGATTAGAATAATGTTTTTGATAATTAGAAGCATAATGATTTTTCCATGCAGGATCAAAAGGAGTGTGAGCTATAAAATTGACATCATTAATATTGGTAGTGATAGCATTAACTTGGGTATCTTCTTTACCTTTTACTATACTAAGCATCTCGTCTACCTTAGATGTAAGCTCTTTATTATTTACCTCAGTGATTGAACTTACTCTCTTTGAGGTTCTTTCCACATGCCATTGGGCATGATTATCTTGCATATCATCAAGTAATTTATTTGCAACACTCACTTGATTTCCCATGAATGTTCCTCTTGCTGCAGTATCTAGCATAGACTTAGACATTGGGTTAAGACCATTATAAAAAATGTAATATAATCCATTCTTCCATCCCATGACTAGGATAATTCATTACGTCTTCTTTCATCCTTTCCCATGCAAGCGCTAGTGGATCATGGTCTTCTTGTCTAAAACTTGTAATGTTGCATATTAGCTGCATAGTTTTAGCTGGGGGGAAAATTTAGTCATAAACGGATTCATGGATGTAGTATAATAGCTTTTTCCCAAGAAGACCTAGGTTTAATTGAACCTTGGAAATGAATTCTAAAAGGAAATAAAAGGACACATCTACAAGACTTTGTTTCATCATTTTACCTTAGTTTACCAGACCAATTTAGTTTACTTTGTAATGGATCGAATCAATGGATGGAGATAGACCAGGGTTGAAGATACACCTGCAGCTGCACATCATATGGGATAAAAGATAATAATAAGCACAGCCATGTGTAATGTTTGAACAGAGATAATCTCTTGTGGGCAACACATCCTAATATACTAGAGCCCCTGTGATGCAGCGGGCATAGTAATAGTCTTTTATTCCAATCGAGTGCACACCAAAGCAGCGGGCTGCAAATGATTATTAAGTGTAAAACATAGATCAAAGCTTTAAGTGGTGATGTTGTTGTGATCCTGAATGGGTCGCTAAGCGAAGACCATACTACCCTTTCTGTCACTAGGGTTCCTATGAGATCACCGCTAGCCAAGTATCTCACCTCAAGCCTTTATCAATTTATGGGATCTTGGGTACCCACAAGTCCACGTATCTAGACAAGAGAGAAAAAAAAGATACAAATCTCAATTGCAAACAAAATACAATACTCCCATGGATTAGATGCACATAATTTCTACGAGGTTTCTCCCTAACCCGCAACCCATGAGGACTACTCACCCATAACAAATAGATTGGAGATAGAAAACATCGTACAAATACTTAGATTGAAATCAAATATTCTTACAATGTTCGCCAAATCACAAGGAGATCTAAAGTAGAAAGTAATGGCTATGGATAATGGAGGGTATGGATGATGGAAGTGATGAACAATGGCATGGATCTCCTTTGGTGGTGTTGTGATGTAATTTGAGAATGGCGACTCTCTAGCCGGCGGCTGGAGCCTCAAAATATATAGGCGTCTTCACGAAAGTCGTAGGGTTTGACGAGACGAGGCCAACGCCACCTGGTACAAGTGGATGGTACGGGCAGTATCTGCCCGTACCAATGGTCGTTAAGCCTGCCGACGCCTGGGTATGACTCCCCAATTACTTGGTCGTGTGGACTTCCTCGAAAACCTTCATTATGACTCCTGATTTCGCATTAAAAACCGTGATTTCCTGCACAACACAATTCAAAGCAAGGTTTTTCATATATTTGCAATTATTAGTCATTGGTGACAAGGATTGAGAGTTTCTTGTCAATTGCTTGACCAAAAATAATGTTTAAACATGGTAGAAATGGCTAATTTTGGAGCCATTAGGTACCACCCGAAGTTTTTCGGAAAGAAATAACGGAATGTTCCATCAAAGCCAAAAGGGTCTCTGAGTCCATAGCACCAAAAACAAGCAAGAAGGTCAACTGAAAAAGCAACATGGGAAAGCGCCCACACCCGAAAGAGAAGTAGACGCCCTTGAAGAAGAGTTGGAACCCGATGAGGTATTGATAATAGAACCCACATGGATGCAGCCATATGTAGCATACATGATGTAAGGAGAACTACTCGAATATGTAATTGAGGCATGACAGGTCCCACATCGACCTAAAGCTTTCGGGATCATTAAAGGAGAATTATATAAAAGGAGCATCTCGGGCGTGTTACATCGGTGCGTCACACCCGATGAAGGAAATCTTATCCTCAAATACATACATGAAGGGGTTTGTGACCACCGTGCTAGCAGTCGAGCAATTGTGGCTAAAGCTTTTCGAGCATGATTTTATTGGCTTACAGTAGTACAAGATGCGAAGGACATCGTACGAACATGCAAAGCATGTCAATGATTTTCCATGAAACCCAACGCACCTGCCGTGGAACTAAACCCCATACCTCTCACATGGCCATTTGCTCAATGGGGACTTGATATGGTGGGTAAATTCGACAAATCTTCGCCAGGAGGACACGTCTTTCTACTAGTAGCAGCTAACAAATTTACAAAGTGGATCGAAACAATGCCCATCACAAGTCAAGATGGAACTTCGGACATGAATTTCATCAAGTCAATAGTATTCAGATTTGGAGTGCAAAATAGCATTATTACCGACAACGAAACTAATTTTACTTCCAATGAGTTCAAATAATATTGCAAGGGGATGGGTATAAAAGTAAGCTACGCTTTGGTTGCCCATCCGCAAAGCAATGGTCAGGTGGAAAAGGCAATGGTCTCGTAACAAATAGCATCAAGAAAAGATTACGGGCGCCACTCGATTGAGCTAAAGGAGCTTGAGTAGATGAATTGCCCTCCATCCTATGGAGCCTACGTACCACCCCAAATAATGCAACATAGGAAACACCTTTCTTTCTGGTCCATGGTGTAGAGGTTGTTCTTCCAGTCGAAGTAGATCACGAGTCTCCTAGGGTCGCAGAATATGACAAAGACATATCCAGAGAAGCACTTTAAGATGATGTTGATGCACTTGATGAAGGGCAATATGTTGCTTTACAAAGGGCAACCATATATCAGCAGAATATGCACAATTATCACTGCCGTTGACTACGTCCTAGGTCCTTCATCGTAAGGGATTTGGTCCTTTGACTCAAGCAAGATGGCCACCGCAAGCTAGAATCACCATGGGAAGGTCCTTATATCATCACAGAAGTAATCCATGGTGGAGCATATCGGCTTCAAGATAAGAAAACAGGAGGCAAATACTCCAACCCATGGAACATTGTGCAGCTGCGACGCTTGTATGCTTAGACTTTTATTATTCGCAATTTAAATTGAATAAGGCCAACGGCTAGGCGACTACGCCCATGATGTGTACTTTAGTTTTTTGAAAAATTGTTAAGGTGTTAGATATAAAGGAAGAAGTTGGACTTAAATTTTGAGCCTATGTCCCGATGCAAGCATCCAAATATAGCCTTGGGGGCTACTCCCATCAGGAGCACTGTCGCGCACCCGATAGAAACAGTATAGTCCAGTAGGACCCGAAGTAATATTATCCCCGTGCATTGAAAGTGCACCCGATAAAATGAAAAACTCCAAACAAGGTTGAAAAACATATGATCTTATGAGTATTACATCTTTGTATCCTCAGATGGTTACTCCCATCGGGAGCGCCCATACAATATCCAAGAAAACTAACAACTTCAGTTATTCCAACAACCAAACAAGGCAGTCGACAAAATTCAGAAAATCCTCGGACAACGCCTGATGCAATAAAGTCTAAATGTCATGTCCATGACATGAAGGTAAGAGCCAAGGATTTGTCCTGTGTGGCCTGGTACACGCAGATGAATGCACTCTGCCAGTAAATTATCCTTATCAACGATACGATGAAAAATTTCGACGGACGCGTTGGGTACCCGAAATAATAGTACTAGAATTCAGTATTTGATAAGACCTCAACGGTTTGAACTAGATTACGCCAGCAAATACCGAGTTCAAGCTTGGGTAGTTGAATTTGATGTAGGTTCATGGTGTTTTTGCCCAGCAGCAATTAACTGATTCCCGATCCGTCGGATGCATCACACCCATTGTACCATATCCCTACGACAGTTAAATAAAAGACATTATAAATAAAACCTCGGCTCACATTTCCTTTGAGACTCAACCCGAATCTATGATTTGGATGGAGTCTCAGGGGCTACTGACATGGGTATGATTACCTGTGTTATTATGATTAGTTACCCTAGGCTTGCAGCCTGCAAGGCCCGAGAAGCAACCAAGGAAGGCCCAAGAAGCATCCGATGGAAGACATATCTTGCGAGACAAGGAAATAGTAGGACCCTACATTGTATTAGTGTTGTAATTATAACATAACCTATCCGTATACAACCTCAGGGCCCAGCCTATTATATATAATCTAGGAGGAGCCAACGGAGAGGTACCAAAAAAGCCTTGAGAAATTTGTGATCGATTTTTTCCTAAGCAATAAGACGACTTAAACTCCCTTGTTTGTCTGATCATCTCATGAAATCCCCAGCATTCTCTTTTCCATGAAACCCTAAGTCCATCATTACGGATATTGCCGAGGTTACCCCTCATCAGCTAGTGAGACTCTTCCTTCTATATTTTAAAAGAGAAGAGTTTGAGAATTGAAGTGATAAGAAGATACTAGAAAGAATTGCATGAAGAGAATAGATAGAATGAAATAGGGCTTATATTCCTATGGTTTTCCTATTCCATTCCTAGGTCACGATCCTACAGTCAACACACTGCTCTGATACCATCCTATAACACCCACGCCTGATAAGGCTGAGTTCATGTGTGTAGTGCCAATCCCTGGATCGGTTCACTGGCACACATAGTACAGATGAATATCAAAGACTATAATAGTGTATCATTATTACATCGAATGATCCAAAAATTGCAATTATTACATAGTGTGTAGCTCAAAGCTAGCTCAAATATTCAAGTAGCATATAGAAGCATAAATAGATAATAGGCTCCATCTTCAATTGTGCCACAGGCGAACAAATGTCGAATGGAGGATCACAACCTATAAGATCACTCAGAATTGGAATATCCTGCAACATGAAAGCCATGAAGGGTCAATACTTTGAACGTATGGCAAGTAGGGCTAAGTAAGGAGACATTATACCTGGCATTTACATGCTTATTTGGATAAGTGGAAATTTGGATAGCTTGCATTTTCAAACACCTTTGTCCTACTTTCATAAACAATTTTAGATTGTCTTTGAAAAGATCCCAATTAAGTTAACCCATCAATATTAAGGTAATTACTAAATTAGAATGAGCGAGAAACATGTCATAACCTCAATGTCAAGCAACTTAATTTGTCCATAACTGTGGACATGTCTAAGAACTTAGATTAGACACCCTGCATGGGTTTGTACACTTTACCCATGTGACTCAGCCAACCCGCTCGTACCATCACACTCATATTGTGTTATGATAGGGAGAAGTCCAAGAAGAGACCATTCGGGAAGTAGGTCCCCAAACCCGACACGCGTTGTTCCAACCTACCAAAATTCTACATCTCTGGATATATGGGTTTGAGTCACCACAACCTACTAAGTCCAGCCAGCCACCCATTTCTTACTGGCACATGGTTGTACACGTAAGGTACTAAATAAAGAAGCCAATCATTTTCTCTAAATACCTGGGTGCCTTTCCGCATTGATACCACACAAAAATGTCAATCCCATCACACCTAGGGGATTCATTGATTAAGCTGTTTTTAGTTTTCCTAAATCAATACTTTGAACAACTTTCATGTGATGTAACCCAGCCCTCATCTAACATAGCATGGATAAGCACATCTAACATACGTTGGCTCAACTACAAGACATCCCTACCACATAGCTTAGGACATAGCATAGCGGTAGTAGTTCCTATACATGCATCTACAAAATACTCTTTACATGCATAGAAAATAGTAGGACAAATTCATGAAGGTACAGTCCTCACAAGAACAAGCGTTGCACCCTTTGCAATCTACACGATACAATTTCATACACAATATAAGCAAATGCACAAATGTGTGCATGACAGTTTAATAAAGGCTTTAGTAGCATACTTAGGCCCTGATCATTGTACCTACTAATGACATGCATGAAAAGCTTTTAATGCATCAAAACCAATTTACGCAAATTATTGATATAGTTAATAGGAGTTCACTCCAAATAATAAGCATTTGTTGTAAACAAAAAGATTAAATCTTGACAAAAATACTACTGGGTAGATACTTCAATTTAGAGCCAGGAGGAAAAAGATTCATGTCAAATTAGTTTACAAAACATTTTGTGGAATTAAAATACTACAATATGCCTTTTAATATGTCAAAAATTATCTGTACTGTAAATTGTATTCCAGAATCATGTTCTATACAGTTTTGTGAGTCCATGGGTATGTCATTTGTATTTTTTGATCTATAGTTTATTTTCTATGAATTAATTGCTTCAAAAGGGTATTAAACCAATTAAATAATCATGAAAAATACTTATAGTAAATGTCAGATCCAATTGTATATTAATAATATATACACAATTGTGAATCCAATAGTATATTATTTGCTATTTTTGGACATGGAGATATTTTTATATAATTTTTACAAGTTAACAGCATTTTCTATAAATTTTAAATATTTTTCTATTTGCAGAAAATCTGTTGGACCGAGTCGCCGACATCTTTACCGACAAATCAGCCATGCAGGTGACACACAATGTGCACAGAGTGGCCGATACCTGATGTCTACGCACGCTTCTATTCTTGTAGACAGTGTTGGGCCTCCAAATGCAGAGGTTTGTAGAACAGCAGCAAGTTTCCCTTAAGTGGATCATCCAAGGTTTATCGAACTCAGGGAGGAAGTGACAAAGGTATTCCTCTCAAGCAACCCTGCAATCAAGATACAAGAAGTCTCTTGTGTCCCCAACACACCCAATACACTTGTCAGGTGTATAGGTGCACTAGTTCGGTGAAGAGATAGTGAAATACAAGTAATATGGATGATTGTAAGTGGCAATTGCAATCTGAAATAAGAGTGGCATCAAGCAAACATGTAACAGGACTGATTATAAACGATGTTTCAATGATTAGAAACAAGGCCTAGGGATCATACTTTCACTAGTGGACAGTCTCATATAAATATCTTCTCTTCATTATGCTACCCTGAACTACTCTCTGGTTGGACGATGTAGGGCTATAACAGCACACCTTAAAGTTCGTATTTCCCATCTAGATAACCCCTCACTATCACCTTGAGTGCTAGATGGTTCCAACAAACACCACAATCTCATAGAGACATCCAACTCAAATTATACTCATGATAAGTATTTTTGTAACCTTAGCCCAAGTGCCACACGGTGTGCACACTGTCAACTTCACACACATGGGGATAAGCAGAGATTAAAGCACTTGAGTAGCAGAATATATCTAACTATTCAACTAGATTACAAAGCTCATGATCTCAATAAGATCACGCATAGAGAGAGAGAGATGAACACATAGCTACCGGTAGAGCCCTTAGCCTCGAGAGAGAACTACTCCATCCTCATCATGGGAGTCAGCAACGGTGATGGAGATGATGGTGGAGTCGATAGAGATGGCTCTAGGGGCACTTCCCCATCCCGGCAGGGTGTTGGAACAGAGACTTCTGTCCCCTGAATCTCCTCTTCGGTGGCGGCGGTGCTGCAGAACTTTTCGTGGAATTCTGATCCTCCTCCTAGGGTTTTTGTCTTAGGGGGTTTATATAGGCGAAGAGGCGAGGTCAGTGGCCTCCCGAGGGGCCCACACCAGGGCCTGGCGCGCACAGGGGGACGCACCACCCTATGGTGTGGCTGCCTCGTGGCTCTCCTTCGTCTCTGCTTTGGACTTCTATGTTGTGTCAGGAAAAATAGGAACTTTGGCTTTTGTTTTGTCCAATTCCGAGAATATTTCTTTACTAGCTTTTCTGAAACCAAAAACAGTAGAAAACAGGCAACTGGCACTACGGCATCTTGTCAATAGGTTAGTTCCAGAAAACATAAGGTAGTTGATACAAAACAAGCATGGAGCATCAAAAATTATAGATACGTTTACGACATATCAAGCATCCTCAAGCTTAACTCCTGCTTGTCCTCGAGTAGGTAAGTGGTAAAAAGAATATTTTTTAAGGTGACATGCACCATCACAATCTTGATCAAGGTATTTTTAAAGCATTGATAGCTGGGATCAAAGTACTCTAACATAAACATGAAAGATATAGTCCTAACAATAAGACAAAGCAACTAAGTTGCAACATAAAAAGGTACAAACAAAAGATCATGAATAACAATGCATTGAAAGACATTTGTTTGTTTCACATATAGAAAACATAATAAGAGTGGTAATCAGCTTGTGCTTCATGGATTAGCAGAACATAAATGCATAGGACACCTTCAATACAAATAATTTAAGAGCAAGCAATACAAAAATTATGAATCAATCAATATGTTTTGGGACAATGCACATTGAACTAAGAACTACAACTATGCTCTCTCAATTGGTGCATAAAGATAGAAGATGGAGACTCAACATAAAATTAAAAAATAAAGGCCCTTCACAAGTGGAAGCAGGGATTTCAAGTTTCATAATGAGCTTCCAAAAATTATGGTACTTATTAGCTTTCAGATCTCATTGCCCCTATCATAAGCATCTTGAGGTGATTAAGGTTAAAGTGACACAAATATGAGGATATGCTTGACAAGTTATAAGTTGAAAATCTCATGCCCCTTGCTTACGAGTACCGAACCTCATGCTACTCAACTTTAGTCACAAGTTCTTGTCATTGTAAGTACATGTGTATCATGGAGAACCGCCAACGGGGTACCCCTTGCCCCATGACACAGGAGCTTTCCCATATCAAAATAACAAGGCAACAGACAATGAGCATCTCAGCGATCTTTTTATTTGCTATTTGCATAGGTTTTTATTGAGGATGCTTCACAGAATGCTCACTATGGTTATGCTGCAAGTTTCCACCATGATTAGGCATGGCTTAGGCTAGCCGCCCAGGCGTTTCTCTAACACACATACAAACTGCATGATCTTACAAGCTCCCCTTTTATTTCACACTATCGGGATCCATAAACAAAAGAACATGATATCAACTGAATAATAGATGCAACGTTGAAAGCATTCCCCATGGTAACATGGTTCTGCTAATTCACAACTTATAAAGTGCAAGCATATAAGCAACATAGATGGACACAATGGTTCAAGTTTATTAAGTGCAAGAAAATAAAGTGTGCCATCAAGTTTGTGAGATCTTTAATCACTAATTTTCACATAACAAAAGTTTAATTTGGAAGGTAGATAAAAACATGAATATACTTGGAATGGTGTAACACACCATGCATAGGAATCTATAGTGGACTCTTTGGAATAACTTGGTTTCTTGGGAGTTGGATGCATGAGTAGAACTCATACTCAGTACTGGTGGAGGCTAGCAAAAGACTGGGAGCGACCAACTAAGAGAGCAATAATGGCCATAATCATGCAAAGCGACAAAACATTATTAATTAAAGCATAAAGTGATATTGCAAGTCAAAAACTAAATGATCATAGAGGCTATGGTGACTGGTTCATAGTCTTAGCATGGTGTAATCATGTGCCAAGTCAACCCAAATAAAGCATCAAAGGAGAATACCATAATATTATGCTTTTGTATGCTAAAACAATGCATGATTATTTCAAGGAACATTAAGCAATCTCAATTGTTTGAAACAAGTCATGCTACAACAATAATCACTAAGCATATGGTCAAAGCAACATATAGCATGACATGATAAAGTCTAAGTCACAGTCAAAACAAGCTTCCTTTTGTACCACTATAAGCATGAAACTTTCTACTATTTTCCAACACCAATCGACTTATTTGAAACAACATATGAATGCGGGGGTCCAACCAATTTATTTAAGAAAACCAAACAAAAGAAAACTAAAAACAAAAACAAAGACGCTCCAAGAACAACACAATCATGCATGAAACAATAAAAATGAAGTGTTTTGGAAGAAAACCTGAGATTTTTATTGATGAAGAAGGGGATGCCTTGGGCATCCGCAAGCTTTGACGCTTGTACCTCTTGAATATTTCTTGGGGTGACACGGGTGGCATGCCCAAGCTTGATCTTTTGTCCATACTTCATCTCATCACATTATTCTTCCCTACACTCGAAAATTTCCTTCATACAAAACTTCACACAATCTTCATTAGCAACATTAGTGTATTCAAGATAATAAGTCTTTGGATTTAGTTTCAACACAAGTAAAACTTCCATTAAAACACAAGATACTGTAGAAATTCCTTTTAAAAGCTGAAGTGATCTAAGAGAACTCAAAAAGAAACCGATTAAGAGGCAAATGCAAATAATGGCAGAAATCTGTCAAAACAGACCAGTAGGTAAAGACCGATTTTTTTGAAACTCTTCTGTTGGTCAAATCAAAAAGTGCAAAACTAATGAAAGTTGGGTAATAACCTAGGGCATAAGCACAAAACATTACAGCTCAATCTGACATACTGAGATTTTTCATGATTATTTACAGTGACGCACATAAATCTGTTTCGGGATAGCAACTTCCCCATATCTTACTTCCCTCTCATTAGAGGTTATTCTTGGCACAAAAACCAAACAAGAAGGATAAGGAGACCTTATTACAGAGGCAATAACTTCCAAGACTCATCAAAACAAAAATAAACTGAAAGTAAAAATATAATGGGTTGTCTCTCAAAAGCTCTTTCTTTATAGCCATTAAGATAGGCATGATAATTTTGATGATGCTCACATAAGAAATATGAATTGAAGTAAAAGAGAGCATCAAGAAGAAAATATGGAACAAATTTAAGTATAACCCACTTCCTATGAAACATAATCTTGTAAATAAACAAGTCATGAAAGCACAAAGCAACAAGCATAGGAAAGCAAAACAAGTGCAACTTCAAAATTTTCAACATAAAGAGGGGAAACTTAATATTGTTGAGATACATAAAACCATGTTTCCCTCTCTCATAATAACTTTCAGTAGCATCATGAATAAAATTAACAATATAAATATCACACAAAACATTCTTATCATGAGCCACATGCATAAAATAATTATTACTCTCCCTATAAGCATAGTCATTCTTGTTAATCATAGTGGGAGCAAATTCAACAAAATAGCTATCATTATTATTCTCCTCACCATAATCATCAAATATAGGAGGCATATTGTAATCATAATTAATTTTCTCCTCAATAGTAGGTGGACTAAAAATATCATATTCATCATTGTAATCATCAAATATTGGAGGCATAGTATCATCAAAGTAAATTTTCTCCTCCGTGCTTGGGGGTCTAAAAAGATCATTTTCATAAAAACTAGCTTCCCCAAGCTTATACTTTTCCATAGCATTAGCAATAATGGTGTTCAAAGAATTCATACTAATAACATTGCTATTAGCACGCAAATAAAGTTCCATAGGTTTTTTAATTTTCTCTTCAAACACTTCATGTCCTAACTCAAGATAAATACTATAAAGCTCTCTAAATTTTTGCTGTTTTCCATTAAGCCTAACTGGTGAAAATAAAAACAAGAAACAAAAATATATAATTGCAGAATCTAAAGGAAATAACTTCCAGCACTCACACACCAGCAATAGTACTAGAAGATAGCTTAGTAGCCAGAGGATGTGAGTACCTTTTACCTTACCTCCCCGGCAACGGTGCCAGAAAATAGCTTGATGTCTATGCACGCTTCTATTCTTGTAGACAGTGTTGGGCCTCCAAGTGCAGAGGTTTGTAGAACAGCAGCAAGTTTCCCTTAAGTGGATCACCCAAGGTTTATCAAACTCAGGGAGGAAGTGGTCAAAGGTATCCCTCTCAAGCAACCCTGCAATCAAGATACAAGAAGTCTCTTGTGTCCCCAACACACCCAATACACTTGTCAGGTGTATAGGTGCACTAGTTCGGCGAAGAAATAGTGAAATACAGTGGTAATTGCAATCTGAAATAAGAGTGGCAGCAAGCAAACATGTAACAGGACTGATTGTAAATGGTGTTTCAATGCTTAGAAACAAGGCCTAGGGATCATACTTTCACTAGTGGACACTCTCATATAAATATCTTCTCTTCATTATGCTACCTTGAACTACTCTCCGGTTGGACGATGTAGGGTTATAACAACACACCTTAAAGTTCGCATTCCCCATCTAGATAACCCCTCACTATCACCTTGAGTGCTAGATGGTTCCAACAAACACCACAATCTCACAGAGACATCCAACTGAAATTATACACATGATAAGTATTTCTGTAACCTTAGCCTAAGTGCCACACGGTGTGCACACTGTCAACTTCACACACGTGGGGATAAGCACAGATTAATTAAAGCACTTGAGTAGCAGAATAGATCTACTTATTCAACTGATTACAAAGCTCATGATCTCAATAAGGTCACGCATAGAGAGAGAGAGATGAACACATATCTACCGGTAGAGCCCTTAGCCTCGAGAGAGAACTACTCCCTCCTCATCATGGGAGTCAGCAACGGCGATGGAGATGGCGGTGGAGTCGATGGAGATGGCTCCGGGGGCACTTCTCCGTCCTGACCGGGTGCCGGAATAGAGACTTCTATCTCCCAAATTTTCTCTTTGGTGGCGGTGGCTCTGCAGAAATTTTCGTGGAATTCTGATCCTCCTCCTAGGGTTTTCATCTCGGGGGGTTTATATAGGTGAAGAGGCGAGGTCGGTGGCCTCCCGAGGGGCCCACACCAGGGCCTGGCGCGCCTAGGGGGGCCGCACCACCCTATGGTGTGGCCGCCTTGTGGCTCTCCTCCGTCTCTGCTTTGGACTTCTGTGTCGTATCGGGAAAAATAGGAACTTTGGCTTTTGTTTCGTCCAATTCCGAGAATATTTCTTTACTAGCTTTTCTGAAACCAAAAACAGCAAAAACGGGGAACTGGCACTACGGCATCTTGTCAATAGGTTAGTTCCAGAAAATGTATAAAATGCCTCAAAGTGTGGAAAAAATATAAGATAGTTGATACAAATCAAGCATGGAGCATCAAAAGTTATAGATATGTTTACGACGTATCAATACCCATTTAGCTACAATCTAATCGGGATTGTCCATCTGCAATCCAATGGCAGGGGTGCGGAGCTTCCGAGCTCACCTTGCTAGACAGCGACGGGTGGTGCTCCGGTGGTCTCCTAGACGAGTGAGAAGGTCCAGGTGATGCAGGAGCCTGCGGCGGGTGGTTCGGTGGCCTCGTGCGGTGGTGGCGGACAGCTGGATCTGCGATACTCTGGTGGTCCTCCGGCTAGCAATTGAAGGTGCTCCGTTGTACTACACAGGGGTAAAGGCATCAGGGAGAAGTGGTGTAGCAAGGGGAAGATGATGGAGGGGAGAAGAGGGGTGTGGGGTGGCGAGAACCTCGGGCTCGAGCTTGTCTGCGATCTCCAACATCGGCGGATTCGAAAACCTCCGGTGGCTACTAGGGTTTTCTGTTTTTTCGGAAAAAAAGAAATAATATGGGAGGAGAGGGGTTCTATGGTGAGGGGGGAGTCAAATTTGTGAACGAATTGAGCATATTTCGCAGGGGAAATCAGATCGGTTTTGATCCTGTGGGGGTCTTGGTGTCCGGCGCGAGGTGAGGGATGACACACGGGTCCCACTCGTCAGCGACACAGAGGGGGAGCGGGCTGCGGTGTTGGGTTGTAGCTAGGCTATGCGGCTATTGTACGCTACACTGCGCCTTAGCTAGGCACGGGTCAGCCTAGTGGCGGCGGGCATTGCATACTACGTGTGTGGTAGATTAGCTAGGCTAGGTGGTTGGGCCGCTGTGTCTTGCCGTTAGGATTAGTTTTATTTTTTCATTCTTTTCTTTTTATTCTTTTTTCTATTCCTTATTTCCTTCATATCTTTTATTACAAAATCCAATTGAATTGATTTTTGTCTTCAATTTTTTCTAAAATTCAGAGGATCAACATAGGATCATATTT
This sequence comes from Avena insularis, assembly GCA_023614405.1. NCBI lineage: Eukaryota > Viridiplantae > Streptophyta > Magnoliopsida > Poales > Poaceae > Avena > Avena insularis. Next base: position 547,998,122 of record CM042690.1, read on the forward strand.
CTAGCATTTTTAGTAATTGTAAATAGTGGATCTATAAGTCCTTGTATAATCCTTATAGGAACCTTTTGGCAATTTGAAATAGAATTTTGAAGCAAGGTTTTGAATTTTGAAAATTTGCATGATGCCATGATGCAATGCACATGAATCCTATGAAACCTTTCCCGTTCTAAAAGCTGGGATGTGACATGGGCCTTTCCCATACTACGGGTTGTTAAGCTTGCAGACGACTCCATTTCATCCCTAATTAACTTGGCTGAGTATACAATGTGATAATATTCAATGAATGCTCCTGATTTCACCTTAAAAGTGTGATTTACTCCACAACACAAATTAAAAACAAGGATTGCACATATTTACAATAATTAGTCATTAGTATCCAGGCTAGAGAGATTCTTGGTCAATAACTTGACTTACAATGTGATTTAAACACGAAGAAAGATGGCTATTTTCACAGCCATCATCAAGTCGCACGGGATTATTCCGTCCTAATGGAGAATGGGTCACATGCTTACAGTGGATCTAAAGTTAACTTTGGGAAACGTCATGCAGTTGAGGAACGTGCATCATGTCCGTAATATGAACAAGAATTTCGTTAGCAGCTCCCTTGTATGCAAAGATGGGTTTAAGGTTGTTCAAGAGTATAATAAAGTAGTTGTTTTGAAACATCGACAATTTATTGGTAATTGCTATGAGTTCGGAGTCTTTCTCTAATTTTCCCTTTCATAGTTTTGTAACAAATCCATGAACCATATTTGTGATAGTGTTAATGATGATACTAGTGTTTGACACTCTCATTTATGTCACATTAATTTTGGTTTAATGTCTCGTCTGTCTAGTATGAGTTTAATTCCGAATTTCACTATTTTCAAAGGTTACAATGTGCCATAGTTGTGTGCAAACAAAGCAACTTGAGATCCTCACAAGGAAGACGAGCAGAGAAACTTTACACCTCTAGAAATCATACATTCTGATCTATGCGAGATGAATGGTGTGTTGACAAAAGGCAGAAAGAGATATTTCATGATGTTGATTGATGATGCTACTAAGTTCTACTATGTTTACTTGTCATGAACTAAATATGAGGCATTAGACTGCTTAAAAATTTCTAAGGCCAAAGTTAAAAATCAACTTGAGAGAAAGATCAAGCTTCTTAGGTCGGATCGTGGTAATGAGTATTTTTCAAAAATATTTGACGAATACTATGAGAAACATGGTATTATTCATGAGAGGATGCCTACCTACTCACCCCAATCAAACAAGTGCCGAGAGAGAAAAAATCGCACGTTGATTGACTTGGTGAACTCCATGTTAGCCACTACCGGTTTATCTAAGGCAAGGTGGGGAGGCTTTGTTGACTTCATGTCATATCCTAAATAGAGCTCGTAACAAGAATAAAGATAAGACCCATTATGAGTACTGGACTAGGATAAATCCATCACTTTTTTAATTGCGCATGTGGGGGTGTTGGCAAAGGTCAACATATCCATTCCCAAGAAACACAAGCTCAGACCAAAGACAATGTAGTGTATATTTCTAGGATATGCTCTATGGAGTGTTGACTATAGATTTTTAGTGATTAAATCTAATGTGCCTGATATGCATATTGATACTATAATGGAATCTCGTGATGCAACATTTTTTATAATATTTTTCCTATTAAAGATATGAATATCATTGCTAGAATTTCTTATGAAATACTTCCTAAATCTAGTGCATCTACTAAGAATTTTGAACAACCACATCAGAAAATCCTTGAGAAGGATTACGATGAACCTCCCATGAGAAGTAAGAGGCATGGGATTGCAAAATACTTTGGTAATGATTTCATCATGTACCTTGTGGATGATACTCCTAGATCCATTATTGAGGCATATGTATCTCCTGATGTAGATGATTGTAAAGAAGTTGTCAAAATATGATGCACTCGATTCCTTCTAATGAAACTTGGGAATTATCAAAATGATCCTATGGTTGTAAACCTTTGGACTATAAGTGGTTGTTCAATTAGAAGGTAAGGCCTGATGGTACTATTGATAAGTATGAGGCACGACTTTTAGTAAAGGGATGCACCTAGAAAGAAGGTGAAGATTACTTTAACACCTATTCACATGTCGCTAGATTGACCATCATTTGAGTACTACTTTCCCAGGCTACCTCCTATAGTCTTCTCGTTCATCGAATGGGCGTGAAAACAACTTTCCTTAATGGAGAGTTGGAAGAGGAAATTTATTTGTATCAACGGGATGGATTTGTGGTAAATGGTGAAGAGACAAAGGTGGGGAAGTTTTTAAAATATTTGTACGGTGTGAAACAAGCACCTAAGCAATGGCATGAGAAGTTTACAAGAACTCTAATTTTTGTTGGCTTTGTCATTAATGAGGATGATAGGTGTGTTTATTATCGCCGGGGTGGGAGTGAAGGTGTTATATTATGTTTGTATGTGGGTGACATTTTGATCTTTGGTACAAACGTGAAAATGATAAAATAAAAAGTCAAGTCTTTCTTCTCAAACAGCTTTGATATGAAATATTTGGGAGAATATGATGTGATCCTAAACATCAAGCTGATTAAGAGCAAGAGTGGGATTACTTTAATGCAATCTCATTATGTTGAGAATATCTTGAACGGTTTTGGCTTCATTGATAGCAAGACTTTTCTCCAACACCTTATGATCCCAGTGTGACATTATAAAGAATAAGAAAGAACCAATAGATCAATTAAAATACTGTAAAACTTTTGGTCATCTTATGTACTTAGCAAGTGCTACCAGACCCGATATCTCTTTTGTTGTGAGAAGTTTAGTAGGTTCATGTCTAACTAGGGTATTGATCATTGGAATACACTTGAAAGGGTCATGCATTATCTATGTTGTGCAATGAGCTGTGTAAGTGTTTAAGTGTTTACCCTTGGAGGTGGCACCTTGTCTAGAGGTCTCGTGGACATACCATATTGATGAGTCAACCATGGAAGCTGAACTTATTGCTTTAGATAGAACCACTATTGAGTAAGAATGGCTGCGTGAGCTCTTGATGGACTTGCATGTGGTTGAAAAACCTATACCAGCAATCCTTTTGAATTATGAAAAACAAACTATTATTATCAAAGTGAACAATTCTATGGATAATGCGAATTTATTAAGACACGTGAAGAGACATTTGAAATCTATCAAGAAATTGAGAAACTCTAGAGTAATAATGGTTACGTATATTCAAATAGACAAAAACCTGGCAGATCCCTTAACAAAGGGACTATCATGAAATGTGATAGAAAGTGCATCGAGAGAGATGAGGCTGAGACTCATAGTTGTTACACCATAGTGGTAACCTAACCATTGTGATTAGAGAACCCATGAATTAGGACCTAGAAGAACAAACTAGTGGTTTGACTAAGGGGAGTATTATGTAACCCTCTCTACGTGAAGATGCATAACTCTCAAAATCTATAAAGTAGGTTGGCAACATGCCTTAATGTGTTTCTATTGGCTATAACTATCAAAGATGTTATCCTATAGGGCATTCTTCAAAAAAACATCTATATGAGCCAGGTTGTTAAATGATGCAATTTAAGAGACTTGATGTTCTCTTGGAAAATCATGAAGAGCCCAGGGGTAGACTACTGGTTATGTGGAGTATAACACATATGCCCCACCCGCGGGGTAGACTACTGGTTATGACTTTGAATGAAACTTGTTCATACAAAACTTGCAATTCAAGGTGTAGTCCATTGTTCAAGTGTGAATGGATGTAGCTTAAGGCTCTAGGAGGAAGTTTAGCTTAATAGTCTCTGCTAAAACACTGGTATATAAAAAAGTAACAAGGATTTTTACAAATGTCTAAATGGGCATTTGAAATGTGATGGGTCATTGTTAGAAATAATGGGCTAAATCCTTTAGCTCATGTAAAATTTTAGATTTTTCTAAATCTCAAAGCCTATGTGTGTGGAAGCCCATATATGTGGCAGCTCACATATGAGTGGCAAGAGGAGTGGGAGCTAAGTTAGTCCCACATGTAAAGTTGGAGGAGAGATGCACCACTTTATAAGGTGGAAAGAGCCTCAATACGAACTTATTTCTGGGCTATCTATAACCGACCTGAACATGCGTGACATGGACTCGGCTACTTGCACTGCCACCAATCCTGAGCTGCTCTATATAAAGTCTTTCCATTGCACACACACTGAAACAAATCTAGGATTTTCCACCTCTCTACTGCGTGCGCTGCTCCCGTAGCCTAGTCCATCCTAAATGCTGGTGTGCACAAGCGAACGGAGAGCATTTCTCTAGAACAACTCACCTTTTAATCCTTTACCTGAGAGGAAAAAATAAGGTTTTTGGGAAGCACTCCCACATCTTCTCACGTGGGTTTTTTACCATCCAAGTTGTCATGGGAATGGCCACGACAGTCGCTAACAGGGGTAGCGGTTGAGTCGATAGGGTCAAGGGAGATTTAGCCATCTATGGATCGAGATTGAAAGCACACATGGTTTTACCCAGGTTCAGCCCCCCGTAGGGTAATGATCCTACTTCCTGCTAGATGTATTAAGCTTGATGTGTTTACAAGCGTGGCGAGTTCAGTAGGTAGGCAGCGAGTCGCTTCTATGGGGTGTATCAGAGCATATATCCACAGAGAGTACTAATGACTGCAAGTGCACAGATTATTTGTAGCTAGTTTCGAAATAAAGATATCGATCCCACAGGGAGCAGGAATTTGAAGTCTAATAATTCTTGAAATAAATATTATGATAGTAATGCTGAATAAAGTTCTAAGTAATAAGATAAATTGCGAGTATTGTGTAAAAGGGTGTTTTTGGGTTTTAGGTATAAGAGGAGCAATAAAGTAAAATAAAACAACTGAATACAGAAAGTAAGTATCGCGTATGTGAGAATGGAACTGCAATAGGGGAAAAGCGTTCTTAGGGATTAGCGGATACACCTCTAGCATAATAAGGAGCTAACATAAAGATTATTATCATGAACATTCTCAACTATGTATGTCTGGGAGGAACTCCGTATTTGGACAAATAGGCAGCAACCACTGCTCACATCATCCTCATAACCACATCAGTCAGCAATCGACATCAATCGAGTTACAGCGCTATTAAGGGACGGAATCCCGTAGGACGTATCACATGGCATGTATAGTGTTCCATGAGTTTCCTTGGTCTCCCAAGTTCATATGTAAGGAGTGCCAACAGCTTTATAGTCACTATAAGTGCTAACACACCTCCGTCCACCAACAAGTAGTTCCCTCCATCAAGTCCCCATGAGAGGCAAATATTGAGAGGTCGACTTCTCTCAACATCAAGATGAAGAAAATCTAACACATGGTCACAGCGATGAATATCATAATAGACTTTATCTTATTTCAATATCATACTAGGGTTTATCTATCTCCCTAAGAACTAATGATCTACTCAGACATGGAGGCAATCAACATCATGGCAATAACAATGAAATCTATCATAGATGAATAGTACTTGTATAAATCCACAACGAGTACGGAAATTACAACAAGATCTAGTCAAGATGTAGATGGGGTGGATGGAGTTGGTGGTGATGTAGTGGTGGATGATGAAGATCGATGCCTTAGCCTCCCGGATATACGCAGGGCGAAGATGGATCCCTTTTGGATGAGTTCCCCCTCCATATTCCTTCTAGAGGTGAGGTTTCGGCGATTTCTTGGTGTTCTGTATGTCGTCTCTCTGATCCAGTTGTGCGGGGTGAAACTATTTGAGGAGGCGGAGGTGGCGCCAACTATACGACCGGAACTATACGACTGGAAAATTTGTTCTGGTCGTATAGTTGGTCGTTGAACCCTCTGTCTCCTTTGTTTGCTTCTTGTTTTCTTCTAGTATTAGTATTTCCCAAATAAGTGATTTACGTTGTTTTTGACTCCTTTTATCCTCAGTACAACTACTCCAAGAATTGTATCCATTGGATCCATCATTTGTCCTGATCCTGGTGAAAACAGACATAAAATATGCGCGCGAGCGCCATAAAATACCAAGATCCTACATCTACAATGCAAAATAATAATGTAAAACATGATGCAAATATGCACTCATCAACTTTCCCAAACTTAGACTCTTGCTCGTCCTGAGCAAGTTTAGCTTAATGGATGTGATCCTCAAATTCAGGAAGCTGAGTCGATAAAATAATAAATGAGGCAGTTGCAGCATGTGTTTATCATATACGATACATAGGAATAAGTTCATGAATAGTACCTTACTCGAACCATCTGAATAATATTAGCAGGCTTCCACACCTTAGTAATCAACCGTTCATAAAAGATGAATCTCAACATAATGTAAAAGTATCCGGTTCAACCGAATGAGTGAGCGAGGTAGTCCCAAGTGTTTTAGGATCAACATATTCACTTGGAATTCAAAATCTCAAAAGTGTCTCTTTGTCATACTACAATATAGTGGTAAATGCCTATTTGCTCTTTGTGCACTCGCTCTTTTTCTTCTTTCTTTTCTTCTCTTTTGTGTATATGCTCACACTTTTGTTTAAGTATTGTGCAAAGGAGCTAGTCATATATTCCACTTCATGTAGGAATCCAAAGTTTTAATGATCTCAATTATCAAATTCCAATTGTATATGAAGCATTCTTATTACTTGAAGATTCTACCTCGAGTTGTTCTCACTCTATTCTGATAGCACTTTTGTTTACCTTTGTTCAAGGTTTCTATTTCAACTTAACTGCATAGATAATTTTTCATTGTAAATCAAACCGTAGACTTACAACATATTGACCAAATTATCTTTATGTGTTCCATTAATACCAATAGTGTGGAAGACTCCTATTGCTATCATCAGGTGTAAGTAAAATTATACTCAAGCCATTCATATATCCAATAAAAACAACCACAAACTCAATATTGCTCCATATATAATAATAAACTCGGAATTTCATTAAAGGGATCGACTATTCCTGAAGGGAATTATAATGATGCAAACTTTATTGCTAATTTGAACTAATGCAAAACTAAAATAGTAACGTAAAACTTATAAGATAGATTACAAGGTCTTAAAGATCTCCCCAAGCTTAGAATCAAGCCAGGCGGGATCAAATAATCCCTTGCGATTATTTGGTACCGTGATTGTTGTAGATCACTGTGGCGCCATGGCATGTAACACCATGGTGCGTAGCTTCTTGTTGGTATCCTCCAGGGCAGTGATGTGGCTGTAGCACCTCCACAAATTAGATTGCAGAGTGTCCACTCTATCTACGAGCTTAGTCACCAATGGAAGGAGGTCTTCCTTCTTCTCCATCTCATTGAGACGGTGACAGACTTCAATGCGATGGAGTAGCTCCTGCTTCTGATATATCTCTAGTGGCCGCACGCGATCCTTGGTCCTAGGGACAGCTTCTTCTTCCTCATCCATAATTGATGGATCAGGGAAGTGGAAACCATACCTCCACTCTTCTTGAGGCTTAACCTTCATACAAGCACCAATGGTTGGCTTTGAGAGTGGTGCCTTCGCTCCCTTGCTAGAACCTGCACCAATATTAGATAATTCCTTATGCTTGTGCGGCCTTGGATCCATGGCGATGAGCTTGACCGTCTCCCCACGCCCTTTTCCATGTAGCTTGCGATCTTCTCTCTCTTGTTGAGCTTTCTTCATTGTCGCCCAATCGATCTCCGGTGGATCATAGACGTCACGGCGGATGTAGAGGTCAACCACGTCATCATCGGAATCGTTGTTATAGTATCTTGGCCCGACGTACTCCTTGTACCTCGGGCTAAACCTCTCCACCTCCTCGTCATCGTCCTCCATGGATGGGCTGCTAGAGCGGTCCCTGGAAGGAGCAATGTGCCCCATGGGTTTCCCACGGCCTGGGACGGGATAGCGCATTGCTAGATTGGTTCCTGAAGATTATGATTAGAGAGAGACAATGGCAGTATATAAGGGGGGTCAGAGGTCGGTAAAACTCATGAGAAACACCAAATTTTCGCCCAAGAAAAGAATCTTAACAAAACAGGGAAAGAAATCACGGATTTTGAAGTGTCTTGCCGCGTAATGACCAACTATACGGGCGCGGCCCGTATAGCTCCGGTCGTATAGTTGGTTTCGGGCAGATATTTCCAAATATCTCGAGTCCAGGTCGATTAAATCACGACTCGGAACCGACAATAAGAGTTTTTTATATGAATAAACGAAAAGACAAACAAAAAGTGTATGAGAGTTTAACGACCAACTATACGGCCTGGCTCCGGACGTATAGTTGCGACCGTATAGATACAGACACCAAAAATCAAAAGTGTCTGAGAGTTTAACGATCAACTATATGGCCGGAATTTTGGCTCCGGTCGTATAGTTGCGACTGCATAGATACAGATACCAGAAATTGAAAATACCTGAGAGTTTAATGACCAATTATACGGCCGGAATTTTGGCTCCGGTCGTATAGTTGCGACCGTACAGGCTCAGATATCGAAAAAAAATTCACGACGATGATATAGAGAGTTTAACGACCAACTATACGGTGAGAGCTTCCTCTCCGGTCGTATAGTTTAGCCCGTATAGTTGGAAAAACCCCTCAAAAACTTCAGAAAAACACAAGGAATTCAAAGGCAAAATTTTCAAAAGTAAAAATTGTGAAAACAAATCACTTATTTGGGTAAGAACACTTACCATTTGCTTATTCGGGGATGAAAAGCTCCTCCAACAACAAAGACTTCTTCTCTCTTGGAGTAATTGACCTTAGTTCACTGAATAATTCTCGTAAACAAAAATCACCAGGACTAAAGTTCCTCTCAACAAGATTGGTGGGCAAACATGGACACTTCATCTAACATCTTTATTTCTTGCCTCTGCATAATCTGCAACTCAAATTCTTGAAGTGAAACAATCGAACGGATCAGTCTTGGCTTATGGTCATTCCTCTCAAGGAGTTCTTTTAAACCATCATGATCCATATGAACTCTTACCTTTGCATCAACTATGTAAGAACGAAATTTATCACAAGAGAAAAATACAGCAAAAAGTTCCCTTTCTTCCTTAGGGTAATTCTTTTGAGCACCATTAAGAGTTCTACTAGTATGATGTATAATATCAAATTTGTGACAAATGTGTTGTCCTAGAGTTACTCCTACAGCATCATCACTAGCTTCACATATTAAGTCAAAGGTTGTATCCCAGATAGGTGGTTTAATAATAGGAGCATGGGATAAAGCATTTTTGAGTTTATCAAAGGCTTCAAGACATTTATCATCAAAATTAAATCTTACTCCCTTTTATAGGAGGTTAGTCAAAGGTTTAGATATTCCAGAGAAATTTCTAATGAACCTTCTATAAAAACCCACATGACCAAGGAAACTTCTTATACCTTTAATATCCCTAGGTTGTGGCATTCTCTCTGTTGCCTCAACCTTAGCCCTGTCCACTTCAAATCCCTTACCTGATTCCTTGTGTCCAAGGACTATACCTTCTTTGACCATAAAATGGCACTTCTCCTAGTTTAGAACAAGATTAGTTTCTTCACAACGCTGCAAAACTCTTTTGAGATTATCCAAGCAACTAGTAAACAAAGTTCCATAGATAGAAAAGTCATCCATAAATACTTCCATTATCAGTTCTATAAAATCTGCAAAAATAGCAGTCATGCATCTTTGAAAAGTAACTGGAGCATTACATAAACCAAAAGTCATACGTCGGTAAGCATGTAAACCATAAGGACTAATGAAGGTTGTTTTAAGTTGGTCATCCGGATGAACAACTATTTGAGAAAAACCAGAGTATCCGTCCAAGTAGCAAAAATGAGTATGGTTTGCTAACCTTTCTAAAGTTTGATCTATGAATGGTAAAGGATAGTGATATTTCCTAGTTTCTTTATTTAATTTCCTAAAGTATATGCACATCCTACGCCCAACAATAGTTCTAGTAGGTATCAATTCATTGTTTTCATTGGGAACAACAGTAAAAATGCCCATCTTAGGGACACAATGAACAGGACTTACCCATTCACTTTCTTTAATTGGATAGATTATACCTACGTCCAGTAAGCGTACAATTTCTTTTCTTACCACTTCCTTCATTTCAGGCTTCAATCTTCTATTAAATTCTGCAAATGGTTTAGCACCTTCTTCCATGATTATTCGATGGACGTGCCCTTCAAATCATCCATTGAGTACCCAAAGGCCTTGTGATGCTCCTTAAGTATCTTCATGAGTTGTTCTTCTTCTTCTCCTGAAACTTTAGCACTAATAATAACAGGAAATTTATGTGTATCATCTAAAAACCTGTATTTAAGATTATCTGGTAGAGTGTTCAACTCTAGGGGTGGTAGTTCCTCGTCCCCTCTCTTTTTTGGCTCTTCAAAAGCATCATCAGTTGGAGGTCCCATAATGGGAAGTGAATCAAATTCATCTTCAAATTCTTCTAGGGACTTGTCCTCCATAATTTCAGTCTTGATTTATTTCTTCTTCTTGATTACTAAAGAAAAGAGCTGTCATTTCCTCAATAGTCTTGTCTTCCTCTTCTTCTCGTATTTGTGGAGGCCTGTCTTTAAATTTGGAAAAGTGGAATTCCTTTTTCGCTCCCCTAAGCTTAAGAGACACAATCTCCTTTTTTGAAATCAACATAGGCACCTATATCACTCAAAAAAAATCTTCCAAATATAATTGGGCAAAGAGTGTTAGCTGGCATATCAACAACTATAAAATCGATAGGAAAGTTTTTGTTGCCAATTGTGACAGTTGCATCTTCAACTACTCCCATTGGAATTCTAAGATTTTAATTGGCAAACATAATTGTCATATCAGTATTTTCAATTGTAGCCGGTTCTATTTCTTATTTTATTTCTAAGTAAAAATCATAAGATATAACATTAATTTCGGTGCCAAGATCGCATAAACCATAATGTGAGGTTTCATTAAATATGTAGGGAAGAATAGGCTTACCCACATCTTTTACCTTTGTTTTACCTTCAACCAATACGGAAGTCTCTTCATCGAGTTCAACTATGTTACAATATGCGTACGTAGCCATAATTGCTTCCTTGGTTACCTCTTCATCTTTGGTTTCTTCTAGATGTTCCACGACTTCTGGCATACTTTCTTCTTCCTTATTTTCCTGTACTGCTTTAACCTATTCAGATTCAATAATATGCTTTTGTGCAGTGTTAGGGAAAGGCATCTCATGTATTGGTTCTAGGGAGGCCAGTGTTGCTTTATCTTCTCTTTTCTTTTCAGGTTCGGGTGGTGGATCATACTTAACCACACCCTCTTTCAGAGCTTTAATATGTTCTGTAAAAGCTTTAACAATTTGCAACACAAGATCTGAATCCAATTAAAGTTCTTTAGATAATTATTTAACATTGCCCTTTTTATTATAGTCATGAATGCAATCATGTTCTATTTCTACTCCTCCTTCACTTCCTAGACAAAAATTCCATGAAACTCTATGATCACAAATTCCTATTAAGTAAAGCCCAAGCTTTAGCTATAGGAAGATTCATAAAGGCTCCTTCCGCGAAAGAGTCTAGTTCAATTTTATTAGGTTCAATTAAACCGCCATAAAAGATATGTAATAAATACCATTCAGGCAAATCATGATGAGGACATAGGCGTAGTAGATCTTTAAATATGATATAAGCTCTTACTAGTCCTTCATTAGAACGGTTCCTCCAAGTCATTATAAGACGCCTGATTCCAAAAAAAATTGACAATGGATGATATTTTGCTAGAAATTCACAGTCTAGATTATCCCAAGTGGTAGTGGCTTCAGGGGTAGAGATCTATACCATGAGAGAGCTATACTAGTCAAAGTCTGACTAAAAATTTTAACCGTTACCTCATTAGCGGTATATCCCGTCAATTGAAAAGTGCCACATATATCTTTGAAACATGCAATATGCTCATATGGATCAAGATCTTCTTCATCTCTAGTAAATTGCTTCTTATGTAGAATACCAAGTAGTAAAGGATTTATTTCAAACCCCCTTGTCTTCTCATTGGAGTTGTCTCTTTTATAAATATCATAGGGCTTCCCAAAGTAGTTGAGTGGGTTAGCACTAGTCATACGCTCAAACTCCATTATGTTGGTGGAAACCTGTAACTCAAAACAAAACTTAGCAAGACAAAAATAAATAAGCAAAAACTAAAAGACCTACAGCGCTTAGCTCCCCGGTAACAGCGCCAGAAAATAGCTTGATGACTGCAAATGCACAAATCATTTGTAGCTAGTTTCGAAATAAAGATATCGATCCCACAAGGAGCAGGAGTCTGAAGTCTAATAATTCTTGAAATAAATATTATGATAGTAATGCTAAATAAAGTTCTAAGTGACAAGATAAAATGTGAGTATTGTGTAAAAGGGTGTTTTGGGGTTTTAGGTATAAGAGCAGCAATAAAGTAAAGTAAAACAACTGAATACAGAAAGTAAGTATTGTGTATGTAAGAGAGATTGGAACTGCAATAGGGGAAAAGCGTTTTCAGGGAGTAGCGGATACACCACTAGCATTATAAGGATCTAAGATAAAGATTATTATCATGAACATTCCCAACTTTGTATGTGTGGGAGGAACTCCATATTTGGACAAATAGGCAGCAACTGCTGCTCACATCATCCTCATAACCACAGCAGTCAGCAATCAACATCAATCGAGTTACTACGCTATTAAGGGACGCAATCCCATAGGACATATCCCATGGCATAGTGTTCCGTGAGTTTCCTCGGTTTCCTAAGTTGATATGTAAGTAGTGCCAACAACTTTATAGTCACTGTAAGTGCTAACACTGTTGGAAATATGCCCTAGAGACAAATAGTAGTAAGGACTATTATCATATTTCATATAGTTTATGATTAAGTTTTATATCATGCTATAACTGTATTGAGTGGAAACATCAATGCACATGTGATATATAAACAACTGGGGGTTCCCAGTGAAACTCTAGTCACTGGTTCATTGGTCAACAGATGATCATGTGGCATTTATGCCAGTTGGAAATGGAGTCATCTCATTTCGAGAATGAGATGATGAACCAATACCCAACCTAAACATCGTGACCCGATCATGTCACGAAGTTCAAGTTACGATGATTAGAAATGGATCCTCGTAGAATATTCCTTAGACCGTGAGGCTATATCAATCACTGTCTCCCGAGAGTGCTTAGATAGCATCAAACGGCACTCGGTAATACAGTGGTTATAAAGGAGTGTTCAGGTACTCGGAGGAAATCGTAGAGGCAATATATGTCAAGAGCGGGATTTGTCTGTCCATGTGACGGGAAGATACTCAAGGGCCCACTCGGAGAAGTTATATCCAATAGCTGCACAGCGTGTGATTTGATCACGAGGATATTGATACATTGCAAATGTATCTATAATTTTTGATGTTCCATGCTTGGTTTTATCTACTTTCTTGTGTTTTGTCCACACTTTGGAGTACTTTTCATATGATTTCTTGGACTAACCTATTAACAAGAGCCACAGTGCCAGCTGCCTGTTTTCTGCTGTTTTTGGTTCCAGGAAGTCAGAAAATGAATATTCTCGGAATTGGACGGGAGAAAAGCCAAAGTTGCTATTTTACCAGAAGACATCTGGAGCTAGAATATGAGACAGAGAAGGGCTAGGGCCCGGCCACACCACCTAGCCACGTGGCCAGGCCTGGCCCATGCCAGGGGGTGGTCTAGTCGACCCCAGCACCCCCTCGGCCTCTCCTTCCGCCTATATATTGCCTCTGATACCAAAACCCTAAGTACCCAATCAAAAATCCATGAAAGAGTCTGTAGCCGCCATCATCTCCATCCCTAGATCGGGAGGGATCTGAAGCTCTTCTCGGCACCCTGCCGGAGAGGGGAATTCACCCTGGAGGCCTTCTTCATCATCATGCAAGCCTCTGGTGTGATGTATGAGTAGTTCATCTCTAGACTACGGGTCCATGTAGTAGCTAGATGGCTGGTTCTCCTCCTTTGTGCTTTCATGTTTAGATCTTGTGAGCTCTGTTCATGATCAAGATCATCTACTGTAATTCTGCATGTTGTGTTTGTGGGGATCCGATGGATATTGAGATGCTATTTCAGATTGATTATTGATTCTATCATGTCTTTGTTATTTGTGATCTTGCATGCTTTCCGTTGTTAGTAGCTATCTTGGCCAAGTGGATGCTAGCAACTCCAAGAGTTAGTATTTATGCTCGATAGTGGGTTCATGCCTCACAGTAACTGGGAAGTGATGTAAATCTCTAAGGTACTACATGTGTTGTTGCTACTAGGGACAAAACAACAATCCTTTGTTCATAGAACAATCGTATTGTTTATTTTACATGCAATTCGTAAAGCAATAATCTGTTTCTTGCAACTTAATACTGGAGGGGGTTCGGATGATAACCTGAAGGTGGATTATTAGTCATAGATGCAGTTGGATGGCGGTGTATGTATAATGTTGTAATGCCCAATCAAGTCTCAAAGGAGTCAAGATGATTAGTATATGCATGTATTGCTTTCTCGATGTTTGTCAATTGCCCCGCTGTAATTTGTTCACCCAGCATGTTATCGATCTTACGGAGAGCCACCTCTAGTGAACTATGGACCCCAGTCCTTTCTTTTACATACAATCTACAAGTTGTTTACTTCTTTGTGTTTACTTTCTGCAAACTATTACTTCCTTCCATTCGATACGTTTAATCCTTTGTTTTCAGCAAAACCGGTGAGATTGACAACCTCATCGCAAGTTGGGGACAGAGTTATGTGGTTGTGTTGTGCAGGTCTCCACGTTGCTGCTGGCACTGGTAGTGCGCCATGCCAACGTTCAGCTAGCTACACCTTTGGGGTGTTTCCTTGCTCCTACTGGATTGATAACCTTGGTTTCATAACTGAGGGAAACTTACTGTTGTGCTCATCATACCTTCCTCTTGGGGTTCCCCAACGAGCTCGTTAATACACGAGTCAGCAAGTATTTTTCTGGCGCCGTTGCCGGGGAACAAAGAAGAAGAAACTCCCATGTCAACACCGCACCAGCAAGTATTTTTCTGGCGCCGTTGCCGGGGAGTCAAGGACATCTTCATAAGGGGAGTCCCTCATAACCAATCTCTTTACTTTGTTATTTTTGTTTTGCTTAGTTTCTTTTGCTTTGATTGCTTGTTTCTTTATCAAAAAAAAAACACAAAAAATTAGTTTTACTAGTTCATGCTTAAGTGGTAAGAGAGCTTGTTTTTGACTGTGGCCTATGCTTTGTCATGCCATGCTTGATATTGTTTTGGCTTTATGCTTAGTATTATTTGCTATAGCATGACTTGTTATAAACAATTGATATTGCTTAATGTGCCTTGGGTGAATCATGCGTTGTTTTAGCATATTAAAGCATAGTATTGTGGTATTCTCCTTTGATGCTTTATTTGGGTTGACTTGGCGCATGCTCACACCATGTTATGACTATCCAAAGTCACCATAAGCCTTTATGATCCTTTAGTTTTCAACTTGTAGTATCACTTTATGCTTTGATCAATGATGTTTTGTTGCTCTGCATGATTATGGCCATTATTGCTCTCTTAGTTTGTCGCTCCCAGTCTTTTGCTAGCCTCCGTAACCAAGTATGAGTTCCACTCATGCATCCAAGTCCCTAAACCAAGTTATTCCAAAGAGTACACCATACCTACCTACTAGCTTATGCTATTCCAAGTATATTCATGTTTTTGTTTACCTTCCGAATTAAACTTGTTATGAGAAAACTAGTGATTAAAGCTCTCACGAACTTGATGGCACACTTAATTTTCTTTCCCTTAATAAACTTGAACCATTATGTGTACTATGTTGTATATGCTTGCACTTATTTGTTGGGAATTAGCATAACCATGCTGTCATGGGGAACGCTTTCAACATTGCATGGGTACTTTGTACCTAGTTGATATCATGCTCTTTTGTCTATGGATGTCGTTGGTGTGAAATGAAAGGGGAGCTTGTAAGTCCATGGAGTTATGTATATGTGTTAGAGAAACGCCTGGGCCGCTGGTCTAATCCATGCTTACATGGTGGAAACCTGCAGCGTAACCATAATGAGCTGTCTATGAAGCATTCTTCTTATAAAAAAAGAGTCCTATATTGAGAAAAAAGAGAAAAAGGAAAAAACAAGATTATGAAAAGAGGAAAGAGAGAAAAAAAGCACCATATTCCCATGGTAAATAAGAAGATTGCTGAGATGCTTGTTGTCTACTTGCCTTGTCATTTTGATATGGAGATTCTTCCGTATCATCGGGTAAGGGCTACCCCGTTGGCGGTTCTCTATGATACACATGTACTTACGATGACAAGAACATACCGGTACTAAACTTGAGTAGCATGAGGAGCGGCCGTCGTATTCAAGGGACATGAGATTTCTAACTTATACTTTGTCAAGCATGTACACCATAGTTTGTTCACTTTAACCTAGATCACTTCAAGATGCTTATGATAGGGGCAATGAGAGCTGAAAGTTATAAGTACCATAATTTTTGAAAGCTCTTTATGAGACTTGAATCCCTACTTCCTTCTATGAAGGCCTTTCTTCCACCATTATATTGAGTCTCCACCTTCTACCTTTATGCACCTACTTTGAGAGCATACTGGCCATTCTTAGTTCTATATGCATTGTCCCAAGACTAGTTGATTGATGTATAACTTGATATTTCTTGTTTTAAACTATTTCTATCTAGTCACTCTTATGAACTTTGAAGGTGTCCTATGCATTTATGTTTGCTACTCTATGAGGGACAAGCGGAATGCCACTATGCTATGTTTTCTTTATGTGAAACAAACAAACATCTTGCAAAGCATTGTTATTCATGAATCTTTTGTTTGTGCCTTTTCATGTTGCATCATAGTTTCTTTGTCTTATTGCTAGAACTTTGTCTTTCATGTTATGATTGAAGTACTATGATCAGAACTTCGAATGTTTTACAAATACTTTGATCAAGTTTATGATGGTGCATGTCGCCTCAAAAATTATTCTTTCTTTTTATCACTTACCTACTCGAGGAAAAGTAGGAGTTAAGCTTGGGGATGTTGATACATTGCAAATATATCTATAATTTTTTATGTTCCATGCTTGGTTTTATCTACTTTCTTATGTTTTGTTCCAATTTTGGAGTACTTTTTATACACTTTCCTAGACTAAGCTATTAACAGATGCCATAGTGCTAGTTGCCTGTTTTCTGCTATTTTTGGTTCCAGGAAAGTCAGAAAATGAATATTCTCGGAATTGGACCGGACAAAAGCCAAAGTTGTTATTTTATCGGAAGACTCATGGAGCCAGAAGGAGAGTCGGGGAGGGGCCACAGGGTGGCCACACCACCCCTAGGCGAGGGTCCCCTTGGCCGCGCCAGGGCATGGTGTGGGCCCCCTGGCCGGCCACCGACCTTGCCTCTTTCGCCTATATATGTCCCCCGAGGCAAAAAAAACCTTGGTTGTTAATCAGAAATCCACGAAAAGTTCTGCAGTGCCACCACCACCGAATGGGAGATTCAGGGGACAGAAAGTCTCTGTTCCGGCACCCTGCTGGGACGGGGAAGTGCCCCCGGAGCCATCTCCATCGATCTCCACCACCATCTCCATCACCATTGCTGATTCCCATGATGAGGAGGGACTAGTCCTCTCTCGAGGCTAAGGGTTCCACCGGTAGCTATGTGTTTATCTCTCTCTCTATGCATGATCTTATTGAGATCATGAGCTTGTAATCTATAGATCTACTTTGCTACTCAAGTGCTTTAATAGATCTCTGCTCTCCCCATGTGTGTGAAAGTGACAGCGTGCACACCATGGTGGCACTTAGGCTAGAGATTACAATTACTTGTTATGAGTTATATTTGGAGTTAGATGTCTTTATGAAATTGTGGTGTTTGTTGGAACCATCTAGAGCTCAAGGTGACAGTGTGGGGTTATCTAGATGGGGAAAGCGAACTTTGAGGTGTGCTGTTATAGCCCTACCATGGATTAGAGTGTCCAACCGGAGAGTAGTTCAGCGTAGTATCATAAAGAAGAATATATTTATATGAGAGTGTTCAATAGTGAAAGTATGATCCCTAGGCCTTGTTTCTAAGCATTGAAACACCGTTTTCAATTAGATATGTTACATGTTTGCTTGCTTCCTTCTTTATTTCAGTTTGTCTTTAGTCTTTTCCCACGTCAACAACACGCCAGCAAGCTATTTTCTGGCACCATTACCACTTATAATTATCCATACCACTTGTATTTCACCATCTCTTCGCCGAACTAGTGCACCTATACACCTGATAAGTGTATTGGGTGTGTTGGGGACACAAGAGGCTTCTTGTATATTGATTGCAGGCTTGCTTGAGAGGGGATACCTTTGACCACTTCATCCCTGAGTTCGATAAACCTTGGGTGATACACTTAAGGGAAAACTTGCTGTTGTTCTACAAACCTCTGCACTTGGAGGCCCAACAACTGTCTACAAGAATAGAAGTGCGTAGACATCACTTCTCCACCAAACAATCATATTTTCCCCAAGGTTAAGAATAAAAGTAAGAGAGGTAAGGGCAAGAAATTTGGTTTTAATGCTTCTTCATTCGAGAACACTTGATTCTTTTTCTTGTTCTTATGCCTAACTTAAAGGCGCTAAAGAAAAGTACTTATTGGGAGATAACCCAAAAGTTTTAGATGAGTCTTGGAAGTTATTACATCAGTAATAACCGCTCCTTATCCTTTTTATTTGCTTTTTGTGCCAAGAGTAACCTCTAATGAGAGAGAAGTAATGATTAGGAAAGTTGTTATCCCGAAACAGATTTCTGTGCTTCACCGTAAAAATTCGTGTAAAATCTGAACGGCTTTTTGAGGCCTGAATTTTTGAGCTTCTGCCCCAGATTGTTATCTAACTTTTGTTAGTTCAACACTTTTTTATTTGAGCAACAGAAGGTCTTCGAAAAAATTCGTCTTTACCTGCTAGTCTGTTTTGACAGATTTCTGCCATTTTCTGCATTTGCTTCTTGTTGGTTCCTTTTTTAGTTCTTTTGGGGAATTGAGCTTTTTGAGGGAAGTGCTACAGTAGCTAGTGTTTTAATGGAAGTTTATTGGTGTTAGAACTGAACCTAAAAGACCTATTATCTTGAGTTCACTAATGTTGCTAATAAAGATTGTGTGAAGTTTTGTATGAAGGAAAAATTTCAGGTGTATGGAAGGATTGAGTAATGAGATGAAGGAAGGACTAAAGCTCAAGCTTGGGGATGCCACGCGTGTCACCCCAAGAAATATCCAAGAAGTACAAGCCTCAAAACTTGGGGATGCCCAAGGCATCCCCTTCTTCATCAATAAAAATCCCGGGTTCCTTCCAAACGCTTCATTTTTATTGTTTCTTGCACAGTTGTGTTGTTCTTGGAGCGTCTTCTTTTTCGTTTTCGTTTTGGTTTTTCGTTTGCTTTGTTTGCTTAGTTTTCTGAATAAATTGGTTGGACCCCCTCTTTCATACATTGGTTTTCAAATAGTTTGGTTTGGTTTGGAAAAGAGTAGGAAAGTTCATGCTTAAGTGGTAAAGAGAGCTTGTTTTTGACTGTGGCCTATGCTTTGTCATGCCATGCTTGATATTGTTTTGGCTTTATGCTTAGTATTCTTTGTTGTAGAATGACTTGTTATAAACAATTGAGATTGCTTAATGTGCCTTGGATGAATCATGCGTTGTTTTAGCATATTAAAGCATAGTATAGTGGTATTCTCCTTTGATGCTTTATTTGGGTTGACTTGGCGCATGCTCACACCATGTTATGACTATCCAAAGTCACCATAAGCCTTTATGATCCTTTAGTTTTCAACTTGTAGTATCACTTTATGCTTTTATCAATGATGTTTTCTCGCTCTGCATGATTATGGCCATTATTGCTCTCTTAGTTTGTCGCTCCCAGTCTTTTGCTAGCCTCCGCAACCAAGTATGAGTTCCACTCATGCATCCAACTCCCTAAACCAAGTTATTCCAAAGAGTCCACCATACCTACCTACTAGCATATCCTATTCCAAGTATATTCATGTTTTTGTTTACCTTCCGAATTAAACTTGTTATGAGAAAACTAGTGATTAAAGCTCTCACGAACTTGATGGCACACTTTACTTTTCTTGCCCTTAATAAACTTGAACCATTGTGTCGTATATGTTGTATATGCTTGCACTTATTTGTTGGGGATTAGCAGAACCATGCTGTCATGGGGAACGCTTTCAACATTGCACTGGTACTTTGTACCTAGTTGATATCATGCTCTTTTGTCTATGGATGTCGCTGGTGTGAAATGAAAGGGGAGCTTGTAAGTCCATGGAGTTATGTATATGTGTTAGAGAAACGCCTGGGCCGCTGGTCTAATCCATGCTGACATGGTGGAAACCTGCAGCGTAACCATAATGAGCTGTCTATGAAGCATTCTTCTTATAAAAAAGAGTCCTATATTGAGAAAAAAAGAGAAAAAAAATAAAAAAAGAGATTATGAAAAGAGGAAAGAGAGAAAAAGCACCATATTCCCATGGTAAATAAGAAGATTGCTGAGATGCTTGTTGTCTACTTGCCTTGTCATTTTGATATGGGGATTCTTCCGTATCATCGGGCAAGGGCTACCCCGTTGGTGGTTCACTATGATACACATGTACTTACGATGACAAGAACTTACCGGTGACTAAACTTGAGTACCATGAGGAGCGGCCCTCGTATTCAAGGGACATGAGATTTCTAACTTATACTTCGTCAAGCATGTACACCATAGTTTGTTCACTTCCACCTTAATCACTTCAAGATGCTTATGAGAGGGGCAATGAGAGCTGAAAGCTATTAAGTACCATATTTTTGGAAGCTCTTTATGAAACTTGAATCTCTGCTTCCTTCTATGAAGGCCTTTTTTCCACCATTATATTGAGTCTCCACCTTCTATCTTTATGCACCTACTTTGAGAGCATAGTGGTCATTCATAGTTCTATGTGCATTGTCCCAAGACTGGTTGATTGATGCATAACTTGATATTGCTTGTTTTAAACTATTTGTATCTAGTCACTCTTATGAACTTTGAAGGTGTCCTATGCAATTATATTTGCTACTCTATGAGGGATAAGCTGAATACTATTATGCTATATTTTCTTTATGTGAAACAAACAAACGTCTTGCAAAGCATTGTTATTCATGAATCTTTTTTTTGTGCCTTTTCATGTTGCATCATAGTTTCTTTGTCTTATTGCTAGAACTTTGTCTTTCATGTTATGATTGAAGTACTATGATCCCAGCTTCGAATGTTTTACAAATACTTTGATCAAGTTTATGATGGTGCATGTCACCTCAAAAATTATTCTTTCTTTTTATCACTTACCTACTCGAGGACGAGCAGGAGTTAAGCTTGGGGATGTTGATACATTACAAATGTATCTATAATTTTTGATGTTCCATGCTTGGTTTTATCTACTTTCTTGTGTTTTGTCCACACTTTGGAGTACTTTTCATATGATTTCTTGGACTAACCTATTAACAAGAGCCACAGTGCCAGCTGCCTGTTTTCTACTGCTTTTGGATCCAGAAAGTCAGCAGATGAATATTCTCATAATTGGACGGGACAAAAGCCAAAGTTGCTATTTTACCGGAAAACATCTGGAGCCAGAAGACGAGACGGAGAAGGGCTGGGGCCCAGCCACGCCACCTGGCCCGCGCCAGGGGGTGGTCTGGCCGACCCCAGCACCCCCTCGGCCTCTCCTTTCGCCTATATATTGCCTCCAATAGAGAAACCCTAAGGACCCGATCAAAATTCCACAAAAGAGTCTGTAGCCGCCATCATCTCCATCCCTAGATCGTGAGGGATCTGAAGCTCTTCCCGGCACCCTGCCAGAGGGGAGAATTCACCCTGGAGGTCTTCTTCATCATCATGCAAGCCTCCGGTGTGATGCGTGAGTAGTTCATCTCTGGACTACGGGTCCATGTAGTAGCTAGATGGCTGGTTCTCCTCCTTTGTTCTATCATGTTTAGATCTTGTGAGCTCTGTTCATGATCAAGATCATCTATTTGTAATTCCTACATGTTGTGTTTGTGGGAATCCGATGGATATTGAGATGCTATTTCAGATTGATTATTGATTCTATCATGTCTTTGTTATTTGTGATCTTGCATGCTTTCTGTTGTTAGTAGCTATCTTGGCCAAGTAGGTGCTAGCAACTCCAAGAGTTAGTATTTATGCTCGATAGTGGGTTCATGCCTCTGGTAATCTGGGGAAGTGACAGAAATCTCTAAGGTACTAGATGTGATGTTGCTACTAGGGAGAAAACAACAATCCTTTGTTCATAGAACAATCGTATTGTTTACTTTACACGCAATTCGTAAAGCAATAATTTGTTGCTTGCAACTTAATACTAGAGGGGGTTCGGATGATAACCTAAAGGTGGATTATTAGTCATAGATGTAGTTGGATGGCGGTGTATGTATAATGTTGTAATGCCCAATCAAGTCTCAAAGGAGTCAAGATGATTAGTATATGCATGTATTGCTTTCTCGATGTTTGTCAATTGCCCCGCTGTAATTTGTTCACCCAGCATGTTATCTATCTTAAGGAGAGCCACCTCTAGTGAACTATGGACCCCGGTCCTTTCTTTTACATACAATCTACAAATTGTTTACTGCTTTTTGTTTACTTTCTGCAAACTATTACTTCCTTCCATTCGATACGTTTAATCCTTTGTTTTCAGCAAAACCGGTGAGATTGAAAACCTCATCGCAAGTTGGGGACAAAGTTCTGTGGTTGTGTTGTGCAGGTCTCCACATTGCTGCTGGCACCGGTAGTGCGCCCTGCCAACGTTCATCTAGCTACACCTTTGGGGTGTTTCCTTGCTCCTACTGGATTGATAACCTTGGTTTCATAACTGAGGGAAACTTACTGCTGTGCTCATCATACCTTCCTCTTGGGGTTCTCCAACGAGCTCGTTAATACACAAGTCAGCAGATATCACTTGTCAGAACGAGTCAAGTAGAATTGTTTGGTAACGAGATTGAACATGACATGGTGATGTTGATCAGATCTCGGGCAATGCAAGTATCGAGTGACAAAGGGAATAAGACGTGACTGTCCTGGTTCAAACGACGAAAGATCTTCGTGGAACGCACAGGGGTCACATGGCCATCCAGGTCCCTATGTTGATCATTGGTGCGGGAGTGTCCCGACCATGTCTGGAGTGTTCCCGAACCATGGGGTATCACACTTAAGGGCTTGATGATGCTTAGAGTGTTTATAGGATCGGTAGAATCGCCGAAGAATAGTAGAGAGAAAACTGGAAGGGTTTCGGTAAGTCCGGAGGTTATCCGGAGTGGAGGTGGAAGGTGTTCCATAGCCACAAAGATTGAATAATGTGTGAATGAATGTTAAATGTTGATTTAATCATTTATTCATAATTTTTTAATAAAGAGAAAATCAATTAAAATGGTCAAAGGCTTAATGGGCCAATTTCCGGAGGGAGAGGGCCCATTAGGGGAAAGGAGAGAGGGAGAAGGGGCAAGGGGTGGCCGTCTGGGCCTAGCCTCCCCCCCCCTCACAGGGCCCACTAGGTGGCCGGCGGCCTCCCCTCCCCCCTCCTCTCCTTTAGTCCCACCTCGGGACTTTGAGGGAGGTAGTACCTACCCTTCCCCTATATATAGTGGGGGTATTTGGCCAAATTAAAATACACCAATAATTAATAAAGGTCTTCTCACTTTTGGGAGGACTTCTAGTTGATATTTTCTCTCTCTCCCTCTCTCTCTCATGACCGTGGTCCCAAGTCTGGACTGGACGAGCGAGAGACATCTTCACCGCGGAGCGCCGTCGTGCTGCGGGATTCGGATCCGGGAGCTCTACTTCCGCAACTACTGCTGGATCGGGGAAGCGGGAGTCATCGCCAGGCACCAGACGTGTGTAACTCCCCGCGAGGTGTTGCACTTGAGGCACTCAAGTCGTTGGAGCCAAAGGAGCGCGAGGACTTCATCACGACCTTGAGGTCGGCTTCGGCTCGTCTACATCAACCACGCTCTCCTGAGCGTTGACAACGCTTTTCGGTCTTCAAGGGTAAGTTCGCGAAAAGCCCCTCCCGTTACTGTATTACTAATAGATAGGTCCTGGCAGCTTCAGGGATTCAGGGGCATAGAGTAAAATTTATTGTTTTTATACGCGGAACCCCAACAGTGGTATCAGAGCAAGATCTATGCGTAGTAATCTAGTACGGGTAGAACACACGAGATGTAGCGTGTGGGCGTTGATCTTTTAGTTGTTACCCTCCCACGTGTACTTGTGTATACCGCAGTAATGCTTGATGAAGCGGCCCCCAACCAAATTTACGCGTTCATTCGCGAGACTGGTCCACGCTTGACATACGGCTTGTACCGTATAAAGTGGCTTAGGGGGGTGTATGTCTCTCTCGCATTAGTTGGTATACCATTTGCAACGGAGGGCCCCGAAAGGGGTGTAGTAGAGACAACTACTTGATCAGCATTGTGCTGAAAGTTCGTAGGTAAGAACGGTTCTTGTGCGAAAGCCCATTCAGCCACGTAAAACATGCAAAGATAAAGTAGAGGCGTCTAACTTTGTTTTGCAGGGGGCGTTGCTTTGTGATATGGTTGTGGCAAAGGTAAAGTGATTGCCTTTTGTTAAGTAGTAGTAGATAGTCACGGAGGTGGCGGACTACCACGCCGGAATGACACCGGTACTCTAGTGTCTACGTCGCCGGAACCCTGGCACCGGCACCCGGTGACGGCGGATGGAGATCACGACGTGAAGGACCATATCACATAGCATTTATATTCAATGTTATTGTTTGTATGTCTTATTGTGTGCTAGTATTAGATACTCGACGGTAGCCTAATAAGATGATCCCTGTTAAAATTACCAACGATTGTGTTCCCCCTTAGTGTGCACCACCAAGAAAGTTCTTCAGTATGAGGCGATCCAGGGTACAGGCCTGGTGTCAGACATATCTACGTTCGCATACAGTGGGAGTAAGCTATGTTGCACAGCAAATACACTAAGGTTGAGTTGGCGAGCCTAGAACGCCATAGAAGTGTGGCCTCGGAACACGGATGGTCGAAAGATCGAGCACAAGTCGCATGCATGATGTGACCGATGTTTAGCGTCCACCTTTGAACCCACATCGATGGCCGTGTTCAATCGGGGGAGATGTGGCTGATAGGGGTCGTGTTATCACTAGGAACCCTTTTGGGGATAGGTGTTTCTGAGTGGAGTTATCATTAACTTATTTAATTATAAACTTAGCCTAAATTCCTTTTTGCAATTATAAATGTAGATGGCACCTTTCCTGTTGACGATTGATTGGTTAGAAGGAGAGAAGCTCAGATTAGATGGATCAAACTTCTCCATATGGGTTGCACGTCTCCATTTTCTTCTTAGCGAGAATGACGTGGTCGACTACATACTCGATGGGATGGATTTGGATCAGCCCACTGACCTAGAGACCCTAGAGTAGCGGAAAGACCCCTCCTTCATTTTAGTTACCATGCGTTTCAGAATGGTGGATGAGCTGTGGCCTTTCGTGGGTGATGTCAACCCTCGTTCGGTGATGCTACAGCTTAGGACACATTTCGTGGAACAGACATGCATATGGGAGCATGAGCTGATGGGAGACTTCCTTTCCAATAATATGGAGGAGAACTCATCACTGGACGACCACTTGGAGCGCATGCATGATGTGTACATGAGGCCTGCATACTTCCTGGATAGCTGGATGATGGGCTCTTTTGCAAACGGCGTTGTGCTGTGGTCGCTACCACCAAGCTACCAAGCACAAGCCAGGACTTGTGTAATGAGGGGTGACGCGGAATCAATGGAGTTCCACCGGTTCGTGACACATCTCAGGAATGTGTTGGTTGAACCAGATGTCGCTCAGGTCATCAATGACAAAGGTATATATTTGATATACAGTTTTATAAATGTTATAATCTTGCAAACACATTTGCAGTGTTAAGTATATCTGATACTTGTTCTGTTTTGCTGAAAATAGGTCCTTCTGCATGAGAGGTGCTTGCTGGAGAGGAGGTGACGTTGTGTGTTGATGGCGAGCATGATGATGGCCGACGACACTCTCCCTCAACATTTATCATTTAGTTTGTGTTTTAGGATGATTATTGTAATCAAGAGATTGTGAACTTCTTTAGTGTGTCTCACATTTTGTGAGACGGTTATTCATATGAGTTTGTAACAAATAGTTGTTCCACATTTATGAATGATTTCTATTCGTGTTCATATCTTGTTTGATTATGTGTGAATTATCCTTGTTGTTTGAAACTAATTGATAATGCATGAACATTTGTAAAATATTAAAATGCCTTAAAATACCCAACTTAAATGATATTTCATTACGGAATGAAAACCATTGTTTAACTTCAAAGTTATGTGATAATATGTGAAAGTCATTCGATTTCTTATCACATATAAATCATGCCCAAGTTCAGCAAAATAACTTGAACACCGTGTATTACTTGAATACAAAGTGGTTAATGAATTGTTAAAAATAAATACATATTCGATGTATTGCGTTTTAACAAAAATGGTAATTATCATAATATGATTATTTAAATGTGTAAAGAAGTTTACCAAAGAAAACATGAATATGAAACTATTTGATTTGATCAAAGAGTTTTATCAATAAAAGGGTGTAAATATAAAAGATAATCTAATTACTATGATTTGATCAATAGTAATGAAATTCAACTTTATAAGAATGGCATAAAATAAATTGTGGAATGCAAAGCGTTTTGAAACGTCAAAATGCAAAGCATCACAATGTGATATTAGATATCAAAGTGGGTGAATAGAGGGCACCAAATAAATCATTGTAGTGTAGATGTAGAGACCATTAGTTAGAAATAGTAAGCACTCAATTAGAATTTATAGTGAACCATTTGAATTCATGAAAGTTTTGGTGTTATTCGATATAACCAAAACAATAGAGAATAAGTCCTTGTAGAGTATTCATTGGAAACTTTGAATACGAAATTCGTAGCTGAAACCAAAAGGAAAGCAAAACTTGTATTGCTTGGATTTTGGTACATTCTTGAGAAAGCTCACTTTTAGTGATGTTTATCAATTATGGAGCAAATGGAAGATAGTGAAAAACACGATGAGGATTCATATCCCATAATCAGAGTGTTGAGAAGCGCAACGGACAATGTTCCTGAACGATTCTCTTCACAGAAGGAAAGAATCAATGATACTGATCATTGTGTTTTCCCCACTAGTGTTTTCACTACATGAAGTAGGATTCAAAATGTAATCCATATCTTGTATGGAGACATTTGTGAATTATTTGTCATGATTCTTGGAAATGACATACCTATGAACTACTAAGGAAATAATGGTGAACTAAATTATGAGAAATTCTAAAAGCAGAATTCACTTGAGATTAGAAAGCAATTCGTTGCTGAATCTCACAAGTAAAAGGAGTTGCTTGAATTTTCCCAAATGACTGCAAAGCCATAGTGGAAAAGGGAGTGAATGACAAAAGCACAATTTGTCAAGTATTGGACAAATTCAAATGAATTTGATTCAAGTGTGCTGAATGTCTAGAGGATTTAAAACTAGTAATAGTACTAGCATCTCATAGTAAATCTCCAAGTTTGATATTTGATCAAAGGATTTTTTAAGTTATTCAAAATAGTGAGTGGATATGCAATTTGCATGAAATTGAGTGGGAGCTATGAAAGCCTTCCTAAAACAATATGTGATTGACATATTTTTGAGTGGGAGCTTATAGAGTAATTCTGAAGTATGTTAAGAATGAAAGCGCAAATACTTATAAATAATGATTTATAAGATGTAGAAGTTGATAATAGGTGTATTATGATATTATGTAGTATTCCTTAAAGGATTCTGAAAGGGGTTTCGGAATAGAAGTCAATTAAGGAACTGGTCCTTAATAACTCAAATTAGGAATAGTATTAAGTTTAACATCAATGGTTGAAAGAAAGAAAAGGATGATCGTTATACACTATGTTGAGACATAGGTTCTGTCTTAGCAAACCATGATGATAACTTAGTGTAATATGTGATCCAAATAAGGAACGTTTGAAAGTGATTAAGTTCGAATCACGGAACGTTGAGCTGAGTTTGTCGGCAGTGTCTAGTAGAGAACTGCAGACATATTTTCCAAATCCATAAAGGATGACATATATTAAAGTATAAAGAGTTATGTAATAAGGGAATATGTTGGAAACTCCTATAAATACCGATTAAAGTCAAGTAGGAAGCGAGGTGAACAAAACATTGAAAGTTGCACAGAGTGCACTGGTGTTTCGATGAATACATTTATAATAATAGATAAGGGTACCATCTAAAGTGTTGTATAATGTTATGGCGGGGCTAGTTCGCTTTTAACATAGAATGATGTGTCCCAGGGCACAGTGCCCATGAGAAATCCCTCGAGGTTGATCTAAAGTCATTGTAGGCTCCTGGAATCAGGCCTCGTTCTGCTGCCATAGCAATGATGCATACACATAGATGTTGTCATGTGATGATAAAGTATTAATGTCAATCAAGGTGACATTAGTAAGTTGCAAAGGATTTGGGACTGTAAAGTACAGACCCAAGACTCAACCTCTCCCATGAGCAAGCATGTTCAGGGTACCGGATATATGGTGCCAATGATTGAGAACAAATGCAGCTTGTGTATTTGTACTCTAGTGCAAGTGGGAGACTGTTGGAAATATGCCCTAGAGACAAATAGTAGTAAGGACTATTATCATATTTCATATAGTTTATGATTAAGTTTTATATCATGCTATATCTGTATTGAGTGGAAACATCAATGCACGTGTGATATATAAACAACCAGGGGTTCCCAGTGAAACTCTAGTCACTGGTTCATTGGTCAACAGATGATCATGTTTCCTGATCATGTGGCATTTATGCCAGTTGGAAATGGAGTCATCTCATTCCGAGAATGAGATGATGAACCAATACCCAACCTAAACATCGTGACCCGGTCATGTCACGAAGTTCAAGTTATGATGATTAGAAATGGATCCTCGTAGACTATTCCTTAGACCGTGAGGCTATATAAATCACTATCTCCCGAGAGTGCTTAGATAACATCAAACGCCACTCGGTAATACAGTAGTTATAAAGGTGTGTCGAGGTACTCGGAGGAAACCGTAGAGGCAATATATGTCAAGAGCAGGATTTGTCTGTCCATGTGACGGGAAGATACTCAAGGGCCCACTCAGAGAAGTTATATCCAATAGCTGCGCAGCGTGTGATTTGATCACGAGGATATCACTTTTCGGAACGAGTCAAGTAGCATTATTTAGTAACGAGATTGAACACGACATGGTGATGTCATTGATCAAATCTCGGGCAATGCAAGTATCGAGTGAGAAAGGGAATAAGACAGGACTGTCCCGGTTCAAACGACGAAAGATCTTTGTGGAACGCACAAGGGTCACATGGCCATCCAGGTCCCTCTGTTGATCATTGGTGTGGGAGTGTCCCGACCATGTCTGGAGTGTTCCTGAACCGTGGGGTATCACGCTTAAGGGCTTGATGATGCTTAGGGAGTGTTTATAGGATCGGTAGAATCACCAAAGAATAGTAGAGAGAAAACCGGAAGGGTTTCGGTAAGTCCGGAGGTTGTACGGAGTGGAGGTGGAAGGTGTTCCATAGCCACGAAGATTGAATAATGTGTGAATGAATGTTAAATGTTGATTTAATCATGTATTCATAATTATTTAATAAATAGAAAATCAATTAAAATGGTCAAAGGCTTAATGGGCCAATTTCCGGAGGGAGAGGGCCCATTAGGGGAAAGGAGAGAGGGAGAAGGGGCAAGGGGGTGGCTGGCTGGGCCTAGCCCCTCCCCCCCCCCCACCCCCCCGCGCGGGGCCCACTAGGTGGCCGGCAGCCTCCCCTCCCCCTCCTCTCCTTTAGTCCCACCCCGGGACTTTGAGGGAGGTAATACCTCCCCTTCCCCTATATATAGTGGGGGTATTTGGCCAAATTAAAATACACCAATAATCAATAAAGGTCTTCTCACTTTTGGGAGGACCTCCAGTTGATATTTTCTCTCTCCCCCTCTCTCTCTCGTGACCGTGGTCCTAAGTCTGGATCTGTGAGCGAGACATCTTCACCATGAGCGCCGTCGCGCTGCGAGATTCGGATGCGGGAGCTCTACTTCCGCAACTACTGCTGGATCAGGGAAGCGGGAGTCACCGTCAAGCATCGGACGTGTGTAACTCCCCGCGAGGTGTCGCACTTGAGGCACTCAAGTCGTTGGAGCCAAAGGAGCGCGAAGACTTCATCACGACCTTGAGGTCGGCTTCGGCTCGTCTACATCAACCACACTCTCCTGAGCGTTGACAACGCTTTTCGGTCTTCAAGGGTAAGTTCGTGAAAATCCCCTCCCGTTACTGTATATTACTAATAGATAGGTCCTGGCAGCTTCAGGGGTTTAGGGGCGTAGAGTAAAATTTATTGCTTTTATACGTGGAACCCCAACAAACACACCTCCGTCTACCAACAAGTAGTTCCCTCCATCAAGTCCCCATGAGAGGCAAATATTGAGAGGTCGACTTGTCTCAACATCAACATGAAGAAAATCTAACACATGGTCGCAGCGATGAATATCATAATAGACTTTATCTTATTTCAATCTCATACTAGGGTTTCTCCATCTCCCCAAGAACTAATGATCTACTCAGACATGGAGGCAATCAACATCATGGTAATAACAACGAAATCTATCATAGATGAATAGTACTTGTATAAATACACAACGAGTACGGAAATTACAACAAGATCTAGACAAGATGTAGATGGGGTGGATGGATATGGTGGTGATGCAGAGGTGGATGATGAAGATCGATGCCTTAGCCTCTCGGATCTGCGCAGGGCGAAGATGGATCCCTTGTGGATGAGTTCCCCCTCCAGATGCCTTCCGAAGGTGAGGTTTCAGTGATTTCCGCGTGTTTTGTATGTCATCTATCTGATCCAGTTGCACTAGGTGAAACTATTTGAGGAGGCGGAGGCGGCTCCAACTATACAGTTGGAACTATATGGCCGGAAAATTTGTTCCGGGCGTATAGTTAGTCGTTGAACCCTCTGTCTACTTTGTTCGCTTCTGGTTTTCTTCTGGTATTATTAATATTTCCCAAATAAGCGATTTATGTTGTTTATACTCCTTTTCTCCTCAGTACAACTGCTCCAAGAATTGTATCCATTGGATCCATCATCTGTCCTGATCCTGGTGAAAACAGACATAAAATATGCGCGCGAGCGCCGTAAGATACCAAGATCCTACATCTACAATGCAAAATAATAATGTAAAACATGATGCAAATGAGCACTCATCAAGTACCCCAGGGAGGCTTATATAGTCCTAACTCGCTAGGGTTTACATGTATAACACCGAATTTGTTAAGGATTCAGTGGCTAGACCTAATCCGACTAGACCTAGCTACACTTTTGGGCCTTCTTCTTCTAGCCTCCATGCTCCTTAGTCGCAGCTTTTCCAGTCGGCGTATTAGCGAGCCCACTCGTCATGGGCTTGAGCTAGTCGAATCCACCTTCTGGGTATAACCTAATTGACATATCCCCATCAGTATTCCTCAAGTGTGTTAGGGGTTTAGTGGATGCTTCAAGATTGGTAGTCGAATTAGGCGAGCCCTAGTGGAAACCTAGTCGAATCGGTGATGAACTCCCCAAATGAAGAAGGAAATTAGAGGCTTGCTAAAGTAGTTCAGTCATGCCATGCGAGTCGAGTTGCTCGCGAATAATCGCGTTTAGGCGAATGAACATCAGGGCGAGTGGCCAATTTGGCAGAAGTTGGACCATCAGGCGCGGTCAAACTAGTTATTGGGTAAATCCCAACAATAACTTGCGAGATTACCACATAGTAACGGATAATTTTTAGGCCCTCCATTTGTGTTACTATTTAAGGGAGAGTGAGGGTGTGATGTACAGATTTCATTCCGCATTTCCTCACTTGCCTAAGCTGCTAGTCAGCTCATATCTCTGCATCGAGCGATCTCGTTACAATGGACGCCAAGGATGTCTAGGGAAAGTCCAAGTGCACGGAGAAATAGTTGCTCTCCTTCGAGCATGCCAGGATCCTCGTGAAGTGAAATTGACGAGCTCCCCCGACGAGCGAGGTCGAAGCGAATCCATGGCTGATAGATTTCATCTCATTCCCGAGCCACTTGGAGAGTGGGCTCGGGTTACCAAACTCCATCTTCATCTAGCGCTTTTGCACCTATTGTCACATCAAGCCCTCGGATCTAGGGCTACATAGCATCGAGCAGCTCACGATCTTTGTCGCATTCTGTGAGAGTTATGTTGGATGTCCGCCATACTTCCTGCTATGGCTGGAATTATTCCACGATCGGATCAACCGCGAGCGGAAGAATGGCATCATCCCGGAGATTAGCGGCATCATGTTCCATCTCAAGGGAAATGCCAAATTCTTCAAGTTTCTAATGCCGAAGAAGGTGGCTAGTGAATGGAAGAAGTCGTGGATTTACGTGAAGGAACCTACTCCAGCCGATGAGGTTGCAATGCCAATGTACACCGCTAAGAGGAGTACTCCACGACAGTTATCATCGAAGAGGCTGCCGAAAGGCCAAGCCACAGACATCATGGAGATGTGTGCCCGCATGACTAAGCTAGAGGAGGATGGCCTGGTGACCATCAACTTGTACAACTGTTGACTCGGTCACAAACTGGTACGCGCTCACAACTCGCGTGCACTGTATTTTCTAGTACACTAGGTACAGTGACCCCACGAGGTCATCGTTAGAGGCGTGGATCGCAGATGATTATATTGCAGCCTTGAAGAAGATCACGGATGTGAAATTCACTGAGTTCTCGGAGGGTTTGCATCCATACAGTTCGGGAGGAAGGCCAACCCCAACTGTAAGTACCGCTATCTCCTACGTACTATCACTTTCCTCTGTTCGCTCATTGATTGTGTTGCTAATTCGAATGACTCGTTTTATTGCGCAAACCTTTCAGATAATGGAGCACTGGTTGCATCCACTCAAGGAGGAGATGTTGAAGGAGATTCTGGTGGATAGAGAGGGGGAGCCTTGGAGGATGAGGAGGAAGAAGCGAGCGAGTCAGAGAAGGAGCCTACCTCTTGGCACGGAAGACGCGTGGACAGAAGTGCTGCAGGGAAGAGGAGGCTAGTCACAGTCTCCTGGAAGGGGAGTATGACAATGACCTAGAGGTTCTTGGTGAGCAAAGCTCCAAGCAAGTCCTGACCCTGATCAAGATCGCGATGAAGCAGAGCTAGCCTCAAATATGTGACCCTCATGGAGACAGGTCTATCCTGCACACTAGGCCTTGAATTAGATAAGCCCGCGCATATTTCTACGGGATTGAGGAAAATCCCGATCTCTAAGTAAGTGATGAGTTCAGCTTTCTTGTTTCGTTGTCATCAAATTTTCCTCAGAATTTCCAATTCAACTTTTGAGCGTATTTTGTAGGGGCTAGCCGGAGAAGGTGAAGCACACCATCATGGCCAATATCCTAGAGAGTTGCCTCAGGAAGAAGACGAGGCCTCCAAGAAGAGAAAAGGTGAATCGATCAAAGCACCTGGCATTGATGCCAAGAAGCAGAAGGTCGGCCCTGCCCAGGCGAGTGAAGGAGCGGTGAAGGATGACACGGGCGACGTGGCTGAGCAAGAGAA
Source organism: Avena insularis (assembly GCA_023614405.1). NCBI lineage: Eukaryota > Viridiplantae > Streptophyta > Magnoliopsida > Poales > Poaceae > Avena > Avena insularis. Next base: position 548,031,716 of record CM042690.1, read on the forward strand.
GGGTGTCGTGTAGGTGATTGTGGGCACATCGGCCACAACCGCGACTTTTCTATGGTTTCTTGGAAAGGACTCGTCTGTGGTTGCGCAGTCGTAGTCACCGGTAGTCACAATGGTCATTGAAGGCAACGTCGGACTAATGGCGAAGGGGCCAGGCGGGGCTCTGTATCCGCTATCGTTGGCTAGAGAAATCGAGTTGCATCTCCTGCTCGGCTAGGCTCTCTAGGTATGTAGAGTATCCAGCCCCCAGGGTCAGGTTGCCAGGTAGTGCCAGCTCAAAACATATATATTTCAATTCCCCAGTCCCCGAGGATTGGGTCACCAGGTAGTGGCGACTCGAGTCTGAAAGGATTTGATTTCCCCAGTCCTCGAGGATCGGTTTGCTAGGTAGTGGCAACTCGAGACTTTTATAGTGTTGATCATATTAGCGTTGAGATGTCTTGTTGGTTTCATCACTACTCGGAGGTGCATCAGGTAGAGGTGAACCGGGTCCTGCAAGAGTTATGGGTGATTACATAGGAAAATCGCCAGTTGAAGGAAACCACGGGTGAGTGTTTCTTTCGGGCTACTTATTTTGTGTTGTCGATTCTATAGGGGAGTAACCTCCACGTGTTTGCAAACAACCATGCCTCGGCACTTGCAAAGGCCTGAGAGGGATATGTGCTTGTCGCTGAGCTGGAGGCCGCAAGGTCTGCGGTGACCTTGTGGGAGGAGAAGGCCAAGGTTGCAGCAGCAGATGTGGAAAAGGACTGCAAGGCCTCTAAGTCCGTGATCACGGAGCAGCAGGGGAAATTCTCTGAGTTGGAGAAGTTCATCATCGACAATTGCTGACGGATCCTTGATTAGTTTTGCAATTTGAAATTTTGGCATTTGAGCAAGTTGAGTCCCTGAGCGGGCTGAGTCCCCTAGCTAACTGAGTCCCCGAGTATTTGTGCTAACGACCCCCAGATGTTTTAGGTCCACATGAAAAGGAGGTGCTGAAGCTTGGGGGATGAGTGCGTGAAAACAGTCCTGGCAGCGGCCAGGGCGTCGTTTATGAGTGTCCATGCAGTCTTGTAGGACATCAGCCCCACCATGGTGGTCCCCGTGCAGTTTAGCAAGGTGGAGAAATATCTGGACCAGGTTCCCACCATGGTCGACTGGATGTTTCACTCATGTTTCGTCACGGGGCGACTACGGTGCTGACCTTGGGGCTCACGCACTTTCTCGACAACTTCGAGCTCGACGATGTGATGAGCGTCTTTCCCTCCGCGACTTGGGAGGTGGCAATCACCAACCTCATGAAGTTGAACGAGAAGTCCACTCCCTTTGCAAAGAGTGTTTTGGTGATGAGTTGTTGGAGATATGCCCAAGAGGCAATAATAAAGTGGTTATTATCATATCTTCATATTTATGATAAATGTTTACATTCATGCTATAATAGTATTAACAAGGAAACCATTAATACTTGTGTGATTTGTAAACTTAATTTGAAGTCCCTAGTATAGCCTCTATACTTCACTAGCTTGTTGGTTGATTGATGATTGTGGTTTCCATATCATGAACATTGAGATGTTATCAACAACAAGATCATATCGTTAGGAGAATGATGTGATGGACATACTCCTATAGATAAGCGTAGCATAAAGATCAAGTCATTTCAATAGTTCAATTGCTATATGCTTTCTGATACATAGTAACCTAATTCCTTCGACCATGAGATCATGCATATCACCTTTACCGGATGGATGCTTTGATGTCATCAAACACCACACCGTAACAGGGTGGCTATAAAGGTGGCATTGAGTGTTCGGAAAGTGTTGGTTGAAACACATGGATCAAGAGGGATTTGTCCATCCATATGACGGATAGATATACTCTGGCCCTCTCGGTGAAATGTCATCCAATTAGCTTGCAAGCATGTGACTGGCTCACAAGGGATCACATATCACGGAACGAGAAAAGAGTACTTATCAAGAACGAGGTTGAACTAGGTATGCAGAGATACAACGATCATAACCTCGGATAAGTAAACTATCGTGAGACAAAGGGAAATTGGTATCGTATGTAAGTGGTTCATTCGATCGCAAAGTAATCGTAGAAATATGTGGGAGCCATATGAATTTCCAGATTCCTCTATTGGTTATTGTTCGGAGAAGTGTCTCGATCATGTCCGCATAATTCACGAACCGTAGGGAGACACACTTAAGGATTCGACGTTGTTTGAGTAGTTATGGTATTATGAGAAAGAGACCGAATGTTGTTGAGTCTCGATGGGATCCGGATATCACGAGGTGATCCGGAATGGTCCGGAGAATAAGATTCATATAAGGAAAGTCCCATTTCGGAGTTGGGGAATGGTTCCGTGTTTTCATCGGGAACATTCTAGAAGGTCCCTAATGTCCGACTGAGGGGGAAGGGTACATGAATGTGTCATTACATATTGGAATGATTGCATCATGTACTAAGTGTTCTCGCTGTCCAAAATAAAGTGTTTATTTAAATCCTAAATTGTGAAGTCAAACGGCTAGTTTGAAAGTCAAACGGCAAGTTTTGGAAAGTGGAAAGAGGAGGAGAAGTGGAAACCGAGTTGGGGAGGGATTCCTCCTCCCAAGCCGGGCGCCCACCTCAAGGCCGAGTTGGGAGGGACTCCACCTCCCTTGGCCGGCCAGCCCTCCCACCTATATAAGGAGGGGCAGGGCTCCTCCTAGTACACACAAGTTGTCACCTCTAATCTCCGGTTTAGAGCCGCTTTGGTTTAGAGCTTCTAATTGCTTTAGCCAGTTTAGAGCCTTCTAATTGGTTTAGAGCCTTCTAGTTGGTGTGTCTAATTACTAGACCACTAATAGCCTCTCTCATAAGCTCCACCATACTGCACGGCTTAAGGCGAAGCCTGCGGGATCTCCCTCTACCTCCGTACCACGCCGTTGTCTGCCGGAATCGCGAGGAGAGTGCTACAACCTCCGCTCACCGCTGGAACAAGGAGAGGAAGGTCTTCGCCGAAAATTTAACGGTGACCGATTGCGGAGCGCTGCTGGAACGTGGCGCTGGAAGGATCGCTCACGCGATCTTGAGATCGGAAAGAGTACGACTACATCACCCACGAGAATCGCTCTCGTTAACCGCTGGAATCTTCGAGGGTGAGTTCTCTATCGACTCGTTGCTGCAATCTAGTAGATAGATCTTGGCTTGTTTGTTTGTATGCGATAGAAAATTTTGTTTTCCATGCTACGAACCTCTACAAAGGGTATCGAGCCGTGTCTATATGTAGATCTGTTGACGAGTAGAACACAATGGTCATTGTGGTCGTTGATGCTTTTATTGTAGATTTCTTTTTGTGTACTTTGAATCATGAGGTATGTAGTGAGGAAGCCTCCCCGGCTAACCATACATGACAACGTTCATGAGACTTGCTCGATGGCTTTATGGTGCCTGCTTTCTCCTAGCATAGTAAAGATCCAATTTACAACGGTGATCAACAATGCTAGTATCAATGTTGTGGTTCTTGTTCGTAAGTTAGAACGACACTTATGGAAAGCCCCAAACCACGTAAAATATGCAAAGAAAGTAGAAGCGTCTAACTTTGTTTTGCAGGGGTGTGCCGTGATGTGATATGGCCATGATTGTGATTATATTTGATGTATGCAATGTTCCTTATTGTAAGTTGGCAACGGCAGGAGCCATATGGTTGTCTTTAATTTCTGTTAAGACCTCATGTCTATTCAAAATAGTTGTAATAGTTGAAGCTGGTGGACGACAACCATGAAGAAGCGTCATTGACCTTGATGCTATGCCGGTGATGATGGAGATCATGTTCGTGCTTGAAGATGGAGATCGGAAGCACAAAGAAGAAAGGCCATATCATATCACATATTATGAATTGCATGTGATGTTAATCCTTTATGCATCTTGTATTGCTTAGTAGACGGTAGCATTATAAGATGATCCTCATGCACATAAATTTCAAGTTCTAAAGTGTTCACCCTTAGTATGCACTGTTGCCAAAGCTTGTCGCTCAAGCACCACGTGATGATCGGGTGTCTTTGATTCGCGGTGAATACAACGTAAGCAAGCCAGATTTGCTTATGCGGTAGCTAAGGTTTGATCTTGACGAGCCTAGCATGTACGCATGGCCTCAGGAACACGGATTGCCGAAAGGTAGAGCATGAGTCATATAGTAGATGTGATGAACATGTTGATTGTTCGCCATTAAAGCTATATCAACTCTCGTGATGATCGGTTTTGATGTGGTGGATTTGGTTCATGTGATCACTAAAACAATGTGAGGGATGTTGTTTTGAGTGGGAGTTCACCTAGATTAATTTAATTATTAATTAGAACTCAATTTATCATAAACTAAATCAAAGTGAATTTGCATAGTTGTTGTAGTCATTGGCATCCGTTTACCACCTTGCGCTTAGTTATAATTGAGATGATAGAACTATAGAATTCTGGTTAGTTACTTTACGAACTGGTATCGTATTGTTTTGAAGTGTTAATCTAAAGTTTAAAGTCCTATTGCAAACTTTCAGTAAGTTCCGGTTACTCCATAAAGTTTAATAATTAGTATTAAAACAAGAGTGACAATTCCAAGTGTTAGTGTTTGAGTATCATGTTTGTCTCCATGATTCTTGATATTCAAAGGATTGTCTTAATATCAAGGTTATCTAGGATCTGAAAGAGTTGTTTCAGAAACCATGATGTGTGGAAGATATTGTGATATCTGAAATGAAGTTTTGGTTACAACATGATAGAGTATAATATGGCAAAAGTCATGTTCTCATATTTGATGAGAATTTGCAAAAGGTTGGAGACACTAGTTGTCCTAATCTTCCAAAAGGTTTTGAGAGCAACATTATACTCAAGGATTCACCGTTACAAGCTAAAGTAGCTAGATCATGGATAAGTCCATGATGAGGGTGAATATTTGATGTAGGTAAAATGTTTACTACACCAAGAGATTACTAAAGAAAGGAATTTGAAAGAACACCAAATATTTGATAATGGTGATCTACTTCAAAGTGCAAGTTCAAAGACATTGGTATTTAACTATACACGCTTTGGACTATGTGTCATAAGTATGACTCCACTATTGATGTTGATAGATTCTTTCAAAAAGAAAAGGAAATACTGAAAGAGAATCTCATAAGTATATGGCAGAAAAGAAAAGACTAGAATTGTTCAGTTTAAGTATATAGATGATATATGTGTTATGGCTATATTCTTTGCTTATTAAACAATGTGGTTCTTAAGTATTTGATACTGAATTTGTTGGTATGAATCGTCATACGAAACAACACAATTCATGAACTACAATGGCCTAAGTAACTAGCAAAAGAATATGTGATGATGTTTATCGAGAACAGATAAAGGGTTATTGTGTTGCTCGTTAAACATCAAAGCTTGCCTTCAGGATTTGTTTTATCAGGTATTATGAGAACAAAAGGGTTGTTCAAATAATTGCCGTAATCCATAAAAGATGGATGATTCACAAATCTCGTTGGAGAAATCACATCCATAAAACTAGTGCTAAAATTGTCGAAAGACAAATTGATTGAAAGATCACTTAGGAAGTGACATCGCCGTTTAAATTATATTGGAAAGAAAACATGAAGAAACTCCATGTGGATGGAATTTTGGAGTCTTTTGATTTTTGATCAAATGACGTTTGAAACTTTCCTAGAGATAATTAAAACTTCGTTCATAGGCCAAAAGGGAACGAAAGACTAGCTTATTGGAACTTGTGCATATTGTTGTACGAACTCCATTATGTGTAGTCAAGAGCGATGGATTTCAACTTCATATGATTTCTCCGATAATTTGAGTGAATATATGAATATTTACTTAATAAGGATGAAGTATGAAATATTTGAAAAGTTCAAAAGACTTTCAAGATGAAGTGCAAAATCATTGTAACAAGAATATGAATAGTTTATGATAAGATCATAAAGGAAGATATTTGAATTACAAGTTTAGCATAATACCTAAGATTTAAGGAATTATTCCGTGGATTTGCATTTCCCGAAACACCATAAGAGTATGGAGCGTTCGAGATATGTAATTGAACCTTGTTTGACATGGTAAGATCGAAGGTATAATTCATAAAACTGCTATTATATTTTAAAGATTAAAAGCTTTAGAGACTACCGTTTTCCACTAAAAGAGCTCCATCATAATCCGCTGAAATGACACCATATAAGGTTATGGTTTGGGATAAAACCCAAGTAGTCCTTTCTTAAACATTGGTATGCTATGCATAAGAAAGATGTTTGCAACCAAAGTCGGATAAACCTGTCTTTGTATTACTGTTAAGTATTCCTCCATAAACACCGGAGACAAAAGTGTTTGTCGCTTAGAACGTCAAGTTTCTTTGAGAAGGAATTTTTCGTGAAAAGTTAAGTGGGAGGACAATAGAACTTTGATAAGGTTAAAAGAACCTTAGCTATATGTGCAAAGTTGCAGCACCGAAAAGTGTTAGGAGGCAGCAACAATGCTCATGGCTCACGTGCCTCAAAGGTTGTGGTCACGGAGGTCTAAGTTTCTATTGAAACAAGTAGGTCGGATGAACAATCAAATACCAAGATTTGAGGTTGAATCATTATTTGAGAATAATGAACCTACTACATGCAAAGAAGCGATGATGGGCCCTGACTCCGTCAAATGGCTTGAAACCATATAATCCGTGATAGTTCCATACACGAGAAATCAAGTTTTGAACTTGAAGGACCCTCGAAAAAGGTGTAAGACCTTGCAGTTGTGTTTGGATCTATAAAGAAGTAGACATGGATGTTTCACATCTATGAAATAGTCGACATGTTGGGAAAGAGTTCACAACAATGTTCAAAGGTTGTATATGACAAGATTTGATCTTTCATAGCGATTTTTAGTCTAGGAGTTAATGTAGCAACCACTACATATAATTTGTTATGTGGTAGTAGAATAAACAAAACAAGTTCTTCTAATAGAATGGTTACCTAGGACGTGTGCATGACACGGTCCAAAGGGTTTTGTTAATTCAAAGGATGCTAAAAGCATATGCAAACTTCAATGGTTGAAGTAAGCATAGCGGAGTTGGAATCTTCACTATGATGAAACTGTTAAAAGAGTTTAATTTCATCGGAGACAATGAAGATGCTTGCATTTGCAAGAAATTAAGTGGGAGCGCTAAGACATGTTTCTAATACATTATGTGGAAGACATATTGTTGATTGGAAATAATGTATCTTTTATTAACACATATTAAGAATTTCATCCCGATGAAAGACTTAGGCAAAACCCAAATATTTGGCATCAATAGATGCCAATATGGTTGTGCCAGAAGTACATAGACGAGATATTGAATGAATTCAATATAGAAACTACAAGAAAGGTTCTTGTTGCACAGAAAGGATTGAAAGAGTTCAATGTTGATGATATATTCAAGTGTATTGGCACTTGGTAAGTGAAACAAAGATTCAAGTATAGATTGATACTTGATGTATGAAATCACAAAGAGTATTTATATCAATCATCTTTGATATGTACAAATCAGATATGTCCTATGCTATAAATATTATGAGCATATACGAATGATTCATAAGATGATCATTGGACGATAGTAAGGATATTCTTATGATCTTTTGGAAGAACTAAGAGTATATTATTTGTAGAAGTGACAAATAGATGATTAGTTCATTGTAAAAGTACTACATTGATACTAGTTTTGTCACAGAGTACAAATTAAGTTTATCTCAATCTAAACTAAGGGTGGCACAATATAATGGAAAGTGAGTTCCATAATGGATTTGGATGAGTTCCAAAGCTAAGACATTGTGACAGATACTTCAACAAAAGGCTAAGTATATGACTGCTATTATAGCAGCAAAAGAGGGCATTTGTGTCAAGTAGTTTGTTATCAAACTAGGTGTAGTTCACATGAGGATAATACTATGAAGATATATTGTGCGACAATATTATCAACATGTTTTAACCCCAAAGAACTAAAGGTCACCGAAAGACCAAATCATACAAAGCCATCTCATTAGAGAATGAGTGATGCGTAGAGACGCAAAGACATGCAATTACACACGGACCTGGAAGTGTCAGATCCGGAGATCAGTTGACCACTAGCAATCGTGTACATACAACACCGGAAAGCCATAGGTGTTGAATACACAAAGGTTTGAAACTAGATTATTGACTCTAGTGCAAGTGGGAGACTGTTGGAGATATGCCCAAGAGGCAATAATAAAGTGGTTATTATCATATCTTCATATTTATGATAAATGTTTACATTCATGCTATAATAGTATTAACAAGGAAACCATTAATACTTGTGTGATTTGTAAACTTAATTTGAAGTCCCTAGTATAGCCTCTATACTTCACTAGCTTGTTGGTTGATTGATGATTGTGGTTTCCATATCATGAACATTGAGATGTTATCAACAACAAGATCATATCGTTAGGAGAATGATGTGATGGACATACTCCTATAGATAAGCGTAGCATAAAGATCAAGTCATTTCAATAGTTCAATTGCTATATGCTTTCGATACATAGTAACCTAATTCCTTGACCATGAGATCATGCATATCACCTTTACCGGATGGATGCTTTGATGTCATCAAACACCACACCGTAGTGGTGGCTATAAAGGTGGCATTGAGTGTTCGGAAAGTGTTGGTTGAAACACATGGATCAAGAGTGGGATTTGTCCATCCATATGACGGATAGATATACTCTGGGCCCTCTCGGTGAAATGTCATCCAATTAGCTTGCAAGCATGTGACTGGCTCACAAGGGATCACATATCACGGGAACGAGAAAAGAGTACTTATCGATGTGAGGTTGAACTAGGTATGCAGAGATACCGACGATCATAACCTCGGATAAGTAAACTATCGTGAGACAAAGGGAAATTGGTATCGTATGTAAGTGGTTCATTCGATCGCAAAGTAATCGTAGAAATATGTGGGAGCCATATGAATTTCCAGATTCCTCTATTGGTTATTGTTCGGAGAAGTGTCTCGATCATGTCCGCATAATTCACGAACCGTAGGGAGACACACTTAAGGATTCGACGTTGTTTGAGTAGTTATGGTATTATGAGAAAGAGACCGAATGTTGTTCGGAGTCTCGGATGGGATCCGGGATATCACGAGGTGATCCGGAATGGTCCGGAGAATAAGATTCATATAAGGAAAGTCCCATTTCGGAGTTGGGGAATGGTTCCGGTGTTTTCATCGGGAACATTCTAGAAGGTCCCGGAATGTCCGGCACTCCGGAGGGGGAAGGGTACATGAATGTGTCATTACATATTGGAATGATTGCATCATGTACTAAGTGTTCTCGCTGTCCAAAATAAAGGGTTTATTTAAATCCTAAATTGTGAAGTCAAACGGCTAGTTTGAAAGTCAAACGGCAAGTTTTGGAAAGTGGAAAGAGGAGGAGAAGTGGAAACCGAGTTGGGGAGGGATTCCTCCTCCCCAAGCCGGCGCCCCACCTCAAGGCCGAGTTGGGGAGGGACTCCACTCCCTCCCCTTGGCCGGCCAGCCCCTCCCACCTATATAAGGAGGGGCAGGGCTCCCTCCTAGTACACACAAGTTGTCACCTCTAATCTCCGGTTTAGAGCCGTTTTGGTTTAGAGCTTCTAATTGCTTTAGCCAGCGGTTTAGAGCCTTCTAATTGGTTTAGAGCCTTCTAGTTGGTGTGTCTAATTACTAGACCACTAATAGCCTCTCTCATAAGCTCCACCATACTCGCACCGGCTTAAGGCGAAGCCCTGCGGGATCTCCCCTCTACCTCCGGTACCACGCCGTTGTGCTGCCGGAATCGCGAGGAGAGTGCTACAACCTCCGCTGCCTGCTGGAACAAGGGAGAGGAAGGTCTTCGTCAATTTAACGTGTGACCGACTCAAGGGCGCTGCTGGAACGTATTTGGAAGGATCGTCTCACGCGATCTTGAGATCGGAAAGAGTACGACTACATCACCCACGAATCTGCTCGTTAACCGCTTTGGAATCTTCGAGGGTGAGTTCCTCTATCGACTCGTTGCTGCAATCTAGTAGATAGATCTTGGCTTGTTTGTTTGTATGCGATAGAAAATTTTGTTTTCCATGCTACGAACCTCTACATGAGTGACCTCTTACCTTACCAGGAGACTTGTGTCGCCCAAGGAGATGATATCCCGGAGCACCAAGACTTGCCGGCGGAGCATCCCTTCCAGGCAGCGATCACAAAATTGCTCTCAACTTATCCCGTCAATCGGTGGAAACCTTTTGCTCAGGTTAAGGATGGAGGCGAGGTGTCTTCGTCCTAGGCGGCAGAGTGAATATTCAGTTGTATCCTGCAAGTTTTTATTTTGTAATGGATCATGGTATGGCTGGAACTTGTTAAGGTTTTTTAATTATTTTGTGAGTTTGCATATCATGGTTGTTGCGTAGCTAGTCGACTCATATTGACTCGTAGAGTCGGTCGCATGGTGATTGCCAGTATGTCTCCGGATTGGTGTTTTCACGATCGCATCTAGGGTCAGTTAGCGAGTCTCTGAGCGTGTTACTTAATCCTTCGAGTCGTGCGACCATGGTTAACAAGGACTTTAGTGTTTTATAGCTATTTGTGTAGCTTAGTCGACACGCCTTGACTCAAAGAGTCGGTTGTGTGGCGACTCCAGTGATGACAACTGATTGGCATTTTCCCAGACGTGTCTGGGGCCGGTTAGCAACTCGCCGAGCATGTTACTTAGCCATTCGAGTCATACATCCGAGGCTGGCGAATGATGCATGTAAAATGCATGCATGAACTTTGTAGTTTGTTGACACATATTCCCACACATTTGCAACATATATGATGTTATATCCATGTTTTATATTGATATTTAGGGATTTACCAATGATCCCTTTATTTTGTTTATAACCATGTGATGATTGTGATAATACAACACTTTTTAGCAATATAAATTGTGTCATTTGCCTAGCATATCATGCTCCATCTAACTATTTCTATGCCTGATATGCATGATTACTTGTTTCTATTAAATTCAATATGAGCTCTAGACATTTAGTAGTTTAGGTAGAATTTTATCCCTCTTCCTTGTTTTTGACATGTGTGTAGGTGTTGATGATGATTATGGATAAAACAAAGGCAAAAGGAACAAAGAGAGCATAGTATGGAGGAGCTGCAGGGACCAGACTTAGCCATTTAAGGTGTTGGAAAAGTGAATTTTTCCAGCTCCTCAAAATAAATATCCAAGACCACAGGGTTGTAGCCCTTGATGATACGAACTCAACGAGCCCAAGAACACCCAAAACAAAGTTCTTATGAAAAAATGGTGACCAAAATACTAAAGAGTATTGATGGTTTGACGACCAACTATCTAGCGGGAGCAATAATTTCGGCCGTATAGCTCCCACCGTATAGTTGCCAAAAAGGTTGCAAATGACGGGATTTTGCCCTCCGGAGGCTCCAGAACCTTCCGTAAGTCATATGAAGGTATTGGGGGAACCCTAGGGCACCCCCAAGGCCTATATAAAGGAGGGAGGAGAGGAGGAAGCCACCATACACCTTATACAAGATCTAGATCCCATCTACCGCCTCCACGGCGGCGCCCTGCTGCCGTGCCGCCTCCATAGCCTCTACAACTCCACCAAGATCCAGATCTCCATCAACACCATCAAGCCATCCAAGCAACAAGAGGAGGAGAAGGAGGACGCAGCCATCACCATGCTGACACCACCATCACCGTGCCATCATCACCATCTCCATCCCTGCTACTCCTTCATCCTTCCCCATCATGATCTCCATGATGGGTTGTAACATGGCTTGAACCCCCTTTTATTAATGTTATGATGATTTGAGTAACTGAAGTGTGGTGTGTTCTTGTTAATTAATATGTTTGTGCTTTCTCTTTACATTGTTCTATTCATGATATTATTCTAGTGATTGGAGACATTCAATCCATTGTTGAGGAATTTACTAGGGATTCACGGAGTGTCACAAAACTAACAATTAGTCTCTACTCTTCCATGGGTACCTAACAACTCCATGGGTAGAACTAATAGGCTATTTACTATAAGTGATTTGTGGAGGCAATAGCAGCTTAGGATGCACCACCCAGAATTCCTTCAAGATCACTCATGATATAGATAGGTATAGTGTTGCGAATTGCTTGACCCCAAAGTGACAGATGGGATATCTTGTGACTAGCACACTTGCTTAGGAGTACGATTGTCCATAGAACTTAATTCCTTTGCTTTGGTTTACCTTGATTGGTCTTGTTACCTTAATACACTATTCTCTTACGAGATGACCCATGTCCGAAGAGGGTGTGGATAATTGAGTTATCTAGTCTTACCAACGGTCGGAGACAACTGTATATGAGGGACCGCCACAATTATAGTTAACATCTATTCCATAAGCACTTATCATGCACACCGGTATACACAACTTACTTGAGGAATCAAAGCATTAATATTTCATCTCATTGCATACACCTCTTTTCAGTTTTACTTTTGTTCTAGTTTTCTTCCAGTCCTAGTAGTAGTTATTACAAAACATCTTAAATTCATTTATCCTAGCAACTTATAGAATAGGCTATTTCCAAACCACGGTTTGTGTGCGAACGTGGCCGCATTGACAACGTGGTTGTGGGGTCATGTTCACCGATCTCCCATCGGGACAAACTCTTTAAATATTTTCTACTACAGGTACTGCAATAACCCTGATATTGGTGCAGGAACCTAGTCCATCAAATTGGCGCCGTTGCCGGGGAGCAAAGCATTCGATTATCTACTCACACATAGTTTATTTCTGTTTGTTGCTATTATCTCACTGATTTCTTTTATATTGAAAACAATAAAAAAATTACAAAACCAAAAATTTATAAAAACTGTTGTTACTAATCATGTCTTCCGAGATAAATTTTGTTCAAGTGATAATACAAGCATTGGAGGAGATAAAGGATTCAAGTTCATCAAGCCTAGTTGCTAGACATGAGCTGATAAAGAAATTGGTGGACCAATTGGAAATGCATTCATTATGGTTGCATGCTGATGATGGATCTTATTGCACGATTTGTATAATAGATGACCACCTTAATTTCAATGTGAGTGTTCCAACAATCCTACTCTAGCAAATTATAATAGAGATAAATCCTATGCTAGTTTGGAAGTACTAGAGTACTTTCTTTTCAAAGGTGCATCTGAAATGGTATTTAGACTAGGAATTATTGATGTTGAAAGTGAAGCACTTGATGGAGTTTTTAATTTACTATACCTCATATTCCTATTTTGCGACAATAATTTAAGTAATAATGCATTGGTACTATATTATTCGAAGTGGTCTAAACCCGCCATGGAGAAAGATAACCTTTTGCAGGATTCACTAAAGAGCGAAGAGGAAAAGGAGCACAAGGAGGAAGAACGGATTGATCACCCGCTCACACCTTCGACTCATTGCTATTAAAACACTAGTCGATAAAAAGGAGGAACAAAAAGGTGAGGTTGATAAAGAGAGTCACACTACAAGTTTTGTTTGTGATGCCTCTCACTCTAGTAGTGATTTTTATGATGCTAAAACTATTGATAATTGTTCTGCGGAGGCCTTGTGCCTAGACACTCATATGGAGAGCATTAATAATAATGAACTAGAGATAGAACCTTGATATACTAACATGTAGGATCCTGAAGTCCCTGCTATGAAGGAAGAATACTATGAAGTGTTTCCCTACACATGTAACCAAGGTAAAGATTTAAGAATTTTATATGAATCTCAAATCCTATCATTGCAGCTATACACGGAGGCATGTTCACCAAGCTTGGTGCATCAACACTCGCTTCAAAGCGAGAACTTGTTCATCTACATGATGCCGATGCACCATAAGCGGGTACGACTCTGACCGAACTCTACTTCAAGATGCTCCAAGATGGTATGTACAACCTCACCTCAAGTCGATATCCCTTGGGATCTAGGTGGGTAATGTATGGAGCATCCTAGCCTAGCTTTATGGCTTTAAAGAGAGCGCTTCCCAAGAGGCAACCCGGAAGTCATTAGGCATCTTTCTTAGTTTTGTGTCTTGAGTCTAGTTGCATTCATGTTGCATTGGCACTTTTATTATTCACATGTCTTGCTATTGGAGTAATCTTGTTGAAGTTTTCAAAAGGTATAATTTATTGTTACTATGTGTTGCATAAACTTGGTTGTACTTAAATCCTGTTTTATACACGCTAAATGTTGGTCAAAAATTTAATCTTTGTCATTTTTTGTCAAAACATGGTGTTTTGCTAAGTTTCAGGTTAAGAAAGAATCTTCGAAGAAATAGGTAAATTTGGCGACTCTAGAAGGTTTAACGACCAACTATACGGCGGGAATAAAAAATTCGGCCGTATAGTTGCGGCCGTATAATTATCGATGCGTTCGTCAAAATTCTTTTACAGGATACAGAAGGTTTAACGAACAACTATACGGCGAGACCTTTTTGGTCCGACCATATAGTTGCCACCGTATAGATATCGACACCTGCTTAGAATTCTTATTTCAGATTACTAGAAGTCTGACGACCAACTATATGGCAGGAAATATTTTTTTGGCCGTATAGTTCCGGTCGTATAGTTGGTACGACCACAAAATCGCTATGGGAGGATAACCCCGGTATCAAAATTCCGCTATACTTTCTCCCTACTTCTTCTAAAAAATAAAAAATAAACCTCGAAACACCACATGGGATCTTCTCCCTTGATCGAGGGGGAGCCAAATATCTGCAAGCAATAAAAGTTCTACCTAAGAAACTTCCTAGACCGTAATTCTCTATAGAAGTTCATGTTTTCTTTTTATTTTCCTTTTATCGGTGGGGTAAACGAACTATGTTCGTATACAAAACCGATGCATTTTATTTTGTGTGTTATTTTCGCAGGGGCTTGAACCTTGTGTGACGACGTGTACGGCAGTGCCAACCGTGCAAACACTCGCATGAGCCACTTGGTTGCTTCAATTCAACGTTTCAACAATTAGTTTCTGGTAAAACCTTCCAACTCAAACCTCTTTTAAATAAGCACATAGGGGTTGCACACTCGTATTTCATATTTTGCCTCACTTACACTCCATCAGAATCTAGGAGAAGCGCACTTCTAGAATTAGTGTGTTGACTTAAGCGTGGTGTTTAGGTTGATGAACCAACTCAGTGGGACTTGTATTTTTATCACTTGTGAGCTAAACCCGTGTCTTCAAAAACACAACAATATTTTGTCTTCTTTCTAGTCTTGCTCCTACCAGGTTCTTAAGGAAGGCATACACCGGATTGTGAAGCATGCATTGAAGCAAAGGTTCTTTGTCCATCAAAGTAGAGGTTAAAGGCACCTCAACGGTAAAGTGTGTCACCCTTTCTTTAACTTAAGCTTGGGGAGGTAACCACTTCTTATACTCTCTTTTGATAACTGCATTTTATTTTTTGTTTTCATGATCTTCTCAAGTGGATACTTGGAAAGTTCTTAGCTTGGGGAGGTTATTTTGCATGCGTAGAATCTTGTGCAAAGTTCTTTATCTTAAAAAGTTTTCATGCTATTGTGTATCCCTCTGTTTTTTTGAATGCTTGCTTAGTTGAGTTTTTGTTCATATTTATATAAGGGATATACTTGCTCACGTTAGGCCTCATAGGAGACAAGCCATAGCTTTGATGCACCTTGTTCAACTTTTATCTATCTTGTGAAAAATATTGTGATCCTCTAAATATACATTGCCATGTTCTCTACATTTTGAAAAGAAAAAATATGTATAATAAAGAAGTTTTTCGAAACTTGCTAGTTGTCACTGTTCAGAATTGTCTTAAGCGAATGGTTATGGAGTATCACGATCCCATAGTGTTGGAAATGATGGTCTTAATAGATGCTTACTGAGTGAGTTGCCAAATAAGAAATGATGTTTCAAAGTTTCGAGATTACACATGCCAAAATTTTGTCTTGGAAATCAAAGTGAGATATTGCTTTATGCGTGTCTTGCGCCACTCTCGCACAACATGGGATGCTAACAACTCCGCTGGCCTTTGGACAATCCAAAAAGAGGAAACTCTTGGAGTTTGGCTATGAGTTGCCCAACATATGTAGCAAAAATACTATATTTGGGTATGCATTGGTATTCTCATGGGCCTGCATTTAAATAAAAAGTCGGAATACTCCTCTAGCCATTATGAGAAATCATTATACCAAAAAGGGAAACCTTGGTAATGGTCACGAGTGTCCTTCCTAGCCTACACAGTCTCGATTGAACATATACCACTCTTTTGGCATGGTCTCGTTACTAAGAAATATATTTTCTATGAGCTTAACAATCAAAGTTTGCACTTGAGAGACTTTAATAGATGGCATGAGTGGGTAGCATTGGAAAACTCTATTTCTATTTATGATTGACAACTAACCGTGTTTAGCTTTGCCTTATACAAATAAAAATACAAAAATACAATAAAGTGTGTATAGAAGGATCACAAGTTTACTTGCAAGCTAGATTTAACTTTGACATGGGGCATAGAAGTTTTTGACTAATCTCTATTGGTTTGGAATAATATAACTGAGATTGTGTTGCCTTGTATGATTATGCGCTCTCTTGCTTTGAGCTTGCAGGAAAAACAAGGATATGGTGCATTGATTTCCAATGATAAGCAAGATCATATCCATTAAGTTATCGATACCTTTTTTCGAGGACGAGCAAGATCTAGCTTGGGGAAGTTGATGACTGTGATAATACAACACTTTTTAGCAATATAAATTGTGTCATATTCCTATCATATCATGCTCCATCTAACTATTGCTATGCCTGATATGCATGATTACTTGTTTTTTATTAAATTCAATCTGAGCTTTGGACATTTAGTAGTTTAGGTAGAATTTTAATCCTCTTCCTTGTCTTTGACATGTGTGTAGGTGTTGATGATGATTACGGATAAAACAAAGGCAAAAGGACCAAAGAGAGCATAGTATGGAGGAGCTGTAGGGACCAGACTTAGCCATTTGAGGTGTTGGAAAAGTGAATTTTTCCAACTCCTCAAAATAAAGATCCAAGACCACAGGTTTGTATCCCTCGACGATACGAACTCAACGAGCCCAACAACACCCAAAACGGAGTTCATATGAAGAAATGGCAACCAAAATACTAAAGAGTACTGATGATTTGACGACCAACTATACAGCGGGAGCAATAATTCCGGCCGTATAGCTCCTACCGTATAGTTGCCAAAAAGGTCGCAAACAACGGGATTTCGCCCTCCAGAGGCTCCAGAACCTTCCCTAAGTCATATGAAGGTATTGGGGGAACCCTAGGGAACCCTCAAGACCTATATAAAGGAGGGAGGAGAGGAGGAAGCCACCATACACCATATACAAGATCTAGATCCCATCTACCGCCTCCACGGCGGCACCCTGCTGCCGTGCCACCTCCATAGACTCCACAATTCCACCAAGATCCAGATCTCCATCAACACCATCAAGCCATCCAAGCAAGAAGAGGAGGAGAAGGAGGACGCAGCCATCACCACGCCGATGCCACCATCACCGCTTCGTCATCACCATCTCCATCGCTGCTACTCCTTCATCCTTCCCCATCATGATCTCCATGATGGGTTGTAACATGGCTTGAACCCCCTTTTATTAATGTTATGATGATTTGAGTAATTGAAGTGTGGTGTGTTCTTCTTAATTAATATGTTTGTGCTTTCTGTTTACATTGTTCTAATCATGATATTATTCTAGTGATTGGAAATGTCCAATCCATTGTTGAGGAATTTACTAGGGATTCACGGAGTGTCACAAAACTTATCCTTAGTCTCTACTCTTCCATGGGTACCTGACAACTCCATGGGTAGAACTAATAGGCTATTTGCTATAAGTGATTTGTGGAGGCAATAGCAGCTTAGGATGCACCGCCCAGAATTCCTTCAAGATCACTCATGATATATATAGGTATAGTGTTGCAAATTGCTTGACCCCAAAGTGACAGACGGGATATCTTGTGACTAGCACACTTGCTTAGGAGTACGGTTGTCCATAGAACTTAATGCCTTTGCTCTAGTTTACCTTGATTGGTCTTGTTACCTTAATACACTATTCTCTTATGAGATGACCCATGTCCGAAGAGGGTGTGGACAATTAAGTTGTCTAGTTGCCACTTACCAACAGTGGGAGACAACGGTATATGAGGGACCGCCACAATTATAGTTAATAGCTATTCCATAAGCACTTATCATGCACACCGGTATACACAACATTACTTGAGGAATCATAGCATTAATATTTCATCTCATTGCATTCACCTCTTTTTAGTTTTACTTTTGTTCTAGTTTTCTTCCAGTCCTAGTAGTAGTTATTACAAAACATCTTAAATTCATTTATCCTAGCAACCTATAGAATAGGCTATTTCCAAACCACGGTTTGGGTGTGAACGTGGCCGCATTGACAACGTGGCTACGGGGTCGTGTTCACCGAGCTCCCATCAGAACAAACTCTTTAAATATTTGCTGCTATAAGTACTGCAATAACCCTGGTATTGATGCAGGAACCCAGCCCATCACCCTACAGGACAGGAAAACCCTGTTTTGTGTATTTTTAGCTTTCAGTGACCTAAGCAAAGTCAAACGGAGCTAAGATTCTAGGGATGTCAATATTTTGTCAAGAGAAGCACATGGAGCACTTGGATCTCACGAGAAGGGCTGGGAGGCCCAAAAGAGCCCAGGTGGCACACCTAGTTGGGGTGGGCACGCCACCCATACTCTTTCCTTCCTCGGCCGTCCAATTCACTTGATTCTTTCGTCCATGGAATCCGTCTGGCCTAAAAACCTCTATATAAAGGACCCCCGAGGCTTCCTAGAGGAGAGTGCCACACAAACACCAAAATAGAGCTGGAACCACCAAAGATTGGAGGGGGAACTCCATCAGATCCACCGCCAGAGGGATCTCTACCTTCTCCAACGTATCCACCGTCATCACCATGATGAAGAGGGAGTAGTCCACCTCTATACTATGGGTTTGTGGCAGTAGCTTGATCTATTTCTCGCTTGTTCTTCATAGATCTAGTACCATATGAGCTGCCCAACATGATTATGGTCATATATGTAATTCCTATGCGGTGGATCTTTATTCTATGATTTGATATGTGAGATTGGAACCTATTATGTGTGAGATATATTGATAGATGCATATCATGTACCCCGTTCTTAAGTACTTATTCTGATCCAACTTGTATGCAATAGCATGTGTGGGGAGAAGTGTGTATTCGATGGAGTAGCATGGTGGTAGTGATTGAATAGTGACAACAAATTCAAGATCTACTATGGTATTTACCTTTGTTTTGTTGTCTCACTAGGGATAAAGTGAATTCATGTGCTATAATTATCTTGTGATAGCTGATAAACTTGTTTGGTCAAGGTAGCATATTTGTGATTCAAACATTATGTCAAATTATCTAAGGCTATACTCTGTTGATTCTTAATTCAAGATTGCTTGGAGTTTTCCCTTTCTTGAGGAGTATAAGAGAGAGAGGTGTTGCATCATCTATATGTTAGGAAGTGATGCCCATATGAATGGTTATCAAACACATGTTGAAGTTCCACCAATATTATGTCCGTGAGGAATTGTTTGTGTCCGCTACAACCTAAAAAGAGAGTAGACAAGTGAACCCATGAATCCCGGTCCATTTTAAACCATAAGAAACACCTTTCCAACACCACTATCACACTTTACATTTTCTGCCATTTATTATTTAGAAAATACAAAAATACTTTCTTCACTTGAAAACACACACAAAACCCAAAAACAACCATCTTTTTATTGTTTTATCTTGCTTGCCTAGTTTACTTGTTTTACTTTACTTTATTTATATTTATATTTGATATTACTAATACAGAACCTTGTGCTTGAAAACCACACGGTGGAGTGGGGACATAAGACAAAAACTTTGCTTTGCAGGTTGCTAGAAGAGGAGAATAAGAATCAACCCCTTGCCAATTCCCCAAGAGTTTGATATAAACCCTCGAGTCACCCTTATGGTGAAAAGAAACTTGCTACAACACTCTGCACTTGGAGGCCCAACGAGTTGGTACACACGGAGTTGTTGCCATTAGAGAGGATGTGATGTGATGGTACACACGGAGCATGCATCCATCGGTCCTGCTAGTGCTGGACCCAGTGGCGAGTGGACTCGTTGGGGTCCCTGGATGCATTGCTCCAGGTCCTCGATAGTGGTGGTGCGCATGTAGGATCCCTCGAAGTGCTTGATGAAGGCGTCATGTATCTCCTCCCACAAGTCGATGTTGTTCTCTGGGAGGGTGTTGATCCATTGGCGAGTGGACCATTCCATCATTAGGGGGAGGTAGCGGGCTACGAGTAGCTCGGTATGGCTAGCGATTCCCATTGCCATGAGGTATGTGTCGTCCACACCACCGGGTCGAGTGTGGGATCGTAATTTTTGATCTCCTTGGGACCCTTGAAGTTGGAGGGTACTTCTCGCCTAGGAACATTGGTCTGAAGCACTATGGGTCGATCTGGCTAAGGGAGACTCTAGGCTCGCGGTCGCGGTCATCGCGGTTGTTGAGGGTGTGGCAGAGATCGTAGGGCTGACGGGCTCGCCATGCCAGGTTGTTGGTGATGTGGGTGCGTGCATCAATCGGCTGGCCGTTGGTCGCAACTGTGTTGCGATGTGGGTGCGTCTCGTTGCTTGAGAGAGTGGGATTCACTACCTGCGGCTGTAGTTGTCACGCTCGGGCAGTGGGCAGTTTTGCACGGCGATGGTGTGTTCGCCAGGGCGATTTGTGGATGCCGCCCTACTGCCGGTGGGCAGCAGTACACTCGCCTACGCGATTCGCAACACGCGTTCTGCTGCTACACTGCCTTGGCGAGTAGGGCCTGGGCATAGCGGATTTGGAGTGCACCTTCACCCATAGGGTTTAACCCGGCAACATCATCTTGACTCGCGATGACATTGTCCATCAGAGTGGAGTAGATCAAGAGCCTGTTATTGTCGAACTCTTGCGGTGAGATCAGGATCCGCGGTTGCTCCATAGGAGGTGAGCGGCTGGGTGGTGGTGGAGCTCTGTGCGCAGTCACCCCAGCGACTGCTGTCTGGGGCCGAGTTGCAGCAAAGATCGAGTTTGGCCGCGCATGCGGGGTCACGCTGTTCGTCGAAATTCTGCGCTCGGCCTTGAGTGGTGGTGATGAGGAGCCGCGAGATGCCACACTGATGGTAGCATGACAGTTCCCGCACGGTTTGCTGCTCGAGGCAGAATTTCTTGTGCTCGGCGTTTTCCTTGTTCTTGGCTGCTTCTAGAAGCTTGCAGTGTTCCTTGACCTCTGTCGTTGTTGGTGGGAGAGGCATGGCGAAGGGATCCACATGAGCATCATCATTCGCCATGAAGATGGCGATGTAGCGATTGGATCTACCGCGGATCTCCTCGGGGGGACTTCGATCCAAAGTTAGAGTCGAACATCTGGAGGATGAAGGGGTCCTCATAATCACCGAGTTGGAGAGCCGCGTGATCGAATTGGTATGGGACGTGGCGATGATGGATCTGGTGACCGAGGCAGGGGTCACCTAATAGACGTCGTCATGTAGGGCCGCATCGCTCCCGACTGCGTCACTCCCGGCCAGGTCACACTCGAAGGCCATAAGGGTGATGGAGCGGACCCGCTCCTCCGAAAGGAGGTCACGCGAAGGCGATCCGGATGAGATGCCGAATTCCGCCGATTCGGCCGGGTCAGTGAGGTCTGTGAAGCCGATGAAGAGGTTGATGGTGTCGATTGGCACCATGGCGGCGTGAGTGACCTGGCACGACGCTGGCACGTAGCTACTCGGCAGGATCTGGTAGAACCCGCCGGTGGCAATCGTGCGACCGGTGGCGAAGGGCTGGTTGATTGGAGTGTAGGTTCTCGCCGCAGATCTGAGACTTAATGATCCATGCCCCCATGATGGTCGCCACTATCGTGGGAATGGTCACGGCAGGTAGGCAGCGAGTCGCTTTTATGGGATGTATCAAAGGAGAATCCATAAAGAGTACCCTAGGGAGGCTTATATAGTGCTACCGCTAGGGTTTACATGGATAACACCGAATTAGTTAAGGATTCGGTGGCTAGACCTAATATGATCGGGCCTAGCTACGCTTCTGGTCCTTCTGCTTCCAGTCACCATGCTCCTTATTCGCATCTTTTCCAGTCGCCGTATTAGCGGGCCCTTGTCGTGGGCTTAAACCAGTCGAATCCACCTTCTAGCGATTGGCATATCCCCATCACAAGTCAGGCGGTGCTGCGTACCGCCATCTCCGTCGTCGTTTTCTTCGACCGGTCTTCACCAACGTTGTCATCAACAACGCTACCGCTATAACCACGGCTGCTCCATCTACAAACTATCAACACGTGTGTCTAAAAATGTTTTGTGGGTACATGTTTTCCTACTGTATGTTTCTGCTCATCATATTGTCAAACACATCCAACCAGCATGTTCGAGTTACATGTGGTACTGTTTGTCTTAGTCATGCTTTATATTCCAGAATTAATCATAAAAATATTGCCTAATTATCCAACAGTTCAATCTTGGAATATTTTAGCTCTCAAATTGTGAACCGGGTACTGAAGCTCCTTAAAAGAACTTGAGTTCTTACCCACGAAAGAGTTCTTCTACTGAAGTTCTGTTTGAAGTTGTATCCAACCTCTGTACCCACCTTCCACAGTCCCTTGCTTACGCAAAAGATTCACATTTGATGGGTTTTCATTGCATAACCTGCGGTCTGACGCCTTGAACTTCGCCTGCCTGATCAGTGCTTTACATTGCCATCAAGCCAGTCAGCAGTCACACAAGATGCGCGCGACATTGTCCCTTTTTTCTGTTTTATTTGGCTTGGCGGAGTGCCATCATCACAGGCTGACCTGACCTCAACGCAGACCAAATGCTGATGCCTCAGCTGCCACTGAGTGGGCCATCTCACCATTGTATCAGTCCCTGGTATCAGTTGAGAGTTCGCAAGTAGGGGACGTTTTCTTTTTCTTTTTGAGAATAGTCTAGCTGGACCCCCTTTCTTTCAGAATACTCTAGAAGCATCTGGCCATTCTCAAATACATCATCAGCAGATCATATACCACTAGAAATTATCCGGGGGACAAAATGTATACCCTTTTTATTCAGATCTCACATTCAGAAATCAGAAACAGTGAGCATACCTTGCTTTCCAAACAATCCAGACTCCAGAAACAGTAAAGAAATTTTCGAAGGCACGCATGCATTTTATTCAGACAAGGGGATATAAAAAAATAATCGATACAGATTTTGAACCCATATTAGCGCAAAATGAAGAGTGAATGGATTTCTTCTCGGTCGAAGGTTTCAACTCTCAAGACAGTTAGAAGAATGGTGCCCATGGTATCCTCAGGACAAACAGCATTTACAACCCCTGACTTGGCCTGTGCACTCCTGGTTACATGCTTCTATGTGTGATTTGAATCTGCAAGTTACATCTACTCTTGTAAATATCAGTGAGTGAATTCCATGTGTATGTATGTAGCTACTCATATTTACATGAAAGTCAGTCTGGTTCCTGGAAGCCGAGGATCAGCAGGTTTTGCAGCAATTCGAACATCCTGATGTGCTGAAATCAATCCAGTATGCTGCAGATAACCGACAACACCACGTTTGTACATGAAATGCCACGCTGCGGTCTGCTCAGCTTGATCTTTGGCCCAGAAAAGTTTATCTTCGCTTTCAGAACTGCCATCAGCTGCTGGAAGGTCTCAATATGCTTTTCAGCTGTCTACTCTGTCTTCTTGGAATGCTTTGTATATGAAATCTTTAAAGCGCCTGGAGTACTGTCTTGGATCTACTGCTGAAATGGATGTCGAGTCGTATTGGAAAGATTTGTATGCATGCTCAATCTTTTTGCCGATATCGTAGTCTTGAAGTATGTCTATTATGCCAAAATACAATATGACATCACAGTACTCCCCGGTTGGCTCTCCGATAACATCACTGTCGTTCTTTCGGACTGTAATTTCAGCTCTTGACAGCATGTTCGCCCCAAGTTTAATCTTAGACCACCTGCCCAGCCAAATAATATCAGTTCTGTTTATTGCTGGAAGGCTTAAACACAATTTAAACACCTTCATCAGATGCATATACAAGGGAAAATGGCGTAAGGATACTCTTAAACATTTGCTAATAGCCTAACCTGACCTTTCGTTTGAGTTGACAAATTGTTTAGTACCGCTGGTACTTAGGAGCATAAGTTAAGCATGAAAATATATGGTAAAGCTAGTGAATGTTAAAAAATGTAGACGATGGCAAGTTTCTAAACAAAACAGTGTTCAATAAGACCTTCCAAAACATTGTTCAGTAAGCAACTGAGGTGTGACCATGAACCGGATTGTTATTCTAGAATTAAGATAGATCACATCAGAAACTATATGTGGTACCATCATGGGAGATGGTAATTAATGGTCCTACAATACTTTCTACTCAGCAGAATGAAAATGCTGGCCCCAGAAAGTTAATACCAATTTTCTACATTTAAAAAGATGGGTGCCCAACACCTTTCAATGCCAAAATGGCTACCACAAAGAATATCAACCACTGCATTATGAAGCTGATGTTGGATATTTGTGTCGCTTTCGACATTTATTAAACATAGTTATTATCTATTTAAACCAATGCGGAAGTGTTTATATTATTGGTGCATTTGACGGGGAAGAATTGACGTGGAATTTCACTCCAGGTACCGAGGACACGGAATTTTACTCAAGAAAGTGACACTCGAGGTGCCGAGGATCGCTGTGCTAGAATACAGTAGAAGAATTAATTGATATAAACTCTACTGGGATTTTATATGTGTGTACGTGTTTTTTGTGGTTAAAACACATGTCAGAAGTGTTGGAGATATGCCCAAGAGGCAATAATAAAAGTGGTTATTATTATATCTTTGTGTTTATGATGAATGTTTACATCCCATGCTATAATTGTATTATAAGGAAACACTAATACATGTGTGTTTTGTAAACGTAAAAGAGTCCCTAGTAAGCCTCTTATTGAACTAGCTTGTTGATTAATAGATGATCATGATTTCCTGATCATGGACATTGGATGTCATTAATAACAAGGTCATATCATTAGAAGGATGATGTGATGGACACACACACCCATAGTAAGTGTAGCATAAGATCATGTCATTTAGTTCGTATTGCTCCAAGCTTTCAAATGCATAGTAACCTAATCCTTCGACCATGAGGTTATGTTAATCACCATCACCGGATGGGTGCTTTGATGACATCAAACACCGCTCAGAATCGGGTGGTTATAAAGGTGTCATTGGGTATTCTGAAAGTATGTGTTGAAGCGCATGGACCAAGATTGGGATTTGTCCATCCATATGACGGATAGATATGCTCTGGGCCCTCTCGGTGGAATGTCATCTAGTTAGCTTGCAAGCATGTGACTGGGTCACAAGGGATGACATAACATGGAACGAGTAAAGAGTACTTATCAGTAACGAGGTAGAACTAGGTATGGAGATACCGGCGATCAAACCTCGGATAAGTAGAGTATCGCGTGACAAAGGGAATTGGTTTCGTATGTTAATGGTTCTATCGATCACGAAGTCATCGTTGAGTATGTGGGAGCCGTTATGGATCTCCAGATCCACTGATGGTTATTGATCGGAGAGGTGTCTCCATCATATTCGCATATTCACGAACCGTAGGGTGACACACTTAAGGTTCGATGCTGTTTAGGTAGATATAGAATGTGCGTTGGAGACCGAATGTTGTTCGGAGTCTCGGATTGGATCTGAGACATCACGAGGAGATCCGGAATTCTCCGGAGAATAAGATTCATATAATGGAGATCATTTTCTAGGTTCGGAAATGTCCTGAGTGTTTATATGGGGTTCTAGAAGGTTTCGGAATGTTAGGAAGGTTCTAGAAATTTCTATGGAGTTTACTTGAAAACCAAGAAAGAAAGAGGAAACTTGGGGAAGGAAACTCCCCCAAGCCCCCTTGTCTGGCCTAGGAGGTGGGCCTAGGGGTGGGAACCCTAGGCCGCACTCCCTCTATATATAGAGGGTGGAGGCGCCACCCCTGCCCTTCACTCTTGCCCTAGCCGCCTCTCTCCTCCTTCCTTCTCGCTTAGCTTAGGAAGCCTGCAGAGAATTCTCTACTCCACCACCACCACCACGCCGTCAGGCTGCTGGGATTCCGTGGAGAGATCTACTACCTCCGCTGCTCGTTGAACGGGGAGAGGAAGGTGCATCGACTCGACGTGTGACCGCATGAAGCGCTGCCGGAACGCGGCGCCGGAAGGATCGTCTACTCGATCTTGAGATCGGCAAGTGATCGTCTACATCAACCACGAGATCCGATCTCGCACAAGGCTTTCGGATCTACAAGGGTTAGTACAGATTTATCTCGTTGCACATGTCTAATAGATTAGATCTTGGCTTTTATCTAGATTAGATCTGGGTTTTGTTCGTTCTTGCGGTAGAAAATTTTTGTTTTCCATGCTACGAACCCATCAAGAAGAGTTAGGGTTGTTTTGCAAGATCAGCTCTACCGGCACTGATCCACATGATTAGATTGGAATTGATCTGGCATATACAATCTGACCATGGCACATGACTCACACATGTGTGCTAGGAACTACTACCTCTCTTTCAGTACATATAGCCTACCCAAAAAGTCTTATAATCTGGAATGGTGGTAGTAGTGTATTTTAGACTCAGAAAACTGACATGTCTGATTGTGGTTTGTGACATTGCTCAGGAGTCACACAGAGTTTCCGGAATATTTGTAACATCTGGAAGTGGAGTCTATAGATAGTTCCCTACCCTCTAGCCTCATGAAGCACTGTGAGCGGCACCACGGGAAAGACATAGGAATAAAGGGTACACCGCATAGCGATTTTTTTAAAATAATACACTTTATTTAATGATTTTTAGATGTATTGTATGATTTTAAAAATTTACAAAAGTAGCACATTTTCAGCTTCGCCCTAGCCGAGTGAACCAATTCGGCCTGGGCCTGACCGAGTGGGACGTCGGCTGACAACCCAACATGCAGTCGGTCAGGCCCAGGCCGAATGGACCATTCGGTCAGGCCCAGGCCGAATGAACCGAATAGCTGGCCACGGGAGGAAAAGAAGAAGAGGAGCGGGGCGGCCCGTGATGTGGTCGACCCGGTGACTTCCATTCGGCCTCCACCTGACCAAATGGGCATTCGGCCTGGGCCTGATCGAATGGAGCATGCAGTCGGTTTGAGCCTGGCCGAATGGAGCATGCGGGCCCTGCAACCCCACGCGGCCACATGCAGTAGGTCTGCTCCTGGCCGAATGGAGCTGACTCGGCTTGGCCCACGCCGATTGGCCCATTCGGCCAGGCCGAAGCCGACTATGTGCTAGTTTTGTAAATTTTCAAAATCGTGCAATACATGTCAAAATCATTAAATAAAGTGTATTATTAAAAAAATCGCCACCGCATAGCCCACAAAATTCCCAACAGCTGAAACATGAATCATCTCGATGATAAGCTAGGTTAAGGAACTATGTACTTACTGGCTACATGATTTACAAAAAGCAGAAGCAACTACAACTATGACAGTAGTTTTAACTAGGAGAACAATAATTTAGTATCACCATTACCTGTTTGGATCAGAAAGAAAGTGATCTCTATCCCATCTTGAAACGCGGGGTGTTGCAGGTTTTTCACCATCGATGTCAATGGCACCTTTAGCCAAGTAAATAATAAAGTTAGCATTTTTATATTTTTACCAAGTATCTACCACCGTAAGCAGGTACCTCTCTCTCTCCTACCTCTGAAATGTATGCCCACCAAGAGACTGTAATCCATGATCTTCTCCTGCTCCAAAAATTCACAGTCCTTGTCCACTTGCCTACTTCCAAGTATTTAAGAACTAGATTAGCACAAGGGATTCAGATATCCTGGTTAGCTTTTGGTGCTTAGGCCAATAAATAAAAAACGTAAGAAAAATCAGACATAAGATGTTCGCACCTTTTGAACTCTTCAAACCATTGTTTTTGCAACCGGAAGATAAAGTTAAGGTCAAGATCTTTCAGAGTTGTATACTCATCAATCTCTGCCAGCGGCTTGTCAGTTGTCCGGCCAAGAGATGATCCTTTGAGATCAAATCGCCTATGAATAGTGTGATCGGAGCAGAACAGGTTCCCCATTATGACAAAACGAACCTGGGTAGAAGTGCACCAGCAAGCAAACAATCAGGATTCTTCACAACAGCAAATTCACAAGCAGGGTATTTATAGAATAATGACAATGAGAAAAAACCTTATATAAGCGCTATTTTCACTCTTCTAATACAAATGTCACGCATTTCATTCGTGTCGATGGAAAAGAAAAAGATTATATACTTTCTAACCTTCTTCTGGTTTGCTCCAGCCAGCTTTACACAGTGCAGACCAAAAAACTTTGCCACTAGGGTATTCTCAAATGCACGGACATGATTGTAGTAAGCATGAAGCATCTTGAGAAGAATCTGCATGGTAACAACTAATCATATATTTAGAATAAAATTTATGTTCATCTATGAAGTTTTAAAAGCATTTAGACAAACCTTTACTTCAGATTTCTTCATTGTCTTTATCATGTATCGATCATCGTTTGTCAAGTAAAAGAAGCTTCCACTCTTACCAGGGGATGAGAGCTCACGTAGAGCATCATCTCCACAGAGGGATAGCATATAGTCAGCTGGATCAACCTTGAACAGCTTGCGCAGTGTCCTGTGATTTAGTTCAGAATAAATATGTTTGTGAGTGTGTTGGTGAGCATGATACCATTATATGGTTATAAACTGACAGGATGAATCTTTTATCATGGGAGTGATGACCAACCGGAACACCTTTGGGCAGTAATCCTTCCATTTGAAATCGCTAGAATTGTGTGGAGGGGTGTATTTCGAGCCTTCTGGGGGGAATCTTGTCCATAGTTTTTCCTTTGCGTCAAATGCCGATGATTTCAGATCTAATATGACTTGACCTTGCCTTCCTACTGCATGCCTACGTCCAAGATTATCATATTCAGAGAATAAGTAAACTGTAACTTCTGATTTTACAAAGAACTAAAGCAATCTTATAAAAATGTTTTTTCTCCTAAATAACTCGAATTATCTAGTTTATTTTCTTCGCTAAAAACATTTATGATGTGCTTGAATTCTCTACACGCAAGTGAACCACTGGCCGCCCTCTTAGAAACAGGTAAACACCCAGCCTCGCTGCAGATCTCCGTGTGAATAATGTGCAACATCTGATTGACATTTGTAAACACCACAGTTGCAACAGTTTGTGACATTCCTAGGAAGATCAAGGTATTACTAATAAGGGAAAGAAAGGTACCTGATGCCGAGCTGCAGGTTGAGCATGAGCTCGTAGTTCTTGTGCCCCTTGGCAATGGTCTCCCCCTGCCGCTTCGATATCCGCAGTGGTGCAGTTGCACCCTTGGCAATGTGTGGCGCCGGAGAAGGGGGAGGCAGCCCCCTACCTTCCCTCGTACTGTTCCGACGCCTCCAGTCGTCGGGGATTTCGACCTTGACGTCTCCATCTGATCCCCAGTTGCTCCCACCCGAGAGATTGCTCCGGCCTGACGACGAGCTCCCGCGCCCACTGACCGACCGCGCCAGCCATCTGAGCGACCTCAGCGACGGCAGCGCCGACTGGCTCTCCGTGCCGGAGCGCACGCACTCCGGCAGCTCTCTTGCGAAGACCTCTCGCGGGTCGCGCGTCCTCGCGTCGCCCGCCGCCACTCCTGGGCACGGATAGTACACGCCCTTCTGTTGGAGCGCGCCGCCGGGGCCCTCGCGGCCCCAGAAACCGACATAGAGGCTGCCGTCCGACCAGCGGAACGTGCCCTGTCCGCGCGGCCGGCCGCCCTCCCAGCCTCCGTCGTACCGGTTGCCGTTGGCCCAGACGAGGGCGCCTCGGCCGTGGATGAGCCCCGCGCGCCAGCCGCCGGCGTACTCGGTGCCGTCGCGCCAGATGTAGCGGCCGCACCCGTCGGGAAGACCCGCGCGCCACTCGCCGTCGTAGGAGTCTCCATTGGCGTATCGCTTCTCGCCAGCGCCGTGCTCCAGGTTCTTGGCCCACGCGCCGCGGTAGGCGTCCCCCGCGGCTCCGACATAGGTGCCGGCCCCGTGCATGAACCCGTCGAGGAACTCGCCCTCGTAGGTGGCGCCCGACGGCCACGAGAACCTCCCGCGTCCCGTGGCCTTTCCGCGGCGCCACTCGCCCTCGTACATGCAGCCGTCCGCCCAAAGGTACTTTCCGTCGCCGCTGGGCGCGCCAGCAAGCCACTGGCCCAGGTAGAGATCTCCGTTGGAGAGCGCCCGCTCCGCGCGCTGACGGTCCTGCGGGTCGCTGCTGTCGGAGCCGCTGCACGAGGGCGCCGCGTCGGGGTCATCGCCGGGGGGCGGCATCGGTGCCACGCGGCACGCGCACGGTCGTCTCCCGCGCCCTGGCCGGGCGCGCTCGTGCATTGGTCGTCTTGAGGCGCAGGTCCACGGGCACGGGCAGGCTACCGGCCGTGGCGTGGATCGTACAAGGATCTAGCAGCGCCGGCGGCCGCGCGGGGGCGCGCGCCGCGGCGGCGTTGCCGAAGGAGTCGGTGGGAGGAGAGAGAAGGTGCGTGTAGAGAAATTTTTAGACCGTCCAAGCGGAGGGGGCGTGGGAGGGAGTGGAGGGGGGCAGAGCGACGTCAGGTGGGACGTGCAAAGTGGTGTCCTCTTCTCACTTTCTATTTTAGATTTCTTTTAGGCACTGTCCAGCTGGAAGTCAACTACTCCTAGTTCTTCTTTTCAAACACAAACAAGTGGTCTTTCTTCCTGGCCCTTGGGTCCAAATAAGACACCAATGATCCTTCATCTACGCAATCTTCAGTACTCCCTCCCTCCGTTCTAAAAAGATGTCGCCAATTTGTTTAAATTACTGCATACCTATATATATTAAATAGTGTCTAGTACATTCGAATTTAGAAATATGCGACATCTTTTATAATGTAGGATGTAGGACGGAGGAAGTATCTTTACCACTTCCTCGTATCCAAATTGATAGGTTGTCTAGATTCAGATGTATTTAATACTAAAATATATCTTATATATATTCAATTCGAATCTATTAATTTTAGATCAGACACAATTTTAAATAAGAGTTGGTGATGGTAGGTCGTTACTCCACACTCAACATCCATCATCTCACTCATCTAGACCGCTCCACCCGATTTGTTTGGGTTGTGCCTGGCTGGCTGCAGTGCAGTGCATGGAAAGCTGTTGTGTAGGAAAAGTTGTTGTTCTGAGTTTTGCTGTTTGACATCCTTTATACTGTAGGACGGAGGAAGTACCTTTACCACTTCCTCAAATCCAAATTGATGGGTTGTCTAAATTCGAATGTATTTAGTACTAAAATATATTTATATATATCTAATCCGAATCTATTAATTTTAGATCAGACACATTTTTAAATAAGAGTTGGTAATGGTAGATCGGTACTCTACACTCAACATCCATCATCTCACTCATCTAGATAGCTCCACCCGATTTGGGCATGTTTGTTTGGGTTGTGGTTGGCTGGCTGTGGCTGACTGCGGTGCTATGCATGGAAAGTTGTTGTGCAGAAAAAACTGTTGTTCTGAGTTTTGTTGTTTGGCAACTTGCTGGCTGTCTAGCTGTAAAATTAGAGATTGTCTGAAATACCCTCAAGTTTGTTGATTACTATGTAAACTAGCTGAATGCCCGTGCGTTGCCACGGTTACAAGCTTTATAACTATACATGTAAAATTCTCGATGACGCAGACAAATGCCAGCAAAAACATATTTTTATAATCAGCATGATAACAGCTATATGAAGATGTGACATGCCTATATTTTGTGTTTGTAACTGGTTTGTGCCCCCGATATCACTTCAGCAGCTTAGCTTATTCACCGATCACTGATGGTGTATATCCATCTCATGATGGTACAAAGCCATAATACTTTACTTTTCTTTAATTTCAAAAATAATACCCCAATTTGGAAATTTGCAAGAATAACCGACAGGTACTCATCGGCTTTACCAAAACTGACTGGTACTAATTGGTGTGGCCAAGCCGACAAGTGCATGTCATACCGGATGCCCTGTGACTGACCTACGCAAGCATGTTCGGTGTATGCATGCATGCATTACTGGCCGTTTTTTGAAAAGAACACCAAGAACCAGCTATCTGATTAACTTGCTGCTTTAAGGATCAACAATAATTATCCACAGCTAATTTACCAGCGGGAAATCACAATGACACTCGAAGTACTTTGCAATTGATGAATAATTTTCCTTCACCTGAATCAAATCTTATTCGTGGCACAACTTCGTCGATCGGTCGGAGATGGAGTCTTTCCTAAAGAAGTTCCTCCTGCCAAAACAACAATCTCCAACGGTTTGTGCGCGCAACACAAACCGTTGTACAAAATCCGTTTTATTCTTCCCAGGCTTACTCGAGGGACGGCGCACGGGAGCAAGGACGTGTACTCCATGTACAACAACCAGGCTCTCACGGCCTTCGTTTACCTCCTCGCTCTACGCCTTCGGCACGGTGGACACGCTGGTGGCGAGCCGCCTCACCCGACGAGTCGGGCGCCAAGCCATCATGCTCATCGGTGGTAGCATGTTCCTCGTCAGCGTGCTCATCAACGCCGCGGCCGCTAACCTCGCCATGCTCATCGTCGGGCGGACGTTACTCGGCATGGGCCTCTCCCGCTAGGCCACTCAGGTCTACCTCGCCAAGATGTCACTGCTGCGGTGGCGCGGCGGGTTCATCTCCGCGTTCCCTCTGTTCATCAGCATCGGGTACCTCGTTGCCAAGCTCATCAACTACGGCACGACGCGGATCCCAGGCTGGAACTGGCGCCTGTTGCTGGGCCTCACGGCAGTCCCGGCCGCAGTAATGGTGGCTGGCGCCGCGCTCATCACGAACAACCTGAGCAGCCTCGTCTTGCGCGGGAAGAATGACCATGTGCGAAGCAAGGACCCGAAAATTTTGCTAAATAACTTGATAGGGTCATTGCACACCAACCAGAACTCAGGCTTTGGACCTTAAGCAGCTATAAGCTATGAGTACATGCTTACTACCCTAATTAAGTAATTACAGCTAACTAACAACTAATAATCGATGGAAAATCAGATTCGACTGAATGCAAAACCAGAAGTATACGTTTGCCTACAGCCTGGCTGTTGAGTTGGTCCACGTGCTGCTTGGTCTTATTCTTAGAGCACCGGCCGCCCTCGCCGTAGCACCAGAGCACCGTCTTGGCTTATCCACAGCGATGGCGTCTCGTCTTCTATCCACACTCTCCATCTGCTGCCCTTGTTCCTCTCTGTCCCTGCATATCCCAGCAAGAGACAGAGCTGGACCACCCCGGCTACCTCCTCCAAGCCAACGGCGCCGACTGGACTGGAGCGACGCAGCTCCGCGGGAGCTCCTTTTCCTCTTGCTTTCTACCCCCAATCGACACAGCCGAGATGGTTGGCCGGGGAAGATTTCATTGAGGGGATAAGGTCGTGCGTCAGGGACAGAGAGAAGAGAAACGAAGGGTGCCACGCGCAGCAGGGAAGAGGAGGGGATAAGGTCGTGCATTTCATTGCTTCACTTTGCGGTGGCAGTGTTGTTGTTTCTCCAAGTAGCGAGGGGTAAAACAGTCCAAAACCGGCAGACGGAAAAACTGGCCACGTGACGAACGTACCACAAGAGAAATTAGTAGATAGATAACATGTGAAACATTTTATAATTACATAAACAAACAAAAATATATGAACCAAGTAATACAACAAATAAAGCTTTATCTAAAACACTCCATCGGTCCCAAATTAATTGACCCCACTTTATCTATGTATAGTTATATGCCTATTTATACAAAGTTTGGCCAGTTTGTTTGTGGCAAAGCTTTGTAAACAAAAAATCCGAACAAGCTTTGTAATTATTTCAAGAGCAACTCATGTTTGAACATGAAACATAGTCCAGTTTAAACTAAATTCTACTCTCTCCGATCCAAATTAGTTGATTCAGATTTATCTAGATTCGGATATATCTAGATTTATTTTATGTTAGATACATCTAAATTTAGATAAAATAAATTCAACTAATTTGGATAGAAGGGAGTACGTATATCCATCGGAACCTTAAACAACAATTAGTTCTTTCATCCACGTGGCTGCTAGATCGTAATATAGTTGCTAGCAAGTACTAGCTAGATCGTGTTTTTGCCGCACGTTGCATGCCCATATACGGTGTGACCTACAGTACACACGAGACAACTCTGTTAGGGTTCCTGTGGCAATGGGCGATCTCGCCCCACCGCTGCCGCCTACCCGTAGGAGAGTCTGTCAGAGCGTCGAAGACGTCTATGTCAGGAATTTGGGCGCTGTGCGCATCGTGCAGAGGAGAACTATTGCCGTGTCCAAGAAGGATACGTAGGGACCGAGGTGGAGGCCTTGGCCGCCATAAAACCTGAGGGTTGCGAAAACCTAAACTACCAGATTGAAGCGGAAGCACACCAGACCGTCTTCGATCCAGGAAGAGTTTTCGCCCACATCCAACCACAAGCGATGTCGATGCGGGAGGAGAAGGGCAAGGGGAGAGCAGGGATCTCGGCGATGGCACTAGCCAGGGGGAACACGGAGGGGAGCGGAGGGTGAACAACCAGGATCTGAGGTAGATGGTTGCGGCTCAACCGCCACGAAACCTGTCGATGGCATCTCAGGCGGGTCTACAGATGGTCCTGCCGGGTGATCATGGGGGCCTCGGTGAGAGACCTGCCCACCCGAAGCCAACCGGCCTCGGCGGCCCTGCTGCAGCATTGGTAGGATCTACACGGCTAGGCCAACTTGGAGGAAGAGGGCGGCAACTGGGGGATCAGATGCGGCAGGAGGAGGATCTTGGGTTTCAACAAGGACCAAGTGTGCAGCTGGATGGAGACGTTGACATGGAGGAGGATGTATGCATCGATTTGAAGAAGTAGCGCCACTGAAGAAGCCGGTACAAGAGCCAAAATCATGGAGTTTGCTTGCGAGATACCGAGCGAACTTCAGGCCCAACATGGTGGCTATGTTCGAGGGGTTCGGTGAGGAGGTGTGGAAGCTGAGGGCAAGCATTGAATACTCTAAGAGGGGGAAGAACTATTACATGATCACCTTATTTTCTTGTGGCGACTATGAGTTTGTCCGGCGTGGAGGGTCGTGGATCTTCAACAAGCATGTGCGACTAGTGAATGAGCTAGATGATGCGGTCCGGCCAGGCCCGTATCACACGCATGTGCAGGAGGTTCTACCGCACAGGGCCTCCAAAGTAGGAGGGCCCCTAATTTTTATATTAAACTATTATTTAGTGCTATTAATGACAGATTTATTTGGGTCTAATAAATTCATTGAACCATTCTACCGCTTAGTAATTTGCGTAGAATTAATTCCATATCCCCAGGTCACCCACTCCTCCATTCTCTCTCCTCTTTCTCATCAAGCTAGCATAGTTCTTCCATAGCTTCAATCGCAGCCCCTTTGTGGATTTAATTCCGTCGCGATTTTTCTAGAACAAATCTGTTGATGCAATGAATAAATGCAATATCCGTTGCAGTATGCACCTCTCAATCCACCTATTTATTTGGTGTTTTCTTCTCAATTCTGCTCAAGTGTTATGCTTCTTTCGATCCACTTTTCCCTGTGATCTGGCCGCATCGATTCGAGTTGGAAGCCCAGAGAGAGTGCTTGGTCACCGATTCATTAAGGATAACAATTAAAAACTCTTATGAAGAACTAATTGAATATTTCATCACAAGAAATGCTAGAAGGATGGAATGTTTCTGGTAAATTTTTTATCTTAAGGAGCTCTTTTGAATTCTATTATCACTTTCTGATAAGATGTAATTCTTCCAAAAATTGCACCACCAAACTAAAAATAAATATAACACAAAACCATGTTTCACTAATTGCCAATGGTTACATTATGGGCCAATTTTTTTTGTTTCGCACCGGGCCTCCATTTTGTCAGATACGGCCCTGGGTCCGGCCTTCGGAGATGATCTTGGATTCGATACCAGTATGGGTACGAGTGTATGATGTACCATGGGGAAAACAGGACAAGGAGACAGGGATGAAGTTTGGCGATGGTTTGGGGAAGGCGCTGGAAGTGGATGTGCCCAAGAGCGAGCAAGAGAAAAATGAGTTTCTAAGGGTTCGTGTTGAGCTGCCGTACAACCGCCGCCTCCAAACACAGACAAACTCAAATATGAGTGTGTCCCTTCATATTGCTTTCACTGTGGCTTTATGGGACATGATGAGGAGGACTATGAGAAACAAAGGCGCGGCACGCCATCACTGGATTATAGGGCATATGAACTAAGGTGCAACCCGTATAAGAAATTTGTGCACCGCACACACTATGTACCACCAGTGGGGAAGGAATCTGCGAAGAAAGGGCTGAGCTTTGCGAGCTTTGGCACTACAGAATCGCGTCGACCGGCCCACTCGCGTACGAGCTAGAGACTTACCCAAGAGGGCGAGCCGGAGGAAGGAAAGGAAAGGGTAAGATCACGGGAGGCCTCGGATAATGATATGCTGCCGCTCATGGATGCTACACCACCACATGTTTATGCCCCGGTACTAGTCGGATGCCATGAAGAGTTTGATGGACAGCAGCAGCCCCTAAAGGAGGTTGAGAAGCAGCTCTCAGCGCAGGTTGAGGCCATGCATGTGGACCAGGCGGTAGTTAAGCAGCGTGGAGGAGGCAGCGGGACACAAGATCAAAGCCTGCCGATCATACAGTTCCTAGAGGATGAGGGGAATCAGTCCACGACGGAAGCGCGGATGTTGGGCACAACCCAGTTGGTCCAGATGGAGAGCGCGGTAGGAGCAGAGGACCAGAACTCTAACCTGAATAAAACCTCTAGGCGCAAGAAAAGAGAGGAGTCGTTGGGTATCTCATACATGATACCTGCGCTTCATGGCCTCAACGCGCTTGCGGCCTCATATGGCGATTTAGATGTGAACATGCCAGCGGTTGATCGGCTCCCCAGGAAGCAAACGGCAGCCGAGGCCAAGAAGGTTATGCTGTTTGGCAACGATCTAGCCATGGTCCCATATGAAGTACAAGTTAAAGGAGGTGAGCAGAAGAGGAGCCGAGGAACTGTGCAAGCGCAGGTAGGACCAAGCGACACAAGGGGAACGACACAGAATGGGGGCATGCCAGCGCGAGGCGGTGGCAGAGGCAGGCGTGAAGACAGTAGAGGGCGGGCTGATGGAGATACTGAGACATCGAGGAGGATGGTTCCGACTGAGCACCGAACGCCTAGCCATCTGGTTTTGCCAGAACCAATGAATTTCCTAGCTCTGAACTGCCGGGGAGCCGGGAATGCCCCGACAGTTCGTGGGATTTTAGAACTTTCCCATCATTGGAGTCCTAAGTTAGTTTTTCTTTGTGAAACTAGGCAAAATAAAAATAAAATGCGTCGTCTCCGTTATAGGTTAGGTCTCAAAGGTTTTGCTGGTTTTAGTAGTGAAGGTTTTAGTGGTGGTCTTGCTCTCTTTTGGCATGAAAGTCTGGTTGTAGAAGTTAAAAGTATTAATGAAAGGTTTATTGACGTGTATATCCATGTTAAGGTGGGTGCTCCTTAATGGCACCTTACCTGTGTTTATGGAGAACCAAGAGTCAAGAATCGCTACCGTATGTTTGACGCCCTGCGAGATCTAAATACAAAATCAAACTTATCCTGGATGGTCCTAGGTGACTTTAATGAAGTGCTTTAGCCGGAAGAACATATGTCAATTACACCTAGAGGGGTTAGCCATATGAGGGAGTTTTGGTCTATCCTCCAAAATTGTAATCTCCATGACCTTGGATTCACGGGGTACCCTTTACTTATGACAATAAGAGACGTGGTAATGCTAGTGCGAAAGTACGCCTTGATAGAGCAGTGGCAACCCCATACTGGCGTCAGATGTTTAGCGATACAAAAGTTCAGCATTTAATTACCCCATGCTCTGATCATTGCTCTATTTTTCTACATATTGTGCAGGACGAAACTCCAAGAATGAAACAACCCCAGAGGCATTACGAAATCCTCTAGGAGCGGGCGCCTGAGTTGACGGAGAGGATAAATGCGGCATGGAGCAATGCTGGGAGTAAGGAGAACCTGGGAGAGATTATGAGCTACCTCGACCATGTCATGACTGACCTACAGAGCTGGGGCAAACCCAAGTTTGGCAACACGGTCAAAGAATTACAAAAGGCATGTACCACACTGGAGGAGCTTGACAAGAACAATGGCGATCAAGGAGAAATTCGGAGATTAACAGATCATATGAATGAGCTGCTGTACCGCGAGGACATGTTGTGGCTCCAACAATCGCGAATTAACTGGTTGAAAGAAGGAGACTGAAACACCAAATATTTCCATCAACGGGCGATTTGGCAAGCGAAGAAGAATAAAATAAAAAGGCTTAAAGATAGCTCCGGGGATTGGCAAGAGTCGAGTAAAGCCAAAGAGAGGATGGCCATGGACTACTTCAAGGATTTATACAATCGTGACCCTACTCTGAATCATGACAACCTGGTTCATTATCCCCTCCCGTGCTACAGTACCAAAAGCCGCCACTGTGCGCTCCGGGCCAATCCAAAGCTGAACTCACCGGCATCGTTGGTAGAGGGAGGCGGAGGAGCGGCGTTGGAGCCTCCTATATATATTAGGTGTAGGGTTTTGGCCTGGTGCCGATGTATGGCTCCTGTGATGTGCTCTTTGGGCCAGAGCAGCCGCTGGTGGCTGATGGCTTTGAAATATAGCCATCCACGTCTACATTTAAACTGGATATTATTCATATTTTTGATGAAATATCTCTCTAAACCCCGCCATTAATGCCTAAGAATCAAAGGGGTATGCAATCCTTTCTATTTTTTCCTGTGCAGATAATGACGTTTTATGATGGGAATCACTACATTAAAATCAAAGATACGAGATTTCCAACAACTAGAAGAAACCAAGAGTCGTGGGTTGGAGGCAGATGCTTTAACGACCAACTATACAACCGGAATAAAATTCTGGCCGTATAGTTGCCAACGACACCGCTAGGTCAAACAGAACAACTTCCGTGAAGGAACCTCTATATAAAGAAGCCTCGGGCAACGAGAAAAGAGCCTCAAGAGTCCCTGCCCCAGATCATCAGCCGCCGGAGGAATAGACTTAGATCTAATCTCCAAATCCTTCTCCACCATCATAGCCATATTCCACCACTTGTAATAGTAGATCTCTTCTTTGATTGCCGACATTGTAAGACTATTTGCTATCAATCTCATGATTTCCATTACAATGTTTGTGATTGTTGATCTCATCTCTATGTGTGAGTAATTCTCCTTGGGATAAGGGCTTCGGTCTAGCCATGTAGCGTTTGTGCATGTTATTTATCATAGATGGGACCATGTATTAGTTTGTATGACATGA
Source organism: Avena insularis (assembly GCA_023614405.1). Lineage (NCBI taxonomy): Eukaryota > Viridiplantae > Streptophyta > Magnoliopsida > Poales > Poaceae > Avena > Avena insularis. The sequence continues at coordinate 548,071,145 of CM042690.1, forward strand.
TGATTATTGTATCCTCTCTTGCCTCAATCTAAGGACTTGTCAGGTACCCAAGACCCCGAGGATTGAGCCAGGTATAGGGAGTATGAGTAATGACTAATATACAGGTTGGGAACCCCAGTGACAGAAGGGGTAATATGATTGTATGTGAGGGATTTACTTGGGATTAACGGTGACATCACTATACATATCATTAGTTCTCTTTCTTCTATGGATGAGACTAGTAGGTTATTGTTATAAGCGGTTGCGGAGGCAATAGCAATTATGGATGCACTACCCACATATAATTTATTTTTCTCTAACAATTAAATGCATAGATTATCTTTATCTTGTATTCCTATTAGATGTTTTGCACAGCTACAGGTGAAACCGAACGCCCTAGGCCCTCACTCTCCATCATCAACAACAATGAAAAGATGCAAACTATTGGTCCGGTAAAAACACAAAAGCAATTCTAAAACTCCTGAAGGTTCGTTAAAGTAACTTCACTACGCACCTGCTTCCCGAGAATTCAATAAACCTAGGTCTACTAGGGAAAAAGAAGCTATACTACATTCATAATCTGGATCGAAGGTATCAACCCTTTTTCTGGCGCTGTTGCCGAGGAAGCAATAGCTACCCTGGTGAGCTTAGTAGAAACCTTGCTAGTTCTAATTCTTGTTTTTAATTTTGTTAGTTTGATTTCAGTCTTTATTTGAAAAATCAAAAAAAATAGTTAGTCTTTAAATTCTTGCTTTTACTATTATAAGTTTCTGTTTAAGAAAACCCAAAAACATAGGAAATATGGCTGAAAAGAAGTTTGGGGAGTTTGCTACTCCCAACAATGAATATTTGCGTACTCCTATTACTCAGTCAGCAATTGTTGCTGATGACTATGAAATTAAGCCCCATTATTTAAGTTTGGTTTGACATAATCAATTTGGAGGCTCTGCTGTTGAGGATGCAGGTACACTTGAATACTTTCACTGAAATATGTGATATGATGCGTATAAAATATGTTGACCCCGATGCGGTCAAATTGCGTTTATTTCCTTTATCTCTTAGAGGAAGAGCAAAAGAATGGTTGCTATCTTTGCCTAGAAATACTATTATATCATGGGTGAAATGCACTTCTTTATTTATGACTAAATGTTTCCCACCTACAAAGACTATGCAACTTAGATCTAATATTACGGGTTTTAGACAGGAAGAGCGTGATCCACTAGCGCTTGCATGGGAGAGAATGAAAGAATGCATGAGAAACTGTCCTAGTCATGGGATGGAAGACTGGTTAATTCTCCATTTATTTTATAATGCTCTTAACCCTATATCTAAGTCTATGCTTGATACTATAGCTGGAGAAACGTTTATGGGTAAACATATTACCGAAGCAAAGCAGCTGCTAGACAATATACAAGACAACCATGCCCAATGGCATGTGGATAGATCAAACACGAAGAAGGTGAACTCCGTTTCACCACAAGAAAATAAAGAACTCAATGCTAAGTTGGATGATCTCATACTAACCATAAAAGGTAAGAAACCCAGGTAAGAGCTATCCCTGAAACAATATTGAAGAAATAGACTTCATAGCTCATAATGATTATAACCCTGCTTGGAAGAAGAATTATAATCCTAATTTTCAGAAACACTATTCTAATCCTGCAGGTAACTCTAATAATAATATGGGAACTAGTAATGGTAGTCTCCAAGAAACACTTAAGTCTTTTATAGACTCACAAAATGAACAAAACAATATTTTTGTTAAAATAATGGAGAACCATGATGCTATGCTTGGTAAATTATCTAACCAAGCTGTAAGTTTGAGAAATGATTTGCAGGCCCTCCAAGAAAGAATGAGGATCGTTGAGGCACAACTAGATAAGATAACCGAGAGTCAAACTCTCATTCTAGCTAAATTTGGAGAAAAAGCTAAGCCCAATCCTGTTGAAGACCTCAAGATGTTGAGAATCTAAAGGAAGGAGCCTGAAGAACTTGATTATAGTAATGCTCCTTCACCAAGCTACACCGTTGAAGATCTCGTAAAAAGGATCAACATTAAGATTCTGGTAAATGAAGGAAATGAGAAAGGTATGTACCAATACTTCGTTAATCAGGTAGCAATAAAGGTAAGTGAGCTTGAGAAAGAATATAAGCAAATTGCTGAAAAATTACCTGTGAAGCTTGATGACATATTTGAGCCTACTATTAAGATTAAAATTGGAACCAATGAGATAGCTGCACTTTGTGATCTAGGTGCAAGCGTTTCAACAATTCCAAAGAGTCTTTTTAACAAGTTAAATCTTGGCTCTTTTGAGATCACCGAGTTAAAATTGCATCTAGTAGATTCTACCTACAAACAAGCTGTAGGAATTAAGGATAATACTTTAGTATACATTAAAGGTTGTCCTGCTCTTATTGATTTTGTTATTGTTGACATGCCTGAAGATGCTACTGCTCCTATTATATTAGGCCGTCCTTTATTAAGAACTATTAAGGCTTTGATTAATCTACATGAAGGGAACGTGAAGCTTCAATTGCCTTCACGGGATCCGTTTGTTATTCATTTCCTCAGGAAGAAGAAAGTCAAGCATGATGAAAAGGAGGCTATCACTTTGAAGGCCAACTATTTTGGAGTGGGTGTTCCACTCATCTGGCCTAAGTGAGAACATTGAGGTCAAGCTATTAACCATAAAAGAGCGCTTTATGGGAGTCAACCCATGTGAAATAAAGGTTTGAGTAAAGTTTTTCAGTTTTAGTTTAAGTTTTAGTTTTAATAAAGAGTGCTAGAAAACTCCAATTGAGGAGAAGAAGTTCGGTAGTACTAAAAATCCTGCTTTATTCATGCTGTTGTTGGTTGACAATATTTACTGTCAATTTTCCGTCAAAAACAAGGTATTTCGCTAAGTTATAGGATAAGAAATAATTTTCAAAGAAATAGAAGTTTTTTGATGCATACAGAAGGTTTAACGACCAACTATACGGAGGGAATAAAAATTTCGGCCGTATAGTTCCGGTCGTATAGATATTTTTGCCATCGGCAATTTTTCTTTCATATGTACTGAAAGTTTAAAGACCAACTATATGGCAGAAATAAAAATTCCTGTCGAATAGATATCGATGCCTTTGTATAATTTCTTTTCCCAGGTACAGAAAGTTTGACGACCAACTATACGGCGGGAACATATTGTTCCGGCCATATAGTTCTGGCCGTATAGCCGCGTCGCCGGGTGGAAACCTTAAAATTTTGACAACATGCCAACTATATGGCGGGAACACATTGTTCCAGCTGTATTGTTCCGCCCGTATAGTTGCGTCCGACCACAAAATCGCACGGGAAGGTACCTCCATTCCTAAAATTTCAATCCTTTTTCTCTCTTCTACCTCCAAACCTTCTCAAAACCTCAAGAGATCTTCATCTCTACTCAATTTTATTCAATTTCCTCACACACAAGTGATCTACGGTATGTTTATCCTCCGATCATCCAATTACTTTTTGTAAATTCATCTTCGATCTATTGTCATTATCAATCTAGGGTGAGACCTACTATGAACTAATTGCCATGATTATCTTGCCTAGATTATTATTTTGAGGAGATTCTTTAGTGTGCTATGATGAGGAATATGTTATACTTACTGTTGTTGGATCAAAAAGTTTTATTTTGTCTTTCTTCAATGTTTTAGATGATGAACACAAGGAGCCAAACTCTTGCTCATGCCGCCGCTAGCGCTTCTCGGGCTGTCACTCAAGAACGCATGGGGATACGGTTCAGGAATGAGCTCCAACATGATCGCTTCAACAAGATCAAGAACCGTGAAGTGAAAGACACCAAGTGGGCTTGCCCCATTATATTGAACCGACTCGGTATTTCTGATGACTTCAATTTACTTTGCAATAGAGCTAGCCTGCAAAACATTGTGTACAATGATGTGCCTACTTATCGCTGCTTAACTATTGAATTCCTAAGTTCGTTGCAAAGCACTGTTAAACTCTAGCAAGGAGAGGACACAATTTATTTCTGACTTATGAACAATAACTACACTTTAACACTAGATGAATGGTGCACATGTTTTAATTTTCCAAACAATGATGTTAATGCCTTGCGCATCCTTTACTGGCTTAGACCCTTCCCCTACACAATATTATAATGGAATAAGTTTCACTAGTAGAGTGAGCAAGGGGAAGAATATTCAACATCCCGCAATTCACTATTTATTCTATGTTATTACTAACACCTTGCAGGCACGTAATGAGTTCACAAGACTCAATGAGGAGGACATCTTAGTCCTCGCAAAGGCTGCTTACATCAACTGCAACTTGTCACTCAACTTGGGCACAATCCTTGTGCGCTACCTGGAGCACCAATCCTCCCAAAGCCAAGGACCAATCACAGGTGGAGGCGTCATCACCGTGCTTGCCACTGCCCTAGGCATCGACCTAGGTGAGTTGCAACTTGTGCTAAGTGAGCGACGTATTGGTTTCTCTACTTAAAAGCTTGTGGAATGCTCACTAGGAGAGGTGGTGTTTATTACATGCATATTGCTGGAGCTGGGCGTCTCTACCCCGCTCCTATGCCTAATGGTCTTTTCTCTATCGAGAAAGGACGTTTGCTATATGACCTATAGGTTGAGCAACACCAACCCGAGGAGGAGATTCCGGAGGAGGATGAGGACCAAGAAGAGGAGTAATAAGTTCCTTATCAAGAGGAGCAGCCACAAACCCGGTTCTCCACATACCAAGACTTCCAAGAACTTGGAGGGACTGTGGAGAGGATGCATAGGCTCTCTTTGAACCTCTTAGGAACAACTAGTAATTTATCAACTCAATTTGCGAACTGGAGTAACGACTTTTTCCCGCCACCACAATGATTTGAAGGGCTTGCAAAAGCCTAAGCTTGGGGAAGTTTTTCCTCATGTATCTTTATTTGGTGTTCATTTGCTTTCATTTATTTCGAGGTTGTGTTTTTAATTCTAGTTTATAAGCACTCATGTTGGTTTCCCCAACACTTTATTTTTAGTTCTTTCTATTTTCTTTCGAGATTTTCTAGCCGAGCTTTGCTGCCATTTTACTATTCTTTAAACTCCCTCTCTTAAAAACAACAAAAAGATTTCTCCATTTTTCTTTATTTTCCCTCTTTCTTTTTCTTTCTGCCTCGAGGTTTTCATGTATTTGTAGGAGAGTGATCAACTTTGAGTTTCCAAGAAGCAGATAAAAAAGGAAGAGAGAAGTGGAACCAAACATGAGAGGTATGCCTTATAACTCCCCACTTTTGAATTTTGAGAAACCCATGCTAGTTAGTAGTAAATGTTGAGATGTTATATTGGTGGAGTGAGTCTTTGTGTTGTAGTAAGATTTTGTTTGCATGGGTATTTACTTGGGTACATTTTGTTCTAGCTCTCATAATTAACCAAGTCTTGCCTAAAAATTGCTAAACAATTATAATAAGAAAAAGTCTCAAATTGAAGTCTTGGGTGTTGTAGTGCTTAGTCTTGAAGGCTTATTTCTAGAGACACTCAACAACCACTAAAAATGTTGATTGACTTGATATCTCTCTTTAAAAGGATTTTTTCGATTGAATTAATGTTTAGCAGTTTTTGTGAGCATGCCAAAATTTGACTTGTTAATAATAAGAATGATGTAGCTTTATGCGTGTCAAACTTCATGGGATGCTAACAACTCCGCTAGCCTACGAACGATCTTCATGGAGGAAACTCCTAAATTTCGGCTATGATTTGATTAAACACATGTAGCAGCAATGCTATAGTGGGTAAGATTCTTGGCACTCCTGGGTAGCTGTAATCATGATGGAATCTGTCGTGGGAATGACCACGGCAGTCGCTACCAGGGGTAGCGATTGATGAGATTGGGGGCAAGAGCTGGCGGCCATCTGTGGAGCGAGATGGGGATGGATGCACATGGATTTATCCAGGTTTGCCCCCCTGGAGGGTAATGACCTACTCCTGCTAGATTATATTGGATCTGAGCGAGTTACAGGGGTGGCGAGCTCAGCGTCTAAGAAGCGAGTCGTTCGAAGAGGTGTATGATGGAACGTGAGTACAAAGGGAACCCTAGGAAGGTTTATATAGGGGGTACCTCGCTAGTGATTACAGTGTTTACAACCGAACTAGTCAAGGATTCGTATGGTTTGACCTAATCCGACTGGGCTTCAGTTATGCTCCTGGGCCTCCAGCTTCCAGTCGCCAGGCTTACTCCTTAGTCACATTCCAGTCGTTATCCTGCAGGCCCACTCGCAAGTCCTTTGACCCAATTGGAACGTCCTGGTGAGCATACACCATTCGGCATATCCCCATCAGTAGTCCCCGAGGCCAGTGTAGATTTAGCGTACGCGTTCATTTGGCAGTCGAAGTAGGCGGGTCTAATTTGGACGCCCAGTTGAATCGGCGATGGGCTCCTTCAATGAAGGAAGGAATTTTCCCACCAAGTCTTCAGTCGCAGCTTTGGCGAGTGGATTTGTGCTTGAGTCACTGCCCTTGCCGAATGATTTAAGTGTACCAGCAAGCGAGTCGAGTGGCAGAAGTTGGACCGACAACTTGATCAAACTAGCCATTGGGTAATCCAACGGTAACTTCGGCGTAATTACCGCAAGTAACAGCTATCTCGAGATTGGCGGATAGCGTTACCCTTATAAGGAGAGTGGCGAGGAGGCTCGCGGATCTTCTTCCGCATCTCTTACCCGCACTCCCCCAGTCACTTTGTCTTCCTGCGATCTAGAATTTCCAGACTGAGCGACCTCATCTTCTCCCCAATGGTGCCTCCAAGGGATCTGTGGGGGAAATCCAAGTGTACCGCCACGCAACTCAAGTCGTTCGAGGACACGGGGGTTCTCTGCAAGGGGAATTGGTGAATTCCTACACCCTCCGAGATCGAGCCAAAGCCTCACGCCGGCGAATTCATATGCTTCCCAAGCCACCTGGAGAGGGGCTTGGGGTACCCACCTCCATCTTCTTCCGAGGATTCTACGCGTACTATGCGATCAAGACGTCAGATCTTGGTCCGCACAATATCGAGCAGTTGGCAATCTTCGTCGCCTTATACGAATGTTATCTTGGATGCCGCCCCTATTTCCCGTTATGGCTGGAGTTGTTCCACGGCTGCATCGGGCGTGACGGATCTGACGGCCCTGTCTTGGCGGCAGGCGGCATCACATTTCAACTGAAGCCGAAGGAGAATTTCTTCAAGATCCTGCTATCGAAGAAGGTCGCGAGCTAGTGGAAGAAGAGCTGGTTCTATGTGAAGGAATCCACTCCCTCCAGCGAAGTAGCACTCCCCGAGTATGTCGCGGAGAGGAGAAAACCCCACCGACTGATAGCGGCGAGGCTCCACGACGATCAGAGGATGGCCATCGTGGAGATGATGGATCAAATCCAGGCGCTGAAGGACAAAGGGTTGACGACGATCAATATATACAACTTCTGGCTCGGGCGGCGCCTGGTCCCATTGGCGACCTGACCCCAATGGATGTATGAATACACCGGGAAGAACAATCCTTCCCATACCAGCAAAGAGCCGTGTGACTCCGCGGACTACAAGACTGCCTTGAAGAAGATCACCGACACGGAATTCACCACCACGTCAGCCGGGCTTGCCCCGTATGTGCCCGAGAAAAATGAGGCTCCTACGGTAAGCCCCTCTCGTTACCTTTGTCTTCAGTCATGACTCACGTGGGGTAATTTGGAGCCGCAGCTTGTAATGTTCATGCGTGGCTGATACGTCCATAACGTATCTATAATTTTTGATGGTTTTATGCTAATAATATGCTTTTGATACTCCTTTATATATAAAGTTTATGATTTATTTGGACTAACCTACTAATAGTTGCAAAAGTGCACAATGTTCTTGTTTTACACTTTGATGTGTAGGAATTACCAAGAATACAAGTGGAAACCTTGTTGGAGTCAAATTGGGATTTTCCGGAAATCTGTCTCAGAACTCTTTTTCAAGATGGTCACATTTCAGGTCGAAGCCAGCGTCAAACGGAAAACTCTTCAACTACAAAGTTGTTGAAAATTTCACGACTAACGTTTTGGACATACAATTTAGCTGATTCCGAGTCCGGACAGGCCCGTTAGACCCGATTTACTTCAGCCCAAGATGGGGTGACGGGAATCTGAGAAGCTGTATAAATAAAGGGAGGAAACCCAATTCGTGGGAGACACCTCCACCCATGAACCATGGATCCCATATCCATGGGGAAGGGCTTCTAAGACGCCATGAAGGAAGGGTGCTAAGGGGCAGTGCTCCCCTGTGATACCGGCGGCGGGGAAGGAGTCCTCCGCGCCGTCGCCGCCTCTTCACCATCTTCACCGCCATCACCATCGACTCCACCACCATCTTCATCGTTGTTGCTGACTCCCATGATGAGGAGGGAGTAGTTCTCTCTCGAGGCTAAGGGTCCTACCGGTAGCTTTGTGTTCATCTCTCTCTATGCATGATCATATTATGATCATGAGCTTTGTAATCAAGTAGATCTACCTTGCTACTCAAGTGCTTTAATAGATCTCTTCTCTCCCCATGTGTGTGAAAGTGACAGCATGCACACCATGGTGGCACTTAGGCTAGAGATTACAAATACTTGTTATGAGTTATATTTGGAGTTGGATATCTCTATAAAATTGTGGTGTTTGTTGGAACCATATAGAGCTCAAGGTGATAGTGTGGGGTTATCTATATGGGAAAATTGAACTTTGAGGAGTGTTGTTATAGCCCTACCATGGATTAGAGTGTCCAACCGGAGAGTAGTTCAGAGTAGTATCATGAAGAAAAAGATATTTATATGAGAGTGTTCACTAGCGAAAGTATGATCCCTAGGCCTTGTTTCTAAACATTGAAACACCATTTACAACTAGATCTGTTACATGTTTGCTTGCTTCCATCTTTTTTCCTTTAGTCTTTTCCTCCCGTCAAGCTATTTTCTGGCACCGTTGTCTTATATCCATACCACTTGTATTTCACTATCTCTTCGCCGAACTAGTGCACCTATACACCTGACAAGTGTATTGGGTGTGTTGGGGCCACAAGAGACTTCTTGTATCTTGATTGCAGGGTTGCTTGAGAGGGATATCTTTGACCACTTCCTCCCTGAGTTCGATAAACCTTGGATAATCCACTTAAGGGAAAACTTGCTGTTGTTCTACAAACCTCTGCACTTGGAGGCCCAACAACTGTCTACAAGAATAGAAGTGCATAGACATCAAGCTATTTTCTGGCCCTGTTGGCAGGGAGGTAAGGTAAAAGGTATTCACACCGGAGGATTAAAGAAGAAGAACCTCCCACGGCAAACGCCTATTTTCTGGCGCCTTTGCCGGGGACGTAAGGTAAAAGGTACTCACATCCTCCGGTGTGAGTGCTCGAAGTTATTTCCTTTAGATTCTGCAATTTTGTCTTTTTGTTTCTTGTTTTCACTAGTTAGGCTTAATGGAAAACAACAAAAAAATTAGAGAACTTTATAGTATTTATCTTGAGTTAGGACATGAAGTGTTTGAAGAGAAAATTAAAAAACCTATGGAACTTTATTTGCATGATAATAGCAATGTTATTAGTATCAATTCTTTGGACACCATTATTGCTAATGCTATGGAAAAGTCTAAGCTTGGGGAAGCTAGTTTTTATGAAAATGATCTTTTTAGTTCCCCAACTTTGGAAGATAGTTATTCTATTGCTTATGATGATACCAAACCTCCAACATATGATGATTACAATAATGAGTATGATATTTTCAGTCCACCTACTATTGAGGATAAAATTAATTATGATTACAATACGCCTCCTATATTTGATGATTATGGTGATGAGAATAATAATGATAGCTATTTCATTGAATTTGCTCCCACTACAATTAATAAGAATAACTATGCTTATGTGGAAAGTAATAATGATTATATGCATGTGGCTCATGATAAGAATGTTTTATGTGATAGTTATATTTTTAATTTTATTCATGATGCTACTGAAAGTTATTATGAGAGAGAGAAACATGGTTTTATGTATCTCAACAATATTAAGTTTCCCCTCTTTATGTTGAAAATTTTGAAGTTGCACTTGTTTTGCTTTCCTATGCTTGTTGATTTGTGCTTTCATGACTTGTTTCTTTACAAGATTCCTATGCATAGGAAGTGGGTTAGACTTAAATGTGCTTTGAATTTGCTTCTTGATGCTCTCTTTTACTTCAATTCATATTTCTTATGTGAGCATCTTCTCAAACTATCATGCCTAACTTAAAGGCATTAAAGAAAAGTACTTCTTAGGAGATAACCCAATAGTTTTATTGAGTCTTGGAAGTTATTACTTATGTAATAACCTCTCCTTATCCTTTTTTATTTGATTTTTGTGCCAAGAATAACCTCTAGTGAGAGGGAAGTAAGATTTGGGGAAGTGCTGTCCCGAAACAGATTTTTGTGCTTCACTGTAAAAATTCGTGAAAAATCTCTGATTGAGCTGTAATTTTTTGAATAAATCCCCCAGGTTGTTAGCTAAATTTCGTTAGTTCAACTCTTTTATATTTGATCAACATAAGGTCTTCCAAAAAATCGGTTTTCACCTGCTGGTCTGTTTTGACAGATTTCTGCCATTATTTGCATTTGCCTCTTTATCGATCTCTTTTTGGTTCTTTTTGGTGAACTGAGCTTTTTGAGGAAATTGCTACAGTAGCTTGTGTTTTTAATGAAAGTTTTGCTGTTTTAAAACTAAACCCAAAAGGTTTATTATCTTTTGAATGCACTAATGTTGCTAATGAAGATTGTGTGAAGTTTTGTATGAAGGAAATTTTCAGGTGTAGGGAAAGAATGATGTAATGATATGAAGAATGGACAAAATCTCAAGCTTGGGGATGCCACCCCGTGTCACCCCAAGAAATATTCAAGAGGTACAACCGTCAAAGCTTGGGGATGCCCAAGGCATCCCCTTCATCAATAAAAATCTCAGGTCTTTCTAGACACTTCGTTTTTATTGTTTCATGCACTATTGTGTTGTTCTTAAAGCGTCTTTATTTTTGTTTTTAGTTTTCTTTTGTTTGGTTTGCTTAAATAAGTCGGTTGGATCCCAGCACACTTCTTTTGGAGAGAGAGACACCCCGTTATTCATTGCTTAGAACACTCTAGTTTTCACTCTTATTGTTTTGTGAGTGTTCTATTTTGCTAGCACTGGGTTTAGCCTTAGTTTTCTTGTGCTTTCAGCTTAGAACTTTTTAGTTCTTCTTTGTGGATTTGTGATACAAGCCCACTGATATTTATTTATTATTATTATCTTTGTGATTTGTTTCAAATAAAGTTGATTTGGATAGAAAAAGGGTAGGCAAGTTCATGCTTAAGTGGTATAAAAGGAGCTTGTTTTTGACTGTGACTTAGACTTTATCATGTCATGCTTGGTATTGTTTTGCATTTATGCTTAGTGATTATTTCTGTAGCATGACATGTTATAAACAATTGAGATTGGTTAATGTGCCTTGGAAGAATCATGCATTGTTTTAGCATATTAAAACATAGTATTGTGGTATTCTCTTTTGATGCTTTATTTGGGTTGACTTGGCGCATGCTCACACCATGTTATGACTATCCCAAGTCACCATAGCCTTTATGATCCTTTAGTTTTCGACTTGTAGTATCACTTTATGCTTTGATTAATGATGTTTTGTCGCTCTGCATGATTATGGCCATTATTTCTCTCTTAGTTGGTCGCTCCCAGTCTTTTGCTAGCCTCCATAACCAAGTATGAGTTCCACTCATGCATCCAACTCCTAAAACCAAGTTATTCGAAAGAGTCCACCATACCTACCTATTAGCATTTGCTATTCCAAGTATATTCATGTTTTTATCTACCTTCCGAATTAAACTTGTTATGAGAAAACTAGTGATTAAAGCTCTCACGAACTTGATGGCACACTTTACTTTTATTGCCCCTAATAAACTTGAACCATTGTGTCATCTGTTGTATATGCTTGCACTTATACGTTGGGGATTAGCAGAACCATGCTGTCATGGGGAACACTTTCAACATTGCACTTGTACTTTGTACCTAGTTGATATCATGCTCTTTTGTCTATGGATGTCGTCGGTGTGAAATGAACAGGGAGCTTGTAAGTCCATGGAGTTATGTATGTGTGTTAGAGAAACGCCTGGACCGCCGGTCTAATCCATGCTGTCATGGTGGAAACCTGTAGCGTAACCATAATGAGCTGTCTATGAAGCATTCTTCTTATAAAAAAAAGAGTCGGATATTGAGAAAAAGAGAAAAAGAAAAAAAATAGATATGAGAAAAGAGGAAAGAGAGAAAAAAACACCATTTTCCCATGGTAAATGTAACACCCTCGCCTGATAAGGCTGAGTTCCTGTGTATAGTGCCAATCCCTGGATCGGTTCACTGGCACACACAGTATAGATGAATACCAAAGAATATAATAGTGCATCATTATTACATCGAATGATCCAGAATCTGTAATTATTACATAATGCATAGCTCAAAGGCTAGCTCAAATAACAAAGTAGCATACAGAAGCATAAACAGATAGTAGGCTCCATCTTCAATTGTGCCACAGGCGAACAACTATTGAGTGGAGTATCGCTACCTATTCGATCACTCATAATCGGTATAACCTGCAACATGAAACTTAGCATCCCCGAAGGGTCAGCACTTGGAATGCACTGGCAAGTGGAACAATGAGAGAATCAACAAGGCTAATAACTATATGCATATCTGACTTGTGGGGTTCAGGCTTAGTTGCAGCAGCAAAATACTTTATCCTATCTTTTGTAAATCATTTGTAAAACATTTGATATTTTTCACACAACTCAATTATGTTTCAACCACAAGTTTTAGCAATTACAAGTTAGAATGAAAGAACATGTCATAGCACCCACAATTCAGCAACTCAATCGTCCATTATCGAGGACACGGCTAAGCACTTAGTTTTACACCCTGCAGGGGTTGCACACTTTACCCATATGACTTGGTCGACCGCTGCACTACCGACACGCATATTGAGTCGTGATAGGGAGAAGTCCAAGAAGAGACAATTCGGGAAGTAGCTCCCCAAGCCCATCCACGCACTGTTCCAACCTATCATAAATCACTACATCTCTGGATACGAAGAGCTCGGGTCGCCACAACCTACTAAATCCATCCAACCACCCATAACTCACTGGCATATGGCTGTACACGTAAGCTACCAAATCAAGACACTAATCATTTCTCAGAAACCTGGGTGGCCATCCACAAGTGAGCTACTCGGGTAAACCATAGACATGGGCCCGTCATTCACGAACCAAGCAATTACCAATCCACCCAGATAGTTCATTAATTAAGTTGTTTTCACTTTCCAAACACGTTCTTCCAAAACAAGCTTTACCATGGTGTATCCCACCCTCGTCTACATAAGCACAGCTAAGCACAGCTACTTACGACGGCTCGCCTAACAGATAGACTACGGCATAATAGGATATAGCATAGCAATAGATAGAACTTGTAAAACAAAACAAGCTACAATGCATATAGAAAGTAGATAGGACATTTATGAAGCTCCACTTGCCTTTAGTTGATGTAGTCGTTCAAACAATCCTCACAATTGCAATCATTGCACTCGTCGCACTCAAAAGACTTGCAATCACAATGCTCGCAATCATAGCTGTAGCGATCATAATAGTTACACTCCTCGCAATCTATCGTTCAAAAGAAAAAGCACAACAACATATCATTCAAACATTACAATCATGCAACAATACAATAAAACAATGATGATCAAATGCATGCATGATAATTTAATATGTCACAATGGTTGTAATTAGTTATCTAAACAATACTAGATCACATGATGCATGTAGAAGTGTTTTAATGCAATACAGTATTTGTTATCCAATTTCAATTGCCAATAAAGGAGTTTTAACATAACTGTTGTAACTTCTGTACTAGTTGCCTAATTAAATTTATATCTGAACTGTAATGGATAGAGGGCTTTAATACGAACCAGTAGCAATTGGATTCACCCTAATCGGAGTTATAGATCTTTTTTTAGGATTTATTTAGTGTTTAATGGAGTTTAATAAATCTGAACAGATCGTACTGACAACAAACAGAACTAAGTACAGATCTGAAAACTACGCAAGATTATGAACTCAGGGACATATTACTCATATTTTTCGGATCTGTAGATTATTTACTATGAATTTAATGATTTAAAAGGCCAATAATACTAATTAATTATTCTCCAGTAATCTATAGAGTAAACTTGTAATTTTATTCCAGAATCATGTTCTATACAATTTTGTGAATTCAGGGGTATATCATTTGTATTTTTCTGAGTTGTATTTTATTTTTTATGAATTAATTGCTCCAAATAGTGTATGAAACCATTTAAATAATCACGACAAGTAATTACAGTAAATGTCAGATACAAATACATATTAATACTCTACACAATTTTGTGAATCAAACGGTATATTATTTACAATGTTTGGACATAGTATGAATTTTCTATGGATTTTACAAGTTAGATCTATAATCTGCAATTTTAAATTCGAACGGAATATTCCAGGGAATATTCCGCTGACTGGACAAGTTGACCTTGCAGGCTGACTGGGACTAGACGCTGACCTGACGATGACATGGCGGTGACAAGGCAACTGATCGGGACGATTGAATCTGGACCGTCGAGATAAGATCCGGTGGCTAGGAGAGAAGTTGGCTCAAAATAGACCCGATTTTGCCTCACAAAGGATTAGAAGTAGATCTGTGTTAGAGAGACAAATCCGTAGGTCAAATCGAAAAACTTTGAACATGGAAGTTGTGGAGGATGATTAGATCTACCTTTTCACCAAAGGAATTTGGATTTGAAGAAACGAGCGCGAGAAGATCTTGGAATTATGCCATCAGATCTGAAATATTGCGTTGCGAAATTATCCGGCTATGGTGGATGAAAAAAAGGTGAGGTTTGTCGGAATTGAAAGATTTCGACGAGATCTACAACTTTCGTGTTGAAGCCGAAGACATCCGACGTAGTTTAGATGGGTTTAGAAGCGAAATACAATTCGATAGGGTGTAGATTCGGGATTTCGGGAAGGAATAGCTGTGGCTCAGAGGGATTATTTAGGCTTTTAGGATGGTGGGAGGATAGATCTTGAAGTAGAGAACAAGTATAAACAAATGAAAGTCAAATCGGAGTTATAGATAAAAAGTTATAAGAGTTTTAGTAGAGGTATGTTTGAGAAAAACGATTCCGCACGAATTTTAAAGCGGAGGTGGGATCGATGCCCAGGTGGTGGCTGGTTCAGTTGGCATGATGGGCCGCCGGCTGGCCCAATTTGTTTTTTTTCTTTTTCTTTTTCTTTTTCTATTTTGGTATTTTCTTTATATCTTTTGCATACGAACTCCAAATGACATGATTCTTGTTTCTAAATTTTTCTAAAATTCAGTAGATTATTATAGGATCATATTTATAACATTTTCACTAGTTTTAAGATGGTGGCTTCATAAATTTCTATATATTTTTTATAGGAACATTTCGGCAAATCAACTATTAGATTTAGATATTAGGATTTCGATTCAATTTTTGGAAACTTTGCATGGATGCAATGCAATGCTTATGAATGCTTCATGATTTTCATTTTTGCAAATATTCACACATATAGTAAAACTAAAACTCAATTCACGCCTTTTGACTATATGGCTACTTAGGTGTTATCAAAAGGATATGTGGTTTTATGCAATTGGCCTTATATGGCTACTATGCAATATTTCTAAATAGTTTCTTAGGGTTTTATTTTAACCACTCAACCAAAACACACAATGTCACAAATGCCCAAAACAACAAGTTCAATCATGTAACATGAAGGAACACATTCTTAACATCCAATGAAAATAAAGATGTCATGTTATCTTCTCTCTTTTCAAGCAAGTGGTGAAAAGCATCTAGGATGGTTTCATAAATCGAAGTAGAGACTTAAAGGGTCAAATAGGGAAATTAGAATATCACTCCACCATAATTGGGAAAGTCATTTAATTCCCTCTCTTTAATCATCTAAGCATGGTTGGATATTTAAAGAATCAAATGGTTGAAAAGAAAATGAAAACAAGTTGGATAGTCATGTTAATCCAATCTCATACAAGTTTCTGAATTCAAGGAAGGAAAATCATAACAGAAAGTTTCTTTTCTTTGAGAAATTTCAACAAAGTCAAACAATTCAACCAAGTTATTTTGTTAACTTTACATTCCAAAATTAGGAGAATTTTGGGATGTGACAGTAAATAAGAAGATTGCTGAGATGCTCATTGTCTGCTTGCCTTGTCATTTTGATATGGGCATTCTTCCGTATCATCGGGCAAGGGGTACCCCGTTGGCGGTTCTCTATGATACACATGTACTTACTATGACAAGAACTTACCGGTAACTAAACTTGAGTAGCATGAGGAGCGTCCCTCGTATTCAAGGGACATGAGATTTCCAACTTATACTTTGTCAAGCATATACTCCATAGTTTGTTCACTTTAACCTTAATCACTTCAAGATGCTTATGATAGGGGCAATGAGAGCTGAAAGCTAAAAAGTACCATAATTTTTGGAAGCTCTTTATGAAATTTAAATCCCTACTTCCTTCTATGAAGGCCTTTCTTTTACTTTTATGTTGAGTCTCCACCTTCTATCTTTATGCACCTATTGAGAGAGCATAGTGGCCATTCTCAGTTCTATGTGCATTGTCCCGAGACTTGTAGATTGATGCATAGCTTTGATATTGCTTGTTTTAAACTATTTGTATCTAGTCACTCTTATTAACTTTGAAGGTGTCCTATGCATTTATGTTTGGTACTCTATGAGGGATAAGCTGAATGCCACTATGCTATGTTTTCTTTATGTGAAACAAACAAACGTCTTGCAAAGAATTGTTATTCATGAATCTTTTGTTTGTGTCTTTTCATGTTGCAACATAGTTGCTTTGCCTTAACTTTGTCTTTCATGTTATGATTGAAGTACTATGATCCCAGCTATTAATGCTTTTACAATAATGATGATCAATATTGTGTTGACTTCGTGTCACCTCAAAAATTATATTGTTTTTATCGTTTATCTACTCGAGGACGAGCAGGAACTAAGCTTGGGGATGTTGATATGTCCATAACATATCTATAATTTTTTATGGTTTTATGCTAATAATATGCTTTTGATACTCCTTTTTATATAAAGTTTATGATTTATTTGGACTAACCTACTAATAGTTGCAAAAGTGCACAATGTTCTTGTTTTACACTTTGATGTGTAGGAATAACAAGAATACAAGTGGAAACCTTGTTGGAGTCAAATTGGGATTTTCCGGAAATCTGTCTCAGAACTCTTTTTGAAGATGGTCACGTTTCGGGTAGAAGACGGCGTCAAACGGAAAACTCTTAAACTGCAAAGTTGTTGAAAATTTCACGACAAACGTTCTGGACATACAATTTAGCTGATTCCGAGTCTGGACAAGCCCATTAGACCCGATTTACTGCAGCCCAAGATGGGGTGAAGGGAATACGAGAAGCTATATAAATAAAGGGAGGAAACCTAATTCGTGGGAGACACCTACACCCACGAATTTTCAGCCACCAAAGCCAAGTTTTTGCCTCCCCCATGGATCCCATATCCATGGGGAAGGGCTCCCAAGACGCCATGAAGGAAGGGTGCTAAGGGGCAGTGCTCCCCTGTGATACCGGCAGCGGGGACGGAGTCCTCCGCACCGCCGTCGCCACTTCACCATCTTCACCGCCATCTCCATCGACTCCACTGCCATCTTCATCATTGTTGCTGACTCCCATGATGAGGAGGGAGTAGTTCTCTCTCGAGGCTAAGGGTCCTACCGGTAGCTATGTGTTCATCTCTCTCTCTATGCATGATCATATTATGATCATGAGCTTTGTAATCAAGTAGATCTACCTTGCTACTCAAGTGCTTTAATAGATCTCTGCTCTCCCCATGTGTGTGAAAGTGACAGCGTGCACATTGTGGTGGCACTTAGGCTAGAGATTACAAATACTTGTTATGAGTTATATTTGGAGTTGGATGTCTCTATAAAATTGTGGTGTTTGTTGGAACCATATAGAGCTCAAGGTGACAGTGTGGGGTTATCTAGATGGGGAAATTGAACTTTGAGGAGTGCTGTTATAGCCCTACCATGGATTAGAGTGTCCAACCGGAGAGTAGTTCAGAGTAGTATCATGAAGAAGAAGATATTTATATGAGAGTGTTCACTAGCGAAAGTATGATCCCTAGGCCTTGTTTCTAAACATTGAAACACCGTTTGCAACTAGATATATTACATGTTTGCTTGCTTCCATCTTTTATCCTTTAGTCTTTTCCTCCCGTCAAGCTATTTTCTGGCACCGTTGTCTTATATCCATACCACTTGTATTTCACTATCTCTTCGCCGAACTAGTGCACCTATACACCTGACAAGTGTATTGGGTGTGTTGGGGACACAAGAGACTTCTTTTATCTTGATTGCAGGGTTGCTTGAGAGGGATATCTTTGACCACTTCCTCCCTGAGTTCGATAAACCTTGGGTAATCCACTTAAGGGAAAACTTGCTGTTGTTCTACAAACCTCTGCACGTGGAGGCCCAACAACTGTCTACAAGAATAGAAGTGCGTAGACATCAGTGGCTCCTAACCGAACCATTCTTCCTTGTCCATTGTCAGTTATTTTAGGTCCTCGAAGGCTGGCTTCCCTCTCTCGACGAGGAGATCCCCAAGGAGCTTGAAGAGGGGACATAAGGGGAGTCCTCTGAAAGCAAAGAAGAGACGAGGGAGGTTCCCCCGCCAGTGCCCGTGGCTCGTAAGACTCCCATGCAAAAGCAACGCGAGATCAAAGCAAGTCATAGCCTTGAAGAACATGATGATGACGATGAAATTTTGTAGGAGCATAGTTCGCGGCGAATGGCCACGCCAGCGAAGCCCGTGTGAAGATCGAAGTCGCCTGCAAAGAAGCCGGCTCCAGAGCCGGTGTCGCCACCCAGGTCTGTGGTGGCCTTCGAGTCGGACGAAGAATTCGATGATGAGGTGGCCAAAGCCTCACCCAAGGTCCCCGAGGGCATAACTCCAATGATGGGATCAGGAGCTGCAGGCGTGGTGGTGGAGACGGAGGTCCCGCTCGCCGCGATTGCGCCAACAGTCCCAGCTGCCCCGGAACCGGGGGCTGCTGAAACCGCCGGGTTGAGGTCACCGCCACCGGCGGGACCGACTACGTCGGTAGATCTGGAGGTTCCTGCAACCGCGACCTCGACGTCAAAGAAGCCTGTGGTGTCATGGGCGGTGAGTATCTTCGAGAAGGGGCTCTCGCGAAAGCTGGGCCTGGAGCTGGGCAAACCTGCCCACATTAGCACGGGGTTGCGTGTCCTTCCGGTCGCCAAGTGAGTCTAGTATTCTCTTTTCAATGCTTTAATCTTTTCTTGCGTAATTTCCTTGCTGACTTTGGCGATTTCGTAGGTCTGGTGCCAAGAAGATAGGTCACCCTACAGTGGCTAAGATTCCGCCAGTCGACACCGGAGGGGAAGCCAACCCCTCCAAGAAGAGAAAAATTGTCGTGGAAGACGCGCCCGCTGAAGGCACGAAGAAGAAGAAGATGGTGGATGTCACTGACGCTGCGACAAGGGACAACACGGAGGAGGGTGACTCCGCTACCCGTGCCGAAAAGGTGACGACCGTCCAATCGGAGCCAGCCAAGGGGGCTTCGTCATCAGAACCACTGGCCCCAATGACTAGCGCCCCGATGAGGATGGCTGCGTTGTTTCCGCGCTTCATGGCGAAGGCGTTCCCGTCCGCGGCTGAGAACCAGTCTTCGCAAATTCCAGAAATCGTTGATGAAGATGTTGGGCCACATCGCGGGCACACATCTTTTGTGGTTTCTTCGACGGACGCCAGCAAACTTCATAGCATGCTTTGTGCCTCCATTCATGTATATCCAGTCCCCGAGTGTCTGATCGCTGAATTTTAGTGGTTGGGCGCTTAAATCTTCTAGGCCAGTCCCCGAGTGTCTAGTCACTGAATTTCAGCGGCTAGGCACTTGAGTTTTTAATCGTCCAGTCCCCGAGTGTCTAGTCGCTGAATTTCAGCGGCTAGGCACTTGAGTTTTTTGTCGTCCAGTCCTCGGGTGTCTTCAAGAAACTGCTGGTGAGTTGTTACTTCCTTTGGAAAGCTCGAGACATTGCTGCTTACGCGAGACTGATTTGTGTTGCCCTTGCGGCATAGATGGGCTTCCGGCTGTGATTTCCATGGCCCACGAGGGGTATGTTCTGGCTATTGAACTAGATGTAGCGAGGGGGCAGATCGACTCGCTGGTGAAGGAGCTGGAGGAGGCAAAGGCATCAATGATCTCTTTTGAAGAGAGGGCCAAGGCCGTAGTCGCTGCGGCGGAGGAGGAACAGAATGCCGCCGACTCAGTCATCCTCGGATTGCAGGGTGACCTTGGTGCCCTTGAAAAACACATGACGGAGAACTGCCGTAAGCTTCTTGGTAAGTGTCTCTTCTTTCCTTTCTTGTATGTAGCGAGTCCCCGAGCTGGTTAGTCCTTAGTGATGTTGGGTTTCTGACATTGCAGCCATGATAGGACAAAGCGACCCGGTGGTGCATACCTTCAACGCTTCGCAATGCGTGACTGCAGTGGTGAACGTCGTCACCGCCTCTGCGTTGTGCGTCCAGGCCGTGCTCTAGGGGATGTCCCCCACCAAGGTTATTCCTGGTGGGTTGACTAAAGTCTGGTGCTATCTGGAGGAGGCGCCCGCAGTCGTTGAGTGGATGGTGCGGTCGGCCTTTAGGCACGGGGCCATCACCGTGTTGAGCCTTTGGCTTGCGCATTTCCTTGACAACTTCGACCTCGACGATGTCACCAGCGGCTACCTGTCGGGGAGTGGCTCGATGGAGATCTCAGAGGTCCTGAAGTTGACCGCCAAGGCTGCTTTGTTCACGGAGCAAGTATTGGCGATGGGAGATCTGTTGCCATACCAGGAGACGGTGATGGTGCCGGTCGACCCTGAGCTGGAGCATCGTGACCTGAAGTCGGAGCAGCCCTTTCGGTCGGCATTGTCGAAGTCGCTAACGATGTACCCAATGAACCCGTGGGAGCCGTACATCCGGGTCAAGGGTGATGGTGGCGCTTCTTCGTCAGAGCCTACAAATTGAGTTGTTGCCCTAAGGGGATTTTGTAAGTTATGGCGAGTGGCCACTTTTGTAATATGAACAATACTTATGTATGGAAGTAAGAGGAGTCAATCGACTCGCAATGCATGGTTAAGTATGTTCTATGTTGATTTTTATGTGAGCGAGTCCCCGAGCGCGTCCGCCCTTTAATGAAGTTTACCTCGTTTATGTGCATGTGTGTTTGCTTTGAGTTTTTATTTTGGTTGGGGCTGATTTGTCACGGCGTATGGGGCCAGTCGCCTTGCGGCTCTGAAGGGGCTCTGTACTTAGCTGTTTTCTCGGAGGCAAGCAGGGTCGGTTTAGATGAGTCCCCGAGCATGGTACTAGCCGTTCTAGTCGCACGCCTATCGTTGGCGAGGACCTGATGCGTTGTTTGTACCACGTCTCTCCCCCTAGCTCGAAAATCTAGTCGCGTGGCGAGTCCAAGGCAGCTCTGTTACTTGGTGCATTCCCGAGCTGCGTGGGGTTTCCTGTTGCGAAGTCCCCGTGCATGGTACTTAACCGTTCGAGTCGCTTTGCACGAGGATGGGGAGGACAGGTCACTGTGAGAAGCTTTTATTGGTTGTCTTGGCCCGGCAGGCCAGTCGAGTGAGGCGACTCCGATGGTGGCTCCGGGGTGGCGTGTTCATGGACAACACAAGGTCCGAATATCTTTGGTGCCCTTGAGTCGCACTTCTTAGCCGTGCCGGTCGCGCGACCAAGGGTTAACTTCCGTATGTAGCGTATTGCTCAACGTACGAGTGCAATTGGCACAAGAGGATGGCGAGTAGACACAATTTGTGTGATCCGAAATGATTTCAATATATAGTGCCTGAGTACAAGTTTTAGTTCTATATATAGAACTTCCGAAGGAGGTTTACATTCTATGGCCTCTCAACCTTGACCTGGCCGTTGCCTCGTATGTCGATGAGGTAGTAGGCGTCGTTGCCGAGGACTCGCCCTATGGTGAATGGCCCCTCCCATTAGGGAGAAAGCTTGTGCATGCCCTTCTTGTCCTAGACCAGTCATAGGACCAGGTCGCCTTCCTGGAAGGTGCGGGTCCGGACTCGGTGGTTCTGGTAGCGGCGGAGTCCCTGCTGGTAGATGGCGGTGCGGGAGCAAGCTAGGGCACGTGCTTCGTCGAGCTGGTCGATTCCATCTTGGCGGGCGATCTTGTTTGATGCCTCCACATAGTTGGCGTCTCGAGGCGAGTCGTGTTCTAGGTCAGTTGGCATTACGGCCTCAGCGCCATACACCATGAAGAAGGGCGTGAACCCCATGGAACGGTTGATGAAGGTGCGTATGCCCCATATCACGGAGGGGAGCTCTTCGACCCAGCATCCTGGGGTTCGCCCGAGGGGCACCTGAAGTCGCGGTTTGAGCCCATGGAGGACACTTTTATTAGCACGCTCTGCTTGTCCGTTCAACTCCGGGTGGGCGAATGAGGCGAGGTCGAGTCGTATGCCGTGCTCCTCGTAGAATTCCGCCATGGCGCCTTTGGCGAAGTTGGTGCCATTGTCGGTTATGATGTTGTGCGGGTAGCCGTACCGGTAGATGAGCTCGCGGAGGAACTTGGTGGCGGTCTTGCTGTCGCACTTCTTGATTGGTTTGGCTTCGACCCACTTGGTGAACTTGTCGACCGCAACTAGGAGGTGGGTGAAGCCAGATGGGGCCTTCTTAAATGGGCCGACCATGTCCATGCCCCATACGACGAATGGCCAGGTGATGGGGATGGTCTTGAGTGGTGAACCAGGGATATGCGTCTGGTTGGCATACTTCTGGCACTCGACGCATCATTGGACGATGTTAGTGGCGTCGGTGTGCGCGGTGAGCCAGTAGAAACCGTGTCACATGGCTTTGGAAACCAGCGACCTGGCGCCGGCGTGATGGCCGCAGTCACCGGCATGGATGTCTTGGAGGATCTTGTGTCCTTCTGGCTGTACGCAGCGCTAGAACACGCCAGTCATGCTGTGTTTGTGGAGCTCGCCGTTTATGATGACGAAGGATTTGCAACGGCGCACGATCATTCACGCTTCCGTCTCGTCGCTTGGAAGGACCATGTGCTCGAGGAAGGCGACATATGGTGCAGTCCAGTCGCTGGGCTCGATGACCATGGCGACTAGGGCGGGCTCGGGTTACGGGGTCTCCCAATGTCGATTTCCTTGGGCGGGGAGACCAAAGGCTTGTGGATGATGTCAAGGAAGACCCCCGCGGGTGGCGTTTTTCGGGTCAACCTGATGCGGGAGAGGGCATCGGCCTCCTCGTTTTGGCGCCTGTCGATCCACTCAACTGAGTAGCCGATGAAGTGCCCTCCCAGCTAGTCTACTGATGACCCACAAGTATAGGGGGTGTATCGCAGTATTTTCGAGGGAAGTGAAACCCAATTTATTGATTCAACACAAGGGGAGCCAAAGAATATTTATAAGCCTTAACAACTGAGTTGTCAATTCAGCTGCACCTGGAAACAATCTTGCTCACATCAGTTTATCAGTAGCAATAGTTTTGTAGTAGGAATAGTAAAGTAACAACAGTAGTAAAGTAAAGATAGTAGTAACAATAGCAGTAAACAGTAGGATTCGAGTGCGGTAGGCATAGGGATGGATGTCCTAGATTCTTTAGTTAGTCCATTATAAAATATATCAAGAAGCTCATTCTTAGGTAATGGACTTCCAGCCTGTGCATGAATCAAAGGACAAAACCTTGCCCATGATTCAGGCAATATCTCTTTTTCTCCCTGTTTAAAGTCAAAAAGTTCCTGCAAAATAGCATGTCTAGCACTAGGAGGAAAATATTTCAACAGGAAAGTACTAATCAAGCAATCAGGGCTATCAATAGATCCAGGAGGTAAATTTCTAAACCAAGTTTTAGCTTCTCCTTTCAATGAAAAGGGGAAAATCTTAGCAACCAAGTAAGTACGCATCTTAATATCATCAGAAAACAGGCCACTCATGGTAGAAAGCTCAGTCATATGTGCTACCGCACTTTCATTCTTAGTCCCACAAAAAGGTTCTTTCTCAACAATAGCTATGTAAGATAGATCAAGAGAGAAATCATAATCTTTATCTTTAATGTTTACGGGAGATTCAGCAAACTTAGAAACATGAGACAATTTGGGTCTAATAGTACGCCTCTCAAGGAGACTCTTAGCATCGCTCCTATCATGGGTGTTTTTACATTCTTTAATAAATTCATTGGTCATCTCAACATAACCGTCTTCAATATCATAACTCTCACTAGACTTAGGTGAACTAACAGGTGTAGTAGTGTCTTCATTAGGAGTTTCAGCATTTCCAGCTATAGTTCTAGCAATCTTAGCATCTAGGGAAGGACCTAATGAACCACTATTATCAAGCACAGTAGAAGTAGCATCATAAGTATCAGAAGTTTTAGATTCAGCAGTGGTAGCAGTGTGTGTAGCATGTGTATGTGGTGGTGTAATGAGCTTACTCATAATAGATGGTGAATCAAGAGCAACAGAGGTGTTCAGAACCGTACCTCTTCTTGTAGTGGATGGTAAAATAGGAACCTTGCCATCACGAGACTTACCCATGATGGATGGATGGCAGCAAACAATAATGAATCCAAGTGAACTTGATAAATAAAGCTATGCTCCCCAGCAACGGTGCCAGAAAATAGTCTTGATGACCCACAAGTATAGGGGGTGTATCGCAGTATTTTCGAGGGAAGTGAAACCCAATTTATTGATTCGACACAAGGGGATCCAAAGAATATTTATAAGCCTTAACAACTAAGTTGTCAATTCAGCTGCACCTGGAAACAATCTTGCTCACAACAGTTTATCAATATAGCTTTTGTAGTAGGAATAGTAAAGTGATGAGTAGTAAAGTAAAGACAGTAGTAACAATAGCAGTAAACAGTAGGATTCGAGTGGGGTAGGCATAGGGATGGATGGACGGGCGTTGCATGGACAAGACAATTCACATAGCAATCAGAACATAGGGCATTTGCAGATAAATAAGATAAAGCATTCAAGTACTAGATAATCATAGGCACGTGTTCCATATATAGTCATACGTGCTCGCAATGAGAACTTGCACAACATCTTTTGTCCTGCCAGCCCGTTTGCAGCGGGGCCTCAAGGGAACTACTGGCAATTAAGGTGATCCTTTTAATAGAGCACCGAAGCAAAGCATTAACACTCCATGAACACATGTGATCCTCACATCAAAGCCATTCCCTCCAGTTATCCCGATTTCTGTCACTTCAGGGCCTTTGGTTCCAGACAACAACATGTGTAAACAACTTGCAGGTAAGACCATAAACAATACTATCATAATGAATCAACAGCATGTTCAGATCTGAAATCATGGCACTCGGGCCCTAGTGACAAGCATTAAGCATAACAAGTCGCAACAAAGTCAAAAAGCACTAATAGTAGATACTAGGCACCATGCCCTAACAATCCGATGCCATTACAATGAACGATCTCACCCAATCCCTACCATCCCCATAGCCTACAGCGGGGGATTACTCACTCATAGATGGGGGAAACATGGATGGTCGATGGAGAAGCGATGGTGATGATGATGGTGATGATCTCCTCCAATTCCCCGTCCCGGCAGGGTGCCAGAACGGAGTTTCTGGTTCCGAATCATCGAATCTGATGGTGACAGCGGAGTGGAACTCTTTCTAGAAAAACGTCGACCCCCCTGTCGGGAGGATGATCCCCAGATACCCCAACTCGATAAGAAGCTGTGCAGTCGGATCGCGTCCGGCTGACCAGATGCAGCCGGACAAAGCAGGCCAGGCCGGCTACCTCATGATAGCCGGATCAACAAGAAGCAACCGGCTACGGCGATGTAGCCGAAACCAATCAAGGAGACAGGACGACGTGCCTATCAGTGCACGATACACCCTGTACGATGACAAGACCGGCCACTACTCGGCCATACCAAAGACTTTGCAGGGATGACGCGGGAACAATGGCCTGATGCTGATAACATGATCGCACGACGTCTACTGTGCCTACGACAGCCATACCGCTCGTACTCCAATGTGACATACCATATCAGATACTGTAGATGACCAGCTTTGTGGGACCCAGGGGGCCGGCCAAACTGGCCAGTGAGACCGTTGCCGCTCTGCCTATATAAGGAGAGGCAAGGCCTCAGTAGAAAGGGTTGGTCTCAGGGCATTTAAGGCAGTAGCTAGAGAATACAGCTCAAGGAGCACTTGTAGTTCGTGTACCCCTCATAGTCAGATCCGGCAGGAGTAGGAGCTTTACCTCATGACGAGGGCTCCGAACCTGGGTACTTCCTGCGTCCAGCTATGCTTGCTTGTATCCAATCCCGCCTACGGACGCCGTCGATAGCTTTCCTGCTAGTCCCCACACCTCTATCTAACCTCCTTAGGTACTGTTGTTCCCAATACAATGATAGTTGGCGCCCACCGTGGGGCCGATGGCTTCGACCGGAGTCACGTTCCGCATGGGACCCTGCACTTCAGCTGGTGAGCGTGTGGCCTCTGGCCTGGTGCTCACGCTCGGCAAATTCGACTGCATCATCGACAACGCTTCCTGCTTCGTCGAAACCTCTTTCTCGGTGAACGACACTGTCCTGCTATTCGGCGACCTCCCTGTCTACGTCGCCACCGTCCCGAAGCGTTTCCCTAGCGAAATCGTCTCTGTCGTGGAGCTACCGCATCCGGGCGGTAGCGCCTCCGCCGCGTCCTGCGACGTGGAGGTCATGATGGCCGGCTCCAGCTCTCATCCCCGCCAGCCGCGGGAGCGAGGCGCGGACGAGGTTGGGACTTCCGCCCCTCTGCAGCCTCGGAACCCGGTGGAGGATGCCATTGATTGGCTCCAGACGCCGGTTAACCTCGGGGATAACCCGGAGGAGGCAGAGGCCAACTTCGCCATGGAGAGACAGATCCTCCTCCAGGAGGCCATGGAGCTGGCGGCAACCCGCAAGCAACTCGAGATCACCCAACGCGAGTATGACCGCGCACACGGCTTCACTCCGGCTACCGCGGAGCCGAGCCGACGCAGCCAGGTATGGCGCCGGGGCGGCAAGCTAGGCGGTAGGATGGAAAAGGATGGGGAGCCGGATCCCGCGCCCGCCCTCATCCGACCCACCTATAGCACACCCATCAAGAACCTGCGTGTGGCGCGAGCTGCGACAGAGGAACTGCCCAAGCTGGAGGGCGAGGAGCGAGCCCGCCAGCACGCCCGCGTGTAGGAGCTCCTCCGCATCGTGGACGAGCAGGCTGACGCCAACCGGCAGATGCAGGAGGACCCCAGCTACTCCAGAGGGAGCAAGCTGCACCTTAGCAGCAGGCGCCAAGGCGACACCCAGCAGGCGTCCTCCCCTCAGCCGGCTAAGGCCCGTAGCAGGTGTCGCAGCTCTGGCAACAAGGGCTAGCCACGCCAGGAGCAGATGGTGAACAGCAACCCGCCGCCTCCCCCTCCCCCAACCGAGCGCCTAGACCCGCCGGTTCCCGTCTCTCAGGCCAGGTGGGAGCGCCCAACCCGGATTGTCCAGATGCCCGTGACCGCATCGAGCTCCTCGCTCAAGCACGAGTCACGGAGCAAGAAGATTCTACTGGCCCGGTTTGTTTCGGACCCCGCATCCGGAACGAGCCGTTTCTGGATAAGTTCTCCCTGCCCAGGGACACCCCCAAGTACGACAACAGCATGACGCCAGAAGATTGGCTGACCGACTATGCTACGGCAGTCGGCATCGCCCATGGGAACAAGCGCATTGCCGTGCGCTACGTCCCCCTCATGCTAACCGGGTCGGCAAGGACGTGGCTCAACAGCCTTGCGCCCAATAGTATCAATGCCTGGCCAGACTTCGAGAAGGTGTTCGTTCGCAACTTCAATGGCACGTACAAGCGTCCGGGACGCCCACGCGACCTGGCCTTGTGCGTCCAGGGTGACCGCGAGACCGACTGCGAGTACCTCGCCAAATGGACGGAGCTGCACAACACCTGTGAGGGAATTCTGGACAGCCAGGCCATCAGTTTCTTCATCGAGGGTTGCCGAGAAGGCACCATGCTTCGCCACCGGCTACTGTGTGACGAGCTGAAAACCATGGCGGAGCTCATGACAGCTGCGGACCAGTACGCCACGGCGGATGCTGCCATGAAGAAGCCCCTCCGAGTAAATGCTGACGGGCGTCCGAATCCTATGGAGCCGGCTCGCGACCGGTCGAGCAATCCGGCTGGCGAAGCCGGATCCTCTAGGCGCCACGGCAACAACAACCGGTTCCATGGGGACCGCCAAGCCTGGCAGCAGAAGCCCCGCTACCACGCACGGCAGGTCAATGCTGTGGAGGGTGTGCCCGACGCACCGGCCAACGATGCAAGGAGGCAGAAGCCGCAGCTCACCTTCGACCAGATGTTTGACGGCCCGTGCAAGTGGCACAGCGGTCCCTTCAAACCGGCTACGCACACCACTCGGAATTGTAGCTGGACCCGCCAGCTAAAAGACCAGGGTAACCAGCCTCGTCTCCCCCCGCCCCCTCCTGGTGGACCACCACCACCGGCTAGGGGAGCCGGTAATGATGGTAACGGCGGCAACGGCGGCAACAACAACAACGGCTACCCCCAGCCGCACGCCGCCTACCACATCTTCGAGACAGAGCTGGACGACAAGCACAGCCGCAGGCGACGCTCCAAGGAGGTTAATGCCATCGTCTCTCCGGTCCCCCAGTACCTGAACTGGTCGGAAACCCCCATCACCTAGAGCCGCGCAGACTAGCCGGAGCAGCTGCCGACTCCCGGAGGCTACGCCATGGTGCTCGACCCCCTCATTATCTCCAACGCGCGTACCTGCCGATTCTCGCGCGTCCTCATCGACGGAGGCAGCAGCCTCAACCTCCTCTACCAGTCCTCGCTGGAGAAGCTGGACATTCGCGAATGCGACCTGCGCCCGACTACCACAACGTTCCACGGCGTACTGCCGGGGCCATCCTGCGCCCTGCTGGGGAAAATCCAGCTGGACGTCATCTTCGGGTTCGAGGTGGTAAACCTGACGAGCTCCTACCATACTCTCCTCGGGCGCCCTGCCCTCGCCAAGTTCATGGATGTCCCCCACTACGCGTACCTCAAGACAAAGATGCCGGGACCCAACGGCGTGATCACCGTCGCCGGCTACTTCAGGCGGTTGATGGAGTGCGCCTCAGCCGGTTCCAAACTGGCAGAGGCCCTCATCATAGCCGAGGAGAAGCACGTGATCATGCATAATGTGGCCATGGCCCAGCAGGACATGCCGGCTAGCAGCAAACCGGCTGGAGAAGGAGCTTTCTAGCCGGCGAAGGAGACGAAAAAGGATCCTGCTCGACCCCTCCGACCTGACTAACTTCGTCACCATTGGTGCCGGCTTGGACAGCAAATAGGAAGGCGCGCTCGTCGACTTCCTCCGTGAGAATCGAGACATCTTTGCATGGTCTCCCAAGGACATGCCGGGTGTGCCGAGGGAGTTCGCCGAGCACTCACTTCATGTGCGGTCGGATGCCAGGCCGGTCAAGCAACCTCTGCGCCGGTTCGCAGAGGAGAAGAGGAAGATAATCAGTGACGAGATCACCCGCCTCCTTGCAGCCGGGTTCATCATGGAAGTGTACCACCCGGACTGGTTAGCGAACCCAGTCCTGGTGCTGAAGAAGAACAAGACCTGGCGCATGCGTATCGACTACACCAGCCTAAACAAGGCATGCCCGAAAGACCCTTTCGCCTTGCCCCGTATCGATCAAGTCATCGATTCCACGGCCGGCTGTGATTTGTTGTCTTTTCTAGATTGCTATTCCGATTACAATCAGATCCGGTTAAACCCGGCTGATTAGATTAAGACATCATTTATCACCCCCTAT
Source organism: Avena insularis (assembly GCA_023614405.1). Classification (NCBI taxonomy): domain Eukaryota; kingdom Viridiplantae; phylum Streptophyta; class Magnoliopsida; order Poales; family Poaceae; genus Avena; species Avena insularis. Next base: position 548,101,094 of record CM042690.1, read on the forward strand.
GGGGCTTTCTGCTACGTAACCATGCCTTTCGGTCTAAAGAATGCAGGCGCCACCTATCAGCGCTGCATGTAGAAGTGCTTGCACTCACAGATAGGCCGAAACGTGCATGCTTATGTGGACGATGTGGTCATCAAGACCAAGGAGAAGCGCACCCTCCTCGAAGATCTGGGAGAGACATTTGGCAACCTCGGCTAGTACCAGATGAAGCTGAACCCGGAGAAGTGCGTCTTCGGAGTGCCATCCGGTCAGCTCCTCGGTTTCCTCATATCACAACGAGGCATCGAGGCAAATCCGGAGAAGATCGCGGCCATCGAGAGGTGCAGCCGCCCAGGAACCTGCTTGGAGTCCAAAAGTTCACCGGATGCCTGGCCTCCCTCAGCCGTTTCGTCAGCCGGCTGGGAGAGAAGGCACTCCCGTTGTACCAGCTGATGAAGAAGACGGACAAGTTCTCCTGCACTTCGCAAGCCGACACCGCATTTCATGACCTCGAGCGCATGCTATCCATAGCGCCGGTTCTCTCCCTCTCCAAGCAGCACATTTCAAGGCCCGTCTACTACCTCAGCGAGGTTCTCTCCCTCTCCAAGCAGAATTACCCCCACTACCAGAAGAAGTGCTATGGCGTGTACCTGGCATGCAAGAAGCTCAAGCACTACTTCCAGGAGCATCCAATTAAGGTCGTGTGCACCGCACCCCTTTCGGAAATCATCAGCAACAAGGACGCCACCGGCCGAGTCGCCAAATGGGCCATCGAGCTCGCCGCCTACTCCATCCAGTACGAGCCCCGGCTCACGATCAAGTCGCGGGCACTGGCGGACTTCCTCGTCGACTGGGCTGAGACCCAGTATCTCCCATCGGTTCTGGATTCAGACCATTGGAAGATGCACTTCGACGGGTCGAAGATGCTCGGGGGCTTGGGAGCCGACATCGTGCTCACCTCGCCCAAGGGAGACTGGCTGGAGTACGTGCTGCAGATCCACTTCAAGGCCTCCAACAATGTAGCCGAATATGAGGCACTGGCGCATGGAATCCGGCTGGCCAAGGAGATCAGTGTCAACCGGATCCTTTGCTTCGGTGATTCGGATCTGGTGGTGCAGCAAGTGTCCGGAGAATGGGACGCTAGAGATGCAAACATGGCCTTCTACCGGTTCCACATCCAGAAGCTCAGCGCCTCCTTCGACGGATGCGAATTCCATCACGTCCCCCATGCCAACAACGAGGCAGCCGATTCGCTCGCCCGAATCGGATCCACCAGGCAGGCAATCCCACCAGGGGTCTCCTTGGAGCACCTGCACAAACCCTCCATCAACCCGTCGCCGGAGTTAGACTCCATCATTGGGGCAGGGAGCGCTCCGGCTGATGGAGCGGCAGAAGCGGGGCAGGCAGAGCCTCCAAAAAAGAAGACCCACACCAACTCTGGCAAAGCAGTGCCCTCCGGTTCGCAAGACCCGGGGGCTGCCGGTTTGCCAAGCAGCTCGGGGGCTGCCGTCCCGGGTATGTCACCCGGAGGACCCCCCGACATCCATCAACCGGAGAGCGGGAGCATCCTCGTCATTCGGGAAGTGCCATCCTGGGCACAACCCTTCATGAACTACATCGCCAACGGAGAACTTCCAGATGACGAGGTGGAGGCCAGGCAAATCCGGCACCGCGCGCACACGTACACCATCATCAACGACGAACTGTACAAGTGCAGCGTATCCGGCATTTTCCAGAGATGTGTCGATGTAGACACGGGCTACCGGCTACTCAAGGACATCCACCAGGGCGAGTGCGGGCACCACGCTTCGTCAAGGGCGATAGTCACCAAGGCGTTTCGCCATGGTTTCTATTGGCCCACCTCCCTCGAGGACGCTGAGCAGATGGTCCGCGCGTGCAATGGGTGCTAGCGCTTCGGGAAGCTCATGCACATGCCAACTTCGGTACTCAAGACCATACCGATCACCTGGCCCTTCGCGGTTTGGGTCCTCGACATGGTCGGTCCCTTCAAGCGAGACGCGCGGGTATGACCCATCTGCTAATAGCGGTGGATAAATTCACAAAGTGGATCGAGGCCAAGCCTATCCGGAAGCTGGACGGGGCGACAGTCGTCACCTTCTTCACCGACATCATAAACCGGTTCGGCTACCCCAACAGCATCATCACCGACAACGGCACGAACTTCGCCAAAGGGGCCTTCGCCCGATTCTGCAGCAACAAGGGCATCCGGCTGGACCTTGCCTCCGTCGTGCACCCGCATTCCAATGGGCAAGTCGAAAGAGCAAACAGCTTGGTGCTAGCCAGCATCAAGCCGCGTCTCATCGAGCCATTGGAGCGGTCACCCGGATGCTGGATCGAGGAGCTTCCGGCTATGCTATGGAGCCTCCGCACCATGCCGAATAGATCAACCGGCTACACCCCGTTCTTCCTGGTCTACGTATCGGAAGCCGTCCTCTCTGCGGACATCGAGTTCGACTCACCGCGCAAGCTCCTATACGACGAAAAGGCCAACCAGGAGGCGCGGGAGGACGGAGTGGACCTCCTGGAGGAGGCCCGCGAGCTGGATCTGTCCAGATCAGCCCTGTACCAGCAACGACTACGCCGCTACCATTCAGGCCGGATCCGCCCAGTCACGTTCTGCGAGGGCGACCTGGTCCTCCAGCTGGTGCAAGACGCGAAGGGCATGCACAAGCTATCGCCACCCTGGGAGGGCCCCTTCACCATCAGTCGGGCGCTGCCCAATGACTCCTACTACCTCATTGTGGCCTTGGCCGCGTTGCAAGAACAAGATGGACAAATCGAGACAAGGAGACCAGCGTCCACAGGCAGCGGCCTTTACACCTAGTCGCCAGACAGTGTATGTATCATGCAAACCCTATGAATGAAAATACAGACCCCTATGAGATGCTCGGGGGCTCCTTGCTAGAAATGTGTTTTCACATCTGTTTTTCCGCTTATGGCTTGCCGGCTGGTCCGGCCTGCTAAGTCAACAAACCGACTGAGTAGTGTGCGATGATGTCAGAGGCCCACTCTTTGTCTCAGCTACAGACTGCAACCCGGCTGTCCGGCTAGCAAGAGCAAAAGCCCAAGGCATCCCACGCGAAAAACAGGGAGGAGACGCGACAGACCGGGCGTCCCGGCCTTGCAACTAGCTTAAGCCAATCCGGTTGCTAAGCCGTGTAACTACCTCGGTGAATTACGCTCCTAGTTACAAGCCTGGATGAGCGGAAATGGTTAAAATAGTACGGTGGGGCCCAAATGCCACTCACAGGTAGACCTTTCGGCCGTCCTAACCATTTCCAAACATCGGGACAAGAACGTGGCGAATCGTGACGAAGGATCAACTACATACACAAATGAGTATGTATGCAAGCCACCATACAATGGTTCTCGAGTCATTCCATCTAAAAGAAATAGAAATATTGCAGCATATCGGCAAGATCCAAATATCCTAGATAGATATAATAGTTTAGGATATTTCCTCATACATCAAACATCAGTATCAAGCGGGCGAAAACAAGATCCGATGCGGATAAGAAGCAAATCGGCATAAGATGCCCCATAAATAAACACATCCATACAGATCTCACGAATCCCGTTCCCGGAATCTCTACACGAATGATCGTTGCCCACATCGTCTCCTCCACCCAGTATCCATCTTGCGAGTTTACTGTTCATCTGAATCAAACAATTTATCGTGTGAGACCCTAGGGTACTCGGCAAGTCTTTATGCCTCTAAAGGGGACACAACCTGGGGTGACGCAATTGCAGCAAAAGATAAACCCTAGCAATTCTATAGATACTCGCTAACCATCCGCCTAAACAATGATAGACGGATGTCCGTGAAGTAACCACAACAGTTATAACGGTAATATTAACAGATCCATCCTCCTCCTAAACTTCAGCGAGGAAGCGGAATGAACAACCCCATCCGTTGGCAGTTTTATTATCCATTCCATGAGTGTTGCACTATTTACTAGTCGGTACTTAGTCAAATTAAAGCGGTACTTTAGTTATACTTGTCTATGATCGAGAACTGTGCTCCAAGTCGTCCATAACGCGGACACGGCTTTCAGAAAGTTTTACCTGCGGTGCACAAATAACAACACACTCGATCAACCTCGGAAAAACCAAATCAAAACCCAACGAGGCGTCATCCGACAAAGCGATCACGAGATTCAGAAATATTTCAGGGGCCACCCCATTAAGCTACCATGACGAAGTTGGCCGACTCGAGACGGACTCAAGGTTTGTGTGGACGTAAACGCAATGGGAACCGAAAATGTGGTGGGCTTGTCGATACAGCGAAAAACATGTCACGGACCTAAAAGACAGTGCATTCCTCGCACAATCTTAAATTAAGCGATAAAGCACGGCATAAGTATAGTATAGTAATAAAGCACCAAACTAATAGTGGACCCAAGAAATAAGAAAGAATCAAGCTCGGCTCGGGGTTCATAAGCCTCCCGGATGTGGATAAGCGAATATTCAAGGAACAGGAATCAAGTACTCGGGGTCCTCACGGGACACAAGTGAGCATGAAAAACCAAATAGCAGATATTGCTCACGGTGCCACTTTCATTAGTTATCCCATTACTACTCAGGTTAAGTTGTTTAGGTACCTCGTTATCCATCAGACACTCACATACCCTACACATGTGTTCTCGACTGCATGGCTCAAACAACTCCTGTAGTAATGGCTCATGGGATGGAGGAACAAGCTTGATTGGGGTTTAAAAGTAAAGGCTATGCAATACACAGGATTGATTAATGCAATCGCGACTCAATGATGCAAGAATAAGATAGAGGCAATAGGTACTATATGTATGCAAGCATGTGGTAGTGCTTGCTGGCAGCTCGATTGAAGCGAGAGAAGGATCAGGTAGTGCTCTGGGTCTCTTGATATATCCCACCTTTCGTCTATTCGAAGAAGAACCAAACAAACAAGGGCCAACATAAATAAAGTGCACAAGCATATGAATAAAATGCGACAAGCAAACAATCATGCCATGATGTATGATGCACAATTTGCATGGCAATAATGTAGCATGGCATGGGTGAGGTGTGGAATACAAGAAATAAACATTTTATTGAGTGTTAGTCACATTTTAACCTCATAAAAGTTGCTGTACACTTTTTGTATGATGCATGCTGCCAAACAGAACATGGAATGCATAAACAGAAAGGTCTCGTCGAGCTAAACATTTTAGACATATTATTTGTTAAATTTGGAGTTATAAAACAAAAGTTATCAATTAATTAAGGAAAAAGGGCATTTTATTGTAATTTTAATCAACTTGCAATTTTAAATGTTCAAAATGTATTTTGAAGGGCATATTTGAATTCCTCACATTTTTCTGATTTCAAAACATGTATCATTTGTAATATTTGGGTTTTTAAATTAAAAGTTATTTGAAAACAGATTTAAAATTTGAATTTAAATTAATTTGGAAAAGTTTGAATTAAACAGGAAAGCAGAAAGGTTTTTGTTACTCAGCCCGATTCTAGACAGAACCACAGACAAGCGGGCCCGTCTTGACTGGGCGAACAAAGACGCAGAAAAGGTTTTCTCACCGCAGCTTGATCTAGCCACAGCAAGTGACAGGTGGGGTCGGAGCACACGCGAACCCACACGCCAGTGGGTGAGTGCGGGGCTGCCACGCGGCACGGCGGGGGACTGCGGGTTGAGGGGTGCTAAACTAGGGGGTCTATCTGCAAAGTGGTACTATGGCTGACAGGTGGGCTCATGCGGACCGCGGGTTAGGAGAAAAAGGTTGGGGGGGGGGTAAGCGCAAAAAGACACCCGTACTGTTCCTCTTCTCCACGTGCAGAGGACAGATCGGTGCTCGCACCCAGGCTGTGAGCAGGGCTCGAACTCGCACGCAACAAGCGCCGCTGCGGAGGCTACCGCTGTGGCTAGCGGGGGTTGGTGCTAGGGATCTGCTGCGTGGCCAGATGAGGTTCCTCGACGCGATGAGGGTGCTCGACGCGAGCGCACGTCTGATCACGACCAGGAAAGCAGCAACGACGAAGGCGAGGGTGTCTAGGAGGTTGCGTGGCTCACCGTGGGGCTGTTGAAGGTGGTGGATCGGGCAGTGGAGCAGTCGATCGTCGACGATGCAGAGGCCGGGCGAAGCTAGGGTTTCGGCCGGTGCGTCGGCGTGCAGATCAACCTGGGGCTCCTCCTTCACGTCTGCGGGTACAGGGGCGGTGCAGGTGGTCGTCTCGGTCTACCGGGCCACCTCCGCGACGGGCACACCGGCTGGACGACGAGGTACAGAGGTAGATGGCGTCGGGTGGCGTCGGGATCTGGCGATTGTGATGGGAGAGGGGAGGAGAGGAGGCAGGCGTCCTGGATGGATCTGGGAGGCAGAGGAGAGCCGGGAGATGGTGGTGGATAGCAGAGGGGGAGAGGGAGGTGCCGTGCGGGAGTGGGCGGTGGAAAAGGTGGCTCGGCCACCTTTTCTCCTCCTCCTTCACGTGCTCGGGTGGGGCTCGGCCAGGGCAGGGGCAGGTGTAAAGGGGCTTCCAGGTGGGGACGGCCGGTTGGTGGAGAGGCTCGGGCTGGGGCCCTCATGGCAGAGAGAGAGCTAGAGAGAGAGGGGTAGGCTCGGGTGTAGCTGGGGTTGGAGCTAGGGTTTGGAGAGAGGGGGTATGGCTCGGGTTAGGGCTTGGTTTGGGTGGTAGCTAGGTGGGCCAGGGTGGCCAGGTGGGGCCAGGAAGGTAGAGAGAAGAGAGAGGCCGAGAGAGAGGATGAGAGCTAGGGAGGCTCGGGTTAGGTTAGATGGGGGTGTGGTTTAGAGAGGATGGTAAAGAGAGAGGAGAGATGACTGGTATGGTTTAGGGTTTTAGGCATGATCTACATGACCATGCATGGATGGAGTGAAAAGGAGAGGGAGGAGAGGAGAAGAGAGAGAGAGATGTGGTGTGGTTTTATAGCAAGACCAAACTAGATCAAGCCAAGGAGTGGTAGAGAGGGAGATAGATGATTCACTCAAAAGACCAAATAAAAGCAAAGAAGGCAAAATAAAATAGAGATGGTTGCATGGCCCATGCGTAATATTAATGCTAGGTTTCATCTTGTGAAAGCAAAATGAATATCCATAGCATTTCTACATATGCATTCCAAAAATATGGAATAAGCCAAGCTAGAAGAAGTGAAAGGATGCCCCATGTGGAGTAGTTGGAGATGACCATATTTGAATAAAATGGGACATGCTAGTGTGTATGTGCCACCAGATGCTCAATAGTCCCAAAAATATCCCAACATGAGCATAATTCCATAATAATCCATATGGAAGCTAGGAAAAAGGGTCCCACTCACAAGGCATGCAAAGGTGGCCATGTGGCTCTCCTAAACCAATAATGTGAAAACAATATGGTGCATATATGAGAGCATGTGGAGATAGAATGGATCCACACCAACACATATGAGCTAGAGGTAAAACCAAATAAGTTGCAATGCTCATATATGGTGGAATGGTGGAATGATGGGTGATGACAAGAAAGGTGGTGGAGTTAACAAAAGATATGCCCCCAACTCAACTTGGGCATTTAAACAATATATCAAGAACCAAATACAATATCAAGAGGCAAAATACAATTAATGATGCATATGAGATAAGAACCAACACAAAAAGGGTTTTATATGATGCTCAAATGCAAGGTGGCATGATGACATGAGCATGATATAATTATGATGCAACAATTATATGTATGAAGTAGCCATTATATAGACTAGGCTAGTAGCATTGCAATTGTTAGACAATTGGGATGCTACAGCCGTTAGTACCGTGCACAATGTATTGTCAGCTCCCTTTGAATCCGGCTGCAGACCGCAACCCGGCTGCTCGGCAAGGACGCAACAAAAACAGCAGAGCACACGGGAAAGCGACCAAGTGTCCAGAGAGGCGCAAGCTAGTTTTCGAAAAAACAAATCCGTTTTCCGGCTACAATTTGGCAGACTAACCTATTAACCGGTAAGGATGTATGTGTATGTATATTCTTGGCCGACTACCTTGAGTTGGAATTCAGCAAGAAAAGGAGAAGAAGATTCGAAGTCCTTGCCTTCATCAAGCGCTCTGAATCTCAGGGGCTACACCCACGGGTGCACTCGCGCGCCCCCAGTGGAATCTTGTAGTTCCCGACCGGCTAAGGGCGTTTAGCCAGCCGTTCGGAGCCTAGGTGAGGGCAAGGGTAGGAGCAAGAGAAGGAGAAGAAGATTCGAAGTCCTTGCCTTCATCAAGCGCTCCGAATCTGGTTACACTCCACTGGAGTGCGCCGCGCCCAGTGGAATCTTGTAGTTCCCGACCAGCTAAAGGCGTTTAGGCGGTCGTTCGAAGCTCAGGTGAGGGCAAGGGAAGGAGCAAGAGAAGGCAAGAAAGATTCGAAGCACCTGGCTACGCCAGCTACTCCGAATCTCGGGGCTACACCAGGAGTGCTCATGGCGCCCAGAATGTTAGTTCCCCCGGCTAAAGGTGTTCAGCCAGTGAAAGTAACCAACTAAGACTAGTTTAGTCGGACAAAGTTAGAAGATTGAGGAAAAGAAGAAAAGATTCGAAGCACTCGGATACGCTGGCTACTACGAATCTCGGGGGCTACACCCAGTGGGTGCGCTGAGAGCGCCCCCACTGGAGGTGTAGTTCTTCCGGCTACAGGTGTGTAACCGGGTGAAGTTAGCCGGATAAAGTCAACCGGCGAATTTTTGAAAGAAAAGTCGAAGCACAAGATGAAGGGAACTCAAGCTAGTTCAAAATTAACAAGAAAAAGGAGGCGAAGCTCCCATAAGTTTACCCGGCATCAGAGATAGCCGGTACAGACGGACAAGTTTCAAAACAGAACTAAAGCAAGACAAATACACCCGGCATCCTGGGACAGTGGCTACGCGGCAGGACCCTTGCCGTAAGGAGCGTTTTGACCGGCGGAGGAGGAGGCACGGCGCTCAATCTTGTTCTGGCGTCCGCAGCCGGCTGCGTTGGGGCTTCCACTTCAGGAGTACCGACGGACTCCGAGTCGGTGAGCACCTTGTCGGGGTCCACATAGTCGGCGATCTTGATGGTGGATCCACGGAGCTCCAGATGGGCCTAGCGGATGGCGGCAAGGTCAGCGCCGGCACGGAAGCCTCCGTCGATCTTCTCGACGCGGGTGTCCTTGTACCAGGAGAGCATAAGAGCCAGAGCCATCTCTGCTCTGGCTCGTGCCGCCAAGACCTGCAGCCAGTCCACCGCAGCCGACACCTCCCCCACCTTCGTAGCCAGCTGCGCCATCGTCTCCGAAACCGGAGCATCCGGCCACAGGAAGGAGAAGACGTCTCGTGCCACTTGACGAAGCTTGGCAGCTTCTTCGCCAAGAAGGACGACGAGCTCCTGGGCCGTCGGCTGTGCTCCTGGCCAGTTCTCTTGCACCCGGTTGTATGCCGGCAGGTCTATGCCGGGATAAAACGCTGTCAGAAAAGAGAGTCAGATCCGGCTACCGGATCCGAAAAGAAAGGGAAACAGAAAACAAGAACTTACCCTTAGCCATATGGCCAACCTGCATCAGCTCCTCCACCAGAGCCTTCTCCTTCGTCGCCAGCCGTTTGATCTATTTCTCTTGGTCCTTGTTCTAGGCCTCGAGAAGAGTGAAGGCCTTGATCCGGCTGGCGCGCGAGGCGTCACACTCCTTGATGGTGGCCTCCAGGCTGTCTACCTTTGCGTGCCAATCCTTATTCTGCAGCCGCAGAGTAGAGTTAGACTTGCTCAGCCGGTCGTTCGCTTTCTTCAAGCGATCTATCTCGCACTGAGCGCACACGAGGATAGCTGCGACAAAACCGGCTATCAGCAAAAAAAAGGGCAAGCCGGATGAAGCAAAATCACTCTAGGAAGTCCCGTTGACAGCAGCAAGCTTCTTCTCCAGGGACCGGTTCCCGCTGGATGCGGCCTCCAGCAGCCGGATCTCCTTCACCGCTAGTTCGAGGGTGGCGGCGAGGTCCGTCAGCGAGGCGGAGGAGGAGGCGTCGTCATCCACGGTGTTGACGGCCAAGGACTCCTTCGCAGCAGTCACCGCTGTCCTCCACTCCTCCCTCGGCTCGTCGTCGGAGTTGTCGTTGCCGACAACCACGAGCTCCTTGCCGGTAGCGCCCCCCCGCACGCCCGCGGAAGAGCCACCCGGCTGAGGATCCTCCGCCTCCGGCTGAGCCACCACATCCGGCTGTGGACCCTCTGCTCCGGCTGAGGCAGCCGGTTCAGACTGAGGTGGTGGCGGAGGCGGCGCCACGGGAGAAGGAGGATCACGAGCAGACGAGGTCGGAGCGTGGGGTGGCGACCCGGTTGGCGCTCGCGGCTCCAAAGGAGACTAGCGTGCTAAGAAAACAGAAGACAGGAGGAAGGAAACAAAAGCAAATAAGCCAAGGGTAGAAAGGCAGGAAAAGAAACAGGCGAAAGATGATGAAAGAAGAAGAGGAAAGACGTAGCCCTGCACAACCGGAGGCGGCCCCTTCTTCCGGCCCAAGCGACTCGATGGAAGGGCGCCGGTCCGGCTCCTCTTGGGGGCCGACTCCTCCGCGGCAGGCCGGCGGGAGCTGGAACGGCTGGAGCCGCTCCTGCCAGCTTCGCCGTCCGTCGCAGGGCGCTGCGATCGGAAGTTGGTGCGGCCTCCTCCTCCTCATGAACCTCCGTGTGGGGGTCGGCAGCCGGTTCATCGTTCCGGCTAGGGAAGGCATCACCATCCCCATCCGACTCCTTGCCGGACCGCCGAGCACGCGGCTCGGGAAAGTCAGGCGTGAAAACCTCGAGAGGAGCCTCACCCTCCTCGCGAAGGATGCAAGCGAAGATCTGCCGAATACAAGAAGTTAGCCGGACAGAACAAGAAAGAAATGCATGAAATACGGAAGAAATCTCCGGCTAAAAGGACCTACTCGGGGCGCGTGGTTGTCCTAGTTGTAGGGCGCCAGGTTGAAGGTCCAGCCCTCCGGCAGTCGCTCCTTCGTGATCATTCACACCCACTCCTTCAGGTTGTGGTAGCGGGGATCGCCGCGCGACAGTCGGGTCGGGTCCAGCCGGCCGGAGTAGTAGCACATTTTGTGCGCTCGCTGCTGCAACGGCATCATCAGCCGACACATCCAGCTGAGGGTGATGTCCAGGCCGGTTAGCCGGCAGGTGACGAGGGAGCGCATGCGCTACAGCATCACGTCCGACTCCGCCTTGTCGCCGTGAATCTTCAGCTCCTAGTTCTGCCGGCTAGACTCGACATCCTGGAAAGTAGGAAGATTGATCCGGTCGACGTTGGTGACGTTCTTAACATAGAAGTACGACTGCTGCCACAGTCGTACCGTGTCGTGGAGCAAGAACTTTGGATATCCGGACTGGGCGCAGGACTAGATGGAGGCGCCAACGCAGACGACTAGCGGCCCCTTCGTGTACTGCACCTGCGGCTGGACTCGAAAGAGCCGGTAGAAGAGCCCGAGATCCGGCTAGATCCCGAGGTAGCTCTCGCAGAAGGCCATGAAGTGCGTCAATGTTCCGATCGCGTTGGCGCCGAGATGGTGGAGACAGAGATCGAAGAACGCCAGGAAAGTGAGGAAGAAGGGGTGCACCGGCAACACGAACCCACGCGCTAGATGCGAGAGGAAGATGACACGCGCGCCCTCCACCGGGTGTAGAGACACCTCTCCCACCGGTGCCAATCGAACTGCCACTTCCTCCACCGGCGGAAGCACACGGGTTGCGCGGTACTTCTGGATGTGGTCCTCCATGATGGAGGAGCCACACCAGCCTCCGCGTTCGGCTGCCATTTTCGGCTGACAAGGAGGCGCGGCGGTGGAGGAGTGACGGTGGCCCGTACCACCGACGACGAAAAGCGGGCGGCGCAGCTCGCTGCAGCCGAGCAAGTGCGAGGCAGGGCAGCGGAAGGGAAGAGGAAAACTGGAGCGGGGGAGCAAAGGAAGGGAACTGCTCCCCCCGCGGCATCCCTTTAAAGGACCGGAAGCGCAACCGTCCACGGCGCCACGTGGCGCGCATCCGGGCGACCCTCACCCCAACCGCCGCCCAGATCCCGTGTGCCGACGCGGGATGCGCAGAAGATCCGGGAGCGAGAACCGAAGCACCGGGCAGCAGTTTCCCGAGGCGACGTGCGACGGGACGTTACGCTACCCACCGCAGTGCAATGATGGCGCGTGCGCTCGTGGCCGGCGTCAGCACTGACGTCACGGGTAGCGCAACCGCCAGGCGTAGCCAGACACAAATTCAAAGTCAGGAGGGAGCGCGCGCACATTTTGCCTAAGGGCGGAATCCACATGCGCTCGGGGGCTAGTGTCGGGGGGATGATCCCCAGATACCCCAACCGGGCAAGAAGGTGTGCAGTCGGATCGCGTCCGGCTGACCAGATGCAGCCGGACAAAGCAGGCCAGGCCGGCTACCTCATGATAGCCGGATCAACAAGAAGCAACCGGCTACGGCGACGTAGCCGGAACCAATCAAGGAGACAGGACGACGTGCCTATCAGTGCACGGTACGCCCTGTACGATGACAAGACCGACCACTACTCGGCCATACCGAAGACTTTGCGGGGATGACGCGGGAACAGTGGCCCGGTGCTGACGACATGCTCGCACGGCGTCCACTATGCCTACGACAGCCATACCGCTCGTACTCCGATGCGACATACCATATCGGATACTGTAGATGACTAGCCGGGACCCGCTAGGGCCTGCCAATGGATCGCCAGTGAGACCATTGCCTCTCTGCCTATATAAGGAGAGGCAAGGCCTCAATAGAAAGGGTTGGTCTCAGGGCATTTAAGGCAGTAGCTAGAGAATACAGCTCAAGGAGCACTTGTAGTTCGTATACCCCTCATAGTCAGATCCGGCAGGAGTAGGAGCTTTACCTCATCACGAGGGCTCTGAACCTGGGTACTTCCTGCGTCCAGCTACGCTTGCTTGTATCCAATCCCGCCCGCGGATGCCATCGATAGCTTCCCTGCTAGTCCCCACACCTCTATCTAACCTCCTTAGGTACCGCCGTTCCCAATACAACGACACCCCCTAAGTTTCTAGGTTAGAAGGCATCTTATAGGCTAAGAGGGAGACCGAGGGGGTGTCTGGGGCGGCCAGACCACCCCCTGGCGCGGCCAGGCCTAGCCCACGCGGCCAGGTGGTGTGGCCTGGGCCCAGCCCCACTCCGTCTCGTATTCTGGCTCCGGGAGTCTTCTGGTGAAATAGGATTTTTGGCATATTTTCCAGGATTTTTCCTGATAGTTGATTTTCTGCAAAAAAAACTAGACACCAAGGTAATTCTGTTGAAAACAACATCAGTCCGTGTTAGTTGCATCCAAATCACACAAGTTTAGAGGAAAAACAATAGCAAAAGTGTTCAGGAAAGTAGATACATTTTGGACGTATCAACTCCCCCCAAGCTTAGCTTATTGCTTGTCCTCAAGAAATTTAGTTGAAAACTGAGTGCGATAAAAGAATCTTTCACGAACACATTTGCTTCATATGATGTATATATTCTCAGCACGTGATCAACTACTTAGACAATTCATAATAAAGAGTATGCAACTAAGTTTACTTAATAGTCATTGCAAGCTATGAAGAGATTCTAACTCAAAAATAATAGGTAGCATGAAACATAAACATAAGCAACATTACAATGCTCATAACAAGGTATGATAGAGTGGTATCTCGCTTGCCTTTGATTGTGAATGCCAAGGCACCTCTGAAGTTCAGGTGAAGACTAGAAGTAAAGATATCAAAGATACAAGCATCAGAGTCATAACACAAATAATCAAGTTTTGAGACAAGCACATTACACTAAGAATGACAACTATGCTCTCAAGAAGGTGCTCATAGAATAGGTGGAGACTCGACAAAGAAATGAAAAGGTTTTGAATAGTTTGAAAGGCTTCCAAATGCTGAAAGTATGGTACTCATTAGCTTTGAGATCTCATTGCCTCTATCATAAGCATCTTTAATATGGTTAAGGTGAAAGTGAGGTCCAATCCGAGTTATATGCTTGACAGACTATAAACTGGAAATCCCATGTCCCTTGAGTATGAGGGCCGCTCCTCATTTTACTCAACTTTAGTTACCGGTAAGTTCTTGACATCGTAAATACGTGCGTATCATAGAGAACCGCCAACGGGGTACCCCTTGCCCGATGATACGGGAGAATCCCCATATCAAAATGACAAGGCAAGCAGACAATGAGTATCTCAGCAATCTTCTTATTTACCATGGGAAAATGGTGCTTTTTTTTCTCTCTTTCCTCTTTTCTCAAATCTCTTTTTTTCCTTTTTCTCAATAGCTATCTCTCTCTTTTTTATAAGAAGAATGCTTCATAGATACTTATTATGGTTACACTGCAGGTTTCCACCATGGCAGCATGGATTAGACCGGCGGCCCAGGCATTTATCTAACACACATACATAACTCCATGGACTTACCAGCTCCCCTTTTATTTCACACCGACGACATCCGCAAATAAAAGAGCATGGTATCAACTGGGTATATATTTACAGGTGTTGAAAGCGTTCCCCGTGACAGCACGGTTCTTCTAATCCCTAGCCTATAATTTGCAAGCATATAACTTTCATGGACAGTTACAATGGTTTAGGTTTATTAAGTGCAGGAAATAAAGTGTGCCATCAAGTTCGTGAGAGCTTTACTAACTAACTTTCTCATAACAAGCAAACATTTTATTCGGAAGAAAACAAGGCATATTGAATATGCACGGAAATAGCAAATGATGCTAATAGGTAGGTATGGTGGACACTTTTGGCAATATTTGGTTTTAGGGAGTTGGAAACATGAGTAAAACATACTCAATGTAAGTGAAGGCTAGCAATAGTAAGGGAGCAACAAACGAGAGAGCAATAGCTGTCATAATCATGCTTGCAACAAAACAGGACTAATCATGGCATGAAAGTGATTCAAGACCCTCAAGGCAAAATAATTCATCGAGGCTTAACTGATTATTTCAGTCATATGCATGCGTGAGCATGTGCCAAGTCAACTCAAATGAAACATTCATAGGAGGATACCATGGTGTCATACCAAGTCATGAATAGAGTAATGCAAGCAAACATTCATATGACATGCTACAAACTATTAACAAGCTGGAACTAATCATATGAAAGCAAGAACTACTAAGCATCCATAAATAACATACACCCTACACGAATAGGCTAAGCATGCCCACAATGATGAGTATATGTAAAAAAATGAAAACAAATAGAGTTCGTTACCAGCCTCTTACCCCTCCTCAAGTTGTCATTAATCCTCATTATTGCCCTTCACTTGTGTGGCTTGAATAATAACATGAAACCAAATTCCACTGAGGACTGCTGAACCCTACAACAAACTCACAAAACCAAAGAAGAACAACAAATATTTTTGGTGTTTTTGATTTTTTTAAACAAGAACCAAAAAGGAAGAACAAGCAAAGCAAAATCTTTTTGGGTTTTTCGAATAGTTCAAACAAAGAAAAAAGGGAAAAGCAAACCAAGGCAAAAAGAAGAAGAAGCAAACCAAAGAGAAAAAACAGAATTTTTTTTGGTCTTTTGTGTTTTAGAAAGCAAAAGCGAAGAAAGAATGAAAACTAAAAAGAGAACGAAACATGAATATACAAAGTACCGATGCAAAATGATATGGAGATGAGTGTGATGTCGGTGTACCTCCCCCCAAGATTAGGATTTTGGCCTAAGTGGGTATCAATCCCAAGCTGGCCAGGATGGAGCACCTCCGTAGTACGGTGAGGAGGTACCCTCGTCCTGGTGAGAGCTCGAGGACGCCCCACCGTAGTGTGCAGAGTAATCGTAGGAGGGCACATCCTCCTGGTGCTGCCTGTGGAAACCCAGCAAGCGGAGCTGCTCGTCCACCTCCTCCTTGGAGCGCGGCCACGGCCTCCTGTGAACACTAAACAAAGTAGATTGCGGCAAAGGGATCTCCCTCTCATCCCTGTCATGCCCACACCTATAATACTACAAAATCTTTCCAATGGCATGGTAAAGGGCAGATTATAAATTCTGAAAGAGACAGTTGACTGATAGGGCGTGTTAGTAAACACGAAGCTCTCAACAAAAGTTTTGGTGAGCATAGCGTATTGCTCACTCTCATCTTGCATGTATGAGGTCAAACCAACCCTCTAAATCAGTAGCAAGAAATCATCAAAAATCCCTGCAGCTTGTAAGAAAGTAAAACAAGGAAAAGTAGATGGGTGAGCATCGCATCATCTCCTTCATTACCAATGCGAGGTGCAATGAGATCTTCGTTTTATGATGGCCTAAACTGAGAGGCTGATCTTGAGGGCCTTGACCTCCTAGGTGCATCCCTCTCAAATATTTCTCCAAAGGTATGGTTGTTCATGTTTGATATTCTAAAATTTAAACATCTATTAAACAAGTGATTGCAAAGTGAATATAATGAAGGGCACTACTCATAGGGACTTGTATGAGGCCTAAACATGCATCAAAACTATATCTCTAAGCATCAAACAAGCTTACAAGCTCTCATAACCTGTCACCTACAGCATAAAAATACTCAAGATATAAACCACTAAACACAAATCTACTTGGACAAGCGGAGGAGTCACATGCCGGAGAACAAATGCTCCAAATTTCAGTAGCAAAGATGGATTGAGCAAGGAGATCGAAAAATGAGGGCAAGCACAGCAAGAACGCGATTTCGAGCAATGAACTGGTGTTTACTCGGGAGAGAGAAGAAAGTGGCAAGTGAGAGAGTGAGTGGTGGGCCAGGGGTGGTCCACACCATAGGCAGCCTGCCTGGTGGGCCCCCTGGTACCTTCTAGGCACTTCTCTGCCCCTTTTTTCACGTAAAAATTTAATATGAATTTTCTGGAATTTTTCGAGACACTTTATTTTTGAGCAATTTTCAGGCATAGATGAATGATTTTCTGACAGAAAGATTTTTTTGGAATGATGCAAAGACAAAACAAGGCTAGAACTTCAGAAGTTCTAAGACACTCTAACATGCAAGCAACTAACAACAGAAAAGAAAACTAAACGAAAGCAAAAACTAAATGGATAGAATAGAAGTAAGCGGAGATAATCATGGTGAAAACATTGTTTTGTTCAATGAAATCCTTTTGTTAACAAGGTTGATCAGGTCTTGTTACCAAAACAATTTTGTATGAAACAAAACTTTGTATTCCACTAATGATTATGTTACCTCAACCTTGATAGAAATGGTCCTAATCATGATAGTTTCAAAATTTTCTCTTGGTATGGGACAATATATTTCTCCAACTTGAATGCCCTCAACATGCTCAATTGAATTCAAACCATAAGTCTTATCAATCTTCTTGGGGAAATAGACAGTATGTTCCTTGTCATTAACATTGAAGGTCACCTTTCCTTGATTACAATTAATAACAGCTCCTACAGTATTAAGAAAAGTTCTCCCAAGAATAATAGACATATTATCATCTTCAGGCATTTCAAGCACAACAAAATCAGTTAATATCAAGCAATTATGAGCCACTTGAACAGGTACATCCTCACATATACCAACAAGAATAGTGGTAGATTTATCAACTATTTGCAAAGATATATCAGTTGGTATTAGTTTTTCAAGTTGAAGTCTCTTGTAAAGAGAGAAAGGCATGACACTGACTCCTGCTCCCAAATCACACAAAGTAGTTCTAACATAACTATTTTTAAGAGAGCAAGTGATAGTTGGAATCCCTGGATCTCCAAGTTTCTTTGGAACCTTACCATTAAAGGAATAATTAGCAAGCAAAGTAGAGATTTCTTCATTAGGGATCTTCCTTTTATTCGAGACAATATCCTTCATATACTTTGACTAAGGAGGCAATTTAATAGCATCAGTCAAAGGAATTTGCAAGAATAAAGGTTTCATCCACTCACAAAACTTGTTATAGTGTTCATCTTCCTTTGACTTGTGTTTCTTATCAGGGAAAGGCATAGGTTTTTGGACCCAAGGCTCTCTTTCACTACCCTGTTTCTTAGCAATAAAATCTTCTTTAGTATATTTAGTATTCTTAGTGTGCTTTTTAGGTTCTTCTTCAACTTTTTCTTTATCAGGAACATCATTTTCTTCATTACCACTTTCAGTTTCAGCATCAGAGACAAATATACTATCAGGATCTTTAGCAGGTTTAGAGGGTTCTACAATAGTCTTATGTTTCTTTTTCCTTTTCTTATGAGTAGTACCACTATTTTCAGCTTGTTGAGAATCCTGCTCAATTCTTTTGGGATGCCCCTCAAGATATAGAGGATCTTGGGCAGAAGTACCACTTCTAGTTCTAATTTCAGAAGCATGTTTTTCTTTGGCAGCATTAACTAGCAAGTCTTTTTGCACTTTAATAAGTTGATCTATTTGAGTTTGAACCATTCGAAAATGTTTAACAATCATTTTAACATCATTAGAGGTTCTTTCCACAATATCCTTGAACTCAACAATAGCTCTAGTGTTTTCCATTAGATGATTTTGCACCCTTTTATTAAAATTATCTTGCTTAACAATAAAACTATCGAATTTTTCTAAGCATTGATCAAGAGGTTTAGAGTAAGGGATATCACCTTCATCAAAGCGTTGGAGAGAGTGTACCTCAATAGTGGATGAATGGGGAATTGGCTTACATAATTCTTCTATAGGAGGTAAATTCTTGACATCTACAGCTTTAATTCCCTTCTCCTTAAGACATTTCTTAGCTTCCTTCATCAATTTATCATTTAATTAAATAGCTCCCCTCTTCTTAGATGATGGTTTAGGCGCTGGTATAGCTGGTTCAGGTATAATTGTTTCAGGTATAGCTGGTTCAAGAGGAGTCCAGTCTTCATAATTCTTGCTTATTTTAGCCATTAATTCCTCAGCTTCCTTGGGAGTCCTATTCCTGAAAACACAATCAACACAACTATCTAGGTATGTCCTAGATTCTTCAGTTAGTCCATTATAAAATATATCAAGAAGCTCATTCTTAGGTAATGGACTTCCAGCCTGTGCATGAATCAAAGCACAAAACCTTGCCCATGATTCAGGAAATATCTCTTTTTCTCCTTGTTTAAAGTTAAAAAGTTCCTGCAAAATAGCATGTCTAGCACTAGGAGGAAAATATTTCTGCAGGAAAGTACTAATCAATCAATCAGGGCTATCAATAGATCCAGGAGGTAAATTGCTAAACCAAGTTTTAGCTTCTCCTTTCAATAAAAAGGGGAAAATCTTAGCAACAAACTAAATACGCATCTTAATATCATCATAAAACAGGCCACTCATGGTAGAAAGCTCAGTCATATGTGCTACCGCACTTTCATTCTTAGTCCCACAAAAAGGTTCTTTCTCAACAATAGCTATGTAAGATAGATCAAGAGAGAAATCATAATCTTTATCTTTAATGTTTATGGGAGATGCAGCAAACTTATCAATAGGAGACAATTTGGGTCTAATAGTACGCCTCTCAAGGAGACTCTTAGCATCGCTCCTATCATGGGTGTTTTTACATTATTTAATAAATTCATCGGTCATCTCAACATAACCGTCTTCAATATCATAACTATCACTAGACTCAAGTGAACTAAGAGGTGTAGTAGTGTCTTCATTAGGAGTTTCAGTATTTCCAGCTATAGTTCTAGCAATCGTAGCATCTAGGAAAGGACCTAATGAACCACTCTTATCAAGCACAGTAGAAGGAGCATCATAAGTTTCAGATTCAGCAGTAGTAGCAGTGTGTGTAGCATGTGTATGTGGTGGTGTAACGAGCTTACTCATAACAGATGGTGAATCAAGAGCAACAGAGGTGTTCAGAACCGTACCTCTTCTTGTAGTGGATGGTAAAATAGGAACCTTGCTATCACGAGACTTACCCATGATGGATCGATGGCAGCGAACAAGAATGAATCCAAGTGAACTTGATAAATAAATCTATGCTCCTCGGCAACGGCGCCAGAAAATAGTCTTGATGACCCACAAGTATAGGGGGTGTCTCGCAGTATTTTTGAGGGAAGTGAAACCCAATTTATTGATTCGACACAAGGGGAGCCAAAGAATATTTATAAGCCTTAATAACTGAGTTGTCAATTCAGCTGCACCTGGAAACAATCTTGCTCACAGTAGTTTATCAGTAGCAACAGTTTTGTAGTAGGAATAGTAAAGTAACAGCAGTAGTAAAGTAAAGACAGTAGTAACAATAGCAGTAAATAGTAGGATTCGCGTGCGGTAGGCATAGGGATGGATGGACGGGCGTTGCATGGACAAGACAATTCACATAGCAATCAGAACATAGGGCATTTGCAGATAAATAAGATAAAGCATCCAAGTACTAGATAATCATAGGCATGTGTTCCTGATACATTGCAAATGTATCTATAATTTTTGATGCTCCATGCTTGGTTTTATCTACTTTCTTGTGTTTTGTCCACACTTCGGACTACTTTTCATATGATTTCTTGGACTAACCTATTAACAAGAGCCACAGTGCCAGCTGCCTGTTTTCTGTTGTTTTTGGTTCCATGGAAGTCAGAAAATGAATATTCTCGGAATTGGATGGGACAAAATCCAAAGTGCCTATTTTTCCGGAAGACATCTGGAGCCAGAATACGGGACGAAGAAGGGCTGGGGGCAGGCCACACCACCTGGCCACGCGGCCAGGCCTGACCCGTGCCAGGGGGTGGTCTGGCCGAGCCCAGCACCCCCTCGGCCTCTCCTTCTGCCTATATATTGCCCTCAGGACCAAAACCCTAAGTACCCGATCAAAAATCCACGAAAGAGTCTGTAGCCGCCGTCATCTCCATCCCTAGATCGGGAGGGATCTGAAGCTCTTCCTGGCACCCTGCGAAGAGGGGAATTCACCCTGGAGGCCTTCTTCATCATCATGCACGACTCCGGTGTGATGCGTGAGTAGTTCATCTCTGGACTACGGGTCCATGTAGTAGCTAGATGGCTGGTTCTCCTCCTTTGTGCTTTCTTGTCTAGATCTTGTGAGCTCCGTTCATGATCAAGATCATCTATTTGTAATTCATACATGTTGTGTTTGCGGGGATCCGATGGATATTGAGATGCTATTTCAGATTGATTATTGATTCTATCATGTCTTTGTTATTTGAGATCTTGCATGCTTTCCGTTGTTAGTAGCTATCTTGGCCAAGTAGATGCTAGCAACTCCAAGATTTAGTATTTATGCTCGATAGTGGGTTCATGCCTCTGGCAATCTAGGGAAGTCACAGAAATCTCTAAGGTACTAGATGTGTTGTTGCTACTAGGGAGAAAACAACAATCCTTTGTTCATAGAACAATCGTATTGTTTACTTTACATGCAGGTCGTAAAGCAATAATCTGTTGCTTGCAACTTAATACTGGAGGGGGTTCGGATGATAACCTGAAGGTGGATTATTAGTCATAGATGTAGTTGGATGGCGGTCTATGTATTATGTTGTAATGCCCAATCAAGTCTCAGAGGAGTCAAGATGATTAGTATATGCATGTATTGCTTTCTCGGTGTTTGTCAATTGCCCCGCTGTAATTTGTTCACCCAACATGATATTTATCTAAGGAGAGCCACCTCTAGTGAACTATGGATCCCGGTCCTTTTACTTTACATACAATCTACAATCTTTTACTGCTTTGTGTTTACTTTCTGCAAACTTTTACTTCTTTCCATTCGATACGTTTAATCCTTTGTTTTCCGCAAAACACGGTGAGATTGACAACCTCATCGCAAGTTAGGGACAAAGTTCTGTGGTTGTGTTGTGTAGGTCTCCACGTTGCTACTAGCACCGGTAGTGCGCCCTGCCAAAGCTCAGCTAGTAACACCTTTGGGGTGTTTCCTTGCTCCTACTGGTTCGATTAAATCTTGGTTTCATAACTGAGGGAAAACTTGCTGCTATATTCATCGTACCTTCCTCTTGGGGTTCCCAACGAGCTCTACGTTGAAAGTCGAGCGCATCAATGGTGCCGACTGGCATCAACGCGACGTGGGTGATAGGGCGCGATGCCGGGATGTAGCTGCTGGGCAGGATCAGGAGGATCCCACCGGTGGTGATAATGCGGCCGGTGGCGATCGACCGATCGATTGGCGAGCAGGGTCTCGCCGCAGAACTCAGGCCAGTCTGGCTATGCCCCACGGTGGGCGCCACTGTCGTGGGAATGACCACGGAAGTCGCTACTAGGGGTAGCGATTGATGAGATTGGGGGCGAGAGCTGGCGGCCATCTGCGGAGCGAGATGGGGACGGATGCACATGGATTTATCCAGGTTCGCTCCCCAGAGGGTAATGACCTACTCCTGCTAGATTATATTGGATCTGAGCGAGTTACAGGGGTGGCGAGCTCGGCGTCTAAGCAGCGAGTCACTCGAAGAGGTGTATGATGGAATGTGAGTACAAAGGGAACCCTAGGGAGGTTTATATAGGGGGTGCCTCGCTAGGGCTTATAGTGTTTACAACCGAACTAGTCAAGGATTCGTATGGTTTGACCTAATCCGACTAGGCTTCAGTTATCCTCCTGGGCCTCTAGCTTCCAGTCGCCGGGCTTACTCCTTAGTCGCATTCCAGTCCCTGTCCTGCAGGCCCACTCACGAGTCCTTTGACCCAATCGGAACGTCCTGGTGAGCATACCCCATTTGGCATATCCCCATCAAAATCACTCCTCTGGATATTATGAGTAATCATTATGCAAAAGGAACAAAAAACTTAGCAATGCCACGAGTGTCCATAACAACCCGATAAATTAATAAAAATGTTTGGCATGCTCTCAATTACTCAAGAACTGAAATTCTTGAAGGATAATGAATATAACAGTAGTGCTTGAAAAGTATTGATTTATTGATGTGGGAGAATTGAAATACTTAGTATATATGTTTTTCATGACAACTCTCACACTCTAAATTTACATGATTATACTTTATTGTTCAAAGGCAAGCCTATGAGTTGATTACATGACATGGAATAAAGTTTACTCATCTGAATCATCCATGTTAACAATAATTTTGCTGTGCTATAAGGATGCAAAAAATCCGTATGATATGCTTGCCATTACTCTATCTATGCTGAAGTTTTTCAGATATATGAAGTGGAGGAAACATGAGACTACCAATCATGAGTAAGACCATCATCTCGTTATTTCAGTTTAAATGCTGAGTTCCTTTTTGATTTTGGTTTTCTTGCTCCAATACGATCAAGTTTAAGCTTGTGGAGGTTGATGGCTCTGAAATATAGCCATCCACGTCCACATTTAAACTGGATATTATTCATATTTTTGATGAAATATCTCTCTAAACCCTACCACTAATGCCTAATAATTAAAGGGGTATGCAATCCTTTCTTTCTATTTTTTCCTGCGCAGATAATGACGTTTTATGATGGGAATCACTACATTAAATTCAAAGATACGAGATTTCCAACAACTAGAAGAAACCAGGAGTCGTGGGTAGGAGGCAGGCGCTTTAACGACCAACTATACAACCAGAATAAAATTCTGACCGTATAGTTCCAGCCATATAGTTGCCAACAACACCGCTAGGTTAAACAAAACAACTTTTATGAAGGGACCCCTATATAAAGAAGCCTCTAGCGACGAGAAAAGATCCTCGAGAGTCCCTGCCCCAGATCATCAGCCGCCGAAGGAATAGACTTAGATCTAATCTCCAAATCCTTCTCGACCACCATAGCCATATTCCACCACTTGTAATAGTAGATATCTTCTTCGATTGGCGACATTGTAAGACTATTTGCTATCAATCTCATGATTTCCATTACAATGTTTGTGGTTGTTGATCTCACCTCTATGTGTGAGTAATTCTCCTTGGGCCAAGGGCTTCGGCCTAGCCATGTAGCATTTGTGCATGTTATTTATCATAGATGGGATCATGTATTAGTTTGTATGACATGATGATTACGGTATCCTCTCTTGCCTCAATATAAGGACTTGTCAGGTACCCAAGACCCCGAGGATTGAGCCAGGTATAGGGAGTATGAGTAATGACTAATCTGCGGGTTGGGAACCCTAGTGATAGAAGGGGTAGTAGGGCTGTATGTGAGGGATTTACTTGGGATTAACGGTGACATCACTATGCGTATCATTAGTTCTCTTTCTTCTATGGATGAGACTAGTAGGTTATTGCTATAAGCGGTTGCGGAGGCAATAGCAATTATGGATGCACTGCACACATATAATTTATCTTGCTCTAACAATTACATGCATACTTTATCTTTATCTTTTATTCCCATCAGATGTTTTGCATAGCTACAGGTGAAATCGAACGCCCTAGGCCCTCTCTCTCCATCATCGACAATAACAAAAATATGCAAACTCTTGGTCCGGTAAAAACACAAAAGGAATTCTAAATCTTCCGAAGGTCCGTTAAAGTAACTTCACTACGCATCTGCTTCCCTAGGATTCGATAAACCTGGGTATACTAGGGAAAAATAAGCTATACTACATCCGTAATCCAGATCGAAGGTATCAACGGCCTCTCGTCCTCCTTGCCGCCTGTGCGATGCTGCTGAGGTAGGGGAAGACCTACTGCGTCTCCAATAAGGCCCTTCCTGGGCGGAACTCTGCTAGGTAGGGGATTTTTTCCTTCTTCGGCCAGCCATGGTGGCGGGGGAAGACTTGGGGATTCCCTATGCTGGCGAGCTCGTCGCCATTCTACTCCTTAGTTTCCGGCGTCCCGTATGACATCGGGGAGCTGACCGCTTCCTTCTCTACGGGAGCCTTTCTCTCGGTGTAGGAAGAGGCGGCCGGGAGCGAATCAATAAAGTGCGTTTATGCCCTTCTCCAGTTTGAGGAAGACGATGATGTGACGTGACTCCTGGCCGGCCATGGTGGTGAGGAGGAGTGGTGTTGCGTTCTGTTGGTGCTTGTCGGAGATTTCCCCTTGGACGGCCGTGAAGGTGAGGGAGGGGTGAGTGGTGGCATACTGGCCTCTGCTTTGACTGGGCGGATTGGGCTTCGTACTCTTCCTGGGGTTGTTCTTCTCCACCTTCTTGCTCCCGCCCGTTGCAGTTGTGGTGAGTTCAGAGGGCCGGAAATCACTTTCGGCTCCAGTGAAGAGTACCCTGCTATAGACCTGTTTTTCTCTTCATACCCTCTTCTTCTTCCGATGGTCGCAGTGGTGGTGGATATTGGAGGGGTTGATTGGGTAAACAGCAGTGTCTTGCAGCAGTGGAATTGGGAAGCAATCTTCTGGAGCTTCACCTTGGCGGCAGGTGACAACCGCCCGACATCCAAGGCCAGAACAGGTTGGCTGCCGCATTCTTCGTCTTCGCGGAAGAAAGTGGTTTCGTCCCCGCTTCCGAGATTGACGGCGGTTTGTGTGACCTCTGGCTCGGCGGTGGAGAAAGAGAAGGACCGGGTTTTTGTTTTTCATCTTTCAACGAGGTATTTTCTGCTTATATAAAGGGCCTATGTTATCTCTTTTTATCTCTTGAGGTCCTTTGTAATATTTTGTACCTCCACCGCTTGATTTAATATAATGCTTCCAGTCCCTTCGGGGACACTCCTTTCAAAAAAAAACTGGTTCATTTATTTCGGGAGAAGGTTACTAATGAGATGAATATGGAATTATTAAAATACTTCATGGATGAAGAAATTGGAGATGCTCTCTTTTAAATTGGACCACTCAAAGCGCCCGGAGTGGATGGCTTCCTGGCTTTATCAACGGAACTGGGGCACTTTAAAAAATGAGGTAACTAATGCAGTGAAACTCTTCTTTGTCACAGGTAAGATGCCTGCGGGTGTGAATGACACGACTATTGTTCTGATTCTGAAGATTGATGAGCCTGAAACTTTGAAGGATTTTTGACCAATAAGTTTGTGCATGGTGATTTACAAAGTGGTAGCGAAATGCATGGTGAATCGACTGAGACCAATACTAGGTGATTTGATTTCAGTAAATCAAAGCGCCTTTGTTCTAGGGAGGCTTATCACGGATAATGCATTTGTAGCGTTCGAGTGTTTGCACTTCATGGAGCATAATACAGACCAAGATAAGAACTTCTGTGCATATAAGCTGGACCTCTCTAAAGCTTATGATAGGGTTGATTGGGGATTTCTAAGAGAAGCGATGAAAAGGTTAGGCTTCGCTCACAGGTGGCTAGACTGGATAATGGAGTGTGTCACACTGTGAGGTACCAAGTTAAATTTAATGGAGCCCTACTGGAATTGTTATCGCCTTCTCGTGGTCTACGACAAGGTGATCCCGTATTGCCATTTCTGTTCCTTTTTATTGCAGATGGACCGTCGGCTCTAATCCAAAGAGAGGTAGCACAAGAGAGAATCACTCCAGTTCATATTTGTCGTCGAGCCCCCGAGGTCTCCCACTTATTATTTGCTGACGACACACTTTTATTCTTCATGGCATGTCCCTTGCAGGCAGGACGGGTAAAACATGTTCTCCATGACTATGCGACAAGCACGGGTCATTTGCTCAACCCTCAAAAATGCTCGATTTATTTTGGCGGTGAGTGTTCACCGTCCATTAAAGCCGAGGTCAAAGGGACACTAGAGGGAAGCATTCGACGTGAAGTACCTTGGCCTCTCAACCCCAGAGGGACGTATGAGCAAGGAAAAGTTCCAGAGCTTACAAGCGGCACTAGCAGGGTAATGGGTGGAGTGGGACGATAACTACTTAACGCAAGCAGCCAAGGAAACATTGATAAAAGCCATTGCGCAGGGGTTGCCGGTCTACATCATGGGGGTTTTTAAATTACCATACGGTTGTGCGATGAGATGGTAGAAATGATAAGAGATTACTGATGGGGAAAGGAGGATGGGAAGCGAAAGATGCACCGGATATCCTAGGACAGCATGCTTTGGCCCCAAAGCCGGGGAGGGCTTGGATTTAATGATCTCCGTATGTTCAACCAAGCATTGCTGGCTCGGCAAGTGTGGCGGCTCATTCGTTTCCCTAATACACTTTGTGCCCAGCTATTAAAAGCAAAATACTACCCTAATGGATCACTTCTTGACACTGTGTTTTCATGTAACAAAACAACCACATGGAGCGCCATTGAACATGGGCTAGAGCTATTTAAAAGATGTGTCATATGACGTGTCGGTACATGGGAAAACATACGAGCATGGCGAGACCCCTGGATCCCGAGGACAATGTGCTACACGCCCATCTCGCGCCAGGGAAGATGCCGGTACCGGTGGGTCTCGGACTTCATAAACCTGCAAGGATCATGGGACACCCAACGGCTGCGGTAATATTTCTTTGAGATCGACATTGAAGCCATCCTAAAGAGCAAGCCATCAAAACATAATGCCTCTAGCTTCATTGCGTGACAGCCGGACAAGCATGGAATCTTCTCGGTTCGAAGTGCTTACAAACTTGCAATGGAGTCTCACATGGATGACAACAACGTTGGTGCATCAAGTAACAGGCCGGGGCGAGCGAACTATTTGGAAAAGCATATGGCAATGCCTTGTACCGCCCAAAGTGCGTACGCTGGCCTGGCGTATAGCGCGCAATGCCCTGGCAACCCAACTGAACAAGCGGCGACGTGGTATTGATACATCAGCGATATGCTTGATCTGCGGTAGGGAGGAGGAGTCTACATTCCATGTTTTTCTTAGATGCCCTCATGCCCTGAATCTTTGGCGAAGATTGGCACCTGAGTGGGAGCTACCATCTGCTGAGAGCATTCAGAGCATCGGAACTGAATGGCTACTTAGGCCCGTATCACACGCATGTGCAGGAGGTTCTACCGCACAGGGCCTCCAAAGTAGGAGGGCCCCTAATTTTTATATTAAACTATTATTTAGTGCTATTAATGACAGATTTATTTGGGTCTAATAAATTCATTGAACCATTCTACCGCTTAGTAATTTGCGTAGAATTAATTCCATATCCCCAGGTCACCCACTCCTCCATTCTCTCTCCTCTTTCTCATCAAGCTAGCATAGTTCTTCCATAGCTTCAATCGCAGCCCCTTTGTGGATTTAATTCCGTCGCGATTTTTCTAGAACAAATCTGTTGATGCAATGAATAAATGCAATATCCGTTGCAGTATGCACCTCTCAATCCACCTATTTATTTGGTGTTTTCTTCTCAATTCTGCTCAAGTGTTCTGCTTCTTTCGATCCACTTTTCCCTGTGATCTGGCCGCATCGATTCGAGTTGGAAGCCCAGCGAGAGTGCTTGGTCACCGATTCATTAAGGATAACAATTAAAAACTCTTATGAAGAACTAATTGAATATTTCATCACAAGAAATGCTAGAAGGATGGAATGTTTCTGGTAAATTTTTTATCTTAAGGAGCTCTTTTGAATTCTATTATCACTTTCTGATAAGATGTAATTCTTCCAAAAATTGTACCACCAAACTAAAAATAAATATAACACAAAACCATGTTTCACTAATTGCCAATGGTTACATTATGGGCCAATTTTTTTTGTTTCGCACCGGGCCTCCATTTTGTCAGATACGGCCCTGACAGGAATTAACTACCACACAACGAGCCAGGGTGCTGATGATATTTTGGCGAGTTTGGTATGCCCATAATGAAGTGACGCATGACAAAATGCTTC
The DNA here is from genome assembly GCA_023614405.1 of Avena insularis. Lineage (NCBI taxonomy): Eukaryota > Viridiplantae > Streptophyta > Magnoliopsida > Poales > Poaceae > Avena > Avena insularis. The sequence goes on from CM042690.1 coordinate 548,129,548, forward strand.
CGTCTATGGAAGGATCAGCACAATTTCTGCTAAGCTATCTCGACTCACTAACACTCTTGCAGCAACACCCAAAGGTTGATCCGGTGAAGGGTAAGGAAATCATTGATCAAGACCGAGGGATGGAAAGGCCCACAAAGAAGAGTGATGCAGAGCAACTGAAGCCGCCGGAGAAATGGACAGCGCCGCCATCAACTCATGCGAAGCTCAACGTGGATGGTTCGTACATGACTGACGGATCTGCTGGAGCAGGAATGGTGCTGTGGGACAGCCATGGCACGATCATCTTTGCGGCATGTCGCGAACTACTTCAGTGCTCAGACGTGGTGGATGCAGAATTGGCGGCAATGGAGGAAGGCATCAACCTTGCGCTTCACTGGTCGCCCCTACCACTGGGGTGGAGACGGACTACTCGGAGGCATGCCTGCTACTAAAAGAATCGACACCCAATACTTCTATCCATGCGACTCGAGTTCACTCTATTCGAGAGCTTCCGAAGGAGAGAGACATTAGTATTGCTAGGATTGATCAAAAAATCAACACTGTAAGCCATGAACTAGCAAGGATAGATAGGGCTGGACCCAAAACAGCTGTGTGGCTGGGCAATTTCCCCCCGGAAATCTATTCACTTGTAGCTGCTGATTGTATCTCTACCATCATTTAAATAAAGCTCTCTTTCCTGGCAAAAAAAAAATACGGTGCGACCTGCTCTGACTTTCCCAGTGCTCCACGTACGTAGGGAGAAACGTGTTCCGATCTTTCAGGACAAAAAAGGACAAAGAGCTCGGTTGCAGTTTCCTCGTTATTACTTCAACCGATAGGGGTAAACCAATGTACTGGTTGGATTTCTTGTGGAAAAGCCGCGAGAAGCCGAGCGAAGCACCCCGGGACGTACTTCTCTCCATCTGCCTTGCAGCGCATTGGCTTTCGAAAAGCGAGAAGCGAAGCCACCCTCTTTGTTTGGATTAGACGGCTTATTCTAGTGGAAAGACAATAAAAGCCGAAACAAATAAGCCCTTACTCAACATCAATTGCACAATTTGAGAAAAAAAAATCAGGAGACAATTTCAATCTCGCATACCTGATCTCGTTTCCGCTATCATCCTATCACAGACATATCTGTAAATGTGGGAACGTGGTCCCTCCTTCTTCCTGTTAATACATGCCTTTTCATAAAAAAATGATTTGTTAATGCAGGTCTCTCCATAAAAAAATGATGATCCGATCCCATAAGTCGCGTATCTCCGATGCAATCGGGACACGATCCCATTCATCCGGAATATGTGATCTCTTTTTTCAGATGAGAATATGTCATGTCTAAATACACGAGGAGTCGAGGAGTACCTCACGAGTCCTCGCCTGGAGCTGTTTGTGCTGATTAATCTGAGTCGGAGGCAAACAAAAATACTCAGTAGATCATTCCTACCTTTCGTATACCTCTGCCGGCAAGATAGAAGTTTCTTAATCTCCTTCCTTAACTAGTCTGTCGGCAAGATAGAAGTTTCTTAATCTCCTTCCTTAACTAGTCAGTGTGCACGTGCAATGCATGATCCTATTTCTATAGTTTTTATCGGTCTCTAACTTTAGCATATAAGAATTATAAATTCTCCATGCATGTTGTAACTCCAATTTTATTCGTAAGCCATGTCAAATTTAGCCAAGTCATATCAATCAACATACAATCTCATTCAAACAAAGAAATCATCTCTAGGAATATTTAGAGTGAATAACATGATATTAAGATGAACAATGCAAATACTTGCATAAAAAATAACAATAAATCTCTCTTGCAATCTTTCATAGTTCCATATGCACGGCTCAGGGATTAAGGGATTAAATACTGTCTATATGATAAAGAAGAACTACCACCTGGTTCATATCTCCAAGACATCATAAAACCTAGGTCTCCGCTTCCTCCAATTAAATATGGGCATCAACCTGCTAAACAAAACACCTATTATGCTGCATGTTTTTCTCAATTATATGTCCTTCATTAATTACAATATACACAGCTCATAAAACAATTTGCTTACATTGTGGTGACTACAACTTCCAAAATCTAGTTGATTCATCTGCGACATAGAGTTGCCAAGGACAAACATCTAGTATAAACAAAATAAAAATTTGTATTCCATTACAATAGGATTACATTAGCACACATAGCAACTTTTGTATTAAAAACTCGCATAACCCTCTCATCTTGCAAGAGTTGCAAATCTGATAGGGCGCAACATGTAATGATTTAAACACATGCATTTTGAGAACAACGGTAACGGTTCAATCTTATGATAATTTTATATTGAGATCAATCAGTAAAAGAAGTTCCAAATTTCTAACATATTAGGAAAATTCCTTGGTTAATTTAAAAAACATGTGCTCTCTATTCTCTCAAAGTTTCAACACTGATTCTTGGGTCCAAAATTCTAAGTGAAATATCGAAAAAAGGCATATGGGCGAAACATGGTAGCATTCATGATAACCCTGTCTGAATAAGTTAAACTAGATTTTATGGTGCGCCTTGGCACACGATCCCGTTGAACTCGTGCCAAATTATGCTTTCTATAATGATCATAAAAGAAGGCATGAAATTGTAGGGAATATAAACGACACTGGAGATGATAGCACATGATGTTTTCATTAAGAGAAGGCCTTCTCAATTTGACTTTTAGAAGTTTGGAAACAACTTGTTACTATTGGAACTTAATGCTATAGGATCTGATAGCTTTATATATATTAGAGTAGTTTCATTAATAGAAGGAACTATGATAGTTGTGATGACCTATTATTTAGGCGAGGAACACATGGTAGTACATAATAGATTGATAGCAAGGGTAACAATGTAGCGCAGAATAACTATAGATACATGATTCCAAGACGGAGAGGGTTACCATGGTTCATAGCAAAGTTGTTTGGTACTTATTACACACAGTCCAACATAAAGAAATAGATAGTAAAGCATGATAATTATTAAGATCAGACGCATCGGGGAGCAACAGAGGTAGCAATCCTGATATTGGACAACAGAGTTCCTAGACCTCATATATAATCGCATCCATAGTAGAGTGTTTATTCCTCATATATATTGTTACCATCAGAGTCATAGTTGAGAGCATGGCACTTGCAGTGGTTTCTTTCTTCTGAGCTAGCATCGTCTTAAAATGGATATGCCCCTTATCTCTAGAGTTATATATATAGACTATAATCAATTCGAATAAGAAAGCATTTAGAATATAGACATATTCGCCCTGCATGGTGGATTCAAATAACCATTTAGAACAATGAAAAATTTACAGTAAATAAGATGTAATGTATAAATATAGGGAAACACACAAAGACATTTCAGACAACATATATTCAAAAAATTGGACTAGAAGTGAGATGCTCTCAAGCACAGGTGCTCGAACCAGCAACTTGAAGACAACTTGTCATGCGACACCAACATCTCGCATGGAAATTTGATGTGTAAAACATTAACTGGATAGTCTATGCGCAAAGTATTATTAGGATCTCTAGATCTTATGAAAATGGAAGCTCGACAAACAATTTATGAACAGGAGAAAAAAGAACAAAAAAGGTCATGTAACTGCAGAGGCCATAGATGAGAGACATGCATAACTTCACAACGATGAATTTAGACCTACCTCAATCAACAAAAGCTTATGGTTTCAAAGCTCAGAAAATCACAATAACAGAAGGTCATTATGAAGATAAAAAAGGGTGAAAACTTTCCTCGCCTAAATAATGCACCAGCAGTAATGGTATGTATAAGAGTGCATCGCATAATTTGGCTATAATACTACCACATCTGGTGCTCCAATTGAGAATACTAAGCTATTTGAATATCCAATAGAAAATACTAAGCTATTGTGATTGTTAATATAATTTAATTGTCACACTTAAACAATATAGACTGAATAAACATTGTTTGATCTTCACACTGACCTTTTAATCTGATTCACCAACCTTCGATTCTGATTCACCAAGCCTTGGCGAACGATCCCGTTGAACTCGTGGCAATTTACCTTTTGTATAATGGCAACAAAAGGCATGAAAATGAAGATTTTAGAGATAACATTACTAAACGACAATTTAAAAATCAAATAAAATATAAGAAATAATATCATACTTTATCATAATTTAAACAACACTTGAGAAGTACATATATTGAGTTGTTTAGATTTAGACCAATGACCAAACCACAATTTTATGTGACCCAAACGAAAGTATTTAAGCAAGATCAAATCTAAAATAAGATATGTAAGATGATATTTTCTTTAAGCATATGATTAAATGAAACATCCATAGTAGTGGGTAATAGAAACATCAAAAGACCATTTAAGATCCAATAGTAGAGGATACAGGCCATGCTTAAATAAAGTTAGTTGAATTCGCACCACTGGTACATGATGCCAGGAGTGATCCTTCTTTTCACCGTTTATATTCTGAAATCACAAAGAAGAGTATATATAGTGGTTACAATGGTAAACTAAACCAGAGGAAACCACAAGAAGGCTCATTGATGAATTCAAAAATAATAAATCAATAGTATAGCAGGATATTGTCATAAATGCTGTAGAGCTAAAATGACATCGAAATAGCAAATAAGAGCGCAAAATACAGAGAAATATATTACCTATAACATTGTAAATATAGATTAGAGCAAAGCGTATTGCTCCTTGACCAACAAAATCTGCATACCTGGTAGGTGACCATGCATAAGTACATACCATAATTATAAAAGCATGACATACATGCGTGTTTAACTAAAGTGATAAATCACACATCATCTTTTATAATTCAATCACACTAAGGATAGAAATAACTTAGGTAGAAGAACAACTATCCTTTTTCCCTTAGAAAAATACAAACATGAGTATGATTAATCTAAATCATAAGCTTTCATGTTGTGTTCAAAGGGAAATATATTACATGGACAAGGACGAGCGGTGCTACTCACCGGCGCGTCATAAGGTGCTAGAAAATATCTGGCACAGAGTGCACAAGGTCTATGGTGGTATCAGGCCAGATGTGGTAGATCAGCTAGCTTAGGTGACCAGGGGACATTATGGCAAGTTAATGGAGTTGTTGTCGGGAATAGGGGAAGTGAGGCTTACATTGACAAAACGCATGACTTCTTTGAGTATTTCATCTACATAGACAAAGAGCATGACTATGTTGAGTATTTCTTTTGTGAACCATCTCTTCACATGTAATTATATACAACCAGTATCTACCAAAGGAAAAAACAACTGAATATTGATAAAAGATAATTACTCATGCATATTAATATTGAAATGGTACCAATCATACCAGGCCTCTATAACAACATAATGTCAGAGTTAGTTTAGACATAGTATGCACAAAATTAAATGTCAATATTCTGCTACAGAATAATATGAGTAATTTGGTGATCAGTCCAAATCTGAAAAGGTGAATTAAACTCTTACGTACCTGATGCTTGCACAAATCATCAAATAGAGACACTCATGCTTCCTTGCGTGAATATCTTTCTTTTCTAGCTTGCATAACTAAGGTCATGGGAGCTACCTTTGTAGGAGATGGAGTCTGAACTATGTAGCAGCACACATGACTACACTCCTCATCATTACCGCCTACCATGGAGGGCACCTCCTCTGACCTAGTGTCGAGCCATCGAGGATTTCTCCTTCGACCAACTTGTATCTTGTTAAACTAACACATGATATTATATGATCAGATAAAATATCATGTATAGCTCCAACTAAGTTTACACTAACCTATTTTCAGAGACATATGCACAATATCATGTATAGCTTCAGCTAAGTTTACACTAACCCGTGTTTAGAGAAAGATGATGATAGACCGGAATAAGCTTGGTGCCGCTTGATTGATCAAAATAACCTACAAGTCAATTATAAAAAATGATGAATAGAATAGCCAAGGAAACCTGCAAGAGAAAGAAAATAGTGAGTAGTGGGGAGTAGGTGGATGCTCCCTGGTAGAAAAAATCTCACCACTTCATGCCATAACCAAAAGCAGGAGCTCATTGAGTCAAGTAAGCTAAAAAAATACATATTTGCATCGAAATTTCCCATATGTTATTTTCTGTATGCTTCTATCAATTGAGTGGAATAACCAGGATATATAAAGGCTAAGCATCACTATGAGAAAAACTATGTGTCCATTCAAATTCTTATAGAAGAGCCATGCTTTTTATAGGATAGGGCAGTGGACGCGCCGTTCCAAGCGTCGGCACTTGAGGTTGTGGGTGATGAGCAGAAGGCACGGCATTTATTTGTTTGCAAGGACTGTTTATATCCTGAAGTAAAATTATGGACTATGTTCTAAAAATGTGTTAATCAAGTACCAATCTGCATAGAACACTTCTGTACTTAATATCGGCTAGTAGAGGCGTGAATTAGCTATTTAAGTTTTGCTGAAATTGTAGAATTGTTTTTGGCGTTCATTCACAATAACTCAACTGAAAACACCGATGAATGAAAGAATACCTTGACAGCATGGATTCACGCTTTATCATTTTCAGAAAATGTTTGCATTTTGTCAGAGTGTGATAATCACCGGTACTGCATCTTTGTCAGAACAGTTCACTGGTATGCGTCGAATAAGCGTTCTTATTTTCTAGCTGATGATAACTTGTATGGAGTGCAGTATGTGAGTACCAAACATGACTAAAATTTTCTGTTTTTGTTGTTTGTCGTCTACAGTTTCCCCTTCTTTCCAAGAGCAGAAAGCTTCAGAAGCTACACTAAAGTAACTAAGATTGATTACAACATAACAAAGTACACTGAACTGCACTCTTTTTCTTGCAGCAAGCACCATAAAGGTGATGTTCAGGTGTTTGCGTGTGGGAAGCCAAGTTAAGGATCTGGTATACCTGTGAATGGTACAAAATCACATATGCGGGCGAGGCTCTCGACGTCATTGACACCCTTCTCTGGTCAGGCCATCAATCTGGTGGACAACCATGAGTTACAACACACCTGGGAGAGATGATTACTACCTTGAATATTGAAGAAACTGTGAGGAGGAAACCTGGATCGTACCAGCCGAACATACCTCATTACCAGACCAACGCAAGGGCCGCAACGGCGACTAACATCTGGTCCTCATCGCCATCAATCCCCAGGGCCCAGGTGCCATGACCAATGCCAACAAATCGAATACATGGTTGTCACCGCTGCTGTCGTTATTGGGGAACTTGATTGCCTCGTATATTGTTTGAAGGACAAAATATCAACCTACTGACACAAGCATAGTGATGGTGTATACTACTGGTCTGCAAGTTAGACCACATATACCTATAATTTGGAACATCAAGGCCTATGCCATTCGGTGTTTCCTTACATAAGTATACTATCCTATATAAACAAAATGCATCATATAAATATGAAAAAACTTTTAAATAGATAAAAATGAATTGGCCAAAGAAACTTGCCTCGCCTAATATACATGTTACAGTTTAGTTCTGATGTTTTCTTTGAAAAACTAAAACACATGCCTCATCATATTTCCTCCTTAGCATACAGCCATATCCTGAAACATCTAAAAAATACACATACGGTTCAGCCTTCATGAGATAAAAGTATGGCTAAAACAATTCAGACCATTGGTGCTGCAACGTCATGAGAAATCTGAACCAAAATTCAGATTATTACTTCTAGAACAAGAACTTCATCATCTTCTTCATAACACACCTGAACATAAGAAATAGATGTTGCCGCTGCCTGTGGCCGTGGATCGGAGATGCCCTCCTCGCACGATGTATCCCTGTCATCCCCGCTGGTGGCTGTGAGAGAGGAGATGGAGTACGGCCGTCGCTGCTCCTGGTGGCCGCCGAGGAAAGAGAGCCGGCGGCGGCGCTGGGGGTAGGTCCTAATGCCAATTCCCTCAAATAAAATTTAATCTTTCCAACAATGCCAATGACCTACATTTTTTACGAACTGACCAAATCTGCAGATTAGAAACTAAACACGAATTGCTATCGATTTACCTAGTGCACCACCGTGGGTCTCCTCTTCCACCTCCCTCTCCCTTTCTTCTTCCCATTCCCATCTTCCAAAATACAAGAGGATGCACCATGAAAAAAGCAAGAGAAAATAGCCTTAAAATCTAGGGAAACTTGTGCCTAAAATTTTTAATCGGGAAGGAATAAACTCACGGCGTCGTCCTCTTGCACGGTGCATCTGCGGACGCGTCAGGGCAAGCATGGAGGGAGGAGAAAGGAGGGGATTGGCAGAGGCAAATCTTGGCCAAGACCATGGCATGCTGCTGCTCGGGCATCGAGGCGGCTGGACGGCGGTGGCTCGAGCAGGAGGGAGAGGTGTAGCAGTAGGAAGAGGAGGCGTAGCGCCGTGGAGGAGAAGAGGCAGAGCGCGAGAGGGGATTGGGGGAGAAAGGTGCGTGCGAGGTGGCGGGTAGGTTTCCAGGCTGCTCCTGTTTGCCCTTTTATACCACAGCCTTATCTAGCAACGAACGACCCGGATTCTCCCAAGGACACCATCCAACGGTCCATATGCTTAAATCGCTGTGAGGTGCCTTATGAGGGGGCATCAATTATACCTTTAGATATTATCATCTTAATACAACTAAAGAGTATTTGAATTGCTTACTAATTAAAGGTCTAAAAAATATTATGTGGGCTTGTGCATTGAAGAAAACTCAAAAGGGGTATCATTCTTTAGCTCATTCATGAGCAACACAAATATATTTTTAAAAAAGGTGTTGTCATTTGCCCGGTTCCAGTGGCAAAATTAACCATTGCCAGGTTCCAAAGCCTTCACACATGAACATCTCTCACCTTTGTATAATAATGGTAATCATGTATTTTTCAAGGAAATCAAGAAAGAACAGCATAGTGACCAAGAGAGCTGTATACTTCGGGTGTGAACCTCTTCTCTTCACTTAGAAGGCACTATCGGAATTGCTAGTGAAAACTGCCCCGATGGTCTAGCACACTACAGAAATAAGACTTGTGGCTAATCATTCCAAGACTACAATTTGCATATTTGGCCAAAAAAATATCTCGAACCATTTTACGTGAAATATATAAATAAGTTAAATCATGAGGGCATTTCATATATGCTCAGTGATAAGGCATGAGCAAAATACGCGCTCAGACAAACGTGACGTCCCAAACCGGTACCGTACGGAGAAGAGAGAGGGGGCTCCAAGAGGCGCGACAACCCCATCTAGGGTTCCTTCCCTCCGCCGGCAATGCCACCGGTACGTCTTGTCTCCAGTGGCCTTAGGGCCTTGGAGGCATGGCGGACCACGGCCCCTCGCCGACGGGAGGTCTTAGTGTTTTGTTTAGACTGTTTTCAGTATCTTTTTCATGATGTTGAGACGATGGTTATGTCCCGAAGTTAGAATAAGGTCCTCCCCATCCTATCCTCGCTCTGGTGGTGCGTTTAGCATCAACGGAGGACGCATAAAGTCATGTATCTGACAGATCCCTTGGGATCCAGTCATTTTTCGTATTCGTTGGTATGTTTTGAGGTCAATCTCTTACGATCTACGTTGTTCATCTTCGGTGATGGTTGCTGCTCTGGTGCGCAGCACGACGACTTCTTGTCTACTACAACAAGCTCTACTACGACAAGCTTTGTCTGACTCTGGTGACGGAGGAGCGAGAACGGCGGCGCGCCTTCAGCTTGTGCCATAGTTTGTAGTCGTCGCTAGGTGGTCAACCCATTTGTAATTTTTATTACTTTTGAACTCTGTGTACTGCTATCGATGATTATTAGATTGGTGGAACTTCACAAAAAAAAAACAATAAGGCATGAGCAAGAAATCCTTCAAAATCCGGGTCACCAACAGAACCCTCTTGTTGTGGCCGCCAGCTTGAACCAGCAACACATGCAGCAAGACCACCATACAGGGAGACCGTACTACCACCCCTCCCCTTCCACGCGTCCCCCTCATTCTCTCTTCTGAGCGGCTCCTCTCCATTACCGGGCCGCCCTCGAGCTTTGTTTGTCGGTGTTGCCGGTCGGAGATGGCGAAGGGGAGGTGCCAGAGTAGTTAGGGTAGGTAGTAGTTGCGGCAGGTTGCCGGGAGTGGGCTTCATGCCCGTAGTTAGAAGATAAGCTAGAGATCTGAGCAGCCAGATCTGCGGCTTAGGGTTCATCGCCGATGTGCTTTGGGTTCTTGGTGGTCAGAACACGGTGGCGTTGGACATCTCTTCTTGGAATAAAGCTGTCTGCGATTCTCCTTCCGTTGTGTCCCTTCTCGATATTGATCCTTCTTTGGCTAGCTGTGGTGGCGGGAGGAGTTGGGCGATATTCGGCGGTTGCCGTAGCGGCGAAGAACCTCCGAGCTACTCCTGGTTGCCGTCGAGCACCGTCAGGAGGTCGCCTGACCTCTTCCCTCTCTCTGCTCTCGTGGTCGGGGCTGCAGAGGGTGGCGATGGTCGGGGCGTCTCGGTCATAAAGCTCGGTGGCTCCTCGGCAACGTGCATGGCGACGAGCTCCCCTGCCTTCTCTTGGCCTGCCGTGGCAGCGAGGGATAGAAGGGTGGGCATCTTGAAGCGGAAGACGCCGCCGAAGCCAGATGAAGCTGCACCCACTGGATCTTCCTCGCAATGGTCCTATAGTGAGGCTGCTGGACCGCTGCCCATTCTGGCCGAAGGGCGACCCAGGGTTTCAACCTCCATTGGAGGCCCCTCTCTCAAGCTTTGCACCGGAGCTCGACAGTTCATCCTCAACATGTGGTTCGTCCCCGGAGAGTGCGAATTGGCCGGCTGCACTGCTTCTACTCCGGTTCATAAAGCGTCACGAGCAAGAGACTTTGATCTCGCCGTTGGCTCGAGATCGCCGGAGTTTGGTGGCAGCGTCGACCAGGGACTTGATTGCTTTCTATCTTATTGTGGTGTTTTCTGTATTAAAGAGGCCCCTATCTGTTATTTCTAGTCTAGCTAGGGTGCTTAGTGCTAGGGGCCTCTTTGCAATTTTGGACCTGCCAAGTGGATTTTAATGCAGCTTCTAGGGCCTTCTGGGCCTTTTACCATTCAAAAAAAGCAGCAACGCATGCTTCGTGGCCATGAAGCATACCACCAAGTCTAGCAGGACATCATGTGCAGAACTACCGAACAATCGTTTGCTCTAAGGAGGAATGCGGCTTCCTTTAAAACCTGCAAAATTTAGGTGTTATACATGTCCACGGAGAGTAGAAGCCTTGTACCTAAGCACACGTATCTAAAAGTGTAATAGGTGCCCTTCCATGGGCTTCTCACAGCGACTAGCGTCTCTGGATCGTTGGATGGAGCCTTTGGGGTGGCCTAGCGTCTCTGGATCGTTGGATGGAGCCTTTGGGGTGCTCTGGGCCGTTGAACAACTGCGGAGCTGGGTAGCGCTCTATTCTGTCTCATTGGCCACAGTTGTATAAAAAGGCATCCACTGTAGAAAACCCTAGCTCACGGTATCTCTCCCATCCAGCCGCCACTCCTCCTTCCCGCGTGTTCTCGCGCGATGCACGCACCTACTCTCCCTCGCCATTGGCCCGAGCTCCAACCTCCCATGGCGCCACCGGTTCATCCGCCCAGCCCCCACTCATGCGCCTTCTCCTCCTCCACGCTTCTCGTCCTCCCCGCAAGTGGAGTTGTGGGTTGTTGCTAAAAGTGTAATAGGTGCCCCTCCATGGGCTTCTCACAGCGACTAGCATCTCTGGATCGTTGGATGGAGCCTTTGGGGTGCTCTGGGCCGTTGAATAGCTGCGGAGCAGGGTAGCGCTCTATTCTGTCTCATTGGACACGGTTGTATAAAAAGGCACCCACTGCAAAAAACCCTAGCTCACGGTATCTCTCCCCTCCAGCCGCCACCCCTCCTCCCTCCCGCGTTTTCTCGCGCGATGCACGCACCTACTCTCCCTTGCCATTGGCCCGAGCTCTAACCTCCCATGGCGCCACCGGTTCATCCGCCCAGCCCCCACTCATGCGCCTTCTCCTCCTCCACGATGCCCGTCCTTCCCCGCAAGTGGAGTTGTGGGTTGTTGCTGGACGAAATCGGTGGACTGTGTGGTAACGGCCGCTGGATCTCTACTACCGAGCCCCTGCTCCGTTGAGCTCGATGGCGAGAAGGAGCATGGACAGTCACGTACGTACCACCCTCCACCTCTTTTTCCAGGTTCCTCTCACTATGTTTGTGTTTGTTTGATGTAGATAAATCTGTGCCCGCCAACTATTTGATGATATGTCTATTTGAGGGTTGTCGATGGTGAGATGGTGCTCAATGGGAAGAGCACAAGCAGCACATGTAGGCCTGACCTAACTCAGCTGTTGCACTCTATTTTTTCCTCCTCCTAGGCGGCCAGCATGAGATACGCATGACGCTGCCGTAGCTGTTCTCGCACCGCCGCTCCATCCGACCTGGTTGCAAGAGGGAAAGGGGCCTCTCGCAGGTGCCTATACTACCTTCTTCCAATCTCGCTTCCACTCCTCTCTTTTTTAACCCATATCTTCTTTTTGTCTGTAGATTCTTTTGTATATGCCTACAAGTTGTTCGATGAGAATTCAACCATGTTGCAGTGGAATGCTCTATGTAATGTTTATTCTCCTTCGATTACTCTTTTTTTTTCGTGTGCCAGAATATCCAGGAAAGTATAGCTGAACTCTAAGCAGTAGGAATTAAATTCTTATAAAGGAAATAAGAATTGAGATGATAAATTTAGTCAATAGAACAAAAGAAAGGAAGAACAGTAGGTGTATGCTACATACTGAATTTCACTTCACGATAAAGTTTGGATAAAGCATTTGGTAATGCTTCTCACGTTTATTTGATTGCAAAAGATTCGAAGCTTTTCTCTATATTGTATTACTAAGCTTGTGTAATATATAAAACATGGTTAAACTATTTAGTTATTACGATTTCAAAGAAATTAAAAGATAATGTGTCCAACTATATTTTATATTTTTCTCAGAGATACATCCTTTATGCTCACAGGTCGTAGGGGTCTGCACGGTGGGGCTCCATGTTGTTGATAAATCAATGAATACCTTCCTGAAGTCAATGAGCTGCATACTCAGTCAGTGATTCCAATGCAATTGAGAAGATAATTTTTCTTTCTTTATTCTCTGATTCATGGATCTAATTATTTACATGTTTCTGATTTAACTTTGCAGATTAAAGTGTAATATTACGTGTATTCCAGGTATCTAGCCTCCAGGTCAGACCACAGCTGGAATAAGTGCCCAGGTTGATCTTGAAAAAGAATTGGCTGATCACGTGTAGTACATAGCACGTGTGGTGCTCATGCATTCAACTTGGTTTCTTCAGCTCAGTTTACCAAGCGATCTCTAGCTGCTCCTGAATAGATACTGAGTTTCTACGATGTTTTTATTTACATTTTGAACATACTTTGTCAGCTTATTAATCAAAGTAACTACTATCCTTAACAATGAAACAGTCTTCTATATGTCTGCGGGGTATGTTTTTCTATCTCTAATTTATATACCCGTTCCTGTTCCACCGTACCATGCCAGCTCCACTCTGCTTCTCTCTGAGCAGTTTGTGCCTGCTGTTTTAGGTACTTTGCGCATCTTTTGTAGTCTTGCTTGTTCACACACAACTAGCCAAGTTTCTCATGCAACTGTGCTGGCAGATACTCACACTACAATGCCTCTTATATTTGATCATCGAGTTCAAAAGCTTGTGATTGAATAAGTATATTTGTAGTATAGACCCACCAAAATAAGTAGTATACAACTTTTCTCTTCTTTTTCTGGTCTTCAGCAGCGAATATGGAGGTTTCATTTGATATCATGTTATATAAATAATTGACCAATATAATTTTCTAGGTCAATATACTGCTGCTTATTACTATAATCATGTTATATAAATAATTATATAGTTTTGTGCAACTCCCTTTTAACATCTGATGGACAACCATTAATTGTTTCTTATGAGAAATTTGAAGAAAATAGGTTGCTGCTTTAGATCAGAAGTTAGTGTCGGTGTTGAGCAATGTGTTATCAGGTTAGATTGACATCCATTAATTTTTTCTGATTGAGAAGTATGTAATTTTAAGACAAGAGGTTACTATTTTCAGATCAAAAGTTAGTTTCGTTGTCGAGCAATGTATGTTCAGGTTAGATTGTGCTAAACCAACCATGTTGACATTCATTGTGTTTACAGCTGGTGTTTGTTCTTAGCTAATCACACTTCATAATATTGTATCCCTTAGAAATGACAAGTTGGTCTTTTGCAGCTACCTGAAATTCTTAATCAGAAAAGTGTATTTATGCACAATTATCATCGATCATTTGTATTGATCAAATATAATGATGGAGTATATTTGGTGTCCAAAAGAAGCATTGAGTAGTAGCAGATGCAAACCTACTGATTATGCTTGAGTTGAGCACACTGAGGTGTGCTTATCAGTTTGGTAAGAAAATTTATGAATCCTGGATGTTCTCTGTGTATGGTTTAAAAATATTTTGCTTCCAATGGTATTCACTTGGATTTATATGCATAGACATGGGTCAAGGGTTGCGCACCAAGGTGAGGTTCTGTTCTTATTGATTCATGGGATTTCACGGGGTCGTGCACCAAGGTGAGGTTCTGTTCTTATTGATTTTGTGCCATCTCCTATTCTTGATTCTGGAATTGCCGTATGAATACCGTCTAGCTTCTTCCCCTCTGAATAGGTCGGTATAGTGTACATATGTTACTGTGGGTTTAGTCCGCTCTCTGCAAATGGCGCATACGGTCTGATTGAGACCTAATTGAGAGATGTCTAACTATGCACAGATCTGTAGAGAAGTAGCGTGTATTGACCCACATTCTCTAAATTGCATGAGTAGCTTCGTAGGCAAATTATATATCATCCAGAAAAGAAGTTTGCGGGAAAACAATGCAGTATATGCTAGATAAAAAATATTGCTTATGTCCCGCATGAGTTGAGAACAGCCAAGAAAGGATGTGTCCCCTGATACATACATATATTTCCTTACTGAAATATTGCTACCGTGCGGAAAATATTGATCCCTGAATATTGTGTTGTATTATTTATCTGACTCTCGGAGGTATATATAGAGGTACACGGAGGTAGG
This sequence comes from Avena insularis, assembly GCA_023614405.1. Classification (NCBI taxonomy): domain Eukaryota; kingdom Viridiplantae; phylum Streptophyta; class Magnoliopsida; order Poales; family Poaceae; genus Avena; species Avena insularis. The sequence goes on from CM042690.1 coordinate 548,144,588, forward strand.
TAGAGACTTGGACTACAAGAAGATCATTACATTTAAACTAATCCTATCTCTATCTCTTATCCCAACTGTATATTTGTCTAACATTCCCCCTCAGTCGTAGCGGGAGAGAAGCGGACGCTTGCGACTGGAGAAGTCATGCGCATCCATCGCCTTCTCCACCTTGTGATCATCATTGTCCTCTTCTGGTTCCTTCTCTTCCCTCCCGCAGTCATATCGGGAGTGGCATGAACGCAAGTGACGCTGTTTACTGGAGTTCTTGAGTTGCTGTAGACGTTGTTCCTGATGTCGATGTCGAGGTAGCTGATCGTGATGTAGCCGTGGTCGAGGTTATCGTGGTCGGTGTAGCCGATAGCGTCGGAGGCGCAAAAAATTGCACGGTTTTTGTCGTCGGGTTGTAGGTTTTTTGTGCGGTGGCGGGTTTCTTGGTCATAGTGCAGCGGCGGTAGGTTTTTGTGCGGCGGCGGCGGCAGAGTTCTGCGACGGCGGCAGGTTTTTGGTTGTAGGGTTTTGGAGGCGCCGGCCGGCGCACAAGGCAAGCGGCAGCGGCAAGATTTTTATGGCGGCGACAGCGGATCGCGGGATCGGCGGAAGTGGCAGGGTTTTAACTAGTTGGACGAGGCGATCGTGTGATCACCCTAGTAGAGCGTCTGGCTGCGGTGGCGACGGTTTTGACCACGTGATGTAGACCTTGGCGATGATTTTTGTTGGTGATGTAGAACTCGACGAAGATCTTGGTGTAGTCGTACAACTTAACGTAGATGTTCGGGTCGATGTAGTTTAATTCGGTGCATTGTAGATCTTGGTGTCAGTGTAGTCGCGTCGATGCAGTGTAGATCTGGTGATGTCGGTGTAGTCGCGCCTCGAAGCAGTGTAGATCTTGGCGTAGACGTGTACAGTGTTGATTAAAGACTTAATGTCCAGCTTGATGTGTTGCAGCCGCGATCCGTCCGGGAGTTGAACTCACGCGATCTGATCGGCAGATGCTCCTTGATACCGAAGACGTTCCATATGTATTTCGTGCCATGCATGTGCATGGTGTCCCTATGGCTAGATGTGGTGCGCCTGCGACAAGGCGCGTACACGCGCGGCCGGCCGTGTCCCTCACCGCCAGGGACGCGTGTGCTTCACCGGCCGATTTCTACTGGCTAAGGATCATGGGTTTGGCGATTTATTTTGTGGCTAAGCTTAATAGATCTAATCTATAAATTGGGAACTCAAAATTTGTTTAACTAATCTATGGAACAGATCCGATCTTTGATCGAGATCAGGTGCCGCGCCCTCAAGGAGTAATCTTCCCGGGGGCGGCGCGTTGCGGAATTGGTGAAATAATCTAGGATCGGCGTCGTGAGGCTAACCGCTCTGATACATGCGGAAAATATTGATCTCTAAATATTGTGTTGTATTATTCATCTGACTCTCGGAGGTATATATAGATGTACACGGAGGTAGATAGAGACTTGGACTACAAAAAGATCATTACATTTAAACTAATCATATCTCTATCTCTTATCCCAACCGTATATTTGTCTAACACCGTGAACACCATGGTAGCCCTCTTCAGTTCTAGAATCGTGTATCTGTAGTTGCTCTATGCTACACTGTCATCCTGCTATCAATCTATTATGTACTGCTATGTGATCCTCAGATAAATAATACTAGGTTCTTCCCTACACTGCCGTTTTGACCCTGAACATCTTATAGGCAAATTGAGGAGGCCTCTTCTTAATGAAAATAGCATTGGTTATCCATCCCTATTGTTGTTCAGATTCCTTAATATCTTAACTACCACCTTCTTTTGTGACTATCATACAAGTCGTAATCTGCCAATGGTTGAACAATGGAGAATTCAGCCAGTTGCACACATCAGTGGCATAGCACATGGTTCATAACATATTTGAGAACGGTATATATCGTTGTATTTAGATAGTTGTTTAGAATTTGTATTTAGATAGCTGTTTAGATTTTTTCTTGGTGTTGCTGTGCTCTCTAGGATTATGGTTAAAGCAAGTTTTTTTAAAGGTATATGTGTCTTTTTCATTGACTCCTTTATGATTTCTTTTTCAGAAGTGCTACCTCTAAATAACACTACAACTTATCATATATGTTTCTTGTTGTGGTGGTGTCACGACAGATGCCATGGATAGGCTAAAGGTGAGGACAAGATGCACTAGAGGAATCCAGGGAGAGATAGTGTAGTGATTCCACACACAGTCGTTTTGTATTTGATTCACTTCCACAGTTTACAAGTGCTCCTTGAGCTGTATTGGGGAGAGGAGGAAGAAGAAACTCTCTTACTCTCACCACTAGCTAGCCCTCAGGAACACACTAGTAAAACACTACCCTCTCGAGATCAACCCCTTCTACAGAAGCCCTAGCCCCCCTTATATAGGGGTGGCCAGGTCTCCAATTAGAACATACGTGGAGGCATATTCCACCTCCCAAAATAGTAAGCCGACTGGGTCACTTTTGTCCAGCGTCATCCATGCAGAGGCTATGTGAGCCTCTGCGGCGCCCGCGTCATCCGACACAGGCATCGTCACCTTTGTCGGCCACGCCTCGGTGGTCCTGACCTCTGTCCGCTTCGCTCACGCTCTGCGTACAGTGGTCACCCTTTGACCAGCGAGATACCTTCCTTCTCTTATAAGCTTGATATAATCCGGATCGTACCTAGTTGATCCGGCCGCACCTGTACCTGCATACAAGTTAGATACGTCTTACTGACATACGACATAAGTCGGCTGAGACCCAGTTAGATGGACATCCTCTATTCCGGGTTATCCCGTGATTCGGCCTGCCTTGAGGTGACTCGGCCAGCACCTGGTTTGACCTTGTCGTACCTCGGCTAATTCAGCCTTTATACCCCGACATGACCCTACCCGGGGGTATCCCCCCAACATTAGTCCCCGAAGCTGGTGTGGTCTTAGCTGCCTTAGCCGCTAAGGCCACAGCAGGTTCAATTTTACCGAGCCTTTTGCTCCTTTTCCGAGTTACCTCATAGTCCGGATTTCATAGGTTTACTTTCCCTTGGCACATTCCGAGTTTTCACTCGCTGGCCGGGTTACCTCAGACTCATCCGGGTCATTCTTCCTTCTCTCGTACGCTTCCCCACGTGGAGGTTAATCATTACTTTGCCTCATTTTAAGGGCATGCGCCAGTAACCGCCGCAGTAATTGTTAGATATTACTGTAGCACACGTCACATCGTGTCTGCCTCCTCGTTAACTGTATCATAACGTCACGTCATGGGATCTCCTGCGCCCTGTGGCCCTTCCTGTGGCTCGTTGCTGATTGGTTGATCCGGGTCATACACGGCCACACCCGTGGCCCTTCCCGCGAACCAAGTCAACAAAAGGTTCCAGGAGCTGAAGGATCTGGGATTGCACAATGAGGACGCAATGATCACATTTGTCCGCAACCGGATCTCCCCCTCCAGAAACGCACGCATAAACTCTATCACATGAGCTGGGGCCGTGACCCCAACCGGACCTCCTCCTTCGAGTTGAGCAACACCGAGATCTACCGCCGGGTCAAGGCCTTCTTCAACACCCACAAGGACTTCTCTGCTGAGTGGACGTGGGGGATCAAACGCTTCTGCCGAGATAGGCTTCCCCCTGCGGTAAGTCTCGTGCCCCAAACCTTTTCCGAATTAAATCATATGTCGGTTTTTGTTGTAGGTTTTAATCCTGTTGCCTTTTATTTCCCTTAGATGTTTCTTCAGCAAACCATTGAGGATGACACCGAGCCTTCTCTCAAATGGGTGCTTGATCGAGAAGCCTCGGACGAGGAGGAACCAGATCAGGAGATGTTCTTGCCGATGGCTGATGCGACCAAGCGACACACCGGTAAACTCTCTTCCATTAGAGATTGGCCCGACGATGAAGATGATTCGGACGTTGAGGTGATGGAGGCATTTGACATTGTCCCCCTTTCTTATGCTTTTCTAGCATCAGCTAACCCCGGTGGGCAGATCCATGAAGATCCTCCCCTTGCCACGGGTGAGCCTGTCCCGGTCGCACCGAAGAAGAGGGGGCCGCATCTGCTTCTTCCTCCGGACCTTCTCAGCCAGCTAAAAGGCGAAAGAAGTCCGCGGACAAAGCTGCCACCAAGTCCACGACTAAGGCAGTGGCCCGGAGAGCTCGCAAGCCCAAGGAACCCTTGACTTCGGATGAGTAAGTCACTTCTCCCTTTGCTATTTACTTGTTCTTCTTTTGTTATAGTTTCTCATCATTCATGATTTGATTCGGCAGGGCCGTGGTGGAGGTCCCTCAGAGTGGATCCGGCATTGCCTCGCCGCTCCGACATAGCCCTTCTCCCTCTCGTGGCGACGATTCACGCCCGTTGAGCCCCATTTAGGAGGGTTCAGCGGCTGCTCCGGGTTCTAGCCCACTTCGTCAAGAGGAGGGCAACCTTAGAACAGGGGGAAGCGGTTCTGCCGAGGCTGCAGTTGCTCCTTCTTCGGCACCGCCGCAACCAGCCACCATCGAGGTTCCTTCAGCACCCCCGCCGAAACAGAAATCAGCATCAGCATCAGTAACAACAGCAAAAGCGCCAGCAACAACACCAAGTTCATCCTCCTCGTCCGAGTCTTCCAAGACTCGGCGAGAAGGCACTAGTAGTACCAAGGCTAGCACCCAGGCAGCTCCCAAGGGCAAATCCGCTGCAGTAACTTCAACTTCTCAGCAGCAGCCCAAGGGAAAAAAGGCTCCTGACACTGCCAAGGCAACGTCAATCGAGGCTAGACAGCATACACTTGCGTCCATGCTTTCGAAGAAGACCTCGCCGACAACGGACACCTCTGCCGGGTCAGCTAATGCGCAACTCGTTTTGCACATCAGCCCTGCTGCTGCCTAGGTTGAACGGAAGGAAGCCCATGCCAAGGGTCTGGTTGCTCCCCATATGCTCAGCGGCGAACGTTATCCTCCGACCTTAATCGAGTTTGTAAACAACTAGAACAAGGCAGAGTTTGTTCACAATGATGATCTCCCGGAGAAATTCGGGCCTGCTGAGTTTGCTGCCCAAATGAATACCGCTACAAAGGCAATTAACCTTGCAGGTCGGATGATGGAGGTACGTTACTTCGTCTTTTCCTTAACATGTAGTAGGTACTAGTGATATAGCCATTAGTCCCCGAGCCTCCGGGGGAGTAACTTGTTACTCGGCCGGATGCTCCTTAGAGAACTAACGTAGCTCCTTAATAATTTCGAATATGCACAAACCTAGAACCGGGTTAATTTCCACTTGGCCTGGATCTTGTATACTTCGAACATGCACACACCTAGATCCGGGTTAAGTTCCACTTGGCCCGGATCTTGTACACTTCGAATATGCACACACCTAGAGCCGGGTTAAGTTCCACTTGGCCCGGATCTTGTACACTTCGAATATGCACACACCTAGGCCCGGGTTAAGTTCCACTTAGCCCGGATCTTGTACACTTCGAATATGCACACACCTAGAGCCGGGTTAAGTTCCACTTGGCCCGGATCTTGTACACTTCGAATATGCACACACCTAGAGCCGGGTTAAGTTCCACTTGGCCCGGATCTTGTACACTTCGAACATGCACACACCTAGAGCCGGGTTAAGTTCCACTTGGCCCGGATCTTGTACACTTCGAACATGCACACACCTAGAGCCAGGTTAAGTTCCACTTGGCCCGGATCTTGTACACTTCTAACATGCACACACCTAGAGCCGGGTTAAGTTCCACTTGGCCCGGATTTTATACACTTCGAATATGCACACACCTAGAGCCGGGTTAAGTTCCACTTGGCCCGGATCTTATACACTTCGAACATGCACACACCTAGAGCCGGGTTAAGTTCCACTTGGCCCAGATTTTGTACACTTCGAATATGCACACACCTAGAGCCGGGTTAAGTTCCACTTGGCCTGGATTTTGTACACTTCGAATATGCACAAGACTAAGCTATCCTTTTGTACTCTTTTCAGGTGACCACCAATCGCCGGAGCGCTGATTTTCAGCGTCTCTTGGATACTCACAAGATGCTGCGCGTGAAACATACTGCACTTCTCGCCGAACACGAGAAAAGAGGTAAGTTTTTTCCTTGGCACTTTTCCATTTTTCTTCTTTTTCCGCCGAACTAATCCATCATTCGGATTTCGCAGCTGGGGTGGAGGCCGAGAATACCATCATGAGGAAGAACTTGGAGCAGATAAAGGGTAAGTCATTTTTGCTTAACCTTCCTCTGCACTCTATTTCCTTTTCTCCTTGGCTCGACAAATATTCATACCTCGGCTTTGCCAGGTCAATAAAACTATTTCAGCCTCTCTTGAAGATAGTGTGCCCGTGCCTGACATGATGCTGCATTTTCTCGAACAAGCAGGGCAGCATCATGCCGAACCCAAGAAGAAAAATGATGAACTCGCCCTCCTCCGAACCAAAGATGATGAAATCTCCAAGCTTAAGGCAGACATGAAGAAGCTCAAGGCGCAGCACCAGTCCGAATCGAGAAAGGTGCCAGACTTCATCAAGAGCGCGAGCACCTCAACCTCCAGATCGTCAAGGACCAAGAAATGCTGAAGGAGGCCGACTCTAAGCTTGAGTCGGCGAATGCTGAGCTTGTGCAACTCCGGGAGAGGCGTGACAAGTGTACCAAGGAGCTAACCCGGATCCACAGCCACATTTCTCGTAAGTTCTTTTTCCTCAGCTGTCATGAATCTTTCTGGGTTAACCCTTCTCACTTATTTCACCTGTCTTGTTTTCAGACAAATTTCTAGAGGGCAATGCTATTGCAACTACTGATGTTGCCAAGTTCCGCCAGAAGAGGGGTACCCCACTTGCTCCTGGCGCTGGAGAAATTCCTTATGACATGGAGGATTTGCTGGTCAGCTTGTCTTCTCGTGTCGAAATTGTGAAGAACTACGGCAAGGACATCCTGGATGTGGCAGTCCGGATCTTCAATGCCTTTTGGCCTGATGAAGATACTTCGGAGGGGACCGCAGCTCTCTTCGCCAGGTTAATGGAGTGCGAGACCTAGCTCGATCTTTGGAGAGAATCTGCCGGACGCGCCGGAGCTGAGATCGTTCTCCACTACGTGCTTACGTGGTATGAGAAGATCAACCTCGACCTCCTTGAGCGCATGCGCACCGGATCAAGGTGGTCCACTGACCCGGAATGGATAGGTCGGTGCAAGGCTTGCGCCCATAGCTTCATTCAATATGCCCCCGTCCATTAATGGAACGAGGGACCAAGCTTCCTAGGCGCCGCCGAGGACGAAAATACTGAAAATGCTGAAGACGATTCGGGTGAGGACGAAGAGGACGAAGCTTTGGACGTCGGGGAAGATGAAGATGACTCTGAAGCCGAGGCTGGGGCTGCACCTGCTGGCACCGAATTACCTCATTCTGCTGCTCCTTGATTAGAAACACTTTGAATTTCATCAGATCCCCGGTATGTCGGGTGCAATTGTATCAAGCACATAAGTGATATTTTGCTACTAAGTTTCTATGCCAGATTGACTTGGGCGTAGTCCCCGAGTTTCATTTTCTTGTTCCTCCAATTTCTTGGCTCAGCTCGTGTCAACCTTGGTTCGGTTTTATGACTTACGAGTCCGAGCTTCAAAAATTGACTTAACAATACTTGGAAACTTTAGGATTATCTCAAAATAATTCAGCATAGTAAACCTAAAATAAACATAAGGTTAGTCCAAAAACAAATGTCAGCTCAATTAAGTTCCTTTCCTTAGTCGTTTTTCATGTGTTACGCAATTCCAAACTTGTGCTCTTGCTTGCCATGAAGCCAAATCTTGCTGGACAACAACAAGTAGAAGAGTTAGGTTTTTGGTGCTCACACACTACTAATCCGGCTTAGGTAGAAACAACTTACGCCAGCCAACAAATATTATTAAGGCAGTCCCCGAGTTACTGCTCGAGGCGCCAAGTTTTCATTGATAAGTTCATTGCCGGCATACATACCGACATATGAGAGACTCAGATACACACACTTCTCTGCTAAGTGTAGAAAGGACGAAGTAGAGCTACATTCCATGGACGCTTAGATTCCTCGCCGGACCTGTCCGCCTTGTTCTTCTCCTGTGGTTTTGCATCGATGAGATAATATGAGTCATTGTGCAATGCTTTGCTCACGATGAATGGCCCTTCCCATGGGGGGGATAACTTATGCATGCCAGCAGTACGTTGTACCAACCGGAGTACCAGATCACCTTCCCGGAAAACTCGGGGGTTTACTTTCCGGCTATGATAGCGTCGAAGATTTTGCTGATATATGGCGGATCTGGACAATGCCAATTCTCTCGCTTCTTCTAGCAGATCAACATCATTTTGCCGGGCTTCTTGCACTTCGGCTTCTGTGTATTGGGTGACCCTAGGCGAATCATGCTCTATGTCGACCGGTAATACAGCTTCTGCCCCATATACTAGAAAGAATGGTGTATAGCCTGTTGATCAATTCGGAGTTGTTCTTAAACTCCATAGTACCGCTGGTAGTTCTTCTATCCAGCACCCCGCTGATCTCTGTAGTGGCTCAATGAGCCGGGGTTTTATCCCGGATAATACCAATCCGCTGGATCTTTCCACTTGTCCGTTTGATGCAGGGTGAGCTACCGAGGCTACGTCTAGCCGGATCTTCTTATCCTGGCAGAATCGCGCAAATGCTCCTTCAGCAAAATTTGTGCCATTATCTGTTATGATACTGTGAGGATAACCGTATCTCAAGATGATATCCTTGAGGAATGTCACGGCCGTAGCCCCATCACATTTCCTTATTGGCTTTACTTCGATCCACTTTGTAAACTTATCAACCATGACTAAGATGTGGGTCATGTTCCCCCTCGCAGGTTTGAATGGGCCAACCATGTCCAAACACCATACAGCAAATGGCCAAGTAATTGGTATGGTCTTGAGCTCAGACATTGGCATATGGGTCTTGGTAGCATACCTCTAACAACCATTGCATTTTCTTACCAAATCCTCTGCTTGTTCTAAGGCACTTGGCCAGTAGAACCCATGACGGAAAGCTTTTGCTACTAAGGCTCTGGACGAGGCATGATGCCCACATTCGCCTTGATGTATATCTCGGAGGATGTCAAGCCCTTCTTCCGGGTCAACACATCGCTAGAGAACGTTTGTTACACTCCTTTTGTATAGTTTGGAATTGATGATCGTGTATGCTTTTGCTCTCCTCTGAGTTTGCCTGGACAGCACCTCCTCAGCGGGTAAGGTTCCATCTTTCAGGAATTGAAATATGGGCAATGCCCAAGCTGGTACAGCTCGCACTGGGAACACATCCTCATCAATTTCCATTTGATCCACCGGCATAACCTCAGTAGGATCACGCTGAGCAGTCCCCGGGTCTTGTGAAGCAGTCCCCGGGTTCGCCGAGGCAGTCCTTGGGTTTCGCGTACCACCTCCCATGTCAATGTCCATGGGTACAGCTCCGGACTTCGGATCTTCCGGGACGTAGATTGAGTCGGTTTCTAGGGACGGCCTGATAGATGGTTTTCTGAGGTGTTCTAATGCTACACCCGGTGGAATTGCTTGTCGGGTTGATCCGAGCTTTGACAATACGTCGGCAGCCTCATTTTCCACCCGGGGTACATGCTAAAATTCGCATACCTCAAAGTAACCAGATATCTTCTGCACATGGAATCTGTATAATGCCATGTTTGGATCCAGAGCGTCCCACAACCCCGACACTTGCTGAACTACTAAATCCGAGTCACCAAAGCATTGGATCCGACGTATCCCAATTTCTTTTGCCACTTTGAGCCCATGTACAAGTGCCTCATATTCAGCGACATTGTTTGATGCTGCGAAATAGATCTGCATCACATACTTTAGCTGGTCATTTTTTGGCGAGGTAAGTACTACTCCGGCGCCTAACCCGGTTTTTGTTTTTGATCCGTCAAAATGCATTCTCTAGTAGTTCGGATCTGGTAATGGTGGTTCATATTGCACCTTGGCCCAGTCCACAAAAAAGTCGGCCACGGCCTGAGACTTGATTGCTTCTCTTCTGTCATACTGTGGCGCATAAGGGGCTAGCTCAATTGACCATTTTGCAATCCTGCCACTTGCATCTTTGTTACTCATTATCTCGGATATGGGAGCTTCACATATTACTTTGATGGGGTGCTCCTCAAAATAGTGTTTTAGCTTCTTAGCCGACATGTACACACCATACGCCACTTTCTGATAGTGCAGATAATTTTGCTTTGATGCGGACAACACTTCGCTTAGGTAATATACTAGCCTTTGCACTGACTTACCCTCTTCATCGCGCTCTACCACAATTACTGCACTTACAACTCGGTTGGTTGCAGCTATATAAAGCAACATTGGCTCCTTCGATAGTGGAGAGGCTAACACTGGTGCAGTGGCTAACATTTTCTTTAATTGGATAAAGGCTTCATTGGCCTGCGGCGTCCAAATGAACTTGTCCGACTTTTTCATGAGTTGATAGAGAGGCAGTGCCTTTTCTCCCAACCGACATACAAACCTACTTAAGGATGCCAGGAAACCAGTAAACTTCTGGACATTGTTAAGGCACTTCGGCAGTTCCATTCGCTCTATGGCCCGGATTTTAGTTGGATTGACTTCGATACCTCGGCTGGAGACAAGAAATCTGAGTAACTTTCCAGCCGGGACACCGAAGGTGCATTTTTCCGGGTTAAGCTTCATTCGGAACCTCCTTAGGTTCGTGAATGTCTGCCTGATATTGTCAAGGAGCGTTTTGCTTTCCTTGGTTTTGATAACAACATCATCCACATATACCTGCACATTTTGACCAATTTGGTCGTGCAAACATTTCTGCATACATCTTTGGTACGTTGCCCCTGCATTACGTAAACCAAATGGCATGGTGCAATAGCAATAAGCCCCATACGGGGTGATAAACGCGGTCTTTATTTGATCACTTGGGTTCAGAGGTATCTGGTGGAAACCAGAATATGCATCAATGAATGACAACAGTTCACACCCAACAGTGGAATCTATGACCTGGTCTATCCTTGGTAGTGGGAATGGATCTTTCGGACATGCCTTATTCAGGTTCGTGTAATCGATACACATGCACCAAACCACTGCCACGTTCGGATCATCGTTCTTCTTCTCCACCAACACCGGATTAGACAGCCAATCCGGGTAAAGTCCTTCCATGATAAATCCAGCTGCTAGTAGCCGAGCTATCTCATCTCCTATGACTTTTCTCCTATCTTCGGTGAAGCGGCGGAGAGGTTGCTTCACCGGCTTTGCTCCGGGTCTCACGTTCAAAGAGTGCTCGGCCAACTCCCTCGGAACACCTTGCAAGTCCTGTGTGGACCAAGCAAAAATATCCCGATTCTCACGGAGGAAGTTGCCGAGCTCGCTTTCCTATTTGTCATTTAACCCGGCACCAATTGTTATGGTGCGCTCTGGGAACATATCATCAACAGGCACTTTCTGTAGGGGTTCGTAGCATGGAAAACAAAATTTTTCTATCGCATGCAAACAAACAAGCCAAGATCTATCTACTAGATTGTAGCAACGAGTCGATAGGGGAACTCACCCTCGAAGATTCCAAAGCGGTTAACGAGAGCAGATTCTCGTGGATGATGTAGTCGTACACTTCCGATCTCAAGATCGCGTAGACGATCCTTCCGGCGCCACGTTCCGGCAGCGCTCCCGCAGTCGGTCACACGTTCGGTACTCGACGAAGACCTTCCTCTCCCTTGTTCCAGAAAATGGAGGTTGTAGCACTCTCTCGCGATTCCGGCAAAGTGGCGTGGTACCGGAGGTAGAGGGAAATCCTGCAGGCTTCGCTTAAGCCAAAGTAGTATGGTGGAGCTTATGAGAGAGGCTATTAGTGGTCTAGTAATTAGACACACCAATTAGAAGGCTCTAAACCAATTAGAAGGCTCTAAACCGCTGGCTAAAGCAATTAGAAGCTCTAAACCAAAACGGCTCTAAACCGGAGATTAGAGGTGGAAACTTGTGTGTATTAGGAGGGAGCCCTGCCCCTCCTTATATAGGTGGGAGGGGCTGGCCGCGCCATGGGAGGAGTGAGTCCTCCCAACTCGGCTTGGAGGTGGCCGCCGGTTGGAGGAGGTCTCCCTCCCCAACTCGGTTTCATACTCCTCCTCTTTCCAAAAATTGCCGTTTGACTTTCAAACTAGCCGTTTGACTTTTCAAACTAGGATTTGAATAAATCCTTTATTTCGGACAGCGAATACACTTAGTATATGATGCAATCATTCCAACATGCAATGACACATTCATGTACCCCTTCCCCTCCGGAGTGCCGGACATTCCGGGACCTTCTAGAATGTTCCCGATGATAACACCGGAACCATTCCCCAACTCCGAAATGGGACTTTCCTTATATGAATCTTATTCTCCGGACCATTCCGGATCTCCTCGTGATATCCCGGATCCCATCCGAGACTCCGAACAACATTCGGTCTCTTTCTCATAATACCATAACTACTCAAACAACGTCGAATCCTTAAGTGTGTCTCCCTACGGTTCGTGAATTATGCGGACATGATCGAGACACTTCTCCGAACAATAACCAATAGAGGAATCTGGAAATTCATATGGCTCCCACATATTTCTCTGATTACTTTGCATCGAATGAACCACTTACATACGATACCAATTTCCCTTTGTCTCACGATATGTTACTTATCCGAGGTTATGATCGCTTGTATCTCTCGCATACCTAGTTCAACCTCACATCGATAAGTACTCTTTTCTCGTTCCGTGATATGTGATCCCTTGTGAGCCACCACATGCTTGCAAGCTAATTGGATGACATTTCACCGAGAGGGCCCAGAGTATATCTATCTCATCATGTGGATGGACAAATCCCACTCTTGATCCATGTGTCTCAACCAATACTTTCCAACACTCAATGCCACTTTTATAGCCACCGTTACGGTGTGGTGTTTGATGACATCAAAGCATCCATCCGGTAAAGGTGATATGCATGATCTCATGGTCAAGGAATCAGGTTACTATGTATCGTAAAAGCATATAGCAATTGAACTATTGAAATGACTTGATCTTTATGCTACGCTTATCTATAGGAGTATGTCCATCACATCATTCTCCTAACGATATGATCCTGTTGTTAATAACATCTCTATTTTCATGATCAGGAAACCATGATCATATATTAACCAACAAGCTAGTTTAACAAGAGGCTTTACTAGGGACTCTTATTTCAGTTTACAAATCACACAAGTATTAATGTTTCCTGTTAATACAATTATAGCATGGTATGTAAACATTTATCATAAATATGAAGATATGATAATAACCATTTTATTATTGCCTCTTGGGCATATCTCCAACAGTCTCCCACTTGCACTAGAGTCAATAATCTAGTTTCAAACCTTTGTGTATTCAACACCTATGGCTTTACGGTGTTGTATGTACACGATTGCTAGTGGTCAACTGATCTCGGATCCGACACTTCCAGTCCGTGTAATTGCATGTCTTTGCGTCTACGCATCACTCATTCTCTAATGAGATGGCTTCATACAAATTTGGTCCTTTGGTGACCTTTAGTTCTTTGGGGTTAAAACATGTTGATAATATTGTCGTACAATATATCTTCATAGTACTATCCCACTGTGAACTACACCTAGTTTGATAACAAACTACTTGACACAAATGCCCTCTTTTGCTGCTATAATAGCAGTCATATACTTAGCCTTTTGTTGTAGTATCTGTCACAATGTCTTAACTTTGGAACTCATCCAAATCCATTATGGAACTCACTTTCCATTATATTGTGCCACCCTTAGTTTAGATTGAGATAAACTTAATTTGTACTTTGTGACAAAACTAGTATCAATGTAGTACTTTTACAATGAACTAACCATCTATTTGTCACTTCTACAAATATTATACTCTTAGTTCTTTCAAAAGATCATAAGAATATCCTTACTATTGTCCAATGATCATCTTACGAATCATTCTGGTATATGCTCACAACATTTAGAGCATAGGACATATCTGGATTTGTACATATCACAAAGATGATTGATATAAATACTCTTTGTGATTTCATACATCAAGTATCAATCTATACTTGAATCTTTGTTTCACTTACCAAATGTCAATACATTTGAATATATCATCAACATTGAACTCATTCAATCCTTTCTGTGCGACAAGAACCTTTCTTGTAGTTTCTATATTGAACTCATTCAATATCTCGTCTATGTACTTCTGGCACAACCATATTAGCATCTATTGATGCCAAATATTTTGGTTTTGCCTAAGTCTTTCATCGGGATGAAATTCTTAATATGTGTTAATAAAAGATACATCATTTCCAATCAACAATATGTCCTCCACATAATGTATTAGAAATATGTTTTAGCGCTCCCACTTAATTTCTTGCAAATGCAAGCATCTTCATTGTCTCTGATGAAATTAAACTCTTTTAACAGTTTTATCATAGTGAAGATTCCAACTCCGCTATGCTTACTTCAACCATTGAAGTTTGCATATGCATTTAGCATCCCTTGAATTAACAAAACCCTTTGGACCGTGTCATGCACACGTCCTAGGTAACCATTCTATTAGAAGAACTTGTTTTGTGTATTCTACTACAAAATTATATGTAGTGGTTGCTACATTAATCCGTCTAGACTAAATATCGCTATGAAAGATCAGATCTTGTCATAGTCAACTTTGAACACTGTTGTGAATTCTTTCCCAACATGTCGACTATTTCATAGATGTGAAACATCCATGTCTATTTCTTTATAGATCCAAATACGACTGTAAGGTCTTACACCTTTCTCGAGGGTCCTTCAAGTTCAAGACTTGATTTCTCGTGTATGGAACTTTCACGGATTTTATGGCTTCAAGCCATTTGACGGAGTCAGGGCCCATCATTGCTGCTTTGCATGTAGTCCGTTCATTATTCTCAAATAATGATTCAACCCTCAAATCTTGGTATTTGATTGTTTACTTGACCTACTTGGTTCAATAGAAACTTAGACCTCCGTGACCACAACCTTTGAGGCACGTGAGCCATGATCATTGTTGCTGCCTCCGGAACACTTTTCGGTGCTGCGCAACTCTGCACATATAGCTAAGGTTCCTTTAACCTTATCAAAGTTCTATTGTCCTCCCACTTAACTTTTCATGAAAAATTCCTTCTCAAAGAAACTTGACGTTCTAAGCGACAAACACTTTTGTCTCCGGTGTTTATGGAGGAATACTTAACATTTATACAAAGACAGGTTCATCCGACTTTGGTTGCACACATCTTTCTTATGCATAGCATACCAATGTTTAAGAAAGGACAACATGAGTTTTATCCCAAACCATAACTTTATATGGTGTCATTTCAATGGATTATGATGGAGCTCTTTTTAGTGGAAAAGCGGTAATCTCTAAAGCTTTTAATCTTAAAAATATAATGGCAGTTCTATATATTACACCTTTGATCTTACCATGTCAAACAAGGTTTTAATTACATGTCTCGAACGCTCCATACTCTTATGGTGTTTCGGGAAATGCAAATCCACAAAACGATTCCTTAAATCTTAGGTATTATGCTAAACTTGTAATTCAAATATCTTCCTTTATGATCTTATCATAAACTATTCATATTCTTGTTACAATGATTTTGCACTTCATCTTGAAAGTCTTTTGAACTTTTCAAATATTTCATACTTCATCCTTATTAAGTAAATATTCATATATTCACTCAAATTTTCGGAGAAAGCATATGAAGTTGAAATCCATCGCTCTTGACTACACATAATGGAGTTCGTACAACAATATGCACAAGTTCCAATAAGCTAGTCTTTCGTTCCTTTTTGGCCTATGAACGAAGTTTTAATTATCTCTAGGAAAGTTTCACAAACGTCATTTGATCAAAAATCAAAAGACTCCAAAATTCCATCCACATGGAGTTTCTTCATGTTTTCTTTCCAATATAATTTAAACGGCGATGTCACTTTCTAAGTGATCTTTCAATCAATTTGTCTTTTGACATTTTTAGCACTAGTTTTATGGATGTGATTTCTCCAATGAGATTTGTGAATCATCCATCTTTTATGGATTACGGCAATTATTTGAACAACCCTTTTGTTCTCATAATACCTGATAAAACAAATCTTGAAGGCAAGCGTTGATGTTTAACGAGCAACAAAATAACCCTTTATTTGTTCTCGATGAACATCATCACCTATTCTTTTGCTAGTTACTTAGGCCATTGTAGTTCATGAATTGTGTTGTTTCGTATGACGATTCACACCAACAAATTCAGTATCAAATACTTAAGAACCACATTGTTTAATAAGCAAAGAATATAGCCATAACACATATATCATCTATATACTTAAACTGAACAATTCTAGTCTTTTCTTTTCTGCCATATACTTATGAGATTCTCTTTCAGTATTTCCTTTTCTGTTTGAAAGAATCTATCAACATCAATAGTGGAGTCATACTTATGACACATAGTCCAAAGCGTGTATAGTTAAATACCAATGTCTTTGAACTTGCACTTTGAAATAGATCACCATCATCAAATGTTTGGTGTTCTTTCAAATTCCTTTCTTTAGTAATCTATTGGTGTAGTAAACACTTTACCTACATCAAATATTCACCTTTATCATGGAATCGTCCATGACCAAGCTACTTTTAGCTTATAACGGTGAATCACGAGTATAATGTTGCTCTTCAAAACCTTTTGGAAGATCAGGACAACTAGTGTCTCCAACCTTTTGCAAATTCTCATCAAAATATGAGAACATGAACTTTGCCATATTATACTCTATCATGTTGTAACCAAAACTTCGTTTCAGATATCACTATATCTTCCACACATCATGGTTTCTGAAACAACTCTTTCAGATCCTAGATAACCTTGATATTAAGATAATCTTTTGAATATCAAGAATCATGGAGACAAACATGATACTCATATACTAACACTTGGAATTGTCACTCTTGTTTTAATACCAATTATTAAACTTCATAGAGTAACCAGAACTTACTGAAAGTTTGCAATAGGACTTTTAAACTTTAGATTAACACTTCAAAACAATACGATACCAGTTCGTAAAGTAACTAACCAGAATTCTATAGTTCTATCATCTCAATTATAACTAAGCGCAAGGTGGTAAACGGATGCCAATGACTACAACAACTATGCAAATTCACTTTGATTTAGTTTATGATAAATTGAGTTCTAATTAATAATTAAATTAATCTAGGTGAACTCCCACTCAAAACAATATCCCTCACATTGTTTTAGTGATCACACGAACCAAATCCACCACATCAAAACCGATCATCACGAGAGTTGATATAGCTTCAATGGCGAACAATCAACATGTTCATCGTATCTACTATATGACTCATGCTCTACCTTTCGGTAATCCGTGTTCCTGAGGCCATGTCTGACATGCTAGGCTCACAAGATCAAACCTTAGCTACCGCATAAGCAAATCTGGCTTGCTTACGTTGTATTCACCGCTGAATCAAAGACACCCGATCATCACGTGGTGCTTCAAGCGGCAAGCTTTGGCAACGGTGCATACTAAGGGTGAACACTTTAGAACTTGAAATTTATGTGCATGAGGGATCATCTTATAATGCTACCGTCTACTAAGCAATACAAGATGCATAAAGGATTAACATCACAGGCAATTCATAATATGTGATATGATATGGCCTTTCTTCTTTGTGCTTTCGATCTTTATCTTCAAGCACGAACATGATCTCCATCATCACCGGCATAGCATCAAGGTCAATGACGCTTCTTCATGGTTGTCCACCAGCTTCAACTATTACAACTACTTTGAATAGACACGAGGTCTTAACAAAATTAAAGACAACCATATGGCTCGCCGGTTGCCAACTTACAATAAGGAACATTGCATACATCAAATATAATCACAATCATGGCCATATCACATCATCAGACACCCCCGCAAAACAAAGTTAGACGCCTACTTTCTTTTGCATATTTTACGTGGTTTGGGGCTTTCAATAAGTGTCGTTCTAACTTTTAACAAGAACCACAACATTGATACTAGCATTGTTGATTACCCGTTGTAAATTGGATCTTAACTATGCTAGGAGAAACAGGCACCCGCAGAGCCACTTATGCAATACAAGTTGCATGTCAAGCGTGGAGCAAGTCTCATGAACGATGTCATGTAAGGTTAGCCCGGCCGCTTCATCCCAACATACCGCTAGATGCAAAGTACACAAAAGCAATCTACAATAAAAGCATCAATGCCCACAATGATCATTGTGTTCTACTCGTGCAACAGATCTACATATAGACACAGCTCTGATACAACTGTAGGGGTTCGTAGCATGGAAAACAAAATTTTCTATCGCATGCAAACAAACAAGCCAAGATCTATCTACTAGATTGTAGCAACGAGTCGATAGAGGAACTCACCCTCGAAGATTCCAAAGCAGTTAACGAGAGATTCTCGTGGATGATGTAGTCGACACTTCCGATCTCAAGATCGCAGAGACGATCCTTCCGCGCCACGCTCCGCAGCGCCCCCAGAGTCGGTCACACGCTCGGTACTCGACGAAGACCTTCCTCTCCTTGTTCCAGCAGGCAGCGGAGGTTGTAGCACTCTCCTCGCGATTCCAAAGACAACGGCGTGGTACCGGAGGTAGAGGGAAATCTCGCAGGCTTCGCCTTAAGCCAAGTAGTATGGTGGAGCTTATGAGAGAGGCTATTAGTGGTCTAGTAATTAGACACACCAATTAGAAGGCTCTAAACCAATTAGAAGGCTCTAAACCTGGCTAAAGCAATTAGAAGCTCTAAACCAAAACGGCTCTAAACCGAGATTAGAGGTGGAAACTTGTGTGTATTAGGAGGGAGCCCTGCCTCTCCTTATATAGGTGGGAGGGCTGGCTGCGCCATGGGAGGGAGTGGAGTCCTCCCCAACTCGGCTTGAGGTGGTCAGGGTTGGAGGAGGTCTCCTCCCCAACTCGGTTTCATACTCCTCCTCTTTCCTCTTTCCAAAATTGCGTTTGACTTTCAAACTAGCCGTTTGACATTTCAAACTAGGATTTGAATAAATCCTTTATTTCGGACAGCGAATACACTTAGTATATGATGCAATCATTCCAACATGCAATGACACATTCATGTACCCCTTCCCCTCCGGAGTGCCGGACATTCCGGGACCTTCTAGAATGTTCCCGATGATAACACCGGAACCATTCCCCAACTCCAAAATGGGACTTTCCTTATATGAATCTTATTCTCCGGACCATTCCGGATCTCCTCGTGATATCCCGGATCCCATCCGAGACTCCGAACAACATTCGATCTCTTTCATAATACCATAACTACTAAAACAACGTCAATCCTTAAGTGTGTCTCCCTACGGTTCGTGAATTATGCGACATGATCGAGACACTTCTCCTAACAATAACCAATAGAGGAATCTGGAAATTCATATGGTTCTACATATTTCTACGATTACTTTGATCGAATGAACCACTTACATACGATACCAATTTCCCTTTGTCTCACGATATGTTACTTATCCGAGGTTATGATCGCGGTATCTCCGCATACCTAGTTCAACCTCACATCGATAAGTACTCTTTCTCGCTCCGTGATATGTGATCCCTTGTGAGCCAGTCACATGCTTGCAAGCTAATTGGATGACATTTCACCGAGAGGGCCCAGAGTATATCTATCCGTCATGTGGATGGACAAATCCCACTCTTGATCCATGTGTCTCAACCAATACTTTCCGAACACTCAATGCCACTTTTATAGCCACCCTGTTACGGTGTGGTGTTTGATGACATCAAAGCATCCATCCGGTAAAGGTGATATGCATGATCTCATGGTCGAAGGAATCAGGTTACTATGTATCAGAAAGCATATAGCAATTGAACTATTGAAATGACTTGATCTTTATGCTACGCTTATCTATAGGAGTATGTCCATCACATCATTCTCCTAATGATATGATCCTGTTGTTAATAACATCTCTATGTTCATGATCAGGAAACCATGATCATATATTAACCAACAAGCTAGTTTAACAAGAGGCTTTACTAGGGACTCTTATTTCAGTTTACAAATCACACAAGTATTAATGTTTCCTGTTAATACAATTATAGCATGGTATGTAAACATTTATCATAAATATGAAGATATGATAATAACCATTTTATTATTGCCTCTTGGGCATATCTCCAACACTTTCTTGGTATCTTTTGTCGCTTGGAATGAGACACTACCATGCGGATTACTCAGCGCCGGCATATACTGCTGCGCGGATTAAGCCAGCGCCGCCACCTCTTGGATTTTTCTCTTCTCTTGCACAATCACAAGTGACTCGGCTAGGCTAGACCCGGCTGACGCGCACTCAATGGAACGTCGGAAATCACCAGTTATGGTAATCACACCATTTGGCCCGGGCAGCTTCATCTTCAAGTAACTGACATGAGTACTTGCCATGAACTTGTTCAGAGCTGGCCTACCGAGTAACGCGTGATATGCGCTCTCCAAATTGACAACCTCGACCTCCAAATTCTCAGTCCGGCAGTTATCTCTTGTGCCGAACAATACGTCAACCCGGACCTTGCCTATGGGCTCACAAGAGATGCCTAACACAATGCCATGGAAAGTTGTCCTCGTAGCTTGGAGCATGTTCTCCGAGATACCCAACTTGCGCATCGTGTCCAAGTACATGATATTTATGCTGCTACCATTGTCAATCAGCACCTTTGAGAACCTCACATTGATGCTTGGCCCAATGAATGTTGGGTCCAACACTAGCGCATACGAACCAGGACTTGGCATAAGCTTGTGATGATATTTGATGCTCCAGGTAATTTCCTGGTCCGACCAAGGCATATACCTCGTCACTGCTGGCATTACCGCATTAACTTCCATGTGTCGGTGCTGCAAACTCTTTATGTCTGTCTCTTTTGTGGTGAACACACAGTAGCTCTGATGATGCTCTCTGTACTCATTCCTCCCCTCATTTTCGGGGTACCTCTGATCCGGTTGATGCTGATTTTCCACTTGATGCACTGCATCCCTTCTCTCATGATTGTCATACCTCGGCGGAGGGGGAGGCAACATTAACTGTTGCGTGTTCGCTCCGGAGAGCAATTGCTGCTCGGGGTAACTCCTGCCAAGGTTGATCATTCCGAGGTGCTTGAGCATTCCCCGAACCACCTTGTTCTATCTTTCGCATCCACTCACACTGCCTGGTTGTGTGACCCGCTGGGTTACTCGGATTTGGCGTGTGAAATTTGCATGGCTGATCCAGCATTGCTTCATAAGTATACCTCGGACGGTCCTTCTTTTCTTGCCACTGTTTCTTCTGCTTTGGCGTCCAAGTTTTCTTGCCATCATTTCTTGGAGTCCATTGCTGTCCTCCAGTTTTCCGACGTTGGTTGGTTCCTGCACCAAGTTGATCTTGATTCACAGCAGCAACTTGTTGCAAACTGTACCGATAATCCGGTCTATCATCTCTTCTTTTACCTCGGTAATCATTCCTCCGGGATGACCCGGCTCCATCTTTCTGGTAGTATTCCTCGTTTGACTGACTTGGCATTAACCTAGGTTGAGTCGGATCACCCAAGGCATACAAATCAGCGATCCGGATTGTCTCTGCCAATGTAGTTGGCATATCCCTTTGCAATCTTTGCCACAACATACTTGCATATCTGCACCCTTGCGCAAACCATGCTATGGCCCGCGACTCAATTACACCCTCACAGGAGTTTCGCACTGTACACCACCGGGTTAGGAATTCCCGGTCTGTCTAATTCGGTTTCTGCTTGCACATTGCTAGGGTATATGACCTATTCAGCCTCTGATACGTACTTGAGAAATTGCTGACAAACATTTCCTCAAAATCGATCCAACAGTTAATACTTCTGGGCGGCAAATTGTTTAGCCATACCCTCGCTGGCCCCTCCAACATCTTGGGTACATATCTCACAGCCCATCTCAAGTTGCTCAGAGTAATTTTCACCGTAGCGTAGTTAATCAACCAATCCTCTGGCTTTGTGCTGCCGTCATATGTCTTAGTGCCTCTAGGTAGCTGGAAGTTAGGTACCGGAGGTTCCTTCATGATCCGGGGCCCAAAACACGCAGGACCCGGAGGACCTTGACATTCAATTTGCTCTGACCTATACAGCCGATCCAGTTTTAACCTAGCATCATCAGGTATCAAATTCCTGCTTCCCAATCTTGACCATATCACGTGATAGTCCGGTCTAGGATACCCAGCGTTCACCATTTCCGAATCACCATCATTGTATCTATCTTGCTCCTGTGGAGCTGCTCTCTGTTGCATACCGTGGCCGGCACTGCGCTCTTGCCGTGGTATATTCCGCTGCTGCGGTTGCCCTGCACCTACCGAATTACGCTGTCCGGCATTGCTGTTTACAGCATTCCCTTGACCGGCATTGCCTTGGTCGCGGTTATCTCGGCCAGCATCGCCTCGGCTCACACTTCGTCGATCCTCATTTCTCTGCACTTATTTTCCTTTCCCTGCCCTTGCCGGGTCATACGGGACTATCTGTTTGTTCCTCCTGGCCGAGGTTACTACCTCTTCTCTCCTAGGACCACCATGAGGAGACGATGCAGCTCCAGCGGATTTCTCTGGGTTACCCACCGCCGAATGAACGATCTTGGAGGCCCCAGTTCTCTTCGGGTTAGCCCTGAGTAATTCCTCATTTTGCCTATTCGCGATCCGAACCAACTCATTGACCCTATCTTGGTGTCTCTGACGGGCTTCACCCGTCAGACCCTCTAACTCGGACGCAGCTGCATCTGCTGCTCTAAGGTTCTTTGTCGGGGTACTATACTTCGGCAGCCCCACGGACAAGCAGTTCTCTGACTCCTCAATCCTAGTATCACCCTCTTTGTTCATTTCACTCATGAGGTTTCTCCCCTTTATTTTTACAGCATCTACCTTATTTGCCTTTGCATACTCATGTAGTGTCATGTTCAACGACTGCTGAGCCGTGGCTATCTTTTTTGCACCCTCTAGTATTTTTTGCCTAGTCTCCTCTAGGTTGGCCTGTGCCTGAGCCGGATCTACAACTGCTGCTACTGGGTTTGCCAAGCTATCCATCGCCTACTGCAGCACATTCTTTGGCCTCTCTAGAGGAGGACCTCTACTTTTTCTCGGTGCCTTGGGCGTTACCTCCGGATCTGGTGCCGGATCCTTGCTTGCGCCAGCGCCTGGCGCAGTCATCATCACCTCGGCACGCTCTGGGGAGCGAGCGATACGCGCCCCACGAACCGTGCTAAGGGGTGGCTCGCCTCCTTCAACGACGTGCCGCGGGTGAACACACGACACATCGACAGCAACGTAGATCTTGTGCACGTCGAGCTTGACGAAGAGGCAGTTGCGCGGAAGAGGACGCTTGCCGAAGCAGCCAGCGTTGTCGCTGACGAAGTCCAGCGTTCCAAAGCGCTGAACGAGCCCGGAGACGATGCGTTCGCCGGTGCCGATGAAGTTTCCCGTCCGGATCTTCACTCCTGCTAGCGCCGCTAGCCCCACGGTGGGGGCCAACTATCGTGGTGGTGTCACGGCAGATGCCATAGATAGGCTAAAGGTGGGGACAAGATGCACTAGAGGAATCCAGAGAGGGGTAGTGTGGTGATTCCACACACAGTCGTTTTGTATTTGATTCACTTCCACAGTTTACAAGTGCTCCTTGAGCTATATTGGGGAGAGGAGGAAGAAGAAACTCTCTTACTCTCACCACTAGCTAGCCCTCAGGAACACACTAGTAAAACACTACCCTCTCGAGGTCAACCCCTTCTACAGAAGCCCTAGCCCCCTTTATATAGGGGTGGCCAGGTCTCCAATTAGGGCATACGTGGAGGCATATTCCAAGGAATATGCCTCCTCCCAAAATAGTAAGCCGACCGGGTCACTTTTGCCCAGCGTCATCCATGCAGAGGCTACGTGAGCCTCTGCGGCGCCCGCGTCATCCGACACAGGCATTGTCACCTTTGTCGGCCACGCCTCGGTGGTCCTGGCCTCTGTCCGCTTCGCCCACGCTCTGCGTACAGTGGTCACCATTTGACCAGCGAGATATCTTCCTTCTCTTACAAGCTTGATATAATCCGGATCGTACCTAGTTAATCCGGCCGCACTTGTACCTGCATACAAGTTAGATACGTCTTACCGACATACGACATAAGTCGGCTGAGACCCAGTTAGGTAGACATCCCCTGGTCCGGGTTACCCCGTGATTCGGCCTGCCTTGAGGTGACTCGGCCAGCACCTGGTTTGACCTTGCCGTACCTCGGCTAATTTAGCCTTTATACCCCGGCGTGACCCTACCCGGGGTATCCCCCAACATTTCTTTTGATCATCTCATCCATCTTGGTATCATAGTTAGAGATTTTTGGTTTTGGACTGATTGTTTCCAACACTACGTCTGTTTTGATTAGACTGTTGCTCATTGGATTAAGACTCTTGCTCAACGGATCGTGCGCCAAGGCGCACCACTATATCTAGTTTCTAAGATAGGTGAAGCGGGATGGGAGCAGGACTGCACAGGTAGATGAGGTCGTGGATGAGGCTAGGGATGTAAATGACGCCTAAACAGCATCCGCAAGTCCCGTTTATTAAACTGGTTAGTTGTTTTTTTTGTGAAAAACAAATTTTATTGAACTAGAGTAGCAATAAACGGTATTACGCGGATTAAGTGGTGCATCGCTTACATCCCTAGATGAGGGACACTGGAGACGACAACATCAAGTGTTGCGCCGCTGATGCAGGCAATGACGGGTCCGAAATGACGAGGCAGCGGTGGAGGGCGGGCAGTCATCTAGGCGTCGTGGAATACAGCCTGCTCGGGGCTGGCGGCTTTCGCAGCACTACGCCGCCTCATGCGCTGCATGCGCTCTTCGCTGACATCGATGATCCATCAGCCATCGACTCCCACACACATATTTTCTCCGTTTTAAAATATAAGATGCTTTAGCTTTTGTGAAAATAATGTATCACGCATTTTAGTGTGTAGGTTCGGAACAAAGGAAGTAGATCGCTATTGGAGTGTTGGTTGGTTCGAGGACAACAAAAACTAGGAAGGAAGAGAAAAATTAGTGGCGTTAACCATCTCATCAATAATTCCGGTAGGAATTGATCCACTAAATTAGGATGTGCATGCGTGGACGCGGAGCTTCTGAGGGATGTGCGTGTCTGGGTGATCCGGGGGTGGGGAGAACAAATGATCAAGACCGTGTGATGTATGTAACTTGGTGCACGATTGAGATAGAGATAAAAAGCAAGTACTCCTTGATTCCCTAAGAAAAGGAAGTACTCCTTGATTTTGTTAGGTGTGTGATTGTGTCCTTGTTTGTGCGTGTCGTGAGTTTTGTTCACATGGATGTAATCCATCACTACTTGAGGCAGGAATGGTTTGGCTATATAATTTCCCGTGTATCTTATTTTGAGTTTCTAGTAATGATTTATAAAAAATCGTTCGTGTTAGGATGGGGCATATCGATTGGTAATCTTGTAAGCATGACGACCCTTTTCCCTCCCCCTTCCCTCCTCCCCATTTAGAGGTCTTGGGCCGATCCCAAGCCCTCCCAGGCGGCGTTGCTGGTCGGAGACGGCGGAGGAGAGGCACCAGCTTAGGTTCTAGGACTAGGTATCGTATTAGTAGTCTGGTATCGGGTTGTTTTCCCAGTAGATGGAGCAGAGCTTCGGATATTAGCGCCTAGATCCTGATAGCTTTAGTGTTCCTCCTCCTCGTGCTGCTCCTCTGATGGCCGGATATAGGAGTGGAGAGAAGATCTGATGCTTCCTCGAATAAAAACATGGTCTTCAAGATGCATAGGTGTTGTGTGTTGTTGTTCTTCCCGTACGGCCATGGAGGAGAGGAGAAGGGTGGCGGGATGCAGCACCCTATGAGGAAGAGTTGCTCCTAACCGGCCATGGAGGCGAGGGGGAGATGTAGCGTGGCACCCTTTGCATTGAAAAGTTGGCCTTTCCCTCCTATTGTGGGGGTTGTCGGTGCTGAACTTTAGATCCTGCAGATTTAAGTTCGTCCTCGCCTGTCAAGCTTAAGTTGCCATGGTGGTGGTGTAGTGCGGGCGAAGGAGTTGGGATCTCTGCTTGTTTCTAGAGCTCCGGCATCATATTATTGTAACATCCCAGTATTAGGATTCAACAAAGGGTAGAATTAGGAATCTAAGATTGTGCATGCATGCATCTGTAAAAACCAGGGTAAATTTTTCGCCAAACAAAAACCTAAAGGGATCCGAATTTCTTTCGCTAACTGGAGGTAGGAATAGCTCTTGTTAGTGATTGCTATGAATTTTGACATGACCTTTAGGCATTATTAAGATTTTGGGAAAGTTACTTTGAATTCAAATTCGAAATTTAATCAATTTGAAAGAATTTGAAAATTAGAAGTTTGTATTATTGATTTGATTTCCAAAATTCCCTATTAATATTATTTGGTTAAATTATAGATATAATAGATAACAATAAGGATTTAAGACAAGGAAAATTAAATAAGAAATGGAATCTTATTTCCTGATTAAATAATAATAATATAAATAGTGATAAATATACCAAAGCACTGAATATTACAGAACATAGAAACAAACTTTATTAACTTATAATAATATATTTACAAGATTATTTACAAAAAGGAATAAAAAGAAGATTACAATTGGAACCTATACTACATATCTACTCCTATACTAGATCTTGTATATCCAGATCTTGTTCCTGCAAATAAGAAAAACAACTACATGAAAGAAAGGGTTATTGGTTAGTTAAGTTTACTCTCAGTGGTGAACAGTAAAGTGCACTGTTCATACTACATTATTGAGTAAATAATAAAGGGGCAAGTTTCACCAAAGGTGTAGTATCTGTTCTTTTAAGTAAATAGCCTAGATGCCACATTAGAAGCCAAGTGGAGAGAGGTAAGTTTCACCAGGCCAATAACAAGTAAACAAGTAAAAGTGAAAGCCAGATTACTTGAGCTGATCCACATAAACAGCTCACACAGACACACAGGTGAGTCACCTAAATGCATGCTATGTGTTGTCCAAGCAGCAACAGCAGTATAAACACTCAAACAGGGTAACCTGTCGAAGCACAGATACATGAAGCTCATTTCATCTTCCCAAGCACACACCAGGAGCTCAGCGAGCTTGCCAGATCCAGATAAAACCCACCAGCTAATTCACCAAAACAACCACCAGTTCATCACAAAATGGTGACTTAAGGAGGGGGTGGTACAGGAGGATAGCAAGAACAAGTTCCAGATCACAGGATACTGGGAGGAGCAGGACAGCACCAGGAGGTGCAGACGAAGATCAACACAGCACCAACAAACAAATTGTGTGGTGAGTTGAGATCAAACCCTCACATGCTAAATCTATAATTAGCATGTGTTGTTTCATATAGATCTTCTCAGAGTGCACCCAAGTGGGGTGTGTCCATCACAGAAGATATTAAAAAGGGCCAAACTATTCACTTCAAGATCTCAGCTTGTGCATCACTAATCTTGAAGAATCAAACATATTTTTACATCCACATGTACAGAAGCTTTAACTGAATGCTTCTGGGCACATCCAATGGATGGTAGCACCTCAGAAGTGGTTCACTTTCAAGCTTTATACTACACAGCATGGTTACCAAAGCATTTCCTTAAAGGCTATGAGAATCATGGTCTTAAACTGATTACCAAAATCCAAAGAAGGTTTTAGACCAGCATCATAAACCTGTGGATCTAGTTTTAACTAGATCAACACATATCACACTGATGGTACAAGGCACATCCACAACTGGGTAACACCTCTATACCAACAGGTTCAGTAGTAGCTAGTAAAAACCTATGATCACTTTCCTAAATTAAATTAGGAATCATACTAGGCATTTTGTGCCAGATGAGCCAGTAAACATCATCAGTGTCTATCCCTAAGCCACAAACCATCAATCATCTTCCTATAAAGCCAATCGGAATCAATTAGATTTTTAATTATCTCTGCAGCACATCACTGTTTCAACAGCAAATGCTTACAACATCACCTTAATAGAGAACATTCCAACTCTAGCATAACAGTGAGTTTCAATTCAATAAAATGAAACCATCACAGATGCAACAAGGATGATCACATAAAGTTCAGTATACATTCATAGAGGGTTCTCTGACAGAGAACAAGATGGTAACAAATATTCAGCAAAGTACCAACTGATAGAAGGGAGAGTAATTGGTTAGAACCAATAGCATGCAATAGATACCACTAGCACAATAAACTCTAGAAGGGTATCACTGGTAGGATGAACCAGAGCAACTAACCCAACATCTCTGCACAGGGTATGAACCCCAGGGTTCAGAGATGAACCCTAGACAGGGGGCTAACCTGTAATCATGCCAGGAAGGATAGCTAGAGCACAAGAGAGGAGCAGAAAGGGGAAGAACCAAACTTACTCGAGGTCCTCGCAAAAGTAATTGAAGAGGAAGCAGAGGAATGGCCGATGGTGGTGCAGAAGGAGCGGCATGGGGAGCACCCCGAAGGGACACTGCAACCCACGCCGGCAGCATGTCAGAACCATCGGAGATGAAGGGAAGCACACCGTGAGAAACCCCGGCGCACCATCGCCAAAACTCCAGGGTGACCAAACCCTAACCCTAGTTTCGGGCAGGGGTCAGCGCTGCTAGGAGAGGACACCATAGGCAGATCTGCTCGGACAGAATTGAGCGACGTCATCTACTTTTCCATCCTGCACCATGCGGCGGCAATGGCGGCCGTACCAGGCCAGAATCGTGTGTGGTGGTGGCAGCGAGCAGAGGAGGTGACCGCGTGAGCGAGAGAGAGAGAGAGAGAAAGAGGAGAGGAGAGTGGGTGCGTGGGGGGTACTGGGCCAGTGGGCGACCTAGTACCACCTGGAGGGCTGAACCAGGCCGGATGGGCCGGGTCAAGATGGGCCGGGCCAGCCCAGTGGGCTAGGCCCGTATTTTAAAAGAGTTGTTTAGAAAGAAAATGTTTACAAATATGCCCCTAAAACAAAAAAACTCTAGAAAAATAAATAAAAATCATAAAAATATAAATAATATGTCTATGAACTCACAAAATATTCCCTATTAAATAAAAATAAGCAATAGAATTTTTAGTAACTAAAATTTAGGTCCATTATTAATATGCTGCCAATTAATTTTGAATTTTATAAAAATATTTGAAACACTTAAAATTGAATAAAAATTCATTTTCAAGATCCTAAATGGGTATACTATTATAGAAAAATACTAATTTGTATTTTCGAAAACTAAACTTACTGTGATAAAAATAAAGTCTTATTTCCTTAAAGGAATTTCAGTAAATATTTAAAAGGAGTAATAAAATTAAATAAATTCATATTTTTAACTCTGAGAATAATACTTTTCTTTTATTAATTAAAGAAAATAGCAAACTTTTACTAAGAGGGTAAAACATGCAAATAAGCAGATAATAAACCATTACATGACATTACTATGCATTGCATATTACTTCTTTAAATATTGTCCTTACCGGAAAATAATGGTTCTTTGTAGAAACCGGAGCTCAAGGTTAGGTGGAAGCATTCGACTTCACTACCTTGCAGTCACAAGGCAAGTTTATAACTTGCTCATGTCCTTTGAAGAGTCTTTATCAAAGATATTGCAAATTGTGTGTTATCATCTATGATCTGGAGAAAGAAATATTATCTTCTCTAATAAATAAAATGTAGTTATCATCCTAAGTGATGATAAAGATTAGCAATGGAACTTAGGGTTCCAGGTGAACAAGTCACCATAGGATTAACAACCCATGACATGAGTGATTCTAGCGCCGTATATTACGCGTTAACCATGAGATTTGGAATGGGACAAAAAAGTCAGTTGTATCTTCTTCCTTTCATATGGAGGCAAGATGACCTTATCGTGATATTGGGATTCCCGGTGTGGATCCAACATATGGGTGGGCACCCTTAGGCCCCACGATTTTGGTGTCTAGATTATTTATGAGTGGCTGCCGGAGGTATAGCCGGACCTTTTATGGAGCTTGCCAGGGGCATCACCAACTCATAGAGTCTTTGGGAACTCACCAGGGTTGTAGCCTATCCTAGATGGGGGCTTAACAGAGGTGTAGTCAGCCCCAGAGGATCGTGTAGACATATGGGGTCGCGGAGACGGCAGTGATTGGCTTGGATCACCTACTGGGCCCCACATCACAGAATTGTGGATGGGAAAGTACACCCGGTTGTGCAACAAGGAGTTGGTCTCTCATGGGTAAAGCAACGCACCTTTACAGAGTTTAAGAATTGTGACATGTTACTCCCTGTTCCGGGAAGGAGCTATGAACGCGGCAGGAAAGGAACTCCATGAAGTTCTGGTCAACCTGTGAAGGCTGATGGGCATAGTTTTTGATAATAAAATAAATTTTTGAAGAAATGTTTACGAAAACTGCATAGTACCAAGGACGTATCGTCCGAGGTGGTAGATAGAGCATCAAACTTCCCACCTTGCATATAATGAACTTGCTAGGTAACGCTGTTACTCACTCTTTCCTTTAAACCCCTGCTTAGACTAAGAATCCAGAAGACCCTTCGATGTACGCAGC
The DNA here is from genome assembly GCA_023614405.1 of Avena insularis. NCBI lineage: Eukaryota > Viridiplantae > Streptophyta > Magnoliopsida > Poales > Poaceae > Avena > Avena insularis. Next base: position 548,175,158 of record CM042690.1, read on the forward strand.
TGAAGGAGAAGAGGATGTCTGCTACAAAGAGCCAGACCTGTCCAGAGGAGTTGAAGGGGTGGACTACGAAATACGCTATGGAGTGGAGAGCAACGAGCCCGAGTAGTTGCCTTAGTTATTAGTAAAACAATTGAGCCGAGCAGCATAACCTTTATAAAATAAGTTGTTGAGCTCAATTTGGAGTATGAGTTTGAATCTTATGTTTTCCACTGAAAATACTTAAATTTGGTTTGTAATTTGTAACAGTTGAAGTTGGAACTTCTGGTTTGTAATAATAATGAAGTGTGTATGTTTGTAATATGGACCCGCAATGTTTCTGTTGTACCACTCTGAGGGATGTGATATTTACGGAACGGTGTTCTGTAGATGTCATGTCAACGACTATAGTGTAATCCACATGTAGTGGTATGCTAGGTCACCACAATTATCTAGCTGCACGTACTATGATACAGTATCATATTATGATACCACTAGCACCTCTCTCATAATTAATCGTCCATTTATACACATTAGATTTTTTCCAAGGTGGCATGCATGATATTCCTTATGATACGGTATCTGACGAGGGGTTAACTCGTCAATGCCCATCGTTGATGGAATTGGGTTAGAGGAAGTAGGGAGCGTTGGAGGCAACGATCGGCTAGAAAACAAGCACATCGGAGACACACGTTTTACCCAGGTTCAGACCCTCGAAAGGGACCCTACTCCTGCTTGTCTACTCTTTATTAATGGAAGAATCAAAGATTACAGGGGTGCACAGATGTGATCTGGCGGTGTGTATGCTAGGGTTGCGATGAATCCTTCTCGATGCTCCCTCCTAGCCTTTATATAGGGAGGCTAGGTCTTGGGATAGCAGGCCGAGTCAGATACAAATTAGGGTTTTTCCCTTTAAGTTTCTTGTGTTTTGTCCACACTTTGGAGTACTTTTCATATGATTTCTTGGACTAACCTATTAACAAGAGCCATAGTGCCAGCTGCCTGTTTTCTGCTGTTTTTGGTTCCAGGAAAGTCAGAAAATGAATATTCTCGGAATTGGACGGAACAAAAGCCAAAGTGCCTATTTTTCCGGAAGTCATCAGATGCCAGAATACGAGACGGAGAAGGGCTGGGGGCCGGCCACACCACCTGGCCGCGCGGCCAGGCCTGACCCATGCCAGGGGGTGGTCTGGCCGACCCCACCACCCCCTCGGCCTCTCCTTCCGCCTATAAGATTCCCTCGAGACGAAAACCCTAAGTACCCAATCAAAAATCCACGAAAGAGTCTGTAGCCGTCGTCATCTCCATCCCTAGATCGGGAGGGATCTGAAGCTCTTCCCGGCACCATGCCGGAGAGGGGAATTCACCCTAGAGGCCTTCTTCATCACCATGCAAGCCTCCGGTGTGATGCGTGAGTAGTTCATCCTTGGACTACGGATCCATGTAGTAGCTAGATGGCTAGTTCTCCTCCTTTGTGCTTTCATGTCTAGATCTTGTGAGTCTGCTCATGATCAAGATCATCTATTTGTAATTCTGCATGTTGTGTTTATGGGATCCGATGGATATTGAGATTCTATTTCAGATTGATTATTGATTCTATCATGTCTTTGTTATTTGTGATCTTGCATGCTTTCCGTTGTTAGTAGCTATCTTGGCCAAGTAGATGCTAGCAACTCCAAGAGTTAGTATTTATGCTCGATAGTGGGTTCATGCCTCTGGTAATCTAGGGAAGTGACAGAAATCTCTAAGGTACTAGATGTTTTGTTGCTACTAGGGAGAAAACAACAATCCTTTGTTCATAGAACAATCGTATTGTTTACATTACACACAATTCGTAAAGCAATAATTTGTTGCTTGCAACTTAATACTGGAGGAGGTTCGGATGATAACCTGAAGGTGGATTATTAGTCATAGATGCAGTTGGTTGGCGGTCTATGTATAATGTTGTAATGCCCAATCAAGTTCCAAAGGAGTCAAGATGATTAGTATATGCATGTATTGCTTTCTCGATGTTTGTCAATTGCCCCGCTGTAATTTGTTCACACAGCATGTTATCTATTTTAAGGAGAGCCACCTCTAGTGAACTATGGATCCCGGTCCTTTCTTTTACATACAATCTATAAACTGTTTACTGCTTTGTGTTTACTTTCTGCAAACTATTACTTCCTTCCATTCGATACGTTTAATCCTTTGCTTTCAGCAAAACCGGTGAGATTGACAACCTCATCGCAAGTTGGGGACAGAGTTCTGTGGTTGTGTTGTGTAGGTCTCCACGTTGCTACTGGCACCGGTAGTGCGCCCTGCCAATGTTCAGCTAGCTACACCTTTGGGGTGTTTCCTTGCTCCTACTAGATTGATAACCTTGGTTTCATACTGAGGGCAAACTTGCTGTTGTGCTCATCATACCTTCCTCTTGGGGTTCCCCAACGAGCTCGATATATTTTGGGCCATCAAGCATATTTTCTGGCGCCGTTGCCGGGGAGTCAAGGACATCTTCACAAGGGAAGTCCCTCATAACCAATCTCTTTACTTTGTTATTTTTGTTTTGTTTAGTTTCTTTTTGCTTTGTTTGCTTGTTCTTTATCAAAAACACAAAAAATTAGTTTTACTAGTTTGCTTTCTTATTTGGAAACACAAAAAATGACTACTCTTGAAAACACTAAGTTGTGTGACTTCACTAGCACCAACAACAATGATTTTATGAGCACACCTATTGCTCACATGTGCCTGAAGATACTTTCTTTGCGAGAAAACCTGCTTTACTCAATCTTGTTATGAGAGAACAATTTTCTGGTATTGGTAATGAAGATGCTGCTGCCCATCGAAATAACTTTGTTGAAGTTTGTGAGATGCAAAAGCATAGGGATGTAGATGGTGATATTATTAAGCTGAAATTGTTTCCTTTCTCTTTGAGAGGAAAAGCTAAAGAATGGTTGAATTCCTTAACTAAGAATAGTATTGATTCTTGGACTAAATGCAAAGATGCTTTCATTGGAAAATACTATCCTCCTGCTAAGATTATATCTATGAGAAGTGAAATAATGAAGTTTAAACAATCTGATAATGAGCATGTTGCTCAAGCTTGGGAAAGAATGAAATCTTTGGTAAAGAATTGTCCCACTCATGGACTGACTGCTTGGATGATCATCCAAACTTTTTATGCAGGATTGAACTATTCTTCAAGGAACCTATTGGATTCTGCTGCTGGAGGTACCTTTATGACCATCACTTTGGATGTTGCAACAAAACTTCTGGACAATATGACTGTTAATTTTTCTGAATGCCATACTGAGAGAGCTCCACAAGGTAGGAAGGTAAATTCTGTTGAGGAAACCTCCTCCTTGAGTGATAAGATTGATATTATTATGTCTATGCTTGTGAATGGGAAAGCCCATATTGATCCAAATAATGTTCCTTTAGCCTCTTTGGTTGCTCAAGAAGAGCAAGTTGATGTGAACTTCATAAGAAATAACAACTTTGGCAATAATGCTTATAGGAATAATTTTGGTAACAACAATTATAAGCCATATCCTCCCAATAATGGTAATGCTTATGGAAGTTCCTACAACAATAATAGGAGTGCACCCTCTGAACTTGAAGTTATGCTTAAAGACTTTATTAGTAAACAAACTGCTTTCAATAAAACTATTGAGGAAAAACTCTCTAATGCTAAAAGAAATATAGCATCTTTGGCTGATGCTCAATCTTCTTTGAATAAAATGGCTGCTAAACCTGAAACTAATGATAATCCCTTTGTAGCTACTAATGCCATACAAGTAAGAATTGATGAAAATGTTAGACTATTAGCTGAATTACATGCTAAGTGGGAAAGAGAAGATGAAATTGCTAGAAACATTAGTGTTTCTACTATTACCACCACTAGTGTTGAGGCTAGTAATAGTTCTACTACTTTAGATGATAATTTTGATTTTGATCTTGATGGTTGCAATATCTCTGAAGTTATTAAGTTCCTACAAAAGCTTGCTAAAATTCCTAATGCTAGTGCTATGAACATGGCCTTTACAAAACACATTACTGATTCTCTCATAAAGATTAAAGAATAAAAGATGAAACATAAAGCTTCTATTCCTATAAAACAAGAAGATGGTTGGGAACCCATCATTAATATGAAAGTGAATGACTTTGATTTCAAAGCTTTATGTGATCTTGATAGTAGTGTTTCTATTATGCCTAGAAGGATTTATGATATGCTTGATTTGCCTCCGCTTGAAGATTGTTATTTGAATGTCCCACTTGATGATGATGATAAAAAGAAACTCATGGGGAGTCTTAATGATGTTCTTATTATGGTTAACAATGCCTATGTCCCCGTTGATTTCTATGTTTTGGATGTTGAATGCAATGCTTCTTGTCCTATTACTGTGGGAAGACCTTTTCTTAGAACTGTTGGTGCCATTATTGATATGAAAGAAGGCACCATTAAATATCAACTACCACTCATGAAAGGTATAGAACATTTCCCTAAGAAGATAGAGAATATTTCTTTTTCCTCTCGTATGAAAACAAAATTTGATCTTAATGCTTCTTCATTTGAGAACACTTGATTCTTTCTTGCTTCTTATGCCTAACTTAAAGGCGTTAAAGAAAAATACTTATTGGGAGATAACCCAAAAGTTTTAGATGAGTCTTGGAAGTTATTACTTCAGTAATAACCACTCCTTATCCTTTTTATTTGCTTTTTGTGCCAAGAGTAACCTCTAATGAGAGAGAAATAATGATTGGGAAAGTTGTTGTCCCGAAACAGATTTCTGTGCTTCACTGTAAAAATTCGTGTAAAATCTCTGAACGTCCTTTTGAGGCGTGAATTTTTGTGCTTCTGCCCCAGGTTGTTATATAACTTTAGTTAGTTCAGAACTTTTTGATTTGAGCAACAGAAGGTCTTCGAAAAAATTCGTCTTTATCTGCTATTCTGTTTTGACAGATTTTTGCCATTTTCTGCATTTGCTTCTTGTTGGTTCCTTTTTGAGTTCTTTTGGGGAATTGAGATTTTTGAGGGAAGTGCTACAGTAGCTAGTGTTCTAATGGAAGTTTAATTGGTGTTGGAACTGAACCTAAAGACTTATTATCTTGAGTGCACTAATGTTGCTAATAAAGATTGTGTGAAGTTTTGTATGAAGGAAAAATTTCAGGTGTATGGAAGGAACGAGTAATGAGATGAAGGATGGACTAAAGCTCAAGCTTGGGGATGCCACGCGTGTCACCCCAAGAAATATCCAAGAAGTACAAGCGTCAAAGCTTGGGGATGCCCAAGGCATCCCCTTCTTTATCAATAAAAATCTCAGGTTTCTTCTAAACGCTTCATTTTTATTGTTTCATGCACAGTTGTGTTGTTCTTGGAGCGTCTTCTTTTTTGTTTTCGTTTTGGTTTTTCGTTTTCTTTTGTTTGCTTAGTTTGCTGAATAAATTGGTTGGACCCCCTCTTTCATATATTGGTTTGCAAATAGTTTGGTTTGGATTGGAAAAGAGTAGGAAAGTTCATATTTATGTGGTAAAAAGAGCTTGTTTTTGACTGTGGCCTATGCTTTGTCATGACATGCTTGATATTGTTTTGGCTTTATGCTTAGTATTCTTTGCTGTAGCATGACTTGTCGTAAACAATTGAGATTTCTTAATGTGCCTTGGATGAATCATGCGTTGTTTTAGCATATTAAAGCATAGTATAGTGGTATTCTCCTTTGATGCTTTATTTGGGTTGGCTTGGCGCATGCTCACACCATGTTATGACTATCTCAAGTCATCATAGCCTTTATGATACTTTAGTTTTCAACTTGTAGTATCACTTTATGCTTCAATCAATGATGTTTTGTCGCTCTGCATGATTATGGCCATTATTGCTCTCTTAGTTTGTCGCTCCCAGTCTTTTGCTAGCCTCCACAACTAAGTATGAGTTCCACTCATGCATCCAACTCCTTAAACCAAGTTATTCCAAAGAGTCCACCATACCTACCTATTAGCTTATGCTATTCCAAGTATATTCATGCTTTTGTTTACCTTCCAAATTAAACTTGTTATGAGAAAACTAGTGATTAAAGCTCTCACGAACTTGATGGGACACTTTACTTTTTTGCATCTAATAAACTTGAACCATTGGGTCCTTCTTTGTTGTGTATATGCTTGCGCTTTATAAGTTGAAATTAGCAGAACCATGTATCATGGGGAACGCTTTCAACATTGCACTTGTACTTTGTACCCCATTGATATCATGTTCTTTTGCTTATGGATCCCGGCGGTGTGAAATAAAAGTGGAACTTGTAAGATCATGGAGTTTGTATGTGTGTTAGAGAAACGCATGGGCCGCTAGCCTAAGCCATGCCTAATCATGGTGGAAACTTGCAGCATCACCATAATGAGCACTCTATGAAGCATCCTCAATAAAAACCTATGCAAATAGCAAATAAAAAGATCGCTGAGATGCTCATTGTCTGCTTGCCTTGTCATTTTGATCATGGGATAGCTCCTGTATCATGTGCAAGGGGTACCCCGTTGGCGGTTCTATATGATACACATGTACTTACAATGACAAGAGCTTACTCGTGACTAAAGTTGCGTAGCATGAGGTTCGGTCTTCGTAAGTAAGGGGCATGAGATTTCGGTTTATAACTTGTTAAGCATATCCTCTTAGTTGTGTCACTTTAACCTTAATCACCTTAAAGATGCTTATGATAGGGGCAATGAGAGCTGAAATCTATAAGTACCATAATTTTTGGAAGCTCTTTATTAGACTTGAATCCCTACTTCCTTCTATGAAGGCCTTTCTTCCACTATTATATTGAGTCTCCACCTTCTACCTTTATGCACCTAATTTGAGAGCATAGTGGCCATTCTTAGTTCTATGTGCATTGTCCCAAGACTAGTTGATTGATGCATAACTTGATATTGCTTGTTTTAAACTATTTGTATCTAGTCACTCGTATGAACTTTGAAGGTGTCCTATGCATTTATATTTGCTACTCTATGAGGGACAAGCTAAATACTATTATGCTATGTTTTCTTTATGTGAAACAAACAAACGTCTTGCAAAGCATTGTTATTCATGAATCTTTTGTTTGTGCCTTTTCATGTTGCATCATAGTTTCTTTGTCTTATTGCTAGAACCTTGTCTTTCATGTTATGATTGAAGTACTATGATCCTAGCTTTGAATGTTTTACAAATACTTTGATCAATTATTTGATGGTGCATGTCACCTCAAAAATTTATTCTTTCTTTTTATCACTTACCTACTCGAGGACGAGCAGGAGTTAAGCTTGGGGATGTTGATACATTGCAAATGTATCTATAATTTTTTATGTTCCATGCTTGGTTTTATCCACTTTCTTGTGTTTTGTCCACACTTTGGAGTACTTTTCATATGATTTCTTGGACTAACCTGTTAACAAGATCCACAGTGCCAGCTGCCTGTTTTCTGCTGTTTTTGGTTCTAGGAAAGTCAGAAAATGAATATTCTCGGAATTGGACGGGACAAAAGCCAAAGTGCCTATTTTTCCGGAAGTCATCAGATGCCAGAATACGAGACGGAGAAGGTCAGGCCACACCACTCGGCCACGCTGGCAGTTCGCCCGCGCCAGGTGGTCCGCCAACCCAGCACCCTCGGCCTCTCCTTCCCCTATAAGATGCCCTCGAAAACCCTAAGCACCATCAAAAATCCACGAAAGAGTCTATAGTCAGTCATCTCCATCCCTAGATCGGGAGGATCTGGCTCTTCCGGCACCTGGAGAGGGAATTCAACCTGGAGGCCTTCTTCATCACCATTCAATCCTCTGGTGTGATGCGTGAGTAGTTCATCCTTGGACTACGGATCCATGTAGTAGCTAGATGGCTGGTTCTCCTCCTTTGTGCTTTCATGTCTAGATCTTGTGAGCTCGCTCATGATCAAGATCATCTATTTGTAATTCTGCATGTTGTGTTTATGGGATCCGATGGATATTGAGATGCTATTTCAGATTGATTATTGATTCTATCATGTCTTTGTTATTTGTGATCTTGCATGCTTTCCGTTGTTAGTAGCTATCTTGGCCAAGTAGATGCTAGCAACTCCAAGAGTTAGTATTTATGCTCGATAGTGGGTTCATGCCTCGTAACTGGGAAGTGACAAATCTCTAAGGTACTAGATGTCTGTTGCTACTAGGGAAAACAACAATCCTTTGTTCATAGAACAATCGTATTGTTTACATTACACGCAATTCGTAAAGCAATAATCTGTTGCTTGCAACTTAATACTGGAGGGGGTTCGGATGATAACCTGAAGGTGGATTATTAGTCATAGATGTAGTTGGATAGCAGTCTATGTATAATGTTGTAATGCCCAATCAAGTTCCAAAGGAGTCAAGATGATTAGTATATGCATGTATTGCTTTCTCGGTGTTTGTCAATTGCCCGCTGTAATTTGTTCACCCATCATGTTATCTATTTTAAGGAGAGCCACCTCTAGTGAACTATGGATCCCGGTCCTTTCTTTTACATACAATCTATAAACTGTTTACTACTTTGTGTTTACTTTCTGCAAACTATTACTTCCTTCCATTCGATACGTTTAATCCTTTGTTTTCAGCAAAACTGGGGAGATTGACAACCTCATCGCAAGTTGGGGACAGAGTTCTATGGTTGTGTTGTGTAGGTCTCCACGTTGCTGCTGGCACCGGTAGTGCGCCCTGCCAACGTTCAGCTAGCTACACCTTTGGGGTGTTTCCTTGCTCCTACTGGATTGATAACCTTGGTTTCGTACTGAGGGAAAACTTGCTGCTGTGCTCATCATACCTTCCTCTTGGGGTTCCCCAACGAGCTCGATATATTTTGGGTCATCACATACCCATGTCAGTATCCCCCGAGTGTCCGTTCGAATTGTAGATTCGGATGGATACTATGAAGTCCTTCGAGTGCTCATCCGAACGTTTTATCTGGTGCCTACTTATGTCATAGGGATAGTTGATATGTGTGCCTGATTCATTTAACGGATCAGGATCAATTAACTACCTTAGGGTAAAACAATGCTATCTACTCAAACTCGAGTCCCGGGACTCGAATTCGGAAAGTTCTTGGTGTAATTTGACTCATGCTGCGGAGGCCTTACAGAGTCGAATTCCAGTGTTTAATATATGCACTCGACGCGTCCGTCAAGACTTTCTCATCAAGCCTATAGGCACGATGTGTTTTCTGGTAGAGCGCATCAGGTTCTTTGCCAAGCCATTGGATTGCATCCGCAGGTCTTATCTTCACGTTGTAAATGTGGCATCCGAAGTTTATCACCGTGGAGGTGTTTCAGGTGGCCCAGGAGACGTTGTCTTGTTACAAGGCACTTTCGTATTCTATCAGAGGTGAGGTCGCCGAATGCTTCGAATGTTTATGGTGCGGACATAGTCAATGCTCTTTGTCATAAATAATTTATTTTGCCTTTTCATAGGATGCGCGACCAGCGCTCCCTATGGGAGTAGCCCCCCAGTGCCTATTCGAGTCGTATACTTGAGTGGGGACTTTGAACTTTTGTTGACTACTGTCATTGGTTATAGCTTGTTGATTGAGCTTCCAGCGCTCCCTATGGGGGTATCCCCCAAGTCCATAGTCGAATCGTTGATTCGAGGAAGAGATCGAGGCGTAATGATTCTGGATGTGTACTAGGATGGCGTGTTCACTAGACTCGGTAGATCTTTAGGTGCGCAACCAGTGCTCCTGTTAGGAGTAGCCCCCAAGTGTTTGGTCGAGTCGTAGACTCAAGCGAAGACTAAGTGAGTCGGAGAAAAATTATCCAGTTGCACACCTTTTCCTCGAGTTGCTGATGGCGCTAATGCTGATGACGTCCTTGCCGACGATTGGATGAGCCTAGCCGCAGGCGTGAGCGGTGCTGATGGGACCTGACGGTCGGGGGCCCTAACATCTGCCGAGATTTAACCAGTCACACGTAATTTTGGGGTTTTAACTGCGGCTCCTCGATTTTCGCATTGAGTGGGGATCATGCAGCGACGGTTCATTGTGCACATTGCCACGCGTCATCACCGATGTGTTCCATGCGTCGGAGTAGAGAATTGTGGGCCATCGGATGATCTTTCACCAATGCGTAAGTAGCAAAATGAGGCAGTAATTTCCGTACTCTTCCTCTTCTTCCTTCTCATGTTGCTGCCATTGTCGGTCTTCTTCTCTCCACTTCTCTTTACCCCTTTCCGCACTAGATGTTCTTAGGGCATTCCCTAGTTATTTCTTGCAGTCACTATGTCAAAGGAAAATAGGGTAGAAGAAGGTTGCCAAGTCCGCCGCCATTGCTGGATCTAGTGCCACCACTACTGCTCCCAAGAACAAGGGCACCAGTACTCGTGTGACCAATGGGTTCTGGCGGCGCTCTACTCTTAAGGAGCACGAGCTCCATCCCCACCACCAGGCCGGTCTTATTCCGGCCGATGCATATGATTGCCGGATTCCCGGGCCAGAGGTAATTCTCGATCCTCCTGTCGGATTTTACGTGATGTTCATTCCCTTCCTTCTTCGAGGTCTCTCACTTCCCCTCCATGACTTTGTTCGTAGATTGCTCTGTTTTTATGGGATTTAGCTTCACCAGCTGACTCCCAATTCTATTCTGCACATCGCGTGCTTCATCACTCTTTACGAGTACTGGCTCGGTATCGAGCCGCACTTTGGCCTCTTCAATAAGCTTTTCAATTTGAAGAGGAAGTCAGGGGTGGGATCCATAGTGTATGACATCAACGGGTGCGGTATATCCGTGGACTCCCATGTCCAGTACTTTAGCCTCAACATGGTCAACTCCACCCAGGGATGGAGGGACAAATGGTTCTATATTTGGGACCAAAAGGCAACAAACCAGCGGCCTCACTCCTTTTGACCCAAAGGCGGAGCTAAAGAAAAAGAGGTCTTGGAAGAATGTAGTTATGCTTGGCTAGGAGGACGAACTGGAGGTCTTGTACCAGCGAGTGAAGGATCTTCAACTCATCTGAGGCAAGGAGGTCATTGGTGTGGACCTCATTCGAACGTGCCTACGACATCGAGTGCAGCCGCTGCAGACCAAGGCATATCCGATGTACTTTGTACTAGCGTGATGGATCTGACACACGTCTATGCCAACATTATAAGAAATATGGTGACTAGTGACCTTTTCTTAACGACCATGAGTTTTTTGGTCATAGATCTATGACCATTCCGGACCATCTGGTCATAGGGAGTTTGGGAGGGTCCAAACCTTGAAAAATGACGACCAAATTAGCCAAGAAGGTCATAATATCCTAAAATGAAATGGTCATAGATGGATAACACAGGTTCAGAGCCTTGTATCTGGTCGACTATGACCAATTTAGATGGTCATATCATGTAATAAAATATAGGTTCAAGTAGAAAGTGGGTGACTGGACTACCACCTAAGCAATCCATCTATGTGTCATGTGACATGTGGCATGCTGACAAATGGGACCCACTATGGCATAATTAAACGCAAAAATGGGACCCAACAAGAGTCGAACCCACAACCTCTTCGTCTCTCACCAAGGAACCTAACCACTCCACCAAGGCCACGCTGTTGTAAAGACTACCCACATGCACCTATTTCTATCAGGCGAAACAGCAGTCAGCTCACGCGTAAAAAATGGGAGCCAGTAGGAGTCGAACCCACGCCCTCTTCGTCTCTCACCGAGGAACCAAACCACTCCCCCAAGGCCATGCTGTTGCAAAGACTACCCACATGCACCTATTTTTATCAGGCGAAACAGCAGTCAGCTCACACGCGACTGAATAATTGTGCAAAAAGGAGAGCTACCGGTGCTCGAACTAGAGACCTCTCCCTTCCAAAGGAACCACCCAACCACCGTGCTACCAAAAACTTTGTGTCTAACTACCCGCACGTAGGCTATTTACGGTGTGATTCATTTATTGGGCTTGGGTGCATGGAGGCCTCACTCTTTTTTTGCTGACATTTTCACACCGACTGGGCCGGCCCATAAGCCATCATAAGATAGATTTTTTGGGATGAATTCATGAGATTTTATAAGTTTGAGCCCACATAAATAGAGAGCGCTCAATTTTTCCCAGAAATTATAGAAACATAATTTCACTCTCAATTTTGCATATAACTTCGGATCGAGATGATTCCAAAATCAATTGTTAATCAAATATTGTCTACTTGGAGTGTAAATTATAGTAGTGACATCCTGCATCGTAATTTTATTACTTGCATCACAAAATAAAGTAAATATATCAAAACATGGTCAAAAACAAAGGGGGTGACCGTCCTCGTCTAGGGGTTGGTTAATGCAATACTTGTATTGGATCTCTGATAAAACAGCATATTATGAGTCTAAAAATGATTTTTGCAAAAAATCATGAGCATTATATAATGTACATTTAGTTCAAATCGGACCCACTTCCTACCGATTCGGTACACATTTGTCTGTTTCGCCAAGGATGGAAGGAAATGTTTTATATACCCCACTTGGGACACTGTTAATGTAAGATTGTCTAGTATTTTTGAAAAATGGGGTGGTGCTATTTTAAAACTTTCATTTGGTGGTTGCTTCACAAAATGCCCTGATTTTGGCATTCCGAAAATGGAAAAGGCATTTTGTGTGCGACAAAAAGGAAAACTTCCTCCTGCAACATTGTTCACCATCCCAAGATGCACATGAGTGTACAATATGGGCACATTATCACAAACTATGTCGCGATTCTGGCCATAACATTGGTCGTTTGGCCTAAAAGCCATGAAACCTCGAACATGATAGGTCATTTTTGTGAAGGATTTTTCGAGATGCAATGAATATACCAACTTTGATATTTTTCCTCGTAACTATGTCATATAATATGACACCACGCGAAGGATTTACCTTGTTTGGACCGTTTTTGAATTTCTTATGCCTGTTTCCAAATTTTCCCATTTCAAACTATGGTCAAAACAGCGGGCATGAAGATAGGGGATTAGCCGCGCTAAAACTTGTAGTATATCTATGAATAAACATCATATTGTGATTCTAAAATGATTTTTTTCAAAAAATCAAGGGCATTAGATCATGTACCTGTAGTTCAAACCAGACCCACTTCCTACCGATCCGGCAGACGTTTGTCTTTTTCGCGAGGGGTGGATAAATAGGTTTTAAAATCCCCGGTTGGGACACTATTAATGTAAGATGGTCTAGTATTTTTGAAAAATGGGGTGGTGCTATTTTGAAACTTTCATTTGGTGGTTGCTTCACAAAACGAGAATATCATTTTGCGGCCCGAAAGTTGGGGTGGCCAGGCAACGCGGTACCCGAGTTCCCTGATATCAGCCGCGATGACTACAGTTGGCGTGCCAAATACTCAGAGGGTCTTTTTCGGCACGAATTCAACTTTATGTTTCAATACAAAAAATCAGGCTAACGGCCGTCAAGTTGGGCCCCCTGTCAGCTTTCGCCGTTATGTTGCTGCCGTCGTCGCTGCCATGTAGACTGCCATGTAGGCTTGCAGCGTTGGCGCATGCATCCTTTATGCGTCTTCTTCTTCCTTCGGGGCGGCAATCTATGGTCGCGGCCATGGCGCGGAGCTAGGACTTGGACAAACCTACTCGGCTCGTTCTCCTCCCCATCCCGAATCGGAGCTCGCCCTCAACATGACCGCACCATTGGCACGGCGCGGGGACGGGAATTCATTCCCGGGTGAGATCTGTCACCATGCCGACCATGCTCGGTCCTGTTGGTCTGCTCTAGAATCCGAGCTCTCCGTCATCGTGGTCGCACACGCACCAGCCACGGCGCCTTCCTCTCCAAACCCCAAAGCCACATCCACCCAGTTCGGCACAATGCCAAGAAGGTGAAAATGCATCAAGTTTTCTTCTTGTGATTGTAGAAAAACATGTATGTACCGTGGCCATAGCATACTCTAACAATGTACACATATATTGTTTACTAGATTTTCATTGAAATGAGTAGCTCCGTGGCCATAACATAGAGAACCTAAATGGAATGACGATGACGACCATGTTCTATACTTTGCATTGCATCAACAAGTGCTCGCTGACGAAGCAAGTTACCAAGAGAGTGGAGTTCATCAGCCATTGCCAAAAAATATGTGAACAAATCAATGAGCGATTCAATGCAAATAAGCGCAAAAAAGCTAGATCTATGTCATCAATCATCAATAGGTGGCACATTCTAGTGATGTGTTCAAATGCGTACACGATGTATCATTTGCTTGAAGTGGTTGTTATCCTGAGCAAAAATGCCTGGTATGCACATTACATTTGTATGTTCTATGCTGCAATTCTGTTGTTATGGGCGTGGAAAGAAAAGCTGGGCTTCACTGCATATTACGCAGTTAGGCCTAACTTAGTCTTACACAAATAAGCATAGCTTAGTCTTTACACACATACGCGTAACTAATGATAAAGATAAAGACAAATGGTTCATCGGATCTGCCAGTATGAGCACTAGGTCCCTGGAGCTGGTGGCATCGTCGGAACAAACCAAAATGCTGCGTTTGGCTGTCTTTCATTCTCCTTCAAATAGTATGACCCCACTGATGAGACAATTGTAGGCCCCTCCCCCCGACGTGGATTCGGCTCCAGGTCGGATCTGGAGTGTCAACATGATAGGAGCGTGAGTGTGCAACAAACACGATGCGCTATCAACACCGAAGTCCGGCACCTCAAAGAACAATACCAACATGTTCTTCCTAGACTCCGGCAGCAGCCTCAGTAGGTATTTCGTTAGCTTCACCAGGAGCAGCATCACCAAGTATTTTGTCAGCTTCACCAGGAGCAGCAGCAGCTAGTTCTTCGTCAGCTAGACCACCACCAACACCACCACCACCAGCACCAGCAGCAGCATCAGGGGCCAGGGCTGCCTGAGCAATTACAGGTTCAATAGCTCCAGGGGCTCCGACAAAGAAAGGGTAGTTGATCCCAAGAAACACAGATTGTCCCTTCAGATTGTTGACTCTGCTCCAGACTTGCTCTACTGGGTCTTCGGATGGGCATGCAGACCTCGAGAAAATGTGACACCGCAGCGATGGGTATGAAGAAAGTTGTGTCCCCATATGTTCTATTGTATCACCAACGCTGTTTAGTGCTCCCCTGATATAAATCCACAAGAGTTCATCATCATGTTTTTGTCTCCGAGAGGTGCCAGGAACCAGCGTCATGTCCCAAGTTCAGCATCTGCTACTGAATCTTTGATGACCGGAGCTAGAATGATGCGCGGGGCTGTGTGGGTACCTGCGTGTTACTAACAATCAGTAAGCAGAATTTTGAATGGGATTTTCCATGCTATATGACACCATGACTCACCCCAAATGGACGGCTCCCAAACACGCACGTCGCCGCTAGGTTCAGTGACCGCATAAATGCGTTGTGGTCTGTACGAAGAGTAGTCGTAGGTGAAGATGGTGTCGACATACTTCTCCGGCCGCAGGAAGTCGTCGCGCAAGACTGTCCATTCCTTGTCTTCTAGGAATCTAATGAATGTGATTGCCTTGTCGAACACCGCTAAGAGGTCGTACTCCCAGTTCTTCCACACCCCCTCCCGCGGTCTATGTGGGAGTTGTACCTTCACGAGGTCAAGTTCTGGCATGTTGAACTGGCGAATTCGAAATGGGCGGCCACCCGCTGTTGAATGCAGTAATGCCGACACCCTTCAAAGATGGCACTGCAAGTCTCTTCGATCTGTAGCCATTTTTTAGAGTCCAAGTACTGCCATCCTGTGATAAAAGGACCAGCCACTCGCCGTTGCCACCCACCCAGTTCTGGCCATCTTCCATTTCCGTCTCTTCTTCTTCCTTGATATTCACCACTACTGATTCGGACCACTTATCCAGCAGCATCAGTTTTGCATGAATATTCTGCCCACCGGTGTTCATTGCATGTGTGTTCTTTTCCACAAACCACATATGGATCAACTAGTGGTCATTGCATGTGTGTTCTTTTCACAAACCACATGTGGACCCACTAGAGCCATTGCACGTGTGTTCTTATACTAAAACCAGCACTAGACTCATTGCATTTGTGTTCTTTTCCACAAACCACACATGAATCCACACGTGTTCATTGCATGTGTGTTCTTTTCCACAAACAACTTATGGATCAACTAGTGGTCATTGCATGTGTGTTCTTTTCACAAACTACATGTGGACACACTAGAGTCATTGTATGTGTGTTCTTATACTAAAACCAGCACTAGAGTCATTGCACGTGTGTTCTTTCCACAAACCACATATGGATCAACCAGTGTCATTGCATATGTGTTCTTTCCACAAACCACTTATGGATCCACCAGTGTTCATTGCATGTGTGTTCTTTTCCAAAAACCACATATGGATCAACCAGTGGTCATTGCACATGTGTTATTTTCCACAAACCACTTATGGATCCATTAGAGTCATTGCATGTGTGTTATTTCCACAAACCACACATGGATCAACCACTAGAGTCATTGCATGTGTGTTCTTTACACAAACCACACATGGATCAACAAGTGTAATTGCATGTGTGTTCTTTCCACAAATCACATATGGACCCACTAGAGTCATTGCTTGTGTGTTCTTATACTAAAACCAGCACTAGAGTAATTGCATGTGTGTTCTTTCCACAAACCACACATGGATCCACCAGTGTTCATTGCATGTGTGTTCTTTTCCAAAAACCACATATGGATCAACCAGTGGTCATTGCATGTGTGTTCTTTTCACAAACCACACGTGGACCCACTAGAGTCATTGCATGTGTGTTCTTATACTAAAACCAGCACTAGACTCATTGCATGTGTGTTCTTTTCCACAAACCACAGACGGATCAACTAGACTCAATGCATGTGTGTTCTTTTCCACAAACCACATATGGATCAACCAGTGGTCATTGCATGCATGTTCTTTTCACAAACTACATGTGGACCCACTAGAGTCATTGTATGTGTGTTATTATACTAAAACTAGCACTAGAGTCATTGCATGTGTGTTCTTTTCCACAAACCACACATGGATCAACCAGTGTCATTGCATGTGTGTTCTTTCCACAAACCACATATGGATCAAACAGTGGTCATTGCATGTGTGTTCTTTTCACAAACCACATATCGATCAACCAGTGGTCATTGCATGTGTGTTCTTTTCACAAACCACACGTGGACCCACTAGAGTCATTGCATGTGTGTTCTTATACTAAAACCAGCACTAGACTCATTGCATGTGTGTTTTTTCCACAAACCACACATGGATCAACCACTAGAGTCATTGCATGTGTGTTCTTTCCACAAACCACATATGGATCCATTTGAGTCATTGCATGTTTGTACTTAAACTAAAACTAGCACTAGAGTCCTTGCATGTGTGTTCTTTCCACAAACCACTTATGGATCCACCAGTGTTTATTGCATGTGTGTTCTTTTCACAAACAACATATGGATCCACCAGTGGTCACTGCATGTGTGTTCTTTCCACAAACCACTTATGGATCAACCAATAGCCATTGCATGTGTGTTCTTTCCACAAACAACATATGGATCAACCAGTGGTCATTGCATGTGTGTTCTTTTCACAAACCACATGTGGACCCACTAGAGTCATTGAAATGTGTGTTCTCTTCAGAGACCACACATGGATCCACCAGTGTCATTGCATGTGTGTTCTTGTTACTAACAACCACCAGAGTCATTGCATGTGTTCTTTTTACATACCACATATGTATCCACCAGTGTCATTGCATGCGTGTTCTTTTCACAATCCACCTATGGATCCACGAGTGTCATTGCATGTGTGTTCTTTTTGCTAACAACAGCTGAGTCATTTCATGACTGTTCTTTTCACATACCACATATGGATCCACCACTGTCGTTGAAATGTGTGTTCTCTTCAGAGACCACACATGGATCCACCAATGTCATTACATGTGTGTCCTTTTTACTAACAACAACTAGAGTCATTACATGTGTGTTCTTTTCACATACCACATATGGAACAACCAGAGTCATTGCATGTGTGCTCTTTTCATAATCCACCTATGGATCCACCAGTGTCATTGCATGTGTGTTATTTTCACATACCACATATGGATCCACTAGTGTCATTGCATGTGTGCTCTTTTTACTAACAACAACCAGAGTCATTGCACGTGTGTTCTCTTCAGAGACCACACATGGATCCACCAGTGTCATTGCATGTGTGTTCTTTTTACTAACAAGAACCAGAGTCATTAAAATGTGTGTTCTCTTCAGAGACCACACATGGATCCACCAGTGTTCATTGCATGTGTGTTCTTTTCCAAAAACCACATATGGATCAACCAGTGGTCATTGCATGTGTGTTCTTTTCACAAACCACATATGGATTAACCAGTGGTCATTGCATGTGTGTTCTTTTCCACAAACCACTTATGGATCCACTAGAGTCATTGCATGTGTGTTCTTGTACTAAAACCAACACTAGAGTCATTGCATGTGTGTTATTTCCACAAACCACACATGGATCAACCACTAGAGTCATTGCATTTGTGTTCTTTCCACAAACCACACATGGATCAACTAGTGTCATTGCATGTGTGTTCTTTTTACTAACAAGAACCAGAGTCATTAAAATGTGTGTTCTCTTCAGAGACCACACATGGATCCACCAGTGTCATTGCATGTGTGTTCTTGTTACTAATTACAAACAGAGTCATTGCATGTGTGTTCTTTCCACAAACCACATGTGGACCCACTAGAGTCATTGCATGTGTGTTCTTATACTAAAACCAGCACTAGACTCATTGCATGTGTGTGTTTTCCACAAACCACACATGGATCCACCAGACTCATTGCATGTGTGTTATTTCCACAAACCACTTATGGATCAACCAGTGGCCATTGCATGTGTGTTCTTTCCACAAACCACTTATGGATCAACCAGTGGCCATTGCATGTGTGTTATTTCCACAAACCACTTATGGATTAACCACTAGAGTCATTGCATGTGTGTTCTTTTCCACAAACAACTTATGGATCAACCAGTGGTCATTGCATGTGTGTTCTTTTCACAAACTACATGTGGACCCACTAGAGTCATTGTATGTGTGTTCTTATACTAAAACTAGCACTAGAGTCATTGCATGTGTGTTCTTTCCACAAACCACTTATGGATCCACCAGTGTTCACTGCATGTGTGTTCTTTTCCAAAAACCACATATGGATCAACTAGTGGTCATTTCACGTGTGTTCTTTTCCACAAACCACTTATGGATCAATTAGCGTCTTTGCATGTGTGTTATTTTCACAAACCACACATGGATCAACCACTAGAGTCATTGCATGTGTGTTCTTTCCACAAACCACACATGGACTAACTAGTGTCATTTCATGTGTGTTCTTTCCACAAATCACATATGGACCCACTAGAGTCATTGCTTGTGTGTTCTTATACTAAAACCAGCACTAGAGTCATTGCTTGTGTGTTCTTTCCATAAACCACACATGGATCCACCAATGTTCATTGCATGTGTGTTCTTTTCTAAAAACCACAAATGGATCAACCAGTGGTCATTGCATGTGTGTTCTTTTCACAAACCACATGTGGACCCACTAGAGTTATTGCATGTGTGTTCTTATACTAAAACCAGCACTAGACTCATTGCATGTGTGTTCTTTTCCACAAACCACACATGGATCCACTAGACTCATTGCATGTGTGTTCTTTTCCACAAACCACATATGGATCAACTAGTGGGCATTTCATGTGTGTTCTTTTCACAAACTACATGTGGACCCACTAGAGTCATTGTATGTGTTTTCTTATACTAAGACTAGCAATAGAGTCATTACATGTGTGTTCTTTTCCACAAACCACACGTGGATCAACCAGTGTCATTGCATGTGTGTTCTTTTCACAAACCACACATGGATCAACCAGTGTCATTGGATGTGTGTTCTTTCCACTAACCACATATGGATCAACTAGTGGTCATTGCATGTGTGTTCTTTTCCACAAACCACTTATGGATCCATTAGAGTCATTGCATATGTGTTCTCTTCAGAGACCACACATGGATCCACCAGTGTCATTGCATGTGTGTTCTTTTTACTAAAAACAACCAGAGTCATTGCATATGTGTTCTTTTCTCATACCACTTATGGATCCACCGGTGTCATTGCATGTGTGTTATTTTCACAATCCACACATGCATCCACCAGTATCATTGCATGTGTGTTCTTTTTACTAACAACAACTGGAGTCATCGCATGTGTGTTCTTTTCACATACCACATATGGATCCATGATGACCCACAAGTATAGGGGGTGTATCGTAGTATTTTCGAGGGAAGTGAAACCCAATTTATTGATTCGACACAAGGGGAGCCAAAGAATATTTATCAGCCTTAACAACTGAGTTGTCAATTCAGCGCACTGAAACAATCTTGCTCACAACAGTTTATCAAGAGCAACAGTTTTGTAGTAGGAATAGCAAAATAACAGTAGTAAAGCAAAGATAGTAGTAACAAAAGCGATTGGGATTCGAAACGGTAGGCATAGGGATGGATGGACGGGCATTGTATGGACAAGACAATTCACATAGCAATCAGAACATAGGGCAATTGCAGATAAATAAGATAAAGCATCCAAGTACTAGACAATCCTAGGCATGTGTTCCATATATAGTCATACGTGCTCGCAATGAGAACTTGCACAACATCTTTTGTCCTGCCAGCCCGTTTGCAGCGAGGCCTCTAGGGAACTACTGGCAATTAAGGTGCTCCTTTTAATAGAGCACCGGAGCAAAGCATTAACACTTCGTGAACACATGTGATCCTTACATCAAAGCCATCCCCTTCCGGTTATCCCGATTTCTGTCACTTCGGGGCCATAGGTTCCGGACAACAACGTGTGTATACAACTTGTAGATAAGACCAAAAACAATACTATCATAATGAATCAATAACATGTTCAGATCGGAAATCATGGCACTCGGGCCCCAGTGACAAGCATTAAGCACAACAAGTCGCAACAAAGTCATAAAGCACTAATAAAAGATACGAGGCACCATGCCCTAACAATCTGATGCCATTACATGAACGATTTCATCCAATCCCTACCATCCCCATAGCCTACAGCGGGGGATTACTCACTCATAGATGGGGGAAACATGTATGGTCGATGGAGAAGCATTCATGATGATGATGGCGATGATCTCCTCCAATTCCCCGTCCCGACAGGGTGCCAGAACATAGTTTCTGGTGCTGTTTCGTAGAATCTGGTGGTGGCGGGAGAGCGGAACTCCTTCTGGAAAACATCGAACCCCCCGAAGTTTTTAGGTTAAAAGGCTCCTTATAGGTGAAGAGAGAGGCCGAGGGTGCTGGGGCCCACCACCTTCGGCGCTGGCCTGGCCTGCCTGGCTCCACCAGGTGGTGTGGCCACCCCTGGCTCTTCTCCGTCTCGTATTCTGGCTCCTGGAGTCTTCGGGTGAAATAGGATTTTTGGCATATTTTCCGAGATTTTTCCTAACAGTTGATTTTCTGCACAAAAAGTAGACACCAAGGCAATTCTGCTGAAAACAACGTCAGTCCGCATTAGTTGCATCCAAATCACATAAGTATAGAGGAGAAACAATAGAAAAAGTGTTCGGGAAAGTAGATACGTTTTGGACGTATCAACTCCCCCCAAGCTTAGCTTATTGCTTGTCCTCAAGCAATTCAGTTGAAAACTGAGTGCGATAAAAGAACTTTCACGAACACATTTGCTTCATATGATGTAAATATTCTCAGCAATGTGATCAACTACTCAGACAGTTCATAATAAAGAGTATGCAACTGAGTCTACTTAATAGTCATTGCAAGCTATGAAGAGATTCCAACTCAAGAATAATAAGTAGCATGAAGCACAAACATAAGCAACATTACAACGCTCATAAAAAGGTATGATAGAGTGGTATCTCGCTTGCCCTTTTATTATGAATATCAAGGCACCTCTGAAGTTCAAGTGATGACTAGAAGTAAAGATATCAAGGATACAAGCATCAAAGTCATAACACAAATAATCAAGTAATGGAACAAATACAAAGAATGAGAACTATGCTCTCAAGAAGGTGCTCAAAGAATATGTGGAGACTCAACAAGTAAGGTAAAAGGTTTTGAATAATTTGAAAGGCTTCCAAATGCTGAAAGTATGGTACTCGTTAGCTTTGAGCTCTCATTGCCCCTATCATAAGCATCTTTAATGTGGTTAAGGTGAAAGTGAGGTCCAATCTGAGTTATATGCTTGACAGACTATAAACTGAAAATCCCAAGTCCCTTGAGTACGAGGGCCGCTCCTCATGCTACTCAACTTTAGTTATCGGTAAGTTCTTGTCATCGTAAGTATGTGCGTATCATTGAGAACCGCCAACGGGGTATCCCTTGCCTGATGATACGGAAGAATCCCCATATCAAAACAACAAGGCAAGCAGATAATGAGTATCTTAGCAATCTTCTTATTTACCATGGGAAAATGGTGTTTTTTTCTCTCTTTCCTCTTTTCATAAAACTCTTTTTTTCTTTTTCTCAATAGCTATCTCTCTCTTTTTTATAAGAAGAATGCTTCATAGATATCATTATGGTTACGCTGCAGGTTTCCACCATGTCAGCATGGATTAGACCAGCGGCCCAGGCGTTTCTCTAACACACATACATAACTCCATGGACTTACAAGCTCCCCTTTTATTTAACACCGACGACATCCGCAAACAAAAGAGCAAGGTATCAACTGGGTATATATTTACAAGTGTTGAAAGCGTTACCCGTGTGACAAAGACGGTTACGCTAATCTGACCTATAATTTGCAAGCATATAACTCTCATGGAGAGTTCACAATGGTTCAGGTTTATTAAGTGCAGGAAATAAAGTGTGCCATCAAGTTTGTGAGAGCTTTACTAACTAATTTTCCCATAACAAGCAAACATTTTATTCTGAAGAAAATAAGGCATATTGAATATGCACGGGAGTAGCAAATGATGCTAATAGGTAGGTATGGTGGAAACTTTGGAAATATTTGGTTTAGGGAGTTGGAATCATGAGTAAAACACTCAGTGGAAGTGAAGGCTAGCAATAGTAAGGGAGCGACAAACGAGAGAGCAATAGCTGTCATTATCATGCTTGCAACAAAATAGGACTACTCATGGCATGAAAGTGATTCAAGATCCTCAAGTCAAAATAATTCATCGAGGTCAACTGATTATTACAGTCATGTGCATGCGTGAGCATGTGCCAAGTCAATTCAAATGAAACATTTAGATGAGGATACCACGGTGTCATACCAATTTATGAATAGAGCAATGCAAGCAAACATTCATAAGACATGCTACAAACTATTAGCGAGTTGGAGCTAATCATAAGAAAACAAGAAATACTAAGCATCCAAAGATAACATACACCCTACTCGAACGGACTAAGCAAGCCCACAGTGATGAGTATATGTACAAAAATGAAAACAAATAGAGTTCGTTACCAGCCTCTTACCACGCCTCAAGTTGTCATTGATCTTCATTATTGCTCTTCACTTGTGTGGCTTGAATAATAATATGAAACCAATATCCACTAAGGACTGCCGAACCCTGTAGCAAACTCGCAAAAACTAAAGAAGAACGACAAATATTTTTGGTGTTTTCTAATTTTAAATAAGAACCAAAAGAGAAAAACAAGCAAAGCAAAATCTTTTTGGGTTTTTCGAATAGCCCAAAAAGGAAAAAAAAGGAAAAAGCAAACCAAGGCAAAAAGAAGAAGCAAACCAAAGAGGAACAACAGAAATATTTTTGGTCTTTTTGTGTTTTTAGAAAGCAAAAGCAAAGAAGAACGAAAACTAAAAAGAGAACGAAAACATGAATATACAAAGTACCGACGCAACATGATATGGAGATGAGTGCGGTGTCGGCGTACCTTCCCCCAAGCTAAGGCTTTTGGCCTAAGTGGGTATCAATCCATGTACGAATAGGGGTTCCAAGCGGGCGGATCTTGGTAAGAATGGTCGTAGCTGGGCCCATGAGAGGAAGAAGAAGCTCCCTAATCATACGCGGGCTGCTGATATGAAGACTCTCCCTCATTCAAGGGCTGGACCGAATCATCCGTGACCTCCCTTCTAGTGTCCTGCTCCTATTGGGAGAGCTCTCCCAAGTACGTGTCAAGATCCTCCTCAGTGAGGGACCATCCTTCCCTGTTATTAAGGTTAAACAAAACAGGTGCAGGCAAAAGAACAACACGCTCGGACTTGCTCTTTCTCCAACCAGCTTTGAGAAAGGTTATTTCATAAGATAACTCACTCATACTAGCCCACGAGGAAACAAATTTATGCTGTATCATGGAATTAAGATCAAGCATCTCTATGGGAAACTGTAGGTCTAGATGATGAGGCACTAAACCATGCAATGCTAGTAAATGAGAAGCAATAAGGCCTCCACAAATTCCACCTTTCTCACGGTTAGCAGCAAGACGGAAAGCTATCAAAGCACCTAAGTTGTAAGACCTATCTTGTTTAAGAGCAGCAGAGATAAATGCTAGATCAAACGAAGATAACTTATTGGCAGTTTTCCTAGCAAGAACACACTTGGCAATAAAGTAGGCAAAGTAGCGAATGGAGGGAAGATGAATGTTACGGATTTTTCCATTCTCCTTCGAGAAGCTACTCCCTTGGAAAATTCTGCGTATAAATCCATGAGTGGTTCAGGTCTCTCCTTAATCTTTCTACATGATCCCCATTGAGGTACCTTAATAGCTACACAAAAATCATCAAGAGAAAGGTCGACATCTATATTGTAAATTTTGTAATGGACCATGGGGTTAGGCAAAGAGTGACTAAATTGGAAGTCCTGCACCACAGACATGGTTAGCTTCACAAATTGACAAGGTTCATCTTCCAAAAAGTGCTCTAACCCTGCATTAGAAACCAAGTGTGGAAATCTTGTAGAATTCCTGCAGCTCTCATGAACTCAGAGCATGGATAAATGGAAGGAAAAACTTCCTCCTCCCGGTGGACCTTCATTACCTCAGGCACCCAAATCTCATGTTGGTTTAGGTGGTGTTCACTCATCTTCTATTCTGAAATTTAAACACCTATTAAACAAGTGATTGCAAAGTAAATATAATGAAGGATTCTACTCATAGGGACTTGCAAGAGGCCTAAACATGCATCAAAACTATATCTCTAAGCATCAAACAAGCTTACAAGCCCTCATAACCAGTCACCTATAGCAGCAAAATACTCAACATATAATCCACTAAACACAAATCTACTTGGACAAGGGGAGGAGTCACATACCAGGGAACAATTGCTCCAAATTTCAGCAAGAAAGATGGGCTGAGCAAGGAGATCGAAAAAATCGAGAGCAAGCACAGCAAGAACGCGATTTTGAGATATGAACTAGAGCTTACTCGGGAGAGAGAAGAAAGTGGCAGGTGAGAGAGTTAGTGGGGGGCCAGGGGTGGCCCACACCATGGCATGGCGCCACCCAAGGCTGGTCGTGCCACCATGTGGTGTTCCTGCCTGGTGGGCCCCCCTGGTACCTCCCAGGTACTCCTCTGCCCCTTTTTTCACGCAAAAATTTAATATGAATTTTCTGGAATTTTTCGAGACACTTTATTTTTGGGCATTTTTCAGAAATAGAAGAATGATTTTTCTGACAGACAGATTTTTTTTCTTTTGGAAACATGATGCAAGGACAAAACAAGGCTATAACTACAGAAGTTCTAACATGCAAGCAACTAACAACAAAAAGAAAACTAAACAAAAGCAAAAACTAAAATGCAAAGGATAAAAATAAACGGAGATAATCATAATGAAAACATTGTTTTGTTCAATGGAATCTTTTTGTTAACAAGGTTGATCAAGTCTTGCTACCAAAACAATTGCATATGCGACAAAACTTTGTACGCCACTAATGATTATGTTACCTCAACCTTGATAGCAATGGTCCCAATCATAATAGTTTCAAATTTTTCTCTTGGTATGGGACAATATATTTCTCCAACTTGAATGCCTTCAACATGTTCAATTGAATTCAAACCATAAGTCCTTTCAATCTTCTTGGGGAAATAGACAGTATGTTCCTTGTCATTAACATTGAAGGTCACCTTTCCTTGATTACAATTAATAACAGACTCTGCAGATTAAGAAAAGGTCTCCCAAGAATAATAGACATATTATCATCTTCGGGCATTTCAAGCACAACAAAATCAGTCAATATCAAGCAATTGTGAGCCACCTGAACAGGTACATACTCACATATACCCATAGGAATAGTGGTAGATTTATCAGCCATTTGCAAAGTAATATTAGTTGGTATTAATTTTTCAAGTTGAAGCCTCTTATAGAGAGAGAAAGGCATAACACTAACTCCAGCTCCCAAATCACACAAAGCAGTTCTAATATAACTGTTCTTAATAGAGCAAGGGATAGTTGGAATCCCTGGGTCTCCAAGTTTTTTAGGAACCTTACCATTGAAGGAATAATTAGCAAGCAAAGTAGAAATTTCTTCATTAGGGATCTTCCTTTTATTCGAGACAATGTCCTTCATATACTTTGATAAGGAGGCAATTTAATAGGATCAGTCAAAGGAATTTGCAAGAATAAAGGCTTCATCCACTCACAAAACTTATTATAGTGTTCATCTTCCTTTGACTTGTGTTTCTTATCAGGGAAAGGCATAGGTTTTTGGACCCAGGTTCTCTTTCACTACCATGTTTCTTAGCAATAAAATCTTCTTTGGTGTATTTAGTATTGTTAGTGTGGTTTCAGGTTCTTCCTCAACTTTTTCTTCATTAGGAACAACACTTTCTTCATTACCACTTTCAGTTTCAGCATCAGAGATAGATATACTATTAGGATCTATAGCAGGTTCAGAGGGTTCTACAATAGTTTTATGTTTCTTTTTTCCTTTTCTTACGAGTAGAACCACTATTTTCAGCTTGTTGAGAATCCAGCTCAATTCTTTTGGGATGCCCCTCGGGATATAAAGGGTCCTGGGTAGCAGCTCCACTTCTATTTCTAATTTCATAAGCATGTTTTTCTTTAGCAGCATTAACTAGCAAGTCGTTTTGCACTTTAACGAGTTGATCTATTTGAGTTTGAACCATTTGAAAGTGTTTAACAATCATTTTAACATCATTAGAGGTTCTTTCCGCAATATCTTTCAACTCAACAATAGCTCTAGTGTTTTCCATTAGATGATTTTGCACCCTTTTATTAAAGTTATCTTGCGTAACAATAAAGATATCAAATTCTTCTAAGCATTGATCAGGAGGTTTAGAGTAAGGGATATCACCTTCATCAAAGTGTTGGAGAGAGTGTACCTCAATAGTGGGTGAGTAGGGAATAGGCTTACATAATTCTTCTATAGGAGGTAAATTCTTGACATCTGCGGCTTTAATCCCCTTCTCCTTAAGACATTTCTTAGCTTCCTTCATCACTTCATCATTTAATTCAATAACTCCCCTCTTCTTTGATGTTGGAATAGGCACAGGAATAGATGGTTCAGGTACAATTACTTCAGGTATAACTTGTTTAGGAGGAGTCTAATCTTCATAATTCTTGCTTATTTTAGCCATTAATTCCTCAGCTTCCTTAGGAGTCCTATTCCTGAAAACACAATCAGCACAACTATCTAGGTATGTCCTAGATTCCTCGGTTAGTCCATTATAAAATATATCAAGAAGCTCATTCTTAGGTAATGGACTTCCAGCCTGTGCATGAATCAAAGCACAAAACCTTGCCCAAGATTCGGGTAATACCTCTTTTTCTCCCTGTTTAAAATCAATAAGTTCCTGCAAAATAGCATGTCTAGCACTGGGAGGAAAATATTTCTGCAGGAAAGTACTAATCAAGCACTCAGGGCTATCAATAGATCCAGGAGGTAAATTACTAAACCAAGTTTTAGCTTCTCCTTTCAGTGAAAAGGGAAAAATCTTAGCAACAAAGTAAGTACGCATCTTAATATCATCAGAAAACAAGCCACTCATGGTAGAAAGTCCATTCATATGTGCTACCGCACTTTCATTCTTAGTCCCACAAAAAGGTTCTTTCTCGACAATAGCTATGTAAGATATATCGAGAGAGAAATCATAATCTTCATCTATAATGTTTATGGGAGAAGCAGCAAACTTAGCAGCAGGAGATAATTTGGGTCTAATAGTACGCCTCTCAAGGAGACTCTTAGCAGCCCTCCTATCATGGGTGTTCTTACATTCTTTAATAAACTCATCGGTCATATCAACATAACCATCTTCAATATCATAACTCTCACTAGACTCAGGTGAGCTAACAGGTGTGGTAGTGTCTTCATTTGGAGTTTCGGTATTTCCAGCTATAGTTCTAGCAATCGTAGCATCTAGGAAAGGACCTAATGAACCACTCTTATCAAGCACAGTAGAAGCAACATCATAAGCATCAGAAGTTTCAGATTCAGTAGTAGTAACAGTGTGTGTAGCATGTGTATGTGGTGGTGTAAGGAACTTACTCAGAACAGACGGTGAATCAAGAGCAACAGAGGTGTTCAGAACCGTACCTCTTCTTGTAGTGGATGGTAAAATAGGAACCTTGCCATCACGAGACTTACCCATGATGGATGGATAGCAGCGAGCAATAGAGAATCCAAGTGAACTTAATAAATAAAGCTATGCTCCCTGACAATGAAAATAGTCTTGATGACCCACAAGTATAGGGTGTATCGCGGTATTTTCGAGGAAGTGAAACCCAATTTATTGATTCGACACAAGGGGAGCCAAAGAATATTTATCAGCCTTAACAACTAAGTTGTCAATTCATGCACTGAAACAATCTTGCTCACAGCAGTTTATCAAGAGTAACAGTTTGTAGTAGGAATAGCAAAGTAACAATAGTAGTAAAGCAAAAAAGGTAGTAACAAAAGAAGTAAATTGGGATTCGAAAAGGAGGCATAGGGATGGATGGACGGGCGTTGTATGGACAAGACAATTCACATAGCAATCAGAACATAGGGCAATTGCAGATAAATAAGATAAAGCATCCAAGTACTAGACAATCCTAGGCATGTGTTCCATATATAGTCATACGTGCTCGCAATGAGAACTTGCACAACATCTTTTGTCCTGCCAGCCCGTTTGTAGCATGGCCTCTAGGGAACTACTGGCAATTAAGGTGCTCCTTTTAATAGAGCACCGGAGCAAAGAATTAACACTCCGTGAACACATGTGATCCTCACATTAAAGACATCCCCTTCCGGTTATCCCGATTTCTGTCACTTCGGGGCCATAGGTTCCAGACAACAACGTGTGTATACAACTTGCAGATAAGACCAAAAACAATACTATCATAATGAATCAATAACATGTTCAGATCTGAAATCATGGCACTCGGGCCCTAGTGACAAGCATTAAGCACAACAGGTCGCAACAAAGTCATAAAGCACTAATAAAAGATACTAGGCACCATGCCCTAACAATCTGATGCCATTACATGAACGATCTCATCCAATCCCTACCATCCCCATAGCCTACAGTGGGCGATTACTCACTCATAGATGGGGGAAACATGGATGGTTGATGGAGAAGCGGTGGTGATGATGATGGTGATGATCTCCTCCAATTCCCCGTCCCGGCAGGGTGCCAGAACGGAGTTTCTGGTGCTGTTTCGTGGAATCTGGTGGTGGCGGTGGAGTGGAACTCCTTTTGGAAAAACGTCGAACCCCCCGAAGTTTTTAGGTCACAAGGCTCCTTATAGGCGAAGAGAGAGGCCGAGGGGGTGCCTGGGGGCCCACACCACCCCCTGGCATGGCTTGGCCTGGCCCGCGCCACCAGGTGGTGTGGCCACCCCTGGCTCTTCTCCGTCTCGTATTCTGGCTCCTGGAGTCTTCGGGTGAAATAGGATTTTTGGCATATTTTCCGGGATTTTTCCTGATAGTTGATTTTCTGCACAAAATGTAGACACCAAGGCAATTCTGCTGAAAACAGCGTCTGTTTGCATTAGTTGCATCCAAATCGCACAATTATAGAGGAGAAACAATAGCAAAAGTGTTCGGGAAAGTAGATACGTTTTGGACGTATCAATCCACCAGTGTCATTGCATGTGTTCTCTTTTCACAATCCACCTATGGATCCACCAGTGTCATTGCTTGTGTGTTCTTTTTACTAACAACAACCAGAGTCATTGAAATGTGTGTTCTTTTCACGTACCACATATGGATCCACTAGTGTCATTGCATGTGTGTTCTTTTCACAATCCACCTATGGATCCATGTCAACACCCGGATTTTTAATCCCAGATGCCTGTTATGTCATCCATCGCAATCCCAGGATTACCATTTTTGCGAGACATAACAGATTGGATATCACAGTACATCATCCATTATAAACCATACATAAGGTCTTACACAAATAAGGATCGCATGATCCAGTCTTAATACAACAAGCAGCGGAATAAGAGATAAGTGTAGCGGTGGGGTCCATCATCAAGGGCACAGGCAATGCTGACGAAGGTAGATAGTTCTAGTTATCATAGCCATCCTGCTGTCCATCATCTTGGTAGTCTCCTTCATAGTCTGGCCATGAGAATAGCCAGGGACAAAAGCCATGAGTACTCTTTAAGTACTCGCAAACTACCACTAACAAGTAGTATAGTTCTAAGTTAAAGTGTTAACCCTATGTTTAACTATAAAGTTAAGTTTGAAACCTAAGCTGAGTTCTGAAACAAAGAAAGATAAAATAAGGTTCTAGAATCACTTAAGTTGGGAAGCTAGTGTCATAGTCACAACCCTGTTGTGGTCAAGTCAAGATTCATTATTCATTTCATAAGTCATTTTGAAAACATCTGACAACGAAACAGTATGGCCATTCCAACTGTCCATAACTGTAGACGTGGCTATTCGAATAGTTTGACACTCTGCAGAGGTGGTACACTTTCACCACAAGATTTGATACATCTGTCAGGGATAACCCTGAATCATCATACTTAGTATGCAGATAATCAAACATAACCTTTCCTTTACACACCCTAGTATAAGCACCTCTCCTATGAGTATGGCCTCCCAACCATTACCATCTGTCATCTTGGGCACTGCATAGGTGTACAACATTGAGAGGTAGCCTCAGCTCAAAACTCTCCCGCGAGGGAAGTAATACTAATGCATATAAACTTCCGGCTAAGCCTTACCAAATTCAGGTAGTGTGGTTGTACGGTAAATTTGGAATGGTATCGCATCCGAATCCAACCATCAGTTTTATAAAAGGGTTAAGGCTCATGCCTCCACATGTTCATCATCATAAACCATTTGTGTTTCTCAAGACATGTCAAAACATCTCAATAGAATGACTCATCATTCCAAGGTTTTCATAATTCATTTTCTCCAAGTGTTCCCATCTAAAGTGACTCAAGTTTTTATCTACTCTAAACTACTAAGTTAAGAGTGTTCACTAAGGTGGAAAGATGGGATCAATCTCATGCCATAGAATGACATCTAAAGTTATCTAAATAGGTCAAGGTTTATACTCTTTATGCTACCTTCAAAACAAGTAAAGAACTTTGGTAAAGTAAAGGAAGTAAAGCTTGAAAATAATACTTGGGGTAAATACTAGTCAAAGTGGTATAATCAAAGCATGCCTAAAGCATCTTTGCTCAACCATCTAGATTGCAAGGGTTAGCTTGCATTACTAATGGTGGCTGGCAAGTACAACTTGCAAGGTTAACTTGGATAGTGCTAGCTTGCCTTGGTTGGTGCAGTGGTTGAAGTTTTCTTCTTCTTCTTGATAGAACTCCTCCTCCTCGTAAGCTTGGTCGGTACTATCGTCTATAAATACATACGGAGTACACAATCACCAAACAATACTTAACTAGTCTAATTATCACTCTAAGGCACACATTTGATGATCTATTATCATCACAAGCATCACAAGTTTTATTAACTAGTTTCATTCTTTTTATTTAAGAAAAGTAATTTCTACTCATTGAAAAATTAACTAACATTTAATATTCACCACTTCAAATATGGGATCATGTGGACACATGTCATCACCATATATTCTAACATGTGGGAATGGGATTTAAAGGTTGGATCACAATTACTTTGGTTTAAGTTCATTATTTAATGATTTAAAGTGACTAGAAATGCCTATATAGCATTATTTTGGTACTAGTCCAAAGTCACTGCATGTAAACCTTAATATAATTACATATTCAGATAGTTATGGTGAAATGTGATTTTTGAGAGTTGGAATCAACTCAAAAGCAATCTTGGTTGATTTTATAAAAATGTTGCAAGGTGCAAATGCTTCTGTCTTATTATTTTTACTAGGGGAGATCTCTAACTCTAATTGAATTAAATCCAACGAGCTTGGATAGATCTTTTCAGTAGCCTTCTAACAAATTTGGAATCACTCCATTTGGATTTGTAAATCTCTCTGAATTGAATTTCAAACTAGGGAACAGAACTAGGTTTAAACTAAAATAGAAAAATCCTAATTCAAACTAAATGGGTCGCGTGGGAAAGCTAACGGCCGACCGGTGACACTACCTGGCCTTGGCTGACAGGGGTCCACCGTCGGTGGCTCATAGCAGCGATGGCGATGTGGGCGTTAGATTAGGGCGAGATCAGGCTGGGCTCCGTCATCGATGTGACAGTTCGGCGAGGTCGAATCCTAGCGACTCGGTGGGGGTGCCTAGGGGGCGTACCAGGGCTCCAGCAACGACGGCGAGGTGGGCAAATGGACTAGTAGACGACGGTGAGCATAGGGGTGGTCGAGGCAGCTCCGAGGGTGGTCGCAATCAGCGGGGCCCTTCTCCTCTAGAGCCGGCCAGCTCTGGTGAAATTCCAGCGACTAGGAGCTCGAGTGGCTCCAGGGAGAAGTGGGGACTAATTAGTGAGGTGAGGGGAGGTGAGTGGTGTGCAGAAAATGGCTGGGTGTGGCCTCTATTTATAGCCCGACGATGCGACTGAAAGGCATGGGCGGGCGGCTTCGGCGAGGGCTGCACAACATGCTAGCGGCGTGGCTCGAGGTAGGGGACGGTGGCTGGTCTCCTTGTGGTGCTCTAGGGCTTAAATGCGGGCGTAGGGACGGTGGTATGCGGTCGGGCGGTGCCCACGCTCTGAGCAGCAGAGGCGGCGGTCTCAACGGCGAGCGGTGGCTGTGCTGCAAGGGGCGGCGAACGGGCATGTCTGTGGTGTTCCTGGGGTCGTGGCGACGTGGTGGGCGTGGGCTGCATTCGAGGGGCGGCGTGTACACGCGTGTCGGGCGCGGCGCTCTGGCGCGTGCTCGGCATGGCGCAGACAGGCAGTGCGTGGCACGCTGCAGGTGGTCCATGTCTTGGCTTGGCTCGGGGAGGGGACAGAGAGTGGCGGTGAGGTTAGGGCTAGCTCATAGACATGGTGAGAGGGAGAGAGGTGGTCTTCTGTGGTGATGGCAGGGTCGGCCGACCAGCATGGTGCTCGGCATGGCTTAGCATTGCCACAAGGGGTAGGGGATGGGGTGCTAAGGGCCTGGTTTGATCAAAGGGAGACAAAGGGATTAAATGGAGATCAATTGGGGGCAAAACCCTGTTCAAAACGGTGAGCTAGGATTAGAGTTAGATTCTTGCCTGCCATGTGTTTGTGGAAATGGCCGCAAGAACTTTACTTTTGAATTTTGAAAAGAGTTTTGGTGGGTCTGCTAGTACTAAGCTTGAGACTCTGTGGGTGCTTGGGTTTTGAAAATTGAGCTCATTTGAGTGGTTTTTGAAATAGTGGGATCTTCCCATATGAAATAGATTCAATTTTCAAATGCCAATTAAATTTAGTGTTTGAATGTTTTTGGCAGATGATAAAGTGGGCCTTGGTGCTAAGATCCACATTTGTTTCTGTTAGGTTTTGAGTTCTAGGAATAGCCAAAGTAGGCATGTTGATTAAAATGGCACAAATGACCATTCACTTCTTTTATTCATTTTGATTTGTTTTTCTTTGGGATTTGTTTGGGAATGATCTAGATGATGTTTATTTCACCCAAAAATCATTTTACAAGCAATGGATCACTTAATCATGGCAATTCAAATCAACTCCTATTTTAAAGGCACACATATATGAATGCTTTAATAATTTTAATTGCAAAAGTTTTTGTTAACCCTAATTTTGGTGATTTGGATCTTAATAACCTTGGATTAAAGTTTTGGGATGTTAGAATCCTCCAGTGTCATTGCATGAGTGTTCTTTTCCACAAACCACACATGGATCCACCAGTGTTCATTGCATGTGTGTTCTTTTCCACAAACAACTTATGGATCAACCGGTGGTCATTGCATGTGTGTTCTTTTCACAAACTACATGTGGACCCACTAGAGTCATTGTATGTGTGTTCTTATACTAAAACTAGCACTAGAGTCATTGCACCTGTGTTCTTTCCACAAACCACATATGGATCAACCAGTGTCATTGCATGTGTGTTCTTTCCACAAACCACTTATGGATCCACCAGTGTTCATTGCATGTGTGTTCTTTTCCAAAAACCACATATGGATCAACCAGTGGACATTGCACGTGTGTTCTTTTCCACAAAACACTTATGGATCCATTAGAGTCATTGCATGTGTGTTATTTCCACAAACCACACATGGATCAACCACTAGAGTCATTGCATGTGTGTTCTTTCCAAAAACCACACATGGATCAACCAGTGTCATTGCATGTGTGTTCTTTCCACAAATCACATATGGACCCACTCGAGTCATTGCTTGTGTGTTCTTATACTAAAACCAGCACTAGAGTCATTGCATGTCTGTTCTTTCCACAAACAACACATGGATCCACCAGTGTTCATTGCATGTGTGTTCTTTTCCAAAAACCACATATGGATCAACCAGTGGTCATTGCATGTGTGTTCTTTTCACAAACCACATGTGGACCCACTAGAGTCATTGCATGTGTGTTCTTATACTAAAACCAGCACTAGACTCATTGCATGTGTGTTCTTTTCCACAAACCACACATGGATCCACTACTCATTGCATGTGTGTTCTTTTCCACAAACCACATATGGATCAACCAGTGGTCATTGCATGTATGTTCTTTTCACAAACTACATGTGGACCCACAAGAGTCATTGTATGTGTGTTCTTATACTAAAAGTAGCACTAGAGTCATTGCATGTGTGTTCTTTTCCACAAACCACATATGGATCAACCAGTGGTCATTACATGTGTGTTCTTTTCACAAACCACATATGGATCAACCAGTGGTCATTGCATGTGTGTTCTTTTCCACAAACCACTTATGGATCCACTAGAGTCATTGCATGTGTGTTCTTATACTAAAACCAACACTAGAGTCATTGCATGTGTGTTATTTCCACAAACCACAAATGGATCAACCACCAGAGTCATTGCATGTGTGTTCTTTCCACAAACCACACACGGATCAACCAGTGTCATTGCATGTGTGTTCTTTCCACAAACCACATATGGATCCATTTGAGTCATTGCATGTTTGTTCTTATACTAAAACTAGCACTAGAGTCATTGCATGTGTGTTCTTTCCACAAACGACTTATGGATCCACTAGTGTCCATTGCATGTGTGTTCTTTTCACAAACAACATATACATCCACCAGTGGTCACTGCATGTGTGTTCTTTCTACAAACCACTCATGGATCAACTAGTAGCCATTGCATGTGTGTTCTTTCCACAAACCACATATGGATCAACCAGTGGTCATTGCATGTGTGTTCTTTTCACAAACCACATGTGGACCCACTAGAGTCATTGAAATGTGTGTTCTCTTCAGAGACCACACATGGATCCACCAGTGTCATTGCATGTGTGTTCTTGTTACTAACAACAACCAGAGTCATTGCATGTGTGTTATTTTTACATACCACATATGGAACCACCAGTGTCATTGCATGTGTTGTCTTTTCACAATCCACCTATGGATCCACTAGTGTCATTGCATGTGTGTTCTTTTTAATAACAACAACTAGAGTCATTTCATGACTGTTCTTTTCACATACCACATATGGATCAACCAGCGTCATTGAAATGTGTGTTCTCTTCAGAGACCACACATGGATCCACCAGTGTCATTGCATGTGTGTTCTTTTTACTAACAACAACTGGAGTCATTGCATGTGTGTTCTTTTCACATACCACATATGGAACAACCAGAGTCATTGCATGTGTGCTCTTTTCACAATCCACCTATGGATCCACCAGTGTCATTGCATGTGTGTTCTTTTACTAACAACAACCAGAGTCATTGCATGTGTGTTATTTTCACATACCACATAAGGATCCACCAGTGTCATTGGATGTGTGCTCTTTTTACTAACAACAACCAGAGTCATTGCATGTGTGTTCTCTTTAGAGACCACACATGGATCCACCAATGTCATTGCATGTGTGTTCTTTTTACGAACAACAACCAGAGTCATTGAAATGTGTGTTCTCTTCAGAGACCACACATGGATCCACCAGTGTCATTGCATGTGTGTTCTAGTTACTAATTACAACCAGAGTCATTGCATGTGTGTTCTTTCCACAAACCACATGTGGACCCACTAGAGTCATTGCATGTGTGTTCTTATACTAAAACCAACACTAGACTCATTGCATGTGTGTTCTTTTCCACAAACCACACATGGATCCACTAGACTCATTGCATGTGTGTTCTTTCCACAAACCACTTATGGATCAACCAGTGGCCATTACATGTGTGTTCTTTCCACAAACCACATATGGATCAACCAGTGGCCATTTCATGTGTGTTATTTCCACAAACCACTTATGGATCAACCACTAGAGACATTGCATGTGTGTTCTTTTCCACAAACAACTTATGGATAAACCAGTGGTCATTCCATGTGTTTTCTCTTCACAAACTACACGTGGACCCACTAGAGTCATTGTATGTGTGTTCTTATACTAAAACTAGCACTAGAGTCATTGCACGTGTGTTCTTTCCACAAAACCACATGTGGATCAACCAGTGTAATTGCATGTGTGTTCTTTCGACAAACCACTTATGGATCCACCAGTGTTCATTGCATGTGTGTTCTTTTCCAAAAACCACATATGGATCAACCAGTGGTCATTGCTCGTGTGTTCTTTTCCACATACCACATATAGATCCATTAAGTCATTGCATGTGTGTTATTTCCACAAACCACAACATGGATCAACCACTAGAGTCATTGCATGTGTATTCTTTCCACAAACCACACATAAATTAACCAGTGTCATTACATGTGTGTTCTTTCCACAAATCACATATGGACCCACTAGAGTCATTGCTTGTGTGTTCTTATACTAAAACCAGCACAAGAGTCATTGCATGTGTGTTCTTTCCACAAACCACACATGGATCCACCAGTGTTCATTGCATGTGTGTTCTTTTCCAAAAACCACATGGATCAACCAGTGGTCATTGCATGTGTGTTCTTTTCACAAACCACATGTGGACCGACTAGAGTCATTGCATGTGTGTTCTTATACTAAAACCAGCACTAGACTCATTGCATGTGTGTTCTCTTCCACAAACCACACATGGATCCACTAGACTCATTGCATGTGTGTTCTTTTCCACAAACCACATATGGATCAACTAGTGGTGATTGCATGTGTGTTCTTTTCACAAACTACATGTGGACCCACTAGAGTCATTGTATGTGTGTTCTTATACTAAGACTAGCAGTAGAGTCATTACATGTGTGTTCTTTTCCACAAACCACACATGGATCAAGAAGTTTCGTTGAATGTGTGTTCTTTCCACAAACCACATATGGATCAACCAGTCGTCATTGCATGTGTGTTCTTTTCACAAACCACATATGGATCAACCAGTGGTCATTGCATGTGTGTTCTTTTCCACAAACCACTTATGGATCCACTAGAGTCATTGCATGTGTGTTCTTATACTAAAACCAATACTAGAGTCATTGCATGTGTGTTATTTCTGCAAACCACACATATATCAACCACTAGAGTCATTGCATTTGTGTTCTTTCCACAAACCACACATGGATCAACTAGTGTCATTGCATGTGTGTTCTTTCCACAAACCACATATGGATCCATTTGAGTCATTGCATGTTTGTTCTTATGCTAAAACTAGCACTAGAGTCATTGCATGTGTGTTCTTTCCACAAACGACTTATGGATCCACCAGTGTTCATTGCATGTGTGTTCTTTTCACAAACAACATACGGATCCACCAGTGGTCACTGCATGTGTGTTCTTTCCACAAACCACTTATGGATCAACAAGTAGCCATTGCATGTGTGTTCTTTCCACAAACCACATATGGATCAACCAGTGGTCATTGCATGTGTGTTCTTTTCACAAACCACATGTGGATCCACTAGAGTCATTGAAATGTGTGTTCTCTTTAGAGACCACACATGGATCCACCAGTGTCATTGCATGTGTGTTCTTGTTACTAATTACAACCAGAGTCATTGCATGTGTGTTCTTTCCACAAACCACATGTGGACCCACTAGAGTCATTGCATGTGTGTTCTTTCCACAAACCACATGTGGACCCACTAGAGTCATTGCACATGTGTTCTTATACTAAAAGCAGCACTAGACTCATTGCATGTGTGTTCTTTTCCACAAACCACACATGGATCCACTAGACTCATTGCATGTGTGTTCTTTCCACAAACCACTTATGGATCAACCAGTGGCCATTGCATGTGTGTTCTGTCCACAAACCACTTATGGATCAACCAGTGGCCATTGCATGTGTGTTATTTCCACAAACCACTTATGGATCAACCACTAGAGTCATTGTATGTGTGTTCTTTTCCACAAACAACTTATGGATCAACCAGTGGTCATTGCATGTGTGTTCTTTTCACAAACTACATGTGGACACACTAGAGTCATTGTATGTGTGTTCTTATACTAAAACTAGCACTAGAGTCATTGCACGTGTGTTCTTTCCACAAACCACATGTGGATCAACTAGTGTCATTGCATATGTGTTCTTTCCACAAACCACTTATGGATCCACCAGTGTTCATTGCATGTTTTTTTTTCCAAAAACCACTTATGGATCAACCAGTGGTCATTGCAGTGTGTCCTTTTCCACAAACCACTTATGGATCCATTAGAGTCATTGCATGTGTATTATTTCCACATACCCCACATGGATCAACCACTAGAGTCATTGCATGTGTGTTCTTTCCACAAACCACACATGGATCAACCAGTGTCAATGCATGTGTGTTCTTTCCATAAATCACATATGGGCCCACTAGAGTCATTGCTTGTGTGTTCTTATACTAAAACCAGCACTAGAGTCATTGCCTGTGTGTTCTTTCCTCAAATCACATATGGATCAACCAGTGGTTATTTCATGTGTGTTCTTTTCACAAACCACATGTGGACCCACTAGAGTCATTCATGTGTGTTCTTATACTAAAACCAACACTAGACTCATTGCATGTGTGTTCTCTTCCACAAACCACACATGGATCCACTAGACTCATTGCATGTGTGTTCTTTTCCACAAACCACATATGGATCAACCAATAGTCATTGCATGTGTGTTATTTTCACAAACTACATGTGGACCCACTAGAGTCATTGTATGTGTGTTCTTCTACTAAAACTAGCACTGGAGTCATTGCATGTGTGTTCTTTTCCATAAACCACACATGGATCAAGTAGTGTCATTGCATGTGTGTTGTTTCCACAAACCACATATGGATCAACCAGTGGTCATTGCATGTGTGTTCTTTTCACAAACCACATATGGATCAAACAGTGGTCATTGCATGTGTGTTGTTTTCAACAAACCACTTATGGATCCACTAGAGTCATTGCATGTGTGTTCTTGTACTAAAACCAACACTAGAGTCATTGCATGTGTGTTATTTCCACAAACCACACATGGATCAACCACTAGAGTCATTGCATGTGTGTTCTTTTTACATACCACATATGGATCAACCAGTGTCATTGCATGTGTGTTCTTTCCACAAACCACATATGGATCCATTTGAGTCATTACATGTTTGTTCTTATACTAAAACTAGCACTAGAGTCATTGCATGTGTATTCTTTCCACAAATGACTTATGGATCCACCAGTGTTCAGTGCATGTGTGTCCTTCTCACAAACAACATATGGATCCACCAGTGGTCACTGCATGTGTGTTCTTTCCACAAACCACTGATGGATCAACCAGTAGCCATTGCATGTGTGTTCTTTCCACAAACCACATATGGATCAACCAGTGGTCATTGCATGTGTGTTCTTTTCACAAACCACATGTGGACCCACTAGAGTCATTGAAATGTGTGTTCTCTTCAGAGACCACACATGGATCCACCAGTGTCATTGCATGTGTGTTCTTGTTACTAACAACAACCAGAGTCATTGCATGTGTGTTCTTTTTACAGACCACATATGGATCCACCAGTGTCATTGCATGTGTGTTCTTTTCACAATCCACCTATGGATCCACCAGTGTCATTGCATGTGTGTTCTTTTTACTAACAACAACTAGAGTCATTTCATGACTGTTCTTTTCACATACCACATAGGGATCCACCAGTGTCATTGAAATGTGTGTTCTCTTCAGAGACCACCAGTGTCATTGCATGTGTGTTCTTTGTACTAACAACAACTAGAGTCATTGCATGTGTGTTCTTTTCACATACCACATATGGAACAACCAGAGTCATTGCGTTTGTGCTCTTTTGACAATCCACCTATGGATCCACCAGTGTCATTGCATGTGTGTTATTTTACTAACAACAACCAGAGTCATTGCAAGTATGTTATTTTCACATACCACATATGGATCCACTAGTATAATTGCATGTGTGCTCTTTTTACTAACAACAACCAGAGTCATTGCATGTGTGTTCTCTTCAGAGACCACACATGGATCCACCAGTGTCATTGCATGTGTGTTCTTTTTACTAACAACAACCAGAGTCATTGAAATGTGTGTTCTCTTCAGAGACCACACATGGATCCACCAGTGTCATTGCATGTGTGTTCTTGTTACTAATTACAACCAGAGTCATTGCATGTGTGTTCTTTCCACAAACCACATATGAACCCACTAGAGTCATTACATGTGTTGTTATACTAAAACCAGCACTAGACTCATTGCATGTGTGTTGTTTTCCACAAACCACACATGGATCCACTAGACTCATTGCATGCGTGTTCTTTCCACAAACCACTTATGGATGACTCAGTGGCCATTGCATGTGTGTTCTTTCCATAAACCACTTATGGATCAACCAGTGGACATTGCATGTGTGTTATTTCCACAAACCACTTATTGATCAACCACTAGTCATTGCATGTGTGTTCTTTTCCACAAACAACTTATGGATCAACTAGTGGTCATTGCATGTGTGTTCTTTTCACAAACCACATGTGGACCCACTAGAGTCATTGTATGTGTGTTCTTATACTAAAACTAGCACTAGACTCATTGCATGTGTGTTCTTTCCACAAACCACTTATGGATCCACCAGTGTTCATTGCATGTGTGTTCTTTTCCAAAAACCACATATGGATCAATTAGTGGTCATTTCACGTGTGTTCTTTTCCACAAACCACTTATGGATCCATTAGCGTCATTGCATGTGTGTTATTTTCACAAACCACACATGGATCAACCACTAGTCATTTCATGTGTGTTCTTTCCACAAACCACACATGGATTAACTACTGTCGTTGCATGTGTGTTCTTTCCACAAATCACATATGGACCCACTAGAGTCATTGCTTGTGTGTTCTTATACTAAAACCAGCACTAGAGTCATTGCATGTGTGTTCTTTCCACAAACCACACATGGATCCACCAATGTTCATTGCATGTGTGTTCTTTTCTAAAAACCAAAAATGGATCAACCAGTGGTCATTTCATGTGTGTTCTTTTCACAAACCACATGTGGACCTACTAGAGTCATTGCATGTGTGTTCTTATACTAAAACCAGCACTAGACTCATTGCATGTGTGTTCTTTTCCACAAACCACACATGGATCCACT
This sequence comes from Avena insularis, assembly GCA_023614405.1. Taxonomy (NCBI): domain Eukaryota; kingdom Viridiplantae; phylum Streptophyta; class Magnoliopsida; order Poales; family Poaceae; genus Avena; species Avena insularis. The sequence continues at coordinate 548,217,044 of CM042690.1, forward strand.
AGACTCATTGCATGTGTGTTCTTTTCCACAAACCACATATGGATCAACTAGTGGGAATTGCATGTGTGTTCTTTTCACAAACTACATGTGGACCCACTAGAGTCATTGCATGTGTGTTCTTATACTAAAACCAGCACTAGACTCATTGCATGTGTGTTCTTTTCCACAAACCACACATGGATCAACCAGTGTCATTGCATGTGTGTTCTTTTCACAAACCACATATGGATCAACCAGTGTCATTGGATGTGTGTTCTTTCCACTAACCACATATGGATGAACTAGTGGTCATTGCATGTGTGTTCTTTTCCACAAACCACTTATGGATCCATTAGAGTCATTGCATATGTGTTCTCTTCAGAGACCACACATGGATCCACCAGTGTCATTGCATGTGTGTTCTTTTTACTAACAACAACCAGAGTCATTGCATGTGTGTTCTTATACTAAAACTAGCACTAGAGGCATTGCACGTGTGTTCTTTCCACAAACCACATGTGGATCAACCAGTGTCATTGCATATGTGTTCTTTCCACAAACCACTTATGGATCTACCGGTGTTCATTGCACGTGTTTTTTTCTTCCAAAAATCACTTATGGATCAACCAGTGGTCATTGCACGTGTGTTCTTTTCCATAAACCACTTATGGATCCATTAGTCATTGCATGTGTGTTATTTCCACAAACCACACATGGATCAACCACTAGAGTCATTGCATGTGTGTTCTTTCCAGAAACCACACATGGATCAACTAGTGTCATTGCATGTGTGTTCTTTTCACAAATCACATATGGACCCACTAGAGTCATTGCTTGTGCGTTCTTATACTAAAACCAGCACTAGAGTCATTGCACGTGTGTTGTTTCCACAAACCACACATGGATCCACCAGTGTTCATTGCATGTGTGTTCTTTTCCAAAAACCACATATGGATCAACCAGTGGTCATTGCATGTGTGTTCTTTTCACAAACCACATGTGGACCCACTAGAGTCATTGCATGTGTGTTCTTATACTAAAACCAACACTAGACTCATTGCATGTGTGTTCTCTTCCACAAACCACACATGGATCCACTAGACTCATTGCATGTGTGTTCTTTTCCACAAACCACATATGGATCAACCAGTGGTCATTGCATGTGTGTTCTTTTCACAAACTACATGTGGACCCACTAGAGTCATTGTATGTGTGTTCTTATACTAAAACTAGCACTAGAGTCATTGCATGTGTGTTCTTTCCACAAACCACATATGGATCAACCAGTGGTTATTGCATGCGTGTTCTTTTCACAAACCACATATGGATCAATGAGTGGTCATTGCATGTGTGTTCTTTTCCACAAACTACTTATGGATCCACTAGAGTCATTGCATGTGTGTTCTCTTCATTGACCACACATGGATCCACTAGTGTCACTGCATGTGTGTTCTTATTACTAACAACAACCAGAGTCATTGCATGTCTATTCTTTTTACATACCACATATGGATCCACCAGTGTCATTGCATGCGTGTTCGTTTCACAATCCACCTATGGATCCACCAGTGTCATTGCATGTGTGTTCTTTTTACTAACAACAACTGGAGACATTTCATGCCTGTTCTTTTCACATACCACATATGGATCCACAAGTGTCATTGAAATGTGTGTTCTCTTCAGAGACCACACATGGATCCACTAGTGTCATTGCATGTGTGTTCTTTTTACTAACAACAACTGGAGTCATTGCATGTGTGTTCTTTTCACATACCACATATGGAACAACCAGAGTCATTGCATGTGTGCTCTTTTCACAATCCACCTATGGATCCACCAGTATCATTGCATGTGTGTTCTTTTACTAACAACAACCAGAGTCATTGCATGTGTGTTATTTTCACAAACCACTTATGGATCCACGAGTGTTCATTTTATGTGTGTTCTTATCCCAAAACCACATATGGACCAACCAATGGTCATTGCACGTGTTTTCTTTACCACAAACCACTTATAGATCCATTAGAGTCATTGCATGTGTGTTATTTCCAAAAACCACACATTGATCAACCACTAGAGTCATTGCATGTGTGTTCTTTCCACAAACCACACATGGATCAACCAGTGTCATTGCATGTGTGTTCTTTCCACAAATCACATATGGACCCACTAGAGGCATTGCTTGTGTGCTCTTATACTAAAACCAGCACTAGAGTCATTGCATGTGTGTTCTTTCCACAAACCACACATGGATCCACCAGTGTCCATTGCATGTGTGTTCTTTTCCAAAAACCACATATGGATCAACCAGTGGTCATTGCATGTGTATTCTTTTCACAAACCACATGTGGACCCACTAGAGTTATTACATGTTTGTTCTTATACTAAAACCAGCACTAGACTCATTGCATGTGTGTTCTTTTCCACAAACCACACATGGATCCACTAGACTCATTGCATGTGTGTTCTTTACCACAAACCACATATGGATCAACTAGTGGTCATTGCATGTGTGTTCTTTTCACAAACTACATGTGGACCCACTAGAGTCATTGTATGTGTGTTCTTATACTAAAACTAGAACTAGAGTCATTGCATGTGTGTTCTATCCACAAACCACACATGGATCAACCAGTGTCATTGCATGTGTGTTCTTTTCACAAACCACACATGGATCAACCTGTGTCATTGCATGTGTGTTCTTTCCACAAACCACATATGGATCAACCAGTGGATATTGCATGTGTGTTCTTTTCCACAAACTACTTGTGGATCCATTAGAGTCACTGCATGTGTGTTCTCTTCAGAGACCACACATGGATCCACCAGTGACATTGCATGCGTGTTCTTTTCACTAACAACAACCAGAGTCATTGCATGTGTGTTCTTTTGACATACCACATATGGATCCACCGGTGTCATTGCATGTGTGTTCTTTTCACAATCCACACATGGATCCACCAGTGTCATTGCATGTGTGTTCTTTTTACTAACAACAACTGGAGTCATTACATGTGTGTTCTTTTCACAAACTACATGTGGACCCACTAGAGTCATTGTATGTGTGTTCTTATACTAAAACTAGCACTAGAGTCATTGCATGTGTGTTCTTTTCCACAAACCACACATGGATCAAGTAGTGTCATTGCATGTGTGTTCTTTCCACAAACCACATATGGATCAACCAGTGGTCATTGCATGTGTGTTCTTTTCACAAACCACATATGGATCAACTAGTGGTCATTGCATGTGTGTTCTTTTCACAAACCACATGTGAACCCACTAGAGTCATTGCATGTGTGTTCTTATACTAAAACCAACTCTAGAGTCATTGCATGTGCGTTATTTCCACAAACCACACATGGATCAACCACTAGAGTCATTGCATGTGTGTTCTTTCCACAAACCACACATGGATCAACTAGTGTCATTGCATGTGTGTTCTTTCCACAAACCACATATGGATCCATTTGAGTCACTTCATGTTTGTTCTTATATTAAAACTAGCACTAGAGTCATTGCATGTGTGTTCTTTCCACAAACCACTTATGGATCCACCAGTGTTCATTGCATGTGTGTTCTTTTCACAAACAACATATGGATCCACCAGTGGTCACTGCATGTGTGTTCTTTCCACAAACCACTTATGGATCAACCAGTAGAAATTGCATGTCTGTTCTTTCCACAAACCACATATGGATCAACCAGTGGTCATTGCATGTGTGTTCTTTTCACAAACCACATGTGGACCCACTAGAGTCATTGAAATGTGTGTTCTCTTTAGAGACCACGCATGGATCCACCAGTGTCATTGCATGTGTGTTCTTGTTTGCTAACAACCAGAGTCATTGCATGTGTGTTCTTTTTACATACCACATATGGATCCACCAATGTCATTTCATGTGTGTTCTTTTCACAATCCACCTATGGATCCACCAGTGACATTGCATGTTTGTTCTTTTTACTAACAACAACTGGAGCCATTTCATGACTGTTCTTTTCACATACCACATATGGATCCACCAGTGTCATTGAAATGTGTGTTCTCTTTAGAGATCACACATGGATCCACCAGTGTCATTGCATGTGTGTTCTTTTTACTAACAACAACTGGAGTCATTGCATGTGTGTTATTTCCACAAACCACATCTGGAACAACTAGAGTCATTGCATGTGTGCTCTTTTCACAATCCACCAATGGATCCAGCAGTGTCAGTGCATGTGTGTTCTTTTACTAACAACAACCAGAGTCATTGCATGTGTGTTATTTTCACATACCACATATGGATCCACCAGTGTCATTGCATGTGTGCTCTTTTTACTAACAACAACCAGAGTCATTGCATGTGTCTTCTCTTCAGATACGACACATGGATCCACCAGTGTAATTGCATGTGTGTTCTTTTTACTAACAACAACCAGTCATTGAAATGTGTGTTCTCTTTAGAGACCACACATGGATCCACCAATGTAATTGCATGTGTGTTCTTATTACTAATTACAACCAGAGTCATTGCATGTGTGTTCTTTCCACAAACCACATGTGGACCCACTAGAGTCATTGCATGTGTGTTCTTATACTAAAACCAGCACTAGACTCATTGCATGTGTGTTCATTTCCACAAACCACACATGGATCCACTAGACTCATTGCATGTGTGTTCTTTCCACAAGCCACTTATGGATCAACTACTGGCCATTGCATGTGTGTTCTTTCCACAAACCACTTATGGATCAACCAGTGGCCATTGCATGTGTGTTATGTCCACAAACCACTTATGGATCAACCACTAGAGTCATTGCATGTGTGTTATTTCCACAAACCACACATGGATCAACCAGTGTCATTGCATGTGTGTTCTTTCCACAAACCACACATGGATCAACAAGTGGTCATTGCATGTGTGTTCTTATACTAAAACCAGCACTAGAGTCATTGCATGTGTGTTCTTTCCGCAAACCACACATGGATCAACAAGTGGCCATTGCATGTAGTTTCTTATACTAAAACCAGCACTAGAGTCATTGCATGTGTGTTCTTTCCACAAAGCACTTATGGATCCACCAGTGTTCATTGCATGTGTGTTCTTTCCACAAACCACTTATGGACCCACTAGAGTCATTGCATGTGTTCTCTTTTCACAAACCACATGTGGACCCACTAGAGTCATTGCATGTGTGTTCTTTTCCACAAACCACTTATGGATCCACCAGTGTTCATTGCATGTGTGTTCTTTTCCACAAACCACATATGGATCAACCAGTGGTCATTGCATGTGTGTTATTTTCACAAACCACATATGGACCCACTAGAGTCATTGCATGTGTGTTCTTTCCTTCAAACCACATATGGATCAACCAGTGGTCATTGCATGTTTGTTCTTTTCACAAACCACATATGGATCAACCAGTGGTCATTGCATGTGTGTTCTTTTCACAAACCACATGTGAACCCACTAGAGTCATTGCATGTGTGTTCTTATACTAAAACCAACACTAGAGTCATTGCATGTGTGTTATTTCCACAAACCACACATGGATCAACCACTAGAGTCATTGCATGTGTGTTCTTTCCACAAACCGCACATGGATCAACCAGTGTCATTGCAGGTGTGTTCTTTCCACAAAGCACATATGGATCCATTTGAGTCATTTCATGCTTGTTCTTATAGTAAAACTAGCACTGCCCCCCAATGGATCCACCGTTAGACCGAGTCTTCTAGAAGGCACGCCATAACACATTTGTTCTGCTTGACGATTGTTACATACCGTTCGATTGGGGCGCTTGGATGATTTCGATGGTCTTCGCGAGAGCAATCCTCGAGTAGGCTGTTATGCGGCATGATTGGCCACGCTTGCTCTGGACAAACTGGCATGTTGTGAGTGTTACGACTCACGAGTTCAGTGGGCCATATCCCAGTATCATGTCCTCGTTACTTCTCTTCCTCCCCGTACTTCTCTTCCTTCCCCTCGAAGCCACTTTCCACACTTCACTTCCATCCTGCCATAGCCGCAAGCCGACGACATCCGCCAATTCTCTGGTCGCTACCTTCATGGTAAGAAATCATTTTACAAGCTTTTGAACTTATCCAACATATTCCTGCTATTCGCCAATCTAACTGCTGATCTTTTTTCCGATTTCTCAACGAACTTCAGATGTGGCAGATGTTGCAGCCCAAGAATCTGGAGATCCTCGCGTGCAACTTCACAGCGGTGTTCCCCCTCGTGTGCTCCCACCCAGGATGCTTTCGCCGTTACTCCTACCACGATCTCCCGCTCCACGAGCTCGCGTGCCCGCACGGCGCATGCTCCTGCACGGAGCCGGGCTGCAACTACACCGGCCCGCCGGCAGAGCTCGTCGTCCACCTTGCAGAGGGGCACTTGATCGAAGTGATTTGGATCTCGTACGGGAAGCCCAACTTCTCCAAGAGCAGGTGTCGTTCACTGACTCGGCACGCCGCCTGCTAATTTTCTAGGGGGGACGACTCTGTTTTCGTCCTGACCATCACCGCCGGTGTTTCGGGAACCAGAGCCAGGCCCACCGTCGTGGGTTCTGTATGCGTCAGGTCGGTCTCATGCGCCTGGCCCGTATACACGGTGCGCATGTGGGCTAACGCCCAGCCACCGTCGTCGGATAGCATTTTGTGCTAGCCGAGGCGCCGAGCTGCCCGACACCGCATGAGGTGGAGTATGTGGACCTAAGGTCGATCCTATGCGTGCCATCTTAGTACCTTGTCGGTGCTGGACCGAACAGGCAGATGCATTTATACATTTGTATCGAGAAGTTCGACAGGCAAATGTAGTACTTGTGCTGTCGTTACCGTTAGACTTAAGCGATGCTTCTCAGGTGCTTAGAGCATACGTATTGTGCGAATGTACCCCAATTGTAGTTTTCAGTACTCCTTAATACTTTGACGAGTTATTATATTGGTCCAATCAGCTTGCTGTTCTCACATTGCAAAGTCCGCTTGCTCTGGACAGACCGGCAATACCATGTGCTCCCGCTCCCGCATGTTAGTGTCACGTGTTCCGAGGGCCCACCTGCCAGTGTCACGCCCCCTCCTCTTCCTTCCCCACGAAGCCACTGTCCCAACTTCTCTTCCATCCTGCCATTCCCGTCCGATGGTTGTAATCTGATGATTTTCATTGGATTGTTTACAAGTAATCTATGTTGATAATGCAACATGAAAATGGAACATACACAATTTCTAAAGTGGAAGCACTCACACGCTGCTATTGCACATATTTCTCAATATAGCTCGACAAACCCATTACAATAATTGTACTCGCATTAAACACAACTGAAATTCCAACCATCTTAAACAACATCTAAACCCACATCACACCGCTGTCGTCGGAGTCCACCTCGATTGGTGACACCGCCGTGCCCTTCCCGGCGACATCCACTCCCGCCCGTAGCTTGTCCTTCGCCAAGGAGGCAACAATGGCGTTCTGCACAGCTTCATCCCCACCGTCCTCCACATCAGAATCGACAATGACGAAGGTGACGGGGTTGGCGTGGACTGAAGCCGTCCGGGCGGCTCTCGCCGAGCTTGACGCCGCATCAGTCCTTCTACAGGTAGGAGGGGCTGGGCTCGCATACGTAGCATCGTCGCTCCTCTCAAGAAACCATGGCCATTTGATACTGCGACGGTAGGATCTTGGGGTGGATCTGTCGCGGCGAGCCCTACTGGAAGCGGTGGAGTGGATGGATCTGCCGGCGCGAGCCATGACAAGTTCCTAGGAGGGAGTAAGATTGTGGGCCAGGCGTGTCTGGTTCCTGAGCAAGGCCTCCCAGTGATATGTACGTGGGCAAGGTACCAAAATTTTTTGTCCAATGCGCGCGAGAGGACTTTTGAACCACGAAGGCACGAGTTTTTTTGACAAGTCCACACGCTAGGTCCCCCACCTGTCAGTCGAATGTGGACGGTAGGATTCTGCCCGAGTTATTAAGTAGGGATAAATCATGCTTCATCACTACCCTGACATCCAAAGGCTCCTCTTTCCTCTGCCCTCGCTCTCCTCGCTCATGGCTCGCAGCTCGTGCAGTTCGTCTCGGGCGGAATCAGGGTCGGCTCAACGCCGTCAGGCGGGTGCCCCCATCACGTACCGGAGGGCGCCCTATGATTACTACCCCGATATGCTGTGTTTGTGCGGTGAGAAGATGCCGAGATGGATTTCGTGGACCGACGAAAATACTGTAGGAAAATTCAGCAACGCAGATCGTAGCGGTAAGTTCCTCTCAGAGGTACAATGGTAACCCAGATCCGGAAAGCATAATGTAATTCTTTTTTTGTTTCCTTCGATCTACTACGCAGGAGGGGGGGGGGACTGGCTGTGATAAGTTTGTGAGGATCGAAAAGCCACTGACAGGGTTTCATAGAGAGCTTGTACAGGATCTGCGTGATGCTGTGTGGGACAAGAAAGAGGAGATTCGTGCGATGGAGTGAGAGATCCGGGAGCTTCGCCAGGTGCAGGGGAGGCAGGGGCAGGGAGGTGGTGAGATAGACGGGCTCAAGATTAGGCTAGATAGTGTACACAATTTCCTCATTATCTGGGCATTATTTGTTGCATTTGCAGTTTATGTTGCCATGTCGTTGTCCAGCAGCTGAAATAAGTTGCTACTTCGTGGAGTGTAGCAGCCAGCTTAAGAAATTGTTTTCCAGCCCAGAAACTTATCATAAGTGTAATACCAACAACAGGGATTTATTAAGCGCCTATAAATAAATCATGTATGTGCCACTAACACCCATCGATTTTGGAAAGGATTTAACCGCTCAGCTATCGCGATTGTTCAGATAGTAGTGGCGATCACGATTTTGGATTCAACTAGTGGCCTCGGTCGTATCAAATCCTAAAGTCGCGATACATTTTACTCCGAGTACGGAGGCGATTGTTTCGACAAGTTCCACGCACACAGCTCCAGAGTTTAACCGAACTACATATATAGGTTCAAGTTCAATACATCATTAGGCTGCTACACTGCTAGCCCTCTTTCTCTGCTTGGGTGCCAACTTTCTTCCTCTTTCCTTCACGTCCACTGGCTTCTTCATCTCCTACCTTCTTCCTCTTCATGGGTGCCAATTTTCTTACCTTCATGTACCCTGCAACTCCGAGCCGAGGGAAGTCAGGCCAATCAGCACCAGAATCTTGTCCGGCATCATCACTCCACTCGTTTTGGTTTTCTTCCCACGGCAAAATCACTAAGTCGGCTGTCTTGTTTCTTACCTTGCGCTTCCTGTAAAAAAACAGTACATGGATTACTACCTTATATCTATAGACTACAAACAATTTTTTTTGTGAATGTACCATCTCATACCTAGGTTTGGGAGCATTAAGGGGACATCCAGCTGCTCTATGGCCTATAAGATGGCAGGTCTTGCATTTGTTTTTGCCCTTCTTTGTAGCACAGAAAGCCGAACCCTTCTTCTCGAGAAAATTCTTAAACCTATTCACCTGGGGTCTTCCTCTGCCCCTTTTTGTAACTGGCTGGCAAAGCTCGAAAGGCAGTTGGACTTGAGGGCACTGATATGGGTATGTACATGGCTCGACGGATCCAGCGTACGCAACTCTAAACTTTTCCATAGAGTAGTAGTCTGACAAATACTGATCCAAATGTGGTAGAGTTCTTTTCTTCACCAAGAAGGCCAAGGCATGGTCGCAAGGTTTCCCGGTATGCTGCCACTCTAAGCAGGTGCATTCTCGCAGCTGGATGTTCACAACATCCCTTTTGCCACTCTTGGACATATCGACCACCTCACAGCTTCTGCTGGTTGACGGGAGAACCTTAAGATGAGCAAGTCATCGGCTTCTCTTGTGCAGTTTCTGTACAACTGGCGGTAGCATATGTCCTCTAAGTCTCCTACTGATCTCTCTCCTTATATTTAACAGCTTCATGATCATACCACATATGTTGTCCATCAAGATATGAACAGGATGCACTTTTATGTCCTTCACCCAGTTATTCAGGCATTCTGCAAGGTTGTTGTTTATGTAATCAACTTTGATGCCAGGGTTGAATTGACTCCTCTTCCATAGCTACGAATGATGGATGGCTAAGTACTCTGGAAGTTTAGGGGCTTTGGCAAAAATCTTGCTCATGAAATAATCGCTGCTACTAGGTTTGTAAACTCTAGCAGCAGGAAACATGTAACGAAATACGCTGCCTGCGTAGTGTGAGTACAAGTTGAGCATCATATGGTCATGGCATTCTCTACCTTCAGCTCGCGGGAACACCTCCTTCACTGCATTCGTCAGCCCTTTGCATGCATCCGTGGATATAGCCAATGGATCCATGGGGCCTATTGATCTCCTGAGCTGCCTCATAAACCAGACCCAGTTTTCCTCCGTTTCTGTTTCAAACAACCCGAATGCCACTGGGAACATCTAGTTGTGACCATCAAGTGCTGTGGCATATGGCAGGCAACCTTTCCATTTTCTAGTTAGGACAGTGCTGTCTACACTCAGATACGGCCTACAGCCGTCCTTGAATCCCTGGATGCAAGGTTTAAGCGCCATGAAAAATCTTTTGAAATATATTTTACCACCTTCTGATTCGGTGTCAATCTCCACAACACTCCCTGGACACCTAGCTTGTACCTCCGCCTTGAAGTTGTACATCATCCTGAAGCTATTGGTCCAATCCCCGTGCAAGACCCCCAGAGCTTTCTCTTTACCTTTCCAAACCGTGTAATATGGAAGGACAATGTTGTATTTAGAACCAAGGCTAGTCTAAATATTCTTCGCGGTCTCCTTAGGGTTATCCTTTAGTATGGACATAGATTGCATAGCCACCCACTCCGTATCAGTCATTGAGGATTTCAGTTTGCTGCATGTCGGACACATGTGTGGAGGGCCCATTTTGTTCACCTGCAACACAAATTCATTTAAAAGATAAGCAGAGTCGACTAGTTGCCAGAAAGATATCGCACATCAATTGTAGTTATAGAGTGAAAAGAGAGAGAGTTCTAATGGTTTGCTGCATTCATTTCCCCAATACCCTAAGTGTAGTCGACGCAGGTAAGGATCTTGTTGTGATCCTCCATGGACAATGTACCTCGGCCCGTCCATTCATCCACGTTAACTTGCAAACGGCCTCATACCTCTCGGCAGAGTTCTTTAGTCAATAAACGTCGAACTCCCCCTTGATAGAAAAATGCCAGAACGACATCCTGAACTCATGCATGCTCCTGAACTCGGTGCCGACCGAAATTATAGGATACTAGTGGTCATGTTTCATTTCTTCTACTTCAACACCCAAATCATCGACTAGAATACCAGCCTCATCGTTAAGTTGCTCGTCTATTTCATCATCACCAGATTCTTGATCCTCTATAGTGCCTTCTTCTTCATATGATTCAGAATCTTCGCCATCGTCTCTAATGCCTAGTACTGCACACATCATATTGACTCCCATGGGTGGGGCTGCACCATCGTCTCCACCCAGATGGACAGGAACATTGCCCCAGTCCACCTCATCGGCAACTCTGTTTTCTCCAAGACACTCAGTTGGTTCTGCTGCAACCACATGGGGTGGTCTTACGTTTGCATGCATCCCAGGTACTTCAGTGGACAAACAGCAGTCAGAATCAATTTCATCTTGAGTGTACAGAACCCTTTTGCTCTTCCTGTGTACATCCTTCTTCCTGATGTAATTTTTCCTGATGGTATCAGTAGGGCTTGACATCTGCGTTCCATTCCCCATCGAACTAGGCCTTTTGCTACCGCTCTTGGGTGTGATCTCCTTACTGCCTACCCTCACGGGTGTTGGCTCCAGGGTGCTGAATTTATTGCCTGACCTCTGCGGTGTGTTCTTCTTCGAATTAGCCCTTTTGCTGCTACTATTGGGCGTGTTCTCCTTCGTCTTTGGCATTATTGCACGACCCAATGACGTGTTCCGCTCCAAATTAGCCCTTTTGCTGCTACTATTGGGCATCTTCTCCTTCGTGCTGGCATGATTGCCTGACCTCAGCGGCGTGTTCCGCTCCAAATTAGCCCTTTTGCTGCTACTATTGGGCATGTTCTCCTTCGTGCTGGCATAATTTCCCGACAACGGCGTGTTCCGCTCCAAATTAGTGTTTTTCTGCTCCCACTGGGTGTGGTAGCCTCCGTGCTGGCCATCTTCTCCTCTTTGCTACCACTCCTGGGAGTGTTCACCACCGTGCTAGCCCTCTTAGCGTTTTTGCTGCTACCATTCAGTGTGGAATTTTGACTGGATCTCAGGGGTGTACTCTGTGGCGTGGTGCCTTTTATCGTGTGACTCTTGGGCGTCCTCTTCTCTGGCGTGGTCTCCTTGGTGACGTTCTTCTTCGGGGTGCCCTTTCTGGGGATGCTCTTCCTGCTCCTCTTTATGACGCTCCTCTATAAGACTCTCCTCTGTTCGAAGCCACCCTCAGTCACACCAGCCCCAGTGATGCCATGGATCAGGTCATGCATGCCTTCTAAAATTCCATCATCTCTATTGTCGAGTTCCAATTCCTCTCCAACCGTGAGCACTACCAAGTGGAAGTAAACTTCACCTCTATAATGTTTCCTTGTAAACGGTACGACTAAATCCCTGGTATCTTTCACTTCGATAGCCTTTTTGCTCCTGTAACCATAATATAACAAACGTGCTTCCTGGGAGGACCCCCATAGCACCTTCACACGTAACGATGCCATCAGGTCAGATAACTCTACCACTTCAGGGTCATATCTGCCAAGGATTACATCAAACTCGTCATAGAATTTTTCTGTGCCATCATCTAATTTTGCAGTATAATCCGTGACACCGATACAAACGATTACTTTGCCATCGTTAGGTTCTTCAGGATAGAAACCTCCGAGAGGTTTGAGAGATGGAGCGGCACCATCAGACCCAGCCCCAATGCCACCACCGCCATCACCAGCGTCATCGTTAGCTGGATCAACCTCGGTGGAAGTACCAGGAACAGGAGCAAGGCGAGGGCCCTTAGAAGCGGGAGCTACATTACATGGTGGACAGGCAAGACCCCTTCTAACGGCATCCACAATAGGATCAGCTGCTGCCATGCTACCTAGACGATCAGGAGCAGTTCCCACAACAACAGTGTTTCGAGTGCTAGCAGAGTCCAGACCATGAGCTGGCTTCAGACCAGCAGCTCGCTGAACCCGAGCACGGGTTCGAGGAGGAGACAAGGCATCAGTCTTTGCAACAACAGTGGGGCAGCCTCCGGAAGCCTTAGTTTGCTCAACAGCGGCAGGGATTGGGTCAACAATGTCTAGATCAACAACAACACGAGGACGACCAGTACCAGCAGGTTCTAGAGCACGGGTTTGCACAACTTGAGGACGGTTTCGAGGAGGAGCAGCACATAAGGCGGCGGTCTTGGCAACAACAGCGGGGCAGCCTCCGAATGCCTTAGTTTGCTCAACAGCGGCATGGATTGGGTGAGCAGCAGCCGCAGAAACACGGGCATGGGGACGGGGACGACCAGTACCAGCAGATTCCAGAGTAGAGTTTTCCACAACGGCAATACGGGGACTCCTACGAGGAGGTTACCTGACAGAAGCATGTCGCAGACGAGGAACCACATTTTGCTCAACAACAGCAGGGGTTCGAGTTAGACCTCCATGTCCAATAATAGTTGGGCGACTCCCAGTAGCAGGAGCTTCCTCATCCACTATGTTACACACCAGCGTAACCATGAAGCCCTAACATGCTGTTTCATCAACCCAATTAGCTGACTGTCACACGCTATAGGAACCCTGAAGCCTCGTTCATCAACGATGTTGAACCGTGCAGTCTGCTCTGGCCTCATTTCAGCAAGTTCACGTACAGTAGCAACCAAACCAGGGACAGTGCATAACTGCACAGGCTCTACTTCCATGTCCAGACTCTGAGCCTGTTTCCACGTGCTCTTCCCATGTGCTAATTTAACGAGGTAGCCGCAGATGCTCACCAGAACCGTGTATTTGGGTTCAATGGAGATCCTAGTTGACAGAAAATTGGAGACAAAAGATAAGAATTGTTTGTCAGCATCGTGCTAGCAAACAATTCTATGTTCAATATATCTCTGTAATGCCAATAGCCAGCTAGCAGTTATAGGTAGTGCGAATAGCAAAGAGAAGAGTAGCTCACCCGAAATTAGCCAGAAGTACTTCTCCCTCGGCAAATGGATCTTCCATCCTTCGTGCTGCTCAGCTCGTCGGTGGTAGAGGCAGGCTAGATCGTCGCAATGGCTGGCACGACATTCGACATTAGAGCTCGGTAGCAGTGAGTAGGCGCAACAACTTGGCGCTGGAAGTCAAATGCCTGAAGAGATCATTCTGGTTGGAGAGGGGATTTCGACGTTGCCGGTGCTAGGGTTCATATGAAAGGAGGGAGGGAGTGGATTTGTGAATTTGGTCAACGCATGATGCTCCTTTAGTATCTCGCTTCGCCTACGTGGTTGCCGCGTTGGGGCTCACATCACGGAAATATTACTGACATGAGGGTCCTGACCGTCTACTTCACGGGGCAGTTTCACGACATGATTGGATTTGGTAGGGGTGAGACGAGTTTGTATCGAAATGGCCCCTCTCGGTAGTTGGCAGCCCAACTTTTCGAAACACGGTAATTTCAGGCAACTTAGGTACCGCCATGCACTGGCCTGCCAACTTTGGTATCGCAGACGAACAAGCCCTCACAAAACGCCCCGATTTTGGCATTCCGAAAATGGAAAATGCATTTTCTGTGCGACAAAACGGAAAACTTCCTCCTGCAACATTGTTCGCCATCCCAAGATGCACATGAGTGCACAATATGGGCACATTATCACAAACTATGTCGCAATTCTGGCCATAATATTGGTCCTTTGGCCTAAAAGCCATGAAACCTCGAACATGATAGGTCATTTCTGTGAAGGATTTTTCGAGATGCAATCAATATACCAACTTTGATATTTTTCCTCGTAACTATGTCATATAATATGACACCACGCGAAGGATTTACCTTGTTCAGACCGTTTTTGAATTTCTTATGCCCGTTTCCAAATTTTTCCATTTCAAACTATGGTCAAAACAACGGGCCTGAAGATAGGGGATGAGCCTCGCTAAAACTATTGCTGATTGTAGTACTATTTTGCTAAGAGGGAGAGAGAGATATTCCTTTATGCATTTGCTATATCTATTGTGCTATTGTAAATTTAAAATTTAGAGGATATTCAACATATATGTTGTCCAGTTGCTGTAATCTTTAGAGTATATTCAAGATAGAGATGCATGTAAGTAGTCTCATGCTTCTCTTTATTGTTCCCAGCAGTCATCTCATACTCCAGGATGCCTGAAAGTACATCTAATATAAGAGTGTTGCATTTCTTATTGTTCTTACTCCATGAAATTAACAATATTCCATAAAGTTATGTTCTTTTAATTTTCACAAGATGACGCCTGAGTGTAGTAACAACTGACTCCCACTTGACAAGTTATGTTCTCAGCTGGGAGTACGAGTGACTATTATTGGTGTTAACTATCTTCTAATATTTCTGCATCGTGTGTGCATGTACGAGACAGACCTTGCTAGTATATGTGCTTTTTGAGTTTTCTCATTGTCAATCTAGTGAATCTCAAATTACTGTTTCAATCTCCTAAAAGTTTAGGAGTACTCCACTTTTGAAACTCGGTAGTCCTAGCATACTCAACCTCTAATCATGCACTCCTATCCTCTAGTTCTACTACAACTATTTCTTGGACAAATCTAACAAGTTGCTGATGGTTCTCCCTTGTCACTGCTTCTAACACATGTTTTGTTACATGGTTCAGGTAGCGATGTTGATGACACCTTGACGGCCTTGTCCCTTGACCAGCAACACATGGCGATGTTCTTTGGAGCTCTTTGGAGATGGGCGATCCCGAAGCTAGGCGACGCGACCAATGATATTAAACTATTGGTTGAATGGGGCTTTTATGAAATGTTGACTAGTGGGACGACCTGTTTGGAATTTATACCTGATCTGTGTGGGACCAGTAGTAAACTAGTACTGATAGGTAGGACCCGTCTGACATGTGGGACCTGATGTGAAATAAAATTAAAAAAGAAAATGCTGGGCCAAAGGACACGCCAGGAATTAAAAATATACGGGCTTAAATTATGGGCTTGGCCTATGAAAGAAATGGATAATAAAAGCTAGGCTTATAAACCAAAGGCTAGAATTGTTGGGCTTGGCCCATGTAATGCACCAAACTGGATTGGGCTGAATCTGCTGCCACGTCATATTCCATGTCAGATTAGCTTACGTGGACAGGCCAGAATGCCATGACCAAAATTTTGGTCATAGAATATGACCATCTATTTTGGTCATAGTAGTCCATGACCAATTCAAAAAAAGGTCGTGAGTTGTCTATAGTGACCCTCGCTATGTGACCTACTCGTTTTGGTCATAGAAAGGTCATAGATGGATTACTATGACCTTTCAGTGAGCAATATTAGGGGTCACCAGTTAACACATTCCTTGTAGTGCGAGGACATGACTTATGTGGAGCTCAAGAAGAAAATTAGGTCGTTGACCAAGATCACCTTGAAGGAGAAGCTTCCTGCGGAGTCGAGCATCCTTCCCTTCCGTGCTACTTTTGATCCTCTAGAGGTAATCCTTCGTTGAATGTTTTCTTGTGTCCGTAGGACAATACTAGTGATGAATTAATGGTATTATCCCCTTTACTGTATGAGTGGAAGGTTGCGGGCTCGGTGCCTCCTCAGCTAGAAGGCGTAATCCCTCTTGAGGCCACAGAAGAAGACGAGTCGGACTCGACTATGCCTACCACTAAGGTGCAGGGAGCCCCCAAGTCTGGCAAGCCTAGGTCCCACAAGCGAGAGCGGAGCAAGGAGTCAGATGCCTCTACGCCAGGGATGCCGAAAGATCATACTCCGCCCATTCGCAGCGTGTGTCCCCCACCTTTCAAGAAGCAGAAACAAGATGAACCTTTTGACCTTGAAAGATTTGACGGGTGAGTCTCCACTCTTTTTGACGATATTTCTTGGGTTTATCCGCTCATTGTTTTCCTTGCTCTTAATTTCTTTTTCCTGTAATGAAGTGTCACAGCGTCATGTTCGTGTGACACCGTTCGCGAGCTGGAAGATGAGGGAGTCATTACTCTAGGGAAAGGTTGCGGAACAACCCGCGCCTTCCCCGAAGACAGTGGCCAACTCTGGTGTGATATCCTCGAGTTCCTCCAAGTCGGGGGAACACAGGGTTCTGACCCGGATGGCCACAAAAGAAACTTCGGAGTCTTCAGGTGATCATGTAAGCTCCTGTGTAGTCATAGGAGGGAGCCCTCGAGACCTTTATTTATTGCTGACATGGAGTATCACTGCAGCCCTTTCTTCAGAGTACGATCTGCCTCGTCAAGGAGCATGTGTGACTAGAAGCTGACCACCTGCAGCTGTAGAGTAAGTTCATTTCTTCTTCAACTCTGTTGAGTAGGCGTGCTTGGCACACATCTTGTTGACATTGCGCTGTGTGATTTCTTCACGCACGTCGTATTTGCAGCTATGTCACCACGGACTGCGGCATCACCGTGATAGGTCGTGTTCCCCCTCACTGGCGGATGACGAGGGATATCTTGAAGGTGGAGCCTTGGATTTCATAGGCTCTAGTGTTGGCTCCTTAGCGAGCACAACTTCGACCAGCCCAAGTCTATCGATAGCGGATCAGTGCACAGCAGGTCATGGATCTTTGGCTGGTGGCTGGTTAGCAGGTACGTGGTAGCTGCTATCACCGCGGCTTGCTGTGTCTTGGGGATCATGCTACCCCGAGAATCCACCGACATGAATGAGAAATCAAGGGCTTTGGTAGCTTCTTCTCGATCTCGGTCATTGAGGTGGTCTAGCCGAGAGCGCCTTTTGGGGGCTGTGGGACCATTGCCTTTCGAAGAGGATCCCTCTATGGAGGAGAGTGCTTCCTGTCGGGCACTCGACTCATCTGCGGCCTCCCTTCGAGCCTCGAGTTGTGCGTTCACCGCCTGTTGGCGATTGAACTCCTTGACGATCATCCAGTGGTATCCCATCAGCAATTCGCGTGATGCGTCTGGTGGGAGGGGGTGACCCTACAGGGCCTCCCTGACTCGCGCCCACCCAGCCTCGTTAAGGCGGATTTGCTGGCACTCTGTCTCATGGTTGGCTTTGGCATCCTGATTGTCGAGGTTGGGAGGGTTGGTAGGAGCTCCATTTGTTGGCCCTCCGTTGCTGATGTTTTCTTGATTGCCTCCGTCACTGCAGGTGACGCTGACACACATGTAGTGGTTGGGGAGGTCGCTGCTCCTGCAACTTTCTGATCCCGGAGCCGTAGGCACCATCCTCCTCTGACGGGTCACACAGATCGGAGTCACAACTATTGTTGTTGTCCGTGTCATAGGACAAAGCTAACACGTTGAGCTTGCTCAGGGTGTCGATTGGTGGTGGGAACCACGAGGCAGGTGCAATCAAAGGTGCCAGCGAGTGATCGAGGAAGTGGAGCATGCTGATCTGGCCGACCTAGAAGCATAGGCTCCCGATCGTCATGCTGATTCCATCGCCCATGGACTCGAAGTCTGGGTGAGTCGCCGACGAGTGGACGGTGAAGTCGAAGGTGCCAAAGAGGAGGCGATTATCCGTTACAGCAGAGTTGTAGATCACAGTTGATGGGGCCGAGGAAGCCGCAACATCAACACTCCCGTTTCCCATAGACGGCGCCAATTAATGAGGGGTTAACTCGTCAATGCCCATCATTGATGGACTTGGGTTAGAGGAAGTGGGGAGCGCTAGAGGCAACGATTGGCTAGCAAACAAGAACATCGGGGACACACGGTTTACCTAGGTTCAGTCCCTCGGAAGGGACCTATTCCTGCTTGTCTGCTCTTTGTTAATGGAAGAATCGAAGATTACAGGGGTGCACAGATGCGTTCTGGCGGTGTGTATGCTAGGGTTGCAAGGGATCCTTCTCGGTGCTCCGTCCTAGCCTTTATATAGGGAGGCTAGGTCTCGGGATAGTAGGCCGAGTCGGTAACAGATTAGGGTTTTTCCCTTTAAGTTTCCTATCTACACATGCCGTGCTTCCCAAGGATCCGCGTCTTCTAGGACTTGGGCCACCCAAATCGTTTTGGGCATTGCCATAGGTTTCTCTTGGGATGCACCACATGGGCTAAAACTGGGTGCCTGTGGGGCATACCCATGTCAGTATCATTCAACTAGATATATGATCCATCCACATCCTTTGCTTATCCGTTTCTTTTTAAGTTTCCAATTGGATTTGATTTTGAACTCTGTATGCCTCCTGCTAAGTTCTATAGCATGAAGGATGAGATGATCCATGAATTGGGGGCCACCAAGGCAGCCATAGTGAGAGAGGTGTGTTTGCTCGGTGCTCTCAAGGTGTCCGGCATTGGAATGGTGCGGGGTGCACTAGAGTTTATGAGGAGCAAATGTGTCCATGACTGCATTATGGATAGAACTGAAACGAATGGTGAGATCTATGGTCCAACTAGTTTTACTGAGCAGGTAAACTGTTAAGTGGTAATAGCTTACTTAAGATCGAACCTTTTTTCCATTATTGTTGGGTTGCAAGAGGAAGAAAACCCATCTCTGAATGAGTAATTGAGAATGATGACTGCAAGTGCACAGATCGTTTATATCTAGTTTTGAAATAAATATATCGATCCCACAAGGAGCAGGAGTATAAAGTCTAATAACTCTTTGAACTAAATACTAGAATAGTAATGCTAAATAACGTTCTAAGTAACAAGATAAAATGCGAGTTTTGTGTAAACGATATTTTTGGGTTTTCAAATAAGAGAACAATAAGTAAACTAAAGTTGTAAGTAAATAAGAGCATGCAAGTATGATTACTAAAGTCTGCAAGATGATAAAGAGTTCTCAGGGAGTAGTGGATCCACCGCTAGTAATTAGAAAGAGTGATCAAAGTTATTATAATGAATAAGACCATTTATGATATCTGTGGAGGAGCTCCATATATGGACGAATAGGCAACAACCACTGCACACATCATCCATCATAACCATAATAGACAGCAATCGACATCAATCGAATTACTGTGCTATCAAGGGACTTTACCCCGTAGGGTGTATCCCATGGCATGGACAATGTTCCGTAAGTTCTACTCGGTTCCCAAGTTGATACGTAAGGAATAACAACAACTTTATAGTCACCGTAAGTGCTATCATCCCTCCGTCTACCAACAAGTAGTTCCCTCCATCTAGTCCTCAGTGAGGCAAATATTGAGTGGTGCGCTTCACCCAACATCAAGATGAAGGAAATCTAACACAGAAACATAATGAACAATATCACATAATAATCTTTATCTCAATTCAATATCATACTAGGGTTTCTCCATCTCCCCAAGAACAAAGGAAACTACTCACACATGAAGGAAATCAACATCATGGATAGAATATGGATGGAGTATGATGATACAATTGAAGACAAGTGCAAATCCAAGATTCAATCTAGAATTACAACAAGTAACCAAAGGGGATCGGTGATGGAGATGTTGTTGATGAAGATGACAATGTAGATCGATGTGGAGGCCTTCAAGATCCTAGTCCCTTCTCCTCTTGTATGATGGTGATGGTATAGATCTGATTGGAGGCGGCTATGGCGGTGGCACGGCGGCAGGGTTCCACCGTGGTGGAGGATATGGCTTGGTGGCTCTCTCTTGGGTCCTCCCTCCTTTTATATAGGCCTTGGGGGTGCCCTAGGGTTCCCCAAATACCTTCATATGACTTATGGAAAGTTTTGGAGCTTCTCCGAGGTGAAATCCTGTCGTTTGCGACCTTTTTACCAACTATACGGCCAAACTATACGGCAGGAACTTTTAGTTCCGACCGTATAGTTGGTCGTTGAACTTGCAGATCCTTTAGTATTTTGGTCTCCATTTCTTAATACGAACTCTGTTTTTTCTTGGGCTCGTTGAGTTCGTCTCGTAGAGGGCTAAAACCCCATGGTCTTGGATATTTATTTTGAGAAGTTGGAAAAATTCACTTTTCCAACCTCTCAAATGGCCAAGTCTGGTCCCTACAGCTCCTCCATACTATGCTCTCTTTGTTCCTTTTTATCCATAATCTTCACCAACACCTACACACATGTCATAGAAAAGGAAAGTGATAAAATTCTGCCTAAACTTCTAAATGCGCAAAGCTCATATGAAAGTAAATGAGAACTAGAAGTCATGCATATAAGGCATAGCTATAGCTAGAAGTAACATGATATGAGAGATAAATGGCACATTTTATATGGCCAAAAGAGGTGGTATTTCACAGCTATCAACTTCCCCAAGATATACCTTGCTCGTCCTCGAGCAGGCAGGGTCGATAATAAATTAATGGTTGTGAAATAACTTATCATTGGAAATCAATGCCTTGCATCCTTATTTCTTCTACAAGCTCGATGAGAGAAAACATGTATTCATACAAGGAAACACAAGCTCAGTTATAAAGACCACTAAAGATTCATCAAAACTTATATGCTCCATGTCAACAGTGAATCTAACTTGCAGACAAAGTTGCGATTCTCTTATTGCACCTTTTGTATAACTTTTCCTATCATTATTTTTTTATGAGGAAAAACTTAGTCACAAATAGATGTCAAGCATAAATAGAAATAAAGTTTATCGATTCTACCCAATCATGTCATCTAGTTAAGGCTCTCAAGTGCAAACATCAGTTATTGAGTTTCAGAAAGTTTATCTCTTAGTAACGAGATTTATGCCAAAAGGAAATGCGAGGACATGTCAAAAGAAGCATAGCATTAGAGTGTCTCTTTTGGTCATCCATATCAATGAATCATGGCTATCAAACACTCATTTTCTATTCTTTGTATTTCTAAAACTTCAGTTCATCAGTAATGAGATCATGCCAAAACTTAGTGTGTTTAATCAGAATGTGCAGGCTAAGAATGGATACTCGTGACCATTACCAAGGTTTCCCTTTTTGGTATAATGATTTCTCATAACGGTCAGAGGAGTATTCCCTCTTTTGCTTCGAACACGGGCCCATGAGAATACCAATGCATACCCAAATATAGCATTTCTGCTACATATGTTGGGCAACTCATAGCCAAACTCCAAGAGTTTCCTCTTTTTGGACTGTTCAAAGGCCAACGGAGTTGTTAGCATCCCATGTTGTGCGACAGTGGTGCATGATACGTTGCTAACGTATCCATAATTTTTGATGTTCCATGCTTGGTTTTATCTACTTTCTTATGTTTTGTCCACACTTTGGAGTACTTTCTATACACTTTCTTGGACTAACCTATTAACAAGGAGGCACAGTGCCAGCTGCCCGTTCTCTGTTGTTTTTGGTTCCAGGAAAGTCAGAAAATGAATATTCTCGGAATTGGACAGGACAAAGCCAAAGTCAGTTTTTCACCGAGGGACACAAGGAGCCAGAATACGAGACGGAGAGGGGCTAGGGGGCCGCCACACCACCTAGCCGCATGGCCCATCCTGGCACGCGCCAGGGGGTGGTCTGGCCGCCTCTAGCACCCCCTCGGCCTCCCCTTTCGCCTATAAGATGCCTCCGATACAGAAACCCTAAGTACCCAATCAAAATTCCAAGAAAGAGTCTGTAGCCGCTGTCATCTCCATCCCTAGATCAGGAGGGATCTGAAGCTCTTCCCGGCACCCTGCCAGAGAGGGGAATTCACCCTAGAGGCCTTCTTCATCACCATGCAATCCTCCGGTGTGATGCTTGAGTAGTTCATCCTTGGACTACGGGTCCATGTAGTAGCTAGATGGCTGGTTCTTCTCCTTTGTGCTATCATGTTTAGATCTTGTGAGCTCCGTTCATGATCAAGATCATCTATTTGTAATTCTACATGTTGTGTTTACGGGGATCCGATGGATATTGAGATGCTATTTCAGATTGATTATTGATTCTATCATGTCTTTGTTATTTGTGATCTTGCATGCTTTCCGTTGTTAGTAGCTATCTTGGCCAAGTAGATGCTAGCAACTCCAAGAGTTAGTATTTATGCTCGATAGTGGGTTCATGCTTCTAGTAATCTGGGGAAGTGAAAGAAATCTCTAAGGTACTAGATGTGTTGTTGCTACTAGGGAGAAAACAACAATCCTTTGTTCATAGAACAATCGTATTATTTACTTTACACGCAATGCGTAATGCAATTATCCGTTGCTTGCAACTTAATACTGGAGGGGGTTCGGATGATAACCTGAAGGTGGATTATTAGTCATAGATGCAGTTGGAATACGGTCTATGTATAATGTTGTAATGCCTAATCAAATCTCAAAGGAGTCAAGATGAGTAGTATATGCATGTATGCTTTCTCGATGTTTGTCAATTGCCCCGCTGTAATTTGTTCACCCAACATGTCATCTATCTTAAGGAGAGACACCACTAGTGAACTATGGACCCCAGTCCTTTCTTTTATCATTAATCTACAATCAACTATTTACTGCTTTCTGTTTACTTTCTGCAAACTATTACTTTCTTCCACTAGATATGTTTAATCCTTTGTTTTCAGCACAACCGGTGGGATTGACAACCTCATCGCAAGTTGGGGGTAGAGTTCTGTGGTTGTGTTGTGCAGGTTTCCACGTTGCTGCTGGCACCGGTAGTGTGCCCTGCCAAATTCTAGCTAGCAACACCTTTGAGGTGTTTCCTTGCTCTTACTGGATTGATAACCTTGGTTTCATAACTGAGGGAAAACTTGCTGCTGTGCTCATCATACCTTCCTCTTGGGGTTCCCCAATGGGCTCGTTATATTTTGGGCTAAGCACTGCAGACATGCATAAAGCAATATTATACTTTAATCAACAGGTCAAGATTTGGCATGCATCTCAATTACCGCTAAACATTAGTTTCTTCAAACAAATCCTTTCCAAGAGTACTATCAAGTCGATCATCACATCTATGGTGTTGAGATTCTTTAAGGATAAACTCTTAAGACAATTAAACAACACCTTATTTAGCATAGAACTCAAAACTTCGAAATATCATTTCCAATTGACAACTCCTTCCGTAAGCAAACTATCAAGTCTATTGTTTTGACATTATGGGGTCTAGCATAACCTATTCATTTAAGACAAAGCTATTTAGTGACAACCAACAAATTTCAAAAGATCTTGATGAAGTATTCATTCTTTCCAAGTGTAGAGATTATGGTAATGTTTTCTAGAGGATCACAAATAGTGTCACAAGCTTGATAAACAATTTGGCAAGATGCATACAAGCTCTAAGTCAACTCATATTGTGCCTATCATGAGCAAGTGTATCCCCATATGAATACAGAACTAGACTCACTTAAACAAGCATTCAAAAACAACGGGATACATGATTGCATTAACCCTTCATCGAATACGAACATTGCACAAGACTCTACACATGCAAAAGTAACCTCCCCAAGCTTAGAACTTTTCAAGAACCAAACTTGAGTATATCACCAAAAGAAAAGAGAAAATACAATTTCCAAAAGAGAGCGTGATAAGTGGTTACCTCCCCAAGCTTAGTTGAAAACAAGGGTGACACACTTTACTATTGAGGTACAAGTAACCTCTCTTTTGATGGACAAAGAACCTTTGATTTAACATATACTTCTTGATATAGCCTGGTGGCTGCCTTCCTTGCGACCCTTCTTGGAAACTAAGAAGAAAATAAAACACTTTGTGTTTTTGAAGGCATGGGGATTAGCTCAAAGTGATAAAAATACAAGTCCCACTGAGTCGGTTCATCAACCTAAGCACCACGCTTAAGTCAACAAACTAGTTCTAGAAGATGCCACTCCTAGATTGTGATGATGTGCAAGCGAAACAGGATATGAGACACGAGTGTGCAGCCCCTATGTGCTTATTAAAAGAGGTTCGAGTTGGAAGGTTTTACCAGACACTGATTGTCAAAGCATTGAATTGAAGTAACCAAGTGGCTCATGCGATTGTTTACATAGTTGGCACTACCGTACACGCCGTCACACAAGGTTTAAGACCCTGCAAAAATAACACACAAAATAAAATGCATCGGTTTGGTATACGAACATAGTTTGCTTACCCCACCGATAAGAGGAAAGTAAAAAGAAAACATGAACTTATATAGAGAATTATAGTCTAGGAGGTTTCTGAGGTAGAATTTTATTGCTTACATATGCTCTCCTTCTCTTGATCATGGGAGAAGCTCCCAGGTGGTCTTTCAAGGTTTTTAGAAGAAGAAACAATAAAATTTTGAGCAATGATTACCTTCCAGTTGGCGTTTGAGGGGTTTTCCCATCTATACGGGTGCAACTATATGGCCAGACCAAAAAGGTCCCGCCATATAGTTAGTCGTTAAACTTATTGTACCTTGAAGAAGAATTTTGATAAAGGCATCGATATCTATACAGCCGTAATTTCTATTCCCGCCGCATAGTTGGTCGTTAAACCTTCAGTATCCTGGAGTAGAAATTTGCAAAGGCATTGATAACAATACGACCGGAACTATATGACTAGAATTTTTATTCCTGCCGTATAGTTGGTCGTTAAACCTTATGTACCTAAGAAAGATAATTTGTCGATGGCAAATATATCTATACGGCCAAACTATATGGCTAGAATTTTATATCCTCGCCGTATAGTTGGTCGTTAAACCTTCAGTAGACATCAAAAAAATTCTATTTCTTTGAGAATTCTTTCTTATCCTGAAACTTAGCGAAACACCTTGTTTTGAAAGTAAAATAACAACTTTAATTTTCAACCAACAACAACATGTATAAAACGGGATTTAAGTACAACCGAGTTATGCAACACATAGTGACAATAAATTCTAACTTTTGAAAACTACAACAAGATAACTCTAGTAGAAAATCATGCAAAGAATAAAAATGCCAATGCAACATGAATGCATCAAGACTCAAGCCACAAAACTAAGAAAGACACCTAATGACTTTCGGGTTGCCTCCCGGGAAGCACTTTCTTATAACCAAGTAAACATGCTTTTATCCATTATTATTTCAATAGATAGGAGCCAGAGAATTATTTATGCTTACCTCCAAAAGAGGTTTGGAGCACTTACTATTATAGCATGGTCGAAGTCTCACCCGCTTACGGTGCATCAACATCACGTAGATAAATGTGTTATTGCTCACAAATGATGATTGATGCGCCATTTGTGGTGAGCATACCTCCCTAGATAACTTCAACAAAAGGATTAGATATTTACATATAAATTCAAACCTTTTACCTTTAATAGCATCATCGGGATACAATTCATAGTACTCTTCTTGGGCTACACTATCACGAGGGAACACTTCATAATACTCATCTTTAGCAGCAGGAAAAAATTGAAAAGTGTCTCTATTCTCTAGTTCATCACCCTTGCTATCAAGTTCATCAGTTCTAGAGTTATCAATCCACTCACAAAAATAAGCATCATCAACAAATATTTCATCAAAGATGTGCTCTCCCGAAACCTTCTCATTAATACTACAAGGATTTATCTCCAGTTTATAATTATTAGTGTTTTCCAAATGAGTATCTAGGCATAAAGCCTCCGCAGATAAATTATCTTCAGTTTCAACATAATAAGAATCATTACTAGAGACTGAGGCATCATAAACAAACTTATTATTAGTAGAATGATATTTGTCTTCAACCTCACCTTTTTGGTGTTCCTCCTCGTTATCCAGTGGTTCCTGCAAAATGTTAGTTTCGGGAACTATTGTTTTACATAGCTCCTTACTCTTTATCACAAGTGCATTCCCAGTAAAATTTTCTTGACAATAATTGACAATATAATCCATAATATTATGATACCTTGCTAAATCCTCATTATTGCTACTTTTCATAATAATACCAATTTTATTAAGCAGGTCATGAGACCCTTCATAAACTATGTATTCCAAGAGTTTTAGATTATTACTGTTTATGTGAGTATTGGTTGATAAAAATTCTTTAAAGAGAGGAATGCATTCATAATCATAAAGCTTGTGTAACACCCCAACATTAGCATTTAGAAATAAGCTGAGATGAGGTATGTGCATTGCATTCATGCATAGAAAATCCGGATAATTTTTGCGCTTTTAAGTAAAACTTGTCAAAGTGATTGAAGCTTCTCTTAACTTGGTGGAACTGAAGTAGATCATCAAGATGACTGTGGTAAGTTTCAAGATGACCTTTGCTAAGATCTTATCTTGGGTAATATAATTTGATCTAAGGATAGGTCAAATGTAATAAAACTAAGTCACAACGCACTTCTTTATAAGGATTACTTGATCTTTTAGAGATCAATAAATGGTATTTTATACAATAACTCAAGGCTGAATACTTAATGTTCTAAAGAGGATATCAAGGTATTAACTACCAAAGACCCTGAATACCCAGTCAAGTATATAGATCAAGCAAAATAAACTCAATAAATCAATTTTCAAACACCTGTTTGTCATAGATATTTCTCCCATGAATATCATTGTAGTTCTTAAATATTATTTTTTATCTTAAAAGTAGTAGAATGGAAAACAACCCAACACATTCATCACAGACTTTGTTGTTATATTAACATATGGCATTCCTAAAAAGATAAGTCCTAGTGTCAATTGATCATCAATATTGAGTGATTAACCCTTGACCTAGTACTTAATAACCTTTAGCTTTGAGCTGTTGTGCTTACCTTCCAAAGACCTTAAGTGATTAATCAGGAGGAATTACCTGTAGTAGAATGTGTCATTCACTACTAGGGAAAACCCTACTCGAGGCGCACTATAAACCCTATCCGAGGCGCATATGATATGCGCCTCTAGCGTCGCCCCTCTAGTATTTGTTATGCGAGGCGCATATCATATGCGCCTCCTATATCCTAGATATGCGAGGCGCATATTGACCATATGCGCCTCCCATACTCAGAATATGCGAGGCGCATATTGATTTGAATGCGCCTCCTATATTCTGCATATGCGAGGTGCATATTGATCCGAATGTGCCTCGTTTATTATTTTTTAATTTCAAAGAAAATGGCGGCCAGATCTGGATCTAGCCGTAATTTCATCGGAGCTCGTCGGAGGCCGTGCCCGTGGCCACAACCTACCACCGCAGGCAAGTGTAGGAGGCCATGGCCATGGGGGTCGCTGGAGATGGTGGAGGAGGATGAGGCTGCCGGAGGTGGTCGTCAGAGGTGGAGGAGGAGGAGGTGTTCGGTGTGGTTGTGGAGGCCATGGCCGAAGTGATCGCCGGAGAAGGAGGAGGAGGAGGTCACCGGAGGAAGAGGAGGAGAAGGTCACCGGAGGAAGAGGAGGAGGATGCCACCAGAGGTGGAGGAGGAGGCGGAGGAGGAGAAGGAGGAGAGGTGGAGGAGAGGTGGAGGTGAAGGAGAAGGAGAGGTGGAGGAGAAGGAGAAGGAGAGGTGGAGGAGAAGGAGAAGAGGTGCTAGGTGGCTGTTTCGAATTTGAATCCGGCTCTACTTATGCGAGGCGCATATCGCGCCTCGAGTAGTTTTTTTATTTTTTTGCAGGAAAAAATCTTCTTTCGACCATAACTTTTTACTCTTTTCGACTTTGGGGATTCTGTAAAATCTAGAACGACCATAGGTCATTGAAATCGAGTAGGAAATTTCGAGAAGATCATTTTGATAGGTTAAAGATTTTTTACGACATCGTATGTAATAGTTATGGCTGTTTTACCGTGCCATGGCCTATTTTTGCAACATACATCGAAATTCATGTTTTTCAATTTTGTCTGGATCTATACCCTAAAAGCTAACTACAACTCAAAGGAATTATTTTTTGAAGTTTCTATCATTTTTGTTTATTTTTTACAAAACTTAAAAGGCGTTCCCGGGGGGGGTGGTGGGATCTGCCAGGTTATAGGAGGCGCATATGGGAATACGCGCCTCGCATATTATCAAGTATAGGAGGTGCATATGGCATTCGGCCATAGATCTCCTCCCGGGCCCATGCAACTTATGCGACGCGCATTCTTCCCATATGCACCTCGTCTATCTAATATATTGGAGGCACATATTATCAAAATGCGTCTCGCATAATATGGGGGTGCCAGATTTCGTCCGTACAAAGACTAGAGGAGGCGCATCCTACAAATATGCGCCTCTCCTATTTTAATACTAGAGGCGCATGCAAGTGCAGTGCGCCTCGCCTATTTTATCGGAGGCGCATATAGTATAAATGCGCCTCAAATGAGCATGTCTCCTATAGCCTTTTCTCTACTAGTGATCATTGATATAATGTGATCTTTAGTGGTGATTAAACCATTTGATATGGGAGGAGTGAACTCACTCATGAGTAACTAGAATAAGTATCTAAACCTAAGAGTTAACTAATACTTGAGAAGCTATGAGAAAGCTAGTAGTGTTAAGAGTATCAAGTAATAACCTTGTTAAACCAAGTAGGTATTAACTTAAAGTAAGTTTCCTTAACAAGACAAGCCTATGAAGAGGCTAGTAACAACCTGTTGCTTAGTACAGTATAGATCCTGATCAGACAAATAGAAGCCTAGGCTTGGTATAGTCAAAGGATGGTGGTCATTATTCTCAAGGCTCTTGAGGATAGATGACTAGTTGACGAAGAAGTGTTGTGAGTATGTGAACCAGGATAAACCTGAGTATGTTGAATTACCTAGTTTGGTCATGAGGAATCAAGCTGGGGTATGCTAACATAAGTGATACTAATTGTATAGAGTAGTGGAAAACAAAGTAGCTTAATAAAGTTTATAACAAGAACAAACTTGTGTTGAGAGGAGTAGTACCTTACCTATTCTAGGAGTTTGATATCATAGGTTATATAAAGAAAAAGGAAACCTTGCAAGTCTTAAAAACAGATGCAAGGCTAATGTAATAGGAGTAGAATGAAGAAATGTTGTAGAAGGGACATGATCATGCCATCATATGTTGATGATTGTGGTGAAGCCAGATGACTAGATCAGTTGGACATAAGAGATCTTAGTAAAGTAGAGGAAAATTTAAAACAAGTATATTTAGAAAGGGAATTTCCTTAACTAGTACCCAAACTTAGAGGTTTGTTGAGGAAAAGTATTCTGGAGAAATCTTTAGTCGATGCCACAGTATGAGGCTGTATAATATTCCACTCTGGCTGGGATATCAACTATAACTACCTGGATAGAAGTCAATCTTTAACCTTTAATCCTTAGGGATTATAATGTTTTGAGAGAATAAAGTGGGTTTTATAGTTAAAAATTTGAAACAAATGAATTGGGTTAGAACATTAAAGGTAATTGGCATTTATTTAATTTCCAAAAAGAGTTAGTTATTATTATTGTTTGAATATATCATTGTTATAAAACAATAAAGGAAATTAATAACAATATATTAGTACAGCTTAAATAGCACTTCTTAATTCTTCCCTTTATTCCATAGGTATTAAATAAATACAACTCTATTTGAAGTAAAGACATTACAAAGATATTTCCAAGGAAATAAAAAGCTTTATTAAAGAATGAATAAATATTACATTGATCTTTACAAAAACTAGAAATTGGAATTACAAAAGATAATTAAAAGAAAAACCTAAACTAACCCTAAACTATTATTTCTAATCACTTGGTCTTGTACCTGCAAATAAGAGGGAAATAGAAATAAAATAAAGAATGGGTTAGTGTTAAATTTCTCTCAGTATCTAACAGAGAAGTGCACTGTCTCTAATCATCATTGAGCAAGTTAAATTAAAGAAGGGACAAAAACCATCAAGTGGAGAATCTGTTCTTTTAAAACAAATAAGCCTCAGAACAACATCACAAGCTGAAGGGAGCAAGTTTCACCCAGATAGGTAATAGTAAATGGACGAGGGAAGTTTAAATTATAGTTACTTGATCTCATCCACAACCAAAGCAAACCGGGAAGCAGCTTACACACCTAAATGCATGCATTGAGGTGCTGGCAACAGAGAGCAAGGGAGTAGTCCAACTCACAGCCGTATAGAGTAAAGGAAGCCTTGCTATCCACTTCACAGGAGAACCAGCCACAATTTCTCACCAGAACACCCAAGGCTAGCACAACAACATCATCAGATCTTGCAACAATATTACAAGATCAAATCACTTTCCACTGTAGAAAACCCAGGTGGTCACCAGCAAAGATGGTGACTTGAGGAGGGGGAAGTATTGGATGAATAACAAGGTCACAGGAGCAACAACACCAGGAGGAGCAAGCCAAGGCCAAAGGGGAAGGCAGAAACAGGCCAGCACAAGGCTACCAAGGGTAATCCCCAACATTTTCAATCCAATAGTGAGTCTGGAGCATATTCATATGAGTAATCATGTTTATATATGGATCTAATCATGCAAGTACATGATACATACATAATAAATAAGCCATCAAGTAAAAACAAGGGGTTTCTACTTGAGGATGGTCTCAGACCAGCATCATAGACCAGGGGATCTAGTTTTAACTAGATGATACTCATCATAGCTGCTGGTACAGGGCACATCCCCAATTGGGTAGCACCTCTGTACCAACAGGTTCATCACTTCTTGAGACCAAGCCTAAGCCTCATCTTTTAAAAACACTTAATCATTTTCCTAAATGATTTAGGAATCATCTATAATAGCATTCAACATCTATCATAAGGCAGAGCCTTTGATCGTAAAAGTTTTGCACTAAAAGCATCATACAAAGCTATATCAGCCAGCAGTAAGGCATCATCACTCAAAAAGAGTGATCTCACAATCACAGCCACGCAGATAGCCACACCAATTTAAAACTTTCTCAACCGAGTGTTCTCTGACAAAGGATAAGGTAACACCAACAAGATCAGCAGAGTGCTAACTAACAAAGACAGAGCAACAGATCATGCTCAATAGAGAGTATCACATGCACCACTAGCAGGTCAACATCTAGGAGATTAACACAATCATATTAACCTAGAAACCAAACTGAACATCACTACAAGGAGGGTCAAACACTAGACATTTAGGGATGAACCCTAAATGGAGAAATCCATCACCAGTGACCACATGGCAAGGATTAGAGATAAGAGAGAGCACAGATAGGAGAAGTAGAATAACTTACTCAAGGTCCTCATAAATTTATTTGAAGAGGAAGTAGAGAGGAGGTCGGTGGCAGAGGGGTGGTAGCACGGGGATCACCCCGAGGGGACACTGCAACCCGCACTTGCACACCACCATGGCAATCATGGAGTAGAGGCGCCACGAGCACCACGAGTACCACAACACTAACGGGGAAGCGCTAGAGCACAACGAACCCTAACCCTAGCCTCGTGTAGAGGTCTGTGCGGCCAGAGAAGAGGGCACCAACGACGAATCGGCTTAGACAGCATTGTGTAGCAGCATCAACTTGGTCTGTCTGCACAAGCAGCCATGGCGGCCGGACTTGGCTGTAATCGTCTGCAGAAGTGTGCATCGGCGCCGAGAGAGTCGCGAGAGATAGGGTGAGGAAGAGAGCGTGTGCGTGGGGGGTACTGGGCGGGTGGGCTGCCTAGTACAGCCAGGTGGTCTTTGACCAGGCCGTGTGGGCCGGGGTTGGTTGGGCCGGGCCAGCCCAGTGGGCCGGGACCATATCCCAAAAGACATATCTAAAAATAAGTATTTACAAATAGGCCCCTGGAACAAAATCAGCTCTAGAAAAATAAATAAAAATCCTAAATATTTATGAAATCACAAAAATATCCTCTATCCAATAAAAATAATAGATAGTAAAGTTTAGGAATTACATATAGATCTATTATTAAAATTATATATGTTCCTTCTGGAATTTTATAAAAATATACAAAATACATAAAATTGAATAAAATTCATTTTCAAGATTCTAAAAGGAAGTACTATTCTAGAAAAATACTAGTTTGTATTTTTGAAAGGTAAATCATGTATAATAGAAATAGTCTTGCTTCCTTAAAGGAATTTTAATTAAAAAGTTAAAAAATCTAATAAATTCTTTTTTAAACCCTTAGAGTAATACTAGTTATTATAAAATTACTAAATGTCAGAATAATATGAATTTAATGAATTCTTAAATAATGCTTTTCTTTTATTAATTAAAAGAAACTTAAAACCTATAGAAGATGGGTAAAACACGCAAAGAAGAAAGAAAATAAATCATTGCATGACAACTATGCATTGCATATTGCTTCTTTAAATATTGTCCTTACCAAGCAATAATGGTTTTCTATAGAAACCAGAGCTCAAGGTTGAGTGGAAGTATCCAACTTCACTACCTTGCAATTACAAGGCAAGTTCACAACTTGCTCATGTCCTTATTTTCTATCAAGTGCTTGTAACTCAAATGTTGTCATCTGCTGCATTTCAAAAAGGTCGAAAACACTATTTTCATAATTAACTTGAAGTATCAGTTGCTGATCCAGGGTGATCAGTTAATCTATCATAACTGGCAATGGAATTGTCATTGTACAGTAATGTAGCATCTAGGACTTAACAACCAATGTTGCCAGTGATTCTAGCACCGTATATTACGCGTTAACCATGAGATTTGGAATGAGACGGAGAAGCCAGATGTATCTTCTTCCTCTCGCATGCATCCGGCTGGCCAGGTCGTGGTTGTTATCCTTGTAGCGTGCATTTATTGGTAATTCATAGAGGATATGCAGCATATGGGTGGGAACCCTCAACGTCCCACGATAGTTCTGGCATCTGATGGTCTATACTAACCAGTGCCGTAATTCAAAATATGGGAATGGCCTACACCAAGGGGACATGCGGGGTCGTGAAGGGGGCAGTGATTTGCTTGGATGATCTACTGGGCCCCACATCACAGAATTGTGGACGGGAAAGATCGACCGGTTGTGCAACAAGGATTTGGTCTCTCATGGGTAAAGCAACACACCTCTGCAGAGTGTAAGAATTGTGACATGTTACTCCCTGTTTCGAGAAGGAGCTATGAACGCGACAGGAAAGGAACCCCATGAAGGTTCTGGTCAACCTGTGAAGGCTGTCGAACATAGTTTTCGGAATAAAAGCAACCTTTGAAGAAATGTTTACGAAAACCTGCATTGCTTACGACCTTTGATATGTGGTTGTCGAAATAGTACATCATACACTTCCTTTTAGTGAACTTGTTGAGTACGCTCGTACTCAACTGTACCTTCTTAACCCTTGCTAGATTCTAAGCCACTGAAGACGACGTCAACATCAATTTCTGCTCAAGAAACTATCATCGGTAGCTCAAGTTCCTCAATAAAGTCAATGAAGTCGACATATACATCAACCGAAGCAAAGGCGAAGATCTTGATTAGTTAGTAGTAAATACTCTAGCCATAACACCTATTTCTGTAGAACATTGCATTAGTAGAAATCACAAGACAGATAGTTTAGATGCTAATCATTTTAGCTAGAGGGTTCTGAGTTATAAATTTCTAGTTCTTCTTCATAAGAAGTTTCCGTCTTTCTCTTTAACCTAGAGAGTTCTCTGGATCTTTTGTAAGGAGTTGAGTTGTAATCTGTAGTCATGTCTTGGACCTGTTGTGTTTCTGTTGTACCACTTTGAGGGATGTAATACTAGTGAACAGTGTTTCATTGGTGTTATGTACATCATGCAGTGGTATACTGGGTCATCACGGCTGGTATCAGAGCATATGCTTTGACCTTAGGTTGGTAAACCTAGTAAAGGGGTAGAACCTGTAGGAAGGATGTTAGCAACAATAAAGAGTTCTCTAGAAATATGATGGATATTGAATTGGGAATAATCTCGTCATGTTGCTAGTGCGGTGATTCTTTATTATTGTGCAATTTTAAATAAGTACCATGAGTTTTAACTCAATATGACTAATGATAATTTCTTATCTATAGTACACGAATGGTACCTAGGTATCCACCTCGGAATGTTCAAGTATTGAACAATACCTTAGATGATTATGAAGATAACTGGACAATCACCCTAAGATAACTTCTATGGAGCCTGGATTGTAAGTCTCGACTTTTGGTCAAGGTTTACAGTTACTATGACGAGCGTATATTGGCCAAGTGCCGTATCCTTATCATGTTACCCAAGAAGTTGGGAGTGCGGGGAGAAATGCCATCAGGAGAAGCAAGATGTATGGCAATAGCTTATCAGATTGCAGTAGTAGCATCCATAACCAAGATAAGGGAACAAAATTCTAAGGCACTGGTAGGTACTACCAATACTGCCATACCTCACGAAACCCTTAATTCTAATCTAGAGTTAGATCATTCTGCTCTAGTAAGGATTAAACCTACTCTGGCAATAGAGTATATGGATGGTTACAAGTCTTTACTGAACATGTTCCATAACACTCATCAAGTACTCGTTCAAGAGTTGGACATGGTCATTGAGGATTTTATTGATCATGCAAAGGTAATGGCATGTAGAAAGAAGTTAGTTAAAGAAGCAAGGCACCCAAAACCAGTCGTTTCAGGGGAGGTGTTTGAGGAAACAGAATTTAATGACCCACACTCTAAAGTCTATGATTATTATCCAATTGAACCTCAGCAACCAGTAGACCCATGGACCAAGTATGAGGGGGGAACAAAAGATTGGAATGCACCCAATCCCAATAATGTTGTTAGAGGAAATACCGAATGGAAAGGTTAGTCTTATGATGCAATCATGGGAAAAACTATACCCTGTGGATCGGGTAAGGGAGTAGAAACCAGTTATAATCCTATAGAATCTTATGGACCATATGGGGGTAATAATAATCCCATTGAGCTGGAAGAGTGTCCTAGTAGTTACTACACCAATATGTATGACTAGATTGTGGAAAAAGCAAAGAATACATCTTACTTTAAAGATGCGCTCGAAAGAGGAAAGAAGAATCTTGAAGAACATAATGAGTATGATAGTCATTTCTCAATGGCTAATCTCAATCTTGGTACTTCTACTCAAGGTTATGCACCTACTAGATGTTCTGATGCACCAGAAGGCAGTCGTCGAACTTCGTGCCATCATGGATGAAAATTCCAAAAGCACGGAAGTGAGTGAGGAAAGTAAGAATAGAAGTAATCCTTAAAGTAGAGTGCTTGAATAATGTTTATATTGGGTAATTCATATTGTAGTGCTTGAGAAGCTTGCTGAAATAAGTGAGAACATGCTCACATGGGAAAGAGAGCTCTTGTAATATAAGGAGGTAGTGTATAGAGGGAGTGTCTTGCCATGGTTGGGAGTTGTAAAATTTCGAGGACATATGTTTCATACATGGTATATATTTGAGTATTTCTTGGCTTTTCTTGGATCTTCTTGATTGATTAGATCTGTACATGAAGTTTGACTTGATGTGCAATTGCATGTTGCATCATCGAGTTATTACTTGATGTTATAGACCTAAGTAGTAAATGTAATTTGTGTAAGGGAGTGATGAGTTTTGAAGATCAAGATAAGGACTTACACGAAGAAGGAAGCTAAATATAGGGTATCAACAATATTAAAAAAAGGGATCAATTCCAACTTATTATGAGCTAGCAATAAGAAGGAGTAGTTGTGCAGAAAAGGTGGAGCATCATGAAGGAAGGAACTCAAATTCACTAAAAATGGGTGATGTTGCTCATAAGCTAACATAATAATTGTACCAAGTTCATGGAAGTAACTTGGAAGAGTGCAAAGAAGAAGTCTTAGAACCAGGGTGGTATTCAAGTTCTGACAATTCAGAGGGAATGCCAGTGAGAAGTCGAAAACCCGTAGGATAATCCATACACCTAGGAGGATCCGCAGCTGGTATCCATAGCTGGTATCCTTGTGGTTTAGCTAGTTAGGTTATCTTTATATAAATTAAAGAGCATAAAACTTGTCCTAAGTTAGGGTAGACCTAAGGAAGTATGAAATTAAAGCAATCGTTTTCAAGGCGCTTCGTAAAGTCGGCATTATCGGTAATAAATAATGTCTAAGAATATAAAAGTAAGACAAGTAATGTTGGAAGATTCATTTCGGAAATCCACAATTGTGTGGGTATACCGCAGATTCTTTCATGAGACCTTATGGAAAAAAGGTATAAGATCGACCAAGAACAACATCCTAACTATAGAGTCAAGGAAGGTTATACATGTAGTTTAAAGACCATTAGGAAACCCCAAGGGGGAGAGTAAACAATAAACACTGAAGTGTTATTATCTAAATTCTAAGTAAGAACTGGAGAATATATATTGGACGATAATAAGATTAAGCCCTATTCTCATAAGGTTATAAGAAGTCATCATTATAAATTATTTCCAAGAGTATGTCCGGATGAAAGATCGAAGGAGATATAATAGATTAAAACTAGTGGACTAGTTTAAGAAGGAAACAACTAGTAAGTTGTGTTTAAGAGTAAAGAGATAATTCCAAAATAGACCCGTGTAGTGTAATAGGAACACCGGATTGGAATGGACAAAATGTGTCCACAACCAATTCTAGATAGGGTTATAAGGACATAATCCGAGAAATTATCATAAAAGGAACCATAGGATAATTTAGAACTACAGATGTTTATTATCGGATATGAAGAGAATTCAAGGAAAAAGATCTAGATCTAGGATACCACAATTATCCCCAATTGTGATCACAATGGAGTTGAGAAATGTTGTAATCAATACAAGTCAATACCTCATTCCGAAATGTAAGAGAGTATGAACTTAGGGGACGAAGTTTATTTTAAGGGGGAGAGTCTGTAACACCCCAGCATTAGCATTTAGAAATAAGCTAAGATGAGGTATGTGCATTGCATTCATGCATATAAAATCCGGATAATTTTCGTGCTTTTAAGTAAAACTTGTCAAAGTGATTGAAGCTTCTCTTAACTTCGTGGAACTGAAGTAGATCATCAAGATGACTGTGGTTAGTTTCAATATGACCTTTGCTAAAATCTTATCTTGGGTAATATAATTTGATCTAAGGGTAGTTCAAATGTAATAAAACTAAATCACAACACACTTCTTAATAAGGAGTACTTGATCTTTTAGAGATCATTAAATGGTATTTTATACAATAACTCAAGGCTGGATACTTAATGTTCTAAAGAGGATAGCAAGGTATTAACTACCACAAACCCTGAATAGCCAGTCAAGTATATAGATCAAGCAAAAGAAACTCAATAACTCAATTTTGAAACACCTGTTTGGCATAGATGTTTCTGCCATTAATATCATGGTAGTTCTTAAATATTAATTTTTATCTTAAAAGTAGTAGAATGGAAAACAAGCCAACACATTCATTATAGACTTTGTTGTATATTAACATATGGCATTCCTAAAAATATAAGTCCTAGTGTCAATTGACCATCAATATTGAGTGATCAACCCTTGACCTAGTACTTAATAACCTTTACCTTTGACTTGTTGTGCTTACCTTCCAAAGACCTTAAGTGATTAATAAGAAGGAGGAATTAGCTATAGTAGAATGTGTCATCATTGATAGAATGTGATCTTTAGTGGTGATCAAACCATTTGATATGGGAGGAGTGAACTCACTCATGAGTAACTAGAAAAAGTATCTAAACCTAAGAGTTAACTAATACTTGAGAAGCTATGAGAGAGCTAGTAGTGTTAGAGTATAAAGTAATAACCTTGTTAAACCAAGTAGGTATTAACTTAAAGTAAGTTTCCTTAACAAGACAAGCCTATGAAGAGGCTAGTAACAACTTGTTGCTTAGTATAGTATAGATCCTGATCAGACA
The DNA here is from genome assembly GCA_023614405.1 of Avena insularis. Classification (NCBI taxonomy): domain Eukaryota; kingdom Viridiplantae; phylum Streptophyta; class Magnoliopsida; order Poales; family Poaceae; genus Avena; species Avena insularis. The sequence goes on from CM042690.1 coordinate 548,255,529, forward strand.
TATAGAAGCCTAGGCTTGGTATAGTCAAAGGATGGTGGTCATTATTCTCAAGGCTCTTGAGGATAGATGACCAGTTGATGAAGAAGTGTTGTGAGTATGTGAACCAGGCTAAACCTGAGTATGTTGAATTACCTAGTTTGATCATGAGGAATCAAGCTAGGGTGTGCTAAATTAAGTGATACTAATTGTATAGAGTAGTGGAAAGCAAAGTAGCTTAATCAAGTTTATAACAAGAACAAACTTGTGTTGAGAGGAGTAGTACCGTACCTATTTTAGGAGTTTGATATCATAGGTTATATAAAGAAAATGGAAACCTTGCAAGTCTTAAAAATAGATGCAAGGCTAATGTAATAGGAGTAGAATGAAGAAATGTTGTAGAAGGGACATGATCATGCCATCATATGTTGATGATTGTGGTGAAGCCAGATGACTAGATCAGTTGGACAGAAGAGATCTTAGTAAAGCAGAGAAAAATTTAAAACAAGTATATTTGGAAAGGGAATTTCCTTAACTAGTACCCAAACTTAGAGGTTTGTTGAGGAAAAGTATTCTGGGGAAATCTTTCGTCGATACCACAATATGAGGTTGTATAATTTTCCACTATGGCTGGGATATCAACTATACCTACCTAGATAGAAGTCAATCTTTAACCTTTAATCCTTAGGGATTATAATGTTTTGGGAGAATAAAGTGGGTTTTATAGTTAGAAATTTGAAACAAATGAATTGGGTTAGAATATTAAAGGTAATTAGCATTTATCTAATTTCCAAATAGAGTTAGTTATTATTATTGTTTGAATATATCATTGTTATAAAACAATAAAGTAAATTAATAACAATATATTAGTACAACTTAAATAGCACTTCTTAATTCTTCCCATTATTCCATAGGTATTGACGAGTGTTTAACTCGTCAATGCCCATTGTTATGGACTTGGGTTTTGGAGAAGTAGGGAGCGCTGGAGGCATCAGTCGGCTATCAAACAAGCACACATGGACGCAAGTTTTACCCAGGTTTAGGCCTCGTAGAGGTCCCTACTCCTGCTTGTCTGCTTTTGGAATTAACGAAGGAATCGAAGATTACAGGGGCGCGCAGAAGCAATCTGGCAAGAGTTGTGGAAACTAGGCCTCCCAGCCTTTATATAGATAGGCTAGGTCTCGGGTAGCAGGTCGAGTCGGTTACAGATTAGGGTTTTCCCTTTAAACTTTCTAACTTAAGCTTCTTATTGTCTCGCAAGCAAGCGAGAGTCCATGTGCCACTCGAATTCTCCATTTGGGCCTTGGCAACGCCGTGGGCTTCCGCCGTATCTGGACCGTATATACCGAACTCGAGTACCTGTAGGGTATACCCATGTCAGGTATTAAATAAATACAAGTCTATTTGAAGTAAAGACATTACAGAGCTATTTCCAAGGAAATAAAAAGCTTTATTAAAGAATGAATAAATATTACATTGATCTTTACAAAAACTAGAAATTGGAATTACAAAAGATAACTAAAAGAAAAACCTAAACTAACCCTAAACTATTATTTCTGATCACTTGGTCTTGTACCTGCAAATAAGAGGGAAACAAAAATAAAACAAAGAATGGGTTAGTGTTAAATTGCTCTCACTATCTAATAGTGAAGTGCATTGTTTCTAATCATTATTGAGCAAGTTAAATTAAAGAAGGAGCAGAAACCATCAAGTGGAGAATCTATTCTTTTAAAACAAATAAGCCTCAGAACAACATCACAGGCTGAAGGGAGCAAGTTTCACCTAGATAGGTAATAGTAAATGGATGAGGGAAGTTTAAATTATAGTTACTTGATCTCATCCATAACCAAAAAAACATGGGAGTAGCTTACACACCTAAATGCATGCATTGAGGTGTCGAAAACAGAGATTAAGGGAGTAGTCCAACTCACAGCCGTATAGAGTAAAGGAAGCCTTGCTATCCACTTCACAGGAGAACCAGCCACAATTTCTCACCAGAACACCCAAGGAGAGCACAAGAACACCACCAGATGTTGCAACAATATTACGAGATCAAATCACTTTCCACTATAGAAAACCCAGGTGATCACCAGCATAGATGGTGACTTAAGGTGGGGTAAGTATTGGATGAACAACAAGGTCACAGGAGCAACAACAACAGGAGGAGCAAGCCAAGGCCAAAGGGGAAGGCAGCAACATGCTAGCACAAGGCTACCAAGGGTAATCCCCAACATTTTCAATCCAATAATGAGTCTGGAGCATATTCATATGAGTAATCATGTTTATATATGGACCTGATCATGCAAGTACATGATACATACATAAGAAATAAGCCATCAAGTAAAAACAAGGGGTTTCTAATTGAGGATGGTCTCAGACTAGCATCATAGACTAGGGGATCTAGTTTTAACTAGATGATACTCATCATAGCTACTAGTACAGGGCACATCCCCAACTGGGTAGCACCTCTATACCAATAGGTTCATCACTTCTTGAGAACAAGCCTAAGCCTCATCTTTTTAAAAACACTTAATCATTTTCCTAAATGATTTAGGAATTATCTATAATAGAATTCAACATCTATCATAAGGCAGAGCCTTTGATCATAAAAGTTTTGCACTAAAAGCATCAGCCAAAGCTATATCAGACAGTAGTAAGGCATCATCACTCAAAAAGAGTGAGCTCACAATCACAGCCACACAGATAGCCACACCAATTTAAAACTTGCTCAACCAAGTGTTCTCTGATAGAGGACATGGTAACACCAACAAGATCAGTAGAGAGCTAACTAACAAAGACAGAGCAACAGATCATGCTCAACAGAGAGTATCACATGCACCACTAGCAGGTCAACATCCAGGAGATTAACACAATCATATTAACCTAGAAACCTAACTGAACATCACTGTAAGGAGGGTCAAACCCTAGACATTTAGGGATGAACCCTAAACGGAGAAATCCATCACCAATGACCACATGGCAAGGATTAGAGATAAGAGAGAGCACAGAGAGGAGAAGTAGAAGAACTTACTCGAGGTCCTCATAAATTTATTTGAAGAGGAAGCAGAGAGGAGTCCGGCGGAAGAGGGGTGGCGGCACAGGGAGCACCGAGGGGACGCTGCAACCCGCACCTACACACCACCGTGGAGATCATGGAGGAGAGGTGCCACGAGCACCACGAGTACCACAGCACCGACGGGGAAGCGCCAGAGCACGGCGAACCCTAACTCTAGCCTCGTGCAGAGGTTAGTGCGGCCAGAGAAGAGGGCACCAACAACGAATCGGCTTGAACAGCATTGTGCAGCAGCGTCGACTTGGTCATCTTGTACCATGGCGGCAGCCAGGCCGACCGGATTTGGCCGGAATCGTGCGCAGCAGCGGCGGCGGCATCGAGCGCTAGAGAGAGTCACGAGAGATAGGGTGAGGAAGAGAGAGTGTGCGTGGGGGTACTAAGATGGTGGGCTACCCAGTACAGCCAGGTGGTCTTTGACCAGGCCGGGTGGGCCGGGTCTGGTTGGGCCGGGCTAGCCCAGTGGGCCAGGCCCATATCTCAAAAGACATATCTAAAAATAAATATTTACAAATAGGCCCCTAGAACAAAATCAGCTCTAGAAAAATAAATAAAAATACAAATAATATATTTATGAAATCACAAAAATATCCTCTATCCAATAAAAATAATAGATAGTAAATTTTAGGAATTAAATATAGATCTATTATTAAAATTATATTTGTTCCTTCTAGAATTTTATAAAAATATACAAAATACTTAAAATTGAATAAATTCATTTTTAAGATTCTAAAAGGAAGTAGTATTCTAGAAAAAATACTAGTTTGTATTTTTGAAAGGTAAATCATGTATAATATAAATAAAGTCTTGTTTCCTTAAAGGAATTTTAATTAAAAAGTTAAAAAAATCTAATAAATTCATTTTTAAACCCTTAGAGTAATACTAGTTATTATAAAATTACTAAATGTCAGAATAATATGAATTTAATGAATTCTTAAATAATGCTTTTCTTTTATTAATTAAAAGAAACTTAAAACCTATACAAGATAGGTAAAACACGCAAAGAAGAAAGAAAATAAATCATTGCATGACATTACTATGCATTGCATATTGCTTCTTTAAATATTGTCCTTACCAGGCAATAATGGTTTTCTGTAGAAACCAGAGCTCAAGGTTGAGTGGAAGTATCCAACTTCACTACCTTGCAATCACAAGGCAAGTTCACAACTTGCTCATGTCCTTTGATTATTTTCTATCAAGTGCTTGTAACTCAAATGTTGTCATCACCTGCATTTCAAAAAGGTTGAAAACACTATTTTCATAATTAACTTGAAGTATTGGTTATTGATCCAAGGTGATCAGTTAATCTATCATAATTGGCAATGGAAACGCCATTGTACAATAATTTAGCATCTAGGACTTAACAACCAATGTCGCCCGTGATTCTAGCGCCATATATTACGCGTTAACCATGAGATTTGGAATGAGACGGAGAAGTCAGCTGTATCTTCTTCCTCTCGCATGCATCTGGATGGCCAGGTCGTGGTTGTTATCCTTGTAGCGTGCATTTATTGGTAATTCGTAGAGGATATGCAGCATATTGGTGGGAACCCTAGATGTCCCACAATAGTTCTGGCATCTAATGGTATGTACTAACCAGTGCCGTAATTCAAAATGTGGGCATGGTGTACAGCAAGGGGACATGCGGGGTCATGAAGGGGGCAATGATTGGCTTGGATCATCTACTGGGCCCCACATCATGGAATTGTGGATGGGAAAAATTGCCTTGTTGTGCAACAAGGATTTGGTCTCTCATGGGTAAAGAAACGCACCTCTGCAGAGTGTAAGAATTGTGACATGTTATTCCCTGTTCCGGGAAGGAGCTACGAACGCGGCAGGAAAGGAACCCCATGAAGGTTCTGGTCAACCTATGAAGGCTGTCGGACATAGTTTTCGGAATAAAAGCAACCTTTGAAGAAATGTTTACGAAAACCTGCATTGCCTACAACCTTTGGTCTGTGGCTATAGAGATAGTACATCATACACTTCTTTTTAGTGAACTTGCTAAGTATGCTCATACTCAACCGTACCCTCTTAACCCTTGCTAGATTCTAAGCCATTGACGATGACGTCAACATCAATTTCTGCTCAAGAAACTATCATTGGTAGCTCTAGTTCCTCAATAAAGTCAATGAAGTCGACATATACATCAACCGAAGGAAAGGCGAAGATCTTGATTAGTTAGTAGTAAACACTCTAGCCATAACACCTATTTCTATAGAACATTGCATTAGTAGAAATTGCAAGACGGATAGTTTAGATGCTAATCATTTTAGCCAGAGGGTTCTGAGTTATAAATTTCTAGTTCTTCTTCATAAGAAGTTTCCTTCTTTGTCTTTAACCTAGAGAGTTCTCTGGATATTTTGTAAAGAGTTGAGTTGTAATCTGTAGTCATGTCTTGGACATGTTGTGTTTCTGTTGTACCACTCTAAGGGATGTAATACTAGTGAACGGTGTTTCATTGGTGTTATGTCAACGACTATAGTGTACTACATAATGCAATGGTATGCTGGGTCACCGCAGCTTGTAAGGCTCACTATTATATTGCCTCATCCCTTCAAATACATTTGACAAATTACCAGAATAGTAATCCACCTTCTCCCACATGTCCATTAGTTGCATATCCTCAAGGATTAGTGGTTCTTCTTCGTGTTCATCCTCTTGTTCGGAAGGAACTTCATCCTCCTCCAATGGGATTTGCAGTTCTTCTTCCTGTTCATCCTCTTCTTGGGAAGGAACTTCGTCCTTCTCTAATGAGATTTCCTGCAAACAAGTAACTTTGTGCGCTACGGGTTTTCTCCATGCCATACTCCTCATAATAAGTGTATTCTCACTAAAATGTTCATGAGAATACCAAGAAATACGTTGCAGGATTTCATAAGTTGTTTTATGAGAACACTATCTTCACTATTAATACGTGATATGACATGTATTATCAACTCATGGGCACCTTCAAAGATAATATACTCTAATACTTCACTAGTAACATCACCATTATTATAAGACACTGAATATTTATTAAAGGTATCACAACATTGAAAACGAAAGTAGTGCCCAAGTTTCATACATCGAGGACATATTATTGGATCGTCTATCATATCCGAAGAAATTAAGTTTTTAGCATATTCCACTATTTGGGAATACATTTCTCTTACCATCATATTGCTCACTTGTTCTTCAAAATACTCATCCTCCTCTTCCAATGAGGATTCATGTCCCATGTTAATAGCATCACAATATTCGTAGAAAGATTCATCTTATAGTCCCTCACCAAAGTCCCCAAAATCACTGTTTAGGCACGAATCCTCCTTAGAACAATCATCATAAGTTTGGGGCTTATAGAAATCATTACTAGATAATGAGATATCATTTCCATGCATACTATTTGTGTGTGGAAAGTTATTTTCAGATGTAGGAGATTCAAGTGGTTGATCAAGTTGCCCCTCTTCATTCTTACGAAGATAATTCGTGAATAGCTCAGCGATAGTCTTACCTTCGGGCTTACCTTACACTAGTTGAGAGGGTGCAACATCAAGTGCCACCTCTTTATTAACAACATGTTCCGGCGGTTTAGGTGGAGGCTCTTTGAGTGGACTTCCCTCCACATTATCTTTTGGAGCACCCTGCAAAAGGTTAGATTCTTCCATGGTAGCTTTAATCCGACAAACAATAGATTCATTATCATGGAAGTTACCTTGGCAATAGCAGAATATAGGGTGAACTTCTTTATAGATCATATGAAGTGGTTTACTTTCTACCTGTATATCTCTTAGATGAAATATCAACTCTTGGCAACCAGTAAAAAGCACAAATTGTAATGTGTCCTCCCTAGCAAGGCATTTAAACTCATGTCTATTATAGTCTGCTAGTTCGGTATCAAAATTATACTTACATTGATAATTGAGGTGATCTGGAGATTCGCAACAATCACAACATAATTGATAAGAGGCACATAGTGGGGCTTGTTCGTCTGCGGTGCCAAAGTTGGCAGGCCAGCGCATGGCGGTACCTAAGTTGCCTGAAATTACCGCGTTTCGAAAAGTTGGGCCGCCAACTACTAAGAGGGGCCATTTCGAGGCAAACTCATCTCACCCCTGCCAAATTCAAACATTCCGTTAAACTGACCCGTGAAGTAGACGGTCGGGACTCTCATGTCGGTCATCTTTCCATGACGCGGGCGCCAACGCGGCAACCTCTTAGGCAAATCGAGCAGATAAGTAGATTGGATGCGTTGACCAATTTCACAAATCCATTCCCAGCTTTCCCCTAGCACCGGCGGCGTCGGAATCCACCCTCCAGGCAGGACGATCCCTTCGGACATTTGACTTCCGGTGCCAAGTTGCTGCGCCCAGTTGCTGCGCCCAGTCGCTAATCCCGAGCTCCAATGGCGCATGCCGTAGCCGCCGTTGCGAGGCTTTAGCCCGCCTCCGCCGCCGACGAGCTGAGCAGCTCGGAGGATGGCAGATCCTACTATCAAGAAAGAAGAAGTTTTGTCTACAAGTGGGTGATCTACCCTTCTCTTTGCTATTCGCACTAGTTACAACTGCTAGCTGGCTACTAAACCTCAAATTTTTTGTTAGCCCAACGCTGACAAACATATTTTGTCCATAGTTTTCTATCAAGTGGGATCTGCACGGACCCCCCTTACCTGGTTATGGTAGTCCTCTACAGGTACGACTCTAAGGGCAAGTGGTATGGAAGCCATTGTTTCACGATGGAAGAAGTGCCTGCGTAGATCTGCACTATATCTGGTATGGTTGTTGCTCTGCGTAATCATGTTGAATTATGGCCGAAGCAGACTACAAAGTTCAGCTTCATGGATGAACGTGGCATCATGGTTCCTATAACGTGTGACAGCCAGCTAATTGGGTTGATGAAAAGGTATGCTTCGGCTGCCATGTTTGACCTGAAATGTCATGTACTGGATGTGGAAGCTGCTGCAACTGGGAGTCGCCCTTCTATTCTTGGATAGGGTGGTTGCTCGAACCCAATTAGCTCCTGGTAAGCAAAGGTCTCTTGGGGTTCGCATGTTTGTGCTGAATTGTAATTTTTGTTTTATTTACTCTGTAGATATTGGGCAGTTATGCAAAAGTCTTGTTTCTTTGACAGGAAGTGCCGCAAGGTTAGAAACATGACTGTCGGGTCAGTCATTTTGCTGCCCGAAGAAATTAAAAACAAGTGGAAAGATGTCATTTTGCTGCCCGAAGAAATTAAAGACAAGTGGAAAGATGATGCTGGACACGATTCTGGTGCCCATTGTCCCGGCGATGCAGAGTACGTGAAGCTAAGAAAATTGGCACCAATGAAGATGAAGAAGGCAGGAAATGAAGAAGCCATTGGACGTGAAGGCTTGGCAACCAGGCTGCGGAAGAAGGCTGCTGGCAATGAAGATGCATAGTAATGTGTTGAACTTGAACCTATATATGTAATTCTATTAAATTCTGATCGCTCTGTGTGTGGCACGTTGCTGGACGAAACAATCTACCCATGTTCTATGAGTAAAATGTACCACGACTTAGGGTTTGGAAACGCCCGAGTCAGTAGTTGAATCCGAAATTGTGATTGTGCCACTGCTATCTGAAAACAAGGATCCACCGGTTCCACGATTGTTGAGGGGCAGTAGGTCTCCAAATACGACGGAATGTAAGTGGCACATAAATAAATTATTTAAGCTGCCACACTCCACGAAGCAGCAACTTATTTTAGATACTGCACAACGACGTGGCAACATAAACAGCAATGTTCTCACTGATAATGCCCAGATGAGGAGGAAATGGGTACCACTTTCTGGCATAATCTTGAGCCCGTCTATCTCACCGCCTCTCTGCTCCTGCATCCCCTGCATCTGGCGAAGCTCCCGGATCTCCAGTAACCGGGTGTACGTGCTTCCACTTTATAAATTATGGTTGTGCCATTTTCATGCGGCACAATCCACGTAGATTACGTTTAAACAAACCACCAATGTCAGAATACACTAGTAGAAAAGGTGTCTTTGGTCCACGGTCACGTTCCCAATCCGGGACAGAGATCTAAATCAAGGCAGAAATTGATCTAAATCACAAATTCTTCCACAAATTAATCGAGGCAGAGATCTAAATCGAGGCATTTCATTACTTCAACCACAAATTCTTCTAAACAAATGTGTGATTTCACATCCTACATTAATTCAACCACTAGTCAACAATTTCACTTCCGCTGCCACTGTCCTCCGAGCCGCCGGCTTCCTCGTCGCTGTCGAACGGAACCTCCACGATGTCCGCATTGTTCACGAGACGGAGCACCTCTTCGCATCGAGCGGCGGCGATGACGGTGTACTTGGTCCGTCCAGGGACGGACCAGAACCTCTCCCGCCCTTCTTGGTTGCGGAGATCCTAGTGCACCACGCGCCTGTCAATGATGCGGTTGCCAATCTTGGCCTTCCGCTCCCTCTTGAACAACGCCGGCCAGTACGGGCTGGCCGCCACGTACCCAGGCAGCGCCCTCTTCCACGTGGGCATCTGGCGGTGCCGCGCCGCGATTTCGCTCTCCATCTCGGCTCGGCCAGGTAGCGGAGCCACCGGCACCCCCGTAGAGATGATGCGCCATCCGTGGGGCACCTTCACGGTTGGCGGCGAGAGGATGTCGAAGTTCGCGAACATCACTGCCTCGTACAAGTTCAGATCGGGCATCTCCATGCCGGCGTGGTGGAGATTGGAGAGGACGAGGGGATGGACGACGAAGCGACGCGCTGTGGCGCCTCCTATTTGTACACGAGGACGACGAAGCGACGGTCAGACAAAAGAAGTAATGCGGGGTCAGACAAAGAAGTAATGTGGGGTCAGAGCAATTTTTTTCCTCCCTGGAATCCGGGACCAATAGTTCATACCGCTAGGTCAACAAGTACAAATATTACAACTTAAAAAGGCACGGAGCTTAAGCTAAATAGAACTAGTTATCACACATCTCCTTGATCTTACTAATCTTGGCCCGATGCGCATCTTCCTGCGAGAGCAAGGATCGAACTGTCTGCTCCTTCCTTTTAGCATCTGTCTTGCACAACTTCAATTGTTTCTCTGCATTTTTCCTCATGCACTTGTCAATACTCGTAGTTGTGTACTGCAGGACTTTGGCCTGGTGGAGATCATTCCTTGCTCGAGTCAGTTCTTGCTCTGCTTTAGCCTTCAGGGCAAACGCCGCGTCCCTCTCCTTCTCGACTTTGATAACCTTGTCTTGCAACCACCTGAGATCTCGCTTATGCTTGGTCGTGTCAACTGGTTCCCATAGCTTCATCTCAACACTGTCAAGAAGTGAGATGAATACGGATTCTTTCAACTCGACAGTCATTTCCCATAGTCTGTCTAGCGGTTTCTGGCATCGATTTGGGCCACTCTGGATCTACCCATTTGACAACACCGCAACTTCCGCCTTGCATCATTGCACGATGTCCTTGACACCATATAAACCTCCTGCCTGCGTTTCGTCCTTCGAAGGCTACAAATTTAGCGAGCACATATCCATGTTTACATACCAGAGGACTGTCTTCATCCTCTAAACCATGATAGTCATAGTCATACATCGTATGGTTGGCCTAACACATCATATGCGCATGAGTAAACAGATTAGACCTAGCTCAAAAAATAGATAACTGGCCACAGATGATAGAAATAGAGATGACGTGACTCACATCGAAATCACCGTCCCTGTCGTCACGACGCGTTTCCTCGCCGTCTCCCCTTGAACCCATGGCGAGAGGGGAGGGGGTGGCTGCCGGAGAGGGGATTGGGATGGAGGCATCGTCGGCTTGCGGCTACGGCAGGATGGTAGTGAAGTGGGGAAAGTGGCTTCGAGGGTAAGGAAGAGAAGTACGGGGAGGAAGAGAAGTAATGGGGACGTGACACTGGGATGTGGCCCACTGAACTCGTGAGACGTGACACTCGCAACAGGGGAGCGCCCGGTGTTGCCAGTTTGTCCAGAGCAAGCGTGGCCAATCATGCCGCAGAATAGCCTACTCGCGGATCGCTCTCACGAAGACCATCCCAATCGTCCAAGCGCCCCAATCGAACGGTATGTAACAATCGTCAAGCAGAACAACTGTGTTAGGGCATGCCTTCTAGAAGACTCGGTCTAACGGCTACCCATGCAATGACACTGGTGTATCCATGTGTGGTTTGTGAAAAGAAGAGACATGCAATCACACTAGGTGGATCCATATGTGGTTTATGGAAGTAACAAACATGCAATGACTCTAGTTGTGATTCATGAAAAGAACTGACATGCAGTGACACTAGGTGTGGTTCATGAAAAGAACAGACATGCAATGACACTAGTGGATCCTGATGTGGTTCATGAAAAGAACAGACATGCAATGACACTGGTGGATCCTTATGTGGTTCATGAAAAGAACAGACATGCAATGACACTGGTGGATCCTTATGTGGTTCATGAAAAGAACAGACATCCAATGACACTGGTGGATCCTTATGTGGTTTGTTTAGAGGAACAGACATGCAATGACACCGGTGGATCCACGTGTGGTTAATGAGAAGAACACACATCCAATGACACTGGTAGATCCTTATGTGGTTCGTGAAAACAACAGACATGCAGTGACAACGGGTGTGGTTCATGAAAAGAACAGACATGCAATGACACTGGGTGTGGTTCATGAAAAGAATAGATATCCAATGACTCTAGCTATGGTTCATGAAAAGAACACACATGCAATGACACTAGGTGTGGTTCATGAAAAGAACAGACATGCAATGACACTGGTGGATCCTTATGTGTGGTTCGTGAAAAGAACATACATGCAATGACACTGGTGGATCCTTATGTGGTTTGTTTAGAGGAACAAACATGCATTGACACTGGTGGATCCATGTGTGGTTCATGAGAAGAACACACATCCAATAACACTGGTGGATCCTTATGTGGTTTGTTTAGAGGAACAGCCATGCAATCACACTAGGTGGATCCATATGTGGTTTATGGAAGTAACAGACATGCAATGACTCTAGCTGTGATTCATGAAAAGAACATACATGCAATGACACTAGTGGATCCATGTGTGGTTCATGATAAGAACAGACATGCAATGACACTGGTAGATCCTTATGTGGTTCATGAAAAGAACAGACATGCAATGACACGGGTGGATGCATATGTGGTTTGTTAGGAGAACACACATGCAATGACATTGGGTGTGGTTCATGAAAAGAACAGACATGCAATGACACTGGTAGATCCTTATGTGGTTCATGAAAAGAACACACATGCAATGACACTGGGTGTGGTTCATGAAAAGAACAGACATGCAATGACACTCGTGGATCCTTATGTGTGGTTCATGAAAAGAACAGACATGCAATGACACTGGTGGATCCTTATGTGGTTTGTTTAGAAGAACACACATGCAATGACACTGGGTGTGGTTCATGGAAAGAACACACATCCAATGACACCGGTGCATCCTTATATGGTTTGTTTAGAGGAACACACATGCAATGACATTGGGTGTGGTTCATGAAAAGAACAAACATGCAATGACACTGGTGGATCCTTATGTGTGGTTCATGAAAAGAACAAACATGCAATGACACTGGTGGATCCTTATGTGGTTTGTTTAGAAGAACACACATGCAATGACACTGGGTGTGGTTCATGAAAAGAACACACATCCAATGACACCGGTGGATCCTTATATGGTTTGTTTAGAGGAACACACATGCAATGACATTGGGTGTGGTTCATGAAAAGAACAGACATGCAATGACACTGGTGGATCCTTATGTGTGGTTCGTGAAAAGAACAGACATGCAATGACACTGGTGGATCCTTATGTAGTTTGTTTAGAAGAACACACAGGCAATGACACTGGGTGTGGTTCATGAAAAGAACACACATCCAATGATACTGGTGGATCCTTATGTGGTTTCTTTAGAGGAAGACACATGCAATGACATTGGGTGGATCCACGTGTGGTTCATGAGAAGAACACACATCCAATGACACTAGTAGATCCTTATGTGATTCATGAAAAGAGAAGACGTGGAGTGACACTGGGTGTGGTTCATGAAAAGAACAGACATGCAATGACACTAGGTGTGGTTCATGAAAAGAATAGACATCCAATGACCCTAGTTGTGGTTCATGAAAAGAACACGCATGCAATGACACTTGGTGTGGTTCATGAAAAGAACAGACATGCAATGACACTGGTGGATCCTTATGTGTGGTTCATGAAAAGAACAGACATGCAATGACACTGGTGGATCCATATGTGGTTCATGAAAAGAACACACATGCAATGACATTGGGTGTGGTTCATGAAAAGAACACATGCAATGACACTGGATCCTTGTGTGGTTCATGAAAAGAATAGACATGCAATGACACTGGTGGATCCTTATGTGGTTTGTTTAGAAGAACACACATGCAATGACACTGGGTGTGGTTCATGAAAAGAACACATGCAATGACACCAGTGGATCCTTATGTGGTCTGTCTAGAGGAATGACACATGCAATCACACTAGGTGGATCCATATGTGGTTTATGGAAGTAACAGACATGCAATGGCTCTAGCTGTGATTCATGAAAGGAACATACATGCAATGACACTAGTGGATCAATGTGTGGTTCATGAAAAGAACAGACATGCAATGACACTGGTGGATCCTTATGTGTGGTTCATATGCAATGACTCTTGGTTCATTCATGAAGAACATACATGCAATGACACTGGTGGATCCATGTGTGGTTCATGAAAAGAACACACATGCAATGACATTGGTAGATCCTTATGTGGTTCATGAAAAGAAGACATGCAATGACACTGTGGATCCATATGTGGTTCATGAAAAGAACACACATGCAATGACATTGGGTGTGGTTCATGAAAAGAATGCATATGCAATGACACTGGTAGATCCTTATGTGGTTCATGAAAAGAACACACATGCAATGACATTGGGTGTGGTTCATGAAAAGAACAGACATGCAATGACATTGGTAGATCCTTATGTGGTTCATGAAAAGAACAGACATGCAATGACATTGGGTGTGGTTTATGAAAAGAATAGACATGCAATGACATTGGGTGTGGTTCATGAAAAGAACATGCATGCAATGACCCTGGTGGATCCATATGTGGGGTTCGTCAGGAGAACATGAATGCGATGACACTGGGTGTGGTTCATGAAAAGAACAGACATGCAATGACACTGGTAGATCCTTATGTGTGGTTCATGAAAAGAACAGACATGCAATGACATTGGGTGTGGTTCATGAAAAGAACAGACATGCAATGACACTGGTGGATCCATATGTGGTTTGTCAGGAGAACACACTTGCAATGACAATGGGTGTGGTTCATGAAAAGAACACACATGCAATGACACTGGTAGATCCTTATGTGGTTCATGAAAAGAACAGACATGCAATGACACTGGGTGTGGTTCATGAAAAGAGCAGACATGCAATCACACTAGTGGATCCTTATGTGTGGTTCATGAAAAGAACAGACATGCAATGACACTGGTGGATCCTTATGTGGTTTGTTTAGAAGAACAGACATGCAATGACACTGGGTGTGGTTCATGAAAAGAACAGACATGCAATGACACTGGTGGATCCTTATGTGGTTTGTTTAAAAGAACACACATGCAATGACACTAGGTGTGGTTCATGAAACGAACACACATCCAATGACACTGGTGGATCCTTATGTGGTTTGTTTAGAGGAACACACATGCAATGACATTGTTTGTATCCACGTGTGGTTCATGAGAAGAGAACACATCCAATGGTGACACTGGGTGTGGTTCATGAAAAGAACACACATGCAATGACACTTGGTGTGGTTCATGGAAAGAACAGACATGCAATGACATTGGTGGATCCTTATGTGTGGTTCATGAAAAGAACAGACATGCAATGACACTGGTGACTCCATATGTGGTTTGTCAGGAGAACACACATGCAATGACATTGGGTGTGGTTCATGAAAAGAACAGACATGCAATGACACTGGTAGATCCTTATGTGTGGTTCATGAAAAGAACAGACATGCAATGACAATGGGTGTGGTTCATGAAAATAACAGACATGCAATGACACTGGTGGATCCTTATGTGTGGTTCATGAAAAGAACAGACATGCAATGACACTGGTGGATCCATATGTGGTTTGTCAGGAGAACACACATGCAATGACATTGGGTGTGGTTCATGAAAAGAACAGACATGCAATGACACTGGTAGATCCTTATGTGTGGTTCATGAAAAGAAAAGACATGCAATGACATTGGGCGTGGTTCATGAAAAGAACAGACATGCAATGACACTAGTGGATCCTTATGTGTGGTTCATGAAAATAACACACATGCAATGACACTGGTGGATCCTTATGTGGTTTGTTTAGAAGAACACACATGCAATGACAATAGGTGTGGTTCATGAAAAGAACAGACATGCAATGACACTGGTGGATCCTTATGTGGTTTGTTTAGAGGAACACACATGCAATGACACTAGGTGTGGTTCATGAAAAGAACATACATGCAATGACACTCGTGGATCCTTATGTGTGGTTCATGAAAAGAATAGAGATGCAATGACACTGGTGGATCCTTATGTGGTTTGTTTAGAAGAACAGACATACAATGACACTGGGTGTGGTTCATGAAAAGAATAGACATGCAATGACACTGGTGGATTCTTATGTGGTTTGTTTAGAAGAACACACATGCAATGACACTGGGTGTGGTTCATGAAAAGAACACACATCGAATGACACTGGTTGATCCTTATGTGGTTTGTTTAGAGGAACAGACATGCAATCACACTAGGTGGATCCATATGTGGTTTATGGAAGTAACAGACATGCAATGGCTCTAGCTGTGATTCATGAAAGGAACATACATGCAATGACACTGGGTGTGGTTCTTGAAAAGAACAGACATGCAATTACACTTAGTGTGGTTCATGAAAAGAATAGACATCCAATGACTCTAGCTGTGGTTCATGAAAAGAATAGACATGCAATGACACTTGGTGTGGTTCATGAAAAGAACAGACATGCAATGACACTGGTGGATCCTTATGTGTGGTTCATGAAAAGAACAGACATGCAATGACACTGGTGGATCCATATGTGGTTTGTCAGGAGAACACACATGCAATGACATTGGGTGTGGTTCATGAAAAGAACAGACATGCAATGACACTGGTAGATCCTTATGTGTGGTTCATGAAAAGAATAGACATGCAATGACACTGGGTGTGGTTCATGAAAAGAATAGAGATGCAATGACACTGGTGGATCCTTATGTGTGGTTCATGAAAAGAACAGACATGCAATGACACTGGTGGATCCTTATGTGGTTTGTCAGGAGAACACACATGCAATGACATTGGGTGTGGTTCATGAAAAGAACAGACATGCAATGACACTGGTAGATCCTTATGTGTGGTTCATGAAAAGAACAGACATGCAATGACATTGGGTGTGGTTCATGAAAAGAACAGACATGCAATGACACTGGTGGATCCTTATGTGTGGTTCATGAAAAGAACAGACATGCAATGACACTGGTGGATCCATATGTGGTTTGTCAGGAGAACACACATGCAATGACATTGGGTGTGGTTCATGAAAAGAACAGACATGCAATGACACTGGTAGATCCTTATGTGTGGTTCATGAAAAGAAAAGACATGCAATGACATTGGGCGTGGTTCATGAAAAGAACAGACATGCAATGACACTAGTGGATCCTTATGTGTGGTTCATGAAAAGAACACACATGCAATGACACTGGTGGATCCTTATGTGGTTTGTTTAGAAGAACACACATGCAATGACACTAGGTGTGGTTCATGAAAAGAACAGACATGCAATGACACTGGTGGATGCTTATGTGGTTTGTTTAGAGGAACACACATGCAATGACATTGGGTGTGGTTCATGAAAAGAACATACATGCAATGACACTCATGGATCCTTATGTGTGGTTCATGAAAAGAACAGACATGCAATGACACTGGTGGATCCTTATGTGGTTTGTTTAGAAGAACACACATGCAATGACACTGGGTGTGGTTCATGAAAATAACACACATCCAATGACAATGGTGGATCCTTATGTGGTTTGTTTAGAGGAACAGACATGCAATGACACCGGTGGATCCACGTGTGGTTCATAAGAAGAACACACATCCAATAACACTGGTAGAGCCTTATGTGGTTCATGAAAAGAACAGACATGCAGTGACACTGGGTGTGGTTCATGAAAAGAACAGACATGCAATGCCACTGGGAGGTTTTCATGAAAAGAATAGACATCCAATGACTCTTGTTGTTGATCATGAAAAGAACACACATGCAATGACACTGGGTGTGGTTTATGAAAAGAACATACATGCAATGACACTGGTGGATCCTTATGTGTGCTTCATGAAAAGAACATACATGCAATGATACTGGTGGATCCTTAAGTGGTTTGTTTAGAGGAACAAACATGCAATGACACTGGTGGATCCATGTGTGGTTCATGAGAAGAACACACATCCAATGACACTGTTGGATCTTTATGTGGTTTGTTTAGAGGAACACACATGCAATCACACTAGGTGGATCCATATGTGGTTTATGGAAGTAACGGACATGCAATGACTCTACATGTGATTCATGATATGAACAGACATGCAATGACACTGGTGGATCCTTATGTGGTTTGTTTAGAAGAACAGACATGCAATGACACTAGGTGTGCTTCATGAAAAGAACAGACATGCAATGAAACGGGTGGATCCTTATGTGGTTTGTTTAGAAGAACACACATGCAATGAAACTGGGTGTGGTTCATGAAAAGAACACACATCCAATAACACTGGTGGATCCTTATGTGGTTTGGTTAGAGGAACACACATGCAATGACATTAGGTGGATCCACGTGTGGTTCATGAGAAGAACACACATCCAATGACACTGGTAGATCCTTATGTGATTCATGAAAAGAACAGACATGAAGTGACACCGGGTGTGGTTCAAGAAAAGAACAGACATGCAATGACACCGGGTGTGGTTCATGAAAAGAATAGACATCCAATGACTCTAGCTGTGGTTCATGAAAAGAACAGACATGCAATGACACTTGGTGTGGTTCATGAAAAGAACAGACATGCAATGATACTGGTGGATCCTTATGTGTGGTTCAGGAAAAGAACATACATGCAATGACACTGGTGGATCCATATGTGGTTTGTCAAGAGAACACACATGCGATGACATTGGGTGTGGTTCATGAAAAGAACAGACATGCAATGACACTGGTAGATCCTTATGTGTGTTTCATGAAAAAAAGACATGCAATGACATTGGGTGTGGTTCATGAAAAGAACAGACATGCAATGACACCGGTGGATCCTTATGTGTGGTTCATGAAAAGAACAGACATGCAATGACACTAGTGAATCCATATGTGGTTTGTCAGGAGAACACACATGCAATGACATTGGGTGTGGTTCATGAAAAGATCAGACATGCAATGACACTGGTTGATCCTTATGTGGTTCATGAAAAGAACACACATGCAATGACACTGGGTGTGGTTCATGAAAAGAACAGACATGCAATGACACTGGTCGATCCTTATCTGTGTTTCATGAAAATAACATACATGCAATGACACTGGTGGATCCATATGTGGTTTGTCAGGAGAACACACATGCAATGACATTAGGTGTGGTTCATGAAAAGAACAGACATGCAGTGACACTGGTAGATCCTTATGTGTGGTTCATGAAAAGAACAGACATGCAATGACATTGGGTGTGGTTCATGAAAAGATCAGACATGCAATGACACTAGTGGATCCTTATGTGTGGTTCATGAAAAGAACACACATGCAATGACACTGGTGGATCCTTATGTGGTTTGTTTAGAAGAACACACATGCAATGACACTAGGTGTGGTTCATGAAAAGAACAGACATGCAATGACACTAGTGGATCCATATGTGGTTTGTCAGGAGAACACACATGCAATGACATTGGGTGTGGTTCATGAAAAGAACAGTCATGCAATGACACTGGTAGATCCTTATGTGGTTCATGAAAAGAACACACATGCAATGACACTGGGTGTGGTTCATGAAAATAACACACATCCAATAACACTAGGTGGATCCATATGTGGTTCATGAAAAGAACAGTCATGCAATGACACTGGTAGATCCTTATGTGGTTCATGAAAAGAACACACATGCAATGACACTGGGTGTGGTTCATGAATAGAACAGACATGCAATGACACTGGTGGATCCTTATGTGTGGTTCATGAAAAGAACACACATGCAATGACATTGGTGGATCCTTATGTGGTTTGTTTAGAAGAACAGACATGCAATGACATTGGGTGTGGTTCATGAAAAGAATAGACATGCAATGACACTGGTGGATCCTTATGTGGTTTGTTTATAAGAACACACATGCAATGACACTAGGTGTGGTTCATGAAAATAATACACATCCAATAACACTAGGTGGATCCATATGTGGTTTATGGAAGTAACAGACATGCAATGACTCTAGCTGTGATTCATGAAAAGAACATACATGCAATGACACTGGTGGATCCATGTGTGGTTCATGAAAAGAACAGACATGCAATGACACTTGTAGATCCTTATGTGGTTCATGAAAAGAATAGATATGCAATGACACTAGTGGATGCATATGTGGTTTGTCATGAGAACACACATGCAATGACATTGGCTATGGTTCATGAAAAGAACAGACATGCAATGACACTGGTAGATCCTTATGTTGTTCATGAAAAGGACACACATGCAATGACACTGGGTGTGGTTACTGAAAAGAACAGACATGCAATGACACTAGTGGATCCTTATGTGTGGTTCATGAAAAGAACAGACATGCAATGACACTGGTGGATCCATATGTGGTTTGTCAGGAGAACACACATGCAATGACATTGGGTGTGGTTCATGAAAAGAATAGACATGCAATGACACTGGTAGATCCTTATGTGGTTCATTAAAAGAACACACATGCAATGACACTGGGTGTGGTTCATGAAAAGAACAGACATGCAATGCCACTGGTGGATCCTTATGTGTGGTTCATAAAAAGAATAGACATGCAATGACACTGGTGGATCCTTATGTGGTTTGTTTAAAAGAACAGACATGCAATGACACTGGGTGTGGTTCATGAAAAGAACAGCATGCAATGACACTAGTGGATCCTTATGTGGTTTGTTTAGAAACACATGCAATGACACTGGGTGTGGTTCATGAAAAGAACATACATCCAATGACGCTGGTAGATCCTTATGTGGTTTGTTTAGAGGAACACACATGCAGTAACATTGGGTGGATCCACGGGTGGTTCATGAGAAGAACACACATCCAATGACACTGGTAGATCCTTATGTGATTCATGAAAAGAACAGACATGAAGTGACACTGGGTGTGGTTCATGAAAAGAACAGACATGCAATGACATTGGGTGTGGTTCATGAAAAGATCAGACATGCAATGACACTGGTGGATCCTTATGTGTGGTTCATGAAAAGAACAGACATGCAATGACACTAGTGGATCCATATGTGGTTTGTCAGGAGAACACACATGCAATGACATTGGGTGTGGTTCATGAAAAGAACAGACATGCAATGACACTGGTAGATCCTTATGTGGTTCATGAAAAGAACACACATGCAATGACACTGGGTGTGGTTCATGAATAGAACAGACATGCAATGACACTGGTGGATCCTTATGTGTGGTTCATGAAACGAACACACATGCAATGACATTGGTGAATCCTTATGTGGTTTGTTTAGAAGAACAGACATGCAATGACACTGGGTGTGGTTCATGAAAAGAATAGACATGCAATGACACTGGTGGATCCTTATGTGGTTTGTTTAGAAGAACACACATGCAATGACACTAGGTGTGGTTCATGAAAAGAACACACATCCAATAACACTAGGTGGATCCATATGTGGTTTATGGAAGTAACAGAGATGCAATGACTCTAGCTGTGATTCATGAAAAGAACATACATGCAATGACACTGGTGGATCCATGTGTGGTTCATGAAAAGAACAGACATGCAATGACACTGGTAGATCCTTATGTGGTTCATGAAAAGAACAGATATGCAATGACATTGGTGGATGCATATGTGGTTTGTCAGGAGAACACACATGCAATGATATTGGGTGTGGTTCATGAAAAGAACAGACATGCAATGACACTGGTAGATCCTTATGTGGTTCATGCAAAGAACACACATGCAATGACACTGGGTGTGGTTAGTGAAAAGAACAGACATGCAATGACACTGGTGGATCCTTATGTGTGGTTCATGAAAAGAACAGACATGCAATGACACTGGTGGATCCATATGTGGTTTGTCAGGAGAACACACATGCAATGACATTGGGTGTGGTTCATGAAAAGAATAGACATGCAATGACACTAGTAGATCCTTATGTGGTTCATTAAAAGAACACACATGCAATGACACTGGGTGTGGTTCATGAAAAGAACACACATGCAATGCCACTGGTGGATCCTTATGTGTGGTTCATAAAAAGAACAGACATGCAATGACACTGGTGGATCCTTATGTGGTTTGTTTAAAAGAACAGACATGCAATGACACTGGGTGTGGTTCATGAAAAGAACAGACATGCAATGACACTAGTGGATCCTTATGTGGTTTGTTTAGAAGAACACACATGCAATGACACTGGGTGTGGTTCATGAAAAGAACACACATCGAATGACACTGGTAGATCCTTATGTGTTTTGTTTAGAGGAACACACATACAATGACATTGGGTGGATCCACGTGTGGTTCATGAGAAGAACACACATCCAATGACACTGGTAGATCCTTATGTGATTCATGAAAAGAACAGACATGAAGTGACACTGGGTGTGGTTCATGAAAAGAACAGACATGCAATGACATTGGGTGTGGTTCATGAAAAGAGTAGACATCCAATGACTCTAGATGTGGTTCATGAAAAGAACAGACATGCAATGACATTGGGTGTGGTTCATGAAAAGAATAGACATGCAATGACACTGATGGATCCTTATGTTGAAAAGAACAGACATGCAATGACACTGGTGGATCCATATGTGGTTTGTCAGGAGAACACACATGCAATGTCATTGGGTGTGGTTCATGAAAAGAACAGACATGCAATGACACTGGTAGATCCTTATGTGGTTCATGAAAAGAACACACATCCAATGACACTGGGTGTGGTTCATGAGAAGAACAGACATGCAATGACACTGGTGGACCCTTATGTGTGGTTCATGAAAAGAACAGACATGCAATGACACTGGTGGATCCATAGGTTGTTTGTCAGGAGAACACACATGCAATGACACTGGTGGATCCATGTGTGGTTCATGGGAAGAAAACACATCCAATGACACTGGTGGACTCTAGCTGTGGTTTGTTTAGAATAACACACATGCAATGACACTGGTGGATCCATGTGTGGTTTATGAGAAGAACACACATCCAATGAACTCTAGTGGATCTATCTTGGCATAATTTGATGTATTCCAGATGTATTTTATTGTACAAGACACTTTCTATTTTTATACTACTCGGTTTTGCCCTTGGTTTTATGTGGTACTACTTAGTTTTGCCCCCCCTCTCTATCTTTCATAGAAGCCCAAACCTGTGCTCACCCTGTCTGCTACTCCCTGATTGGTTGTCATAGTTGTCACGTGGATCGTGCGCACCAACCGTTGATTCTGTGCGATCCAACGATGATCGTTGCACATGTCGTTCCCTTCACAGTACAGCATGAGACAGCACGGACGTCTCCCTCAGCGAGACTTCTACAGGAAGGAACACGATGCCGTCCATGGAAAAAGTCGTCGAGCGGTCATGTCAAGTTTAATCAAGTCTGAAAAGCCTACTACTTCTACTACAACTCATGCATAGGGCAACAGGGTCATCGAGTGCACGGTTGTCGACGAGACGCTGCAATTTATTGCCACTTGATTTTAATCAGACATATCCCATTTTTACACAGCGCTCTCAATCTCACTTCCAACTGGGCCCTGCCGCTAGTAACTTCCATGAGTCAAGCCCCCCTCGAGTAGATCTAACGTTTCTAGAAATTAGTTCCGCGTCACTTGCATGTAGTGGAATCGAGGTCTGCCATGAGCGTGTTTTCAATGCAGCTCTAAAGTGGAGACTGTGGCTGTTTCCAAAAAAAAGGGTGGAGATCGTGGTAGCCCCTCGCCCCCTGCCCACCACACGTGTCCACTTGAGGACTACGAACGGTCCGGTGTTTATAACCCCCCTCGACCTTCTTCTTCCATGAGCTCGTGTCATTTCCCCCAGTCTGTCTAGTCCCAAGACCCCAATCGACACCTGCCGTGCATGCCGAAGCTCCCTCATTTGCACTACCTCCTTCCCTTGGTGCGCCATGAAGCGTACGCATGGAGACGATCCGGAGGTGAAGCCAGTTGAAGGCGCAGCAGCAGATGGCTCGGCTGCTGCAGCGCGCGGAGGCGTCTTCTCCGGGCACGAACGCCGCTCGTCGCCGCGCCGTCGAGGGTGCGAACTCATCCGTCCAGCCAGTAGCCGTCGCCGCCGAGCAGCAGGTGGTAGCCGTCGCTGCCGAGCAGCAGTTGGTAGCCGTCGCCGCCGAGCAGCAGGTGGTAGCCATCGCCGCCGAGCAGCAGGTAGTAGCCGTCGCCGCCGAGCAGCAGGTGGCCGACAACGTCGTGGCCGACAACGTCGTGGTGCCAGCGGCAGATCTGGATGGGGGGCAGGCGGCAGGCGGAGGCAATCCGGTGATCTACATCGACGACCCCATCGCCGTTCAAGAAATCTTCGACGCAATCGCGGAGAATGATGAGTTCGAGGAGGAGGTCCCTGATGAGGAGTCCGAGGTACTACATTGCTAGCTTCTCTAGTCGCAGCCGCAGTTTTCACTGTTCATACATAGGATTTGCTCAATCGTGTACAGATTCTTTTGCTCTTGAAGTAGGGTAGTATATATATGATTCGATCGGTTGATTGATGCATCTGCCATCTAGTCACAAAACCCCAATCCGTCTAGTCACAAAACCCCAATCTGCTCATCTGCCATCTAGTTGAGTTTGCTAGTTGAGTGTTGATTTCGATACACAGCAGGCCTATAACATTATATTTCTATTTCTTACTGAGCCGAATGATTCAATTTTGCCCCAAAATAGTGCAAGGGCATCTGATGGTCTCGTTTTCTTAGGGATGGTTAGTGGCCCTGAGGCACCAATGCACATAAACAATATAGGTTGTGTTGTTGGTATTTTGGTTCTCCGACTCCATCGCTGAAAAAAATGAGGCCCTAATTTTTTCTCTCATATGGAAGCTAAATATATAATATTTGTATTGTTTCTGATCTATGAATGCGTTGTATGATGCATTTTTATATCCCTAAATATTGTTTTGTATGATTACATTTTAATTTCTTATTGTGGCCAATGATTCAAATTTGCCCCAAAGAGAGGCAAACACATTGGTGTCAAAGTTTTACAGGGATGAGTGAGCGAACCTGGGGCCATGTAAAAGATCAATATAAGTTGTGCAATTGTTACTTGGTTCGCTTACGCCATCTCTGTAGAAACTTATGAGGCTGCAATCTTTATTCTACATTCATAGAACTATGATATTTAAATTATCTATTCCATGCATTCATAGTGTATAAGAATTGCATTTTAGTTTGTCACCGAGGCCGATGATTGAAATTTGCCCCAAAAGAGTTCAAGGGGAGACACGTATGATGGTGTCGTGTTTTAGGGATGGGTTAGTGAACCTGAGGCAGCAATGCACACAAACAATATAGGTTGTGCTATTGGTACTTTGGTTCCCCAACTCCATCTCTGAAACAAATTATGAGGCCCTTGATTTATTCTCATATGGAACTACATATATGATCCTTGAATTGTTTCTGATCTTTTAATGATTGGTATGATGCATATGTATATGAATGGTTTTGATCATAAGTATTTTTAACATGTACCTGAAGATTAATTGTTTGGTTTTTTATTTATAATTACAATATTTTGGCTTGTTTTTGTACCTGACTATGTATATCCTTGAATAATGTTTTGTACGATTACATTTCAATTTGTTATTGTGGCCAATGATTCAAATTTGCCCCAAAAGAGAGGCAGACACATTGGTGTCAGATTTTTTCAGGGACGAGTTAGTGAACCTGGGGCGATGTACAAGAACAATATAGGCTGTGCAATTGTTACTTGGTTCACTTACGCCGTCCCTATAGAAACTTATGAGGCCTTAATCTTTATTCTACATTCATAGAACTATGATATTCGAATTACCTATTCCACGCATTCAGTGTATAAGAATTACATTTTAGTTTGTCACCGAGGCCGATGATTAAAATTTGCCCCAAAAGAGTTCAAGGGGAGACACGTATGACGGTGTCGTGTTTTAGGGATGGGTTGGTGAACCTGAGGCAGCAATGCACACAAACAATATAGGTTGTGTTATTGGTACTTTGGTTCTACAACTCCATCTTTGAAACAAATTTTGAGGCCCTAGATTTAATCTCATATGGAACTACATATATGATCCTTGAATTGTTTCTAATCTTTTAATGATTGGTATGATGCATATGTATATGAATAGTTTTGATCATAAGTATTTTTAACATGCACTTGAAGATTAATTGTTTGGTTTTTTATTTATAATTACAATATTTAGGCTTGTTTTTGTACCTGACTATGTATATCCCTGAATAATGTTTTGTACGATTACATTTCAATTTCTTATTGTGGCCAATGATTCAAATTTGCCCCAAAAGAGAGGCAGACACATTGGTGTCAGATTTTTTTAGGGACGAGTTAGTGAACCTGGGGCGATGTACAACAATAATATAGGCTGTGCAATTGTTACTTGGTTCACTCACGCCATCCCTGAATAAACTTTTGAGGCTGCAATCTTTATTCTACATTCATAGAACTATGATATTCGAATTATCTATTCCATGCATTCATAGTGTATAAGAATTACATTTTAGTTTGTCACCGAGGACGATGATTGAAATTAGCCCCAAAAGAGTTCAAGGGGAGACACGTATGATGGTGTCGTGTTTTAGGGATGAGTTGGTGAACCTGAGGCAATAATGCACACAAACAATATAGGTTGTGGTGTTGGTACTTTGGTTCGCCAACTCCATCTCTGAAACAAATTATGAGGCCCTAGATTTATTCTCATATGGAACTACATATATGATCCTTGAATTGTTTATGATCTTTTAATGATTGGTATGATGCATATGTATATGAATGGTTTTGATCATAAGTATTTTTAACATGCACCTGAAGATTAATTGTTTGGTTTTTTATTTATAATTACAATATTGAGGCTTGTTTTTGTACCTGACTATGTATATCCCTGAATAATGTTTTGTACGATTACATTTCAATTTCTTATTGTGGCCAATGATTCAAATTTGCCCCAAAAGAGAGGCAGACACATTGGTGTCAGATTTTTTCAGGGATGAGTTAGTGAACCTGGGGCGATGTACAACAACATTACAAGTTGTGCAATTGTTACTTGGTTCACTGACTCCATCCCTGAAGAAACTTATGAGGCCGCAATCTTTATTGTTGGGGACATACTTTCCGGGTATCCTCACAGTTCCTCACTGACCAGGGTGGCCCACTTTGGGTTAAAGCATTGCTTCACGGGCGGCCCAGTCAGGGAGAAAGACGGAGTCCATTCCGGCTACGGGAAGGCCCAGAAGACTTACTGACTTAGGCCCATAATGTTACTTGTAGTTCAAGATGTACTCTGTAACAGACTCTTAGTCGTAGCCGGATAGATCTCTCCTGTAAACCCTAGGTCGGATATCTATATAAGCCGTCCTAGGGAGAGCCTATAGGGCACCACAATACTCTAGACCCTCAACTAGCACAAGCGAAACCCTTGTAACCCATATTCCGGCTCTGCTGTATTACTAGATTGCTAGCAGGAGTAGGATCCGTCCAAAGTCGGCGGATTCGAACCTGGGTAAACTTGTGTGCTCACCGTCCCGGAATACCGTACGTCTCACACCCCTCTCTTCCACACGCCTCGAGGACCCCCTCATGGCGTACTTGTCATCAATCCGACGACAGTTGGCGCCCACCCTGGGGCAAGTGAGCTACGGATCTGCGTTCCGGGCGGAATCTGCAAGAATCGGAATCGGCGAGACTATCACCGTCGGTCGCATCCTCTATGCCAGCGACGTCCCTCTCATCGTTCTCGATGAGACTTGGATTCCGGCAAAGGAGGTCGTGACTGCCTACACAATCATGTCTTTTGGCGAGAGCGATGTTTACATCGGTTTCACTGAACCTGCCTAACCCACCCCAGCGGTGATGATAGAGGCAGAAGAATTTTCTGGGTCCCCTTTGTCTGCGGAGGCGGCAGAATTCCGGATCTCAGAAAACCCTAATCCCACCCAGCCCGCACCAGTTGCGGAGATAGTGGAGAAACCCGAACCTAAAGAAGACCTAGCGGTCAACGTCGAATCTGGAGTGGATCTCCCCGGAGGAGCCGAATCCCAAATCAACCCACCCATGGAAGTCGAAATCCAGGAGGAGCATATCAACGACACTGATTCCGGCTCTGATGATGCCGGAACAGACATGCCTTTCCTAAGGTAACACTACGACGTATGATACTGCAAGGCGAAAACGCAAATGCAATCCTTGAAACCATCAAAAGTTTCGATATGGCTGATCGCGAAAGACGCAGGTACCTCAGGAGGCACGCGTCGCACTTTGTCGGATACGTGGGATCCGGATCCGGCTCTGCCGATGCTGGAGAAAACACCGACTCGGTGCTAGAGGCAATCGGAACAAACGTCGACGTACCCGCATCCTCGGATGAGTCGATGACGTCAGCAGATTTCCGAAAGTTCTCCGCAGAATATGAAGAAGAGTACAACTCCAAAGCTGCAGAAGAAGGAGAAGCCATGGATGAAGGATCCGGGGAACACTCTCCCAAAACGCAGGATGACATGGACGTCGGAGATAATCCCGAGGTCCAGATGTCCGAACGTACCAATCAGAGCTTGACTCCGAGAAACGGAGCCAAAGCCGTCTATGCTACCGGTGCTGCCAAGAAGGCAAAGAAGAAGAACAAGAAAAACAAGACCCCGGCAAAAGACCCTCTGACAGAGGAGGTGATTGCCGAGGAATACGAAGAAGACTCGGATGGAGCACTTATCCCAGACGAGCTGAAAAAAGAAGCATCGGTGGATGGACACGTGATCACTGAAGGTGCGTGTAAACTCATCGATGCCGCATTAACCACACCTATCCCTACAGCTGCAGAACTTACTGCAGATGAGCTGGATGAAAGGGCGCAAGCCCTAGAAGCGCGTCGTCAACAACTCCTCGATGAAGCCAAAAACATCGAGGTGGAGAAGAAACGCATGTCGAACAAGGAGTACATGTCTCGTCTGCATCAGAAGACACGGAAGCGTCACATAGATGACAACCAATTCCCACGTGTCCGTGCCGTCCTTTTTGGAGATGAGATGGGGAAGCCACGGAAAGATAGCAAGGGAGATTGGGTATACCCAACACCAGTACAGAATATCGTGGCAGCCCGAGAAATTCTATCGGATAATCCAGGACCAGAGGAGATCCGTTTGGGTATCAAGCTACTCAACAAGGGACTGGAGCAGCAAAAGGTCGCCCTGTCCGGAAGTCAAAAACTGGTCTTAGATGCTGACCAATGTCGCACAGATCCGGCATGGGCTGACGTAAGACCCCATTACGTTCCGGAGCAGCATTATCGCCCCGAACGACAGGAAGACAATTATTCGAGAACCGGATCGTCAGGACAGCATCGCAAAACTACACGCGGCTGGAGCAACGTCGCACCAGCGGCCGAGAAAGACGCCATCGCTGCCTTGAATCCGACAAATCCTCCCCGATGAGAATCTAAGGATCGAAGGGGAGAAGATAAAGAGAAACGTCGGGAGGAGGATCATCAGAGAATGCCACCTCCTAGACATGAGAACCGTCCGGCTGAGCCTCACTATGGTGGGAACGACGGACGAAGAAACGACGGAAACCATGCAGGCACAAGCCGGCAGGGGGCTCGTCGTAGTCAAGACCCTCCCCGGAATCGGAATAATGATGTTCCGGACGGAGGCCGGCGATCAGCCGGAAACTATCCAGCTGCTCCACTCTCTCCACCACACAGTCATCACAATGGCTCCTATGGAGGACAAGGAGGACGACATGGCGGAGGAGGTGGTGGCAGAAGCCGAAGTCCGGCTCCACGGCACCGTAGCCACAGCCGGCATTCGGGACGATCTCTATCCCCGAATGACGCAAGACATAGGATCAACTCCAACATAGAGGCTCGGCGCTATGAAAATGATGACGTGTACATGGGTCCAAAGTGCTTCGATACACGCATCAGAGCTACAAAATTCCCGGAAGGATTTGCTATCTCAAGACATATCCAAGCCTACGACGGCATTGCTCGGCCAGACACCTGGTTATAGGACTTTTTCCAAGCTTGCTGCATCGCCAAAGGCGGAAATAGCCTGGTCGCAACCCGATATCTCCCACTTATGTTGCGGAATACGACATGATCATGGCTCAATGAACTTCCGGCAAACACCATCCATAACTGGTATGATTTACAAAGCGCGTTCTTTCGGAATTTCGAAGGCACGTGTAGCATCCCAATTGTCTAACAATTGCAATGCTACTAGCCTAGTCTATATATAATGGCTACTTCCTATATATAATTGTTGCATCATCATTATATCATGCTCATGTCATCATGCCTCCTTGCATTTGAGCATCATATAAAACCCTTTTGATTTGGTTCTTCTCTCATATGCATTGTTAATTGTGTTTGCCTCTTGATATTGTATTTGGTTGTTGATATATTGTTAAATGCCCAAGTTGAGTTGGGGGCATATCTTTTATTCCACTCCACCACCTTTCTTTCACCACCTTATAATTCCACCATCCCACTAATTATGAGCTTTGCACTTTATGGGTTTTACCTCTAGCTCATGTGGGTTGGGATGGATCCAATTCTTTTTCCACATGCTCTCATCTTAGCATCAGGTTGTTTCACATTATTGATATGTGGAGCCACCTTTGCATGCATTATGAGTAGTGCCCTTTTTCCTAGTTTTCATATGGATTATCATGGATTTATGCTCATGTTGGGGTATTCTTGGGACTATTAAACATCTAGTGGAATAAACACATTAGCAAGTCCCAATTATAATCAAATGTGATCATCTCCATCTACTCCACTTGGAACTTTCTTTTAAATTCTTTTGCTTGGCTTTATTCCAATTTTGGGTAATGCATAAGAATAATGCCAGGTTAATATTATTATTTTCACAATATTTTAATCATGGCAATTATCATTTTTGCATGGGCCATGCAAGAGTACCCCACCTTTAGCCTTTGCTTCTCTCTTGGTTTTGTTTGGTTTTAATTTTGTGGAGCCATGGCCATCCATCTTCCTCTACCCCTCCTTTTGGCTTGGCCTAGTTTGATCTTGCTTAAACCCTAAACCTCCTTCCCTCTCTAATCTCTTCTCCAGATCTTACACCTAAGCTAAACCCTAAACCTAACCCCTCATCTACCCTAGTTACACCCTACCACCACCATGGGCACCATCTAAACCTACCCTAAACTGAGGCCTCTAGCTAACCCTAGCTTCCTCCATTCTATCTCGGCCTCTCTCCTCTCTTCGACAGGCAGGCCCACCTGGCTACCCCTCTCCCTGGTCCCACCTATCTACCTCTCCTCTCTCCTAAGCCCTAGCCCGAGCCTCTAACCCTAGTCGAGCCTCACCTCTCTCTCTAGCCTCTCTCCCTGCCTCAGCAGCCCCACCCCGAGCTCCCCTCTCTCGCCTGGTCCACCTGCAGCCACTCCCCATGCCTACCTGCCCCAGCCGAGCCTGCCTAGCACGTGAAGGAGAAGGAAAAAGTGGCCGACGCCACCTTTCCCCTCCACCACGCCATCTACCCCCTCTCTCCGTTCCTATCTTATCCCACCTCTCTGCTTCGCCCAGATCCATCCCCAGAACTCCCCAGGGCCTTGCCCTCTCCTCTCCTTCCTCTCCACCTCCGGCCACCCTCTCTCGCTGGCCACCGTCGGCCTCCTCCGCATCCCGTCGAACCAGCCGGTGGCGTGGCGCTCTGGGTGCCGCGGAAGACCAAGGGCCCTCCCCTGCAACGTCCTGTACGTACCAACGAGGAGGAGGAGGACCAGAGCCACCAGGACGACGCCGCTCCGACGCGAAACCCTAGCTTCGCCGGCCTCTGCATCGTCGTTGATCCACCCCGTCCCAGCCCGATCCGTCTGCACCAACCTCCCCGCGGTGAGCGTCCGACCCTCCCAGACATCCTCGTCGTTGCAGTCGTGGCCTGGTCGCGCCGGACGTTCCATCAAACGCGCCCTCGCGCCGGTGTCGCGCTGCGTTCTGCATCGTGGCGTAGCCTAGGTAGATCTAGCCGCCCAGCTACCTCCTGTCCGTAACCCCCACACCTACCGCAGCGGCTTCGCCCACCGCGCGCGTGTCCCGCGTCGTGGGTTCGAGTCCCGCTCAAGGCCAGCAGGTCCGCCAGACGGTGGAGAAGATCCAGATCTGCGCGTCTTTTGCGATTAAGCGCCTTCGTTTGTCTCGCGCTCAACCCGCGGTCCCGTCGACCCCACCCGCCAGCCGCTGTGTGCTTTTTGCAGAAAAGCACTCCAGTTTTCGTATCTCGCAACCCGCACTCCCTCACCGCGCCACGTGGTCAGCCCTCCACCTCTCTCTGTCATGTTGGCCTGCGAGCCCGCTGACCCCACCCGTCGGCCTCTGTGGCTAGCAGCAGCCGCGGTGGAGAAGACCCCTTCTGAGCGCTGTGTTTCCCAGTCAGCAGCTGGCCCACCGTCAGTGGCTGGGTCTGTCTCTGCCTGAGTAAGAAAAGTATTTCTGGATTTCTGTTTTAATTTAAACCTTTTTCAAATTAATTCAAATTCAAATTTAAATCTGTTTTCAAATAAATTTCAAAATATAAACCCAAATAATACAAATAATATATGTTTTGAAATCAGAAAAATGTGAGGAATTCAAATATGCCCTCCAAAATATATTTTGAACATTTAAAATTTCGAGTTTATTAAAATTATAATAAAATGCCCTTTTTCCTTAATTAATTAATAACTTTTGTTTTATAACTCCAAATTTAACAAATAATATGTCTAAAATGATTAGCTCGACGAGACCTTTCTGTTTATGCATTCCTTGTTCTGTTTTGCAGCATGCACCATATAAATATAATGTGTACAGCAACTAATATGAGGATAAAATGGGGCCAAAACTCAATAAAATGATTTATTCTTGTATTCCACACCTCACCCATGCCATGCTACTTTATTGCCATGCAAATTGTGCATCATTCATCATGGGATGATTGTTTGCTTGTCGCATTGTATTCATATGCTTGTGCACTTTATTTATGTTGGCCCTTGTTTGTTTGGTTCTTCTTCGAATAGACGTTGAGCAGGGGATATATCAAGAAACCCAGGAGCACTACCCAGATCCTTCTCTCGCTTCAACTGAGCTGTCAGGCAAGCACTACCACATGCTTGCATACATATAGTACCTATTGCCTCTATCTTATTCTTGCATCATGGAGTCACGATTGCATTAATCTGAATCCCAAGTATTGCATAGCCTTTACTTTTAAACCCCACCGAAGCTTGTTCCTCCATCCCATGAGCCATTACTACAGGAGTTGCTTGAGCCATGCGAGTCGTAGAACAGCATGTGTAGGGTATGTGAGTGTCGGATGGATAACGAGGTACCTAAACAACTTAACCGGAGTAGTAATGGGATAACTAATGAAAGTGGCATCGGTGAGCCATATTTGCTATTTGGTTTTTTAGGCTCACTTGTGTCCCGTAGGACCCCGAGTACTTGATTCCTGTTCCTTGAATATTCGCGCTATCCACATCCGGGAGGCTTATGAACCCCCCTGAGCCAGAGCTTGATTCATTCTTATTTCTTGGAGCCACAAACTAGTTTGAGGTTTTATTTACTATCCTGTACTTATGCCATGCTTTAATGCTTTATTTAAAATTGTGCGAGGTCTTCGCACTGTCGCTTAGGTAAGCGGAGTGTTTTCGCAGTCGACAAGCCCACACATTTGGGTTCCAGTCGTTACATGACCATTGGCGCAAACCTTGAGTCCGTCTCGAGTTGGCCAACTTCGCCGTGGTAGCTTAATGGGTGGCCCCTGAAATATTTCTGAATCCGTGATCGCTTTGTCGTGGACTGCCTCGTGGGTTTTGATTTGGTTTTTCCGAGGTTGATCGAGTGTGTGTTGCTATTTGTGCACCCCTCGCAGGTAAAACTTTTGAAAGCCGTGTCCGCATGTTATGGACGACTTGGAGCACAGTTCCTCGATCATAGACAAGAATAACTAAAGTACCGCTTTCTAATTTGACTAAATCGGACTAGTAAATAGTGCAACACTCATGGAATGGATAATAAAACCGCCAACGGATGGGGGGTTGTTCCGCTTCCTCGTCGGTGGCGAGGAGGAGGATGGATCTGTGGACATTACCATTATAACTGTTGTTATTAATTCACGGACATCCGTCTATCTCTGGTTAGGCGGATGGTTAGCGAGTATCTATAGAATTGTTAGGGTTTATCTTTTGCTGCAATTGCGTCACCCCAGGTTGTGTCCCCTTTAGAGGCATAAAGACTTGCTGAGTACCCCTAGGGTCTCACACGATAAATTGTTTGATTCAGATGAACAGGTAAACTCGCAAGATGGATACTGGGTGGAGGAGACGGACGATGTGGGCAACGATCATTCGGTGTAGAGATTAGGGAACGGGATCCGTGAGATCTGTGGGCGGGATTTGTTTATTTATGGGGCATCTTATGCCGATTTGCTTCTTATCCGTACTCGGATTTTGTCTTCCGCTTCCGCCTGATACTCTGATGTTTGATGTATGAGGAGATATCCTAAACTATTATATCTATCTAGGATATTTGGATCTTGCCGTATGGCGTTGCAATATTTCCTTTCTTTTTAGATGGAATGACTCTGAGAACCATTGTATGGTGGCTTGCATACATACTCATTTGTGTATGTAGTTGATCCCTTCGCCTGCCGATTACGCCGCCCGTTCTTGTCCCGATGTTTGGAAATGGTTGGGACGGCCGAAAGGTCTACCTGTGAGTGGCATTTGGGCCCCACCGTACTATTTCAACCATTTCTGCTCATCCAGGCTTGAAACTAGGAGCGTAATTCATCGAGGTAGTTACAGCACGTATCGGAGGCCCTGTACGGTTGGAGACCTACAACGTTGCACCCAGAAAGCCGGAGAAACTTGCCAGGATTACCTCGGACGATGGATCGACACCAAGAACTCCTGCGAAGGAGTAAATGATCAAACTGCGATTGAAGCTTTCATCGCAGGTCTCCCTATTGGTTTACTACGCCATCGCTTGAAGTGTGACAAGGTTACTGATTTGGGAGAGATGATAGAAACAGTGAGCAAGTATGCAGACGCTGACGATGATGCATAAGGACTACTCAATGCCCTAGTTGTGCCTCAATCGGCAAAACAACCAAAGCAACAAGCTCAGAAGCGCAAAAACACCTCGGAAGAAAAACCAAACACGGAAACAGCGGTAGTCACTACTGTTTCCGGGTCTGGAGGACGAGGAGGACATGGCGGAGGCCGCGGGCGTGGCCGTGGGACATCAAGGGTCCAAGGTAGAGGAGAACAACAACCAGGCAAAAACTACTCTTGGGCCGACATTGCCAATAACCCATGTGTGCATCACCTAGACGCCAGTGGGGGCTCGTCCCACACCAACGCTGAATGTCGTTTCAATGACGACACCAAAAGAGATGACACCGCGGGCTACAAAGCTAAGCAGAAGAAGGGAAAGAAAAATCCCGAAAAAGACAAGGAGACCAAGGAAGATTCTGACATGGAGGAAGCTGATGCTTCAAATCTCAAGTCGGAAGGGAAGAAGACTTTTCCCACCAAGAAGGACACTTATGTCTCCTTCCTCGGATCTCAACCAGCAAAGGTCAAGAAAGCAGTTCTACACGAGCTCAATGCAACAGTTTCGGCTGTCCCCCAGTATCTGGACTGGTCGGAAGTGGCAATCATGTTTGACCGCGATGATCATCTGCCTAAGTTACACAGGCGAGGAAAATACGCCCTGATCGTCAACCCACTTATTGATGGTTATGGTTTCCCCAAGACCCTCATGGACGGTGGTAGCAGCATCAATATTCTCTATGTCGAAAGGTTACGCCGGATGAAGATCTCGGAGACACAGCTAAACCATAGCTCTATGATTTTTCACGGAGTTGTCCCAGGAAGACAAGCTAATTCCCTGGGAGAGATCACTTTGGATGTTACCTTTGGAACTCCAAAGAATTATCGGGCGGAGGCACTTTCTTTCGAAGTAGTCCCGTTCAAGAGCGCATACCACGCTATATTCGGACGTCCGGCTTACTGGGCTTTTATGGCTTGTCCGTGTTACATTTACAATATGATGAAAATTCCAGGTCCCAACGGCGTGATCACCATCAGGGGAGACCCGAAGAAAGAATGAGAGTTCGAGGATGGAAATGCCGCCTTTGCTGAAGCCGTGCTGCACGCCCAGGAGTACCAAGAGATCAAGAAGAGCATAGACCCATCCGAGATGCCCGCAACGAAGAAGGAGGTTACCAAGCCAAATCCGGAGTTCAAGGCATCAGAAGAGACGAAGAAAGCATCGATGAAGGAAGATGACCCCTCCAAGGTGACCCAGATAGGCGTAGGCCTAGATAGCGCATAGGAAAGCGTGCTCGTCAAGTTCCTCCAAGCAAATCAAGATATCTTCGCATGGCAACCATCTGACATGACCGGAGTACCTAGGGAACTTGCCGAGCACTCTTTAAATGTAAACCCGAACGCTAAACCCGTCAAACAGTCCTTACGACGGTTTGGCGATGAAAAGCGTAAGGCGATAGCTAAGGAACTAGCACGGCTCGAGTTAGCTGGATTCATAGAAGAGGTCATCCACACTGAGTGGTCGGCCAATCCTGTAATCGTCCCTAAAAAGGAAGCCACTGATTTAAGGATGTGTGTTGATTATACTGCCTTGAACAAGGCTTGTCCAAATGATCCGTTCGCTCTGCCTAGAATTGATCAAGTTATCGATTCTACGACAGGCTCGAAACTCCTCTGTTTTCTCGACGCATATTCCGGTTATCACCAAATCCGGATGAAGGAATCTAACAAAATCAAAACTTCATTCATAACCCCCTTCGGAACCTTCTGTTTTGTTACGATGCCCTTTGGGCTGAAGAACGCAGGAGCTACGTACCAACGCACGATGCAGCGTTGCCTCCAGGACCAACTCGGATGCAATGTACATGCATACGTGGATGATATCGCGGTGATGTCCAAAAAGAAGGAAACACTCATTTCTGACTTGGAGGAAACGTTCTCCAATCTACGAAAATACAACATCATGCTTAACCCGAAGAAATGTTTCTTTGAAATACCAGTCAGAAAATTGTTAGGCTTCATCGTGTCTCAAAGAGGCATAGAGGTGAACCGCGACAAAATCAAGGCTATACTTAATATTTCTAGGCCAACTCGCCTGAAGGACGTACAAAGACTAACTGGTTGCATTGCTGCGGTCAGTCGATTTGTAAGCCGGCTTGGTGAAAGAGCCACACCATTATACAAACTCCTTATGAAAACCAAGGATTTTGTCTGGACTGACGAAGCTGAAGCTGCACTACAAGACCTGAAGAAAGTACTCTCATCTGCTCCTATCCTCGCAGCGCCGGAACCTTAGGAACCGATGTTGCTTTATATTGCTGCGACAAATAAGGTCGTTAGTATCGTCATGATGGTGAAGAGACCAGAGGAAAATCAGGAACACTTGGTGCAGCGTCCGACTTATTTTGTCAGCGAGGTCTTGATAGAATCAAAACAGCGATATCCACACTATCAAAAGTTGGCTTACGGTGTTTTCCTAGCATCTCGTAAGTTATGACACTATTTTCAGGAGCATCCAATTACCGTGGTGAGCAAAGCTCCCATGAGAGACATAATCAACAACAGCGACGCCACAGGACGTGTCGCCAAATGGGGCATAGAGCTCTCAGCTTTCGATATTGAGTATAAACCTCGGACAGGAATAAAATCCCAGATCCTTGCCGACTTTGTCGCTGATTGGACAGAGCCAAAGGAGAACATGGTCCTCCCTGAGTCGGAATACTGGACCCTCTTTTTCGATGGGTCTAAGGCTCGAGGGGGCTCGGGGGCTGGCGTGGTGCTCAAATCACCCCAAGGAGATAAACTATTATACGTGTTGCAGATCCACTTCACACTGACAAACAATATTGCCGAGTATGAAGCACTGTTGCATGGAATCCGGATTGCCAAGGATATTGGCATCCGACGTTTGATGTGTTACGGAGATTCGGATCTTGTTGCTCAGCAAGTCTCGGATATTTGTAATGCAAATAAGCACATGGCAGCATATAAAGCCGTCGTGGATGATTTATCTAAATCGTTCGAAGGGTTTGAAGTTCAGCACATCCCTCGAGCAGAAAATGAGGAAGCAGATGCACTATCTCGAATAGGCTCTGCACGGAAAGAGGTCCCGGATGGCGCATTTTTAGAGCACCTCAAAGTTCCCTCAATAAAGGGAGTAGATGAGGAATATCCGACCAAATCCGACTCACCTTTAATAGCAGTTTTGGCTGTAATTCCCAGCTGGACTCAACCCTACCTTGATTATTTGGTAGATGGCAAATTATCCGAAGACGAGGTGCTGAGCCGGCAGATTATCCGACGAGCAAAAGCCTATACTATTGTTAGGGGTGAGCTCCATAAACGGAGTGTTTCTGGGGTTTTTCAGCGCTGTGTATCTCCGGAAGAAGGAGTGGAAACCTTAAGGGAAATCCACGAAGGCGAGTGTGGTCACCACGCTGTAGCCAAATCTTTAGTGGCAAAATCTTTTCGACATGGTTTTTTCTGGCTTACAGCTCAGGCGGATGCCGAACGGTTAGTCAAGAAATGCAAAGGCTGCCAAAAGTACGCCAAGCAAGCTCATGTTCCGGCTGATCAGCTGCGAACAATACCTATAACATGGCCTTTTGCGGTCTGGGGGCTTGATATGGTAGGACCCTTTAAACGGGCTCCAAGTGGATTTACCCACCTCTTAGTGATGGTGGATAAATTCACCAAATGGATCGAGGCTAAACCTGTCACTAGTTGTGATGGATCAACAACCAAAAGATTTGTCGAGGATGTTATAATCCGGTATGGTTATCCACATAGCATTATCATGGACAGCGGGAGTAACTTTTCTATGGGAGAACTGGCTGAATTCTATGATAAGCAAAATATCCGGCTTGACATTGCGTCAGTCGCACATCCACAAGCTAACGGACAAGTCGAAAGATAAAATGGTTTAATTCTATAAGGCTTGAAACCAAGACTCGAAGCACCACTACGACGTGCTGCGGGGGCTTGGCAAGAAGAATTACCTTCTGTAATTTGGAGTCTTCGAACAACTCCGAACAGGTCAACAGGATACACACCTTTCTTCTTGGTCTATGGCGCAGAAGCAGTTCTTCCTAGTGATTTAATTCATACTTCTCCTAGAGTGGCCACGTATATCGAAGAGGATGCCGAGATTTCTCGACAAAATGATCTCGACTTAGTCGAAGAAGTTCGCGTCGTTGCTAAAATGAGATCTACAGCCTATCAGCAGAAGTTACGCAAGTATCATAGCCAGAGAGTCCGAAATAGATCTTTTAATAAAGGTGATTTGGTTCTCCGGCTTGTGCAACAAAGAAAGCACAAACTTTCCCCAGTATGGGAAGGGCCCTTTTTAGTTAGTCGAGTATTGCACAATGGATCGTACTACTTAACTGACATGAGGACAGCCAAAGAAACACCTACTACTAAGAAGAGAAAGAGAACTGGAGGCAGTACAAAACCGTATGAGTTAGACAGACCATGGAATATTGCTCAGCTACGTCCCTTTTATTCTTAGTTTATCCTTCTTTGTAATCATACATATGTACATGTTCTGTGAGAAATAAAAGTTTTGGTTGCCTCAAGTTTTTCTGAGAAGTTCTTAGACCATCTTATTTCCGAATGATCATGTCATAGTCGAAAATCCCAGAATCTTGAAAGTACTTTATGCTCATGTTTGTTCTGGTTTAGATTTCCGATTCTAAAAACTGCTACCTTCGGGTATAACTCTAAAAATTTCTAGCCTTTACTTTGGTTATTTATCTGATTGCCGGATGTGGGCATTTTTCGAGTAGTGAACTGTTGGTACTGGAAGCCGGCTTTGTTTCCGAGTTTAAACTGGTTTAGCAATTGAGCTCCGTTGCTCGGCAAAGTTTCCAGCTGAAGGTTTAGCCGGCTCACGAAAGGGACAAGGAGGAAAGCCAGATAAACGATAAGTCGAGACGAAAAATATAAGTGCTTGTGTAAACATTTCAGGCACACAAAAAAAGTCTAAAGACAAAAGTGTTGTATAGATAAAAAACTTAGCACTAGCAAAAAGTCATAGTACTTAATATTTACAATCACATCAGTTTTTCCAGAATAATACATCAATTTCTGGTCTATAATGCAGGAGGAGATGAAGGATCTACTGGCTCGCTGGTCACTCCGCCTTGATATCGTTCCGAGGTGTCTGCATCCAAGTTGGTGCGTTCATCGTTGGAAACTTCTTCGGTTTCT
The DNA here is from genome assembly GCA_023614405.1 of Avena insularis. NCBI lineage: Eukaryota > Viridiplantae > Streptophyta > Magnoliopsida > Poales > Poaceae > Avena > Avena insularis. The sequence continues at coordinate 548,295,407 of CM042690.1, forward strand.
TCTGCAGGAGGAGGCGGAGTAGCCACGCGGGTGAAGAAGGGATCTCGTAGCTGGTCAGATCAGCTACGTGACACCCGTATCCGGCGCAGGAGTGCATGATGGCTTGAAGGTCCTGCTCCTGGCCATCTTCGTCTACTTTGTAGTACCCTTTAGTCACTTACCATATTTCCATGTTTCCATGGTGGCTCATGACCATGGAGAGGGCGTTCTGCGCAGCAGTCTGCCCGTAGGACATATTCCAGTCCCAAACAAGCTGCGGCATCTCCTTGGCCCTGTCCCGCACCTCAAAATCCGACATGCTTGGCATGTTCAGAATCCTGAGAGACTCGCCAATGTCCTCAAGGGACTGGCGGTAGTCATGAAGAAGATCACCGACTTGGGTAAGCCGGTGAGTGCGGGGCTCGGACGAGGAAGAGTCTAACAACTTTAGAGGACCTATACACAAAACAAGTCAAGAAAAATCCAACATTGATAACATTCGAAGAAAAGATAAGTCAGAAAGGTGGAACGTACCAAGAATGACGTCGTCAATCTTGGTCTTCTCCTCCCGGAGACTCTGGAGTTCAGCCCGGAGCGCCTGGGATATATCCTTCTCTCTGCCAAGCTCATTCTTGAGGTCCGAGATTACTTTATATTGAGCGGAAATCTTGCGATCGCACTCTTCAGTGGCCATGGAGGAGGAATCCAGGACTTGAGCTATGCTCGTTTCATGATCCGCCTTGAGCTTATCCAGCTCTTGGCGAAGTCCCTTGTTTTACACCACCAGGGTTTTGAGGTTCTAGGCCTCTTCAATCATAGCGATGGATTGTTTCACCAACGCTATAAGACAAAAAGAACAACAGTTCAGAAAAATTCGACATAGAAAAAGCAAAAGACAAGGTTTGAATCTCGAAATATTTACCTTCAGCTTTATCCTTGGCTACCTTGAGCTCAGCATTTTTAAGCCGGAGAGCTTTGATCTCTCTCCGCTTATTACAGACATTGGACAATAATTCCTGGTTATAGGAACATACTTTCTGTAAGTCAGAATACCCAAAGTCAGAAAGCTACTTAAGACTCGGGCTAATATTTTTACTAAATATCAGCACGAGCCTTGGGGGTTACACTAGTTCGTTCTTTGGATCCTAATGAAAGCATAAACTCGGATTCTATATCCTACTTCATGCTTGGGGGCTAGAGGATATGATATAACATAATGTAAAACAAGAGTTGGAATTCTGACTTACATATTGCTCGCGGGTGAGTTTGTCTAAACCCGCGTTCACTTCAGCTGCCACCTTCTCGGCGAGAGTAAGAGGGATCACTGGAGCTATTGGAAGCTCGCCAGTCCTGATCCTCTCGTCGTGAAGGTGGACTTGAGTGAGAAGGTCAGAGAACTTGACGTCCTCTGCTTCTTGCGCCTCCTCTTCGGGGGATAGATGGCTTTTGTCCAGGACTTGCCTGGCTAGCCGCTGGATCTCCTCTGCAGATTTCCGGGTCAGGCCAAACTTGGAAAGACCCGGATTGTTGAGGAGGTTTTCGGCGAAGACTTCAGCCGAGGGATCATTACCCGAAGAGGGTTCACCCTTATCTTGACCTGACGCACCCATAGTGGCGTCAGTGTGTGACCCAAGGATCACAGGCTCCATTTGAGGAGCCGGATATTCTGCAGCTTCCGACGAGATAACCGGAGTTGCAGAAGGTTGAGGAGCTGGAGTCGGAGGAGCTACGGCAGGCGAAGCTATGATAAGCTTCGTCTGGTGTAAGGGCTTCGAAGAAATCCCTTTCCCATTGCCCTTGATGATTGATTTTGTTGTGAGAAGGTAACAAAGTCGGAAATGTTACATCTCAGAAAGAAGTTTAAGTAAAGCACAAAAGTGGAAAAGTTGTGACGAAAAGAGTACCTCTTCACGACAGGCGCCTCCTTTGTGCCAACCGCAACTGTCGGAGCTTTGTGCTTCTTGAGCGCAAGATCTAGCAGTGGAACTACTTCCACCTCCTGAGAGAACTCCGGAGGGTATCCTTCGAGCGGAGCAAGTTCCGACTCAGGGATGTCAGCAAGCTGAAAACGAGAAAGCCCTCGCAAAGTGCAGCATATGCGCTCATTTCTAGAAGAGAATTGGGAGGAAGATTGTAGAGTTGAACTCCATAGTGATCTATCACCTCGGAGAAGAACTCCGAGGGAGGAAAAGACAAACCTCGGTCTAGATGAGTACCGAAGTGAACTTGCTCGCCCTCGTGTGGGTTGGGGACGGTTTCGCCAGAGCCGCTCCGCCAGTCGCCGGCGACGAGCAGCCCCTCCTTCTCCACATTCTTGAGGCCTGCCTCGTCGAGGGCGCAGGGGATCCAGATTCCCCTGTAGCTTTCCTTCTCCGCTGCAGCTTCCGCCTTCGCCGCCGCCGCCGCTGCCGCCAAACCAGAGGAAGAAGATGAAGAATCCATTTTTCTCCGGTGAGAATGTGACCTTAAAGGGGCGGCGCTGGGAGTTTCTGTGGGGGAAGGACGAGGAGGCTCTGTGTGCGCAGGAGGATTGGGAAGAAAGGAAATGGCAAAGGACTGGTGGAAAGGAGAAGAGGAAATCTAAACCCCTTATATCCACCTACCTGCGCCAAGATTCATGCAAACGCTACAGTGCCACCGCCACGCGTCGTGGAAAGAACTGGGAAGGACCCGCGTGATGATTGTGTCGCCTCGATCTCCACACACGCATTGAAACGGCGCCTCGGTTCCATGGACCCCGGACACACCAATGGTCATGCTGACGGAATGCTATCACATGACGTGACTTGACCATGCTTATGTCAGGTGGCGTTAGAGACCAAGTTCCAGGTTAGTTTGAAAACAAGCTGGAAAATACGAGTAACCAACTGAAAGGTCCGACTTATTTTTTAAGACCCGGATCGTATCTTTTGTTGTGAAGTTTCAGGAACCCTTCAAGATTCTGCAAGCCGAAGATCAAGCTAGACGATGATAAATCCGACTTTGGATCTTGGAGGCCTCCGGGGGCTGATGTTGGGGATATACTTTCTAGGTATCCTCACAGTTCCTCACTGACCAGGGTGGCCCACTTCGGGTTAAAGCATTGCTTCATGGGCGGCCGAGTCAGGGAGAAAGACGGAGTCCAATCCGGCTACGGGAAGGCCCAGAAGACTTACCGACTTAGGCCCATAATGTTACTTGTAGTTCAAGATGTACTCTGTAACAAACTCTTAGTCATAGCCAGATAGATCTCTCCTGTAAACCCTAGGCTAGATATCTATATAAGCAGTCCTAGGGAGAGCCTTTAGGGCACCACAATACTCTAGACCCTCAACTCGCACAGGCGAAACCCTTGTAACCCATATTCCGGCTCTGCCGTATTACTGGATTGCTAGCAGGAGTAGGATCCGTCCAAAGCCGGCGGATTCAAACCTGGGTAAACTTGTGTGCTCACTATCCCAGAATACCGTATGTCTCACACCCCTCTCTTCCGCACGCCTCGAGAATCCCCTCATGGCGTACTTGTCATCAATTCGACGACATTTATCCTACATTCACTCTGATGCAATTATTTGTCATTGTATTGAGATGAAATGATATATGAACCGATCAAACTATTGCTGAGATGCTTTATCTTTGATATCCATGGATATATTGTCTTACATATATACATGTTGTCAATTCTTGAGTTGTAATACAATTCAATCATATGTATGAGTTCTAAGTTATGTTCTTAAAAATCAACAGGAGGATGATGATGAAGTGGACGATAGCAAGGTATCTAGGGACAACAAGAGCCGCTATGTGCTGAGGCGGTTATGGTGTGGGCTAATCCGTTTCCACCGTAGGGAGAGACTGTTTTGCCCATTCTGTGGCAGAGCAATCAACGTGGACCTCAATAGCATGATCCAGCACGCGAAGGGCGTTGGCAGAGGCGGAGGCAAAAGGCATAAGCCGATTACCTTGGCGCGGCATGCAGCCTATGGCAAATTCCTCCAGGAGTATGTTAGGACTGGCATGTATCCCATCGACTAGGCTGTCGCTGCCTCCTGCTGATAAACCCCTGCCCTGCTAGGCGTCTCCGTGTCCCGGCCTCCTGTTGCAGCCCCTGATTTTATTTTGTTCTAGTTAATTATTACCTGTGTGTGGCATGTAAGACAATATATCCGTGGTGTCTCTGGTGAACCTTCTATATTAATCTACTCCTTTATATGGAGTGCCTTAAAGTTTCTAGTGTTCAATTATATTTACTGATCATGCTCATGCACACTACAAAATATTTCTAGTGCTCGATTATATTATAATTGTCAAGAAATACATCAACAAGTTAAATTGGTCGAAATTTTGTATTGAAGTAACTAAATGTATCACACACATAATAAACAAGAAACTAAAATCTAGTTCAAACACATAATGTATCACCACCACTTGTTGTCGTCCTTGACTTGCTTCCCCTTCAGCCGCTTGATGTCGCCACCGTCCCAAGATCCCTGCTCGTTTTGAAACCGCTTTCTGTCCTCCTCGCGCTTCTTCTCCTGGGCTAGCTTGCAACCAGAGCATAGCTCTCTCGCGAAAAACCCCGCCTTAACCATCCCATCTTTTATGGTAATGAGCTTACTATACAACTCGTACGCCATGTAGGCGTCTCAGGCTGCATACTCGAGGCGCACCTGGCTCATCGGCTTCCACTCCCAGTAGTCGTGATCGAGTCGCTTCAATTCTTCAGTTTTTCATAGGATTTATCGATGATTTCCGCTGCCAGATCACCCATGCCATCCTTCGATGGGTATGATTTGATATTGTACAGATTTTGGATGTCGATGTGGTGCCCCTCTGGGATTTTTATCAACTCACGAGAAAGCATAATTATGTCATTTGTGATATCCACGCTATTGAAAGTTATCCCTTTCCTACACAAGAACTCGACCAGAGCCAGACAACGCATCTCAGTTGGTTTACTCCTGCACTTAGATGGTTCTAGGGATGTAAGGGAACAAGGGATGCAGAAGTGGTGATCTCAAATTTAAATTTCACATACCTGCAGAAGTGGTAAATGAGGACCTCCTCATGTATGGCAATTTGCACGACAGCGATCTCTTGTGGAGGATTTTTTCGCTTATTTGCACGGGTGTACTCCAAGTCTAGCCCCACAAACTTGTGCTTCTCTTTCTCAAGCAATTGCTCAAACCTAGCGAGAGTTGTCTCCATAGTCGCTTCATCATTTGTGTACACCACTGTCAAAGTCGCGGTGCCATGGGCAGGGACCAAGTGGGTCTCTGTTGTGCATTTTCCCATCGTCCATGCCTGCAAGGAAATGGGTGAAAGGAAATGCCTGCAAGGAACTGCCTGCGAGAGGAAGAAGAAGATGAACCGACGGTTCCAGAGCAGAGGAAGAAGAAGCGCCCAGGAAAACTGTAGAGGAATGACTGAGGAAGAGGAATGACTGCAGAAGAAACGTGGTAACTGCAACTTTCGGTTCGAGAACTCACCGTGGTTACATGGAGATCGTGGCAGTGTCACTGGTTCAACAAGTGGGGCCAGTTCCTACGAGAATATGAAATTAGATGTGCATTTTTCTATGCGAGAAATTGAGAGAAGTCATTTATATTTTGTCTTTCATAATTAAACACAATGAAGTTGGTACATCCCAAGAGATTTGAACAAAAGAGATTTGCTAGTTTAACATACAACAACACTTACAGGCCCAACATGGCAGAAGTGGAGAGCCCCAGAACTTGAGCTACCACAGAGACCTCGGCAGAGGTGGCAGAATTGGTGCGGGTGCAACCACGGCGACGGCGAGCTCAGATTCTAGAGGAGGAAAACAGAACCGAGCATGGTCGACAAGGTGATAGATCTCACCGGGAACCAATTCTCGTTCCCGACCGTGCCATGGGTGCGTCCATGGTGAGGGCGAGCTTCAACTTGGGATGGGGAGGAGAGCGGGGCCGAGCAGCTTCGTCACTTCCCAGCTCTGCGCCATGGCCGTGACCACAGATTGCCGCTCCGGGGAAGAAGACGCGTAATGGATGCAGGTGCCAACGTTGCAAGCCTACAGGGAGGAGAGCTGGGCCGAGCAGGTTCGTCCATGTCCCAGCTCCGTGTCATGGCTGCGACGCCCCACAGATTGCCGCTCCGGGGAAGAAGAAGACGCGTAATGGTTGCAGGCGCCAACGCTGCAGGCCTAATTGACACCTAAGCAACGGGAGCGACAGAAGCGACATAACAGCGAGAACTGACAGGGGGGCCCAACTTGACGGCCGTTAGCCTGATTTTTTGTATTGAAACGTAAAGTTGAATTCGTACCAAAAAAGACCCTCTGAGTATTTGGCACACCAACTGTAGTCATCGCGGATGATTTCAGGGAACTCGGGTACCGCGTTGCCTGGACACCCTAACTTTCGGGCCGCAAAATGATATTCTCCACATAGTGTGGATGAATACTTGTCCACCCAAGTGAACCATTCTTTTAATATGCCTTGCCTCTTATGAATATCTCCCAAAGTCCTTCCCTTTGACTCCTCCATTATAGATTTCATCTGTTGGAAGGTAGTTATCTCGGAAGACATGATTAGTAACAAATATTTTTATGGGTTTTTGGTTTGTAAACAAAAGAAAAAATACAAATGCAAAAAATAAAGAAAGCTTAAAACAAAATCTAGCAAAACTAAAATAAATAACCAAAAGCTAAAATACCTACATCGCTTAGCTCCCCGGCAACGGCGCCAGAAAATAGCTTGATGACCGTAAGTGCATAAATTGTTTGTAGCTAGTTTCGAAATAAAGATATCGATCCCACAGGGAGTAGGAGTCTGAAGTCTAATAACTCTTTGAACTAAATACGGAAATAATAATGCTAAATAACGTTCTAAGTAACAAGATAAAATGCGAGTTTTGTATAAAGATATTTTTGGGTTTTCAATAAGAGAACAATAAGTAAACTAAAGCTGTAAGTAAACAAGAGCATGCAAGTATGATTACTAAAGTTTGCAAGATGATGTAAAGAGTTCTCAGGGAGTAGTGGATCCACTGCTAGTAATTAGAAAGAGTGATCAAAATTATTATAATGAATAAGACCATTTATGATATGTGTGGGAGGAGCTCCTATGGACGAATAGGTAGCAACCACTGCACACATCATCCTTCATAACCACAACAGACAACAATGGACATCAATCGAATTACTGCGCTATTAAGGGACTTTACCCCGTAGGATGTATCCCATGGCATGGACAATGTGTCGTGGGTTCTCCTCGGTTCCCAAGTTCATACGTAAGAAATGACAACAACTTTATAGTCACCTAAGTGCTATCATCCCTCCGTCTACCAACAATTACTAGTCCTTAGTGAGGCAAATATTGAGTGGCGCGCTTCATCCAACATCAAGATTAAGGATATCTAACATAGACACATAATGAACAATATCACATAATAATCTTTATCTCCATTCAATCTCATACTAGGGTTTCTCCATCTCCCCAAGAACAAAGGAACCTACTCACACATGAAGGCAATCAACATCATGGATAGAATATGGATGAAGTATGATGATACAATTGAAGACAAGTGCAAATCCAAGATTCAATCTAGAATTACAACAAGTAACCAAAGGGGATCGGTGATGGAGACGTTGTTGATGAAGATGACGATGTAGATCGATGTGGAGGCCTTCAAGATCATAGTCCCTTCTCCACTTGTGTCATGGTGATGGTGTAGATCTGATTGGAGGTGGATATGGCGGTGGCACGGCGGCAGGGCTCCGCCGTGGTGGAGGATATGGCTTGGTGGCTCTCTCTTGGGTCCTCCCTCCTTTATATAGGCCTTGGGGGTGCCCTAGGGTTCCCCCAATACCGTCATATGACTTAGGGAAGGTTCTGGAGCTTCTTCGGCGTGAAATCCTGTCGTTTGCGACCTTTTTACCAACTATACAGCCAAACTATACGGTGGTAACTTTTAGTTCCAGCCGTATAGTTGTTCGTTGAACTTGCATATCCTTTAGTATTTTGGTTGCTATTTCTTCAAACGAACTCCATTTTGGGTGTTCTTGGGATCTTTGAGTTCGTCTCGTCGAGGGCTACAACCCCATGGTATTAGAATTTTATTTTGAGAAGTTGGAAAAATTCACTTTTCCAATCTCTCAGATGGCTAAGTCTGGTCCCTACAACTCCTCCATACTATGCTCTCTTTGTTCCTTTTTATCCATAATCTTCACCAACACCTACACACATGTCATAGACAAGAAAGTGATAAAATTCTACCTAAACTACTAAATGTGCAAATCTCATATGAAAGTAAATGAGAACTAGAAGTCATGCATATAAGGCATAGCTATAGCTGGAACAAACATGATATAAGATATAAATAACACATTTTATATGGCTAAAAGATGTGGTATTTCACAGCCATCAGATAACCACCTGTTATGTGGGTTTCTTCTCTCCGAGAGCATCTCGCCATCTTAATTAACATAGTTTTAAATCCTTACTACTGTCAAATTCCCAGCATTTTTGTTTAAAGATATGTTCATGTCACAAGTTCTGCATGAAAAGAGAAAAGTATCTCTTGTTACTTTGCAATGATTTTTGCCTTTTGATTCCAAAGGAATCATTATAACATTATATGATTCTGTTGTTGCTAGGTTTATATGTATGTGCATGAGTTTGGGCTGTTAGTAAGTTGTGATTTTTCCCATGCCAAAACTTTTTAAGGTTTGGGTAAAAATGTGTCTTCAGAAAAGAATTCCAAGCTAATGAAAAACAAAATAACAAGTGTGTAAAGTGACACCTATGAATATCAGACGGTCAGATGCCCTACAACTACTTGACTTATGAAGATTTGCAACTTTGTGTGCTTTTAACAGCTTATTATGTACTCTCCACTATTTAGCATCTGATTTTTTTACCTATTTAATTTTCCTTTCAATAGATATATCCTAATTTCTTAGTTTTCTAGTTTATTAGGGATCAATAGAGAGTGGGTCAGACATGAGAGATACTTATTCGTTTTTAAAATCAAGAAATTAAGTAGAGGTAGATTAATGATTGAATTCGTTCATGGTATCCTTGCATTGCTTGATTAATTATTTAGCATCTCGCGCCATGCAATGTGGTCTCTAGATTCCATCATCTCGAGCATTATTGCTAATAATTGTCCAAGTCATATTTTCATGTTCAATATTATTTTACGGTATCAACATCTGACTTTCTATGTTTACTTGGCATTTCATCACAATTCTTTAGTATATGTGATCTGTAGGGTACAAATGCTTGTATAAGAAAAAATATTTTTTCTGATTTTAAGATTAAAGGAGGTGATCATTTTCATGACTAGAACATAAATGGTGTATTTGTTTGTACTGAAGACTATCTTTATATGTAATGTCGTTGAATTGTCAATAAAAAGACGCACTTCTGATGATACATAATGAGAACATCCCTTGACTAGAGATGTTACATATATTGTTATTTCATTGGTTTATAGGAAACATTATTCCCAGCACTGCAATACCTAATGTGTGTTTTTAAGCACATAAATGAACACTCCTTTTCTTATTTACTTTAGATTGAAAATGAATCCAAGTTATGCATGCCACTATGTTTACTTTTAGAAGAGGAGAAGATATGACATGTTTTCTTTAAGAGTCTGCTTGTGGAAGCAAACAAATTCCTCCTAGATAGTTCTACGTTTTCTCCTAGAAAGGTATGATATCTCGTCCTCTCTCCTTAGTAATTTTTGCTTTCTTTCTGAAATATATATTTTTGTTGTCAATATAGTTTGATTGAAATATTTTTCTCATTCTGATGCTTGTTGTGTGCATTTTTCTAATTTGGTGTTTTTACATAATTGGTATCCTAAGCGGAGCCACGTGACATGGAGGAGCTCGATTGACCAAATAGTTCAGAAGGAGGACTGAACATGCAACATTTGGAAATTAATATTTTTAAGCAATAAACATGTAGATTTGAAGAGTGCATTGAGGTAACAATATTTGCAAATTAATTAGTCTCCTTATCTAATTCTGTTATTTTCATTCTCATGATCCATTTGTTCTGGTTCTCTTGTTGATCTAAAATGCATATATCCTTTTGTTGGGCAAGTATGTATTATCTTTGAACCAATCATGCAATAGAAACCCTCGCTGAAAAAAATGGAGTGCACATTGATAGTTCCAAATATTAACACTTTCCACCAAGGTTTTTCCATTGGTTTTCATCAGGTCTCGTTGGATTTTCAATTTTCAACTAATGCTAATATCGTAATTTAGCAAAACCTTGTTCCGCAATATTTCTTTCAGGTATTGGACACTTATGGAAAGATCCCAGGCCATTTATGAGATATTTAGAGCAAAACAAGCAAATCTCCAATTAAAGACTTTTTAATTCGAAGTGTACAGAGGACTTAACAACCATCAGTACGGGCGGGTCTTGCTCGTATTGTCCGTCTGTACCATGTGGCATCGTCTTCTACTTATCAAACCAGAAAAATTGTGAAGGAGGATAGAGAAATTTACAGATATAGCCACCACAAGACACCCCAGAATAGAGGAAATTAGATCTGAAGGAGTCCATTGACTTTTCCCAAGATCTCCAACGTCTACATCATCCATTCCTCCACCATTCCCCATTTGTGTTGAGAGAGATTCACATTTGTAAGATTTGAGATTCGAACTTCTATTCCTTTTTTAGTTTATAATTGATTCGATCTTCAACTTTATTGTGGCTTGCTACGGTAATATCGAGATGAACTCCATTTAAATTGTTATAATATCATTATGTTATTCTCCTCTCATGTGCTAGTAAATCCCCATAGATGTGGGAGATATAGGGAATTAGTGAGATGTGATGTGCCTACTTTACCTTCATCTATTTGTGATTATTATCGTAATTATTCTATGTGAGAATGATTGGCTATATATGGCTAATGTTTGTTATCTAATTTAAGGGCCCAAATAACATGATCTTGAGAATTCATAAACAGAAACTTGTTTTCTAGTGAATCGACGACCCCCGAGTGACACATCTGATATCAAAGAGGAGATAGTATAACTCGAGGACAACAAGTAACCATTAAGTTTAAAGCCTTGATCCGTTCTCATGACCTTAATTGATGTGTTGACCATGATTTTGGTAGCAGACATACAGATCATTGGAGTCGGACGAATCTACCAAGAGGAGTCTTGACTATCACATGGGTTACTTGCCTACTCACATATTTATAAGAAGTATTATGATCACTTACTCCTCTTATTCCATTTGGCACATTCACTATCACCATGAACTGTATCTCTTCGCGCCTAATCTTTCATCTACAGGAAACTCCAAACAACATTCATACGGTTTGTTTTATGTTCTTTAATTTAAACACCGTTCAATATATAGAACTTCTCCATTAGCACTCACCCTTTTTCCACCTCAACTCTTACACTCAATTCACTCAAGACCAGTGACACCTTGAGTGCAATAGAAACACCACAGTTAAACACTTTCCTAAGCTTATTGTTGGGATTTAATATTAAAACTAGAAATAATACTTTCATGAAAACGTGCTCTGACAAATGTGTGCTCTTGCAGACCATCACTTATACATCTTCCCTTTTAGGTGCATCAATAGACTTGGATTTTCTATTTATCCATGTGTTTTTTAAATGCCAGCCACAGTCAAAGATTTGAGATGTCGTTCCTCTTCTATTTTCCTTCTTCTCATGAAACTTTATATGGGGAATTTGCCTCTATTTTTTTGCCTCTATCTTTTATAGACATTATGTGCTCTATCAGGATACTCAAATGATTCCACCGGGCTTGATTTTTTGGGTGTTGTACTTGAGATTGTTAGTTCTATATTTGAAGTGAAAGTGAACAAGCTTTTAACATCATAAGTTTGGAAATTTTCTACAAATTTGGGGAAATTTTATATTAAGTAAATTATGATATTCGTGGTCTTAACAACTATCATATTCCCACTCGAACTACTGGATGGAGAAATTAATTTTCTTAATGTATTCGAGAACACGCCTGGTCAAATTTCCATTATTAGGGTGATGCACTAGATGAAAACTACACAAAAATTAGATTGAGGTAGAAGAAAAATGCACATTGTTTTGTAGCATGGATAAGAACACATGCAAGAGGGACGGGACACTCTACAACAACCATACATGAAATTGAACAAAATAACATGTCCATAATTTTATTTGATGTGTCTAATTATTTTGATCCATGGCAATGCACGAGCATTCAATTAGTAACCTTACTTCATGTGTTCCCATATTCATGGAGTCGCCCGTCCCAGTGCCTCACCCTCTCAAGATGACGTTGGACGTGTCTAGTTCTCAACAAACCGATTTTAGAGAGGTAAATTTAGCCTGATTAGTTGCACACATTGATATTTTTTATATAGCATGCTTCTTAGCCTATATGGGGATAATTATAGAACCGGTATAACCTTCGCAGTTTAATTTGCCTCACTAATCTATTTTATCTATCTAAATTACACAACAACTTTTTGATTCGAGATAAGATCTACACAAAATATGCACGTCAATGTTGTGATTGCATTCAGGCTATGGGTTCCTAGTTTTGTTGGTTGTTTAAAGTTAAATTTTGTTCATGTTTTGAGATTTTTTAGATAAATTTGTTAAATTCGTAGCACATGGTTGGCCATTTAAAATTTCCTTTATCTCGCGTGTTTCATGTAACTTCTAACTTTTACGTTTTGATATTCGTAGATGAGTAGATCTGGATATGTGTATTTTGCAGTAAGGAAATGTTGATCTATGCGTCAAAATAGAAAACTTACAACACCAAAGTAGTGCGAAATGGTGAGATTAATCTACTAGGAGGAAATATCAAAATTTGAACTATGTTCTATGAGTTGGACAAAATTATCTAAAAAAACTCCAAACTTGAACATGAAATTGAACTTCGATGGTTAACAAAAGTAGGAACATATCGCGAGAATGGAATCACAACATTGATATGCATCTTTTTCTTGTAAAATACATATCAAATCAAAATGCCATTGTGTAGATTAGAAAGGATTAATGTGAAGTAGATTAGAGAATCAAACCATAGTGCAAAACATCTTCTTAGGTGGAGTGTGCTAAACAGGTTTATTGTGTTTCTACTGGGTCAGCTTGAAGACAATGCAGGTGACAAGATAAAGTGCAAAACATGACTCTCGAACTTGATCCAATCCACCATATCTCAAGTGGGACCAGATGCCGAAATGCCAAAAAGCATGCACGTAGACAAACACGCCCCCTTTTGTTCTTCTTCTTACATATATCTATCTCCATTACTCTTTTAGTTTGCAAAGACTACCTTTGTCTTATGTTGCTACCTTGTACATTCTATTTCTACGACATGACATTGATCACCCTCCCTAGGCTTGCTACCAATGATGTCGGTGTTTCCTCTGGTGTCTAATGTCAGCCTGTCCACCAACTACATCATCTCTTTAAGACCAAAGGGGTTCTTGGATGAATCACAATCCATATTACCTACATTTATGAAGGCATACTCATTTTAGTTGCAGTTGAATATATATAAGTTTTACAATCAATTTTATTTACTCTTGTAAGTAATACGAAGTTATGATAGAACAATTTACTAAAAGATTAGCTATCTCAACCTTCCCTTACGGCAAACTTCTCTGTGCATGGAACCCGCACCACGAGGGTAACCAAGCAAACAAAAAAGAGGAGGGCTCCACTGGTTGGGATTAAAAATGGATTCTCTCTTCATTGTGCCACTTTAATAAACCTTGGATACTACGAGTTTCCAAGGACTTGTTTGACATAATCTTATACCAAGAAAATTCTTTCCAAGGTTCAATAAACTTAGGTCTTCTAGGGAAAAAGAAAGATATACTACATCCATAATCTGGATCGAAGGTATCACTACCACACGAGATTGAAAAGTCCGGACTAGCCAGAAACTCACACTCATCTTAAACACGAAGATAATTGTACGGAGGCCCTATAATCCTAGAATGGCTCAAGCTACTACCCTCAACCACAACTTACAAGCAAAAAACCTGCAGCGGACCGAGCCAGTGCCCCCGGCCACAACTTAAGGGAGAAAAAAACCATAGTAAATCGAGATACTACCCTCGATCACAACTTACGAGCAGAATACCCGCCACACTCCTATGCAACTAACCTCAACTAGGAAGGACCTAACACGGAGGGCTCGTGATCGAGCCAAGATGTTGGGGACCTCGAGGATTCCCCTCCCCAAAGGATGCCTAGAAGGTCAAAGGAGGGCATGAACCAAGTCACTGACCTCCTAACACTTGAGGGATCAATGACACCAGGAGTACTAGTGTAAGAACAAGGATTCAGTTCGCGAGGTGTAAACAAATATTGATGAAATAAGGGATAAGGTCCTACCAACACGAGCTACGAGCAGAGGGTTTATCCGGAGCATATAGGCTAGGGAATTGTGGGTCCCCGACACTAGAAAAGGGAGATGACATACGACAAGAACGCAGATTTCATGTTCAGCAGGTTACATGACGAGCTTGATTTTACATAAAAATGGAGCAAATCATGTTACCGCTTCATCGCTCTGTGGCTTCGTCACTTGGTACCTCCTCATAATTGAAGCTCGGAGTCTTCGCGAAGGCCAGTGCGGTATCACGCTAGTCATTTATGTGGTCGTCTCCCACTCCTGATAGGAAGGTAGTACATATGTGGTCGAAGGTCAGCCGGGGCACCACGACATGCACGCGTGCCATGGCGATCACCACGAATTCTGATGCCCACTCATTGGCCTACCTCTCAACCTTAGAGATGAGCTAGGAGGAAAAATCGGGCACGGGCTTGTCCATTGAGCATAGGACAGATCTGTACTACTAGGGAACTCCCTCTAGGTCATCAGCTGGGTAACCTACTAAGTTCGCCCTACAAGGCTTCAGTGATGCCTTGTAGGGCGAACTTAGTTTCATCTCGCGCCTTGGCCAGCTCCTTAGTAAGGGAAGAGATCTTTGCTTTCGCACATGTAAGGCATCATGTGTGGCCCTCGAGCTAGCTGGCAGACTCGAGGAACTTGCCATGTTTTGTACAACATGGTAGAATGAGGTAGCGTCCTGAATCAGTAAATGTTAGCAGGATCACGATGAAACAACACGCATAATTCATCTCTAAAAAAGGAGAAATAATAGGTCACATGTAGCCTAGTCGACATCATCCTCGGGAAACTATCCATACAATGTGGATGATTGCAGACGCCAGCGAGCTCTGTCGCTCGGGAACAGCAGGCGACACGACATTCACACTTTCAACTACCACCTTGAGGAAGGAAGATGATCGGTACAGGGAAAAGGTCAAAATACCTGTGGATGGAGCTCGAAGGAAGCATAACCTGGTGGTGCGACGCGGGGGAGGGGGGAGGGGGAGGCCCGTCCGTACTTGCCATGGTGTTGGCTCGCCTCGAGGGACGCGCCCTCTCTACACCCTCATCCTCTGATGAGCTGAGAGGACAAGTCATCTTGTGCTTGGGCTGATAATACAAAAAGGAAAAAAAATATTCACTAAGGCATGAGGAAGTTGTGATCTAAATGGACGAACGCATCTATGAAAAACCACAAACCTTGTTGCCAAGACCAGTCGTGGAGGATGATTTGGCACGACTTCTGCCGCAAGGTGTGGCAGGACCTCTCCTGGCATCAACCAAGAAGGAGGCCCTTGGTGTGGCGCCGAGCGCAACCGCCAAAGTTGCCCGTGGACTCCAACCAAAGCTTGGAGCCAGAGAAATTAAGATGGACACATTGTTAGAAGGTACATTAAAATGGATCTAGTGGTATGTGGAGAGAGGAAGTCAGATCGTGTCTTACAACGACTATCTTGCCCCGTTCTTTACCATAGCAACATGCACCCACCTACCAAATTGTTAGAAGATATAACATCGTCGTTTGGATGCTCTACAGGAGGAATATATTTCTAATTTAATGTTTATATAAGTGTGTAAGTAATGCTTATCTATAATAATAAAATTCCATGCACATCAAATCCATAAAAAAGGTTAAAATGAGAAGAAAGAGAAAAGCAAATAAGAAGAAAAGAAAAAAATAAAGCAAAAGCAAGAAAAAAAGGGAAAGAAATAAAAAAGGCAGAAAAAATGGAGGAAAAGATACACGCACCTTATTGACCATTCCTATTCTCCGCTTAATGCGGGCAGTATCTATCGCTCCACCTATATCGATCGCTACATATGGCCGTCCTAGTTACTTTTTCCGTTGTGCATGACAGGGAGCATATCGATAGATGTTTGCGTGTTGATTTTTTCTGTGCAATTTTTCTGGTTTTTTCCGGGTTTATTTTGTATTTTCATGATTTTGACGTTTGAAAATGTTCAGATTTTGAAATTTGTTCGATTTTGAAAAATATTCAGACTTCAAAATGTTCAGATTTTAAAAACATTCAAAGTTTAAAAAATATTCTTTTTTTTAAATTCAGCTTTTAAAAATGTTTTAAAAAGAAAAAGAATACAAGTAAATAATAAATTTAAAACAAAAAAGCTACTATACCTTCTGTTGGGCCGCTTCGGACGGCGTCCCAGATACAGTCCGCTTGAAGCGGTCAATAGGGGCACCCCACCTTATTCGGCTCCGGAATTTGTTCACTGAATCACTTGGGCTAGTGTTAGAGGGATGGGGCTCGATTTGAGGTAACTTTTTTTTTTCTTGAGGGACGATTTGAGGTAACTGGGCTACCTGTAACGCTTTAGGCTTCATTTGTCCTTTGGTATTTGTATAGGTTACTCGCACTACACTTTTATTTTTAGAGAGAAAACAACTATTAACATAGTAACACTACACTTACTACTTTTTTTTTGCCAATTCCACCGATCTATTAATAATCATCAACAGCAGTATAAAAAGGCCTAAAAGTAATAAAAATTACAAGACCACCTAGCGACGACTATAAACACTAGCGCGAGCCGAAGGCGCGCCGCCATCCTCGCCCCTCCATCACCGGAGCTAGGCAAAGCTTGTCGTAGTAGAGTTTATTATAGTAAACAGACGAGAAGTCATCGTGCTAAGGCCACAAATGACCAGTGCACTAAAGCAGCAACCATCGCCAATAATAACAATCGTAAATCGGAAGAGACTGACCTGAAAACAACCAACGAAGATGAAAACGGATAGAATCCCGGGAGATCCGCTGGACACACGACTCCACGTGTTCTCCATCGGCGCTAGATGCACCCCGAAGCGAGGATAGAGCGGGAGGATATTATTCTGACTTCAAAACGTAGCCGTCGCCTCAACGTCCCGAAGAAGACACTAAAAACAGGCTAAACAGAGGACGAAAAACCTCCTGCCGACGAGAGGTCCTGATCCGTCACACCTCCAAGGCCCTAAGGCCATCGGAGACGGAGCAGACCGGCAATATCGCTGGCGAGGGGTGCGGAAACCCTAGATAGGTTTTCTAAGCTGGCCGTCTCTCCCGGCGGCTCTGTACGTACCTTTTTTTTTTACAATAAAAGGGTCAAAAGACCCTAGAAGCTGCATGTACGTACCGGTTGAAAATAGCCTGAACACTACGCTTACTACGTACTAGTATTGTTTTGAGATTCTGTATGCGCAAATTGTAATTTATATATGTAACAGGGATACCATTTGTTCTTTATTAGATTTTGTTAGACGAATATATGTTGTTTATTAGAATCATGTTTTTGCATATATATAGAGGCTTGCAGCCATGCTGCTGCGAAACCATGGCAAGCGTGACCCAACCACCGTGCACCAACACGGGTCCGCGGCCGTTGACACCACGCACAAAGCACCACAAACCGAAGGTACAAATCCCCGCGCGCGCCACCACCTACTGATCGGCCACCACGCAGCGTTGCGATCGCACGCAGCACACACGTACGTATACGCATACTAAGCCCCTCACGCGAACCGGCCCACATGGCGCCATTCCCCGCCGCCGTGAAGACGAGAGCGACGTGCGTGCTGCTGCTGCTGCTGCTCCTGTGGTCGGACGTGCGGCCGCCGCCGGTGGCTGGGCAGGAGCCACCAGAGCCCGACGCGGCGGACGCGGCGACGCTTAAGGCGGACGCGGCGGCGATCCAGGCGGACGGGGCGACGATCCAGGCGGACGCCGATGCGCGCGGCAACGGTACCCGGGGCGGCGGGAGCGCGCCGAGGACTAAGGTGTTGAGCGCCATCGACTGCCAGATCTGCGAGGCGACGTGCCGGGTCAAGTGCCTCATCAACAACCTCTTCCAGTGGGGCACCTGCTACCAGCGCTGCAAGGCCGACAACTGCAACGACTGGTGTAGGTAGCCCCCGATCGACGATCTAGCTGGTTAACGCGCCGAGCCAAGAACGACACGTGCAACAATGTTGTATGTAGCCGTGGATCGATCGGAGGGCTAGCTAGGGACTGCCTACATATTCTTTTGTGCCCCGGCCGCTACAGTTTTCAGTTCAACGCCTATATGGAAACACGACCCTGATATCTCAGTTTATAGTATAAGTCAAGATCACTAGCTACTACTTGGGTCTTTGATTCATATACACAGGATTAAAAAACAAAAAACATAAAAAATCCTTAGAAAGATGGTCAGATCAAAGTAGTCAAACCATGGGCAAAATTAAAGTTCATAATTCAATCTTACCATGCCCACCCTTGTCCCTTTCCTCGTGCAAAAAATAATAATTCTAATAAGGAGGATCATACTAATGCCTTTTTTGATTCAAAGGATATGTATGGAACTTTCAGATGATTTGAACTCCATTTTAGAGACAAAATTTCCTCCGCTCACCTCTTGCTACACTTATGTATAGAACCATTTTCTGCTACTAATTTATTTAGTTTTCTTCTTCTTTTGGATCATCTACGATTCGACAGCACATAAATATTGTTGCGATCTCCTGATTTTATATTCTTGGGCACGTCTTGATCGTGTGAACAAGGGAGATCCTAATACGTGTGAACTGTATAAATCTTGCCCTTTTTATGAATCTGGGTTCAATTTGCAGAAGAAAACCGTACAAACCAACTACTCAAATTGGCAATGCCTGCAGGTTGTGTATGAATACAGTACGGTCGTTGAACCAAACTAGTAAATTGCAAAAACCCACCACAATTAGAAAGTTATCAACCGTTCACAGAACAACCACCGAAAACATGTATTTTGGTGGTGCTTGATGACTTTGCTCTAATTGTGGTGGTTTTTTCATCTGCATGCAACTGTGCAAGGAGGCTCCGTTTACAAATGGTTCATGTATCTGTCCCGGCCTGTGACTTTTCGAAGACACTAGTATGCTAGTAGCACTCGGAAATCCAATTTAGCTCGCGGGTGCAATTAGTCTTGGATGCTTAAACATTAGTACTAGTATATATAGTGCTATCAGCTAGCAGATGCTTAAACATACTATCTGAGTCGTCGATCGATCCTAGCAACTCCAAAAATCAAAAGCTTACGATCCACTAACCGAAATTTGCACAGAGATCACATACTCCCGCCAAGACAGAGTTAATTGCAAAAAATCACCACGGTATGCGCGAGAAGTTCGAAAATTCACCGGGTTTCGCTAATTTTGCAAAAATCCACCAGCATTGCGCTGGTTCATTGCAATGTGCACTGATACAGAGATTCGGCCACGCTAACCACGATTCTGACGGAAGGGTCCCACTGTCAGAGGTGACAAAAAGGAGCTAAATATTAGCTGGGTTATAAATTTTGGGCTATTTTGTAATTTTTTAAGGTGGAGCCCAACTGCCTCACCCCATCCAGACCAGAGCACGCCGGAAGCGGCGTGCCACCTGACGGCGCCCCGCCCCGTGCTCGCCTGCAGCTCGCCGCTAGAGCATGCCCCATGCCGAAGCTCCCCAGCAGACCCGCGCGCACGCCACCCGTTGCGCGCCGCCTTGTGGCACCCCGCCCCGAGCTCTCATGCAGCTCGCCGCCACCGAAGACTGTCCCCGCGCCGGAGCTCGCACACTGCCCTAGGCCGCCCCGCGTCGGAGCTCGCCGCAGCATTGCCGCCATGTGTAGGAGCTGGCCTACCCCGCGCCTGAGCTCGCCACCCCTGCGTCGGAGCTCGCCGCACCACCCCGTTGCCCCTAGGCAGAGCTCGCCTGCCCGCGCCGCCCCTTGCCTCGGGCTCGCCGCGATGCCCCTCCCCTGGCCGAAGCTCTCCGCGCTGCCCTAGCCCCTGGTCGGAGTTCTCTGCATCGCCCCTGGCCCCCTGGCCAGAGCTCGCCCGCCTGCGCCGCCCTTGACCCTGGTCGGAGTTCTCTGTGATGCCCCTAGCCCCCTAGCCAGAGCTTGCCCGTCCGCGCCGCCCTTGGCCCCTGGCCATCGCTCGCTCGCAGCCGCTCTAGCCACGGCGGCTTCCCCTGCGGTCGATGTCATGTGTGCCAGGGGCCATGTCACGCGCCTCTTCGGCCCTTTCCTCGCCGTCGATACTGGCCACGGTGGCTCCCGGCCAGTCCGCGGCATCCTTCTCCTCCCTGCCACGTGTACACTGACAGTGGGACCGGCATGTCAGAAAGATCGTTAGCGTGGCCAAATCTTATGTATCAGTGCACATTGCAATGAACCAGCGGAATGCTGGTGGAATTTTGCAAAATTAGGAAAACCCGATGGATTTTCGAACTTCTCGCGCGCATATGTCGTGGTTTTTTGCAATTAACTCCTAGACCCGCTTTGTAGCCTAGAGTACTAGACATAAGGATTACGTGCTGCCGCTATACTTTATTACTTTATTATAAGCAGGTAGTGGTGTAATTGACCAGAAACCGCCCTGCTGCCCTGGGTGAATTAACGGAAGGGAATTATCTCTTGACCTTATCCTAGTCAATCCCCCAGAAGAAAACCCTACGTAGCTAGCCGCCATCAAGAAACCAGCCGACGTCTCCGACATCCGCCTCCTCCATAGATCGGTTCCCCCTCCTCCGGCCGGTCATGCCGGTGTCGGGAGGGGTGGGGAACCCGATCTATGGGTGGAGTTTTTAATAAAAGTAGTGATTCAATAGATTAAGTAAGGGGTTTGCTAGCCTTCTTTCTCTTTGCCTCGACGTCAATGAAGATGTCATCATCTACAATAAGTAATCTCCAGCCCTTTGTTTGATGACAAGATCTACTTCTCGTTGTCAATGGTGGTGTTAAAGGATTACAATTCTTTAGGTATGGGCCTTCAGATCTTGCTTCGCCAGATCGATCTTGGTGTTTTTCTCATGATTGCCGTGAGGAGGTTTGTCCTTGCAATATTTGTCCCGGCTGCTACGTCTTCGATAATGGTGATTCCTACTCTCGGTTCGCCAGCGATGTCGACCAAGCTATTCGGTTACTTTTGACTAGAATATTGGTGTTGGTACTCTTGCCAATATTGCTTGATTAATCTAATGACTGCGCGCGTGGATATAGCCTTGGCACTGCGTCTCAAACAAAAATTACGAGAGAACCCTCATTGGTATTTTCAGGTTGTGGTTTGATATATGTTAGTTTTCGGTTACCTTCAGAAAAATACAAGATGGTGTCTTGCAAGAAGAAAGAGTTTGAAGACCTAGAAGATTTGCTAGTTTGTTTTAGACTTTATTTTCTAATCGTTGGAGGCAGCTTTCGTATCTCTACCATGTACTATTTTTTTCTATGAATATATGTGGTATTGATTGTCAAAAAAATATCTCTCGACCTTATCCAAGGGCCATCCTAGCGTCGACATCAGTGAGATCCAGCATGGACAAGATGCATGCAGTATCTTTTCAGAATACAAGATGTTTTAGTTTTGTAAAAGACATGTATCTAGACTCCTTTTAGTTTGTAGGTTTACTCCAAATGTCTAAATGAACCTAGACACTAAAAGGGGCGTAGATACACTTCTTTCACAAAATTAAAACATCTTATATTTTGAAACGGGGGTATGACTCAACTGGGTTCCATGAATCCGTGTCCGTGCGTTCTACTATTATTGTTGATGTGAAGAAGACAAAGTGAAGAAAGATGAAAGAGGGACCATTCGGGAAAACATGTTGAACCTTCACGGTTAGAGTGTGCGCAAATGACATACTATAAACACCGCCCCTCCTCCGGCTGCAAAATCCCCGCCACCATTTCCCCAATTTCGAGCTCTCCCTCCAAATCCTCTTCCTCACCGACGAGCAGGTAAGTGGTGCCTCCTACTCTAGTGGGTCTAGCTCATCTCCGGCAAGCCTTCATCCTTAGCTATCTCCGACATGTCATCCTCGTCGGTCGTGATCGAGATCGTGGTAAGAAACACCTAACCCTAGCCATCGCAGCTTAGATCTGTTGTGTAGCTCACAGTTCATATGTTCGCCTGTGCTCGCTTCTAGTAGATCGTGGTCCATTTTGGCAGTTAGTATTCATGTTATACTGTGAGGATCGCCATGTGCTTTAGGTAGGATTAGTGTTACAAGTAGAGTTCTTCCCCTAGAACTGAACACATTGTGTATCTCTGGTGCCATAGGAGAAGGTTGCATCTCCTGATCTGTCCGCAACCTCTATGAGGCCTCTGTGTTATGTGTTGATGCCTGATGCAGTGACCAGGAGGAAGTTGGCCATGTCATGGTCAGCATCTCTGTCCACCTTTGTCCTAAATCCGGTCTGCTAGTTGATCGAGAAAGTGGGTTCGATTGTTCAGGGATTCAGAGAGGCGGACATGCGGTTGATTGCTGACAATGTCTTCAAGTTCTGTGGCCGGACAGTCACTTCGAACCAGGTGTACAACCACATGAGGCATTGGAGAGTTAGGTGGATTCAGGTGCTAAGGATCAAGAGGCTTGATACCGTGCGCTGGGTTGAGGAGACCTCTTCTATCATCATGGACGATGATGATTAGTATGTTCACATCAAGTTTCGATATATTTCCACTTGCGTGAGTAGTTGTAAAGTTCACATATGAACCACATGTCTTGAACTAACTGTGATTCTCATGTAGGCTCAACCGAAGAACACCGAGTTGATCAACAAGCCCATTGAGAACTATGCTCAGATGAAGATCTACAGTCCTCGCATTCCAATTGCGCCCGTCTCTCTGACCAGGATACATAGTGGACAGGCGACCAGATATCTTGTCATGACCCCTGAGCGCAAGATGAGCTGGTTCACGACAAGCACTACCTCTGAGCAGTGGACTGAGTTGTTTGAGGAGGTGCTGGTAGCGGTGTTGATGATGATGATTGTGATGTGTATTTTGGAGTAGCTAGGCTGATGAACTTTGGTATGTATATTTTGGGAGGTGGTATTCAATTATAACCTCTCCGTTTGTGATGAAATTGTGCTGCATCACGGGTAGTTGTTCGTGAACTCGTGCTGCAGCACACCTGCCATGACTGATAATGTTGATTCAGTCTTAATATAATCTAGTAGTTCTCTGAATTGCAATTGTATGAACTTTGTTTCTACCTTGCTGATATTGGGTAAGCTCACCTAAGCAATCAGGAGGTAAGACTATCAAGGACAATGCAACTAGCCAAACAAGTACCAATTTGCTAAAAACCAAGAATGCATGGAACTAAACAACTGGGCCTTGGCTTCCAAACCCCTAGGGAAATGAGAATACATGGAACCAAATGAATGGCCATTTTAGCATGAGAGGTTGCATTTCCTCGCGCAGCTTCCATGGAGCCATGATCTCCAGGTGTGACTAAAAGCCATGAGCAACCAAACACGCCCCTAGCCGCGCCTCACAATGTCACGTCCTAACTTGTCTGGTGAGCTCAGCCAGCCTCTGTGCCATCCAGAAGCTTCTGGGCGTGCCCAACAGAAGGCAGGCATCATGTGGGCCAGTGTTGACAGCGGGACATCGGCATGGTCAACGTTGTTTTGTACGGTTTTTGTATTAAAGATGCCTTCAGTTCCCATGTGGGCATAGGGAGTTGTCCCGTCATCACTGTGGTGGCGTGTGGCTCAATTGCAAAATGGACATCCCGCAAACCCAGTTTTTGTATTAAAGATGCCTTCAGTTCCCATGTGGGCATAGGGAGTTGTCCCGTCATCACTGTGGTGGCGTGTGGCTCAATTGCGAAATGGACATCCCGCAAACCCGCATGCAGGTGTTGGAGATATGCCCTAGAGGCAATAATAAATATAGTTATTATTATATCTTTGTGTTTATGATAAATGTTTACATTCATGCTATAATAGTATTAACAAGGAAACATTAATACTTGTGTGATTGGTAAACTTAATTTGAAGTCCCTAGTAAAGCCTCTGTATAATACTAGCTTGTTGGTTAATAGATGATTGTGGTTTCCCTATCATGAACATTGAGATGTTATTAACAACAAGATCATATCGTTAGGAGAATGATATGGTGGACATACTCCTATAGATAAGCATAGCATAAAGATCAAGTCATTTTAATAGTTCAATTGCTATATGCTTTCTGATACATAGTTATCTAATTCCTTCGACCATGAGATCATGCATATCACCTTTGCCGGATGGATGCTTTGATGACATCAAACACCACACCGTAACTGGGTGGCTATAAAGGTGTCATTGAGTGTTCAGAAAGTATTGGTTGAAACACATGGATCAAGAGTGGGATTTGTCCATCCATATGACGGATAGATATACTCAGTGCACTCTCGGTGAAATGTCAACAAATTAGCTTGCAATCATGTGACTGTCTCACAAGGGATCACATATCACGGAATGAGAAAAGAGTACTTATCAAGAACGGTTGAACTAGGTATGCAGAGATACCGACGATCATAACCTCGGATAAGTAAACTATCGTGAGACAAAGGGAAATTGATATCGTATGTAAGTGGTTCATTCGATCGCAAAGTAATCGTAGAAATATATGGGAGCCATATGAATTTCTAGATTCCTCTATTGGTTATTGGTCGGAGAAGTGTCTCGATCATGTCCGCATAATTCACGAACCGTAGGGAGACACACTTAAGGATTCGACGTTGTTTGAGTAGTTATGGAATGATGAGAAAGAGTCTGAATGTTGTTCGGAGTCTCGAATGGGATTCGGGATATCACGAGGAGATCCGGAATGGTCCGGAGAATAAGATTCATATAAGGAAAGTCCCGTTTCGGAGTTGGGGAATGGTTCTGATGTTTTCATCGGAACATTCTAGAAGGTTCCGGAATGTCCGGCACTGCGGAAGGGGAAGGGTACATGAATGTGTCATTGTAAGTTGGAATGATTGCATCATGTACTAGGTGTCTTTGCTGTCCAAAATAAAGGGTTTATTTAAATCCTAATTTGAAAAGTCAAACGGCTAGTTTGAAAGTCAAACGGCTAGTTTGAAAGTCAAACGGCAAGTTTTGGAAAGAGGAGGAGGAGTGGGAAACCGAGTTGGGGAGGGATTCCCTCCTCCAACCGCCGGCCCACCTCCAAGCCGAGTTGGGGAGGGACTCCCCGCCCTTTGGCCGCACCGCCCACCTATACAGGGAGGGCAGGCGCCCTCCTAGCACACAAGTACCTCTCCTCCAAAACCCTAGATTGGCGCCACCACCTCCTGCTGCCGCCACCTCCTGTGGTTGCCCTAGCCGCCGACTTGGGGTGCCCCAAACCCCAGCCGCCGCTCTAGCACCTCCTCCTTGGTGTATCTAAAACCTAGATCGCCGAGAGCCCTCTCATACTCCACCATACTGCCCGGCTTAAGGCGAAGCCTCGAGATCTCCCTCTACTTCCGGTACCACGCCGTTGTCTTGCCCGAATCGCGAGGAGAGTGCTACAACCTCCGCTGCTCTGGAACAAGGGAGAGGAAGGTCTTCACGAAAATCGAACGCAGACCGAATCAGGAGCGCTGAACGCTGGCCGGAAGGATCGTCTACGCGATCTTGAGATCGGAAAGAGTACGACTACATCACCCACGAGAATCTGCTCTCGTTAAACACTTTGGAATCTTCGAGGGTGAGTTATTCCATCGACTCGTTGCTATAATCTAGTAGATAGATCTTGGCTTGTTTGTTTGTATGCGGTAGAAAATTTTTGTTTTCCATGCTACGAAACCCTACAGTGGTATCAGAGCCGTGTCTATATGTAGATCTGTTGCACGAGTAGAACACAATGGTCATTGTGGGCATTGATGCTTTTATTGTAGATTGCTTCTTGTGTACTTTGCATCTTGCGGGATGTTGGGATGAAGCGGCCCGGGCTAACCTTACATGACATCGTTCATGAGACTTGCTCCACGCTTGACATGCAACTCGTATTGCATAAGTGGCTTTGCGGGTGCCTGTTTCTCCCAGCATAGTGGAGATCCAATTTACAACGGGTGATTAACAATACTAGTATCAATGTTGTGGTTCTTGTTCGTAAGTTAGAACGACACTTATTTAAAGCCCCAAACCACGTAAAATATGCAAAGAAAGTAGAGGCGTCTAACTTTTTTTTGCAAGGGTGTGCAGTGATGTGATATGGCCATGATTGTGATTATATTTGATGTATGCAATGTTCCTTATTGTAAGTTGGCAACCGGCAGGAGCCATATGGTTGTCTTTAATTTATGTTAAGACCCGCGTGTCTATTCAAAGTAGTTGTAATAGTTGAAGCCGGTGGACGACAACCATGAAGAAGCGTCATTGACCTTGATGCTATACCGGTGATGATGGAGATCATGTTCGTGCTTGAAGATGGAGATTGGAAGCACAAAGAAGAAAGGCCATATCATATCACATATTATGAATTGCATGTGATGTTAATCCTTTATGCATCTTGTATTGCTTAGTAGACGACGGTAGCATTATAAGATGATCCCTCATGCACATAAATTTCAAGTTCTAAAGTGTTCACCCTTAGTATGCATCGCTAAAAGCTTGTTGTTTCAAGCACCACGTGATGATCGGGTACATTAGATTCATGAGTGAATACAACGTAAGCAAGCCAGATTTGCTTATGTGGTAGCTAAGGTTTGATCTTGACGAGCCTAGCATGTACAGACATGGTCTCAGGAACACGAATCACCGAAAGGTAAAACATGAATCATATAGTAGATATGATGAACATGTCGATTGTTCGCCATTGAAACTATATCAACTCTCGTGATGATCGGTTTTGATATAGTGGATTTGGTTCGTGTGATCACTAAAACAATGTGAGGGATGTTGTTTTGAGTGGGAGTTCACCTAGATTAAACTTTATTATTAATTTGAACTCAATTTGTCATAAACTTAGTCTAAACTATTGCAAATATGTTGTAGATCAATGGCAGCCCCTACCATCAATTTTAATGCGTTCCTAGAGAAAGAAAAGTTGAAAAACAATGGAAGCAACTTCACGGATTGGTTCCGCAATTTGAGGATTGTCCTCACAGCTGGTAATTTGACCTATGTGCTGGATGCACCGCTGGGTGACCCACCTGCAGCTGATGCTACCGATGAAGTAAAGAATGTTTACCTTGCTCGGAAGAATCAGTACTCCATAGTTTAGTGTGCTATCTTGTATGGTTTAGAATCGGAGCTTCAGAAAAGGTTTGAGAATTCAGACCCACATGATATTGTCCGTGATCTCAAATTGATCTTTGAGACTCACGCGGCGATTGAGAGTTATGAGGCTTCTGAAAAGTTCTTTAACTGCAAGATGGAAGAGGGCAGCTCCGTCAGTGAGCATGTGCTTAAGATGTCTGGGCACGCAAACAAACTTCAAAGCTTGGGTATAGTGATTCCTAATGCTTTGGGGATTTACCGTGTCCTCCAATCACTACCACCAAGTTACAAGAACTTTGTGATGAACTACAACATGCAGAACATGAACAAGCAGTTGCCAGAACTGTTTGCTATGTTAAAGTCTGCAGAAGTGGAGATCAAGAAAGAGCACCAAGTGTTGTTGGTCAATAAGACCACCAAATTCAAGAAAGGCAAGTCTAAGCAGAAGGGACACTTCAAGAAGAGTGGCAAGAAAGTTGCCACACCGACGAAGAAGACCAAGGCTGGACCCAAGCCTGATACTGAGTGATTTTACTGCAAAGGAGAAGGTCACTGGAAGCGGAATTGCCCAAAGTACTTGGCAGATTTGAAGAACGGCAACATCAAGAAGAAAGGTATATCTGATATACATGTTATTGATGTGTATCTCACTAGTATTCGTAGTAGTGCCTGGGTATTTGATACTGTTTCGGTTGCTCATATTTGTAACTCGAAACAGGAGCTGCAGAATAAATGGAAGCTAGTGAAGAACGAGGTGACGATGCGCGTGGGAAATGGATCAAAGGTTGATGTGATCGCGGTCGGCACGCTACCCCTTCATCTACCATCGGGATTAGTTTTATACTTAAATAATTGTTATTTGGTGCCTGCGTTGAGCATGAACATTATATCGGGATCTTGTTTATTGCGAGATGGTTACTTTTTTAAATCCGAGAATAATGGTTGTTCGATTTATATGAGTAATATGTTTTATGCACATGCACCTTTGATAGATGGTCTATTCTTGTTGAATCTCGATGGTGGAAATACACATATTAATAACATTGAAGCTAAACGTTTGAAATCAAGTGATAACTCGACCTATATGTGGCAATCGCTGCCTTGGTCACATTGGAGTGAAGCGTATGAAGAAACTACATTCCGATGGACTTCTTGAATCACTTGATTTTGAATCACTTGAAAGATGCGAAGCATGTCTGATGGGCAAAATGACTAAGACTCCATTTTCTGGTATGATGGAGCGAGCTACGAACTTATTGGAAATCATACATACCAATGTGTGTGGTCCAATGAGTGTAGCATCGCGCGGTGGTTATCGTTATGTTCTTACCTTCACGAATGACTTGAGTAGATATGGGTATATCTATTTCATGAAACATAAGTCTGAAACTTTCGAGAAGTTTAAGGAGTTTCAAAGTGAGGTAGAGAATCAACGTAACAAGAAGATTAAATTTCTACGTTCTGATCGTGGAGGTGAATATCTAAGTTACGAGTTTGGCGAGCATTTGAAGAAATGCGGGATACTTTCACAATTGACACCGCCGGGAACACCACAGCGTAATGGTGTGTCTGAACATCGTAATCGAACTCTCTTAGATATGGTTCATTCTATGATGTCACTTACAGATTTGCCGCTATCATTTTGGGGTTATGCATTAGAAACAGCCGCATTCACTTTAAATAGGGCACCGTCTAAATCCGTTAAAACGACACCATATGAATTATGGTTTGGGAAGAAACCTAAATTGTCGTTCCTTAAAGTTTGGGGATGCGAAGCCTATGTAAATAAGTTACAGCCGGACAAGCTTGAACCCAAAGCGGAAAAATGCGTCTTCATAGGATACCCGAAGGAAAATATTGGGTATACTTTCTATCATAGATCCGAAGTCAAAATCTTCGTTGCCAAGAATGGATCCTTTCTAGAGAAGGAATTTCTCTCGAAAGAATTGACTGGAAGGAAAGAAGAACTCGACGAGGTTGTCGAACCTTCTCTCGAAATTGCGAGTAGCGCAGCGCCGGAAGAAGTTCCTGTGGTGCCTGCACCAATTAGAGAGGAAGCTAATGATGATGATCATGAAACTTCGGTCGAAGTTGCTACAGAGCCTCGCAGGTCAACGAGAACTTGTACCACTCTAGATTGGTATGATCCCGTTATGAGTGTCATGTTGGTGGACAACACCGATGACCCTGAGACATATGAGGAAGCGATGATGAGCCCAGATTCTAATAAATGGCAGGAAGCCATGAAATCCGAGATTGGATCCATGTACGAAAACCAAGTATGGACTTTGGTGGACTTACCGGATGGCCGGAAGGCTGTCGAGAACAAATGGATCTTCAAGAAGAAAACAGATGCTGATGGTAATGTAACTGTCTATAAAGCTCGACTTGTCGCAAAAGGGTTTCGACAAATTCAAGGAGTTGACTACGATGAGACTTTCTCACGATAAGCTAAAGTCTGTAAAGGATTATGTTAGCAATCGCTGCATATTACGATTATGAGATATGGCAGATGGATGTCAAAACAGCATTCCTCAATGGTGACATTGATGAAGAGTTGTATATGATGCAACCCAAAGGTTTTGTCGATCCTAAAGATGCTAACAAGGTATGCAAACTTCAACGGTCCATCTATGGATTGAAGCAAGCATCCCAAGTTGGAATCAACGTTTTATAAGGTAATCAAAGTTTTGGTTTTATACAAACTTATGGAGAAGCTTGTATTTACAAGAAAGTGAGTGGGAGCTCAGAGCATTCTTAATACTATATGTGGATGACATATTGTTGATTGGGAATGATGTAGACCTTCTTAATAGTGTCAAAGAATATTTGAATAATAGTTTTCAATGAAGGATCTTGGCGAAGCACTTACATATTAGGCATAAAGATTTATAGAGATAGATCAAAACGCCAAATATCATTGTCACAGTACATATTTGGACAAAGTTCTAAAGAGGTTTGGAATGGAAGATAGCAAGAAAGGGTTCTTGCCCATGTTGCTATAATGACCTTGAGTAAAACTCAGAGTCCGACATCGGTAGAAGATAGAGAAAGGATGAGTAAGACTCCCTATGCCTCAGCCATAGGATCTCTAATGTATGCCATGCTATGTACTAGACCCGACATTGCATATGCTGTTAGTTTGACTAGCAGATATCAAAGTGATCCAGGAGTGGATCATTGGACATCGGTCAAAAACATCCTTAAGTACTTGAGAAGAACTAAGGATATGGTTCTTTCTTATGGAGGTGATGAACAGCTCATTGTTAATGGTTACACCGACGCTAGTTGGAACACCGATCCGGATGATTCTAAATCACAACTGGATAATGTATTTATTTTGAATGGTGCAGCTAGTTATTTGGAGGAGTGCAAAGCGTTGTGGCGAGATCTTCAACTGAATCGGAATACATGGCTGCTTCGGAGGCTTCACAAGAAGCGATATGGATGAAAGAGTTCATTACAGAGCTGGGTGTGGTTCCTAGTGCGCTGGACCCAATGTCTATCTACTGTGATAACATGGGCGCCTTAGCCAATGCGCAAGAACCAAGGTCACACAAGAAGCTGAAGCACATCAAGCTATGTTTTCACGCTATTCAAGAACATATCCAAGATGGGGATATAAAGATTTGCAAAGTACACACAGATCTGAATGTGGCGGATCCGTTGACTAAACCTCTCCCGAGGGCAAAACATGACCAGCACCAAACTGCCATGGGTGTTCGGTATATTACCATGTAATCTAGATTAGATGACTCTAGTGCAAGTGGGAGACTGTTGGAGATATGCCCTAGAGGCAATAATAAATATAGTTATTATTATATCTTTGTGTTTATGATAAATGTTTACATTCATGCTATAATAGTATTAATAAGGAAACATTAATACTTGTGTGATTTGTAAACTTAATTTGAAGTCCCTAGTAAAGCCTCTCAGATAATACTAGCTTGTTGGTTAATAGATGATTGTGGTTTCCCTATCATGAACATTGAGATGTTATTAACAACAAGATCATATCGTTAGGAGAATGATATGGTGGACATACTCCTATAGATAAGCATAGCATAAAGATCAAGTCATTTTAATAGTTCAATTGCTATATGCTTTCTGATACATAGTTATCTAATTCCTTCGACCATGAGATCATGCATATCACCTTTGCCGGATGGATGCTTTGATGACATCAAACACCACACCGTAACTGGGTGGCTATAAAGGTGTCATTGAGTGTTCAGAAAGTATTGGTTGAAACACATGGATCAAGAGTGGGATTTGTCCATCCATATGACGGATAGATATACTCTGGGCCCTCTCGGTGAAATGTCATCCAATTAGCTTGGAAGCATGTGACTGGCTCACAAGGGATCACATATCATGGGAACGAGAAAAGAGTACTTATCAGTAACGAGGTTGAACTAGGTATGCAGAGATACCGACGATCATAACCTTGGATAAGTAAACTATCGTGAGACAAAGGGAAATTGATATCGTATGTAAGTGGTTCATTCGATCGCAAAGTAATCGTAGAAATATGTGGGAGCCATATGAATTTCCAGATTCCTCTATTGGTTATTGGAAGTGTCTCGATCATGTCCGCATAATTCACGAACCGTAGGGAGACACACTTAAGGATTCGACGTTGTTTGAGTAGTTATGGAATGATGAGAAAGAGTCTGAATGTTGTTCGGAGTCTCGAATGGGATTTGGGATATCACGAGGAGACCCGGAATGGTCTGGAGAATAAGATTCATATAGGGAAAGTCCCGTTTCGGAGTTGGGGAATGGTTCCGATGTTTTCATCGGGAACATTCTAGAAGGTTCCGGAATGTCCGGCACTCCGGAGGGGGAAGGGTACATGAATGTGTCATTGTAAGTTGGAATGATTGCATCATGTACTAGGTGTCTTTTCTGTCCAAAATAAAGGGTTTATTTAAATCCTAATTTGAAAAGTCAAACGGCTAGTTTGAAAGTCAAACGGCAAGTTTTGGAAAGAGGAGGAGGAGTGGGAAACCGAGTTGGGGAGGGATTCCCTCCTCCAACCGCCGGCCCACCTCCAAGCCGAGTTGGGGAGGGACTCCCCTCCCCTTGGCCGCGCCTCCCACCTATAAAGGGAGGGGCAGGGCTGGCCCTCCTAGCACACAAGTACCTCTCCTCCAAAACCCTAGATTGGCGCCACCACCTCCTGCTGCTGCCGCCACCTCCCAGGGTTGCCCTAGCCGCCGACTTGGGGTGCCCCAAACCCTAGCCGCCGGCTCTAGCACCTCCTCCTTGGTGTATCTAAAACCTAGATCACCGAGGAGCCCTCTCATACTCCACCATACTCGCTCCGGCTTAAGGCGGCCTGCGAGATCTCCTCTACTTAGGTACCACGCCCGTTGTGTTGCCGAATCGCGAGGAGAGTGCTACAACCTCCTGCCTGCTGGAACAAGGGAGAGGAAGGTCTTCGTCGAAAACGCCAGAATCGATCAAGGGAGCGCTGCCGGAACGCGGCGCCGGAAGGATCGTCTACGCGATCTTGAGATCGGAAAGAGTACGACTACATCACCCACGAGAATCTGCTCTCGTTAAACACTTTGGAATCTTCGAGGGTGAGTTATTCCATCGACTCGTTGCTACAGTCTAGTAGATAGATCTTGGCTTGTTTGTTTGTATGCGGTAGAAATTTTTTGTTTTCCATGCTACGAAACCCTACAGCAGGTATATAAAAAATTAACATGTGTTAATCTCAAATAAAAATTGCACCAGGTTAACTTTTAGAAGACCTATACGCGGGTTTATGTGGGCTCTTCCTCGCAGCCCGACACGTGGCCATGGTGGGAATAACACGGTGGGGCGTTAATGCCGCCACCGCTCTCTTGCCTACTCCGGCCTGGCGTTAAATAGAGCCCGACACGCTCCACTTTCGTCCACTCCTTCTTCCCGCCTCCGAGAGAAACACCACGTCAAGAGAAAACACCCCACCGAGAGAGAGAGAGCCCACCATAAGCATCTCATACAACCGCTGCACCGGTGGTGCCGCCCTGAACGGCTTTGGGCCCCACAGCCTCACCATCAACGAGGCATGGGTGTTGTACCACACGCGGTACCGGTATCCTACCAACACTTGGAGGATGGCCAAGAACGGCATTGACATATAGTCGGAGCCGATAGTTGAACAACACACATTGGTGGATGGAAATCACTGACCACCAGCGATCGCTACTGAAGGAGATATGCCCTAGAGGCAAATAATAAATAGGTTTTTATTGTCATATCTCAATTAGTTTATAATAGTTTCATATTGTGCTATAACTGTGCCAAGTAGAAACATTGGTACAAGTGTGGTATGAAACAACCAAGTCCCTAGTAGCCTCTTTTCATACTAGTTCGTTGGTCACGAAGATGATCTGGGTTTCAAGATCATGGGCATTTATGCCGACTAACAACGGGATCATATCATTGGAGAATGATGTGATTGGACATTCCTCGAAGGATTACAACACGATCAAGTCATATAGTTCATTGTTGCAACAGCTATACCTAGACTCCTTCTCCTTAGACCGTGATCTCATATTACTCACTGTTTCCCTAGGGTGCTTAGACTGCCTCAACCGTCATCTGGTAATACGGTGGCCATAAAGGTGTACGTTGGGTATTCCGAAGGAACAGTAGATGACATGTGACTACAAGACGGGGATTTGTTCACCCACATGACGAGTAAAGATACATACGGCCGGCTTGGTGAGATTACATCCATAAATATTGCAACATGTGACTAGGTCACGGGGATGTAATATCATGGTAACAAGAAAACAGAACTTGTTGTGAACGAGATTGAACAAAGGTATGGGATACCAATGATCGAATCTCGGACAAGTCGTATCGAGAAACAAAAGGAAGAGGATGCTACATTTAGACGGTTCAAACGACATTGTCATCAGGAATGCATATGGGTCACATGGACATCCCTGGTCCCTCTGTTGATCATTGATACAGATCATGTCTAGAGCATTCCCGAGCCGTTAGAGGATACACTTAAGGTTACGATGAGAACGATCATTCGTAAGATGGAATCATAGTAGAGAAAGAGAGAAATCCAGAATCGTTCCACGGAGAGATCCGAAGTTGTTAGGAGTAAGAATAAAGGAAAAGCCCCGGAAAAGTGTTTTCGGATAAATGAGAATTTAAATATATATTTTATTATATGTTAATTGTGAATTACTATATTCTAGATAATATTTAAGTTACGATTTATAAAGACAACATTTTTATTAGGCCAAATAACGGAGGGAAAAGGCCTAGTAGAAAAAGATGCAGAAAAAGAATTGGAAAAAGGAAAATCAGCCAGCCCCGTGGCACAGGGCGGCATGTAGCCGGGCCACACTCGGGCCACAGGGGACAGGCGACCCACCCGGGGCGGGCGCCAGCCGCCAGCTGCCGCGTGGGCACTGAGCGAGCTAGGCCGCCGGGGGCACGCTGGCCCACCCGAGTAGCTCGGTGGGCGGTGGCCAGCTGGGCCGCCGGGGGCAGCACTAGCCCACCCGGTCGCCAGTTGTGGCCGCTGCCGCTTAGCGCGGTGGGCAGGCCGGCCCACCCAACTGGCTGGCTATTGCTGCTGCTTTTCCTTTTTCTTTTTATTTAGGCATTTTTTGTTTTGGCTATTGGGCTGACTTTTGGCCCATCCGGCCTGGACAAAAATTCCTGTTATTTTCCTTTAACTAATAGTCCCACATGGCTAACCCAATGGGGAGGGCACACCCCCTCCGCCTATATAAAGAGGTGCCCATGGGTGGGATTAAAACACACAACTTGAGAAGTGTTTTTGTTGACTTTCTCCCTCCCTCTCTCTATACCTTGTGACCATGGCCCCAAGTCTGGGTTGTGCGATAGAGGCACACGTACAACACGTCGTTGTGCTGCAGGGATTCCTAGCCGGATATCAACTTCCGCACTCCTGGCGGGATTGGGGAGCCAGAGGTCTCATCATGCACCGGATGTGTACGAAGATACGAGGCGCAACACTTGGGGCGCTTAAATGTCGTGAGCCAGACCTGTTGCACGATGAAGATCAAGAAGGAGAAAGGGGTGACCTGCGAGGAGCTTCGCGACCTTGAGGTCAGCTACGAGTACGACTACTTCAACCACGTTCACCACGGAACGTTAACCGCGTACGGTCTACAAGGGTATGTATTCTCTACGCTCTGGTCATTACCACATTACTACATAGATAGATCCTAGGCAGTTCTGGGGTTACATCGTAGGAAATTTTTTGTTTTCCGCATCGATCCCCAACAGTGGTATCAGAGCCGATCTATGCGTAGGAGTGTTGTACGGCCAATACGCACAAGTTTTGTGCGGGCATTGATCCCTTAGTTGTTACCCTCTAACGTGTACTTGTTTATATCTCGGTATTGTTTGATGAAGCGGCCCGGACCGACCTTACGTGTATTCGTATGTGAGACTGGTTCCACGCTCAACATACGGCTTGTACCGTATAAGTGGCTAGCGGGTATATGTCTCTCATTCAATAGTTGATATAGCATTTACAACGGAGGGCCCCGAAAGGGGTGTAGTATAGACAACTATTGGATCCATGTTGTGGTTGGAAAGTTCGTAGTTTAGAAACGGTTCTAGTGCGAAAGCCCTAACAACCACGTAAAACTTGCAATAGATAAAGTAGAGGCGTCTAACTTTATTTTGCGGGGGGGCATGTGATTATGATATGGCATTGGTCGTTACGAAGGTAAAGTAGTTTACTTTTCTGTTACTAAGTAGTATAGTAATAGTCATCGTTCCGATGGACGATCTGGTGGAGGCGTCGTGGACTTGGCGTCAAACCAAGGGCAAGATGGAGATCATGCCAAAGCGCTCGATGGAGATCAAGGAGCAAGAAAGACCATATCATATCACATTATACATATGATGTTGATACCAGTTTTTACATCTTATTGTGTGCTAGTATTTAGATAATCAATGGTAGAAAATAAGATAATCCCTATTTAATTCCAATGTTCCGTGTTCCCCTTGTGTGTGCACCAACAAGAAAGTTCTTCGGTATGAGGCGATCCAGGGTTACATGCCTGGGTGTTAGACATATCTACATTTGCATACAGTGGGTGTAAGCCATGTTGCACAGCGAATACACACAAGTTAGATTTAGCGAGCCTAGCACGGCATAGAAGCGTGGCCTCGGAACACAAGAGATCGAAAGATTGAGCATGAGTCACATGGATGATGTGATTGACATTGTTGAATGTCTACCTTTGATAATGCATTGATGGCCATGACGATCGGGGGAGGTGTAGAGGATAGGGATCATGCGATCACTAAAATCGTCCAGGGGATGACCGTTTTAGTGGAGACCAATTATAAATTTATCTCTTATTATAAACTTAGTCTGGATGTCTATTTGCAAATATCTTATTAGATCTTAGCCTATCCCATTGAGGTCCTTTGCGACCATGGGAATATATTGCTTAATTTGGAACTTAGCAAAAGGGTCCAACTTCATAGATTAATACCCACGCCTGAGGGATATCCTCGTAAAAGATGGTCTTCTCTTCTTGACACAATAACCATTAGGAGATAATCCGACGACTCCAGAATGTTTGGAAAAACACTTAGCGATCTTGCAAAAGAGTTGAGAACTTTTGGAAGGGCTTGATTAAAAAAGGAGATCATGGATGAAAAGGTATATGTTAGATATACAAAATTATAAATGTGGTTCTTGCAGAACTCGTTGCAGTTTGCAAAGTATTTGATACTTGTCCCATTTTGTGAAAACAGGATGATTTGCTTGAGAATTGCTTGATTTGAGGCAATGTGACTTGATAACGGCAAGCAAAACAGTTGATGGCCGACATCACTTATTCCCTCAAAGTATATCATTTGGATTAGCGGACTTGAATATATATTTGTAATCCTAGTTTGTGTGTCTTGCTTTTGGCGAGACGATTATTCATATGAACTAGTTACAAACTAGTTTGTACTATTCTTATGAACAATACCTTATGGTCATATTATGATTATAAACAAGTTATTCTCATCACTATGTTAATGATAATGGTTTAAACATTTATAAAGGATTGGAATGCTAAAAAATATCCAAAGTTTAAAAATGAAATGACACTACAGTTTAAGTCATTTTGGTTATTGTAGGTTCTTTATGAAAGATCGAGGTCCTAGATGCTTAATCTAGAGACTTTGCAAAACCATGCCTCTTGGGCAGAATGACTAAAACTCCGCATTCTGGTAAAACGATGATATGCGAAGAAATGTTGAATCTTATACATAGTGATGTATCGTATTTTCAACAAATAGTGGAAATCATTAGTTAATTGTGGACTTAAGTGAATAAGCGTATTTACTTAATGAAACATAAGTTTGAAATGATTTGAATTGTTCAAATGAGTTCATAACTAAATGGGATATTGAAATTAACAAGAATACGAAGTCTCTTCGATTTTATCGACATGACTGAAGTATTCAAGTTAATTTTAGCATAAAAGGAACTTGTGAAAGATGTTTCATAAATTATGATAATTGGACGAATTCAAACTATGTTGAAATGTCTAAACATCATAATCATTTTGTATTAGATACATATTATCTCTTATTAGGGTTACAGTTGTTGTTCAGAGTTAAAGATCAAAATAAGCAAAACACTCATTTGAAATACAAAGGAACATCTAAAAGATTCGTGGAAACGACACCATAAGTGTTATGGCACGTTCGAGTTTCTGGAGATTTCGATAAGTCGAAGTCGTGGCGAATAAACAAGTCTTTGTAGAGCATTCTTAGGAAACTATGAATGCATCTTCCACAAAGGGACAAACCTGCTGTTGTCCAAAGTTGATGTGTCTTGATGAAGATACAGGTGGAATAAAGTAAAAGATCAAAACAAGGTATTTGACCTTACCTCCGAATTGTTGAGTGGTGCAGCGGAATTTGTTTCATGAATTCAAACTCTACATATAGAGGAGAAACCAATGATAATGAACATAAAGTTTCAGGGAATACTTTTACTAAAGAAAGTAGGATTCAACTATATATTCTACAAGCTTGTGGAAATTATGTTATTGATTCACTTGTCATGTTTTGAACAAGACATACCTACAAATTACAAAGAAGCGTGATGGACCTAAGTACAAGAAATGAATGGTCATTGAAATCTCGTTAGTGGAATTATCGATTTGATAATGATCAAAGAATTTTGGAATGTCCAAGATTATCGAGAGGACCTAGATTTGAGTGGGAGCAAATTAGCTTGGCTAATTCATAATATGTAGCTGACATATTTTGAGTGGGAGCTGGGTGAAATCCCTAGATCTCAAATATGAATGTCACATTTGAGTGGGAGCGTGAAATCATTCTAGGATATGTGGACGACATATGTGAATGATGTGATTGGTGTTAATAATATTTAAGTTCGATAAATAAGGATGAAGTTGAAGTTATTAAACAATAAGATCTATCAAGATAGATTGGTGAGTTTAATAAACACTGAATGTCGAATGCTTCCTGGACTTGATTCTGAAAGAAGTTCAGAATGTCCTAAGCAAGATTCTGAAGTATCTCAGAATGGAAAAAAGGTAGGAAAGTAGTTCTTACTGTATGAAGCATTGAGTTAGTATTGCAACTATGGTTGAAAGAGAGAGATGTGTTGCATCTCCTATGCCTCAGTCATAGGTTCTTCCACATAACCATGTTGTATACTCGACATAATGTGACCCGAAGTTCTGGTTGGTAGGACAAAGTCTTAACTATAAGAGCATGTCTTTAAGTGATTCTTGAGTTGATCACTAAACCAGAATTAAGTTTGTACATAAATGGCAAGAAGCAATGTAAGTGGCGTAGATGCTTTTCATGCACTAGGATCTACATAGATATAGAAGTATAAAAGCTTCATCTGATGTGATGTATAATGTTATGGCGGGGCTAGTTCGCTTTTAACGTAGAATGATGTGTCGCAGGGCCTAGTGCCCATGAGAAAGCCCTCGAGGTTGATCTAACGTCACTGTAAGCTCCTGGAATCCGGCCTCGTTCTGCTGCCATGACTATAGTATATACACAAAGGACAGCAAAGTGTGTTTTGAAGTTTAGATGACAACGGTGAAAACGACCGTCATCATGAACACTAGAAAAAAAGTCTCACTTTGTTGCAAAACAAATACTTTGACCCATTATACGATAATAGTGTAAATATCAAATTAGGAAGACATTAAAAATTTGCAAAAGACATAATGATCTGGTAAAATAGAATATGGACATGACGTTTCCCATGAGCATGTATGATCTGTAAACGCATATGGTATATGGTTTATACGAGTAAAATACGAGCTGGATTATTTGTACTCTAGTGCAAGTGGGAGACTGAAGGAGATATGCCCTAGAGGCAAATAATAAATAGGTTTTTATTTTTATATCTCAATTAGTTTATAATACTTTCATATTGTGCTATAACTGTGCCAAGTAGAAACATTGGTACATGTGTGGTATGAAACAATCAAGTCCCTAGTAGCCTCTATTCATACTAGTTCGTTGGTCACGAAGATGATCTAGCTTTCAAGATCATGGGCATTTATGCCGACTGACAACGGGATCATATCATTGGAGAATGATGTGATTAGACATTCCTCGAAGGATTGCAACACGATCAAGTCATATAGTTCATTATTGCAACAGCTATACCTAGACTCCCCCTTAGACCGTGAGCTCATATTACTCACTGTTTCCCTAGGGTGCTTAGACTGCATCAACCGTCATATGGTAATAAAGTGGCCATAAAGGTGTACGTTGGGTATTCCGAAGGAACAGTAGATGACATGTGACTACAAGACCAGGATTTGTTCACCCACATGACGGCTAAAGATACATACGGCCGGCTTGGTGAGATTACATCCATAAATGTTGCAACATGTGACTAGGTCACGGGGATGTAATATCATGGTAACAAGAAAATAGAACTTGTTGTGAACGAGATTGAACAAAGGTATGGGATACCAATGATCGAATCTCAGACAAGTTGTATCGAGAAAAAAAAGAAAGAGGATGCTACATTTAGACGGTTCAAACGACATTATCATCAGGAATGCATAGGGGTCACATGGACATCCCTGGTCCCTATGTTGATCATTGATACAGATCATGTCTAAAGCATTCTCGAGCCATGAGAGGATACACTTAAGGGTACGATGAGAGCGATCATTCGTAAGATGGAATCACAGTAGAGAAAGAGAGAAAGCCGGAATCGTTTCGCGGAGAGATCCGAAGTTGTTCGGAGAAAGAATAAAGGAAAAGCCCCGGAAAAGTGTTTTCGGATAAATGGGAATTTATATATATATTTATTATATGTTAATTGTGAATTAATATATTGTAAATAATATTTAAGTTAAGATTTATAAAGACAACTTTTTTATTAGGCCAAATCCCGGAGGGAAAAGGCCTAGAAGAAAAAGATGCAGAAAAAGAATTGCAAAAGGAAAATCAGCCAGCCCCGTGGGCGGCAGATAACTGCCGCCGCACAGGGCGGCATGTAGCCGGGCCACACTCGGGCCACAGGGGATAGACGACCCACCGGGCGGCGCCACCGCCACTGTGCCAAGGCCGAGCTGGCCGCCGAGCCGCCGCAGGGCTCGATGGGCTGGCACTGGCCTCCGGTGGCGCCACCCGATCGCCCAGTGGCCGATGGCCAGCACGCTGGGCCGCGGTGGGCAGGCCGGCCCACCCGGCTGGCTGCTACTGCTGCTTTTCCCTTTTCTTTTTATTTAGGCATCTCCTGTTTTGGCTATTGGGCTGACTTTTGGCCCATCCGGCCAGGACAAAAATTCCTGTTATTTTCCTTTAACTAATAGTCCCACATGGCTAACCCAATGGGGAGGGCACACCCCCTCCGCCTATATAAAGGTGTGCCCATGGGTGGGATTAAAACACACAACTCGAGAAGTCGTTTGGTTGACTTTCTCCCTCCCTCTCTCTATACCTTGTGACCATGGCCCCAAGTTTGGGCTGTGCGATCGAGGCACACCTGCAGCATGCTGTTGCGCTGTAGGGATTCCTAGCCGGATATTAACTTCCGCACTCCCGACGGGATCGGGGAGCCAGAGGTCTCATCGTGCACCGGATGTGTACGAAGACACGAGGCTCAACACTTGGGGCGCTTAAATGTCGTGAGCCAGAGCTGTTGCACATGAAGATCAAGAAGGAGCAAGGGGTGCCCTGCGAGGAGCTTCGCGACGTTGAGGTCGGCTACGAGTACGACTACTTCAACCACGTTCCCCGCGGAACGTTAACCGTGTACGGTCTACAAGGGTATGTATTCTCTATGCTCCGGCTGTTACCGCATTACTACATAGATAGATACTAGGCAGTTCTGGGGTTACATCGTAGGAAATTTTTTGTTTTCCGCACCGATCCCCAACAGCTACCGTGGAGGAGATGGAATCCCACATTAGGGACCCAATGAACTATGAGTGGTGGGTCTCCTTCTGAAAGGATAGAGATAGTTAACCTAGAGGAAGGTGAATAGGTTCTATGATTTTTATTTAATTTCTTTTGCATGCTTAGGTTTTGCAGAATGTAAATGTGAGTAATGCAAACTAGCTGAGGCTAGATAATGATACAAGGTATTTCAAGCATGAATATTATCAAAAATGTAGATAACACAATTAAATAGATCAGTTATAAATAACCAAAGCACGCGGAGACAAAGTTGTAATTATGTGTTCCCTTCCTTGGGCGAGGGTATGTCATGTTGGACAGGTGTGGGATCCCATGAAGGATTTACCAACGCCACAAAGACTCACCATATCCTCCAAAGGCACTTACTCGTGGTAGACTTTAAGATAATCTCCAAACCCTCACAAAATTCCACGAGGTAAATCACAAGCCGAATGCCTCTGGACGATCCTAGAGCCTAGGGTTTCCCACGAAGCCAAGATTAACAAGTAAGCCCGATCAACTCAAGGGGGAATGAAGTATAGTGTGACAACCCCGGTTAGACAGATCCCAGACCTTAGTTTGACATAAGCCTAACCTAGAGCTCAACATTATATAGTGAGAGAATCGATAACACAACAGTGACCTTACAACACGTGAATTATTACATCAAGCTCATAAATGAGCAGAGAACCAAAATATTACAAGTAGAGGCCACTGACCACAAACATCAAGTAATGGAAGGCAAACTATGTTATTAAGTATAACAAACTTAACAAATGGCCTAAGAGGCCTGAAGCATAATGATGATGCCCTATCCCATAGATTCTAGGTTGTCGGCCGAGAACCCCCAAGCTACTCGTCGGTGTCGATGTCGTACCAAACTCGTATTCAGGGGAACACTTACTCTGCTACAAAAGTATCAACGAAAAAAGGATGAGTGCATGGTGTACTCCGCAAGAATTATGGCTGGTAGAGTTATTTTGCATAAAGCTACCTTTGTTTCTCAAACAAGTGTGAGTAGAAGCTCAACTAACAAATCAGTTTACAAGGGGATAAGAGAGCAACATATCCAACTATAATGATCATCATATTTCGATATCCAGCAAATCATCATCATCATCACCTCTCAACTAGGATCACCCCCTGGTACCCTGATACATTGCAAATGTATCTATAATTTTTGATGTTCCATGCTTGGTTTTATCCACTTTCTTGTGTTTTTTCCACACTTTGGAGTACTTTTCATATGATTTCTTGGACTAACCTATTAATAAGAGCCACAATGCCAGCTTCCTGTTTTCTGCTGTTTTTGGTTCCAGGAAAGTCAGAAAATGAATATTCTCAGAATTGGACGGGACAAAAGCCAAGGTGCCTATTTTTCCGGAAGTCATCAGATGCCAGAATACGAGACGGAGAAGGGCTGGGGGCCGGCCACACCACCTGGACACGCAGCTTGGCCTGGCCCGCGCCAGGGGGTGGTCTGGCCGACCCCAGCACCCCCTCGACCTCTCCTTCCGCCTATAAGATGCCCTCGGGACGAAAACCCTAAGTACCCAATCAAAAATCCACGAAAGAGTCTGTAGACGCCGTCATCTCCATCCCTAGATCGGGAGGGATCTGAAGCTCTTCCCAGCACCCTGCTGGAGAGGGGAATTCACCCTAGAGGCCTTCTTCATCACCATGCAAGCCTCCGGTGTGATGCGTGAGTAGTTCATCCTTGGACTACGGATCCATGTAGTAGCTAGATGGCTGGTTCTCCTCCTTTGTGCTATCATGTTTAGATCTTGCGAGCTCCGTTCATGATCAAGATCATCTATTTGTAATTCTGCATGTTGTGTTTGCGGGGATCCGATGGATATTGAGAAGCTATTTCAGATTGATTATTGATTCTATCATGTCTTTGTTATTTGTGATCTTGCATGCTTTCCATTGTTAGTAGCTATCTTGGCCAAGTAGATGCTAGCAACTCCAAGAGTTAGTATTTATGCTCGATAGTGGGTTCATGCCTCTGGTAAT
The DNA here is from genome assembly GCA_023614405.1 of Avena insularis. Lineage (NCBI taxonomy): Eukaryota > Viridiplantae > Streptophyta > Magnoliopsida > Poales > Poaceae > Avena > Avena insularis. The sequence continues at coordinate 548,339,170 of CM042690.1, forward strand.
CTGGGGAAGTGACAGATATCTCTAAGGTACTAGATGTGCTGTTGCTACTAGGGAGAAAACAATAATCCTTTGTTCATAGAATAATTGTATTGTTTACATTACACGCAACTCGTAAAGCAATAATCTGTTGCTTGCAACTTAATACTGGAGGGGGTTCAGATGATAACCTGAAGGTGGATTATTAGTCATAGATGCAGTTGGATGGCGGTCTATGTATAATGTTGTAATGCCCAATCAAGTCTCAAAGGAGTCAAGATGATTATTATATGCATGTATTGCTTTCTCAATGTTTGTCAATTGCCCCGCTGTAATTTGTTCACCCAGCATGTTATCTATCTTAAGGAGAGCCACCTCTAGTGAACTATGGATCTCGGTCCTTTCCTTTACATACAATCTACAAACTGTTTACTGGTTTGTGTTTACTTTCTGCAAACTATTACTTCCTTCCATTCAATACGTTTAATCCTTTGTTTTCAGCAAAACACGGTGAGATTGACAACCTCATCGCAAGTTGGGGACAAAGTTCTGTGGTTGTGTTGTGTAGGTCTCCACATTGCTACTAGCACCGGTAGTGCGCCCTACCAGGGCTCAGCTAGTAACACCTTTGGGGTGTTTCCTTGCTCCTACTGGTTCGATTAAACCTTGGTTTCATAACTGAGGGAAACTTGCTGTTGTGCTCATCATACCTTCCTCTTGGGGTTCCCAACGAGCTCTACATCAACCACGAGCCATCAAGCATTTTTCTGGCGCCGTTGCCAGGGAGTCAAGGACATCTTCACAAGGGGAGTCCCTCATAACCAATCTCTTTACTTTGTTATTTTTGTTTTGCTTAGTTTCTTTTTGTTTGGTTTTCTTGTTTCTTTATCAAAAACACAAAAAAATTAGTTTTACTAGTTTGCTTTCTTTACCAAAAACACAAAAAATTAAGTCTCCTTTAGTTGTCACCTCTTCCTTATCTCACCATGTTGATCCCTAAATTCACACTCAAAGACCTTTCAATTGGTAGTGGTTCTATAATGGGGAAAGATAATATTAAAGAATTCTTTAATCATGTTAGCAAACATGAAGATACTAAGGATAGATCCCTTGCAGAACTTGCTCCAAACTATGAGATTGCTGCAGCTTCTTTAATTCATATGTTAGAAGCTAGGTTTGTTAACCTCAACCCCTTAATGCAAGTAATGTTTCTTAAGCTTAAAGAAATTGAGGACCCTGAAAAGAGGGATTTTAATCTAGAAACTTTGTTTAAGGAGTTCTATGATGTTGCCAAGGAAGCTAGGAAAGTCTTTGAACGTTTCAATATGCTAGGCTCATGTGTAGATGTTGTTGGTACACAAGAAAATATGAACAAAACCGAACCTAATGGGGAGGAACCTAAGATACCAATACCCTTTTAAACTAGTAGCAATACATGATGCCATAGAAAAGAATCTTGATTGGATTGTTCCTGCAAACCCTTTTGATGAGAATAGTGAACCTAAGAGCATTGAGAGAGGATCCTCTAGAACTTATTTGGATGATATACCTTGCCTTGTTGAAGATATTTCTGGTATTGATCTTAATGCTTCTTCATTCGAGAACACTTGATTCTTTCTTGCTTCTTATGCCTAACTTAAAGGCGTTAAAGAAAAGTACTTATTGGGAGATAACCCAAAAAATTTAGATGAGTCTTGAAAGTTATTACTTCGGTAATAACCTCTCCTTATCCTTTTTATTTGCTTTTTGTGCCAAGAGTAACCTCTAATGAGAGAGAAGTAATGATTGGGAAAGTTGCTGTCCCGAAACAAATTTCTGTGCTTCACCGTAAAAATTCGTGTAAAATCTCTAAACGTCTTTTTGAGGCCTGAGTTTTTGTGCTTCTGCCCCAGGTTGTTATCTAACTTTTGTTAGTTCAACACTTTTTTATTTGAGCAACAGAAGGTCTTCGAAAAAATTCGTCTTTACCTGCTGGTCTGTTTTGACAGATTTCTGCCATTTTCTGCATTTGCTTCTTGTTGGTTCCTTTTTGAGTTCTTTTGGGGAATTGAGCTTTTTGAGGGAAGTGCTTCAGTAGCTAGTGTTCTAATGGAAGTTTATTTGGTGTTAGAACTGAACCTTAAGACTTATTTATCTTGAGTGCACTAATGTTGCTAATACAGATTGTGTGAAGTTTTGTATGAAGGAAAAATTTCAGGTGTATGGAAGGAATGAGTAATGAGATGAAGGATAGACTAAAGCTCAAGCTTGGGGATGCCACGTGTGTCACCCCAAGAAATATCCAAGAAGTACAAGCGTCAAAGCTTGGGGATGCCCAAGGCATCCCCTTCTTCATCAATAAAAACTCCAGGTTTCTTCCAAACGCTTCTTTTTTATTGTTTCATGCACAGTTGTGTTGTTCTTGGAGCGTCTTCTTTTTCATTTTTGTTTTGGTTTTTTGTTTTCTTGGTTTTCTTAGTTTTCTGAATAAATTGGTTGGACCTCCTCTTTCATACATTGGTTTGCAAATAGTTTGGTTTGGTTTGAAAAAGAGTAGGAAAGTTCATACTTATGTGGTAAAAAGAGCTTGTTTTTGACTATGGCCTATGCTTTGTCATGCCATGCTTGATATTGTTTTGGCTTTATTCTTAGTATTCTTTGCTATAGCATGACTTGTTATAAACAATTGAGATTTCTTAATGTGCCTTGGATGAATCATGCGTTGTTTTAGCATATTAAAGCATAGTATTGTGGTATTCTCCTTTGATGCTTTATTTGGGTTGACTTGGCGCATGCTCACACCATGTTATGACTTTATCAAGTCACCATAGCCTTTATGATCCTTTAGTTTTCAACTTGTAGTATCACTTTATGCTTTGATCAATGATGTTTTGTCGTTCTGCATGATTATGGCCATTATTGCTCTCTTAGTTTGTCGCTCCCAGTCTTTTGCCAGCCTCCACAACAAAGTATGAGTTCCACTCATGCATCCAACTCCCTAAACCAAGTTATTCCAAAGAGTCCACCATACCTAACTACTAGCTTATGCTATTCCAAGTATATTCATGCTTTTTTACCTTCCAAATTAAACTTGTTATGAGAAAACTAGTGATTAAAGCTCTCACGAACTTGATGGCACACTTTACTTTACTTGCCCTTAATAAACTTGAACCATTGTGTCATCTATGTTGTATATGCTTGCACTTATTTGTTGGGGATTAGCAGAACCATGCTTTCATGGGGAACGCTTTCAACATTGCACTTGGTACTTGTACCTAGTTGATATCATGCTCTTTTGTATATGGATGCCGTCGGTGTGAAATGAAAGGGGAGCTTGTAAGTCCATGGAGTTATGTATATGTGTTAGAGAAATGCCTGGGCCGCTCGTCTAATCCATGCTGACATGGTGGAAACCTGCAGCGTAACCATAATGAGCTGTCTATGAAGCATTCTTCTTATAAAAAAAGAGTCCTATATTGAGAAAAAGAGAAAAAGAAAAAAAAGCGATATTATGAAAAGAGGAAAGAGAGAAAAAAGCACCATATTCCCATGGTAAATAAGAAGATTGCTGAGATGCTCGTTGTCTGCTTGCCTTGTCATTTTGATATGGGGATTCTTCCGTATCATCGGGCAAGGGGTACCCCGTTGGTGGTTCTCTATGATACACATGTACTTACGATGACAAGAACTTACCGGTGACTAAACTTGAGTAGCATGGGGAGCGGCCCTCCTATACAAGGTACATGAGATTTCTAAGTTATACTTCGTCAAGCATGTACACCATAGTTTGTTCACTTTAACCTTAATCACTTCAAGATGCTTATGATAGAGGCAATGAGAGCTGAAAGCTATAAGTACCATAATTTTTGGAAGCTCTTTATGAGACTTGAATCCCTGCTTCCATTTATTAAGGCCTTTCTTCCACCATTACATATTGAGTCTCCACCTTCTATCTTTATGCACTTACTTTGAGAGCATAGTGGCCATTCTTAGTTCTATGTGCATTGTCCCAAGACTAGTTGATTGATGCATAACTTGATATTGCTTGTTTTAAACTATTTGTATCTAGTCACTCTTATGAACTTTGAAGGTGTCCTATGCATTTATATTTGCTACTATATGAGGGACAAGCTGAATACTATTATGCTATGTTTTCTTTATGTGAAACAAACAAACGTCTTGCAAAGCATTGTTATTCATGAATCTTTTGTTTGTGCCTTTTCATGTTGCATCATAGTTTCTTTGTCTTATTGCTAGAACTTTGTCTTTCATGTTATGATTGAAGTACTATGATCCCAGCTTTGAATTTTTTACAAATACTTTGATCAAGTCTTTGGTGGTGCATGTCACCTCAAAATTATTCTTTCTTTTTATCACTTACCTACTCGATGACGAGCAGGAGTTAAGCTTGGGGATGTTGATACATTGCAAATGTATCTATAATTTTTGATCTTCCATGCTTGGTTTTATCCACTTTCTTGTGTTTTGTCCACACTTTGGAGTACTTTTCATATGATTTCTTGGACTAACCTATTAACAAGAGCCACAGTGCCAGCTGTTGGAGATATGCCCTAGAGGCAATAATAAATGTAGTTATTATTATATATCTTTGTGTTTATGATAAATGTTTACATTCATGCTATAATAGTATTAACAAGGAAACCATTAATACTTGTGTGATTTGTAAACTTAATTTGAAGTCCCTAGTATAGCCTCTATACTTCACTAGCTTGTTGGTTGATTGATGATTGTGGTTTCCCCATCATGAACATTGAGATGTTATCAACAACAAGATCATATCGTTAGGAGAATGATATGGTGGACATACTCCTATAGACAAGCGTAGCATAAAGATCAAGTCATTTCAATAGTTCAATTGCTATATGCTTTCTGATACATAGTAACCTAATTCCTTCGACCATGAGATCATGCATATCACCTTTACTGGATGGATGCTTTGATGTCATCAAACACCACCGTAATGTGGTGGCTATAAAGGTGGCATTGAGTGTTTGGAAAGTATTGGTTGAAACACATGGATCAAGAGTGGGATTTGTCCATCCACATGATGGATAGATATTCTCTGGGCCCTCTCGGTGAAATGTCATCCAATTAGCTTGCAAGCATGTGACTGGGTCACAAGGGATCACATATCACAGGAACGAGAAAAGAGTACTTATCAGTAACGAGGATGAACTAGGTATGCAGAGATACCGACGATCATAACCTCGGATAAGTAACATATCGTGAGACAAAGGGAAATTGGTATCGTATGTAAGTGGTTCATTCGATGTAAAGTAATCGTAGAAATATGTAGAACCATATGAATTTCCAGATTCCTCTATTGGTTATTGTTAGGAGAAGTGTCTCGATCATGTCCGCATAATTCACGAACCGTAGGGAGACACATAAGGATTGACGTTGTTTTGAGTAGTTATGGTATTATGAGAAAGAGACTGAATGTTGTTGAGTCTCGGATGGGATCCGGGATATCACGAGGTGATCCGGAATGGTCCGGAGAATAAGATTCATATAAGGAAAGTCCGTTTCGAATGGCGGAATGATTACGGTGTTTTCATGGGAACATTCTAGAAGGTCCTGGAATGTCGGCACTCGAGGGAAGGGTACATGAGTGTGTCATTACATATTGGAATGATTGCATCATGTACTAAGTGTTCTTGCTGTCCCAAATAAAGGATTTATTTAAATCCTAAATTGAAAAGTCAAACGGCTAGTTTGAAAGTCAAACGGCAGTTTTGGGAAGTGGGAAAAGAGGAGGAGAGGTGGAGGCCGAGTTGGAGGAGGGTTCCTTCCCTTGGCCGGCGCACCTCCCTAGGCCGAGTTGGGGAGGAACTCCTCCCTTGGCCGACAGCCCTCCCACCTATAAGAGGAGGCAGGGCCTCCTCCTCTAGACACACAAGTTTCCTATCTTCTAAACTAAACCCTAGATCTAGACCCTGGTTTAGAGCTATTCGGTTTAGAGCCTTCTAATTGGTTTAGAGCCTTCTAATTGGTGTGTCTAATTACTAGACCACTAATAGCCTCTCTCATAAGCTCCACCATACTCGCACCGGCTTAAGGCGAAGCCCTGCGGGATTTCCCCTCTACCTCCGGTACCACGCCGTTGTGCTGCCGGAATCGCGAGGAGAGTGCTACAACCTCCATTTTCTGGAACAAGGAGAGGAAGGTCTTCGTCAGTACGAACGTGTGACCGATCTGGGAGCGCCTTGAGGAACGCGGCCGGAAGGATCGTCTCGCGATCTTGAGATCGGAAGAAATCGACTACATCACCCGAGAATCTGCTCTCGTTAAACACTTTGGAATCTTCGAGGTGAGTTATTCCATCGACTCGTTGCTACAATCTAGTAGATAGATCTTGGCTTGTTTGTTTGTATGCGGTAGAAAATTTTTGTTTTCCATGCTACGAACCCCTACAGTGGTATCAGAGCCGTGTCTATATGTAGATCTGTTGCAGTAGAACACAATGGTCATTGTGGGCGTTGATGTTTTATTGTAGATTGCTTTTTCGTGTACTTTGCATCTTGCGGTATGTTGGGATGAAGCGGCCGGGCTAACCTTACATGACATCGTTCATGAGACTTGCTCCACGCTTGACATGCAACTCGTATTGCATAAGTGGCTTTATGGTGCCTGTTTCTCCTAGCATAGTAAAGATCCAATTTACAGGGTAATCAACAATGCTAGTATCAATGTTGTGGTTCTTGTTCGTAGGTTAGAACGACACCTATGGAAAGCCCCAAACCACGTAAAATATGCAAAGAAAGTAGAAGCGTCTAACTTTGTTTTGCGGGTGTCTGATGATGTGATATGGCCATGATTGTGATTATATTTGATGTATGCAATGTTCCTTATTGTAAGTTGGCAACCGGGAAGCCATATGGTTGTCTTTAATTTCTGTTAAGACCTGCGTGTCTATTCAAAATAGTTGTAATAGTTGAAGCTGGTGGAAGACAACCATGAAGAAGCGTCATTGACCTTGATGCTATGCGGTGATGATGGAGATCATGTTCGGTGCTTGAAGATGGAGATCGGAAGAACAAAAGAAGAAAGGCCATATCATATCACATATTATGAATTGCATGTGATGTTAATCCTTTATGCATCTTGTATTGCTTAGTAGCGACGGTAGCATTATAAGATGATCCCTCATGCACATAAATTTCAAGTTCTAAAGTGTTCACCCTTAGTAAGCACCGTTGCCAAAGCTTGTGCTTGAAGCACCACGTGATGATCGGGTGTCTTTGATTCCGGTGAATACAACGTAAGCAAGCCAGATTTGCTTATGCGGTAGCTAAGGTTTGATCTTGACAGCCTAGCATGTACGGACATGGCCTCAGAACACGGATCGCCGAAGGTAAAGCATGAATCATATAGTAGATATGATGAACATGATGATTGTTCGCCATTGAAACTATATCAACTCTCGTGATGATCGGTGTTGATGTAGTGGATTTGGTTCGTGTGATCACTAAAACAATGTGAGGGATGTTGTTTTGAGTGGGAGTTCACCTGGATTAATTTCATTAATTAATTTGAACTCAATTTGTCATAAACTTAGTCTAAACTATTGCAAATATGTTGTAGATCAATGGCAGCCCTACCATCAATTTTAATGCGTTCCTAGAGAAAGAAAAGTTGAAAAACAATGGAAGCAACTTGGCGGATTGGTTCATAATTTGAGGATTGTCCTCACATGGTAATTTGACCTATGTGCTGGATGCACCGCTAGGTGACCCACCTGCAGTGATGCTACCGATGAAGTAAAGAATGTTTACCTCGCTCTAAGAATCAGTACTCCATAGTTCAATGTGCTATCTTGTATGGTTTAGAATCGAGCTTGAAAAGATTTGAAGAGTCGATCCATATGATATTGTCGAGGATCTCAAATTAATCTTTGAGACTCATGCGGCAATTGAAAGTTATGAAGCTTCGAAAAGTTCTTTAACCGCAAGATGGAAGAGGGTAGCTCCGTCGGTGAGCATGTGCTTAAGATGTCCGCACGCAAATAAACTTCAAAGTTTGGGTATAGTGATTCCTAATACTTTGGGGTTTACCGCATCCTCCAATCACTACCACCAAGTTACAAGAACTTTGTGATGAACTACAACATGCGAACATGAACAAAGAGTTGCGAACTATTTGCTATGTTAAAATCTGCGAAGTGGAGATCAAGAAAGAGCACCAAGTGTTGATGGTCAATAAGACCACCAAATTCAAGAAAGGCAAGTCTAAGCAAAGGGACACTTCAAGAAGGGTGGTAAGAAAGTTACCACGCCGACGAAGAAGACCAAGGCTGGACCTAAGCCTGGCGAGTGCTTTCTTGCAAGGGAGAAGGTCCTTTGAGCGGAATTGCCCAAAGTACTTGGCGGATTTGAAGAACGGCAACATCAAGAAGAAAGGTATATCTGATATACATGTTATTGATGTGTATCTCACTAGTACTCGTAGTAGTGCCCGGTATTTGATCTTTGGTTCGGTTGCTCATATTTGTAACTCAAAAGGAGCTGCAGAATAAGCGGAAGCTAGTGAAGAACGAGGTGACGATGCGCGTGGAAGCGGATCAAAGGTTGATGTGATCGCGGTCGACACGCTACCTCTTCATCTACCATCGGGATTAGTTTTATACTTAAATAATTGTTATTTGGTGCTGCGTTAAGCATGAACATTATATCGGATCTTGTTTATTGCAGACGATTACTTGTTTAAATCCGAGAATAATGGTTGTTCGATTTATATGAGTAATGTGTTTTATGCACATGCACCTTTGATAGATGGTCTATTCATATTGAATCTCGATAGTAGAAATACACATATTAATAACATTGAAGCTAAGCGTTTGAAATCAGCGATGACTGACCTATATGTGGCAATCGCTGTCTTGGTCACATTGGAGTGAAGCGTATGAAGAAACTCCATTCGATGGACTTCTTGAATCACTTGATTTTGAATCACACGAAAGATGCGAAGCATGTCGATGGGTAAAATGACTAAGACTCCATTTTACGGTATGATGGAGCGAGCTACAGACTTATTGGAAATCATACATACCGATGTGTGTGGTCTAATGAGTGTAGCATCGCTGATGGTTATCGTTATGTTCTTACCTTCACGGATGATTTGAGTAGATATGGGTATATCTATTTTATGAAACATAAATCCGAAACTTTCGAGAAGTTTAAGGAGTTTCAAAGTGAGGTAGAGAATCAACGTAACAAGAAGATTAAATTTCTACGTTACGATCGTGGAGGTGAATATCTAAATTCTGAGTTTGGCGAGCATTTGAAGAAATGTGGAATACTTGCAGATTGACACCGCCGAACACCACAGCGTAATGGTGTGTCTGAACGTCGTGTCGAACTCTCTTAGATATGGTTCGTTCTATGATGTCTCTTACAGTTACCACTATCATTTTGGGGTTATGCATTAGAAACAGCGCATTCACTTTAAATAGGGCACCGTCTAAATCCGTTGAACGACACCGTATGAATTATGGTTTGGGAAGAAACCTAAATTGTCGCTTCCTTAAAGTTTGGGGATCTGCCTATGTAAAGAAGTTACAAGGACAATCTTGAACCAAAAGCGGAAAAATGCGTATTCATAGTATACACGAAGGAAACTAATGGTAATACCTTATATCATAGATCCGAACGCAAAATCTTCGTAGCTAATAATGGATCCTTTCTAGAGAATTTCTCTCGAAAGAAGTATTTGGAAGGAAAGTAGAACTTCGACGAGGTTGTCGAACCTTCTCTCGAAATTGCGAGTAGCGCGGCACGGAAGAAGTTCTGTGGTGCCTGCAACAATAAGAGAGGAATCAAATGATGGTGATCATGAAACATAGGTTGACGTTACTATATAGACTCTGATGTCAACGAGAACTCGTACCACTCCAGATTGGTATGATTCCGTTATGAATGTCATGTTGGTGGACAACACCGATGACCCCGAGACATATGAGGAAGCGATGATGAGCCCAGATTCCAATAAATGGCAAGAAGCCATGAAATCCGAGATTGGATCCATGTACGAAAACCAAGTATGGACTTTGGTGGACTTACCAGATGGCCGAAAGGCTGTCGAGAACAAATGGATTTTCAAGAAGAAAACAGATGCTGATGGTAATATTACTGTCTATAAAGCTCGACTTGTCGCAAAAGGGTTTCGACAAATTCAAGGAGTTGACTACGATGAGACTTTCTCACCGGTAGCGAAGCTAAAGTCTGTGAGGATTATGTTAGCAATCGCTGCATATTATGATTATGAGATATGGCAGATGGATGTCAAAACAGCATTCCTCAATGGAGACATTGATGAAGAGTTGTATATGATACAACCCAAAGGTTTTGTCGATCCTAAAGATGCTAACAAGGTATGCAAACTTCAACGGTCCATCTATGGATTGAAGCAAGCATCCCGAAGTTGGAATCAACGTTTTGATAAGGTAATCAAAAGTTTTGGTTTTATACAAACTTATGGAGAAGCTTGTATTTACAAGAAAGTGAGTGGGAGCTCTGTAGCATTCTTAATACTGTATGTGGATGACATATTGTTGATTGGGAATGATGTAGACCTTCTTAATAGTGTCAAAGAGTATTTGAATAATAGTTTTTCAATGAAGGATCTTGGCGAAGCAGCTTACATATTAGGCATAAAGATTTATAGAGATAGATCGAAACGCCAAATATCATTGTCACAAAGTACATATTTGGACAAAGTTCTAAAGAGGTTTGGAATGGAAGATAGCAAGAAAGGGTTCTTGCCCATGTTGCCTAATCGACCTTGAGTAAAACTCAAAGTCCGACATCGGCGGAAGATAGAGAAAGGATGAGTAAGACTCCTATGCATCAGCCATAGGATCTCTAATGTATGCCATGCTATGTACTAGACCCGACATCGCATATCTGTTAGTTTAACTAGCAGATATCAAAGTGATCCAGAGTGGATCATTGGACGTGATCAAAAACATCCTTAAGTACTTGAGAAGAACTAAGGATATGGTTCTTTCTTATGGAGGTGATGAACGGCTCGTTGTTAATGGTTACCGATGCTAGTTGGAACACCGATCCGGATGATTCTAAATCACAATCTGGATACGTGTTTATTTTGAATGGTGCAGCGATTAGCTGGAGGAGTGCAAAGCAAAGCGTTGTGGCGAGATCTTCAACTGAATCGGAATACATGGCTGCTTGGAGGCTTCACAAGAAGCGATATGGATGAAAGAGTTCATTGCAGCTGGGTGTGGTTCCAAGTCTGGACCCAATGTCTATGTCTTGTGATAACATGGGCGCCATAGCCAATGCGCAAGAACCAAGGTCACACAAGCTAAAGCATATCAAGCTGCGTTTCCACGCTATTCGAGAACATATCCAGGATGGGGATATAAAGATTTGCAAAGTACACACAGATCTGAATGTGGCGGATCCGTTGACTAAACCTCTCCGAGGGCAAAACATGACCAACACCAAACTGCCATGGGTGTTCGGTATATTACCATGTAATCTAGATTGGATGACTCTAGTGCAAGTGGGAGACTGTTGGAGATATGCCCTAGAGGCAATAATAAATGTATTTATTATTATATATCTTTGTGTTTATGATAAATGTTTACATTCATGCTATAATAGTATTAACAAGGAAACCATTAATACTTGTGTGATTTGTAAAATTAATTTGAAGTCCCTAGTATTGCCTCTATACTTCACTAGCTTGTTGGTTGATTGATGATTGTGGTTTCCATCATGAACATTGAGATGTTATCAACAACAAGATCATATCGTTAGGAGAATGATATGGTGGACATACTCCTATAGACAAGCGTAGCATAAAGATCAAGTCATTTCAATAGTTCAATTGCTATATGCTTTCGATACATAGTAACCTAATTCCTTCGACCATGAGATCATGCATATCACCTTTCTGGATGGATGCTTTGATGTCATCAAACACCACACCGTATGAGGTGGCTATAAAGGTGGCATTGAGTGTTTGGAAAGTATTGGTTGAAACACATGGATCAAGAGGGATTTGTCCATCCACATGACGGATAGATATTCTGGGCCCTCTCGGTGAAATGTCATCCAATTAGCTTGCAAGCATGTGACCGGTCACAAGGGATCACATATCAGGAACGAGAAAAGAGTACTTATCAAGTGAGGATGAACTAGGTATGCAGAGATACCGATCATAACCTCGGATAAGTAACATATCGTGAGACAAAGGGAAATTGGTATCGTATGTAAGTGGTTCATTCGACGCAAAGTAATCGTAGAAATATGTGGGAGCCATATGAATTTCCAGATTCCTCTATTGGTTATTGTTCGAGAAGTGTCTCGATCATGTCCGCATAATTCACGAACCGTGGAGACACATAAGGATTGACGTTGTTTTGAGTAGTTATGGTATTATGAGAAAGAGACTGAATGTTGTTCGAGTCTCGGATGGGATCCGGATATCACGGTGATCCGGAATGGTCCGGAGAATAAGATTCATATAAGGAAAGTCCTGTTTGAGTAGCGGAATGATTCCGGTGTTTTCATCGGGAACATTCTAGAAGGTCCCGGAATGTCCGGCACTCGAGGGAAGGGTACATGAGTGTGTCATTACATATTGGAATGATTGCATCATGTACTAAGTGTTCTTGCTGTCCCAAATAAAGGATTTATTTAAATCCTAAATTGAAAAGTCAAACGGCTAGTTTGAAAGTCAAAGCGCAGTTTTGGGAAGTGGGAAAAGAGGAGGAGAGGTGGAGGCCGAGTTGGAGGAGGGTTCCTCCCTTGGCGGCACACCTCCCTAGGCCGAGTTGGGGAGAACTCCTCCCCTTGGCCGCCAGCCCTCCCACCTATAAGAGGAGGGCAGGGCCTCCTCCTCTAGACACACAAGTTTCCTATCTTCTAAACTAAACCCTAGATCTAGACCCCGGTTTAGAGCTATTCGGTTTAGAGCCTTCTAATTGGTTTAGAGCCTTCTAATTGGTGTGTCTAATTACTAGACCACTAATAGCCTCTCTCATAAGCTCCACCATACTACGGCTTAAGGCGAAGCCTGCGGGATTTCCTCACCTCCGGTACCACGCCACGTTGCCGGAATCGAGGAGAGTGCTACAACCTCCGCTACTGCTGGAACAAGGAGAGGAAGGTCTTCGTCAGTACCGAACGTGTGACCGATCAGGAGCGCTGCGGAACGCTGCCGGAAGGATCGTCTACGCGATCTTGAGATCGGAAAGAGTACGACTACATCACCCACGAGAATCTGCTCTCGTTAAACACTTTGGAATCTTCGAGGGTGAGTTATTCCATCAACTCGTTGCTACAATCTAGTAGATAGATCTTGGCTTGTTTGTTTGTATGCGGTAGAAAATTTTTGTTTTCCATGCTACGAACCCCTACACCAGCTGCCTGTTTTCTGCTGTTTTTTGTTCCAGGAAAGTCAGAAAATGAATATTCTCGGAATTGGACGGGACAAAAGCCAAAGTGCCTTTTTTTTCTGGAAGTCATCAGATGCCAGAATACGAGACGGAGAAGGGCTAGAGGCCGGCCACACCACCTGGTAGCCGCGGCTGCCAGCCCATGCCAAGGTGGTCCGCCGACCCCAACACCCCCTCGGCCTCTCCTTCCGCCTATATATTTCCCTCGGGACGAAAACCCTAAGTATCCGATCAAAAATCCACGAAGAGTTCAGAGCCATCATCTCCATCCCTAGATCGGGAGGATCTGAAGCTCTTCGGCACCTCCGGAGAGAATTCACCTTGGAGGCCTTCTTCATCACCATGCAAGCCTCCGGTGTGATGCGTGAGTAGTTAATCCTTGGACTACGGATCCATGTAGTAGCTAGATGGCTGGTTCTCCTCCTTTGTGCTTTCATGTTTAGATCTTGTGAGCTCCGTTCATGATCAAGATCATCTAATTGTAATTCTGCATGTTGTGTTTGCGGGGATCGGATGGATATTGAGATGCTATTTCAGATTTATTATTGATTCTATCATGTATTTGTTATTTGTGATCTTGTATGCTTTCCATTGTTAGTAGCTATCTTGGCCAAGTAGATGCTAGCAACTCCAAGAGTTAGTATTTATGCTCGATAGTGGGTTCATGCCTCTGGTAATCTGGGAAGTGACAGAAATCTCTAAGGTACTAGATGTGCTGTTGCTACTAGGGAGAAAACAACAATCCTTTGTTCATAGAACAATCGTATTGTTTACATTACACGCAATTCGTAAAGCAATAATTTGTTGCTTGCAACTTAATACTGGAGGGGGTTCGGATGATAACCTGAAGGTGGATTATTATTCATAGATGCAGTTGGATGGCGGTCTATGTATAATGTTGTAATGCCCAATCAAGTCTCAAAGGAGTCAAGATGATTAGTATATGCATGTATTGCTTTCTCGATGTTTGTCAATTGCCCCGCTGTAATTTGTTCACCCAGCATGTTATCTATCTTAAGGAGAGCCACCTCTAGTGAACTATGGATCCCGGTCCTTTTCTTTACATACAATCTACAAACTGTTTACTGGTTTGTGTTTACTTTCTGCAAACTATTACTTCCTTCCATTCGATACGTTTAATCCTTTGTTTTCAGCAAAACACGGTGAGATTGACAACCTCATCGCAAGTTCGGGACAAAGTTCTGTGGTTGTGTTGTGCAGGTCTCCACGTTGCTACTAGCACCGGTAGTGCGCCCTGCCAAGGCTCAGCTAGTAATACCTTTGGGGTGTTTCCTTGCTCCTACTGGTTCGATTAAACCTTTGTTTCATAACTGAGGGAAACTTGCTGCTGTGCTCATCATACCTTCCTCTTGGGGTTCCCAACGAGCTCTACATCAACCACGAGCCATCATACCCTGAGGAAGCATCCTTAATAAACCTTAGTTGCCACGTTTTACAATTAGGTTAATGTTCTCTATGATCATCACATTCAATCCCAAGTTGTCCATAACCGTGGGCACATCTTTTCGAAAATATTAAACGCAGAAGGGGTGTACAACTTTACCCACACATATCAACTAAATCTTAATGCCAGTACATTATTCCTCTTCCTTGGAAGTTTGATAGAGGGTGGTTGACCACGACCTTTACCTTGATGTCGTGGAGATCATGAGTCATGCTATAAGTGAAAGGGTTTCGCGGTAGAAAACAAAAAAATCCTACGGTGCAAACACACCTAGCCAAGATCTATCTATGCTAATGTAAAGTAACGAGAAGGGATTCGGTGTTCATACCTTCGAAGACCGAAAGTGGTTAACATTCCACGGGGAATGTGGGTGATGTAGTCGTACTCACCCGACCTCAAGGTCATGAAGCTCCTCGCAAGTCACCCCTTGTCCTTGTGAGACATAGCCGACCTCACGGTCGTGTCAATGTCCAAGTTAAAATCTCCAAGCAAAAGCACTGCAAGTGGCGGTGCCTTGTGGCCTTACACACATATGGTGTAGAGACGTCTCCCGGGCTCCGGTCTAGCAAAGTGGTAGAAGAAGATTGATCCGGACCGAGTCTAGCAGCACGACGGCGTGCGTATGATGGATAAACCACAATCCTCATATGCAATTCCAATCTTGGGAACCACACATAAGGGAGAGGGGGAGAGGGAGAGATAAATGTAAAGGCCAATTGATGGGATGGATTTGGGGAGAGGGGTTCCACACATAAGGGAGGTACTACCACCCTCAAAGTCCCGGGGTGAGACTAATCAAGGGAGGAGGAGAGAGGAGGCAGCCGGCCAACCCCCTTACATGGTCCCCACATGGTGGGTGGCCCACTAGGGCCGGTGGCTTGCCTCTTGCCTTCCCAAGGGCGGCGGCCCCTTCTTAGAGGAGGCTCAATTTGGTGGGATGCCCCCAAAATCCAATTTAACTAATATTTTTAATCCATTTAATTAATATTAAATACATATTATTTAATATCTATCACTCTAAAACACCTTTCAGACCCCTTCGATCATCATCAGATATCCCCGAAACACTTTCCATATCTCCCCGGAACAATTCTGGAGTTCTCTCTCTTTTTGTCCTACGATCTTGGATCAATCCCTAAGCGTCTCTACCCTTAAGTGTGACACCCTATAGCTCGGGATACATAGACATGATCGACACACTTTCCGATCAATGACCAATAGCAGTATCTGGAAACACATAATGGCCCCCATGCATTCCATGATTAACTTTATCGCTCGAAACTTGAACATCGAGTCTCACTCCCTTTGGTCTATGATACCTAGTTTGTCCAAGATCTGATCTTGAGTATTTATATACCTAGTTTGATCTTGTTACCGACAAACACATTTACTCGTTCTCGTGATATTACATCCTCGTGACGTGGTCACATGTTTACAAACTTGTAGATGTAATGTCAACGAGTGGGCCTAGGGTATCTATCCGTCACTCGGATGGGCAAATCCTGATCTTGATACATATGCCTCAAAAGTTCCCCTGGAATACCCGACGCACACCTTTATGGTCACCCAGTTATGGACATGACGGTTGATGTGATCAAAGAAGCCTCAGGAGACAGTGATTAATATGATCTCACGGTTGAAGGACTGAATCACAACACTTTGCTAGATATTGCAATGTTGAACTATGTGACTGATCACATTGCAATACTAGGGGTTGGGTGTTGTCCATCACTTCATAACTGACCTCTTTGTCAATTGACATGGTAAAGTCCATGATCGGGAAACCTCGATCATCAGCTGCCCAACGAACTAGTCTAGAGGATACTAGGGAGATGGTTTGTTTATATACCACATATGTATTAATGTTTCCACTTAATACAGTTCCAGCATGATACAAAACTATTACAAACTAATGAGATATGTTAATAAAAACATCTTTATTATTGGCCTCTAGGGCATATCTCCTTCAGTCTCCCACTTGCATTAGTGTCAATAATCTAGTTATTCCTTCACATTGTTTAACACCTATGGCATTCTGGTGTTATCCACACGCGTTGTTCGTGGTAAAGCCAATCTCTAGAATTGATACTTTCAACTCTATGTGTATTTTCATATCTATGCGTCACCATGCATTACTCATTCTCGAATGAGATGGCATTGTATAAATTAAGTCTTTTGGTGAGACTTCAATTCCTTAAGCAAAACTATGTTGACACTATTGTGGTACAATAGATCTTCATAGTATATCCCACTTGGAATTGTACCTAGTTTTGATGACAAAACTATTTTACATAAAACCCCTATGTATGCTGCTTCTAAAGCAGTCATATACTCAACCATTGTTGTAGTATCTTTCACAAAGTTATAACTTTGGAAACTAGTCCAAATCCATCATGGAACTTTCTTCCATGACACTGTGCCACCTTATCACAAAACCCATAGCTTAACTGAGATAAACCTCATTTGTTATGTGAAAAAAACTTGCATTGATGTAACTCATTACATTGAACTATTTTGTCATATTTTATACAGAGCATATTCTTGTTTCTTCCAAAGTACACAAGAATATCATCACTATTGTCCAATGACCATCTCATGAATCATTCTTATATATGCTCCTAACACTTAGAGCATGGGACTTATCTAGATATGTATATATCATGACAT
Organism: Avena insularis; assembly: GCA_023614405.1. Lineage (NCBI taxonomy): Eukaryota > Viridiplantae > Streptophyta > Magnoliopsida > Poales > Poaceae > Avena > Avena insularis. Next base: position 548,356,701 of record CM042690.1, read on the forward strand.
TCATGATTTAATCAACCATTCACAAGGTTTCACTTATAAATTGTCAGCACAGTTGATCTTGCTACCATGTGGCAAGAACTTTTCTTGTGTAATATTGATTTAGTAAACTAACAGAGCTCCCACTCAAATATGCCACCATATTGAACTAATTCAATATTTCATATATGTACTTTACCATAACCATATTACCATTTCAATCTATCTGTATAGACTTTGTTGTCTAATATTTAGGTTTTTCCTAAGTCTTTTATCAATATCCAATTTTAATGAAATTTTTAATTCATGTAAAAGTAAAGATTCATCATTTCCAATCAGCATAAAGCATTGAAATATGTCTTAATGCTCCCACTTAGTTTCTTGTAAACACAAGCATCTTCATTGTTCTGATGAACTGAAATTCTTAAAAGTTCCATCATGGTGAAGATTCCAACTCCACTATGCTTATTTCAACCATTGAAGTTTGCATATTCTAGCATCCTTCGAATTAGCAAAACCCTTTGGATAGTGTCATGTACACATCCTAGGTAACCATTCTATTAAAATAATGTTGTTTTGTTTATTCAACTATCATCTCTAAATATGTAGTGGTTGCTACAATAATCCATATAGACTTGTGGAAGATCCAGTCTTATCACAGTCAACTTTTGAACTTTGTCGCAAACTACTTTTCTGACAAGTCAAACATTTCACAGATGTAAAAATCTTGTGTCTGTTTGTTTGTAGATCCATTTACACTTTGAAAAGCTTCACGCCTTCCTAAGGGTCTACCAAGTTCATAACTTGATTTTCGTATATGGATGCTATCACGAATGCTTATGGCCTCTAGCCATTTAACAGAGTCAGGGCTCATCATTGCTTCTGTGCATGTAATCAGCATATCATTAACCCACAATCACACTTTTTCCTCAAATATCACTATTTGATTATTAACTGATCCATATGGTTCAATTGGAACTTAGTTTTCCGAAACTACAACCTGTGCAGAAACGGTAACCATGAGCATTGTAGCAGCTTTCAGAACACTTTCCGACATTGCACTACTCTGATCATGTCACTTAGGTTCAAATAACCACATCTAAATTTCTATTGTCCTCCCACTTAACTTTTCACGAAAAGTTCCTTCTCAAAGAAGTCACCATTTTAGCGACAAACACTTTTGTCTTTAGTGTTACGATCGAGGAATTCCCAACGATTACTTTGGAATAACCTATAAAATGTGCATATCTGACTTTGGTTTTTTAAACATTTTACACCTTCCTAACATACCAAGATTTTAAAAAGGTCAAATTAGGCTTTATCCCTTGCCATTTCAGTAGATCATGTTGTTGCTCTTTTCAGTGGAAAAGTGGTATGTCACTATAGCATAATATTTTAAATCATAATGGAAGTTTTATATTTGATCTCACCAAGTCAAACTAGGTTCAATTATATTCTCAAAACGTCCCATACTCCTATGGTGTTTTGGGAAATTTCAAGTTTATGAAACAGTTTCATATGTTTCCTAAATTTGTAACTCAAGAATCTTCTTTTATGATCCAATCATAAAACTCTTGATTTTCTTGTTACGATGATTTCTTTATTCGCAATGACTTTATCAAAGTCTCTAGAAACTCGAACGTGCCATAACTATTATGGTACTGTTTCCGCGAATCTGGATGATTTCTTATTCGCACTAAAACCTTTGAACATGTTTCAAATGTCTTATAATTTTCCTTATTAAACAGATATACTCATATATTTATTCAAGTCCTCGATGGAAGTATATGAAGTAAAATAATCCACCACAGACGGTTTTACATAATGGACCTCATACATCAATATGTATTATTTCAACTAAGTTAGCCATCGTTCAACTTTTTCCATGAACAGAGTTTTAGTTATCTATAGGAAAGTCTTACAAGCGTCAATTCGTTCGAAAAATGACTTGGCTCCAAAATTCCATCACGATGGAGTTTCTTCATGTCTTTATTTCCAATATAACTTAAACGGTGGTGTCACAATTAAGTGAAATTTCAATTATTTCATCAAGTGACGCTTTAGAATTTAGTTTTATGAATGTTATTTCAAAAAAATATTTATAATGGTTCATCCATCATCTATGGAATGCAGTAATTATTTGAACAACAGTTTGTTCTCGTAATACTAGAACCAGATAATAATTACTAGAATAAATCTTACGGCTTGGTCCTTGATGCAGATGACAAACACAATAACATATTATTTGTTTATTGATCACCATCATTACCATATTCTTTTCCTAGTTATTTAGACCATCAAATTTCTCCTATTGAGTTGTTGTATGACATTTCATACCAACCAATTCAGTATCTAATATCGAAGAATTAGATAGGTTTAACAAGCAAATAATATAAATTCATAACCTGTATATCTTGTATATACATGAGCTGGACAATCCAGTCCTTTAACTTCTGCCAATTATATTTATGGATTCTCTTTCCACATTTTCCTCTCTTGCAAAAGAATCAACCAACATCAAGAGTGGCACCAATCACATGGTACTTGGTTCAAGTGTGTTAGTCAAACACTAATACCCTTAAACTCACACTTTGAAGTGGATCACAATCATCACATGATTCGTGTTCTTTCGAATTCATTAATTAGTATTTTTTAGTATAGTAAACATTTTACATATACTTCCTCTTCATCCTATCATGACAATTTTCACAAATGAAGTATATAATTCATCAAGACGAACGTTTGTACAACTCTAGTTCCCAAACTTATTGGGTTATAGGTACGCCTAGCATCACCATCATTCGCAAATGCTCATCCAATACGAGAATCTATTTTAACTACATTATACTTTATCATGTGCAATTAAATAGTGTTTCAGATATCAGAATATCTGTTAACATAGGATGATTTATGAACATCTTTCAGCTCCCAGATAATCTTGATACTAGAAACTTTCTTTCTAATATCAAGTATCATGGAGGCAAGCATGATTATTTAGACACTAACTTTAGAATCAATTACTCTAGGATTAATATACTTATTAAACCTTATGGAATAAGTGAGGTTTACTTGAAAATTTTGTATAATATCTTTTATCTTAAATTTGACACTCAAACAATATGGTATTAGTCCGTAAAGTAAGTATCTAGAATAGTATAGTACTATTATCTCAATTACAACCAAGGTAGTCTATAATGGACGCCAACTACAACAACTATGCAAATTCACTTAGATTGTTTAGTTCATAATATGAGTTCATTACCAAAACTCCCACTCAAACGAACATCCCCCAACGTTCGTTTAGTGATTACACGATCCCTTTACACCATATCATCCCCGATCATCACGACCTTTGATATAGCTACCAAGGTAGATATCAATATATCGATCACATCTCCATGTGACTCATGCTTAACATTTCGATCATCTGTGTTCTGAGGCCATGTATGTACATGCTAGGCTCGCCAACGTTAACCTTTAGTGTATTTGCAGTTGATGTATGTAAAATGCATACATGAACTTTGTACTTTGTTAACATGTTTTCCCACATATTTGCATCATATATAAAGTTATATCCCTATTTTATATTGATTTTGGGGATTTACCAATGATCCCCTTTATTTTGGTTACAAACCTGCAGGGCAAAAAACTTATTTTCAATGTTTTTGATGTTTCAGGACCTATACGAAGTCAAATGGACCTGCACTTTTACGAATGCCAATATTTATCCACGAGAAGCATCTGGAGCACTAGTGTCAACACCCGGATTTTTAATCCTAGATGCCTGTTATGCCATACCTCGCAATCCCAGGATTACCATTTTTGTGAGACATAATAGAATTGGTACCATAGTACATCATCCATTACAAACCATAATAAGGTCTTACAAATAAAGGATCTCATGATCCAGTCTTAATACAAATCAAGCTGCAGAAAATAAATGTAGTAGGGGGTCTATCTTCAGGGTCACAGGCAATGCTGACGATGGGAGATGATCCTAGTTGTCGTAGACCTCCTACTGTCCATCATCCTGGTAGTCCTCCTCATAGTCTGGCCACGGGAATAGCCAGGGACAAAGCCATGAGTACTCTTTAAGTACTCGCAAACTATCACTAACAAGTAAGGTAGTTCTAGTAGGAAATCTTAAGCTCTAGGTTTATTTGCAAAAAGCCAAGTTTATCTCATACTGAGTTTAGAAGTAAAGAAAACTAAGTTAATATTCTAAATCACTTAGGTGGGAACCTAATTTTCATGTCCACAATCCTATTGTGGTCATGTCAAAGTCATAGTTCAATTCACAAATCATTTTGAGAACATCTGACGACGGAACAGTATGGCCACTCCAACTGTCCATGACCGCGGACGTGGCTATTCGAATAGTTTGACACTCTGTAGAGGTGGTACACTTTCACCACACCATTTGATACATCCATCAGGGATAACCCTGAATCATCATACTTAGTATGCGGATAATCAATCCTAACCTTTCAATTACACACTCTAGTATAGGCACCTCCCCTATGAGCTTGGCCTCCCAGCCATGGCCATCTTCCATCCTGGGCACTGCATAGGTGGACATTCATCATGAGGTAGCCTCATCTCAACCTCTTCCGCAAGGGAACCAACTTCTAGTTAACCCCTACCCAATTCAGGTATTGTGGTTGTACGATAAAATTGGAATGGTATCGCATCCGAACCCAACCATCAGTTTTTATAAAGGGCTAAGGCACATGCCTCAACATTTTCATCATCAAATCCTTTTGTGTTTCTCAACACATGTCAAAACATTTCAATAGAATGAATCATCATTCCAAGGTTTTCATAATCATTTTCACCAAGTATTCCCAGCTAAAGTGATCAACTTTTATGTTTAGCACTAGCCGCTAAAGTTGAGGGTATTCACTAATGAGGGGTGCTAATCAAGTGTAACTATCCAACTCTAGGGTTATGCCTTTTGATGACATCTAAGTATAACTAGCTAGGCCTAGTTTTATACTCTTTATGTTATCTATCCAATTTTTCCAATACTCACAAAGCACTAACTAAAAGTAAAGAACTTCGGTAAAGTAAAAGAATAAAGCTTGCAAGTAAAACTTGGGATAGGTATAATCAAACTTGTATAACCAAAGAATGCCTAATGCATCTTGCATAGGTTATGAAGTGGGAAAGTGTTAACTTGCATAGTTCTAGCTTGCAATTAGTGATGGGTTGCCTTGAGTAATGCAGTGATTGAAGTTTTCTTGTTCTTCTTCTTGGTAGTACTCCTCCTTCTCGTATCCTAGGTCGGTACTATCATCTATAAATGAATACGGGGTACACAATCACCAAATAATACTTAGCTATTTCTATTTAGCAAACTAAGGTTCACACTAGAGGATCTAGCATCATCACAATCATCACATGAAATAAAGACTTAGTCTTATTTATCTTATTTTAGAAAAGTAATTTCTACTCATTGAAAACACTTAGGATTTAATATTCTCCAATTAAAATATGGGATCATGTTGACACATGTCATCACCACATATTCTAATACTTGGGAATGTGATTTAAAGTGTTGGTCATCTTTTATAAAATTTAAGATTATCATTTAATAGAATTAAAGTGACTAGAAATTCCTATATAGCATTCTTTTGGTACTATCCCAATGTCACTGCATGTAAACCTAAATATTTTTACATATTCAGATAGATATTGTTAAATGAGATTTTTGAGTGTTGGAATCAACTCAAAAGCATTTATGGTTGATTTTTGAAAAATGTTTGAAGTTGGAAAAGTCTCTGTCTTGTTATTTTTGGTATAGGTGATCTATAATTTCAAATGGTTTGAATACAACGGGCTTGGATAGATAACTTGAATCTCTTTCTAACAAAATTGGAATCTTGCAATTTGGTTTAGTGAATCTCTTTGAATTGATTTTTGAAACTACTGATAGAATCTGGTTTCAACAAAAATGGAAAAATCTTATTTGAATTGATGGGCTCTGCGCGGGAAAACAAATGGGCCGGCCCAACTGCACTGCACTGGCGCAGCAGGCTGCTAACAGGGCGGTCCCACTAGTCAGTGGCTCATCTAACCCGAATCGGTACGTTTCAATATAGGTCGTGCGATTAGAACATGATCTAACGACTGAGTTTCATCGTCTATGACGAATAGCTCCGGCGAGATTCTAACCCTAACGCAGCGGTGGGGGTCGTGTGAGGCTCACCAGGGCTCCATCTAGGGTCGGCGATGGGGGCGAACGACATTGTAGACGACGGCGGCTCGAATGGTGGTCGCGGCGGCTCCTGGGGCGGCTCCAATCAACGGCTCCCTTCTTCCTCTACAGTGGCGGGCTCCGGCTAAATTCCGGCGATGTGGTGCTCGCCTTGCTCCGTGGAGAGGTGTGGGAGGTTCTGTGAGGAGTGGGGAGTGGGATGGTGTGGTGAATTGAGGCGGAGGTGGCCTCTATTTATACTCCGGCGCGGGGGACATTGCGGGATGGCTCCGGCTCACCGGTGACAGCGATACAGGGGGCTAGTGGCATGGCTAAGGGTAGGGGCGACGCGGTGCTCCCTGGCGGTCGTCATGGGCTTAATGGCACGTCAAGGGGCGGTTGAGAATGGTCGGCCGTAGGCGGTGCTCTACGCGGGAGCGGTGCCGTTCGAGATGGTGTACAGGGGCTACGGGTCGCGAGGCGGCGAACGGGCATGTCTGGGAGGTAGCTAGGGTCATAGCGAGTGCGTGCACGCACGGAGAGGGCGAGGCGCGGCGTGTGCGAGCTGGCCAGCTGTGGCGCTCTGGCGTGCTCTCGGCATGGCACAGAGAAAATGGGCGTGGCGATTCTGGGTGGTCCATGGCTTGCCTGCGGTCGAGGGTTGGACAGGGGTTGGCGATGGGTGGTCGCCTGTCTCCTGGTCATCATGGGAGAGGGCGGCGTGGTCTGCGGCGAGCTATCCATGGTCGACCAGCGCGGTGAGCGTCGGGCGGCGCTGCACTGCCACAACGGCAAAGGGGGAAGTGGTATGTTGCGCTGCTAGGTGCTGGGGGAGTGAAGAGGGGGTTGAGTGATTACTGCTCCAAACAGTGGAAGTTAGGCAGTAGTTTTCTGTGTCTGCAATGTGTTCGACCAAATGATCGCATGAATTCAAATTTGAGATTTTTGAATAAAATTTGGTGAGTGTTCTGAGCACTTTCTTGAGTGTCTATGGTTGCTTGGAAAAGTCAAGGTGGATTTATTTGAGTGGTTTTTGCAAAATGGTGATCTTAGTACATACACTTGATTCAATTTTGAATTGTCCTTTAAATAGATTTGAAAATCGTTTCTGTGAGTTTGTAAAGTGAGCTTGGGTTCACTTTGACTTGGTCTAGCAAGGGGTGAAAAGAAATGGAAATGTTTCTGTTAGAAATTCTTTACTAGGAACTCACAAAGTGGCCTAGTGGTTAATTTTGGTCAAAATGACCATTTGATCATATGCTTTATATTTGATTTCCTTTTTCTTTGCATTTTTTTTGTAATTGGCCTAGATGATGTAGTATTCATGTTTAAACCATTTCTTATCATTTGTAGCAAACACACATGGCAATTTCACTCAATCCTACACTAATGCAAATCACACTTACATTCATATTCAATTTAGTAATAAAAGTTTTTGTTAACCCTAAACTTGGGTGATTAGAACTTGATAATCTTGATTAATATTTTTGGGGTGTTACAGATATTGAATTGTGACACATAATATTCAAGATCTACTTTGGTTTTTACCTTTCTTTTGCTGCCTCACTAGGGATAAAGTGAAATCTTGTGTTATAGTCATCACGTGATAGTGTGATGACCTTGTTAAATCAAGGTAGCATATTCGTATTTCAAGCATCATATAATTTTGCTTAAAGCAATACTATGATTTATTCTTAAATCAAGATTGCACACAAATTTCCCTTTCTTGAGGAGTATTAGAGAGAGATGTATTCCATCTCAATATTAGAATGTGATGCACATATTAATTCCTTTTATCAAGCACTTATAGAATTCCCATGAATCTTTATCATTGATGAATTGTTTTATGATCACTACAACTTAAAAAGAGAGTAGGCAAGTGAACCCATGAACCCCGGTCCATTTTTATCATAATAAACACCTTTCCATTGCATCTACTATCCTTTATAATTTTCGCAACTTATTATTTCGAAAATATAAAAATACTTTCTCTACTTGCAATCACTTATAAAAACCCCAAAACAACTCTACTATCTTCCATATCATCTATTTGCATTACTTTACTTTATTTACTGCTTTTACACTTCACTTTACATTTTATTTATTTCATATTACTAATACGAAACCTTGTGCTTGACAACCACTTGGTGGAGTTGGGGACACAAGACAAATTATTTTACTTTACAGGTTGCTTGAATAGGAGAAGACAAACATCCTTCCATAACCAATTTCCCGAGAGTTCGATTTAAACCCTCGAGTCACCCTTGTGGGGAAAAGAAGCTTGCTACACGACTTTTCACTTGGAGTCCCAATGAAAAGTGTCCACGTTTGTTGCCATCAAGACTATTTTCGGGTGCCGTTGCGGGGAATTGATGAAGATACATCACAACTGCATCCTCATCATGTTTGAAGAGCAAGGTAACTCCCACAACAACTGCTTATTTTATGGCGCCGTCATCTTCATCAACTTGTGCAATAAGCCAAGCTTGGGGAGGTTGCACCACTGTGAGCCTTTTCTTCTCCTTTAGACTTTTAAAGTATTTAATTTTGTCCTGTTTTTAGTCTTTTTAAGTTTTTCTTTAAAACATAAAAATGTAAAAGAGAGCTTATTGGCCCTTTAGTGTAAAGAACTTCCCAAAAGAAAGTGAGATGCCATTTTAATCATTTGAAATAGACCCTGCAGCTACTAAAGCTATTTATGAAAACCGTTTTTATGGGAAGTCCAATGAGAACCCTATGCAGCGTTTGAGAACTTTCAATGAAACATGCAAAGATCTAAACATGAGTAATAAAAACAATAGTATGATTAAAGTTAAACTTTTCCATATTCACTTGCTGGTAAGGTTTTAGATTGGATATTAAAATGGCCACCTAAAACCTTTAGCTCTTGGTTTAATGTTAAAGCTGCTTTTGTTGACATATTTGGAACCCCTTAAGTAATAGGTCATCTTGGGGAAATGCTTATCATGTTTAAACAAAAAAATTATGAACCTCTTATAAGAGCTTGGGAAAGATTTAGAGAAATAGCTTTTGGGACAGAACATGGTTTTAGAGATTGGATGTTAATGCACATCTTCTATAGAGGGCTAACTACAAGTTCAATGGCTTATTTAGATAAAGAAAGTGGAGGTTCCTTCATAAATATAACTGCCAACAATGCTTATATATTGTTAGATGGCCTACTCCTAGAAGTAAAAGTCAAAGAAAGCCTTGAAAAATCTAAAGTGCCAGAAGACGTATTTGATGATAGACATGAAATCTTCAATTTATATAATAGGGATAAACAAGTAGAAGAAGTCAAGATGCTAAGTGAAAAAAAAGAACCTCTACTTGATCTTGATAAATGTAGCTTGCATGAACTCATTAACTTGTTGCAAAAAAAATCTATTGATCCATCCTTTAATGGTCATCCAGCAGGATTTGGTTCCTACCGAGCAAATTATGTTATAAAAGAAAAGATTGAAAGATAGAATAGAGAAGCTATGGTACCACCTAAGCTTGGGGATGTATGGATCACCAAGGTATTCATCACAATTGGAAAAGAGACACATCATGCTATTCTAGATTTAGTATATAGTGTCTCAGTTTTATCTAAAGATCTATATGACTTACTTGAATTAAAACCTACGGAAAAATGCTCAATAGATCTTTTACTTGCTGATGATTCAGCTAAACATGATCTAGGAAAAGTTCAAGATATTATGGTTGAATTACATATGACATTTGTACCTATTGAATTTATTGTCATGGATATGGGGAGCAATACCTCAAGTCCTATAATACTTGGTAAACCTTTCTTGAGAACGACAGGTGCGGTCATTGATGCGAAAGAAGTAAATGGGAAGTTTCAATTTCCTCACAAGAAATGTTTGGAACACTTTCCAAGGAATAAGGAGGTAGCTAAGAAGCACAATATATCCCATGAGTTCCACATCACCTAAAGCAAGTAAGTAAAGCCTAGCTATATGGCTATAAAGAAAGCACTATGCAGGAGGCAACCCAGTTATTTTTCTTTTAGGATTTTGTTTTGAACTCTTGTTGTAGAAACAGAGTTTTGTTTTGGTTTTCTTTCTGAAGTTTTTAATAAAGTACCAAGTGGAACCCATTTGGATGTTTTAAAAGTTTCTAAACATATGGAGTAGCAAATTTCTGCAGAACAGTTTTTAGTGCGTGAATTTTCTAATTTTTTATGTAACCCCAATTATTCTCAGATTCATATATAATTTACAACTTTTCATCCTCTGTATTCACAAAAATTGGCTAAAATTCCTAACATTTCTAAGTGAACTAAAAAAATCGTTTTGCTGTTGCTGAAAATCTAGACAGATTCTGCCATGTTTTGTTTTAACCATTTCCAAATGCCATGTTTTGTTTTAACCATTTCCTACATATTATATGCTAGGGATATGTAGGAACATTATGTGCTTGATGGAACATTTATAAAGAATTTTGTCTTTGATATATAGGTAGCAACTATTATATTCTTGTGTCACTAATGTCACCTCTCAGAAAAGAGACTTGAGAAAAAGTTTTGTGTTGAAGTTTTTTGACAGGGAATAGAGGAACACCACATCAAGAGCAATCCAAGGATGGTGCAAACCATAAGCTTGGGGATGCCGAAGGCACCCCACTGGACCAAGTCAACTCCCGATTTGCAAACCTCTAAACTTTGTTTTTTAAGCAACATAGAACTATCATAGAAACTTGGAGCGTCTGTTTTGTCATTTCTTTTGTTTTGCATTAGAAAGATCACCACCACCATTATTATAAATGTTTATTATTATCTACTGAAAATAAACTCTACCTTAATGAGATTAAAACTGAAAAACAATGCCATGGAATAAAAGAAAAGGGGAGATAAAAACAAAAGGTGAAATTCATGTTGTGTCTAGTTCTTAATCTCAAGTGTTTTATATGAAGCATGATCTGTTTTATGCCTATTAATTTGTATCCTTTGATTGTCCATATTTATGCTCAACATTAAGAAGCAATGTGAGAAAATAAATGTTGACATTATGAACTAGATGGCACACTCTTTAGATCTCTTTTTGCTAAGCCTTTTCTACACAAGCTAAGACTTGTTCCAAGCCCCTTAAAACTAGATTAGGCATATCTACCTATTTGTGTCAAAAGCTACTTTCAAGTATAGTATGTATGTTAATCCTCGAAACATTCTGAAAAACACCCTTTTCATGTATTTTAAATCTCATAAGAAAGTAAGGTTTGGGGTGATACCACTATGGAATTTTTTGTGCTTTACATCTTATTAGTTGTTGTTGGATAAACCATGCTGGCATGGCACAAGCTTTCAATGTTGAATGTTGATAATTAATCATGTTTAAGTTCTACCTATGGATTGCATCAATGTGAAATGAAGTTTGCACACTAGAGTAGGCATGTTGGTAAAAAACGCTCCTAAATCGCTAGCCAAAGCCATGCATGAGATGGTGGAAACTTACAGCATGATGATCCCTGTTGATATGATTCATATGTCTGTTTTTCTTGTCTTCTGAAGTAGAGATACTGCCCCCTCCCACCTTGAAAACAATCAAGTAATTATATTAGCTTTTATGCGAAAATAAGCAAATAAATAAATGCCAAAAAAGAGGCATATAGCAACACAAGGGGCAAGAGGTACTTTAGTGATGCGGTTTTACAAAACCAACATGAGTATACAACGACAGGCCTAAGTTGAGTAGCATGAGGAGTGCAAGGTCATAGACTAGGTGCATGAACAATCAACTTGTAAGATGTTTAGAACATAAACCATATGATGATTTAAAACAAAGTGAAAATAAAAAGTTGTTTGGAACCCCATCCTTATTAGTATTGTTGACATGAATTACATAGCTCAAAATTCTATTTTTTATTCTTTATGGAGGATTAACATATGTATTTAATGCTTACTTTCAGTATGGGAAGCAAAACATCTCAAGGGAAGACATAAAACTAAGAAGTGAGTCTTCCAGTCAAGGGCATGAAACTGAGAAGTAGCCCAAAAATAAATGCTTGAACACCAATGCCAATCATGAAAAGAGTCTCTTATTCTATAGGTTCATCAAAGTGTGCTTGAAGGTTTATTTTATTCATTGTTTGTTTTATCACACCATCACTTATTGTTTAGCATAATTATGGATGTGTAAAAGATACAACTTGATAGTACACTTGCATATTATGTTTCATTGAAAGGAATTGAGCCTATGAACTCTACATGATAATGAAGGAAGCAAAGGTAACAAACTCCGAAGTCCATTTTTAGTTTTATCACCTTCATGCTCGAGGACGAGCATAGATTAAGCTTGGGGATGTTGATGCATGTAAAATGCATACATGAACTTTGTAGTTTGTTAACAAGTTTTCCCACATATTTGCATCATATATAATGTTATATGCCTATTTTATATTGATTTTTGGGGATTTACCAATGATCCCCTTTATTTTGGTTATAACCATGCAGGGCAGAAAAACCCTGTTTACAATGTTTTTGATGTTTCAGGACCTATACGAAGTCAAATGGACTTGTACTTTTGGGAATGCCAATATTTATCTACGAGAAGCATCTGGAGCACTGGAATCTCACCAGGAGGGCCACGAGGGACAAAAGAGCATAGGTGGCGCGCCTTGGCCTAGTGGGCGCACCACCCATGCTCTTTCCCTCCTCGACCGTCCGATCACCTTGATTCTTTCGCCCATGGAGCTCTCTTGACCTAAAAATCCCTATATAAGGACCCCCGGGGCATCCTCGAAAAATAGGCAACGAGAAGCAGTGAGAGCCACCAGAGTCAGAAACACCACTAGATCCAGTGAAGGTTGGAGGGGGAAACTCCACCGGAGCCACCTCCAGGGAGATCTCCACCCTCTCCAACATCTCCACCTTCATCACCATGATGAAGAGGGAGTAGTCCACCTCCGGGCTATGGGTTTGTGACAGTAGCCTGATCTATTTCTCTCTTATTCTTCATAGATCTAGTACCATATGAGCTTCCCAACATAATTATGGTCATATTTGTAATTCCTATGTGGTGGATCTTTGTTCTATGATTTGATATTTGAGATTGGAATCTATTTTGTGTAAGATGTTTTAATAGATGCATATCATGCACACCGTTCTTCATTGCTTGTTTTGATCCAACTTGTATGTAAGAACTTGTATGGGGAGAAGTGTGTGTTAGATGAAGTAACATGGGGGTGGAGATTGAATTGTGACACATAATATTCAAGATCTACTTTGGTTTTTACCTTTTTTTTGATGGCTCACTAGGGGTAAAGTGAAATCATGTGCTATAGTCATCACGTGATAGTGTGATGACCTAGTTAAATCAAGGTAGCATATTCGTATTTCAAACATCATATAATATTGCTTAAAGCTATACTCTGATTTGTTCTTAAATCAAGATTGCATGGAGATTTCCCTTTCTTGAGGAGTATAAGAGAGAGATGTATTCCATCTCAATATTAGAATGTGATGCCCATATTAATTCTTTTTATCAAGCTGACATGGGTATACCCTACAGGTACTTGAGTTTGGTATATACGGTCCAGATACGGCAGAAGCCCACGGCGTTGCCAAGGCCCAGTGGAGAATTCAAGTGGCCCATGGACTCTCGATTGCTTGCGAGACAAGAAGAAGCTTAAGATAGAAAGTTCAAAGGGAAAACCCTAATTTGTAACCGACTCGACCTGCTACCCGAGACCTAGCCTATCTATATAAAGGCTAGGAGGGGTGGCAAGGAGGACGATCACGCAACCTTAGTTTCCACAACTCTCGCCAGATTGCATCTGCGTGCCCCTGTAATCTTCGATTCCTTCGTTAATTCCAAGAGCAGACAAGCAGGAGTAGGGACCTCTACGAGGCCTGAACCTAGGTAAAACTTGTGTCCCTGTGTGCTTGTTTGCTAGCCGACTGATGCCTCTAGTGCTCCCTCCTTCTCCAAAACCCAAGTCCATAACAATGGGCATTGACGAGTTAAACCCTCGTCAATTGGCGCCGTCTGTGGGAACTGGGAGTGCTGATGTCGCGGCTTCTTCGGCCCCATCAACTGCGATCTACAACTCTGCAACGGTGGAGATTCGCCAGCTCTTCGGCGCGTTCGACTTCACCGTCCACACGCCGGCCACTCGCCTGGCTTTCGAGTCTGTGGGCAATGGAATCAGCCTGGCACTTGGGAGCTTCTGCTTCCAGGTTGGTCAACTGGGCACGCTTTACATTCCTGACCAGCCGATGACACCCGCGATTGCTCCAGCATCGTGGTTCCCGCCACCAATCGGCACCCTCAGCGAGCTCAACACCTCAGCAGCAGCTGGGAGCACGGACAGCGACAGCAGTCGTGGATCTAATCTGGGTGACCTGGACACTGAAGACGGAGCCTACGGCTATGGACCTAAAAGTTGCGGGAGCAACAGCTTCCGCAAACACTTCATGTGCGCAGTCATCAACGCAGGCGACACTACCGCTAATCGTGAAAACGTTCGCACCGGATCCGGCACTGGACCGCCCAACGGCAGCGCGCCCAATGGCACCGGACCACCCAACGACAGTACGCCCAACGGCGTCCCCACCAACAGTGGCAACGGCGCGCCCGTCAACAATGGAGCTGGATGAGAACCGCCAACCATAGTGAACGAACACACTGGAGAGCGTGTAGTGATCAAGCTCAACGACAATGAGTGGGCCCGCTGTTGAGAAGCTCTACGAGGCAATCCTCTGCCCCTCAACTCCCCGCAAGACATGCTAATGGGCTACCATTGGTTACTGAAGAAGGAATACAAACGCCAGCTACATGCAATCGTGCAACTCGAGGCACGTAAAAAGGCGGCGGACGAGTCAAGCCTTCGGCGAGCCGGGCTCTCCTCCCACGGAGGTTCCTCCTCCAAAGGCAACGAGTACCTGGCCAACAAGAGAAGATCTCGACTGGCCCACCTCACCGAGGAGGAGCGTGTAGAAGCCGCGAAAGTCCTCGACTTCAGCTCCATGACGGTGGATACGCGGGGCAACGTGCTCCCGAAGACGCCGCAAGCCGCGGTAACAACGGCCACCATGTACCTCCTCAACAACCAGCCACCAGTTCGAGATCCACGAGCTGCCATGCACCGATCTATGATCACAGGCATAGGGATAGTCGAGTCCGCCCTTGACAAAGAGCTCACACCAGAGCCAAAGAAAAGCAAGGCTCTGGCAAAACACTATTCCTTGCCCTTGTCCAGCGACGATAGCCACGATCTGTCTCGGCGTCGCCACTCACGGCGGCACGATCGCGACTACGATGCGCGCGATGACCTCACACAGCGCAAAATCGACAAATCGAGAGCAAGACGCGCTTGTTCGACTGACTCAGAAGAGGACGAGACTGAGCTCTACAGTGCCAGATACTTCAGCAGGGCCATTAGGAAGAAGTGAATTCCTAAAGGGTTCAACCTCCCGTCGGAGAACCCAAAGTTTGACGGTCTATAGGACCCGAAAATTTGGTTGGAGGACCACATCTCCTCCGTCAGACTACATGGCGGGAGTCGACGCATGGCCATGCAATGCCTGCAGCTACAGCTGTAGGGCGCCGCTCGCGCATGGCTCAACAATCTCCCGCGCGGGTCCATTCGCAGCTGGGAAGAGTTAGTCTACAGCTTCGTACGCAATTTCAAAGGCACTTAAAAAAGGCCCGCATCAATCGAAGAGTTGAGAAGCTGCCAGCAAAGATCAGGCGAATTGCTACGCTCGTGAATCCAGAGGTGGTCCATCATTAAGAACTCTGCAGAAAACATCTCGGAGGACCGCGCAATCGACGCATTTAACGGCGGCGTTCGCCGTATAGAGCTCAGGGAGGAGCTGGGCCGATCGAAGCCCAAAACAATTGACCACCTGATGGAAATCGCGAATCGGTGGGCTGACGGAGAAGACTCGGTAAAACACCATACCTACTCCGACGATGATGACGACCTCGTGCGCACACGCGACCACCAAGGCAAACGTCAGATGCGCGTATACGACAACCGCGACGAGGTCAACATGGTCGCAGCCGGCTACGCCGACAAACGTGACGACAACCGTAACAGTGGATACTGTAGTGGTGGATACCACGACAGCAGAAAAATCATGCAGGTGTGGCAACGCCGCACTCGCGAAGAGGGACCCGCAACATCTATCGAGGACAAACTGTCCGAGCCATGCAACGTGCACTTCTACATCGACAAGCATGATGGCAAGAAGAAATCTAGCCACCTTCTCAAGGACTGCCGCGAGTCCCTCAAACTCCATGAGGGCCTGGCCCGGATAAATCGCGACGCAGTCAACAGGGGCTATGGAGCCTCCCCAAGCGTTGTGGCACATGGAGCTCCTCCAGCACCGCCTGGACCACCACCACCCGCGGCCGTGCCGGTCCAGCATCACGGAGGAGAACCATACCCACGAGCAGTGGGCAACATGGGGATGATCCAAAAAGGGCGTCCCTCAAATTGAGTGTAGAAGGCCATCACTCGCCAAGTCAACTTGGCGATAAACTCTCCACCTTCCACCACTGAGTACCTCAGTGGAAGCGACTCCTGCATCACCTTCGACAAGCGCGACCACCCGCGCCAAGTTCCTCGTCCAAGCCACTGTCCCCTCGTACTCGAGGTGCAGATTGGGGGTTTCGACATGAGTCGTGTCTTCATGGATGGCGGCAGCGACATTAACCTCATGTTCACGAGTACCTTGCGTGTGATGAGGATCCCTCTGACGTGTCTGGAAGTTATAGACACGACATTCCACGGCATCGTCCCAGGGAAGGGCATATATCCCCAGGGCAAAATCAACCTCGACGTCATCTTCGGCACGCCGCAAAACTTTCGGCGTGAGTGCATCGACTTTGAAGTCATCGACTAGCCTTCACAATACCACTGCATCCTCGGACGTGTCGTGTTCGCAAGGTTCATGGCAGTGCCACACTACGCCTACCTGCAGATGAAAATGCCAGGCCCAAACAGCGTAATCACAATCAACGGCAACTTCGAGAGGTCTGACAGCTGCGACAGGGAATTCAACAGAATCTCCTAGTCCTTCGGCATGCAGGAGGAACTCGCAAGATTAAAGGAGTTGACAGACAACAGTCCGCCTCCCCTGAGCAGGCCAAGTTCACCCGATCTGTCCTTCGACTCGTCCGTGCACATGAAGAAAGTCCAGGTCAACCCAACGGACCCGACCAAGACGGCCCTCATCGCCAACAACTTGAGTTCCGCATAGGAACTCGTGCTCGTTGAATTCCTCTGTGAGCACTGGGAGATTTTTTCCTGGTGTCCAGCAGACATGCCAAGAGTTCCCAGGGAATTCGCCGAGCACTCACTCAACGTAAATCCAGACGCAAGGCCAGTCAAGCAGACAATTCGGTGACTGTTTGAACCAAGAGCAAAAGCAGTCGGAATGGAGATCAACAGACTCCTCGACGCAAAATTCATACGCGAGATCAAGGAAAGCACTTGGCTCGCTAACACAGTGCTGGTGCCCAAAAAAGACACGGATATCCTGCGGATGTGCATGGACTTCACCTCCTTGAATAAGCACTGCCCAAAGGATCACTTCCCACTGCCACGAATCGACCAAATCATCGACTCCACCGCGGGATGTGAGCGTCTCTCCTTCCTCGATGCCTACTCAGGCTACAATCAGATTTGAATGAAGGAGGAAGACCAAGAGAAAACAGCGTTTACAATGCCCTTTGGTGTGTTCTGCTACAACACGATGCCTTTTGGGATAAAAAATGCAGGAGCCACCTATTAGCGGTGCATGCAGGCTTGCCTTAAGAATCAACTTGGTTGCAACATCCAAGTCTACGTTGACGACATCGTCATCAAAACGAAGGAGGAAGCCATGCTAATCGACGATCTACGTGAGACCTTTGCCAACCTCGACTGCTACCGGATCAAGCTCAATCCAGACAAATGCGCCTTCGGTGTGCCATCTGGGTAGTTACTCGGGTATCTCATCTACGCGAGAGGGATCGAAGCAAACCCAAAGAAAATAAAGGCCATACTAGCCATGGAAAAGCCGGAGAATGTAAGAGGCGTCCAGCAGCTGGCTGGGTGAATCACGGCGCTCAGTCAATTCATCAGTCGCATGGGCGAAAAGGCATTGCCGTTCTACCAACTTCTCCGCAAAACTGACAAATTCGAGTGGACAGACGAGGCACAAGAAGCATTCGAGGACCTCAAGTGTTTACTATCCACCTCGCCGGTACTGGTGACTCCACGCGAAAAAGAGCCGTTGTTCCTCTACATCTCCGCCACCAACCAGGTGGTCAGCACGGTGCTTGTGGTGGAACGAGCCGAAGAAAACAAGGTCCACGGGGTCCAGCGCCCAGTCTACTACCTCAGCGAGGTGCTCACGCCAACAAAACAGCGGTACCCTCATTACCAGAAGCTGGCGTACGGTGTCTTCATGACAGCCAGGCGACTGCGCCACTACTTCCAGGAGCACTCAATCGTGGTGGTCAATGATGCCCCGCTCGGACATATCCTCAATAACCCTGATGCCACCAGGCGAGTTGCGCTTTGGGGAATCGAACTGTCTCCACGAGACATCACATACGAAAAGCGTGACATGATCAAGTTGCAAGTCCTCCCTGATTTCCTCGTGCACTGGATGGAGAAGCAGCTCCCCGAAAAGCCAGATATGTCCAACCTCTGGACAATCCACTTCGATGGGTCCAAACGAAAGAACGGAGCTGGCGCATGTGTCATACTGACATCGCCCCAGGGAGACAAGCTGAAATACATTGTGCGAATGCAGTTCACTGCCTCCAACAATGAAGCTGAGTATGAGGCTCTAATCCATGGGATGCGGATGGCAAAAGCCTGTGGAGCCAACATGCTCATCATCTACAGCGACTCCAAACTGGTGGTCAACCAAACGATGCACGAGTGCGACGCACTGAGTGACAACATGATCGCCTATCGCGACCTCTACGACACACTCGAAGGGGACTTCAACGGCTATGAGCTGTGGCACGTAGGCCGCGAAAGCAATGAAGAGGCAGACACACTCGCCAACATTGGCTCCACATGCGCCCCCATACCACCTAGGGTATTTCTCGAGCGCATCTGAGAACGCTCCATCAAGCCAAAGGCTCCAGAGAAGAAAGCAAGCGCGTCAACGAACTCGGGGGCTACGCCACCCAATGAGCCAATGGCACTCAATGACCTGGAGCTTGATACATGACTCGAAGGACCAATGGGCGTCATGATGATCGAGCCATCTTGGACACAACCCTACATCACATATCTACTCAGCAAAAGGCTGCCAGACGATCCGACTGACGCGCAACACATCACGTGACGGTCCAAGGCTTTCGCCCTCATCAACGGCAAAATGTACAAGCACATCATCACAGGAGTACTCCAATAGTGTGTCTCCAACAGGGACGGAAGGGCCATCCTCCTCGACATCCACGAAGGCACCTGCGGGCACCATGTTAGCAGTCGCGCCCTCATTGCCAAAGCTCTGCGAGCTGGATTCTACTGGCCCACGGCCATGTGCGACGCCAAGGACATCGTCCAGCGCTGCAACTCTTGCGAGCGATTTGCGGACAAACCTCACGCACCTGGTGTGGAACTCTGGCCAATACCATTGGCTTGGCCCTTCATGCAATGGGGACTCGACATGGTTGGCAAGCTCCCGAAATCTTCGCCAGGAGGTTACATTTACCTCTTGGTCGCAGTCGACAAGTTCACCAAGTGAATCGAGGCCATGCCGGTGACAAATCAATCAGGAGCCAGCACTGTCAAGTTCTTTGAATCCATTGTCTACCGCTTTGGAGTGCCACACAGCATCATCACGGACAATGGGACGAACTTCACCTCTAAGGAGTTCCAGGAAATCTGCGAAAACCTGGGAATCAACATAAGCTATGCCTCGGTGGCTCACCCGTAGACCAACGGTCAAGTCGAAAAGGCCAACGGCCTCGTCTGCGGCGGAATCAAGAAACGGCTCCTCTGGCCACTCGAACAAGCCGCTGGCTACTGGCCAGACGAGCTGCAATCCGTACTCTGGAGCTTACGCACAACTCCAAATAGTGCCATGGGATACACCCCGTTCTTCATGGTGCATGGTGTTGAAGCGGTGTTACCCGCAGAAGTACGCTACAAAGCCCCGTGGGTGGTTGCTTACAGCAAGCAGGAGTCAACTCTTGCACTCGAAGATTCCGTCGACCTTCTTGACGAGGCACAGGAAATCGCAGCAGAGAGATCAACGATCTACCAGCAAAGCCTCCACAACTACCACAGCAAAAGGCTATGCCCCAGATCCTTCGTCGAAGGAGACCTGGTCCTGCGACTGAAGCAGCAAGGGCACCTCAAGCTCGAGTCCCCTTGGGAGGGACCTTACATGATTACAGAAGTAATCCCAGGTGGCGCCTATCGCCTTAAAGATCTCGAGATAGGAGTCGCATACTCCAATCCCTGGAACGTCACGCAGTTGCGTCGCTTCTACCCCTAGTCGTTTTTTACATTATAAATAAGGCTATTCAGCCATGCTACTTAGCCACACATTGTACCTCGTACTATTCCGCGAATAAATAAAGCTAACTGCCCCAAACTTGGTGTTCCCTTATTTTCTTGCAATCTTATCACTCGGGGGCTGCGCCACCCTTTGCACTCTCGTTCTATGAACAAATCGCAGTATCCCGAGTAGCTGACACAACATCATTCGAACCCTTGATAAACACCAACCCAGTTGCAACGCACCTGACAGGTTGGCAAGGAGCTGAGATAACACAAGTCAGGCTAACGAAAAGGAACTGCAGAGTACAAATACACTCACAAAATTTAAAATCTATCAAGCTCTTCACATATCAATACGTATTAATTACATCCAACATATTCATATGAACTTTACAACACTTGTACAATTATGTGCAGGATACAAGTCATGCTACTCCTGCAACAGGAGAACGTTTGTTTGTTCCTCAAAGAAGTCGACAATTTCTTCCGATGGGCGATCAACTGCTTGGTAGTGCGGAACCATGTCCCAGGTCATACCCTCTGGCGGAGGTGGCGGCCCAGCGGCAACAGCCACAACATCTACATCCGGCCTATGCAGTCGCACCAGCGACAACGCAGCCTTAGCACCAGCTACTAACTGCTGTCGCACGCACTCGCGAACCATACTCAAATCCTGGAACTTTGCCAGAAGAGCCAATAGGCTTGAAGGGACGGTGTCCAGCGGAAACATCATTTGATAGATATGCCTAAGGCACAACTGCGCCTTCTTCAAAAAGTGAAGTACTCGAGAAGCGCGATCCTGCAGGGTCGCAAGCGCGATCGCACGATCGTGGTCCACCCAAAAGTACCCACTCGCCTGTAGTTGCTCCTGGGTCAGATCGTTCATTCGAATGGCAATCCGGTCTTTCTCATCCTGCGGATGACGAGCGCTGAAAACTACACCAAACAAAAGGGCAAAGTATGAATACAACGCATCGCCACGACTTACTAAAAGAAAAGATAAGAGGGCTGAAAGCAAACATTTGAACTGATCACTCAGCTGCGCCACCTCCTCCAAGAGATACTTCTCGCGAGCGGTAGCCTTCTCCGCCTTCGACTTCCATACATCTGCGCTACCACGGAGGATGGGCAACTCATGCTCCAGTTGCTTAATGTGATCGCGCAGTCGCAAAAGCAAGGACAACTCCTCAACCTTTGAGCGCGGATGCGCCAAGGTTTCATCGATGGGTGGAGGATCAAGAGGATCACTCGAAGGACCACTCGACGTACCCTATCACAAACCAAGCAAGAGCAAATAAGGGACCAAGAATACATTGATAAAAATCTCGAATGCATTCAGGAACGGCAAAGTCTCGACATGTATACTCCCACAAAAAGCATGGTTTCATCACAAAAATAAACTACAACTATTACATAATAGCTACTAAGGAGCAGTCTGCTTCTTCGACTTCGACTTGGACTTTGGGGGCCTCGTCGGATCCGTGGCAGTCTCTGACGCCACAGACTTTCCGATGCCAGTCCCTGATGCCGCAACCTTCGCCGCATTCTTTGCTCGCTACAGCTCTTCGGAGTATTTGGCGACTGTATTGATGAGCTGCGACCCATACTTACCACAACCAGTAGCAAAGGAGCAAACACTACCTGCTGGCCATCTGCGCCGACGAGCATCGCCTTGGAGATCGCGGCGGGTTCCACCTCCACGCCATGGGCTTGCACTATCGCGAGTGCCATGGTAGGGCCGATAGACCGCTGGGAGTTCCTAAAGTCCATGGGAATACCCACCAAGGGATTCCACCAAGTCCTCAAGGTTGTCAATCAGCTCAGCCTTGGGGGTTAGATCCCTGCGTATGCGACTGAGCACACCCTTGGCCTTCGTCAGCGTCCCCTGAAGGGAAGTGCTGCGGTCTTCAACTGCGGCGACAGCACCAGCCAACGCATCATCGCGACGAAGGGCCTGGGCGTCAAAGCTCAGGCCGCTGGCATCTACATACAGCAAAGTGTTAGCACAATAACACGATGTCGAAGCAAGAAACAACAAAAATTCAGCTGAAAGAGTACCTGGGAGGGACTTAGCAATCGAGAAAAGTTGCTCCTCGAGCAACTTCTCCCTTTCGGCATTGGAGACGTGCAAGTCCTCTTCGCGTTTTCGCAAGTCTTCTTCGCGCTTTTGCGACTCCTCTAGGACCGTGATTGCCTCATTGCGACTCTTCGCCGCCGCGGCAAGCGCCTTTTCAAGGGAACCAGCATGACGAAGAAGTTCGTTATGCTCAACTGCAAAGAACAGGACGTATCATCAATCGAATCCAGAAACTTCACCAAGAGAAAGACAAAGGCAAAACTAACCTTCAACAACACAATGGCGATTGTCCAGCCGCGCATGTTGTCGACCCATGTCAAGGACTTGCTCCGCTAGGCGAGCAGCTTCCTTCACGATGAGCTGCATCAGAAGAAAACAAAGTTCATTAACAGCACCAAGTATATATTCGACTGCCAAAACAGCAAAAAGGATGCTTACATGGTCCTCTAGAGACTCCGAAGATGACTGTTGCGCAGTCACCCGGGAAACCACCTGATGCTCCCTAGCATGTGGGGAACTCGACGAGTTGTGCCCGGAGTGGGCCGTAAATGGAGGAGAGGAAGATCGTTCGGCCACTTCTTTGGCCTTGGAGTTTGCGACTCTGGATTGCTTCACAAATTGGACGTCGTCAGAAGACGACGATGCCGCTTGACTACAAAACACATCCAGCAAAAACTTCAGGGAAAGCAGCTCCAAAAAGAAACCAATACAAAGTCACAAATGCAGAACTCACCAGTCAAATCTATCGAGGTCGAAGGATTTCTCCTCCGACTCCGACGACTCCGGCAGTCGCAGCTTCTTCCGGGCAGGAGGAGCCATGGAGCACACAGGAACGGCGGGGATTAGCTCCTCTGCAACAACAGAAGGGCCTTCTGGCGTCGTTGGCGACGAGGCATCCGAGTCCTTGCCGCGGGAACGCTTGCGAGTGCCCAAGTCGCTAAACTTGAGGCTCCCTCCTCCTCTTCGATTGGGATGGTCGACTCCGACTCGTCCTCTTCATCCACTTCGCGAGGGATAACCCCTTCAGGACGAGGAGGCAAATTGGAAGACACCTTCCAATCCTGCATTCAGAAGATACATTATTATACATCAAGTACTTAATGACAATCGACAAAGAAAGCTACTTCATAGTACAATTCAAACTTAAGAGGAGGGTTTCAGGCGTCGAAAGGAGGCACGACTGGTTCGCCTGGGAGAACCTCCTTGGTGGTGTATTTGGTCACCAGCCGCACCCTCTTATCAACCTCGCACGTAGAAATGCCATCGGCAGATACGCTAGTGACATCGTTCGCACTGGTCCAGTGGAACATGGGATGGACTCTAGCCTGCAGAGGCTGGACACGGTGGCGCAACCATGTGCGAATGAGGGCAGCGCCTCCCTATTCTTTTCCTATGCGACTCTCGAGGTCGCAGACGCGCTTATACAACACTTCCATTTCCTCGGACTCGCCAGGCATCATGATATTCTTCCAAGAGCGCCTCCTCTTGCACGGCGTCGCGGGATCAAAGGGCACGAGTCTGTAGTGGTCTTCGTCGGCCTTCTAGTCACGGATGTAGAACCACTTGTCTCTCCACCCTAGGATGGACGCAGTGAGCTTGATATCAAAGTAGGTGGCAGAGGAGTTGACATGGATTCTGCAGCCTCCTACGTCGTAGACTACCGAACCGGACGCCGACTGGCGTTTTAGCTTAAAAAGCCTCTTGAAGAGGCCAAAGTGCGGATCGACTCCGAGCCAGCACTCGCAAAGAGTAATGAAGCAGGAGATGTGGAGAATAGAATTTGGGGACAGCTGATGCAGCTGGAGCCCGTAGAAACAAAGGAGACCCCTAAAGAAAGGATGCAGGGGGAGAGAAAGACTTTGGATGATGAACACAAGGAACATCACTCGGAAACTAGGAGGAGGACAAGGGATTACCTCCTTGCCGGGCACTCGCGAGTCGTCCTGCACGGACAGAAGAACTCCATCTCGACGATGAAGATGTAGCTCGGCGGGCTTGATGATGGACGCACGCCAAGCGCCGTTGGTAACGCGGGTGCCCGCACCCTTCTTCTTCCCAGCACCGGCGGCACAGGTGCCCACGGTGGTGGTACCTCCCTTCTTCTTGGTGGTGGCAATGGCGACCATGGACCCAGCGGTGGGGCCTCCCTTCTTCTTGTCCATCTTACGATGGCGGTGAGAACGGAGGAAGTAACTGGGAAAGACACGGAGCTGGTCCAGTGCCGCAAAGAGAAAGTGTGCAGGGAAGCAAAGAGCGGCAGCAATGGCGATGGAGGCACGAGCAAAGAAGGCAGATGGGGAAATTACCGCAGCTACGCTGCTACTTAACCTTTTCACAGACACCATCCAACGGCCAGCAGAAACCCTATTACATGCGTGGCGCACATCGCCATCAACACGTGGCGAAGCTGAAGCACGAACCGCCCTCCTACTATTCCCATTACGCGTGGAAATCGAGGAGACACAGTTAAAACAGAAGATTACGCACGCCCGGTCAAATCGAAGTCAGAAAGTGGGACCCACCACTCGTCACGTCCCGTTAAAGCCACTCACACGGGCAACCGAGGTCATCACATCGTCAGCACTGACGTCATTGATTTCAGTAGCAGAAGATTTCGACTACTTTAGTCCTCGCTCGAGTCTTCGATTCAATTGAGCACTCGGGGGCTACTCCCATAGGGAGCGTTGGTCGCGCACCCTACGATTATCTTTATGCAGGTATATGAACATTCAGGACATACCCACCACTCGAATCTACGATTCGATTGTGGACTATGGGTTACTCCCATAGGGAGCACCGGAAGCAAATTCGACTGAAACAAGCAGCAAAAGACGACAACAGCCGCAAAAGGGCTTTAGTCCCCACTTGAGTCTTTAACTCAACCAGGCACTCGGGAGCTACTCCCATAGGGAGCGCTGGTCGCACACCCTATGATTATTTTGCTGGTACATCGTACTATGTGTTGATAACATCCACACTCGAATGATATGGCGACTCCGCCTCCTATTTTCCCTACAAAGAGACTATGTCTCCTGGGCCACCCGAGTCATCTCTGCGATGACAAAAATTTGGATGCCGCGCTGACAACGTGAAGATAAGATCTGAATAAGGCCTGGCAACGCATCTGGTGTGCACTACCAGAAATATATCCGTGCCTGCAGGTGCGATGAACATGCCTTGATGGACGCGTCGAGTGCTCACACTTATACACTGGAATTCGACTCTTGTAAGACCTCCGCGGCCTGAGTCGAATTATGCGAGCACTTTCCCGAATTCGAGTTCGGGGACTCGAGTTTGAGTAGATTACGTTGTTTTTCCCTAAGGCAGTTAACCGATACCGATACATCGGATAAATCAGGCACATATGTCAACAATCCCTATGACATAAACAGAACACTCAAAAAATGCTCAGTCATGCATTCGAAAGACTTCATAAAGTCCCCAGTCGAATCTGCGATTCGACTGGACACTCGGGGGCTCCTGACATGGGTATACCCTACAGGTACTCGAGTGGTATATACGGTCTAGATACGGCAGAATCCCACAGAGTTTCCAAGGCCCAGTGGAGAATTCGAGTGGCCCATGGACTCTCGATTACTTGCGAGACAAGAAGAAGCTTAAGATAGAAAGTTCAAAGGGAAAACCCTAATCTGTAACCGACTCGACCTGCTACCCGAGACCTAGCATATCTATATAAAGTCTAGGAGGGGGTGGCAAGGAGGATGATCACGCAACCCTAGTTTCCACAACTCTCGCCAGATTGCATCTGCGCGCCCCTGTAATCTTTGATTCCTTCGTTAATTCCAAGAGCAGACAAGCAGTAGGGAACTCTACGAGGCCTGAACCTGGGTAAAACTTGCGTCCCTGTGTGCTTGTTTGATAGCTGACTGATGCCTCCAACGCTCCCTCCTTCTCCAAAACCCAAGTCCATAACAATGGGCATTGACGAGTTAAACCCTCGTCACAAGCACTTATAGAATTTTCATGAATCTTTACCATTGATGAATTGTTTTGTGATCACTACAACTTAAAAAGAGAGTAGGCAAGTGAACCCATGAACCCCGGTCCAATTTTTATCATAAGAATTACCTTTCCATTGCATCTACCATCCTTTATAATTTCTGCAACTTATTATTTCGAAAATACAAAAATACTTTCTCTACTTGTAATCACTTATAAAAAAACCCAAAAACAACCCTACTATCTTCCATATCATCTAGTTTGCATTACTTTACTTTATTTACTGCTTTTACTTCAGTTTACATTTTATTTTATTTCATTTCATATTACTAATACGGAACCTTGTGCTTGGTAACCACTTGGTGGAGTTGGAGACACAAGACAAATTATTTTACTTAACTGGTTGCTTGAAGAGGAGAAGACAAACATCCTTCCATAACCAATTTCCCGAGAGTTCGATATAAACCCCCGAGTCACCCTTGTGGGGAAAAGAAGCTTGCTACAACACTCTGCACTTGGAGTCCTAACGAAAAGTGGCCATGTTTGTTGCCATCAGCAGTGCATACATGGCTTACACCTGCCATATGTGAATGTCGATGTGTTTGCACCCGATCAACATGACCTCCTCCCCAAAGACATACTTTATTGGTGTGCACACTAAAGGGAGAACACGCAGATTGTAATTATGTTGAGGGATTATCTTATAATGGTACCGCCATAGTCTAATACAAGCAAAATAAGATGCATAAGCAATTAACATCAATTGTAAATCACTTATGTGATATGTTATGGTCGTCGCACCTTGATCTCCATCGAGTGCGCCGACATTGCACCAGGTTCATGGTGCCACCTTGCATTTGGTAGTTCATCTCATAAACACTTACCTTGACCATACATATTACAATCCCCTGCTAAATAAAGTTAGATGCCTCTACTTTATCTTTTGCAAGTTTTACGTGGTTGTCTAGGAATTCGCACAAGAATTGTTTCTTACCTACGAATATCAACTACATGGATTGACTAGTTGCTGCTTTAATTCCCCTTTCAGGTTTGTCCTTTGTAAATGTCATATCAACTAATGTCAGAGAGACAGA
This sequence comes from Avena insularis, assembly GCA_023614405.1. Taxonomy (NCBI): domain Eukaryota; kingdom Viridiplantae; phylum Streptophyta; class Magnoliopsida; order Poales; family Poaceae; genus Avena; species Avena insularis. The sequence goes on from CM042690.1 coordinate 548,384,467, forward strand.
CACCCGTTGGCCACATATATGGTACAAGCCATATGTTTGTCGTAGAACCAATCTTGCGTAAGATTATGCGTAAGGTCGGTTCGGGCCACTTCATCCGACATTGCCGCGATATGAACAAATACGTGGGAGGGTATGATGTCTACGCACGCTTCTATTCTTGTAGATAGTGTTGGGCCTCCAAGTGCAGAGGTTTGTAGAATAGCAGCAAGTTTCCCTTAAGTGGATCACCTAAGGTTTATCGAACTCAGGGAGGAAGTGGTCAAAGGTATCCCTCTCAAGCAACCCTAAAATCAAGATACAAGAAGTCGCTTGTGTTCCCAACACACCCAATACACTTGTCAGGTGTATAGGTGCACTAGTTCAGCGAAGAGATAGTGAAATACAAGTAATATGGCTGATTATAAGTGGTAATTGCAATCTGAAATAATAGTGGCAACAAGCAAACATGTAATAGAACTGATTGTAAATGGTGTTTCAATGCTTAGAAACAAGGCCTAGGGATCATATTTTCACTAGTGGACACTCTCATATAAATATCTTCTCTTCATTATTCTACCCTGAACTACTCTCCGGTTGGACAATGTAGGGCTATAACAACACACCTTAAAGTTCGCATTCCCCATCTAGATAACCCCACACTGTCACCTTGAGTGCTAGATGGTTCCAACAAACACCACAATCTCATAGAGACATCCAACTCAAATTATACTCATGATAAGTATTTATGTAATCTTAGCCAAAGTGCCACACGATGTGCACACTGTCAACTTCACACATGTGGGGATAAGCAGAGATTAATTAAAGAACTTGAGTAGCATAATAGATCTAGATTACAAAGCTCATGATCTCAATAAGATCATGCATAGAGAGAGAGATGAACACATAGATACTTGTAGAGCCCTTAGCCTCGAGAGAGAAATACTCCCTCCTCATCATGGGAGTCAGCAACAGCGATGGAGATGATGGTGGAGTCAATGGAGATGGCTCCGAGGGCACTTCCCCGTCCCGGCAGGGTGCCGGAATAGAGACTTCTGTCCCCCAAATCTCCTCTTCGGTGGCGGCGGTGCTGCGGAACTTTTCATAGAATTCTGCTCTCGTACTTAGGGTTTTCGTCCCGGGAGGAATATATAGGCGAAGGGGCAAGGTCGGTGGAGGCCTGAGGGGCCCACACCACCCCCTAGTGCTTGACTGGCAGCCAGCGCCACCAGTGGTGTGGCCCACAGCCCTCCTCCGTCTCTTCTTTGGACTCTGTCTTTGTGTCGGGAAAATAGGAGGTTTGGCTTTCGTTTCGTCCAATTCCGAGAATATGTCTTTTCTAGCTTTTCTGAAACCAAAAACAGCAGAAAATAGGCAACTGGCACTACGGCATCTTGTCAATAGGTTAGTTCTAGAAAATGCATAAAAGTACCTCAAAGTGTGGACTAAACATAAGAAAGTAGATGCTAAACAATCAATATAGATACATTTACGACGTATTATAGATACATTTACAACGTATTAGGGTAGTAACTAGAAAATCAATGCCCATACAATCAATATGTCTTTTACTCATACTAAACATCTATGCATAGATAAGCTCTCATACCACTGAAGGGGTTCCGCGGTACAAAACAAAAAAATCCTATGGTGCGAACACACCTAGCAAAGATCTATCTATGTAGATGTAAAGTAACGAGCGGGCATTCAGTGTTCATACCTTTGAAGAACGAAAGTGGTTAACATTTCGCGGGAAACGTGGGTGATGTAGTCATACTCACCTGACCTCAAGGTCACGAAGCTCCTCTCAAGTCACCCATTGTCCTTCTGCGATGTAGCCGACCTCATGGCCGTGTCGACGTCCAAGCTCCAAGAAAAAGCACCACAAGTGGCGGTGCCTCATGGCCTTACACACGTACGGTGTAGAGATGTCTCCCAAGCTCCGGTCCAGCAAAGCAACGAAAGAAGATTGATCCAGACCGAGTCCAGTAGCATGACGACATGTGTATGATGGAGAAAACCCAATCCCCTATGAAATTCCAATCTTGGAAACCACACATAAGGGAGAGGGGGAGAAAGGTAAAGGCCAATTGATGGGATGGATTTGGGAGAGGGGTTCCCCTCTTTATATAGGTGAAAGGGAGGTAGTACCTCCCTGAAAGTCCCGGGGCGGGAGAAATCAATGGAAGAGGTGGGACGAGGCGGCCAGCCAGCCCCCTTACATGGGCCCCATGTGGTGGGTGGCCCACTAGGGCCGGTGGCTCCCCTCTTGCCTTCCCTAGGGTGGCGGCCCATTCTTGGGCCTCCTCTGGTGAGGCCCAATTAGGTGGGTTGCCCCCAAAATCCAATTTAAATAATACATTCAATATTAATTCATTTAATTAATATTAAATACATATTATTTAATACATATCACTCCAAAACACCTTTCGAACCCCTCCAATCATCATCGGATATCCCCGAAACACTTTGGGTATCTCCCTGGAACAATTCAATTCTCTCTCTTTCTCCTACGATATTGGATCAATCCCTAAGCGTATCTACCCTTAAGTGTGATACCCTACGGCTCGAGAATACACAGACATGATCGACACACTTTCTGATCAATGACCAATAGCGGTATCTAGAAACACATAATGGTCCCCATGCATTCCACGATTAACTTGATCGCTTGAACCTTGAACATCGAGTCTCACTCCCTTTTCTCTATGATACCTAGTTTGTCCAAGATCTAATCTTCGGTATCTATATACTTAGTTTGATCTTGTTACCTACAAACACATTTACTCGTTCCCATGATATTACATCCCCGTGACCTAGTCACATGTTTGCAAACTTGTAGATGTAATGTCACCGAGTTAGCCCATGGTATCTATCCGTCACTCATATGGACAAATCATGATCTTGATACATAGGCCTAAAAAGTTCATCTGGAATACTTGACGCACACATTTATGGTCACCCAGTTACGAACATGGTGGTTGATATGATCAAAGCAGCCTCGAGAGACAGTTATTAATATGATCTCACGGTCGAATGACTGAATCACTACGCTTTGATAGATATTGCAATGTTGAACTATGTGAGTGGATCACATTGCAATACTAGGGGTTGGGTGTTGTCCATCAATTCATAAGTGACCTCATTGTCAGTTGACGTAGTAAATTCCATGATCTAGAAACCTCAATTATCAGCTACCCAACAAACTAGTCTAGAGGATACTAGGGACCTGGTTTGTTTATATACCACACATGTATTAATGTTTCACTTAATATAGTTCTAGCATGATACAAAACTATTACGAACTAATGAGATATGTCAATAAAAATGTCTTTATTATTGGCATCTAGGGCATATATCCTTCACTAAGGAGGTTACGCCATATCGAGTCAAATCCTGAAGACATTGCCTAGAGTTGTGAGGTGAGGTTGTTTTACTAGAGGAACCACCTCAAGAAACCTCTTCCACTTCCCTGTATGATGTACCTTCGCCCACCAATCTTTAAAAATGTTTTCTATGTGTATGCTAAATGGAATGCTTGAACTATGTGACTCATGGAATCTACTAGGCAATTTAGTGAGTCGAGGGGTTTTCCAGGCCCTGTGTGGCTGTACACGTCTTGGTTCCGAAGGCAAGAACTCGGTTCCTAGTGGTGGCGAGCATGAGACTACAAAAACCACATCCCACTGTGGCCTCCCATACAAGCTTTAGCATGTTTACCTCACTTCACCACTTATCTCACCTCATGAGTATATCTCGTTCTCCTGCCATACTAGATTCATTGCATCTCTGATACATCTCTGAATGGATCAGACTCGAACAACTAAGCATTGCTAAGTAGACTTAGATAAACCCTCTAGAAGTGCACACAAGCCAAACCTAGTTATGCGGGGAGCGGCGGATCAGGTAATATAAGCTTCAAAGGGAATGATGCAACATATAGAATACTCTATCTATCGATAAAAGACCGTAGCGGAATCATATGCATCATGGCAAGAATTGAAATACTTTGAAATCTTGGGATTATATAATGGTAAGGCGATGCTTGCCTTTTCCCGTTGATAACAAATAAACAGGTCTTCGGGAGCCTTGTACTTGACTTTATCATAGTTGGTAAAGTATATCTTCAATCTTCGACGGTGTTGATCTCTAGCTTCGATATCGAACTCAATCTTGTATTCTATTGGGAAGAAGCAAAACACTGGAAAGAGATGGAAACAATCAACATATGGCATTGATGCAATCCTCAAGCAAGAATGATGATATGAAAAGCTAAATAGTATTGAAATGAACCCTATTGCACGTTTGATAGTTTTAAGCGGCAATTTAAAGCACCCCACGTCAATACCTTTGGCAGTGAGACATAGTTTGTCGGGGCGGTGGTGGTGGCATGCTCGGTTGTCCTCGGGGCGACCTCTAATGGCGGGGCTCATCGTCGAGTGGGAGGTTAGGGTTTCGCCTAACTTGGCAAGAGAGGGAGAGAGACCACGAGAGAGAGGGAGTAGATGAGAATGAGGGAGGCATCTCGGGGTGGCCTCCTTATCCTCGCGGAGCGTCAGCGGTGGCATGAATCGTTGCAGCGAGCGACGGACGATGGTGACTATGTTAGGCATTTGCTTCCTCTCGTGAGGAACATGACGGAAGAAGGGGTTAAAGGGGTACGGGCCAGAAGTGGGCTGCGGTTGGGCCAGTGTAGGCCACGAAAAAGGTTGGGGAGGGAGAGAAACTGGCTGGGCTACAACCTTTCTTCCTCTGATTTTTTCCTTGTAGAATGCATTTTCCAAATATTTCCCCTTTTTCTCTTTTGTATCTCAATTTCCAATCTTTTTTGTATATTTTAAAAAATACTACAGAGTATTAAAATAACTTTAAACATGCAGGGGCCCTTGTAAATGATTTGGGCTCCATTATTTTTGTGATTTCAAAATTTAGAACCATTTGGAAGAATTTTCAAGAGAGGGAAAAAGTTAGGGTTTTAGGGTTTTGCATTTGTTTCTTGTTTGCATTTTTGTATTAGCAAAATAGATGATGCGCATTGTAACATCCCAAAACTTTAATCCAAGCTTATCAAGATCAAATCATCCAAAAATAGGGTTAACAAAAACTTTTCCAAATTAAAAATGAAAGCATTCATATGTGTGTGCATTTAAAACAGGAGTTGAATTGAAGTGCCTTGTTTAAGTGATCCAATGCTTGTAAAATGTTTCCTAGGTGATTTAAACATCATCTACATCATTCCCAAACTTCTACCAAAGAAAATCAAATCAAAAAGAATTAAAAAGGAGGAATGGTCATTTTGGCCATTTTAATCCACTACACTACTTTGAGTGTTCCTAGCACTCATTTCTTAATAGAAACAATTCATGATCTTTGCACCCCTTGCTAGTACACATAATGAGGTACCAAGGCCCACCTTGTGATCTGCAAAAATCTTTCAAATGCTAATTTTAAATGATAGTTCAAAATTGAATCTAGTTCATATGGGAAGATCCCACTTTTTCAAAAACCATTCAAACAAGCTCCACTTTCAAAACCCTTGCAACCAGAGACTGCCTAGCACTAGTGGAGATCACCCAAAAATTTTGAAATCAAAATTCAAAAGTTTTTCTCTTTCGGCCATTTCATCAAACGGCTTGTGTGCACAAATCTGTCCAAAATCCAAACACTATTTGGAGCAGTAATTTTGGTCACCATTTGTGCCTAACCTTGTCCCCTTGATCCCCCAGTACCAACCCTACCAATTTCTAGCCCGGCCAAGCCCTGTGCACATGACCAAATGGTCATGGCCATCAAGGCCGAGCACTTGGAGCACCCCCACCGGCGACATCACGCTACAGCAGCCGCCAGCCTCTCTCGCCATGTCTAGCACGTTGCCAGTGGTCCACCTCCACCATCCAACCAGCCCCAGGCCAGAGCCAGAGACAGGAACGGCCGAGAACCGCCGCGCCCGGAGCTGGTCGACCATGCCGACGCTGCCCGCAGAGCACGCTCTGTCCCCGCGCGCACAGACCGCCCCTTTGCCGCAGCCCGTGCCCACCGCTCCGCCATGACCTGGGGAACACCCCAGACACCCCCGCTGGCTGCCCAACTCACCCCAGCCACTGCTCAACATGGACACCGCCGCCTCTGTTGCTCAGAGCGCCAGCTCGCCCAGACCGCATGCTACCGCCCCTACGCTCGCATTCACTTCCTAGGGCACCGCCAGGAGACCACCTGTCGATCGCCATCCTCCGCCACGCCGCTAGCCGCCCGTAGCCGTGTCGCCGGAGTCGCCTGCCCATACCCTTCGGTCTCACCGACGGGCCTATATAAGCCGGCCTCCCCAGCATCATTTCTCCACACCCACTCACTCCCCACCTCTCACTGATCCTTTCACCCCTCTAGCCGGATCCAAGCAAGCTCTGCCTCGCCAGAATTGGAGCCACGGCAGGAGGAGAAGGGCGCCTGCGATTTAGGGCACCCCAAGCTCCACCGCAACCGCGCCTCGCCTCGCCGTCGTCTTCCAGTTCGTTTGCCTGCCTCGCGTACCCCGCTGGAGCCCTGGTACGTCCCCAGTAGACCCCCACCGAGCCGCTAGGGTTCGAGCCGCTGACGACCTGTTAAGTGGTTGACGATGACCCTCCGTAGATCCCCTTTCTAATCCTACTACCTGGCAAGCTTATACCGTTTCGTGTTAAGACCCAGCGACAAGCAGGACCCCCTGTCGGCTAAGCCTTGACATACCACCCTGCCCAGAAGTTCTTTCAGCTAGCCCAACCGTTCAAATCTGGATTTTTCTTTTTAAGTTGAATCTAGTTTCTATCCACTAGTTTAAAATTCAGTTCTGGGAGTTTTATAAATCCATGATTGCATGAAACCAATTTTGTCTGAAAGGTATTGAAATGATATATCCAAGCCCGTTGGATTTAATTCAATTAGAGTTGTAGATCTCTCCTAATAAGAATAACAAAACAGAAGCATTTGCACCTTGCAACATTTTTATAAAATCAACCAAGATAGCTTTTGAGTTGATTCCACCTCTCAAAAATCACATTTCACCATATCTATCTAAATATGTAATAATATTAAGGTTTACATGCAGTGAATTTGGACTAGTACCAAAATAATGCTATATAGGCATTTCTAGTCACTTTAAATCATTAAATAATGAACTTAAACCAAAGTGATTGTGATCCAACCTTTAAATCTCATTCCCACATATTAGAGTATGTGGTGATGACATGTGTCAACATGATCCCATATTTTAAGTGGTGAATATTAAATGCTAGTTAAAGTTTTCAATGAGTAGAAATTACTTTTCTAAAATAAAAAGAATGAAACTAGAGATTTAAACTTGTGATGATAATAGATCATTAATTGTGTGTCTTAGAATGCTATCTAGCCTAGTTAAGTATTGTTTGGTGATTGTGTACTCCGTATGTATTTATAGAAGATAGTATCGACCAAGCTTACGAGGAGGAGGAGTTCTACCAAGAAGGAGACGAAGAAAACTTCAACCACTGCACCAACCAAGGCAAGCCACTATTAACAGTGCAAGATACCATTAGCAAGCTATGATTGAACTTGATGGTTTAGCAAAGATGCTTAGAGCATGCTTTGATTATACCACTTTGACTAGTATTTACCCCAAGTATTATTTTCAAGCTTTACTTCCTTTACCTTACCCAAAGTTCTTTACTTGTTTTGAAGGTAGCATAAAAAGTATAAAACTTGACCTATTTAGAAACTTTTAGATGTCATTCTATGGCATGAGATTGAACCCATTACTTCCATCTTATTGAACACTCTTAACTTAGTAATTTAGAGTAGATCAAAAACTTGAGTCACTTTAGATGGGAACACTTGGTGAAAATGAATTGTGAAAACCTTGGAATGACGAGTCATTCTATTGAGATGTTTTGACATGTGTTGAGAAACACAAATGGTTTATGATGATGAAAATGTTGAGGCATGAGCCTTCACCCTTTTATAAAACTGATGGTTGGATTCGGATGCGATACCATTCCAAATTTACCGTATAACCACACTACCTGAATTGGGTAAGGCTTAGCTGGAAATTTATATGCATTAGTATTAGTTCCCTCGCGGGAGAGGTTTGAGCTGAGGCTACCTCTCATGATGTCCACCTATGCAGTGCCCAAGATGACTGATGGTCATGGTTGGGAGGCCATGCTCATAGGAGAGGTGCTTATACTAGGGTGTGTAAAGGGAAGGTTATGTTTGATTATCTGCATACTAAGTATGATGATTCAGGGTTATCCCTGACAGATGTATCGAATCTTGTGGTCGAAGTGTACCACCTCTATAGAGTGTCAAACTATTTGAATAGCCGTGTCCGTGGTTATGGACAGTTGGGATGGCCATACTATTTCGTTGTCAGATGTTTTCCAAATAACTTGAAATGAATGATGAACTTTGACTTGACCACAACAGGTTTGTGTTTATGACAATAGCTTCCCAACTTAAGTGATTCTAGAACTTTACTTTATCTTTCTTTGCTTCTGAACTCAGCTTAGGTTTCAAACTTAACTTTATAGTTAAACTTAGATTTAGCACTTTAACTTAGAACTGTAGTACCTATTAAAAGTAGTTTGCGAGTACTTAAAGAGTTCTCATGGCTTTTGTCCCTGGCTATTCTCATGGCCAGACTATGAAGGAGACTATCAAGAGGATGGCCATCAGGACGGCTATAAGAACTAGGACTATCTGCCACAAGACATTGCTCGTGCCCTGAAGATGGACCCCACTGCTACGCTTATCTTTTATTTCCGCTGCTTGTTGTATTAAAGACTGGATCATGAGATCCTTATTTGTGTAAGACCTTATGTATGGTTTGTAATGGATGATGTACTGTGATATCCAATCTGTTATGTCTCGCAAAAATGGTAATCCTGGGATTGCAAGGTATGGCATAACGGGCATCTGGGATTAAAAATCTGGGTGTTGACAAGTTTGTATTAGAGCCATCCTGACCATAGGAGACCCTAGTTAGAATGGACGTCCAAACCAAAAACTTAGCTTCAAAACCAAAGTGAGTATTTATAAAAACTATTTCCTCTCTTACCCTTGTGAACTCATTCTTTCTCAAAAATTCATGTGCCTCAAAATTCTTACATTACTACTTAAAACTTGACACACTTGATCACCTCACTAATTTCCTCATTCTTAATTCTTGTAGATGGAGACTCAGTTCAGTAAGTTCTACCAGTTGGGAAACGGAGGTCAGCTGAACTTCGAGAGGGATCTGGATTCACTGTCGGAGTTACTGGGACGCCCACATCCGGAGTTTCTTGGAGCTCAACTTCTAGGACCCCTAGGAGGAGACCTACAGTGGCTAGTCATCGCAGATCTTAGAGGAAGCATCGAAGCACCAACTTCTAGGAGAATTCAGTTCTCCGTGAGAGAGAACAACTGGCTAGATGGATTAGCCAAGGCAATGCATGAAGCTCTCGCACGTCTATGTGCCCTCAGCGTCAACAAGATCCAAGGAACCTATTCTGCCCACTATGCAAGACGTGACTTCATGGGAATGCCGATGGAGATGCCAAGTCACCCAGAATTGAGGCGTCAAGTGGAGAATCTTGACTTCTTGCTGCCTGACGGACAAGAGGCGGACAATGCCGGGGAGTTAGCCAACCAGAACCGTGCCATTGCCGACCCGTAAAGCCAGGACTTCGCCTTTGCCGTCCAAGATCGCTAGTCTCTTTGCCGCCAGCGTGCCAAGAAGGATCGCACCATCGCCCGTCTTTGCAAGAAGGTGGCCGACCTCGAGAAGACCGTCAAGGAGCAGGAAGCTCAGCTTGCCGCCAAGGAAGAAGAAGATGAGGGTGAAGACATCCAGGGAGACATGGATTCTTACCTCGAGCGATGATGACTTTCTGGAGGAGGATGCTGTGGACTTCTACACTGATGATGAGGACTCCGACTTCATCGACAATGAGTAGATGCACTAGAGCACTGTCGTAGCATGAGTTGTATCGGTCCCACTGTATCGTAGCTTGCAGAATGGTTCTTCAAACCATCTGCTTTCCTTTGTTTGTAGTGGTGTGTGTTGTATCGTGTGCTTGCTTGCATAAATGAAAATGAAGTTAGTTGAAAAACCTGAGTCTAATTCAAAGTTTTAGCTTTGAAAACCCAAAACCATGAACCTTAGAAATTCCCTCTTACCCCTATATCTATCTCAATCTTCAGATAACTCGTGGAAACCAAGGAGGGAGCAGCTCGTCGCAGGACCCAATGCTGCAGATCTTGCAGAATCTCATCGTAGACCATGAAGCAAGCAGGGCCGAGCGTCAAGCCAACTTAGCAACATTGCAGCAGATCACCCAAATGGCTCTCAACAACCAAGGACATGGAAATCAGGATCACCATGGATCCAAACTCAAAAAAATTCAGAATACCAATCCCCCAACCTTCAACCAATCTGAAAACCCATTAGATGCTGATGACTGGTTACAGACCATGGAAAACAACCTTGAAGTTGCAGGAGTTGATGAAAATGAGAAAGTTCTCTTCGCCACCCACTATCTGGCGGGAGATGCAAGAGCTTGGTGGAATAGCATCCGCAATATGAACCATGGTCAAGTGATGACATGGGAAGCATTGAAAGTCAAGTTCAGCCGCATCCACGTGCCGCAAGGTCTAGTCAACGGGATGAGAGATGAATTCCGCGAATTGAAACAAGGAAGAATGACTGTGGTGGAGTACCGTGACAGATTCCTGTCACTTGCCAGATATGCACCTGATGAGATCAACACGGAGGCTAAGAAGAAGGAGAGATTCTTGAACGGACTGCATGATGAGATGCAGACTATCCTCGTCAATATCCGCTTCCAAGATCTCGAAGAGCTAGTCGACTCTGCCATTCAGATGGAAGGGGAGATTAACCAGGCAAACGACAACCGCAAACATCATATGATGCAGCAATCAGGATCCAGTAGTCACCAGAAGTACCGTCCCAACCCTTCATCCGGATATGCACCAAGGAACAACCGACCCCCAAATTCTTGCCCAAGCTACCCCAACCGTAGTGGAGGCAATGTGAAGTCCAGAGGAAACAATCACAACTCCGGCAATGCCAACCATTTCAACCGTGCCCCGCCCAAGAACAACAACAACACTGCACCTAGAACTGGCAGCAATCCTGTGCCTGTCGCAGTCAAGGACAAGTCCTAGATCACTTGTTTTGAGTGTGGAGTGAAGGGTCACTACTCCAATGAGTGTCCCAAGAAGACTGCAGCCAATGCCCCTGTGAATGCCCCAGCTCAGCAGCAGCGTCGTGTTTAACCAGGACGGAGATTTGCCCCAGGGAACCCTCACAACCGCAACGGGGTCGCCTCTTCCACATGAACGCAGAAGAAGCCCAGGAAGTGCCAGATGTAGTGCTGGGTATGTTTTCTGTCAACTCAGTTTTAGCAAGAGTATTGTTTGATTCTGGAGCATCGCATTCATTTGTCACCGAAGAATTTGCATGCACTAGTAAGATTCACCCAACCAACCTGAAGCATGTCATGATAGTTGAAATCCCCAGTTCAACTATAAAGGCTAGAAAAATTTGCAAAGTTGTACCTATCAGAATACATGGGATAAATTTTTATGCCAACCTAATTGTACTTGGAACCAAAGGATTGGAAGTAGTACTAGGTATGGACTGGATGTCAAGGCATAAAGGATTGATAGACTGTGCTAAGAAAGCCATCACCATGACCAGTAGTTATGGAGTAACAGTAGAACATATATCTGAAACCTTACCCCGTCAATTCAAGTGCAACAAGAGTGTAGCCCTGCCCACCATAGACCAAGTCAGAGTAGTCTATGAATACCTCGACGTATTCCCAGATGAATTGCCAGGTATGCCCTCGGATAGGGATATTGAGTTCATTATCGAACTAATCCCCGGAACCGGACCTATAGCCCAGAGACCCTATAGCATGAACCCCTCAGAGTAAGCAGTTGGATGCCATGTTAGCAACAGGCTTGATTCAGCCAAGCGCATCACCATGGAGATAACCAGTGTTATTCGTCGACAAGAAAGATGGAGGCAACCGTCTGTGCACAGATTACAGAAAGTTGAATGACGTCACCATCAAGAACAAGTACCCTTTGCCAAAGATAGAGGATCTATTTGATCAGTTGACTGGAGCTCAGGTATTCTCAAAGATTGATCTTAGGACTGGTTATCACCAACTTAAGATTCGTGCAACGGATATTCCGAAGACCGCCTTTACTACTCGCTATGGTTTATACGAGTATACGGTTATGTCTTTTGGATTAACCAATTCCCCTGCTTATTTCATGAATCTCATGAATAAGATCTTTATGAATTTCCTAGATAAGTTTGTAGTTGTGTTTACCGACGACATCCTTATCTACTCCAAGTCAGAAGAAGAGCATGAGCAACATCTGAGAGTTATCCTAGAAACCCTGAGAGAGCATCAGTTATATGCCAAGTTCAGCAAGTGTGAGTTTTGGCTGAAGGAAGTGTTGGAGATATGCCCAAGAGGCAATAATAAAGTAGGTTATTATCATATCTTCATACTTATGATAAATGTTTACATACCATGCTATAATTGTATTAACAGGAAACATTAATACTTGTGTGATTTGTAAACATAAAAGAGTCCCTAGTAAAGCCTCTTGTTAAACTAGCTTGTTGGTTAATGTATGATCATGGTTTCCTGATCATGAACATAGAGATGTTATTAACAACAGGGTCATATCATTAGGAGAATGATGTGATGGACATACTCCTATAGATAAGCGTAGCATAAAGATCAAGTCATTTCAATAGTTCAATTGCTATATGCTTTCTGATACATAGTAACCTAATTCCTTCGACCATGAGATCATGCATATCACCTTTACTGGATGGATGCTTTGATGTCATCAAACACCACACCGTAACAGGGTGGCTATAAAGGTGGCATTGAGTGTTCGGAAAGTATTGGTTGAAACACATGGATCAAGAGTGGGATTTGTCCATCCACATGACGGATAGATATTCTCTGGGCCCTCTCGGTGAAATGTCATCCAATTAGCTTGCAAGCATGTGACTTGGTCACAAGGGATCACATATCACGGGAACGAGAAGAGTACTTATCGATGTGAGGTTGAACTAGGTATGCAGAGATACCGACGATCATAACCTCGGATAAGTAACATATCGTGAGACAAAGGGAAATTGGTATCGTATGTAAGTGGTTCATTCGATCGCAAAGTAATCGTAGAAATATGTGGGAGCCATATGAATTTCCAGATTCCTCTATTGGTTATTGTTCGGAGAAGTGTCTCGATCATGTCCGCATAATTCACGAACCGTAGGGAGACACACTTAAGGATTCGACGGTGTTTGAGTAGTTATGGTATTATGAGAAAGAGACCGAATGTTGTTCGGAGTCTCGGATGGGATCCGGGATATCACGAGGAGATCCGGAATGGTCCGGAGAATAAGATTCATATAAGGAAAGTCCCGTTTCGGAGTTGGGGAATGGTTCCGGTGTTTTCATCGGGAACATTCTAGAAGGTCCCGGAATGTCCGGCACTCCGGAGGGGGAAGGGTACATGAATGTGTCATTACATATTGGAATGATTGCATCATGTACTAAGTGTTCTCGCTGTCCAAAATAAAGGGTTTATTTAAATCCTAAATTGAAAAGTCAAACGGCTAGTTTGAAAGTCAAACGGCAATTTTGGGAAGTGGGAAAAGAGGAGGAGTATGAAACCGAGTTGGGGAGGGAGACCTCCTCAACCGCGGCCACCACCCAAGCCGAGTTGGGGAGGGACTCCTCCCCCTGGCGCGCCAGCCCCCTCCCACCTATATAAGGAGGGGCAGGGCTCCCCTCCTTAGACACACAAGTTCCTATCCTCTAATCTAAACCCTAGACCTAAACCCCGGTTTAGAGCTATTTCGGTTTAGAGCCTTCTAATTGGTTTAGAGCCCTCTAATTGGTGTGTCTAATTACTAGACCACTAATAGCCTCTCTCATAAGCTCCACCATACTCGCACCGGCTTAAGGCGAAGCCCTGCGGGATTTCCCCTCTACCTCCGGTACCACGCCGTTGTCTTTGCGGAATCGCGAGAGTGCTACAACCTCCGCTGCTGCTGGAACAAGGAGAGGAAGGTCTTCGTCAGTACCGAGCGTGTGACCGATCAGGGGCGCTGCGGGCGTGGCCTGGAAGGATCGTCTACGATCTTGAGATCGGAAAGAGTACGACTACATCATCCACGAGAATCTGCTCTCGTTAACCGCTGGAATCTTCGAGGTGAGTTCCTCTATCGACTCGTTGCTACAATCTAGTAGATAGATCTTGGCTTGTTTGTTTGTATGCGATAGAAAATTTTTTGTTTTCCATGCTACGAACCCCTACAAAGGGTATCGAGCCGTGTCTATATGTAGATCTGTTGCAGTAGAACACAAGAGTCATTGTGGGCATTGATGCTTTGATTGTAGATTGCTTTTTGTGTACTTTGCATCTTGCGGTATGTTGGGATGAAGCGGCCCGGGCTAACCTTACATGACATCGTTCATGAGACTTGCTCCACGATTGACATGCAACTCGTATTGCATAAGTGGCTTTCGGTGCTGTTTCTCCTAGCATAGTAAAGATCCAATTTACGGGTGATCAACAATGCTAGTATCAATGTTGTGGTTCTTGTTCGTAAGTTAGAGCGACACTTATTGAAAGCCCCAAACCACGTAAAATATGCAAAGAAAGTAGAGGCGTCTAACTTTGTTTTGCAGGGGTGTCTGATGATGTGATATGGCCATGATTGTGATTATATTTGATGTATGCAATGTTCCTTATTGTAAGTTGGCAACGGCGAAATATATGGTTGTCTTTAATTTCTGTTAAGACCTGCGTGTCTATTCAAAATAGTTGTAATAGTTGAAGCTGGTGGACGACAACCATGAAGAAGCGTCATTGACCTTGATGCTATGCCGGTGATGATGGAGATCATGTTCGTGCTTGAAGATGGAGATCGGAAGCACAAAGAAGAAAGGCCATATCATATCACATATTATGAACTGCATGTGATGTTAATCCTTTATGCATCCTGTATTGCTTAGTAGGCGGTAGCATTATAAGATGATCCCTCATGCACATAAATTTCAAGTTCTAAAGTGTTCACCCTTAGTATGCACCGTTGCCAAAGCTTGCTGCTTCGAAGCACCACGTGATGATCGGGTGTCTTTGATTCCGCGGGTGAATACAACGTAAGCAAGCCAGATTTGCTTATCGGTAGCTAAGGTTTGATCTTGTGAGCCTAGCATGTACAGACATGGCCTCAGGAACACGGATTACCGAAAGGTAGAGCATGAGTCATATAGTAGATATGATGAACATGTTGATTGTTCGCCATTAAAGCTATATCAACTCTCGTGATGATCGGTTTTGATGTGGTGGATTTGGTTCGTGTGATCACTAAAACAATGTGAGGGATGTTGTTTTGAGTGGGAGTTCACCTAGATTAATTTAATTATTAATTAGAACTCAATTTATCATAAACTAAATCAAAGTGAATTTGCATAGTTGTTGTAGTCATTGGCATCCGTTTACCACCTTGCGCTTAGTTATAATTGAGATGATAGAACTATAGAATTCTGGTTAGTTACTTCTGAACTGGTATCGTATTGTATTGAAGTGTTAATCTAAAGTTTAAAAGTCCTATTGCAAACTTTCGTAAGTTCAGTTACTCCATGAAGTTTAATAATTGGTATTAAAACAAGAGTGACAATTCCAAAGTGTTAGTATATGAGTATCATGTTTGTCTCCATGATTCTTGATATTCAAAAGATTATCTTAATATCAAGGTTATCTAGGATCTGAAAGAGTTGTTTCAGAAACCATGATGTGTGGAAGATATTGTGATATCTGAAATGAAGTTTTGGTTACAACATGATAGAGTATAATATGGCAAAAGTCATGTTCTCATATTGGATGAGAATTTGCAAAAGGTTGGAGACACTAGTTGTCCTAATCCTCCAAAAGGTTTTGGATAGCAACATTATACTCATAATTCATCATTACAAGCTAAAAGTAGCTTGATCATGGATAAATCCATGATGAGGTGAATATTTGATGTAGGTAAAATATTTACTACACCAAGAGATTACTAAAGAAAGGAATTTGAAAGAACACCAAATATTTGATAATGGTGATCTACTTCAAAGTGCAAGTTCAAAGACATTGGTATTTAACTATACACGCTTTGGACTATGTGTCATATGTATGACTCCACTATTGATGTTGATAGATTCTTTCAAACAGAAATACTGAAAGAGAATCTCATAAATATGTGGCAGAAAAGAAAAGACTGGAATTGTTCAGCTTAAGTATATGGATGATATACATGTTATGGCTATATTCTTTGCTTATTAAACAATGTGGTTCTTAAGTATTTGATACTGAATTTGTTGGTGTGAATCGTCATACGAAACAACACAATTCATGAACTACAATGGCCTAAGTAACTAGCAAAAGAATAGGTGATGATGTTCATCGAGAACAAATAAAGGGTTATTTTGTTGCTCGTTAAACATCAACGCTTGCCTTCAAGATTTGTTTTATCAGGTATTATGAGAACAAAAGGGTTGTTCAAATAATTGCCGTAATCCATAAAAGATGGATGATTCACAAATCTCGTTGGAGAAATCACATCCATAAAACTAATGCTAAAATTGTCGAAAGACAAATTGATTGAAAGATCACTTAGGAAGTGACATCGCCGTTTAAATTATATTGGAAAGAAAACATGAAGAAACTCCATGTGGATGGAATTTTGGAGTCTTTTGATTTTTGATCAAATGACGTTTGTGAAACTTTCCTAGAGATAATTAAAACTTCGTTCATAGGCCAAAAGGAGCGAAAGACTAGCTTATTGGAACTTGTGCATATTGTTATACGAACTCCATTATGTGTAGTCAAGAGCGATGGATTTCAACTTCATATGCTTTCTCCGAAAATTTGAGTGAATATATGAATATTTACTTAATAAGGATGAAGTGTGAAATATTTGAAAAGTTCGAAAGATTTTCAAGATGAAGTGCAAAATCATTGTAACAAGAATATAAATAGTTTATGATAAGATCATAAAGGAAGATATTTAAGTTACAAGTTTAGCATAATACCTAAGATTTAAGGAATCGGTCCGTGGATTTGCATTTCCCGAAACACCATAAGAGTATGGAGCGTTCGAGATATGTAATTGAACCTTGTTTGACATGGTAAAATCGAAGGTATAATTCATAAAACTGCTATTATATTTTAAAGATTAAAAGCTTTAGAGACTACCGTTTTCCACTAAAGAGCTCCATCATAATCCGCTGAAATGACACCATATAAGGTTATGGTTTGGGATAAAACCCAAGTAGTCCTTTCTTAAACATTGGTATGCTATGCATAAGAAAGATGTTTGCAACCAAAGTCGGATAAACCTGTCTTTGTATTACTGTTAAGTATTCCTCCATAAACACCGGAGACAAAAGTGTTTGTCGCTTAGAACGTCAAGTTTCTTTGAGAAGGAAATTTTAAATGAAAAGTTAAGTGGGAGGACAATAGAACTTTGATAAGGTTAAAGAACCTTAGCTATATGTGCAAAGTTGCTTGACCGAAAAGTGTTAGGGCAGCAACAATGCTCATGGCTCACGTGCCTCAAAGGTTGTGGTCACGGAGGTCTAAGTTTCTATTGAAACAAGTAGGTCGGATGAACAATCAAATACCAAGATTTGAGGGTTGAATCATTATTTGAGAATAATGAACCTACTACATGCAAAGAAGCGATGATGGGCCTGACTCGTCAAATGGCTTGAAGCCATATAATCCGTGATAGTTCCATACACGAGAAATCAAGTTTTGAACTTGAAGGACCCTCGAAAAAGGTGTAAGACCTTGCAGTTGTGTTTGGATCTATAAAGAAGTAGACATGGATGTTTCACATCTATGAAATAGTCGACATGTTGGGAAAGAGTTCACAACAATGTTCAAAGGTTGTATATGACAAGATTTGATCTTTCATAGCGATTTTTAGTCTAGACGGATTAATGTAGCAACCACTACATATAATTTGTTATGTGGTAGTAGAATAAACAAAACAAGTTCTTCTAATAGAATGGTTACCTAGGACGTGTGCATGACACGGTCCAAAGGGTTTTGTTAATTCAAAGGATGCTAAAAGCATATGCAAACTTCAATGGTTGAAGTAAGCATAGCGGAGTTGGAATCTTCACTATGATGAAACTATTAAAAGAGTTTAATTTCATCGGAGACAATGAAGATGCTTGCATTTGCAAGAAATTAAGTGGGAGCGCTAAGACATGTTTCTAATACATTATGTGGAAGACATATTGTTGATTGGAAATAATGTATCTTTTATTAACACATATTAAGAATTTCATCCCGATGAAAGACTTAGGCAAAACCCAAATATTTGGCATCAATAGATGCTAATATGGTTGTGCCAGAAGTACATAGACAAAATATTGAATGAGTTCAATATAGAAACTACAAGAAAGGTTCTTGTCGCACAGAAAGGATTGAATGAGTTCAATATTGATGATATATTCAAGTGTATTGGCACTTGGTAAGTGAAACAAAGATTCAAGTATAGATTGATACTTGATGTATGAAATCACAAAGAGTATTTATATCAATCATACTGTGATATGTACAAATCCAGATATGTCCTATGCTCTAAATGTTGTGAGCATATACCAGAATGATTTGTAAGATGATCGTTGGACAATAGTAAGGATATTCTTATGATCTTTTGGAAGAACTAAGAGTATATTATTTGTTGAAGTGACAAATAGATGGTTAGTTCATTGTAAAAGTACTACATTGATACTAGTTTTGTCACAAAGTACAAATTAAGTTTATCTCAATCTAAATTAAGGGTGGCACAATATAATGGAAAGTGAGTTCCATAATGGATTTGGATGAGTTCCAAAGTTAAGACATTGTGACAGATACTACAACAAAAGGCTAAGTATATGACTGCTATTATAGCAGCAAAAGAGGGCATTTGTGTCAAGTAGTTTGTTATCAAACTAGGTGTAGTTCACAGTGGGATAGTACTATGAAGATATATTGTACGACAATATTATCAACATGTTTTAACCCCAAAAGAACTAAAGGTCACACCGAAAGACCAAATTTATACAAAGCCATCTCATTAGAGAATGAGTGATGCGTAGAGACGCAAAGACATGAAATTACACATGGACCTGGAAGTGTCAGATCCGGAGATCAGTTGACCACTAGCAATCGTGTACATACAACACCGGAAAGCCATAGGTGTTGAATACACAAAGGTTTGAAACTAGATTATTGACTCTAGTGCAAGTGGGAGACTGTTGGAGATATGCCCAAGAGGCAATAATAAAGTAGGTTATTATCATATCTTCATACTTATGATAAATGTTTACATACCATGCTATAATTGTATTAACAGGAAACATTAATACTTGTGTGATTTGTAAACATAAAAGAGTCCCTAGTAAAGCCTCTTGTTAAACTAGCTTGTTGGTTAATGTATGATCATGGTTTCCTGATCATGAACATAGAGATGTTATTAACAACAGGGTCATATCATTAGGAGAATGATGTGATGGACATACTCCTATAGATAAGCGTAGCATAAAGATCAAGTCATTTCAATAGTTCAATTGCTATATGCTTTCTGATACATAGTAACCTAATTCCTTCGACCATGAGATCATGCATATCACCTTGACCGGATGGATGCTTTGATGTCATCAAACACCACACCGTAACAGGGTGGCTATAAAGGTGGCATTGAGTGTTCGGAAAGTATTGGTTGAAACACATGGATCAAGAGTGGGATTTGTCCATCCACATGACGGATAGATATTCTCTAGGCCCTCTCGGTGAAATGTCATCCAATTAGCTTGCAAGCATGTGACTTGGTCACAAGGGATCACATATCAGAGGAGAAAAGAGTACTTATCGATGTGAGGTTGAACTAGGTATGCAGAGATACCGACGATCAAAACCTCGGATAAGTAACATATCGTGAGACCAAGGGAAATTGGTATCGTATGTAAGTGGTTCATTCGATCGCAAAGTAATCGTAGAAATATGTGGGAGCCATATGAATTTCCAGATTCCTCTATTGGTTATTGATCGGAGAAGTGTCTCGATCATGTCCGCATAATTCACGAACCGTAGGGAGACACACTTAAGGATTCGACGTTGTTTGAGTAGTTATGGTATTATGAGAAAGAGACCGAATGTTGTTGGTCTCGGATGGGATCCGGGATATCACGAGGAGATCCGGAATGGTCGGAGAATAAGATTCATATAAGGAAAGTCCGTTTGGAGTTGGGGAATGGTTAGGTGTTTTCATCGGGAACATTCTAGAAGGTCCGGAATGTCCGGCACTCGGGAGGAAGGGTTCATGAATGTGTCTTTAGATATTGGATTGATTGCATCTTGTACTAAGTGTTCTGGCTGTCCAAAATATTGGGTTTA
This sequence comes from Avena insularis, assembly GCA_023614405.1. NCBI lineage: Eukaryota > Viridiplantae > Streptophyta > Magnoliopsida > Poales > Poaceae > Avena > Avena insularis. The sequence continues at coordinate 548,404,933 of CM042690.1, forward strand.
TTTAATTCCTAAATTGAAAAGTCAAGCGGCTAGTTTGAAAGTCAAGCAACAATTTTGGGAAGTGGGAAAAGAGGAGGAGTATGAAACCGAGTTGGGGAGGGAGACCTCCTCCAACCGGCGTCCACCACCCAAGCCGAGTTGGGGAGGGACTCCACTCCCTCCCCTGGCGCGCCAGCCCCCTCCCACCTATATAAGGAGGGGCAGGGCTCCCCTCCTTAGACACACAAGTTCCTATCCTCTAATCTAAACCCTAGACCTAAACCCCGGTTTAGAGCTATTTCGGTTTAGAGCCTTCTAATTGGTTTAGAGCCCTCTAATTGGTGTGTCTAATTACTAGACCACTAATAGACTCTCTCATAAGCTCCACCATACTCGCACCGGCTTAAGGCGAAGCCCTGCGGGAGTTCCCCTCTACCTCCGGTACCACGCCGTTGTCTTGCGGAATCATGAGGAGAGTGCTACAACCTCCGCCTGCTGGAACAAGGAGAGGAAGGTCTTCGTCGAGTACGAGCGTGTGACCATGCGGGGCGCTGCGGGCGATGGCGCTGGAAGGATCGTCTCTGCGATCTTGAGATCGGAAAATCGACTACATCATCCACGAGAATCTGCTCTCGTTAACCGCTTTGGAATCTTCGAGGGTGAGTTCCTCTATCGACTCGTTGCTACAATCTAGTAGATAGATCTTGGCTTGTTTGTTTGTATGCGATAGAAAATTTTTGTTTTCCATGCTACGAACCCCTACAGGAAGTAGGATTCCTAGGACATATTGTGTCTGCCGGAGGAGTCTCTGTTGATCCCGCCAAGATCAAAGATGTCGAAGAATTGGAAGCCCCAACCACTCAAACCCAAGTCCGTGCATTTCTCGGATTAGCGGGATATTACCGCAAGTTCGTAGAAGGATTCTCGAGTATCGCCCGACCCATGACTCAATTGTTGAAGAAGGACAAGAAGTTTGAATGGACAGACAAATGTGAAGCCAGTTTCCAGGAGCTGAAAAAGAGATTGATGTCCGCCCCAATATTGATCATGCCAGACATCAAGAAGCCGTTTGATGTGTATTGCAACGCATCCAAGATTGGTCTAGGATGTGTATTGATGCAAGAAGGCAAAGTTATCGCGTATCTGTCCCGACAACTGAAGCAGCATGAGCAGAACTATCCGACCCATGATCTTGAGCTAGCAGCTGTGGTTCTAGCGTTGAAGACATGGCGTCATTATTTGATGGGTAATCGCTATGAGATTTACTCGAATCACAAGAGCTTGAAGTATATTTTCACTCAGAAAGAGCTAAATATGAGACAAAGGAGATGGATAGAGTTAATCAAGGATTATGACCTTGACATTCACTATCACCCCGGCAAAGCCAATGTGGTAGCGGATGCTCTTAGCAGATTGCCATGTAGGCTTAACACCATGATCAAGGAATAGCAACCAAGTTTGTATGAAGAGTTGGAGCAGTTCAGGACTGAGTTAGTTAGCAAAGGATTCTTAGCTAGCATTGAACTTCAACCCACTTTGATTAGCCAAATCAAGGAAGCCCAGAAAGGGAATGAAAGTATCGACGGAATCAAACATCGTATTGGTACAGGAAAGGTACCTGGATTCACCGAAGACAAAGAAGAATCTTGTGGTACAAAGGGCGATTCTGTGCGATGAGATTCGAGCTGAAGGAAATTATCATGAAGGAAGCTCATGATACTCTTTATTCTATCCACCCCGGAGGAACAAAGATGTATCAGGATTTGAAAAAGCAATTTTGGTGGCACAAGATGAAGAGAGAAATCGGAAGCTACATCGCCAAATGTGACATCTGTCAAAGAGTCAAAGCAGAACATCAGAGACCTACAAGACTATTGCAACCATTGCAGATTCCGGAATGGAAATGGGATTCCGTCGGAATGGACTTTATCACCGGTTTACCTACTTCTAGTAGGGGAAATGACTCAATTTGGGTCATAGTTGATAGACTGTCCAAGGTAGCCCACTTGATACCTGTCAAGACAACCTACCAGAGTGCAAAGTTAGCAGAACTGTACATTGCTAGGAATGTTAGTCTGCATGGGACCCCCAAGACCATAGTATCAGATCGAGGAACCCAGTTTACCTCGAGATTTTGGCAGAAAGTTCAGGAAGGATTAGGAACCAAGTTGAACTTCAGTACCGTGTATCACCCGCAAACAGATGGACAGACTGAGAGAGTCAACCAGATCTTAGAGGATATGCTTAGAGCTTGTGTGTTGGAATACGGATCAAAATGGGAAGACTGCCTGCCTTTCGCAGAATTCTCATATAACAATAGTTATCAAGCTAGTTTGCAGATGGCACCATTTGAATTCCTATACGGAAGAAAGTGTTGTACCCCTTTGAATTGGTCGCAAGTAGGAGAGAGTCAGATCTTTGGACCCGACATTCTCCGAGAAGCAGAAGAGAAAGTTCACAAAGTCCGTGAGCACCTCAAGACCGCCCAATCCAGACAGAAGAGTTATGCTGACAAGAGAAGAAGAGACCTAACTTTCAATGTCGGAGATTTTGTATATCTCAAGGTTTCACCATTGAAGGGAACTCAACGCTTTAGTCTGAAGGGAAAGTTAACCCCTAGATATATCGGACCTTTCAAAATTCTGAACCATCGAGGAGAAGTATCATATCAACTGGAACTGCATGAACAGATGTCAGCCATCCACAGTGTGTTCTATATCTCGTTACTTCGCAAATGTTTGGAAGTGCCCAAGAAGACGGAAGTTTTCAAGAACATCGATCACAGAGCTGTGGAAATCAACAATGACTTGACCTACAGAGAAGTACCCATCCGTATCTTAGAAGAAGCCTACAGAACCACCAGGACCAGGAGTATCAAGTTCCTCAAGATTCAGTGAAGCAACCATACCGAGGAGGAAGCTACTTGGGAGCGAGAAGATTACATTAGGATAGAGTTCCCAGATCTCTTTAGTTCCTAGTTTTCTTTGTAAATCTCGGGACGAGATTTTGTTTAAGGGGTAAGGTTTGTAACATCCCAAAACTTTAATCCAAGCTTATCAAGATCAAATCATCCAAAAATAGGGTTAACAAAAACTTTTCCAAATTAAAAATGAAAGCATTCATATGTGTGTGCATTTAAAATAGGAGTTGAATTGAAGTGCCTTGTTTAAGTGATCCAACGCTTGTAAAATGTTTCCTAGGTGATTTAAACATCATCTACATCATTCCCAAACTTTTACCAAAGAAAATCAAATCAAAAAGAATTAAAAAGGAGGAATGGTCATTTTGGCCATTTTAATCCACTACACTACTTTGAGTGTTCCTAGCACTCATTTCTTAACAGAAACAATTCATGATCTTTGCACCCCTTGCTAGTACACATAATGAGGTACCAAGGCCCACCTTGTGATCTGCAAAAATCTTTCAAATGCTAATTTTAAATGATAGTTCAAAATTGAATCTAGTTCATATGGGAAGATCCCACTTTTTCAAAAACCATTCAAACAAGCTCCACTTTCAAAACCCTTGCAACCAGAGACTACCTAGCACTAGTGGAGAGCACCCAAAAATTTTGAAATCAAAATTCAAAAGTTTTTCTCTTTTGGCCATTTCATCAAACACCTTGTGTGCACAAATCTGTCCAAAATCCAAACACTATTGGGAGCAGTAATTTTGGTCACCATTTGTGCCTAACCTTGTCCCCTTGTTCCCCCAGTACCAACCCTACCAATTGCTAGCCCGGCCAAGCCCTGTGCACACGACCAAATGGTCATGGCCATCAAGGCCGAGCACTTGGAGCACCCCCACCGGCGACATCACGCTACAGCAGCCGCCAGCCTCTCTCGCCATGTCTAGCACGTCGCCAGTGGTCCACATCCACCATCCAACCAGCCCCAGGCTAGAGCCAGAGACAGGAACGGCCGAGAACCGCCGCGCCCAGAGCTGGTCGACCATGCCGACGCCGCCCGCAGAGCACGCTCTGTCCTCGTGCGCACAGATCGCTCCTTTGCCGCAGCTCGCGCCCACCACTCCGCCATGACCTGGGGAACACCCCAGACACCCCCGCTGGCTGCCAACCTCACCCCAGCCACCGCTCGCCGTGGACACCGCCGCCTCTGCCGCTCAGAGCGCCAGCTCGCCCAGACCGCATGCCACCGCCCGTACGCTTGCATTCACTTCCTAGGGCACCGCCAGGAGACCACCTGTCGATCGCCATCCTCCGCCATGCCACTAGCCGCCCGTAGCCGTGTCACCGGAGTTGCCTGCCCATACCCTTTGGTCTCACCGTCGGGCCTATATAAGCCGGCCTCCCCAGCATCATTTCTCCACACCCACTCACTCCCCACCTCTCATTGATCCTTTCACCCCTCTCGTCAGAGCCAAGCGAGCTCTGCCTCGCCAGAATAGGAGCCGGAGCAGCCGCAGCAGGAGGAGAAGGGCGCCTGCGATTTAGGGCACCCCAAGCTCCGCCGCCACCGCACCTCGCCTCGCCGTCGTCTTCCAGTTTGTTTGCCCGCCTCGCCTACCACGCTGGAGCCCTGGTACGTCCCCAGTAGACCCCCACCGAGCCGCTATGGTTCGAGCTCGCCGGCGACCTGTTCGTCGTCGACGACGATCCTCAGCCGTAGATCCCCTTTCTAATCCTACGACCCACAGCGCGCGTACCGTTTCGCGTGTTAAGACCCACTAACAAGCAGGACCCCCTGTCAGCTGAGCCCCGCGCCGCGGAGCGCCACTGGTCCGGCCCAAGTTCTTTCCCGTGCTAGCCCAACCGTTCAAATCTGGATTTTTATTTTTAAGTTGAATCTAGTTTCTGTCCACTAGTTTAAAATTCAATTCTAGGAGTTTTATAAATCCAAATTGCATGAAACCAATTTTTTCTGAAAGGTATTGAAATGATCTATCCAAGCCCATTGGATTTAATTCAATTAGAGTTATAGATCTCTCCTAATAAAAATAACAAAACAGAAGCATTTGCACCTTGCAACATTTTTATAAAATCAACCAAGATAGCTTTTGAGTTGATTCCACCTCTCAAAAATCACATTTCACCATATCTATCTAAATATGTAATAATATTAAGGTTTACATGCAGTGACTTTGGACTAGTACCAAAATAATGCTATATAGGCATTTCTAGTCACTTTAAATCATTAAATAATGAACTTAAACCAAAGTGATTGTGATCCAACCTTTAAATCTCATTCCCACATATTAGAGTATGTGGTGATGACATGTGTCAACATGATCCCATATTTTAAGTGGTGAATATTAAATCTTAGCTAAAGTTTTCAATGAGTAGAAATTACTTTTCTAAAATAAAAAGAATGAAACTAGAGATTTAAACTTGTGATGATAATAGATCATCAATTGTGTGTCTTAGAATGCTATCTAGCCTAGTTAAGTATTGTTTGGTGATTGTGTACTCCGTATGTATTTATAGAAGATAGTACCGACCAAGCTTACGAGGAGGAGGAGTTCTACCAAGAAGAAGACGAAGAAAACTTCAACCACTGCACCAACCAAGGCAAGCCACTATTAACAGTGCAAGCTACCATTAGCAAGCTAGGATTGAACTAGATGGTTTAGCAAAGATGCTTAGAGCATGCTTTGATTATACCACTTTGACTAGTATTTACCCCAAGTATTATTTTCAAGCTTTACTTCCTTTACCTTACCCAAAGTTCTTTACTTGTTTTGAAGGTAGCATAAAAGGTATAAAACTTGACCTATTTAGAAACTTTTAGATGTCATTCTATAGCATGAGATTGAACCCATTACTTCCATCTTAGTGAACACTCTTAACTTAGTAATTTAGAGTAGATCAAAAACTTGAGTCACTTTAGATGGGAACACTTGGTGAAAATGAATTGTGAAAATCTTGGAATGACGAGTCATTCTATTGAGATGTTTTGATATGTGTTGAGAAACACAAATGGTTTATGATGATGAAAATGTTGAGGCATGAGCCTTCACCCTTTTATAAAACTGATGGTTGGATTCGGATGTGATACCATTCCAAATTTACCGTACAACCACACTACCTGAATTGGGTAAGGCTTAGCTGGAAATTTATATGCATTAGTATTAGTTCCCTCGCGGGAGAGGTTTGAGCTGAGGCTACCTCTCATGATGTCCACCTATGCAGTGCCCAAGATGACTGATGGTCATGGTTGGGAGGCCATGCTCATAGGAGAGGTGCTTATACTAGGGTGTGTAAAGGGAAGGTTATGTTTGATTATCTGCATACTAAGTATGATGATTGAGGTTATCCACGACGGATGTATCGAATCTTGTGGTGAAAGTGTAGCACCTCTGCAGAGTGTCAAACTGTTGAATAACAGCGTCATGATTATGGACAGTTGGAATGGCCATACTATTTCGTTGTCAGATGTTTTCCAAATAACTTGAAATGAATGATGAACTTTGACTTGACCACAACAGGGTTGTGTTTATGACAATAGCTTCCCAACTTAAGTGATTCTAGAACTTTACTTTATCTTTCTTTGCTTCTGAACTCAGCTTAGGTTTCAAACTTAACTTTATAGTTAAACTTAGATTTAGCACTTTAACTTAGAACTATAGTACCTGTTAAAAGTAGTTTGCGAGTACTTAAAGAGTACTCATGACTTTTGTCCCTGGCTATTCTCATGGCCAGACTATGAAGGAGACTATCAAGAGGATGGCCATCAGGACGGCTATGAGAACTAGGACTATCTGCCTTCGTCAGCATTGCTTGTGCCCCTGAAGATGGACCCCACTGCTACACTTATATTTTATTTCCGCTGCTTGTTGTATTAAAGACTGGATCATGAGATCCTTATTTGTGTTAAGACCTTATGTATGGTTTGTAATGGATGATGTACTGTGATATCCAATCCTTTATGTGTCGCAAAAATGGTAATCCTGGGATTGCGAGGTATGGCATAACGGGCATCTGGGATTAAAAATCCGGGTGTTGACACGCATGATCCACAACAAAACTCTAATTAACATTTAACAAAACTAGGGGTGTTACAAATGGTTTAGTGGAAACGTAGATCGATACCTCCTCTTGTTTTCTATCAAAGAGATTTGGCATTGCTTGGGTAGAAGGAGAGATCCTCAAGTTTTGGTGTTTCAACAATGGAGTGGGAGAGAGAGCTGAAGAATCTGAATGGAATGGAAGACCTTACCTCCTCAAGGAGGAAAAAAATGGTATTTATAGTCCACAAGAGAAAACTAGCCGTTTGAGGAATTTATGCGAGTCAAACCATCGACAAGTCGGCAGAGCCGGACCTGTCGCCCGACTAACCATCGCATGAACCGACAGCGCCGGTTCTCCAGCCGAACTGGCATACACATTGAGGCATATGCCGAACAGATCGATGGCCGCTGGTTGGTTAATCAATAAACCAATTCACCGCGCACCGGCGTGTGAACCGACGGCACACGGATGGTTCGGCGAGCAAATCAAAGGCACCGATGTGCAGGCCAGTTTCGCTGAAACTTCTCTAACATGCAATTTTCTCCAAAGGACTATGCTCTCCTCACTTTTGTGTGATGGCTATATGATGGTAGGATGTTTATAGGATATGGAAACATCCCTAACGAGCTCATGGAGACCACCCCTACTAATAGTGCGTTGTTTTATATTCGACCCAAACATAAATGGAGAGGAATATAAGAAAACACTAGCACTTCTCTTGAATAGTGAATGGGTTCTCTAACTACCTTCCATCATCACTTGTGAACTAAAAAATGTGTAAGTAGGTAACATTAGTCCACACTTTAACTTCGGTGTCATCATTAGCCAAAATAACGGTTAAGGGTAAAATACCCTTGCACCTTATTCCGACAACGGTGGTAGGGGGAGATGGCGCGTCTCGACGGCCTCATCGGGCCACCTCCTGCAAGAACGTGGAGGGGCACAACCGGTGGTGGGGAGCGCTAGGCCGCACCCTTCCTGTCACCCTGGCAAGCATCAGGCACGGTGACCCTCGCTTGGATATGTCGCCGTCACCTCCACCGTTGCCACCACCGCTACCACCCGTTCCCCGGTACGGTGGCAGTCGCCAGCGCACTGGGTACCGAGGGAGACGGCGTTGCGTTCCTCCGCTCACCTCTTGCTACAGCTATTTTGTTATTTCTATGGTGTGCCACACACCATTTTCTGCTACCGATTCATTTAGTTTTCTTTTGGGATCATCTACGATTCAACAGCACTTAACATTGTTGCGATCTCCTGTTTTTATACTATTGGGCATGCCTTGACTATGTGAACCAGGGAGATCCTAATACATGTGAATAGTATAAATCCTGCCCCTTCTTTATGAATCTTTGTTCAATTTGCAGGAAAAAAGGGTACTACATAGACCAACTACTCAAATTGGCAACGCCTGCAGGTTGTGTTTAAATACAGCACGGTCGTTGAACCAGGTCTCTCTGATCTACCCAATAATATGGCCGATCGATGTCACCTGCATGCAACTGTGCAAAGGAGACTCAATTTACAAAACAAAACAAAAAACATAATTTTTTTAAAATTTGTCAAGAAAAAAAGGAGACTCCATTTACAAATGGTTCACGTATCTATCCTTGTGTGACTTTTCAAAGACAGTTTTGCTAGTAGTAGTATACTGCTATCAGCTAGCGGATGCTTAAACATACAACCTGAGTCGTGGATCGATCCGGGCAACTCCAAAAGTCAAAAGCTTACGATCCACTGATTGAAATTTGCACAGAGCGAGATCACGTGGTACTTACGCCAAGACGACAAGGTCGTAAACAATCAAGTCTAGCTTTGTAGCCTAGACTAGACACAAGGATTACGTGCTGCCGCTATACTGTATTACTTTATTGAGCATGTAGTGGTAGTGATTGACCAGAAATCGCCCTGCACTGCTGCTGCCCGGGTGAATTAACGAAAGGGCATAATCTGTGGACCTTACACACCTGCACATTTTTCTCGGTGTTCTTCCTAGACCTTATCCAAAGGCCGACCTGGCGTCGACATCAGTGAGATCCAGCATGGACAAGATGCATGCAGTATCTACATGATGCAGATATGGTTCAACTGGGCTCCATGAATCCGTGTCCGGGCGTTCTATTATTGTTGATGTGAAGAAGACAAACAGAAGAAAGAAGAAGGAGGACTCATTATTCAGAGAAAAAAAAAGTTGATCCTTCGCGGCTAGATTCTGCCGAAATGACTCTGCAAGCTAGCTACTGCCTGATTCAGTTCGAGAGACATCACAACTAAGGGTAAAAATCATCACTTATAAGCACATATACTTACCTATGGCCGATGGGGTCTACCGTTTGCAAGCGATCAGTCGTGCACATTCGCGTCTAGTACAAAATACTGCTAAATTAAACCACGTGCATCGTTTCACGCTATCACAATCACAAGCCGGGTTATCCACCAGCTTAGCTAGCGTACCAACAAACTGGACTTTCGGGAGCCCCGCATGGTCCTCGTTTTTGGTCGGCCACAGATTGATGCCGAATCGAGAATTTTTTTTGTGTTTTTAATTTTCTCTTCTAGTTTTATATCTAACCATGTGGAGATTTATTCAGACACCCGCCGCAGCTCGCAGGCCATGACGCAACCGATGTCTCTTTCGTGACCTCACTAGTGTTGATCTTTGACCTAACCATGTACTACTTATTTACTAATCTGTTTTGACAAATCAAACATGCAAATTTAATTGTTTTGCCTTGTTAATTCTCAAAATGGCGTGACGTATTATTCCATTCATTTGACGGTTGACTTTTCATCACATGTATTTATCTTTTTCATTGCTAGTTCTTCGATTTAAGTAGTAATAATATGGTGTGTTCCTCGGAGTCTTATGGGCCAATGATTTCACCCCAAAAGCTAAATGTATGGTCTTCCAATCGTAAATATCATGCAACGATCAAGCATTGCATTGCAGTTAAGGATGCTGGGAGAGGATTCTGATGTGTCAATCAAACAAGAAAAACTGTAAGAATGTATCATATCTCATGTATTGTAGTTATATTCTACAAATGAATAAATAAAATGACGAGATGATTTTGTTGTATGATATGCAACGTGGAGGTAGTAACTAAATTACACCATCAGTGAATATCTAAGAATGTTAGAGGCCTAAAAGGAAATTGTCGGGCATTATGCCGTGTTCTTCACATAGCCATGTATATGCTCCTCGATAACTATAACATGTGCATCAAAACCTAGAGCGGACCTTCTCCACTATCTCCTGAACTGGATGACCAAAAAGTGCGGTCTCGATAGATGGCATGGTAAACTCACGGCGGCAACCATCGGAACGACAAATGAGGATGAAAAGTGGAGCAAGGCATCACTGAGAATAAGGGGAGAGATACACATGAGTTTACCAAGGTTTACACTCTCAACCATGGAGGTAATACCCTACGTCCCTACCACTATGGGGCCATCTTCTGAACTTGTCCACCTTGGGCGCTAGGACATGTTTCCTTGTGTTGGGCCCACCATGGGAATATCTCTCTCTGTGAGAGGACCAAGTATGGATTATACGCAAAAAGATATATACTCTCAATTTGGTTCTCCTTTAATTCACCTTATATGTGTTATGTAATTCGTGGCGATATTGAGGCGTGTATGATAATGCCATCAATCTTGAAGCTACGAGGCTTTCTACTTGCAATTCTCGAAAGAATGACTATGAATTAAAGGATTAAAATCATGATGCAACGCCATGTTTCCGGTTATAGGTTTTGGTTTGAACGATACCTTAGCCTCGGTTCGTTTGCGTGTTAATATCAAGTAGATTGGCAAAGCCAATCGTTTACACAGTTTGTATCATACACAACAGGAAATAACCGATTGGAGTACTACTCCATATCAGCCGAAAATTACATGATAAGGAAACCTCTAATTATCTCTAACATTCGGGATACTTAAAAAATGCATATGTACCTATATATATGGATGGATGATCATGGAAATTGTAGTGTTAATTGAAGAACGGGTAGTGATAATAATAGGGCAACACAAATACCAGTTTCTCTTTAGTCTTTACCCATGCCGGTACGGCAACAACATGTGTAACTTTCGAAGGAAACGATCAAGGCTTACATTAACACGCATATAGAATAGTACTAGTATACGCAATTAATTTGATAGCATCAGCCAACTAACTCCCTTTCCTTTTGGGCGATAAGAAGCACGACTTCCTCACATGGAAGACCTTGCCTGTCCCTGTACTGTAGTACATGTCGAGTTAAAAAGGCTTTGCCTGGAATTTGTCCTCTCTGCACCATCACCACGCGCGGGAAACGCCGTCGACTTTGACTACCGACGCGCGCGAGCCGCGAGCTACCCCTTCCGGCCGGCGCGTCCATACCTGCTACTCATATATACTCCCCACAGATCCAGAAAAAGAGTACAAGTGTACAGAGCCCCATCCGTTCATCGCCGCCGGAAACCACGTGAACCCTAGCTAGCTCCATCGCCAGCTCTTACTTACTCACGCCTCCTAGTTCATTCATTCATTTCATCATCACCTACCTCTACCTGCTTGGCATGGGCGGTGGCCGCGTCCTGGCGGCGATCCCGTGCTTCTTCTGGCGGCGCCGGCGCACGGCGACGCTGGTGCTGTGGGGCGGGGAGGCGCGGGCGGCCAAGCACGGGAGGCACGCGGGGCAGGTGATGCTCGACTTTGCGGGCACCGTCGTGTGCCGCGCCGACGGGTTCTACATCGGCCGCCCGGCACCGGTGCTGGCCATCGAGGACCGCCTCGTCGCCGGGGCCACCTACCTCGTGCTCCCCGTCGACCGGCTGCCGCAGGGCTACGACGCCGTCACCGCAGCCTCCCTCGCCGCGTTATCCTACGACAGGGCCAGCCCGGCGGGATCCATCGCGGGTGGGCCAAAGAGCCCGTTCGAGTACGTCAAGGGGGACGACGGACGGACGGTCATCAAGGTCACGCCGGAGTTCATCGTCAAGGCCATCACTGCCAGACCTGGCTCGTGCGGCGGTGGTGGGGGTGAGGCAGAGGCGGGCGGTGACGGCGAGGACGGCGCCTGCGGAGGGGCGCTGTGTAGCACGCCGGAGCTGCGGAAGCACTACGAGCAGCTGGTTGGGGCGGGCAGGGGGAGGCCGTACTCGCCGCGCCTGGACACCATCAAGGAGCGCAAGGGGCGGAGGCTCATGCCGTTGTCGGTGAGCCCCGGGAGGCTGTCGCCGGTGGCGGTGAGGCTGCTAGGGCTGGCCAAAGGACAAAGGTAGCCACGGCACCCTAGCTAGCTACGTGCTGCGTACATAGGTAGGCACCGGCCGGCCGTGCTGCGACTGCGACACAAGGAACTCTCTCGATTCCTCGGTGTTCATGTTGCTTGTTCCGTTCTGGACTTCTGGTTGACCGAATTATATTAAGCGATTGGGGTTAGTTTGTACAAAAATTAAACTGCTGATAGACGAACTGTGACTTGTACTTTGATTTTCTGGAGGAAATTGTATATATAGTCTCACTTCTTCATTTCATCAATTTTTAGGCATCATTTTTTAAAAGAAGAGAAGTTTTATTATCCGTGCCCTCTATCGTGTAAAATAACCCCAAAAAGCATAGCTTCATCTACACCTGAAACCGCCGTGGTTGGTTTGCCCACCATTAGTATGAACTCATTCCTAAAGATGGCGTCTCAAGGAAGCCCGCCATGCCCTGGTTCAAGGTGGGAGAAATACCACAATGACGCCTCAGAGGAGAACCATAGATCATAGATAGTATGCACTTCCTCCATTCTAAAATATAACGATGTCTAGATAGACCATAGATAGTATGCACTTCCTCCATTCTAAAATATAACGATGTCTAGATATATTCGTTTCACAAAAGTTAAAACATCTTATATTATGGAACGGAGGGAATATCTTATCGCGCATGTCTAGCACAACATCTACAACATTGCTTAGCGGTTTGAGGGCGTGTGCAAAAACATTAGGCCAAACCCAATTGACATGTCCATCCCCCGCCATCAAATCGCCACCCTGACAAACGACGACATGTACGAGAGATGCCTCCCAAATTGGCAGGAGCCGAAGTTATGGCTGCCCAATGCCAGCACCAAGGCTTTCGTCATTAGACGATAGTCACCACATCGGGAAAATCTCTCCAAGGCCGAAGGGCACGTTGCATTGTCTCGCAAGGTGGAGGTACTTGGTTTTTCCATCCTTATCATCATATAACCACCACAAAGGGGCGAGCGAGCCGCCACCATACACGATAATACCTTAGACGAACCACGACATCCCCCATGGTGGCAGGGAGTTGGAAGGGGTGCGTGCGTCTAGGATATGGAGAGTGGTATGGGTGTAGAGATGGCTAGGGTTAAGGTAACCCTCGTCGAGAGATGTCCAACCGTTCCATATGGAGATTGGAGATTCCATCTAAACTATACGAACAAATACATGTTCAAAGTGAAGAGGTACAACAAGGACATGTTCAAAGTGAAGAGGTAAAATAAAGGATAATGTTCACATTGAAATGGTAAAAAAATGGACATGTTCAAAGAGTGCTATTAATTCATAAAGATGTGAGCAGGTTAATTAGGGATGATTGCAGCTACTCCTACTAGTCTCTACTACTAGAAGAAGCCTTGCACAGCTGAAGAATGAATTAGTCTTTGCCCAAGTCTTGGATTACTACGTGAAATTAATGGTGGTGCCGGCCGGGCTGGAGAGGATTTCTTGGAGCGAGCTGGCCGGGTCGGGAGCACCTGCCTGTTTGCGCCGTGGCGCGCTACTGGCATGCATGGTGCCTGGTTTGATGGTCGATCGACGCGGAGTCGACAAGTGGTGGCGTGAAGAGTGAACGGGCACGCAGGCGACGCCCTGCACCTAGTGCGATCGACCGGCGGCTCGATCGACTCACGAGCGTGCGTACGTCGAACGGGACGCCGGAACGACGACGTACGTAACGTACGGAGACTCCGCCACTTCCGGTCATTGGTACGGTGGTGGTCCTGTGCATGCTGAAAAGCCCTCTCCTTCTTTCTTTTCTCCTTTCACATGTGTCTGTTTTTTCTTTTGGATCACACGTATACTTTCTTTTTGCTTGAAATTTTAGAAAAAAACCCAGTCATCTAAAATTGCACAACACCAGTCTAGAATTGTACAGTAGCACGGTGTAAAACTTGAATATGAAATGGCAGTGCAGTTTTTAGTCCGAATGATCGATGAGATCTTGAAAATGCGAATTTTCTTTTAAACCAGAGACTCGTACGTACAACAAGGATAATGATGTTTATCCAGAGCTTAGGCAATCCAAGAAAACCACGCGTATGCATCAAGGGCGCGTGGTCGCGGGCCCTATAGTACTGCCAATAACGAAATAGCTAACCTTTGAGGATCTACGCGCTTAACTCCTTTGGAACATTGAAGCATGGTCGTCGCAGGGCGCGGGCACCATGCGCGCGATCGCTCGACGATGCGCCGTACCTGGTCTGACCGAGATCGTCGATGTCGGTTCAAAGGGGCCCAGAGGTAGCGCCAGTCGGAATGGAAGCTCACCGTCGTCCCGCAGATCAATCCATTTTCTGGTTATTAATCATTGGTCTTTTTGGAATTGGTCACCAGATCCTGCAGCAGCAGCAGCTGTAACTGGTTTCCTTTTTCCTTTTCGACGCAGTGAATACAATCACACGTTTTGCATGTGTGGCGCCACCGTCATCCCGTCCCCGACCCCGATTAGCTAGCTAGCTGGCGAGCTTAGCTCCATGCATGCATCTTAATGGCATGAAATGATTTGTTGGGACGTCCAACTGCCTGTGTAGACTGGTCAATCCCTCCGTCGTCAGAGTTAGGAAGTCTACACGTGGTCTAACCAGCCCCGTGGGTGACGAAATCGGCCGACTGGTTACCCGTATACACTTTTGGCCCACATGAGTCCGAACCTCAAAGCACCCCTCGGTCAGGTCCGGGGATAACGCTCGATTCCGTTTTTCCGGAGCCAGCCTCGCTGCGCGCAAAAGAGGAACGCGGCGATGGAGCTCGTGCAAGCAGGAAAATGGCGGGAGGAATTCGCTCACCACCCTCCTACTCCCCTCCCTATTTAGAGAAGGCGTTGTGCCGCCTCCCAAATCCATATCCACCATTCCACCCCCTCTCGAGGTTTTGATCCATCAGATCTAGATCGATGTCGTTCGATTATTCTGCCTCCAGCACGAAGACGCTGGTCCTGCCGTCTTCGCCGATGAGCACGACGCCAGTTGGCAGTCCGGCTTCACCATGGAGCTCGTCGACGGTGATCCTGCCGCCTACTCCCGCGAAAGCGGCCACGATGAGCTTGCCGGCAACAAAGTCGACCAAGGCGATGGTCGGCGTGGCGGCAAATCCATCAACCGCGGCGATGTTGGCCTACTGGCATCTCCTTCGTCCCCTACCTCTGTGATGCATCATCTAGAAGCTGCTGTAAGAAACCTCTCACCTTGGGCTAAATGTACATAGATCTGCTTGTGTGGGTTAGTTATTGTGAGCATGTATAATCTGTTCATCACTATTTGTTGGGGATATGCTTTCCGGATATCCTCACAGTTCCTCACTGACCAGGGTGGTCCACTTCGGATTAGAGCTTTGCTTCACGGGCGGCCCAGTCAGGGAGAAAGACGGGGTCCAATCCGGCTACGGGAAGGCCTAGAAGACTTACCGACTTAGGCCCATAATGTTACTTGTAGTTCAAGATGTACTCTGTAACCGACTCTTAGACGTAGCCGGATAGATCTCTCCTGTAAACCCTAGGCCGGATATCTATATAAGTTGTCCTAAGGAGAGCCTTTAGGGCACCCAATACTTTAGACCCTCAACTCGCACAGGCGAAACCCTTGTAACCCATATTCCGGCTCTGCATACATCTTTGGATTGCTAGCAGAGTAGGATCCGTCCCAAAGCCGGCGGATTGAACTCAGGTAAACTTGTGTGCTCACCGTCCCAAACACCGTCGTTTCACACCTCTCTTCAAGACGCCGAGGACCCCTCATGGCGTACTTGTCCTCAATCTGACGACAGTTGGCGCCCACCGTGGGGCAAGTGAGCTTCGGATCTGCGTTCCAAGCGAAATCTGCAAGAATCGGAATCGGCGAGACTATCGTCGTCGGTCGCATCCTCTACGCCAGCGACGTCCCTCTCATCGTTCTCGACGAGACTTGGACTCCAGCAAGGGAGGTCGTGACTGCCTACACAATCATGTCTTTTGGTGAGATCGATGTTTACATCGGTTTCGCTGAACCTGCCCAACCCACCCTAGCGGTGATGATAGATGCAGAAGAATTTTTTGGGTCCCCTTTGTCCGCGGAGGCGGCAGAGTTCCGGATCTCAGAAAACCCTAATCCCACCCAGCCCGCACCAGTTGCGGAGATAGTGGAGAAACCCGACCCTGAAGAAGACCTAGCGGACCAAGTCGAATCTCGAGTGGATCTCCCCGGAGAAGCTGGATCCCAGATCGACCCACCCGTGGAAGTCAAAATCCAGGAGGAGCATATCAACGACACTGATTCCGGCTCTGATGATGCCGAGACAGACAGGCATTTCCTAAGGTACACACTACGACGTATGATACTGCAAGGCGAAAGCGCAGATGCAATACTCGAAACCATCAAAAGTTTCGATATGGCTGATCGCGAAAGCCGCAGGTACCTCAGGAAGAATGCGCCGCCGTCGCTCGGACACGGATCTGGATCCGGCTCTGCCGATGCTGGAGAGAACACCGACTCTGTGCTGGAGGCAATTAGAACAAACGCCGACGTACCCGCATCATCGGATGAGTCGATGACGTCAGCAGATTTCCAAAAGTTCTCCACAGAATATGAAGAGGAGTACAACTCCAAAGCTGCAGAAGAAGGAGAAGCCATGGATGAAGGATCCGGGGAACACTCTCCCAAAACGCAGGATGACATGGACGTCGGAGATAATCCCGAGGTCCAGATGTCCGAAAGTACCCAGAGCTTGACTCAGGGAAACGGACCCAAAGCCGTCTTTGCTACCGGTGCTGCCAAGAAGGCAAAAAAGAAGAACAAGGAAAACAAGACCCCAGCAAAAGACCCTCTGACAGAGGAGGTGATTGCCGAGGAATACGAGGAAGACTCGGATGGAGCCCTTATCCCAGACGAGCCAAAAAAAGAAGCATCGGTGGATGCACACGTGATCACTGAAGGTGTGCGTAAACTCATCGATGTCGCATTAACCACACCTATCCCTACAGCTGCAGAACTTACTGCAGATGAGCTGGACGAAAGGGCGCAAGCCCTAGAAGCGCGTCGTCAACAACTCCTCGATGAAGCCAAAAACATCGAGGTGGAGAAGAAACGCATGTCAAACAAGGAATACATATCTCGTCTACATCAGAAGACACGGAAGCGTCACATAGATGACAACCAATTCCCACGTGTCCGTGCCGTCCTTTTTGGAGATGAGATGGGGAAGCCACGGAAGGATAGCAATGGAGATTGGGTATACCCAACACCAGTACAAAATACCGTGGCAGCCCGAGAAATTCTATCGGCTAATCCAGGACCAGAGGAGATCCGTTTGAATATCAAGCTACTCAACAAGGGACTGGAACAGCAAAAGGTCGCCCTGTCCGGAAGTCAAAAACTGGTCTCGGATTCTGACCAATGTCGCACAGATCCGGCGTGGGCTAGCATAAGATCCACGTTTGGGCGCAGTACCATCACCCCGAACGCAGGGAAGACAATTATTCAAGAACCGGATCATCAGGACAGCATTACAGAGCTTCACGTAACTGGAGCAACGTTGCCCCAGCGGCCGAGAAAGATGCCATCGCTGCCCTGAATCCGACGAACCCTCCCCGACGAGAATCTAAGGATCGAAGGGGAGAAGATAAAGAAAAACGACGGGAGGAGGATCGTCAAAAAATGCCACCTCCTAAGTATACAAGCCGTTCGGCTGAGCCTCACCATGGTGGGAACGACGGCCGAAGGAACGACGGAAACCATGCTGGAACAAGCCGGCAGGGGGCTCGTTGTAGTCAAGATCCTCCCTAGAACCGGAATAATGACGTTCCGAACGGAGGCCGGCGATCAGCCGGAAACTATCCAGCTGCCTCGCCCTCTCCACCACACAGTCATCACAACGACCCCCATGGAGGGCAAGGAAGACGACATGGCGGAGGAGGTGGTGGTAGAAGTCGAAGTCCGGCTCCACGGCACCGCAGCCACAGTCGGCATTCGGGACGATCTCTATCCCCGAACGATGCAAGGCACATAATCAACTCTAATATAGAGGCGCGGTGCTATGAAAATGATGACGTGTATGTGGGCCCAAAGTGTTTCGGACCACGCATCAGAGCTACAAAATTCCCGGAAGGATTTGCTATCTCAAGACATATCCAAGCCTATGACGGTATTGCTCGGCCAGACACCTGGTTACAGGATTTCTCCCAAGCTTGCTGCATCGCTAAAGGCAGAAACAGCCTGGTTGCAACCCGATATCTCCCACTTATGTTGCGGAAGACGGCACGATCATGGCTCAATGAACTTCCGGCGAACACCATCCATAACTGGTATGACTTGCAAAGTGCGTTCTTTCGGAATTTTGAAGGCACATATCGGAGGCCCTGTACGGTTGGAGACCTACAGCGTTGCACCCAGAAAGCCGGAGAAACTTGCCGGGATTACCTCGGACGATGGATCGACACCAAGAACTCCTGCGAAGGAGTAAATGATCAAACTACGATTGAAGCTTTCATCGCAGGTCTCCCTATTGGTTTACTGCGCCATCGCTTGAAGTGTGACAAGGTTACTGATTTGGGAGAGATGATAGAAACAATGAGCAAGTATGCAGATGCTGACGACGATGCAGAAGGATTACTCAACGCCCTGGTTGTGCCTCAGTCGGCAAAACAACCAAAGCAACAAGCTCAAAAGCGCAAAAATACCTCGGAAGAAAAACCCAACGCGGAAACAGCGGTAGTTACTACTGTTTCCGGGTCTGGAGGACGAGGAGGACGTGGCGGAGGCCACGGGCGTGGCCGTGGGACATCAAGGGTCCAAGGTAGAGGAGAGCAACAACCAGGCAAAACCTACTCTTGGGCCGACATTGCCAATAACCCATGTGTGCATCACTTAGACGCCAATGGGGGCTCTTCACACACCAACGCTGAATGACGTTTCAACAACGATATCAAAAGAGATGATACCACGGGCTACAAAGCTAAACGGAAGAAGGGGAAGAAAATTCCCGAAAAAGACAAAGAGACCAAGGAAGATTCCGACATGGAGGAAGCTGATGCTTCAAATCCCAAGAAGGGAAGAAAACTTTTCCCACCAAGAAGGACACTTATGTCACCTTCCTCGGATCTCAACCAGCAAAGGTCAAGAAAATAGTTCTACATGAGCTTAATGCAACAGTTCCGGCTGTCCCCCAGTATCTGGACTGGTCGGAAGTGGCAATCACGTTTGACCGTGATGATCATCCGCCTAAGTTACACAGGCAAGGAAAATACGCCTTAATCGTCAACCCACTTATTGACGGTTATGGTTTCTCCAAGACCCTCATGGACGGTGGTAGCAGCATCAATATTCTCTATGTCGAAACACTACGCCGGATGAAGATCTCGGAGACCCAGCTGAACCATAGCTCTGTGATTTTTCACGGAATTGTCCCAGGAAGACAAGCTAATTCCCTGGGAGAGATCACTTTGGATGTTACCTTTGGAACTCCAAAGAACTACCGGACGGAGGCACTTTCCTTTGAAGTGGTCCCGTTCAAGAGCGCATACCACGCTATATTTGGACAACCGGCTTACTGGGCTTTTATGGCTCGTCCATATTATATTTACAATATGATGAAAATTCCAGGTCCCAATGACGTGATCACCATCAGGGGAGACCCGAAGAAGGCGCGAGAATGCGAGGATGGAAATGCCGCCTTTGCTGAAGCCGTGCTGCACGCCCAGGAGTACCAGGAGATCAAGAAGAGCATAGATCCGTCCGAGATGCCCGCAATAAAGAAGGAGGTGACCAAGCCAAATCCGGAGTTCAAGGCATCAGAAGAGATGAAGAAAGCACCGTTGAAGGATGATGACCCCTCCAAGGTGACCCAGATAGGCGTAGGCCTAGATAGCGCATAGGAAAGTGCGCTCGTCAAGTTCCTCCAAGCAAATCAAGATACCTTCGCATGGCAGCCATCTGACATGACCGGAGTACCTAGGGAACTTGCCGAGCACTCTCTAAATGTAAACCCGAACGCTAAACCTGTCAAACAGTCATTACGACGGTTCGGCGATGAATAGCGTAAGGCAATAGCTAAGGAACTAGCGCGGCTCGAGTTAGCCGGATTCATAGAAGAGGTCATCCACACAGAGTGGTCGGCCAATCCTGTAATGGTACCTAAAAAGGACACCACTGATTGAAGGATGTGTGTTGATTATACTGCCTTGAACAAGGCTTGTCCAAAAGATCCGTTCGCTCTGCCTAGAATTGATCAAGTTATCGATTCTACGGCAGGCTCGGAACTCCTCTGTTTTCTCGACGCATATTCCGGTTATCACCAAATCCGGATGAAGGAATCTGACAAAATCAAAACTTCATTCATAACCCCCTTCGGAACCTTCTGTTTTGTTACGATGCCCTTTGGGCTGAAGAACGCAGGAGCTACGTACCAGCGCACGATGCAGCGCTGCCTCCACGACCAACTCGGACGCAATGTACATGCATACGTGGATGATATCGCGGTGATGTCCAAAAAGAAGGAAACACTCATTTCCGACTTGGAGAAAACATTCGCCAATCTACAAAAATACAACATCATGCTTAACCCGAAGAAATGCTTCTTTGGAATACCAGCCGGAAAATTGTTAGGTTTTATCATGTCTCAAAGAGGCATAGAGGTGAACTGAGACAAAATCAAGGCTATACTCAATATTTCCAGGCCAACTCGCCTGAAGGATGTACAAAGATTAACTGGCTGCATCGCTGCAGTCAGTCGATTTGTAAGCCGGCTTGGGGAAAGAGTTGCACCATTATACAAACTCCTGAAAAAGACCAAGGATTTTGTTTAGACTGACGAAGCTGAAGCTGCACTACAAGACCTGAAGAAAGTACTCTCATCAGCTCCTATCCTTGTAGCGCTGGAACCTCAGGAACCGATGTTGCTTTATATTGCTGCGACAAATAAGGTCGTTAGTATCGTCATGGTGGTGGAGAGACCAGAGGAAAATCAGGAACACCTAGTGCAGCGTCCGACTTACTTTGTCAGCGAGGTCCTGACAGAATCAAAACAGCGATATCCGCACTATCAAAAGTTGGCTTATGGTGTTTTTCTAGCATCTCGTAAGTTACGACACTATTTTCAGGAGCATCCAATTACCGTGGTGAGCAAAGCTCCCATGAGAGATATAATCAACAACAGCGACGCCACAGGACGCGTCGCCAAATGGGGCATAGAGCTCTCATCTTTCAATATTGAGTACAAACCTCGGACAGCAATCAAATCCCAGATCCTTGCTAACTTTGTCGCTGATTGGATAGAGACGAAGGAGAATATGATCCTCCCTGAGTCAGAATATTGGACTCTCTTTTTCGACGGGTCTAAGGCTCGAGGGGGCTCGGGGGCTGGCATGGTGCTCAAATCATCCCAAGGAGATAAACCTTTATACGTGTTGCAGATCCACTTCACAGCGACAAACAATATTGCCGAGTATGAAGCACTTTTGCATGGAATCTGGATTGCCAAGGATATTGGCATCCAACGTTTGATGTGTTATGGAGATTCGGATCTTGTTGCTCAGCAAGTCTCGGATATTTGTAATGCAAATAAGCACATGGCAACATATAAAGCTGTCGTGGATGATCTATCTAAATCGTTCGATGGGTTTGAAGTTCAACACATCCCTCGAGCAGAAAATGAGGAAGCGGATGCACTATCTCGAATAGGCTCTGTGTGGAAAAAGGTCCCGGATGGCGCATTTTTAGAGCACCTCAAAGTCCCCTTGATAAAGGGAGTAGATGAGGAATATCCGACCAAATCCGACTCACCTTTGATAGCAGTTCTGGCTGTAATTCTCAGCTAGACTCAACCCTACCTCGATTATTTGGTAGATGGCAAATTACCCGAAGACGAGGTGCTGAGCCGGCAGATTATCCGACGAGCAAAAGCCTATACTATTGTTAAGGGTGAGCTCCATAAACGGAGTGTTTCTGGGGTTTTTCAGTGTTGTGTATCTCCGGAAGAAGGAGTGGAAATCTTAAGGTAAATCCACATACAGTGTGGTCACCATCTTTGCAGCCAAATCTTTAGTGGCAAAAGCTTTTCGACATGGATTTTTCTGGCTTACAGCTCAGGCAGATGCCGAACGATTAGTCAAGACATGCAAAGGCTGCCAAAAGTACGCCAAGCAAGCTCATGTTCCGGCTGATCAGCTGCGAACAATACCTATAACATGGCCTTTATGTCTGGGGCTTGATATGGTAGGACCTTTTAAATGAGCTCCCAGTGGATTTACTCACCTCTTAGTGATGGTGGATAAATTCACCAAATGGATCGAGGCTAAACCTGTCACTAGTTGTGATGGAGCAACAGCCAAAAGATTTGTCGAGGATGTTATAATCCGGTATGGTTATCCGCATAGCATTATCACGGACAACGGGAGTAACTTTTCTATAGGAGAACTGGCCGAATTCTGCGATGAGCAAAATATCCGGCTTGACATTGCGTCAGTCGCACATCCACAGGCTAACGGACAAGTCGAAAGAGCAAATGGTTTAATTCTACAAGGCCTGAAACCAAGACTTGAAGCACCACTACGACGTGCTGCGGGGGCTTGGGCAGAGGAACTATCCTCTGTAATTTGGAGTTTACGAACAACTCCGAACAGGTCAACAGGATACACACCTTTCTTCTTGGTCTATGGCGCAGAAGCAGTTCTTCCTAGTGATTTAATTCATACTTCTCCTAGAGTGGCACAGATATCGAAGAGGATGCCGAGATTTCTCGATAAAATGATCTCGACTTAGTCGAAGAAGTTCGCGTCGTTGATGAAATGAGATCTACAGCCTATCAGCAGAAGTTACGCAAGTATCATAGCCAGAGAGTCCGAACTAGATCTTTCAATAAAGGTGATTTGGTTCTCCGGCTTGTGCAACAAAGAAAGCACAAATATTCCCCAGTATGGGAAGGGCCCTTTTTAGTTAGTCGAGTATTGCACAATGGATCGTACTACTTAACTGACATGAGGCCAGTCAAAGAAAGACCTGCTACTAAGAAGAGAAAGAGAGCTGGAGGCAGTACAAATCCGGATGAGTTAGACAGACCGTGGAATATTGCTCAGCTACGTCCCTTTTATTCTTAGTTTATCCTTCTTTGTAATCATACATATATACATGTTCTGTGAGAAATAAAAGTTGTGGTTGCCTCAAAGTTTTTCTGAGAAGTTTTTACCATCTTATTTCCTAAATGATTATGTCATAGTCGAAAATCCCAGAATGCTTGAAAGTACTTTATGCTCATATTCGTTCTGGTCTAGATTTCTGATTCTAAAACTGCTACCTTCGGGTATAACTCTAAAATTTCTAGTCTTTACTTTGGTTATTTGTCTGATTGCTGGATGCGGGTATTTTCCGAGTAGTGAATTGTTGGTACTAGAAGCCGGCTTTGTTTTCGAGTTTAAACTGGTTTAGCAATTGAGCTCCGTTGCTCGGCAAAGTTTCCGGCGGAAGGTTTAGCTGGCTCACGAAAAGGACGAGGCGGAAAGCCAGATAAACGATAAGTAGAGACGAAAAAACTATAAGTGCTTGTGTAAACATTTCAGGCACGCAAAAATTTCAAAAGTCAAAAATGTTGAATAGATCAAAAGCTTAGCACTAGCAAGATAAATAGTACTTAATATTTACAAGCGCATCAGGTTTTTTCCGGAATAATACATAAATTTATGGTCTATGATGCAGGAGGGGATGAAGGAGCTGCCGGCTCGCTGGTTACTCTGCCTTGGATTCTTTCCGAGATGTCCGCATCCGAGTTGGTGCGTTCATCGTCAGAAACTTCTTCGTTTTCTTCTGCAGGAGGAGGCGGAGTATCCACGCGGGTGAAGAAGGGGACCTCGTAGCTGGTCAGATCAGCTACGTGGCACCTGTATCCGGCGCAGGAGTGCATGAGGGCTTGAAGGTCCTGCTCCTGGCCGTCTTCGTCTATCTTGCAGTACCCTCTGGTCACTTTCCATATCTCCATGTTTCCATGGTGGCTCATGACCATGGTGAGAGTTTTCTGCGCAGTAGTCCGCGCGTAGGACATGTTCCAGTCCTGGACAAGCTGCGGCATCTCCTTGGCCTTGTTCCGCACCTGAAAATCCGACATGCTTGGCATGTCCGAAATCCTGAGAGACTCGCCAATGTCCTCAAGGGATTGGCGGTAGTCATGAAGAAGATCACCGACTTGGGTAAGCCGGTGGTTGCGGGGCTCGGACGAGGAAGAATCCGTCAAGTTCAGATGACCTATATATCAGAATAAAGTTAAGAAAAAACCGACATTGATAGAAGTCAAAGAAAAAGATAAGTCACAGAGGTGGAACGTACCAAAAATGACGTCGTCATTCTTGGTTTTATCCTCCCGGAGACTCTGGAGTTCAGCCCGGAGCGCCTAGGACATGTCCTTCTCTCTGCCAAGCTCATTTTTGAGATCCGAGATTATTTTATCTTGAGCAGCGATCGTGCGATCACGCTCATCAGTGGCCATGGAGGAGGATTCAAGGACTTGAGCTATGCTCCTTTCATGATCCGCCTTAAGCTTATCCAGCTCTTGGCGAAGTCCCTTGTTCTCCACCACCAGGGTCTTGAGGTTCTCGGCCTCTTCAATCATGGCGACAGATTGTTTCACCAGCGTTGTAAGTCAAAAAAGAACAACAGTTCAGAAAAATTCGACATTGAAAATAACAAAGACAAGGGTTGAGTCTCGGAATGTTTACCTTCGGCCTCATCCTTGGCAACTTTAAGCTCAGCATTTTTAAGCTGGAGAGCTTTGATCTCTCTCCGCTTATCACAGACATTTGTCAATAATTCCTGGTTATAGGAACATACTTTCTGTAAGTCAGAATACCCAAAGTCAGAAAGCTACTTAAGACTCGGGCTAATATTTTTGCTAAATATCAGCACGAGCCTTGGGGGCTACACTAGTTCGTTCTTTGGCATCCTAATGAAGCATAAACTCGGAATCAACATCCTACTTCATGCTTGGGGGCTAGAGGATATGATATAACATAATGGAAAAAACAAGAGTTGGAATTCTGACTTACATATTGCTCGCGGGTGAGTTTGTCTAAACCCGCGTTCACTTCAGCGGCCACCTTCTCAGCAAGAGTAAGAGGGATCACTGGGGCTATTGGAAGCTCGCCAGTCCTAATCCTCTCGTCGCGAAGGCGGACTTGAGCGAGAAGGTCAGAGAACTTGACATCCTCTGCTTCTTGCGCTTCCTCCTCGGGGGATAAATGGCTTTTATCCAGGACTTGCCTGGCTAGCCGCTGGATCTCCTCTACAGATTTCCGGGACAGGCCAAACTTGGCAAGTCCCGGATTGCTGAGGAGGTTTTCGGCGAAGACTTCAGCCGAGGGATCATTACCCGAAGAGGGTTCACCCTTATCTTGAGCGGGCACACCCACGGTGACGTCAGTTTGCGACCCAAGGATCGTAGGCTCCGTTTGAGGAGCCGGATCTTCTGCAACCACCGGAGAAGGAGTGATCGCCAGAGTTGCAGAAGGTTGAGGGGCCGGAGTCGGAGGAGCCACGGCAGGGGAAGCTATGGTAAGCTTCGTTTGATGCAAGGGCTTCGAAGAAATCCATTTCCCCTTGCCCTTGATGATCGATTTTGCTATGAGAAGGTAATAAAGTCGGAAACGTTACATCTCGGAAAGAAGTTTGAGTAAAGTACAAAGGCGAAAAAGTTGTGACTGAAAGTTACCTTTTCACGACAGGCACCTCCTTTGTGCCAACCGCCACTGTCGGAGTTTTGCGCTTCTTGAGCGCAAGATCCGGCAGTGGGACTACTTCTACCTCCTGAGAGAACTCCGGAGGATATCCTTCGAGCAGAGAAAGTTCCGACTCGGGGATATCAACAAGCTGAAAAGAAGAAAACATATCAGTATTCCAGTTTAACTCGAAGATAGAAACACATAAAAGATGTGATGATGGAAGCTTACCGGCACCACGGGGTTTTCCGCCGTGTGCATGTCTAGAGAAACCTCCGGAATCCTCCTTTCGATCCGCTCCTTGATCAGCCACTTGATTTGGCTTATGTAGCCTTGAGTGATGTAGGCTTTGGAGCTGATGCGGAGGGAGTCGGTTGGAGACGACGTGATGGAGTGCATCAGTCGGGTTCCGTGGTACTGAAGTGGCTAGATCCGACGTGAGACCCAGCACTGGACCAAGTCGGATCCCTTCAGACCATTGTGCTTAATCAAATATTCGATCCGCCTCTTAGCGAGGATCGGATCATCGATGAGAGCCGGAGCAGCCTCGTCCCAGGAAGGTTAAATGCGGTCTGGTCGACAAAAGCCGCAGCAAGAGCTTTGCCGGGAGCCGGAATATCCTTATGATAGAAAAATGTGGTTGGCCATTGTTTGACCGAGTCACTGGCTAAAATTTTGGGATATGCCCAGTCACATCTAAGAGAAAAGCTAATAGTGCCGGTGATA
Organism: Avena insularis; assembly: GCA_023614405.1. NCBI lineage: Eukaryota > Viridiplantae > Streptophyta > Magnoliopsida > Poales > Poaceae > Avena > Avena insularis. Next base: position 548,431,551 of record CM042690.1, read on the forward strand.
TAAGGAACACCGGCAGTGATGGAATTCCTCCAGACATGGAAATAATACCGGAAGAGAAGCAAACTCGGCCTAATGCCGAGAAAGCCCTCGCAAAGCGCAGCATACGCACTCATTTCTAAAAGTGAGTTGGGAGGAAGATTGTGGAGTTGAACTCCGTAATGATCTATCACCTCGGAGAAGAACTCCGAGGGAGGAAAAGACAGACCTTGGTCAAGATGGGTGCCGAAGTGGACCCGCTCGCTGTCGCGCGGGTTGGGGACGGTTTCACCAGAGCCGCTCCGCCAGTCGCCGGCGGCGAGAAGCCCCTCCTTCTCCACGTTCTTGAGGCATGCTTCGTCAAGGGCGCAGGGGATCCAGATTCCCCGGTAGCTCTCTTTCTCTGCTGCTGCTTCCGCCTTCGCCGCCGCCACTGCTGCCGCCAAACCGGAGGAAGAAGATGATGAAGCCATTTCTCCGGTGAGAAGATGACCTTAAAGGGGCAATGCTGGGAGCTCTGTGGGGGGAGGACGAGGAGGCTCTGTGCGCGCAGGAAGATTGGAAGGAAAGGAAACGGCAAAGGACTGGTGGAAAGGAGAAGAAGAAATCCGAACCCCTTATATCCACCTACCCGCGCCAAGATTCATGCAAACGCTACAGTGTAACCTCCACGCGTCGTGGAAAGAACTGGGAAGGGCCCGCGCGATGATTGCGTCGCCTCGATCTCCACGCACGGATTGAAACGGCGCCTCGGTTCCGCGGACCGCGGACCCTGTGATCGTCTTGACGGCCTGTCATATGACGTGACTTGACCATGCTTGAGTCAGGTGACGTTAGAGACCAAGTTCCGGCTTAGTTTGAAATCGAGCTGAAGAATTCGAGTAACCTGTTGATAGGTCCGACTTACTTTTAAGACCCGGATCGTATTTTTTGTTGTGAAGTTTCAGGAACCCTTCAAGATTCTGCAAGCCGAAGATCAAGCTAGACGATGATAAATCCGACTTTGGATCTTGGAGGCCTCCGGGGGCTGCTGTTGGGGATATACTTTTCGGGTATCCTCACAGTTCCTCACTGACCAGGGTGGCCCACTTCGGGTTAGAGCTTTGCTTCACGGGCGGCCCAGTCAGGGAGAAAGACGGAGTCCAATCCGGCTACGGGAAGGCCCAGAAGACTTACCGACTTAGGCTCATAATGTTACTTGTAGTTCAAGATGTACTCTGTAACCGACTCTTAGACGTAGCCGGATAGATCTCTCCTGTAAACCCTAGGCCGGATATCTATATAAGCCGTCCTAAGGAGAGCCTTTAGGGCACCCAATACTTTAGACCCTCAACTCGCATAGGCGAAACCCTTGTAACCCATATTCCGGCTCTGCCGTACTACTAGATTGCTAGCAGGAGTAGGATCCGTCCAAAATCGACAGATTCGAACCTGGGTAAACTTGTGTGCTCACCGTCCCGGAACACCGTACGTTTCACACCCCTTTCTTCTGCACGTCTCGAGGACCCCCTCATGGCGTACTTGTCCTCAATCCGACGACACTATTGTGTGAACTTTTGATGCTCTACTTGTTCGTAGTTATCGTAAGCATGTGTAGAACAATTTGTTTGTAGGGCATCATGCTTAGCGTCTTATTCATTACCGTAGGCGAATTCGCTGGACAAGTCGCAAAATCTGCCTGGAGTGGTTGTTATATCTTTGGAGCCTGTGAATATTATCCCCATTCAAGCTATGTACATTCCAAAACCAATGGTGTGGGAGCCTTCTCTATCCCTATTCGTCCTAAACAGGATTTGTGAGTTCGTCAAAGAAGGGATTAGGTGTGACCAGGGCTTCAAAGAGATTTACCTACAGCGTGTGTGCAATGATGTTCGTGACTTCATTGGAAAAGGAACTCACCGCAACTCAGGTGTACAACCATATGAGGAAGTGGATGAAGAAGTGGGCTCATGTGCGCAAGCTCAAGGATTTGGACGTCGCCGAATGGTGTCTGGACACCACGTCCTTCGGGATGGAGAACGCCGGGCAGACGAAGCTTTCACAAGTTGTGATGAATTATTCAATTCATGTTTACTTGTGTCAAGATTTTTCTCCGCTTCTTAAGTAATAGAGTTTTGTTTTGTCTCGGACTTTCCTGGTGGATATCCTTTCCAATCTAGTGGAGAACTATGCTCAGATGGAGTTTATCTTCATGCCCAAGCCTCTCATTGAGAAGCATCTGTACACCAGCCAGCAGTTGATCCCGGCTATGGACCACCTTGCTGATAACAAGATACAAGGTTGGTTGTACGCTTCCATACCTATACATGATAGGAGGGAATGGCTGAGGTGCTGGTTTCGCAGGAACTACGTCGATGAGGAGGACCTGCCTATGCTTCTTTGTTAGTCGTACTACCTACCTATCTTAGTTTTATGATGGTGCAGATGATCTGCTTAAATAAGAACTTGTATATTTTGGAAGGTGGTGAAATATCCCCTCCATTAGCTAGGGTTGATGAAACTATGGTCGGAGGTGGTACATAATTACCCCTCCAATGATGAACTGTTTGTCTGTTATCTGCTTGTGTGTTATCTGATTTGATGAGTTGCTTCTATGTCATGTGATTGTGATGAACTGCTTGTGGCTATCCTCGCCACTCCAATGTGAGAGGTTGCCACAACAACTGCACAGGCTGCAACCAAACATATGTGTCTAGGTACTCAGTGGACCAATACAGGCAACCAAACACATAGACCCACTCATGCAAAACAAGTGTACGTAGGCTACCAGATGGGTTACACAAGCAGATCCGGAGGGCTGTTTCTGACTAGCATGGCCCATCTCAGCACTGCTAGACCGAGCCGAGAAAGGCATGCAAGCTAACAAACCTGCCCCTAACGAGTCGTGCATAATTCATCATGCATGGCGATCAACCCGATTATATCTAGATACTCGACATGGACGGCACGAGTGTGTTTTACAATTACTTATGATGTTTAGTTGTTGACAATTAGGTGATTAGTGGTTGACATTAGCTAGCTGGGATTAGTAGTTTTGGTTTACGCGAGGATATATATACTAGCACACGTCCACGGATTTTGTAATGTGCAGGTAACCGAAGGCGGGCAGGTAGCTAGCAAGCATGCGCCCCACGCGGTGACACTCACTTGCCACTTGGTGCTTAATTAGGTTAGTTAGATAACGGGGCACCTGCCGGATCTAATTAATTAAGATTAAGGGGTGTATATGGGTAAGAGTTATGTTTTGGGAATGGGGACACAGGAAGGTTCCTTGATTTGGTTGCTGAATTCCAAGGGACAAATACTGTAGTTCTCGTACTCCTTCCGTTTTAAAATATAAGATGTTTTAGTTTTGTGAAGAGTGTATCTCGACTATTTCTAGTGTCTAGGTTTATTTAGATTTAGAGTAAACCTAGACACTAAAAGGGGTCGAGATACATTCTTTTTATAAAGCTAAAACATCTTATATTTTAGAACGGCGGGAGTACTAGGATATTTTTAGTAGGATAGGAGTACTGTACAAGATGAGTAGCTACGCATGCGCTGCAGACCAAAATCCCTGGTTTCTCGCCTCGCGCAACATGAAACTGCCACGGAACGGAAGTTACGGATCTGTGTTTGGTCGGTTTTGAAGACACGAATCCTCAGACCTCAGCAGACAATCTGCCCGGGAGAGCGGCTGGAAAAGCGCTCAAGCGTCAGCAGTGCCAGTCTCGATCGCGAGCTGAATGAAAGTCACTCGTAGTATTCTCATCTTTCTCCAAATTCCATTTCGCAAAAGCTCGTGGCTGTGGTGCAAGCAAAGCTTGTAGTTGTATAGCAGGGCTCCACCTCATGTTTTCAACCCCTTCTCTAGTTTCTGTTAGCTTACCATCTTGCAGTATATATACTCCCTCCGTTCCATAATCTCCGTTCCATAATATAAGGTGTTTTAGCTTTGTGTAGGAAAGTGTATCTAGACTCTTTTTAGCGTATTGTTCATTTAGATATAGAGTGAACCTACACACTAAAATGGTCTAGATACATTCTTTTCACAAAGCTAAACATCTTATATTTTGTACGGAGGGAGTAGTATATAAGATGGTTCTGCAATTTTTCTGTTACTAGTCTCTGTCAGCTTAACTGATTAGGTGACCAGTTTGTTTGGCCTCTTGGGAATTTAGGCCTGAACTCGATCAGACGGTTTTTACCGACAGAGAAATCAGGGCTTTTCTCTGCTTCTTTCTCCGTCAGTTGTCCGAACAATCACAGCCGTAGCCAGGTTTTACTTTTTCAATGGTAAGTGGTAAAATCAGATATGGTACCTTTGGGTGGCTGTCCTCAAAAAAAAAAAAAAAAAAAAAGGTAAGGCAAAAAATGGACACAGAACCAGCCATCACATCAACAGGTACTGAAGAAGATCAGACGGAACAAATCACACCAGTAGCCAGGTATTACTTTTTCAATGGGAAGTGGTAAAATCACAGAGTGCACCATGACAACTAAGACACGGAGAATGTCTCAAACTCTCAACAGCTCAATGCTTCTACAATAGAGAACACACACACACGGCTTTGTGCATCAGACACTAGAGCGGCAAGGATGGGTCACTGCTATTTTACCTATCTACATCATGACCACACTCCCGGAAACCCCTTGCCCTCGACGAGAACCAGTGCCAGTTATCCCTTAACCTCGACTCCAATCCTCTCAGCAACCTGCATCCTGAACAGAGGTCCGGTCCGGTATAAGCAAATGATAAGAATTGGACAGAGTGCAATTGCTGTGTATATCTGAGTTGCGACCGAGTGAAGTAACACAAACAAGGGCATATGCTGAATTGAATCCAAGGACAGAACGCTCTTGGCTATTGGCACGTCCTTCTTTCTGGTTTCACCTGAGCCTCAAATGGGCATGCTCATCCAGACAGAAAAAGGAATGTTTACCGCAACGGTGACAGGTTAGAATATCCATCTATTTTTGGCATAATTGGCAAACTAACATGTCCCTAGCATTAGCATCTGAAATTTTTATTTTGCAGGAGACAAATGAACTAACCACAAATGTAAGCATCATTTTCGTGGTAAACAAGAGATGTACAAGATACTGCGCTCCTACAACAATTTCCAATAGAATAAAACAGTCAATGTTGGGATGTAGATAAATAGAGATACCTCCTTGAAAGAATGAACATCGCTGCCCCAGAGCCACGCATCACAGCCTGCATCTCTAGCTCCCCATACATCATTTCTACGATCATCCCCAACATGCACAGCTTCTTCAGGTTTGACATCTAAAAGCTCACAGGCCTTCAAAAATATTGTTGGGTTTGGCTTTTCTACCTCAACCTATTTGTGGAGTATTGAGAAGAAAGAAAAAAAGAGCTTTAAACAAGGAATATCTGACTGGAAATAATGATGAAATTTGGATAACTTATACTTACAGCTGACGAGGTTTAATCTCGTCAATGCCCATTGTTATGGACTTGGGTTTTGGAGAAGATGGGGATGCTGGAGATCGTGGCACGGTTAACAGACAAGCAACCAGGGGACACGAGATTTACCCAGGTTCAGGCTCCCGGAGGGAAAACCCTACTCCTGCTTGTCTGCTCTTTAATTACGGCGGAACCGAAGGTTACAGGGTGCGCAGATTCGATCTGGCGTGGATGCGTGTGCGAAAGTATGAGTCTGGTCAGATCTGAAGATCTATTGTGGTCTAGTCTATCGGGGGGTGGAGAGATTAGGTCGTGTGTGTAGTCGTGCCCTCCTCGTTGGACCCTCCTAGCCTTTATATATGGGGAGGCTAGGTCTCGGGTGCCAATACGAGTAGGTTACAAGTTGTATTCAAACTCTAGTCTTGAGGTATCCTTGTCTTGTGCGCTTTGGAGTCCGTGTCCATATGTGCTGCGTGCAGCCGAAACGTCTTGGGCGTCCTGGACCCTGGCAGGTCGTCGAGTGGGCCTTCCGTCGGGCTGGACCAAGTATGCTAACATCGGGTACCCGTAGGGCATATCCATGTCAGTAGCCCCCAAGTGTCCATCCGAAACATAGATTCGGGTGGAGACTTAGTTGTCTTGAACCTTGTATTTGGATGTCGGAGTCGAAAGTTGTGTCGAGTGCGAAGCACTTCACCCGGAAGTTCATCGGGTCAGCTGAATTTGTTCGGCTGTTGTAAAGGAATCGATATCATGGACGTAGTCAACACAATGGACTATAGGGTGCGCGACCAGCGCTCCCTATGGGAGTAGCCCCCGAGTGTCTGTTCGAGTCGTAGACTCGAGGAGAGACTTTAATTCAGCCGTTGTTTGCTTCAGGTCCGTAGGACACAATTTTTTTTCGGATGCTTGAATCAATCCTCCCTATGGGAGTAGCCCCCGAGTCCGTAGTGGAGTCGTAGACTCGGCGTAGGACTCGAAGATCTTGTGTGTGCGCGACCATCGCTCTAGTTTGGAGTAGCCTCCGAGTGTCTGGCGGAGTCGTAGACTCGGGCAGAGACTCGAGTCTTGTATCTTGTAGACGCAGTGGACAATCTCGCGGGCGTACCGCTGACCCGGAAGTACATCGGGTGCGCGACCAGCGCTCCTGATAGGAGTAGCCCCCGAGTGTCTAGTCGAGTCGCAGACTCGAGTGGAGACTCATGCGAGGACAAATCACTGACCCGGAAGTGCATCGAGTCAGCGTCTCATGCATAAGGAGCCAAGAATCGATGATGCAGTCGGAGTTGACGTGGCGGAGTCGTGCGGCGTTTAGCCGGAAGGACTCGACGTTGCGGATGAAGTCAACACCGTTGCTTCTGTCGGGTGAGCGACCAATGTCGTGTCTTCGTAGCATCAAGCGATGCAACCATCCAAGGAGGGACTCGACTCGGGTCTTGATTGTATGGCGTAGCCAGATCTTTTGTCGACTCCTGTTGGAGGACCTAATAGAATAGCTCGACGCGATCGATGTCCTTGTAAGCTGCAGAAAATATAAAGAATTGTGAAGTACTTGTATCTTGTAAAGAATATTTGCCTGTCGGCTTGTATAGTAAGATTCTGGTGCCGATCAAGTCGACACTGTTGCACTGTATGCTAGGCCTTTTCGTTAGCCTGATTACCCTTAGTCTCAGTACCTTGCCGAGGCACTCGGGGTTCAAGGATTCGACGATCAGGCAGAATCAGCTACTCGGGCTATCGCGTTCGAGGTGCTCGAGTGCGTGGAGCCGATGGCACATTAGGTTACTCGAAGAGGGCGCAGCCCCCGAGTGTTTCGAGTGCGAGTTAAAAATAAAAGAATCAACTCCGAGTAGAGGGAAACTTAGCTTTGTTGGTTGTCGACGAGGTGGACGGGTCGCGGGAGCCAATGCGATCGACGGATCGCGGGAGCCAACGCAACCGGCGGATCATGGTCGAGGATTGTAGCGGATCACCGTAGAAGATGGTGGCAGCGGGTTGCCGCAGCCGAAATCCACATCGGGTCGCTGACGCCGAGGGAGCCCCTGAGTCATTGGAGCCGAAGATCATAGATGATCACCGGAGTCAAAAACTGCAGCAGGTCGCGCAAAGCGGAGTTGGCGCAACCCCGGGTGTAGAACCGATGTAGCGGACGGAGTCGACGGAGCGGCAGATTGCGTGACGAACGGGTAGTGGACGGACGGAAATTGACGCGGCGACTGAGTTGATCGCGCGTACATTGTTCTTTTCGCAGATTGTTGATTGCAACCTGGACCCTCATCGTACTTGCACATGTAAACAATTAGTAAACATGATAAAGTATATAAATAGAAATAAACTAGTGGAGAGAGAGGGCCCTTTTACTAATCCGATGCATGTAATGCCTCGGGCTCCACTCCATTGCTCCTTGCTTGGCCTGGACTTGACCCACCGAAGAGATGCGACGGACTTTTGTCCGCATGCAATCATGCTTATCTTGGATCAATAGATGTGACGATATGCTTGTAGAACTTTGCATAGATTTGCGTGACGAACGGGTCTGTATTTTGTGGCAGCGGACTGTATTTTGTGGCAGCGGACGCCAACATCTTTAGGAATTCCGAGATGCTACAGCCTAGGTAGGCAAGTTGGCCTCGGCTTCGCTGCACGTCTCGTGGCGACCGGCGGCAAGCCTCCGTATGCCCTCTGCCGACCTTGGAGAGCTGCGCATGTGCGGATCAACCAGTTGATTTTGTTGATGACGACGAAGCCGAGCGTACCGGCATAGGCGAACGTCAGATGTGATCTGACCGTCGTTCATGATGAGGGAGCCGAAGCAAATCTAGCCTTCAGCATCTGACGAACCGTAGGTCGCGGTGGATGGAACCGTCACGATCGCACAATCAGCGTCCCCAGTTCCCACGGACGGCGCCAATTGACGAGGTTTAATCTCGTCAATGCCCATTGTTATGGACTTGGGTTTTGGAGAAGATGGGGATGCTGGAGATCGTGGCACGGTTAATGCAGACAAACAGGGACACGAGATTTACCCAGGTTCAGGCTCCCGGAGGGAAAACCCTACTCCTGCTTGTCTGCTCTTTAATTACGGCGGAACCGAAGGTTACAGGGTGCGCAGATTCGATCTGGCGTGGATGCGTGTGCGAAAGTATGAGTCTGGTCAGATCTGAAGATCTATTGTGGTCTAGTCTATCGGGGGTGGAGAGATTAGGTCGTGTGTGTAGTCGTGTCCTCCTCGTTGGACCCTCCTAGCCTTTATATATGGGGAGGCTAGGTCTCGGGTGCCAATACGAGTAGGTTACAAGTTGTATTTAAACTCTAGTCTTGAGGTATCCTTGTCTTGTGCGCTTTGGAGTCCGTGTCCATATGTGCTTCGTGCAGCCGAAACGTCTTGGGCGTCCTGGACCCTGGCAGGTCGTCGAGTGGGCCTTCCGTCGGGCTGGACCAAGTATGCTAACATCGGGTACCCGTAGGGCATATCCATGTCAACAGCTGACTACACATAGCTCGTAGGGAGAATATAATACAAACATGCTAGCTTGCAGCTACAATTACACAAAGAGAAAGAGCACTGTACCTTAACATCTAAACCATATCTCAATGGCAGGTAGAAGTGACAATATCAGTCAACTTACCTCAGCAGACACGGCAACCGCATCAAACCAGTGGTCGCATTTCAAAGCCTGTAGAAGTGGCCGTAGACGGGTATCAAAATTGGAGACAACAGCAGTTTTAACACCAGCCTTTCTTAAAGCATCAAATACATGTTCAGCATCAGGATCACAAAGCTTCCAAGCCTAGCAAGCATAAACAGTAGTTCTCATCAGGTCTGTCGCGGAAAGAAAATCCATTTGACTTGTTGACCACAGTTAAGCCTCACCTTCTCTGTCATATAGTATTGGTATAGTTCCTCAAAGTACTCTAAGTCTGAACACCCTGTAGAAGATGAGACTATGTGTTGCCAAAAGGGTCTTCCGTCATCGACATACCTGGACCAAGTTGGATATACATAGAATGAGATCTTCGCTCAACAGATATGACCTGAGATCAGTAAAATAGCACACAACCACAAAGAAAGGGATTATGCTCAAGCGATTAAAGATCCTCGAGATGAACGCATGGATCCACATATTATTACCTCAGGATGATTTCCCATAAAATGGTGTTGCTGACAAGTGCTTAAGGAAGAAAGAATAAGTGCAACAATATAAAGAGCTTAGCAGTTAACATGCTGCATGAACCAGGAAAACATATAAGATCAGAAACTATCAAGCTTTAACAAAACAAGCTGTATCATATTGGAAATTGTGGCAAATACATAATTGAACCTTTTAGACATTATTAAAGACCCTAGCCTGCTGATTGAGGCACCGACCATAATACCAACAGAAGACGACACAAGAAAATTTGCACCACTTTGCGTAATTGATGGATTGCAAATGAGAAATGAGTGACTCAATGTTCAACATATAATGGCATATACGAGGAAACACGGATAGAGGGTGAGGATTATTTAGCAAGTGGACGGTGCAGTGCCTTAAGAGGAAATGGCATCGACAGTTTGGGAGGAAGTCACAGGACCATCCGTATTACACATGGTGACCTTGGTGAAATAAATGAAGAAGACTTACGAGAGATTCGGAATAAATCACAGCACCTGGAAATTATAGTTTACAGTGTATATATTATTGTCTGTATATCACTGACTAAAGAACCTGGAAAATATAGTTTACTGTGTATATTATTGTCTGCCTATGGAATATATTTTCCATAAACCATATGTGAGGTTCTAGCTAAATTGGTGTAAATTCGTTGGAATTAGCACATGGATTTGGGGAGTTAAAACACTAAGAGTGAAGGGTTTACAGTCTTGAAACCATAGCTGAATGCGTCCGTTAACACTTAACAGTTAACACCCTTCAACTGAATTTGCAGTATAGAAGTTCCACTTGTAGATTTTAAGAGCCATTTGACAACAGAGATAACTAGAAAGGATACAAGCATAAGGATGGAAAATTAAGTTTCTGTTAGCCAAATGGAAACAAAGGTAACACGGTTCTGGATGCACCTCTTAAACCTCTATCAGGAACATTCTACAACATTAACAGATTAAAAAGAGAAAAAAGGTAATTTGTTTACATGGTATTATGATATCCTAAAAAAGTGAAAAGTATAAAACTAGAAAACAGTGAAATGCAAAACTTGGATACATCAGTTAAACTGTAACTCGACTGCAAGACATACAATAAGACTGACTTGATCAAATACACAAGCCTTGACTTAACCACTGACTAAAGAACCTGAAAATATAGTTTACTGTGTACATATTATTGTTTGTATATCACTGTATCCATAAAATATGTGGGCGTCCAAGCTCCCAGATACAAGGGTATAAATGGGAATGGTCAAAAAATAAGTTAAGCAGAAATTATAGTGTGGAAATTTGCAAGGTGGATACATGGCACAAAATAGATCTTAAACAGAAAGACTTACTAAAAATATTAAGAGAGAGAAAACAAGGAGGTGAAATTACATGACCTTATATAATAGCGCAATTATTTTTCCATCATTTTCCATTTTTGTTGTGCGGAGTATTTTCTAAATCTAGGGATGCTACTAATCAACAGCACATTTTGAAGTGCAGAGACACTTTTTCAATCTTTTTCTGAACATTTTAAAGTACAGACATAATACTTTTTTAGACAGAAGGCTCGAGAGTACAGACATAATACTTTATCGATTCATATAAAGATGGATAAAATTGGCAGTAATTAGGAGGCGTATATGTATCAGAAATTCACACCTGAGTCGTGATCTGCCCCATGGTTGGCCATACGCCCACCGGTATCTCATCAGGATCTCATCTTCAGAGTATTTCACCCCATACTTCTCGCCAATGCTCTTGTACACCTAAACAGAGGGGCAACGAGCCAATCAATACAGACATTAACATATTGATCCATGATAACCCGCAAGCGCCGCATCAAGGCGTCGCTAACACCTGACTGACACCGCACGCAACAGTTCACCCGGATCGGCATTGATGAGAACATAAGCGACCCAATCATAACCCGGAATCCACATACCAGTATTGCAGAAGTAGGGGAGGGGAAATGTCTGCCGGAGCCAGACTAACCTGGGCGGTGGGCTGAGCGGGGACGACAAGAGTGCCGACGGCGTCGACAAGGAGAGCGCGGTGGGTGACGTCGCCGTAGATGGATTTACGGTAGTCGTAGTACTCGCGAGCCGCCGAGAGCTCCCACCTCGCACCGCGTTCCCTCTCCGCCTCCGCTGCCGACGTCCCCAGCCGCCGCAGGGTGCCAAAGAGCGCCGGCGCGCGCGCCCTCGCTGCAACCGACATTTTTACGGGGAAGAAAATGCGAGTGAATCCGAGGCCTGGCGGAGTGAGATGCGTGCGCGCGAGGATGGCCGCACGCAGAGTGAGGATTCTCTGCTTTGCCCCCCTCTTCCTCACGGGCAAGAACCGTGGTGGAATGGGAAGATGGTACTATATGACCGTGCGGTTTTCGGGCTTTGGGGATTGCTCCGCGGTTCGGGAACCATCTAGAACACGTCTTTTTCTGCGCAAGAAATGTTGCAGTGTTGCACGGTACACAGGCACCTGCCCTGTTCTGAAAAACACGTGTCTTTTTTTTGCGGGGGCTGAAAAACACGTTTTCTTTTGCGGGGGCTGAAAAACACGTTAATGCGCCTCTTGCTGTCAGTTGTGTGGTACTCTTTTGGTTTCATGCCAGAAATTGCCTTGGAACATGGTTTTATGCCTTAACATTTGGGCAAGAGGAGAGACAGGCAACAAACTTTTGGTTTTCCAGCTTATCTATTTTTTAGCTACCTAAAATGCAATTGGGTCCTCGCAAAAGTGTAAACAACAAACTATCCATCTTTCTTACACTAGGGACCTCGTATATGAAATAAAAAAGCAATCAGATCCTTTTCAATGTCGTTCTTGTGAGGAGGAGCTCTGGGAGCAACCTCCCTGGCGCAGCAGCCGCCATCCACGCCTCGGCCAGGGGTACGGCCAGGAAGCGCGGCGAGGGCACGACCACCACGCGCAAGCAACCTCCCTAGCGCAGGGGCGCGACCTTCCACACGCGGCCAGGTGTGCGGCTGTAATACCCCGGGTAAACCACTATTAGAAAATCGTTTGTTATTTTTATTTTTTGTATCATCATGAGAGCATGTTCATGTTATCATGTCACATTGCATTTGAGCATCATCATAATGTATATGTTTGTCTAAAAGTATTTCGCTAAAAGCCTATCTTTGTTTTCTAAATGTTCCCTCCTTTAATTTCAAATTAAAAACCCGGTATTTCTGGATATATCTGTTTGTCTAAAACTATTTTTAAATATTTTGTGTTTTAAAATAAATTAACATGTTTTTTGTGGGGGAGGCAGTAGGCCCAAAGGCCCAGCCGTAGGCCACCTACCACCCCACATACTCTAACACTAACCACCCCGCTGTTGCACTTCCTTACGCGCGCTCACCATCTCGACCTGACCCTGGTCGCACACATGCATGCGACGCACACACCTGGTCCACCCAACCAAAACACACACCACACCACGCACAACACACGCACCTACATGCTAACGCACACACACCCCGCCCGCACCCGGACCCAACGCAACACACACGCACACTTCCCCGACGCAACGCGACACGACCCACCCGGCACCGCTCACATCGCCACGCGCTCCCGCAACCCGCGCCTGAAAGAAATATGCCCTGAGAGACAATAATAAAATTGTTATTATGTATTCCTTGTATATGATAGATGTTTATTTTGCATGCTATAATTGTATTGATTGGAAACTTCAATACATGTGTGTTTAATAAACAAATAAAAGGTTTCTAGTTATGCCTCTCTTATAGACTAGCTCGTTGATTAACAAGATGATCAAGGTTTCCTGATCATGGACATTGGATGTTGTTAATAATGAGGTCACAACATTTGTAAAATGATGTGATGAACATTCATTCGAAGTATAGCATTACGATCAAAGTCATTATGTTTATATTGCTATAACATCATAGGAAGTAATCTTAGTCCTTAGACCATGAGATCATGTTAATTGCTAACATTCGAAGAGTGACTTGATAACATCAAACGTCACACCGTAAAAGGGTGACTATAAAGGTGGGTTCAGATACTCCGAAGATGTTATGTTGAGGCTCATGGATCAAGAGTGGGATTTGTCAATCCTGATGACGGATAAATATACCCTAGCCCTCTCGGTGATATCACATTAAGATAGCTTGCAAGCAAGTGATGTGATCACTAGAATGTTATATCACGGGAACGAGAAAAGAGTGCATGTCGGTAACGAGATCAAACTAGATATTTGGATGCCGATGATCAAATCTCGAACATGTAATATATCGCGAGACAAAGAGATTAAGTTACTAGCGTTAAAGGTTCTCACGATCACAGAAGTCATCGTTGAATGTGCGGGAGTCAGAATGGATCTCTAGGTCCTGCTTTTGATTATTGATTTGAGAGGAGTCTCAATAATGTCTGCATTATTCGCGAACCATAGGGTGACACACTTAAGGGTTGCCAAACACAATTTTGAGCACATATGTTTCAGACGAAAGAATTGCAAAGCGCTGGAATCATTTTGATGGAAACCGAAATTGTTTCGGGTGAAATTGCAGAAACTGGTTCTGCATGTGATATTGAAATGTTACAAGGGGTTTTATGTGAATGTTTGTTAACTAAAGTAATTAAAAAAATTCTGAATAAAATAAATAAAAGAGTTTTATTAAATGAGAGTTGCATTAAATTTGGTGGAAATTTAGTGCATGTGAGTGGAACTTTGAGTGAAGGCTAAATTGATGTGAGTGGAGCTTCCACCACATGAATGAGGAAGAGGTGGTGGCACCCCCCATGAGCGCTGGCCATGGGAGGGGAGGAGCCCCCCTCTCCTCCCTCACAAAGTACACCTCCTCGTGAAGGATCTCTCTCCCCTCTAGATATATTACCCATGATCTCGGATTAGCGAGATACATGTTCCCGGTGGCATTTTGTTTGGAAGGAGTTCCTGCTTCCGCTGATTCGCTGGAGCGAGGAGGTGGAGGTTGTTAGGTGTCCTTAACATGTGTGCGACAAATGCGCTGCTGATTTGCGGCGCTAGGACTTCCACACGATCTTGAGATCGGCAAGCGTTCGACTACATCATCCACGAGTTCCAACTCGTTAACAAAGCTTTGTTGTCTTCGAGGGTAAGTTCTCCATGGATGTATATCCACCCGTTGCTTGTATCTAGTAGATAAATCTTGGCGTGTAGTTCTTATCGTAGGAATTTTTTGTTTTCTATGCTGCGAACCCAACAGTGGTATCAGAGCCTGATCTATGCGTAGGTGCTTTGCACGGGTAGTACACATATGTTTATATGTGGGCGATGATGATCATGTTATTGCTTCTTTCATGTATTTTGGATATTGGTGGCATAGTGGGATGAAGCGGCCCGGACCAACCTTACATGTCATCGCACATGAGACCGGTTCCACGACTGACATGCAACTAGTTTTGCATAAGTGGCTAGCGGGTGTCTGTCTCTCCTACTATAGTCAATATATGATTTACAACGAGTTGCTAATAACCTAGTTATCATCATTGTGGTTCCATGTTCGTAGGTAAGACCGGTTATGTCTCTGACGAGGGTTTAAGTCGTCAATGCCCATTGTTATGGACTTGGGTTTTGGAGAAGGAGGGAGCGCTGGAGGCATCAGTCGGCTAGCAAACAAGCACACATGGACGCAAGGTTTACCAAGGTTCAGGCCTCGTAGAGGTCCCTACTCCTGTTTGTCTTCTCTTGGAATTAATGAAGGAATCGAAGATTATAAGGGCGCGCAGATGCAATCTGGCGAGAGTTGTGGAAACTAGGGTTGTGTGTCTCCTCCTCGCTGCCCCTCCTAGCCTTTATATAGATAGGCTAGGTCTCGGATAGCAGGTCGAGTCGGTTACAGATTAGGGTTTTTCCCTTTGAACTTTCTATCTTAACCTTATTCTTGTCTGAATGTTCTTATACCTGCATAAAGATAAATCGTAGGGTGCACGACCAGCGCTCCCTATGGGATTATCCCCCGAGTGCTTGGTTGAGTCGAAGACTCGAGCAAGGACTAAAATAGTCGAAATCTTCTGCTGCTGAAATGACGTCAGTGATGACCTTGGTTGCCCTCGTGAGCGGCTTTGACGGGACGTGATGAGCGGTGGGTCCCACTTTCTGACTTTGATTTGACCGGGCATGCGTAATCTTCTGTTTTAACTACGTCTCCTCGATTTCCGTGCGTAATGGAGATAGTGGGGGACGGTTCGTGTTTTGGCTTCACCACGTGTCGATGGCGATGTGCACCACGCGTCTAGTAGGGTCTCTGCTGGCCGTTTGATGGTTTCTGTGAGGAGGTTAAGTAGTGGCACAACTGCGGTAATTTCCCCATCTGTCTTTGTTGTTCTTGCCTCCATTGCCATTGCTGCTTCTTCTCTGCTTCCCTACACACTTTATCGTTGCGGCGCTGGACCAGCTCCGCATCTTTCCGAGCTACTTCCTTCATTATCACCGCCATCGTAAGATGGGCAAGAAGAAGGGAGGCGCCACCGCTAGGTCTGCCGCCACCATTGCTGCCGCCAAGAAGAAGGGCGGCTCCGCCACTGTGGGCACCAGCGCCGCCGGTGCTAGGAAGAAGAAGGACACGGGAACCCGCGTTACCAACGGCGCTTGGCGTGCGTCCATCATCAAGCCCGCCGAGCTTCATCTTCATCGTCAAGATGGAGTTCTTCCCTCCATGGAGGACGACTCGCGAGTGCCCGGTGTGGAGGTAATTCCTTGCCCTCCTGCTGGTGTCCGGTTGATGTTCCTTGCGTTCATCATCCTAGGTCTTTCTCTATCCCTGCATCCTTTCTTTAGGGGCCTCCTTTGCTTCTATGGGCTCCAGCTGCATCAGCTGTCCCCAAATTCTATTCTCCACATCTCCTGCTTCATTACCCTTTGTGAGTGTTGGCTCGGAATCGAGCCACACTTTGGCCTCTTTAAGATGCTTTTTAAACTGAAGCGACAGTCAGCATCTGGTTCTGTAGTCTACGACGTAGGAGGCTGCGGAATCCATGTTGACGCCACTTATTTCGATATCAAACTCACGGTGTCCGACAGAGAGCCAAGTGGTTCTACATCCGTGACCAGAAGGCCGACGGAGAGCACTACGGACTCGCGCCCTTCGATCCCGCTACACCGTGCAAGAGGAGGCGTTCTTAGAAGAACGTAGTGATGCCTGGCGAGTCCGAGGAGACAGAACTGTTGTACAAGCGCGTCTGCGACCTCGAGAGTCGCATAGGTAAATAAGAGGGAGGCGCTGCCCTCATTCGCACATGGCTATACCGTCGTATCCAGCCTCTGCAGGCCAGAGTCCACCCCATGTTCCGATGGGCTGGTGCGAATGATGCCACTCGCGTATCTGCCGATGGCATTTCTGTGGGTGAAGTAGATAAGAGGCTGTGACTGGTGATGAAGTATACCGCCAAGGAGGTTCTCCCCGGCGAACCAGTCATGCCTCCCTTCGATGCCTCTAACCCTCCTACTGAGGTAGAATTGTGCTACGAAGTAGCTTTCTTTGTCGATTGCCGTTAAGTTCTTGACGTATAATAAATTATCTTCTGAATGCAGGATTGGAAGGTGTCTCCCAGTTTGCCCCCTCTTCCTGAAGGGGTTATTCCTCACGAAGTGGATGAAGAGGACGAGTCAGAGTCGACCGTCCCAATTGAAGAGGAGGATGGAGCCCTCGAGTCCAGTGACCCGGACACTCGCAAGCGCTCCCGCAGCAAGGACTCGGATGCTTCGTCACCGTCGACCCTAGAAGGCCCTTCTGTTGGTGCAGAGGAGTCTATCCCTGCCATTCCTGTGCGGTCTATGGCTCCTCCTGCCCGGAAGAAGCTACGACTGCCAAAGGAATCATCCTAGTCGGAGGAGCAAACCTTCGATTTTGACAAATTTGACTGGTAAATTTTTGACTTTGTCTTAGTTTCTTTTGAGTTGCCTTCCCTAAAGTTTCTGCTGTATGTGTTCTGTAGTCAAGAGGCGTCGTCGTCTTCTGGCGACGTCCAATTTTTTAAGGAATCCGGAGTCGTAGACTCCAAGGCCAAAGAGGTGGCCGAACGATCTTCTTCTCCTCCATTGGCGGCCCACTCTGGGCACAATTCTTCGAGTTCCCCACATGCCGGGGAACACCAGATTGTTACCCGGACGACTGCGCGGCAGTCCTCTTCGGAGTCTTTGGAGGACCATGTAAGCATCTCTTTACTCTGTTGGTAGTCGAATATATAGTTGGTGCTGTTGCTGAACTTTTGGTTTCTTCTAATGCAGCTCATCGTGAAGGAGGCTGCCCGCCTGGCGGAGCAAGTCCTAGAGATGGGTCGACAACATGCATGACTGGACCATCGCCATCGCATTGTCGAAGGTTAGTATTCCTTTGTATTTGCCTTGGTGAAGTGTCTGGATGTGATTGATGATACATCCCCTCTTGCAGTTGAGCATAACGAACTGCTGCGCTGATGCGCTCGACTTTCAACGTAGAGCTTGTTGGGAACCCCAAGAGGAAGGTACGATGAGCACAACAGTAAGTTTTCCCTCAGTTATGAAACCAAGGTTTAATCGAACCAGTAGGAGCAAGGAAACACCCCAAAGGTGTTACTAGCTGAGCTTTGGCAGGGCACACTACCGGTGCTAGTAGAAACATGGAGACCTGCACAACACAACCACAGAACTTTGTCCCCAACTTGCGATGAGGTTGTCAATCTCACCGTGTTTTGCGGTAAACAAAGGATTAAACGTATCGAATGGAAAGAAGTAAAAGTTTGCAGAAAGTAAACACAAAGCAGTAAACAGTTGTAGATTGTATGTAAAGAAAAAGTACCGGGATCCATAGTTCACTAGAGGTGGCTCTCCTTAAGATAGATAACATGCTGGGTGAAAAAATTACAGCGGGGCAATTGACAAACACCGAGAAAGCAATACATGCATATACTAATCATCTTGACTCCTTTGAGACTTGATTGGGCATTACAACATAATACATAAACTGCCATCCAACTGCATCTATGACTAATAATCCACCTTCAGGTTATCATCTGAACCCCCTCCAGTATTAAGTTGCAAGCAACAAATTATTGCTTTACGAACTGCGTGTAAAGTAAACAATACGATTGTTCTATGAACAAAGGATTGTTGTTTTCTCCCTAGTAGCAACATCACATCTAGTACCTTAGAGATTTCTGTCACTTCCCAGCATTACCGAGACATGAACCCACTATCGAGCATAAATACTAACTCTTGGAGTTGCTAGCATCTACTTGGCCAAGATAGCTACTAACAACGGAAAGCATGCAAGATCACAAATAACAAAGACATGATAGAATCAATAATCAATCTGAAATAGCATCTCAATATCTATCAGATCCCCGCAAACACAACATATATGAATTACAAATAGATGATCTTGATCATGAACGGAGCTCACAAGATCTAAACATGAAAGCACAAAGGAGGAGAAACCAGCCATCTAGCTACTACATGGATCTGTATTCCAAGGATGAACTACTCACGCATCACACCGGAGGCTTGCATGGTGATGAAGAAGGCCTCCAGGGTGAATTCTCCCTCTGGTGCCGAGAAGAGCTTCAGATCCCTCCCGATCTAGGGATGGAGATGACGGCGGCTCCAGACTCTTTCGTGGATTTTTGATCGGGTACGTAGGGTTTTCGTCCCGAGGGCAACTTATAGGCGGAAGGAGAGGCCGAGGGGGTGCCGGGAGCCACCACACCACCCCCTGGCATGGGCCAGGCCTGGCCACGTGGCCAGGTGATGTGGCCGGCCCCTGGCCCCTCTCCGTCTCGTATTCTGGCACTTGATCCCTTCCGGAAAATAGGCACTTTGGTTTTTGTCCCGTCCAATTCCGAGAATATTCATTTTCTGACTTTCCTGGAACCAAAAACAGCAGAAAAGCAGGTACTGACACTGTGGCTCTTGTTAATAGGTTAGTCCAAGAAATCATATGAAAAGTACTCCAAAGTTGGAACAAAACACAAGAAAGTGGATAAAACCAAGCATGGAACATCAAAAATTATGGATACATTTGCAATGTATCATGCGCCATGCCGCTTCACTTGAGAAGGCGCTTGCCGCGGCGGTGAAGAGTCGCGACGAAGCAATCGCGGCCTTGCAGGAATCGCAAAGGAGCGAGGAGGACTTGCGGAAGCGCGAAGAAGACTTGCGTTCCTCCATGATGAGAGGGAGAAGTTGCTCGAGGAGTAGCTTGTCTCGATTGCTAAGTCCCTCTCAGGTATTCTTTCAGCTGAATTGTCTTTGTTTCTTGCTTTGACATCGTGGTATCGTACCAACACTTTGCTTTATGTAGATGTCGGTGGCCTGAGCTTTGACGCCCAGGCCCTTCGTCGCGACGATGCATTGGTTGGTGTCGTCGCCGCAGTCGAAGACCGCAACGCTTCTCTTCAAGGGACGCTGATGAAGGCCAAGAATGCTCCAGTCGCATAGGCAGGGATCTAATTCCCAAGGCTGAACTGCTTGATAACCTGGAGGACCTAGTGGAATCCCTTGCTGGGGGTATTCCTATGGACTACAGGAACTCTCAGCGGTCCGTCGGTGCCACCATGGCACTCACAATGGTGCAAGCCCATGGTGTGGAGGTGGATCCTGCCGCGATTTCCAAGGCGATCCCCATCGTCGCGGATGGCCAACAGGTAGTGTTTGCTCCCTTCGCTACTGGATGTGGTAAATATGGGCTCATCACTCATCAATAGCCGCCAAGTACTCCGAGGAGTGCAAATGAGAGTAAAAATGCGGCGAAGGCCGTGCAATGTACCGGAAAGTCGGTGGCGTCGGAGACCGCTACGGATTTGACGAGGCCCCCAAAGTCCAAGTCAAAGTTGAAGAAGCAGGCTGCTCCTCAATAGTTGTCTTGTAATAGTTGTAGTTTTAACCTCTTTATTGGAACAATGCCTTTATGGAAGTCCCAGTCGATACTTTTGTTGAGCTTGAATGCGTAAATGCCTTTTGCCAATGTATTCTTGGTCCCTTATTTTTGCTCTTTCTTGGTTGATGATAGGGTACGTCGAGTGGTCTTTCGAGTGATCCTCTTGATCAATCACCCACTGATGAGACCTTGGCACAGCCGCGCTCAAGGGTGGATGAGTTGTCCCTGCTTTCACAACTGCACGATCGCGTTAAGCAGCTGGAACGTGAGTTGCCCATCCTCCGCGGTAACGCGGATGTATGGAATTCGAGGGCGGAGAAGGCTACCGCCCGCAAGCAATATCTATTGGAGGAGGTGACGCAGCTGGGCGATCAATTCAAGTGTTAGCTTTCTGCCCTGTTATCTTTTCTTTTAGTCAGTCGTGACAATTCTTTGTCTTCATACTTTGCCCTTTTTGCTTGGTGTAGTTGTCACCTCTCATCATTCGTAGGATGAGAAAGACCGAATCGCCATTCGAATGAATGACCTGACCCAAGAGCAGCTTCAGGCGAGTGGGTACTTTTGGGTGGACCATGATCGTGCGATCTCACTTGCGACCCTGCAGGATCGTGCTTCTCGAGTACTCCACTTTTTGAAGAAGGCGCAGTCATACCTTAGGCATATCTACCAAACGATGTTTCTGCTGGACACCGTCCCTTCAAAACCGTTGGCCCTTCTGGCGAAGTTCCAAGATCTGAGTGCAGTTCGTGAGTGTGTGCGGCAGCAGTTAGTGGCTGGTGCCAAGGCTGCTTTGTCGCTGGTGCGACTGCATAGGCCATATGTAAACGTTGCAGCTGTTGTTGCTGGGCCGCCAACCCCGCCGGAAGGTTCGACCTAGAACATGGTTCCACATTACCAGGCAGTTGATCGCCCAGCAGAAGAAATTGTCGACTTCTTCGAGGAGCAGATGAACGTTCTTCTGTTGCAGCAGTAGCTTTAGGTTGTATCATGCGCATAATTGTACAAGTGTTGTAAAGTTCATGTGGATATGTTGGATGTAATTAATTTCTATTTATATGTAAAGAGCTTGCTAGCTTATATGTTTTGCGAGTGTATTAGTACTCTACAGTTCCTTTTCGTTAGCCTGACTTATTTTATCTCAGCACCTTGCCAACCTGTCAGGTGCGTTGCAACTGGGCTGGTGTTTTATCAAGGGCTCGATTGATGTTGTTGTAGGGGTTCCGCGTATGAAAACAATAAAATTTTACCCTACGCCCCTGAACCCCTGAAGCTGCCAGGACCTATCTATTAGTAATACAGTAACGGGAGGGGATTTTTGCAAACTTACCCTTGAAGACCGAAAAGCGTTGTCAACGCTCAGGAGAGCATGGTTGATGTAGACGAGCCGAAGCCGACCTCAAGGTCGTGATGAAGTCCTCGCGCTCCTTCTGGCTCCAACGACTTGAGTGCCTCAAGTGCGACACCTCGCGGGGAGTTACACACGTCCGGTGCCTGACGATGACTCCCGCTTCCCCGATCCAGCAGCAGTTGCGGAAGTAGAGCTCCCGGATCCGAATCCCGCAGCGCGACGGTGCTCCACGATGAAGATGTCTCTCGCTTGCGTAGTACAGAATTGGGACCACGGTCACGAGAGAGAGAGAGGGGGAGAGAGAAAATATCAATTGGAGGTCCTCCTAAAAGTGGGGAGACCTTTATTGATTATTGGTGTATTTATCTAGGCCAAATACCCCACTATATATAGGGGGAGGAGGGGGTATACCCTCCCTCAAAGTCCCGGGGTGGGACTAATCATGGGAGAGGGGTGGGGTGGCGCGCTGGCCACCCCCTAGGCCCTTCCTAGGGGTGGGATCCCCTCTTGGGCCTTTTCCCCTCCGGGAATTGGCCCATTAAGCCTTTGACCTTTTAATTGATTTTTCTCTTTATTAAATAATTATGAATAAATGATTAAATCAATATTTAACATTCATTCACATATTATTCAACCTCCGTGGCCATGGAACACCTTCCACCTCCACTCCGGACATCCTCCGGACTTACCGAAACCCTTTTGGTTTTCTCTCTTATTTTCTTTGGTGATTCTACCGATCCTATAAACACTCTCTAAGCATCATCGAGACCTTAAGCGTGATACCCCACGGTTCGGGAACACTCCAGACATGGTCGGGACACTCCCGCACCAATGATCAACAGAGGGACCTGGATGGCCATGTGACCCCTGTGCGTTCCACGAAGATCTTTCGTCGTTTGAACCGGGACAGTCGTGTCTTATTCCCTTTGTCTCTCGATACTTGCATTGCCCGAGATCTGATCAATGACATCACCATGTCGTGTTCAATCTCGTTATTAAACAATGCTACTTGACTCGTTCCGACAAGTGATATCCCTGTGATCAAATCACACGCTGCGCAGCTATTGGATATAACTTCTCCGAGTGGGCCCTTGAGTATCTTCCCGTCACATGGAAGGACAAATCCCGCTCTTGACATATATTGCCTCTACGGTTTCCTCCGAATACCTGAACACACCTTTATAACCACCGTTTTTACCAGATGGCGTTTGATGCTATCTAAGCACTCTCGGGAGACAGTGATTGATATAGCCTCACGGTCTAAGGAATAGTCTACGAGGATCCATTTCTAATCATCGTAACTTGAACTTCATGACATGATCTGGTCACGATGTTTAGCTTGGGTATTGGTTCATCATCTCATTCTTAGAATGAGATGAGTCCATTTCCAACTGGCATAAATGCCACATGATCAGGAAACATGATCATCTGTTGACCAATGAACCAATGACTAGAGTTTCACTAGGAACCCCTGGTTTGTTTGTATATCACACGTGTATTGATGTTTCCACTCAATACAGTTATAGCATGATATAAAACTTAACCATAAACTATATGAAATATGATAATAGTCCTTACTACTATTTGACTTTAGGGCATATTTCCAACAGTCTCCCACTTGCACTAGAGTACAAATACAGTAGCTGCATTTGTTGGGCGTAGCCTTCTACTATGGTAGTTGCGGAGGCTCTGCTGGTAGATCGTTGATCTTTCTGCTGTAATTTCGCACGCCTCGTCAAGAAGGTCGACGGGGTCTTCGAGTGCAAGAGTTGACTCGCCGTCTGAAGTTTACCACCGTGGGGCTTTGTAGCGTACTTCTGCGGGTAGCACCGCTTCAGCACTGTGCACCATGAAGAACAGGGTGTATCCCGTGGCGCTATTTGGAGTTGTGCGCAATCTCCAGAGTACGGACTGTAGTTCATCTGGCCAGCATCCGGTGGCTTGTTCGAGTAGACGGAGGAATTGTTTCTTGATTCCACCACAGACGAGGCCGTTGGCCTTTTCGACTTAATCATTGGTATGTGGGTGAGCTACCGAGGCGTAGCTTATGTTGATTCCTAGGTTTTCGCAGAATTCCTGGAACTCCTTGGAGGTAAAGTTCGTCCCATTGTCCGTGATGATATTATGTGGCACACCAAAACGGTAGACAATGGACTCGAAGAACTTGACAGCACCGGCTCCTGATTGGTTTGTCACCGGCATGGCCTCGATCCACTTGGTGAACTTGTCGATTGTGACCAAGAGGTATATGTAACCTCCTCACGGGGATTTCGGGAGCTTGCCAACCATGTCGAGTCCCCATTGCGCGAAGGGCCAAGCCAATGGTATTGGACGGAGTTCCGCGCCCGGTGCATGTGGTTTGTATGCGAATTGCTGGCAAGCGTTGCAGCGCTGGACGATCTCCTTGGCGTCGCGCATGGCCATGGGCCGGTAGAATCCAGCTTGTAGAGCTTTGGCGACGAGGACGCGACAGCCAACATGGTGCCCGCAGGTCCCTTCATGGATGTCGAGGAGGACGGCCCTTCCGTCCGTGTTGGAGACGCACCGTTGGAGTACTCCTGTGATGCTGCGCTTGTATAGTTCGCCGTTGATAATGGCGAATTCCTTGGATCATCACGCAATGTGTCGCACGTCAGTCGGGTCATCAGGCAGCCTCTTGCTGAGAAGATATGTGATATAGGGTTGAGTCCAAGATGGCTCGATCATCATGACGCCCATTGGTCCTTCGAGTCCTGTGTCGAGCTCCAGGTCGTCGAGTGCCATTGGCTCATTGGGTTGTGTAGCCCCCGAGTCTGTTAACGCGCTTGCTTTCTTTTCTGGAGCCTGTGGCTTGACGGAGCATTCGCGGATACGCTCGAGAAATACCCCAGGTGGTATGGGGCGCAGGTGGAGCCAATATTGGCGAGTGTGTCCGCCTCTTCGTTGCTTTCGCGGCCTACATGCCGTAGCTCACGGCCGTCGAAGTCCCCTTCGAGTGTGTCGTAGAGGTCGCAGTAGGCGATCATGTTGTCGCTCAGTGCGTTGCACTCGTGCATTGTTTGGTTCACCACCAGTTTGGAGTCGCTGTAGATGATGAGCCTCTTGGCGCCGCAGGCTTTCGCCATCCGCATCCCTGTTTGGTCCGCAGCATAGAAAACAAAAAATTTCCTACGGTGTGAACTACACGCCAAGATCTATCTACTAGGTACAAAGAAAACGGGTGGACATACATCCATAGAGAACTTACCCTCGAAGACAATGAGCTTTGTTAACGAGTAGGAACTCGTGGTTGATATAGTCGTACACTTGCCGAACTCAAGATCGTGAGGAAGTCCGAGCGCCGCAATTCAGCAGCGCATCCGCACTCGCACACACGTTCAAGCCACCGGACAACCTCCACCTCCTCGCTCCAGCGATCCAGCGGAAGCAACAACTCCTTCTAGATGAAATTCCACCGGGAACATGTATCTCGCTAATCCGAGACCATGGGGGAATAATTCTAGAGGGGGAGAGAGATCCTTCACAAGGAGGTGTGAGGATGAAGGAGGGAATGGGTGGCCTTTTATAGGAGGAGGGGGGTGCCCCCTCTCTCCATGGCCGGCGCATGGGGGGGTGACCCCTCACCTCCCCCATTCATGTGGTGGTAACTCCTCCACATTAAAATGCCTCTTCACATTCCCTTTTAAAGTCTCCACTTTAAATGTATTAAGTTTCTCCAAATTTAATGCTCTCTCATTTAATAAAATTCTTTTATTAAATTTATTCAGAATTTTTTTAATTACTTTAATTAACAAACATTCACATATAGCCCCTTGCAATATTTCAATATCACATGCAGAACCACCTTCTGCAATTTTACCCGAAACAATTTTCGGTTTCTATTGAAACAATTCCTACACTTTGCAATTCTTTCGTCTGAAACATATGTGCTCCAAATGGTTTCCGGTAACTCTTAAGTGTGCCACCGTACGGTTCGTGAATAATGCAGACATGATCGAGACCCTTCTCCGATCAATAATCAGCAGCGGGACCTGGAGATCCGTACTGACTCCTACACATTCAACGATGACTCCTGTGATCATGAGAACCTTTAGCGCTTGTAACTAAATACCTTTGTCTCTCGATATATTACATGTCCGAGATTCGATCATCGGTATCTCCATACCTAGTTTGATCTCGTTACCGACATGCACTCTTTTGTCGTTCCCGTGATATAACATTCTAGTGATCACATCACTTGCTTGCAAGTTATCCTAATGTGATATCACCGAGAGGGCCCAGAGTATATCTATCCGTCATCTGGATTGATAAATTCCACTATTGATCCATGAGCCTCAACATAACACCTTCGTAGCACTGAACCCATCTTTATAGTCACCCTGTTACGGTGTGACGTTTGATGTTATCAAGATACTCTTCCGGTGTTAGCAATTAACATGATCTCATGGTCTAAGGATAAAGATTACTTCGTATGATGTTATAGCAATATAAACACAATGACTTGATCGTAATGCTATACTTCGGATGAATGTTCATCACATCATTCCACCAATGGTGTGACCTTGTTATTAACAACATCCAATGTCCATGATCAGGAAACCTTGATCATCTTGTTAATCAACAAGCTAGTCTATAAGAGAGGCATGACTAGGAACCCTTTTTGTTTATTAAACACACATGTATTGATGTTTCCTATCAACACAATTATAGCATGTAAAATAAACATCTATCATATACAAGGAATACATAATAACAACTTTATTATTGCCTCTCAGGGCATATTTCCTTCAGTCTCCCACTTGCACTAGAGACAATAATCTAGTTCACATAGTGATAAATCTAACACCCATGGAGTTCTGGTGTTGATCATGTTTTGCCCTAGGGAGAACTTTAGTCAACGGATCTGCTACATTTAGGTCCGTGTGTACTTTACAAATCTTTATATCTCCATCCTTGACATGTTCGCGGATGGAGTGAAACCGGCGCTTAATATGCTTGGAATTCTTGTGAGACCTTGGTTCCTTGGCGTTGGCTATGGCTCCATTGTTGTCACAATAGATCACCATCGGGTCCAACGACCGGGAACCACACCCTCCGTAATGAACTCTTTCATCCAAACCGCTTCCTCGCCGCTTCAAGCAAAGAACATATTCCGCCTCGTTGTTGATCTAGCCACCACAGGTTGTTTGGAGCTCCTCCAACTAACTGCTGCTCCGTTCAAGAGAAATACGTATCCGGATTGAGACTTAGAGTCATCCGGATCAGTGTCAAAGCTAGCATCGACATAACACTTAGCGACTAGCTCTTCTTCACCTTCATATATAAGAAACATATCCTTAGTTCTTCTCAAGTACTTAAGGATATTCTTGACCACTATCCAGTGTTTCGAACCTGGATCAGATTGGTACCTACTAGTCAAACTAATAGCATGTGCCACATCCGGTCTTGTACATAGCATGGCATACATTATAGAGCCTATGGCTGAGGCGTAGGGGATCCTATCCATTATCACTCTTTCTTCCGCCGTAGCCGGACTTTGAGTCTTACTCAATGTCTTGCCTTGCAACATAGGTAAGAACCCCTTCTTACTTCCGTCCATATTAAACTTCTTTAATATCTTATCAAGGTATGTACTCTGCGATAGCCCAATTAGGCGTCTTGATCTATCTCTATAGATTTTAATGCCTAATATATATGAAGCTTCACCAAGGTCCTTCATCGAAAATTTGCTGTTTAGATAACTTTTAACACTGTTTAAAACATCTAAATCATTTCCAATCAATAATATGTCATCCACATATAATATCAGAAATGCCACATTGCTCCCACTCACTTTCTTGTAAATACAAGCCTCTCCATAAGTTTGGACAAATCCAAACTCTTTGATCACCTCATCAAAGCGGAGATTCCAACTCCGTGATGCTTGCTTCAGTCCATAGATGGATCGCTGAAGTTTGCACACCTTATTAGCATCCTTAGGATCGACAAAACCCTTAGGTTGTATCATATACAACACTTCTTCAATCTTACCATTGAGGAACGTAGTTTTGACATCCATCTGCCATATTTCATAATCGAAATATGTAGCAATTGCTAACATAATCCTAACCGACTTAAGCATCGCTACGGGAGAGAATGTCTCATCGTAGTCAACTCCTTGAATTTGTCGAAACCCCTTTGCGACAAGTCGAGCCTTATAGATGGTCACATTACCATCAGCATCAGTTTTCCTTTTGAAAATCCATTTATTCTCAACGGCCTTTTGGTCATGAGGTAAGTCCACCAAGTTCCAAACTTGGTTCTCGTACATGGATTCCATCTCGGATTTCATGGCTTCTAGCCATTTGTTGGAATCCAGGCTCATCATCGCTTCTTCGTATGTCGCAGGGTTATCCATTTCATCAATCATGAAATTCATAACAGGATTGCCGTACAGTTCAGGAGCTGCACGTGTCCTGCTTGACCTGCGAGGTTTGGTACTGTCCTCTTTCGGAGTTTCATCAATATCATTAGCTCTCTCTTCATTAGGTGAATTCAACTCCGAAACAACTTCTGGAGCTGCGCTACTCGCCATTTCATGAAGAGAAGGTTCAATAACCTCTTCGAGTTCTACCTTCCGATTACTCACACCTTTCGCGAGAAACTCCTTCTCAAGAAAGGATCCATTCTTGGCAACAAAGACCTTGCCCTCAGATATGTGATAGAAGGTATACCCAATCGTTTCCTTAGGGTATCCTATGAAGACGCATTTTTCCGCTTTGGGTTCGAGTTTATCCGGTTGAAGTTTCTTCACATAAACATCGCATCCCCAAACTTTAAGAAATGACAGCTTAGGTTTGTTTCCAAACCATAATTCATACGGTGTCTTTTCAACGGATTTAGATGGTGTCCTATTTAAAGTGAATGCAGCGGTTTCCAGTGCATAACCCCAAAATGACAGTGGCAAGTCAGTCAGAGACATCATAGATCGAACCATATCCAATAAAGTACGACACGACGCTCGACACACCATTACGTTGTGGTGTCCGGCAGCGTGAGTTGTGAAACTATTCCACGCCTTTCATATGTGTGCTAAACTCAGAATTAAGATACTCTCCTCCACGGTCGGACCGCAGAAATTTGATCTTTCTGTTACGATGATTTTCCACTTCATTCTGAAATTCTTTGAACTTTTCAAAAGTTTCAGACTTGTGTTTCATCAAATAGATATACCCATATCTACTCAAATCATCCGTGATAGTAACAAAATAACGATATCCACCTCGCGCCGACATACTCATCGGTCCACACACATCAGTATGTATGATTTCCAATAGATCTGTCGCCCGTTCCATTGAACCAGAAAACGATGTTCTAGTCATCTTGCCCATAAGGCATGGCTCACATGTATCAAATGATTCAAAATCAAGTGATTCCAAAAGTCCATCAGAATGGAGTTCCTTCATGCGTTTAACGCCAATATGACCTAGACGGCAAGATACATATATGTAGATATATCATTATCAAGTTTAATCCTTTTAGCATCAACATTATGAATATGCGTAATACTGCTATCGAGATCCAACAGAAATAAACCATTCAACATAGGTGCATGACCATAAAAGATATTATTCATATAATCGAACAACCATTGTTTTCAGACTTAAATGAATAACCACTTTGCATCAAACACGATCCAGATACAATGTTCATGCTCAGTGCAGGCACCAAATAACAATTATTTAGGTTTATAACTAATCCCGATGGCATATGGAGAGGCAGCATTTCGACGGCGATCACATCAACTCTTGATCCATTGTCAATTCAAGCATCGAGACCTCATCCCTTGCTAGTTGTCGCTTGTTCGCAGCCCTCGAACCGAAGTTACATATATTAGCAACCGATCCTCAGTATCAAATACCCAAAAGCTCTGCGAATACTAGTCAAGTACACATCAATAACATGTATATCACATATACCTTTGTTTGCCTTGCGGACTTCTTGTCCGCCAAATACTTGGGGCGATTATGCCCAATGGCGCCCCTTGCAATAGTAGCACTCGGTGTCAGACTTAGGGCCAGCTCGGAGTTTCTTTTCAGGCGTGGCAACATACTTGCCACCCTTCTTTCCCTTGTGCTTTCCTTTCTTGTCCTTCTTGAAACCGGTGGTCCTATTGATCATCAACACTTGATGTTCTTTTCTAATCTCCACTTCTGCAGTCTTAAGCATTGACAGAAGCTCGGGAAGAGACTTCTTCATGCCCTGCATATTATAGTTCATCACGAAGCTCATGTAGCTAGGTGGCAGAGATTGGAGAACACGATGTATGCCTAAGTCAATGGGAATCGTTATTCCCAAGGACACAAGCTTATCGGCGTACCTAGACATTTTGAGTACGTGCTCACTAACAGAGCTGTTTTCCTCCATCATGCAGCTAAAGAACTTTTCTGTAGCATTATAACTCTCTACAGCAGCATGGGTATCGAAAATCATTTTCAATTCTCCCATGGTATCAAAGGCATTGCCATTTTCGAAACGTTTTCGAAGTTCTGGCTCTAGCCCATACAGTATGCCACAATGAACTAAGTTGTGGTCCTCCTGACGAGTTGTATAGACGTTCTTTTCCTCGTCAGGTGCATCAGGAGCTGGTGGCCTAGCGGCGCATCTAGCACATATTGCTTTTGTGCAGCAGTGAGGAGAATCCTCAAATTCATAGCCCAGTTGGTGAAGTTGCTACCATTCGCAACAAGTTTCTCTTTCTCCATGAACACATTGAAATTAAAAGCAGGTGGTGCCATCTACAACAGAATTTGTAAAGTATATTTAGACTAAGTTTATGATAGATTGAGTTCGACTAATCCAAATTACTAATGAACTTCCACTCAAAAACGACATCCCTCGTGTCCTTTTGGTGATTACATGAACCAAATCCACTACACCAAGTCCGATCATCACGTGAGTCGGTGTAGCTTCAAAGGCGAGCATCTATATGGGCATCATATCAACTATATGACTCATGCTTAACCTTTCGGTACGTGTTCCGAGGCCATGTTTGTACATGCTAGGCTCGTCAAGTAAGAACCTTAGTATTTGCGTGTGTAAAACTGTCTTACACCCGTTGTATGAAGGCGTAGAGTTGAAAACACCCGATCATCACGTGATGCCTCAAAAACGATCCACAAAACGGTGCATACTTAAGGAAGAACACATTTTATCTTGATATCTAAATGAGGGATCATCTTATAATGCTACCAAACGCGCCAAACTAGCAATATAAGATGCTAACATCTAATGTGTGAAGTGAGATGATATGGTCCATGCATTTGATCTCTATCATTTGCATCGTGGTATGATCTTTATCATTCCTTTGTGTGTAAGGCCAAGGTCTATGGAACTTACGTTAAGTGAGTTGTAAGAGTATCTATTATACATCTACTTACAACAATACCATATCAAAACACTAGCCCAAAGAACGATCTAAACTAGACGCCTAATTTATCAATTGCAAGTTTTATGTGGCTTAGGGCTTTCGGAGATAGAACCTGTCTAACCCATTTAACATGAACCACAACGAGGGTAACTAAGTTATTAGAAACTCGTTGTAAATCAGATATTGACTATAGTAGGAGAGACAGACACCGCCACCACTTATGCAAAACAAGTTGCATGTCAGTCCGTGGAACCGGTCTCATGTACGATGACATGTAAGGTTGGTCCGGGCCGCTTCATCCCACTATGCCACCAATATCCAAAGTACATAGAAGATGCAATAACATGATCATTATCGCCCACATATAAACATATGTGTACTACCCGTGCAAAGCACCTACGCATAGATCAGGCTCTGATACCACTGTTGGGTCCGCATCATAGAAAACAAAAAATTTCCTACGGTGTGAACTACATGCCAAGATCTATCTACTAGGTACAAAGCAAACGGGTGGACATACATCCATAGAGAACTTACCCTCGAAGACAACGAGCTTTGTTAACGAGTAGGAACTCGTGATTGATGTAGTCGTACACTTGCCGATCTCAAGATCGTGAGGAAGTCCGAGTGCCGCAATTCAGCGGCGCATCCGCACTCACACACACGTTCAAGCCACCAGACAACCTCCACCTCCTCGCTCCAGCGATCCAGCGGAAGCAAAGAACCTTCCGCATTTAAATGCCACTGGGAACATGTATCTCGCTAATCCGAGACCATGGGGAATAATTCTAGAGGGGAGAGAGATCCTTCACAAGGAGGTGTGAGGATGAAGGAGGAATGGGTGGCCTTTTATAGGAGGAGGGGGGTGCCCCCTCTCTCCATGGCCGGCGCATGGGGGTGTGACCCCTCACCTCCCCCATTCATGTGGTGGTAACTCCTCCACATTAAAATGCCTCTTCACATTCCCTTTTAAAGTCTCCACTTTAAATGCATTAAGTTTCTCCAAATTTAATGCTCTCTCATTTAATAAAACTCTTTTATTAAATTTATTCAGAATTTTTTTAATTACTTTAATTAACAAACATTCACATATAGCCACTTGCAATATTTCAATATCACATGCAGAACCACCTTCTGCAATTTCACCCGAAACAATTTTCGGTTTCTATTGAAACAATTCCTGCGCTTTGAAATTCTTTCGTCTGAAACATATGTGCTCCAAAATGGTGTCCGGTAACTCTTAAGTGTGCCACCCTATGGTTCGCGAATAATGCAGACATGATCGAGACCCTTCTCCGATCAATAATCAGCAGCAGGACCTGGAGATCCGTACTGACTCCTACACATTCAACGATGACTCCTGTGATCGTGAGAACCTTTAGCGCTTGTAACTAAATCCCTTTGTCTCTCGATATATTACATGTCCGAGATTCGATCATCGGTATCTCCATACCTAGTTTGATCTCGTTACCGACATGCACTCTTTTCTCGTTCCCGTGATATAACATTCTAGTGATCACATCACTTGCTTGCAAGTTATCCTAATGTGATATCACCGAGAGGGCCCAGAGTATATCTATCCGTCATCTGGATTGATAAATTCCACTATTGATCCATGGGCCTCAACATAACACCTTCGTAGCACTGAACCCATCTTTATAGTCACCCTGTTACGGTGTGACGTTTGATGTTATCAAGATACTCTTCCGGTGTTAGCAATTAACATGATCTCATGGTCTAAGGATAAAGATTACTTCGTATGATGTTATAGCAATATAAACACGATGACTTGATCGTAATGCTATACTTCGGATGAATGTTCATCACATCATTCCACCAATGGTGTGACCTTGTTATTAACAACATCCAATGTCCATGATCAGGAAACCTTGATCATCTTGTTAATCAACAAGCTAGTCTATAAGAGAGGCATGACTAGGAACCCTTTTTGTTTATTAAACACACATGTATTGATGTTTCCTATCAACACAATTATAGCATGTAAAATAAACATCTATCATATACAAGGAATACATAATAACAACTTTATTATTGCCTCTCAGGGCATATTTCCTTCAATCCCATGGAGTAGGGCCTCGTACTCAGCTTCATTGTTGGAGGCCGTGAACTGCATTCGCATAATGTATTTCAGCTTGTCTCCCTAGGGCGATGTCAGTATGACACCTGCGCCGGCCCCGTCTTTTCGTTTGGACCCATCGAAGTGCATTGTCCAGAGATAAGACATATCTCGTTTATCGGGGCGCTGGTTCTGCATCCAGTGCACAAGGAAATCAGGGAGGACTTGCGACTTGATCGCGTCGCGCTTTTCATATGTGATGTCTCGTGGAGACAGCTCGATTCCCCAAAGCACGACTCGTCCGGTGGCATCAGGGTTGTTGAGGATATGCCCGAGCGGGGCGTCGTTGACCACCATGATTGGGTGCTCCTGGAAGTAGTGGCGCAGTCGCCTGGCTATCATGAAGACGCCGTACACCAACTTCTGGTAGTGCGGGTACCGCTGTTTTGTTGGCGTGAGCACCTCGCTGAGGTAGGAGACTGGGCGCTGCACCCCGTGGACCTTGTTTTCCTCGGCTCGTTCCACCACGAGCACCGTGCTGACCACCTGGTTGGTGGCGGAGATATAGAGCAACAATGACTCTTTTTCACGTGGAGTCACCAGTACTGGCGAGGTGGATAGCAGACGTTTGAGGTCTTCGAATGCTTCTTGCGCCTTGTCTGTCCACTCGAACTTGTCAGCTTTGCGGATAAGTTGGTAGAAGGGCAGTGTCTTTTCTCCCATTCGACCGATGAATCGATCGAAGGCCGTGATTTCAGCCAAATTAGCTGGACGCCTCTTACGTTCTTTGGCTTCTCCATGGCCAGTATGGCTTTTATTTTCTTCCGGTTCGCCTCGATCCCTCTCGTGGAGATGAGATACCCGAGTAGTTGCCCAGAT
The DNA here is from genome assembly GCA_023614405.1 of Avena insularis. Classification (NCBI taxonomy): domain Eukaryota; kingdom Viridiplantae; phylum Streptophyta; class Magnoliopsida; order Poales; family Poaceae; genus Avena; species Avena insularis. The sequence goes on from CM042690.1 coordinate 548,465,632, forward strand.
GGTACGCCAAAGGCACATTTGTCCGGATTGAGCTTGATCCGGTAGCGGTCTAGGTTGGCGAAGGTTTCGCGTAGATCGTCGATTAGCGAGGCTTCTGATGACCCATAAGTATAGGGGGGTGTATCGCAGTATTTTCGAGGGAAGTGAAACCCAATTTATTGATTCGACACAAGGGGAGCCAAAGAATATTTATAAGCCTTAACAACTGAGTTGTCAATTCAGCTGCACCTAGAAACAATCTTGCTCATAGCAGTTTATCAGTAGCAATAGTTTTGTAGTAGGAATAGTAAAGTAGCAGTAGTAGTAAAGTAAAGACAGCAGTAACAATAGCAGTAAACAGTAGGATTCAAGTGCGGTAGGCATAGGGATGGATGGGCGTTGCATGGATAAGACAATTCACATAGCAATCAGAACATAGGGCAATTGCAGATAAATAAGATAAAGCATCCAAGTACTAAATAATCCTAGGCATGTGTTCCATATATAGTCATACGTGCTCGCAATGAGAACTTGCACAACATCTTTTGTCCTGCCAGCCCATTTGCAGCGGGGCCTCAAGGGAACTACTCGCAATTAAGGTGCTCCTTTTAATAGAGCACCGGAGCAAAGCATTAATACTCCGTGAACACATGTGATCCTCAAATCAAAGCCATTCCCTCCGGTTATCTCGATTTCTGTCACTTCGGGGCCATTGGTTCCGAACAACAACGTGTGTATGCAACTTGCAGGTAAGACCATAAACAATACTATCATAATGAATCAATAACATGTTAAGATCTGAAATCATGGCACTCGGGCCCTAGTGACAAGCATTAAGCATAACAAGTCGCAACAAAGTCATAAAGCACTAATAGAATATACTAGGCACCATGCCCTAACAATCTGATGCCATTACATGAACGATCTCATCCAATCCCTACCATCCCCATAGCCTACAGCGGGGGATTACTCACTCATAGATGGGGGAAACATGGATGGTCGATGGAGAAGCGATGGTGATGATGATGGTGATGATCTCCTCCAATTCCCCGTCCCGGGAGGGTGCCAGAACGGAGTTTCTGGTGCTGTTTCGTGGAATCTGGTGGTGGCGGCAGAGCGGAACTCCTTCTTGAAAAACGTCAAACCCCCTAGAGTTTTTAGGTCAGAAGGTTTCTTATAGGCAAAGAGGGAGACCGAGGAGGTGTCAGGCGACAGACCACCTCGGCGTGGTCTGGCTAGCCTGGCCAGGTGGTGTGGCCTGGGCCCAGCCCCCCTCCGTCTCATATTCTGGCTCCGGGAGTCTTCTGGTGAAATAAGATTTTTGGCATATTTTCCGGGATTTTTCCTAATAGTTGATTTTCTGCACAAAAACCATGCACCAAGGCAATTCTGCTGAAAACAGTGTTAGTCCGTGTTAGTTGCATCCAAATCACACAAGTTTAGAGGAGAAACAATAGCAAAAGTGTTCGGGAAATTGGATACGTTTTGGACGTATCAGCTTCCTATTTTGTTTTGATGACGATGTCATCAACGTAGACTTGGATGTTGCGACCAAGTTGATTCTTGAGACATGCCTGCATGCACCGCTGATAGGTGGCTCCTACGTTTTTTTAGCCCGAAGGGCATCATGTTGTAGTAGAACACACTAAAGGGCGTCGTAAACGCCGTTTTCTCTTGGTATTCCTCCTTCATTCGAATTTGATTATAGGCTGAGTAGGCGTCGAGGAAGCAGAGGCATTCACATCCCGCGGTGGAGTCGATGATTTGGTCGATTCGTAGCAACGGGAAGTGATCCTTTGGGCAGTGCTTATTCAGGGAGGTGAAGTCCACGCACATCCGCAGGATATCCGTGTCTTTTTTAGGCACAAGCATTGTGTTGGCGAGCTAGGTGCTTTCCTTGATCTCGCGTATAAAGTTTGCATCGAGGAGTCTATTGATCTCCATTTCGACCGCTTTTGCTCTTGGTTCAGACAGTCACCGTATTGTCTGCTTGACTGGCCTTGCGTTTGGATTTACATTGAGTGCGTGCTTGGCGAATTTCCTGGGAACCCCTGGCATATCTGTTGGACACCAGGCGAAGATTTGCCAATGCTCATGGAGGAATTCGACGAGCGCGAGTTCCTATGCAGAACTCAAGTTGTTGGCGATGAGGGCCGTCTTGGTCGGGTCTGTTGGGTGGACGTGGACTTTTTTCGTGTGCACCGACGAGTCGAAGGACAGGTCGGGTGAACTTGGCCTAATCAGCGGAGGCAGACTGTTGTCTGTCAACTCCTTTAGTATTGCGAGTTCCTTCTGCATGCCGAAGGACTAGGAGATTCTGTTGAATTCCCTATCGCAGCTGTCGGACCTTTCAAAGTTGCCGTTGATTGTGATTACGCCATTTGAACCCGGCATCTTCATCTGCAGATAGGCGTAGTGTGGCACTGCCATGAACCTCGCGAACGCGACATGTCCGAGGATGCAGTGATATTGTGAAGGCCAGTCGACGACCTCGAAGTCGATGCGCTCTTGCCAAAAGTTTTACGGCGTGCCGAATATGACGTCAAGGTTGATTTTGCCCAGGGGTATACGCCTTTCCCTAGGACGATGTCGTGGAATGTCGTGTCTGAAACTTCCAGACACGTCAGAGGGATCCTCATCACACGCAAGGTACTCGCGAACATGAGGTTAATGCTGCTGCTGCCATCCATGAAGCCGCAACTCATGTTGAAACCCCCAATCTATGCCTCGAGTACGAGGGGACAGTGGCCTGGACGAGGAACTTGGCGCGGGTGGTCACGCCTGTTGAAGGTGATGTAGGAGTCACTTCCACTGAGGTACTAAGTGGTGGAAGGTGGAGAGTTGATCGCCAAGTTGACTTGGCGAGTGATGGCCTTCTGCACTCGATTTGAGGGACACCCCTTTTGGATCATCCCCATGTTGCCCACGGGTCGTGGGTATGGTTCGCTGCTGTGATGCTAGACCGGTGCGGCCGCGGGTGGTGGTATTCCGAGTGGCGGTGGAGGAGCTCCATGTGCCACAGCACCTAGGGCGGTTCTGTAGCCCCTGTTGACCGCCTCGTGGTTCATCCGAGCCAGGCCCTCGTGTAGTTTGAGAAACTCGCGGCAGTCCTTGAGAAGGTGGCTAGATTTTTTCTTGTTGTCGTGCTTATCGATGTAGAAGTGCATGTTGCACGGCCCGGACAATTTGTCCTAGATGGTTGTTGCGGGTGCCTCTTCGCGAGTGCAGTGCTGCCACACCTGCATGGTTTTCCCGGAGTCACGGTCTCCATCGCTGCGATAGCCGCTATTGTGGTTGTCGTCGTGTTTGTCAGCGTAGCCGACTGCAACCATGTTGACATCGTCGCGGTCATCGTTGATGCGCATTCGCCGCTTGCCTTGACGATCGCGCCTACGCCCGAGGTCATCGTCATCGTCGGAGTAGGTGCAGTTTTTCACCGAATCCTCTCCATCGGCCCATCGATTCGCAATTTCCATCAGGTGGTCGATTGTTTTGGGCTTCGAGCGACCTAGCTCCTCCCTGAGCTCTATGCGGCGAACACCGCCATTGAACGTGTTGATTGCGCGGTCTTCGATATGTTTTCCGCGGAATTCTTGATGATGGACTACCTCTGGATGTACGAGTGTAGTGATTCGCCTGACCTTTGCTGGCAGCCTCTCAGTTCTTCGATTGATGCGGGCCTTTTGTAGGTGCCCTTGAAGTTGCGCACAAAGCTATAGAACAACTCTTCCCAGCTACGAATGGATCCACACGGGAGGTTACTGAGCAATTAACGAGTGGCGCCCTGCAACTGTAGCTATAGGCATTGCATGGCCGTGCTTCGACTTCCACCATGTAGCCTGACGGAGGATATGTGTTCCTCTAGCCAGATCTTTGGGTCTTGTAGGCTGTCGAACTTTGGGTTCTCCGACAGGAGCTTGAACCCTTTAGGCATTTGCTTTTTCCTGATGGCTCTGCTGAAGCATCTGGCACCGCAGAGTTCAGTCTCGTCCTCTTCTGAGTTAGTCGAGCGAGCGCGTCTTGCCCTTGATTTGTCGATTTTGCGCTGTGTGAGGTCATCGCATGCATCATAGTCACGATCGTGCCGCCGTGAGCGGCGACGCCGGGATAGATCGTGATTGTCGTCCCTGGACGAGGGCGAGGAATAGCGTTTTGCCAGAGCCTTGCTTTTCTTTGGCTCTGGCGTTGGCTCTTTGTTGAGGGCGGCTTCGACTAGCCCCAAGCCCGCGATCATTGATCGGTGCACTACAGCCCGCGGGTCTCCGGCTGGTGGCTGGTTGTTGAGGAGGTACATGGTGGCCACTGTCACCGCTGCTTGCGGTGTCTTTGGGACCACGTTGCCCCGTGTGTCGACTAACATAGAGCTGAAGTCGAGGACTTTTGCAGCTTCTATGCGTTCTTGCTCGGTGAGATGGGCCATCCGAGATCGCCTCTTGTTGTCCACGTACTCGTTGCCTTTGTAAGAGGATCCTCTGTGGGAGGAGAGCCCATCTCGTCGAATACTCGACTCATCCGACGCCTTTTTACGCACCTCGAGTTGTGCGATTGCATGTAGCTGGCGTCTGTATTCCTCCTTCAGTAGCCAATGGTAGCCCATCAGCATGTCCTGCGGCGTGCCGGGGGGCAGAGCATTGCCTCGCAAGGCTTCTCGGCAACGGGCCCACTCGTTGTCATTGAGTTTAATCATGACACGCTCTCCTGTGTGTTCGTTCACCATGGTTGGCGGTTCGACTGTCGCTCCATTGTTGACGGGCGCGCCGTTGCCATCGTTGGTGGGGCCACCATTGGGTGTGCTGCCGTTGGGTGGTTCAGTGCCGTTGGGAGGTCCAGTGCCCGATCCGGGGCCAATGTTTTCACGATTGGCGGTAGTGTCTCCTGCGTTGATGACTACTGATGCGCTCGACTTTCAACGTAGAGCTCGTTGGGAACCCCAAGAGGAAGGTACGATGAGCACAGCAGTAAGTTTTCCCTCAGTTATGAAACCAAGGTTTAATCGAACCAGTAGGAGCAAGGAAACACCCCAAAGGTGTTACTAGCTGAGCTTTGGCAGGGCGCACTACCGGTGCTAGTAGCAACGTGGAGACCTGCACAACACAACCACAGAACTTTGTCCCCAACTTGTGATGAGGTTGTCAATCTCACTGTGTTTTACGGAAAACAAAGGATTAAACGTATCGAATGGAAAGAAGTAAAAGTTTGCAAAAAGTAAACACAAAGCACAAACAGTTTATAGATTGTATGTAAAGAAAAAGGACCAGGATCCATAGTTCACTAGAGGTGGCTCTCCTTAGATAAATAACATGCTGGGTAAACAAACTACAGCGGGGCAATTGACAAACACCGAGAAAGCAATACATGCATATACTAATCATCTTGACTCCTTTGAGACTTGATTGGGCATTACAACATAATACATAGACCGCCATCCAACTGCATCTATGACTAATAATCCACCTTCAGGTTATCATCCGAACCCCTCCAAAGATTAAGTTGCAAGCAACAGATTATTGCTTTACGAACTGTGTGTAAAGTAAACAATACGATTGTTCTATGAACAAAGGATTGTTGTTTTCTCCCTAGTAGCAACATCACATCTAGTACCTTAGATATTTCTATCACTTCCCCAGATTACCAGAGGCATGAACCCACTATTGAGCATAAATACTAACTCTTGGAGTTGCTAGCATCTACTTGGCCAAGATAGCTACTAACAATGGAAAGCATGCAAGATCACAAATAACAAAGACATGATAGAATCAATAATCAATCTGAAATAGCATCTCAATATCCATCGGATCCCATAAACACAACATGTATGAATTACAAATAGATGATCTTGATCATGAACGGAGCTCACAAGATCTAAACATGAAAGCACAAAGGAGGAGAAACCAGCCATCTAGCTACTACATGGATCCGTAGTCCAAGGATGAACTACTCACGCATCACACCGGAGGCTTGCATGGTGATGAAGAAGGCCTCCAGGGTGAATTCCCCTCTCCGGCAGGGTGCCGGGAAGAGCTTCAGATCCCTCCCGATCTAGGGATGGAGATGACGGCGGCTACAGACACTTTCATGGATTTTTGATCGGGTACTTAGGGTTTTCGTCCCGAGGGCAACTTATAGGCGGAAGGAGAGGCCGAGGGGGTGTTGGGAGCCACCACACCACCCCCTGGCGTGGACCAGGCCTGTCCGCGCGGCCAGGTGGTGTGGCCGGCCCCTAGCCCCTCCCTGTCTCGTATTCTGGCACTTGATCCCTTCCGGAAAAATAGGCACTTTGGCTTTTGTCTCGTCCAATTCCGAGAATATTCATTTTATGAATTTCCTAGAACCAAAAACAGCAAAAAACAGGCAGCTGGCACTGTGGCTCTTGTTAATAGGTTAGTCCAAGAAATCATATGAAAAGTACTCCAAAGTTGGAACAAAACACAAGAAAGTGGATAAAACCAAGCATGGAACATCAAAAATTACAGATACATTTGCAATGTATCAACTGCGCACATGAAGTGGTTGGGGAAGCTGTTGCTCCCGCAACTTCCAGATCCAGAGCCGTAGGCTCCATCTTCAGTGGCCAGGTCACCTGGATCAGCTCCACGACTGCTGTCGCTATCCGTGCTCCCAACTGTTGCTGAGGTGTTGAGCTCGCTGAGGGTGCCGATTGGTGGCGGGAACCATGATGCTGGAGCGATCGCGGGTGTTGTTGGCTGGTCAGTCATGCGAAGCATGCCATCTGACCAACCTGGAAGCGGAAGCTCCCAATTGCCAGGCTGATTCCATCGCCTACGGACTCGAAAGCTGGGCGAGTGGCTGGCGTGTGGATGGTGAAGTCGAACGCGCCGAAGAGCTGGCGAATCTCTGCTGTTGTGGAGTTGTAGATCGCAGTTGATGGGGCCAAAGAAGCCGTGAAATCAGCACTCCTGATCCCCACAGATGGCGCCAATTGACGAGGGTTTAACTCATCAATGCACATTGTTATGGACTTGGGTTTTGGAGAAGGACGGAGCGCTGGAGGCATCAGTCAGCTAGCAAATAAGCACACAGGGACACAAGGTTTACCCAAGTTCAGGCCTCGTAGAGGTCCCTACTCCTGGTTGTCTGCTCTTGGAACTAACGAAGGAATCGAAGATTACAGGGGCGCGCAAATGCAATCTGGCGAGAGTTGTGGAAACTAGGGTTGTGTGTCTCCTCCTCGCCGCCCCCTTCTAGCCTTTATATAGATAGGCTAGGTCTCGGGTAGCAGGTCGAGTCGGTTACAGATTAGGGTTTTTCCCTTTGAACTTTCTATCTTAAGCTTCTTCTTGTCTCGCAAGCAATCGAGAGTCTGTGGGCCACTCGAATTCTCCACCTGGCCTTGGCAACACCGTGGGCTTCTGTCGTATCTGGACCGTATATACCAAGCTAGAGTAACTATAGGGTATACCCATGTCAGTCTCCGAAAGCCCTAAGCCACGTAAAACTTGCAATGGATAAATTAGAGGCGTCTAGTTTAGATTGTTGCTGGGCTAGTGTCATGATATGGTAATTTTGTAAGTTGATGTATGGTAGATAACCTTACAACACACTTAACGTGTAAGTTCCATAGACCTTGGCCTTACACACAAAGGAATGATAGAGATCATACCATAATGCATATGATGGTGGTCAAATGCATGGACCATATCATCCCACTTTACACATATGATGTTCGCATCTTATATTGCTAGTTGGCGCTTTTAGTAGCATTGTAAGATGATCCCTCATTTAAATATCAAGATAAAATGTGTTCTTCTATTCTATGGATCGTGTTTCGAGACATCACATGATGATCGGTGTACTCTATTCTACGCTTTCATACAACGGGTGTAAGACAGTTTTACACATGCGAGCACTAAGGTTCTTACTTGACGAGCCTAGCATGTACAGACATGGCCTCAGAACACGTACCGAAAGGTTAAGCATGAGTCATATAGTTGATATGATGCCCATATAGATGCTCGCCTTTGAAGCTACACCGACTCACGTGATGATCGGACTTGGTGTAGTGGATTTGGTTCATGTAATCACCAAAAGGACACGAGGGATGTCGTTTTTGAGTGGGAGTTCATTAGTAATTTGGATTAGTCGAACTCAATCTATCATAAACTTAGTCTAAATATACTTTACAAATTCTGTTGTAGATGGCACCACCTGCTTTTAATTTCAATGTGTTCATGGAGAAAGAGAAACTTGTTGCGAATGGTAGCAACTTCACCAACTGGGCTATGAATTTGAGGATTCTCCTCACTGCTGCACAAAAGCAATATGTGCTAGATGCGCTGCTAGGCCCCCCACCAGCTCCTGATGCACCTGACGAGGAAAAGAACGTCTATACAACTCGTCAGGAGGACCACAACTTAGTTCATTGTGGCATACTATATGGGATAAGCAAGAACTTCGAAAGTGTTTCGAAAATGGCAATGCTTTTGATACCATGGGAGAATTGAAAATGATTTTTGATACACATGCTTCCGTAGAGAGTTATAATGCTTCTGAAAAGTTCTTTAGCTGCATGATGGAAGAGAACAGCTCCGTTAGTGAGCATGTACTCAAAATGTTTGGGTACGCCAATAAGCTTGTGTCCTTGGGAATAACGATTCCCATTGACCTAGTCATACATCGTGTTCTCCAATCTCCGACACCTAGCTACAAGAGCTTCGTGACAAACTATAACATGCAGGGTATAAAGAAGTCTCTTCCCGAGCTTCTATCAATGCTTAAAACTGCAGAAGTGGAGATCAGGAAAGACCATCAAGTGTTGATGATCAATAAGACCACCAGTTTCAAGAAAGACAAGAAAGGCAAACAGAAGGGAAAGAAGGGCAGCAAATTTGTTGCCACACCTGAAAAGAAATCCTGAGCTAGCCCTAAGTCTAATACCGAGTGCTACTATTGCAAGGGGACAGGCCATTGGAAGCGCAACTGCCCCAAGTATTTGGATATCGTTATTTTGTTACTTTCACAGATGATTTGAGTAGATACGGGTATATCTATTTGATGAAACATAAGTATGAAACCTTTGAAAAGTTCAAAGAATTTCAGAATGAAGTGGAAAATCATCGTAACAAAAAGATCAAATTTCTGCGGTCCGACCGTGGAGGAGAGTATCTTAGTTACGAGTTGAGCACACATATGAAAGACTGTGGAATAGTTTCACAACTCACGCCTACCGGAACACCACAACATAATGGTGTGTCAGAACGTCTTAATCGTACTTTATTGGATACGGTTCGATCTATGATGTCTCTGACTGACTTTCCACTGTCATTTTGGGGTTATGCACTGGAAACCGCTGCATTCACTTTAAATCGGGCACCATCTAAATCCATTGAAACGACACCGTATGAATTATGGTTTGGAAACAAACGTAAGTTGTCATTTCTTAAAGTTTGGGTATGCGATGTTTATGTGAAGAAACTTCAGCTGGATAAACTCGAACCCAAAGCAGAAAAATGCGTCTTCATAGGATACCCTAAAGAAACGATTGGGTATACCTTCTATCACAGATCTGAGGGCAAGGTTTTTGTTGCCAAGAATGGATCCTTTCTTGAGAAGGAGTTTCTCGCGAAAGGTGTGAGTAGTCGGAAGGTAGAACTTGAAGAGGTTATTAAACCTTCTCTTCATGAAATGGCGAGTGGCGCAGCACCGGAACTTGTTTCAGAGTTGACTTCACCTGATGAAGAGAGAGCTAATGATAATAATTATGAAACTCCGAAAGAGGACACTAGCGAACCTCGAAGGTCAAGCAGGACACGTGCAGCTCCCGAACTGTACGGATATCCTGTTATAAATTTCATGATTGATGTAATAAATGACCCTGCGACGTATGAAGAAGCGATGATGAGCCCGGATTCCAACAAATGGCTAGAAGCCATGAAATCCGAGATGGAATCCATGTACGAAAACCAGGTTTGGACCTTGGTGGACTTACCTCACAATCGAAAGGCCATTGAGAATAAATGGATTTTAAAAAGAAAAACTGATGCTGATGGTAATGTGACCATCTATAAAGCTCGACTTGTCGCAAAAGGGTTTCGACAAATTCAAGGAGTTGACTACGATGAGATATTCTCTCCTGTAGCGATGCTAAAGTCGGATAGGATTATGTTAGCAATTGCTGCATTTTTCGATTATGAAATATGGCAGATGGATGTCAAAACTGCGTTCCTTAATGGTAATATTGAAGAAGATTTGTATATGATACAACCTAAGGGTTTTGTCGATCCTAAGGATGCTGATAAGGTATGCAAGCTTCAGCGATCCATCTATGGACTGAAATAATCATCCCGGAGTTGGAATCTCCGCTTTGATGAGGTGATCAAAGAGTTTGGATTTGTCCAAACTTATGGAGAGGCTTGTATTTACAAGAAAGTGAGTGGGAGCAATGTGGCATTTCTGATATTATATGTGGATGACATATTATTGATTGGAAATGATATAGATCTTTTAAACAGTGTTAAAAGTTATCTAAACAGCAAATTTTCGATGAAGGACCTTGGTGAAGCTTCATATATATTAGGCATTAAAATCTATAGATATAGATCAAGGCGCCTAGTTGGGCTATTGCAAAGTACATACCTTGATAAGATATTAAAGAAGTTTAATATGGACGGAAGTAAGAAGGGGTTCTTACCTATGTTGCAAGGCAAGACATTGAGTAAGACTCAAAGTCCGGCTACAGCGGAAGAAAGAGAGATAATGGATAAGATCCCCTATGCCTTTGCCATAGGCTCTATAATGTACGCCATGCAATGTACAATACCGAATGTGGCACATGCTATTAGTTTGACTAGTAGGTACCAATTTGATCCAGGTTCGGAACACTGGATAGCGGTCAAGAATATCCTTAAGTACTTAAGAAGAACTAAGGATATGTTTCTTATATACGAAGGTGAAGAAGAGCTGGTCGCCAAGTGTTATGTTGATGCTAGCTTTGACACCGATCTGGATGACTCTAAGTCTCAATCCGGATATGTATTTATCTTGAACGGAGTAGCAGTTAGTTGGAGGAGTTCCAAACAACTTGTGGTGGCTGGATCAACAACGGAGGCGGAATATGTTGCTGCTTCAGAAGCGGCGCACGAAGCGGTTTGGATGAAGGAGTTCATAACAAAACTAGGTGTGGTTCCTAGTGCATTGTACCCAATGGTGATCTATTGTGACAACAATGGAGCCATAGCCAACGCCAAGGAACCAAGGTCTCAAAAGAATTCCAAGCATATTAAGCGCCGGTTTCACTCCATCCGCGAGCCTGTCAAGGATGGAGATATAAAGATTTGTAAAGTACACATGAACCTAAATGTAGCAGATCCGTTGACTAAAGTTCTCCCTAGGGAAAAACATGATCAACACCAGAACTCCAAGGGTGTTAGATTTATCACTATGTAAACTAGATTATTGTCTCTAGTGCAAGTGGGAGACTGAAGGAAATATACCCTGAGAGGCAATAATAAAGTTGTCATTATGTGTTCCTTGTATATCATAGATGTTTATTTTGCATGCTATAATTATATTGATTGGAAACATCAATACACATGTGTTTAATAAAAAAATAAAAGGTTGCTAGTTATGCCTCTCTTATAGACTAGCTCGTTGATTAACAAGATGATCAAGGTTTCCTGATCATGGACATTGGATGTTGTTAATAATGAGGTCACAACATTTGTGAAATGATGTGATGAACATTCATCCGAAGTATAGCATTACGATCAAAGTCATTATGTTTATATTGCTATAACATCATAAGAAGTAATCTTAGTCCTTAGACCATGAGATCATGTTAATTGCTAACATCGGAAGAGTGACTTGATAACATCAAACGTAACACCATAAAAGGGTGACTATAAAGTTGGGTTCAGATACTCCGAAGATGTTATGTTGAGGCTCATGGATCAAGAGTGGGATTTGTCAATCCCGATGATGGATAGATATACTCTGGGCCCTCTCGGTGATATCACATTAAGATAGCTTGCAAGCAAGTGATATGATCACTAGAATGTTATATCATAGGAACGAGAAAAGAGTGCATGTCGATAACGAGATCAAACTAGGTATTTGGATGCCGATGATCGAATCTAGGACATGTAATATATCGCGAGACAAAGGGATTAAGTTACTAGCGTTAAAGGTTCTCACGATCACATAAGTCATCGTTGAATGTGCGGGAGTCAGAATGGATCTCTAGGTCCCGCTTCTGATTATTGATTTGAGAGGAGTCTCAATTATGTCTGCATTATTCGTGAACCATAGGGTGACACACTTAAGGGTTTCCAAACACCATTTTGAGCACATATGTTTTAGACGAAATAATTGCAACGCGCTGGAATCATTTCGATGGAAACCGGAATTGTTTTGGGTGAAATTGCAGAAACTGGTTCTGCATGTGATATTGAAATGTTACAAGGGGTTTTATGTGAATATTTGTTAATTAAAGTAATTAAAAAAATTCTGAATAAAATAAATAAAATAGTTTTATTAAATGAGAGTTGCATTAAATTTGGTGGAAATTTAATGCCCGTGAGTGGAACTTTGAGTGGAGGCTAAATTGATGTGAGTGGAGCTTCCACCACATGAATGAGGAAGAGGTGGGGGAACCCCCCATGGGGGCCGGCCATAGGAAGGGGGAGCCCCCCTCTCCTATAAAAGGCCCCCTCTCCTTCCTCACAAAGTACAGCTCCTCGTGAAGGATCTCTCTCCCCCTCTAGATATATTCCCCATGGTCTCGGATTAGCGAGATACATGTTCCCGGTGGCATTTCGTCTGGAAGGAGTTGCTGCTTCCGCTGATTCGCTGGAGCGAGGAGGTGGAGGTTGTTCGGTGGCCTGAACGTGTGTGCCAGGACGGATGCGTTGCTGATTTGTGGCGCTAGGAATTCCACACGATCTTGAGATCGGCAAGCGTTCGACTACATCCACGAGTTCCAACTCATTAACAAAGCTTTATTGTCTTCGAGGGTAAGTTCTCCATGGATTCATATCCACCTGTTGCTTGTATCTAGTAGATAAATCTTGGCGTATAGTTCCCATCGTAGGAAATTTTTTGTTTTCTATGTTGCGAACCCAACAGCACCCACCTACCCTGTAACCTCCTTCCTCCCTGTGATCCCCTCCTCCTTGCTCGCCAACCTCCCCGCATCGCCCCTCCACACGACCACGCTTTCCCTCTTTGCCCATGCGATGTCAGGCTCGATCCCGAGCCGCCCGCTCGCGAGCTCCCCTCCTCCGGCTCGACCCCATCTCCGGCCGCCCGCGCGCCTCCAACCCCGTCGTCGTCCCCTCCCTCTTTGCCCCGGCCGGCGAGCCTCCTCGTCGTCGCGTCCTTGAGCTCCCTCATCGTTCATGGCTGCCATCGCTTCTCGAGCTTCGCCTCCGCGCTTGCCGGCCTCACCTCTGCCCCGAGCCCACGCAGGCATCACCTCCCCGTGGTCGCCAGCAGCCGCCGCATCCGCGTCGAACCCCGGCACAGCCCTGCGACCAAGCCCCGAGCCCTGCTGCCGTGGTGCCGCCTCTGCGCACCCCGCCAGGAACTCGTCGACCTTTGCACATCGTACATGCATGGTGACGCGTTGCTGCTCGCTGCGTGCCACGCTCAGTCATCGACTTCACCCTCCCTGCGCCGACCTCTGCGACAACCACCGGCCAGTAGCCTCGTCCACCTCTCCTACGCGTCAACCGCCTGTTGCCATGTACCTCTCCTCTTCCTAAAGGGAATATGCCCGAGAGGCAATAATAAATTGGTTATTATCTTATTTCATGTTTATGATAAATGTTTATTTCTCATGCTATAATTGTATTGATTGGAAACGTTAATACATGTGTGCTTAATAAACAAATAAAGGGTTCCTAGTTATCCCTCTCTTATAAACTATCTCGTTGATTAACAAGATGATCAAGGTTTCCTGATCATGGATATTGGATGTTTTTAATAACAAGGTCACAACATTGGTTAAATGGTGTGATGAACATTTATCCAAAGTATAGCAATACGATCAAAGTCATTGTGTTTAAATTGCTATAATATCATACGAAGTAATTCTAGTCCTTAGACCATGAGATCATGTCAATCACTAACACTAGAAGAGTAACTTGATAACATCAAACGTCACACCGTAACAGGGTGACAATAAAGGTGGGTTCAGATACTCCGAAGGTGTTATGTAGAGGCTCATGGATCAAGAGTGGGATTTGTCCATCCCAATGACGGATAGATATAATCTAGGCGCTCTCGGTGATATCACATTGAGATACCTTGCAAGCAAGTGATATGATCACTAGAATGTTATATCACGGGAACAAGAAAAGAGTGCATGTCGATAACAAGATCAAACTAGGTATGGGGATACCGATAATCGAATCTCGGACATGTAATATATGGCAAGACAAAGAGATTTAGTTACTAACTTTAAAGGTTCACACGATCACTGGAGTCATCGTTGAATGTGTGGGAGTTGGTACGGATATCCATGTCTCGCTGCTGATTATTGATCGGAGAAGGGTCTCGATCATGTATGCATTATTTGCAAACCATGGGTTGGCACACTTAAGGGATACCGACACTATTTGGAGCAAATAAGATACCAGACAAAGATTATGAAAGTGCTGGAATCATTTCGATAGACACCGGAATTGTTTCGGGTGAAATTGCTGAAACTAGTGAGTGTTTTATTTAAAGAGAAAAATGCATTTAATTTAGTGAACATTAAATGCAAGTGAGTGGAGTTGAAATTGATGTGAGTGGGCTTAGGCTGGTCCTAGTGGGAGTATCATAGCTAGTATCATGCATGCCATGTTGGTAAAAATCTGATGTGGCACAACAATTAATGAAGAAAGAGATGGTTAGAGTATCATAGGTAGATACCGTATCATAGCACGTAAAACTAGAAAATGTTCATGCAAATAAATCTTGTACACAATTTTGCATTGATATTCTACAAATTATTAAATATAGTACTAGTATGATACTACCATATGATACCATGCACTATGGAGATAGTATCATACACTAGATCATATGCATGATACTAGTAGTATGATACTACCACTATGACCAGCCTTAGTGAAAGATCCACCCACATGAATGAGGGAGAGGTGGGGGAACCCACCATGGCTGGCCAGCCATGGCCATGGGGTTGTGCCCCATCCGCTATAAAAGGAGCCCCATGGTTCCTCTCCTCTTGCACCACCTTCTCGTGAAGGTTCTCTTCCCCCTCTAGCAATTCCCCATGGTCTCAGATTAGCGAGATACATGTTTCTCGTGGCTTTTTCTGAAAGGATTTGCTGCTTCCGCTATTTTCCTAGAGCGAGGACTCGGAGGTTGTCGGGGTACCGGACGTGTGTGTGATCACGGATGCACCGCTGCTTTGCGGTGATGTACCTGCTGGACTCACTGGACTTCATCACGATCTTGAGATCGGCAAGTGTACAACTACATCATCCACGAGTACAACCTCGTAACAATTTGTCGTTCTTCAAGGGTATGTTCTCTATGGATGTATATCCACCCGTTGATTGTATCTAGGTAGATAGATCTTGGTTCTTAGTTGTTCACATCGTAGGAAACCTTTTGTTTTATATGCTACGAACCTAATAGTGGTATGAGAGCCTGATCTATGCATAGATGCTTTGCACGGGTAAAACACATATGAGTACATGGGCGTTGATGATCATGTTGTTTCATCTTCTATGTATTTTGGATATTGGTGGCATAGTGGGATGAAGCGGTCCGGACTAACTTTACATGTCCTTGCACATGAGATATGTTCCACGCTTGACATGCAACTGGTTTTGCATAAGTGGCTAGTGGGTGTATGTCTCTCCTACTATAGTCAATATCTGATTTACAACGAGTTGCTAATAATCTGGTTATCACTGTCGTGGTTCCATGTTCATAGGTAAGACCGATTCTATCATCGAAATCCCTAAGCCACGTAAAAACATGCAATTGATAAATTAGAAGCGTCTAGTTTAGTTGTTGTCGGAAAAGTGTCATGATATGGTAATATTATAATTTGAAGTATAGTTGATACTATTGAAAATTATAGCATACCTAACGTGTAAGTTCCATAGACCTTGGCCTTACACATAAAGGAATGATAAAGATCATACCACGATGCACATGTTGTGACAAATGCAAGAACCATATCATTTCATTTTATACATATGATATTTGTTTGCATCTTATATTGCTTGTATAGTGCTTTAGTAGCATTATAAGATGATCCCTAATTTAGATATCAAGATAAAATGTGTTCTTCCTTAAGTATGCACCATTAAGAAAGTTTTTCGTTTCAAGACACCACGTGATGATCGGGTGTTTTTGACTCTACGCTTTAATACAACAGGTGTAAGACAGTTTTACACACGTGAGTACTAAGGTTCGTACTTGGCGAGACTAGTATGCACAGACATGGCCTCGGAACACGGACCGAAAGGTTAAGCATAAGTCATATGATTGATATGATGCCCATATAGATGCTCGCCTTTGAAGCTACACCAACTCACGTGATAATCAGACTTGGTGTAGTGGGTTTGGTTCATGTAATCACCAAAACAACTCGAGTGATGTTGGTTTTGAGTAGGAGTTCATTTGTAATTTGGAATAGTCGAACTCAATTTATCATAAACTAAAATCGAAGTGAATTTGCATAGTTTGTTGTAGTCATTGGTGTTCATTTACTACCTTGCGCTTAGTTTTAATTGAGATAATAGAACTATATAATTCTGGATATTTACTTTAGGAACTGGTATCGTATTCTTTTGAGTGTCAATTTAAAGTTTAAAAGTCATATTGCAAACTTTCAGCAAACTCCATCTACTCCATGAAGTTTAATAATTAGTATTAAACCAAGAGTAATAATTCCAGTATTAGTATCTAAAGTATCATGTTTGCCTCCATGATTCTTGATATTCAAAAATTGTTTTAATATCAAGGTTATCTAGGAGCTAAAAGAATTGTTCCAGAAACCATCATGTGTGAAAGATATTGTGATGTCTGAAACAATGTTTAAGTTGCAATATGATAGAGTATAATTTGGTAAAATATATGTTCTCATATTGTATGAGAATCTGTGAAGGTTGGAGATGTTAGATGTCCTAATCTCCCAAAAAGGTTTTGGAAACTAACATTATACTCATGATTCGTCTTTATAGGCTATAATAGCTTGATCATGAAAGTTTTCATGATAAGGATGAATAAAAGATGTAGGTAAAATGTTTACTACACTAATAGATTACTAAAGAATGGATTTTGAAAGAACACCAAACATTTGATGATGGTGATCTACTTCAAAGTGCAAGTCCAAAGGTATCAGTATTTGACTATATATGCTTTGGACTATGTGTCATATGTATGGTGCCACTCTTGATGTTGATAGATTCTTTTAAAAAGAAAAAGAAACTGCTGAAAGAGAATTTATAAAATATTTGGCAGAAAAGAAAAGACTAGAAATGTCCAGCTAAGGTATATAGATAATAAACATGTTATGGTTGTATTCTTTGCTTGTTAAACAATGTGGTTCTTGGGTATTATATACCAAATTGATTGGTGTAAAATGTCATACAGAACAATGCAATTCATGAACTACAATGGCCTAAGTAACTAGCAAAATAATATGTGATGATGTTCATCAAAAACAAATAAAGTGTTATTATGTTTCTCGTTGACATCAAAGCTTGCCTTCAATATTTGTTTAAATAAATGTTATTTTGTTCCGGTATTATGAGAATAACGGTTGTTCAAATAATTATCGTATTTCATAGAAGTTGGATGAACTTTTACAAGTCTAGATGGAGAAATCACGTCCATAAAAACTAATGCTAAAATATCGCAAGACAAATGATTGAAAGATCACTTACGAAGTGACATCGCCCTTTAAATTATATTGGAAAGAAAACGTGAAGAAACTCCATGTTGATGGATTTTTGGAGTCTTTGATTTTGATCAATTGATGCTTGTGAGACTTTCCTCGAAATAATTGAAACTCCGTTCATATGCCAAAGAGGAACGAATGACTAACTTATTGGACATTGTGCATGTTGATGTATATAGTCCATTATATGTAGCCATGTGCGGTGGATCTTTCGACTTCATATACTTTCTCCAGAAATTTGAGTGAATATATCTACATATTTACTTAATAAGGAAGAAGTATGAAACTTTTGAAAAAAATTCAAAGACTTTCAAGATGAAGTGAAAAATCATTGTAACAAGAAAATGAAGAATTTATGATTCAATCATAAAGGAAGATATTTGAGTTACAAGTTTAGCAAAACACCTAAGATTTTGGGAATCGTTCCATGGATTTGCATTTCCCGATAAACCATAGGAGTATGGAGTGTTCGAGAGATGGAATCGAACCTTGTTTGATATGGTAAGATCAAATGTGTCATTTATAAAGCTGCCATTATATTTAAACGATTAAAGCTTTAGAGACTACTGCTTTTACACTGAAAAGAGCGCCATCGTAATCCGTTGAAATGACACCATAAAGGTTATGATTTGGGATAAAACCTGAGTTTTATTTTCTTAAATTTTGGTATGTTATGCATAAGTAAAATGTTTACAACCAAAGTCGGATAGCACGTCTTTGTAGGTTATCCCAAAGAATTTGTTGGGTATTCCTCCATAACACCGAAGACAAAAGAGTCTGTCGCTTGGAACGTGAAGTTTATTGAGAAGGAATTTTTCGCAAAAAGTTAAGTGGGAGGATAATAGAACTTTGATAAGGTTATTGAACCTTAGCTATATGTGCTAAATAGCGCAACACCGAAAAGTGTCCCGGTGGCGACCACAATGCTCATGACTCCCGTGATTACAAAGGTTATGATCTTGGAAATTAGAGTTCCTATTTGAACCATATGCGTCGGGTAACAATCAAATATCAAGATTTGATAAACAAGTCATTATTGTTTTGACAATGATGAACCGACTGCACGCAAAGAAGCGATGATGGGCCCTTCTCCATAAAATGACTAGAAATCATAAAACCCGTGATAATTTCCATACACGAGAAATCAAGTTTTTTGGACTTGGAAGACCTTCCGGAAAGGCATGAAGCATATCAGTCATGTTTTGATCTATAAAAAAATAGACATGGATGTTTGACATCTATGAAATAGTCGACATATTAAAAAGGAGTTTACGACAATGTTCAAGGAGTTAACTAAGACAAGATTTGATCTTTCATAGTGATATTTAGTCTTGACGGATTAATGTAGCAACCACTACATATAATTTGGTATATGGTAGTTGAACTAACAAAACAATGTTCTTCTAATAGAATGGTTACCTAAAACGTGTACATGACACGGTCCGAAGGGTTTTGTTAATTCAAAGGATGCTAAAAGGGCATGCAAACTTCAATGGTTGAAGTAAGCATAGCGGAGTTGGAATCTTCACCATGATGAAACTGTTAAAATGTTTAATTTCATCGGAGACGATGAAGATGCTTGCATTTGCAAGAAATTAAGTGGGAGCACGGAGACAAATTTTCAATACATTATGTAGAGTACATGTTGTTGATTGGATATGATGTATCTTTTATTGACACGGATTAAGAATTTTATTAAAACTAGGTTTCGATGAAAGACTTAAGCAAAATAGGAATATTTGGCACCAATGTCTATATAGATAGATTGAGGCGCTAATATGGTTGCGCCAGACATACATATATGAGATATTGAATGGATTCAATATGGAAACGACAATAAAGGTTCTTACCGCATGGAAATGGTTGAATCAAGATTCAAGTGTATCGACACTTGGTACGTGAAACGAGATTGAAGTGTTTTGGTACTTGGTGAGTGAAATCACATGAATATTTTGATCAATAATGTATACCATGATATGTACATATCCAAATATGTCCTATGCTCTAAATGTTATGTGCATATACCAGAATGATTCATAAGATGATCATTGAGTAATAGTAAGGATATTCTTATGATGTTTGGAAGAACTAATAATATATTTATGTAGAGGTGACAAATAGTTACAAATAATTCATTGTAAAGTGTTACATTGATACTAGTTTGTCACAACATACAAATTAAATTTATCTCAATTTAAACTATGGTTGGCATAATATAATGGAAAGGAGGTTCCATTATGAACTTGGATGAGTTCTAAAATTGATACATTGTGATGGATACTACAACAAAAGGATACATATATAACTGCTATAGTAGCATCAAATGAGGGCATTTGTGTTAAGTACTTTGTTATCAAACTAGGTGTGGTTCACAGTGAGCTAGTACTATGAAGATATATTTTGCGACAATTATATCAACATGTTTTAACCCAAAGGAACTAAAGGTATCACCAAAGTACTAAATTTATACAATGCCATCTCATTAGAGAATGAGTGATGCGTAGAGACGCAAAGATATGCAAATACACACGGACCTGAAAGTGTCAGATCCAGAGATTATGTTAACCACTAGGAAACGTGTATACACAGCACCAGAAAGCCATGGGTTTTGAATGCGCAAGTTTTACAAACTAGATTATTGACTCTAGTGCAAGTGGGAGACTAAAGGGAATATGCTCGAGAGGAAATAATAAAGTGATTATTATCTTATTCCATGTTTATGATAAATGTTTATTTCTCATGCTATAATTGTATTGACTAGAAACGTTAATACATGTGTGTTTAATAAACAAATAAAGGGTTCCTAGTTATACCTCTCTTATAAACTAGCTCATTGATTAACAAGATGATCAAGGTTTCCTGATCATGGATATTGGATGTTCTTAATAACGAGATCACAACATTGGTTGAATGATGTGATGAACATTCATCTTAAGTATAGCAATACGATCAAAGTCATTGTGTTTAAATTGCTATAACATCATACGAAGTCATTCTAGTCCTTAGACCATGAGATCATGTCAATTCACTAACACTAGAAGAGTAACTTGATAATATCAAACGTCACATCGTAACAGGCTGACAATAAAGGTGAGGTTCAGATACTCCAAAGGTGTTATGTAGAGGCTCATGGATCAAGAGTGGGATTTTTCCATCCCGATGATGGATAGATATACTCTGGGCCCTCTCGGTGATATCACATTGAGATAGCTTACAAGCAAGTGATGTGATCACTAGAATGTTATATCACGGGAACAAGAAAAGAGTGCATGTCGGTAACGAGATCAAACTAGGTATGGGGATACCGATGATCAAATTTTGGACATGTAATATGTCGCAAGACAAAGGGATTTAGTTACTAACGTTAAAGGTTCATACGATCGCTAGAGTCATCGTTGCATGTGTGGGAGTCGGTACAGATCTCCAGGTCCCGCTACTGATTATTGATCGGAGAAGGGTCTTGATCATGTCTATATTATTCGCGAACCATAGGGTGACACACTTAAGGGACACCGATACCATTTGGAGCAAATAAGATACCAGACAAAGATTATGAAATTATTGGAATCATTTCGATGGACACCGAAATTGTTTTGGGTAAAATTGCTAAAATTGGTTCTGCATGTGATATTGAAATGTTGCAGGGGGTTTTATGTGAATGTTTGTTAATTAAAGTAATTAACAAAATTCTAAATAAAACAAATAAAAGTGTTTTATTTAAAGAGAAAAATGCATTTAATTTAGTGGACATTAAATGCAAGTGAGTGGAGTTGAAATTGCTGTGAGTGGGCTTAGTGGAAGCTCCACCCACATGAATGAGGGAGAGGTGGGGGCACCCACCATGGACGGCCAGCCATGGCCATGGGGCTGCACCCCATCCCCTATAAAAGGAGCCACATGGCTCATCTCCTCTTGCACCACCTCCTCGTGAAGGTTCTCTTCCCCCTCTAGCAATTCCCCATGGTTTCGGATTAGGAAGATACATGTTCCCAGTGGCTTTTTCTGAAAGGATTTGCTTCTTCCACTTCTTTGCTAGAGCGAGGACTCGGAGGTTGTCGGGTACCGGACGTGTGTGCAATCATGGATGCACCGCTACTTTGTGGTGCTGGACTTGCTGGTGCTGGACCTGCTAGACTCGCTGGACTTCATCACGATGTTGAGATCAGCAAGTGTACGACTACATCATCCATGAGGACAACCTCGTAACGCTTCTTTTCTCTTCAAGGGTATGTTCTCTATGGATGTATATCCACCCGTTGATTGTATCTAGGTACATAGATCTTGGTGCTTAGTTGTTCACATCGTAGGAATTTTTTTGTTTTCTATGCTGCGAACCCAACACTTTTATGTTCTGCGACGCCATCCTGCTTGTGTTGTAAGTAGATGCTTGCACGTGGTGGTGCTTGTGTTGTGCCCCCCACGGCCCCGCTGGTACTTGGTGACTAGGGCCTTCTACATGACCTCCAGCGCTCCACCTGTGGCTCCCTGGTGATGCAAATTGTGGCGTGTGTATGTGTGTTGAGGCGGCTACTCCTACGACTATGATCGGCTATCGTGGGACTACGGTTAACGGCGGCATAGGCTACCTCGTGTGCAAAGATGAACAAGGGGACTCGGTGATGCACGAACAAACTACTTCTAGGACCAACATATGAAAAGATCTTCCTTGCCGACAATCTCAGCTCGATGCCGATGGTTCCTAGGGATGCACATGGTGCCACTCAAGACCCTTCCCAGACCCCAACCCCGAAGACCGAACCCTGAAGAGCCCGATTGCGAGGATGCAAAGGCCCAAACCGAACCCCTCCGAGACCCCAAGATCTTCAATCCGAGATGTGTGACCCCGATCCGAGCCCCCTATTTTATAAATTTTCATCTATATATCTTGTTGCATATAAATTGTTCATGCTCGCATACATATTCATTTCTTTGGGGTACTTTGTCGATTCACCTCATAATTAAATATGGAGACTATATGCGGGCTATTCTAGTCATATTTTGTCTCCATTTGTAGCATACTGGAGCCATGTTTTGTCTTGTTAATACAAAATTTAAATTGCAGGGTACCAAAACAACATGAATCTCCCAATTAATTGTCGGACCCCATTCCATTTAATATTTCCTAATTGCATCGTGTATTTGCCATGTCATACATCATACATGCATCATACCCGATCTTCTGTCATAGTATTAAATAGTGCATCTGATGTTTCTTTTAGTGATTTGCTTCTTCACGGATTAGGCCGATGAGTTGATGCGAGTGTTGACCCTATCTTCGGATGAACCTTTGGTAGTGTTTCCTAGGCGAGCATTCCCCTTTCTACCTATTTTGCATTTATAGTCTTTACGTATTCCTGTTGATCTATTACTACCCGTATTGCGATGCTTTAGTTTCCATACCATTTATATCTCTTGTAACCTCTATACTGTCTTGGACACCTCCTATTGCCTGTTGTTTGGTAGATAGTTGGCCTTGCAAGTTGTAGTTGCTTGCTCAGGTGTTGGTTCGAGTCGTCGAGTTCCACCATTGTTGGAAGGTTGGCAGATGCTTAATGGTGGAGATGATCATGGCTTTTATTATAACTTATCAATTAAAATGCTAGAAATAGATATAATGAAGAGGCACCGGTGGGTAATAGATGTTATTTGGTTTTTATCCGTCCACTTATGTCCACCTAGGACTCGAGTTCTTGACACATGTTCCGAGATCGAACGTGCTAACCACATGTGGGGTGTGCGGGCACCCCTATCGGCTTACTACCTGATTTCAAAGTATTGTACTAGGGCTCACAAAACTAGTTCGGGCTTTATACGTTACCTACTGTACCTATGCCATGTATGACATGTTTATTACCTGTTCCTCGATGAGCGTTTATTACTGTTGTGTAGGTGTGACCCTTTGTCATGAGAATATATTGTCTATGGCCTCTGCTCGCGTGACAAGTGCATGCAACCTCAGGGTCCGTACGAGGATTAGCTATACCTCATACGAGTAGCTCTTTCGGATGGCCCCCATGTACTTGCTTTCGGTTTGGGAAAGCGTCGTGTCTGAAGCCCCTCCGACATACCGATGGGTGTATGTTAATTGATCTGGCAAAAAGGGTGAAAGTGCATGTGGAAACTTTGGTACACCCCTGCAGGGTTAAATCTTTTCGAAAAGCTGTGTCCGCGGTTATGGATGACTTGAAGCATAGTTCTCAATCATAGAAAACTATAACTAAAGAATTACTATTATAATTTGACTTGAATTTGATATGACTAGTAAAGTTGGATAACCACCATGGAATGAATGAATAAAACTGCCAACTGTGTGAGTTTCCTCGGAAGGACTTTCTCGTTTGGTATCGAGGGGGAAATACCAGAATGGGTATGTTTGGTATTAGTAACAGGTTGATTTACGAATAGGTCTTTCTTATCCCTCTCTGATAGCCGACAATTGTATCGAGTCTCTATAGGCTGTGTAGTGCATGCTTTGTTGCCGCTTAAGTCCACCATACCTATGTCGGCGAGAGCCGCCGAATTCTAGACTCGTCGTGTACTGGCCTCGGTACTGATCGCTCTCTTTTTTATTTGCCCTTTGTCGGCACCCCTTTTGTTGTAGCAGGTTTGAGATCGATGTCATTAGCAGGGTTACCCTTCCGGCTTGGCCTAGGCAGGGTTATGGACGTTATTGGTTATTCTTCAGGTCTCTTAGCCCCATTTGCATCTTATTCGTACTCGGATGTTGTATCGTTTTCAAGGTGATTTGGATCTTTGTACTGTACTCTTGACTCATGGAGTCATTGTTGTATATATATGTTTCTGTGGGTTCCATCATGGACTATTGTGTAATGATATTACTTTGTTTTTCACCCGCACGCAAGTGTCCAGTGGGCATCTTTGAATCGTTTCTGTGCGGGTTTGGCGAGCATCGCTAAAACTTGCATAGGGCCAATTCGAGGGTGTTACAACGGCCTCCATGCAACCTTCCCCGACGCGGCCAGTTGATACCGACGGGGTCAGCCGATGCTGACGTGGCCAGGGGCGTGGTCTCCACGGGCTGTCGGTGGCGCAGTGATGCCGGGTGGCTGCTGGGAGCACAGGAGGTAGGGGCTTGTGGTCGACCGGGGATTGACGGAGCTTGGCCATGTCGAGGTGGCGGCCGGAGGAATGGCGGCGCGGTCAGGCGAGTGGCAGCGCGGTCAGGCGAGGGATGTCGAACGCGAGGAAATTTCCGCGTGAAGCGGTTGGTGCTCCCGCGGTGATGTTTGCTGACATGGCGTCTTACCCAAAATATGGCTAGTCTTACCCAAAAATGGGTAGGAGGGGCTGAAAAATGGGTGATCACCCAAAAACATTTTGGT
Organism: Avena insularis; assembly: GCA_023614405.1. Taxonomy (NCBI): domain Eukaryota; kingdom Viridiplantae; phylum Streptophyta; class Magnoliopsida; order Poales; family Poaceae; genus Avena; species Avena insularis. Next base: position 548,490,835 of record CM042690.1, read on the forward strand.
GGGGGTCGCTTTTAGGTAAGCTATTGATGCTGTGTTTCTACCCCTCTTACCCAAAAAAGCGGTTATTGGCCCTCTTACCTATATATGGGTAAGCTCTTGGAGATGCTGTCAGTGTCCATGATAAGCACCGTGCTAGTACAAGAAGAACCAAGCACGATTCCCATGCACAATCTGTCTCCCTCGGTGGTTACTCGGTGGTTAGGTTCTATCTTAGGGTTCCACGAAGCACGGAATCAAAGCAACCCTAATTCCTCAACTAGTTCATGCTGGCGCGCGTTGTCGCGTTCGTCCACTTTAGCAATTTATTGATAAGATTTGGTAAGAAAACAGAGAAAGCATGGTCGTCAAGTTTCTTTTTTCGCGCAAGAAATTATTTATAGTCAGGAGTGCCTATGGTCTGGCGATGGAGAAAACCTAGCGGGAGTCAACACAGTCATCAAGTTTAGCTACTAATGGTACAAGGAAAATCTGGAACCTTGTTTGGGAAAGCAATGTGCCACTCAAAGTCTAACACTTTGCTTGGAGACTCATTATAGACTCCTTGCCTACGTGGCGGAACAAGTGTACAGGAACTCTCGAGGTCATACATTAATGCTCTCTATGTGGTGTTGAAACAGAAGAAAACTTTCATGCCTTTGTCCGATGTCCATTAGCTAAACAATTGTGGTTATTCACGAAAGAAGTTTAAGAAATTTCATCGACTGATTTAATATAAAATTCAGGCTCGGACTGGCTGCTCAATGTACTGTTGGGAATGTGTGAGAGCAGTATTGATATGTTGTTTATGACACTGGGGTATTTGGCATGTGCGGGGTGAAGTTGTTCATGATAAACCTGCGCCACCCCTGGAAGCTTCACGTCGATTCCTAATAAGTTATTTGGAATCCCTGGTACAAATCAAAAATCATCCAATAGAGGATATTATTAAAGGCAAGTTTATTGCAACCATAGAGGAAAAGCTGTTTCATGCTCCGGGAGAGAAATCAAAAGCCTTGCCTCAAAACTGGAAGCCACCTGATATGGCTCCTTTGCTGGTGATGGAAGATTAGGTGCAGGCACGGTCGCTCGAGATCACTGCGGGGCAATTATCTTTTCTGCTTGTCGACATGTAATCTACTCTCGAGGACCATTGGAGGAAGAGTTGCAAGCAATCAGGGAAGAGCTTAGCTCTCGCACTACATTTATGCAATCTGTCGTTAGTCATTGAGACTGACTGTTTGGAGGCTTTGAAGTTGTTGAAGACCCAAGATGTTGGTCGCTCGGTCCACTATTCGGTAGTAGAGGAGATTAATTCACTGCTTAGCTTCCGTCAAACTTGTATTACTCACATTATTCGAGATTATAACAAGGGTAGCCACTTTATGGCGAATTATGCTAGAACTGAATCTCGTACTGCAGTTTGCCTCTTCACTCAGGTCCTGAGGACCTAGTAAACATATGTTGTAAGGATTATTACTCTGAATTATCTGAGTAATAAAAGTGTTTCATTCGTAAAAAATAAGAGAAAAAAACATAGAAGTCAAGATGGATTTGTGTTAGAAAGATTTTATTTTAACATCTGTTAGAAATAATGGGCTAAATAAATAAGCCCATATAGATTTCAGATTTTTCCTAAATCTCAAAGCCCATGTGTGTGGAAGCCCATGTGTGATTTGGCCCAATTTGGTGGCAGCTCACATTTGAATGGAGTGGGAGCTAAAGTTTAGTCCCACATGGAAAGTTGGAGGAGAGTTACACCACCTTATAAGGTGGAGTGGTTCACCACTTAGTAAAGTGAGTGAGAAGAGGAGAACTACATGCGTGCTCCTCCTTCGATGACGACGCCGCTCGCCCGCCCGCTCGTCACGTCACGTCACAACGCGCGAGCCGAGCTTTATTTTTGCTGCTTGGGAAAACTTGTGCGGTTTTGACAGACGTGACAATAGTTAGCATATTCGGGTCGCTCCCGGATCGTGGGCTATCTGTAACCGACCCGAACGTGCGCAACGTGGGCTTGGTCCACGACGTGCCCTATGCGGGGTTCCCGAGCCGCTCTATATAAACTCCAGTGCGGCTTCCACCACGCACATACCGAAAACCAATCTAGGTTTTGCCAACCTCTCTGCTTGCGTCGCCACCGTAGTCTACTCCATCCCGCTTGCCGGCGTGCACCGGCGGACGGGAGAGCAGGTCTCCGGAACCGCTCGCCTTTGCGATCCTGTACGAGAGAGGGCGAATAAGGTTTTTGGGAAGCGCGTATCGCTCATGTTACGCATCACGGCTCGTCTTCCATCCAAGTCGGGCGGTGTTGCCTATCATCGTCTTCGCCGCCGCTTCGACCAATCTTCCCAAGGCTATCTGCGACATTACGCAATCGAACGATACGGCGACGTCTTCTTGTTCGGTTATTAATCATGTTCTGCGAGTACATGTTTAGCTGCTGCCTGTTTCCGTTCATCTTGTTGTTTAGTACATCTAGTATGTTCGAGTTACATGTGCGAGTAGCTGGTATTATCATGTTTAATATTCTGGAATTAATCACGGAAATTGTGCCTAATTATCCAACAATCCAAAAACCTTATTATAGGCAATTTTCCGAGATAAACATGGGACACTTGGCCGATGCGATGAAGCCGGAAAAGTTTACCGGTGTTCACTTTAAGAGGTGGCAGTATAAGACCACCATGTGGCTGCAAAATCTGAAAGTATTCGAGGCTAGTGAGGGTTTACCTAAAGGAACTATATCTGAACAAGATCAGAACAAGTTTAAAGAAACCAATCTTGCCTTTGTGGGATGCGTTCTGAGTGTTCTTGACAACAAGCTGTTTGATGTGTACATGCACTTCAAAGATGGCAAAGAGCTCTGGGAGGCACTGAACGCTAAGTTCAGTGTAACAGATGCTGGCAGTGAATTGTACATCATGGAGAACTTTCACGATTACAGGATGGTTAACAATCGTTATGTAGTCAAACAAGCTCATGAGATACAGTGCTTTGCCAAGGAGCTTGAAATCCTTAAGTGTAACTTACCTGACAAGTTTGTGGCTGGGTGCATCATTGCAAAGTTGCCTTCTTCATGGAGGAATTTCGCCACAACTCTCAAGCATAAGAGACAAGAGATATCGGTTGAAAACCTGATAGCGTCTCTTGATGTTGAGGAGAAGGCTCTGCCAAGGACACCGCTGAGAAAGGAGGCGAGGGTCGTCCTAGCGCCAACATGGTGCAGAAGAGGACCTTCGGCAAGAACAAAGGGAACTATAAGCCCTCCTTCAACAAGCCTAAAAAGACTACAACCTTTAAGAAGAAGAAGAAGCCGAACAAGGCCAAGCTAGGTTGCTTTACCTGTGGAGAGCTCGGGCACTTTTCCAAGGACTGCCCAGAACGTGCAGATCGTAAAGGGAAAAAGGGGAAGACTGTCAACGTCGTGACTGCTAGCAATGCTGATGGGTATGGTAATCTATTTATTGTTCTTTCAGTTTTTCAATCACCATGTTGGTGGATTGATACGGGTGCTAATATTCATGTGTGTGCTGACATCTCTATGTTCACTTCTTATCGTCGCCGGATTCATCCGTCCTAATGGGGAATGGGTCACATGCTTCGCTCATGGTGTTGTACGGTGGATCTGAAGTTCACTTCGGGAAAGATCGCAAATGAAGAACATGCAGATGTCCCTTCCATGAACAAGAATCTAGTTAGCGGCCCTTCTATGCAGAGATGGGTTTAAGGTTGTTTTTGAGTCTAATAAAGTCATTGTGTCGAGACATGGACAATTTATTGGTAAAGGATATGAGTGCGGAGGGTTGTTCCGCTTTTCACTTTCAGATTTTTGTAATAAGTCTGTAAACCATATTTGTGGTGGTGTTAATGATGATACCAGTGTTTGGCATTCTCGTTTATGTCACCTTAATTTTGGTTTGATGTCCAAGTTGTCCAATATGATTTTAATTCCAAATTTCACTATTGCCAAAGGTTCAAAGTGCCATAGTTGTGTGCAATCAAAGCAACCTCGAAAGCCTCACAAGGCGTACCGAGGAGAGAAACTTGGCACCTCTGAGCTCATACATTCGATCTTTGTGAGATGAATGGTGTGTTGACAAAAGGTGAAAAGAGATATTTCATGACTTTGATTGATGATGCGACTAGATACTGCTATGTTTATTTGTTGCACACAGAAGGTGAACTACTTTAAAATTTATAAAGCCGAAGTTGAAAATCAACTAGAGAGAAAGATCAAACGTCTTAGGTCGGATCATGGTGGTGAATATTTCCCAAAATCTTGATGAATTCTGTGAGGAACATGGCATTATTCATGAAAGGACTCCCTACTCGCCTCAATCAAACGGGGTTGCCGAGAGGAAAAGCCGCACGCTGACTGACTTGGTGAATTCCATGTTAGCCACCGCTGGTTTATCTAAGGCATGGTGGGGGAGGCCTTGTTGACAGTGTGTCATGTCCTAAATAGAGTTCCTAACAAGAATAAAGATAAAACCCCTTATGAGGAGTGGGCTGGGAGAAAACCATCACTTTCTTACTTGCACTTGGGGTGTTTGGCTAAGGTCAACATACCGATTCCTAAGAAACACAAACTTGGACCAAAGATGGATTGCATCTTTCTAGGATATGCTCCACGAGTGTAGGCTATAGATTTTAGTAGTTAAATCGAGGTTCTGATATGCATGTTGATACTATAATGGAATCTCGTGATGCAACATTCTTTGAGAATATGTTTCCTATGAAAGACATGCATAGCACTGCTAGAATTTCTTCTGAAATACTTCCTGAAACTAGTGCATCTAGTGAGAATTTTGAGCAACCACGTGAGGAAGAAGTCCTAGAGAAGGATGACAATGAAGCTCCTACACGGAGTAAGAGACAGAGGGTTGCAAAATCCTTTGGAGATGATTTCATTGTGTACCTTGTGGATGATACTCCCACTTCCATTGCAGAGGCATATGCATCTCCGATGCGAGATGATTGGAAAGAAGCTGTCATAATGAGATGGACTCGATTCTTTCTAATGGAACTTGGGAACTATCAGAACGACCCCATGGATGTAAGCCTGTGGGTTGCAAGTGGGTGTTCAAGAAGAAGCTAAGGCCTGATGGTACTATTGAAAAGTACAAGGCTCGGCTTGTAGCAAAAGGCTACACCCAGAGAGAAGGTGAAAATTACTTTGACACCTATTCACCTGTTACTAGACTGACCACCATTCGAGTACTAATATCCCTGGCTTCTTCTTATGGTCTTATCGTTCATCAAATGGACGTTAAGACAGCTTTCCTCAATGGAGAGTTGGAAGAGGAGATCTATATGGATCAGCCTGATGGGTTTGTGGTAAAAGGTGAAGAGAGAAAGGTGTGCAAGTTGTTAAAATCTTTATATGGCCTGAAGCAAGCACCTAAGCAATGGCATGAGAAGTTTGACAGAACATTAACTTCTGTTGGCTTTGTCGTTAATGAGGCTGACAAGTACGTCTACTATCGCCATGGTGGGGGCGAAGGTGTTATATTATGTTTGTACGTGGATGACATCCTTATCTTTGGTACAAACATGAATGTGATAAATGAAGTTAAGTCCTTTCTGTCAAAGAGCTTTGATATGAAAGATCTGGGAGAAGCTGATGTTATTCTGAATATCAAGCTGATTAAGCACGAGAGTGGGATTACTTTGACGCAATCACACTATGTTGAGAAGATCTTGAACCGTTTCGGTTTTGTTGATGGCAAGTCTTATCTAACACCTTATGATCCCAGTGTGACATTACGGAAAAACAAGAAAGAGCCGAAAGAACAATTGAGATACTCTCAAATCGTTGGCTCACTCATGTACTTAGCTAGCGCGACAAGAACCGACATCTTTTTTGCTGTGAGCAAGTTGAGTAGGTTCATGTCTAACCCGGGTACTGAACATTGGTGTGCACTTGAAAGGGTCATGCGCTATCTATGTGGTACAATGAGTTATGGGATACACTATTCGGGGCATCCAGCGGTGCTCGAAGGATACAATGATGCGAACTGGATCTTGGATGTATATGAACTCTACGCCACTAGTGGGTATGTATTTACCTTTGGAGGTGACGCGGTATCATGGAGATCTTGCAAACAAACCATATTGACAAGGTCGACTATGGAAGAAGAACTTGCTGCTTTAGACACAACCACTGTAGAGTCAGAATGGTTGCGTGAACTCTTGATGGACTTGCCGGTGGTTGAGAAACCTATACCGGCCATCCTCTTGAATTGTGATAATCAAACTATTATTGTCAAAGTGAACAATTCTAAGGATAACGCAAAGTCATCAAGACACGTCAAGAGACGTTTGAAGTCTGTCAGGAAATTGAGAAACTCCGGAGTAATTACCGTTACGTATATTCAAACTGACAAAAACCTGGCAGATCCCTTTACAAAGGGACTATCACGAAACGTGATAGAAAGTGCATCGAGAGAGATGGATTTGAGACCCATGGATGTTACACAGTAGTGGTAACCCAACCTTTTTGAGCGGAGATCCCGTGAATTAGGACCTGGGAAAAACAAGCTAGTGGTGTGACGGAGGAGAGTATTAGACAACCCTCTCTATGTGAAGATGTACAACTCTCAAAGCTGTAAGGCAGGTTGGCAACATGCCTTAATGTGTTTTTGTTAGCTATGATTAGCAAAGATGCTGTCCTACAGAGCATTCTTGAAAGAACACACCTATACGAGTTCTGATTGTTAAACGTCGCAATCTATGAGATTTGGGTGATCTCTAGTAAACTCATGAAGAGACCAAGTAGTATGACGCATATGCTACACCCGCGGGGTAGGCTACTGGCAGCCAGGTACTAGTTATGACTTTGTGTGAAACCTAAAAGCACTAAACTTGCAATTCAAGGTTCGTCCATTGTTCAAGTTGCTGATAGACGTAGCTCAAGGTTCTAGGCAAAAGTTTAACTTAACAGTCTCTGCTGAAACACTGGTATATAAACAAGTAGCGAGAATTGGTAAATCTTTAAATGGGCATTTGAGATCTGGTGGGGGTTGTTAGAAATAATGGGCTAAATAAATAAGCCCATATAGATTTCAGATTTTTCCTAAATCTCAAAGCCCATGTGTGATTTGGCCCAATTTGGTGGCAGCTCACATATGAGTGGAGTGGGAGCTAAAGTTTAGTCCCACATGGAAAGTTGGAGGAGAGTTACACCACCTTATAAGGTGGAGTGGTTCACCACTTAGTAAAGTGAGTGAGAAGAGGAGAACTACACGCGCGCTCCTCCTCCTCCTTCATCACGCCCGCCAACGCCATGAGCCGAGCTTTATTTTTGCTCCTTGGAAAAACTTGTGCGGTTTTGACAGACGTGTCAACAGTTAGCCTATTCGGGTCGCTCCCGGATCGTAGGCTATCTGTAACCGACCCGAACATGCGCAACGTGGGCTTGGTCCACGACGTGCCCTATGCGGGATTCCCGAGCCGCTCTATATAAACTCCAGTGCGGCTTCCACCACGCACATACCAAAAACCAATCTAGGGTTTGCCAACCTCTCTGCTTGCGCCGCCACCGTAGTCTACTCCATCCCGCTTGCCGGCGTGCACCAACGGACGGGAGAGCAGGTCTCCGGAACCGCTCGCCTTTGCGATCCTGTACGGGAGAGGGCGAATAAGGTTTTTGGGAAGCGCCCCGCGCGACTACTCAAGTTCTGCATCACGGCTCGTCTTCCATCCAAGTCGGGCGGTGTTGCCTATCGTCGTCTTCGCCGCCGACTGCTTCGACCAATCTTCCCCAAGGCTACTGCTGCGATTACTGCAATCGAACGGTACGTGCGCGACGTCTTTGTCTGGTTATTAATCATGTTCTGCGAGTACATGTTTAGCTGCTGTCTGTTTCCGTTCATCTTGTTGTTTAGTACATCTAGTATGTTCGAGTTACATGTGCGAGTAGCTGGTATTATCATGTTTAATATTCTGAAATTAATCACGGAAATTGTGCCTAATTATCCAACAATATCTGTCCAAGCATGGATGAGTGACAAGACTTAACTTAACCATTGTACAAGATGCGCACTCGCTTCATCGCGCAGCCTACCGCATGTTGTCGCATGGCATGTATTGTCTGGTGCGGCATAATGTGGACATTTTGGTTGGCTCAAGGCATTCATATTAACATACTTGTATGCCAACCTAAAATAGCCCTTCACGTCCGGCTACATAGAGACTACTATACGGACACCAGGCCAACTATAATAACACAATCTAGTTTCTATCTTTTGCGTTGGCAAGTATATTTTTTACTATTATCATTAACAAATTGAAATACTATAAAACACACAGTGAGATGAGTTATTGCAGTTTGCATAAGACTGGATCATTTTCAATATTGTGGTTCCTTTCCCGACTGCATTTTATCGCAGGATAGGAGATACACCTAAATCTGATTTCTTAACTATAGAATGGCCACCGTTCATATAATGAAATGAAAGAAAAACAATATGAGAATGAACTGAGTGAATGCTTAACATCAGAGCACCGGGACATTCTCCATAAACCAAGCAGTAGCAGAATTCTAGAAAGTATGACTCTTTACGGTCAATTTTTACACGATAGTAATAGGTTCACCGTTAGAGCTAGCCGACGCTCCCCGGCTACTAACTCATATGTGAGAGAATAGGCTCGCTCCCATGCCGTCCCCCGCGGGTGACACAAGGGCGCTACCCTAGCACCGCGAGAGCCACCCGCGGCGGCATTCCCCTCCGCCGCTATCGCCGGCGCTGGCCGCGGTGGCGGCGGGCCCAGCGCCGAAAGGGACGGTTAGAGCAAATCACGGTGATAGTTCGCTGGTGGCGGTTGGGGATGGTGTTGTGGTTCGGCTGCTCGTGGCGGTTAGGACGGCGCATGGGGTCGTGTGGCTGTCCCCTGGGCAGGAGATCCGATGGTGGAGGTCGTCTGCCTGCGGCGGCTGGGCCGGCACCCGGGTCACGATATGCGGTGGCTTCTCCTTCGGGCATCGGCGCATGGTGTGGTGGCTGCGGTCGTAGATCTAGACTCCTACCTAGATCCGCCATTAGCGCGGTGCGTGGGAGGCGGCGCGTTGTTTCTTTTTTTTTTGTTGCATCAACAATAATCTTATGCATATGACGTCATTGTACGTGCCAGGTTAGGATTGTTCCATGGTTGAGTCACCTGCAAAGCCGTTGGACTCGTCGACAGGGCTGGCGGCCAGTTGGGGTACTTTCCTTTCTTCCTTAGTCACCAAGGTTCCATTTCTTTCACGAAGCAAAACCCCCTATAAAACACAACTCGCCCAAACACGGATCAAACAGCCCCAGAAAAAGCACCCAGAAAAAAGGGCGAAAAGGGGAAAGGAACAAATGGACGGGCACGTCGGCAAGTTCTTCGAGTCGGTGAGCTCGATCTTCCGCGGCAGCGACACCCTCCCCGTCTGCGACCGCGACATCATCGCAGTAAGCGCCCCCGACCCCGACCCCCACACCCGCCCCTTCCTTGAGAAGCCCCATGGATGCCTCTAGCTTGGGCCTTCTCCTACTTCGCTGTGTTGTTGGGGAGCCGAATTTCCGCTTGGATGTGCGGGGATTCACGAATTAGGAACGCTTTGACAATCCGTGCCGGCCTGTTAGTTCTCGTGCCTCAGGAAGTCGTGTGAAATTTTGATTTCAATCATGGGGAATTAGGGGTTTGCTCGACTGCCGAACCCCTAGATACTGCTTCATGCTTGTTCAGGGATTATGGCGCTCAGGGATCAGATATTATGTGAATTTTTACTTTACTTGATTAATCTATTCTCGTGCGTCAACCTAGGCAAACCATTTATCTCACCGATTGTCTTCTCGGAAAAAGTAAGAAAGAATCTGACCGATTGTACACTGCCATATCAAAGTGCGTTGTGTTTGCGGGGGCGAATTTCCGGAATGTGCCCGGATTGACGAATAAGATGTGTCTTGTTTACACCATGTTTCTGGCATGGCAGCCTTTGATTCTCAGCGAATTGTCAGGAAATTTGGGTGTGATCATGTGTATTGGGGGGCTAACGAATCCTCAGTTCATGTCTGCTTTCTTCTATTCCAGATTGATTTTGTTGTTTCATTGGCTCTGCAGCGCTCAAGGATGAAACATTATGGCATTTGATGTTTCTTTAACTGATTACTCTATTCTGAGATATGGTCTAGATCTGCTGTTGAATCATAAAATTACCTTACATTCCACCCCCACCTACTCTATGTGAAGCTAGATGACCATTATCCAACCGTGTGCTTCCATGTCCAATTGGATCGTTCTTGATCATACACTCTTATGTGTTCTCGTCTAATCTATCATTGTGTGTGTTTTTGTATCAGGGTTGTGAGACAGAGGTTGCTGATGCTGCAAATGAAGAACAAAAGAATGAGAGCCTCATGAGGCTGTCATGGGCGCTTGTTCACTCTGGGCAGTCTGAGGATGTCAACCGTGGCACTGGAATGCTTGAAGGTGATGCGTCCATTTGATATACACTTTTAATGATAATAGGAGTTGACTGATATGAGTAGTTACTACTTCCAAGATATGATTGTTCACTGGATTTTCTGAACACCTCTATGAAAACGTGCGTATTCTAAATAGGATTCACCCAGTACCTAACTTATTCGGTGTGTTTGTTTCCCACGTTCATTCTGATTTTGTTTCAACATGGTACTACCTCTGATCCAAATTAGTTGTCGCGGGTTCTTTGAACCTAGACAGATTTAGGCAACATTTTTCCTAAATCTGCGACAATTAATTTGGATCGGAGGGAGTAGTATATTCTAATTTTTCAATTTTCAACTGTTTAGCTTTAATTCTGTTGAGAATCTTTCAATTGAGAACATTTATTAAGTTGGAGGGCCACACTCGCATGGCATGTTTAGGTTCCTGAGGTGTCCTGAATTTGGAGCACCAATTACGTTAATTAGTTGTGCTATTTTTCCTCTTCTTAAAGCAATAATGCAGACTCTTTCGTGTATTCTTCAAAAAAATTGAAGTATCCCTCCCTGTAGATTTCCATGCCAGTGCTTCTGTCTGGTTTCGAACAGCCATGTCTGAAGAAACCCAACTGTAGTGTCATTAATATGTGATTCCGTTGGTCAAAGTAAAACATGCGGAGTTCAAAGGAATTTAGAGCACATATGAGTGATCAACAACGTATGATACCCAAATCCTAAATGTAGCCCTTATCCTAAGCTTCCAATCTGGCACATTCATGTGAATCATGCCAATCCTACTGGCTATAAGATTGTTGTTCACACTAACATTCTCTATCTGAACTTTCGTCCCGGATAGAGCTCATAATTTACGCTGGTATTTTGCAGCTTCGTTGGGCAAGTCTAATAGCTCGTTACAAACAAGAGAGAAGCTCTATTTGTTGGCTGTTGGACATTACAGAAATGGGGACTACACAAGAAGTCGTGAAATTCTGGAAAGATGCATAGAGGTTTGATTTCTTGACATATCATTTCATTTGTTGTTACTGCCATCAGCTCTTGACCACTATTCCCATCATTACCATTATGTTTACTTGGTTCGGTAACTTTTGTGGGGTAGTAACCTGCTAATTGAGAGAGTTTAGCTTTTCATTCTAATATTGTGTCTTCATCAAAATACGACATGCCTTTATTTATTTAAAGAAAGTCCAAATTAGGACTCATATATGAATTCTGATCATGGTTACTAAAAAATTGCTAAAAAAATGAAGGTATTATGCTGGAAAGCGTGCCATTTACTATGCACAATTGCTCTATTTAGTACAGATTGCTACCAATTTTGTTTATTGTAATTTCATTTTGCTTCTTTATTAAATATTTCTTGGTGATGATAGTACGACTCATCGTAGAAATATGTTCAGTCTATGGCTGCACTTTGTACTGTTTATTTAAATCATGAAATACTTCTGAATTTGATGCTAAATTTCTAACTAATATGCACTATCACGTTTTCTCCAGATTCAACCTGACTGGAGGCAAGCTCTAACTCTGCAAAGGCTCCTTGAAGAGAAAACCAAAAGAGGTAGGATATGTCAATTAACATACTGTGTCCAATCTGAGACTAGATAACTGAATGTAGAGTGTTGTTTAGTTTCTTCCATTCCAGACTAGATAAATGAATGTTCTAGTTGGTTGTGCTACCGCAAATGTCAATTTAGCAGCAAATGATGTTCACATATACTGCAAGCTGAGGATCACCACATCCGCTTTGGCACCATTGAAATTGAGATCAAGAAAGCACATGTTAAGAGTTATATGCTCTCTGTTTTTTCACATGCCACGAAATTAGACGTTTGGCCATCCTGTGGTTATTTGTCATACCACTTCTGACCTGTGCCACTTGGTTCCTTTCAAAGGATTGACATGAATGGCTGGTGTTTAAATGCAGATGGTTTGATTGGCATGGCCATTATCACGGGCGCCTTTGGAGTTGTGGGGCTTGTTGCCGGTGGAATCATAGCCGCTGCGTCATCATCAAGGAAGAAATGAGGCTCTAGTATGAAGTTGCTAAGATGATCGGATGAGAAAGAACTTGATGTAAACTTGGGTCGTCTTACTTTAGTACTTGTTGCAGCCATATGCAGACTCGTAGTCATCTTTACATGTTAGACCAATTACCTTGTGTTGAAACAAGAGACGTGTTCGTATCTAGTATGAGCTTCAGGGTAGATACGAGACCACCCTGAGTTGTCAGGTTTCAAAATTTCTACAGTTCTGTACTGTTGCTGTTTCAGAATAGATGAATGCACGTTAAGCTGATGCTATTCCCCCTTACAAACAGATGTTGTGTGATCATTCTGATATTCCCCCTTACAAACAGATATAATAGGAGATGTTCATATCTACTCCCTCTGTTCGGAAATATAAGACGTTTTAGTTTTATGAATCGAATGTATCTAGACATCTTTTAGTATATAGGTTCGTAGAGGTCCAGAGTGAACCTATATACTAAAAAGTGTCTTAGTATATAGGTTCGTAGAGGTCCAGAGTGAACCTATATACTAAAAAGTGTCTAGATACACTCATTGCACAAAGCTAAAACGTCTTATATTTCCGAACGGAGGGAGTAACAGTGAGAACAATAGCATAAGATGGAAATATGAGAGATCTTGATGAGAAAAGTGAGACTTATTTGGTCTTTCCACATGTAACAAAGTTGCAGGTGACCGTCGAACCCAACACAAGATGATAAGTACGGTCCGTGGGGACCTTTATTTGATACAAACACCCACACAATTTTACACATCCCTTTTGCAAATAGAATTCTTTCAATCTTCGCTCCCTACCAGGGCTAGCAAGATATCCAGGTAATACCCGGAACAATCGCCGACGACATCCTTGGTCACTGTGGTCTTAAATCTGACCTTATACTCTTGTTTGATGTTCCTCATGTCGATGTGAGCCCGGGTCACGATTGCTCTGGTGAGTACATCCTCGTCTGTTCCAAGTCCTAGGATGGAGTATCTGATAGCCTGATGAACAGAGGATATATATGTGTCTCGCCATGAGAAGAGAAGAGAGATCGTAGCTATGAATTCTGCAGGATTGGTGGTCTTTGTTTGTACTTACCTCTGCGAAGTGCTTCTCGGGGGATGTGAGGCACCAGACCGCAATCCTGAGCATCCTTGCAAACTGGCTGCTGCAGTTACTGATATCCTGCAGCAGCAAGCAGGTAGCAGCAGCAGCAGCAACAACAACAACAAACAACAAGGGTTTCAGTTGTTGGTTGATTATTACCAAAAAAAAATCAGTGTGATAATAATTCTAGTGGGTAAAGAAACCTGTTCGATGTCGCTGCCATGTTCTTTCTTGTAACACTGGAACGTGGCTGTGAGCTGCGACTTGCTCCTGGTGCTGACGATCCGGAGGACCTCGCCGGCGTGCGGCTGCTTCTTCCTCCAGATGGCCTCGGCCAGCTGCGTCGCCTCCAGACTTGCGAGGTCGACGTCGACGCCTTCCTCTGCGCAGCGGTACGATCTCACCAGGCTCACCAGCAGCTGCAGGCAAGACGAAGCAGGACAATTAAGCGACAGGCAGACAGACAGGATTTAGCTGTTGTCACCTACCATCCTGAGTGGTTGTTGGAAGGCGGAGGAGGCGGCGACGTCCTCCTCCAGGGAGCATCCGAAGAGGGAGCGGTAGGCGCGGCGGACGGCGATGAGGTGGTCCGGCGTGTTGGCGCAGGAGGCCTCGATGAGCACCCACGCGTCCCTGTCGTCGCCTCGCCTCCCAAGGGCCTCCCTCACCAGCTTCGCGTCTCTCTCCGCCGGGTCCGTCGTCAGGAGGATCATCGCTTTCTTGATTAAATCATCAGGAGCAGAGATGGAAAAAAGATGAGTCCATCGATCGCGTAAGCTTTTGGATCGATTATTACTTGTGGATGCGAGACGCGGGTGTACCTGGAAGTGGCTGGAGAGCTCGGAGTCGAGGCGGGTGAGGAGGGACTCCTTGTAGATGCTGGCGTAGGCGCGGCGTATCTCCGCCCGCTGCGTGGCGGTCCGCCGGCCGAGGATCTCGATGAGCGCCTTCTCGTCCGTGCCCCAACCTTGAAGCACAAACGGAACGGAACCACTGAGAACTTGGCACCAAGTCGTCGCCAAAACGCCACCAGAAGCACGTTATTACCTTGCATGGCATTCCAGAGGCTCTCCGCGTCGGCGGCCGGGGAAGGCAGGGGTGTCGGGACGGCGATGGTCGACATCTCTCCGGCGCTAGCTGCTCCCAACTGGGGCCGGCCGGAGATACAAAGCTTCGGTAACGTCGTGCAGAGAGTCCTCACTCAGAGACACCAAGGTTGGGTAACGTACAGACTACACAGGATGACAGGAGGAATTGCAGCCAGTTTTTCTCGGTACGACCGTGCGGGTGCGGCCCCTACAAGTTGTGCATTGACTCGTTGCTCCCTCTCAAAACCGAAAGGACACAGGTGGTTGCTGAGTAGTAAGATCCGATCCTGAGAAGATCATGTGCCAGCTTTAGCTCTAGTTAATCAATCAATTAAACATTGCTATGTCAAAGCAACCAGATCGCACTCTCCTCCTCTTCACATGCAACATACGGTGAAAAGATTGTTGAGCCATCTTTTAACCTGAAAAAATATTCGGGCGATTGCATCGGATTGATATGTGGAGCGCACGTCCCACCGTCTTCAAAGGAGCTGAACCTTTTTTTAAAATAAACTCGTCTTCGAATTAATCTGGACATGCATGCCACGGAAGAATAATATATGTGTGTGCGCTCCACGAGGGAAAATGAAAAAAAATAACCCATAATAAAAATAAATTCACAAAATGAACTTCGGCCAAAAGTATTTCACATTGACTAACCCTTTTTGTAGCGCCCAACAGCAAGGCGCTATACTCTATAGGCGCTATGGCCCCTGCCAGCGTGGCGGCCGCCTGGCCCGCCCTGGCCTCACCGGGCCGTATAGCGCCGGGGCGTTAAGCCTGGGTCGTGCAACGCCTAGGCGCTATGCCCCAATGTGTAGCGCATTTCTGATAGACACTACATATTGAGACATACAGCCACGCGCGCGGCCCCCCTCCCCACCCTGACCTAGTTGCTCCCAGCCGCCAGGAAACAGAGATGAACAACCAGCGGTGGCCCTCTCTCCTCCCCCCTCAAATCCCTCAGATTGGAGGCTTGATTTGGTGGATTTCGACCCCTCCCTGCCTGCTAGAGGTACCCTCCCTCTATTCCCTATGTTTTGACGGATTGAAAACTTTCATTTTGGTGGGATTTGGGTTAAAACCCTAGAAATTTGATTTGTGAGGAAATGTTTGGAAATTTGTTGGGTTCATTGGCCAATGTTGGGTAGAATGGTATCTAAGAAGCATTTAGTTAGGTTTAGGGTTCTTGGATTGTTAGAGTTTGGTTTATTGGAATGTTATGGCTAGGGTTAGGGTTAGGGTTTGCTCATGTAAGGGATGGTGTTGTTGTTAGATAAATTGTTTGATAATGTCACTACTATATTTTTCTTCATCTTGCCATGGGTAGTTAATGATCATATTCTCTTATGTGTTAGGTATGGCAAGAATTGTTCATGTTCATCATGTGGACAATGATGTATTTTTGAAATGCAACATAGAACCAGACCCGAATGAGGTAGACATGGTGTTTGAAAGTAGTCCAACCTACACCGAGGTCTTGGAGTAAGTTAGGATAGAATTGAAATGGATGGACCCAAGTGATATTGTTGAGTTGGAGGGAAGACATGTGAGTTTGGGAATGCATATCCGTTGGAAGATCATGTGTATCTCCCGTTGGGTTGCATACAAGGAGGTGGTGGCCGAATCACTAGACAATGCTCTTGAGCTATTTGCCACCAAGAAGGTTGATAGTTTGTTGCCTTTGAACTTGAACTGTTGTGCCTCCCCATTGGATTCTAGGAGTCCCCCACCCTTCAACCAAGAGGTACTGTGTGACCCTCCTTTAACCCAAACATGGAGCCCGATTTCGAAGTACCAAGATGAAGTATTGGAAGAGAATAATGATGATTATGGGCAAGATGAGAATGAGGTTGAGCTCCACGACAACAATGTTGGAGATTTGGACAAATATATTACGCAAGAGAACATGGACCGTGACATCCCCTATGCTTGAGGGTATGCATCGAACTCGGATGATGATGGTCCTGAAGTAGAACTTGACGAGGAGGGGTTCACGGCTACAGAGGCCGAAATCCACGATACCGTATTAGGGTGGGACCATCGAGTATCTTTGTTTCGTGATGTTAGTCTCGCGGATGAAGCCACGGTTGATGGAGGCAAGGGCGTAGTGCTTGGACCAAGGAGAAGTTCTTACTGAGATGGTAATGAAGAGAATAATGGGATTACTCGCGGAACGAGATTCAAGACCTTGCTAGAATTTAAGCAATGGATAAAGGCCTTCTCGGTTAAGCATCATCGTCCTTACACGGTGGTGCACTCGGACTTGAAGAAGCGCTACATGGTTAAATGTGAGCAGGATACATGTCCTAGGATTGTGCGTGCAAGACCATTCAAGGGAGGTCCCGATTGGCACATATCTAGTTGTGTATCAACTCACATGCGCCGAGGCCCAAAGGTGGATGGCAAGGATGTGAAGCACGAGCACCGATAACTCACCTCCGAGTTCATTGCTTATAGGCTTTCCAATGACATAAAGTCATTTCCAATAATGAGCATCAAGATGGTCATGGAGCTTGTGAAAGCCGTCTTTCACTACGAAGTGAAGTACGGGAAGGCATGGAAGTCGAAGCAAGCCGCATTCAAGATGTTGTATAGTGATTGGGAGGAATCTTATAACCGGATCCCTAGGTTGTTGTTAGCGATGTCCAATGCTAACCCGGGCATGATTCATATCATTGAACCTTATGGGAACAAGACAAGGATAGTAAATGGAAGAACCGTTCGAGTATTTGGCCGTGTATTTTGGGGTTTCGAGCAATGTGTTTAGGCTTTTGAACATTGTAGGCCTGTTGTATCCATTGATGGCACCATCTTGATCGGACAATACAAGGGCACTATCTTGATTGCAATAGCTAACGATGCCAACAACGGTTGGTTCCTTTGGCGTTTGCTTTGGTGGAGGTGGAAAACAATGACAATTGGGAGTGGTTCTTCCACATTTTGAGAACCAAGGTGTTACCCGCTCAAAGGGAAATATGTATCATCTCGGATCGTCATCAAGGAATTCTTAATGCGGTGAATATTGACATTCCCGGACATGCCCCATTGCACCATCGATGGTGCATGAGACATTTTGTTTCAAACTTCTATAGGGCATGCAAGAGCAAGGACTTGTCCGATGATCTACAAGATTGTTCTCTCGCTTTCACGGAACGTTGTTTCTCAAACTTGTAAAACAAATTGTTCCATAACAAAGAACTCAATGCGGGGGGCAAGGAGTTTCTCCTTAGGAACATTGGAGATATGGGAAAGTGGGCACGAGTTTTCGATGACGGTGGCCGAAGGTACGGTCAAATGACAAGCAACATGGCAGAATGCTTCAACAAGTTGCTTAAAGGTGTCTGTGCATTGCCCGTCACGACAATAGTCCAATATACATTTGACATGTTGAATGAGTATTTCCTAAACTACTCAGCTGAAACAGATAGGCAGATTGTGGGAGACTACAAGAACAAGCATATATACAATTTTCCACCTAAGGTTGACGATTGGATGGGATTTTAGTCAAGGAAAGCGGATTCCCAAGTTGTTACAAAATTTGATAATGATGAGCATATATACCAAGTTACGGAGCCGAGAGGAACCACAGCTGATGGTGTCCAACACAGAGTCCATGCATTCAAGGTCTCGCTTAGTACTTGTGAGTGCACATGCGGAAGGCCATTGTTGCTTCATCTTCCGTACTCGCACTTGCTAACCGTGGCTCGTAGACAACATTTGGACTATAATAATCTGCTCATGGTGAGAGAGTCCGAGTTCTCTATCGAGACTACTAAGAAGACATGGGCCCCTCGATTTCACCCATACGTGGACCAATCACAATGGCTGGAGTACCATGGAATTCAACTATGGCCCGATCCAAAATGGAAGGTGATTAAACATGGAAGACGCACTACAAAACGCTTTAGGAGTGACATGGATGGATGGGGCCGTGGTGGTGGTCGAGAAACGGGCAACGACCAATTCCAAGAACCTCGTGAGAGAGCACGGTGTGGAATGTGCAATGTTGAAGGACATAATGCAAGAAAGTGTCCCCAAAAGAAGAGAGCAAAAAGAAATGAAGAAAGTACAAGCCAACCGAGTTGTAGCCAACAAGTCCCAAGCGAAGGGAGAAGTAGCCAACAAGTGCCAAGCCAAGGGCAAAGTAGCCAACATGTGTGAAGCCAAGGGAGAAGTAGCCAACATGTGCCAAGCCAAGGGAGAAGTAGCCAACATGCTCCTAGGCAACAAAGAGGTCGATCACTTGGGCTTAGTAGAGGAAGAGGTCGATCACTTGGGCTTAGTAGAGGAAGAGGGCGTGGACCAAATCCAGCTAGTATGATAGGTTATTTGGCGGGACCAAATCCGTATGCGCATAGGTATGGCGAAAAAAATGATCACACTTTTATGCTTACTTTACTACCTTTCATGCTTATTTTACTATCTTTCATACTTATTTTTTTAAACCACTATTGTTCACATTCATGCTTACTTTACTGACTTTCACCTTTTTTTATTATAGGTATGGCCAATAAGAATAATGATGGGGATGGTGTGAACTACTCGAAGTTGTGGGCGGACGCTTTGGCGACGATGAGAGAGAGGAAGGAGAAAGAGGAAGAGGAGGAGAGAAAGAGGAAGGAAGTTGACGAAGAGGAAGAGAGGAAGCGTAAGGAGACATTTGCTCGCGACTTGAGGAAAAAGGAGGATGAAGCGGAAGAGAAGAAGAGGAAGAAGGAAGAGGAAAAAAGAGAAGGAAGAGGAAGAGATGAAGAAGAAAAAGGAGAACACAAAGGTATTCACAGAGATATTTATAGTGCCAACACATAGTGCATAGATTAACTACTTCCGTCCATATTGTGCAATACAACTACATCATAGTGCCAACAAATAGTGCAATACTACTACTACATCATCACATAAATCAACACATAATGCATAGAACAACATCAACACATAGCACACCCCACATAGTGCATAGAACTACTTCCGTCCACGCGTTCTTGGGCGTCGACCCCTCCTCGGAGCTATTTCTGTGTCACCGCCGCTTCTTCTTCTTCTTCTTCTTCTTCTTCTTCCTCTTCATCATCATCATAGTCTAGACCCCTCATCCTCCTACTAGCTCTTGACCTCTGTGGTGGCTCGTCTTCGACAACATTAGCCTTTCCTTTGTTACGGAAGTCCTCTAGTGTCCACCGAGTGAACTCTTTCCTTGGCTTCAATAGGTAAGCGGAACGAATCCGGTAGTCTTCCTCCGTCTCATTCTCCATATGAGGCATCTACATGTACGAATGTATGCCTAAGGAAATGTATGGCAAACAAACCAAAGGCACTTAATACAGGTAAGAAATGTAAGGTCGTCCCATACCTCATCCTCCGTACGAGCCGCCGAGGTGGCCTCCTCCTCTTCATCATCCTCAATACTAGCCGTTGGGTCAGAAATTGACTTGGACCTAGAATTTGACGATGTTGTGTACTCGGGGTCGCGACAACCTAACATGTTAGATAACCAACGCATCTTTTGGGCCGGCCGCTGTAATAAAGTACATGAGAAGTCAAAGCGTGTAGCACAACATGCCCTATAAGTACTCCTTTCATTTTCAACCATACCTTGAGGAAGTTTCGAAGTATGCCTTCTGCCTTTTTTCCCTTCGGCCAATCATGGATAATGTCCTCGGTCATGTTTCTTTATCTCCTTTCGCTACGGAGTAAAGAACGCAAACATGTTAGGAAATAAAGCGATGGAAGGGAAAGTAAAGTAATGGAAGGGCAAGGAAAACTTTACCGCAAAGTTGAGCAAGGAAGATATCGGGATTTCGTGCCCCTCCCTGACAAGCTTGCTGTATTCATTGTAGGCAAGCTCATCGAAAACACACGGTTCTTCTAATATTTCCTCCTCGTAAGACGGCGGGGCAAATGGAGACACGAGTATTTTCAAGAAACCACTGAAGGTAGTTGTTGAATGCAATTATGCAATGAGCTCTTCCATTATTCCATTCTGTTTGCTGAGCCTTCTCCATAGACAGCAAGAACTCCACGACATACTACCTATGATGGTGATCCCACTTTTTGATCTTTCTCTGCCTTTTCCTGTCCAACCTGCAGGACAACAAAGAAATTTGTTACTACAACCAAATAGAAGACAATGATGCAATTGAGGAAAAATGTTCTCATGCTAACTTACCTATGAAGCTCCTTGTCGGTGTCCTTATATACGGGAGGGTGAGCCTGGAACAACCCGAACTGCCTCATCACACGGTGTGGAAGATGGTACTCAACCACCCAATTGCAAATTAATGGACAGCACATGAGCCAAAGATTCTTTTCCTCCAAACACTTCGGGTTAAGATCAAACCCGGGAGCAACAGCAAAATTGTCCTCGTAACCATAAGGCTTCCACTCCACCTGCAACATATCACAAGAACATGTTTCTTGTAGATTTCGACTAGTGGGTAAAACATTCTATGAAGTGATGTAAAGACAAAAATTTACCTGCTCGGGCGTAAGCGCATCGAACTCGTTCGTGTACTTCATGTACATGGCATCAACATCGCTAGTCATCTCCGACACGACGTCCCACTTGTAAGCCCAAGTGGGTGAGCGTGGAGGGTGTCTCCCAAACTCTGGCCAAGGAAGGTAGCCCACCTCTTTCGGGCGACCTACTGGTAAACATTCCCAGCTCCATACTGAGAGGAGAACCATAGCACCACCTATTTCGGTGTTGGCGCTTGACCTACAACAAGCATCATCCAACTGCAAGTAAAGTAAAAATGCCATGATATGAAATGTGTGGATTAAAATGTACAAAAGACGGCGGCGTGAACAAGTGATTACCTGCGGGTACAAGTAGGCAAGAGCCACCGAACTCCCAGCTAAAATTGCTATCAAAGTGCGTTAGAGCCTTCAGCCACATCCACTGAGCGGTTTTACCTCCGCTGTCAGCAAACAAAGTCCTAGAGAGGACATACCACACGTACACACAATCATGTGTCTCGATCACCTCAACCTCAGTTGGCTCCGGGCAATGCGCAAAGTTCTCCACAATCCACGCATATGTCGACCGGGTCACAAGCGTGATGAAAGGGAGGAGGTCTAGCTGCTGGATATACGGAGTGTACCGCTCGTCGTACGGCATCTCACTTGAGGACGCGCCATGAGACCGAATCTTCAGGGGACCTAGCTTCTGCATACATACAAGTCAAAATATTATGCTTCTTTGCGGGTCCAACACAATTGAATCAATAGAAAAATTAAGACAAACAAGTCCAACATGGTTTTATTACCATATGCTTCTCCGCCATCAAGTATGACCGGTGTTTTGTATCATAGTAATCATCAAGTAGCCACACCATCCTACAAATATATTCCAAATATCAATAAATATGTGAGTGGTTCATCATATGTGGCCATTGTTTCAATTTCTACAAGAAACTACAAAGAATATGGGAGCATATTATTCATACATTTATACAAATCCATATACAACCATCATCAGTGGCCATTGTTTTAGTTCCTACAAGTAACTACAAAGGATATGGGAGCATATTATTGGAACATTTATACAAATCCATATACAACCATCATATACAAATCAAATCAACAACACATTGTCATTCCCCAACAAATACAACTAACATACAACTACCAAGTAACCAAAAACCATGAACAAATCGGCCTAAACATGAATCCATCTAGAGACTAGGGTTCCAAAAAAATAAGACTAAAATGTGCAAGATTTTTTGGATGAAAAAGAGGGGATCGGAGGAGAATACCTTGAGGGGGAGATTGTGGAGCAAATCCACGGCCAAATCCTTCAGATCTGTTGATTTTTAGGGATGGATTTGAGAGAGGGGAGAGAGGAACCGTCCTCTCTGTTTCCTGGCGGCTGGGAGCAAGGGTCAGGGTGGGGAGGGGGGTCGTGCGCGTGGCTGTATGTCTCAATGTGTAGCGCCTATCAAAAATGCGCTACACATTGGGGCATAGCGCCTAGGCGCTGCACGGCCTAGGCTTAACGCACAGGCGCTACACGACCTGGTGGGGCCAAGGCGGGCTAGGCGTCCGCCACGCTGGCAGGGGCCATAGCGCCTATGTCATAGGCGCTATACTATAGAGTATAGCGCCTTGCTGTTGGGCGCTACAAAAAAGGTTAGTCCGTGTGAAATATTTTTGGCCAGAGTTTATTTTATGAATTTGTTTTTATTATGGATTACTTTTGTCCATTCTGCCGCTCCACGGGGGTTATGACATGATTAGTGCTACATGAGAGATTGGAATGGGTGAAATGAAAATTGAAATTATAAAACCACAAGAAGGTTTTTTTTAACCACAAGATGAAATCGTAAACCATAACAAGGCACTATAACTGAAGGGATAATAAAAATAAATGGATAGTTCCAATATTAGAATTTGAACTTTGATTCAAATTTTCAGTACAAAAATGTATTGCCAACCAAGGTCCAAAAATATGTCAGGAAAGCATACATGCTTAGCTAGCATAAGCGTCACCACTCGCCAAAAATACTTTCGGCGACACCTATTTCTATGGTGGTCGACAATCATCGCAGAAGCATTTTTCCATAACAATTAGGCTAGTTTTTTCTGGTTATGTGGAGATTAAAACTTGTGGTTAATTTGTTATCGATGCGGCACTTATTGTGGTTTTATGAAATTTTACTCAACAAATAGTTAAGAATGTAAGAAAAAGCTTATATCCGCCAAGTATAGATCGCACATATGTACATGTATCTTTACATGTCTTTTTCTTTTGGAAAAGCCACATCTTTTTACTATTCCTATTTAACATAAAAAAATGCTGTGGGCGGGAAGTATGTTGCAGAACATAGTTTGATTCCACCAACCGCAGGATCAGTCTGGACCTACTGCAGGTAGTTGTTGCGTGGATTTTCATGAGGATTTTCTGAAATTCGGTATACAATGCATGTGAGGCGCCAACTCCATATTGCGTGGATTCGAGCTTGCATCGACTTGTCCAGTCGAACAAATCTCTAAATGCTTTCAAAATAATTAGTCGTGTGAGGCATACTTAGGCGCATTGACAGATCACATCGCGCGATTGCTAGCTTTCCCAGCGGCAAATCCACGTGTTACCAATTAATTTATCGCGGGACGTTGGAGTAATTAATTCACCGTGCCCACACCTACTGTCCGGTCGCCATTGCTTACTGTACAAGGAAACGTGCAGCACGAACACACGGATGGATCCACCTTCCATGCATGTCAATGGCGATGGAGATATCCAGGCTGGCCTCCTCGATCTTTTTATTTTATTTGATTTTATTACGACAAAGGCCAGCGCGACGAAACGGCATGAACATTGCTAGTACTGCTTTTCTGCAGCGTTAGCGTTAGCTGTCAGTGTATTGAACTGTACAGTAACCCGTAACTTATTAAGTTTGTAATTAACACCCAGTGAGATGTTACAGGATGGAGAAGGCAGTATAGTACTACTAGCTGATGGTATAAATTAACAAGGTTTTGTTCCATGCCTTGGTGACTCGATCGCATGGGCGCGTGATCTAGCGTATATAAAGGTCACCCCGATGCAGCAGTTTCTCGCAGCACAGGCCAGCAGTAACAGCAGCAGCACCGCAGCTCCACCGGCGCCTCCACTGCGTTCCAGGCCACCGAGGAGGGAGCAGCAGAGCATCATCGTCAAGGAGGCGACCATGGCCGACGAGCACCAGGAACTCACCAAGGCCTTCTCAGGTAAACCAAATTATACATACCCTTACACTGACCAGCTGTACGTAATTAAGTGTGCTTCCCAGATTCTTGACCGATCACATTCACTTTTGATCAAGGTCTGGGCGGTCTGGGCGTGGAGGAGACGGCGCTGGTGTCGGCTCTGGGGCGATGGAGGAAGCAGCCGGAGAAGCGCTCGCAGTTCCGCCAGGGCTTCCCGGGCTTCTTCACCCCGGCCGGGACCATGGAGCGCTGCTCCGACGAGTACGTGCGCCACCTCAAGACGGAGTTCTCCCGCTTCAAGAACCTCATGGTGCTGTGGGCGATGCACCCGTGGGAGCGCGACGCGCGCTGGGCGCACCGCGCGCTCCATAAGAAGCACCACCCGGCCGCCGTCCTCGTCGAGCTCGCCTGCACCCGCACCGCCGACGAGCTCCTCGGCGCCCGCCGCGCCTACCACGCCCTCTACCACCGCTCCCTCGAGGAGGACGTCGCGTACCGCCTCAAGGACAAGGAGAACCACCTCCTCGTGGGGATCGTCACCGCATACCGCTACGAGGGCCCGCGCGTCAACGAGGACCTCGCCAAGGAGGAGGCCAATGCGCTCGCCGCCGCCAAGCCGCAGAACGAACTGACGGTGGTAAGGGTGCTCGCCACCAGGAGCAAGCCGCAGATCCGGGCCACCTTCAGGATGTACGAGAAGATCAACGGCAAGCCGCTTGAGGAGGAGTTCGGCAGCGACTCGCCGTGCCTGCGGGAGGCCGTCAGGTGCCTCGACTCGCCGCCCAAGTACTTCGCAGAGGTGATCGCAGATGCGTTCAAGAACGGCGCGGACAAGCAGGCCAAGGCGGCGCTGACCAGGGTCGTTGTGTCCCGCTCCGACGCAGACATGGAGGAGATCAAAGAGGCCTACCTCAAACAGCACGGGGCCAAGCTCGTGGACGCCGTTGCCAAGAACACCCACGGTCATTACAGGGACGCGCTGCTCGCCATGATCGGCAAGTGATCCATCCAAGCTTAGCCACAGTCACACCGTCTCTATTGTTTGCCCCAGTTTATCTTAATTAACCGCTATTTGCAGCGACACCTACTTTATGTTGTCTTCAACCCCGAAATTGCTACTCCAATACCGGGCATGAATAAAAAAATTGTCATTTTGAATAAAATTGCTCAACAAATATTTTTTCACACAGAGCAAAAAAAAAAAAGTTCGAAGATTACAAAATTATCATCTACAAATTGCTTCATATTTGAACACACGGTCCGAAGATTACAAAGCAAGCGATTTTCACAAAAAATAATTTGTGCCATAGAAGAGAATTGTGTTATTATCGAAGAAGATATGTCCTAGAGGCAAATAATAAATAAGTTTATTATCATATCTCAAGCTAGTCCATAACAGTTTCATATTATGCTATAACTGTATCAAAAGAAAACATTAATACAGGTATGATATGCAAACAAATCTGGTCCCTAGTAGCTTTTATTAACTAGTTCGTTGGACAACCGATGATCGAGGTTTCCTGATTATGGAGCATTTATGCCAATTGATAACGGAGTTATATCATTAGAGAATGATATGATGGACCTTACCTACATAAGTAGTATTACAACGTGATCTAGTCACATGGTTTATCGTTGTGATAGTTAGAAATAAATGTAGACGTACATGCGTTTCTTTTTTCTTTTAAGATAAAAAAGAATATGTTAAAAAATAGAAAAAAGAGAAGCTGGAAGACGTGTGTCGGGTCAAGTGCTACGAGTCCACAATCAATTAATATATGCATTCACCGCTTGCGACAGGAACAAAAAGTGATAGTCGATCGATCACACTCACCTTCTTTTAGGCGAGCTGCACGTGTTTCTTATTTGAGGACGCCGACGTCCTTCACTGCAAACGTGTTTAGAAACGTGACACAGACGACAACCTACGTGGACTATCATCGTCAGAGTTGCATAATAAACATATCAGAGAGGAACATATATGATTCATGTATAATATATGCTATAAATAGATTACTTGGATTTTTTAATAAATATAGACATATTATTTATATTATTTGGAGTTATATAATTAAAGTTATGAATTTCTAAAGTTTTCATTACTAATAGAAGCAATTTTAATTGTTTGCATACTTTAATTATCCGAAATAGTGAACTAAGTTTGTATTTGAAATATTCAAGCATTTCTAAGCAATTTTTATATTAAAAGTTTTTTCATTTGAATTTGTATTCAAAAGTTATGGACGGATTTCTTAAATAAATAGAATGTTTTTTGAAAAGTGGTAGTTTTTCGAATATTGAGCAGAAAAGTGATAGTTTTTCGATATTTATCCGCAGCTACCGTTAACGGCTGCCGTCTCCGGTCGCCACATCAACACTGTAGGTGGGTCAGCCTTGTCAGTTTCTATGTCAATTCGCGGTCAGGACGAGTTTAGTGCGATTTGAGAAAACTAACTCGAAATCTAGTAGATTTTTGCTACGAAAATGTAAAGTGATAGATTTTCGGAATTTTGTCACAAAAGTGGTAGTTTTATGCTAACAACTCGTATCAAAGAGATAAAGAGAACATGACACTGAGTTTAAGGTTCAAACACGATAGAGTTTCGTGGAATGCATAGGGGTCATTATGGCAATCCTGATCCCGCTATTGATCATTACCCAGAGAGAGATCTCGATCATGTCTGTGCCATTCTCGAACCATAGGGTAACACACTTAAGAATCTGACGACGTTTAGGGATAGCTATGGAAGTGAAAGGATCACCGATGAGAAAGAAAGATCAGAATTGTTCCGAGAAAAGATTGTCGGAATACTTCCGAAGAGAATCTGAAGTTGTTCGGAGGAAAGAAAAAACAGAAAGGTGTTTCAGATAAATAGAAATTTATAAATATGTATTTATATATGTTAATTGTGAATTAATATTTATTAAGTTAATATTTATGAGGCAACTTCCTCTATAGGGCCAAAACCACGGAGGGAGTTAGCCCAGATGGAAGCCACCCAATGGGTAGCACCGCGGCCGCAGCTGCTAGCCGATATGGGCCCACTGAAATGGATCATATGGGCACCTAGAGGAGGGTGGGGGTGAATAGGTGCTACTCCAAATTTTAATTCTTTTTCAATTTTAGGCTTAACACAAAGATAAATTCTCTAGATATACAACTAAGAGAAATTTCCCTATATGTTAACCTAGCTACTAAGTGAGTAAAGCCAAAGAGAGGAACGAGGTAACCGTAGTGGAGCACGTAGAGACACACGAGTTGTTTTACCGCAGTTTCTTCCTTGTTAAAGGGAAGTACGTCTGCGTTGGAGGGGTGAGCGGTACTAATACCACCACGCCACAAAGGACCTCACCCCGTTCTCCGATAGATCTCGCCACGAGAGGCTTAATCCACCTTCCACTATTTGGTACCCTTCTAGGCAGAAACTGGTGCCTTTACAAAACTACTGGGACACACATCCACAACTAAATTGGAGGCTACCGTGATGACAACAAGCTGCCACAAGAAATACGTTTATCCATAATCGTAACCAAGATCTAGAAATTCGTAAGAAACTCTAGATCAAGAATCCTCCAAGTGAATGGAGGAAAAATGAAGATCTTGATTGGTGCTGATGAAGACCAAAGCCTCCTCCTTCGAATCCCCAAAGCCCAGAGCCTTTGAGTGGTTGAAGGTGAATATCTCGCTTGAATCGATATGAACAGTACATCACTTTTTCGTGGGATCCAAGAGATCTGAAATGAGGATCTGATGGGGTATAAATACTGTTGGAAATATGCCCTAGAGACAAATAGTAGTAAGGAATATTATCATATTTCATATAATTTATGATTAAGTTTTATATCATGCTATAACTGTATTGAGTGGAAACATCAATACATGTGTGATATACAAACAACCAGGGGTTCCCAGTGAAACTCTAGTCACTAGTTCATTGGTCAACGTATGATCAAGTTTCCTGATCATGTGACATTTATGCTAGTTGGAAATGGAGTCAACTCATTCTTAGAATGAGATGATGAACCAATACCCAACCTAAACATCGTGACCCGATCATGTCACGAAGTTCAAGTTACGATGATTAGAAATAGATCCTCGTAGACTATTCCTTAGACCGTGAGGCTATATCAATCACTGTCTCCCGAGAGTTCTTAGATAACATCAAGCATCACTTGGTAATACAGTGGTTATAAATGTGTGTTCAGGTACTCGGAGGAAACCATAGAGCAAATATATGTCAAGAGAGGGATTTGTCCGTCCATGTGACGGAAAGATACTCAAGGGCCCACTCGAAGAAGTTATATCCAATAGCTGCGCAGTGTGTGATTTGATCACAGGGATATCACTTGTCGGAATGAGTCAAGTAGCATTGTTCGGTAACAAGATTGAACACGATATGGTGATGTCATTGATCAGATCTCGGGCAATGCAAGTATCGAGAGACAAAGGGAATAAGACACGACTGTCCCGGTTCAAACGACGAAAGATCTTCGTGGAACGCACAAGGGTCACATGGCCATCTAGGTCCCTCTATCGATCATTGGTGCGGGAGTGTCCCGATGATGTCTACGCACTTCTATTCTTGTAAACAGTTGTTGGGCCTCCAAGTGTAGAGGTTTGTAGAACATCAGCAAGTTTCCCTTAAGTGGATCACCCAAGGTTTATCGAACTCAGGGAGGAAGTGGTTAAAGGTATCCCCTCTCAAGCAATCCTGCAATCAAGATACGAGAAGTCTCTTGTGTCCCCAACACACCCAATACACTTGTCAGGTGTATAGGTGCACTAGTTCAGCGAAGAGATAGTGAAATACAAGTGGTATGGATATAAGACAACGGTGCCAGAAAATAGCTTGATGGCGTGGAAAAGACTAAAGTAAAACTGAAATAAAGATGGAAGCAAGTAAACATGTAACAAATCTAATAGCAAACGGTGTTTCAGTGCTTAGAAACAAGGCCTAGGGATCATACTTTCACTAGTGAACACTCTCATATAAATATGTTCTCTTTACGATACTACACTGAACTACTCTCCGGTTGGACACTCTAATCCATGGTAGGGCTATAACAACACACCTCAAAGTCTGCTTTCCCCATCTAGATAACCCCACACTGTCACCTTGAGCACTAGATGGTTCAAACAAACACCACAATTTCATAAAGACATCCAACTCCAAATAAA
The DNA here is from genome assembly GCA_023614405.1 of Avena insularis. Classification (NCBI taxonomy): domain Eukaryota; kingdom Viridiplantae; phylum Streptophyta; class Magnoliopsida; order Poales; family Poaceae; genus Avena; species Avena insularis. The sequence continues at coordinate 548,520,336 of CM042690.1, forward strand.
ACTCATAACAAGTATTTGTAATCTCTAGCCTAAGTGCCACCATGGTGTGCACACTGTCAACTTCACACACATGGGGAGAGCAGAGATCTATTAAAGCACTTGAGTAGCAAGGTAGATCTAGAGATTACAAGCTCATGATCTCAATAAGATCATGCATAGAGAGAGAGAGATGAACACATAGCTACCGGTAGAACCCTTAGCCTCGAGAGAGAACTACTCCCTCATCATTATGGGAATCAGCAACAGCGATGGAGATGGTGGTGGAGATCGATGGAGATGGCTCCGGGGGCACTTCCCCGTCCCGGCAGGGTGCCGGAACAGATACTTTCTGTCCCCCGAATCTCCCCTTTGGTGGTGGCGGCGCTGCGGAACTTTTCGTGGCTGGAGGCTTGATGATTTAGGGTTTTTGCATCGGGAGGATTTTATTGGCGGAGAGGTGTAACATCCCAAAACTTAAATCCAAGGTTATTAAGATCCAAATCATCAAAATTAGGGTTAACAAAAACTTTTCCAAATCAAATTATTAAAGCATTCATATGTGTGTGCATTTAAAATAGGGTTTGATTTGAATTGCCATGATTAAGTGATCCATTGCTTGTAAAATGATTCTTAGATGAAATAAACATCATCTAGATCATTCCCAAACAAATCCCAAAGAAAAACAAATCAAAATGAATAAAAGAAGAGAATGGTCATTTGTGCCATTTTAATCAACATGCCTACTTTGGCTATTCCTAGTACTCAAAACCTAACAGAAACAATTATGGATCTTTGCACCCCTTGCTAGTACAAATAATGAGGTACCAAGGCCCACTTTGTGATCTTCCAAAAACATTCAAACACTAATTTTAAATGGCATTTGAAAATTGAATCTATTTCATATGGGAAGATCCCACTATTTCAAAAACCACTCAAATGAGCTCAATTTTCAAAACCCAAGCACCCACAGAGTCTCAAGCTTATTACTAGCACACCCACCAAAAATCTTTTCAAACTTCAAAAATATTTTTCTTGTGGCCATTTCCACAAACACTTGGCAGGCATGAATTACACTCTAATCCTAGCTCACTGTTTGCAACAGGGTTTTGCCCCCAATTGTTCTCCATTTACTCCCTCTGTCTCCACTTGATCCAACCAGGCCCTAAGCACCCATCCCCTACCCCCTAGCAGCAGTGCCATGCCACCCCGAGCACCAACTCGCTGGCCAAACCTTACCTCGCTGCAGCAGACCGCCCCTCTCTCTCTCGCCATGTCTACTAGCTAGCCCAGACCTCACAGCCACTCTCTGTCCCCTCCCCGAGCCAGGCCAAGCCGTGGACCACCTGCTGAGCGCCGCACCCAGTGCGTCTGCACCATGCCGAGCACGCGCCAGAGCGCCGCGCCCGACACGCGTGCACACGCCGCCCCTCGACTGCAGCCCGTGTCCACCGCTCCACCATGACCCAGGGAACACCCCAGACATGCCCGTTCGCCGCCAAACGCACCACATCCACCGCTCGCCGTGGAGACTGCCGCCTCTGCCGCTCAGAGCGTGCACACCGCCCGACCAAACGCCACCGTCCCTAGGCCCGCATTTAATCCATAGCGCACCGCCAGGAGACCAGCCACCGTCCCCTACCTCGAGCCACGCCGCTAGCACGCCAGCAGGCACCGCGGAGCTACCCACCCCTCCTCTGGCCGCACGTCCGAGCTATAAATAGAGGCCACCCCCAGCCTCATTCTGCACACCACTCACCTCCCCTCACCTCACTGGTCCTTCCCCACCCCTAGCCAGAGCAGCACGAGCACTTGCTCGCCGAAATTTGGTCGGAGGAGCCCGCAGCAGAGGAGGAGAAGGAGACATTGATTTCGTCCACCCCCGGAGTTGCCTCGACCACCCCTGAGCTCGCCGCCGTCCACCAGTTCGTTTTCCCGCCTCGCGGTTGTTGCTGGAGCCCTGGTACGCCCCCTGAGCACCCCCACCGAGCCGCTAGGGTTGTCTTTGCCGGCGACCTATCCGTCATCGATGACGAGCCCTAGCCGTCGATCTTAGTTCTAATCTAACGGCCCACATCGCCCCCTACCGCTTCGCGCGTTATGAGCCTCTGACCGGTGGACCCCCTATCAGCTGTGCCCCGCGCCGCGTAGTGTCACTGTGCCGACCCGTTAACTTTCCCGCGCGATCCATTTAGTTTGAATTAGGATTTTTCTATTTTAGTTTAAACCTAGTTCTGTCCCCTAGTTTGAAATTCAATTCAGAGAGATTTACAAATCCAAATGGAGTGATTCCAATTGTGTTAGAAAGCTACTGAAAAGATCTACCCAACCCTGTTGGATTTAATTCAATTAGAGTTAGAGATCTCTCCTAGTAAAAATAAGAAGACATAAGCTTTTGCACCTTCAAACATTTTTATAAAATCAACCATGATAGCTTTTGAGTTGATTCCAACTCTCAAAAATCATATTTAACCATACCTATCTGAATATGTAGTAATATTAAGGTTTACATGCAATGACTTTGGACTAGTACCAAAATAGTGCTATATAGGCATTTCTAGTCACTTTAAATCATTAAATAATGAACTTAAACCAAAGTAATTATGAACCAACCCTTTAATCACATTCCCATATGTTAGAATATGTGGTGATGACATGTGTCTACATGATCCCATATTTTAAGTGGTGAATATTAAATAGTAGAATTTTTCAATGAGTAGAAATTACTTTTCTTAAATAAAAAGAATGAAACTAGTTAATAAAACTTATGATGCTTGTGATGATAATAGATCATCAGATGTGTGCCCTAGAGTGCTAATTAGAATAGTTAAGTATTGTTTGGTGATTGTGTACTCTATATGTATTTATAGACGATAGTACTGACCAAGCTTTCGAGGAGGAGGAGGAGTTCTACAAGAGGAGGAAGAAAACTTCAACCACTGCACCAACCAAGGCAAGCTAACACTTGCAAGTATTATACTTAGCAAGCCACCATTAACAATGCAAGCTATTGTTAGCAAGCTAGAATTAAGCTAGATGACTTGAGCAAAGATGCTTTAGGCATGCTTGAGTTATACCACTTTGACTATTATTTACCCCAAGTATTATTTTCAAGCTTTACTTCCTTTAGTTTACCCAAAGTCCTTTACTTGTTTTGAAGGTAGCATAAAGAGTATAAAACTTGACCTATTCTAGATAACTTTAAATGTCATTCTATGGCATGAGATTGATCCCATCTTTCCACCTTAGTGAACACTCTTAACTTAGTAGTTTAGAGTAGATAAAAACTTGAGTCACTTTAGATGGGAACACTTGGTGAAAATGAATTGTGAAAACCTTAGAATGATGAGTCATTCTATTGAAATGTTTTGACATGTGTTGAGAAACATAAATGGTTTATGATGGTGAAAATGTTGAGGCATGAGCCTTAACCCTTTTACAAAACTGATGGTTGGATTCGGATGCGATACCATTCCAAATTTACCGTACAACCACAATACCTGAATTGGGTAAGGCTTAGCCAGAACTTTATATGCATTAGTATTAGTTCCCTCGCGGGAGAGGTTTGAGCTGAGGCTACCTCTCAATGTTGTCCACCTATGTAGTGCCCAAGATGACAGATGGTCATGGTTGGGAGGCCATGCTCATAGGAGAGGTGCTTATACTAGGGTGTGTAAAGGAAAGGTTATGTTTGATTATCTGCATACTAAGTATGATGATTCAGGGTTATCCCTGACAGATGTATCGAATCTTGTGGTGAAAGTGTACCAGCTCTGCAGAGTGTCAAACTATTCGAATAGTCAGCGTCATGATTATGGACAGTTGGAATGGCCATACTGTTTCGTTGTCAGATGTTTTCAAAATAACTTATGAAAGGAATGATGAATCTTGACTTGACCACAACAGGGGTGTGTTTATGACACTAGCTTCCCAACTTAAGTGATTCTAGAACTTTATTTTATCTTTCTTTGTTTCAGAACTCAGCTTAGGTTTCAAACTTAACTTTATAGTTAAACTTAGAGTTAGCACTTTAACTTAGCATTATACTACTTGTTAGTGGTAGTTTGCGAGTACTTAAAGAGTAATCACGGCTTTTGTCCCTGGCCAGACTATGAAGGAGACTACCAAGATGATGGCCAGCAGGACGGCTATGATAACTAGGACTATCTGCCTTCGTCAGCATTGCCTGTGCCCCTGAAAATGGACCCCACCGCTACGCTTATCTTTATTTCCGCTGCTTGTTGTATTAAGACTAGATCATGAGATCCTTATTTGTGTAAGACCTTATGTATGGTTTGTAATGGATGATGTACTGTGATATCCAATATGTTATGTCTCACAAAAATGGTTATCCTGGGATTGTGATGAATGACATAACAGGCATCTGGGATTAAAAATCTGGGTGTTGACAAGAGGCAAGGTCGGTGGGCGACCAGGGGGCCCACACCATGCCCTGGCGCGGCCAGGGGGACCCGCGCCTAGGGGTGGTGTGGCCACCCTGTGGCCCCTCTCCGTCTCTCCTTCTGGCTTAGTGAGTCTTTCGGGAAAATAACGACTTTGGCTTTCGTCCGGTCCAATTCCGAGAATATTCATTTTCTGACTGTCTGGAACCAAAAATAGCAGAAAACAGGCAACTAGCACTGTGGCTCTTGTTAATAGGTTAGTCTAAGAAAGTGTATAAAAAGTACTCCAAAGTTGGAACAAAACATAAGAAAGTAGATAAAACCAAGCATGGAACATCAAAAATTGTGGATACGTTTGCAACGTATCAACATCCCCAAGCTTAACTCCTGCTCGTCCTCGAGTAGGTAAGTGATAAAAAGAAAGAATAATTTTTGAGGTGACATGCACCATCATAAACTTGATCAAAGTATTTGTAAAACATTCAAAGCTGGGATCATAGTACTTCAATCATAACATGAAATACAAAGTTCTAGCAATAAGACAAAGAAACTATGTTGCAACATGAAAAGGCACAAACAAAAGACTCATGAATAACAATGCTTTGCAAGACGTTTGTTTGTTTCACATAAAGAAAACATAGCATAGTGGCATTTAGCTTGTCCCTCATAGAGTAGCAAACATAAATGCATAGGACACCTTCAAAGTTCATAAGAGTGACTAGATACAAATAGTTTAAAACAAGCAATATCAAAGCTATTCATCAATCAACAAGTCTTGGGACAGTGCACATAGAACTAATAATGGCCACTATGCTCTCAAAGTAGGTGCATAAAGATAGAAGGTGGAGACTCAACATAAATGTAAAAGAAAGGCCTTCAAATAAGGAAGTAGAGCCTCAAGTTTCATAAAGAGCTTCTAAAAATTATGGTACTTATTAGCTTTCAGCTCTCATTGCCCCTATCATAAGCATCTTGAAGTGATTAAGGTTAAAGTGAACAAACTTTGGTGTATATGCTTGACGAAGTATAAGTTGGAAATCTCATGTCCCTTGAATACGAGGGCCGCTCCTCATGCTACTCAAGTTTAGTCACTGGTAAGTTCTTGTCATCGTAAGTACATGTGTATCATAGAGAACCGCCAACGGGGTACCCCTTGCCCGATGATACGGAAGAATCCCCATATCAAAATGATAAGGCAAGCAGACAACGAGCATCTCAGCAATCTTCTTATTTACCATGGGAATATGGTGCTTTTTTATCTCTTTCCTCTTTCATATATCTCTTTTTTTCTCTTTTCTTTTTCTCCTTTTTCTCAATATCTGACTCTTTTTTTATAAGAAGAATGCTTCATAGACATCTCATTATGGTTACGCTGCAGGTTTCCACCATGACAACATGGATTAGACCAGCGGCCCAGGCGTTTCTCTAACACATATACATAACTCCATGGACTTACAAGCTCCCCTTTCATTTCACACCGACGACATCAATAGACAAAAGAGCATGATATCAACTAGGTACAAAGTACAAGTGCAATGTTGAAAGCGTTCCCCATGACAACATGGTTCTGCTAATCCCCAACATATAAGTGCAAGCATATACAACATAGACGATACAATGGTTCAAGTTTATTAAGGGCAAGAAAAGTAAAGTGTGCCATCAAGTTCGTGAGAGATTTAATCACTAGTTTTCTCATAACAAGTTTAATTCGGAAGGTAGATAAAAACATGAATATACTTGGAATAGCATATGCTAGTAGGTAGGTATGGTGGACTCTTTGGAATAACTTGGTTTAGAGAGTTGGATGCATGAGTGGAACTCATACTTGGTTGCAGAGGCTAGCAAAAGACTGGGAGTGACAAACTAAGAGAGCAATAATGACCATAATCACGTAGAGCGACAAAACATCATTGATCAAAGCATAAAGTGATACTATAAGTTGAAAACTAAAGGATCATAAAGGCTATGGTGACTTGGGATAGTCATAACATGGTGTGAGCATGTGCCAAGTCAACCGAAATAAAGCATCAAAGGGGAATACCACAATACTATGCTTTAATATGCTAAAACAACACATGATTCTTCAAAGGCACATTAAGCAATCTCAATTGTTTATAACAATTCATGCTATACCAAATAATACTAAGCATTAAGCCAAAACAATATCAAGCATGGCATGACAAAGCATGGGCCACAATCAAAAACAAGCTCTCTTTACCACTTAAGCATGAACTTTCCTACTCTTTTCCAACCCAAACCAAACTATTTGAAAACCAATGCATGAAAGAGGGGGCCCAACCAATTTATTCAAGCAAACTAAGAAAACCAAGCAAACGAAAACACAAAACAAAAAACGAAGACGCTCCAAAACAACACAATTGTGCATGAAACAATACAAATGAAGTGTTTGGAAAAAACCCCAAGCTTTGATGCTTGTACTTCTTGGATACTTCTTGGGGTGACACGCGTGACATCCCCAAGCTTGAGATTTAGTCCATCCTTCATCTCATTACTCATTCCTTCCATACACCTGAAATTTTTCCTTCATACAATCTTTATGAGCAACATTAGTGCACTCAAGATAATAGGTCTTTAGGTTCAGTTCCAACACCAATAAAACTTCCATTAAAACACAAGCTACTGTAGCACTTCATTCAAAAATCTCAATTCCCCAAAAGAACTCAAAAAGGAACCAACAAGAAGCAAATGCAAATAATGGCAGAAATCTGTCAAAACAGACCAGTAGGTAAAGCCGAATTTTTTCGAAGAACTTCTGTTGCTCAAATCAAAAAGTGTTGAGCTAACTAAAGTTAGATAACAACCCGAGGCAGAATCACAAAAATTCACGCCTCAAAAGGACATACAGAGATTTACATGAATTTTTACGGTGAAGAACAAAAATCTGTTTCGGGACAGCAACTTTCCCAAGCATTACTTCTCTCTCATTAGAGGTTACTCTTGGCACAAAAAGCAAATAAAAAGGATAAGGAGCGGTTATTACAGAGGTAATAACTTCCAAGGCTCATCTAAAACTTTTGGGTTATCTCCCAATAAGTACTTTTCTTTAACGCCTTTAAGTTAGGCATGATAGTTTGAGAAGATGCTCACATAAGAAATATGAATTCAAGTAAAAGAGAGCATCAAGAAGCAAATTCAAATCACATTTAAGTCTAACCCACTTCCTATGCATATGAATCTTGTAAGGAAACAAGTCATGAAAGCACAAAGCAACAAGCATAGTAAAGCAAAACAAGTGCAACTTCAAGACTTTCAACATAAAGAGGGGAAACTCAATATTATTGAGATACATAAGACCATGTTTCCCTCTCTCATAATAACTTTCAGTAGCATCATGAATAAAATTAACAATATAACTATCACATAAAACATTCTTATCATGAGCCACATGCATAAACGAATTATTACTCTCCCTATAAGCATAGTCATTCTTATTAATTGTAGTGGGAGCAAATTCAACAAAATAGCTATCATTATTATTCTCATCACCATAATCATAAAATATAGGAGGCATATTGTAATCATTAATTTTCTCCTCAATAGTAGGTGGACTGAAAATATCATATTCATCATTATAATCATCATATATTGGAGGTTTGGTATCATCATAAGCAATAGAATAGCTATCTTCCAAAGCTGGGGAACTAAAAAGATCATTTTCATAAAAACTAGCTTCCCCAAGCTTAGACTTTTCCATAGCATTAGCAATAATGGTGTCCAAAGAATTCATACTAACCACATTGCTATTAGCATGCAAATAAAGTTCCATAGGTTTTTTATTTTTCTCTTCAAACACTTCATGTCCTAACTCAAGATAAATACTATAAAGTTCTCTAATTTTGTTATTGTTTTCCATTAAGCCTAACTAGTGAAAACAAGAAACAAAAAGACAAAGTTGCAGAATCTAAAGGAAATAACTTCGAGCACTCACACACCAGCAACCGCACTACAAGATAGCTTAGTAGCCAGAAAATGTGAGTACCTTTTACCTTACCTCCTCGGCAACGGAGCCAGAAAATAGCTTGATGTCTACGCACTTCTACTCTTGTAGACAGTTGTTGGGCCTCCAAGTGCATAGGTTTGTAGAACAGCAGCAAGTTTTCCCTTAAGTGGATCACCCAAGGTTTATCGAACTTAGGGAGGAAGTGGTCAAAGGTATCCCCTCTCAAGCAATCCCGCAATCAAGATACAAGAAGTCTCTTGTGTCCCCAACACACCCAATACACTTGTCAGGTGTATAGGTGCACTAGTTTGGCGAAGAGATAGTGAAATACAAGTGGTATGGATATAAGACAACGGTGCCAGAAAATAGCTTGATGGCGTGGAAAAGACTAAAGTAAAACTGAAATAAAGATGGAATCAAGCAAACATGTAACAGATCTAATAGCAAACGGTGTTTCAGTGCTTAGAAACAAGGCCTAGGGATCATACTTTCACTAGTGAACACTCTCATATAAATATGTTCTCTTTACGATACTACTCTGAACTACTCTCCGGTTGGACACTCTAATCCATGGTAGGGCTATAACAGCACACCTCAAAGTCCGCTTTCCCCATCTAGATAACCCCACACTGCCACCTTGAGCACTAGATGGTTCAAACAAACACCACAATTTCATAAAGACATCCAACTCCAAATATAACTCATAACAAGTATTTGTAATCTCTAGCCTAAGTGCCACCATGGTGTGCACATTGTGAACTTCACACACATGGGGAGAGCAGAGATCTATTAAAGCACTTGAGTAGAAAGGTAGATCTATAGATTACAAGCTCATGATCTCAATAAGATAATGCTTAGAGAGAGATGAACACATAGCTACCGATAGAACCCTTAGCCTCGTGAGAAAACTACTCCCTCATCATCATTGGAATCAGCAACGACGATGGAGATGGTGGTGGAGATCGATGGAGATGGCTCCGAGGGCACTTCCCCGTCCTGGCAGGGTGCCGAAATAGAGACTTTCTGTCCCCCGAATCTCCCCTTCGGTGGTGGCGGTGCTGCAGAACTTTTCGTGGCTGGAGGCTTGATGATTTAGGGTTTTTGCATCGGGAGGATTTTATAGGCGGAGAGGCAAGGTCGGTGGGCGACCAGGGGGCCCACACCATGCCCTGGCGTGGCCAGGGGGACCCACGCCTAGGGGTGGTGTGGCCACCCTGTGGCCCCTCTCCGTCTCTCCTTCTGGCTCCGTGAGTCTTCCGGAAAATAACGACTTTGGCTTTTGTCCGGTCCAATTCCGAGAATATTCATTTTCTGACTTTCTGGAACCAAAAACAGCAAAAAACAGGCAACTGGCACTGTGGCATCTTGTTAATAGGTTAGTACCAGAAAGTGTATAGAAATACTCCAAAGTGTGGGCAAAACATAAGAAAGTAGATATAAAACAAACATGGAACATCAAAAATTATAGATACATTTGCAACGTATCACCCGACCATGTCTGGAGTGTTCCCGAACCGTGGGGTATCACGCTTAAGGGCTTGATGATGCTTAGATAGTGTTTATAGGATCGGTAGAATCACCGAAGAATAGTAGAGAGAAAACCGGAAGGGTTTCGTTAAGTCCGGAGGATGTCCGGAGTGGAGGTGGAAGTGTTCCATAGCCACGGAGGTTGAATAATATGTGAATGAATGTTAAATATTGATTTAATCATTTATTCATAATTATTTAATAAAGAGAAAATTAATTTAAAAGGTCAAAAGGCTTAATGGGCCAATTCCCGGAGGGGAGAGGGCCCATTAGGGAAAGGAGAGAGGGAGAAGGGGCAAGGGGGTGGCCGGCTGGGACAAGCCCCCCCGCACGGGGCCCACCAGGGCTGGCCGGCGGCCTCCCCTCCCCCTCATCTCCTTTATTCCCACCCCGGGACTTTGAGGGAGGTAGTACCTCCCCTCCCCCTATATTAAGTGGGGGTATTTGGCTAGATAAATACACCCAATAATCAATAAAGGTCTTCTCACTTTTGGGAGGACCTCTAATTGATACTTTCTCTCTCTCTCTCTCTCTCGTGACCGTGGTCCCAAGTTCGGACTGCACGAACGAGAGACATATTCACCACGGAGCACCGTCGTGCTGCGGTATTTGGATCCAAGAGCTCTACTTCCGCAACCGCTGCTGGATCAGGGAAGCGGGAGTCATCATCAGGCACCGGACGTGTGTAACTCCCCGTGAGGTGTCGCACTTGAGGCACTCAAGTCGTTGGAGCCAAAGGAGCGCAAGGACTTCATCACGACCTTGAGGTCGGCTTCGGCTCGTCTACATCAACCACGCTCTCCTGAGGTTGACAACGCTTTTCGGTCTTCAAGGGTAAGTTCGCGAAAAGCCCTCCGTTCTATCAGACATTAATAGATAGGTCCTGGCAGCATCAGGGGTTCAGGGGCATAGGGTAAAATTTATTATTTTCATACGCGGAACCCCAACAGTGGTATCAAAGCTAGATCTATGCGTAGTAATGATAGCACGGGTAGAACACACAAGATGTAGCGCGTGGGCGTTGATCTTTTAGTTGTTACCCTCCCACGTGTACTTGTGTATACCGCAATAATGCTTGATGAAGCGACCCCCAACTGACTTTACGCGTTCATTCGCGAGACTGGTCCACGCTTGACATACGGCTTGTACCGTATAAAGTGGATTAGGGGGGTGTCTATCTCTCTCGCATTAGTTGGTATACCATTTGCAATGGAGGGCCCCGAAAGGGGTGTAGTAGAGACAACTACTTGATCAGCATTGTGCTAAAAGTTCGTAGGTAAGAATGGTTCTTGTGCAAAAGCCCATTCAGCCACGTAAAACATGCAAAGATAAAATAGAGGCATCTAACTTTGTTTTGAAGGGGGGCGTTGCTTTGTGATGTGGTTGTGGCAAAGGTAAAGTGATTACCTTATGTTACGTAGTAGTAGATAGTCACAGAGGTGACGGACTACCACGCCGGTGATACGTTGCAAACATATCCATAATTTTTGATGTTCCATGCTTGGTTTTATCTACTTTCTTATGTTTTGTCCACACTTTGGAGTCATTTTTATATGATTTCTTGGACTAACCTATTAATAAGAGCCACAGTGCCAGCTGCCTGTTTTCTGCTGTTTTTGGTTCCAGGAAAGTCAGAAAATGAATATTCTCGGAATTGGACGGGACAAAAGCCAAAGTCAGTTTTTCATCGAGGGACACCGGGAGCCAGAATACGAGACGGAGAGGGGCTGGGTTCCGGCCACACCACCTGGCCGTGCGGCTAGGCCTGGCCCGCGCCAGGTGGTCTGCCGCCCAGCACCTCGGCCTCTCCTTCCGCCTATATATTGCCTCTGATACGGAAACCGTAAGTACCCGATCAAAATTCCACGAAAGAGTCTGTAGCCACCGTCATCTCCATCCCTAGACCGGGAGGGATCTGAATCTCTTCCCAGCACCCTGCTGGAGAGGGGAATTCACCCTAGAGGCCTTCTTCATCAACATGCAAGCCTCCGGTGTGATGCGTGAGTAGTTCATCTCTGGACTACAGGTCCATGTAGTAGCTAGATGGCTGGTTCTCCTCCTCTGTGCTATCATGTTTATATTTTGTAAGCTCCGTTCATGATCAAGATCATCTATTTGTAATTCTGCATGTTGTGTTTGCGGGGATCCGATGGATATTGATATGCTATTTCAGATTGATTATTGATTCTATTTGTGATCTTGCATGCTTTCCGTTGTTAGTAGCTATCTTGGCCAAGTAGATGCTAGCAACTCCAAGAGTTAGTATTTATGCTCGATAGTGGGTTCATGCCTCTGGTAATCTGGGGAAGTGACAAAAATCTCTAAGGTACTAGATGTGCTGTTGCTACTAGGGAGAAAACAACAATACTTTGTTCATAGAACAATCGTATTGTTTACTTTACACGCAATGCATAATGCAATTATCCGTTGCTTGAACTTAATACTAGAGGGGGTTCGGATGATAACCTGAAGGTGGATTATTAGTCATAGATGCAGTTGGATGGTAGTCTACATATAATGTTGTAATGCCCAATCAAATATCAAAGGAGTCAAGATGATTAGTATATGCTTGTATGCTTTCTCGATGTTTGTCAATTGCCCCACTGTAATTTGTTCACCCAACATGTCATCTATCTTAAGGAGAGCCACCTCTAGTGAACTATGGACCCCGGTCCTTTCTTTTAGTATCAATCTACAATCATCTGTTTACTGTTTTGTGTTTACTTTCTGCAAACTATTACTTTCTTCCACTCGATATGTTTAATCCTTTATTTTCAACAAAATTGGTGAGATTGAAAACCTCACCGCAAGTTGGGGACAGAGTTCTGTGGTTGTGTTGTGCAGGTCTCCACGTTGCTAATGGCACCGGTAGTGCGCCCTGCCAAAGTTCAGCTAGCTACACCTTTGGGGTGTTTCCTTGCTCCTACTGGATTGATAACCTTGGTTTAATAACTGAGGGAAAACTTACTGCTGTGCTCATCATACCTTTGTCTTGGGGTTCCCCAACGAGCTCGTTAATACACGAGTCAGCAAGTACTTTTTCGGGCGCCGTTGCTGGGGAGTCAATGACATCTTCACAAGGGGAGTCCCTCATAACCAATATCTTTACTTTGTTGTTTTTGTTTTGCTTAGTTTACCCTTTTGCTTTGTTTGCTTGTTCTTTATCAAAAACACAAAAAAATTAGTTTTACAAGTTTGCTTTCTTTATTAAAAAACAGAAAAAAATTAAGTCTTTCTATAGTTGTTACCTCTTTCTTAGCCCACCATGTTGATCCCTAAATTCACCCTGAAAGACCTTTCAATATGTAGTGCCTCTATAATTGGAAAAGATAATATTGAAGAATTCTGTAATCATGTTAGTAAACATGAGGATATTGAGGATAGATCCCTTGCAGAACTTGCTCCAAGCAATGAAATTGCTGCAGTTTCTTTAGTTCACATGTTGGAAGCTAGGTTTGTTAACCTTAACCCCTTAATGCAAGTAATGTTTCTTAAACTTGAAGAAATTGAGGACCCTGAAAAGAGGGATTTTATTCTAGAAACTTTGCTTAAGGAATTCTATGATGTTGCCAAGGAAGCTAGAAAAGTCTTTGAACATTTCAATATGCTAGGCTCATGTGTAGATATTGTTGGTACACGAGAAAAGATGAAAAAAACCGAACCTAATGGGGAGAAAATTAAGATACCAATACCTTTTAAACTTGTAGCAATGCATGAAGCCATAGAAAAGAATCTTGATTGGAATGTTCCCGAAAACCCGTTTGATGAAAACAGTGAACCAAAGAGCATTGAGAGAGGATCCTCTAGAACTTATTTGGATGAGATACCTTGCCTTGTTAAAGATATTTCTGGTATTAATCTTAATGCTTCTTCATTTGAGAACACTTGATTCTTTTTCTTTCCTCTTATGCCTAACTTAAAGGCATTAAAGAAAAGTACTTATTGGGAGATAACCCAAAAGTTTTAGATGAGTCTTGGAAGTTATTACTTCAGTAATAACCACTCCTTATCCTTTTTATTTGCTTTTTGTGCCAAGAGTAACCTCTAATGAGAGAGAAGTAATGATTGGGAAAGTTGCTGTCCTGAAACAGATTTCTGTGCTTCACCGTAAAAATTTGTGTAAAATCTCTGTACATCCTTTTGAGGCGTGAATTTTTGTGCTGCTGCCCCAAGTTGTTATCTAACTTTCAACACTTTTCGATTTGAGCAACACAAGGTCTTCGAAAAAATTCTTCTTTACCTGCTGGTCTGTTTTGACAGATTTCTGCCATTTTTTGCATTTGCTTCTTGTTGGTTCCTTTTTGAGTTCTTTTGGGGAATTCAGCTTTTTGAGGGAAGTGCTACAGTAGCCAGTGTTTTAATGGAAGTTTTATTGGTGTTGGAACTGAACCTAAAGACTTATTATCTTGAGTGCACTAATGTTGCTAATAAAGATTGTGTGAAGTTTTGTATGAAGGAAAAATTTCAGGTGTATGGAAGGAATGAGTAATGAGATGAAGAATGGACTAAAGCTCAAGCTTGGGGATGCCACGCGTGTCACCCCAAGAAATATCCAAGAAGTACAAGCGTCAAAGTTTGGGGATGCCCAAGGCATCCCCCTCTTCATTAATAAAAATCCAAGGTTTCTTCCAAATGCTTCGTTTTTATTGTTTCATGCATAGTTGTGTTGTTCTTGGAGCATCTTCTTTTTCGTTTTTGTTTTGGTTTTTCGTTTGCTTAGTTTGCTGAATAAATTGGTTGGACCCCCTCTTTCCTACATTGGTTTTCAAATAGTTTGGTTTGGATTGGAAAAAGAGTAGGAAAGTTCATGCTTAAGTGGTAAAGAGAGCTTGTTTTTGACTGTGGCCTATGCTTTGTCATGCCATGCTAAATATTGTTTTGGCTTTATCCTTAGTATTCTTTGTTGTAGCATGACTTGTTATAAACAATTGACATTGCTTAATGTGCCTTGGAAGAATCATGTGTTGTTTTAGCATATTAAAGCATAGTATTGTGGTATTCTCCTTTGATGCTTTATTTGGGTTGACTTGGCACATGCTTACACCATGTTATGACTATCCCAAGTCACCATAAGCCTTTATGATCCTTTAGTTTTCAACTTGTAGTATCACTTTATGCTTTGATCAATGGTGTTTTGTTGCTCTGCATGATTATGGCCATTATCGCTCGATTAGTTTGTCACTCCCAGTCTTTTGCTAGCCTCCATAACCAAGTATGAGTTCCACTCATGCATCCAACTCCTAAAACCAAGTTATTCCAAAGAGTCCACCATACCTACCTATCAGCATATGCTATTCCAAGTATATTCATGTTTTTGTCTACCTTACAAATTAAACTTGTTATGAGAAAACTAGTGATTAAAGCTCTCACGAACTTGATGGCACACTTTACTTTTTTGCATTTAATAAACCTGAACCATTGTGTCCATCTTTGTTGCGTATATGATTGCGCTTTATAAGTTGAAGTTAGCAGAACCATGTATCATGGGGAACGCTTTCAACATTACACCTATACTTTGTACATCGTTGATATCATGTTCTTTTGCTTATGGATCCCGACGGTGTGAAATAAAAGGGGAACTTGTAAGATTATGGAGTTTGTATTTGTGTTAGAGAAATGCCTAGGCCGCTAGCCTAAGCCATGCCTAATAATGGTGGAAACTTGCAGCATAACCATAATGAGCACTCTATGAAGCATCCTTAATAAAAACCTATGCAAATAGCAAATAAAAAGATCGCTGAGATGCTCATTGTCTGCTTGCCTTGTCATTTTGATTATGGGATAACTCCTGTATCATGTGCAAGGGGTACCACGTTGGCGGCTCTCTATGATACATATGTACTTACAATGACAAGAGCTTACTTGTGACTAAAGTTGAGTAGCATGAGGTTCGGTCTTCGTAAGTAAGGGGCATGAGATTTCGGTTTATAACTTGTCAAGCATATCCTCTTAGTTATGTCACTTTAACCTTAATCACCTTCAAGATGCTTATGATAGGGGCAATGAGAGCTGAAAGCTATTAAGTACCATAATTTTTGGAAGCTCTTTATGAGACTTGAATCCCTACTTCCTTCTATGAAGGCCTTTCTTTTACTTTTATGTTGAGTCTCCACCTTCTACCTTTATGCACCTACTTTGAGAGCATAGTGGCCATTCTTATTTCTATGTGCATTGTCCAAAGACTTGTTGATTGATGCATACCTTGATATTGCTTGTTTTAAACTATTTGTATCTAGTCACTCTTATAAACTTTGAAGGTGTCCTATGCATTTATGTTTGCTACTCTATGAGGGACAAGCTGCCACTATGCCATGTTTTCTTTATGTGAAACAAACAAACGTCTTGCAAAGTATTGTTATTCATGAATCTTTTGTTTGTGCCTTTTCATATTGCAACATAGTTTCTTTGTCTTATTGCTACAACTTTGTCTTTCATGTTATGATTGAAGTACTATGATCCCAACTTTGAATGTTTTACAAATACTTTGATCAAGTTTATGATGGTGAATGTCACCTCAAAAATTATTCTTTCTTTTTATCACTTACCTACTCGAGGACGAGCAGGATCTAAGCTTGGGGATGTTGATACGTTGCAAACGTATCCATAATTTTTGATGTTCCATGCTTGGTTTTATCTACTTTCTTATGTTTTGTCCACACTTTGGAGTACTTTTCATATGATTTCTTGGACTAACCTATTAACAAGAGCCACAATGCCAACTGCCTGTTTTCTGCTGTTTTTGATTCCAGGAAAGTCAGAAAATGAATATTATCGGAATTGGACGGGACAAAAGCCAAAGTCAGTTTTTCACCGAGGGACACCTGGAGCCAAAATACGAGACAGAGAGGGGCTGGGGCCCGGCCACACCACCTGGCCGCGCGGCCAGGCCTTACCCGTGCTAGGGGGTGGTCTGGCCGCCCCAGGCACCCCCTCGGCCTCTCCTTTCGCATATATATTGCCTCTGATACGGAAACCCTAAGTACCTGATCAAAATTCCATGAAAGAGTTCAGAGTCGGCCATCTCCATCCCTAGATCGGACGGATCTGAAGCTCTTCCCGGCACCCTGCCGGAGAGGAATTCACCGAGGCCTTCTTCATCATCATGCAAGCCTCCGTGATGCGTGAGTAGTTCATCTCGGACTACGGGTCCATGTAGTAGCTAGATGGCTGGTTCTCCTCCTTTGTGCTATCATGTTTAGATCTTGTGAGCTCTGCTCATGATCAATATCATCTATTTGTAATTCGCATGTTGTGTTTATGGGATCCGATGGATATTGATATGCTATTTCAGATTGATTATTGATTCTATCATGTCTTTGTTATTTGTGATCTTGCATGCTTTCCGTTGTTAGTTGCTATCTTGGCCAAGTAGATGCTAGCAACTCCAAGAGTTAGTATTTATGCTCGATAGTGGGTTCATGCCTCGGTAACTGGGAAGTGATGAAATATCTAAGGTACTAGATGTGATGTGGCTACTAGGGAGAAAACAACAATCCTTTGTTCATAGAACAATCGTATTGTTTACTTTACACGCAATTCGTAATGCAATTATCCGTTGATTGCAACTTAATCGGAGGGGTTCGATGATAACCTGAAGGTGGATTATTAGTCATAGATGCAGTTGGATGGCGGTCTATGTATAATGTTGTAATGCCCAATCGAATCTCAAAGGAGTCAAGATGATTAGTATATGCTTGTATGCTTTCTCGATGTTTGTCAATTTCCCCGCTATAATTTGTTGACCCAACATGTCATCTATCTTAAGGAGAGCCACCTCTAGTGAACTATGGACCCCGGTCCTTTCTTTTAGTATCAATCTACAATCAACTGTTTACTGTTTTGTGTTTACTTTCTGCAAACTATTACTTTCTTCCACTCGATACGTTTAATCCTTTGTTTTTAGCAAAACTGGTGAGATTGACAACCTCATCGCAAGTTGGGGACAGAGTTCTGTGGTTATGTTGTGCAGGTCTCCACGTTGCTGCTGGCACCGGTAGTGCGCCCTGCCAAAGTTGAGCTAGCTACACCTTTGGGGTGTTTCCTTGCTCCTACTGGATTGATAACCTTGGTTTCATAACTGAGGGAAAACTTACTGCTATGCTCATCATACCTTCCTCTTGGGGTTCCCCAATGAGCTTGTTAATACACGAGTCAGCAACCGGAATGACACCGGTACCCTGGTGTCTACGGCGCCGGAACCTTGGCGCCGGAATCCGGTGACGACGGATGGAGATCACGACGTGAAGGACCATATCACATTCAATGTTATTGTTTGTATATCTTATTGTGTGCTAGTATTAGATACTCGACGGTAGCCTAATAAGATGATCCCTGTTAAAATTACCAACGATTGTGTTCCCCCTTAGTGTGCACCACCAAGAAAGTTCTTCGGTATGAGGCGATCCATGGTACAGGCATGGGTGTGAGACATATCTACGTTCGCATACAGTGGGTGTAAGCCATGTTGCACGTTGAATACACTAAGGTTGAGTTGGCGAGCCTAGCATGTGCATACATGGCCTCGGAATGCGGATGGTCGAAAGATCGAGCACGAGTCGCATGAATGATGTGATCGACGTTTAGCGTCCACCCTTGAACCCACATTGATGGCCATGACGATCGGGGGAGATGTGGGTGATAGGGGTCGTGTTATCACTAGGAACCCTTCTGGGGATAGGTGTTTCTGAGTGGAGTTATTACTAACTCATTTAATTATAAAGTTAGTCTAATTTTTTTTTGCAATTATAAATGTAGAGATGGCTCACCGTGAAGCTTACTTTGTCATTGAGGAATGGGTAAAGGGTGAGAAACTTAGACTTGATGGATCCAACTTCCCTAGTTGGCTTGTGCGCCTGAATGATCTCCTTACAAGGAATCATGTGGTAGACTACATACACCGCACGATGGGTTTGACTGAGCCAGACCACTATGAGACCCCACAAGAGCTGGCAGACCGCTACTATCGTCAAGAGATGTCCACCTACATTCAGATAATAATGCGTTACGGGATGGTGGATGAACTCCATCCGCTCATGGGTGATCTTGATCCATATTCAATGGTGGATGAGCTGAGAGCAGAGTTCATAGGCCATGTGCGCATGTGGAAGCATGAGCTTCTTGGAGAGTTCCTTTCCATACAGATGGAGGAGCACACATGTCTGAAGGGTCACTTGGGGCGCATGCTTGATGCACACATGAGACTGGTTCACTTCGTGGATTACTAGATGGATGATCCGTTTGCGATAGGCGTACTGCTTCGATCGTTGCCTCCTAGCTACGAAGGACATGTCC
Organism: Avena insularis; assembly: GCA_023614405.1. Taxonomy (NCBI): domain Eukaryota; kingdom Viridiplantae; phylum Streptophyta; class Magnoliopsida; order Poales; family Poaceae; genus Avena; species Avena insularis. The sequence continues at coordinate 548,539,494 of CM042690.1, forward strand.
GGAGTAGCATCATGAGTGGTGATACAGAAACATTGGATTTCCAAGAGTTCATATTACGTTTCAGGAACATAAAGGTTGAACCAATCACCGGAGAGGTCATCGATGACAAAGTTATATATTTGATATACAATTTTATAAATGTTATAATCTTGCAAAACACATTTGCAGTGTTAAGTATATTTGATACTTGTTCTGTTTTGCTGAAAACATGTCCTTCTGCATGAGGGTGCTTGCTGGAGAGGATGTGACGTTGCGTGCTGATGGTGAGCATGATGATGATGGCCAACGACGCTCTCCCTCGACATTTATCATTTAGTTTATGTTTTGGATAGTTATTGTAATCAAAATATTGTGAACTTCTTTAGTGTGTCTCACACTTTGTGAGACGGTTATTCATATCAGTTTGTAACAAATAGTTGTTCTACTTTTATGAATGATTTCTATTCGTGTTCATATCTTGTTTGATTATATGTGAATTATCCTGCTTGTTTTGAAACTAATTGATAACGCATGAACATTTGTAAGATATTGAAATGCCTTAAAATACCCAACTTAATGATATATTCATTAATGAATGAAACCATTGTTTAAATTCAAAGTTATAATGATAATATGTGAAAGTCATTCGATTTCTTATCACATATAAATCATGCCTAAGTTAGGCAAAATAACTTAAACACCGTGTATTACTTGAATATAAAGTGTTTAATGAATTGTTAAAAGTAAATACATATTCGATGTACTGTGTTTTAACGAAAATGGTAATCATCATTATATGATTGTTTAAATGCGTAAATAAGTTTACCAAAGGAAACATAAGTATGAAACTATTTGATTTGATCAAAGTGTTTCATCAACAAAGGGTATAAAGATAAAAGAGAAGCTAATTACTATGATTTGATTAATAGTAATGAAATTCAACTTTATAAGATTGGCATAAAGACATTGTGGAATGCAAAGTGTTTTGAAACGTCAAAATACAAAGCATCACAATGTGATATTAGATATCAAAATGGGCGAATAGATGGCACCAAATAAATCGTTGTAGTGTAGATGTAGAGACCATTAGTTAGAAATAGTTAGCACTCAATTAGAATATATAGTGAACCATTTGAATTCGTGAAAGCGGCTCCATATCTAGTATGGATCGTCGTAAAAGTTTTGGGGTTATTCGATATAACCAAAACAATAGCGAATAAGTCCTTGTAGAGTATTCACTGGAAACTTTGAATCAAAATCCATAGCTAAAACCAAAAGGGAAGCAAAACTTGTATTGCTTGGATTTTGGTGCATTCTTGAGAAAGCTCACTTTTAGTGATATTTCTCGATTATGGAGCAATTGGAAGATAGTGTGAAACACGATGAGGATTCAAAACCCTACATCAGAGTGTTGAGAAGCGCAACGGACAATGTTCCTGAACGATTCTCTTCACAAAAGGAAAGAATCAATGATAATGATCATTGTGTTTTCCCCACTAGTGTTTCCACTACATGAAGTAGGATTCAAAATGTAATCCATATCTAGTATGGAGAATATGTGAATCATTTGTCATGATTCTCGGAATATAACATACCTATGAACTACTAAGGAAATAATGGTAAGCTAAAGTTATGAGAAATCCCATAGCAAAATTCCCTTGAGATTAGAAAACAATTCGTTGCTGAATCTCACAAGTAAAAGGAGTTACTTAGAATTTTCCCAAATGACTGCAAAGCCATAGTGGAAAAGGGGGTGAATGACTGCAAAGCCATAGTGGAAAAGGGGGTGAATGACAAAAGCACAATTTTTGTCAAGTATTGGACGAATTCAAATGAATTTGATTCAAGTGTGCTAAATGTCTAGTGGATTTAAGACTAGTAAAAGTACTAGTTTCTCATAGTAAATCTCTCACCTTGATATTTGATCAAAGGATTTTAAGTTGTTCAAAATAGTGAGTAGATATGCAATTTGCATAAAATTGAGTGGGAGCTATGAAAGTCTTCCTAAAACAATATGTGAATGACATATTTTTGAGTGGGAGCAATATAAGTCTCAAATTCAAATATGTAGGAACATAGTTTGAGTAAGAGTAGTGACTCATACCCAAATGTGTTAGAAACATATTTTGAGTGGGAGCTTGTAGGAGTGATTCTTAAGTGAGTTAAGAATAAAAGCGCAAGTACTGATAAATAATGATTTATAAGGTGTAGAAGTTGATAATAAGTGTATTATGATATTATGTAGTATTCCTTAAGGGATTCTAAAAAGAGTTTTAGAATAGAAGTTAATTAAGGAACTAGTCCTTAATAACTCAGATTAGGAATAACGTTAAGTTTAACATCAATGGTTGAAAGAAAGAAAAGGATGATCATCATCCACTTTGTTGAGACATAGGTTCTATCTTAGAAAACCATGACGATAACTTAGCATAATATATGATCCAATAAGGAACGTTTGAAAGTGATTAAGTTTGAATCACGGAACATTGAGCTAAGTTTGTCCGCAGTGTCTAATAGAGAACTGTAGACATATTTTCCAAATCTGTAAAGGATGACATATCTTAAAACATAAAGGGTTATGTTATAAGGGAATATGTTGGAAACTCCTTGACATGGGTATACCCTACAGGTACTCGAGCTTGGTATATACGGTCTAAATACGTAAAGGCCCACGGTGTCGCCAAGGCCCAAATGAAGGACTCGAGTAACCTATGGACTCTCGATTGCTTGAAGAACAAGAAGAAGCTAAAGATAGAAAGTTTGAAGGGGAAAACCCTAACTTGTAACCGACTCGACCTACTACCTGAGACCTAGCCTATCTATATAAGGGCTAGGAGGGGCAGCGAGGAGGACACACGCAACCCTAGTTTCCACAACCCTCGCCAGATTGCATCTGCGCACCACTGTAATCTTCGATTCCTTCGATAATTCCACGAGCAGACAAGCAGGAGTAGGGTCCTCTACGAGGCCTGAACCTGGGTAAATCTCTGTCCCCTGTGTGCTTGTTTGCTAGCCGATAGATGTCTCCAGCGCTCCCTCCTTCTCCAAAACCCAAGTCCATAACAATGGGCATTGATGAGTTAAACCCTCATCAATTGGCGCCGTCTATGGGAATTGGGAGTGCTGATGTTGCGGCTTCTTAGGCCCCATCAACCGCGATCTACAGCTCTATGATAGCGGAGATCCGCCAGCTCTTCGGCGCGTTCAACTTCACCATCCACACGCCGGCCACTCGCCCGGCCTTCGAGTCCGTGGGCGACGGAATCAGCCTGGCTATAGGAAGCTTCCGCTTCCAAGTCGGTCAGATGGGCACGCTTCAGATGCTCGGCACCGGCTGACGATTGCCCCATCATCATGGTTCCCTCCATCGATCGGCACCCTCAGTAAGCCCAACGCCCCGACAACAATCGAGAACACGGTCAGCGACAGCAGTCGCAACTCCGATCTGAGCGATCTGGCCACTGAAGATGGGACCTACGGTTCCGGATCTGAGAGTTGTGGAAGCATCAGCTTCCCCAATCACTTCATGTGCGAGTCATCAACACAGGCGATACCTCTGCCAACTGTGACAACGGTGGAAATCGTGGCAACGGAACCGGCCCACCTAATGGCGGCAACGGCGGTAACGGCGGCAACGGTGGCGATTGCACCAACGCCAACAACGGAGAAGCAGTCGAACCTCCAACCATAGTAAACGAACAAACCGGTGAACGCGTCATGATCAGGCTCAACGAGCAAGAATGGGCTCGCTACCGCGAGGCCCTACGAGGCACTCCTCTACCCTTCGGATCTCCGCAAGAACTGCTAATGGGCTACCATTGGCTCCTGAAGGAAGAATTCAAGCGCCAAGTACAAACAATCGCACAACTCGAGGCGCGCAAAAAGGCGGCAGACGAGTTGAGCCTTCGTCGTGCTGGGCTCTCCTCCTACGAAGGATCCTCCTCAAAGGGCAACGAGCACCTCGCCAAGAAGAGGCAATCTCGGATGGCCCACCTCACCGAGCAAGAACGCATAGAAGCCGCAAAAGTCCCCGACTTCGGCTCTATGACAGTCGACACTAGGGGCAACATGGTCCCCAAGACGCCGCAGGCTGCGGTGACAGCGGCCACCATGTACCTCCTCAACAACCAGCCACCGGCTGGAGATCCCCGAGCCGCCATGCATCAATCCACGATCGCGGGCTTAGGATTAATCGAGGCCACCCTCGACAAAGAGCCAACACCGGAACCAAAGAAGGGCAAAGCGCTAGCAAAGCGTTACTCCTCGCCCTCATCCAGTGATGACAGTCACGACCTGTCTCGACGTCGCCGCTCACGACGACACGACCATGACTACGACGCGCGTGATGACATCACGCAGTGCAAGATCGACAAATCAAGGGCACGACATGCTCGGTCGACTGACTCAGAAGAGGAAGACATGGAGCTCTGCGGCGCCAGATGCTTCAGTAGGTCCATCAGGCAGAAACGAATGCCAAAGGGATTCAAACTCCCGTTGGAGAACCCGAAGTTCGACGGTCTACAGGACCCAAAAATCTGGCTGGAGGACCACATCTCCTCCGTCAGGCTCCACGGGGGCAGTCGAAGCACGGCCATGCAATGCTTGCAACTACAGCTACAGGGCGCCGCCCGAGCATGGCTCAACAACCTCCCACGCGGATCCATTCGCAGTTTGGACGAGCTGGTTTACAGCTTCGTGCGCAATTTCAAGGGCACGTACAAGCGGCCTGCATCAATCGAAGAGCTAAGATCCTGCCAGCAACGATCGAGCGAATCACTACGCTCCTACATCCAAAGGTGGTCCATCATCAAGAACTCCGCAGAGAACATCTCGAAGGATCACGTGATTGATGCATTCAACGGTGGCGTCTGCCGCCTAGAACTCAGGGAGGAGCTGGGCCTCTCAAAGCCCAAGACCATCGACCACCTGATGGAGATTGCGGATCGATGGGCCGATGGAGAAGATTCAGTGAAGAATCACGTCCATTTCGACGAGGAGGCGGAACTCGAGCGCAGATGCGACCGCCGAAGCAAACGCCGTATGCGCATCTATGATGACCGCGGTGACGTCAACATGGTTGCAGCCGGCTATGCCGACAGGCGCGACGACAACCGCAACAGCGGATACCGTAACGGTGGATATCATGACTCCGAGAAGACCACGGAAGTGTGGCAATGCCGCGATCGCGACGAAGCACCCGCAATAACCATTGAAGACAAACTGTCCGGGCCATGCACGGTGCACTTCTACATCGACAAGCACGATGGGAAGAAGAAGTCCAGCCACCTCCTCAAGGACTGCCCCGAGTTCCTCAAACTACATGAGGGATTAGCTCGGATGAACTGCAACGCAGTCGAAAGAGGTTATGGCGCCGCCCCAGGCGCCGTGCACATGGCGCTCCGCCACCACCACCTGGGCCACCACCGAATGCAGCCGCACCGGACCAGCACCACGGAGGCGAACCTTACCCAAGGGCCATGGGTACCATGATGATCCAAAAAGGACGTCCCTCCAATCGGGTGCAGAAGGCTATCACTCGCCAAGTCAACTTGGCCACACACTCGCCACCATCTACCACTGAGTACCTCAGTGGAAGAGAGTCATGCATCACCTTCGATAAAAGCGACCACCCACCTCAAGTACCCCGTCCAGGCCACTGTCCCCTCGTACTCGAGGCACAAATCGGAGGCTTTGACATGAGCCGCGTCTTCATGGATGGCGGAAGCGGCATCAACCTCATATTCGCGAGTACCTTGCGAGCAATGAGGATCCCTCTAACATGCCTGGAAGCCTCGGACACAACATTCAACGACATCGTCCCAAGGAAAGGCATGTATCCCCTGGGCAAAATCAACCTCGACGTCATCTTCGGCATGCCGAAGAACTTCTGGCGCGAGCGCATTGACTTTGAGGTCGTCGACTGGCCCTCACAGTACCACTGCATCCTCGGGCGCGTCGCGTTCGCTAGGTTCATGGCAGTACCCCAATACGCCTACCTGCATATGAAAATGCCAGGTCCCAATGGCGTCATCACGGTAAACGGGAGCTTCGAAAGATCTGACAGTTGCGACAGGGAATTCAACAGAATTTCCTAGTCCTTCGACATGCAGGAAGAACTCGCGAGACTAAAGGAGTCGACAGACAACAGTCTGCCTCCGCTGAGCCGGCCAAGCTCACCTGATCTCTCCTTCGACTCATTGGTGCACACAAAAAAGTACAGGTCCACCCATCGGATCCCGCCAAGACGGTCCTCATCGCCAATAACTTGAGTCCCGCATAGGAACTCGCGCTCGTCGAATTCCTCCGTGAGCACTGGGAAATTTTCGCCTGGTGTCCCGCGGACATGCTAGGAGTTCCCAGGGAATTCGCCGAGCACGCACTCAACGTCAACCCCGATGCAAGGCCAGTCAAGCAAACAATTCAGCGATTGTCCGAGCCACGAGCGCAGGCAGTCGGCATGGAGATCAACAGACTCCTCGACGCCAAATTCATACGCGAGATCAAGGAAAGCACTTGGCTCGCCAACACAGTGCTGGTACAAAAAAGGACACGGATATCATGCGGATGTGCGTGGACTTCACCTCTCTGAATAAGCATTGCCCAAAGGATCACTTCCCTTTGCCACACATCAACCAGATCATCGACTCCACTGCGGGATGCGAGCGCCTCTGCTTCCTCGATGCCTACTCAGGCTATAATCAGATTCGAATGAAGGAGGAAGATCAAGAAAAAACAGCATTTACAACGCCCTTTGGTGTGTTCTGCTACAACACAATGCCCTTCAGGCTAAAGAACGCGGGAGCTACCTACTAGCGGTGCATGCAGGCTTGCCTCAAGGAACAACTGGGTCGCAATATCCAAGTCTATGTCGACGACATAGTAATCAAGACCAAGGAGGAAGCCTCGTTAATCGACGATCTGCGCGAAACTTTTGCCAACCTCGACCGCTACCGGATTAAGCTCAATCCGGACAAATGCGCCTTCGGCGTGCCATCTGGGCAATTACTCGGGTACCTCATCTTCGTGAGGGGAATCGAGGCAAACCCGAAGAAAATAAAAGCCATACTGGCCATGGAGAAGCCAAAAAACATACGGGGCGTTCAGCAGCTGGCTGGGCGAATCGCATCCCTCAGTCGATTCATCAGTCGAATGGGTGAAAAGGAGCTGCCCTTCTACCAACTCCTCCGCAAAGCCGAAAATTTCGAGTGGACAAACGAAGCGCATGAAGCATTCAAAGACCTCAAGCGCCTTCTATCCACCTCGCCAGTACTCGTGACCCCACGGGAAAGAGAACCACTGTTGCTATATATCTCTGCCACCAACCAGGTGGTCAGCACAGTGCTCGTCGTCGATCGAGCCAAGGAAAACAAGGTCCACGAGGTACAACGCCCAGTATACTACCTCAGCGAGGTCCTCACACCAACAAAACAGCGGTACCCGCACTACCAGAAGCTGGCGTACGGTTTCTTCATGACCGCCCGGCGACTGCGCCATTACTTCCAGGAACACCCAATCATGGTGGTCAACGACGCCCCGTTGGGGCATATCCTCAATAACCCCGATGCCACGGGACGAGTCGCGCTCTAGGGAATAGAATTGTCTCCACGAGACATCGAATACGAAAAGCGCGACGCAATCAAGTCACAAGTTCTCCCTGACTTCCTCATGCACTGGATGGAGAACCAGCTCCCGGACAAACCAGATATGTCCTACCTCTGGACAATGCACTTCGATGGGTCCAAGCGGAAGGACGGAGCAGGCGCAGGTGTCATACTGACATCACCTCAAGGGGACAAGTTGAAGTATATCCTGCGAATGCAGTTCATAGCCTCCAACAATGAGGCTAAATATGAGGCCATGTTACACGGGATGAGGATGGTGAAATCCTGCGGCGCCAAAAGGCTCATCATCTACGGCGACTCCAAGCTAGTCGTCAACCAAACAATGCATGAGTGCGACGCACTGAACGACAACATGATCACGTACCGTGACCACTACGACACACTCGAAGGAGACTTTGACGGTTGCGAGCTGCGACACGTAGGTCGCGAAAGCAACAAGGAGGCGGACGCACTCGCCAACATAGGCTCTACTTGCGCCCCCATACCACCTGGGGTATTTCTCGAGCGCATCTGTGAACGCTCCATCAAGCCAAAGGCCGTAGAGAAGAAAACAAGCGGAGCAACGGACTCGGGGGCTATGTCGCCCAATGAGCCAATGGCACTCGATGTCTTGGAGCTGGACACAGGACTCGAGGGACCAATGAGCGTCATGATGATTGAGCAATCCTGGACGCAACCGTACATCACGTATCTCCTCAGCAAAAAGTTACCGGACGATCCGACTGACGCACGACACATCACGCGGCGATCCAAGGCATTCACTGTTATCAACGGCGAACTGTATAAACGTAGCATCACAGGAGTACTGCAACGATGCGTCTCCATGGCCGACGGAAGAGTTGTTCTCCTCGACATCCATGAGGGGACTTGCGGGCACCACGCCGACAGTCGCGCCCTCGTGGCCAAAGCTCCACGAGCTGGGTTCTACTGTCCTACGGCCATGCGCGACACCAAGGACATTGTCCAGAAGTGCAACGCATGCCAACGATTCGCGGACAAGCCGCACGCACCTGGCGCAGAACTCCGGCCAATTCCGTTGGCCTGGCCCTTCGCATAATGGGGACTCGACATGGTTGACAAGCTCCCGAAGTCCTCACGAGGAGGATACGTCTACCTCCTGGTGGCAGTCGATAAATTCACAAAGTGGATAGAGGCCATGCTAGTAACCAATCAATCAGGCCACAGCGCAGTCAAGTTCTTCGAGTCCATCGTCTTCCGTTTTGGGGTGCCACACAACATCATTACGGACAACGGCACGAACTTCACATCCAAGGAGTTCCAAGAATTCTGCGAGAACCTGGGAATCAACATCAGCTATGCCTCTGTAGCACATCCACAGACCAACGGTCAGGTAGAAAAAGCAAACGGGCTCGTCTGCGGCGGCATCAAGAAGCGACTCCTCCGGCCACTCGAACAAGCCGCGGGTTGTTGGGCAGACGAACTGCAATCCGTACTCTGGAGCCTACGCACAACTCCAAACAGTGCCACGGGCTACACGCCATTATTTATGGTGCACGGAGCCGAAGCAGTGCTGCCCGCCGAGGTATGATACAAGGCGCCACGCGTGGTCGCTTACAACAAACAAGAGTCATCCCTCGCACTCGAAGACTCCGTCGACCTCCTTGACGAGGCACGAGAAATCGCCACGGAAAGATCAACGATCTACCAGCAGAACCTGCGCAACTACCATAGTAGGAGGCTACGCCCCAGATCCTTCGTCGAAGGAGACCTGGTCCTGCGACTGAAACAGCAAGGGCATCTCAAGCTCGAGTCCCCCTGGGAAGGACCATACGTGATTACAGAAGTAATCCCAGGTGGCGCCTATCGCCTTCAAGATTTAGAGACAAGAGTCGCATACTCCAACCCCTGGAACATCGCACAGTTGCGACGCTTCCACCCCTAGTCGCGTTTTACTTTTTACATTGCAAATAAGGCTACTCAGCCAAGGCTACTTAGCCACACATTGTACCTCGCACTATTCTTCGAATAAATAAAGCTAAGTGCCCCAAAATTCTGTGTTTTTCCTTTACTTTTCCAATTTTATCTACTCGGGGGCTGTGCCACCCTATATACATCTGTTCTACGAACCAAAACGCGATATCCTAAGTAGCTGGCACATCAATCGAAACCCTTGACACAAACATCAACCCAACTGCAACGCACCTGATAGGTTGACAAGGGACTGAGATAAAAGCATGACCAGGCTAACGAAAGGGACTCGCATAGTGCAACGCACTTCATGCTAACAAAGCTCTTTATACAAAAACTTATACACAAACATTTATACGAACTTTACAACACAAGTACACTTATATGCAGGATACAAACTAGGCTACTACTGCAGCAGGAGAACATTGGTTTGTTCCTCAAAGAAGTCGACGATTTCTTCTGATGGGCGATCCACCGCCTGGTAGTGCGGCACCATGTTCTAGGTAGAACCTGCTGGTGGTGCAGGCGACCCAGATGCAATTGCCGCAACATCTACGTCAGGCTTGTGCAGTCGCACCATTGATAGAGCAGCCTTGGCACCAGCCACCAACTGTTGCCTTACGCACTCGCGAACCGTGGTCAGGTCTTGAAACTTGGCAAGGAGGGCCAGCAAGCTTGATGGAGTATCATCCAGCGGAAACATCGCCCGATAAATGTTCTTCAAGCATGACTACGACTTCTTCAGAAAGTGCGACTCATGACGCACGATCCTCAGAGGTCGCCAAGCAATCGCATGATCATGATCTACCCAGAAGTATCCACTCTCTTGAAGTTGTTCCTGGGTGAGATCATGCATGCGAATGTCAATTCTATCCTTCTCCTCCTGCGGATGACGCGTGCTGACAACTACACGAAGCAGCAACAACAGCATAAGTACAACGTACCATTGCGAGTGACTACAAGGAAAAGATGAGAGCAAGCAAACTAACACTTGAATTGGTCGCCCAACTGTGTCACCTCGCCAAGCAGATACTGCTCTCGGGCAGCGGCTTTCTCCGCCTTCGACTTTCATACATCCGCATTACCGCGGAGCATGGGCAACTCACGCTCCAGCTGCTTCACGCGGTCACACAGTCGAGAAAGCAGCGACAACTCATCTACCCTGGAGAGCGGAGGTACCACGGTATCATCAGGAGTCGGCGAGTCCTGAGTTTCCCTCAAAGGATCACTTGATGTACCCTACCTGTCAGGGGGATGATCCCCGGATACCCCACCCGAATAAGCAGGGGCGGTCGGATCTCGGCGGTGACCAGATGCCGGACAAGGTAGGATGGATGGCTACCACCCAAGAGCCGGACCATGGAGAGGGCCGGATCTGACGGCGTGGCGGATCCAATCGGAGGACAGATGATGTGCGATCGATTGCACGGACGCCTGTACGACGACAAGACGGGCAACCACCCGCCCATACCGAAGACTTGGCGTGGCTGACGCGGGAACAGTGGCCTGTGCTGACGACAGGCTCGCACGGCGTCCACTGTGCATACGACAGCCATACCGCTCATACACCGATGTGACATACCCTGCCGGGTACTGTAGATGACTAGTCGGCTGGGACCCGCCTGTGGGGCCCGCCAGTCGGACTAGCCAGTGAGACCCTTGCCTCTCTTCCTATATAAGGAGAGGGAGGGCCTCAGTAGAAAGGGTTGGTCTCAGTTCATTTAAGGCAGTAGCTAAAGAATACAGCTCGAGGAGCACTTGTAGCTCGTATATTCCACATAGTCAGATCAGGCAGGAGTAGGGGCTTTACCTCGCCACGAGGGCCCTGAACCTAGGTACTTCTTGCGTCCCGCTACGCTCGCTCGTATCCAATCTCGCCTGCGGACGCCGTCGATAGCTTTCCTGCTAGTCCCCACACCTCTATCTAACCTTTTTAGGTACTGCCGTTCCCAATACAACGACAGTTGGCGCCCACCGTGGGGCGAATGTCTTCGACTAGAGTCACGTTCCGCACGGGACCCCGCACTTCAGCCGGTGAGCGTGTGGCCTCTGGCCTGGTGCTCACGCTCGGCAGGTTCGACTACGTCATCGACAACGCCTCCTGCTTCGTCGGAACTTCCTTCCCGGCAAACGACACCGTTCTGCTATTCGGCGATCTCCCCGTCTACATCGCCATCGTCCCGGAGCGTTTCCCTAGGGAAATCGTCTTTGTCGCGGGGCCGCCATGATCAAGCGGCGGAACCTCCGCCGTACCTTGCGGCGTGGAGGTCATGATGGCCGGATCCAGCTTGCAGCCCCGCCGACCGCGGGAGCGAGGCGCGGACGAGGTCGGAACTTCCGCTCCCTCGCAGCCTCGGAACCCGGTCGAGGATGCCATTGATCGGCTCCTGACGCCGGTTACCCTCGGGGACAACCCGGAGGATGCGGAGGCCAACTTCACCATGGAGAGACAGATCCTCCTCCAGGAGGCCATGGAGCTGGCAGCAGCCCGCAAGCAGGAGATCGCCAGGCGCGAGTATGACCGCGCGCACGGCCTCACCCCGGCTACCGTGGAGCCGAGCCGGCGTGGCCAGGTACGACGTCGGGGTGGTGAGCTAGGCGGCAGGATGGAGAAGGACGGAGAACCGCATCCCGTGCCTGCCCCTACACGGCCCACCTACAGCACGCCCATCAAGAACTTGCACGCGGCGCGAGCCGTAGCAGAAGAACTACCCAGCCTGGAGGGCGAGGAGCGAGCCCGCCAGCACGCTCGCGTCCAGGAGCTCCTCCGCGTCGCGGACGAGCAGGCCGGCGCCAACCGGCAGACGCAGGAGGACCTTAGCTACTCCAGAGGAAGCAGGCTACCCGCCAACAGCAGGGGCGCACCACGTGACACGCAGCAGGCGTCCTCCCCTCAGCCGGCTAGGGCCCGTAGTAGGCGTCGCAGCTCCGGCAACAGGGGCCAGCCGCGCCAGGAGCAGACGGTCAACAGCAACCCGCCACCTCCCCCACCACCAGCCGGAGCACCCAGACCAGCCGGTTCCCGCCTCTCGGGCCGGGTGGGTGCGCCCAACCCGGATTGTCCGGATGCCCGCGACCGCATCGAGCTGCTCGCTCAAGCGCGTGTCACGGAGGAGGAAGATTCTACCGGACCAGTTTGTTTCGGACCCCGCATCCAGAACGAGCCGTTTCCGGATAAATTCTCCCTGCCCAGGGACACCCCCAAGTACGATAGCAGCATGAAGCCGGAAGACTGGTTGACCGACTACGCCACGACAGTCGGCATCGCCCACGGGAATAAGCGCACAGCCGTGCGTTACGTCCCTCTCATGCTAACCAGGTCGGCAAGGACCTGGCTCAATAGCCTCGCGCCCAACAGTATCAACGCCTGGCCTGATTTCGAGAAGGTTTTCGTCCGCAACTTCAACGGCACGTACAAGCACCTAGGGCGCCCGCGCGACCTAGCCTTGTGTGTCCAGGGCGACCGCGAGACCGACCGCGAGTACCTCGCCAAGTGGGCGGAGCTCCGCAACACTTGCGAGGGCATCCTGGAGAGCCAAGCCATCGGTTTCTTCATCGAAGGATGCCGAGAGGGCACCATGCCGCCACCGCTCTTGTGACGAGCCGAAAACCATGGCGGAGCTCATGACGGTTGCCGACCAGTACGCCATGGCAGATGCCGCCATGAAGAAGCCCCTCCGGGTAAACGCGGAAGGACGTCCGACTCCCACGGAGCCGGCTCGCGACCGACCAAGCAATCCGGCTGGTGAAGCCAGATCCTCCAGACGCCACGGCAACGACAACCGGTTCCACGGGGACCACCAGGACAGGCAACAGAAGCCTCGCTACCACGCGCGGCAGGTTAATGCCGTAGAGGGTGCGCCCGACACACCGGCTAACGACACAAGAAGGTAGAAGCCCCGGCTCACCTTCGACCAGATGATTGACGGCCCGTGCAAGTGGCATAGCGATCCCTTCAAACTGGCTACGCACACCACCCGGAACTGCAGCTGGACTCGCCAGCTAAAGGACCAGGGCAACCAGCCTCGTCTCCTGCCTCCCCCACCGGGTGGACCCCCACCACCGGCCAGGGGAGCCGGTAATGATGGTAACAGCGGCAACGGCGGCAACAACAACAACGGCTACCCCCAGCCGCATGCCGCCTACCACATCTTCGAGACGGAGCAGGACGACAAGCACAGCCGCAGGCGACTTTCCAAGGAGGTTAACGCCATCGTTTCTCCGGTCCCCAATACCTGAACTGGTCGGAAACCCCCATCACCTGGAGCCGGGCAGATCAACCTAAGCATCTGCCGACTCCCGGGGGCTACGCCATGGTACTCGACCCCCTCATCGTCTCTAACGCGCGCACCTGCCGATTCTCGCGCGTCCTCATCGACGGAGGCAGCAGCCTCAACCTCCTCTACCAGTCCTCGCTGGAGAAGCTGGGCATTCGCGAAAGCGACCTGCGCCCGACTACCACGACGTTCCACGGCGTACTGCCGGGGCCAGCCTGCGCTCTGCTGGGAAAAATCCAGCTGGACGTCATCTTCGGGACCGAGGAGAACTTCCGCCGCGAACCAATCTGGTTCGAGGTGGTAAATTTGACGAGCTCCTACCACGCTCACCTCGGGCGCCCGCCCTCGCCAAGTTCATGGCCGTCCCCCACTACACATACCTCAAGACGAAGATGCCAGGACCCCACGGCGTGATCACCATCGCCGGCTGCTTCAGGCGATCGATGGAGTGCGCCTCAGCCGGTTGCAAACTAGCAGAGGCCCTCATCGTAGCTGAAGAAAAGCGCGCGATCATGCACAATGTGGCCATGGCCCAGCAGGACATCCCGGCTAGCAGCAAACCGGCTGGAGAAGGAGCCTTCCAACCGGCAAAGGAGACGAAGAGGATCCCGCTCGACCCCTCCGACCCGAATAAGTTCGTCACCATTGGTGCCGGCTTAGACAACAAATAGGAAGGCGCGCTCGTCGACTTCCTCCGTGAGAATCGGGACATCTTCGCATGGTCTCCCAAAGACATGCTGGGTGTGCCGAGGGAGTTCGCCGAGCACTCACTTCATGTGCGTTCGGATGCCAAGCCGGTCAAGCAACCTTTATGCCGGTTCGCAGAAGAGAAGAGAAAGATAATCGGTGACGAGATCACCCGGCTCCTCGCAGCCGGGTTCATCATGGAAGTGTACCACCCGGACTGGCTAGCAAACCCAGTCCTGGTGTTGAAAAAGAACAAGACCTGGTGCATGTGTATCGACTACACCAGCCTGAACAAGGCGTGCCCGAAAGACCCCTTCGCCTTGCCCCGTATCGATCAGGTCATCGATTCCACGGCCGGCTATGATTTGTTGTCTTTTCTAGATTGTTATTCCGGATACAAACAGATCCGGCTAAACCCGGCTGATCAGATTAAGACATCATTTATCACCCCCTACGGGGCTTTCTGCTATGTAACCATGCCTTTCGGCCTAAAGAACGCAGGCGCCACCTATCAGCGATGTATGCAGAAATGCTTGCACTCGCAGATAGGCCGAAACATGCACACTTACGTGGATGACGTGGTCATCAAGACCAAGGAAAAGCGCACCCTCCTCGAGGATCTGCGAGAAACATTTGACAACCTCCGCCAGTACCAGATGAAGCTGAACCCGGAAAAATGCGTCTTCGGAGTACCATCCGGCCAGCTACTCGGTTTCCTCGTATCTCAGCGAGGCATCGAGGCAAACCCGAAGAAGATCGCGACCATCAAAAGGATGCAACCACCCAAGAACCTGCTTGGAGTCCAGAAGTTCACCGGATGCCTGGCTTCCCTCAGTCGTTTCGTCAGCTGGCTGGGCGAGAAGGCACTTCCGTTGTACCAGCTGATGAAAAAGACGGACAAGTTCTCCTGGACTTCGCAGGCCGACACTGCGTTTCACGACCTCAAGCGCATGCTGTCCACAGCGATGGTTCTAGCCACACCGGCTAGCAAGGAGCCGATGTTGCTCTATATAGTAGCCACCGGCCGGGTCATCAGCGTCGTCCTGGTGGTGGAGCGCCCCGAGGAAAGCAAGGCTTAGCAAGTTCAGAGATCCGTCTACTACCTCAGCGAGGTTCTCTCCCTCTCCAAGCAGAACTACCCCCACTACCAAAAGATGTGCTACGGAGTGTACCTAGCATGCAAGAAGCTCAAGCACTACTTCCAGGAGCACCCGATCAAGGTCATGTGCACTGCACCCCTTTCGGAAATCATCGGCAACAAGGACGCCACCGGCCAGGTCGCCAAATGGGCCATCGAGCTCGCCTCCTACTCCATCCACTACGAGCCCCGACTCACGATCAAGTCACAGGCGTTGGCGGACTTCCTCGTCGACTGGGCCGAGACCCAGTATCTCCCACCGGTTCTGGATTCGGACCATTGGAGGATGCACTTCGACGGGTCGAAGATGCTCGGGGGCTTGGGAGCCGGCATCGTGCTCACCTCGCCCAAGGGAGACCGGCTGAGCGTGTTGCAGATC
The DNA here is from genome assembly GCA_023614405.1 of Avena insularis. Lineage (NCBI taxonomy): Eukaryota > Viridiplantae > Streptophyta > Magnoliopsida > Poales > Poaceae > Avena > Avena insularis. The sequence goes on from CM042690.1 coordinate 548,555,505, forward strand.
CACTTCAAGGCCTCCAACAACGTGGCGAATACGAGGCATTGGCGCGGGCTCCGGTTGGCCAAAATCGGCGTCAACCGGATCACTGCCGGCGATTCGGACCTGGTGGTACAACAAGTATCCGGGGAATGGGACGCCAGAGATGCCAACATGGCCCTCTACCGGTTCCACATCCAGAAGCTCAGCTCCTCCTTCGACGGGTGTGAATTTCATCACGTCCCCCGCACCAACAACGAGGCAGCCGACGTGCTCTCCAAGATAGGGTCCACCAGGCAGGCCATCCCACCAGGGGTCTCCCTGGAGCACCTGCGCAAGCCATCCATCAACCCGTCGCCGGAATCAGATTCCATCATCTAGGCGGGGAGCGTCCCGGCAGCCGGGGCAGCGGAGGCGGAGCCGGCGGAGCCACCAAAGAAGAAAACCCGTGCCAACTCCGGCCAGGCTGTGCCCTCCGGCTCGCAGGACCCAGGGGCTACCGGCTCGCCCAGTGGCTCAGGGGCTGCGCCCCGGATATCCCACCCGGACGGCCCACCGACACCCGACAGCCGGAGGACAGGAGCGTCCTCGTCATCCGGGAAGTGCCATCCTGGGCGCAGCCCTTCATGAACTACATCGCCAATGGCAAACTCCCGGACGACGAGGTGGAGGCCAGGCAAATCCGACGCCGCGCGCATACATACACCATCATAAACGGCGAGCTGTACAAGCGCAGTGTATCCGGTATCTTCCAAAGATGTGTCGACGTAGACACAGGCTACCGGCTACTCAAGGACATCCACCAGAGCGAGTGTGGGCACCATGCTTTGTCAAGGGCGATAGTCGCCAAGGCGTTTCGCCACGGCTTCTATTGGCCCACCGCCCTCGAGGATGCCGAGCAGCTGGTCCGCGCGTGCAATGGGTGCCAACGCTTCGGGCAGCTCAGGCACATGCCAACCTCGGTGCTCAAGACCATACCGATCACCTGGCCCTTCGCGGTTTGGGGCCTCGACATGGTCGTGCCCTTCAAGCGAGCTCGCGTGGGAATGACCCACCTACTGGTAGCTGTGGTAAAGTTCCCAAAGTGGATCGAGGCCAAGCCTATCCGGAAGCTGGACGGGGCGACGGTGGTTACCTTCTTCACCGACATCATCAACCGCTTCGGCTACCCCAATAGCATCATCACCGACAACGGCACGAACTTTGCCAAGGGGGCCTTCGTCCGGTTCCGCAGCAACAAGGGCATCCGGCTAGACCTCGCCTCCGTTGCACATCCACAGTCCAACGGGCAGGTCGAACGAGCAAACGTCTTGGTGCTAGCCGGCATCAAACCACGTCTCATCGAGCCGTTGGAGCGGTCACCCGGATGCTGGATCGAAGAACTTCCGGCTGTGCTGTGGAGCCTCCGCACCACACCGAATAGGTCAACCGGCTACACGCCATTCTTCCTGGTCTACGGATCGGAAGCCGTCCTCTCCGCCGACATCAAATTCGACTCCCCCCGCAAGCTCCTCTACGACGAGCAGGCCAACAAGGAGGCGCGGGAGGACGGGGTAGATCTCCTGGAGGAGGCCTGCGAGCTGGCCCTGTCCAGATCTGCCCTGTACCAGCAGCGACTACGCCGCTACCATTCTAGCCGGATTCGCCAGTCGCATTCCGCGAGGGTGACCTGGTTCTCCGGTTGGTGCAAGACACGAAGGGAATGCACAAGCTATCACCACCCTGGGAGGGCCCCTTCATCATCAGCCGGGCGTTGCCCAACGACTCTTACTACCTCATCGACGCACAACAGCCGCGCAAGAACAAGATGGACAAATCGGACGAGGAGACCGAACGTCCTTGGAACGCGGCCCTGCTGCGCCTGTTTTACACCAGTCGCCAAACAGTGTATGTATCCTGAAAACCTCATAAATGAAAATGCGGACTCCCACGAGAATCTCGGGGGCTCCTTCTGGAAATGTGTGCGTACCTGTTCTCCGATTAAAAATTTCCCGGCTCTAGCTACCCCTACCCGGGGGCTCGCCGGCTGGCCCGGCCTGTTAAGCCAACAAACCGGCTGAGTAGTGTGCGATGATGTCAGAGGCCCACTCTTCGTCTCAGCTACAGACCGCAACCCGGCTGTCCGGCTAGCAAGAGCAAAAGCCCGAGGCATCCCACATGAAAAACGGGGAAGAGGCGTGACAGATCGGGCGTCCTGGCCCCGCAACTAGCTCAAACCAATCCAGCCGCTAAGCCGCTAGTACCGTGCGTAATGTACTGTTAGCTCCCTTCGATTCCGGCTGCAGACCGCAACCCGGCTGTCCGGCAAGGACGCAGCGAAAACAGCAGAACACACGAGAAAGCGACTAAGTGCCTAGAAAGGAGCAAGCCAGTTTTTGAAAAAATAAGCCGTTTCCCGACTACGATTTGACGGACTAACCTATTAACCTATGAAGATGTATGTGTATGCATATGTGCGTTCTTGTCCGACTACTTCGAGTCGGAATTCAGGAGAAGGAAAGAAGATTCGAAGCACATGCCTTCATCAAGCGCTCCAAATCTCGGGGGCTACACCCTTTGAGTGCTTCAGATGGAATCTTGTAGTTCCTGGCCGACTAATGGCGGTTAGCCGGCAGTTGAGCCAGTGAGGGCAAGGCGGGAGCAATAAAGACAAGAAAGATTGAAGCACTGCCACGCCACTACTCGAATCTCGGGGCTACACCAGTGGAGTGCGCTCGGCGCCTTTGGAATGTTGGTTCCCCCGGCTGAAGGCGTCCAGCCGACGAAAGCAGCCGGCTAGGGCGAGGCCAGCCGGATATAGTTAGAAGAGCGGGGAAGAACAAGGAAGATTCGAAGCACCTGGCTACGCCAGCTACTCCGAATCTCGGGGGCTACACCCAGTGGGTGCGCTGGCGCGCCCCCACTGGAGGTGTAGTTCGTCCGGCTAAGAGTGTGTAGCCGGGCGAGGATAGCCAGGCAGAGCGAGCCGGCAAAGATATCAAAAGAAAATTCAAGACACAAGCAAAGGAAGACTCAAGAATTTAATATTAACAAGCAAAAGGGAGACGAAGCTCCCGACAGTTACCCGACATCAAAGATAGCCGGTACAGATAGACAAGTTCCACGATAACCTAAAAACAAGAAAAATACACCCGGCATCCCGGGGCAACAGCTAAACGGCAGGGCCTTTGCCGTGGGGGGGTTCCTGGCTGGCAGATGCTGGAGGCGGGGCGGAGCCGTAGTGCTCGTTCCGGCTCCAGCGCTGGCAGGCGGCGGCACCGAGGACTCCGCATCCGGAGTGTCGGGGGACTCTGAGTCGGTGAGCACCTTGTCCGGATCCACGTAGTCGGTGATCTTGATGGCGGACCCGCGAAGCTCCGGATGGGCTTGGCGGATGGCGGCAAGATCGGCTCCGGCGCGGAAGCCCCCGTCGATCTTCTCGACGCGAGCATCCTTGTACCAGGAAAGCATCAGCGCCAAGGCCATCTCCGCCCCACCCCGCACCGCCAGATCCCGCAGCCGGTCCACCGCAGCCGGCACCTCTCCCACCTTCGCCGCCAGCTGCGCCATCGTCTCCGGAACCGGAGCCTCCGGCCACACAAAGGAGAAGATGTCCCGAGCCGCCTGACGAAGCTTCGCGGCCTCCTCGCCAAGAAGAACGACGAGCTCCTGAGCCGTCGGCTGCGCTCCGGCGATTCTCCTGCAGCGGTTGTAGGCCAGCAGGTCTATCTTTGGGGTAAAGGCTGTCAGAAAAAGGAGTCAAATCCGGCTACCGGATCCGGAAAGAAAAGAAGACGGAAGAAAGAACTCACCTTTGGCAGTGTGGCCGACTTGCATCAGCTCCTCCACCAGCGCCTTCTCCTTGACCGCCAGCCGTTTTATCTCCTTCTCTTGGTCCTTGTTCTGGGCCTCGAGAAGGGAGAAGGCTTCGGCCCGGCTAGCGAGCGAGGCGTCGCGCTCCTTGACGGTAGCCTCCAAGCCGTCTACCCGTGCGTGCCAGTCCTTGTTCTGCAAGCGCAGCGTGGAGTTGGACCTGCTCAGCCGGTCGTTCGCTTTCTTCAAGCGATCGATCTCGCGCTAAGCACACACGAGGATGGCTGCAACGAAGCCGACTATTAAAAAAATCTAGACGGATAAGGCGGACTTACTCTGGGAGGTCCCGTTGGCTGCATCAAGCTTCTGCTCCAGCGTCCGGTTCCCACCGGCTGTGGCCTCGAGCAGCCGGATCTCCTTCACCGCCAGCTCGAGCGTGGCGGCAAGATCCGACAGCGAAGCGGCGGAAGAGGCGTCGTCGTCCACGGCGTTGACGGCCAAGGACTCCTTCGCCGCGAGCACCGCTGTCTGCCACTCCTCCCCGAGCGCCTCGTCGGAGTCGTCGTCGCCAACCACGACAAGCTCCTTGCCAGTAGCCCCCCGCGCGCCCACGGAGGAACCTTCCGGCTGGGAGCGATCCGCTTCCGGCTGGGGACCCTCCAGCTGGGAGGGGCAGCCGGCTCGGCTTGAGGAGGAGAAGGAGGCTGCACCTCAGAGGAAGTGGAGGCGCCGGTTGGACCGGTCGGGGCGCGAGGCGGCGACCTGGCTGGTGTCCGAGCCGGGCTCGCGGCGCCGAAACAAACCAGTGCGCTAAAGGGAAAGAGGAAAAGACAAGAGCAAAACAGGCTAAAGTCAGAAAAACAAGGACAAGGAAAAACAAACAGAAAGCACCGAGAGGGGGAGGGAGAAAAACGTACCCCGGCACAACCGGGGGCGGCCCTTTCTTCCGGCCAAGACGGCTTGGCTGCAGGGCGCTAGTCCGGCCCCTCTTCGGAGCCAGCTCCTCCGCCGCAGGCCGGCGGGAGCCGGAATGGCCGGAGCCGCTCCCGCCTGCTTCGCCGTCCGCAGTGGAGTGCGTCGCCGGCTCCGCGGTCGGCCCGGCCTCCTCTTCCTCGTGCACCTCCGCGTGCGGGTCGGCGACCGGCTCGTCGTTTCGGCTGGGGAAGGCATCGCCGTACCCATCCGATTCCTCGCTGGATGGCCGAGCGCGCGGCTCGGGCAAGTCCGGCGCAAACACCTCGAGAGGAGCGTCGCCCTCCTCGCGAAGGATGCAGGGGAAGATCTGGCGAATGCAAAAGATCAGCCAGACAGAACAAGGAGATAACAGAGGGAATAAGCAAAAAATCCGGCTACAAGAACTTACCCGGGGCGCGCGGTTCTCCCGGCTGTAGGGCGCCAGGATGAACTTCCAGTTCTCCGGCAGCCGCTCCTTGCTGATCGTCCACAACCACTCCTTCAAGTTGTGGTAGCGGGGATCGCGGCGTGACAGCCGGGTCGGGTCCAGCCGGCCGGAATAGAAGCACATCTTGTGCGCCCGCTGCTGGAGCAGCATCATCAACCGGGACATCCAGCTAAGGGTGATGTCCCGACCGGTCAGCTGGCAGGTGACAAGAGAGCGCATGCGTGCCAGCATCGCGTCCGTCTCCACCTTGTCACCGTAGACCTTCAGATCCCAGTTTTTCCGGCTGGACTCGACGTCTTGGAAGGCCGACAGGTTTATCTGGTCGACACCGGTGACGTTCTTGACATAAAAATACGACTGCTGCCACAGCCGTACCGTGTCCTGGAGCAAGAACTTCGGGTAGCCGGATTGGGAGCGGGAGTATATGGAGGCGCCTCCGCAGACGACTAGCGGGCCCTTCGTGTACAGGACCTGCGGCCGAACTCGGAAGAGCCGGCAGAAGAGCCCGAGATCCGGCTGGATCCCGAGGTAGCTTTCGCAGAACGCCATGAAGTGCGCCAGCGTTCCGATGGCGTTGGCGCCGAGGTGGTGGAGGCGGAGGTCGAAGAAGGCCAGAAAAGTCAGAAAGAAGGGGTGGAGCGGCAGCGCAAACCCGCGCGCCAGGTGCGAGAGGAAGATAACGCGCTCCCCCTCCGCCGGATGCGGCGACACTTCCCCCACCGGCACCAACCGCACCGCCACCTCCTCCGCCGGCGGGAGGACACGGGTCGCGCGATACTTCGCGATCTGATCCTCGGTGACGGAGGAGCCGCACCAGGCTCCACGGTCAGCGGCCATTTCCGGCTGAGGAGAAGGAGCGGCAACGGAGGAGAGACGGTGGCCCGTAGCATCGACAGCGGCGAGCGGCACTTGAGCAGCAAGAAGGAGAGAAAGATTGCGGCGGGGGAGCGAAGGAAAAGAGATGCCTCCCCCACGGCGTCCCTTTAAAGGACCGGAAGGGCAACCGTTGGCAGGGCCACGTGGCGCGCATCCGGGCGACCCACATCCCAACCGCCGCCTAGATCCCATGTGCCGGGACGGGATGCGCAGAAGATCCTGGGACGAGAACCGAAGCGCCGAACAGCAGTTCCCCGAGGCGACATGCGACGGGACGTTACGCTGGCCGCCGCAGAGCAATGATGGCGCGTGCGCGCGTGGCCAGCGTCAGCACTGACGTCACGGGTAGCGCAACCGCCAGGCTCAGCCGGATCAAAATTCGAAAAGCAAAAGGGAGCGCGCGCGCATTTCGCCCAAGGGCGGAATCCACACGCGCTCGGGGGCTAGTGTCAGGGGGATGATCCGGATACCCACCGAATAAGAAATAGGACGGTCGGATCTCGTCCGGTGACGAATCTGGCCGGATAGGGTAGGATGGACCGGCTACCACCCGATGGCGGACCATGGAGAGGCGGATCTGACACGCGTAGCGGATCCAATCAGAGGGACAGGACGACGTGCGTATCAGTGCACGGTACGCCCTATATGACGACAAGACGGGCAACCACCCGCCCATACCGAAGACTTGGCGTGGGCGACACGGAGCAGGTGGGCTTTGTCAGCCGACGACGCCTGGCGTCCCATCTGCCCACGGCAGCCATATACCGCTCATACCGATGTGACATACCTGCGGGTCTTGTAGATGACTAGTCGGCTGGGACCCTGTGGGGCCCGATCGGACTAGCCAGTGAGACCCTTGCCTCTCTTCCTATATAAGGAGAGGGAGGGCCTCAGTAGAAAGGGTTGGTCTCAGTTCATTTAAGGCAGTAGCTAAAGAATACAACTCGAGGAGCACTTGTAGCTCGTATATTCCACATAGTCAGATCAGGCAGGAGTAGGGGCTTTACCTTGCCACGAGGGCCCCGAACCTGGGTACTTTTTGCGTCCCGCTACGCTCGCTCGTATCCAATCTCGCCTGCGGACGCCGTCGATAGCTTTCCTGCTAGTCCCCACACCTCTATCTAACCTTTTTAGGTACTGCCGTTCCCAATACAACGACACTACCACAAGTCAAGATAGAAGCAAATAAGACGACGAAATCAACATAAAGACAAAGGATTCAAATGCATTCAAGACTAGCAAAAGTATCAGCAGATACACTCGCCAACAGGCATGTTCTTAAACAAAAGGACATAAACTAATTAACTATTACAAAAGCTAACTAAGGAGCAACTGGCTTCTTCGACTTCGACGGCTTCGGGGGCTTCAGCGAGTCCGTGGCAGTGTTAGATGCCACTAACTTTCCGCCAACCCCTGATGCCGCCGCTTTCGCCACCTTCTTGGCGCGGTGCCGCTCCTCAGAATACTTTGCAACAGTATTTATCAACTGAGGCCCATACTTTCCACATGCAATCGCGAAAGGAGAGAAGACTACCTGCTGGCCGTCCGTGCTAACAGGCATCGCCTTCGACACCGCGGCAGGATCAACCTCGACTCCGTGGGCCTACACCATGGCAAGCGACATGGACGTGCCAGCCGCGCGGAGTGAGTTCTTGTAGCTGGAAGGCACACCCCCGGCAAGTGACTCCACCAGCTCGTCTATATTCTCGATTAACTCTGCCTTGGGCATCAGCTCCTCCCGGAGGCGACTGAGGGCACACTTGGCCTTGGAGAGCATATCCTGGACGGCGGCGCTACGGTCCTCGACTGCCGACAGTGCACCCGCCAGCGCATCATCGTGACGAAGGGCATGCCATTCGAAATTCAAGTCGCCAGCATCTGCGCATAAATCCACACATGGACAAAACATCAGTGCCAACGGCAAAAAGTCCAGCAGACAATGATATCCAAAGCAAAATACCTAAGAGGGCCTTGGCGATTGAGAAAAGCTGTCCCTCGAACAACTTCTCCCTGGCTGCGAAGGAGGCACGCAGCTCCTCTTCGCGCCTTTGCGCCTCGTCACGCGCCGCGATTGCCTCACCGCGACCCTTCACAGACGCGGCGAGAGTTTTCTCCATGGTGGCAGCATTGCGCAGGAGGGCGTTATGTTCAGCTACAAATAGAAAGCGGTTGACTATCAGTCGACCATATCAAATGGAGACGAGGAAGAAGAAGAAGTGCAGGACACTCACTTTCAACCGCGCGATGACGCGTTTCCAGCATCGCATGCTGGCGGCCCATTGCAAGCACTTGCTCCACCAAGTGCGCGGCTTCCTTCACAAGGAGCTATCACACAACAAGGAATCAGCAGAGGCAATAGATAACATCGACTGCAACACTAAAAAGGAGAAAAACTACACTTACATGGTCCTCCAATGACTCCGAAGATGTCTGCTGTACCTTCATCCGGGCAACCATTCGATGCTCCTCTGCATGAGGAGAACTGGAAGAGTTGTGACCGGAGTGGGCCGCCAATGGAGGGGAAGGAGAGCGCTCGACCTCTTTCTTGGCCCTTGAGGTCACGACTCCTGACTCTTTCAAGAATTGAACATTGCCAGAAGATGACGACGCCTCTTGGCTGCAAGACAAAATCCACATAAAAAAAGTATAAACATAGAGACGAGCCAAACAAGGGTAAATCCAGAGAAGAGTAAAACGAATTAGAAAACTTACCAATCAAATTTGTCAAAGTCAAAAGTGGCCTCCTTCGACTTTGACGAGGACTCCTTGGGCAATCGCATCTTCTTGCGAGAGGAAGGTGCAACGGTGCTCATAGGAATGGCAGGGAGCGGCGACTCTGCACCTACACCTGCACCTTCCGGAGTCGAAGGAGACGACGCATCGGAATCCACGCAAGCATTCGACTCCGACTCGCATCGGTAGTCCGGATACTCGCAAGCATTCGACTCCGACTCGTCCTCCTCCAAGGCTTCGTGAGGAATAATCCCCTCAGGAAGAGGGGCATACAAGGCGACACCGCCCAATCCTGCATACAGACAACAAGTTCAGCAAAAAAACAAACAAACAGCAGAAAAGCAATCGACAAATTAAGCTACTGCGTAGCACAACTGTACCTCAGGAGGAGGGTTAGCAGCATCGAATGGAGGAACAACTGGCTCACTGGGGAGCACATCCTTGACGGTGTACTTGGTGACCAGTCAACCCTCTTGTCCACCTCACTCGCGGACATGCCATCGGCAGACACGCGAGTGGCATCATCAGCGCCAGCCCACTGAAACCTGGGGTGGACTCTGGCCTACAGGGGCTGGACGCAATGGCGTAGCCAAGTGCGAATGAGGGCGCAACCTCCCTCCTATTTTCCTATGCGACTCTCGAGGTCGCAGACGCGCTGGTACAACACATCTGTCTCCGCGGACTCGCCAGGCATGACTACATTCTTCTAGGAGCGCATCCTCTTGCACGGTGTCGCGGGATCAAAGGGTGCGAGTCCGAAGTGCTCACCGTTAGCCTTCTCATCATGGATGTAGAACCATTTGTCCCTCCACCCTTGGAAGGATGCGGTGAGCTTGATGTCGAAGTAGGTGGCGGATGGGTCGACGTGGATTCCGCAACCACCTACATCATAGACTAAAGAGCCAGATGCAGATTGGCGCTTCAATTTGAAGAGGCGCTTGAAGAGGCCGAAGTGCGGCTCGATTCCGAGCCAGCACTCGCAGAGAGTGATGAAGCAAGAGATATGGAGGATAGAATTCGGGGACAGCTGATGGAGCTGAAGCCCGTAGAAACAAAGGAGGCCCCTAAAAAAGGGGTGAAGAGGCAAAGAGAGACCACGAATGATGAATGCTAAAAACATCACTCGAAAACCAGCGGGAGGAGCAGGAATTGTCTCACCGCCGGGGACGCGCCCGTCGGCGACTGCGGTGGACAGTACTTCGTCTTGGCAAAGAAGACGGAGATCAGATGACTTGATGATGGAGGGGCGCCACGCACCATTCGTGACGCGGGTGCCTGCGGGCTTCTTCTTCCCGCCAGCGGCGGTTCTGGTGCCCGCAACGGCGGAGCCGCCTTTCGAGTGGAGTCGACCGTCCCTTCTGATGTGGAGGAGGAAGCCCCCGAGTCCGGTAGTCCGGATACTCGCAAGCATTCGACTCTGACTCGTCCTCCTCCAAGGCTTCGTGAGGAATAATCCCCTCAGGAAGAGGGGCATACAAGGCGACACCGCCCAATCCTGCATACAGACAACAAGTTCAGCAAAAAAACAAACAAACAGCAGCAAAGCAATCGACAAATTAAGCTACTGCGTAGCACAACTGTAACTCAGGAGGAGGGTTAGCAGCATCGAATGGAGGAACAACTGGCTCACTGGGGAGCACATCCTTGACGGTGTACTTGGTGACCAGTCGAACCCTCTTGTCCACCTCACTCGCGGACATGCCATCGGCAGACACGCGAGTGGCATCATCAGCGCCAGCCCACTGAAACATGGGGTGGACTCTGGCCTGTAGGGGTTGGACGCAACGGCGTAGCCAAGTGCGAATGAGGGCGCAACCTCCCTCCTCTTTGCCTATGCGACTCTCGAGGTCGCAGACGCGCTGGTACAGCACATCTGTCTCCACGGACTCGCCAGACATGACTACATTCTTCTAGGAGCGCATCCTCTTGCACGGCGTCGCGGGATCAAAGGGTGCGAGTCCAAAGTGCTCACCGTTAGCCTTCTCATCACGGATGTAGAACCATTTGTCCATCCACCCTTGGAAGGATGCGGTGAGCTTGATGTGGAAGTAGGTGGCAGATGGGTCGACGTGGATTCCGCAACCACCTACATCATAGACTAAAGAGCCAGATGCAGATTGGCGCTTCAATTTGAAGAGGCGCTTGAAGAGGCCGAAGTGCGGCTCGATTCCGAGCCAGCACTCGCAGAGAGTGATGAAGCAAAAGATATGGAGGATAGAATTCGGGGACAGCTGATGGAGCTGAAGCCCGTAGAAACAAAGGAGGCCCCTAAAAAAGGGGTGAAGAGGCAAAGAGAGACCACGAATGATGAATGCTAAAAACATCACTCGAAAACCAGCGGGAGGAGCAGGAATTGTCTCACCGCCGGGGACGCGCATGCCGGGCGATCAGGTGGATGTGATTGCCTTGGCAAAGAAGACGGAGATCAGATGACTTGATGATGGAGGGGCGCCACGCACCATTCGTGACGCGGGTGCCTACGGGCTTCTTCTTCCCGCCAGCGGCGGTTCTGGTGCCCGCAACGGCGGAGCCGCCTTTTGAGTGGAGTCGATCGTCCCTTCTGATGTGGAGGAGGAAGCCCCCGAGTCCGGTAGTCCGGATACTCGCAAGCATTCGACTCTGACTCGTCCTCCTCCAAGGCTTCGTGAGGAATAATCCCCTCAGGAAAAGGGGCATACAAGGCGACACCGCCCAATCCTGCATACAGACAACAAGTTCAGCAAAAAAACAAACAAACAGCAGAAAAGCAATCGACAAATTGTTACTCAGAGCACTAACTGCATGTACCTCAGGAGGAGGGTTAGCAGCATCGAATGGAGGAACAACTGGCTCACTGGGGAGCACATCCTTGACGGTGTACTTGGTGACCAGTCGAACCCTCTTGTCCACCTCACTCGCGGACATGCCATCGGCAGACACGCGAGTGGCATCATTAGCGCCAGCCCACTGAAACATGGGGTGGACTCTGGCCTGCAGGGGTTGGACGCAACGGCGTAGCCAAGTGCGAATGAGGGCGCAACCTCCCTCCTCTTTGCCTATGCGACTCTCGAGGTCGCAGACGCGCTGGTACAGCACATCTGTCTCCGCGGACTCGCCAGGCATGACTACATTCTTCTAGGAGCGCATCCTCTTGCACGGCGTCACGGGATCAAAGGGTGCGAGTCCAAAGTGCTCACCGTTAGCCTTCTCATCACGGATGTAGAACCATTTGTCCCTCCACCCTTGGAAGGATGCGGTGAGCTTGATGTGGAAGTAGGTGGCGGATGGGTCGACGTGGATTCCACAACCACCTACATCATAGACTAAAGAGCCAGATGCAGATTGGCGCTTCAATTTGAAGAGGCGCTTGAAGAGGCCGAAGTGCGGCTCGATTCCGAGCCAGCACTCGCAGAGAGTGATGAAGCAAAAGATATGGAGGATAGAATTCGGGGACAGCTGATGGAGCTGAAGCCCGTAGAAACAAAGGAGGCCCCTAAAAAAGGGGTGAAGAGGCAAAGAGAGACCACGAATGATGAATGCTAAAAACATCACTCGAAAACCAGCGGGAGGAGCAGGAATTGTCTCACGCTGGGACGCAGCTGCGTCGGTGTTGCGGTGGGCGATGCCGTCTTGGCAAAGAAGATGGAGATCAGATGACTTGATGATGGAGGGGCGCCATGCACCATTCGTGACGCGGGTGCCTGCGGGCTTATTCTTCCCGCCAGCGGAAGTTCTGGTGCCCGCAATGGCGGAGCCGCCTTTCTTCTTCGCCACAGGCCGCGGAATCCGCCACAACGCCTCCTTTCTTCTTCCCCATTGTGCGGCGGTGATGCGAGCGAAGGAAGTAGCTCGGAAACGAGCGGAGCTGGTCCAATGTCGCGAAATAAACGGGCGCAGAAAAAGTAGAGGAGCAGCAGCAATGGCGATGTAAGCAAAGGATGAATGAGAGCAGATGAGAAAATTACCGTCACAGCGCCGCTACTTAACCCCTGGAAGATGCAATCCAACAGCTCAGAAAAACCCTACTGGATGCATGGCAAACATCGTGCTCGACACGTGGAGGAGTGGAAGCACGAACCGTCCCTCCACTACTCCCATTATGCGCGGAAATTGAGGAGGTGCAGTTAAAATAAAGATTACGCACGCCCAGTCAAATCTAAGTCAGAAAGTGGGACCCACTGCTTGTCACGTCCCGTCAAACTCGCTCACGCGGGCAACTGAGGTCATGAAACCATCAGCACTGACGTCATCAAAGCTACGCAGCGGAAGACTTCGACTAGTTTAGTCCTTGCTCGAGTCTTCGACTCCACCAAGCACTCGGGGGCTACTCCCATAGGGAGCGCTGGTCGCGTACCCTATGATTTTTTCTTTCTTCTTCTTTTTTAGGAACATGGATAATCAAATCAAACCCAACCACTCGCAGCACGGCTTGACTATGGGCATGGGTTACTCCCATAGGGAGCGCCGGAAACAAATTCGACTGAAACAAGCAAACAAAAGACGACAGCAGTCGCAAAATGATTCTTTAGTCCCTGCCTGAGTCTTCGACTCAACCAGGCACTCGGGGGCTACTCCCATAGGGAGCGCTGGTCATGCACCCTATGATTATTTATACAAAAACTGTGTGTTGATAACATCCACACTCGAAACTCATGGCGACACCGCCTCATAATTTTTCCCTACAAAGAGACTGCATCTCCCGGGTCACCTGAATCGTCTCCACGATGATAAAATTCGGATGCCGCGCTTACAGCGTGACGGTAAGACCTGAATAAGGCCTGGCAACGCATTAGCTGCGCACTACTATAAATGTATCTGTACCTACAGGTACGATGAACATGCCTTGATGGACGCGTCGAGTGCTCACACCCATATAACTAGAATTCGACTCCTGTAAGACCTCCGCGGCTTGAGTCGAATTACACCAGCACTTTTCCGGATTCGAGTCCGGGGACTCGAGTTCGAGTAGATTGCGTTGTTTCACCCTAAGGTGGTTAAATGATACCGATGATTCGGTTATATCAGTCACGTGCATCAACAATCCCTATGACACAAACAAAGCAGTCGAAATATACTCATTCATGCACTCGAAAGACTTCAAAAGTCCCTAGTCGAATCTGCGATTCCACTGGACACTCGGGGGCTACTGACATGGGTATACCCTATAGGTACTCGAGCTTGGTATATACGGTCTAAATACGTAAAGGCCCACGGTGTCGCCAAGGCCCAAATGAAGGACTCGAGTAGCCTATGGACTCTCGATTGCTTGAAGAACAAGAAGAAGCTAAAGATAGAAAGTTTGAAGGGGAAAACCCTAACTTGTAATCGACTCGACCTCTCTACCCGAGACCTAGCCTATCTATATAAGGGCTAGGAGGGGGCGGAGAGGAGGACACACGCAACCCTAGTTTCCACAACCCTCGCCAGGTTGCATCTGCGCACCACTGTAATCTTCGATTCCTTCTATAATTCCACGAGCAGACAAGCATGAGTAGGGACCTCTACGAGGCCTGAACCTGGGTAAATCTCTGTCCCGTGTGTGCTTGTTTGCTAGCCGATAGATGTCTCCAGCGCTCCCTCCTTCTCCAAAACCCAAGTCCATAACAATGGGCATTAATGGGAACCATAGAGGCAATATATGTCAAGAGCGGGATTTGTCCGTCCATTTGACGGAAAGATACTCTAGGGCCCACTCGGAGAAGTTATATCCAATAGCTGCGTAGTGTGTGATTTGATCACAGGGATATCACTTGTCGGAACGAGTCAAGTAGCATTGTTCGGTAACAAGATTGAACACGACATGGTGATGTCATTGATCAGATCTCGGGAAATGCAAGTACCAAGAGACAAAGGGAATAAGACACGACTGTCCTGGTTCAAACGACAAAAGATCTTCGTGGAACGCACAGGGGTCACATGGCCATCCAGGTCCCTCTATCGATCATTGGTGCGGGAGTGTCCCGACCATGTCTGGAGTGTTCCCGAACCATGGGGTATCACGCTTAAGGGCTTGATGATGCTTAGAGAGTGTTTATAGGATCGTTAGAATCACCAAAGAATAGTAGAGAGAAAACCGGAAGGGTTTCGGTAAGTCTGGAGGATGTCCGGAGTGGAGGTGGAAGTGTTCCATATCCACGAAGGTTGAATAATATGTGAATGAATGTTAAATATTGATTTAATCATTTATTCATAATTATTTAATAAAGAGAAAATCAATTTAAAAGGTCAAAAGGCTTAATGGGCCAATTCCTGGAGGGGAGAGGGCCCATTAGGGAAAGGAGAGAGGGAGAAGGGGCAAGGGGGTGGCCGGCTGGGCCAAGCCCCCACCCCCCCGCGTAGGGCCCACCAGGGCTGGCCGGCGGCCTCCCCTCCCCCTCCTCTCCTTTAGTCCCACCCCGAGACTTTGAGGGAGGTAGTACCTCCCCTCCCCTATATATAGTGGGGGTATTTGGCCAGATAAATACACCCAATAATCAATAAAGGTCTTCTCACTTTTGGGAGGACCTCTAATTGATACTCTCTCTCTCTCTCTCTCTCTCTCTCTCTCTCTCTCGTGACCGTGGTCCCAAGTTCGGACTGCACGAACGAGAGACATCTTCACCGCGGAGCGCCGTCGTGCTGCGGGATTCAGATCTAGGAGCTCTACTTCCACAACCGCTGCTGGATCAGGGAAGCAGGAGTCATCGTCAGGCACCAAACGTGTGTAACTCCCCACGAGGTGTCACACTTGAGGCACTCAAGTCGTTGGAGCCAAAGGAGCGCAAGGACTTCATCACGACCTTGAGGTCGGCTTCAGCTCGTCTACATCAATCACGCTCTCCTGAGCGTTGAAAACGCTTTTCGGTCTTCAAGGGTAAGTTCGTGAAAAGCCCCTCCCGTTATTGTATTACTAATAGATAGGTACTGGCAGCATCAGGGGTTCAGGGGCATAGGGTAAAATTTATTGTTTTCATACGCGGAACCCCAACAAATACCCCATCAAAAAAGCTGCCATTGGAGAACTTGGGGGTAGATAATCCGGCCAGGCCAAAACCTCTGGCCCGGGTTGGATTAACCGGGGAGAAAATCTGCCCCCTTCTTCGCTTGATGCGCCTTGGTGCTGTTTGAAAAGAAACTCGGGTGGGGGAGGGGATTATCTGCCTCCCTAAGGGGAAGATTATCTAGCCGGAGCACAAAGTACGGCCCTAGTCAGATAATCCGGCAGAAAACTCCACCCCCACTCTGCATGACACGCCTTGGCCACTCATCGAAGAATCCGTGGGGGCGGATTATCCAGCCCGGGCAAAAACTTTGGCCCTGGCCGGACAATCCAGGGAAAAATCTGCTCCCCATACTGCTTGAAGTGCCTAACCCATGTTTGGTGATTGGGGCAAGGGCGGATAATCCAGCCCTTGATAGGGTCAGATAACCCCACAAACTCTATTTAACTGCATTTGGGGAGAAAATAATCTGCAGAACTAAACACCCAGTTAAATAATCTTTGGCATTGTTATCTAACACTCAAAATAATAAAGATCATGAAAATGTTCTTTCAATCTCCCCCTTTTGGTGTTAGATGATAATACTAGGATTTGCAAAAGATTCCTACTAACAACATCATTCCAAGGATGAAAAAGGACTCTCCCTAAATATGTTCATATAGTAGGTATGCATTTGAATACAAATGCGCACACATAGGTTCAAGGCTTTTTCATGAATTGGAAACTAATATCAAATGATGATTTAGGGAAGGATATATCATACCATCAAGATGGAGTCCTCAATACTATAATGATAGACACAATTTAATAACCTCTTATTGAGACTTCCGAGGATAACACCATTTCAATATATCCATAGAGATAATTCCAGAAATCCATAGATAACCATAATGATAACCATAAAAATAGATCCATAGATACCATAGTGATAGATCCATATTAGATAAATCCATAGTCTCATGACCAACCAACATAGTCTCACAGCACAACCACAAAGCAAATAAAAGTTCAACGCTAAAATGGGTACAAGCAAAGGCGAGAGAAACTCAAAATGCAAGTATGATTGTACCGGACCCATGCAAATTCCCTCGGAAGCCTAATAGAATTACTTCCCGCCCTTTGGCATCAAAATGCCAAAAAGGGAAAAGAGCAAAGCTAACACCCCTTGGGATCACGTGTCCTCATCCTCGTCCTCGTCCTCATCATCATACTCCTCCTCGTCATCCTCGTCATCATCATCAGCTGGGGGAGGTAGTGACGGTAGCGCTAGAGTAGGGAACGGATTCCTCTCCATGTTGCCATAGTTGATGCCTAAAGTGTTCCACTGAGCATAGGGTGTAGGAGCAGTATGCTGAGGAGGGTGTCCTTGAGCTCTAGTGACATGGTGAAGGATGAGCTGCTGGGTATGTGCCATGTCATGGCATTGACGATAAGCCTCATACTATCCCTTGTGTGTATCCACACCCATGCATAGAATGTTGCGCTGGAACCAGTTAAGTTGCTTAACCTCCCAAGCAATAGACGTGATAGGGGGCCTCCTTCCTTGAGTGCTTCCACTAGCACGAGCATCAACCATGAAGTTATTAGGATCAGCAACAGACGAGGTGGTAGGCTTCCTCTTGACATACAGCTTCTTGGCCTTGTGAACACCATCAAGGGCAACAATGAAATCCTCATTGGGCAGACTGTGCTTGATGAGCATCATAAAGAACATGGCATAAGGAATAGTATTCCAGTTGAATAAAGCATCAACCAACTCTTGATAGATGAAATCCATGACATCCAGGGTATAATCAACAGAGGGATCTTCACTAGTGGCACACTCATGAGCAAAACCAAGAAGATTCACCAGATGACCATGGATGCTATCATTGTTGCCTCCACTCGGGGTGATACAATCACAGAACATGCGAACTAGTTGTGAATATATGGGGAGCAAGCCATCAACCTTCCCAACCACACCATTGGGTCCATAACAAGTAGAGAGTAATTCATCCTTGTTGGGACGAAGAGGACTACAGATGTGATGCCTGCAAGGAGTATCACAACCCTGGAAGGGGTAGCCAAGCAGCTGAGCAAAGGTGTAAAAGTTGGTAGTGCAGAATTCAGAGCCCGACATCCACTTCAAAGTGCGAGCCTCATCCCCAACAATCACAAGAGTGGAGAAAAACTGCTTTACCAGAGAAGAATCATAATCACACTGGATCTCCAACAGATGTTGTAGCCCCATCTTCTCAGTCACAGAAAGAGTAGGAGCATATTGTGGCTTACTCTATGTGGTGGTCTGGTCCAGAGGGCGCATGGGGCGAAACTTCCAGATAGAGTAGATATCATCAAATATGAGCTTCTGAGGGGCACACCAAAAGTTGGGGTCCTGCAGACTCTCATCACGAGCAGAATCCTCAAACCAGTCATGTTGCCTGAGGGTGGAATAGTTAACAATGTTCATTATCTTGTAGTTGATTCTTGGTTCTTTTCCTTTCCTCTTGGAACTAGCCCTGGTCCTCTTCTCCTTCCTTGCCCGTTCAGCCATACAGTTAGCCTCCCTTTTCTGCCTTCTCAGTTCAACCTCGTCAACCAGAACCCCTTCTTCGTCAGGCCTGAAGTACCGAGGACGAGGATGTCGCTTGTAGGTTTGAGCGACACCATGAGAGCCACCTATGAAAAGAGTGAGGTAGGTAGCAAGGAGATAAGCACACACACAAGTCCAGGAAGGAAAGCTAAGGCAGTAGATAAACAACCATAAGGCAATCATGTGCTGCAGTAATATGAGTCAGAAAAACAGCAGGTTGGAACTTTCTAGGCCAGATAATCCGGCCTGGATAGGGGCGGATAATCTGTCCCTAGCACATTTTTGCAATCTGACTCATATCAACAACAAACATATAGATCAGGCAAAAAGGTTGATAGTCTACAGTTCTAAAAATGCATATGAAGCAATGAGCACCCTCTAATCCGAGTTTCAACAACAAATAGCAACTTCCATACAAAAGAGAAGAATGGGGGAGTTACCCTCACTCATGGGAAGATTGACTCAGAGGAGAAGGTACCCGGGAGGGATGGGGAAGCAAATCTAGTGAAGACCCGGAGATTCTGATAGCCGGAGTGGCACCGGTGAGGGAAGGGATGGCCTATGGCGGCTGGGGGAAGGAGAGAGGGGGTCGGGGTGGGAGTGGCTGCTCTGTTTGAGCCCTCTCACCCAACACCCCTGCCCTTATTAGACGAAACCGCCCAGGCCGGATAATCCGACCCCCACTAGGGGTAGATAATCCGGCCCTCACCAAAATTTTCTATTCACACAGAAATCGGGCCAACACATCCCCACAAAACTCTCGCAAGATTAACAAAGGACTTGTGTGCAAGATAGAAAGATGTCTTGATATAGGAAAAGGCTTAGGCTTAGAATTCCACACTGATATGGTAATACACACCAAGAACTGCAAAAGCCAAGACAATGAAAAGCCAATTGTTGGTGTGTTTTCCATAAGAACACAATATAGGCAAATAAAAACCAATAAAACCCACAAAGAACCAACTCTTCACCAAGAAGAGTGTGATGGATGAGCCACCATGTAGGAGTGAATGGTATGACACCGCAAAGATGTATCTTGGATTCATGACCAATACTCATCAATAAGCTCACATATCACAAAATGACATTAAGAGAAATGATTTGTCTCGCTTTCGACATTATGGGAGAGGGTTAGCCCAATAGTTAGGACCACACTGCCCCTATTTCCATGCCCACATCTAAACCAAATAGAGGAAGAGATATATGTGATTATGCAAGGAAAATAAAGTCAAGATCCTTGAATCCATGATATTTATCTCATTCCTCAAATAACAAAATCTTGCTTCATCAAGTGGCTTCGTGAAAATATCCGCAAGTTGGTTCTCCATGCTCACAAAAGATAGGTCAATGTCTCCATGAGCAACATGGTCTCGGATGAAATGATTGTGGATCTCGATATGTTTAGTCCTTGTGTGTTGCATCGGATTGTAAGCAATTTTGATGGCACTTTCATTGTCACATAAAAGAGGAACTTTGTCATAATTGACACCGTATTCCTTTAAAGTTTGCCTCATCCATAACAACTGAGTGCATGCACTTGTAGCAGCCACGTATTTAGCTTTAGTGGTGGAGAGAGATATGAAATTTTGCTTCTTAGAATACCAACACATCAAGGATCTTCCCAAAAATTGAAAAGGTCCCGAAGTTGACTTCCTATCATCCTTGTCACCAGCCCAATTAGAATCCGTGTATCCACATAAAGAGAAATTAGAGCCCTTGGGATATCTTAGACCAAAGTTAGCGGAATGAACCAAATATCGGAAGATTCTCTTGACCGCCATGTTACGTTGCTAACGTATCCATAATTTTTGATGTTCCATGCTTGGTTTTTATCTACTTTCTTATGTTTTGTCCACACTTTGGAGTAATTTTTATACACTTTATTGGACTAACCTATTAACAAGATGCCACAGTGCCAGCTGCCTGTTTTCTTTCTGTTTTGGTTCGGAAAGTCGAAATGAATATTCTCGGAATTGGACGGGACAAAAGCCAAAGTCAGTTTTTCACCGAGGGGGACATGGAGCCAGAATACGAGATGGAGAGGGCCTAGAGGGCCACCACACCACCTGGCCACGCGGCCAGGCCTGGCCCGTGCCAGGGGGTGGTGTGGCCGGCTAGGGCACCCCCTCGGCCTCCCCTTTCGCCTATAAGATGCCTCTGATATAGAAACCCTAAGTACCCGATCAAAATTCCACGAAAGAGTCTGTAGCCGCCGTCATCTCCATCCCTAGATCGGGAGGGATCTTAAGCTCTTCCCGGCACCCTGCCAGAGGGGAGAATTCACCCTGGAGGCCTTGTTCATCACCATGCAAGCCTCTGGTGTGCTGCGTGAGTAGTTCATCCTTGAACTACGGGTCCATGTAGTAGCTAGATGGTTGGTTCTTCTCCTTTGTGCTACCATGTTTAGATCTTGTGAGCTCCGTTCATGATCAAGATCATCTATTTGTAATCCTACATGTTGTGTTTGCGGGGATCCGATGGATATTGAGATGCTATTTCAGATTGATTATTGATTCTATCATGTCTTTGTTATTTGTGATCTTGCATGCTTTCCGTTGTTAGTAGCTATCTTGGCCAAGTAGATGCTAGCAACTCCAAGAGTTAGTATTTATGCTCGATAGTGGGTTCATGCCTCTAGTAATCTGGGGACGTGACAGAAATCTCTAAGGTACCAGATGTGCTGTTGCTACTAGGGACAAAACAACAATCCTTTGTTCATAGAACAATCGTATTGTTTACTTTACACGCAATGCATAATGCAATTATCTGTTGCTTGCAACTTAATACTAGAGGGGGTTCGGATGATAACCTGAAGGTGGATTATTAGTCATAGATGCAGTTGGATTACGGTCTATGTATAATGTTATAATGCCCAATCAAATCTCATAGGAGTCAAGATGATTAGTATATGCATGTATGCTTTCTCGATGTTTGTCAGTTGCCCCGCTATAATTTGTTCACCCAACATGTCATCTATCTTAAGGAGAACCACCACTAGTGAACTATGGACCCCGGTCCTTTCTTTTACCATGAATCTACAACTATTTACTATTTTCTGTTTACTTTCTGCAAGCTTTTACTTTCTTCCACACAATACGTTTAATCCTTTGTTTTCAGCAAAATCGGTGAGATTGACAACTGATGACCCACAAGTATAGGGGGTGTATCGCAATATTTTTGATAAGTAAGAGTGTCGAACCCAACGAGGAGCAGAAGGTGCTGGCTAGTGGTATGGATCAGGAATTCTCTGCAAATACTTAGCAAACGGATTTTTAGGGGTTTTTGATAAAGCAAGTAAACAAAGTACGAGTAAAAAAAGACAGTAAGAATGAATTCAGCAAGTGGCCCAATCCTTTATGCAGCAAAGGACAAGCCGGTTGTATTTCTATAGATGACCAAACGTTCTCGAGGACACATGGGAAGACTGTCAAGTGCTTTCGCTTCATATAGCTGATTAATCTTCTCTAGCTTGCTAAGTGTTGTGTGGGTGAACCTGTGCTAATGTACCGTCCCATCCAAGACTAATACATACTTGTGATTAAACCCCCTTGCAAACATCCGTAAGTACAAGAAAGTAATTAAGGTAGAAACCTAACCACAGCTTTAAACTCTAAGACCCTTACGTCCCTTGTACAATGGTTTCCTAACGGGGGTTCAGATTTCTGTCACTCCGGCAACCCCTACGATTAGTAGCCAAATACACAATGCATTCCCCTAGGCCCATATAGGTGAAGTGTCATGTAGTCGACGTTCACATGACACCACTAGAAGAAGTACACCACAACTTAAATAACAATCTATTGAATCTTTCTCAACGCAACTCCACTACTAACAACAAGACTTCTCCCATGTCCTCAAGAACAAAACTAACTACTCACAAGACATCATATGGATCATGATCAGAGATGGAATAATGATGTATAACAATCTGAACATAAACAATAATTCAATGGTTCACTCAATAGCATCAACTACAAAGAGTAATCAACACCGAGAAAGTTTTCCCTATGAACTAATGCAAGATTGAACTCAATTGTTACAGCAATATGGAGATGGTGATGAGGGTGCTGATGGTGGTGATGGTGGTGATGATGATGATGATCCCGATGAAGTCCAGCTTGATGGTGGTGTTGATGGCGATGATCTTCCCTCTCCGGGAAGGAATTCCCCCGGCAGAATCTGCGCGGAGAGATCTTCTCTCTCGGTGTTTTCCGCCCCACATGAGGTGGCGAGAATCTTTCTGTGGTTGCTCCCGAGTCTTAGGGTTTGGGAGGAAGATATCGCCAGGAGGAGAGGGCTGAGTGGGGGTGGCCACACCACTCCTGGCGCGACTGGCTTGCAGCGCCATGGGGTGGTGTGGGCCCCTGGCCCTCCACTCCATCTTACGGCATCTTGAGTCTTACGGAAAAATAGAATTTTTCGTATATTTTCCCGGATTTTCTGATCTTCACAATTTTGCCTCCAAACAGCACCTTTTCCATCGAGAATCCCATTGCGGTCCATGCTCCAAAAGTCATCAACCATGCAAAAACAGATGAAATAACATAAGTATCACCTCTCAATACGAAATATATCAATGAATAATAGTGAATTAAGACATAGAATAGTGATGCAAAATGGACGTATCAACAACCTCGCTGTAAGTTGGGGGCAAAGTTCTGTGGTTGTGTTGTGCAGGATTCCAAGTTGGCAATGACACCTTGGAGGTGTTTCCTTGCTCCTACTGGTTCGATAACCTTGGTTTCATAACTGGGGGAAAACTTGCTGCTGTGCTCATCATACCTTCCTCTTGGGGTTCCCCAATGAGCTCGATATATTTTGGGCCATCAAGCTACTTTTCTGGCGCTGTTGCCGGGGAGTCAAGGACATCTTCATAAGGGGGGTACCTCATAACCAATCTCTTTACTTTGTTATTTTTGTTTTGCTTAGTTTATTTCTGCTTTGTTTGCTTGTTCCTTTATCAAAAACACAAAAAAATTAGCTGTACTAGTTTGCTTTCTTTATTAAAAACACAAAAAATTAAGTCTTTCTATAGTTGTTACCTCTTTCTTAGCTCACCATCTTGATCCCTAAATTCACTTTGAAAGACCTTTCAATAGGTAGTGGCTCTATAATTGGAAAAGATAATATTGAAGAATTCTTTAATCATGTTAGTAAGCATGAGGACATTGAGGATAGATCCCTTACAGAACTTGCTCCAGATTATGAAATTGCTGCAGCTTCTTTGGTTCACATGTTGGAAGCTAGGTTTGTTAACCTTAACCCCTTAATGCAAGTAATGTTTCTTAAACTTAAAGAAATTGATGACCCCGAAAAGAGAGATTTTATTCTAGAAACTTTGCTTAAAGAATTCTATGATGTTGCCAAGGAAGCTAGAAAAGTCTTTGAACGTTTTAAGATGCTAGGCTCATGTGTAGATGTTGTTGGTACACGAGAAAAGATGAACAAAACCGAACCTAATGGGGAGAAAATTAAGATACCAATACCTTTTAAACTTGTAGCAATGCATGAAGCCATAGAAAAGAAACTTGATTGGATTGTTCCCGAAAACCTGTTTGAAAACAGTGAACCAAAGAGCATTGAGAGAGGATCCTATAGAACCTATTTGGATGAGATACCTTGCCTTGTTGAAGATATTTCTAGTATTAATCTTAATGCTTCTTCATTTGAGAACACTTGATTCTTTTTCTTGCCTCTTATGCCTAACTTAAAGGCGTTAAAGAAAAGTACTTATTGGGAGATAACCCAAAAGTTTTAGATGGGTCTTGGAAATTATTACTTTAGTAATAACTTCTCCTTATCCTTTTTATTTGCTTTTTGTGTCAAGAGTAACCTCTAATGAGAGAGAAGTAATGCTTGAGAAAGTTGCTGTCCCGAAACAAATTTTTGTGCTTCACCGTAAAAATTCGTGTAAAATCTCTGTCCGTCGTTTTGAGGCGTGAATTTTTGTGATTCTGCCCCAGGTTGTTATCTAACTTTCGTTAGTTCAACACTTTTCAATTTTAGCAACAGAAGGTCTTCGAAAAAATTTGTTTTTACCTGCTGGTCTGTTTTGACAGATTTCTGCCATTATTTGCATTTGCTTCTTGTTGGTTCCTTTTTGAGTTCTCTTTGGGGAATTGAGATTTTTGAGGGAAGTGCTTCAGTATCTTGTGTTTTAATGGAAGTTTTATTGGTGTTGAAACTGAACCTAAAGAGTTATTATCTTGAGTGCACTAATGTTGTTAATAAAGATTGCGTGAAGTTTCGTATGAAGAAGAATTTCAGGTGTGTGGAGAGAATGAAGTAATGAGATGAAGAATAGACTAAAGCTCAAGATTGGGGATGCCACCCCGTGTCACCCTAAGAATTATCCAAGAGGTACAAGCTTCAAGGCTTGGGGATGCCCAAGGCATCCCCTTCTTCATCAATAAAATTCCCAGGGTTCTTCCAAACACTCCATTTTTATTGTTTCATGCACAGCTGTGTTGTTCTTGGAGCGTCTTCATTTTTTGTTTTTGGTTTTCATTTGCTTGGTTTTCTTAGTTTGGTTGAATAAATTGGTTGGACCCCCTCTTTCATGCATTGGTTTTCAAATAGTTTGGTTTGAATTGGAAAAGAGTGGGAAAGTTCATGCTTAAGTGGTAAAGAGAGCTTGTTTTTGACTATGGCCCATGCTTTGTCATGCCATGCTTGATGTTGTTTTGGCTTTATGCTTATTGATCTTTGCTGTAGCATGACATGTTATAAACAATTGAGATTTATTAATGTGCCTTGGAAGAAACATGCGTTGTTTTAGCATATTAAAGCATAGTATTGTGGTATTATCCTTTGATGCTTTATTTGGGTTGACTTGGTGCATGCTCACACCATGTTATGACTATCCCAAGTCACCATAGCCTTTATGATACTTTAGGTTTCAACTTGTAGTATCACTTTATGCTTTGATTAATGATGTTTTGTCACTCTCCATGATTATGGCCATTATTGCTCTCTTAGTTGGTCGCTCCCAGTCTTTTGCTAGCCTCCGTAACCAAGTATGAGTTCCACTCATGCACCCAACTCCTAAAACCAAGTTATTCCAAAGAGTCCACCATACCTACCTATTAGCTTATGCTATTGCTAGTATATTCATGTGTTTATCTACCTTCCGAATTAAACTTGTTATGAGAAAACTAGTGATTAAAGCTCTCACGAACTTGATGGCACACTTTATTTTTCTTGTCCTTAATAAACTTGAACCATTGTGTCGTCTATGTTGTATATGCTTGCACTTATTTGTTGGGGATTATCACAACCATGCTATCATGGGGAACGCTTTCAACATTGCACTTGTACTTTGTACCTAGTTGATATCATGCTCTTTTGTCTATGGATGTCATCGGTGTGAAATGAAAGGGGAGCTTGTAAGTCCATGGAGTTATGTATGTGTGTTAGAGAACGCCATTGCTCTAATCCATGCTGTCATGGTGGAAACCTGCAGCGTAACCATAATGAGCTGTCTATGAAGCATTCTTCTTATAAAAAAGAGTCAGATATTGAGAAAAAAGAAAAAAATATGAGAAAAGAGGAAAGGGAGAAAAACGCACCATATTCCAATGGTAAATAAGAAGATTGCTGAGATGCTCATTGTCTGCTTGCCTTGTCATTTTGATATGGGGATTCTTCCGTATCATCGGGCAAGGGGTACCCCGTTGGCGGTTCTCTATGATACACATGTACTTACTATGACAAGAACTTACCGGTAACTAAACTTGAGTAGCATGAGGAGCGGCCCTCGTATTCAAGGGACATGAGATTTCCAACTTATACTTCGTCAAGCATATACACCATAGTTTGTTCACTTTAACCTTAATCACTTCAAGATGCTTATGATAGGGGCAATGAGAGCTGAAAGCTAATAAGTACCATAATTTTTGGAAGCTCTTTATGAAACTTGAATCCCTACTTCCTTCTATGAAGGCCTTTCTTTTACTTTTATGTTGAGTCCCCACCTTCTATCGTTATGCACCTACTTTGAGAGCATAGTGGCCATTCTTAGTTCCATGTGCATTGTCCCAAGACTTGTTGATTCATGCATATCTTTGATATTGCTTGTTTTAAACTATTTGTATCTAGTCACTCTTATGAACTTTGAAGGTGTCCTATGCATTTATGTTTGCTACTCTATGAGGGACAAGCTGAATGCCACTATGCTATGTTTTCTTTATGTGAAACAAACAAACGTCTTGCAAAGCATTTTTATTCATGAATCTTTTGTTTATGCCTCTTCATGTTGCAACTTAGTTGCTTTGTGTTATTGCTAGAACTTTGTCTTTCATGTTTTGATTGAAGTACTATGATCTCAGCTATCAATGTTTTACAAATACCTTGATCAAGTTTATGATGGTGCATGTCACCTCAAAAATTATTCTTTCTTTTTATCACTTACCTACTCGAGGACGAGCAGGAGTTAAGCTTGGGGATGTTGATACGTTGCTAACTTATCCATAATTTTTGATGTTCCATGCTTGGTTTTATCTACTTTATTATGTTTTGTTCCAACTTTGGAGTACTTTCTATACACTTTCTTGGACTAACCTATTAACAAGAGCCACAATGCCAGCTGCCTATTTTCTGCTGTTTTTGGTTCCAAGAAAGTCAAAAATGAATATTCTCGTAATTGGACGTGACAAAAGCCAAAGTCAGTTTTTCACCGAGGGACACCCGAAGCCAGAATACGAGACGGAGAGGGGCCAGAGGGTGGCCACACCACCTGGCCGCGCGGCCAGGCCTGGCCCGCGCCAGGGGGTGGTGTGGCCAGCCCAGGCACCCCCTCGACCTCTCCTTCCGCCTATAAGATGCCTCCGATACAGAAACCCTAAGTACCCGATCAAAATTCCACGAAAGACTCTGTAGCCGCCATCATGTCCATCCCTAGATCGGGAGGGATCGGAAGCTCTTCCCGGCAACCTGCTGGAGAGGGGAATTCACCTTGGAGGCCTTCTTCATCATCATGCAAGCCTCCGGTGTGATGCGTGAGTAGTTCATCTCTAGACTACGGGTCCATGTAGTAGCTAGATGGCTAGTTCTCCTCCTTTCTGCTATCATGTTTAGATCTTGTGAGCTCCGTTCATGATCAAGATCATCTATTTGTAATTCCTACATGTTGTGTTTGCAGGGATCCGATGGATATTGAGATGGTATTTCAGATTGATTATTGATTCTTTTTTTTGTTATTTGTGATCTTGCATGCTTTCTGTTGTTAGTAGCTATCTTGGCCAAGTATATGCTAGCAACTCCAAGAGTTAGTATTTATGCTCGATAGTGGGTTCATGCCTCTAGTAATCTGGGGAAGTGACATAAATCTCTAAGGTACTAGATGTGCTGTTGTTACTAGGGAGAAAACAACAATCCTTTGTTCATAGAACAATCATATTGTTTACTTTACACGCAATGTATAATGCAATTATCTGTTGCTTGCAACTTAATACTGGAGGGGGTTCGGATGATAACCTGAAGGTGGATTATTAGTCATAGATGCAGTTGGATGGCGGTCTATGTATAATGTTGTAATCCCCTATCGAATCTCAAAGGAATCAAGATGAGTAGTATATGCATATTTCTTTCTCGATGTTTGTCGATTGCCCCGCTGTAATTTGTTCACCCAACATGTCATCTATCTTAGGGAGAGCCACCACTAGTGAACTATGGACCCTGGTCCTTTCTTTTACCATCAATCTACAATCAACTGTTTAGTGCTTTGTGTTTACTTTCTGCAAACTATTACTTTCTTCCACTCGATACGTTTAATCCTTTGTTTTCAGCAAAACCGGTGAGATTGACAACCTCATCGCAAGTTGGGGGCAGAGTTCTGTGGTTGTGTTGTGAAGGTCTCCACGTTCTTTCTTGGCACCGATAGTGCGCTCGCCAAAGTTCAGCTAGCAACACCTTTGGGGTGTTTCCTTGCTCCTACTGGATTGATAACCTTGGTTTCATAACTGAGGGAAAACTTGCTGCTGTGCTCATCATACCTTCCTCTTGGGGTTCCCCAACGAGCTCGATATATTTTGGGCCATCAGGACCCCGCCATGGCATACTCGTTGGCAATACCACGACAGTTGGTGCCCACCGTGGGGCAAGAGGCGCTTTGAGCTCTACACCGAGCAAGGTCCAATCTCTTCATGGGAATCAGCAACACCGTAGCCATCGGTCACTTTCTCTTCTCCGGCAACGTCCCGATCGTCCCTCCAGATGAGTTCTGGGTGCCGGCAAAGACGAACCCCACGTGCTGCTCCGTTATCCCCTTTGGAGACATCCACATCTTCATCAGCGAAACTGACTCGGTCCTAGCTCCCAGGAAGTCGGAAACTCGTCAAGCCCCGCACGGACCGCCTATGAGTAGGACACGTTCGCGGAAGGATCTGGGCCATACCTTTCCTTGGAGTATGGTGGCTCCGATCAGGAAATTTCAAGGCCCACCCAAACTGCCCCTATGCAGGATATAAAGGTGGAAGGACCCCGCAAATCCGCTTGGCTTCCCTGAGTGTTAGAAATGCGCAGGTCGCACTTTGTCGGTGTCGTCACCATCTTCGATCTAGCCAGATGCGTTCAAAAGGATGGAGAACCTCCCCGCGAATACCTTGCTAGATGGATGAGGGTGAGGAAAACCCTAGAGGCTGACCGCGCCGACGAGCTCGTATACCACTTCGTGGAAGGGCTCACGCCTGGAACACTCCTCCGACATACCCTCCGAAGGCGGTAGGCCACAGGCCTTCTCACCCTTGGTGAGATGGTTGCCATCGTCAACGAATACACGGATGCCAATGAAGAGGCCATGGCGGCAACCGCTATCGTAGCCGGAGGAGGAAACAACAACAACGGCCCGCCTCCATCACCCTCCACATCCACCATCGCTAACACCGAAGCCAACTCCGACTCCGTCCTCGATGCACTTTACACCGACATCAGTATGGATGCCGGTTGCTCTGATGCTAACTCGGAGGAATACGACGCTATTATGAGGGAGATCGAGCAGGAGATCGAGAAGGAGGAGCGAGCCGAGAATACCAACACCTCCCACCAGGTGCTAGTCGCCATTGGGAGCGAGCCGAGAATACCAACACCTCCCACTAGGTGCTAGTCGCCATTGGGAGCGTGATGGAAGAAGACGGACAGGAACCAAAACGTGAGAGAGCTCCACCAATGCTAGCAGTCACTAGAGCAGCAGCAGCTAAGAAAGTCACCGAGCCTCCGGCTCCGGCCAAAGCTATGCCTCCTCCGGTTATCTGCCTGCTACCGGCGCAAGAACTCACCACGGACCCTAGTATGGCCCGGCAATCAAATAAGCCGCCAATGCCACCATCACTTCTGATGCTGGCAACCCACTGGCCACTCCCGCTGACAAAGCAATCTATAGTTCACTTCTTGTTGAGCCAATCACCATCGCCCATATCCGGAGCATTATAGAGCTTGATGAAAAATGCGCGGAAATCTTGGCGGAAGCCAAGTGATCATGGAGCACGGCGCTAAGCTAGACGAAGACATGGCCAAGGCGCAACAATCAATCAAGGCGGTAAGATCTATGGAGGCCGAATACAAGCAATTGTTGTTAAAGCAAAAGACAAAGAAGGTACCAGCTCACGTCGTCGAAGATCCCGGTGTTCGGAGAAGGTTGGGATACAATAGGTCCAAGCCGACAAAAGCCACCCCTTACATAGATACAGAGGGGTGGCAGGTCATGCCAACTCCCGCTCTCAACATTGGCATCGCCAAGACCCTCTTGGAGCAGGATAGGTCGCCAGAAGCAGTTGCTCAGGTGTACGATCTTGTCGCTAAGGCATAAAAGCAACAAGAAAAGACTACCTCGCAAAGGCTTGAGTCCAACCTGGAGCTTTGCCAGTCAACCCTAAACAGCCACAGAAGGCCAAAATCTCCCCGTGACGAGGGATCCCACACAGGCTCCACAGAGCAAAGACGGAGAGAGGCACGCAACAGGGCCGACGCCATCCCCATATCCTCCGATCACGGAGAAAAGGCTCGTCCACCCAATCGCCACCTCCACCACCATCTCAGCGTCACGAGAAACCAGAGCCATGCCACCGCACAAGCATGCCACCTCCAAGGCGGTCCCAGTCCGGCGTCGTCATATGCGATCAGGGCGAATAGCCTTGGCATGCCGGAGAGCGCAGCGGCAATGACGGACACAGAAGCAGGTCCCACAAGGAACCGCCACATTCGACAAGCAACCGCGACAGGCGTGAGGAATCACAGGAGGGGCACAACAAGAGAGCTAACCCACCACCTCTACCACCGCCATCGCCACCTAGCATCCATCATGGCGGAGGACATGGTGGATCTCATAGATCACACCACAATTCCCCTCCCCATGATGGAAAAGGGAAGCAACTAGAGCCATACGATGCACGTACATGGTTGGACAAGATCCAAGAAGCTCGGGGCTCCCATACCTTTGGCCACATTGTTTTGTACCAGTCATACGGGCCACAACCTACCCCAAGGGCCTCCGGATATACAAGACCATCAAGCCATACAACGGTACTGCCAGACTAGCAACGTGGTTGCAGGACTACAGGGAAATGATCCACATCGCAGGGGGAAACCCCAATGTCGTCGTCAAGTACCTCCCACTCATGTTGACCGGCACCGCCCGACAATGGATCGACGACTTACCGGAGAAATCAATATGCAATTGGTTGGACATGCATGAAACATTCACCAAGAATTTTGAGGGTACGTACAAACGTCCCTGTACTGCCGGAGACCTACAGCGATGTGTGCAAGAAAAGGATGAAACCTCTCGTGCCTACCTCTCTTGCTGGCTGTTTATGAAAAATTCTTGCGCAGGGGTGCATGAATATACCGCTATGGCCGCCTTCATTGATGGTATGGAAAAGGGAACTTTGCTCCGGCATACGTTGAAGCGCAAGCAAGACAACAATGAGCTCAACCTCAACGCAATGATCACCATGGCTACCGAGTTTGCCGCTGCTAATAACGATGCACGTGGATCGTTGCCGGTGATAGCAATCCCTACCCAGGCCAGGAAGAACAACAATAACAAGCGAAAGAATCTGCCCGAAGAAAAGCAAGTAGCCGACATGGTCGCTGCAACATTCACTAGTAGAGGCAATGGCGGACAACGTGGACATGGTCGGGGGCTAGCAGTGGCCAGAAGAGGAGTGACACTACACCCTCAGTGCCCCGCATTTCCCAAACGTACAAAGACCGCGTCCGCCTCGACGCCAATGGAAAATCCACCCAAACCAACAGCCAGTGCAAGTTTGTCAATGATCTCAAGGAGGACCCTGAGTCTGGCTACAAGCAAAGTCAGAAAAACAGACCCCGCGGAAAAGGCAAAGGGAAGAAGAAGGGGGAAGAGCCCAAATAATCAAGTGACATGGACGAGGACATGGACCCAAAAACTTCTGACAAGGGAGAGGATAAAGGGAAAAATCCCTTCGAAAAGAAGTCTCCATGTTACCACACCTTCCTTGGCACCCCAACCGCCCGGGCCCAGAAAACCTTTCTGAGGATACTGATGGCTACCCTATCTCCGGTTCCCTAGTACGTCAGGTGGTCGGAAGTTCCAATTACTTGGGATAGGAAAGATCACCCAGAACTTATCCCAACAGAGAACCAGTATGTCATGGTCATCAACCCTTTGATTGACGACACAGAGTTCACCAAGTGCCTCGTGGACAGTGGAAGCAACATCAACATCATGTACCTAGATACACTGCACAAGATGAACTTGACAGAGACCCAGCTAAGGAAGATCAACACCGTGTTCCATGGGGTTGTCCCTGGCCGACAAGCAAATTCCCTAGGCTACATCACCCTTCCGGTCGCTTTTGGCGATGTCAACAACTACTGCCAAGAACACATGACCTTTGAAGTGGTGCCCTTCAAGAGCATGTACCACGTCATCTTTGGATGCGACATCTTCCACTCCTTCCTAGCAAGGCCATGCTTTGTCTACAACAATCTCAAGATTCCTGGACCAAATGGCATCATCACCATTGACGGAAGCTTCACCAAGGCATGGGAGTGCGAGCTCAGCAAAGCCGCCTACACTGAAGCAGTCCTCTACGGTGAGGATTTCAAGGAGATCCAGAACCAGGTTGATGCCTCGAAGATGCTGGCTTCGAAGAAGCAGATCACTGCTGCCGAACCCGCCTTCAAGGCCGCCATCAAGACCAAGGAGGTGGAGCTTGTCGAAGGTGATTCCTCCAAGACCACTGCCATTGGCACAGACCTAGATCCCAAATAGGAAAGCACGCTCGTCGAGTTCCTCCATGAGAATAGGGACATCTTTGCCTGGCAACCTACTGATACGTTGCAAATGTATCTATAATTTTTGATGTTCCATGTTTGTTTTATATCTACTTTCTTATGTTTTGCCCACACTTTGGAGTATTTCTATACACTTTCTGGTACTAACCTATTAACAAGATGCCACAGTGCCAGTTGCCTGTTTTCTGCTATTTTTGGTTCCAGAAAGTCAGAAAATGAATATTCTCGGAATTGGATGGGACAAAAGCTAAAGTCGATATTTTACCGGAAGACTCACAGAGCCAAAAGACAAGACAGAGAGGGGCCACAGGGTGGCCACACCATGTGGTGGCGCGGGTTATCCCTTGCCGTGCCACTAGGTAGTGTGGGCCCCCTGGCTGCCCACCGACCTCGTCTCTTCGCCTATAAGATGCCTCCCGATGCAAAAACCCTAAATCGAATAGCCTCTAGCCACGAAAAGTTCCGCAGCACCGCCACCACCGAAGGGGAGATTCGGGGGCCAGAAAGTCTCTGTTCCGGCACCCTGCTGGGACGGGGAAGTGCCCTCGGAGCCATCTCCATCGATCTCCACCGCCATCTCCATCGCCGTTGTTGATTCCCATGATGAGGAGGGAGTAGTTCTCTCTCGAGGCTAAGGGTTCTACCGATAGCTATGTGTTCATCTCTCTCTCTATGCATGATCATATTGTGATCATGAGCTTTGTAATCAAGTAGATCTACCTTGCTACTCAAGTGCTTTAATAGATCTCTTCTCTCCACATGTGTGTGAAAGTGACAGCGTGCACACCATGGTGGCACTTAGGCTAGAGATTACAAATACTTGTTATGAGTTATATTTGGAGTTGGATGTTTCTATGAAACTGTGGTGTTTGTTGGAACCATCTAGTGCTCAAGGTGACAGTGTGGGGTTATCTAGATGCGGAAAGCGAACTTTGAGGTGTGCTGTTATAGCCCTACCATGGATTAGAGTGTCCAACCAGAGAGTAGTTCAGTGTAGTATCATAAAGAAGAATATATTTATATGAGAGTGTTCACTAGTGAAAGTATGATCCCTAGGCCTTGTTTCTAAGCACTGAAACACCGTTTGCTATTAGATCTATTACATGTTTGCTTGCTTCTATCTTTATTTCAGTTTTACTTTAGTCTTTTCCACGCCATCAAGCTATTTTCTATCACCATTACCACTTATAATTATCTATACCACTTGTATTTCACTATCTCTTCGCTGAACTAGTGCACCTATACACTTGACAGGTGTATTGGGTGTGTTGGGGACACAAGAGACTTCTTGTATCTTGATTCCAGGGTTGCTTGAGAGGGGATACCTTTGACCACTTCCTCCCTGAATTCGATAAACCTTGGGTAATCTACTTAAAGGAAAACTTGCTGCTGTTCTACAAACCTCTACACTTGGAGGCCCAACAACTGTCTACAAGAATAGAAGTGCGTAGACATCACCTGCCGACATGAAAGGTGTACCTAGGGAACTTGCCGAGCACAGCTTGAATATTGATCCTAATGCCAAACCGGTGAAACAACCTCTACGATGCTTTGGTGATGAAAGACGAAGGGATATAGGCAAGGAAATAGCTAGGTTACTTAAGGCTGGCTTTATCCGAGAAGTTATTCACACCTGATGGGTGGCAAATCGTGTACTTGTCCCCAAAAAGGGAACCAATGAATTAAGAATGTGCGTTGAGTACACCGGCTTGAACAAAGTGTGTCTGAAGGATCCGTTTGCTTTGCCTCGCATTGACGAAGTCATTGACTCGACGGCTGGCTCAGAACTTTTGTGTTTTCTCAATGCCTATTCAGGATACCACCAGATCCGGATGCGAAAGTCGGACCAATTGGCCACTTTGTTCACCACACCCTACGACACGTATTGCTATGTCACGATGCCCTTTGGGTTGAAAAATGCTGGTGCTACGTACCAGCGGATGATGCAATGTTGCTTGCATGACCAAATAGGTCGCAACGTACACGCTTACGTGGATGACATCGTGGTAATGTCAAAGAAATCAAATGATCATATCGCTGACTTGCAGGAAACCTTCGACAATCTCCGGAAATACAACATGATGTTGAACCCCAAGAAGTGCGTCTTCGGGGTACCCTTCGGCAAGCTATTGGGTTTCATCGTTTCACATCGCGGAATCAAGGTGAACTCGGGGAAAATCAAGGCCATCCTCGACATCAAACGCCTGACATGCCTGAAGGACATACAAAGGCTCATAGGCTACATCGCAGTAGTAAGCCGGTTCATCAGCCAACTTGGTGAGAAGGCTATGCCGCTCTACAAGTTGCTCAAGAAGGCAGACAAATTCACATGGAAGGACGAGGCCGATGCAGCACTTCAGGAGTTGAAGAGAATACTCTCCTCCCCACCTATACTTGCAGTACCGGTGCCAAGGGAGCCTATGTTAGTTTACATGGCGGCGACCAACCGAGTAATCAGCATCGTCATCGTGGTGGAGCGCAAGGAACCAACGCACGAATATAGAGTTCAGCGGCCCGTTTACTATGTAAGCGAGGTCTTGACGGAATCCAAGGAGCGTTACCCGCACTATCAGAAGATAGCTTATGGAGTTTTCCTTGCTTCATGTAAGCTAAGGCATTATTTCAAGGAGCACCCCATCACAGTAGTGAGCAAAGCTCCACTGTCCGACATTATCAACAACAACGATGCTATGGGGATAGTGGCAAAGTGGGGCATTGAGCTTGCCGCCTTTGAAATCACCTACAAGTGATGTGACACTATCAAATCACAAGCATTGGCCGATTTTCTTGCAGATTGGACAGAGCTGCCAAAAGACACTCCCGTGCCAGAGCCAGAGTATTAGGTCACCCACTTTGACAGATTGAAGTTACTCAATGGCTCGGGGGTTGGTGTATTATTGCAACCACCAACATGAGAGAAGTTGCAATACGTCCTACAGATCCACTTCAATGCTACCAATAACATGGTGGAGTATGAGGCCCTGATTCACGGACTTCGCGTAGCCAAGGATAGTGGCGTCAAGCGCATAGTTTGCTGGAGATTCCGACTTGGTTGCTCAGCAAGTAGCTGGCACCTGGAACGTGCGGAACCCTATGATGGCGGCATATCGAGAAAAAGTAGACGAAATAGCCAAGTGCTTCGACGGCTACGAAGTCAAGTACGTCAAAAGAGAAGATAATAAGGCGGCAGATCTGCTGTCAAAGCTTGGATCAGCTCATCGACCAATTCCGCCAGGCGTTTTCTTGGAGCATTTATGGACTCCATCCATGAAGGGAGCAGACCCCGACAACCCGGATAGAGTGTATTCATTTGTTAATGCATTAATAGTGACCTCTTCGGCTTGGACGAAGCCGTTCATGGATTATCTACAAGACAGAACTCTGCCCACCGACGAAGTCGAAAGCCGACAAATAGTACGTAGAGAAAAAGGCTACGTCATCATTGACAGCCAGTTATACAAAAGAAGTACCACAGGAGTTTTCCTACGATGCGTCTCCTAGCAGCAAGGTATTGAAATCCTTAGAGAAATACATCTTGGAGATTGCGGGCATCACGCCGCTCCCCGGTCGTTGGTGGTAAAGCCTTCCGACAAGGATTCTACTGGATAACTACCAAGGTGGACACCGACAAGTTGGTACAAACATGTCTTGGGTGTCAGTTTTATGCAAGACAACCAAGTGTTCCAGCTAAAGAATTGCAAACAATACCAATAACTTGGCCGTTTGCAGTCTGGGCGCTGGACATGGTGGGGCCTTTGCAGACAACACCCTGTGGATTCACACACTTGCTAGTAGAAGTGGACAAATTCACAAAATGGATTGAAGCTAAACCCATTAGAAAGCTCGATGGGGCAACAACCCTAAAATTTGTCCAGGATCTAGTGGTGAGATTTGGTCTACCACATAGCATCATCACCGACAATGGCAGAAATTTATCTCTCGGAGAAGTTGAGGAGTACTATGATGAGAAAGGCATCCTCCTTGACCTAGCATATGTGGCACATCCACAGTCAAATAGGCAAGTTGAAAGGGCCAATGGACTAATTCTGCACGGAATTAAGCCACGCTTAGAGGCACCTCTATGTAGAGCAGCTGGAGCCTGGGCGGAAGAACTACCATCTGTCTTGTGGAGTTTAAGAACAACACCCAACAGATCCACCGTATTGACTCCTTTCTTCATGGTTTATGGAGCATAAGCAGTTCTCCCATCCGACATCCTCCACGATGCACCAAGAGTTTCCGCCTACAAGGAGGATGACGCCGAAGAATCCAGACGACTATCTTTGGACCTACTTGAAGAAGAGCACGTGCTGGCATGCCAGAGATCCGTCGTCTACCAGTAGAATCTACGTGGCTACCATAGTCGCCGCGTAAAGCATCAATAGTTTAAAGAGGGGGATCTGTTGCTTAGACTCAAGCAGGAGAAATCACACAAACTATCCCCGCCTTGGGAAGGACCGTTCATTATAAGAAAAGCATTGCTAAATGGTTCCTATTACCGCGTCGATATTCGCGAGTTGAAAGATAGGCCAAAAATCGCAAGCACAAGCAACGTGACTCCGATGATGATTACCCGGAGACAGATCGGCCATGGAACATAGCATAGCTACGTCCCTTTTACACTTAGCATATTTATATTATGTAATAAGTTTCTTATATGATCGATGAAATAAAGCATTTGGTTCACTCATATTCTCTGAGTCTTTTACCTCCTTTAGTTGTTCATTTTTGGATCATATAAACCCTTTATGCGCAGGGTTGCATTTGCCCTCGTGAAAATTCCACCTATGGGCGTTAGCTTAAGTTTTCTGGTCTACACGTTTTCTAAAGTTTTTATGTGGATTCCGGAGCAGTGACTTTTAGGAACTCAAAGCCCGCAATTTTGTTCTTAGGTTCTTGATGGTGCTATTAAGCATCATCACCTGAGAGCATAGTTCCGTGCTGCGAGTCTTCCGTCTCACGAAAGGTCAAGCATACGAACCAGGATAATGGATAAGCCAGCACTTGCTTAAAAAATATATACACATGCTAGAAATAGATAAGTTGCAGGAAGTTTGAATACAAGTTTTTCCGCCTTAGCCAAACATAAGTTTTTTCCGCATACACTTTGCAGAGATATATTTAATACATACATTGTTTTTATGGCTCTGCTGCAGGGGGCTTCGTGGTGGCATCATCAGGAGAGCCAGGCCAGGAGAGCGCGTCAAACTCTGAAGGAGAAGGGCTAGACTCAGACGAGGCCATATCATCATCCAGGATCTCGGCAGGCATGAAGACATCAGCCTTGACCATCTTGGCAACTCTGGTATCAAAGCCGGCAAGAGAATTCCAAATAGCATCGCTATCGATCTCTTGTCCTTCCTCGTCCAGCTTGGGCATGCCGGAGGTCACCAAGTCAATGTCGGCATTGTCGTAGTGAGCCTTGACCAAGGACAGGGTCATCTTGGCACCATCCCGGACGCAAGAGGCTTTCCAGTCCTTGACTTTCTCGGGGGCTCGACGCAGGATTTCCGCATACTTGGCCGTCGAGTCTTCCGCCTTGATATTGATGCCCAGAGGTTGAGTTATCTCCTTGGCTTGGGTGATGGCGGTGCTGACGAAGTTGCCGGCAAGAATCATGCGTTCCTTGGGATCCGAAGCACCCTCACCCAAGTTGGCTAAGCTAATGGGAGTTGTGGTTTGCACAAAACACAAGGACCATGAGTACAAACAAGACAAATGGTTATCCAACTTACGGAAATGACCAAGATGGAGAAAGGTTACCGAAAATGCTCGTTTCCGCTTGCTGGCATGTCTTCGCCAATACATCGCGCTCCTTCTGGACTAACTTGAACATCTCAAGACTCCTAGCATTCTGCTCTTTGGCAGCTTGGTTCTGGTCTTTGAGCTGTGCAATTTCATCCTTCAGCAGCTGCATCACAGCGTCCGCGGACTCTTGCATAGCCTTCATCGTTGCCTCATGGCCCTTGACGGCATCAGCCAGATCCTTCTTCATAATTTTGTTTTCATCATCGAGCTCCTGGATATGCTTGGATTGCTTGACGATGCTCTTGGCCTTGGCAATGGCTTCTGTAAGACGGAAATCAGAAAGTGCTATCAGAAAACGGAAGAAATAATTCAATTAGAAAAGCAAGGAACTGTTGTAGGAAACAGACTCTGGCTATTTTTGATCTATTCCTTCAGGAATTTGGTTTTACCCTGTTCAAGGTCCAGCTCCTTCCGAAGAGCATCAAACCTCTCATTGGAGGCTATCCTCCATTTATTCTCATTCTACACAAGATGTTAACATGCTTAGTTTCTCTAGAGCATCTAGTCAGAACTATCCAGTTTCAACTAAAACGCTTGGGGGCTATAGTACATGATTTTAAAGTAAACTAGTTTCTCTAGAGCATCTAGTCGGAACTATCTAGTTTCAACTAAACGCTCTGTACCTCCACGGACAAGTTCTACACTTAGTTCTTTGGAGCACTCAGGCCAATAACTATTGGA
This sequence comes from Avena insularis, assembly GCA_023614405.1. Lineage (NCBI taxonomy): Eukaryota > Viridiplantae > Streptophyta > Magnoliopsida > Poales > Poaceae > Avena > Avena insularis. The sequence goes on from CM042690.1 coordinate 548,594,575, forward strand.
TTATCTGCCTAAGGGATCGGGGGCTATAGTGGGATATACTACGCAAAGTAAAGTAAGTGAAGTTCAAAAAACTTATGATGGAAATGATCCTGAGATTGTTGGCCAGATGAGCATAGGAATCATGGAAGGTCCGTGCATTCTTATAGATTGCGTCGGCCTGCTTGATGAGGTCATCCAGGCTCAATGTCGGAGGAGTCGCAACCAATGGAGAGGTTGAAGCCAGAGGCATGGATGAAGCCCTAGCTGCCTCCTGCACCTTCAAAGTAGATGATGGCTTAGAGGCTCCCGCCTTGATCGTTGCTTCTACGTCCACCTCTTCCACCACTTCTTTCCCTTTCTCAGTGGCATCCTTAGTCGGAGCTTCAACCACTTTAGAGGAAGTGCTCTCCTGCGTCGCCTGGCCGCTGGGAGTAACATCTGCCTCGATAGAGCCTGAGACGTCAAGAATTGGATTGACATCTGTCTCCATGGCAGAGATCTCAGGGATGACGGGAGATGGCGGTCCAGCGGGACCAGTAGAAAGCTTGGTGGCAGGAGTAGGGGGAGCGGTGGCGAGAGAGGACTTGGCGGATAGATCCTTGGTCAGCATATCATGAATGTTTTTGACCCTCCAACATCTTTGGAGGATCGCTTCAAACTAACACCGTCTTTCCTCCTGAAAAGTACAAAGTATAAGTACAAGAGTTGAAAAAAGGTATGAGCTAAAAAATACAAGCCGGAGAATGAAAGTACTTACTCCACGGCAGGAGCCTTGGTGAGGGGAATGCCGGTGGACTTCTTCTTCTTCTCTGCCTCTAAGGTGGTAGTGGAACATTTGGATACTCCACTCTCCGACTTCTTCTTGGCCTCGGCAGCAACATTAGAGGTGGAGCTCTTCCGCTTTCGCGCTGCCGAAGTTGGTTGATCCTTGGGGGGAGGCATCGTCGGACACCACCTGGATATCCTTCAACTTTGGATCGTAGACCTGGGAGGCCATTTGATCCGCCGCCAAGGTCGCCAGCTGGGATACAGGGGAGTGTTAGATGGACAACTTCAAGTCGGACAAACCTTAGAGCATATAACAAGCAACAAAGGAAACAAAAGTTACCTCTAGGCATGTACCGCAATCGAACATATCGTAGGTGATCTTGAAGCCCCACTTCTTGTCCCTCACCCTGACGATGTCCTTAAGCCGGAGCTTGATGGAGTCAGTAGAGAAGTTATCCCGCGAAATTCGCATGGGATCCCTCCTGTCTTGAGTATACTTATGCATCAACTCGGCGCAGTACTGTAGAGGCTGGATCCGCCTAGTGAACCAGAACATGGCAAGGTCCAAGCCCGTCTGACATCCATCTACGAGCCATTCGATCCACCTTACGTCGCGATTGGCTTCGTCGTCGGAGGGAAGAGAGGCAGGGGTCCGCCATGCGGGCACTTCAGTGGCAGCTCCATCGACGAAGTCGGGGTAGGTCTCAAGGCAGTGATGACCGACAAGTATAGGGGTGTATCGCAGTATTTTCAGTGAAGTGAAACCCAATTTATTGATTCGACACAAGGGAAGCCAAAGAATATTTATAAGTCTTAAGAACTGAGTTGTCAATTCAGCTGCACCTGGAAACAATCTTGCTCACATCAGTTTATTAGTAGCAACAGTTTTGTAGTAGGAATAGCAAAGTAACAACAGTAGTAAAGTAAAGACAGTAGTGACAATAGCAGTAAACAGTGGGATTCGAGTGCGGTAGGCATAGGGATGGATGGACGGGCGTTGCATGGACAAGACAATTCACATAGCAATCAGAACATAGGACAATTGCAGATAAATAAGATAAAGCATCCAAGTACTAGATAATACTAGGCATGTGTTCCATATATAGTCATACGTGCTCGCAATGAGAACTTGCACAACATCTTTTGTCCTGCCAGCCCGTTTGCAGCGGGGCCTCAAGGGAACTACTGGCAATTAAGGTGCTCCATTTAATAGAGAACCGGAGCAAAGCATTAACACTCCGTGAACACACGTGATCCTCACATCAAAGCCATTCCCTCCGGTTATCCCGATTTCTGTCACTTCGGGGCCATCGGTTCCGGACAACAACATGTGTATACAACTTGCAGATAAGACCATAAACAATACTATCATAATGAATCAATAACATGTTCAGATCTGAAATCATGGCACTCGGGCCCTAGTGACAAGCATTAAGCACAACAAGTCACAACAAAGTCATAAAGCACTAATAAAAGATACTAGGCACCATGCCCTAACAATCTGATGCCATTACATGAACGATCTCATCCAATCCCTACCATCCCCATAGCCTACAGCGGGGGATTACTCACTCATAGATGGGGGAAACATGTATGGTCGATGGAGAAGCGATGGTGATGATGATGGCGATGATCTCCTCCAATTCCCCATCCCGCAGGTGCGAACGGAGTTTCTGGTGCTGTTTCGTGGAATCTGGTGGTGGCGGCGGAGCGGAACTCCTTCTGGAAAAACGTCGAACCCCCCAGAGTTTTTAGGTCAGAAGGCTTCTTATAGGCGAAGAGGGAGATCGAAGGAGTGCCTAGGGGGCCCACACCATGCCCTAGCACGGCCAGGCCCAGCCCGCGCCTAGGGGTGGTGTGGCCAGCCCCTGGCCCTCCTCCGTCTCGTATTCTAGCTCCATGAGTCTTGTGGAAAAATAGGCACTTTGGCTTTTGTCCCGTCCAATTCCGAGAATATTCATTTTCTGACTTTCCTGGAACCAAAAATAGCAGAAAACAGGCAGCTGGCACTGTGGCTCTTGTTAATAGGTTAGTCCAAGAAATCAAATGAAAAGTACTCTAAAGTGTGGACAAAACATAAGAAAGGAGATAAAACCAGCATGGAACATCAAAAATTATAGATACATTTGCAATGTATCAACATCCCCAAGCTTAACTCCTGCTCGTCCTTGAGTAGGTAAGTGATAAAAAGAAAGAATAATTTTTGAGGTGACATGCACCATCAAAGACTTGACCAAAGTACTTGTAAAACATTCAAAGCTGGGATCATAGTACTTCAATCATAACATGAAAGACAAAGTTCTAGCAATAAGACAAAGAAACTATGATGCAACATGAAAAGGCACAAACAAAAGATTCATGAATAACATTGCTTTGCAAGACGTTTGTTTGTTTCACATAGAGAAAACATAGCATAGTGGCACTCAGCTTGTCCATCATAGAGTAGCAAACGTAAATTCATAGGACACCTTCAAAGTTTACAAGAGTGACTAGATACAAATAGTTTAAAACAAGAAATATCAAGGTATGCATCAATCAACAAGTCTTGGGACAATCCACATAGAACTAAGAATGGCCACTATGCTCTCAAGAAAGTGCTCACAGAATGTGTGGAGACTCAACAAGGAAATGAATAGGTTTTGAAAAGTTTGAAAGGCTTCCAAATGATGAAAGTATGGTACTCATTAGCTTTGAGATCTCATTGCCCCTATCATAAGCATCTTTAAATGGTTAAGGTTAAAGTGACACAACTAAGAGGATATGCTTGACAAGTTATAAATCAAAGTCTCATGCCCCTTACATATGAAGACCGATCCTCATGCTACTCAACTTCAATCACGAGTAAGCTCTTGTCATTGTAAGTATATACGTATCATAGAGAACCGCCAACGGGGTACCCCTTGCACATGACACATGAGTTATCCCATAATCAAAATAACAAGGCAAGCAGACAATGAGCATCTCAGCGATCTTTTTATTTACTATGTGCATAGATTTTTATTGAGGATGCTTCATAGAATGCTCATTACGGTTATGCTACAAGTTTCCACCATGATTAGGCATGGCTTAGGTTAGCGGCCCAGGCGTTTCTCTAACATACATACAAACTCCAAGATCTTACAAGTTCCACGTTTATTTCACACCGCTGGGATCCATAAGTAAAAGAACATGATATCAACGAGGTACTAAGTACCAACGAAGTGTTGAAAACGCTCCCCATGAAACATGGTTCTGCTAACTTCAACTTATAAAGCGCAAGCATATACGCAACAAAGAAGGACGCAATGGTTCAGGTTTATTAAATGCAAGAAAATAAAGTGTGCCATCAAGTTCGTGAGAGCTTTACTAACTAACTTTCTCATAACAAGCAAACATTTTATTCAGAAGAAAACATGGCATATTGAATATGCACGGAAGTAGCAAATGATGCTAATAGGTAGGTATGGTGGACACTTTGGAAATATTTGGTTTTAGGGAGTTGGAAACATGAGTAAAACATACTCAGTGAAAGTGAAGGCTAGCAATAGTAAGGGAGCGACAAACGAGAGAGCAATAATGGCCATAATCATGCAGAGCGACAAAACATCATTGATCAAAGCATAAAGTGATACTACAAGTTGAAAACTAAAGGATCATAAAGGCTTATGGTGACTTGAGATAGTCATAACATGGTGTGAGCATGCGCCAAGTCAACCCAAATAAAGTATCAAAGGATAATACCACTATATTATGCTTTAATATGCTAAAACAACGCATGATTCAACCAAGGCACATTAAGCAATCTCAATTGTTTATAACAATTCATGCTACAACAAAGAACTAAGCATAAAGCCAAAACAATATCAAGCATGGCATGACAAAGAATAGGCCACAGTCAAAAACAAGCAATTTTTACCACTTAAGCATGAACTTTCCTACTCTTTTCCAATCCAAACCAAACTATTTGAAAACCAATGCATGAAAGAGGGGGCCCAACCAATTTATTCATCAAACTAAGAAAACCAAGCAAACGAAAAACCAAAATGAAAACGAAAAATAAGATGCTCCAAGAACAACACAACTGTGCATGAAACAATAAAAATGAAGTGTTTGGAAGAAACCTGAAATTTTTATTGATGAAGAAGGGGATGCCTTGGGCATCCCCAAGCTTTGACGCTTGTACTTCTTGGATATTTCTTTGGGTGACACGCGTGGCATCCCCAAGCTTGAGCTTTAGTCCATCCTTCATCTCATTACTCATTCCTTCCATACACCTGAAATTTTTCCTTCATACAAAACTTCACACAATCTTTATTAGCAACATTAGTGCACTCAAGATAATAGGTCTTAAGGTTCAGTTCTAACACCAAATAAACTTTCATTAGAACACTAGCTACTGTAGCACTTCCCTCAAAAAGCTCAATTCCCCAAAAGAACTCAAAAGGGAACCAACAAGAAGCAAATGCAGAAAATAGCAGAAATCTGTCAAAACAGACCAGAAGGTAAATATGATTTTTTTCGAAGACCTTCTGTTGCTCAAATCAAAAAGTGTTGAACTAACGAAAGTTAGATAACAACCTGGGGCAGAAGCTCAAAAATTCACGCCTCAAAAGGACGTACAGATATTTTACACGAATTTTTACGGTGTAGCAGAGAAATCTGTTTCGGGACAACAACTTTCCCAATCATTACTTCTCTCTCATTAGAGGTTACTCTTGGCACAAAAAGCAAATAAAAAGTATAAGGAGCGGTTATTACTGAAGTAATAACTTACAAGACTCATCTAAAACTTTTGGGTTATCTCCCAATAAGTACTTTTCTTTAACGCCTTTAAGTTAGGCATAAGCAAAAACTAAAATGGATAGAATAGAAGTAAGCGGAGATAATCATGGTGAAAACATTGTTTTGTTCAATGAAATCCTTTTGTTAACAAGGTTGATCAGGTCTTGTTATCAAAACAATTTCATATGAGACAAAACTTTGTATTCCACTAATGATTATGTTACCTCAACCTTGATAGCAATGGTCCCAATCATAATAGTTTCAAATTTTTCTCTTGGTATGGGACAATATATTTCTCCAACTTTAATGCCCTCAACATGTTCAATTGAATTCAAATCATAAGTCCTTTCAATATTCTTGGGGAAATAGACAATATGTTCCTTGTCATTAACATTGAAGGTTACCTTCCCTTGATTATAATTAATAACAGCTCCTGCAGTATTTAAGAAAAGGTCTCCCAAGAATAATAGACATATTATCATCTCCAGGCATAATAGTTTGAGAGGATACTCACATAAGAAATATGAATTGAAGTAAAAGAGAGCATCAAGAAGCAAATTCAAAACACATTTAAGTCTAACCCACTTCCTATGCATAGGAATCTTGTATGCAAATAAATTCGCAAAGAACAAAGTGACAGGCATAGGAAGATAAAACAAGAGTAACTTCAAAACTTTCAGCACATAGAGAGGTGTTTCAATACCATAAAAACTTCTACAACCATATTTTCTCCTCTCATAATAATTTTCAGTAGCCTCATGAATAAACTCAACAATATAACTATCACATAAAACATGCTTTTCATGATCTACAAGCACTAGAGATTTATCATAAACATTTTCAAAAGAATCCTCGGGAACATAAAATTCATCCTCCTTTAGTAAGAATGGAGGACAATCAAATAATGTAAGGGATAAAGAGTTACTCTCATTAGAAGGTAGGGATGGGTAGCTAATCCATTCTTCCTCCTTTTGTTCATCACTCTCCTCCTCTTTTTCATCTAATGAGATTTCAGGTTCATCAATTTCTTCTTCCATAGGATTCTGCAAGGCATTAGTCTCTTCCATTTGTGGAAAGCATCTATTAAAATATTCAAGAATATAGCCATTTTCATCCTTGTAATTATCAAAGCAAAATTTAAGTATACCATAAACCTCATATTTGTAAGGTGAATCATCAATATTTTCAAGCAAACTAGCAAGTTCAAAAGCACCCTTCCAAGCAATAAATTCTTCAATTTGTTCTGCATCATAAAAGTCATAAATTCCTTTAGCATAAGAAGATATGGTATCATTATCATTATACTCACATTGAAAAGGGAGGTGTTTATACCTCTTTCTGCAGCAAGATTTATCACAGCAATAAGTAACATTATAAGTAGAGCACACGTTTCTAGCAATGGTATACAATCTATCAATTTGTTCCCATAAGTGTTTCCCTTTTTGTGACAAGCGGTGTTCCTTATAATAATATTTTTGATCTTCCGTGAACCCACCTTGCCAATAAGCTTCAGTTTCAAAGAAACCAACCATTGACAACAAGCATGATAAAGCAAGACAATAACAGACCAACGAAAATAACAACTAGAGTAGGAACTATTTTTTTGTATTTTTGATAAAGAAACAAGCAAACAAGGCGGAAATAAACTTAGCTTGAACAATAGTGATTCCAAGTGGACTTTGATAAATAAAGCTATGCTCCCCGGCAACGGCGCCAGAAAATAGTCTTGATGACCCACAAGTATAGGGGGTGTATCGCAGTATTTTCGAGGGAAGTGAAACCCAATTTATTGATTCGACACAAGGGGAGCCAAAGAATATTTATAAGTCTTAACAACCGAGTTGTCAATTCAGCTGCACCTGGAAACAATCTTGCTCACAACAGTTTATCAATAGCAACAGTTTTGTAGTAGGAATAACAAAGTAACAGCAGTAGTAAAGTAAATATAGTAGTGACAATAGCAGTAAACAGTGGGATTCGAGTGCGGTAGGCATAGGGATGGATGGACGGGCGTTGCATGGACATGACAATTCAAATAGCAATCAGAACATAGGGCAATTGCAGATAAATAAGATAAAGCATCCAAGTACTAGATAATCCTAGGCATGTGTTCCATATATAGTCATACGTGCTCGCAATGAGAAATTGCACAACATCTTTTGTCCTGCCAGCCTGTTTGCAGCGAGGCCTCAAGGGAACTACTGGCAATTAAGGTGCTCCATTTAATAGAGCACCGGAGCAAAGCATTAACACTCCGTGAACACACGTGATCCTCACATCAAAGCCATTCCCTCCGGTTATCCCGATTTCTGTCACTTCGGGGCCATCGGTTCCGGGAAACAACATGTGTATACAACTTGAAGATAAGACCATAAACAATATTATCATAATGAATCAATAACATGTTCAGATCTGAAATCATGGCACTCGGGCCCTAGTGACAAGCATTAAGCACAACAAGTCGCAACAAAGTCATAAAGCACTAATAAAAGATACTAGGCACCATGCCCTAACAATCTGATGCCATTACATGAACGATCTCATCCAATCCCTACCATCCCCATAGCCTACAGCGGGGGATTACTCACTCATAGATGGGGGAAACATGGATGGTCGATGGAGAAGCGATGGTGATGATGATGGCGATGATCTCCTCAATTCCCGTCCGTGCAGGTGCGAACGGAGTTTCTGGTGCTGTTTCGTGGAATCTGGTGGTGGCGGCGGAGCGGAACTCCTTCTGGAAAAAACATCGACCCCCCAGAGTTTTTAGGTCAGAAGGCTTCTTATAGGCGAAGAGGGAGACCGAAGGGGTGCCTGGGGGGCCCACACCATGCCCTGGCGCCGCCAGGCCTAGCCCGCGCCTAGGGGTGGTGTGTCCATCCCCTGGCCCTCCTTCGTCTCGTATTCTGGCTCTGTGAGTCTTGTGGAAAAATAGGCACTTTGGCTTTTGTCCCGTCCAATTCCGAGAATATTCATTTTCTGACTTTCCTGGAACCAAAAATAGCAGAAAATAGGCAGCTGGCACTGTGGCTCTTGTTAATAGGTTAGTCCAAGAAATCACATGAAAAGTACTCCAAAGTGTGGACAAAACATAAGAAAGGAGATAAAACCAAGCATGGAACATCAAAAATTATAGATACATTTACAATGTATCAGGCGGTCAGGCAGAGGGACATCTGGCTCGTAGAAATACGCGCGCTGCCAGTTCTTGCAAGACTCGTGCCCTACGATGTCGGGGAAGCACCGGCTAGGCCGGATCTTGAAGCTAATGGTTCCGCAGATCCACAGTTCGTCCTTGGACTCTATGGACTCTCTCTTGACGGTGAAAAAATATACAAAGAGATCTAATCTAGGCTTGATCCCTAGATATCCTTCGCACAGAGCTACAAAATTGCTAAGGACTAGACTGTTGTTGGTAGAGAGATTGTGGGGAAGTACCCGGAAGTGCCGGAGAACATCCGAGAAGAAGTTGGAGACTGGCAGGCTTACGCCCGTACCATCTGAGATTTGAGGTACACCTTCTCGCCGGGTTGGGAAGAAGGGACCACCTCGCCGGACGGTGCCGCCCACCAGACTAACTTCTCCGCCGTGGGGAGATACCCTTTGGCGACTAGCTCCTGCAGATCTTCGGTGGAAAGACCAGAGCCTCTCCACACCCCCTTGTGGGAGTCATTTTCTTCTTCAGCGGCTTCGGGCGCCGCTCGTTCTTGGTCATTGCCGGCAGATTCTGTCACGACGGAGACAAGAATGACCACGCCCTCTAGCGGGACGGTCACTCCCTGGGATGGCTCTAGTATAGCCTCGGGAATCGCTGCCGTGGAAGGAGCGGAGCTGCTGGAAGACATTACGATGAGGAGAAGGTGGAGAAAGAAAGGCTCTGGTTAGGGTTTTTTCGCAGAAGGGCTCGAACGGTCGCGCGGCTGGAGGACGATGAAGACTGGAAAGCGAATGCGGGTAAAAAGAAATAAATTTATCGCGGTGGAAATATATAAGCCTTGCATCAAGATTCATGCAAAAGATCTGACGGATGGAATGTTGCCGACGCGGAAGTGAACGTGCGCGGTAATTTCGCCACGTCCTCCGTCTTTTGCCGCTCCGCCATTTCGGATTTCGCGCGCGTGAAAATAGCTGATGATTAATTCTCTGTTTCTGTGAGTTTTGAGGTAGCGTAGGCTGTACCCTACGTCATCCTCCTGACAGTTGCAGTGAAGGGTCATGTCTAAAGATTCCATCAAATACGGAGACTGTCTGACTCTGGAAACAAAGACTCAAGGAATCTCTGGCTACATTGCGAAGCCAGGTAGGATTGCAAGGTTCTTTGGGAGACCTTTGAGATATTGCTTGATGGATTACCGACATCACTTAGACGGGATATTCGGAGATCAACGAGCAAGACGACGCAAGATTTCAAAGTCCTCCGGGGGCTATTGTTGGGGATATGCTATATGGGTATCCTCATAGCATGTCACCAATCCGCCTAACTCGGGTGGCCATAGTTGGTAGGAAGGCCTATGGCCTGCTGGGGGGCCCAGTTAGACGGATCCTGAAGGGAGGCGCATGCCAGATAAAGGAAGGCTACGCAGGAGTCACCGACATACTCGGAGCCTTGGAGTACAAGACACGGAAGACTAGTTCATATTAGTGTAGGACTCTTTACCTTGTCTGGCAAGGACCTTTCCCTGTAAACCCTAGGTCTGGATGCCTTTATAAGCCGTCCTATGGGAGGTTTTTGGGCACGATTCATAACACCCTCGCATAGTGAACCAATCTCTGTAACTCGGCGTATTGCCATTATAGTGATTTATAGTAGGAGTAGAGTTCCGCCACCATTGTGGGACTTGAACCTGGGTAAGTTGTGTTACCTCGTACACGCCAACTCTCCGCCTTACCCCACATCTCTAAACACGCATTGTGAGGACCCCTCCATGGCATACTCGTCGGCAATACCACGACAAACACTATCTTTGGTTGCTTCTTGTAAGAAGCATTCATCTTGATAAATGGTTTATTGCGAGGAGCCTTTCACTTCTCCTTGAGAACTAGTCTTCCCCCATGATCTTATCTACTTTGATAGGGGCACTCAGCTATGAAATGTAAACGATCGCCACAATTGTAACATGTCCTCAGTTTTGGACTGTTTTCCTTTCTTCCACTTGACCCATTCTTATGCTCAAGCTCAAATTTTTCTTTGGCAGGGTCCTTCCAAAAGTTTCTTGCATAGAATGCCATGTACTCACCATGAGCACGTTTGACCTCCTCGGGACAGCTCATGGCAACTATGTCAAGGTTTCTATCGCATTCTTGTTGTTCAATAACATTGGCCTTCAAGGCAACATTTACACCCTTTTGCATTCCAATTGCTCGTGCATGAGTATCTTCAGCATTCTTGGCCACAACTTTGAATACAGCCATTTCTTGAATGACTTCGTTTGAAGTCATTTGGTGATAATTGTGTCTTCCTTGGAGGCTCCTCAAATCTGTGGGCTCAAATGGCACAAGGGCACTTACACACTTCCTCTTGATCCAAGCATCATCAACATGTGTTGCACCATGATTTCCAAATGTGGTGTCAATGGACTCGAGTCTTCTATACATATCTTTGTGGTCCTCACCATCCATCATATATAACCCTTCAACTTGATTGCTTAGAGCATCACACCTATTTCTTCTCATGCTCTCATTTCTAATGAATAACTCGGTGAGGGCATCCCAAGTTTCCTTAGCGGTGCTGAGATGTTCAATGTGTGGCATGTCCTTGGGACCCACACCAAGCTGAATCATGTGCAAAGCCATCGCATTGAGTTGACTATCGACAACTTCACGTCTTGTCAAATTGGTTGGATCCCAAATGTGGATACCACCCTCAATGATCTTAGTAACTCAATAGACGAGCTGCACACATGAGACTTCATCAAAAATTGCCATTGATTGAAAGAAGATACACTAAGCTTGGGTGGATCACGCCTATTGTTTATATGAGAGTGAGGGATTGGTGGATCTGGTGAGTATAAGTGAGGAACCACACTATAATCCTCCCTACCACTTCCCTTTTTTGAAGAGGAACTCTTGTTTTTATCATCACCCTCCAACTCCTCTTTAGTGGAGTTAGCCTTAGCTTTATCCTTTGAAATAGGAGTTGAAGCCTCAGTGGAATATGGTGGAGGGGCTGTGGGTGGCAAGATACGCGCTATCATTTCACGCATCTCTTGCATTTGGGTCTCCATGCTTTTAATCAAGGTTGTTTCCAACGTATTGAGATCATCCATGGTGACCTTTTCCATAGCCTCACCAACATCTCTAGTACCCATACTCTATTAGGCGGTAAAGCTTGAATAAAGAGCCGGAAGGCTCTGATACCAATTGAAATGGATCATATGGGCACCTAGAGGGGGGGTGAATAGGTGCTACTCCAAGTTTTAATTATTTTTCAATTTTAGGCTTAACACAAAGGTAAGTTCTCTAGATATGCAACTAAGAGGAATTTCCCTATATGTCAACCTAGCTACTAAGTGAATAAAGACAAAGAGAGGAACAAGGTAACCATAGTGGAGCACGCAGAGACACATGATTTGTTTTACCGCTATTCCTTCCTTGTTAAAGGGAAGTACGTCTGTGTTGGAGGGGTGGGCGGTACTAAGACCAACACGCCACAAAATGCGTCACCCTGTTCTCCGATGAATCTCGCCACGAGAGGCCTGATCCACCTTCCACTATTTGGTACCCTTCTAGGCAGGAACCGGTGCATTTACAACACTATCGGGGCACACATCTACAACTGAATTGGAAGCTCCCGTCATGACAACAAGCTGCCATGAGAAATAAGTTTATCAATAATCGTAACCAAGATCTAGAGATTCATAAGAAACTCTATATCAAGAATCTTCCAAGTGAATGGAGGGGAAATGAAAATCTTGATTGGTGTCGATGAAGATCAAAGCCTCCTCCTTCGATTCCCCAAAGCCCGGAGCCTTTGAGTGGTTGAAGGTGAAGATCTCGCTTGAATCGATATGAATAGTACATCACTTTTTCGTGGGATCTAAGAGATCTGAAATGAGGATCTGATGGGGTATAAATACCCCATCCAAAAAGCTGCTGTTGGAGAACTTGGGGGCCCGATAATCCGGCCTTAGTGGGGCCTGATAATCCGGCCGAGCCAAACCTCCGTCCTGGGTCAGATTAACCTGGGAGAAAATCCACCCCTTCTCCGCTTGACGTGCCTTAGTGCCGTTTGAAAAGAAACCTCGGGGCGGATTTTTTGGCCCCCTGAGGGGCGCGGATTATCCGGCCAGAGGTCCATCCCTAGTCGGATAATCCGGTGGAAAAATCTGCCCCCACTCCGCATGACACGCCTTGGGCGCTCGTCGAAGAATCCCTGGGGGCAGATTATCCGCCCCACTGAAGAGGCGGATTATCCGACCTGGTAAAAAACTCTGGCCTTGGCCGGACAACCCGGGGGAAATCCACCCCATACTGTTTGATGAGCCTAGCCCACGCTTGGTGATTGGGTCAAGGGCAGATAATCCGACCCTTGACAGGGGCGGATAATCCGCCGCCCCAAAACTCTGCTTAACTGCATTTGGGGAGAAACTAATACGCAGCACTAAACACCCAGTTAAATAACCCTTGGCATTGTTATCTAACACTCAACCAATAAAGATCATGAAATGTTCTTTCACGCACGCGAGCGACCATGCGCACGTGGGCGGGCGATAGCTACTGCCGCCAGCAGGCCTTGGCCGTGGCCCAAGCGGGCACGGGTTGGAGCACTGGTAGGCCGTTAGCATCCCACTCGGCTGAGGCCACCATCCCACCTAGCCACCGCCTTGCTAGGCGCTAGGCTAGGCCGGCACACGCGCGGGAGGAGGCCCACTCAGGCACCGACTTGCTCTGCCAGGCCACAGGTTGGGTGCGCATGGTGGCCCACCCATCCGCTGCTGCCCATCGACGGATGCCCCCTTCGTTGCCTTTTTCCTTTAGTTCCACATGGGGACTTGAGGGAAAAGAGTACCCCCTTTCCCCCCTATATAAAGAGGTGTATATTTAGGAAAAAGAAGACAATGAAAATAAAAGGGGATTTCCTAAGGCTATTTTCCTTAGGGAATTTTCCCTCTTTCTCAATTGAGTCTCACGAGTGCAGTTCCATGAAGAACTACGCATGAGAGAGTCGGCACCACCGGTATGCCATCACACAGCTAGATCCCAGTTTTAGAGGGTCTACTTCCACATCCTGGTTGTATCAAGGAGAACGGGAGTCGTCGTTAGACACCGTACGTTTGTGATACCTCGGGTGCTACCACTTGTGGTACTGGGATGTCGTGCAAGGATCATGAGGAGACAAGCGAGGAGGTTCGTGGCCTTGAGGTCGGGAGAGTATGACTATTTCATCCATGTCCCCCGCGGGACGTTAACCACGTTTGGTATACAAGGGTATGTAACCAAAATACCATCCCGTTACTACATTAACTCATAGATAGATCCTAGCTTCGGGTGATGCGCTAGCTAGTAAATTTTTGCATTTTGCTGCGAACCCCTTGAATTATGCACTATAATACTAACCGACATTTTCAATCTCTAGGCGGTGAAGTCTAAATAAGGAGAGGTCTTTCTCTAATACCAATTGAAAAGATGAAGATATCTCCTAGAGGGAGGGAGGGGTGAATAGGAAAATTGAAAATTATTACGATTTTAGCTTGAAAGAATGTAGAATTAAAGTTATGTTTGTTTTAAAAGCACAAAACCTAAATACATTAGGCTCAACTAAGTACATCATTAATCTAAGCAAGATAGCACAAGATATAATTACTTCAAACTCGATGGCTATCCCAAGAAAAGTAAACTCAGGTATAGAGATAACATGGTCACGTGGAGACAAATATGTATTCCCATGTTCCTTTACAGGTTAGGTCATCATGTTGGAGAGGTTTGAGATCCCACAGAGGATTTCCCCAAACCACGAAGGGCAACTTATTCTCCGAGTCTATTTCAATGAAGGAATAGACACTTTTCTTATGGCTTGATTTTCCTCCACTCCGGAGATGGGCCAGCTCCACAACCACTTCACAAGCTCCTTGAAGGAGAAGCCCGGGCCTCTTCACAATCTTCCACGAAGAGGATACCATGGCACCAATCAACAAGCCAACTAGGATGTTAGCCTCCAAGAGTAACAAGCTCACGGTCTCTCACTTGAACAAATTATAACAGAGAGCTCAACACTTATGCAAAAATGCAAAGTAAGAACACCAAAAGTGTTCAAATCCTTCACACTCAAATCCCACCAAAGTCACAAGTGCTAGGGAGGAATTAGAGAGGAAGAACAATGATAGAAATCAACCAATGACTCCAAGATATAGATCCAATGGGTTCCCCTCACTTAGAGGAGGAATTGATTGGTCTGGATTGTAGATATAGATCTCCTCTTTTAAAGCCCGAAAAAATATGAAAGAATCATATGACAGATGGGAGAGGAAGCAAGATCAAAGGGGCAAAAATGGAGGTCAATTTATTGATCAAGAACCCTACAAAATCAATGGGAAAGAAGCGACTTTTACAGAAAAAGCAAATCTAACCGTTGGGGGTTTTCTGTACCAAAACCAGTGGCAAAACTAAACTTTGCACCGGACGAACCGATGCCAGGTCCGGTGGAACGGTTTGCCCAAACCGGCACCATGCCCACTAAGTTGGCTCCCTGTTGAGATGGAGTTCAGTATAGTGGTTCAGCGGAAACTAGATTAAACTGGTAAAAACAGATTAAACTGGCGACGGACTTGTTGGACCAGATTTCCCGCCGGTTTTGTAGAGAGAAAACATGTCTTACTAAAATGATGATAACTTTTGTGTTCGTATTCTAATTTTAGTAAACTTGGGCTTTTTGAAAAGCTAAGAACGAGCTATATCTAATAGAATCTATAAAATCCAAGAAATAGCAAAAGGTAAAATACCAAATGAGGAGAGGTATGAAACCCCCCTAAAGAAGAAATGGTAAAAACCTCCAATCTCAAAAACGCAATAGAAGATGCATACAAATACTTTTTTCGATGAACTTGGGCTTATTGAGACCTAGCAACAAGATCAAGAACCTAAAATGGAGAAACACCAAGAAGCAACAAGAACAAGGGGATGCAAAGTATACAAAGTATTGAGCTCCCTAAGACGAAGTTATCAAGTTAAGCGAAAGCCCCTCTTGATAGTGCGGCTATCTATCCTATAACCCGGTCTCCCAACAACACCTTGAGACCAGTAAAAGGAAAAACTAGCAAGGTCATACCTTTACCTTGTGCATAATGATTGATCTTGATGTAATGCTTCAAGCTCCATTCAAGCCGGAATGCTTCACTTGATCAATGTTGTTTTGTGAAGATTCATAATTTCCCCCATACATCACTATGGGATAGCTTCATTAAGCCCTTTATTCACATGTCCATTATCATTAAATGGATGGAAAGCTTCTAGTATATGTTCTTCTTGAGATGCTTATATTGAACTTGCACTTCTTAACCTTGATGATGATCACCACTTGATATCATCCTCTCATGGGCTGTATGAATTCTTTACTTTTGATGCATGCCCATGGAAAGATACCTAACCCACATGGAAAACAAAAAGCCAGATATATAATGGGTTAGTTCATGAAACATAATTGACAAATCTTACCATACCACAAGATCCATGTGGTACATTCTTTATGCTTCATGTGTTTACTAACTTGAATCCAATCTTAACTCTTTGTATTGGTTAACCATGTATCTTCCCATGCTCTATCTTAACATCTTGAGGTACATAAAGACCTCTTCATTTGATTTCATGCTCTAAATCTTATTCAACCATAGCTCAACATGATACTTTCATGATGATGACTTATAGCCATATCTTGAATTCTTCTCTTGGGATCAAACTCTCAAGATCTTGATCATCCTTCGCTTAACACATAAGCTATATCAAGGAATTGAGTTCCACACAAGAACTCCATCTTCATTTATTCTTCTTGATCATATCATATTCTTATCTTCAAAACGATGATCTTGATGCCAATACTCAAGGAATATCTTTATCTGCATGGCATTCATAGCTGATCCAACACATGGACTACAAGCATTACCTATGGAATATTTCTTCATATAAAACTTAGTGTAAACATTAGTACATAGGGATTATTATTAATTACCAAAATCACACATAGGGGCAATGTACCCTTACAGTTAGCCCCCACGGTAACCCGTAGCCGTCCCTCGCTCTTAAGAATCTCAAGAAGAATAGGCTATGGGGCATATTTATTGTGGAAGACTCATACGTTTCTCTCCTTCTAAACTGTCCAACTAGTGAGAAATGTGAGGGAGTCCATTCCCTTGCAGTTCAGGTATGTATTACAATACATTTTACTCCACCAAGACTTGATAGAAAGACCTGCCATTCAAATCTTGGATCCTAATGTTCAGAAGCCCAAGCCATCTTTTGATTATCTTCCAAAGCCTCTTGATGTACCTACATTGGGAGAAAATGTGAGCCACCATCTCTTAGGCTTGCTTACATAGCAGGAAAATACCACAATTAGTTTATCCTCTCTTTTTAAGGTGATTAGTTGTCCATATCCTACTTTGGATGGTCAAGCAAGCGAAGAATTAAATTTTCGACGGTGACCAAGATTTCAAACCAACTTATTCATGCATATATGAGTTGCCCTAGGAAATTGGGCATTGTAGGCCGACACCGATGAGGACTCCCCATTATCCATGAGCTTCCAAACAATCAGAGTCCTAAATCTCCTCATTAAGTTGGACGCAATTAAGTTCACCGTCAAATTGATATCCATTTTTATTTTTTAAATCCGCACATTGTTATGCAAACTTGGGTTTACGCTCCATTTCTTTCTTGTGGGGGCTTCAAAAATGAGAGGAGTGATAGCTTTGGGTTTTCTCCCATTGAGCCAAGGTGAGTCCCAAAAATGTGTAATTTTCCTGTTGCCGATGGTAATGGTGGTGGGGGCGTAGAAAAGACTCATGCCTGCTGATTCTCCATGACATGTCCATTCCAACCCAAAGTTTAGTGGAGTTGCGCCACTCAAACCAAGGCCACCTCAAACGAAGTGTACATGCAAACTTATTGAGATGGAGGATACCCAAACCACCAAGATAGTGGGCCTACAAACTACTTCCCATTTATCTTGCATTTTCCACTAGAGATCTCACAAGTGTCGGCCCATAAATAGGCCCTTTCATTTTTATTCAAGCTCCCAAAACAACAAGGCGGGATGGTGAGAGGGGTGATGTGAAAGATGGCTTGCGATTTGAGCACGAGCCGACAAGATCCCTAGGGCCAGTCGCATTTATGTTCTTCCCAAATAACTAGTATATTGGCCATTTTATCTTCGCACGGTTGAAAGTCGATCCTTTTATGTTGCCACACCGAGATTGGTAGGCCTAGGTACTTTAACAAGAAGGAAGAACGGATAACCAGCAAGCCATTAAGTACTTCCCCAAGATCAGTTTAAGTACAACATCTGATAAGGGTACGCCGCTTATAGTAAATTTACCTATAGACTTTTTTATAGTAGTGGCAATTCCACAAAAGCACTACGCTAATAATCTATAGAAATTAACCTTCAACATAAAACATTTGTGCAGTAAAAAAAGGCTCAAAATCATTCATTATCGACAACTACATGACTATAAGTCGTCTCCAAAAGTGAGCCACATGAAGATCAAGATGGAGTAGAAACTAGAAAGTGAAGCAGATCAAATTGAGATTGGAATCCTCTAATTTAGGACAGCCATGACTTAGCTGAGGCATTGGATACAAAAACGACAGTGGCCTAAACACTATAGATAGTGTTGTAGCATTTTCATGTAGCAGAAATATTTTTTATAATTCTATGATTTGTTAGACGTGGCACTTCCACTATCTTATCAATCATAACTGTTCATTTCAGATCGGATGGCTGAGTCTTTCTTGAGGATCCGAGTCCCTGCAATTGTTGGTAAGCAGATCCTGGGCCCGGGGATCGGAATATGCAGGCATACATGTCTTGTAGACGTGAAAGAGCAAACAGATGGTCCTCCACTCCCATATTAGGCTTTGTTGGTACAATTATGTCTTCTCTCACGCAGCAACACAAAACAGACTTGGTTCACAGGTTAATCGACAATTGATCAAGGAAAGAGAACGGAACAAATTTTGAAATGAGATTCACCTTGACCATTCCCCTGTTCATTTGGCATCCGACTCAACATCTTTGTACAATCTATCCAGATTGTACAATATCAATCCGAAATTACAGCTCGCCTCTTCCTCCTGTGGTAACTAGGACAGTCAGGAAATCGTTATTAGAGCAGAATGTCAATATTCTTGCATCTTTAATTCAATTTTGGAAATGGCTCTCTCGCTAATAGAACACTTTATTTTCAGATATTCGGGGTGAGGTGGCCAATCTACGAAAGGGTGAATCTGGTCATCATATATTTGGTGAACAACAAGATTTGTGCATATTAAATACAAATCCAAATAGAAAATCAATGTTCATATTTAAGTTAGTACTAGTAAACACATACATGTGGTTGAATAAAACCTACATCTTGAAAGCAGAAAACAAATAGGCCAGAGTAGACCAGTTTAAGAAATAGGTAAAATTACCATTCCATTGACCATGCATTTCCGAGACTTCATAAGCATTTTGTGTATTCGAACAAGAAGTAGCGTCCGCTGATGCCGTGCAATCCTGCCTCTTCGGTGCTATTTTTTATAATTATCATAGAAGTTAGTCAGATTTATACCTACAATCTATTTTTTCCACTTTTTCACATACACTTTTCCAAGAAAAATATTGCAAAAATTGTTATACGCAAATAGATAGGTTAAATAGCAATATATAAGGTCATATACGCATGCAAATTACCTGATGCCCCACATGTGATATTGCAATTAAGAATATAACGATAGAAGTCCATATACATACATGCATAGCCAATAATGCTCGCACTAAACGGAGTAGCAGAAGAGAAAGACCATATGCTGGCAGAGCTGCAAGAATAGCAACTTGTATCCTATGTGTCTTCTCAAGCTGCTTAAGTAAGAGTGTCACTAGTGCACACCCCCCTCTAACACCGGTTTGGAGGGCCCTATAACAGCGGTTGTAGAACCGTTGTTGAGGGTTCGGTGTTAGAGGGGCCCCCTTTTAACACCGGTGGTGGCGCACGTGGGGCTGTCGAAGGGCTCAGCCCCCCCCCCTTTAAGGGTGTTAAAGGTTCTGTGCCGCGGCAGAAAAAGGAGATAAATCTCTGCCGCGGCAGAGTTCTGCCCCTGCCCCGTTCTGGGCGTATTTCTGCGGCGCGGCGGGGATGGGGAGGGGGGAAATCGATCGGGAGCGGTATACACATACATCGTCATCGGTACGTACGAGTACATGAATAATTAAGCAACTATTATTATACACAACATCGTCATTGTGTGGTATTCTCCGTAAACGTTGAAGCATCAAGTACAAGACAAACACGTTCAATCATATATACAACGTTAATTTTGGTGGATATCTAAAGAGTTCTCCGCCAGGCGTGACGACCTCATCAAGTATGAACCCCGCCAATTCCTCTTGAATGGCTCGTATGCGGTCAAATGGTAGGAGTTGGTCCCGCATCCGTTCGATCTGAATATATATGAAGAATGGGGTCAATATATATATAAGAATAAAACTCAACACAATTGATGGTAATAAAATAATGTTGTGTACTTTGTTTACTTACTCTAAGTTGTTCTAGTGCGGCTTGGCCCGTCGCAAATATCGTGTTGCGAATGAACTCGCAAACATAGTACCCACATAAGTTATTGCCGTGTCCCTGATGCGCGCACTTTACGAGAATAGAGAGTTCAATCAAAATAATAATCAATAAAGCATGATATAATGAAATTGGAAGCAGAATCAAAGAGATACGCAGACCTAGCTAGCTAGTATTACTTACATTTTGGTCTACAAATTTTAGTTCTTCTGACCATTCACCCACGACCCTGCCCGTGAATCTTTTCCAAACCCTGTCCGGCAAAGAAAATGGATAAAGGAGTAATTAATTACTTGTTGTCACGAAAGTTGCCGATCTAGTGCGATAATATGATTGAAATTACCTCTGGAGCATCTCTGTAAAGTCTGCCCATAGCTCTTTTTCTTTTCGTAATGAGTCCATGACAAGGACTTTTCCTGAGTCAGGTTGAATGACTAGCAGAATAAAGTGGAACCTACGCACGCATAACTCATCATCAGTTACACTTAACATCGAGTAAGCCGAAACAGAATGTGTACAAGAGAGGGTAACAACACTCACGAGAAGTTGTAAGGCAATAGTATTTCCCTTTTGGTTTGTTGTCTCAGTAAAGACCTTAGCAATAAATCTTCTGTTTGTCCGGGTTTGGTTCTTACCACTTCTTCATGAACTCTATTTGGGTCAACGAACCCAATGTCAAAAGGTCCTCCTTTCATGCATTCCATAACCTTTTTCCTGCATAATAGTATATACATATATGGTGAGCATATATATATACATGCAATTAATGAAGTGAATGAGATGAGATAGAAAATACAGAAATAGTACTTACACACAATAAAGGCTGATGGCAGCTTTGTCGAGTTCCTTCTGATTGAATAGAAAATGCAAGTCTTGAATGTTGAAGGCGATCTCCGCACAAGAAAATCTGATCTCTTATATGCGCCGTGATCCATTCTTCCTTTCTTGTCTTGCAGAAATCAAGGTACCACTTGTGCAATCTTCGCATCTTTGTTGGTAGATTCTTGATCTCCTCTTTCTTGACGAGATTCTTCCCATACTTCCATGGCTATATGGGGTTGGCATCGCATTTAGGCAAGTTGTCTCCCATGATGTTCAAGTATGCAATGTAAGTCATCCCCATCTCATTGGCCTTTCTTTGTAGCTCTGCCTCGTAATCATTTACGGGAGGAGCGTCCCGTGTGTCGAACACTTGGAGCGGGGCGCATGATTGGTTTTCCTGCTCTCCGAGCATGGGAACTGTTTTCTGGGGTGCCGCACGACTGCTACTTTCAGTCTCCCTACGGCGCCTTGCATCCCCCTTCAAAATCTGGCGCTCGTAGTCCGGCACAAGTGGGGTTTCAGGTTTCAAAAGATTTTTGTAAAACTTATCCACCACCGCCGGATCTATTTTCTCCTTTGGCTCGGCCCGTCTAGGTGCAAAGAATTTCTTGACCTCTTCTTCCGAGATCCTATTGGTCTCCTCGTCGATGCGATTCCACGGTAAAACCGGCAATGGCTTGGCGGAAGGCTGCGGGACGTAGTTTTTTGAACTCTTCGACATGCTAGTGATGCTCTTCGTGGCGGTGCTCTTCCGCTTCTGTTGAGGAGATGGCTGAAGCGCCGAAGATGGCCGAGCTGGGCAGGAGATGGCTGAAGCGCGGAGATGGCTGCGGCGCGAGTACAGAGATGGCTGAAGCGGCTCAGATCGCCGACGCCATGGAGGCGGCGGGGTGCCATGGCCTCAATTTGGAAGCACGATGTGTTCCTTCTTACAAAGAATGGTTGTTTTCACTGCAAATTTGAGTTGAGTTTCCCCTTCACCTGTAGCATGGTCAAGCTGTGCTTCCTCATATTCCTTCACAACCTCATCCACCCCGACAATAGCATAGCCATCTGGAATCGGTCGGTAGTGGTAAGTTCCACCAGCTACATGAGGTAAGGCATAGCCGACAGCCACCTTAATGGATAAGCCCATTAATCTCACATGCAGCTCAGCGTGTTCGCTCTCCGTGATCTCATCCACGGGGTATCGAGGACCCCCCATTTCAAGCGTGGGTTGCACGTTCTCCGTGGAAGCCATGCTGCTTTTCCGCGCAGAGTCTGGGCCGCCGGCAGCTTCCAATGTAGGCTCGTCGTGCCGCTGAGATGGGCCGGTAGCTTGATGGCTCTGTTGTGCATTCACTTGCGCCTTCAATGCCATAGGTGCATGTTCTATCTGTGTCATCTGCTCTGTACGCTCTTTTTCTTTTCTGCCGCGCCATCTGTAAGAGTCGCTCCACTCGGCAAACCCATCCTTCCACGTCATACCCCCTGTGCCTCGTGCATGTCCAGGGTGTTCTTTTTTACCGATGGCGCGTGTGAGCTGGTCATTCTCTCTGTCGGGATGGAAGGTCCTGGCGGCTGTTTCCTCATATGCCGTGATGAGTTCAGTGACGGGTTTGGCAAGCAGGGTTGGGAAGATACACAATCCTGTTTCTAGGACCAACCTTGCCTCGATTCCGTAGAACCAAGTCTTTGCACGTAGGTCCCACCCATGTGTCTGGGGTGTGATCCCTCTGTCGCGCAGGGCCTTCTCAGCTTCCTCCCACTTAGGCCTCTGAGATATGTAGCCACCTGACCCTGTCCTCTGGTGATATTCCTTCTTCTGGGCATTTAGCGTATTGGTTTCTGACCTCTTTGTAGCTATAGCATCTTCCTTGTATGCCACAAATTCGCGCCAGTGAGGTCTTATCTTCGCATAATATGCGTGTTTGAAATCTGGAGTCTCGCGAGCTTTGACAAATTTGTTCAATTTTGTCTTCGATTCTGAGCGTCAACCATCTTCTTTAGAGTCCACTCTTTGACCTTTTCCTTTATAACCGGTTTGTTTTCATCCTCCTCTGGCGGAAGGGTGAAATTTACCAACAGCGAATTCCAAAGCGTTTCTTTGGATCTTTCATCGACAAAATACGTCGCCCTTCTTTGGCTTATTCAAATATTCAATTATGATTGGGATTTGGTCCCTAACAACAACTCGACTGACGTACAAATTTGTGCGGCCTTCTTGGGATCCATCGGCCTGCCATCAACACGAATTTGCTTCGATCGTGAACTTTGCGATCTTTCAACGATGGCTCGCTCCTCGCTTGCTCTTTTAAGTAGAAGAAGATGGTTGCTGGCTGGTCGATCCGGAGGGCTAAAAGAAGAAAGAAGCGTTAATTAATACATGTAGAAGAAGATTGTTGGTGGAAGTCGAGAGGCTTAATCAATGCATATACCTCGTCGGACTTTGTAATCACTAAATTAGCGTTCCGAGTCTTCATCTTCTCCATGACTACTTGAGTTGTCATCATGTCCCTCCAAGTCTAGATATTGTGAGGTGTCCTCATCGATAATGTTCTCCATTATTTCTTCTTCTTCAAGGTTTCTACTAAGTTGATCCATAGTTTCTAAAACAATAATATTATCCAGAGTAAGAGAGTAAACATTCAAGTGGACTTGGATTCATACGCGACAACTCGGATCTGATATAGTGATTAAGATAAAGTACAATAATATAAGATAAAGTACATTATTAATACATCACGGGAGAATAGCTCGGGTGCACTATAGGATAAAGTATAAGATAAAGTACATTATTAATACATCACCGGAGAATAGCTCGGGTGCATTATAGGATAAAGTATAATATAAAGTACATTATTAATACATCACCGGAGAATAGCTCGGGTGCATTATAGGATAAAGTATAAGATAAAGTACATTATTAAGATAAACTAGCAACGCTGCCGTATTCTATGCTGCGGAGCTCTGCAGCCAGAAGAGGAACCATCACGGAGAATAGCTCGGGTGAGATCCGTGAACCTGCCGGATATTGGAGAACCTAGTCTCCAAAAGATACATGTATCGCCGTACATGCTCGTCCTCCTCCACGTCTGACGACGTACCACCTCCTCGGGGGTTGTCTCCCTCTGCACCGCTCCTGGACCTCGTGGACGCCACCAAAGAAGCTCCGGGTCGACGATGATACCCAGATTCCTCACCAAGGTACGAGTCCTGACAGGTAGCACCTCCTAGTGTCAACCCGGCGGAGCCCATACTCGGACATCCCCGACGGAGTCCAGTAGGCTCGGACGAGATGGACGCGGCATAACTAAATAATAGCAATAAACAATCATAAAACATAAACAGTAACTAAATCACTAAGTATATATTGCCCTAATAACAATAACCCTAAACCTATCACTAACTAAACTAAACCTCATTAACTAAGTATTCTAACTAAACCTAATCCCTAATAAACCCCAATCCCTAATAAAACCCTAAGCCCTAATAATAAACTAACTAAAATCCCTAACTAAATCACTACTAAAATCCCTAACTAAATCACTAACTAAATCACTACTAAAATCCCTAACTAAAATCCCTAACTAAAATCCCTAACTAAATCACTACTAAAATCCCTAACTAAAATCCCTAACTAAATCACTACTAAAATCCCTAATTAACTAAATCCCTAATTAACTAAAATCCCTAACTAAATCACTACTAAATCCCTAATTAACTAACAAAATCACACTAATTAACTAACAAAATCACACTAATTAACTAACAAAATCACACTAAAATCCCTAACTAAATCACTACTAATCCCTCGCCTCCCTTCTCCTCTTCCGCTTCCTCGTAAATGGCAAGAAGAAGAACATAATAATAAGGGTCCCTTGAGCCGAGGGCCATCCCCTTATTTGTCTGAGTTTCACGCTTCACTATTGAAAATTGCTAGAAGATTATTGTGCGAGTTGGTACTGATTATAACTTTGGAAAAGTGGTCATCGGAAATATTGCAGTTGGAGAAGTTGTTGAAGTCAATGGCAGTTATAAGATACTATTTCAATATAGGAGAGATAATACCAAGATATAGACCTACCACTAAAAAACTGGAAAGGTCTAAAAACAAATATTTTTCAGAGGCTTTACGGTACCTTTTACCGGTCCCATAAGTGTCAAAAGTATGATTTGTACCGACGGCTGAGATTAAGCGGTATAGATTAGGCCCAATAGGCCCAAATTTGAGTTCGCGTAAATATAATCTAAGGAAAAAAATGTTGAAATCAATCCGGTCAGCTCTTCGCATACATCGACTCTGCCCCGACCTCCTGCACTTTACACCGGCCGACCTCCCAGCGGCCAGTACCATGACCAGCTCTTCCAGCGCCGACTTCGCCATCATCGTATACACCTCATTGCGATCTCCATGGCAGCGTGACCCACGGCCAGCTCTTCCAGGCCACCACCATCGCCATCACTTCCACGCCGCTGTGACCTCCTGCCAGTCACCCTCGCCGCGACCTCCACGCCGGCTGCCCTAGTGCTAGCGGTGTCTGGCTCCAGCGTCCGGCCTCCCTAGCGCCTCGACCTGCGCCATTCGCGCTGCTGCCCCTGAATAAGCGCCTCGACCTGCGGACGGGGGAGCGAAGGGGAGGGGCCGCGGTGTGTACCTCTAGCCGGGGGCACACGCGAGGCGGCTGGAGTGGCGGCGGCGGCTAGAGTGGCAGGCACTCCCGCGGGATGGCGACGGCGACCGGCTGGGGGAAATTGATCTGGCTGGGGGAAGAAGGAAGGGGTGGCGCGCGTGTTATAACCCCCCCTTTAACACTGGTTCGTGGCTGGAACCGGTGTTAAAGAGAATATGGCGGTCAAATCCCCCCTTTAACACCGGTCGGGTGGTGGAACCGTGTTAAAGAAACATTATTCATGCATTAAAGGGGTGGGGGCATTTATAATTCAAAAAATAGGATATGAATTTAGAAAATTCATATCTTATTCATTTCAACTCAGAAAAATATGAATAATATATTATAATTTTCAGAAAAATAATATCTATCCATTCATGTAAAAACATTTTATATTTACTTTAGATGAAAATTTTCAAAATGATTAAAACACTTACATATAAATTTTGATTATTCAATTCAAACAAAAATAAATTGTCAAATCCTAAAACTTTGAACATAAGAAATATTAAGCATCTAAAAAGGAATCTAACCCTATTTTATTAGAGCAAATCATATTTTATTTTGTATTAACATTTTTGAATTGATTGGATATTTAAATGCCGCATCTTTTGTATACACTTGAATCTGACAAAGTCTCGCTCAACTTGCATTGGATTTTTGATAAAATAGCATATTGTGAACCTAAAAATGATTTTTGTAAAAACTCATGAGCATCATATCATGTACCTGTAGTTCATATCTGACCCACTTCCTGTCGATTCGGCAGGAATTTGTCTTTTTCACCAGAGGTGGACGGAAAGGTTTCAGATCCCCCTGTTGGTACATTGTCCATATAAGGTGGTCTAGTATTTTTGTAAAATGTGGTGGTGGTTTTTTGAATTAGCCATTTGGTGGTTGCTTCACAAAACCGTCCATTTTTTATGCTCAGAAAATGGAAAATTCCTTTTTGGTGCGATAAAAAGGAAAACTTCCTCTTGCAACATTGTTTGCCATGCCATGATGCACATGTATGCACAATATGGCTATATTATCACAAACTATGCCTTGATTCTAGCCATAACATTGGTCATTTGACCCGAAAGCCAAGAAACCTCGAATGAGATAGGTCATTTTGTGAAGGAGATAGAACTGGAATTAAAATACAGAATACAACTAATAGTAAGTTACATAAAGCACGGCTGAAAATTAAGATACATAAAAGAACTGAAAATTAAGATACATGGTCAGATTAAGTAACAATCGGCCGAACTTGTTTCAGAATGTTGGAGTGATTCAGTCATGCTCCTGCCTACACCTGTAATACTACCCCTGTAGTCGTCGTACTGCGCCTCCGTCATCATTTGCCGTCGTAAAGTCGCGTAATTGAACCTTGAAGGCTGAGTACGTGTGGGCTGGACTTGAGGGTAGCGCAGACGGGGGTTAGAGTCGGCGGCAGTGTCATAGGCCATGACGCTCTTGAGAGTCCAACCACGCCACCATAGCCAACGGCCGACCTCGTTGAAGTTCGGAGGAGGTGGGCCGTCCTCCTCGTGCCTGGCGAGCGCCCTCTCACGCCGATCCACGAAGAAGGCTTCCCAAGTAGGGAAATAGTCGGGATGCCATCTGGGATTCCTCCGCTGCTCCGGCGTGAGCTCGAAGTAGTAGTGGTTCGTGATGGCCATCCGGCGCGCCACACCTAGAGGGACAGGAGGAACCGGCACGCCTCCGGCGCTCAACATCCAGCCGACAGGGACACAGTAGCCCGGCGGGCAGGGGTAGTTCGAGGCGCAAAGCGCCTCCGCCTCCCTGGGGGTTAGTGCTGCGGTGGAAGCCATGGGAAAGAGTGATGAGGTTGCAGATATGAGTCTAGAGATGTGCAATGACAATGGAGGCCAACCCTACATATATATATAGTGAAGAACTGGCGGGAAGAACTGGAGGGAAGAACTGGCGGGAAGAACTAGCGGGAAGAAAAATGGCGGGAAGAAAAAGGCGGGAAAAATGGCGGGAAGAAAAATGGCGGGAAAATATTTCCTCCATCCATGGGGATGAAACTCTCCATCCATGTTGGCTTGGTCGTTGCCATAGCACATCTACACTCATATCTACCGCCTCTCTCCACTCTATCCCATGGCTTCCACCATACCTCTAACCCCAGGGAGGCGGAGATGTAGTCTTTCACGGGCTAGCAGGAAAATATTTTCCGAGGCGGAACTTCTGAAGATGCCATAGGGCGTGTGCACCAAGGGCATCTTCGAGAAGTTCCGCCAAGGGAGATGTCCCAACCCTTTCCTCCATCCATGGGGCTGAAACTCTCCATCCATGTTGGCTTGTTGAGTTGCTTGCCATGGCGTATCGATGCTCCTTTTATATGCACGCGCCGCTTCTACTTTGTCTTCTTCCTCGGCAGGCGTCGTGTGCTACATCGGCAGTGTAGTCCACCCACGTGTCCTTATCCTACCGACAGCTTTAGTCCCGGTTTGAGCCCCCACCCGGTACTAAAGGTTACCCACGCGTCCTTATCCCACCGACAGTTTTGTTAGATGACACAAAAACCACCTTTAGTCCCGGTTGCACCCACCAACCGGTACTAAAGGTTAGCCACCCCCAGATAAGGCCCTCCTAGATAAGCCTCCCCCAGATAAGGCCCCCCATCTTTTGGCCCACAATGTCGTTGCCGGGTTGCTTTGGGCCTTGGATGAGCACTGGCATCATAATGAACTTCCGCTTCATGCACAACCAAGGAGGAAGGTTGTAGATACATAGAGTCACGGGCAGGTCTTGTGTGATTCTGCTCCCCAAAAGGATTCATGCCATCGGTACTTAGACCAAACCATAAGTTCCTTGCGTCACCAGCAAAGTCCGGGAAGTCTCTCTTGATTTTTCTCCACTGTCGACCATCAGTAGGGTGCCTCAACATCCCGTCTTTCTTACGGTCTTCCATGTGCCATCGCAACAACTTGGAATGCTCTTTATTTCTGAACAAATGTTTCAACGTGGTATTATATGAGCATACCACATCACCTTGGCAGGAACCCTCTTCCTGAGTCTTAAAGAAAAATGACGGGAAAAATGGCGGGAAGAAAAATGGCGGGAAAAAATGGCGGGAAGAAAAATGGAGGGAAGAAATAGAAGGAAGAAAAATGGCTCATTTAATACATATACTGTTAACAGAAGAAATATGACATTGATTTCCATGTTGAGATACATATGTGTGCCAAAAATGGCTCAATTAATACATATAGTCAATCTTATGATCGCGTCGGCCGTAACCATGGAGTATCAACACGTTTAACAGGATGGTTGGGTCAGTCTTCACTCTGAAGGGAGGAATTTCATCAAACTTATTATAATCTTCTGATATGTCTGTCTTGTCCTCCACCCCCACGATGTTTCTTTTCCCTGAAAGAACTATGTGACGCTTTGGCTCATCGTGTAATGTATCTGTTTGCTTATTTTTTCTTTTTTTGGTTTGGTAGACATGTCCTTCACATAGAAAACCTGAGCCACATCATTGGCTAAGACGAATGGTTCGTCTAAGTTCTTGTCTACCTTCATAAGATTGTTGAGATCCACCATTGTCATTCCGTACTTCTTGTCTACCTCAACCCCCCTCCTGTTAGCTTGACCCATTTGCATCGAAACAAGGGGACCTTAAAATTAGGTCCATAGTCAAGTTCCCATATCTCCTCTATGAACCCATAATACGTGGTCTTTTGCCCATTGTCTTCCTGCATCAAGCGGACACCACTATTTTGGTTGGTGCTCTTTTATCTTGGCCTATCGTGTAAAATGTATTCCCATTTATCTCGTATCCTTGGAAAGTACATACGGTTCGAAGATGGTGTCCTGGCCAACAAGTACAGCTGATCCCCAACAGTGGTGTTATTCGTGAGAAGTCTTTGCAGCCAGCCGCCAAAACTCGCCATGTGTTCACTTATAATCCATTCATCAGACTGCCCCGGGTGTTTGAGGCGTATTAAATTCTTGTGTTCATTGATATACGGGGCAACCAAGATAGATCTTTGTAAAACCGTGTAGTGTGCTTGATTGAGAGAATGCCCGTCCCTACATATCATTGCTTTACATCCTAGGGTGCCTTTTCCACGCAGTCTCTCCTCATGTCGTGATTCTGGGACACCAATCGCCTTAAGGTCAGGAATAAAATCAACACAGAACTCAATGACCTCCTACATTACATAGCCCTTGGAGATGCTTCCTTCGGCCTAGCAGTTATGAACATATTTCTTTAAGACTCCATGTACCTCTCAAAGGGAACATATTGTGTAGAAATACAGGGACCGAGAATGGCAATCTCTTCTACTAGGTGAACCAGGAGATGCGTCATAATATTGAAGAAGGATGGTGGGAACACCAACTCAAAGTGACAAGACATTGGGCCACATCATACGTAACCTGGTAGGCTTTCTGGATCGATTACCTTCTGAGATATTGCATTGAGGAATGCACATAGCTTCACAATGGGTACTCGAACATTTTCAGGTAGAAGCCCCCTCAATGCAATCGGAAGCAATTGTGTCATAATCACGTGGCAGTCATGAGACTTCAGGTTTTGGAATTTTTTCTACGCCATATTTATTATTCCTTTATATTCGACGAGAAGCGACGGGACCTTGATATCGCTCAGGCATTCAAAAAAGATTTCCTTCTACGCTTTAGTAAGAGCGTAGATGGCGGGGAGTTAAGTGGCATCGTTTACCCTTCTCGTTCTCTCGGGATGCATAGGCTCTTGAGGTCTTTCAGACGTTGCTGGTCTTCCGTGCTTCGGTGTATCTTTTGTCTTCCCATACACTCCTAGGAAGCCTAGCAGGTTCACGCAAACATTCTTCATCACGTGCATCACGTCGATTGAAGAGCGGACCTCTAAGACTTTCCAATAGGGTAGGTCCCAAAATATAGATTGCTTCTTCCACATGGGCGCGTGTCCGGCATTGTCATTCGGAACAGATAGACTGCCAGGACCTTTTTCAAAGATTACTTTTAGGTCCTTGACCATACCAAATACCTCCTCACAGGTACGGAGGAAGCTTCCTCCGGTTACGCCAGACGTTTGAAATGCTTGCCTTTCTTTCTTACTGGATGCAGGTTCGAAAGAAATCGACGATACCCTAGGTACACAACCTTCTTACATTTATCCAAATATACACTTTCAGTCTCATCTAAACAGTGTGTGCATGCATTGTATCCCTTGTTTGTCTGCCCTGAAATGTTACTAAGAGCAGGCCAATCATTGATGGTTACGAAAAGCAATGCTCGTAGGTCAAATGGCTCCCATTTGTGCTCATCCCACATACGTACACCTGGTTTGGCCCACAACTGTAAAAGTTCTTCAACTAATGGCCTTAGATACACATTAATGTCATTGCCGGGTTGCCTCGGGCCTTGGATGAGCACTGGCATCATAATGAACTTCCTCTTCATACACAACCAAGGAGGAAGGTTATAGATACATAGAGTCACAGGCCAGGTGTTGTGACTGCAGCTCTGCTCACCAAAAGGATTCATGCCATCTGTACTTAGACCAAACCTTAAGTTCCTTGCGTCACGTGCGAAGTCCGGGTACTCTCGCTCGACTTTTCTCCACTGTGACCCATCAGCGGGGTGTCTCAACATCGCGTCTTTCTTACAGTCTTCTATGAGCCATCACAACAACTTGGCATGCTCTTTATTTCTGAAGAGACGTTTTAACCGGGGTATTATAGGAGCATACCACATAACCTTGGCAGGAACCTTCTTCCTAGGGGCCTTGCCCTCAACATCGCCAGGATCGTCTCGTCTAATCTTATATCATAGCGGTGCATCGGGCATGCATCCAAATTCTCGTACTTCTCACATGTAGAGGATGCATCATTAATGCAGGCATGTATCTTACACCCGTCTAATCCTAGAGGGCAGACAACCTTCTTTGCTTGGTATGTACTATCGGGCAACTCATTATTTCTTGGAAGAAGATTCTTCATTTTTACCAACAACTTTGAAAATGCGCTGTCAGTCACACCGTTCTCTGTCTTCCATTGCAGCAAATCCAGTGTGGTACCTAGCTTTTTGTGGCCATCTTCGCAAGTTGGGTACAACAATGTTTTGTGATCCTTTAACATCTGCTCCAGCTTCTCCTTCTCCTTTTCAGTTTCACATTCTTCCTTTGCATCAGTAATGGCCCGACCAAGATCGTCATCAGCGGGCCCATCTGCTGCCTCTTGATCTTCATTATCTACCCCCGTTGCAGTATCATCATATTCAGGATACATATTATGATAGTTGTCATCATCCTCTTCTTCTTCGTTGTCTTCCATCACAACCCCTTTTTCTCCGTGCTTGGTCCAACAATTATAGCCGGGCATGAAACCGGATCGAAGCAGGTGGGCGTGAATGGTTCTGGTATTTGAGTAGTCTTTCTTGTTCTGACAGTGAACACACGGACAACACATAAAACCATTGTGACCACGGTTTGCATTAGCCACAACGATGAAATTTTGGAGGCCCGTAATATACTCGGAAGTGCGGCGGTCACCGTACATCCATTGCCGGTTCATCTGCATTAATATATAGTATATATCAAAAAATAATAGGGAGATGACCATTTATATATATAGTACATCAATGACACATGAAAGGATAGTTTCCGACCTCGACCGAGAAGGAAAGAGCAACGAGAAAACTTATTTTGAGCTCTTGGGCATTTCACCGAACACCTCTTGTGCATACGAAAAAACACAAACTAGCACACTTCACACCCTCTTGCTAGGCTCCAAAATGAGATAGTGAAAAAATAGAAGAGTGGGGTGTGGGCTGTGGTGTCTTATATAGCCCCCCCTTTAACACCGGTTCAAGCCACGGACCGGTGTTAAAGGGGGGGGGGCTGCACGGGCCACTGGTGCAGGGGCCTTTAACACCGGTTCGTACCATGAACCGGTGTTAAAGGGGGGCTCCTTTTTGCTGCACGGGCCACGCTGGTACAGGCCCCCCCTTTAACACTGGTTTGTAGAAGAACCGGTGTTAAAGCCCATTTCCAGGCTCAACCAAAGGCCTCGTTTCCACTAGTATGTTGACCTGTATAAGAACGATCCAGTTATTCTTGTGAAAACATAGACAAGCCATAAAAGTACCTGTACATAATTTAATCCATATATTGTCAGGCAATAAAAGTATACTTACCTCTGAAGGACGAGTTTAAGTTTCAGCTCGTGGATCTGACATGTTCAACATTAAAGATCGGAACAATGCAAGTTTACTTCAAATATTTGAACCCAAAATAAAGAAAGTAAAATAACCCTCATAAGCATAACATTTTCTCCACTCGACACATTTTGAATTGGATGAATCAGTTCCTCCACATATATGCGTTAATGCCCGTATATGGCCAAATGAACAGAATCAGTCATCCAGTTGACTCATTACTTGGATGTTCAAAGTAAGAGAAATGTGGCCACAAAACACTTCTCCTTTGTGGTGGCATTTGCTAGAACACGTTGTTTTTGTATCTTTGCTATGACTCACTACAAAATTGTGGCAATTATCCAAAAGACAACTTCCCCTAAGAAGAATATGTTCTAGCAAATATACAAAGAGGAGAGTCCTATAGCCAATTTCCCTACTATGAATATATTCGTCAATTGGGGTTTTAATAAATAGTATTGAATTGCATGCACTGACCAGTTAACCCAAAACCTAAGCTTACTTCAAGAGTTGCTAGGCATCTGTAGGCCTTTGACGTGGCATAGAAATAGAACACAAATAAACTTCTGTTCATATTTTGTTGACTAGGACTTGAACTCAAGACCTCTAAGCTCTAATACCATATTGAGTTGCATGCGCCAACCAATTTATATTTCCCATTCAGGTGAGAACGGGCCGTTGGTTAGCTCTACGAGTGTGCAAGCTTCCGGCCAGCATTCGAGTCCTGGGACTCGTGCTGTGCACTCACGAAATTTTTTCTATAAAAAAAGCCAACGGGTGCTAGTGACTAGGTTGGTCTCATTTTTTTATATTTTCCACTCAAGCTATTGGGAAATGGTGCACTATATCTCAACAAAGAACTATCAAATAAGTTCATCGAATGATCATCCAGAACATAGGGTAGAAAGAAAGCCGCACAACGTGTTTCTTCCCATCCATCTTTTCTCCCTTCACTCTCGGCTCACTACTATTTTTTTCATGAAAACGCAAAACCTTTGCGTTTCAATTCATTGATAGAAAAAAAAAAGTTTTGTACAAAGTATACACAAGCTCAGAGAGCCAACACCACAACAACTCAACCCATTAGCCTACGGGGCCGCGGGGATATGGCCTGAAGGCCAAGCGCTCCGTCTGCGGCCCAACAACGAGCCTTAGATCGAATCGTGCCGATAAGGTTATCCATGGTAGGTGACGCATTGTCAAAGACGACTGCGTTGTGATTCTTCCAAATCCACAAAGTTGTTAACATGATCAGCGAGGTCGTCCCCTTGCACATCGCTCGGGGGGGGGGGGGGGGGGGGTAGAAGCCGAAGCCTGCAGCCACCAGTCCACAAAGTCTCCTTCTCCATACGGTAGTGCAGTAGTGGACCGAATCCAAGAGAGAACCTCGTGCCATATTGCCCTGGAGAAGGGGCATTTCATCAGAAGGTGAGTCATGGTCTCATCCGACTGGTTGCATAGGGGGTAGCACGGGGGGTGAGCCAGCCCCCGTCTCACTAGCCGCTCAACCATCCAGCAACGACTCATTACTATTTGATGTTGAGTAGCCTCCAACATACCAAGATGCAGACATGTAGATCAAACTCCTTTCAGAGATCACAACATTTCCCTTCCTCTTCTCGTTCTGCCTCTGCACTAGCGTCGTGGACCCTACCAGATCCTTCCACCCAACACCACCGGACCCAACTCCTCTGGCAGTTAAACATTCACAAATTACTTGAACTAACTAGCTCAAACTGCTTGTTTATGCCGAGTTGTTAGCATAAATCCACCAATTTTCTAGCCAAATTTAGCAAATGGTACTCCCTCCGGTCCATATTAATGGTCTCAACTTTTTCTAGATACGAATACATCTAGTCTAAACAACTAGATAAATACGAATCTATATAAAATTGAGGTCATTAATATGAACCGGAGGGAGTACCATCTTATGTTTCGGGGACAAAAAATCACCAGATTTTGACAAAAAGTGGTACTATTTGGTAAGTTTTGTTGCGAAAAGTGGTACCATTTGGTACCAAATCTGGTGGTATTTTGTTCTAAAAACTTAAAGTGGTAAAATTTGGTAAATTTAGCTAAAAAAGTGGTGGTTTTATGCTAACAACTCTTTTATGCACCCTCAAAGCTTGATTTTTCTAGTTCTGCCCCGGTGCCAAAAATACTTTAATTCTAAAGGAAACGGAAACTCAAATGAAACAGTGAACAATATGTACAGTTAAAGTTGAAAGAGTCTTACCTGTGCATGGCAATCTCCATCAGTGCTTGTGTTGATACATCTTGGGGCAGCTTTACATGTGATTTTTTTTCACAAAAGGCAAACAACATCCTACAAATACGACATTAAACCAGCAGGGTTACACAATGCAAATATGTTTTATTATATTCTAGTGCATTTCATAACATAACTGTAAATAAAGTTCTTCATATTAAAAAAGTGGGAATCAAATTAACACTGCTCCGAACGAAAGAATTAACAGAGACCAATAATAGCACGATAGGAATAGATAAGAACAACATTTAGGTGCTGGGACCAACAAACTTTATTTCTTAACAATAAACATCAGTGTCAACTGTTCAATCGCAGAAAAAAATATAAACAGCTACTGCTTGCAAAACCTAGCTTCAGCCCACAATTTCATATAGCAACTTTATTGATAATAACTACACCATCCGTTCCAAATTAATTAACGCAACTTTGTCTAGATACGCATATATCTACACACTAAAACATACTATCTAGATACATGCGTATCTAGACAAAGATGTCTCAATTAATTTAGAACAGAGCAAGTACATAATTGCAGGAATGTCTTTACCCCGTAAATTTAAGGATACACAATTAAATGCCTATTTTTTTAAAAAAACTCAAAAAACTTGTTACGCTTAAATTTATGTGTAAACTGCACATGTCGTGAGCCTAGAGATAGAATGAGTCTTCGGACAGTCAAGTAATAAACACATAAAAGGCTACCAAATGTAACTTTGAAAATAGAGAACATGACATCATTCCTCATAAATTTTTTGCAATCCCTTCTATGATCTATTTCTCCTTATTGGACTCCTGCGCCCTAGTGATCCCGATTTTTGAACTTTGAGAACCATATTTAAAGTTCTAAAATTTCTGACAATTTCAGAACACGTACATGTAGATATTCACTACCTGGACATAAAACTTCATTAAAAAATATTTTCATCCGTGGGCTACACCAAAAGGAAAAGCGAATGGTTCTATAATAACAAATAGTAGATCTACTATATATTCACATATTAGTATTTTTTGTGTAGACTACAAAAGAAAGACTTCTTGATGAAATTTTACACATACCTAGTGCACATATGCATGTTCGTGTGGAATTATTTCATTATTTCAAACTTTAAATGCGGTTTTCAATTTAATTGTTTTTTTTAAAACAGGGTTACTGGAGCCCAGGAGCAGTTTTCTCTTTTCAATCCCTCCTGCCCCTTTTCTAGAAGGTATTTAGAGCATTGAACTAGGTTCACGATACTGGTGTAAAATTTAGTCGCCCAACTATATGTACCTAATATAATAGGCCCCACTATTGTTTGTCTAAAATAATTGGAAAATACTTCGACATACTATAGCTGCCCTGTTGTGTAAGTGTATGGAACACCAAGCAAAACAGACAGGATTTGTATCAAGAGTTAGTATCTTTTGATTAGTTGGAGTATCTTTATGGACTTATAACTGTGTTTAGGAGTCTACTATCTCTATATAATCTCTATATAAAGATGTCTCTTGGCAGGGATGCTATCAGTGGCGCCACACCTCTCGTGGTCCATGCTACTATCCCTACCACGTTCCATAACAAGCCTAAAAATCGAAATGATACATGTGCCTGGCACGTTAGTGAAACCACATATACTGTTATACTTATTTCGCAAGGTCAGACACCGCTCGATACGACCCCGCGTCGCTCCCGCTCGGGGAAGACCTAGCCGCCGCCGGCGGGTTCCCCCGCTCGAGTCCCCTCGCCGCCGCCGCCGCCGTTGGCCGTCGACGCGGTGGTGGCGGGCGCCCCGCTGTCAAAGGCCGGGGGGGGGGGGGGATCTACCGTGGAGGCGCGAGGAGGAGAGGGCCGGGGCGGCGCCTCTGGTCAGGTGGCGGCACGGGGAGCTCGGCAGGTCGCGGTGGCGTGCGGCGGAGCGGCGAAGGCGAGGAGGGTGGTGCTGGAGCGCGGCAGCGTGCTGCGGCGGATCGTGACGGCCCGATCTGGGCCTGACTGGGCTAGGCGGGCCCTCTGTCTTGGCGTGTCGGTGAGGGGGTTGCTCGCGTTCTGGTGCCGGGCTCCTGCAGGACATCGGGAGGAAGGCTGGTGGTGGCTGGGAGGTTGTGCTGCCGGACCCTCCATGGCCTGGTAGCGGCAAGGAGGCAAGGAGGTGGCGTGTTCTCAGTCGATGTGGCTGTCGATGGGTCTTCCATCGGGCGGCAATGGAAGCTTGGTGGCAGCTCGCAGTCGACCCTCTCGGATTGGAGGTGGTGGAGATTTCTAAGGAGAATTCCTTGGTATGGCCTTGGTTGAAACTGGCGGCGGCGACACTTGTGGGTGCCGCAAACTTTCTTGGAAGCGTCGCTGAGGGCTCCTCCCCTCGTTTTGTGGTCTTCTGGAGGGAAACCTCAGACCCTTGTGGTCAGGCAATGAAGACGCTACGCATCTTTCTCCTCCTTAGGGGCATCGTTTCGGAGTCGACCGAAGCTTGGTGACTAGAGGATGGCAGCTGGGTCGCCGTGTGGATGCTGAGACGGCTCCTCAAGGACGCTGATGTGTAGTTTGGTGACGATGCTGCGTCGAGCTGAGCTTGGGTCGCGGCTGGGACTTCAGTAGTCGGTTTGTCCGGCGTGTCTGATGGGTTCTTTGTGCCTGCTATGTTGCTGTGGAGTTGGAGCTGCGGTGGAGTGTGTCCAGGCGGTGTCGATGACCGGCTTCCGATGGTCTTTGCAGAGGACTCGGTCGGCGCAAGCCCCGCATATTTCTCTTGGGAAGCTCGTCGTCAAAGTCGGAGCTGTCTACCGTTGGTTTGTGTGGCTGATTGTTGGCATGAGGCGACATGGGTTCCGGCATCGCTTGCAGTGAGGCTTCGTTTGGGTCGTCGAAGGTGATTTCGGAGTCGCTGGCTCGTGGAGGAGAGATGACGATGACTCCCGGTGGCAACCTCGGTGGTAGCCTTTCTTCTTCGTGGTGTGTGTGTGCTCTATGTGGGTGGTCAGATCGGTCGATGGTGGTGGTGCCCAATGTGGCCGTGTTCCATGTCGACATTGGTGCATTTGTAATGGTTTTCAGCCGGTGCCCCGTAATGAACCGGTCAATTCTCTTCTGCTTTTTTAAATAAAATGAGGCAAAATTATCCGTTTTGTTAAAAAAAAAATCGCAAGATCTTGAAACCGCAGGTATATATTGTGCGTGATTTATCCTATACTTATCTTGGTAGGCATGTGAAACACTTTATATTATTTTTTATGACGAAAATGCATGCATTAGGATGCAAGATTTTGACATATTAGAGCGGAAGCATTATGGAATAACCTGCGCAATGATCCGTCAGCTTGTTGGATCTCTTGCTCCATTGCAAGTTCATCTGTTCGTTTGAATGTCTGCAAGAGCTCATTAAGGGAGATGATCTAATGATTTTCAGAAGAGAACAAAATGATCGTGATGTTAGTACAATTACACAGCTGATCTCCGAATTTAAAGAACTAAATTATATAGATATGCTTTTAAGCAACACCCGCTAATAGTATTTAAAATATTATATGATGAAAATACATGCATATTAAACAATGAAGGACATAGAAAGAGAAAATATCTTACCGGTTTCTCAGCATGCTTATCCCGAAATCCAGTCACCATCTTCTTACCACACTGAGTCCAGTTGTCCATGTCAGAACTTCCCACGAAATTACTATGGCATAAAAGCCATAAAGAACATGCAGAGAGGCCAATTGCTCCACATGTGTAGGGTAACCAGTATACGGTCATGTGGCTTGGTTTTTTTAGGCTTGAAAACTATCATTGCACAAAAACTTACTTCAGACAAATTAAGCAACATGTTGCTTTATTTAGTAGAATTTTAAGCAACATACACTTATTAGATGCAGTGAGATTCGAAATTGAGTCTGAACACATTATAATTGATACCTCGGAGGTGAAAGTTTCAAAAATCACCTGGCTCAGTATGTTTCCTAATTGGTACTGTGGGCATAATCCTACCACTGCTTCATAATAAGAAAGCATGTGTGCGTCGAATAATATTTGTGGACTGGTGTATACACAAAGACATTTTCATACTAGAAGCACAAAAAGGTACTCCCTCTGTTCCGAATTATAATATTTGTTGGAGAGCGTGGGTGAGTTTAAATGGAAATTACTAGAGAGTGGTAAATTATCCATCGACTCAATGTATAGAGCCTTAATCCAACATAATATTCCAGTCGATGATAATAGTAAAATTTGGAAGATGAAAATACCCCTAAAAATAAAGATATTCGCTTGGTATGTCCGTAAGGGAGTAATTTTTACAAAAGAAAATCTTGTTAAGAGGAATTGGCATGGAAGTACACAATGTGTTTTTTGTCATCATGATGAGGCAATTCAACATTTATTCTTCCAGTGTAAATTTGCTCGTGTTGTATGATCAATCATCCAAGCAGCCTCTGGTTTGTCTCCCTCATATTCGGTGGCCAATGTATTTGGTAACTGGTTGCATGTGATAGAGGATAAATACATGACTTTTGTTTAGGATGGAAGCGCTTGCTATTATTTGTCGCTTTGTCTATGTAGAAATTGTCAAGCTTCATGCACTAACCAACTATTTCAAAAGACCGATATGATGGAAATTGATAGGCAATCCACTTATACACTTCAACACCTCTCCTCACGTGTGACGGGAACACAAGTCAACACGTGTAAACTCAGAGGTACGGCTCAAGAGACCAATACGTGGACGGAGGGGACACCAACAATTTTTAGGAAAAATTGCGCCACACAGGACTCGAACTCGAGACCTTGGATCTGATACCATATCAAGCTTCATGCACTAACCAACTATTCCAAAAGACCGATCTAATGGAAAGTGGTAGGCAATCCAGTTATACACTTCAACAGAAATGACAAGATTTTTAATAACATTGTGTCTTCTTCCCTGCAGGTTATTTATCAGGCCACGACTATCCTATGATCATGGACTACTCTCCTATGTATAGAGTTTCGTGACTTGTTTGTGAAGGAGTGGTGTTCGCGATTGGAGGACACGGCGAGGGATATTTTCTCCCGATATGGATGGTAGCGTGATCTACAGATAGATTTGACATAGCACGAGGCCGTTTGTTTATTTTCATAGCATGTTTTGTAATGCTTGTACTTCTACTTTGTTCACTAGTTGTGTGGTTGATCTTCTGTGTGCATCCTAGCTATGCAGATGTCGGTGTAAACATTATTGTTAAGTAACAAAAGCGTCCATTTCCAAAGAAAAAAACCTTTTTTTGTGAATCGCATGTATATAGACGTGTTTTAGTTTGTTGTTCACTCATTTCAATACCTATGTGGTCCATATTGAAATATCCAAAACATCTTATAATTAGGAATGAAGGAATAAAAATAAGTTTGTCAGAAACAGGCTAATATAAAACTGAGCCCCTGAGTATCCCTTCGAACACACATGTAAGAGTAATCTAGAACCTTAGTGTTGCACAGTAGCAACATGATAGGATTGCTTGGAAATAGCTGCCTACTTGTCTGCTTCCTAGCTACTAATTTCTATCTACTAGAGATGGCTTTCTTATAAAATAGAGGGGCTTTATCCTGATTTGATTGAGAAAATAAAGAGCAAAAAAGTTAGTTCCGCTGTCTAATCTCATTTCTCCCAAGAACACCATACTGTCGGATGTATTTACCCTATAACTACTCCCTCGGTTTTAAAATATAAGATGTTTTAGCTTTGTGAAATTATAGGTGTACGTTCACTTCAAAACTAGATGAACCAACACACTAAAAGAAGTCTAAATTCACTCTTTTCACAAAGCTAAAACATCTTATATTTTAAAAGGAGGAAGTACAAAGGATCATTGCACTCAGAGGCTGAGAAGTAGAAGTATCGCATGTGTCGCTGCGAAAAGGAGGGTTGGTTACCTGAGAGGAAATAAAACTATCTAGTTTCCAGAGATTTTGGTAGATCAAACCTATAGCATTTGTTGGTATGGCCTCTGTCCACTGTGAACTCTCAACATCAACTTCAGGCAATCTTTTGAAGAGAAGTTCAGATGAGTTTCCGTCATGTATAAATAGTACAGCTTGCCCCTGAAAAAGTAAATAAAAAATTACATTATTAATTATTGAACAGACTAATTACATTCTTATATTACATAAAAGTGGAAAATGTGTTTACCTATAACATCCAAATACATGAAATGTGAACACTACATACCTCATGTCAACATCCGGATTTTTAATCCCAGATGCCTGTTATGTCATTCATCACAATCCCAGGATTACCATTTTTACGAGACATAACAGACTGGATATCACAGTACATCATCCATTACAAACCATACATAAGGTCTTACACAAATAAGGATCTCATGATCCAGTCTTAATACAACAAGCAGCGGAAATAAAAGATAAGCGTAGCGGTGGGGTCCATCTTCAGAGGCACAGGCAATGCTGACGAAGGCAGATAGTCCTAGTTATCATAGCCGTCCTGCTGGCCATCATCTTGGTAGTCTCCTTCATAGTCTGGCCATGAGAATAGCCAGGGACAAAAGCCATGAGTACTCTTTAAGTACTCGCAAACTACCACTAACAAGTAAGATAGTTCTAAGTTAAAGTGCTAACTCTATGTTTAACTATAAAGTTAAGTTTGAAACCTAAGCTGAGTTCTGAAGCAAAGAAAGATAAAATAAAGTTCTAGAATCACTTAAGTTGGGAAGCTAGTATCATAAACACAACCCTGTTGTGGTCAAGTCAAGATTCAACATTCATTTCATAAGGTATTTTAAAACATCTGACAACAAAACAGTATGGCCATTCCAACTGTCCATAACCGCGGACGCGGCTATTCGAATAGTTTGACACTCTGTAGAGGTGGCACAATTTCACCACAAGATTCGATACATTTGTCAGGGATAACCCTGAATCATCATACTTTGTATGCAGATACTCAAACATAACCTTCCCTTTACACACCCTAGTATAAGCACCTCTCCTATGAGCATGGCCTCCCAACCATGACCATCTAACATCTTGGGCACTGCATAGGTGGAGAACATTGAGAGGTAGCCTCAGCTCAAACCTCTCCCACGAGGGAACTAATACTAATGCATATAAACTTCCGGCTAAGCCTTACCCAATTCAGGTATTGTGGTTGTACAGTAAATTTGGAATGGTATCGCATCCGAATCCAACCATCAGTTTTTATAAAAGGGCTAAGGCTCATGCCTCAACATTTTCATCATCATAAACCATTTGTGTTTCTCAACACATGTCAAAACATTTCAATAGAATGACTCATCATTCTAAGGTTTTCACAATTCATTTTCACCAAGTGTTCCCATCTAAAGTGACTCAAGTTTTTATCTAACTCTAAACTACTAAATTAAGAGTGTTCACTAAGGTGGAAAGATGGGATCAGTCTCATGCCATA
Source organism: Avena insularis (assembly GCA_023614405.1). NCBI lineage: Eukaryota > Viridiplantae > Streptophyta > Magnoliopsida > Poales > Poaceae > Avena > Avena insularis. The sequence continues at coordinate 548,637,152 of CM042690.1, forward strand.
GAATGACATCTAAAGTTATCTAAATAGGTCAAGTTTTATACTCTTTATGCTACCTTCAAAAACAAGTAAAAAACTTTGGGTAAAGTAAAGGAAGTAAAGCTTGAAAATAATACTTGGCATAAATACTAGTCAAGTGGTATAACTAAAGCACGCCTAAGCATCTTTGCTTGGGTTATCTAAATTGCAAGGGTTAGTTTGCATTGTTAATGGTGTCTTGCTAGCATAATACTTGCAAGTGTTAGCTTTCCTTGGTTGGTGCAGTGGTTGAAGTTTTCTTCCTCCTCTTGATAGAACTCCTCCTCCTCGAAAGCTTGGTCGGTACTATCGTCTATAAATACATACGGAGTACACAATCACCAAACAATACTTAACTAGTCTAATTAGCACTCTAGGGCACACATTTGATGAACTATTATCATCACAAGAATCACAAGTTTTATTAACTAGTTTTATTCTTTTTATTGAAGAAAAGTAATTTCTACTCATTGAAAATTAACTAAGATTTAATATTCACCCCTTAAAATATGGGATCATATGGACACATTTCATCACCACATATTCTAACATATGGGAATGTGATTTAAGGGTTGGTTCATAATTACTTTGGTTTAAGTTCATTATTTAATGATTTAAAGTGACTAGAAATGCCTATATAGCACTATTTTGGTACTAGTCCAAAGTCACTACATGTAAAACTTAATATTATTACATATTCAGATAGGTATGGTTAAATGTGATTTTTGAGTGTTGGAATGAACTCAAAATCTATCATGGTTGATTTTAAAAAAATGTTTGAATGTGCAAATGCTTGTCTCTTGTTATTTTTACTAGGAGAGATCTCTAACTCTAATTGAATTAAATCCAACGGGCTTGGGTAGATATTTTCAGTAGCTTTCTAACACAATTTGAATCACTCCATATGGATTTGTAAATATCTCTGAATTGAATTTCAAACTAAATAGAAAAATCCTAATTCAAACTAAATGGGTCGCGCGGGAAAGCTAACGTGCCGGCCCAGTGACACTACGCGGCGCGGGGCACAACTGACAGGGGGTCCACCGGTCAGTGACTTATAACGCGTGAAGCGGTACAAGGCGATGTGGGCTGTTAGATTAGAACTAGGATCGATGGCTGGGACTCGTCGTCGACGACGAACAGGTCGCCGGTGAGGACAAACCCTAGCAGCTCGGTGGGGATGCTCAGGGGGCATACCAGGGCTCCAGCGACGATGGTGATGGGGGCAAACGAACTGGTGGACGACGGCGAGCTCAGGGGTGGTCGAGGCAGCTCCGGGGGTGGACGAAATCAACATCGCCTTCTCCTCCTCTGCTGCGGGCTCCTCCAGCCAAATTCTGGCGAGCAAGTGCTCGCGCTGCTCCGGCTAGAGGTGGGGAAGGACCAGTGAGGTGAGGGGAGGTGAGTGATGTGCAGAATGGGGCCGGGGGTGGCCTCTATTTATAGCTCAACGATGCGACCGAAAGGGATGGGCGAGCGGCTCCGGCGAGGGCTGCACAGCGTGCTAGCGGCGTGACTCGAGGTAGGGGACGGTGGCTGGTCTCCTGGCGGTGCGCTATGGATTAAATGCGGGCCTAGGGACGGTGGCATTTGGTCAGGCGGTGTGCACGCTCTGAGCTGCAGAGGCGGTGGTCTCCACGGCGAGCGGTGGTTGTGGTGCGTTTAGCGGCAAACGGGCATGTCTGGGGTGTTCCCTGGGTCATGGTGGAGCGGTGGACGCGGGCTGCGGTCGAGGGGCGGCGTGTGCATGCGTGTCGGGCACGGCGCTCTGGCGCGTTCTCGACATGGTGCAGACACAGTGGACGCGGCGCTCAGCAGGTGGTCCACGGCTGGCCTGGCTCGGGAGGGGATAGAGAGTGGCGGTGAGGTCTGGGCTAGCTAGTAGACATGGCGAGAGAGAGAGGGGCGGTCTGCTGCAGCGAGGCAAGGTTTGGCCGGCGAGTTGGTGCTCGAGGAGGCATGGCACTGCTACTAGGGGGGTAGGGGATGGGGTGTAAATGGCCTGGTTGGATTAAGTGGAGACAGAGGGAGTAAATGGAGAACAATTGGGGGCAAAACACTGTTGCAAACAGTGAGCTAGGATTAGAGTGTAATTCATGCCTGCCAAGTGTTTGTGGAAATGGCCGCAAGAAAAATATTTTTGAATTTTGAAAATATTTTTGGTGGGTGTGCTAGGAATAAGATTGAGACTCTGTGGGTGCTTGGGTTTTGAAAATTGAGCTCATTTGAGTGGTTTTTGAAATAGTGGGATCTTCCCATATGAAATAGATTCAATTTTCAAATGCCATTTAAAATTAGTGTTTGAATGTTTTTGGCAGATCACAAAGTGGGCCTTGGTACCTCATTATGTGTACTAGCAAGGGGTGCGAAGATCCATAATTGTTTCTGTTAGGTTTTGAGTACTAGGAATAGCCAAAGTAGGCATGCTGATTAAAATGGCACAAATGACCATTTTCTTTTATTCATTTTGATTTGTTTTTCTTTGGGATTTGTTTGGGAATGATCTAGATGATTATTATTTCACCTAAGAATCATTTTACAATCAATGGATCACTTAATCATGGAAATTCAAATCAACTCCTATTTTAAATGCACACACATATGAATGCTTTAATAATTTGATTTGGAAATGTTTTTGTTAAGCCTAATTTTGATGATTTGGATCTTAATAACCTTGGATTTAAGTTTTGGGATGTTACAAACCTTCCCCCCTTAAACAAAATCTCGTCCCGAGATTTACAAAGAAAACTATGAACTAAAGAGATCCGGGAACTCTGTTCTAATGTAATCTTGTCGCTCCCAAGTGGCTTCGTCTTCGGTATGGTTGCTCCATTGAATCTTGAGAAACTTGATACTCCTGGTCCAGGTGGTTCTATAAGCTTCTTCCAAGATACGGATGGGCACTTCACGATAGGTCAGGTCATTGTTGATCTCCACCGCTCTGTGATCGATGTTCTTGAAAACTTCAGTCTTCTCCGGCACTTCCAGGCATTTGCGAAGTGACGAAATATGGAACACATTGTGGATGGCTGACATCTCTTCAGGCAGTTCCAGTTGATACAATACTTCTCCTCGACGGTTCAGAATCTTGAAGGGCCCGATGTACCTGGGGGCTAACTTCCCTTTCAGACTAAAGCGTTGGGTTCCTTTTAATGGTGAAACCTGAGATATACACAATCACCGACATTGAAAGTCAGGTCTCTCCTTCTCTTGTCAGCATAACTCTTTTGTCTGGATTAGGCGGTCTTGAGGTGCTCACGGACTTTGTGAACCTTCTCTTCGGCTTCTCGGAGAATGTCGGGTCCAAAGATCTGACTCTCTCCTACTTGTGACCAATTCAAAGGGGTACGACACTTTCTTCCGTATAGGAACTCAAATGGTGCCATCTGCAAACTAGCTTGATAACTATTGTTATATGAGAATTCTGCGAAAGGTAGGCAGTCTTCCCATTTTGATCCGTATTCCAACACACAAGCTCTTAACATATCTTCTAGGATCTGGTTAACTCTCTCAGTCTATCCATCAGTTTGCGGGTGATACGCGGTGCTGAAATTCAACTTGGTTCCTAATCCTTCCTGGACTTTCTGCCAAAACCTCGAGGTAAACTAGGTTCCTCGATCTGATACTATGGTCTTGGGGGTTCCATGCAGACTAACAATCCTAGCAATGTACATCTCTGCTAGCTTCGCACTCTGGTAGGTAGTCTTGACAGGTATAAAGTGAGCTACCTTGGACAGTCTATCAACTATGACCTAGATTGAGTCATTTCCCCTACTGGAAGTAGGCAAACCGGTGATAAAGTCCATTCCGACGGAATCCCATTTCCATTCTGGAATCTGCAATGGTTGCAACAATCCTGCAGGTCTCTAATGCTCTGCTTTGACTCTTTGACAGATGTCACTTTTGGCGATGTAGCTGCCGATCTCTCTCTTCATCTTGTGCCACCAAAATTGCTCTTTCAGGTCTTGATACATCATCGTTCCTCCGGGGTGGATAGAATAAAGAGTATCATGAGCTTCCTTCATGATAACTTGCTTCAGCTCCGAATCTGCTGGCACACAGATACATCCTTTGTACCATAGAACTCCTTCTTCATCTTCGGTGAATCTAGGTACCTTTCCTATACCAATACGACGTTTGATTCCGTCGATACTTTCATTTCCCTTCTGGGCTTCCTTGATTTGGCTAATCAAAGTGGGTTGAAGTTCAATACTAGCTAAGAATCCTTTGCCAACTAATTCAGTTCTGAATTGCTCCAACTCCTCATAGAAACTTGGCTGCTTTTCCTTGATCATAGTGTTTAGCCTACACGACAATCTGCTAAGAGCATCCGCTACCACATTGGCTTTGCCTGGGTGATAGTGAATGTCAAGGTCATAATCCTTGATTAAATCTATCCATCTCCTTTGCCTCATATTCAGCTCCTTCTGAGTGAAAATATACTTCAAGCTTTTGTGATCTGAGTAAATCTCACAGCGATTACCCATCAGATAATGAATCCATGTCTTCAATGCCAAAACTACGGGTGCTAATTCAAGATCATGGGTCGGATAGTTCTGCTCATGCTGCTTCAGTTGTCGAGACAGATATGTGATGACTTTGCCTTCTTGCATCAATACACACCCGATCCCAATCTTGGATGCATCACAATATACATCAAACGGCTTCTTGATATCTGGCATGATCAATATTGTGGCTGATATCAATCTCTTTTTCAGCTCTTGGAAACTGGCTTCACACTTGTCTGTCCATTCAAACTTCTTGTCCTTCTTCAACAATTGGGTCATGGGTCTGTCGATGCTCGAGAATCCTTCTACAAACTTGCGGTAGTATCCCGCTAATCCGAGAAATGCACGGACTTGGGCTTGAGTGGTTGGGGCTTCCCATGCTTCGACATCTCTGATCTTGGCGGGATCAACAGAGACTCCTCCGGCAGACACAATATGTCCTAGGAATCCTACTTGTTTCAGCCAAAACTCACACTTGCTGAACTTGGCATACAACCGATGCTCTCTCAGGGTTTCTAGGATGATTCTCGGATGTTGGTCATTCTCTTCTTCTGACTTGGAGTAGATAAGTATATCGTCGATGAACACAACTACAAACTTATCTAAGAAATTCATAAAGATCTTATTCATGAGATTCATGAAATAAGAAGGGGCATTGGTTAATCCAAAAGACATAACCGTATACTCGTATAAACCATAGCGAGTAGTGAAGGCGGTCTTCGGAATATCCGTTGCACGAATCTTAAGTTGGTGATAACCAGTCCTAAGATCAATCTTTGAGAATACCTGGGCTCCAGTCAACTGATCAAATATATCATCTATCTTTGGCAAGGGATACTTGTTCTTGATGGTGACGTTATTCAATTTTCTATAATCTGTGCACAAACGGTTGCCTCCATCTTTCTTGTCGATGAATAACACTGGTGATCTCCATGGAGAAGCGCTTGGTTGAATCAAGCATGTTGCCAACATAGCATCCAACTGCTTTTTCAATTCCACTAACTCTGAGGGGTTCATGCTATAGGGTCTCTGGGCTATGGGTCCGGTTCCGAGGATTAGTTCGATAATGAACTCAATATCCCTATCCAGGGGCATACCTGGCAATTCATCTGGGAATACGTCGGGGTATTCACAGACTACTCTTACTTGGTCTATGGTGGGTAGGGCTAGACTCTTGTTACACTTGAATTGACGGGGTAAGGTTTCAGATATATGCTCTACTATTACTCCAGAGCTACTGGTCATGGTGATGGCTTTATTAGCGCAGTCTATCATTCCTTTATGCCTTAACATCCAGTCCATACCTAGTACTACTTCCAATCCTTTGGTTCCGAGTACTATAAGGTTGGCATAAAAATCTATGCCATGTATTCTGATAGGTACAGCTTTGCAAATTTTTCTAGCTTTTGTAGTTGATCAGAGGATTTGAACTATCATGACATGCTTCAGGCTGGTTGGGTGAATCTTACTAGTGCATGCAAATTCTTCAGTGACAAATGAATGCGATGCTCCCAAATCAAACAACACTCTTGCTAAAACTGAGTTGACAGAAAACATAACCAACACTACATCTGGCGCTTCCTGGGCTTCTTCGGCGTTCATGTGAAAGAGACGACCGTTGTTGTTGTAAGGTTCCCTGGGGCAAATCTTCTCCCTGGTTGGACACGACACTGCTGTTGAGCTAGGGCATTCACATTGGAAGTGGCGGCAGTCTTCTTGGGACACTCATTGGAATAGTGACCCTTCACTCCACACTCGAAACAAGTGATCTGGGACTTGTCCTTTGCTGCGACGGGCACAACATTACTGCCAGTTCTGGGTGTAGTGTTGTTGTTGTTGTTGTTTCTCTTGGGAGGGGCACGGTTGAAATTGTTGGTGTTGCCGGAGTTGTGATTGTTTCCTCCGGACTTCACATTGCCTCCGCTACGGTTGGGGTAGCTTGGGTGAGACATTGGGGGTCGGTTGTTCCTTGGTGCATATCCTGGTGAGGGGTTGGGACGGTACTTCTGGTGGCTGCTGGATCCAGATTGCTGCATCATATGACGTTTGCGGTTGTCGTTTGCTTGGTTAATCTTCCCTTCCATCTGAATGGCAGAGTCGACTAGCTCTTCGAGGTCCTCGAAACGGATGTTGTGAGGGCGATGCATCTCATCATCATGCGATGCATTCAGAATCTCTCCTTCTTCTTGACCTCTGTGTTGATCTCATCAGGGGCATATCTTGCAAGCGATAGGAATCTGTCACGATATTCCACCATAGTCATTCTGCCTTGCTTCAAATCGCGAAACTCATCCCTTAGTCTGGTGACTAGACCTTGTGGCACGTGGGTGCGGCTGAACTTTGTTTTGAAGGCTTCCCATGTCATCACTTGACCATGGTTGATGTTACGTATACTAGTCCACCAAGCTCTTGCATCTCCCGCCAGATAGTGGGTGGCGAAGAGAACTTTCTCGTTGTCATCAACTCCTGCAACTTCTAAGTTGTTTTCCATGGTCTGTAACCAGTCATCAGCATCTAGTGGGTTTTCAGCTTGGTTGAAGATTGGGGGATTGGTGTTCTGAAATTGTTTGAGTTTGGATCCATGGTGATCCTGGTTTCCATGGTTCTGGTTGTTGAGAGCCATCTGGGCGATCTGCTGCAATGTTGCTAAGTTAGCTTGGCGTTCTGCCCTGCTTGCTTCTCTATCTGTGATGAGATTCTGCAAGATCTGCAGCATTGGGTCTTGCGACGAGCTGCTCCCTCCTTGGTTCCCACGAGTCATCTGAATATTGAGGTAGATAAAGGGGTAAGAGGGAAAGTTCTAAGGTTCATGGTTTTGATTTCCAGCTAAAACTTTGATTTTGACTCAGTTTTTGCAACTAACTTCATTTCATTCATGCAAACAAACACACGATATAAACACACACCACAACAATCAAAGGAAAACAGATGGTTTGAAGAACTATTCTGCAAGCTACGATACAGTGGGACCGATACATCTCATGCTGTGACAGTCCTCTAGTGCATCTACTCATCGTCGATGAAGTTGGAGTCCTCATCGTCAGTGTAGAAGTCCACAACATCCTCCTCCAGAAAGTCATCATCATTGCTGAGGTAAGAATCCATGTCTCCCTGGATGTCTTCACCCTCCTCTTCTTCCTCCTTTGCTGCAAGCTGAGCTTCCTGCTCCTTGACGGTCTTCTCGAGGTCGGCCACCTTCTTGCAAAGATGGGCGATGGTGCGATCCTTCTTCTCGCACTGGAGGCGAAGAGATTGACGGTCCTTGACGAGCAGTGAGAAAGTCTGGGCCTTCTGGGCGGCAATGGCACGGTTGTGGTTGGCTAACTCCCTGGCATTGTCCCATTCCTTCTGGCGATCGTACAACAGGAAGTCAAGGTTCTCCACTTGACGCTTCGGCTCTAGGTGACTTGGCATCTCCATCGGCATTCCCATGAAGTCACGTCTTGCATAGTGAGCAAAACGGGTTCCCTGGAGTTGGTTGACGCTGAGGGCACATAGACGTGCGAGAGCTTCATGCATTGCCCTGGCTAATCCATCTAACCAGTTGTTCTCTCTCACGGAGAACTGGATTCTCCCGGATGTTGGTGCTTTGATGCTTCCTCTAAGATCAGTGGTGACTAGCCACTGTAAATCTCCTCCTGGGGGTCCTGGAAGTTGAGCTCCAAGAAACTCCGGATGTGGACGTCCCAGTAACTCCGACAGTGAATCCAGACCCCTCTCGAAGATCAGCTGACCTCCATTTCCCAACTGGTAGAACTTGCTGAACTGAGTCTCCATCTACAAGAATTAAGGATGAGGAAATTAGTGAAGTGATCAAGTGTGTCAAATTTTAAGTAGTAATGTAAAAATTTGAGGAACATGAATTTTTGAGAAAGAATGAATTCCCAAGAATAAGAGAGGAAATAGTTTTTCATAAATACTCACTTTGGTTTTGAAACTAAGTTTTTGTTCGGACGCCCATTCTAACTAGGGTCTCCTATGGTCAGGATGGCTCTGATACCAACTTGTCAACACCCGGATTTTTAATCCCAGATGCCTATTATGTCATTCATCGCAATCCCAGGATTACCATTTTTGCGAGACATAGGCCGACTTCTTTTCAGCTTCTGAAACAGATTTTAGGTCCAAAATCGCAGAAGCCTAGAAGAAGGGGTCCGATTCTTGCCAACTTTTTTCCACCGAGAATCTCGGTTTGTACCTAAACTCAGAATCAGCCCCGGACCTGCTTCTGGGAGAGATTCCCGATCTTCTCCTCTCGGACCGAATCAGTATCCAGAGATGCCCCTTCTATTGCGTGTATTTACGAAAAACTGCCACCACATAGGAATTGAGAAAGGAAAAAAAAAGAGAAAAGCCTCTCGTCGCTGCTTGCAACCGTCCTTCGTGCGGCCCCCCGCGTACGATTGTTCGCCGCCTCCGCTGGCGCGACCTCCCAGCCGCCCCCGCGCCAGGCGCCCAAACGCACCAGCCGTCCCCAGCCGCCACCGCGTCCGCCTCCAGCGGCCATCATGTCCGCACCTAGCCGCTGCGACACCGACGACCGATGCACCAGCCGCCATCGCGTCTGCTCCCAGCTGCTGCTACAGAAATGACCAACGCTCTAGCTGACACCTCTCCATCATGTGTTAATTTCAGTACTAAAATGATATAAGATCCTTTAGTACATTATTTTAATTTCATGGTCAGATGTGCCCAATTTGATTGCTAATACCGTTTCCGTTCCAATTCTACTTGTGTCATGGTCAGATGTGTTCAATCGTTGCTAGCAAACGATTTATAACTTACTTATGCACTCATTTGATTGCTAGTAACACATGGTATTATCACTTATTTTGATCACATATAGAATTTAGGGCATTATCGACATTTCACAATTTAACACATCAAACAAGCCAAATGTTCAGAAGCTAAAAAGAATAGAAGGTTGGAGATTGTTTGAGCTTCTCCCCACCACAGATTTTCCCAACAATCTCCCAAAATCCAGCTTCTCAAGAATCATAAGCTGAAAAGAAGTCGGCCATAACAGATTGGATATCACAGTACACCATCCATTACAAACCATACATAAGGTCTTACACAAATAAGGATCTCATGATCCAGTCTTAATACAACAAGCAGCGGAAATAAAAGATAAGCGTAGCGGTGGGGTCCATCTTTAGAGGCACAGGCAATGCTGACGAAGGCAGATAGTCCTAGTTATCATAAGCTCTGCTGGCCATCATCTTGGTAGTCTCCTTCATAGTCTGGCCATGAGAATAGCCAGGGACAAAAGCCATGAGTACTCTTTAAGTACTCGCAAACTACCACTAATAAGTAATATAGTTCTAAGTTAAAGTGCTAACTCTATGTTTAACTATAAAGTTAAGTTTGAAACCTAAGCTGAGTTCTGAAGCAAAGAAAGATAAAATAAAGTTCTAAAATCACTTAAGTTGGGAAGCTAGTATCATAAACACAACCCTGTTGTGGTCAAGTCAAGATTCAACATTCATTTCATAAGGTATTTTAAAACATCTGACAACAAAACAGTATGTCCATTCCAACTGTCCATAACCGCGGACGCGGCTATTCGAATAGTTTGACACTCTGTAGAGGTGGCACACTTTCACCACAAGATTCGATACATTTGTCAGGGATAACCCTGAATCATCATACTTTGTATGCAGATACTCAAACATAACCTTCCCTTTACACACCCTAGTATAAGCACCTCTCCTATGAGCATGGCCTCCCAACCATGACCATCTAACATCTTGGGCACTGCATAAGTGGAGAACATTGAGAGGTAGCCTCAGCTCAAACCTCTCCCACGAGGGAACTAATACTAATGCATATAAACTTCCGGCTAAGCCTTACCCAATTCAGGTATTGTGGTTGTACAGTAAATTTGGAATGGTATCGCATCCGAATCCAACCATCAGTTTTTATAAAAGGGCTAAGGCTCATGCCTCAACATTTTCATCATCATAAACCATTTGTGTTTCTCAACACATGTCAAAACATTTCAATAGAATGACTCATCATTCTAAGGTTTTCACAATTCATTTTCACCAAGTGTTCCCATCTAAAGTGACTCAAGTTTTTATCTAACTCTAAACTACTAAGTTAAGAGTGTTCACTAAGGTGGAAAGATGGGATCAATCTCATGCCGTAGAATGACATCTAAAGTTATCTAAATAGGTCAAGTTTTATACTCTTTATGCTACCTTCAAAAACAAGTAAAGAACTCTGGGTAAAGTAAAGGAAGTAAAGCTTGAAAATAATACTTGGGGTAAATACTAGTCAAGTGGTATAACTAAAACATGCCTAAGCATCTTTGCTTGGGTTATCTAAATTTCAAGGGTTAGTTTGCATTGTTAATGGTGTCTTACTAGCATAATACTTGCAAGTGTTAGCTTGCCTTGGTTGGTGCAGTGGTTGAAGTTTTCTTCCTCCTCTTGATAGAATTCCTCCTCCTCGAAAGCTTGGTCGGTACTATCGTCTATAAATACACACGGAGTACACAATCACCAAACAATACTTATCTAGTCTAATTAGCACTCTAGGGCACTCATTTGATGATCTATTATCATCACAAGCATCACACGTTTTATTAACTAGTTTTATTCTTTTTATTTAAGAAAAGTAATTTCTACTCAGTGAAAATTAACTAAGATTTAATATTCACCCCTTAAAATATGGGATCATGTGGACACATGTCATCACCACATATTCTAACATATGGGAATATGATTTAAGGGTTGGTTCATAATTACTTTGGTTTAAGTTCATTATTTAATGATTTAAAGTGACTATAAATGCCTATATAGCACTATTTTGGTACTAGTCCAATGTCACTACATGTAAACCTTAATATTATTACATATTCAGATAGGTATGGTTAAATGTGATTTTTGAGAGTTGGAATCAACTCAAAAGCTATCATGGTTGATTTTATAAAATTGTTTGAATGTGCAAAAGCTTCTGTCTTGTTGTTTTTACTAGGAGAGATCTCTTACTCTCATTGAATTAAATCCAACGGGCTTGGGTAGATCTTTTCAGTAGCTTTCTAACACAATTTTAATCACTCCATTTGGATTTGTAAATCTCTCTGAATTGAATTTCAAACTAGGGGACAGAACTAAGTTCAAACTAAATAGAAAAATCCTAATTCAAACTAAATGGGTCGTGCGGGAAAGCTAACGGGCCGGCCCAGTGACACTCTGGCGTGACACGGTGACAGGGGTCCACGTCGGTGGCTTATAACGGTATGGGGCGATGTGGGCCGTTAGATTAGAACTAGGATCGATGGCTGGGACTCGTCGTCGACGACGGACAGGTCACCGGCGAGGACAAACCCTAGCGGCTCGGTGGGGGTGCTCAGGGGGCGTACTAGGGATTCAACAACGACGGTGATGGGGGCAAACGAACTGTTGGACGACGGCGAGCTCAGGGGTGGTCGAGGCAGATCCGGGGGTGGACGAAATCAACGTCGCCTTCTCCTCCTCTGTTGCGGGCTCCTCCGGCCAAATTCCGGCGAGCAAGTGCTCGCGCTGCTCCGGCTAGAGGTGGGGAAGGACCAGTGAGGTGAGGGGAGGTGAGTGGTGTGCAGAATGAGGCTGGGGGTGGCCTCTATTTATAGCTCGACGGTGCGACCGAAAGGGATGGGCGGGCGCCTCCGGCGAGGGCTGCACAGCGTGCTAGCAGCGTGGCTCGAGGTAGGAGACGGTGGCTGGTCTCCTGGTGGTGCGCTATGGATTAAATGCGGGCCTAGGGACGGTGGCCTTTGGTCGGGCGGTGCGCATGCTCTGAGCGGCAGAAGCGGCGGTCTCCACGGCAAGCGGTGGCTTGGTGCGTTTGGCGGCGAACGGGCATGTCTGGGGTGTTCCCTGGGTCATGGTGCACGCGTGTCGGGCGCGGCGCTCAGGCGCGTGCTCGGCATGGTGCAGACGCATTGGGCACGACGCTTAGTGCTTGGTCCACGACTTGGCTTGGCTCGGGGACGGGACAGAGAGTGGCGTGAGGTCTGGGCTAGCTAGTAGACATGGCAAGAGAGAGAGGGGCGGTCTGCTGCAGCGAGGCAAGATTTGGCCGGCGAGTTGGTGCTCGGGGAGGCATGACACTGCTGCTAGGGGGGTAGGGGATGGGGTGTAAATGGCCTGGTTGGATTAAGTGGAGACAGAGGGAGTAAATGGAGAACAATTGGGGGCAAAACCCTGTTGCCAACAGTGAGCTAGGATTAGAGTGTAATTCATGCCTGCCAAGTGTTTGTGGAAATGGCCGCAAGAAAAATATTTTTGAATTTTGAAAAGATTTTTGGTGGGTGTGCTAGTAATAAGCTTGAGACTCTGTGGGTGCTTGGGTTTTGAAAATTGAGCTCATTTGAGTGGTTTTTGAAATAGTGGGATCTTCCCATATGAAATAGATTCAATTTTCAAATGCTATTTAAAATTAGTGTTTGAATGCTTTTGGCAGATCATAAAGTGGGCCTTGGTACCTCATTATGTGTACTAGAAAGGGGTGCAAAGATCCATAATTCTTTCTATTAGGTTTTGAGTACTAGGAATAGCGAAAGTAGGCATGCTAATTAAAATGGCACAAATGACCATTCTCTTCTATTATTCATTTTGATTTGTTTTTCTTTGGGATTTGTTTGGGAATGATCTAGGTGATGTTTATTTCACCTAAGAATCGTTTTACAAGAAATGGATCACTTAATCATGGCAATTCAAATCAACTCCTATTTTAAATGCACACACATATGAATGCTTTAATAATTTGATTTGGAAAAGTTTTTGTTAACCCTAATTTTGATGATTTGGATCTTAATAACCTTGGATTTAAGTTTTTGGATGTTACACCTCACCAACCTTTCTAAGTGATGCCTCCAATTTGGGGAAGACCCTGTTGAAAACAGGTAATTTAAATAAAAACCCAAACTCGAAACAAATTTAAATAATAAACCTATTCCAAAACTATTTCACAACGAGTAACCCTTTTCTGCCACTCCCGTCCGTGCGGCGCTGCACTCAAGCCTGCGGCACCACCGCCAATGGTGCCGCACAGATGCCACGCTGGCCCCGTGGGCCCTGGCTCGACCCTGTAGCGCCAGCCACACTGGCGCCACACATACCCCTGCTTCTCCCGTCGGTGCGACGCGGTAGCCCATGCCACGCTAGCGCGTGGGACCCCTGCAGCGTTAGTGCCGTGCCACTCGGGCTGGCGCCGCACCCTAACTTTGCCAGCGGCACCGTGCCGCACAAGCAGCACACTAAGGCAGCGGGCTCGCCCAACCCGACCCTCTTCTTCCTCTTCCTCTCCAACTCCTCACAGAGAACACACACCCATGGCGGCGGCTAGGGTTGACCTCCCCCTCCTCTAATCCTTCTCCAATCTGAAGATTTTGCCCGTGGATCTTGTTGTTGAGCACCTCCTCCAGGTATTTTTCCAAGAAATCCCCCTCTTTGTCCAATGAATCTCACTAATTTTTATAGTTTAGGGAAACCCTAGTTCATCCCAAAATCAAGACATATAGTTGATTCGTTGATTACTTAAAGGAGGATAGATATGTGGTAGTGTGTCTAGATTTAGAGATGGCAAATATAGATGGTTGTACCTAGAAATATTAGTATGTATGCTCACATATAGTGGCCACATAGAGATGTCAAATATATATGCTTGAAATTATATATGTGCTTGTAGCTTGAAACTATATGCTTGAACTACTATGTTTGTGCTTGAAAATATTTGTAGTATGTATGCTCATATAGATATGGTTGTTAGCAATACTTCATCATGTTCTTGTTAGCCCACATAAAATTTGCTCACATAGATATGATCATATAGAAAGCACTCTATTCATATTAGTATGCCATTTACAAATTACTCACATTTTTAGTTGTACTTTCTTTTTTTAACTATATAGTATGTCGGAATTGGAAGAGGAAGAAACCCATGCCCCAACCTATGTAGAACCCGGGTATGTCGAAGGCACATCGCTTCTTGAGACGACGTATGATAAGCGTCATCGTGCCTACCTGATGACCGAGTGGGTAAGAAAAATAAACCCAACTATTCATGTTGTGTTGCTAAAGTTTGATGGAGATGTTATAATCGAGCTTGTATGTGTGCAGACTCTTGTTCCCCTACGACTGAGGTATCACGGGCATTTCCAAGAGATGATGCCATACGATGATTGGTACACAGTGCACATCCAAGCGCTAGGACTGCTCCCATTCATCCATATGGTCAACCGTGGTACACCGACCATGAACCCTACTGCCATCACCGCGCTTGTCGACCGGTGGAGGCCGGAGACGCATAGCTTTCACCTCCGTACCGGTGAGATGACTGTGACTCTCCAGGACATGTCCATGATCCTCGCATTCCCTATCCAGGAGGATCCGCTCTGCATTAACACATCATCTGACAACTGGCATGACCGGATGTGTTCCCTTACTGGTGGTAAGTGTCCCGGTGACACTATAAACTCACAGGGGGTAAACTTGAGGGTCACAGCCGGGGCTACTTTCAAGTGGATATCACAGAACTTCAGTACATGCCCTGAGAATGCTAGTGATGATGAGGTCATGATATATGCCCGTGTTTATGTGTGATATGTTATCACGAAGACTATATTTCCTGATGGTAAGGGCAACATGGCTCACTGGCACTGGCTGAAGGCTTTGACTAAAATGGATAAGAAATGGAGCTGGGGTTCAGCGGCATTGGCCTTCTTGTACCGACAGGTAATGAAGTGCTTACATTTTTCCCATCTTTACATGTGCTCTTTGAATGTCCCCATGATTAAACTTTGTTTTCTTTGGTGCGTAGCTGGACGAGGCTTGTCAAAGGACTGGTCCTGAGGCTTACATTGGTGGTCCATTGCTACTTCTCTCAGTGTGGATGTGGGAACGCTTTCCAGTTGGACGGCCCAATAAAATGCCCGCCAATGATTATATCGATGGAGCGAACCGATCGAGGTGGCCAACTTGGGCTTACAATTGGGACGTGGTCTCCAAGCCCCCAACCGACCTACAAGCGACGTACATTAGATACACCAATGAGTTTGACAACCTTCTCCCGGAGCAAGTAAGAATTTCCATCCCATATATACCATTTAGCATTCCGTTCAACTACTTTACTTATTGAACTATCTTGTGTGTGATTAAGGTTGTATGGGAGGTATATGGTCCTAGGGACAATTTTGGTTGCGAGGATTTTCGTCTTAACCATATGCGGCATGAATGTAATCTCTGGTACATGTAGTGCCCCATGATATGCATGTGGGTTGTTGAGCATCATATGCCGCAGCGGGTTATGAGACAGTTTGTTCTCTATCAGTCTACCCCTCCGGATTGGCAGGACACCGGCATCGAGCTCCACCGGTAAGAATTACTTCT
Source organism: Avena insularis (assembly GCA_023614405.1). Lineage (NCBI taxonomy): Eukaryota > Viridiplantae > Streptophyta > Magnoliopsida > Poales > Poaceae > Avena > Avena insularis. The sequence goes on from CM042690.1 coordinate 548,653,053, forward strand.
ATACATGTTTCCCAATACGATGTATGATAGTTGTGTGTGCTAAAAAAATTGTGATTTGTTCATACACAGGTTGGACAGGCTCAAGAGCAAGAAGACGGACTGGGACAAAATTCACCAGAAGCATGTGTCTCGGTTTCTCATTGGTGTGAAAGAAGCTAAGAAATCAAAAAGAATGATCGCACAACCCCATTGTGAGGATGCTTTTAGTGAGTACCTCCGCTGGTTTCTAGACAACACTCGTGTTAAGATCCTACCGGATGCCTATCTAGAAGACATTTTAGAAGAGCCGCTGCCTGGTTTTGATGACCTAAGCAACCTTGAGTACAACTAGATTGTCAGAGAAGGGCGCCAACCTTGAGTACAACCAGCTAATACGCATTGTCTTCCAACGATTGTGCATCCCAAATCCAACATTGTGCCTACCTTACAACTCAACAACATCATTAGAATCAACCCAATTCAAATCTACTCGAACTTGGTGCAACACCTCGGGATAGGTAGGACTATGCTCGAACACTAGGTAAATCTCATCCGGGTCCGGCTCAATATTGCCTCTCAAGAATCCATCTTTGTCCGAATGATGAACATGCAAAATTCTAGCCATACCTAAAACAAGTATAACAAAACAACGGTAATAAATTCAATAAGTACATATACCAAATTTTGCACTAACAACATGCTCACAAAACCAAAACCAAAACTTTACCGTTATCTTAACCCTAACCCTTATCTTAACCCTAACCCTAAAAATCTTAGCTACCTACACAAGAAGGCTTAGTATACCAATCCTATAACAATACTAACTCTAGATATCTACCAAACATACCATTGCTCCATACAAATTTACATATCCAATGGGGTTCTAGATTTGGACGAATTTTGCAAAATATGAACAAATAACTTAAAATTTGTGGGTGAAATTGAGGGAAGTAGAGGAGAATACCTTGGGGAAGCGATTGGGCAAGAAATCCTCCGAGTTTTCCTTCGAATCTTGTGTTTTTGGTGGAGATTGGACTAGGGGAGAGAGAGAGAGCCGCCGCCACCACCTTCTTGCTCGGGTGAAAATGGGACAAGAGGAAGAAGAGGGTCGGGCCGGGCCGAGCCCCGCGCGTCTTAGTGCTGCTGCTTGTGCGGCGCCGTGCGCGGCGGCGCGGCAGGCTAGGGTGCGGCGCCAGCCCGAGTGGCGCGGCACTAACGCTGCATGGGGCCCACGCGCCAGCGTGGCACGGGCTGCCGCGCCGCACCGACGGGAGCAGCAGGGGTATGTGCGGCGCCACAGTGGCTGGCGCTGCAGGGTCGAGCCAGCGTGGCAGCGCTGCGGCGCCAGAGCCCACGGGGCTAGCGTGGCCTCTGTGCGGCGCCGTCGGCGGTGGCGCCGCAGGCTTGTGTGCAGCGCCACGCGGGCGGGAGTGGCAGAAAAGGGTTACCCCTGTGAAATAGTTTTGGAATAGGTTTATTATTTAATTTTTTTTATTTTGGATTATTTTTATTTAAATTACCTTCAAAACAATGAATATTGTATGCAGCGATTTGTCGGAACTTTCAGGTGATCCTTCCATATGTTCACTAACTTCTGAATAAACCTAGAGAAGGCAAACTAGAGTTAAGTTGATGTATATAATCTGCAGTCATTTAGCAAAAGCAACATTATCTGACAGTTGAACAAACATGGGTCTGGACGTAGGAATCTCACAGCACAGTAGAAGACAGTTTTAATTGGAAGAGACCGTCTACAAGGTTGACTACTCCCTCCGTTTTGAAATATAAGATGTTTTAACTTTTGAAAGGAGTGTATCTAGATCTCTTTTAGTGTATAGGTCACGATCCTACACACTAAAAGAGGTCTAGATAAACTCTTTTCACAAAACTAAAACATCTTATACGAACCTACACACTATACACTATTTTCACAAAGCTAAAACAACTTATGTTTTAAAACAGAGGGAGTACCAAAATACTACTGCGACAATTTTACCCTACCTGACATAAGCAGAGTATCAAAATCGTGGCATCAATGCAACTTTGTTATAAAAAGACATCACAGATACAAACCTCGGCGAGAAAAGCAGCCAAGCAGTGTTGCATACTTTCTAGGCAAGCAAGCAAGTTCGTTGTCCGTTCACATGGGATAATAAACAGCAGGCCGGCGCTAACGTCAAGGTTAGGCTTGACAGGGTCCTATCATCGCCGAGTATATTGGCCAGCTACCCGGAGTTCGTGGTTCGACATGTTTCATCGTCTAAATCTGATCACTGCCTGCTGGTTACGGAGCTCCGGAGTACCGATGACTCCAGTGAGCGGTCTCGACATATTTTTCGTTACGAGAATGCCTGGTGCCGAGATGAATCGTACTTGAGTACAGTTGAGGCCGGTTGTGCCGAATCTCGGCAGGGCAGCAGCGCAGGTCTGCTGGGGCCTGGGGGTAGTGGAGCGCCTGGGCCTTATGCAACGCACGCTGCAGAAGTGTAGTACATCAAAATTCGGGAACATCCGATGAAAGTTGAGGAAGGCCTGCCAAGAATTCGAAAAAGAGCGTTCCCGCGCTCTATACAGGGGTTCCTCGAATAGAGAGAAGCAGATTGCGGCTAACATTACCGAATTGCTACGCACAGAAGAAGTGATGGCCAAACAACGATCGCGTGTGGATTGGCTAAAGGAGGGCGATCGAAACACAGCTTTTTTCATGCACGTTCCACGGTCCGCAAGCACCAAAATAGAGTACGTTCCTTGAAAATACGACTGGGGTGGTGTGCATGGAGAAGGAGGAAGTGAAGGGCATTGTGCAGTCTTTTTATCCTGATCTTTTCAAGGCGCATGAATTTATTGACATGTAGGGAGTCCTACAGTTTATCCCGTCCAAGGTGACTGATGATATGAACAATCTCTTGTGCAGGATTTTTGATGAGAAAGAGATTGAGGTGGCTCTGTTTTCGATGGGCCCCTCGAAGGTGTCTGGGGTAGATGGTTTTTAATGCAAACTTCTATCAAAAACACTGGACCCTTATCAAGGATGAGATTGTGTCTGCTGTGCTAGGATTCTTGAATGGAGGCCACTTACCTGAGATTATAAACCATACTGTCATTATTCTCATCCCAAAGGTAAAATCTTCACAAGATATCACCCAATATCGTCCAATTTCTCTTTGCAATGTGATCTATAAAATATGCTCTAAGGTGCTTGCAAACCGTCTCCGCGTGGTTCTTGATGAGTTAATCTCGGAAGAACAAAGTGCTTTTGTGCCGGGGCGGCTGATAACTGATAATGTGATCTATGCATATGAGTCTGTTCATTCGATGAAGAGAAAGAAAAGTAAGGCTGCTTTTTGTGTAGCCAAGCTAGATAAGATGAAGGCCTATGATCGTATTGAATTGCCGTACCTGCAAGGGATTATGAGGAAATTGGGCTTTGCTGAAGAATGGATATCCTTAATTATGAAATGTGTTACTACGGTGAGTCTGGAGGTGAAGGTTAATGGTAAATTACTCCCTTCCTTTTGGCCTACCCGTGGACTTAGACAGGGAGACCTAATCTCGCTCTACCTGTTTCTATTATGTGGGGAGGGGCTCTCGTGTCTGATTAAAAATTATGATGGTGGATGGATCGACAGGGGCATTAGAGTGATTTAACAACCTCCCTCGATATCCCATTTATTATTCGCTGATGATTGCCTTGTGTTTATGAAATCCGATGTGAGGAGTGCTCATCGGCTGGATGTTATTCTAGAAATTTATAGCAATGGATCTGGCAAGAGAGTTAATAAACAGAAAATCTCGGCGGTTTTTAGTCCCAATTGCCCTGAGCCGATCAGGGTACTGATGAAGGAAGCTATGCAGATTGACCGTGAAGCTCTCTCTCGGAAAAGTACCTGGGTCTCCCAACGACACCGAGGAGGCTTACAGATAAACAATTTGAACACACTGTGGAAAGTTCAAGATCACGAGCGCAAGGATGGTGTGAGAAGTTGGCATCGTTTGCGGCTTGAGAGACGCTAATCAAGTCGGTTCTCCAATCCCTATCAACCTATGCTATGAGTTGTTTCAAACTCACAAAAGGTTTATGCTCCAAATTAATGACGATTTTGTCCAAGTACAGGTGGGGTGGATCACTGGACCAGAGAGGCATGCACTGGCAGACATGAGAGAAGATGTCTATTGCCAAGAGGAGAGGTGGTCTCGGTTTTAGAGAGTTCCAAAAGTTCAATGATGCGATGTTGCGTAAGCAAGCTTGGCGTTTGCTAGTAAATCCTAATATCTTGTGTGCTCGAGTACTAAAAGGGAGATACTTCCCCAATAGTGACATTTTATCGGTAGGATGCCCTCAATGCGCTTCGAAAGTTTGGAAGGCGATTATTTGTGGAAGGGATGTGATGAATCAGGGTCTTGTTCGTCGTGTTGGTGACGGTGCAGAAACCCTTCTGAGATCCGACAAGTGGCTTATTGGTGTACCGGGTCGGGTACCACTCACGGCCAATCCCCAAACAACTTTAATATTGGTGGATGACTTGATCAATCACACGACGGGCCAATGGAATGAACAAGTAGTTAGGGACATGCTTGGTCCCATGGAGGCGGAGGCGGCTCTTCGCCTGCCCCAATCACGAAGAGGTGGTGCAGATTTTTAGGCCTGGAACGAGGAAAAGACTGGTGTATACTCGATTCGGTCTGCTTATCACATGCTAGTACAGGATCTTGGTGACGCCCCAGAATCGTCGAGTTCTGAAGAATTGTGGAAGAAACTGTGGCAACTCAGGGTCTTTTGCTGGCGTGCTATCAAAGGATTCCTACCATCCTACTCTATACTGGACAAACAACATATCATGGATAACGGTACATGCAAGCTTTGTAGATATGAGGAGGAATCATTATTTCATGCGCTCACTCAATGCGGCCATGCAAAGCAATTCTGGTCAGCTTTTGATCACTTTGGGATCTCATTGCCACGCCTGCATCCGTCTTCCTGGTTGCAGGACCTATTGGTGGGTTCATTCTTACCTACGGATAAGGTCTCAATTGTCATGACGATACTTTGGTGCATTTGGTCGAGTAGAAACAAATTTGTTCATGGAGAGGAACAATATAAACCTATGGGTTCTATGCAGTTGATAGAGGAGCAGTTGTCTATGCTGGATCTACCACCGAAGTAGCCGGCTAGACAAAAGGAGGTGTGCAAGTGGAAGAAACCGCCATCAGGATGGTGTATGCTCAACACAGATGGGTATCTTAGCTACAGCACAGGAGAAGCGAGATTGGGCTATGTCATCCGAGATGACTTGGCGGAGTTTGTGGAGGCGGGGTGCCTACAAGAATCTGGGCGGTTCATGACGATCTGATATCGTCGTGGATGAGGGACAAAACATCGTAGATGTCCATCCACGATGAATTATGTGATGAAAAAATAGGTCATGGACCTCACGTCATAATTCAATCTGCGATGTTTTTTCTGTCTGAAAACGTCACGCCCAATCGCGATGTTCCTATAATTTCGTCGCAGCGAACTGGACCAGCCTAGCCTAGGCCCAGTCGTTCATGATGTTTTTATTTCGTCACGACCAAGGCCACGTGGCAGATGGCACTACGGGTGGCCATCAACGACGTTTGCTGACGTTATGTTCGCCGTGTATGACGTCTTCGAGTTCCTGACATTTTTTCCGTCATGGCCTGATTCTGTTGTCTCCATATCCGTGACGTCATCCAACCCGTTCATGACGCCATACATCCCGTTTATGACATCACACGCACCATAAAGAATTTTGTTCGTCGCCACCTTTCGACGCCATGCTGACACGTGGACGGTTGGCACGGCCAAGCTTGCACCAATCAGACAAGGCCACGTGGGCAAGCCGCAGAACGCCATGTTGACAAATCAAAATGGGACACGTATCACCTACCGATGACGAATCCTGTGTGATGAAGTCATCATTGGCCGTGTTTTTTAGCCATTTTGGTTTCGTCTAGATAGTTGGCCAATGAAAGGCGGCCATGTCGGCGTTTACCTGTGACGAAAATGTTTCTTCAAGAACAACTGAGACAATTTCATTTTTGTCGTGGATGTGGGCTGGCATCACCATGAGATCGGGGGCCATTTGTGCATGTAAATTCTACTAGCCCTAATCGTTTGTGACACATTTCACACCACATGCATCAAATAACAGAATTTGACAATGAATTTTAGGACAAATTTTCACATAAATTTCCACAATAGTTTCTGAGCCAAAAGCCTCACAAGCTTCCACAGCCAAAAACTTTCCACAGCAATTTATGAGCCAAAAGCCTCACAAGTTTCCCTGCCCAAAAGACTCACAAGTTTCCACACCAGTTAACTTTCCTAGCCCAAGAACTCACAAGTGTCAACCACGAGTTCACTTACCTTGCGATAGCTAAAGCTACTGTTGCTGTTGCTGCTGCTCTGCTGAGTCATCTGAGACAACACTTGCTAAAGTATGTCGTTGTATGGTTTTGTTTATCCTGCATCTCTTCTTGCTTCTTCTGCATTTCTCTCATGTCTTTAGCATACTACAGCCTCTGTGCCTCGGCAACTTCATTTGCTCTCTGCAATTCCTCTATGGTACAACGCATTTTTTCACTCCCTGCTCTCTTAGCCAAAAGTTCCGCTTCAAGGTCAGACCTGCTTCGTCTTGATGTACTTGGATGGAGGACGATGTTCTTCAGGAACATTGGCTTTCTGTTGTCCAACGATAGTGCAAAGTGCACAGCCTCTGTGGAAGAAAGTGGTTCTTCCTCCTAGACATCTAGCGCCATCTTCTTTTCCATGATTTCCTACAGTATTAGGAATAGAAGCGAACATTAGAAAAATAGCAAGCAAACTGCAATCATATCGTATACAATTGAGAGATGAAGGTAGCATTGAATTTTACGAAGATGAAAAGTATTCAAGAGGACTTACAATTGCTTTCTTCACATTCGGAGTGAAGCCATTTATCGGGCCGCAATGCATCTTTTTGAAGAGTTCGAAGGCATCGTCCTCACCATTGCACACAAGCTCATAGCTACGAGAACCTGTGGCAGTAGGGTACAAGACTTTACTCCTATTCTTCTTGTTTTTTACACAAGTACTCTACACAAGCAGAAACCATACTGTATAAGAGGCATTTCCAATCAAACACATGCATTAACAATATAAGAGTAAACGAAAAGTGACATGTTTCCTCGGGTCAGACCAAGTATCAACAAGCTTGCACCACTGCTTGTCGATCATGTGTTTCACTTCATCAGGACATTTCCTTGTAACTTGGTTCAGAGGGTAGGGATCAAAATACTTCTTCTCCAGAACATACCGCTGATTCCTTGCATGCCTCATAAATTGATTTGCGCAAGCATTCCGCACATTAGGGTGATTTTGTGTCCATGGAAAACTTTTGCTGAAATAAAACATGGAGCATCAGCATTTGCATGAACAGAGAAATGGGAAGGTAAAGGACATCTAAGTCACAGAACATATAGAAACTTTGCCTATGAAGTCTGATTGGACATCAACCCTCTTCTTATACTCTTTTTGGTGGGGTAAGATAGGCATGCTAGTCCTTACTATGACTGCACACTCACTGGCAAACCTGGCAGCAACACTCGTCTCGTCTGGTCTAGTTCTTCCTGGAAAAAACATTAAGTGAAATCCTCCCTCCTTTGGACAACTTGTCAAGCCTCTTCCCCATGTTTTTCCCCCTCACCACCAGAGTTTGGCCAGTATGCAGAACTATATCTTTAGAATTCTGCGTTTCGGCGTCTTCAGAACAAGGTGCATCAAAATCTTGAGACATCTGGTAGCCATCATCATCTACAGGAATACAATGTGCCGATTTAGTGTTCCATAGTAATATGATGGGATTACATGGATTACTGTAGAGCACGTAGTCGGTTTAATGCATTATCATGTTGAGACCAGTCACTGCAGTCTTGGCACGGTACTTCATGACTAGGATTAGATTACCCATATTCGGTAGCTAACTCATCGTATTGGGTAGCTGACCCCTGAACCTCAAATTGGGTACTAGAGTCCTCGCCGTCGGCAGCTGAACACAGATGTTGGGTAGCTGACGCAGCGCCTTGGGTACCTAACCCATCGGTTTGGGACAGTGCACGATCGCTTTGGCGAGGTGCCCGTACACAACTGGGAGGTGGCTTCTAGATTTGGAGAGGTAGCAAGTCACCTTTGGGGGATACCCGTGGGCAGAAGGATGCGGACTTCGTCACCTGGGAAGGTGGCTTCTTGATTTTGTGGAGGTGGCAGGTTGGCTTTGGGAGGTGCCAGAGGACGGCATGATGTGGGTTGGGGTTCCACACCTTGGGAAGGTGGCTGCTGGCTTTGGGGGTGGATGCTGGCTTTGGGGGGAGGGGTGCATGCTGGCTTTGGGGAGGTGCCAGATGGCATACCAGCGGGTCAAAGGGAGTGGGCAGGTCGCCTTGGGCAGAGTTCTGCTCATGTTGGACAGCTGCCAGCTCGCCTTGGGCAGCTGTTCTTGCCTTGGGCTGCTGCCTTCTTGGCCTGGGTAGGTGCTAGATTGACGGCAGCTGGCTTCTCGCCTTGGCGAGAATCAGGAAATATAGCTTTAGCCACTTGGCCAGCATCAGGAACTGCAACTTTTGCCACCTGGTCGGCATCAGGAATTGCAGCTTTAGCCACTTGGCTGGCATCAGGAACTGCAGCTTTGGCCACTTGGCCAGCATCAGGAATTGAAGGTTAAGCTACTTGCTGGGCATCGGGAACTACATATTTGGCCACTAGGTTGGCACCAGGAACTACATCATCGGTCACCAGCAGGGGAAAATGAAGTGCATCTCTAGCCACCTCCAGGGCATTAGGAAGTGTGGCTTTGGCAGTTTGCCTGGCATCAGGAAGTTCGGCTTTGGTCGTTTGCCGGGCATCAGGTAGTTCGGCTTTGGCAATCTTCTGGGTTGCACTCTGATTTCTTGTGAATGGATCGCAAGACTTGCCGCTTTTGTTGTTCGCAGTGTGGAACCTGGAGGTGGAAGTCCTGTTTTTAGCGGATTCCCCTTGGACCTCGTGTGTGTCTCATTTTCTGTGTCTGGAGATAGTACCGATTCCACAACACGCTTGCAAGATGATCCACCACCAGGAGACATCCTTCGTTTGGGAGTTGTCCTCTTGAATTTTCTCTGCTTAAGCTACACATTTTACATGTAATAGTCAATTGGGGAAAATAAAGAGGAACACACCATATGGCAAAAAGAGTAAGCAAACAATTCCACACAAGATGATTTGGCAACACCTTAATTGTGGAGAAATCATGAAAAGATGGTGATCTAGCAGGTAAGGGGACTACCTGCAGCCCAGTCTCATCGGTGACTAGTGTTTCATCACCTAATATGTCACCTTCACTAATACCCCCCCTCGGGATCATACCGAGGCCCAGATGGATCACTGTTGCTCTTTTTAGGGGAGAATATAGTTGGAGATGCAACATCACTGGCTACGAACCTAATATCAAGTCGTTGCATCCATGGACTCTTTCTCATGATGGTTGTCATCCGACTTTCTTCCATCGGTAGTATTTGTGGTTCTAGAATGAATAAAGAATTCCAATTAATCTAGAAATATAAAACTGGGTGCGATACTAACCCATGTTATATAGTATATAGTACTCATCATTTAACAGGCCGCCATGAGAAATTTAAACAAAAAGATCATAAGCTGCCAAACTAATGCAACACACAGGATAATGTAACCTGGTCTACAACCTTCCTTTTTGCTACTTCTAGGGGTCTAGGGGTCTATTTTGTCCTATAGTAACCATCATGTAAAACAATAAACTATGAACTACTTATACAATGAACAGAAGACATATCACGAAACAACCAAAGTAATGCAATAAACAGGATAATGCAACCTTTATCATACGCAAACTGATCATAAGCCTAATAGTTTACAAGCTGGGCAATTCACCAATTGGTTGCAATAATAAGGAGGTCAGGACAATTAAACATGAGTAGTATATGCATCTATATCTTGCCACTAAATAGGCATGTAGGCAGAATATAACATATGTTGTTGATTGTCCAATAGTAATCACAAGTGTAAAATATTCCACTATGAACAATTTGTATGTATACTCTGATCATAAGACGTGTTATGAAAAGCATTTATCTTCAACAAACAAGATAATGCAGCCTTTATCTGCAACAAACAATATAACCAAACAACAGAAAAGCAAGGTAAGTGTTTCCTTGCCTTCAGGCTATGGGGCCTTTTTCTTACTGCTATTCCTGGCAGAACGCTTAAATCCTGGCATCGAGGCTTGTCAGCGGACCTTGGTAGCAGACTATGTGGAAGAGGTGCACGTCGAGTAGGCAGACCTTGTCAACATCGATGTGGCAGACCATGTCGACTAGGTGGACGACGAGGTGCACAGCGAGTAGGCATACCTCGTAGTCGAGGTGCACGTCAAGTGAGCAGACCTTGACCGCGAGTGGGCAGATCTTGACGGTGACGTGCACAGATAGTGGGAAGAACTTGACGGTGAGGTGGCAGGCCTTGTCGAAGAGGTGCACGGGGAGGTGGCGTACCTTGTCGGCGAGGTGCCCGTCGAGTGAGCAGACCTTGACCACGGGTGGGCAGACCTTGGCATCCAGCAGACCTTGACGGAGAGGTGCACGGCGAGTGGGGAGATCTTTATGAAGAGGTGCACATAGAGGAGGCAGATGTTGTGGTTGAGGTTGACGGCGAGGTTGCAGACCTATGAGCTTGACAGTTGGCACGACGTGGTGGGAAACCGCGAAGGTGACGACATGCTAGGGTCTGGGCTACGACGACGGCTAGCTGCTGTCTACTGGAACGAAGGACGGTGGTATGGTTAGGAGGGGCATAGGGCAGCGAGGGGCGGAGGGAAGGACAGTGACGAGTGGAGGAAGGATGGACGGCGGCAAGGGTGAGGGCGAGGGAGGAGGTGGAGGATAGAGAGGTGAGGAAAAATGGATCTCGTCCACTTTCGGCGGGGGAGGGGATAAGGAGGGTTTATTTTATATTACCTAAATGCCCTCTCTGCAAATGATGTGTGGCGTTGTGCTAAAGGGCTGATCGGTCTATCCCAGGGACGAAATTTCGAGGCGCGAAATTTAGCTCCTACACGCGAAATTTGAGCGGGGTGTGTCGGTCAAATTTTTTGATGGCGTATCCTGGCCGTCTATTGCATGATGAGTGGCTCAAATAAATTAATCATATAGGATACTTGTTAAAAAGGGTACCTTTCGAAGAAATTAGCAATTACTAACCAAAAAAATCAGGAAAAATCCGTTATGCTATTTTTTGCCAAAATATTGGTATAGGTGAGATCCAAAGTGTGGTATGAAAAATCTCTTTACGGGTGAACCAGATGCGAAAGACATGTGGAAATCTTGCATATATGGCATTACCATATTTATTAAAGTGTGGTGGGATGTTGATATAGGCAGAACCCACCCCTGGGTGAGCCTGTTCTCAAATGCAACTTCCCTGTCATGGTATAGTTGCATATTCATATGTGTTTCTTTTTTACGAGTACGTGTTTTGACAATAGTGTGTGTGTGGTTCATGTATATATATCAATGTGGTTTTGGAAAAGAACACATATATGCAATGTGAAATGACTCTAGGGGGATCCAAGTGGCAAACCATCATGGTGTAGAAGTGAAACACACATAGGAAAGCAACTTCCACACATTTCAATGCACAGTCTGACAGAGAAGTTGCATCACAGATCCATTGGAGTGTGTGTGGTCATGTAGATATCAATGTGGTTTTGAAAAAGAACATATATATGCAATGTGCAATGACTCTATGGGTACCCAAGTGGCAAACCATGGTGTAGAAGCAAAACACATACAAATAGGAAAGCAACTTCCACACATTGCAATGCACAATGTGACAGAGAAGTTGAATCACAGATCCACTGGAGTGTGTGTGGTCATGTAGATATCAATGTGGTTTTGGAAAAGGACACATATATGCAATGTGCAAAATGACTCTAGGGGGGCCCAAGTGGCAAACTATGGTGTAGAATCAAAACACACATAGGAAAGCAACTTCCACACATTGCAATGCACCAGTGTGACAGAGAAGTTGCATCACAGAATCCATTGGAGTGTATGGTCATGTAGATATATATCAATGTGGTTTTGGAAAATAACACATATATGCAATGTGCAATGACTCTATTGGTACCCAAGTGGCAAACCATGGTGTAGAAGCAAAACACATACACATAGGAAATCAACTTCCACACATTGCAATGCACAGTGTGACAAAGAAGTTGCATCACAGGTCCACTGGAGTGTGTGTGTGGTCATGTAGATATCAATGTGGTTTTGGAAAAGAACACATATATGCAATGTGCAAAATGACTCTAGGGGGACCCAAGTGGCAAACCATGGTATAGAAGCAAAACACACATAGGAAAGCAACTTCCACACATTGCAATGCACCAGTGTGATAGAGAAGTTGCATCACATAATCCACTGGAGTGTGTGTGGTCATGTAGATATATATCAATGTGGTTTTGGAAAAGAACACATATATGCAATGTGCAATGACTGTAGGGGATACAAGTGGCAAACCATGGTGTAGAAGCAAAACACACATAGGAAAAGCAACTTCCACACATTGCAATATTAATGTAGTAGTGTGACAGAGAGAAGAATCCACTAGTGGAGTGTGTGTGGTCATGTAGATATCAATGTGGTCTTGGAAAAGAACACATGCAATGTGGTCATGTGGATCATCAATGACTCTTTAATTGAGATATCAATGTGGTTTAGGAAAAGAACACATGCAATCACTCTAGGGATCCACATATATGTGTGTCAAACCACCAAGCAGCTTCCACATTATTGCATGTTGCACCAGTGTGACAGAAGTTGCATCACAGAATCCACTTGGTGTGTGTGATCATGTATATATATATCAATGTGATCAGAGTGGCAAACCATGGTGTAGAAGACCAAAAACACATATGAGATAAAGAAACTTCCACATTGCATGCACTAGTGTGACAGAATATATGTGTCAAACCATCATGGTCATAGAGACCAAAAGAACACATGCAACTTCCACATTGGTTTAGGAAAAGAACACATAAGAGATAAAGCAACTTACACATTGTTTTAGGAGAAGAACACATAGGAGATAAAGCAACTTCCACATTGGTTTAGGAAAATAACACATGCAATTACTCTAGGTGATGATCCATATATATATGTGTCAAACCATCATGGTCATAGAGACCAAAAACACACTAGTGTGACAAAAGGTGAATCACAGAATCCACATGAGTGTGTGTGGTCACATATCAATGTTGTTTTGGAAAAGAACACATATGCAATGTGCAATGACTCTAGGGGGATCCAAGTGTAAAACCATGGTGTAGAAGAAGCAAACACACATAGGAAATCAACTTCCACACATTGCAATGCACTAGTGTGACAGAGAAGTTGCATCATAGAATATAATCCACTAGAGTGTGTGTGATCATGTATAGATATCAATGTGGTCATGTGGATCATAAGTGACTCTAGTGGAGAGATATCAATGTGTGGTTTAGGAAAAGAACACATGCAATCACTCTAGGGGATCCATATATATATATATATATGTCAGACCATCATGGTCATAGAGACCAAAAACACACTAGTGTGACAGAAGTTGAATCACAGAATCCACTGGAGTGTGTGTGGTCAGATCTCAATGTGGTTTTGGAAAAGAACACATATTCAATGTGCAATGACTCTAAAGGGATCCAAGTCGCATACGAAATCAACTTCCATACATTGCAATGCACCAGTGTGATAGAGAAGTTGCATCACGGAATATAATCCACTGGAGTGTGTGTGGTCATGTAAAGATATCAATGTTGTCATGTGGATCATCAATGACTCTAGTGGAGATATAAATGTGTGGTTTAGGAAAATAACACATGCAATCACTCTAGGGGATCCATATATATGTGTCAAACCACCACATCATGGTCATAGGAGACCAAAAACCACATAGGAAAGCAGCTTCCAACATTATTGCATGCATGTTGCACCAGTGTGATAGAAGTTGCATCACATAGAATCCACTAGGGTGTGTGTGGTCATGTATATATCAATGTGATCCAAGTGGTAAACCATGGTGTAGAAGGCCAAAAAACAAATAGGAAAGCAACTTCCACATTGCATGCACTAGTGTGACAGAAGTTGCATCACAGAATCACTAGATCAGTAGGGTGTGTGTGTGGTCTATATATCAATGTGGTTTTGTAAAAGAACACATGAAATAACTCTAGGGAATCCATATATATAAATGTCAAACCATCATGGTCATAGAGAGACCAAAAACACACCAGTGTGATAGAAGTTTGCATCTATCACAGAATTCACTAGAGTGTGTGTGGTCATGTAGATATCAATGTGGTTTTTGAAAAGAACACATATATGCAATGTGCAAAGACTCTAGGGGTATCCAAGTGTCAAACCATGCATGGTGTAGAAGCAAAACACACATAGGTAAAGAAACTTCCACACATTGCAATGCACCAGTGTGACAGAGAAGTTGCATCAAAGAATATAATCCACTGGAGTGTGTGTGGTCATGTATAGATATCAATGTGGTCATGTGGATCATCAATGACTCTAGTGGAGATATCAATGTGTGGTTTAGAAAAAGAACACATGCAATCATTCTAGGGGATCCATATATATATGTGTCAAACCATCACGGTCATACAGAGACCAAAAACACACTAGTGTGACAGAAGTTGAATCACAGAATCCACTGGAGTGTGTGTGGTCAGATATCAATGTGGTTTTCGAAAAGAACACATATGCAATATACAATGACTCTAGGTGGATCCAAGTGGAAAACCATGGTGTATAAGAAGCAAAACACACATAGGAAATTAACTTCCACACATTGCAATGCACTAGTGTGACAGAGAAGTTGCATCATAGAATATAATGCACTAGAGTGTGTGTGGTCATGTATATATATCAATGTGGTCATGTGGATCATCAATGACTCTAGTGGAGAGATATCAATGTGTGGTTTAGGAAAAGAACACATGCAATCACTCTATGGGATCCATATATATATATGTTAAACCATAATGGTCATAGAGACCAAAAAACACATTAGTGTGACAGAAGTTGAATCACAGAATCCACTGGAGTGTGTGTGGTCAGATATCAATGTGGTATTGGAAAAGAACACATATGCAATGTGCAATGACTCTAGGGGATCCAAGTGGCAAACCATGGTGTAGAAGAAGCAAAACACACATAGGAAATCAACTTCCACACATTGCAATGCACCAGTGTGATAGAGAAGTTTCATCTTAGAATATAATCTACTGGAGTGTGTGTGGTGATGTATAGATATCAATGTGGTCATGTGGATCATCAATGAACCTAGTGGAGATATAAATGTGTGGTTTAGGAAAATAACACATGCAATCACTCTAGGGGATCCATATATATGTGTCAAACCACCACATCATGGTCATAGGAGACCAAAAACCACATAGGAAAGCAGCTTCCAACATTATTGCATGCATGTTGCACCAGTGTGATAGAAGTTGCATCACACAGAATCCACTAGGGTGTGTGTGGTCATGTATATATCAATGTGATCCAAGTGGTAAACCATGGTGTAGAAGGCCAAAAAACAAATAGGAAAGCAACTTCCACATTGCATGCACTAGTGTGACAGAAGTTGCATCACAGAATCACTAGATCAGTAGGGTGTGTGTGTGGTCTATATATCAATGTGGTTTTGTAAAATAACACATGAAATAACTCTAGGGGATCCATATATATAAATGTCAAACCATCATGGTCATAGAGAGACCAAAAACACACCAGTGTGATAGAAGTTTGCATCTATCACAGAATTCACTAGAGTGTGTGTGGTCATGTAGATATCAATGTGGTTTTTGAAAAGAACACATATATGCAATGTGCAAAGACTCTAGGGGTATCCAAGTGTTAAACCATGCATGGTGTAGAAGCAAAACACACATAGGTAAAGCAACTTCCACACATTGCAATGCACCAGTGTGACAGAGAAGTTGCACCAAAGAATATAATCCACTGGAGTGTGTGTGGTCATGTATAGATATCAATGTGGTCATGTGGATCATCAATGACTCTAGTGGAGATATCAATGTGTGGTTTAGGAAAAGAACACATGCAATCATTCTAGGGGATCCATATATATGTGTCAAACCATCACGGTCATACAGAGACCAAAAACACACTAGTGTGACAGAATTTGAATCACAGAATCCACTGGAGTGTGTGTGGTCAGATATAGTTGTGGTTTTCGAAAAGAACACATATGCAATATACAATGACTCTAGGTGGATCCAAGTGGAAAACCATGGTGTATAAGAAGCAAAACACACATAGGAAATAAACTTCCACACATTGCAATGCACTAGTGTGATAGAGAAGTTGCATCATAGAATATAATGCACTAGAGTGTATGTGGTCATGTATATATATCAATGTGGTCATGTGGATCATCAATGACTCTAGTGGAGAGATATCAATGTGGTCATGTGGATCATCAATGACTCTAGTGGAGAGATACCAATGCGTGGTTTAGGAAAAGAACACATGCAATAACTCTAGGGGATCCATATATATATATGTTAAACCATCATGGTCATAGAGACCAAAAAACACATTAGTGTGACAGAAGTTGAATCACAGAATCCACTGGAGTGTGTGTGGTCAGATATCAATGTGGTGTTGGAAAAGAACACATATGCAATGTGCAATGACTCTAGGGGATCCAAGTGGCAAACCATGGTGTAGAAGAAGCAAAACACACATAGGAAATCAACTTCCACACATTGCAATGCACTAGTGTGATAGAGAAGTTGCATCATAGAATATAATCCACTGGAGTGTGTGTGGTCATGTATAGATATCAATGTGGTCATGTGGATCATCAATGACTCTAGTGGAAATATCAATGTGTGGTTTAGGAAAAGAACACATGCAATCACTCTAGGGTATCCATATATATATATATATTTGTCAGACCATCATGGTCATAGAGACCAAAAACACACTAGTGTGATAGAAGTTGAATCACAGAATCCGCTGGAGTGTGTGTGTGGTCAGATATCAATGTGGTTTTGGAAAAGAACACATATGCAATGTGCAATGACTCTAGGGGGATCCAAGTGGCAAACCATGGTGTAGAAGAAGCAAAACACACATAGGAAATCAACTTCCACACATTGCAGTGCACCAGTGTGATAGCGAAGTTGCATCATAGAATATAATCCACTAGAGTGTGTGTGTGGTCATGTATAGATATCAATGTGGTCATGTGGATCATCAATGACTCTAGTGGAGATATCAATGTGTGGTTTAGGAAAAGAACACATGCAATCACTCTAGGGGATCCATATATATATGTGTCAAACCACCACATTATGGTCATAGGAGACCAAAAACCACATAGGAAAGCAGCTTCCAACATTATTGCATGCATGTTGCACTAGTGTGACAGAAGTTGCATCACACAGAATCCACTGGGGTGTGTGTAGTCATGTATATATCAATGTGACCCAAGTGGCAAACCATGGTGTAGAAGACCAAAAACACATAGAAAAGAAACTTCCACATTTCATGCACCAGTGTGATAGAAGTTACATCGCAGAATCACTGGATCAGTAGGGTGTGTGTGTGGTCTATATATCAATGTGGTTTTGGAAAAGAACACATGTAATCACTCTAGGTGATCCATATATATATGTGTCAAACCATCATGGTCATAGAGAGACCAAAAACAGACCAGTGTGACAAAAGTTAGCATCTATCACAGAATTCACTTGAGTGTGTGTGGTCATGTAGATATCAATGTGATTTTTGGAAAAGAACACATATGTAATGTGCAATGACTAGGGGGATCCAATTGGCAAACCATCATGGTCATAAATGCCAAAAATGTGTGGTCATGTGTAGATATATATATATATATATCAATGTGGTTTTGGAAAAGAACAATGCAATGTGGTCATGTGGATCAATGACTAGTGGATATCAATGTGTGCAAATGACTCTAGGGGATCCATGTGTCAAACCATGGTGTACAAAAACCAAAAACACGTTGGAAAGATTTTTGGTCTACATGCATGCATGCATGGAGTATCTAGAGTAACAATGATTTACTAAAAAACTTAGAAGAAATTAAATCGAGTGTGGGTTTTGCATTTTCCATTGACATGCCTAAAAATGATTAACTGCAAAAGAAATCGAGCTGTGTATAGGTGCGTTTTGCATTCCCACTTGTGCATTTTGCATTGACACATGCGATGTACATGTTTCCCACCCTGCGTGCGCTCCCACCGCCCAACCGCCCCATCTCTCCTAGTCATTTAAAAGGCATCAGCCACACAGTCTCCCCATCATCTCCTAGTCATTTCTCCACACTCCATCCCACTCTTCCCTACAGTCCAAAGAACAGAAGGAAACCCTAGCAACAAGTATGAAATCATTTTCTCGTGAAGATGAAGAGATCAAGACCGGTTGTCACAGAGGACGCCAAGGTAATCATCCACAAGGAGGCAGCCAATGCCATCATCCAGAAGGAAGCAAATAACAAGGTCGAAGAGGAAGCGGTTGCAGATCCGGTGAAGGTTGCAGATAACAAGGTGGAATACGATTACTTTGACGCCAGCAAGGATGAAGAACCTACAGATCCGTTCGCATTCGAGCAAGAACCTAGCGATGGAGAACCGGAGGTAATTAGATCTGAACTGTGAATGGGGTTTTCAGATTTTACTGTTCATATTTTAATTTGTAGGGTTTTTTGATCTTGTAGAGTTTGATTAATTAATTTGTTCTCCGCCTAGTAGTTCTATGCTCATCATTTGTTGGTCGTTTTGATCTGCCCCTAGTCATTCCAGTCGCACATTTTCTAGTTTGATTTGATCTGCCCCTAGTAGTTCTAGGCACCTAGTAGTTCTATATATGCACATCTTTTGTTGGTCGTTTTGATCGATATTTTCTAGTGATATAATTTCATATGGAGTTCAGATCTCTTATCTAGGTTGTGTTCATGTTTTCTAATGTATAGTTTGATTTGTATGATAAAAGTCACATATATGTATAGTAATCATACGAGCTCCTGATTACAGTAACAGAAATTTAATGTCCATCTCTGTTATATTTAGGAAAACAAATCATATGTATAGATGCATTAAAATGCAGATAAATGTCCATCTCTATTATATTTAGGGAAACAAATTGTTAAATTCCTAATTAACTGAGTATATTTAGGAGAAAGAAAATTCCTATTTGTAAAATGTTCTAGTCATAACTTCTTTTTGTTTTTCCAATTTACTGATAAGATGAGTGGAAATAATTACTCCATCTGTCCTAAAAAAGGATGTCTCAGATTTCTTATTAAAATTTGGATGTATCTATATATATACTGAAACTTGTATAGATATTCATTCAAATTATTTGAAAGAAAACAATATAATTTTAACTTAAGTGGAGTATATATGTTAAATACTGATCATGCATGTTTAACCAATCTCTGTTATAGTAAGTTGTGTATTTATATGAACAGATGCATTAAAATAATGCTGATAAATTAAATTTCTCTTCGTAGTCCATCTCTGTTATTTGTTTAGGGAAACAAATTGCTAAATTCATAATACACTAAGTATATATTTATGAGAAAACAAAATCCTATTTATACCATGTTCAAACTGAATAAAACTAGCTAGTCATAACTTCTTTTTGTTTTACCAATTTATTGATAAGATAAATGGAAAGAATTACTCTATTTGTCCTAAAAAAGGACGTCTCAGTTTTGTTAAA
Organism: Avena insularis; assembly: GCA_023614405.1. Taxonomy (NCBI): domain Eukaryota; kingdom Viridiplantae; phylum Streptophyta; class Magnoliopsida; order Poales; family Poaceae; genus Avena; species Avena insularis. The sequence continues at coordinate 548,672,883 of CM042690.1, forward strand.
ATTTGGTTGTATCTTTATATACTGAAACTTATATAGATTCTTTCAAATTATTTGGAAGAACAGTATAATATTATATAGCACTTGGTTTATCATATATGTATGCAAAACAGATATATGTTTGATGGACTAGTTTGTTCAAAAGCTGGTTCAACTTGTGCGCACATGCTAAAATTAATCTCTCAACATAGCCCTTTCCTAGTTTTATCTCATGATCTCGGGAGAGTAATTTTTTTATTCACTGACTTATTCTCTCTACTTGCTAATTCGCAGGAACCAGATAGCAATGTCGGTGAAAGTATATGGTCCATGCACGCAAAAAGCCGCCACATCCTGAAGTAGATGAGGAATGGGAGGTTCCCCTTCCACCGAGGTGCAAACAAGTACAGGTGCCCCTTCTGCGTAAGAAGGATTGCGGAAGACCTGAACATAATCGTAAAACATGCCGGGGGCATTGCCCGTGGAGGACAGCGGTGTGCGAATCATACGAAGGCCAAGCGCGCTATCTTCATGGTTTACCTAAGCAAGTATGCCAACCTCGGTCACATTTCTCTATGGCCCTAACTTCTAGCTCCTGTTGCCTTAGATGCCTCCTGCTGCCGCCTCGTGTTGCCTCTGCTGCCGCCTCATGTTGCCTGGTGCTGCCTCCTATTTATGTAATGGGTGTACTGTTATAGTATATCATTTGAGTAGTGTAATTAAGTACTACTAGTAGTATGTGGTGGTTGTGATCGAACCTAATTAACTAGTACCTCTATATATTGTCAGTACCTTTTAAGTTGTTTGTTATGATTGTTCCTAGCTGCAGATATTTCTGACATTTCAAAAAAAAAATAGTGTGAATCCTTGAGAAACACACACGCGATTGTTACTGGTTTTGCAACAATATAGAAAACCCATGGTTACTGTTCCTGGTTGTACCATGTTTGGAATCAACAAAAGATAAATACACATTACTTTTGCAACCATGTTTTTTCCTAGTTTCGACAAGTTTGGTACAACAAGTTAAATACATCTCATGAATACTGAAAACAACTGACTAGCTAGCTATCTAACTAAACATCCAAGAAACTCATTTCTCTTACTGATTTCTAAAATGTCAAAACCAAGAGGAAGCAAAATACATCCATAATTCAATACTTATTTCCACAATTTCCAACAACAAAAAGAAGAACACACCCTAAAGTCACTGCCACACTAAACATCATCATGAATCAAACATGCTTGCATTCCATTTCTTTTCTCATTTTCTTCAACCTCAGTTTAGATATCTGCAGATCCGTGTCTCTATCTGCCAGCCTCAGCTTAATCATCATCTTATCATCTGCCTTCTTACATAGCTGGGCAAGCATCCTCTACATCTATGCTGGCCATGGGTTGTCCATCCAGTACAACTAACAAAAAACTTCATCTCGACAACCTAAAATTCTACCAATGTCTGCACCATAGGGGGCAACCTTCTTAGCAGGAACATGGTTGCACTGGCATCTCCAACTAGGATCTAGCTCCTTCCCACCAATCTCTTGATCTAGGATGGAAATTGGTAGCTCCCCATCGATTCCAACCCAACTCTATAGAACAAGTCATTGAAACTCTTAAATTCCCCTAACTGCTAGAACCCTAGCTAGAACAGATTCAGGGATGGAGCAAGATCTAATTTACCTGGTCCACAATGTTACCCTCTCTTGCTAGCTTGCGCATCCCCATGGCAGCCGAGATGTGGTAGCAACGGCAACAGAGATGTGACGGGAGTGACGACGGCTATGCGGTGCGGTGCAGTCTGGTGCGGTGTGGTCAGGGAAACGACTCATCATGGGGCCACTCGTCAGCTCCAGCATGGGCCCCACCTGTCGTTGGGTATTACGGGTCCCTTCCACACTCGCCCAAATCCACTTACCTCCCAGCGCTATGAAAACCCTCTCCAACGATGGCCGAATCCCCTCCCCGACCCTCCCCGACGATGGACAAATCTCCTCCCCTCCCCTCCCCGGCGATGGACAAACCCCCTCCCCTCTCATACCCTCCCCGGTGACGACCAAATCCCCTCCCTTCCCCTCCCATGCGATGACCAAATCACCTCCCCTCCCCTTCTCAGCGACGACCAACCACCCTCCCCTCCCTAGCGACGACGGCTGCAATGTAAGTGCTCCTCAACCTACTTCCCTTCACTGCGTCACCTCCTCATTCTAGGTTCACCACGTCAATGCTCCATCTAGGTCATCGGTGATGGATCTTGGCCTCAGTGTCACCGCCTCGTTCTAGGGCAGAGCGATGGCGTTGCTGTCTATGTCACTAGATGGTCTTGAAGTAGTCGCCAAATTAATGCCCCAAATTGTTGTTTTTCATAGCTATATGTTAGTGCTTATGGATAATGTTAGGATATTAACTGTTTACAACTGGCCAATGACTAATATGTGGCACTTAGCTTGTTGATGGGATGATCTCCATCTACCTAGTGTCTTTGTACAACCACTATGGCTCTACATCTCCTTGGTAGATACAGATTCATCTCATTGACTTGTGTGTGCTATCTTACTATGGAGCCCACATTATATATTGATGTAGGTCATTGTATTCTCTTCACATGCATTTTGCCAATGATTAAAGGGTGGCACTATCTATGTCCATGGGATAATGTGCGTATATCACTTGTTTTGTACAAACACATTTGTTGTGCATGCTTCTTGCTATAGGCTTGATCATCTCATTGATTTATGTGCGATTTGTTTGTATGAGGACCACCAAATTGATGTTTTTTCATAGCTATATGTTAGTGCTGATAGATAATCTTATGATATTAACTATTTACAAATGGCCAATGACTAATATGTGGCACTTAGCAGGTTGATGGGATCATCTACATCTACTTAGTGTCTTTGTACAGCCACTATGGCTCTACATCTCCTTGGTAGATACATATTCATCTCATTGACTTGTGTGTGCTATCTTATTATGGATCCCACATTATATATTGATGTAGGTCATTGTATTCTTTTCACATGCATTTGGCCAATGATTAAAGGGTGGCACTATCTCTATCCATGGGATAATGTGCATATAGCACGTGTTCTGTACAAACACATTTGCTGTGCATGCTTCTTGCTAGATTATCTCATTGATTTATGTGTGCTTTGTTAGTATGAGGCCCAAATTGATGTTTTTCATAGCTATGTTAGTGCTAAGGGATAATATTATGATTTTCACTGTTTACAACTGGTCAATGATGAAAATGTGGCACTTTGACTGTTGATGGGATGATAGGCATCTACTTACTATCTTTGCATGGCCACTATGGTTGTACATGCTCCTTGGTATATACAGATTCATCTCATTGGACAATGCTTGTAGTTGTGACCAAACCATATGCTTTTAAATTTGATTTTTGTAGTTCACTAATTATTATTTGATTCTTCTAGTTAGCAAGTCTCCAAATGGCTGCACTGTCAAGGGAAGAATTAGAAAGAGGCGCCTGTAGAAACTATGAATACTGCAAAATGGAAGGTCTGATGCAGAAGGAGCCTACTGTACAACATAGCATCGAAATGCAGGTTTTAAAATTGTTGCTACTGACTCTAAGATAATAGTTAAACCTACTGTACAGCAGCAAAACAAAACATTAATTCTAATTACTGCAATGTCCATTTAGGTTTCTAAAACAAACACTGGCTTAATCGATGTCACATCCGATGATGATTATGATGTGAAGCAACCTGTAGTCAAGAGACCTAAGAAAGTGAGGTTCACAGCATCTGATGATGATGTGAAGCAACTAGTCAAGAGAACTAAGAAAGCAAGGTTCGGAGCACCTGATGCTGTGGTTGTTAGAATCGACAAAGATAAGAAAACTAGGATCCCAACTCAAGTGTTTAAATTATAATATGTTTAATGTATATATAGTCTATTTCTTTTCGGAGTTTAGTTCCATATATCATTTAGACATTCATCATTATTGCCTAACAGGATCTGGCGTTGTGTCTAGTATGCAAGAGCAATTGCAAATCCAGGTTGTCATCGGGCATGTCCTTTTGTATCTACTTGTCAGAGTCAGGGGGGTTCTAGAACTCAGTGGTAAGTGGTAACAAGCAATTTTCTTTCAAACTATACTGTAAGTCTGTAACCGTTTGGTTAATGTCTGATTCTTTTGTTTTTGGTGCACAGACTGTGCCATGCAATTCAAGGTTCATGTTCAATCTAGCCACAGCTGAATGTGAGAGTGTGCCCTTCATGGTGCTTGGGAGCACCTACAATATTGACCTCGAGAAAAGAAAGAACATGACTATCATGGCAGGTGAAGGATGGAAGCAATTCATTACACAAAACGATCTTATCGGAGAAGAAATGTTATGTTTTTCTTTGATAAGACCCATGCTGAGGATAACTATTCTCTATATATGTGGTCTTGGTGGCGAGGAAGACGTATATGAATCTATGGTTGTCGCCCAAAGATGCCACCTTACCGATGATGAGAAGGAACAACTCCTACCTACCCTACCACTAATCAACACCTTCATCAGGTTCAATTTGTGACTCGTTTGACAAGGACAAATCTTGTCCAACATAAGATGGTATGTAAATTACCTTTTGTTTGTTCCTTGTATGGATCCATATATAACTTGTGGTGGTCGTCGTCTGACATGATTACTTCTTCTTTTTAATCTACAACATTACATCGCAGAGATTACCTACGAAAGTGGTTTCCTCCATGGGCATCCCTGATGATGGCGTGGCTGGAGTACAACTAGGAGATTTTGACATCACCCCAATTGCAAACAAGACTGACCTAGATGGTCGTTCCGTCTTTAGCAATCAGGGGTGGAAGAAAGTCCACCAGAGTGAAGATGATCTAAAGGTTGGACAAGCCATGCTAATCACTGGCACGAAGACCACAAAAGAGATGTTGGACGTGAAGTTTGTGTTCGAGACCATCTAGAGTGTAGTTGTGGTTGGGAACTGTTAAGTTTATCTAGTACAACGTAGTCTACAACAGTTAATTAGTCATTCGAAACCTAGTGTATATATATAATATATTTGCCTGTTTAGTCTACTTTTGGAAGATTTTGTGGGGTATGGTTATGATTGTGTGAACTAGAAGCTACTACAAAGAATTATATGGAAGCTACTAGTACAAAAGAATTCTGAAAGATTTCCTGTCCACATGCATTCCGGTCGTTTGGGCTGCTCGCGAGAGGGTCCCTCGTCACGAGTTCGAGAGATTTCCATGAGACTTTGATCTCCGTTAGATTTTTGAATCAGTAATTACAATAACTTGAGTACTATGATTGTAAAAGTTGGAAGATAGTACTTGCACATAATTCTAAAAGCTAACATAGAGAATTCTGAAAGAAGCTACTAAAAATAAATACTTTGAATTCTGAAAGTACTAAAATTAAATACATTACAATTTTATCTGAAAGATAATACGCATACTGCTGAGCGAAATAATATAAATACAATACAAATTTCTACTTCGAAATAGACCTGAAAATGCCAGCAAATAACCTAGGATGAATATAGGATTCATTCTCCCCTACTCCCGCGTGCTGCAACACATGTTTAGAGAACTCTCTCCGTCTGCAATGTGCTGCCAGTATCTCGTCCAGAGGGTAAGGCCTCGGTGTATATTCCAGACTTAAGCCATACATTACCATTGTTGGTTCCTCTTCCCAGGCTTAAACCTCATGATCGTACAGTCTGATATAATTCCTGTAGTATATGCAACCGAGTTTGGCTGTGGGGTGTAACCTGGTGTCAATGGAGATAGACCGATGGTAATCAACAAAGAGGGCATGACTTACAATGTCACCGACGGCCTAGAGAGAGCGGTTCTCCGTGTCCACCCGGTACAACACTAGTTACCCTTTGGTGAAATCCCTGTTCAACACAAGAAGCAGATCACCATCTGACTCCACTTTGTAAAATCTGTAGGTTCCACGTACCTATTCAAAGACTAGGGCTGAAATTATTTTGACCATCGTGACAGTGCTCACACGCTGCTCTAACTGGATGTTGGTCGACATGATGTCTCCATTCTCAAGTAATGCATATACTTCCCCTCAGAATGTGGTCATGCAGACCAGAAACATATCAGGTGGTGGCAAATACATTCCTTCTCCAAATGATTCATTGAATTGCCCAATTGGGGTGCTCTCATCGGCCCATGCAATAATATAGAGATAATTTGTGCAAACGAATACCTTCGTCAGGGACTTCGTCACAACAACGGATTGCATAAGATCATATGGTATTTGTGCTTGAAACTTAGTGTTAGACTTATGAGTGATTGGGTTCAAAAGCCAAATCTTGTACGGCTCCACCCTCTGAGAAAGCACGATAATGCCATGAGAAACATCGACGAAGTAGAATATTTTGGAAGAAGAGGACATCAGTTAGCACTAAGATGTTTACAATGGAAAATACAAATAAATGAATGTTATATATATATCGGATGTGAATGTGAACCTGCGATGGACGTCCATTAGATTCGTCCTAAAGCAACAACCAGTGGCAAAGTTGAGGAAGGTGAAGTCGCTGACGTCTGGAAGTGTGTGATCTATCATGATCCAGTTGTGGAGATGGAATTTGGGCACTTTTAAAGTGCGACGCCAATCGGAGCAGACTTCCCGACAAGCAGCATATATGTTGATGTACTCCTCTTTCTCTAGCAAGTAGTCGGTGATCTTGCGAAGTGGGTCGGCCGAGAGTTCGGACTAGTTCCTCTTCATCCGGCTACTTGCCATGGCTTACATGCTGGAATGTTTTGATCGAGGAAGAAAGAAGAACTACCACTACGAGGCGAAGAACAAGAGGATAAGAGATGTGGGAGACGAAGCGGAACTGCCACTGCGAGGAGATGAGGGAGACGAAGCGGAACTACCACTACGAGGAGACAAGGGAGAAGAAGTGGAACTGCCACTTCAAGTTTGGATCAACGAGTTTTTTTGGAACTAGCGCGTGAACTAGCCATGCGCTGCATGCAAGTTTTGATCAAACGGACTGATATGTGGGACCGGCTAAAAAATCACCCCTAGATTCTGTGAAGTGCTACCGTGCATAGTGCGCTAACAGGTGGGGTTCAAGCATGGAGGAGATGGTCGATGCGAAAAAGGTGTTGAACATGTGCCGTGACGAAATCCACGACGAATTTGGCACCAGACAAAATGGCAAACTGGGCTTCAGGGCCTCGGACAAAATCTGCGACAAATTTGCCACGACGAAACCAAGGAACGTCATGGATAACCGGGCTGGAGGGGCTTGGACCTTGTTGTGACGAACCGTTCTAGAATGTTAGGGATCTGCAATGTTTTTAGGTCGCGTCATAAAATAAACCATCATCCAATTCTTGTAGTGTGCATGTGAGAAGCATTTGCATGTGGATGACCCACTCATCAACGAACTGCTTGCTTGTCGAGACGGCATCGAGATGACAACTAGACGTGGAATATCCAAGATCATTATCCAGATAGATTGTACCTTTGTGGTGAATAGGATGAGGGAGGATAGGGAGTCCAGATTTATTGGGGCTCATATTGTTAAGGAACTGAAGGAGTTATGTAGTGTTTTCCAGGAGGTCACGTTTCTTCATATAGGTAGAGAGGGTAATAAAGCGGCACATTTTTGTGCCAAGGAAGCTTTAAGTGTATGTTTTTCTCGCTTTGATGTAATGCCTGGATTCCTGGCTGGCGTGATCCAGTCTGAGTGTAACTGCTGTCTCGTTTAATAAAGCAGTGGATTACGATAAAAAAAGTTCGTTGTCCGTTGAAAATGGCTCTTCGGTTTTCTATTTCCGTTTAGAATATTACATCTCTATTCATTTCCGTAAAATACCGCTTTCATTTCCTTTTTGGCTCTTGATTCTCTTTTCTCCATAAACGAACGGAAAGGACTATCCAATTTTTACCCAGTCTAACCCGTCCCATTTGTTAATGGAACAACACAACACAACAACAAAACAAGTTACTCTGACAACTATAGCTCTTTTGGGAAATTCATGAGGTAGTGTATAATCCTGAGATTTCTTTAGGATGCATATAGCCAGTAAACCTTGTTGGGCCAGGGACTTAGGGGGTACCCTGATCCACTAGAAGCTGGGTCGTCAGTCAGCCTGGCAGATTGCCCCACGAGGGTGGCATCAGACCCCTCGGTCACTCGATGAGGGGATCCCCACCCGAGGGAACTCTTGAGAGGGATCCTCATCCACGATCCCCTTTCAGGAGGGTTTGCGGGTCACTTTCGTCCCTCCAGGGTCAAGCAAGTAATCTGAACACCCTGGAGGAAGACGACAGCCCCAACGGGAGCATTGGGTACCGCACTGACACAACTACCATGTGTTGGGTCCGCAACATAGAAAACAAAAAAATTCCTACGATGAGAACTATACGCCAAGATCTATCTACTAGATACAAAGCAATAGGTGGACATACATCCATGGAGAACTTACCCTCGAAGACAACGAGTTTTGTTAACGAGTAGGAACTCGTGGTTGATGTAGTCGTACGCTTGCCGATCTCAAGATCGTGTGGAAGTCCGAGCGCCGCAAATCAGCAGCGCATCCGTCCTCGCACACACGTTCAAGCCACCGGACAACCTCCACCTCCTCTCTTCAGCGAATCAGCGGAAGCAAAGAACTCCTTCAGATTTAAGGCCACCGGGAACATGTATCTCGCTAATCCGAGACCATGGGGGAATATCTAGAGGGGGAGAGAGATCCTTCACGAGGAGGTGTGTTTTGTGAGAGGGGAGAGGGGGGCTTTATATAGGAGGGAGGGAGACCCCTCCCCTCCCATAGCTGGCACATGAGGGGGGGACTCCTCCCCTCCTTCATTCATGTGGTGAACCTCCACTCACATAAACATGGCCTCCACCCAAAATCCCACTCACATGTATTTAATTTCCACCAAATTAAATGTAACTCTCAATTAATAAAACTCTTTTATTTATTTTATTCAGAATTTTGTTAATTACTTTAATTAACAAACATTCACATAAAACCCCTTGCAACATTTCAATATCACATGCAGAACCACTTTAATTTCACCCGAAACAATTCCGGTTTCTATCGAAACAATTCCTGTTTCTATCGAAACATTTCCTGCGCTTTGCAAACCTTTTGTATGGAACATATGTGCTCCTAAATGGTGTCCGGCAACCCTTAAGTGTGTCACCCTACGGTTCGCGAATAATGCAGACATGATTGAGACTCCTCTCAGATCAATAATCAGAAGCGGGACCTGGAGATCCATACTGACTCCTGCATATTCAACGATGACTTCTGTGATCGTGAGAACCTTTAACGTCAGCAATTTAATCCCTTTGTCTCATGATATAATACATGTCCGAGATTCGATCATCGGTATCCAAATACCTAGTTTGATCTCGTTACCGACATGCACTCTTTTCTCGTTCCCGTGATATAACATTCTAGTGATCACATCACTTGCTTGCAAGCTATCTTAATGTGATATCACCGAGAGGGCCCAGATTATATCTATCCGTCATCGGGATTAACAAATTCCACTCTTGATCCATGAGCCTCAACATAACACCTTCAGAGCACTGAACCCACCTTTATGGTCACCCTGTTACGGTGTGACGTTTGATGTTATCAAGATACTCTTCCGGTGTTAGCAATTAACATGATCTCATGGTCTAAGGACTAAGACTACTTTGTATGATGTTATAGCAATATAAACATAATGACTTGATCGTAATGCTATACTTCGGATGAATGTTCATCACATCATTTCACAAATGTTGTGACCTTGTTATTAACAACATCCAATGTCCATGATCAGGAAACTTTGATCATCTTGTTAATCAACAAGCTAGTCTATAAGAGAGGCATAACTAGGAACCCTTTTGTTTATTAAACACACATGTATTGATGTTTCCTATCAATTCAATTATAGCATGCAAAATAAACATCTATCATATATAAGAAATACATAATAACAACTTTATTATTGCCTCTCAGGGCATATTTCCTTCAGTCTCCCACTTGCACTAGAGACAATAATCTAGTTTATATAGTGATAAATCTAACACCCATGGAGTTCTGGTGTTGATCATGTTTTGCCCTAGGGAGTACTTTAGTCAACGAATCTGCTACATTCAGGTGCGTGTGCACTTTACAAATCTTTATGTCTCCATCCTTGACATGCTCGCGGATGGAGTGAAACCGGCGCTTAATATGCTTGGAATTCTTGTGAGACCTTGGTTCCTTGGTGTTGGCTATGGCTCCATTATTGTCACAATAGATCACCATTGGGTCCAACGCACTAGGAACCACACCTAGTTCCGTTATGAAATCCTTCATCCAAACCACTTCCTGCGCTGCTTCTGAAGCAGCAACATATTCTGCCTCCGTCGTTGATCCAGCCACCATAGGTTGTTTGGAGCTCCTCCAACTAACTGCTGCTCCGTTCAAGATAAATACGTATCCAGATTGAGACTTAGAGTCATCCGGATCAGTGTCAAAGCTAGCATCGACATAACACTTAGCGACTAGCTCTTCTCACCTCCGTATACAAGAAACATATCCTTAGTTATTCTCAAGTACTTAAGGATATTGTTGACCGCTATCCAGTGTTCCGAACCTAGATCAGATTGGTACCTACTAGTCAAACTAATAGCATGTGCCACATCCGGTCTTGTACATAGCATGGCATACATTATAGAGCCTATGGCTGAGGCATAGGGGATCTTATCCATTATCTCTTTCTTCCGGCCAGAGCGGACTTTGAGTCTTACTCAATGTCTTGCCTTGCAACATAGGTAAGTACCCTTTCTTACTTCCGTCCATATTAAACTTCTTTAATATCTTATCAAGGTATGTACTCTGCGATAGCCCAATTAGGCGTCTTGATCTATCTCTATAGATTTTAATGCCTAATATATATGAAGCTTCACCAAGGTCCTTCATCGAAAATTTGTTGTTTAGATAACTTTTAACACTGTTTAAAAGATCTATATCATTTCCAATCAATAATATGTCATCCACATATAATATCAGGAATGCCACATTGCTCCCACTCACTTTCTTGTAAATACAAGCCTATCCATAAGTTTGGACAAATCCAAACTCTTTGATCACCTCATCAAAGCGGAGATTCCAACTCCGGGATGCTTGCTTCAGTCCATAGATGGATCGCTGAAGTTTGAACACCTTATCAGCATCCTTAGGATCGACAAAACCCTTAGGTTGTATCATATACAACTCTTCTTCTATATTACCATTGAGGAACACAGTTTTGACATCCATCTGCCATATTTCATAATCGAAATATGCAGCAATTGCTAACATAATCCTAACCGACTTAAGCATCACTACGGGAGAGAATGTCTCATCGTAGTCAACTCCTTGAATTTGTCGAAACCCCTTTGCGACAAGTCGAGCCTTATAGATGGTTACATTACTATCAGCATCAGTTTTTCTTTTGAAAATCCATTTATTCTCAATGGCCTTTCGATCGTGAGGTAAGTCCACCAAGGTCCAAACCTGGTTTTCGTACATGGATTCCATCTCGGATTTCATGGCTTCTAGCCATTTGTTGGAATCAGGGCTCATCATCGCTTCTTCATACGTCGCAGGGTCATCTATTTCATCAATCATGAAATTCATAACAGGATTGCCGTATAGTTCAGGAGCTGCACGTGTCCTGCTTGACCTGCGAGGTTCGGTAGTGTCCTCTTTCGGAGTTTCATGATCAATATCATTAGCTCTCTCTTCATTAGGTGAAGTCAACTCCGAAACAACTTCCGGAGCTGCGCTACTCGTCATTTCATGAAGATAAGGTTCAATAACCTCTTCGAGTTCTACCTTCCGACTACTCACACCTTTCGCGAGAAACTCCTTCTGAAGAAAGGATCCATTCTTGGCAACAAAGACCTTGCCCTCGGATCTGTGATAGAAGGTATACCCAATCGTTTCCTTAGGGTATCCTATGAAGACGCATTTTTCCGCTTTGGGTTCGAGTTTATCCGGTTGAAGTTTCTTCACATAAACATCGCATCCCCAAACTTTAAGAAATGACAGCCTAGGTTTGTTTCCAAACCATAATTCATACGGTGTCTTTTCAACGGATTTAGATGGTGCCCTATTTAAAGTGAATGCAGAGGTTTCCAGTGCACAACTCCAAAATGATAGTGGCAAGTCAGTCAGAGACATCATAGATCGAACCATATCCAATAAAGTACGATTACGACGTTCTGACACACCATTACGTTGTGGTGTTCCGGCAGGCGTGAGTTGTGAAACTATTCCACAGTCTTTCATATGTGTGCTAAACTCGTAACTAAGATACTCTCCTCCACGGTCAGACCGCAGAAATTTGATCTTTCTGTTACGATGATTTTCCACTTCATTCTGAAATTCTTTGAACCTTTCAAAGGTTTCAGACTTATGTTTAATCAAATAGATATACCCGTATCTACTCAAATAATCCGTGAAAGTAAGAAAATAACGATATCCACCTCGCGCCGACACACTCATTGGTCCATACACATCAGTATGTATGATTTCCAATAAATCTGTCGCCCGTTCCATTGAACCAGAAAACGGCGTTCTAGTCATCTAGCCCATAAGGTATGGTTCACATGTATCAAATGATTCAAAATCAAGTGATTCCAAAAGTCCATCAGAATGGAGTTTCTTCATGCATTTAATGCCAATATGACCTAGACGGCAGTGCCACATATATGCAGATATATCATTATCAAGTTTAATCCTTTTAGCATCAACATTATGAATATGCGTAATACTACTATCGAGATCCAATAGAAATAAACCATTCAACATAGGTGCATGACCATAAAAGATATTATTCATATAAATCGAACAACCATTGTTTTCAGACTTAAACGAATAACCACTTTGCATCAAACATGATCCGGATACAATGTTCATGCTCAGTGCAGGCACCAAATAACAATCATTCAGGTTTATAACTAATCTCGATGGCATATGGAGAGGCAGCGTTCCAACGGCGATCACATCAACTCTTGATCCATTGCCGACCCGCATCGTGACCTCATCCCTTGCTAGTTGTCGCTTGTTCCGCAGCCCCTGAACCGAGTTACATATATTAGCAACTGATCCTGTATCAAATACCCAGGTGCTACTGCGAGTACTAGTCAAGTACACATCAATAACATGTATATCACATATACCTTTGTTTGCCTTGCCGGCCTTCTTGTTCGCCAAATACTTGGGCGATTCTTCAATGGCCATCCCTTGCAATAGTAGCACTCGATGTCGGACTTAGGGCCAGCTCGGGGTTTCTTTTCGCGCGACAGCAGATTTGCCTTCTTCCTTCGCGCCTTTTCTTGTCCTTCTTGAAACCGGTGGTCTTATTGATCATCAACACTTGATGTTCTTTCCTAATCTCCACTTCTGCAGTCTTAAGCATTGACAGAAGCTCGGGAAGGGACTTCTTCATGCCCTGCATATTATAGTTCATCACGAAGCTCTTGTAGCTAGGTGGCAGAGATTGGAGAACACGATGTATGCCTAAGTCAATGGGAATCGTTATTCCCAAGGACACAATCTTATCGGCGTACCCAGACATTTTGAGTACGTGCTCACTAACGGAGCTATTCTCTTCCATCATGCAGCTAAAGAACTTTTCAGAAGCATTATAACTCTCTACGATAGCATGGGTATCGAAAATCATTTTCAATTCTCCCATGGTATCAAAGGCATTGCCATTTTCGAAACGTTTTCGAAGTTCTGGCTCTAGCCCATACAGTATGCCGCAATGAACTAAGTTGTGGTCCTCCTGACGAGTTATATAGACGTTCTTTTCCTTGTCAGGGGCATCAGGAGCTGGTGGGGGGCCTAGCGGCGCCTCTAGCACATATTGCTTTTGTGCATCAGTGAGGAGAATCCTCAAATTCATAGCCTAGTTGGTGAAGTTGCTACCATTCGCAGCAAGCTTCTCTTTCTCCATGAACACATTGAAATTAAAAGCAGATGGTGCCATCTACAACAGAATTTGTAAAATATATTTACACTAAGTTTATGATAGATTGAGTTCAACTAATCCAAATTACTAATGAACTCCCACTCAAAAACGACATCCCTCGTGTCCTTTTGGTGATTACATGAACTAAATCCACTACACCAAGTCCGATCATCACGTGAGTCGGTGTAGCTTCAAAGTCGAGCATCTATATGGGCATCATATCAACTATATGACTCATGATTAACCTTTCGGTCCGTGTTCCGAGGCCATGTCTGTACATGCTAGGCTCGTCAAGTAAGAACCTTAGTATTCGCGTGTGTAAAACTGTCTTACACCCGTTGTATGAAAGCGTAGAGTCGAGAACACCCGATCATCACGTGATGCCTCAAAACACGATCCACAAAACGGTGCATACTTAAGGAAGAACACATTTTATCTTGATATCTAAATGAGGGATCATCTTATAATGCTACCAAAAGCGCCAAACTAGCAATATAAGATGCTAACATCTAATGTGTGAAGTGAGGTAATATGGTCCATGCATTTGATCTCTATCATTTGCATCGTGGTCTGATCTGTATCATTCCTTTGTGTGTAAGGCCAAGGTCTATGGAACTTACACGTTAAGTGAGTTGTAAGAGTATCTATCATACATCTACTTACAACAATACCATATCAAGACACTAGCCCAGCAACGATCTAAACTAGACGCCTCTAATTTATCAATTGCAAGTTTTACGTGGCTTAGGGCTTTCGGAGATAGAACCAGTCTTACCTACGAACATGAACCACAACGAGGATAACCAAGTTATTAGCAACTCATTGTAAATCAGATATTGACTATAGTAGGAGAGACAGACACCCGTTAGCCACTTATACAAAACTACTTGCATGTCAGTCGTGGAACCGGTCTCATGTACGATGACATGTAAGGTTGGTCCGGGCCGCTTCATCCCACTATGCCACCAATATCCAAAGTACATAGAAGATGCAATAACAGGATCATCATCGCCCACATATAAACATATGTGTACTACCCGTGCAAAGCACCTACGCATAGATCAGGCTCTGATACCACTGTTGGGTCTGCAGCATAGAAAACAAAAATTTTCCTACGATGAGAACTATACGCCAAGATCTATCTACTAGATACAGAGCAACGGGTGGACATACATCCATGGAGAACTTACCCTCGAAGACAACGAGTTACATTAGCAGTAGGAACTCGTGGTTGATGTAGTCGTACGCTTGTCGATCTCAAGATCGTGTGGAAGTCCGAGCGCCGCAAATCAGCAGCGCATCCGTCCTCGCACACACGTTCAAGCCACCGAACAACCTCCACCTCCTCGCTCCAGCGAATCAGCGGAAGTAGCAACTCCTTCAAGACGCAAGGCCACCGGGAACATGTATCTCGCTAATCCGAGACCATGGGGAATATCTAGAGGGGGAGAGAGATCCTTCACGAGGAGGTGTGTTTTGTGAGAGGGGAGAGGGGGGCTTTATATAGGAGGGAGGGAGACCCCTCCCCTCCCATAGCCAGCGCATGAGGGGTGGGACTCCTCCCCTCCTTCATTCATGTGGTGAACCTCCGCTCACATAAACATGGCCTCCACCCAAAATCCCACTCACATGTATTTAATTTCCACCAAATTATATGTAACTCTCAATTAATAAAACTCTTTTATTTATTTTATTCAGAATTTTGTTAATTACTTTAATTAACAAACATTCACATAAAACCCCTTGCAAAATTTCAATATCACATGCAGAACCACTTTCTGCAATATCACCCAAAACAATTCCGGTTTCTATCGAAACAATTCCTGTTTCTATCGAAACATTTCCTGCGCTTTGCAAACCTTTTGTCTGGAACATATGTGCTCCTAAATGGTGTCCGGCAACCCTTAAGTGTGTCACCCTACGGTTCACGAATAATGCAGACATGATTGAGACTCCTCTCAGATCAATAATCAGAAGCGAGACCTGGAGATCCATACTGACTCCTGCATATTCAACGATGACTTCTGTGATCGTGAGAACCTTTAACATCAGCAATTTAATCCCTTTGTCTCATGATATAATACATGTCCGAGATTTGATCATCGGTATCCAAATACCTAGTTTGATCTCGTTACCGACATGCACTCTTTTCTCATTCTCGTGATATAACATTCTAGTGATCACATCACTTGCTTGCAAGCTATCTTAATGTGATATCACCGAGAGGGCCCAGAGTATATCTATCCGTCATCGGGATTGACAAATTCCACTCTTGATCCATGAGCCTCAACATAACACCTTCATAGCACTGAACCCACCTTTATGGTCACCATGTTACGGTGTGACGTTTGATGTTATCAAGATACTCTTTCGGTGTTAGCAATTAACATGATCTCATGGTCTAAGGACTAAGACTACTTTGTATGATGTTATAGCAATATAAACATAATGACTTGATCGTAATGCTATACTTCGGATGAATGTTCATCACATCATTTCACAAATGCCGTGACCTTGTTATTAACAACATCCAATGTCCATGATCAGGAAACTTTGATCATCTTGTTAATCAACAAGCTACTCTATAAGAGAGGCATAACTAGGAACCCTTTTGTTTATTAAACACACATGTGTTGATGTTTCCTATCAATACAATTATAGCATGCAAAATAAACATCTATCATATACAAGGAATACATAATAACAACTTTATTATTGCCTCTCAGGGCATATTTCCTTCACCATGTGCTCCCCTTTGGCTAAAGGTGGGGATGACGAAGCCCCGACAATGGAGGCCATGTCACCCCATTTTTTGTGTAAAGAGTCGGTGGACGGTGTGTCCCCCGCGGAAGGACATCATCCATGACCGTAGACCCATGGAAGACCGACACCCCTGAAGGTCATGGACTCTGTTCAGGTAAAGTGGTCTTGTAGACTGGTTCCCCTTGGGCGGAAATGTGGTAGCCCTTCCCTCCCAAAGATTGGGGAAGAGGCTCGGCGCCATAATAAAAGGGGAGCCCTCCAAACCTTAGAGGGGGATCAATCCTTGCAATCTGAAACCCTAAGTTACAACCTCCATTGTACCCCCGCGAAGCATCGTGAGCAATATAACCAAGCAAGGGTAGGGGCTTTACCTCCTCATGAGGGTCCTGAACCTGGGTAAAAAACTACCATGTCAACTCTTTGTCGTGTGCGAGCTTCATCGCTGCCTCCGTCATCGAGGAGATCTAGACGCATATTCAACCCCCTCACGAATCAAGGGTTTGTTGGACCCCTCATTCCTTCACGGAACGTCAATCTACGACATTTTGCATGCTAGGTAGGGGTCTGAGGCGCGCTTTCGAGATCTTCACAAACCTCATTGGCATGGTGTCCCACGCCGAGACGCGGATCGAGCCGGGAGTGGACCCCCACGGTGCATCCGCACTGGGGGCTGCATTGCTTGAAACACAAAGGTTGCTTTGCTACATGAAGGAGGCGGCTAAAAGGACGACATAGCGTGCTTGCCTCGCGAGCTTCTCAGTGGCATGGACTCTGCGTCCACACCTATGGTCGATGGTGCCGACCAGCGGTCTCTACCCTGGATACCAGGAGAACGCGCTAAATGCCACCAGGAAGAGCCATAGGTCATCGCCTGCATAATCGGCGGGTCCCAAGATCTCGCCTCTAGGCGACACTTCAAGCAGCTCTCTCATGAGCTCGTGGTGGCAAGGCCCAGCGCTACCGCTTCATGGTTCAGATGGTCGCAGTAGCCCATCTCCTTCATCATAGAAGACCACCCTATTTCCACCCAGGTAGTGGGTGTCATACCAATGGTGTGTACTCCCACCATCAATGACATTGCCATCGCTAAAACGCTCATCGACGTCGGTGCTAAACTGAACATGCTCTCAGAGGAGACATTCAGGAGGATGCAGATGCCGCATGCTCGGCTAATTCTAGTGCTACCATTCTGCGGGATGATGGAGGGAATCGCCATGCCCATCGGGAAGGTGCGACTCCCCGTCATGTTTGGAACGCGCGGCAAATCCGCACCGAGCTCATCGAATTTTTCCTCGCCCACATCAGCTTGTTGTACACCTCCATCCTAGGTTACCCTGCACTAGCCAAGTTCATGGCGGTCACCCACAATTCCTACAACATCATCAAGATGATGGGCGGCAACAGGGGTACCATCTCAATCTGCTGCGATGAAAGGGAAGCCATGCACTCCCTGAAGCGGGCCTACAAGGGAGCCATGGCTGCATGCCATGAGGAGGAAGGCGCTTCTAGCAACAGCAAGGCACCCGCGAGGAAAAAGCGGACGCCCACCGAGGAAGCTGCGAGAGCTAAAAAGGCCGTACCAACTATCCTCACCGAGGATAAGTTCACGTACTCCACTAGCATGGCTAGAAAAAAGAAGTTGTTGTTCTCACAGGAACGCATGGCGATAAAACAGGTCCCCCTGGACCCCGCTGACTGGGGGCTACCATCACCATAGGGGCTCACCTCTTGGCCGAGCAGAAGGATGCGCTCGTGCCCTTCTTGCGAGCGAATGCTGATATGTTCATCTGGACACCGTCGGACATGGGTAATCGAGCACCACCTAGCAGTGTGCCCCCGATGCGTCCTATGAAGCAGAAGGTGCGCCGCCAGTCCCCCAAGAAGTAGTAGTTCATCATCGCGGAGATGGAGAAACTCATCAAGGTAAACCTTGTCCATGAAGTCACACACACTGACTGGATGTCTAACTTGGTGGTGGTCCCAAAGGTCACTAGCGGGGGACGACTCTGCATCGACTTCACTTACCTCAATAAGGCATGCCCCAAGGATCCATACTCACTGACCAGGATCGACCAGATAGTGGCTTTCACGGCGGGTTGCAACCTCCTGTGCTTCTTGGATGCCTTCTCAGGCTACCATCAGATCCAGATGGCCAAGGAAGACAAGGAGAAGACAACTTTCATCACCCCTGTGAAGTATTCTACTACACCATCATGCCGTTCAGCCTAAAAAACGTTGGCACAATCTTCTAGAGGCTGATGCGTATTGCCTTGGGAACACAGATGGGCAAGAATGTGGAAGCCTACATCAACGATATCATGGTCAAAACCCGCGAGAAGGACACGCTGGTGGCGGACCTCGAGGAGACCTTTGCCAATCTAGGCAAGGTCAACATCAAGCTCAACCCAGCCAAATTCGTATTCGGGGTCCCATTGAGCAAGCTTCTGGATTTCTTGGTGTCGCATCGCGGAATTTAGGCGAACCCCAAAGAAACAAGACCATTGAGGATATGTGACCTCCTAAATGGCTCAAGGACATGCAACGCCTGGCAGGGTGTATGGAGGTGTTAGGAAGATTCATCTCTAAGCTCGGCAAGAAGGCCTTACCTTTCTTTAAGATCATGAAAAGATCAGGCAATTTCCAATGGACTCCTGAGGCGGCTGAGGCTTTCGAAGGCGTCAAAAGATACCTCAGAAGCCCTCCCATCATGGTGGCTCCACGGACTCACGAGCCTTTGTTTCTATACCTGGCGGCCACCCTGCAAATAGCTAGAGTCATCCTTGTTGCCAAGCACGAAGAGCATGTCAAGGAGAAAAGGAGAGCTGCGGCACCCAAGTCTCTAGCAGGTATGGGTGCTACAGCTCATGAGGCTGCTGGAGGGGCTGCTGATGTCTCGGGGCCTTGCAAGGAAGGAACCCTCGTCGAGGTCATGGTCGGCCCTCAAGAGGGCTCTCTGGCCGCATCAAAGGCCACAGAGCTAGTGCAACATCCGGTCTACTTCATTAGCACGATGCTTCATGATGCTCGTGAGCGCTACCCGATGCAGCAGAAGTTCCTGTACGCACTCCTCATAGCCTCACGGAAACTATAGCACTACTTCCAAGGCCATCCCATCAGGGTGGTAACTAAATTCCCCTAGAGACAATCCTGCATAACCCTAACGCCACGAGACACGTAGCTGAGTGGGTGATCGAGTTGCAGCCCTTCTAGCTAACATTCGACATATCCCCCACCGTCAGGGGTAGGGATCTTGCGGAATTTTCCACGGAATGAATTGATCCATTTGTGGAGGAGGTCAAGGAGGAAAAGGTCAAGCGCTCCGACAACATCACCGAATATGAAGGCCTAAACGCGGGCCTCAAAACGGCAATCTCCCTTGGCATCAAGCGTATCATAGTTCAAGGAGATTCCTTTCTCCTCATCAACTTCTCCAACAAGAGCTACAAGCCCAAGGACAAGCACATGGCAGCTTACCTCAAAGAGTTGCGCAAGCTTGAAAAGCACTTCCTAGGCATGGAGCTGCTCCACATTCCTTGAGGAGACAACCATGAAGTAGATGAGATCGCCAAGCACGCGTCTTGCCTAAAGCCCCAGTAGCCTGGAGTCTTCGAAGAGAGGTTATTCAAGCCGTCCCCCACGCCACTAGATAGCAGCGACATTTACCTTCCTGAGGAGTTGCCTCCCCCACCCTCAAAAGGAGCACCAGATTGCAAGCCACCCATAGGCAATCGCCTCATCCTGGCGCTTATGCCTCAAGAGGCATTTTGGATAACTGAGCTCAAGGAGTACATGAAAGATGGTATCCTCCCTGATCAGGGTGAGGTAGACGTAGAGAGCATCCTTCACCGTGCCAAGAACTACTACCTGGTGGATGGCGACCTCTACTGTATCTGTCCTAACGGCGTCGCAAAATGATGCATCTCTGTGGAAGGTGTGTGAACTACTCTTGATGGCAACAACCGTGGCCACTTTTCGCTGGAACTCCAAGTACAGAGTGTTGTAGCAAGCTTCTTTTCCCCACAAGGGTGACTTGAGGGTTTATATCGAACTCTCGGGGAATTAGTTATGGAAGTTTTATTCATCTTCACCTTCTCAAACAACTTGTAAAGTAAAATAATTTGTCTTGTGTACCCAACTCCACCAAGTGGTTGTCAAGCACAAGGTTTCGTATTAGTAATCTGAAATATAATATAAAGAAAACTAAAATAAAATAAAATAAATAAAGTAAAATTGATGCAAACTATAAAATATGGAAGATAATAGAGTTGTTTTGGGTTTTTATGGATGATTACAAGTAGGAAAAGTATTTTTGTATTTTCGAAATAATAAACTGCAGAAAATATAAAAGGTGGTAATTGCAATGGAAAGGTGTTTCTTATGATTAAAATTGGACTAGGGTTCATGGGTTCACTTGTGTACTCTCTTTTTATGTTCTAGTGATCATAAAACAATTCATCAATGATAAATATTCATGAAACTTCTATATGTGTATGATAAGCATTCATATGTTCATCACGTCCTAACATAGAGATGAAACACATCTCTCTTATACTCCTCTAGAAAGGGAAACTCCATGCAATCTTGAATTAAGAACAAATCAGAGTATAGCTTTAAGTAATATGACATGATATTTGAAATACAAATATGCTACCTTGATCTAACAAGATTATCTCACTGTCACATGATAATTATAGCACATGATTTCACTTTATCCCTAGTGAGGCAGCAAAATAAAGGTAAAAACCAAAGTAGATCTTGAATATTGTTTGTCACATTTCAACCACTACCACCATGCTACTCCATCTAATACACACTTATCCCCATACAAGTTCTTGCATACAAGCTGGATCAAAACAAGCAACTAAGAACATAGTACATGATATGCATCTACCAATACATCTTACACATAATATTCCAATCTCATATATCAAATCATAGGATAAAGATCCACCACATATGAATTACATATATGACCATAATTATGTTGGGCAGCTCATATGGTACTAGATCTATGAAGAACAAGAGAGAAATAGATCAAGCTACTGCCACAAACCCATAGTCCATAGGTGTACTACTCCTCTTCATCATGGTGATGATGCTGGAGATGTTGGATAGGATGGAGATCCCCCCGGAGGCGGCTCCGGCGGAGTTTCCCCTCTAATCTTCATTGGATCTGACTCTGTTGGTGGTGTTTTGGTCTCTGGTGTCTTCTGTCTCGAGGACTCCCCAGGGGATCCTTATATAGGGGTTTTCAGGTCAAGATAACTCCATGGGCAAAAGAATCAAGGCGATTGAACGGTCGAGGAGGAAAAGAGGGTAGGTGGTGCACCCACCTGGGCTAGGCGCGCCACCCATGCTCTTTTGGGCCTTCTGGCCCTCCAGGTGAGGTTCTTGTGCTCCAGATGCTTCTCGTGGATAAATATTGACATCCCCAAAAGGTTAGGTCCATTTCCGTATAGGTCCTGAAACATCAAAAACAGGGTTTTTCCGCCCTGTCGGGTTATAACCAAAATAAAGGGGATCATTGGTAAATCCCCAAAAATCAATGTAAAACATGGATATAACATTATATATGATGCAAATATGTGGATAAACATGTTAACAAACTACAAAGTTCATGTATGCATTTTAAATGCATCAACATCCCCAAGCGTAACCTATGCTCGTCCTCGAGCATGAAGGTGATAAAAATAAACATGGACTTTGGAGTTTGTTACTTTTGATTCTTTCATTATCATGTAAAGTTCATATGTTCAAATCCTTTCAATGAAACATAATATGCAAGTGTACTATCAAGTTGTATCTTTTGCACATCTGTAAACATGTCAAAAAATAAGTAGTGGTGTGATAAAACGAATGAGGGACAAAACAAACCTGCAAGCACACTTTGATGAACCTATAGAATAAGAGACTCTTCCTATAATTTCCGTTGGTGCTTTATGCCTCTACTTTTATTTTTGGGCTACTTCTTAGTTTAATGCCCGACTAGAAGACTCGCTTCTTAGTTTCATGTCTTCCCTTGAGATGTTTTGCATCTTGTACCTAAAGTAAGCATTGAATACATATGTTAGTCCTCCATAAAGAATGTAAAATAAAGTTTGGAGCTATGTAATTCATATCAACAATACTAATAAGGATGGGTTTCCAAGTAGCTTTTGTTTCAATAGTTTCATATGGTTTATGTGTTAAACATCTTACAAGTTGATTGTCTCATGCACCATACCTATGATCTTGCACTCCTCATGCTACTCAACTTAGGCCTGTCATTGTAGGATACATATTTATTATTGAAACTGCATCACTGACTTATATCTTGCTCCCTATGTAACTATATGCCCCTTATGTTTCTTTAGCTTAGGATTTAATATAATTTCGTGGCCACGTTTATAAGGGGTCATATCTCTACTCCTGAAGAACAAGAAAAGCAGACATATGAATCATCTCAACAAGGATCATCATGCTGTAAATTTCCACCATGAGTGCCGCATGGCGCATAGCTTTGACTAGCGGTTTAGGAGCGTTTTCTCTAAATATGCCTACTTCAGTATGCACACTTTATTTCAAATCTATGCAATCCACAGGAAGAACTAACATGATTATCTTCACTCTATATTGAAGGCTTGTGCCATGACAACATGTTTGGCTAACAAACAACTTATAAGATGTGAAGCACATAAAGTTTCATAGTGGTATCACCCCAAACCTTTCTTTCTTATGAGATTTAAATTACACAAAAAGGATATTTTGGAATATTTTGGAAGATTAACATGTATATTATACTTGGAAGTAGCTTTTTCCATAAATTGGTAGATATGCCTAGTCTAGTTTAATTGGTATGGTACAAGTCTTATATTGCATTGTGAAGGCTTAGCAAAAAGAGATCTAAAGAGTGTGCCATCTAGTTCATAATGTCAAACATTTATTTTCTCACCTTGCTCCTTATGGTTGAACATAAATATAAACGAGAAGAAGGTAAAATTTAATAGGTACAAACAAATCATACTTAATATAAAGAACTTGAGCTTAAAAACTAGACACGACATGAATTTCAACCTTTTGCTTTTATCCCCCCTTTTCTTTTATTTCAAAGCATTCATATTCAATCGTAATATCATCATGGAAAAGTTTCTTTTCAGTAGCTTTATCATAAACATTCATAATAATAGTGATGGTGGTCCTTTTATTGCAAACAAAAGTAAAATAAACAAAACAAACGATCCAAGTTTCTACGGTAGTTTTATGTTGCTCGAAAAACAAAGTTTATAGGTTTGCAAATTGAGAGTTTAATAAGTACAGTGGGGTGCCTTGAGCATCCCCAAGTTTACGGTTTTCACCATCCTTGGATTTCTCTTTGTGTGATGTTCATCTATTCCCTATCAGAAAAAATCAACACAAAACTTTTCTCCCATATCTTTTCTGAGTGGTGACATTAGCGGCACAAAAGCATAATAGTTTCTGCATATATATCAAGGACAATTTTTTTTTATAAATGTTCCATCAAGAATATAATGTTTTTAAATATCCCTAGCATATAATATGACTCATAACAATCATTTTAGGACACTTGGAAATGGTTAAAACAAAACATGGCAGGATTTTCAGCAGCATCAAAACAAATTTATTTCACCCACTTAGACATGTCAGAAATTTTATCCAATTTTTGTGCCTACATAGGTGGCAAAGGTGTAAACTATGTGTAAATATGAGTGCAATCGGAGTTACAAAAAAAATCAGAAACTTCTTGCACTAAAAACTGTTCTGCAGAAATTTGCTACTCTATATGTTTAACAACTTTTATAACATGCAAAATGGGTTCCATTGGTACTTTATTAAAAATTACAGAAAATAAAACCAAAACAAAACTCTCTTGCTAAATCAATAGTTCAAATCAAAAATACAAAATAAAATAAATGGGTTGCCTCCTGCAAAGCGCTTTCTTTATAGCCATATAGCTAGGCTTACTTACTTGGTTTAAGTGATATGGAATTCATGGGATAGCTTGTGTTTCTTTGCTACCTCCTTCTTGCTTGGAAAGTGTTCCATACATTTGTTGTGAGGAAACTGAAACTTCACATTTTCTTCTTTTGTATCAATGACTGTACCTGTGGTTCTCAAGAAAGGTCTACCAGGTATTATAGGACTTGAGGTATTTCTCCCATGTCCATGACAATAAAATCAATAGGTACAAATGTCATATGTAATTCAACCATGATATCTTTAACTTTTCCTAAAGCATGTTTGGTTGAATCATCAGTAAGTAAAAGATCTATAGAGCATTTTTCCATGGGTTTCAAATCAAGTAAATCATATAGATCTTTGGATAAAATCGAGACACTAGATCCTAAATCTAGAATAGCATGATGTGTCTCTTTTCCAATAGTGATTAATATATTGGGGAGCCAAACATCCCCATGCTTAGGTGGTATCATAGCTTCATTATTATATCTTTCAAATTTTATTTTATAACATAATTTGCTAGGTACGAACCAAATCCTGCTTGATGAACATTAAAAGATGGATCATTAGCAAACTTTTGCAATAAGTTAATGAGTTCATGCAAGCTACATTTATCAAGATCGAGTAGAGGTTCTTTTGTTTCACTTAGCATTTTAACTTCCTCTACTTGTTTATCTCTACTGTATCAATTGAAGATTTCATATCTATCATCAAATACATCTTCTGGCACTTTAGCTTTTTCAAGGCTTTCTTTTACTTTTACTTATAAGAGTAGGCCATCTAACAATATATAAGCATTGTTGGCTGCTATATTCATGAAATAACCTCCACTTTTTTTTATCTAAATAGGCCATTGAAATTTTAGTTAGCCCACTGTA
The DNA here is from genome assembly GCA_023614405.1 of Avena insularis. NCBI lineage: Eukaryota > Viridiplantae > Streptophyta > Magnoliopsida > Poales > Poaceae > Avena > Avena insularis. Next base: position 548,698,435 of record CM042690.1, read on the forward strand.
GAAGATATGCATTAACATCTAATCTCTAAAACCATGTTCTATTCCAAAATCTAGTTCTCTAAATCTTTCCCAAGCTCTTATTATAGGTTCATCTTTATTTTGTTTAAACATGATAAGCATTTACCTAAGATGGCCTATTATTTTAGGGGTTCCAAATCTTTCAACAAAAGCAGCTTTAACATTAAACCAAGCGCTAAATTTTTTGGGTGGTCATTTTAATATCCAATCTAATGCCTTACCAGCAAGCGAATATGGAAAAAGTTTAACTTTGATCATACTATTGTTTTTATTACTCATGTTTAAATCGTTGCATCTTTCATTAAAAGTTATCAAAAGCTGCATAGGGTTTTCATTAGGTTTCCCATAAAAACGGTTTTCATAAATGGCTTTAGTAGCTGCGGGGTCTATTTCAAATGGTTCAAAGGGTATCTCGCCTTCTTTTTAGAATTTCTTTACACTAAAGTGCCAATAAGCTCTCTTTTCCATTTTATGTGTTTCTGCGTTTTTTAAGGAAAACTTAAAAAGACTAAAAACAAGACAAAGTAAAATACTTTAAAAATCTAAAAGGAGAAGAAAAAGGTCACAATGGTGCAACCTCCCCAAGCTTGGGTTGTCACACAAGTTGATGAAGACGATGGCGCCAGAAAATACATGCAAGTGTTGTGGGAACTACCTTGCTCTTTCAAACTTGATAAGGATGTAGTTGTGAGGTAACTTTGCCAACTCCCCGGCAACGGCGCCATAAAATACTTCTTGATGGCAACAATTGTGGCCAATTTTCATTGGGACTCCAAGTGTAGAGTGTTGTAGCAAGATTCTTTTCCCCACAAGGGTGACTCGAGGGTTTATATCGAACTCTCGGGGAATTGGTTATGGAAGTTTTATTTGTATTCTCCTTGTCAAGCAACCTATAAAGTAAAAAAAATGTCTTGTGTCCCCAACTCCACCAAGTGGTTGTCAAGCACAAGGTTTTGTATTACTAATATGAAATATAATATAAAGTAAACTAAAATAAAATAAAGTAAAGTAATGCAAACTATAAGGTATGGAAGATAATAGAGTTGTTTTGAGTTTTATGGATGATTGCAAGTAGGAAAAGTATTTTTGTATTTTATAAATAATAAATTGAAGAAAATATAACAGGTAGTAATTGCAATGGAAAGGTGTTTCTTTTGATTAAAATTGCACCAGGGTTCATGGGTTCACTTGTCTACTCTCTTTTTAAGTTGTAGTGATCATAAAACAATTCATTGATGATAAATTTCATGGAACTTCTATCTGTGTATGATAAGCATTCATATGGTCATCAAGTACTAACATAGAGATGAATCACATCTCTCTTATACTCCTCAAGAAAGGGAAACTCCATGCAATCTTGAAGTAAGAACAAATCAGAGTATAGCTTTAAGTAATATGGCATGATGCTTGAAATACAAATATGCTACCTTGATCTAACAACATATCTCACTGTCACATGATAATTATAGCACATGATTTCACTTTATCCCAAGTGAGGCAACAAAACAAAGGTAAAAACTAAAGTAGATCTTGAATATTGTTTGTCACAATTCAACCACTACCACCATGCTACTCCAGCTAATACACACTTCTCCCCATACAATTTCTTGCATACAAGTTGGATGAAAACAAGCAATTAAGAATGGGGTACATGATATGCATCTATCAATACATCTTACACAAAATAGGTTCCAATCAAATATATCAAATCATAGAATAAAGATCCGCCACATAGGAATTACGTATATGACCATAATCATGTTGGGTAGCTCATATGGTACTAGATCTATGAAGAACAAGAGTGAAATAGATCAAGCTACTACCACAAACCCATTGTCCAGAGGTGGACTAATCCATCTTAATCATGGTGCTGATGTTGGAGATGTTGGAGAGGGTGGAGGTCCCGTGGAGGCGGCTCCGGTGGAGTTTCGCCCTCCAATCTTTGTTGGATCTAACTCTGTTTGGTGGTGTTTTTATCTCTGGTGTATTCTGTCTCGAGGACTCGTTGGGGGATCCTTATATAGGGGTTTTTAGGTCAAAAGAGCTCCGTGGGCGAAAGAATCAAGGCAATCGGATGACCGAGGAGGAAAAGAGCGTTGGTGGCGCGCCCACCTGGGTTAGGCGCGCCACCCAGGCTCTTTTGGGCCTCCTGGCTCTCCAGGTGAAGTTCTTGTGCTCCAGATGCTTCTACTGGATAAATATTGACATTCCCAAAAGCTCAGGTCCATTTGACTCCATATAGGTCATGAAACATCAAAAACATTGAAAACAGGGTTTTTCTGCCCTGCCGGGTTATAACCAAAATAAAGGGGATCATTTGTAAATCCCCAAAAATGAATGTAAAACATGGATATAACATTATATATGATGCAAATATGTGGATAAACATGTTAACAAACTACAAAGTTCATGTATGTATTTTACGTGCATCAACTGCTCACTGACATCCATGCCATAGAATGCGGTCACCACGCCTCCATGTGCACCCTCGCGGGAAGGCGTTCCGCAGTGGTTTCTACTGGCCGACGACACTAGACGATGCTACTGAACTCGTCAAGTCTTGTAAGGCATACCAGTTTCATGCGAAGCAGATACACCAGCCTTCTCAGCAGCTGCAAACCATCCTGCTGTCTTTGCCCTTCGCGGTCTGGGGGCTGGATATCTTTCTGAGAGCACCCGTGGGCTACCTCTACCTCTACATCGCCATCGACAAATTTACCAAATGGGCAGAAGTGGAGCCATTACAAACCGTTCTGGCAATATCAGCGACCAAGTTCATACAAGGCTAGGTATACCGTTTCAGCATACCCAATCACATCATCACTAACAATGGTAGCCAATCCACCAGTGGATTCTTCAAATCTTATTGTGATAATCGTCACCAAGATCGGTTATGACTCCATCGCCCATGCGTGAAGCAATGGTCAAGCCAAACGAGCCAATTCTGAGGTGCTCAAAGGGCTCAATACAAGGAGCTTTCGCCACAAGCTCAAAGCCTACGGCAAAGGGTGGCTCGATGCTCTCCCAGACGTGCTATGGTGTAACATCCTAGTGTTTAGGAACCAACAAAGGGTATACATAGGAATTTGTGCATCTGCATGCATTCATTTATGAAAGTGGTGTAAATTTTTCGCAAATTAAAACCCTTGAGAGATAAGAGTTTCTTTCACTAGGTTGAGATTATATTTAGCTCATTCTGGTGATTGCTATAAATTTTGACATGATCTCTAGGAAATCTGTGTGATTTTGGGAGAATAATTTGAATTCATGTTCACATTTGAAATTACTTTTAAAATGATTCAAAATAAAAGTAATTAGGAATTAAACCTTAAAGTAGATTTTAAATATACAATAAGAAGTATTAAGTATTATATTCAAGTATAATAATACAAGTAAGTAGAAACCCTTATTCTTTCTTCATTCCATGATTATAATACAAATAGAAATAAATCAATCAGAAATTCTTATACAAAGAAACAACTATAAGAAAGGAAAAGTAAACTTTATTTAATCAATTATATACATTACATTGTTCTTACAATAAGAAAAAGAAAAAGGTTACAAAATTAATAAATGGAAAAGCCTAAACTAAATTCCTAACTAATCCTAGTCTAAATGTTCTTGATCTTCTTTGAAACTTCTTGTACCTGTAAACAATTCAGTAAACAAAGAAAGAAATAGGATTGGTGTTAATATGTTGCTCTCGGCTTAGAACAGTGAAGTGCACTGTTCATATTGCATCATTGAGCAAATTAAATAATAAAGGGGCAAATTTCACCAAATGAAGTATTTGTTCTTTTAAATCAAAAAGGCTTCAGTGCCACATCATCAACCAAAGAGGGGCAAGTTTCACGAGGATAACCAAAAATAAATGTGTCAAAAGATCATTTTTCACTTGAATTGATCCACAAGTTACACAAGCAGACACACAGCATAGTCACTACATGCAAGCGTTCCTTGCTGTCAACACCAGAGCTCACTGGGCAGGGGGTTATCTCCCCAACCAAAGCAGAGAGAGTGTTCACTCTCTATAGCTTACACCCTTTGAGCAACCAAGAATAGCTCGGGCAACTGTTATTTATCACAACCACAACCACAAATCAAGCCACCATTTACTCACATAAAACCACCATATCAACCAACCATTTACCATGGAAATCCATCAAGAAACCATAAATGATGGTCACATAATGGAGGGGTGGTTTAGGAGGATAGCAAGGTCATGCAGGAGCTAGGAGGAGCAGAACCAGTTCCAGGAGGTGCAGAGGAAGGCCAAGGAGGACAATTAACCAACAACAATAGTCACCAGGGTAGCAGGCAACAACAGCACAAGCCTACATCTACCACAATCTACTCTAGATCCAGGGTAAACCTCAAATCCTTTGATCCAACACTTGATCATACATATGTATATAAAGTAGGTGTTGGGATATATCCTCAGTATTCATGCAAAATACATGATTTGCACATCATTGAATATTTAAGAAAATAGGCAGCAAAGTTGCATCTGTTCAAATCTGCAGCCTAGGTCTCAGACTATGCATCATAGACCAAGATGGTGTTTTCTTGTTTAAAACTAGATAACATCAGATCTACTAATGAATTGCTACAGGGCACATTCCAAAGAATGGTAGCACCTCTGTAGCAATTCAAACTTTCATAAATTTCTAGATAAATATAGCAAATACCAACAACAATTCAAATCATTTTCCTAACATCTTTAAGAATCACTTATATAAGTCATCTATCACAGGCTAGATACAATAAAGTGATCTAACCATAAAGAATGAATCACTATTTTAAAGTCTGGTTCACAAGCATCAAGTCCATGCCATTTATCTAGTCCAAGGACTAGAAACCATTGATAAGATTCATCAAAATATAAACAGATAATGAAATCATCATGCCAGCTTGAATATCAGACAACATTTAGTATAACCATTCTACTTTTCACCACTGTCAGGAGAAGCACCAAGGCCAAAGGCACTAAGTAACATACATCTTAAGAATAGCTAGGTAGTAAATCACCACGAGGATCATAGTAGGAACATGTATCCTCAAGATATGATCCACTAGATTAATCATAGCCAATCAATAGATACCAGATAGTCAACAACCTTACTGAGTAGCATCAAGCATGAACAATATCAAAGTCCATGAATAAATGGAAAAACTGGGATACACTAATCCTAATTCAATCGAACCATAAGCCATAGGTAATTTTGACAAGCACATAAACCCTAGAACAGAGCATCAATGCTATCCAGGAAAGGTTCATCACCATAGGAGGGATTTTGAGGAGAATCGAGAGAGGGAAAGGGGAAACACCACTTACCCGAGGTCCTCGCTAAAGAATAGAAGAGGAAGTAGTGGCCAATGACGGGCATGAACATGGCGGTACGGGGAGCACCCAGAGGGCACTGCAGCCTGTGTCAGGCCATAGTCTTGGAGGAGACACCATCTCGTCAACAAAGCACCAGGGCGGCGCCAGGGTAGCGTCAAAGCATCGAACCACTAGTGGATTCCAAATCCTAGGCACCAGAGAGGAGGCGGCGTGGCTAGAGAAGGGCCTGGACATCAAATCGGGCTAGGCTAGTTGACGGAGCATCGTCGACTGCACCATCCTACATCGTGGCGGTGGCCGGAGAGGTAGAGGACGGCAGCGGCACTAGCGACACACGATCGCCAGTGAGGAGAAGGATAGGGTCAAGCGAGCGAGAGAGGAGAGGAACAGGGTCGGTCCATGCAGTGTTGTGTGGGTTCGCCCAAACCCACTGGGTCAGTCCGGGCCAGGCCAGCCCAATGGGCCAGACCCATATTTAAAGAATTGGAACCCTAATCTATTATTAAAAAACCAAAATATCCTAGGACTTAATAAGCTCTAGAAAATAAAATAAAAATCCTAAAAATACAAATAATATACCAATTGTTCATAAAAACGTAAACTATCTAATAAAATTAATGAGTTGAAAATTTGGATAATAAAAATTAAATTAATTATTTCAATGACATAAATCCTTTAAGGAATTTCCTAAAAATAAAGGTAATACTTAAAAACCATTAACATTGACTTTTGCGATACAAAATATATATTGTGTATAATAAAAATACTAGCTTGTATGTTTAGCCAATAAATTTCATATATATATATATATTTTTTTCAAACACTTAGTCTTTTATGGGATTTTTAATAAAATAAGGATAAGAGATAAAATTAAATAAAATTACTTTCAAACTCTTAAGTTAATATATGATATTAGAAAAATATAAAATATAATATTTCAAAAGTAATTAAGAATTCTAAAGTATTAAATTATCGTTAACCTTTAATAATGTGGGTAAAACACACAAAGAAAAATTATCATAAATAATGCGTGACATTACTATGCATGTTAATTATTGCTTCTTTAAATACTGTCCTTACTGGGCAATGATGGTGTTTTGTAGAAACCGAAGCTCAAGGTCAAGTGCAAGCATCTGACTTCACTACCTTGCAGTCACAAGGCAAGTTCATCACTTGCTCATGTCCTTTGTTGTGTTTTGTAAAATTTTGGGGGGATACCCCCAGGTAGGGTAACACCGGGGTATAAGGGCCGAGTTAGCCGGGGTACGGCACGGTCAAAGCAAAGTGCTGACCGGGTCACCTCAAGGAAGGCCGAATCACGGTGTGACCCGGCCCATGGAGCATCTCCTTGACAATGGTCCGGCTGGCATAAGATTTATGCCGGCCATGTCTATCTATTTTGCAGGTAAATGGGTAAGCCGGATTAGCTATATGCTAGCCGGATTATCTTAGCTTCCAAGAGAAGGAATCCCGCGCTGGTCAAAAGGTGGCTTTATTAGTTGTAGCATGAATAAAGTAAAGTAAAGAAGAGGATCAACGGGTCAGGGGCGACCAAGGTGACGCAGGCAAAGCCGGATGACTTAGCCCGTGTTTGGTGATGCCAAAAGACAAGGATTACGCCATGGGTTATGTCCAAAGCCCGGACGAGCCGTTAAAAGGAATAAAGAAGCATTTGCTTTAGGAAAGGAGCATATTCGTAGAATATGCTGCCACCTGTGCCCTAGAATTGTAACCCAGGATCCCCTATATAAGGAGCACCGGGGCCTCCATAGAGAGGGACAGACGATAGATGAATGATTCTCTGTCTAAGGTAGAACTCTAGGGCTAGTGAATAAGGGGTAAGAGACATCATCTCCATCTTGTTGAGAGCCTGAGGAGCACTTGTAAACACCATTGATAGAGAATATACAAGAACTTCCGTGCATGGAATCACCACGTTCTCCCTCCCTGGATTCCCCTAGCACTCATTGGCCCCATCTTTAGCCTATCCATGGCATCTGTCGTGCCACCACCACGACAGTTGGCTCCCACCGTGGGGCTAGCGGTGCTAGCAGGGGTGAAAATTCAGACGGGAAACTTCTCCAGCACAGGCGAGCGTATCGTCTCAGGCTTGGTTCAGCGCTTTGGAGCGCTGGACTACGTTAGCAACAAGGCAGGAAGCTTCGGCAGGCATCCTCCACCGTGCTATGGCGTCTTCCTCAAGCTTGGCACGCACAAGATCTATGTCGGGGTGGATGAGTCTTGTGTTCACCCGCGGCACATCATCGAGGGAGGGGAGACACCTCTCAGCACGGCTCGTGGAGTGCGTATCGCTCGCCCCACTAGCAGCGTTGAGGTCCTGATGACCGTGCCAGACATGGGACCAAGCAAAGATCCGGTGCTAGAGCCTGAGGTAACACCATAACAGACCAGGTCTAGGTTTCCCCCGCTAGAAAGGCCAGAAAACGTTCTCCAGCAAGCGATAGATAGTCTAGCAACGCCAATAGCGCCTGTGGTAGATCTGGCTCAGGCACAAGTTGAGTTAGAGGAAACTAGGCGGAAAATGTTAGCTGGAGCAAAGAAGGTAGCAGAGTTGCATCAGTCGTTGAATATCACCTTGAGAGAGTATGCTAAGGCAAACCGTATCGATGGAGTGAATATCCGGGGCAGGAACCTGATCAGTGAAATTGACAAGGAGTACGAGCCTAGGCCGGGTCAGACAGCTATGATAGTAATAGGAGGGTTGGATTGGTACAGTACCCGACAAAGAACCTCAGGGCAGCAAATGCGAACGCATCCGAGTTAGAAGGTTTAACCAGAGAGGCCCGACAAAAGCAACAAGAGAGGGTAAATCACTTGTTGAGAGTTGCATGTCAACAAAATGAAGAAATAAACAAGGCTAACCCAGCACCACCAAGGGCCTCATAGGTGGTATATTCGGCCAGAAATAACCCGACAAGATCTAGAGGAGTTGCGTCGTCTCCGGGTCATAATCCTAGGAGAGAAGAGGTAGTGGACTCCGGAAGAAGAGACAAGGAAATGGTTCCTTATGACCCGGTAAGGGCTGGAAAAGGCAAAGCAGTACAAGTCGATGAGGACCGGCACAGTACCAGCCGAGGTGTGGCAGCCCGAGGTAACCGTGACCAAGGCAATGCCAGTCAAAGAAATGTTGCCAACGGCAATGCCGGACATCGTGATCCCGTGGGACCAGGGCAAAATTTACCTCGGACATAGCAACAACACATACCTCGGCAAGAATGAAGTGCGGGACAAGCGGCACAACAGCATCGAGCACATCCGGATCAGGAAAGATACAATGATGGTTATTCGGCGATGGTCAACAATGGATACCCCAGACCAGATCACCACGCAATTGGATCAAGGATGGGAAGCAGGAACTTGCAGACAAATGATTCGAGGTTAAAGTTGGATAGGATTTATAGGTCGGAGCAAATCGAATTACAAGGTCCTCCGGGTCTAGCATGTTTCGGGCCCCGGATCATGAATGAGCCACCAGTGCCGAACTTTCAGCTGGCTAGAGGAACTCGAACTTATGATGGTAGTACCAGGCCAGAGGATTGGCTGATTGACTATGCCACAACAGTCAAGATCACAACAGGAAATTTGAGATGGGCAGTGAGGTATGTACCACAGATGTTGGAAGGACCAGCGCGAGTTTGGCTGAACAATTTGCCACCAGGAAGCGTTAATTGCTGGTTGGATTTCTAGGAGCTGTTTGTTAGCAACTTCTCAAGTACTTATAAGAGACCCAACAAACCACAAACCCTTGCATTATGCCGGCAGAGACCGAATGAGCCAGATAGAGATTTCCTAACTCGGTGGTGTAATGTGCGAAACTCATGGGAAGGAGTGATTGAATCACAAGCTATCACGTGGTTCGCTCAGGGATGCAGATATGTAAGTATGTCGTGGCAAAGATTATAGTGAGATATGCCAACTACCTTGGCTGAGACAATCCGAATCGCAGACTCGTATGCCTTGGGAGATCCAACGCAACCCCGATTAATGTCTAGCGAGGCAAACAAAGAGTATTACGGCCGAAATGGCCTCGGATCATCAAGGAGGAATGATTTTCGAGGAAAAAGAAGGGATGAGCGTCCGGATTATCGGTATAACTCGCAGCAAGTCGCAGCAGTGGATCAGGATCAACCCAATGCCGGAGCCAGTCAACGCCAAAAAACTGGAGGGCAGAGCTGGCAACAGAAAAACGAAGGGAGAAAGCCTTGGACCCCGGAGCAGAAGAAGCAATGGCAGGAACGTAAGGATAGGCCGAGGTATACTTTCGAGTCTATGTTAGATCAACCTTGCAAATTTCATACGCCAAGTCCGAACAGTCCGGCGAATCATACGACCCGGCAATGTGAATGGATGAGGAAATTAGAACAGGGGAGTTCGGGGAATGCTCAGGCACCTCGGAATGAAGCACCTGGAAATGAAACGCCCCGGCCACTATTACTGACAGGGGGCAATGGATAGCAACTGATGCTACCACCACCTCCTCTGAGGCACGAGAATCCGGAAAGAAGGGATGCGGTACATAGAGTAGGCAATAACCAATAACTAGGCCAAGGTTACAATGAGAATGAGGGACAAAATGAGTATAGGGAACATCATCAAAGCTACTGCGTGTTCACCACGAAAGAGAATGACCGGAAAAGCTTGTAGCGCCGGCATATGGAGGTAAATGCAGTAATGCCAGCGGTGGTGAGATATATGCCCTAGGCGGATCAGGAGATTACATGGAGTGTCAAGGATCACCCAAAGATCATGCCGAGCCCAGGAACCTACGCTCTAGTCCTAGATCTGATGTTCATCGGGCCGAATCTCAACATAAGATTTTCCAAGGTGTTGATTGACAATGGCAGAAGTATCAACATTATGTACAAGGATACAATGCACAAGTTGGGGATAATAGAGAACATGTTGCAAGCAACAAGGACCACCTTTCATGGCATTGTGTCGGGTATTTCTTGTGAACCAATTGGTAAGGTCCGGGTTGACGTGTTATTTGGCAAAAGAGACAACAGCCGCACTGAGAACTTGGAATTCGAGGTGGTGAATCTGGAGAGCGCTTATCACACGTTACTCGGCAGGCCAGCGCTGAGAAAATTCATGGCAACTACCCACATCAGTTACCTTAAGATGAAGTTGCCCGGACCAAGGGGCGTGATAACTATATCAGGGGACTTCCGGCGTTCGATCCAGTGCGCCTTAGTCGGATCCCATTTAGCCAAGTCACTCGTGATAGCTCAAGAAAAAAGGAAGATACTAGAAGTGGCGGCATTGGCTCAATCCATGCAATAGCATATGCCGGCCCTGACCAACCCGCACGGGAGCATATCGTTCCAAGCTACTAAGGACACGAAGAAAGTGCCAATCAATGATCAGTTCCCAGAGTGCACCGTCACCATTGGTGCCGGGTTAAGCAGCAAATAGGAAAGCGAGCTCGTCAACTTCCTCCGTGAGAATCAGGATATCTTTGCTTGGTCTACGCAAGATCTGCAAGGTGTACCGAGGGAGTTGGATGAGCACTCATTAAATGTAAGACCCGGGGCTAAGCCGGTAAAGCAGCCTCTCAGGTGTTTCGCAGAAGATAGAAGGAAAGTTATTGGAGATGAAATAGCAAGACTATTAGCGGCCGGGTTTATCATGGAGGTACTCTATCCGGATTGGCTCTCTAATCCGGTGCTGGTGGAGAAAAAGAAGGATGATCCAAACGTGGTTGTGGTATGGCGCATGTGTATCGACTACACGAACCTGAATAAGGCGTGTCCAAAAGATCCATTTCCACTCCCTAGAATAGATCAGGTCATAGACTCGACAACCGGATGTGAGCTACTGTCATTCATTGACGCGTATTCTGGTTTCCATCAGATACCCCTGAATCCGGATGATCAAATAAAGACTGCATTTATTACCCCATACGGGGCATATTGCTATCGAACTATGTCGTTTGGGTTACTAATGTAGGAGAAACATACCAGAGATGCATGCAAAATGCTTACATGATTAGATAGGTCGGAATGTTCAAAGTTTATGTGGATGATGTGGTAATAAAAACCAAGGAAAGCAATACGCTCCTTGAGGATATCTGGCAGACATTCGCGAACTTAAGAAGGTTCCAAATGAAACTGAACCTGGAGAAGTGCACGTTTGGCGTACCCGCCAGAAAATTACTCGGTTTCTTGGTATCTAGCCGTGGCATTGAAGCTAACCCGACAAAAATCCGGGTGATAGAAAGAATGGAACTGCCAAAGTGTCTTAACAATGTGCAGAAGTTCACTGGTTGCCTAGCATCGTTAAGTCGGTTCGTATGTCGGTTGGGAGAGAAGGCCTTGCCCCTCTACCAGCTAATGAAAAAGGCAGATAAATTCACATGGACACCACATGCAGATCTTGCATTTCGAGAATTGAAAAAGATGTTATCTACCGCGTCAATCCTAGCTTCACCACTGCCAAAGGAGCCAATGTTGCTCTACGTAGCCGCGACCAACCGAGTCGTAAGTGCAGTAATCGTAGTGGAGCGCGAAGAGGAAGGAAAATCTATGCAGATACCAGTGTACTATCTGAGCGAGGTATTATTAGCCTCGAAATAGAATTATCCTCACTATCAGAAGATGGCATACGGCGGATATATGTCGACCAAGAAACTCAAACACTATTTTGAGAAACACCCCATCAAGGTGATATGTGAGGCACCCATTTCAAAGATCATGAGTAACAAAGACGCAAGTGGCCGGATAGCAAAGTGGGCAATCGAGTTAGCTCCTTATGCACCATAGTTTGACAGAAGAGATGCTATCAAGTCACAAGCAAGGGTGGATTTCTTTGTGTACTAGGTTGAAATGCAATACAAGCCACCCCTACCGGACTCCAATTATTGGCAAATGCACTTTAACGGATCGAAACTGAAAGACGGGTTGGGCGCCGGAGTAGTGCTTACCTCGCCCAAGAAGGATCAACTGAAGTATTTCCTTCAAATACACTTCAGTGCCTCGAATAATGTGGAGGAGTACGAAGCATTGGTACATGGTCTCAAAGTGGCAAAGGAAGTAGGAATACGTCGGATAAAATGCTTTAGAGACTCGGATTTGGTGGTACAACAAGTTTTTGGAAATTGGGATGCCCTGGATGCTAACATGGCCCTATATAGGTTCCATGTTCAGAAAATAAGCGGGTTCTTTGAAGGATGTGAGTTCCATCAATACCCCGGATTGAAAACGAGGCAGCAGATACGCTGTCCAAGTTGGGCTCGTCCCGGCAACCAATCCCGCCAAATGTTGCCTTGGAGCACTTGAGAAAACCATCGATCACACTGCACCTGAATCAGATTCAATTTACATCCCGGCACCCTCCGGATCAGGAGCTGCACCTATGGAGATAGAATGGGGGAGCACCTCAGCAAACCCAGGGACCACTTCAGCAAACCCGGGGACTGCCTCAGCAAACCCGGGGATTGTGCAACTCGATCCAGCAGGAGTTTTGTCGATGGATGCAATGGAAGTTGATGAGGAACCGTTTCCCGTCCGGGCTATACCATCTTGGGCCAAGTCAATTTTTGATTTCCTGAAAGAGGGAATCTTGCCAGATGATAAAATAAGTTCAAGGCAAATTCAGAGAAGGGCAAAGGCCTATACAATTATCAACTCTGAACTATACAAAAGAAGTGTGACGTCAGTACTACAACGGTGTGTTGATCCGGAGGAAGGACTTGAGATACTCCGGGATATTCACCAAGGAGAATGTGGCCACCATGCCTCCTCAAGGGCCTTAGTAGCAAAAGCTTTCCGGCATGGGTTTTATTGGCCCAGTGCTTTGGAGCAAGAAGAGAACTTGGTGAGAAAATGCAACGGTTGTCAAAGATACGCCGCAAAAACTCATTTACCAATGTCAGAGCTGAAAACTATCCCCATTACATGGCCATTTGTTGTATGGTGCCTAGACATGGTAGGACCATTTAAGCCGGCCAAAGGAGGGATGACCCATATCCTTGTCATGGTTGACAAATTCACGAAATGGATTGAAGTGAAACCGATTCAGAAGTGTGATGGGGCAATGGCAGTAAGATTCCTCAAGGATATAATCCTAAGGTACGGCTACCCACATAGCATCATAACTGATAATGGAATGAATTTCGCTGAAGGAGCATTTGCGAGATTCTGCCAGGAAAAGAAGATCCAGTTAGATGTCACCTCAGTCGCCCACCCCGCATCGAACGGGCAAGTGGAAAGATCCAACAAACTGGTACTATCCGGGATAAAACCCCGGCTCAAAGAGCCGCTTCAAAGATCAGTGGGGTGATGGATAGAAGAACTACCAGCGGTACTGTGGAGTTTAAGAACAACTCCAAATCGATCAACAGGCTATACGCCATTCTTTCTGGTATATGGGGCAGGAGCTGTATTACCAGCCGACATAGAGCATGACTCGCCAAGGGTCACCCAATACATGAAGACGGCGCGCGTTCGACAAAATGATGTTGATCTGCTGGAAGAAGCGAGAGAACTGGCCTTGTCCAGATCCACCATATATCAGCAAAATCTCTGATGCTATCATAGCCGGAAAGTAAACCCCCGAGTTTTCTGGGAAGGTGATTTGGTGCTAAGGCTAATAAAGCGCACTGCTGGCATGCATAAGTTATCCCCTCCATGGGAAGGGCCTTTCATTGTGAGCAAAGCTTTGTGCAATGATTCCTACTATCTTATTGATGCACAGCCCCAGCAAAAGAACAAGGCGGACAGGTTCGGAGAAGAATCCAAAAGACCATGGAACGTAGCACTGCTTCGTCCTTTCTACACCTAAGAGGTGAATGTATCTGAACTACTCATATGTCGGTATGTATGTCGGCAATGAGCTTATCAATAAAAACTTTGCTACCCTGAGAAGAGACTCGGGGGCTGCTATAACACTTGTCTCTTGTTTTTCGTATTTTTGTGTCGGCTGGGTTGAGTCGCTTATATCTTAGCTAGATTAGTAATGTGTGAGAACCAAAAACCTAACTCTTCAAATTTGCTGTTGTCCAACAAGAATTGGCTTCATGGCAAGCAAGAGAACAAGTCGTAATGGCAAAGCACATGAAAAACAACTAAGGAAAAGAACTTAAAATGGCAAGCGGGCCGACATTAGTTTTCTGACTAACCCTTAGTTTATTTTATTCACTAAAATGCCGAATCATTTTGAGCTAATCTCAAGGTTTCAAGTATTGTTAAGTCAATTTTTTGAACCTCGAACTCGTAAGTCAAAAAACCGAACCAAGGTAGATGCGAGCCGAGTCAAAAATTGGGGGAACAAGAAAATGAAACTCGGGGACTTTGCCCACAATAATCTGGCAATAAGACTTAGTTCAGAACTTAAAATTGTAGCACAAACAAACCAAAGTATTTAAATACATCTACGCCCGGCATTCCGGGGATCTGATAAATGTGACAAGTGTTTTTCAAGGGGCAGGAGCAGCAGACGAATCATATGTCGAGGAGGGAGGTACTCCGGAGTGTGGGGGAGGAGCGCTAGCTTTGGCTTCATCCTCCGGGTTAACCTCGCTGTCCTCCGGGTCTTCAACCTTGTCGCCTAGCTCGGAGCCCTCGCTCTCGCTCCCTTCCTCTTTGGCTCCAAAGACAATTTCTTCATCATCAGCAACATCAAGATAACTCGACCCCTCATTCCAAGCATGGTAGAAGGAGTACTGATTAGCTTGTTAGCACAGGCTTGGCGGTGCGCGATACACTCCGGATCCTCGCACCACTTAGACCCGGTGCGCATGCGAGTGAGCAATGCCAAGTCAATTCCTTCGTACCATGAGAGCGCAAACTTCAGAGCAATGGCGGCCCCAGCCCGCGCGGCAGATTCGCGCCACAGATGCAACTGCCTATCGCATGCCATTAGCTTGGCTATGAAGTCTGAACCTTTCTTGGGAATGGATTCACTGGGCCAGAGGCAGCTAAACATCCGTGTTGCTGCCGGGGTGATGTCCGCACCATGATTCTTCACTACCTCAAGGCGAGCGGTGAGACTCGCCAGGAGATCCTCTATGGTATAAGGGATTGGCTCGGCATCAAGGGAAGCAGGAATTCCACGCTGTTCGCAGGACTGGTGTACGGCAGAGGCAGCGAGCGTATCGCTCTCTGGATAAGGAGAAAGCTAGTGAACAAAAGGACCAAATCCGGATGGTATAAGACCAAGCAAGAGCAGAAAACTGACGCGCGATCTAGAAGAGGAGTCGCTGAAGCTCGGAATCAACGTTGGCACTATGAGCCTAGAGTTTCTCGTATTCGGTGGTCAGCGACGTAAGCTTGACGTCAGCTTTCTCCAATAAGCTCTTGTCCTTGGAGATTTGCGTGGTTAAACGCTCTATCTCCTTGGCAAACTCCTGGTCGGCCTTCTCCAACTCGGACTGATGATGGCTCTTAAGCCTCTAGATTTCGGCATTCAGCCGAGTGATCTCCGAGTCCTACTGTTGGAGCCGAGCTATCTCTGCGTCTTTCCTTTTCAGTTCAGCCTCATGGTTTCCTGCTTGTTCGAGGAAGTGAGTCATCATTTCAGGAATGGTGACACTATCCTCGAGAGCAACTGCAACAGCACAATGATCCGGAGGACCCAAAATATGAGTGTCAACCGGATAGAGCAAGAAAAATACAACGATCATGTGAAGGGGATAAGTTTACCTTTGATTTCTGCAAGATTTTTCCTCATGATTATATTCTCGGCTTCAACCTCGGTTGCATGATTCGGACAACAAATTCATATAGGTCCTAAGAAGCTTAAAAGAACAAGGAAGAGCAAGAATGGAAATTTACCCCTCTTTTGATACTCCACCAGGACTTTCCCATAACAACGTGAATGTTTTTGTAGGAGTTTAGCAGGCGCTGGAACTCAGCGGTTCGGTGGTTAGTGGTAATCTAAAACGAGCGAGGAAAAGACAAAAGTTCAAAGGAAAGATAAAAATAATTCGAAGTCTACAAGACCCGGGCCAAGTGGAACTAAACCCGGCTCTAGGTGTGTGGATATTCGAAGTCTACAAGACCCGGGCCAAGTGGAACTTAACCCGGCTCTAGGTGTGTGGATATTCAAAGTCTACAAGACCCGGGCCAAGTGGAACTTAACCCGGTTCTAGGTGTGTGGATATTTGAAGTCTACAAGACCCGGGCCAAGTGGAACTTAACTCGGCTCTAGGTATGTGGATATTCGAAGTACATTTAATACGGGCCAAGGGAACTAGACCCGGCTCAAAATCTACTAAAAGTTTGATGTTATTATGAACAAAAGCTAAGTTCTACGAGGAGCATCCGACCGAATAACAACTTATTCCCTCGGAGGCTCGGGGACTAGGGGCTATATCTATAAGTGTTCAGTTCTGTAAAACATCAGCAGCAGAGAAAAAGGATTACCTCCATCATCCGGCCAGCCAAGGAGATAGCCATGGTAGCGGAGTTCATCTGGGTGCTGAACTAGGCGGGGCCGAACCTCTCCGGCAGGTCGTCTTGAGGGTCAACGAATTCTACGTTATTCCAGTTCTTCACATACTCAAGGAGTAGTGGACTGTAGCTTTCGCCGCTCAGAGAATGACCCGCCACAAGGCCCTTCACGTGGGCCTCCTGCCCGGCGGATTGAGCTGCAGCGCGGCTGGTGTGCAAAACCAGTTGTTGGCTGCCCTCTGATCCAGAGGCAGTAGACCCGGATGAAGTTACGTTGGCTGACCCGGAGGTCTTCTTAGCTTTGCTGGATGACGATGGAGGAATTGACTGAAAGATATCCGCTACAAAAGGGGTAGACCCGGAGGGAGCTGATGGAGCTTTTCACTTGGGAGGCTTGGAGGCTCTTGATGTTCTTGGTGTTGCTGCTGGTGCTGCTGGTGCTAGTGCTGGTGCTGGTGCTGGTTCTACTGTTGCTGCTGGTGCTGGTGCTGGTACTAGGGATGCTGGAGGTGGCGCCGATGAAGCTGACACCTCAGGATCTGGCGCTGAGGCCGAGGAACCGGGGAGATCCGGCATCACCGTATCATGATCCGTCCCACTACCCCCCGCGCCGACACTGCCCTCCTCTTGGCGAGGTGGGCTCTGGTCCGGCGCAGCCGCGGAGCCCTCCTGAATAGGGCTGAGCAGGCGATAATCATCATTGCGGGAGGGAGAGGAACTGTCCCGGAGAGGGGAGGCAATGTCGGGGCCGCTCTGAGGGATATCCCTAGGAGCTCTGAATAAAAGATAAGGCACCAAGTTAAAAAGAAAAATCAGTAAGAAACAAAGGCAAGCAAAGGAAAAAATCCCAAGGAGTACTAGAGAACTTACTCATCCGCGGTAGGAGGAGCCCGGGGTTTGGGCGCCCTCCGAACCACGCTCTTGGCGGCAGGCTTGGCCGAGGGTTTAACCCCGGACTTCTTTTGCCTCTTCTTGGGCGGCGGCGCCTCCGAAGCTGCGGCCGAGGTAGCTGCGCGCTTCTGGGATGGAGCCGGGGCCGGGCCACCAGTTGCAAGGGGAGGAACCTCGTGGACCTGATCGTCCGAGTTAGCTGAACATTCGTACATAGCCAGGTGCACGTAAGGGATGAGAGCCGAATCAAATACCTCAAGGACCTCAACATCCGAGTCATCATCGTCAGGCCAATCCCTTAGAGAAGAGGCCTTACCAGCGCTGTGTTTGACGATGTCCGGGGTAGGCAGGAAAGCCTCCGAATCAGGATCCTCCTCATCCTCCTCAGTGCGGTCCGACAACCATTTGCTCGCCAGCACCTCGCCATCCTCCAGTGGCTGCTAGAGGAATCACTGAAAACAAAGCAACAATTGACAAGTTACAAGAGTAAAATCGACATACAGAAGAGATTCACAAAACGAGAAGGAAAACTAAACCGGGGTGGAGGGTTGACCCGGGTGAAGGGCTCGAGTCCCCACTCCCAATCCTCGGAGAACTCCTTCTCCACATTGAATATGGACTTAACCCGGCGGTAAACTGCCGAGGTATCCAACTCGAAGGAAGAAGTCCGGTGAGGGTCAAGAGGGCCGCTAAGATAGCAGATCTTATGGGCTCGCTTCTGGAGGGGGGAGACCCGGCTGCGGAGGAAAGTGATCATGATGTCCCCCCCCCCCCCGGAGTTTCTACTTGAGAAGCTCCTTGATCCGGCGCTCCACTTGGTTCGCCAGGGCCGTGGGCCGCTTCGGAATGCTCTCCCAACACGAGGTGTTAGGAGGGCCAAGTTTGAAGGGGAGCAACCGGATCAGGTCCTCCTTGGTGGTGTTCCAGACATAAAAGAAAGTCCGGGCCCAGCACTTGCAAGATTCGAGTCCCGTAACCTGGGGGAACACGGACTGTTTCCGGGGAGAGATGGAGGTTGCGCCACACTGGGTCAACTGCTTGTTCTCCGGGGTGAGCTCCTTATCTAGAATCACAATCCTCCGCAGGCCAAAGAACTTGATCCAAAGTTCTTTGGTTGGCCAGAAGCCAATGTACCCCTCAATGCCAGAAGCAAAGGAGGACAGAGAGGTAATGGTGTTTGCATGGAGGTGATGTGGTTGCAACTTGTATGTGGAGACAAAATCAAAGAAGAAATCAGAGGTAGGAAGGCCGAAGCCATGCTGGAAATGCGATAGAAAAACTACATATTCCCCAGATGCGGGGGAAGGAGAGACTTCACCGGAGGCGAGGCGGCAGGCGACGCCGGCGGGGATGCGCCGCGTGGCGTGGAGCCAATCAAGGTCCTCCCCGCGGACGACGGAACCGTCCCAACCGCCGCGCTCGTGGCCCTCCGCTCCTTCTTCTTGTTGTGCCACCACCGCTGCTTCCGCCTTAGACATGGTGGATTCAAGATCTTCCAAGGAGTAACCGGAGTAGAGGTAGCCGGAAGAAGGGAAGCGAGAAGCGCAAGGCCCCGTGGTGGAAATTAGCACTGGGAACGGTGGCGATGGAGCAAAATGCTGCCGGAGCACGATCGCGGTGGCGCTCGTGGAGCAAAAAACTAGCGGCGGCGGCGGAGTCGCTATGAAAGAGAGAGGGCAGGGAAGCGCGAAGGAAATGGGGGTACTTCCCCAGAGAGCGCCCCATGGCTCCTACTTAACCGCGCTGCACGCGCGTCGTGGGATCCAATGAGGGTGACGCGCCGCATGCAACTAGCGTGTATAAGGCTAGAACGACCAATCAGAGCAAGGCCACAGGAGGGGCTACAGGAGCAGATGACCCCATGATGTGAAGCAACATTACGGTTAACGAGGCGCTGAAGTGAAGAGACGTTTACAGCAGTTATTCCTGACATTGCGACAGTAACCGGCGCATTAAATGCGTGTGGCCCTTAAAATGAGGCAAAATGATGATTACCCTCCACGTAGGATGTGGAGAAGCATACAAGAGAAGGAAAGGTAACCCGGATGAGCAAGCAAAATACCTGGCCAATGAGGAATAACTCGGAAAGAGCAAAAGGGTTGCAAGATGAGAAACTCCGGGCTATGAGGTAACTCGGCCTAAGGAGCAAAAGATCCGGATATGGGAACCTGTTGTGGCCTTAACATCTAAAAGTTGCTAAGACCGCACCAGCTTCGGGGACTAATGTTGGGGGGATACCCCGGGTAGGGTAACACCGGGGTATAAGGGCCGAGTTAGCCGGGGTACGGCGCGGTCAAAGAAAAGTGCTAACCGGGTCACCTCAAGGCAGGCCAAATCACGGTGTGACCCGGCCCATGGAGCATATCCTTGACAATGTTCCGGCCGGCATAAGATTTATGCCGGCCATGTCTATCTATTTTGTAGGTAAATGGGTAAGCCGGATTAGCTATATGCTAGCCGGATTATCTTAGCTTCCAAGAGAAGGAATCCCTCGCTGGTCAAAAGGTGGCTTTATTAGCTGTAGCATGAATAAAGTAAAGTAAAGAAGAGGATCAGCGGGTCATGGGCGACCAAGGTGACGTGGGCAAAGCCGGATGACGTAGCCCGTGTTTGGTGACGCCAAAAGACAAGGATTACGCCATGGGTTACATCCAAAGCCCGGACGAGCCGTTAAAGGGAATAAAGAAGCATGTGCTTTAGGAAAGGAGCATATTCGTAGAATATGCTGCCACTTGTGCCCTAGAATTGTAACCCGGGCTCCCCTATATAAGGAGCACCGGGGCCTCCATAAAGAGGGACGGCCTATAGATGAATGATTCTCTGTCTAAGGTAGAACTCTAGGGCTAGTGAACGAGGGGTAAGAGACATCATATCCTTCTTGATGAGAGCCTAAGGAGCACTTGTAAACACCATTGATAGAGAATATACAAGAACTTCCGTGCGTGGAATCACCACGTTCTCCCTCCCTGGATTCCCCTAGCACTCATTGGCCCCATCTTTAGCCTATCCATGGCATCTGTCGTGCCACCACCACGACATAAAAGTATTTGCAAATTGTGTGTTATCACCTATGTTCTAAAAAGAGATTGAAAAGAACTATTTTCCCAAGAAAATGAAATGCTATTATCATCCTAGGTGATGATAAATATTAAGAGTTGCAGTGGAATCTAGGATTTCAGTGATTCTAGGGCGGTATAATACACGTTAACCATAAGACTTGGAATGGGACGAGAAAGTCATCTGGATCTTCTTCCTTTCATGTGTCAACGGACGACCTTTATGTGATGCTGTGATTCCTTGCATGGATCCAGCAACATGGGCGGGCACCCTTAGGCCCCACGGGCAGGGTATCTAGATTATATGTGTGAGGCTGCCAGTGGTACGGTCAGTCCTTTTAATGGAACCTATCGGGGCATAACCTACTCGTAGAGTCTTCAAGAGCCTATCAGAGTTGTAGCTTGCCTGAAAGGGGATTAATAGAGATGTGGCAGCTTGAAGGGTCATGTTGGCATGTGGGGTCATAGAGAAGGACATGGAATGGCTTGGATCATAGACTGGGCCCCATACCAGTGAAGTATGGACAAGTTCGCAACTTGGATGTGCAACAAGGCTAAGGTCTCTTATGGATAAAGTAACACACCTCTGCAGAGTGTATAAAAGTGTGACATGTTACTCCCTGTTCCGAGAAGGAGCTACGAACGCGGCAGGAAAGGAACTCCATGAAGTTCTAATCAACCTGTGAAGGCTGATGGGCATAGTTTTTAATATTAACATCAATCTTTGAAGAAATGTTTACGAAAACTGCATAGTGCCAAGGACTTTTGGTCTGAGGTGGTAGTTAGTGCATCAACCTTCCCACCTTGCATAAAATGAACTCGTTGGGTAACATTGTTACTCACTCTTTCCTTTGATCCCTTTCATAGTCTCCCAGGAGCCAGAAGATACCCCAATCTATGCTACTGAAGGCCAGGACGATGTCTACTACATGGAACCTGACCTGACCAATGGACTTGAAGGGTTGGACTACGAGATACACTGTGGAGCTAAAGGCAACGAGTCAGAGTAGTTGCCCAATAATTACTAATAATTAAGTCGAGCCGAGCAGCATGAACCTTATACAATAAGCTATTGAGCTCAAGTCATGCTATATCGTTTGAATCTTTCATTCTTCCGCTGAAACATATTAAGTAAGTTGTGTATGGTTTGTAAGTTTGAACCACTTGGAAGTACCGATATTCTGGTATTGTAATAATAATGTGTGTATGTTTGTAATTTGGACCCGCAATGTTTCTGTTGTACCACTCTGAGGGATGTGATATTTGCGAAATGGTGTTCCGTGAGTGTTATGTCAACGGCTATGGGATACTATAACATGCAATGGTATGCTGGGTCACCGCAGCTAGTATTAGAACAATTGCTTTGACCTTAGGTTAGAAACCTAGTAAAGGGGGATTAAACATGTAGGAGTTAGGCGCAATGATAAAGAGTTCTCTAGAATATATGATGAATATTCATTTGGGAATATTTTGTTATATCTTCTAGTGTGATAGTTCTTTATTATGATGCATCATACATAATGAAAACTAATTATTCTAATGTTCTGCATAGAGCTAGGATGGCACCAAAGTTTCCCAAACAGACTTTTATGTAGAAGGAGTAGCCCCCAAGTGTCCGTTCGAGACGTAGACTCGAGCAGAGACTTATAATTGTCGATTGCTTCGAATGAACTCTGCGGACGTCGTTGGTGCCAACGCTTTTTTGAATACACAACCATCATACCCTATGGGAGTAACTCCTGAGAACTTAGTCGAATCATAGATTCGAGTGAGGATTCAGAGTGTGCCACTCGAAGATCTTGCATGTGCGCGTCCAGCGCTCCAGTTTGGAGTAGCCCCCGAGTGTCTGGCCGCGTTGTAGACTCGGGCAGAGACTCGAGTCCTGTATCTTGTAGACGTAGTCGACAATCATGCAAGAAGAAACCACTGCCTGGAAGTGCATTGAGTCAGCATCTCACGCATAAGGATCCAAGCATCGATGCTGCAGTAGAAGTCGGTGCGACCAAGTGATGCGGCGTTTAGCCAGAAGGACACGACGCAGGGTGGATGGAATCAACACAGTCGCTTCTGTTGGGTGCGCGGCCAACATCGCGTATTTGTAGAATCAAGCGATGTGACCATCCGAGGAGGGACTCGGCTCGGACCTGGAGTTTATGGCATAGCCAGTTGTTTTGTTGACTCCTGTTGGAGGACTCAATAGAATAGCTCAATATAGTCCGATATCCTTGTAAGATGTAGAAAATGCAAACAATTGTGAAGTATCTATATCTAGTAAGAATATTTGCCAGTTGGCTTGTAAAGTAAAATTCTGTTGCCAATCGAGTCAACACTTTTGCACTGTATACTAGGCCTTTTCGTTAGCCTTATTACCCTTAGTATTGGTACCTCGCCAAGGTACTCGGAGTTTAAGTATTCGACGATCAGGTAGAATCAGCTACTCGGGCTGTCGCATATGAGGTGCTCGAGTGCGTGGAGCCGATGGAACATTAGGTTACTCGAAGAGGGCACATCCCCTGAGTGTTGTGAGTGTGAGTTAAAAAAGAATCAGTTCTAAGTAGAGGAAAACTTAGCTTTATCAGTTGTTGACATGGAGGATGGACTCGACATGAGCGCGTGACTCACCACCAACTGGCCGACATGGCAGCGAGCCACGTGGGGGACGTAGTCGACTCAGCAAGTGGAGTCGATGAGGAAGACGCATACTCAATTGCGATGGACAGGGGTCGACCCACCAGAGTCGGGCAGTCGGTGCAGTAGTGATAAAGTAGACGATAGCTTCACTAATCCGTCAAAGCCAATCTAGTGAAGTTGCATCGAAAAAGGTATAGTCCACGGTGGAGTCGAAGCAGTCCTGTAGTTCTTAATCGATCGAAAAACATGGCCTCATGGTTGTAAGTAGTGTCCTTGATCTCACGTGAAGCATCCATTAAATTTGCTTGCTTAAATTCTTTTTTTCTTCCCAAGACAAGGAAATAGGGATACGTCAAGTAGTATTTTCCTTGGCAACTCCCTAGATCACACTTTCTTCTCGTTGGGAATTGATCCAGTAAAGGATTTGCTTTTAATTCCTTGTGGAATTAGAACACCTTCGTAAGTATAGTTTGTACACGCTGCTCCAGGCACCCTTGCAGTTTTGATCGCGCGCCTGGCTACGCCTAGCGGCTGCCTCGACGACCAAATCCATGCGTTGATCCTTCCAAAGTAGTATGGATAGACTAGCTGATTTTCAGGATGTGATCCATTAGAATCAATAAAGTAATGCTTCTCGATGATTCCTTGATATTGTTTCTAGATCATAGATTAAACTCATCTTGGCTGCTGCCTGCATGCGCGACTAGATTGACACCATGGAAGAATTTTTTCCTCGTGCAACCCGAGCGACACCCACCGACAACCATGGTCGTGATGGGTTTGTTCCCAAGAAGTAGATGAGTCGTAGGTCGCCGGATATGAGGCCATCGAGATCGCAACATCAGCGCGCCCAGTTCCCACACACGCTCCAATTGACGAGGGTTAGACTCATCAATGCCCATTGTTATGGACTTGGGTTTAGAGGAAGAGGGGTGCACTTGAGGTCTCGTTCGGCTAACCGACGAGCAACACGGGACACGATGTTTACCCAGGTTCAGGCCCCCGGACAGAAAACCCTACTCCTACTTATCTAATGTTGATTGATGATGATCCGAAGGATTACAAGGTCGTCGATGACGGAGGATGCGCAGATTGGATCTAGCATATGTGTATGCTACGGGTGTTGTGTTCTATCTCTATTGTGGCGATGTCTAGATCTATTGTCTATTGTGGTAGAGGTGGAGAGATTGCATCCTCGTTGGACCCTCCTACCCTTTATATATGGGGAGGCTAGGTCTCAAGTACCAATATAAGTTGGTTACAAGTTATATTTGAACTCTAGCTTTGAGATTTTCTTGTCTTGCGCGCTTGGAGTCTGTGTCCATATGGGCTTTGTACCACCCGAACTGTCTTGGGCTTCGTGGAAATAGCAAGTTGTCGAGTGGGCCTTTCGTCAGGCTGCACCAGGTAGGCTAGAGTCGGGTGCCTGTTGGGCATACCTATGTCAGAGACCAATATCCGAGTGAAGACTATCACCTTCTAAGATGGTCACATGATAGCGAAGTATCATGTTAGTATCCATCTACCAGAGAAGCTTAGGTCGAGTATGGGCAATGCCACTTGGAGAAGGTCGTAGTCAGTTGGTGGCATATAATATTGCATTAGTAGATGCACTAGCCACTGTTCGGCAGCATAAGGCTGGATTTCTTGCAGAATGCACATATGCTGTGATTTCTCATGAATCCATGGACTCGAAGTTAGATATGGACCATTTTCAGTTAGTTAAGGAGCATCCGGAGTTAGCTTCCAAGTTTATGGACCAATATAGGCTATTGGTTGAGTCTTTCTATCGTACTCACCATCTCATAGTATAAGATAGGGATATTATGCTAGAGGATCTCACTGATCCTAAGGAAAATGGGAGATGTTATAGTAGTAGTGAGTTGGTATCATGTATTGTAGTGTTTGGGAGCCTGATGTATTTAAGTAAGTGAGGTAGCACTCACATGAGACCGTATTATAGTAGTTTTCATGTATAATGTATTAGCTATGTGATTGTATAGTATATGATGCATATTTGGTTTTTATTTGGATTTGGATCTTGATTTCTGTTGTGTGACTAGTACTGTGCATAAAGTCGAGCTCAGAAAACATGAGCATGATGTAATTATGAGTATTTACTTTGTGTCAAAAAACTAGGGGTTTATGGATACGGGAGTAGGAACCGAGTTTGAATAGCAGCGCTTGGAGCGTGAAGCTAAAGAAAAGGCGGATGAAGACCCTAGAGCTCAGGCAGAATTACCACCACCAATGAGGCCATTGATGGAGCAGAATTTCATGCAATACATGCACATGATGTAGGAGTCTCAGATTAAGTTCATGCAAGACCTGATTAGTCCAGTCATCACTCAGAGGGATCCTGAAGGTCCGGGTGTGAGTCTCTCTGATTTCAAGAATGCAAGGCCATTACCTTTTTCGTAAGCACTAGAACCAATGGATGCTAAGGATTGGTTGGCTGATATAGAAAGGAAACTTAAGACTGTAGGGTGCAATGATGAGGAGAAGTTAAGGTATGCAACATATCTTTTAATCGGACCTGCAACATCTTGGTGAGAGAATCAGCAAGCAATGCAGCCTCCAGGTAGGGAGTATACTTGGGAGGAGTTCAAACTGAGATTCCATGAATATCATGTTCTGGAAAGTGTTATTGAGCTAAAGCGTAGGGAGTTTGTGGAGCTACAACAAGATTATTCTAGTGTCATGAGGTACATTCGAGAGTTCAGCCAGTTATCACGTTATGATGAAGACGAAGTAAGCACGGAGGAGAAAAGGAAGAAGCGGTTTATGTGTGGTTTGAATTCATTTGTGAAGATGCAATTGAGGTTTGCCAATAAGCAGACTTTCCAACAGTTGTTATATGCAGCCATTACATGTCGTTGTATTGGGAATGGCAGTACCTAAACAGGTTAGATAGAGGTGTGGGGACTAGCAGGGAAGCTCTAGACGGCGTCCGTAGGCGGGATTGGATACGAGCAAGTGTAGCAAGACACAAGAAGTACCTAGGTTTGGAGCCTTCGTGGTGAGGTAAAGCTCCTACTCCTGCCGATCTGACTATGAGTGGTATACGAGCTACAGTCGCTCCTTGAGCTGTATTCTCTAGCTACTGCCTTAAATGCCCTGAGACCAAGCCTTTCTACTGGAACCTTGCCTCTCCTTATATAGGCAAAGAGGCAACGGTCTCACTGCTTGGCCGGCGGCCCCACAAAGCGGTCCCAGGCTAGTCATCTATAAGATTTCATACACTTACGTCCCGTCAGAGTACAAGCGGTATGGCCGTTATGGGTATAGTGAACGCCATGCGAGCCTGTCGTCAGCGTCTGGCCACTGTTCCCGCGTCACCCCGCAAAGTCTTCGGTATGGCCGGGTAGTTGCAAGTCTTGTCATCGTACCACGGTGTACCGTGCACTGTGCAGCACGTCGCTCTATCCTCTTGATTGGTTCTGGCTACGCTGATGTAGCC
Organism: Avena insularis; assembly: GCA_023614405.1. Taxonomy (NCBI): domain Eukaryota; kingdom Viridiplantae; phylum Streptophyta; class Magnoliopsida; order Poales; family Poaceae; genus Avena; species Avena insularis. Next base: position 548,725,246 of record CM042690.1, read on the forward strand.
GGTCCCGTGCCTTGCTGCTCCTCGCCATTCCGGTTACCGTGAGGTAGCCATCTCGACTTTCTCCTATCCGGCTACGCTCAGCCAGCCGAACACGATACGACTGTCGTGATTCTTGTCTGGTTGGGGTATCCGTAGGTCATCCCCCTGACATTACCTTTGAGGATGACTATAAGAATGTCCAAGAAGATAGAAGGAAAAGGGCGAAGCAAGAGACCAAGAAGTTCCAAGCAACCAAACCAACCCCAAACCTTAGTTTCAAGCCGAGATCTCGACCCTCCAATCACAATCACAACAGGGGAGCGCCATCGCCCAGGAAGAGTATCATTTGTCATAATTGTGGACTTCTAGGACATATCAGTAGGGAGTGCAAACAGCCGATGATTATATGTTATGGCTATGGTCAGAAGGGCACATGAAGGGTAGTTGTCCCAATAAACCGCCAGGTGGATGGCCTGCAAGTGGAGGAGGTGGTAAGGATGGGAATAATAATAATTGAAAGAGAACCAAACCCTTTGGAAAGCTGAACTGCACTACTTTGGCAGAAGCGGATGATTCTAATCAAGAAGTGATAGGTGCGCTCAATATACTCTCCAATCCTACAAAAGTTTTATTTGACACCAGTTGACGAGGGTTTAACTCATCAATGCCCATTGTTATGGACTTGGGTTTTGGAGAAGGAGGGAGCGTTGCAGACATCTATGGGCTAGCAAACAAGCACACAGGGGACAAAGATTTACCCAGGTCCAGGCCACGTAGAGGTCCCTACTCCTGCTTGTCTGCTCGTGGAAATATCGAAGGAATCTAAGATTACAATGGTACGCAGATGCAATCTGGCGAGGGTTTTGGAAACTAGGGTTGCGTGTGTCCTCCTCGCCGCCCCCTCCTAGCCCTTATATAGATAGGCTAGGTCTCGGGTAGCAGGTCGAGTCGGTTACAAATTAGGGTTTTCCCCTTCAAACTTTCTATCTTTAGCTTCTTCTTGTTCTTCAAGCCATCGAGAGTCAGTAGGTTACTCGAGTCCTTTATTTGGGCCTTGGCGATACCGTGGGCCTTTACATATTTAGACTGTATATACCAAACTCGAGTACCCGTAGGGTATACCCATGTCAGTAGCCCCCGAGTGTCCAGTGGAATCGCAGATTTGACTGGGGACTTTTGAAGTCTTTTGAGTGCATGAATGAGTATATTTCGACTGCTTTATTTATGTCATAGGGATTGTTGATGTACGTGCCTGATATAACCGAAGTATCAGTATCAGTTAACCACCTTAGGGTGAAACAATGGAATGTACTCGAACCCAAGTCCCTGGACTCGAATTCGGAAAAGTGCTGGTGTAATTCGACTCAAGCCGCGGAGGTCTTACAGGAGTCGAATTCCAGTTATATGGGTGTGAGCACTCGACGCGTCTGTCAAGGCATGTTCATCGTACATGTAGGAACGGATATATTTCTGGTAGTGCGCAGCTAATGTGTTGCCAAGCCTTATTCAGGTCTTACCTTCACGCTGTAAGCGTGGCATCCGAATTTTATCATCGCGGAGACGATACGGGTGACCCAGGAGACGCAGTCTCTTTGTAGGGAAAAACTATGAGGCGGTGTCGCCATGAGTTTCGAGTGTGGATGTTATCAACACACAGTTTTTTGTATAGATAATCATAGGGTGCGCGACCAGCGCTCCCTATGTGAGTAGCACCCGAGTGCCTGGTTGAGTCGAAGACTCAGGCAGGGACTGAAGAATCATTTTGCGATTGCTGTCGTCTTTGTTTGCTTGTTTCAGTCGAATTTGTTTCTGGCGCTCCCTATGGGAGTAACCCATGCCCATAGTCAAGCCATGCTGCGAGTGGTTGGGTTTGATTTGATTATCCATGTTCCTGAAAAAAGAAAAAGAAAGAAAAAAAATCGTAGGGTGCGCAACCAGCGCTCCCTATGGGAGTAGCCCCCGAGTGCTTGGTGGAGTCGAAGACTCGAGCAAGGACTAAAGTAGTCAAAGTCTTCCGCTGCATAGCTTTGATGACGTCAGTGCTGACGCTTTCATGACCTCAGTTGCCCGCGTGAGCGAGTTTGACGGGACGTGACGAGTAGTGGGTCCTACTTTCTGACTTTGATTTGACTGGGCGTGCGTAATCTTTATTTTAACTGCGCCTCCTCAATTTCCACGCGTAATGGGAGTAGTGGAGGGACGGTTCGCGCTTCCACTCCTCCACGTGTCGAGCACGATGTTTGCCACAAGCCCAGTAGGATTTTTCTGAGCCGTTGGATTGCATCTTCCAGCGGTTAAGTAGCGGCGCTTGTGACGGTAATTTTCTCATCTTCTATCGTTCATCCTTCGCTTCCATCGCCATTGTTGCTGCTCCTCTGCTTTTCCTCTGCGCCTGTTTCTTTTGTGACGCTGGACCAGCTCCGCTCGTTTCCGAGCTACTTCCTTCGCTCGCATCGCCGTCGCGCAATGGGGAAGCAGAAAGGAGGCGTTGTGGCTGATTCCGCGGCCACCGCTGCTGCGGCGAAGAAGAAAGGCGGCTCACGCTGGCACCAAAGCCGCCGCTTGGGAAGAAGAAGAAGGCCGCAGGCACTCGCGTCACAAATGGTGCGTGGCGCCCCTCCATCATCAAGTCGTCGGATCTCCGTCTTCTTCGTCAAGACGGAGTGCTGTCCGGCGCAGTCGCCGACGCGCGCGTCCCCGGCGGTGAGACAATTCCTGCTCCTCCCGCTGGTTTTCGAGTGATGTTTTTAGCATTCATCATTCGTGGTCTCTCCTTGCCTCTTCACCCCTTTTTTAGGGGCCTCCTTTGTTTCTACGGGCTTCAGCTCCATCAGCTGACCCCGAACTCGATCCTCCATATCTCTTGCTTCATTACCCTCTGCGAGTGCTGGCTCGGAATCGAGCCGCACTTCGGCCTCTTCAAGCGCCTCTTCAAATTGAAGCACCAATCTGCATCTGGCTCTTTAGTCTATGATGTAGGTGGTTGCGGGATTCATATCGACCCATCCACCACTTATTTTGACATCAAGCTCAGAGCGTCCGTCCAAGGGTGGAGGGACAAATGGTTCTACATCCGCGATGAGAAGGTTGGCGACGAGCACTTCGGACTCGCACCCTTCGATCCCATGACGCCATGCAATAGGAGGCGCTCCTGGAAAAATGTAGTTATGCCTGGCGAATCCACGGAGACGGACGTGCTGTACGAGCGTGTCTGCGACCTCGAGAATCGCCTCGGCAAAGAGGAGGGAGGCTGCGCCCTCATTCGCACTTAGCTGCGTCGTCGCGTCTAGCCCCTGCAGGCCAGAGTCCACCCCATGTTTCAGTGGGCTGGCGCTGATGATGCCACTCGCGTGTCTACCGATGGTATGTCCGCGAGTGAGGTGGACAAGAGGGTTCGACTGGTCACCAAGTACACCGTCAAGGATGTGCTCCCCAGTGAGCCAGTTGTTCTTCCGTTCGATGCTACTAACCCTCCTCCTGAGGTATAGTTGTGCTACGCATTAGCTTAATTTGTCGATTGCTTTTATGCTATTTTGTTTGTTTTTTGCTGAACTTGTTGTCTGTATGCAGGATTGGGCGGTGTCGCCTTGTATGCCCCCTCTTCCTGAGGGGATTATTCGTCGCGAAGCCTTGGAGGAGGACGAGTTAGAGTCGACCGTCCCTTCTGATGTGGAGGAGGAAGCCCCCGAGTCCGGTAGTCCGGATACTCGCAAGCGTTTGCGTAGCGAGGATTCCGATGCGTCGTCTCCTTCAACTCCGGAAGGTGCAGGTGTAGGTGCGGAGTCGCCGATCCCTGCCATTCCTATGAGCACCGTTGCACCTTCTTCTCGCAAGAAGATGCGATTGCCCAAGGAGTCCTCATCAGAGTCGAAGGAGGCCACTTTTGACTTTGACAAATTTGATTGGTAAGTTTTCTAATTCGTTTTATTCTTCTCTGGATTTGCCTTTGTTTGGCTCGTCTCTGTGTTTGTCCTTTTTGATGTGGATTTTGTCTTGCAGCCAAGAGGCGTCGTCATCTTCTGGCGATGTTCAATGTTTGAAAGAATCAGGAGTCGTGACCTCAAGGGCCAAGAAAGAGGTCGAACGCTCTCCTTCCCCTCCATTGGCGGCCCACTCCGGGCACAACTCTTCCAGTTCTCCTCATGCAGGGGAGCATCGAATGGTTGTCTGGATGACGGTACAGCAGACATCTTCGGAGTCATTGGAGGACCATGTAAGTGTAGTTTTTCTCCTTTTTAGTGTTGCAGTCGATGTTATCTATTGCCTCTGCTGATTCTTTGTTGTGTGATAGCTCCTTGTGAAGGAAGCCGTGCACTTGGCGGAGCGAGTGCTTGCAATGGGCCGCCAGCATGCGATGCTGGAGACGCGTAATCGCGTGGTTGAAAGTGAGTGTCCTGCACTTCTTCTTCTTCCTCGTCTCCTTTTGATATGGGCAACTGATAGTCAATCTCTTTTCGCTTGTAGCCGAACATAACGCCCTCCTGCGCAATGCTGCCACCATGGAGAAAACCCTCGCCGCGGCTGTGAAGGGTCGCGATGAGGCAATCGCGACGCGTGACGAGGCACAAAGGTGTGAAGAGGAGCTGCATGCCTCCTTCGCGACCAGGGAGAAGTTGTTCGAGGGACAGCTTTTCTCAATCGCCAAGGCCCTCTCAGGTATTTAACTTTGGATGTCGTTGTCCTTCTCTGATGGAGTTTTTGCCGTTGGCACTGATGTTTTTGTCCATGTGTGGATTTGTGTGCAGATGCTGGCGACTTGAGTTTCGACCCGCAGGCCCTTCGTCACGATGACGCTCTGGCGGGTGCACTGTCGGCAGTCGAGGACCGTAGCACCGTCGTCCAGGATACGCTCTCCAAGGCCAAGGGCGCCCTCAGTCGCCTTCACGAGGAGCTGATGCCCAAGGCGGAGTTAATCGAGAATATAGGCGAGCTGGTGGAGTCACTCGCCGGCGGTGTGCCTTCCAGCTACAAGAACTCACTCTGCGCGGCTGGCGCGTCCATGTCGCTTGCCATGGTGCAGGCCCACGGAGCCGAGGTTGATCCTGCCACGGTGTTGAAGGCGATGCCTGTTAGCGCGGACGGCCAGCAGGTAGTCTTCGCTCCTTTCGTGACTGCCTGTGGCAAGTATGGGCCTCGGCTGATAAATAATGTTGCAAAGTATTCTGAGGAGCTGCATCGTGCCAAGAAGGTGGCAAAAGCGGCGACATCAGGGGTTGGCAGAAAGTCAGTGGCATCTGACACTGCCACAGACTCGATGAAGCCCCCGAAGCCGTCGAAGTTGAAGAAGCCAGTTGCTCCTTAGTTAGCTTTTGTAATAGTTAATTAGTTTATGTCCTTTTGTTTAAGAACATCCCTGCTGGCGAGTGTATCTGCTGATACTTTTGCTAGTCTTGAATGCATTTGAATCCTTTGTCATTGTGTTGATTTGGTCGTCTTATTTGCTTCTATCTTGACTTGTGGTAGGGTACATCAAGTGATCCTTTGAGGGGAACTCAGGACTCACCGACTCTTGATAATACCGTGGTACCGCCGCGCTCCAGAGTAGATGAGTTGTCGCTGCTTTCGCGACTGCGTGACCGCGTGAAGCAGCTGGATCGTGAGTTGCCCATGCTCCGTGGTAGTCGAAGGCGGAGAAAGCTGCCGCCCGAGAGCAGTATATGCTTGACGAGGTGATGCAGCTGGGCGACCAATTCAAGTGTTAGTTTGCTTGCTCTCGTCTTTTCCTTGTAGCCACTCGCAATGGTGCGTTGTACTTATGCTGCTGTTGCTGCTTCGTGTAGTTGTCAGCATGCGTCATCCGCAGGAGGAGAAGGATAGAATTGTCATTCGCATGCATGATCTTACCCAGGAACAACTTCAAGAGAGTGGATACTTCTGGGTAGATCATGATCGCGCGACTACGTTGGCGACCCTGCAGGATCATGCGTCGCGAGTGCTGCACTTTCTGAAGAAGCCTCAGTTGTGCTTGAAGAACATTTATCGGGCGATGTTTCCGCTAGATGATACTCCATCAAGCCTACTGGCCCTCCTTGCCAAGTTTCAAGACCTGACCGTGGTTCGCGAGTGCGTAAGGCAACAGTTGGTGGCTGGTGCCAAGGCCTCTCTATCAATGGTGCGACTGCACAGGCCTGACGTATATGTTGCGGCAATTGCATCTGGGCTGCCTGGACAACCAGCGGGTTCAGCCTGGAATATGGTGCCGCACTATCAGGCGGTGGATCGCCCAGCAGAAGAGATCGTCGACTTCTTTGAGGAACAAACCAATGTTCTCCTGCTGCAGTAGTAGCCAAGTTTTGTATCCTGCACATAAGTGTACTTGTGTTGTAAAGTTTGTATAAATGTTGTGTATAAGTTATTGTATAAAGAGCTTTGTTAGCATGAAGTGCGTTGCACTATGCGAGTCCCTTTCGTTAGCCTGGCCATGCTTTTATCTCAGTCCCTTGTCAACCTGTCAGGTGCGTTGCAGCTAGGTTGATGTTTGTATCAAGGGTTTCGATTGATGTGCCAGCTACTCAGGATATCGCGTTTTGGTTCGTAGAACAGATGTATATAGGGTGGCGTAGCCCCGAGTAGATAAAATTGGAAAAGTAAAGGAAAAACACAGAGTTTTGGAGCACTTAGCTTTATTTATTTGAAGAATAGTGTGAGGTACAATGTGTGGCTAAGTAGCCTTGGCTGAGTAGCCTTATTTGCAATGTAAAAAGTAAAAAAGCGACTAGGGGTAGAAGCGTCACAGCTGTGCGATGTTCCAGAGGTTGGAGTATGGGACTCCTGTCTCTAAGTCTTGAAGGCAATAGGCGCCACCTGGGATTACTTCTGTAATCACGTACGGTCCTTCCCAGGGGACTCGAGCTTGAGATGCCCCTGCTATTTCAGTCGTAGGACCAGGTCGCCTTTGACGAAGGATCTAGGGCGTAGCCTCCTACTGTGGTAGTTGCGCAGGTTCTGCTGGTAGATCGTTGATCTTTCCGCGACGATTTCTCATGCCTCGTCAAGGAGGTCGACGGAGTATTCGAGTGCGAGGGATGACTCTTGTTCACTGTAAGCAACCACGCGCGACGCCTTTTATCGTACCTCGGCGGGCAACACTGCTTCTACTCCATGCATCATAAAGAATGGCGTGTAGCCCGTGGTGCTGTTTGGAGTTGTGCATAGGCTCCAGAGTACGGATTGCAGTTCGTCTGGCCAGCAACCCGCGGCTTGTCCAAGTGGCTGGAGGAGTCGCTTCTTGATGCCGCCGCAGACGAGCCCGTTTGCTTTTTCCACCTGACCGTTGGTCTGTGGATGCGCTACCAAGGTGTAGCTGATGTTGATTCCTAGGTTCTCACAGAATTCTTGGAACTCCTTGGATGTGAAGTTCGTGTCGTTGTCCGTAATGATGTTGTGTGGCACCCCAAAACGGAAGACGATGGACTCGAAGAACTTGACTGCGCTGTGGCCTGATTGATTGGTTACTGGCATGGCCTCTATCCATTTGGTGAATTTATTGACTGCCACCAAGAGGTAGACGTATCCTCCTCGTGAGGACTTAGCGAGCTTGCCGACCATGTCGAGTCCCCATTGTGTGAAGGGCCAGACCAACGGAATTGGTCGTAGTTCTGCGCCAGGTGTGTGCGGCTTGTCCGCGAATCGTTGGCATGCGTTGCACTTCTGGACGATGTCCTTGGCATCGCGCATGGCCATAGGCCAGTAGAACCCAGCTCGCAGAGCTTTGGCCACAAGGGCGTGACTGCCAGCGTGGTGCCCGCAGGTCCCCTCATGGATGTCGAGGAGAACACCTCTTCCGTCGGCCGTGGAGACGCATCGTTCCAGTACTCCTGTGATGCTGCATTTATACAGTTCGTCGTTGATAACAGCGAATGCCTTGGATCGCCGCGTGATGTGTCGTGCATCAGTCGGATCGTCTGGTAACCTTTTGCTGAGGAGGTACGTGATGTACGGTTGCGTCCAGGATTACTCAATCATCATGACGCTCATTGGTCCCTCGAGTCCTTTGTCCAGCTCCTAGTCATCGAGTGCCATTGGCTCATTGGGCGGTGTAGCCCCCGAGTCCGTTGCGGCGCTTGCTTTCTTCTCTGCGGCCTTTGGCTTGATGGAGCATTCGCAGATGCGCTCGAGAAATACCCCAGGTGGTATGGGGGCGTAGGTAGAGCCTATGTTGGCGAGTGCGTCCACCTCCTCGTTGCTTTCGCGACCTACGTGCCGCAGCTTGCAACCGTCGAAGTCTCCTTCGAGTGTGTCATAGAGGTCGCGTTACGCGATCATGTTGTCGTTCAGTGCGTCGCACTCATGCATTGTTTGGTTGACGACCAACTTGGAGTCGCCGTAGATGATGAGCCTCTTGGCGCCGCAGGCTTTTGCCATCCTCATCCCGTGCAACAGGGCCTCGTATTCAGCCTCATTGTTGGAGGCTGTGAACTGCATTCGCAGGATATACTTCAACTTGTCCCCTTGAGGTGATGTTAGTATGACACCGGCCCCTGCTCCGTCCTTCCGTTTGGACCCATCAAAGTGCATTGTCCAGAGGTAGGACATATCTGGTTTGTCCTTGAGCTGGTTCTCCATCCAGTGCACGAGGAAGTCATGGAGAACTTGCGACTTGATTGCGTCGCACTTTTCGTATGTGATGTCTCATGGAGACAACTCTATTTCCCAAAGCGCGACTCGTCCCGTGGCATCGGGGTTATTGAGGATATGCCCCAACAGGGCGTCGTTGACCACCATGATTGTGTGTTCTTGGAAGTAATGGCATAGTCGCCGAGCGGTCATGAAGACACCGTACGCCAGCTTCTGGTAGTGCGGGTACCACTGTTTTGTTGGTGTGAGGACCTCGCTGAGGTAGTATACTGGGCGTTGTACCCCGTGGACCTTGTTTTCCTCGGCTCGCTCGATGACGAGCACTGTGCTGACCACCTGGTTGGTGGCGGAGATATACAGTAACAGTGGTTCTCTTTCCCATGGGGTCACAAGTACTGGCGAGGTGGATAGCAGGCGCTTGAGACCTTCGAATGCTTCTTGCGCTTCGTTGGTCCACTCGAATATTTCAGCTTTGTGGAGGAGCTAGTAGAAGGGCAGCGCTTTTTCACCCATCCGACTGATGAATCGACTGAGGGCTGCGATTCGCCCAGCCAGTTGCTGAACGCCCCGTATGTTTTTCGGCTTCTCCATGGCCAGTATGGCTTTTATTTTCTTCGGGTTTGCCTCGATTCCCATCGCGGAGATGAGGTACCCGAGTAATTGCCCAGAAGGCACGCCGAAGGCACATTTGTCCGGGTTGAGCTTGATCCGGTAGCGGTCGAGGTTGGCGAAGGTTTCGTGCAGATCGTCGATTAACGAGGCTTCCTCCTTGGTCTTGATTACTATGTCGTCGACATAGACTTGGATATTGCGACCCAGTTGTTCCTTGACGCAAGCCTGCATGCACCGCTGGTAGGTAGCTCCTGTTCTTCTTTGAAGGGCATTGTGTTATGTGAGAACACCAAAGGGCGTTGTAAACGCTGTTTTTTCCTGATCTTCCTCCTTCATTCGAATCTGATTATAGCCTAAGTAGGCGTCGAGGAAGTAGAGGCGCTCGCATCCCGCAGTGGAGTCGATGATCTGGTCGATGCGTGGCAATGGGAAGTGATCCTTTGGGTAATGCTTATTCAGAGAGGTGAAGTCCTTTTGGTACGAGCACTGTGTTGGCGAGCCAAGTGCCTTCCTTGATCTCGCGTATGAATTTGGCATCGAGGAGTCTGTTGATCTCCATGCCGACTGCCTGCGCTCGTGGCTCGGACAATCGTCAAATTGTTTGCTTGACTGGCTTTGCGTCAGGGTTGACATTGAGTGCATGCTCGGCGAATTCCCTGGGAACTCCTCGCATGTCCGCAGGACACCAGGCGAAAATTTCCCAGTGCTCACGGAGGAATTCGACGAGCGCTAGTTCCTATGCGGGACCCAAGTTGTTGATGATGAGAGCCGTCTTGGCGGTATCCGATTGGGGGACCTACACTTTCTTTGTGTGCACCGATGAGTCGAAAGAGAGATAGGGTGATCTTGGCCGGCTCAGCGGAGGCAGACTGTTGTCTGTCGACTCCTTTAGTCTCGCGAGTTCTTCCTGCATGCCGAAGGACTGGGAAATTCTGTTGAATTCCCTGTCGCAATCGCCGATCTTCAGCTGCCGTTTATCGTGATGATGCCACTGGGACCTGGCATTTTCATCTGTAGGTAGGCGTAGTGGGGTACTGCCATGAACCTAGCGAACGCGACGCGTCCGAGGATGCAGTGGTACTGTGAGGGCCAGTCGACGACCTCAAAGTCGATGCGCTCTCGCCGGAAGTTTTTTGGCGTGCCGAAGATGACGTCGAGGTTGATTTTGCCTAGGGGTATACGCCTTTCCCTAGGACGATGCCATGGAACATTGTGTCCGAGGCTTCTAGGCGGGTTAGAGGTATCCTCATTGCTCACAAGGTACTCGCGAATATGAGGTTGATGCCGCTTCCGCCATCCATGAAGACGCGACTCATGTCAAAGCCTCCGATTTGTGCCTTGAGTACGAGGGGACAGTGGCCTGGACGGGGTACTTGAGGCGGGTGTCGCTTTTATCAAAGGTGATGCATGACTCGCTTCCATTGAGGTACTCAGTGGTAGATGGCGACAAGTGTGTGGCCAAGTTGACTTGGCGGGTGATGGCCTTCTGCACCCGATTGGAGGGGCGTCCCTTTTGGATCATCATGGTGCCCATGGCTTGTGGCTACGGTTCGCCTCCGTGGTAGTGGTCCGGTGCAGCCGCATTTGGGGGTGGCCCAGGTGGTGGTGGCAGAGCGCCATTTGCCACGGCGCCTGGGGCAGCGCCGTAACCTCTTTCGACTGTGTTGCGGTTCATCCGAGCTAATCCTTCATGTAGTTTGAGGAACTCGCGGCAGTCCTTGAGGAGGTGGCTGGACTTCTTCTTCCCATTGTGCTTGTCGATGTAGAAGTGCACCATGCATGGCCCGAACAGTTTGTCTTCAATGGTTGTTGTGGGTGCTTCATCACGATCGCGGCATTGCCACACCTGCGTGGTCTTCCCGGAGTCGCGATATCCACCGTTACGGTATCCGCTGTTGCGGTTGTCGTCGCATCTATCAGCGTAGCCGGCTACGACCATGTTGACGTCGTCGCGGTCATTGTAGATGCGCATACGGCATTTGCTTCGGCGGTCGCGTCTGCGCTCGAGTTCCGCCTCCTCGTTGCAATGGACGCGATTTTTCACCGAATCTTCTCCATCAGCCCACCGATTCGCGATCTCCATCAAGTGGTCGATGGTCTTGGGCTTCGAGCGACCCAGCTCCTCCCTGAGCTCTATGCGGTGGACGCTGCCGTTGAATGCATCAATCGGGTGATCCTCCGAGATGTTCTCTGCGAAGTTCTTGATGATGGACCACCTTTGGATGTAGGAGCGTAGCGATTCGCCCGACCGTTGTTGGCAGCATCTTAGCTCTTCGATTGATGCAGGCCGCTTGTACGTGCCCTTGAAATTGCGCACGAAGCTGTAAACCAGCTCGTCCCAACTACGAATGGATTCGCGTGGGAGGTTGTTGAGCAATGCTTAGGCGGCGCCCTGCAGCTGTAGCTGCAAGCATTGCATGGCTGTGCTTCGACTGCCCCCGTGGAGCCTGACGGAGGAGATGTGGTCCTCCAGCCAAATTTTTGGGTCTTGTAGACCGTCGAACTTTGGGTTCTCTGACGGGAGTTTGAACCCCTTTGGCATTTGTTTCTGCCTGATGGATCTACTGAAGCATCTGGCGCCGCAGAGCTCCACATCTTCCTCTTCTGAGTCAATCGACCGAGCACGTCGTGCCCTTGACTTGTCGATCTTGCGCTGTGTGATGTCATCACGCGTCGTAGTCGCGGTCATGTCGTCGTGAGCGGCGACGTCAAGACAGGTCATGACTGTCATCACTGGACGAGGGCGAGGAGTAACACTTTGCTAGTGCTTTGCCTTTCTTTGGTTCTGGTGTTGGCTCTTTGTCAAGGGCGGCCTCGATTAATCCTAAGCCCACGATCGTGGATCGGTGCATGGCGGCTCGGGGATCTCCAACCGGTGGCTGGTTGTTGAGGAGGTACATGGTGGCCACTGTCACTGCAGCCTGCGGCATCTTGGGGACCATGTTGCCCCTAGTGTCGACTATCATAGAGCCAAAGTCAAGGACCTTTGCGGCTTCTATGCGTTCTTGCTCGGTGAGGTGGGCCATCCGAGATTGCCTCTTCTTGGCGAGTTGCTCGTTGCCCTTTGAGGAGGATCCTTCGTAGGAGGAGAGCCCAGCACGGCGAAGGCTCGATTCGTCTGCCGCCTTTTTGCGCGCCTCGAGTTGCGCGATTGTTTGTACTTGGCGCTTGAATTCTTCCTTCAGGAGCCAATGGTAGCCCATTAGCAGTTCTTGCGGAGATCCGAAGGGTAGAGGAGTGCCTCGCAGGGCCTCGCGGTAGCGAGCCCATTCTTGCTCGTTGAGCCTGATTACGACGCGTTCGCCGGTTTGCTTGTTTACTATGGTTGGAGGTTCGACTGCTTCTCCGTTGTTGGCGTTGGTGCGATCACCACCGTTGCCGCCATTAGGCGGGTCGGTTCCATTGCCGCGATTGCCACCATTGTCACAGTTGGCGGAGGTATCGCCTGCGTTGATGAAGGCGCACATGAATTGATTGGGGAAGCTGCTGCTTCCACAACTCTCAGATCCGGAACCGTAGGTCCCATCTTCAGTGGCCAGATCACTCAGATCGGAGTCGCGACTACTGTCGCTGATCGTGTTCTCGACTATTGTCAGGGCGTTAGGCTCACTGAGGGTGCCGATCAATGGAGGGAACCATGATGCTGGGGCAATCGACGGTGCCGTCGGCTGATCAGGCATACGAAGCGTGCCCACCTGACCGACTTGGAAGCGGAAGCTTCCTATCGCCAGGATGATTCCGTCGCCCACGGACTCGAAGGCCGGGCGAGTGGCCGGCGTGTGGACGGTGAAGTCGAACGCGCCGAAGAGCTGGCGGATCTCCGCTGTTGCGGAGTTGTAGATCGCGGTTGATGGGGCCGAAGAAGCCGCAACATTAGCACTCCCAATTCCCACAGACGGCCCCAATTGACGAGGGTTTAACTCATCAATGCCCATTGTTATGGACTTGGGTTTTGGAGAAGGAGGGAGCGCTGGAGACATCTATCGGCTAGCAAACAAGCACACAGGGGACAAAGATTTACCCAGGTTCAGGCCTCGTAGAGGTCCCTACTCCTGCTTGTCTGCTCGGGGAAATATCGAAGGAATCGAAGATTACAATGGTGCGTAGATGCAATCTGGCGAGGGTTGTGGAAACTAGGGTTGCGTGTGTCCTCCTTGCCACCCCCTCCTAGCCCTTATATAGATAGGCTAGGTCTCGGGTAGCAGGTCGAGTCGGTTACAAATTAGGGTTTTCCCCTTCAAACTTTCTATCTTTAGCTTCTTCTTGTTCTTCAAGCAATCGAGAGTCCGTAGGTTACTCGAGTCCTTTATTTGGGCCTTGGCAACACCGTGAGCCTTTACGTATTTAGACTGTATATACCAAACTCGAGTACCCGTAGGGTATACCCATGTCACCAGTGCAACTACTTCTTTTATTTTTGAGCAATTTTGTGAAAAAATTGGGGTTAGAAGGGCACTGTTAGAAAACCCATTGTCCGTGATAACGATGGGGGCACCGTAGTAGTAACCCATATAAAGATGAATCAGGTTATCATGATATGTGCAAGTGTTTATTATGTGGATCTCTATGTGATTCCATTAAAAGGAATAGCAGTAGTTCTAGGAATGGATTGGATGACTGAACATGGAGCCCAGATTAATTGTGAAGACAATATTGTCTCAATCAAAACTCCAGGAGGATGAATGTTACTTTACCAAGCTGATCGACACGCACATATAGATGTGGATGTACAATTAAACTCCATGAGTGAGGCAAACTTGGAGGATATCCCGGTAGTGAATGAATTCATGGATGTCTTTCCAACAGAATTATTGGGAATGCCACCTGATCGAGAAATTAAGTTCACCATTGATTTATTACCCGGAATAGAACAGCTCAAGCACCATATAATATGGCCTCGAAAGAGATGAAAGAGCAAATTGATGAGTTAGCTTGTAATGGTTTCATTCAAGAGAGTGTATCACCCTAGGGAACTCCCGTCATCTTTGTGGATAAGCGCGATGGAGGTCGGTGGATGTGTGGATATTATCGCAATCTGAACAATGTTACCATCAAGAACAAGTATCCTTTGCCAAGACTTCAAGATTTGTTTGATCAAGTTAATGTAGCACGTGTATTTTCCAAGATTGATCTTAGATCGAGTTATCATCAAATCAAAATTAAGCCCGAGGATGTTCCAAAGACTGCATTTGTCTCAAGGTATGGACATCATGAATATTTAGTCATACCTTTTGGATTGCCCAATGCACTAGCAATATTCATGAATCTGATGAACAAGATCTTTATGCCATATCTGGACAAGTTCGTCATAGTATTCATCGATGATGTCCTGATATATTCTAAGGATAAAGAGGAGCATGTTGATCATTTGAGAATAGCATTACAAATCCTGTGGGAGCATAAGCTTTATGCCAAGTTCAGTAAATGTGAGTTTTGGTTAGACAAGGTAGAATTCCTTGGTCATGTGATTAGGAAAGATGGAATTGTTGTAAATCCAACAAAAGTTCAATCAATATTAGATTGGAGTGCACCTACCAATGTTAAACAAGTCAGAGGTTTCTTGGGGATGGCAAGGTATTACCGAAGATTTATTAAAGGTTTCTCCAAGATAGCTGGACCAATGACTAAACTGTTAAGAAATAATAATCCATTTGTGTGGATTGACAAGTGTGAAGAAATTTTTCAAGGGTTGAAGACCAAGTTTACTACAACACCAGTTTTAGCAGTGCCTGAGATAGGCAAAGATTACACAGTTTATTGTGATGCATCCAAGAATGGACTGGGTTGCATACTGATGCAAGATCGCAAAGTTATTGCTTATGGGTCTAGACAACTCAAACCACATGAAGTCAACTACCCAACACATGATTTGGAGTTAGCGGCAATGGTATTTGGTTTGAAGAGTTGGAGGCATTTTGTTTATGGAGCAAGATGTGAGTTATACACCGACCATAAAAGTCTCAAGTATTTCTTCACCCAGAAAGAATTGAATATGTGGCAAAAGTGATGGTTATAATTGATTAAGTATCATGATCTTACTATCAATTATACTCCGGGAAAAGCTAATGGTGTAGCATATGCTTTAAGCTGGAAGAGCACTAACAATCAACCCATGAATACAGAGTTGCCAAAGGAATTAAAGATGAATCTAGAAAGATTGTAAGTTCAACTAGTGGGGACAACATCTCTAGGGGGTTTAGTCACTATGAGAATAGTTGTAGAAGCATACACTGATCTTCGTCATGAAATATTTTGTAGGCAACAGGATGATCCTTTCATCATTGAGGAAATGAAGAGGATATCAGAAGGACAATCGTCAGTATTTCACTTGGTGATTATAGTTCTCTATGGTTTCAAACTAGAATT
Organism: Avena insularis; assembly: GCA_023614405.1. Classification (NCBI taxonomy): domain Eukaryota; kingdom Viridiplantae; phylum Streptophyta; class Magnoliopsida; order Poales; family Poaceae; genus Avena; species Avena insularis. The sequence continues at coordinate 548,740,780 of CM042690.1, forward strand.
CGTGTGCCAGAAGTTAAGGAGATAATTCTCCGCGAAGCTCATGAAACACCATACTCAATTCATCCATGAAGTACCAAGATGTACATGGATCTCAAGGAACTATTCTAGTGGAAGAATATGAAGAGGGACATTGCAAAATATGTATCTGAATGTCATACTTGCCAGAGAGTAAAGGCTGAACATCAACGTGCAACATGACCATTACAACCTCTAGAGATTCCAGAATGGAAATGGGAAGATATTGGTATAGATTTCATCATAGGATTACCAATGACACAGAAGCGAAAAGATATGATATGGGTGACTGTGGACCGATTTACCAAAAATGCACATTTCATTCCAGTGAATCAAAAATACAATGCTAAGAAACTAGTAGAGATATATGTCAAGGAAATTTTTAGTAAGCATGGAGTACCCAAGAAGATTGTATCTGACACATGGTCTGTGTTTACTTCAGCATTTTGGAAGCAATTACATGAAGCACTTGGATCGAAATTGGATTTCAGTACAACTTATTATCCAGAGACTGGAGGTCAGACAGAAAGAACAAACCAAATTCTAGAAGATATACTTAGGGCATGTGCTTTGGATTTTGGAGGTTCGTGGGAAGATCATCTACCATTCGCAGAGTTTGCCTACAACAACAATTATCAAAGTCGTTTGATGGTAGCACCTTATGAGGTACTTTATGGTAGAAAGTTTAGATCGCCAATATGTTGGTATGAACCAGGAAGTAATAAGGACTTTGCACTAGATTACATCAAAGAGAAGCAAGACATTATCGATATCATCAGAGATCGACTGAAGATAGCTCAAAGCCATCAAAATAGTTATGGAGATCAAAGTCGAAAATCATGGCATCCAGAAGTGGGAGATATGGTATATCTCAAAGTTGTCCAATGAAGGGAGTCAAAAGATTCAGAGTAAAAGGAAAATTGAGTCCAAGGTATATTGGACCATTCAAGATACTGAGTCAGAATAGAACTATAGCTTATGTTTTAGAGTTACCAAAAAGTCTAGATCAAGTTCACAATGTTTTCCATGTGTCACAACTCCAGAAATGTATCAAAGTTCTAGATGATGCAATCACACTCCAAGAGATAGAATTCCAAGCGGATTTGACTTATATCAAGAATCCATGCAAGATTCTGGAAGAGAACTGGAAGAGATTAAGAAACAGAGTTATTAAGTACTGCAAAGTACAATGAGAACATCATCCTAAACGGGAAGCAACCTGCGAGAAAGAGGATGATATACGGGAAGCTTATCCAGAACTATTCAGGGACACATCAGTAAAACTTTGGGACGAGGTTAAATTTAAGGGGGGAGACTGTAACATCCCAGCGTTTAGGAACCAACGAAGGGTAGAAATAAGAATTTGTGCATCTGCATGCATTCATTTATAAAAGTGGGGTAAATTTTGCACAAATTAAAACCCTTGAGAGAACAGAGTTTCTTTCACTAGGTTGAGATTAGATTTAGCTCATTCTGGTGATTGCTATAAATTTTGACATGATCGCTAGGAAATCTGTGTGATTTTGGGAGAATAATTTGAATTCATGTTCACATTTGAAATTACTTTTAAAATGATTCAAAATAAAAGTAATTAGGAAATTAAACCTTAAATTACATTTTAAATATACAATAACAAGTATTAAGTAGTTCCTTGATTATAATACAAATTGAAATAAATCAATAAGAAATTCTTATACAAAGAAACAACTATAAGAAAGGAAAAGTAAACTTTATTGAATCAATTATATACATTACATTATTCTTACAATAAGAAAAACAAAAAGGTTACAAAAGTAATAATAGTAGAATCCTAAACTAAATTCCTAACTAATCCTAGTCTAAATGTTCTTGATCTTATTTGAAACTTCTTGTACCTACAAACAATTCAGTAAACAAAGAAAGAAATAGGATTGGCGTTAATATATTGCTCTCAGCCTGGAATAGTGAAGTGCAATATTCATATTGCATCATTGCGCAAATTAAATAAGAAAGGAGCAAATTTCACCAAATGAGGTATATGTTCTTTTAAATCAAAAACGCTTTAGTGTCACATCATCAGCCAAAGAGGGGCAAGTTTCACCCAGATAACCAACAGTAAATGTGTCAAAAGATCAGTTTTCACTTGAGTGATCCACAAGTGACACAAGCAGACACACAACATAGTCATAGCATGCAAGCATGCCTTGCTGTTGACACCAAAGCTCATTGGGCAGGGGGTTATCTCCCCAGACGAAGCAGAGAGAGAGAGAGGGAGAGAGAGAGAGTTCACTCTTTGTAGCTTACACCCTTCGAGCAACCAAGAACAGCTCAGGGAGTTGTTATTTCTCATAACCACAACCACAAATCAAGCCACCATTTACTCACATAAAACCACTAGATGAACCAACCATTCAACATAGAAATCCATCAAGAAACCATACACGATGGTCACCTAATGGAGGGGTAGTTTAGGAGGATAGCAAGGTCAATTTCCAGATAAAATATAGCAAATATCAACAGCTATTCAAATCATTTTCCTAACATCTTTAGGAATCATTTATATAAGTCATCTATCACAAGCTAGATACAATAAAGTGATCTAACCATAAAGAATGAATAATTTTTTTAAACTTTGGTTCACAAGCATCAAGTCCATGCCATTTATCTAGTCCAAGGACTAGAAACCATTGATAAGATTCATCAAAATATAAACAGATAATGAAATCATCAAGATATCTTGATTATCAGACTTCATTTAGTATAACCATACTACTTTTCACCACTGTCAGGAGAAGGACCAAAGCCACAGACACTAAGTGACATACATCTTAAGAATATCCAGGTAGTAAATCACCACTAGCATCACAGTAGGCACATGTATCCATAAGATATGATCCACTAGATTAAACACAGCCAATCAATAGATACCACATAGTTAGCAACCTTACTAAGTCGCATCAAGCATGAACAAGATCAAAGTCCATGAATAAATGGCAAAATCTGGATTCACTAATCCTAATTCAATCAAACCACAAGCCATTGGTAATTTTGACAAGCAGAGAAACCCTAGAACAGAGCATCAGTGCTATCTAGGAAAGCTTCATCACCACAGAGAGGGATTCTGAGGAGAATCGAGAGAGGGAAAGGGGAAACACCACTTACCCGAGGTCCTCGCTAAAGAATAGAAGAGGAAGTAGTGGTCGGTGATGGGGATGAACACAACGGCACAGGGAGCACCCGGAGGGTGCTGCAACCCACGCTAGGCGGAGATCGTGGAGGCGACACCATCTCATTGCCGAAACACCAGGGTGATGCCAGCGAAGCGTCGGAGTTCCGAACCACCGGCTGAGTCCAAACTCTAGGCAATAGAGAGGAGGCGGTGTGGCTAAAGAAGGGCCCAAACATCAAATCGGGATAGGCGAATCGACGGAGCATCGTCGACTACACGATCGTGCACCGCGGCGGCGGCTGGAGAGGTCTAGGACAGCGGGAATTGGGCGGCAGCGGCGCTGGCGACAGACGGTCGCTAGGGAGGAGAAGGAAGTAGGTTGTTCTATGCAATGTCATGTGGGTTGACCCAAACCCACTGGGTTGGTCCGGGCCAGGCCATCCCAATGGGCTTGTTGGTTTGCGGCCCGAAAGTTCCCGGGCGAGTGTATCCCGGTACCCGAGTTAGCCGCGGAGGGGCCGTAGTAGAATTGCCAATTGTCCAGAGGAGCCAAATGGGGGTGAATACGAATCTAACAGCCAAATGGTCGTTTGAACTAGATGAAAATCGGTTGAACTCAAATACCACCGTTAGGTTAACTCTTCTTGGCCCGCGCTGTTAGTATTCCTTTTTATCTTTTGCAGTCATGGACTAGTTTACCCCTGTGTGGACCAGATCTATTTCTTTGCTCTGCTCTGCTCTACTCTGCTCTTCTCCCCTGCCCCCTTCCCATAACCTTTGCTCAGCTTCGGCTGCTCGTCTCAGATCCGAGATTGCACTTGCTCTAATTTGCATCCCCGCCATGTCCGGTCAACCTCCCACACCCCTAATCGAAGCTCGCAGCCATTGACGTCGCATCATCCGCCATATTGGAGCTTCGTGTCCCCAGACTAATATCTCATCTCTGGCTAGTCCTTCTCGCACGGCGGAGCGCGTCCCATCGGGCGATCCTGGCCGGCGACCAGCATCGGGCAGTTGTGTGCTGCCGCGCACCCCAGGCATGGTAGCCCTGGCACAACAGTTCGACGACCACGCTCTCATGGCCACCGTGCTAGGCATCTGTCCCACCGTGTCGCTGGCAAAATTGCTGTCGGCTTTCAGGTCTCATTTTGGGATTAGACGAAATGAGGTCAAGATTGAGGTATGCGCGTCGCCATTCGATTTTTTTGCCCGGTTCGAGCACAGCTCAGACACCGAGCTTGTTCTGCATTCTTCCAGTTCTTTCGAGTGCTGCAGGAGAAAATGAGCTTCATTCATGCATTGGGATCGCTCCTGTGGGTGGGACGATCGCTTGGGGCAGCTTCGTTTCTTCTCCAAACTCGGCTTTGATGGCCTCCCATTAAATGCTTGGGAGCCGGAGGCCCTCAAGCAAGTCGTCAGTATCCTTGGCGGTGAGAGGGTGGAGATTGTGCCACCGAGCGACAGATGGGTCATCGAGGTAAAGGCGTGGCTGAAAGATCCTGACGTTGTTCCTAAGATGTACAAGGTGCAGATTCCAAGTAGGGCAGGGCGATAACTTTGCTGGAAGTACCCGGTCATCATCCACCTGGAGGAGGTTCTGGAATCGGTACATGGCATTCAGGACCCCGAAGAGGCGGCCAGAAAGCGTCCTCATTGCCTGCAGTGTTAGCCTGGAAGGATCGATGGCACAGGACCACCACCTATTCGCAATGGTGCACATAGTTTCGGTGGGGGAAATGGGATTGGACAAGCTGGTGGTTCTGATTTCCCTCGAGTGAAGACAGAGCTCTAGTGAATTGTTATAGTATGTGTGGCTAATAAATTTGTAGTATGGAGAGTGTAGCAGGAAGTTAGCATCGACTAAAAATATGTAATAGTTTGAATCGATGTAGTATGTGTGGGTAATGAATTTGAAGTATGTGTGTCTAATGCATCCATGTTGAACATCGTGCTTTATAATTTCTGTGAATAACCAAGGACAACCTCATGAAAATAGGGTGGACTAGCAATGAGCAATGTCAATTCTGTGGATGCCATGAAAATGTAGTTCATTTCCTCTTCAAGTACAAGGTAGTAGATTATTGTGCCAAATGATGAGCGATCCAGAAGACAATAAATGATTCTTGTTTCAAACAAAGATTACCTGATGATCCTTATAACACTAACTACTAGTTTTGTAACATGTTGAATTGCATGACCATTTTGTAGAAAGCACAAGACAAATGAAAAATGGTTTACATCACAGATAGCAGAAGCAAAATCTGTACATAAACTGTCGTCTGAATTTTATCTATCTGGGATAAAAAATGGTAGTTAACTAGATTTAACCACGAGTAGTAATTGAAGGAAATAGATACTTGATAGTATTTGTTTACAATATTAGTACTTCCATACAAAAGGGTCTTATATCTACACAAAAGTGGGCTGAACTTCCTACTAGTTTATAGAATTATGCATCAGAATTTCATCTACAAAAGCCATTCTACAGTCTGAACTCAACTATTCTACACTGGAGAAACTGCAAATCTCCACCAGAAAAGTTGGCTGGCCAATTGCCTTGAGAGGATGTAAGTTCTTTGATCATTTATCCCAAACTGATCTATTTCCTTCCTGCCAAACTACAAGAAATCGGCATCGTTCATGCACAACCGCTTTGCGTGCGCCAGTCCCGGTTCAGTAGGACCATCTGCGCCGCCACAATGATTTCTTCGAAACTGAAATTCGGCATCTTCGTTTTGGGATCGTAGGTCCGTGTGAACTAGAACCTGAATTCTGGCACTGAGCTGATGCCCGCCACCGGCTCCAGTTGTCGAACAATCCAACATGCTGAGTGTAGACGCTTGTCGCCGCCGTAGTACGGCATTCGACGATGTGTTGGATGGAGCGTCTTTGCCGCAGACAGCGTGTTCCCAGCCTCCCCCACTACGGTAAGGTAGCCCGCGCCAAAGCGTGGATGCGAGAATTCCTAGACCTTGGCGCTGCCCTATTCGAGGGTGTATACCCTCGGTGGCATGCTCTCATGTATGATTTGATACGTACCTTGTTCCCCCTGCCTAGAGCATGCCATAATGCCGTCGTGTGATTTCTCCACAGCGCTCTCTTGGCCCTGCTCGCCACATCCGGTACCGACGACTCCGGCGCCGCTGCCGCAGCCGATTCAGCCCATTCGGCAAAATCATCCGCCTGGCAGGGCAATGGGAGATCGGCCTGGAAGTAGAGCTTCATGGCCTACCTTAGAGGGGCTAAATACCCTAGTTTTGGTGGCTGTCGCGGCGGCGGCTGCTTAGTCAGGGCCATGTTACCCTAGGTGGTGCGACGTGGCGGAGCTGCACAAGGTGAACTGCGGTTTGTCAGAGAAGGGGAGTGACAGACTGATGGTAGGTTTGGACTCCAGGAACGCGTGAAAATAATCATCTCCCATTTTTGAGAGGGTAATAATTCGACACTCATTGCATTAACCACTCAATCTCTTCTCAGCATAAGAGTGCGAACGTATTAAAAAGATTGGTCGTGGCTATCCACCTCATCGGGCAATGTACCAGGATAGGTAGGAGACCAGGTTGCATTTTAGAAATGTTGATGACTGTGCCCTTATGTTTATACGATATTATTTCTATGCCACTATGTACCGTCGAATTGCAGCAAGACCATCAGAAATAGGGGATGACGATGTGGCATTTTTTTTCTTTTTTTAAAGGGCATCAGAAATAGGGGATTACGACCTGGCATGTTTTGTAACTGGCGGGCCCGCCTCCTCCACCTTTGATAGTGTGCATCCCAGGTTCAAGGACTAGTGCTGCCCACCAACACATTATTGTGCAATTTTCCATGTTTTGTCGCAACCAGCTCCGCTCCGCTCCTCTGCTCCTGCCACCGCCACTCCATTAAGTGGTGCACCGCTCTCGTCCTCCCCTTGGGCCATCGTCCTCCCGCCCTCCCCTCCATGCCATCCCCTCACGTCCCCTCCCCTCCCCTCCCCTCCCTGCCATGTCTCCTTGCCGCCGTCCATCGTCCAAGCGTGTCTGGAAACAAAAACCGAGAGTCGGCAGTTGGGTTAGGTGCCCAACAACGCTGGTGATACGGATCCCGCTCGGAGATGGATCCTGCGTGGCTTGAGAACACGGAGATGGGTCCTACGTGGCTGGAGAGCATGGAATCTCCTTCAAGTTTGGAGAGCACAAAGGAGAACGAAACAGGGGAAGAGGGTGCAGGGCTTTGGAGGTATGGAGCCCGAAGAAGGTGTTGTACATCCCCATTGAAGGGTAAGAATTGTGATTCCTTTTCTGCATACCCCAATTAGCGTTTCTAGTCCCGTGGTGATGGCAAGGATATGTGTTGGTAACTGCAGGACGTCTGTATAGATTATCCTTGAGCATGATGCTTTGTCAAGCGAGCATGAAGACACTGAAATGTGTGGCAGTGCGAATGATGATGAGAAAGCATATCCAGACATGGTTGTTGACCCTGATAGGATGGAGAGTAGAGAATATTTGGTTGATTCAAACTTTGAGCCTGACTATGGGACTGATGAGGAAAAGGAATGTGGAGATGTGGAAATGGTATGTAGATACAATGATGAATACGAGGACAGGCCAGTGATACACTTTGATAGGGACAATCCTACAATTGATGAGGAGACTGTCTTTGAGAATGTGGAGGACTATAGATATGCAGTTTCAACCTATGCATTAGAGTTAGGTTCGAATTTATCATTGAAAAGAGCGACCAAAAGAGATTTAGGGTGCATTATGGGGAAAGTAATGTGTGTAAATGGAGATTACATGCATCTGCAATGCAGGGTGGACACCCATTTCAGGTTGCAATAGATACATTTATTTTCAGTCTTTCTCATATTTATTATGCTGATAATTAGCTCTAATTTATTTGGATTCTTATCGAATGCAGATCAAAGTAAACACAAAGAAACACAACTGCCCTCTAATACTTCTTTAAGTGATAAAATTAGACCGGTGACTACCAAGTGGATTGCTGCTACTATACTTGACTGGGTGAGGCAGGATCATAACATGGGACCTGCTGAACTCACAGCAAAGATTAGAAAAAAGTTTAACGTTCCGATTCCTTACCACAGAGTCTTTGATGGGAAGGAGATGGCTCTAGATTTCATTCAAGGCAACTGGAATGACAATTTTCACATGTTGTGTAGTTTCAAAGCTAAGGTAGAGAAAACATCACCTAGTAGTGTTTGTGACATCGATTACAAGGTTGTGAAAGGAAGAGAAAAGGTCTCAAGGGGGGTTAGGTATAAGCAGGCAGATAAGAAATGCTTCAGGAGATGTTTTGTCTGTCTGAAGGCATGTTGGAAGGGGTTCCTAGATGGCTGCAGGCCATACTTGGCAATAGGCGTAACTTCTTTAATAGGGAAGTTCAGGGGACATGTTGCTTTTGCTTGTGCTTTGGACGCGCATAATTGGCTTCTACTTGTAACTTATGTTGTTCTTGAGGGTGAATCAAATGAAATTTGGACATGGTTCATGTAGAGACTATGGGAAGTAATTGGTCACCCTGAAGGCTTGGTGATACACACTGGTGCATGCAAGGGTCTTGAGAATGCTATTGATGCTATGTTTCCTAGGGTTGAGCATAGGGAATGCATGCGGCACCTCGCTACTAACTTCACGAAGAAGTTCAAAGGAAATATCTTTGAAGAGGACTTGTGGCGATCAGCATACACATACACCCCAAGCATGCATGGTACTTACTTGCAGAACATGTATGTAGTGCTAGAAGCAAGTTTGGTCAGTTAAGAACATCACACCAAGCCATGGCCCAGAAGCAAGTTTGGTCAGTTAAGCAAGGTGGATTTTGTTTGCAATAATTTGGCAGGGAGTTTCAATGCTAAGATTTAGACAATGAAAACACTTGCAATTGTTATTTTGTTGGATGTAATAAGACAGTGCATAATGGTGAAGATAGATTTAAGGCAAAGAATTTGTGCAAGAAATTTTTTAGGCCATAAAATAGTTCCAAAGGTGGTTATGTTACTAAATGCAAGAACCAGGGCAATGAGAACGATAAAGATGAGGATGGTCAGAAGTTCTAGAACATTGGCTGAGGTTTATGCAGAATACAAGCGTGGAACTGAACGGAGGTATACGGTATACATTGGAAACAAGACTTGTTCATGCAGGCAGTGGCAGATTACTGGTCTGCCATGTCACCATGCACTATACTTCATCTTAAAGCTTAGAGGTAGCAGAGCTGAAATAGAGAACTATGTTGACAACTATTTCTCCATGGACAAGTTTGCTGCAACTTATGCAGAAAACGTACCACCTATGGTTGATGAAAATGATTGGGAGATTGTCGATCCAGGGTTCAAACTTAAACCACCAGTTCTTAGGAGGCCACCTGGGAGGCCTAGAAAGCTAAGGATCGAAGCCTCCACCGATAAAGGTTCAAGGCTGGGAGCTAGGAAAAGGAAATGCAAATGTTGTGGAGGATTCGGCCATATCAAGAGCTTGTGTAAAAACCCAGTTACACATGATCTTGTCCCTGTTCACACCCCGGTGGCAGAAAATGAGGCTTCTTAGCCAGAACTGGAGGAAGAACAGCGCGAAGATGAAGAAATTGAGGAAGTGCAGCAGGTGGAGGAAAACTGTGATGAGCACTCAGAGGAAAACGTAGGTAAGTAGCAAATTTATGAAGAAGTGGAGGTGCCGGCGAGAAAAGGGTGTGAAAAGAAACAAAAGGGTAAGCGGAACAGGGAGGAAAAGGAAAATAATGGAGGTGTATTAGAATATGAAGAAGTTGCAGGGGTGATTGAGGATGTTCTTGATGATCTTTCGGCTAACTGCAGGAGAAATAATAAATCCCTGCCAATTTCCTCTTTGTACAATTCTCCAGATGAAAGGTAAGCTTAAAAATTGTTTTATTTGCCATTTTATCATTTTTCCATCCTCATCAACTGTTGCTTAATGCAGCATGGACTAGCAGACTAATAAGAGGAGCAGAAAGAAGCGGACACAGTAACGTCGTATGTTGAATTATCATTGAAACTAAACTAGTCGTGTCGTCTTTATTTATATCTAGCACGTGCAACGTGTCTGTGATGGGGTCATGTGGACCAGATTACAATTTTTTAAATATTATTACATTAATTTTTTCCCTGCGTATGGATGCAGCTACTAGTTCCCATCTCCCTTGGATTCCCATCTCCTCTGGCGCACTCCAGAATTATGGCTGTGCCATCAAGTGCTGGTAGCAGAGTCAGCGTATTGTCCCATCAGATGTGAACGTAATGACTTTGGTTGTTCAGAATTGGACGACTTTTGATTAGTTTGAAAGATAGAGAAACCTTAAACATGGCCAATATATTCCATCAGAAACTATTCCTCAAAAAATATTATTACTCCCTCCGTCTAGAACTAAGTGACTTGAATTTGTGTAGATTCATATGTATCTAGACATGTTTTGGGTATAGATACATTTAAATATCTAAAAAAGCTAAGTCAGTTATATCTGGACAGAAGTAGTACACTATTACAACACGCTCAACCCCTTCTCCTCTAGCGCACTCCAAATTATGGTTGTGCCATCAAGTGCTGGGAGCAGAGTCAGCGTATTGTCCCATCCGATATGCCAGGAACGCGCGAACTTTATTTTCAGGATCCGACGAGTTTCAACTAGTTTCAAAGACAAAGACACCTAAAACATGGCCAACATATATAGATTATGACGCTAATCGACTATGACTCAAGTGACCCCGATCCAAAGAGGGCATTAATATACCGTACATAGATTTAATTTAGGCTTAAGTGGCCCTAATTGACTATGACGCTCCCGCAGTCTCTATCATCGACGATGTTGTCCGCGTCACCGTCAGCCTCCTCCGCGTCAGAATCGATGCCGATGTTCCCAGCAGCATTCCTCCTCCTCATGGATTCTCCACGGTGCGCCGCATCGATAACGGTGGAGTTCGTACGCCCAGGCACTGCCCAGAAGCGCTGCCTCCCTTCGGGGTTGCGCAGATCCGGGTGGATATCCCGTCGGTGGATTCCGCACAGCTCAATCAACGCCATCTGCTCCTTCTTGAACAACTTTCGCTAGTACGTGCTTGTGCGCGAGTACCGTGCCATTGCCCTCTTCCACTCTGGCAGCTGGCGATGGCGCTCCTCGATCTGCCTCGCCAACGCGTTGTCGTGCAAGAGCGGCACGACAGGCACCCCGGCATAGCTGAGCTTGAAGCCGGTCGGAAGCCTCGCAAACGGCAGCGCGAGTATGTCGTAGTGGGCGAACATCTGAGCCTCGTGCAAGCTAAGTTTGGGCCTCCCCCTCTCCATGGTGATGAAGGAACATGATCTGAGCTTTGGCCCCAAGGTTAAGGGGATAAGGGCAAGGACGTAGGCCCAATCGTGGATGCCACTACCAATCAGTTCGCATAACATACTTCTCGTGGATCTCCCTTACGAAGGACATACTTATCATCCACGCACCCCGATCCAACAACACCTAAAAAATCGGGGATCAGGTCTTCTAGAAGCCCAGAGCAGTTGCTGGTTAGTTCTGTGTCCCGATTGTTTGTGGCCAACGGCTGTCATTGAAAAGAACACATGTGCAAATGACTCTGGTGGATCCATGTGGTTTATGGAAAGAACACACATGCAATGAATCTAGTGGTGGTTTATGAAAAGAACACACATGCAAAGACATGCAATGACACTGGTGGATCCATGTGGTTTATGAAAAGGACACACATGCAATGACAACTGGTGGATCCATGCGGTTTATGAAAAGAACACCACATGCAAATGACACTGGTGGTGGTTTATTAAAAGAACACACCTGCAAATGACTCTAGTGGATCCATGTGGTTTGTGGAAAGAACACACATGCAAATGACACTAGTGGTGGTTTATGAAAAGAACAAACATGCAATGACTCTAGTTATGGTTTAGGAAAAGGACACACATGAAATGACATGCAATGACTCTGTTGGATCCAGGTGGTGGTTTAGGAAAGGAACACACATGCAATGACACTACTGGTGGTTTATGAAAAGAACACACATGCAAATGACACTAGTGGATCTAGGTGGTTCATGAAAAGGACACATACGCAACGACTCTAGTGGTGGTTTAGGAAAATGTAGCATCCCAATTGTCTAACAATTGCAATGCTACTAGCCTAGTCTATACAAATGCTACCTTCCCACATATAATTGTTGCATCATAATTATATCATGCTCATGTCATCATGCCACCTTGCATTTGAGCATCATATAAAACCCTTTTTGTTTTGGTTCTTCTCTCATATGCATCATTAATTGTACTTGCCTCTTGATATTGTATTTGGTTATTGATATATTGTTTAAATGCCCAAGTTGAGTTGGGGGCATATCTTTTATTTCACTCCACCACCCTTTCTTTCACCACCTTATAATTCCACCATCCAACTAAATATGAGCTTTGCACTTTATTGGGATTTTACCTCTAGCTCATGTGGGTTGGGATGGATCCAATTCTATTTCCACATGCTCTCATAATGGCATCATGTTGTTTTCACATTAGTGATATGTGGAGCCACCTTTGCATGCCTTGGGAGTGGAACCTCTTTCTAGCCCCCATATGGGTTGTTTTGGGGGTTATTCTCATGTTGGGATATTTTTGGGCTTACTAAATACCTAGTGGCACATACACACTAGCAAGTCCCATTTTTATTCAAATATGGTCATCTCCATGTACTCCACATGGGGCATCCTTTTAATTCTTTTGCTTGGCCTTACTCCACATTTTGGGTAATGCATAGGAATAATGCCATGTTTATTATTTTGTTTTCACAAGGTTAAAATATGGCTTTGAATGCTTTTGCATGGGCCATGCAACCTTCACCACCATTTGATCTCCTTTGGTTTTCCTTGGTTTTTGAGTGGATCATGTTCAAAACCTAAACCCTCCTCATCTTGATTTGAGCATCCAACCTCACCTCTCCCATCTCCATCTTATCAACCTCACATGGGAAGGTTCCATGTCCATCCAAAACCCTAACCCTAATCACTTACCCCTATCACCATCTACCATACCACCCCCTCTAGCCAAACCGAGCCACCCCCTAACCCGAGACCACCTCTCCTCTCTCTAACCTATCTAACCCAAACCCTAACCATAGCTAAACCTAACCCGAGGCCACCATCTAACCTAACCCGAGGCTACCCTACCCCAGCCCGAGCCTCCCCTCCCCTCTCTCTTCTCTCTACCGCCTGCCAGGCTGGCCCAGATGCTACTCCCCACCGTCCCTGCCGTCCGCACCTGCAGCCTATCCATGCCTACCTTCCCAGCCCGAGCAAGCACGTGATCGAGGAGATAAGAAAAGGACCGAGCCACCTTTATCTACCCACGCCACGGCAGCCTCGCCTCCCTCCTTTTTCCTCTCCCACACGGCTCTCCTCTGCCTCCCAGATCCACCCCAGGGCCTTGCCCTCTCCCCTCTTTTCTCCTCCGACACCATCTACCCCATCGCCGGCCACCGTCGGTCTCCACCATATCCCGTCGAACCAGGAGGCGTAGGCGAGCAGGAGGCTATCGGCAAGGACGGGGAGGTCCTCTACAGCAGCCCTGTACACGACATCGAGGAGGAGGAGGTCTGTAACCGCCGCACACCGACGTGTCCACGGCGAAACCCTAACTCCACCGGCGCCTTCCTCGTCGATGATCGCCCGCTCCTCTGCCCAAACCAACACCGCCAGCAGCCTCGCGGTGAGCCTCCCTTCCTCCCTGACATGCTCCACCTCGCTGTCGCCGTCTAGATCCTTAGTTCGTTTCGCCGAACACCCTCGGTGCGCCGTGGCCGCGAGCCTCTGCACGTCCCGGCGTCGCCTCACACCCTACCTAGCCGCGCGAGCGCAAGCCAGCACAACCCCCTAGCCACCCCAGCGGTAGCCGCCGCCGCTCGCGCGCGCGCGGTCGCGAGTTCGAGCCCCGCTGCGCCGTGCCGCACGTCTCTGTCAGTTTTGTCAGAAACGGCGTGGAAGAAAAAACAAGGGGTGTCCTTTTGCGATACCCCTGCTTTTGCCATCAACTGCGCCCCGCCACCCCACCTGTCTTCCTCTGTGTGGCTTTTACAGAAAAGCACCCGGGTTTGTTGCGCCATCACCAACGTGTCCCTGTCCATGCTGGGCACGCCCTACAGGGTCGCTTGGCGCAGCCAACCTCAGGCCCGCAAGTCGGGCTCTGGGGCTGGACAACGCTGGTGCAAAAAGCCGATGAAGTACCCGCTCGGCCGTCGACTCAGCATCTTGGGCCCAACCGTCAGTGGTTGTGGCTAGCTCCCTCTGAGTATCAAAAGCGTCTGTTCTTTTTCTGTTTAATAAAAATGATTTCAGAAAATGTGTAATATGATTATAAATCCTATTTTTAAATAACTTTTCAAATATTATTCTAAATAATACAAATAATATATGTTTTTAGATCAGAAAAATGTGAGGAATTCAAATATGCCCTTCAAAAAATATTTTGAACACTTTAAATTTCAAGTTGATTAAAATTACAAATAAAATGCCCTTTTCCTTAATTAATTAATAACTTTTGTTTTATAACTCCGAATTTGACAAATAATATGTCTAAATCGATCAGCGCGACGAGACCTTTCTGTTTATGCATTCCATGTTCTGAATTGCAGCATGCATCATATAAATATAAAGTATACAGCAACTTATTTGGGGATAAAATGTGACTAAAACTCAATAAAAGGCTTTATTCTTGTATTCCACACCTCACCCATGCCATGCTACATTAGTGCCATGCAAATTGTGCATCATTCATCATGGCATGATTGTTTGCTTGTCGCATTTTAAATCATATGCTTGTGCACTCTATTTATGTTGGCCCTCGTTTGTTTGGTTCTTCTTCAAATAGACGCTGAGCAGGGGTTATATCAAGAAACCCAGGAGCACTACCCAGATCCTTCTCTCGCTTCAACTGAGCTGCCAGGCAAGCACTACCACATGCTTGCATACATATAGCACCTATTGCCTCTATCTTATTCTTGCATCATTGAGTCGCGATTGCATTTAACTAAATCCCAAGTACTGCATAGCCTTTACTTTTAAACCCCACCGAAGCTTGTTCCTCCATTCCACGAGCCATTACTACAGGAGTTGTTTGAGCCATGCGGGTCGTAGAACAGCATGTGTAGGGTATGTGAGTGTCTGATGGATAACGAGGTACCTAAACAACTTAACTCGAGTAGTAATGGGATAACTAATGAAAGTGGCATCGTGAGCAATATCTGCTATTTGGTTTTCATGCTCACTTGTGTCCCGTAGGACCCCGAGTACTTGATTCCTGTTCCTTGAATATTCGCTATCCACATCCGGAGGCTTATGAACCCCGAGCCAGAGCTTGATTCATTCTTATTTCTTGGGGCCACAATTAGTTTGGGGCTTTATTACTATCCTGTACTTATGCCATGCTTTATCGCTTTATTTAAGATTGTGCGAGGAGCACTGCTTAGGTAAGCGGAGTGTTTTCATGGTATCGACAAGCCCACCACACTTTCGAGTTCCCAGTCGTTTAAAGCCAATGAAGCAAAACCTTGAGTCCGTCTCGAGCCGCCAACTTGCGGGTAGCTTAATGGGTGGCCCCTGAAATATTTATGAATCTGTGATCGCTTTGTCGTTAATTCCTCGTTGGGTTTTGATTTGGTTTTTCCGAGGTTGATCGAGTGTGTGTTGTTATTTGTGCACCCTCGCAGGTAAAACTTTCAAAGCCGTGTCCGCGTTATGGACGACTTGGAGCACAGTTTCGATCATAGACAAGTATAACTAAAGTACCGCTTTTAATTTGACTAAGTACCTGAATAGTAATTAGTGCAACGCTCTTGGAATGGATAATAAAACTGCCAACGGATGGGGGGGTTGTTCGTCCGCTTCCTCGTTGGTAAGCGAGGAGGAGGATGGATCTGTTAATATTACTGTTATAACTGTTGTTATTAATTCACGGACATCCGACTATCTTTGGTTAGGCGGATGGATAGCGAGTATCTATAGAATTGTTAGGTATTATCTTTTGCTGCAATTGCATCACCCTGTGTTGTGTCCCTTTAGAGGCATAAAGACTTGCCGAAAATACCCTAGGGTCTCACACGATAAATTGTTTGATGGATGAACAGTAAGCTCGCAAGATGGATACCGGGTGGAGGAGACGACGATGTTGGCAACGATCATTCGTGTAGAGATTCGGAACGGGAACCGTGAGATCTGTGGGCGGGATGTGTTTATTTATGGGGCATCTTATGCTGATTTGCTTCTTATCCGTACTCGGATCTTGTTTTCCGCTCACCGATACTGATGTTTGATGTATGAGGAGATATCCTAAACTATTATATCTATCTAGGATATTTGGATCTTGCCGTATGGCGTTGCAATATTTCTATTTCTTTTAGATGGAATGGCTCTGAGGACTGTTGTATGGTGGCTTGCATACATACTCATTTGTGTATGTAGTTGATCCCTTCTTTGCCGATTACGCTCGTTCTTGTCCTGATGTTTGGAAATGGTTAGGACGGCCTTAAAGGTTCACTGTGGAGTGGCATTTGGCCCCACCGCATTATTTTAACCATTTTCGCTCATCCAGGCTTGTAACTAAGAGCGTAATTCACCGAGGTAGTTACAATTGGTATCAGAGCCATCCCGCCCTTCAGGGTCTCAGCCAAATGGTCGTTGTCAGTCTAGCAAATATTTTTGGTAGCTATGTATACTAAGGAAAAACAAAACGCGAGAGTAGGACTGCTTCCATTTTTCTTCTTACCCACCCACCCACCCTTTTTCTGGTAAGGAAGTGTAACGTTTTCAATCCTCTTCTTAAAATTCAAACTAGGATTCACGTGTTCTGGGTTTCCGTAGTACCATAGAAAGTGTGTGTGTGTGTGTAATTCCTTGTCTATCTGTTGCATCCATTTTGTTATCACAATCTGCCTTTGGTTATCAACTGTTGGTACATTCCATATTGACAGGCTTTTGAAAACCGGTGCGATCTATCTGACTCCTTGTTAACCGGTGCCACCTTCTTAAGGGTGTCCTTCCTTCTAGCAACTCCACGTTCTGTGTAAGCATCTATTGCTAATTGCTACCTGATAAGTGATTTTGCGCATCTATTGGTATTTTAATGCCGAAAAATGCGGAAAAATTTTCTTTGATACATCTGTGCTTCCACACTCCTTTTCAGTCGTGTGTGAAACATTATCTATCTCCCTTTTATCAGCATGTCCATGCTAACTCATTCTTTTGTCACCGGCGCTTAATCCTAGAGTTTCATTTCATCTCCAATTCTCTTGGGCTAAATACATAACATGTGTCGATCCGATGCTAGCGATTGTAATTGGGCTCTCGGCATAGCTATAGGACACTTATCATGAGTGGAATATGGAAAATGCAATCACCACTATCCTCCAAATGGTGACGGTTATCTCCTATGATTTTGAGTACACCGTGATCATATCTATGCATATTCAAGCATCTTTGGCAATCCGGAGTTTCTCAAGGCACTACGGCGGTCTATCATCTGTTCATCATGCTGCACATCTTTTTGAATCCCATATCTGCACAATTCTCCTGGATACGAGGGAATTGCATCTTTTCGTCTCTGGTAGCTTTGCTTGAGGTATGAGCTATCATCGTTTCTTTATCCAAGATCTATTTATCTTTGTAACTAGTGATCCAATCGACAATGTGAACCAGGTCACATCTCTTTTTCTTCCGAAGGACCAGATAATCTATTCTTCCAGTGCATCTTCTTCAACACGAACCCGTGCTCTTAATATTGATCTTTCTAAGAGCGTTGAGCTCAGGAAGTGTTCGAGCATTTGTTCGTTTCTCTCGTATTTTGAACTTGGTATTCTGGGAATATCCTGTTAATCCATGGTGGTATATGTTGATAATATGCTTGCCTATTCCATATCAATGGAGGGACATGGAAGATCATCTGTGTCTCTTTCTCTCAAGCTTCGGGAGCACTGCCTGTGTGCGAAGTCTCAAAGTGAGAATTCTGACTTTTTGAAGTCACCTATCTCGGCCACGTCCTTCTGCTAAATAGATCGCTTCAACTCTGGAATCAGCAAGTTCATTGTTAATTCCATCTTCCATCTTCAATCAAACCCGGAGTTTTCCTTGTTGGCAAGTTATCATCGTCGTTCCGCCGTAGATTTCCTCAAAACTGCTAAACCTCTCTCAATCTTTTCAAGAACAACATGGAGTTCTTTCACCTCAGTCTCTTCAAGTGATCTTTTGAAACCCTCTCCTTCTATCATCAAGGCTCAATCCACCGGAGGCCATGAAGATTTTTTTTCAGATCTTTTGCAATCCTTATGTTCAAGTGGTGCTATCTTTTTCTTTATCTATGGAATCTTGCAGTTGTCTCCGTGATCTTCCTCCATATCTTTCCGGTGGCTGGTTACTTATGACATGACGACAACATCATCACCCTTATCTATCTTGGATCCGGTGAATCGTTTGCATCAATCTTTGTTTCCTTACGGAGTTCCATGAGCTCTTCTTATCAATACCTTGATGTTTCGTAGTTGGGTTGCATGGTTTTCTTATTCATGTGCGGAGTAATGCTTTGAGTGCGGGATGGAGTAGCTACCATACCACTACTCTTATCATTCGCTCTTGTACATTGAATTAGTGAATTAATGTGATTTCACTCATTCCACGGAAGTTAGAAGTGGCCTTTATCCCTTGATACTTTTACTTCCGTCCTTGTTTTTCCGGAGTGCTCTCTCGAAGAAAGTAATCAATAATCTCTTGTTGGTGGTCTGTCTATTCTAGATGGAGCAAAATCTTCAATTATCTGGTGGAAACAAACGCAAACTCCTTTCGGTCCTCGTCTTTCTACCGATGCTCTACATCCACAAACAAGATGAAAGGAAACTATCTCTCTCTTTGTTTCATCAATTCTTTTTATGTGGTAAAGCCAATTATGGTTGATGCCATCAGCCGCAAATCTATTGCGTTAGCCTCAAGGTTAAAGAAAGCAATAAGTATCTCTACAATAAACTCCAGATCCTCCATATTCTTTGCTTCTCGGGATTCCACCATGATCTGGCTTCACATCCGTCTCTAGAAGTTATATCCGCGCACCTCAATTGCGTGATCCTTTGGGTCTTACCGGTGCAACAAGAATCTAATCCGACGATGTCTAACTCAATCTTTCTGTTGATATCAAGGGACTCTATTGTTTGAAGGCAATATTGTTTCCGTACTTCATTTCTCAAATCCGAGAGAAGATACGATGCTATTGTCATAGTGGTTCAAAACCTCTCCAATCTAGCTCTTTTCTTCCGGCGAGACAAAGATTTCATCATCTCGAGTATCGGTAAATCTTTAATCTTAATGGTGTGTCTTTCTTTATCCAGGACACATCATCTTGTCTTTTCTTTCACAAGTGGTTCTATTCTTTTATCATGTTTCTTGAGAAAACCGGAGCTATGTTCATCCTATCCTTCTTGTCTAACGACAATCCTTCAATTCTTCTAATCCGTTGTTCTTGAAGCAAAACGCAAGACTCGCAACAAGTCTAGCAAGTTTTGCAAGGTGTAGTGGTCGCACCATTCCATGGTTCATCAACTTGGGAACGTGAGGGTCACCTTCGTTCGAACACCCGCCTCTCCTTGTGTTGTTTTCTTTTTCCTAGGAATCTCGGGGCGAGATTCTTGTTTAGTGGGGGAGAGTTGTAGCATCCCAATTGTCTAACAATTGCAATGCTACTAGCCTAGTCTATACAAATGCTACCTTCCCACATATAATTGTTGCATCATAATTATATCATGCTCATGTCATCATGCCACCTTGCATTTGAGCATCATATAAAACCCTTTTTGTTTTGGTTCTTCTCTCATATGCATCATTAATTGTACTTGCCTCTTGATATTGTATTTGGTTATTGATATATTGTTTAAATGCCCAAGTTGAGTTGGGGGCATATCTTTTATTTCACTCCACCACCCTTTCTTTCACCACCTTATAATTCCACCATCCAACTAAATATGAGCTTTGCACTTTATTGGGATTTTACCTCTAGCTCATGTGGGTTGGGATGGATCCAATTCTATTTCCACATGCTCTCATAATGGCAACATGTTGTTTTCACATTAGTGATATGTGGAGCCACCTTTGCATGCCTTGGGAGTGGAACCTCTTTCTAGCCCCCATATGGGTTGTTTTGGGGGTTATTCTCATGTTGGGATATTTTTGGGCTTACTAAATACCTAGTGGCACATACACACTAGCAAGTCCCATTTTTATTCAAATATGGTCATCTCCATCTACTCCACATGGGGCATCCTTTTAATTCTTTTGCTTGGCCTTACTCCACATTTTGGGTAATGCATAGGAATAATGCCATGTTTATTATTTTGTTTTCACAAGGTTAAAATATGGCTTTGAATGCTTTTGCATGGGCCATGCAACCTTCACCACCATTTGATCTCCTTTGGTTTTCCTTGGTTTTTGAGTGGATCATGTTCAAACCCTAAACCCTCCTCATCTTGATTTGAGCATCCAACCTCACCTCTCCCATCTCCATCTTATCAACCTCACATGGGAAGGTGCCATGTCCATCCAAAACCCTAACCCTAATCACCTACCCCTATCACCATCTACCATACCACCCCCTCTAGCCAAACCGAGCCACCCCCTAACCCGAGACCACCTCTCCTCTCTCTAACCTATCTAACCCAAACCCTAACCATAGCTAAACCTAACCCGAGGCCACCATCTAACCTAACCCGAGGCTACCCTACCCCAGCCCGAGCCTCCCCTCCCCTCTCTCTTCTCTCTACCGCCTGCCAGGCTGGCCCAGATGCTACTCCCCACCGTCCCTGCCGTCCCCACCTGCAGCCTCTCCATGCCTACCTTCCCAGCCCGAGCAAGCACGTGATCGAGGAGATAAGAAAAGGACCGAGCCACCTTTATCTACCCACGCCACGGCAGCCTCGCCTCCCTCCTTTTTCCTCTCCCACACGGCTCTCCTCTGCCTCCCAGATCCACCCCAGGGCCTTGCCCTCTCCCCTCTTTTCTCCTCCGACACCATCTACCCCATCGCCGGCCACCGTCGGTCTCCACCATATCCCGTCGAACCAGGAGGCGTAGGCGAGCAGGAGGCTGTCGGCGAGGACGGGGAGGTCCTCTGCAGCAGCCCTGTACACGACGTCGAGGAGGAGGAGGTCTATAACCACCGCACACTGACGCGTCCGCGGAGAAACCCTAACTCCACCGGCGCCTGCCTCGTCGACGATCGCCCGCTCCTCTGCCCGAACCAACACCGCCAGCAGCCTCGCGGTGAGCCTCCCTTCCTCCCTGACATGCTCCGCCTCGCTGTCGCCGTCTAGATCCTTAGTTCGTTTCGCCGAACACCCTCGGTGCTGTGGCCGAGCCTCTCAGACGCCCGGCCGCCTCACCTACTAAGCCTGGCAGCGCAAGCCAAGACAACCCCTAGCCACCCCAGCGGTAGCCGCCGCTGCCATGTCGCGAAGTTCGAGCCCGCTGCGCTGCGGCCGCACGCTCGCTGCTTTTGTCGAACGGCGTGGAAGAAAAACAGTGCGGGGTGTCCTTTTTGCCGATACCCCCCTGCCTTTTTGCGCGCTCAACCCGCGCTCCTGCCGACCCCACCTGTCTGCCTCTGTGTGGCTTTTACAGAAAAGCACCCGGGTTTGTTGCGCCATCACCAACGTGTCCCTGTCCATGCCGCGTGGCACGCCTGCTAGGTCGCAGGTCTTTGGCTCCCGCCAACCTCGTGGGCCCGCAAGTCACCGGGCTGGACAACGTCGGTGCAAAAAGCCCAATGAAGTACCGCTGCCTTGCTGACGACTCAGCATATCGGGCCCAACCGTCAGTGGTTGTGGCTAGCTCCCTCTGAGTATCAAAAGCGTCTGTTCTTTTTCTGTTTAATAAAAATGATTTCAGAAAATGTGTAATATGATTATAAATCCTGTTTTTAAATAACTTTTCAAATATTATTCCAAATAATACAAATAATATATGTTTTTAGATCAGAAAAATGTGAGGAATTCAAATATGCCCTTCAAAAAATATTTTGAACACTTTAAATTTCAAGTTGATTAAAATTACAAATAAAATACCCTTTTCCTTAATTAATTAATAACTTTTGTTTTATAACTCCGAATTTGACAAATAATATGTCTAAATCGATCAGCGCGACGAGACCTTTCTGTGTATGCATTCCATGTTCTGAATTGCAGCATGCATCATATAAATATAAAGTATACAGCAACTTATTTGGGGATAAAATGTGACTAAAACTCAATAAAAGGCTTTATTCTTGTATTCCACACCTCACCCATGCCATGCTACATTAGTGCCATGCAAATTGTGCATCATTCATCATGGCATGATTGTTTGCTTGTCGCATTTTAAATCATATGCTTGTGCACTCTATTTATGTTGGCCCTCATTTGTTTGGTTCTTCTTCGAATAGACGCTGAGCAGGGGTTATATCAAGAAACCCAGGAGCACTACCCAGATCCTTCTCTCGCTTCAACTGAGCTGCCAGGCAAGCACTACCACATGCTTGCATACATATAGCACCTATTGCCTCTATCTTATTCTTGCATCATTGAGTCACGATTGCATTTAACTGAATCCCAAGTACTGCATAGCCTTTACTTTTAAACCCCACCGAAGCTTGTTCCTCCATTCCACGAGCCATTACTACAGGAGTTGTTTGAGCCATGCGGGTCGTAGAACAGCATGTGTAGGGTATGTGAGTGTCTGATGGATAACGAGGTACCTAAACAACTTAACCTGAGTAGTAATGGGATAACTAATGAAAGTGGCATCGGTGAGCAATATCTGCTATTTGGTTTTTCATGCTCACTTGTGTCCCGTAGGACCCCGAGTACTTGATTCCTGTTCCTTGAATATTCGCGCTATCCACATCCGAGAGGCTTATGAACCCCCATGAGCCAGAGCTTGATTCATTCTTATTTCTTGGGGCCACAATTAGTTTGGGGCTTTATTACTATCCTGTACTTATGCCATGCTTTACTGCTTTATTTAAGATTGTGCGAGGAGCACCTGTACTGTTTAGGTAAGCGGAGTGTTTTCGCGGTATCGACAAGCCCAGTCACACTTTCGGGTTCCCAGTCGTTTACAGCCATTGACGCAAACCTTGAGTCCGTCTCGGAGCCGGCCAACTTCGTTGCGGGTAGCTTAATGGGGTGGCCCCCTGAAATATTTATGAATCCTGTGATCGCTTTGTCGTGAATGCCTCGTTGGGTTTTGATTTGGTTTTTCCGAGGTTGATCGAGTGTGTGTTGCTATTTGTGCACCCCTGCAGGGTAAAAATATCTGAAAGCCGTGTCCGCGGTTATGGACGACTTGGAGCACAGTTTCTCGATCATAGACAAGTATAACTAAAGTACCGCTTTTAATTTGACTAAGTACCTGACTAGTAATTAGTGCAACGCTCTTGGAATGGATAATAAAACTGCCAACGGATGGGGGGGTTGTTCGTCCGCTTCCTCGTTGGTAAGCGAGGAGGAGGATGGATCTGTTAATATTACTGTTATAACTGTTGTTATTAATTCACGGACATCCGTCTATCTTTGGTTAGGCGGATGGATAGCGAGTATCTATAGAATTATTAGGTATTATCTTTTGCTGCAATTGCGTCACCCCAGGTTGTGTCCCCTTTAGAGGCATAAAGACTTGCTGAGTACCCCTAGGGTCTCACACGATAAATTGTTTGATTCAGATGAACAGGTAAGCTCGCAAGATGGATACTGGGTGGAGGAGATGGACGATGTTGGCAACGATCATTCGGTGTAGAGATTCCGGGAACGGGGATCCGTGAGATCTGTGGGCGGGATGTGTTTATTTATGGGGCATCTTATGCTGATTTGCTTCTTATCCGTACTCGGATCTTGTTTTCCGCTTCCGCCTGATACTCTGATGTTTGATGTATGAGGAGATATCCTAAACTATTATATCTATCTAGGATATTTGGATCTTGCCGTATGGCGTTGCAATATTTCTATTTCTTTTAGATGGAATGGCTCTGAGGACTGTTGTATGGTGGCTTGCATACATACTCATTTGTGTATGTAGTTGATCCCTTCGCCTGCCGATTACGCCGCTCGTTCTTGTCCCGATGTTTGGAAATAGTTAGGACGGCCGAAAGGTCTACCTGTGAGTGGCATTTGGCCCCACCGTACTATTTTAACCATTTTCGCTCATCCAGGCTTGTAACTAAGAGCGTAATTCACCGAGGTAGTTACAGAAAAGAACACACATGCAAGGATTCTGGTGGATCCAGGTGGTATATGAAAAGAACAAACATGCAATGACTCTAGTTGTGGTTTATGAAAAGGACACACATGCAATGACATGCAATGGCGCTGGTGGCTCCATGTGGTTTAGGAAAGGAACACACATGTAATGACACTGGTGGTGGTTTATGAAAAGAACCCACATGCAAATGAGACTGGTGGATCCATTTGG
Organism: Avena insularis; assembly: GCA_023614405.1. Classification (NCBI taxonomy): domain Eukaryota; kingdom Viridiplantae; phylum Streptophyta; class Magnoliopsida; order Poales; family Poaceae; genus Avena; species Avena insularis. Next base: position 548,765,418 of record CM042690.1, read on the forward strand.
TTTATGAAAAGAACAAACATGCAATGACTCTGGTTATGGTTTATCAAAAGAACACACATGCAATGACACTCGTGGATCCATGTGGTTTAGGAAAAGAAAACACATGCAAATGACACTTGTGGTGGTTTATGAAAAGAACACACATGCAAATGACTCTGGTGGATCCATGTGGTTTATGGAAAGAACACACATGCAAATGACACTAGTGGTGGTTTATGAAAATAATAAACATGCAATTACTCTAGTTGTGGTTTAGGAAATTACACACATTGAATGACATGCAATGACTCTGGTGGATCCAAGTGGTGGTTTATGAAAATAACAAACATGCAATGACACTGGTGGTTGTTTATGAAAAGGACACACATGCAAATGACTCTGGTGGATCCAGGTGGTTTATGAAAAGGACACACATGCAATGACTCTAGTGGTGGTTTAGGAAAAGAACACACATGCAAGGACTCTGGTGTATCCAGGTGGTTTATGAAAAGAACAAACATGCAATGACTCTAGTTGTGGTTGATGAAAAGGACACACATTCAATGACATGTAATGACACTGCTGGATCCATGTGGTTTAGGAAAGGAACACACATGCAAATGACACTGGTGGTGGTTTATCAAAAGAACACACATGCAAATGACACTGGTGGATCCATGTGGTTTAGTAAAATAACACACATGCAAATGACACCAGTGGTGGTTTATGAAAAGAACAATCATGCAATGACTCTGGTTGTGGTTTAGGAAAAGGACACACATGCAATGACTCTGGTGGATATAAGTAGTTGTCTATGAAAAGAACAAACATGTAATGACTCTAGCTATGGTTTAGGAAAAGGACAGACATGCAATGACATGCAATGGATCCAGGTGGTTTATGAAAAGGAGACACATGCAATGACTCTAGTGGTGGTTTAGGAAAAGAACAAACATGCAATGACACTGGTGGATCCAAGTGGTTTATGAAAAGAACAAACATGCAATCACTCTAGTGGTGGTTTAGTAAAAGAACACACATGCAATAAGATGCAATGACACTAGTGGATCCATGTGGTTTAGGAAAAGAACACACATGCAAATGCCACTGGTGGTGGTTTATGAAAAGAACACACATGCCAATGACTCTGGTGGATCCATGTGGTTTATGGAAAGAACACACATGCAAATGACACTAGTGGTGGTTTATGAAAAGAACAAACATGCAATGACTCTAGTTGTGGTTTAGGAAAAGAACACACATGCAATGACATGCAATGACTCTCATGGATCCAAGTGGTGGTTTATGAAAAGAACAAACATGCAATGGCACTAGTGGTGGTTTATGAAAAGGACACACATGCAAATGGCTCTGGTGGATCTAGGTGGTTTATGAAAAGGACAGACATACAATGACTCTAGTCGTGGTTTAGGAAAAGAACACACATGCAAGGACTCTGGTGGATCTAGGTGGTTTATGAAAAGAACAAACATGCAATGACTCTAGTTGTGGTTTATGAAAAGGACACACATGCAATGATAGTGCTGGATCCATGTGGTTTAGGAAAGGAACACACATGCAAATGACACTAGTGGTGATTTATCAAAAGAACGCACATGCAAATGACACTGGTGGATCCATGTGGTTTAGTAAAATAACACACATGCAAATGACACTAGTGGTGGTTTATGAAAAGAAAAAACATGCAATGACTCTAGTTGTGGTTTAGGAAAAGGATACACATGCAATGACTCTGGTGGATCCAAGTGGTGGTTTATGAAAAGAACAAACTACAATGACTCTGGTTGTGGTTTAGGAAAAGGACACACATGCAATGACATGCAATGGATCCAGGTGGTTTATGAAAAGGACACGCATGCAATGACTCTAGTGGTGGTTTAGGAAAAGAACAAACATGCAATGACACTGGTGGATCCAAGTGGTTTATGAAAAGAACAAACATGTAATGACTCTAGTGGTGGTTTAGGAAAAGAACACACATGCAATGACACTAGTGGTGGTTTAGGAAAAGAACACACATGCAATGACACTAGTGGTGGTTTAGGAAAAGAACACACATGCAAATACATGAAATGAAACTGGTGGATCCATGTGGTTTATGAAAAAGGAAACCCATGCAATGACAACTGGTGAATCCATGTGGTTTATGAAATGAACACCGCATGCTAGAGTGGCATCATTGCATGTGTTCTTTTCCAAAACCACAGTGATGCATACTGACACACACACACATGCAATCACACTGCTGGATCCATGTCGATTAGGAAAGGAACACACATGCAAATGACACTGGTGGATCCATGTGGTTTAGTAAAATAACACACATACAAATGACACTAGTGGTGGTTTATGAAAAGCATAAACATACAATGACTCTAGTTGTGGTTTAGGAAAAGGACACACATGCAATGACTCTGGTGGATCCAAGTGGTGGTTTATAAAAAGAACAAACATGCAATGACTCTAGTTGTGGTTTATGAAAAGGACACACATGCAATGGATCCAGGTGGTTTATGCAAAGGACACACATGCAATGACTCTAGTGGTGGTTTAGGAAAAGAACAAACATGCAATGACACTATTGGATCCAAGTGGTTTATGAAAACAACAAACATGCAATGACTCTAGTGGTGGTTTAGGAAAGGAACACAAAAATGTAATGACACTGGTGGTTGTTTGTGAAAAGAACACACATGCAAATGACACTGGTGGATCCATGTGGTTTATGAAAAGGACACACATGCAATGACAACTAGTGGATCCATGTGGTTTATGAAAAGATCACCACATGCTGGAATGGCATCATTGCATGTGTTGTTTTCCAAAACCATAGTGATGCACACTGACACACACATGCAATGAACTCTAGTGGATCCATGTGGCTTATGAGGAGAACACCACATGCTGCAGTGACATCAGTGGATCCATGTGGTTTATGAGAAGAACACCAAATGCTAGAGTGGCATTAGTGGATGCATGTGTTTTCTTTGAAGAACACACATGCAATGACATCCAGTGGATCAATGTGGTTTATAAAAAAAACACCACATGCAGGAGTGGCATCAGTTGATCTTTGTGGTTTATGAAAATAACACCACATGCTGGAGTGGCATCATTGCATGTGTTTGATGACCCACAAGTATAGGGGGTGTATCGTAGTATTTTCGATAAGTAAGAGTGTCGAACCCAACGAGGAGCAGAAGGTGATGGCTAGTGGTATGGATCAGGAATTCTCCGCAAATACTTAGCAAACATTTTTTAGGGGTTTTTGATAATGCAAGTAAATAAAGTACGAGTAAACAAAAGACAATAAGAATAAATGCAGCAAGTGGCCCAATCCTTTATGCAGTAAAGGACAAGACGGTTGTATTACTTAAGATGACCAAACGTTCTCGAGGACAGATGGGAAGACTGTCAAGTGCTTTCGCTTCATATAGTTGATTAATCTTCTTTAGCTTGCTAAGTGTTGTGTGGGTGAACCTGTGCTAATGTACCGACCTTCCTAGGACTAATACATACTTGTGATTATACCCCTTGCAAACATCTGTAAGCACAAGAAAGTAATTAAGGTAGAAACCAAACCACAGCTTTAAACTCTAAGACCCTTACGTCCCTTGTGCAATGGTTTCCTAACGGGGGTTCAGGTTTCTGTCACTCCGGCAACCCCTACGATTAGTATCCAAATACACAATGCATTCCCCTTGGCCCATATAGGTGAAGTGTCATGTAGTCGACGTTCACATGACACCACTAGAAGAAGTACACCACAACTTAAATATCAAACCATTGAATCTTTCTCAACACAATTCCACTACTAACAACATGACTTCTCCCATGTCCTCGAGAACAAAATGAACTACTCACAAGACATCATATGGATCATGATCAGAGATGGAATAATGATGTATAACAATCCAAACATAAACAATAATGCAATGGTTCACTCAATAGCATCAACTACAAAGAGTAATCAACATCGGGAAAGTTTCCCCTATGAACTATGCAAGATTCAACCCAATTGTTACAGCAATATGGAGATGGTGATGAGGGTGCTGATGGTGATGATGGTGGTGGTGGTGATGATGATGATCCCGATGAAGTCCATCTTGATGGTGGTGTTGATGGCGATGATCTCCCCTCTCTGGGAAGGAATTCCCCCGGCAGAAATCTGTCTGCCGGAGAGTTCTTTCTCTCTCGGTGTTTTCCGCCCCGGAGAGGCGACATAATCTTTCTGCGGTTGCCCTCTTAGTCTTAGGGTTTCGGGAGGAATATATACGCCAGAGGGGAGAGCCAGAGGTGGGCCAGGGCGGCCACACCACCTGGTGGCGCGGCCTAGGGTGGCCCGCGCCAGGGGATGGTGTGGGCCCCCTGTGACCCATCTCCACTCCTCCTTCTGGCATCCTTCGTCTTCTGGAAAAATAGGATTTTCCGTATATTTTCTGATCTTCGTGGATTTTGCCTCCAAACAGCACCTTTTCCATCAGAATCCAGACTGCAGCGGTCCATGCTCCAAAAGTCATCAACCATGCAAAAATAGATGAAATAACATAAGTATCATCTCTTAATATGAAATATATCAATGAATAACAGTAAATTATGATATAGAATAGTGATGCAAAATGGACGTATCAACTCCCCCCAAGCTTAGACTTCGCTTGTCCCCAAGCGAAACTGAGCTCAATAAACATGACCTCAGGTTTATGGAGTGAAGAGTCGATAAAAGAATACAGATAAGAAGCATCCCATTCATCAATACATAGATCATAATAGAAGACAACTCACTATTATATAACTTAACTTGCAATAAGTAAAGGAAACACAATAAAGATACATAAAGTGAATCATAATTGGTAATGGCAAACTTAGCTCTTGGTCGAAGAATAGTTGATAATTTGCTGGAGTTCACAAATAACTGGTTTTCAATGATAGCTTTCAAAGTAGTAGACACCAAGATAAGAGCAATGTGCAAAACAAGGAACATAAGAAACATGATTGAATAAATCATCATATGAATGAATGAAACACAACAACTCAAAATACTTGCTGAGATAGAAGGGAAAAGGTTTACTGACTCAACTAAAAAGTAAAAGAAAGGCCCTTCGCAGAGGGAAGCAGGGATTTCAAGTTTCATAAAGAGCTCCCAAAAATTATGTTACTTATTAGCTTTCAGCTCTCATTGCCCCTATTATAGGCATCTTTAGGTGATTAAGGTTAAAGTGATAAAATACGAGGATATGCTTGACAAGTTGTAAATTGAGAATCTCATGTCCCTTGAATACGAGGGCTGCTCCTCATGCTACTCAAGTTTAGTCACCCGTCAGTTCTTGTTATCATAAGCACATGTGTATCATAGAGAACCGCCAACGGGGTACCCCTTGCCCGATGATACGGAAGAATCCCCATATCAAAATGACAAGGCAAGCAGACAACAAACATCTCAGCAATCTTCTTATTTACCATGGGAATATGGTGCTTTTTTCTCTCTTTCCTCTTTTCATAATCTTTTTTTTATTTTTCTCTTTTTTTCTCAATATCGGACTCTTTTTTTATAAGAAGAATGCTTCATAGATGCTCGCTATGGTTACGCTGCAGGTTTCCACCATGTTAGCATGGATTAGACCAGCGGCCCAGGCGTTTCTCTAACACACATGCATAACTCCATGGACTTACAAGCTCCCCTTTCATTTCACACCGACGACATCCATAGACAAAAGAACATGATATCAACTAGGTACAAGGTACCAGTGCAATGTTGAAAGCGTTCCCCATGACAGCATGGTTCTGCTAATTCACAACTTACAAAGCGCAAGCATATACTCAACATAGATGGGCACAATGGTTCAAGTTTATTAAGTGCAAGAAAGTAAAGTGTGCCATCAAGTTCGTGAGAGCTTTAATCACTAATTTTCACATAACAAGTTTAATTTGGAAGGTAGATAAAAACAAGAATTTACTTGGAATAGCAATAATGCTAATAGGTAGGTATGGTGGACACAAATGGCATAGGTTTTGGTTTAAGGGATGGATGCACGAGAAGAAATACCTCTCAGTACAGGTTTTTGGCTAGCAAGGCTGGGTAGCAAGTATAAGAGTTGAAGGAAACAAACAAACAAACAAATGATAAAGACAAACATGCAATCTTCCTTGGAAGCACAAAATATCTTAACTAGAGAATACTAAACTTATGAGCAAATCAAGAAAGAAAGATGATGAAATTATATTTCTTTAGAGTACTTTTATCTTTTTCATTCAACTCTCAAAAATAGTGTTGCTACTGACCGAGCCAGGTTTGCCAAAACCAACTAAATTAACTCAATGATCCCAAAGTGATACCAATACTAACAACAAGATCAATCATATAACCACAAATTGAAAACTAATATAAGATATGCAAAAGAGTAAATGATAGAACTTCTCATTAATATTCCATAACGGCAACTCACACCAAGGGATACATATCTAATGAGAGAGGGGACACTTCCATAATGCAAACCATCCTACATAATAACTTCTCTATTCATGATATGACTCTACTAAAAAGGTAAAAAGATAGAAGATAGTGATGTGATACCGCGACACTCCCCCAAGCTTGGAACAAACCAAGGGGATGCCAAACCTGATGATGAATTACTCCTTTGGTGGTGGTGGTATTCTCTTGATGAGCTCTTTGATCAATTTCCCCAAGTCCTCAATCTCGAAGGTGAGATTACGAATAAGCTGTGAGTTTTGCTCAATGCGGCTCATGATCATGTCGGGTTGAGAATCCCAGCTCTTGCGATTTCCCCCCACTCTACCTCCTTGGAGTCTTCTTTCCGTACATGGCTAGAACAAGGCAAATCCCAATTGGAGGGTAATTTCCATTTGGGTATATTCTGGTATTGATGCTCATGGATAAGAGTATGGAAAGGGTTCTTGGTGCGTGGAGGAAGTGACCAGGGATCTGAACAGTGATGAGGAGGCTTCCCTCCAATTGACATAGTCCTGGTAGGGCTTGCCACCACTCCAATGCTCGCAATGGTAGTGCCGGTGTGCTTTGCCTCCTCTTCATCTTCACTCTTGATCTCCTTCTTCTGCCCGGGGTCCTGGAGATATTCCTCCATAGGCTCCTTTCCCTTATCCTTGGCGGACACCATTGTGCTTCTAAGCTTTCAAAAATAGTTCATGGCAGAAACAGATCGAGACGAAAACACGATATACGAAACTCGGGGGATCCGGGGGATTATATATTACGAAGTTTCATAACAAAAGGAAGGTACTGGGAGAAAACGGGTCGGAGACAGAGTCCGGAGTGGCCACACCACCTGGTGCCGCGCCAGGGGTGGGCCCGCGCCACAGGGTGGTGTGATCCACCCTGGCTCCGTTTTCGTCCCTCTTTTGCTTCATAACTTTCCTTATTGGCTAAAAACTGCAAAAATATAGTTGGATAGTATTTTCGTGGAACTTTTCTTACCAGAACTATTACCTATTTGAAAATGGACTCTGCAGGTCTCTGAATTTGGTATCTAGTAGATTCTTCCAGAGTCACCACTTGAATAACATCAATAATTTCACCATCATACACTTATTGTGAGTCATGAAACCTTTCACTTTCTCATTACACCATTATCTCCACTAACCTGGAAATTTCTTTCACACAAAACTTCACACAGTTCTCATTAGCAACATTAGTATAAGTTAAGTGATAAAACCTTTTGAGTTCAACTTCAACTGAAAACCATCAAAACATAAGCTACTGTAGCAACTCCTTCCGAAGACTCAAAAATAATTCAAAAAGGAAATCGAATAAAGAAGCAAATGCAAGAGTGGCAAAATATGTCAAAACAGACCAGTAGGTAAAGATCATTTTTTTATAAAATCTTCTGTTGCTCAAATCAAAAAGTGCAAAACTAACGAAAGTTAAATAACAACCTGGGTCATAAGCACAAAAAATTACAGCTCAATCCGAAAGACAGAGATCTCTCACGAATGTTTACGGTGAAGCACAAAAATATGTTTTGGGACAGCAACTTCCCCAAATATTACTTCTCTCTCATTAGAGGTTGATCTTGACACAAAAACCAAACAAAAAGGATAAGGAGAGGTTATTACCGAAGTAATAACTTCCAAGACTCAAAGAAACAAAAACAAACTAAAAGCAAAAATAAACTGGGTTGTCTCCCAAAAAGCTCTTTCTTTATAGCCATTAAGATGGGCATGATAATTTTGAAGATGCTCACATAGGAATATGAATTGAAGTGAAAGAGAGAATTAAGAAGCAAAAATACACACATTTAAGTCTAACCCACTTCCTATGCAAGGGAATTTTGTAAACAAACAAGTTGTTGAAACCAGAGGCTACTAGCATAGGAAGGCAAAAGAAGTGTAACATAAAAACTTCCAGCATAAAACGAGGAAACTTGATATTATTGAGATACATAAGAACACTTTTCCCTCTCTCATAGTAACTTTTAGTATCATGCATAAACTTAGCAATATAACTATCACAAGGACCATCGTAGCAATGATCACTTATTCTAACAGAAAACACAGGAATACTAGCTCTCATAACACTACTATGTGAAACAATATTAGAGGTACCCTCACAAAGGATAGTGTGTCCCTCTTCTACATATTTAGTGACAAAGTCTTTCACATTTGCTATTATAGGTTCATCAACCATTTGTTTATCAGGTTCAACAGCTTTATGTTTACTTTTATTAACCATACTAGCTATCATAGAATGTTCCTTTATCTTAACTGGGAAAGGCATTTTCTCAATGTAAGGTTCAGGTAAAACATGATTAGTAGTATAAACTTCAGTATTTCTTGCAGGAACACTCTTAGCAACATCTTTATAAGGTTCATGATACTTATTCTACTTCTTTTTAGGCACTTCAATGTAGGAAGCAAAAGCCTTAAAATAAGAATCAATAGCTTGAGAGTCTAGACCATAAGCATTTTTAATGTTTTGAAAGTCATCAGTTCCCATAAAAGATTCAATGCATTCATAATCATAATTTATACCTGACTTTCTACCTTTGTCATTCTCCCAAGCTTCAGCATTATCTTGAATACGCTCCAGAAGATCCCATTTAGCTTCTTCTTCCATGCGAGTGAATGATCCAGCACAAGAAGCATCCAATAAATCCTTATCATGAAGAGAAAGCCTTGCATAAAAGTTATTGATAATAATATTGTTGGGGAGCTCATGAATGAGACATTTGAGCATTAGTAACTTCAATCTCCCCCAAGCTTTAGTTGTACTCTCTCCATCAAGAGGCCAAAAGTTGTATATTTGATTTCGGTCTTTATGAATCTCACTAGGAGGATAAAACTTTGAATAAAAGAGAGGTACTATTTCCTCCCATTCAAGAGCTTGACCATTCTTCAGCAGCTTATACCATTCCTCAGCTCTTCCTTTCAGTGACAATGAGAACAACTTCTTCTTAACTTGATCTGTAGTAATACCTGCACACTTGAACAACCCGCCTAATTCGTGTATAAAGAGCAAATGATCACCGGGATGGACAGTTCCATCCCCAAAATAGTAGTTATCCATAACACGATCAATAATTCTTGTAGGTATTTTAAAAGCATCATTCTCAGCAGGTGGTGGTACATCTACTACATTAGCAGTGGTAGTAGCATTACCAAATAAGAAACTCATCGAATTATCCATAACGAAAATAAAGCAACTAACAGAAGTAAACAATACTCACAGTAGAAGTTTCCTTACCAGTTCCACTCTCCAATAGCGCTTCACTCCCCGGCAACGGCGCCAGAAAATACTTGATGACCCACAAGTATAGGGGGTGTATCGCAGTATTTTCGATAAGTAAGAGTGTCGAACCCAACGAGGAGCAGAAGGTGCTGGCTAGTGGTATGGATCAGGAATTCTCCGCAAATACTTAGCAAACATTTTTTTAGGGGTTTTTGATAATGCAAGTAAATAAAGTACGAGTAAACAAAAGACAATAAGAATAAATGCAGCAAGTGGCCCAATCCTTTATGCAGCAAAGGACAAGACGGTTATATTAATTAAGATGACCAAACATTCTCGAGGACACATGGGAAGATTGTCAAGTGCTTTTGCTTCATATAGTTGATTAATCTTCTTTAGCTTGCTAAGTGTTGTGTGGGTGAACCTGTGCTAATGTACCGACCTTCCTAGTACTAATACATACTTGTGATTATACCCCTTGCAAACATCCGTAAGTACAAGAAAGTAATTAAGGTAGGAACCTAACCACAGCTTTAAACTCTAAGACCCTTACGTCCCTTGTGCAATGGTTTCCTAACGGGGGTTCAGGTTTCTGTCACTCCGGCAACCCCTACGATTAGTAGCCGAATACACAATGCATTCCCCTAGGCCCATATAGGTGAAGTTTCATGTAGTCGACGTTCACATGACACCACTAGAAGAAGTACACCACAACTTAAATATCAAACCATTGAATCTTTCTCAACACAATTCCACTACTAACAACATGACTTCTCCCATGTCCTCAAGAACAAAACGAACTACTCACAAGTCATCATATGGATCATGATCAGAGATGGAATAATGATGTATAACAATCTGAACATAAACAATAATTCAATGGTTCACTCAATAGCATCAACTACAAAGAGTAATCAACACCGGGAAAGTTTCCCCTATGAACTATGCAAGATTCAACCCAATGGTTACAGCAATATGGAGATGGTGATGAGGGTGCTGATGGTGATGATGGTGGTGATGATGATGATGATGGTGGTGATGATGATGATGATCCCGATGAAGTCCAGCTTGATGGTGGTGTTGATGGCGATGATCTCCCCTCTCCGGGAAGGAATTCCCCTGGCAGAAATCTGTCTGCCGGAGAGATCTTTCTCTCTCGGTGTTTTCCGCCCTGCAGAGGTGGCGGAATCTTTATGTGGTCGCCCTCCCAGTCTTAGGGTTTCGGGAGGAATATATACGCCAGAGGGGAGAGCCAGAGGTGGGCTAGGGTGGCCACACCACCTGGTGGCGCGGCCTAGGGTGGCCCGCGCCAGGGGGTGGTGTGGGCCCCCCTATGGCCCATCTCCACTCCTCCTTCTAGCATCCTTCGTCTTCTGGAAAAATAGGATTTTCCGTATATTTTCTGATCTTCGTGAATTTTGCCTCCAAATAGCACCTTTTCCATCAGAATCCTGATTGCAGCGGTCCATGCTCCATAAGTCATCAACCATGCAAAAACAGATGAAATAACATAAGTATCATCTCTTAATATGAAATATATCAATGAATAACAATAAATTATGATATAGAATAGTAATGCCAAATGGACGTATCAGTGTTCTTTTCCAAAACCACGAGGATGCACACTGACACACACACATGCAATGAACTCTAGTAGATCAATGTGGTTTATGAGAAGAACACCACATGCAATGACATTAGTGGATCCATGTGGTTTATGAGAAGAACACACATGTTGGAGTGACACTGGTGGACCCATGTGGTTTATGAAAAGAACACACATGCAATGACTCTAGTGGTGTTTTATGAAAAGGACACACATGCAATGACTCGGGTGGTTTATGAAAAGAACAAACATGCAATGACTCTAGTTGTGGTTTATGAAAAGGACACACATGCAATGACACTAGTGGATCCAACTGGTGGTTTATGAAAAGAACAAACATGCAATGACTCAAGTTGTGGTTTATGAAAAGGACACACATGCAATGGATCTAGGTGGTTTATGAATAGGACACACATGCAATGACTCTAGTGGTGGTTTAGGAAAAGAACAAACATGCAATGACACTGCTGGATCCAAGTGGTTTATGAAAAGAACAGACATGCAATGACTCTCGTTGTGGTTTATCAAAAGAACACACATGCAATGACACTGGTGGATCCATGTGGTTTAGGAAAAGAACACACATGCAAATGACACTTGTGGTCGTTTATGAAAAGAACACATAGGCAAATGACACTAGTGGTGGTTTATGAAAAGAACAAACATGCAATGACTCTAGTTGTGGTTTAGGAAAAGAACACACATGCAATGACTCTGGTGGATCCAAGTGGTGGTTTATGAAAAGAACAAACATGCAATGACACTGGTGGTGGTTTATTAAAAGGACACACATGCAAATGACTCTGGTGGATCCAGGTGGTTTATGAAAAGGACACACATGCAATGACTCTAGTGGTGGTTTAGGAAAACAACACACATGCAAGGACTCTGGTGGATCCAGGTGGTTTATGAAAAGAACAAACATGCAATGACTCTGGTTGTGGTTTAAGAAAAGGAGGCACATGCAATGGCATGCAATGACATTATTGGATCCATGTGGTTTAGGAAAGGAACACACATGCATATGACACTGGTGGTGGTTTATCAAAAGAACATACATGCAAATGACGCTGGTGGATCCATGTGGTTTAGTAAAATAACAAACATGCAAATGACACTATTGGTGGTTTATGAAAAGAACAAACATGCAATGACTCTAGTTGTGGTTTAGGAAAAGGACACACATGCAATGACATACAATGACTCTAGTGGATCCAAGTGGTGGTTTATGAAATGAGCAAACATGCGATGACTAGTTGTGGTTTAGGAAAAGGACACACATGCAATAACATGCAATGGATCCATGTGGTTTATGAAAAGGACACACATGCAATGACTCTAGTGGTGGTTTAGGAAAAGAACAAACATGCAATGACACTAGTGGATCCAAGTGGTTTATGAAAAGAACAAACATGCAATGACTCTAGTGGTGGTTTAGGAAAAGAACACACATGCAATGACACTAGTGGTGGTTTAGGAAAAGAACACACATGCAAAGACATGCAATGACACTGGTGTATCCATGTGGTTTATGAAAAGGACACACATACAATGACAACTGGTGGATCCATGTGGTTTATGAAAAGAACACCACATGCTGGAGTGGCATCATTGCATGTGTTCTTTTCCAAAACCACAGTGATGCACACTAACACGCACACACATGCAATGACACTGTTGGATCCATGTGGTTTAGGAAAGGAACACACATGCAAATGACAGTGGTGGTGGTTTATGAAAAGAACACACATGTAAATGACACTGGTGGATCCATGTGGTTTTGTAAAATAACACAGATGTAAATGACACTAGTGGTGGTTTATGAAAAGAACAAACATGCAATGACTCTAGTTGTGGTTTTGGAAAAGGACACACATGCAATGACTCTGGTGGATCCAAGTGGTGGTTTATGAAAAGGACAAAGATGCAATGACTCTAGTTGTGGTTTATGAAAAGGACACACATGCAATCACATGCAATGGATACAGGTGGTTTATGAAAAGGACACATATGCAATGACTCTGGTGGATCCAGGTGGTTTATGAAAAGAACAAACATGCAATGACTCTAGTTGTGGTTTATGAAAAGGACACACATACAGATGACACTGGTGGTGGTTTATGAAAAGAACACACATGCAATGAGTCTAGTTGTAGTTTATGAAAAGGAAAAACATGCAATGACTCTATTCGTGGTTTATGAAAAGAACACATCATGCAAATGACACTGGTGGATCCATGTGGTTTAGTACGAAACATGCATTTTCGATTTCTTAAAGGAAGACACATGCCTACTCTTTCTATTTTCTATGTGAATCCCTTATTCTGTCTTGCCCTTGGTTTTTTGATACTACTCAGTGTGGCCCTCTATCTTGGTCACAAATCTCACAAAATCTCGAACGTGTGTTCACTCTGACTGCTACGCCCTGATTGGCTGACACAGATGTCACGCGGATCGTGCCCACCAACCGTTGATCCTCTGTGATCCAACGGGCAGGATAACCCCTCCCTCCTCCACTTTTTTCACAGGGTTTATCCATGCCACCTCTCTATCCGTGCCACCGATACTTTACCTCCATAAACAAGTGAAAAAACATCTCAGAAAATAAATAAAACAAATGATCATATTTTGAAGAAGCTCTTGTCTTCGTCTTCTGGTTCATCGTCGTCTTCATCAATGTCATGGTCCTTGCCATCACTGTCGTCCATGTCCTCATCTAATGACTCGACACCGCCCCCTTCTTCGTATAAGCGTGCTATCTCCTCGTCGGAGATGTCCTCCTCCTCCTCTTCGTAGTCCCACGGGTCCACGTCACTCTCCTCCGCTTCTACCTCCAACTGATCTATGAATGCCTCCTTGTTGGCCGAGTCGGACTCGTCCAAATAGCTGTCTCCTCTCTTCTTCTTGGTCTTCTTCTTGTTCCTCTTCTTGTCCATACTCGCCAGTGCAACACGTGCCCCCGTCCTAGCTGCTTCTTTGTGCTTGTCCGTCACTTAAGGTACCCCACGCTCCTCCTGCATGGCCGGTACGAGCTTTGATGTTGCGGTGTCCTCGAGTGCCAATGTCGATGGATCCTGGCGTGGTCGGACATGATGTGCTGCCTCAGTAGGCGACTCGCGAGTGCAAAGGATGCAGCGAAGAGCAGGGGACGCAGGATGGTTAGTGGACGGCTTGGGCCTGTCATTGCCACGGCGAGGGGGCATCATGCTCGAGGAAGTTGTTCAGAATGAGCGATGGCGGGTACATAGAGTTAGGTGCCAATCTGATCAAGGGGTGAGCAGTGGTTTCGTCCGTCGTGTACACACATGCATTTGTCAATTATTAAAATAATGTAATATCTCGCGTACTGAACATAATTTGATAACAACAAAAGTGGCACAGTGTATTCTAGACTTGTAAATATCATGTGCGTGCATGTCGACGTGGGGTTCAATGGAGTTCGATGTGCCGACGTGATTGTGCAACAGTTGCGCGCGTCATTGCCCCATCAACATGTGACACACGCACGTGGGACGTGCACGTCGATGCCTGTGATTACCATGCAGCCCTACTCATTTTTAAGGGTAAGGTCGCACTCCTCTTATTATATACTGGATTTTAGGCGGCGCCGAAGACCATTGAACTGTCCATCGCAATAAAGTCAAGTCCCGTCGATTCCCTATCACTGCCTCCCTGGCTTCTTTGAGAAGGTAGACCGTACATGGTTGTCTTGTATAATAGTAGTAGTACTACTGGACCACGGCCTGTACTCTTTGAATCTTCTCCCACACTAATAACTATATTCTTCCTCCTGCCGCCACCTCCCTCCCCTGCAAGCCATGGCTCCCCTGAGGAGAGGTCGGTCGACCATCCTCACGGAGAAAAAGGAGAGAGCTCCCCACAAGGCAGTTCTTGCTCTACCAGCCCCTCAAGCCCCCCCTATCACTGAGGCCCAATCTCTCCCGACAATGGTGCTAAATGTTCTAGCAGGCGAGGGCTCCTCCCGGTACGGTCATCTTGTTCTACTTCTTCTCCATCTCCTTCTCCATCATGATCTTATTCCTCTTCTTCTTGTTTTTCTTCTTCTTGCTCTTCCTATTCTACGTATTACAGGCCGGCCGTGGAGCCAGAATCCACCACGACGGAGGCATTGCAGGACCCGTTCGGTCTCGTTCCACGTCTCAGCGAGGTAGCAAATCTCCACACTGTTATTTCTCTGAGTTGTAATGTGGATTTGTTAGATCTTCTCTGCCCTGCATTGGGGTTTATTTCTTTTGCGAGTTGTATTAGTTTTCATGATTATTACTGGATCTCTTGGTCTTTCCTTAATACCGCTGTTCATAGATTCAATATGGATTTTTTGTGATTAGGATTAGTTTATCGTGATTATGACTGGATCTCTAGGTCCATTTTAATACTGTTGTCCATAGATCCAACGGGGATTTTTTTGATTTGTATTAGTATTCACCTGGAACCTAGAGTGTAATTATAGAATTTCTATTTCAATTAACATGAATGATGCAACGATTGAAGGTCGAGTACCGTGACAAGGTGGTCGTGATCAGTGCCAAGATTGACAACTAACAAGAGCTTGCACGCTCCCTCGCCCAAGCTAATGAGAGCCTACGCAAGCAACTATCTGTGCATAAGGTGATCTTGCTAGATTTTGCACGTGACATCATGAGGCTGCAGAAAGTGCTCGACTGCAACTTGAACAGGCAAGAATAGGCCATCAAGATAATCAACGAGCTCATGGAGGAGAAGAAGAATCTCAAGAAAAGGTGCATCCTCCTGCATGACGAAGTCACTAAGGCACTTAGAGGACGCGTCGAGGAAACCAAGGCTGCCATCCAAGCCTACCATGACATGAACCGTTGCCTGGATGCAGTGAAAGAGATGAAGGAGGACATGAACAAAGGGATCGCCATACTCGAGGGTGTTCAGGAAGAGAACGAGGAGCTAAGGGCTTGTCTGGAGGCGTATCAGAGCAATGCCCAAGTCTGATTCCCGTTAGAGGGGGCATGAATATCAGTTCGTGCTCCACACTTTTTGTAATATCTAGGGTTCAGGGAGCAATGCCCAAGTCTGATTCCCATTATAGGGTGCAATAAGAATCCTAGGGTAACTCCTTATCTATCTAGACATGTGTAGGTGTTCATGTTCATGAATGGACACCATGAGGGGATCTCCACCATGAGCTCTTTCCATTCTGTATCTGGACATGAGTTTCTGCATTATGAGTTTGCCACTACTATTTGGTGACATGGGAAAAACCCACATCACATAAACTACAGATAAACCTTATTTGTCTTTGAAATTGAAATTATGACAGTGCCACTAGTCGATTCATAAAATGTTGATTAGTCCTAGATTGCTTCTTCCTTGAAATTATGACAGTGCCACTAGTCGATTGACTTAATTATGGAAACTAACCACCTTGTCCTAGTGAACTGAACAAACCATACTATATATTTTTGTTGTAGGGAAAGAGGCGAAAGCTCAACCAGGACCTGGCGACCTGGCTAAATGACAAGATAGCCATCCAGAGGGAGAAGCAGAATTCCCATAAGCTGGCCTTTGACCACCTACGCGCTGAAGTCGTGGTCCTTTTTGACAAGTGCCAGAAACTAAAGGAGGTAAACACCGGCTGGGAGAAGCTTCACAGGGAAGGTCGCACCTCGGCTAGTAAGCATACAGACATCATGAAAGGATCTTGAAGGAAAATAGTATGGTTACAGACCAACTTCTCGAATCCGTGACAGAGTGATGGAACTTGCGGCTGGCGCACGACAAAGTACTGCAGGAGATGGCCGATCTTAGGGAGGAAAACAAGCAGCTCCGGGCCAGGCTCGCTTGAACCCAACATATGTCTATTTAGTACTGAACTGCCTGGTTTATCTTCTATAGTGGTGATTTTGTAAACGTGAACTTAACTCTATGCACGATATGTGTGTTCGTCCAAAATTAATTTGCTCGAGGATTGAGTTTGGCTTAGTTAAGAAAGCGCAACTGCAAGTCTTACAGTTAACTAGTTTCAGGCATTAGCACAACATAAATTATTCATCTAGAATTTCCCTTATCCTCTATAGTCTATCCTTGTTCACCCTCGCACGCCTTCTTCAGTTCCTTCAATAGATCCACAAGGCAGTACTCTAGCTTTTTCTTGTCTTCCCTGAGCTGATCCTTCTCCTTTTCTACATTATGAATCAGCAACCTGTGACTATCCTGAAGCTTCTTTGTAGTTCTAGCAACCAATCTCCCATTGATTCTGTCACTTAGTTCTGACTGTAAATTCTCGATTTATTGTTCCAGCTCCTTATTTCGTACCGACAGCTTGTAATTTTTTTCTGCTGCATCACAAGCATCATTAAATCTCCTCGACCTTTCCAACTCATACATCTCCCATAACTGGGACAAACATTTCTTAAGTGCATATGGCCACTCAAGATCCACCCACTCTACTGCTTTACACACCGGGCCAACCTAAAAAAACACACACTATCATGTTATGAACATACACGATACATTTTTCTTCATGTCACCATTGCACATAATGTAAACAAAACTGATTTGTATAGCCCAAAAACCTTCTCCCAGTGTTACTGCCTTCGAATGCAACATATCTCCTCAGTTTTAGCCCATGGTCACATGGTACTTCTCCATCAAGATCTAACCCATGGTCCGTGGTACCTACAGGTAAACGCAAAGCTGGAATTGAACACGATTACATGCACATATGGACCTCAAATCGAGGGATTTACCAATGCCTAACCCTAGCCCGAGAAAACAGAGGAACTCACATTGTGGAAGGAATACTCGATGTCGGAGAGAAGGTTGTCGCTGCTCGACTGGTCATCCTCGTCGTTCTAGGACAGCATGGCGAATGCGTCATCGCCGGTGACAGTGTCGGTGAGGAGAGAGAGAGAGAGAGAGAGAGAGAGAGAGAGAGAGAGAGAGGCGAAAGTGAAGTGTGTCACTGCTGCAACAATAACTAAATTGGCATGTTACAATAGTTTAATGGATACCATGCCCTTTTCCTGGATTACTGTCTCCTTCCTAATAGGGTTTCTCTTCATACATTCTTATTTCAAATATTAAATCTGTACTCCCTCCGTCCCAATTTCATTGCCTAAGGAAAACATACCAGTATATTACATCATCTAAAGAAACAAAATCATGTCAACTACAAGGTACTTATGCATCACGTGTTCAGTCATGGATTCACAAAACATTACATTACAATATCTCAACAAACATAATCA
Source organism: Avena insularis (assembly GCA_023614405.1). Classification (NCBI taxonomy): domain Eukaryota; kingdom Viridiplantae; phylum Streptophyta; class Magnoliopsida; order Poales; family Poaceae; genus Avena; species Avena insularis. The sequence goes on from CM042690.1 coordinate 548,783,965, forward strand.
TAGAAACAAGTATATTACATCAACTCAAGAAACAAAATCATGTCAACTACAAGGTTTTTACACATCACTTGTCCAGTCATGGATTCACAAAACATTACATTACAATCTCTCAACAAACATAATCACAGAAACAAGTATATTACATCAACTCAAGAAACAAAATCATGTCAACTACAAGGTACTTACGCATCACTTGTCTAGTCATGGTTTCAATTACATTACAATCTCTCAACAAACAAAATAATAGAAACAAGTACAGTACATCATCTCAAGAAACATAATCATGTAAACTACAATGTATTTATGCATCACTTGTCCAGTCATAGTTTCACAAAACATTACATTACAATCTCCCAACAAAGATAATAACAGAAACAAGTACAGTACATCATCTAAAGAAACATAATCATGTCAACTACAATGTACTTATGTCTTATTACAACAACAATGGTTTCAGTGAGTGACATGTTCAAAAATCTCAACAGCTCGCACAACATTATACCGCAATATCTGCACAAACATAATCACAGAAACACGGTCTAAATGCAACAGTAGTCCATGTTACAAATATAGGCATGGGAACCCCATGGTCCATATGACAAGCCTAGGGTAGCAGCTCTCATCAGATCTCATCAACGTCGACCAACTCATTATGTTCAGCCACTACAGGGCCTCTACATCCACTATAACATGTTCAACAACATCAGAAATGGTACTGATACATTGCAAATGTATCTATAATTTTTGATGTTCCATGCTTGGTTTTATCCACTTTCTTGTGTTGTGCCCACACTTCGGAGTACTTTTCATATGATTTCTTGGACTAACCTATTAACAAGAGCCACAGTGCCAGCTGTTTTCTGCTGTTTTTGGTTCTAGGAAAGTCAGAAAATGAATATTCTCAGAATTGGACGGGACAAAAACCAAAGTGCCTATTTTTCTGGAAGTCATCAAGTGCTAAAATACGAGACGGAGAGGGGCCAGAGGCCGGCCACACCACCTGGCCGCGCGGCCAGGCTTGGCCCGCCCGCGCCAGTGGTGTGGTGGCCCCGCACCCTCGGCCTCCCTTCCGCCTATAAGATGCCCTCGGACGAAAACCCTAAGCACCCGATCAAAAATCCACGAAGAGTCTCAGAGCCGTCATCTCCATCCCTAGATCAGGAGGGATCTAAAGCTCTTCCCGACACCCTGTCGGAGAGGGGAATTCACCCTCGAGGCTTTCTTCATCACCAAGCAAGCCTCCGGTGTGATGCATGAGTAGTTCATCCTTGGACTACCGATCCATGTAGTAGCTAGATGGATAGTTCTCCTCCTTTGTGCTTTCATGTCTATATCTTGTGAGTCTGCTCATGATCAAGATCATCTATTTGTAATTCTGCATGTTGTGTTTATGGGATTCGATGGATATTGAGATGCTATTTCAGATTGATTATTGATTCTATCATGTCTTTGTTATTTGTGATCTTGCATGCTTTCCGTTGTTAGTAGCTATCTTGGCCAAGTAGATGCTAGCAACTCCAAGTGTTAGTATTTATGCTCGATAGTGGGTTCATTCCTCCGTAACTGGGAAGTGACAGAAATCTCTAAGGTACTAGATGTGCTGTTGCTACTAGGGAGAAAACAACAATCCTTTGTTCATAGAACAATTGTATTGTTCACTTTACACGCAGTTCGTAAAGCAATAATCTGTTGCTTGCAACTTAATACTGGAAGGGGTTCGGATGATAACCTGAAGGTGGATTATTAGTCATAGATGCAGTTGGATGGCGGTCTATGTATTATGTTGTAATGCCCAATCAAGTCTCAAAGGAGTCAAGATGATTAGTGTATGCATGTATTTCTTTCTCGGTGTTTGTCAATTGCCCCGCTGTAATTTCTTCACCCAGCATGTTATCTATCTTAAGGAGAGCCACCTCTAGTGAACTATGGATCCCAGTCCTTTTTCTTTACATACAATCTACAATCTTTTACTGCTTTGTGTTTACTTTCTGCAAACTTTTACTTCTTTCCATTCGATACGTTTAATCCTTTGTTTTCCACAAAACACGGTGAGATTGACAACCTCATTGCAAGTTGGGGACAAAGTTCTGTGGTTGTGTTGTGCAGGTCTCCACGTTGCTACTAGCACCGGTAGTGCGCCCTGCCAAGGCTCAGCTAGCAACACCTTTGGGGTGTTTCCTTTCTCCTATTGGTTCGATTGAACCTTGGTTTCATACTGAGGGAAACTTGATGCTGTGCTCATCATACCTTCCTCTTGGGGTTCCGAACAAGCTCTACATCAACCACGCACCAGCACTTTTCTAGGCGCCGTGCATTGAGCCATCAAGCATTTTTCTGGCACCATTGCCGGAGAGTCAAGGACATCTTCACAAGGGGAGTCCCTCATAACCAATCTCTTTACTTTGTTGTTTTTGTTTTGCTTAGTTTCCTTTTGCTTTGTTTGCTTGTTTTCTTATCAAAAACACACACAAAAATTAGTTTTACTAGTTTGCTTTCTTATTTCAAAAACACAAAAAAATAGTTCCTATCTTAAGTTGATGTTATGTCTAGCCTTGCTCCAGTCACTATGTCACCCGAGGAAATGATTTTCACTTTTAAACAAGGAATGGAGGAAAGTTTTAAGGAAGCTTGGTCTAGAATCTCTGATCTACATGAAAAAACTGAGCCTAAAATGACTCAAAGCTTGTTCCTTAGCAGTTTTTACCTTGGGATTGCTCTTTGCTATAGATATGATTTAGATTCTGTTGTGGGAGGAGATTTCCTCCAATGTAATGAGGATGATGCTATTAATGCTATAAAGAAGTTGATCCTCACTTACAACTTGCCTAGCCAAACTGATATTTCTTTCGCAAAAATATTTGCTAGGTTGAACACTCTTGAGACTAGCACTACTAGCATAAAAGATTGCTATAATACGCTTAGGGAGCATCACAATTATGTCCAAATAAATTCTAAACCATCAAAGTGGCTCCCTACAGTAAAGATTGAGATAAACACTGAAACTTTTCAAGCTCGCTGTGATATCATGTCTGAATTTTGTCTTATGCCCAAGGATATTTATCAATCTCTGAATACTTGGGGGCTTACTGAAGGAGGAAAAGAAATATCTCTTGCTAATAATACTACCATATTACCTCTTGGAATAGCTGAAGGAGTGTTTACAAAGATCCTTGGGAAAATGATTTCTATTGATTATCTTGTTATTGAATGTGCAGGAAAAGGACAAATTACACTTGGAAGGTCCTTATTAGAACTCCTTGGAGAAATAATAGATGTGGGAAAATGGACCATGCACCTTTCTTCTCCACCAAACAATCACATTTTTCCCAAGGTTAAGAATAAAGGTAAGAGAGGTAATGGCAAGAAATTTGGTCTTAATGCTTCTTCATTTGAGAACACTTGATTCTTTTTCTTGCTTCTTATGCCTAACTTAAAGGCGTTAAAGAAAAGTACTTATTGGGAGATAACCCAAAAATTTTAGATGAGTTTTGGAAGTTATTACTTCAGTAATAACCGCTCCTTATCCTTTTTATTTGCTTTTTGTGCCAAGAGTAACCTCTAATGAGAGAGAAGTAATGATTGGGAAAGTTGTTGTCCCGAAACAGATTTCTGTGCTTCACCGTAAAAATTTGTGTAAAATCTCTGAATGTCTTTTTGAGGCGTGCATTTTTCTGCTTCTGACCCAGGTTGTTATCTAACTTTCGTTAGTTCAACACTTTTTGATTTGAGCAACAGAAGGTCTTCGAAAAAAATTGTCTTTACCTGCTGGTCTGTTTTGATAATTTTCTGCATTTGCTTCTTGTTGGTTCCTTTTTGAGTTCTTTTGGGGAATTGAGCTTTTTGAGGGAAGTGCTACAGTATCTAGTGTTCTAATGGAAGTTTATTTGGTGTTAGAACTGAACCTTAAGACTTATTTATCTTGAGTGCACTAATGTTGCTAATAAAGATTGTGTGAAGTTTTGTATGAAGGAAAAATTTCAGGTGTATGGAAGGAATGAGTAATGAGATGAAGGATGGACTAAACCTCAAGCTTGGGGATGCCACGCGTGTCACCCCAAGAAATATCGAAGAAGTACAAGCGTCAAAGCTTGGGGATGCCCAAGGCATCCCCTTCTTCATCAATAAAAATTCCAGGTTTCTTCCAAACGCTTCATTTTTATTGTTTCATGCATAGTTGTGTTGTTCTTGGAGCGTCTTCTTTTTCGTTTTTGTTTTGGTTTTTCGTTTGCTTTGGTTTGCTTAGTTTGCTGAATAAATTGGTTGGACCCCCTCTTTCATACATTGGTTTGCAAATAGTTTGGTTTGGTTTGGAAAAGAGTAGGAAAGTTCATGCTTATGTGGTAAAAAGAGCTCGTTGATCAGAACCTATGCTTTGTCATGCCATGCTTGATATTGTTTTGGCTTTATGCTTAGTATTCTTTTCTGTAGCATGACTTGTTATAAACAATTGAGATTGCTTAATGTGCCTTGGATGAATCATGCGTTGTTTTAGCATATTAAAGCATAGTATAGTGGTATTCTCCTTTGATGCTTTATTTGGGTTGACTTGGCGCATGCTCACACCATTTTATGACTATCTCAAGTCACCATAGCCTTTATGATCCTTTAGTTTTCAACTTGTAGTATCACTTCATGCTTTGATCAATGATGTTTTGTCGTTCTGCATGATTATGGCCATTATTGCTCTCTTAGTTTGTCGCTCCTAGTCTTTTGCTAGCCTCCACAACAAAGTATGAGTTCCACTCATGCATCCAAATCCCTAAACCAAGTTATTCCAAAGATTCCACCATACCTACCTATTATCTTATGCTATTCCAAGTATATTCATGCTTTTGTTTACGTTCCAAATTAAACTTGTTATGAGAAAACTAGTGATTAAAGCTCTCACGAACTTGATGGCACACTTTACTTTTCTTGCCCTTAATAAACTTGAACCATTGTGTCATCTATGTTGTATATGCTTGCACTTATTTGTTGGGAATTAGCAGAACCATGCTTTCATGGGGAACGCTTTCAACATTGCACTTGGTACTTGTACCTAGTTGATATCATGCTCTTTTGTATATGGATGTCGTCGGTGTGAAATGAAAGGGGAGCTTGTAAGTCCATGGAGTTATGTATATGTGTTAGAGAAACGCCTGGGCCGCTGGTCTAATCCATGCTGACATGGTGGAAACCTGTAGCGTAACCATAATGAGTTGTCTATGAAGCATTCTTCTTATAAAAAAATAGTCCTATATTGAGAAATAAAAAAACAGAAAAGAAAAAAAAGATACTATGAAAAGAGGAAAGAGAGAAAAAAGTACCATATTCCCATGGTAAATAAGAAGAATGCTGAGATGCTCGTTGTCTGCTTGCCTTGTCATTTTGATATGGGGATTCTTCCGTATCATCGGGCAAGGGGTGCCCCATTGGCGGTTCTCTATGATACGCATGTACTTACAATGACAAGAACTTACCGGTGACTAAACTTGAGTAGCATGAGGAGCGGCCCTCGTATGCAAGGGACATGAGATTTCTGACTTATACTTCGTCAAGCATGTACACCATAGTTTGTTCACTTTAACCTTAATCATTTCAAGATGCTTATGATAAGGGCAATGAGAGCTAAAAGCTATAAGTACCATAATTTTTGGAAGCTCTTTATGAGACTTGAATCCCTACTTCCTTTTACAAAAGGCCTTTCTTCCACCATTATATTGAGTCTCCACCTTCTATCTTTATGCACTTACTTTGAGAGCATAGTGGCCATTCTTAGTTCTATGTGCATTGTCCCAAGACTAGTTGATTGATGCATAACTTGTTATTGCTTGTTTTAAACTATTGTATCTAGTCACTCTTATGAACTTTGAAGGTGTCCTATGCATTTATATTTGCTACTCTATTGAGGGACAAGCTGAATACTAGTATGCTATGTTTTCTTTATGTGAAACAAACAAACGTCTTGCAAAGCATTGTTATTCATGAATCTTTTGTTTGTATCTTTTCATGTTGCATCATAGTTTCTTTGTCTTATTGCTAGAACTTTGTCTTTCATGTTATGATTGAAGTACTATGATCCCAGCCGTGAATGTTTTACAAATACTTTGATCAAGTCTTTGATGGTGCATGTCACCTCAAAAATTATTCTTTCTTTTTATCACTTACCTACTCGAGGACGAGCAGGAATTAAGCTTGGGGATGTTGATACATTGCAAATGTATCTATAATTTTTGATGTTCCATGCTTGGTTTTATCCACTTTCTTGTGTTTTGCCCACACTTTGGAGTACTTTTCATATGATTTCTTGGACTAACCTATTAACAAGAGCCACAGTGCCGGCTGCCTGTTTTCTGCTGTTTTTGGTTCTAGGAAAGTCATAAAATGAATATTCTCGGAATTGGACGGGACAAAAGCCAAAGTGCCTATTTTTCAAGTCATCAAGTGCCGAGATTGAGAGGGAGGCCAGAGGCCACACCACCTAGCCGCGCGGCTAAGCTTGGCCCGTGCCAGGGGTGGTGTGGTGGCCCCTGGCACCCCCTCGGCCTCCCCTTCCGCCTATAAGATGCCCTCAGGACAAAAACCCTAAGTACCCGATCAAAAATCCACGAAAGAGTCTATAGCCGCTGTCATCTCCATCCCTAGATCGGGAGGGATCTGAAGCTCTTCCGGACTCACGAGAGGGGAATTCACCACGAGGCCTTCTTCATCACCATGCAAGCCTCCGGTGTGATGCGTGAGTAGTTCATCCTTGGACTACGGATCCATGTAGTAGCTAGATGGCTGGTTCTCCTCCTTTGTGCTTTCATGTCTAGATCTTGTGAGCTCCATTCATGATCAAGATCATCTATTTGTAATTCTGCATGTTGTGTTTGCAGGGATCCGATGAATATTGAGATGCTATTTCAGATTTATTATTGATTCTATCATGTCTTTGTTATTTGTGATCTTGCATGCTTTCCGTTGTTAGTAGCTATCTTGGCCAAGTAGATGCTAGCAACTCCAAGAGTTAGTATTTATGCTCGATAGTGGGTTCATTCCTCCGTAACTGGGAAGTGACAGAAATCTCTAAGGTACTAGATGTGTTGTTGCTACTAGGGAGAAAACAACAATCCTTTGTTCATAGAACAATTGTATTGTTCACTTTACACGCAGTTCGTAAAGCAATAATCTGTTGCTTGCAACTTAATACTAGAGGGGGTTCGGATGATAACCTGAAGGTGGATTATTAGTCATAGATGCAGTTGGATGGCAGTCTATGTATTATGTTGTAATGCCCAATCAAGTCTCAAAGGAGTCAAGATGATTAGTATATGCATGTATTGCTTTCTCGATGTTTGTCAATTGCCCCGCTGTAATTTCTTTACCCAGCATGTTATCTATCTTAAGGAGAGCCACCTCTAGTGAACTATGGATCCCGGTCCTTTTTCTTTACATACAATCTACAATCTTTTACTGCTTTGTGTTTACTTTCTGCAAACTTTTACTTATTTCCATTCGATACGTTTAATCCTTTGTTTTCCGCAAAACATGGTGAGATTGACAACCTCATCGCAAGTTGGGGACAAAGTTTGGTGGTTATGTTGTGGAGGTCTCCATGTTGCTACTAGCACCGGTAGTGCGCCCTGCCAAGGCTCAGCTAGCAACACCTTTGGGGTGTTTCCTTGCTCCTACTGGTTCGATTAAACCTTGGTTTCATACTGAGGGAAACTTGTTGTTGTGCTCATCATACCTTCCTCTTGGGGTTCCCAACGAGCTCTACATTAACCATGCACCAGCACTTTTCTAGGCGCCGTGCATTGAGCCATCAGGTACCAAGGAAGAACACCTTCCTGGTTCGCTTATTTCATCACATAATCTGCATAAGATCATCAGTATCCAAAACCTCTATGAATTGCTGCTTCTTATGATGCCACCACCGGATTTGTGCCATCTGCTTAGGGCCAATACTGTTTTCCTTACCGATCATCTCTCTCATTTCATCAAGAGTTATGTTTTTGGAATCGACAGTGATCTCCATAGTACATGACGAAACTGGCTTATTAACTCCCTCATCAAGTTTTGCCATGTATGAATCCACCTCTGAGTGTATACTGAACTTATCTAGATCAACATCTATTGGTCCATAGTCTCTCGAAGACGAAGCTCTGGCAGCAAGATCTCTAGCATTTGCATATGTATCATCAATCATCGCGTCAACATTCACCTTATGGTCAGCTGCACAACACTCCCAAACCATCTGAAGCTCATGGGAGTGCTCAATTTGCATATAGGTATCATTCATGTTGCGCCACACCAATTTTGTCCTCTATCTAGAACCCTAGGGAATCCTAGAAGCAAGCATATCTACCCCAGTTCTTGAGAACACACAACCTCTTGCAATTCTAGCGAGATGCACATCTTTCCCGAACACAACCCTCTCGCAACCAAAATCTAGTTTTGTAATGTACTGGCGAACATGAATTGTGAACTCATATAGGTCCCTTGTATCAAAGTTGTGCCTAATTTGATTAAAAAGGGGAACTTTTCAGTTCATTCGATTCTATTATGTCATAACTAATCTACTTGTAAGATAAGGCATAGATAAGAAAAATTCACCTCTTGCTCTTCTCTCGGGTTTTTTTCTTCGACATCTGGGTACCGCATCCGCCCACCGGAGCCGAACAATCCGCCGCTGGCCTTGCTTTTCTCTTTAACCCGCTGCTCGTAGGTACCTTCGGAGCAGAATCCTTGCTGACCTCCTCGCCAACCGGGGCTAATGACCTCGCCGCTGCTTCATGTTGAGCCCCAGACTCTAGCCCCGATGGACCCGAATGTTGGTGACGTAGCTACAACCTTCACCTTGCAAGACATGCTGGGCCACCGCCGCCGGATTCAGTGTCAGGGGAGGGAGAAAAAAAGACCTCCACCATCGGCAGATTTAGGGTTGGGAAAGGGAAGAAAAAGGACCACCGCGCTGCAGCCAGATTAAGTGTCAAGAGTTAAGAAAGTACAGTAATGGGTTTGCCCCTACGACACGTGCATGGTGGCTAAGAAGAGAGACCGGCGAAGAAGGGCACAACAGGAACTAGTGTAACAGAATATCCTGACTTAACGGGCACGATTTGAAAATATTGGGTTTGGTCATCATTCACTAGAAACACCCCTCTTAGCAATTGGCGCCCCAACTTTTCGAATCGCGGTGATTAAAATCAATTCGGGTACCGCGATGTACTAGCGTCTCAACTTTTGGGCCGCAAAATGATATTCTCCAGCCCAATGGAATTTACTAAAAATAAAGGTAATACTTGAAAACCATTAAAATTCACTTTTGTGATACTGAATATATATTGTGTATAATAAAAATACTAGTTTGTATTTTTAGCCAATAAACTTGATATACATTTCAAACACTTAGTCTTTTATGGGATTTTTAATAAAATAACGATAAGAGAAAAAATTAAAAAATATATTTTCAAACCCTTAAGTTAATATATGATATTAAAAAAATTAAATATAATATTTAAAAAGTAATTAAGAATTATAAAGTATTAAATTCTCGTCAACCTTTAATAATGTGGGTAAAACAGACAAAGAAGGGTTATCATAAATAGTGCATGACAGTACTATGCATGTTCATTATTGCTTCTTTCAATATTGTCCTTACCGGGCAATAATGGTATTTTGTAGAAATAGAAGCTCAAGATCGAGTGCAAGCATCCTACTTCACTACCTTGCAGTCACAAGGCAACTTCATCACTTGGTCATATCGTTTGTTGTGTTTTGTAAAAGTATTTGCAAATTGTGTGTTATCACCTATGTTCTAAAAAGAGACATAAAATAAGTATTTTCCCAAGAAAATGAAATGCTATTATCATCCTAAGTGATGATAAATATTAAGAGTTGCAGTGGAATCTAGGATTTCAGTTGCAGTACAGATAGGACTTAATAACCCATGACATCAGTGATTCTAGCACCGTATAATACGCGTTAACCATAAGACTTGGAATGGGACGGGAATGTCATCTGGATCTTCTTCCTTTCATGTGTCAATGGACGACCTTTATGTGACGCTGTGATTCCTTGCATGGATCCAGCAACATGGGTGGGCACCCTTAGGCCCCGCGGGTAAGGTATCTAGATTATCTGTGTGAGGCTGCTAGTGGTACGGTTAGTCCTTTTCATGGAACCTTCCAGGGCACAACCTGCTCATAGAGTCTTCAAGGGCCTATCGGAGTTGTAGCTTACCTGAAAGGGGGCTTAACAGAGATATGGCAGCTTGAAGGATTGTGTTGGCACATGGGGTCACGGAGAAGGACAACAAATGGCTTGGATCTTACACTAGGCCCCATACTAAGGAATTATGGACAAGCTCGTGACTTGGATGTGAAACAAGGCTAAGTTCTCTTCTAGGTAAAGCAACACACCTGTGCAGGGTGTATAAAAGTGTGACATGTTACTCCCTATTCCCGGAAGGAGCTACGGACGCGGCAGGAAAGGAACTCCACGAAGTTCTAATCAACTTGTGAAGGCTGATGGGCATAGTTTTTGATGTTAAAATCAATCTTTGAAGAAATGTTTATGAAAACTGCATAGTGCCAAGGACTTATGGTATGACGTGGTAGTTAGTGCATCAAACTTCCCACCTTGCATAAAATGAACTTCCTGGGTAACGTTGTTACTCACTATTTCCTTTGATCCCCTTCTTAGACTCTAGGGAGCCAGAAGATACCCCAATGTATGCTACTGAAGGCCAGGACGATGTCTACTACGAGGAACCTGACCTGATTGGTGGAGTTGAAGGGGTGGACTAGGAGATATGCTATGGAGCTGAAGGCAACGAGTCAGAGTAGGTGCCCAATAATTACTAATACTTAAGTCGAGCCGAGCTGCATGAACCTTATACAATAAGTTGTTGATCTCAAGTCATGTTATATCGTTTGAATCTTTTGTTCTTCCGTTGAAACATATTAAGTAAGTTGTGTATGGTTTGTAAGTTTGAACCACTTGAAAGTACCGATCTTTTGGTATTGTAATAATGTGTGTATGTTTGTAATTTGGACCCACAATGTTTTTGTTGTACCACTCTGAGGGATGTGATATTTGCGGAACGGTGTTCCGTGAGTGTTATGTCAACGACTATAGTATCCTACAACATGCAGTGGTATGCTGGGTCACCACATATGGTCCATCCACAGCACCAGACCAAGCCAACTGGTGAGATCCCTTTCTTCCTCGTTTATGGAGCTGAAGCAGTCATTTCCGTAGAACTCATGCACATCTCCCCACGACTCTTGGCCTTCAACGAGATGGCACAAGATGATCTCCGCAAGATGACATCACCCTCATCAAGGAATCCCGCCACAGGGTTGCCATTCAGGGGACCACTGCCACAATGTACGCGACCACACCTTGTAAGTGGGGGACCTTGTCCTTCGACGGGTCCTCTCTCGTGAAGGCCTACACAAGCTCTCCCTGATGTGGGATGGCCCCTTCAGCGTCATGCATGTCGCAAGACCAGGAGTCGTACGCTTGGAAACAGAAGACGGGGTGGAGATACTGAATGCATGGAACATCCAGTACCTTCGCAAATTCTATCCGTGATCCCTGTCTGCAGAAGTCGCTATAACAAACAACCCCATTCTCGGGTACGTTAAGAACTCATGAACAGACCCCTATTTTGATGTTTCTCTGGTGCTACTGTTCTGGTGGTGTTTTTCTTTTTCTCATGGCGTTCCCTTTTGTGTATCATACGAGTGGGGGCTAGGCACGGTGTCTATCACTAAAGCCACTCTCTATCAACTCTGTGGCCTAAAGTGTTGAGCTCTGACTTGCAGACTAGCTCCAACAATAAAGTCACCTCACCCACGGTTCTTGGTGCTTGATATTCTCGCATGGTACACACAGGAAACAACAGAGCACATTCTGTAAAGAACCTGCAGTTGCCTCTCCGAGGAACTAAAGAGGGAAAGTACAAGTCCTACGGCTACCTCCATGAGGAGCTTACGGGATGTCACAGAATGTACAGAGTCTACAGGACACCTCCTCGAGGAACCTACCAGACAAGTACAAGTGCATGCAGGGCTTAGGAGCTGACATGGGCATACCTTATAGGTACTCGAGATCAGCATATATGGTCTATCCTAGAAGAAGCCCACGACATTGCTAAGGCCCAGTCAAGATTCGGGTGACCTAGGAGATTTCGACTCCTTGCAGCACATGGCAAACTCAAGATAGAAGTTTAAAGGGAAAACCCTAATATGTAACCGACTCGGCCTACTATCTCGGGACCTAGCCTATCTATACAAAGGCTAGGAGGGGGCAGCGAGGAGGATATCCGCAACCCTAGTTTCCACACCATCGCCAGATTGCATCTACGCACCCCTGTAACTTTCAACTCCTCGATAATTCTAAGAGCAGACAAGCAGGAGTAGGGTCCTCTACGAGGCCTGAACCTGGGTAAACCTCGTATCCCATGTGTGCTTGTTTGCTAGCCGACCGATGCCTCCAGCGCTCCCCACTTCCTCGAACCTAAGTCCATCTACGATGGGCATTGATGAGTTAAGCCCTCATCAATTGGCGTCGTCTGTGGGAAATGGGAGTGCTGATGTTGCGGCTTCCTCGGCCCCATCAACCACGATCTACGACTCCACATGTAGCATCCCAATTGTCTAACAATTGCAATGCTACTAGCCTAGTCTATATATATGCTACTTCCTACATAATTGTTGCATCATAATTATATCATGCTCATGTCATCATGCCACCTTGCATTTGAGCATCATATAAAACCCTTTTCCATTTGGTTCTTCTCTCATACATATTATTAATTGTATTTGGCTCTTGATACATTGTATTTGGTTCTTGATAAATGCTAGATGCCCAAGTTGAGTTGGGGGCATATCTTTTATTCAACTCCATCACTTTTCTTTTAACCACCTTATAATTCTACCATTCCATTTACCATGGGCTTTTATTTTTCTGTTGATATTTAATCTAGCTCATGGGAGATGGGATGGATCCAATTCTATCTTCTTTTGCTTGGCCTTTATTCCATATTTTGGGATGCATAAGAATAATGCCATGTTATTATTATTGTCTTCACAAGTATAAAAACATGGCATTTAATACTTTGCATGGGCCATGCAAACACCATCACCACTTCTTTTCTTTTGGTTTGCCCTTGGTTTTTGAGTGGATCCTTTTCCTTGTGAGTTTGTTCTCTCTTCCTCTCACCATCTCCACCTCATCACCCTCAACATCCATGCCATGCATGATCAAGTGAGATATCATCCACACCCCCCTTTTTCTCCTTTACACATGATCACACCACCTTAAAGAAAACCCTACACCATGTCCTCTCCTTCCTCCCTTTCTCACCCTCCATCCATGTATGACCTAGTGTGGTTATTACCAAACCCTACACCCTACCCTCTCTCACCTAGTCTCTCTCTCTTTTCTCTCTCTCAACCCTAACCCCTTACCCTAGTCCTCACCTCACCTCTCTCCTCTCTCCATGCCGAAGTTTTTCCCTCTCCCTCTCAGACAGCAAGGCCACCTAGCCACCCTACCCTCCCAGGCCGAAGCCCTACCCCAACCCTAAAGCCCTAACCCAAGCCACCCCATTCCTCCAACCCTAGCTCCTAACCGAGCTCTACCCCTCTCTCTATCTCTATCTTTCTCTCCCTGCCATGAGGCCCCACCTTCTGAGCCGGCCTCCTTCCCCTCACCCTAGGCCACCGGCAGCCCCTCTCCCTGCCTCTGGCTGTGCACGACAAGCACGTGAGGGAGGAAAGCTAAAGGTGGCCGAAGCCACCTTTACCTCTATCTCGCGCCCACACGGCACCTCTCCTCTTCCTCTCTGTTTATTCCCTTCCCCACGCCTCCTCTACCTCGCCCAGATCCACCCCTGGCCGCGGCGCCTCTCTTTCCTCCTCCCTGCCTACCTCTCCACCGCCACCTCGGCCTCCTTTTCCTCGCTTACGGCAGTGGCGGAGTATCTGGTTGTCGGGAAGCGAGCCTCGTCGACGTTCCTGCACGATCGGTCGAGGAGGAGCCAACACCACCGCGACGCCGTTCACCGACGCTCTCGCCTCCGAAACCCTAGTTCCCGGCCTCTGCGTCCTCGTCACTACAGCGCCTCCCCGCACGATCCGACCTCTCCGATCGCTCCGTGGTGAGCACTACTTCCTCCCTGACACCCTCCGCCTCGCTGTAGACCCCTAGCGTCGCCGTTCCTTTCGCTGAGCACCCTCGATGCACGGTAGCCGTTGTCGTCTGGTCCGCGTCGCGCCTCGCAACGACATACCTAGCCACCAGCCGCCTCTACTTAACCTCCCGAGCCCAGCCACTGCTCCACCCTTAGCGCGTCGCGCCTGTCATGGCTTCAATCCCCATGCCACGCCCCGCGTCGGTCGAGCACCGATCCGTCCGCAGGTGCAGGGAAGATCTACAGGGGCCTATGGAAACTTTTCAAATCGCCCCCTCTTTTGTTTTTTCCTTAACCCGCGGTACCACTAAGCCCCACCGTCAGCCACTCCGTCCGTTTTGCAGTTAAGCCCCCAGCTCTTAGGCCCTCAACCCGCGCTCCGAACCGTCCCCACCTGTCAGCCTCTGCGGGCTCAGCCACTAGCGCGTGGGCCCATCACCCACGGGTCCCACCTGTCCGCCGCATGGGCTAGCTCAGCTCGCGGTGAGGAAAGTTTTATGCAGTTTCGCCAACAAGATGACCCACCCGTCATTGTCTAGGCCTAGAATCTTCTGGGGATAAAAAGTCTACAGCTCTTCTAGCTTTACTAAACAATTTCTGAAAATGTTTTGAATTCCAAATTTGAATCTGTTTTAAATAATTTTTAAAATATAATTCCAAATAATACATATGATATATGTTTTGAGATCAGAAAAATGTGAGGAATTCATATATGCTATTCAAAGTAGTGTTTGAACACTTTAAAATTTCGAGATGATTCAAATTACAATAAAATGCCCTTTTTCTTAATTAACTTTAGTTTTATAACTCCAAATTTGACAAATAATATGTCTAAATCGATCAGCGCGACGAGCCTGTTCTATCTCTGCTTTCCATGTTCTGAATTGCAGCATGAATCATATAAATAATAAGTATACAGCAAGTGTTATGAGAGCAAACCGGGCTAAAAACTTAATAAAATGCTTTAATCTTGTACCCCACACCTCACCCATGCCATCTTACATTATTGCCATGCAAATTGTGCATCATTCCTCATGGCATGATTGTTTGCTTGTCGCATTTTAATTCATATGCTTGTGCACTCTATTTATGTTGGCCCTTGTTTGTTTGGTTCTTCTTGGAATAGACGCTGAGCAGGGGATATATCAGGAGTTCCAGGAGCACTACCCAGATCTGTCCCTCGCTTCAACTGAGCTGCCAGGCAAGCACTACCACATGCTTGCATACATATAGTACCTATTGCCTCTATCTTATTCTTGCATCATTGAGTCGCGATTGCATTAAATTGAATCTCAAGTACTGCATAGCCTTTACTTTTAAGCCCCACCGAAGCTTGTTCCTCCATCCCATGAGCCATTACTACAGGAGTTGTTTGAGCCATGCGGATTGTAGAACAGCATGTGTAGGGTATGTGAGTGTCTGATGGATAACGAGGTACCTAAACAACTTAACCTGAGTAGTAATGGGATAACTAATGAAAGTGGCACCGGTGGGCAATATCTGCTATTTGGATCTTCATGCTCGCTTGTGTCCCGTAGGACCCCGAGTACTTGATTCCTGTTCCTTGACTATTCGCACTATCCACATCCGGGAGGCCTTATGGACCCTCCTGAGCTAGAGCTTGATTCATTCTTATTTCTCGGGGCCACAAAGTAGTTTGGGGCTTTATTACTATCCTGTACTTATGCCATGTTTACTGCTTTACTTAAGATTTTGCGAGGAGCACCTGTACTATTTAGGGATCGCGGCATGATTTTGCGGTATCGACAAGCCCAGTCACATTTTCGGGTTCCCAGTCGTTTACAGCCGTTCTCGCAAACCCTGGGTCCGTCTCGGAGCCGGCCAACTTCGTTGCGGGTAGCTTATTGGGGTGGCCCCCTAAAACATTTCTGAATCCTGTGATCGCTTTGTCGAGAATGCCTCGTTGGGTTTTGATTTGGTTTTTCCGAGGTTGATCGAGTGTGTGTTGCTATTTGTGCACCCCTGCAGGGTAAATCTTTCTGAAAGCCGTGTCCGCGGTTATGGATGACTTGGAGCACAGTTTCTCGATCATAGACAAGTATAACTAAAGTACCGCTTTTAATTTGACTAAGTACCTGACTAGTAAATAGTGCAACACTCATGGAATGGTTAATAAAAATGCCAACGGATGGGGGTTGTTTGTCTGCTTTCTCGTTGGTAAGCGAGAAGGAGGATGGATCTGTTAATATTACTATTATGACTGTTGTTCTTAATTCACGGACATCTGTCTATCATTGGTTAGGCGGATGGTTAGCGAGTATCTATAGACTTGTTAGATATTATCTTTTGATGCAATTGCATCACCCCAGGTTGTGTCCCCTTTAGTCACATAAAGACTTGCTGAGTACCCCTAGGGTCGCACACGATAAATTGTTTGATTCAGATGAATAGGTATACTCTCAAGATGGATACTGGGTGGAGGAGACGGATGATGTTGGCAATGATCATTCGGTGTAGAGATTCCGGGAACGGGGATCCATGAGATCTATCGGCGGGATGTGTTTATTTACGTGGCATCTTATGCCGATTTGCTTCTTATCCGTACTCGGATCTTGTTTTCCACTTCCGCCTGATACTCTGATGTTGGATGTATGAGGATCTATCCTAAAATATTATCTCTATCTAGGATATTTGGATCTTGCCGTATGGCGTTGCAATATTTCTATTTCTTTTAGATGGAATGGCTCTGAGGACTGTCTTGCATACATACTCATTTGTGTATGTAGTTGATCCCTTCGCCTGCCGATTACGCCGCTTGTTCTTATCCCGATGTTCTGGAAATGGTTAGGATGGCCGAAAGGTCTACCTGTGAGTGGCATTTGGCCCCACCGTACTATTTTAACCATTTTCGCTCATCCAGGCTTGTAACTAAGAGCGTAATTCACCGAGGTAGTTACAATTGGTATCAGAGCCATCCCGCCCTTTAGGGTCTCAGCCAAATGGTCGTTGTCAGTCTAGCAAATATTTTTGGTAGTTATGTATACTAGGGAAAAACAACAACGTGAGAGTAGGACTGCTTCCATTTTTCTTCTTACCCACCCACCCACCCTTTTCTAGTAAGGAAGTGTAATGTTTTCAATCCTCTTCTAAAAATTCAAACTAGGATTCACATGTTCTGGGTTTCCGTAGTACCATAGAAAGTATGTGTGTGTGTGTAATTCCTTGTCTATCTGTTGCATCCAATTTGTTATCACAATCTGCCTTTGGTTATCAACTGTTGGTACATTCCATACTGACAGACTTTTGGAAACCGGCGCGATCTATCCGACTCCTTGTTAACTGGTGCCATCTTCTTAAGGGTGTTCTTCCTTCCAGCATGCTTTCACAGAATGTGGAGTTGCTAATCTCTACCTGATAAGTGATTTTGCGCATCTATTGGTATTTTAATGCCGAAAAATGCGGAAAATTTTTCTTTGATACATCTATGTTTCCACACTCCTCTTCAGTCGTGTGTGAAACATTATCTATCTCCCTTTTATCAGCATGTCCATGCTAACTCACTCTTTTGTCACCGGCGCTTAATCCTGGAGTTTTATTTCATCTCCAATTCTCTTGGGCTAATTACATAACATGTGTCGATCTGATGCGGGTGATTGTAATTTGGTTCTCGGCATAGCTATAGGACGCTTATCATGAGTGGAATATGGAAAATGCTATCAACACTATCCTCCAAATGGTGACGGTTATCTCCTGTGATTTTGAGTTACACCGTGATCATATCCTATGCATATTCAAGCATCTTTGGCAATCCGGAGTTTCTCAAGGCACTACGGCGGTCTATCATCTGTTCATCATGCTGCACATCTTTTTGAATCCCATATCTGCACAATTCTCCTGGATACGAGGGAATTGCATCTTTTCGCTTCTGATAGCTTTGCTTAAGGTATGAGCTATCATCGTTTCTTATCCAAGATCTCTTTATCTTTGTAACCGGTGATCCAATCGACAATGTGAACCAGGTGACATCTCTTTTTCTTCCGAAGGACCAGATAATCTATTCTGCCAGTGCATCTTCTTCAACACGGACCCGTGCTCTTAATATTGACTTTCAAAGAGCGTTGAGCTCAGGAAGTGTTCGAGCATTTGTTCGTTTCTCTCGCCTTTTGAACTTGGTATTCTGGGAATATCTTGTTAATACATGGTGGTATATGTTGATAATATGCTTGCCTATTCGATATCAATGGAAGAACATGGAAGATCATCTATGTCTCTTTCTCTCAAGCTGCGAGAACACCGCTTGTGTGCAAAGTTCTCAAAGTGTGAATTCTGGCTTCTTGAAGTCACCTATCTCGACCACGTCCTTCTGCTAAATACATTACTTCAATTCTGGAATCAGCAAGTCCATTGTTAATTCCATCCTCCATCTTCAACCAATCTGGAGTTATTCCTTGTTGGCAAGTTATCATCGCCGTTCCGCTAAAGATTTTCCTTAAGACTGCTAAACCTCTCTCAATCATTTCAAGAAGAACATGGAGTTCTTTTCACCTCTATCTCGTTAAGTAATCTCTTGAAACCCTCTCGCTCTATCGTCTATGCTCAATCCACCGGAGGCCATGAAGACCTTCCAGATCTTGTATTCCTTCTGTTCAAGTTGGTGCTACCTTTTCTGTAGCTGTTGAATCTTGCAGTTGTTCTCCGTAATCTTCCTTCATATCTTTTCGGTGGCTTGGTACTTCCGACATGACGACAACATCATCATCTTTACCTATCTGTGAATCCGGCGAATCATTTGCATCTATCCTTGTTTTCTAACGAAGTTCCATGAGTTATTGTCAATACCTTCACTCGGTTTCGATAGTTGGGTTGCATGGTTTTCTTATTCATGTGCGGAGTAATGCTTTGAGTGCGGGATGGAGTAGCTACCATACCACTACTCTTATCATTCGCTCTTGTACATTGAATTGGTGAATTAATGTGATTCCACTCATTCCACGGAAGATAGAAGTGGCCTTTATCCCTCGATACTTTTACTTCCGTCCTTGTTTTTCCGGAGTGCTCTCTCGAAGAAAGTAATCAATAATCTATTGTTGGTGGTCTGTCTATTCTAGATGGAGCAAAATCTTCAATTATCTGGTGGAAACAGACGCAAACTCTTTTCTGTCCTTGTCATTCTACCGATGCTCGACATCCCCAAACAAGATGAAAGGAAGCTATCTCTCTCTTTGTTTCATCAATTTTTTTCTGTGGTAAAGCCAATTATGGTTGATGCCATCAGTCACAAATCTATTGCATTAGCCTCAAGGTTAAAGAAATCAATAAGTATCCCTACAATAAACTCCAGATCCTCTATATTCTTTTCTTCTCGGGATCCCACCATAATCTAGCATCACCTCCTTGTCTAGAAGTTATATCCGCGCACCTCAATTGCGTGATCCTTGGTTCTTACCGTTGCAACAAGAATCTAATCCGACAATGTCTAACTAAATCTTTCCGTTGATATCAAGGAACTCTATTGTTTGAAGGCAACATTGTTTCCGAACTTCATTTCTCAAATCCGAGAGAAGATACGATGCTATTGTCATAGTGGTTCAAAACCTCTCCAACCTACCTCTTTTCTTCCGGCGAGACAAAGATTCATCCTCTCTAGTATTGGTAAATCTTTAAGCTTAACGGTGTGTCTTTTCTTTATCCATGATACATCATCTTGTCCTTTTCTTTCACAAGTGGTTCTATCCTTTTATCATGTTTCTTGAGAAAACCGGAGCTATGTTCATCCTATCCTTCTTGTCTCACGACAATCCTACAATTCTTCTAACCCTTTGTTCTTGAAGCAAAATGCAAGACTCGCAATAAGTCTAGCAAGTTTTGCAAGGTGTAGTGGTCGCACCATTCCGTGGTTCATCAACTTGGGAATGTGAGGGTAACCTTCGTTCCGAACACCCGCCTCTCCTTGTGTTGTTTTCTTTTTCCTAGGAATCTCGGGGCGAGATTCTTGTTTAGTGGGGGAGAGTTGTAGCATCCCAATTGTCTAACAATTGCAATGCTACTAGCCTAGTCTATATATATGCTACTTCCTACATAATTGTTGCATCATAATTATATCATGCTCATGTCATCATGCCACCTTGCATTTGAGCATCATATAAAACCCTTTTCCATTTGGTTCTTCTCTCATACACATTATTAATTATATTTGGCTCTTGATACATTGTATTTGGTTCTTGATAAATGCTAGATGCCCAAGTTGAGTTGGGGGCATATCTTTTATTCAACTCCATCACTTTTCTTTTAACCACCTTATAATTCTACCATTCCATTTACCATGGGCTTTTATTTTTCTGTTGATATTTAATCTAGCTCATGGGAGATGAGATGGATCCAATTCTATCTTCTTTTGCTTGGCCTTTATTCCATATTTTGGGATGCATAAGAATAATGCCATGTTATTATTATTGTCTTCATAAGTATAAAAACATGGCATTTAATACTTTGCATGGGCCATGCAAACACCATCACCACTTCTTTTCTTTTGGTTTGCCCTTGGTTTTTGAGTGGATCCTTTTCCTTGTGAGTTTGTTCTCTCTTCCTCTCACCATCTCCACCTCATCACCCTCAACATCCATGCCATGAATGATCAAGTGAGATATCATCCACACCCCCCTTTTTCTCCTTTACACATGATCACACCACCTTAAAGAAAACCCTACACCATGTCCTCTCCTTCCTCCCTTTCTCACCCTCCATCCATGTATGACCTAGTGTGGTTATTACCAAACCCTACACCCTACCCTCTCTCACCTAGTCTCTCTCTCTTTTCTCTCTCTCAACCCTAACCCCTTACCCTAGTCCTCACCTCACCTCTCTCCTCTCTCCATGCCGAAGTTTTTCCCTCTCCCTCTCGGACAGCAAGGCCACCTAGCCACCCTACCCTCCCAGGCCGAAGACCTACCCCAACCCTAAAGCCCTAACCCGAGCCACCCCATTCCTCCAACCCTAGCTCCTAACCGAGCTCTACCGCTCTCTATCTCTATCTCTATCTTTCTCTCCCTGCCATGAGGCCCCACCTTCTGAGCCGGCCTCCTTCCCCTCACCTTGGGCCACCGGCAGCCCCTCTCCCTGCCTCTGGTTGTGCACGACAAGCACGTGAGGGAGGAAAGCTAAAGGTGGCCGAAGCCACCTTTACCTCTATCCCGCGCCCACACGGCACCTCTCCTCTTCCTCTTTGTTTATTCCCTTCCCCATGCCTCCTCTACCTCGCCCAGATCCACCCCTGGCCGCGGCTCCTCCCTCTTTTTCCTCCCCGTCTACCCTCTACACCGGCCACCCTCGGCCTCTTCTTTTCCTCGTTTACCACGGCGGCAGGCGGGAGTATCTGGTTGTCGGGGAAGCGGAGCTGGGCCTCATCAACGTTCCTGCACGATCGGTCGAGGAGGAGCCGACACCACCACGACGCCATTCACCGACGCTCTCGCCTCCGAACCCCTAGTTCCCGGCCTCTGCGTCCTCGTCGCTACAGCGCCTCCCCGCATGATCCGACCACTCCGATCGCTCCGCGGTGAGCACTACTTCCTCCCTGACACCCTCCGCCTCGCCGTAGACCCCTAGCGTCGCTGTTCCTTTCGCCGAGCGCCCTCGGTGCACGGCAGCCGTTGTCGTCTGGTCCGTGCCACGCCTCGCAGCGACATACCTAGCCACCAGCCGCCCTTCTGTCAACCTCCCGAGCCCAGTTGCACTGGCTCCACCACTTAGCGCGTGCGCCCCGCGTCGGTCGAGCACCGATCCGTCTGCAGGTGCAGGGAAGATCTACAGGGGCCTGTGGAAACTTTTCAAATCACCCCCTCTTTTGTTTTTTCCTAAACCCACGGTACCACCGAGCCCCACCGTCAGCCTCTTCGTCCGTTTTGCAGTTAAGCCCCCAGCTCTTAGGCCCTCAACCCGTGCTCCGAACCGTCCCCACCTGTCAGCCTCTGCGGGCTCGGCCACTGGCGCGTGGGCCCATCACCCACGGGTCCCACCTGTCCGCCGCATGGGCTAGCTCAGCTCGTGGTGAGGAAAGTTTTGCGTGCAGTTTTCGCCCAGTCAGCGGTGGCCCACCCGTCATTGTCTAGGCCTAGAATCTTCTGGGGATAAAAAGTCTGCAGCTCTTCTGGCTTTACTAAACAATTTCTGAAAATGTTTTGAATTCCAAATTTGAATCTGTTTTAAATAATTTTTAAAATATAATTCCAAATAATACATATGATATATGTTTTGAGATCAGAAAAATGTGAGGAATTCATATATGCTATTCAAAGTAGTGTTTGAACACTTTAAAATTTCGAGATGATTCAAATTACAATAAAATGCCCTTTTTCTTAATTAATTAATAACTTTAGTTTTATAACTCCAAATTTGAAAAATAATATGTCTAAATCGATCAGCGTGACGAGCCCGTTCGATCTATTCTTTCCATGTTCTGAATTGCAGCATGCATCATATAAATAATAAGTATACAGCAAGTGTTATGAGAGCAAACCGGGCTAAAAACTTAATAAAATGCTTTAATCTTGTACCCCACACCTCACCCATGCCATGCTACATTATTGCCATGCAAATTGTGCATCATTCCTCATGGCATGATTGTTTGCTTGTCGCATTTTAATTCATATGCTTGTGCACTCTATTTATGTTGGCCCTTGTTTGTTTGGTTCTTCTTCGAATAGACGCTGAGCAGGGGATATATCAGGAGTCCTAGGAGCACTACCCAGATCCGTCCCTCGCTTCAACTGAGCTGCCAGGCAAGCACTACCACATGCTTGCATACATATAGTACCTATTGCCTCTATCTTATTCTTGCATCATTGAGTCGTGATTGCATTAAATTGAATCCCAAGTACTGCATAGCCTTTACTTTTAAGCCCCACCGAAGCTTGTTCCTCCATCCCATGAGCCATTACTACAGGAGTTGTTTGAGCCATGCGGGTCGTAGAACAGCATGTGTAGGGTATGTGAGTGCCTGATGGATAACGAGGTACCTAAATAACTTAACCTGGGTAGTAATGGGATAACTAATGAAAGTGGCACCGGTGGGCAATATCTGCTATTTGGTTCTTCATGCTCACTTGTGTCCCGTAGGACCCCGAGTACTTGATTCTTGTTCCTTGACTATTTGCACTATCCACATCCGGGGGGCCTTATGGACCCCCCTGAGCTAGAGCTTGATTCATTCTTATTTCTCGGGGCCACAAAGTAGTTTGGGGCTTTATTACTATCATGTACTTATGCCATGTTTACTGCTTTATTTAAGATTGTGCGAGGAGCACCTGTACCGTTTAGGGATCGCGGCACGATTTCGCGGTATCGACAATCCCAGTCACATTTTCGGGTTCCTAGTCGTTTACAGCCGTTCTCGCAAACCCTGGGTCCGTCTCGGAGCTGGCCAACTTCGTTGCGGGTAGCTTATTGGGGTGGCCCCCTGAAACATTTCTGAATCCTATGATCGCTTTGTCGAGAATGCCTCGTTGGGTTTTGATTTGGTTTTTCCGAGGTTGATCGAGTGTGTGTTGCTATTTGTGCACCTGCGGTAAATCTTTCAAAGCCGTGTCCATGGTTATGGGCGACTTGGAGCACAGTTTCTCGATCATAGACAAGTATAACTAAAGTACTGCTTTTAATTTGACTAAGTACCTGACTAGTAAATAGTGCAACACTCATGGAATGGTTAATAAAAATGCCAACGGATGGGGGTTGTTCATCCGCTTTCTCGTTGGTAAGCGAGAAGGAGGATGGATCTGTTAATATTACTATTATGACTGTTGTTCTTAATTCATGGACATCCGTCTATCATTGGTTAGGCGGATGGTTAGCGAGTATCTATAG
Organism: Avena insularis; assembly: GCA_023614405.1. Lineage (NCBI taxonomy): Eukaryota > Viridiplantae > Streptophyta > Magnoliopsida > Poales > Poaceae > Avena > Avena insularis. The sequence goes on from CM042690.1 coordinate 548,807,951, forward strand.
ACTTGTTAGATATTATCTTTTGCTGCAATTGCGTCACCCCAGGTTGCGTCCCCTTTAGTGGCATAAAGACTTGCTGAGTACCCCTAGGGTCTCACACGATAAATTGTTTGATTCAGATGAACAGGTATACTCGCAAGATGGATACTGGGTGGAGGAGACGGATGATGTTGGCAACGATCATTCGGTGTAGAGATTCCGGGAACGGGGATCCGTGAGATCTGTGGGCGGGATGTGTTTATTTATGTGGCATCTTATGCCGATTTGCTTCTTATCCGTACTCGGATCTTGTTTTCCGCTTCCGCCTGATACTCTGATGTTGGATGTATGAGGAGCTATCCTAAAATATTATCTCTATCTAGGATATTTGGAGCTTGCCGTATGGCGTTGCAATATTCTATTTCTTTTAGATGGAATGGCTCTGAGGACTATTGTATGTGGCTTGCATACATACTCATTTGTGTATGTAGTTGATCCCTTCGCCTGCCGATTACGCCGCTCGTTCTTGTCCTGATGTTCTGGAAATGGTTAGGACGGCCGAAAGGTCTACCTGTGAGTGGCATTTGGCCCCACCGTACTATTTTAACCATTTTCGCTCATCCAGGCTTGTAACTAAGAGCGTAATTCACCAAGGTAGTTACACCACAGCAGTGGAGACTCGCCTCCTCTTCGGTGCATTCGACTTCATCATCCACACACCAGCCACTCGCCCGGATTTCGAGTCTGTGGGCGATGGAATCGGCCTAGCGATCGGGAGCCTATGGTTCCAAGTTGGTCGGCTAGGCACACTTCGCCTCCCTGATCAGCCGAAGGTTCTTGCGATTGCTCCTACATCGTGGTTTCCACCGTCGATTGGCACCTTGAGCAAGCTCAATGCTCTGACATTAGTCGGGAATACGGACAGTGACAACAGTTGCGAGTCCAATCTAGGCGATCTGGCGATAGAAGACGGAGTCTACGGCTCCGGATCTAAAAGATGCGGGAGCAACAGCCCAGCCATTACATGTGCAACATCATCAACATGGGCGACAATGGCGGCACTCGGGACAACACCGGCACTAGCGGTGGTATCCCAATCACGAACGGTGGCCCCTACAATGGTGCCCCCACTAACAAGGGGCCAGAAGGACCCATCCCAGAGGATCAACCGAACCTCTCGGCAAATGAGCAAACCTGAGAGCACGTGCTGATCAAGCTCAACGACGCTGAGTGGGCTCGCTGCAGGGAAGCCCTCTAGGGCAACCCCCTACCACCCAACTCATTGCAAGACATGCTGATGGGTCATCACTGGCTACTCAAGGAGGAGTTCAAGCACCAGTACCAAGTAATTGCCCAGCTTGACGAGCGCAGGAGGGCAGCGGACGAGTCAAGCCTCCGTCGGGCTCAGCTCTCTTCCATCGGAGGATCCTCCTCCAAAGGAAACGATCATACAGCTGCAAGAAGATGTTCTCGACTCGCTCACCTCACCGAGAAGGAGCGAGCGGAAGCCACTCGAGTCCTCAACTTCTCATCCATGACAGTGGACATGCGGGGCAATGTGCTCCCCAAAACGCCGCAAGCAGCGGTGATGGTAGCCACTATGTACCTGCTCAACAACCAGCCGCGAGCTGGAGACCCACGGTTTGCCCTGCATCGATCTACTATCGCTGGCCTGGGCCTAGTCGAAGTTGTCCTCATCAAGGATCCAACGCTAGAGCCAAAGAAAAGCAAGGCTCTAGCCAAGCGCTACTATTCCTCCTCCTCCAGCGACGACAGCCATGACTTATTGTGACAACGTTGCTCACGGCAGCACGACTACAACTACAACACGCGTGATGACATCACATAGTGCAAAGTCGACAAGATGTGCGTGAGGCGTGCCCTTTCGACTGACTCCGAAGATGACAGGATAGAGCTCTGCGACGCCAGCTGCTTCAGCAGAGCCATATGGAAAAAGCGAATGCCAAAAGGGTTCAAACTCCCATCGGAGAACCCGAAATTCGACGGCCTCCAAGACCCGAAGATCTGGTTGGAGGATCATATTTCCTCCGTCAGGCTGCACGGCGGAACCATGAGCATGGCTATGCAATGCCTCTAGCTACAACTACAAGGCGCCGCCCGTGCATGGCTCAATAACCTCCTGCGCGGATCGATTCGTAGCTGGGATGAGCTGGTTTATAGCTTCGTGCGAAACTTCAAGGGCACTTACAAAAGGCTCGCATCAATCAAAGAATTAAGAGGCTGCTACCAAAAGACTGGCGAGTCACTGCGCTCATACATTCAGAGGTGGTCCATCATCAAAAACTCCGCAGAAGACATCTCTGAGGACCGCGCAGTCGACGCATTCAATGGTGCATGCGCCGCAAAGAGCTCAGAGAGGAGATGGGCCGCTCGAAGCCCAAAACAATCGACCACCTGATGGAGATAGCGAACAGGTGGGATGATGGAGAGGACTCAGTGAAAAACCGTGTCCACTCAGATGATGATGATGACCTCAATCATAGACGTGATCACCGAGGAAAACGCTGGATGCGCGGTTACGAGGACCGCGAGGAAGTCGACATGGTCACGGCTGGCTACACTGACAAAAGCGACGATAGCAACCGCAACAGCGGATACCGCAGTGGTGGATACCGCAACAGCAAGAAAACCATGCAAGTGTGGCAACATCGCACTCGCGATGAGGCACCTGGAACATCTATCCAGGACAAACTTTTGGGACCATGCAACGTACACTTCTACATCGACAAGCACGACGGCAAGAAAAAATCAAACCACCTTCTAAAGGACTGTTGCGAGTTCCTCAGGCTCCACGAAGGTCTAGCCCAGATGAATTGCAACGCGATAAACCAGGGATATGGAGCTGCCCTAGGCGTCGTGGCTCATGGAGCGCCACCGCCAACACCCGGGCCACCACCACCTGCAGTTGCACCAGTCCAAAACAACGGAGACGAGCAGTACCCATGAGCACTAGGAAACATGGGAATGATCCAAAAAGGACGCCCATCAAATCGGGTGCAAAAAATCAATCACTCACCAAGTTAACCTGGTGATGAACTCTCCACCCTCCACCACTGAATACCTTAGTGGGAGCGAGTCATGCATTACCTTCGACAAGAGCGATCATCCACGTCAAGTACCTCGCCCAGGTAACTGTCCCCTGGTGCTCGAGCCACAAATTGGAGGCTTCAAGATGAGTCGCGTCTTCATGGATGGTGGCAGTGGCATCAACCTCATGTTCGCAAGCACCTTGCGCGCCATGTGAATCCCCCTGTCATGCCTGGAAACCTCAGACACAACGGCATCGTCCCAGGAAAGGACCTATACCCCCTGGGCAAGATTAGCTTGTATGTCATCATCGGAACACCAGCAAACTTCCGACGAGTACGCATCAAATTCAAAGTGGCCGACTGGCCCTCGCAATACCATTGCATCCTCGGACGTGTCGCGTTCGCGAGGTTCATGGCGGTGCCACACTACGCCTACATGCAGATGAAGATGTCGGGGCCCAATGGCATTATCACCATCAATGGAAGCTCCGAGAGGTCAGACAGCTGTGACAGGGAATTCAACAGAATCTCCCAGTCTTTCGGCATGCAGGAGGAGATGGCGAGGCTAAAGGAGTCGACAGACAACATTCTACCTCCTCCGAGTATGCCAAGCTCACCTGACCAATCCTTCGACTCATCGGTGCACACCAAGGCGGTTCAGGTCCACCCAACAAACCCGACCAAGACGGCCCTCATCGCCAACAACTTGAGTCCCGCATATGAACTTGTGCTCGTCGAATTCCTCTGTGAGCACTAGGAAATCTTCGCCTGGTGTCTAGCGAACATTCTAGGGCTTCCCAGGGAATTCACCGAGCACTCACTCAATGTGAATCCTGAAGCAAGACCAGTGAAGCAGATGGTACATTGACTATTTGAGCCAAGGGCAAAAGCGGTCGGTATGGAAGTCAACAGACTCCTCAACGCTAACTTTATACGTGAGATCAAGGAAAGCACCTAGGTATCAAACCCCGTGCTTGTTCCTAAAAAGACACGGATATCCTGCGATGTGCATGGACTTCACCTCCTTGAACAAACATTGGCCAAAGGATCACTTCCCATTACCACGGATCGACCAGATAATCGACTCCACCGCGGGATGCGAGCACCTCTGCTTCCTCGATGCCTACTCAGGCTACCACCAGATTCGAATGAAGGAGGAAGACTAGGAGATGAGCGTCTTCTGCTACACAACGATGCCCTTCGGGCTGAAAAACGCAGGGGCCACCTATTAGCGGTGTATGCAGGCCTGCCTCAAGAACCAGCTTGGTCGTAACATTAAATTCTACGTCGATGGCATCGTCATCAAAACTAAGGAGGAAGCCTCATTACTCTATGATCTCCACGAGACCTTCGATAACCTCGACCGCTACCAGATCAAGCTGAATCCAAAAAAATGCACCTTCGGTGTACCATCTAGGCAACTGCTCGGGTACCTCATCTCCGTGAGAGGGATCGAGGCCAACCCGAAGAAAATAAAGGCCATACTAGCCATGGAGAAGCCGAAGAACGTAAAAGGTGTCCAGTAGCTAGCTGGGCGAATCGCGACGCTCAGTTGATTTATCAGTCGAATGGATGAAAAGGTATTGCCTTTCTACCAACTCCTTCGGAAAGCTGACAAATTTGAGTGGACCGAAGAAGCACAAGAAGCATTCGAAGACCTCAAGCGTCTACTATCCACTTTGCCGGTGTTGGTAACACCTCAGGAAAAGGAGCCCCTGTTGTTATACATCTCCGCCACCAACCAGGTGGTTAGTATTGTGCTCATAGTGGAACGAGCCAAAGAAAACAAATTCCATGGGGTACAACGCCTAGTCTACTACCATAGTGAGGTTCTCACGCCGACAAAACAGCGGTACCCGCATTATCAGAAGCTGGCATATGGTGTTTTCATGATAGCCTGACGACTGGCCACTACTTCCAGGAGCACCCCATCATTGTGGTGAATGATGCTCCACTAGAGGACATACTCAACAACCCCGATGCCACCAGACGAGTCACACTTTGGGGCATAGAACTGTCTCCACGAGACATCACATACGAGAAGCGAGATGCGATCAAGTCGCAAGTACTCCTGGACTTCCTCGTCCACTAGATGGAGAACCATCTCCTCGACACGTCAGACATGTCCTGTCTATGAACAATGCACTTTAACGGATCAAACCATTGAGAAGGAGCTGGTGTGGGTGTCATCCTGACATCGCCACAAGGTGAAAAGACGAGGTATGTTCTGTGAATGCAGTTCCGCGCCTCCAACAATGAAGCTGAATACGAGGCCCTGCTCCATGGGATGCGGATGGCCAAAGCTTGTGGCGCAATGCGACTCGTCATCTACGGTGACTCTAAACTGGTAGTAAATCAAACCATGAACCAGTGCGACGCTCTGAGCGACAATATGATCGCCTACCGCGACCTCTATGACGCACTCGAAGGGGACTTTGATGGCTATGAACTGCGGCATGTCGGCTGTGAGAGCAACAAGGAGGCGGAACACTCATGAACATTGGCGCCACCTGTGCCCCAGTGCCGCCTGGAGTATTCCTAGAGCAAAAAGCTAGCACGTTAAAGGACTTGGGGGCTACGCCACCTGACGAACTGAAGGCACCCGAGGATATGGAGCAAGATACACGACTCGAAGGCCCCATGGAGGTCATGATGATCGAGCCATCCTAGACACAACCATACATCACATACCTGCTCAGCAAAAGGTTGCCAGATGACCCGACAGAGCCGTCATATAGCGCGACGATCCAAGGATTTTGGCCTCATCAACGGCGAACTATACAAGCACAGCATCACAGGAGTCCTTCAATGATGCATATCCAATAGAGACGGAAGAGCCATCCTCCTCGAGATACACGAAGGCACTTGCGGCCATCACGCCGGCAGTCGCGCCCTCGCTGCCAAAGATCTATGAGCTGGATTCTACTGGTCAATGGCAATGCGCAATGCTAAGGACATTGTCCAGAGATGAAACGCTTGCCAACAATTTGCGTACAAACTGCACGCACCTGGCGCAAAACTCAGGCCAATACCTGTGGCCTGGCCCTTCGTGCAATGGGGACTCGACATGGTCAGCAAGTTGCAAAAATCTTCACCTGGAGGGTACGTCTACCTCCTCTTCGCGGTCGACAAATTCACCAAGTGGATTGAGGCCATGCCGGTGACAAAGCAATCAGGGGCCACCGTCATCAAATTCTTCGAGTCCATCATCTTCCGGTTCGGGGTGCCACATAGCATCATCATGGACAATGGAACAAACTTCACCTCGAACGAGTTCTAGGATTTCTGCGAAAACCTGAGAATCAACATCAGCTACACCTCGGTGGCGCACCCTCAGACCAATGGTCGAGTCAAAAAGGCCAACGGCCTCGTGTATGTCAGCATCAAGAAAAGGCTCCTTAAACCACTCGAAAGAGTTGTTGGGTGTTGGCCTGAGGAGCTACAATCAGTACTATGGAGCCTGCGCACAACTCCAAATAGCGCCGCAGGCTATACTCCATTCTTCATGGTACATGGCGCCGATGCAGAACTACCTGCGGAAGTACGCTACAAAGCCCCATAGGTCGTAGCATATAGTGAAGCAGAATCAACTCTCACACTCGAAGACTCTGTCGACCTTCTCGATGTAGCACGCGAAATAGCAGCGGAGCGATCAAGGATCTACCAGCAAAACCTCCACAACTACCACAGCAGAAGGCTACTCCCAAGGTCCTTCGCCAAAGGAGACTTGGTCCTACGACTGAAGCAGCAAGGGAACCTCAAGCTCGAGTCCCCTTGGGAGGGACTTTATGTGATTACCGGAGTAATCCCAGGTGGCGCCTACCGCCTTAAAGACGTAGAAAGTGGAGTCTCATACTCCAACCCCGGGAACGTCGCGCAGCTGCGTCGTTTCTACCCTTAGATGCTTTACTTTACAAATAAGGCTATTCAGCCATGCTACTTAGCCACACATTGTATCTCCTGATATTCTGCGAATAAATAAAGCTAAGTGCCTCCAACTTTGTGTTTCTATTTTTACTTGCAATTACATCACTCGGGGGCTGCGCCACCCTTTCCACCTCATTACACGAATAATCCAGTAGCCTTAGTAGCTTATCCATGGCAGTTTTATACCACTTTGAATAATATAATACTAATGCATTATTACTTAAATTATTGTCGCAAAAGACGAATATGAGGTATACTAAATTAAAAACTCCATCAAGTGCTTCACTTTCAACATCAATAATTCCTAGTCTAAATACCATTTCAGATGCACCTTTGAAAAGAAAGTATTCTAGTACTTCCAAACTAGCATAGGATTTATCTCTATTATAATTTGCTAGAGTAGGATAGTTGGAACACTCGCATTGAAAATTAAGGTGGTCATTTGTTATACAAATTGTGCAATAAGATCCATCATTAGCACGCAACCATAATGAATGCATTTCCAATTGGTCCACTGATTTCTTTATCAGCTCATGTATAGCAACTAGGCTTGATGAACTTGAATCCTTTATCTCCTCCAATGCTTGTATTATCTCTTGAACAAAATTTATCTCAGAAGACATGATTAGAAGCAACAGTTTTTATAAATTTTTGGTTTTGTAATTTTTTTTATCGTTTTCAATATAAAAGAAAGCAGTAAGATAATAGCAACAAACAGAAATAAACTATGTGCGAGTAGATAACCGAACGCTTTGCTCCCCAGCAACGGCGCCAATTTGATGGACTCGGTTCCTGCACCAATAACAGGGTTATTGCAGCATTTGTAGCAGCAAATATTTAAAGATTTTGTCCTGATGGGAGCTCAGCGAACACGACCCTGCAGCCACGTTGTCAATGCAACCAAGTTCGCACCCAAACCGTGGTTTGGAAATAGCCTATTCTATAAGTTGCTAGGATAAATGAATTTAAGATGTTTTTGTAATAACTACTACTTGGACTGGAAGAAAATTAGAACAAAAGTAAAACTGAAAAGAGGTGAATGCAATGAGATGAAATATTAATGCTATGATTCCTCAAGTAATGTTGTGTATACCGGTGTGCATGATAAGTGCTTATGGAATAGCTGTTAACTATAATTGTGGAGGTCCCTCATATATCGTTGTCTCCCACCGTTGGTAAGTGGCAACTAGACAACTCAATTGTCCACACCCTCTTCGGACATGGGTCATCTCATAAGAGAATAGTGTATTAAGGTAACAAGACCAATCAAGGTAAACCAGAGCAAAGGCATTAAGTTCTATCGACAACCGTACTCCTAAGAAAGTGTGCTAGTCACAAGATATCCCATTTGTCACTTTGGGGTCAAGCAATTCACAACACTATACCTATCTATATCATGAGTGATCTTGAGGAAACTCTGGGTGGTGCATCCTAAGCTGCTATTGCCTCCACAAATCACTTATAGAAAATAGCCTATTAGTTCTAACCATGGACCTGTCAGGTACCCATGGAAGAGTAGAGACTAATGATAAGTTTTGTGACACTCCGTGAATCCCTAGTAAATTCCTCAACAATGGATTGGACATCTCCAATCGCTAGAATAATATCATGAATAGAACAATGTAAAGAGAAAGCACAAACATATTAATTAACAAGAACACACCAGACTTCAATTACTCAAATCATCATAATATTAATAAAAGGGGGTTCAAGCCATGTTACAACCCATCATGGAGATCATGATGGGGAAGGATGAAGGAGTAGCGGCGATGGAGATGGTGATTACGGCGGGGTGATGGTGGCATTAGCGTGGTGATGGAAGCATCCTCCTTCTCCTCCTCTTCTTACTTGGAATGGTTGATGGTGTTGATAGATATCTAGATCTTGGTGAAGCTTTAGAGGCTATGGAGGTGGCACGGCGGCAGGGCGCATCCATGGAGGCAGTAGATAGAATCTAGATCTTGTATATGGTGTTCCTTGGGTCCTCCCTCCTTTATATAGGCCTTGGGGGTGCCCTGGGGTTCCCCCATACCGTCATATGACTTAGGAAGGTTCTGGAGCTTTCGGAGGGCGAAATCCTGACGTTTGCGAGCTTTTTGGCAACTATACGGCGGGAGCTATACGTCCGGAAATTTTGCTCCTGCCGTATAGTTGGTCATTAAACCATCAGTACTCTTTAGTAATTTGGTTGCTATTTCTTCATACGAACTCCGTTTTGGGTGTTCTTGGGCTCGTTGAGTTCGTATCGTTGTTGGAGATATGCCCAAGAGGCAATAATAAAAGTGGTTATTATTATATCTTTGTGTTTATGATGAAAGTTTACATCCCATGCTATAATTGTATTATTAGGAAACACTAATACTTGTGTGTTTTGTAAACATAAAAGAGTCCCTAGTAAGCCTCTTGTTGAACTAGCTTGTTGATTGATTGATGATCATGGTTTCCTAATCATGGACATTGGATGTGATTAATAACAAGGTTATATCATTAGGAGAATGATGTGATGGACACACACCCATAGTAAGCGTAGCATAAGATCAAGTCATTAAGTTCGTATTGATGTAAGCTTTGAAATACATAGTAACCTAATCCTTCGACCATGAGGTTATGTTAATCACCATCACCGGATGGGTACTTTGATGACATCAAACGCCGCTCAGAATGGGCGGTTATAAAGGTGTCATTGGGTATTCTGAAAGTATGTGTTGAAGCGCATAGACCAAGATTGGGATTTGTCCATCCATATGACGGATAGATATACTCTGGGCCCTCTCGGTGGAATGTCATCTAGATAGCTTGCAAGCATGTGACTGGGTCACAAGGGATGACATAACATGGAACGAGTAAAGAGTACTTATCAAGAACGAGGAAGAACTAGGTATGAAGATCTTGTGATCAAACCTCGGATAAGTAGAATATCGCATGACAAAGGGAATTGGTTTCGTATGTTAAATGGTTCTATCGATCATGAAGTAATCGTTGAGTATGTGGGAGCCATTATGGATCTCCAGATCCCGCTGATGGTTATTGATCAGAGAGGTGTCTTCATCATGTCTGCATATTCACGAACCGTAGGGTGACACACTTAAGGTTCGAAGTTGTTTTAAGTAGATATGGAATTTGCGTTGGAGACCGAATGTTGTTCGGAGTCTCGGAATGGATCCGGGACATCACGAGGAGATCCGGAATGGTCCGGAGAATAAGATTCATATATTGGGGATCATTTTCTAAGTTAGGAAATGTTCCGGAGTGTTTGTATGGAGATTCTAGAAGGTTTCGGAATGTTCTGGAAGGTTCTAGAGGATTTCTTGGGGTTTACTTGAAAACCAAGAAAGGGATCAAGGAGACCAAGTGGGGCAATACACGGATTCATGGGGGAGGAGGATTCCTCCCCCCTTCCCACCGCCGGCCCAAGGAGGGGAGTCCTACTAGGACTCCTCCCAGGCGCCTTCCTCCTTTAAATAGAAGGGAGGGGCGCCCCTCTTGCCCCTCTTCTCATAACAACTAATCTCAGCCGCCTCTCTCCTCCACCTTTCTTCTGCACAGGCATAGGCGAAGCCCTGCAGAATTCTCATCTCCACCACCATCACCACGCCGTCGTGCTGCTGGGATTCCGTGGAGAAGATCTACTACCTCCCTTGCTCACTGGTACAGGGAGAGGAAGGTCTGCTTCGACTCCGCATGTGTGACCATCTGCGGAAGCGCTGCCGGAACACGGCGCCGGAAGGATCGTCCACACGATCTTGAGATCGGCAAGTGATCGACTACATCATCCACGAGATCTAATCTCGTAACGCTTTCGGTTCTACGAGGGTTAGTACCGATCTATCTCGTTGCTCATGTCTAATAGATTAGATCTTGGCTTTTATCTAGATTAGATCTGGGTTTTGTTCGTTCTTGCGGTAGAAAATTTTTGTTTTCCATGCTACGAACCCTTCAATCGTCGAGGGCTACAACCCTGTAGTATTGGATATTTATTTTGAGAAGTTGGAAAATTCACTTTTCCAACACCTCAAATGGCTAAGTCTGGCCCTATAGCTCCTCCATACTATGCTCTCTTTGTTCCTTTTGCCTTTGTTTTATCCATAATCATCATCAACACCTACACACATGTCAAATACAAGGAAGAGGGATAAAATTCTACCTAAACTACTAAATGTGCAAAGCTCATATTGAATTTAATAAAAACAAGTAATCATGCATATCAGGCATAGCAATAGTTAGATGGAGCATGATATGATAGGCAAATGACACAATTTATATTGATAAAATTTCTGTATTATCATAGCCATCAACTTCCCCAATCTAGATCTTGCTCGTCCTCGAGCAAAAGGGATGGATAACTTAATGGATGTGATCTTGCTTATCATTGGAAATTAATGCACCGTATCCTTGTTTTTCCTGCAAGCTCAAAGTAAGAGAGAACATAATAATACAAGGAAATATAAGCTCGGTTATATTATTACAAACCACTAGAGATTAGTCCAAAACTTCTATGCCCCATGTCAAAGTTAAATCTAGCTTGGAAGTAAACTTTTGATCCTTCTATACGCACTTTATTGTATTTTTGTATTTTTATTTGTATAAGGCAAAGCTGAACATGGTTAGTGGTCAATTATAAATAGAAATAGAGTTTTCCAATGTTGCCCACTCATGCCATCTATTAAAGTCTCTCAAGTGCAAACTTCGATTGTTGAGCTCATAGAAAATATATTTCTTAGTAACAAGACCATGCCAAAAGAGTGGTTTATGTTCAATCGAGATTGTGTAGGCTAGGAAGGACACTCGTGACCATTACCAAGGTTTCCCTTTTCGATATAATAATTTCTCATAATGGTCAGAGGAGTATTCTGACTTTTGCTTTTAACGCAGGCCCATGAGAATACCAATGCATACCCAAATATAGCATTTTTTCTACATATGTTGGGAAACTCATGGACAAACTCCAAGAGTTTCCTCTTTTTGGATTGTCCAAAGGCCAGAGGAGTTGTTAGCATCCCATGTTGTGCGACAGTGGCACAACACACGCATAAAGGAATATCTCATTTGATTTCCAAGACAAAATTTTGGCATATGTAATCTCAAAACTTTGAAACATCATTTATTATTTGACAACTCACTCAGTAAGCATCTATTAAGACCATCATTTCCAACACTATGGGGTTGTGCTACTCCATAACCATTCACTTAATAAAATTCTGAATAGTGACAACTAGCAAGTTTCGAAGAACTTCTTTATTATATTTTTTCTTTTCAAAATGTAGAGAACATGGCAATGTATATTTAGAGGATCACAATAGTTTTCACAAGCTAGATAAAAGTTGAACAAGGTGCATAAAAGCTATGGCTCGTCTCCTATGGGGCCTAACATGAGCAAGTATATCCCTTATATAAATATGAACAAAATCTCACCTAAGCAAGCATTCAAAAACAGAGGGATACACAATAGCATGAAAACCTTTTAAGATAAATAACTTTGTACAAGACTCTACGCATGCAAAATAACCTCCCTAAGCTAAGAACTTTCCAAATATCCACTTGAGAAGATCATGAAAAAAAATGCAGTTATCAAAAGAGAGTATAAGAAGTGGTTACCTCCTCAATCTTAAGTTAAAGCAAGGGTGTCACACTTTAGTGTTGAGGTGCTTTTAACCTCTACTTTGATGGACAGAGAACCTTTGCTTCAATGAATGCTTCACGATCTGGTGTATGCCTTCCTCAAGAACCTAGTAGGAACAAGACTAGAAAGAAGACAAAATATTTTTGTGTTTTTGAAGACACGGGTTTGGCTCACAAGTGATAAAAATACAAGTCCCACTGAGTCGGTTCATCAACCTAGACACCACGCTTAAGTCAACAAACTAATTCTAGAAGTGCGCTTCTCCTAGATTGTGATGAAGTGTAAGTGAGACAAAATATGAAACACGAGTGTGCATCCCCTATGTGCTTATTTAAAAGAGGTTTGAGTTGGAAGGTTTTACCAAACACTGATTGTTGAAACATTGAATTGAAGCAACCAAGTGTCTCATGCGAGTGTTTGCACGGTTGGCACTACCGTACATGTCGTCACACAATGTTCAGGTACCTGCGAAAATAACACATAAAATAAAAAACAATGGTTTGGTGTACGAACGAAGTTCGTTCACCCAACTAATGAAAGAAAACGAAAAGAAAACATGAACTACTAAAGAGAATTACAACTTAAGGAATTTCTGAGATAGAACTTTATTCTTTACATACGCTCAGCTTCTCTAAATCATGGGAGAAGCTCCCATGTGGTGTTTCGAGGTTTTTAGAAGAAGAAGGAAGAAGAAAGGATGGAATTTTGAGCAATGGTTACCTTCCAATTGGCATTTGAGGGGTTTTCCCAACTATACGGGCGTAGCTATATGGGCGGACCAAAAAGGTCCCGCCGTATAGTTGATCGTTAAACTTACAGTACCTTGAACATCGAAGGGTAGATGGCGTCGATATCTATACGGCGGCAACTATACGGCCGGATCAAAAAGGTCCCACTATATAGTTGGTCGTTAAACCTTGTGTACCCTAGAAAAGAATTTTGACGAAGGCATCGATAACTATACGACTGTAACTATACGGCCGGAATTTTTATTCCCGTTGTATAGTTGGTCGTTAAACCGTCAGTACATATGAAAGAAAAATTATCGATGGCAAAAATATCTATACGGCCGGAATTTTTATTCCCGTCGTATAGTTGGTCGTCAAACCTTCTGTATACATCAAAAAAAATGTTTCTTCGAGAATTCTTTCTTATCCTGAGACTTAGCGAAACACCATGTTTTGATGGTAAAATAACAACTTTAATTTTCGACCAACAAATACATATAATTGAAGCATTCACCTGAAACTGATTTTCTCTTCCTTTTTACCGAGTTTATGCAACACATAATAACAATAAATTCTACCTTTTGAAAACTTCAACAAGATTACTCTAATATCAAGACATGCGAAGAATAAAAGTGCCAATGCAACATGATTGCAACTAGACTCAAGACACAAAACTAAGAAAGACACATAATGACTTCCGGGTTACCTCCCGGGAAGCGCTCTCTTTAAAGCCATAAAGCCAGGCTAGGATGCTCCATACATTACCCACCTAGATCCCAAGGGATATCGACTCGAGGTGAGGTTGTATATACCAGCTTGGAGCATCTTTAAGTAGAGTTCGGTCGGAGTAGTACCCGCTTATGGTGCATCGGCATCATGTAGATGAACAAGTTCTCGCTTTCAAGCGAGTGTTGATGCACCAAGCTTGGTGAACATGCCTCCGTGTATAGCTGCAATGAGAGGATTTGAGATTCATATAAAATTCTTAAATCTTTACCTTGGTTACCTGTGTAGGGGAACACATCATAGTATTCTTCCTTCATAGCAAGGAGTTCAGGACCCTGCATGTTAGTATAGCAAGGTTGTATCTCTAGTTCATTATTACTAATGCTCTCCATATGAGTGTATAAGCACAAGGCCTCCGCAGAACAATTATCAATAGTTTTAGCATCATAAAAATCACTACTAGAGTGAGAGGCGTCATAAACAGAAGTTGTAGTGTGACTCTCTTTGTCAACCTCACCTTTTTGTTCCTCCTTTTCATTGACTAGTTTTTTAATAGCAATGATAGAATCAATAGTAGGAGTCGAAGGTGTGAGCGGGTGCTCAAGCCGTTCTTCCTCCTTGTGCTCCTTTTCCTCTTCGCTCTTTAGTGAATCCTGCAAAAGGTTATCTTTCTCCATGGCGGTTTTAGACCGTTTTGAATAATATAATACCAATGCATTATTACTTAAATTATTGTTGCAAAAGAGGAATGAGGTAGACTAAATAAAAAACTCCATCAGGTGCTTCACTTGCAACATCAATAATTTCTAGTCTAAATACCATTTCAGATGCACCTTTGAAATGAAAGTATTCTAGTACTTCCAAACTAGCATAGGATTTATCTCTATTATAATTTGCTAGAGTAGGATAGTTGGAACACTCACATTGAAAATTAAGGTGGTCATTTGTTATACAAATTGTGCAATAAGATCCATCATTAGCAGGCAACCATAATGAATGCATTTCAAATTGGTCCACCAATTTCTTTATCAGCTCATGTATAGCAACCAAACTTGATGAACTTAAATCCTTTATCTCCTCCAATGCTTGTATTATCTCTTGAACAAAATTTATCTCGGAAGACATGATTAGTAGCAATAGTTTTTGTAAATTTTTGGTTTTGTAATTTTTTATCGTTTTCAATATAAAAGAAAGCAGTAAGATAATAGCAACAAACTGAAATAAACTATGTGCGAGTAGATAACTGAACGCTTTCCTCCCCGGAAATGGCGCCAATTTGATGGACTCAGTTACTGCACCAATAACAGGGTTATTTTAGTACTTGTAGCAGCAAATATTTAAACAGTTTGTCCCGATGGGAGCTCGGCAAACACAACCCCGCAGCCACATTGTCAATGCGACCAGGTTCACACGCAAACCGTGGTTTGGAAATATCCTATTCTATAAGTTGCTAGGATAAATGAATTTAAGATGTTTTTGTAATAACTACTACTAGGACTGGAAGAAAACTAGAACAAAAGTAAAACTGAAAAGAGGTGAATGCAATGAGATGAAATATTAATGCTATGATTCCTCAAGTAATGTTGTGTATACCGGTGTGCATGATAAGTGCTTATGGAATAGCTGTTAACTATAATTATGGCGGTCCCTCATATACCATTGTCTCCCACTGTTGGTAAGTGGAAACTAGATAACTCAATTGTCCACACCCTCTTCGGACATGGATCATATCGTAAGAGAATAGTGTATTAAGGTAACAAGACCAATCAAGGTAAACTAGATCAAAGGCATTAAGTTCTATGGACAACCGTACTCCTAAGAAAGTGTGCTAGTCACAAGATATCCCATCTATCACTTTGGGGTCAAGCAATTTGCAACACTATACCTATCTATATCATGAGCGATCTTGAGGGAACTCTGGGTGGTGCATCCTAAGCTGCTATTGCCTCCGCAAATCACTTATAGCAAATAGCCTATTAGTTCTAACCATGGACTTGTTAGGTACCCATGGAAGAGTAGAGACTAATGATAAGTTTTGTGACACTCCGTGAATCCCTAGTAAATTCCTCAACAATGGATTGGATGTCTCCAATCACTAGAATAATATCATGAATAGAACAATGTAAAGATAAAGCACAAACATATTAATTAACTAGAACACAGCACACTTCAATTACTCAAATCATCATAACATTAATAAAAGGGGGTTCAAGCCATGTTACAATCCATCACGGAGATCATGATGGGGAAGGATGAAGGAGTAGTGGCAATGGAGATGGTGATGACGGCACGGTAATGGTGGCGTTGGCATGGTGATGGCGGTGTCCTCCTTCTCCTCCTCTTCTTGCTTGGATGGCTTGATGGTGTTGATGGAGATTTGGATCGTGGTGAAGCTATAGAGGCTAGTGAGGCGGCACGGCGGCAGGGCGTTGCCATGGAGGCGGTAGATGGGATCTAGATCTTGTATATGGTGTATTGTTGCTTCCTTGGGTCCTCCCTCCTTTATATAGGCCTTGGGGTGCCCTAGGGTTCCCCCAATACCGTCATATGACTTAGGGAAGGTTCTGGAGCTTCTGAAGGGCAAAATCCCGTCATTTGCGACCTTTTTGGCAACTATACAGTAGGAGCTATACGGCCGGAAATTTTTCTCCCGCCGTATAGTTGGTCGTTAAACCATCAGTACTCTTTAGTAATTTGGTCGCTATTTCTTCATACGAACTCCGTTTTGGGTGTTGTTGGGCTTGTTGAGTTCGTATCGTCGAGGGCTACAACCTTGTTGTCTTGGATCTTTATTTTGAGAAGTTGGAAAAAATCACTTTTCCAACACCTCAAATGGCTAAGTTTTGTCCCTGCAGCTCCTCCATACTATGCTCTCTTTGTTCCTTTTGCCTTTGTTTTATCCATAATCATCATCAACACCTACACACATGTAAAAGACAAGGAAGAGGGATAAAATTCAACCTAAACTACTAAATGTGCAAAGCTCATATTGAATTTAATAAAAAAAAATAATCATGCATATCAGGCATAGCAATAGTTAGATGGAGCATGATATGATAGGCAAATGACACAATTTATATTGCTAAAATTGTTGTATTATCACAGCCATCAACCACCTCGCCTAGAAGATATTTCTCCTGTTCAATGGCCTTTTCGGCTTTCGACTTCCACACATCGGTGTTGCCCCGGATAATGGGCATTTCTCCCTCCAAGTGCTTTATACGATCATGCAATCGAGATAGCAGCGACAAATCCTCCACCTTTGAACGTGGTTGTGCCATAGGTTCATCCGTGGGAGGTGCGTTAGATGGACCACTCGAAGGACCCTATTCAGACATAGGAAGAGATGGATAATACCAACCACTCAAAACAATGCCAATAATAAAAACATCGAGTTCAGCAAGTTTGCAAAGGGAGCACCCCAGTAGACACAATGCAAATCAAAAAGACATCTGGAGAAGCTAGAATATTACAAAAGCTCAATAGAGGGATAGCCTATATCTACGCATTAGCACTCGGGGGCTTCCTCGAGTCAGTGGCAGCCTCCAACGCTGCCGCCTTCTTGGTTATAGCCTCCGACATTGTGGCTTTCGCAGCCTTCAACCACCTTAGCTCCGTCGAATACTTTGCGAGTGTCTCAATGAAGCGATGCCCGTATTAATGACAACTAGTGGCAAAGGGAGCAAACAATACCTGCTGGCCATCCATAGTGACTGGCATCACCGAGGAGACCTTGTTGGGGTTCAGATCAACACCATGAGCTTGCGCCATCGCGAGTCCCATGGTCTCTCCAACCCCCCTCTGAGCATTCTTGAAGTCCATGGGCACGCCTCCAATGAAGGACTCCACCAAGCCATCAAGATCCTCGATCAGCTTGGCCTTGGGGACCATCTCCTCTCGAATACGCCCAAGCACACCCTTGGCCTTATCGAGTGAGTCCTTGACGGAGACGCTGCGGTCTTTGACTGCAGACACAACACTAGCCAAGGCATCTGAGCAGGCCAAAGCTTGAGTGTCAAAGTCCATGCCAGCAGCATCTGCAGAAGATACATATGAGCACAACAACATACAGGCAAAGTACATAACAAACAAAATGACACAGCATCGTACCTGAGAGTGCCTTAGCAACATAGAAAAGTTGTTCTACGAACACTTTCTCTCTATCAGCTATAGCGGAACGCAAGTCTTCCTCGCGCTTCTTCGACTCCTCAAGAGCTTCGAGTGCCTCGTCACGTTTCTTCTATGTGGTGGCAAGACCCTTCTCGAGGGAGCTGCCGCTACGGGGGAGATCATTGTTCTCACTTGCAAAGAACGGTAGCAAAAACTTAAGATGGGCAATCTTCTGCAGCAGCGGCACAGATATACAAAGCGCAAGCTTACCCTCGAATGTGAGATGCTGGGTCTCCAGCAAGGCATGCTGACAGCCCATCAACATAATCTTTTCGGCGAGGCAAATAGATTCCTTCATGACAGGCTGCAAGAAAATATGCATCAGCGCCAACTTAAATTCGACTGACTTAGTCAAGAGAACTTACATGCTCCTCCAGGGACTCCAAAGTTTCCTTCTGCATAGGCGTCTGGGCAACCATCTGGTGCCCCCCCAGCATGGAGGGAACTCGAAGAATTGGCACCGGAATTGGCTGCCACCTGGGGAGAATGCGACTGCTCCACCACATCTTTTTCTTTGGAGTCCGCAACTCCAGACTCCTTCACAAAGCGGCAGTCATCGGACGATGATGATGCCGTTTTGCTACAACATAAATATACAAAAGAAACTTCAGAGAAAGGGTTTCAGGACACAAGAACAAATTACCAGAGGCATAAACTCACCAGTCGAAGTCATCAAGGTCGAAGAAGTCAGCAGACACCTCCTTCGGTGTCCTCAGCTTCTTCCATGGACGAGGAGCCACAGCGGCATAGGCACAGCAGGAATTGGCTCCTCTACCATAGTCGGAGGACCCTCCGGCATTTTCGGCGAGGATGCATCCGAGTCCTCGCTTTAGGAGCACCTGCTAGTCCCATTCTAGCTGGACTCGGGGGCTTCCTGCTCTTCCTCCACAAGGACGGTGGAGCCCGACTTGTCCTCCTCTTTCGCTTCACGAGGGATTACTCCCTCCGGCTGAGGAGGCAACACAGTGGTCACCTTCTAGTCCTAGAACAAGGAGCAGCATCAGTATAAAGGAAAACCTAGCAGGCAATCAAAAACAAGAAGAGCTCACAAGAAATCCACCTCAGGCGGAGGGTGACTCGCGTAGAAGGGAGGCACGAATGAGTCACCAGGGATTTTCTCCTTGGCTATGTACTTGGTCAACAGCCGAAACCTCATGTTTACTTAACCCGAGGAAATATTCTCTCGAGAAATGCGAGTGACGTCATCAACGCCAGTCCAATAGCACATTGGATGCGCCCTAGCCTACAGCGGCTACACTCGATGTTGCATCCAAGTGCGAATGAGGTATGTGCCGCCCACTTCCTTCCCCATGCAGAGCTCAAGGTCGCAGACACGCTTGAACAGAGCCTCGGTTTCCTCGGCTTCGCCGGGCATCACCGTGTTCTTCCAGGACCTCCTTCTCTTGCATTCTGCCTTCGAATCAAAATGTGTGAGCCTGAAGTGTTCCTCATCAACCTTCTAGTCGCTGATATAGAACCACTTCTCCCTCTACCCTTGGACAGATGCATTGAAGTTGATGGAGAAATATTTGACATTGGGGTCTACGTGGATCTCGTAGCCTCCTATATCGTAGACTACCGACCCAGAGCCCGACTGGCTCAATTTCGAGCCAGCACTCGCAAAGGGTGATGTAGCAAGCAATATGAAGAATGGAATTAGGGGTCAGCTGATGGAGCTAGAGCCCGTAGAAGTAGAGTAACCCCCTCACTAACTTGTGGAGGGGGAGAGAAAGACCACAAATGACAAACACGAGGAACATCACTTGAAATCCGGCGAGGTGATTGGGGATTACCTCGTCGCCGGGAATCCGGTAGTCATCCTCAGTAGCAGGGAGAGCACCATCTTGGCGCCAGTTGAAGAGCTTCGTCTCCTTGATGGCGGTCTGCCGCCACGATCCATTCGTGTCGCGCGTGCCTGCGCCTTTCTTCTTGGCAGTCGTGGCGCGAGGAAGAAGATGAGTTGTGAGGAAATTACCGCATAGAAGTCCCCTACTTAACCTCAGCACAGATGCAATCCAACGGCCAGAAGCACAGTAATCAGACGCGTTGTGCACATCGAGATGGACATGGGGCGAGGCAAGCAGTGAACCGTCGCCTCCACTTTTCCCATTACGCGCGAGAATCGAGGAGACGCAGTTAAAACCGAAGATTACGCACGCCTGGTCAAATCCAAGTCAGAAATGGGCCCCCACTTTCGTCATGTCCCGTCAAAACTGCTCACATGGGCAAATGAGGTCATCTCATTGTGAGCACTGATGTCATTAACTCCAGCAGGAGCATCTTCTGACTAATCTAGTCTGCACTCAAGTCTTCGACTCGACCAAGCACTCGGGGGCTACTCCTAACAGGAGCACTAGCCACGCACCTGATAAACTTCATAGACTTACATTTTTTTGACAATGTAATTACACTTGAACCCTTAACTCGAATCAATGATTCGACTGTGGATTCAGGGTTACTCCCATAGGGAGCGCTGGAAGCATATTTGACTGAAACAAGCAAAAGACGACAGCAGTCGAAAACACTCATAGTCCCCACCCGAGTCTACGACTCGAATAGGCACTCCGGGGCTACTCCCATAGGGAGCGCTGGTCGTGCACCCTATGATTTTTCTTTTAAATAAATGTGTGTTGACTACGTCCACACACTCGAAAGCATTGGCGACTCTGCCTCATATTTTCCCTGCAAAGATACTGCGTCTCCTATGCCACCCGAATCATCTCCGTGATGACAAAATTCTGATGCCACGCTTGCAGCGTGAAGATAAGACCTGAAGAAGGTCTGGCAATGCACCTACTGCGCTCTACCAGAAATAATCCGTGCCTGCAGGTACGATGAAATAAGCCATGACGGACACGTCGAGTGATCACACTTATACACTGGGATTCGATTCTATAAGACCTTTGTGGCATGAGTTGAATTACACCAGCACTTCTCTGAATTCGAGTCCAGGGACTCGAGTTTGAGTAGATTGCATTGTTTTTCCCTAAGGTAGTTAACTGATCCTGATACATTGGATGAATCAGGCACGTATATCGACAATCCCTATGATACAAATTAGAGCACTCGAAAACATGCTCAACTATACACTCGAAGGCTTCATAAGTCTCCACTCGAATCTGCGATTCGACCGGACACTCGGGGGCTACTGACATGGGCATACCTTACAGGTACTCAAGATCAACATATACGATCTAGCTTAGAATAAGCCCATGATGTTGCTAAGGCCCAGTCAAGATTTGGGTGACCAAGGAGACTTCGACTCCTTGCAGCACACGGCAAACTCAAGATAGAAGTTTAAAGGGAAAACCCTAATATGTAACCGACTCGGCCTGCTATCCCGAGACCTATCCTATCTATATAAAGGCTAGGAGGGGCAGCGAGGAGTATATCTGCAACCCTAGTTTCCACACCATCGCTAGATTGCATCTGCGCACCCCTGTAACAATCGACTCCTCGATAATTCCAAGAGCAGACAAGCAGGAGTAGGGTCCTCTACGGGGCCTGAACCTGGGTAAACCTTGTGTCCCCTGTGTGCTTTTTTGCTAGCTAATTTACGCCTCTAGATCTCCCCACTTCCTCGAACCTAACTCCATATGCGATGGGCATTGATGAGTTAACCCCTCGTCAAGAGCAGAAAACAAAAAAATTCTAACAACGCGAACACTAATGCCAGGATCTATACTATGTAGACATAAGTAACGAAAAAGGAAGACGGTATTCATACCCTTGAAGACCGAGGTACACCTTACGCAGGAAGGCGTATGTTGATGAAGACGAGCAGCTCCAAGCACTCCAAGTGTGGTGCCTCCGAAGTACTACACACGTTCGGTATAGACGGCATCTCCCGGGCTCCGATCCATCCAAGCAGCGAAAGAGGAAGATGGCGGATCAAAGATCATATGATGGTAGTGTGCAAGTGGAGAACTCAAAACCCTCGAGGTCCTCTCCAATATTATGGAGAAATCCTCATAGGAAATGAGAGAGAGAGAAGAGAGAATGGGATGATTCCAAGGGGAGGGGTGACCCCCTATATATAGTGGGAGGGGAGGGGCACCACCCAACAGGCAGGCGGTGTGGGACTTTTCCCATAGCCACTAGCCACCAAGGGGGAGCTATCGGCCCTAGGTGGTCCCCACGTGGGTGTAGGGAAACAGGTAGGCTACACTAGCATAAAATCAAAATTTTCTACTGCGTCAACCAGGAAAACTATTGTCATAGATCACGGGATTACCACTAGACTCGCAGTTGCGGAACTCGATGAAGCACATCGCGGCAGTGTAGATGTTCTATGTCTCCTCCTTGTCCTTGTTCCATGAGCAGCTCCCCTTTATGTGGCTCGTCCAAGTGCTATAGCTGCAACACCTCCGAGGTATCCACACGTCCGGAGTGGAAGGTCACACGGCAGACTGCTAGGTCTGCACGTGCAAGACAGGTGTAAGAGGAGTGGTGTCTAGGTGGAATGCTCAACCCTATTCAGCTCGCCTCACTCTCTCTTATATAGGCATCCCTGGTGGACTTCTACATTAGCACCCCATTAGCAGCCTAAGCCTGGTCTAATTCGGATCCAATCCTCATTAGGCTTCCAGCCCCTAAAGTGTGTGACCCTATAGGTTCATACACGTATAGACATGACACGAGTATACTTACTCCATCACTAGTTGGTAGCGGCCTCTAGCAAGACGTGCCAACTCCTAAATGCATATAAAGATCATTCGGACGAACCATCACAAGGTTGAGTACATGTCCTTCCCTTTGCCCTATGATATTTGGTCTAGCTCCAAGCTGACCTCTCTTTCTCGATACTGTGATTTGGAATCCCTTTACTAGGTTAACTCTTAACCATATGTAGCACGGCCATGATTTCTGGATCCAATCACTCGAGGGGTCCAGAGATATCTCTCTCAAGTAGAGAGGGGCAAATCCCATCTTGATTGACCGATGCCTTGCAGCATGTATTAGGACAAACCCGAAAGCTACCTTTATAACTACCCAGTTATGGAGTAGTGTTTGATAGCCCCAAAGTAGGTCAATCCACATCTCAAGTACATGCGACAATCTCAGGTCTAAGAACAAAACATACACGATGTGTAGAGAGAGCTGCAAGTATTATTGCCAGTCTTAAGTTGGGTCAGTCCAACCCCATGTTCATAACATGTGTCCACATCATTGGTTTGACATCTCCATGTCTATGACTTGCGAAACATAGTCAACAACCAATCGATGTGCTAGTCTAATATTCACATGTGTCCTCACATTAACTCTGACTAGGGACAATTATTAGATAACCATACAAGTAAAGAGTTTCACAAACAATTCACATAATTACCAATCAATACAAGTTTCCTGATATATGGATATTCAAGAAACATTATAAAAACTCATGGATACATATGAAATACAATCATCTCTATGATTGCCTCTAGGGCATATTTCCTCCAGTCTCCCACTTGCACTAGAGTCAATCTATATAGTATCTAATACCTATTGCTCTTGTGTGCGCTTCATGCGCAGGCTGCGGGAGTGGCTTTGTCAAGGGATCAGCAACATTTGAGCCCGTATGTATTTTGCATAACATGACACTACCATCATCAATGAACTCACAAATCAGATGCTAACGCATGCGAATATGTTTGTTCTTCTGGTGTTGTCTAGGTTCCTTGGCTTGTGCAATAGCACCATTGTTGTCACAATAACCGTCCATGGGATTGGACGCGCCTTGAACCACACCAAGAGAGATCAGGAAATTCCTAATCCAAACAGCTTCCTTTGTAGCCTCCGAGGCGGCAATATATTCAGCTTCTATTAAAGAGGAGGCCATTGTATCTTGCTTGGAACTTTTCTAGCTCACAGCACCACCATTCATGACAAACACATAACCTGATTGCAATTTGGAGTCATCTGAGTCGTTAAGGTAACTCGCATCTGTGCAACCCTTTACACTGAGTTCAACCTCACCTCCATAAACTAGGAACATATCCTTAGTCCTTCTCAAGTACTAAAGGATATTCTTTACCGCTGTCCAGTGACTCTCACCTGGATCAGCCTGGTATCTTCTCGTAACACTTAGAGCATAGGAAACATTTGGGCGAGTACATGTCATTGTATACATGATGGATCCAATAGCCGAAGCATATGGAACCCTACTCATGCGCTCTCGCTCATCAGTGGTCGAAGGACACTGAGTCTTGATGAGTTTAATGTCGTGATACATGGGCAAGAACCCCTTCTTAGCCTCTTCCATGCTGAACCGTTTCAACACTTTGTCAATGTACGTACTCTGGCTTAATCCAATTAGCCGCCTTGATCTATCTCTATAGATTTTGATACCCAGAATATATGCCGCTTCTCCTAAGTCCTTCATAGAAAAACTATTTTTCAATGAGGTCTTAATAGACTCGAGCATAGGAATGTCATTTCCAATCAGTAATATGTCATCTACATATAAGATTAGAAATACAAGTGATTTCCCATTTTCTTTCTTATACACACAAGGTTCTTGTTCGTTTTTGGTGAAGCCAAACTCCTTTACAACTTCAACAAATCAAATGTTCCAACTCTGGGATGCTTGCTTTAGCCCATAAATAGACTTTTGAAGTTTGCATACCTTTGCAGCATTGTTTGGATCGACAAAACCTTCGGTCTGCATCATATACACGTCCTCAGTAAGGATTCCATTTAAGAAAGCCGTCTTGACGTCCATCTACCATATCTCATAGTCGAAATATGCAGCAATGGCTAGAATGATCCCGTATAGATTTAAGCATCGCTACGGGCGAGAAAGTCTCATCGTAGTCAACTCCTTGAACTTGTCAAAAACCTTTTGCAACAAGTCGAGCTTTATGGATGTGAACATTTCCATCCATATCAATCTTCTTCTTATAGATCCATTTGCACTCGATGGCTTTAAAACCATCAGGCAGGTCAACCAAGTTCTAAACTTGATTGTCTCCCATGGACTCTATCTCGGATCTCATGGCAGTTAGCCATTTCTTAGAGTCTGGGTCCACCATCGCTTTTGCATAGGTTGCAGGCTCATCGTTGTCTAACAATAATAATTCCCGCACTTCGTGGAGCCTCGCCGACCTTCGTGGTTGTGGTGCTTCTATTGCCACGGGTTCCTCAAGTTGTTCTGCTACAATAGCATCACTTGTAGAAGCATCCCCGATTGGCTCATCTTGAACTTCTTCAAGTCGCACCGACCTTCCACTCGTTCCCTTTGTGAGAAACTCTTTCTCTAGGAAAACACCGCTACGAGCGACAAACATTTTGCCCTCTTCTCGGTTGTAGAAGTAATACACTAAGGTTTCCCTTAGGTATCCCACAAAAATGCATTTATCCGATTTAGGTGTTAGCTTGTCCGACTAAAGTCGCTTGACAAATATATCACAACCCCAAATCTTTAGAAAAGACAAATTGGGATTCTTTCCAGTCCACATCTCATATGGTGTCTTAACTATAGATTTAGACGGTCCCCTATTTAGTGTGAAAGCTGATGTTTCTAGTGTGTAACCCCAAAATGATAATGGCAAATCTGACTGGATCATCATCGATCGAACCACATTCAACAAAGTTCGATTACGCCGTTCAGAGACCCCGTTTCTTTGAGGCGTTCCGGGCGGCATGAGCTGTGGAACAATTCTGCAACTCTTAAGATGATTGCTAAATTCGTGACTCAAATATTCACCTCCACGATCAGATCGCAAGGCCTTTATTTTCTTTCCACGTTGATTGTCTACCTCACTCTGAAACTCTTTGAACTTTTCAAAAGTTTCAGACTTATGCTTCATCAAGTAGACATAGCCATATCTACTGAAATCATCAGTGGAAGTAATGAAGTAGTGATATCCTCCTCTGGCTATCATGTACTCATTAGTCCACATACATCAGTATGTATGAGTTTCAACAAGTTTGTCGCTCTCTCGGGAAAACCTGAAAAAGGTGTCTTGGTCATCTTTCCAAGTAAACAAGCTTGACATGTCTCGTATGATTCAAAATCAAACAAAGTTAGAAGACCATCACCATGGAGCTTCTTCATACGCTTTTCACTTATATGCCCCAAACGACAATGACATAAATAGGTAGGACTCAAATCATTAGGCCAAAGCCTTTTAGCACTAACATTGAAAACAGATGCATCATCAAGATTTAAAATAAATAACCCATTCACAATGGGAGCATCAGCCACAAACATAGCATTCTTAGATATTACACAACCATTGTTTGTACTCGCGAATGAATAACCATCCCTCATCAAACATGAAGGTGATAAAATGTTTCGACCCATACTAGGAATGTAATAACAATTATTTAACTCCATGATAAATCCTGACGGAAGGTGAAGCTGCATGACACCGATGAACAATGCAGCAACCCTTGCTTTATTTCCGACACGAAAATCCACTTCACCTTTCTGCACTTCTCTAGTCCTTATTAGCCCCTACATCAAATTGCAAATATGAGCAACCGATCTGGTATCAAATACCCAAGAGCTAACATAAGAATCTGCGAGAAAAATGTCCACAACATTTACAACAAGCGTACTTGAGTGGGAAGTACTCTTACTTCCACCCTTCTTCAAGGAAGCCTGGTACTTGCTGCAGTTTCTCTTCCAGTGGCCATATTCATGACAAAAGAAACACTCAGTGTCTCCTGCAGGTCCAGCCTTTTGGTTGGGTGCAGGGTTTGGCTTAGGGATCATATCATTAGCCTTGCCCTTTTTCTTTTTCCAAGAAGTGCCCTTTTTCTTGAAGCTAGGCTTGTTCTGCACAGCCATCACATGGCTATGCCCTGCACATTTATTAATGTCACATTCTGCTGTTTTAAGCATCCCACATAATTCATTAAGGCCCCTATCCACCCCATGCATATGGTAGTTCGAAATGAAATACCCATAGCTAGATGGAAGAGATGTCAAAATGAAATCAGTGGCCAACTCTTGGCCTAATGGAAAACCAAGCTTTTCCAAAGTCTGGCTATAACCAACCATTTTGATCACATGGGGGCCTACAGCTGCTCCCTCTGCTAGCTTGCATTCCACAAAGGACTTAGCAACATTGTACCTCTTAGTCCTAGCCTGAGTCTGGAATATGTCCTTAAGCGCGACGATCATATCATATGTTTCCTGATCCTCAAACTTCTTTTGAAGATCAGGTTCCATGCATGCAAGCATAAGACAGCTAACCTCAAGAGATTCATCACATGCTTTCTTGTAGGCATTCTTAAGGGTAGCAGTTGCATTATCAGCAGGTTTGTCTAGGATTGGGGTATCCAGAACAGTTTCCTTTTTCTCATCCCTAAGAACAATTCTCAGGTTATGGACCCAGTCCGAATAGTTTGTTCCATTTAGTTTATCCTTTTAAAGAATCGAATGTAAAGCAAAAGGTGATGAATTGTTCAGTGCCATTGATCTACAACATAAAAACATGCAAAATACTAAGCCATGTAACCTTGAAAGAGTAAAACATATTAAACAATTTAATAGCATATACTCCCACGTAAATCAATATCCCTCAATTGATACTAAGTGATTCAAGATCCATAATTAACAAGTCGACTAGTGAGCTTTAGCATCACTGCTAGAAGACAAGGTAAATCGGTAAGCAACTCTTTGCTAATCATATCATATATGACTCTTGTTGTTGGGTGACATCTCTATGTCAAAACTAGGCGCCCAACCTTTATGCCCCAAGGTCCTTAACTGTTAAGCTGACCTTGTTAAGCTCACCAACCCTTATGCGTGTAGGTATCTAATACAAACCCATCCAGCCAAGGAAAACCGCGACACCCTAATTTCATAGACCCACCAACGATTGTACAGGGCATAGGATGGTGCAAGATTTGGTTGGGAGAGCATGGTTTAACTTAAACTTTGTGAGGGATCGTTCTACTTCTATCATCTAAGCATGCATAGTGGTAAAACATATAAGAATAGAATTCACATAGATGTGATACAGTATGGCCCATTTTCTCATGGTGATCTCCATCGCCATAGAACCTGTCCACCATGATGATTCCATCTTCATGCACTATGCGATCCATCATCCAAGTGATCAGTTCTACAAGAACTAATACAAGCTATTAATCCTAATAGCTAGTAATCAAATTTACATGGTATTGGGATCATCACAAGTTGGCACGCAGGCCATTACAATAATTGACAACACATTTGGCTCCAGCCGTGTTGCCCTACTCACGACACACAGGTCATGAAAAAATACATACATGCATCACATACATTTTTGGGCCATACTGATCACATACATCCTGCAAAAAACAAGTTGTGCATAGAATCGCATTCTACCAGATCATGTGAAATCGCAGCACCTATGAACCTTAACATGATACAAAAGGGGCTAAGACTAAGGGGGTCTAGGGGGTCTCCCCCTGTGGGGTTCGAAGGGGCAGCGCCCTCGTGGTATCTATACAATTTTCTTTAAGGATTTTTATTGGCAAATCAAATTTACCATAAAACGACTATTGTTCCGATTCGACCAAACTCTTTTGATCACGGTACGTCGATTCAGATCTAGTTCCCGATTCGATCAATCATATTGATCTTTGCATGATTCAAATGGATTTATGTGTCACTGTCTACCCCGATTGCGGAAACCGACCGGTAGGGGTAAGTCGTTCGACGACCTTACAATCACGATCACGGAAAGTAAGATCATAGATCAATCCAGAACCACCGCCATACAAACGATCACATCATTCATAGCAATCTACATATCACCATATGTAAACTTCCCAAACCTATACTGAACAACATCGGCTCTGATACCACTGTAGGGAAACGGGTAGGCTACACTAGCGTAAAATACAAATTTTCTACCGCATCAACCAGGAATACTATTGTCATAGATCATGGGATTACCACTAGACGCGTAGTTGTGGAACTCGATGAAGCACGTCGCGGCAGTGCAGATGTTCTATGTCTCCTCCTTGTCCTTGTTCCATGAGCAGCTCCCCTTTGCACGGCTCGTCCAAGTGCTACAGCTGTAGCACCTCCGAGGTATCCACACGTCCGGAGTGGAAGGTCACACGGCAGACTGCTAGGTCTGCACATGCAAGACAGGCGTAAGAGGAGTGGCGGCTGGGTGGAATGCTCAACCCTATTCAGCTCGCCTCACTCTATCTTATATAGGCATCCCTGGTGGGCTTCTACATTAGCAGCCCATTAGCAGCCTAAGCCTGGTCTAATTCAGATCCAATCCTCATTAGGCTTCCAGCCCCTAAAGTGTGTGACCCTATAGGTTCATACACGTATAGACATGACACGAGTACACTTACTCCGTCAATAGTTGGTAGCGGCCTCTAGAAAGACGTGCCAACTCCTAAACGCATATAAAGATCATTCGGACGAACCATCACAAGGTTGAGTACATGCCCTTCCCTTTGCCCTACGATATTTGGTCTAGCTCCAAGCTGACCTCTCTTTCTCGATACTATGATTCGGAATCCGTCTACTAGGTTAACTCTTAACCATATGTAGCATGGTCATGCATTTCTGGATCTAATCACTCGAGGGTCCCAGAGATATCTCTCTCAAGTAGAGAGGGGAAAATCCCATCTTGATTGGCAGATGCCTTGCAGCATGTATCAGGACAAACCCGAAAGCTACCTTTATAACTACCCAGTTATGGAGTAGTGTTTGATAGCCCAAAAGTAGGTCAATCCACATCTCAAGTACATGCGACAATCTCAAGTATAAGGACAAAACATACACGATGTGTAGAGAGAACTGCAAGTATTATTTCTAGTCTCAAGTTGGGTCAGTCCAACCCCATGTTCATAACATGTGTCCACATCATTGGTTTGACATCTCCATGTCTATGACTTGCGAAACATACTCATCAACCAATCGATGTGCTAGTCTAATATTCACATGTGTCCTCACATGAACTCTGACTAGGGACAATTATTAGATAACCATACAAGTAAAGAGTTTCACAAACAATTCACATAATTTCCAATCAATACAAGTTGCCTGATATATGGATATGCAAGGAACATTATAAAAACTCATGGATAAATATGAAATACAATCATCTCTATGATTGCCTCTAGGGCATATTTCCTTCAGTGGGCAGCCCACTAGGGCTAGGGCGGCCAACCCTCCTCCCTTAGGCGCCTTGCCCTCTTGGGCCTCCCCTCCAGGTGAGGCCCATTAGCAATGGGTTGCCTATAATAAATAAAATACAATATATTTTTTAATATTAATTCAACCAATTAATATAAAATACACATATTATTATATTCCTTCACTACGGAACTCCTTCCGGTCCCCTCGATCAACATCGGGTATTACCCGGAACTATTCTGGTTTCTCTCTCTCTATTTCTCCTACGGTGCCGCATCTATCCCTATGCGTCCCCACCCTTAAGTGTGACATCCTTCGGTTCAAAAACACTCTGGACATGATTGAGACCTCTCTCATATCAATGATCATCAGCGGGACCTGGATGCCCATGATGACCCCCGTGCATTTCACGAATCTTATCGCTTGAAACGTTAATGTCGTTTCTCGTTCCATTTGCCACTTGATACCTAGTTCACCTAAGATTTGATCTTCGGTATCTCCATACCTTCATTCGACCTCGTTACCAATGAACTTCTTTTCATGTTCCTATGTCGTTGCATTCTGTGACCAAGTCGCATGCTTGCAAGCTTTGTTAATGCAACATCACCGAGATGGCCACATGTATCTATCTGTTACATGGATTGGAAAATCCTGGTCTTGATATGTACTCTTCTACGCGCCCCTTTGGGAAACCTGAGTGGCACCTTTTTATCACCCATTTACAGTATGATACTTGATACCATCTAAGCTCCCTCCAGAACGGTGATTTGCATTATCTCATGGTCTAAGGATCAGGTTGCGAGGTTTCCTTTGTTTATCATTAATGGTGAACTTTGTAACTAGATCTCATTATGATACAACAGTTGGATGTTTGTCTATCACATCATTCAACCAATGGCATGACCTCATTGTCAATTGAATGCCCATGATCTTGAAACCTTGGATCATCCTCATGACCAATCAGCTAGTTCACTAGAGGTAACTAAAGACATCGTTTGTTTACATACCACACGTGTATTAATGTTTCGTATTAACATAGTTATAGCACGGTATGAAACGTATTATGAACATACAAGGGATATATCAAATAAAACACTTTAATATTTTCCTCTAGGGCATATCTCCTTCAGTCCCGCTATCCCCTCCACGAGGGGAAAGTAGGACATCCCACGAGGATGTATTTCCCTCATCCATCCTAAAAATATGCTAAGCCTAAGGTCACCTCTACGAGGGTTTGATAGGACAACATACGATCACCTGCCCGAGGGGACACAGAACAAAATGCACAATAGCAACATTGATAAACAGGCTCCATGCCAAGGCTCATATCCTTACAGGAACAGTAAGTTTAAATACCCTCGCGGGAATCACACAACAGAAGTTCAAACCTCACAAACAGAGGTATTGGCATCCACGCCATTAGCGACGGAGCTTCCTGAGCTGCCTGCTTCACCATCTTCCTCGTCATCCACCTTGTGGGGAAATGCCAGGACGAGTGCCTCCACGAGCCCCGTGACCTTCATCTCGAGCTCAGCTGTGGCCTCTGGAGTGGCACCTTGTAGAGGTTACGCTGGCTTCAGGACTCTGACATGGTCAAGCTCAGGGGCCTGCTGAAGGAGGTTTGAGAAGAGAAACTTCCCAACAACACTCGGCATTTTCTGACACTCTCCCTCACCAAAGCAGTTCAGGCCTAGTGTTGCCTTCTCC
The DNA here is from genome assembly GCA_023614405.1 of Avena insularis. Classification (NCBI taxonomy): domain Eukaryota; kingdom Viridiplantae; phylum Streptophyta; class Magnoliopsida; order Poales; family Poaceae; genus Avena; species Avena insularis. The sequence continues at coordinate 548,839,937 of CM042690.1, forward strand.
AAGGGAGTAATGATCCTATCGAAGAGTTCGAGGAAGGCCCAGGCCTCACTGCCGGCAAGGAGCTCTAGGGCGCTAAAACATTTGGGCCCGAAATTAGGAAGAAGAGCGGGCCCCCATCTCGCAAAGACGTAGAAGGCATTCTTCTACCGCTCCAACACCTCACGCATGTGTCGCTCATCCTGCTCAAGAGCCACCATAGTGGCAGCAGCGTGCTCCGTCAGTGAGGCGACCTCGCCCTTAAGCCGCTCGACTTCATGGGTGGGGGCATCATGAGATTTATCCGCGACTTGGAGAGCTTTGTGAAGGCGAGAGCCCTCCTTATCCTCCTCTTTGGTGAGAGAGAGATGGATCCTCTCGAGCTTCAAGTTGGTCTCGCTGGACAGCGTATCGATGTGTCGTTGCTCAGCCTCTAGTTCATGGAACTTGAAATCAAGAACCTCCTAGCGTCAATTCATGTCCGCCTCGCGGGTAGAGACCTCTCCTTCACGAGAGGACAAAGCCTCCTCCCACGAAGAGGCTTGGGATCGCGCGTCAGAGATAATCTTTACTGCCTCATCGGAAGCACGCTGGAGCACCTCCCTAGCCTGGAGATGATCCTCCTTTCGCTCTGCCTTCAATAACCTCTCAGCCTTGCCGACCTGGCCCCAATCCATGGCCAACTGATGATCTTCCACGATGGCCTCCGCCACAAGCCGGTCAAGACCTTCGGGGACAAGCATGCCCACATGCTTGGCCCGACCAAGGTCAGGAGAAACCCGTAGTGCCAGGGTCGTCACATGCGTCTCGACACGATCCATCTCCAGGCCAGACAAATGATATGAGTCCTATCCTCGGGCAGTACCAAGGTTAGCGGGCCCTGCAAGAACCTCTGCTGTGGTGGGATGATGAGAGATAACATGGAATCCAGCCCCACCGGGCACGGGGGTAGCTATCGTCGTTGGGGCACCGGCGGGCGCCTCCCCAACTCCCTTGTCTTCGGCCAAAGGACCATCAACAAGAAGAGTTTCCTGCCCAATGCAGCCTAGATCTGGGTCCTGCTCTTTGTTGGAGGGTGACTTACCCTCGAGGGGCGCCTGAGGAGCACCTTCACCCTCCACGAGAAAAACGTCCCTAGTGCTCCCCTCTTCATGTGGAACGATAGCAGACGGGTCAGCCTCAGCGAGGGAATCAGTCGAAGCAGATTCCTTTGTAGCGGGCAGAGCAGAGGTAGCTGTCAGAGGTACTAAGTCCATCGATGCAATATTGTCCCTCGCCCCAAAAGTAACATCCATGATAGGCGGCCACACCGGTAGCGGAGAAGAGGGGACGGGGCGCACCACTAGGCAGATCTCCTTCATGGAGCTCTTCTTCATCTTCCTTTGCTTCTTGAGGGGACCCTCGCTGCAGAAAAGCAGAATAAGTAAGCCAGAGCAGTAACAGTCGACAATAAGGGGGAGAATGGGGGCTTAACTCATGGCCTCTGAGGCCCGGGGGGCTCGGGCCCCAGTGCCCTCGTTTCATTCCTGGAGGAATGAAATCCACGTCGGAGCCCTGAGATTCACCCCCTTTGGGGATGACTCTTCCGGAAGGTCCCCCTCCCACGACAAGGGTTGGAGTGCTATTGTGCTCCTCACCGAGGACAACCCAGGGGTCGCTCTTCCCCAGATCACTCCCCATGGCCGCAATCTCCTCGGAAGCTGTTGCCCCTTTGCTCCCACCCCGGGTGATGGGCCTGGGTTGTGGGCCGGTACTCAGAGGATTCACCCATTTCCCCATGTGACTGAATGGAAGAATCCCCCACTCATTAAACTATGGAAGCGTCGCGTGGATCTCGGTCTTCTGCTTGTTGTGGCAGAGAGGCTGGACCCCAACAGGGAACTCTAGGCAATCGTGTCAAGTAGCTCGTGGAGGAACCCTCCACAACCATGTCGTCAGTAACACCCCGCACCTAGAGGCACACGGTCCTCTTTGTCCAGGTCCCACAAATCGTTGTTATTCCTCTCTAGTGGGGCTATGCGGTGGCAGAGAAATTCCATGGCTACAAGCGGCCCGGTTAAGCCGGCCTCATCTAGCAACACGATGCGCGTGTGGAGGGCCTCGACTTTCTCCCCCTCCAAAGTCGTGTCAGACCACATTCCCTGAGCCTTCACGGCCATCGTCATGGGAGGCTGGAGGAAGCATCTCTCATCCAGGGCGTCCATATAGATCTAGCGTTTTCAGAAAATGATAGCCTACAAGAGCAAAGGTTTGTCAGAGCATGTTTTTGTGGAAGTATTAATTCTAGTTTTTATATCGATCCCAACAAGGATCTTAGGGAAGTGTCTATCTAAGGTGTTTCTGTCGCACCCAAGGTGTCTTGTTGTCTTGAGTGAATTGACTGCAAGTGTCGAGAGTGGAAATGGATGGGTGAGATAGAGAAAACGGTACTGAAAGTAATTAACATAAAAGTAAAAGTAGGGGAGTTGTTCAGGATTCCTGTAGGTGAGAAGTTAGGCGCGGGGAGAAACGGTTCATGGTAATAGTGAATGTGCCAAGTGGATAAAAATGAGATAAGTGATTGTGATAGTTCTTATTCATATGTGAGTAGCCAAGCAACCCATATACTGATCAGGAGTCCTCTTGGTAGATTCTTCCCAATCCCAATGATTCGGTTGTCTGTTACCATAGTAATGGCCAGCACATCAATTAAGGTCTTCCGACCAGATCAAGTCTTTTAAAATTGATGGTTCCTTGTTATCCTCGAGTTGGACTAGCTCCTCTTCGATATCGGCCGTGTCACTCGGGGGGTCGCCGATTCACTAGTAAACAAGTACATACCTATGAGATCTCAAGATCATGTTATCCGAGCCCTTAAATTGGACAAGCATTAGGAAAACATAGTTAGTCATTCTCACAATATAATAATCATGACAACAATCCTAAACAGATGGAAATGTAGGAGGCACAACACATCTCACCAATCCCCTACATCTCCCACACCTATGGGGATTTACTCAGACATGAGAGCAAGAAAGATCAAAGTCATAATCATATTGCAAATGGAAATCATCTCAACTTTACCGTAGCAAGCCACAATATCGTTAAAGATCAAATCAAGTACAAGCCAAAGTGGAATAGAGGTTCAAACCCTAATCTTACAAGTATGAATCTCTCTCTCAATACAAGTGGGAATGATGGTGGAGAGGTTGGGGGTCGTCTAAGGATGCGGTGGTGTTCTTCTCCTTCTTCAGATCTGATCTCCTATCCTCTCGGACTATTTGCGTTGGCTATGTTAGTATTGTGTCATCCTCTCCTTCATGAAAGTTGCTTCTATTGATATAACAGAGGCAAAGGAAGGTAGTATGGGCGGCCTCCGATCGTACCAGTGGTCATTATGAGATCTAGATGTCTCGAATGAAAGGGTCTTCAATTGGGGATTTGCTCATTTAGATGTAATTAGCCCATAAATGCTTTCATATCTTCCATAAGTGCTCAATACCTGAAAACCAATACAAGGTTTCGCTAACTTGTGATGTTATCAATAGTTAAAAGGTCAAAACCAATGAAACCCAGTGAAAACCAATGGAAAATCCTTGATAAAAAGTGTTAAAATTTGGAGGTATCAACTTCCCCAAGCTTAGTTGTTACTCTCCCTCGAGTGACAAAGCTATAGATAATAATAGCAAGGAATGAATTCAGGTGAGGAAACTCGCAAGTTCAAGGTTGTATCATATTCCTTCGTCACAAATCCTGCAACCTTAAACATGAGCATAATATATCTGAACAATTGCACTTAAGTTCGCTTCCTAACTGCATATAACTCGCTAGCTAATAATTCTTAAACTCAAAAGAGACTGTCAAAAATTTGGTTAGGCTTGCGAATCAATTCTTTTAGCGCCTCTCTTAATGAGAGTTAAATCGTTTAAAGCAAAGATTCTTTAGTCCAATTAGGGGTGCACTAATAGATGCCAAAAGAAGGATAAACTTAGAGATTTTCATTTAACACCCACTTTGAAATTCGTGGATTTCCAACACCCCATCCTTTCCTTGTTTTTCAAGAACTTTAATCTTTTAAGTGGTGAGGTGATGCCAAGACTTTCATAAGAATCAAACGATTTCTGCTCATGTCTTGACGGTAGTTTGTTTTCCTCAAGTACTTGGAATTAAAATTTTGCACATCATAGCAATGATACAAATGTCTATCCAACTCATAGCCGAAATCTGAGATGACTCAAGATCGTTCATAGGCCATAGGAGTTGTTAGTTCTATCAAGTTTGGGTACTCTTGTAATTCTCTTCATTAAAAATATTTGTTTTCAACCAAGCAAGACAAGTTTGGCATCTCCCTCAACCACCACAAACTATCCATTCCATCAAACAATTCTTTTTCAAAAGGTGTTATCAAGTTAACCGTTAATATGTGGAGTTGAGTACTACTAAGATTAAGCCCTTAAGACAAAAACATGACACAAAAGTTGTCAAGAAGACACTTTCTCTTATTCTCAAAAGTTTGGAATTTAATCCAGTGTGGTTGTTTTTCTAACTGAGCACAATTGTCATAATTCGAAACCAAAGTAGTGACATTAGCCTTGGGAGTAAGTCATAAAGGTTGTGCTAGTGTTGCCCTTCCTCTCCGGCAATGGCTCACCTCTATTTATCTCCGGCATCGGCTCACATGTACTCCCCCTCCGGTAGCAGCTCACATCCCCATACTTTCTGCCAAATTTCTGCTTTTGTACCTTTGTTCGCACCATATTTTCTATGTATTCTTTTTCTTGTCGCATTCTTTATGTATTATTTTTTAGTGTTCGTCTATTCGTTTTTCCTCTCCAAAAAAATTGAAAATGATATGAAAGCACTCATTCCTATCCATTTTCTCCATTTTTCATCCCTACTCTGGAGTCCACATCGACCAGGGGCAACCCTCAACCCACTTCGAAGAAATCCTTCTTCTATCATTTGTCATTTGTTGGTAGGGTGATGTCCACCTTGTATTTTTAAATTCCACTGATTTATTGATAAACATCAAGATCAGTACAAAGAAAGCTAAAAGTAATAAGGATTAAAAAAGGTCCATGTACCACCTAGCGACGACTACAAACACTAGCAGGAGCCGAAGGCACGCCGTCGTCCTTGCTCCTCCATCACCGGAACCATACTAAGCTTGTCGTAGTAGAGCTTGTTGTAAGAGATAGACATGAAGTCGTCGTGTTAAGTCCCAAAAGGACCAGCGCACTAGAGTAGCAAGCATCGCCAAAGATGACAATCGTAAATCGGAAGAGAGTGACCTGAACACACACCAACGCACACGAAAACGGCCCAGATCCCAGGAAATCCGCCGGACACACGACACCACGTGCCCTGTACCACCACTAGATGCACCACCGGAACGAGGATAGGGCGAGGAGAACTTTATTCTGACTTTAAGATGTAGCCACCGACCCAACATCCCGAGAAAGACACTAAAAAGACCCAAACAAAGAACGAGAAACCTCCCACCGACTGAGGGACCCTATTTACGCATGTATACTCCATTAAAGCGAACACTTGTGTAGCATCCCGGTAAACCACTACTAGAAAATCGCGTGTTGTTTTTATTTTTGTGCATCATCATGATCGCATGCTCATGTCATCATGCCACATTGTATTTGAGCATCATCATGTCAACATGCATTTGTTCGCCTAAAACTATTTTCTAAAAGCCTATCTTTATTTTATAAATGTCCTCTCTCTTTATTCAAATCAAACCCCCAGCTTTTTTGGATTATTTGTATAAAACTATTTGCAAAAGTCTTTTGTATAAAAATAAATAAACAAATAAAATAAAAACTATTTTATTGTGGGAGGCTGCCACTAGCCATGCCCAAAGGCCCAGCTAGTAGCAGCCTACTACCCCGAATAAAAACCCTAACCTAATCTAACCTAACCCTAGACCCGCCATACCCCAGCCCCGAACCATACCTAACACCCATTCCGCCACTACACCCTGCTACACCCTGGCTCACATGCACCCCCACCTACCCCAGTCCACCTACTGTCGATGCACCCCACATGAACAAACCCGCGTTCCACCCCAACCCCGACACGACCACCTCGACCGCACCCTCACGCTCGCTCACACCCTAGCGCGACGGACACACCAACCCACTCCTGTGACCAACAACCCCTTGCCCCGCATCTACATCATGTCGAATGGGAACACACCCCAAATCGTGTCGTACCCCACCTACCACCTCTCTGCCTCGACCTCGTGTCCCCAACCCCGCCTCCTTTCTTCCCATTGGCAATCGCCGCCGCCGAACTGTCCTGACCCCGAGGCCATGCTAACCCGCCTCCGGCCGGAGCCCCGCCCCTGCCTCGATGCCTACGCCTCCTCGCCAACCTCTGCTCGCACTCCCTCTCCTCGAGCCTCGAGCCACGCCTCCGCCACCATGCCCTGCATCGCCTCCCTGTAGCGAGCGCCACGTCCCGGGCCCCCGCGAGCTCCTCCTTCCCTGCTCGCCTCCTCCCACACTAGCCACCGTGTCTCCTCTTCACCCCAGACCCCGTTGCATCACTGACCTCTGCCTGCGACCCGGTACAGGCAGCCGTCGTCCATGAGCTAGACCCCATCGATCCCCTGCCTTGCCGACCCATGCGTCTCCTCGTTGGGAGCCCTCCTTCCGATCGCCTTCCTCCTTCAGAGCCTGCTACCACGAACCTCATCGCCTTCCGCTCAAACTCATCGCCATTCCGTGCATCCCTACCGCAAAGTACCCGGGCCAGTGCTCGAGGGGCCTCCTCGCAGCATCGTCCCCAAATTTTCTCGATGTGGTACTAAAGCCCATGGAAGTGGTGGAGTGTTGGTGGATGCATGCACCGGTGGTAATACCGTGTATATGTATCTATGGCAAAATGATTGGAGCATCTCCGATGTCGGTGTTCTGGGAAGAGGTGAATACAAGAAGATGTGGTGACATTCTGGAGGCGTTGATACGTTGCAAACGTATCTATAATTTTTGATGCTCCATGCTTGTTTTATATCATTTGTCCTATGCTTTGTCTACACTTTGAGGTATTTTTATACACTTTCTGGAACTAACCTATTGACAAGATGCCACAGTACCAGTTGCCTGTTTTCTGCTATTTTTGGTTTCAGAAAAGCTAAAAATGAATATTCTCGGAATTGGACGGTACAAAAGCCAATATTCCTATTTTTCCCGGAGCAACATGGAAACATGAAACAGAGACGGAGCAGGGCACCAGGGTGGGCACACCCTATGGTGGCGCGGGCCAGCCCTGGTGGCGCCACCAGGTGGTGTGGGCCCCCTGGTTGCCTCCTTGCCTCGCCTCTTCGCCTATAAGAAGCCTCCTGATGAGAAAACCCTAAATAATTGATCAGAAATCCATGAAAAGTTCCACAGTGCTGCCGCCACCAAAGAGGAGATTCGGGGGACAGAAGTCTATGTTCCGGCACCGTGCCGGGACGGGGAAGTGCCCCCGGAGCCATCTCCATCGATCTCCACCACCGTCTCCATCACTGTTGTTGATTCCCCTGATGATGAGGGAGTAGTTCTTCCTCGAGGCTAAGGGCTCTACCGGTAGCTATGTGTTCATCTCTCTCTATGCGTGATCTTATTGAGATCATGAGCTTTGTAATCTATAGATCTATTCTGCTACTCAAGTGCTTTAATGAATCTCTGCTTATCCCCACGTGTGTGAAGTTGATAGTGTGCACATCGTGTGGCACTTTGGCTAAGGTTACATAAATACTTGTCATGAGTATAATTTGAGTTGGATGTCTCTATGAAATTGTGGTGTTTGTTGGAACCATCTAGCGCTCAAGGTGACAGTGTGGGGTTATCTAGATGGGGAAGGCGGACTTTGAGGAGTGTTGTTATAGCCCTACCATGGATTAGAGTGTCCAACCGAAGAGTAGTTCAGAGTAGTATCATAAAGAGATGATATTTATATGAGAGTGTTCACTAGTGAAAGTATGATCCCTAGGCCTTGTTTCTAAGCATTTAAACACCGTTTGCAACTAGATATGTTACATGTTTGCTTGCTTCCATCTTTATTTCAGATTGCCTTTAGTCTCTTCCTACCCGTCAAGCTCTTTTCTGGCACCATTACCACTTATAATTATCCATACCACTTGTATTTCACTATCTCTTCGCTGAACTAGTGCACCTATACACCTGACAAGTGTATTGGGTGTGTTGGGGACACAAGAGACTTCTTGTATCTTGATTGCAGGGTTGCTTGAGAGGGATACCTTTGACCACTTCCTCCCTGAGTTCGATAAACCTTGGGTAATCCACTTAAGGGAAACTTGTTGCTCTTCTACAAACCTCTACACTTGGAGACCCAACAACTGTCTACAAGAATAGAAGTGCGTAGACATCAGGCATGGAGATGACCATGTGGATCCACGACAAGGACTTCCTCCGTCTTGACGTGACACGACTGACGGTGATGCCACCCGAAGAACACGGCACCGCCGATCCAAGATCAACCACACAGAACCCCGAGACCCTGGATCCGAAGATCGTCGTCACAGAATGCCATGATCTCCTTCCTAGAAACCAAAGACCGCAACCGATCCCTCGGAACCCAAGATCGCTGAACCCCAATGTGTGACCTTATCCACCCCTTTTTTATAATATAATATACTTGTTGCATATAAATTGTACATGCTTTGCATACATATTTTGGTGATTGGGGGGTACTTTGTCGATTCACCTCATAATTAAATATGGAGACTAGATGCGGGCTATTCTTGTCTTATATCGCCTCCATTTAAATTTGTGTAGTGAATCGAAGCCATGATTTGCCTTGTTAAGTCAACATTTAAATGGCAGGGTATCTAAACAACATGAACCTTCTATTCAATTGTCGGGATCCCGATTCCACTTAATATTGCCTAGTTGCATTGCATCTTTTCCATATCATTCATCATATAATGAACATGTCGATCTTATGCCGTAATATTAAATAGTGCATCCAGTGTTTCTTTTAGTGCTTTGCTTCTTCTCGGATTAGGCAGTTGACCTTCGAAAGTGTTTCTTAGGTGAGCATTCTCCCCCTTTCTACCTATCTTGCATTTATAGTCTTTACTTCCTCCTATTGATCTATTGCTATCCATATTGCGATGATTTAGATTCCGTACACCAGTTATATCCATTGCAGCCTCTATATTTCCTTGGACACCTCCTATTACCTGTTGTTTCATAGACAGTCGGTCTTGCGAGTTGTAGTTGCTTGCTCAGGTGTTGCTTCGTGTCGTCGTTGTTCCACTGAAGTTGGGCGTTGGCATATGCTTAATGGTGGAGATGATCATGGTTTTAATTACAACTTGCTAATTAAATGATGGAAGTGGATATAATTAATGAAGAGGCACCCGTGGTTAATAGTTGAGATTTGATTGTTAACCGCCCACTTGTGTCCACCTAGGACCCGAGTTCTTGACACATGTTCCGAGACTAAGCGCGCTAACCACATGTGGGGTGTCTGGGCGCCCCTTTGAGTTATTACCTGATTTCAAAGCACTGTACTAGTCCACAAATTAGTTTGACATTTTCATGTCATGTTATGCCATGTATGCCATGTTATGCCATCTTTATTATCTATTGCTCGATGAGCGTTTATTAATGTATTGTTTAGGATGTGGGTCGTTATGTTGAGTATACCTATGGCCTCTGATCTCTCGGCCGATCTCGCAACCTCTGGGTCCGTCTTCAGAGCTCGTCCAACTTAATTACGGGTAGCTTATTGGGGTGGCCCCATGTACTTTCTTTGGGTCTGGGAAAGCATCGTGTCCGAAGCCCCGTCGACATACCGATGGGTTTATGTTAATTGATCTGGCAAAAAGGGTTGAAATGGGTGTGGAAACTTTGGTGCACCCCTGCAGGGTTAAATCTTTTCGAAAAGCCATGTCCGCGATTATGGATGACTTGGAGCACAGTTTCTCGATCATAAACAACTATAACTAAAGCTCACTGTTATAATTTAACTTGTATCTGATATGACTAGTAAGTTGGATAACCACCATGGAATGAATGAATAAAACTGCCAACCATGTGAGTTTCCTCGGAAGGACTTCCTCGGTTGGTCTCGAGGGGGAAATACCAGGATGGGTATGTTTGGTGTTAGTGTCAGGTTGGTTCCGAATAAGTCTTTCTTATCCCTCTCCGATAGCCGATAGTTGTATCGAGTCTCTATAGGTGGTTTAGTGCATGCTTCGCTACCACTTCAGTCCATCATATCTATGTAGGTGAGAGCCGCCGAATTCTAGACTCGTCGTGTACTAGCCTCAGTACTGATCGCTCCCTTTTTCTTTTGCCCTTTGTCGGCACCCCTTTTGTTTAACAGGTATAATATCGACGTTGTTAGCAGGGTTACCCTTCCGGTTTGGCCTGGGAAGGGTTATGGACACCATTGGTTATACTTCAGTGCTCTTAGCCCCATTTGCATCTTATCCGTACTCAGATGTTGTATCGTTTTCAAAGTGATTTGAATCTGTGTACTGTATATCTGTATTCTTGACTCATGGAGTCTTTGTTGTATATATATGTTCTATGGGTTCCATTGTGGACTATTGTGTAATGATATTACTTTATTTTCCACCCGCACGCAAGTGCCTAGTAGGCATCTTTGAATCGTTTTTATGCGGGTTTTGCGGGAATCGCTAAAACTTGCATAGGGCTGATTCGAGGGTGTTACAAAGTGGTATCAGAGCTCTGTAGTTGCGATACCCCACTAGTCCAACCTGTAGGATAACCTAGCTAACAGATGATATAGTGTGTCAAAACTATTTTGCAAAAATCGGTTGGATGGATCTGATTAGTTCTGCTTTTACTCCATACCTCTATGTTATTCTCCTCTTACCTTTATGTGTTTTGATTCTTCTCTCTTATCTTCTTCTCAAGTCCAGGTTTTTCTTGTGGTTGGGTTTCCATCGTACCTTCAGGGTTTCGCTTCCTTCCTCTTGCAACGGTGTTTCTGCATCCGATCTTCATGCTATTTGAGGAATCCTTCATCTTTTGTACCTTTCTTTGTTTCAAAATCCACTAAATTTTTTCTTTGTATCCTACGGTGGTTCTCAGCACGACGACAACATCTACATTAGATCTGATGAAGAGCTTGCATCACTCATGTGTTTCCGAACATCGCTTGTGAAGATATTCAGTCTAAATTCTGAGAATGGGTTGCACGATTTTTCTACTGTATGTGCAGAGTAATAGTTTGGGTGCGTGATGGATTGGCCCCCATGCCAACTACTCATTCTATTTGCTCTCGTACATTGAAGTGTATTAGATTGCACCTTTTTCTCTCCTTCTATCGAAGTTAGAGGTGGCCTTAACTTTTGATACCTTTACCTTCGTCCTTTCTTTATCCGAAATGTTCCCTCAATGAGCGTGAGTAATGACCCCTTGTTGGTGGTGTTGCTGAATTCAAGATGGAACAAGAATCTTTGTTAGTGGTGTCGTGAGGAGCTACATGAAGCGAGTAGAATCCGATGATCACCTTCCTCCCCCTTACCATGAGGCGGATCTCGAGGGCGAGATCCTGTTTTAGTGGTGTCGAATTGTAGCATCCCGGTAAACCACTACTAGAAAATCGTGTGTTGTTTTTATTTTTGTGCATCATCATAATCGCATGCTCATGTCATCATGCCACATTGCGTTTGAGCATCGTCATGTCATCATGCATTTGTTCGCCTAAAACTATTTTATAAAATCACATCTTTGTTTTCTAAATATCCTCTCTCTTTATTCAAATCAAACCCCTAGCTTTTCCGGATTATTTGTCTAAAACTATTTACAAAAGTCTTTTGTATAAAAATAAATAAACAAACAAAATAAAAACTATTTTATCGGGGGAGGCTGCCACCGACCAGGCCCAAAGGCCCAGCTAGCAGCAGCCTACTACCCCGCATAAAAAACCCTAACCTAATCTAACCTAACCCTAGACCCGCCACACCCCAGCCCCGAACTGGACCTAACACCCCTTCCGTCGCCACACCCTGCTACACCCTGGCTCACACGCACCCCCACCTACCCCAATCCACCTACCGTCGCTGCACCCCACCTGAACCACCCCGCGTTCCACCTCGAACCCGACACGACCACCTCGACCGCACCCTCACGCTCGCTCACACCCTAGCACGACGGACGCACCAACCCACTCCCGCGACCGACAACCCCCGGACCCGCATCCACATCATGTCGCACGGGAACCCACCCCCGATCATGCTGTAACCCACCTACCACCTCTCTGCCTCGACCTCGCATCCCCAACTCCGCCTCCTTCCTTCCCATCAGCAACCTCCGCCACCACCGAACCGTCCCTGCTCTGAGGCCGCGCTGACCCGCCTCCGGCTGGAACCCTGCCCCCACCTCGATGCATGCGAGTCCTTGCCAAACTCCGCTGGCATGCCCTCTCCTTGAGCCTCGAGCCTCGAGCCACGCCTCCATCACCATGCCCTACATCGCCTCCCTGCAGCGAGCGCCCCGTCCCGGGCCCCCGCGAGCTCCTCCTTCCCTGCTCGCCTCCACCCACACCGGCCACCGCGTCTCCTCTTTGCTCCGGACACCGTTGTGTCACCGACCTCTGCTTGTGACCCGGTGCAGCCAGCCGCCACCCGCGAGCTAGACCCCGTCGAGCCCTTGCCTTGCTGACCTGCGCGCCTCCTCGCCAGGAGCCCTCCTTCCGCTCGACTTCCTCCTTCAGAGCCTGCTGCCACAAACCTCGCCGCCTGCCTCTCAAGTTGTCTCCATTCCGTGCATCCCTACCGCAAAGTACCCAAGCCACTGCCCGAGGGGCCTCCTCATAGCATCATCCCCATGTTGTACCGATGTGGTGCTAAAGCCCATGGAAGTGATGGAGTGTTGGTGGATGCGTGCACCGGTGGTAATACCGTGTATATGTATCTATGTCAAAATGATTGGAGCATCTCTGATGTCGGTGTTTCGAGAAGAGGTGAATACGCGAAGATGTGGTGAAGTTCTGGAGGCATGGAGATGACCGTGTGGATCCACGACAAGGACTTCCTCTGTCTCGACGTGACAAGACCGACAGTGATGCCACCCGAAGAACACGGCGCCGCTGATCCAAGATCGACCACACGGAACCCCGAGACCCTAGATCTGAAGATCGTCATCATGGAACGCCATGATCTCCTTCCCAGAAACCAAAGACCGCAACTTATCCCTCTGAACCCAAGATCGTCGAACCCCAATGTGGGACCTTATCCATCCCTATTTTTATAATATAATATACTTGTTGCATATAAATTGTACATGCTTTGCATACATATTTTGGGGATTGGGGGTACTTTGTCCATTCACCTCATAATTAAATATGGAGACTATAAGCGGGCTATTCTTGTCTTATATCACCTCCATTTAAATTTGTGTAGTGAATCGATGCCATGATTTGCCTTGCTAAGTCAACATTTAAATGGCGGGGTATCTAAACAACATGAACCTTCTATTAAATTGTCGGGATCCCAATTCCACCTAATATTGACTGTTGCATTGCATCTTTTCCATGTCATGCATCATATAATGAACATGTCGATCTTCTGCTATAGTATTAAATAGTGCATCCGGTGTTTCTTTTAGTGCTTTGCTTCTTCCCAGATTAGGCTGTTGAGTTGATGCGAGCTTCGGATGAACCTTCGGCAGTGTTTCCTAGGCGAGCATTCTCCCCCTTTCTACCTATCTTGTATTTATAGTCTTTACCTCCTCCTGTTGATTTATTGCTATCCGTGTTGTGATGCTTTAGATTCCGTACACCAGTTATATCCCTTGCAGCCTCTATATTGCCTTGGACACCTCCTATTACCTGTTGTTTGGTAGACAATCGGTCTTGCAAGTTGTGGATGCTTGCTTAGGTGTTGCTTCGTGTTGTCGTTGTTCTACTGAAGTCGGAGGTTGGCATATGCTTAATAGTAGAGATGATCATGGTTTTAATTACAACTTGCTAATTAAATGATGGAAGTGGATATAATTAATGAAGAGACACCCGTGGGTAATAGTTGAGATTTGATTGTTAACCGCCCACTTGTGTCCACCTAGGACCCGAGTTCTTGACACCTGTTCCGAGATTGAGCATGCTAACCACATGTGGGGTGTCTGTGCGCCCCTTCGACTTACTACCTGATTTCAAAGAACTGTACTTGGGGGCCACAAACTAGTTTGATGTTTTCATGCCATGTTATGCCATGTATGCATGTTATGCCATGTTTATTATCTGTTGCTCGATGAGCGTTTATTACTGTATAGTTTAGTATGTGGGTCGTTATGTTGAGGATTATACCTATGGTCTCTGATCTCTCAGCCGATCTCGCAACCTCTGGGTCCGTCTTTGGAGCTCGGCCGACTTTGTTACGGGTAGCTTATTGGGGTGGCCCCCATGTACTTGCTTTGGGTTTGGGAAAGCGTCGTGTCCGAAGCCCCGCCGACATACCGATGGGTGTATGTTAATTGATCTGGCAAAAATGATTGAAGTGCGTGTGGAAATTTTGGTGCATCCCTGCAGGGCTAAATCTTTTCGAAAAGCCGTGTCCGCGGTTATGGACGACTTGGAGCATATTTTCTCGATCATAGACAACTATAACTGAAGTTTACTGTTATAATTTGACTTGTATCTTATATGACTAGTAAGTTGGATAACCAGCATGGAAAAAATGAATAAAACTGTCAACCGTTTGAGTTTCATCGAAAGGACTTCCTCGTTTGGTCTCGAGGGGGAAGTACCAGGATGGGTATGTTTGGTGTTAGTGTCAGGTTGGTTCCAAATAGGTCTTTCTTATCCCTCTCTGATAGCCGACAGTTGTATCGAGTCTCTATAGGTGGTTTAGTGCATGCTTCGTTGTCGCTTCAGTCCACCATACCAATGTAGGCGAGAGCCGCTGAATTCTAGACTCGCCGTGTACTGGGCTCAGTACTGACCGCTCCCTTTTTCCTTTGTCCTTTGTCGGCACCCCTTTGTTTAACATGTATAAGATCGACGTCGTTAGCAGGGTTACCCTTCCGGCTTGGCCTGGGCAGGGTTATGGATGCCATTGGTTATTTTTCAGGGCTCTTAGCCCCATTTGCATCTTATCCGTACTCGGATGTTGTATCGTTTTCAAAGTGATTTGGATCTTTGTACTATATATCTATATTCTTGACTCGTGGAGTCGTTGTTGTATATATATGTTTTGTGGGTTCTATTGTGGACTACTGTGTAATGATATTACTTTGTTTTCCACCCACACGCAAGTGACTGGTAGACATTTTTGAATCGTTTTTATGCGGATTTGGCGGGAATCGCGAAAACCTGCATGGGGGCGATTCGAGGGTGTTACAACTTGTTCCAATGTTAAACGTTAGGGATGGTTTTCTCCTCGGCTTCATTTATTCACATCAAACGGAACTGAACGAAGCAGGGCATGTTTTAGCTAAATCATTTGTTAATTCCTCTCTTAGTGAGGTTTTTTATTATGTTCCGGATTGCATCAAGCGAACAATTTGTATTGATATTGTTTTCTGTTTAAAAAAACGTTGGGTTATTCATATCCTTTGGTTGAAACGACTCGAAGTCCAAATCTTACCTAAATCTGGAAGTTTTAGTTAATCTTCTTCAGAATCCTCCATTGGCTCCACTACTTTCTTGCCCTTGATATCTTCTGGTTCATCAATGTAATCCAATTCGCAAATCGCAAGCATTTACTTAACCACGTTATTTAACATGACTTAGCTTAGTTGCACACACAACATAAACCAAACTTTAGAATTTGCGTCATAGTTCCTCCACATTGAATTATATGTAAACCCCAATTTTTTGTACTACTAAAACATCGAATAACTAGGGAGTAAAGGATCTCCACCACTAAAAGATAATGGCCTGCTAAGATCATCACACAAATCATAAACCTCTAATAACTAGGGATTCAGCATAAACGTGAGGCAGCTGCCCCTCTTGGTGTCACCACAACGCTGAGCCAAGTCAATGAACGACTACCTTGACACCACGGTGATGAAAAACCCTATACGACCACCGCCCCACGGTCACCTATGGTTTTCTAAGTACAGCGGACAATCAGATCCTGCCGTACAATTGTAGATGTTGTACTACATGAATAGTATACAATACTACAATCAAAGTGCACATATGAGACGTGATGTACTCTTCACTTATTCCTATTGAGCTCGAGGAGAGGCATTTGTATGCCATTCGCCACACAAATGTTTTATGAGACCTATACTTGCGGGGTCTCGCTGGCGTCAGCCCATGGGGTCCAACCAACCAGACCTTGTATCTCCAACATACCTTCGTTCCGAATAATTTTATCGAATATTTTTTTCAGAAAAACAAGCAATTCCCTCTACTTTAGTCACTGGCAATAATGAACATCTACAGTGCCACACAATCAAGAGATGAAGGTGTACAGCACAGGTCCAGGTATCCACTCATCACTTCAGGGTAAGTGGGTGTTAAAAGAAATACGTTTACCAGACAGTAAAAGCGAACTTTCAATATACATATTGCGGTAGAAGTAACCTCTGGTGCAAAATACGGTCACAAAAATGAATAAGTGTATGCTCATGACAGAGATGGACGACGTAAGCAGGTGTAATTCCACTTCAGTCCTTGAAGAACAGCCAGCTTGTCTGCCACTCCAACATTAGGCTTTGCCAGATTAAACATGTCGTCTCTCAAGCTGCAACACGAAACGAATTGGTCCACTGCCAAAAAACAAGTCTGAAAGAAATTTTAAGCTGACTCACCCTGACCACTCGTCTGTTTTCTTTGCATGCAACTCAACAGCCTTGTATAGTCTATCAAGGGTGTACAGAATCAATCCGAATGTACAGCGCGCCTCATCCTCCTGCAAAGCAGGAAAATAAGGGCATCACAGGGCAGTTCTGGTGGCCCTCTCAAGAGGATTGTGCAGATCAAATACCACCGACAAGCTCGGTACTCATAATTAACAAACTAGTTAAACATCAACAGGAAGCCAAATGTGACCTAAAACTTGACATTGAACATGAGTACGCATCAAAATAAATATGTAGAATAGACTAAGCATCTAGATCAAATTACCATTTCATTGATCATGCATTTCTCAAACTCCTTAAGTCTTCTCTCTGCAGCTATGAGTAGCTTCCACCGCTGCTGCTGTGCAATCCTTCCTCTTCCCTCTGCACCTTGGTCCTATATTATAATCAAATTAATAGTTAGATATATTTAAACTGCGACCCTCTTAAATTCCGACACACCTGTTCACAGTACAAATAGCAAATAGGACATAGATGCAGATATCAAGGTGACCAACAATGACATATGCCATATGCCTCAAATGTATTGCAATCAAGAACATAATGGCGTAAGTTATATACATACATGCATTGCCCATGCACGCACTACAAGGAGCAGCAGAAGGGAAAGACCAAATGCAGGCAGAGCTGCAAGAATAGCAAAATTTATCTCATTTGCCTTAAGAATCTGATCCAGTTCCAGCATTGCCCTGCAATTCAATTATCTCTGGCAGTAAGTAAATAAATATGTATACATAAAAACAAAAATATATATACTCATGAAACCAACATTTTAAGAACTTACTCCTGAAGATCCAGTTTTAGCTTCTGAACCTGAAATTCCCAAAACTGAAGGTGAGAAAAATGGTCGTTAATTTGAACTGAATGCACAAGAAATAAATAACCTGAATAAGCATGGCACGTGCTAGTTCTCCACTCCACATATTTTTTATTGGATTCATCGATTCCTTCTCGTATCTGCATTAATGTACATATAGCTCAATGCACAAATAAACAGGATCTATGTGGTCCCTTTCACTCATTACTCAGATGGTTAATACAATGCAAACTGTCAAGTCAGCTTTTAATGAAATAAACACCATCAAGCATTTACCCATTAAGTGATGATCCAAAACAAGTAAATGCACGCAAAGGCTAGATATATATATGCAGCATGTATAAAGTAGTTATCGACTTAAATCATATCTGTAAAGTATGAGACTCGCCAGATGCAGTTGAACATATATGCTGTGCTAGCAAACTGAGGTAGATGAAAAGTGATTAAGAATAAATTTTGGCACGATAAGTTGTTTTTGTATCAATAGCTCCTCAGAGTCATGCTAAAAACTGATTCCTTTCTTTCCTGGAGCTTGTTACTAACAATAATTTAATCAGTTCAATTGGAATTCTCAATGATAAATAATAATTTTAAATGCAAAATAAGTATTAATAACTGTATGTGGTGAAATTACTAATTCGATATGCACATCAAGGTTCTCTTAAACAATATATCTAGCAGTCCAGCCTTTTTGTGCATAGTTTGGATTTTGTTTTGCTATGCACATTGCGTGCATAGTTAGTTAAAGGTTATTTAAAAGAATCTTTCACTCATTACCAATCGTCCTACACACATCAATGTTTTTTAAACAATATATATCTAGCAGTCTAGCCTTTGCTTGCGCACAACCACATGTAAATTTTGCTATGAGCCTTTTGTCAATAACCATAACACGAGGTATATACATAGTTAAAAGTTCAAACAGTCTTACTGTTTCATTACAATCTCCATCAACTCTTGTGGTGATGCATCTTTTGTAATCCTTTGTTTTGAAGTTTCCTCAACAAAGGCAACCAACATCCTATAAATTAAAACAAGTAACCAGGATGGTTAAATAATTGAAAATGAGATTTACAGTACTCCATGTATTTCAGAACATAAATGCAAACAATGGAAGTTTTACATATTTGACAAATAGACTTGCACTCTGACAGATTATGCCACTAAGAAGCAAAACAAATACTACCAATAATAAAAAAATGAGACCAACCCAGGCACTAGTACCCATTGGCTTTTTTTTTATAGAAGAAACTCCGTGAGTGCACAGAGCGAGTCTCAGTACTCGAACCCAGGCACTACCAATAATAACAAAAGAAAAGTACAGGGAGGACAACATTTAGGTGTTGGGATTAGAAGGCTTGGCTTTTGTTTATATACTAGATGGACCCAGCGTGCCTTGCCGCGCCGATCTCTGTTGTTGCCCTTTAAATTATTTACCAGGATTGCTTGCTTTATTTTTATTTTTGTTTCGCCGTGGCCTGGGCTTGGTCACAATACACACGTGTAACAGCTCGCCAGGGTTGTGTCGCCGCATACCCCGCGCCAACTACCACAACAGCGATCGTGGCCCGCAAACCAAAGCACTGACCGGAGCCAACCAAGACAACAGAGTGAAGAAAATTTCAGAGCAGAGAAAAGAGGAAATGAACGAGCAGACCAAACAACCCCGGTGAATGCAAGCAGTCGTGCCCAGAACAGGGGAAAGATGGCCTCAATGTTCAAAGCAGCAACATGCTGACCCCGTGGCATGCATCTTCCTTCCACATAGAGCACATATGTTCACAAGCGCCCCGCCACAATGCCACCGACATAGAAGCCACTCAAACAGGCTCGCCAGCAAGGAAAACAATAAGACCCTGTTAGGTAAGACGAACCTAAGGCCGACATGCGAAGCAACCAAGTGACCTCATTTTAGAGAGCAGTGAAGTGGCAACACGTAAGCAGGTGCGCCCCTTCTAACGGTAGATAACCTAAGCAACACAGAGCCCCAATTCCACTAGTAGCGTACCAGGTGGTCCCCATCCAGCAGGACATGGCCCGAGCAACCACATAGTCCCAATTCCATCAACAGCGAACTGGTAACACACCAATATATGGGCCCCATACAGCTGGAACCGTGTACTGTACATGGTAGAAAAATACAATATATTTCCGTTTAGGATTCTAATTCAAACAAAAAACTAATTGGGCGAGTGGTATTTAGCAAGTAAAATATCACTCGCCAGAAATTTAGCCAAAAAGTTATTTGACAAATACAAATCCTAATCCAATACAGAGTCAATCTGCTCATCTTTAACGATTAAAATATTTCTATGGCAGGAATTTTAACAGGAAAAAATGATCAGTGTCCATACGAAAACTGGATGTGACCATATTTCAGACAAGTTAAGCCTATAAAATCATATATTGTAAAGTCAACTGATCAATCAGGCAGGAGTCCAATTGATGCACGTTCAAAAGTGAGAGAAGTAGTCCAATTCAATTTTAACTCTCAAATTTGCCATGACGGGTATAAGCACTAACACACCAGCAAGTAGTCCCCAAGAAAATGCCCTCCCAGTCAACCATAGGCGCTAAAAGCTAGGGAGCTTAGATCTCTTTAGAGATTACTAATGGACGCAGATTCATGACAGCAGTTCAATCCTACAAAGTGATGTAAACAGGTTAGGCCAGCAAAACCTATGTTTCAATGCACAGTTTCATATAGCCTGTAGATTTATAAGTTGTAAACTTTGGTTTAGTTTGAAAGAAAGGTGGGAATACATGAGCCTAATAATTTATGGATAGAAAACTAAATGCTGAGATTCCTTATACACTTAAACATAAGCACTTCATGGTATAACTTAAATACTACGAGTAGGTTGCACCTGGCACGATGCCCACCTGTTTGATTTGAAGTTTTTGCAATTAAATAAGTACATATCTCATGACACTGTTTGTTCGATACATGTCGTGGCTTCATCTATGTGTCAACCATTACCTCAACGGTATGGAGCTACAGAAATTTTGTTTTGAAAGAATAAGAACCAAAATTCATGTCCATTAGGACTTGAACACGGGTGGCTGGGTTGTACATCCACTCCTCTAATTAAGTGAGCCTTAGTATATGTTAATCTCTCTAAAAAATGCTTAATATGATTGTTAAAGGTAGTTACTGGTGTCTAGTCAGGTATTGTCCAGAGCAAAGATTGTTGTGAACCGCATGTCTGCCTTGAATCGGTGAAACCACAATGAAAACATACGGTTTCACATTAAAATGGTGGGCAGTTCAGCTGCCTGCACCTAAATTACAGCACGAGAAACAAGCAGAATGAAGTACAACTCAAACCTGGGCCTCTAGGTTACAACATGCACCTTATAATCTCCTATAGCACAATAGCTGACGCATTGCTTGTTTGATGTCAGTACTGTGCAAAAAAGGCCTGCTTAACCCTATATTTCTCCAACCTACTACAAGAAATGACTAATCTTTTAGTGTTGAAACAACGAGTAAACTGGTGGGCCAGTAGTTCAACCGCCTAACCAGTAAACCAACATAGTAACCAGGTCGAGTCACTGCAGTAGAGAGAGGACTAGCAAACTGCAGACTATGCTTTGGCATAGAGCAGGCACTATAGCAGATGCATGGCGTGGAAGTAATATATAGCAGACGAGCTACTGTTCATGTGGATCCCGCAAACGCATTGCTCTCCCTAACACACACAGAGTTTACTTAGCTCTACAAGTAATGCTTAAGAGTTTGAGTTAGATTGGATTGTTAGGGACAGCACCAAAGTAAGGACAAGTTATTCGACCATATAAAAAACTGCGCTTTATTACTCATAAGAACAGAAGAAATTGGTCTATGATTAGTACTCCCTCCGTTCCAAAATATAAAATGTTTTAGCCTTTTCCTGAAAGGCATGTATCTAGACGCCTTTTAGTGTGAACCTACACAGCAAAATGGTGAACCTACATACATGTGTTTCAGAAAAAGTCTAAAACATTTTATATTTTGAAACGGAGGGAGTACCTCCTAATCAGAAATCCTCTTTCATAATACTATGATTACTAGTACTTCCTAATCAGAAGTCATCTCTCTCATCTGTAGTAAATTTTCCCTCATTCTAGTACTCATCTCCTTAAAGCCACGACATCATAGCCCTCTTCCATATGGTATTTTTGTATTGATTACTGCGTCGTGAACTAAGGTCTTCATGGCAATCATGTACTACTTCTAGTGGCTCACCAAAATGCTTTACAGTACGGGAGGTGACCCAAATCCAAATGACAAGTATGCCTGGTACATTGGTGAAACCACATATACTGACATCTTAGAGTACACATTGTTCAATTGATTCCAATTTATTTGGGTAAACGGGTGAAAGTTAGCTATACCATATGGGTAGTAATTTAGCAACAGTATTTTGCCATATTCAAGAAAAAATGGTCACTTCATATTCACGAAAGAACCACGAGCATAATGACTTGACATATCAGAGAAATGTAGCACTGGGGAATAACCTGTGCAATGATTCTTCGGTTAGTTGGACCTCTTCCTTTTCCATTACACGTTTATCTGTCCGCTTGAATGTCTCGAATAGCTCGTCTCTAATAGAAATGACCTAATGATAGCCAAAACAAAAAAGGTAGTCATAATGTGAGCGCAATAACAGAACTGATTTCCAAATTAAGAAAACTGTATAGGGCTGCTTGCACAAATGCTTTCTAGAATTCAATGGTTCCACATAAAATCGAACAAGCAGTATTTAGACGATCAGAATGTGCATATAAGTTTCATGGCTTATCTCTACTATTAAAGTTGGATTGGTGATGGTTCATCTACACATCCACAAGCACAAGTCAAATCTTTTAGGCCGAGACCCACCTCCAACTATCGCGCCGATTGTCCGCTAAGGCAAGGGAGTAAAAAACATTCAAGCCAGTTACTTGACCATGGACTCTTCACGTTTGATTAACCAAACCAATCACAAGAATTAGCTGTACACAGACAACGTACTAACCTTGCCTAAACCGTACATGCTAGGGCTTCTAGCACTACACGGACATGGCAAGCAAACCAAATTAGACTCAAACATATTAAGCCAAGATTATTTTTTACACTTTTGTGATGACATAAAATAAATCAAATGATTAATACCCATATATCTCGTGTTGATCCATTGCAATGCACGGGCATTTAGCTAGTATATGATCATCTGTTAAAGTATGTTCATGTTAACATCTGCAGATGCGCACATGAATTCACTTTGATACATTATGTTACAACTTAAAACCATAAGAGTCAATGTGCTTCTCTTTTCAGTTATGTGTTGTCTTTTTGACAGACAAATATCTGGCATAAGTAGAGCACAAACCAAGGCTTCCTCCAGGACCTCACATGATATCTTGTATAAGTAAATGTACAGCCAACAGGAAAAGCCTCTGTCTCCATGAGAAAGCTTGATTTTGAAAGAACATATATACAAAAAGTATCTTACTGGTTTTTCAACATGCTCATCCCAGAATCCAACCACCGACTCCTTAGCATCTTGAATCCAGTTGTCTAGGTCAGAACTTCCCATCAAGCTACTATGGCGTAAAAGCCATAGGGAACATGCAGAGAGGCCAATTGCTCCACAAGTGTAAGGTAACCAGTATATGGTCATATTTCTTGGTTTTTTATGGCTTGAAAGCTATCACAGAAAACATGCTTTCAGACAAATTATGCAACACAAAGCAAAATATACTTTACATGAGATACAAGTAACACATTATCACTAGGTTATACACATGATTATTCGTGATGTCCCACGTGTCACATTTTTCATTCTGTTATTGGTGCTATACTGGTAGACTCGTATTCCTACCACTAATTTGTAGTAAGACAGAATGTGTTCATGAAACAATATTTCCTAACTGGCATACAGATATCAGAAATTAGTACAGGAAGCCCCAACAGATACTACAAAGTATTGAAATTATAACCTTAATACCCCTTCAACAACACAGTTAACAGTAATATAGAACTTGGGTGTTATGAAATAATGAGTAAGGGTTGAGAGAATTCAGCCGCCTATTCTATTTATATATTTCCTAGTTATCTAACTGACTAAGGATGATTTCCATCTACTATAGATGGCATCCCATAACGAAAGGTGCTTGTATCATGATTTCATTAAGACAGAAATAAAACAAGTCCATTCGCGTCTAAGGAGAAGTCGCCAAGTTATCCCCTCGAGGGTGTTCATCCTGTAATGGTCTAGGATCATTGTGCTGGAAGGTTGAGAAGCAGATGATATCACATGTTCCATTGTTGATATGAGAGTTGCTTACTTGAGAGGAAACAAAATTATCTAACTTCTGGAGGTTTTGATAGACCAAAGTAATAGCATCTCTTGATAAGGCCTCAGTCCATTGTGGACTCTCAACATCAACTTCTGGCAATTTTTCAAAGATAAGTTGAGAGGAGTTTCCATTTTGCCCCTGAAAACATGTTTTTAACTGATTATAAACTACATCAAAGAAGCAAAACATGATGCAAGTCAAAATATAGGGAGAAGACATTGCATACCTCACTAGCATTTCTAAGTGATACCTCCAATTTGGAGAAGATTGTGTTCAAAAGAACAAATAGTGTATATAGCGATTTATCTGAACTTTCAGTTAATCCTCCTCTGCAATTATCAACTTCAGAATAAACCTGTAAAGGAGGCAATCAGAGTTTAAGTTCATGTATATGATAAGTCATGTAGCACAAAGCAAATATCAGCAAAGAGAAAAAGAACCAACAGTGGTACAGCAGGTTTTTCTTAAGAGAGCAGCTACATGATTTTAGTATGAAAATACTATCCAAATTTTTATTCTACTTCGCACGAGCATAATATCGTAGTTACTTTATCACAATAAAGATGTTAGACTAACAAACCTCAGCCAGAAATGCAGCCAAGCGATTTTGCATACTCGTCAGGACAGCAATTTTTGTTGAGACCATATCAGATGCAGAGTTTAAAAGGTACTTGGATGGACTTCCGTTGCTCCTGAATCTAGTCAGAGTTTCGCGTGTTGCTTCAACAAAGGCTCTTGGACCTCTTTCAAAGATCATAAAGTACATTTTGTGTGAATTTGATCCCTACAAAAATCCACAAGCATAAACAGGTAAGCAGCACAAACAATAAGACTTCTCTACATATCAACAGGATAGAGAAGACTTCAACGTTATAAATAAACTTAATACCTCAGCTTTGGGCTTCCAGTAAAGTAAGCTTTTCTCAATACTGTGCAAATTAGACAAAGTGTGTTGCACGATATCTTCTAAGATGGCAAAAGCTTTGGGCATCTCATTAGCAATCCTGCAAATAACATTCACTCAAAAAGTATTCCAAGTAATTCTGCATAAACACGGAGAACCAGCCAGATAGCCACATCTATGATGCGTTAGCCCAGTAATAGCGGTGGGTTGCCTATATTTGCGTCCAGTGACCGATTTGCATCTCTACAAGTTTTTCGCAGATCATCTCGCAATCACAGACTGCAACACTAAATCCGCACAAATCTAATGTGTTCAGTCCGCAGTCAACGACAGCATAAAGCAGAGCAAACCACTCCAGCAAAATCCTGCAGAACATGGGGATCACAGGCGCCAAACCGATTCGACAAGGGGATTCTCACCGGGCGGAGCTCCTGGCGTCATCGTAGACGGGGAGTGGGAGAGCAGGGTGTCGGCGTAGGCGGCGGCGTCTACGACCCGCGTAGAGGCGGCCGAGGAAACCGGAGACGGCGGCGAGGAGAATAGAGTTCGACAGCGGAGGGAGGCGGGCGACCAGGGAGCTCCATCCGCGTGATGGCGCTGCCCCAGCGGAGACAGTGAGGTTAGCTGCCTCGGGCGGGTCGCCTGAGTTAGGGCTCCGCGGCGGCGAGGTCGCCATGGGGATCGGGGGAATGTCCTGTTTGAAAGCTTTTTTTTAGCCTAGAGAAAGAAGCTTTCGTTTGGGTTTTGGGGTGGGTCTGGAGCTGGACTTTGGACATGGAAGAGCAGACACCAACCGTGGCCCTACTTCTAGTTTTGAACCCGATTATGTTTTTAAGTTACTCCTTCAGACCCAAATTAGACCTAAATTAGTTGACTTAAATTTATCGCAGTTTGACTATATTTATACGATTTAGTATTAGATATATCCGTATCTTGATAAATTTGAGGCAACTAATTTGGATTGAAGTGAGTACTCACCATCATGGTGGGCTTGCTCAACATCATGAGCACAAGCCACCAAACTAGAGGTTGGTTCTCACCATCCTACAAATGTACCGGATAATTCTGCGTAACCATGAGAGACTAGCTAGCCCTATGAGGCATTGGCTTCAAGATGAATAAATCCTGAACCTATTGGTACACGTCCCTCGCAATAACCGTAACATTGTGATCCAAGCTTCGCACAAATCTACTATGTCGAGTCAACTAGCTAGTATTCCCGTCGTCTCAAAATAAGTGACAAGTACTATTCTAGCAAAGGCAATGCTTGCATAGCGCAAGAAGCACAGGAAACAGCGGTTTCTCACCTCACGCCTTGTGCGGCGTCATCATGGATGGGGAGTGGAAGACCAGAGCGTCGGCGTCGGCATCTACGGCCTGCGAAGAGGCGGCGCTGGAGATCGGAGATAGCGAGGCGAGAGAGGAGTCCGTCGTGGAGGGTATGGCGAGAAAGGCAGGGAGTCCGGGAAGCGGAGGAGGCGGCGGCGAGGACCTCCATCTGTGAACCGATCTGCCAGAATGGCCGGCGAGTTAGCGACCTCGTTCCAATCGCCTGAGTTAGGGAACCGCCGTGGTCGCGGCGAGTCTACCATAAGGATCGGAGGAATTGCCGGTTTGGAAGCTCTCGGTGGGTTTTGCGATGGGTTTTGGGTTTGCAAGGAGAACTCTGGTCCGTACTTATTTATAAAGTTTGGTTTGATTTGCTGCCCAGAAATTTGGTAAGGAGTCGTCCTGATTGGCTGCGTACTAGATTTGTTTCAAAAACCCAATAACCCAAATTGGTCCCAAACTTCGGTGTAGAGATTACCGGGGTAATGATCTTCTTGCTGTGCAAGTTTTTATTCTGTGCCGAGTTCTTTAAAACAGTCTGCAAACCCTAACGAGATGCATTTATTTCTGAAAAATTGAAATATACTCCATCCGTTTCATAATGTAACAAACTGAAAAAATATCTAGATACACTCATTTTACAAAGCTAAAACATCTTATATTACTACACACTAAAAGATGTCTAAATACATTCTTTTCACAAAGCTAAAACATCTTATATTATGAAACGGAGCGATTACATGTTGCATATATAATATGCTTGTACTAAGTTGTGGTGGTACTCAACAAATTAATGAAAAATAGATTATATCCGAAGTCAAGCTATCCAGATAGTCGCGAAAACTTCATAACCGACTGATGTAAGGGCATCTCTCAACGGCTAATCATGTTATAGGGTCTGGTGCCACATGAGGTTCGGATCTCCTTACCACCGACATACGAGGGAGCCTCGCCATCTGCTCACGTCACCGGCCCCTCCTGCCATACGTTATCTTTCTCTACCCGGTCGTGTCCTATGGCCGGGGCTGCGCAAAACCGTCTCTCCGCCATCCCACCGTATGCACGCATACACTGCTTACCACACTAGTGTCGTGGGACAGGGTGCACTTCACATGGCTTTCTACCCGGTGGTCTATCCCTTTTGTCATCGCTTCACATGTCTCTTTGCTCTGAGATGACTCATTGTTCCTCTTCTCTCATCTTGCTTCGTCTCCACCTCTCCCTCTCTCTGCTTGACACGTCATCTCTCTTCGTTGCTCAAATCTTCGATGTCGTCGGTAGGTAGCATCCTCTACGTTGCCCAGCCATTGTTGCGGAGCGGCTTCATCTTGCTTGCCCCCACTGCCTATGATGGTGTGCTTCACCCATCAAACGGTTTTGCATAGTGTTTGCTTTGAATTGGCTTATGTACAACATTCTTTCATTCTTCTCGTTCTTCTCGTTTTCTATTCTTTAATTTAGTGGACTTCTTGGTGTTTATGTGGCTTCTGTTTCTGCCATCTGTCCTTGCATATGTTTTCTCCACCTACGTCTTTATGTTTCTTCTTTGTTGCTCATTTCTCTGACACGTCTGCTTTTAGCATTGAGATGTTGTTTCACATGGCTTTAGAGGGTTCACACTTTGCTAAACGGTACGTGGCCTTTGCTTCTTGACATGCTAAGGGTTTATCTCCCTTTTGTTTGGTGTTCTTTATTCTTGCATTGTTTATTTAATTGATCTTTCTCAGCTAGCTTCGATGCTTATTTATCGTGCAGTTTTTTTATTCAGCATTAACCTATTATTTTTTATGCTTTTCTAGGGTTTGTCAATGCTCGGGTTACTTATTATTTCACACAGTCCACGTACTTATTGCTTTATCTATCCATGTTATAACACGTCTCTAGATGATAATGGGGACGTTGAGCATTAATAGAACAATGGGGTGCCTCACGTACATCATTTTTGAACTTTCCCATATAACCCTTTGAGCGCTCACCTAGAGTCAACAACTACTTAACAAAATAGTTGTTGCCCAGAATGTTTACGCTGTTTGGTTACCACTCACTCTATTTTATTTGTATATTTATTTTATTGTATTGCATTGTCTTTCTTATTTTCGCAATCTTAAGTAGAAGTATATTTTTATCTTGCATCACACTTAAGTGCATAGACCCGGTTATATATGTGACATATATATAGCATGCTGAATTACTAGTTTATCTACTTGCTCCTAGGGCTAGATACTCTCACTTTCACAGTGAACCGAATAATAACCATCACTTGCACTTGAAAGTTATCATGTACCAAGTTATCGATACAAATAAACAAAGACTAATCATGAGCGTTGCGCTTCTTGCAAAATATCCAATTGCCTAAAACTTTTTGCTCCATTTAGTTACAACATACTCTCTTTCTATTATTTGCATAAATTACTTAATTGTCTTGCTTATTGTCTATCCTATGCATCCTTATAGAAGTACCTTATTTATCTTGCATAATAGTTAAGTGCATATCTTCTATATCTAAATAGGAGTCCCCCACTACTTGATTTATCTCAACATGCAAGCATACCTCATTAGCTCCATCGGTTTCAGGTCCACGTCATTGCATTTCAATTAAATTGTTTCCACGTCACTATGTTTTTGAAAATATATCTTTTCGTTGCCGGCCAAGCCCACATACCATGCAACCCACTTCTTTCTTACAGCGCGTAAGCCCACATACATCCCAGTCCTTTCAGCTCATCCTATTGCTCTAGGCCCATCTTCCTTGTTTCTTCACGTGGTGACTATTTCTCTTCTAGAGCGATACCTTCTGCGGCCGAACAAATCCCGTTATCCATAGTCATCAATGATTTTCTTTTCCTCTTCCCAATCAATACCTAGAGCAATAAGATGAGCTCGAAGAACTGGTTTGTATTTGGTAACCGACGATCGCAAGATTTTATTCCCCACCACACATCGGTTTCGTCCATCTTCATCCCGCCGTGATTACTTAACCGAGACCGGGGCTGAGCATCATCCTCTGCGCTACCTCTTTTCCAATCCCTCCTCAACACTATCCTCATCTTCTAATCCTATATACCCCTCACACTCCTCTAGGAGATCCATGTTCTGTAGCTCCGAACCAGTCGGCGACTGCATCAGGGCGCTCCCTGTCATGCACGTATGTGCGGTATAGCAGCGAGTATATGAGCGCGGGGATTGTCAGCGGGATCGCGATGGCTGTGTACAGTGCCTTGGACGGTGCTATCACTCAGTGCTGCTGCTGCTACTGGCGTCGTCCGCCAGCCTGAATCCATGTAAGAGCTGTGACAGAAAGCCGAGGGGGTGACAACCTCAAGATCCAAGCAGTGAAGAAAAAAGATCCACAAGACCATAACGTCCCGGTGGCCAAAGGAAAAAGGTAAAGGAGAGCAATCCAGAAACCTCATGAACCAGTGCAACGGTGACACTGCTCTCAATCTGGTGAGATGAGGTCCCGCAGCCCCTGTCATTTGCTCAACTTGGCATCCATCTCTTCTTCCTCTATGATTTTAGTTTATTATAAAAAGAGAGTCTAACAATGTATCGGGGACAAAACTGCTACACTAGGAGTGTTGCAACACGTAGCTGAATGATCAGACCATTATTTATTTACTTATTTTTATTGCTCCATGGAAGGCCAACATACAGTTTACCAAAACGGCAGCCTAGCTTATTTCTCCAATAATAACCAATAACTAGCATGTTGATGGATAGAAATTGTAATAGTTTTTCTAATTGTAATTGTTATTTCCCATTTGCAGATTAAAGTTTGAAACATCAAAGTGGTATGGTGATATGGTTTGTTGAAGAGTTGTAAAATGAAGGTGACAAGAAGTAGATCAAACGATACCCTTGAGTATCTGCCTTTTACTACTCTTTCATCCATGCTTCCACGCACATTGTTCTATAAAATGTTACATATATGTTATTCCTATAAGGTCAGACATAATGTATACAACCGATAGTTTTCCAATCATACTTCATGCGTGGATCTTATTCTATAACCATGTCATCACTTCAAATTATTAATCAATGGATTCATGTTTTTCTTGATAATGAGATCAAATCTGATGGAGTCAAATATATTTCCGTCAGTCTCATATGATCTAATAGGTGTAACCATAGAACACAGTGCTACTAATTTCCGCTGCAACGTGCGGCGAATCACCTAGTATGATCATATAAGAGCACCCACATCACGAGGGCGCTTAAAAATTTGGAATCCCGGACATGCACAAGCCCCTGGTCACTACAGCCGTAATTTCTATGTCTTCTGCTGACGCCTAAATAACAGCCATGAATGGGGTTTGAACTACCAAAACGGCTAGGATTAAATACCTAGCGACTGCATATTAGTGATTGCACCGTGGGTGTCCTAAGTGGTATATATAACTTGAGAGAATAAATCCTTTGCCTACTATATCCCACGGTTCCATATCTCACTTCCACATTGAAACATGCTACAACTATATACCCTTGCACTTGGAGGTTATGTTGGGGGGATACCCCGGGTAGGGTGACGTCGAGGTATAAAGGCCGAGTTAGCCGGGGTACGTCGCGGTCAAAGCAAGTGCTGACTGGGTCACCTCAAGGCAGGCCGAACCACGGAGTGACCCGGCCCGTGGAGCATCTCCTTGACTGTAGTCCGTCCGGCATAAAATATATGCCGACCATGTTTGTCTATCTGTTTTGCAGGTAACTTGATAGCCGGATTAGCCACATGCTAGCCAGACTATCTTGTGGCTTCCATGAGAAGGAATCCCCTGCTGGTCAAAAGGTGGCTTTATTAGCTGTAGCGTGAGCAAAGCAAAGCGAAGAGGAGGACCAGTGGGTCGGAGGCCACCAAGGTGACGCGGGAAGTGTCGACTGACGTAGCCCGTGTCTGGTGACGCTTAAAGACAAAGATTACGCTGTGGGTTACGTCCAAAGCCCGGACGAGCCGTTAAAGAGAATAAAGAAGCATCTAGCTTTAGGCGAGGAGCATATTCTCCGAATATGCTGCCACGTGTGCCCTAATATTGTAACCCGGGCTCCCCTATATAAGGAGCACCGGGGCCTCCATAGAGGAGGATCGATCATTTTCTCCGTCTAAGGTAGAACTCTAGAGCTAGTTTGTAGGGAGTAAGAGACCTAGTCTCTTTCTTACCAAGAGCTTGAAGAGGACTTGTGAACACCATTGATAGAGAGAATACAAGAACATCCGTGCGTGGAATCACCACGTTGTCCCTCCCTGGATTCCTCTAGCACTCATTGGCCCCACCTTTAGCCTATCCATGGCATCTGTCGTGCCACCACCACGACAGTTGGCGCCCACCGTGGGGCTAGCGGTGCTAGCAGGGGTGAAAATCCAGACGGAAAGCTTCTCCAGCACCGGTGAGCGCGTCGTCTCCGGCCTGGTTCAGCGCTTTGGAGCGCTGGACTACATCAACGACAATGCAGGGAGCTTCGGCAGGCACCCCCCTCCACGCAACGGCATCTTCATCAATCTTGGCACGCACAAGATCTACGTCGCGGCGTGGACGAGTCATGCATTCATCCGCGACACATCGTCGAGGGAGGCGAACCACCTCTCAGCGCAGCTCGTGGAGTGCGTATCACTCGCCCCACCAGCAGTGTTGAGGTCCTGATGACCGCGCCAGACGCGGAACCAAGCAAGAGCCCGGCACCAGAGCCAGAGGTCACGCCAAAGCATACCAGGTCTAGGTTTCCTCCACTAGAAAGGCCAAAAAATGTGCTCCAGCAAGCAATAGATAGCCTAGCAACGCCAATAGCACCTATGGTAGATCCGGCTCAGGCACAAGCTGAGTTAGAGGAAACTAGGCGGAAAATGTTAGCTGGGGCAAAGAAGGTAGCGGAGCTGCATCAGTCTTTGAACATTACCTTGAGAGAATATGCTAAGGCAAACCGCATAGGTGGAGCAAAAATCTGAGGTAGGAACCTGATTGCTGAGATTGACAAGGAATACGAGCCTAGGCCGAGTCAGACAACCACGATAGTAACAGGAGGGCTGGATAGGTATAGTACCCGGGTAAAGAACCTCAGGGCAGCCAATGCGGCCGCGTCCGAGTTAGAAGGTTTAACCGGAGAGGCCCGGCAAAGGCAACAAGAGAGGGTGAATCACTTGCTGAGAGTCGCTTGCCAGCAAAATGAAGAAATAAACAAGGCAAACTCGGTGCTACCAGGAGAGTCACACGTGGTACATTCGGCTAGGAATAACCTGGCAGGATCCGGAGGAGCCGCGTCATCTTCGGGTCACAATCCCAGGAGAGAAGAAGTAATAAACTCTGGAAGAAGAGACAAACAGATGGTTCCCTACGATCTAGCAAGGGCCGGAAAGGGCAAAGCAGTGCAAGTTGATGAAGATCGGCACAGTACCAGCCGAGGTGCAGCCGAGCGAGGTAACCGCGACCAAGGCAATGCCGGTCAGAGAAACGCTACCAACAGCAATGCTGGACAGCGTGATCCCATGGGAACGGGGCAAAATGTACCTCGACAGCAGCAACAACGTGCACCTCGACAAGAGGGAAGTGCAGGACATGTAGCACAACAAAATGCTTGCTCGGATCAGGAAAGATACAATGATGGTTATTCGGCTATGATCAACGACGGATATCCTAGAGCGGATCACCACATAATTGGGTCAAGGCTGGGAAGCAGGAACTTATAGCTAGATGATGCGAGGCTGAAACTGGATAGAATTTATAGGTCAGAGCTAATTGAAGTACAAGGTCCACCGGGTCCGGCATGCTTTGGG
Source organism: Avena insularis (assembly GCA_023614405.1). Taxonomy (NCBI): domain Eukaryota; kingdom Viridiplantae; phylum Streptophyta; class Magnoliopsida; order Poales; family Poaceae; genus Avena; species Avena insularis. The sequence goes on from CM042690.1 coordinate 548,872,840, forward strand.
CCCTGGATCATGAAGGAGCCACCAGTGCCGAACTTTCAGCTGGCCAGAGGAACTAGAACCTATGATGGTAGTACTAGGCCAGAGGATTGGCTGATTGATTACGCCACAGCGGTCAAGATCGCAACAGGAAATTTGAGATGGGCAGTAAGATATGTGCCACAGATGTTGGAAGGACCATCGAGAGTTTGGCTGAACAATTTGCCGCCAAGAAGTGTCAACTGTTGGCTAGACTTTGAGGAGTTGTTCGTTAGCAACTTCTCGAGCACCTACAAGAGGCCCAATAAGCCACAGACTTTGGCGCTATGCCTGCAAAGACCGAATGAGCCAGACCGAGATTTCCTGACTCGGTGGTGCAACGTGCGTAACTAGTGTGAGGGAGTAATTGAATCACAAGCTATTGCGTGGTTCACCCAGGGATGCAAATATGGAAGTATGCTATGGCAGAGGCTGCAGCGAGATATGCCAACCACTTTGGCTGAGACGATCCGGATCGCGGATTCGTATGCCTTGGGAGATCCAACGCAACCCCGGCTAATGTCGAGCGAGGCAAACGAGGAATATTACAACCGAGATGGCTCCGGATCATCAAGGAGGAATGATTTTCGAGGAAAGAGAAGGGATGAGCGCTCGGATTACCGATATAACTCGCAACAGGTGGTAGCGGTAGACCGGGATCATCCTAATGCCGGTGCCATCCAACGCCAAAAAACTGGAGGACAAACTGGCAGCAGAAAAAACAAAGGGAAAAAACCTTGGAGCCTAGAGCAGAAAAAGCAATGCCAAGAGCGAAAAGATAGACCGAGGTATACGTTCGAGTCTATGTTGGATCAACCTTGCAAGTTCCATACGCCAAGTCCGAATAGTCCGGCAAACCATACAACCCGGCAGTGTGAGTGGATGAGAAAGTTAGAGCAGGGCAGTTTGGGGAATGCTCAGGCACCTCGGAACGAGGCACCTAGGAATGAGGCACCACGACAACCGTTACTAACAAGGGGAATGGACAGCAGCTGATGTTGCCACCACCTCCGCCGAGGTACGAGAATCGGGAAAGAAGGGATGTAGTACATCAAGTAGGTAATAACCAGCAACAAGGTCAAGGTTACCACGAGAATGAGGGACGAAACGAGTACAGGGAGCATCATCAAAGCTACTGTGTGTTTACCACGGAAGAAAATGACCGGAAAAGCTTGCAGCGCCGGCATATGGAGGTAAACGCGGTAATGCCGGCAGTAGTGAGATACATGCGCTGGCCAGATCAAGAAATCACGTGGAGTATCAAGGATCACCCAAAGATCATGCCTAGCCCTGGGACCTATGCACTGGTCCTGGATCCAATGTTCATCGGGCCGAATCTCAATGTGAGGTTTTCCAAGGTACTGATTGACAATGGCAGTAGTATCAACATTATGTACAAGGATACCATGCACAAGTTGGGAATAATAGAGAACATGTTGCAAGCAACGAGGACCACTTTTCATGGCATTGTACCAGGTATTTCCTGTGAGCCAATTGGTAAGGTCCGGGTTGATGTGTTATTCGGCACGAGAGATAATTGCCGGACTAAAAATTTGGAGTTCGAAGTGGTGAACCTGGAGAGCGCTTATCACGCATTACTCGGCAGGCCAGTGCTGAACAAGTTCATGGCAACTACTCACATCAGCTATCTTAAGATGAAGCTGTCCGGGCCAAGGGGTCTGATAACTGTATCGGGGGACTTTCAGCGTTCGATCGAGTGTGCCTCAGCCGGATCTAACTTAGCCGAGTCACTCGTGATAGCTCAGGAAAAAGGAAGATACTGGAAGTAGCGGCATTGGCTCAATCCGTGCAACAGCATATGCCATCTCTAACCAACCCACATGGAAGCATGTCGTTCCAAGCAACCAAGGACACAAAGAAAGTACCGATCGATGATCAGTTCCCAGAGTGCACTGTAACCATTGGTGCCGGGTTAAGCAGCAAATAGGAATGCGAGCTCGTCAACTTCCTCCATGAGAATCAGGATATCTTCACTTGGTCCACTCAGGATCTGCAAGGTGTACCGAGGGAGTTGGCTGAGCACTCATTAAACGTAAGACCCGGGGCTAAGCCAGTAAAGCAGCCTCTCCGGCATTTCATAGAAGACGGAAGGAAAGTCATTGGGGATGAAATAGCTAGGCTCCTAGCGGCCGGATTTATCATGGAAGTACTCTATGCGGATTGGCTCTCTAATCCGATGCTTGTGGAAAAGAAGAAGGATGATCCGAATGTGGCTGTGGTATGGCGCATGTGCATTGATTACACGAGTCTGAATAAGGCGTGTCCCAAAGATCCATTTCCACTCCCTAGAATAGATCAAGTCATAGACTCAATAGCCGGATGTGAGCTACTATCATTCATTGATGCGTATTCTAGTTTCCACCAGATACCCCTGAATCCGGATGATCAAATAAAGACTGTGTTTATTACCCCTTACGGGGCTTATTGTTATCGCACTATGCCGTTTGGACTACGTAATGCAGGGGCAACGTACCAATGATGCATGCAAAAAAGCTTACATAACCAAATAGGTCAGAATGTGCAAGTTTATGTGGATGATATGGTGATAAAGACCAAGGAAAGCAATACGCTCCTTGATGATATCCGGCAAACATTCGCAAACTTAAGAAGGTTCCAAATGAAGCTAAACCCGGAGAAGTGCACCTTTGGCGTACCCGCTGGAAAGTTACTCAATTTTTTAGTGTCTAGCCGTGGTATTGAAGCTAACACGACGAAAATCCGGCCATAGAGAGAATGGAACTGCCAAAATGCCTTAATGATGTGCAGAAGTTCACTAGTTACCTAGCATCGTTAAGTCGGTTCGTATGTCGGTTGGGAGAGAAGGCCTTGCCCCTCTACCAATTAATCAAAAAGGCAGACAAATTCACATGGACACCACAGGTGGACCTTGTGTTTCGAGAATTAAAAAAGATGTTATCTACTGCACCGATACTAGCAGCACCACTACCCAAAGAGCCAATGTTGCTCTACGTAGCCGCGACCAACCGAGTCGTAAGTGCAGTAATCGTGGTGGAGCGCGAGGAAGAAGGAAAGTCGGTGCAAAGGCCAGTGTATTATCTGAGCAAAGTATTGTCAGCTTCAAAACAGAACTACCCTCACTATCAAAAGATGGCGTATGGCGTATATATGTCGGCCAAGAAACTCAAACACTATTTTGAGGAACATCCCATCAAAGTGATATGTGAGGCACCCATATCAGAGATTATGAGTAACAAAGATGCAAGTGGCAGGATAGCAAAGTGGGCAATTGAATTAGCCCCATATGCGCCACAATTTGACAGAAGAGATGCTATAAAGTCGCAAGCTATGGCGGATTTCTTCGTGGACTGGGCTAAAATGTAATACGAGCCACCTCTACCGGACTCCAATTATTGGCAAATGCACTTCGATGGATCGAAACTGAAAGATGGGTTGGGCGCCGGAGTAGTGCTTACCTCGCCCAAGAAGGATCAACTGAAATATGTCCTTCAAATCCACTTTAGTGCCTCGAATAATGTGGCGGAGTACGAAGCATTGGTACATGGTCTCAAGGTAGCGAAAGAAGTGGGGATACGTCGGATACAATGCTTTGGGATTCGGATTTGGTGGTGCAACAAGTGTCTGGAAATTGGGATGCCTTGGATGCTAACATGGCCCTATACAGATTCCATGTTCAAAAGATAAGTGGGTTTTTCGAAGGGTGTGAGTTCCATCACATACCTCGGATTGAAAATGAGGCAGCAGATACGCTGTCCAAGTTAGGCTCATCCCGACAGCCAATCCCGCCAAATGTTGCTTTGGAGCACCTGAGAAAACCATCTATCATGTCGTCGCCTGAATCAGACTCAATTTATATCCCGGCACTATCCGGATCAAGAGTTGTACCTATGGAGGTAGAGTGGGGGAGCACCTCTGCAAACCCGGGGACTACTTCGGCGAACCCGGGGACTGCCACGGCAAACCCGGGGATTGCCTCAGCAAACCCGTGGACTGGTCGCCTGACCCGGCGGGAGTTATGTCGGTGGATGCGATGGAAATTGATGAGGAACCGTTTCCCGTCTGGACCATACCAACTTGGGCCAAGCTAATTTTTGATTTCCTGAAAGAGGGAACCTTGTCGTATGATGAGATAATCTCAAGGCAGATCCAGAGAAGGGCAAAGGCCTATACAATTATCAACGCTGAACTATACAAAAGAAGTGTGACAACAGTACTGCAGCGGTGTGTTGATCTGGAGGAAGGACTTGACATACTCCGGGATATTCACCAAGGGGAATGTGGCCATCATGCCTCCTCAAGGGCCTTAGTGGAAAAAGCTTTCCGGCATGGATTCTATTGGCCAAGTGCTTTGGAGCAAGCAGAGGATCTGGTGAGAAAATGCAATGGCTGTCAAAGATATGCCACGAAAACTCATTTACCAATGTCGGAGATGAAAACTATCCCCATTACCTGGCCATTTGCTGTATGGTGCCTAGATATGGTAGGACCATTTAAGCCGACTAAAGGAGGGATGACCCATATCCTAGTCATGGTTGACAAGTTCACCAAATGGATTGAAGTGAAACCAATTCGGAAATGTGATGGGGCAACAGCAGTAAGATTCCTCAAGGATATAATCCTGAGATATGGCTGTCCCCATAGCATCATAACTGATAATGGAACAAATTTCGCTGAAGGAGCATTTGTGAGGTTCTGCCAAGAAAAGAAGATCCGGCTAGATGTCGCCTTAGTCGCCCACCCCGCATCAAATGGGCAAGTGGAAAGAGCCAACAGACTGGTATTGTCCGGGATAAAACCCCGGCTCATAGAGCCGCTGCAAAGATCAGCGGGGTGCTGGATAGAAGAACTACCAGTGGTACTATGGAGTTTAAGAACAACTCCAAATCAATCAACAGGCTATACGCCATTCTTTCTGGTATATGGGGCAGAAGCTGTATTACCAGTCGGCATAGAGCATGATTCGCCAAGAGTCACCCAATACATAGAAGCCAAAGTGCACGAAGCCCGGCAAAATGATGTTGATCTGCTGGAAGAAGCGAGAGAATTGGCCTTGTCCAGATCCGCCATATATCAGCAAAATCTCTAATGCTATCATAGCCAAAAAGTAAACCGTCGAGTCTTCCGGGAAGGTGACCTGGTACTCCGGATGATACAGCGCACAGCTGGCATGCATAAGCTATCCCCTCCATGGGAAGGACCTTTCATTGTAAGCAAAGCCTTGCACAATGATTCCTACTATCTTATTGATGCACAACCCCAGGAAAAGAACAAGGCGGACATGTCCGGAGAGGAATCTAAGCGACCATGGAATGTAGCACTACTTCGTCCTTTCTACACCTAACAAAGAGGTGAATGTATCCGAGCTACTCATATGTCGGTATGTATGTCGGCAATGAGCTTATTAATAAAACTTTGGCACCCCAAGCAGAGACTCGGGGACTACCGTAATAATTGTCTCTCATTTTCGTATTTCTATGTCGGTTGGCTTAAGTCTCTTATATCTTAGTCGGGTTAGTAATGTGTGAGCACCAACAACCCAACTCTTCGACTTTGCTGTTGTCCAACAAGAATTGGCTTCATGGTAAGCAAGAGAACAAGTTTGGTATGGCAAAGCACATGAAAAACGACTAAGGAAAAGAACTTAAACGAACCGACATTGGTTATTTTGACTAACCCTTAGTTTATTATATTCATTAAATGCCGGATCATTTTGAGCTAGTCTCAAAGTTTCAAGTATTATTAAATCAATTTTTTGAACCTCGGACTCGTAAGTCGAAAAGCCGAATCAAGGTAGACACGAGCCGAGTCAAAAATTGGGGGAACAAGAAAACGAAACTCGGGGACTTCGCCCACGATAATCCAACATTAAGAACTTAGTTCCAAATGATAAGTTGTAGCACAACCAAAATAAAGTATTCAAATACACTTCCGCCTGGCATTCCGGGGATCTGACGAATATGATAAGTGTTTTTAAGGAGCAGGAGCAGCAGCCAAATCGTCAGCCGAAGGAGGTGGCACTTTGGAGTTTGGGGGAGGGACGCTAGGCTCAGCTTCATCCTTAGGGACGACCTTGCCATCCTTCGGGTCTTCAGCCTCGTCGCCAAGCTCAGAGGCCTCACCCTCACTCCCTTCTTCATTCTCTTCATCTCAAGAAGCAACTTCATCATCAAAAACGTCGAGATAACTCGGCCCTTCATTCCAAGCGTGGAAGGAGTATTGAATAAGCTTTTTGGCACAGGCTTTGCGGCACGCGATCCAATCCGGATCTTCACACCACTTAGACCCAGTATGCATGCGAGTAAGCAATCCCAGATCAATTCCTTCATACCACGAAAGGACAAACTGCAAGGCAATGTCAGCCCCAGCCCGTGCAGCAGATTCACGCCACAGATGCAGTTGCGTGTCGCACTCTATTAATTTGGCTATGAAAGCCGAACTTCTTTTTGGAATGGTCTAAGTGGGCCAGAGGGAGCTGAACATCCGCATCGCAGCTAGCATGATGTCAGCACCATAGTTCTTTACCAATTCCAGGCGAGCAGCAAGGCTAACAAGCAGATCCTCTATCGAATAAGGGACGGACCCGGATCTAGGACCCGTAGGAACACCATGTTGATCACGGGACCGAGTTACGGCAGCGCTAGCAAGAGTGTCACTTTCTAGAAATTTGCCTGAGAACAGAGGAGACAGTGAGCAAAAGCACCAAACCTAGAGGAAGGAAAAATAAGCAAGGGCAAAGAAACTCACGGGAAATCTGGAAAAGGAGGCGCTGGAGCTCGGCATCAATGTTGGCATTGCTGGCCTGGAGTTTCTCATATTCGGAGGTTAACAACGTAAGTTTTACGTCGGCTTCCTCCAACATATCCTTGTCCTTGGAAATTTTAGTCATCAAACGCTCTTTTTCCTCGGCAAACTCCTGGTCCGCCTTCTCCAGCTCAGTCTTGTGGAGGTTTTTGAGCCTCCGGATTTCGGCATTCAGCCGTGTAATTTCTAAGTCCTGGAGCTGCAATCGAGCTATCTCTTCATCCTTTTTCTTCAGCTCAGCCTCATGCTTCCCTGCTTGTTCGAGGAAATGGGTCATCATTTTAGGCATAGTAACGCTGTCTTCAAGAGCAACTGCAACAACGGCATAATCCGGAGAAACCGAATTATAAATGTCTACCGGGTAAAGAAAGGAGCGTATAGTGATCGTGCGAAGGAGATAAGATTACCTTTGATCTCAGCTTCAACCTCGTCTACATGGTTCGGATAACAAATTAAAACGGACCACAGACAACTCGAATGAACGAAAACGGAAGAAGAAAAGGTCTAAGTAAGGAACATTACCCTTCTTCTAGTAATCTTCCAGGAGTTTGCCATAACGCGCACAAAGGTCCTTATAGGAGTCCAGAAGACGCTAGAACTCAGTGGATCGGCGGTTAGTGGTAATCTGAAACAAGCAACACGATGTCAAGATCAAAAGTAAGATAAAGAAATATTCAAAGTCCACAAGATCCGGGCCAAGTGGAGCTTAAGCCGGCTCTAGGTGTGTGTGGATATTCGAAGTCTACAAGATCCGGGCCAAGTGGAACTTAACCCGACTCTAGGTGTGTGGATATTCGAAGTCTACAAGATCCGGGCCAAGCGAAACTTAACCCGACTCTAGGTGTGTGGATATTTGAAATCTACAAGATCCAGGCCAAGCGGAACTTAACCCGGCTCTAGGTGTATAGATATTAAAAGTCTACGAGTTCCAAGCCAAGTGGAACTTAACTCGGCTCTAGGTGTGTGGATATTCAAAGTTTACAAGATCCGGACCAAGTGGAACTTAACCCGGCTCTAGGTGTGTGGATATTTGAAGTCTACAAGATCCGAGCCAAGTGGAACTTAACCCGGCTCTAGGTGTGTGGATATTCGAAGTCCACAAGATCCGGGCCAAGTGGAACTTAACCCGGCTCTAGGTGTGTGGTTATTCGAGGTTTACAAGACCTGGGCCAAGTGGAACTTAACCCGACTCTAACTTTATCACTATTTGAAATTGCTAAGGATGAAAACTAAATTCTCTAGGAGCATCCGACCGAGTTACAAGTTACTCCCTCGGAGGCTCGGGGACTAGGGGATATATATAAAGTGCTCAGCTATACAAGGTACTAACAGTAAATGAAAAGAATTACCTCCATCATCCGGCTAGCCAAAGAGATGGCCTTGGTAGCGGAGTTCATCTGTGCACTGAACTCGGCTGGGCCAAACTTCTCCGGCAGATCATCTTGTGGGTCGATGAATTCAACGTTATTCCAGTTCTTCACGTACTCCAGGAGCAGTGGACTGTAGCTTTCGCCGCTGGGAGAGTAGTTTGCCACAAGGCCTTTGACATGGGCCTCTCGCCTGGTGGATTGAGCTGCAGCAAGGCTGGTATGCAGAACCAGCTGCCTACTACCCTCTGATCCGGCAGCCTGTGACCCAAAGGAGATACCTTTAGCTGATCCGGCAGCTTTCTTGAGCTTGCCGGATGAGGCCTGAGGAGCTGGCTAGAAAATATCCGCGACCGAGGGAGTTGATCCAGAGGGAGCTAACGGGGCCTTCCTCTTGGGAGGCTTGGTGGAACCTGTTGGTGCTGTTGCTGCTGCTGGTGCTGTTGCTGCTGGTGCTGGTATTGCTGGTTTGGAGGAGACTGGAACATGGGAGAAACTTGATTGGGGCAGTGCCGATGGAGCTGGCACCTCATCACTTGGCGCTAGGGCTAAAGAGGAACTGGGAGAACAGGCATCGCTGTATCCGAAGCTGCCCCACTACCCCCCGCGCCAACATTGCCCTCCTCATGACGAGGTGGGCTCTGGTCAGGCGTAGCCACGGAGCCCTCTTGGATAGGGCTGAGTAGGCGAGTGTCGTCATCGCGGGGGGGGGGGGGGGGGAGGTTTAGGCGCCCTCCGGACCGTGCTCTTGGCGGCCGGCTTAGTCGAGGCTTTCACCCTGGACTTCTTCTGCCTCTTCTTGGGCGGCGGCACCTCCGAAGCTATGGCCGAGGCAGCCTCGCGCTTCTAGGAAGAAGCAGGGGCTAGACCACTAGTGGCGAGGGGAGGAACCTCGTGGACCTGACCGGCCGGGCTAGCTGAAGATTCGGACATAACCAGATGCGCGTAAGAGATGGGAACCAGAACAAGTACCTCCACGACCTCAATGTCCGAGTCATCGTCATTTGGCCAATCCCTTAGAGAAGAGGCCTTACCAGCATTGCGTTTGACGACGTCTGGGGTAGGCAGAAAGGTCTCTGGATCAGGCTCCTCCTCATCCTCCTTGGTGTGGTCTGGTACCCACTTGCTCGCCAGCACCTCACCATCCTCTAGTGGCTGCTGGAGGAATCGCTGAGAACAAGACAACAATTGCCAAGTTATGAAAGTAAACCGACATATAGAGAAGATCCGGAAAATAGTAAGAAGTAAGTTTACCTTTGGAGGAGGGTTGTCCCGGGTGAAGGGCTCGATCCCCCATTCCCAATCTTCGGTGAATTCCTTCTCCACATTGAAAATTGACTTAACCTGGCGGTAAACCACCGAGCTATCAAGCTCGAAAGATGAAGTCCGGTGGGGGTCGAGGGGGCCGCTCAAGTAACATATCTCGTGGGCTCGCTTCTGAAGGGGGGAGACCCGGCTGCGGACAAAAGTAATCATGATGTCCTCCCCCCCGCTTCTCCTTGAGCGTCTCCTTGATCCGACGCTCCACCTAATTCGCCAGGGCTGTGGGTCGCTTGGGAATGCTCTCCCAAAGCGAGGTATCTGGAGGGCCAAGCTTGAAGGGGAGGAGCCGGATCAAGTCCTCATCGGTGGTGTTCCGGACGTAGAAGAAGGTCCGGGCCCAGCCTTTGCAGGACTCGAGTCCAGTGACCCGGGGGAATGCGGAGTTCTTGCGAGGAGAAATGGAGGCAGCACCGCATTGGGTCAGGTGCTTATCCTCTAGAGCAAGCTCCTTATCCGGAACCACGTTCCTCCGGAGACCGAAGAACTTGATCCAAAGTTCCTTGGTTGGCCAAAGGCCAATGTATCCCTCAATGCCAGAGGCAAAGGAGGACAAAGAAGTGATGGCATTGGCGGGGAGATGATGCGGTTGCATTTTGTAGGTAGAAATGAAATCGAAAAAGAAATCTGAGGTAGGAAGGCCGAAGCCACGCTAAAAATGTGAAAGAAAAACAACATATTCCCCAGGATTGGGGGAAGGAGAAATCTCACCGGAGGCGAGGCGATAGGCGACGCCGACGGGGATGCGGCGTGTGGCATGGAGCCAGTCCAAGTAGTCCTCGCAGACGAACGCGCCATCCCAGCAGCCACGCTCGCGGCCCTCTGCCTCTTCCTCCTGCTGCGCCACCATGGCTGCTTCCTCCTCAGTCATGGTGGACTCAAGGTCTTCGAGAGAGAAATCGGAGTAGAAGTAACCAGAGGAGGGGAAACGAGAAGCGCAAGGCCCCGTGATGAAGATCTTGAGCAGGAACGGCGGCGCAGGCGCAAGGTGCTGCCTATGCACGGTCACGACGGTGTTGGTGCAACGAGGAACTAGCGGTGGCGGCAAGGTTACAGTGAAAGAGAAAGGAGGCTGGGAAGCGCAGAGAAAATGGGGAACTTCCCCAGAGGTTGCCCCAGACCCTCTACTTAACCGTGCAACGGGCGCGCAGTGGGATCCTTTGTCGTTGCCACGCCACACGCAACGGGCGTTTACGCGGCCGAATCAGCCAATCAGAGCGTGGCCACAGCAAGGGCCACAGGAGAAGAGGATCCCATGACGTGATGTAATGTTACAGTTAACGAGGCGCCGCAGTGAAGGGACGTGCGCAACAGTTATTCCTGACATTGCGACAGTAACCGGCGCATTAAATGCACGTAGCCCTTAAAATGAGGCAAAATGATGATTACCCTCCACGTAGGATGTGGGGAAGCGTACAAGGGAAGGAACGGTAACCCGGATAAACAGGCAAAAACCTGGCCAGCAAGGAATAACTCAGGATGAGCCAAGGGATCCCCAGAGGGGAAGCCTCGGGTTACTGGATAAACTCGGCCAAAGAGGCAGAGATCTGGTTATGGGAACCTGCTGTGGCCTTAACAACCAAAAGTTGCTAAGACCGCACCAGCTTCGGGGACTAATGTTGGGGGGATACCCCCGGGTAGGGTGACACGGGTATAAAGGCCGAGTTAGCCGGGGTACGACACGGTCCAAGCAAGTGCTGACCGAGTCACCTCAAGGCAGGCCGAACCACAGAATGACCTGGCCCGTGGATCATCTCCTTGACTGTAGTCCGACCGACATAAAATATATGCCGACCATGTTTGTCTGTCTATTTTTCAAGTAACTTGATAGCCGGATTAGCCACATGCTAGCCGGACTATCTTGCGTCTTCCAAGAGAAGGAATCCCCCGCTGGTCAAAAGGTGGCTTTATTAGCTGTAGCGTGAGCGAAGCAAAGCAAAGAGGAGGACCAGCGGGTCAGAGGCCACAAAGGTGACGTGGGCAGTGTCTGCTGATGTAGCCCGTGTTTGGTGATGCTTAAAGACAAAGATTACGCTGTGGGTTACGTCCAAAGCTCGGACGATCCGTTAAAGAGAATAAAGAAGCATCTAGCTTTAGGCGAGGAGCATATTATCCAAATATGCTGCCATGTGTGCCCTAATATTGTAACCCGGGCTCCCCTATATAAGGAGCACTGGGGCCTCCATAGAGGGGGATCGATCATTTTCCCTGTCTAAGGTAGAACTCTAGAGCTAGTTTCTAGGGAGTAAGAGACCTAGTCTCCTTCTTACCAAGAGCTTGAAGAGGACTGATACGTCCATTTTGCATCACTATTCTACGTCATAATTCACTATTATTCATTGATATATTTCATATTAAGAGATGATACTTATGTAATTTCACCTGTTTTTGCATGGTTGATGACTTTTGGAGCATGGACCACTGCAGTCAGGATTCTGATGGAAAAGGTGTTGTTTGGAGGCAAAATTCGTGAAGATCAGAAAATCCGGAAAAATATACAGAAAATCCTATTTTTCCAGAAGACGAAGGCTGCCAGAAGGAGGAGTGGAGATGGGCCACAGGGGGCCCACACCACCCCCTGGCGCGGGCCAGCCTAGGCCGCGCCGCCAGGTGGTGTGGCCGCCCTGGCCCACCTTTGGCTCTTCCCTCTGGCGTATATAATCCTCCCGAAACCCTAATACTCGGGTAGCGACCACAGAAAGATTCTGCCGCCTCTGCGGGGTGGAAAACACCGAGAGAGAAAGATCTCTCCGGCAGACAGATTTCTACCGGAGGAATTCCTTCCTAGAGAGGGGAGATTATCGCCATCAACACCACCATCAAGCTGGACTTCATCGGGATCATCACCATCATCACCACCACCATCATCACCATCATAACCCTCATCACCATCTCCATATTGCTGTAACAATTGAGTTGAATCTTGCATTAGCTCTGAGGGGAAACTTTCTCGGTGTTGATTACTCTTTGTAGTTGATGCTATTGAGTGAACCATTGGATTATTGTTTATGTTCAGATTGTTATACATCATTATTCCATCTCTGATCATGATCCATATGATGTCTTGTCAGTAGTTCGTCTTGTTCTTGAGGACATGGGAGAAGTCATGTTGTTAGTAGTGGAATTGTGTTGAGAAAGATTCGATAGTTTGATATTTAAGGTGTGGTGTACTTCTTCTAGTGGTGTCATGTGAATGTTGACTACATGACACTTCACTTATATGGGCCTAGGGGAATGCATTGTGTATTTGGCTACTAATCGTAGGGGTTGCCGGAGTGACAGAAACCTGAACCCCCGTTAGGAAACCATTGCACAAGGGACGTAAGGGTCTTAGAGTTTAAAGGCTGGTTAGGTTTCTACCTTAATTACTTTCTTGTACTTACGGATGTTTGCAAGGGGTATAATCACAAGTATGTATTAGTCCTAGGAAGGTCGGTACATTAGCACTGGTTCACCCACACAACACTTAGCAAACTAAAGAAGATTAATCAACTATATGAAGCAAAAGCACTATTACATTGCAAATGTATCTATAATTTTTGATGTTCCATGCTTGGTTTTATCTACTTTCTTGTGTTTTGTCCACACTTTGGAGTACTTTTCATATGATTTCTTGGACTAACCTATTAACAAGATGCCATAGTGCCGTTGCTTTTCTCGCTTGTTTTGGTTCCAAGAAGTCGAAAATGAATATTCTCGAATTGACGGGCAAAAGCCAAAGTTGATATTTTCGGAAGACTCATGGAGCAGTATGAGAGTCCGAGAGGGCTGTGGTGGCCACACCACCCCATGGCGCTGGGTCCCCAGTGCGCAGCCCTGGCCGCCCACCGACCTTGCCCTCTGGCCTATAAGAAGCCTCCCGAGGCATAAACCCTAAATAATCAAGCCTCCAGCCACGAAAAGTTCCGCTATGCCGCCGCCACCGAAGGGGAGATTTGGGGGACAGAAAGTCTCTGTTCCGGCACCCTGCCAAGACGGGGAAGTGCCCCCGGAGCCATCTCCATCAATCTCCACCGCCATCTCCATCACCATTGCTGATTCCCATGATGAGGAGGGAGTAGTTCTCTCTCGAGGCTAAGGTTCTACCGGTAGCTATGTGTTCATCTATCTCTCTATGCATGATCTTATTGAGATCATGAGCTTGTAATCTATAGATCTACCTTGCTACTCAAGTGCTTTAATAGATCTTTGCTCTCCCCATGTGTGTGAAAGTGACAGCGTGCACACCATGGTGGCACTTAGGCTAGAGATTACAAATACTTGTTATGAGTTATATTTGGAGTTGGATGTCTTTATGAAATTGTGGTGTTTGTTGGACTCATCTAGTACTCAAGGTGACAGTGTGGGGTTTTCTAGATGGGAAAGACTTACTTTGAGGTGTGTTGTTATAGCCCTACCATGGATTAGAGTGTCCAACCGGAGAGTAGTTAAGAGTAGTATCATAAAGAGAAGATATTTATATGAGAGTGTTCACTAGTGAAAGTATGATCCCTAGGCCTTGTTTCTAGCATTGAAACACCGTTTGCAACTAGATCTGTTACATGTTTGCTTGCTGCCATCTTTATTTCAGTTTTACTTTAGTCTTTTCCACGCCATCAAGCTATTTTCTATCACCGTTACCACTTATAATTATCTATACCACTTGTATTTCACTATCTCTTCGCCGAACTAGTGCACCTATACACGTGACAAGTGTATTGGGTGTGTTGGGGACACAAGAGACTTCTTGTATCTTGATTGCAGGGTTGCTTGAGAGGGGATACCTTTGACCACTTCCTCCCTGAGTTCGATAAACCTTGGGTGATCCACTTAAGGGAAAACTTGCTGCTGTTCTACAAACCTCTGCACTTGGAGGCCCAACAACTGTCTACAAGAATAGAAGTGCGTAGACATCAAGCTATTTCTGGCGCCGTTGCAGGGGAGGTAAGGTAAAAGGTACTCACATCCTCCAGTGTGAGTGCTCGAAGTTATTTCCTTTAGATTCTGCAATTTTGTCTTTTTGTTTCTTGTTTTCACTAGTTAGGCTTAATGGAAAACAACAACAAAATTAGAGAGCTTTATAGTATTTATCTTGAGTTAGGACATGAAGTGTTTGAAGAGAAAATTAAAAAACCTATGGAACTTTACTTGCATGCTAATAGCAATGTTGTTAGTATGAATTCTTCGGACACCATTATTGCTAATGCTATGGAAAAGTCTAAGCTTGGGGAAGCTAGTTTTTATGAAAATGATCTTTTTAGTTCCCCAGCTTTGGAAGATAGCTATTCTATTGCTTATGATGATACCAAACCTCCAATATATGATGATTACAATGATGAATATGTTATTTTCAGTCCACCTACTATTGAGGAGAAAATTAATTATGATTACAATATGCCTCCTATATTTGATGATTATGGTGATGAAAATAATAATGATAGCTATTTTGTTGAATTTTCTCCCACTGCAATCAATAAGAATGACTATGCTTATGTGGAGGGTAATAATTATTTTATGCATGTGGCTCATGATAAGAATGTTTTATGTGATAGTTATATTGTTAATTTTATTTATGATGCTACTTAAAGTTATTATGATAGAGGGAAACATGGTTTTATGCATCTCGATAATATTAGGTTTCCCCTCTTTATGTTGAAAGTCTTGAAGTTGCACTTATTTTGCCTTCCTATGCTTGTTGCTTTGTGCTTTCATGACTTGTTTCTTTACAAGATTCCTATGCATAGGAAGTGGGTTAGACTTAAATGTGCTTTGAATTTGCTTCTTGATGCTCTTTTTTACTTCAATTCATATTTCCTATGTGAGCATCTTCTCAAACTATCATGCCTAACTTAAAGGCGTTAAAGAAAAGTACTTGTTGGAAGATAACCCAAGAGTTTTAGATGAGTCTTGGAAGTTATTACTTCTGTAATAACCGCTCCTTATCCTTTTTATTTGCTTTTTGTGCCAAGAGTAACCTCTAATGAGAGAGAAATAATGATTGGGAAAGTTGCTGTCCCGAAACAGATTTTTGTGCTTCACCGTAAAAATTCGTGAGAGAGCTCTGTATGTCGGATTGAGCTGTAATTGTTTGTGCTTCTTACCCAGGTTGTTATCTAACTTTCGTTAGTTCAACACTTTTTGATTTGAGCAACACAAGGTCTTCGAAAAAATTCGTCTTTACCTGCTGGTCTGTTTTGACAGATTTCTGCCATTTTCTGCATTTGCTTCTTGTGGGTTCCTTTTTGAGTTCTTTTGGGGAATTGAGCTTTTTTAAGGAAGTGCTACAGTAGCTAGTGTTCTAATGGAAGTTTATTTGGTGTTATAACTTAACCTTGAGACTTATTTATCTTAAGTGCACTAATGTTGCTAATAAAGATTGTTGAAGTTTTGTATGAAGGAAAAATTTCAGGTGTATGGATGGAATGAGTAATGAGATGAAAGATGGACTAAAGCTCAAGCTTGGGGATGCCACGTGTGTCACCCCAAGAAATATCCAAGAAGTACAAGCATAAAAGCTTGGGAATGCCCAAGGCATCCCCTTCTTCATCAATAAAAATCCCAGGTTCCTTCCAAACGCTTCATTTTTATTGTTTCATGTACAGTTGTGTTGTTCTTGGAGCGTCTTCTTTTTCGTTTTCGTTTTGGGTTTTTGTTTGCTTGGTTTTCTTAGTTTGCTGAATAAATTGGTTGGACCCCCTCTTTCATACATTGGTTTTCAAATAGTTTGGTTTGGATTGGAAAAGAGTAGGAAAGTTCATGCTTAAGTGGTAAAGAGAGTTTGTTTTTGACTGTGGCCTATGCTTTGTCATGCCATGCTTGATATTGTTTTGGCTTTATGCTTAGTATTCTTTGCTGTAGCATGACTTTTTATAAACAATTGAGATTGCTTAATGTGCCTTGGATGAATCATGCGTTGTTTTAGCATATTAAAGCATAGTATAGTGGTATTCTCCTTTGATGCTTTATTTGGGTTGACTTGGCACATGCTCACACCATGTTATGACTATCTCAAGTCACCATAGCCTTTATGATCCTTTAGTTTTCAACTTGTAGTATCATTTTATGCTTTGATCAATGATGTTTTGTTGCTCTGCATGATTATGGCCATTATTGCTCTCTTAGTTTGTCGCTCCCAGTATTTTGCTAGCCTCCACAACAAAGTATGAGTTCCACTCATGCATCCAACTCCCTAAACCAAGTTATTCCAAAGAGTCCACCATACCTACCTACTAGCTTATGCTATTCCAAGTATATTCATGCTTTTGTTTATCTTCCACTTGTTATGAGAAAACTAGTGATTAAAGCTCTCACGAACTTGATGGCACACTTTACTTTACCTGCCCTTAATAAACTTGAACCATTGTGTCTTCTATGTTGTATATGCTTGCACTTATTTGTTGGGAATTAGCAGAACCATGCTTTCATGGGGAACGCTTTCAACATTTCACTTGGTACTTGTACCTAGTTGATATCATGTTCTTTTGTATATGGATGTCGTCGGTGTGAAATGAAAGGGGAGCTTGTAAGTCCATGGAGTTATGTATATGTGTTAGAGAAACGCCTGGGCCGCTGGTCTAATCCGTGCTTACATGGTGGAAACCTGCAGCGTAACCATAATGAGCTGTCTATGAAGCATTCTTCTTATAAAAAAAAGAGTCCTATATTGGGAAAAAAAGAGAAAAAAAAGATATACTATGAAAAGAGGAAAGAGAGAAAAAGCACCATATTCCCATGGTAAATAAGAAGAATGCTGAGATGCTTGTTGTCTGCTTGCCTTGTCATTTTGATATGGGGATTCTTCTGTATCATCGGGAAAGGGGTACCCGTTGGCGGTTCTCTATGATACACATGTACTTACGATGACAAGAACTTATAGGTGACTAAACTTGAGTAGCATGAGGAGCGGCCCTTGTATACAAGGGACATGAGAATCATGACTTATACTTCGTCAAGCATGTACACCATAGTTTGTTCACTTTAACCTTAATCACTTCAAGATGCTTATGATAGGGGCAATGAGAGCTGAAAGCTATAAGTACCATAATTTTTGGAAGCTCTTTATGAGACTTGAATCCCTACTTCCTTTTACAAAAGGCCTTTCTTCCACCATTATATTGAGTCTCCACCTTCTATCTTTATGCACTTACTTTGAGAGCATAGTGGCCATTCTTAGTTATATGTGTATTGTCCCAAGACTAGTTGATTGATGCATACTTTGATATTGCTTGTTTTAAACTATTGTATCTAGTCACTCTTATGAACTTTGAAGGTGTCCTATGCATTTATATTTGCTACTCCATGAGGGACAGGCTGAATACTATTATGCTATGTTTTCTTTATGTGAAACAAACAAATGTCTTGCAAAGCATTGTTATTCATGAATCTTTTGTTTGTGCCTTTTCATGTTGCATCATAGTTTCTTTGCTTATTGCTAGAACTTTGTCTTTCATGTTATGATTGAAGTACTATGATCCCAGCTTTGAATGTTTTACAAATACTTTGATCAAGTCTTTGATGGTGCATGTCACCTCAAAAATTATTCTTTCTTTTTATCACTTACCTACTCGAGGACGAGCAGGAGTTAAGCTTGGGGATGTTGATACATTGCAAATGTATCTATATTTTTTGATGTTCCATGCTTGGTTTTATCTACTTTCTTGTCTTTTGTCCACACTTTGGAGTACTTTTCATATGATTTCTTGGACTAACCTATTAACAAGATGCCACAGTGCAGATTGCTGTTTTTCCTGTTTTGGTTCCAGGAAGTCAGAAAATGAATATTCTCGGAATTGGACGGGGCAAAAGCCAAAGTTGATACTTTCCCGGAAGACTCACGGAGCTAGAAGGAGAGTCGGAGAGGGGCCACAGGGTGGCCACACCACCCCATGGCGCGGGTCCCCCCAGGCCGCGCTAGGGCATGGTGTGGGCACCCTGGCCTCCCACCGACCTTGCCCTCTGGCCTATAAGAAGCCTCCTGAGGCATAAACCCTAAATAATCAAGCCTCCACACAAAGTTCCTCCATGCCGCCCACGCCAATCAAGGGGAGATTCGGGACAGAAAGTCTGTTCGGCACCTGCCGGGAGGAAGTGCCCGAGCCATCTCCATCGATCTCCACCGCCATCTCCATCACCATTGCTGATTCCCATGATGAGGAGGGAGTAGTTCTCTCTCGAGGCTAAGGGTTCTACCGGTAGCTATGTGTTCATCTCTCTCTCTATGCATGATCTTATTGAGATCATGAGCTTGTAATCTATAGATCTACCTTCCTACTCAAGTGCTTTAATAGATCTCTGCTCTCCCCATGTGTGTGAAAGTGACATCATGCACACCATGGTGGCACTTAGGCTAGAGATTACAAATACTTGTTATGAGTTATATTTGGAGTTGGATGTCTTTATGAAATTGTGGTGTTTGTTGGACTCATCTAGTACTCAAGGTGACAGTGTGGGGTTTTCTAGATAGGAAAGACTTACTTTGAGGTGTGTTGTTATAGCCCTACCATGGATTATAGTGTCCAACCGGAGTGTAGTTAAGAGTAGTATCATAAAGAGAAGATATTTATATGAGAGTGTTCACTAGTGAAAGTATGATCCCTAGGCCTTGTTTCTAGCATTGAAACACTGTTTGCAACTAGATCTGTTACATGTTTGCTTGCTGCCATCTTTATTTCAGTTTTACTTTAGTCTTTTCCACACCATCAAGCTATTTTCTATCACTGTTACCACTTATAATTATCTATACCACTTGTATTTCACTATCTCTTCGCCGAATTAGTGCACCTATACACGTGACAAGTGTATTGGGTGTGTTGGGGACACAAGAGACTTCTTGTATCTTGATTGCAGGGTTGCTTGAGAGGGGATACCTTTGACCACTTCCTCCCTGAGTTCGATAAACCTTGGGTGATCCACTTAAGGGAAAACTTGCTGCTGTTATACAAACCTCTGCACTTGGAGGCCCAACAACTGTCTACAAGAATAGAAGTGCGTAGACATCAAGCACTTGACACAATTACCATGTGTCCTCGAGAACGTTTGGTCATCTTAAGTAATACAACCGGCTTGTCCTTTGCTGCATAAAGGATTGGGCCACTTGCTGCATTTATTATTACCGTCTTTTGTTTACTCATACTTCGTTTACTTGCTTTATCAAAAACCCTAAAAATCCGTTTGCTAAGTATTTGCAGAGAATTCCTGATCCATACCACTAGCCAGCACCTTCTGCTCCTCATTGGGTTCGAAACTCTTACTTATCGAAAATACTGCGATACACCCCCTATACTTGTGGGCCATCAAGGACTTGTAAACACCATTGTTAGAGAGAATACAAGAACATCTGTGCATGGAATCACCACGTTGTCCCTTCCTGGATTCCTCTAGCACTCATTGGCCCCATCTTTAGCCTCTCCATGGAATCTACCGTGCCACCACCACGATAGGTTATCAGAGCCTCGGGCGAAGGTGACTTGTCATGGCCTATTGATGAAGGTAACCCTCGGCATATGCGGGCTTACTAGAGATGTCGGGGAAGGGCCATCATGGGCCTCGGTAATGGTAAGGACTATGCATGTCCATGCTCAGGGCATGCATTCCCACCTGATCATCATAAGTGAAATGACCAGTATGAGTGTCTAGGGGTTGAATAGGCACTGACTATCATGGTTTTAATTTCTGGTATATAAATTTGTATGTATGAAGGGTGTGGACACGATATGATCTGGGTAATTGGGATGGATTTCATTCTTGAATTACCAATGACTAAGAATCACAAGGATAGATCTGGCTAATTGTGAACCGGTTAATAAACAGTGCACAATTTCTAGATGTGAACCGAAATATAGTTGTGAAAAACTCGCTGACTTGTATATCAAGAAAATCGTAAGTAAGCATAGAGTACCTAAGAAAATAGTATTAGATCGTGGATATGTTTTTAGTTCCGTATTTTGGAGATGATTACATAAAGCACTATGATCTAAACTATATTTTAGTACCACTTATTATCCTCAAACCGGAGGGCAAAATGAAAAAACAAACCAGATTCTTGAGGATATGCTAAGATCTTGTGCTTTGAATTTCAGAGGATCATGGAATGAACATATGCTAATGACGGAGTTTTCCTATAACAATATCTATCAAAATAGTATAAATGTGGCACCTTTCGAAACACTTTATGGAAGAAAGTGACGATCACCTATTTGTTGGTATGAGCATGGGGAATACAAAGAGTTCGAACCCGACTATATCAAGGAACAATACAAGGTGATTGATATCATCTGAGATAGATAGAAAATAGCTCAAAGTAGACAAAAGAGTTACGCTGATCTAAAAACAAGGACTTCGGAACCACAAGTTGGAGACATGGTAGATTTGGGAGTTAGTCTGACTAAAGGAGTTAAGAGATTCAGAGTATGAGGAAAGTTAAGCCCTAGATATATTAGACCATTTAGAATATTGAGATAGATAAGACCGTTAGTTTATGAACTCTAATTACCCAACGAGTTATCAAAAGTTCATAATGTTTTTCACGTATCGCAATTGCGAAAGTGCTTGAAAGAACTCGGTGAACCCTTAGATCACACCCAATTAGAATTAGAATTGGACATTATTTATGAGGAAGAACCATCCAAAATTCTCGAAGAGAATTGGAAACAGTTAATAAACCTTGCAATAAAGTATTACAAGGTTCAATGGAAACATCACCCAAAAAGAGAAGAAACCTCGAAAAAGAGGAAGATTTATGCAAGGACTATCCTCAATTCTTTAGGTATTGAGTTCCGTAACTTCAATACGAAGTTCTTATAAGGGGGAGAGGATCAACCCGAAGAATTGGATACGTGGAAGGCTAGATTTATAATTTGTGCATTTGCATAACGTGCATATAAAATTGAGGTGTAATTTCTTGCTTTTGAAACTAAATGACTAAAGTGTTAAAGTTTAGTCCATTGTTGAGTTAGAAATAGGTTAACCTAGGGAATTAACCTAAATTTAAACATGAAACATTTGAGGATAATAAAAGAGTCTTAAGACTCTTTGAACAAGATAATAAAAGATTCTTAAGACTCAAATACATTCATCCATCAAGATACATCATAAAATAAATCTAAAAGGAACTAGAATAAAACACATAGATTTGAATTCAAAATTGAAGTTTGAATCCGTGAAACTTGAATTCAAATACATGTATACACTTTAAAAGGATTTGAACACATATAAAAACACAAGACAAATATCAAAACTTGAATCTGTATTAATTATAAAATGGATACAAGATTCATTACACAGAAATTACATGAATTGGAAACCTATTACAAACTACAAAAATAAGAGGAAAATCCTATTCTAAAACCTACCTAGTTTTCTCATCTTCATCATCTTATCTTTGCTTCAACCTGAAACACACAAAAAACATTGTGTTGGTTAAAATGTTGGTCCTACCAAAGGTGACACCATTTGATATAGAATCCAGTTCAAAGGATCAAGAACTATTCCTGAACCTTAAACCTAAGGTTTTTTCAAATGCAAATGACAGTAGTGTCGTGGTATTGTCAATGAATACACCATAGGGGGATCCTCACAATGTGTTTAGAGAGATGTGGGGGAAAGGACGGGTAGGTGGTAACACATCTTACTCAGGTATCCCATGACGATGGCAAGATCCTACTCCTGCTTCCAATTACTATAAGAAAAATATGTCAGGTTATAGAGATTGTAGAATTCACTATGTGAGGTTGAGTTTTTCCCTAAAGACTCTTGTAGGTCCGACTTATAAGGCGTGAGAACCTAGGGTTATAGGGTAAAGTCCATACCGGATAGGCTACATAGTCCTTCACTAATACTAACTAGTCTTCATGTCTTGTACTCTAAGGCTCTGACTTCATTTATGTCTATACTGTAGCCTCCTAGTTATCCATCATGGGCCTCCCTTCTGGATTCCCTTAACTGGGTATTCATGGTTGTGAAATATAGCCATCTTTATCCGCGTTTAAATCTTAGTCAAGAAATTGACCAATTGACACTCTAGACTTGCTACTAATGACTAATTATTGCAAAGATGTGCAAATCCTTCTCTTGATTTGTGATGTGCAGGAAACCATGCCCTTATAACAAGATCAGAAGCAATTACTAAAGAATATGTTGTTACCAACACAACCAAGTCAACCAGGGTGAAAATGCGTTTCCAGGAGGTGTAACGAGCATCGGTACGGGCGAGGTCTGCCCGTACCGTCTACCCGTACTACACTCTAGCGCCTTCCTTAGCTCAAACCAAGCTACTTATATGAAGGTAGCAACACCATTCGAGGAGAGACACACCCTCTAGCCGCCACAGAACCCATTCATTCAGATATCATCCACCATCCACCGAAGGAGATCCACACCACCATAGTTCATCCTCTTCATCTCCTACCTCCTTCATAGCCACAACTACTGTCTTGTAATAAAGATCTTATGAATTGGCAACCATTATAAGAATATTTGATTTTAATCTAAGTATTTTGCTGATGATTCATATTGTTGATCTTGTTATTATGAGTGAGTAGTCCTCACGGGCTACGGGTTGGGGTGAAGCCTCGCAGCATGTGCATCTAATTCTATGGGAATATTGTGTAGTGATTAAATAGGAGCTTTGTTATCTTGTATCTTTGTATCTACCTTGATCCTAGGACTTGTAGGTACCCAAGACCCCACAGATTGATCAAGGTGTGAGGGGAGATGAGTGGAGAATGGTGTTTGACACGTGAAACCCCAGTGACAGCAAGAGGAAGTACTGTATTGATGTCTCCCAAGTGCAGGAGATAAATTGTAGTACCTTTCAATAAGAAAAGGTTGTCGAGCCCACGAGGAGCTGAAGGTATTGGTTAGCAAGTTTGACAAGTAAAACTATAAAAGATGAAGTGATTTGTGTGTTTTAGGTTTGTAGTTTGCAGTAATGTAAATTGCTAAAAGTAAATTGCAGTAAATAGATGCTCTTAATAAGAGAACGCCCAATCCTCTATGCAGCAAGAGGACAAGCTCAAGTGTGTGCTTATATGTGACAAGCATTCCCGAGGGCGACATAGATTTACTTAGCATAAATATTTCTACACAACATGGTGAATATCTTGTCAAGTTTAGTTTTCTTAGGGCGGAGCCTAGTTTAGGTGCAACCATAGAAATGACAAAATACACCCTTATGATGGGTCCTATGATGGCCCAAGATATCTCGAGCTCGTTGGGGAACCCCAAGAGGAAGGTATGATGAGCACAGCAGCAAGTTTCCCTCAGTTATGAAACCAAGTTTATCAAACCAATAGGAGCAAGGAAACACCTCCAAGGTGTTGTTGCCAACTTGGAATCCTGCACAACACAATCACAGAACTTTGCCCCAACTTACAGTGAGGTTGTCAATCTCACCGGTTTTGCTGAAAACAAAGGATTAAACATATTGTGTGGAAGAAAGTAAAAGCTTGCAGAAAGTAAACAGAAAGCAGTAAACAGTTGTAGATTGATGGTAAAAGAAAGGACAGGGGTCCATAGTTCACTAGTGGTGCTTCTCCTTAAGATAGATGACATGTTGGGTGAACAAATTACAGCGGGGCAATTGAGAAACATCGAGAAAGCATACATGCATATACTAATCATCTTTACTCCTATGAGATTTGATTAGGCATTACAACATTATACATAGACCGTAATCCAACTGCATCTATGACTAATAATCCACCTTCAGGTTATCAATCCGAACCCCCTCCAGTATTAAGTTGCAAGCAACAGATAATTGCATTACACATTGCGTGTAAAGTAAACAATACGATTGTTTTATGAACAAAGGATTGCTATTTTCTCCCTAGTAGCAACAGCACATCTAGTACCTTAGAGATTTCTGTCACTTCCCCAGATTACTAGAGGCATGAACCCACTATCGAGCATAAATACTCCCTCTTGGAGTTGCTAGCATCTACTCGGACAAGATATCTACTAACAACAGAGAGCATGCAAGATCACAAATAACAAAGACATGATAGAATCAATAATCAATCTGAAATAGCATCACAATATCCATCGGATCCCCGCAAACACAACATGTATGATTACAAATAGATGATCTTGATCATGAACGAAGCTCACAAGATCTAGACATGGTAGCACAAAGGAGAAGAACCAACCATCTAGCTACTACACGGACCCATAGTCCAGGGATGAACTACTCACGCATCACACCGGAGGCTTGCATGGTGATGAAGAAGGCCTCCAGAGTAAATTCTCCCCTCCGGCAGGGTACCGGGAAGAGCTTCATATCCCTCCCGATCTAGGGATGGAGATGACGGCGGCTACAGACTCTTTCATGGAATTCTGATCGGGTACTTAGCGTTTCTGTATCGGAGGCATCTTATAGGCGAAAGGGGAGGCCGAGGGGGTGCCTTAGGCGGCCACACCACCCCCTGGTGTGGGTCAGGCCTGGCCGCGCGGCCAGGTGGTGTGGCAGCCCTCTGGCCCCTCTCCGTCTCGTATTCTGGCTCCGTGTCCCCCTCAGTGAAATACTGACTTTGGCTTTTGTCCCGTCCAATTCCGAGAATATTCATTTTCTGACTTTCCTAGAACCAAAAACAGTAGAAAATAGGCAGCTGGCACTGTGGCATCTTGTTAATAGGTTAGTCCAAGAAAGTGTACAAAAAGTACTCCAAAGTGTGGACAAAACATAAGAAAGTAGATAAAAACCAAGCATGGAACATCAAAAATTATAGATACGTTTGCAACGTATCATCCTACAACCATTTTCATGAGCAAACATAGGAATCATTAATACATAATATCCCACCATAGCATTAAGTTCACAGGTCTCCGATATATAACCCCTCTAATGCAACTCTAAACATTGGAAAATGCTTTCTGTCATTCCGTCCCTTCCAACCCTCACCATTGCATTAAAGTGTAACCCTATGATCCCATATAGGTGAAGTGATGTGCAATCGATGTTCACACATCACCATCATAGACACTACAAGAAAAGTTTCCTTCCATGACGAATTGGCCCGATGGTCGTTGCAGAAGGCGTGTCTTCCTCGGGCATCAGTGTCTCTAGTGGGCCATACTTTTCGGTCGTGCCTCCCTGGTTTGAACTCGATAATGTAGCTCGAGGCGTGTGCCGTTTAGTCAGGCTGCTAGGTCCCACATGCCAGCCTCTCATTAGAAGGATCGTGTGTATGATGGATTTTTTCCTTCGCTCGCGCTACCCTGTTCCAAAGTTGATAGCGCTGCTCGATGCATCTACTGTCTAATCAACCTCCCGGGACCCACATGTCATCCTCTCATTAGAAGAAATGTGTGTATGATGGAATTTTTTCCTTCACTGGCGCTACCCCGATCGAGTTGATAGCGCTGCTCGACGCATTGATACGTCCATTTTGCATCACTATTCTATATCAGAATTCACCGTTATTCATTGATATATTTCATATTAAGAGATGATACTTATGTTATTTCATCTGTTTTTGCATGGTTGATGACTTTTGGAGCATGGACCGCTGCAGTCAGGATTCTGATGGAAAAGGTGCTGTTTGGAGGCAAAATTCGCGAAGATCAGAAAATCCGGGAAAATATACGGAAAGTCCCATTTTTCCAGAAGACGAAGGAAGCCAGAAGGAGGAGTGGAGATGGGCCACAGGGGGCCCACACCACCCCTTGGTGCGGGCCACCCTAGGCCGCGCCACCAGGTCGTGTGGTCGCCCTGGCCCACCTCTGGCTCTCCCCTCTGGCGTATATAATCCTCCCGAAACCATAATACTCGGGGAGCAACCACAAAAAGATTCCGCCACCTCTGTGGGGCGGAAAACACTGAGAGAGAAAGATCTCTTCGGCATATAGATTTCTGCCAGGAGAATTCCTTCCCGGAGAGGGGAGATCGTCGCCATCAACACCACCATCAAGCTGGACTTCATCGGGATCATCATCATCATCACCACCATCATCCCCACCATCATCACCATCAGCACCCTCATCACCATCTCCATATTGCCGTAACAATTGAGTTGAATCTTGCATTAGTTCTTAGAGGAAACTTTCCCGGTGTTGATTACTCTTTGTAGTTGATGCTATTGAGTGAACCATTGAATTATTGTTTATGTTCAGATTGTTATACATCATTATTCCATCTCTGATAATGATCCATATGATGTCTTGTGAGTAGTTCGTCTTGTTCTTGAGGACATGGGAGAAGTCATGTTGTTAATAGTGGAATTGTGTTGAGAAAGATTCAATAGTTTGATATTTAAGTTGTGGTGTACTTCTTCTAGTGGTGTCATGTGAACGTCGACTACATGACACTTCACCTATATGGGCCTAGGGGAATGCATTGTGTATTTGGCTACTAATCGTAGGGGTTGCCGGAGTGACAGAAACCCGACCCCCCGTTAGGAAACCATTGCACAAGGGACATAAGGGTCTTAGAGTTTAAAGCTGTGGTTAGGTTTCTACCTTAATTACTTTCTTGTACTTACGGATGTTTGCAAGGGGTATAATCACAAGTATGTATTAGTCCTAGGAAGGTCGGTACATTAGCACAGGTTCACCCACACAACACTTAGCAAACTAAAGAAGATTAATCAACTATATGAAGCGAAAGCACTTGACAGACTTCCCGTGTGTCCTCGAGAACGTTTGGTCATCTTACGTAATACAATCGGCTTGTCCTTTGCTGAATAAAGGATTGGGCCACTTGCTGCATTTATTCTTATTGTCTTTTGTTTACTCGTACTTCATTTACTTGCATTATCAAAAACCCCTAAAAATCCGTTTGTTAAGTATTTGCAGAGAATTCCTGATCCATATCACTAGCCAGCACCTTCTGCTCTGCGTTGGGTTCGACACTCTTACTTATCGAAAATACGGTGATACACCCCCTATACTTGTGGGTCATCAAGACTATTTTCTGGCGCCGTTGCCGAGGAGTGAAGCGCTATTGGAGAGTGGAACTGGTAAAGGAAACTTCTACTATGAGTACTGTTTACTTCTATTAGTTGTTTTATTTTCGTTATGGATAATTCGCTGAGTTTCTTATTTGGTAATGCTACTACCACTGCTAAGGTAGTAGATGAACCACCACCTGCTGAGAATGATGCTTTGAAAATACCTACAAGAATTATTGATCGTGTTATGGATAACTACTATGTTGGGGATGGAACTATCCATCCCGGTGATCATTTGCTCTTTATACACGAATTATGCGGGTTGTTCAAGTGTGCATGTATTACTACAGATCAAGTTAAGAAGAAGTTATTCTCATTATCACTAAAAGGAAGAGCTGAGGAATGGTATAAGCTGCTGAAGAATGGTCAAGCTCTTGAATGGGAGGAAGTAGTACCTCTCTTTTATTCTAAATTTTATCCTCCTAGTGAGATTCATAAAGATCGGAATCAAATATACAACTTTTGGACTCTTGATGGAGAGAGTACAACTCAAGCTTGGGGGATATTGAAGTTACTAATGCTCAAATGTCCCATTCATGAGCTCCCCAACAATATTATTATCAATAACCTTTATGCAAGGCTTTCTCTTCATGATAAGGATTTATTGGATGCTTCTTGTGCTGGATCATTCACTCGCATGGAAGAAGAAGCTAAATGGGATCTTCTGGACCATATTAAAGATAATGCTGAAGCTTGGGAGAATGACAAAGGTAGAAAGTCAGGTATAAATTATGATTATGAATGCATTGAATCTTTTGTGGGAACTGATGACTTTCAAAATATTAATAATACTTATGGTCTTGATTTACAAGTTATTACAAATTGCTTTAAGGCTTTTGCTTCTTATATTGAAATCCCAAAAAGGGGATGGAGCAAGTACCATGCGCCTTATAAAGATATTGCTGACTGTGTACCTGTTGAGAGTACTGAGTTTTACACTATTGATCACATCTTACCTGAACTTTATATCGAGAAACCCTTCCCTGATAAGGTAAATGACCATCCTATGATAACTAGTGTAATCACTAAAAGTGCAAAGAGAACTATAAAACCTGATGAACAAATAAACATTGAACCTGTTGTAGCAATTGTGAAAGACCTTGTCACTAAAAGCGTAGAAGATGGACACATAGTCGTTTGTGAGGATGCTTCTAATATTGTTTCACACCCTAATAGAACTAAAAAGGCTAGTGTCCCTGTGCTTTCCGTTAGAATTGGTGATCATTGCTATTATGGTTTATGTGATATTGGTGCAAGTTCCAGTGTTATTCCTTATGAGCTTTATAGAGAAATTATGCATGAAATCAGTCCCTGTGAATTGGAAGAGATTGATGTGGTTATTCACCTTGCTAATAGAGAGACCATCTCTCCAATTGGTATTGTACGAGACGTGGAAGTTCTTTGTGGTAAGATTAAGTATCCTGCTGATTTTCTAGTACTTGGTTCAGCTGCTAGTAAAACTTATCCTATCATTTTTGGTAGACCTTTCTTGAGTACTTATGGAGCTATTATAGATTGCAAAAGGGATAAAATATTGACTAAGTTTGATGGGGAATCTTATGAGTTTAATTTTTCGAAATTTACGAAAGAATCTTGTGAAGAGGAAACCCATAATGAGGATTTTAGAGTCGAACAACTTGCTTCTATTTCTCTTGCTCCTAACAATGCTTTGCAACAATTTATGGAAGATCATGAAAGTGAAATCTGCATGGAAGAAAGGAATGAGATTGATGAGATTCTCCGTAATCAGCCTAAGATGCTTAAGCATAACTTGCCTATAGAAGACTTGGGTACTACGTTGCCACCTAAAAAGGATCCAGTCTTTGATCTAAAATCTCTCCCTGACGATCTTAAATATGCTTACATTGATGATAAAAAGATATATCCTGTTATTATTAGCTCTAAACTTTCAGGGAAGGAGGAAGAAAGGTTATTGGAGGTTTTGAAGAAACACCGAGGGGCTATGGGCTATACTCTGGATGATTTAAAAGGGATTTCACCTACTATATGTCAGCATGCTATCAATATAGAACCAGATGCAAAGCCAGTAGTAGAGCACCAACGACGTTTAAATCCTAAGATGAAGGAAGTGGTAAGAAATGAGGTATTGAAACTCCTTGATGCTGGTATTATTTACCCTATTGCTGATAGTGAATGGGTTAGTCCTGTTCATTGTGTCCCTAAAAAGGGAGGTATTACTGTTGTGCCTAATGATAATGATGAGCTTATTCCCCAAAGAATAGTAGTAGGCTATAGGATGTGCATTGACTTTAGGTAAGTCAATAAAGTTACTAAGAAAGAGCATTACCCGCTTCCTTTTATTGATCAAATGTTGGAAAGGTTGTCTAAAAAGACCCATTTTTGTTTTCTTGATGGTTACTCTGGTTTCTCTCAAATTGCTGTTAAACAACAAGATCAGGAAAAAACTACTTTTACTTGCCCTTACGGAACTTATGCTTATGGACGTATGCCTTTTGGTTTATGTAAAGCTCATGCTACTTTTTAAAGATGCATGTCTGCTATCTTTCATGGTTTTCGTGAGGAAATTGTGGAAGTGTTCATGGATGACTTCTCTGTCTATGGAACTTCTTTGATAATTGTCTACCCCAACCTTGATAAAGTTTTGCAGAGGTGTGAAGAAACTAATCTTGTTCTTAATTGGTAGAAATGCCACTTCATGGTTAATGAAGGGATTGTCCTTGGGCATAAGGTTTCCGAAAGAGGCACAGAAGTGGATAGAGCTAAAGTCGAGGCAATTGAGAAAATGCCGTGCCCAAGAGAGATCAAAGGTATTCATAGTATCCTCGGTCATGCTGGTTTCTACAGAAGGTTTATTAAAGATTTCTCTAAGATATCAAAACCCCTCACTAATCTTCTTCAAAAAGATGTGCCCTTTGTTTTTGATGATGATTGTAAGGAATCTTTTGAAACTCTCAAGAAGGCTTTAACAACAGCTCCTATCGTTCAACCACCTGATTGGAGTTTACCCTTTGAAATAATGTGTGATGCTAGTGATTTTGCTGTAGGTGCTATCCTTGGGCAACGAATTGATAAAAAGCTAAACATTATTCATTATGCTAGTAAGACTCTAGACGCTGCTCAAAGGAATTATGCTACTACTGAAAAAGAATTTCTAGCTATCATCTTCGCTTGTGATAAGTTTAGACCCTATATTGTAGACTTAAAAGTCACCATTCATACTGATCATGCTACTATTAAGTACCTTATGACGAAGAAGGATGCTAAGCCTAGGCTTATTAGATGGGTGCTGCTTTTACAAGAGTTTGATCTACATATTGTAGATAGGAAAGGTGTTGAAAACCCTGTAGCTGATAATTTATCTCGATTGGAAAATATCTCTTTTGACCCTATGCCTGTTAATGTTAGTTTTCCAAATGAACAGTTGGCTGTGGTAGGGGTAAGCTCGCTAGGGAGCCCTTGGTACGCTGATTATGCTAACTTTATTGTCTCCAAGTATTTACCCCCAACTTTTACAGCTCAGCAAAATAGAAAGTTCTTTTATGATTTGAGGCATTATTTTTGGGATGACCCACACTTATATAAAGAAGGAGTGGATGGTATTATGTGAAGATGTGTTCCACAATATGAACAAAAGGAGATATTGCATAAATGTCATGGTAGTGCTTATGGAGGACATCATGCAGGAGATAGAACTGCGCAAAAGGTGCTGCAATCAAGTTTCTACTGGCCTACCCTTTTTAAAGATGCAAGAAAAATTGTTTTAGCTTGTGATGAGTGTCAGCGTGTTGGTAATATTTCTAGACACAATGAAATGCCTATGAACTACTCTCTAGTTATTGAACCCTTTGATTGCTGGGGATTTGACTTTATGGGTCCTTTTCCTCCCTCGAAATGTGACACTCATATTCTTGTTGCCGTCGATTATGTTACTAAGTGGGTAGAAACCATTCCTATGAAGAGTGCTGACGGGGAGATTTCTCTAAAAATGCTTAAGGATGTTATCTTTCCTAGGTTTGGAGTGCCTAGGTATCTCATGACTGATGGAGGTTCTCATTTCATTCATGGTGGTTTTAGAAAGACCCTTGCTAAATATGATGTTAATCATAGAATTGGTTCAGCTTATCACCCCCAAACTAGTGGGAAAGTAGAGTTATCAAATAGAGAAATTAAATCCATCTTGCAAAAGACTGTTAATAGATCTAGAAAAAACTGGGCTAAAAAGTTGAATAATGCTTTATGGGCTTATAGGACTGCCTACAAAAACCCTATGGGGATGTCTCCTTATAAAATGGTTTATGGGAAAGCTTGTCACCTACCTTTAGAATTAGAACACAAAGCTTACTAGGCAGTTAAAGAACTAAATAGAGATTGTAAGCTCGCTGGTGAGAAAAGATTATTTGACTTAAGTTCTTTAGATGAATGGAGGAGTGAAGCCTATGAAAATGCTAGGCTCTTTAAGGAGAAAGTTAAAAGATGGCATGACAAGCGAATACTTAAGAGAGAATTTCATGTTGGTGAGAAAGTTCTATTGTATAGGTCTCGTCTCAGATTTTTTTGCAGGAAAACTACTGTCAAAATGGGAAGGACCTTTCATTATTGAAGAAGTGTACCGTTCGGGAGCAATAACAATTTCTTCTTTAAAAGATAATACTACACAAGTAGTGAATGGGCAGCGACTCAAGCACCATATTGCTGGAGATTCTTACAATGAAGATGTCGATGCCTTTAAAGTTATAACTCCGGAAAAATTTATCAAGGACCAAATTAAGAGACCTGCAGAATCCGTTTTCAAATAGGTAACAGTTCTAGTAAGAAAAGTTCCGCGAAAATACTATCCAATTATATTTTTGCAGTTTTTAGTCAATAAGGAAAGTTACGAAGCGAAAGAGGGACGGAAACGGAGCCAGGGTGGCTCACACCACCCTGTGGCACGGGCCCACCCCTGGCCACGCCACCATGTGGTGTGGCCACTCCGGACTCCGTCTCCGACCCATTTTCTCCTAGTACCTTCCTTTTGGTGTGAAACTTGGTAATATATAAACCCCGGATCTCCCGAGGTTCGTATATCGTGTTTTCGTCGTGTTTTCGTTTCGATCTATTTCTGCCAGGAACTATCTTTGAAGCTTAGAAGCATAATGGTGTCCGCCAAGGATAAAGGGAAGGAGCCTATGGAGGAGGATCTCCAAGACCCCGGGCAGGAGAAGGAGATCAAGAGTGAAGTTGAAGAGGAGACAAAGCAAGGCCAACATCCTCACACCGGCACTACCATTGCAAGCATTGGAGTGTTGGCAAGATTTGGCAGGGTCAGGAGGACTACACGGAAGTCAACTGGAGGGAAAACTCCGCGTCACTGTTTAGCTCCACGGTCACTTCACGCACCAAGAATCTTTTCCATATGCATCAACACCAGAATATGCCCAAGGAGAAATTACCCTCCAATTGGGATTTGCCTCATTCTAGCCATGCGGGGAAAGAAGACTCCAAGAAGGAAGAGTGGAAAAATCACAAGAGCTGGGATCCATAATCTGACATGATCATGCACCGCATCGAGCACAACTCGGAGTTGATTCGTACTCTCACCTTCGAGATTGAGGACTTGGGGAAATTGATCAAAGAGCTCATCAAGAGGATACCACTACCACCAAAGGAGTAGTTTGTCACCAGGTTTGGCATCCCCTTGGTTTGTTCCAAGCTTGGGGGTGTGCCGCGGTATCACATCACTATCTTCTATCTTTTTACCTTTTAGTAGAGTCATATCATGAATAGAGAAGTTATCTTGTAGGATGGTTTGCATTATGGAAGTGTCCCCTCTCTCGTTAGATATGTATCCCTTGGTGTGAGTTGCCGTTATGGAGTATTAATGAGAAGTTTTATCATTTACTCTTTTGCATATCTTATACTAGTTTTCAATTCACGGTTATATGATTGATCTTGTTGTTAGTATTGGTATCACTTTGGGATCATTGAGCTAATTTAGTTGGTTTTGGCAAACCTGGCTCGGTCAGTAGCAACACTATTTTTAAGAGTTGAATGAAAAGATAAAAGTACTCTAAAGAAAAAATAATTTCATCATCTTTCTTCCTTGATTTGATCATAAGTTTAGTATTATCTAGTTAAGATCTTTTGTTCTTCCAAGGAAGATTACATGTTTGTCTTTATCACTTGTATGTTTGTTTGTTTCCTTCAACTCTTATACTTGCTACCCAGCCTTGCTAGCCAAAAACCTGTACTGAGAGGGAATTTTTCTCGTGCATCCACTTCCTTTAAACCAAACCTATGCCATTTGAGTCCACCATACCTACCTATTAGCATTATTGTTATTCCAAGTAAATTCTTGTTTTTATCTACCTTCCAAATTAAACTTGTTATGTGAAAATTAGTGATTAAAGCTCTCACGAACTTGATGGCACACTTTACTTTCTTGCACTTAATAAACTTGAACCATTGTGCCCATCTATGTTGCGTATATGCTTGCGCTTTGTAAGTTGTGAATTAGCGAACCATCTTTGTCATGGGGAACGCTTTCAACATTGCACTGGTACTTTGTACCTAGTTGATATCATGTCCTTTTGTCTATGGATGTCGATTGTGAAATGAAAGGGAGCTTGTAAGTCCATGGAGTTATGCATGTGTGTTAGAGAAGCGCTTTGGTAGCTGGTCTAATCCATGCTGACATGGTGGAAACCTGCAGCGTAACCATAACGAGTATCTATGAAGCATTCTTCTTATAAAAAAGAGTCCGATATTGAGAAAAAAGAGAAAAAGAAAAAAGAGATTATGAAAAGAGGAAAGAGAGAAAAAAAAACCATATTCCCATGGTAAATAAGAAGATTGCTGAGACACTTGTTGACTGCTTGCCTTGTCATTTTGATATGGGGAATCTTCCGTATCATCGGGCAAGGGGTACCCCGTTGGCAGTTCTCTATGATACACATGTGCTTACGATGACAAGAACTTACCGGTGACTAAACTTGAGTAGCATGAGGAGCGACCCTCGTATTCAAGGGACATGAGATTTTCAACTTACAACTTGTCAAGCATATCCTCGTATTTGATCACTTTAACCGTAATCACTTAAAGATGCCTATGATAGGGCAATGAGAGCTGAAAGCTAATAAGTATCATAATTTTTGGGAGCTCTTTATGAAACTTGAAATCCCTGTTTCCCTCTGCAAAGGGCCTTTCTTTTACTTTTTAGTTGAGTCAATAAACCTATTCCCTTCTATCTCAGCAAGTATTTTGAGTTGTTGTGTTTCATTCATTCATATGATGATTTATTCAATCATGTTTCTTATGTTCCTTGTTTTGCACATTGTTCTTATCTTGGTGTCTACTACTTTGAAAGCTACCATTGAAAACCAGTTATTTGTGAACTCCAGCAAATTATCAACTATTCTTCGACCAAGAGCTAAGTTTGCCATTACCAATTATGATTCACTTTATGTATCTTTATTGTGTTTCCTTTACTTATTGCAAGTTAAGTTATATAATAGTGAGTTGTCTTCTATTATGATCTATGTATTGATGAATGTGATGCTTCTTGTCCGTATTATTTTATCGACTCTTCACTCCATAAACCTGAGGTCATGTTTATTGAGCTCAGTTTCGCTTGGGGACAAGCTAAGTCTAAGCTTGGGGGGAGTTGATACATCCATTTTGCATCACTATTCTATATCATAATTCACTGTTATTCATTGATATATTTCATATTAAGAGATGATACTTATGTTATTTCATCTGTTTTTTGCATGGTTGATGACTTTTGGAGCATGGACCACTGCAGTCAGGATTCTGATGGAAAAGGTGCTGTTTGGAGGCAAAATTCGCG
This sequence comes from Avena insularis, assembly GCA_023614405.1. NCBI lineage: Eukaryota > Viridiplantae > Streptophyta > Magnoliopsida > Poales > Poaceae > Avena > Avena insularis. The sequence goes on from CM042690.1 coordinate 548,908,074, forward strand.
AAGATCAGAAAAATCCAGGAAAATATACGAAAAATCCTATTTTTCCAGAAGACGAAGGAAGCCAGAAGGAGGAGTGGAGATGGGCCACAGGGGGCCCACACCACCCCCTGGCGCGGGTTAGCCTAGGCCACGCCACCAGGTGGTGTGGACGCCCTGGTCCACCTCTGGCTCTCCCCTCTGGCGTATATAATCCTCCTGAAACCCTAATACTCGGGGAGCGACCACAGAAAGATTCCGCCACCTCTGCGGGGCGGAAAACACCGAGAGAGAAAGATCTCTCTGGCAGACAGATTTCTGCCAGGGGAATTCCTTCCCGGAGAGGGGAGATCGTCGCCATCAACGCCACCATGAAGCTGGACTTCATCGGGATCATCATCACCATCACCACCACCATCATCACCATCAGCACCCTCATCAACATCTCCATATTGCTTTAACAATTGAGTTGAATCTTGCATTAGTTCTCTAGGGAAACTTTCCCGGTGTTGATTACTCTTTGTAGTTTATGCTATTGAGTGAAACCATTGAATTATTGTTTATGTTCAGATTGTTATACATCATTATTCCATCTCTGATCATGATCCATATGATGTCTTGTGAGTAGTTCGTCTTGTTCTTGAGGACATGGGAGAAGTCATGTTGTTAGTAGTGGAATTGTGTTGAGAAAGATTCAATAGTTTGATATTTAAGTTGTGGTGTACTTCTTCTAGTGGTGTCATGTGAACGTCGACTACATGACACTTCACCTATATGGGCCTAGGGGAATGCATTGTGTATTTGGCTACTAATTGTAGGGGTTGCTGGAGTGACAGAAACCTAAACCCCCGTTAGGAAACCATTGCACAAGGGACGTAAGGGTCTTAGAGTTTAAAGCTGTGGTTAGGTTTCTACCTTAATTACTTTCTTGTACTTACAGATGTTTGCAAGGGGTATAATCACAAGTATTTATTCGTCCTAGGAAGGTCGGTACATTAGCACATGTTCACCCACACAACACTTAGCAAACTAAAGAAGATTAATCAACTATATGAAGCGAAAGCACTTGACAGAATTCCCGTGTGTCCTCGAGAATGTTTGGTCATCTTAAGTAATACAACAGGCTTGTCCTTTTCTGAATAAAGGATTGGGCCACTTGCTGCATTTATTCTTATTGTCTTTTGTTTACTCGTACTTCGTTTACTTGCTTTATCAAAACCCCATAAAAATCCGTTTGCTAAGTATTTGAAGAGAATTCCTGATCCATACCACTAGCCAGCACCTTCTGCTCCTCATTGGGTTCGACACTCTTACTTATCGAAAATACTGCGATACACCCCCTATACTTGTGGGTCATCACGCATCTACCGTTTAACCAACCTCTTGAGCCCCACATGTGATCCTCTCATTAGAAGAAACGTGTGTATGATGGATTTTTTTCCTTGGCTCGCGCTACCCTGTTCTGAGTTGATAACGCTACTCGACGCATCTACTGTTTAACCAACCTCCTGGGCCCCACATGTCATCCTCTCGCTAGAAGAAACGTGTGTATGATGGATTTTTTACCCTCTGTCGTGCCTTCGCGTTCCAAACTTGATCACTTTGCTCATTGCATCAGCCGTTTATTCAGGCTGGTGGGTCCCTTATGTCAGCCTCACATTAGAAGAATTCTGGTTATGATGGAATTTTTTTCTTCTCTAGCGCTACCCTGTTCTGAACTAGATAGCATTGCTCGACGAATCTGCCGTTTGCTCACGCTGCCGGGTCCCCCATTTCAGCCTCTCATTAAAAGAAACGTGTACATGCTGAACTTTTTTCTCGCTCGCGCCTCCCTATTTCGAACTGGCTACGTTGCTCGATGCAGTATCTGTATAAGGTCATGCTGCTGGGTCCCACATATCACAGCCTCTCTGTAAATGAAACATGTGTATGATGGACTTTTTTGGCCATGTCCGCTGTTTTGACCTTGGGAACTTGTTGGGTCCCAGATGTCAACCACCTCTGTGCAGGAAACGTGTGTATGCTGGGTCCCAGCTGACAGCCTCTATTTGAAAGAAACGTATGTATATTGGACTATTTTTTTGAGTCCCAGATGTCAGCCTTAGAGTACAAAAAATGCTCAGAAAGGCCGAATTAAAAAGATTCTGGGCTAACTCGGAACGGATGCCCTATTCGTCATGGCTTATATTTCATAGGCTCACTCCTAAATTGAATGTGCTATGGTCGGTGGCCACAAGACCACGAAAAGGCCGAATTAGAAGGTATTGGGCTATGCTTGGGCCTAATAGGCTAATTTCATGGGCTATGCTTGGGCCTGCTGGGTTCGACATGTCAGCTTCTCTATAAGTGCAATGTGTGTATGATGGACTTTTTTTTGGGCCGCGTCCGCTGTTTTCACCGTGGCAGTCATGTATGGTCTTACTGTTGGGGTCCTTATGTCAGCCTCTCTGGCATGTTCTGGCTTGTGGGTCCCTGATGCAGCCTTGTATGTTCTGTCTGGTGGGTCCCTGATGCGAGCCTCTCTGTACAAGTATTTAAACTTTTGTTTCGAACCCACCCTCAAAACAAACTCAAGGGACACTGCATGGTGGTGGGTCCGTGATGTGAGCCTCTCCGTAATGCGATATTACTAGAAGAAGAAAAAATGTAAATCCAAGATACGATTCGAACAAAAGACCTTCAAATCAAATAAACGTAAACTGATTGTGTTGCCACTACAACAAAGATATTTATAGAATAAATATCATTAAACTTTTATTAGTACTACAATTTATGTATTAGTCTTCTTAAAAATATTTTGGGTGTCTATGTTTATCTCTTTTAAAATATAAAAGGGCAGCGCTCCTGGCATCTCAATTTATAAAATGCCACATAATGGAGTATTTTCTTAAAAACATGGGTAGGCAGAGTTTTTTTTTATTTTGAGAGGTGGGGGGAAATGCCCAAAAGGCCAAATTAAAAAGATTTTGGATATACTACATAGGCTGCTCTACGTGGGTTATACTCCATAGGGCAGGCTCCATGGGCTTCATTCTCAAATTTTAGTGGGCTATGCTCAGCAGTCCCCTGACCCCTAAAAGGCCGAATTAATATGTTCTCGGCTATGCTCCATGGGGTCCTTTCTCAAATTTCACTAGGCTGTGGTCAGCAGTCCCCTGACCCCGAAAAGACCGAATAAAAATGTTCTGGGCTAAAGAGGGGCCGAATGAGCTGCTAGATTTCTTCTCCTGGTTATTAACAATTGCATTGTGATGTGCTCGGCCGGATTCGAAACAAAGACCTCAGAGAGGGAGGGAAAGCGATAATTCTTTTTGGCAGCTATTCATGTCAAAATTTAGTAGTACATAATAAGGTAGAAAAATTATCAACAGATTTTAAGTTCATATTCATGAGCACTTGACCAATTCAGCATCATTTCAAAGTGACCAATTCAGCAATACAGGCAATGAAATATAATAGCAGTACAGAGGGAACCAGTTTTTGTTTCAGCTCTAAAAACCTTGTCGCGTGATCAGTTTGTACTTTTCACCAAACACACTCGACCATTGGAGCAAGGAAAACTGACGATCAAGTATGCTTTGAGTACCTTCTTCTCACATCAATGCATGTGTGACCCCCGTATGCAACCCAAAATGCCCAAGTCTCATCTAGATTGTGACACGACCATGTTTCAAAAGAAAAACAAGTACCAGTACATTAGTATTAGTTCCACAAAATGCTTTAGTAATATTAACGACAGAACATTTGAGAGATTCAGTAGCTTTCCTGCTTGAAATTCAATAGCAGTACAGAGATAATAAGTTCTTGTTCCATCTCAAAAAACCTTGGCGCATGATCAGTTTGCCCTGTTCTCCGAATAGGCTTGATCGTAGGATTCTCCCCCGCGATTGATGCATATTGAGTAATTCAGGCCGATAATATGAGATGGTTTACTGCAGAACATAAAGGAATGTTTTTTCCTACGGATGATGCCCGGCACCTCCCAACTCCTAGGCATGGAGGAACTGCAGATTGTATGGGTCCAAAACCCTAGCTCTACTGTCGGGTAATAGGCAGTGATCAACACATTGTACAAGGGTGACGAGCATGCGTCCGGCCTGACGCACGCAATGGATCCGCTGATGCCGCCCGACTCGCACATGTCGAATAGCAGAGCAAACACCGTACCATCGTCCCCTGATTTGATCTTCTCTACTCTCGATGAGCGCAGTGCCAACAACGGCTGAGAGATGTACCTGGAGTTTCGAAAGGAAGTAAGATTCAACGGACTAAATTGCAGCATGCTAAATATTATAATAAAAATTCGATAAAGTAAATATGAGTAACCTGACTTCAATAAAACATACGTAGTACTCCCTCCGTTTCAAATATAAGATATTTTAGCTTTTGTGAAACGAGTGTATCTAGACCCCTTTTAGTATACGGGTTCACTCTCAACTACACACTAAAAAGAGTCTAGATAAACTCGTTTCACAAAAGCTTTCCTGCTTGAAATTCAATAGCAGTACATAGAGAATCAGTTCTTGTTCCAGCTCAAAAAACAGACTCGATCATTGGAGCAAGCAAAACTGACAATCAAGTGACAATGCTTGTGTGACCCCCATATGCAACCCAAAATGCCCAAGACTCATATAGATAATTGTGACAATGCTAACTTTCAAAAGAAAAGCAAGACAAACTGCTGCACTTGATCTAAACAAGTAACAGTACATCACTATTAGTTAAACAAAATATTTCAGTAATAACGACGACAAAATAAAGGCAAAGCAAGACCATCTCCTGTCCTTGGCCTAAACAAGTACTACCAGTATCGGTATATAGTAGTACAAAATAGTCCAAAGTATAAGAACTAGTGCTATACTAGTACTACTCTGCATCCAAAATCCAATCTCCAGTACACGTACGTCCATGGTATGTAGTGAGAGTGGGATAAACAAAATCTGAGGTAGTAGAATGGTCAATTTGGAATTCTCCCTTGTGATGGATGCATATTGAGTAATACAGGCCCTGGGTCTGAGAAGTTTGAAGGTACACCATCATGGAATGCTTTTCCTTCTGCATGATGCCAGGCACCGCCCTGCTCCCAGCAGTGAAGGAATTGCACACTACACCCTCCCAAAACCCAGCCTCTAGTGACGGGTAATAGACGGTGAACTGCAAATTGTACAAGGGCGACGAGCACCCTTCCGGCCTGACGCACACGACGGATACGATGATGTCGCCCCACTCGAGCATGTCAAATAGCAGCGAACACCGTACCATCATCCCCAGATCCGATGTTCTCTAGTCTTGATGAGCGTGGTGCTGACAGCGGCTGAGAGATGAACCTGGGATTTCTAAAGGAAGTAAGAATCGGTGGACTAAATTGCAACATGCTAAATATACATATAAGAAGTTCTCAAGCGCCTGATATCTAGGCACCCCCAAGAAAAAAATACAGAGCCATGTTTCAAAGGAAATGCTAGATCATCTCCAGCGTTTGATCTAAATAAACTTCAACGGCAGATGATCATCATAATCATTATGGTCATATTTGCCATCTCCCACATTGTGGATGCAGAATGAGTAATCCAGTGTGAACCTATCATGTTTCTTAATCTGGAAATTAAGGTAATCTTCAGTAATCCTGACGGATGCCGGCGAGGTGATGCTCTTTGGCTCGAGAAACAGGCTATCTTCGGCGAACTCCTCCAGGTCCTCTCCAATCATTGAAGGTTTATAAAAGTGCAACTCCACCACGTACGGGAAAACAAGCACGCCGCCGACCTGACGCACTAGACGGATACGGTGAGACCATAGTCGAGCATGTCAAATCGCACGACAAACAATGTACCATCATCCCCGGATAACACGGTCTCTACTCTCCATGAGCCAGGTGCCGGCAAAGGCTGAGAGATGTACCTGTGTTTCTCGCCGTAGTGGAAACTCTACACTTTAATTGTGTGGGCTTTTTCGAGGTGAGCGAGGAGTGCTATGGGCGGGGCGGCGAACTCGCAGCCAGGCTCAGTGCAGTTACACGGGCCGTGCAGGTTCGCCATCCTGTGGTTGAGGAAGTCGTGGAAGGCGACCAATGTCCTGCAACCGACATTGGGGCATCTGCTACCTTTTCCGCTGATGACTTGGCGGTGCAACTCCTTGGAGCATGCGGCCAGCCGGACAGCACTAGTAGTGTCCATATGAATAGCAGTTTCTCTGAAGGTGTCGTCGCTGACCTTGCTCCAGCCACCATACCGAATGTTGTGCATCGAATCCGCCATTGCATCCGGATGGACTAGGGGCGAGGGCGGATTCAAATATGATTGTTCGGGTTTCTTGGAGGAGAGTGATGGAGGCCTGCAAGAACCGATGTAGCAGGCGAGAAATGGCTAGGAAAATTTAGGAAGTGCGGCGCTCGAGAGGATCCAAAATGCGGCTAGCCAGCGTTAGTGAATAGGGATCACCAGAGATGGGGAAGATGGGAGGCTCTTTGAATGAGGGGTGTTAATTTTTTGTGTTCCCTCATCGGTCTTCTGCAGTGGATCGAGGACGCCTGCTAGAGTTATAGCTAGAGTGCTAGGCTAGCAAGCTGTCACGTCCTGGCTCAGTATTGTACCGTCTCGTTACGTAGACTGTGTTTCAGGAAAGGACGTGAACCCACATTTGTCCCCTCCCTACTAGATAGCGTGCACCATAGAATCGTTTTTCTAGCACGCGAAGGATTTGAACCCATATGCCCAACTCTGATAATTAGGACTACTAAAAAACTATAATAATAGGTGAAGTTCAAAAAATAATTATAATTTTGAGCCACGTCCATAGAATATCCGTTGTATATTTGGTTCTTATACTTTGTATCATGTACTCCCTCCAACACATATTAGTTGACTCAGATTTGTCTAGATATGGATGTATCTAGACACATTTTAATATTAGATACATCTGTATCTAGACAAATCCAAGTTAACTAATATGGCTCGGAGGGAGTAGTAGTAATCAACCTATTAGCTACCTAATAGTACTCGCCATGCTCTAGAGAAATGACGAAGAACATTCTAGAATTATTGAGAAGTGTGTTTTGAGATTTGTGCATATCTTTTAGTGTTCTAAAGGCTATCAATAGTATCTTCTAGATGCTATAATGGATAGAATTAAGATCCAACGGTACTTTATGGACGTAGCTCGAAATTATAATTATTTTTGGGCTTCACCTATTATAATTTTATATAAACTAGTAGAAGGCACGTGCCACACGTATATACTGTATGAAATGTGATTAACAAACATTAAGTTGTTATAAACCAATAGTCTTGTTTGAGAAAAATGCATACATTAAGTCTATTAATAATAACTATCTACACATATTGAAAATACAACCTACTATGCTATGAAATTGGGGGGGGGGGTGCCATGATGGTTCTAGAACATGGTGGAGTTTGCTCTAGGTAGTACTCAACATGAATCCACCTGCTCTGAACCATTGGATCTAACAGCCCAACAGTCAAGATTGGTACTATGGATCCAATTTAAAACTTCTCCTTTATAGTAGTAGAGAAAAAATGATATGGCATATACTTCTACTATCTGATTCTCACGTGCAAGGCATGTGCAACTTACTAATAAGATATATAACATGGATATCTTTGAACATCGATCATTGGATATAGATTGACAGATTCCAATAATGCTAATTGTTGGATCTCTTGCAAATTCAAGAAAGAATCTATCGCGCTTACTTGTAGTTCAAATTTGACCTACTTTCTTTAAATCGACATAAAGTTATTTGAGTGCATGGCCATAGTTATCTAATATATAGGAAAGCTTGAAACATCCTAAGACTAGGGAATTGTAAAAAAACTTATCCGCGTTTTTTGAAAATCGGGTGGTGGCACTTTTTTTTTGACTGGGGTATGTCCCGAAGGAGTGAGATGCTTCAATAATTAACACAGCTAGTGCATGTGTACATGTTACACCAAGGACCTTAAAAAGGTGAAAAAATCCATCCAAGTCCATACATTTAACACAAGTCCGCCGAGCTAGTGCATGCGTTATCTATCCGCCGAGCTGCGGCACCGTCCGTTGCTCGGCTAAGTCCTCGATAACCTCCTCTCCTAGGGATGGGGGCTCGGGGTAAAAGAACCCACGGTGGGCGCCAACTGTCGTGGTGGTGTCACGGCAGATGCCATGGATAGGCTAAAGGTGGGGACTAATACACGCTAGGGGAATCCAGGGAGGGATAGTGGAGTGATTCTCCACGCAGAAGCTTTGTATTGATGTTCTATCTCAAAGATTATAAGTGCTCCTCGAGCTGTATTGACAAGAGGAGGAAGAAGAAACTCTCTTACTCTTGCCTCCTATCTAGCCCAAGAACCCTAGATCCACTAGTGCTCAACCAACTAGAATTCTGCCAACCCCCTCTACCAGAACCCTAACCCCCCTTATATAGTGATGGTTCGGTCCTGGCCTAGGGCATACGTGGAGGCATATTCCTAAGAATATGCCCCCTCCCAAAGTAGTAAGCCGACAGGGTTGCTTTTCCCCCGCGTCACATTTGCTTTAGCGACGTAGCCTCTGCGGCGCCGCCACCGACGTGGCGCCACCCTTGTCGACCACGATCTGGTCGTCACTGCTTGCTTTTATTCGCATTCCCGCACCGGACCGTCTGGACCTTCTTTTTTGACCAGAGAGATTCCTTCCTTCTCCTAGAAGCCAAGCGAGGATCCGTATCACAGTAGATCCGGCCACACCTGTTCCTGCATATAAGTTAGACAAGCATTTCCGACTTACTCCTTAAGTCGGATGAGACAACGTTAGGCGTCCCCTGGCCCGGGTTACTCCGTGATCCGGCCTGCCTTGAGGTGATTCGGCCAGCATCCGCTTTGACCTTGCCGACCCTCGGCTAACTCGGCCCTTATACCCCGGAGTGACCCTACCCGGGGGTATCCCCCCAACAGGACCCTAGAATCAAGCAATTAAAATTAGTAGCCGGGTCCCGCTCCTCTATCACGGAGCTGAGCCATGCTCTCCGTAGTAGTACCAGCAAGCTGCACGTGCCTTGCACGTGAAACTCACATAATATACAGAAGCATGAAATGTCATTAGTATATAACATTGTAATAGGTAAATCTTGAAATATCTATGAATTTGAGCTACGTCGTTTCTAAAGTATGAGTGTATATTTTGTTCTTGCACTTTATATCATGTAGAAATAAATATTTATTAGCTACCTAATAATTGAAAATTTTAGAACCATGGTCTAGAGAAACAATCGAGAAGATTCTAGAATGATGGTTAAGTGTGTTTTGACATTTTTCTACATGTATATCTTATCTTATCTTATCTTACCACTATATAGTGTATGAATAACTTTGAATATTGACCGTTGGATCAAGACACACGAATCCCAACATTTCTAGCCGGTAGATCTTCTTTTCCATTCTAGCAACTAGAAGATTTTATTGATAGTCTTCATCACAATGAATGGTATGCACACAACTCAAAATACACTTCTCCATAATTCTAGAATCATCTCCCTTGTTTCTCTAGAGCATGTTACCAGAATTTTCTAGTTTTAGATACTAATAATCGTTGACTTCTAAATGATATACAAAGTACAAGAACCAAATATACACCCATATTTTATAGATATCGATCAAATTTATATTTTTGTATGCTTTACCTATTAAAATTGTATATAGTGATGATATGTCAGATGTCTATTATCCGAGTCTCGCGTATTGATCAAAAGGGACGTGCCACACACGTATATACTGTATGAAATGTGATTTAACAAACGTTAAGTTGTTATTAACCAATATTCTTGTTAGAGAAAAAATGCATACATTAAGTCTATTAGTAATAACTATCTATCCATAGTGAGAATACATCCTACAGTGCTATAAAATTTTAGGATGGTGAAATGATGGTTCTAGAATATGTTAGAGTTTGCTCCAGGTACTATTCAAGATGAATACAGCTGCTCTGAACCATTGGATCTAACAGCCCAACGGTCAGGATTGGTGCTATGAATCCAATTCAAAACGGCTCCATTGTAGTAGTAGAGAGAATACAGCCTACTATGCTATGATATTTTGGGGGTGGTGACATGATGGTTCTAGAACATGGGGGGGTTTGCTCTAGGTACTATTCAACACGAATCCAGGTACTCTGAACCATTGGATCTAACAGCCCAACATGCAGGATTGGTGCTAAGGATCCAATTGAAAACTACTCCATTATCTTATCTTACCACTATATAGTGTACGAATAACTTTGAATATTGACCGTTGGATCAAGATTAGCGAATCCCAGCATTTCTAGCCATTGGATCTTATTTTCCATTCCAGCATCTAGAAGATTCTATTTGTAGTCTTCAGCATAATGAATGCTATGCACAAACCTCCAAACACACTTCTCCATCATACTGGAATCTTCTCCTTTTTTTTTTCTAGACCATGTTATCAAAAATTCATGTGTTAGGTAGCTAATAATTTTTGACTTCTACATGGCATACAAAGTATAAGGATACACCCATACTTTATAGATATTGATCAAATTTATAATTTATTGTGCTTTACCAATTATAATTTTATATAGTGATGATATGTCATACGTCTACTATCTGAGTCTCACGTGCAAGGCACGTGCAACTTTCTAGTAATAGTACAGATAGAGATATGATGTCGATATGGTCATCCTTTGAATAAACTTCATTCCCAATGCTTGGAAAGGAAGAGAAAAAAAATCAGAAGTTTGAATTCTACTAATTTTTGCTGCCAATGCCCGGTTCCTTCCTATGTACACCAACGCACACGCCGGAGACACAACTGAGCTGCCGTACCAAGACACACATGCGCATCGCTGTGGACGAGGGAGTGCTGAGATGGATGGTGAGGCGGCTACTGAGAGCGAAAAACATACATTTGTTTTGTTTTGAGTGCACATAAGTCCTGAAATTTACTAGAGTGTGTACGCTATAAAGGCTATAGTACCTCATATCAGGAACCCATCATAATTCTGCTCTGACATCGGACCGCCTTCAAGTGCCCTGTCACGGTGCCCACCCGCCCTGCCTCCCTTTTATTCTCCGAGCTCCTCTTGCTCTTCGGTTTTTCCCTCATCTCACTAGTACCTCCGTCCCAAAGCTTAAGGTCCCGTTTGGAATGCAGGAACACAAAACATAGAAATAGAAAAAACACAGGAATTAAGATAGTATCATGTATGCTCAATTCCTACAGGAATCAATACCACAGGAAATTTTTTAGGGTGTCGTTTGGATGTCACACGGGAAAACCGCATGAATTGTAGACACAAGGAGATGAAACATGAGGTTAGACCTCATGTTATTTTTCCTAGAAAATTCCTATGAAATAGCCTATACCATAGATATTTCAAAGGAATCTTAGATTCCTATTCCTTTGTCCCAAATGAATCCATAGGAATTTTTCCTATAGGAATCCTATCCTCCAAAAATCCTATGATTTTCCTTTGTTCCAAACAGGGCCTAAGGTTTTTTTTGATAAGTGAAGCTATGAAAAGTGTGACCAAACTTCTAAAAAAATATCAAGAACTACTGTATGATATTAGTAGATACCATGTGAATATATGTTTCATGATGTATCAAAGGGTATGTATTTCATATTGTAAATATTAATATATTTTTCTACAAACTTGGTCAAACTTTGCATAGTTTGACCTTTCAAAAAAATAGGCCTTGAGCCTTGGATGTAGGTACTACTAGTGTTTAGTACTCCGTCTCGGAACTTAAGTCTTGATATATAGACATCATGGGTCCCTTCAGACGGTGTTAGGAAAATTCAAGAGGAATCTATCGCGCTTACTTGTAGTTCGAGTTTGACCTAATTTCTTTAAATCGATATAAAGTTATTTAAGTGGGCACGGTTCGCTAGAGAATCTTGAAATGTGCTAAGACTAGGAAATTTTAAGAAAACATGTTCCCCACTTTTTCAAAAAACTAGGTGGTGGTTAGGCCTGGAATTATAACTCGAAACTCGCGAGCTAAATGAGTGTAACTCATGACTCGACTCAACTCGGCTTGAACTCGGTGTCTAACGAGTCGAGCCTAGTTTTAGATTTGAACTCGTTTGTTTATCCAAGCTAAATGAGCTACTCGTTTAGCTCGTTAAACTCGTTCAAATATAGAATTTGAAATTTTCCACTAATGAGTGCCATACTACGAATGTTTCTTGTACATGTAATAGTGTAGAACTACTATATTTTCCATTCGATCTTGCCTTCGTGTTATTATGAAAGTACTATCCTTATTCTAGTTCTTAATTAGTAGGATAATTACTAGTTTTTCTTATATGGGCTCTTGTTTGTAACTCATAACATGCTAAACGAGCTACTCGTGAGTTACTCGTGAGTTTACCGAGTCGAGCCGAGTTTCAAATATGAACTCGTTTTGTAAACAAGCCGAGTCAAGCTAGTACATTAGTTGAACGAGCTTTAGCAAGTCGAGCCGAGCTGATTCGGCTTGGCTCGAATTCCAGCCCTAGTGGTGGTAGTTTTTTTGACTAAGGTATGTCCTGAGGGAGCGGGATTCTTCAATTAATTAACACGGTAAGTGGATGTGCACATGTTACACCAAGGACCTCAAAAAACAAAAAATACATCCAAGTCCATACATTTAGCACAAAGGACACTAAAATCAAATGCTTGAAAATTTTGGTAACATGGTCTATAGAAATAGGGGGAAGATTCTAGAATGATGGAGAAGTGTGTTTTGAGGTTTGTGCATAGTATTTCATTGTGATAAAGATTATTAATAGAATCTACTTGATGCTAGAATGGAAAAGAAGATCCAACCGTTGGAAATGTTAGGATTCGTGAGTCTTGATCCAACAATTAATATTCAAAGTTTTTTTGTACACCATATAACAAAAGAAAACAACACACTTCTCACTTTCAGCATATCTTGTTGAAGAAGATGCACGAATCTACCAGATGTAGGTACTATATCATAAACTATATATGATGTCAATATGGACATGACCTTGGCTATTCGGGTCGAAACCAGGAATGTTCATACACCTTAGGCCAATACACATTGTGAAGCAGCGAGAGCATTTTTTGTATTCAAAGGTGTCAAAACACATGTTTCTCATTTTTTTCTTAGCACTATATAGTGTACGAATAACTTTGAATATTGACCATTGGATCAAGAGGCGAATCCCAACATTGTCAGACATTCGATCTTCATTATTTCCATTTTAGCATCGAGAAGATACTATTGATAGTCTTTCTTTTCTTATCTTACCACTACTAGTAAAAGGCACGTGCCACACACGTATATACTGTATGAAATGTGATTTAATAAACATTAAGTTGTTATTAACCAATAGTCTTGTTAGAGAAAAAATGGATACATTAAGTCTATTAATAATATATCTACACATATTGAGAATATAACCTACTATGCTATGAAATTTTGGGGGTGGTGACATGATGGTTCTAGAACATGGTGGAGTTTGCTATAGGTACTATTCAATAGGGGTGGGCGTTCGGTCATGACCGAAAATTCAGTCTTTGTATTCCAGTCTATTTTAGAATTGGTCTTTAAAAAATGAAGACCGAAATTTACTTATTATTTTTACTACCCGACAAATTCGGGTACCCGATAATTCAGGTTCGGGTTTGGTCATGACCGAATTGTGTGGTAGATATTATCAAATATAAAAGTTGGATAATATTTCGTAAAAAAGATACAAATTCAGTTATAATTTGAAAATATAATGCACTTTGTCAATTCATATCAATTGGCAGAAATTAATAGTCAATAATACCATATTTAGCTCTGTCGAGGAAGATAAATCTATAGTGATGGGCAACTTAGGCTTTGAGACTAGGCCACTCTCACGTAACTTTCGGGTAGTTCGGTCCATTCGGGTAGCGGGAACTAATGACCGAATTAACCAAACTGAATTTGGTCTTTAAAATTTTCTACCCAATTTTCTAATTGGTCTTTTTGGTCTCGGTCTATTCGGTTTCGATTTCGATCTTTTCGGGTTCGGTTTTTGATTTTTGGTTTTTCTGCCCATCCCTACTATTCAACACGAATCGAGCTGCTTTGAACCATTGGATCTTACAGCCCAACGGTCAAGATTGGTGCTATGGATCCAATTCAAATTCAAACTGCTCCATTATAGTAGTAGAGATATGATGTCAATATGGTCATGACCTTGGCTGTTCGGGTCAAAGCCAGGAATGTACATACACCGTAGGCCAATACACATTGTGAAGAAGCCATAGCATTTTTTGTATTCAAAGGTGTCAAAACACATGTTTCTCATTTTTTTCTTAGCACTATATAGTGCACAAATAACTTTGAATATTGACCATTAGATCAAGATGCGAATCCCAACATTGTCAGATGTTGGATCTTCATTTCCATTTTAGCATCGAGAAGAGACTATTGATAGTCTTTCTTTTCTTATCTTACCACTATTTTTTATATATAGTGTGCGGACAACTTTGAATATTGACCGCTGATTCATGACCGGTGAATCCCAACATTGCTGCTAGTTATTGGATCCTCTAATCCATTCCATCATCTAGAAGATACTATTGATAGTCTTTGTTATCTTATCTTACCACTATATAATGTACGAATAACTTTGATTATTAACCTATGGATCAAGACTCGCGAATCACAACAATGCTAGCCGTAGGGATGTAAACGGATCGGATCGGATCGGATATTGCTAGTACCATATCCTTTACCATATTTTTTTGGTGGATTCGGATCGGAGCGAATAATAGCCGGATGCGGATACGAATACAGATTATATTGGATTGCGGATATGGAGCGAACTCGGATCGGAAGAGGATAATCAAACAAATACACGTAGAAAAATAAAAATTTATTTAGTTTATGCAAAAGGAAATGATAAGAAAGTGTGCAACACTAGATAATAGTAGTATAAAAGTGCAAGATTGGTAATAACATAGTATGACATGCATACGTAGCATGCAAAGCTAGCTGATACACTAACTAAATTGTCTAGATATTGGGGTTGCGTTAAATTTATCGGATTATCCTATTTAAGTACCTCGGATAATCCGTATAAAATGTCAGATTATCCTTATCCGTCGGATATCATCAATACCATATCCGCTACCATATCCGTAGGATATCCGCTCGACAGATATCCTCATCCGCATCCATATCCGCCGGATATCTAAAAATGCATACCATATTCTCAAAAACGGACGCGAATGCGGATTCGGAGCGGAAATTATCCGTACCATTTACATCCCTAGCTAGCCGTTAGATCTTCTTTTTTCCATTCTACCGGGTGGTGGTACTTTTCTCTACTACTATAATGGAGTAGTTTTGAATTGGACCCATATCACCAATCCTAACCGTTGGGCTGTTAGATCCAATGTTTAAGAGCAGTTGGATTCGTTTTGAATAGTACCTAGAGCAAACTCCAACATGTTCTAGAACCATCATTTCACCACCCCAAAAATTTCATAGCACACTAGGATGTATTCTCAATATGGATAGATAGTTATTACTAATAGACTTAATGTATGCATATTTCTCTAACAAGAATATTGGCTAAAATAACTTAACGTTTGTTAAATCACATTTCATACCACTTTATCATTATCAATTTGTTTTCACCCATCAACTCAGTCATCCACGTAGGGCCCATATATTGGGGAGGTCGCGGTCGCCTTGGACGCACCACAAAATTATGACTGGGCCATCGAGTGTAGGAAGTAGAGTCAGCATTCTGTCCAATCACTTACCCTAGTCATCGTCATCAATATTTGCCACACGCATCGGCTTCATTAGTGACATTGATTGTTCCCTCGCTTCGGTAATCTGCCATATTAATCTTGGATCACCTCCTTCCTATTTAATCTCCCCCCTTCCCTGCACCAAACCATCTCTAATCCCCCGGTTCCAGCAACCATCTCGACCTTCGGCTGCTGCCGCATTGCATCGAGCCGCGAAAGACCTTGACATCACAAGACAGAGGACAATGCCTCATGATTTGGGCTTTCTCCCCACGGAGAACAAATAGGCAGCTGGCGTGCGCCTTCCTCGACGCTGGGTATAGTGACCACAAGTACCAGATGTACGGCATGTACGATAATCCGGATGGGATGCGGAAGGTCAAGTTCATCAACTTTAGGGACGCCCGTCTCCTCTACGGCCAGGCCTTCCACTTCGGCTGCGAGATGGTGGTGTTCACCGGCTCCAACATTTTCCCCAACTACTGGAACCGGTTCCCAAACAATGGCAACTTCATCCACAGTGTTCTCTCGGAGCTGCCGATGGCTCCGGAGGTACCGCCTCGTTTTCCGGCGGTGCCACCAATGGCTCAGGAGGTGCCGCCGCCTTCTCCAGAGGTGCCGATGAGTCAGGAGCCGGCTCTATTGCTGGAGCTGTCGTTGGTGCCGATGTCACGAGCTGCCACTGGCGGCGTGGACTAGGTGCAGGGAGGCGCCGGACCTGCACTAGTTCAATAGCGAGTCCTATATGAAGTTAATGGTTGTATGAAGTTTCTTCTGGTACTACTTGTCAAAAAAAGTTTCTTTTGGTACTACTCACTATACCCTGTAGTACTAGTAGTAGTACTACGAATGACGATCTATTCAATATCCTCCCCCCGGATGTTTGTGAAGGAAGTGAAAATTTCGAAACCGGGAAAGTTTGAATTGCTAATCTATTGTAAGGACCAAAATGGTTCCCACCAACGCAGCTGACAAACACGCCAGACAAAGACACAGAGCCACCAACAAAGAAACGGAGCCACCAATGGTAGGTTGTCAGTCGACGCGCGTGCGCAGCGCCACGTTGTGGACGAGGGAGAGATCAGCCGACCGGGGTGTGGGGGTGGTGATGGAGGAGTGAAGGAGAGAGAAAACACATTTTGTTTTGCGTGCATATAAATTGTGGTCCTGAAATTTACTCTACTCACTATACCCTGTACCTCGTGTCAGGAACCCATCCCAGCTTTGCTCTGACATCGCACCGCCTTCAAATCCTCCTTTTCGCAGCTCTCTCGCTGCCTCCTTTGTGCTCATAGTCTCATCTCGCTCATTATTTTTTAACAGAAAAAAGGAAATAAATTCTTCTTACATGCTATTCAGAAAATAAATTTCTGTCACTTGGAAAATTGAAATTGATTATTTTTTGTTTTTAATATCTTCGATTGTTCTCAAAAGATGGCCAAATTTGACGAAATGTAAATTCTTGGATATGGGATCATGAGCATAAAGTCTGATGTAGAGATATGGCCTTGACCTTGTGGTCGTTCGCCTTGAAATCCAAGATTTTTTCA
Source organism: Avena insularis (assembly GCA_023614405.1). Taxonomy (NCBI): domain Eukaryota; kingdom Viridiplantae; phylum Streptophyta; class Magnoliopsida; order Poales; family Poaceae; genus Avena; species Avena insularis. Next base: position 548,925,344 of record CM042690.1, read on the forward strand.
TACTCGTTGACAACTAGCTTAAATTCGTTGAAATTTCACCACTTACTTTTTGGTTAGCATTTTACAAGGTCGGTGGGAGTACATTCTACATCAAGGACCTAAAAAAGGGAAAATTACATCGAGGTCCACACATTTAGCACAAAGGACCCTAAAATTGAGCAAAGAAAACAGTCGGGTTCGGCTCCTTCTCGAGAGAGTAGCTGATCGAGCCACACTCTTCATACTACTTCATCTTCGATTGTTTTCAAAAGATGGCCAAATTTGTCGGCATGTAAATTCTTGGATATGGGATCATGAGCATAAAGTCTGATGTAGAGATATGGCCTTGACCTTGTGGTTGTTCGCCTTGAAATCCAAGATTTTTTCATACTCATTGACAACTATGCTTAAATTTGTTGAAATTTCACCACTTACTTTTAGGTTAGCATTTTACACGGTCGGTGGGAGTACATTCTACATCAAGGACCTAAAAAAGGGAAAATTACATCGAGGTCCACACATTTAGCACAAAGGACCCTAAAATTGTGCAAAGAAAACAGTCGAGTTCGGCTCCTTCTCAAGAGAGTAGCTGGTCGAGCCACACTCTTCATACTACTTCATCTTCGATTGTTTTCAAAATATGGCCAAATTTTTCGGCATGCAAATTCTTGGATATGGTATCATCAGCATAAAGTCTGATGTAGAGATATGGCCTTGACCTTGTGGTCGTTCACCTTGAAATCCAAGATTTTTTCATACTCGTTGACAACTATGCTTAAATTCGTTGAAATTGACCACTTACTTTTAGGTTAGAATTTTACATGGTCAGTGGGAGTACATTCTACATCAAGGATCTAAAAAAGGAAAATTACATTGAGGTCCACACATGTAGCACAAATGACCCTAAAATTGAGCAAAGAAAACAGTCAGGTTCGGCTCCTTCTCGAGAGAGTAGCTGATCGAGCCACACTCTTCATACTACTTTATCTTCAATTGTTTTCAAAATATGGCCAAATTTGTCGGCATGCAAATTCTTGGATATGGGATCATCAGCATAAAGTCTGATGTAGAGATATGGCCTTGACCTTTTGGTCGTTCGGCTTGTAATCCAAGATTTTTTCATACTCGTTGACAACTATGCTTAAATCCGTTGAAATTCACCACTTACTTTTAGGTTAGCATTTTACACGGTTAGTGGGAGTACATTCTACATCAAGAACCTAAAAAAAGGGAAAATTACATCGAGGTCCACACATTTAGCACAAATGACCCTAAAATTGAGCAAAGAAAATAGTCGGGTTTGGCTCCTTCTCGAGAGAGTAGCTGACCAAGCCACACTCTTCATACTACTTCATCTTTGATTGTTTTCAAAATATGGCCAAATTTGTCGGCATGCAAATTCTTTGATATGGGATCATCAGCATAAAGTCTGATGTAGAGATATGGCCTTAACCTTTTGGTCGTTCGGCTTGAAATCTAAGGATGTTCATACTCGTTGAGTACTATAAGCTGAAATTCATTTAAATTTCACCACTTACTTTTAGGTTAGATTTAGATTTCACCACTTACATTTAAATTTCACCAATTACGTCAAGGTCCATACATTGAGCATAAAGGGCCCTAAAATTAAGCAAGGAAAATAGTCGGGTTCGGCTCCTTCTCGAGAGAGTAGCTGATCAAGCCATACTCCTCTTCATACTACTTCATCTTTGATTGTGATCAAAATATTGCCAAATTTGTCAGCATGCAAATTCTTGGATATGGGATCATCGACATAAAATATGATGTAGATATGGCCTTGACCTTGGTGGTTCGTCTTGAAATACAAGAATAATGCTTCATACTCATTGACAACTAAGCTTAAATTCGTTTAAATTTCACCATAATACTTTTAGGTTAGAAATTTACACGGTCGACCGAAGTACATTTTACATCACGGACCTCAAAAAGCAAAAATTACATCCATTTAGCATAAAAGACCCTAAAAGAAAAAATATGGTTTTGCTCATTCTCGAGAGATCAGCTGATCTGAGCCAAACTCTTAATACTACTTCCTCTTCGATTGTTTTCAAAACATGGCCAAATCTGTTGCCATGCAAATTCTCTAACATGGGATCATCATCACAAAGTATAATGTTGATATGGCCTTGACCTTGGTCATTCGGCTTGAAATCCAAGAATGCTCATACTTATTGACAAGTAAGCTTAAAATCATCTAAATTTCACCACTTACGCTTTTAGACCTAACAAAAGGGGGAAATTACATCGAGGTCTATACATTTAGCACAAAGGACACTAAAATTAAGCAAGGAAAACAGTCCGTTCAGCTCCTTCTCTAGAGAGTAGCTGATCGCACCATACTCTTCATACTACTTCATCTTTGATTGTTTTCAAAATATGGCCAAATTTGTCGGCATGCAAATTCTAGGACATGGGATCATCATCATAAAGTATGATGTAGATATGGCCTTGACCTTGGTCATTCGTCTTGAAAAACAAGTATGGTTAATACTCATTGACAACTAAGCTTAAATTCGTCTAAATTTCACCACTTACTTTTAGGTTAGAACTTTACACGGTCGATTGGAGTACATTTTACATCAGGGAACTTAAAAAAGTAAAAATTACATCGAGGTCCATATACATTTAGCATAAATGACCCTAAAAGAAAAAAATCTGGTTCGGTTCATTCTCGAGAGATCACCTGATCTGAGCCAAACTCTTAATACTACTTCCTCTTCGATTGTTTTCAAAACATGGCCAGATCTATTGCCATGCAAGTTCTCTAACATGGGATCATCAACATAAAGTATGACATTGATATGGCCTACTTGAAATCCAAGAATGTTCATACCCATTGACAACTAAGCTTAAATTCGTTTAAATTTCATCATTTACTTTTAGATTAGCATTTTACACGGTCGGTGGGAGTAATTTTTACATCAAGGACCTAAAAAGGAAAATTATTACATTGAGGCCCATACATTTAGCACAAAGGACCCTAAAAGGAAAACTTTATAGTTTGGCTCCTTCTCGAGCGGCCAATACACAATGTTGATATGGTCATGACCTTGGCTGTTCGGGTCAAAACCAGGAATGTTCGTACACCATAGGCCAATACACATTGTGAAGAAGCCAGATCATTTTTTCTGTATTGAAATGTATCAAAATACATGTTTCTCATTTTTTTCTGTATTCAAAGGTATCAAAATACATGTTTCTCATTTTTTCTGTATTCAAAGGTAGTGTACGAATAACTTTGAATATTGACCTTTGGATCAAGACTCGAATCCCAACATTTTGAGACATTGGATCTTCATTTCCATTTTAGCATCAAGAAGATACTATTGATAGTCTTTCTTTTCTTATCTTACCACTATTATATATAGTGTGCGGACAAAAGTATGAAAATTAATTTATGCAATTTGTTAAAATTATATGTCTGTATTTTTTAAATAAATATATGCATGTATTTGAACTATTAATGACTGAAAAAATGTTTTTATTGTCTAGTGTCTAAAAAATTAAACATAGTTGAAAACTGGGGCGTATGTGTGAGATGTTTCTTTTCTACTTTGCTTTGGATCACTTTTGTCCATTAGATGAATATTGGTTGGTAGATATAGGGGGCATGCTGATTCGAGTCCCCCTAGCAGTGGGCACGTGGAGTAGTAGTTTTTTTTATTTTAGAAAACACTTAAAATCCAAAATATAAACATTAACAGGAAAGAAAGTTTACAGTCAAAATACACTCTTCCTAGTACCAAAAGAGACCTGCCTCCGACTACTACTATATTAACTAGTAAACGAGTGGTACTTTTCTACAACTAAATTAACTAGTAATACATCATTACCATCGCATTAGGATCACATAGCCGAAGATTAAGATCAATTCATCCTGTCGATGCAAACGCAGAAAGACAACACCTTGATCATCCCATACTGTCCATCAGCCGTGGTAATCTACCGCGGCGGCACCGTGAGGAGCGTTAGATCTTCGAGGCCAACACTGCCGGGCGACTCGCAGCTCGTCGGCTCAATGACCCCATTAAGGGTGTCCGTCGAGAAGTCCGCCGGCGACTGCGGGCCAGTTGCGCACAACTTCACCCTGTACTGGGGCCACGAGCACGAGGCCGCCCTGACGCACACCAAGGAAACGACGGTGGCCTGGCCAAGCTCGCCGATGATGAGGCTGAACATGGCAGCGTCATCACCGTAGACAATGACCATGGATGGCGGAAAGGACGATAACAACATCGTTACTATACACTCCATGGGCTAGCCGTACGATAGCCTATGCACTTGTACCTTGTGGACGCCGTTGAGGTGCAAAAGGAGCTCGACCGGCGAGGCGGTGAATATGCAACCGACCTTTGTGCAGCCGCATAGGCTATACAGGCACGCGGCCTTGTGGTCGTCGAGCTCGTGGTAGGCGACCATGGTGAGGCAGCCGTCGTGGGGGCATAGAACAGTTATTGGCGCTAGCTCGTCTGTCCATCGCCGGCTAGCTCTTGGTAGAATCCGCCGACGCGCCCAGCGTTGGAGTGGTTCCCTAGAAGATCAGCTCGCCGATGTAGTGCCCGCAGTCCTGAATTTTTATGCAGCATTGAGTTTTTTTTGAACGAAGGCTGTAGAAAGTTGATAGGTGAGAGTAAATCAGGCACTTAATACCCTGTACAGTACTGTACTAGACAAACAAATCCTACCCGCGTGACTAGTAAGAAGATCTACGCCTTTTTTTTGGAAATGGAAAAGGTCTACACCAAGAGAGAGACGGATAAACCTGGGGCCTGACGCAAAGTGTATAGTGTTGCGGGGGAGAGAACGAGGACTGCATGCATGTCTTCAACACCATCTGCATTTATTCTATCTGCTTGTCTCTTCTGGCTCTTTCTTTCTCGGCATGGCAGACTCGTTTCTCTTCTCCATTTCTTTCTTGTGGTTAAAGCTTGTCCAGATACAGATACAGATACAGATACAGATACAGATACATATATAGAGTACTAGTAGTAGTACGTAGTACATTTGAACTAGCACTCCCATAGTAATGCAGTACATATGTCTTGCTTTTACTATACTAATACTACTAGTACTCCAGTATGTAGGCATCTGCGGGCGGTGGGTATTTGCATCTTTTTACTACACCTAGGGTGGCGGCCGGCGGGCAGCGGTGGCAGTAGGGTTCTAATAGTAGTCGAGTACTCCTGCTCACTAATTCATGAAGTAAGACTTCTGTAGTGTACTGTAGTCCTGTACTGCTTAGATGCAGCTATCATCATACCACGATTTCTAGGGAGACGCCAGAGACACAGGTGCTCAAATGCACGTCACAGGTGGGCCCCGATGCCTAGCGATTGGATAAAGCCTTGCTACCTGACCACACAGCCAAGGCAGTTCATTTCGCTACTCTCTACTATAGTAGTATACTATTTCTCGGTGTGTTTCGAAATTAACTTCTTGCTAAGAATATGCATGCCTATAAATTTGACCGTGTTTTGAAAACAAACAAAGAGACTATGATTCACCGTGTTTTGAAATTTTGGCTGTGTTTCGAAATTCACTTCACACATTGCGATAATATTTTCAGTGGACCCACCAGGCAGTCAATGTATCGAGAATGAGTGAGAGTTGTTTGGCAAGATTCAACTTCTGGCTAAGAATATGCATGCCTCGAAAGTTTGACCATGTTTTGAAAACAATCAAAGAGACTATGACTCACCATGTTTTGAAAGTTTGGTTATGTTTCGAAATTAACTTCACATCTTGCGATAATCTGTTCAGTGGACCTACCAGGCAGTCAATGTATCGAGAACGAGTGAGAGTTTGGAATGATTCAACTTATTGCTAAGAATATGCATGCCTAGAAATTTGACCGTGTTTTGAAAACAATCAAAGTGGCTATGGCTCACCGTGTTTTGAAATTTTGCGTGCGTTTTGAAATTAACTTCACACCTTGTAAAAATCTATTCACTAGACCCACCAGGGAGTCAATGTATCGAGAACGAGTGAGAGTTTGGAATGATTCAACTTATTGCTAAGAATATGCATGCCTAGAAATTTGACTTTGTTTTGAAAACAATCAAAGTGGTTATGGATCACCGTGTTTTGAAATCTTCCATGCGTTTACACTACAAGAAAAGTTTCCTTCCGCAATGAATTGGCCCGACGGTCGTCATAGAAGGCGCGTCTTCTGCGACGAAATTCTCGGCTCGGCCGTGGCTGATGGAAACCTTTTTTTTCCGGTTTCACGGCCCTCTACTACGACGGATCTACTAAAAACATGGAGGAAGATCGACTGGCACGTGGCAGAAGCAAGATTTTTGTTTCCTCGCACGATGTTGACTCACCGAAGTCTTTTGAGGCGTGTGGGTCCCGAACGTCAGTATCTCTAGCGGACTATACTTTTCGGTCGCGCCTTCTTGATTTGAACTCGATAACATAGATCGAGGCGTGTGCCGTTTAGTCAGGCTGCTAGGTCCCACATGTCAGCCTCTCATTAGAAGGATCGTGTGTATGATGGAATTTTTTTCCTTCGCTCGCGCTACCCTGTTTCGAAGTTGATAGCGCTGCTCGATGCATCTACCGTCTAATCAACCTCCTAGGACCCACATGTCATCCTCTCATTAGAAGAAACATGTGTATGATGGAATTTTTTTCCTTCGCTGGCGCTACCACATTCCGAGTTGATAGCACTGCTCGACGCATCTACCGTTTAACCAACCTCCTGAGCTCCACATGTCATCCTATCATTAGAAGAAACGTGTGTATGATAGATTTTTTCCTTCGCTCGCGCTATCCTGTTCCAAACTTGATAGCGCTGTTTGATGCATCTACTGTTTAATCACGATGCTGGGCCCCACATGTCATCCTCTTATTAGAAGAAACGCGTGTATGATGGAATTTTTTACCCTCTGTCGCGCCTTCGTGTTCCGAACTTGATAGCGTTGCTCGCTGCTTCAGCCGTTTATACAGGCTGGTGGGCCCGACATGTCAGCCTCCTCTGTGTAGGAAACGTGTGCATGCTAGACTTTTTTCTTTTCTTGCGCCTCCCCGTTTGGAACTTGGCAACGTTGCTCGATACAACACCCGTATAATGTCTCCCTGCTGGGTCCACATGTCAGCCGCCTATGTAGAGGAAACGTGTGTATGTTGGACATTTTTTTGGTCACGTCCACCGGTTTGACCTTGGTAATGTTGTTCCATGCGGCAGGCGTGTATGGTCTTGCTACTGGGGCCCACGTGTCAGCCTCTCTTGATAAGAAACATGTTGATCTTGGTCTTCTATTTTCCGGTCGAGACTGTTGTACAAGTACTTTTTAAATGCGCTCGTTAAACTTGATCTCTTGTATGGTAACGTTGATGGGCGCTAGCTGCAGGCAGGTGGGTCGATCATGTCAGTCTCTCAGTACAAAAATATTACTATAGATAAACTACATGCCTTGCCACTACACAAGAAAATTATTATCCTTTTATAAAATGTAAAAAATGTATACTAACATCGTATATACCTTATTTATTTTTCTTCTTAAAAAGTTGCTTGTCCATCTGCTACGCGTGATTGCTAGCAGCTCAACTAAAAAAATGTTAGGTATAAATAATATAGTAGGTAGTACTTAAAAACATGGATAGGCGGAGTTTTTAGGGGTGGGTGGACGGTGCCCAAAAAAGGCCCAATTGAAGAAAAATGGGCCAAGTAGGGATTGATGTGCTATTTTTCATGGGCTCTCGCCCAATCTAATTGTGCTATTTGCACGGCCGAATGACCCAAAACATGGTCGAGTTAGAAGGTCTTGGGCTATAATGAGGCCGGATGGGCTAATTTCTTGGACTCGATTGTTAAAATCCCAAGGTACATGCTGGGGCTCGGCCGAATTCGAAATAAAGCCGTCAACAAGGGAAAAAGGTATAAAATATGAGCGCCTAGATCCCAGGCGCCTAAGAACTTGTTATGTTAAGGAGCTAACGTCACCCTACTAATTGTGCTAATACTCAGTTGTAACCTAGTAATTGCAACTCATTAAATTCCCAGTTACAAGCTGTTGCAACAAATGTGTAACCTTACGTTGCACCAATCGCGAGGTAAATCGAATGGCGAGAGAGGTGACTCTTGAGAACTAGCAAATCCGGTAAAATATTCACAGATATTTCTGTGAAAATTATGGACAAACACCCCGCGCCCGACAAAACTTTCTGCTGAGACCCCAAACTTTCCTAAGCTCGCCCTCAATCGAGCGACCAGCCCCTATCTCTTCAAATTTTGCGTCGTTCTTATGGGAGATGCACCGGATTAGAACCAGGCCGCAAACTTCTCCACGCCTTAAAAAAACTTCTCGACGCCTTTCTATCAATAGTGCCGGCCTACCACCATTGTCCGCGCCGTTCTTCACAAGACGCACCGGCCGGCGGTCAGCTAGGCGATCCCCATGCTTCGCCTACTAGATTTAGGCACTGGACATTCTTCTTGGCTTTGGTTTGTTCTCCACCTCTCCTAGAAATAGTTAAAGCTTGTGACCATCTAGATTTACAAGGTGCTTGCAGATTTGGGTAGGTACGTTCTTTAGGTAAATCTATAGTAAAGCTCTGGACAGAAGAGTTCGAAAACATCTTAAAAAGGACTTGGCAGATATCCTATGCAAGCTTTTGACCTGATATATTCTCCATCCTTTTTTGATATGATGGAGCATTTGGCTGTTGATGTACCTGACAAGGAAGTACTTAGAGGTACAGTACAGTATAGATGGATGTACCCTATAGAACGTCGACTTCGCATTTCCAAGGAGCGGGAAGATATCCGTAGACAGTTTGATAAGTGAATGTTATGCAAAGATATCATCACATATAAGACTGTAGAAAAGTTAGATATATTCAGATGTCTGACTTGGCTATGTTTTGTAGGTTCTTCGCAGAAATAGAAGTACCAGCAAATTTCGTTCCACCAATAAAAAGCCCGGATGGACTAAGATCGAAGGATCATGTAAGACGCTCAAATTGCATTGTGAATTGTCTATGAATTGTCCAGATGGGGTAACCTCTTGTCTATTTTGTAACGCTAGATTTCGGAGCTTGAATTTCTGGCCCTTATCTGTGGTCCTGATAGGAGTATAACAAAATCTTCATCTTGCATTTCCAACGGTGTCTGCCATAGCGCTGATGTACCTTCTGTGGAGACTGACATAGCTGGAGGTTGTCCTGATGAACCTACACTGGATTGCATTTAGATTCGAAATCCTGCAGTTGACATTGTCGTCCCAAGCAAAGAAGGTTGTGTATCTGGTAATAATGCCTTCTGTAGAACAAGATGCTGGAGGTGATGATTTATGAATTGCATGTCCCTCTCTATCAATGAAAATGGTATATCGTTTGCCTTGTTTCAAAAATAAATAAATATTTGCATGTCTCCTTGTGTTAGTCAATGCAAACAAGATACTATTTTCTGTTCAAGTCATGTGAACAAATATGTTTGTATGTAGAGACATAAATGCGGACTGGGTGACAAAATCAGCATAAAATTGCCAGATCAACAATACAAGCATAATGGCATTGCAAGAAAAGGAACAGAACTATCTTTTCACTGTGCATGTGAAAAGGAGATGAGCCAGGAACCACACCTGCAAGTGGTAGAGGCCAATTCTCGTGCAGCTCAGCTAGCATTGGTTTATTATCGATAATACTCAAGCATCCGAATATTATGATTACATACTAGGAGTAGTTCCAGTTCCACACTACAGTTCAATAGGCAAAAGTGTAAGAAATGCGTAAGGTAGCTCCATAATACAGGTTCTAGAGAAAAGCATACAAATCATAAGAAAGAAAGCTCCACATCACAGTTCACCACCTTCAGGTGCAACAGTTTCTACAGATTGTAAACCCAAATCACCATGTCCTTCAGGTGGCACGATAATTTCGGGAGCGGGATCAACAGCACCAACAGTAGTGCCAGCACCAGTAGCATGAGTCTCCATAATAGGTGAACTATCGAGCACCACAATGTCCTCTGAAGGCTCTTCACTACCAGCTCTAGCCGCACAAGTTTCCGCGGATGGTAAAACCAATCCTCCACCTCTATCATCTGGCACAACGATGGCAGGTGCAGGCTCATCAGTACCAACTGCAGGTGCAACTGCATCAATCTCCACAGAAGGTAAACAAGGAGGCATCTTAGGTGTAGCGATCTGACATCCATTTTCTACTCCGTCATCAGGAAACTAAGAGTCTTCTTCAACTTTGTGCTTCTAAGGTTACAAGATAAACAGAGATTACATCGAAAGCATCTACGCGCAACGACAAGAACATATGTCATTCTATTGATTTACCTTGTCATCTGGGATAGCAGAAGTCACAGGATTGGAACCTATTTCATCAAGAATCCTCTTTTTCGCTCCTTACCCTATCTCCTTCTGCAGCAAGTTGTAATATTGATTACATGATGTTGATTGACAAATATATGCAAATGTTCAAAAGTTTGCGCTGTCGAACTACCAACTTCGAACGAATCCCCACTGTTCTTAGTTATGGGATCTAACCCAGAAAACAAGCTTCTATGGAATCCTAGTCTACAAAAAAAGGATGCATACCCGGGATAAGAACTACTCTACACATGACAATGCCGCGCAATCGACAATAAAAATTTAACCGCATCATCAACTCTATCATGTAAGTTCGGAGTGAATCTAGATACACTCGTTTCACATAAGCTAAAACATCTTATATTATGAAACGAAGGGAATAGGTATGAGTGTTCTAGTATTTCACAAACCGCCATTGCTGCCATGGGACAGAGATGACGGATGCTCCACCACCCTATAGAAGGTTGCCGCGCCGATCTCGCTGCCACCTGTAGAGGACGGAGCCGAGGAGCTGGTCGACAACAATATGGAGCGAGAGGCCAGGGTGCGGTAGTGGATGGGAAGAAGGGACTGAGTAAAAGAGACTGTGTGTGCATGGGGGGAGGCTGGTGAGGGAGTTAAATCCAGCTTGTCTCGGAAGGAACGCGCTTCCACGTGCATCGGCGTGTGCAAAAACTCCCCCCTCTCTCTTCCGCGGCAGCTACTGACAGTAGTACTCCAGCTAGCTTCATCGAGTTCTCTGGTACTCCTACTAGTAAACCTTTAGTACTACTACTAGGGTAGACAAGGAGTACTTATTCAGAATAAAAAAAACTAGACTAGCACACCATTGTACAGTATTGCCTTGTCAAATCACTGGTGATGCCATGATGAGCGACATGTTTTTCCTGGTAAACTTGGAAACATCATGTTCCTTTCACCGCGTGTAGTTTCTGAGTGAAGTACTTACCAACACGTCCAACTTAGGCTTACCGGACCCAAACTGCAGTGAAAAAGAAACAAAACTACGGACCTACAAGGAGTAATACTAACAGTACTACTATTATACAATATTCTGGAATAAATTATATACGGAATAGTAGTAGTAGAGTACAACTATACTCCTAATAAGGTTCTTTTACAAGCTTGGTGAAATATACATACTGGAGAAACTACCAAGTGTACAAAAGGGGTTTTTGGTCATACAGAGTATTTTACAAGCCGGACCCGGTGCGAAACTAAATGCTGAGTACCCGTACATCAGCTAAAAACCAGCTAAAAGAAAGAGTTCAACAGAAGGCCGAGACCAAATGAGCTATCCTTGAACAGGCTCGTTCCACTCCAAGGCATTTGAGAAGCTTGGGATGAACCAAATGGAGTCCCCGACCATGTCCAGCGAGTGTTGGTGTGGAAACCATCGGCTGCGTCACCATTTAGACTAAAGTGGCAAATGTCAGGACGCGGCCTGTACTTGTAGCCAATTTCTTGGTGTGATGTGTAAACACAGTTCCTTCTCGTCAGATGTCCTAGCGGATCATTTGCATCACCTACTGCAATGATAATCGGATAGTTCATGCCAAGGAAAAGAGAATATGATCCAAGGTCAGTAACCCTTTTCCATCGGTTAGCTGCAGTTAACTGGCTTGTGTCTATCGAGAACACCATGCACTCAAACCCAGAAGGATATGTGCGAACGGTGCGACCATAGTGAACAACACTAGTATCATCAGTAATTGCATTGCCTAAGACACCATACGTATAGACCAGAAGAAGTCTTAAACCACTGGCAGATCTTGCTAACCACCACCTGCCAGGATCATTCTCCTCATCGTCCTCAACAAACCCATGTGTCAGGTACAACACATCGCGTGGCGACAGGATAAAGATAGGACCTTCAAAGGGAAAGGAAATGTAACATGAAAATAATATTGATATTGATCTGACATTGTAGAAGTTAATATACAGTACTATTTTCAAAAATCTTGATTAAACCTAAGATGTTTGATTGCGTAAAAAATGCCAACCTAGGGAGATGCTATGGAAATTCTAATTCTTTTCGAAATGGGGATATGCTATAGAAATTCTCATAGAGACACGGTTTGATTCATGGGATCAAATGAAATAGGAAATAATCCTATAGGATCTTGAATGTAAAGTTCACAGGGAAAAAAATCAAGGTTGGATCCTACAAGATTTTGGTGTCTTATATACTAAAGGAAAACCAACAAGGATTATTTCTAGAAGGTTTAATATCTTATCTTATAATAATATTACCACTATGTAGTGTATGAATAACTTTGAATATTCACTATTGGATCAAGACTTGCGAATCCCAACATTGCCAGCAGTTGGATCTTCTTTTCCATTCTAGTATCTACTTGAAGATTCTATTGATAGTCTTTAGCACAATGAATGTTATGCACAATCCTCAAAACACACTTCTCCATCATTCTAGAATCTTCTCCTTCATTTCTCAAGACCATGTTAACAAAATTTACAAGTACTAGTACCTAATAAACATCGACTTCTACATGATAGAAAATACAAGAACTAAATATGCACCCATACTTTATAGATGTCGATCAAATTTCTAATTTTTTGAGCTTTACCTAGTATTATAATTCTATATTGTTATGATATGTCATATGTCTAGTATCTGAGTCTCACGTAAATACTACTAGTAGATACCATATTTTCCATGGATGTACTAGTACTAGGAGACAAGGCAATACTATCAGCATAACTCAATCCTATGAATCAAATTACTTATATGTAAGAAAACTTAGTAAGGATTGCATTCCTCTGAAATTCCTAGGGAATTCGTACGAATCAAAGAGGCTAAAATTCCTATGAAATTCCTACTAACCAAAGAAACTTTAGAAAAAATAACTTACATTGATTCAGGAATAATATCTGGGTCACACATAAGTACTTACTACTACGTAGTAGATACCATAGTTTCCATGGGATGTACTAGGAGACGAAGCAATACTATCAGCAGAACTCAATCATATGAACTCAATCATATGAAACAAACTACTTATATGTAAGAAAACCTCCTAAAGATTGCATTCCTCTGAAATTCCTAGGGAATTCCTTTGAATCAAAGAAACTAAAATTTTAATGGAATTCCTACTAACCAATGGAAGTTCAGAAAACATACCTTGCATCGATTCAGGAACAAAGCTAATAAAATACGTAGGGAGGAGAATTTACCAAGTTCCAGAGACATCCATGCATAAACACAGCCGTTCTTGGTCACGACGAACACACGATCGTGTTGGATCATAGTATCGCAGTATCTGAAGTAGCCCTAGAACTCGTTCACACAAACTGACCATCCATGACTATCATTCTCATTGATGACAGCAATCTTGAATTTGAAAATGGAGACTAGGGAGAAATCTCTGTATCCCCCAGCAGCTGTCGGAACTTGGAAAATGACTACCTTCTGTAGTTTAGTACGTAGACCTTCATCAGGATCATCCTGAAATGTAAGTGCAGAACCTTCGGTCGGTTCAAACCCCGACACTTGCGGAATAACAATCTTGCGACGAGTGTACATGTTGACAAGGTCCCACATGAAATCGGGCCCAACTGTGACGATCCAATCTCCATTGCCGCCTACTCGCTGCTCATCAAAACCATTTGGCATCATAGCATTGGAGGAGTACCTGTCCAGCGGCGTCAGCTTCATGGGCTGCCCGCCACTTCGAAGCAGTCTTTGGATTCCCAGGTCTCACCGTCGGGTGAGAATGAAGAACACATCGGAGGCCAAACGGATGAGAAGAAGGCGTAGTTCCGCTGTCTTTTGCTGATTGAAGAATATGTTTGGACGAACCGACGAGGCTCGTGGCGGTGGTGGCGTCGCAATGATTGATGAGTACTTGAAGAGGGCCTTTAGTGAACACCTTCTGAAACTGCTCAGGATCTTTACAGACCTTGCTCGATCTCACCATGGAAGGAGGCTGCAGATGGTGTTTTAGGGGCTTTCTTTGGGGTGGGGTGGGGGTGGGGGAGGGAAGGAAGATCGTTGGCGTGAGCTGGCGGCCAGGGTGCGATGGAGAAGACAAAGGCTGATGGTGCGTTACTCTACTACTAGTAGTACTGCAGAAGGTGGGCGAGTGGGGGGTGGGGCTACAATCGAGGCTAGTTGCACAAACCTCCAACAATTAGATCCATAGTTGCAAAGAGCTCCAAGTGTTGAGCCCCGGGTATGTAATAAATAATGCTAAGGGGGCTAATCGAGAATTTTGTGCTATGTGCAGCATTTATACCCAAAAGTAATTGTAGTACAGTAGTTTCTTGCAACTAGACTATCTTGATTATCTGGAGTTCTCTTCAATTTCGAATCCAATTGTTGGAGGTTTGTGCAATTTCCACCCTCCTTGTGTTCCGAGGAAGCTCTATGACCATATGTTCAAACAAAAAAAAAGATCAAAGCCAAAAAAAAGACCATCTCTTAGGGCTCGTTTGATTTGCAGGATTCTCAAAACATAAGAAGAGGAAACTGTAGGAATTTGGATCAAGTATGTGTTTGAATCACAGGGAAAACAAAGGAATACTTTGAAGGAATCTCAATTCCCGTGTTTGTCCTATTCCTATATTTTTCCTATCCTGCGTTCCAAACGGGACATAATTCCTACATATTGGAATCCTATGAATCAAACAAAACAGCGTAGGATTATTTCCTAATGGACAAGATCCTTCACAAAAACTTTGAATTTTCTTTGAATCAAAGAAGGAATAAAAAAGGTTTCCTCTCTCAGGAAAAAAAGGAACTCCACCTCTTGGAGAAAAAAAGGAACTCTACCTCTTGGAGAAAAAAAAGGAACTCCACCTCTTGGACAATTCACTGTGACGAGAGTAGCTACTAAAGTCTATGTCTAGTACTAGCTGTAGGACCCAAGTGTAGCACGTTATTTATATTTAGTACTAATAGTACAGTACATTATCAGTCTTTGCAGGTGCCTAGAAGGAAAAAAAAATCTCTGCAGGTAATAAATGGCCATGGCAATTTTCAAGATACACAATCTTTTTCTTGTCCATTTTGATCTGGGCGACAGCCGGAGGATAGAGGAGTACTAGCTGCTTCGTGTCTTGAGCCATCGAGCTGGAGTAGAAATTTGGATATCTAAAAACCTGAATTGTCCTGTCAAACCAATGCTCGTTGCATGCAGCTTGACCAAACAGACTTACTGCACTACTTTACCGCGCGTCCGAAAAACTAGGGAGTACAAGAAGTACTAGTACAGTAATGTTACACAGAGAGTTTTTTTAAATGGACACAGAGAGTTCTACATTCATCTTGTAGCGCCAAAAGCAGAAGTTGTGCCAATATACTACTGTAGTAGTCACGTCCAGGTTGCCTTACAGAGAAAAAAATAGTACGATGAGCAACAAGATCTATCTATTTGTGTACTCCTATTTGCGTATACTAGTAGTACTACTACGTACTCAGGAACGACACGAGCGTGTGCTCCACTAGTGCGCCTCTGCACGTAAGGTAATCCAGTACGAGTAGATTGCCACCGCAAGGTCACGTGATTATTATGCATTGATCTATGCTCTAGTTGTGGGCACGTGCCATAGCAATAAATCTTTTGTGAAAAATAGATTACTCATAAATAATTACTCCCTCCATCCTAAAATAGTAGTTACTAACTTGGCTTTGTCTAGATAGACATGTATTTCACCGCATTTTAGTACTTAGATGCTCCCTCATTTCCAAATTAGAAAGCATACTAGGTTTTGTCGAAGTCAATATTTATAAAATTTGACCAACTATATGTACAAACATACTAACTTACATAATGTCAAACGCATATAATATGAAAACATGGTTCGTGATGATTCTGATAATATTGAGTTGATGTCGTAGATGTCCCTATTATTGTCTAGATATTTAGGCTAAATTCTAGGGCAGCCTATCCTACATGCTGGACCCACGTCGATGCGTTGTCCACACCAGCGCAATTTCGACGGCAATGTTGGTTCAAGACTTAAATCAAGTCGAATTGACAAGTTTGGGCATAAAATTCCGTAATCACTGAGTTAGATGACTAAAATCGAAGCACCGTAAGAACGGTTAGTGTGTTTATCTCTGGTCCATGTCGTAGAAGTGAACAATTACATAAAAGTCGTACTAAACCCCTAAATACTCCATAATAACATTAGCAACAAACTTAGTTTACATCCAAAATACATCCTTCCTAGTACCAAAAGAGAACCTACATGCGACTACTACTAGTAAACTATAGTAGTAAAATAGTACTATTAGTAGTACTATTTATCTGCTAATACAAAACTACAGTATTAATCATCAGCCGTAGTTTAAGATCATTTTTCCTGTCGATGCAAATCCAGAGAGATACATGGGTGGACTGTCCAACCTTCATCAGGAACCACGGCGGCACCCCGAGGTACGTCCTGAGCTTGTCAGACGGGAGGTTGGCCGGCAACGAGCTGCTCGCCAGCTTGATTATCACATTAAGGCTCTCGACCGTCGAAAAGTCCACTGACCCCGGCGGGCTAGGCGCACATAGTTTCACCGTGTACCGCGGCCACAAGCACCTATCCTGCCTGATGCACACCAAGGACATGACGGCGGCCAGGCCGAGCGCGCTGATGGTCAGGCCAAACACGGCGCCGTCATCCCCGCAGAGGAAGCACGTGAATCCCCTCGTTATTGTTGATGGTGGAGTCAGGTTGAGCCAAAAGAAGGCGCTGTCGTAGATGGCCCTGGTTACTATGACCAAGTGGGCCTCCTTCATGTGGGGAAGGAGCCCTGCCGGCGAGGCAATGAAATCACTGGCGGAATCAATGCAGGACCACGGGCCATACGAGCACATGATCTTGTGCTCGCAGAGCTTGTCGAAGGCGACCAGGCTAAAGCAGCCGTCGTAGGGGCACTCAATCATCGCCTCAGACTGGACGACGTCCATAGCAGCCGGCTCACGGTCGAATCCGCCGACGCGGTACACGAACTTATAGAAGTGGTTACAGAGGGAAGATCGGCTCGCCGACATTGTGCCCGTTGGCTAGAAACTCGAGTTGGATGGGTATACTGAAGAGTATACTGATTGAGTTTCGTACTATACTGGTACGATTGTACAGGAATTTGCTAGCCATGGGCGCACCAGCGGCAACTATACTTGGCCACTTTTTCTTAGACAGTGTCCACACGCTGTACATGCTTCATCAAAACAAAAAGGCTGTAAAAAGTTGACAGGTCAGTAATAAAGCAGGTGTCATGCTGTACTGTACCATACAGTACAGTACAGAAAGAGGGAGAGACCGAGGCAAGAAGATCCAGGTGAGTGAAAGGCAAGAAGATCTACTCCTGGAGAGAGACGAAAAGCATGCGGCCTGCTGCAGGGTATACAATGCTGCAGGATAGAGACCGAGGACTACATGTATGTCTTCGACGCCAACCTATAATTAACTATTTTGGTCTTATCAAATTTAAATAGCCTTAATAATCTCAGACAGAGGGACTACTAGTAATAGTACTAGTACTACATCTTACAACAAATCAGACAAACCAGTACTGCATTTATTGGTGGTACTTTTTTTTGAGAAATTATTATTAGTAGTCGTACTTAGATATGTGAAAAACCAATCCAAGTTACTACTCCAATAGAGAGTACGATCACTCTATTTTATGGATTCTTGTTTACTATACATACTAGTAGTAAAAGCTAGAACGTAGATTATTTCAGAACAATTTTTGGCTCTACAATATCTAGCATACGCGCAAACCTCAAAATACACTTCATTGCTTAGTTTCAGGGATCTTGTGCTAAATGCATAGACTTGGATATAATTTTCATTTTTACAAGGTCCTTGATGTAACTTGTACTTCCATCGACCGCGTGTTAACTAATAAAGCACCTCTCTCCTACGGGACCTACCACAATAAAAAATAATTGCACTGCCCCGATTATCAGACAATGTGGAACATGGTTTCTTATAATTCCAAAATTTTAAGAAATAAGATGTTTCAAGCTTTCTAGCTAACTTTGCACACTTTAGTGAATTTTTTCCGATTTAACGAAATTAGGTCAAACATTTGCTACACAAGTAAGAGCAATTGATTGCTACTGAATTAAATGTATTTTTAGAGATAGATGGGTGATGTAGTAAACAATGTCGTTGGTGTTAGTTTCCAACTATCACGAAAGAACATTTAATTCTCAATTTTTCGAGTGATGACGAGATTGTTCTTTTACGTAAAGAAACTCCGAAGAATATGGATCTGAATACCACAAGACAAGTTTTTAGACATAAAGAGTAGACCAACATGTTGTGCTGACGATACCCATGTTTTATGAGCTTTCAAACTTCCAAGCTAACTCCGCCAACTTGAATGACTTTATGCCAATTATTTATCGAATTTAGGTCAAATTTGAACTACAAGTAAATTGTAGGTTGCTTTGAAAGTTTTATAAAACTCTTCTGGAGGTACCTATTCAGGGTACAATTAATATATCATAAACCACCGAGAGTTTTGACGACACGTTCAACTTCATGCTAAAATTTTGCATCTTGACAGTTTAACAAAATTAGGTTAAACTTGAGCTACAAGTAAGCGCGAAAGGTCGCTCTTGAAATAAATGTTTGTCGATATTTAAATGACTTCCTAGCTAACTCTGCCCATTTGAATGACTTTATGTTGATTTATCGAAATTAGGTCAAATTTGAAACTACAAGTAAATTGTAGGTTGCTTTGAAAGTTCTACGAAAAAGCTTTTGGGGGCACCCATCGAGGGGTCGCAATCAATATATCAGAAACCACCGAGAGTTTTGATGATAGTTTCAACTTTTTGCTAAGATTTTGCATCCTGGCTATTTAACGAAATTAGGTCAAACTTGAGATACAAGCAAGTAAGCGCGATAGATTTCTCTTGAATTAAATGTCTTTTCTAGGATAGATGGGGCATATTCTTGTAGTAAACAATGCTATCACTGTGAGTTTCCAACTATCGGGAAAGAACATTCTCAATTTTTCAAGTGATATCAAGATTATTCTCTCCTATAAAGGAAGTCCGAAGAATAAGGATCTAAATGCCACAAGCCAAGTTTTCACACATATATAGTGGACCAACATATTGTACTTATGATTTCCCGTGTTTTATGAGTTCTCAAACTTCCTATAGCTTATCGCTCTGCCCACTTGAATGACTTTATATGTCGATTAATCAAAATTAGGTCAAATTTGAACTATATACTACAGGTTTTGTAGGTTGCTATGAAAGTTATACGAAAAATCTTTTGGAGGTACCCATCGGGGGTTCACAATCAATATATGAGAAACAACCGAGAGTTTTGACAACTGGTTTGACTTTATGCTAAGATTTTGCATCATGACACTATTTAACAAAATTGGGTCAAACTTGAGCTACAAAGTAAGCGCAATAGATTGCTCTTGAAATATATGACTTTCAAAGGTAGATGGGTGTATTTTCGTGTAGTAAATAATGTCATCGATGTGGTTTTCCAACTATCAATAAAGAACGTTCAATTCTCAATTTTTCGAGTGATGACGAGCGAGGTTGTTCTTTTCTGTAAAGAAATGTCCGAAGAATATTGGATCTGAATGTCAGAAGCCAAGTTTACCGACATATATATTGGACTAACATGTTGTACCAACGATTCCCATGTTTTATGAGTTTTCAAACTTCCTAGCTAACTCTGCCTATTTGACCGAATGACTTTATGTTGATTTATAAAAATTAGGTCAAATTTGAAACTTCTAGTACATTATAGGTTGCTTTGGTAGTTTTACAAAAAAACTTTTGGAGGTACCCATTGATGGGTCACAATTAATATATCATAAAATACCGAAGTTTTGGCGATAGGATCAACTTCTTGCTAAGATTTTGCATCTTGACAATTTAACGAAATTAGGTCAAACCAGATCTACAATTAATTAAGCGCGATAAATTGCTCTTCAAATTAAATGTATTTTTAGAGGTAGATCGGTGTATCTTGTTGTAGTAAACAATGTCGTCAATGTGAGTTTCCAACTATCAAGAAAGAACATTCAATTCTACATTTTCCAAGTGAAGATGAGCGAGGTTGTTCTTTTTCGTAAGAAGTCCGGAGAATATTGGATGTGAATGCCACCCCAAGTTTACATACATATATAGTGGACCAACATGTTGTACCAACGATTCCCATGTTTTATTTATAAGTTTTCAAACTTCCTAGCTAACTGCCCATTTGACCGAATGACTATATGTCGATTTATCAAAATTAGGTCAAATTTGAAACTACAAGTAAATTGTAGGGTGCTTTGAAAGTTTTAAGAAAAATCTTTTGGAGGTACCCATCGAGGGGTGACAATTAATATATATGAAAACAACGAGAGTTTTGACGATAGGTTCAACTTCTTGCTAAGATTTTACATCTTGACAATTTAACGAAATTATGTCAAACCTGATCTACAAGTAAATAAGCGCGATAGATTGCTCTTGAAATTAAATGTATTTTCGGAGGTAGATGGGTGTATCTTGTTGTAGTAAACAATGTCGTCAATATGAGTTTCCAACTATCAGGAAAGAACATTCAATTCTATATTTTCCATATGAAGACAAGCGAGGTTGTTCTTTTTCGTAAGGAGTCCGTAGAATATTGGATGTGAATGTCACGCCAAGTTTATAGACATATATAGTGGACCAACATGTTGTACTAACGATTCCCATGATTTATTTATGAGTTTTCAAACTTTCTAGCTAACTCTGCCCATTTGACCGAATGACTATATGTCGATTTATCAAAATTAGGTCAAATTTGAAACTACAAGTAAATTGTAGGTTGCTTTGAAAGTTTTAAGAATAATCTTTTGGAGGTACCCATCGAGGGTCACAATTAATATATCTGAAAACAACGAGAGTTTTGACGATAGGTTCAACTTCTTACTAAGATTTTGCATCTTGACAATTTAACGAAATTAATTAGGTCAAACTTGAGCTACAAGTAAGCGCGATTGATATCTCTTAAATTAAATGTCATTTCAGAGATAGATGGGTGCATTTTCTAGTAGTAAGCAGTGCCGTGGGTGTGAGTGTCCAACTATCAGGAAAGAACATTGAATTCTACGTTTTCCGAGTGAAGACGAACGTGGTTAGTTGTTCTTTTCCGTAAAGAGAAGTCCAAAGAATATTGGATCTGGATGCCACAAGCTAAGTTGTCAGACCTATATATATATATTCAGCACCTAGGGTGCATAATAGTTATTTTGCACCCCACATATTTTTATGTTCTCACATATAGAAATTTATGTTTTATATACTAATAATTATGTTCATGTTCACCAGAAATGTAAAAAACTCGACATAAAATATGATTTATGAGTCATTATAGTTAAAAAACATAGAAAATACGCATTTTACGTTGTATTTTTATACGACATGTAAACTAATTTTTTTATGACATCTCTAAATTTTCTTATGTTCTTCTCAACTTCCGAGATCAGAGAAAATTTACGTGACGTAAAAATAATATACAGTTTGGAAGTTGAGAAGAACATAACAAATTTAGACATGTCGTAAAATTTTATGTTTACATGCCGTATAAAAATATGACGTAAAATGCGTATTTTCTATGTTTTTTACACTATAATGATTCATAAATCGTATTTTTATGTTGATTTTTTTATGTTTCTGATGAACATAAACATAATTATTAGTATACAAAACATAAATTTCTATATGTGAGAACATAAAAATATGTGGGGTGCGAAATAACTATTCTGCATCATAGGTGCTGAATAGGTTTCTATATATATATATAGGATCGACAACATGTTGTACTTGTGATTCCCATGTTTTATGGGTTTTGAAGTTTCCTATAGCTAACCCCGCACATTTGAATAACTTTATGTCGATATCTCGGAATTAGGTCAAATTTGAAACTAAATTGTAGGTTTTGCTTTGATAGATTTTCGAAAAAGCTTTTGGACGTACCCATCGAGGATTCAAAATTAATATACCAGAAACCAGCGAGAGTTTTGACGATAGGTTCAACTTCTTGCTAAGACTTTGCATATTGGCAATTTAACGAAATTAGGTCAAACTTGAGCTAGCTACAACTAAACGCCATAGATTGCTCTTGAATTAAATATCTTTTCATAGGTAGATCATCGGTGCATCTTCTTGTAGTAAACAGTGTCATCAGCGTGAGTTTCTAACTATCAAGAAAGAACATTCAATTCTATATTTTCCGAGTGAAGAATACGAGCGAGGTTGTTCTTTTTCCTAAAGAAAAGTCCAAATAATATTGTATCTGAATGCCACATGCTAAGTTTACATACATATATATTGGACCAACATGTTGTACCAACAATTCCCATGTTTTATGAGTTTTCAAACTTCCCAGCTAACTCTGCCCATTAGAATTACTTTATGTCTATTTATTAAAATTAGGTCAAATTTGAAACTACAAGTACTAGTAAATTGCACGTGCCCTGCACGTGAGACTCAGATAATAGATATCTGGCATATCATCACTATATAAAATTATAATAGGCAAAGCGGGAAAAATATAATAGGCAAAATTTGAACTACTACAAGTAAACCATGTAGGTTGCTTGAAAGTTTTACATAAAAGCTCTTAGAGGTATCCATCAGAGGGGGCACACGGGGTGGGGGGTGGTGGGGGGTGGGGCAATTAATATACTATCAGGAACCAAAAGAGAGTTCTGACGGCAGGTTCATCTTCTTGCTAAGATTTTGCGTCTTGACAGTTTAATGAAATTAGGTCAAACTTGAGCTACAACTAAGTGCGATAGATTGCTCTCGAATTTAATGAAATTAGGTCAAACTTGAACTACATGTAATAAATTGTATGTTTCTTTGAAAGTTTTATGAAAAAAGCTTTTGGAGGTACCCATCGAGCGGTTAATTAATATATCAGAAACCACATAGATTTTTGACGAGTGGTTCGACTTCTAGCTAAGATTTTGCATCATGAAAATTTTGAACACCATTTTAAAACGATCACATGAAATAGGGAGATTGGGGAAATGATATTTCTATTTTCTATGGGAAACCCACAAGCTTGAGGTGCACCTTAGGCTTAAAGATAGCTTTATTTTTTTCACTATGTATAAGGTGAACCTTAGCGGATGCCACATAGTAGGCCATTTTTTTCAACGGGTAGTCGACCATATTAAGGTGTGTTTTTTTACACAATGCGGGAGTAGTATATTTCTTTGCTTAGGCATATGGTCACCTCTGTCCACGCGCTGTACATGCTGAGAGAATAAAACGTTGGCAGGGGAAGAGGGCAGCAGCGAAGAGAAGTTGAAGGCGGTTCCATGTCAGAGCAAAGTTATGATGGGTTTCTGACACGAGGTACTCCTGTGGCCTTACAGTGTACTATACTATGCTAGTACTAGTAAATTTCAGGACCTATTCACGCAAAACAAATTGTGTGTTTTCTCTCTCCTTCGCTACCTCTCACCATCCATCCTCCCTCTCTCATACCCTTTCCCCTCGCGCACCGGCCCGGCTGATCTCTCCCACGTCCACAGCGTGGTGCTGCGCACGTGTGCCTTGGCACGACGGCTCTGTGTCTCTGGCGTGTTTGGCAGCCTCGTTGGTATGGAGTAGGGACGAGGAGTACATAGGAAGGAAACCACTTTGGTCCTTGGCAGCAAAAATTCTGGTTTTAGAAATTTTCACTTGCTTCCCAAACATCGGGAGGGAAGGTTACTCAAAAGATCGGCCATTTGTAGTACTACTTATCTTATATTTATCTTGTCTTATCTCTTACAATACCATACCATACCACTATATAGTGTATGGATAACTTCGAACATTGACAGTTGGATCAAGATCGGCAAATCCAAACATTGCTAACCGTTGGATCTTCTTTTCCATTCTTAGCATCTACAAAGATTCTACTTATATTATTTAGCACGGTGAACGCTAGTATGCGCAAACCTCAAAACACACACTTCATTGCTTAGTTTCAGGGTCCTTGTGTTAAATGCATGGACTTGGGTGCAATTTTCATTTTTATGAGGTCCTTGATGTAACCTGTAGTTCCACCAACCGTGTTAACTCTCAAGCACCTCGCTCCTACAAGACCTACCACGGTTAAAAGAAAATGCAACCGCCCCAATTATCAAACAAACTGGACCACAATTTCTTATACGTAATACCCAAGTTTTTAGTACTAGGATTTTTCAAGCTTCCTAGCTAACTTTGCACACTTCAGTGACTTCTTGTCAATTAACGAAATTAGGTCAAACTTGAGCTACAAGTAAGCGCGATAGATTGCTCTTGAATTTAATGTATTTTTGGAGGTAGATGGGTGCATCTTCTTGTAGTAAACAATGTCGTCAGTGTGAGTTTCCAACTATCAGGAAATAAAATTCTCAGTTTTCCAAGTGATGACGTGATGGTTCTTTTCCGTAAAGAAAGCTTGAACCAGAATATGGATCTCAATGCCATAAGCCAAGCTTCTAGACATATTAAGTGGACCAACATGTTTTACTTATGATTCCCATATGTTTTTTGAGTTTTCAAACTCCCTAGCTAATTAACTTTGCCCACTTGAATGACTGCATGTCGATTTATCGAAATTAGGTTAAACTTGAACTATAACTAAATTGTAGGTTGCTCTGAAATTTTTACGAAAAAGCTTTTGGAGGTACCGTATCGACCGGGAGGGATGTCACAATCAATATATAATAAAACACCAAGAGTTTTGACAACACGATTGACTTCTTGCTAAGATTTTGCATTGCATGACACTATTTAACGAAATTGGGTCAAACTTGAGCTACAAGTAAGCGCGATAGATTGCTGTTGAAATATATGACTTTTCAGAGAGGTAGATGGGTGCATTTTCTTGTAGTAAACAGTGCCATCGGTACGGTGAGATTTTTGAACTATATCAGGAAAGAATATTCAATTATTCTCAATATTTCTAGTGATGACGAGCGATGTTGTTCTTTTCCGTAAAGAAATGTACAAAGAATAATATTGGATCTGAATGCCAGAAGCCAACTTTGCCAACATATATAGTGGACCAACATTTTGTACCAACGATCCCCATGTTTTATTTATGAGTTTCAAGCTTCCTAGTTAACTCTGCCCATTTGACCATATGACTTCATGTCGATTTATCGAAATTAGGTCAAATTTGAAACTACAAGTAAACTGTAGGTTGCTTTGAAAGTTTTACGAAAATCCTTTTGGAGGTACCCATCGAGGGGTCACAATTAATATGTCATAAAACACCGATAGTTTTGACGATATGTTCAACTTCTTGCTAAGATTTTGCATCTTCACAATTTAACGAAATTAGGTCAAACTTAAGCTACAAGTAAGCGTGATAGATTCCTCTTGAATTAAATGTATTTTCAGAGGTAGATCGATGCACCTTGTTGTAGTAAACAATGCCGTCAGTGTGAGTTTCCAACTATCAGGAAAGAACATTCAATTCTACATTTTCCGAGTGAAGATGAGCGAGGCTACTAGTTGTTATTTTTCGTAAAGAGAAGTCCAAAGAATATTGGATGTGGATGCCACAAGCCAAGTTGACAGACATATATAGTCGATCGACAACATGTTGTACTTGCGGTTCCCATGTTTTATGAGCTTTCAAACTTCCTAGATAACTCTACCTATTTTAATGACTTTAAGTCGATTTATCAAAACTAGGTCAAATTTGAAACTACAAGTAAATTGTAGGTTTTGCTTTTTAACTTCTATGAAAAAGCTTTTAATTTGGAGGTACCCATCGAGGGGTCACAATTAATATGAGAACAACAAGAGTTTTGACGATAGGTTCAATTTCCTGCTAAGATTTTGCATCTTGACAATTTAATGAAATTAATTAGGTCAAACTTGAGCTACAAGTAAGCATGATAGATATCTCTTGAATTAAATGTCATTTTAGAGGTAGATGGGTGCATTTTCTAGTAGTAAGCAATGTCGTGGGTGTGAGTGTCCAACTACCAGGAAAGAACATTGAATTCTACGTTTTCCGAGTGAAGACGAACGAGGTTAGTTGTTCTTTTCCATAAAGAAAAGTCCAAAGAATATTGGATGTGGATGCCACAAGCCAAGTTGACAGACATATATATATAGTGGATCGACAACATGTTGTACTTGTGATTCCCATGTTTTATGGGTTTTGAAGCTTCCTATAGCTAACCCCTCACATTTGAATAACTTTATGTCGATATCTCGGAATTAGGTCAAATTTGAAACTACAAGTAAATTGTAGGTTTTCTTTGATAGATTTACGAAAAAGCTTTTGGACGTACCCATCGAGGGTTCAAAATTAATATACCAGAAACCAGCGAGAATTTCGATGATAGATTCAACTTCTTGCTAAGACTTTGCATATTGGTAATTTAATGAAATTAGGTCAAACTTGAGCTAGCTACATGTAAACTCCATAGGTTGATCTTGAATTAAATGTCTTTTCATAGGTAGATCATCGGTGCATCTTCTTGTAGTAAACAGTGTCATCGGTGTGAGTTTCCAACTATCAAGAAAGAACATTCAATTCTACATTTTTCGAGTGAAGAATACGAACGAGGTTGTTCTTTTTCCTAAAGAAAAGTCCGAAGAATATTGGATCTGAATGCCACAAGTCAAGTTTACGTACATATATATTGGACCAACATGTTGTACCAACGATTCCCATGTTTTATGAGTTTTCAAACTTCCCAGCTAACTCTGTCCATTAGAATGACTTTATGTTGATTTATTGAAATTAGGTTAAATTTGAAACTACAAGTACTAGTAAATTGCATGTGTCCTGTACGTGAGACTCCGGTAATAGACATCTGGCATATCATCACTATATAAAATTATAATAGGAAAATCAGAAAAAATATAATAGGTAACATTTGAACTACTATAAGTAAATCGTGTAGGTTGCTTTGAAAGTTTTACAGAAAAGCTCTTATAGGTACCCATCGGAGGGGGCGCGCGGGGGGGGGGGGGGAATTAATATACTACCAGGAACCAAAACAGGGTTCTAATGACAGGTTCATATTCTTGCTAAGATTTTGCGTCTTGACAGTTTAATGAAATTAGGTCAAACTTGAGCTACAACTAAGTGCGATAGATTGCTCTTGAATTTAATGAAATTAGGTCAAACTTGAACTACAAGTAATAAATTGTAGGTTGCTTTGAAAGTTTTATGAAAACAGCTTTTGGAGGTACCCATCGAATGGTTAATTAATATATTATAAACCACAGAGAGTTTTGACGAGTGGTTCGACTTCTAGCTAAGACTTTGCATCATGAAAATTTTGAACATCTTTTGAAAACGATCCTGCCCATCCGGACATAGTTTGTACCCCAAAATTTCAGATACTTCAAAATTCCCATTTGACCCCTATTAAATTCGGTAGGTGGGGGGCTTCATTCGTAATTTCCCCAGTATAGTGCTAGCAGTACCTAAACCCAACCCCCTTGCCCCTCTCTCTCCTCCAGGAATACGTCACCGGCCGAAACATCCCTGCTGCACTTTAGCCGGCATACCCGTACACCTGATCTGCTCAACGAACCCTCTTGTCTAGCGCGCTGATCACATCATCGACCGCCTAATATCTGCTCCACGGACGCCGTGGTCCAGCGTTCTGCTCGTATGCTCGCCCGCCAAGATCTGCTTCACCGTCGTCGACACCCACTACGACCGTAGCACCTTCGGCGACCTCAACGTGACCTGTGAGGATGCGGAGGAGGCCTAGACGCCTCCCCGACCAAGGTAAAACCAAATCTCCCTGCGTGATTTGTTTGTTGGCAATGTACTGTATTCATGCTAAATCTCCTAACTAACAGGTTCTTTACTTGATATACACCTGTTATGTACTCCATCCGTTTCAAAATATAAGATGCTTTAGCTTTGTGAAAGAAGTGTATCCAGACTCATTTTAGTGTGTAGGTTCACTCCAAACCTAGAGTAACCTACACACTAAAAGAGGTCTAGATGCACTCTTTTCACAAAGCTAAAACATCTTATATTTTGAAATGGAGGGAGTACTAAATTAACCCATTGTGGTTACGCTTAAACTCCACGCATTGAACTGTTTTTATGTACTGTACTATTTCTTTGTGAATTATTAGTCACTTAACATATTTGTTTACATTCTCTGCTGTACCTATCCACATGAGATATGATTATATAATATCTCTCTCATTCGCCGATTTACGAACTATAGTATTTCCATCGTGCTATTGTCCTGCTATCCTATAGTACACGTTTACACACGTCATACTATTTGACCATTATGTACTGTCTATTTGATCCCTCTTAACCTGCGGCTCAAACTGTTTGCTATTATTATGCAAGGAGCAGCCTCAGTTTGCACACAATATCTTAGAGTGAATGGCTCCTATAATCTTGTAAGACCCCATCACTTTTGTTTCACTTCACGCCAATGTATATCATGTTGGAACCTGTTTGTATTTACAGTTGGCCTTACCTTTATGCAGAGGAGCAACAATGGAGGACAAACTCCGCCCGTCCACACGAGACACTGTAGATCTCGTGTAACACCTACCGTAAGGCCCCCACCCGAAGTTTGGTCCTTGCCACATTTTTTGTTTGCTTAAATTTACCATTTGTCTTTCTTGTTTTCATATTTTTTTGCCAAAAATTAGCATCAAACATTTTAGCCACACTATGGTCTGCTTTTGTTCCATGTGATTAGTTCAATTTCCTAGATATGGAGAGGCCGGGTGTATTGCACCTGAGTTGTCTGATAATAAGACCAAGGCCACACTAGAGATAAGATCCACACATGTATCATAAGGAACTCTGTGCAGTTCATCTCACTCTTGTATCTACTGTGTATCATAGTTAAATGAACTGGCTATTTTAATACGAGACACTTGATGGTTCAGTTTGTTGTTCTCAGGCCACTGAAGCGTTGAAATTATCTGGATATTCATGAATAATTCAATGTATGATTGCTTGATTCATTGTTTGTCTGAAATTATCTAGCTAGCATATTCGAGGCTCACAATTGATGTGTTTTATTGCCTGAGTTACTCTTTTTTTGTCTATGATTAAATCAGTGGTAGATTTTGTTGTGTAGTTCCTGGCTAGTTTATATATGAGAAACATAATGGCTTAGTTTTAATATTCGTTTGATTCATGTTCTGCACATTCTAGTTTGAGCAGTCTGCATCAGGTACTTTGGTTGATTGCTCGCATTGTTATTCAAAATGAACTTGTAGTTTGTTTCCCAAGTCTGTTGTTTAAGTAACTTGTTTTGTCTTGGTCTCATCCATCTTCAAGTAGAGCAGTCATTTCACAAAGCAGCACATGCCCGCATCGCTCCATGGCGCCAACTGGTCCACTTATTCAAGAAGAAATAGATGTATGAGCCACCACTGTTAATTGCTTCCTTCCTTATATATTACATGGTAATGCTATTATAACTTCATGGTGGTGTGATTGCATGGTAATGCTATTATAACTTGTTTTGTGTTTGTTTCAGGCTGCAAAAGACCCTCTGAATGCCAAACAAAGACCCGCTTCTCCAAGTTTAGATTTTGTTTCACATAGCAGCAGCGACAATACCTATTGCTCATGGCACACCACTTCGACTGATCCTCGTTTTTCAACCGAAATATTATTTGAGGATGCCCTCCAAGATGCCCGTGATATTGTTGAGCAAGAAGCCAACAAAACAGATTCAGTAATCACCATAGCACGCAAAGACTTATATGAATTGAAAAATAGACAAGCCTTAATGCAGAACATACTTAATAATCTCATCTGCAGCTCTCATGTGAAGCCAGTTGTTACATGTCTCGGGATGCAAGCTCCATAGAGACCTTTTCTGTAACACCAGTTATGGTGTTTTTTTAGTTGTTTGGACTCTGCTGCAACTTTTATGCTTCATTTTATTACTATTAAGTTTACTGAGGATTGTAATAATTACTGTAATTTACAGTTGTAAGTTGTTTGAGGATTGTTGCAAACTGAGCATCTATCAGGATTACTACACACACATGAAAAAACAGTGAAATTGTAAGAGGTACAACACACGATCTACCAGAAAAGGGAGAACGTCCATTGTATTACACGGGCACCATAGAACTTGCAAAATTCATAGACGTTCACTCAACAAAGTGAATGCATAAAGAGCTGACCTGAAGAGAATACATCAGGAGCAGACCCACACAATCCATCAATCTGATGGATAGCCATCGTAGTAATCATAGTGGGTGGTACCATCCTCGCCATATGGCGGCACCATCTGCAGCTCAGAATGCTCGACGATTCTGCAATACTCCACCAGCAATTGATCGAGTTCAAAAGGATGGTCATTCCGTAATCCTCCTACTCCATACCCATATACAATGCTTGGCTCCTCTTCCCACGCAAGAGCCTCAAAGTTGTAAGATCTAATCTCAGATAGATCCGCATAGTATATACTGCCGGCCTGCACTGTGGGTACCCTGGTGTTATCGACGCAGGCACACTAATTGTTAGCAACGAAGAGAGCACGACTTCCGATGCCTCTGACTGGCTGAAGGACATGGTTCTGGGTATCAACCTGGTAAATAACCGGCCTGCCGCTGTAGACCGGCCCACTCACAACGAACAACAACTCCCCGTCGGACTTGACGAGGTAAAAATGATTCTTTGGGAACTGGCAGCCCGGAACAGGACCTGCAACGGTGGGATGCATCTCCAGGGTTCGTGCGGAGCACTGCAGCTGCACATCTCCATGATCAGAATCACACATAGTCGAGAGGATAGACCCGTATCTGTCTACAACAAAAACATCACCGACGTAAGAAGTCATGCTCCGGAGTTCCACGAAGTCATACGGCGAGTACCACCCTTCACCAAATACCGGGTGACTCCCTTCCTCTGTGCTCTCATCCTCCCCCCGAATGGTAGTGTTCTGATTGTTTGATGTAAAAACCATCAATAGCGGGAACATCATCACAGCGACAGAAGCCACCTGCTCGGTCGGTATCTCCGGCCTCAGGCGCTTGATAGCACCCAAGAAGGGGTTGTACAACCGGGTCTTGTACGGCTGCACCCTCTGTCCAAGAACAAGGAGGCCGTCAGTTGTGCTACCAACATAAAAGTACCTTCTAGAGATAGAGGGAGGAGAAACAGAGATTTAGTCAAGGTAAACAGACTGAAATTCAATCAAGGTAAACTGATGACCCACAAGTATAGGGGGTGTATCGCAGTATTTTCGAGGGAAGTGAAACCCAATTTACTGATTCGACACAAGGGGAGCCAAAGATTATTTATAAGCCTTAACAACTGAGTTGTCAATTCAGTCACACTGAAACAATCTTGCTCACAACAGTTTATCAAGAGTAACAGTTTTGTAGTAGCAATAGTAAAGTAATAGCGGTAGTAAAAGTAAAAGATGTAGTAACAATTGCGAAGAAATGAGGATTAAAGCGCGGTAGGCATAGGAATGGATGGACGGGCGTTGCATCGAAAAGACAATTCATAAAGCAATCAGAACATAGGGCTTTTGCACATAAATAAGATAAATAATCCAAGTACTAGATAATCATATGCATGTGTTCCATATATAGTCATACGTGCTCGCAATGAGAACTTGCACAACATCTTTTGTCCTGCCAGCCCGTTTGTAGCGGGGCCTCAAGGGAACTATTGGCAATTAAGGTGCTCCTTTTAATAGAGCACCGGAGCAAAGCATTAACACTGCATGAACACACGTGATCCTCACATCAAAGCCATTCCCTCCAGTTATCCCGATTTCTGTCACTTCGGGGCCTTTGGTTCCGGACAACAACGTGTGTATACAACTTGCAGGTAAGACCATAAACAATACTATCATAATGAATCAATAACATGTTCAGATCTGAAATCATGGCATTCGGGCCCTAGTGACAAGCATTAAGCATAACAAGTTGCAAAAAAGTCAAAAAACACTAATAAAAGGTACTAGGCACCATGCCCTAATAATCTGATGCCATTACATGAACGATCTCATCTAATCCCTACCATCCCCATGGCCTACAGCGGGGGATTACTCACTCATAGATGGGGGAAACATGGATGGTCAATGGAGAAGCGATGATGATGATGATGATGGCGATGATCTCCTCCAATTCCCCATTCCGGCAGGGTGCCAGAACGGAGTTTCTGGTTCCGAATCGCGAAATCTAGGTTTGGCGGTGCAGGGGAACTCTTTTTGGAAAAACATCGACCCCCCTTGGGTTTTTAGGTCAGGAGGCAACTTATAGGCGAAGAGGGAGACCGAGGGGATGCCTGGGGCAGCCAGACCACCCCCTAGCGTGGCCAGGCCTAGCCCATGCGGCCAGGTGGTGTGGCCGGGCCCCAGCCCCTCTCCGTCTCGTATTCTGGCTCCTGGTGTCCCTTGGTGAAAAACTGACTTTGGTTTTGTCCCGTCCAATTCCGAGAATATTCATTTTCTGACTTTCCTAGAACCAAAAACAGCAGAAAACATGCAGCTGGCACTGTGGCTCTTGTTAATAGGTTAGTCTAAGAAATCATATGAAAAGCACTCCAAAGTGTGGACAAAACATAAGAAAGTAGATAAAACCAAGCATGGAACATCAAAAATTATGGATACGTTTGCAACGTATCAACATCCCCAAGCTTAACTCCTGCTCGTCCTCGAGTAGGTAAGTGATAAAAAGAAAGAATAATTTTTGAGGTGACATGCACCATCATAAACTTGATCAAAGTATTCGTAAAACATTCATAGCCAGGATCATAGTACTTCAACATAACATGAAAGATAAAGTTCTAACAATAAGACAAAGCAACTATGTTGCAACATGAAAAGGCACAAACAAAAGATTCATGAATAACAATGCTTTGCAAGACGTTTGTTTGTTTTACATAAAGAAAACATAGCATAGTGGCATTCAGCTTGTCCCTCATAGAGTAGCAAACATAAATGCATAGGACACCTTCAAAGTTCATAAGAGTGACTAGATACAAATAGTTTAAAACGAGAAATATCAAAGCTATGCATCAATCAACAAGTCTTGGGACAATGCACATAGAACTAAGAATGTCCACTATGCCCTCAAAGTAGGTGCATAAAGATAGAAGGTGGAGACTCAACATAAAAGTAAAAGAAAGGCCTTCAAAGAAGGAAGTAGAGACTCAAGTTTCATAAAGAGCTTCCAAAAATTATGGTACTTATTAGCTTTCAGCTCTCATTGCCCCTATCATAAGCATCTTGAAGTGGTTAAGGTTAAAGTGAACAAACTATGAAGTATATGCTTGACAAAGTATAAGTTGGAAATCTCATGTCCCTTGAATACGAGGGCCGCTCCTCATGCTACTCAAGTTTAGTTACTGGTAAGTTCTTGTCATTGTAAGTACATGTGTATCATAGAGAACCGCCAATGGGGTACCCCTTGCCCGATGATACGGAAGAATCCCCATATCAAAATGACAAGGCAAGCAGACAATGAGCATCTCAACAATCTTCTTATTTACCATGGGAAAATGGTGCTTTTTTCTCTCTTTCCTCTTTTCTCATATCTCTTTTTTTTCTTTTTCTCTTTTTTCTCAATATCTGACTCATTTTTTATAAGAAGAATGCTCCATAGACAACTCATTATGGTTACGCTGCAGGTTTCCACCATGAAAACATGGATTAGACTGGCGGCCCAGGCATTTCTCTAACACACATACATAACTCCATGGACTTACACGATCCCCTTTCATTTCACACTGATGACATCCATAGACAAAAGAACATGATATCAACTAGGTACAAAGTACAAGTGCAATGTTGAAAGTGTTCCCCATGATAGCATGGTTCTGCTAATCCCCAACATATAAGTGTAAGCATATACAACATAGACGACACAATGGTTCAAGTTTATTAGGGGCAAGAAAGTAAAGTGTGCCATCAAGTTCGTGAGAGCTTTAATCACTAATCTTCACATAACAAGTTTAATTTGGAAGTAGATAAAAACATGAATATACTTGGAATAACAAATGCTAATAGGTAGGTATGGTGGACTCTTTGGAATAACTTGGTTATATTTGGAGTTAGATGCATGAGTGGAACTATTACTTGGTTACGAAGGCTAGCAAAAGACTGGGAGAGACCAACTAAGAGAGAAATAATGGCCATAATCATGCAAAGCGACAAAACATCATTAATTAAAGCATAAAGTGATATTACAAGTTGAAAACTAAATGATCACAGAGGCTATGGTGACTTGGTATAGTCTTAACATGGTGTGAGCATGCGCCAAGTCAACCCAAATAAAACATCAAAGGAGAATACCACAATACTATGCTTTAATATGCTAAAACAATGCATGATTCTTCAAAGGCACATTAAGAAATCTCAATTGTTTATAACAAGTCATGCTATAACAAAGAATACTAAGCATAAAGCAAAATCAATATCAAGCATGGAATGACAAAGCATATGCCACAGTAAAAAACAAGCTCTCTTTACCACTTAAGCATGAACTTTCCTACTCTTTTCCAACCCAAACCAAACTATTTGAAAACCAATGCATGTAAGAGGGGTTCCAACCAATTTATTCAGCAAACTAAGAAAACCAAGCAAACGAAAAACCAAAACGAAAACGAAAAATAAGACGCTCCAGGAACAACACAACTGTGCATGAAACAATAAAAATAAAGTGTTTGGAAGAAACCTGGAATTTTTATTGATGAAGAAGGGCTTTGACGCTTGTACTTATTGGATATTTCTTAGGGTGACACGCGTGGCATCCCCAAGCTTGAGCTTTAGTCCATCCTTCATCTCGTTACTCATTCCTTCCATACACCTGAAATTTTCCCTTCATACAAAACTTCACACAATCTTTATTAGCAACATTAGTGCACTCAAGATAATAAGTCTTTGGGTTCAGTTCGAACTCCAATAAAACTTCCATTAAAACACAAGCTATTGTAGCACTTTTCTCAAAAAGCTCAATTCCCCAAAAGAACTCAAAAAGGAACCAACAAGAAGCAAATGCAAATAAAAGCAGAAATCTGTCAAAACAGACCAGCAGGTAAATACGATTTTTTTCGAAGACCTTCTGTTGCTTAAATCGAAAAGTGTTGAACTAACGAAAGTTATATAACAACCTGGGGCAGAAGCACA
This sequence comes from Avena insularis, assembly GCA_023614405.1. NCBI lineage: Eukaryota > Viridiplantae > Streptophyta > Magnoliopsida > Poales > Poaceae > Avena > Avena insularis. The sequence goes on from CM042690.1 coordinate 548,960,747, forward strand.
CAAATTCACGCCTCAAAAGGACGTACAGATATTTTACACGAATTTTTACGGTGAAGCACAGAAATCTGTTTCGGGACATCAACTTTCCCAACCATTACTTCTCTCTCATTAGAGGTTACTATTGGCACAAAAAGCAAATAAAAAGGATAAGGAGCGGTTATTACTGAAGTAATAACTTCCAAGACTCATTTAAAACTTTTGGGTTATCTCCCAATAAGTACTTTTTTAACGCCTTTAAGTTAGGCATGATGGTTTGAGAGGATGCTCACATAAGAAATATGAATTGAAGTAAAAGAGAGCATCAAGAAGCAAATTCAAAACACATTTAAGTCTAACCCACTTCCTATTCATAGGAATCTTGTATGCAAATAAATTTGCAAAGAACAAAGTGACAGGCATAGGAAGATAAAACAAGAGTATTCAAAACTTTCAGCACATAGAGAGGTGTTTCAATACCATGAAAACTTCTACAACCATATTTTCCTATCTCATAATAATTTTTAGTAGCCTCATGAATAAACTCAACAATATAACTATCACATAAAGCATGCTTTTCATTCTCTACAAAAACATAATTTTTATCAAGCTCAAAAATAGTGGATTAAAACTTTCAAACCCACTTTTAACAATTCTATAACAAGATGACTGATCATTCAATATAGGACCATCGTCTAGAGCTTTATCATAAACAATTTCTAAGCAAAACTCTTTAGTACCATGCATCTCAAAGTTAGGCACAAATAAAGGATTATCACAGATAACATGAGCATAACATTCATTCTCCTTTGGTAAGCATGGGGGACAATCAAATAATGTAAGGGATAAAGAGTTACTCTCATTAGAAGGTAGGCATGGGTAGCTAATCCATTCTTCCTCCTTTTGTTCATCAGTCTCCTCCTCTTTTTCATCTAATGAGCTTTCAGGTTCATCAATTTCTTCTTCCATAAGATCCTGCAAGGCATTAGTCTCTTCTATTTGTGGAAAGCATCTATAAATATATTCAAGAATATAGCCATTTTCTTCCTTGTAATTATCAAAGCATAATTTAAGTATAGCATAGACCTCATATTTATAAGGTGAATCATCAATATTTTCAAGAAAACTAGCAAGTTCAAATGCACCCTTCCAAGCAATAAATTCCTCAATTTGTTCCACATCATAAAAGTCATAATTTTCTATAACATAAGAAGATATGGTAACATCATCATTATACTCACATTGAAAAGGGAGGTGTTTGTACCTCCTACAGCAACAAGATTTATCAAAGCAATAAGTAACATTATAAGTAGAGCACACGTTTATAGCAATGGTATACAATATATCAATTTGTTCCCATAAGTGTTTCCCTTTTTTTGACAAGCGGTGTTCCTTATAATAATATTTTTGTTCTTCCATGAACCCACCTTGCCAATAAGATTTAGTTTCAAAGAAACCAACCATTGATAGAAAGCATGATAAAGCAAGAAAATAACAGACCAACGAAAATAACAACTAGAGTAGGAACTAATTTTTTTGTATTTTTGATAAAGAAACAAGCAAACAAGGCAGAAATAAACTAAGGAAAACAAAAATAACAAAGTAAAGAGATTGGTTATGATTATGCTTGAACAATAGTGATTCCAAGTGAACTTGATAAATAAAGCTATGCTCCCCGGCAGCGGCGCCATAAAATAGTCTTGATGACCCACAAGTATAGGGGGTGTGTTGCCGTATTTTCGAGGGAAGTGAAACCCAATTTATTGAATCGACACAAGGGGAGCCAAAGAATATTTATAAGCCTTAACAACTAAGTTGTCAATTCAGTTGCACTTAGAAACAATCTTGCTCACAACAGTTTATCAGTAGCAACAGTTTTGTAGTAGCAATAGTAAAGTAATAGCAGTAGTAAAAGTAAAGACAGTAGTAACAATTGCAGTAAACAGTAGGATTAAAGCGTGGTAGGCATAGGGATGGATGGTCAGGTGTTGCATGGACAAGACAATTCATATAGCAATCAGAACATAGGGCTTTTGCAGATAAATAAGATAAAGTATCCAAGTACTAGATAATCATAGGCATGTGTTCCATATATAGTCATACGTGCTCGCAATGAGAACTTGCACAACATCTTTTGTCCTGCCTGCCCGTTTGCAGCGGGGCCTCAAGGGAACTACTGGCAATTAAGGTGCTCCTTTTAATAGAGCACCGGAGCAAAGCATTAACACTCCGTGAACACACATGATCCTCACATCAAAGCCATTCCCTCCGGTTATCCCGATTTCTATCACTTCGGGGCCTTTGGTTCCAGACAAAAACGTGTGTATACAACTTGCAGGTAAGACCATAAAATATACTATCATAATGAATCAATAACATGTTAAGATCTGAAATCGTGGCACTCGGGCCCTAGTGACAAGCATTAAGCATAACAAGTTGCAACAAAGTCAAAAAACACTAATAAAAGATACTAGGCACCATGCCCTACCAATCTGATGCCATTACATGAACGATCTCATCCAATCCCTACCATCCCCATGGCCTACAGCGGGGGATTACTCAGTCATAGATGGGGAAAACATGGATGGTCGATGGAGAAGCAATGATGATGATGGTGATGATATCCTCCAATTCCCCGTCCCGCCAGGGTGCCAGAACGGAGTTTTTGGTTCCGAATCACGGAATCTGGTGGTGGCGGCGCAGCGGAACTCTTTCTAGAAAAACGTCGAAGAGGGAGGCCGAGGGGGTGCCTGGGGCGGCCAGACCACCCCCTGGCGCGGCCAGGCCTAGCCCGCGCGGCCAGGTGGTGTGGTCGGGCCCTAGCCCCTCTCCGTCTCGTATTCTGGCTCCTGGTGTCCCTCGGTGAAAAACTCACTTTGGCTTTTGTCCCGTCCAATTCCAAGAATATTCATTTTCTGACTTTCCTGGAACCAAAAATAGCAGAAAACAGGCAGCTGGTACTGTGGCTCTTGTTAGTAGGTTAGTCAAAGAAATCATATGAAAAGTACTCCAAAGTGTGGACAAAACATAAGCAAGTAGATAAAACCAAGCATGGAACATCAAAAATTATGGATATGTTTGCAACGTATGATAAACCATGGAGCAAAACCCTGGGCAACAAGTGGATGAAGAAACCAAACTTGAAAAACAGATAGTATAGGATGTGAATGCAAAAAATGGATGGCATATATACAGATGAATATAAAGAAAACACCTACGAATAACCCGGCTAATCTTCCTCTCAAGGTGGCGGCCAGTTCTCACGTTCAGCAACGTGAGGGCGGCGTCTTTCTACCCGATACTCCTCCAACAACTGGTGCTCTAGAACAATCCAGTTGGCTGGCATAAAGCACTCCTCCGTGAAGCCGCGCTAGGCGCTGCAGACTGCCCGAAAGGCGGCGTAGTAGTCGAAGTCGTCCGTCGAAAGGAAGATGTCACCTATCTTCTACACGAGTCCCGCAGGGAGACTAACCCATGGCGAGTCCTCCTGCTTCTTGCCAGCCATGGATGATGGCGTTCGTGTGGTCTCGCTCCCACCGACTGGCACAGGAAGCGGTTCCAGAGACACACATTTAAACAAAGGCCTCAGAAAGCCAAGCGAATCGTGTGGAAACGACACGATGGCATGCACACAGCAACCGCAAGGGCGTTTCATAAAACTGGCATGGGCACGCGCACTAATTACGGTACAACGGTCATGCGCACACCAGCTTTACGACTCCTGGGAGCACGCGAGTGTGTAGGTGTAGGATGATACTAGTAGTAGTAGTATCATAACCTCATTATATTTAATTATCCCAAAATCTAAGAAGAAAACCTGCGCTCCCTGGTTCTCAAGGCACACGCAAATGCAGGGAATTTTCCATTTTTTGCATGGCATTTTCTATTTTTCAATTTTGCTTTTTGGCTGTACCCTTGGATGCTCACCATGTGGCCGGATGGGGTGTATGCTCCGTGGAGCTAAAAACCTCATGTTCTCTCAATAGCACGGTCGTTAATTACTAAGGTATATATGTTTTTAGTCCCACAACTTGCACCGCGGGAGCGTTTTAGTCCCACATCTTGCAAAGTGAGCAACACTAGCCCCACAACTTGTAACCAGGAACATTTTAGTCCAATTCAATCAAATTTTTATGATTTTGTCCGAATTCGACGTAACTAATTCTAGAAGTGACATGTGGCATCATAATTTTTGCAAAATGACCCATGTGTATTTTTGGCCTGCTAGTCGTGACCTTGGTACAACTTGACAAGAGGATCTAAATAAGAAAACAAATAAGAAAAAATACCAATGCATTGTTGGGTATCGAACTGATTACCTGCACTACTGAAGAAATCAACCTTGCCACTACAACATGCACACATAAGTGATTAACTAAAGAGCGCTCTGGCTGATGTGTTCTTTATTTTGGATATTCAAAAATATGTGTTCTGCGATACAATAACAACTCAACTTTATTCCTTTTCATTTTTGCAAATAAGAAAAAACTCAAGTTTATTCTAGACACTACAGCTAGCTACTAGGTTAACGACAAAGCTATACAATTGATATTATGGACCGTGCCAACATAGACGTGAGCATTTTTTGTGTTCGTATGTACTTTTTTATTGTATAAATAATTACTTCCCCCAAGTACTCCTCGTCTGGTATAATTACGTCCTCTCAAGTACTCCTCATCTCACATGAGTAGTCGTGGGCATCTACCGACATAGTGGCTTGTGGGTGTGTGTCGTTGTACAAAAGTGTTAAGTTCGAATCCATTCTCCTCTTAGAGATTTAACTATTTGATTTATATGTCTACTAACAGGTGGCCCACTTATCAGTCTGCATAGGGATACAAATGACATAAAAAATATAAAGGGGTCATTTAAAAAAATCAACGTCATTTGTGGACAAATTAAGTCAAATTCACTGAAATTCCATTAAATTGGACTAAAATGCTCTCGAGATATAAGTTGAGTGACTAGTATTGCTCATTTTTCAATATGTGGGACTAAAACGCTCTCGTGGGACAAGATGTGGGACTAAAGGTGTATATACCTCTTAATTATTTTACAGCCTCAATTGCTAGACCGGAGGACCAATTAATGCTCCTAGTTTTGCTCAATTACTCCTCTAGTTGACCGTAAAATATGAACCACCACGCCGTGTAATGCTCTTGGCCGATCATGTTGTTAAAATGGGAGTGCATCCATTAGCTTGCATGTTTTCAATTAGATGTTGTGGCCACGTGCATTGGCTAGATTTTAGGATTACTACTACATGCAACAACTAGCTATAAAGCGAGTAGGTGAAGTTAATTCTCCGAACTAGTACTACTCCAGCCTAGTAATACCGAACACAGGGAGTACCTCAAGTGTGGTTATATGGATGATCAGTTGATGTGACTCTCGGCCATGAATTCCTGACCATATAGCCGTATGTTCTACCACCTTTTTTACTACTACTAGTAGTACATGGACGCTAGCAAAATTCAAAATCTCAATCGAGCGGCAAAATCACACACCGACTTCGAAGCATTTCTCGCCTAACCGTTTCAAAAACTTTGAGCCAAAATCTCCCACCTAGGGAGTACCATCTTTATATTATTATTATTATTATCAGATGCGTGCTTATCAAATTCAAAATCTCAATTGAGAGGCAAAACCGCACACCGACTTTGAAGCATTTCCCGCGCCTCCATTTCAAAAACTTTGAGGCAAAATCTCCCACTGGGGCTGTACCATTTTTGTATTATTATCAGATGGGCGCTTGTCAAATTCAAAATCTCAATCGAGAGGCTAAAACACACTGACTTTGAAGTATTTCCTGTCCCTCATTTTCAAAAACTTTGAGGCAAAATAGCCCATCAGGGCAGTACCATTTTTATATTATTATTAGATGGACAGTCGCCAAATTCAGTATCTTAGTCAAGCGGCAAAATCACACACCAATCTTGAAGCATTTCCCTTCTCTCAGTTTCAAAAACTTTTGACTTCAAAATTCCGATTCTACTCATTGTTCTGACGCCCTATGGGCAAACTAAAGTCGGTAGCTTGGGGACACGATCGTAATTTTTATTTCTGTTCACCTCCTTAGTCCGGATTCACCCAAATTTTTCCGCTGGTCCTTCCAAAAATCCTAGCCCCCTCTCTCCCACGCCCTCACCTCCACGACCACGACACGCACTGGGTGGTGGCAATTCCACGGCGGCCGGACCCGCTTGAGCGGCGGTCTCGTGCACCACCGTGGATCCACTTCACCGATGCTCACCCACCGGATCAGGTTCATCGGGTCTCTCTGCCATTGCACCGGAGCTGCGGTGTTGTTGACCATGCTGATGGCGTCATCGACCGCCCAAGCTCTGCTTCCCGGCTGCCGAAAGCTACCCAACCGTACCAGATCTGCTTCACCGGTGTAAACCGGACGTGATCTAGTTCTGGGAGTTCCATGTCCACCGCTCTAGACCAGCTGCTCGGCTGTCGCCATTCACTGCATTGGATCTGCCTCAGCGATGCTCTCGTCCACCGCGCTCAAGCCGACATCGACCGCCCAAGATCTGCCTCCCCGACGCCAACAGCCACCGCAACCGCAGCACCCTCAGTGACCTGGACGTCACTCGCACGGTACCGACAATCCTTAGACGCCTCTCCGACCAAGGTTAACCAAATCTGCAACCTGTTTTTGTTTTGTCAGCAGTATAGCAGGTTCAAGCCTATCACAGTGAACTGCATTTTTATCATCGTGCTCGTACATACAAGTCAGTGGGCATGCCTGTTCTTTGTGCTAGTACATACAAGGTCATTAGACATGTTGGTTTGCATGCGCTGCTCTACAAATTTCAAGTCATGGACATGTCTGTTATTTTGTCATACACATGTTCTTAGCTACTCCATACAATAGTAATTGTCTGCTACCGTGTAATTTTTGCAAAATCTGAACTCAGGGAAAAATATTAGTGTGGATTCCCTGCTCTATAGTTGCTGAATCTATCTGTTTTGTCCTAAGATCAGTTCCTGCTATTATTTCCTCCTTGGCATCATTCTGCTATCCTGTAGTAGCCGTTTAAACTCTTCATACTAATTCGATTATAGTTTTGTTGTTGCCATCTGCTTCTTCCAAAGATGGATCACTAACTATTTCCTTTTTCTTGCATATAGCTCAAAATGGAACAATGAACATGTTGGTTTGCATAGCCTATTCTACAGGTTCACAAGGGACGCCATTAATTCCTTATCTGGTGCTGGTTTGTCCTGACAACGGCATAACTATCCTCTACTATGTAGTTCACTCCTGCTTTGCATTCCTGCTCTAGACGTTCTCTTATGATGCCATTATAATTTCTATCTGGTTGATTCTTAGCTATGACAGTAACTACACGCCATTGTGTAGCTTACCGCAAATTTCGAGTCACCGAACGACTATGCATTCCAGGAGATGCCACTGCTTCCATATATATTTGCTAAAATGACCTCACTTGTTTATATTTGCCGAAATTCTAAGAAACACTTTGTTGGATTGCTCATTTCATTCTAGGCACACTTGTCTAATGCTTGTTTGTCCCGCTTCTGAGTTCTGACGACGCCATTATATCTTGCATCTAGTTCTGGGTCTGGTTCATCCTAAGTCACGACATAACTATCCTCTATAATATATAGTTCATTCGTGGTTTGCATTCCTGCTCTACAAGTTCTCGTATGATGCGGTTATAATTTTTATCTGGTTCATTCTTCGCTATGACAGTAACTGCATGCTATTTTGTATCTCAGCACAAATTCCGAGTCACCTGATGTCTCTTGCATTTTAGGGTATAGAACTGCTTCCATATATATTTGTTGAAATGACATGGCTAGTTTATTTTTGCTGAAATTCTAAGCCATACACACACATTTTTTGATTGCTCGTTTCACGGTAGGCACACTTGTTTAATGCATGCTTGCTTGTCCTATTTGTTTGACGTGTTGGTCAATAATTGAACCATTGACCAGTTGTAAACTCCAGATCATAGCTCTTGTCATATCAATCAAATGAGTAGTTTATCTTGTTTGATGTATTAACTTGTTATTACTTAGTTTCAGGGTGAAATTATTGCTATCACCACCAAAGAGGAGGCTGCAAGATCATGTCTCCTCCAATGTAGCTGTCACACTCAAAGGAAGATGCAGGTGATCAATTGAGGACTCTGCTATCAACTTGATTGTCAACTGAAATGCTGATTTTTTCTTTTCCTTGATTTGATAATATGTAATAATTTTAAGAAGTTTGCAGCTGATGTAATATCTAGATAACTCGCGTATGCCATGTATGCATTTAGTTGATGCCGTCCACATATGCGGTAGTCGTTATGGTAACTACGCCAGGCAGGTCGATTATGCAGCAATACCGTGCTGTGTTATTGGCTCGTCGTGTATTCGGACGACGATGAACAGTAAAAAATGCTGGATTATATAAACGTTTTATGATATTGTCATGGGCATCAGAAAAGGCCGAAACTATAAAAGACCGTAAACGTAATGGGCCGACCTACAAATTGTAACTGGACGTTACAGTAACAGACCGTAAGAGTAACATGTCATAACTGTAACATGCCATAACAGTAACATGCCTTAATAGTAGCAGGCGTAACAGAAACAGCCCATCGCTGTAACAGGCAAGAAACCGTGAAATCCCAGAACAGTAACAGGCCGAAACAGTAGCCGACCGCAACAGTAATAGGCCACAACAGTAATGGGCATCAACAGTGAAAGACCAGAATAGTGACAATCTAGAACAGTAACGACACGAGAAATTTCCAGGCTAGGGCAGTAACAGGCCGACACATTTACTAGACTAGAACAGTAAATGGCCGCTTGTGGGCCTGAACAGGTAAAGTCCAGAATAGTGAAAGGCCAGGATAGTAATAGTCCTGAATAGTAACAGGCCATCTTAGGCAAGGGCCGTTAGTAGGCCGCCTATGATAGGTTGCGATAAACAGTGATGGGCCGTCCGCAGGCCTTAAATGTACATGAGCGACTTGGCGCAGGCTGCTAGTGGGTCGCAGAGTGTTGGACCATCATGGGCCTTCTTTAGGCCGAAACAGTATTGGGCCTGAAAGTTCGCGGGCCACTGCTGGCTGCAACTTTGGGCCCATTTCAAACAGTGCAGGACAAAACAGTAACGGGCCATCTTTTTATTAAGCTCCCTTAATGGGCCGGGCCAGTTAGAATTTAGCAGGCCTTGGCTGGGCCTGGCTTCTACCATGATTTCTATGGCCATTAATGGTGGTAACTGGCCGCTAACGGCGGCTGCCACATGGCAGTTTGCATGACGTCAGCAGTCAAAACGGCTGGCGAACAGATCTACGACGAAACAAGTTTTCGTGGCTGAAGGTTATGATCTGCCACGGTCAGGAAAAAAACCGTGGTAGATTCTTTTGTGATGGGCCTTTTACCATGATGGCCATCCGTCGTAGAAGACTTTTTATACACGAAAAAGGGGCCTTCAACCATGAAAATCGTCCTTTGTAAAAGCCAACTTTTCTTGTAGTGTTAGAAATTAACTTCACACCTTGCAAAAATCTATTCACTGGACCCACCAGGCAGTCAATGTATCGAGAATGAGTGAGAGTTTGGAATGATTCAACTTATTGCTAAGAATATGCATGCCTAGAAATTTTACCGTGTTTTGAAAACAATAAAAGAGGCTATGACTCACCATGTTTCGAAATTTTGGTGGTGTTTCGAAATTAACTTCATACCTTGCGAAAATCTATCCAGTGGACCCACCAGGAAGTCAATGTATCAAGAACGAGTGAGAGTTTGGCAAGATTCAACTTCTTTCTAAGAATATGCATTCCTAGAAATTTGACCGTGTTTTGCAAACAAACAAAGAGACCATGACTCTCCGTGTTTTGAAATTTTGGCGGTGTTTCGAAATAAACTTCACCCCTTGTGATAATCTTTTCAGTGGACCCACCAGGTAGTCAATGTATCGAGAACGAGTAAGAGTTATTTGGCAAGATTCAACTTCTTGCTAAGAATATGCATGCCTCGAAAGATTGACCGTGTTTTGAAAACAATCAAAGTGGCTATGGCTCACCGTGTTTTGAATTTTTGCGTGCGTTTCGAAATTAACTTCACACCTTGCAAAAATCTGTTCACTAGACCCACCAGGCCGCAGTCAATGTATCGAGAACAAGTGAGAGTTTGGAAAGATTCAACTTATTTCTAAGAATATGCATGCCTAGAAATTTGACCGTGTTTTGAAAACAATCAAAGTGGCTATGGCTCACCGCGTTTTGAAATTTTACGTGCATTTCGAAATTAACTTCACACCTTGCGAAAATCTGTTCACTGGACCCACCAGGCAGCCAATGTATCGAGAATGAGTGAGAGTTTGGAATGATTCAACTTATTGCTAAGAATATGCATGCCTAGAAATTTGACCGTGTTTTGAAAACAATCAAAGATGCTATGACTCACCGTGTTTTGAAATTTTGGCTGTGTTTCGAAATTAACTTCATAGCTTGCGAAAATATGTTTAGTGGACCCACCACCAGGCAGTCAATGTATGGAGACGAGTCATAGTTTGGAAAGATTCAACTTCTTGCCAAGAATATGCATGCCTAAAAATTTGACCGTGTTTTGAAAACAAACAAATAGACAATGACTCACCGTGTTTTGAAATTCTGGCTATGTTTTGAAATTAACTTCACACCATGCGGTAATATTTTCAGTAGACCCACCAAGCAGTCAATGTATCGAGAACGAGTGAGAGTTGTTTGGCAAGATTCAACTTCTTGCTAAGAATATGCATGCCTCGAAAGTTTGACCATGTTTTGAAAACAATCAAACAAACTATGACTCACCATGTTTTCAAAGTTTGGCTGTGTTTCGAAATTAACTTCCAACCTTGCGATAATCTGTTCAGTGGACCTACCAAGCAGTCAATGTATCGAGAACGGGTGAGAGTTTGGAATGAATATGCATGCCTAGAAATTTGACCGTGTTTTGAAAACAATCAAAGTGGCTACGGCTCACCGTGTTTTGAAAATTTGCGTGCGTTTCGAAATTAACTTCACACCTTGCAAAAATCTGTTCACTAGACCCACCAGGCCGCAGTCAATGTATCGAGAACGAGTGAGAGTTTGGAAAGATTCAACTTATTGCTATGAATATGCATGCCTAGAAATTTTACCGTGTTTTGAAAACAATCAAAGTGGCTATGGCTCACCGTGTTTTGAAATTTTGCATGCGTTTCAAAATTAATTCCGCACCATGCAAAAATCTATTCACTGGACCCTCCAAGTAGTCAATCTATCATAAACGAGTGAGAGTTTGGAAAGATCCAACTTATTGCTAAGAATATGCATGCCTAGAATTTTGACTGTGTTTTGAAAACAACCAAAGAGGCCTTGACTGACCGTGTTTCAAAATTTTGGTTGTGTTTCGAAATTAACATCACACCTTGCAAAAATCTGTTCAGTGGACCCACCAGGCAGTCAATGTTTGAAGAACGAGTGAGAGTTTGGGAAGATTCAACTTCTTGCTAAGAATATGCATGCCTAGAAATTTGACCGTGTTTTGAAACTAATCAAAAATACTATGACTCACCGTGTTTTGAAATTTTGCCCGTGTTTCGAAATTAACTTCACACCTTTCAAAAATCTGTTTAGTGGACCCACCACCAGGCACTCAATGTATGGAGACGAGTGAGATTTTGGAAAGATTCAACTTCTTGCTAAGAATATGCCTGCCTAGAAATTTGACCTTGTTTTGAAAACAAACAAAGAGACTATGACTCACCGTGTTTTGAAATTTTGGTTGTGTTTCGAAATTAACTTCACACCTTGAGATAATATTTTCAGTGGAACCACTAGGCAATCAATGTATCGAGAACGAGTGAGAGTTGTTTGGCAAGATTCAACTTCTTGCTAAGAATATGCATGCCTCAAAAGTTTGACCATGTTTTGAAAACAATCAAAGAGACTATGACTCACTGGTTTTGAAAGTTTGGATGTGTTTTGCAATTAACTTCACACCTTGCGATAATCTGTTCAGTGGACCTACTAGGCAGTCAATGTATCGAGAACAAGTGAGAGTTTGGAATGATTCAACTTATTGCTAAGAATATGCATGCCTAGAAATTTGATTGTGTTTTGAAAACAATCAAAGTGGCTATGGCTCACCGTGTTTTGAAATTTTGCATGTGTTTCGTAATTAACTTCACATCTTGCGAAAATCTATTCACTGGACCCACCAGGGAGTCAATGTATCGAGAACGAGTGAGAGTTTGGAATGATTCAACTTATTGCTAAGAATATGCATGCCTAGAAATTTGACTTTGTTTTGAAAACAATCAAAGTGGTTATCGCTCACCGTGGTTTGAACTTTTGCGTGCGTTTAGAAATTAACTTCACACCTTGCGAAAATCTGTTCACTGGACCCACCAGGCAGTTAATGTATCGAGAACGAGTGAGAGTTTGGAATGATTCAACTTATTGCTAAGAATATGCATGCCTAGAAATTTGACTGTGTTTTGAAAACAATAAAATAGGCTATGACTCACCGTGTTTTGAAATTTTGGCTGTGTTTCAAAATTAACTTCATACCTTGCGAAAATCTGTCTAGTGGACCCACTAGGCAGTCAATGTATCAAGAGCGAGTGAGAGTTTGGCAAGTTTCAACTTCTTGCTAAGAATATGCATGCCTAGAAATTTGACCGTGTTTTGAAAACAAACAAAGAGACCATGACTCTCTGTTTTTGAAATTTTGGCGGTGTTTCGAAATTAACTTCACCCCTTGCGATAATCTTTTCATTGGACCCACTAGGAAGTCAATGTATCGAGAACGAGTAAGAGTTGTTTGGCAATATTCAACTTCTTGCTAAGAATATGCATGCCTCGAAAGATTGACCATGTTTTGAGAACAATCAAAGAGACTATGACTCACCATTTTTTTGAAAGTTTGGTTGTGTTTCGAAATTAACTTCACACCTTGCGATAATCTGTTCCGTGGACCTACCAGGTAGTTAATGTATCGAGAACGAGTGAGAGTTTGGAATGATTCAACTTATTGCTAAGAATATACATGCCTAGAAATTTGACCGTGTTTTGAAAACAATTAAAGTGGCTATGGCTCACCGTGTTTTGAAATTTTGTGTGCGTTTCGAAATTAACTTCACACCTTGCGAAAATCTGTTCACTGGACCCACCGTGTAGTCAATGTATCGAGAACGAGTGAGAGTTTGGAATGATTCAACTTATTTATAAGAATATGCATGTCTAGAAAGTTGACCGTGTTTTCAAAACAATCAAATAGGATATGACTGACCGTGTTTCGAAATTTTGGCTGTGTTTCGAAATTAACTTCACACCTTGCAAAAATCTGTTCACTTGACCCACCAGGCAGTCAATGTATCAAGAACGAGTGAGAGTTTGGCAAGATTCAACTTCTTGCTAAGAATATGCATGCCTAGAAATTTGACTATGTTTTGAAAACAATTCTAGAGAGCAAAACTTATTCATAAACAACCTCACAAATTTGAAATTATAAAAAGCAACATAAAGAGCCTCACAATTTTCAAAATATAAAATGGAAGAGAGAGGAGAGAGGGAAAATCAATTTTCTATTCTTGTGGGCAATCCACAAGCTTGAGGTGCACCTTAATGCTGATGTAGTCGTAGGTGCCTCGCAGGTGAGCATCGATGCGACCGAGGCTAGCTAGGGCTATGATTCTAATGTTTGCGTGTGTGCTGGATTCTTCAGGCGTATATACACCGATGTTTCGTGCTTGCTTGATTTTGCAGGCGACGCAGCCTTTTTGACGTGCCGTGGTGACGGCCAGGGGATAGGGGAGAGCATGTGGCACGTTGGGCATAGTTGAGTTTTCAAATCAATGTGACATTAAATAATTTCAAATCAATGCCCCGGAAATGCCGTGCAAGGAGATGATTTATGAGGACTGTACAAAGGTTATTTTTTATCCATGGACTTTGATATACTACTAATCCGTATTTCACTTATAATGATTGATATTGGTAATTAAAGAATACATGTGGGTTCCCAGGCTTCTTCCTTTCAGTATTAATTATCTGAATTCACATGAGTAATTAACGTTGGTTTCTCTGTATTGGCACCCTTCTTTCCCCGAACGCATGCATAAATTAAGGGGAGGAAGTAATTTCACCTTCCTTGGTAATACAAGAGGTTTTATTGCGTCGCAATGGAAGATGAAATGACAAACTGAGTACTTATGCTAGTACTAGATCACAAACACCATTCCAATTTGCACTTGATAATACTAATATTCAATCTCCGAACATCTTTACAGAAAGGAAGTAGAGGTGAAATTAAACAAAATTAATCCTAATACTTCTTCGTCTTCTTGGACCTGGATCCTTCCACTGTCACCTTTGTGTTGGCGTCGTCCTTCTGCTTCCCGTGGCATCCCCCAGCTCTCGTCGTCTTCTTCTTCTTCAAGCCTCCTGCCTGCTTCTCCTTCCTCTTCTCATTGCGGATGAAGGCGGGATCGAGTGCACTTCATGGAGACGAAGTCGAAAAATGGCCATAAATCTTCAGACCCCTGATCCTCCTGCTCGTGCTCCCTCTTCTTCTTGCCGATGGAGGATGGATCAAGAGAACTCTTCTTGAAGACGACGTCTCCTTCGTAGATGAAATACCAAGGATCCTCCTTCTCCTCCTCCTCTTTGCTCTCTGCCGGCGGTGTCCCCTCCATCAGATGACGGTAAGCAGGGTCCTCGTCGAAAAAATTACCTTCCGGTGTGTCGGAATAGTACGGCCCATCAACGGACTCCTCGCCATCACCATGGTAGGGACTGATATCCCCGTTCGCCCGCGCATTGGACTCGTCAATGGAGGTGCACTGATCGGAGCAGCTGCACGGCATTTTTGTGTGTGTGGTGGCTTGGCCGGCCTAAAGGGACAGGGAGAGATAGAGAGAGTTCTTCGCTGTGTGCGTCGTGCCTGGATGGGAGAGGTGGTCGTTGTTGATGGCCCCTTAAAAAGGCTTGCTCGAGACATCCAGGAGTTGCCATGTGCCGTAGGAGCAGCCTGGCAGTTCCCTTCCATTGTTTTTTTACAAAAGTTCCCTTCCATCGTTGAAACATGATCAAACGGCTGGTACTCCTTCGCCCTGAGAGCATCAACAACAAGGATATTGCAAGTACCACCACATGTTGGGGAGGTTTTTGCACATAACAACAACCATAGACCTTTTTTGTGCAAAATACATACATTTTCTGTAATTGTTGTACATAATACATAACCACTCATTGAATGTTTCTTATTTTTTGGGAAACGTTTCATAGTTAATTATATAATATAGTACTAAAATATAATTTTTATCTAAATTAATAATAGGTAAAGCTCAAAAAATAATTATAATTTTGAGCCCCATCCATAAAGTATCTGGTGTATTTTTGGTTCTTATAAGTTGTATCATTTAGAAATCAACCTATTAGTAGGTAACATAATTCCTGATATGCTCTAGAGAAATGATATATAGATTCTATAATGATGGAAAGTGTGTTTTAAGGTTTATGCATAGCGTTCATTGTGCTAAAGACTATATCAATAGAATCTACTAAAAGTTAGAGTGGAAGGAAAATCCATCGGTAAGCAATGTTTGGATTTCCAATCTTCATCCAACGGTTAAAGTTTAAAGTTATTCGTACACTATAGACTGGGTATGATAAGATAATTAAATGTATAACATGTCATTAGAATCTTTGTGGTTTTTGCATAGCGTTCATTGTGCTAATGACTATCGATAGAATCTTCTACGTGCTAGAATGGAAAAAAAGATCCAAGAGTTAACATTGTTGGGATTTGCCAGTCTTGATTCAATTTTCATTGTTCAAAGTTACTCGTACATTATATAGTGGCAAGATTTGCAAGAAGTCACATGCTACTTCCTACTAGTAAAAGGCACGTGCCACACTCGTATATACTGTATGAAATGTTACTTAATGAACATTAAGTTGTTATTAACCAATAGTCTTGTCAGAGAAAAAGGCATACATTAAGTATATTGATAATAACTATCTACACATATTGAGAATATAACCTACTGTGCTATGAACCTTTTTTTGCAAGGAGGGCGGGGGGTGACATGATGGTTCTAGAACATGGTGGAGTTTGCTCTAGGTACTACTCCTTCAACACGAATCCAGCTACTCTGAACCATTGGATCTAACAGACCAACAGTCAGGATTGGTGTTATGGATCTAATTCAAAACTGCTCCATTATAGTAGTAGAGATAATTCGAAAACATTGTCGATGATGCTATATGTGCATGACCGAACAACTTTCGTATAATCTCAAGGAAAAATAAGGACGCATGTATCAATGAGCGTGAATGGACAATAAGAGTTCCGAGGACAGATTACTTGTCGGGCCTAGCAACCCCACATTTCTTCTTGTTTTTAATGAGCTTACCTCATGGGTGGCTTTGATGTCATTGCTCAGGCGCACTATATTATTCACGTTAGTGGAATAGTGGGTTCCCAAAATTTCCTTTTAAACATAAGGTTGAACACTCCCAGCCATAGTGATTCAAAATTTATCAATAAAGGGGGTTTATTTATTGGGTGGCCGAGTGGTTGACACCACACGTACTTCCTCCATTCAAAAATATAAGACGTTTTAGCTTTGTGAATCAAATGTATCTAGACGCCATTTAGTGTATAGGTTCATAGATGTTCGGAGTGAACCTTTACATTAAAAGGCATCTAGATACATTTATTTCACAAAGCTAAAACGTCTTATATTTCGGAACGGAGAGAGTAGACATGATTTTTGCTAGGAAAAGCAAACACTAATGAATGCTTATAGGAAGGCTAGGAAATTGGAAATTGTGTTCATTGATAAACCTTCACACTCCTCTTCCTAGAGTCAGATTTTAGCAATTCAATACAAAAAGGTTGTTGGACATGCTCCAAAGCCCAATATTTTTTCTTTTTAAATAAGAACAATAGAGATTAGCTCGAATAATTAATTGCGGTATGTTGTACTACTGTACTTCATAGAATATGCTATGTGTGCATGACCGAACAACTTTCGGAAAACCTAAAGGAAAACGTGGCCGCATTTACGAATGAGCGCGAAGTAAGGGTTAGAATGGGTAGGGTGTGAGTAGGGCAGAACAATATCATACCCACTCCCGTTTAGTCAATGGGTAGAAAATTTTACCCATACCCGTACTCGTGGGTATAAAGCTTTACCCATGCCCGTACTCATGAAAAATATCGAAGTTTAGAAGCCACAGTATCATACTCTTCCCTAGGTTGCTTGGCCCCATAGGTTGTAAGTCTACAGGTAAGTTTTACTACTATGTCAGTTTAAATGGGTTGGGTATGGGTCTATCAACTCGTGCCCGTACCCATGACTTAACGGGCTAGATTATTCACGTTAGCGAAATAGTGGGTTCCCATATTTTTGTTTAGAATAGAAGTATGAACACAGCCAACCATAGTGATTGAAAAGATATCGATAAAGGGCGCTTTATTTTTTTAAAGCTCAGGGCGCTTTATTATTACACTTGATTCCCCATACCACCGGCCTACCATTCTAATATTATTAGTTGGACTATGGATAAACAAATTCACTCGAGTTGGTTGGGGATTTAATCATAATTTTCGTGCTCACTACCTGTCTTGGTGACAACATCTTTATACGCATCATCGTTCATGAATAGATATAATATGGAAATATATCAATTCCATAGTATTTTAGTGCCTACCAATGTAATACTTTAGTTTTCTCTCTTCTCAGTTTCTTCAAAAAGGGGTCTGACCTCTTTCTCAATTATTTTAAAAAACATAGTTTTGGAGAATACTTCAGTTTGAACCCCTATTATTTGTTGGAAGAAAACACTAAAAGGTATTCAATATTTCAGTTTATTCAGAAATCAAAATGTTTTCTAAATAATTTAAAAATACTTTGATGCCAAACTCGTCCTTAATATCTGAACCAAGCCAATCTGGGTCATGGATGATCAATATTTAGATGCCAAATGGCGAAATGGGCTCTTAATTTCTGAACTGAGATAGTATGGGCCATGGATGATCACCGTAGTGCCTGTCGGCTTTTGATTCCAGGGAGTACGGCTTACCAATTTACTACTACTTGGACTATACATAAATCTGAATTTAGTCGAGCGGGAAAATCTCACGCAATCCGATGTTTCAAACATCTTGGAATCCCCTTCTACCCCTAGTGAAGTCGATTCATTGGGGGCTTCAATCGTAATTTCCCCATTTAGTACCTCTATACCCCGCCCCTACCACCGACCCCCTCACCCACACACAATCCTCACCCCCAGCTGCGCTAGCCCTGCGGAAAACCCTAGATCTACCTTCAGCACCTTAGATCTGATTCACCGTCGTCACCGTGCACTGCACCAGATCTGCTTTACCGAACCACTCTTGGCGCACCAAACACATTCCCACCGCCAGGAATCAGCTTCTTCGCTGCTGTCGATCAGTGCTTGGAGGAACCCTTGTTCTGCTTCACCTTCTGTAGCACCCCGGTAAAACCACTACTAGAAAATCGCTGTGTTTTTGTTTTGCATCATCATGATCGCATACTCATGTCATCATGCCACATTGCATTTGAGCATCGTCATGTCATCATGCATTTGTTGCCTAAAAATATTTTCCAAAAGACTATCTTTGTTTTCTAATTGTCCCCTCTTTTATTCAAAGTCAAACCCTGGTCTTTGTCCGGATATTTTATTTGCCTAAAAACTATTTACAAAAAATGTTTAAAATAAGACTACATAAATAAATAAAACTATTTTGTCAAACTGGGGAGACAGCCCAGCCGTTAGGCCAGGCCACCTACAACCCCGGCCCAACAAAACCCAGCCCAAACCCTAAGCCTAACCCATCGACGCACTCGCACACAAACACGCGCACCAGCCCCGCACCAACACGCTCGCGCATCGCCCTGCTCTCACCCTGCGGTCAAACCGCGTCCACCAACCCGCCTGGCCCCATCCCACGGCTAGCCCCACCATGACCGCTCCACAGACCCCGTTCCTGCCTCGATGCCATCGCCCAACCCGCGCTCGCTCCTCTCGCGATCCCCTCCTCGATCCTGAGTGCCGCCTCGCTTCTTCTCCTCATCCCGCGACCGCTGTCGCTCATGCGCTCGTCCCCGACCTTCCTCTCCTCTGGCTTAGCGGTGCTGTCCGTTTCCCTGCCCTCGGCCCCGTAGTGCTGCCACCACCCTCAGGCCCCTCCACCGCCAGCGGGCCCTCTCTCTACCGACCGACCCTGCCACCGGAGATCCCGCCCGTCAGCGAGCTGGCCATCGCTGTCTCTGTCATCTCCCTTCTGCCTCTGGCCACCACCCTCTCCTCGCGCGTAGGTCCGCATCGCCCCCAACCCAGCCGAGCTCCGCCGCTACTGAGCTCTGCCCTGTGCAGGTTGCCGCCGTCCTTACCTAGACGCCACGTATGCGCGGCCTGACCTCACCTTGTCCACCATCTAACCCATCGCGAGCCTTGCCGCCTCTGCACCTTGTCAGCGTGCCACTTGTTTCTTCCCTCCTCGTTGGGCCTTGACCCGCGCCACCAAGCTCGACGGCTGCTATCACCTTCAAGCCACGCCTCCTCTGCAGGCCACCGTTCCTCTCTGGTGCCCTCCTTCGGCCAAGGTCGTCACTGCGTCTACCGACCCGGCTGCCACCCATGTTCGAGCAAGGCAAGGCACCCCGTGCCGTTTTGGTTTGGTCTGGCCTACTCAACCAGGACTTGTGGTTCCCGTGGCTGTGCAAGCCCGGTGGCCTCTTTAGCTATCTGTCAAGGAGATGCAGGTGATGGTGTGTGATGATAAGATGACATCCTCCGCTCTGAAGCCTTTGTTGACTCGGTGATGATGCCTCTGAAGAATGCACAATGTGCAACTGAAGTGCCACCAAGGTGCCCCGCGACAAGATCGCCATCGACAACAGAACAATGAGACTTCCAAGATCTCCTTCCCGGTTCCGAAGCCCCGATCCCGGAGATCCGAAGGCCGAACCCGATCCACATCGAACCAAAAGCGTCGAACGCCAATGTGTGACCCCTTTATCTGAGCCCTATTTTATAAATTGCCATCTATATGAATTGTTGCATATCAATTGTACATGCTTGCATACATATTGTGGTTGTTTAGGGCTATTTCGATGATTCACCTAAATTGAATATGGAAACCATATGCGGGGTTTTCTAGTCTTATACTGTCTCCATTTAAATTTGTGTAGCGAACCGATGCCATATTTGCCTTGTTAAGACAACATTTAAATTGCGGGTAGCTAAATAAATTGAATCTTCTAATTAATTGTTGGGACCCTGGTTCCGCTTAATATTGCCCAATTGCACTGCATCTTTGCCATGGCATGCATCATACATACATCATGCCACATCTTCTGCCGTAGTATTAAATAGTGCATACGGTGTTTCTTTTAGTGCTTTGCTTCTTCATGGATTAGGCCGTTGAGTTGATGCGAGTATCGACAATTTCTCCGGTGAATCTTCGATGTTGTTTCCAGGCGAGCAATCTTCCCCTTTCTACCTATTTTGCATTTATAGTCTTTACTTCCTTTCTGTTGGTCTATTACTATCCGTGTTGCGATGCTTTAGTTTCCGTACCAGTTACACCCCTTGCAGCCTCTATATGGCCTTGGATACCTCCTATTGCATGTTGATTGGTAGACAGTTGGCCTTGCGAGTCATAGTTGCTTGCTCAGGTGCTGCTTCGCGTCGTCGCTGTTCCACCGTTGTTGGGAGGTTGGCACATGCTTAATGATGGAGATGATCATGACTTTAATTAAAACTTGTCAATTAAAATGTTGGGAATAGATATAACTAATGCAGAGGCACCGGTGGGCAATAGATAATATTTGGTTCTTCCACGCTCACTTGTGTCCCGTAGACCCCGAGTACTTGATACCTGTTCCTTGACTATCGCACTATCCGCATGTGGGACCATGAATCCCCTTAGCCAGAGCTTGATTCATTTCTTATTTCTTGGGGCCACAAACTAGTTTGGGGATTTATTACTATCATGTACTCATGCCATGCTTTACTGCTTTATTTAAGATTGTGCGTGGAGCACCTGTACTATTTTGGATCGTGCCATGTTTTCGCGGTATCGACAAGCCCAGTCACACTTTCGGGTTCCCAGTCGTTTACAGCCGTCGTCACAAACCCTGGGTCTGTCTCGGAGCCGGCCAACTTTGTCGTGGGTAGCTTAGTGGGGTGGCCCCCTGAAATATTTTATGAATCCTATGATTGCTTTGTCGTGAAAGCCTCGTTCGGTTTTTATTTGGTTTTTCCGAGGTTGATCGTGCGTGTGTTGCTATCTGTGCACCCCTGCAGGGTAAATCTTTCTGAAAGCCGTGTCCGCGGTTATGGATGACTTGGAGCACAATATCTCGATCATAGACAAATATAACTAAAGCTGTGTTGTGAATTTGACTTAAATATATGACTAGTAATCAGCTTCATTATAATGGAATGGATATAAAAGTGCCAACTACTGGAGGAATTGGGGTGTATCATGTCATGTTATACCTGCCTAGTAAGTATTACAACTACAATGGAATGGTTAAATAAAATTGCCCACTACTTATGCTATCAGGATGACTCATACTATCCATATCTGACTAGTAAGTGTTGCCACTATAATGGAATGAATAAAACTGCCAACTGTGTTAGTTCCTCGGTTTGACTTCCTCGTTTGGTCTCGAGGGGGAATACTAGGATGGGTATGATTGGTGTTAGTACTAGGTTGGTACCGAATAGGTCTTTCTTATCCCTCTCTAATAGCTGATAGTGGTTTCGAGTCTCTATAGGATGTTTAGTGCATGCTCCGCTACCGCTTCATCCCACCATACCTATGTAGGCAAGAGCCGCTGAACTCTAGACTCGCCGTGTACTAGCCTCAGTACTGACCGCTCTCTTTTTCCTTTGCCTTTGTTGGCACCCCTTTGTTTTAGTAGGTATAAGTTCGACGTCGTTAGCAGGGTTACCCTTCCGGCTTGGCCTGGGCAGGGTTATGGATGTCATTGGTTATTCTTCAGGGCTCTTAGCTCAATTTGCTTCTTATCCGTACTCGGATGTTGTATCATTTTCAAGGTGATTTGAATCTTTGTATTGTATATCTGTATTCTTGACTCATGGAGTCGTTGTTTTATATACATGTTCTGTGGGTTCCATCGTGGACTATTGTGTAATGATATTACTTCATTTTTCACCCGCACGCAAGTGCCTGGTGGGCATCTTTGAATAGTTTCTATGCAGGTTTGGAGGGAATCGCTAAAGCTTGCATAGGGCCGATTCGAGGGTGTTACAAAGTGGTATCAGGGCTCAGCAGTTGCGATACCCCACTGGTCCAGCCTGTAGGATAACCTAGCTAACGGACGTTGTAGAGTGTCAAACTATTTTTTTTAAAAATTGGTTGGATAGATCTGGTTAGGTCTACTTTTACTTCTCACCCCTATGCTATTCTCCTCTTACCTCTGCGTGTTTTGAATCTGCTCTCTTATCTTTTCTTCAAGTCCAGGAATTCTCGTGGTTGGGTTTCCGTCGTACCTTCAGGGTTTCGCTTCCTCCTTTGGTAACGGTGCTTCTACATCTGGTCTTCATGCTATCTGAGGAATCCTTCATCTGTTGGACTTCTCTTTGTTCCTTCTTGTGCCTTCCGGTGTTTTCCAACACGACGACCTCATCTACATCAGATCCGATGAAACCCTGCATCGCTCCTTTGTTTCGGAACCTCGCTTGTCGAGATCTCTAGTCTGATTTCGAGAGTTGATTGCATAATTCTACTATTCATGTACAGAGTAATGCTTTGAGTGCGAGATGGAGTCATGACCATACCACTACTCTTATCATTCGCTCTGCACATTGAATTGGCGGATCTATGCAATTTACTCCTTCCACTGAAGTTAGAGGTAGCCTTGTGACCTCTTTCTTCGTCTTTGTTTCTCCGGAGTGTTCTCGATGAATGTGAGCAACGACCACTTGTTGGTGGTGTCGCCGATTTCAAGATGGAGCAAGAATCTTTGTTAGTGGTGTCGCGAGGATCTACATGAAATGAGAAGAGTCCGACCATCGTCCTTACTTCCCGTACCATGAGGCGGATCTCGAGGGCGAGATCCCTTGTTAGTGGTGTCGAATTGTAGCACCCCGGTAAAACCACTACTAGAAAATTGCTGTGTTTTTGTTTTGTGCATCATCATGACCGCATGCTCATGTCATCATGCCACATTGGATTTGAGCATCGTCATGTCATCATGCATTTGTTGCCTAAAACTATTTTCCGAAAGCCTATATTTGTTTTCTAATTGTCCCCTCTTTTATTCAAAGTCAAACCCCGATCTTTGTCCGAATATTTTATTTGCCTAAAAATTATTTACAAAAAATGTTTAAAATAAGACTACATAAATAAATAAAACTATTTTGTCAAACCGGGGAGGCAGACCAGCCGTTAGGCCAGGACACCTACAACCCCGGCCCAACAAAACCCAGCCCAAACCCTAAGCCTAACCCACCGCCTTTTCGCACAGACCTTGCGCACCAGCCCTTGCTCCGATCGCCGCTCGCTCCCGCATGGGTCAAACCATGTCCACCAACCTGCTGGCCCCACCCCACGTCTGGCCCCACCATGACCGCTCCACAGACCCCGCTCCTGCCTCGATCCCATCGCCCAACCCCCGCTCACTCCTCTCGCGATCCCCTCCTCGATCCTGAGTGCCGCCTCGCTTCTTCTCCTCGTCCCGCGACCGCTGCTGCTTGTGCGCTCGTCCCCAACCTTCCTCTCCTCTGGCTTAGCGGCGCTGTCCGTTTCCCTGCCCTCGGCCCCGTAGTGCTGCCGCCGGCCTCAGGCCTCTCCACCGCCAGCGCGCCCTCCCTCTACCGACCGACCCTGCCGCCGGAGATCCCGCCCGTCAGCGAGCCGGCCATCGCCGTCTCCGCCATCTCCCTTCTGCCTCTGGCCGCCACCCTCCGCTCGCGCGCAGGTCCATGTCGGCCCCAATGTAACTACCTCGGTGAATTACGCTCTTAGTTACATGCCTGGATGAGCGAAAGTGGTTAAAATAGTATGGTGGGGCCCAGGGGCCACTCACAGGTAGACCTTTCGGCCGTCCTAACCACTTTCAGAACATCAGGACAAGAACGAGCGGCGTAATCGGCAGGCGAAGGGATCAACTACATACACAAGTGAGTATGTATGCAAGCCACCATACAACGGTTCACAGAGCCATTCCATCTAAAAGAAATAGACATATTGCAACGCCATACGGCAAGATCCAAATATCCTAGATAGAAATAATATTTTAGGATAGCTCCTCATACATCAAACATCAGAGTATCAGGCGGAAGCGGAAAACAAGGTCTGAGTACGGATAAGAAGCAAATCGGCATAAGATGCCATATAAATAAACACATCCCGCCCACAGATCTCACAAATCCCCGTTCCCGGAATCTCTATACCAAGTGATCGTTGCCAACATTGTCTGTCTCCTCTAGCCAGTATCCATCTTGCGAGTACACTTGTTCATCTGAATTAAACAATTTATCGTGTGAGACCCTAGGGGTACCCAGCAAGTCTTTATGCCTCTAAAGGGGACATATACCTGGGTTGACGCAATTTCAGCCAAAGATAATAACTAACAAGTCTATAGATACTCGCTAACCATCCGCCTAACCAAGGATATACGGGCGTCCGTTAATTAGTAACAATAGTTATAATAGTATAATTAACAGATCCATCCTCCTTCTCACTTACTAACGAGAAAGCGGACAAACAACACCTCCGTTGGCAGTTTTATTAACCATTCTATGAGTATTGCACTATTTACTAGTCAAGTACTTCGTCAAATTGAAAGCGGTACTTTAGTTATACTTGTCTATGATCGAGAAACTGTGCTCCAAGTCGTCCATAACCGCGGACACGGCTTTCAGAAAGATTTACCCTGCAGGGGTGCACAAATAGCAACACACGCTCGATCAACCTCTGAAAAACCAAATCAAAACCCAATGAGGCATTCACGACAAAGCGATCATAGGATTCAAAAAACATTTCAGGGGGCCACCCCACTAAGCTACCATAGCGAAGTTGGCGGCTCGAACGGACCCGTGGTTTGTGGAATGGCGGTAACGATCGAACCCGAAAGTGTGACTGGGCTTGTCGATATAGCAAAAATGTGTCACGATCCAAAACAGTACAGGTGCTCCACGCACAATCTTAAATAAAGCAGTAAAGCATGGCATAAGTACGGGATAGTAATTAAGCCCCAAACTACTTTGTGGCCCCAAGAAATAAGAGTGAATCAAGCTCTGGCTCAGGGGGGTCCATAAGGCCTCCCGTATGTGGATAGTGCGAATAGTCAAGGAACAGGAATCAAGTACTCGGGGTCCTACGGGACACAAGTGAGCATGAAAAACCAAATAGCAGATATTGCTCACCGGTGCCACTTTCATTAGTTATCCCATTACTACTCCGGTTAAGTTGTTTAGGTACCTCGTTATCCATCAGACACTCACATACCCTACACATGATGTTCTATGACTCGCATGGCTCAAACAACTCCTATAGTAATGGCTCATGGGATGGAGGAACAAGCTTCGGTGGGGTTTAAAAGTAAGGCTATGCAGTACTTGGGATTCAATTTAATGCAATCGCGACTCAATGATGCAAGAATAAGATAGAGCCAATAGGTACTATATATATGCAAGCATGTGGTAGTGCTTGCCTGGCAGCTCAGTTGAAGCGAGAGTCGGATCTGGGTAGTGCTCACAGGATTCTGATATATCCCAACTTGCGGCGTCTATTCGAAGAAGAACCAAACAAACAAGGGCCAACATAAATAAAGTGCACAAGCATAAGAGTTAAAATGCAACAAGCAAACAAACATGCCATGATGAATGATGCACAATTTACATGGCAATAAAGTAGCATGGCATGGGTGAGGTGTGGGGTACAAGAATAAAGCATTTTATTAAGTTTTAGTCATGTTTTGCTCTCATACACTTGCTGTCCACTTAATATTTATATGATGCATGCTGCAATTCATAACGTGGAATGCATAGTTAGAACGGGCTCATCGCGCTGATCGATTTAGACATATTATTTGTCGAATTTGGAGTTGTAGAACCAAAGTTGTTAATTAATTAAGAAAAGGGAACTTTATTGTAATTTTGATCATCTCGAAAATTTAAAGTGCTCAAACATTATTTTGAATAACATATTTGAAATCCTCACATTTTTCTGATTCCCAAACATGTATCATTTGTATTATTTGGTTTTAGAATTCAAAAGTTATTAAAAACAGATTTCAAATTCATATTAAACATTTTCTGAAATTGTTTTTATTGATTTAAACAGAAAAGAGCAGAAACTTTTTGCACACAGGCAGAGCAGCCTTGACACCGGCAGTGGGCCGTCGCTGACTCAGCGAGTAGGCCATGGGGTCCGCTCGGCTTTTCTCACCGCGGTTCACACAGCCGCATTCACCGACCGGTGGGGCCAAGACCACGACGGGTCCACATGCGGGTGGGCGAAGTGGACACGGCCACGTGTCTGATCCCAGGGATCGCAGATGGAGGTGAAAGAACTGCGGGTGCCTTTTGTAAAAGTCGCACAAAGGCAGACAGGTGGGACCAGGTGGAGTGCGGGTTGAGCAGCAAAAGGCTTGGGGGTTTTCTGGAAAAGTTTCCCCGTGCACTATTTTTCTTCCAGGCTATTTACTGACGACAGATAGAGAACGCGCGGCGGGCGGCGGGGCTCGAACCTGCGACGCGGTGCGCACGCGTAGGCGGCGGTGACCGGTACGGCTGGGTGGGGTTGCTGGTGGAAAAGGGCTACGCGGCTAGGTGAGTTAGCGCGGCGCAGCTTGATGCGTGTATGCACGCGCATAAAGCGCTCGACGGGTGCCCCGGCGAGAACAGGAATCAACGGCGAGGACGGAGGTGTCAGGGAGGCTTGAGTGCCATCCACGGAGTGAGTGGGCAGGACGGCAAGGCGGTCCGCAGAGCAGACGGTTTGGGCTAGGGGGTTTCAAGCGTACAGGCTGCCTAGGTCCCTCCTCCATGTCTGTGGTACAGGCGTGCGGAGGACCGACTTTTTCTTACTCGACGCTCAACACTCCATTCCGCCGGCTAGAACGCGCAGGTGGAGGTGGAGAGAGAAAGGCCTGGCAGCGGCTGCTACAGACGAGGAGAGAGGGTATAGGGGAGAGAGAGGGTGCCGTGGGGCTCGGGGTGGGAAGCAAAAGGTGGCTCGACCACCTTTTGTTTCTCCTTCTCACGTGCTCGGCGTGGCCGATCAGGGCAGGGGCAGGACAGGTTGAGGCTGCAGGTGGGCCGGAGAGAGGAGAGGCTCGGGTGTGGGCTAGCATGGCAGGGAGAGAGAGAGAGAAAGAGAGGGAGAGGCTCGGCATGTAAAGCATGGGAGGCTCGGTTAGGGTTAGGTTAGAGGGTGGTTAGGGTTAGGGTAAGGAGTAGATGGGGTAGCTGGTTGGGGTAGAATGGGTGGTGGTGTGGTGTAGCTAGGTGTAGATTTGTTTTCTTTCATTTCCATTTGATTTTATTTGAATTTGATCCATTCAAAAACCATTCAAACCAACTAAAAGAAAATAGAAAGGATGGGGATAAAAGGAGGGCAATCCTTGCATGGGGCATGCATGCATTGTTGCTAGTTGTGTAAACAACTAGTTTTAATAAGAATTCAAGTTTAGATTGTTCCTCCAAATTTGGTTATGGAAGCCTTCCAACACATATGTTATATTAAAATCATGGTCATGCATGAATAATAATGTGGCCTATGCTAGTGGGTAGATACCACTATTATTATCATCTAGCCACACCATAATTTAAACATGATCCTAATTCAACAAACCATATGTGAGATGAGATCACCAGTTCACATGGTATAAAAAGGTGGCAAGCATGCTATGATACGCAATATTGTGAAAACAAGTATAACCATTGTATGTGAGCATGTAGAGAGTAGAGGGAACCATCCTCAATTATTTATGAGCTAGATATAAATACCAAAAGAAGAACATGGGCTCATATATAATTAAGATGGTGGAGATGATGGATGGAACCAAAAGAAGGGTGGTGGAATTATGAGGTGGTGACAAAGAAAGGTGATGGAGTTGAATAAAAGATATGCCCCCAACTCAACTTGGGCATCAAGCATTTATCAAGAACCAAATACAATATAACAAGAGCCAAATACAATTACTAATGCATATGAGAGAAGAACCAAATGAAAAGGGGTTTTATATGATGCTCAAATGCAAGGTGGCATGATGACATGAGCATGATATATTTATGATGCAACAATTATATGTAGGAAGTAGCCATTATATTACTAAACCATGTAGCATTACATATGTTAGACAGATGGGATGCTACAACTCTCCCCACTAAACAGGAATCTCGCCCCGAGATTCTAGGAAGAAGAAGAAGACACGAAGAGGGTAGGATACTTGGCACGGAGCTCATCTTCGTGTTCCCAAGTGGCTTCATCAACGGAATGGTGCGACCACTGCACCTTGCAGAACTTGATGGACTTGTTGCGAGTCCTTCTTTCTGCAACTTGAAGGATTTTTATGGGGTGTTCTTGATAAGACAGATCTTCTTGGAGATTGATGAGTTCATGGTCCACGGTCCTGCCGGGATCCTTGAAGCACTTCTTGAGTTGAGATATATGGAAAACATCATGGACCTTGAGTTTTTCAGGGAGCTCAAGAGCATAAGCAACTTGTCCTCTTCTTCCACGAATTTTGAAAGGACCGATGTATCTAGGAGCCAGCTTCCCTTTGATACCAAACCGGTGCGTGCCTCTCATGGGAGTGACACGAAGGTAAACGAGATCACCAGGGACATACTCCATGTCCGTGTTCTTTCTGTCATAATTGCTCTTTTGGTGACGTTGAGCAACCTTCAGGTTTTCAAGAATGATGTGGACATTCTCCTCCGCTTGAGTTACTATGTCGGGGCCAAACAATGTTCTTTCACCTGCGCCCGACCAACCAATCGGAGTTCTGCATTTGCGACCATAGAGAGCCTCAAATGGTGCCATCTTTAGACTTTTCTGGAAGCTGTTGTTGTAAGAGAATTCAGCATAAGGAAGACATTCTTCCCACTTCATGCCGAAAGAGATGACGCAAGCACGGAGCATATCTTCCAGAATCTGATTAATCCTTTCAACTTGTCCTTGCGACTGAGGGTGGTAAGCTGTGCTAAAGTTCAATTTTGTTCCTAAAGCATTTTGGAAACTTCCCCAGAACTTGGAAGTGAAGATGCTTCCACGGTCTGAACTGATCTCAAGAGGAACCCCATACAGAGAGACAATTCTGTTGATATAGAGCTCCGCTAACTGAATTGCAGAAACTGTTTCCTTGACGGGAAAGAAGTGAGCCACTTTAGAAAGCCTGTCGATGACAACAAAGATTGCATTGTTGCCCTTCTGCGACCTTGGAAAGCCAGTTATGAAGTCCATCTCTACTTTCTCCCATTTCCATTCCGGAGGCTTCAATGGCTGTAGAAGACCGGAAGGTTTCTGATGGACAGCCTTAACTCTACGGCAGGCATCACACTCCGAGACATACTTGGCACAATATCGTTTCAATCCAGGCCACCAATATTGTGTTTTCAAGTCCATGTACATCTTAGTGCTGCCAGGATGGATAGAAAGAACAGAATCATGCGCCTCCTTAAGAACTTGCTCTCTTAAACCCGGGTAGTTCGGAACAAACATCCGATGTTCAAAGAAAAGAGTGCCTTGGTCGTCGAGATGGAAGGACTCATACTTCGGAAGCTGAATGTTGGAGATGATGTTTTTAGTGTAAGGATCACCAAGTTGAATGGAGCAAACTTTTTCTTCCAAGAGAGGAGTTGCCAAAAGGTTCAGAAG
This sequence comes from Avena insularis, assembly GCA_023614405.1. Classification (NCBI taxonomy): domain Eukaryota; kingdom Viridiplantae; phylum Streptophyta; class Magnoliopsida; order Poales; family Poaceae; genus Avena; species Avena insularis. The sequence continues at coordinate 548,990,621 of CM042690.1, forward strand.
ATACCCTTGATCCACAATTTCAAGGTTGAGCTGACGGAATTCCTCACACAAGAGAGGCTGTTGTTCTTCCACCATGAGGTTGCTGACATAAGCTTTGCGGCTGAGAGCATCGGCCATCACATTAGCTTTGCCCGGAGTGTAGTTGATGGTCAAATCGAAATCATTAATTGCTTCAATCCACCTCCTCTGATGAAGGTTGAGATCAGGCTGTGTGAAGATATACTTTAGACTCTTGTGATCAGAAAAGATTTCACAACGGTTGCCAAGCAAGTAGTGCCTCCATATTTTCAAAGCAAAGACAACTGCTGCGAGTTCAAGGTCATGTGTAGGATAGTTGATCTCATGCGTCTTCAACTGTCAAGGGGCATAAGCAACAACTTGTTTTTCTTGCATAAGGACCGCACCCAATCCTTGCAATGAGGCGTCACAGAATATTTGGAAAGGCTTTGATGTATCTGGAGGAACCAAGACTGGTGTGGAAGTGAGCTTATCTTTGAGTGTTTCAAAGCTTGCTTGACATGCAGGAGTCCAAAGGTATTTCTTGCCTTTCTTGAGGAGATCGGTAAGAGGCTTCGCAATTTTGAGAAGTTCTGAACGAAGCGACGGCAGTAACTAGCCAAACCAAGGAAACTCCGGACTTCTTTGACATTTACAGGAGGAAGCCAGTCAACAATTGTCTTTATAGTTTCTGGGTTGACGGCAATGCCCTTGGCAGAGATGACGTGACCAAGGTAGGTGACTTCAGGCAGCCAGAACTCACATTTGGAGAACTTTGCATACAAGCGGTTCTCATGAAGCTTGTTTAGGACACAACGAAGGTGTTCTTCATGTTCTTCCTTTGACTTAGAATAGACTAGAATGTCATCCAGATAGACCACAACGAACTTATCAAGATACTCCATGAAAACCGAGTTCATAAGCCTCGAGAAGGTGGCAGGTGCGTTGGTGAGACCGAAAGACATGACCGTGTACTCATACATGCCATAGCGGGTGGTGAAAGCTGTTTTGGGAACATCTTCCTTGCGAATCTTGATTTGATGATATCCACTTCTCAAGTCAAGCTTAGAGAATACGACAGCTCCCGCTAGCTGATCGAAGAGATCATTAATCCGCGAAAGGGGATATTTATTCTTGATGGTTTTAGCATTGAGATCCCGATAGTCAACACAAAGTCTATCAGTCTTGTCTCGCTTCTTCACAAAGATGGTTGGGCTACCCCAAGAAGAATTACTATGCTGAATGAAACCCAACTTCTCTTGTTCATCAAGCTGATGTTTGAGTTCAGCCAACTCAGCAGGACCCATTTTATAGGGCCGCTTGGAGATAGGAGCGGTACCAGGTTCAAGCTCAATCACAAACTCGACCTCACGATCCGGAGGCATACCTGGCAACTCTTCAGGAAAGACATCTGGGAACTCACAGACCACCGGAACACTCTGAATAGCTTCCATAGCATCATCATTCAGAGCCGCCAAAGAGAAAAGCTGAATTGGAGGAGTCAGACTTGGAGAATAGACTATATGGCCTTCAGGAATTTTCAGAGAAACCGAGCGTTCAGCACAATCAATCACAACTGCATTTGCTATTAACCAATCCATGCCCAAGATAACATCAATGTCAGAATTGCCCAGAATAATTAAGGACGCCGAGCACGAAGAGCCACCAATCTCAATTTGATTGCCATGGATGATATGAGCAGCCCTCATGTTTGACCCAGGAGATTGTACCACCAGATGATGCAATAAGGGAACCATATCCAGATCATGCTCATGCGCAAACTTATAAGAAACAAAAGAATGTGAAGCACCAGAATCAAACAAAACTCATGCAGGGACTGAGTTAATGGGAAGCATACCCATCACAACTCCAGGTGCATGCTCAGCTTGAGCGGCGTTGACACAGTTGGCACGAGCAACAGTAGACCCGGGCTTGGTGTTGATGTTGAGAGCCTGAGGTGGAGGTGCACGAACCATAGAAGAGCTTGCCGCAGGTCTTGGAGGTGGTGGAGGAAGAGCTTTGTTGTTCATTGGACAATTCTAGTGTTGATGCCCAGTGTTTCCACAAGTGTAACAAGCACCAGGTGGACGTGGAGCAACGTAGCTGTGGACTCGCCACCGCTCGGGGTAGTTGTGGTTGTAGCCCCTGGGAGCAACAATGAAGGAGTTTGGTGGCCTTGCCGTGTAGCTTGAAGGTCTTGGTGGAGCCGGGAGCGACGGTGGGGTGTTAGGAACCCAGACACGGCGCTTAGAAGGAGCTGACATAGCTGAAGAGCTTGCTGCATCACGACTGTGTTTCTTGGACTCCTCGAACACTTGCCTACTTGCTTCTTCCTGCAGAGTTGTATGTTGGAGTTCTAGAAAAGACCCCAGCCTTGCATGAGTGATTGCATATTTGATTGATGCATTGAGACCTTGTCTAAACCTCTTTTGCTTCATCTTGTCATCAGAGATCTCATCACCACCATACCGAGAAAGATTCATGAAGTTTCTGATATAGGTATTGACATTGTCATTGCCCTGCTTGAGGTTGAGAAACACTTCCTTCATCCTTTCCATGACAATTTCTGACAGATATTGCTCTTTGAAAGCCCCAGTGAACTGTTCCCAAGTAGGCTGAAACTCAGAGTGATTTGCCTTCAGGTAATTCTCCCACCACAGAGCTGCATCTCCCTTCATAAGGTGAGTGGGACATTTTACCCATTCTTGCTCAGGAACATCAGCAGTCATCAATAACCTTGACATCTCACGCAGCCAATCATCTGCGTCCAGAGGCTGATCAAACACCTCAAAGTGGCACGGGTTGAACTTCAGAAAACTCTTGATGTCTCCTCGCTTAGGAGGTGGAGGTAGCGGAACAAACTCGTTCCTCCTGACACTTTCTTCAAATCGCTGCTGGTTCTGCTGCATTGTTCCCAAGGCATTAGCAATACTTGCCAACGCAGCCCCCAGTTCATGTGGTATGTCCTCCTCAGAACGGCGTGGTGGTGCCATCCTGTGATTGATATAAAACACAAGTCAGTACCATAATGGAGAATAATAATAATCCAAAATAGTACCAGAATGTTATTAACCAAGATTAAAGGATACAATTCACTAAGATGATACTAAAATATCAACAAAGTTCAAAGAACCTAGAAGATTTTAAGCATATCGCACACGACTGAACAAGGAGTGTGGTACACAAGCTAACAAAGAAAAAAATTCCGCAAATTTCGGCATTAAAATACCACTGTATGCGCAAAACCACATAACGAATCAAGATTAGTAACTCTACCAATTCAATATACAAGAGCGAATGATAAAAGTAGTGGTATGGTCGCGACTCCATCCCGCACTCAAATCATTACTCCGCACATGAATAAGTAAAACACATATCCCAACACCTTCTTTTTAAGATGAACCTAAAGATTAGTAACTACAGAAACGAACACCCCCAAACAATATAACGCCGGATAACAAAGAGTAAGACAGATCACACCGGTATACAACGAATCAGATAGATCACGTCGGTTTACAACGGCCTGTCGGTATGGAATGTACCAACAGTTGATAACCAAAAGGCAGATAGCGATAACATGTTGGATGCAACAGATAGACAAGGAATTCACACGCACACACACACACAACCTATGGTACTACGGAACCCAGAACACGTGAATCCTAGTTTGAATTTTTAGAAGAGGATTGAAAACGTTACACTTGCTTACCAGAAGAGGGTGGGTGGGTGGGTAAGAAGAAAAATGGAAGCAGTCCTACTCTCACGTTTTTGTTTTTCCCTAGTATACATAACTACCAAAATATTTGCTAGACTGACAACGACCATTTGGCTAAGACCCTGAAGGGAGGGATGGCTCTGATACCAATTGTAACTACCACGGTGAATTACGCTCTTAGTTACATGCCTGGATGAGCGAAAGTGGTTAAAATAGTACGGTGGGGCCCAGGGGCCACTCACAGGTAGACCTTTCGGCCGTCCTAACCACATTTAGAACATCGGGACAAGAACGAGTGGCGTAATCGCAGGCGAAGGGATCAACTACATACACAAGTGAGTATGTACGCAAGCCACCATACAACGGTTCACAGAGCCATTCCATCTAAAAGAAATAGAAATATTGCAATGCCATACGGCAAGATCCAAATATCCTAGATAGAAATAATATTTTAGGATAACTCCTCATACATCAAACATCAGAGTATCAGGCGGAAGCGGAAAACAAGGTCCGAGTACGGATAAGAAGCAAATCGGCATAAGATGCCATATAAATAAACCCATCCCGCCCACAGATCTCACGGATCCCTGTTCCCGAAATCTCTACACCGAGTGATCGTTGCCAACATCGTCCGTCTCCTCCACCCAGTATCCATCTTGCGAGTACACCTGTTCATCTGAATTAAACAATTTATCGTGTGAGACCCTAGGGGTACTCAGCAAGTCTTTATGCCTCTAAAGGGGACATATACCTGGGTTGACACAATTGCAGCCAAAGATAATAACTAACAAGTCTATAGATACTCGCTAACCATCCGCCTAACCAAGGATAGACGGGCGTCCGTTAATTAGTAACAACAGTTATAATAGTATAATTAACATATCCATCCTCCTTCTCACTTACCAACGAGAAAGCGGACGAACAACCCCTCCGTTGGCAGTTTTATTAGCCATTCTATGAGTATTGCACTATTTACTAGTCAAGTACTTAGTCAAATTGAAAGCGGTACTTTAGTTATACTTGTCTATGATCGAGAAACTGTGCTCCAAGTCGTCCATAACAGCGGACACGGCTTTCAGAAAGATTTACCCTGCAGGGGTGCACACATAGCAACACACACTCAATCAACCTCGGAAAAACCAAATCAAAACCCAACGAGGCATTCACGACAAAGCGATCACAGGATTCAAAAAACATTTCAGGGGGCCACCCCACTAAGCTACCCGCAACGAAGTTGGCCGGCTCCGGAACGGACCCAGGGTTTGTGTGGACGGCGGTAAACGACTGGGAACCCGAAAGTGTGACTGGCCTTGTCGATATAGCGAAAACGTGTCACGATCCAAAACAGTACAGGTGCTCCACGCACAATCTTAAATAAAGCAGTAAAGCATGGCATAAGTATGGGATAGTAATAAAGCCCCAAACTACTTTGTGGCCCCAAGAAATAAGAGTGAATCAAGCTCTAGCTCAGGGGGTCCATAAGGCCTCCCGTATGTGGATAGTGCGAATAGTCAAGGAACAGGAATCAAGTACTCGGGGTCCTACGGGACACAAGTGAGCATGAAAAACCAAATAGCAGATATTGCTCACCGGTGCCACTTTCATTAGTTATCCCATTACTACTCCGGTTAAGTTGTTTAGGTACCTCGTTATCCATCAGACACTCACATACCCTACACATGCTGTTCTACGACTCGCATGGCTCAAACAACTCCTATAGTAATGGCTCATGGGATGGAGGAACAAGCTTCGGTGGGGTTTAAAAGTAAGGCTATGCAGTACTTGAGATTCAATTTAATGCAATCGCGACTCAATGATGCAAGAATAAGATAGAGCCAATAGGTACTATATGTATGCAAGCATGTGGTAGTGCTTGCGTGGCAGCTCAGTTGAAGCGAGAGTCGGATCTGGGTAGTGCTCCTGGGATTCCTGATATATCCCCTGCTCGGCGTCTATTCGAAGAAGAACCAAACAAACAAGGGCCAACATAAATAAAGTGCACAAGCATAAGAGTTAAAATGCGACAAGCAAATAAACATGCCATGATGAATGATGCACAATTTGTATGGCAATAAAGTAGCATGGCATGGGTGAGGTGTGGGGTACAATAATAAAGCATTTTATTAAGTTTTAGTCATGTTTTGCTCTCATACACTTGCTGTCCACTTAATATTTATATGATGCATGCTGCAATTCAGAACATGGAATGCATAGTTAGAACGGACTCGTCGCGCTGATCGATTTAGACATATTATTTGTCGAATTTGGAGTTGTAGAACCAAAGTTGTTAATTAATTAAGCAAAGGGCATTTTATTGTAATTTTGATCATCTCGAAAATTTAAAGTTCTCAAACATTATTCTGAATAGCATATTTGAAATCCTCACATTTTTCTGATTCCCAAACATGTATCATTTGTATTATTTGGTTTTAGAATTCAAAAGTTATTAAAAACAGATTTCAAATTCATATTAAACATTTTCTGAAATTGTTTTTATTGATTTAAACAGAAAAGAGCAGAAACTTTTTGCACACAGGCAGAGCCAGATGCAGACACTGACGAGTGGGCCGTGCGCTGACTTAGCAGCAGGTGGGGCGCAGCGGGTCCGCTCGGCTTTTCTCACCGCGGTTCACACAGCCGCACTCACCGACCGGTGGGGCCGAGACCACGACGGGTCCACGTGCGGGCGGGCGAAGTGGACATGGCCACGTGTCTGATCCCAGGGATCACGGATTGAGGTGAAAGAACTGCGGGTGCCTTTCGTAAAAGTCGCACAGAGGCAGACAGGTGGGACCAGGTGGAGCGCGGGTTGAGCAGCAAAAGGCTTGGGGGGTTTACTGGAAAAGTTTCCCCGAGCACTGTTTTTCTTCCAGGGTGTTTACTAACGACACACAGAGAACGCGCGGCGAGCGGTGGGGCTCGAACCCGCGACGCGGTGCGCACACGCAGGCGGCGGTGACCGGTACGGCTGGGTGGGGTTGCTGGTGGAAAAGGGCTACGTGGCTAGGTGAGTTAGCGCGGCGCGCAGCAGGCCGGTGCACATGCACGTGCGTGCACAGAGAGCGCTCGACGGGTGGCCCGGCGAGAACAGGAAACAACGGCGAGGACGGAGGTGTCAGGGAGGCTTGAACGCTCACCGCGGGGTCGTCGGAGTGGTCGGATCGGGACGGGGCGCAGCGGGGCGACGACGATGCAGACGGACGGCCGGGCTAGGGTTTCGGGCGACACGTCGGTGTGCAGCTCGTCCTGGGGGTCCTCCTCCATGTCTGCGGGTACAGGGGCGATGCGGAGGACCGACTTGTTCTTCCTCGACGCCCAACACTCCACGCCGCCGGCTAGAACGAGCAGGTGGAGGTGGAGGCCGACGGTGCAGCGGTGGAGATGAGAGGGGTAGCGGCAGGTGGTGGCAAGGAGAAGGGCGAGGCCCTGGGGATCTGGGCTGCTACCAGACGAGGGAGAGGGAGTAGATAGGGACGGGGAGAGAGGGTGCCGTGGGGCTCGGGGTGGGAAGCAAAAGGTGGCTCGGCCACCTTTTGTTTCTCCTTCTCACGTTCTCGGCGTGGCCGATCAGGGCAGGGGCAGGGCAGGTTGAGGCTGTAGGTGGGCCGGAGAGAGGAGAGGCTCGGGTGTGGGCCAGCATGGCAGGGAGAGAGAGAGAAAGAGAGGGAGAGGCTCGGAATGTAAAGCATGGGAGGCTCGGTTAGGGTTAGGTTAGAGGGTGGTTAGGGTCAGGGTAGGGAGTAGATGGGGTAGCTGGTTGGGGTAGATGGGGTGGTGGTGTGGTGTAGCTAGGTGTAGATTTGTTTTCTTTCATTTCCATTTGATTTTATTTGAATTTGATCCATTCAAACCAACTAAAAGAAAATAGAAAGGATAGGGATAAAAGGAGGGCAATCCTTGCATGGGGCATGCATGCATTGTTGCTAGTTGTGTAAACAACTAGTTTAGTTAAGAATTCAAGTTTAGATTATTCCTCCAAATTTGGGTATGGAAGCCTTCCAACACATATGTTATATTAAAATCATGGTCATGCATGAATAATAATGTGGCCTATGCTAGTGGGTAGATACCACTATTATTATCATCGAGCCACACCATAATTCAAACATGATCCTAATTCAACAAACCATATGTGAGATGAGATCACCAGTTCACGTGGCATAAAAAGGTGGCAAGCATGCTATGATACACAATATTGTGAAAACAAGTATAACCATTGTATGTGAGCATGTAGAGAGTAGAGGGAACCATCCTCAATTATTTATGAGCTAGATATAAATACCAAAAGAAGAACATGGGCTCATATATAATTAAGATGGTGGAGATGATGGATGGAACCAAAAGAAGGGTGGTGGAATTATGAGGTGGTGACAAAGAAAGGTGATGGATTTGAATAAAAGATATGCCCCCAACTCAACTTGGGCATCAAGCATTTATCAAGAACCAAATACAATATAACAAGAGCCAAATACAATTACTAATGCATATGAGAGAAGAACCAAATGAAAAGAGGTTTTATATGATGCTCAAATGCAAGGTGGCATGATGACATGAGCATGATATATTTATGATTCAACAATTATATGTAGGAAGTAGCCATTATATTACTAAACCATGTAGCATTACATATGTTAGACAGATGGGATGCTACACCCAACCCAGCCGAGCTCCGCCGCTATTGAGCTCTGCCCTGTGTAGGTCGCCACCCCGCGACCGCGCCGGCTCGTGCACCTCCGCCGTCCTTTCCCAGACGCCACATATGCGCGGCCCCGACCTCGCCTCGTCCGCCATGTAACCCATCACGAGCCTCGCCGCCTCTGCACCTCGTCGGCGTGCCACTCGTCTCTGCCCTCCTTGTTGGGCCCCGACCCGCGCCACCAAGCTCGACGGCCGTCGTCGCCTTCAAGCCACGCCCCTTCTACAGGCCGTCGTTCCTCTCTGGTTCCCTCCTTCGGCCAAGGTCGTCACCGTGTCTGCCGACCCGGCTTCTGCCCCTCTTCGAGCAAGGCAAGGCACCCCGTGCCGTTTTGGTTTGGTCTGGCCTACTCGACCAGGATTTGTGGTTCCCGTGGCTGTGCAAGCCCGGTGGCCTCTTTAGCTATCTGTCAAGGAGATGCAGGTGATGGTGTGTGATGATAAGACGACATCCTCTACTCTGAAGCCAATGTTGACTCGGTGATGATGCCTCTGAAGAATGCACAATGTGCAACTGAAGTGCCACCAAGGCGCCCCGCGACAAGATCGCCATCGACAACAGAACCACGAGACTTCCAAGATCTCCTTCCCGGTTCCGAAGCCCCGATCCCGAAGATTCGAAGGCCAAACCCGAACCACATCGAACCAAGAGCGCTGAATGCCAATGTGTGACCCCTTTATCTGAGCCCTATTTTATAAATTGCCATCTATATGAATTGTTGCAGATCAATTGTACATGCTTGCATACATATTGTAGTTGTTTGGGGCTATTTCGATGATTCACCTAAATTGAATATACAGACCATATGCGGGGTTTTCTAGTCTTATAGTGTCTCCATTTAAATTTGTGTAGCGCACCGATGCCATATTTGCCTTGTTTAGACAACATTTAAATTGCAGGTAGCTAAATAACTTGAACCTACTAATTAATTGTCGGGACCTTGGTTCCGCTTAATATTGCCCAATTGCACTGCATCTTTGCCATGGCATGCATCATACATACATCATGCCGGATCTTCTGCCGTAGTATTAAATAGTGCATACGGTGTTTCTTTTAGTGCTTTGCTTCTTCACGAATTAGGCCATTGAGTTGATGCGAGTATCGACAAGTTCTCCGGTGAATCTTCGACGTTGTTTCTAGGCGAGCAATCTTCCCCTTTCTACCTATTTTGCATTTATAGTCTTTACTTCCTTTCTGTTGGTCTATTACTATCCGTGTTGCGATGCTTTAGTTTCCGTACCAGTTACACCCCTTGCAGCCTCTATATGGCCTTGGATACCTCCTATTGCCTATTGATTGGTAGACAGTTGGCCTTGCGAGTCGTAGTTGCTTGCTCAGGTGCTGCTTCGCATCATCGATGTTCCACCGTTGTTGGGAGGTTGGCACATGCTTAATGATGGATATGATCATGACTTTAATTACAACTTGTCAATTAAAATGTTGGGAGTAGATATAACTAATGCAGAGGCACCAGTGGGCAATAGATAATATTTGGTTCTTCCATGCTCACTTGTGTCCCGTAGGCCCCGAGTACTTGATACCTGTTCCTTGACTATCGCACTATCCGCATGTCGGACCATGAATCCCCTTAGCCAGAGCTTGATTCATTTCTTATTTCTTGGGGCCACAAACTAGTTTGGGGCTTTATTACTATCATGTACTCATGCCATGCTTCACTGCTTTATTTAAGATTGTGCGTGGAGCACCTGTACTGTTTTGGATCGTGCCACGATTTCGCGGTATCGACAAGCCCAGTCACACTTTCAGGTTCCCGATCGTTTCATACGTCGTCACAAACCACAGGTCCGTCTCGAGCGGCCAACTTCGTCATGGTAGCTTAGTGGGGTGGCCCCCTAAAATATTTTATGAATCCTGTGATTGCTTTGTCGTGAAAGCCTCATTGGGTTTTTATTTGGTTTTTCCGAGGTTGATCGTGCGTGTGTTGCTATTTGTGCACCCCTACAGGGTAAATCTTTCTGAAAGCCATGTCCACGGTTATGGACGACTTGAAGCACAGTATCTCGATCATAGACAACTATAACTAAAGTTGTGTTGTGAATTTGACTTAAATATATGACTAGTAATCAGCTTCATTATAATGGAATGGATATAAAAGTGCCAACTAGTGGAGGAATTGGGGTGTATCATGTCATGTTATACCTGCCTAGTAAGTATTGCAACTACAATGGAATGGTCAAATAAAACTGCCCACTATTTATGCTATCAGGATGACTCATACTATCCATATCTGACTAGTAAGTGTTGGAACTATAATGGAATGAATAAAACTACCAACTGTGTGAGTTTCTCGGTTTGACTTCCTCATTTGGTCTCAAGGGGGAATACCAGGATGGGTATCATTGGTGTTAGTATCAGGTTGGTTCCGAATAGGTCTTTCTTATCCCTCTCTAATAGCCGATAGTGTTTTTTCGAGTCTCTATAGGTTGTTTAGTGCATGCTCCGCTGCTGCTTCAGTCCACCATACCTATGTAGGCGAGAGCCGCCGAATTCTAGCCTCGCCGTGTACTGGCCTCAGTACTGACCGCTCTCTTTTTCCTTTGCCTTTGTCGGCACCCCTTTTGTTTTAGCAGGTATAAGTTCGACGTCGTTAGCAGGGTTACCCTTCCGGCTTGGCCTGGGCAGGGTTAAGGACGCCATTGGTTATTCTTTAGGCCTCTTAGCTCAATTTGCTTCTTATCCGTACTCGGATGTTGTATCGTTTTCAAGGTGATTTAGATCTTTGTATTGTATATATGTATTCTTGACTCATGGAGTCGTTGTTGTATATACATGTTCTGTGGGTTCCATCATGGACTATTGTGTAATGATATTACTTCGTTTTTCACCCGCACGCAAGTGCCTGGTGGGCATCTTTGAATCGTTTCTATGCAGGTTTGGAGGAAATCGCTAAAACTTGCATAGGGCCGATTCGAGGGTGTTACACCTTCGCCCACAAGCACCGCAACCGCAGCACCCTCGAAAAGCTCGACGTCACCACCTAGGATTCGCATCATGCCTAAACACCATCACGACCAAGGTAACCATATCTCCTTGGAGTTTGGTAAGATAAATATGTAGCAGTTAACTGTATTTTGCATTGGTGCTACTTTTCTAGTAACTTACAAGTACTATACTTGTTAGCCGTATCTTCCTAAATAATTTTTTTGTAGTAAGGTTTAACCTTAAGGCATTCAAGTGCGATTTTGTATTTCATGGTGAAATATGAGTCAGCCAACGGTTAACACATTTGTTTCCATTATCTACTGTACTAAGTGCCCATATGTGATGCGGTTATAATTTCTCTTTGGCTTGGCGTAGGCTATGGCACTAATTGTTATTTCTTGCTTGATGCTTTTGTCCTATGTATGCAGTACGTGTTTACATTAGTTATGTTGCTTCCACTAAGATGTCTGTTTCATTTTCTTCTGCTTACCCTACTATTCCTAACGGTTTGTTGTTGTTACGCAATGAACAGGTGCAGTTTATACTAGAAATCGTAGAATGAATGGCCCCTATAATCTCGTAAGTATCTATTGTTTTTGTATCACTTCATGCTAACATCTGTGAGACTGGAACCTTTTTGTGTTCACTATTCGCTACACCATTATGTAGAGGACCGACACTGAATTATGGAGACCACCAGTCCAATTACTTGATGCAGCAGACATCATCGATGAACATACCTGTAACCAGATCAGCAACCTTGAGTCTCTACATAGAGCTACTGTAAGGACGCCCCCCCCACTACTAGGAAAACGCACGTCTGTGGCGCACCGATTTTCCCCTTCCGTGGCGCACTAGGGGTGCGCCACGACTTCTGCGCTACGGCTAAAAAGTGCCCGTAGCGCCTTGCCAATCTTCTGGTATCTCGAGTTAGTAGTGGCGCACACCACAGTGCGCTACCACTGTTTTTCCTGTGGCGCATGACCAGTGCGTTACTAGTATCTAGTTAGTAGTAGCGCACTGGCTGGTGTGCCACTACGGTTGTTCCTGTGGCGCATGACGTAGTGCGCTACTAGTAGTTGACCAGGTGCGCCACTAACATGGTGCGCCACTAACCACGTATATGTGCGCCACGGCTTAGCTTTTCAAGAAACAAAAAAAATACTCAATACAGATGATATTCAATACAAATTATATACAATATAGCTGATATACACAGATATACAGTACAGAAATAAATACACAGATATACAATACAGAAATAAATACACAGACAAGATAGAAACAAATACATATAGATAAGTCACATACATAAATACATAGTATAAGTTATATTATTTCGATCAAGTTACAAAGTAGCTAGTGATGACATGAATACATGTCTCAACCAAGTTAGAGCTCGCGGAAGCTCGCCTAGACATCTAAAGTAGGAACATGCAGGACAGACAACCAAGGACGATAACCATCACCGCGGCGGAGGTATAGGTCTTCATCCGGTTCCTCGTCCTAACTCCCGCTAGATAGCACGCGTATCTAGCTTCCGCCTCCGCCATAGTATTGTACCCTTTGTAGCTATTGCCGCTGAAACGGTGCACCTGTCTCCGGCAGTCTTCCCAATCATCATAGACTCTAGGAACCCGTCCCTTGTACACGACGTACCACGTCATCTAAAAGTTGGCAATAATAATTAAATGGTGGTGAAAAAACAAGTAAAAGTCGCATATAAAGATATACTTATCAAATAAGGTAACAAAGTAAGCAAAAAATACAAAGTAGTAGCATTTACATGTTGACACACACAAGTACACGTGGGGATAAAGAACTACAACTAGACCAACACATCAAGACTTCTGGCTCGGCTCAGGGAACGGGAGGACGCCTTGTTTCGTCATGAACGCCCTATAGTCACCCTTCATCTTTAGGCGATCTACTACATCACGGTTATTCAGGGGATTGCCTCCGTAGAAGACCCCCCTGAAGTCATGACATCACGACTGATGATTGCCCCAAACTGTTGCTGGATGCGATACATCTCTTGTCTAATATTTGAATCATTGATCCTGGCCTCGACTTCGGCCCACCATTTGAGATGATCTGGCAGCGTAGAATTCTGTTGCTCTAGTAGGAACACCCTCATGTGATGGAGTGCATAGTAGGCTTCCTTCTGACTGCCCGCCGACTGCTTCACTCAGGGGAATTCCGTCACATGGGTGAAGACGTGCCTGCCAAACTTGAGCTTCTTACGCACGAAGGTGGCGCCTTCCGCTGAGGCATAGCCGGTGAGAGCATCATCCAGAACTTCCTTAATCTTGTCGTAGTTTTTCTTCTTTTCTTGACTCCCCGAGTTGAAATACGTGGCTTGCGAATGTTTCGGCGACAAGCAGATGAGTGTGCAGTGTTGATCTCTGCGCAAAACAATTCAAACGGAATGTGTTGGAAAAATAATGATAAAAATCTAATAAAGCATGTTATGGCGGTGAGTGAATAATGAGTTACTCGGGAAAGAAAGGTACGAGAATGTATTCCTTTGTCTTGTTCGCCACCAAGATGCCTTGGAGGTACGAGGCCACGAATCACCGTTCAACGGCGCTTCCCAAGCAGCCATCACGCATGTAGTAGGGGTCCACTATAGCGATGCCCGGGGTGTTCTCTCCAATGATCTGAATGGCCAGGCTGAGAGAAAACAGGCGTACCATGGTATAGTGCAGCGGATACAGGTGGAACATATTGAAGATGTCGTCAAACCGCAGGAAGAACAGATCCGTGGGGACATTATCAACGAAGCCCAAGCCTCGTGGCACCTTAACCATGAATACCGGGTGCGAGGGATCTTTTTACGCAAGAAGGCGTCTCTCTATCGTCAGCACACCATCATGCACACTCCTCATTTCTGAAGTGGCGAGCCTGAGCAATTTCTTAGTTAGCATGGGCTCACCCGCCACATGCATCCTCCACATAATACCCTTTGGTCTTGGTGGCCCGTCCTGAAACCTGATCGGATTCGCAGTTGATGCCACCGACTGGCTTGAGCTGCGAGATTTTCTTTTCCTGGTCTTCTTGCCTTTTGGGAAGTGGGTAGGCATCGCAATCTGAGCATCAATCGCCCTATGTAGTGTGTTAGGGCTTAGAACAAAGGGCCGGTTGGATGTATCCGCTGGCTCAGTGAAGGTGCAAGCTGGAGGCATCTCTTGAGAACCAAAGAGACATTTGTTGCAAGTGGCTTTCTCTGCGGGGCCACCAGCTGGGTCTTCATTTAGGTCATCGGGGAAAAGATTAGTGTTGATGAAATCATCGAAGTAATCTTCGTCATCCTCGTTCAGATCCTGCGCCATGGTCATGTCAATATGACCAGCCGAACAATCGTGTGGAGGTGACGGTGTGGGGTTCTTGCCTTGGCTTGGCGCTGGCACGACAGGCAGTGTTGTTGTCTGTGGGGTGATGGCCCCGGCCGTCCCCAAACGAATCATGCTCTTTGGCCATAGAAGGAATAAGCCGAAGCAACTTCTGAGGACAACCGACTCTTCTTCATCCGCTCCTGGGGCTTGAATGGGAGGTTCCAGGTCATCGCAGCCCCTTAGCACCCGGATAATTTTAGCCCTATGCATGCTATCTGGCATCGGCTTTGAGTGGAACATGCAGTGAAAGGGTTGAATGA
Source organism: Avena insularis (assembly GCA_023614405.1). Classification (NCBI taxonomy): domain Eukaryota; kingdom Viridiplantae; phylum Streptophyta; class Magnoliopsida; order Poales; family Poaceae; genus Avena; species Avena insularis. Next base: position 549,005,627 of record CM042690.1, read on the forward strand.
TGGTACCCTTGGCAACATCCCTCAACTCGTTGTTCACGAAGCTTAAGAGAGTGCATGGAACATCCGTCTGCGAAAAACATGTATGGCATTAAAAAGATGCCATAAGAGTAATAAATGGCAAGGCGGTAAAGTATTTGGTTTACCGTGATGGCGTCGAGCTCGGCTAATGTCGAGGCACCGCATACAACGACGGGCATGCAAGAGACGGAGGGGCTGCTTGATGGCATGGTGCCGGTCGCCGATGTATTCTCCTATCGGTTGCATTAAGCTCCGTCGCCGCGGTAACGGCATGGGGAGTCACCAATGCTTCCGGCACCGCCGTGCTAGCGGGCGGAGTCACCAATGCTTCCGGCGCCGCCGTGCTAGCGGGCGGAGTCACGAACACATAATTCACCGGGATCACCGGCGCCGCATTGTTTGAGTGGCTACTGACCATGCTTGGAATCAGGCATGGCCCTTGTCGACCACCCGCACTCCAGTTTGCTATTGACTCCACCAAGGTAGGCAGGATGGAGGTGAGGGTGATTTCCAGGTTGTCTTGGACGATCTGTGGGTTCCGCGCCACTTGTTCCTTAAGTTCCTGAACCTCGCGGTTTTCCTCGTCGCTCCTTCCCTCCACACGCGTCCTCGGGGGTGGACCAAAATGATCCACCCAATTCTTAGCCCCGAAGCCGGCCAGACGGCCAGCCAACGATGGATTCTTTGTAACTGGCGTGATTTTCTTGGCCCGGTTCATCGCCCATTAAAAGGGTTATCCCACCCGGTGGCCGCCGTCGACCCGTGGGATGAGGAACCATGGGATCCCTGACTAGCAATTTCCTGGTCCTGCAGAAGAAGTAACATGAACCATTTAGAAATTCGACTTGATCGATTAGAATGTAATCGACTTGATCCACGGTAATTAAATTACTTACCGCAAGAACCTCGAAGTCCTTCACCTTAGTTTCCTTGGTGAGTTCTTTGGTTTTGGGATCCACATGGTAACGAGCCCTGATGAAGTTTCGAAGCTGCTTGTTTTCGAATTTCGAAAAGGGGTTAGGTATCCCCTTAGCTCTATACTTGTCGTCCTCCTTATCCCATTTGGGCTCCGCAGCTCTGTAACCACCAGATCCGAGATGGTGGTGACCTATATTCATGGCCTGCAATTCCTTTCCCCCCTTACTCGAGGCCTTGGCTGCTTCAGAGGTGCACTTGGCCTTGAACTCCTGGAATTGATCTTCGGTGATCTGTGGGTCAATCTTCTGGATCTCCTCGAGACTTTTCTCTTCTTTAAATATCTTCTTCTTTATCCGAGTTATCCAGCTGGCCAGGGCGGTGCTCATCCTTGTGAGGGCAGATTTATTTACTTCATTCCCATGATAATCCGTGTTCCGATACTGAAGGGGGAACTTGTATCTTGCATGCAGCTTCTCGAAGAGGAGCGTGCGCAAATGGCCATTATCTTTATGCCGGAGATTCTCGGTGTTGATCGAGATGGTGGTCCGGGTGATAGCCGCCACTTTCCCACTGTACCCTTTGACCACATGGTCGGGCGCCAAAGGAACCCCTATTGGGCTCACTTCGGTAATTTCCTCTCTGACGGTGCTGACCGTGTTCGGACGCCTTTCCTTCTTCTTCTTAGGCAGATTACTACCACTTCTTGTGCCCTCGCCGCCATTAGTGGTTTCATCATCCTCCGTTCCTTCGGCCGCTTCTTCTTCCTCCGCGTCTTCCATCTCATCGGCGGCGCTCTCGGAAGGGTTGTATTCTTCATCACCCTCTGTCATTATTTCTAGCCGCTCGACCTCCTCCTAGAATGACAAGGGTCTGTTTTGAGGTATCACTTCTCCTTCAGCATTGATACGCTGAGAAGATCCATCCTTATCGTTGTCACACATGTTTGCACTAATAAAAGGCAAATAATGGTTAGTAAAGTGCGCGAAAAAATCCGGCATGACCATTGCTCATTTTTGTTAAACTAGGAGTGTTCGATTTCTGCCGAAACGGAAGTTAATCAACATTTCAGCGAAAATCAGGACTCATTTCATACAAGCACCTGCATACGAATACAACTAGGCAGGATATTTTCCGGTATATAAGCCGAACAGCAGACCTGGAGCACCTGCTTATAAGCCTAACAACAGATCATACCTGGAGCTACACAAAATAATGCATTATTTCTTTTGTTATAAAGGGTCAAATATAGTAATGTTTGATTGGTAAAATACTAAAATGACCTACATTTGTTATCAGATATAGTAAGCTTCAAAGCTGTATTTCATTTAGGATCAGAAGTCTAGCATGCTAGTCAGGGACCCAATGAGAAGAACAGAACTGGTGTAGTAGTATGAATCTTAGGAGTACTTTATTCAGGAACCTGACCATGAACAAAAAGATATTGACAGATTATCTTTTCTTTCAACAAGAATCACTGTAAATATGCACATTTAGAACAGATAAATATGCACATTTAGAATTTACACTTGCCTTTTTCTTCATGTTTCACTCAAAAGAAGAAACATAGTTCCACTTAGACTTGAATTAGCGGATGCAATGCAGCACTGAGAGATGCATGTTCTACTGAAAGAAAAAAGAAAGATGCAATGCATGTTCCATCTAGATTCAGCAAACTATAGTAGAGCTACTGTACAGCAATTGTAACAGAATATGAATCAGTATAAAGTGTCTGAAAAATAATAGATCAGCACAGCTACTGTACATCAATTGTAACTGATGCTAAGATTGCTACTAGTATGTGTGTCCTTGTTGCTACTAATTGGGGTGCCTACAGGGTATATAGTAGTGAAGAGACATTAACATTATAGTTAAATATGTGAGGCTGTCAAATGATAAATAAGGTTAGATTTGTGAACAAACTAACTTAACTGTGAGTGCAATTAATATTATATTACAATCTGCCAAAAAGAACTTGTATATTGTCATGCATAAAGAAAAAGAATGCCCTCATCATGTTATAGTTAGATTATATATAATCCTAAAGCACTTCATTGCTCTATTCGGAGATGGAAATTGTTTTGCAATTCTCCCCTTTATAATAAGCCTTTATCGATCATCCACTTTATGAACCTGGTTTGAAGTAGTAATTAGTATCCCGTTCTACCTTTTTGCATTTACAGGAAGTCTAACTTGCACACTTGCTTGTTATAGAAGTATCACTGATATAGCTTTTGATGATATGATATATAATACTGCATTATATGATCATACAAACAAAACTTTGTTTTGATACGTGACTACTTAACAGTGTAGCGCACTACTTGACTACATTGCAAATGTGGGTGTAAAGAGATTCAGTTCCCATCATCAGAAGTTGTCACATTTATACCCTGACTTACTAAGATAAATAGACTGCTAAGCTGAATTTTATTTGATCCAGAGTGCTTATCCCAATTCAGGAGAGAGAATGGCCAGGAAATCTTGCAATCACTAGATAGAACAGCTTGGCCATCGCTGCGAATCCAACACCCATGTTTAAACACATCATCAAACAAAGCAATCAATATACAACAGCTTATCAAATCAAGACAAGCTTAGCATCACACTAAATAGAATCCGACGAGCATACTAGTATGCCACATGACCCTTTCATAGATCCCAAAGAAAAATGAAGTACACGGCAGAAACAAAACAATCAATCTACTGCAGCCTATCAAATCAATGAGTAGTATTTTCAAGTTGAAGAGGGGGACGACATGCTTGACAGGGAGCTTGTCAAGTAGCATCTCGAGCTCAAGGGAGACGTCGTCTAGCCCCACCACGAGTTCATGTGCTCGGAGGAGGAAACCCTAGAGAGGGGAGAGAGGGAGAGAGGGGACACTCACCTCAAAGACGACGACGACGAAGAGCACGGACGGAGCTCCTCCACGGACGCGCGACAGCCTCCTCTCCTCCTCCTCGGACGCGATGGCCTCTTCTCCTCCTCCATGGACGTGGCGGCCTCCTCTCCTCCTCCTCGGACGCGGCGGCCTCCTCTCCTCCTCCACGGACGCGGCGGCCTCCTCTCGTCCTCCTCGGTAGGCAGCGGGCGAGCGACAGAGGCGGCAGATCGAGCGGCGAAGGCGGCAGATCGAGCGACGCAGGATAGATGGGAGATGGGAGATGGGAGATGACCGTGCGCAGCACAGACGACTTGTCACGACACTTAGACATAGCGCATCCTTACCTAGTGCACTACGGGTAAGGGTGCGCTACGGCTAAGTGTCGTGTCAAGTCAAACAAAAGGCTGCCGCCCTGTTAGTTGACACTAACAGTTGCATATCCCACTGGTTCCGCCCTAGATATGTATGCTCACTAAACCTGGAGCACCCAGGTTCGAACCCTAGTGCCCCTATTTTTTGTTTTTATTTTAAAACTACTTTAAAATGTTAAAAAATATCCCAAAAATTATGTAAACTATATAAAATATATGTTATATGTTTTATATGACAAAAATGGTACATATATATCATCAAAAGTGGTACAAAAGTGATTCAAAGTAGAAATAAATTAAATAATAATGTGTCCATTAATAATATGCCATCCATATGCATCAATACAATCTTTTTTGAGCTAGCATTTTACAATCTTTTTTCCCTTCTTTGTCGCGGTTGAATAATTTATCCCTGGCACTTTTATGTTTCTTCGCTTGAACGGGTTACCTTTTTTGGGTAAGGTTGTCTTTTTTCTTCTTGTGATGTATGTTTCTTCATCATAGTCGTCGTCATCTTCAATCTTTGGATCACCGTACTGGTCGAAGTCTTGCTTGTTGGCGACTCCATTCATTCCGATGATGTTTCTTTTTCCTCTCCTCACGACAACACGGCTATGTTTTGTCGGGTCAGTAGTAAAAGGACATTGGTCCACTTTGCTAGCCAGTACCCACGGTTCATTTTTTGCGGCGACATGCGCATCGATGGCCTTGGATTTGGCTGCTTCGGGTATTAACATGGTTGTGAAATATCGGTCTTCTCTTTCGACACTCTTGGCCCATCTGACACGGAACATCGGCACCTTTTCTCCACAGTAGTCAAGCTCCTAGATCTCCTCGATCCTTCCGTAAAATCTTTCCTTCACGTTGCCATCGGTGTAGAATTCTGATGTTACGCCTGAGTTCTGATAGTCACACTTGTTGTCCTTTTCCTCCGTGTAGAATGTGTAGCCGTTGATATCATATGCCTGATAGGTCACCAGGTTGTGCATGGGTCCCTGCGACAAGGTGAATATGATATTTTCCTCCGCAGAATGTGATTGCGGGAGATTATCTAGGAGCGTCTGCCTAAACCAACGCGTGAAATCTGAGTTGTGCTCTTTGATTATTTCTCCCTGCATCCTCTGTATGCCCCGGTCACTATACTTCTTCTCGATTGACCTTTTGTGCTTTTGTACCCAAGGATCGACCAGTTCTAAATGTTGTAGCGTGACTAGGTTTGCTCTATCAAAGTCTGCGCATCGACAATCGTAGTCTGCATGCAGTACGCGACGACCCTCTCGGTGACCCAATCCATCGAGCTTGCCAAGGTGCCTATTAAAGGGAAGACCGACAGGGTTCTCGATGCCTAGATAATTCGTGCAGAAAGAGATGCACTCTTCGACCAGAAAGCCCTTGGCTATGCTTCCGTCTGGACGGGACCTGTTGCGAACGTATCCTTTGATGTGTCCGTTCATCCTTACTAACAGCATCATGCTGCGGAGGAACATCGACCCGAGTTGGATGATATCCTCCACGATATGGACCAGCAGATGCACCATAATGTCGAAGAATGCGGACAGGAAGTAGATCTCGAGCTCGCATAGTATCACCACGATCTATTCTTGTAGCCTCCCGAGCTGTTTCACGCCAATTGACTTTCGAGAGACGACGTCGAAAAACTTGCAGAGCCCAAACAATGTTTCTCGGACATGCTCGTCCATTATACCTCGTAGTGCAACCGGAAGTATCTGCGTCATTAGCACGGCACAGTCGTGAGACTTCATCCCACTAAACCTCTGCTTAGCCTCATCTAGGTACCTGCTTATCTTGCCCGCGTAGCCGTAAGGAAATTTGACTCCTAGAAGGCACTTGAAAAACTGTTTGATCTCATCCTGGCTTAGTGTGAAGCACGAAGGGGGGTAGTAATATTCGTTCTTCTTGACCTTTTTACCCTTTCGACGACCTTGTGTCGCCTCCAACTGATGATCATCGTCATCTTCCTGATCATTAGGAGTAGGGCGTCCTCCGTGAAGATCCTTCCGGATGCCCATGAATATCAAGTCGTTCCTTGCTTTAGGACCATCTTTCGTCCTATCTGGCATGTTGATTAGGGTGGCGACTAGACTCTCACACACGTTCTTCGTGATATGCATGATGTCAATGCTATGAGGCGTTCGGAGAAACTTCCAGTATGGCAACTCCCAGAAAACAGACCTTGTTTTCCATACCTTCATCAACGGCTTGTCTTGCTGCCTCTTTCACTTCTTTCCTAGTTTAGGACACTCTTTCTAGTTTTTCAGCAATTCATCCACTTCTTCACTGCTCCTCCGCTCTGGGATTCCTCGGGTCTCGGATTTTCCATTGAACAGATCTCCATGTTTTCTCCATGCATCATTCTTTCCAAGCCACCTTCGGTGCCCCATGAACATGGTTTTCGAAGACCCTGGATCTTTCTCTAGTTGGAGATAGGTCATGTTATCCATGCACCTAACACATGCGTAGAATCCTTGGATAACCTGCCCCGAGAAATATCCGTAACCTGGATAGTCTTGCACCATAGTGACCAACGCGGCTCTCATAGTGAAATAATCTTGTGCGACAGCGTCATACGTATTGGCCCCGGATTCCCATAACATGGCTAGCTCCTCTTTCAACATCCCAAGATATAGATTGATGTCGGTACCAGGTTGTTTTGGCCCTTGAATTAGCATACTCATTTGTATGTACTTCTTTTTCATGCACAACCAGGGAGGGAGGTTATACATCCATACAAACACGAGCCAAGTGCTGTGCGTGCTACTCTGGCTACTGAACGGATTGAGTCCATCGGTGCTTGCACCTAGCCTGATGTTTCTCGAATCTCCACCGAATTCTGGGAATTCGAGGTCTAATTCTTTCCACTGGCTACCATCTGAAGGGTGCGTCAGCAGCTCGTCCTTTTCAAGGTCATCGTCATCTGTTGGCTTCTTTCTTTCCGCATGCCAGCGCATGAGATTTGCTTCCTTAGGGTCTGCGAAATAGCATTGTAGACGAGGAGTGATAGGAAAGTACCATACCACTTTTCGAGGAGCTTTCTTCCCTTTCTTGTATCGACTAACGCCGCACACCGGCCATGTGGTTTTCTCCGCGTCCTTGCCCCGATAAATGATGCAATCGTTGATGCAGACGTGGTATCTAATGTGCGGTAGATCAAGAGGACACGCGATTTTCTTGGCGTCCTCGATACTAGTTGGACACGTGTTCCCCTCCGGGAGACGATCATGCCAGAATGCCAACATATCGTCGAAGCTTGCATCAGTCCATTTGTGTTTTGCCTTCATCTCCATAGCCTTGAGCGTTACATTCAACCGAGTATCATCGGGCTTGCATCCTTCATACAATGGAGTAACCGCATCTTTCTCAAGTTGCACAAGCTTGGCTTTCTCTCTAGCGGCAGCCCTGGCATTACTCGTCTGCTTGAGAAGTAGTTCTTGAACATAAGGGTCCTGCACCCAGCCTGACGTTGTTCCATCGTCTGCTCCAGCATATAGATCATCATCATCCTGGTGTGCTTCCGCACCTTCACCAGCTCCAGGAGACTCTTCTTCATCTCGCCCGTCCTTGCCGTGATCATGATCATGTTGCCCGCCTTCCTCATTTTCCTCCGTCCCATTTACGGCCTCATCGTCTTCGTCATCACTTATCCACCGAGTGTAGCCATCCATGAAACCATGGCGGAGCAGGTGCGCCTGCAGATTTCCGGAATCTAGGTCAATCAACCAATTGAGTTTGCATCTTCTGCATGGACATCTTATCTCGGTCATGTTATTTCGTATCATGTCGGCGTCGCGCATTTCAAAAATCTAGCCACAATGCCTTCGCTCATTATGCGGACCATGGTTGCCTACGCGGTGTACAAGGTAGAATTAGAAGTTTATTACAACCACAGAACCAATGCATACATGCAATGGTCGATGGAAAATTTCGGCATGACCTATCCTAAAATTAGGACCTTTGCAAAATGCCAAAGTCTTGCCAAAATGGAAATGAATCAACATTTTGGCAAAACAATGCCAATATATGAGAGAGCATACAATGCATGCTCTCCAAACACATGAGAGCATCGATCCTCTCCATAGATATGTGACCATATCATCCATACACATAAACACATCCTCTTACATAGACAACTTACCGAGATGAGAAACCGAGAAGATCTCGAAGGAGAGGTAAGAGACCGAGAGGATGGTGGTCGAAAGGAGAGCTTTCCTCTATTATGTATGTAGCATCCAAGGTAAGTTTTACATGCTACAAATGGTGAAAGAGTGGAGAAATTAAGGTGGAAGGAGGAGGGGGGCGAGATCTAAGGAGGAAGAAGGAGGGGAAAGTGAAGTGTGAGATGGTGAGATCTAGTCAAATATGCAAAGGTATCTGCCAAAAAGTAGTAGCAGAACGCACATCCGTGGCGCACATGGGGGGGGTGCGCCACAAGAGTAAAGAACATTCGTGGCGCATACCGCAAAGGCGCCTGCACGTGTTTTCCGGTTACGGTAGGGTGGCCTGATCTTGCCTGTAGCGCATGGAGGCCATGTGCGCCACGACTACCGGCCACACCTGTAGAGCACTTCACAGGGGTGCGCTACAGCTATGTGGTCTACGGCCGATAGTGGCCTGGACCACACACGACCGTGGCGCACCACCCGCATGTGCGCCACTATTACGGTAGATAGCCATAGGGCACCTATGGCCAGTGCGCCACGCCTATTTTGGCCGTGGGGCACCACTAGCTTGTGCGCCACGGATGTGCAGATTACCTATAGCCATTTTCCCAGTAGTGCCCTTTTTTAAGGTTTGAGTCCCTTGTTGTCATGCCATTGACTCTAGTTGAGTTGTTATTTTTGTTGGAGGCACTAGGGTGATTATAACAAGGCTAGAAATGCAACGGAATCCAATATAAAGAACCGCCTACTTCAAATCTCACTCTAGTATCTACACATGTATGGCTATTTTAATACGGGGCAGATGATAGGACACTTTGTCTTTGGGCAGACAATCAAAAAATTTAAACATTCTAACTGTTCGATAGATTGTTTGACCATTTCTCTAAAATGATTTTTCTATTCTATTAGAGGCACTTGTCTGCATGAGGTCCTTGTGTCGAGTGCTTACATCGCTATAACAGACCAAATAATCTTTTGAAAATCTTTGAGAATGGACATGGTAGTTTTGTTTCTTTGTATGATGTTGTAACTTCTTTTATCTTAGTTTCAGCCTTCATCAAGTAGAGCATTCATTTCACAGGGCAGAAGTGACAGTAGCACACTATCTCATCCCTCTATGAAGTCAACTGTTCCAGTTATTCCAAAAGAAAGAGATGTATGATGCCCTGCTGTTACTAATTGATTTTTTCCTTTTAGCAAAAGGACTGATTTGAAATTCGTTGGTTTTTTTTCCTTGGTAATTATGTTATATGACGTTTCTTTTTTGTTCTAGGTTGCAAATATAAATATGAAGGCAGAACAGAAAACAACTGACTCAAGTGTAGATCTCTTTGGACAGAGCAGCAGTGACAGTGCGTATTGCTCAAGTAGATACACAATCTCGACTGCTCCATACATTCCAGCAGAAAGAGTTTTTGGTGCTGCACTCCAAGATGCAGTTGATGTAGTTGGACAAGAAGCCAACAGAACAGATGAAGTAGTCTCCATAGCAAGGAAGGAGTTATCTGAGTTAAAAAAACAGGCAAGCTTTGACGGAGAATCTACTTAATAATATCCTCAACAAGTCTCGTGGTAATCCTGCTATTACATGTGAGGCGGCGCGAGCTCCCTAAAAGGAACATTTTTGAAACTGAGATTATATTGTTTATCAGCTATGTTGTACTCCGATGATGCTTTACGATCTACAGGATTTTCCAGGACTATAATAATTTACTAATTTTCTAGTTATAAGTTTTTTCCACAGTTCTAGAATTTATTTAGCATTTTAGAGAACTTGTGTTCTTTGTTTATCCACGTTTATGTCCTGGCAATGGATCTAAGTTAGATAGGCTTAAACAGTAGCAAGCCCACAATGTTTTATCACTCCTTGATGGGCCACCAATCAACAGGGATGGGCCTACACCGAGAAAAGGCCGGAATAGTTAAAGGCCAGAACAGTGAAAGGCCAGAATAGTGAAAGGCCGTAACAGTGAAAGGCCGCAATAGTGAAAGGCCGGAATAGTGAAAGCCCGGAATAGTGAAAGGCCAGAACAGTAACTGACTGGAAACAGTAACAAGGCCAGAACTTTAGCAGGCCAGAATCTTCAGCCCGTTTATGGGACTAAATAGTAGAAGGCCGAAACAGTGAATGTCCAGAACAGTAAAATCCATAAATATAGACGGCCATAACGTCCCATGATGGGTGTGAGAAAAGTGATAGCCCGACAGAAGGCCTTTACAGTAACGGACATACTTGTCCCATGCTGAAAATGGGTCGCACAGTATTGTACTAAGGTGGGCCTTCTGTAGGCTGAAACAGTGTCGGGCCTGAAAGTTCACGGGTCGCGGATGTCTACACTAGTGGGCCCATTTCAAAAAGTGCAGTACGAAATAGTAATAGGCCATAATCTTATTGGGCTCCCCTTACGGGCCGACCCACTTAATTATTAGCAGGCCTTGGCTGGTCCTGGCTTCTACCATGGTTTTTGTGGCCATTAACGGCGGTAACTGGGCGTTAATGGTGTTTTCCACGTGGCATTTTACATGACGTCAGTAGTCAACGTGGTTGGCAAATAGATCTACGACGGAACATGTTTTCATGGCCAAAGGGTGCGATCCGCCCCGGTCAGGAAAAAAACTGTGGTAGATTCTTTTGTGATGGGGATTTTACCATGATGGGCATCCGTCTTAGAGGAATTTTTAGCCACGAAAAACGGGCCTTCGACCATGAAAATCGTCTGTTGTAAAAGCCAATGTTTCTTGTAGTGAGAACAACATAAAAGATAAAAACTTGACCAAATACTCATTGTATATTATATAGGAATCATTGACAATTCATCATATGCCCTTAGGAACATGGGGATCTACTCAGAAATGTAAAACATGGTATGGATCAGTGGCATATGGCTTACAACACAATCTGGAAATATAATCTCTCCACAAAATAAAGACAAGTTGCCAATCACAATCATGGAAATAGCACTTAAACAATATCTAAAGTTCAATCAATCACAAACTATGAGGGGAACGAGGTGGATCTTGGAGATGGAGATGGGGATGATGGAGATGTTAATGGAGAGGCCTCCCCCTACGCCATGGAGGAGTGATGATGATGGTTCGATTTCCCCCTCATCGGGGGATCCGGTGCAACATGATATGCCCTCTCCTGGAGTAGGAGAAGACTTTTGCCTCCGCTGCCGCCTCTACAAATTGTGGGAAACATATGGCATAGGTTTTCTGGCAAAACAGAGACATCTGTAAAAAAGGAGGGGACAAGATTACGCTGGAGTTCCAAATGGTCCATGGTGGCGTGGCCCAGTAAGGGGGCACCCCACCTGGTCTCTTTTGGCCTCTGTAGCCTCTCACGCTTGATTCTTTCACCTAGTTATCCTTCTCCCAGTGAAAAATTTCCCTAGTATTTTTTCCTTCGATTTATTGATATCGAGAAGGTCCCTAAAACAACAAAATACAAAAAGGAGATTTTTTGCCTCCTAGAAATTAAATAAAGGGGACTTTGTAAGAAAGTCACGGAGATCATGTAAAATGCATAAACAAAGCTAGAATCACGCAAATAACATTCGAAACTAAGCATATATGTTGCTATTATGATGATTCAAAATATACGTATCAACTCTCCAAGCTTAAACCTTTGCTCGTCCTCAAGCAAATAATCTAATAGATCATATAATGTATCAATGAGCTTATGGTTGATAAAATAAAACATGAGCATGGCATCATCAACTTGTGCATATTCATTTGTCTTAAAATATTTATAGATTAACAACCATACAAATGAGGGCAACATAGATAGGGGATCTAGAAACTACCTTACTTTTGAACAAGAATAGCCCTTGTATGTTGGAGATGCCTCATTTTGTTTTTATTCACATGGTATTCACCGTGTTATTTTTATATCCCTTTTTGACTTTGCAAAAGAGATAAACTCATAGAACAACTAGTTAAAATAAGAGGATTTTGCTAACAAGATAAACATGAAGTTCAACTTGGTCGAACATTATCACCACTTGAATGGTATCAGTTAACAGTCTTGTTACCTAGTAACCAGTATAAAACTTATTCATGGATCTTTTAATCATGTCATATACTCTATTCAACCTTTGCCTTTCACTTCCCATGGCTAACTGAATCCTTGGGTTCCTGCCTTTTCATTCACTTTGCCATGGAGCATATGTATTGAAATATCCATGACCCTCGGTTTACCCAAAGATTACCAATTTAAACAAGAGTATCTCATGTCCCCTTGTTATCACCCCTTCCTAACTTTTTATTCTACAAAACCACATCTCTATTCCAAATTTAGGGTATATATATTTTCCACTTGCTAGGATCTTTCCTTTTGCTACAAGATTTTTTTTATTGAGAGAAATTCTATGCTTTTCCAACATACTCAAGTTAATTTAGTTCAAGGAAATATGTTACTGAAACCTCTAAATATGACGCGCACATTTGCATGAGTGTTATCTATAGATATCCAAACAATAGAATCATGGATGACACCATACTTCATATTTTCATTGTAAACTATCGCAATCTTGGCAACCGGGGTGCCCCGTACCGTTGGCCGACGGGCCCACCGCCTAGGCAGCAGCACCCTCTAGAGGATGCTCGAGAAGTGTTGCCTCAAGAGGACGCGCCAGGGGGAGCCCCTCTGGAGCCTCAAACCTCAACTCCATGCAACCCAGCTCTAGGAGGTCGCCGTGCCTACGGGAGAAGGCCTCGCGAGGACCCTCATCTTATCCTGGGCCTCAGATACCCTGGAACATGCCTCGGGGGCACATCCGTAATCACGCAGCAAAGGCGACAGGGATGGTGTAACCTGACAAGCACACTCCACTCCAGCTAGACTGTGCCCCCCGGACCGCCTCGGTAAAGAGGAGTCGGTCTAGCCTCTTCGGTGCTAAAGCAGGATGGACAACCTCAGTAGTGGCAGCGCTCCACCTTTTACCGTTTCGGTGCAAGGGAGGAGATAGGAGGCAGCACACAATGACAAGCAATGTCAAAGGAACCAGCTTTAGGAGAAGGCAGAGAACACCCGGGAAGCAGGGCCGATTCCATGAAAAGTAGTCTTGTAGACCAGGTCTTTGAGGGGCGGCTATGTGGTGACCCTTCCTGCCCATGAACGGGGGGAAGTGGCACAACGCCGCTATATAAGGAGGCCTTCTCCTACCTTGGAACAGGTTGATCCCTGCGATCTCAAACCCTAGACTCTGATCCACCATTGTACCATCACGAGACACCACGAGTAATACAAGAAAGCAGAAGTAGGGGTTTTACCTCCTCACAAGGGTCCAGAACCTGGGTAAAAAAAATGGTGTCACTCTCTGTCAGGTTTGTGCTCTGTCGTTGTCACCACCATTGGGAAGCTCAAAGGGCTTGTTGGACCCATTGTTCCTTCACGAGACACTTTCTCTAACATTTAGCATGCTAGTTAGGGGGCTGAGGCACGTTTCCAAGACCTTCACCAACCTCGTCGGCATGTTGGCTCGCATCGAGACGTAGGCTGAGCGTGCCCTCACTACACGGCGAGCAAGGCCCAGACGAAGCCCGACCCCCGATGCACCACCACATAGCAGACGTCATGGACATAAGATGAGAAAGGCTCCTCCTTCCGCCCATCGCGGGAGCTCCAGCTCTTCTCGCGCGACAACACGTCGTTCTCCCGCAACACATCCTCTCGTGGCTAGTTCAACCGGCCCACGCCGGAGGCTGCCAAGCACATGGTGCAGGAGCTGCTGCACCACCCGCCGGTTCAACCCAGCAGGGAGAAATGGAGCGAGCACCTCGCTGAGCTCCTCGACATCGCCACCCTCACCCCCATGGGGCAGGGGGCTCACGCCGAGGACAAGGTGTCGGGGGCTCCGGGCCGGAGTTCGGCCTAGGGATCCGATGGTACTCCCAAGCTCGACACCACCGCATCCCAGCTAGCCAACAACTGCCATATCATCTCGCCTCCCATGGCCTCTCCCTCGGTCGATGCACCCCCTCGCGGATGGGAGAACCGCATTGTCGAGGAGATTTCAGTGATGTGCTAGCAGAACTGCGCGACCCTCGCTAGCAGCAAGGAGGTGCAAGGCAATGGCTGCCTCGCCTTCACCAAGAAACTCTGACACGTGATGTGGCCCCACAAGTTCCGCCCGGAGATACCGTCGCGCTACAATGGGACCACCAACCAATGCAAGTTCATACAGCTCTACACCATGTGCATCGAGGAAGTCGTTGGCGATGACCGCGTCATGGTGAACTAGTTCCCCCTAAGTCTGAAGGACGCGGCATGAACCTGGCTGATGAACCTCCCAGAGGAATCCATCGGCTCGTGGTCAGCCCTCTGCTCTCTCTTCATCGCCAACTTCAATGGGACGTAAGAACGCCTAATCGCCTACTACGACCTCCTCTAGGTGCACTACCAGCCCGACAATACCCTCTTCAAGTTCCTGCAAAGGTTCAACTAGGTCTGTACAAGATCCCTAAGATCTCGGACTCCAACATCATCACCGCCTTCTCCGAGAAGTCAAGGACATCCGGATGAGGGAAAAGATCGGCATCCATAGTGAGAAACTCATCATAACCGCGGAGCTTTTCGTCCTGGCAGAGAAGTGCGCCAAGGCCAAGGCGAATCGAATGTTCGACCTTGCCGAGGAGGAAACCATGCCCAGATCCTTGAGTGCCCCCAAGATCAAGAGCAAGGATCCCAAGCGAAAGCCTACCGCCATCATCGCCACGGAGCCTAAGCGAAAGAGTCCTCGCGAGGGCGATGGGGAAGGGGAACACGAAGACCGCTCATACTGCATCTTCCACAAGAAGCATGGGCATCCCACCGATGATTGTTATGAGCTCAAGAGGCTCCGTGACAAGCGCAACTGTCAAAGGAAGGGGAGACAGGGCGGCGAGCGCGGCAATGGGCATGGTGACAACCAAGGAGGGGACACTAGAGCAACAACCACGATGGCCAAGAGGCCGACCACACGGGTCACCTAGCCAACGCTGTGTAGTTGCATCACCATGCTCTAGAGAAGCGCTAGGCCGAGAAAAACATAGGAGGCTACCAGGAGCCAAAGGGTGCGATGGCCTGCATCCTCGGCGGCTCCCAAGCCCCATCTTCCAACGGGCACTTTAAGCGGCTCACCCGCGAAGTTTCCACCGCTTGGCCAGGAACCCCATCCCTGAGGCTCAAGTGGTCACAGTACACCATCACCTTTGACGCTAGAGAACACCCTGTCTCCACCAAGGCTGTGGGGACTCTACCCATGATCTACACCCCGATAATCAACAACATTGTGGTCGCCAAGATTCTCATCGACAGTGGTGCCGGCCAGAACGTGATCTCCACAGAGACATTCGCTAAGATGCAGGTGTCGTATGACCGGCTGATACCGACCATGCATTTCTCAGGGGTCACCAACATCACTACCATACCCATTGGACAGGTGCGCCTCTCCACCATGTTCGGGTACTACGACAACTACCGGACCAAGCTCATCGACTTTGACATGGTGCACATCGGTCTCCCCCACAACTTCATCCTAGGCTATCCCACTCTAGCCAAATTCATGGTGGCTACCCACCACGCCTACAACATCGTCAAGATTCGAGGAGGCAACGACGAGGTCATCACCATCTGTTGCAATGAAAGGGAAGCCTTGAACTCCCTCGAGAACGCCTACAAAACTACAACCATCACCGACCCAGAGGATGTGGATGCCCTTCACTACATCGGGGGCACCACAAGGAAGAAGCAGGTGATGGCCCAAGAGAGCGCCATGGCAATGAGGGCGGCCGCCGTCTTGTACCCTCCTGGCAAGGGCCTCGTCGTGGTTGACACCCACAGCCACAGAAAGTCCATGGGGCAGCCCCAGATCACCCTCGCTAGCGCTGGAAAGCCTCGTGAGGGTGACACCGACACGGGGGCTCTGGACCTCCCTCTAGACTACACCCAGCTGGCATACAACATCAACCGCCTCCTCGACACCGCTTGAAGGCCATGGGCCCAGATATGGAGCCAGGCGTCAGGAAAGTTGACAAGCCCCTCCAAATAGCACGCCCGGTTGCCCGACTTTTTTGAAGGTGACTCCTGAAACTCTCATCCTCTGTAGCCTTATTTCTCGTAAGACTCCGTGCAGATCACGACGGCGTTGTAATAAGCTTGAACCTCTTTGGCGGGTTTTTGGATTTTACACCTGGCGCCAGTTCTACCATTTGCTTCTATTTTGAGAAAATGTTTTCAAAAGCTATGCATGGGTGAAGTTTCCCTACATGTGCCATGCGAGTGGGGGGATAGGCATGGTATCCATCGCCGAGACACTCCCTGTCGACCACAGGGCCTAAAGTGTCGAGCTCTGAACTTACGGACTAGCTCCAGCGATAAGTTACCTCACCCATGGTTCCTGGTGCTTGATACCCTCGCGTGACACATATATGGAATCTCAGCATTACACATTTTCCCTCTGATATTCTCTTAGAGAGGCTTACGGGGTGGCTCGTGAGGGTATCCCCCTCGAGCGGTCAAATCTCAGGCTAGACCTATGGTCTCCTCCTCGTGGGGCCAATAGGATAAGCCTTTGCCCTATGGTCTTCTCTTCAAGAGGCTTACGGGGCATCTTGTGAGGGTATCCCCCTCCAGCGGCCAAATTTTCATGCTAGACTTACGGTCTCCTCCTCGAGGGACCAATAGGATAAGCATTTTCCCTATAGTTTTCTCATCGAGAGGCTTACAAGGTGGATCGTGAGGGTACCCCCCTCCAGTTGCCACTCCCAATCAACCCTAGGGCCTAAAGTGTCGAGCTATGAACATACGGACTAGCTCCAGTAATAATTCACCTCACCCACGGTTCTTGGTGCTTGATACCCTCGCACGACACATGTATGGAATACTAGCGGTGCATATTCTCCCTACCGTCTTCTCCATAAGAGGCTTACGGGGTGCCTCGGGAGGGAACTCCCCTCTAGTGGCCAAAATTTAGGCTAGACCTACAGTCTCCTCCTCGAGGGACCAACAGGATAAAACATTTGCCCTACAGTCTTCTCCTCGAGAGGCTTATAGGGCAGCTCGTGAGGGAATCCCCCTCTAGCAGCCTAACCCTAGATACACGAGCCCCTCACATTCTTTTTCTACAGATCCTAGGCTGCCTGCGCCAACCACATATGCCCCTGATATGTCCATTTTGCATCACTATTCTATGTCTTAATTCACTATTATTCATTGTTATATTTCATATTGAGAGGTGATACTTATGTTATGTCATCTGTTTTTGCATGGTTGATGACTTTTGGAGCATGGACCGCTGCAGTCAGGATTCTGATGGAAAAGGTGCTGTTTGGAGGCAAAATTCGTGAAGATCAGAAATTCCGGGAAAATATACGGAAAATCCTATTTTTCCAAAAGACTAAGGATGCCAGAAGACGGAGTAGAGATGGGCCACAGGGGGCCCACACCACCCCGTAGCGCGGGCAGCCCTAGGACGCGCCAGCAGGTGGTGTGGCCACCCTGGCCCACCTCTGGCTCTCCCCTCTGGCGTATATTATCCTCATGAAACCCGAAGACTCGGGGAGCGATCACAGAAAGATTCCGCCACCTCTACGGGGCG
Source organism: Avena insularis (assembly GCA_023614405.1). Lineage (NCBI taxonomy): Eukaryota > Viridiplantae > Streptophyta > Magnoliopsida > Poales > Poaceae > Avena > Avena insularis. Next base: position 549,023,575 of record CM042690.1, read on the forward strand.
TAAAACACCGAGAGAGAAAGATCTCTCTGGCAGACAGATTTCTGCCGGGGGAATTCCTTCCTAGAGAGGGGAGATCATCGCCATCAACACCACCATCAAGCTGGACTTCATCGGGATCATCATCATCATCACCACCATCATCATCACCATCAGAACCCTCATCACCATCCCCATATTGCTGTAACAATTGAGTTGAATCTTGCATTAGTTCATAGGGGAAACTTTCCCGGTGTTGATTACTCTTTGTAGTTGATGCTATTGAGTGAACCATTGAATTATTGTTTATGTTCAGATTGTTATAAATCATTATTCCATCTCTGATCATGATCCATATGATGTCTTGTGAGTAGTTCGTTTTGTTCTTGAGGACATGGGAGAAGTCATGTTGTTAGTAGTGGAGTTGTGTTGAGAAAGATTCAATAGTTTGATATTTAAGTTTTGGTGTACTTCTTATAGTGGTGTCATGTGAACGTCAACTACATGACACTTCACCTATATGGGCCTAGGGGAATGGATTGTGTATTTGGATACTAATCATAGGGGTTGTCAGAGTGACAGAAACCTGAACCCCCGTTAGGAAACCATTGCAGAAGGGACGTAAGGGTCTTAGAGTTTAAAGTTGTGGTTAGGTTTCTACCTTAATTACTTTCTTGTACTTACGGATGTTTGCAAGGGGTATAATCACAAGTATGTATTAGTCTTGGATGGGGCGGTACATTAGCACAGGTTCACCCACACAACACTTAGGTAGCTAAAGAAGATTAATCGACTATATGAAGCGAAAGCACTTGACAGTCTTCCCATGTGTCCTCGAGAACGTTTGGTCATCTATAGAAATACAACCGGCTTGTCCTTTGCTGCATAAAGGATTGGGCCACTTGTTGCATTTATTCCTACTGTCTTTTATTTGCTCGTACTTTGTTTACTTGCTTTATCAAAAACCCCTAAAAATCCGTTTGCTCAGTATTTGCAGAGAATTCCTGATCCATACCACTAGCCAGCACCTTCTGCTCCTCGTTGGGTTCGACACTCTTACTTATCGAAAATACTGCGATACACCCCCTATACTTGTGGGTCATCAAGACTATTTTCTGGCGGTTGCCAGGGAGTGAAGCGCTATTGGAGAGTGGAACTGGTAAAGGAAACTTTGACTGTGAGTATTGTTTACTTCTGTTAGTTGCTTTATTTTCGTTATGGATAATTTGCTGAGTTTCTTATTTGGTAATGCTACTACCACTGCTAAGGTAGTAGATAAGCCACCACCTGCTGAGAATGATGTTTTCAAAATACCTACAAGAATTATTGATCGTGTTATGGATAACGAATATGTTGGGGATGGAACTGTCCATCCCGGTGATCATTTGCTCTTTATACACGAATTATGCGGGTTGTTCAAGTGTGCAGGTATTACTACAGATCAAGTTAAGAAGAAGTTATTCTCATTATCACTAAAAGGAAGAGCTGAGGAATGGTATAAGCTGCTAAAGAATGGTCAAGCTCTGGAATGGGAGGAAATAGTGCCTCTCTTTTATTCAAAGTTTTATCCTCCTAGTGAGATTCATAAAGATCGGAATCAAATATACAACTTTTGGCCTCTTGATTGAGAGAGTACAGCTCAAGCTTGGGGGAGATTGAAGTTACTAATGCTCAAATGTCCCATTCATGAGCTCCCCACAATATTATTATCAATAACTTTTATGCAAGACTCCCTCTACATGACAAGGATTTATTGGATGCTTCCTGTGCTGGATCATTCACTCGCATGAAAGAAGAAGCTAAATGGGATCTTCTGGACTGTATTCAAGATAATGCTGAAGCTTGGGAGAATGACAAAGGTAGAAAATCAGGTATAAATTATGATTATGAATGCATTGAATCTTTTATGGGAACTGATGACTTTCAAAATATTAAAAATGCTTATGGTCTAGACTCTCAAGCTATTGCTTCTTGTTTTAAGGCTTTTGCTTCCTACATTGAAGTGCCTAAAAAGAAGTGGAATAAGTATCATGAACCTTATAAATATATTGCTAAGAGTGTTCCTATAAGAAATACTGAAGTTTATACTGCTAATCATGTTTTACCTGAACCTTATATTGAGAAAATGCCTTTTCCAGTTAAGGTAAAGGAACATTCTATGATAGCTAGTATGGTTAATGAAAGTACAAGTAAAGCTATTGAACCTGATCAACAAATGGTTGATGAACCTATAATAGCAAATGTGAAAGACTTTGTCACTAAGTATGAAGAAGAGGGACACACTATCCTTTGTAAGGATACCTCTAATATTGTTTCACGAAGTAGTGTTATGAGAGCTAGTATTCCTGTGTTTTCTGTTAGAATAAGTGATCATTTCTATGATGGTACTTGTGATATCTATATTGTTAAGTTTATGCATGATACTGAAAGTTACTATGAGAGAGGGAAAAGTGTTCATATGCATCTCAATAATATCAAGTTTCCTCGTTTTATGCTGAAAGTTTTTATGTTGCACTTCTTTTGCCTTCTTATGCAAGTTGCCTCTGGTTTCAACAACTTGTTTGTTTGCAAAATTCCCTTGCATAGGAAGTGGGTTAGACTTAAATGTGTGTATTTTTGCTTATTAATGCTCTCTTTCACTTCAATTCATATTCCTATGTGAGCATCTTCAAAATTATAATGCCCATCTTAATGGCTTTAAAGAAAGAGCTTTTTGGGAGACAACCCAATTTGTTTTTGCTTTCAGTTTTTTTGTTTCTTTGAGTCTTGGAAATTATTACTTCGGTAATGACCGCTCCTTATCCGTTTTGTTTGGTTTTTGTGTCAATATCAACCTCTAATGAGAGAGAAGTAATATTTGGGGAAGTTGCTGTCCTAAAACAGATTTTTGCGCTTCACCGTAAAAATTCGTGAGAGATCTTTGTATGTCGGATTGAGCTGTAATTTTTTGTGCTTCTGCCCAAGGTTTTTATTTAACTTTCGTTAGTTTTGCACTTTTTTATTTGAGCAGCAGAAGATTTCCAAAAAAATTGATCTTTACCTGCTAGTTTGTTTTGATAGATTTGGCCACTCTTGTATTTGCTTCTTTATTCGATTTCCTTTTCGAATTCTTTTTTGGGTTTTTGGAAGGAGTTGCTACAGTAGCTTATGTTTTGATGGTTTTCAGATGAAGTTGGACTCAAAAGGTTTTATCACTTCACTTATACTAATGTTGCTAATGACAATTGTGTGAAGTTTTGTGTGAAAGAAATTTCCAGGAAGTGGAGACAATGGTGTAATAAGGAAGAAAAGGGTTTTATGACTGAAGTAATAAGTGTATGAAGATGAAGATATTGATGTTATTCAAGTGGTGACTCCGAAAGAATCTACTAGATACCAAATTCAGAGACCTGCAGAGTCCGTTTTCAAATAGGTAACAGTTCTGGTAAGAAAAGTTTCGCAAAAATACAATCCAACTATGTTTTTACAGTTTTTAGTCAATATGGAAAGTTATGAAGCAAAAAAGGGACGGAAATGGAGCCAGGGTGTCTCACACCACCCTGCTGCGCGGGCCCAGCCCTGGCCGCGCCACCAGGTGGTGAGTCCACCGCGGACTCCGCCTCCGACTCGTTTTCTTCTAGTACCTTCCTTTTGATATGAAACTTCGTAATATATAACCCCTCGGATCCCCCGAGGTTCGTATATCGTGTTTTCGTCGTGTTTTTGTTTCGATCTGTTTCTGCCAGGACATACTCTTTGAAGGCTTAAAAGCACAATGGTGTCCGCCAAGGATAAAGGGAAGGAGCCCATGGAGGAAGACCTCCAAGACCCAGGAAGGAGAAGGAGATCAAGAGTGAAGGTGAAGAGGAGCAAGGCCAACATCGCATACCGACACTACCATTGCAAGCATTGGAGTAGTGATGAAACCTGCCAGGGTTAGAAGGACTGCACGGATGCAGACTGGGGGGAAAGCTCCCTGTCACAGTTTGGCTCCACGGTCACTTCCTCCACACACCAAGAATCCCTTCCATACCTTTATCCATAACCATGCAGGAAAAGAAGACTCCAAGAGGGAAGAACGGAAAAAGAATCACAAGAGCTGGGATCTACAAACTGAAATGATCATGAGCCGTATTGAGCACAACTCGGAGTTGATTCGACTCTCACCTTCGAGATTGAGGACTTGGGGAAACTGATCAGAGAGCTCATCGAGAGGATACCACCACCACCTAAGGAGTAATTCGTCATCAGGTTTAGCATCCCCTTGGTTTGTTCCAAGCTTGGGGGAGTGCCGCGGTATCACATCACTATCTTCTATCTTTTTACCTTTTTAGTAGAGTCATATCATGAATAGAGAAGTTATTATGTAGGATGGTTTGCATTATGGAAGTGTCCCCTCTCTCGTTAGATATGTATCCCTTGGTGTGAGTTTCCGTTATGGAATATTAATGAGAAGTTCTATCATTTACTCTTTTGCATAGCTTATATTAGTTTTCAATTCGCGGTTATATGATTGATCTTGTTGTTAGTATTGGTATCGCTTTGGGATCATTGAGTTAATTTAGTTGGTTTTGGCAAACCTGGCTCGGTTAGTAGCAACACTATTTTTGAGAGTTGAATGAAAAAGATAGAAGTACTCTAAAGAAAAATAATTTCATCATCTTTGTTTCTTGATTTGCTCATAAGTCTAGTAATCTCTAGTTAAGATCTTTTGTGCTTCCAAGGAAGATTGCATGTTTGCCTTTATCACTTGTATGTTTGTTTGTTTCCTTTAACTCTTATACTTGCTACCTAGCCTTGCTAGCCAAAAACCTGTACTGAGAGGGTATTCTTCTCGTGCATCCACCTCCTTAAAACTAAAACCTTTACCATTTGTGTCCACCATACCTACCTATTAGCATTATTGCTATTCCAAGTAAATTCTTGTTTTATCCACCTCCCAAATTAAACTTGTTATGTGAAAATTAGTGATTAAAGCTCTCACGAACTTGATGGCACACTTTACTTTCTTGCATTTAATAAACGTGAACCATTGTGCTCACCTATGTTGCGTGTATGCTTGCGCTTTGTAAGTTGTTAATTAGCAGAACCATGATGTCATGGGGAATGCTTTCAACATTGCACTGGTACTTTGTACCTAGTTGATATCATGTTCTTTTGTCTATGGATGTCGTCGGTGTGAAATGAAAGGGGAGCTTGTAAGTCCATGGAGTTATGCATGTGTGTTAGAGAAATGCCTAGGCCGCTGGTCTAATCCATGCTGACATGGTGGAAACCTGCAGCGTAACCATAACGAGCATCTATGAAGCATTCTTCTTATAAAAAAAGAGTCCGATATTGAGAAAAAAGAGAAAAAGAAAGAAAAGAGATTATGAAAAGAGGAAAGAGAGAAAAAAAGCACCATATTCCCATGGTAAATAAGAAGATTGCTGAGATGCTTGTTGTCTGCTTGCCTTGTCATTTTGATATGGGGATTCTTCCGTATCATCGGGCAAGGGGTACCCCGTTGGCGATTCTCTATGATACACATATTCTTACGATGACAAGAACTTACCGATGACTAAACTTGAGTTGCAGGAGGAGCGACCCTCATATTCAAGGGACATGAGATTCTCAACTTACAACTTGTCAATGCATATCCTCATATTTGATCACTTTAACCTTAATCACCTAAATATGCCTATGATAGGGGCAATGAGAGCTAAAAGCTAGTAAGTATCATAATTTTTGGGAGCTCTTTATGAGACTTGCAATCCCTGCTTCCCTCTTTGAAGGGCCTTTCTTTTACTTTGTTGTTGAGTCAGTAAACCTATTCCCTTCTATCTCAGCAAGTATTTTGAGTTGTTGTGTTTCATTCATTCATATGATGATTTATTCAATCATGTTTCTTATGTTCCTTGTTTAGCACATTGCTCTTATCTTGATGTTTACTACTTTGAAAGCTATATTTGAAAACCAGTTATTTGTGAACTCCAGCAAATTATCAACTATTCTTCGACCAAGAGCTATGTTTGCCATTACCAATTATGATTCACTTTATGTATCTTTATTGTGTTTCCTTTAGTCATTGCAAGTTGAGTTATATAATAGTGAGTTGTCTTCTATTATGATCTATGCACTTGATGGATGTGATGCTTCTTGTCCGTATTCTTTTATCGACTCTTCACTCCATAAACCTGAGGCCATGTTTATTGAGCTGAGTTTCGCTTGGGGACAAGCGAAGTCTAAGCTTGGGGGGAGTTGATACGTCCATTTTGCATCACTATTCTATGTCTTAATTCACTATTATTCATTGATATATTTCATATTGAGAGGTGATACTTATGTTATTTCATCTGTTTTTGCATGGTTGATGACTTTTGGAGCATGGACCGCAATGTGGATTCGATGGAAAAGGTGCTGTTTGGAGGCAAAATTCGCGAAGATCAGAAAATCCGGGAAAATATACGGAAAATCCTATTTTTCAAGAAGACTAAGGATGCTAGAAGACGCAGTGGAGATGGGCCACAGGGGGCCCACACCACCTCGGCGCGGCACTAGGCGCGCCAGTGGTGGTGTGGCGCCTGGCCCACCTCTGGCTCTCCCCTCTGGCATATATTATCCTCCCGAAACCCTAAGACTCGGGGAGCAACCACAGAAAGATTCTTCCGCCTCTACGGGGTGGAAAACACCGAGAGAGAAAGATCTCTCTGGCAGACAGATTTCTGCCAAGGGAATTCCTTCCCAGAGAGGGGAGATCGTCACCATCAACACCACCATCAAGATGGACTTCATCGGGATCATCATCATCATCACCACCATCATCATCACCACCATCATCATCACCATCAGCACCTTCATCACCATCCCCATATTGATGTAACAATTGAGTTGAATCTTGCATTAGTTCATAGGGGAAACTTCCCCGGTGTTGATTACTCTTTGTAGTTGATGCTATTGAGTGAACCATTGAATTATTGTTTATGTTCAGATTGTTATACATCATTATTCCATCTCTGATCATGATCCATATGATGTCTTGTGATTAGTTCGTTTTGTTCTTGAGGACATGGGAGAAGTCATGTTGTTAGTAGTGGAGTTGTGTTGAGAAAGATTCAATAATTTGATATTTAAGTTTTGGTGTACTTCTTATAGTGGTGTCATGTGAACGTCGACTACATGACACTTCACCTATATGGGCCTAGGGGAATGGATTGTGTATTTGGCTACTAATCGTAGGGGTTGCTGAGTGATGTAAACCTGAACCCCCGTTAGGAAACCATTGCACAAGGGACGTAAGGGTCTTAGAGTTTAAAGTTGTGGTTAGGTCTCTACCTTAATTACTTTCTTGTACTTATAGATGTTTGCAAGGGGTATAATCACAAGTATGTATTAGTCTTGGATGGGGCGGTACATTAGCACAGGTTCACCCACACAACACTTAGCAAGCTAGAGAAGATTAATCAACTATATGAAGCGAAAGCACTTGACAGTCTTCCCATGTGTCCTCGAGAATGTTTGGTCATCTTAAGTAATACAACCGGCTTGTCCTTTGCTGCATAAAGGATTGGGCCACTTGTTGCATTTATTCCTACTGTCTTTTATTTGCTCGTACTTTGTTTACTTGCTTTATCAAAAACCCCTAAAAATCCGTTTGCTAAGTATTTGCAGAGAATTCCTGATCCATACCACTAGCCAGCACCTTCTGCTCCTCGTTGGGTTCGACACTCTTACTTATCGAAAATACTGCGATACACCCCCTATACTTATGGGTCATCAGCCCCTCTTCGGGAGACGCCTTGCAAAACTATTTCCCGTTGAGCATGCAGGGATCCGCACGAATCCCACTATTGCACACACCGGAGGACCCACTGGCAAAGAAAAACTCGTAAGGGAAGCGCCTCTCAAACGGCTGAGACCTGAGCACGCGCATCGATCCCCCTCCGAACACCAGAGCAAGTCAGGCGACTTGTCCTTCCAGACGCCTTCTGCCATGGGGGCTAGCAGAATGCCCCTTCAGGCAGGCTCGTAGAGGGCTATCTGTGCTCTTCTCTAATGCTCTGGCGACACTGCACTAGTTGCGAGCCTCCCCACGCTAGTGAGCCACCCGCATGAAAGTGTACGAGCCCCCTAGCCTCCCACGATAAGGTATCGCAAGCACATGCCCAAAAGGTCACCTCCCGGAGAACCCCATCAATGCGGTACCTATAGATTTCCTCCCGAGGGAGTCTACCGAACAAGCGCAGGACTGCCAGGACTCTCCGTGAAAGCACCTATGGGGCGGGGCTCGTGAAGCCTATGGCCGCCCCCTCTAGGGGCACGGAGAAAGGGGCAAGCCCAATGTGGGGAGCGCGAGATAACCGGAGAGGAAGACCACCTCTACAATAACCCATGATGGCTATAACTTCCATGTGGCAAGGTCTGGTGCCTCAGCGCTTGACGCCGTCTCTGCCCCCTGGATGGAGGTTTTTTTCCTGAAACTACCAAGGGGTTGACCTGATTAAGATGACCAGGGCCTCATGGGCCCCGTTGGCGGCGTAGCGTACATGAACATCACACGTCGGGCTCCCAAGCTATCACCGGGCACAACCTCATTCCGGGATGATGCCTCTACGGGATATATAGAAGGGAAAGCAGTCAACATAAGGATCCCTTAAAGGATGTTCATTATAGTCATGCTTGCAAAGCAAAAGGTTAACGAATGGGGCGACATCACACCTACACCGGCGGAGGATTCGCGGACCTAGCAACACTACGGCGGTCATAGCAGTGGTCTTGCTCTGACCTACCTGAGGTGGCGCGGGTAGTCGACGTGACACATCAAGGGGTTGAACACTGACACGGAGAAGCCTCTGCTGGTGTAGCGAAACTGCATCACCGAACCACGCTGGATAAGATGCTCGGTGAGGAAGCGATTCCATCCGTCGGTGAGATACATCTCTCCAGACGCAAGGACCTCGACGCTTACCTCCCACCTATTCTAACCATGAGAGTGGCGTAGCAACACCTTCTGGGCGAGTTCATCGACAATCCCAAGAGAAAAGCACGGGAAAGCCTCACCCTCACAAACCAATCCAGGCCCCCGAGAATGACAACAAAGTCTATGACCCGAACGAGCTCGAGGTCATCCTCGATTTTGATCACGACCGGAGGAGGAGGCGGAGAAGGAAGCAGCTCGGGCTCCAGGACGCCACCGGTCCCTCCACCGTGCTCGCCGTGTCACCCCCGACCACTGTTGCAGGGGCAACCTCGGCCGGTCCTGGTCGACACCTCTCCTTCGGCCGCCGTGGCCACTCCCGAAGAGGAAGCGGCACCCGGAGTGCCGCCACGACCACCACGCCTACCGCGGCCACTCCCGCTGTGCTAGACATGTGGCATTAACCGCAGCCTTCCCCCCACACCATCACATTGTGGGAACAACTTCCAAGGCAGAGAAATCACTACTGTAACCGACGGTGGAGGGTGGACACACTACAAGAAAAGTTGGATTTTACAACGGACGATTTTTGTGGTCGAAGGCTAGTTTTTCGTGGCCAAAAAGTCTTCTGTGACGGATGGCCTTCGTGGTAAAAGCCCCGTCACAAATGAATCAACCACGGTTTTTTTTCCGACCGTGGCGGATCGCACCCTTCAGCCACGAAAACTTGTTATGTCGTAGATCTGTTCGCCAGCCGTGTTGACTGCTGAGGACTGCAAGTGCACAGATTGTTTGTAGCTAGTTTCAAAATAAAGATATCGATCCCACAAGGATTAGTAGGCGAAAGACTAAAATGCTTTTAACTACAAATAAATTAAGTACTTAAGAAATAACTTTAAGATGCAAGAAAAGTAAAGTTGTTTTTGGGTTTTTGGTTGAATCAGGTAATTTAAACTAAAGCAAAACTTAATGCAGGAAGTAAGAATCGCGTGTGTAATAGAACTTTGGAACTACAATAGGGAAAAGGCATTCTCGGGGAGTGGTGGATACACCGCTAGCAATTTAGACTAAGCAATCAAGATTATTATAAAAAATATTCTCATAATATGTATGTATGTGGGAGGAGCTCCATATATGGACAAATAGGCAGCAACCTCTACTCACATCATCCTTCGTAACCACAGCTAACGAATAAACGACATCAATCGTATTATCCCGCTATTAAGGGATTTTTCCCGTGGCATGGACATGGCTTAATGAGTTCTCCTTGATTCCCCAAGTTAGCACGTAAGGAATGACAACAGCTTTATAGTCATAGTAAGTGCTATCATCCCTTCGTCTACCAACAAGTAATCCCCTTCATCGAGTCCCCATAGGAGGCAAATATTAAGGAGGTGCACAACTCCCAACATCAAGATGAAGACAATTAACACATACATCTAATGATGTATAACATAATAATCTCTATCTCATCTTAATCATATGTCAGGGTTTCTCCATCTCCCAAGAACTAGAGGTCTACTCAAACATGGAGGCAATCAACATCATGGCAATGGTAATGGAAACAATCATAGATGAATAGTACTTATATAAATCCTCAATGAGTACGAGAATTATAACAAGATCTAGACAAGATGTACATGGGATGGATGGAGATGGTGGTGATGCAGCGGTGGATGATGAAGATCGATGCCTTAGCATTCCGGATCTGCGCAGGTTGAAGATGGATCCCCGGTGGACGAGTTCCCCCTCTAGATGCCTTCTGGAGGTGAGGTTTCGGTGATTTTTGGGTGATCTATATGTCGTCTCTCTGATCCAGCTGCACGGGGTGAAACTATTTGAGGAGGCGGTGGCGACACCAACTATACGACCGGAACTATATAGCAGGAAAATTTATTTCAGTCGTATAGTTGGTCGTTAAACCGTCTATCTCCTTTAATCGCTTCAGGTTTTCTTCTGGTATTATTAATATTTCCCAAATAAGTGAATTACATTGTTTTCGACTCCTTTTCTCCCTAGTCCAACTGCTCTAAGAATTGTATCCATTGGATCCATCATCTGTCCTGATCCTAGTAAAAAATAGACATAAAATGTGCGTGCGAGCGCCCTAAAATACCAAGATCCTACATCTACAATGCAAAATAATAATGTAAAACATGATGCAAATATGCACTCATCAACTTCCCCAAGCTTAGACTCTTGCTCGTCCCGAGCAAGTTTAGCTTAATGGATGTGATCCTCATATTAATGAAACTGAGTCGATAAAATAAATGAGGCAGTTGCAACATGTGTTTATCATATACGATACATATGAATAAGTTCATGAATAGTACCTTACTTGAACCATCTGAATAGTATTAGCAGGCTTCCACACCTTAGTGATCAATAGTTCACAAAATATGAATCTCAACATAATGTAAAAGTATTTGGTTCAACCGAGTGAGTTAGCGAGGTAGTCCCAAGTGTTTTAGGATCAACATATTCACTTGGGATTCAAAATCTCAAAAGTGACTCTTTGTCATACTACAATATAGTGGTATATGACTATTTGCTCTTTGCACACTCGCTCTTTTTCTTCTTTCTTTTCTTCTCTTTTTGTGTATATGCTCACACTTTTGTTTAAGTGCTATGCAAAGGAGCTAGCCATACATTCCACTTCATGTAGGAATTCAAAATTTAACGATCTCAATTGTCAAATTTCAATTGGATATGAAGCATTCTTATGACTTGAAGATTCCACCTCGACTTGTTCTCACTCTATTTTGATATCACTTTCATTTTACTTTGTTCACGGTTTCTTTCTCAACTTAACTGTATAGATAGTTTTTCTTTGTAAATCAAACCGTAGACTCACAATATATTGACCAAATTATCTTTATGTGTTTCATTAATACCAATGGTGTGGAAGACTCCTATTGATATCATCAAGTGCAAGTAAAATTATACTCAAGCCATTCATATATCTAATAAGATAAGCATAAACTCAATATTGCTCCATAATAATAGACTCGGAATGTCATAAAGGGATCAACTATTCCTGAAGGGAATTCTAATGATGCAAACTTTATTTCTAGTTTGAATTAATGCGAAATAAAATAGCGATATAAAATTTATAAGATAGATTACAAGGTCTTTAAGGATCTCCCCAAGATTGGAATCAAGCTAGGAGGGATCAAATAACTCCTTGTTGGTACCTATTCCTCCTCCTCGGTAGAAAGAGCATCGCCCTCTTCTTTTATGTTGCCATCTTTAACTATGCTTGCAAAGCGGATGCTGAGATCGACCATGTCGTATTGGAGCTTCAACATTTTCTTCTTGAGGAATTTCTTCTCATCTGTCAACTCAAAGACAGTTTTAATTAAGAAACCAACTCTACCATCAATGTCATCGACCTTTTTCTCAAGGTCTTTGCTCATCATCCAGTAGGAGTCAATCCCTTCTCCAATTGTTTCAACATGTGCCTTCGAAGCCTTTTCTAACTCATAGATCTTATCATGAATCTCATCTTGCCGCACCTTCTTACGTTTAAGAGGTGATGGACCAAGAGGAGGTTTATAATAGGATCCTATGTTGTAACAATAAGGATTAGGGAGATACTCATCCTTGTTCCTTCCCCTCTTAGCTTGCCTCATCATCTCCATCCTTTGTAGGAACATGTCTTCCCAATTTGGGAGAGGCTTGCTTTTCGGGCTGGATAATGATGATGATTTCTTTAGGTTCTACTTCTTAGATCCTCTTCATGGGCTTCTCTTTTTTGTTCTTCCAGATCTTGTTGGCATGGAAGGGCTGCATGGCTTTGCTGCACGGATGTTTTTAGAGGGGCTTGTATGGGGATGGTGAGGATTTTCGAGGCTGGAGGCTGTAGCTATGCAAAAACTTAATGAAAAAGGTTAGATGCGATCAGATTTAAAAGGGGAGGTCAAAAACCCTAGCCGCCTTTCGTAACGAGCAACTATACAGGCTCGACCCGTATAGATCCCACGGTATAGTTATGAACCGACTATAGATTATATCTATGCTAGAACCAACTATACGGCCAGAACTATACAAGCGGGAATTTTTATTCCCACCGTATAGTTGGTCGTTAAACTCTCTAGACTCTGAATAAAAATCTTGGAGATGGGTCGATAACTATACGACCGCAACTATACGGGCAGAATTTTTAATTCCGGCCGTATATTAAACTCTCGGTACTTAGGAAATTGTTTTGTCAAATGCATCGATATCTATACGACCGCAGCTATATGGGCAAAATTTTAATTCCGGCCGTATAGTTGGTCGTTAAACTCTCAGTATCTTTTGTGGATTGAAGAGGTGATGTCGCAACAACTATACGACCACAACTATATGACCAGAATTTTTATTCCTGCCGTATAGTTGGTCGTGAAACCTTTTGTGTCCACCAAAAAATTTCTGCTTCTCCAAGGATTCTTTATTAATCTGAAACTTAACAAAATGTCATGTTTTGACAGAAAAATGTCAGCTTAGATTTTCGACCAATTTTGGCATCATCAATATTCCTTCTTCTTCGCTAGAGCATTAAATATTCCTTATTTAACACAATGCTAAAATACAAATTTAATTAAAAATTTAAAAACCTACTCAAACCTTTACTTAGCATGGGCTGCCTCCCATGAAGCGCTCTTTTATGGTCAATAGCTTGATCGTAGTATTGCTCATTCCGTCTCGAGTCCATTCTTCTTGCAGTTGACATTCCTTGTATACATTTGCTTAATCACTTTTTCTGGGGTGATTACTTCTATGGTGACTGCACTTATATCTTATTTTACTCGATAATGCTTCAAGCGTTGTCCATTTACCACCCATGCAGAGCTTCACTTCTCCCGATGAATAAGCTTCTTCAACTATATATGGGCCTTCCCACTTCAATCTGAGCTTTCCTAGAAACAGCTTAAGACGATAATTATAGAGCAACACTTTGTCTCCACTTTTAAATGTATTCTTCTCTATTTTTCTATCATGCCATCTTTTCACTTTTTCCTTAAACAACCTAGCATTCTCATAGGCTTCACTTCTAAACTCATCTAAAGCATGAATATCTAATAAACGCTTTTCTCTTGCTGCTTTAAGATCACAATTTAGGTTCTTGATTGCCCAAAAAGCTTTGTGTTCTAATTCTAAAGGTAAATGGCATGCCTTACGGTACACCATCTTATAAGGTGTCATACCCATTGGATTTTTAAACGCAGTATGATATGCCCATAGAGTGTCATTTAACTTGTACGACCAATCTTTTCTTAATTTGTCCACCGTCTTCTCAAGTATGGTATTTAATTCTCTATTAGGGAGTTCCACTTGGTCACTTGTTTGAGGATGATATGGTGAAGCAACGCGGTGAGTTACTCCATATTTGCTGAGGATTTTCCTGAAAGTTCCTTTCATAAAATGGGAACCACCATCAGTGATTAAAAATCTAGGAACTCCAAACCTAGGGAATATGACATCCTTGATCATCTTCACTAAGGTGGTTGCATCTGCATGACTTGTTGGAATAGCTTCAACCCATTTAGTAACATAGTCAACAACAACAAGAATATGAGTATAACCATTCGATTCTATAAATGGTCCCATGTAATCCATTCCCCATACATCAAAGGGTTCAATTATGAGACTATAATTCATAGCCATGTCTTGTCTCCTACCTATATTACCTCTTCTTTGGCAAGCATCGCAGTATTCCACATACCTGTGTGCATCCTTGAGCAAGGTGGGCCAATAGAATCCTAATTGAAGTACCTTTGCAACAGTTCTCTTACCTTCATGATGCCCTCCATACGGACTGTCATGACAAGCTTTCAATATTGCATTCATTTCATGATTAGGAACACACTTCTGAATCATTCTGTCAGGTCCATGACGATATAGATATGGATCATCCCAAAAGTAATATTTAAGATCATTAAAGAATTTCATTCTTTGATTTATTGACATTCCAGGAGGTATAAATTTTGTTGCGAGATAATTGGCATAATACGCATACCACGGGATAACAATTTCAACATTTGCTAAATATTCTCCTGGAAATGATTCATTTATACGTACGGGGTTAGTAATTATTCCCTCCATCCTAGAGATATCATCTGCTACCGGATTATCTTTACCCCTCCTATCTACTATTTGCAAATCGTATTTTTGTAGTAATAAACCCCACCTAATCAACCTAGGCTTAGCATCCTTTTTCACAAGGAGGTGACGCAAAGCTTGGTGATCCATATGAATTATTACCTTAGAATTAATGATGTAGGATCTAAATTTGTCGCAAGCAAAAATTATAGCTAGGAACTCTTTTTCTGTAGTAGCATAATGTTTCTTAATCTTATTAAGAGGTCTACTAGCGTAATAAATAACATTCAAATTCTTTCTGTCTCGCTGTCCTAACACAGCCCCTAAAGCATAGTCACTAGCATCACACATGATTTCGAAAGGTTCATCCCGCTTCGGAGATTGCATGATAGGTGTTGAAACTAATTTATTCTTAAGGTTCTCAAAGGCTGCAATGCAGTCATGATCTAAGTAGAATGGAGTTTCTTTATCAAGAAGGTTGGTGAGAGGCATACTATTTTAGCAAAATCTTTTATAAAATGCTTATAAAAACCTTCATGTCCGAGAAACATTTTTAAGTTTTTAATGTCCCACGGTATTGGAAGATTTCCTAGAAAATTTATATTAGTTTTATCTATTTCTATTCCCTTCTCTGAAACCTTATGCTCGAAAACTTTACCTTCTCTTTCCATGAAACGACATTGTTCCCAATTCAAAATCAAATTTGATTGCATGCATCTCTGCAAGACTTTGGTTAGATTGTAGAGGCAATTATCAAAGGTTGTTCCACAAACAACAAAATCATTGGTTAGAATCTCCATAGTTTTCTCAGCAAAATCATCAAAGATCTTTAGAACACATTCTTGAAAAGTTGTTGATGCGTTACATAAACCAAACAGAATTAATCTATAAGCATATGTGCCATAAGGGCAAGTGAAAGTTGTTTTCTCTTGATCTTCTGGTTGTATGGCAATTTGAGAATATCCAGAATAACCATCAAGAAAACAGAAATAAGAATTATTACTAAGTCTTTTTAAATTTTATCCATGAATGGTATAGGTTTATGGTTTTTCAGTGTCTCGCGGTTTAGCTTCCTAAAATCAATGCACATACGATATCCTACAATAGGCCTTATAGGAACTAGCTCACCATCCTCATTCATAGGAGCATCAAGACGACCTTGTCTTGGTATGCAATGAGCTAGGCTAACCCACTTACTGTCAGAAATAGGATATATTATACCAGCATCTAATAAGCGTATAACCTCTTCTCTTACTACTTCTTCATTTTCGGATTAAGCCTTCTTTGTGTATCTACTATAGGTTCAACATTATCAAGCATGGTAATCTTATGTGTTATGATAGATGGATCTATTCCTTTAATATCACTCAGTGTATATCCAAAGGCTTCATGATGCTTAACTAAAACTAAAATGAGTTTATTTGTTTCATTCTCCGATAAATTCTTAATAATAGGGCATTTATTTTCATTATCTAAAAACTCATACCTCATATCGTCTAGAAGTTGTTTCAATTCAATTGGTGGAGGCTCTTCATCTTCTTTTCTTACCAGTTCTTCATAGTCATGTGGATTTTGTGCTTCCGGAACTGAATCAAGGTAATCATCCATGTCTTCTCTCTCCTCATCATCTAGTGCTTCCACCTAGTTAATCAGGGTCCTCTCTAATTCATCTTGTGGAGTACTGAAATGAATCGCTACCAACTCAGCAATCATTTTCTCTTCCTTGATATCTTCCACTTCATATGGCCTCTTCTTTTGTTTGGCGAAGTGGAATGTCATTTCCTCTTCCCCAAACATCAATAAAATAGTCTCCTTCTTATTATCGACTCGAGCTTTGGTGATGGAAACAAAAGGCCTGCCTAAAAGGATAGGACAAAAAGAATCTCGAGGCATATCAACAATATGAAAATCTAGGGGGTACATGAGTGATCCAGTAAATACATAGATATTTCTGAATACTCCTTCTAGTTTTATATTGGTCCTATTAGACAATTTGTAACATCCCCATTTCAGCAACCTTGATTAGTTGTCCAGAATGCAAAAATCAGGGGGAACAGAAACTTTTTATTGTCCACTGGTGTAGTGTTTGCTTGTGGTCTGTTTATGCTTGTGCATGTGAGTGTATACCATATGATACTCCTTACCTCACCATCAGTTGACAAAAGCTATTTAACAAAACTATCCTGGCTCATCTTACATATTCTCAAATGTTCTAGCATCTCAAAACCTGAGCCAAGATGCTTATGTAACCAAAACTATTTTAGTAGATTCCATTGACAAAACTATGGAGAGTTATAACCTCCTTATGTTTTCAAGACAGAACCTTCAACTACTCTTATCTCTAGGATCTCCAAAACCTTTTGGTAAGCTTTTGAATTCTACTCTTGGTAGAGATACCAAGGACTCTCATCCTATTCAGAATCCAACCTCTTCAAAATGCATCAACCTTACCTCAAGGTAGGCTTGATGGTAACCCTAGTAGTAGTTGATTTGTTTGTAAGATGAGTTGTCTTGATCTGCTGTTTGACTTGATTGCTCAGAAGTAGTATGAGCTACTCTAGGAGCTCATCCTCTAGGATCAAGATACTTTAAGATCACCAAATCCTAAGAAGGAATACAAGCAGGATCTAATCTCTAGATACTAGGTGAACATTAAAAACCCTTAATAAGATCAATTATGAAGATATCCCTTCTAGGATTTTCCAAGTCAATGAAGATCAATATCAAGCATGGATCCCTTATACTAAATCTACTCTTCAACCACATCCACTTGATGATGCTTGGTACCTTGCAACCCATCAAAATCATCACCACCCACAATTCTAGTCAAAAACCCTCAATCTGCCAAATTTGGCTGTCTGGAAAACTATTTCCAACATCACCTTTTTGAGCGTCTCCCTTTCTCAACCCTTGTGCATTTTTGGTAATGAACTTGAACCACCTTGTTAACCATCCTAAGGACTAACAAGGCCCACTCTTTACCTTGGTTAGATCATCCTCCAACCCACTTGTTCTTGATGGTTTTATAGGCAAGAAAATAACCATTCCTGCAAATCTAGTCAACATGCCTACATTGACAAAAGCTCACACCCTCATCCAACCTCCTATGGACCAAATATTTGCATGGTTGTGTTCTACTCATATAGATATATCAATACCTACTTCACTTGTTCCAAGTGGATCCTTGTGCTTCTTAAATCCACAAGGTTTTGAAGGCTAGTTGATAATCTGCTTTGGCAGGCTTATTTTATTCAAAGTTTGAAAGCCTGTCTTGGTGAGCACAAGCAGGATCAAGCTCAAACCCCTACACCATGGCAATCTACATCACTTGGTCTACCCATACATATATCCCATGCACCAAGGGGAGCCCTGAGCTCCAAGATCCAGCAAGGTTTTGGTGGCATGGAAAGAATCTTACCCAAGATCCTTAAATCTCTAGTTTTCACCAAAATCAACTTGGATTCCCCAATCTCAAGGTTGAAAATGCTTTATACACCTTCTCTACATAATCTACCTTGATCATCAAGATTTATCAATAATTCTCCATAATTATTATGGCTCCAAAGCCAATTAATCCCTTTAATAGTCAAAATCTCCAAAACTCCTTTCCCAAAGGAAAGTTTGGTTTTTTCCAAAACATTTCCCCAACTCTAAGCACCTTTGAGTCCTATATATCATACCCTACCTTCCCACTTAAAAAATAAATATTTTTGAAGAGCTTTATTATTTCTTTTTGCCCATTTTCTTAAATGGCTGAATTGGAATAATATTTGTTTTAAATACTTTTAAGCCTCAATAAATCTTGGGAAAATTCCCCTAAGTGTGTACTCACCTTTGGGACAATCTCAACTCAAAAATCCATCTTGTCCAATGTAAAAATATCAAATGAACTCCAAGAGTTCACTTCTGCAGTTTTTGAATAAATGGATTCAAGAGGACTAAAAATCCTTCGAAAAATCTCAAATAATTCTAGGAGAGATACCATGGCTATATATATCTATCAGTACCATCTCGCCAGCATGACCAATACAAATTCTAGGAACTTCCTTCACACACCCCATTTGATCAAATTTGCCGAAGCAACCAAACATTGATCCAAAACCACCAGATACCTCATAGCAGCACACCTCCCCACCCTCTCTAGCCAAGTAATGGTCCCACACACCAGCCCAGCTCAAAAACCATGCACCCATCCATGGGGATACCCCCAATGAGCATCAAGCTCCCCATCTTGGCCACCCAGTCCAAGTATCCACCCCACCCCCTCTCCTAGTCACTTTAGACCATGAAATAGAGATAACCAGCAAACCTCCACGAAATAGAGACCAACTCCTGGCCAACACCTCCCTCCCATGTCCAAAATTGACATTGCACATCCCCATCTCCCCTCCCCCTTTAAATAGGCCAGAGGCCAACCCCAACACCCCTCCCTGGCTCATTTGCCCCCTCTCCTCCCCACTTACCTCCCCAGAGTCCCGTTTCCTCCTCCCTTGCTCTTATATGCTCGAGAGGAGAAGAAGATGTCCTCTCGGCCATTTCCAAGATTGGGCCCGTGTACTTCCTCCTCTACTCCACTCCCTCTGCAAGCGATTAGCTCGGACCCCCCTTGCCCCCCTGAAGCTAACCCTGCCCTTGTCTCCAACATGCAGCAACCCCTGACACCTCTCTGATGAGCTCCGGCGAGCTCCCTTCGAGCGTCCACGCGTGCGACGCTTCCCGAAAGCAAACAACACCGTGCCGCCCATCTTCTGGACCGCTGCAGAGCATCGCGTCCGCCTGTGCCCTCCCCGCCTCATCTGCATGCCCCCAAGGTGAGCTCCCCGCCGTCCCGAGCCGCTCTAGGGTTCCGCCGACGTCTGGCCGTCGCGAGCTGGGAGACGAACCTACACCGTCCATCGTGACTAGATCGAATGGCTGACACCGCCGGATACCGCTTCAGCGCCCCTCCGCCGCTGACTAGCGAGCCCCGCCAGTCAGGTTCGAACCCTTCCCTCCCGTGCACTGGCTTCGCCCGCTGTGGGCCGATTCCCCGTAGCATGGCCCAGCACCCCCGCGGATCTGGCCGAGCAGCCCTAGTCCTCCCTGTATTTAATCAATAATTCTAGAATTGATTTCTGACTGTTAGGTTTAATTCTGAATGAAAATGGTAAATACCCCCTTATGACCAAACACAATTTTTCTAGGATACCTTAGGGTTTTGTTTACCATGCAGTACCAAAAGGTTGGCCATATACCATCTGTAGATTTATCTCCTAGATAACACCTTTTTCAATCAATAAATCTTAAAAGTAGTTCCACAACACCAAATGTAGTAAATCCAACTGCAATTTTTTGATATCTGAAATACCTGTTATCAAGACTTGGTCCCATGCCAAGTGGAGCCTTGGAGTTGCTGTAGCAAAAATAACAAAAACAGAGACTTTCTGCCTTTAGAAAAATCTCTAGGCCAATCCATGATAGCTTTTACCCTAATTCCAACTGTAATGGGTTATCTACATCCTTATCTAACCAAACCTAGGAGATCTTAATTTTTGGAACTCCTGTTGAGTTTTGGTGAAATAAACATTTCTGTGCATGGTTTATCCATCAATAAAATCACAACAGGAGTTATATAAATCCAAACAAGGTGATTCAGATTTCTACAAAAAGGTATTCTAAATTCCTACCAGGTTCCCTTGGAATCAACTCCAAAGATTCTGTAGAATTAATCTGGTTAAAAATACAAGTTGTGTATAGAACTGCCTTTGGGAATTATCCTGAGGGCAGTCTAGTAATTATCTTGACTTGATTCCAACTCTCAGTAAACAAGTACATCAATCCCTACCTAACCATCCAAGGTAATAATTTTTGAAGCTCCAGAACTTCTCTGGTAAATTATTTCCTAAAACTAGAGTCTTATTCACTATAGTAATCACTATAAATCTTTGTTAAGTGATAAAATAGTGAAACCACTTTTGTTGGTTTCGTTTTATCAATACCTATCTGTTGGTATCATGTTTTTACAATGGTATCTTATAGTATAAGTCTGTGGTCCAAAACCCTCTCAACCCTAGTTTCTAGACTATGAAAGCCATATGGTTTCCTTCAAATGTTCCGAGGCATGCTCTCAATCCTTCTAATACATTTTCCCAACACCACTAATGATTTGTAATCTTGTATTGACAATTTCTTGCTGTATGGTTTTGATGCTTGAATGCCTTGTTTGATTGTGGTCTTGTTTGCTTGCATGTATACTCGGTGACGACGATAGTTGCGCTTGTATTGACGCTGAGAAGAATAGGTCTTATTATTATTAGTATTGGTATTCTTGGTTATCTAATGAAGAAGTACAGGGACATATTGCCATATTGCTGATCATTAGGCAAGCCACCTTCTTTCTCATAAGACTTGTCTTACTGTTTTACTTATGCATGTTTTATCTACTGTTTATTAAAACTGCATTGTTTTACTATATAATGATGTATATATATATGGTAGTGCTTTGGCTCCTCCGAACTATTACACTTTGGTACTACTAAGTATAACCCCCTTGATGACACCTACTTGTCCCTAGTGTGGCAGATGGTGTAATACACCATACCCCTTTGGAGACCCCGTTTTAGCCGAAGCAAAACTAGAGGATGGAAAGACCCCGGAAAAAGTTTTACCAAATGTTTTATGATAAAACCTTGGTGAGGTGGGACCTCCCAAGAGATGTTGAGAAATAAAAAGGTTTTGTTTTACAAAATGATGAAGGAAAGATGGAGGCAAAAGGTTTACAAAAATGCACCCGGCTCTATGCAGTTTTGCTAGAACAATTAACCCGTGCAACCACATTACTTTGGAATGGGACAAGGCTGGATTTGATGTTTGTTTACTCTGGTATAAGCTGCCTCGCAACAACTACAAGGGATAAAAATCCCTGGAGGGTGGGCCTTCTTTGGACAAACGGTCCATGTGGGACATCGATCGGGCGAAGGAACGAAGGGTCTGCGAGCCTCCACGCGTTACTATGAGCCCCTCATTGAAAGCGCCCACTGTGCGTAGTGTAAAATGCACTCCGGTTGGTCCTCGGTACCCGACGTCCTGGTTTTGAGGGGAATAACACTCATAGGGTAGGCACTTATATTGGAGTGGGCATCCAGAGAGTCTTGATCGGTTACTCGACCCATGATCGGTGTAGATCAGGGTAGTGTACCTGGATGGTGTGGGTAATGAGTACAACCTTTGCAGAGTGTAAATCTATTCGAATAGCCATGTCCACGGTCATGGACGGTTGGGAAGGTTGTTTCAGAGCGGTGCTGGTTTTGATTTCAAAAAGGATTTCAGAAAATAAATGGCTTTGGAAATGCTTTGACCATGGGATGGTTGTAAAGGAGAAAGGTTTTGACCATGGGATGGTCAGAAGGAGGAGAAAGGAGTTTGGTCGTGGGACGACCTGAAGACGGGAACAAATGGGTGACCCAGTCCTAATGTTTTCCAAAACTTTTCAAAAAGGTTTCCAAAAATGTTTACAAAAGTTTTCAACAAAGATATGTAGATGCTATATCTACAAGAGAAACTGTTTGAGAAAAGAACCCCTCTTGGAGCCCTCCTACTACCACAACCATAATGCATATCCTCTTGTTATTACTATTATCTTAAGGTGGTTTGCGAGTACATTCAAAGTACTCACCGACTTTGTCCCTGGCTATTAACTTGGTCAGATATCAAGAAGAAGATGACGCTGGCGACTATGCGAGCTAGGACGTTCTCCTTGTCAGTTGCCTGTAGGTTAAGGCATGGATCGGGCTCTACGCTGGATGAAGTTCCACTGACGATTATTGATGTAGCCGTAACAGCATTTATGTAAGTCTTGTAATTCGGTATGTCTCGGATGTTGTAATGATACTTGTCGGTTATGTTCCACGGCTCACTGATCATGGGAACGTGGTGTATGCATAATAGGGATTCTCGGATGATTAATCCGGGGCCCCACAGACTTGGTATCAGAGCCATCCTGACTGTAGGAGAACCTTAGTTAGCATGGTCGTTAGACAGGAACCTTATTTTGAAAACCTCGGCTTTCGAAAACTAGTTTCTCAATGAGTTTCGAAAAGTTCTACTTCCTCTCTTACTCTAAGTAAATGCTTTCAAAAATGGTTTCCTCTAACTCTCGTCCAAACCTCAAACCTACAGATTCTAAATAACTAGCATCTAGAACGCGGTGAGGACAATGAGAATAAGATGAAGACAAGCAACTACCAGCAAACACAAGGAGACTACAATATCGCTGACATGGGTATACCCTATAGGTACTCGAGCTTGGTATATACGGTCCAAATACATACAGGCCCACAGTGTCGCCAAGGTCCGGATAGAGAGACTCGAGTAACCTACGGACTCTCGATTGCTTGAAGGACAAGAAGAAGCTAAAGATAGAAAGTTTGAAGGGGAAAACCCTAACTTGTAACCGACTCGACCTGTTACCCGAGACCTAGCCTATCTATATAAAGGCTAGGAGGGGGCGGCGAGGAGGACACACGTAACCCTAGTTTCCACAACCTTCGCCAGATTGCATCTGCGCACCATTGTAACTTTCGACTCCCTCGATAATTCCACGAGCAGACAAGCAGGAGTAGGGACCTCTACGAGGCCTGAACCTAGGTAAATCCTTTGTCCCCTGTGTGCTTGTTTGCTAGCCGATAGATGTCTCCAGCGCTCCCTCCTTCTCCAAAACCCAAGTCCATAACAATGGGCATTGACGAGTTAAACCCTCGTCAATTGGCGCCGTCTGTGGGAATTGGGAGTGCTGATGTTGCGGCTTCTTCGGCCCCATCAAACATGATCTACAACTCTGCAACAGCAAAGATTCGCCAGCTTTTCGGTGCCTTCGACTTCACCGTCCACACGCCGGCTACTCGCCCGGCCTTCGAATCCGTGGGCGACGGAATCAACCTGGCGATTGGGAGCTTCCGCTTCCAAGTCGGTCAGATGGGAACGCTTCGCATGCCCGATCAGCCGACGGCACCGGCGATTGCCCCAGCATCATGGTTCCCTCCATCGATCGGTACCCTCAGCAAGCTCAATGCTCCAGCGGCGGTCAGGAACAAGGTCAGCGACAGCAGTCGTGACTCCGATCTAAGTGATCTGGCCACTGAAGATGGAACCTACGGTTCTGGATCTGAAAGTTGTGGAAGCAACAACTTCCCAAATCACTTCATGTGCGCCGTCATCAACACGGGCGACACCTCCGTCAACCGTGGCAACAATGGTAACACCGGCAACGGCACCGACCCGCCCAACGCCGCCAACAGCGGCAACGGTGGCAATGGAGGAGCAGTCGAACCCCCCACCATAATCAACAAGTAAACCGGCGAACGCGTCGTGATCAGGCTCAACGAGCAAGAGTGGGAACGCTGCCGCGAAGCCCTACGAGGTACACCTCTACCCTTCGGGTCCGCAAAAGAACTGCTGATGGGCTACCACTGGCTACTAAAGGAGGAATTCAAGCACCAGAAACAAGCAATCGCGGAACTTGAGGCGCGTAAAAAGGCGGCAGACGAGTCAAGCCTTCGTCGTGCTGGGCTCTCCTCCTCAAGAGGCAACGAGCAACTCGCTAGAAAGAGGCAATCGCGGATGGCTCACCTCACCGAACAAGAACGCATAGACGCCGCGAAAGTCCTCGACTTCGGCTCTATGACAGTCGACACAAGAGGCAACGTGGTTCCCAGGACGCCACAAGCCACAGTAACGGTGGCCACCATGTACCTTCTCAATAACCAGCCACCGGCTGGAGATCCTCCCACGGCCATGCACCGATCTATGATCGTAGGCTTAGGACTAATCGAGGCCGCCCTCGACAAAGAACCAGTACCAGACCCAAAAAAGGGCAAAGCGTTAGCAAGACGGTACTCCTCGCCCTCGTCAAGCGATGACAGTCACAACCTGTCTCGACGCCGCCGCTCACGATGACACGATCGTGCTACCATGCACGCGACGAGCTCACGCAGCGCAAGATCGACAAGTCAAGGGCACGACGTGCTCGGTCGACTAATTCGGAAGAATAAGATGGGGAGCTCTGCGGCGCCAGATGCTTCAGCAGATCCATCAGGCAAAAGCGAATGCCTAAAGGGTTCAAACTCCCATCGGAGAACCCGAAATTCGACGGTCTGCAGGACCCCAAGATCTTGCTGGAGGATCACATCTCCTCAGTCAGGCTGCACGGAGGCAGTCGAAGTACTGCCATGCAATGCTTGCAGCTACAGCTGCAGGGTGCCGCCCGAGCATGGCTCAATAACCTCCCACGCGGATCCATTCGCAGCTGGGATGAGCTGGTCTACAGCTTCGTACGCAACTTTAAGGGCACATACAAACGCCCCGCTTCAATCAAAGAACTGAGATGCTGCCAGCAAAAATCTGGCGAATCGCTGCGCTCTTACATCCAAAGATGGTCCATCATCAAGAACTCCGTGGAGAACATCTCGGAAGACCGTGCGATTGATGCATTCAACGGTGGTGTCCGCCGCATTGAACTCAGGGAGGAGCTAGGCTGCTCAAAGCCCAAGACCATCGACCACCTGATGGAGATCACGAATTGGTGGGTTGATGGAGAAGATTCGCCAAAGAACCGCGTTCACTCTGACGAGGAAGCAGAACTCAGACGCGACCGCCGGGGCAAACGTCGTATGCGCGTCTACGACGATCGCGATGACGTCAACATGGTCGCAGCCGGCTACGCCGATAGACGCGACGATAACCGCAACAACGGATACCGCAGCGGTGGATACCGCGACTCTAGGAAAACCACGCAAGTGTGGCAACACCGCACTCCCAATGAAGCACCCGCGACTTCCATCGTGGACAAACTATCCGGGCCATGCACGGTACACTTCTACATCAACAAGCATGATGGCAAGAGGAAATCCAGTCACCTCCTCAAAGACTGCCGCGAGTTCTTCAAGCTACATGAGGGGTTAGTTCGGATGAACCGCAATGCAGTCGAAAGAGGCTATGGAACCGCTCCAGGTGCAGTGGCACATGGCGCACCACCACCACCACCTGGGCCACCCCCGAACGGAGCTGCACCGGACCAGCATCACAGAGGCGAACCATACCCACGGGCCATGGGTACCATGATGATCCAAAAGGGACGCCCCTCCAATAGGGTGCAGAAGGCCATCACTCGCCTAGTCAATTTGGCCACACACTCGCCACCATCCACCACTGAGTACCTCAGCGGTAGTGAGTCGTGCATTACCTTCGACAAACGCGACCACCCTCCTCAAGTACCTCGCCCAGGTCATTGCCCTCTCGTACTCGAGGCACAAATTGGAGGCTTCGACATGAGTCGCGTCTTCATGGATGGCGGAAGCGGTATCAACCTCATATTCGCGAGTACCTTGCGAGCAATGAGGATCCCTCTAACCTGCTTGGAGGCATCGGACACAATGTTCCACAGCATCGTCCCAGGAAAAGGCGTATACCCCTGGGCAAAATCAACCTCGACGTCATATTCGCACGAAAAACTTCCGGCGCGAAAGATCGACTTTGAAGTTGTCGACCGCCCTCACAATACCACTTCATCCTCAGGCGCGTGTTCGCTAGGTTCATGGCAGTACCCCACTACACCTACCTGCAGATGCAAATGCCAGGTCCCAACGGCGTCATCACGATCAACGGGAGTTTCGAGCGATCTGACAGTTGCGACAGGGAATTCAACAGAATATCCCAGTCCTTCGGCATGCAGGAGGAACTCGCGCGATTGAAGGAAACGACAGACAACAGTCTGCCCCCTCTGAGTAGGCCAAGATCACCTTACCTCTCCTTCGACTCATCTGTGCACACAAAGAAGGTGCAGGTCCATCCATCGGATCCCGCTAAAACGGCCCTCATCGCCAACAACTTGAGTCACGCATAGGAACTCGCGCTCGTCAAATTCCTCCGTGAGCACTGGAAATTACCGGTGTCCTGCGGACATGCCAGAGTTCCTGTGGAATTCGCCGAGCACGCACTCAACGCCAACCCCGACGCAAGGCCGCCAAGCAACAATCAGCGAGGCATGGGCACAGGCAGTCGGAATGGAGATCAACAGACTCCTCGAGGCCAAATTCATACACGAGATCAAGGAAAGCACTTGGCTCGCCAATACGGTGTTGGTGCCAAAAAAGGACACGGATATCCCGCGGATGTGCGTGGACTTCACTTCTCTTAACAAGCACTGCCCAAAAGATCACTTCCCGCTACCACGGATCGATCAAATCATCGACTCCACTGCTGGATGCGAGTGCCTCTGCTTCCTCGACGCCTACTCAGGCTATAACCAAATTCGAATGAAGGAGGAAGACCAGGAGAAGACCGCGTTTACAACACCCTTTGGCGTGTTCTACTACAACACAATGCCCTTCGGGCTAAAAAACGCAGGGGCCACGTACCAGAGGTACATGCAGGCCTGCCTCAAAGAGCAACTTGGTCGCAACATCCAAGTCTATGTCGACGACATAGTAATCAAAACCAAGGAAGAAGCGTCCCTAATCGACGACTTGGGCGAAACCTTCGCCAACCTCGATCGCTACCGGATAAAGCTCAATCCGGACAAATGCGCCTTCGGTGTACCCTCTGGGCAACTGCTCGGGTATCTCATCTCCGCGAGAGGGATTGAGGCAAACTCGAAAAAGATAAAGGCCATACTGGCCATGGAGAAACCAAAAAACATAAGAGTCATTCAGCAACTGCTGCTGTACATCTCCGCCACCAACCAAGTGGTTAGCACAGTGCTCCTCGTCGAACGGGGCGAGGAAAACAAGGTCCACGGCGTACAACGCCCGGTATACTACCTCAGCGAGGTCCTCACGCCAACAAAACAGCGGTACCCGCACTATCAGAAGCTGGCGTACGACGTCTTTGTGACCGCCCGGCGACTACGCCACTACTTCCAGGAACACCCAATCGTGGTAGTCAACGACGCCCCGTTGGGACATATCCTCAATAACCCAGACGCCACAGGGCGAGTCGCGCTTTGGGGAATCGAACTGTCTCCACGAGACATTACATACGAAAAGCGCGGCACAATCAAGTCACAAGTTCTCCCGGACTTCCTCATACATTGGATGGAAAACCAATTCCCAGACAAGCCAGACATGTCCTACCTCTGGACAATGCACTTCGATGGGTTCAAGAGAAAAGATGGAGCAGGAGCAGGTGTCATACGGACATCGCCTCAAGGGGACAAACTGAAATACGTCATGCGAATGCAGTTCACAGCCTCAAACAATGAGGCTGAATACGAGGCCCTGTTACACGGGATGAGGATGGCAAAAGCCTGCGGCGCAAAAAGGCTAATCATATATGGCGACTCCAAGCTGGTCGTCAACCAAACAATGCACGAGTGCGACGCGCTAAACGACAACATGATCGCATACCGCGACCTCTACGACACACTTGAAGGAGACTTCGATGGCTGCGAGTTGTGACACATAGGCCGCGAAAGCAATGAGGAGGCGGACACACTCGCCAACATAGGCTCCACCTGCGCACCCATACCACCTGGGGTATTTCTCGAGCGCATATGCGAACGCTCCATCAAGCCAAAGGCTGCAGAGAAGAAAACAAGCGCAGCAACGGACTCGGGGCTACGCCACCCAATGAGCCAACAACAATCGATGATTTGGAGCTCGACACAGGACTCGAGGGATCAATGAGCGTCATGATGATCGAACAATCCTGGACGCAGACGTACATTACGTACCTCCTCAGCAAGAGCCTACCGGACGACCCGACAGATGCACGACACATCGCGCGATGCTCCAAGGCATTCGCGGTTATCAACGACGAACTGTATAAACGCAGCATCACAGGCGTGTTACAGGCGCGCCTCCCAGCCGATGGAAGAGCAGTCCTCCTCGACATCCATGAAGGGACCTGCGGCACCACGCCGCAGCCGCCATTGCCGCCAAAGCTCTACGAGCTGGATTTTACTGGCCCACGGCCATGCGCGACACCAAGGATATATCCCAAAAGTGCAACGCCTGTCAGCGATTCACGGACAAGCGACACGCACCAGGCGCAGAACTACGGCCTATTCCATTGGCCTGGCCCTTCGCCCAGTGGGGACTCGACATGGTCGGCAAACTTCCAAGGTCCTCGCAAGGAGGCTACGTCTACCTCTTGGTCGCAGTCGACAAGTTCACCAAGTGGATCGAGGCCATGCCAGTGACCAAGCAATCAGGGCACAACGCAGTCAAGTTCTTCGAGTCCATCGTCTACCGCTTCGGCGTGCCTCACAGCATCATCACCGACAACGGAATGAACTTTACATCCAAGGAGTTCCAAGATTTCTGCAAGAACCTGGGGATCAACATCAGCTATGCCTCAGTCGCACACCCGCAGACCAACGGTCAGGTGGAAAAGGCAAACGGGCTCGTCTGCAGCGGCATCAAGAAGCGACTCCTCTGGCCACTCGAACAAGCCGTAGGCTGCTGGCCAAACGAATCGCAATCCGCATTCGAGCTCAGACAACTCCAAACAGCGCCACCGCTACACACCATTTTTATATGGTACATGGAGCAGAGGTATTACGCCGAGGTACGGACAGAGCACCACGCCAGAGTCGCCACAGCGAGAAGGAGTCATCCTCGCACTCAAGACTCGTCGACCTCCTTGACGGCAAGAGAAATCGCTGCAGTAAAGATCTACGATCTACCGCAGAACTCGCGCAACTACCATATAGCAAGGCTTTACCCAAGATCCTTCGTCGAAGGTGACCTGGTCCCGATCAAGCGCAGGGCATCTCAAGCTCGAGTCCACCTGGGAAGGACCGTACGTGATTACAGAAGTAATCCCAGGTGGCGCCTATCGCCTTCAAGATTTAGAGACAGGAGTCGCATACTCCAACCCATGGAACATCGCACAACTACGACGCTTCTACCCGTAGTCGTTTCTTCTTTACTTTTACATCGCAAATAAGGCTATTCAGCCAAGGCTACTTAGACGCACATTGTACTGCGTACTGTTCTCCGAATAAATAAAAGCTAAGTGCCCCAAAACTCCATGCTCTCTTTTCTTTTGTCAACTTTCATACTCGGGGGCTGCGTCACCCTATATACATATGTTCTTCGAACAATAACGCGACATCCTGAGTAGCTGGCACATCAATCGAACCCCTAAACACAAACCTGACCACTGCCACGCAGTTAACAGGGGAAAGACACAAAGATGACCAGGCTAACGAAAAGGACTCGCACAAGTGCAACGCACCACATGCTTATAAAGCTATTTGTATACATTCAATAGTAAATGATCTACAAAATATATATGAGCTTTACAACACCAGTACACTTATATGCATGATACATATTTGGCTACCCATGTAACAGAAGAACATTAGTCTGTTCCTCGAAGAAGTCGACAATTTCCTCGGCTGGACGATCCACCGCTTGATAATGCAGCACCATGTTCCAGGAAGATCCTGCGGGTGGCACCGGTGGCCCAGATGCAATGGCGGCGACATCCACGTTAGGCCTGTGCAAACGCACCACAGAGAGCGCAGCCTTGGCACCAGCCACTAGCTGCTGCCTCACGCACTCGCGAACCGTGGACATATCTTGAAATTTCGTCAGAAGGGCCAGCAGGCTTGATGGAGTATCATCCAGCGGGAACATCGCCCGGTAGATGTTCTTCAGGCAGGACTGCGACTTCTTCAGAAAGAGCATGACTCGCGAGGCGCGATCCTGCAGGGTCGCTAACGCAGTCGCACGATCATGATCTACCCAGAAGTATCCACTCTCCTGAAGTTGCTCTTGGGTAAGATCATGAAGGCGGATGGCAATCCTATCCCTCTCCTCCCGCGGACGGTGTGCGCTAACAACTACACGAAGCAGCATCAACAGCATGAGTACAACGTACCATTGCGATTAACTAACAAAGGAAAAGATGAGGATGAGCAAACTAACACTTAAACTGGTCGCCCAGCTGCGTCACCTCGCCAAGCCGATATTGCTCGCGGGCGGAGGCTTTTTCAGCCTTTGACTTCCACACGTCCGCGCTACCGCGGATCACGGGCAACTCACGCTCCAGTTGCTTAACGCGATCACGAAGTCGTGAAAGCAAGGAAAGCTCCTCTACCTTGGAGCAGGATGGTGCCATTGTATCCTCAAGATATGGCGAGTCCGGGGTTCCCCCCACGGGGCCACTTGATGTACCCTACCAAAAATCAAGCCAGAAGCAAAATAAGGCGACCAACTCAAAAAGTCAAAAGTGACAGGTGCATTCAGGATCAGTAAAAGTATCTACAAACACATTCGCCAACAGGCATGTTCTCCAGTCAAAAGAGCAAGTTCATCAGCTATTACAATGACCTAACTACGGAGCAACTAGCTTCTTCGACTTCGATGACCTTGGGGGCTTCATCAAGTCCGTCGCAGTATCAGACGCCACTGACTTTCCGCTGGCCCCTGAGGCCGAAGTTTTCGCCGCCTTCTTCACGTGATTGAGCTCCTCCGAATACTTGGCAATAGTGTTTATCAAGGAATGGCCATATTTTGCATAGGAAGTCGCAAAGGGAGCGAATACTACCTGCTGACCATCCGCGCCAACAGGCATCGTATTTGACACCGCCGAGGGATCCACTGCGACTCCGTGGGCTTGCACCATGGCAAGGGACATGGTCGCGCCAGCTGCGCGGAGGGAGTTCTTGTACGTGGCAGGCACTCCTCCACATTGTCGACCAGCTCCGCCTTCGGCATCAGCTCCTCCCGAAGGCGACTCAGGGTGGCCTTGGCTTTGGACAACGTATTTTGGACAGCGGCGCTCCGGTCTTCGACCGCAGATACCGCGCCCGCCAGAGCGTCATCGCGACCAAGGGCTCGTGGATCAAAACTCAAGCCGCCAGCATCTACACCAAAGTACACACACAGATCAAACTTCTAATGCCACCGGCACTACAGAGGAAGAGAAGAACATCAATAAAATATCCACCAAGTAAAGGTACCTGAGAGGGCCTTGGCGACTGAGAACAGTTGCTCTTCGAACAACTTCTCCCTGGCCGCAAAGGAGGCACGCAGAACCTCTTCGCGCTTCTGGGCTTCATCACGATCCGCGATTGCCTCGTCGCGCCCCTTCATAGCTGCGGCCAGCGTCTTCTCCAATGTGGCGACATCACGCAATAAAGCATTATGCTCAGCTACAAGGCAGTCAAAAATTTGGATGTCAGTCGATTATACCAAAATACAGAGAAGACAACAAGAATAAGTATAGAACACTCACTCTCAACCACGCGGTGGCGCTTCTCCAGCATCGCATGCTGGCAACCTATCGACATCACTTGCTCCGCCACCTGTGCGGCTTCCTTTACAAGGAGCTGTCGCACAAAACAAGGAGTCAGCAGAAGGTAACAAAGGGCGTTGACTGCCAAATTATTAAAAAAAGGAGAGAGAGAAAGATATACTTACCTGGTCCTTCAGCGACTTCGAAGAAGATTGCTGAACCATCATCCGAGCTACTACTCGATGCTCCCCTACGTGAGGAGAGCTCGAAGAATTGTGCCCGGAGTGGGCCGCCGACGGAGGAGAAGGAGCACACTCGACCTCTATCTTGGCCTTTGAGGTCGCGACTCCTGATTCCTTCAAAAATTCGATGTCACCAGAAGATGATGACGCCTCTTGACTGCAAGACAAAATCCGCACTCAGAAAAGGAAAACTCTAGGGAAAAGCCAACAAGAAGAAAACAAGTGACTAGCGAATGCACTAGCAAACTTACCAGTCAAATCTATCAAGATCAAATGTGGCCTCCGTCGACTCCGACGAAGACTCCTTGGGCAATCGCATCTTCTTGCGAGAAGATGGTACCACATCCCTCACAGGAACGGCGGGAATTGGTGACTCCGCACCAACAGCCGCGCCTCCTGGAGTGGAAGGACTCGACGCGTCGGAATCCTCGCTACGCGAACGCTTGCGAGTATCCGGACTCTCGGACTCGGGGGCTTCCTCTTCCACATCGGAAGGGACAGTCGACTCAGACTGGTCCTCTTCCAAATCTTCACGAGGAATGATCCCCTCAGGAAGGGGAGGCATGCAAGGCGACACCGCCCACTCCTGCATACCAAAAGTAAAACAGATAAGCAACAGAAGACGCAATCGAGAAAATACGCTACTACGTAGCACAACGATACCTCAGGAGGAGGATTCGAAGCATCGAAAGGAGGAACGACTGGCTCGTTCGGAAGCACATCCTTGAGGGTATAATTCGTGACCAGTCGCACCCTCTTATCTACCTCACTCACGGACATGCCATCGGCACACACGCGAGCGGGATCATCAGCGCCACCCCATTGGAACATGGGATGGACCCTGGCCTAGAGAGGCTGGACGCGACGACGCAGCCTAGTCCTGACAAGGGCGCAGCCTCCCTCTTCTGTGCCTATGCGACTCTCGAGGTCGCAGACGCGCTAATATAACACGTCTGTCTCCGCGAGTTCGTAAGGCATGATCACGTTCTTCCAAGAACGCATCTTCTTGCAGGGAGTCACGGGATCGAAAGGCGCGAGACCAAAGTGCTCGTCCTTGGCCTTCTGGTCGCGCACATAAAACCATCTGTCCCTCCATCCCTGGACGGACTTGGTGAGCTTGATATCGAAGTAGGTGGCGGATGGGTCAACATGGATTCCGCAACCACCTACGTCATAAACTAAAGAGCCAGATGCGGACTGACGCTTCAATTTAAAGATGCGTTTGAAAAGACCAAAGTGCGGCTCGATTCCGAGCCAGCACTCGCAGAGGGTGATGAAACAAGTGATGTGGAGGAGAGAATTTGGGGACAGCTGATGGAGCTGGAGCCCATAGAAACACAGAAGACCCCGAAGAAAGGGGTGAAGAGGCAAGGAAAGACCGCGAATGATGAATGCAAGAAACATCACTCGATAACCAGCGGGAGGCACAGGAACGGTCTCACCTTGGGACGCGTAATCGCTGATCGATCAGAAATCACTCCGTCTTGGCGAAGAAGACGGAGATCCGACGCCTTGATGATAGAGGGGCGCCATGCGCCATTCGTCACGCGGGTACCCGCGACCTTCTTCTTCCCGGCGGCGGCGGCACTGGTGGCCGCAGCAGCGGAGCCACCCCTCTTCTTCGCTGCAGCGAGGGTGGCCGCGGAATCAGCGGCAGCGCCTCCCTTCTTCTTCCCCATTGCGCGGCGGCGATGAGAGCGAAGAAAATAGCTAGGGAATGAACGGAGCTGGTCCAGCATCGTGGAGAAGATGGGCGCAGAGAAAAGCAGGAAAGCAAAGGGCAATGGCGAGGGCAGCAAGGAAGAAAGAACACATATGGGAAATTACCGCTGCAGCATCACTACTTAACCCCTGGAAGATGCAATCCAATGGCTGACAAAAACCCTATTGGACGAGTGGCACGCATCGCGTAGGACACGTGGAGAAGAGGAAGCACGAACCGTCACCCCACTTCTACCATTACGCACGGAAATCAAGGAGGCACAGTTAAAAATAAGATTACGCACGCCCAGTCAAATCAAAGTTAGAATGTAGGACCCACAGCTCGTCATGTCCCGTCAAAATCACTCACGCAGGCAACTAAGGTCATACAAGCGTCAACACTGACGTCATCAAGGCTATGCAGTGGAGAACTTCGACTATTTTAGTCCTTGCTGGAGTCTTCGACTCCAGCAAGCACTCGAGGGCTACTCCCATAGGGAGCGCTGGCTGCGCCCCCTACAACTTTTCTTTTTCTTGTTGCAAGAACATGGACAATCACAAAAGCAAACCCAACCACTCGAAACACAGTTCGATTATGAACATGGGTTACTCCCATAGGGAGCGCCAGAAACAGGCAGGCAAAAGACGACATCAGTCGCGAAAATATTTTTGCACCTGCCTGGGTCATCGACTGAAACAAGCAGGCAAAGACGATAGCAGTTACAAAGGTGTTTTACTACCTGCCCGGGTCATCAACTGAACAAGCAAGCAAAATACGACAGCAGTCGCAAAAGTTTTTAGTCCCTGCCTGAGTCTTCGACTCAACCAGGCACTCGGGGGCTACTCCCATAGGGAGCGCTGGTCGTGCACCCTATGATTATTTGAACAAAAAACCGTGTGTTGATAACATCCACACTCGAAACTCATGGCGATACCGCCTCATAATTTTCCCCCTACAAAGAGACTGCGTCTCCTGGGTTACCCGAATCGTCTCCGTGATGATAAAATTCGGATGTCGCGCCTACGGCGTGAAGGTAAGACCTGAATAAGGCCTGGCAACGCATTTAACTGCGCACTACCAGAAACATATCCGTGCCCACAGGCACGATGAACATGCCTTGACGGACGCGTCAAGTGCTCACACCCATATAACTGGAATTTGACTCCTGTAAGACCTCCGCGGCCTGAGTCGAATTACACCAGCACTTTTCCGGATTTGAGTGCGGGGACTCGAATTTGTGTAGATTGCGTTGTTTCACCCTAAGGTGGTTAACTGATACC
Source organism: Avena insularis (assembly GCA_023614405.1). Taxonomy (NCBI): domain Eukaryota; kingdom Viridiplantae; phylum Streptophyta; class Magnoliopsida; order Poales; family Poaceae; genus Avena; species Avena insularis. The sequence continues at coordinate 549,058,954 of CM042690.1, forward strand.
GATATTTCGGCTATATTAGGCACGTATATCAACAATCCCTATGACACAAATAAAAGCAATCGAAAAGTACTCATTCAGGCACTCGAAGGCTTCAAAAGTCCCCAGTCGAATCTGCGATTCCACTGGACAGTCGGGGGCTACGGACATGGGTATACCCTATAGGTACTCGAGCTTGGTATATACGGTCCAAATACATATAGGCCCACGGTGTCGCCAAGGTCCGGATAGAGAGACTCGAGTAACCTACGGACTCTCGATTGCTTGAAGGACAAGAAGAAGCTAAAGATAGAAAGTTTGAAGGGGAAAACCCTAACTTGTAACCGACTCGACCTGTTACCCGAGACCTAGCCTATCTATATAAAGGCTAGGAGGGGGCGGCGAGGAGGACACACGTAACCCTAGTTTCCACAACCTTCGCCAGATTGCATCTGCGCACCATTGTAACTTTCGACTCCCTCGATAATTCCACGAGCAGACAAGCAGGAGTAGGGTCCTCTACGAGGCCTAAACCTGGGTAAATCCTTTGTCCCCTGTGTGCTTGTTTGCTAGCCGATAGATGTCTCCAGCGCTCCCTCCTTCTCCAAAACCCAAGTCCATAACAATGGGCATTGACGAGTTAAACCCTCGTCAATCACTCTATCAGCGGAATCCTCACAATCAAAAGAAATCGGGTGTTGCACTATCAAGAAACGCCCAAGATACGACGAAGGCTTCATCTGCAAGATAGTGACTCTGACTTGAATAAAGACGATATCTAGGGTCGATAGTCCTAAGAATAGGATTCCCCTACATCGCGAGTAGTTAACTTCTTGGTCCCTAGCATTGACCGTGTTTGCTTGCCTAAGTGCATCCTGTGTTGCTTGATGTATGTTGTTTGCCGAAGACATTGCGATCCCCTCGCTCTGTTCGCCTTGTTTGTATGCTCTGGTTTGCTTTGACCTCCTTAAAAATGTGACTCGAGGAGCGATAACCCACCTAGTAACTCAGGGAACCCCTGAGTTAGCTGTCAGTAATGAGACCCAGACTAACCCCGAGAGTATATGAGAGGAAAAGCATCGCAAGAACCAAGAGTTCGACATCGTCAAGTCAGAATCAACTCGAAGATTTCACCTCAGCAGGATGGCATACCTCGTCAAACTCACCTTGCAAGACTAGTCAATAGCACCACACTCCCTTGTTCCTCAGTCTACTACAGCAAGAATTTCGTTGAAGCCAGAAGTCAATCACCAAAGGATCCTCAATATTCACAAGAAACCACCCGATAAGTCAACCAAGACAAGAAGTGAAAACCTGACTCCGCTAACCTTGGTATATTAGAACTTCCCACAACCCTAGGAGGCTAACTAGTAATAGATCCCTCTGCCCAACCAATGGGAAGTTCCTCACCAGGAGGCCTGAATACTTCAGTTCCCTGAAGACAAGGACGTCACACCAAGACCCAAGGAGATACAACCTCCCTTAGCATCACACCAGCATTTCAAAACGGAAGATCGGCATCACTCCTAAAACACCCTAGTGAAGCTCTAAGGTGGAAAGACTGTCTTTCCACTCAATCTTCAGAAGACTGTATACCAAAAGATACTTAAGAAAATATCTCCGGCTCCGAAGTCTTCCCGCCAAGCAACAACCCGTGAGTTATCCGATGAGAAACTAACTGAAGATTCTACATAGTCCCTTCGCTACTTCACTTGAAGACCCACCCGAAGGACCGCCGAACCGCTAACCCCTAGGTCCTTAATGCTTAGAGGATGTGAGACTCCAATGACTCCACTAGGCTAAGTATGAATTATAGTAGTATATAAGCCCCGTAGGCCATAGCTTCACGGACGCCTTCTGAAGGCCTCGACTCCAGGAGAAGGATGGACGACAATCTTCAGAACCACCACCAATGAAGTCAAGAAGGAAGGAATGCGTTATCTCCAAGCTAACCCAGTCAAATCCTAAGGGGGAAGACTGCGTCTTTCCCGCATAAATAGAGTAAACCCTCGCCAGGAGCAAACCCAGAAGCTTGGACCCCAACGTCGTTAATAAGATACGCTACGCCCCCAAGGTAGAGTTGTGAATTATTAGAGAAAGGTACACTAGGCCGTAGATTCTATCCTCCAACGAGTACTCCGTGAAGTTCAGCATCGAGATAGTCTGCCTAGTCTAAGCCCTCGAGAAATAGAGTCCGGAAGGAAAAGAAGGTCTCTCTCGAAATCAAGACTGGACTCTGCTCAACTCTTAGTGCATCCGGAAGACTGAACCTCAACTTCATCAATAGAGTAGTCACTTTCAAAGACGGAGTCCGTAAGATAGTACGCGTAAGACACCTAGTATCAACCCGACTCAAATCCTCTAACCCTACTCTCCTAAATCTTGGGACGAGATTCTTTTAAGGAGGAAAGGTCTGTAACATCCCCATTTCAGTAACCCTGATTAGTTGTCCAGAATGCAAAAATCAGGAGGAACAAAAACTTTTTGTTGTCCACTAGTGCAGTGTTTGCTTGTGGTCTTTTTGTGCTTGTGCATGTGAGTGTATACCATATGATACTCCTTACCTCACCATCAGTTGACAAAAGCTATTTAACAAAACTATCCTGGCTCATCTTACATATTCTCAAATGTTCTAGCATCTCAAAACCTGATCCAAGATGCTTATGTAACCAAAACTATTTTAGTAGCTTCCATTGAAAAAACTATGGAGAGCTATAACCTCCTTATGTTTTCAAGACAGAACCTTCAACTACTCTTATCTCTAGGATCTCCAAAACCTTTTTGTAAGCTTTTGAATTCTACTCTTGGTAGAGATACTAAGGACTCTCATCCTATTCAAAATCCAACCTCTTCAAAATTCATCAACCTTACCTCAAGCTAGGCTTGATGGTAACCCTAGTAGTAGTTGATTTGTTTGTAAGATGAGTTGTCTTGATCTGCTGTTTGACTTGATTGCTCAGAAGTAGTATGAGCTACTCTAGGAGATCATCCTCTAGGATCAAGATACTTTAAGACCACCAAATCCTAAGAAGGAATACAAGCAGGATCTAATCTCTAGATACTAGGTGACATGGGAACATTAAAAACCCTTAACCAGATCAATTCTGAAGATATCCCTTCTAGGAGTTTCCAAGTCAATGAAGACCAATATCAAGCATGTATCCCTTCTACTCAATCTACTCTTCTACCACATCCACTTGATGATGCTTGGTACCTTGTAACCCATCAAAATCATCACCACCCACAATTCTAGTCAAAAACCCTCAATCTGCCAAATTTGGCTAAGTCTAGAAAACTATTTCCAACATCACCTTTTTGAGTTCCGCTACTTGTTTGTATTAAGACTAGATCATGAGATCCCTTATTTGCGTAAGACCTTATTATGGTTTGTAATGGATGATGTACTGTGATATCGAATCTGTTATGTCTCGCAAAAATGGTAATCCTAGGATTGCGATGTATGGCATAATAGGCATCTGGGATTAAAAATCCGGGTGTTGACAAGTTGGTGTCAGAGCCATCCTAACCATAGGAGACCCTAGTTAGAATGGACATCCGAACAAAAACTTAGTTTCAGAAACAAAAGAAGTGAGTATTTATGAAAACCTATTCCCACTCGTATCCTTGAGATTCTTTCAAAAAAAATCATGTTCCTCAAAAATTATTACATTACTACATAAAATTTGACACACTTAGTCACCTCACTAACTTACTCAACCTAAATTCTTATAGATGGAAGTCCAGTATTGAAAGTTCTACCAGTTGGGCAACGGAGGCCAACTGATCTTTGAGAGGGATCTAGATGCACTGTCTGAGTATCTTGAGAGCCCGCATCTGGAATTCTTCGGGGAACAACTAAACGATCACGTAGGAGGAGATCTATAATGGCTGATAGATGCAGATCTCAGAGGCAAAATGGAAGCACCCACTTCTGAGAAGATCCAATTCACCTTGCGAGAGAAGAACTAGCTAGATGGATTAGCCAGGGCTATGCATGAAGCTCTTGCCCGTCTGTGTGGGCAAAACATCAACTTGATCCAGGGAACTCGCTTTGCTCACATCGCAAGGCGTGATTCTATGGGAATGCCATTGGAGATGCCAGGACACCCGGAGTTTAAGCACTAGGTGGACAATCTTGATTTCATGTTGTATGATAGGCAGAAGAAATTGGACAATGCCCGAGCCTACGCCAACCACAACCTTTCCATTGCCATCAAGAAGGACCAGACTCTCGCCATTCTCGCCAAGGAGCACCAATCACTTCGTCGTCAACGTGACAAGAAGGATCGCACCATCGATCATCTTCGCAAGAAGGTGGCCTCTCTCGAGAAGACCATCCGTGAACAGGAAGTCCATCTTGAAGCAAAAGAGGAGGAAGGTGAAGACATCCAGGGAGATCTTCACTCTTACCTCAGTGATGACAACAACTACCTGGAGGATGATGCCATGGATTTCTACACCGATGATGATGATTCCGACTTCATTTATGATGAGTAGATGCACTTGATCACTACCGTAGGAGTGAGTTGTATCGGTCCCACTGTATCATAGTTTCACAGAATGGTTCTTAAACCCATCTGTATTGTGTGCTTGAATGAATGAATGACAGGAAGAAGTTAGTTTGCAAAAACCTGAGTCAAACTCAAAGTTAAACCTTTTGAATACAAAACCATGAACCTTAGAAATTTCCCTCTTATCTCATTATCTATCTCAATCTTCAGATGACTCATGGAAACCCCGGAGGAAGCATCTCATCTCAGGACCCAATGTTGCAGATTCTGCAAAAGCTAGTTTCCAACCATGAAGCTAGTAGAGCCGAACGCGAATCCAACCTAGCCACTCTTCAACAGATAGCTCAGATGGCCCACAATAATCAAGGCCATGGAAACCAAGATCACCATAGATCCAAGATCAAGAACTTTTAGAATACCAACCCACCTATCTTTAACAAATCTGAGGATCCCTTAGATGTTGATGACTGGCTACAATCCATGGAGAACAACTTAGAGGTCGCAGGAGTTGAAGCCAATGAGAAAGTACTGTTTGACACCCATTATCTGGCAGGAGATGCAAGAGCCTGGTGGAATAGCACCCGTACCATGAACGACGGTCAGATGATGACTTGGGAAGCATTCAAGATCAAGTTCAGCCGCACCCATGTGCCACAAGGTTTGGTCACCATAATGAGAGATGAGTTCAGGGAACTGAAGCAAGGAAGGATGATGGTAGTTGAATACCGTGACAAATTTCTGTCCTAGCTAGATATGCCTCTGATGAGATTAACACTGAAGCAAAGAAGAAGGAAAGGTTCGTGAATGGATTGCATGATGAAATGTCGACTGTGTTAGTTAACCTCCGTTTTGGAGATCTAGAAGAGCTTGTAGACTCTGCCATCTAGATGGAAGAGAAGATAAACCAAGCCAATGACAACCGCAAGCGTAGGATGATGCACCAGACTGGGTCCCACAATACCCAGAAGTATCGCCCCAACCCGTCTGCAGGGTATACCCCTAGATCAGAATATTGAGTTCATCATTGAACTAATTCCTGGAACTGGACCCATAGCTCAGAGACCTTATAGTATGAACCCATCTGAATTAGTGGAGCTGAAGAAGCAACTTGATGCTATGCTCGAGAAAGGTCTTATTCAACCAAGCGCATCGCTATGGAGATCGCCTGTTTTGTTTGTGGATAAGAAAGATGGAGATAACCATTTGTGCATGGATTACCGGAAGCTGAATGATGTCACCATCAAGAACAAGTACCCACTGCCCAAGATAGAGGATCTGTTTGACCAGTTGACTGGTGCCAAAGTGTTCTCTAATATTGATCTTAGAACTGGTTATCATCAACTCAAGATTCGTGCAACGGATATTACAAAGACCGCCTTTACCACCAGATATGGATTATATGAGTATACGACCATATCTTTTGGATTAACCAATGCCCCTTCTTATTTCATGAATATCATGAATAAGATTTTTATGAACTTCCTAGATAAGTTTATCATTGCTCTTATTGACAATATTCTAATCTATTCAAAGTCAGAAGAAGACCATGAGCTACATCTGAGAACCATCCTTGAAACCCTTACAGAGCATCAGTTGTATGCCAAGATTAGCAAATGTGAGTTCTGGCTGAAGGAAGTAGGATTCCTAGGACATAGTGTGTCGGCAGGAGGGGTCGCTGTTGATCCCGCCAAGATCAAAGATGTTGAAGAATGGGAAGCCCCAACCACTGAAACCCAAGTTCGTGCATTTCTCGGATTAGCGGGATATTACCGCAAGTTTGTTGAAGGATTTTCGATCATCGCAAGACCGATGACCCAATTGTTGAAGAAAGATAAGAAGTTTGAATGGACCGACAAATGTGAAGTAAGTTTTCAAGAGTTCAAGAAGAGATTGATTTCAGCCCCAATCTTGATTATGCCAGATATCAAGAAGCCTTTTGATGTGTATTGTGATGCATCCAAGATTGGTCTCGGATGTGTGTTGATGCAAGAAGGCAAAGTCATAGCATATCTGTCCTGACAACTGAAGAAGCATGAGTAAAACTACCCTACCCATGATCGTGAACTAGCAGCTGTAGTTTTAGCCTCGAAGACATGGCATCATTACCTTATGGGTAACCGCTGTGAGATTTATTCTGATCACAAGAGTTTGAAGTATATTTTCACCCAAAAGGATCTGAATATGAGGCAAAGGGGATGAATAGAGTTAACCAAGGATTATGACCTTGACATTCACTATCACCCCGGCAAAGCCAATGTGGTAGCGGATGCTCTTAGCAGATTGTCGTGTAGATTAAACACCATGATCAAAGAAGCCCAGTGATACGTTCATTTTGCATCACTATTCTATGTCTTAATTCAGTATTATTCATTGATATATTTCGTATTGAGAGGTGATACTTATGTTATTTCATCTATTTTTGCATGGTTGATGACTTTTGGAGCATGGACCGCTGTAGTCAGGATTCTGATGGAAAAGGTGCTGTTTGGAGGCAAAATTCGCGATCAGAAAATCCGGGAAAATATACGGTTAATCCTATTTTTCTAGAAGACTCAGGATGCCAGAAGATGGAGTGGAGGTGGGCCACAGGGGGCCCACACCACCCCATAGAGCGGGCAGGCCTAGGCCGCGCCAGGGAGTGGTGTTGACACCCTGGCCCACTCCAGCCTCTCCCCTCTAGCGTATATAATCCTCCCGAAACCCTAATACTCAGGGACCGACCACAGAAAGATTTTGCCGCCTCTACGGGGCGAAAAACACCGAGAGAGAAAGATCTCTCTGGAAGACAGATTTCTGCCGGGGGAATTCCTTCCCGGAGAGGGGAGATCGTCGCCATCAACACCACCATCAAGCTGGACTTCATCGGGATCATCATCATCATCACCACCATCATCACCATTAGCACCCTCATCACCATCTCCATATTGCTGTAACAATTGCGTTGAATCTTGCATAGTTCTTAGGGGAAACTTTCCCGGTGTTGATTACTCTTTGTAGTTGATGCTATTGAGTGAACCATTGAATTATTGTTTATGTTCAGATTGTTATACATCATTATTCCATCTCTGATCATGATCCATATGATGTTTTGTGAGTAGTTCGTTTTGTTCTTGAGGACATGGGAGAAGTCTTGTTGTTAGTAGTGGAGTTGCGTTGAGAAAGATTCAATAGATTGTTATTTAAGTTGTGGTGTACTTCTTCTAGTGGTGTCATGTGAACATCGACTACATGACACTTCACCTATATGGGCCTAGGGGAATGCATTGTGTATTTGGCTACTAATCGTAGGGGTTGCGGATGTAAACCTGAACCCCCGTTAGGAAACCATTGCACAAGGGACGTAAGGGTCTTAGAGTATAAAGTTGTGGTTAGGTTTCTACCTTAATTACTTTCTTGTACTTACGGATGTTTGCAAGGGGTATAATCACAAGTATGTATTAGTCTTGGATGGGGCGGTACATTAGCACAGGTTCACCCACACAACACTTAGGTAGCTAAAGAAGATTAATCGACTATATGAAGCGAAAGCACTTTACAGTCTTCCCATGTGTCCTCGAGAACGTTTGGTCATCTATAGAAATACAACCGGCTTGTCCTTTGCTGCATAAAGGATTGGGCCACTTGCTGCATTTATTCCTACTGTCTTTTATTTACTCGTACTTTGTTTACTTGCTTTATCGAAAACCCCAAAAAATCTGTTTACGAAGTATTTGCAGAGAATTCCTGATCCATACCACTAGCCAGCACCTTCTGCTCCTCATTGGGTTCGACACTCTTACTTATCAAAAATACTGCGATACACCCCCTATACTTGTGGGTCATCAAGACTATTTTCTGGCGCCATTGCCAGGGAGTGAAGCGCTATTGGAGAGTAGAACTAGTAAAGGAAACTTCTACTGTGAGTTTTGTTTACTTCTGTTAGTTGCTTTATTTTCGTGATGGATAATTCGCTGAGTTTCTTATTTGGTAATGCTACTACCACTGCTAAGGTAGTAGATAAGCCACCACCTTCTGAGAATGATGTTTTCAAAATACCTACAAGAATTGTTGATCATGTTATGGATAACTACTATGTTGGTTATGGAACTGTCCATCCCGGTGATCATTTACTCTTTATACACGAATTATGCGGGTTGTTCAAGTGTGCAGGTATTACTACAGATCAAGTTAAGAAGAAGTTATTCTCATTATCACTAAAAGGAAGAGCTGAGGGATGGTATAAGCTGCTGAAGAATGGTCAAGCTCTTGAATGGGAGGAAATAGTGCCTCTCTTTTATTCAAAGTTTTATCCTCCTAGTGAGATTCCTAAAGATCGGAATCAAATATACAACTTTTGGCCTCTTGATGGAGAGAGTACAGCTCAAGCTTGGGGGAGATTAAAGTTACTAATGCTCAAATGTCCCATTCATGAGCTCCCCAACAATATTATTATCAATAACTTTTATGCAAGGCTCCCTCTACATGACAAGGATTTATTGGATGCTTCTTGTGCTGGATCATTCACTCGCATGGAAGAAGAAGCTAAATGGGATATTCTGGACCGTATTCAAGACAATACTGAAGCTTGGGAGAATGACAAAGGTAGAAAGTCAGGTATAAATTATGATTATGAATGCATTGAATCTTTTATGGGAACTGACGACTTTCAAAATATCAAAAATGCTTATGGTCTAGACTCTCAAGCTATTGCTTCTTATTTTAAGGCTTTTGCTTCCTATATTGAAGTGCCTAAAAAGAAGTGGAATAAGTATCATGAACCTTATAAAGATGTTGCTAAGAGCATTCCTGCAAGAAATACTGAAGTTTATACTGCTAATCATGTTTTACCTGAACCTTATATTGAGAAAATGCCTTTTCCAGTTAAGGTAAAGGAACATTCTATGGTAGCTAGTATGGTTAATGAAAGTATGAATAAGGCTGTTGAACCTGATAAACAAATGGTTGATGAACCTATAATATCAAGTGTCAAAGACTTTGTCACTAAGTATGAGGAAGAGGGACACTCTATCCATTGTAAGGATACCTCTAATATTGTTTCACATAGTAGTGTTATGAGAGCTAGTATTCATGTGTTTTCTGTTAGAATAAGTGATCATTGCTATGATAGTCCGTGTGATAGCTATATTGTTAAGTTTATGCATGATGCTGAAAGTTATTATAAGAGAGGGAAAATTGTTCTTATGCATCTTAATAATATCAAGTTTCCTCGTTTTATGCTGAAAGTTTTTATATTGCGTTTCTTTTGCCTTCTTATGCAAGTTGCCTTTGGTTTCAATAATTTGTTTGTTTACAAAATCCCTTTGCATAGGAAGTGGGTTAGACTTAAATGCGTGTGTGTTCTTGCTTCTTAATGCTCTCTTTCACTTCAATTCATATCCCTATGAGAGCTTCTTCAAAATTATCATGCCCATCTTAATGGCTATAAAGAAAGAGCTTTATGGGAGACAACCCAATTTGTTTTTGCTTTCAGTTTGTTTTTGTTTATTTGAGTCTTGGAAGTTATTACTTCGGCAATAACCGCTCCTTATCCGTTTTGTTTGGTTTTTGTGGCAAGATCAACCTCTAATGAGAGAGAAGTAAGATTTGGGGAAGTTGCTGTCCCGAAACAGATTTTTGTGCTTCACCGTAAAAATTCGTGAGAGAACTCTGTATGTCGGATTGAGCTGTAATTTTTTGTGCTTCTGACCCAGGTTGTTATTTAACTTTCGTTAGTTTTGCACTTTTTGATTTGAGCAACATAAGAATTTCGAAAAAAATGATCTTTACCTGCTGGTCTGTTTTGATAGATTTAGCCAATCTTGCATTTGCTTCTTTATTCGATTTCCTTTTTGAATTCTTTTTGGGTTTTTGGAAGGAGTTGCTACAGTAGATTTTGTTTTGATAGTTTTTAGTTGAAGTTGGACTCAAAAGTTTTTATCACTTCACTTATACTAATGTTGCTAATGAGAGCTGTGTGAAGTTTTGTGTGAAAGAAATTTCCAGGAAGTGGAGACAATGGTGTAATAAGGAAGAGAAGGGTTTCATGACTCAAGTAATAAGTATATGAAGATGAAGATATCAATGATATTCAAGAGATGACTCTGGAAGAATCTACTAAATACCAAATTCAGAGACCTGCAGAGTCCGTGTTCAAATAGGTAACGGTTCTGGTAAGAAAAGTTCCGCAAAAACACAATCCAACTATATTTTTGCAGTTTTCAGTCAATAAGGAAAGCTACGAAGCGAAAAAGGGATGGAAACGGAGCCAGGGTGGCCCACACCACCCCATCGCGCGGTCCCACCCCTGGCCGCGCCACCAGGTGGTGAGGCCACCCAGGACTCCGCCTCCGACTCGTTTTCTCCCAGTACCTTCCTTTTGATATCAAACTTCGTAATATATAATCCCCCGGGTCTCCCGAGGTTCGTATATCGTGTTTTCGCCGTGTTTTTGTTTCGATCTGTTTCTGCCAGGTAGAATCCTAGATTTGGAGCCACAATGTCTTCCTCTGGATCATCCAAGGGAGATTCTTTAGAGGATATCATCAACCCATACATGAGGGAATTGAAGATTCATCCCAAGGAGTATTTGCTCGAAGGTGGGGAGGTCCGGATTAAGGAGGTTCAAGGCCCTAAAGGTGAAGGAAGTCTGGAGGACAGGATGGAAGCATTGGAGCAAGAAGTCTTTAGGTACAGGAAGATGGCGGAGCACGAAGTGGACATCATCCATAAGATTTGTTCCGAACTCATCACCGAGCACCAAAAGGAGACTGTTGAACTCAAAGACGAAGTCCTCTCACCCCGCCAAACAACCAACAAACTGCAAGCACAGTTCTATGACATTCAAAATCAAAACTATGAGTATCAGGCTAGGTTTAAACGCATAAGTGCTGCTGCAAGTTTCAGGATGATGGAAACCACGATGTCCTTTGTTGATGGGAAGCCTTTACCCTAGAAGATGGACGAAGATGAGAGGATACCACCACCACCTAAGGAGTAATTCGTCATCAGGTTTGGCATCCCCTTGGTTTGTTCTAAGCTTGGGGGAGTGTCGCGGTATCATATCACTATCTTCTATCTTTTTATCTTATTAGTAGAGTCATATCATGAATAGAGGAGTTATTTTGTAGTATGGTTTGCATTATAGAAGTGTCCCCTCTCTTGTTAGATATGTATCCCTTGGTGTGAGTTTCCGTTATGGAATATTAATGAGAAGTTATATCATTCACTCTTTTGCATAGCTTATGTTAGTTTTCAATTCGTGGTTATATGATTGATCTTGTTGTTAGTATTGGTAGCACTTTGGGATCATTGAGTTAATTTAGTTGGTTTTGGCAAACCTAGCTCGGTCAGTAGCATCACTATTCTTGAGAGTTGAATGAAAAAGATAAAAGTACCTTTAAAGAAAAATTATTTCATCATCTTTCTTTCTTGATTTGCTCATAAGTCTAGTATTCTCTAGTTAAGATCTTTTGTGCTACCAAGGAAGATTGCATGTTTGTCTTTATCACTTGTATGTTTGGTTGTTTCCTTCAACTCTTGTAGTTGCTACCTAGCCTTGCTAGCCAAAAACCTGTACTGAGAGGGTTTTCTTCTCATGCATCCACTCCTTTAAACCAAAACCTTTGCCATTTGTGTCCACCATACCTTCCTAGTAGCATTATTGCTATTCCAAGTAAATTCCTGTTTTGTCTACCTCCCAAATTAAACTTGTTATGTGAAAATTAGTGATTAGAGCTCTCACGAACTTGATGGCACACTTTACTTTCTTGCATTTAATAAACTTGAACCATTGGATCCTTCTTTGTTGCGTATATGCTTGCGCTTTATGAGTTGAAGTTAGCCGAACCATGTATCCTGGGGACCGCTTTCAACACTTCATTTGGTACTTTGTACCTAGTTGATATCATGTTCTTTTGCTTATGGATCCCGGCGGTGTGAAATAAAAGTGGAACTTGTAAGATCATGGAGTTTATATGTGTGTTAGAGAAACACCTGGGCCGCTAGCCTAAGCCATGCCTAATCATGGTGGAAACTTGCAGCATAACTATAGTGAGCATTCTATGAAGCATCCTCAATAAAAACCTATGCAAATAGCAAATAAAAAGATCGCTGAGATGCTCACTGTCTTCTTGCCTTGTCATTTTGATTATGGGATAGCTCCTGTGTCATGTGCAAGGGGTACCCCGTTGGCGGTTCTCAATGATACGCATGTATTTACAATGACAAGATCTTGCTCGTGACTGAAGTTGAGTAGAATGAGGATCGGTACTCATAAGTAAGGGGCATGAGATTTCAATTTATAACTTGTCAAGCATATCCTCTTAGTTGTGTCAATTTAAACTTAATCACCTAAAGATGCCTATGATAGGGGCAATGAGAGCTGAAAGCTAGTAAGTATCATAATTTTTGGGAGCTCTTTATGAGACTTGCAATCCTCGCTTCTCTTGAAGGGCCTTTCTTTTACTTTGTAGTTGAGTCAGTAAACCTACTCCCCTCTATCTCAGCAAGTATTTTGAGTTGATGTGTTTCATTCGTTCATATGATGATTTATTCAATCATGTTTCTTATGTTCCTTGTTTTGCACATTGCTCTTATCTTGATGTTTACTACTTTGAAAGCTCTCATTGAAAACCAGCTATTTGTGAACTTTAGCAAATTATCAACTATTCTTCGACCAAGAGCTAAGTTTGCCATTACCAATCATGATTCACTTTGTGTATCTTTATTGTGTTTCCTTTACTTATTGCAAGTTGAGTTATGTAATAGTGAGTTGTCTTCTATTATGATCTATGTATTTGATGAATGTGATGCTTCTTGTCCGTATTATTTTATCAACTCTTCACTCCATAAACTTGAGGTCATGTTTATTGAGCCTGGCCGCTTGGGGACAAGCGAAGTCTAAGCTTGGGGGGAGTTGATACGTCCATTTTGCATCACTATTCTATGTCTTAATTCACTATTATTCATTGATATATTTCGTATTGAGAGGTGATACTTATGTTATTTCATCTATTTTTGCATGGTTGATGACTTTTGGAGCATGGACCGCTGCAGTCAGGATTCTGATGAAAAAGGTGCTGTTTGGAGGCAAAATTCGCGAAGATCAGAAAATCCGGGAAAATATACGGAAAATCCTATTTTTCCAGAAGACTCAAGATGCCAGAAGATGGAGTGGAGGTGGGCCACAGGGGGCCCACACCACCCCATGGCCCGGGCAGGCCTAGGCCGCGCCAGGGAGTGGTGTGGCCGCCCTGGCCCACTCCAGCCTCTCCCCTCTAGCGTATATCATCCTCCCGAAAACGTAAGACTCGGGGAGCGACCACATAAAGATTCCGCCGCCTCTGCAGGGCGGAAAACACCGAGAGAGAAAGATCTCTCCGGCAGACAGATTTCTGCCAGGGGAATTCCTTCCCGGAGAGGGGAGATCGTCGCCATCAACACCACGATCAAGATGGACTTCATCGGGATCATCATCATCATCACCACCATCAGCACCCTCATCACCATCTCCATATTGCTGTAAAAATTGCGTTGAATCTTGCATAGTTCTTAGGGGAAACTTTCCCGGTGTTGATTACTCTTGTAGTTGATGCTATTAAGTGAACCATTGAATTATTGTTTATGTTCAGATTGTTATACATCATTATTCCATCTCTGATCATGATCCATATGATGTCTTGTGAGTAGTTCGTTTTGTTCTTGAGGACATGGGAGAAGTCTTGTTGTTAATAGTGGAGTTGCGTTGAGAAAGATTCAATAGATTGTTATTTAAGTTGTGGTTTACTTCTTCTAGTGGTGTCATGTGAACGTCGACTACATGACACTTCACCTATATGGGCCTAGGGGAATGCATTGTGTATTTGGCTACTAATCATAGGGGTTGCTGGAGTGACAGAAACCTGAACCCCCGTTAGGAAACCATTGCGCAAGGGATGTAAGGGTCTTAGAGTTTAAAGCTGTGGTTAGGTTTCTACCTTAATTACTTTCTTGTACTTACGGATGTTTGCAAGGGGTATAATCACAAGTATGTATTAGTCTTGGATGGGGCAATACATTAGCACAGGTTCACCCACACAACACTTAGAAAGCTAAAGAAGATTAATCGACTATATGAAGCGAAAGCACTTTACAGTCTTCCCATGTGTCCTCGAGAATGTTTGGTCATCTATAGAAATACATCCGGCTAGTCCTTTGCTGCATAAAGGATTGGGCCACTTGCTGCATTTATTCCTACTATCTTTTATTTACTCGTACTTTGTTTACTTGCTTTATCGAAAACCCCTAAAAATCTGTTTGCTAAGTATTTGTAGAGAATTCCTGATCCATACCACTAGCCAGCACCTTCTGCTCCTCGTTGGGTTCGACACTCTTACTTATCGAAAATATTGTGATACACCCCCTATACTTGTGGGTCATCACCCAGCCAAGTTTACATGAAGAGTTGGAGCAGTTTAGAACGGAGCTAGTTAGCAAAGGATTCTTAGCTAGCATTTAAATTCAACCCACTTTGATCAGTCAGATCAAGGAGGCGCAGAAAGGAAATGAAAGTATCGATGGAATCAAACATCATATTGGTACAGGGAAGGTACCTGGATTCACCGAAGATGAAGAACGAGTTTTGTGGTACAAAGGACGTATCTGTGTGCCAGCAGATTCGGAGCTGAAGCAAGTTATCATGCAGGAAGCTCATGATACTCTTTATTCTATCCACCTCGGAGGAACAAAGATGTATCAGGATTTGAAGGAGCAATTTTGGTGGCACAAGATGAAGAGAGAAATCAGAAGCTACATCACCAAGTGTGATATCTGTCAGAGAGTCAAAGCAGAACATCACAGACCCGCATGACTTTTGCAACCATTGTACATTCCGGAATGGAAATGGGATTCTATCGGAATGGACTTTATCACCGGTTTACCTACTTCTAGTAGGGGAAATGACTCTATTTGGTTCATAGTTGATAGACTGTCCAAGGTAGCCCATTTTATACCTGTCAAGACTACCTACCAGAGTTTTAAGCTAGCAGAGCTGTACATTGCTAGAATTGTTAGTTTGCATGGAACCCCCAAGACCATAGTGTCGGATCGAGGAACCCAATTTACCTCAAGATTTTGGCAGAAAGTCCAAAAAGGATTAGGAACCAAGCTGAATTTCAGCACCGCTTATCACCCGCAAACCGATGGACAGACTGAGAGAGTCAACCAAATCTTAGAAGATATGTTGAGAGCTTGTCTTCTAGAGTATGGATCAAAATGGGAAGATTTTCTGCCTTTTGCAGAATTCTCATACAACAACAGTTATCAAGCCAGTTTGCAAATGGCCACATTTGAATTTCTGTATGGAAGGAAGTGTTGTACCCCCTTGAATTGGTCGCAAGTAGGAGAGAGTCAGATTTTCAGACCCGACATCTTACGAGAAGCTGAAGAGAAGGTTCACAAAGTCCGTGAGCATCTCAAGACCGCCCAATCCAGACAGAAGAGTTATGCTGACAAGAGACGTAGAGACCTGACTTTCAATGTTGGAGATTTTGTGTATCTCAAAGTTTCGCCTTTGAAGGGAATGCAGCGTTTTCAACTGAAAGGAAAGTTAGCCCCCAGATATATTGGACCCTTCAAGATTTTGAATCGCGGAGGAGAAGTATCTTATCAACTGGAACTGCCAGAGGAGATGCCAGCCATCCATGATGTGTTCGATATCTTGTTACTTCGCAAATGCTTAGAAGTTCCGGAGAAGACCGAAGTTTTCAAGAACATCGATCACCAAACCATAGATATCAACAAGGATCTTACGTATCATGAAGTGCCTATTCGTATTTTGGAAGAAGCCTTCAGAACCACCAGGACCCGGAGTATCAAGTTTCTCAAGATCCAATGGACCAACCATACCGAAGAAGAAGCTACTTGGAAGCGAGAAGATTACATTAGGACCGAGTTCACCCCAAAACTTTTAATCAATATTATCAAGTTCAAATCACCCAATTTAGGGTTAACAAAAACTTTTATTTATAAAATGAATATGAATGCATGTTAGCTTTGGATTAATGTGTGATTGATTGAAATTGCCATGCTTGATTGTTACAAATGATGAGAAAAGGTTTAAATGTGAATACCACATCATCTAGGCCATTTACAAACAAAATCAAAAGAAAACAAAAATCAAATATGAATTAAATAACCAAATGGTCATTTTGGCCAAAGTTAACCACTAGATCACTTTAGGTGTTCCTAGAAGAGAAATTCTAATAGAAACAATTCTACTTCTTTTCACCCCTTGGTAGACCAAGTAAAAGTGTATCAAGGCCCACTTTACAAACTTACAACAACATTTTCCAAATCAATTTAATGGACAATTGAAAATTGAATCTAGTTCATATGGTATGATCCCCCATTTTCAAAAACCAATCAAACCAATTCGACTTGACCTCTCCAAGCAAACATAGATACTCAAGCTTAAGATCAAAACACTCAAAAAGTTTCATTCAACAATTCCAATTTAATTTTCTTGCAGCCATTACAACAAACACCTTGCTTACACTAATCTAACTACTTCCTAACTTCACTGATCTGAACAGTAATCCTCCACCCCAGTGTCCCCTCTTCACTCCCTTGTCCCCTATAGTGTCGAGCAGCACCTAGACAAGCCTCCCTTAGCCGTTATGCACAGTGGAGCGCCGCCCAGTTTTGGTCGTCGCTAGTCGACAGTGGACAGCGCGCCATAAGCATCGCCACCCTCTCCCATGATGCGCACCAGACATGCCGCACTCCACCGCCACGCCCTGTCCAAGCGACGACCGCAGACGAGCCCTGGACCACCCTAGCACCGCCGCGCCCTATGTCTCTGTGCCATGCCCAGAGCACGCCAGCTCGCCGCGCCCGACCACATCACACAGACCGCACCTCGCCCTCGCCGCGCACGCTCACGCTTGCCATGATCACAACAACCCCGCAGACACCCCCGTTCACCGCCACGTGACACGCAGCTCCCGCACACCGTCGCAAACACCTCCACCTTTGAGAAGAGCACCACACTCTCCCAACCAAACCACACCGCCCCATGCCTCGCCTTTAAGCCAGGAACAATCACCAGGGAACACAACACCGTCCCCTAGCATCACTGCACCTCTAGCCGCCTGTAGCATCATCATCGACGAGCCCGCGCCCACACCATTTGGTCCCCTCACCGCAGTATAAATGGAGACCTCCCCCGCCTCCGTTCTCCACACCCCAACAGTCACAAACTCCTCACTGATCCTCCCCCACTTCTTCTCAGAGCAAGGCGAGCTCTCCCTCGCCGGAATTTGGCCGGAGCCCACCGCTTCTGGAGGAGAAGGGCGACGTCGATTTCGACCACCCCAAGACCTGCCGTGACCACCAATCGATCCGCCGTCGTCGACAACCCCATTCGCCCCCATCGCCGACCCTAGCTGGAGCCCAGGTGAGCCTAGCCAGACCCCTACCACCGTGCTAGGTTATTTTCCTCGCTGGAGCAGTTCGTCGTCGACGATGACTCTCAGCCGTTAGATTAGAATTCGATCATAGGGCTCAGATTTGCAGATACCGTTTCGTTTAGTTAGACTCCCTGACTGGTGGACCCCCCTTGTCAGCACCCCGCTGCGCTGTGCTATGTAGTTGGGCCGGCACATTTAGTTTCCCGCGCGTAGCCCATAAATTCAAGTAGTATTTTCCAATTTAGTTTAAACTAGTTTCTGTCCACATATTCAAAAATCAATTCAGAGAGTTTCACTAAACCAAATGGCATGTTTCAAATTTTGTTAGAAATATATTTAAATTATCTATCCAAGCTCGTTAGATTTAAATCATTTGGAGTTAGAGACCACCTATACAAAAAATAACAAGACAGAGATTTTTCTACATTCAAACATATTTCAAAAATCAACCATAATAGTTTTTGAGTTGATTCCAACTCTCAAAGATCCCATTTAACAATATCTATCTAAATATATAAAAACATTTAAGTTTGCATGCAGTGACATTGGACTAGTACCAAAATAATGCTATTAGGGCATTTCTAGTCACTTTATATCTATTAAATGATAATCTTAAACCTTATAAAATATGTTCAACCCTTTAAATCACATTACCATGTATTAGAATATGTGGTGATGACATGTGTCCACATGATCCCATATTTTACTGGGAGAATATTAAATCATAATTAATTTCAATGAGTAGAAATTACTTTTCTCAAATAAGATAAATAAAAACTAAGTCTTTATTTCATGTGATGATTTTGATGATGCTAGATCATCAAGTGTGAGCCTTAGTGTGCTAAATATAATTATTTTAGTATTGTTTGGTGATTGTGTACCCCGTATCTATTTATAGACGATAGTATCGACCCAGGATACGAGGAGGAGGAGTTCTACCTAGAAGAAGAAGAGGAAAACTTCAACCACTACTCTACTCAAGGCAAGCTAACACTTGCAAGTGTCTTAACTATGCAAGCTATTATTGGCAAGCTAGAACTATGCAAGCTAATACTTGCAAACTTGATAACTTAAGCAAAATGCATTAGGCATGCTTTGGTTATATACCTTTGATTATACCAATCCCAAGTTTTACTTGCAAGCTTTATTCTTTTACTTTACCAAAGTTCTTTACTTTTAGTTAGTGCTTTGTGAGCCTTGGAAAAATAGTATAGATAGCATAAAGAGTATAAAACTAGGCCTATACTTAGATGTCATTCTATGGCATGAGATTGAAGATTAGCACCCCTCATTAGTGAACACTCTTAACTTAGTGGCTAGTGCTAAGCATAAAACTTGATCACTTTAGATGGGAATACTTGGTGAAAATGATTATGAAAACCTTGGAATGATGCTTAATTCTATTGAAATGTTTTCACATGTGCTGAGAAACACAAAAGGATTTGAGGATGAAAATGTTGAGGCATGAGCCTTAGCCCTTTTATAAAAACTGATGGTTGGGTTCGGATGCGATACCATTCCAATTTTACCGTACCACAATACCCGAATTGGGTAGGGATTAGCTGGAAGTTTATATGCCTTAGTATGGGTTCCCTCGCGGAAGAGGTTAAGCTGTGGCTACCTCGTTAGTGTGTCCACCTATGAAGTGCCTGGGATGGCAGATGGCCATGGCTGGGAGGCCAAGCTCATAGGGGAGGTGTCTATTCTAGAGTGTGTAATTGAAAGGTTATGATTGATTATACGCATACTAAGTATGATGATTCAGGGTTATCCCTGACAGATGTATCGAATTTTGTGGTGAAAGTGTACCACCTCTGCAGAGTGTCAAACTATTCGAATAGCCGTGTCGACGGTCATGGACAGTTGGAGTGGCCATACTGTTCCATCGTCAGATGTTTTCAAAATGACTTGTGAAGTGAACTATGATTTTTACTTGACCACAACAGGGTTGTGAATATGAAAGCTAGGTTCCCACTTAAGTGATTTAGAACCTTAATTTAGTTTTCTTTACTTCTAAACTCAGTTTCGATAAACCTGGCTTTTTGCAAATAAACCTAGAGCTTAAGATTCCTACTAGAACTACCTTACTTGTTAGTGATAGTTTGCGAGTACTTAAAGAGTACTCATGGTTTTGTCCCTGGCTATTCCCGTGGCCAGACTATGAGGAGGACTATCAGGATGATGGACAGTAGGACATCTACGACAACTAGGATCATCTCCCATCGTCAGCATTGCCTGTGACTCTAAAGATGGAGTCCACTACTACGCTTATTATTCTGCTGCTTGTTTGTATTAAGACTAGATCATGAGATCCCTTATTTGTGTAAGACCTTATTATGGTTTGTAATGGATGATGTACTGTGATAACCAATCTGTTATGTCTCGCAAAATTGGTAATCCTGGGATTGTGATGTATGGCATAACAGGCATCTGGGATTAAAAATCTGGGTGTTGACAATATATCTGAACAATTGCACTTAAGCTTGATCCCTAAACGCAAGTAATTCGCTAGCTAATAGTTCTTGTGACTCAAATGAGATTGTTAAAAGTTTGGCGAAGCTTTACAAATCAATTTCTTTTAGTGCATCTCTTGTTATGAGAGTAAAAATGTTCTTAAGCCATGCTGCTTGAATCAAAATTATAGATGTCAAAAGAAGGATAAACTTAGAGATTTTTCATTAATCACCCACTTCAATAATCACGACTATCAAATACCTCATCTTTTCCTTACTTATCAAGAACTCTAATTGCACGTTTTAGGTAGTGAGGGGATGCCAAGAATCAAAAGGTGTCGAAAGTATTTCAGCTCATATTTTGACAACGGATCTTTTCTTTTTTCCTTCGCAAGGATCAACGAATATTTCTTTTGTAAACTCCTACACAACCTATTGGGAATACCAATATTTTTTCCCATATAGCGACACGTATGCCTCTCATGCCATCAACTCATAGCCGAAATCCGGGGTTATACCATAGATCGTTCAATAGCTAGCGGAGTTGTTGGCATCCCAAAGGTGTGTATTTGAAACAAAGTACTTTTGCTCTTCTCTTTTCCTTTTTATTTTCTCTCTCTTTTTTTATATAACAAATCAATACAAATTTTGGCATCTCCCTCTCCTACTCTAAAAGGTTCGTTCTATCAAGTAATTCTTTTTCATAAGGTATCATCAAGTCAATGATCAGTATGTGGGGTCGAGCACTACTAACGTTAAGCCCTTAAGACAAAAACATGGCACCAAAGTTTTCATTGACACTTTCTCTTGTTCTAAAAAGTTTGGAATAAAATCCGAAGAGTTGTTTTTCAAACTGATTTAATTGTCGAAAGTCTTAACCAAAGAGGTGACAAAAGCTTTTGAGCTCAAACTCTAAAAGATAATGAACTAAGCATGGAATCGAAATCAAGTGCAACCGAATGGACATAAAATGTTAATGAATAAGCTTACAGGAAGAGGGAAAATAGGAATGTGGTACCTCCAATTACTCGTTCGTATTTTTCTTGAGTCAACTCTTTGCGTGGGACGATTTTAACCTCCCCAAGCTTAGGCTCTTGCCTAACTGGAATCAGTTGTCGCTACCATCAGGTGGCGGCTTCTGATACAGGAAGTTCAGGTAGCGGTTTGGAAAGTTGGTCATCAAAGATGTGAAATCTTGAGTGAGATTGACCATGTGGGCATTCGCATCATGCAATGTGTTCTCTATGTTATCAATGCGATGCACCACCTGGTGAAAATCGCTCCTCAGGACATAGTCGAATCCCGGCTGTGGTGGAAGCATACCTTGTTGTTGATGCTGGTGGTAAGGATGTTGGTGGTGGTGTTGATGGCCGAAATCGTCCCATCCTACATTGTGCCAGCCTCGTCCTTCATCTTGCTGCTATTGGCTAGCTGCTGTGTCTTCCTAGTTGGGGTGGCCACCTAGTGGCGCAATCCTTCCTGAGAGGATCAGTGCCTGCCGGAACTCTTCCTTAGTAAGGACCCAACTCTGTTTACTTGGCAAACCAAAATATTGGACAAAAGGAAGCAAGATTTTGTGGAGATAACCGTTAGGAGAAAAATAAAACTGGTAAGCACGGAGGGAATGCTCTGGCCTATAGACACCCATGAACTTGGTGCTAGCCATATGGATCTCATCTAGGTCCTTACTTCCAGGTACAGCTCTTTCCTGCGGTAGGACAAATTTGTTTGCATAGGCGATCTGTGTGATCAACCCACCACAATGAATTGTCCCCTGTGGAAGCTGACCTTTGGCAGCGAAAGTGTTAGATGAGCAAAGCCCCCAAGTTTACCTTGTGCTCCATCTCTGGATGCAAGGCCATATGGATTACACTTATTTCTAGGCCTGCCATTTCCCCAACATCCCCCTTTCCAAATAAAGAATTAACAAGGAAGGTATGAATATAACGTATAGTAGGATTCTAAATAGTGTTGCTCTTCTTATGCAAATAATTGTTGTCCCTATGGACAGAAATCTCCCCCCAAGACTACATTGCCTCCACATGCACTCTGTCATTGATATCGATCTCTCCCTCGTGGGAGAATACGAAACTATCACAGAATTCATAAAAGCTCAAGTTGTGGAGTTGCCCATTGAGCACAAAACTTATAGTGCAATTTCACTCCTGGGTCTCGAGATCACCGTGGAATAATGAAAGAAACTCGAATGTGGCAAGATTGTAGATGTCGACAGAGAGGTAGGAGAAATCGGCCATGCCAGCCTGCACGATCATCTACTTGAAGTCCTCCAGAATACCCTGGCGGAAGAGGAACTGACGGTCTACCCACATGGTGGGCAAAACCTTGCGGTTGCTCACCCTCTCGTAGTCTCGGCTCATGGCAGCCCTCAAGATGTCCACCTCCGAGCGTCTCTTCTTTGAACCCGAGCCCTTGCCCGAGTGGAACATCCTTCCAATGTTATGCATTGTACTGCAATTTTTTGAAGAAAACTATAGGCATCAAGTTTCTATCACATAAACAAACGGTTACAGGTAGAAGTTACAAATCCTAACATGAGGAATCAATAATAATCTCAAAATATGATGAACTCATCTAAATAGCCAATGTGATGAATTCAACCATGGATTTCAGAAAATAGAGTATGGATCGGACGAGAAAATTACCAATGTGAAGATTCCCCAACTCAAAATCACGAAAAACAACGAAGAATCAAAGGTTTGAGAGGTTAGGGATTGAGGTGGAAAGAGAAAGAACAAGGAAGAAAGAGGAAGAAGAAGAAAGGGGTCATGAGCCAGCCGTTGGCCTTTTACCTAGGGACGACGCGGTGATACAGCGAACCCCCCTGCATCGGTGGTCGTCACCGTTGGATCAACATTAGGGTTCGAGATCAAACCTGGTCAACCTGGTACGGGTGCGTGGTACGGGCATACCCGGCCGTACTAGTGGTCGTTATCTATTTGGATACCGGTGTCATTTTTCGTCGATGTGTGGTACGGGCGCGTTGTACGGGCGTACCCTGGCCGTACCACAGGTCGTTACCGGCGCAGTTCCTCCCATAGGTTTTATCGAGACATGGTACGGGGCGCGCGGTACAGATATATCGTGGCTGTACTGATGCTTGTTACCTGAACTGAACCCACTATCTTCTCTTCGTTTTCCCCTTGCTTCTCAACTTCATTAGGGTAAATTCTCTCAACAAGCTAAAAACTCAAAATAAACTTATTAAATGATATAGATTGTAAAGTAGTAAATGCAAAATAAAATAAAAGCTTAAACTAAATTTATTAAGGATGGGTTAACTCCCATTGAGTGTTTAATTCTAGAGATTTGACTAATCAAACTCCATATCATCGGCATTCATCTCAAGCGGTGCTTTTTCTTTAGCCCTTGCTGCTTGATCACGCTTAGGTGGTGGAACATATTTTCCATTATGCTCTTGTCTCTTAGGAAAGTATCTAACAATTTTCTCATCATAAATATTGAAGATAATCTTGCCGCTAGAACAATCTACATTAGCTCTAGCTGTACTAAGAAAGGGTCTTCCGAGAATGATAGATAGTTTGTCATCCTTAGGGACATCAAGAATAATGAAATCAGTTGGTAACACATGATGATCTATTCTAAGTAAAACATCTTCGATCATTCCCACAGGTTGTTTAGTTGTCTTATCGCCATTTGCAGTGTTATTGA
Source organism: Avena insularis (assembly GCA_023614405.1). Taxonomy (NCBI): domain Eukaryota; kingdom Viridiplantae; phylum Streptophyta; class Magnoliopsida; order Poales; family Poaceae; genus Avena; species Avena insularis. Next base: position 549,083,008 of record CM042690.1, read on the forward strand.
AGTAGGAGAATATTCTCCAAGATTCAATTTCTTAAGTAGGGAATAAGGCATAACACTAACACCTGCTCCTAAATCACAAAAAAGCATTGAATATATTAGTTTTCCCTATTGCATAGGAGATGGTTGGTATGCTTGGCTCCCCAAGCTTAGCAGGAAGTTTATCACCAAAGCTTGTCATTACTGCTACAGTCTTGGTTACTTTCTTTTTTATATTAAGTATATCTCACATATTTTTTTTATAAGTAGGAACTTGAATAGCATCAGTTACAGGAAGTTCTAAACGCAAACTGCTCAGTTCCTCGGCAAAAGAATCATAAATAGACTTATCTGGTTCGTAGTGAACTCGGTTAGGGTAAGGAATTTTCTTTTTGGTAGGTATTACCTTTTCTTTTACCTTTGTCACTGGTTCAACACTATTTTTATTTTTCCTTACTGTTGATTTTTGCTTAGTCGCGCGTTCTTCACGCGGGACATCAACTTGCTCTTCTTGCTCCTTTCTGAGATCGGCTTCTTCCCTTGAATGGATAGTCTCAGCGTCTGAATCATATGATTTGTGCTTATCCCCCACTTCCTCTTCTTATTGAGTGTCGGAAGCTTTATTTTCCCTTTTCTAGGCTTCATAGTCAATATCATCCTAGGGGTCTATGAGATTATCTTCTCCTTGATTCATCTCCTGAGTCTCTCTTACTTTTCGAGCTTGCTCTTCTTGGTACCAAGGTGGCCCTTGTGGTTCCTGAGTTTCTGTACCACGCCTAGTAACAATGTTAGTAGAAATAGTATTGAAATTTCCTTGGTTCAAAATCAAATTTTGTGTTTCATTTATCTGCTCACATTGGGTTTTAACCATTCTTAGATATCTATCTAAATGTTTTGTGGCTTGACCCAAGTCATTAAAAACTTCTGTTAGGTCTTTTATATTATTTTCTTATGTCATAAGGCGTTTATAATTTTTCTCACGGAATTGATTTTGTTGATATTGAAACTTTTGCATTACAAGATTTAAATCATCTTCTATTACATAAGTTTGAAGAATGTCAACTTTGTTTTCTCTTACATGTTCTAAAGCTATACCTTTTTCTTCCATGGACTTTTTGACTTCGGATATAAGATCTTGTAGTATGTGAATCATACCTTTTTGTGGTACAATATCCTCAAATGGATTATATTGTTCGTCATTAAAGGATCTTACCTCAAAAATCTTAACACATTCCGAAAGTGTTAAGTTGCATATTGCTCCTCCTGTAGATAGATCAATCATATCTTTTGTTTCGTCATTAGGCCCATTATAAAAATATTGGATAATTAGACTCTCGTGAAAACCATGATTTGGGACTTTCATAATCATTGCATAATATCTATTCCATTCTTGATAAAAGGTTTTGCCAATTGTTTGCAAAAAAATTGTTATGCTTTGTTTGATCTACATGATTTTAGTAAATGAATATTATTTATGCATGAATTCTCGAATGCAATCTTCCCAGCTTTTTTATAGTATGATTAGGTAGTGATTGTAACCAAGCTAAAACATTATCTTTCAAAGACCAGCGAAAGAGTTTAAGAAGTACAAACTCTATTGGCAGACTTGCTGGTTTAAGAGTGACACAAAGGTCATATACCTTTGTCAAGTGGTCACTAGGGTCTTCCTTTTCTTTCCTTGCGAAAAAAATTTCTTTCATCATATAAATTAGCTCAGGATATATTTCAAATTCTTGGCTACCTAGATGGATTCCCATACTCTCCCAAAGGTAGCTCAAGTTTGGCTCCTCGGGTGATGGCCAAATCAGCCATCAACGGAATCAAGCTGTTCATGTCTATAGTACACGAATTAGTAAATCTTTCAATATATTCGTGGAAGTATTAATTCCAGTTTTTATATCGATCCCAACGAGGATCCTAGGAAAGTGTTTTTATGCAGTGTTTCTGTTGCACCCAATGTGTCACAAGTCTTGAGGGAATTGACTACAAATGTTTACGGTGGAAGTGGTTAGATAAAAGATATAGGAACTTGCTTAGGAAATAAGTTAATTGCATAAAAGTAAAGATGCAGAAAATGTGTAAAGGTCCTGCAGATGAGAAGTTAGGAACAGAGAGAATTAGTTCATGGTGATTGTAGAAGTGGCAAATGGGATAAGCGGAATAAGTGATAATGATAATTATTATTTATAAGTGAGTAGGCAAGCAACCCATATATCGACTAGGAGTCCTCATGGCCAATTCTTCCTAATCTCAATGATCCATCTGCATGTTACCACGACCATGGTCAGCGCATTAATTAAGGTCTTTCAACTAGATCAAGGCTTTAATCTTGGTGGTTCTTTGTTGTCCTCGAGTGAGGCTAACTCTTCTTTGATATCAACCGTGTCACTCGGGGGTCGTTGAATTACTAGAATACAAGTTCATACCTATGAGATCTTTGGATCATGTTACCTGGGCCCTTAAATTAGATAACAAGCATTAGGAAAACATAGATATTCATTCTCACTGTTAAAATAAACTTTGCAACAATCACAAATGGATGGAAATAAAATAGGCACATCACATATCACCAATCCCCTACATCTCCCATGCCTATGGGGATTTACTCACACATGAGAGGTAGACAGATCAAAGGCATAATTGTATTGCAAATAGAAATCATCTCAAAGTTGGTGTAGCAAACCACAATAGCGATTTAAAGGTCCAATCAAATACAAACCAAAGGTAGATCAGAGTATTAAACCCTAATCTTACAAGTGCAAATATCCCTCTCTCAGTAATGATGGGATGATGGTGGAGTGTATGGTTTTGAGGTTGAAGATCGTCGGAGAACTAGGGGAAGTTCTTCTCCTATTTCAGATCTGATCTCTCCCTCCAGATGGCTTGCGGTGGCTGTAACTTCTATTCTGTGGTTCTTCTCGTCTCTCTCCTTTTACGAAAGTTGCTTGTATTGATATAGGGAAGGCGCTGGTAAGTAGTACGGGCGGGTAGTACGGGCACGTCCCGACCGTACCGTTGGTCGTTATGCATGTTCACGCCTCCAATGAAAATGGCTTAAATTGGGGATTTTCTTATTCTGATGTACTTAGCCCATAAATGCTATTAATCTTCAATAAATGTTCATTGCCTGAAAACCAACACAAGAAAACAAAGATTCGCTAATATGATATTAACATTAGTGAAAATGGCAATCTTCAAGGAAATTCAGCAATAAATAAGAGGAAAACCAATGGTAAAAAGTGATGAAATTTGGAGCTATCAGCTACCAACTTTAGCATGCCCATTTGTCATCTGAACAATGGGTAGATTTAGAATTTTAAATTCTAAAGTTTTTAAAACGGAAGGGCACGAAATGCTTCAAGGTCGGTGTGTGGTTTTGCCGCTCCATTGAGATTTTGAATTTGGCTAGCGCCCATCTAATAATAATATAAAAATGGTTCTCCCCCGGTCGGTGGGATATTTTGGCTCAAAGTTTTTGAAATGGTGGGGCAGGAAATGCTTCAAGGTAGGTGGGTGATTTTGCCGCTCGATTGAGATTTTGAATTTGGCTAGCGTCCATCTACTAATAGAAAAAAGGTAGTAGACCGTACGCTATTTGTCCAGGAATTCAAGGCCGAGAGTCACATCAACTGATCATCCATAACCATATTTTTGCACAGAAACTTGGATACCTTCGATTCACACATGGTAGGCGGTAAATTTTGCCGCTTGACTCGGATTTTAAATTTGGCTAGCATCCATGTAATAATATAAAAGTGGTACTACTTCGGTGGGGGATTTTGCCTCAAAATGTTTGAAACATAGGGGTGCGAAATGCTTCGGGGTCGGTGGGTTATTTTGCCGCTCAATTACGATTTTGAATTTGCCTGTCGGCCAAGTTTTATTACTAGAAAAAAGGCTGTGTAGATCAAACGCCATGTGGTTAGGAATTTAAGGCGAGAGTCACATCAACTGATACCTCCGATTCAAACAGGGTAGGCGGTAGGTTTTGGCGGTCGACTGTGATTTTGAATTTAGAGATTGTCCAACGAATAATTTAAAAAATAGGTTGTTCTCCCTCTATTTCAAGGATGCAAGTCGGGGAGAGTGATTATCTATCACATGTATGAAAATGCAGATCTCTAATACAAGAATGTTTGTTAAACATAACAACAAACAAATGTCTGAAGTAGCTCTGAATCCAGCATGTGAAAATGGTGTGCAACCAAGGTCTACTAATTATTTAGGTGTAGGCACAGACTCTTCTACAGGAAGCACTAACTAAATGGTAGTACTAATTCAGATCAAATAAAAAGCCTACTGCGAAACAAATACTCCTACTGCTGCATACTATCAAAACACAAACACCGGCTAGAAGTATATGTAGAACACATAAAAAAGGATTTCATCATGCATACACTATATATAGATAACACCATTTCATCATATAAAACAATGTTTTATCAGACACACATAGGCCCCCAAAACGAATAGACATGTATTTCATCCCCTGCCGCTATGACTGTAGCACAAACAAAAGTGCCGCCATAGTTCCATCAGCTACCAAAACAAACAAACATCAGACTGTAGCTCCAAATAACACAACCTAGGCAAACACATGCTTGCCCAAACAAGCCTTACTTGTTCATTCGAGTGTTATTTTTATCTCCTTGATGTTGCAGTCTGAATCAGCTGTGTTGTTAACATGACTTCCTTTTCATTTCTTTGATTTAGCACTCCGAACCACGTCGATTGCTGAAGGAAATGAACAAAATGATCAGCAAAATCATAGGTGTACAAAAATGCAAGGGTTGCACATGAATGATTGTACTAACCAAGTGTCATTATGTAGGGATGTAAAGTACACCAATATTTACGAGATCTGAACTTCTTAGACTTCATGATGCTGAGATCTAATTCGAATACTCCCTCCTTCGCCCATATAACCACCATTTCTCTATCCTCAAATGCATAGAGTAACTTTAGTGCATCTTTCCCACCATATGCCCATGATTTCTCAAGGCCAAGGAGAGTATCCAACTCAACCTTTATATGAGGCACCCAAGCTTTCCATTTGCCTGTTGATGATCTTGCACTAGACCACGTGCTTAGAGTGAAGTCTCTTATAACCACAAGGGCAACATCTTCATTATGCCCCTTAGCGATGACAAAATTGTGTTTGGAAATATCATGTGTCTCATGGGGGCACTCAATATAACACAGTTTTGTTGTCACGTTGTGAAGGCAATTATATATCTGGAGTTCATTATTGGCTAGTACAAAATTTCCCATATGAGAGTTGACGGTCTACAATTAATCTTAGCCAGCATCTCAGCAGGTTCAATCCATTCCTCCCATTTTCCTAACTCTGATGAGTACCTCTACACCAGTGCTTGGTTACCATTGGTTACTATCCAAAAAACCCAGAAATTGCTGCAACAGTGTGAAGACAATTGCCCATGGTTTCTCGAACATAGAATTGTCCAGCTATCATACTCACATCTCTGCCAAATTGGTGATTCTAGTATCACTGTTTCACTTCCACTGATTGGATCCCAGGACTTTATCATGTTAGACCCTTATAGATAATGAAGTAGCACCCTACCATTGTGACATACGAGTACATATGGTTTGTAGGCTTTATGTACTTCCACCAGCCTGTTCAGCTTCTGGAAGATGGATTGGTCAAGATTATGATCTATTAAGAATCGAGCGTCCTTAGAGCTGTTGGCGAAAAATCCAAGTAACAACATTCCTCTGTTGTGTGACAAGGTTAGCCTTTTGAAATCATTGCTTCCCATGAAGTCCATCCAACATTTTTGGGCGACCGGTGCCCTCAGTATGCAAGATGGGTGCGGAGAAAGCCTGACAAGAATCTGACCAAATACATCGCCTGGCAAGTTGTTGATTGTTGCATATGTTCTTCCACCGAAGCTGGTATGATGATGCAAATAGCAAAACTGCATCATCAGAATTAAGTAAACAACACAATGGACAACCCTAAAAAAAGAATTAAGTAAACACCACAATGCATCATACAATTTGACAGACAGATTTATCATCAAAATTTCCTAAACTGCATGCATCTGAAAAACTACCTAAAGAGCAGAGTATGTCAACAAAATAACCTAAACATCACAAGGAATCAACTAGAGTAGTACGAAAGCACTGCAAAATGCTTCAGCATGTTAGAACTTGACAGAGGGAATGAAGAACTTTTTTTTGAGGTCACCGGGGAGGACATAAAGCCCCCCACATGAATTTTCTGGTTTTATCATAAAGAAGGGGAGAAAAAACGGACGCAGCTTCAGTGACTTGCTGAACCTAAGTCTCACAGTGACTTGCCCCAAGATCCACCTTCCATCTTAGATCCAACATATGATAGTAGCTCAGATTTTGAACTAAAAAGTAAAACTATTCGAAAAAATTGACAAAAAATCAGTAAATCATAGGTGACTAGGTTTGAATCCTGTGAAAGTTTCATCCCATTCGGATCACTAGTTTGTGATTAAATATATTTTTATGTTCCTATTACTACTAGTTTAAACTAATATCCACTATGTCCAGAAAAAACCCTAGAGCAAAATACACAAAAGAGGGAGGGAGTCTAGGAGACAAAATCCAACGCTGAACTTACAATGGGGTCGATGAGTTCTGTGAAGATGGAGCATGCGCCACTAACGAATGACGAGCCACAACCATTGACTCTAAAGATGCACGACCACGAGCTGAAGCATTCCTAGCATCCGATGCAACCGTCGCTTTCGCAGCAGTAGCCAACATAGCCAAATTTGTTCCAGCAGTAGACGACGAGGATTACGACTATGCCTCCACCGCTTTCCAAGCATCACTCAACACTACCCAAGACTCCGATGCGGTACAAGCATCGCCCTCCGCATTAGCTTCACATGTATCTGCTGGTTCTACTTTAGCATCCACCTCTTCTTTATAAGCATCCGTCAACACAGCAAAAGCATCCACCGACATCGATTCCATTTCTTGGAAACTCCACCAGCTTATTTAGTTCGCAATGCCCAAAATAAATGCATTCTATCCTTCAGAAAGCCCGTAATAGCTGGATGTTGGGGACGTACATACCAGCGAACAGTGGTGCGGTGGTGTTCAATGATGGAGCGGCAGGGACGGTCAAGGACCAGGGAGGGCGGCCAGGCGGAGAAGATGATGATGCGGTCGAGGGGCACATGACTGAGCTTCCTCGAACTCGTAACTAACTTTCTCCCCACTATATTTTTTTTCATACCCCGTTTTTTAGGGGAAACCCCTGATGTATTAATAGTAGCAACCACATGACAGATACAAGTTGGTGCACTTGCGTTGCTCAGTTTCCCACCTACAGAGATCAAGTTTGTGCACTTATTCATGTGATACAGTGAATTGCTCGTTATAAAATATTCTAGGTGGTAGAAGCCTACCCGTTCTATGACATCAAGATCTAGAGTTCAAACATCGACCTAAAATTCCACAATCTACAACTACAAGTTTTGGTTTACTATCAGATACATGCTAACAAATCACTCGCAACTAGCATTAAAATCATGATTAACAGATCTCAAAAGGAAAAAAATTGAAAGACAAAAACTACCGCAAGTTCGAATAAGATGACTGTTGTTGCCAAATATAGTCACATAAAGCCTGGTCCAATATATATTTCATAATAGTACATCAAATATATAGATTTATGGACACCACACACTAGCAGAGCAAAAAAATAGTTATAGTACCCGACTTAATAAATAGTCATCCTCACAAGAGACCCAAACGCTTCAAAAATGAAAGTAGAGTGATCAATATGGTTTACAGATTTCCACATGTTTTGCAGGATCAGGACTGTATGGGTGAGGAGAATCTCAAATTTCTGTCAGGGTCTCATCTGCTTTTAGAGCCGAATTGAAAAGATTCCCATCCTGAATTCTCACCTATTCCAAGATCCGGTCGTACGCCTGGACAATTAGCTCGTCACCATCCACATCAGGCGACTCGGGAACTAAGTTGTCAGCCATGAACTTTTGAAAATCAACAGCAGCATCATGAGCAACTGAAATTGATGTATTCCATCCTGCTGTCAAATCAGCTATCCTTTTAATGGATGTGGCCACTTCTTCCTTCAGGCGCTTAATCTGTTCGTCTAGGTGTTTCTCTTTCTCTTGAAGGCACAAAATCATGTGTCTATGAGCTTTGTATTTCTCTCGGAGATGGGCAATTTTCAAATCCTTGGAGTGACCAGCACCATTATGCCATGAGCAATATGAATAAGGTGGAAACTACAGATAACAAATCCAAAATTAAACCAGATTTTCCTTTTAAAAAAATTAAAAAAATTCTCATTTCAAAAAACTAATCCAAATTTGGCTGCACACATTGTGCAAGCTCCACAGTGGTACCACAAATGGCAAAGAACCATAGAGGCATATTTCCCAAACATGGGAAACAAAACCGACATGTAAAGGGCCATACTTCAGGGTTTGCCTTCTTAGCTGGCACATGAGCAGTCCTGGCCTTAGTAAGTGGCAACAAATAATAATGACTTCATTTCTGCAAATCATGATGCAACAAAAATGATCAGTATATTTTAGGAGATATTTTAAGTAATAAAACACTCTTTATCGAAAAGAATGTTTTCGGGGACAAAGCATAGGTTACTGAAATTCTAGCAAAGCAGTTGGATACATAAAAACACTTGTCACTCGATAATGCCTCGTCCATGGGTGGGACATGCACATGATGCTAAATGAAATGCAGCAAAACCAGTAATTTTTAGGAAATAACACATCAACTTCACAACGCAAAGAACGATACATGCATTATCTGATGCCAAGGATTGCGTGTGTTCCCCTTTACCGAAAAATATAATTTAAAGAACTCAGCAATGCAGGACACTAGCAAATAACAATCTGTTTATGAACGATATGCAGCAAATTACATCTGCATTGTTCAGCAGAGGACCGTTCTATGAAATAAAGCCAGGGGCAAGCTTCCCATCCTCATAAGACTCTTCTTGGCAGCATATAATTACCTATTTTCAGTGGACCTTATAACTAATTCCATGGCTACATCCATGGTGATCCCAGCTTCCTAATGTGGCATATAGATCTACTATTTCAAATAGAAATCACCTAAACAACTATCCGAATGGTTGAATACTCACCGGGGATTGTGCTAATGCGATGGAAAGGTGGACGTTGCTGGGTAAAGAAGGTGAGCAACGGGGGAGGTGCACAAATGTGTGAAAAATGTAGCAATACTCGTATATAGATAAAGATAGAAGTAACACATAAACCAGATCAATTAGTAGTAACCACAAACTCTAGACAGGGTGTAAGCAGACTGTCAACTACTCCCATATTAATTAACCTAGTGTAATTTAACGTGGCAGTACTATGAGATGGTGAGTACTAGTAAACAAAAGGATATTATTTAATATTAGTGGAATATACATCCAGCCACCAAAAGCATCATGAGCATGTTAAATATCTAGATTGTATACCATACTTGGTTAAGAACCTAACACTACAAGAAAAGTTGGCTTTTACAACGGATGATTTTCATGGTTGAAGGCCCGTTTTTCGTGGCTAAAATGTCTTCCGCGACGGATGGACTTCGTGGTAAAAGCCCCCTCACAAATTAACATAGGTATGATTACTCAGGTACCTATGATTTTCTACCCAGGCCTGAAGAAAGGCTTACAGCCCATGGAGTGTCAAGATGATGGCCCAAAAGGAGCAACCGACAAAGGCTGTAGTTGTATTAGGAAAGAGGAAAAAGGACATACATCGTGTTGATATTGTAATCGTGGATATGTAACCTGTCCACATACAGCTTTGAGACTCGACCTATTATATATAGGACGGGAGAAACCTAGGCAAAGGATACCGAACAATCCCCAAGCAATTTGTAATAGTGCGATTCACCAAATATTCAGGCGACTTTGACTCCATTGTTCTCCTGACATCCGACGAAATCCCAAGCATTCTCTTTTCCGCAAAACCCTAAGTCCTTCCTCATGGACATTGCCAAGATCACATGTGGGACCCTCGGATTAATCCTCCGAGAATCCCTATTATGCATACAACCACGATCCCATGATCAGTTAGTCGTGGCACATAACCGACGAGTATCAAAGTAATCCTTCAATACATAACGAATACATGTCATACCTTATTTGCCATTATGGATACATCGATCAACATCAGTGGAACTTCATTAAGCGTAGAGCCCAAGCCATGCCTTAACCTACAGGAAACTGACTGGGAGAACGTCCTAGCTCGCATAGTCGCCAACACCACCTTCTTCTTCATATCTGACCAAGTTAATAGCTAGGGACAATGCTAGTGAGTACTTTGAATGTACACACAAACCACCTTAATAGAATAATAAAATCAAGAGGATATGCAATATGGCTATGGTAGTAGGAGGGCTCCAAGAGAGGTTCTTTTCTCAAATAGTTTCTCTTGTAGATATATCATCTACATATCTTTGTTGAAAACTTTTGTAAAGCCTTTTTGGAAACCTTTTGAAAAGTTTTGGAAATACTAGGATTGGGGTACCCATTTGTTCCCGTCTTCAGATCATCCCACGACCAAACTCCTTTCTCCCCCTTCCAACCATCCCATGGTCAAAACCTTTCTCCTTTACGACCATCCCATGGTCAAAACATTTCCAAGGCCTTTGCTTTTCTGAAATCCTTTTTGAAATCAAAACCAGCACCGCTCTACAGAAGTTTGTCCAACCCGTCCATAACCGCGGACACGGCTATTCGAATAGATTTACACTCTACAGAGGTTGCACACTTTACCCACACCATCCGGGTACACTACCCTGATCTACACTGATCGTGGGTCGAGTAACCGATCAAGACTCTCTGGATGCCCATTCCAATATAAGTGCTTACCCTATGAGTGTTGTTCCCCTCAACACCGCGATGCCCAATATAGTTCACAACCAACCGGAGCACTTTTTCCACTTCCCGAGTGTGTGCTTTCAATGAGGGGCTCATAGTAACGCGTGGAGGTCTGTAGACCCTTCGTTCCTTCTCCAGGTCGATGTCTCACATGGACCCTTACAGGAGAAGGCCCACCCTCCAGGGATTTTTATCCCCTGTAGTCATTGTGGGGCATCTTATACCAGAATAAACAAACATCCAATCCAGCCCTATCCCATTCCACAGTAATGTGGTTGCACGGGTTAAGTTGTTATAGCTAAACTGCAAAGAACCGGGTGCATTTTTGTAAACCTTTTTCCTCCAGCTTTCCTTCAGCATTTTGTAAAACAAAACCTTTTTCTTTCTCAACATCTCTTGGGAGGTCCCACCTCACCAAGGTTTTATCATAAATCATTTGGTAAAACTTTTCCGGGGGTCTTCCCATCCTCTAGTTTTGCTTCGGCTAAAATGGGGTCTCTAAAGGGTATGGTGTATTACACCATCTACCATAATAGGGTGAAGTAGGTATCATCGATAGGGTTGTACTTAGTAGTACCATTGATTAATGGTTTGGAGGAGCCAAGCCACTATCAGATATACAACATCATATAGTACAACAATGCAGTTTTCATAAAATAGTAGATAAAACATGCATAGGTAAAACAATAGGACAAGGCTTATGAGCAAGAAGGTGGCTTGCCTATGATTAGCAGTATGGCATATATATGTCCCTGGACTTCTTCTGAGAATACCAATAATACCCATAATAATTACCACTTCTCCTGCTCTCCGATTTCATCACAACTATCGTCGTCAAGATAGCACATGCAAGCAAACAAGGGCACAATCAACATAAATCAATACAAGCATCAATACAATACAGCAAACCAGTGAACAATATGAGTTTACGATTCAATAGGTTTTGAGAGGATTGGATTTAGAAGTTGAAGATGGCCTTGGAGACAAGGATGAACATCCCTTAGGGTTTATAGTCTAGAAACTACCTAAGAGATGGGTTTTGGACCAAGAACCTATTCTGTATGATACCATTGTGTAAAAATAACACCAACAGATATGAGTTGATAAAATGAAACCAACAGAAGTGGTTTCACTATTGATCACTTTTCTTGAAATACTTATGAATATTCTAGTGATAAAAGCTCTAGTTTTAGTAAGTAATTCACCAGAAAAGTTCTGGAGATCCAAAAATTATTCCCTTGGATGATTTTGTAGGGTTTGATATACTGAATAGCTGATAGTTCGAATCACTCCGAAATAATTACCATAATGCCCTCAGGAAATTCCCAAAGGCAGTTCTGGAGTTGTTTTCTCTTTTTCACCAGATTAATTCTACAGAAGCTTTTGATTTGATTCCAAGGACAAATGGTAGGAATTTAGAGTACCTTTCTGTAGAAATTGGAATCAACCTTTTTGGAGTTGCAGAACTACTGAGGTGGTTTTATTAGAGAATTAACCCTACACAGAATAGTTTAAATCCTAATAAATCAACCAGGACTTAATTAAATTTGGGCTCCTGGGGTTTGAAGGATAATATGTTTTAGGAGTCTTGAGAGTTGTAATTGAGTCAGTACCTATTTTTATTTGACTTAGAGAATTTTCTATTTGCAGAAATTGTTTATTTTTGTTATTTTTACTAGAGGCAAACTAGGAAGCAATTTAATATGTGGCTGGCAAAAAGGATCCACTCCAATTGGAGTTGTAAAACTACCAATAGGATTGAAGGAGTGTTTTAGATAGCTTCTGGAAACTGATTTTATATATTTAATCTTTACATGGACTAACATAACTAAGGGTACTATGTGTTAGTAAGAACATACAAGTACCTAGGAAAATATGGATCTAGGCATTTTGTGTCGATTTCCATTTTCAATTCGATTTAAACGGGAGGGCAACAGTTTGGATCTATGCAAAAAGAATAAAACACAAAGGCTCTCCGGGCTAGGATCTGGGCGGAAATGGGCCACATGGGCGGATTCCGGCCCATCTGGCGCTGGCTCGCGCGAGAGGGGAATTTGAAAGCCTGCTGGGTGGGCCCCAGTGATCAGTGACATCGACCGGCCGAAGGGGTAGGGCGACCGTGGGCCGTCCGATCTAGTCGCATACGATGGCGAGGGGTTGTCTCCTTCCTATATCTTAGCCGTGACAGGAGGAATCCCTAGGGGCAATGAGGAGATCGGGGGCGGCTTACCGGGGCTTGGGGAGAGGTCGGCGATGGCGCAGGGCGACGGAGGACTCCAGGGCGAGTCCAGGGAGGGGCGCCAATGGCGGTTTTTGCGCCCGTAAAGAGCTCACGCGAGCATGGCCGAGAGGAGGCTTTGGGAGCTTGGTGGCAACGCCGGTGGAGGCTGACCTGAGAGGCAAAAAGGGTATTGTTAGATGCATGGGAGCGAGAGGAATCCAGTGGTGTGACATGAAGAGGGAGTGGAGCAACAAGGAGAGCTCTAGGCTCGATTCTTCAAGGAGGCCGAAGCTCCTTCTCCTCCATCTCTCGGGCTGTACAGAGTAGGGGAGATAGAGAGGGTGCTGGGGGAGGTAAGTGGGGAGCAGAGGGAGTAAATGGGGGGCAGAGGGAGGTGCGGTGGCCTCTGGCCCTTTTATTTGGGGAGGAGGAGGTCCATGGTGGACATGGTGTAGGAGGAGTTTGGGGAGAGGGTGCTGGCCAGGCGTTGGGCATCCAGGGCGGTAGAGGGAGTGTGGTGGGGTGCTGAGACGAGCACTGAGTGGAGAGGAGGGTGGTGGCTTCTGTTTCCCTATTAGTTTTCAAGATTTGCAATAAATGGCTCATCTCTCTCAATATCTTTGAACACATGGGACCAAGGAGGGCAGTGCTACAGTATTTTTCGACCAAAGGGGTTCATGGTGCTGTATAGGAGTGCTAGAGAAGCACTTATAAGTATTTGTGTTGGTTTAACTCAATGGTTTTGTTAGTTTGTAAATTTTGAACAAATAGATAACTATGAAGGAAGTTTGAGAAATTTCATTTGGCAAGGTGGGAAAATGGCACTGCTGTGTAGATAGGGTCAAAGCATAGCCCTAGGAATTGTTTGATATTTTTCAGATGATTTTTAGTCCACTTGGAATTATTTATTCTCTAAGTGCAGAAGTAGTTCTAGAATCTCATTTGATATTTTTTCATTGTACAAGGTTGGTTTTTTGTTGTGAGATGGTCCCAAATGTGAATACACACTTAGGGGAATTTTCCCAAGATTTATTGTGGCTTAGAAATATTTAAAGCAATTATTATTCCATTTCTGCCATTTAAGAGAACGGGCAAAAAGAAATAATAATAGGTCTCAACAATATTTTTTTTTGAGATGGGAATGTAGGGTATGATATATGGACCTTGATTGAGCAAAAAGTTGGAGGAGTGTTTTGGTAGAAACCAAACTTTCCATTTGAAAAGGGGTTTTGAAGATTTTGTCTATTAAGGGAATTAAATAGATTTGGATCCATAATAATTATGGATAATATTTGATAAATCTTGATGATCAAGGTATATGATGTAGACAATGTGTAGCAAGCATTTGCAACCTTGGGATTTGAGAATCAAAGGTGATTTTGGTGAAAAACTAGAGATTAAGGATCTAGGGTAAGATTGTTTTCATACCACCAAAACCTTGTTGGATCTTGGAGCTCAGATCTCCCCTTGGGGCATGGGATAGATGGGTGGATAAACCAAGTGATGTACATCAACATGGTATAGAGGTTTGAGCTTGATATTTCTTCAGTTCACCAAGACAGGCTTTCGAACTTTGAATAAAATAAGCCTGCCAAAGCAGATTATCAGATAGCCTTCAAAACCATGTGGGTTTAAGAAGTACCAAGCTTCAATTGGAACAAGTGAAGTAGGTATTGGTATAACTATATGAGTATATCACAACCATGCAAAGATTTGGTCAGTAGAAGGTTGGATGATCGTGTGAGATTCTGTCAAAGTAGGCATGTTGACTAGATTTGCAGGAATAGTTATTTTCTTGCCTGCAAAACCATCAAGAACAAGTGGGTTGGAGGATGATATAACCAAGGGTAAGAGTGGTCATTGGTAGTCCTTATTATGGTTTACAATATGGTTCAAATGCATTTCCAAAAATGCACAAGGATTGGGAAAAGGAGGCATTCAAAAAGGTGATGCTGGAAATAGTTTTCTAGACAGCCAAATTTGGCAGAATTGAGGATTTTGACTAGAGTATGAGAGGGGATGTTTTGATGGGTTGCAAGGTATCAAAGCATAATCAAGTGGATGATGATGAAGTTTATATTGGGTTGGATAGATCCATGCTTGATATTGGTCTTCATTGACTTGGAAACTTCTAGAATGGATCACTTCAGAATTGATCTGGTTAAGGGTTTTAGATGATCCCTAGTAGCTAGGGATCACATCCAGCTTTGTATTCTTGCTTAGGGTGTTGTGATTTGGAAACATCCTGATCCTAGTGATGAGATCCTAGAGTAGCTCATACTACTTCTAAGCAATCAAGTCAAGCAGTAGATCAAGGCAACTCATCTTACACATAATTCAACTACTACTAGGGTTGCCATCAAGCCTAGCTTGAGGTAAGGATGGGCAATTTTGAAAGGGTGGGGTTTGAATAAGGTAAGAATCCTTGGTATCCCTACCAAGAGTAGAATTCAAAAGTTTTATACAAGGTTTTGGAAATCCTAGAGGAAAGAGTAGTTGAAGGTTCGGTCTTGAAAACATAAGGAGATTATAGTTCTCCATAGTTTGGTCAATAGAAGCTACTAAAATAGTTTTGGTTACAGAAGCATCTTGGCTCATGTTTGAAATGCCAGAGCATTTGAGAATATGTAAAATGAGCCAGGATAGTTTTAGGAAGTAGCTTTTGTCAACTAGTGTTGAGGTAAGGAGTATATCATCCAACACACCTTCATAGGCATAGGTAAAATCAAACGACAATTCAACACTTCAGCATTAATACAAGAAAAAGTTTTTGTTCCCCCTGATTTTTGCATTCTGGACAACTAGTCAGGGTTGCTGAAATTGGTATGTTACAGACCTTTCCCCCTTAAAAGAATCTCGTCCCGATATTCAGGAGTGTAGGGTTAGGGGATTTTTAGTCTGGTTGATACTAGGTGTCTTACGCGTATAATCTTATGGACTTCGCCTTTTAAAGTGACTACTCTGTTGATACAGTTGAGCTTCAGTCTTCCGGAATGCACGGAGAGTTGAGCAGAGTCCAGTCCTGATTGCGAGGGATGGCCTTCTTTTCCTTCTAGACTCTATATCTCGAGGGCTTAGACTGGGCAGACTATCTCGATGCTGAACTTCACGGTGTACTCATCGGAGGATAGAATCTACGGCTAGGAGTACCTCTCTCTAAGGGTCCAAGGCTCTTCTTTAGGGGCGTAGCATAACCTATTTAACGATTTTAGGGTTGGGACTCTTGGGTTTGCTTTGGAAAAGGGTTACCCTATTTTTGTGGGAAAGACGCAGTCTTTCCCCCTTAGGATTAAACTAGGGTAGAATTCTCATAGTTCCTCACTGACCAGGGTGGCCCACTTCGGGTTAGAGCTTTGCTTCACGGGTGTCCCAGTCATGGAGAAGAGAAGGAGTCCAATCTGGCTATGGGAAGGCCCAAAAGACTTACTAACTTAGGCCCATAGTGTTACTTGTAGTTCAAGATGTACTCTGTAACCGACTCTTAGTCGTAGCCAGACAGATCTCTCCTATAAACCCTAGGCCGGATATCTATATAAGCCGTCCTAGGGAGAGTCTTTAGGGAACCCTCAATAGTCTACAATCTCAACTCGCACAGGCGAACCCTTGTAACCCATATTCCGGCTCTGCATATTACTGGATTGCTAGCAGGAGTAGGACCCGTCCAAAGCCGGCGGATTCGAACCTAGGTAAACTTGTGTGCTCACCGTCCTGGAACACCGTACGTCTCACACCCCTCTCTTCCGCATGCCTCAAGGACCCCCCTCATGGCGTACTTGTCATCAATCCGACGACAGTTGGCGCCCACCATGGAGCAAGTGAGCTTCGGATCTACGTTCCGAGCGGAATCTGCAAGAATCGGAATCGGAGAGACTATCACCGTCGGTCGCATCCTCTATGCCCGCGACATCCCTCTCATCGTTCTCGACGAGACCTGGATTCCGGCTAGGGAGGCTGTGACTGCCTACACCATCATGTCTTTTGGCGAGATCGATGTTTACATCGGCTTTGGTGAACCTGTCCCACCCACCCCAGCAGTGATGATAGAGGCAGGAGAAATTTCTGGATCCCCTTTGTCCGCGGAGGCGGCAGAGTTCCGGATCTCATAAAACCCTAATCCCACCTAGCCCGCACTAGTTGCGGAGATAGTGGAGATATCCGAGCCGGAAGAAGACCTAGCGGTCCAAGTCGAATCTGGAGTGTATCTCCTTGGAGAGGCCGAATCCCAGATCGACCCACCCGCTGAAGTCGAAATCCAGGAGGAGCATATCAACAACACTGATTCCGGCTCTTATGACGCCGGGACAGATAATCCTTTCCTAAGGTATACGCTGCAACGTATGATAATGCAAAACTCAAGCGTAAACGCAATTCTCGAGACCATCAAAAGTTTTGACGAAGCTGATCGCGAGAGCCGCAGGTACCTCAGGAAGCACGCGTCGCACTTCGTCGGGTATGTAGTGTCGTGGTGGTGTCACGGCAGATGCCATGAATAGGCTAAAGGTGGGGACTAAATGCACTAGGGGAATCCAGGGAGGGATAGTGTGGTGATTCCACACATAGTTGCTTTGTATTTGATTCACTTCCACATATTACAAGTGCTCCTAGAGCTGTATTAGGGAGAGGAGGAAGAAGGGGCTCTCTTACTCTCACCACTAGCTAGCTCTCATGAACACCCAAGTAGAACACAATCTTCTAGAGCTGAAACAGTCAAAGACCAACCCCTTCTACAGAGGCCCTAGCCCTCCTTATATAGGGGTGGCTAGGTCTCCAATTAGGGCATGCATGGAGGCATAGGAATATGCCTCCTCCCAAAATAGTAAGCCGACCGGGTTACTTTTGCCCAGCGTCATCCATGTAGAGGCTACGTGAGCCTCTATGGTGCCCACGTCATCCGACACAGGCATCATCACCCTTGTCGACCACGCCTCGGTGGACCTGGCCTCTGCCCGTTTCGCTCACGCTCTGCGTACAGTGGTCACCCTTTGACCAGCGAGATACCTTCCTTCTCTTACAAGCTTGATATAACCTGGATCGTACCTAGTTGATTCGGCCACACCAGTACCTGCATATAAGTTAGATTCATCTTACCGACATACGACATAAGTCGGTTGAGACCTAGTTAGGTGGACATCCCCTGGTCCGGGTTACTCCGTGATTCGGCATGCCTTGAGGTGACTCGGCCAGCACTCGCTTTGACCTTGCCATACCATGGCTATCTTGGCCTTTATACCCCGGGGTGACCCTACCCGGGGGTATGCCCCCAACATTAGTCCTCGAAGCTGGTGCGGTCTTAGCTGCCTTAGCCGCCAAGGCCACAACAGGTTCAATTTTACCAGTCTTTTGCTCCTTTTCCGAGTTATCTCATAGTCCGGATTTCATAGGTTTATTTTCCCTTGGCACATTCCGAGTTTTCACTCGCTGGCCGGGTCACCTCATACTTATCCAGGTCATTCTTCCTTCTCTCATACGCTTCCCCACGTGGAGGCTAATCATTACTTTGCCTCATTTTAAGGGCCTGTGACAGTAACCGCCACAGTTATTGTCAGATATTACTATAGCGCACGTCGCATCGTGCCTGCCTCCTCGTTAACTGTATCATAATGTCACGTCATGTGATCTCCTGCTCCCTGTGGCCCTTCCTATGGCTCGTCGCTGATTGGTTGATCCGGGTCATACACAGCCACACCGTGTGGCCCGCCCACACAACGCGATCCCACTACCCCTTAAGGGCGTGGTTAAATAGGGGAGGGGCGCGCCCCATGGGTCTCTTCCCCACTCTCACGCCCCTCTGCCTCATCTTCTTCCTTTTCCTCTCCAGTGATAGCGCCGCCGCCACCGCACTTGCGTTGCTGCGCCGCTGCCGCACCATTTCCTTACGCACTTGCGTCGCCGCCATCTGCGCGCATCTCCTCCGCCATGGGTCCTCGCCAGTCCAGGCCACTGCCCCCCACCGCCGCTAGCGCCAGTGAGGACAGTGACCTTGAGATGACAGAGGAGGAGCTCGCCATCGCAGAGCAGGAAATGGAGGAGGATGCGGGGAACGCCAACCGCGGCGCCTGGGCTGGGTCCTAGGTGTGCCAGGATGACCTCGATTGGTTGTACCGCACCCGGCGTATCCCGGAGGGCGTCATCGCGCGTCTTGCCGCTGCGGAGCTTGCCCCCTCACCCAATTCAGGTGAGTATGTGGTATTCCTCTCCCACTTCCAGCACGGGTTAGGGCTCCCAGTTAGCGATTTCTTCAACGACTGGCTCAACACCTACGAGCTTCAGCCGCACCATCTTCCGGCTAACGCCTTTACCTCACTCTCTGCTTTCGCTTCCACCATCGAGGGCTACGCCAGACTATGGCCCACAAAGGAGCTCTGGATCCGGTTCTTTGGCCTTCGCCGGAATGTGATTCCGAATATACAACTTAATCCGGAGGACAAGCAGCTCACGCAGTTCGGCATAGCTTCCATCTCTCCTCGGAAGCAGTCCATCTTCCCCCGAGTCACGGTGCTTGACTCCTGCAAGGGTTGGGCCCGAACCTTCTTCTATGTCTGAAATGGCACAACTAAAGATTTGATCCGTTTGCGCCCCTACGCTCCGGTCCTCCTAATCCGGATTTGTGGGACAAGGTCCCCAAGAAGCCCACCGTCCTGGCGAACCAAGTCAACAAAAGGTTCCAGGAGCTGAAGGACATGGGATTGCACAACAAGGACGCGATGATCACCTTCGTCCGCAACTGGATCTCCCCCCTCCAGAAACATACACATAAAGTTTGCCACATGAGCTCGGGCCGTGATCCCAACCGGACCTCCTCATTTGAGCTGAGCAACACCGAGATCTTCCGCCAGGTCAAGGCCCTCTTCACCACTAAGAAGGATTTCTCTGCTGAGTGGACATGGGGGATCGAACACTTCTGCCGAGATAGGCTTCCCCCGCGGTAAGTCTCGTGCCCCGAACCTTCTCCGAATTATATCATATGTCGGTTTCTGTTGTAGGTTTAATACCTTTGTCTTTTCTTTCCCTTAGATGTTTCTTCAGCAAACCATTGAGGATGGCACCGAGCCTTCTCTCAAATGGGCGCCTCATCGAGACACCTCGGATGAGGAGGAGCCGGATCAGGAGATGTTCCTGCCGATGGCTGATGCGACCAAGCGGCACACCGGTAAACTCTCTTCCATTAGAGATTGGTCCAACGATGAAGATGATTCGAACATTGAGGTGATGGAGGCATTTGACGTTGTCCCCCTTTCTTATGCTTTTCTGACATCATCTAACCCCGGTCGGCACATCCATGAAGATCCTCCCCTTGACACGGGTGAGCCTGTCCCGGTCACGCCGAAGAAGAGGAGGGCCGCATCTGCTTCTTCCTCCGGACCTTCTCAGCCAGCTAAAAGGCGAAAGAAGTCCGCGGACAAAGCTGCCACCAAGGTCACGACTAAGGCCGTGGCCTAGAGAGCTCGTAAGCCCAAGGAGCCCTTGACTTCGCATGAGTAAGTCACTTCTCCCTTTGCTATTCACTTGTTCTTCCTTTGTTAAAGTTCTCATCATTCATGATCTGATTCGGCAGGGCCGCGGTGGAGGTTCCGCATAGTGGATCCGGCATAGCTTCGCCGCTCCGACATAGCCCTTCTCCCCCTCGTGGCGACGATTCACGCCCGTTGAGCCCCATTCAGGAGGGTTCAGCGGCCGCTCCGGGTTGTAGCCCACCTCGTCAAGAGGAAGGCAACCTTGGAATGGGGGGAAGCGGTTCTGCCGAGGCAGCGGTTGCTCCTTCTTCGGCACAGCCGCAACCAGCCACCACCGAGGTTCCTTCGGCACCCCCGCCAAAACAGAAATCAACACCAGCACCATCATCAGCTCCAGCGCCAGCAGCAACAGCAAAAGCAACAGCAGCAGCACCAAGCCCCTCCGCCTCGTCCGAGTCTTCCAAGGCTCGGCGTGAAGACATCAGCAATACCAAGGCTAGCACCAAGGCAGCTCCCAAGGGCAAATCTGCTGTAGCAACTTCAACTTCTCAGCAGCATCCCAAGGGCAAAAAGGCTCCTGACGCCACCAGGGCAGCGTCAATCGAGGCTGGACAGCGCACACTCGCGTCCATGCTTTCATAGAAGACCCCACCAACAACTGACACCTCTACCGGGTCAGCTGATGCGCAACTCGTTTTGCACACCAGCCCCGCCGTTGCCTAGGTTGAGAGGAGGGAAGCCCATGCTAATGGTCTAGTTGCACCCCACATGCTCAGCGGCGAACGTTATCCTCCGACCTTGATCGAGTTTGTAAACAACTGGAACAACGTGGAGTTCGTTCACAATGATGATCTCCCGGAGAAATTCGAGCCTACTGAGTTTGCTGCCTAGATGAACACCGCTGCCAAGGCAATCAACCTTGCAGGTCGGATGATGGAGGTATGTTACTTCGTCTTTTTCCTTAAAATGTAGTAGACATTAGTGATATAGCCATTAGTCCCCGAGCCTCCGGGGGAGTAACTTGTTACTCGGCCGGATGCTCCTTAGAGAACTAACGTAGCTCCTTAATAACTTCGAATATGCACACACCTAGAGCCGGGTTAAGTTCCACTTGGCCCGGATCTTGTATACTTCGAATATGCACACACCTAGAGCCGGGTTAAGTTCCACTTGGCCCGGATTTTGTACACTTCGAATATGCACACACCTAGAGCCGGCTTAAGTTCCACTTGGCCCGGATATTATACACTTCGAATATGCACACACCTAGAGCCGGGTTAAGTTCCACTTGGCCCGGTCTTGTATACTTCGAATATGCACACACCTAGAGCCGGGTTAAGTTCCACTTGGCCTGGATTTTGTACACTTTGAATATGCACACACCTAGAGCCGGGTTAAGTTCCACTTGGCCTGGATCTTGTATACTTCGAATATGCACACACCTAGAGCCGGGTTAAGTTCCACTTGGCCCGGATTTTGTACACTTCGAATATGCACAAGACTAAGCTGTCCTTTTGTACTCTTTTCAAATGAGCACTAATCGCCGGAGCGCTGAGTTTCAACGTCTCTTGGATACTCACAAGATGCTGCGCACAAAACATACTGCACTTCTCGCTGAACATGAGAAAAGGGGTAAGTTTTCTCCTTGGCATTTTTCATCTCTCTTTGTCTTTTTGCGCCGAACTAATCCATCATTTGGATTTCGCAGCTGGAGTGGAGGCTGAGAATATCCTCATGAGAAAAAATTTGGATCAGATAAAGGGTAAGTCATTCTTGCTCAATATCTCTATGCGCCCTATCCTCTTTTCTTCTTGGCTCGGCAAATATTCATACCTCGGCTTTGCCTGGTCAACAAACTATTTTAGCATCTCTTGAAGATAGTGTGCCCGTGCCTGATATGATGTTGCATTTTATCGAACAAGCAGGGCAGCACCAGGCCGAACTCAAAAAGAAAGATGATGAGCTTGCCCTCCTCCAAACCAAAGATGACGAGATTGCCAAGCTTAAGGCAGACATGAAGAAGCTCAAGGCGCAGCATAAATCCGAGCTGGAGAAAGCAGGCCAGGACTTTACTGAAGAGCGCGAGCGCCTCAACCTCCAGATCGCCAAGGACCAAGAATTGCTTAAGGAGGCAGCCGTCAAGCTTGAGTCGGCAAATGATGAACTTGTGCAACTCCGGGAGAGGCGCGACAACTGCACCAAGGAGCTGACCCGGGTTCACAGCCATATTTCTTGTAAGTTCTTTTCCTTCAAACGACGTTGATTTTTCTGGGTCTACTTCCTTTACTTACTCCATCTGTCTTGTTTTTTCAGGCAAATTCCCGGAGAGTGATGTCATTGCATCCAATGCTGTTACCAAGTTCTGCAAGCAGACAGGTACTCCATCTGGTCCTGGCACCATTCCTCTTGATCTGGAGGATTTGATAGTCAGCTTGTCCTCCCGAGTTGAGATCGTGAAGAACTACGGCAAGGACATCTTGGATGTAGTAGTCCAGATCTTCAATGTCTTTTAGCCTGAAGAAGATACTCCGGAGAGTGCCAGTGTTCTTTTTGCCAGGCTTATGGAGTGCGAGACTCAGCTCGATCTCTGGAGAGAATCTGCTGGACGTGCCGGAGCTGAAATTGTCCTCCACTACATGCTCACTTGGTATGAAAAGATAAACCTGAAGCTTCTCAAACGCATGCGCACCGGATCAAGGTGGTCCACTGACCCGGATTGGATTGCTCGGTGCAAGGCTTACTCCCATAGCCTCATTCAATACGCCCCCATCCATCAATGGAATGAGGGACCAAGTTTCCTTGGTGCTCTCGACGATGAATATGTCGAAGAGGGTTTAGGTGATGAAGAAGAGGACAAAACCTCGGATATTGAAGAGGATGAAGAGGCCGCTGAAGCCGAAGCTGGAGCTGCACCCGCTGGCGCCAAATTACCTCCTCCCTCTGCTCCTTGATCAGAAACACTTTGAATTTCATCAGATCCCTGGTATGCCGGGTGCAATTGTATTAAGCACTTAAATGATATTTTGCTACTAAGTTTTTGTGCCGGATTAACTTGGGCATAGTCCCCGAGTTTCAATTTCTCGTTCCTCCAATTTCCTAGCTCGGCTCGTGTCTACCTTTGTCAACACCCGAATTTTTAATCCCAGATGCCCGTTATGCCATACCTCGCAATCCCAGGATTACCATTTTTGCGAGACATAACGGATTGGATATCACAGTACATCATCCATTACAAACCATACATAAGTTTTTTCACAAATAAGGATCTCATGATCCAGTCTTTAATACAACAAGAAGCGGAAATAAAAGATAAGCGTAGCGATAGGGTCCATCTTCAGGGGCACAGGCAATGCTGACGAAGGCAGATAGTCCTAGTTATCATAGCCGTCCTGCTGACCATCATCTTGATAATCTCCTTCATAGTCTGGCCATGATAATAGCCATGGACAAAAGCCATGAGTACTCTTTAAGTACTCGCAAACTACTATTAACAGGTACTATAGTTCTAAATTAAAGTGCTAAATCTAGGTTTAACTATAAAGTTAGGTTTGAAACCTAAGATGAGTTCAGAAACCAAGAAAGATGAAATAAGGTTCTAGAATCACTTAAGTTGGGAAGCTATTATCATCAACACAACCCTGTTGTGGTCGAGTCAAAGTTCATCATTCATTTCAAGTTATTTAGAAAACATCTGACAACGAAACAGTATGGCCATTCCAACTGTCCACAACCACGGACGCGGCTATTCGAATAGTTTGACACTCTGCAGAGGTGGTACACTTTCACCACAAGATTCGATACATCTGTCAGGGATAACCCTGAATCGTCATACTTAGTATGCAGATAATCAAACATAACCTTCCCTTTACACACCCTAGTACCAGCACCTCTCCTATGAGCATGGCCTCCCAACCATGACCATCAGTCATCTTGGGCACTGCATAGGTGGACAACACTGAGAGGTAGCCTCAGCTCAAACCTCTCCCGTGAGGGAACTAATACTAATGCATATAAATTTCCAGCTAAGCCTTACCCAATTCAGGTAATGTGGTTGTACGGTAAATTTGGAATGGTACCGCATCCGAATCCAACCATCCGTTTTATAAAAGGGTTAAGGCTCATGCCTCATCATTTTCATCATCATAAATCAGTTGTGTCTCTCAACACATGTCAAAACATCTCAATAGAATGACTCATCATTCCAAGGTTTTCACAATTCATTTTCACCAAGTGCTCCCATCTAAAGTGACTCAAGTTTTTGATCTACTCTAACATACTAAGTTAAGAGTGTTCACTAAGGTGGAAAGATGCGATCAATCTCATGCCATAGAATGACATCTTAAAGGTTTCTAAGTAGGTCAAGTTTTATACTTTTTATGCTACCTTCAAAATAAGTAAGGAACTTTGTATACTAAGGGGAGTAAAACTTGTAAGTAAGGCTTGGGGTACTAATAGTTAAAAAGGGGTGTGATCAAAGCATGCCTAAAGCATCCTTTCTCATTCATCTAGCTTAATTC
Organism: Avena insularis; assembly: GCA_023614405.1. Lineage (NCBI taxonomy): Eukaryota > Viridiplantae > Streptophyta > Magnoliopsida > Poales > Poaceae > Avena > Avena insularis. Next base: position 549,108,073 of record CM042690.1, read on the forward strand.
TAGCTTGCTAACAATAGCTTGCCTTGGTTGGTGTAGTGGTTGAAGTTTTCTTCTTCTTCTTCTTGGTAGAACTCCTCCTCCTCGAAAGCTTGGTCGGTACTAGCGTCTATAAATACATAGGGAGTAGACAATCACCAAACAATACTTAACTAGGCTAAGTAGCATTCTAAAACACACATTTGATGATCTATTATCATCACAAACATCACAAGTTTTAATTCAATAGTTTCATCCTTTTTATTTTAGAAAAGTAATTTCTACTCATTGAAATATTAAATAAAATTTAATATTCACCACCAAAATATGGTATCATGTGGACACATGTCCTCACCACATATTCTAACATGTGGGAATGAGATTTAAATGTTGGATCAATATTACTTTAGTTTAAGTTTATTATTTAATGATTTAAAGTGACTAGAAATGCCTATATAGCATTATTTTGGTACTAGTCCAAAGTCACTGCATGTAAACCTTAATATTATTACATATTTAGATAGATATGATGAAATGTGATTTTTGAGAGTTGGAATCAACTCAAAAGCTAACTTGGTTGATTTTATAAAAATGTTGCAAGTTGCAAAAGCTTCTGTCTTCTTATTTTTATTAGGAGATATCTATAACTCTAATTGAATTAAATCCAACGGGCTTGGATAGATTATTTTAATACCTTTCAGACAAAATTGGTTTCATGCAATTTGGATTTCTAAAACTCTCTGAATTGATTTTTGAAATAGTGGACAGAAACTAGATTCAAACTAAAAAGAAAAATCCAGATTTGTATCGATGGGCTAGCACGGGAAAAGACTTGGGCCGGCCCAGTGGCGCTCCGCGGCACGGGGCTCAGCTGACAGGGGGTCCCGCGTGTCAGCGGCACTTAAAACGCGAAACGGTACGCGCGCTGTGGGCCGTAGGATTAGAAGCGAGATCAACGGCTGAGGGTCGTCGTCGACGACGAACAGGTTACCGGCGAGCTCGAACCCTAGCGGCTCGGTGGGGGTCTACTGGGGGCGTACCAGGGCTCCAGCAGGGTCGGCGAGGCGGGCAAACAACATGGAAGACGACAGCGAGGCGAGGCGCGGTTGCGGCGGAGCTTGGGGTGGTCGCAATCAACGGCGCCCTTCTCCTCCTGCCGCGGCTGCTCCGGCTCCAATTCTGGTGAGCTACTGCTCCACTTGCTCCGGCTAGCGGTGGGTGAGGTTCAGAGAGGTGAGGGGAGTGGAATGGTGTGGAGAGAAGAGGCTGGAGAGGGCTCCTTTTATAGGCCCGACGGTGAGACCGAGCGGGATGGGCAGGCGACGGTGGCGACAAGGCTACGGCCGGCTAGCGGCATGGCTGAGGGTGGAGATCGACAGGCGGTCTCCTAGCGGTGCTCTAGGAAGTGAATGTGAGCGTAGGGGCGGTGGCACGCGGTCTGGGTGAGGTGGCGCTCTAAGAGGCAGAGGCGGCGATGTCCACGGCGAGCGGTGGCCGTGAGGCTTTGGGCGGCGAACGGGGATGTCTGGGGTGTTCTCCAGGTCGAGGTGGAGCGGCGGGCGCGGGCTGGTGCCAAGGGGCGGTCTGTGCGAGCGTGGACACGGCGCGCTCTGGGGGCAGCACTAGCATGGTGCGGTGGCACTGGGCGCGGTTTGTGCTCGGTGGTCCACTACTGCTCTGGGCTCGGGCAAGGGACAAGGGGTGGCGATGAGCTCCTGGCTACCTCCTAGACATGGCAAGAGAAGGGGAGATGGTCTGCTGCGGTGGGGCAAAGTTTGGCCGGCGACCATGCCCTTAGGTTGACATGGCAAGAGGGTTAGGGACAAGGGAGAGGGGTGTTAAGGGTCTGGTTAGACTATGAGGGGACAAAGGAGATAAATGAGGATCAATTGGGGTAAAACCCTGTTCAAAACAGTGAGCTAGGATTAGAGTGGAAATTATGCATGCCAAGTGTTTGATGAAATGGCCGCATGAAAGAAAGTTTTGAATTTTGGTTTCAAAATTTTTGAGTGATCTCCACTAGTGATAGGTAGTCTCTGGTTGCAAGGGTTTTGAAAGTGGAGCTCAAATAGATGGTTTTTGAAATAGGGGTGATCTATGCATATGCATTAGATTCAATTTTAAACTCTCATTTAAAATAGTTAACAGAATTTTTTTAGTAGATCAAAAGGTGGGCCTTGGTACCTCATTATGTGTACTAGCAAGGGGTGCAAAGATCAATAATTGTTTCTGTTAAGAATTGAGTACTAGGAATAGCCAAAGTAGGCATGAGAGTTAAATTGGCCAAAATGACCATTCCTTCTTTTTAATTCTTTTTTATTTGATTTTCTTTAGGAAAAGTTTGGGAATGATGTAGATGATGTTTAAATCACCTAAGAAACATTTTACAAGCATTGGATCAAGCAATCATGGCAATTCAAACAACTCCTATTTTAAATGCATACATATATGAATGCTTTCATTTTAAATTTAGAAAAGTTTTTGTTAACCCTAGTTTTGGATGATTTGATCTTGATAACCTTGGATTAAAGTTTTGGGATGTTACAACCTTGGTTCGATTTTATGACTTATGAGTCCGAGTTTCAAAAATTGACTTAACAATACTTGGAAACTTTAGGATTATCTCAAAATGATTCAGCAAAGTAAATTTAAAGTAAGTATAAGGTTATTCTGAAAAACAAACGTCGGCTCGATTAAGTTCCTTTCCTTAGTCGTTTTTCACGTGTTACGCAATTCCAAACTTGTTCTCTTGCTTGCCATGAAGCCAAATCTTGTTGGACAATAGCAAGTCGAAGAGTTAGGTTCTTGGTGCTCACACACTACTATTCCGGCTTAAGTTGAAACAACTTACGCCAGCCGACGTATAAGTAATAAATATAGAAAACAACAAATATTATCAAGGCAGTCCCCGAGTTACTGCTCGAGGTGCCATCATTTTATTGATAAGTTTATTGCCGGCATACATACCGACATATGAGTGACTCGGATACACACACTTCTCTGCTAAGTGTAGAAAGGACGAAGTAGGGCTACATTCCATGGACGCTTAGATTCCTCGCCGGACCTGTCCGCCTTGTTCTTCTCCTGTGGTTTTGCATCGATGAGATAATATGAGTCATTGTGCAATGCTTTGCTCACAATGAATGGCCCTTCCCATGGGGGGGATAACTTGTGCATGCCAGCAGTATGTTGTACCAACCGGAGTACCAAATCACCTTCCCGGAAAACTCGGGGGTTTACTTTCCGGCTATGATAGCATCGGAGATTTTGCTGATATATGGCGGATCTGGACAATGCCAATTCTCTCGCTTCTTCCAGTAGATCAACATCATTTTGCCGGGCTTCTTGCACTTCGTCTTCTGTGTATTGGGTGACCCTAGGCGAGTCATGCTCTATGTCGGCTGGTAATACAGCTTCTGCCCCATATACCAGAAAGAATGGCGTATAGCCTGTTGATCAATTTGGAGTTGTTCTTAAACTCCACCTTACCGCTGGTAGTTCTTCTATCCAGCACCCTACTGATCTTTGCAGCGGCTCAATGAGCCGGGATTTTATCCCGGATAATACTAATCCATTGGATCTCTCAACTTGTCCGTTCGATGCGGGGTGGGCTATCGAGGCAATGTCCAGCCGGATCTTCTTATTTCGGCAGAATCGCGCAAATGCTCCTTCACCAAAATTTGTGCCATTATCTATTATTATACTATGAGGGTAACCGTATCTCAAGATGATGTCTTTGAGGAATGTCACGGCCGTAGTCCATCACATTTCCTTATTGCCTTTACTTCAATCCATTTTGTAAATTTATCGACCATGACAAAAATGTGAGTCATATTTCCCCTTGCTGGTTTGAACCGGCCAACCATATCCAAATACCATACGGCAAATGGCCAGGTGATTGGTATGGTCTCGAGCTCCGACATTGGCATATGTGTCTTGGTAGCATATTTCTGACAACCATTGCATTTTCTTACCAAGTCCTCTGCTTGTTCTAAGGCACTTGGCCAGTAGAACCCATGATGAAAAGCTTTTGCTACCAAGGCTCTCGACGAGGCATGATGCCCACATTCCCCCTGATGTATATCTCGGAGGATGTCAAGCCCTTCTTCCGGGTCAACACATCGCTGGAGAACGTTTGTCACACTCCTTTTGTATAGCTCGGAATTGATGATCGTGTATGCTTTTGCTCTCCTCTGAGTTTGCCTGGAAAGCACCTCCTCAGCGGGTAAAGTTCCATCTTTCAAGAATTGAAATATAGGCAGTGCCCAAGCTGGTATAGCTCGCACTTGGAACACATCCTCATCTATTTTCATCTGATCCACCGGCATAACCTCAGCCGTATCGCGCTGAGTAGTCCCCGGGTCTTGCGAAGCAGTCCCCGGGTTTCGTCTACAACCTCCCACGTCAATGTCCATGGGTACGGCTCCGGATTCCGGATCTTCTGGGACATAGATTGAGTCGGTTTCTGGGGACGGCTTGATAGATGGTTTTCTGAGGTGTTCTAATGCTACACCCGGTGGAATTGCTTGTCGGGTTGATCCGAGTTTCGACAATACGTCGGCAGCCTCATTTTCCACCCGGGGTACATGGTGAAATTCGCATCCCTCAAAGTAACCAGATATCTTCTGCACATGGAATCTGTATAATGCCATGTTTGGATCAAGAGTGTCCCATAGCCCTGAAACTTGCTGAACTACCAAATCCGAGTCACCAAAGCATTGGATTCGACGTATCCCAATTTCTTTTGCCACTTTGAGCCCATGCACAAGTGCCTCATATTTGGCAACATTGTTTGACGCCGTGAAGTGGATCTGCAGCACATACTTCAGCTGGTCATTCTTTGGCGAGGTAAGTACTACTCCGGCGCCTAACCCGGTTTTTTTTGACCCGTCAAAGTGCATTCTCTAGTAGTTCGGATCCGGTAATGGTGGTTCATATTGCACCTCGGCCCAGTCCACAAAAAAGTCAGCCACAGCCTGAGACTTGATTGCTTCTCTTCTGTCATACTGTGGCGCATAAGGGGCTAGCTCAATTTCCCATTTCGCAATCCTGCCACTTGCATCTTTGTTACTCATTATCTCGGATATGGGAGCTTCACATATCACTTTGATGGGGTGCTCCTCAAAATAGTGTTTTAGCTTCTTAGCCGACAGATACACACCATATGCCACTTTCTGATAGTGCGGATAATTTTGTTTTGATGCGGATAACACTTCGCTTAAGTAATATACTGGCCTTTGCACTGACTTACCCTCTTCATCGCGCTCTACCACAATTACTGCAATTACAACTCGGTTGGTTGCGGCTATATAGAGCAACATTGGCTCCTTTGATAGTGGAGAGGCTAAGACTGGTGCAGTGGCTAACATTTTATTTAATTGGATAAAGGCTTCATTGGCCTGCGGCGTCCAAATGAACTTGTCCGACTTTTTCGTGAGTTGATAGAGAGGCAGTGCCTTTTCTCCCAACCGACATACAAACCGACTTAAGGATGCCAGGCAACCAGTGAACTTCTGGACATCGTTAAGGAACTTTGGCAGTTCCATTCGCTCTATGGCCCGGATTTTAGTTGGATTGACTTTGATACCTCGGCTGGAGACAAGAAATCCGAGTAATTTTCTAGCCGGGACACTGAAGGTACATTTCTCTAGGTTAAGCTTCATTCGGAACCTCCTTAGGTTCGCGAATGTCTGCCTGATATCATCAAGGAGCATTTTGCTTTCCTTGGTCTTGATAACTACATCATCCACATATACCTACACATTTTGACCTATTTGCTCGTGTAAACATTTCTGCATACATCTTTGGGACGTTGCCCCTGCGTTACGTAAGCCAAATGGCATGGTGTGATAGCAATAATCCCCATACGGGGTGATAAATGCAGTCTTTATTTGATCACTCGGATTCAGGGGTATCTGGTGGAAACCAGAATATGCATCTATGAATGACAACAGTTCACAGCCAGCAGTGGAATCTATGACTTGATATATCCTTGGTAGTGGAAATGGATCTTTTGGACACGCCTTATTCAGGTTCGTGTAATCGATACACATTCGCCAAACCACTGCCACATTCGGATCATCTTTCTTCTTCTCCACTAGCACCGGATTAGACAGCCAATCCGGGTAAAGCACTTCCATGATAAACCTAGCTACAATAAGCCGAGCTATCTCATCCCCAATGAATTTTCTCCTATCTTTGGCGAAGCGGCGGAGAGGTTGGTTTACCGGCTTTGCTCCGGTTCTCACGTTCAAAGAGTGCTCGGCCAACTCCCTCGGAACACCTTGCAAGTCCTGTGTGGACCAAGCAAAAATATCCCAATTCTCATGGAGGAAGTTGACAAGCTCGCTTTCCTATTTATCATTTAACCCGGCACCAATTGTTACGTTGTGCTCTGGGAACATATCATCAACAGGCACTTTCTTGGTATCTTTTGTCGCTTGGAATGAAACACTACCATGCGGCTTACTCAGCGCCGACATATACTGCTGCGCGAACTGAGCCAATGCCGCCACTTCCTGTATCTTTCTTTTCTCTTGCGCAATCACGAGTGACTCGGCTAGGCTAGACCCGGCTGACGCACACTCAATGGAATGTCGGAAATCTCCTGCTATGGTAATTACTCCATTTGGCCCAGGCAACTTCATCTTTAGGTAACTGATGTGACAACTTTCCATGAACTTGTTCAGTGCTGGCCTACCGAGTAACGCGTGATACACACTTTCTAAGTTCACCACTTCAAACTCCAAATTCTCAGTTCGGCAGTTATCTCCGTGCCGAATAACACATCGACTCGGACCTTGCCTATGGGCTCACAAGAAATTCCATGGAAAGTTGTTCTGGTAGCCTGGAGCATGTTCTCCGACATACCCAACTTGCGCATTGTATCCGCATACATGATATTGATGCTGCTGCCATTGTCTATCAGCACCTTGGAGAATCTCACATTGATATTTGGCCCTATGAATGTTGGGTCCAGCACTAGCGCATACGAACCAGGACTTGGCATAAGCTTGGGATGATCCTTGATACTCCAGGTGATTTCTTGATCCGACCAAGGCATATACCTCGTCACTTTGGGCATTACCGCATTCACCTCCATGTATCGGCGCTGCAAACTCTTTCTGTCTGTCTCTTCTGTGATAAACACACGGTAACTCTGATGATGCTCTCTATACTCATTCCTTCCCTCGTTTCCGGGGTACCTCTGATCTGGTTGACGCTGGTCTTCCACTTGATGCACTGCATCCCTTCTCTCATGGTTGTCATACCTCGGCGGAGGGGGAGGCAACATTAACTGTTGCGTGTTCGTTTCGGAGAGCAATTGCTGCAGGGGTAACTCCTGCCGAGGTTGATCATTCCGAGGTGCCTGAGCATTCCCTGAACCACTTTGTTCTATCTTCCTCATCCACTCACATTGCCGAGTCGTGTGAGCCACCGGGTTACTCGGTTTTGGCGTGTGAAATTTACACGGCTGATCCAGCATTGCCTCATAGGTATACCTCGGACAGTCCTTCTTTTCTTGCCACTGTTTCTTCTGCTCTGGCATCCACGTTTTCTTGCCATCGTTCCTTGGAGTCCATTGTTTCCCTCTAGTTTTCTGACATTGGTTGGTTCCTGCATCAGGTTGATCTTGATTCACATCAGTAACTTGTTGCGAACTATACCGGTAATCCGGTCTATCATCTCTTCTTTTACCCCGGTAATCATTCCTCCAGGATGATCCGGCTCCATCTCTCTGGTAGTACTCCTCATTCAACTCGTTTGACACAAGCTTGGGTTGAGTCGGATCACCCAATGCATATGAATCAGCAATCCGGATTGTCTCTGCCAATGTAGTTGGCATATCCCTTTGCAATTGTTGCCATAACATGCTATTGCTATTGCTATTGCCTGTGACTCGATCACACCCTCACATGAGTTTCGCACGGTACACCACCGGGTTAGGAATTCCTGGTCTGTCTCATTCGGTCTCTTCTTGCACATTGCTAGGGTCTGTGGCCTATTCGGCCTCTGATACGTGCTCGAGAAGTTGCTTACAAACATTTCCTCAAAGTCGATCCAACAGTTAATACTTCCGGGCGGTAAATTGTTTAGCCATACCCTTGCTGGCCCTTCCAACATCTGGGGTACATATCTCACAGCCCATCTCAAATTGCCTGTAGCAATTTTCACCGCTGTAGCGTAGTTATTCAACCAATCCTCCGGCTTTGTGCTACCGTCATATGTCTTAGTGCCTCTAGGTAGCTGGAAGTTAGGCACCATAGGTTCCTTCATGATCCGGGGCCCAAAACACGCAGGACCCGGAGGACCTTGACATTCAATTTGCTCCGACCTATAAAGCCGATCCAGCTTCAACCTGGCATCGTCAGGCATCAAATCCCTGCTCCCCAATCTTGACCCTATCACATGATAGTCCGGTCTTGGGTATCCTACGTTCACCATTTCCGAATCACCATCATTATATTTGTCTTGCTCTCGTGGAGCACCTCTCTGTTGCATACCTCGGCCGACACTTTGCTCTTGCCTTGGTATATTCTGCTGCTGCGGTTACCCTGCTCCTGCCGAGTTGTGCTGTCCGGCATTGCCATTTACAGCATTTCCTTGACCGGTATTGCCTTGGTCGCGGTTACCTCGGCCAGCCTCACCTCAGCTCACACTTCATCGATCCACATTTCTGCACTTCTTTTCCTTTCCCTGCCCTTGCCGGGTCATACGGGACTATCTGTTTATTCCTCCTAGCCGAGGTTACTACCTCTTCTCTCCTAGGACCACCACGAGGAGACGATGCAGCTCCAGCGGATTTCTCCAGGTTACCCACCGCCGAATGAACGATTTTGGAGGCCCTAGCTCTCTCCGGGTTAGCCCTGAGCAACTCCTCATTTTGCCTGTTTGTGATCCGAACCAACTCATTGACCCTATCTTGATGTCTCTGGCGGGCTTCACCCGTCAGAACCTCTAATTCGGATGCAGCGGCATCTGCCGCTCTGAGGTTTTTTGCCGGGGTACTATACTTTGGCAGCCCCACGGACAAACAGTTCTCTGATTCCTTAATCCTAGTATCACCTTCTTTCTTCATTTCACTCATGAGGTTTCTCCCCTTTACTTTTACAACATCTACCTTATTTGCCTTTGCATACTCACGCAGTGTCATGTTCAACGACTGCTAAGCCGCGGCTATCTTTTTGGCACCCTCTAGTATTTTTTGCCTAGTCTCCTCTAACTCGGCCTGTGCCTAAGCCGGATCTACTACTGCTGCTACTAGGTTTGCCAAGCTATCCATCGCCTGCTGCAGAACATTCTCTGGCCTCTCTAGAGGAGGTCCTCTACTTTCCCTTGGTGCCTTTGGTGTTACCTCCGGATCTGGTGCCGGATCCTTGCTTGGGCCAGCGCCAGGCGCAGTCATCATCACCTCGGCACGGTCCAGGGAGCGAGTGATACGCGCCCTGTGAACCACGCTAAGGGGTGTCTCGCCTCCCTCGACGACATGTCACGGGTGAACGCATGACACATCGATAGCAACGTAGATCTTGTGCGCGCCGAGCTTGACGAAGAGGTTGTTGCGCGGAAGAGGACGCTTGCCGAAGCAGCCAGCGTTGTAGCTGACAAAGTCCAGCGCTCCAAAGCGCTGAACGAGCCCGGAGACGATGTGTTCACCGGTGTCGATGAAGTTTCCCGTCCGGATCTTCACCCCTGCTAGCGCCACTAGCCCCACGGTGGGCGCCAACTATTGTGGTGGTGTCACGGTAGATGCCATAAATAGGCTAAAGGTGGGTACTAAATGCACTAGGGGAATCCAGGGAGGGATAGTGTGGTGATTCCACACACAGATGCTTTGTATTTGATTCACTTCCACAGATTACAAGTGCTCCTCGAGCTGTATTGGGGAGAGGAGGAAGAAGGGGCTCTCTTACTCTCACCACTAGCTAGCTCTCGTGAACACCCAAGTATAACACAAGCCACTAGAGCTCAAATAGTCAACGACCAACCCCTTCTATAGAGGCCCTAGCCCTCCTTATATAGGGGTGGCTAGATCTCCAATTAGGGCATACGTGGAGGCATATTCCAAGGAATATGCCTCCTCCCAAAATAGTAAGCCGAGCGGGTTTCTTTTGCCCAACGTCATCCATGCAGAGGCTACGTGAGCCTCTGTGGCGCCTGCGTCATCCGACACAGGCATCGTCACCCTTGTCGGCCACACCTCGATGGTCTTGGCCTCTGTCCGCTTCGCTCACGCTCTGCATACAGTGGTCACCCTTTGACCAGCAAGATACCTTCCTTCTCTTACAATCTTGATATAACTTGGATCGTACCTAGTTGATCCGGCCACACCAGTAACTGCATATAAGTTAGATTCATCTTACCGACATACGGCATAAGTCGGTTGAGACCCAGTTAGGTGGACATCCCCTGGTCCGGGTTACTCCGTGATTCGGCCTGCCTTGAGGTGACTCGGCCAGCACTCGCTTTGACCTTGCCGTACCTTGGCTATCTTGGCCTTTATACCCCGGTGTGACCCTACCCAGGGGTATCCCCCCAATGGTATCGATGTTTACATCAGCTTTGCTGAACCTGTCCCACCCACCCTAGCGGCGATGATAGAGGTAGGAGAAATTTCTGGATCCCCTTTGTCCGTGGAGGCGGCAGCGTTCCGGATCTCATAAAACCCTAATCCCACCCAGCCCGCACTAGTTGCGGAGATAGTGGAGAAATCCGAGCCTGAAGAAGACCTAGCGGTCCAAGTCGAATATGGAGTGGATCTCCTTGGAGAGGCCGAATCCCAGATCGACCCGACCGCTAAAGTTGAAATCCAGGAGGAGCATATCAACGACACTGATTCCGGCTCTGATGACGCTGGGACAGACAAGCCTTTCCTAAGGTATACGCTGTGATGTATGATAATGCAAAACTCAAGCGTAGACGCAATTCTCGAGACCATCAAAAGTTTCAACGAAGCTGATCGCGAGAGCCGCAGGTACCTCAGGAAGCACGCGTCGCACTTCGTCGGGTATGTAGGATCCGGATCCGGCTCTGCCGACGCTGGAGACAACACCGACTCTATGCTGGAGGCAATTGGAACAAACGCCAACGTACCCACATCCTCAGATGAATCAATGACGTCAGCCTATTTCCGAAAGTTCTCCGCGGAATATGAAGAGGAGTATAGCTCCAAAGCTGCAGAGGAAGGAGAAGCCATGGATGTGAAGGGAATATGCCCGAGAGGCAATAATAAAGTGGTTATTATCTTATTCCATGTTTATGATAAATGTTTATTTTACATGCTAGAATTGTATTGATTCAGAAACATCAATACATGTGTGTTTAATAAACAAAAAGGGTTCCTAGTCATGCCTCTCTTATAGACTAGCTTGTTGATTAACAAGATGATCAAGGTTTCCTGATCATGGACATTAGATGTTGTTAATAACAAGGTCACACCATTGGTGGAATGATGTGATGAACATTCATCCGAAGTATAGCATTACGATCAAGTCATTATGTTTATATTGCTATAACATCATACGAAGTAATCTTTATCCTTAGACCATGAGATCATGTTAATTGCTAACACCGGAAGAGTATCTTGATAACATCAAACGTAACAGGGTGACTATAAAGGTGGGTTCAGTGCTACGAAAGTGTTATGTTGAGGCTCATGGATCAAGAGTGGTATTTGTCCATCCCGATGACGGATAGATATACTCTGGGCCCTCTCGGTGATATCACATTGAAATAGCTTGCAAGCAAGTGATGTGATCACTAGAATGTTATATCACGGGAACGAGAAAAGCGTGCATGTCAGTAACAAGATCAAACTAGGTATGGAGATACCGATGATCGAATCTCGGACATGTAATATATCACGGGACAAAGGGATTTATTTACTAGCGTTAAAGGTTCTCACGATCACAGGAGTCATCGTTGAATGTGTAGGAGTCAGTATGGATCTCCAGGTCCCGCTTCTGATTATTGATCTGAGAGGGGTCTCGATCATGTCTGCATTATTCGTGAACCGTAGGGTGACACACTTAAGGGATACCGACACCATTTGGAGCAAATATGTTTCAGATAAAGATTTAAGAAAGCTGAATTATTTCAATAGACACCAAACTGCTTTGGGTGAAATTGCTGAAATTGGTTCTGCATGTAATATTGAAATGTTGCAGGGGGTTTTATGTGAATGTTTGTTAATTAAAGTAATTAAAAAAATTCTGAATAAAAATAATAAAAGAGTTTTATTAAATGAGAGAGCATTAAATTTGGAGAAATTTAATGCATTTAAAGTGGAGACTTTAAAAGAGAATGTGAAGGGGCAAATTTATGTGGAGGGAGTTACCACCACATGAATGGAGGAGGTGAAGGGTCACCTCCTCCATGTGTCGGACATGAAGGAGGGGCACCCCCCCTCCTCCTATAAAAGGCCACCCCCTCCTCACTTCTCAGACACACCTCCTTGTGAAGGATATCTCTCCCCCTCTAGTATTATTTCCCCATGGTCTCGGATTAGCGAGATACATGTTCCCGGTGGCTTTATCTGGAAAGGAGTTGCTGCTTCTGCTGCTTTGCTGGAGCGAGGGACGGAGGTTGTCGGGGTACTGGACGTGTGTGTGATCACGGATGCACCGCTGCTTTGCGGTGCTGGACTTGGTGGTGGTGGAGCCGGACCTGCTGGACTTCATCACGATCTTGAGATCGGCAAGTGTATGACTACATCAACCACGAGTTCCTACTCGTTAACAAAGCTCCTTGTCTACGAGGGTAAGTTCTCGTTGGATGTATGTCCACCCGTTGCTTTGTACCTAGTAGATAGATCTTGGCGTGTAGTTCACACCGTAGGAAATTTTTTGTTTTCTATGCTACGGACCCAACAGTGGTATCAGAGCCTGATCTATGCATAGGTGCTTTGCACGGGTAGTACACGTATGTTGATATGTGGGCGATGATGATCATGTTATTGCATCTTATATGTATTTTGGATATTGGTGGCATAGTGGGATGAAGCGGCCCGGACCAACCTTACATGTCATCGTACATGAGACCGGTTCCACGACTGACATGCAACTAGTTTTGCATAAGTGGCTGGCGGGTGTCTGTCTCTCCTACTATAGTCAAAATATGATTTACAACGAATTGCTAATAATTTGGTTATCCTCGTTGTGGTTCATGTTCATAGGTAAGAACGGTTCTATCTCCGAAAGCCCTAAGCCACGTAAAACTTGCAATTGATAAATTAGAGGCGTCTAGTTTAGATCGTTGCTGGGCTAGTGTATTGATATGGTATTGTTGTAAGTAGATGTATGATAGATACTCTTACAACACACTCAACGTGTAAGTTCCATAGACCTTGGCCTTACACACAAAGGAATGATAGAGATCATACCACGATGCAAATGATAGAGATCAAATGCATGGACCATATCATCTCACTTTACAAATTAGATGTTAGCATCTTATACTGCTAGTTTGGCGCTTTCTGTAGCATTGTAAGATGATCCCTCATTTAGATATCAAGATAAAAATGTGTTCTTCCTTAAGTATGCACCATTTTGTGGATCGTGTTTCGACACATCACGTGATGATCAGGTGTACTCGACTCTATGCTTTCATACAAACGGGTGTAAGACAGTTTTACACATGCGAGTACTAAGGTTCTTACTTGGCGAGCCTAGCATGTACAGACATGGCCTCAGAACATGGACTGAAAGGTTAAGCATGAGTCATATAGTTGATATGATGCCCATATAGATGCTCGCTTTTGAAGCTACATCAACTCACGTGATGATCGGACTTGGTATAGTGGATTTGGTTCATGTAATCACCAAAAAGGCACGAGGGATGTCGTTTTTGAGTGGGAGTTCATTTCTAATTTGGATTAGTCGAACCAAATTTGTCATAAATTAAATCAAAGTGAATTTGCATAGTTTGTTGTAGTCATTGGCATTCGTTTTCTACCGTATGCTTAGTTTTTATTTGAGATAATAGAACTATAGAATTCTGGATATTTACTTTACGAACTGGTATCGTATTGTTTTGAATGTCAATTTAAAGTTTAGAAGTCCTATTGCAAACTTTCAGAAAACTCTATTACTCCATGAAGATTAATAAGTAGTAGTAAATCAAGAGTAAGAATTCCAATGTTAGTATCTAAAGTATCATGTTTGCCTCCATGATTATTGATATTCAAAAGGTTGTTTTAATATCAAGATTATATTGGAGCTGGAAATTGTTTCAGAAACCATCATGTGTGAAAGATATTGTGATATCTGAAACAATGTTTTTGGTTGCATTATGATAGAGTATAATTTAGCAAAATACATGTTCTCATATTGTATGAGAATTTGTGAAGGATAGAGATGCTAGGCATCCGAATCTACCAAAAAGGTTTTGGGAACTAATATTATACTCGTGATTCTTCCTTATAGGCTATAGTAGCTTGATCATGAAAGTTGTCATGATAAGGATGAATAGAAGATGTAAGTAAAATGTTTACTACACTAATAGATTACTAAAGAATGGATTTTTGAAAGAATGCCAAACATTTGATGATGGCGATCCACTTCAAAGTGCAAGTCCAAAGGTATTAGTATTTGACTATATATGCTTTGTACTATGTGTCATGTGAATGACACCACTATTGATGTTGATAGATTCTTTTAAAAGAAAAAGGAATTGCTGAAAGAGAATCTATAAAAATATTTGGCAGAAAATATAAGGTTGGAGATGTCCAATTTGGGTATATAGAAGATATACATGTTATGGTTGTATTCCTTGCTTGTTAAAAAAATGTGGTTCTTAGGTATTGGATACCGAATTGGTTGGTATGATGTGTCATACAGGACAACGTAATTCATGAACTACAATGGCCTAAGTAAACCAGCAAGAGAATGAGTGATGATGTTCATCGAAAACAAATAAAGTGTTATTGTGTTTTTCGTTGTCATCAAACCAAGCCTTCAAGATTTGTTTAAATAATTTTTATTTTGTTCCGGTATCATGAGAACAATGGCTGTTCAAATAATTACCATATTCCATAAAGTATGGATGAACTTTTACAAGTCTAGTTGGAGAAATCACATCCATAAACACTATTGCTAAAATGTCGCAAGACAAATGATTGAAAGATCACTTATGAAGTGACATCGCTGTTTAAATTATATTTGAAAGAAAACATGAAGAAACTCCATGTTGATGGATTTTTGGAGTCTTTGATTTTGATCAATTGACGCATGTGAGACTTTCCTCAAGATAATTGAAACTCCGTCCATAGGCCAGAGAGGAACGGATGACTAGCTTATTGGAAATTGTGCATGCTGATGTGCATAGTCCATTATGTGTAGCCATATGCGATGGATCTTTTTTCTTCATATGCTTTCTCCAAAAATTTGAGTGAATATATCTGTATATTTACTTAATAAGGAAGAAGTATGAAACATTTGAAAGTTGTTCAAAGACTTTCAAGATGAAGTGGAAAATCATTGTAACAAGAAAATAAAGAGTTTATGATTTGATCATAAAGGAAGATATTTGAGTTACATGTTTAGCAAAAACACCTAAGACTTGAGGAATTGTTCCATGATTTGTGTTTCCCGATAAACCATAGGAGTATGGCATATTCGAGAGATAAAATCAAACATTGTTAGACATGGTAAGATCAAGGGTGTCATTTATAAAACTGCCATTATGTTTTAAGGATTGAGGCTTTAGAGACTATCGCTTTTACACTGAAAAGAGCACCATCGTGATTCGTTGAAATGACACCATATGAGTTATGGTTTGGGATAAAACCCGAATTGTCTTTTCTTAAATTTTGGTATGCTATGCATAAGTAAAATGTTTACAACCAAAGTCGGATAAGCACGTCTTTGTAGGTTATCCCAAAGAATTTGTTGGGAATTTCTCCATAACACCAAGGACAAAAGAGTTTGTTACTTGGAACATCAAATTTCTTGAGAAGGAATTTTTCGTGAAAAGTTAAGTGGGAGGACAATAGAACTTTGATAAGGTTGTTGAACCTTAGCTATATGTGCTAAGTAGCGCAGCGCCGGAAAGTGTCCCGGTGGCGGCCACAATGCTCATGGCTCTCGTGATTACAAAAGGTGTGATCTCGGAGATTAAAGTTCCTATAGAACTGTGTGGGTCGGTAAGAATCAAATAGTAAGATTTGATAAGCAAGTCGTTATTGTTTTGACAATGATGAACCGACTACATGCAAAGAAGCGATGATGGGCCCTGACTCCATAAAATGACTAGAAGTCATAGAATCCGTGATAGTATCCATACACGAGAAATCAAGTTTCTGAACTTGGAAGACCCTCCGGAAAGGCGTGAAGCCTATCGGTCGTGTTTGGATCTATAAAGAAATAGACATGGATGTTTGACATCTATGAAATAGTCGACATGTCGGAAAGAAGTTTACGGCAATGTTCAAGGAGTTGACTATGACAAGATATGATCTTTCATAGCGATATATAGTCTTGACGAATTAATGTAGCAACCACTACATATAATTTGGCATATGGTAGTTAAATAAACAAATTAAGGTTCTTCTAATAGAACGGTAACCTAGGACATGTACATGACATGGTCCGAAGGGTTTTGTTAATTCAAAGGGTGCTAAAAGGGCATGTAAACTTCAATAGTTGAAGTAAGCATAGCGGAGTTGGAATCTTCACCATGATGAAACTGTTAAAAGAGTTTAAATTCATCGGAGATGATGAAGATGCTTGCATTTGCAAGAAATTAAGTGGGAGCGCTGAGACATATTTCTAATACATTATGTAGAGGACATATTGTTGATTGGAAATGATGTATCTTGAATTGACACAAGTTAAGGATTTCATTAAAATAAGATTTCGATGAAAGACTTGGGCAAACCCAGAATATTAGGCATCAATATCTATATGGATAGATTAAGGCGCTAATATGGTTGTGCTGTATATACATATATAAGATATTGAAAGGGTTCAATATGAGATATTGAAAGGGTTCAATATGGAAACAACAAGAAAGGTTCTTGCTGCATGGAAAGAATTGTATTCAGATTCAAGTGTTTCAACACTTGGTGAGTAAAATCTCATGAAGATTCTGATCGATTATACCATGATATGTATATATCCAGAATGTCCTATGCTCTAAATGTTATGAGCATATATCAGAATGATTCATAAGATGATCATTGGACAATAGTAAAGATATTCTTATGAGCTTTGGAAGAACTAAGAATATATCATGTATAAGTCAAATGGTTAAAGGTAGTTCATTGTAAAGTGTTACATTGATACTAGTTTTGTCACAAGATACAAATTAAATTTATCTCAATTTAGACTATGGGTGGCACAATATAATGGAAAGGATGTTCCATGATGGATTTGGATGAGTTCCAAAGTTGAGATATTGTGATGGATACTACAACAAAAGGCTAAGTATATAGCTGCTATAGTAGCAGCGAAGGAGGGCATTTGTGTTAAGTAGTTTGTTATCAAACTAGGTGTGGTTCAAAGTGGGCTAATACTATGAAGATATATTGTGTGACAATAATATCAACATATTTTGAGCCGAACGAACTAAAGGTCTCACCAGAGGACCAAATTTATACAATGCCATCTCATTTGAGAATGAGTGATGCTTAGAGACGCAAAGACATGCAAATACACACGGATCTGAAACTGTCACATCCGGAGATTATGTTAACCACTAGCAATAGCGTATATGCAACACCAGAAAGCCATGAGTGTTCAATGCGCAAAGTTTTTCAAACTAGATTATTGACTCTAGTGCAAGTGGGAGACTGAAGGGAATATGCCCGAGAGGCAATAATAAAGTGGTTATTATCTTATTCCATGTTTATGATAAATGTTTATTTTACATGCTAGAATTGTCTTGATTCAGAAACATCAATACATGTGTTTTTAATAAACAAAAAGGGTTCCTAGTCATGCCTCTCTTATAGACTAGCTTGTTGATTAACAAGATGATCAAGGTTTCCTGATCATGGACATTGGATGTTGTTAATGACAATGTCACACCATTGGTGGAATGATGTGATGAACATTCATCCTAAGTATAGCATTACGATCAAGTCATTATGTTTATATTGCTATAACATCATACGAAGTAATCTTTATCCTTAGACCATGAGATCATGTTAATTGCTAACACCGGAAGAGTATCTTGATAACATCAAACGTCACACCGTAACAGGGTGACTATAAAGGTGGGTTCAGTGCTACGAAGTGTTATGTTGAGGCTCATGGATCAAGAGTGGGATTTTTCCATCCCGATGACGGATATATATACTCTGGGCCCTCTCGGTGATATCACATTGAAATAGCTTGCAAGCAAGTGATGTGATCACTAGAATATTATATCACGGGAACGAGAAAAGAGTGCATGTCGGTAACGAGATCAAACTAGGTATGGAGATACCGATGATCAAATCTCGGACATGTAATATATCGCGGGACAAAGAGATTTAGTTACTAGCGTTAAAGGTTCTCACGATCACAGGAGTCATCGTTGAATGTGTAGGAGTCAGTATGGATCTCCAGGTCCCGCTTTTGATTATTGATCTGAGAGGGGTCTCGATCATGTCTGCATTATTCGCGAACCGTAGGGTGACACACTTAAGGGATACCGACACCATTTGGAGCAAATATGTTTCAGATAAAGATTTAAGAAAGCGCTGGAATTATTTCAATAGACACCGAAACTGTTTCGGGTGAAATTGCTGAAATTGGTTCTGCATGTAATATTGAAATGTTGCAGGGGGTTTTATGTGGATGTTTGTTAATTAAAGTAATTAACAAAATTATGAATAAAAATAATAAAAGAGTTTTATTAAATGAGAGAGCATTAAATTTGGAGAAATTTAATGCATTTAAAGTGGAGACTTTAAAAGAGAATGTGAAGGGGCAAATTTATGTGGAGGGAGTTACCACCACATGAATGGAGGAGGTGAAGGGCCACCTCCTCCATGCGCCGTCCATGAAGGAGGGGCACCCCCTCCTCCTATAAAAGGCCACCCCCTCCTCACTTCCCAGACACACCTCCTTGTGAAGGATCTCTCTCCCCCTCTAGTATTATTTCCCCATGGTCTCGGATTAGCGAGATACATGTTCCCGGTGGCTTTATCTGGAAAGGAGTTGCTGCTTCCGCTGCTTTGCTGGAGCGAGGGACGGAGGTTGTCGGGGTACCAGACGTGTGTGCGATCACGGATGCACCGCTGCTTTGCGGTGCTGGACTTGGTGGTGCTGGAGCCGGACCTGCTGGACTTCATCACGATCTTGAGATCGGCAAGTGTACGACTACATCAACCATGAGTTCCTACTCGTTAACAAAGATCGTTGTCTACGAGGGTAAGTTCTCGTTGGATGTATGTCCACCCGTTGCTTTGTACCTAGTAGATAGATCTTGGCGTGTAGTTCACACTGTAGGAAATTTTTTGTTTTCTATGCTGCAGACCCAACAGGATGAAGGATCCGGGGAACACTCTCCCAAAGCGTAGGATGACATGGAAATCGGAGATAACCCTGAGATCCAGAGGTCCGAAAGTACCGATCAGAGCTTGACTCCGGGAAACGGACCCAAAGCCGTGTTTGCTACCGGCGTTGCCAAGAAGGCAAAGAAGAAGAACAAGACCCCGGTGAAAGAACCTCTTGCAGAGGGGGTAATTGCCAGGAATATGAGGAAGACTCGGATGGAGCGCTTATCCTAGACGAGCCCAAAAAAGAAGAACCGGTGGATGGACACGTAATCACTGAAGGTGCATGTAAATTCATCGATGCTGCATTAACCACACCTATTCCTATAGCTGTAAAACTTACTACTGAAGAACTGGACGAGAGGGCACAGGCCATAGAAGCGCATCGTCAAGTACTCCTCGATGAAGCCAAAAACATTGAGGAGGAAAAGAAACGCATAGCATCTGCGGAGAAGTACAACTCCAGGCAAGACCAGGAAGCGTCATACTAATGACAACCAATTCCCGCAGATCCACGCCGTCCTTTTCGGAGAAGAGATGGGGAAGCCTCGAAAAGATAGAAAAGGGGATTGGGTGTATCCAACCCCAGTACAGAATACCGTGGCGGCCCGAGAGATTCTATCGGGTAATCCAGGCCCGGAGGAGATCCAGTTGGGAATCAAACTACTCAACAAGGGACTGGAGCAGCAAAAGGTTGCCATGTCGCACAAACCCGGCATGGGCTGACGTAAGACCCTAGCGTGTTCCGGAGCAGCATCGCCGTTCAGATCGCAGAGAGGACAATTACTCAAGAACCGGATCTTCGGGACAGCACCACAAAGCTGCCCGTGACTGGCGTGAAGTCAACCTAGTCACAGAGCAAGAGGCAATTTCTGCACTGAATCCGAGGAACCCGCCCCGGCGAGAGTCGAAAGACCGCAGTGACTATGATAAAGAGAAACGTGGGGAGGAGGATCGACAAAAAATGCCACCTCCTAGACATGAAAGCCGTCTGAACAACGAACGAAGGAACGACGAACACCGTGCCGAGACAAGCCGGTAGGGGGCTTGCCACAATGAAGACCCTCCTCGGAACCGGAATAATGACGTTCCGGATGGAGGCCAGCGATCAGCCGGAAATCACCCACCTGCTCCACCCTCTCCACAAAGTGGCCATCACAACCCCCCCCCAGGGAGGCAATGGAGGGCATCATGGTGGAGGAGGTGGTGGCAGAAGCCGAAGTTCGGCTCCAAGGCACCGCAGCCACAGCCGACACTCGGGACGATCTCTATCCCCGAACGACGCAAGGCACGAGATCAACTCCAACATAGAGGCGCGGCGCTATGAAAATGATGATATATACGTGGGCCCAAAATGCTTTGGACCATGCATAAGAGCCACAAGATTCCCGGGAGGATTTTCCATCTCACGACATATCCAAACCTACGACGACATTGCTCGGCCAGATACCTGGTTACAGGATTTCTTCCAAGCTTGTTGCATTGCCAAAGGCGGAAACAGCCTGGTCGTAAACCCGATATCTCCCACTCATGTTGCGGAAGATGGCACGATCATGGCTTAATGAACTTCCGGAGAACACCATCCACAACTAGTATGACATGCAAAGTGTGTTCTTTCAGAATTTCGAAGGCACATACCGGAGGACCTGTACGATCGGGGACCTACAGCGTTGCACCCAGAAAGCCGGAGAAACTTGCCAGGATTATCTCGGACGATGGATAGACACCAAGAACTCCTGTGAAGGAGTAAATGATCAAACTGCGATTGAAGCTTTCATTACAGGTCTCCCAATTGGTTTGTTACATCCTCGCTTGAAGTGCGACAAAGTCACTGATTTGGGAGAGATGATAGAAACATCGAGCAAGTATACAGATGCTGACGATGCAGAGGGATTACTCAACACCCTAGCTGTGCCACAGTCGGCAAAACAACCAAGGCAACAAGCTCAGAAGCGCAAAAATACCTCAGAAGAGGAACCTAACACGGAAACGGCAGTGGTTACTGCTACTTTCGGGTCTGGAGGACGAGGAGAACACGGGGGAGGCCGCGGGCGTGGCCGTGGGACTTCTAGAGTTCAAGGTAGAGGAGACCATCAATGAGGCAAAACCTACACTTGGGCCCACATTGCCAATAACCCATGTGTGCATCACTTAGACGCCAATGGGGGCTCGTGTCACACAAACGCCGAGTGTTGTTTCAATGACGACATTAAAAGAGATGATATCGCTGGCTACAGAACTAAGCGGAAAAAGGGAAAGAAGAATCCCGAAAAGGATAAAGAGACCAAGGAAGATTCCGACATGGAGGAAGCCGATGCTTCAAATCCCAGGCCGGAAGGGAGGAAAAATTTTCCAACCAAAAAATACACTTATGTCACCTTCCTCGGTTCTCAACCAGCAAAGGTCAAGTAAGCAGTTCTACATGAGCTCAACACAACAGTTCCGGCTGTCCCCAATACCTGGACTGGTCGGAAGTGGCAATCACATTTGACCGCGCTGATCATCCGCCTAAGCTACACATGTGAGGAAAATACGCCTTAATCGTCAATCCACTTATTGACGGTTATGGTTTCTCCAAGACCCTCATGGACGGTGGCAGTAGTATCAATATTCTCTATGTCGAAATGCTACGCCGGATGAAGATCTCGGAGACCCAGCTGAACCATAGCTCTGTGATTTTTCACGGAGTTGTCCCATGAAGACAAGCTAATTCCCTAGGAGAAATCACTTTGGATGTTACCTTTGGAACTCCAAAGAAATATCGGACGGAGGCACTTTCCTTCGAAGTGGTCCCGTTCAAGAGCGCGTACCATGCTATATTCGGACGTCCGGCTTACTGGGCTTCTATGGCTCGTCCATGTTACATTTAAAATATGATGAAAATTCTAGGTCTCAACGGCGTAATCACAATCAGGGGACACCCGAAGAAAGCGCGAGAATGCAAGGATGGAAATGCTGCCTTTGCTGAAGTCGTGCTACACGCCCAGGAGTACCAGGAGATCAAGAAGAGCATAGATCCGTCCGAGATGCCCGCAACGAAGAATGAGGTGACAAAGCCGAATCTGGAGTTCAAGGCATCAAAAGAGACGAAGAAGACGCCGTTGAAGGATGATGACCCCTCCAAGGTGACCCAGATAGGCGTAGGCCTAGATAGCGCATAGGAAAGCGCGCTCATCAAGTTCCAGAAAGAAAATCAAGATATCTTTGCATGGCAGCCGTCTGACATGACTGGAGTACCTAGGGAACTTGCCGAGCACTCTTTAAATGTAAACCCGAATGCTAAACCCGTCAAACAGTCCTTACGATGTTTCGGCAATGAAAAGCGTAAGGCAATAGCTAAGGAATTAGCGCGGCTCAAGTTAGCCGAATTCATAGAAGAGGTCATCCACACTGAGTGGTCGGCCAATCCTGTAATGGTCCCTAAAAAGGACACCACTGATTTAAGGATGTGTGTTGATTATACTGCCTTGAACAAGGCTTGTCCAAAAGATCCGTTCGCTTTGCCTAGGATTGATCAAGTTATCGATTCTATGGCAGGCTCGTAACTCCTCTGTTTTTTCGACGCATATTCCGGTTATCACCAAATCCGGATGAAGGAATCTGACAAAGTCAAAACCTCATTCATAACCCCTTTCGGAACCTTCTATTTTGTTACGATGCCTTTTGGGCTAAAGAACGCAGGAGCTACCTACCAGCGCACGATGTAGCATTGCCTCCACGAGCAACTCGGACGCAATGTACATGCATACGTGGATGATATTGCGGTGATGTCCAAAAAGAAGGAAACGCTGATTTCCGACATGTAGGAAACGTTCGCCAATCTACGAAAATATAACATCATGCTTAATCCGAAGAAATGCTTCTTTGGAATTCCAGCCGAAAAATTTAGGCTTCATCGTGTCTCAAAGAGGCATAGAGGTGAACCGAGACAAAATCAAGGCTATACTCAATATTTCTAGGCCAACTCGCCTAAAGGACGTACAAAGACTAACTGGTTGCATCGCTGCAGTCAGTCGGTTTGTAAGCTGGCTTGGTGAAAGAGCCACACCATTATACAAACTCTTGAAAAAGACCAAAGATTTTGTGTGGACCAACGAAGCTGAAGCTGCGCTACGAGACCTGAAGAAAGTACTCTCATCTGCTCCTATCCTTGCTGCACCAGAACCACAGGAACCGATGTTGCTCTATCTTGCTGCGACAAACAAAGTCATTAGTATTGTCATGGTGGTGGAGAGACCGGAGGAAAATCAGGAACACTTGGTGTAGCGCTCGACTTACTTTGTCAGCGAGGTCCTGACAGAATCAAAACAGCGGTATCCGCACTATCGAAAGCTGTCTTACGGTGTTTTCTTAGCATCTCGTAAGCTACGACACTATTTTCAAGAACATCCAACTACCATGGTGAGCACAACTCCCACGAGGGATATAATCAACAACAGTGACGCCACAGGACGCGTCGCCAAATGGGGCATCGAGCTTTCTGCTTTCGATATTGAGTATAAACCCCAGACAACAATCAAATCCCAAATCCTTGCCGACTTTGTTGCTGATAGGACAGAGACGAAGGAGAATATGACCCTCCCTGAGTCGGAATATTGGACCCTATACTTTGATGGGTCTAAGGCTCAAGGGGGATCGGGGGCTGACGTGGTGCTCAAATCACCCCAAGGAGATAAACTTCTATACGTGTTGCAGATCCACTTCACAGCGACAAACAATATTGCCGAGTATGAAGCACTGCTACACGGAATTCGGATCGCTAAGTATATCGGCATCCGATGATTGATGTGTTATGGAGATTCAGATCTTGTTGCTCAGCAAGTGTCGGATATTTGTAACGCAAATAAACACATGGCAGCATATAAAGCTGTCGTGGATGATTTATCTAAATCGTTCGAAGGGTTTGAGGTTCAACACATCCCTCGAGCAGAAAACAAGGAAGCAGATGCATTATCTCGGATAGGCTCTGCATGGAAAGAGGTCCCAGATGGCGCTTTTTTAGAGCACCTCAAAGTTCCCTCAGTAAAGGGAGTGGATGAGGAATATCCGACCAAATCTGACTCACCTCTAATAGCAGTCCTAGCTGTAATTCCCAGCTGGACTCAACCTTACCATGATTATCTGGTAGATGGCAAATTAACCGAAGACGAGGTTCTGAGCCGGCATATTATCCGACGAGCGAAAGCCTATACTATAGTTGAAGGTGAGCTCTATAAGCGGAGTGTTTCTAGGGTTTTTCAGCACTGTGTATCTCTAGAAGAAGGAGTGGAGATCCCAAGGGAAATCCACGAATGCGAGTGTGGTCACCATGCTGTAGCCAAATCTTTAGTGGCAAAAGCTTTTAGACATGGATTTTTCTGGCTTACAGCTCAGGCAGATGCCGAACGGCTAGTCAAGATGTGCAAAGGCTGCCAAAAGTACGGCAAACAAGCTCATGTTTCGGTTGATCAGTTGCGAACAATATCTATAACATGGCCTTTTGCGGTCTGGGGGATTGATATGGTAGGACCGTTTAGACATGCTCCAAGTGGATTAACTCACCTCTTAGTGATGGTGGATAAATTCACCAAATGGATTGAGGCTAAACCCGTCACTAGTTGTGATGGAGCAACAGCCAAAATATTTGTCGAGGATGTTATAATCCTGTATGGCTATCCGCATAGTATTATCACGGACAATGGGAGTAATTTCTCTATGGGAGAATTGGCCGAATTCTGCAACGAACAAAATAACCGGCTTGACATTGCATCAGTCGTACGTCCACAGGCTAACGGACAAGTCGAAAGAGCAAATGGTTTAATCCTACAAGGCCTAAAACCGAGACTCGAAGCACCACTACAATGTGCTGCGGGGGCTTGGCCAGACGAATTACCCTCTTTAATATGGAGTTTGCGAACAACTCCGAACAGGTCAACCGGATACACACCTTTCTTCTTGGTCCATGGCGCAGAAGCAGTTCTTCCTAGTGATTTAATTCATACTTCTCCTAGAGTGGCCGCTTATATCAAAGAAGATGCCGAGATTTCTCGACAAAAAGATCTCGACTTAGTCGAAGAAGTTCACGTCGTTGTTGAAATGAGATCAACAGCCTATCAGCAGAAGTTACGCAAGTATCATACCCAGAGAGTCAGAAACAGATCTTTCAATAAAGGTGATTTGGTTCTCCGGCTTGTGCAACAAAGAAAGCACAAACTTTCCCTAGTATGGGAAGGGCCCTTTTTAGTTAGTCGAGTATTGCATAATGGTTCGTACTACTTAACTAACATGAGGCCAGTCAAAGAAAGACATGCTACTAAGAATAGAAAGAGAGCTAGAGGCAGTACAAATCCGGATGAATTAGACATACCATGGAATATTGCTCAGCTACGTCCCTTTTATTCTTCGTTTATCCTTCTTTGTAATCATACATATGTACATGCTCTGTGAGAAATAAAAGTATTGGTTGCCTCAAGTTTTTTCTGAGAAGTTCTTACCATCTTATTTCTGAATGATCATGTCATAGTCGAAAATCCTAGAATACTTGAAAGTACTTTATGCTCATGTTTGTTCTGGTTTAGATTTCCGATTCTAAAAATGCTACCTTCCGGTATAACTCTAAAGTTTCTAGTCTATACTTTGGTTATTTGTATGATTGCCGGATGCAGGTATTTTCCGAGTAGTGAATTGTTGGTACTAGAAGCCGGCTTTGTTTCCGAGTTTAAACTGGTTTAGCAATGGATCTCCATTGCTCGGCAAAGTTTCCGTGCAGAAGGTTTAGCTGGCTCACGAAAGGGACGAGGCGGAAAGCCAGATAAACAATAAGTATAGACGAAAAAGTATAAGTGCTTATGTAAACATTTCAGGCACACAAAAATTTAAAGCCAAAAGTGCTAAATAGATCAGAAGCTTAGCACTAGCAAAATTATAGTACTGCATATTTTACAGACCCATAATGTTTCTCGGAATAATACAATTGTTTCTGGTAAACTATGGTGCAGGAGAAGAGCTAGGTGCTGTTGGCTCGCTGGATGCATCGGCCTCGGTTTGATAACGATCCGAGATGTTCAGATCCGGTACGGTCTGTTCATTGTCGGAAAGTTCAGCTGCTTCTTCTGGAGGTGGGGGCGGTGTATCCACACGAGTGAAGAAGGGAGTGTCGTAGCTGGTTAAGTCAGCCACGCGACACCCATATCCGGCGCAGGAGTCCATGATGGCACTGATATCTTGCTCCTGGCCGTCTTCATCCACCTTGCAGTACCCTCTGGTCACTTGCCATATCTCCATGTTTCCATGGTGGCTCATGACCATGGTTAGAGCGTTCTGCGCCGCGGATCACGCGTAGGACATGTTCCAGTCCTGAAAGAGCTGCGGCATCTCCTTCGCCTGGTCTCGCACCTGAAAGTCTGACATGCTGTGCATGTCTGGAATCCTGAGAGCTTCGCCAATATCCTCCATGGATTGGCGGAAGTCATGAAGTAAATCACCGACTTGGGTAAGTCGGTGGGTGCGAAGCTCGGTGGAGGCAGAGTCCGTCAAGTTAAGAGGACCTATACATATAACACAAAAGTGGTTAAGAAAATCCGACATCAAAAAAGTCGAAGAATATACACAAGTCAGAAAGTTGGAAACATACCGAAGATGATGTTGTCAAATTTGGTCTTCTCTTCTCGAAGACTCCGGAGTTCAGCCCAGAGTGCCTCGGAAAGGTCCTTCTCTCTGCATAGCTCGTTGTTGAGATCCGAGATTCTCTGATCTTGAGCCGCAATCTTACAATCACGCTCATCAGTAGCCATGGAGGAAGATTCGAGAACTTGAGCGATGCTCTTCTCATGATCCACCTTAAGCTTATCCAGCTCTTGGCAAAGTTCTTTGTTCTCCACCACCAAGGTTGTGAGGTTCTCGGCCTCTTCAATCATAGCGCAGGACTATTTTACCCGTGCTGTAAGTCAAAAAGAACAACAGTTCAGTAAAAAAATATTCGACTATGAAAACACAAAGAAAAGATTTGAGTCTCGGAATGTTTACCTTCAGCCTCATCCTTGGAGACCTTTAGCTCAGCATTTTCAAGCCAAAGAGCTTTGATCTCTCTCCACTTGTTGCAGATGTTCTTCAACAAATCTTGGTTATATGAATTAACTTTCTGTAAGTCAGAATACCCAGAGTCAGAAGTCTACTGAATACTCGGGCTAATATTGTTACTAATATCAGCACGAGCCTTGGGGGCTACACTAGTTCATTCTTTGGCATCCTAAGGAAGCATAAACTCGGATTTTATATCCTACTTGATGCTTGGGGGCTAGAAGATATGATATAAAGTGCAATAAAGAAAATCGTAAGTTGGAATTCTGACTTACATGATGTTCATGTGTGAGCTTGCTCAGACACATGTTCACCTTGGTGGTAACCTTCTCGGCGAGGGTGAGTGGAATAACCGGAGGTGGTGGAAGCACACCAGCTCTAAGTCCCTCGTCGTGAAGGCGATTTTGTTCAATAAGGTCGGAGTCCTTGATGTCTTCCGCCTCTTGTGCTTCTTCTTCGGCAGAGAGATTTCTCTTCTCTAGGCATTGCCGGGCCAGAAACTGGATTTCTTCTACAGATTTCCGAGACAAGCCAAATTTGGCAAGTCCCGGATTGTACAGGAGGTTTTCGGCAAAGGTCTCTGCCGAGGGATCATTACCCAAAGAGGGTTCACCCATATCTAAACCTGAGCCACCCGTGGTGGTGTCAGTCTGCGACTCAAGGGTCGCTGGCCCCGTAGTAGGAGCCGGATCTTCTGCGACAACCGGCGACAGAGTAATCACCGGCATTGTAGAGGGTTGTGGGGCAGGAGTCGGAGGAGCCACGGCAGGAGAAGCTATGGTCAGATTTGTCTGCCGCAAGGGCTTCGAAGAAGTTCCCTTCCCCTTGCCCTTGATGAGTTGTTTAGCTCTGAGAGTGTAATAGAGTAAAATACATTACATCTCGGAAGCAGAATTCGAGTAAGGTACAAAGGCGGAGGTTATGTTGAAATTTACCTCTTCACGACTGGCACCTCCTTTTTGCCGACGGCCACCGCCGAACCTTGCTTCACAGGAACAATGTCCGGCAGTGGGACCAGTTCCGCCTCGTGAGAAAACTCTAGAGGATATCCCTCGTGTGGAGTAAATTCCGACTCGGGGAGGTCGGCAAGATGAAAAGAATAAAACATCTCACTATTGCGAAATAACTTAAAGGGTGAAACACATAAAAGGGTTTATTATTGAAGCTTACTAGAACCAAAGGGTCTTCCGCTGTATGCATGTCCAGATACAAGTCCGGAATCTTCCTTTCAATCCGCTCCTTGATCAGCCATTTAATCTGGCTTATGTAATCCTGTGGCTTTAAAGCCTTAGGACTAATGCGGAGGGATTCGTTCTTTGACGCCGTGATGGAGTGCATCAGACGGTCGCCGTGGTGTTGGAGAGGCTGGATCCGACGTGCGACCCAGCATTGGACTAGGTCGTATCCTTTCAAGACCTTGTGTTTTATCAGATATTCGATCCGCCTCTTAGCAAGGATCGGATCGTCACTGAGAGCCGGAGGGTCCTCGTCCCAAGACGGTTGGGCTGTGGCGGCTCGTTGATGAAAGCCGGCAAAGCAGTAGCTTTTCCGGGAGCGGGAATATCCTTATGGTAGAAGAAAGTGGCCGGCCATTGTTTGACCGAGTCACTGGAAGAAATACAAGGATAACTACGCTCGCGTCTAACAGAAAGGCTAATAGTGCCGGTAATATATGGATTACCGGCAATGATGGAGTTTCTACGAACATGGAAGTAGAAACGAAACAAAGTGAGACTCGGCCTAATGCCGAGATACCCCTCGCACAAAGTTGCGTAAGAACTCATCTCTAAGAGGGAGTTCGGGGGAAGATGGTGGAGCTGTACACCGTAGTGATCAATCACCTCGAAAAAGAATTCCGAGGGAGGAAAGGACAAACCTCTGTCGAGGTGGGTGCCGAAGTGGACCCACCCGTTGGCGCGTGGGTGGGGGATGGTTTCGTCGAAACCGCTCCGCCAGTCGCCGGCATGGAGGAGACCTTCATTCTCCACACCTTGGAGTTTCTCGTCGTCGAGCAAGCACGGGATCCAGACTCCCCAGTTGCTTTCCTTCTCTGCTACTGCCGCCGCCGCCGCCACTGCCGCCGCCAAGCCAGAAGAAGAACAAGAAGCCATTTCTCCGGTGGGTCGGTGACCTTAGATGGGCAGCGCTAGGAAATCTGGGAGGAGGGAGAGCTCTGTGCACTGGGGAGATGTGGAGGAGAAGAAACAACAAAGGGAACAAGTGAAGAGAGGACAAGGAAATTCCTCACCCCTTATAACCACCTACCTGCGCCAAGATTCGTGCAAACCGCACTGTTTAAACGCCACGCGTCACGGAAGGAACTGGGAAGAGCCCACGTGATGATTACGTCGCCTCGGTCTCCGCGTACGCATTGAAATGGCGCCTCGGTTCTGCGAACGATGGACCCACCAACGGTCGTGCTGACAGGATGTTTGTCAGATGATGTGACTTGACCATGACGAGTGTCAGATGACGTCAGAGACCAAGTTCTGGCTTAGTTTGAAATCAAGCTGGAAAGTCTGATTAACATGTTGATAGGTCCGACTTATTTTTAAGACCCGGATCATATTTTTTGTTGTGAAGTTTTAGGAACCCTTCAAGATTCTGGAAGCCGAAGATCAAGCTAGACGATGATGAATCTGACTTTGGATCTTGGAGACTTCCGGGGGCTGCTGTTGGGGATATACTTTTCGGGTATCCTCACAGTTCCTCACTGACCAGGGTGGCCCACTTCGGATTAGAGCTTTGCTTCATGGGCGGGCCAGTCATGGAGAAGAGACGGAGTCCAATCTGGCTATGGGAAGGCCCAGAAGACTTACCGACTTAGGCCCATAGTGTTACTTGTAGTTCAAGATGTACTTTGTAACTGACTCTTAGTCGTAGCCGAACATATCTCTCCTATAAACCCTAGGCCGGATATCTATATAAGCCATCCTACGGAGAGCCTTTAGGGCACCCTCAATAGTCTACAATCTCAACTCGCACAGGCGAATCCTTGTAACCCATATTCCGGCTCTGCCATATTACTGGATTGCTAGCAGGAGTAGGATTCGTCCAAAGCCGGTGGATTCAAACCTGGGTAAACTTGTGTGCTCACCGTCCCGGAACACCGTACATCTCACATCCCTCTCTTCCGCACGCCTCGAGGACCCCCTCATGGCGTACTTGTCATCAATCCGACGATAGTTACCCTATTTTTGTGGGAAAGACGCAGTCTTTCCCCCTTAGGATTAAACTAGGGTAGATTTCTGGGAGTGGAAGTAATTCTTTCTTCTTGGAGTTGTAGATTGATGTCTTGAAGACTGTCGTCACTCTTTCTCATAGAGTTGGAAACTTCTGATGGCGCCCGCGAAGGTAGGTCCTATGGGGATTATGTACTACAATTATTCGTACATAGCTAGTTGGAGTCTCAAGTCCTCTAAGCGATTGGAACTGAGCGGTTAGTGGTCATGTGGCCCTTTCGGTGGGTCTTTAGCTAAAACGGCAGAGGGATTTCGTAAAATCTTCAGTTCATTTCTCCTTGGTTAACTCGCGAGTGGTGGGGTGGCGAAAAGACGTCGGGCCCAGAGATCCTCTCTGGATTATCTTCTAGTAGACAGTCTTCTGGAGATTGAGTGGAAGGACGCAGTCTTTCCACCTTAGAGCTTCACTGAGGTGCTTCGGGAGGGGCGGCGCGGATCTTCTGTCTTGGAGTGCTGACTCGATGTTAGTAGAAGGCTCTCTTCTTTCTGGGTCTTGACTGGAGTCTTCGAGTGACGTCCTATCGCAAAACTTTGGCGGGGTTGGTTTCCTAACGAAGCCTTATGGGGTTAGCTCAGGGCAAGCTAGCGGTTTATGACTCTCCTGGCTAGTCTTTAGTCAGGGTTGATGCAGTCAGCATCACAGAAGAGGTATTCACTTGAATCTCTTGCGCGGCTTGTGCTTGAGGGAGGAGTAGACTCGTTGTCTTCAGGAATCCTCGTCTTCATGATTTTGGATTATTTTGTCCTTCTAGGGGAGGAACTTCCCGTTGGGTTGGGTAGGGTCGACTAGAATAGTTAGTCTCCTGAGGTGGTTGGGAGGTCTAATATACCGGCGGTCAGCGTAGTTAGGTCTTCACATCTTGTCTTGGTAGACATTTCTGGTGGTTTCTTATGGATATTGAGGATCCTTCGGGGATTGACTTCCGGCTTCAACGGGGTTCTAGCTATGATAGACCAGTAATAACGGAGTGCTATGTGATCGACGAGTCTTGAGAGGTGAGTTGGACAGGTGTGCCCTCCTGCTGAGGTGAAGTCTTCTTGTGGCTATGACTTGACGAGATCAAACTCCTGATTCTCCTGATGCTTTTCCTCTCATAAACTCTCGAGGTTAGTCTGGGTCTCAATACCGACAGCTGACATAGGGGTTTTCGGAGTTACTAGGTGGGTTATCGCTCCTCGAGTCACATTTTTTAAGGAGGTCAAAGCAAACCAGAGCATACAAACAAGGAGAACAGAGCGAGGGGATCGTAATGTCCTCGGCAAACAACACACATCAAGCAACACAGGATGCACTTAGGCAAGCAAACACAGTCAACGCTAGGGACTAAGGAGTTAACTACTCACGATGTAGGGGAATCCTATTCTTAGGACTATTGACCCTAGATATCATCTTTCTTCAGGTCGGAGTCACTATCTTGCTGATAAAACCTTCGTCGTATCTTGGAGGCTTCTTGATAGTGCAACACCTAAGGTCTTCTGATTATGGGGATTCCCCTGGTAGAGCGATATTGTAGTCTCCTTGTGTTTGCTGGTAGTTGCTTGTCTTCATCTTTTTCTCATTGTCCTCACAGGGTTCTAGATCCTAGTTATTTAAAATCCGCAGGTTTGAAATTTGGACGAGAGTCAGAGGAAACCATTTTCGAAAGAATCTACTTAGAGTAAGAGAAGAAGTAGAACTTTTTGAAACTCATTGAGAAACTAGTTTTCAAAGGCCGGTGTTTTCAAGATAGTGTTCCTGCCTAACATCCATGCTAACTAAGGTTCTCCTATAGTCAGGATGGCTCTGATACCAAGTTTGTGGGACCCCCGGATTAATCCTCCGAGAATCCCTATTATGCATACAACCACGATCCCATGATCAGCTAGTCGTGGAACATAACCGACAAGTATCAAAGTAATCCTTCAATACATAACGAATACATGTCATACCTTATTTGCCATTATGGCTACATCGATCAACATCAGTGGAACTTCATTAAGCGTAGAGCCCGAGCCATGCCTTAACCTACTGGCAACTGACTGGGAGAACGTCCTAGCTCGCATAGTCGCCAACACCACCTTCTTCTTCATATCTGACCAAGTTAATAGCCAGGGACAATGCCAGTGAGTACTTTGAATGTACTCGCAAACGACCTTAATAGAATAATAAAATCAAGAGGATATGCAATATGGCTATGGTAGTAGGAGGGCTCCAAGAGAGGTTCTTTTCTCAAATAGTTTCTCTTGTAGATATAGCATCTACATATCTTTGCTGAAATTTTTTGTAAAGCCTTTTTGGAAACCTTTTGAAAAGTTTTGGAAATACTAGGATTGGGGTACCCATTTGTTCCCGTCTTCAGGTCGTCCCACGACCAAGCTCCTTTCTCCCCCTTCCGACCATCCCATGGTCAAAACCTTTCTCCTTTACGACCATCCCATGGTCAAAACATTTCCAAGGCCTTTGCTTTTCCAAAATCCTTTTTGAAATCAAAACCAGCACCGCTCTACAGAAGTTTGTCCAACCCGTCCATAACCGCGGACATGGCTATTCGAATAGATTTACACTCTGCAGAGGTTGCACACTTTACCCACACCATTCAGATACACTACCCTAATCTACACCGATCGTGGGTCGAGTAACCGATCAAGACTCTCCGGATGCCCACTCCAATATAAGTGCCTACCCTATGAGTGTTGTTCCCCTCAACACCGGAACGCCCTATATAGTTCACAACCAACCGGAGCGCTTTTTGCAGTTCCCGAGTGTGCGCTTTCAATGAGGGGCTCATAGTAACACGTGGAGGTCCGTAGACCCTTCGTTCCTTCTCCAGGTCGATGTCTCACATGGACCCTTACAAGAGAAGGCCCACCCTCCAAGGATTTTTATCCCCTGTAGTCGTTGCGAGGTAGCTTATACCAGAATAAACAAACATCAAATCCAGCCCTATCCCATTCCATAGTAATGTGGTTGCACGGGTTAAGTTGTTATAGCTAAACTGCAAAGAACCGGGTGCGTTTTCATAAACCTTTTTCCTCCAGCTTTCCTTTAGCATTTTGTAAAACAAAACCTTTTTCTTTGTCAACATCTCTTGGGAGGTCCCACCTCACCAAGGTTTTATCATAAATCATTTGGTAAAACTTTTCTGGGGGTCTTTCCATCCTCTAGTTTTGCTTTGGCTAAAATGGGGTCTCTAAAGGGTATGGTGTATTACACCATCTACCATACTAGGGAGAAGTAGGTATCATCGAGAGGGTTGTACTTAGTAGTACCATTGAGTAATGGTTTGGAGGAGCCAAGCCACTACCAGATATACAACATCATATAGTAAAACAATGCAGTTTTCATAAAACAGTAGATAAAACATGCATAAGTAAAACAGTAGGACAAGGCTTATGAGAAAGAAGGTGGCTTGCCTGTGATTAGCAGTATGGCATATATATGTCCCTTGACTTCTTTTGAGAATACCAATAATACCCATAATAATTACCACTTCTCCTGCTCTCCGATTTCATCACAACTATCGTCGTCAAGATAGCACATGCAAGCAAACAAGGGCATAATCAACATAAAGCAATACAAGCATAAATACAATACAGCAAACCAGTGAACAATACGAGTTTATGATTCAGTAGGTTTTGAGAGGATTGGATTTAGAAGTTGAAGATGGCCTTGGACACAAGGATGAACATCCCTTAGGGTTTATAGTCTAGAAACTACCTAAGAGATGGGTTCTGGATCAAGAACCTATTCTATATGATACCATTGTGTAAAAATGACACCAACAGATAGGAGTTGATAAAATGAAACCAACAAAAGTGGTTTCACTATCACTTTTCTTGAAATACTTATGAATATTGTAGTGATAAAAGCTCTCGTTTTAGGAAGTAATCAACCAGAAAAGTTCTGGAGCTCCAAAAATTATTCCCTTGGATGATTTCGTAGGGTTTGATGTACTAAATAGCTGAGAGTTGGAATCAGTCCGAAATAATTACCAGAATGCCCTCAGGAAATTCCCAAAGGCAGTTCTGGAGTTGTTCTCTTTTTTTCACCAGATTAATTCTACAGAAGCTTTTGATCTGATTCCAAGGACACATGGTAGGCATTTAGAGTACCTTTCTGTAGAAATTGGAATCAACCTTTTTGGAGTTGCAGAACTACTGAGGTGGTTTTATTAGAGAATTAACCCTACACAGAATAGTTTAAATCCTAATAAATCAACCAGGACTTAAATAAATTTGGGCTCCTGGGGTTTGAAGGATAATATGTTTTAGGAGTCTTGAGAGTTGGAATTGGGTCAGTACCTATTTTTATTTGACTTAGAGAATTTTCTAGTTGTAGAAATGGTTTCTTTTTTGTTATTTTTACCAGAGGCAAACTAGGAAGCAATTTAATATGGGTTGGTGTGACATGCAAGGTATGACTAATATCTTGCAGTGCGAAAAGGATCCACTCCAATTGGAGTTGTAAAACTACCAGTAGGATTTAAGGAGTGTTTTAGATAGCTTCTGGAAACTAATTTTATATATTTAATCTTTACATGAACTGAGATAACTAAGGGTACTGTGTATTAGTAAGAACATACAAGTACCTAGGAAAATATGGATCTAGGCATTTTGTGTCGATTTCCATTTTTAATTCGATTTAAACGGGAGGGCAACAGTTTGGATACATGCAAAAAGAATAAAACACAGAGGCTCTCCGGGTTGGGATATGGGAGGAAATGGGCCACAGGGGCGGATTCTGGCTAACCTGGCGCTGGCTCACGCGGGAGGGGAATTTAAAGGCCTGCCAGGTGGGCCCCAGCGATCAGTGACAACGGCTGGCCGAAGGGGTAGGGTCGAGCGTGGGCCGTCCGATCTAGTCGCATCCGACGGCGAGGGGTTTTCTCCTTCCTCTGTCTCAGCTGCGACGGGAGGAAACCCTAGGGGTGATGGGGAGATCGGGGGCGGCTTACCAGGGCTCGCGGAGAGGTCGGCGATGGTGCAGGGCGACGGAGGACTCCAGGGCGAGTTTGGGGAGGGGCGCCAATGGCGGTTTCTGCACCCGGAAAGAGCTCGCGCTCACCGGGGCCGAGAGGAGGCTTCGGGAGCTTCGTGGCGACGCCGGTGGAGGCTGACCTGAGAGGCAAAAAGGGTATCATTAGATGCAGGGGAGCGAGAGGAATCCAGTGGTGTGACATGCAGAGGGAGTGCAGCAGCGAGGAGAGCTCTAGGCTCGATTCTTCAAGGAGGCCGAAGCTCCTTCTCCTCCATCTCTTGGGATGTACAGAGTAGGGGAGATAGAGAGGGCGCTGGGGGAGGTAAGTGGGGAGTAGAGGGAGTAAATGGAGGGGCAGAGGGAGGCGCGATGGCCTCTGGCCCTTTTATTTGGGGAGGAGGAGGTCCATGGTGGACATGGTGTAGGAGGAGTTGGGGAGAGGGTGCTGGCCAGGCATTGGGCATCCAGGGCGGTGGAGGGAGTGTGGTGGGGTGCTGAGTCAAGCACTGAGTGGAGAGGAGGGTGGTGTATGCTGCTGCCCTATTAGTTCTCAAGATTTGTAATAAATGTCTCATCTCTCTCACTCTCTTTAAACACATGGGACCAAGGAGGGCAGTGCTACAGTATTTTTCGACCAGAGGGGTTCATGGTGCTAGATAGGAGTGCTAGAGAAGTATTTATAAGGATTTGTGTTGGTTTAACTCAATGGTTTTGTTAGTTTGTCAATTTTGAACAAATAGATAACTGTAACATCCCAAAACTTTAATCCAAGTGATCAAGATCAAATCTACCCAATTTAGTGTTAACAAAAACTTTTTCTATTTAAAATCTTTAAGCATGCATATTAGTGTTGCATTTAAATAGGAGTTGTTTCAAAATACCATTATTGTTTGTTCCAATGGTTGTAAAATGGTTCTATGATGAATGTCACATCATCTAGATCATCCCCAACCAAAAACTAAAGAAAAATTAATCAAAAGGAATTAAATAAAGGAAATGGTCACTTTTGCCATTTTAATCACCTAGCCCACTTTGGGTGTTCCTAGCACTCAATTTCCAATAGAGAAAATTGTGGATCTTTGCACCCCTTGCTAGTACAGGTAGTGATGTGCCAAGGCACACTTTGTGATCTCCCAAAAACATTTGAACTCTAAATTTAAATGACATTGGAAAACTGAATCTAGTTCATATGTATAGATCACCTTTTTCAAAAACCATTCAAATGAATTCCATTTAACAAATCCTAGGAAGCAGAGATGCTCAAGCATGAGACCAACAACTCCACCAAAAATCATCTCAAAATTCAAAAGTTTTCTTCATGCGGCCATTTAATCAAACACTTGGCATGCACTGATCACACTCTAGTTTAGGTTCACTGTTTCTACAGGGTTTTGCCACCCATTTGACCTCAATTTACTCCCTCTATCCCTCCTAGCTCTAACCGAACCATAATCAGCCCACCCACTTGTCCCTAGAAGCAGTGCACCACCACCGCGAGGACATGCCCGCCAACCAACCTTGCCCAAGCCACAGCCGACCGCCAGCCCCTCTCCGCTGCTCCAGGGAGTGAGGCGTGACCTCACCGCCGTCCACGGTCCACCCCACGATCACTGCCAACCCTTGGACCGCCCTAGAGAAGCGCCCCACTATCCTCTTCACGCCGTGCCAGAGCATGCCAGAGCGCCCTCACCGCCTGCATAACACAGACCGCACCTCGACCGTAGACCGCGCACGCCGCTCCGCCTTGACCACCTCACCTCGCCAAACACGGTCGTGCACCGCCTGTAACCCACAGTCGCCAGGAACCCCGTCGAGCACCGCCTCTATCGCTCAGAGCACGAGACGCTCCCGACCGCCAAGAGGCAAGCCACCGTCCGCCTACGCCGCCCATGCCTCTAGGCCCCTGTGTCATCATCACCGACGATCTCGCCGTCGCCCCTTCGGTTCGCTCGACAAGCCTATATAAGGAGGCCACCCCCAGCCTCAATCGCCACACCATTCGACTCCCCTCTCCCGCCGGAGCCGCTCGAGTAGCCAGTCGGCAGAATTGCGCTAGAGTTAGCCGTAGCAGAGGAGGAGAAGTCCCCGTCGATTTCGTCCACCCCCGGAGCTGCCGTGACTTCGTCTGAGCTCACCGTTGTCTACTCGTTCATTTTCCTGCCTTGCCGTACTAGCTAGAGCCCTGGTACGTCCCCACTACACCCCCACCGAGCCGCTAGGGTTCAGCCTCGCCGGCGACGAGTCTGCCATCGACGATAAGCCCCAGCCATTAGATCTAGTTCTAATCCTACGGTCCATATCGCCCTGTACCGCTGACATGTGGACCCCCTGTCAGCTGTCCTCTGCACCGCGGAGTGAATCTAGGCCGGCCTAGTTAGTTTCCCGCGCTGGCCCTGTGATTCAAATAAATCCTTTTCTTTTTAGACTTAAACTAGAATCTGTCCCTTAGTTTAAAAATCATTTCAAAGAGTTTTACAAATCCAAATTGAGTGATTCCAATTTTGTTAAAAAGCTAATGAAAATATCTATCCAATACCATTGGATTTAAATCATTTAGAGTTAGAGATCTCTCCTAGTAAAAATAACAAAAACAGAAGCTTTTGCACATTCAAACATTTTTATAAAATCAACCAGAGTAGCTTTTGAGTTGATTCCAACTCTCAAAAATCACATTTAACCATACCTATCTGAATATGTAATAAAATTAAGGTTTACAGGCAGTGACTTTGGACTAGTACCAAAATAATGCTATATAGGCATTTCTAGTCACTTTAAATCATTAATTATTAAACTTTAACTTATTAAAATATGATCCACCCTTTAAATCACATTCCCATATATTAGAATATGTGGTGATGACATGTGTCCACATGATCCCATATTTTAAATTGGAGAATATTAAATCTTAGTTAATTTCAATGAGTAGAAATTACTTTTCTCAAATAAAAAGAATGAAGCTAGTTCATTAAACCTTGTGATGCTTGTGATGATCATAGATCATCAAATTGGTGCCTTAGTGTGCTAAGTAGACTAGTTAAGTATTGTTTGGTGATTGTGTATTCCGTATGTATTTATAGACGATAGTACTGACCAAGTCTACGAGGAGGAGGAGTTCTACCAAGAGGAGGAGGAAGAGAATTTCAACCACTTCACCAACCAAGGCAAGCTAGCATTATACAATTTAACCATGCAAGATCACCCTTGCAAGCTATTATTGGCAAGCTAACACTTGCAAGTATTATACCTAGCAAGCCATCTTTAGCAATGCTAGCTAACCCTTGCAAGATAGATAACCCAAGCAAGATGCATTAGGCATGCTTTGGTTATACCATTTTGACTTATACGTACTCCAAGTTTTATTTACAAGCTTTACCTTCTTTACTTTATCAAAGTCCTTTACCTATTTAAAGGTAGAATAAAGAGTATAAAACTTGACCTATATAGTTAGACTTAGATGTCATTCTATGGCATGCGATTGAGATTAGCATCCCACGTTAGCGAACACTCTTAACTTAGTAGTTGGAACTAAACCAAAACTTGATTCACTTTAGATGGGAATACTTGGTGAAAATGATTTGTGAAAACCTTGGAATGATGAGTCATTCTATTGAGATGTTTTGACATGTGTTGAGAAACACAAATGGTTTATGATGATGAAAATGTTGAGGCATGAGCCTTAGCCCTTTTACAAAAATGATGGTTGGGTTTGGATGTGATACCATTCCAATTTTATAGTACAACCACAATACCTGAATTGGGTAAGGCTTAGCCGGAAGTTTATATGCATTAGTACTAGTTCCCTCGCAGGAGAGGTTTGAGCTGAGGCTACCTCTCAATGTTGTCCACCTATGTAGTGCCCAGGATGACAGATGGTCATGGCTGGGAGGACATGCTCATAGGAGAGGTGCTTATACTAGAGTGTGTAAAGGAAAGGTTAAGTTTGATTATCTGCATACTAAGTATGATGATTCAGGGTTATCCCTGACAGATGTATCGAATCTTGTGGTGAAAGTGTACCACCTATGCAGAGTGTCAAACTATTGAATAGCGCGTCATGATTATGGGATTGGAATGGCCATACTTGTTACATTTGTTAGGTGTTTTCAAATGACTTATGAAATGAATTATGACATGACTTGACCACAACAGAGTTGTGACTATGACAACTAAGTTCCCACTTAGGTGTTTTAAAACTTTATTTTATCTTTATTTGTTTCTGAACTCAGCTTAGGTTTCAAACTTAACTTTAGAAATAAACTTAGAGTTAGCATTCCTACTAGAATCATCCTATTTGTTAGTGGTAGTTTGCGAGTACTTAAAGAGTACTCATGGCTTTTGTTTCTGGCTATTCCTATGGCCAGACTATGAGGAGGACTACCCTGAAGGAGGACAGTAGGACGGCTATGACAACTAGGATCATCTCCCATCGTCAGCATTACCTGTGACTCTGAAGATGGACCCCACCGCTACGCTATTTATTCCGCTTCTTGATTGTACTAAGACTGGATCATGAGATCCTTTATTTGTGTCAGACCTTATTATTGTTTGTAATGGATGATGTACTGTGATATCCAATCTGTTATGTCTCGCAAAAATG
The DNA here is from genome assembly GCA_023614405.1 of Avena insularis. Classification (NCBI taxonomy): domain Eukaryota; kingdom Viridiplantae; phylum Streptophyta; class Magnoliopsida; order Poales; family Poaceae; genus Avena; species Avena insularis. Next base: position 549,148,383 of record CM042690.1, read on the forward strand.
GTAAACTTGGGATTGCGATGTATGTCGTAATAGGCACCTGGGATTAAAAATCCGGGTGTTGACAATAACTATGAAGGAAGTTTGAGAAATTGCATGTGGCAAGGTGGGAAAATGGCACTACTGTGTAGATAGGGTCAAAACATAGCCCTAGGAATTGTTTGATATTTTCAGATGATTTTTACTCCACTTGGAATTATTTATTCTCCAAGTGCAGAAGTAGTTTCTAGAATCTCATTTGATAATTTTACATTGGACAAGGATGATTTTTGGTGTGATATGGTCCCAAATGTGAATATACACCTAGGTGAATTTTCCCAAGATTTATTGTGGCTTAGAAATATTTAAAGCAATTATTATTCCATTTTTGCCATTTAAGAGAAATAATAAAAGGTCTCAACAATATTTATTTTTGAGATGGGAATGTAGGGTATGATATATGGACCTCGATTGAGCAAAAAGTTGAAGGAGTGTTTTGGCAGAAACCAAACTTACCATTGGAAAAGGGGTTTTGAATATTTTTTCTATTAAGGGAATTAAATAGATTTGGAGCCATAATAATTATGGATAATATTTGATAAATCTTGATGATCAAGTTAGATGATTTAGACAAGGTTTAGCAAGCATTTTCAACCTTGGGATTTGAGAATGAAAGGTGATTTTGGTGAAAAACTAGAGATTAAGGATCTAGGGTAAGATTGTTTTCATACCACCAAAATCTTGTTGGATGTTGGAGCTGATATCTCCCCTTGGGGCATGGGATAGATGGGTGGATAGACCAACTGATGTACATCAACATGGTATATAGGTTTGAGCTTGATCTTGCTTGAGTTCACCAATACAGGCTTTCGAACTGCCAAAGCAGATTATCAGATATCCTTCAAAACCATGTGGGTTTAAGAAGTACCAAGATCCAATTGGAACAAGTGAAGTGGTATTGGTAGACCTATATGAGTAGATCACAACCATGCAAAGAGTTGGCCAGTAGAAGGTTGGATGATGGTGTGAGCTTCTGTCAAAGTAGGCATGTTGACTAGATTTGCATGAATAGTTATTTTCTTGCATGCAAAACCATCAAGAACAAGTGGGTTGGAGGATGAACTAACCAAGGTAAAGAGTGGTCCTTGGTAGTCCTTAGGATGTTTTACAAGATGTTCAAATTCATTTCCAAAAATGCACAAGGGTTGGGAAAAGGAGGCATTCAAAAAGGTGATGCTAGAAATTGTTTTCCAGACTTAGCCAAATTTGGCAGAATTGAGGATTTTGACTAGAGTATGAGAGGGGATGTTTTGATGGGTTTCAAGGTATCAAAGCATCATCAAGTGGATGATCTTGAAGTGTAGATTGGGTTGAATAGAGACATGCTTGATATTGGTCTTCATTAACTTGGAAACTTCTAGAATGGATCACTTCAGAATTGATCTGGTTAAGGGTTTTAGATGATCCCTAGTAGCTAGAGATCAGATCCAGCTTTGTATTCTTTCTTAGGGTGTGGTGATTTGGAAACATCCTGATCCTAGCGATGAGCTCCTAGAGTATCTCATACTACTTCTAAGCAATCAAGTCAAGCAGCAGATCAAGGCAACTCATCTTACACACAATTCAACTACTACTAGGGTTGCCATCAAGCCTAGCTTGAGGTAAGGATGGGCAATTTTGAAAGGGTGGGGTTTGAATAAGGTAAGAATCCTTGGTATCCCTACCAAGAGTAGAATTCAAAAGTTTTATACAAGGTTTTGGAAATCCGAGAGGTAAGAGTAGCTGAAGGTTCGGTCTTGAAAACATAAGGAGATTATAGTTCTCCATAGTTTGGTCAATAGAAGCTACTAAAATAGTTTTGGTTACAGAAGCATCTTGGCTCATGTTTGAAATGCCAGAGCATCTGAGAATATGTAAAATGAGCCAGGATAGTTTTGGGAAGTAGCTTTTGTCAACTGGTGTGTTGAGGTAAGGAGTATATCATCCAACACACCTTCATAGGCATAAGTAAAATCAAACAGCAATCCAACACTTCAGCGTTAATACAAGAAAAAGTTTTTGTTCACCCTGATTTTTGCATTCTGGACAACTAATCAGGGTTGCTGAAATTGGGATGTTACATCACACCTCGTCAATTGACGCCGTCTATCAGAAACTTGAATGCTGGAACCATGGATTCGGCAGAACTCTCTTTTCCAAGCAGCAACCGAACAAAAGCGGTTCCACGCCCGCCCACACATGTGGTAGTACCCGCCGAATTCGATGGTGGATCCAATCTAATCGTCGGAAGCTTTCACTTCCAAGTAGAAGACCGCCAAGAATCACACCCTTCGGCGCTGATTACATCAGAACCGTCGGTGGAAAAGACTACGCTTACAGCGATACCAACATCATCTGTCGGATCGTCCATGGAGGTCATGACAGAAATCGAAGCACCAGAAGAAAACAAGAAAGATGAGACAGATCTAGGGGATCTTGATGGTCTTTATGACAATCTCTCCTTCGGATTAGAGCCCCCACTAATTCCACCATGTGGAACAAGCCCAACAAACTCTGAACTCGAGGAAAGAAGTGAAAGCGTCGACTTTGGCATAAAGATGGCAGAAATCTACCCAGAACAGAAAACAATGGATTTCACTGACCCACCTGATAGCGTCTCCCTCAGTTCAGATGACAATGACACAAGCCCATACATGACATGCCAGCAACTGGGCACGGTCAACGGGAATACCTCAACACCACACGATTCTAACGGTAACCCTATCCTCTATCCCAATGATATTTTATCGGATGACAATGCAGGAAACCACATCAACGAAGGGGGCCATGGAAACAGGAGAGAAACAGCGAACAATCGGATAGCAGAACCAAACGAGAAAGAAAGGAGGACTCTTTGGCTACTAGCGGCGGCATGATAAAAGGCCAAGGAAGCAATTTCAGGTGCAGTTCCAATGACAGCCAACACCTCACACGAAGATTTACTAGCATATCAATACTTCCTTCACCACAAGAACAGAGACCTACTAAGGACGCAGAGGCAACTCGACGAAAGAAAGAGGTTAGCCGACGAATCTAGCCTATGACGGGCACAACTAAGCTCTACCCGAAGGTCTAGGAGCATAACAGGAGGAGCACCGCCAGGAAGGGGAACATCTCAATTGCAGAACATCCCCAAAACAGAAAGGAACGCATTGATCTAAGACCTTGATCTATCGTTTATGTCAGTAGATCAAGCAGGAAACATCAAAGCAAAAACAGCTCAAGCAGCTATTATGGCTACACAAACATATCTGATCACAACTCAACCCACACCTGACGATCCTTGTGCGGCTCTTCACCGTTCCGCCCTGATGAACCTCGGCATGGTAGGAGCAACTCTCGCACAAGCAGAACAAGGAGTTACGCATCAACCCGACAGATCCCCACGCCATCGCAACAGCCCTCGGCAAGCGGGGCACACCCGACGATCGCGATCCCCACATCAGGAACATCTTTCATGACTAGAGCCGTGAAGTAACACAAGAGACAAAAAAACGCAATCGAAGATACCACGACGGCGACAACGAAGACAACTATGAACTCTGCGGAGCTAGCTGCTTGACTCAACGGATTCGGAAAACTTCAGTACCCAAAGATTTTAAACTTCTGCATGACCGCCAAAAATATGATGGACTTCAAGATCTTGACGCTTGGTTGACAGATTATTTGGCCACTATCTAATTACAAGGCGGCTCGACAGCTACCGCAATGCAAAGTTTACAATTCCACCTTACTAGCGCTACAAGGTCATGGCTCAGACAACTACCTAAAGATTCTATTAGTAGCTAGAACAATCTCAAAGATAAGTTCATCCGACACTTTCAGTCCACATTCAAACGACCCGCGTCTTTAGAGAAATTGTGGGCATGCAAACAAAAGCCTAGAGAGTCAATAAGAGCATTCATTCAGCGATGGAACATCATCAAAAATACAGCCGAATCCATATCCGATGAAAGATTCATTGATGCCTTCAACGACGGCCTCCGTCGCGGAGAATTCATAGAAGAACTGGGTCGAGTTAAACCCAAGACAATTTCACATTTAATGGACACAGAAAATCGCTAGGCTGATGGAGAAGACGCATTATACAACAAACGAACATGATCACCTGAAGAATACAAAGATAAGCGCGGCAATAACAGGAGGTGATGAAACAATGACGGAAACACGAGACCAAGTTACGTCATAGCCAGTTTTTCGGGTGAAGGCAACACCAGGAGTAATGACTACAACAGCGGGTACGGCCGCAACAGGGATGAAGGCAGAGGAAGCCAGTCAATGCAGCAATATCAGCCAATAGCTCGGGACCCACCCATGCCCGCAATGCAAATATTGGAAGGGCCCTGCAACATGCACTTTTATGTCGACTCAGCAGGAAGAAGAAAATCCAACCACCTTATGAAAGACTGCCAAATGTTCTTAAAAATGCAAGCTCTATGCAATGCAAAAGCAACTGAATTAGCAAGACAAGGATACACATCCACGCTTGGCATGTTAGCCATCGGTGCACCACCTCCACCAGCAGGACAACCACAAAACACAACTGATCAAAACACCAAATATCCCAGGTCAAAGGGGGCAATGTCAATGATTAAAAAGGGCATCCATCCAACAAAAATTAGAAGCTAATCACAAGCAAGTCAACATGGCAGAGGTGGATCCACCAGCCACACCCAAGTATCTCCATTGATTAAAAAGGAAATCACATTCAACAGAGCTGATCACCCACATCGAGTACCAAGACCGGGTCATTCGGCCTTGATAGTTGAAGTAGAAATTGACGGGCTCGACATGAGCAAGGTCTTCATGGATGCAGGAAGAAACATAAACTTGATCTACGCCAAAACACTAAGGGTAATGAACTACCCCTTGGCAAATCTGGCATCAATAGAAACATCCTTCCATTTCATAGTACCATTTAAAGCTGAAATTCCTTTAGATAAAATTTTCCTTGACGTTGCTTTTGGATCCAATTAAAATATCAGGAGGGAAAAACTCGAGTTCGAAGTCATGGACTGGCCATTGCAGTATCACATGATCCTGGGACGCCCGGCTTTCGTACGATTTATGGCAGTCCCGCACTATGCATACTTAGTCATGAAGATGCCAGCACCAAAGGGAATCATAGCAGTAAAAGGAAGTTTCACACGTTCCGACAATTGTGATAGGGAATTCTACAAAATCTCTGAATCTTTCAGGATGGCAACAGAGTTTGAGCAGCTCAAAAAGACAACAACAGCAGAACCTCTGTTAGTAGCATATGCTAATCCAGACCATGCCTTTGACACCGCGAAAGACACAAAAGAAGTACAGATACATCCTACCGACTCGAAGAAGACAACATTTGTGGCTTCTAACCTTGGTCCCGCATAGGAAAGCGTGCTCATCGAGTTCCTCCGTGAGCACTACGAAATATTTGCATGTCTACCTTTTGACATGCCGGGAATTCCCAGGGAACTCGCTAAGCATGCATTAAATTTAGATCCAAAAGCGAAACCGGTAAAGCAATCACTTCATCGCTTCACAGAACCAAAGTGCAAAGCTATTGGGAAAGAATTACATCGCCTCACAGACGCTAACTTCATAAAGGAACTAAAGAAAGCAGAATGGGTCGCAAACCTAGTGTGTGTCCCGAAGAAAAACACCAAGGAGATGCGGATGTGCATTGACTTCACCGTGTTAAATAAACACTATCCAAAGGATAACTTCCCACTGCCGTGAATCGATCAAATAATCGATGTAACTGCGGGATGCGAATGTCTTTCCTTTTTGGATGCATATTCAGGATACGACCAGATTCGAATGAAGGAGGAAGATTAGGAGAAAACAACGTTCATTACACCTTATGGTGTATTCTGTTACACAACAATGCCCTTTGGCCTCATGAACGCTGGAGCAACATATCAACAGATGATGCAGAATTTCCTAGGAAGCCAAATTGGCACAAACATATAAGTATATATTGATGATGTCATAGTTACAACAAATAAAGGATCATCACTCATCAAGGATCTCGAAGAAACATTCAAAAATCTCGATAAGTTTTGCATCAAATTAAACCTGACAAAGTGTTCCTTTGGAGTCCCAGTAGGGAAACTCCTCGGATATCTGGTATCATCAAGAGGAATCGAAGCCAATCCTGAGAAAATACAGGCAATTCTCACAATGAAAAAACCAACAAATCTACGAGGTGTACAACAGTTGGCTGGGAGTGTGGAAGAACTCGCCGCTTCATTGCTAGACTAGGAGAAAAAGCATTACCATTTTACACTCTAATGAGTAAGTCAAATAAGTTTGAATGGACCGACGAAGCTCAACGGGCTTTTGAAGACCTCAAAAAAAATTTCAATGCCTCCTGTCGTTGTGTCTCCATGAGAGAAATAGCCTCTACTTGTCTACATTGCCGCCACAAATCAGGTGGTCGGCATGGTTCTGATCGTAGAGCAACCCGAAGAAGGAAAACCCCATGCTGTTCAGAGGCCAGTTTATTTTTTGAGCAAGGTCCTCTCGCCATCCAAACAAAGGTACCCGCATTATAAAAAATTAGCATATGGAGTATTTATGATGGCACGTAAGCTACGCCATTATTTTTTGGCACATCCGATCATAGCGGTTAATGAAGCACCTCTGTCCAACATCCTCAATAATCCAGAAGAAGCTGTCCGTGTCTCTCTATGGGGTATCGAATTATCTCCTCAGGACATCACATATGAGAAGCACAAAGCGATTAAGTCACAAGGTTTGCCTGATTTCATCATGGAATGGACTGAGTTGCAATGTGCGGGTCCACCTGATCTCTCTAGCGCCTAGACAATGTACTTCGATGGATCAAAAAGAACGGAAGGAGCAGGAGCAGGAGCCATATTAATATCACTGCAAGGCAACAATATGCGATATATACTTCAGATGAGCTTCGCGAACGCATCCAATAATGAAGCTGAATACGAGGCCTTATTACACGGCATGCAGATGGCCAAAGCCTGCGGTGCAACTTGCCTAAATTTTTTTGGTGATACCAATCTTGTAGCACAGCAAGAAATGAATAAGTGTGATGCTATTAGCAATAGCATGGTTGCTTACCGAGATCTATACAACATCATGGAAGCTCAATTCGATGGATGCGAAGTATCACACATAGGAAGAGCAAGTAATGAAGAAGCCGACAATTTGGCAAACATCGGGTCCCTGTGTTTACCAGTGCCAGCCGGGGTTTTTAGGGAAGAAATATCTGAGTGTTATATCAAAGAAAAAAGAGTTTCCAAGGTCATGGCACCCAAAACAGGGAAAAAGAATAAGCCACGAAAAGACTTGGGGGCTCCATCAGCCAGTACAAGCACAGAAGAGGCCATCAAAGAACAACCAGAAATTGCTGAGGTCATGATAATAGAGCCTACATGGATGCAGCCATACATAGCCTATATGACTCGGGGAGAACTACTCGAAGATGTGATAGAAGCCTGATGAATCACCCATAGATCGAAAGCCTACAGGATAATTAAGGGGGAGTTATATAAAAGAAGTATTTTGGGTGTGTTGCAGCGATGCGTCACACCCAAAGAAGGGAAAACTATACTCAAGCAAATACATGAAGGAATTTTTGGCCATCATGCTAGCAGCCGAGCAATTGCGGCCAAAGCATTCAGGGCAGGATTTTATTGGTTCACAGCAGTTCAAGATGCAAAAGACATAGTTAGAACATGTGAAGCATGGCAACAATTCGCAACAAAACCTGGAGCACCTACCGCTGAATTAAACCCTATACCTTTGGCTTGGCCATTCGCTCAATGGGGACTTGATATGGTAGGAAAATTTCACAAGTCATCTCTAGGAGGACACGTCTTTTTGCTAGTAGCAATCGAAAAATTTACTAAATCGATCGAAGCAATGCTAGGCAACACTCAAGGTGGAGCTTCGACTGTGAATTTTATACAGTCCATAGTATTTCGGTTCAGCATGCCAAACAACATCATTACAGACAATTAAACTAATTTTACTTCCAATGAGTTTAAGGAATACTGCGAGGAGATGGGAATCAAGGTCAGCTACGCCTCAGTAGCTCATCCGCAAACCAATGGACAAGTAGAAAAAGCCAATGGCTTAGTAACTTCTAGACTCAAGAAAAGGTTGCTCACACTACTCGATAGAACAAAAGGAGCATGTGTTGATGAGTTACCATCTGTTTTGTGGAGTTTGTGAACCACCCCTAATACGGCAACACAAGAAACACCTTTCTTTCTGGTCCACGGCGCTGAAGCCATCCTTCCAGTTGAAGTTTCACATGAATCTCCCAGAGTAGTTGCATATGATGAAGAGGAATCAAGATAACCGCTCGAGGATGACGTTGATGCACTCGATGAAGCTCGAGATGAAGCCATACAAAGAGCTACTATATATCAGCCAAACTTGCACAATTATCATGTCCAACGATTACGTCCAAGGTCCTTCGCAGTACATGACCTAGTTCTGCGCCTCAAACAAGATGGCCACCAAAAGCTAGAATCACCTTGGGAAGTCCCTCCATTGTTGCAGAAGTAATTCCTGGAGGAGCATATCGTCTACAAGAATAGAAGACAAGAGTCAAATATTCCAATCCATGGACCGTCGCACAACTAAGACATTTTTACGCTTAAGATTTTATGTTTACTTATAATTCAATAAAGCCTACGGCCTGACTTTTAATGCCAGAAATATCTGGGACAACAGCCAGGCAGCAAGCTGCCAAAATAATGTATAATCGGTTGTGCCATATATATAAAGATAAGTTTTCCGTACCCTTAGTTCTTGTTCATATCAACTTAAGGGATATTTTATTTTTCTGATCATATTAACAAGAAATTATGAGCCTATGTCCAGATACAGCATCCGAACATAGCCTCGGGGGATACTCTCATCGGGAGTGCTGGTGCACCCGATAGAAAAAGTATCCATGTCAAGCAAAGAAAAATAATTGCCTAAAAAATCTATGAGTTTTACGTTAATGTATCCTCAGAAGGTTACTCCCATCGGGAGCTCTCACAAAGTATCAAAATATCTGATAAAATTCAGAAATATTAGCATCCCAGTAGGGCAGCCGACAAAAATGAATATATAAGAAAATCTTGGATCGCACTCAAACGCGACAAAACTCCGAATGCTGTGTTCAAAAAACATGAAGGTAAAACCCCGAGATTCGTCCCATGTGGCCTAGTAATCGCACAAGAATGCGCTCTACCAGTAATATATCCGTATCTACAATGCGATGAAAAATCCTGACAAATGCGTTGGGTACCCAATAAAATAGAACTGAGATTCAGTATTCGGTAAGACCTCAGCGGCCTAAACTGAATTACGCCAGTAATAAATTCCGAGTTCAGGCCTAGAGACTTGAATTTGATGTAGGACAACCTTGCTTTGGCCCAGGAGCAATTAACTGATTCATGATCCGTCGGATGCATCAGGCTCATTGTACAAAATCCCTATGAAATCAAAAATACTAAAAACAAAGAACTAAAAACATATATTTGAGACTCGACCTGAATCTACGGTCCAGGTAAAGTCTCGGGGGCTACTGACATAGGTATGATTACTCGGGTACCTATTATTTGCTACCCAGGCCCAAAGTAAGGCTTACGACCCATGGAGAGTCAAGATGATGGCCCAAAAGGAGCAACCAAAAAAGGCTGTAGTTGTATTAGGAAAGAGGAAAAAGGACCGACATCGTGTTGGTATTGTAATCGCGTATATGTAACCTGTCTGGATACAGCTTTGGAACCTAGCCTATTATATATAGGACAGGAGAAGCCTAGGCAAAGGATACCGAACAATACCCAAGCGATTTGTAATAGTGCAATTCACCAAATATTTGGACGATTTTGACTCCATTGTTCTCATGACATCCGACAAAATCCCCAGCATTCTCTTTTCCAGAAAACCCTAAGTCCTTCCTCATGGACATTGCCGAGATCATACCTCCTCACAAATGAATCAACCACGTTTTTTCTGACCGTGGTGGATCGCACCCTTTGGCCATGAAAACTTGTTCCATCATAGATCTATTCGCCTATCGCGTTGTCTGCTGACGTCATGCAAACTACCACGTGGTAGCCGCTGTTAACATCCGGTTACTGCCGTTAACAGTCCCTGAAACCATGGTAGAAGATAGGCCGACCAGAAGCCTGCTAATAATTAAATGGGCTGGCCCATGTGGAGAGCCCAGTAGGAATATGACCCTTTACTGTTTTGTCCTTCACTATCTAGAATCGGCCCAATACTATAGCCAGCAGCATCCCATACACTTTCGGTACCGACACTATTTCGGCCTACTTAAGGCCCAAGTTATCCCAACACTGTGCTACCACTTGAGGCCTGCACCAAGACGGCCAGGTATTGTTCAAGGTTGTTGCCAATCTAGTCTTTTACTATTCAGTCCTGATACTGTTCTAGCCTTTTAGGAATTTTGCCCTGTTACTGTTTAGGCCCTTTAGAACTTGGGCTTTTTCCTATTCAGGCCGGTACTATTTGGTCTGTTACTATAGTGGCATGCCACCGTACTGGCCTTTTACTATTCTGGCTATTTACTGTTCCAACCTTTTACTATTGAGACCATTCATGGTTCCGATCTTCCACTGTTCAGGCCTTTCATAGTTCCGGCCTTTCTCTACTCTAGGTTTCTACTGTTCTGAACTTTTACTGTTCTTTCCCTTCACTGTTCTAGCCATTCACTGTTCTGGTCTTTTACTGTTCAGGCCTTTACCATTCTGGTCTTTTACTGTTCGGGCCTTTACCATTTTGGCCTTTTATTTTTCTGGCCTTTTACTGTTCTAGCCTTTTACTGTTCTGGTCTTCTACTGTTCTGGCCTTTTATCCTTCTAGCCTTTTACTATTTTGGGTCGGCCATGTGGATGTTGTTTCAATGTTCGGCATGTTACTATTTCAGCCTTTTTGCTAGCGCTTACTTTTTGGCAGAATAGAGGAATATCAAGACATCAATTAATAGACACGCACAAATTAAAACAACTTGTTAGACAACAATAAAAGTTCATTACAACATATTATACAACAAGATCGAAATTATGAAAGATTACAAAGTGTCGGTATCATCAATAAGAGATTGGTACATGGCGATTCGCTTCAATGTATCATATGTCCCCCTCTTCAACATTTCAGCTACAGATCTAAGAGCAGCTACACCCTTTCTTTTTGCATGCAATACAATGTTTATATATTTATCACCTGCAAGAGTTGTTCTAGGTGGACTATTAAGTAAGTTGTTTGCTTTAGAAATGCAATGGGAGGATGAATGGGAAGAGAGATCACAACTTTCAGTCCTACCTTCCAAAGACTCCTGCTTGGTTTTAACTGTAGCCTGCTAAAATATGGTGAAAGAGGTTAAAACAAAGAACAAGTGAAATAATTAGTATTATACTCCCTCCGTCCCAAAATATAAGGCACCTAAGGACTGGTAAAAAGTCAAATCTTACTAACTTTGACAAAATATTTAGGAAAAAATATGTACATCTATATTATGAAATGGACACATTAAGAAAATATACTCTATGATAAATATATTGATATTGATTTGGTATTGTACATATTTATATTTTGGTGTATAATCTTGGTCAAACTTTAAAAAATTGACTTTTGACTAAACCTTAGGCGCCTTATATTTTGGTACAGAGGGAGTATAAAGTAGAGATCATTTAAAGTAAGTATGAACTTACATTAGCACGTTTAGGCTGATAGTAGCTCCTTCTCGAGCGGGTGCGACTCCTGGTCAATCTGCTAGAATAATCTGAGCCGAGTAGTTGGGACACTGGTCCTTGTACTCCATTGTCATTTCTCTGCATTAAGGCGTGACATTTAAAACCAAGTTAGCTGGTTTGGAAGGATGAAAACTCTTAAAAAACACCAAAATCATAGCATTAAAAATTACCAGATGTATGATTCAAACTTGATAGCTGGTTTGGAAGGATTACAGCAGGTAAAAACACCAAAATATAGCATTAAAAATGACCAGATATATGATTCAAACTAGATGGACATTTTCTGAATTAAGCATTCGCAAATAGAAACACAATAGAACATGAATGCAAATGTCGTGGAAAGGTCTTAGGTAGAATGACTTATTAACTTATTAGGCATGCAGGTTATACAACTTATTAACATGACAAGAAACTAGCCTAAGTAACACAAGGAAACCTCACACATCATCCTTTCTAGGCATTAGATTGTTAGTGTTGGATCATCTATGAGATGTTTGCACGACCTGTGCGAGCGCTCGGAAAGAATAACATCAATGAGTTAGTTTTGATGATTAAACCGATAGTGAGAATGTAAGAAAGGGAATGAAAATGAGAAGCTAATGATGTGGATAGTACCTACCAGATGTGGGATGCTAACAAAATGGAAATAGCATGCAGGATATTGAGAAACATTTTAACAATTTCATAGCTTATGAGTACCAAAAATTTAGCAAATAGGCAAGAGAAATTACCACTGCACAGCGAGGATGGATGGGACGGGCAAGAGGGAGGCGGGAGCGGTGTCTCAACATTTCGGGGTCAGCAACGAGTGATTCAGTGAAGCGGCCCCCATAGGGAAGACAACGACATTGGTGAAGCAGATCTGGTGCAACGAGGGAGTCGTTGAAATAGTTCCGATGAAGAGTGCCGATAGTGGAGGAGCTCCGGTGTGGAAGAGAGGGCCGACGATGAAGCAGCTGGAGGAAGGTCAAGGTTGGAGGCGTATGGACGGGGAAGAGGCAATGGGGGATATAGGTGGGATGACGCACATTTACCACCTATACCACTCTATTATTGCAATAATCCCACGGTCCTTGTTTCCGGAGCAGGGATAGAAGAGGAATTTTGCATTTGCAAAAAGCAGGGCAGGATATTTGAATAGATGTGCACGGGATGTTTCGGAGACTCCCAGAAATTTTGAGGTTGAAGCTTCCGACGTACGCTACTCCGACACGGCAGCTCTCACGTGGCGAACCCGTCTAGACCCACACACCAGCGACAGTATGCTTACCAACATATAAATGAGTTTCCACACATTTGCCAAAATTGATAAACATTATATTTTGAAGGCTTTCATACAAGACGACCAAGGTCACGGCCATATCTCTTCTATATTTTATGATAGCGTGTCCATATCTGGTAGATCTCTGCATCTTGGCATTTCAAAAGAAGATTCTAGATTTGATGGATACTGCCCAACTTTCATGAATTTCCAAACTTCCTAGCTAAATCTATGCAATAAAATGACTTTTTGACAATCTGAAGTAAGTATGTCTAATTTCGAACTACAAAATCTGTGATATACCTTGCCCTTGACTTTTTAAAAATAATTCAAAGATACCAAGTAGTCAAATATTGGAGAACCACCGAGAGTTTCGCAAAATTAAACTTTTTGATGTTAATGGCAATGACACGAAATTTCGGCCATTTTTAAAAATATACAAAGAAACAAAATATAAAACGAAATACAACCATTATTTTCTCTCTTCGTGTCTCACTATGTGCACTAGCTAGTTTCCATGGAAAAATATAATCTTAAAATGTGATAACTTTTAAAAAAATTGTATCACTATATATGGAGTACCATGTAAGAATATGCATGGCTTTCAAACTAGATGACCAAGGTCATGGCCATATCTTTTCTATAGTTTATAATAACTTGTCCATATATTTGGTAGTTGGTGCGTATTGGCATTTAAAATATTAGTTACAAAGGAAGCTTCTGAATTTGAAGTTATTTCATTTTTCTAAGGCACAACAATGGCTTTTATCATGAAACAACTAAAAAAATGGCTCAAAATCCTACCGCCCCAGTTTTCAGACGAAGTATATATAGCCAAGGGTTAAGTTTAGGGTTCGGGGTTTATTTTGGATTGAGGGTTTAGGGGTTCGGAGGTTCAGACGGAGTATCTCAAATTTTGATCTATAAGTGCATTATACCTGCTTGGTAAGGGTTTGGGTTCGGAGGTTAGGATTCTAGGGTTAGGAGGTTAGGGTTTAGGTCTAATGTTTTTTGATTTTCAATAATGTTCAAGCTTTATGCTTATATTCACAAAATAGAATGGCATTACCGCAATTTAATGAAAGTATCACAAATTTTGATCTATAAGTGCATGGTACCAGCTAGGTTTAGGGTTTATGGTTCAAGGATTTAGGTTTTTATGGTTTAGGTTTTATGGGTTGTTTAGGGTTTAGGGATTAGCCATTTTTCAATAATGGTCGAAGATTTATGATTATATTTGTCGAATAGAATGGCGTTACCTAATTTAATGAAAGTATCTCAAATTTTGATCTACAAGTGCATGATACATGCTTGGTTAGGGTTTATGGGTCGTGGGTTTTGGGTTTTAGCATTTTATAGTTTAGTTTTTATGGTTGTATAGGGTTTAGGTTTTAGCAAATTTAGAATAATTCTCCAGCTTTATGCTTATATTCGTTGAATAGAATGGCGTTACCTAATTTATTGAAAGCATCTTAAATTTTGATCTATAAGTGCATGATACCTTCTTGGTTAGTGTTTATGGGTTGAGGGTTTTGGGTTTTAGGGTTTAGGTTTTAGGGGTTGTTTAGGGTTTAGGGTTTAGTGAATTTTCGATAATGCTCAATATTTATGCTTATATTCGCAGAATAGAATGGCGTTACCAATTAAATGAAAATATATCAAATTTTGATCTATAATTGCATGCTACGTGCTTGGTAAGGGTTTAGGGTTTGGGGATTTAGGGGTTTAGGGTTTAGGGTTTCGTGAATTTTCAATAATGTTCAAGCTGCTTTGTGCTTATATTCGTGGAATAGAATGGGGTTCCATCAATTTATTGAAAGTATCTCAAATTTTCATTTATAAGTGTATGATACCTTCTTGGTTAGGGTTTATGGCTCGAGGGTTTACGGTTTTACAGTTTAGTTTTATGTTTTGTTCAGTGTTTAGCGCATTTTAAATAATGCTCAAGATTTATGCTTATATTCGTAGAATAGAATGGTGTTAGCTTTTTTAATGAAAGCATTTCAAATTTTGATAAGTGAGAGCATGACACCTGCTTGGTTAGGGTTTATGGCTGAGGGTTTAGGGCTTTAGGGTTTAGGTTTTAGGGTTTTTTGAGGGTTTAGGGTTTAGGGAATTTTTGATATTGCTCAGGATTTATGCTTATATTCGTCAAATAGAATGGTGTTACCCAATTTAACGAAATTATCTTAAAAATTGATCTATAAGTACATGCTACGTGCTTGGTGACGGTTTAGGGTTTAGGGTTATAAGGTTTAGGGGTTTAGGATTTGGGTTTAAGGGGTTTAGGGTTTAGGGTTTCAGGAATTTTCAATAATGTTCAAGCTTTATGCTTATATTCGTGGAATAGAATGGTCTTACCCAATTTAACAAAAGTATCTCAAATTTTGATCTATAAGTGCATGCTACCTGCTTGGTTAGGGTTTAGGGGTTTAGAGTTTATGATTTATGATTCCTTGAATTCTCAATAATATGTTCAGACTTTATGGTTATATATTTTCGTGGAATAGAATGGTGTTACCGCAATTTAATGAAAGTATCTCAAAATTTGATCTACAAGTCGATGATACCCTGCTTGGTCATATTTTTTGTTAAATACAATTGAAGGTACCCAAGTACTAAAACAAGGGATAAACACCAAGAGTTCCATGAGATTTAGGCTCTATTTGGTTGGGCTCTAATACCGGCTTTTGATTTTTGGCTTATAAAGCGAGGAACGTGTTTTTGGCTTTGCTATTTTTAGCTTTTACTCTGAAAGAGTTGAATGATGGTATAAGACAAAAGAAAATAAATCTAAAGTGGCTTATAAAATAAAGCTAAAATCGATAAATAAGCTTAACCGAACAACCCCCTCAACTTCTTGATATGAATGCTAATAATGCAGCCTAATTTGGGACCTTTTGAAAGAATCATCCAAATAAAAATATATAAATTGAAGCAATGTCTTTCTTTCGCAGAGTATTTAGTTATGTGCACTGCCTAGTTTCCATGAAAAGTATGCTAAAATTTGACAACTTTCAAAAAAACCCGTTTCACAATATGGCGTACCATGTATGAATATTCATGGCTTTCAAACGAGATGACCAAGGTCATGGCAATATGTTTGCCATAGTTTATGATAACGTGTCCATGTTTGGTAGATCGTTGCATAACTGCATATTGGCTTTTCAAACAATGTTTACAAAAAAGTTGCATCCAAATTTGAAGTTAATTTAAATTGTCCAAGTGACAACAATGGCTTCCATTGTGAAGCAACTACAAAGACTATATGTGGTTCAAAATCTCATCGCACCAATTTTCTCACAAAGTATAATTTTTTTGATGGATAATTCCCAAGTTTCATGAATTTTCAAGCTTCTGGTCTAGGTTCGATGTTTTTAACGATTTTACCTCGATTTGGCGAAAAATGTTCAAATTTTGAACAACAAGCGATGGGAATCTCTACTTCCCATAATTATGGCTCACTGACATGTGGGTCACTTTCATGGTGGGTCCAAAAAGTTAGTGTACGTCTGAGTGGGCGGGAAGGTAAATATTGTAGAAGGGCTGGGAAATGTCGATGGGGTGATGCACTTGGGAGAACACAAATTTACCACCTATATCCCTCTATTATTGCAGTTCTCCTCGGATTCTTATTTCCGGAGCAGGGATAGAAGAGGAAGTTTGCATTCTAGAAAGATGTGAAGCATGTTTGAATGGACGCGCGGGATATTTTAATGGGTGGGTCCGATGTTTGGGCACCGTACCATAATTTTGAGATCGAAGCTTCTAGCATACGCTACTCCGTCGTGGGGCCTCTCAGATGCGTTGTCACCATCTAGACCCAGACACCAGCGAGAGTTGCTTTCCAGCATTTAAATGAGTTTCTAGGCATTTGCTGAAATTTTTGAACAATTTAAGGTTTTCAAGAAGATGACCATCGTCCAAAAAAAGGTGACCAAGGTGATGGAAATAGTTTCTGATGACGTGTCCGCATTTGGTAGATCGGTGCATCTTGGCAAATCAACCAATATGTCTGGTTCCAAATTTGAAGTTTGTTTTCGAATTTCCAAGTAACAACAATGTGTTTTCTTGTGGAGCAACTACAAAGATGATGGCTCAAAATGCCACCACCCCCTTTTTTCACACAATGTCAAACTTCCTTTCAAGCTTCCAAGCTAAATTTGTGCAATAAAATAATTTTTGGGGCTGGATGTTTTGAATAGATGGGCGGGATGTTTGAATGGGTGGGCAGGATATTTCGGTGCTCTGCCAAAATTTTGAAGTTGAAGCTTCTAACATACGCTACTCACACTTGGGATGTTCTCCCCGTTAGATAGACCCACAGGCATGTATGCTTTCTAGCATTTAATGACTTGATAGACATCTGCCAAAATTAATGAACATTAATTCAAGGCTTTCAAACAAGAGGAGCAAGGCCACATCCATAGTTTCCGTACATTGAAGCTTATTCACTAATCAAGCTTACAAACGTTTCCATATTTGGTAGATCGGTGCATCTTGGAATTTCAAGCAATTGTTTACAAACGGAGATTCTAGATTTGATGGATAATGCCCTACTTTCATGAGTTTCCAAGCTTCCTAGCTAAAGATGTGCAATAAAATGACCTTTTGACAATTTAAAGTAAGTATGTCTAATTACAAACTACACAGTGTGTGATATAGCTTGCTCTTGACTTTGTAAAAATAATTTAAAGGTATCGATTTAGTCAAATATTGGAGAACCACCGAGAGTTTTGCAAGATTTTAATTTTTTGATATGAATGGTAATGACACCAAATTTGGGATATTTTTTTAAAATTAAAGAAACAAAATCTAAAATGAAATACAACCATTTGTTTCTATGTTGGTGTCTCACTGTGTGCATTAGCTAATTTCCATGAAAAATATATAAAATTTGATAACTCTTGAAAAACTCGTTTCACAATATGGCGCACCATGTTTGAACATTCATGGCTATCAAAAACTAGATGACCAATGTAAGTCCATATGTGTTAACATACTTTTTGATAATGTAACCATGTTTGGTAGATTGGTCCATATTGGCATTTCAACATTGTTTACAAGAAGAGCTCACATATTTGATGTTATTTTAAAAGCCCAAATCGATAATAATGGCTTTAATTTTTTCATACGATATATGGCGTACCATGTATGAATATGCATGACTTTCAAACTAGATGACCAAGGTCATGGCCATATCTTTGCTATAGTTTATAACAACATGTTCTTATTTGGTAGATTGGTGCGTCACATTTAAAATATTATTTACAAAGGAAGCTTCTGAATTTAAAGTTATTTTCAATTTTTCAAGCCATGATAGTGGCTTTTGTCGTGAAGAAACTACAAGTAAGTATGGCTCAAAATACCACTGCCCAAGTTTTCACACAAGATATATATAGCCTGGGGTTTAGGGTTCATGTTTTTTGGGTTGAGGGTTTTGGGGTTTAGGGTTTATGGTATATGGTATATGGTTTAGGATTTTAGGGTTTAGGGCTTAGGAGTTTAAGGTTGGTATTTAGGGTTTACGGTTTATGATTGAGGGTTTAGGGTTTTCTAGGATTTAGGGTATATTATAGAATTTTCAATAATAATGTTCAAGCTTTATATATATGCTTATATATTCGTGGAATAGACTGGTGTTATCGCAATTTAATGAAAGTACCTTAGATTTTGATCTATAAGTGCATGATACTTGCTTGGTAAGGGATTGAGGGGATGAGGGTTTAGGGTTTATGGTTTTAGGGTTTAGGGGTTTAGGGTTTAGGTTTTTGGGAAATTTACGATAATGTTCAAGTTCCTTTATGCTTATATTCATGGAATGGAATGGCGTTAGCACAATTTGATGAAAGTATATCTGAAATCTCGATCTACAAGTGCATGATACCTCATTTGGCAGGGTCGTTTAGGCAGGGTTGAGGGTTTAAGGTTTTAGGGTTTAGGGATTAGGGCATTTTCAATAATGTTCAAGCTTTATGGTTATATTCATGGAATAGAATGGCATTACCGCAATTTAATGGAAGAATCTTAGATTTTTATCTATAAGTGCATGGTACCTTCTTGGTTAGGGTTTGGGGTTTTAGGGTTTTACGGTTTAGGTTTTATGGATTGTATAGGATTTAGGGGGTTTAGCGAATTTTCAAATAATGCTCAGGCTTTATGCTTATATTCGTCAAATAAAACGTCATTACCTAATTCATTGAAATAGTTGTTACCTAATTCCAAGCAAGTATCTCAAATTTTGATCTATATGTACATGATACCTGCTTGGTTAGGGTTTATGGGTTGAGAGTTTGGGGTTTTATGGTTTATTAGGATTTAGGTTTTAGGGTTTGTTTAGGGTTTAGGGAATTTTTGATAATGCTCAAGGTTTATGCTTATATTTGTCAAATAGAACAGCGTTACCAATTTAAGGAAAGTATATCAAATTTTTATCTATAAGTGCATGTTACGTGTCTGGTGAGAGTTTGGGTATTAGGGGTTTAGGCTTTCAGGAATTTTCAATAATGTTCAAGCTTTATGCTTATATTCGGGGAATAGAATGGTGTTACCACAATTTGATGAAAGAATCTCAGATTTTGATCTATAAGTGCATGGTACCTGCTTGGTTAGGGTTTATGGGTCGAGGGTTTAGGGTTTTAGGGATTTATGATTTACGTTTTATGGATTGTATAGGGTTTAGGGGGTTTAGCGAATTTTCAATAATGCTTAGGATTTATGCTTATATTCGTTGAATAGAATGGCGTTACCTATTCATTGAAAGTATCTCAATTTTTGATCTATAAGTGCATGATACTTGCTTGGTTAGGGTTTATGGGTTGAGGGTTTGGAGTTTTAGGGTTTATTAGGGTTTAGGTTTTAGGGTTTGTTTAGGGTTTAGGGAATTTTTGATAATGCTCAAGATGTATGCTTATATTTGTCGAATAGAACGGCGTTACCAATTTAATGAAAGTATATCAAATTTTGATCTATAAGTGCAAGTTATGTGTTTGGTAAGGGTTTGGGTTTTAGGGGTTTAGGGTTTTGAGAATTTTCAATAATGTTCAAGCTTATGCTTATATTCATGGAATAGAATGGTGTTACCGCAATTTAATGAAAGTATCTCAATTTTTGATCTATAAGTGCATGGTACATGCTTGATTAGGGTTTATGGGTCGAGGGTTTAGGGTTTTATGGTTTAGTTTTATGGGTTGTTTCCGGTTTAGGGTTTAGCGTATTTTCGGTAATGCTCAGGATTTACGCTTATATTCTTATATTCGTCTAATAGAGTGGCGTAACCTGATTTAATGAAAGCATCTCAAAGTTTGATGTATGAGTGCATGACACCTGCTTGGTTAGGGTTTTTGGGCTGAGGGTTTTAGGGTTTAGGGAATTTTCGATAATGCCCTGGATTTACGCTTATATTCTTAAAATATAATGGCATTACCCAATTTAATGAAAGTATCTCAAATGTTGATCTATAAGTGCATGCTACGTGCTTGTTCAGGTTTTGGGGTATAGGGGTTTAGGGTTTGGGTTTTAGGGGTTAGCTAGGGATTAGGGTTTCGGGAATTTTCAATGATGTTCAAGCTTTATGGTTATATTCGTGGAAATAATGGTGTTACCCAATTTAACGAAAGTATCTCAATTTTTGATCTCTAAGTGCATGATACCTGCTTGGTTAGGGTTTCGGGGTTTAGATTTTATGGTTTAGGATTCCGTGAATTCTGAATAATATGTTGGAACTTTATGGTTATATATATATTAGTGGAATAGAATGGTGTTACCGCAATTTGATGGAAGTATCTAAAAATTTGATGTACAAGTTGATGATACCCTGCTTCGTCATATTTTTTGTTAAATACAATTGAAGGTACCCAAGTACTAAAATAAGGGAGAAACACCAAGAGTTCTGTGAGATTTTGGCGCCGTTTGGTTGGGCTCTAATTCTGGATTTTGATTTTTGGCTTATAGAGCAAGGAACGTTTTTTGGCTTTGTTTTTTTAGCTTTTACTCTGACATAGTTGAATGATGGTATAAGCTAAAAGCAAAAATCTAAAGTGGCTTCCAAAAAAAGCTAAAATCAATAGATAAGCTTAACCAAACAACCCCTCAACTTCTTTATATGAATGCTAATAATGCAGCCTAATTAGGGACCTTTTGAAAGAAAAATCCAATAAAAATTATATAAATTGAAGGCTTTCTTTCATAGGGTATTTTGTTATGTGCACTACCTAGTTTCCATGAAAAAGTATGCTAAAATTTGACAACTTTCGAAGAAACCCATTTAACAAATTTGACGTGGGGCGGTTGCCCGCCACGTGGTGGAAGGGAGCACAGGAGGCGCGCTCGACCTGCAGTGATAAATAGGGCCACGCGGATGGGGTTTTCCCCACTTTGTCTTCCTCCCTGCTCTTTGCTTCTCTGGATCTTGCACACCTCGTGTTTCCTCTCTGCTCTTCGCCACCAGACTTTGGTCACCGGCGCTGCCGCGTTTACTCGCGACGATGGGACCTCGCTTTTCTGCCACGGCCACCGCGGAGGAGGAGATGTTTCCAGAGCAGGGCGGCGGGTAGTGTGATTCCTATCTCACCGAGGACCTCATCCACAAGTACTTTTGGGGAGGTTCATCCCGTTGGAGTGGGTGGTGAAGCACCGCCTCACGCTAGAGGGGGAGCGCGTCCCTAACCCCTAGCCCGGCGAGGCCATTGTCTTCCTCGTGCACTCTGCCCGTGGCTTCGGCTTGCCGACAAGCAATTTCCTCCCCGAGATCTTCGGCATCTAGGGGCGAACGCCATCGCTCGCAGCTGTCACACCACGCGGCCTGCTGCGAGTCCTACTTGGGGGTTCACCTAGACACGGCGAACTTCCTGAAGTTTTAGAACTTCAAGGCCCAGATGATGTAGAAGGATAGGACGTTGGTGGAGGTTGGCTGCTGCGCGATCTACCCGGGGCCATCGTTCGTCATGCCGCGGCTTGAGATCCCCAACATGGTGAAGCTATGGAAGAGCTCATACTTTTATTTGTGCAATGCCACTATGGTCGACTGGATCTGGCTTCCGATCTTCAACAACATCGCCTCCACCCGAAAGGCCTGGACCACGAAGGGGTTGGGCGCCCAGGCGAACATTGACCGGATGGCCACCCAGCTGAAGGTGCTGGCGGAGATAGAAGGGCTGACCTGCCGGGACATCGCCTCCCCCTAGATGGCTTGCCGGGTGCTCCCGCTGCAGAAGCGGACACGTAAGATGTGCCACCTGTCCGGCCCCAATGACCCCACGCGGGTTTCCTGGCTAGAGGTGCCGTACGAGTCCCTTCGAGATTGGCTCACCACCATCTCGAAGGAGGCCTTGTAGGAGGGGTGGCGCTTCTCCATCTAGCCATTCCACCAAGGCCGCCTACCTCCAAAGGTTACTCTTCTGTTCTTGCCAGGTGGATTCTTCCCGAAGGGTTTCTTCTCGTCTCTTATCCACCCCATTTGAGTAGCTTTTTACGACACAGCTAGCCGAGGATGGAATGGGTGACCATGAGCTCCCCAACTTTTGGCCTACCTCAAGCCGCTGAAGTACCCACCGACGGAGCCGGAGAACATCCCCACTCAGGCCGACAAGGGATGTGAGGATCCGCCGGGTGAGTTTTTTCTCCTTGTGCTCGTTCGTCGGTCTATCTCCTCAGTCGAATGATGATATTTCATTTATATTCGTGTATCCGCACATGGTTAGGACATGCCTTCTGCTCCCGGTGCCACGGAAAGGGCTAGAGGAAAGCGGGCGACGTCGTCCAGCCACCGGTGGCACGAAGGAGCTTTGCCAGCCAAGGCCTACGGTGGTCGCGTCGAGCATTCCTGGGTATGTGCCTTTGCTCTTCTCAGTACACTCGTTGACTCGTCCAGCAAGGCGATGTCGCTAGACGACTCTAGCTTTATCGCCACTGCGTTCGCCCCGACTTCGGCTGTAGATAAGGAGCCGGTTGGGCCGGCTGTGCCCTTCGCTGCCATGCCGATTGGAGTCGGCACGGCCGTGATGGAGCCATCTCCACTGGCTGCCTCCACGCCTCTACACCATGTCCCAGCCGCATCTAGACTTGCCCAGATATCCATGGCTAGGAGCTACACCACTATTCCTCCACTCTGGCTGACGGATGGCACATACCCAGTCTCGAGCGATGCTTAGATGGGCTCGGCTGCTTACCAGGTCGAGGAGCCAGTGGAGGTGGCGCCAAATGCTTCCGCGTAGGCGGTGGCGGCCAGCAACGAGCGGGCGGCTGCCTCTGGCTCCGGTGACAGGGGCTTTGTGGGGCACCGCTGATGAGGAGGCCGATGTGCACATCACCGGCTACAGGCCATCTCCGACTGTGCTAATGCCGGTTGACGTCCTTGCCCAGCTTTCCGAGACGGCGCTTGTCTCCCTCGACTGGGCACGCCGCCTGGTGGAGGTGATGGAGTAGGGGCTCGGTGTGGCCAAGGCGCTGGGTGTTTCTCTTGAGGTAAGCACCTTCTCAGGCTTTTTGCTTGTTTGCCTTAGTTATTTTGCCCATTCTCTTTTTCATTTTGTTCCTTTCTCCGCAGAAAGCTTTTCCTGAGATGGCCAAGAATACATAAGACCTAGGGCGTAAGATTTCTCTCTACCATGTCTTCACAATTGCGCGAATTTTTGCGGTTTTTGTTGACTATCGGGTACCCGCCTGTAGCCATGATAGTGGATAGGGAGCGGGAGGTGAATCGGCTGAAGGCGGAGGTGACCCGACTACAGACCTCTAACTATACACACCAAGGTCAAATCAATGACCTGGTGGAGCATTAGAAAAGAATGGAGATTGCTGTGCAGGCGAAGGCTCAGGAGAAGGCTGTGCAGGCAGAGCTAAGGCAGATCACTGAGATCATCATTAATAAGTCATCCTTTCTCTCTGCTGAATTCCTTCCATTTGTTGTGGCCGGTTTGTAATAGTTGCTATCTTGCCGGGTGTAGCTCATTATCCTGAGGCGATTGATCAAGCTCTCGCCCGCGTGCCTGAGGAGGAGGAGGGATGCAACCTATGTCCCGAGGAGCTTGTTGTGGTGGTGAGCGAAGAGGCCAACCGACTGCGCCAAGCTGGCCTAGACGTCTCCGCCTACCTCTGGCCTGACGCCGCCGCACCATCGACCATCGACGCGCTGGCTGCCCAGCTCAGGATTGTCGATGATCTCATCGACGCATCACGGGAGTGGGCTGCACACGGAAGCTCAGAGATGGTGCATGCGCAGCTCAAGTCCTGGTATCTAGGTGCGGATCTTTGGAGCCTTTCCCGAGGATTCCAGCAAGGAACAGCTACGACCAGCTTCACACCGAGGTTCCTGATATCCACTCTTGCAATATCAAGATCTCGAGCTTCGTCTAGCTGGACTGGGACTACAGTAATGTGTCTGAGCCAGCGCGGTTTTGCTGGGCCCCGGCTCCGGCTCCGTCGCAAGCTTCTGCGCCAGCCTCCGACCCGGCCGTCACCGAGCTTGTCTCCTGCAGCCAGCCTCCAACAGATTCCTCCGATCCTTGTACTTAGCCCCAGGACTGATCCTTGGAATGCCAAGTGTATTTGTACTGCCTAAAAATCATCTTTGACTTGCGTGTGTGAACAACTTGGTCCTTGTGGCATGCTGAATTATAATGGGAGCTTCTTCTCCCTTTTGTGTTATAATATTCCCTTGTGCTCTTGGGTTTGCAATTTTATGATTGCTTGATCTGCTTTGGTCATTGTCTCAGCCGGGTCGAAGCTCCTTTCTATTGTTGCTGCTTGCAGGTCTTTGTGTGGGGGCATGGGAGCGCACCCACTAGGTGTAGTCCCAAAGTTCAGGCCGGCTGGAGGATCTAGCCGGGTGGAAGATCCTTTATGTTGTGCCACTTGCAGGTCTTTGTGTGGGGGCGCGGGAGCGCACCCATTGGGTGTACTCCCCGAGGTTCGGGCCAGATAGAGGATCCAGCCGGGTCGAAGACCCTTTCTGTTGTTGCTGCCTGCAGGGGGTGATCAGCACCTGGCCCTAGTACTTGGCAGGGTTTTGACTCATGCAAAAACAAACATAAACAGTAGTTTCTGCGTTAGACAGATATGAGGATAATGTAGCTTACAGTTCATTCGTTACGGTTGGAAACATTATCGTTTCATGCTAGGCCAACAACTTTGTCCTTATATCAGTGAGCATTGGCTGCTAAGTTGTGTCCTTGCCGGCCACGAGCCAGGTTGTGGTCTGCATCTAGAAACGAAGGAGTAGCTAGTAAGCGTACTACACGGTGCTTCAGATTTCTGTTATCGGTGTCACGCGAGCGAGCGCAACTGGTACGTCTAGACGTTTTTTCTTCCTTATGCGTTTTCATGTAGGGGGCCTCGGGGTTTGTGCTCTTGCCGAATTGGCAGCCGGGTTTCATTCAGCAGCCGGAACCGAAGAGTGAGCCCTTAGAGCCACATACAGTACTTCGCCATTTGGAATGCGCGGCCGTTTGGGCCAGCCAGCAAGTCCCCGGGAGAGATCGTCGGAGCCAGGGTAAAAAATAATGCAGCAAGAAATCCCAAATGATTACGGAGTCCCTGAGACTGTGTCAAGGCTCCTCAGCTTGTTCATTACATAAAATTAAGATACATATACTTCTTGTTTAAGTGTAAAATGGGTGAAGGAGGTTCGTGTTCCATGGGCGCTCAGTTTCTTTGTCAGAATGGTCCATCTTGTTCTTTATCGGTTGTCCGACGTCGATGAGATAGTATGAGTTGTTCTGCAGTGCTTGGCTGATGATGAATGGCCCCTCCCAAGGGGGAGACAACTTGTGCATCCCCTTGGTATTCTGTACCAGCCGTAGCATGAGGTCGCCCTCTCCGAACAAGGGGTGGCAGATCTAGATAATGTGATAGTGGCACAGGTTCTGTTGGTAAATGGCAAATCTAGACAAGGCCAGCTCACGTGCCTCCTCGAGGAGGTCGACGCTATCCTCAAATGCTTCCTTGGCCTGCTGCTCTGTGTATAACAACTTGCGAGGTGCCTCGAACTTGATGTTAGTTGGCCAAACCGTCTTCACTCCGTAAACGAGGAAGAAGGGCATGTAACCGGTGGAGAGGTTTGGCGTGGTACGCAGGCTCCACAACACAGCCGTTAGCTCCTCTATCTAGCATCCGGGGGATCTCATCAGTGGCTCGATTAGCCGGGGCTTAATTCCGGCTAGGACCAGGCCGTTTCGCTCGCTCGCACTACCCATTTGACTGGGGGTGCACGATGGAGGCAAGGTCCTGGAAGATGCCCTTTTCTCCATAGAAGTGCATGAAGGCCCCTTTGGCGAAGTTTGTGCCATTGTCTGTGATGATGCTGTTTGATGACCCACAAGTATAGGGAGTGTATCGCAGTATTTTCGATAAGTAAGAGTGTCGAACCCAACGAGGAGCAGAAGGTGCTGGCTAGTGGTATGGACCAGGAATTCTCTGCAAATACTTAGCAAACGGATTTTTAGGGGTTTTTGATAATGCAAGTAAATAAAGTACGAGTAAATAAAAGACAATAAGAAAAAATGCAGCAAGTGGCCCAATCCTCTATTCAGCAAAGGACAAGCCGGTTGTATTACTTAAGATGACCAAACGTTCTCGAGGACACACGGGAATTCTGTCAAGTGATTTCATTTCATATAGTTAATTAATCTTCTTTAGCTTGCTAAGTGTTGTGTGGGTGAACCTGTGCTAATGTACCGACCTTCCTAGGACTAATACATACTTGTGACTATACCCGTTGCAAACATCCGTAAGTACAAGAAAGTAATTAAGGTAGAAACCTAACTATAGCTTTAAACTCTAAGACCCTGACGTCCTTGTGCAATGGTTTCCTAACAGGGGTTTAGGTTTCTGTCACTCCGGCAACCCCTACGATTAGTAGCCAAATACACAATGCATTCCCCTAGGCCCATATAGGTGAAGTATCATGTAGTCAACATTCACATGACACCCCTAGAAGAAGTACACCACAACTTAAATATCAAACTATTGAATCTTTCTCAACACAATTCCACTACTAACAACATGACTTCTCCCATGTCCTCAAGAACAAAACGAACTACTCACAAGACATCATATAGATCATGATCAGAGATGGAATAATGATGTATAACAATCTGAACATAAACGATAATTCAATGGTTCACTCAATAGCATCAACTACAAAGAGTAATCAACACCGGGAAAGTTTCCCCTAAGAACTATGCAAGATTCAACCAAATTGTTACAACAATATGGAGATGGTGATGATGGTGCTGATGGTGTTGATGGTGGTGATGATGATGATGATCCTGATGAAGCCCATCTTGATAGTGGTGTTGATGGCGACGATCTCCCCTCTCTGGGAAGGAATTCCCCTAGCAGAAATCTGTCTGCCAGAGAGATCTTTCTCTCTCGGTATTTTCCGCCCCGCAGAGGCAGCAGAATATTTCTGTGGTCACTCCCAGAGTATTAGGGTTTCGGGAGGATTATATACGCCAGAGGGGAGAGCCAGGGGTGGACCAGGGCGGCCACACCACCTGGTGGCGCGACCTAGGGTGGCCCATGCCAGGGGGTGGTGTGGGCCCCCTGTGGCCCACCTCAGGTTCCCCTTCTGGCTTCCTTCGTCTTCTGGAAAAATAGGATTTTCCATGTATTTTCTAGGATTTTCTGATCTTCGCGAATTTTGCCTCCAAACAGTACCTTTTCCATCAGAATCCTGACTGCAGCGGTCCATGCTCCAAAAGTCATCAACCATGCAAAAATAGATGAAATTACATAAGTATCATCTCTTAATATGAAATATATCAATGAATAACAGTAAATTATGATATAGAATAGTGATGCAAAATGGACGTATCACTGTTGGTGTAGTCGAAGTGTGTGATGATGTCTGTAAAGAACTTGATCACTGTTGGTCCGTCCAGCTTCTTGATGGGCTTTGCATCAATCCACTTGGTGCATTTGTCCACCGCCACCAGTAGGTGTGTCATGCCGGATTGTGTTGTGTTGAAGGGGCCAACCATGTCCACCCCCTAGACGACAAACGGCCAGGTGATGGGTATTGTCTTAAGGGCCACAGCCGGAGTGTGCTTTTGCTAGCTAAAACGTTGGCACCCATTGCATGCATTCACCATTTGCTCGGCATCCTCTAGCGCGGTGGGCCAGTAGAAACCGTGGCGGAATGCCTTGGCTACTATGGCTCGTGATGATGCGTGGTGGCCGCACTCGCCTTGGTGAATGTCCACCAGCAGCCGGATCCCTTCGTCCTGGCTCACACAGTGCTGATAAATCCCTTTGATGCTGCACTTGTACAGCTCATTGTTGATGATGGTGCATGCACATGCTCTGTGCTTCACCTACCTTGCCTCGACCTCTTCGTCGGGCAGTTCCCCTTTGGCTAGGAAATTCATGAATGATATGTTGCCATCTTTCTGGTCCAGCTGCATTGGCGCGTCGTGTGTGTAGCCAGTTTGTTTCTGCCATTGTGAAACTTGCATGACCCATCAAGCATCGATTCGATGGTGTACTTGGGTTGTGGTAGCCGGTCATCGGGCTTCTGCCTCTGGCTGCCGCTCGCAGCCGGATCCTCTTGGACGGCTGTCACTTGCTTGGAATCATACCCCATGGAGCTGCTATGATGCCCATCCGGCCTGCGCCGGTCCGTGGAGTTATCCACAATGATTTTCCCTTGGGCATCTACCAGGATAGCCTTCTTCATCGCCGCGTCGGCGGTGGCGTACTTGTCCGCAATGGCCATGGGTTGAGCCATTGTTTTGGGTTCCACCCGGCTGAGCTTATGCTTGAGCATGGTGATGTCTCTGTGGTTGTTGGTGAAGTAGTCGATTGCCTGGTGATCACGCACCCCCTCGCAAGAGTTGTGCATGCTTTTCCACCGGGTGAGGTAGGAGCGGTCAAACTCGTCCTTGCCTTGAACACAAAGGGCGAGCTCGCGGGGCTGCCTAGGCTGCTTGTAGGTGTCGGTGAAGTTGCGAATGAATGCTTCCTCTAAGTCGACCCAGGCATTGAAGCTGTTGTCGGGTAGACTGTTCAGCCAGGTTCGGGCCGAGTCGAGGAGCATGAGGGAGACGTAGCGCACTACCACTTGCCGGTTGCCGGTGGCTATGCCCTCCGCGGTGACGTAATCTACCATCCAATCTTCTGGCTTGACCGAGCCGTCGTACTTTGGCGTGTCCCTTGGGAGCGAAAATCCCTTTGGAATGGTTCATTTAAGATGCACGCTCTGAAACAATTTGGACCGGCTGGGCTTTCCTCCTCTAGCGCACGTGATTGTATCTAGATGTCAATGTGTGCGCCCGCATCGCGCGTTTCCGGCTCGCATGGGCCGAGTCACCCAGTCAGGCGGGACTTGGGCAACACGAGGCTTCTTTCGGCTTCATCAGCATGATGGTGACGTTGCCCTTGTCTGGCTCCGTCAGCCGGAGCGCGGTTCCTGGTGGTGACTGCAGCGGTGTCATGCGGGTGATGTCTGTGGCCAGCCGATCCGCCGCGTGGACGGCTGTTCTGCCTTGCTCCATTTGGAGAGGAAGCCTTGATGCCACCAGCTGCCGGATCCACTGTCCAACGAGGTGGCTGGCTCTTGCTACTTACTCCAAGGCTTAGACCTGCCTCAGGTTGCTGCTTGTTGGCCGTGGCCACGTGGAGCTAGATCCGGGAATGCTGGCGACGTAGATCTTCACCCTCCAAGTGGCTCAGCTCAGCTACGGCTGCCTCTGTAGCCTTCATGTTCTTGGCGGGAGTACTGTAAACTGGCTGAATCACGGGAGTATGCGGGCGAGCATCACGGTCCAGTTCTGAACCAAGGTTTTGGCCCTAGGGAAGAATCTATCAGTTGGCACCGGGCAGGCTGGCGAAGCCGTGGGCGGTGTTGTACTCGTGCATGGTCATGTTTAGCCGGCGCTGGATGGCGCAACCTTGTTGGCTTCCTCTAGAAGGTTTTGGCAGGTGACCTCCAGAGCAGCCACAACCGTAGCCAGATCTGCCCCAGGGATGACGGGGTTGCAGAGGTGCTGGATGGAGGTGGTCAGCGGATCTTGGTCTTGTTCACGCGAAGCAGAGCTGTTGCCTCCCACGTTGTGCTCCAGAGGTGGGTGGCGGCCTTCGCCTGAGTCGTCCATCATGACCTCCACGTTGCCGTTGGCGACGCGCAGAGCGGTGAAGCCGGGAGGCACGCCAGAGATGGTGAGGACTCCGCGAGCGAAAGCCTCGGTGATAGTGGTGATGTAGACACACTGGTCGCCGAAGTGCGTGACAGAGCCGTCATTGGGGAAGGTCTCCCAGCGAAGCACAATGTGTTGTCGATGACACAGTCGAAGGATCCAAGAGTGAGGACGAGGCTAGAGGCGACTCGTTCACTGGCGACGAGTGGAAGTCCCGTACGAAATATGACCCCAGCCGAAATGATATGCCCGACGTTGGGCACAACCTATCATGGTGTGGAACAAGGCAGTGCCATTGGGGATGGCATGAGAGGGGACAATCGGGATGCTATCGGTGGCTACTTGCAACAGGTTGGGCACAGATACTGCAGACACAGTGATGCACCCAGGTTCAGAGACCTCTTGGCAAGGTAACACTCGTACTCCTGCAAGGATCTACTATATCGAGGGCGAGCGCCCAGTACAAGTGCTTCTTGAGTTGTTTCCCTTGCTGCTATCGAGAGATAGAGGAAGAGGATGAACTGGTGAACTATCAGAATGAACTTGAATCTACCTAGAACCCTAGCTCTACCCTCCCTTATATACTAGGAGAGGTAGGTTACAATGTGGGTTCTAGGGTTTACTATTTGGGCTGTGGGTTTACAAAGAGAGCCGGCTAGTGGGATCCAGCCGGTGGGCCAGGACCCAGTCAAGCCACCAGTACAGGGGAACAATGCTACAGTGTCCTAGTGCTAGTGCTTTGGGCGTCACCCGGTGCTTTAATGGTCAGCTGGAGCTTTAGCGGTTAGCTGGCAGCGCCTCGCTCAGCTTTGGCACTTTGGCACAATCTTCTTGTAGCGCTGGCAGGGGTAGCGCGCCAGCCTATCTGATGATGCAAGGAGCCAAGGGAGCGCTCAGAAAGGAGCGTAACCCCCTCTGTAGCCTTGCCACCGAATCTGAGGCGGCCGGGTGAAAGCGGCCACCTAGCCGGTTCTTCTGGCCATCTGGCTAGATGGGCCAGCCGAGGAATCTTGAGGGCGGACCGGTTGGAGTGGTCTACTCAGTTGTGGTTCTCTGTCTTGCGGCCATTTGGCCAAGAACTCTTGGAGCTGTCCAGCTAGGCCTGGCTTACCCTACCCAGGGGTCATCCCGCAGACATGCTCCTGTCTCAACTCATCCCTAGACCCCAACACCGCTGCCGCCCTCTCCACCTCTCCTCGTGTCGCCTCCTCGCTAGCACCACCACCAAGCTCGTCGACACCTCGTCCTTCCTCCTAGTCCTTGACCCTGACGTGCATGTCCTCGACCAACGGCCGCCTTCGCATGCTCCGGCTTGCTCATCCTCGCACGCATCTGTAGGCCGCCACCACGCCTTAATTCCGTGTTCCACCCGTCGTCGGCCCCGTCACGCTCGTGAGCTGCTACTCTCGGCCCCCACCGTGCAGCCAGAGTTGCCTCTGACTCCTCTGATCCAAGACCATGCGCGCGTGCCTCCACTTCATGAACATGTTGCCTCGTCTTGGTCTGGTTCAACCCGACGCCTTACTAGACTAGTATATCTAGCCTGGAGTAGTTCCTCCTATAGGTCCAGATCGATGTCTGCTTGCTATAGGCCTACTCCGCCAAGCCACCTTACCGCTGCGGTACGACCGGTGGTTAATCGCTCTTATGTCTGAACAAGGAACATGGCCTTTTGTACCTATTCTGTCTTGTAACTTGCTGCTTGTGTCCTGGCAGTAGACCACCGCACCATTCCTCGAAGTTTGCATGCAAGGTTTGTCCCTGTGTCACCAAGATCTCCTGAAAACCTAAGTGCTACCAAGACCGATGCTGGAACGCCAAGTATGTCACCGACCACCATAGTCGGACGACAAGGTCTGCCTCAAGGGTTCCGAAGGCTCGACGCCCGGACCCAAGTTTTCCATCGGCAAACAAAGTAGGAACCTCAAGGTCATCTATACGGAACACTTATGTCCCCTTCATGGAACCCGAAGATCGCCCACACCAATCTGAAGCCCCGATCCCGCCAAACCCGAACCCCTCTGAACCAAGATCTTCGACCCTAATGTGTGACACCTATCCGAGACCCTATTTTTTAAATATATAACATATATCTTGTTGCATATAATTGTTCATGCTTGCACACTTATCCTATGGTTTGGCGGCATTATGTAGATTCACCTAATAATTAAATATGGAGGCTATATGCGGGCTATTCTAGTCTTATATTTGGCTCCATTTAAAATTTTGCAGCAAAACGATGCCATGTTTTGCTTTGTTAATACAACATTTAAATTTGCAGGGTATCTAAATAACTTGAACCTTCTATTTAATTGTCGGGATCCCGATTCTGATTATTATTTCGTAGTTGCATCGCATCTTTGCCATGTCATGCATCATACCATGAACATGCCCGATCTTCTACCATGGTATTAAATAGCACATCCGATGTCTTTTTTAGTGTTTTGCTTCTTCACGGATTAGGGCATTGAGTTTATGCAAGCTTCGACTGTTCTTCGGATGTATCTTCAGAAGTGTTTCCCAGGCGAGCATTCTCCCCCTTTCTACCTAATTTGCATTTATAGTCTTTACTTCCTATTGTTGGTATATTGCTATCTAGTTTATTTATGCTTCAGTTTTCCATACCAGTTATATCCCCTGGAGCCTATATTGCCTTGGACACCACCTATTGCCTATTGTTTGATCAATAGTTGGCCTTGCGAGTCGTAGTTTCTTGCTCAGGTGTTGTGGTGCGTCGTCGATGTTCCATAGTTGTTGGGAGGATGACACATGCTTAATGGTGGAGATGATCATGGCTTTCATTACAACTTGTCAATTAAAATGCTAGAAATAGATATAATGCAGAGGTATCGGTGGGTAATAGATGTTATTTGGTTTTTACCTGCCCACTTGTGTCCACCTAGGACCCTAAGTTCTTGACACTTGTTCTGAGATCGAGTGCTCTAACCACATGTGGGGTGTGTGGACACCCTATCGACTTACTACCTGATTTCAATGTACTATGCTAGGGGCCACAAACTAGTTTCGGGTGTTATTACTATCATGTACTTATGCCATGCTTTACTGCTTTATTTACTATTGCGCATGGAGTGCCTGTACTGTTTAGGAATAAATGTGGAATGTTTTCGTGGTATCGACAAGCCTAGTCACACTTTCGGGTTCCCAATCGTTACAACCATTGGCACAAACCCTGGGTCCATCTCGGAGCTGGCCGACTTTGTTGCGAGTAGCTTACTAGGGTGGCCCCCATGTACTTGCTTTGGGTCTAGGAAACATCGTGTCCGAATCCACGTCGATATACTGTTGGGTGTATGTTTCATGATATTGCACCTACCTGATCTAACAACAAGGGTTGAAGTGTGTGTGGATACTTTGGTGCACCCCTGCAGGGTTAAATCTTTTTGAAAAGCCGTGTCCATAGTTATGGACAACTTGGAGCACAGTTTCTCGATCATAGACATAACTAAAAAATTATTGTTATAATTTGACGTGGATCTGATATGACTACTCAGTTGAACAACCACCAAGGATGAATGAATAAAATTGCCAATTGTGTGAGTTTCCTCGACATTGCTTCGTCATTTGGTCTTGAGTGGGGAAGTACCAGGATGGGTATGTTTGGTGTTGATAGTTGTGAGATTCGACACATTTTTATGGCTTTATTGATGGTTTTCTCCTAGATTTGAAAGTTTTCTGGCTTTACCTAACGCTAATACTCCGGTAGCGAAGAAAACTTGATTTTTAATGTGTGTTTCAGGTTCTGGACGTCAACATAAGGTTTTAACTAGAGAAACACAATATTCTGGAGAAAACAAGCAAGTATCACTTTGGAAGCACGCGAGGGGACCTCACGGAAGATTTAACGAGCAACTATATGGCGGGAATATTTTTCTGGCCGTATAGTTCCCGCCGCCTCTGTCTTGTGAAAAGGGACAACTTCCGTGAAGGGACGGGGGATGAAAACACAACACAACAGCCGCCATACCATCCAGAAGGGAGAAAGAAGAGATCCGGAGAAGAAGGGGAAGACGTTCTTCATCTCGCTCCACGGTCTTCGACCTCCTAGCCAATACACCCCCCATAGCCACTACTTGTACGAGAGAGAGAGGGATCTCCACCTTGCAAGACTAGGGTTTGAGATTGTTTCTTCCTATCTTGAATTGTGTTGGATATTTTTCTATTCTTATTGTGGATCTCCATGGTAATACAAAGACAAATTCCCTTTATTTGATTATATTGATGATCCGTTCTTCTCTCATGTGTGAGTAATTCCCTTGGGCGTGGGAGATGTAGGGGATTGATGAGATGTGATGTGCCTTCATATATTTTCCATTAGTTTGTGATTGATTCTAATTATTATATTATGTGTGATTGACTATCTGTGTGATGCCTAATGCTTGTTGTCCAATTAAGGGCCCAGACAACATGATGCTTTGTTCTACATAGATAAGATCTTATTCGCTAGTGGACCGGCGACCCCCGAGTGATACGGGGATATCAATGGAAAACTAGTAGACTCGAGGATAATGAGGAACCACTGTTCTTACTACATTAGTCCGATCCAAGGAGCTTAATCGCTAAGTGACCTGAAGGGTCTTGATCGTCTAGTGTCTGACCATGTTTTTGGTAACGGGCTAGTAGGATTATTGAAGTTGGAATGAAATCTACCAAGAGGAGTTCCGGCTAATTATGGGTTGCTCGCCTACACATATATTTATAAGATTATAATTGTTACATTTATCACTCGTCCACCTAGCATAGTCACTATCACCATGAACTAAATCTCCCCGCGCATTCTTTCGCCATCTGCAGGAAACAACAAACAATCAAGTCATTCTTTACTTTTATGCTTTATATTTCTAAAGTTTACATTTTAGTTCTATTTAAATACATCTCATTTAATCAAAACCCCATTCCTATTTCAACACTTGCAGTCAATTCACTCGAAAACCTATGACAACTTCGGGTGTGACATAGACTTCACCCATAAACATTTACCTTTGGGCTCCCTATGGGATCGATATCTATATTTCAAAACTAGCTACAAACGATATGTGCTCTTGCAGACATCAAGCTATTTTCTGGCGCCGTTGTCGAGGAGCTAAGCGCTAAGTGTTTTTCTTTTGAAATTTCAGGTGTTGCAACTACAAAATGTTCTCCCTAGGAGACAAATGGTCTACATGCTCTGGTAGGACCTACCTGCCAGATTATATCGAGTGCGTGCCTGCTTAGAGGCGTGAAGAAATTATTGAAAAACTTTTAAGATCAAATAAAGTTTAAGTTGAAAACCTGAGTGATATTATGGAAATCCTGTCTATTTATAGGACAACTCCTATGAAACCTGAGAAAACTCTCAGGGAATACAGTGCTCCATGTTCTGGATTTCTTAAACAACCAATAGAGTCCCCTAATCCTGGAGTTAGAGAATATCGATTTGTTGGTGGAATTATTAAAAAAATTGCAGGAGAAAGCTTTTAGTAGAAGGGAAGATGAAGACCTAGGAAGATATATTAGAGAGTTCGACAATGTGATAACATCTCTTGGACCAAAAGGTTTGCCAAGAGACTTCTCTCGTCTTAAATTATTTTGTTGGTCTCTTAAAGGTAAAGCTCTAGACTGGTTATATTCTCTCCCTCGTCATTACATTAAATGTTGGGAAAACTGCATTATTTAATTCATAAACAGGTTTAATCCTTTTAAAAAGGTAACTGAACTAAGAAAGAACATAGGCAACTTTAGTCAGAACTTGGGAGAAAACTACCCACAAGCCTAGGAAAGATTTTTTGGAATGATCAATAGTATTCCTAATCATGGCTATTCTGAAGTAACAATTTGCCATTTATTTTACCATGGTCTCAATACTCAATGTAGAGAGTTGCCTGGCTTCTTAGCAGGAGGATCAATAAATACTTTAACTATTAAAGAATGTTTGTAATTGATGTCTACTAGGGCTAAGAATGATTCTTTATATAATCCTGATTTTGGCACTAAGCTGGAAAAAGGGATACTTCGGATAACTCCTGTTTTTATGCCCGAGGTACGCAAAACTATGAAAGAAAAAGGTATACCTTCTGAACTTGTTAAGGAAAACAAAGTAGATTTGTTTCAAGTTTTAACTGAAGAAGATGAAACTAGAAAAGTTTTTCAAGAAATAAAACATCGACAAGTAAAATCTCATAATAACTTGCATAAGCATTTCCAAAAATACAAAAAGATTTTGGCGGAACTCAGAGAAAATTATGATGAGATTAGCCAAGAAATAAAATTATTTGACAAGTATCTTAGTATGATTGAAACCCAGTGTGAACAAATAGCATCTGGTTATCAAATTTTTCTTCATGATGATAAAGATATTTCTGTTTTTACTAATGTTGTCACAAGAAGGGGTGCGTTGTTACAGGACCTTTAGGACCACCGGAATTAGAAGATGAAAAAGAGCGAAAGGAAAAAGCCTTGCTCGAAGCAAGCCAAGAAGATGATACATTGGTGGATCCTCAAGATGAAACTGAGACACAAGATCAAACCAAGGAGGACCAAAATGATGCACAAGATGACCATTATGACTCTAATGCAGAGACGGTTGATCCAAGAGAAGATAAAGAAATGAGCAAGGAAGATGAAGTTGTTGTAGTAGAAAAGAAGAAAATCCGTAAGAAACAACAAAACAAAGCAATGAAAGAGCCTGACCTCCCATAAAAGGTAAAACACAAGAGTAAGTCAGGTGAGAAAAATCTTCCTTATCCAGATGACAAAAAGAAAGCACCGGATCAGGTAATTTATAATTCTTTCACAAAGGCACTTAGTGACCTTTGTCTAGAAATTCCATTTGCAGATGCAATCAAAGTTCCTACTTATAGTAAATTCCTCCGTGATATTCTTAGTAGAAATAAATAAATAACTAAAACTATTGCCATGGTAACTAGCTATCCTGCTAATGGGAAGCTGTTGTCTAAGTCTAGAGACCCCGGAATACCAACTATTTCATGCTCAGTAGGTAAAACTGATATTCACAATGCCTTGTGTGATCTAGGAGCAAGAGTTAGTGTAATGACATACTCGCTCTATAAAAGGTTAGGATTAGGGGAGTATTCTCCTACTACTATCACTTTATAGATGGCTGCTAAACAACCCATTGGTATGATTGAGGATGTTTTATTTAGAATATATGAGCATGTTATTCCCACTGACTTTATCATTTTTGAAATGCCAGAAGGTGAAAAATTATCTATAATATTTGGAAGACCTTTCCTTAGTACTGTAGGTGCATCAGTAGATTGTGCTGAAGGAAAGATAATCTTCAATGTTTATGATGCTGAAATCATCTGGTATTTTCCAAAGAAGCTAGAAGCAGGAGAAAGATATGTTCCACCAGCAAAACGAGTTCATGTGGTAAGTGCCTTTGATAAGGGGCAACTCAAGGTAAGAAGAGAGAAGAGAGAAGAGGCTGAGTTACTCAACCATTCTTAATAAATGCTTAATGGGAGTCAACCCATCTCGTCAATTAAGTAGATTGGAGAATAAGAAGTTCATCGCATTCCTACCAATTTTTCATAGACATTCTTGTGGAAGCGCGCCCATGAAGATACACCTGTCAAAAACTAGTAGAAACATCGATTGAATAAGTATAGAATAATAATAAGAATAAACGTTTGAGCTTTTAATACACTTATGTTGGTCGATAGTTTTCTCTATCAATTTTCTGTTAAAAATAAGGTATTTCGCTAAGTTTTGGGATAAGAAGGTATCCTCAAAGAAGTAGAATTTTTTGATGATTACTGGTGGTTTAACGTCCAACTATACGGCGGGAATAAAAATTCCGGTCGTATAGATATCTTTGTCATCAACAAATTTTCCTCGAAGACACAAAGAATTTAACGACCAACTATATGACGGGAATAAAAATTCCGGCCATATAGCTCCGGTCGTATAGATATCGATGCCTTCATACAAAATTTTCTGAAAGGTACTGAGAGTTGGACGACCAACTATACGGTGGGAATAAAAATTCTGGCCGTATAGCTCCGGTCGTATAGATATCGATACCTTCATAAAAATTCATCCCAAAGGCACAGAGAGTTTAACGACCAACTATACGGCAGGAATAAAACTTTTGGCTGTATAGCTCCGGTCGTATAGATATCGATGCCTTCGTAGAAATTCATCCCAAAGGCACCGAGTATTTAACGACCAACTATACGGCGGGAATAAAAATTCCGGCCATATAGCTCCGGTTATATAGATATCGATGCCTTCGTAGAAATTCATCCCAAAAGTACTGAGAGTTTAACGATCAACTATGTAGTAGGAATAAAAATTCCGGCCGTATTGTTCCGGTCATATAGATATCGATACTAGTTTTACAAATTTATCTCGAGAGACAGACAATTTAACGACCAACTATACATCAGGATCATTGTGATCCGGCCGTATAGTTGCGTCCGTATAGCTGTTTTCTGTATAAAGAAACCCTAGTTGGCGGGGCTGCTGCAACTATACGGGTGGAACAACATCACCCGCCCGTATAGTTCTGGCTGTATAGTTTGGTGCGACCACAAAATCGCACCGAGGCGGCTAGGTCTTCCTCCTTTCCTCATTATTTCTCTCATATTCTCTCTCCAAACCTCTCAAAATCAACCTAGAACTCTTGATTCTTCGTAAATTTCGTTTGTTTGAGTGGGGGAATCAACAGATCGGTATGTTTCTCTCCCTATCCATGCTTTATTTTCAGATTTCCATGGTTGAAACTCTCACATTGATCTAGTGGATGAACTCAAGCTTATTTTGTTTTTCCTATTAATTTCTCATGTTAGGATTGAATTTTTCCATGTAGAATCGTTCATATATCATGTAGAAACTATATGCCTAAGGTTTTATGGTGAAATTTTTCAGTGCATCACGATGAACAAAATCGGAAACCTCTTTCATTCGAGCAAGCGCCAATGGGGTGAGGGCTCGATCTCGGGGTCCTGAGCCCCACGCAACTCCAAGTTGGACATTGTCTCATTGAGGATGGTGCTACCCACACGTTGGGCTGACCACAATTTTCTCACCGCGACAGGGTTGAAGGAGGATTTCGACCTCATGTGCAGCAGGGCGGGGTTGGAGGCACTTGGCTTCGCAAGCCACGATGCCTACGCCGAGCTTACCCATGAGTTCCTTGCCTCCTTCGATGATGAACACAGGGAGAAAGGTAATATGTGCATGATAAGCTTCACTATGAACCAGCAACACTATGACATAAGTTTCGAACAATTTTGCAATGCTTTCAGCTTCCCTCATACTGGGGAGCCCACAGTTACTAACCTCTATAGTGTCACAAGTGGAGAGACTTGGGAGGTTATTTATGTTAATGGTGGCAGGCAATTTTATCAGAAGAAGATGTCCACCATTCAGAATCCAACCATCCGCTACTATGATCTGTTCCTCGCCAACACACTACTGGGAAGAGGTGACACAGGCTCCATGGCCAATGCGGACATGGCAATAATCACCAAGGCTCTCTTCCCACTTCACCACAAAGACCCTGTCCTGCAGCTCTACTCATCCAGCACTTTCGCCACCAAAGCCCCTGTCCTGCAGCTCTACTCATCCAGCACTTTCGCCACCACAAAGCCCCTGACCAAAGGTGATATTCGCATTGGTGGATTTGTAATCCACCTTGCCTATGCATTAAATATTGTACTACCTGTTATGGAACCTGTTGATGGCTCCAAACTCATGGACGTCAAGTATTTGATTACTTGTTTACCATGCTAACCGGAGGCTCCGAGCATATCAATTCAGTTATCTTGGTGATGCACAGGGTGAGCAAGTTCAGTTGCCTTGCCCCCAAGCCTTCTCGATTATGGAGAAGAACACTTGGATCATCACCAAGGACCAAGTGATGGAGATCATGGCCGAGCACCAGCCCGATGAAGAGGAAGATGAAGAAGGAGGGCAGCAGGATGAGGAGGAGAAGGAGCAGGAGCAAGAGGAAGAGCAGGGACACAACCCTGCTTGGGAGGGATAGCAGCAGCAAGGGGGCTTGGGACCTGTGGCCCAGCCAGCCACAATAGGGGTACAACTATGTCCCCTATCAGGAGTTCCAACTACTCAACCAGTGTGTTGGGGAGATCGACCACACTCTTTAGGAAGTGAATGAAGATGTCAATAATTTGACTCACAACTTCAGTCACTTCATGACCCACTTCCTCGACTACTACCAAAGGTTCACGCACCAGCCAAATGACAAAGAATAATCGAGCCTGGCAATAGCCTAAGCTTGGGGGAGGTTTGAAAACCTCCAAACTTTGCATTCATGTTCTTATTTCTTCTTTTGATTTATTGTATTTCTTAAAAATTTGCATGTTTATTTTTAGCTTTGCATGTCTGAACCGAAAATACAAAAATACTAGTTGTAACTTTATTTGCAAGTTTCTTTCTTTGTTTCTCTCGGAGATTGCTTAATTTCAGGTGATTTGGCAATAGGGAAACATAGAGGGGGTCCAACTCAAATACAAGAATGAAGCAAGTAAGAAGAGGTATCACATTCCTTTCATCATCCTTTCTGCAACATTAAATTGATCCAACAATTGTTTACTCGCTTGCACTGGAGTCACTGCCCACTTAGCTTGTTATCCTATAAATTATATTCCTTAGCTAGTGTCTCATTTTTAGCTTTGAAACAATGAGCAATGAAGTTAAAAATACTTCCTACATTTTTACAACAATAAAAAACATCTGAAAGATGACTTGAGCCCATGTTTAGCCCAAAGAATTTAATTTTAGAACTACTCCATCCCATTTGAACTGAATATAAATAGACTTGATACTACCCTTGATTGAAATTGTTTGATAAAATGGATGCTTCGAAGTAGTAGAAATTATGCCACTACTTTTTCTAATAATTACTGTAAGATATTTCTCTACACGTGTCATTACAACTCTGTCGTGCTCCATGGGGAACTATTAACTCCGATGGCCACGAACAATCTAAATGTGGGAAACAAATTGATTTCGGCTATTGAGTTATGTAAACGTTTGTAGGAGCAATGCTATGATGGGTAAAATTTTTAGTCTCCTCATGGTTTCATGGTCCAAGTGAAGTTGTAGTACTCCTATGGCCCATTATTGCTCAACAATTATTTATTGGCATGGTTACGAGTGCACAACACAGCCCCAATTAAACATGATAAAAT
The DNA here is from genome assembly GCA_023614405.1 of Avena insularis. NCBI lineage: Eukaryota > Viridiplantae > Streptophyta > Magnoliopsida > Poales > Poaceae > Avena > Avena insularis. The sequence continues at coordinate 549,189,712 of CM042690.1, forward strand.
AGTGGCATGATTTCTCTATGAAACAACTAAAGTTTTTGAAAGGCAAAAGAAAAGAAAGAGGTCCTTTGATAGTTTTGAAATTTTGACATGGGAGTAGATGAGTTGTTCTTAAATTAAATGTTTTGATGCCAACTTGAGTACTCTTAATTGATTAAACAAACAAGAACAAAAAGTTTTCATCTCTCCATCAAGACAGGCACCAAAAAAATTTGTCTGACTTTCCTAGCTAAACTTTCGACACTTGCTTGGGCATATGATTTATTTGCTAACAAGATATACGTGGTTAGGAAATGGACTCAGTGCAATCTTGTGAATATTTGTATGATCATATTTAAGATTGCAGGGATTGTGAAGAAAAAAATTTGACGCCAATTCAAACTTGTGAGTTCCTTTATTTCCAGTCTAAAATCTCTGCTATTATTCCTTATTTCCTTATCACTCGAGGGCGAGAAACATCTAAGATTGGGGAGTTGATAGCTGTGAGATTCGACACATTTTTTATGGCTTTTATTTATGGTTTTCTCCCGAATTTGATCATTTTCTGGCTTTACCTAATGCCCATACTTCGGTAGCAAAGAAAACTTGGTTTTTAATGTGTGTTTCAGGTTCTAAACGTCAACAGAAGGTTTTAACTAGAGAAACACAATATTCTGGAGAAGACAAACAAGTATCACTTTGGAAGCACGCGAGGGGACCTCACAGAAGCTTTAACGAGTAACTATACATCGGGAATATTTTTCTGGCTGTATAGTTCTCGCCATATAGTTGACGCCGCCTCTGTCTTGTCAAAAGGGATAACTTCCATGAAGGGACAGGGGACGAAAACGTAACACAGTAGCCACCATACCATCCAGAAGGGAGAAAGGAGGGATCCGGAGAAGAAGGGGAAGACGTTCTTCATCTCGCTGCACGATCTTCGACCTCCTAGCCAATACACTCCATAGCCACTACTGGTACGAGAGAGAGAGGGATCTCCACCTTGCAAGACTATGGTTTGAGACTGTTTCTTCCCATCTTGAATTGTGTTGGATATTTTTTTATTCTTATTATGTATCTCCACGGTAATACAAAGACGAATTCCCTTTATTTGATTGTATTGATGATCTGTTCTTCTCTCATGTGTGATTAATTCCCTTGGGCATGGGAGTTGTAGGGGATTGGTGAGATGTGATGTGCCTTCATATATTTTCCATTAGTTTGTGATTGATTCTAATTATTATATTATGTGTGATTGACTATCTGTGGGATGCCTAATTGTTGTTGTCCAATTAAGGGCCCAAACAACATGATGCTTTGTTCTACATAGATAAGATCTTGTTCGCTATTGGACCGGCGATCCCTGGGTGACACGGGGATATCAATGGAAAACTAGTAGACTCGAGGATAACAAGGAACCATTGTGCTTACTACATTAGTCCGATCCAAGGAGCTTAATCGCTAAGCGACCTGAAGGGTCTTAACCGTCTAGTGTCTGACCATGGTTTTGGTAACGGGCTAGTAGGATTATTGAAGTTGGAATGAAATCTACCAAGAGGAGTTCCGGCTAATTATGGGTTGCTCGCCTACACATATATTTATAAGATTATAATTGTTTCATTTATCATTTGTCCACCTGGCACAATCACTATCACCATGAACTGAATCTCCCCACGCCTCTTCGCCATCTGTAGGAAACAACAAACAACGAAGTCATTCTTTACATTTATGCTTTATATTTCTGAAGTTTACATTTTAGTTCTATTTAAATACATCTCATTTAATCGAAACCCCATTCCTATTTCAACACTTGCAGTCAATTCACTCGAAGACCTGTGAGAACTTTGGGTGTGACAAAGACTTCAATTCACCCATAAACATTTACCTTTGGGCTCCCTGTGGGATCGATATCTATACTTCTAAACTAGCTACAAATGATCTGTGCTCTTGCAGACATCATGTGTTATTATCAGGTTTTCTTCGAATAGGTCTATCATATCCCTCTCTGATAGCCGATAGTCGTATCGAGTCTCTCTTGGTTGTGTACTGCATGCTTCGCTGCCGCTTTTGTCCACCATACCTATGTAGGCGAGAGCCGCCTAATTCTGGACTCGCCATGTACTAGACTCAGTACTGACCGTTCCCTTTTTCCTTTGCCCTTTGTCGTCACCCCTTTTGTTTTAACATGTATAAGTTTGACGATGTTACCAAGGTTATCCTTCCGGCTTGGCCTGGGTAGGGTTATGAACGCCATTCGTTATTCTTCAGGACTCTTAGTCCAATCTACATCTTATCCGTACTCGGATGTTGTATTGTTTTCAAGGTGATTTGGATCTTTGTATTGTATATCTATATTATTGACTTTGAGTCGTTGTTGTACATATGTTCTTGTGGGTTCCATCATGGACTATTATGTAATGGTATTACTTTGTTTTCCACCCGCACGCAAGTGCCTTGTGGGCATCTTTGAATCATTTCTATGTGGGTTTGGCAGGAAGCACTAAAATCTGCACAGGGCCAATTCGAGGGTGTTACAAAGTGGTTTTAGAGCACAGCAATTGCGATACCCCACTGGTCCAGCCTGTAGGATAAACTAGCTAATGGTCGATTAAGAGCGTCAAAACTATTTTACCAAATCGGTTGGATAGATCTGATTAGGTCTGCTTTTACTTCTTACCCCTATGATATTCTCCACTTACCTGTGTGTATTTTGAATCTGTTCTCTTACCTTTCTTTGAGTCCAAGATTTATCGTGGTTGGGTTTCCGTCATACCTTCAGGGTTTCGCTTCCCCCTTTTATAACAGTGGTGCCACAATCATCAAATCTGCATCTCTTTTGTTGTACCTTTCCTCCAATCTTTTTTTCCTTGGACACTTTATTTGTGTGTTCCCTTTGACAGATATCCGTATCATTGAAAAACATATGAGAAGTATGAGCATGGTGAAGCTGGAGTACACCTTGAGCATGTGTTTTTCATGCCAATGGAACCATTGCAGAACGTAATCATTCTGTCTTTTCATATGATTTCTTTTGTATCTTTTGGTGCTCCCCAACGTGATGGCATGATCTATGAAGAGCCTTCATCACGCCTGTGTTTTCCGAAGCTTTCCGAACATTGCTTGTTGATGGCTCCAAAAAGCGCCATCTTTCTCCATGTTTAAACATTGTTTTTTGTCAAGCAATTGACATTATTCTCTCTTCGTTTGCCACTAGTGACTAATTATTGCAAAGATATGCAAATCCTTCCTTTGATTTATTTTATGCAGGGAATCACACTTTGATGGAGAAATCTGGAGTCATAAATGATGATTTTGAGGATGTATTGACGACCAAGTATTCCTGGAGCTGAAGCCAGGCCCCAGCCAGCATAATGACCACTGGTACGGGTGCACCCCGCCCATACCGCCCGACTGTACATGGTGGTGGCGGCTTCGTCTCTTCAAACCATACAATACTCGTGAAGACGCCTATCTATTTAGTGTTGGGTTCGCAGCATAGAAAACAAAAAATTTCCTACGATGGGAACTATACACCAAGATCTATCTACTAGATACAAGCAACGGGTGGATATACATCCATAGAGAACTTACCCTCAAAGAGAACTTACCCTCAAAGACAACGGGTGGATATATATCCGTGTATGGATACTATCATGGATTCTATGACTTCTAGTCATTTTATGGAGTCAGGGCCCATCATCGCTTCCTTGCATGCAGTTGGTTCATCATTGTCAAACCAATAACGACTTCTCTTTCAAATCTTACTATTTGATTCTTACCGACCCACATGGTTCATAAAGGAACTCTAATCTCCAACATCACACCCTTTGTAATCACGGGAGCCATGAGCATTGTGGCCGCCACTAGGACACTTTCCGGCGCTGTGCTACTTAGCACATATAGCTAAGGTTTAACAACCTTATCAAAGTTCTATTGTCCTCCCACTTAACTTTTCACGAAAAATTCCTTCTCAAGAAACTTGACGGTCCAAGCGACAAACTCTTTTGTCCTCGGTGTTATGGAGGAATTCCCAACAAATTCTTTGGGATAACCTACAAAGACGTGCTTATCCGACTTTGGTTGTAAACATTTTACTTATGCATAGCATACCAAAATTTAAGAAAAGACAATTCGGGTTTTATCCCAAACCATAACTCATATGGTGTCATTTCAACGGATCACGATGGTGCTCTTTTAATTGTAAAAGCGGTAGTCTCTAAAGCTTTAATCCTTAAAACATAATGTCAGTTTTATAAATGACACCTTTGATCTTACCATGCCAAACAAGGTTTGATTTGATCTCTCGAACATACCATACTCCTGTGGTTTATCGATAAATGCAAATTCATGGAACAATTCCTGAAATATTAGGTGTTTTGCTAAACCTGTAACTCAATTATCTTCCTTTATGATCAAATCATAAAATCTTTTATTTTCTTGTTACAATGTTTTTTCACTTCATCTTGAAAGTCTTTGAACAATTTTCAAATGTTTCATACTTCTTCCTTATTAAGTAAATATATAGATATATTCAATCAAATTTCTAGAGAAAGCATATGAAGCAAATAGATCCATCGCATATGGCTACACATAATGGACTATATACATCAACATGCATAATATCCAATAAGTTAGTCATCCGTTCCACTTTGGCCTATGGACGGAGTTTCAATTATCTCGAGGAAAGTTTCACAAGCGTCAATTGATAAAAATAAAAAGACTCCAAAAATCCACCAACATGGAGTTTCTTCATGTTCACTTTCCAATATAATTCAAACAGTGATGTCACTTCATAAGTTATCTTCCAATCATTTGTCTTACGACATTTTAGCAATATTTTTTTTATGGATGTGATTTCTCCAACTAGACTTGTAAAAGTTCATCCATCCTTTATGGAATACGGTAATTATTTGAACAACCATTATTCTCGTAATACCGTAACAAAATAACAATTATTAAAAAAAATCTTGAAGGCTAGGTTTGATGACAACGAAAACACAATAACACTTTATTTGTTTTCGATGAACATCATCACTTATTCTCTTGCCAGTTACTTAGGTCGTTGCAGTTCATGAATTGTGTTGCTCTGTATGACACTTCACACCAACCAATTCGGTATCCAATACCGGTATCCAATACCTCAGAACCACATTGTTTAACAAGCAAGGAATATAGCCATAACATGTATATCTTCTATATACCTAAGTTGGACATCTCCAACCTTTTCTTTTCTGCCAAATATTTTATAGATTCTCTTTCAACAATTCTTTTTCTTTTAAAAGAATCTATCAACATAAATTGTGGTGTCATTCACATGACACATAGTACAAAGTGTATATAGTCAAATACTAATACCTTTGGAGTTGCACTTTGAAGTGGATCACCATCATCAAATGTTTGGTGTTCTTTCAAAAATCCATTCTTTAGTAATATATTAGTGTAGTAAACATTTTACTTACATATTATATTCATCCTTATCATGACAACTTTCATGATCAAGCTACTATAGCCTATAAGGAAGAATCACGAGTATAATGTTAGTTCCAAAAACCTTTTGGGAGATTCAGATGCCTAGCATCTCCATCCTTCACAAATTCTCATACAATATGAGAACATGTATTTTGCTAAATTATACTCTATCATAATGCAACCAAAAACATTGTTTCAAATATCACAATATTTTCCACACATGATGGTTTCTGAAACAATTTTTCAGCTCCTAGATAATCTATATTAAAACAACTTTTGAATATCAATAATCATGGAGGCAAACATGATACTTTAGATAATAACATTGGAATTCTTACTCTTGATTTAATACTACTTATTAAACTTCATGGAGTAAATAGAGTTTGCTGAAAGTTTGCAATAGGACTTCTAAACTTTAAATTGACATTCAAAACAATATGATACCAGTTCGTAAAGTAAATATCCAGAATTCTATAGTTCTATTATCTCAATTAAAACTAAGCACAAGGTAGTGAACGGATGCCAATGACTACAACAAATTATGCAAATTCACTTTGATTTAGTTTATGACAAATTGAGTTCGACTAATCCAAATAAGAAATGAACTCCCACTCAAAAACGACATCCCTCGTGCCTTTTTGGTGATTACATGAACCAAATCCACTACACCAAGTCCGATCATCACGTGAGTCAGTGTAGCTTCAAAGGCGAGAATCAATATGGACATCACATCAACTATATGACTCATGCTTAACCTTTCGGTCTGTGTTCCGAGGCCATGTATGTACATGCTAGGCTCGCCAAGTAAGAACCTTAGTACTCGCATGTGTAAAACTGTCTTACACCCGTTGTATCAAAGCGTAGAGTCGAGTACACCCGATCATCACGTGATGTCTCGAACCACAATCCATAGAACAGTGCATACTTAAGGAAGAACACATTTTATCTTGATATTTAAATGAGGGATCATCTTATAATGCTACTAAAACGCCAAACTAGCAATATAAGATGCAAACATCATATGTGTAAAGTGGAATGATATGGTCCATGCATTTGATCACCATCATGTGCATCGTGGTATGATCTCTATCATTCCTTTGTGTGTAAGGCCAATATCTATGGAACTTACACGTTACGTGTGTTGCAAGGGTATCTATCATACATCAACTTACAAACTTACCATATCATGACACTATCCCAGCAATAATCTAAACTAGACGCCTCTAATTTATCTGTTGCAAGTTTTACGTGGCTTAGGGCTTTCGGAGATAGAACCGGTCTTACCTATGAACATGGAACCACAACAATGATAACTAAGTTATTAGCAACTCATTGTAAATTAGATATTGACTATAGTAGGAGAGACAGACACCCGCTAGCCACTTATGCAAAACTAGTTGCATGTCAGTCGTGGAACCGGTCTCATTTGCGATGACATGTAAAGTTGGTCCGGGCCGCTTTATCCCACTATGGCGCCAATATCCAAAATAAATGAAAGAAGCAAGAACATGATCATCATCGCCCACACACTCTTATGTGTTCTACCCATGCAAAGCACCTATGCATAGATCAGGCTCTGATACCACTGTTGGGTTCGCAGCATAGAAAACAAAAAATTCCTATGATGGGAACTATACGCCAAGCTCTATCTACTAGATACAAGCAATGGGTGGATATACATCCATAGAGAACTTACCCTCGAAGACAACAAATCTTTGTTAACAAGATGGAACTCGTGGATGATGTAGTCGTACACTTGCCGATCTCAAGATCGTGATGAAGTCCAGCAGGTCCAGCTCCAGCACGTCCATCAGATCTAGCTCCAGCAAGTCCAACACCACCAAGTCCAGCACCGCAAAGCAGTGATGCATCCGTGATCGCACACATGTCCGGTACTCCGACAACCTCCGTCCCTCGCTCCAGCAAGTAGTGGAAGCCGCAATTCCTTTCCAGATAAAGCCACCAGGAACATGTATCTCGCTAATCCGAGACCATGGGGAATAACTAGAGGGGGAGAGAGATCCTTCACGAGGAGGTGTGTGTTGTGAGGAGGAGAGGGGGGTCTTTTATAGGGAAGAGGGGGAACCCATGGGCCATGGTGGTGCCCCACCTCTTCCACATTCATGTGGGTGGAGCTCCCACTCCCATAAAAAGCCTCCACTCAAAATTCCACTCACACATGCATTAAATTTCCACCAAATTTAATGCAAGATCTCATTAAATAAAACTATTTTATTTATTTTATTCGGAATTTTGTTAATTACATTAATTAACAAACATTCACATAAAACACCCTGCAACATTTCAATATCACATGCAGAACCAATTTCAGCAATTTCACCCGAAACAGTTTCGGTGTCTATTGAAATAATTCCAGCGCTTTCTTAAATATTTATCTGAAACGTATTTGCTCCAAATAGTGTCGGTATCCCTTAAGTGTGTCACCCTACGTTTCGTGAATAATGCAGACATGATTGAGACCCCTCTCCGATCAATAATCAGCAGCGGGACCTGGAGATCCGTACTGACTCCCACATATTCAATGATGACTCTTGTGATCGTGTGAACTTTTAATGTCATAACTAAATCCCTTTGTCTTATGATATATTACATGTCCGAGATTCGATCATCGGTATCCAAATACCTAGTTTGATGTCGTTACTGACATGCACTCTTTTCTCGTTCCCGTGATATAACATTCTAGTGATCACATCACTTGCTTGCAAGCTATTTCAATGTGATATCACCGAGAGGGCCCAGAGTATATCTATCCGTCATCGGGATGGACAAATCCCACTCTTGATCCATGAGCCTCAACATAACGCCTTCGTAGCACTGAACCCACCTTTATAGTAACCCTGCTACGGTGTGAAGTTTGATGTTATCAAGATACTCTTCTGGTGTTAGTGATTAACATGATCTCATGGTCTAAGGACTAAGATTATGTCGTATGATGTTATAGAAATATAAACATAATGACTTTGATCGTAATGCTATACTTCGGATGAATGTTCATCACATCATTCCACCAATGTTGTGACCTTGTTATTAACAACATCCAATGTCCATGATCAGGAAACCTTGATCATCTTGTTAATCAACGAGCTAGTTTATATGAGAGGCACTACAAGGAACTTTGTATTTTGTGTATTAAACACACATGTATTAACGTTTCCAATTAATACAATTATAGCACGCAAAATAAATATTTCTCATAAACATGGAATAAGATAATAACCACTTTATTATTGCCTCTCGGGCATATTCCCTTTATTTAGAGGCCCATGCCGCCGCATAGAGGGTCTCCATTCTCAGATTGCATCACAACAACACCAAAGGAGATCCACGCCATTGTTCATCCCTTGTTCATACATCCATCATCCATCCCCTCCATTAGCCATATCCATTTCTTTGTACTTCAGATCTCCTTCTAATTTAGCGACCATTGGAAGAATATTTTATTTCAATCTAAGTATTACACAATGTTTTCTATCCTTGATCTTATTGTTATGAGTGAGTAGTCCTCACGTGTGACACCCCCGGGATTAGGGCTAGACAAATCCCAGACCTCTGTGTGATATAAGCCTAACCTAAATCTCGGAAGCATACAGAGAAAGAATCGGTAACATTACAGTGACCCTATGACTCAAAAGTTATTACAGCAAGATCATATCTGAGCAAAGATTCAAAATATTACAAGCATAGGTCACTAACTATAAACATCACACAATGGAAGGCAAATTATGCTATTAAGTATAGCAAACTTAACAAATGGCCTAGGAGGCCTAAAGCATAACGATGACGTCCCAATCCATAGATTCCAGGTTTCCGACCAGGAACCCAAGCTACTCGTCGATGTCGATGCTATAACGAACTCATCTCTTATGGTAACACTTACCTGCTGCAAAAGTATCAACAAAGCAAGGTTGAGTATAGGGTGTACTCCGTAAGACTTATGGCTGGTGGGGTTCATTTTGCATAAAGCTAACTTTCTTTGTAAAAGAGGGAGGAGAAGCTCGACTAATATACTATTTCAAAAGGGGATAATAAAACGATATCTCTATCTTTGATCTTCTTTTGATATCCACCGAATCTTTATCAGCTGAACCTACCAACTAGGATCACACCCTCGATCCCCGAGGAAGCATCCTCAAGGACACCTCACATCTCTTGTCAAGTTTTACGATTAGGTTATACTTCTATATGATCTTTGAATCCGTTCCCAAGTCGTCCATAAACGTGGACACGACTTTTTGAAAAGATTAATACCTCGCAGGGGTGCACAACTTTACCCACACGTACCGATCGACTCTTAATGCCAAATATTATTAGCCCTATAACTTGGAAGGCCGGTAGAGGGTGGTTGACAACGACCTTTACCTTGCTTTCACCGAGACCATGAGTCACGGCCTAAGGAGATGCTATCGTAATGGGTTAAGTGCTGAAGCCGGTCCCTAGAGATGTAAACAGGGTTTGAGATTACAGAGGCCGTGCCTCTCCCATTCCCTTCCATGCTTACCTACCTGTATGAATGCACCTCCTTCACCTCCTTCGAGAACAACTAGAATCCATATGTCGAATGGAACGCCCGAACTATGTGACCCATGGAATCTACTAGGAAAGTTAGTTGGTCGAGGGGGTTTCTAGGCCCCCATGTGGCTGTACGCTCATCTTGGTTCAAGAGGCAAGAACTTAGGTCCTAGTGGTGTCAAGTATGGGACTGTAAAACCCACAACCCAACATGGCCTCCCATCAAGCCTTAGCAAGTTTAACTTTCATCTCTGATCTTACCACGTCATCCTGTCATACTAGGTTCATTCGTAGCTCTAATTCATCAACCGGGTGGACCAGCGGTAATAGCTAAGCATGGCTAAGCACAACAGATATAAATAGCTCTAGCAAAGCTCATAAGCCAAACCCTAGTTATGCTAGGATCAGTTGATTAGGGAATATAGGCTACAAAGGTAACATGCATCAGATAGGATTGATATATCTATTGATAAAAGACTTTAGAATCGTATGCACATGGCAAGAATGAAATACTTTGAAAGCATAGGATTTTATCATGTGTGGGGCTATGCTTGCCTTAGCCCGTTGATACCCCAAGCAGAACTTCAGGTTCATCCGCCTGACATTGTTCATCGTTGATCAAGTACTTCTCTTTGATGGTGTTAATCTTGGTCTTTAGTCTTGGGCTCGGTCTCATTGCTTACATCAACTCCAAGGTCTACCAAGGAAGAAGTAGAAACACTGGAAAGGAAGGCAACAATCACACATGGCATCGATGCAATTCTCAAGCAAGGGTAATGATATGACAAGTTAAATTGTACTGAAATGAACCCTAGTACATCCTTGGTCATTTTAAATAGGGTCCGAGGGGTGCAAACCCTAGAACAGGGGGAACCTCAGAATTACCTACGGGGGTTCATTTGTTTTTCTAATTAAACTTGCAATTGAAGTTGCAAAACAATGCATGATAATGATTCTATTGTCTAGATCTCATTTTTCTAAACATTTTGATTATTATACATATTTTTCTGATTTAAAATGAATTAGTTATGATTTTATCATTTTAAATCCATTTTTAAATCATTTTAAAACAATTTTGGAATATTTATAAATTATTATTCATCTGGACCCACATGTCATACTTTTATTAATTTGAGAAAATATTTTAGGTAAATGTTAAAAACTCTGACAACCTGGGCCCACCTGGGACTATTTTTATTTCCAGAAAAGAATTACCAAAACATTTAAATAAAAGAAAAGTACGTATGGCCTCAGCATGACATCATGCTGACGTCATCTTCACCATTGCCCATAGATCGAGCACGGGGTGGAATATTGGGAGCATGCAGGGCTTTGCGGAGGGGTGCGCTTGACTCAGCGCTTCACACTGAGCCATCTAGAAGCGGGGCCACTAGTGGGAGGTCACCGGAGCAGGTCACGCGACGGCGAAGAGCGGCGGCGGTAGGTGATCGTTGGCAAAGCAGCACAGGAAGAGAGGGAGAGATTAAAAGGCATTGGGAGACTCACTAGGTCACTGGGATGACGATGCGGTGCTCAGGAGTCCAGGGGAGGTCAGGCGGCGCCGGAATTCATCGACGACCACAGCGTCCTGAGGCGGGGAAGAGGGATCGATTCTGGTGATTCGGGACGCGTCTGCTCGCGTGGTTGGTCGGGGATGAACGAGGAGACGACGGCGGTTCCAGCGGTGGTCTCAGCTAGAGCTAGGATGGTCGGAATCAGTGGGGACAATGACGGCAGGCGAGCTATGGTTTCGGTCAGAGTCGGAGGAGAAGAATTGGGCACGACTAGGGTTTCCTCGCGGCACTGGGGTACTTGTAGGCATGGGGAATGTCGATAGCATGTATCACAGCGCTGGCATGGATCCTGGCACAGACGGGTAGCAGGGATGGTGACACGGAGGAGCTTCCTCCATCGGGATCAAAGACGATGACGAGAAAGGCGATGATGAAGGGGTACAGACCAAGGTAGGCTGGCTTGGGCCAGTGTTGGGTCGCGGGGAAGCTTCTCTGGTTGCGGGCTGCTACACTAGCTGCTATGACCGGGCAGAGAATAAGAAGAGAGGGGAGATGGGCTACGGCCCAGATAGAGCTAGGGTTTTATTTTTTTCAGAAATGTTTTTCTATTTAGTTTTCTCTTTTGTATTTTCAAAATCTTTTCTGTTTTGAATATTTTCAAAATACCAAAGGTTATTGTAAACATTTTAAAATACTATGGGACGCTTTATAACCATTTGGGTTCCATACTTTTGATCTTTTCAAATATTTCAAAACCATTTTGAATGCTTTTAGGGAGATAGGGAAAACTAGGGTTTTGTGAACCTTTTTATGGCATGGATTTTTATTTATCAAAGATGATGATGCTCATAAATGCACAAACAAACCCAAATTACTATTATTAGAACTAGGGGTGTTATATCACGGGCTGCGGGGTGGGGAGAAACCTCACAACATTTATGTATATCTAATCTATGGGATAATTATGTATTGGTTTGTAAGGGAGTTTTGTATCATTTGTTTCTTTGTCTCTTACCTTGATCTTTGGACTTGTAGGTACCCAAGATCCTGGAGATTGATCAAGGCTTGAGGTGAGATTCTTCGCAAGCGGTGATCTCATAGGAACCCCAGTGATAACAAGGGTAGTATGATTTTCGCTTAGCGACCCATTTGGGATCACAAAAACATCACCACTTATTACGGTGATCTGTGTTTTGCACTGAATAATCGTTTGTGACCCAGTGCTTCGCAGTACACTCGGTTGGATCAAAAGACTTTTGCTATGCATGTGGCCTCTCAGGGGCTCTAGTATATCAGGATGTGTTGCCCATAAAAGATTATTTCTATTGAAACCTTACACATGAATGTGCTTATTTTTATCCTTTATTCCATATGATATGCAGATACAGGTGGATCTTCAACCCTGGCCTATCTACATCCATTGATTCAACCATAATATAAAGTAAAATAGATTGGTCTGGTAAATAAAGGTAAAATTGAAAAGCAAAGTCTTGTAGACATGTCCTTATTTTTATTCCTATTAGCGTTGTTTTCCAAGGATTCGATAAACCTAGGTCTACTAGGGAAAAATCTATTATACTACATTCAGAATCTAGATCGGAGGTATCAACCCTTTTTTGGCGCCATTGTCGTAGAAGCAATTCGCTATCCTGGTGAGGTCACTAGAGACCTTGTTTTTAGATTTAATTTTTGTATTTAGTTTATTATTTGTTATTATTTTACTTTTTTGTTATCTATTTGAAAACCCAAAAAATTAGTTACTTGTTTACTTGTTTATCTTACTTTAAAAATAATAAAAAAGAAAAGAGCGATGGCTCAAAAGAAAATTGGAGAGTATGCTACTCCCACTCATGATTTTATTCGTGCACCTATTACTCGGTCTGTCGTTGATGCAGAATTATATGAGATAAAACCTAACCTTTTGAGTTTGGTTCAGCAGAACCAATTTGAAGGCTCATCTTCTGAAGATTCACGTTTGCACTTAAATATATTTACTGAAATTTTCGACATGATACGTATTAAGGATGTTGATCCAAATATTGTTAAATACGTTTGTTTCCTTTCTCTCTTAGAGAAAAGGCTAAGGACTGGTTGTTAGCTCTACCTAAGAGCACTATCACATCTTGGGAGAAATGTACTAATATGTTTATGATTAAATTCGCCAAGCTAAAATTATGCAACTAAGATCCAATATTACAAGTTTTAGACAAGAAGACCATGAGCCACTAGTTCTTGCATGGGAAAGGATGAAAAAAGCCGTAATGAACTGTCCTAGTCATGGGATGGAAGAGTGGCTTATATTGCACTTATTTTATAATGGCCTTAACCTAATGTCTAAGTCTATGCTAGATACTGCACATGAGGAACTATCATGGGAAAGCAGGTGACTGTTGCAAAGAAACTACTTGATGATATGCAAAATAACCATGCTCAATGGAATGTGGAAAGAACCACAAAAAGGGTGAGTTCAATCACCGAGGTAAACAATGAAGAGCTTACTGCAAAGGTAGATGGATTACTTAATATAGTAAAGGGTAAGGAAGATACTCAAGTTAATGTTATCTCTACCGATGTTAATGATGTTAATTTTATAGCTCGTAGTCCTTCTAATCCTGCATGGAAACATCAAAACTTTGCTTCTAATATTCAAAAATATTATTCTAATAATAAAAATAATATTCTTATTAAAATCATGGAGAACCACGAGACTAGTATTGGTAAATTATCTAATCAAATCATTGCAATTAGAAATAATTTGTAGGCTCTATAGGAAAGGACAAACAACATTGAAGCTCAATTGGGCAAGGTAGCTGAGAGCTAAGCTCTCATACTTGCAAAATTTGCTAGAAAACCCGAGCCAAATCTAGTGGAAGACCTTAAGATGATAAGGGTCAAGAACGATGAAGACAAGCCTAAAGAGCTAGATTATAGCAACGCACCAACACCCGAATATACCGTGGAGGATCTATTAAAGATGATAACCATCAAGAATCCAGGTATTAAAAAGGTAATGATGCTACCTATCAACAATTTATCCAACAAGTAATATCTAAAGTGAGAGAGTTAGAAATGGAGTATAAAAGACTAGATGATAAGCTTCCTGCTAAGCTAGATGATATATTTGAGCCCACTATTAAAATTAAGATTGAGATCAATGAGATGTCTGCACTTTGTGATCTTGATGCAAGCGTCTCAACGATTTCCAAGAGTCTATTCGATAAGCTAAACTTGGAGCCATTCGATAAGCTAAACTTGGAGCCATTTGCAACTACTAAAATGAGACTCCATCTAGCTGACTCTACATTTAAGCAAGTTTTTCCCATTAAAGAAAATATAGTAGTAGAAATTAAAGGCAGTCCCGTCCTTATTGGTCTTGTTATAGTGGACATGCCTGAAGATTCCATAGCTCCTATAATTCTAAGTAGACCATTCCTAAGAATCATTAAAGCTTTAATTAGTTTGCATGAAGAGAATGTAAGAATAGGACTACCATCTAGAGATCCTTTTATAATCCACTTCCCTAGGAAGAAGAAGGCCAAGCTTAACAATGATGATGATGGTATAATCACACTTAAAGCTAATTACTTTGGAGTGGGTGTTCCACTCACTAAACCTAAATGATCACCATCTAGGTCAAGCTAATTGACCTTAACTAGCAGCGCTTCATGGGAGGCAACCCATATGAAATAAAAGTTTTTATTCCTGTGTTAGTTTTGTTTTGTTTTTTTGTTATGTTTTTGTTTATTTTGTTTTAAATAAAGAGTGTTTAAGAAGACCTTTGGAAAGAGGAGAAGAAATGAAAGGTAATCCTCAATTTATATTTGCTAACACATGGCCTTAAGGTATTGCTGATTTTTATAAAGCCTTTGTTGTTGTTATTTTTCCTTTTACTAAGATGTGCAAAGGCGCACGTAGCTACAAATCTTTTCCTCAAGATTTTGCAGGTTTCAGCTGGCATAACGACCGTCGAAAATGACCGTACCGCGTGTCCATACCACATCGAGGCGCTGGGAAATACAAGTCATGATTTTTGCAGAAGGACACAACCATCGTAATGACCACTGGTACTGTCGGACACCGTCGTACCGCCTGTTCATACCGTATCCTCGAGAAAATATCAGAATTTAAGCTAAACATACTGGCCATGTAACGACCAGTCGTATAGGCGCGCGCGACCGTACGGCACGCCCGTACCGAGTTCACGATGAAAGAGTTTCGTCGACCCCAAGATTTGTCACTTGGTACTGGCGAGACCCATTCGTACCGCCTGCCTGTACCACGCACCCGACCGCCGTATGAATCCAGGAAGAGGTAACCTAAAATTTCCTAAACACTATTCTCTTTCTTCTACGTCCAAACTCCACATTACTTTCATTGGATGTTCAATTCTACTTGTTATTTCTTCGATTCCTCGTATCCAATCGATCTAAGGTATATTTCTCCTTCGATACCCAACTTATTTACATCTAAATCTTGCTCAATATTTCAACATTATCAATCTAGACTTAGGTCTTGTTCTTGAACTAATCTTGATGTTTATTATGTTTACTTAGTTTTTAAAGGAGATTCTTTTGTAGCTAGTGTAGAGAATCGTATATGCTATGTTTCTATTGGACTAAATTTTTGATTAGCTTTATTTTTTATTTTTTTTGTTATTAGATGAATACAAGGAGCCTTACACGTGTGATGGCTGCGGCGCAATCCACCCCACCCGTTGATACGCTAACCCCCGAGTCATTGGGAATTGAGTTCGCCGAGGACTTTCAGCTGAACCGTTTCACCCGTCTCAAACTCCGAGAAATCAAGTCCACTAAGTGGGCGTGTCCTTTTATCCTAAACCAACTTGGTATCCATGCTGATTTTGATTTGTTATGCAACAATATTAGTTTGTATGATTTTGTGTTTTCGGATTGTGCCACGTACCGTTGTTTGACGCTTGAATTTCTCAGCACTGTGACACATACGGTAACATCTCACTATTGTTCCAAAGAGCAGCTTCCTGGAGTTGATTGTATCTACTTCCGACTCATGAACCATGAGTACTCTTTGACACTTAGTCAATAGACTCACTCCTTCAGGTTTGCCAACAACACCTCTGGCATATGCTCCACTTTTTTTGTTGTAAATCCTACACCTTTAGGTTATTTTAATAGAACTAGTTAGTGTGCACGTGCAACGCATGTCTTCCATGATGCAAGATCATGCAGCATGTGTCCCACAAGGTTCCCGAACCTCACTATATGATTGCATATTCTTGTTCTTTCTCTGGCTCATACTTGTCCCTGATTCAAAACTATATTTGTCATTGGTCAAGTTTAGTGAATTTAAACGACAACTCAAAATGCAATCAATTGTGTAATATACACTTCTTAATAACCTCTAATGTTAATAACAACACCCTAGAAGAAATATCACACCAAGTATGACATGGTAGCCTAGGCAAAATGATCAAAGAAAAAAATTAGCAATGTCTCTTCTCACCTTGGAGATACATCAAGAAACAAATGACTTCTGCTAAATCTCCCTTGGTTTTCTTCTCCAAACCTTTTTGGTAAACGATGGTCTTGCACCGGCCATATTTATATATAGAGCCATGCAAGCCTCAAAGTTATCATGCGGACATGCTGCAATAATGGCCTCAAAAAGTCAATTATTGCCACAAGGCTGTAGATGAACAAGAGATAAAATATAAATCATCTACACAAAATTTTCTAGAGTTAGTATTATACTTTATTATATGCAACTTTAAGATCAAGAAACTATCTCAAATTCTTAATCACAAATATTTATGCAACCATACAATCTGTTGTCCACATGGAACAGTCCTGGTTCACCTCTTGTTTAGAAAACTAGATGATACCCCGCATGTTGTTGCGGGATAATAGAAAAATCTTGTTTGTTTAACACATTGATTCATGTTTATAGTAAAGAAACTTGCTAACATTTAGAGGGTATATTTCGTAACAATTAGATAGTACGAATAATTAAGAATCTTCTATAAGGAGGCAAAGTCTAGTTACATGAACGGTGGAATTTCTATAAGGACATAAATGACTAAGCATTTTTGTACTCCATCTATTATGATTCTCCATTTGTAAAAAAACAGAAACAAATCCCAAGTCCATTAAACGTTGGTTATTCATGTTATCTAAGCTTGAGAAGAAAAAACGTGATATGAAAATACAAAATTTTGTGGAGATCATGGCATATGGGTTAGTGTAGAACCTGAAGGAACCTTTCTCTATTTGTAAAAAAACAGAAACACATGTGTATCCTATAACTTCAGCACAAATAATAAATATATAGAACCTTATTACCTTCGCTAGGCTCATGCAAAAAGAACAAATAACCATGGAAAAGATATTCATTATCTCATTCATGAACACCAACTATTCCTGTATCATCACGATACACCAAATCTCCCTCAGTGAAAACTGATTTTGTAGCATCACCGGCCAAGCAGTGAATCTCTTCCTTAATGTGACCCCTAGTTATTCACATGACAAAAAATAAGAACGTTCGATAAGATGTATACCAAATTCGCCTGCATTGCCCATCAAATCAAAATGGTATTTTTTATACACTAACATTGATTATAACCCATGTGTGTAGGAATGCACATGTAAATGTGCTTACTAATATGTGCTGCTATCTAAAACTACGGTGGGGATGAGATATTTAGAGAAAAAAGAATGCACTATCGTTACAAAAAGACAAATAAAATTTTCTTACCAATCTTAGCACAATTTGGGGCACAGGAGGTTTACCATTCACTTGGAGTCAACTGAATGACTGGTTGCTACACACCACCGTCATAGAAGCTGAGGGTATAGATAAACGAAATTTGCAGAAATAGTGCTGACCGGTCAGCCCAGCAATCAGCTATAGAAGGTGTCACTTCGTAGACTTGCCGGGAAGGATTGATGGCTTGCTTTTGAAGTGGTATCTGCCCAATCAAAATTGTGGATCACAGAAATCTCATCAATTCGTCATGCTCCAGTATAGGCTGCCGAGGCGCATCATGTTGCCGCGGAGGAGCGCCGCGTCTCACCCTCTCCCAAAGATGAAACTGAACACGCCCTTTAAACAAAGATCTCATGTTCCTCGCTGCCGACGCGAATCTCCGCTGCCATGGCACCAAGAAATATGTTCCAATCTGTGGAGCAAGGAGAGAGAGAAAGAGAGTACTCTACTCCGAGGAGGTCTGGAGCAGCGTTAGTGAGGATTTAAAGGCATGATTCATCAGCAATCAAAACGCACAATCAACTGTTACAGGAGTCCAAGAATCAACGGTTACAACATAGGGAAATAAGTGAACATGGAGAAGATTTGAGGAGCCATGCGGGGAATAACTTAAGGCTGTGGAGGAGCGAGTGCTCTACAATTTCTTGAAGACTGATAATTTTTTGTAAAAAGAAAAATGATGACATGGTACGCTGAGGTGGACGGCTTGCATGTTGAGAGAAATACTTTAGTGGGGATGACCTATTTAGTTATTATAGATAACTTGCATACGCAAATAAAGTATATTCACATATAAGTGGGATGTAAAAATGCTTTAGAAGACGTCTAATAATATACATAAATGTAACCCATCAACTGATCTTAATGATCCATCCGTAAAGGAATGTTTTGGTTGTGCACACCCATTAAAATATCTAATGCTTACATTAAGTCAGAGTATATACCATACAAATATGAAATGTTCCATCTCGAATTAAAAAATATTCTGAAGTGATGTAAAATCTGCTCACAATTTACCTATATAATGTTTAGGACGCCACATTTACATAAAACTTTTTTTGATAATTGTATTCCCCACACTTGGCTTTGTCTCAGCGCTTAACAACGCATCTGGACTTGTCTCTATGCCAGGGGGACCTCTGGCTCCATGTTTTTCATGCCTTCCAATGTACGTCAGGATATTCTTCTTCCAAACAAAGGTAGCTACAACCATCTTAATGCCTTGAGAAATAAAGCTATACAAAATAAGGAAATGAAAGAGGAAGAGAATGAACCAGACAAATACCGTTTAAGTGCCATAAAATATACCAGCTTACAAATCAGCGCTGTTATTTTCTTTAACAATATTCAAATAATGGGGAGGTGAATGAGAGCTCATGCTCTGACACATAACTGGATGTTGTATGTTACCACATAAAACAAGACAAAACATACCCGATGATAACACCAAGTAAGCTACAACAAAAAGTTCATTAGGTAGTGGCTGTATGAGCTAGCCTCTTGATGCTACATGGATAGACATACATCTAAATAAAAGCAATATTTAGTCTCTAAAGTAGAATATGATTCTGCAGTGGTGAACCGATTGAAGCAATAATGAATCAGTTATACACTACATGGAGCATGAATGAGATATCGAGTTGGTATATGAAAAGGCATTCCCATATGTAGCATCTTGTGTTTATCCGATATATATACATCAATCCTTGCTAATGGATGGCAGAACTCCAGTTTCTTCCCTCTCTTCAGGGAAGTGCACGTGACTTCCCCTCACCAAGTTAACATTTCATTGTTGATGAAAAATAATTCCAAAATCCTTTTCATAATGAAAAAAAAGAATTTACAAGTAGAAGTGTACAACTCAAGATTGAAATGGATCAAACTTACTAAAAAGAATGCATCCTCACCATACAATACTGTCCATTCGAGCATGATCATACTTGGTTGACTCGATAGCATACTCAAGTTCCATGCAGCCAGTCTCTCAAAGATAGGTCGACCGATCCCTGTTAAGGCTTCAGTGTGCGTGGAATTAGTAGTAGTTTTAATGCGTCTAAGGGGTGCAAAAAATGACATCGCCCAGAGCCCACACTCTCCTGAGAGACAACGCAAAACCTTCAGTGCTCTTTGCATCAGTGAACGTGCAATCAGTACGAAGAAGCACCCTGTCCGGAGGCAGCAGTGGGATCCAAAGATGTTTATAATCTACAAAGACAATGCATGCTTGGGGTTGAAGAACTACACCTATTCAGAGATATGGCGTAGTGCCTGGTATTGGAATTCATCTACTCCTTCCGACCCATATTAGTTGATTTGGATTTTATTTAGATTCGGATGTATCTAATACTAAAACATGTCTAGATACATTCGAATCTAGACAAATTCAAATCAAATAATATGGGTTAGAGGGAGTACCGAAAGCTGCTTCTGATCATGGTTCTTGTTTTTTCGTCCATGCTACGTACCGACAGTAACTGATGGGCAACGCTAGGGATTTTAATTTTCTTTCATCAGGCAATGTCAGAATATGGCACATCAATCATCAGCGGAGACCTCCATTGGAGCACCTGCAGTATATTATCCTCAAGCATCAGCCAAAATATTTCGACATCTTTACCAACACAGACATTGATATAGATCACAAACTTTCGTAGTGAGAAAAAAAAATAGATGGCAAACGGTCGGCCAGACAATACACTC
The DNA here is from genome assembly GCA_023614405.1 of Avena insularis. Classification (NCBI taxonomy): domain Eukaryota; kingdom Viridiplantae; phylum Streptophyta; class Magnoliopsida; order Poales; family Poaceae; genus Avena; species Avena insularis. The sequence continues at coordinate 549,210,645 of CM042690.1, forward strand.
AGCACGACGTGTGTAAGGGGGCGGTAAGAGAAGAGAACCTACAGGAATCCTCGGTGTCCGCCGCGAAAGCCTGGAGCATGCGCTCCGCCTGATCAATCTGCAAAGCCCGGCATGGAAGGCGACGTCGCCGATGATGATGTGACGACTGAAGTGTGTCTCCACGACGCTGCCGGGGTGCACGAGACTCGATGCCTCGATGATGCCTGCTCTAGCCTCACGAAGGGGACCCACGGTAAAGGAAGCGGGCCGTGGGCGACGTGGACGAAAGATTGCAGAAATATAGATTGTATTGATATTGCAAGAGATGATTACATCGTGAGCTCTTAGACTGTTTATATAGTATTAGAAAACTTGGGGAACAAGAAGACTAATAGAGATAGAATTGAATTACAAACTTAAACTACCAATATATCTAGCCGTAACATAATCCAACACCCCCCGCAGTCGGATCGATAGTGACGCGGACGGTCTGACTAGAGAATAAGCTGAACGTGAGGTGGTAGTCCTTGTTGCCAATGTCGATGTAGCCGGGAGTGAGGGTGCTATAGTTGTGGTCGATGGTGTCGTTGGGAAAGTGGTCGCCGTTGATAAAGTCGATGATGTTGTTGTTGAGCCTAGAAAATTCGTCGTAGTAGTTGAGGTAGACGTAGTTTGGGTCGAAATAGCTCGACCCGCAATGCCGAGCTTACCAGACTCGGGAGTGTGTCGGGGACGAAGGCACGCATCAGTGTTGCCAATACCGGACGTGCGAAGACAGGGACCATCATGAGCCATGCGTGCCAGAACCGGATTGAGGAGCAAAGAAAATTTTCCGTAAACGGTCGGTGTAGAAGTTTTCTGCCGTTTCGTAGTAGACGAAGTTGCTGCAAGAAGAAAAATTGAGCACAGACTTGTGCAAATACAAATTAGACTGCTAACGGCAAGGTCGTGGTGGACGAAGACGACGGTGGTAGTTGTCGATAACGATTGAATTGTACCGGTAGTCAATTTCGGGGATTAGACCCGTATTTTTCGCTTGTATACGCGCGGGGTCGCTCGTGGAGAAGAACTTGTTGACGTTGACGATGCCCACGATCGGTCGTAGCGGCGACGATGTGGCGATGTTGTCGGTGTAGATGGTTGTCGGCGATGATGACCACGGGTGATGAAGGTGCAGCCCTTTGTTGATGGCGAGGCGCGTACTCAGGGACGTGCGTCCTGGTAGATGTTGGCGAAGATGGCCCGGCGTGGAGACGACGTGAGGACGGAGAAGCCGACGCAGCACGTGAAGGCGTCCCTTGGGGCACCGCGCGGAGCCTCGTTGCCACGATCATTGACAATGATTTGCCGAAGTTGAGTCGATGCCGAGGTTGAAGTAGAGGCGCACGATAAAGACATGCGGCTGTGGACGATGCTTTTGTTGGCTAAAAGAAACTTATATCTAATAGAAAAAAGAAATTTGCTGAAACTACTAAACCGATCTAGGGAATTAAAAGAAAAACTAGCTACAAGGTGCGATGCCCCCAGCGGAGATCATGGAGATCGACCTCGCCGGGGGCGGCGTGGCGGAAGCGGTGGCTAAAACCTAGGCCGAGGAGCGACACGCTCTGATACCATGAAAGATTGTCGAAGTATAGATTGTATTGATATTGCAAGAGGTGATTACATCGTGAGCCCTTAGGCTGTTTATATAGTACTAGAAGACTTGGGGACAAGAAGACTACTAGTGATAATTGGATTACAAACTTAAAATACCAAATATATCTAGCCGTAACATACCCCAGCAGGAGATGATGGGGAGGCACAAAGGGTTGGACAGAGAAGAGGATAGGATGAATGGGGCATGGTGAGGGCCTACGATGGGCATGCGGAGGTGGGAAGAGGAGATATAGATCGGGTAGTGTGGTGGAAGCCATGGATGGACTATGATATAGATAGGGAGCGAGAGCAATTACCGGCTTCGACCATCTTAGCAAAGTAATTCTGGTTAGAATCAATCGGTGAAATCAGGATATGCAAGCATACGCGTGGGGTTTGTATTTTCCTTTGCGGTGGAGTATGTTCAGCCATTCTAAATTACTAAGTGCACCCAGACCACGGATTAGGTTAATGCTAACTGTTAGATTGAGTTAGCGGGCCTAATCATGTGGTGGTAATTGGTCCATGGGCATTTTGTGGGGTGTGTCTAGAGAAGTTAATGTTTGCTCTTTTATAAGTAATAGAGATGAGAATTCATGAAAACACATCCAAGGTAAACCAAGTTGATCATCCTGCTATTCGTTATTTGTTTTATGTTATTGCTAAAACCTTGTAGGCACGTGATAAGTTTACTAGAGTTAATAAGGAGGACATGATGGTCCTCGCTAAAGATGCAATTCCTTACTGTAATTTGACGGCAAATTTGGGCACACTTCTTTTGTTTTATCTGCACCATCAGGGGCTTGAATCTCGTGGTCCCATATGCAGAGGCGGAGTCATAACCTGAAGGAGTTATGCCCTAGAGGCAAATAATAAAGTGTATTATTTGAAATGACTCTTATATGTTCATAATACGTTTCATACTGTGCTATAACTGTGTTAATACGAAATGTTAATACACGTGTGGTATGTAAACAAACCGTGTCTCTAGTTACCTCTAGCGAACTAGTTCATTGGTCATAAGGATGGTCTGGGTTTCAAGATCATGGGCATTTATGCCAATTGACAATGGGGTCATGTTATTAGTTGAATAATATGATAGACAAACATCCGACTGTTATATCTTGAATGAGATCTAGTTACAAAGTTCACCATTGATGATAAAACACAGAGAACCTCGCAACCTGATCCTTTGACTGTGAGGTAATGCAAATCACCATTCCGGAAGAAGCTTTGATGGTTATCAAGTATCATCTCGTAAAAGAGTGATCAAAAAGGTGCCACTCGGGTTTTCCGAAGGGATGCATTGAGGAATACATATCAAGACTAGGATTTGTCTAGTCCATGTAATGGATAGATACATGTGGCCATCTCGGTGATGTTGCATTAATGAAGCTTGCAAGCATGTGATTTTGTCACGAAATGCAACGACATGAGAACAAGTAAACAAGTTCATTGGTAACGAGACCAAACTAAGGTATGGGGATACTGAAGATCAAGTCTCGAATGAATTAGGTATCATATGACAAAGGGAACGGGAAACGACTATCTCACGGTTCGAGCTATTGTATTCGTGAAACGCATGGGGGTCACATGGCCATCCAGGTCCCTCTGTTGATCATTGATGTGAGAGTAGTCTCAATCATGTATGGAGTGTTTACGAACCGAAGGATGTCACGCTTAAGGGTAGGGACGCTTAGGGTAGATGAGGTATCGTAGGAGAAATAGAGAAAGAGAAACCGGAATAGTTCCGGGTAACATCCGATGGAAATTGGAAGGGGTCTAGAAGGTGTTTCGGAGTGAAGGAATAATACAATATGTGTATTTGAATATTAATTTGAGAATTAATATTAAATATATATTTTATTTTATATTAAAGGCATCATAATGCTAATGGGCCTCACCCGAACGGAGGCCCAATAGGGCATGGCGCCTGGGGAGAGGGGGCCAGCCGGCCTACGCTTGGTGGGCCGCCCCAATAGGGCCCACCTAGGGCCGGAGGCTGCCCCTAGGTGGCCGGCGGGTGTGGGGGTTAGTCCCACACCGCCTGGCCCTAGGGTGGTGCGCCCCCCTCCCACTATACATAGGGGTCTCCCCTCCTTCTTTGGGATCACCCCATTCCCTCTCATTCTCTCCCTCTCATCCATTGATGACTTCTCCGTAATATTGGGGAGGACCTCGTGGGTGAGTTCTCCACCTTCACACCACCGTCGTGTGATCTGTGATTCGACATCTACTTCTTCTGCTGCTCTGCTGGATCAGAGTCCGGTTGACGTCTCCTACACCGGACGTCTGACGAACTTCAGAGGCACCACACTTGGGGTGATGCTCGTCTTCATCAATATACGCCTTCCCATGTAAGGCGTGCCTCGGTCTTCAAAGGTATGAATACCGCATCCCTTCTCTATTACTTATGTCTACATAGTATAGATCCTGGTATTAGTGTTCGAGTAGATAGAATTTTTTTGTTTTCTGCTATGGAACCCTTCAGTGGTATCAGAGTTGGTCTATGGGTAGACATGTCGTACGGATAGAACACATAGCAATATGTGGGCATTGATTCTCTAGTTGCTACGCTCTTTTAATGTTCTTGTTCATATCGTGGCACTGTTTGATGAAGCGGCCCCCAACCGAGCTCACGTGGTGATTCACGAGACCGGTCCACAAATCAAAGTGGCTTAGGGGGGTGTCTGTCTCTCTGCAGTAGTTGATATGGCATCGACATTGGAGAGCCCTGAAAAGGGAAGAAGAACGGCAATCATTGAATCCATGTTGTGGCTCCACGTTCGTAGGTGGGAAGGGGTTCTACTGCGAAAGCCCTAAAGCCGCGTAAAACTTGCAATAGATAATATACAAGCGTCTATTTTTATTATTGCATAGAGGCATGTATTATAATGTGGCAATGACAAGCTTGTGAAACTTTCATTGAAGCTATTGATGATGATTAAGAAGCTATAACCACGTCATAACACTTTACTTTTGAAGTATTACTTATTATGCTAGTATATTTATATTCGACGGTAGCATGATAAGATAATCCCTCATAGTATTCCAGTTAATGTATTCCCCTTGTGTGTGCACCACCAAGAAAGTTCTTCATTATGAGGCCAGCCATGATGATCAGGGGCCAGACATATCTATGTTCGCATACAGTGGGTGCAAGCCATGTTGCACTGTGGATACACACGAGTTAGAACTGGCAAGCCTAGCATGTACATGATGGGTTCGTAGCATGGAAAACAAAAAATTTCTACCGCAAGAACGAACAAAACCCAGATCTAATCTAGACAAAAGCCAAGATCTAATTTATAAAACATGAGCAACGAGATAGATCGGTACTAACCCTCGTAGAACCGAAAGCGTTACGAGATTAGATCTCGTGGATGATGTAGTCGATCACTTGCCGATCTCAAGATCGTGTGGACGATCCTTCCGGCCCCGCGTTCCGGCAGCGCTTCCGTAGACGGTCACACGTGCGGAGTCGAAGCAGACCTTCCTCTCCCCGTTCCAGCGAGCAGCGAAGGTAGTAGATCTTTTCCACGGAATCCCAGCAGCACGACGGCGTGGTGGTGGTGGTGGAGATGAGAATTCTGCAGGGCTTCGCCTATGCCTGTGCAGAAGAAAGGTGGAGGAGAGAGGCGGCTGAGATTGGTTGTTATGAGAGGAGGGGCAAGAGGGGGCGCCCCCTCCCTTCTATTTAAAGGAGGGAGGCGCGCCTGGGGAGGGGGAGTCCTAGTAGTACTCCCCTCCTATGGCCGGCGGTGGGAAGGGGGGAGGAGTCCTCCTCCCCCACGAATTCGTGTCTTGCCCCACTAGGTTTCCTTTGACCCTTTCTTGGTTTTCAAGCAAACTCCAAGAAATCCTCTAGAACCTTCCAGAACATTCCGAAACCTTCTAGAATCTCCATACAAACACTCCGGAACATTTCCTAACTTAGAAAATGATCCCCAATATATGAATCTTATTCTCCGGACCATTCCGGATCTCCTCATGATGTCCCGGATTCAATCCGAGACTCCGAACAACATTCGGTCTCCAACGCACATTCCATATCTACTTAAAACAACTTCGAACCTTAAGTGTGTCACCCTACGGTTCGTGAATATGCAGACATGATGAAGACACCTCTCCGATCAATAACCATCAGCGGGATCTGGAGATCCATAACGGCTCCCACATACTCAACGATGACTTCGTGATCGATAGAACCATTAACATACGAAACCAATTCCCTTTGTCACACGATATTCTACTTATCCGAGGTTTGATCGTAGGTATCTCCATACCTAGTTCTACCTCGTTACTGATAAGTACTCTTTACTCGTTCCATGTTATGTCATCCCTTGTGACCTAGTCAGATGCTTGCAATCTATCTAGATAGCATTCCACCGAGAGGGCCTAGAGTATATCTATCCGTCATATGGATGGACAAATCCTAATCTTGGTCTATGCGCTTCAACACATACTTTCAGAATACCCAATGACACCTTTATAACCGCCCGATTTAAGCGCGTTTGATGTCATCAAAGTACCCATCCGGTGATGGTGATTAACATAACCTCATGGTCGAAGGATTAGGTTACTATGTATTTGAAAGCTTACAGCAATACGAACTTAATGACTTGATCTTATGCTACGCTTACTATGGGTGTGTGTCCATCACATCATTCTCCTAATGATATAACCTTGTTATTAATCACATCCAATGTCCATGATCAGGAAACCATGATCATCAATTAATCAACAAGCTAGTTCAACAAGAGGCTTACTAGGGACTCTTTTATGTTTACAAAACACACATGTATTAGAGTTTCCGGTTAATACAATTATAGCATGGGATGTAAACATTTATCATAAACATAAAGATATAATGATAACCACTTTATTATTGCCTCTTGGGCATATCTCCAACAGTACATACATGGCCTCGGAATACAGGAGACCGAAAGGTCGAGCATGAATCACATAGTTGATGTGATCGACATTAGGGAATGTCCACCTTTGATACTGCACTGATGGCCGTGATGATCGGGGGAGGTGCAGGGGATTGGGATCATGTGATCACTAAACGAGTAGAGGGATGTTCGTTTAAGTGGGAGTTCTTTTGTTTTAAGTTCGAAAACATAATTAAAACTTGAACTCATTATTATGAACATGGTCTAAACACTTTGCAAATCCATTGTAGATGTCTCGCCCACCCACCTTCAAACTTAGCACTTTCCTCGAGAAGGACAAGCTGAAAACTGATGGAACCAACTTCACCGCATGGTTCCGCAATCTTCGGATCCTCCTAGTCCCCTACAAGTTGACTTATGTCATCGATGCTAAGCTTCCGGCTAAGCCTGCAGATTCTGCCTCCTAGGACGAAAAGAATGTCTGGCAGTCCAAGGCGGACAATTTCTCCCTCATCCAGAGTGGAATGCTCTATGCCATGGAGCCGGAGCTTCAAAAGCGTTTTGAGAAGATGAATGCTTTTGAGATCATTGAGGATCTCAAGGCCGTCTTTGCTCCACAGGCCCATGCAGAGAGATATGATGCTTCCGAGCTCTTCTTCTCTGCTAAAATGGAAGAGCACAGTAGTATTAGTGAGCATGTGGTCAAAATTTCTGGCTACATTAAGCGTTTGAATGCCCTGGATTGCAAAATCCCAAAGGAGATCGCAATTGATAGGGTGCTGCACTCACTTCCCCTAGCTATAAGAGTTTTGTGATGAACTACAACATGCAAGGGATGACTAAGACCCTTGCTGAGGTGTTCGCCATGCTCAAAACTGCTGAGGTTGAAATCAAGAAGGTGCACACAGTGTTGATGGTCAATAAGACCACCAATTTTAAGAAGCCAGGGCAAAAGGGAAAAGGCAAGGGCAAGAAGTCCAAGAAGGATGGCAAGATCGTTGCTAGTACCTCAAAGACTGCCAAGCCTGGCCCTAAGCCTGGAACTACGTGCTACTACTTCAAAAGGGATGGGTACTAGAAATGCAACTACCCCAAGTACCTTGAAGACAAGCGAGCCGGCAAGATAGCTGCCAAGGACAAAGCTATTTATGATATACATGTTATTGATGTATTCCTTACAAGCGCCAGGAGTAACACGTGGGTATTTGATACCGGATCTGTTGCTCACATTTGTAACTCTCAGTAGGATCTACAGAGTAGGAGGCGCCTGAGGAAGGACGAGGTGACAATGCGCGTCGGCAATGGTTCGAGAGTCGAAGTGATGGCCGTCGGCACCATGCATCTCCGTCTACCGTAAGGATTATTTTTGGTTTTGAATAAATGCTACTATGTACCCGCATTAAGTTTGAATATTGTGAGTGGGTCTTGCTTGTTGCAAGACCGTTATTCGTTTAAATCAGGAACAAATGGTTGTTCAATTTATACGAATGATATTTTTTATGTTCATGCTCCTGCGTGTGATGGTTTATTCTTACTTGATCTTGATTGTAATACACACATTCATAGTGTTGATGCTAAACGTTGTAAGCATAATGATGATAATTCCATGTTTATGTGGCATTGCTATCTTGGTCACATTGGCATAAAACACATGAAGAAGCTTCATTCAGAAGGGCTTCTTGGATCATTGGATTTCGAATCCCTTGATCCATGTGAGCCATGACTCATGGGCAAGATGACTAGGATACCGTTCTCCGGGACAGTGGAGAGAGCTATAGACCTACTTTGAATCATACATACAGATGTATGCGCACCAATGAGCATCTCAACGTGCAATGGTTATCGTTACTTTGTTACCTTTACTAACGACTTAAGCAGATATGGATATATCTACTTAATGAAGCACAAGTCTGAAACCTTTGAAAAGTTCAAGGAATTTCAGAAAGAAGTAGAGAATCAACTTAACAAGAGAATCAAGAATCTTCGATCAGATCGAGGAGGCGAGTATTTGAGTTATGAGTTTAATATGCACTTGAAGGACTATGGGATTATCCCACAACTTATGCCAGCCGGAACACCACAGTGTAATGGTGTGTCGGAACATCGTAACCGAACCCTATTAGATAGTGTGCGGTGCATGATGTCTTTAACTGATTTGTCTATGTCTTTTTGGGGATACGCGTTAGAAACCGCTGCTTTTATTTTAAACCGAGTACCATCCAAATCCATGGAGACAACCCCATATGAGATATGGTATGGACAGAAGCCAATGTTGACATTTCTGAAAGTTTGGGGTTGTGAGGCGTATGTTAAGAAACTGCAGCCTCACAAACTCGAACCCAAATCGGAAAAATGTATCTTTACGGGATATCCAAGGGAAACCATTGGGTATACTTTCTACAATCAAGCCGAAGGCAAGACGCTTGTCACAAAAACCGGCACCTTTCTCGAGAAAGAGTTTCTTGCTAAAGGAGTGAGTGGAAGGAAAATTGAGTTAGATGAAATTGTTGACCCTTCTCTCCAAATTCTGAGTAGCGAAACAGAAGTTGTTCCGAAACCGCTCTCCAACATGGAGGAAGATCCCATTTATGATGATCAAAACAATGACGTCGAGACTCCTGAGGTTCCTAGGTCTACAAGAATTCGTGCCACTCCTGATTAGTACAGTAGCCTTGTAATGTCTGTCATCGTAGATGAACATGAAGAACCTGCAAACTACAAAGAAGCTATGGATAGTGCTAACTCGAGAAATGGCTAGAAGCCTTGCAATCCGAAATAGGATCCATGCATGAGAACCAAGTTTGGACCTTGGTAGATCTTCCAGAAGGCCGCAAGGCCGTGGAAAATAAATGGATCTTTAAGAAGAAGAGATATGCGAATGGTAATGTGACCGTTCACAAAGCTCGACTTGTTGCAAAGGGGTTTCGACAAATTCAAGGAGTTGATTATGATGAGACTTACTCTCCCGTAGTGATGCCTAAGGCTGTCCGGATTTTAATAGCAATTGCTGCACATTTCGACTATGAAATTTGGCAGATGGATGTCAAGACCGCATTCCTCAATAGTCACATTGATGAAGAGTTGTATATGATGCAACCAGAAGGTTTTGTTGATCCTAAGGATGCTGGAAAGGTATGCAAGCTTGAATAGTCCATTTATGGATTGAACCAAGCATCTCGGAGCTAGAATCAACTTTTTGATCAAGTGTTCAAGAGTTTTGGATTTGTCCAAAATCAACAAGAGTTCTGTGTTTACAAGAAAGCAAGTGGGAGCTCAGTTGTTTTCTTAGTAGTATATGTGGATGACATATTACTCATGGGAAACTATGTGGATCTTATGAAAAGCGTGAAAGCATATTTAAGTAACCAATTTTCCATGAAGGATCTAGGTGAACTTGCATACATATTAGGGATCAAGATCTATAGAGATAGATCAAGGCACCTAATTGCATTAAGTCAAAGTATGTACATCGAAAAGATTTTGAAGAGGTTCAAAATGGAAAACACCAAAAGGGGTTTTGTACCAATGATGAAGAATTGCAAAATGAGTATGACTCAATGTCCTATAACGGATGATGATAGAGAGAAGATGTCTTCCACCCCTTATGCCTCAGCCATAGGATTTATCATGTATGCAATGTTAAGTACGCGACCTGATGTGTCATTGGCTCTTAGTTTGACGAGCCGATACCAAAGTAATCCGGGACCCGATCACTGGACAACTGTAAAGAATATCCTAAAGTATTTGAAAAGAACAAAGGATATGTTCCTAACTTATGGAGGAAGTGATGAAGCTCTAAACATAACGGGTTACGTGGATGCGAGCTGGAACTCAGATCATGATGACTCGAAGTCTCAAACAGGATTTGTGTTCCTAGTGAATGGTGGGGTGGTAAGCTGGAAGAGTAAGAAGCAGCCGGTGGTGGCACAATCTTCAATGGAGTCTGAATACATTGCTGCGGCCGATGCAGCAAATGAAGTTGTTTAGCTAAGGAATTTCGTCATCGAACTGGGAGTTTTTCCAAATGCGCAAGACCCTGTGACGATCTATTGTGATAACACGGGAGCTATCGCAAACGCAAAGGAACCAAGGACTCATTCCATAGCCAAACACATCAAGCTTATATTTCACGTCATCCAACAGAACATTGACGAAGGTGAAGCCAAGATTTTCAAAGTAGATACAGAACTAAATATGGCAGAACCTTTGACTAAACCTCTCCATCAGGAAAAACATGAACAACACCGAGATTCCATTGGTGTTAGGTTCCTGCCTATTGTAAACTAGTTTTGTTTATACTCTAGTGCAAGTGGGAGACTGAAGGAGTTATGCCCTAGAGGAAAATAATAAAGTGTATTATATGAAATGACTCTTATATGTTCATAACATGTTTCATACTATACTATGACTGTGTTAATAAGAAACGTTAATACACGTGCGGTACGTAAACAAACCGTGTCTCTAGTTACCTCTAGCGAACTAGTTCATTGGTCATGAGGATGGTCTGGGTTTCAAGATCATGGGCATTTATGCCAATTGACAATAGGGTCATGTTATTAGTTGAATAACATGATAGACAAACATCCGACCGTTATATCTTGAATGAGATCTAGTTACAAAGTTCACCATTGATGATATAACATAGAGAACCTCGCAACCTGATCCTTTGACTGTGAGTTAATGCAAATCACCATTCCGGAAGAAGCTTTGATGGTTATCAAGTATCATATCGTAAAAGGGTGATCAAATAGGTCCTACTCAGGTTTTCCGAAGGGATGCGTTGAGGAGTACATATCAAGACCAGGATTTGTCTAGTCCATGTAACGGACAGATACATGTGGCCATCTCAATGACGTTGCATTAATGAAGCTTGCAAGCATGTGATTTTGCCAGGGAATGCAACGACATGACAACGAGTAAACAAGTTCATTGGTAAGAGACCAAACTAAGGTATGGGGATACTAAAGATCAAGTCTCGAATGAATTAGGTATCATATGACAAAGGGAACGGGAAACGACTATCTCACGGTTCGAGCGATTGTATTCGTGAAATGCACGGGGGTCACATGGCCATCCAGGTCCCTCTATTGATCATTGATGTGAGAGTAGTCTCCATCATGTCTAGAGTGTTTCCGAACCGAAGGATATCACACGTAAGGATAGGGATGCTTAGGGTAGATGAGGTATCGTAGGAGAAATAGAGAAAGAGAAACCGGAATAGTTCCGGGTAACATCTAATGGAAATCGGAAGGGGTCCGTAAGGTGTTCCGGACTAAAGGAATAATACAATATGTGTATTTGAATATTAATTGGAGAATTAATATTAAATATATTTTTTATTTTATTATTAAAGGCATCATAATGCTAATGGGCCTCACCCGAAGGGAGGCCCAATAGGGCATGGCGCCTGGGGAGAGGGGGCCAGCCGGCCTAGGCTTGGTGGGCCGCCCCAATAGGGCCCACCTAGGGCCAGTGGATGCCCCTAGGTGGCCGGAGGGTGAGGGGGCTAGTCCCACACTGCCTGGCCCTAGGGTGGTGCACCCCCTCCCACTATATACACTATATATAGGGGTCTCCCCTCCCCCTTTGGGATCACCCCATTCCCTCTCATTCTCTCTCTCATCCATTGAGGACTTCTCCGTAATATTGGGGAGGACCTCGTGGGTGAGTTCTCCACCTTCACACCACCGTCGTGTGATCTACGATCCGGCATCTACTTCTTCCGCTGCTCGGCTGGATCGGAGTCCGATTGACATCTCCTACACCAGACGTGTGACGAACTTCGGAGGCACCACACTTGGGGTGCTGCTCGTCTTCATCAATATACGCCTTCCTGCGTAAGGCGTGGCTCGTTCTTCAAAGGTATGAATACCGAATCCCTTCTGCGTTACTTATGTCTACAAAGTATAGATCCTGGTATTAGTGTTCGAGTAGATAGAAATTTTTTGTTTTCTGCTACGGAACCCTTCATAACCATGCTTGCACAGGCGCTCCATGTCAACATAGGTAACATCCAACCGATGTCTGGAAACCACCATCTTGGTTTTTCTACTCTTAGAGTATGTGGTATGATTTCAAGAATTAATGGTAGATATCTCTTCGATATACCTGGAGCGGATCACTTGATCCCTGCTCCTTTTGCCTAATGGTCTCTTCTCTATTGAGGAGGGACATTTGCGTTATGACACGCAGGTTGAAGAAAATCTACCACAACAAGAAGTACCTGTAGATGGAGAAGAGGAAGATGAAAGAGTATAACAAGAAGGGCTCGAACAAGATGTGCAGCCACCAAATTTCTACAACACCTATGATGATATCTATGGCCTCGAAGAGAATATCCACAATATGAAAAACCTCTCCATCAACCTTCGAGATCCTACTATCAATCTCTCCACTAACTTCCATGATTGGAGAAGCCAATGGAACATGGGTAACTATCCACCAACACCACAATGAGCAACAAAAGGGCTTGCAAAAGCTTGAGCTTGGGGATGTATCCCTAGGCAATTTTATTTGTGTAATAACGAGGTTTTACTCTAGCTCCTTATGAGCTTTGAAACACTCGTGTTGGTCTGTTCAAACACTTTTCCTTTTGCTTTTTAGTTTGCTTTTGTTTTTTATTTGATTTAGTTTTAATTTGTTTTGTTTTTGTTTTCTGAGTCACTTACTTGGTCGCAAGTTCTTTTCTATTATTTCAACCCCATCCTCAAAAATACAAAAATATTCCCCCTTTTACTTTTTCATGAAAATGGATTTAAACCTTGCCTCTTTGCTTCAATATTATGACAAGAGTGATTTTACTTGAGTTTTGAAGGAACACATCCCTATAAGGAAGAGGATTATTAAGTCACTCATGAGAGGTATGTCCTATGTATCCCACTTTTCAAGTTTGAATTGTTTATCTTAGTTAGTTGATTTGCTAAGATGCTATGCTAGTGGGAGTAATTCAAAATAGTTAGAGTAAAGCTTATTATTTGTATGAATGATTAGTTGTGGAAGATTTTGCTCTAGTTCTTATAGTTAACCGATTCTTGCCTTGGAAATAAATTTGCCAAACAAGTACAACGAGAAAACGTCTGAAATTTTATGACTTGTTTGATGTGTGATTGTCTTGAGAGTTTACCTTTGAAGATACTTAACCCCATAGACGTTTTTATAAACTTGACGACACTCTTAAAAGGAGTTATTTGATTAAATGAAGTCTAGTGGTAATTGTGATGCATTCCAAAGCTAACCTTGTGGATCAAACCATGATACTATTTAAAAAGTTCTATGTTTCCCATGCACAACTTTGGATACCATCAACTCCGCTAGCTTTTGAACGACCTATGGTATAATCCTAGATTTTGGCTCTGAGTTGATGACATGAGTGGCATATGTGTCACCTTATGGGTAAAATTATTGGTACTCTCGAAGGTTGCGCAAACCATTGTTTAAAAGCATCATTCAATGATCCTTATTGAGAAATATCCTTGCAAGAAGGAAGAAAAAAATAGAAAGAGAAAAAGAAAGATATGATGATCCACACAACAAGTCTTTGGCATGATCTTGTTACTACTTTATGAATTTTCTCGAGAAGCAATGATTGGAATAGTAGAATTTTAGATAGTCTTGATTTACCGATGTGGGTGTCAATAAGACACTTCACCGTTATGCTACTTGGGACATGAACTCTCTTACTCAATATTTCTATATTAAACATCCTAGTGTTCCTTGGTAGGCTGAGACTTAACTAGAGGAATTGGATTAATTGTTACACCTCTAGTTATTTATAGTTATATTAAACTCTACTTTGATTGTCTTGAGTTATCAAAACTTGTATAGTGTTCTTATCATCTCTCTAACTTTGATGAGCTTTTTAATATGGAAGAAATGCTGGACGCATATGGCTACCGATCGTAAGTGAATTCATATTCTCGTTGTTTCAAGTTTAAACGCTGAATTCCTTATACTTCTTTTGTTTCTCCTTACTTGAGGGTGATCAAGGTTTGAGCTTTGGGGATGTTGATGGCTCCAAAAAGCATCATCTTTCTCCATGTTTAAACATTGTTTTTCATTAAGCAATTGACATTATTCTCTCTTGATTTGCCACTAATGACTAATTTTTGCAAAGATATGCAAATCCTTCCTTTGATATTTTGTGTAGGAAATCACACTTTTATGGTGAAATCTGGAGTCATGAATGATGATTTTGAGGAAGTATTGACGACCAAGTATTCCTGGAGCTGAAGCTAGGCGCTAGCCAGCGTAACAACCATTAGTACGGGCGCATCCCGCCCGTACTTCTCGACCATACGTGGTGGCAGCGGCTTTGTCTCATCAAACCCTACAATACTCATGAAGACACATATATATTTAGAGGCCCCTGCCACCGCACAAAGGGCCGCCATTCTCAGATTACATCACAACACCACCAAAGAAGATCCACGCCATTCTTCATCCATCCATCATCCATCCCCTCCATTAGCCATAACGATTGCTTTGTACTTTAGATCTCCTTCTGATTCGAAGACCATTTTAAGAATATTTGATTTCAATCTAAGTATTGCATAATGTTTTCTATCCTTGATATTATTATTATGAGTGAGTAGTCCTCACGGGCTGCGGGTTGGGGAGAAACCTCACAACGTTTATGTCTATCTAATCTATGGGAGAATTGTGTATTGGTTTGTAAGGGAGATTTGTATCATTTGTTTCTTTGTCTCTTGCCTCGATCTTTGGACTTGTAGGTACCCAAGATCATGGAGAATGATCAAGTCTTGAGGTGAGATGCTTGGCTAGCGGCGATCTCATAGGAACCCCAGTGACATCAAGGGTAGTACGGTCTTCGCTTAGCGACCCATTTGGGATCACAACAACATAACCACTTAATACTTGGATATGTTTTTTGCACTTAATAATCATTTGTAACATGGTGCTTCGCGGTACACTAGGTTGGATCAAAGACTATTGCTATTCCTGTGGCCTCTCAGGGGCTCTATGTAACATCCTAAAACTTTTATCCAAGTGATCAAGAGCAAATCTACCCAATTTAGGGTTAACAAAAAACTTTTTCTATTAAAAATCTTTAAGCATTCATATGTGTGTGCATTTAAAATATGAGTTGTTTTGAATTGCCATCATTGAGTGATCTATTGGTTGTAAAATGACTCTAAGGTGAATTACCCATCATCTAGATCATCCCCAAGCAAATCCCAAAGAAAAAGAAATCAAAAAGAATTAAATATGGAAATGGTCACTTTTGCCATTTTAATCACCTAGCCCACTTTGGTTATTCCTAGCACTCAATTTCCACTAGAGACAATTGTGGATCTTTGCACCCCTTGCTAGTACAAGTAGTGATGTGCTAAGGCCCACTTTGTGATCTCCCAAAAACATTCAAACTCTAATTTTAAATGACATTTGAAATTTGAATCTAGTTCATATGTATAGATCACACTTTTTCAAAAACCACTCAAATGAATTCCATTTAACCAATCCTAGCAACCACAGTCTACCAAGCATCAGATCAAAGCACCCACCAAAAATATTTCAAAAATTCAAATAAAAGTTTCATGTGGCCATTCTATCGAACAATGGCAGGAACTGAACAAGAACTAGAGTAGCTTCACTGTTTCCACAGTGATCATCGACCAATTTGGTCTCCCACTTAATCCTCTGTCCCCCTAGCATCTACCCTAGCCAAGACCAGCTCCCCCTCACCGCTAGCAGCAGTGGCGTGCCGCCCAAATATGGTCGTCGCCGGCCAAACATGGGCAATGCTCACCAGACCGCGTCGCGCTAAACCAGCGTGCCCACTAGCTCCGCCCAACCCTACCGCGACTCCCTGTCTACCCGTCGATCAATGCCAACCCCTGGACCACCCCAGAGCAGCGCCGCCCTTTCTTTCTGCGCCATGCACAACGCATGCCAGAGCACCCTCGCCGACATCATGCCTCGGACCGTGCCTCGACACCAAATCGCGTGTGCCGCTCCGCCATAAATCCAGCAACCCGCTAGACACGACCGTGCACCGCCGCGCGACCCACAGTCGCCAGGAGCACCGTCGAGCACCGCCTCTGTCTCCCAGAGCGCAGGAAGCTCCCGACCAATTTCCACCGCCCCTAGCCACGCCATTACGCCATAGAGGACCGCCAGCAGACCGCCCACCGTCCGCCTACCTCGCCCACGCTGGTAGCCCCCTGTATCGCCATCACCGATGAGCCGCGCCCATACCTCACAGCCTCACCGTCGAGCCTATATAAGGAGGCCACCCCCAGCCTCAATCGCCACACCATTCCACTCCCCTCTCTCAACTGATCATTTCCCCTCTCTCGCCAGAGCCGCTCGAGTAGCCCATCACCGAAATTCCACCGGAGGTAGCCGCTTCAGAGGAGGAGACGTGGTCGTCGATTTCGTCCACCTCAGCCCCTGTCGGGACATCGCCTGAGTCCGCTGTCGTCGTCCAGTTCGTTTGCCCACCTTGCCGCACTAGCTGGAGCCCTGGTACGTCCCCAGTAGACCCCCACCGATTGTGCTAGGGTTCAGTCTCGCCGGCGACGAGTCCGTCGTCGACGATGACTGTGAACCGTTAGATCTTGTTCTAATCGTGTGGTCCTCCGCGCCCCGTACCACTTCGCATTTTATGAGTCACTAATCAGCGGGACCCCCTGTTAGCAGTCCTCAGCACCGCGGAGTGTACACGGGCCGGCCTATTTAGTTTCCCGCGCTAACCCAGTTAATTCAAATTAGGATTTTTCTATTTTAGACTTAAATCAATTCTGTCCCTTAGTTTAAAAATCAATTCAGGGAGTTTTACAAATCCAAATTGAGTGGTTCCAATTTTGTTGGAAAGCTACCGAAAATCTCTATCCAAGCCCGTTTGATTTAAGTCATTTAGATTTAGAGATCTCTCCTAGTTAAAATAACAAAACAGAAGCTTTTTCACATTCAAACATTTTTATAAAATCAACCATAATAGCTTTTGAGTTGTTTCCAACTTTCAAAAATCACATTTAACCATACCTATCTGAATATGTAATAATATTAAGGTTTACATGCAGTGACTTTGGACTAGTACCAAAATAATGCTATATAGGCATTTCTAGTCATTTTAAATCATTAATTATTAAACTTAAACTTATTAAAATGTGATCCAACCCTTAAATCACATTCCCATATGTTATAATATGTGGTGGGGACATGTGTCCACATGACCCCATATTTTAATTGGAGAATATTAAATCTTAGTTAATTTCAATGAGTAGAAATTACTTTTCTGAAATAAACTAAATAAAGCTAGTTCATTAAACCTTGTGATGCTTGTGATGATACTAGATCATCAATTGTGTGCCTTAGTTTGCTATGTGGACTAGTTAAGTATTGTTGGTGATTGTGTATCCCGGATGTATTTATAGAGGATTGTACCGACCAAGCTTTCGAGGAGGAGGAGTTCTACGAAGAGGAGGAGGAAGAAAACTTCAACCACTGCACCAACCAAGGCAACCTCACACTTGAAAGTGTCTTCACTATGCAAGCCATCATTAACAATGCAAGATCACCCTTGCAAGCTATTGTTAGCAAGCTAGAATTAAGCTAGATAACTTAAGCAAAGGCATTAGGCATGCTTTGGTTATACCACTTTGACTTATACCTACTCCAAGTTTTATCTACAAGCTTTACCTTGTTTACTTTACCAAAGTTCTTTACTTGTTTATAGATAGCATAAAGAGTATAAAACTTGGCCTATCTAGTTAGACTTAGATGTCATTCTATGGCCTGAGATTGCTCTTAGCATCCCACCTTAGTGAACAGTCTTAACTTAGAAGTTGGAGCTAAACCAAACACTTGATTCACTTTAGATGGGAATACTTGGTGAAAATGATTTGTGAAAGCCTTGGAATGATGAGTCATTCTATTGAGATGTTTTGACATGCATTGAGAAACACAAATAGTTTATTATGATGAAAATATTAAGGCATGAACCTTAGCCCCTTTACAATAACTGATGGTTGGGTTCGGATGCGATACCATTCCAATTTTACCGTACAACCACAATACCTGAATTGGGTAAGGCTTAGCCGGAAGTTTATATGCATTAGTATTAGTTCCCTCGCAGGAGAGGTTTGAGCTGAGGCTACCTCTCAATGTTGTCCACCTATGCAGTGCCCAAGATGACAGATGGTCATGGTTGGGAGGCCATGCTCATAGGAGAGGTGATTATACTAGGGTGTGTAGAGGAAAGGTTATGTTTGATTATCTGCATACTAAGTATGATGATTCAGGGTTATCCCTAACAGATGTATCAAATCTTGTGGTGAATGTGTACCACCTCTGCAGAGTGTCAAACTATTCGAATAGCCGCGTCCGCGGTTATGGACAGTTGGAGTGGCCATACTGTTCTGTTGTCAGATGTTTTCAAAACAACTTATGAAATGAATTGTGACGTGACTTGACCACAACAGAGTTGTGACTATGATAATTAAGTGCCCACTTAGGTGATTTCAAACTTTATTTTATCTTTCTTTGTTTTTGAACTCAGCTTAGGTTTCAAACTTAACTTGACAAATAAACTTAGAGGTAGCATTCCTACTAGAACTATCTTACTAGTTAGTGATAGTTTGCGAGTACTTAAAGAGTACTCATGGCTTTTGTCCCTGGCTATTCCTATGGCCAGACTATGAAGGAGATTACCAAGATGAAGGACAGCAGGACGGCTATGATAACTAGGATCATCTCCCATCATCAGCATTGCCTGTGACTCTGAAGATGGACCCCAATGCTATGCTATTTTATTTCGCTACTTGATTGTACTAAGACTGGATCATGAGATCCTTATTTGTGTAAGACCTTATTATGGTTTGTAATGGATGATGTACTGTGATATCCAATATGTTATGTCTCGCAAAAATGGTAATCCTGGGATTATGAGGTATGGCATAACAGGCATTTGGGATTAAAAATATGGGTGTTGACACTCTAGTATATCAGGATTTGTTTCCCACAAAAGATTATCTCTATTGGAACCTTACACATGAATGTGCTTATTTTTATCCTTTATCCCATGTGATATGCAGCTGTAGGTGGATTAACCCTGTCGGACTATTGTTACCGGGCGGTACCCCGTCCGAATGATTCGCCGGACCGAACGGGAGCACCCTCTCGAGGGCTCTCAAAGGGAGCAAGTCTCCGGAGGGGGGATGAAGCCTGACTCCTCTACGGACACTCAGAGCGGCAACGGCTGGATAGCGAGGCCTCCCAGCAAGGCCTCAAGTGGGGAACCTCACTAGGCCCAGGCGTGCCTAGGAAGATGACGCCCCAACGGTCGGTCCAAGCAGTGAGCAGTCCAGCCGAAGAAAGCAAGGCACGCAGGGGTAGTGGGATGATGCAAGATGAAGGCAGCTCCTGACACAGCCGTTTTGGTGCAAGGAGACCAGGATGGCAATGTAAAGTGGAGGAGTAGACCGACCGCCCCTGACACCGCAACCACTCGACGGTCGCAAGAAGACAAGCCGGGACCTGATCTATTGGAGGGAATGTGGTGACCCTTCCCACCCAAGAACCAGGGGAAGAGGCCCAATGCCACCCAATATAAGGAGCTCTCCTCCTACCTTGCACGGGGACGGATCCCACAGATCTAAAACCCTAGAATTTCATCCACCATTGTAACCTCGCGAGGCAAGAAAGCAATACAACAAAGCAGGAGTAGAGGCTTTACCTCCTCACGAGGGTCCCGAACCTGGGTAAAAACCTGTGTCTACTCTCTATCATGTATCCGCTTCGCTACCGTAGTCGTTGTCGAACTCCTTCGGAATCACATGTTCAGCCCCCTCATGAACCAAGGGATCGTGGGACCCTAGTCCCTTTGTGGGACAAATCTCTGACATTTGGAACGCCATGTAGGGGTCTTAGGTGCGACCCGGGGGACTTCAGCTCACGGCGCCATCATGGTCGCTCGCAGCAAACCTCACGACAGCCGCTCCAGGCAGGGGCAAGCAGGGAGGCTCAGGGGCTCGCATTAGACTTCCCCCACTCCCCCGCCTTGCTCCGGGGCCGGCAATGGGATCCTCCCGCGCCCCTCCACAGGGATGGGTGGAGAGTACTCTTCGTCAAGCACTTCGCCAGCCCGGGCGTCTCGCGCCCCCTCACCCTAGAGACAACTCGCCTCATGGCGAAGGAGCTCCACCGCTACTCGCCCGCTGAGGATGCCAGGGAAGAGTGGCAGGCACGCCTCACAGCCTTGATGGACGTCACCTGGGACAACCCCGCGGCACGCGATACATGGCCAAGCAACGTAGCCTATGGCAGACCGCCACCCCTCCTCTCCACGGCGGGTTTGGGGGATCGAATGAGGAGAAGCCGCCCGACACGGTGAGCCTAGGGCAGGTCCATGCGCGAGCGAAAGTTGCCCATTCGGTGGAGGATGTGCAGGTGACTTTGGCCAGGCGCCGGAGTCGGGAGGCCCAGACCCTCAAGGCCATCTCGGCTCTAGGACTACAAAACCGAGCGAAGCTCACCGGCAGCATGGACACCCGTAGCTCCAGCTGCCCCGCTCTCACCAACACCTCCGCTGGGTGGTGTGGCCGCCCAAATTCAAGCCGGAGATGCCACCCCGGTACAATGGCATCACCAACCCCGTGTATTTCTTGTAGATCTTCGCCACGAGCGTGGAAGTAGCCGGGGAGACAACCACATCCTCGCCAACTGGTTCCCAATGGGCCTAGGGCTAGAGGCGTGTACCTGGGTCCAGAACCTTCTCGAGGGGTCCATCGGCTCATGGTCCGATCTCTACAGCCTCTTCTTCGCAAAGTTTGGGGATGCGGGTGAGTCCGTGTACACATGCAAGGACCTCCGAAAGGTACGCCAAGGACCTAGAGAGACTGCGCAAGTATCTGCAGCGCTTCGACCAGAGCCTCATCAAGGTAAGCAGGGCCACCGATGTGGAGGTCATCACGGCTTTCGTGGATGGTGTCTCTGATGCTCAGGTGCTCGACAAGGTCGGTCATCATGGGGAGAACCTGTCCATGGTGGTCGAGCTCTTTGTACTAGCCGACCGATGTGCCAAGACAAAGGCGGGGGATTTGTTTGACCACAGCAGGACCGAGCCTACAGAACCCACCATGAAGGGCGAGACAAGTCCCGCCAGGATCCTAGGAAAGGGAGGCAAGTGGCGCCTCCTTAGGAGAAAAGTGGACGACTCTACCGGCCCACACCTGTACTATGCCTTCCATCAGAGGCAGGGCCATGCTACCAATGAGTGCGTCAAGCTCAGAGAGGTAAGGGAGGAATATGATAGAAAGAGGAGGAACGAACAGAGCATCAAGCGCAACAGGCCCCGGTGCCCCAAGACCCCGGAGTCGTAGCTCCGGCAGGGGGCTCGAGGGCTGGGCGGACAGCGGCGCCAGAGAGCTGAACCCCTAGAGGAGCCCGGGGAGTCGGGGACACCCGCGCCCTAGGAGCGCACACCTCCACAGGCCTTGGACCCTCAAGGTGATCCTCCGCTCTCACTCCTCTTCCAGGTGACACTTTTGCGCCCCTCACCAGGGCAGGGCATCCGGGAAGGGAGACAGCTACAGTTGATAACGGTTTCTGCCTATTTTTCGGTTGATTTCTTCCGTTCTTCGGTTTTCTTTCTTCTCACGTGCTAGCCGCATCCCCTTATATCCATTATACGAGCAGGGGATGGGATGGTGCCTATCGCCTGGTTGCCTCCATCGACGTCAGGGACTGAAGGAGCAAGCTCTAAACTTACGGACTAGCTCTGGTGATAAGTCACCTCACTAACAGATCCCTGGTGCTCGAGACCCTCGTATGGTGTATTAACGGGACGGGGCAGCACTAGGAATGCGGCTCGCCCAGGGGGCTTGTTGGTTTGCGGCCCGAAAGTTCGTGGGCGAGTGCATCGCGGTACCCAAGTTGCCTGTAATTGCCGTGTTTCACAAAGTTGGTGAAGGGTTACGGGTAGGCTACACTAGCGTAAAATCAAAATTTTCTACCACGTGAACCAGGAATACTGTGGTCATAGATCACGGGATTACCACTAGACGTGCAGTTGTGGAAGTCGATGAAGCACGTCGGGGCAGTGTAGATGTTCTATGTATCCTCCTTGTCCTCGTCCCACGAGCAGCTCCCATTTTCGCGGCTCATCCAAGTGCTACAACTGCAGCACCTCCGAGGTATCCACACGTCCGGAGTGGAAGCCGTCACACGCTAGACTGCTAGGTCTGTACATGCAATACAGGCGGAAGAGGAGTGGCGGCTGGGTGGAATGCTCAACCCTATTCAGCTTGCCTCACTCTCTCTTATATAGGCATCCCTGGTGGGCTTCTACATTAGCAGCCTAAGCCTGGTCTAATTCGGATCCAATCCTCATTAGGCTTCCAGCCCCTAAAGTGTGTGACCCTATAGGTTCATACATGTATAGTCATGACACGAGTACACTTACTCTGTCAATAGTTGGTAGCGGCCTCTAGCAAGACGTGCCAACTCCTAAACGCATATAAAGATCATTCGGACGAACCATCACAAGGTTGAGTACATGTCTTTTCCTCTGCCTCATGATATTTGGTCTAGCTCCAAGCTGACCTATCTTTCTCGATACTGTGATTCGGAATCCCTTTACTAGGTTAACTCTTAACCATATGTAGCACGACCATGCATTTCTGGATCCGATCACTCGAGGGGCCCAGAGATATCTCTCTCAAGTAGAGAGGGGCAAATCCCATCTTGATTGACCGATGCCTTGCAGCATGTATCAGGACAAACCCTAAAGCTACCTTTATAACTACCTAATTACGGAGTAGTGTTTGATAGCCCCAAAGTAGGTCGATCCACATCTCAAGTACATGCGACAATCTTAGGTCTAAGGACAAAACATACACGATGTGTAGAGAGAGCTACAAGTATTATTGCCAGTCTCATGTTGGGTCAGTCCAACCCCATGTTCATAACATGTGTCCACATCATTGGTTTGACATCTCCATGTCTATGACTTGCGAAACATAGTCATCAACCAATCGATGTGCTAGTCTAATATTCACGTGTGTCCTCACATGAACTCCGACTAGGGACAATTATTAGATAACCATACAAGTAAAGAGTTTCACAAACAGTTCACATAATTTCCAATCAATACAAGTTGCCTGGTATATGGATATTCAAGGAACATTATAATAACTCATGGATACACATGAAATACAATCATCTCTATGATTGCCTCTAGGGCATATTTCCTTCAGTTGGGATGCCAACTACTGAGAGGTACCATTTCGAGGAAAACTCATCTAACCCCTACCAAATTCAAACATTTCGTTAAACTACCCCGTGAAGTAGACGATCGGGACCCACATGTCGGTCATTTGTCCGTGACGCGAGCGCCAACGCGGGAACCTCTTAGGAAAATCGAGGAACTAGGTGGCTTGGATGCGTTGACCACTTTCACAAATCCATTCCCTCCTTTCCCCTAGCACCAGCTGCATCGAAATCCACCCTCTAGACAGAACAATCCCTTTGGACATTTGACTTCTGGCGCCGAGTTGCTGCGCCCATTCGCTGATCCCGAGCTCCAATGGCGCATGTTGTAGCCGCCGTTGCGAGGCTCTAACCTGCCTCCGCTACCGACAAGCTGAGAAGCTCGGAGGATGATAGATCCTACTACCAAGGAAGAAGAAGTTCTGGCTACATTTGGGTGAGCTAGCCTTCTCTTTGCTATTCGCACTAACTATAACTACTAGCTGGCTAGTGAACCTAAAATTGTTTGTTAGCCCAACGCTGACAAACATATTTTGTCCATAGTTTTCTATCAAGTGGGATCTCCGTGGACCACCCTTACCTGGTTACGGTAGCCCTCTTCGGGTACGACTCTAAATCAACAAGGGTGAATGGAAAGTGGTATGGACACCATTGTATCACGATGGAAGAAGCGCCTGTGCAGATCTGGACTATCCCTAGTATGGTTGCTGCTCTGCGTAATCATGCTGAAATATGGCCGAAGCAAACTACAAAGTTTAGCTTCATGGATGAACGAGGCATCATGGTTCCTCTAACGTGTGACAGTCAGCTAATTGGGTTGATGAAAATGTATGCTTCATCTTGCATGTTTGAGATGAATTGTGATGTACTGGATGTGGAACAGCTGCAACTGGGAGTCGCCCTTCTATTCTTGGACAGGGTGGTCGCTTGAACCCAATTACCTCCTGGTAAGAAAAAGTCTCTTGGGGTTCGCATGTTTGTGCTGAATTGTAATTTTTGTTTTATTTACTCTGTAGATATAAGGCAGTTATGCAACAATCTTTTTTCTTTGATAGGAAGCGTCGTAAGTTTAGAAACATGACTGCCGGGTCAGTCATTTTGCTGCAGGAAGAAAATAAAAACGAGTGGAAAGATGATGTTGGACACGATTCTGGTGCTGATTGTCCCGGCGATGCAAAGTACGTGAAGCTAAGAAAATTGGTACCGAGGAAGAGGAAGAAGGCAGGAAATGAATAAGCCAGTGGACATGAAGGCTTGGCACCCAAGCGGGGGAAGAAGGCTGCTGGCAATGAAGATGCATAATAATGTGTTGAACTTGAACCTATATATGCAATTCGGTTAAATTCTAGAGCTTTGTGTGGAACTTGTCGGGTAAAACAATCTACCCACGTTCTCGGAGTAAAATGTATCGCGACTTAGGGTTTGGAAACGCCTGAGTCAGTAGTTGAATCCGAAAGTGATTGTGCCACTACTATCTGAAAACACGCAACACCAGTTCCACGATTGCCGAGGGGCAGGAGGTCTCCAAATTCGATGGAATGTAAGTGGCACAGAAATAAATTATTTAAGCTGCTACACTCCACGAAACAGCAACTTATTTCAGCTGTTGCACAACGACATGGCAACATAAACAACAATGGCAACTGATAATGCCTAGATGATGAGGAAATCGGTACCACTTTCTGGCCTAATCTTGAGCCCGTCTATCTCACCGCCTCCCTGCTCCTGCATCCCCTGCATCTGGCGAAGCTCCCGGATCTCCATTAATAGGGTGTACGTGCTTCCACTTGATAAATTGTGGTTGTGCCATTTGCATGTGGCACAATCCATGTAGATTACGTTTAAACAAACCACCAATGTCAGAATACCACCATCATCAGACAAAAGGAAGTAATGCATGGTTAAGACAGATTAACGGGCGACCAATTTTTTTCTCCCAGAACTCCGAGACCACTAGTTCAGACCGCTAGGTCAACAAGTACTACTATTACAACTTAAAAAAGTACGGAGCTCAAGCTAAATAGAAAAAGTTATCACACATCTCCTTGAGATTCCTAATCTTAGCCCAATGCGCATCTTCCTGCAAGAGAAATGATCGAATTGTATGCACTGTCCTTTTAGCATCTTCCTTGTAAAGCTTCAATTGTTTCTCTGCATTTATCCTCATGCACTTGTCAATACTCATAGTTGTGAACTGCAGGACTTTGGCCTGGTGAAGTTCATTCCTTGCTTGAGTCAGTTCTTGCTCTGCTTTAGCCTTCGGGGACAACGCCACATCCCTCTCCTTCTCGACTTTGCTAACCTTGTCTTGCACCCTCCTGAGATCTCGGTTAAGCTTGGTTGTGTCAACTTGGTCAAATAACTTCATCTCAGCACTATCAAGAAGTGAGCTGACTATGGATTCTTTCAACTCAACATTCATATCCCATAGTTTGTCCAGCGTTTTCTGCATCGATTTGGGCCACTCTGGATCTACCCATTTGACAACACCGTAACTTCTGCCTTGCATCATTGCACGATGTCCTTGACACCGTAAAAACCTCATGCCTGCGTTTTGTCCTTCGAACGCTACAAATTTAGCAGGCACATATCCATGTTTACATAGCGGAGGACTGTCTTCGTCGACTAAACCATGATAATAGGAGTCGTACAACGTCTGGTTGGCCTAACACATCATACATGCATGAGTAAACAGAGTAGATCTAGCTCAAAATAGATAATTGTCCACAGATGATAGAGATGAGAGGACTCACATCAAAATCACCATCCCCGTCGTCACGACGTGTTTCCTCATCGTCTCCCCTTGAACCCATGGCGAGAGGAGGGTGGGGGACTAGGGTGGCTGCGGGAGAGATGGCTGGAGGCGCCATCAGCTTGCGGCTATGGCAGGATGGGAGAGAAGTGGGGAAAGTGGCTTCGAGGGGAAGGAAGAGAAGTATGGGAAGGAACAGAAGTAAAGGGGACGTGACACTGGCATATGGCCCACGGAACTCGTGATACTCGCAAAAGGGGACCACGCGGTGTTGCCAGTTTGTCCAGAGCAAGTGGACAGTAAGCGTGACCAATCATTTCATAGAACGGTCTACTCGTGGATCGCTCTTACGAAGAACCATCCCAATCGTCCAAGCGCCCCGATCGAACGGTATGTAACAATCGTCATCAGAACAACTGTGTTAGGCCGTGCCTTCTAGAAGACTCGGTCTAACGGCCACCAATGGGGGCTAAGGTTCGGGCTCTCCTAAGGTTAGGATCCATGTGGTTTATGAAAATAACACACATTTCAATGACACTGGTGGATCCATGTGGTTAATGAAAAGAACACACATGCAAATGACTCTAGTGGATCCATGTGGTTTATGAAAAGAACACACATGCAAATGACTCTAGTGGATTCATGTGGTTTATAAAATGAAAACACATGCAATAACTCTAGTTGTGGTTTATTAAAAGAACACACATGCAATGACTCTAGTTGTGGTTTATGAAAAGAATACACATGCAATGACACTGGTGGATCTAGTTGTGGTTTATGAAAATAACACACATGCAATGACTCTGGTGGATCCATGTGGTTTATGAAAAGAACAGGCATGCAATGAATCTGGTGGATCCATATGTGGTTTATGAAAAGAACAGACATGCAATGACTCTGGTGGATCCATATGTGGTTTGTGAAAAGAACAGACATGCAATAACTCTAGTTGAGGTTAATGAAAAGAACACGCATGCAATGACACTAGGGGATCCATATGTGCTATGCAATGACTCTAGTGGATCCATACGTGTTTTAGGAAAAGAACACACATGCAATAACTCTGGTGGATCCATATGTGGTTTGTGAAAAGAAAACACATTCAATGACACTGGTGGATCCATATGTGGTTTGTGAAAAGAACACACATTTGATGACTCTAGTTGTGGTTTATGAAAAGAACACACATCCAATGACTCTAGATGTGGTTTATGAAAAGAACACACATGCAATGACACTGGTGGATCCATGTGATTTATGAAAAGAACAAACATGCAACGATTCTAGCTTTGGTTAATGAAAAGAACACACATGCAATGACACTAGGGGATCCATATGTGGTTTGTGAAAAGAACACACATTCAATTACACTTGTGGATCCATATGTGGTTGGTGAAAAGAACACACATGCAATGACTCTAGTTGTTGTTTATGAAAAGAACACACATCCAATGACTCTAGTTGTGGTTTATTAAAAGAACACACATGCTATGACACTGGTGGATCCAAGTGGTTTATGAAAAGAACAAACATGCGATGACTCTGGTGGATCCATATGTGGTTTATGAAAAGAACAGACATGCAATGACTCTGGTGGATCCATATGTGGTTTGTGAAAATAACACACATGCAATGACTCTAGTTGTGGTTAATGAAGAGAACACACATGCAATGAAACTAGGGGATCCATATGTGGTTAATTAAAAGAACACACATGCAATGACACTGGTGTATCAATATGTGGTTTGTGAAAAGAACATGCATTCAATGACACTGGTGGATCCATATATGGTTTGTGAAAAGAACACACATTTAATGACTCTAGTTGTGGTTTATGAAAAGAACACACATACAATGTGTCTAGATGTGGTTTATGAAAAGAACACACATGCAATGACACTGGTGGATCCATGTGATTTATGAAAAGAACAGACATGCAATGACTCTAGTTGTGGTTAATGAAAAGAACACACATGCAATGACACTAGGGGATACATATGTGGGTTGTGAAAAGAATACACATTCAATGACACTTGTGGATCCATATGTGATTTGTGAAAAGAACACACATGCAATGACTCTAGTTGTGGTTTACAAAAGAACACACATCCAATGACTCTAGTTGTGGTTTATTAAAAGAACACGGATGCAATGACACTGGTGGATGACACTGGTGGATCCATGTGGTTTATGAAAAAGAATAGACATGCAATGACTCTGGTGGATCCATATGTGGTTTATGAAAATAATAGACATGCAATGACTCTGGTGGATCCATATGTGGTTGGTGAAAAGAACACACATGCAATGACTCTAGTTGTGGTTAATGAAAAGAACAAACATGCAATGACACATGGGGATCCATATGTGGTTAATGAAAAGAACACACATACAATGACACTGGTGGATCCATATGTGTTTTTTGAAAATAACACACATGCAATGACACTGGTGGATCCATATGTGATCTATGAAAAGAACACACATGCAATGAAAAGCTGTATCCATATGTGGTTTGTGAAAATAACACACATTCACTGACTCTAGTTGTGGTTCATCAAAAGAAAACACATGCAATGACACTGGTGGATCCATATGTGTTTTATGAAAAGAACACACATTCAATGACACAGGTGGATCCATATGTGGTTTGTGAAAAGAACACACATGCTCATGTGGTTTATGAAAAGAACAGACATGCAATGATTCTGGTGAATCCATATATGGTTTATGAAAAGAACATGCATGCAATGACTATGGTGGATCCATATGTGGTTTTTGAAATGAAAAGACATGCAATGACTCTAGTTGTGGTCAATGAAAAGAACACACATGCAATGACACTAGTGGACCCATGTGGTTTATGAAAAGAACAGACATGCAATGAATCTGGTGGATCCATATGTGGTTTGTGAAAAGAACACACATGAAATGACTCTAGTGGATCCTTATGTGGTTTGTGAAAAGAACAGACATACAATGACTATATTTATGGTTAATGAAAAGAACATACATGCAATGACACTAGGGGATCCATATGTGGTTTGTGAAAACAACACACATTCAATGACATTGGTGGATCCATATGTGGTTTCTGAAAATAACACACATCGAATGACTCTAGGTGTGGTTTATGAAAAGAGCACACATCCAATGACTATACTTGTGGTTTATTAAAAGAACACACATGCAATGACACTAGTGGATCAGTGTGGTTTATGAAAACAACAAACATGTAGTGACTGTCGTGGATCCATATGTGGTTTATGAAAAGAACAAACATGCAATGACTCAGGTGGATCCATAAGTGGATTGTGAAAAGAACACACATGCAATGACTCTAGTTGTGGTTAATGAAAATAACACACATGTAGTGACACTAGGGGATCCATATGTGGTTAATGAAAAGAACACACATGCAATGACACCGGTGGATCCATATGTGTTTTAGGAATAGAACACACATTCAATGACACAGATGGATCCATATGTGGTTTATGAAAATAACACACATGCTCATGTGGTTTATGAAAAGAACAAACATGCAATGGCTCTGGTGTATCCATATGTGGTTTATGAAAATAACATGCATGCAATGACTCGGGTGGATCCATATCTGGTTTGTGAAAATAATAGACATGCAATGACTCTAGCTGTGGTTAATGAATACAACACACATGCAGTGACTCTAGGTGTGGTTTATGAAAAGAACACACATGCAATGACACTGGTGGATCCATGTGGTTTATGAAAAGAAATTCCATGACTCTGGTGGATCCATATGTGGTTTATGAAAATAACACACATGAAATGACTCTAGTGGATCCTTATGTGGTTTGTGAAAAGAACAGACATGCAATGACTCTAGCTGTGGTTAATGAAAAGAACACACATACAATGACACTGGTGGATCCATATGTGTTTTAGGAAAAGAACACACATTCAATGACATTGGTGAATCCATATGTGGTTTGTGAAAAGAACACATATCGAATGACTGTAGTTGTGGTTTATGAAAAGAACACACATCCAATGACTCTAGTTGTGGTTTATTGAAAGAACACAAATGCAGTGACACTAGGGCATCCATATGTGGTTTGTGAAAAGAAAACACATGAAATGACAATGGTGGATCCATATGTGGTCTATGAAAAGAACAGACATGCAATAACACTGGTGGATCCATATGTGGTTTGTGAAAAGAACACACATTCACTAACTCTACTTGTGGTTCTTGAAATAAACACACATGCAATGACACTGGTGGATCCATATGTGGTTAGGAAAAGAACACACATTCAATGACACTAGTGGATCCATATGTGGTTTGTGAAAAGAACACGCCTGCTCATGTGGTTTATGAAAAGAACAGACATGCAATGACCACTAGTTGATCCATGTGTGGATTGTGGAAAAGAAGACACATGCAATGACCACCAGTTGATCCATATGTGGTTTGTGGAAAAGAACACACATGCAATGACCACTGGTTGATCCATAAGTGGTTTGTGGAAAGAACACACATGGAATGACCACTAGTTGATCCATAAGTGGTTTGTGAAAAGAACACACATGAAACGACTCTAGTGGATCCTTATGTGTTTTGTGAAAAGAACAGACATGCAATGACTCTAACTGTGGTTAATGAAAATAACACACATGTAATGACTCTGGTGGATCCATATGTGGTTTATGAAAAGAACAGACATGCAATGACTCAGGTGGATCCATATGTGGTTTGTGAAAACAACACACATGCAATGACTTTAGTTGTGGTTAATGAAAAGAACACACATGCAATGACACTAGGGGATCCATATGTGGTTCATGAAAAGAACACACATACAATGACACTGGTGGATCCATATGTGGTTTGTGAAAAGAACACACATGTAATGACGCTGGTGGATCCATATGTGGTCTGTGAAAAGAATACACATGCAATGTCACTGGTGGATCCATATGTGGTTTGGGAAAAGAACACACATTTACTGACTCTAGTTGTTGTTCATGAAAAGAACACACATGCAATGACACTGGTGGATCCATATGTGTTTTAGGAATAGAACACACATTCAATGACACTGGTGGATCCATATGTGGTTTGTGAAAAGAATACACATCCAATGACACTGGTGGATCCATATGTGGTTTGGGAAAAGAACACACATTCACTGAATCTAGTTGTTGTTCATGAAAAGAACACACATGCAATGACACTGGTGGATCCATATGTGTTTTAGGAATAGAACACACATTAAATGACACTGGTGGATCCATATGTGGTTTGTGAAAAGAACACACATGCTCATGTGGTTTATGAAAAGAATAGACATGCAATGACTCTGGTGGATCCATATGTGGTTTATGAAAAGAACATGCATGCAATGACTCTGGTGGATCCATATGTGCTTTGTGAACATAGTAGACATGCAATGACTCTAGCTGTGGTTAATGAATAGAACACACATGCAATGACTCTAGCTATGGTTTATGAAAAGAACACACATGCAATGACATTGGTGGATCCATGTGGTTTATGAAAAGAATAGACATGCAATGACTCTGGTGGATCTATATGTGGTTTATGAAAAGAACACACAAGAAATGACTCTAGTGGATCCTTATGTGGTTTGTGAAAAGAACAGACATGCAATGACTCTAGCTGTGGTTAATAAAAAGAACACACATGCAATGACACTAGGGGATCAATATGTGGTTTGTGAAAAGAACACACATTCAATAACACTGGTGGATCCATATGTGGTTTATGAAAGGACCAGACATCGAATGACTCTAGTTGTGGTTTATGAAAAGAACACACATCCAATGACTCTAGTTGTGGTTTATTAAAAGAACACACATGCAATGGCACTAGTGGATCCATGTGGTTTATGAAAACATAAACATGCAATGACTCTCGTGGATCCATATGTGCTTTATGAAAAGAACAGACATGCAAAGACTCTGGTGGATCCATATGTGGTTTGTGAAAAGAACACACATGCAATGAATCTAGTTGTGGTTAATGAAAAGAAAACACATGCAATGAAACTAGGGGATCCATATGTCGTTAGTGAAAAGAACACACATGCAATGACACTGGTGGATCCAACTGTGGTTTGTGAAAAGGACACACATGCAATGACGCTGGTGGATCCATATGTGGTCTGTGAAAGGACACAAATGCAATGACACTGGTGAATCCATATGTGGTTTGTGAAAAATAACACATTCACTAACTCTAGTTGTGGTTCATGAAAATAACACACATACAATGACACTGGTGGATCCATAAGTGTTTTAGGAAAAGAACACACATTCAATGACACTAGTGAATCCATATGTGGTTTGTGAAAAGAACACACATGCTCATGTGGTTTATGAAAAGAACGGACATGCAATGACTCTAGTGGATCCAAATGTGGTTTATGGAAAGAACATACATGCAGTGACTTTGGTGGATCCATATGTGGTTTGTGAAAGGACACACATGCAATGAAATTGGTGGATCCATATGTGGTTTGTGAAAAAACATAGATTCACTAACTCTAGTTGTGGTTCATGAAAAGAACACACATACAATGACTCTAGTGGATCCATATGTGGTTTATGAAAAGAACATGCATGCAATGACTTTGGTGGATCCATATGTGGTTTGTGAAAAGAACAAACATGCAATGAATCTAGTTGTGGTTAATGAAAGAACACACATGCAATGACTCTAGTTGTGGTTTGTGAAAGGAACACACATGCAATGACACTAGTGGATCCATGTGGTTTATGAAAAGAACAGACATGCAATGACTCTGGTGGATCCATATGTGCTTAGTGAAAAGAACACACATGAAATGACTCTACTGGATCCTTATGTGGTTTGTGAAAATAACAGACATGCAATGACTCTAGCTGTGGTTAATGAAAATAACACACATGCAATGACACTAGGGGATCCATATGTGGTTTGTGAAAAGAACACACATTCAATGACACTAGATGATCCATATGTGTTTTGTGAAAAGAACGCACATGCAATGACTCTAGTTGTGGTTTATGAAAAGAAAACACATCCAATGACTCTAGATTTGGTTTATTAAAAGAAAAGACATGCAATGACTCTGGTGGATCCGTATGTGGTTTATGAAAAGAACATACATGCAATGACTCTGGTGGATCCATATGTGGTTTCTGAAAATAACACACATGCAATGACTCTAGTTGTAGTTAATGAAAAGAACACACATGAAATGACACTAGGGGATCCATGTGTGGTTAATGAAAAGAACACACATGCAATGACACTGGTGTATCCATATGTGGTTTGTGAAAATAACACACATGCAATGACACTTGCGGATCCATATGTGGTCTATGAAAAGAACACACATGCGATGACACTGGTGGAGCCATATGTGGTTTGTGAAAAGAAGACACATTCACTAACTCTAGTTGTGGTTCATGAAAAGAACACACATGCAATATATGACACTGGTGGATCCATATGTGATTTAGGAAAAGAACACATATTCAATGACACTGGTGGATCCATATGTGGTTTGTGAAAAGAACACACATTATCATGTGGTTTATGAAAATAACACACATGCAATGACTCTGGTGGATCCATATGTGGTTTATGAAAAGAACATGCACGCAATGCCTGGTGGATCCATATGTGGTTTGTGAAAAGAACAGCCATGCAATGACTCTAGCTATGTTTAATGAAAAGAACACACATGCAATGACTCTAGCTGTGGTTTATGAAAAGAACACACATGCAATGACACTGGTGGATACATGTGGTTTATGAAAAGAACAAACATGCAATGACTCTGGTGGATCATTATGTGGTTTGTGAAAATAACACACATGAAACGACTCTAGTGGATCCTTATGTGTTTTATGAAAAGAACAGACATGCAATGACTCTAGCTATGGTTAATGAAAATAACACACATGTAATGACTCTGGTGGATCCATATGTGGTTTATGAAAAGAACAGACATGCAATGACTCAGGTGGATCCATATGTGGTTTGTGAAAAGAACACACATTTAATGACTCTAGTTATGGTTAGTGAAAAGAACACACATGCAATGACACTGGGGGATCCATATGTGGTTAATGAAAATAACACACATGTAATGACACTGGTGGATCCATATGTGGTTTGTGAAAAGAACACACATGTAATGACGCTGGTGGATCCATATGTGGTCTGTGAAAAGAATACACATGCAATGTCACTGGTGGATCCATATGTGGTTTGGGAAAAGAACACACATTTACTGACTCTAGTTGTTGTTCATGAAAAGAACACACATGCAATGACACTGGTGGATCCATATGTGTTTTAGGAATAGAATACACATTCAATGACACTGGTGGATCCATATGTGGTTTGTGAAAAGAACACACATGCTCATGTGGTTTATGAAAAGAACAGACATGCAATGACTCTGGTGGATCTATATGTGGTTTATGAAAAGAACATGCATGCAATGACTCTGGTGGATCCATATGTGATTTGTGAAAATAATAGACATGCAATGACTCTAGCTGTGGTTAATGAATATAACACACAGGCAATGACTCTATCTGTGGTTTATGAAAAGAACACACATGCAATGACATTGGTGGATCCATGTGGTTTATGAAAACAATAGACATGCAATGACTCTGGTGGATCCATATGTGGTTTATGAAAATAACACACATGAAATGAGTCTGTGGATCCTTATGTGGTTTGTGAAAAGAACAGACAAGCAATGACTCTAGTTGTGGTTAATGAAAAGAACACACATGCAATAACACTAGGGGATCCATATGTGGTTTGTGAAAAGAACACACATTCAATGACACTGGTGGATCCATATGTCGTTTGTGAAAATACCACACATCGAATGACTCTAGTTGTGGTTTATGAAAAGAACACACATCCAATGACTCTAGTTGTGGTTTATTAAAAGAACACACATGCAATGACACTAGTGGATCCATGTGGTTTATGAAAACAACAAACATGCAATGAATCTCGTGGATCCATATGTGGTTTATGAAAAGAACAGACATGCAAAGACTATGGTGGATCCATATGTGGTTTGTGAAAAGAACACACATGCAATGACTCTAGTTGTGGTTAATGAAAAGAACACACATGCAATGAAACTAGGGGATCCATATGTGGTTAATGAAAAGAACACACATGCAATGACACTAGTGGATCCAAATGTGGTTTGTGAAAAGAACACACATGCAATGACGCTGGTGGATCCATATGTGGTCTGTGAAAATAACACACATGCAATGACACTGGTTGATCAATATGTGGTTTGTGAAAAAACACACATTCACTAACTCTAGTTGTGGTTCATGAAAAGAACACACATGGAATGACACTGGTGGATCCATATGTGTTTTAGGAATAGAACACACCTTCAATGACACTGGTGGATCCATATGTGATTTGTGAAAAGAACACACATGCTCATGTGGTTTGTGAAAAGACTGGACATGCGATGACTCTAGTGGATCCATATGTGGTTTATGAAAAGAACATGCAAGCAATGACTGTGGTGGATCCATATGTGGTTTGTGAAAATAACATACATGCAATGACTCTAGCTGTGGTTAATGAAAAGAACACACATGCAATGACACTAGCTGTGGTTTGTGAAAAGAACACACATGCAATGACACTGGTGGATCCATGGGGTTTATGAAAAGAATAGACATGCAATAGCTCTGGTGGATCCATATGTGCTTAGTGAAAAGAACACACATGAACTGACTCTAGTGGATCCTTCTATGGTTTGTGAAAAGAACAAACATGCAATGACTCTAGCTCTGGTTAATGAAAAGAACACACATGCAATGACACTAGGGGATCCATATGTGGTTTGTGAAAAAACACACATTCAATGACACTGGATGATCCATATGTGTTTTGTGAAAAGAACACACATGCAATGACTCTAGTTGTGGTTTATGAAAAGAACACACATCCAATGACTCTAGCTTTGGTTTATTAAAAGAACAGACATGCAATGACGCTGGTGGATCCAAATGCGGTTTATGAAAAGAACATACATGCAATGACTCTGGTGGATCCATATGTGGTTTCTGAAAATAACACACATGCAATGACTCTAGTTGTGGTTAATGAAAAGAACACACATGAAATGACACTAGGGGATCCATATGTGGTTAATGAAAAGAACACACATGCGATGACACTGGTGGATCCATATGTGGTTTGTGAAAAGAACACACATGCAATGACACTTGGTGATCCATATGTGGTATATGAAAAGAACACACATGCAATGACACTGGTGGATCCATATGTGGTTTGTAAAAAGAACAGAGATCCAATGACTCTAGATGTGGTTAATGAAAAGAACACACATGCAATGACTCTAGCTATGGTTTATGAAAAGAACACACATGCAATGACACTGGTGGATCCATGTGGTTTATGAAAAGAACAAACATGCAATTAATCTGGTGGATCATTATGTGGTTTGTGAAAAGAACACACATGAAATGACTCTAGTGGATCCTTATGTGTTTTGTGAAAAGAACAGACATGCATTGACTCTAGTTGTGGTTAATGAAAATAACTCACATGCAATGACACTAGGGGATCCATATGTGGTTTGTGAAAATAACACACATTCGAAGACACTAGTGGATCCATATGTGGTTTGTGAAACGAACACACATGCAATTACTCTAGTGGATCCATGTGGTTTATGAAAACAACAACCATGCAATAACTCTGCTCGATCTATATGTGGTTTATGAAAAGAAGAGACATGCAATGACTCTGGTGGATCCATATGTGGTTTGTGAAAAGAAAACACATGCAATGACTCTAGTTGTGGTTAATGAAAAGAACACACATTCAATGCCACTAGGGGATCCATATGTGGTTTTTGAAAAGAACACACATGCAATGAAAATGGTGGATCCATATGTGGTCTATGAAAAGAACAGACATGCAATGACACTTGTGGATCCATATGTGGTTTGTGTAAAGAACACACATTCACTAACTCTAGTTGTAGTTCATGAAAAGAACACACATGCAATGACACTGGTGGATCCATATGTGTTCTAGGAAAAGAGCACACATTCAATGACACTAGTGGATCCATATGTGGTTTGTGAAAACAACATGAACACACATTCACTAACTCTAGTTGTGGTTCATGAAAAGAACACACATGCAATGACACTTGTGGATCCATATGTGTTCTAGGAAAAGAACACACATTCAATGACACTAGTGGATCCATATGTGGTTTGTGAAAAGAACACGCCTGCTCATGTGGTTTATGAAAAGAACAAACATGCAATGACTCTGGTGGATCCATATGTGGTTTGTGACAAGAACACACATGCAATGACACTCGTGGATCCATATGTGGTTTGTGAAAAGAACACACATGCAATGACTCTAGTTGTGGTTTATGAAAAGAACAAACATCCAATGACTCTAGCTGTCAATTATTAAAAGGACACACATGCAATGACACTGGTGGATTCATGTGGTTTATGAAAAGAACATGCATGCAATGACTCTTGTGGATCCATATGTGGTTTATGAAACGAACAGACATGCAATGACTCTAGTGGGTCCATATGTGGTTTCTTAAAAGAACACATGCAATGACGCTGGTGGATCCATATGTGGTCTGTGAAAGGACACACATGCAATGGCACTGGTGGATCCATATGTGGTTTGTGAAAAAAACACACATTCACTAACTCTAGTTGTGGTTCATGAAAAGAACACACATTTAATGACACTGGTGGATCCATATGTGGTTTGTGAAAAGAACACACATGCTCATGTGGTTTATGAAAAGAACGGACATGCAATGACTCTAGTGGATCCATATGTGGTTTATGAAAAGAACATGCATGCAATGACTCTGGTGGATCCAAATGTGGTTTGTGAAAAGAACACACATGCAATGATGCTGGTGGATCCATATGTGGTCTGTGAAAGGACACACATGCAATGAAACTGGTGGATCCATATGTGGTTTGTGAAAAAACACAGATTCACTAACTCTAGTTGTGGTTCATGAAAAGAACACACATGCAATGACACTGGTGGATCCATATGTGTTTTACGAAAAGAACACACATCAATGAAACTGATGGATCCATATGTGGTTTGTGAAAAGAACACACATGCTCATGTGTTTTATGAAAAGAACGGACATGCAATGACTCTAGTGTATCCTTATGTGGTTTATGAAAAGAACATGCATGCAATGACTCTGGTGGATCCATATGTGCTTTGTGAAAAGAACAAACATGCAATGAATCTAGTTGTGGTTAATGAAAGAACACACATGCAATGACTCTAGCTGTGGTTTCTGAAAATAACACACATGCAATGACACTAGTGGATAAATGTGGTTTATGAAAAGAACAGACATGCAATGACTCTGGTGGATCCATATGTGCTTAGTGAAAAGAACACACATGAAATGACTCTAGTGGATCCTTATGTGGTTTGTGAAAATAACAGACATGCAATGACTCTAGCTGTGGTTAATGAAAATAACACACATGCAATGACACTAGGGGATCCATATCTGGTTTGTGAA
Source organism: Avena insularis (assembly GCA_023614405.1). NCBI lineage: Eukaryota > Viridiplantae > Streptophyta > Magnoliopsida > Poales > Poaceae > Avena > Avena insularis. Next base: position 549,249,764 of record CM042690.1, read on the forward strand.
AAGAACACACATTCAATGACACTAGATGATCCATATGTGTTTTGTAAAAAGAACGCACATGCAATGACTCTAGTTGTGGTTTACGAAAAGAACACGCATCCAATGACTCTAGATGTGGTTCATTAAAAGAAAAGACATGCAATGACTCTGGTGGATCCATATGTTGTTTATGAAAAGAACATACATGCAACGACTCTGGTGGATCCATATGTGGTTTCTGAAAATAACACACATGCAATGACTCTAGTTGTGGTTAATGAAAAGAACACACATGAAATGACACTAGGGGATCCGTATGTGGTTAATGAAAAGAACACACATGCAATGACACTGGTGGATCCATATGTGGTTTGTGAAAAGAACACACATTCACTAACTCTAGTTGTGGTTCATGAAAAGAACACACATGCAATATATGACACTGGTGGATCCATATGTGTTTTAGGAAAAGAACACAGATTCAATGACACTAGTGGATCCATATGTGGTTTGTGAAAAGAACACACATTCTCATGTGGTTTATGAAAATAACACACATGCAATGACTCTGGTGGATCCATATGTGGTTTATGAAAAGAACATGCATGCAATGACTGGTGGGTTCATATGTGGTTTGTGAAAAGAACAACCATGCAATGACTCTAGCTATGGTTAATGAAAAGAACACACATGCAATGACACTGGTGGATCCATGTGGATTATGAAAAGAACAAACATGCAATGACTCTAGTGGATCATTATGTGGTTTGTGAAAAGAACACACATGAAACGACTCTAGTGGATCCTTATGTGTTTTGTGAAAAGAACAGACATGCAATGACTCTAACTGTGGTTAATGAAAATAACACCCATGTAATGACTCTGGTGGATCCATATGTGGTTTATGAAAAGAACAGACATGCAATGACTCAGGTGGATCCATATGTGGTTTGTGAAAAGAACACACACGCAATGAATCTAGTGGTGGTTAATGAAAAGAACACACATGCAATGGCACTAGGGGATCCATATGTGGTTAATGAAAATAACATACATGCAATGACACTGGTGGATCCATATGTGGTTTGTGAAAAGAACACACATGCAATGACGTTGGTGGATCCATATGTGGTCTGTGAAAAGAATACACATGCAATGTCACTGGTGGATCCATATGTGGTTTGGGAAAAGAACACACATTTACTGACTCTAGTTGTTGTTCATGAAAAGAACACACATGTAATGCCACTGGTGGATCCATATGTGGTCTATGAAAAGAACACGCATTCAATGACGCTGGTGGATACATATGTAGTCTATGAAAAGAACACACATGCTCATATGGTTTATGAAAAGAACAGGCATGCAATGACTCTGGTGGATCCATATGTGGTTTATGCAAAGAACATGCATGCAATGACTCTGGTGGATCCATATGTGTAGACATGCAATGACTCTAGCTGTGGTTAATGAATAGAACACACATGCAATGACTCTAGCTGTGGTTAATGAAAAGAACACACATGCAATGACATTGGTGGATCCATGTGGTTTATGAAAATAATAGACATGCAATGACTCTGGTGGATCCATATGTGGTTTATGAAAATAACACACATGAAATGACTCTAGTGGATCCTTCTATGGTTTGTGAAAAGAACAAACATGCAATGACTCTAGCCGTGGTTAATGAAAAGAACACACATGCAATGACACTAGGGGATCCATATGTGGTTTGTGAAAAAACACACATTCAATGAAACTGGATGATCCATATGTGTTTTGTGAAAAGAACACAGATGCAATGACTCTAGTTGTGGTTTATGAAAAGAACACAGATCCAATGACTCTAGCTGTGGTTTATTAAAATAACATACATGCAATGACGCTGGTGGATCCAAATGCAGTTTATGAAAAGAACATACATGCAATGACTCTGGTGGATCCATATGTGGTTTCTGAAAATAACACACATGCAATGACTCTAGTTGTGGTTAATGAAAAGAACACACATGAAATGACACTAGGGGATCCATATGTGGTTAATGAAAAGAACACACATGCAATGACACTGGTGGATCCTTATGTGGTTTGTGAAAAGAACACACATGCAATGACACTTGGTGATCCATATGTGGTATATGAAAAGAACACACATGCAATGACACTGGTGGATCCATATGTGGTTTGTAAAAAGAACAGACATGCAATGACTCTAGCTATGGTTAATGAAAAGAACACACATGCAATGACTCTAGCTATGGTTTATGAAAAGAACACACATGCAATGACACTGGTGGATCCATGTGGTTTATGACAAGAACAAACATGCTATTAATCTGGTGGATCATTATGTGGTTTGTGAAAAGAACACACATGAAATGACTCTGGTGGATCCTTATGTGTTTTTGAAAAGAACAAACATGCAATGACTCTACTTGTGGTTAATGAAAATAACTCACATGCAATGACACTAGGGGATCCATATGTGGTTTGTTAAAATAACACACATTCAATGACACTGGTTGATCCATATGTGGTTTGTGAAAAGAACACACATGCAATGACTCTAGTTGTGGTTTATGAAAATAACACACATCCAATGACTCTAGCTTTCGTTTATTAAAAGAACACACATGCAATGACATTGGTGGATCCATGTGGTTTATGAAAACAACAAACATGCAATGACTCTGCTCGATCTATATGTGGTTTATGAAAAGAAGAGACATGCAATGACTCTGGTGGATGCATTGTGGTTTATGAAAAGAACACACATGCAATGACTCTAGTTGTGGTTAATGAAAAGAACACATATTCAATGCCACTAGGGAATCCATATGTGGTTTGTGAAAAGAACACACATGCAATGACAATGGTGGATCCATATGTGGTCTATGAAAAGAACAGACATGCAATGACACTGGTGGATCCATATGTGGTTTGTGTAAAGAACAAACATTCACTAACTCTAGTTGTGGTTCATGAAAAGAACACACATGCAATGACACTTGTGGATCCATATGTGTTCTAGGAAATAACACACATTCAATGACACTAGTGGATCCATATGTGGTTTATGAAAAGAACACGCCTGCTCATGTGGTTTATGAAAAGAACAAACATGCAATTACTCTGGTGGATCCATATGTGGTTTGTGAGAAGAACAAACATGCAATGACTCTAGTTGTGGTTAATGAAAAGAACACACATGCAATGACACTCATGGATCCATATGTGGTTTGTGAAAAGAACACACATGCAATGACTCTAGTTGTGGTTTATGAAAAGAACAAACATCCAATGACTCTAGCTGTCATTTATTAAAAGAACACACATGCAATGACACTGGTGGATTCATGTGGTTTATGAAAAGAACAGGCATGCAATGGCTCTGGTGGATCCATATGTGGTTTATGAAACGAATAGACATGCAATGACTCTAGTGGATCCATATGTGGTTTGTGAAAAGAACACACATGCAATGACTCTAGTGGATCCATGTGGTTTATGAGAAGAACACACATCCAATGAACTCTAGTGGATACATGTGTTTTATGACAATAACACACATCCAATGAACTCTAGTGGATCCATGTGGTTTATGAGAATAACACACATGCAATGAACTCTAGTGGATCCATGTGGTTTATGAGAAGAACACACATCCAATGAACTCCAGTGGATCCATCTTGGCATAATTTGATGTACGCCATGATGTATTTCATTGTACAAGACACTCACTTTCCATTTTTATACTACTCAGTTTTGCCCTTGGTTTTTCGATACTACTTAGTTTTGCCCTCACTCTCTCTTTTGTAGAAGCCCAAACTTGTGCTCACTCTGTCTGCTATGCTCTTATTGGTTGTCACGGTTGTCACGCGGATCATGCGCACCAACCGTTGATCCTGTGTGATCCAAAGAGGATCGTTGCACACGTCGTGCCCTTCACAGTATAGTGTGAGACAGCACGGACGTCTACCTCAACGAGACTTCTATGAGAAGGAACACGAAGCTGTCCATGGAAAAAGTCGTTGAGTGGTCATGTCATGTTTAATCAAGTCTGAAAAGCCTACTACTACTACGCCATGACACATGTGTAATCGAGTGCACGGTCGTCGATGGGCAGCTGCAATTTATTTCCAATTGATTTTAATAATACATATCCCATTTTTACACAGCGGCTCTCTATCTCACTTCCAACTGGGCCCCACCGTAAGAAACTTCCACGCGTTAGCCGGATGCCGAAGAGATGAGAAATGGGTCTCAAGGTGGGGCATCGACGAGACCTAACATCTCCGCCTTCATCAAGTCCCTCGCAGTCATCCATACATCCCTCTACCCGATCTAGCACAACCCCACAAATCTCGTTGTACAGCAACCTACCTTCTCCTCTACATTTCCCCTTTTAATTATCACCAATTTTATGGCCGTGTCAAACTTCTTACATAGAAATTGTGTCTGCGCCCTTTGCATGTGGCTGAATGCATAACTGCCATGCATGGCCCGGGAAAAAAACGTGACGTACCATGCGCGTGTTGCGGTACACGGTGCAGTAGCCTACGAGGCGCATTGCATGGTGGTGCAACGAAACATGCCTTGCTTCCATTCACCTTAACTATAGAGCCCCTCTCTGCATACCCACTCTCACTCTCGCTCACTCTCCTCACGCAACCCTCTCCACTATCCCACCAGCTTCTACAAACTCCCGAGAAAACCCCATTCACGCCGGCGATGGGGGAGGAGGATGCGGTGGCCATCGTCGCCTCCAAGGCCGCCAACAAGGAGGCCCCCATCTCCGTCTCGGTCCCCCTAGACGCGTTGAAAGCAGCCAATGTCCCTGTCCAGGCCCCCATTGAGGCATTGATGGCAGCCGCCGTTTCGGTCAAAGCCACCGTCCCCGCTACCGACGTAGCAGCCGGCGAGGATCCCCCTGCTGGCGAGGAGGCCCCCGCCGGTCACGAGCAGAGCCAGCTCTTCTAGTACCCCTACGATCTAGATGAGTACATCGCTCCAGTGAACCCCTACAACACCAGCATCGATGACCCATGGTTGGAGGTAACTAGGGTTTGCTCCCCTTCCCTGGTTCTTCTCCCGTTCCCATCGTTTGATGCTAGATCTTGGTTTATTAGGGTTCGCTTGTTCGCATTTCGATTGCTCGGTCTTCTTACATCATCTAATCCTCCCTTTTTCTTTTCTTCCAATAGGTTTATGGTAGCGACGATTGCAGCGATGATGAGTCCAGGCACACCAAGACTCATCAGGTGCTGAGGAGGCTGTAGGCCGGCCAGTAAGATGCCTTCTTCGCTAGCGGCATCTAAAGTTGCCCCTTCTACAGGACGAGACTCGCCGGCACCGACTTCAACTGCGTCGTGATGCATGCAGAGGGCTCGATCTTTGGCACCCCCAAAGTCAGTCATACCATGAACATCAACGCCTATATCGCTGAACACTAGGCTCTCAGCATTCACCTCCAAAACCTTCAGTGGGTGGCCATCGAAGAGGGTCGCATGCCTCCGATCAAGCCCAAGGCCCCCAAGATCAAGGGGCTGGGCAACAAGAAGTGGAGGAAGCGCTAGAGGGAGGAGGTGGAGGCGCAGGCGCATGCAAGGAGGGGTTGAACGTGTATGTTGTTGCTGCTAAGCAGCTTCTTTTGATTTTGTATATTTTGCGTGTGATGGTTGCTGAGCAGCTAATGTATCGAACCTCGTTAAGCAACCTACTTTCTATCATTATATCCTATTTAGATGTGCACATCTATATATACATTTGTTTTGTTTTCTGAATGAATGTATTCTTCCTGGTGTGATTTCCTCCTCCAGATTTGCTACCAGATCGGGCCAAAAAGAGGTCCAAAAGGGAACGAATGATCAAAGAGAGAAGCTGCTCTAGATTTGCCACCAATTTGGGAAAAATTAAACATATCTGTTTAGCGAGAGAGGAAACAGATACTATTTCAAACTGCTAGTTAACGAGCTACCATCTTGACAAGATACCAGACACATACAGAAACATAACACAAAGAAGTAAAATTTATTTTACTACTCTCACTTGAGGCGCTGGCCATCTTGACAAGCTAACTGAGTTCCACAAAATAGAAACATAACACAAAGGAGTAAAATTTAATTAACTTCTCATCGGAACACTTGAGGCGCTTGCCATTGTTCCTAGGCGACCAACTGCCATCATTCCAGGTGGATCTTACATTTTTGGCCCTCCACAGCTCACAAAGTTCGTCCCACCTGGAATCTGACTTGGCCTCCCTATCTTCAGCATCTTGCGGCACAATTAGCGATGCATCACATGCCTGATTATTACCGCTAGAAGATGTTGCCTCTCTGTTTGCTGCTTTAGTTGCAGCCTCTCTATCAGCTGCTTCTGTAGGCTCTCTATTAGCTGCTTCAGATGCAGCCATTTTCTTTGCATATGCAGCATCAAACTCAGTTATTCTGCATTTTCTACTATTGGGGGGATACCCCCGGGTAGGGTCACGCCGGGGTGTAAAGGCCGAGTTAGCCAAGGTATGGCACGGTCAAAGCAAGTGCTAGCCGGGTCACCTCTAGGCAGGCCGACTTACGGAGTAACCCGGCCAGGTGGGCGTTTGCCTAGCATTAACCCAGCCGGCATAAAATATATGCCGGCTATGTTAATTTGCCTTGTGTGCAGGTATCCTCGTAGCCGAGCTAACTACATGCTAGCCGGGTTACCACTTGGCTTCCAAGAGAAGGAAGGAATCTCCCGCTGGTCAAAAGGTGGCCTCTGTCCACTGTGGCGTGAGCAAAGCAAGCAGAGGGAAGCAGCAGCGGTGCGTGACCGACAAAGATGACGCGGGCTATGTCGGATGACGTAGTCTGTGTCTGGTGATGCCAAAAGACAAGGAGCTCACAGAGGGTTACGTTCATAGTCTGGACTAGCCGTTTAAAGTGAATAAAGAGGCATCTAGCTTTAACCAAAGGGCATATTCGGGGAATATGCTCAAACGTATGCCCTAACTTTGTAACCTGGGCTCCCCTATATACGGAGCACCAGGGCCTCCATAGAAGGGGATCGATCATTTTCTCTGTCTAAGATAGAACTCTAGAGCACTTAGTGGAGGGTAAGAGACCTAGTCTCCCTCTCACGAACAGCTCAAGGAGCCCTTGTATTCCTCCATTGATAGAGTGATAATACAAACACAAGCGTGTGGAATCACCACACTATCCCTCCCTAGATTCCTCTAGCGTACATTGGCCCCATCTTTAGCCTATCCATGGCATCTCTCGTGCCACCACCACGATAGTTGGCGCCCACCGTGGGGCTAGCGGCGCTAGCAGGGGTGAAAATCCAGACAGGAAACATCATCGGCACCGGCAAGCGTGTCGTCTCCGGCCTAGTTTAGCGCTTTGAAGCGCTGGACTACGTCAGCGACAACGCTGGAAGCTTCGGCAGGCATCCTCCTCCGCGCAACGGCATCTTCATCAAGCTTGGCATGCACAAGATCTACGTCGCCGTGGAAGAGTCCTGCACATTGTTGAGGGAGGCGGGCCACCTCTCAGCGTGGCTAGCGGCACGTGTATCACTTGCCCCGCAAGCTGCGTTGAGGTCATGATGACCACGCCAAACGCAGGAGCAAGCAAGGACCCGGTGCTAGATCCGGAAGTCACGCCAAAGCAGGCATGGTCTAGATTCCCTCCACTAGAGAGGCCAGAGAATGTACTGCAGCAAGCAATAGATAGCTTAGTGACACCAATAGCTCCTATAGTAGATCTGGCTCAGGCACAAGCTGAGTTAGAGGAAACTAGGCAGAAAATGCTAGCTGGGGTGAAGAAAGTAGCTGAATTGCAACAATCACTAAACATCACTTTGAGGGAATATGCAAAGGAAAATCGCATAGATGGAGTAAAAATTCAAGGTAGAAACCTGATTATGGAAATTGACAAGGAGTATGAGCCTAGGCCAGGTCAGACAGCTACTATAGTAACTGGAGGGCTGGAGAGGTACAATACCCCGGCAAAGAACCTCATGGCTGCAAACGTAGCTGCGTCTGAGTAAGAAGGCTTAACTGGAAAGGCCCAGGAAAGGCAACAGGAAAGAGTAAACCACTTGGTGAGGGTTGTGTGCCAGCAAAATGAGGAAATGAACAAGGCAAACCCGGCACAGCCCGAAGCATCAAATATAGTTCATTCGGCTATCTGCTAGAGCTGCATCTTCCCCTGGTCATGGCCCAAGGAGAGAGGATGTGGTAACCTCGGGTAGAAAGGATAAACAGATGGTCCCATATGATCTGGTGAGAGCCGGAAAAGGAAAAGCAGTGCAAGTCGATGAAGATCGCCACAGTACCAGCCAAGGTGAAGCTGGCCGAGGTAACCGCGACCAAGGCAATGCCGGTCAAAGGAACGTTGCCAACGGTAATGCCGGACAACGTGATCCGGCGGGAGCAAGGCAAAATGCACCTCAGCAATAGCAAAAACGATATGCACCTCGGCAGGAGAGAAGTGTTGGGCAAGCGATGCAGCAGCAATATGCTCGTCTGGACCAAGACAGGTACAATGATGGTTACTCTGCTATGGTCAATGATGGATACCCTAGACCAGAGCACCATGTGATTGGATCAAGGCTAGGAAGCAGGAATTTACAGCCGGATGACGCGAGGCTGAAATTGGATAGAATTTATAGGTCGGAGATGATCGAGGTGCAAGGCCCTCTAGGTCTGGCATGCTTCGGACCTCGGATTCTGAGGGAACCGTCAGTACCAAACTTGTAGCTAGCCAGAGGAACATGGACCTACGATGGCAGCACCAAGCCATAGGACTGTCTCATTGACTATGTAAAGTTAAAATCGCGACAGGAAATTTGAGGTGGGCAGTAAGATATGTGCCCCAGATGTTGGAAGGACCTGCAAGAGTTTGGCTGAACAACTTTCCACTAGGGAGTATAAACTATTGGCTGGACCTTGAGGAGTTATTCGTTAGCAATTTCTCAAGCACCTAGAAGAGTCCCAATAGGCCACAAACTTTGGTGTTATGCAGGCAAAGACCGAATGAGCCAGACCAAGATTTTCTAACTCGGTGGTGCAACATGCACAACTCATGTGAGGGGTGATTGAATCACAAGCAATTGCGTGGTTTGCCCAAGGCTGTAGATATGGAAGTATGTTGTGGCAACGGTTGCAGCGAGATATTCCAACCACTTTGGCCGAGACAATCCAGATCGCGGATTCGTATGCTTTGGGAGATCCGACCCAACCCCGGATAATTTCAAACGAGTCAAATGAAGAATACTATAATAGGGATGGCTCCAGGTCATCCAGGAGAAATGATTTCCAGGGTAAAAGAAGTGATGATTGTCTGAATTATAAGTATAACTCGTAGCAGGTGGCGGCTGTAGACCGAGATCAGCCCAATGCTAGTGCTAGCCAGCGCCAAAAACTGGAGCACAACATTGGCAGCAAAAGGGTGAAGGCAAGAAGCCTTGGACTCCGAAATAGAAGAAACAGTGCCAAGAAAGAAAGGATCGCCTGAGGTACACATTCGAATCTATGTTGGACCAGCCTTGCAAATTCCATATGCCAAGTCCAAATAGTTTGGCGAACCATATAACCCGGCAATGTGAGTGCATGAGGAAGCTAGAACTGGGTAGTTCGGGGAATGCTGAGGCACCTCGGAATGAAGCACCTCGGCAACAACTGCTCACAGGGGGGAATGGATAGCAACGAATGTTGACACCACCTCCATCGAGGTATGAAAATCAATAAAGGAGGGATGCAGTGCATCAGGTGAATAACCAGCAACAGCAAGACCAAGGTAACCATGGTCATGAAGGAAGAAATGAGTACAGGGAGCATCACCAAAGCTACTGTGTGTTTACCATGGAAGAAACTGATAGAAAGAGTTTGCAGCACCGGCATATGGAGGTGAATGCTGTAATGTCGGACGTGATGAGGTACATGCCTTGGTTGGATCAGGATATTACATGGAATATCAAGGATCATCCTCGGCTCATGCCAAATCCGGGATCTTACGCTCTAGTGCTGGATCCGACATTCACCGGTCCAAATATCAAAGTGAGATTTTCCAAGGTGCCGATAGACAATGGCAGCAGCATTAACATCATGTACAAGGATACCATGCACAAGTTAGGGATCTCGGAGAACATGCTCCAAGCTACAAGAACCACTTTCCACGGAATTGTTCCAGGTATCTCTTGTGAGCCCATTGGTAAGGTCCGGGTTGATGTGTTGTTCGGTACAAGGGATAACTGCCGAACTATAAAATTGGAGTTTGAAGTGGTGAACTTAGAAAGCGCTTATCACGCGCTACTCGGCAGACCTGCTCTGAGCAAGTTCATGGCAAGTACTCACATCAGTTACCTGAAGATGAAACTGCCCGGACCAAGGGGAGTGATTACCATATCAGGGGACTTTAGGCGTTCGATTGAGTGCGCATCTCCCGGGTTTAACTTGGCCGAGTCACTCGTGATAGCACAGGAGAAGAGGATAATTCAGGAAGTGGCGGCATTGGCTTAGTCCGCGCAGCAGCATATGCCGACTCTGACTAACCCGCATGGGAGTGTTTCTTTCCAAGCAACAAAAGATACAAAGAAAGTACCCATTGATGATCAGTTCCCAGAGCGCACCGTAACCATTGGCACCAGGTTAGGCGACAAATAGGAAAGCGAGCTCGTCAACTTCCTCCGTGAGAATCGGGATATCTTTGCTTGGTCCACACAGGATCTGCAAGGTGTACCAAGGGAGTTGGCTAAGCACTCTTTGAATGTAAGACCCGAAGGTAAGCTGGTGAAGCAACCTCACCGCCGCTTCGCTGAAGACAGGAGAAAAGTCATTGAAGATGAGATAACTAGGCTCCTCGCAGCCTAATTTATCAAGGAAGTACTTTACCCAGATTGGCTCTCTAATCTGATGCTCGTGGAAAAGAAGAAGGATGATCCGAACATGGCTGTGGTGTGGCGTATGTGCATTGATTACACGGACCTGAATAAGGTGTGTCCAAAAGATCCATTCCCACTGCCTAGGATAGACCAAGTCATAAACTCGACTGCCGGATGTGAACTGTTGTCATTCATAGATGCATATCCTGGTTTCCACCAGATACCTCTGAATCCGTATGATCAAATAAAGACTGCATTTATCACCCCTTATGGGGCTTATTGCTATCGCACTATGCCGTTCAGATTACGTAATGCAGGAGTAACGTATCAGCGATGCATGCAAAAATGTTTACATGAACAAATAGGTTGAAATGTGCAAGTTTATGTGGATGATGTTGCGATAAAAACTAAGGAAAGCAATATGCTCCTTGATGATATCCGGCAGACATTCGCGAACCTAAGACGGTTCCGGATGAAGCTTAACCCGGAAAAATGTACCTTTGGTGTGCCGTCTGGAAAATTACTCGGTTTTCTCGTGTCCAGCCAAGGTATTGAAGCTAACCTGACGAAAATCTGGGCTATAGAGAGAATGGAACTGCCCAAGTCCCTTAATGATGTGCAGAAGTTTACTGGTTGCCTGGCATCGTTAAGCCAGTTTGTAAGTCGGCTAGGAGAGAAGGCATTACCCCTCTACCAGTTAATGAAAAAGGCAGACAAATTTACATGGACACCGCAAGCGGATAGTGCGTTTTGGGAGTTAAAAAGTTGTTGTCTTCCGCAACAATATTATCCGCCCCACTACCTAAGGAGCCAATGCTGCTCTATATAGCCGCAACCAACCGAGTTGTAAGTGCAGTGGTAGTGGTGGAACGTGACGAAGAAGGAAAGTCAGTGCAAAGACTGGTATATTACTTGAGCGAAGTATTATCAGCCTCAAAACAGAATTACCCACACTACCAAAAGACGGCATATGGTGTGTACATGGCGGCTAATAAACTCAAACATTACTTTGAGGAACACCCCATCAAGGTGATATGTGAGGCACCCATATCATAAATTATGAGCAACAAAGATGCAAGCGTCCAAATAGCAAAGTGGGCAATTGAGCTGGCCCCATATACGCCACAGTTCGATAGAAGAGATGCGGTCAAATCACAAGTTGTGGCGGATTTCTTTGTGGACTGGGCCGAGATGCAATACGAATAACCTTTGCCGCACTCCAATTACTGGCGGGTGCACTTTGATGGGTCAAAGCTAAAATAAGGACTGGGCGCCGGGGTAGTGCTTACCTCGCCCAAGAAAGATTAGTTAAAATATGTCCTCCAAATTCACTTCAGCGCGTCAAACAACATTGTAGAATATGAAGCACTGGTGCATGGGCTTAAAGTAGGAAAAGAACTAGGAATACGTCGAATACAATGCTTTGCAGACATGGATTTGGTGGTGCAGCAAGTATCTGGCAATTGGGATGCCCTAGATGCCAACATGGCCCTTTACAGATTCCATGTTCAAAAAATAAGTGGGTTCTTCGAGGGATGTGAATTTCATCACGTACCCCGGATTGAAAATGAAGCAGCCGACGTATTGTCCAAGTTGGGGTCATCCCGACAACCAATCCCGCCAAATGTTGTTTTGGAGCACCTAAGAAAACCATCACTTACAACATCACCAGAATCCGACTCAATTTATGTCTCGACAATTTCTCGATCAGAAGTTACACCTATGGAAATAGACTGGGGAAGAACCTCAGCAAACCCGGGGACTGCTTCGGCAAATCGGGCAGGAGTTATGTCGGTGGATGCGATGGAAATTGATGAAGAACTTTTCCCTATCCGGCCTATACCTGCTTGGGCTAAACCAATATTTGATTTCCTAAAAGAAGGAACTTTTCCAGATGATGAGATACACTCTAGGCAAATTCAGAGAAGAGCCAAGGCATATACTATAATCAACGCCGAGCTATACAAAAGAAGTGTCACAAGTGTCTTGCAACGAAGCGTAGACCCAGAAGGACGGCTTGACATACTCCAGGATATCCATCAAGGAGAATGTGGTCATCATGCATCTTCAATAGCATTAGTGGAAAAAGCATTTCGGCATGGATTTTATTGGCCAAATGCCTTGGAGCAAGCAGAGGATCTTGTAAAGAAATGCAATGGCTGTCAGAGATATGCCACCTATACCCATGTGCCAATGTCGGAACTCAAGACAATCCCTATTACTTGACCATTTGTTGTGTGGTGCCTAGACATGGTAGGACCATTTAAGCCGGCTAAGGGAGGAATGACCCATATCTTGGTTATGGTGGACAAGTTTACCAAATGGATTGAAGTGAAGCCAATGAGGAAATGTGATGGGGCAACAGCACTGACGTTCCTCAAAGATATAATCTTGAGATATGGCTATCCCCACAGTATCATAACTGACAATGGCACAAACTTTGCTGAAGGAGCATTTGCATGGTTCTGCCGAGAAAAGAAGATATGGCTAGATATTGCCTTAGTAGCCCACCCTGCATTGAATGGGCAAGTGGAAAGATCCAACAGACTAGTCTTGTCATGGATAAAACCCCGGCTCATTGAGCCGCTGCAAAGATCAGCAGGGCGCTGGATAGAAGAACTACTAGTGGTACAATGGAGCTTGAGAACAACTCCGAATCGATCAACAGGCTATATGCCATTTTTCTGGTATATGGGGAAGAAGCTGTATTACTAGCCGACATAGAGCATGATTCGCCAATGGTCACCCAATACACAAAAGCCGAAGTGCGTCAGGCCTGGCAAAATGATATTGATCTGCTGGAAGAAGTGAGAGAACTGGCCTTGTCCAGATCCGCCATATATTAGCAAAATCTCCGATGCTACCATAGCCGGAAAGTAAACCCCCGAGTTTTCCGGGAAGTTGATCTCGTACTTCGGCTGGTGTAGCGCACTGCTGGCATGCATAAGTTATCCCCTCCATGGGAAGGACCTTTGTCGTGGTGGTGGCACGGCAGATGCCATGGATAGGCTAAAGATGGGGCCAAAGTACGCTAGAGGAATCCAGGGAGATAGTGTGGTGATTCCAGATTCCACACACAAGTGTTTCTATTTCTTCTCTATCATTGGTGGTTTACAAGTGCTCCTCAAGCTGTTCGTGAGAAGGAGACTAGGTCTCTTACCCCCACAACTATGCTCTTGAGTTCTATCTTATACAGAGAAAATGATCGATCCCCTTCTATGGAGGCCCTGGTGCTCCTTATATAAGCGAGCCCAGGGTACAAAGTTTAGGGCATACGTGGAGGCATATTCCCCGAATATGCCCTTTGGTTAAAGCTAGATGCTTATTTATTCACTTTAAATGGCTCATCCAGGCTTTAAACGTAACCCTCTGCGTGCCCCTTGTCTTTTGTTGTCACCAGACATGGATTACGTTAGCCGGCTTCGCCCGTGTCACCTTTGTCGGCCATGACATGCTGGTCCTCTCCTCTGCTCACTTCGCTCACGCTACAGTGGGCAAAGGCCACCATTTGACCAAAGGGAGATCCCTTCCTTCTCTTAGAAGCCAAGCGGTAGCCCGGCTAGCGCCTGGCTAACTCGGCTATGAGGGTACCTGCACACAAGATAGATTAAGTATAGCCGACATATATTTGATGCCGGCTGCGTAAGTGTTAGGTGAATACTCTCCGGGCCGGGTTACCCCGTAAGTCTGCTGCCTTGAGGAGATCCGGCCAGCACTTGCTTTAACCGTGTCATACCTCGGCTAACTCGGCCTCTATACCCTGTCGTGACCCTACCCAGGGGTATCCCCCCAACATTAGTCCCCGAAGCTGGTGCGGTCTTAGCAACTTCAGTTGTTAAGGCCACAACAAGTTCCCCTTATCCAAATCTGCATTTCTTCAGCCGAGTTATTCCGTAACCCGGACTCTTTGCTTCGATGTTCACTTGGCTCGATCCGAGTTACTTCTCGCTGGCCGGGTTTTTTTCCATGTATCTGGGTTGTCCTTCCTTCTCTCATACGCTTCCCCACGTCCTACGTGGAGGGTAATCATCATTTTGCCTCATTTTAAGGGTCGCGCCAGTTTACTACGCTGATTACTATAGTAATTGTCAGAAATAACTGCCCCGCACGTCCCATCGGGGCAACCCCTCGTTAACTGTATCATAACATCACATCATGGGATCCTTTGCTCCCTGTTCCTTTTGCTGTGGCGTGACGCTGATTGGAGCGCTTGGGAAATATATGGCCACACTGTGCGGTCGTGCCACAGTGCACAATCCCACTACGTGCCTCTTGGCTACAGTTAAATAGGGGGCATGGGCGGCCCCGGGGGAAGTTCCCCCACTTTGCATGCTCCCCTTCCCTTTGCCCCTTCTTCTCCACAGTGACGCCACCGCCGCCACCGCTTCTGCTAAAGCGCTGCGCCGCCGCGGTCGTAGCCAGCCGCTCCTCACGACCGTGCCACCGCCTCTGCTAAAGTTGTTTGCCACGGGGCCCTGCGCCTCCAAGTTTCCCATAGCCGGCTACTTCTTCTCTGATTACATCCTCTAGGATCTTGATTTAGGTATGGCAGAGGAGGAGGCCACCATCATCGCCGAGGAGGAGGAGGATGAAGCTCACGAGCATGGCGGTTGGGCGGGTGCCTTCGTCTGCCAGGACAATATGGACTGGCTCTACGCGACCCGCCGCATCCCCGCGGGTGTCGCCTGTCGCCTCACTTTCGAGGAAATCTTCCCTTCGCCAAATCCAGGCGAGTACGTTGTCTTCCTCTCCCATTTTCAATGTGGCTTTGGCTTGCCCGTTTCTAATTTTTTCCCATGACTTCATCTCCACCTACCAGTTACAGCCTCATCACCTTCCTGCCAACGCGATTACCTCTCTTTTCTCTTTTGCCTCCGGCATAGAGGGGTACCTTGGCCTCTGGCCCACCAAAGAACGGTGGATCAAGTTTTTTGGTCTGCGTAAGAATGTTTTTCCGTATCCTCATCTTCTGCCTGCCGACAAACACCTTACCTAGTGTGGTGGAGCCTCCATTTCTCCCTGCAAGAACTCCGCTTTCCCCCGGGTTACCAGCCTTGAATCCTGCAAAGGCTGGGCCCAGACCTTCTTCTATATCCGTAATACCTCGGACGTAGACTTGATCCAGCTCCTCCCCTTCAAGATCGGTGTCCTGGACACCTCTCTATGGGAGAGTATCCCTAAACGACCCACAGCCTTGGTGAACCAGGTTGATCGACGGATCAAGGAGCTAGTCAAGATGGAGCTGCGGGGCGAGGACATTATGATCGCTTTTGTCCGCAGCTGGGTCTCCCCCCTTCAAAAGCACGCACACAAGATCTTCTATTTGAGTGGCCCCCTTGACCCCCACTAGACCTCCTCCTTCGAGCTTAGCAATTCTGAGGTGTTCCGTCTTCAAGGCCATCTTCAAGGCCATCTCCAAGGCCATATTCAAGGTGGAGAAGGCGTTCTCCGAGTCTTGGAAATGGGGGCTTGCACCCTTTACCCGGGCCAACCTGCCTCCTAAGGTAAACTCTTCTTTTGGTATCTTTTCCGGGCTTTGCGATATGTCGGATATTTTCCTAACTTAACCATTTAGTATTTTTGCTCTCAGCTGTTTCTCCAGCAGTCAGTTGAGTATGGCAAGGATCTGGCCCTCAAATGGGTGGCGGACCGTGCAGAGCCAGACGAGGAGGAGCCTGACTCGGAGAGGTTTCTGCCAGCTCTAGACAGCACCAAGGGCACCTCTGGTAAGGCATCTTCTCTAAGGGATTGGCCGAATGACGATGACTCAGATGTTGAGGTTATGGAGGTACTTGATCTGGTGCCTATCTCTTACATGTTCCCGGTTATGTCTGAATCTTCAGCTAACCTGCCGGTCAGGTCCTCGAGGTTCCCCCTCTCGCCACGGATGATTCGGCTCCTGCCCTCCTAGAAGCGCGTGGCAACCTCGGCCGCAGCTTCGGAGGTGCCCCCACCCAGGAAAAGGTAGAAGAACTCCGGGGTCAAGGCTCAGCCCAAGCCCGCTGCTAAAATCATAGTCCGTAGAATGCCCAAACCTTGGCAGCCTCCAACCTCGGACAAGTATGTTCTTTTTCTTTTGCTATTCACTTCCGGGTCTTGCTCCCTTTGCCTTTGCCTTTTGCCTGCCTCTCTTTCTATGTTTGACTTGTTATCTTTCACTTCTGCGGTGATCCTAGGGTTATTCCCTAGAGCGGCTCTGGCATTTCCTCTCCAATCCAGAGCATCCCATCTCCCCCCCCCCCGCGACAATGACGTTCGTCCGCTGAGTCCTATTCATGAGGACTCCGCGGCTGCTCCATCTCAGAGCCCACCTCATCATGACGGTGGCAACTTCGACACGAGGGTCGGTGGAGCGGCCGAGGATACGACGATGCCGGATCTCCCTAGGTCTTCTGCTCCACAAGAACCGTCAACCTTTGAGGTGCCAGAATCATCGGCACTGCCCCAGACTACTTTTCCTTCAGCTCCTGTCTCTCTAGTACCAGCAGTACCAGCAGCACCAGCAGCTCTAGTAGCACCAACGTCAGCAGCACCAACACCAGCAACACCAGTGCCAGCCATACTAGTACCATCAACACCAGCACCAGCAACACTAGTAGCAATAGCACCAGCAATGCCAGCACCAGCAGCATCAACGACAACCACCGCTAAGCCAGCACCAGCAGTAGCAACAGCTACAGCTAAGCCAACCGCCAAGAAGAAAGCTCAGGACGCACCCTCCGGATCCACCATGTCTATTAAGGCCATTTTTTAGCTAGCCTCCAGAGCTCAGTCTGGCGCGGCAACCTCGGCTTATTCAGTGGCCAACCTCATCTGGCAAGAGCAAGAAAACTGCCGAGCTAGCCAAGGATTCCCCTTCTGGCCCTCCTGCCGCCGGATCTGAGAGCAGTAAGGAATTGACCTTGCATACTAGTCCTGTTGCTGCTCAGTCCGCGAGGCGGGAGGCTCATGCTAGGGGCTTGGTGATAAGCCATTCTCGTAGCAGTGAAAGCTATAGCCCGGCACTTGTTGAATATGTCCATAACTGGAATAATGCCAAGTTTATCGACCCACAAGATGACTTGCCGGAGAGATTTGGTCTGGCGGAGTTCAGCGCTCAGATGAACTCCGCTACCAAGGACATCTCCCTTGCTGGCCGGATGATGGAGGTAACCCTTTTCCTACTATGCCTTTTATGTACGCAATAGATATACCCACAAGTCCCCGAGCCTCCGAGGGAGTAATTTATTACTCGGTCGGATGCTCTTAGAGAATTTAGTGTAACTCCTTAGCATTTTCAAATATCCATACACCTAGAGCCGGGTTAACTTCCACTTGGCCCAGATCTTGTAGACTTCGAATATCCACACACCTAGAGCCGGGTTAAGTTCCACTTGGCCCGAATCTGGTAGACTTTGAATATCCACACATCTAGATCCGGGTTAAGTTCCACTTGGCCCGGATCTTGTAGACTTCGAATATCCACACACCTAGAGCCAGGTTAAGTTCCACTTGGCCCAGATCTTGTAGACTTCGAATATCCACACACCTAGAGCCGGGTTAAGTTCCACTTGGCCCAGATCTTGTAGACTTCGAATATCCACACACCTAGAGCCGGGTTAAGTTCCACTTGGCCCGGATCTTGTAGACTTCAAATATCCACACACCTCGAGCCGGGTTAGGTTCCACTTGGCCCGGATCTTGTAGACTTTGAATATCCTTTTCTTCCATTTTCTAAACTAACATCTGATTGTTTTAGATCACCACCAACCGCCGAGCTGTTGTGTTCCAGCACCTGCTGGACTCATACAAGGATCTCCGTGCCAGATACGGCAAGTTGTTGGTTCATCACCAGAGGAAGGGTACTTTCCTTTGCTTAAGCCCTCTTCATTTTCGCTTTCTCTAGTCATTTGTTATCCACATTAACTTGTTATCTGAATCATGCGGCCAAGGTTGAGGCGGAAAATTTCCTCATGTGCAAAAATTTGGCTGAGCTCCAAGGTAACTTGGCTTGTTTACTTATCCATTATATGCTCATTTCTTCGCTAGATGAATATTTATACCTCAGTTCTGCCAGGTCAACTCATTATTGCAGTTATGCTTGAAGATAGCGTGCCCATCCCTGACATGATGACTCATTTTCTCGAAGAAGCCGGGAAGCATCAGGACGAGCTAAAGAAAAAGGATGACGAGATTGCTCAGCTGCGCCTCAAGGACTCGGCTGAGCGCCGAAATCCAGAAGCTTAAGGACTTGCACAAATCTGAGCTAGACAAGGCTAACCAGGAGTTCTCCAAGGAAAAAGAGCGGTTGAAGACCCAGATGTCCAAAGATAAGGACTTTCTGCAGGAAGCCAACATAAAACTTACGTCTGTAACTGATGCGCTCGACGATCGACGTAGAGCTCGTTGGGAACCCCAAGAGGAAGGTATGATGAGCACAGCAGCAAGTTTTCCCTCAGTTATGAAACCAAGGTTTAATCGAACCAGTAGGAGCAAGGAAACACCCCAAAGGTGTTACTAGCTGAGCTTTGGCGAGCGCACTACGGTGCTAGTAGTAGCAACGTGGAGACCTGCACAACACAACCACATAACTTTGTCCCCAACTTGCGATGAGGTTGTCAATCTCACCATGTTTTGCGGAAAACAAAGGATTAAACATATCGAATGGAAA
This sequence comes from Avena insularis, assembly GCA_023614405.1. Taxonomy (NCBI): domain Eukaryota; kingdom Viridiplantae; phylum Streptophyta; class Magnoliopsida; order Poales; family Poaceae; genus Avena; species Avena insularis. Next base: position 549,269,259 of record CM042690.1, read on the forward strand.
GAAGTAAAAGTTTGTAGAAAGCAAACACAAAGCAGTAAACAGTTGTAGATTGTATGTAAAGAAGAAGGACCGGGATCCATAGTTCACTAGAGGTGGCTCTCCTTAGATAGATAACATGCTGGGTGAACAAACTACAGTGGGGCAATTGACAAACACCGAGAAAGCAATACATGCATATACTAATCATCTTGACTCCTTTGAGACTTGATTGGGCATTACAACATAATACATAGACCGCCATCCAACTACATCTATGACTAATAATCCACCTTCAGGTTATCATCGAACCCCTCCAAGATTAAGTTGCAAGCAACAGATTATTGCTTCGAACTACGTGTAAAGTAAACAATACGATTGTTCTATGAACAAAGATCGTTGTTTTCTCCTAGTAGCAACAACACATCTAGTACCTTAGAGATTTCTGTCACTTCCCAGTTACGGAGGCATGAACCCACTATCGAGCATAAATACTAACTCTTGGAGTTGCTAGCATCTACTTGGCCAAGATAGCTACTAACAACGGAAAGCATGCAAGATCTCAAATAACAAAGACATGATAGAATCAATAATCAATCTGAAATAGCATCTCAATATCCATCGGATCCCCGCAAACACAACATGTATGAATTACAAATAGATGATCTTGATCATGAACGGAGCTCACAAGATCTAAACATGAAAGCACAAAGGAGGAGAAACCAGCCATCTAGCTACTACATGGATCCGTAGTCCAAGTATGAACTACTTACGCATCACACCAGAGGCTTGCATGGTGATGAAGAAGGCCTCCATGGTGAATTCCCCTCTCCGGCAGGGTGCCGGGAAGAGCTTCAGATCCCACCCGATCTAGGGATGGAGATGACGGCGACTACAGACTCTTTCGTGGATTTTTGATCGGGTACTTAGGGTTTTCGTCCCGAGGGCATCTTATAGGCGGAAGGAGAGGCCGAGGGGGTGCTGGGGTCGGCCAGACCACCCCCTGGCGTGGGCCGGGCCTGGCCGCACGGCCAGGTGGTGTGTCCGGCCCCCAGCCCTTCTCCGTCTCGTATTCTGGCACTTGATCCCTTCCAGAAAAATAGGCACTTTGGCTTTTGTCCCATCCAATTCCGAGAATATTCATTTTCTGACTTTCCTGGAACCAAAAACAGCAGAAAACAAGCAGCTGGCATTGTGGCTCTTGTTAATAGGTTAGTCCAAGAAATCATAATAAAAGTACTCCAAAGTTGGAACAAAACACAAGAAAGTGTATAAAACCAAGCATGGAACATCAAAAATTATAGAAAAATTTTCAATGTATCAACATCCCCAAGCTTAACTCCTGCTCGTCCTCGAGTAGGTAAGTGATAAAAAGAATAATTTTTGAGGTGACATGCACCATCAAAGACTTGATCAAAGTATTTGCAAAACATTCAAAGCTGGGATCATAGTACTTCAATCATAGCATGAAAGACAAAGTTCTAACAATAAGCAAAGAGACTATGATGCAACATGAAAAGGCACAAATAAAAGATTCATGAATAACATGCTTTGCAAGACGTTTGTTTGTTTCACATAAAGAAAACATAGCATAATAGTATTCAGCTTGTCCCTCAATAGAGTAGCAAATATAAATGCATAGGACACCTTCAAAGTTCATAAGAGTGACTAGATACAATAGTTTCAAACAAGCAATAACAAGTTATGCATCAACCAACTAGTCTTGGGACAATGCACATAGAACTAAGAATGGCCACTATGCTCTCAAAGTAAGTGCATAAAGATAGAAGGTGGAGACTCAATATAATGGTGGAAGAAAGGCCTTTGTAAAAGGAAGTAGGGATTCAAGTCTCATAAAGAGCTTCCAAAAATTATGGTACTCTTAGCTTTCAGCTCTCATTGCCCCTATCATAAGCATCTTGAAGGTGATTAAGGTTAAAGTGACACAACTAAGAGGATATGCTTGACAAGTTATAAACCGAAATCTCATGCCCCTTACTTACAAAGACCGATCCTCATGCTACTCAACTTCAGTCACGAGTAAGATCTTTTCATTGTAAGTATATGTGTATCATTAAGAACCGCCAACGGGGTACCCCTTGCGCATGATACGGGAGCTTTCCCATAATCAAAATGACAAGGCAAGCAGACAATGAGCATCTCAGCGATCTTTTTATTTGCTATTTGCATAAGTTTTTATTGAGGATGCTTCATAGAGTGCTCATTATGGTGATGCTGCAAGTTTCCACCATGATTAAGCATGGCTTAGGCTAGCGGCCCAGCCGCTTCTCTAAAACACATACAAACTCCATGATCATACAAGTTCCACATTTATTTCACACCGCCGGGATCCGTAGGCAAAAGAACATAATATCAACGGGGTACTAAGTACAAGTGCAATGTTGAAAGCGTTCCCCATAAAACATGGTACTGCTAATTTCAACTTATAAAGCGCAAGCATATACGCAACAAAGAAGGACCCAATGGTTCAAGTTTATTAGAGGCAAAAAAGTAAAGTGTGCCATCAAGTTCGTGAGAGCTTTAATCACTAGTTTTCTCATAACAAGTGAAAGGTAGACAAAAGCATGAATATACTTGGAGTAGCATAAGCTAGTAGGTAGGTATGGTGGACTGTTTGGAAAAACTTGGTTTAGGGAGTTGGATGCATGAGTGGAACTCATACTTTGTTGTGGAGGCTAGCAAAAGACTGGGAGCGACAAACTAAGAGAGCAATAATGGCCATAATCATGCAGAGCGACAAAACATCATTGATCAAAGCATAAAGTGATACTACAAGTTGAAAACTAAAGGATCATGAAGGATATGGTGACTTGTGACAGTCATAACATGGTGTGAGCATGTGCCAAGTCAACCCAAATAAAGCATCAAAGGAGAATACCACTATACTATGCTTTAATATGCTAAAACAACGCATGATTCATCCAAGGCACATTAAGCAATCTCAATTGTTTATAACAAGTCATTCTACAGAAAAGAATACTAAGCATAAAGCCAAAACAATATCAAGCATGGCATGACAAAGCATAGCCATAGTAAAAAATGAGCTCTTTTTACCACAAAAGTATGCACTTTCCTACTCTTTTCCAAACTAAACCAAACTATTTGCAAACCAAAGTATAAAAGAGGAGGTCCAACCAACTTATTCAGAGAACTAAACAAACCAAGAAAACTAAAAACCAAAACGAAAACGAAAAAGAAGTCGCTCCAAGAACAACACAACTGTGCATGAAACAATAAAAATGAAGCGTTTGGAAGAAACCTGGAATTTTTATTGATGAAGAAGGGAATGCCTTGGGCATCCCCAAGCTTTGACGCTTGCACTTCTTGGATATTTCTTGGGGTGACACGCGTGGCATCCCCAAGCTTGAGCTTTAGTCCATCCTTCATCTTGTTACTCATTCCTTCCATACACCTGAAAATTTTCCTTCATACAAAACTTCACACAATCTCATTAGCAACATTAGTGCACTTAAGATAAATAAGTATCAAGGTTCAGTTCTAACACCAAATAAACTTCCATTAGAACACTAGATACTGTAGTACTTCCCTCAAAAAGCTCAATTCCCCAAAGGAACTCAAGAAGGAACTAACAAGAAGCAAATGCAGAAAATGGCAGAAATCTGTCAAAACAGACCAGCAGGTAAAGACGAATTTTTTCGAAGACCTTCTGTTTCTCAAATAAAAAAGTGTTGAACTAACAGAAGTTAGATAACAACCTGGGGCAGACGCACAAAACATTACATCTCAATCCGACATACAGAGTTCTCTCAGGAATTTTTACGGTGAAGCACAGAAATCTGTTTTGGGACATCAACTTTTCCAATCATTACTTCACTCTCATTAGAGGTTACTCTTGGCACAAAAAGCAAATAAAAAGGATAAGGAGAGGTTATTACAGAGGTAATAACTTCCAAGACTCATCTAAAACTCTTGGGTTATCTCCCAACAAGTACTTTTCTTTAACGCCTTTAAGTTAGGCATAAGAAGCAAAGAAAGAATCAAGTGTTCTCAAATGAAGAAGTATTAAAACCAACTTTCTTGCCCTTACCTCTCTTATTTTTATTCTTAACCTTTGGGAAAATGTGATTGTTTTGTGGATAAGAAAGGTGCATGGTCCCCTTTCCCACATCTATTATTGCTCCAAGGAGTTCTAATAGGGACCTTCCAAGTGTAATTTGTCCTTTTCCTGCACATTCAATAACAAGATAATCAATGGAAATCGTTTTCCCAAGGATCTTTGTAAACACTCTTCCATCTATTCCAAGAGGTAATATGGTAGTATTATTAGCAAGTTATATTTCTTTTCCTCCCTCAATGAGCCCCCAAGTATTCAGAGATTTATAAATATCTTTGGGCATAAGGCAAAATTCAGACATAATATCACAACGAGCTTGAAAAGTTTCGGTGTTCATCTCCATCTTTACTATAGGGAACCACTTTGATGGTTCAGAGTTTATTGGAACATAATCATGATGCTCACTAAGCGTATTATAGCAACTTTCTAATCTAGTAATGCTAGCCTCAAGAGTGTCCAACCTAGCAAATATTTTCGTGAAAGAAGTATCAGTTTGGCTAGGCATGTTGTAAGTGAGGATCAATTTCTTTATAGCATTAATAGCATCATCCTCATTACATTGGAGGAAATCTCCTCCCAATAGCATCTAAAGCATATCTATAGCAAAGAGCAATCCCAAGGTAAAAACTGCTAAGGAATAAGCCTTGAATCATTTTAAGCTCAGTCTTTTCATGTAAATCAGAGATTCTAGACCAAGCTTCCTTAAAACTTTCCTCAATCCCTTGTTTAAAAGTGAGAATTATTTCCTCGGGTGACATAGTGATTGGAGCAAGGCTAGACATAGTGGCAACTCAAGATAGGAACTAATTTTTGTGTGTTTTTGAAATAAGAAAGCAAACTAGTAAAACTAATTTTTTTGTGTTTTCGAAGAACAAAACAAGCAAACAAAGCAAAAAGAAACAAAGCAAAACAAAAACAACGAGGTAAAGAGATTGGTTATGAGGGACTCCCCTTGTGAAGATGTTCTTGACTCCCCGGCAACGGCGCCAGAAAATACTTTGATGGCGCGAGGTTGACGAGGGAGCTTCTTCTTCTTCAGTCCCCGGCAACGGCGCCAGAAAATAGCTTGATGCGCTCGATGATCGACGTAGAGCACGTTGGGAACCCCAAGAGGAAGGTATGATGAGCACAGCAGCAAGTTTTCCCTCAGTTATGAAACCAAGGTTTAATCAAACTAGTAGGAGCAAGGAAACACCCCAAAGGTGTTACTAGCTGAGATTTGGCAGGGCGCACTACCGGTGCTAGTAGAAACGTGGAGACCTGCACAACACAACCACATAACTTTGTCCCCAACTTGCGATGAGGTTGTTAATCTCACCGTGTTTTGCGGAAAACAAAGAATTAAACGTATCAAATGGAAAGAACTAAAAGTTTGCAGAAAGTAAACACAAAGCAGTAAACAGTTGTAGATTGTATGTAAAGAAGAAGGACCGGGATCCATAGTTCACTAGAGGTGGCTCTCCTTAGATAGATAACATGCTGGGTAAACAAATTACAGCGGGGCAATTGACAAACACCGAGAAAGCAATACATGCATATACTAATCATCTTGACTCCTTTGAGACTTGATTGGGCATTACAACATAATACATAGACCGCCATCCAACTACATCTATGACTAATAATCCACCTTCAGGTTATCATCCGAACCCCCTCCAGTATAATGTTGCAAGCAATAGATTATTGCTTTACGAACTACGTGTAAAGTAAACAATACGATTGTTCTATGAACAAAAGATCGTTGTTTTCTCCCTAGTAGCAACAACACATCTAGTACCTTAGAGATTTACATCACTTCCCAGATTACGGAGGCATGAACCCACTATCGAGCATAAATACTAACTCTTGGAGTTGCTAGCATCTACTTGGCCAAGATAGCTACTAACAACGGAAAGCATGCAAGATCTCAAATAACAAAGACATGATAGAATCAATAATCAATCTGAAATAGCATCTCAATATCCATCGGATCCCCGCAAACACAACATGTATGAATTACAAATAGATGATCTTGATCATGAACGGATCTCACAAGATCTAAACATGAAAGCACAAAGGAGGAGAAACCAGCCATCTAGGTACTACATGGATCCGTAGTCCAAGGATGAACTACTCACGCATCACACCGGAGGCTTGTATGGTGATGAAGAAGGCCTCCAGGGTGAATTCCCCTCTCCGGGCGGTGCCGGAAGAGCTTCAGATCCCTCCCGATCTAGGGATGGAGATGACGGCTCTGAACTCTTTCATGGATTTTTGATCGGTACTTAGGGTTTTCGTCGAGGGCATCTTATAGGCGGAAGGAGAGGCCGAGGGTCTTGGGTCGGCGGACCACCTCTGGCCAGGCCAGGCCGCAGCGTGGCGGTGGTGTGGCCGACCCCTTCTCTTCTCAGATTCTGGCACTTGATACCTTCCGTAAAAATAGGCACTTTGGCTTTTGTCCCGTCCAATTCCAAGAATATTCATTTTCTAACTTTCCTGGAACCAAAAACAGCAGAAAACAGGCAGCTGGCACTGTGGCTCTTGTTAATAGGTTAGTCCAAGAAATCATAATAAAAGTACTCCAAAGTTGGAACAAAACTCAAGAAAGTGGATAAAACCAAGCATGGAACATCAAAAATTATAGATACATTTGCAATGTATTAGTAACCTCCGAATATGAGAAGCTCCAGGCCAGTCAAGCAGATGTTTATGCTGATCTCACTCGGATTCTCTTCCAGATCTCACGTGAGTTCCCTTCCTCTTTTTGGTTCTTGTCTCTCCGGATTAAGTGTTCTTGCTCACTGACATCCTTCGTTTTGCTGCCACTATAACTAGGTCCCGCGCTCAGCAAGGTAATCCAGCCGACCCTACTGCTGAGTCAGTTCCATATGACATGGAGGATCTGTTGGTGAGCCTCTCTACCCGCATGGAGCTGGTGAAGAACTATGGGGTAGATATTATGCCGGCAGCGATGATGTTCAATTCTCTCTAGCCCACTGAGCCCACTCCCAAGGGAAGCGCTGCTTTTATAGCAAAATGAATGGAGTGTGAAACTCAGGTGAACTTGTGGTGGGAATCTGCTGCACGAGCCGGAGATGACACGGCGCTGCAATTCGTTCTCTCATGGTATGAAGAGCTAGATCTGAACTTGCTCGAGCGTCTGCGCACCGGATCAAAATGGTCCAATGATCCGGAGTGCATCGCTCGATGCAAAGCCCGTGCCAACAAGCTTATCCAATATGCCTTCTGCCATAGTTGGAATGAGGTTCCAAGCTACCTCGATGCTATTAATGATGGGTATGTCTCCAATGGAGATGATGGCACAGAGGATGAGGAGGAAGCTTCTGAGCTTGGTGATGATAATGAAAATCCGTAGGACGAGGAAGCTAACCTGGAAGATGAGGCCGGACCTATCGCACCGCCTACGGATGTCGAAGTACCTCCTCCCTCGGCTGATGACTAGGCTCCTGCTGCCGCTCCTTGAACTATCAAACACTTTGAACAATGTTCGTGAGATCCCCCGTATGCCGGGTGCAATTGTATCTATGCACAATGGTTTTATTCTTCTACAATTATTTATGTTTTGCTACTAGACTTTTAAATGCCGGATTAACTTGGGTGAAGTCCCCGAGTTTCCTTTTCATGTTCCCCCAATTTTATGATTCGGCTCGTGTCTACCTTGATTCGGTTTTTGACTTATGAGTCCAAGGTTAAAATAATTGACGCAATAATACTTGAAACTTTGAGATTAGCTCAAAATAATCCAACGCAAGATAAGTAAGGTAAACAGAGGGTTAGTGCAAATAGCAAATGTCGGCTTGATTACGTTCTTTTCCTTAGTCGTTTTTCATGTGCTTTGTAATTCTAAACTTGTTCTCATGCTTGCCATGAAGCCAATTCTTGTTGGACAACAGCAAAGTCGAAGAGTTGGGTTTTTGGTGCTCACACATTACTAATCTGGCTAAGATCCAAGTAATTTAAGCCAGCTGGCATATAAAAAGTAAATACATAAAAGACAGTTATTAAGGCAGTCCCCGGGTTTCAGCCTGGGGTGCCGGAGTTTCATTTATATGCTCATTGCCGACATACACACCGACATATGAGTAACTTGTATACATTCACCTCTTTGCTACGTGTAAAATGGACGAAGTATACATACATTCCATGGACGCTTAGTTTCCTCACCGGACTTGTCCGCCTTGTTCTTTTCCTGTGGCTGTGCATCGATAAGATAGTAGGAATCATTGTGCAAAGCTTTGCTTACAAGGAAAGGTCCTTCCCATGGAGGGGATAACTTATGCATGCCAGCAGTGCGTTGCACCAGCCAAAGTACGAGATCACCTTCCCGGAAAACTTGGGGATTTACTTTCCAGCTATGGTAGCATCGGAGATTCTGTTGATATATGGCGGATCTGGAAAAGGCTAGTTCTCTCGCTTCTTCCAACAGATCAACATCATTTTGCCGGGCCTCACGCACTTCGGCTTCTGTGTATTGTGTGACTCTTGGCGAATCATGCTCTATGTTGGCTGGTAATACAGCTTCTGCCCCATATACCAGAAAGAATGGCATATAGCTTATCGATCGATTCGGAGTTGTTCTTAAACTCCATAGTACCGCTGATAGTTCTTCTATCCAGCACCCTGCTAATCTTTGCAGTGGCTCAATGAGCCGGGGTTTTATCCTAGACAAGACTAGTCTGTTGGATCTTTCCACTTGCCCGTTCGATGCTGGGTGGGCTACTGAGGCGATGTCTAGACGAATCTTCTTTTCTCGTCAGAACCTCGCAAATGCTCCTTCAGGAAAATTTGTGACATTATCAGTTATGATACTATGGAGATAACCATATCTCAAGATTATATCCTTGAGGAACATTACCGCTGTTGCCCCATCACATTTCCTGATTGGCTTCACTTCAATCCATTCGGTGAACTTGTCCACCATAACTAAGATATGAGTCATTCCTCCCTTTGCCAGCTTAAATGGTCCTACCATGTCTAGGCACCATACAGCAAATGGCCAAGTAATGGGGATAGTCTTGAGTTCCAACATTGGCACATGGATCTTGGTGGAAACCTCTGACAACCATTACATTTCTTCACAAGATCCTCTACTTGCTCCAATGCACTTGGCCAATAAAATCCATGTCGGAATGCTTTTGCCACTAATGCTATTGAAGATGCATGATGACCACATTCTCCTTGATTGATATCTCGAAGTATGTCAAGCCCTTCTTCCGGGTCTACGCATCGTTGCAAGACACTAGTAACACTTCTTTTATATACCTTGGCGTTGATTATAGTATATGCATTGGCCCTTCTTTGAATTTTCCTTGAGTGTATCTCATCATCCGACAAAATTCCTTCTTTTAGGAAATCAAATATTGGCTTAGCCCAAGCGGGTATAGGCAGGATGGGAAAAGTTCTTCATCAATTTCCATCACATCCACTAACATAACTCCCGTTGAGTCTGGCTAAATAGTCCCCGGGTTTGCTGAGGTAGTCCCCAGGTTTTCCGAAGCAGTCCCCGAGTTTGCTGAAGTACTTCCCTAGTCTATCTCCATAGGAGTAGCTTCTAATCCGAAGATGGCCGGGATATAGATTGATTCGGATTCTGGTGATGGTGTAATTGATAGTTTTCTCAGATGCTCCAAAGCAACATTTGGTGGAATTAGTTGTCAGGATGACCCCAACTTGTACAATACGTCGGCTGCCTCATTTTCAATCCGGGGTACATGATGAAATTCACATCCCTCGAAGAATCCACTTATTTTTTGAACATGGAATCTGTAAAGAGCCATGTTGGCATCCAAGGCATCCCAATTGCCAAATACTTGTTGTACCACCAGATCCGAGTCTCCAAAGCACTGTATCCGACGTATTCCTACTTCCTTTGCCACTTTAAGCCCATGCACCAGTGATTCATATTCTGCAATGTTGGTTGAGGCGCTGAAGTGAATTTGGAGGACATATTTTAACTGATCTTTCTTGGGCGAGGTAAGCACTAACCCGGCGCCTAGTCCTTCTTTCAGCTTTGATCCATCGAAGTGCATTCGCCAGTAATTTGAGTCCGATAGTGGTGGTTTGTATTGCATCTCGGCCCAATCCACAAAGAAATCCGCCACAGCTTGTGATTTGATCGCATCTCTTCTGTCGAACTGTGGCGCGTATGGGGCCAGCTCAATTTCCCACTTTGCATCCGGCCGCTAGCATCCTTGTTGCTCATAATCTCTTATATAGGTTCTTCACATATCACTTTGATGGGGTGTTCCTCAAAAGAATGCTTGAGTTTCTTGGCCGCCATGTATACACCGTATGCCATTTTTTGGTAGTGCGAGTAATTCTGTTTTGAGGCCGATGATACCTCGCTCAGGTAATAGTCCGGTCTCTGCACCAATTTTCCTTCCTCGTCACGTTCCACCACTACCACTTCACTTACAACTCGGTTGGTTGTGGCTATATAGAGCAACATCGGCTCTTTAGGTAGTGGGGCGGCTAATATTGGCACAGAGGACAACATCTTTTTTAATTCTCAAAACGTGCTGTCTGCTTGTGGTGTCCATGTGAATTTGTCTGCCTTTTTCATTAATTAGTAGAGGGGTAATGCCTTCTATCCCAGCCGACTTATGAACCGGCTTAATGATGCCAGACAACCAGTGGACTTCTGCACATCGTTAAAGGACTTCAGTAGTTCCATTCTCTCAATAGCCCGGATTTTTGTCGGGTTAGCTTCAATACCTCGGCTGGACACGAGAAAACCGAGTAACTTTCTAGCTGGTACACCAAAGGTACATTTCTCCGGATTAAGCTTCATCCTGAACCGTCTTAGGTTCGCGAATGTCTATTGGATATCATCAAGGAGCGTATTGCTTTCCTTAGTTTTGATCACAACATCATCCACATAGACTTGCACGTTTCAACCTATTTGGCCATGCAAACATTTTTGCATGCATCGCTGGTACGTTGCTCCTGCATTACGTAATCCAAATGGCATAGTGCGATAGCAATAATCCCCGTAAGGGGTGATAAATGCAGTCTTTATTTGATCATCCGGATTCAAACGTATTTGGTGGAAACCAAAATATGCGTCTATGAATGACAATAGTTCACATCCGGCAGTTAAATCTATGACTTGGTCTATCCTAGGCAGTGGGAATGGATATTTGGGACACGCCTTATTCAGGTTTGTGTAATCAATGCACATACGCGACACGACGGCCATGTTCGGGTCATCCTTTTTCTTTTCCACGAGCACCGGATTAGAGAGCCAATCCGTATAAAGCACTTCCATGATAAATCCGGCTGCAAGGAGCCTAGCTATCTCATCTCCAATGACTTTTCTCCGGTCTTCGGCGAAGCGGCGGAGCGGTTGCTTCACCGGCTTAGCCCCGGGTCTCACATTTAAAGAGTGCTCAGCCAACTCCCTCGGCACACCTTGCAGATCCTGTGTGGACCAAGCAAAGATATCCCGATTCTCACGGAGGAAGTTGACGAGCTCGCTTTCCTATTTGTCGCCTAACCCGACGCCAATGGTCATGGTGCGCTCTAGGAACTGATCATCAATTGGCACTTGTTGTGTCCTTGTTTGCTTGAAATGACACACTTCCATGCGGGTTGGTTAGAGCCAGCATATGTTGCTGCGCAGACTGAGCCATTGCCGCCACTTCCTGAATTCTCCTCTTCTCCTGTGCTATCACGAGTGACTCGTCCATATTAGACCCGGTGGAAGCGCACTCAATCGAACGCCTAAAGTCCCTTGATACTGTAATCACCCCTCTTGGTCTAGGCAGTTTCATCTTTAGGTAACTGATGTGGGTACATGCCATGAACTTATTCAGAGCAGGCCTGCCGAGTAACGCGTGATAAGCACTTTCCAAGTTCACCACTTCAAACTCCAAGTTCTTAGTTCGGCAGTTATCCCTTGTACCGAATAGCACATCAACCTGGACCCTTCCAATGGGCTCACAGGAGATACCTGGCACAATGCCGTGGAAAGTGGTTCTCATCGCTTGGAGCATGTTCTCCGAGATTCCTAACTTGTAAATGGTATCCTTGTACATGATGTTAGTGCTACTGCCATTATCCATCAGTACCTTCAAAAACCTTACGTTGACATTCAGACCGATGAACGTCAGATCTAGCACTAGTGCATAGGATCCAGGACTCGGCATGGGCCTCGGATGATCCTTGATACTCCAAGTTATCTCATGTTCTGACCAAGGCATGTACCTCGTCACAGCAGGCATTACTGCATTCACCTCCATATGCCGGTGTTGTAAGCTTTTCCGGTCTGTCTCTTCCATGGTAAACACACAGTAACTTTGGTGATGCTCCATGCACTCATTTTGTCCCTCATTACCGTGGTAACCTTGATCTTGTTGTTGGTTGTTATTCACCTGATGCACCACATTCCTTCTTTCTTGATTTTCATACCTCGATAGGGGTGGAGGCAACATTAGTTGTTGTCCATTCCCCTGTAAGCAATGGCTGCCGAGGTGCCTCATTCCGAGGTGCTTCATTCCGAGGTGCCTGAGCATTCCCCAAGCTACCCTGTTCTAGCTTCCTCATCTACTCACATTGCAGGGTCGTATGGTTCGCCGGACTATTTGGACTTGGCGTCTGGAATTTGCAAGGCTGATCCAACATAGATTTGAATGTGTACCTCGGACGATCCTTTCTTTCTTGCCACTGCTTTTTATGTTCCGGAGTCCAAGGCTTCTTGCCCTCACCCATTTGTTGCCAATGTTGTCCTCCAGTTTTCTGGCATTGGCTGGCACCGGCATTGGGCTGATCTCGGTCCACGGCCGCCACTTGCTGTGAGTTATACCTGTAATCCGGATGATCATCCCTTCTTTTACCCCAAAAATCATTTCTCCTGGATGACTCGGGGCCATCCCTGTTGTAGTACTCCTCATTTGACTCGCTCGACATTATCCGGGGTTGGGTCGGATCTCCCAAAGCATACGAATCCGCGATCCAGATTGTCTCAGCCAAAGTGGTTGGCATATCTCGTTGTAACCTTTGCCATAACATACTTCCATATCTGCAGCCTTGGGCGAACCACGCTATTGCTTGTGATTCAATACCCCCTCGCATGAGTTATGCATGTTGCACCATTGAGTCAGAAAGTCTCGGTTAGGCTCATTCGGTCTCTACCGGCATAATGCCAAAATCTGTGGCCTATTGGGCCTCTTGTAGGTGCTTGAGAAGTTACTGATGAATAGTTCCTCAAAGTCTAGCCAACAGTTTACACTCCCTGGCGGCAAGTTGTTAGCCAAACTCTCGCAGGTCCTTCCAACATCTGGGGCACATATCTTACTGCCCATCTAAAGTTTCCTATGGCGATCTTTACTACTGTTGCATAATCTATGAGCCAATCCTCTGGTTTGGTGCTACCATCGTAAGTCTTTGTCCCTCTAGCCAGCTGAAAGTTTGGTACTGGCGGTTCCCTCATGATCCGAGGTCCAAAGCATGACGGACCAGGAGGACCCTGCACCTCGATCATCTCCGTCCTATAAATTCTATCAAGCTTCAGTCTTGCATCATCCGGCTGCAAATTCCTGCTCCCCGGCCTTGACCCAATCACGTGGTGCTCCGGTCTTGCATTGTTGACCATAGCCAAGTAACCATCATTATACCTATCTTGATCCGGACGAGCATATTGCTACTGCATCACTTGGCCAACACTTCTCTCCTGCTGACGTGCGTATTGTTGTTGTTGTTGCCGTGGTGCATTTTGCCCTACTCCCACCGGATCACGTTGTCCAGCATTGCCGTTTCCAACGTTCCTTTGACCGGCATTGCCTTGGTCATGGTTACCTCGGCCAGCTTCGCCTCGGCTTGCGCTATGGCGATCCTCATCAACTTGCACTGCTTTTGCTTTTCTGACTCTCGTCGGGTCATAAGGGACCATCTGTTTGTCCTTTATTCCCGAGTTTACCACTTCCTCTCTCCTCGGTACATGACCTGGGGAATATGCTACTCCAGCGAATTTTTCCGGGTTATTTCTAGCCGAATGAACCACGTTTGATGCTCCGGGATGTGCCGGGTTTACCTTGTTCATTTCCTCATTCTGTTGGCGAGCCACCCTCAACAAATGATTTACTCTCTCCTATTGCCTCTCCCGGGCCTCTCCGGTTAAGCCTTCTAACTCGGATGCAGCTGCCTTTGCGGCCCTGAGGTTCTTTGCCGGAGTACTGTACCTCTCCAGCCCTCCTATTACTATAGTAGCTAACTGACCTGGCATGGGCTCATATTCCTTGTCAATCTCGGTAATTAGGTTTCTACCTCGGATTTTCACCGCATCTATGCGGTTTGCCTTAGCATATTCCCTCAAAGTGATGTTCAGTGACTGCTGTAACTCAGCTACTTTTTTCGCACCAGCTAGCATTTTCTGCCTAGTTTCCTCTAACTCAGCTTGCGCCTGAGCCGGATCTACCACAGGAGCTATTGGTGTTGCTAAACTATCTATTCCTTGATGCAGTACATTCTCTAGCCTCTCTAGTGGAGGGAATCTAGATCTTGCCTGCTTTGGCGTGACTTCCGGGTCTGGCGCTGGGTCCTTGCTTGCTCCTGCATCAGGCGCGGTCATCATGACCTCAACGCAGCTTGCGGGGCGAGTAATACGCGGGCCGCTAGCCATGCTGAGAGGTGGCTTGCCTCCCTCGACGACATGGCGCGGGTGAACCCATGACTCGGCCACACCGACATAGATCTTATGTGCGCCAAACTTGACGACGAGGTTGTTGCACGGAGGAGGGCGCATGCCAAAGCTTCCAGCATTGTCACTAACGTAATCCAGCGCTCCAAAACACTGGACCAGGCTAGAGACGATGCACTCGCCCATGCGGATGATGTTTCCCGTCTAGATTTTCACCCCTGCTAGTGCTGCTAGCCCCACGGTGGGTGCCAACTGTCGTGGTGGTGGCACGGCAGATGCCATGGATAGGCTAAAGATGGGCCAACGTATGCTAGAGGAATCCAAGGAGGGATAGTGCAGTGATTCCACACACACAAGTGTTTGTATTTCTTCTCTATCATGCTAGTTTACAGGTGCTCCTCAAGCTATTCGTGAGAAGGAGAATATGTCTCTTACCCCCCACAACTATGCTCTTGAGTTCTATCTTATACAGAAAAATTGATCGATCCCCTTCTATGGAGGCCCTGGTGCTCCTTATATAGGCGAGCCCAGGGTACAAAGTTTAGTGCATGCGTGGAGGCATATTCCCCAAATATGCCCTTTGATTAAAGCTAGATGCTTCTTTATTCGCTTTAAACGGCTCGTCCGGGCTTTCAATGAAACCCTCTGTGTGCCCCTTGTCTTTTGGCGTCACCAGACTTGGTTTACATCAGCCGGCTTCGCCCACGTCACCTTTGTCAGCCATGCCCCGCTGGTCCTCTCCTCTGCTCGCTTCGCTCACAGTGGGCAAAGGCCACCTTTTGACCAACGAGAGATTCCTTCCTTCTCTTAGAAGCCAAGCGGTAGCCCGGCTAGCTCCTGGCTAACTCGGCTACGAGGGTACCTGCACACAAGATATATTAAGTATAGCCGACATATATTTTATGCCGGCCGGGTAAGTTTCAGGTGAATACTCTCCGGGTCGGGTTACTCCGTAAGTCGGCCTGCCTTGAGGAGACGCGGCCAGCACTTGCTTTGACCGTGCCGTACCTCGGCTAACTCGGCCTCTATACCCCGGCGTGACCCTACCCAGGGATATCCCCCCAACAACCTTTCATTGTAAGCAAAGCTTTGCACAATGATTCCTACTATCTTATCGATGCATGGCCACAGGAAAATAACAAGGTGGACAGGTCCGGCAAGGAAACTAAGCGTCCGTGGAATGTAGCTCTACTCCGTCCATTTTACACCTACAAAAGAGGTGAATGTATCCGAGTTACTCATATGCCGGTATGTATGTGAAACTTCAGCACCCCGGGCAGAAACTCGGGGACTGCCTAATAATTTTCTTTTCTATATTTACTTTTTATATGTTAGCTGGCTTAAATTACTTGGACCTTAGCCGGATTAGTAATGTGTGAGCACCAAAAACCCAACTCTTTGACATTGTTGTTTTCCAACAAGAATTGGCTTCATGGCAAGCAAGAGAACAAGTTTGGAATTGCAAAGCACATGAAAAACGACCAAGGAAAAGAACTTAATTAAGCCGACATTTGGTATTTGGACTAACCATCTATTTAATTTATCTATCTTGCATTGGATTATTTTGAGCTAATCTCAAAGTTTCAAGTATTGTTGCGTCAATTTTTTGAACCTCGGACTCGTAAGTCAAAAAACCGAATCAAGGTAGACATGAGCCGAGTCATAAAATTGCGGGAACAAGAAAAGGAAAATCGGGGACTTCGCCCAAGTTAATCTTGCATTTAATAACTTAGTAGTAAAACATAACCAATTGTAGCAAAACAAACCATTGTGCATATATACAACTACACCCGGCATACCGGGGGTATGATGAATATCATTAAGTGTTTAATAGCTCATGGAGAAGCTACTAGAGCCGGATCATCAGTTGAAGGAGGAGGTACTTCGGCATCTATAGGCAGGGCACTAGTCCTAGCCTCGTCTTTGGGGCTAGCCTCCTCCTCCAGGTTTTCAGTGTCATCGCCCAGTTCGGAGGCGTCCTCTTCATCTTCTTCGTCCTATTCGCCATCCGAGACATAAGCGTCATCAACTGCATCGAGGTAGCTCGGACCGTTGTTCCAGCAATGGCAAAAGGCGTACTGGATAAGCTTGTTGGCACAGGCCTTGCGTCTGGCAATGCATTCCAGATCATTGGACCACCTTGATCCGGTGCACAGGCGATCTAGAAGATTGAGATCTAGCTCTTCATACCAAGAGAGAATGAAGTTCAGCACTGTATCAGCTCCGGCTAGTGCATTAGATTCCCGCCACAAGTTCAGCTGAGTTTCTGTCAGTTTTGCTATAAAAGCAGTGCTTCCTTTGGGAGTGGGCTCAGTGGGTAAGAGAGCATTGAACATCCGAATTGTTGCCGGCATGATGTATGCACCATAGTTCTTCACCAATTCCATAGGGGTAGCAAGGCTCACCAACAAGTCCTCCGTGTCATAAGGAACTGACTCAGTAGTAGGGTCGGCTGGGTTACCTCGCTGCGTGCGGGACTTGGCTACAGCAGCAGAAGCAAGGGGATCACTCTCTGGGAACTTTCCTACAAGCAAAACGAAAGATGTCAGTGAGGAAGGATGCTTGACCCGGGGAGACAAGAACCAAGGTGAAGAAAAAGAACTCACGTGAAATCTGGCAAACGATCCGAGTAAGCTCATTGTGTTCATTGGCATTCCTTGACTGGAGCTACTCATACTCAGTGATCACCGAATTAAGTTTGACGTCGGCCTCTTTCAGCAATTCATCGTCCTTGGCAATTTGAGTTTGCAAGCGCTCTTTTTCCTCGGAGAACTCCTGGTCAGCCTTATCCAGCTTGGATTTATGTAGATCCTTGAGCTTCTGGATTTCAGTGTTCAGCCGAGTAATCTCGTTGTCCTTGAGGCGCAGCTAAGCGATCTCATCGTCCTTTTTATTCAGCTTGGCCTGGTGCTTCCCTGCTTGTTCGAGAAAGTGATTCATCATGTTAGGGATGGGCACACAATATTGAAGTGTAACTGCAATAATGAGTTGACCCGGCAGAGCCGAGGTATAAATATCTGCCGAGTCAAGGAAAGAGTATACAGGGGCTAAGTGAACAAGATGAGTTACCCTGGATCTCAGCCAAATTCTTGCGCATGATGACATTCTCAGCCTCGGCCTCGGCTGCATAATTTGGATAATAAGTTAATATGGATAGCGAATAACTCGAGGGAACGATAATGGAAAGGTATCAAGCAAACAAATTACCCTTCTTCTGGTGATCAACCAACAGCTTGCCGTATCTGGCGCGAAGATCCTTGTATGAGTCCAGCAGACGGTGGAACTCAGCGGTACGACAGTTAGTGGTGATTTGAAACAAGCCAATGTTAGTTTAGAAAATGGAAAAAGGGATATTCGAAGTCTGCAAGATCCGGGCCAAGTGGAACTTAACCCGGCTCTAGGTGTGTGGATATTCGAAGTCTACAAGATCCGAGCCAAGTGGAACTTAACCCGGCTCTAGGTGTGTGGATATTCGAAGTCTACAAGATCCGGGCCAAGTGGAACTTAACTCGGCTCTAGGTGTGTGGATATTCGAAGTCTGTAAGATCCGGGCCAAGTGGAACTTAACCCGACTCTAGGTGTGTTGATATTCGAAGTCTATGGGATCTGGGCCAAGTGGAACTTAACCCGGCTCTAGGTATGTGGATATTTAAAAATGCTAAGGACTTACGCTAATTCTCTAAGAGCATCCGACCGAGTAATGAATTACTCCCTCAGAGGCTCGGAGACTAGTGGGTATATCTATAAGTGGTTGCATATATAAATGGAACAAAGGAAAAGGGCTTACCTCCATCATCTGGCCAGCAAGGGAGATGGCCTTGGTAGCGGAATTCATCTGAGCGCTGAACTCCGCCGGACCAAACCTCTCCGGCAGATCGTCCTACGGTTTATAAACTCAGTGCCATTCCAATTATTGACGTACTCAATGAGCGTCGGGCTGTAACTTTCCCTCTGGGCGACTGGCTTGTCACCAAGCCCTCGCGGACTAAGCAGCGGCTGGACTGGTATGCAAGGTCAGTTGCTTGCTTCTTTCAGATCCGACAATAGAAGGGCCAGAAGTTGAATCCTTGGCTGGCTCGGTGGCCTTCTTGCTTTTGCCGGAAGATTTCGGCTGCTACAGAAGATCTGAGGCTGCTACTCTGGATTGAGCTTGAGAAGCGGCAGAAATATGTCTTTGATAGACACAGTTGATCCAGAGGCAGCAGCTAGTGACTTCTTCTTGGAAGTTGGCTTGGCCGTGGCTGTTGCTGGTGCTGCTGGCGCTGGTGCAGATGCTGGTGCTGCTGGTGCTGGTCCAGATGCTGGTGCTACTGGTACTAGTGCTGCTAGTGCTACTGGTGTTGTTGGTCATGGTACTGCTGGTGCTGCTGGTGCTGATACTGGTGATAGGGGAGAAACCGGAACAAAAGAAGAAATTATCTGGGATGGTGCCGATGAAGCTAGCACCTCAGGGGTTGACGGTTGCAGTGGAGCAGAAAAGCTGGGGAGATCCGACATCGCCGTACCCTCGGCAGCTCCACTGCCCCCGCATCGATGTTGCCCTCCTCATGGTGAGGTGGGCTCTGATCTGGAGCTGCAGCGGAATCCTCTTGGATAGGACTCAAAGGACAAACATCATCGTCACGGGAGGGAGATGGGCCGCTCTAGATTGGACAGGAGATGCTGGGGCCACTCTAGGGAATGACCCTTGGAGCGCTATAGAAACATAGAACAACAAATCAAAGGGAGAAAGTAAGGCAAACGAAAGGCAAAAGCAAAAGGACCAAGACCCAGAAATGAGCAGGGAAGGAAAAGTGACTTACTCATCCGAGGTTGGGGGCTCCCGAGGTTTGGGAGTTCTCCAGATGGTGCTCTTGGCAGCAGGCTTGGCCGGACCCTTGACCCCGAATTTCTTCTTCCTCTTCTTGGGCGGAGGCGCCTCCGAAGCTACGGTCGAGGCTGCCAGACGCTTCTGGGAAGGGCAGGAGCCGGATCATCCATGGCAAGAGGAGGAACCTCATGGACTTGACCGGCCGGGTTAGCTGAAGATTCGGAGGTTACCGGAAACGCGTAAGAGATGGGCACCAGATCAAGTACCTCCATAACCTCAACAAGGAGTCATCGTCATCCAGCCAATCCCTTAAAGAAGAGGCATTACCAGAGGTTCGTTTGGTGCTGTCTAGAGTAGGCAAGAACCTCTCTGAGTCAGGCTCCTCCGCGTCCGACTCTGTGTGGTCTGCCACCCATTTGAGAGCCCGCTCCTTGCCTCCCTCAATTGTCTGCTAGAGAAACAACTGAGAGCAAAAGTACTAAATGGTATGTTAGGATGCTATCCGACATACCGCAAGACTCAGAAGAAGTACCAGGAGAAGAACATACCTTAGATGGCAAGTTGGCTCGGGTGAATGGTGCAAGCCCCCACTTCCACGCCTCGGAGAACTCCTTCTCTATCTTGAAAATGGCCTTAACCCGGTGGAACACCTTAGAGTTGTTAAGCTTGAAGGAGGAGGTCCGGTTAGGGTCAAGGGGTCGCTCAAATGACAGATCTTGTGGGAGCGTTTCTGCAAGGGGAGACCCGGCTGCGGACGAAAGTGATCATGACATCCTCGCTCCGCAGCCCCATCTTGACTAGCTCCTTGATCCGCTTATCGACCTGATTCGCCAGGTAACGAGGCTACTTCGGTATCTTTTCCCATAGAGAGGTACCTAGGACACCCATATTGAAGGGGAGCAGCCAGATTAGGTCTTCGTCCGAGTTGTTCCTTACATAGAAGAAGGTTTGAGCCCAGCCTTTGCAAGATTTAAGGCCGGTAACCTGGGGAAAGGCAGAGTTCTTGCAGGGAGATATTGAGGCTCCACCGCACTTGGTCAGATGTTTGTCGCCAGGTAGGATATGAGGATCCGGGATAACATTCTTGTGGAGGCCAAAGAACTTGATCCATAGTTCCTTGGAGGTCCAAAGGCCGACATATCCCTCTATGCTGGAGGCAAAAGAGGAAAGGGAAGTGATAGCATTGGTTGGAAGGTGGTGCAGATGAAGTTGATAAGTGGTAATGAAATCACAGAAAAAATAACTCACTGGGAGGCCGAAGCCGCGCTAGAAGTGAGACAAGAACACGACGAATTCGTCGGGATTTGGAGAGGGAGCTATCACCTGGGCGGCGAGGCGGCAGGTGACGCCCGCAGGGATGCGACGGGTCGCATACAACCAATCAAGGTTGTCCTAGCAGACGAACGCGCCCGCCCAACCACCACGCTCGTGAGCCTCTTCCTCCTCCTCCTCAGCAACAATGGAAGCCTCCTCCTCAGTCATGGCTAAATCGAGGTCTTCGAGGAAGTAATCTAAGAAGGAATAGCCGATGGTGGGAAACTTGGAGATGCAGGGCCCCGTGACAAAAATCTTGTGCGGAAGCGGTGACACGGTCACGAAGGAGCGGCAAGGCACGACGGTGGCGGTGCAATGCTAAAGTAGAAACAACAGCAGCAGCGGCGGCATCGCTATGGAGAAGAAGAGGGCAAAGGGCCAAGGGTGTGTGCGGAGTGGGGGAACTTCCCCAAGAGCCGCCCCTGCCCCCTATTTAACCGCACCTTAGAGGCGCGTAGTGGGATCGACTGTTGTGGCACAACCACAGGGTGTGGCCATATATTCTCCAAACCGACCAATCAGGCTCGTGCCACACCAAGGGCTACAAGGAGCAGGGGATCCAACGACGTTATGTTATGATACAGTTAACAAGGGGCTGCCGCGACGTGACGTGCATAGTAGTTATTCCTGACACTCAATACAGTAACCGGCGTAGTAAACTGGAGCGGCCCTTAAAATGAGGCAAACTGGAGCGTATGAGAGAAGGAAAGATAACTTGGATACATGAACAAAGACCCGGCCACTGAGGAATACCTCGGATTAGGTCAAGGGAACGTCAAGCCAATGTGACCGGGTTACGGAATAACCCGACCAAGAAAGTGCTGATCTCGATGATCGGAACCTGTTGTGGCCTTAACAGCTGAAGTTGCTAAGACCGCACCAGCTTCGGGGACTAATGTTGGGGGATACCCCTGGGTAGGGTCACACCGGGGTGTAAAGGCCGAGTTAGCCGAGGTACGACACGGTCAAAGCAAGTGCTGGCCGGGTCACCTCAAGGCAGGCCGACTTATGGAGTAACCCGACCAAGTGGGTGTTTGCCTAGCATTAACCCGGTCGGCATAAAATATATGCCAGCTATGTTAAAATGCCTTGTGTGCATGTATCCTCGTAGCCGGGCTAACTACATGCTAGCCGGGTTACCACTTGGCTTCCAAAAGAAGGAAGGAATCTCCCGCTGGTCAAAAGGTGGCCTCTGTCCACTATGGCATGAGCAAAGCAAGTAGAGGGAAGCACCAGCGGTGCGTGACCGACAAAGATGACGCGGGCTATGTCGGATGACGTAGTCTATGTCTGGTGATGCCAAAAGACAAGGAGCTCACAGAGAGTTACGTTCATAGTCCGGACTAGCCGTTTAAAGTGAATAAAGAGGCATCTAGCTTTAACCAAGGGGCATATTCGGGGAATATGCTCCCACGTATGCCCTAACTTTGTAACCTGGGCTCCCCTATATACGGAGCACTAGGGCCTCCATAGAAGGGGATCGATCATTTTCTCTGTCTAAGATAGAACTCTAGAGCACTGTAGTGGCGGGTAAGAGACCTAGTGTCCTTCTTACGAACAGCTCAAGGAGCCCTTGTATTCCTCTATTGATAGAGTGACAATACAAACACAAGCGTGTGGAATCACCACACTATCCCTCCCTAGATTCCTCTAGCATACATTGGCTCCATCTTTAGCCTATCCATGGCATCCGCCGTACCACCACCACGACATCTACAAAGGGCTCCCCTAAGCTCGTCTTCCCTCTTTTAACTGGGGCAAAACACGAGGTAACATAGAAAGAAATGGATCTTCTTGTACAACTGGTAGGTCATGTAAGCATCTATGGCTACATACTTCAGGTTTATATCAGACAACGACCACTCCTCCCAGAAATCGTGCCTTTCCATAGGGAAATCTGCCTTCATTCAGTTGTATGACTCATCGAGGATTCTAGTTGCGAGTGTAGCCATTCCATCCTTCCTAGAGCCCCCTATGTTCTTGACAAGACTCTGAATATCGATCCACTTGTGTGCAGGAATTGTAATTCACTCTTGAATTTTTTTCAAAAAATCAGTTGTATTGTCGACAGTGCAGAAAACAATTCCTTTTTCTACAAGGAACTAGCGCAGCGCTGGACAATTCTTGCCAGTCCTAAAAGTATGTAGTTTGTCATCACCAAAATTTGTAACTACAAATATTTTGTCAATGCAAGATCATCATCTGAATATAATTTTAAAATTTTTAGTAAATGCAAGATCAAGACTCTCAACATTGGCTTGTCATAATTTATTTGGTCCTAAATAAAATTCAGTGGTTGGAAGATAAGAAAATGGATAAATAACAAGAGGAGAAAACCCTAAAAGCGGTTAACTACAGAGAGCAGATCTACAAACCGAGAGAAGTGGTAGACAAGGACATGTTTCCTCATGGCCAGTTGAACGACGGCGACTTCATTCTCTTCATATGGGTTCTCCGCGGTGTACTCGAGGTCCAATCCCACAAACGTGTCCTTGTCTTTCTCAAGCCATCCTCGTACATCCTCAGGACTCGCGCCACTTTCTCCTCCTTGTTGGTGTAGACGACGTCTATCTTCTTATTGTCATGGGCAATGAAGCTTATCTCTAGAGTGCGACGACCTTACATGGCGGAAATGAGAAGATGGAAAGAAGATAGATGACAGGTCGAAGAATAGTGGTTTCTGCGAGACAGAGGAACGGTGGAACCGTCAATGCGTTTCTAAGGTAGTAGTTAACGACGGGGACGGAAGTCCAATGGAGAGACGCATGGCGGTGGCCGTTCCAGCTTCTGAGTAAACAAAAAATAATAATAACGAGGATATATGTGCCCTATTTTGTCACGTCAATATACTGGATCGGTCATGTTGTCCTATCCACTACGCCAGCGCTGTAAGCCTATGTGATAGCCACCATGCCTAAGCGATGGGAGCGACATAGCGGCGAAAACTGACAGGGGGCAACTTGACGGGCATTAGCCTAATATTTTGTATTGAAACGTAAAGTTCAATTCGTGCCGAAAAAGACCCTCTGAGTATTTGGCGCACTAACTGTGGTCATCGTGGCTGATTACAGGCAACTTGGGTACCACGTTTCCTGGGCGCCTCAACTTTCGGGCCGCAAAATGATATTCTCTCGGCTAGGGCGTACCCTATCCTCGTCCGGGACCTCCGCAACATGCGGCACCCACGATCTCCTCCTCGAGAAGAGCACGGGCTAGCATGGGCCCTATGGTTCTCTCCTCGAGAGGCTTATGGGGTGGCTCGTGAGGCACTTCCCTCCGACAGCCCAAAATTTCTAGGACCTAAAGTGTCGAGCTCCGAACTTATGACCCATTCCTCGGCCGCAAGTTACCTGACCCACGGTTCATGTCGGCTCGTGAGGCACTTCCCTCTGGCGGCCTTAAATTGCCAGGGCCTAAAGTGTCGAGCTCTGACCTCACCCACGGTCCCTGGCACAAGAAAAACACCGCAATGATATCACGCGAGGCCTGGCTATCCACGGCTTGAGCTCCTAAGGGCCTAAAGTGTCAAGCTCTAAACTCGTGACTCGTTCCTCGGTCACAAGTCACCTCACCCATGGTTACTAACTAAAACAAACGCATACACACCTCGCAACGATGGCTCATGAGGCGGTGTTCCTCCGTGGCCCGAGCTCTCCAGGACCTAAAGCGGCGAGCTCTGAAATTAAGGCCCGGCCCTCGGCTGTAAGTTACCTCACCCACGGTTCCTGGCTCTCAACGGATCAAAAATCCTTATGCTAACGAGACAGCCACCTCCTCGAGAGGACGACAGGATGGCTCACGAGACACCAGCTCCTCTTGCTTGTCAAGGAAGCCTAGGGTCTCAGAAGGCAGAGCTCTGAACTTGCCACTCAATCATAGTGGCGAGTTATCTCAACCGCATGTGCGGATGCCCCCCGACGTACATAAACCCTCGGACATCCCCTCGGGAAACCAAGTAGAAGGATGAGTCCCCTGACAAGAACACAGACGAGTACGCGCCGCAAAAGAAACATCAAGTTCGATACACAGTTGCTACGCCAGTACACATTAAACAGATTACAGTCAAGAGGGCCTCTCAGGCAAATGGATCCGAAGTGCTGTCTCCTAGAGATGGCTCGTGACTCCCCCTGGCATCAGGAGAGATAGGCAGGGAACCTCCATCTTTGTTGCCGAGGGACTCAGCAGCCTTAGAGCCCTCATCGTCTTTGACCAACAAGAAGACCGAGAGAAATTCATCGACACGTTCCTCCACGAGCTGGTTGAACCGCGCAATCTCACTGGGCGGGGTCCTCGTCGGGTGTGTCACCTTCTCCAGGAGCACCCCCCCCCCCATGGGAAGTTGGCGTCATGCTGGTAGAGGACACAAAGAACATGGGTAGCCATGACCCGCATCATCTTATGGCACTCACCTAAGTGATACCTATGGTAAAGCTCGCCCCCTCCCTCCAGTTCTGTGGTGATCCGGTCAAAGAGCGTTAGGAAAGCGCCATCTGTGCTGGCATCGGCAAGGGGCCGATATAGAAATAGGTCACCCCAAAATCCCACAGAGTGGTGGCCGTGCGCTGGACAAGTGCCCGGTACATCTTTCACCTCTCCTTCTCTAGCACCTGGAGGTCTCTCTCCACCTGGTCGCAAAGATTCCAACATTTCTAGAGCTCCTAGAAAGAACATGGGTTGCCATGACCCGCATCATCTTATGGCACTCACCTAAGTGATACCTATGGTAAAGCTCGGCCCCTCCCTCCAGTTCAGTGGTGATCCGGTCAAAGAGCGTCAGGAAAGCGCCATCTGTGCTGGCATCGCCAAGGGGCCGATATAGAAATAGGTCACCCCAAAATCCCACAGAGTGGTGGCCGCGCGCTGGACAAGCGCCCGGTACATCTTTCACCTCTCCTTCTCTAGCACCTGGAGGTCTCTCTCCACCTGGTCGCAAAGATTCCAACATTTCTAGAGCTCCTAGTGGGCGGCTTGTAGCTCATTCAAGGCACCCTGGTCGGCAAGAGCCTGGGCCAGGTGCTCCTCCGCTGAACGAAGAGAAGCCTGCAGCTCCTCTCGCCTCTCCACAAAGTAGGCCTCATGGAGTTTGAATTTCCGTTGCCATTTCACCCGACAGGCCTAGCGAAGCAGCGAGAGCACCACCTCATTGTATTTCTTCATCTGCTCCAGCTCTATAGTGAACTTGCCGTAGTATCGACGGACGTGATCGCCGGTGTTCATGCTGCGACTGCTAACATCAAGCACACACTCCTCGAGCTTCTGCTGGACCATCCCTAGATAGGACTCAAACGCCTCCAGACAGCTCCTCTCGAGCTGAGCTTCGTCCTTGCAAAGCCGGACTGCTTCTTCGCGGAGGGCCACGTCCTGCTCCCTATGGGAGACTCTACGGCAATCTTCTTCAACTTCCCGCTTGGAGAAGGCAAGTGCGTGGTCATGCATAGAGAAGTCATGGGTGACACCAGCCAGGCCTTTGGGGTAGGCCTTGGTAGGCAGGGCACGTCCACCGGCCGCTGCGGAGGTCGCCACAGCCTCGCGAGGCGACTCCACAATGGGTCAGCCTCCCCTAGAGCTCGTCGCCTCGCCACGGGCTCCCCTCTGTTCCTGGGCCTGACCGAGGGTGGCCCACTCCAGGTGAAGGCGATGCCACGCCGCAGCCAGGCGATGCTCCTCCGCAGCGATATCGGCAAGGATCCGGTCGAGCTCGGAGCGGGCAGTTGTGACGTTGCCCTGTAGACGCCCCAACCAGCCAGAGGAACCTCCCTTGGGCGGTAGGAAGGCCAGCATGCTCGGCCCCGCTGCATCAGGAGCTCAGGGGGTTGCCTCCGGAAAACTCCCCCCAGTGGTCATGGGCCGGCGATAGAGTCACGGCTTGCGCTCCCTGATGTCTACGCACTTCTATTCTTGTAGACAGTTGTTGGGCCTCCAAGTGCAGAGGTTTGTATAACAGCAGCAAGTTTTCCCTTAAGTGGATCACCCAAGGTTTATCGAACCCAGGGAGGAAGTGATCAAAGGTATCTCCTCTAAAGCAACCCTGCAATCAAGATACAAGAAGTCTCTTGTGTCCCCAACACACCCAATACACTTGTCAGGTGTATAGATGCACTAGTTCGGCGAAGACATAGTGAAACACAAGTGGTATAGATAATTATAAGTGGTAACGGTGATAGAAAATAGCTTGATGGCGTGGAAAAGACTAAAGGCAAACTGAAATAAAGAAGGAAGCAAGCAAACATGTAACAGATCTAGTAGCAAATGGTATTTCAATGCTTAGAAACAAGGCCTAGGGATCATACTTTCACTAGTGAACACTCTCATATAAATATATCATCTTCATGATACTACGCTGAACTACTCTCCGGTTGAACACTCTAATCGATGGTAGAGCTATAATAGCACACCTCAAAGTAAGCCTTTCCCATCTAGAAAAGCCCACACTGTCACCTTGAGTACTAGATGAGTCCAACAAACACCACAATTTCATAAAGATATCCAACTCCATATATAAATCATAACAAGTATTTGTAATCTCTAGCCTAAGTGCCACCATGGTGAGCACGCTGTCACTTTCACACACCTGGGGAGAGCAGAGATCTAATAAAGCACTTGAGTAGCAAGGTAGATCTACTAGATTACAAAGCTCATGACCACAACAAGATCATGCATAGATAGAGAGATGAACACATAGCTACCGGTAGAACCCTTAGCCTCGAAGGAGAACTACTCCCTCCTCATCATGGGAATCAGCAACGGTGATGGAGATGGTGGTGGAGATCGATGGAGATGGCTCCGGGGGCACTTCCCCGTCGGCAGTCTTGAATAGAGACTTTATGTCCCCGAATCTCCCCTTGATTGGCGTGGCACATGGAACATTCGTGGCTGGAGGCAGGACGATTTAGGGTTTTGGCTTTGGGAGGCTTCTTATAGGCCAAAGGGCAAGGCCGGTGGAGTGCCAGGGGTCCCACACCACCTGGTGGCGCGGGTAGGGCTAGCCCGCGCCTGGGGGGTGGCCAGGCCCTGGCCCTCCTCCATCTCGTATTGTGGCTCC
Source organism: Avena insularis (assembly GCA_023614405.1). Lineage (NCBI taxonomy): Eukaryota > Viridiplantae > Streptophyta > Magnoliopsida > Poales > Poaceae > Avena > Avena insularis. The sequence continues at coordinate 549,297,133 of CM042690.1, forward strand.
GTGAGTCTTCCGGTAAAATAGGAACTTTGGCTTTTCTCCCGTCCAATTCTGAGAATATTCATTTTCTGACTTCCTGGAACCAAAAACAGCAGAAAATAGGCAACTGGCACTGTGGCATCTTGTTAATAGGTTAGTCCAAGAAATCATATGAAAAGTACTCCAAAGTTGGAACAAAACACAAGAAAGTGGATAAAACCAAGCATGGAACATCAAAAATTATAGATACATTTGCAATGTATCAACATCCCCAAGCTTAACTCCTGCTCGTCCTCGAGTAGGTAAGTGATAAAAAAGAAAGAATAATTTTTGAGGTGACATGCACCATCAAAGACTTGATCAAAGTATTTGCAAAATATTCAAAGCTGGGATCATAGTACTTCAATCATAACATGAAAGACAAAGTTCTAGCAATAAGCAAAGAAACTATGATGAAACATGAAAAGGCACAAACAAAAGAATCATGAATAACATGCTTTGCAAGACGTTTGTTTGTTTCACATAAAGAAAACATAGCATAGTGGCATTCAGCATGTCCCTCAATAGTAGCAAATATAAATGCATAGGACACCTTCAAAGTTCATAAGAGTGACTAGATACAATAGTTTAAAACAAGCAATATCAAAGTATGCATCAATCAACTAGTCTTGGGACAATGCACATAGAACTAAGAATGGCCACTATGCTCTCAAAGTAGGTTCATAAAGGTAGAAGGTGGAGACTCAATATAAAAGTGGAAGAAAGGCCTTCATAGAAGGAAGCAGAGATTCAAGTTTCATAAAGAGCTTCCAAAAATTATGGTACTTATTAGCTTTTAGCTCTCATTGCCCCTATCATAAGCATCTTGAAGTGATTAAGGTTAAAGTGAACAAACTATGGTGTACATGCTTGACGAAGTATAGTCAGAAATCTCATGTCCCTTGTATACGAGGGCCGCTCCTCATGCTACTCAAGTGTAGTCACCGGTAAGTTCTTGTCATCGTAAGTACATGTGTATCATAGAGAACCACCAACGGGGTACCCCTTGCCCGATGATATGGAAGGATCCCCATATCAAAATGACAAGGCAAGCAGACAACGAGCATCTCAGCATTCTTCTTATTTACCATGGGAATATGGTGCTTTTTTCTCTCTTTCCTATTTTCATAATATCTCTTTTTTTTCTCTTTTCTCTCTTTTTTTCTCAATATGGGACTCTTTTTTTTATAAGAAGAATGCTTCATAGACAACTCATTATGGTTACGCTGCAGGTTTCCACCATGTCAGCATGGATTAGACCAGCAGCCCAGGCGTTTCTCTAACACATATACATAACTCCATGGACTTACAAGCACCCCTTTCATTTCACACAGACGACATCCATATACAAAAGAGCATGATATCAACTAGGTACAAGTACCAAGTGCAATGTTGAAAGCGTTCCCCATGAAAGCATGGTTCTGCTAATTCCCAATAATAAGTGCAAGCATATAAAACATAGACGACACAATGGTTCAAGTTTATTAAGTGCAAGAAAAGTAAAGTGTGCCATCAAGTTCATGAGAGCTTTAATCACTAGTTTTCTCATAACAAGTTTAATTCGGAAGGTAAACAAAAGAATGAATATACTTGGAATAGCATAAGCTAATAGGTAGGTATGGTGGACTCTTTGGAATAACTTGGTTTAGGGAGTTGGATGCATGAGTGGAACTCATACTTGGTTGTGGAGGCTAGCAAAAGACTGGGAGCGACAAACTAAGAGAGCAGTAATGGCCATAATCATGCAGAGCGACAAAACATCATTGATCAAAGCATAAAGTGATACTAGAAGTTGAAAACTAAAGGATCATAAAGGCTATGGTGACTTGAGATAGTCATAACATGGTGTGAGCATGTGCCAAGTCAACCCAAATAAAGCATCAAAGGAGAATACCACTATACTATGCTTTAATATGCTAAAACAACGCATGATTCATCCAAGGCACATTAAGCAATATAATTTTTTTATAACAAGTCATGCTACACCAAAGAATACTAAGCATAAAGCCAAAACAATATCAAGCATGGCATGACAAAGCACAGGACACAGTCAAAAACGAGCTCTTTTTACCACATAAGTATGAACTTTCCTACTCTTTGGCAAACCAAACCAAACTATTTGCAAACCAATGTATGAAAGAGGGGGTCCAACCAATTTATTCAGAAAACTAAGCAAACCAAGCAAACTAAAAACCAAAACAAAAACGAAAAAGAAGACGCTCCAAGAACAACACAACTGTGCGTGAAACAATAAAAATGAAGCGTTTGGAAGAAACCTGTAATTTTTATTGATGAAGAAGGGGATGCCTTGGGAATCCCCAAGCTTTGACACTTGTACTTCTTGGATATTTCTTGGGGTGACACGCGTGGCATCCCCAAGCTTGAGATTTAGTCCATTCTTCATCTCATTACTCATTCCTTCCATACACCTAAAATTTTTCCCTCATACAAAACTTCACACAATCTTTATTAGCAATATTAGTGCACTCAAGATAATAAGTATTTGGGTTCAGTTTCAACACCAATAAAACTTCCATTAGAACACTATCTACTGAAGCTTTCCTCAAAAAGCTCAATTCCCTAAAAGAACTCAAAAAGGAACCAACAAGAAGCAAATGCACAAAATGGCAGAAATCTGTCAAAACAGACCAGCAGGTAAAGACGATTTTTTTCGAAGACCTTCTGTTGCTCAAATCAAAAAGTGTTGAACTAACTAAAGTTAGATAACAACCTGGGGAAGAATCACAAAAATTCACGCCTTAAAAAGACGTTCAGAGATTTTACACGAATTTTTACGGTGAAGCATAGAAATCTGTTTCGGGACAGCAACTTTCCCAATCATTACTTCTCTCTCATTAGAGGTTACTCTTGGCACAAAAAGCAAATAAAAAGGATAAGGAGCGGTTATTACAGAGGTAATAACTTCCAAGACTCATCTAAAACTCTTGGGTTATCTCCCAACAAGTACTATTGTTTAACGCCTTTAAGTTAGGCATGATAGTTTGAGAAGATGCCCACATAAGAAATATGAATTGAAGTAAAAGAGAGCATCAAGAAGCAAATTCAAAGCACATTTAAGTTTAACCCACTTCCTATGCATAGGAATCTTGTAAAGGAACAAGTCATGAAAACACAAAGCAACAAGCATAGGAAAGCAAAACAAGTGCAACTTCAAGACTTTCAACATTAAGAGGGGAAACTTAATAATGTTGAGATACATAAGACCATGTTTCCCTCTCTCATAATAACTTTCAGTAGCATCATGAATAAAATTGACAATATAACTATCACAAGAAACATTCTTATCATGAGCCACATGCATAAAAGAATTAATACTCTCCACATAAACATAGTCATTCTTATTAATCACAGTGGGAGCAAATTCAACAAAATAGCTATCAATATTATTCTCATCACCATAATCATCAAATATAGGAGGCATATTGTAATCATAATTAATTTTCTCCTCAATAGTAGGTGGACTGAAAATATCATATTCATCATTGTAATCATCATATATTGTAGGTATAGTATCATCAAAGTAAATTTTCTCCTCCATGCTTGGGGGACTAAAAAGATCATCTTCATAAAGGCAAGCTTCCCCAAGCTTAGGCTTTTCCATATCATGAGCAATAAAGGTGTTCAAAGAATTCATACTAATAACATTGCTATTAGCATGCAAATAAAGCTCCATGGGTTTTTTAATTTTCTCTTCAAACACTTCATGTCCTAACTCAAGATAAATACTATAAAGCTCTCTAATTTTTTTGTTGTTTTCCATTACCTAACTAGTGAAAACAAGAAACAAAAAGACAAAATTGCAGAATCTAAAGGAAATAACTTTGAGACTCACACCAGAAAATAGGCGGTTGCCGTGGGAGGTTCTTCTTCTTTAATCCTCCAGTGTGAATACCTTTTACCTTACCTCCCCAGCAACGGCACCAAAAAATAGCTTGATGTCTACGCACTTCTATTCTTGTAGACAGTTGTTGGGCCTCCAAGTGCAGAGGTTTGTAGAACAGCAGCAAGTTTTCCGTTAAGTGGATCACCCAAGGTTTATCGAACTCAGGGAGGAAGTGGTCAAAGGTATCTCCTCTCAAGCAACCCTGCAATCAAGATACAAGAAGTCTCTTGTGTCCCCAACACACCCAATACACTTGTCAGGTGTATAGATGCACTAGTTCGGCGAAGAGATAGTGAAATACAAGTGGTATAGATAATTATAAGTGGTAACGGTGATAGAAAATAGCTTGATGGCATGGAAAAGACTAAAGGCAAACTGAAATAAAGAAGGAAGCAAGCGAACATGTAACAGATATAGTAGCAAACAGTGTTTCAATGCTTAGAAACAAGGCCTAGGGATCATACTTTCACTAGTGAACACTCTCATATAAATATATCATCTTCATGATACTACGCTGAACTACTCTCCGGTTGAACACTCTAATCGATGGTAGGCCTATAACAGCACACCTCAAAGTAAGCCTTTCCCATCTAGAAAACCCCACACTGTCACCTTGAGTATTAGATGAGTCCAACAAACACCACAATTTCATAAAGATATCCAACTCCAAATATAACTCATAACAAGTATTTGTAATCTCTAGCCTAAGTGCCACCATGGTGAGTACGCTGTCACTTTCACACACATGGGGAGAGCAGAGATCTAATAAAGCACTTGAGTAGCAAGGTAGATCTACTAGATTACAAAGCTCATGACCACAACAAGATCATGCATAGATAGAGAGATGAACACATAGCTACCGGTAGAACCCTTAACCTCGAAGGAGAACTACTCCCTCCTCATCATGGGAATCAGCAACGGTGATGGAGATGGTGGTGGAGATCGATGGAGATAGCTCCGGGGGCACTTCCCTGTCCTGGCAGGGTGCCGGAACAGAGACTTTATGTCCCCCTAATCTCCCCTTCGGTGGCAGCGGCGCTGCGGAACTTTTCGTGGCTGGAGGCAGCACGATTTAGGGTTTTGGCTTCGGGAGGCTTCTTATAGGCCAAAGGGCAAGGTCGGTGGAGTGCCAGGGGGCCCAGACCACCTGGTGGTGCGGGTAGGGCTAGCCCGCGCCTGGGGGGGTGTGGCCAGGCCATGGCCCTCCTCCGTCTCGTATTCTAGCTCCAAGAGTCTTCCGGTAAAATAGGAACTTTGGCTTTTGTCCCGTCCAATTCTGAGAATATTCATTTTCTGACTTCCTGGAACCAAAAACAGCAGAAAACAGGCAACTGGCACTGTGGCATCTTGTTAATAGGTTAGACCAAGAAATCATATGAAAAGTACTCCAAAGTTGGAATAAAACACAAGAAAGTGGATAAAACCAAGCATGGAACATCAAAAATTATAGATACATTTGCAATGTATCACTCCCACAGGGTCATCCTAGAGGAGGGCCTTGCCGTCTCTCGTGGCCACGTCCAGGCCAACAAAGTCCCTGTCAGCCTGGTTGCCCCTCTCTACAGCCTGCTCCCGGGTAGGTGGGGAGGCGGAGCGACCAGCAGCACATCCTGCCACGTCTCCTGAGTCGGTCCTCGCCACCTTTGCCTTCCCTCTCCCCTCACATTTGCATCAGCAAAGTGGGGTGATGAAATAGAGAGAAGAGACTGAAGGATAAGGGAGACTTCGTGAGAGTGTCGCACCTCTTTGCTTCTTCATCCACCAACGACTAGTTAGCCCTCCTCGCACCAGGAGGGAGAAAGGTGCTGCCACCACCTCACCTAAGGTGCCTCCCGACTGCCAGCATTGGCGGCAGGGAAATTGACGGTTCGGGCTCGGCCTGCTTCCCGTAGACGCCTCGGCTGGAGGCGCCACCAGATTTGGTGTAGGGGAGGTCCTAGGCGACCTCCTCCCCCTATGAAGATGACGTGCTGGTGATCAGCCTTGCGCGTCACACGCACCGGGCGGCTCGGGGGTGTGGCTTGGTCCCTCCTCCTCGTTATCCAGCTCGACCAAGGGGCACACCCCCTTGGCATCAAAGGTGGGGAGGCCCATGAGAGTGACATTCGCGTCACCAACCGATTATAGGGGGTGCACGCCCGGGGGAAGCTTCGCCACAGCATCCGTGCCAAGGAGCAGCACCATGAGAACGAACATGGTATCCTCGGCACGGAGCCCCTCGAGAGCCAGATCGCATCACGCTTCGGCGACACGGCCCACACAGGCCTTCTATGCTCCTGAAGAGGGGTTATCTGTTGCCGCAAGAACTTCCTCACTCCCTTCACGCCGGACAAGCCTTTGCTTCTTAGGTACTCCACGCGCCTTGCGAGAGGCCCGGAGTGCATACAGGCAGCCGCCTCACGAGACCAGCCCGAATTCTCTATCGCCGCCCCTGTGGGGGCGTGAATTGGTGGCCAGGCCCGGCCTGCATCCACCAAGATCCAGTTGCGGCAGAACTATGACACCGTGTCAAGGACAGAGATAGGCAAGAAGTCTCCCTCCTCCCCGGCAAAGAATCCAACTCTTCCAAGAATGTCACCTGGAGCGAGGACGTGCAAGCTGTAGAAGTGCCAGAACAACACCAAGGACGGTGCCACCCCTATGAAGGCCTCACACTAGAACGCAAAGGCAGTCAGGATGGTCACGCTCCGCGGGTGGAGGTGGAGCAGTTGGATGCAGTAATGTTCCAGGACAGCCACGAGAAAAGGGGAAAACGACAGGACAAGGCTAGCGGCGAGGGAGTGGGCGAAAACAGGGGCTGCGATGGCGACCCACCCGCTTCCCCCTATGTTGGCACACCACATGCGTGAGGCACCCCACTCGTACGAATCGGAGGCCATCAACTTCTAGACCTTGTCTAGCCCCTCCTTGTTGAGGATCACCGACAGCGGCAAGGCTCCCACAATCGACGGGGGAAAGCTCGGTGCATCGGAGGCAGGGTGCGCTCTCTTGAGTGCCATTGTGGATGTTGTGGGAGAGGAGGAGGCAGCATCGCATAGAGTTCTGTTGGATTAGAAGCGAAGGAAGGCGGAAGATGGCAAGTCCCTCAGAGATTTGGGGTTTTCTTGTGGGCAGCTCGACCCACCAAGCCTAAGTAGTGGAAGTGACGTTTCCCACACCCGGGGAGCACACGACCTGTGTGGACATGTGGAAGTCGCAGGTGGAGACATCGGAAGTTCACGCTATGCCGTGACTGTTCGAGGGGCTGGCTCCACTGGGTCCCTTTACTTCCTCGCCCTTTTGTCAGTGGCGTGCAAGACAAGCGACCAGGGGCTACTGTCGAACTATTGCTACCTGGGGTACCACATCCCAACAATTCGTCAGGCCCAACGGGAGCACCCTCTCGAGGGCGCTCAAGGGGAGCAAGTCTCCAGAGGGGGGAAGAAGCCTGACTCCTCTACAAATGCTCGGAGTGGTAACGACTGGGTGGCGAGGCCTCCCAGCAAGGCCTCAAGTGGGGAACCTCACCAGGCCCAAGCGTGCCTAGGAAGAAGGCGCCCCAACGGTCAGTCCAAGCGGTGACCAGTGCACCCGAAGAAAGCGAGGCACGCAGGGGTAGTGGGATGATCCAAGACGAAGGCATCTCCTGACACAGCCATTTTGGTGCAAGGAGACCAGGATGGAGATGTAAAGTGGAGGCGCAGACCGACCACCCCCTGACATCGCAACCACTCGACGGTTGCAAGAACACAAGCCAGGACCTGATCTATTGGCGGGAATGTGGTGACCCTTCCCGCCCAAGAACTGGGGGAAGAGGCCCAACGTTGCCCCATATAAGGAGATCTCCTCCTACCTTGTAGGGGGATGGATCCCAGAGATCTGAAACCCTAGACTTTCATCCACCAGTGTAACCTCGTGAGGCAAGCGAGCAATACAACAAAGCAGGAGTAGGCGCTTTACCTCCTCACGAGGATCCCGAACCTGGGTAAAAAACCCATGTGTCTACTCTCTATCGTGCATCCTCTTCACGACCGTACCATCACCGAACACCTTCGGAATTGCATGTTCGGCACCCTCACGAACCAAGGGATTGTTGGACCCTAGTTCCTTCACGGGACAAATCCCTGACAAACCCTGGCCTATCTCCATCCATTGATTCAACCACAATAGAAAGTAAACTAGATTGGTCCGGTAAAAAGGGTAAAATCAAAAAAAACAAAGTCTTGTAGATGTGTCCGTATTTTTATTCCTATTAGCGTTGTTTCCCAAGTATTCGATAAACCTTGGTCTACTAGGGAAAATCTATTATATTGTCAGAGATTTGTCCCATGAAGGAACTAGGGTCCAACGATCCCTTGGGTCGTGAGGGTGCTCAACACGCGGTTCCGAAGGAACTCAGCAACGATGGCGACGACAGAGCAAGCACACAGCAGAGAGGTGACACCGGTTTTTTACCTAGGTTTGGGACCCTCGCGAGGAGTTAAAGCCCCTGCTCCTTTGTTTTATTGCTCGCGTGCTTCGCAAGGGTTCAATGGAGGATGAAAGTCTAGGGTTTTAGGTATCAAGGACCGATACCTTCCAAGGTAGGAGAAGGGATATTTATATAGGGCGGTGTCGGGCCTCTTCCTCCGATCCATGTGTGGGAATGGTCACCACAGTGCCATTCCCCGAGGTCCTGGTCTACAGGGCTGATTTTTGGTGGGCCGAGTCTTGGATGTCGGGCGCTTCTCCATCCGCTGGTAAAGTGGCCTTCCTTTTCCTTGTTTGTCCTTGTACAGCGCTGCCCACTATCTCTCTTGCACCTAATCGGCAAGGTGGTGTGCCTGCCACGCTGAGTTCATCTGTCCTTCTGCTTCAGAAAAATAGGGCGGACCGGACCTTCCTTTACCGAGGCGAATGAAGGGAGCAGAGTGACTATGCCCCTTGTCGGGACCTGCCCTACCTGCTGGCCGCCTGTGAAGTTTGTGATAATCCCTGGAATGTGCTCTAGGGCATCCGAAGTTGGGTTCTGTGGTGGTGCCTCCGGGGGAGAGTCCCCCTTGGGAGAGTGTCCCCTCATGAAATGGACCCTCACGGGGGTTCACCCGGCGACGCTTGTCTCCGGAGGTATTGAAGCCTCTCGAAGGCTCATCACTTTGAAGAGCTAGGGACTACTAACCGTCTGGACGTGGCACCCCGGTTGCCAGGGCCTCAACGGTAGCCCCCGGGCGCTTGTCTTGCATGTGTCCCCTAATGGGCTCAAAGGGGCAAGCGCCCTAGGACAGTTGGTGGTCCCTAGTGCCTGCTCGGTCAACATGGACTTGCCATGCCCTCATCCTGACCGTGGATTTGAAGAGTTCATGAGTTCTTAACCGTGAATCTTCGGCACATCGCCTCCACCACAGGTGTTGTCCCATGATGTGAAGGCACGTGGGGCCTTGCAGTTATACCACGTGCCCTAGTCAGCAATACGTCTTTTCAACTGGCCCCATTTATATCAGGGCGTGGGCATGTGATCTCCTCACCCAAGCATCCATTCCCTCTCAGTTCCACTACATGTCCGTGCGAAGGCCCCATCCTCCTTGATGGCATCCCCTTCTCTCCTGATCATCGTGACGGGCGAGGCCGCCATGGTCACGGGCCAGTGTTCTCTTGCCTTCATTTCACCTGAGGCTGAGGTGGCTCCCCCGTGAAGCACAGCCATGGATTCCCGCGTGGGAGCACGAGAGGGAGGCATGCGGGTCGAGGCTCCGGTGAGACATGGGCGTGGCCTCCCCGCGGGAGAAGTCATGGCTGCTGCAGGGGCACGGTGGAAGGTCTAGTGCTGAGCCAGAGCCTCCAGTGCTAGTCGTCGCCTCCGGTGGTGATCGATATAGAAGATGACCCCGAGCCTTCCTGGGTGATCGACTTCTTCGTTATTCTCGGGAGCTCTAACTGGTTCGTCAAAGTGGGGATCCCTTCATGCTTCGCCCTTGGGGTCATGGCGGATCTTATGGAGGAGGTGGAGTTGCGGCACTCCGGCAGGCATGAGAGGTGGCGGGTGAGTGTCAAGACCCTTCTGCCTAACGAGATGTACCTCTATGATGGCTACAACCAATTCCTCATTGTTCACCGCATCCGGTGTGGCTCCGTGCTACGGTTTTGCTATGCCAATAGAGGGGACTTCTCCATCTATGTGTTTGACACCATGCTATGTCGGGTCGCCTACCCGAAGCACTTCCCTTGAGGAGACGAGTCAGGGTCCGTGCCGCATCCGTCGTTGTGCCCATGAGGCCTCGGGTCTTTTGGTAGCTTAGGTGTAGCATCCTTTAGTATCATGTTTCCCCGCCGGGTTTGTAAGGAAGAATTGTCATGGATGTCTATAAGTGGATCTTCGCTCTTGTTACTTCTCATTTTGAATGTTTTTGTTGTGATGCTTGGAGTTTGGGTGTTCATGGCGCGGAGCCGGTCGGCAAAGCTGGCAAAGGCCAACGGGCCTTGCACGCCTCCCTATGAACCTGCATGTGGTTTGGAGTCAGGAGCCGAGGCCTCGCGAGGGGGCATGTGGAGGCTGCGCTCAGTCAAGTGACCTCCAGAAGTGGCGTCAGGAGATAGTATCCTCGTCGGGCGCCTCTAGCCGGTGGTCCTGCTTGCTATATCGGGGATCATGTGTGGTAATTCATGAGGAGCCTATGCGTGTCTCTAGTCCCGGCAGCTTGGGTGGTGCTACCCTCTAGAGGCTTACATGTGTTGTTACCTCAAGCCTCATGGGGGCACACCGTTGCACGTTGGTAAAGCGACTTGTCGTTGGGCCCTCTCTGGGCCGCCAGTCCGGCGATCAAGGCTCCATAGAGTTTTGCCTCATGGACCCTTCGTGGAGCCTCGCGAGGAGGTGAATATAATTTTGTGGCCCGAAAGTTAAGATGTCAAGGCAAAGCGGTACCCAAGTTGCTTGTAATCGGCCCTGTTGCCCATAGTTGGCGTGCCAATTACTCAGAGGATCTTTTTCGACACGAATTCAACTTAGCGTCTGAATACAAAATATCAGGCTAACGCTCATCAAGTTGGGCCCCTCGTGTCAGTTTTTGTCGTTATGTCGCTGCCATCATGGAGGTGTCGTAATCCCTCTGCCCCAATCTTAAGGCCTACAATTTTGTTGAAAAGTCAAGGCGCTTGCCACCTTGCAGGGCTGGTGTAACACCCCTGGGATCAGGGTTAAACAAATCCAGACCTTAGCCTGACATAATCTTAACCTAGACCTCGAGGATATCTAGTGAGAAATCGGTAATACAACAGTAACCCTGCGACACAAAAATTATTACAGCAAGCTCATAAATGAGTGAAGAACCAAAATATCACAAGCAGAGGTCACTAACCTCAAACATCAAACAACGAAAGGCAAATTATGCTATTAAGTATAGCAAACTTAACAAATGGCCAAAGAGGACTAAAGCATAACGATGACATCCCAGCCCATAGATTCTAGGCTGTCGGCCGGGAACCCCAAGCTACTCGTCGGTGTCGATGTCGTACGGAACTCGTCGTCAGGGGAGCACTTACTCTGCTACAAAAGTATCAACAAAGCAAGGGTGAGTACATGGTGTACTCCGCAAGACTTATGGCTGTTGGGGTTGTTTTCCTGAAAGCCATCTTTGTTTATAAAACAAGAGGGAGAAGACGCTCGTCTAATCAGAATATTTTAAAAGGGGATAAGAGAGCGACATCTCCGAAGAATTGATCATCATCTTTTGATATCCACCAAATCATCATCATCTCACAACTAGGATCACCCCCCTCGTACCCAAGAGGAAGCATCCTTAAGCACACGTTGAACTGCCAAGTTTTATGACTAGGTTAATGTTCTCTATGATCTTCACGTCCGTTCCCAAGTCGTCCATAACCGTGGACATGGCTTTTCAAAAATATTAAACCCTGCAGGGGTGTACAACTTTACCCACACGTACCAACCGACTCTTAATGCCAAGCTATTAGCCCTCTTCCTTGGAAGGCTGGCAGAGGGTGGTTGGACACGACCTTTACCTTGCTTTCGCCGAGACCATGAGTCACGCCCTAAGGAAGGTTCGGTTGTAACATGTCAAATCCCGAAGTCGGTCCCTAGAGATGTGGGCGAGCTTGGTTTACCAGGGGCTCCATCGACCCCAGGCAACCCCAGCCACGCTTACCTAGCTGTAATGATGCACCTTCACCCGCCAAATCTTTCGAAACATTTTTTATGCATATGTAGAATGGAACGCCAAACTATGTGACTCATGGAATCTACTAGGCAAGTTAGTTACTCATGAGGTTTTCCAGGCCCCGTGTGGTTGTACGCTCGTCTTGGTTCAAGAGGCTAGAACTCGGGTCCTAGTAGTGGCGAGCATGGGACTATAAAAACCACATCCCACCGTGGCCTCCCATACAAGCCTTAGCATGTTTAACCTTTACCACTGACCGTACCTCATCAGTATACCTCGTTCTCCTACCATACTAGATTATTTGCATCTGATACAACATCTGGATGAACCAGTACTGATAGCTAAGCATGGCTAAGAAAGACACAGATAATAGCTCTAGCAGTGCACGCAAGCCAAACCTAGTTATGTTAGGAGAAATGGATTAGTGAATTTAAGCTCAAAGGGAGTAATGCAAGAGATAGGATACTCTATCTATTGAGAAAAGACCACAGTAGAATCGTATGCATCATGGCAAGAATTGAAATGCTTTCGAAATCATGGGATTGTATAATGGTGGGGCTATGCTTGTCTTTGCCTGCTGATAACCAATAAGCAGATCTTTGGAAGCCTTGTGCTTGACTTGATTATAGTTGATCAAGTATTGTTCGTCAATCTTCGATGGTGTTGATCTCAATCTTTGATCTTGATCTCGATATCGTATTCTACCGGGAAGAAGCAAACACCAGAAAGAAAGGGGGAAACAAACAACACATGGCATCGATGCAATGCTCAAGCAAAGATGATGATGATGATATGACAAGTTAATTTGTATTGAAATAAAACCTTATTGCATGCTTGACAATTTAAGAGGCGTCTGAGGGGTGCAAACCCTAATACACGAGAGACCACAGAATCACCTACGGGGGTTCATTTGTTCTTCTAATTAAACTTGTAATTAAAGTTGTTGAACAATGCATGAGTGTGAGTCTAAATTGTCGATCTCATTTTAGTAAACATTTCAATATATTATACATGTTTTTATGACTTATAAATAATTAGTTATTGAATTTATGAGATTAAACCAATTTCTGGAATTATTTAACCAATTTACATTGGATTATTGCATCAGCATAGGCGCAAGCTAATGTCAGCGGGGCATTAAACATTTTCTCACTGGGGGCTGGGCTAGACTCTATGGATGACAGGTGGGTCATGGGCCACATCATCGTCCATTGTGGCGGTCAGCGGTCAACGGACCCACGGGCCACGTCAGCCTGACGCAGCGGTGACGTCACCTTGATAACCACCGTCGGGTGGTCACCGGCAACAGCAGAGGAGGGCGCGCGGGGCTGCAGGACTGGGTGCACTCGAACCAGCACTTCAAGGCGGACCTAAAAGAGGCGGCGCCGCTATGGGGCGGTCATCGGAGCATGGGGTACGACAGCGAGCAGCAGCGGGACTTGCAGGGCACCGATCTGGTGGAGAATCAGAGAGGGACGGGGACAACATAGTGGTCCAGGAGGACCGGCAGATTACCCTTGACGCGTGTCTAGCCTTAGCAAGGACAGATGAGGATGGCTGTAGCAGCAATGGCGACGGGCAGCGCTCGTCGGTGGTGAGGAAGACGACATTGATGGCGATGATTCGGGGCACCCCTGTTTGATTCCTTTGTCGAGGAAGATCAGTACGGCGAGGTAGTGCTTCCGACAAACATAGTGGGGTCTGGGGAGGCCTAGAACAGCATGGCACGGCGACGATTAGCAGCTAGGGTTCTGGCCAGAAGAGGATCTGCAGAGGGAGGGCGGGAGAGCAGGCAAGAGGAACTAGAGAGGATGGCCACGACACTGGGTCTTATCCTAGTCCATGGCAGCGACAAGGCGGGCATCTTGGCACCAGGGAGATCGACAACGGCAGCGGCGACACGCAGCAGCTTTGCTGCGTCCTTCTGGCGGAGGAAGAAGAAAGAGGAAAAGAAAGAAGGGGTACGGGCTGGATTTTGCCGAGGCTGGGCCGGCTGCGGGCGCACGTGGGCGGCAGAGAGGAGAGAGGAAAGATGGGTTGTGGCCTGGTTCTGGTCTGGCTCTGTTTTTTATTTGCAAAACATTTTCTATTAGGTTTTATCTTTTTCTCTTTCTAATTCAAATACAAACCTATTTTGAATTATTTCAGAAATACTAGAGGGTTTACAAAGTATATAAAATACTTAGGGGCCCTTGTATTCAGTTTGGGCTCAAAACATTTTGTAGTTTTAGAAATTCAAAACCATTTTGAATTGCTATTAGAGAGATAGGGAAAATAGCTAGGGTTTAGGGTTTTGCATTATTTCTTTGCATGCAATTTTAAAAGATGATGCTCATGAGTACACAAACAACCCTAATAAACATTAGCTAAAAACTAGGGCATTACAGATCTATCCCCCTTACGAGAATCTCGACCCGAGATTCCCTAGGTAGGAAGAAGGAAGAGAAACAGGGCCACTTCTGAGGATAAGAGGGAAACACACTGGACAACATACCGAGTATCTCATGGTCAACTCATGAAGGAGTGTTCAGAAACGACTCTGAGATGACGAACATGAAACATGTCAAGGTAATGGAGGAAACAAAAGGAGATGGTTTTCAAGGTGACAGATAACTAGTCTTCATAAGGATTGTGACCATGGAGCTTCAGAAGAGTTTAAGCTTCTAAAATGGAAAGCTTTCAACGGAGAGAACGTGACCACAGACTTCGAGAGATGAACCTCTACTAGACGACTTAAGTAGAGCTTCCAGGAATACAAAGATACGGATAACCAAGCAGTTGAACTACATTTGATACAGAAGGATCACTCTTCATTCAACAGAAGGTTAAGAAAGAAAGTTGTTTTGTGGAAAGGACTCCTAAGAGTCGCAAGGAACATGTAACAAGAGAAACTTCTGATTACCAAAATCATCGTCACTCTTCGAACATGATAGAGGAACAAAGGAAACTCTTTATTCATCCGGGATTATTGATGACCCACAAGTATAGGGGGTGTATCGCAGTATTTTCGATAAGTAAGAGTGTCGAACCCAACGAGGAGCAGAAGTTGTTGACGAGTGGCTTGGATCAGGAATTCTCTGTAAATACTTAGCAAACGGATTTTTAGGGGTTTTTGATAATGCAGATAAATAAAGTGCGAGTAAAATAAAAGACAATAATAATAATTGCAGCAAGTGGCCCAATCCTTTCTTTTGCAAAGGACAAGCGGGTTGTATTACTTAAGATAACCAAACATTCTCGAGGACACATGGGAATACTGTCAAGTGATTTCGCTTCATATAGTTGATTAATCTTCTCTAGTTGGATAAGTGTTGTGTGGGTGAACCTATGCTAATGTACTGACCTTCCTAGGACTAATACATACTTGTGATTATACCCCTTGCAAGCATCCGCAAGTATAAGAAAGTAATTAAGATAGAAACCTAACCATGGCCTTAAACTCTGAGATCCTACACTCCCATGTGCAAAGGTTTCCTAACGGGGGTTCAGGTTTCTGTCACTCCGGCAACCCCACGATTGGTAGCCAAATACACAATGCATTCCCCTAGGCCCATAAAGGTGAAGTATCATGTAGTCGACGTTCACATGACACCACTAGAAGAATAACACCACAACTTAAATATCAAACTATTGAATCTTTCTCAACACAATTCCACTACTAACAACATGACTTCTCCCATGTCCTCAAGAACTAGACGAACTACTCACGAGACATCATATGGATCAAGATAAGAGATGAAATAATGATATGTAACAATCTGAACATGAACGATAATTCAATGGTTCCACTCAATAGCATCAACTACAACAAGTAATCAACACCGGGAAAGTTTCCCCTAAGAACTATGCAAGATTCAACCCAATTGTTACAGCGGTATGGAGTGGTGATGATGGTGCTGGTGGAGATGATGATGATGATGATCCCGATGAAGTCCAGCTTGATGATGGTGTTGATGGCGACAATCTCCCCTCTCCGGGAAGGAATTTCTCGGCAGATTTCTGCCTGTCAAAGAGCTCTTTCTCTCTCTGCAGTTTTCCTCCCCGCAGAGACGGTGGAATCTTTCTGTGGTCGCCCCTCGAGTTTTAGGGTTCGAGGGGATTATATACGCCAAAGGGCGATGCCAGAGGTGGGCCAGGGTGGCCACACCACCTGGTGGTGCGGCCAGGGCTAGCCCGCGCCAGGGGGTGGTGTGGGCCCCCTGTGGCGCATCTCCACTTCCCCTTCTGGCTTCCTTCGTCTTCTGGAAAATAGGATTTTCCATATATTTTCCGGGATTTTCTGATCTTCGGAAATTTTGCCTCCAAATAGTACCTTTTCCATCAGAATCCTGACTTCAGTGGTCCATCCTCCAAAAGTCATCAACCATGCAAAAATAGATGAAATAACATAAGTATCATCTCTTAATATGAAATATATCAATGAATAACAGTAAATTATGATATAGAATGGTAATGCAAAATGGACGTATCAACTCCTCCCAAGCTTAGACTTCGCTTGTCCCCAAGCGAAAATTGATCTCAATAAACAAGACCTCAGGTTTATGGAGTGAAGTGTTGATAAAAGAATACGGACAAGAAGCATCACATTCATCAATACATAAATCATAATAAAAGACAACTCACTTTATATAACTTAACTTGCAATAAGTAAAGGAAACACAATAAAGATACACAAAGTAAATCATAATTGGTAATGGCAAACTTTGTTCTTGGTCAAAGAATAGTTAACAATTTGTAGGAGTTCAGACATAATGGGTTTTCAGCGATAGCTTTCAAAGTAATATTGACTAAGATAAGAGCAGTATGCAAAACAAGGAACATAAGAAACATGATTGAATAAATCATCATATGAATGATTGAAACACAACAACTCAAATACTTGCTTGAGATAGAAAGGAATAGGTTTACTAACTCAACAAAAAGGTAAAAGATAGGCCCTTCGCAGAGGGAAGCAGGGATTTCAAATTTCATAAAGAGCTTCCAAAAATTATGGTACTTATTATCTTTCAGCTCTCATTACCCCTATCATAAGCATCTTTAGGTGATTAAGGTTAAAGTGAACAAATATGAGGACATGCCTGACAAGTTATAAGCTGAAAATCTCATGCCCCTTGCTTACGATTATCGAACCTCATGCTACTCAACTTTAGTCATGAGTAAGTTCTTGTCATTGTAAGTACATGTGTATCATAGAGAACCACCAACGGGGTACCCCATGCCCCATGATATAGGAGTTTTCCCATATCAAAATGACAAGGCAACAAACAATGAGCATCTCAGCGATCCTTTTATTTCCTATTTGCATAGGGTTTTTTATTTTTTTTATTTTGAGGATGCTTCACAGATTCCTAACTATGGTTATGCTGCAAGTTTCCACCATGATTAGGCATGGCTTAGGCTAGCCGCCCAGGCGTTTCTCTAACACATATACAAACTCCATGAGCTTACAAACTCCCCTTTTATTTCACACCACCGGGATCCATAAGAAAAAGAACATGATATCAACTAAATAAAGTGCAATGTTGAAAGCGTTCCCCATGGTAACATGGTTCTGCTAATTCACAACTTACAAAACGCAAGCATATACACAGCATAGATGGGCACAATGGTTCAAGTTTATTAAGTGCAAGAAAGTAAAGTGTGCCATCAAGTTCATGAGAGCTTTAATCACTAATTTTCACATAACAAGTTTAATTCGGAAGGTAGATAAAACATGAATTTACTTGGAATAGCAATAATGATAATAGGAAGGTATGGTGGACACAAATGGCATAGGTTTTGGTTTAAGGATTGGATGCATGAGAAGCATTCCCTCTCAGTGCAGGTTTTTGGCTAGCAAGGCTGGGTAGCAAGCATAAGAGTTGAAGGAAACAAACAAACATGCAATCTTCCTTGGAAGCACAAAAGATCTTAACTAGAGAATACTAAGCTTATGAGCCAATCAATAAAGAAATATGATGAAATTATATTTCTTAAAAGTACTTTTCTCTTTTTCATTCAATTCTCAAATAGTGTTGCTACTGACCAGAGCTAGGTTTGCCAAAACCAACTAAATTTACTTAATGATCCCAAAGTGATACCAATACTAACAACAAGATCAATCATATAACAGAAATTGCAAACTAATATAAGATGTGCAAAAAGTAAATGATAGAACTTCTCATTAATATTCCATAACGGCAACTCACACCAAGGGATACATAGATAACTAACTAGAGGGGAGATACTTCCACAATGCAAACCATCCTATATGATAACTTCTCTATTTATGATATGACTCTACTGAAAAGGTAAAAAGATAAAAGATAAAAGATGTGATACCGCGGCACTCTCCCAAGCTTGGAACAAACCAAGGTGATGCCAAACCCTGATGGCGAATTACTCCTTCGGTGGTGGTGTTCTCTCGATGAGCTTTTCAATCAATTCCCTAAATCCTCAATCTCGAAGGTGAGAGTACGAATCAACTCCGAATTGTGCTCAATGCGGTTCATGATCATGTCGGGTTGTGATCTTTTCTTCTTCCACCCATCCTACGAAGGTCCTCAGCTCAAGGTTGTGATCGAGCTCGCGCCGGTGTCGCAGCTCATAGTCCTCGAAAACAAATCCTGGAACGACATCTGAACAGAACAGATCGAAACAAAAACATGACGAGAACACGATATACGAACCTCGGGGGATCCGAGGGATTATATATTACGAAGTTTAACAACAAAAGGAAAGTACTAGGAGAAAACGGGTCGGAGACGGGCTCCATGGTAGCCACACCCCTGGTGGCGTGGCTAGGTGGGCCCGCGCCACGGGGTGGTGTGAGCCACCCGGGATCCATTTCCGTCCCTCTTTCGACTCATTAATTCCCGCGTTAGATAAAAACTGCAAAAATATAACTTGGAAGGTTTTGCGCAGACCTTTTGTTACCAGAACTGTTACCTATTCGAAAATGGACTCTACAGGTCTCTGAATTTGGTCTATAATAAATTTTTCCGGATTCACCACTTGAATAACATCAATATATTCATCTTCATAAACTTATTGCTTGAGTCTTTTGACCATTCACCATCTTATTACATCATTTTCTCCTACAACATGGAAATTTCTTTCACACATTCTTCATTGGCAACATTAGTTGTATGCAAGATAATAAACCTTTGGGTTTAATTTCAACTGAAATCCATCAGAACATAAGCTACTGAAACAACTCCTTTCGAAATCCCAAAAAACGAATTCAAAAAGGAAATCGATTTAAGAGGCAAATGCAAAAATGGCAAAAATCTGTCAAAAACAGACCAGCAGGTAGAGATCAATTTTTTCGAAAATCATCTGTTTCTCAAATAAAAAAGTGCAAAAATAAAAAAGTTAAATAATAACCTGGGGCATGCACACAAAAAATTACAGATTAGTACGACATTCAGGGATTTTTCATGATTTTTTACGGTGAAGCACAAAAAATCTGTTTCGGGACAGCAACTTCCCCAAATCTTACTTCTCTCTCATTAGAGGTTGATCTTGACACAAAAACCAACAAAAAGGATAAGGAGAGGTTATTACAGAAGCAATAACTTCTAGGACTCTAATAAACAAAAATAAACTGAAAGCGAAAATATATTGGGTTATCTCCCAAAAAGCTCTTTCTTTACAGCCATTAAGATAGGCATGATAAATTTCAATGATGCTCACATAAGAATATGAATTGAAGGAAAAGAGAGCATCAAAAAGCAAATATACACGTTTTGAAGTCTAACCCACTTCCTATGCAAAGGAATTTTGTAAGAAAATAAATTGTTGAAACCAGAGGCTACTAGCATAGGAAGGCAAAACAAGTGCAACTTAAAGACTTTCAACATAAAGCGAGGAAACTTAATATTATTGAGATGCATCTTAACAATCTTCCCTCTCTCATAATAACTTTCAGTATCATGCATAAATTTAATGATATAACTATCACATAAACCATTGTAGCAATGATCACTTATTCTGACAGACAACACATGACACTAGCTTTCCTAGTTCCATTAGGATGTGAAATAATTTTAGAAGTATCCTTACAAAGGATAATGTGCCCATCTTCTACATTTTTAGTGACAAAGTCTTTCATATTTTCTATTGTAGGTTCATCATCTATTTGTTCATTGGGTTTTATAGCTTTCTTTGTACTTTCATTAACCATACTAGTTGCCATAGAATGTTCCTTTATCTTAGCTGGGAAAGGCATTTTCTCAATGTAAGGTTCAGGTAAAATATGATTAGTAGTATAAACTTTAGTATCTCTTGCAGGAACACAATTAACAATACCTTTATATGGCTCATGATACTTATTCCATTTATTTTTAGGAATTTAAATATAAGAAGCAAAAGCCTTAAAATAATTTGCAATACTTTGAGAATCAAGACCATAAGCATTACTAATATTATGAAAGTCATCAGTTCCCATAAAAGATATAATGCATTCATAATCATAATTTATACCTGACTTTCTTCCTTTATCATTCTCCCATGCTTCAGCATTGTCGTGAATACGGTCTAGAAGATCCCATTTAGCTTCTTCTTCCATGCGTGTAAATGATCTAGCACAAGAAACATCCAATAGATCCTTATCATGAAGAGAAAGCCTTGCATAAAAGTTATTGATAATAATATTGTCAGGGAGATCATGAATAGGACATTTGAGCATTAGTAACTTCAATCTCCCCCAAGCTTGAGTTGTACTCTCTCCATCACGAGGCCAAAAGTTGTATATTTTATTCTGATCTTTATGAATCTCACTAGGAGGATAAAATTTTGAATAAAAGAGGGGTACAACTTCCTCCCATTCAAGAGATTGGCCATTCTTCAGCATCTTGTACCATTCCTCAACTCTTCCTTTCAGTGATAATGAGAATAGCTTCTTCTTGACTTGATATGTTGTAATACCTGCACACTTGAACAACCCACATAATTCGTGTATAAAGAGCAAATGATCATCGAGATGGAAAGTTCCATCTCCAAAATAGTAGTTATCCATAACACGATCAACAATTCTTGTAGGTATCTTAAAAGTTTCATTTTTAGTAGGTGGAGGTTCATCTACTACCTTAGAAGTGGTAGTAGCATTACGAAATAAGAATCTAAGTGAATTATCCATATTGAAATAAAGTAACTAACAGAAATAAAAAATGCTCACAGTATTAGTTTCCTTTACCAGTTCCACTCTTTAATAGTGCTTCACTCCCCTGCAACGGCACCAGAAAATAGTTTTGATGACCCACAAGTATAGGGGGTGTATCAAGAATATCATTTTGCGGCCCGAAAGTTGGGGTGTCCAGGAAACACGGTACCCAAGTTCCCTAAAATCATCCGCGATGACTACAGTTGGTATGCCAAATACTCAGAGGGTCTTTTTCAGCATGAATTCAACTTTACGTTTCAATACAAAAATCAGGCTAACGGCCATCAAGTTGGGCCCCCCTGTCAGTTCTCACCGTTAAGTTGCTCATGTCGCTCCCGTCGCTTAGGTGTCAGTTAGGCTTGCAGCGTTGGCGCCTGCATCCATTACGCGTCTTCTTCTTCCTCGGAGCGGCAATCTGTGGGGCGTCACAGCCATGGTGCGGAGCTGGGACATGGACGAACCTACTCGGCCCAGCTCTCCTCCCTGTAGGCTTGCAGCGTTGACGCCTGCATCCATTACGCGTCTTCTTCCCCGGAGCGGCAATCTGTGGTCGCGGCCATGGCGCAGAGCTAGGACATGACGAAGCTGCTCGGCCCTGCTCTCCTCCCCATCCCGAGTCGGAGCTCGCCCTCACCGTGGACACACCCATGGCACGGTGCGGGGACAAGAATTGGTTCCCGGTGAGATCTATCACCTTGTCGACCATGCTCGATTCTGTTTTCCTCCTCTAGAATCCGAGCTCACTGTCGCCGTGGTTGCACCCGCACCAATTATGCCACCTCTGCCGAGGTCTCTGTGGTAGCTCAAGTTCTGGGGCTCTCCAAGTTCTGCCATGTTGGGCCTGTAAGTGTTGTTGTATGTTAAACTAGCAAATATCTTTTGTTCAAATCTCTTGGGCTGTACGAACTTCATTGTGTTTAATTATGAAAGACAAAATATAAATGATTTCTCTCAATTTCTCGCATAGAAAAATGCACAGCTAATTTCATATTCTTGCAGGAACTGGCCCCACTTGTTGAACCGGCGGCACTGCCACGATCTCCATGTAACCACGGAGAGTTCTCAAACCGAAAGTTGCAGTTACCACGTTTCTTCTGCAGTCATTCCTCTTCCTCAGTCATTCCTCTGCAGTTTTTCCTAGGCGCTTCTTCTTCCTTTGTTCTGGAACCGTCGGTTCATCTTCTTCTTCCTGTCATGAGCTTCCTTGCATTTCCTTTCACCCATTTCCTTGCAGGCATGGACGATGGGAAACGCACAACAGAGACCCACTTGGTCCCTGCCCATGGCACCACGACTTTGACAGTGGTGTACACAAATGATGAAGCGACTGTGGAGACAACTCTCGCCAGGTTTGAGCAATTGCTTGAGAAAGAGAAGCACAAGTTTGTGGGGCTAGACTTGGAGTACACCCGTGCAAATAAGCGAAAAAATCCTCCACAAGAGATCGCTGTCGTGCAAATCGCCATACATGAGGAGGTCCTCGTTTACCACTTCTGCAGGTATGTGAAATTTAAATTTGAGATCACCACTTCTGCATCACTTGTTCCCTTACATCCCTAGAACCATCTAAGTGCAAGAGTAAACCAACTAAGATGCATTGTCCGGCTCTGGTCGAGTTCTTGTATAGGAAAGGGATAACTTTCACTAGCGTGGATATCACAAATGACACAATTATGCTTTCTCGTGCGTTGATAAAAATCCCAGAGGGGCACCACATCGACATCCAAAATCTCTACAAGATCAAATCATACCCAGCGAAGGATGGCATGGGTGATCTGGCAGTGGAAATCATCGATAAATCCTATGAAAAACTGGAGAAATTGAAGCGACTCGATCACGACTACTGGGAGTGGAAGCCGATGAGCCAGGTGCGCCTCAAGTATGCAGCCAGAGACGCCTACATGGCATACGAGTTGTACAGTAAGCTCATTACCATGAAAGATGGGATGGTTAAGGCGGGGGTTTTCGCGAAAGAGCTATGCCCTGGTTGCAAGCTAGCCTAGAAGAAGAAGCGCGAGGAGGACAGAAAGCGGTTTCAGGACGAGCAGGGATCTTGGGACGCTGGCGACATTAAGCGGTTGAAAGGGAAGCAAGTCAGGGACGACAATAAGTGGTGGTGATACATTATGTGTTTGAACTAGATTTTAGTTTCTAGTTTATTATGTGTGTGATACATTTAGTTACTTCAATACAAAATTTCGACCAATTTAACTTGTTGATGTATTTCTTGACAATTATAATATAACCGAGCACTAGAAATATTTTGTAGTGTGCATGAGCATGATCAGTAAATATAATTGAACACTAGAAACTTTAAGGCACTCCATATAAAGGAGTAGATTAATATAGAAGGTTCACCAGAGACACCACGGATATATTGTCTTACATGCCACACACAGGTAATAACTAACTAGAACAAAATAAAAGCAGGGGCTACAGCAGGAGGCCGGGACACGGAGACGCCTAGCAGGGCAGGGGTTTATCAGTAGGAGGCAGCGACAGCCTAGTCGATGGGATACAGGCCAGTCCTGACATACTCCCGGAGGGATTTGCTGTAGGTTGCGTGTCGTGCCAAGGTAATCGGCCTATGCCTTCTGGCTCTGCCTTTGCCAACGCCCTCCGCATGCTGGATCATGCTATTGAGGTCCACGTTGATTGCTCTGCCACAGAATGGGCAAAGCAGTCTCCCCCTACGGTGGAAACGGATTAGCCCACACCGTAACCGCCTCAGCACGTAGCGGCTCTTATTGTCCCTGGATACCTTCCTATCGTCCACTTCATCATCATCCTCCTGTTGATTTTTAAGAACATAACTTAGAACTCATACATATGATTGAATTGTATTACAACTCAAGAATTGACAACATGTATATGTAAGACAATATATCCGTGGATATCAAAGATAAAGCATCTCGGCAATAGTTTGATCGGTTCATATATCATTTCATCTCAACACAATGACAAATAATTGCATCAGAGTGAATGTAGGATAAACCTAGGGGCCTCACAAGTTTCTTCAGGGATGGATTAGGTGAACCAAGTAGCAATTGCACAACCTGTAATGTTGTTGTACATTGCCCTAGTTTTACTAACTCATCCCTGAAAAAATCTGACACCAATGTGTTTGCCTCTCTTTTGGAACAAATTTGAATCATTGGCCACAATAAGAAATTGAAATGTAATCATACAAAAAATTATTCAGGGATATACATAGTCAGGTACAAAAACAAGCCTAAATATTGTAATTATAAATAAAAACCAAAAAATTAATCTTCAGGTGCATGTTAAAAATACTTATGATCAAAACCATTCATATACATATGCATCATACCAATCATTAAAAGATCAGAAACAATTCAAGGATCATATATGTAGTTCCATATGAGAATAAATCAAGGGCATCATAATTTGTTTCAGAGATGGAGTTGGAGAACCAAAGTACCAACAGCACAACCTATATTGTTTGTGTGCATTGCTGCCTCAGGTTCACCAACCCATCCCTAAAACACGACACCATCATACGTGTCTCCCCTTGAACTCTTTTGGAGCAAATTTCAATCATCGGCCTCGGTGATAAACTAAAATGTAATTCTTATACACTATGAATGCATGGAATAGATAATTCAAATAACATAGTTCTATGAATGTAGAATAAACATTGCGGCCTCATAAGTTTCTTCAGGGATGGAGTCAGCGAACCAAGTAACAATTGCACATCTTATATTGTTCTTGTACATGGTCTCAGGTTCGCTCACTCATCCCTAAAAAAATCTAACACCAATGTGTCTGCCTCTCTTTGGGGCAAATTTGAATCATTGGCCACAATAAGAAATTGAAATGTAATCGTACAAAACAATATTCAGGGATATACATAGTCAGATACAAAAATAGGCCTAAATATTGTAATTATAAATAAAAACCAAACAATTAATCTTCAGGTACATGTTAAAAATACTTATGATCAAAACCATTCATATACATATGCATCATACCAATCATTAAAAGATTAGAAACAATTCAAGGATTATATATGTAGTTCCATATGAGAATAAATCAAGGGCCTCATAATTTGTTTCAGAGATGGAGTTGGAGAACCAAAGTACCAACAGCACAACCTATATTGTTTGTGTGCCTTGCAGCCTCAGGTTCACCAACCCATCCCTAAAACACGACACCATCATACGTGTCTCCCCTTGAACTCTTTTGGGGCAAATTTCAATCATCGGCCTCGGTGACAAACTAAAATGTAATTCTTATACACTATGAATGCATGGAATAGATAATTCAAATAGCATAGTTCTATGAATGTAGAATAAAGATTGCAGCCTCATAAGTTTCTACAGAGATGGCATAAGCGAACCAAGTAACAATTGCAAAGCTTATATTGATCTTGTACATGGCCCTAGGTTAGCTCACTCATCCCTGAAAAAATTTGACACAAATGTGTCTGCCTCTCTTTGGGGCAATTTTGAATCATTGGCCACAATAAGAAATTGAAATGTAATCGTACAAAACAATATTCAGGGATATACAAATGCATCATACAACGCATTCATAGATCAGAAACAATACAAAGATTATATATTTAGGTTCCATATGAGAGAAAAATTAGGGCCTCATTTTTTTCAGCGATAGAGTCGGAGAACCAAAATACCAACAGCACAACCTATATTGTTTATGTGCATTGCTGCCTCAGGTTCACTAACCATCCCTAAGAAAACTACACCATCAGATGGCCTTGCACTATTTTGGGGCAAAATTGAATCATTGGGCTTAGTAAGGAATAGAAATGTAATGTTATAGGCCTACTGTGTATCGAAATCAACACTCAACTAGCAAACTCAACTAGATGGCAGATGAGCAGATTGGGGTTTTGTGACTAGACGGATTGGGGTTTTGTGACTAGATGGCAGATGCATCAATCAACCGATCGAAACATATATATATACTACCCTACTTCAAGAGCAAAAGAATCTGTTCACGATTGAGCAAATCCTATGTATGAACAGTGAAAACTGCGGCTGCGACTAGAGAAGCTAGCAATGTAGTACCTCGGACTCCTCATCAGGGACCTCCTCTTCGAACTCATCATTCTCTGCGATTCCATCGAAGATTTCTTGAACGGCGATGGGGTCGTCGATGTAGATCACCGGATTGCCTCCGCCTGCCGCCTGTCCCCCATCTAGATCTGCCGCTGGCACCACGACATTGTCGGCCACCTGCTGCTCAGCAGCGATGGCTACTACCTGCTGCTCGGTGGCGATGGCTACCACCTGCTTCTTGGCGGCGACGGCTACCACCTGCTGCTCGGCGATGACGCCTACTGGCTGGACGGATGAACTCGCACCCTTGACGGCGCAGCGACGAGCGGCGTTCGTGCCCGGATAAGACGCCTCCGCCTGCTTGGCGACGACCGAGCCATCTGCTGCTGCACCTTCAACTGGCTTCACCTCCGGATCGTCTCCACGCGTACGCTTCATGGCACACCAAGGGAAGGAGGTAGTGCAAACGAGGGAGCTTCAGCGCGTGCGGCAGGTGTAGATTGGGGTCTTGGGACTAGACAGACTGGGGGGAAATGACATGAGCTCATGGAAGAAGAAGGTCGAGGGGGGTTATAAACACCGGACCGTTCGTAGTCCTCGAGTGGACACGTGTGGTGGGCGGGGGGCTACCATGATCTCCACCCTTTTTTTTGGTTCCCTTTTTTTTTAAATAGCCACGATCTCCACTTTAGAGCTGCATTGAAAACACGCTCATGGAAGACCTCGATTCCACTGCATGCAAGTGGCGCGGAACTAATTTCTAGCAACATTAGTTCTACTCGAGGGGGGACCTTGACTCATGGAAGTTACTAGCGGTAGGGCCCAGTTGGAAGTGAGATTGAGAGCGTTGCGTAAAAATGGGATATGTCTTATTAAAATCAAGTGGCAATAAATTGCAGTGTCCCGTCAAAAACCATGCACTCGATGACCCCGTTGCCCTATGCATGAGTTGTAGTAGCAGTAGTAGGCTTTTCAGACTTGATTAAACTTGACATGACTGCTCGACGACTTTTTCCATGGACGGCATCGTGTTCCTTCCTGTAGAAGTCTCGCGGAGGGAGACGTCCGTGCTGTCTCACAATGTACTGTGAAGGGCACGACATGTGCAACGATCATCGTTGGATCGCACAGAATCAACGGTTGGTGTGCACGATCCGCGTGACAACTATGACAACCAATCAGGGAGTAGCAGACAGGGTGAGCACAGGTTTGGGCTTCTACGAAAGATAGAGAGAGGGGGGGCAAAACTAAGTAGTACCACATAAAACCAAGGGCAAAACTGAGTAGTATAAAAATGGAAAGTGTCTTGTACAATGAAATACATCGTGGAATACAATAAATTATGCCAAGATAGATCCACTAGAGTTCATTGGATGTGTGTTCTTCTCATCAACCACACATGGATCCACACCCAGTGACATTGCATGTATGTTCCTCTAGACAAACCACATAAGGATCCACCGGTGTCACTGCATGTCTGTTATTGAACCACACATGGATCCACCGGTGTCATTGGATGTCTGTTCTTCTCATGAACCACACCCAGTGTCACTGCATGTCAGTTCTTTTAATGAACCACATAAGGATCCACCAGTGTTATTGGATGTGTGTTCTTCTCATGAACCACACATGGATCCACCAGTGTCATTGCATGTATGTTCCTCTAAACAAACCACATAAGGATCCACCAGTGTCATTGCATGTCTATTCTTTTCATGAACCACACCCAGTGTCATTGCATGTGTGTTCTTCTAAACAAACCACATAAGTCATTGCATGTCTGTTCTTTTCATGAACCACACCCGGTGTCATTGCATGTGTGTTCCTCTAGACAGACCACATAAGGATCCACCGGTGTCACTGCATGTCAGTTCTTTTCATGAACCACATAAGGATCCACCAGTGTCATTGGATGTGTGTTCTTCTCATGAACCACACATGGATCCACCGGTGTCATTGCATGTCTGTTCCTCTAAACAAACCACATAAGGATCCACCAGTGTCATTGCATGTCTGTTCTTTTCATGAACCACACCCAGTGTCATTGCATGTGTGTTCTTCTAAACAAACCATATAAGGATCCACCAGTGTAATTGCATGTGTGTTCTTTTCATGAACCACACCCGGTGTCATTGCATGTCAGTTCTTTTCATTAACCACAGCTAGAGTCACTGCATGTCTGTTACTTCCATAAACCACACATGGATCCACCGGTGTCATAACATGTTTGTTCTTTTCATGAACCACACCTAGTGTCATTGCATGTCAGTTCTTCTCATGAACCACACCCAGTGTCATTGCATGTCAGTTCTTTTCATGAACCACATAAGGATCCACCAGTGTCATTGGATGTGTGTTCTTCTCATGAACCACACATGGATCCACCAATGTCATTGCATGTGTGTTCTTTTCATGAACCACACCCAGTGTCATTGCGTGTGTGTTCCTCTAGACAAACCACATAAGGATCCACCGGTGTCACTGCATGTCTGTTCTTTTCATGAACCACAACTAGAGTCCACCAGTGTCATTGGATGTTTCTTCTCATGAACCACACCCAGTGTCACTGCATGTCAGTTATTTTCATGAACCACATAAGGATCCACTAGTGTCATTGGATGTGTGTTATTCTCATGAACCACACATGGATCCACCGGTGCCATTGCATGTCTGTTCCTCTAAACAAACCACATAAGGATCCACTAGTGTCATTGCATGTCTGTTCTTTTCATGAACCGCACCCCGTGTCATTGCATGTGTTTTCTTCTAAACAAACCACATAAGGATCCACCAGTGTCATTACATGTCTGTTCTTTTCATGAACCACACCCAGTGTCATTGCATGTGTGTTCTTTTCATGAACCACATCTAGAGTCATTGCATGTCTGTTCTTTTCATGAACCACACCCAGTGTCATTGCATGTTTGTTCTTTTCATGAACCACACCTAGTGTCACTGCATGTCAGTTCTTTTCATGAACCACATAAGGATCCACCAGTGTCATTGGATGTGTGTTCTTCTCATGAATCACACATGGATCCACCGGTGTCATTGCATGTCTGTTCCTCTAAACAAACCACATAAGGTTCACCCAGTGCCATTGCATGTCTGTTCTTTTCATGAACCACACCCAGTGTCATTGCATGTGTGTTCTTCTAAACAAACCACATAAGGATCCACCAGTGTCATTGCATGCTTGTTCTTTGCATGAACCACACCCGGTGTCAGTGCATGTCTGTTCTTTTCATGAACCAATGCTAGAGTCATTGCATGTCTATTACTTCCATAATGCACACATGGATCCACAAGTGTCATTGCATGTCAGTTCTTTTCATGAACCACACCCAGTGTCATTGCATGTCAGTTCTTTTCATGAACCGCATAAGGATTCACCAGTGTCATTGCATGTCTGTTCTTCTCACAAACCACATAAGGATCCACCAGTGTTATTGCATGTCTGTTCTTTTCATGAACCACACCCAGCGACATTGCATGTGTGTTCCTCTAGACAAACCACATAAGCATCCACCGGTGTCATTGCATGTCTGTTCTTTTCATGAACCACACCCAGTGTCATTGCATGTCTGTTCTTTTCATGAACCACACCCAGTGTCATTGCATGTCAGTTCTTTTCATGAACCACATAAGGATCAACCAGTGTCATTGGATGTGTGTTCTTCTCATGAACGACACATGGATCCACCGGTGTCATTGCATGTCTGTTCCTCTAAACAAACCACATACCACCAGTGTCACTGCATGTATGTTCTTTTCATGAACCACACCCAGTGTCATTGCATGTGTGTTCTTCTAAACAAACCACATAATTCATTGCATGTCTATTCTTTTCATGAACCACACCTGGTGTCATTACATGTGTGTTCCTCTAGACAGACCACATAAGGATCCACCGGTGTCACTGCAATTCTGTTCTCTTCATGAACCACATAAGGATCCACCAGTGTCATTGGATGTGTATTCTTCTCATGAACCACAAATGGATCCACCGGTGTCATTGTATGTTTGTTCCTCTAAACAAACCACATAAGGATCCACCAGTGTCATTGCATGTCTGTTCTTTTCATGAACCACAACCAGTGTCATTGCATGTGTGTTCTTCTAAACAAACCACATAAGGATCCACCAGTGTCATTGCATGCTTGTTCTTTGCATGAACCACACCCGGTGTCAGTGCATGTCTGTTCTTTTCATGAACCAATGCTAGAGTCATTGCATGTCTGTTACTTCCATAATGCACACATGGATCCACAAGTGTCATTGCATGTCGGTTCTTTTCATGAACCACACCCAGTGTCATTGCATGTCAGTTCTTTTCATGAACCACATAAGGATCCACCAGTGTCATTGCATGTCTGTTCTTCTCACAAACCACATAAGGATCCACCAGTGTTATTGCATGTCTGTTCTTTTCATGAACCACACCAAGTGACATTGCATGTGTGTTCCTCTAGACAAACCACATAAGCATCCACCGGTGTCATTGCATGTCTGTTCTTTTCATGAACCACACCCAGTGTCATTGCATGTCAGTTCTTTTCATGAACCACATAAGGATCAACCAGTGTCATTGGATGTGTGTTCTTCTCATGAACGACACATGGATCCACCGGTGTCATTGCATGTCTGTTCCTCTAAACAAACAACATACCACCAGTGTCATTGCATGTATGTTCTTTTCAGGAACCACACCCAGTGTCATTGCATGTGTGTTCTTCTAAACAAACCACACAAGTCATTGCATGTCTATTCTTTTCATGAACCACACCTGGTGTCATTGCATGTGTGTTCCTCTAGACAGACCACATAAGGATCCACCGGTGTCACTGCAATTCTGTTCTTTTCATGAACCACATAAGGATCCACCAGTGTCATTGGATGTGTATTCTTCTCATGAACCACAAATGGATCCACCGGTGTCATTGTATGTTTGTTACTCTAAACAAACCACATAAGGATCCACCAGTGTCATTGCATGTCTGTTCTTTTCATGAACCACACCCAGTGTCATTTCATGTGTGTTCTTCTAAACAAACCACATAAGGATCCACCAGTGTCATTGCATGTGTGTTCTTTTCATGAACCACACCCGGTGTCATTGCATGTCTGTTCTTTTCATTAACCACAGCTAGAGTCACTACATGTTTGTTACTTCCATAAACCACACATGGATCCACCGGTGTCATTGCATGTCTGTTCTTTTCATGAACCACACCTAGTGTCATTGCATGTCAGTTCTTCTCATGAACGACACCTAGTGTCATTGCATGTCAGTTCTTTTCATGAACCACATAAGGATCCACCAGTGTCATTGTATGTGTGTTCTTCTCATGAACCACACATGGATCCACCAGTGGCATTGCATGTGTGTTCTTTTCATGAACCACACCTAGTGTCATTGCATGTGTGTTCCTCTAGAAAAACCACATAAGGATCCACCGGTGTCATTGCATGTTTGTTCTTTTCATGAACCACACCCAGTGTCATTGCTTGTGTGTTCTTTTCATGAACCACAGCTAGAGTCATTGCATGTCTGTTCTTTTCATGAACCACACCCAGTGTTATTGCATGTCTGTTCTTTTTATGAACCACACCCAGTGCCACTGCATGTCAGTTCTTTTCATGAACCACATAAGGATCCACCAATGTCATTGGATGTGTGTTCTTCTCATGAATCACACATGGATCCACCAGTGTCATTGCATGAATATTCCTCTAAACAAACCACATAAGGTTCACCCAGTGCCATTGCATGTCTATTCTTTTCATGAACCACACCCAGTGTCATTGCATGTGTGTTCTTCTAAACAAACCACATAAGGATCCACCAGTGTCATTGCATGTCTGTTCTTTTCATGAACCACACCCGGTGTCATTGCATGTCTGTTCATTTCATGAACCACAACTAGAGTCATTGCATGTTTGTTACTTCCATAAACCACACATGGATCCACCGTTGTCATTGCATGTTAGTTCTTTTCATGAACCACACCCAGTGTCATTGCATGTCATTTCTTTTCATGAACCACACCTAGTGTCATTGCATGTCAGTTCTTTTCATGAACCACATAAGGATCCACCGGTGTCACTGCATGTATGTTCTTTTCATGAACCACACATGGATCCACCGGTGTCATTGCATGTATGTTCTTTTCATGAACCACACCCAGTGTCACTGCATGTCAGTTCTTTTCATGAACCACATAAGGATCCACCAGTGTCATTGGATGTGTGTTCTTCTCATGAACCACACATGGATCCACCGGTGTCATTGCATGTCTGTTCCTCTAAACAAACCACATAAGGATCCACCAGTGTCATTGCATATCTGTTCTTTTCATGAACCACACCCAATGTCATTGCATGTGTGTTCTTCTAAACAAACCACATAAGCCATTGCATGTCTGTTCTTTTCATGAACCACACCCGGTGTCATTGCATGTGTGTTCCTCTAGACATACCACATAAGGATCCACCGGTGTCACTGCATGTCTGTTCTTTTCATGAACCACATAAGGATCCACCAGTGTCATTAGATGTGTGTTCTTCTCATGAACCACACATGGATCCACCGGTGTCATTGCATGTCTGTTCCTCTAAACAAACCACATAAGGATCCACCAGTGTCATTGCATGTCTATTCTTTTCATGAACCACACCACGTGTCATTGCATGTGTGTTCTTCTAAACAAACCACATAAGGATCCACCAGTGTCATTGCATGTGTGTTCTTTTCATGAACCACACCCTGTGTCATTGCATGTCTGTTCTTTTTATTAACCACAGCTAGAGTCACTACATGTCTATTACTTCCATAAACCACACATGGATCCACCGGTGTCATTGCATGTCTGTTCTTTTCATGAACCACACCCAGTGTCATTGCATGTCAGTTCTTCTCATGAACGACACCAAGTGTCATTGCATGTCAGTTCTTTTCATGAACCACATAAGGATCCACCAGTGTCATTGTATGTGTGTTCTTCTCATGAACCACACATGGATCCACCAGTGCCATTGCATGTGTGTTGTTTTCATGAACCACACCTAGTGTCATTGCATGTGTGTTCCTCTAGACAAACCACATAAGGATCCACCGGTGTCACTGCACGTCTGTTCTTTTCATGAACCACAGCTAGAGTCCACCAGTGTCATTGGATGTGTGTTCTTTTCATGAACCACAACCAGTGTCACTACATGTCAGTTCTTTTCATGAACCACATAAGGATCCACCAGTGTAATTGGATGTGTGTTCTTCCCATGAACCACACATGGATCCACTGGTGTCATTGCATGTATGTTCCTCTAAACAAACCACATAAGGATCCACCAGTGTCATTGCATGTTTGTTCTTTTCATGAACCACACCCAGTGTCATTGCGTGTGTGTTCTTCTAAACAAACCACATAAGGATCCACTAGTATCATTGCATGTTTGTTCTTTTCATGAACCACACCCAGTGTCATTGCATGTGTGTTCTTTTCATGAACCATAGCTAGAGTCCTTGCATGTCTGTTCTTTACATGTACCACACATACTGTCATTGCATGTCTATTCTTTTCATGAACCACACCCAGTGTCACTGCATGTCAGTTCTTTTCATGAACCACATAAGGATCCACCAGTGTCATTGGATGTGTATTCTTCTCATGAACCACACATGGATCCACCGGTGTCATTGAATGTATGTTCCTCTAAGCAAACCACATAAGGTTCACCCAGTGCCATTGCATGTCTGTTCCTTTCATGAACCACAACCAGTGTCATTGCATGTGTGTTCTTCTAAACAAACCACATAAGGATCCACCAGTGTCATTGCATGTTTGTTCTTATCATGAACCACACCCCGTGTCATTGCATGTTTGTTCTTTTCATGAACCACAGCTAGAGTCATTGCATGTCTGTTACTTCCATAAACCACACATGGATCCACAGGTGTCATTGCATGTCTGTTCTTTTCATGAACCACACCCAGTGTCATTGCATGTCAGTTCTTTTCATGAACCACACCCAGAGTCATTGCATGTAAGTTCTTTTCATGAACCACACCCAGTGTCATTGCATGTCAGTTCTTTTCATGAACCACATAAGGATCCACCAGTGTCATTGCATGTCTGTTCTTCTCACAAACCACATAAGGATCCACTAGTTTCATTGCATGTCTTTTTTTTCATGAACCACACCTAGTTACACTGCATGTGTGTTCCTCTAGACAAACCACATAAGGATCCACCGGTGTCACTGCATGTATGTTCTTTTCATGAACCACACATGGATCCATCGTTGTCATTGCATGTCTGTTCTTCTCATGAACCACACCCAGTGTCACTGCATATTAGTTCTTTTCATGAAGCAAATAAGGATCCACCAGTGTCATTGGATGTGTGTTCTTCTCATGAACCACACATGGATCCACCAGTGTCATTGGATGTGTGTTCTTCTCATGAACCACACATGGATCCACTAGTGTCATTGCATGTCTGTTCTTTTCATGAACCACACCCAGTGCCATTGCATGTGTGTTCTTCTAAACAAACCACATAAGGATCCACCAATGTCATTGCATGTATGTTCTTTTCATGAACCATACCCAGTGTCATTGCATGTATGTTGTTTTCATGAACCATAGCTAGATTCATTGCATGTCTGTTCTTTTCATGAACCACACCCAGTGTCATTGCATGTCTGTTCTTTTCATGAACCACACCTAGTGTCACTGCATGTCAGTTCTTTTCCTGAACCACATAAGGATCCACCAGTGTCATTGGATGTGTGTTCTTCTCATGAACCACACATGGATCCACCGGTGTCATTGCATGTCCGTTCCTCCAAACAAACCACATAAGGATCCACCAGTGTCATTGCATGTCTCTTCTTTTCATGCACCACAACCAGTGTCATTTCATGTGTGTTCTTCTAAACAAACCACATAAGTCATTGCATGTCTGTTCTTTTCATGAACCACACCCAGTGTCATGGCATGTGTGTTTCTCTAGATAGACCAAATAAGGATCCACCGGTGTCACTGCATGTTTATTCTTTTCATGAACCACATAAGGATCCACCAGTGTCATTGGATGTGTGTTCTTCTCATGGACCACACATGGATCCACCGGTGTCATTGCATGTCTGTTCCTCTAAACAAACCACATAAGGATCAAGAAGTATCATTGCATGTTTATTCTTTTCATGAACCACACCCAGTGTCATTGCATGTGTGTTCTTCTAAACAAACCACATAAGGATCCACCAGTGTCATTGCATGTGTGTTCTTTTCATGAACCACACCCGGTGTCATTGCATGTCTGTTCTTTTCATTAACCACAGCTAGGGTCACTACATGTTTGTTACTTCCATAAACCACACATGGATCCACCGGTGTCATTGCATGTCTGTTCTTTTCATGAACCACACCCAGTGTCATTGCATGTCAGTTCTTTTCATGAACCACATAAGGATCAACCAGTGTCATTGTATGTGTGTTCTTTTCATGAACCACACATGGATTCACCAGTGTCAGTGCATGTGTATTATTTTCATGAACCACATCCAGTATCATTGCATGTGTGTTCTTCTAAACAAACCACATAAGGATCCACCACTGTCATTGCATGTCTGTTCTTTTCATGAACCACGCCCGGTGTCATTGCATGTCTGTTCTTTTCATGAACCACAGCTAGAGTCATTGCATGTCTGTTACTTCCATAAACCACACATGGATCCACCGGTGTCATTGCATGTCAGTTCTTTTCATGAACCACACCCAGTGTCATTGCATGTCAGTTCTTTTCATGAACCACACCCAGTGTCAGTGCATGTCCGTTCTTTTCATGAACCACATAAGGATCCACCAGTGTCATTGCATGTCTGTTCTTCTCACAAACCACATAAGGATCCACTGGTGTCACTGCATATCTGTTCTTTTCATGAACCACACATGGATCCACCGGTGTCATTGCATGTCTGTTCTTCTCATGAACCACACCCAGTGTTATTACATGTCAGTTCTTTTCATGAACCACATAAGGATCCACCAGTGTCATTGGATGTGTGTTCTTCTCATGAACCACACATGGATCCACCGGTGTCATTGCATGTCTGTTCCTCTAAAAAACCACATAAGGATCCACCAGTGTAATTGCATGTATGTTCTTTTCATGAACTACACCCAATGTCATTGCATGTCTGTTCTTCTAAACAAACCACATAAGGATCCACCAGTGTCATTGCATGTCTGTTCTTTTCATGAACCACACCCAGTGTCATTGCATGTGTGTTCTTTTCATGAACCACAACTAGAGTCATTGCATGTCTGTTCTTTTCATGAACCACACCTAGTGTCATTGCATGTCTATTCTTTTCATGAACCACACCCAGTGTCACTGCATGTCAGTTCTTTTCATGAACCACATAAGGATCCACCAGTGTCATTGGATGTGTGTTCTTCTCATGAACCACACATGGATCCACCGGTGTCATTGCATGTATGTTCCTCTAAACAAACCACATAAGGTTCATCAAGTGCCATTGCATGTCTGTTCTTTTCATGAACCACACCTAGTGTCATTGCATGTGTGTTCTTCTAAACAAACCACATAAGGATCCACCAGTGTCATTGCATGTCTGTACTTTTCATGAACCACACCCGGTGTCATTGCATGTATTTTCTTTTCATGAACCACAGCTAGAGTCATTGCATGTTTGTTACTTCCATAAACCACACATGGATCCACCGGTGTCATTGCATGTCTGTTCTTTTCATGAACCACACATAGTGCCATTGCATGTCAGTTCTTTTCATGAACCACACACAGTGTCATTGCATGTCAGTTCTTTTCATGAACCACACCGAGTGTCATTGCATGTCAGTTCTTTTCATGAACCACATAAGGATCCATTAGTGTCATTGCATGTATGTTCTAGTCACAAACCACATAAGGATCCACTAGTGTCATTGCATGTCTGTTCTTTTCATGAACCACACCCAGTGACATTGAATGTGTATTCCTCTAGAAAAACCACATAAGGATCCACCGGTGTCACTGCATGTCTGTTCTTTTCATGAACCACACACGGATCCACCGGTGTCATTGCATGTATGTTCTTTTCATTAACCACACCATGTGTCACTGCATGTCAGTTCTTTTCATGAACCACATGAGGATCCACTAGTGTCATTGGATGTCTGTTCTTCTCATGAACCACACATGGATCCACCGGTGTCATTGCATGTTTGTTCCTCTAAACAAACCACATAAGGATCCACCAGTGTCATTGCATGTCTGTTCTTTTCATGAACTACACCCAATGTCATTGCATGTGTGTTCTTCTAAACAAACCACATAAGTCATTGCATGTCTGTTCTTTTCATGAACCACACCCGGTGTCATTGCATGTGTGCTCCTCTAGACAGACCACATATGGATCCACCGGTGTCACTGCATGTCTATTCTTTTCATGAACCACATAAGGATCCACCAGTGTCATTGGATGTGTGTTCTTCTCATGAACCACACATGGATCCACCGGTGTCATTGCATGTCTGTTCCTCTAAACAAACCACATAAGGATCAACCAGTGTCGTTGCATGTCTGTTCTTTGCATGAACCACACCCAGTGTCTTTGCATGTGTGTTCTTCTAAAAAAACCACATAAGGATCCAATAGTGTCATTGCATGTGTGTTCTTTTCATGAACCACACCCGGTGTCATTGCATGTCTGTTCTTTTCATTAACCACAGCTAGAGTCATTGCATGTTTGTTACTTCCATAAACCACACATGGATCCACCGGTGTCATTGCATGTCTGTTCTTTTCATGAACGACACCCACTGTCATTGCATGTCAGTTCTTCTCATGAACCACACCTAGTGTCATTGCATGTCAGTTCTTTTCATGAACCACATAAGGATCCACCAGTGTCATTGGATGTGTGTTCTTCTCATGAACCACACATGGATCCACCAGTGTCATTGCATGTGTTTTCTTTTCATGAACCACACCCAGTGTCGTTGCATGTGTGTTCCTCTAGACAAACCACATAAGGATCCACAGGTGTCACTGCATGTCTGTTCTTTTCATGAACCGTAGCTAGAGTCGACCAGTGTCATTGGATGTGTGTTCTTCTCATGAACCACACCCAGTGTCACTTCATGCCAGTTCTTTTCATGAACCACATAAGGATCCACCAGTGTCATTGGATGTGTGTTCTTCTCATGAACCACACATGGATCCACCAGTGTCATTGCATGTATGTTCCTCTAAACAAACCACATAAGGATCCACCAGTGTCATTGCATGTCTGTTCTTTTCATGAACCACACCCACTGTCATTGCATGTGTGTTCTTCTAAAAAAGCACATAAGGATCCACCAGTGTCATTGCATGTTTGTTCTTTTCATGAACCACACCTAGTGTCATTGCATGTCAGTTCTTCTCATGAACGACACCTAGTGTCATTGCATGTCAGTTCTTTTCATGAACCACATAAGGATCCACCAGTGTCATTGTATGTGTGTTCTTCTCATGAACCACACATGGATCCACCAGTGTCATTGCATGTGTGTTCTTTTCATGAACCACACCTAGTGTCATTGCATGTGTGTTCCTCTAGACAAACCACATAAGGATCCACCGGTGTCATTGCATGTTTGTTCTTTTCATGAACCACACCCAGTGTCATTGCATGTGTGTTATTTTCATGAACCACAGCTAGAGTCATTGCATGTCTGTTCTTTTCATGAACCACACCCAGTGTCATTGCATGTCTCTTCTTTTTATGAACCACACCCAGTGCCACTGCATGTCAGTTCTTTTCATGAACCACATAAGGATCCACCAGTGTCATTGGATGTGTGTTCTTCTCATGAATCACACATGGATCCACCAGTGTCATTGCATGGCTATTCCTCTAAACAAACCACATAAGGTTCACCCAGTGCCATTGCATGTCTATTCTTTTCATGAACCACACCCAGTGTCATTGCATGTGTGTTCTTCTAAACAAACCACATAAGGATCCACCAGTGTCATTGCATGTCTGTTCTTTTCATGAACCACACCCGGTGTCATTGCATGTCTGTTCATTTCATGAACAACAACTAGAGTCATTGCATGTCTGTTACTTCCATAAACCACACATGGATCCACCGTTGTCATTGCATGTTAGTTCTTTTCATGAACCACACCCAGTGTCATTGCATGTCAGTTCTTTTCATGAACCACACCTAGTATCATTGCATGTCAGTTCTTTTCATGAACCACATAAGGATCCACCAGTGTCATTGCATGTCTGTTATTCTCACAAACCACATAAGGATCCACCAGTGTCATTGCATGTCTGTTCTTTTCATGAACCACACCCAGTGACATTGCATGTGTGTTCCTCTAGACAAACCACATAAGGATCCACCGGTGTCACTGCATGTATGTTCTTTTCATGAACGACACCACGTGTCATTGCATGTGTGTTCTTCTAAACAAACCATATAAGGATCCACCAGTGTCATTGCATGTCTGTTCTTTTCATGAACCACACCCAGTGTCATTGCATGTCAGTTCTTCTCATGAACCACACCAAGTGTCATTGCATGTCAGTTCTTTTCATGAACCACATAAGGATCCACCAGTGTCATTGTATGTGTGTTCTTCTCATGAACCAGACATGGATCCACCAGTGCCATTGCATGTGTGTTGTTTTCATGAACCACACCTAGTGTCATTGCATGTGTGTTCCTCTAGACAAATCACATAAGGATCCACCGGTGTCACTGCATGTCTGTTATTTTCATGAACCACAGCTAGAGTCCACCAGTGTCATTGGATGTGTGTTCTTCTCATGAACCACAACCAGTGTCACTACATGTCAGTTATTTTCATGAACCACATAAGGATCCACCAGTGTCATTGGATGTGTGTTCTTCCCATGAATCACACATGGATCCACTGGTGTCATTGCATGTATGTTCCTCTAAACAAACCACATAAGGATCCACCAGTGTCATTGCATGTTTGTTCTTTTCATGAACCACACCCAGTGTCATTGCATGTGTGTTCTTCTAAACAAACCACATAAGGATCCACTAGTATCATTGCATGTTTGTTCTTTTCATGAACCACACCCAGTGTCATTGCATGTGTGTTCTTTTCATGAACCATAGCTAGAGTCCTTGCATGTCTGTTCTTTACATGAACCACACATAGGGTCATTGCATGTCTATTCGTTTCATGAACCACACCCAGTGTCACTGCATGTCAGTTCTTTTCATGAACCACATAAGGATCCACCAGTCTCATTGGATGTGTATTCTTCTTATGAACCACACATGGATCCACCGGTGTCATTGAATGTATGTTCCTCTAAACAAACCACATAAGGTTCACCCAGTGCCATTGCATGTCTGTTCCTTTCATGAACCACACCCAGTGTCATTGCATGTGTGTTCTTCTAAACAAACCACATAAGGATCCACCAGTGTCATTGCATGTTTGTTCTTTTCATGAACCACACCCCGTGTCATTGCATGTCTATTCTTTTCATGAACCACAGCTAGAGTCATTGCATGTCTGTTACTTCCATAAACCACACATGGATCCACAGGTGTCATTGCATGTCTGTTCTTTTCATGAACCACACCCAGTGTCATTGCATGTGTGTTCTTCTAAACAAACCACATAAGGATCCACCAGTGTCATTGCATGTCTGTTCTTTTCATGAACCACACGCGGTGTCATTGCATGTCTGTTCATTTCATGAACCACAACTAGAGTCATTGCATGTCTGTTACTTCCATAAACCACACATGGATCCACCGTTGTCATTGCATGTTAGTTCTTTTCATGAACCACACCCAGTGTCATTGCATGTCAGTTCTTTTCATGAACCACACCTAGTATCATTGCATGTCAGTTCTTGTCATGAACCACATAAGGATCCACCAGTGTCATTGCATGTCTGTTCTTCTCACAAACCACATAAGGATCCACCAGTGTCATTGCATGTCTGTTCTTTTCATGAACCACACCCAGTGACATTGCATGTGTGTTCCTCTAGACAAACCACATAAGGATCCACCGGTGTATTTGAATTTTTGTTATTTTCATGAACCACACATGGATCCACCGGTGTCATTGCATGTATGTTCTTTTAATGAACCACACCCAGTGTCAGTGCATGTCAGTTCTTTTCATGAACCACATAAGGATCCACCAGTGTCATTGGATGTGTGTTCTTCTCATGAACCACACATAGATCCACCGGTGTCATTGCATGTTTGTTCCTCTAAACAAACCACATAAGGTTCCACCAGTGTCATTGCATATCTGTTCTTTTCATGAACCACACCCAATGTCATTGCATGTGTGTTCTTCTAAACAAACCACATAAGCCATTGCATGTCTGTTCTTTTCATGAACCACACCCGGTGTCATTGCATGTGTGTTCCTCTAGACATACCACATAAGGATCCACCGGTGTCACTGCATGTCTGTTCTTTTCATGAACCACATAAGGATCCACCAGTGTCATTAGATGTGTGTTCTTCTCATGAACCACACATGGATCCACCGGTGTCATTGCATGTCTGTTCCTCTAAACAAACCACATAAGGATCCACCAGTGTCATTGCATGTCTGTTCTTTTCATGAACCACACCACGTGTCATTGCATGTGTGTTCTTCTAAACAAACCATATAAGGATCCACCAGTGTCATTGCATGTCTGTTCTTTTCATGAACGACACCACGTGTCATTGCATGTGTGTTCTTCTAAACAAACCATATAAGGATCCACCAGTGTCATTGCATGTGTGTTCTTTTCATGAACCACACCCTGTGTCATTGCATGTCTGTTCTTTTTATTAACCACAGCTAGAGTCACTACATGTCTATTACTTCCATAAACCACACATGGATCCACCGGTGTCATTGCATGTCTGTTCTTTTCATGAACCACACCCAGTGTCATTGCATGTCAGTTCTTCTCATGAACCACACCAAGTGTCATTGCATGTCAGTTCTTTTCATGAACCACATAAGGATCCACTAGTGTCATTGTATGTGTGTTCTTCTCACGAACCACACATGGATCCACCAGTGCCATTGCATGTGTGTTGTTTTCATGAACCACACCTAGTGTCATTGCATGTGTGTTCCTCTAGACAAATCACATAAGGATCCACCGGTGTCACTGCATGTCTGTTCTTTTCATGAACCACAGCTAGAGTCCACCAGTGTAATTGGATGTGTGTTCTTCTCATGAACCACAACCAGTGTCACTACATGTCAGTTCTTTTCATGAACCACATAAGGATCCACCAGTGCCATTGGATGTGTGTTCTTCCCATGAACCACACATGGATCCACTGGTGTCATTGCATGTATGTTCCTCTAAACAAACCACATAAGGATCCACCAGTGTCATTGCATGTTTGTTCTTTTCATGAACCACACCCAGTGTCATTGCGTGTGTGTTCTTCTAAACAAAACGCATAAGGATCCACTAGTATCATTGCATGTTTGTTCTTTTGATGAACCACACCCGGTGTCATTGCATGTGTGTTCTTTTCATGAACCATAGCTAGAGTCCTTGCATGTCTGTTCTTTACATGAACCACACATAGTGTCATTGCATGTCTATTCGTTTCATGAACCACACCCAGTGTCACTGCATGTCAGTTCTTTTCATGAACCACATAAGGATCCACCAGTGTCATTGGATGTGTATTCTTCTTATGAACCACACATGGATCCACCGGTGTCATTGAATGTATGTTCCTCTAAACAAACCACATAAGGTTCACCCAGTGCCATTGCATGTCTGTTCCTTTCATGAACCACACCCAGTGTCATTGCATGTGTGTTCTTCTAAACAAACCACATAAGGATCCACCAGTGTCATTGCATGTTTGTTCTTTTCATGAACCACACCCCGTGTCATTGCATGTCTATTCTTTTCATGAACCACAGCTAGAGTCATTGCATGTCTGTTACTTCCATAAACCACACATGGATCCACAGGTGTCATTGCATGTCTGTTCTTTTCATGAACCACACCCAGTGTCATTGCATGTGTGT
The DNA here is from genome assembly GCA_023614405.1 of Avena insularis. Classification (NCBI taxonomy): domain Eukaryota; kingdom Viridiplantae; phylum Streptophyta; class Magnoliopsida; order Poales; family Poaceae; genus Avena; species Avena insularis. The sequence continues at coordinate 549,340,458 of CM042690.1, forward strand.
TCTTCTAAACAAACCACATAAGGATCCACCAGTGTCATTGCATGTCTGTTCTTTTCATGAACCACACGCGGTGTCATTGCATGTCTGTTCATTTCATGAACCACAACTAGAGTCATTGCATGTCTGTTACTTCCATAAACCACACATGGATCCACCGTTGTCATTGCATGTTAGTTCTTTTCATGAACCACACCCAGTGTCATTGCATGTCAGTTCTTTTCATGAACCACACCTAGTATCATTGCATGTCAGTTCTTTTCATGAACCACATAAGGATCCACCAGTGTCATTGCATGTATGTTCTTCTCACAAACCACATAAGGATCCACCAGTGTCATTGCATGTCTGTTCTTTTCATGAACCACACCCAGTGACATTGCATGTGTGTTCCTCTAGACAAACCACATAAGGATCCACCGGTGTCACTGCATGTATGTTCTTTTCATGAACCACACATGGATCCACCGGTGTCATTGCATGTATGTTCTTTTCATGAACCACACCCAGTGTCAGTGCATGTCAGTTCTTTTCATGAACCACATAAGGATCCACCAGTGTCATTGGATGTGTGTTCTTCTCATGAACCACACATGGATCCACGGTGTCATTGCATGTCATTCCTCTAAACAAACCACATAAGGATCCACCAGTGTCATTGCATATCTGTTCTTTTCATGAACCACACCCAATGTCATTGCATGTGTGTTCTTCTAAACAAACCACATAAGCCACTGCATGTCTGTTCTTTTCATGAACCACACCCGGTGTCATTGCATGTGTGTTCCTCTAGACATACCACATAAGGATCCACCGGTGTCACTGCATGTCTGTTCTTTTCATGAACCACATAGGGATCCACCAGTGTCATTAGCTGTGTGTTCTTCTCATGAACCGCACATGGATCCACCGGTGTCATTGCATGTTTGTTCCTCTAAACAAACCACATAAGGATCCACCAGTGTCATTGCATGTCTGTTCTTTTCATGAACGACACCACGTGTCATTGCATGTGTGTTCTTCTAAACAAACCATATAAGGATCCACCAGTGTCATTGCATGTGTGTTCTTTTCATGAACCACACCCTGTGTCATTGCATGTCTGTTCTTTTTATTAACCACAGCTAGAGTCACTACATGTCTATTACTTCCATAAACCACACATGGTTCCACCGGTGTCATTGCATGTCTGTTCTTTTCATGAACCACACCCAGTGTCATTGCATGTCAGTTCTTCTCATGAACCACACCAAGTGTCATTGCATGTCAGTTCTTTTCATGAACCACATAAGGATCCACCAGTGTCATTGTATGTGTGTTCTTCTCATGAACCACACATGGATCCACCAGTGCCATTGCATGTGTGTTGTTTTCATGAACCACACCTAGTGTCATTGCATGTGTGTTCCTCTAGACAAATCACATAAGGATCCACCGGTGTCACTGCATGTCTGTTCTTTTCATGAACCACAGCTAGAGTCCACCAGTGTAATTGGATGTGTGTTCTTCTCATGAACCACAACCAGTGTCACTACATGTCAGTTCTTTTCATGAACCACATAAGGATCCACCAGTGCCATTGGATGTGTGTTCTTCCCATGAACCACACATGGATCCACTGGTGTCATTGCATGTATGTTCCTCTAAACAAACCACATAAGGATCCACCAGTGTCATTGCATGTTTGTTCTTTTCATGAACCACACCCAGTGTCATTGCGTGTGTGTTCTTCTAAACAAACCACATAAGGATCCACTAGTATCATTGCATGTTTGTTCTTTTCATGAACCACACCCAGTTTCATTGCATGTGTGTTCTTTTCATGAACCATAGCTAGAGTCCTTGCATGTCTGTTCTTTACATGAACCACACATAGTGTCATTGCATGTCTATTCGTTTCATGAACCACACCCAGTGTCACTGCATGTCAGTTCTTTTCATGAACCACATAAGGATCCACCAGTGTCATTGGATGTGTATTCTTCTTATGAACCACACATGGATCCACCGGTGTCATTGAATGTATGTTCCTCTAAACAAACCACATAAGGTTCACCCAGTGCCATTGCATGTCTGTTCCTTTCATGAACCACACCCAGTGTCATTGCATGTGTGTTCTTCTAAACAAACCACATAAGGATCCACCAGTGTCATTGCATGTTTGTTCTTTTCATGAACCACACCCCGTGTCATTGCATGTCTATTCTTTTCATGAACCACAGCTAGAGTCATTGCATGTACATTACTTCCATAAACCACACATGGATCCACAGTGTCATTGCATGTCTGTTTTCATGAACCACACCCAGTGTCATTGCATGTCTGTTCTTCTAAACAAACCACATAAGGATCCACCAGTGTCATTGCATGTCCATTCTTTTCATGAACCACACGCGGTGTCATTGCATGTCATTCATTTCATGAACCACAACTAGAGTCATTGCATGTCTGTTACTTCCATAAACCACACATGGATCCACCGTTGTCATTGCATGTTAGTTCTTTTCATGAACCACACCCAGTGTCATTGCATGTCAGTTCTTTTCATGAACCACACCTAGTATCATTGCATGTCAGTTCTTTTCATGAACCACATAAGGATCCACCAGTGTCATTGGATGTGTGTTCTTCTCATGAACCACACATGGATCCACTGGTGTCATTGCATGTCTGTTCCTCTAAACAAACCACATAAGGATCCACCAGTGTCATTGCATATCTGTTCTTTTCATGAACCACACCCAATGTCATTGCATGAGTGTTCTTCTAAACAAACCACATAAGCCCTTTGCATGTACATTCTTTTCATGAACCACACCCGGTGTCATTGCATGTGTGTTCCTCTAGACATACCACATAAGGATCCACCGGTGTCACTGCATGTCAGTTCTTTTCATGAACCACATAAGGATCCACCAGTGTCATTGGATGTGTATTCTTCTTATGAACCACACATGGATCCACCGGTGTCATTGAATGTATGTTCCTCTAAACAAACCACATAAGGTTCACCCAGTGCCATTGCATGTACATTTCTTTCATGAACCACACCCAGTGTCATTGCATGTGTGTTCTTCTAAACAAACCACATAAGGATCCACCAGTGTCATTGCATGTTTGTTCTTTTCATGAACCACACCCCGTGTCATTGCATGTCTATTCTTTTCATGAACCACAGCTAGAGTCATTGCATGTCTGTTACTTCCATAAACCACACATGGATCCACAGGTGTCATTGCATGTCTGTTCTTTTCATGAACCACACCCAGTGTCATTGCATGTGTGTTCTTCTAAACAAACCACATAAGGATCCACCAGTGTCATTGCATGTCTGTTCTTTTCATGAACCACACGCGGTGTCATTGCATGTCTGTTCATTTCATGAACCACAACTAGAGACATAGCATATACATATTTCCATAAACCACATAAGGATCCACCCGTGTCATTGCATGTTAGTTCTTTTCATGAACCACACCCAGTGTCATTGCATGTCAGTTCTTTTCATGAACCACACCTAGTATCATTGCATGTCAGTTCTTTTCATGAACCACATAAGGATCCACCAGTGTCATTGCATGTATGTTCTTCTCACAAACCACATAAGGATCCACCAGTGTCATTGCATATACATTTCTTTTCATGAACCACACCCAGTGACATTGCATGTGTGTTCCTCTAGACAAACCACATAAGGATCCACCGGTGTCACTGCATGTATGTTCTTTTCATGAACCACACATGGATCCACCGGTGTCATTGCATGTATGTTCTTTTCATGAACCACACCCAGTGTCAGTGCATGTCAGTTCTTTTCATGAACCACATAAGGATCCACCAGTGTCATTGGATGTGTGTTCTTCTCATGAACCACACATGGATCCACCGGTGTCATTGCATGTCTGTTCCTCTAAACAAACCACATAAGGATCCACCAGTGTCATTGCATATCTGTTCTTTTCATGAACCACACCCAATGTCATTGCATGCGTGTTCTTCTAAACAAACCACATAAGCCCTTTGCATGTCTGTTCTTTTCATGAACCACACCCGGTGTCATTGCATGTGTGTTCCTCTAGACATACCACATAAGGATCCACCGGTGTCACTGCATGTCTGTTCTTTTCATGAACCACATAGGGATCCACCAGTGTCATTAGATGTGTGTTATTCTCATGAACCACACATGGATCCACCGGTGTCATTGCATGTATGTTCCTCTAAACAAACCACATAAGGATCCACCAGTGTCATTGCATGTCTGTTCTTTTCATGAACGACACCACGTGTCATTGCATGTGTGTTCTTCTAAACAAACCATATAAGGATCCACCAGTGTCATTGCATGTGTGTTCTTTTCATGAACCACACCCTGTGTCATTGCATGTCTGTTCTTTTTATTAACCACAGCTAGAGTCACTACATGTCTATTACTTCCATAAACCACACATGGTTCCACCGGTGTCATTGCATGTCTGTTCTTTTCATGAACCACACCCAGTGTCATTGCATGTCAGTTCTTCTCATGAACCACACCAAGTGTCATTGCATGTCAGTTCTTTTCATGAACCACATAAGGATCCACCAGTGTCATTGTATGTGTGTTCTTCTCATGAACCACACATGGATCCACCAGTGCCATTGCATGTGTGTTGTTTTCATGAACCACACCTAGTGTCATTGCATGTGTGTTCCTCTAGACAAATCACATAAGGATCCACCGGTGTCACTGCATGTCTGTTCTTTTCATGAACCACAGCTAGAGTCCACCAGTGTAATTGGATGTGTGTTCTTCTCATGAACCACAACCAGTGTCACTACATGTGATTCTTTTCATGAACCACATAAGGATCCACCAGTGCCATTGGATGTGTGTTCTTCCCATGAACCACACATGGATCCACTGGTGTCATTGCATGTATGTTCCTTTAAACAAACCACATAAGGATCCACCAGTGTCATTGCATGTTTGTTCTTTTCATGAACCACACCCAGTGTCATTGCGTGTGTGTTCTTCTAAACAAACCACATAAGGATCCACTAGTATCATTGCATGTTTGTTCTTTTCATGAACCACACCCAGTTTCATTGCATGTGTGTTCTTTTCATGAACCATAGCTAGAGTCCTTGCATATACATTCTTTACATGAACCACACATAGTGTCATTGCATGTCTATTCGTTTCATGAACCACACCGGTGTCCTTGCATGTCAGTTCTTTTCATGAACCACATAAGGATCCACCAGTGTCATTGGATGTGTATTCTTCTTATGAACCACACATGGATCCACCGGTGTCATTGAATGTATGTTCCTCTAAATAAACCACATAAGGTTCACCCAGTGCCATTGCATGTCTGTTCCTTTCATGAACCACACCCAGTGTCATTGCATGTGTGTTCTTCTAAACAAACCACATAAGGATCCACCAGTGTCATTGCATGTTTGTTCTTTTCATGAACCACACCCCGTGTCATTGCATGTCTATTCTTTTCATGAACCACAACTGGAGTCATTGCATGTCTATTACTTCCATAAACCACACATGGATCCACAGGTGTCATTGCATGTCTGTTCTTTTCATGGACCACACCTAGTGTCATTGCATGTCAGTTCTTTTCATGAACCACACCCAGAGTCATTGCATGTCAGTTCTTTTCATGAACCACACCAAGTGTCATTGCATGTCAGTTCTTTTCATGAACCACATAAGGATCCACCAGTGTCATTGCATGTCTGTTCTTCTCACAAACCACATAAGGATCCACTAGTTTCATTGCATGTCTTTTTTTTCATGAACCACACCTAGTGACATTGCATGTGTGTTCCTCTAGACAAACCACATAAGGATCCACCCGTGTCACTGCATGTATGTTCTTTTCATGAACCACACATGGATCCACCGGTGTCATTGCATGTATGTTCTTTTCATGAACCACACCTAGTGTCAGTGCATGTCAGTTCTTTTCATGAACCACATAAGGATCCACCAGTGTCATTGGATGTGTGTTCTTCTCATGAACCACACATGGATCCACCGGTGTCATTGCATGTCTGTTCCTCTAAACAAACCACATAAGGATCCACCAGTGTCATTGCATATCTGTTCTTTTCATGAACCACACCCAATGTCATTGCATGTGTGTTCTTCTAAACAAACCACATAAGCCACTGCATGTCTGTTCTTTTCATGAACCACACCCGGTGTCATTGCATGTGTGTTCCTCTAGACATACCACATAAGGATCCACCGGTGTCACTGCATGTCTGTTCTTTTCATGAACCACATAGGGATCCACCAGTGTCATTAGATGTGTGTTCTTCTCATGAACCACACATGGATCCACCGGTGTCATTGCATGTCTGTTCCTCTAAACAAACCACATAAGGATCCACCAGTGTCATTGCATGTCTGTTCTTTTCATGAACGACACCACGTGTCATTGCATGTGTGTTCTTCTAAACAAACCATATAAGGATCCACCAGTGTCATTGCATGTGTGTTCTTTTCATGAACCACACCCTGTGTCATTGCATGTCTGTTCTTTTTATTAACCACAGCTAGAGTCACTACATGTCTATTACTTCCATAAACCACACATGGTTCCACCGGTGTCATTGCATGTCTGTTCTTTTCATGAACCACACCCAGTGTCATTGCATGTCAGTTCTTCTCATGAACCACACCAAGTGTCATTGCATGTCAGTTCTTTTCATGAACCACATAAGGATCCACCAGTGTCATTTTATGTGTGTTCTTCTCATGAACCACACATGGATCCACCAGTGCCATTGCATGTGTGTTGTTTTCATGAACCACACCTAGTGTCATTGCATGTGTGTTCCTCTAGACAAATCACATAAGGATCCACCGGTGTCACTGCATGTCTGTTCTTTTCATGAACCACAGCTAGAGTCCACCAGTGTAATTGGATGTGTGTTCTTCTCATGAACCACAACCAGTGTCACTACATGTCGATTCTTTTCATGAACCACATAAGGATCCACCAGTGCCATTGGATGTGTGTTCTTCCCATGAACCACATTGATCCACTGGTGTCATTGCATGTATGTTCCTTTAAACAAACCACATAAGGATCCACCAGTGTCATTGCATGTTTGTTCTTTTCATGAACCACACCCAGTGTCATTGCGTGTGTGTTCTTCTAAACAAACCACATAAGGATCCACTAGTATCATTGCATGTTTGTTCTTTTCATGAACCACACCCAGTTTCATTGCATGTGTGTTCTTTTCATGAACCAAAACTAGAGTCATTGCATATGTTTCTTTTACATGAACCACACATAGTGTCATTGCATGTCTATTCGTTTCATGAACCACACCGGTGTCACTGCATGTCAGTTCTTTTCATGAACCACATAAGGATCCACCAGTGTCATTGGATGTGTATTCTTCTTATGAACCACACATGGATCCACCGGTGTCATTGAATGTATGTTCCTCTAAATAAACCACATAAGGTTCACCCAGTGCCATTGCATGTCTGTTCCTTTCATGAACCACACCCAGTGTCATTGCATGTGTGTTCTTCTAAACAAACCACATAAGGATCCACCAGTGTCATTGCATGTTTGTTCTTTTCATGAACCACACCCCGTGTCATTGCATGTCTATTCTTTTCATGAACCACAACTGGAGTCATTGCATGTCTATTACTTCCATAAACCACACATGGATCCACAGGTGTCATTGCATGTCTGTTCTTTTCATGGACCACACCTAGTGTCATTGCATGTCAGTTCTTTTCATGAACCACACCCAGAGTCATTGCATGTCAGTTCTTTTCATGAACCACACCAAGTGTCATTGCATGTCAGTTCTTTTCATGAACCACATAAGGATCCACCAGTGTCATTGCATGTCTGTTCTTCTCACAAACCACATAAGGATCCACTAGTTTCATTGCATGTCTTTTTTTTCATGAACCACACCTAGTGACATTGCATGTGTGTTCCTCTAGACAAACCACATAAGGATCCACCCGTGTCACTGCATGTATGTTCTTTTCATGAACCACATGGATCCACCGGTGTCATTGCATGTATGTTCTTTTCATGAACCACACCTAGTGTCAGTGCATGTCAGTTCTTTTCATGAACCACATAAGGATCCACCAGTGTCATTGGATGTGTGTTCTTCTCATGAACCACACATGGATCCACCGGTGTCATTGCATGTCTGTTCCTCTAAACAAACCACATAAGGATCCACCAGTCTCATTGCATATCTGTTCTTTTCATGAACCACACCCAATGTCATTGCATGTGTGTTCTTCTAAACAAACCACATAAGCCACTGCATGTCTGTTCTTTTCATGAACCACACCCGGTGTCATTGCATGTGTGTTCCTCTAGACATACCACATAAGGATCCACCGGTGTCACTGCATGTCAGTTCTTTTCATGAACCACATAAGGATCCACCAGTGTCATTAGATGTGTGTTCTTCTCATGAACCACATGGATCCACCGGTGTCATTGCATGTCTGTTCCTCTAAACAAACCACATAAGGATCCACGGTGTCATTGCATATGCTGTTTCTTTTCATGAACGACACCACGTGTCATTGCATGTGTGTTCTTCTAAACAAACCATATAAGGATCCACCAGTGTCATTGCATGTGTGTTCTTTTCATGAACCACACCCTGTGTCATTGCATGTCTGTTCTTTTATTAACCACAGCTAGAGTCACTACATGTCTATTACTTCCATAAACCACATGGTTCCACCGTGTCATTGCATGTCTGTTCTTTTCATGAACCACACCCAGTGTCATTGCATGTCATTCTTCTCATGAACCACACCAAGTGTCATTGCATGTCGTTCTTTTCATGAACCACATAAGGATCCACCAGTGTCATTTTATGTGTGTTCTTCTCATGAACCACACATGGATCCACCAGTGCCATTGCATGTGTGTTGTTTTCATGAACCACACCTAGTGTCATTGCATGTGTGTTCCTCTAGACAAATCACATAAGGATCCACCGGTGTCCTTTGCATGTCATTCTTTTCATGAACCACAGCTAGAGTCCACCAGTGTAATTGGATGTGTGTTCTTCTCATGAACCACAACCAGTGTCACTACATGTCAGTTCTTTTCATGAACCACATAAGGATCCACCAGTGCCATTGGATGTGTGTTCTTCCCATGAACCACACATGGATCCACTGGTGTCATTGCATGTATGTTCCTTTAAACAAACCACATAAGGATCCACCAGTGTCATTGCATGTTTGTTCTTTTCATGAACCACACCCAGTGTCATTGCGTGTGTGTTCTTCTAAACAAACCACATAAGGATCCACTAGTATCATTGCATGTTTGTTCTTTTCATGAACCACACCCAGTTTCATTGCATGTGTGTTCTTTTCATGAACCATAGCTAGAGTCCTTGCATGTCTGTTCTTTACATGAACCACACATAGTGTCATTGCATGTCTATTCGTTTCATGAACCACACCCAGTGTCACTGCATGTCAGTTCTTTTCATGAACCACATAAGGATCCACCAGTGTCATTGGATGTGTATTCTTCTTATGAACCACACATGGATCCACCGGTGTCATTGAATGTATGTTCCTCTAAATAAACCACATAAGGTTCACCCAGTGCCATTGCATGTCTGTTCCTTTCATGAACCACACCCAGTGTCATTGCATGTGTGTTCTTCTAAACAAACCACATAAGGATCCACCAGTGTCATTGCATGTTTGTTCTTTTCATGAACCACACCCCGTGTCATTGCATGTCTATTCTTTTCATGAACCACAACTGGAGTCATTGCATGTCTGTTACTTCCATAAACCACACATGGATCCACAGGTGTCATTGCATGTCTGTTCTTTTCATGGACCACACCTAGTGTCATTGCATGTCAGTTCTTTTCATGAACCACACCCAGAGTCATTGCATGTCAGTTCTTTTCATGAACCACACCAAGTGTCATTGCATGTCAGTTCTTTTCATGAACCACATAAGGATCCACCAGTGTCATTGCATGTCTGTTCTCACAAACCACATAAGGATCCACTAGTGTCATTGCATGTCTTTTTTTTCATGAACCACACCTAGTGACATTGCATGTGTGTTCCTCTAGACAAACCACATAAGGATCCACCGGTGTCACTGGATGTATGTTCTTTTCATGAACCACACATGGATCCATCGGTGTCATTGCATGTCTGTTCTTCTCATGAACCACACCCAGTGTCACTGCATATTAGTTCTTTTCATGAACCACATAAGTATCCACCAGTGTCATTGGATGTGTGTTCTTCTCATGAACCACACATGGATCCACTGGTGTCATTGCATGTTTGTTCCTCTAAAAAACCACATAAGGATCCACTAGTGTCATTGCATGTCTGTTCTTTTCATGAACCACACCCAGTGCCATTGCATGTGTGTTCTTCTAAACAAACCACATAAGGATCCACCAATGTCATTGCATGTCTGTTCTTTTCATGAACCACATCCAGTGTCATTGCATGTATGTTCTTTTCATGAACCATAGCTAGATTCATTGCATGTCTGTTCTGTTCATGAACCAAACCCAGTGTCATTGCATGTCTGTTCTTTTCATGAACCACACCTAGTGTCACTGCATGTCAGTTCTTTTCCTGAACCACATAAGGATCCACCAGTGTCATTGGATGTGTGTTCTTCTCATGAACCACACATGGATCCACCGGTGTCATTGCATGTCCGTTCCTCTAAACAAACCACATAAGGATCCACCAGTGTCATTGCATGTCTGTTCTTTTCATGCACCACAACCAGTGTCATTGCATGTGTGTTCTTCTAAACAAACCACATAAGTCATTGCATGTCTGTTCTTTTCATGAACCAGGTGTCATGGCATGTGTGTTTCTCTAGATAGACCACATAAGGATCCACCGGTGTCACTCAATGTCTGTTCTTTTCATGAACCACATAAGGATCCACCAGTGTCATTGGATGTGTGTTCTTCTCATGGACCACACATGGATCCACCGGTGTCATTGCATGTCTGTTCCTCTAAACAAACCACATAAGGATAAGAAGTATCATTGCATGTCTGTTCTTTTCATGAACCACACCCAGTGTCATTGCATGTGTGTTCTTCTAAACAAACCACATAAGGATCCACCAGTGTCATTGCATGTGTGTTCTTTTCATGAACCACACCCGGTGTCATTGCATGTATGTTCTTTTCATTAACCACAGCTAGGGTCACTACATGTTTGTTACTTCCATAAACCACATGGATCCACCGGTGTCATTGCATGTACATTCTTTTCATGAACCACACCTAGTGTCATTGCATGTCAGTTCTTCTTATGAACCACACCCAGTGTCATTGCATGTCAGTTCTTTTCATGAACCACATAAGGATCAACCAGTGTCATTGTATGTGTGTTCTTCTCATGAACCACACATGGATCCACCAGTGTCAGTGCATGTGTGTTCTTTTCATGAACCACACCTAGTGTCATTGCATGTGTGTTCCTCTATACAAACCACATAAGGATCCACCGGTGTCATTGCATGTCTGTTCTTTTCATGAACCACACCCAGTGTCATTGCATGTGTGTTCTTTTCACGAACCACAGCTAGAGTCATTGCATGTCTGTTCTTTTCATGAACCACACCCAGTGTCATTGCATATATGTTCTTTTCATGAACCACGCCCAGTGTCACTACATGTCAGTTCTTTTCATGAACCACATAAGGATCCACTAGTGTCATTGGATGTGTGTTCTTTTCATGAATCACACATGGATCCACCGGTGTCATTGCATGTTTGTTCCTCTAAACAAACCACATAAGGTTCACCGAGTGCCATTGCATATCTATTATTTTCATGAACCACATCTAGTATCATTGCATGTGTGTTCTTCTAAACAAACCACATAAGGATCCACCAGTGTCATTGCATGTGTGTTCTTTTCATGAACCACACCCGGTGTCATTGCATGTCTGTTCTTTTCATGAACCACAGCTAGAGTCATTGCATGTCTGTTACTTCCATAAACCACACATGGATCCACCGGTGTCATTGCATGTCAGTTCTTTTCATGAACCACACCCAGTGTCATTGCATGTCAGTTCTTTTCATGAACCACACCCAGTGTCAGTGCATGTCCGTTCTTTTCATGAACCACATAAGGATCCACCAGTGTCATTGCATGTCTGTTCTTCTCACAAACCACATAAGGATCCACTGGTGTCTTGCATGTGTTCTTTTCATGAACCACACATGGATCCACCGGTGTCATTGCATGTCTGTTCTTCTCATGAACCACACCCAGTGTCATTGCATGTCAGTTCTTTTCATGAACCACATAAGGATCCACCAGTGTCATTGGATGTGTGTTCTTCTCATGAACCACACATGGATCCACCGGTGTCATTGCATGTCTGTTCCTCTAAAAAACCACATAAGGATCCACTAGTGTCATTGCATGTCTGTTCTTTTCATGTACCACACCCAGTGTCATTGCATGTGTGTTCTTCTAAACAAACCACATAAGGATCCACCAGTGTCATTGCATGTCTGTTCTTTTCATGAACCACACCCAGTGTCATTGCATGTGTGTTCTTTTCATGAACCACAACTAGAGTCATTGCATGTCTGTTCTTTTCATGAACCACACCTAGTGTCATTGCATGTCTGTTCTTTTCATGAACCACACCCAGTGTCACTGCATGTCAGTTCTTTTCATGAACCACATAAGGATCCACCAGTGTCATTGGATGTGTGTTCTTCTCATGAACCACACATGGATCCACCGGTGTCATTGCATGTCTGTTCCTCTAAACAAACCACATAAGGTTCATCCAGTGCCATTGCATGTCTGTTCTTTTCATGAACCACACCTAGTGTCATTGCATGTGTGTTCTTCTAAACAAACCACATAAGGATCCACCAGTGTCATTGCATGTCTGTTACTTCCATAAACCACACATGGATCCACCGGTGTCATTGCATGTCCGTTCTTTTCATGAACCACACATAGTGCCATTGCATGTTAGTTCTTTTCATGAACCACACACAGTGTCATTGCATGTCAGTTCTTTTCGTGAACCACACCGAGTGTCATTGCATGTCAGTTCTTTTCATGAACCACATAAGGATCCACTAGTGTCATTGCATGTATGTTCTAGTCACAAACCACATAAGGATCCACTAGTGTCATTGCATGTCTGTTCTTTTCATGAACCACACCCAGTGACATTGAATGTGTATTCCTCTAGAAAAACCACATAAGGATCCACCGGTGTCACTACATGTATGTTCTTTTCATGAACCACACATGGATCCACCGGTGTCATTGCATGTATGTTCTTTTCATTAACCACACCCTGTGTCACTGCATGTCAGTTCTTTTCATGAACCACATAAGGATCCACCAGTGTCATTGGATGTGTGTTCTTCTCATGAACCACACATGGATCCACCGGTGTCATTGCATGTCTGTTCCTCTAAACAAACCACATAAGGATCCACCAGTGTCATTGCATGTCTGTTCTTTTCATGTACCACACACAATGTCATTGCATGTGTGTTCTTCTAAACAAACCACATAAGTCATTGCATGTCTGTTCTTTTCATGAACCACACCCGGTGTCATTGCATGTGTGCTCCTCTAGACATTCCACATAAGGATCCACCGGTGTCACTGCATGTCTGTTATTTTCATGAACCACATAAGGATCCACCAGTGTCATTGGATGTGTGTTCTTCTCATGAACCACACATGGATCCACCGGTGTCATTGCATGTCTGTTCCTCTAAACAAACCACATAAGGATCAACCAGTGTCGTTGCATGTCTGTTCTTTTCATGAACCACATCCAGTGTCATTGCATGTGTGTTCTTCTAAAAAAACCTCATAAGGATCCACTAGTGTCATTGCATGTGTGTTCTTTTCATGAACCACACCCGGTGTCATTGCATGTCTGTTCTTTTCATTAACCACAGCTAGAGTCATTGCATGTACATTTCCATAAACCACACATGGATCCACCGGTGTCATTGCATGTCTGTTCTTTTCTTGAACGACACCCAGTGTCATTGCATGTCAGTTCTTCTCATGAACCACACCCAGTGTCATTGCATGTCAGTTCTTTTCATGAACCACATAAGGATCCACCAGTGTCATTTGATGTGTGTTCTTCTCATGAACCACACATGGATCCACCAGTGTCATTGCATGTGTTTTCTTTTCATGAACCACACCCAGTGTCATTGCATGTGTGGTCCTCTAGACAAACCACATAACGATCCACAGGTGTCACTGCATGTCTGTTCTTTTCATGAACCATAGCTAGAGTCCACCAGTTTCATTGGATGTGTGTTCTTCTCATGAACCACACCGGTGTCACTTCATGCCGATTCTTTTCATGAACCACATAAGGATCCACAGTGTCATTGGATGTGTTCTTCTCATGAACCACACATGGATCCACCAGTGTCATTGCATGTATGTTCCTCTAAACAAACCACATAAGGATCCACCAGTGTCATTGCATGTCTGTTCTTTTTATGAACCACACCTACTGTAATTGCATCTGTGTTCTTCTAAAAAAGTACATAAGGATCCACCAGTGTCATTGCATGTCTGTTCTTTTCATGAACCACACCTAGTGTCATTGCATGTGTGTTCTTTTCATGAACCAGAGTCATTGCATGTGTTTCTTTTCATGAACCACACCCAGTGTCATTGCATGTCTGTTCTTTTCATGAACCACACCCTGTGTCACTGCATGTCAGTTCCTTTCATGAACCACATAAGGATCCACCAGTGTCATTGGATGTGTGTTCTTCTCGTGTACCCGCGACAGATCCACCGGTGTCATTGCATGTCTGTTCCTCTAAACAAGCCACATAAGGTCCACCCAGTGCCATTGCATGTCTGTTCTTTTCATGAACCACATCTAGTGTCATTGCATGTGTGTTCTTCTAAACAAACCACATAAGTCATTGCATGTTTTTTTTTTCATGAACCACACCTGGTGTCATTGCATGTGTGTTCCTCTAGACAGACCACATAAGGATCCACCGGTGTCACTGCATGTCTGTTCTTTTCATGAACCACATAAGGATCCACCAGTGTCATTGGATGTGTGTTCTTCTCATGGATCCACTGGTGCCATTGCATGTCTATTCTTCTAAACAAACCACATAAGGATCCACTAGTGTCATTGCATGTCTATTCTTTTCATGAACCACACCTAGTGTCATTGCATGTGTTTTCTTTTCATGAACCACAGCTAGAGTCATTGCATGTCTATTCTTTTCATGAACCACACATAGTGTCATTGCATGTCTGTTCTTTTCATGAACCACACCCGGTGTCATTGCATGTCTGTTGTTTTCATGAACCACAGCTAGAGTCATTGCATGTCTATTACTTCCATAAACCACACATTGATCCACCGGTGTCATTGCATGTCTATTCTTTTCATGAACCACACCCAGTGTCATTCCATGTCAGTTCTTTTCATGAACCCCACCCAGTGTCATTAGCTGTGTGTTCTTCTCATGAACCGCACATGGATCCACCGGTGTCATTGCATGTTTGTTCCTCTAAACAAACCACATAAGGATCCACCAGTGTCATTGCATGTCTGTTCTTTTCATGAACGACACCACGTGTCATTGCATGTGTGTTCTTCTAAACAAACCATATAAGGATCCACCAGTGTCATTGCATGTGTGTTCTTTTCATGAACCACACCCTGTGTCATTGCATATACATTTTTTTATTAACCACGCTAGAGTCACTACATGTCTATTACTTCCATAAACCACATGGATCCACGGTGTCATTGCATGTACATTCTTTTCATGAACCACACCCAGTGTCATTGCATGTCAGTTCTTCTCATGAACCACACCAAGTGTCATTGCATGTCGTTTTCTTTTCATGAACCACATAAGGATCCACCAGTGTCATTGTATGTGTGTTCTTCTCATGAACCACACATGGATCCACCAGTGCCATTGCATGTGTGTTGTTTTCATGAACCACACCTAGTGTCATTGCATGTGTGTTCCTCTAGACAAATCACATAAGGATCCACCGGTGTCCTTTGCATGTCATTCTTTTCATGAACCACAGCTAGAGTCCACGGTGTAATTGGATGTGTGTTCTTCTCATGAACCACAACCGTGTCACTACATGTCGATTCTTTTCATGAACCACATAAGGATCCACAGTGCCATTGGATGTGTGTTCTTCCCATGAACCACACATGGATCCACTGGTGTCATTGCATGTATGTTCCTCTAAACAAACCACATAAGGATCCACCAGTGTCATTGCATGTTTGTTCTTTTCATGAACCACACCCAGTGTCATTGCATGTGTGTTCTTCTAAACAAACCACATAAGGATCCACTAGTATCATTGCATGTTTGTTCTTTTCATGAACCACACCCAGTTTCATTGCATGTGTGTTCTTTTCATGAACCATAGCTAGAGTCCTTGCATGTCTGTTCTTTACATGAACCACACATAGTGTCATTGCATGTCTATTCGTTTCATGAACCACACCGGTGTCCTTTGCATGTCAGTTCTTTTCATGAACCACATAAGGATCCACCAGTGTCATTGGATGTGTATTCTTCTTATGAACCACACATGGATCCACCGGTGTCATTGAATGTATGTTCCTCTAAACAAACCACATAAGGTTCACCCAGTGCCATTGCATGTCTGTTCCTTTCATGAACCACACCGGTGTCATTGCATGTGTGTTCTTCTAAACAAACCACATAAGGATCCACCAGTGTCATTGCATGTTTGTTCTTTTCATGAACCACACCCCGTGTCATTGCATGTCTATTCTTTTCATGAACCACAGCTAGAGTCATTGCATGTCTGTTACTTCCATAAACCACACATGGATCCACAGGTGTCATTGCATGTCTGTTCTTTTCATGAACCACACCCAGTGTCATTGCATGTGTGTTCTTCTAAACAAACCACATAAGGATCCACCAGTGTCATTGCATGTCTGTTCTTTTCATGAACCACACGCGGTGTCATTGCATGTCTGTTCATTTCATGAACCACAACTAGAGTCATTGCATATACATTTCCATAAACCACACATGGATCCACCGTTGTCATTGCATGTTAGTTCTTTTCATGAACCACACCCAGTGTCATTGCATGTCAGTTCTTTTCATGAACCACACCTAGTATCATTGCATGTCAGTTCTTTTCATGAACCACATAAGGATCCACCAGTGTCATTGGATGTGTGTTCTTCTCATGAACCACACATGGATCCACTGGTGTCATTGCATGTCTGTTCCTCTAAACAAACCACATAAGGATCCACCAGTGTCATTGCATATCTGTTCTTTTCATGAACCACACCCAATGTCATTGCATGCGTGTTCTTCTAAACAAACCACATAAGTTTGCATGTCATTCTTTTCATGAACCACACGGTGTCATTGCATGTGTGTTCCTCTAGACATACCACATAAGGATCCACCGTGTCACTTTGCATGTCGATTCTTTTCATGAACCACATAAGGATCCACCAGTGTCATTGGATGTGTATTCTTCTTATGAACCACACATGGATCCACCGTGTCATTGAATGTATGTTCCTCTAAACAAACCACATAAGGTTCACCCGTGCCATTGCATGTACATTCTTTCATGAACCACACCCAGTGTCATTGCATGTGTGTTCTTCTAATCAAACCACATAAGGATCCACCAGTGTCATTGCATGTTTGTTCTTTTCATGAACCACACCACGTGTCATTGCATGTCTATTCTTTTCATGAACCACGGCTAGAGTCATTGCATATTCATTGCTTCCATAAACCACACATGGATCCACAGGTGTCATTGCATGTCCGTTCTTTTCATGAACCACACCGGTGTCATTGCATGTGTTCTTCTAAACAAACCACATAAGGATCCACAGTGTCATTGCATGTCGTTTCTTTCATGAACCACACGCGGTGTCATTGCATGTCTGTTCATTTCATGAACCACAACTAGAGTCATTGCATGTCTGTTACTTCCATAAACCACACATGGATCCACCGTTGTCATTGCATGTTAGTTCTTTTCATGAACCACACCCAGTGTCATTGCATGTCAGTTCTTTTCATGAACCACACCTAGTATCATTGCATGTCAGTTCTTTTCATGAACCACATAAGGATCCACCAGTGTCATTGCATGTATGTTCTTCTCACAAACCACATAAGGATCCACCAGTGTCATTGCATGTCTGTTCTTTTCATGAACCACACCCAGTGACATTGCATGTGTGTTCCTCTAGACAAACCACATAAGGATCCACCGGTGTCACTGCATGTATGTTCTTTTCATGAACCACACATGGATCCACCGGTGTCATTGCATGTATGTTCTTTTCATGAACCACACCCAGTGTCAGTGCATGTCAGTTCTTTTCATGAACCACATAAGGATCCACCAGTGTCATTGGATGTGTGTTCTTCTCATGAACCACACATGGATCCACCGGTGTCATTGCATGTCTGTTCCTCTAAACAAACCACATAAGGATCCACCAGTGTCATTGCATATCTGTTCTTTTCATGAACCACACCCAATGTCATTGCATGCGTGTTCTTCTAAACAAACCACATAAGCCACTGCATGTCTGTTCTTTTCATGAACCACACCCGGTGTCATTGCATGTGTGTTCCTCTAGACATACCACATAAGGATCCACCGGTGTCCTTTGCATGTCTGTTTCTTTTCATGAACCACATAGGGATCCACCAGTGTCATTAGATGTGTGTTATTCTCATGAACCACACATGGATCCACCGGTGTCATTGCATGTCTGTTCCTCTAAACAAACCACATAAGGATCCACCAGTGTCATTGCATGTCTGTTCTTTTCATGAACGACACCACGTGTCATTGCATGTGTGTTCTTCTAAACAAACCATATAAGGATCCACCAGTGTCATTGCATGTGTGTTCTTTTCATGAACCACACCCTATGTCATTGCATGTCTATTCTTTTATTAACCACAACTTCCATAAGATAAACCACATGGTTCCACCGGTGTCATTGCATGTCTGTTCTTTTCATGAACCACACCCAGTGTCATTGCATGTCAGTTCTTCTCATGAACCACACCAAGTGTCATTGCATGTCAGTTCTTTTCATGAACCACATAAGGATCCACCAGTGTCATTGTATGTGTTCTTCTCATGAACCACACATGGATCCACCAGTGCCATTGCATGTGTGTTTTCATGAACCACACCTAGTGTCATTGCATGTGTGTTCCTCTAGACAAATCACAAGGATCCACGGTGTCCTTGCATGTCTGTTCTTTTCATGAACCACAGCTAGAGTCCACCGGTGTGTTGGATGTGTGTTCTTCTCATGAACCACAACCAGTGTCACTACATGTGTGTTCTTTTCATGAACCACATAAGGATCCACCGGTGCCATTGGATGTGTGTTCTTCCCATGAACCACACATGGATCCACCGTGTCATTGCATGTATGTTCCTTTAAACAAACCACATAAGGATCCACAGGTGTCATTGCATGTTTGTTCTTTTCATGAACCACACCCAGTGTCATTGCGTGTGTGTTCTTCTAAACAAACCACATAAGGATCCACTAGTATCATTGCATGTTTGTTCTTTTCATGAACCACACCCAGTTTCATTGCATGTGTGTTCTTTTCATGAACCATAGATAGAGTCCTTGCATACATTTCTTTACATGAACCACACATAGTGTCATTGCATGTCTATTCGTTTCATGAACCACACCCGGTGTCCTTTGCATGTCGATTCTTTTCATGAACCACATAAGGATCCACAGTGTCATTGGATGTGTATTCTTCTTATGAACCACACATGGATCCACGGTGTCATTGAATGTATGTTCCTCTAAATAAACCACATAAGTTTCGGTGCCATTGCATATACATTTCTTTTCATGAACCACCTCTAGTGTCATTGCATGTGTGTTCTTCTAAACAACCACATAAGGATCCACTGGTGTCATTGCATGTCTGTTCTTTTCATGAACCACACCCAGTGTCATTGCATGTCTGTTCTTTTCATGACCCACATCTAGAGTCATTGCATGTCTATTACTTCCATAAACCACACATGGATCCACAGGTGTCATTGCATGTGTTCTTTTCATGGACCACACCTAGTGTCATTGCATGTCTGTTCTTTTCATGAACCACACCCAGTCATTGCATGTCAGTTCTTTTCATGAACCACACCAAGTGTCATTGCATGTCAGTTCTTTTCATGAACCACATAAGGATCCACCAGTGTCATTGCATGTCTGTTCTTCTCACAAACCACATAAGGATCCACTAGTTTCATTGCATGTCTTTTTTTTCATGAACCACACCTAGTGACATTGCATGTGTGTTCCTCTAGACAAACCACATAAGGATCCACCCGTGTCACTGCATGTATGTTCTTTTCATGAACCACACATGGATCCACCGGTGTCATTGCATGTATGTTCTTTTCATGAACCACACCTAGTGTCAGTGCATGTCAGTTCTTTTCATGAACCACATAAGGATCCACCAGTGTCATTGGATGTGTGTTCTTCTCATGAACCACACATGGATCCACCGGTGTCATTGCATGTCTGTTCCTCTAAACAAACCACATAAGGATCCACCAGTGTCATTGCATATCTGTTCTTTTCATGAACCACACCCAATGTCATTGCATGTGTGTTCTTCTAAACAAACCACATAAGCCACTGCATGTCTGTTCTTTTCATGAACCACACCCGGTGTCATTGCATGTGTGTTCCTCTAGACATACCACATAAGGATCCACGGTGTCCTTTGCATGTCTGTTCTTTTCATGAACCACATAGGGATCCACCAGTGTCATTAGATGTGTGTTCTTCTCATGAACCACACATGGATCCACGGTGTCATTGCATGTACATTCCTCTAAACAAACCACATAAGGATCCACGGTGTCATTGCATATGCATTCTTTTAATGAACGACAACACGTGTCATTGCATGTGTGTTCTTCTAAACAAACCATATAAGGATCCACCGGTGTCATTGCATGTGTGTTCTTTTCATGAACCACACCTGTGTCATTGCATATACATTCTTTTTTATTAACCACAGCTAGAGTCACTACATGTCTATTACTTCCATAAACCACACATGGTTCCACCGGTGTCATTGCATGTCTGTTCTTTTCATGAACCACACCCAGTGTCATTGCATGTCAGTTCTTCTCATGAACCACACCAAGTGTCATTGCATGTCAGTTCTTTTCATGAACCACATAAGGATCCACCAGTGTCATTTTATGTGTGTTCTTCTCATGAACCACACATGGATCCACCAGTGCCATTGCATGTGTGTTGTTTTCATGAACCACACCTAGTGTCATTGCATGTGTGTTCCTCTAGACAAATCACATAAGGATCCACGGTGTCCTTTGCATGTCTGTTCTTTTCATGAACCACAGCTAGAGTCCACCAGTGTAATTGGATGTGTGTTCTTCTCATGAACCACAACCAGTGTCACTACATGTCAGTTCTTTTCATGAACCACATAAGGATCCACCAGTGCCATTGGATGTGTGTTCTTCCCATGAACCACACATGGATCCACTGGTGTCATTGCATGTATGTTCCTTTAAACAAACCACATAAGGATCCACCAGTGTCATTGCATGTTTGTTCTTTTCATGAACCACACCCAGTGTCATTGCGTGTGTGTTCTTCTAAACAAACCACATAAGGATCCACTAGTATCATTGCATGTTTGTTCTTTTCATGAACCACACCCAGTTTCATTGCATGTGTGTTCTTTTCATGAACCATAGCTAGAGTCCTTGCATGTCTGTTCTTTACATGAACCACACATAGTGTCATTGCATGTCTATTCGTTTCATGAACCACACCCAGTGTCACTGCATGTCAGTTCTTTTCATGAACCACATAAGGATCCACCAGTGTCATTGGATGTGTATTCTTCTTATGAACCACACATGGATCCACCGGTGTCATTGAATGTATGTTCCTCTAAATAAACCACATAAGGTTCACCCAGTGCCATTGCATGTCTGTTCCTTTCATGAACCACACCCAGTGTCATTGCATGTGTGTTCTTCTAAACAAACCACATAAGGATCCACCAGTGTCATTGCATGTTTGTTCTTTTCATGAACCACACCCCGTGTCATTGCATGTCTATTCTTTTCATGAACCACTGGAGTCATTGCATATCATTACTTCCATAAACCACACATGGATCCACAGGTGTCATTGCATGTCTGTTCTTTTCATGGACCACACCTAGTGTCATTGCATGTCAGTTCTTTTCATGAACCACACCCAGAGTCATTGCATGTCAGTTCTTTTCATGAACCACACCAAGTGTCATTGCATGTCAGTTCTTTTCATGAACCACATAAGGATCCACCAGTGTCATTGCATGTCTGTTCTTCTCACAAACCACATAAGGATCCACTAGTTTCATTGCATGTCTTTTTTTTCATGAACCACACCTAGTGACATTGCATGTGTGTTCCTCTAGACAAACCACATAAGGATCCACCGGTGTCACTGGATGTATGTTCTTTTCATGAACCACACATGGATCCATCGGTGTCATTGCATGTCTGTTCTTCTCATGAACCACACCCAGTGTCACTGCATATTAGTTCTTTTCATGAACCACATAAGTATCCACCAGTGTCATTGGATGTGTGTTCTTCTCATGAACCACACATGGATCCACTGGTGTCATTGCATGTCTGTTCCTCTAAAAAACCACATAAGGATCCACTAGTGTCATTGCATGTCTGTTCTTTTCATGAACCACACCCAGTGCCATTGCATGTGTGTTCTTCTAAACAAACCACATAAGGATCCACCAATGTCATTGCATGTCTGTTCTTTTCATGAACCACATCCAGTGTCATTGCATGTATGTTCTTTTCATGAACCATAGCTAGATTCATTGCATGTCTGTTCTGTTCATGAACCAAACCCAGTGTCATTGCATGTCTGTTCTTTTCATGAACCACACCTAGTGTCCTTGCATGTGTTCTTTCTGAACCACATAAGGATCCACAGTGTCATTGGATGTGTGTTCTTCTCATGAACCACACATGGATCCACCGGTGTCATTGCATGTCCGTTCCTCTAAACAAACCACATAAGGATCCACCAGTGTCATTGCATGTCTGTTCTTTTCATGCACCACAACCAGTGTCATTGCATGTGTGTTCTTCTAAACAAACCACATAAGTCATTGCATGTCTGTTCTTTTCATGAACCAGGTGTCATGGCATGTGTGTTTCTCTAGATATACCACATAAGGATCCACCGGTGTCACTCAATGTCTGTTCTTTTCATGAACCACATAAGGATCCACCAGTGTCATTGGATGTGTGTTCTTCTCATGGACCACACATGGATCCACCGGTGTCATTGCATGTCTGTTCCTCTAAACAAACCACATAAGGATAAGAAGTATCATTGCATGTCTGTTCTTTTCATGAACCACACCCAGTGTCATTGCATGTGTGTTCTTCTAAACAAACCACATAAGGATCCACCAGTGTCATTGCATGTGTGTTCTTTTCATGAACCACACCCGGTGTCATTGCATGTATGTTCTTTTCATTAACCACAGCTAGGGTCACTACATGTTTGTTACTTCCATAAACCACACATGGATCCACCGGTGTCATTGCATGTCTGTTCTTTTCATGAACCACACCTAGTGTCATTGCATGTCAGTTCTTCTTATGAACCACACCCAGTGTCATTGCATGTCAGTTCTTTTCATGAACCACATAAGGATCAACCAGTGTCATTGTATGTGTGTTCTTCTCATGAACCACACATGGATCCACCAGTGTCAGTGCATGTGTGTTCTTTTCATGAACCACACCTAGTGTCATTGCATGTGTGTTCCTCTATACAAACCACATAAGGATCCACCGGTGTCATTGCATGTCTGTTCTTTTCATGAACCACACCCAGTGTCATTGCATGTGTGTTCTTTTCACGAACCACAGCTAGAGTCATTGCATGTCTGTTCTTTTCATGAACCACACCCAGTGTCATTGCATATATGTTCTTTTCATGAACCACGCCCAGTGTCACTACATGTCAGTTCTTTTCATGAACCACATAAGGATCCACTAGTGTCATTGGATGTGTGTTCTTTTCATGAATCACACATGGATCCACCGGTGTCATTGCATGTTTGTTCCTCTAAACAAACCACATAAGGTTCACCGAGTGCCATTGCATATCTATTATTTTCATGAACCACATCTAGTATCATTGCATGTGTGTTCTTCTAAACAAACCACATAAGGATCCACCAGTGTCATTGCATGTGTGTTCTTTTCATGAACCACACCCCGTGTCATTGCATATACATTCTTTTCATGAACCACAGCTAGAGTCATTGCATGTACATTACTTCCATAAACCACATGGATCCACGGTGTCATTGCATGTCAGTTCTTTTCATGAACCACAGAGTCATTGCATGTCGTTCTTTTCATGAACCACACCCGGTGTCGATGCATGTCCGTTCTTTTCATGAACCACATAAGGATCCACAGGTGTCATTGCATGTCATTCTTCTCACAAACCACATAAGGATCCACTGGTGTCGATTGCATATACATTCTTTTCATGAACCACACATGGATCCACCGGTGTCATTGCATGTCTGTTCTTCTCATGAACCACACCCAGTGTCATTGCATGTCAGTTCTTTTCATGAACCACATAAGGATCCACCAGTGTCATTGGATGTGTGTTCTTCTCATGAACCACATGGATCCACGGTGTCATTGCATGTCATTCCTCTAAAAACCACATAAGGATCCACTAGTGTCATTGCATATACATTCTTTTCATGTACCACACCCGGTGTCATTGCATGTCTGTTCTTCTAAACAAACCACATAAGGATCCACAGTGTCATTGCATGTACATTCTTTTCATGAACCACACCCGGTGTCATTGCATGTGTGTTCTTTTCATGAACCACAACTAGAGTCATTGCATGTCTGTTCTTTTCATGAACCACACCTAGTGTCATTGCATGTATGTTCTTTTCATGAAACACACCAAGTGTCACAGAATGTCAGTTCTTTTCATGAACCACATAAGGATCCACAGTGTCATTGGATGTGTTCTTCTCATGAACCACACATGGATCCACCGGTGTCATTGCATGTCTGTTCCTCTAAACAAACCACATAAGGTTCATCCAGTGCCATTGCATGTCTGTTCTTTTCATGAACCACACCTAGTGTCATTGCATGTGTGTTCTTCTAAACAAACCACATAAGGATCCACCAGTGTCATTGCATGTCTGTTACTTCCATAAAACACACCACGATCAACCTGTGTCATTGCATGTCCGTTCTTTTCATGAACCACACATAGTGACATTGCATGTTAGTTCTTTTCATGAACCACACACAGTGTCATTGCATGTCAGTTCTTTTCGTGAACCACACCGAGTGTCATTGCATGTCAGTTCTTTTCATGAACCACATAAGGATCCACTAGTGTCATTGCATGTATGTTCTAGTCACAAACCACATAAGGATCCACTAGTGTCATTGCATGTCTGTTCTTTTCATGAACCACACCCAGTGACATTGAATGTGTATTCCTCTAGAAAAACCACATAAGGATCCACCGGTGTCACTACATGTATGTTCTTTTCATGAACCACACATGGATCCACCGGTGTCATTGCATGTATGTTCTTTTCATTAACCACACCCTGTGTCACTGCATGTCAGTTCTTTTCATGAACCACATAAGGATCCACCAGTGTCATTGGATGTGTGTTCTTCTCATGAACCACACATGGATCCACCGGTGTCATTGCATGTCTGTTCCTCTAAACAAACCACATAAGGATCCACCAGTGTCATTGCATGTCTGTTCTTTTCATGTACCACACACAATGTCATTGCATGTGTGTTCTTCTAAACAAACCACATAAGTCATTGCATGTCTGTTCTTTTCATGAACCACACGGTGTCATTGCATGTGTGCTCCTCTAGACATTCCACATAAGGATCCACGGTGTCCTTTGCATGTCTGTTATTTTCATGAACCACATAAGGATCCACCAGTGTCATTGGATATGTGTTCTTCTCATGAACCACACATGGATCCACCGGTGTCATTGCATGTCTGTTCCTCTAAACAAACCACATAAGGATCAACCAGTGTCGTTGCATGTCTGTTCTTTTCATGAACCACATCCAGTGTCATTGCATGTGTGTTCTTCTAAAAAAACCTCATAAGGATCCACTAGTGTCATTGCATGTGTGTTCTTTTCATGAACCACACCCGGTGTCATTGCATGTCTGTTCTTTTCATTAACCACAGCTAGAGTCATTGCATGTCTGTTACTTCCATAAACCACACATGGATCCACCGGTGTCATTGCATGTCTGTTCTTTTCTTGAACGACACCCAGTGTCATTGCATGTCAGTTCTTCTCATGAACCACACCCAGTGTCATTGCATGTCAGTTCTTTTCATGAACCACATAAGGATCCACAGGTGTCATTTGATGTGTGTTCTTCTCATGAACCACATGGATCCACTAGTGTCATTGCATGTGTTTTCTTTTCATGAACCACACCCAGTGTCATTGCATGTGGTCCTCTAGACAAACCACATAACGATCCACAGGTGTCACTGCATGTCTATTCTTTTCATGAACCATAGCTAGAGTCCACCAGTTTCATTGGATGTGTGTTCTTCTCATGAACCACACCCAGTGTCACTTCATGCCAGTTCTTTTCATGAACCACATAAGGATCCACCAGTGTCATTGGATGTGTGTTCTTCTCATGAACCACACATGGATCCACCAGTGTCATTGCATGTATGTTCCTCTAAACAAACCACATAAGGATCCACCAGTGTCATTGCATGTCTGTTCTTTTTATGAACCACACCTACTGTAATTGCATCTGTGTTCTTCTAAAAAAGTACATAAGGATCCACCAGTGTCATTGCATGTCTGTTCTTTTCATGAACCACACCTAGTGTCATTGCATGTGTGTTCTTTTCATGAACCAGAGCCAGAGTCATTGCATGTCTGTTCTTTTCATGAACCACACCCAGTGTCATTGCATGTCTGTTCTTTTCATGAACCACACCCTGTGTCACTGCATGTCAGTTCTTTTCATGAACCACATAAGTATCCACCAGTGTCATTGGATGTGTGTTCTTCTCATGAACCACACATGGATCCACTGGTGTCATTGCATGTCTGTTCCTCTAAAAAACCACATAAGGATCCACTAGTGTCATTGCATGTCTGTTCTTTTCATGAACCACACCCAGTGCCATTGCATGTGTGTTCTTCTAAACAAACCACATAAGGATCCACCAATGTCATTGCATGTCTGTTCTTTTCATGAACCACATCCAGTGTCATTGCATGTATGTTCTTTTCATGAACCATAGCTAGATTCATTGCATGTCTGTTCTGTTCATGAACCAAACCCAGTGTCATTGCATGTCTGTTCTTTTCATGAACCACACCTAGTGTCACTGCATGTCAGTTCTTTTCCTGAACCACATAAGGATCCACCAGTGTCATTGGATGTGTGTTCTTCTCATGAACCACATGGATCCACGGTGTCATTGCATGTCCGTTCCTCTAAACAAACCACATAAGGATACACAAGTGTCATTGCATGTCTGTTCTTTTAATGCACCACAACCAGTGTCATTGCATGTGTGTTCTTCTAAACAAACCACATAAGTCATTGCATGTCTGTTCTTTTCATGAACCAGGTGTCATGGCATGTGTGTTTCTCTAGATAGACCACATAAGGATCCACCGGTGTCACTCAATGTCTGTTCTTTTCATGAACCACATAAGGATCCACCAGTGTCATTGGATGTGTGTTCTTCTCATGGACCACACATGGATCCACCGGTGTCATTGCATGTCTGTTCCTCTAAACAAACCACATAAGGATAAGAAGTATCATTGCATGTCTGTTCTTTTCATGAACCACACCCAGTGTCATTGCATGTGTGTTCTTCTAAACAAACCACATAAGGATCCACCAGTGTCATTGCATGTGTGTTCTTTTCATGAACCACACCCGGTGTCATTGCATGTATGTTCTTTTCATTAACCACAGCTAGGGTCACTACATGTTTGTTACTTCCATAAACCACACATGGATCCACCGGTGTCATTGCATGTCTGTTCTTTTCATGAACCACACCTAGTGTCATTGCATGTCAGTTCTTCTTATGAACCACACCCAGTGTCATTGCATGTCAGTTCTTTTCATGAACCACATAAGGATCAACCAGTGTCATTGTATGTGTGTTCTTCTCATGAACCACACATGGATCCACCAGTGTCAGTGCATGTGTGTTCTTTTCATGAACCACACCTAGTGTCATTGCATGTGTGTTCCTCTATACAAACCACATAAGGATCCACCGGTGTCATTGCATGTCTGTTCTTTTCATGAACCACACCAGTGTCATTGCATGTGTGTTCTTTTCACGAACCACGGCTAGAGTCATTGCATGTCATTCTTTTCATGAACCACACCCAGTGTCATTGCATATATGTTCTTTTCATGAACCATGCCCAGTGTCACTACATGTCAGTTCTTTTCATGAACCACATAAGGATCCACTAGTGTCATTGGATGTGTGTTCTTTTCATGAATCACACATGGATCCACCGGTGTCATTGCATGTTTGTTCCTCTAAACAAACCACATAAGGTTCACCGAGTGCCATTGCATATCTATTATTTTCATGAACCACATCTAGTATCATTGCATGTGTGTTCTTCTAAACAAACCACATAAGGATCCACCAGTGTCATTGCATGTGTGTTCTTTTCATGAACCACACCCGGTGTCATTGCATGTCTGTTCTTTTCATGAACCACAGCTAGAGTCATTGCATGTCTGTTACTTCCATAAACCACACATGGATCCACCGGTGTCATTGCATGTCAGTTCTTTTCATGAACCACACCCAGTGTCATTGCATGTCAGTTCTTTTCATGAACCACACCCAGTGTCAGTGCATGTCCGTTCTTTTCATGAACCACATAAGGATCCACCAGTGTCATTGCATGTCTGTTCTTCTCACAAACCACATAAGGATCCACTGGTGTCACTGCATGTCTGTTCTTTTCATGAACCACACATGGATCCACCGGTGTCATTGCATGTCTGTTCTTCTCATGAACCACACCCAGTGTCATTGCATGTCAGTTCTTTTCATGAACCACATAAGGATCCACCAGTGTCATTGGATGTGTGTTCTTCTCATGAACCACACATGGATCCACCGGTGTCATTGCATGTCTGTTCCTCTAAAAAACCACATAAGGATCCACTAGTGTCATTGCATGTCTGTTCTTTTCATGTACCACACCCAGTGTCATTGCATGTCTGTTCTTCTAAACAAACCACATAAGGATCCACCAGTGTCATTGCATGTCTGTTCTTTTCATGAACCACACCCAGTGTCATTGCATGTGTGTTCTTTTCATGAACCACAACTAGAGTCATTGCATGTCATTCTTTTCATTACCCACACCCAGTGTCAGTGCATGTCTGTTCTTTTCATGAACCACACCCAGTGTCTTTGCATGTCAGTTCTTTTCATGAACCACATAAGGATCCACCAGTGTCATTGGATGTGTGTTCTTCTCATGAACCACATGGATCCACCGGTGTCATTGCATGTCATTCCTCTAAACAAACCACATAAGGTTCATCGGTGCCATTGCATGTCATTCTTTTCATGAACCACACCTAGTGTCATTGCATGTGTGTTCTTCTAAACAAACCACATAAGGATCCACCAGTGTCATTGCATGTCTGTTACTTCCATAAACCACACATGGATCCACCGGTGTCATTGCATGTCCGTTCTTTTCATGAACCACACATAGTGCCATTGCATGTTAGTTCTTTTCATGAACCACACACAGTGTCATTGCATGTCAGTTCTTTTCGTGAACCACACCGAGTGTCATTGCATGTCAGTTCTTTTCATGAACCACATAAGGATCCACTAGTGTCATTGCATGTATGTTCTAGTCACAAACCACATAAGGATCCACTAGTGTCATTGCATGTCTGTTCTTTTCATGAACCACACCCAGTGACATTGAATGTGTATTCCTCTAGAAAAACCACATAAGGATCCACCGGTGTCACTACATGTATGTTCTTTTCATGAACCACACATGGATCCACCGGTGTCATTGCATGTATGTTCTTTTCATTAACCACACCCTGTGTCACTGCATGTCAGTTCTTTTCATGAACCACATAAGGATCCACCAGTGTCATTGGATGTGTGTTCTTCTCATGAACCACACATGGATCCACCGGTGTCATTGCATGTCTGTTCCTCTAAACAAACCACATAAGGATCCACCAGTGTCATTGCATGTCTGTTCTTTTCATGTACCACACACAATGTCATTGCATGTGTGTTCTTCTAAACAAACCACATAAGTCATTGCATGTCTGTTCTTTTCATGAACCACACCCGGTGTCATTGCATGTGTGCTCCTCTAGACATTCCACATAAGGATCCACGGTGTCCTTTGCATGTACATTATTATCATGAACCACATAAGGATCCACCAGTGTCATTGGATGTGTGTTCTTCTCATGAACCACACATGGATCCACCGGTGTCATTGCATGTCTGTTCCTCTAAACAAACCACATAAGGATCAACCAGTGTCGTTGCATGTCTGTTCTTTTCATGAACCACATCCAGTGTCATTGCATGTGTGTTCTTCTAAAAAAACCTCATAAGGATCCACTAGTGTCATTGCATGTGTGTTCTTTTCATGAACCACACCCGGTGTCATTGCATGTCTGTTCTTTTCATTAACCACAGCTAGAGTCATTGCATGTCTGTTACTTCCATAAACCACACATGGATCCACCGGTGTCATTGCATGTCTGTTCTTTTCTTGAACGACACCCAGTGTCATTGCATGTCAGTTCTTCTCATGAACCACACCCAGTGTCATTGCATGTCAGTTCTTTTCATGAACCACATAAGGATCCACCAGTGTCATTTGATGTGTGTTCTTCTCATGAACCACACATGGATCCACCAGTGTCATTGCATGTGTTTTCTTTTCATGAACCACACCCAGTGTCATTGCATGTGTGGTCCTCTAGACAAACCACATAACGATCCACAGGTGTCACTGCATGTCTGTTCTTTTCATGAACCATAGCTAGAGTCCACCAGTTTCATTGGATGTGTGTTCTTCTCATGAACCACACCCAGTGTCACTTCATGCCAGTTCTTTTCATGAACCACATAAGGATCCACCAGTGTCATTGGATGTGTGTTCTTCTCATGAACCACACATGGATCCACCAGTGTCATTGCATGTATGTTCCTCTAAACAAACCACATAAGGATCCACCAGTGTCATTGCATGTCTGTTCTTTTTATGAACCACACCTACTGTAATTGCATCTGTGTTCTTCTAAAAAAGTACATAAGGATCCACCAGTGTCATTGCATGTCTGTTCTTTTCATGAACCACACCTAGTGTCATTGCATGTGTGTTCTTTTCATGAACCAGAGCCAGAGTCATTGCATGTCTGTTCTTTTCATGAACCACACCCAGTGTCATTGCATGTCTGTTCTTTTCATGAACCACACCCTGTGTCACTGCATGTCAGTTCCTTTCATGAACCACATAAGGATCCACCAGTGTCATTGGATGTGTGTTCTTCTCGTGTACCCGCGACAGATCCACCGGTGTCATTGCATGTCTGTTCCTCTAAACAAGCCACATAAGGTCCACCCAGTGCCATTGCATGTCTGTTCTTTTCATGAACCACATCTAGTGTCATTGCATGTGTGTTCTTCTAAACAAACCACATAAGTCATTGCATGTTTGTTTTTTTCATGAACCACACCTGGTGTCATTGCATGTGTGTTCCTCTAGACAGACCACATAAGGATCCACCGGTGTCACTGCATGTCTGTTCTTTTCATGAACCACATAAGGATCCACCAGTGTCATTGGATGTGTGTTCTTCTCATGGATCCACTGGTGCCATTGCATGTCTATTCTTCTAAACAAACCACATAAGGATCCACTAGTGTCATTGCATGTCTATTCTTTTCATGAACCACACCTAGTGTCATTGCATGTGTTTTCTTTTCATGAACCACAGCTAGAGTCATTGCATGTCTATTCTTTTCATGAACCACACATAGTGTCATTGCATGTCTGTTCTTTTCATGAACCACACCCGGTGTCATTGCATGTCTGTTGTTTTCATGAACCACAGCTAGAGTCATTGCATGTCTATTACTTCCATAAACCACACATTGATCCACCGGTGTCATTGCATGTCTATTCTTTTCATGAACCACACCCAGTGTCATTCCATGTCAGTTCTTTTCATGAACCCCACCCAGTGTCATTGCATGTCAGTTATTTTCATGAACCACATAAGGATCCACCAGTGTCATTGCATGTTTGTTCTTCTCACGAACCACATAAGGATCCACCAGTGTCATTGCATGTCTGTTATTTTCATTAACCACACCCAGTGTCATTGCATGTGTGTTCCTCTAGAGAAACCACATATGGATCCATCAGTGTCATTGCATGTCAGTTCTTTTCATGAACCACATAAGGATCCACCAGTGTCATTGGATGTGTGTTCTTATCATGAACCACACATGGATCCATCAGTGTCATTGCATGTCTGTTCTTTTCATGAATCACAGCTAGAGTCATTGCATGTCTGTTACTTCCATAAACCACATATGGATCCACCTAGTGTGATTTCATGTATGTTCTTTTCACAAACCACACATGGATACACCAGTGTCATTGCATGGGTGGCCGTTAGACCGAGTCTTCTAGAAGGCACGCCCTAACACAGTTGTTCTGCTTGACGATTGTTACATACCGTTCGATTGGGGCACTTGGACGATTGGGATGGTCTTCGTGAGAGCGATCTGCGAGGAGGCTATTCTGCGGCATGATTGGCCATGCTTGCTATGGACAAACTGGCAACACCGGGCGCTCCCCTGTTGCGAGTGTCACGTCTCATGAGTTCAGTGGGCCACATCCTAGTGTCACGTCCCCATTACTTCTCTTCCTCCCCGTACTTCTCTTCCTTACCCTCGAAGCCACTTTCCCCACTTCACTCCCATCCTACCTTAGCCGCAAGCCGACGGCTCCTCCATCCCAATCCCCTCTTCGGCAGCCACCCCCCTCCCCTCTGGCCATGGGTTCAAGGGGAGACGGCGAGGAAACGCGTCATGATGACAGGGACGGTGATTTCGATGTGAGTCGTATCATCTCTATTTCTATCATCTATGGCCAGTTATCTATGTTTTGAGCTAGATCTAATCTGTTTACTCATGAGCATATGATGTGTTAGGACAACCAGACGATGTATGACTCTGACTATCACGGTTTAGCGGATGAAGACAGTCCTCTGGTATGTAAACATGGATATGTGCCCGCTAAATTTGTAGCGTTCGAAGGACGAAACGTAGGCAGGAGGTTTCTACGGTGTCAAGGACATCGTGCAATGATGCAAGGCAGAAGTTGCAGTGATGTCAAATGGGTAGATCCAAAGTGGCCCAAATCGATGCAGAAAACGCTATACAAACTATTGGAAATGACTATCGAGTTGAAAGAATCCGTATTCATCTCACTTCTTGACAGTGTTGAGATGAAGCTATGGGAACCAGTTGACACGACCAAGCATAAGCGAGATCTCAGGTGGGTGCAAGACAAGGTTAGCAAAGTCAAGAAGGAGAGGGAATGGCGTTGGCCTGAAGGCTAAGCGAGCAAGAACCCGACTCAAGCAAGGAATGATCTCCACCAGGCCAAAGTCCTATTACACAACTACTTAGTATTGACAAGTGCATGAGGAAAAATGCAGAGAAACAATTGAAGCTGTGCAAGGAAGATGCTAAAAGGAAGGAGCAAACAATTCGATCCTTGCTCTCATAGGAAGATGCGCATCGGGCTAAGATTAGGAAGATCAAGGAGATGTGTGATAACTAGTTCTATTTAGCTTAAGCTCCGTGCCTTTTTAAGTTGTAATAGTTGTACTTGTTGACCTAGAGGTCTGAACTATTGGTCCCAGATTCCAGGGAGGAAAAAAATTGCTCTGACCCTGCATTACTTCTTTTGTCTAACCCCGCATTACTTCTTTTGTCTAACCCCGCATTACTTCTTTTGTCTCACCCCGCATTACTTCTTTTGTCTGACCAATGCCCCTTGGATATTCCGCCCGTCGCTTCTTCGTCCTCGTGTACAAATAGGAGGCGCCACAGCGCGTCGCTTGGTTGTCCACCCCCTCGTCCTCTCCAATCTCCATCGTGCCGCCATGGAGATGCCCGATCTGAACTTCTACGAGGTGGTGATGTTCGCGAACTTCGACATCCTCGCGCCGCCAGCCGCGAGGTGCCCCACGGATGGCGCATCAGCTCTGCGGGGGTGCCGGTGGCTCTGCTCCCTGGCCGAGCCGAGATGGAGAGCAAAATCGTGGTGCCCCGCTGCCAGATGCCCGCATGGAAGAGGGTGCTGCCCCGGTACGTGGCATCCAGCTCGTACTGGCCGGCACTATTCAAGAAGGAGCGGAAGGCTAAGATTGGAAACCGCATCATTGACGGGCGTGTGGTGCACCAGGATCTCCACAACCGAGAAGGGAGGGAGAGGTTCTGGTCCATCCCTGGACGGACCAAGTACACCATCATCGCCGCTGCTCGACGCGAAGAGGTGCTCCGTCTCGCGAACAATGTGGACATCGTGGAGGTTCCGTCCGATAGCGACGAGGAAGCCGGCGGCTCGGAGGATAGTGGCAGCGGAAGTGAAATTGTTGACTAGTGGTTGAATTAATGTAGGATGTGAAATCGCACCTTTGTTTAGAAGAATTTGTGGTTGAAGTAATTAAATGCCTCGATTTAGATCTCTGTCTTGATTAATTTGTGGAAGAATTTGCGATTTATATCAATTTTTGTCTCGATTTAGATCTCTGTCCCGGATTGGGAACATGACCGTGGACCAAAGACACCTTTTCTACTAGTGTATTCTGACATTGGTGGTTTGTTTAAACGTAATCTACGTGGATTGTGCCACATGCAAATGGCACAACCACAATTTATAAAGTGGAAGCATGTGCACCTGGTTACTGGATATCCGGGAGCTTCGCCAGATGCAGGGGATGCAGGAGCAGAGAGGCGGTGAGATAGACGGGCTCAAGATTAGGCCAGAAAGTGGTATCGATTTCCTCCTCATCTGGGCATTATCGGTGAGAACATTGCTATTTATGTTGCCACGTCGTTGTGCAACATCTGAAATAAGTTTCTGCTTTGTGGAGTGTGGCAGCTTAAATAATTTAGTTCTGTGCCACTTACATTCCGTCGTATTTGGATACCTCCTACCCCTCAGCAATCATGGAACCGGTGGATCCTTGTTTTTAGATAGCAGTGGCACAATCACAATTTCGGATTCAACTACTGACTCGAGCGTTTCCAAACCCAAAGTCGCGGTACATTTTACTCAGAGAACGTGGGTAGATTGTTTCGCCCAACAACGTGCCACACACAGAGCGATCAGAATTTAACAGAATTACATATAGAGGTTCAAGTTCAACACATTACTATGCATCTTCATTGGCAGCAGCCTTCTTCCGCAGCCTTGGTGCCAAGCCTTCATGTCCACTGGCTTCTTCATTTCCTGCCTTCTTCCTCTTCCTCAGTGCCAATTTTCTTAGCTTCATGTACTCTGCATCGCCGGGACAATGGGCACCAGAATCGTGTCCAGCATCATCTTTCCACTCGTTTTTAATTTCTTCGGGCAGCAAAATGACTAACCCGGCAGTCATGTTTCTAACCTTGCGGCGCTTCCTGTCAAAGAAACAAGACTGTTGCATAACTTCCCAATATCTACAGAGTAAATAAAACAAAAATTACAATTCGGCACAAACATGCGAACCCTAAGCGACCTTTGCTTACCAGGAGCTAATTGGGTTCGAGCAACCACCCTATCTAAGAATAGAAGGGAGACTCCTAGTTGCAGCAGCTTCCACATCCAGTGCATGACATTTCAGGTCAAGCATGGCAGCCGAAGCATACCTTTTCATCAACCCAATTAGCTGATTGTCACACGTTATAGGAACCATGATGCCACGTTCATCCATGAAGGTGACCTTTGTTGTCTGCTTCGGCCATAATTCAACATGATTACGTAGAGCAGCAACCATACCAGATATAGTGCAGATCTGCGCAGGCACTTCTTCCATCATGAAACAATGGCTTCCATACCACTTGCCATTAGAGTCGTACCTGTAGAGGACTACCGTAACCAGGTAAGGGGGTCCGCGCAGATCCCACTTGACAGAAAACAGTGGACAAAATATGTTTGTTAGCGTTGGGATAACAAACAATTTGAGGTTCAGTAGCCACCTAGCAGTTATAATTAGTGCAAATAGCAAAGAGAAGGGTAGCTCACCCGCTTGTAGCCAGAACTTCTTCTTCCTTGATAGTAGGATCTGCCATCCTCTGAACTGCTTGGCTCGTCGGCGGCGGAGGCGGGCTAGAGCCTCACAATAGCGGCTACGACATGCACCATTGGAGCTCGGTATCAGCGACTGGGCGCAGCAACTTGGCCCCGAAAGTCAAATGTCTGAAGGGATCGTCCTGCCTGGAGGGTGGATTCCGACGCTGCCGGTGCTAGGGGAAAGGTGGGAATGGATTTGTGAAATTGGTCAACGCATCCAATCCACTTAGCTGCTCGATTTGCCTAAGAGGTTGCCGCGTTGGCACCCGCGTCACGGACAGATGACCGACATGTGGGTCCCAACCGTCTACTTCACGGGGCAGTTTAACGGAATGTTTGAATTTGGCAGGGGTGAGACGAGTTTGCCTCGAAATGGCCCCTCTCAGTAGTTGGCGGCCCAACTTTTTGAAACGAGGTAATTTCAGGCAACTTAGGTACCGCCATGCGCTGGCCTGCAAACTTTGGTACCGCAGACGAACAAGCCTGGGTGTATCGCAGTATTTTCGATAAGTAAGAGTGTCGAACCCAACAAGGAGCAGAAGGTGTTGACGAGTGGCTTGGATTAGGAATTCTCTGTAAATACTTAGCAAACAGATTTTTAGGGTTTTTTGATAATGCAGATAAATAAAGTGCGAGTAAAATAAAAGACAATAATAATAATTGCAGTAAGTGGCCCAATCCTTTCTTTAGCGAAGGACAAGTCGGTTGTATTACTTAAGATAACCAAACATTCTCGAGGACACATGGGAATACTGTCAAGTGCTTTCGCGTCATATAGTTGATTAATCTTCTCTAGTTGGATAAGTGTTATGTGGGTGAACCTATGCTAATGTACTGACCTTCCTAGGACTAATACATACTTGTGATTATACCCCTTGCAAGCATCCGCAAGTACAAGAAAGTAATTAAGATAGAAACCTAACCACAGCCTTAAACTCTGAGATCCTACACTCCCTTGTGCAAAGGTTTCCTAATGGGGGTTCAGGTTTCTGTCACTCCGTCAACCCCACAATTAGTAGCCAAATACACAATGCATTCCCCTAGTCCCATAAAGGTGAAGTATCATGTAGTCGACATTCACATGACACCATTAGAAGAATAACACCACAACTTAAATATCAAAGTATTGAATCTTTCTCAACACAATTCCACTACTAACAACATGACTTCTCCCATGTCCTCAAGAACTAGACGAACTACTCACGAGACATCATATGGATCAAGATCAGATATGAAATAATGATATGTAACAATCTGAACATGAACGATAATTCAATGGTTCCACTCAATAGCATCAACTACAACAAGTAATCAACACCGGGAAAGTTTCCCCTAAGAACTATGCAAGATTCAACCCAATTGTTACAGCGGTATGGAGTGGTGATGATGGTGTTGGTGGATATGATGATAGAGATGATGATGATGATGATCCCGATGAAGTCAAGCTTGATGATGGTGTTGATGGCGATGATCTCCCCTCTCCGGGAAGGAATTTCCTCGGCAGATTTCTACCTGCCGGAGAGCTCTTTCTCTCTCTATAGTTTTCCGCCCCACAGAGGCGGTGGAATCTTTCTGTGGTCGCCCCCCTGAGTCTTAGGGTTTTGAGGGGATTATATACGCCAAAGGGTTATGCCAGAGGTGGGCTAGGGTGGCCACACCACCTGGTGGCGCGGCCAGGGCTGGCCCGTGCCAGGGGGTGATGTGGGCCCCGTGTGGCCCATATCCACTTCCCCTTTTGGCTTCCTTCATCTTTTGGAAAAATAGGATTTTCCATATATTTTCCGGGATTTTCTGATCTTTACGAATTTTGCCTCCAAACAGTGCCTCTTCCATCCGAATCCTGACTTCGGTGGTCCATCCTAGAAAAGTCATCAACCATGCAAAAATAGATGAAATAAGACAAGTATCATCTCTTAATATGAAATATATCAACAAATAACAGTAAATTATGATATAGAATAGTGACGCAAAATGGACGTATCAATTATCAAAATCTTTGCCAAAGATCGTGATATCACTTTACACCACCATATGAATAGGTAAGAACATTCCTGATGACACGAGGAAAAAGAAACTTCATTCTCAGACTTTAATTACTTGGCACAACAAGACACTTGCCAACATAAAGGGGTCTGTAGGATCGACCGAGAGACATTTGGCAACACTACTTTAAATGTTCTCCTTAATGTTTGAGTTACCATACATCAAGTAAAGGTCGGACTTCGGATACAAAGGAAACCATATGTGTAACTCCTATAATAGAATCATAGAAGGTGCCTCATGAAGAGTGTTTGTTATTTGCTGATTCAAGAGAATTTGATAATAGGTCTTCCGACTAATTGTGTCCACCATTACATCAATCTTGTCGGGTTTACAGAGAGACCTATGTCAATTCCTTGAAGAACACCAACCATCGTTGCTGCTTGAGATTCAGATCTGGTTAAGTGTAATGATACTTCAGACTCAGCATGTCCGAATAAAAAGTGTGCAACATTTACCACAAGGATAAAGTTACTAGATTCTCAAGGCATGGACTACGGTGTTAAGCTCTAATAGACTAAGCTAGATTGCTAGACCTATGTATTAACAATTTGTCGGAGAACGATTGCTCATACATCGGGTTCTTGCAACAAAATACACATGTGTCCGTGGAGGGAACAAGGATAACTCTACTCGAATCCACGGCGACATCTTTCAACAATTTCACGTGAATTGGAGAATGTTGCTTCCAACATCTAGAATACATACTTCGAGATGGCCCGAAGATGGTTCTCTAAAGTTTTTGAACATTAATGCCAAAGGTTCCATATGAATCTATTCTAGCATGGAGAAGATAAGGATATTATTGATGGGCTCAACAACAAACTTATCGATATACTCCAGGAAGATGGACTTATATGTTGTATGAACGAGCCATAGTATTGGTCAGACCAAAGAACATGAAGATGTACTCAAGTGAAACATCAAAAGTAGTAACATCATCAAGATAGTCCTTGGAACTGAGTTTGATTTGACGATAACCCAAATCAAATCAAATGCGGGGGAAGATAACATATCCATGAAGGAGATACTATCTTTCTTCAGCAGACCTCCCTTTAAGATGAACTAAGTCAGGTAGAACTTTTATCTTACAATTCTCCAAGTTGTGTTTAAGCTCAACCAACTAGTTCAGGGGTATCCAGTACGGATCCTTAGAGAAAGGAGAAGTTCAGAGAACTTGCTTGCTCAAGAACTTGACAAACACAGTCATTTGGCAACATGGAAATACTTCTAGAAAGACATCTAGAATATCATGAACCACCGATCTGTCACTTAGTTCGAGAGGAAACTTGCTTGGTAAGGCAAGAAGACATAGTCTCAGAGCTTCGGCACAAGCCTAACTCTTTGACCGAAGAGAGTGCACCTAAATAGCGGACTTGGTGGCACAATCATCCTTCGCTAAGTGATAAGGTTAACCATCATGCTAAGAATGACTCAAATGTCCTTGTTAGGGTCCAAAGCAATAATTATTGCTAAGAATCTCAGATTGCCACATTATTACGCACATGCATCATTTACGAGCATGAAATCTTGGAGGAAGGATGGGTAAATATGTGTAAGAGCATCACTTCATTAAGAGGGTTATGAAACTCCGCACGACCTCTTAGTATGAAAGGGTGTGACACTCTAAGGCAAAGCAGGCAGGAACTAATCAATGCATCTTGATCTGTGGATTACAACACTTTGACCTGGTCCTAGATATGACAAGGTACCGGATTTTGTTTCTCCTGACATCCCGAAATGGCTTGTCATGACAAACCACAAGAGTAATTTGCATCGGAATACACCAATGCACATTACTACATGGATACCAACTAGTAGACAAAGGTCGGAAAACAACAACGGAAAAGGAACATGCTCAGGATAGAATCCCAAGATGTAGATGCATAGTTTATCATTCTTCTAAAAACCAATGCACAGAAGAGGTAAGGTGTGGTAGAGTCACGAATATAGATGTGAGACTTGTGAGAAGTACTCTTATCGTGATCTATTTGGTTCCATTAAAGAACATATGCCATAGCTAGTGGTACGGGAAGTCCTTAATTGTCACAATTTAATCGCGACAAAGACCACAATCTTGAAGGCTGGGATTGTAGTACCAGCCATCCTGAGGTAATGTTTAGACATTAACAATAGGGATCAACAAGATGGATCTTGGGTTAAAGATCAGCTTCATGTACAAGATTCATAACACTAGAATCCAACACAATCCAGGATCTTCGGTTCAAGTCCAAGGGTTAAAACCTCAGAAAGAAGTAACTACTACTTGAGTGACAAAACATACACTGCAAGGTAGAAATCACGAGGTAGCTTCCAAGAGAATAAATGACTTCTGAAGTACCCAAACAAACAAAAAGGAGGCACATGAGGCAAAAGCAAACCTCGAAGCCTAGAATAGAACACTATGGATCCTATAATATAATATTGTGGGCCCATAAGGTAGAGATATCATGATGGAAAGGAGTCTCTCAGCTGAAGAAGAGCAAAGGGAACAAGGAACACACACACACTGACTCTAGAGAACTCAACACTAGGTCAACTGGTTGTGAAACGACCTACCAAAAAGGCACCTAAGCTTTGAGAGACTAGAAGAGATATCAAAACTTTTCCGAATCAACACAAGATAAGACGACCCAGAGTTAGAGCGATACTAGATAAGGAGCAAAAGAAGCATACTAGTGTTTTGTCAAATACTTTTCAGCTTATAAATAGTTTTCATAAACACTAGACTCAACATCGACCAATAGCAAGGTTTTCCTACAGTCGGTACTGCTCTGATACCAAAAACTGTAACACCCCTGGGATCAGGGTTAAACAAATCCAGACCTTAGCCTGACATAAGCTTAACCTAGACCTCGAGGATATCTAGTGAGAAATCGGTAACACAACTGTAACCCTGCGACACAAAAATTATTATAGCAAGCTCATAAATGAGCGAAGAACCAAAATATCACAAGCATAGGTCACTGACCAAAAACAACGGAAGGAAAATTATGCTATTAAGTATAGCAAACTTAACAAATGGCCTAAGAGGCCTAAAGCATAACGATGATGTCCCGGCCCATAGATTCTAGGCTACCGGCTAGGAACCCCAAGATACTCGTCGGTGTTGATGTCGTACGGAACTCGTCTTCAGGGGAGCACTTACTCTGCTACAAAAGTATCCACAAAGCAAGGGTTAGTACATGGTGTACTCCGCAAGACTTATGGCTAGTGGGGTTATTTTGTAGAAAGCCATCTTTCTTTATAAAATAAGAGGGAGAAGAAGCTCATCTAATCAGAATATTTAAAAAGGGGATAAGAGAGCGACATCTCCGAAGAATTGATCATCATCTTTTGATATCCACCAAATCATCATCATCTCACAACTAGGATCACCCCCTCATACCCAAGAGAAAGCATCCTTAAGCACATGTTGAACTGCCAAGTTTTACGATTAGGTTAATGTTCTCTATGATCTTCACGTTCGTTCCCAAGTCGTCCATAACCATTGACAAGGCTTTTAGAAAATAATAAACCATGTAGGGGTGTACAACTTTACCCACACGTACCAACCGACTCTTAATGCCAAGCTATTAGCCCTCTTCCTTGGAAGGCTGGCAGAGGGTGGTTGGACAAGACCTTTACCTTGCTTTCGTCGAGACCATGAGTCACGTCCAAAGGAAGGTTCGGTCGTAATGGGTCAAATCCTGAAGTTGGTCCCTATAGATGTGGGCGAGGTTGGTTTACCAGGGGCTCCATCGACCCCAAGCAACCCCGACCACGCTTACCTACCTGCTATGATGCACCTTCACCCGCCAAATCTATCAAATTGTTTTCTATGCATATGTCGAATGGAACGCTGTTCTATGTGACTCATGGAATCTATTAGGCAAGTTAGTTACTCGTGAGGTTTTCTAGGCCCCATGTGGCTGTATGCTCGTCTTGGTTCAAGAGGCTAGAACTCGGGTCCTAGTGGTGGCGAGCATGGGACTACAAAAACCACATCACATTGTGGCCTCCCATACAAGTCTTAGCATGTTTAACCTTTACCACTGATCGTACCTCATCAGTATACCTTGTTCTCCTCCATACTAGATTATTTGCATCTGATACATCATCTGGATGAACCAGTACGGACAGCTGCGCATGGCTAAGAAAGACACAGATAATAGCTCTACCAGTGCACACAAGCCAAACCTAGTTATGTTAGGAGAAGTGGATTAGGTAATATAAGCTCAAAGGGAGTAATGCAACAGATAGGATACTCTATCTATCGAGAAAATACCATAGTACAATTGTATGCATCATGGCAAGAATTGAAATTCTTTCAAAATCATAGGATTGTATAATGGTGGGGCTATGCTTACCTTTCCCTGTTGATAACCAATAAGCAGATCATCGGAAGCCTTATGCTTGACTTGATTATAGTTGATCAAGTATTGTTCGTTAATCTTCGATGGTGTTGATCTCGGTCTTTGATCTTGATCTCGATATTGTATTCTACCGGGAAGAAGCAAACACCAGAAAGAAAGGGGGAAACAATCAACACATGACATCGATGCAATGCTCAAGCGAAGATGATGATATGAAAAGTTAATTTGTATTGAAATAAAACCCTATAGCATGCTTGACAATTTAAGATGCGTCCGAGGGGTGCAAATCCTAATACACGAGAGACCCCGGAATCACCTACGAGGGTTCATTTGTTCTTCTAATTAAACTTGTAATTAAAGTTGTTGAACAATGCATGAGTGTGAGTCTAAAGTGTAGATATCATTTTTCTGAACATTTTTATATATTATACATATTTTTATGACTTATAAATAATTAGTTATTGAATTTATGAGATTAAACCAATTTCTAAAATTATTTAACCAATTTAAATTGGATTATTGCATCAACACAGGCGCAGGTTGACGTGAGCGGGGCATTAAACACTTTCTCACTAGGGGCTAGGCTAGCCTGTGTGGCTGACCGGTGGGCCATGGGCCACGTCATCGGCCACGGTGACAGTCAGCGGTCAACGGACCCACGGGCCACGTCATCCTAACGCAGCGGTGACGTCACCTCGACAACCACCGTTAGGTGGTCATCGGCGATGGTAGAGGAGGGCCCGTGGGGCTGCAGGACTGGGTGCACTCGAACCAGCTCTTCAAGGCAGGCCTAAAAGAGGCGGTGCCGCTATGGGGCAGTCATCGGAGCATGGGGTACGACGGCGAGCAGCGGCGGGACTTGCAGGGCACCGGCGCGATGGCGAACCAGAGAGGGAGGGGGATAGCGGAGTGGTCCAGGAGGACTGGTAGTTATCCTTGACGCGTGTCTAGCCTCAGCGAGGACAAAGGCGGACGGCTGCAGCAGTGATGGCGATGGGCAACGCTCGTCGGTGGCGAGGAAGACAACGTCGATGGCGATGATTCGGGGTGCCCCTATTCAATTCCTTTGTCGAGGAAGATCAGTACGGAAAGGCGGTGCTTCTAGCAAACACTGCGGGGTCTAGGGAGGCCTAGAACAGCAGGGAACGATGACGACGACGACGACTGGCGGCTAGGGTTCCGGCGAGAAGAAGATCTGCAGAGGGAGGGCGAGAGAGCGGGCGAGAGGAACTGGAGAGGATGGCCATGGCACTGGGGTCTTATCCTGGTCTAGGTCAGTGATGAG
The DNA here is from genome assembly GCA_023614405.1 of Avena insularis. Lineage (NCBI taxonomy): Eukaryota > Viridiplantae > Streptophyta > Magnoliopsida > Poales > Poaceae > Avena > Avena insularis. Next base: position 549,384,774 of record CM042690.1, read on the forward strand.
GTGGGCATCTTGGCGCCAGGGAGATCGACGGCAGCACTGGCAACACGCAGCAGCTTTGTTGCGTCCTTCTGGTGGATGAAGAAGAAAGAGGAAAAGAACGAAGAGGTACAGGCTGGATTGGCCGAGGGTGGGCCGGCTGCGGGCGCGCGTGGGTGGCAGAGAGGAGAGAGCAAAGATGGGCTGCAGCCTGGTTCTGGTCTGGCTCTGTTTTTATTTGCAAAACATTTTCTATTAGTTTTTCTCTTTTTCTCTTTGTAATTCAAATACAAACCTGTTTTGAATTATTTCAGAAATACCAGAGGGTTTACAAAGTATATAAAATACTCAGGGGCCCTTGTATTCAGTTTGGGCTCCAAACATTTTGTAGTTTTAGAAATTCAAAACCATTTTGAATTGCTATTAGAGAGATAGGGAAAATAACTAGGGTTTAGGGTTTTGCATTATTTCTTTGCATGCAATTTTAAAATATGATGCTCATGAGTGCGCAAACAACCCTAATAAACATTAACTAAAAACTAGGGAATTACATCTGGCGCATGTATCCATTCCTCATTACGTTGTATTCTTCTTCGCCGGAGCAGCGATATGTGGTCGCGGCCATGACGCGGAGCTAGGACGCCATTTCCTTCGGTGGTGAGATATGGGACATGGACAGAATGAGTCAGCCGTGCTCTCCTCCCTATCCTAGACCCCATCGTATTCTCCTCTTCTTCTTCTTCTACCACTTGGATTTCCATAGACGGAATCGCCGACCCACTTCGCAAGATTGCAAGGCTAGAGGATATGCGGAAAATGGGTCTGCACACTTAAATTGCCCGATAGGATTTTACACATGAAAACTAATGATGCGGAGCACATGAGCTAAGGTGACGCAGTGGACAGGACAACACGACTGATAGCGGGTATTGAAGTGACAACACAGGGACGCATATATCCTCGATATTACTATTTTTATTATTTGTTTAATCAGAAGCTAGAACAGCCACCGTGACGCGTCTCTCCATTGGACTTTTGTCCCTGTTGTTAACCACTATGTTAGAACCGCATTCATGGTTCCACTGTTCCCTGTCTCGCAAAAACCACTCTTCTTCTTCCTGTCCTCTATCTTCTTTTCGTCTTCTCCTTGCCCGCCACCATGGAAGGTTGCACTAAAGAGACAAGTTTCATTACCCATGACAATAAGAAGATAGGCGTCGTCTACACCAACGAGGAGGAGACAGTGGTGTGAGTCTTGAGGATGTACGAGGATTGGCTTGAGAAAGACGAGGACAAGTTCGTGGGATTGGACCTCGAGTACACCAATGTGGAGAAAGAGTTCAAGAATGAGCTCACCATCGTTCAACTGGCCATGAGGAAACACGTCCTCGTCTACCACTTCTCTTGGTTTGCAGATCTGCTCTTTGTAGTTAACAGATTTTAGGATTTTATACTCTTGTTCTTCTATCCATTTGCTCATCTTGCAACTGCTGAATTTTATTCGGACCAAATAAATTATGACAAGCCAATGTTGGGAGTCTTGATCTTGCATTTACTAAACTTTTGTAGCTTAAAATTATATTCAGATGATGATCTTGCATTGTCAAAACATTTGTAGTTACAAATTTTGGGTACCGCATTTTATGATGACAAACTACATACTTTCAGGACTGATAAGACGTGTCCGGCACTGCGCCAATTCCTTGTAGAAAGGGAATTGTTTTCGGCACCGTGGACAAGAAAAATGGTTTTTTGAAATTTTATTTCGAATAAACTATAATTCCTACGCATAGGTGGATCGATATTCAGAGTCTTGTCAAGATCATAGGGGGCTCGAAGAGGGATGCAATGGCTACACTGGCAACTAGAATCCTCGATGAGTCATATGCCAGCATGAAGGCAGATTTCCCTCAAGATAGGCACGATTTCTAGGAGGAGAGGTCGTTGTCTGATATAAACCTGAAGTATGCAGCCATAGATGCTTACGTGGCCTACCAGCTGTACATTAAGATCCATTTCTTTCTACGGTTACTCGTGTTTTCCCTAGATGCAAAAGGGAAGATGAGCTTAGGAGAGCCCTTTTTACCAAATGTAGTATAGAAGAGCATGATGTTGCATATGCAAAGAAAATGGTTGTAGATGAAGCAGCAGACAGAGAGACTGCAGCTGGAGCAGCAAACAGAGAGGCATCATCTTCCACCGGCAACAACCAGGCCTGTGATGTGCTGCTCATTGTGTCGTAGGATGTTGAAGACCTGGAAGCCAAGTCAGCTTCTAGGTGGGAAGAAGCTCCATTTGGTACGCTGTGGAAGGTCAATAAGGACAGCAACAGCTGGGGTGATGGCACTTGGTCTCCTAGGAATGATGGCAAGCGCCTCAAGTGGATTGATGAGAAGTGAACTAAATTTTACTTCTTTGTGTTATGTTTATGTATTTGTATGGTAGCTTGTCAAGATGGCTAGCGCCTCGAGTGCTTTGAAGAGAAGTGAATAAAATTTTACTTCTTTGTGTTATGTTTCTGTAATGTGTTCGGTAGCTTGTGAAGATGGTAGCTCGTTAATTGGCAGTTTTAAAGAGCACCTTTTTCCTCTCTCGCTAATAGTTATGTTTCTTTTTGCCCAAATTGATAGCAAATCAAGAGAAGCTTCTATGTTTAATCATTCGTTTCTTTTGGCCCTTGCTTTGGCTCGATCTGGCAGCAAATCTAGAGCAGAAAATCACATCGGCATAATACATACATTCAGAAAACAAAACAAATGTAGATAGAAAGTAGTTTGCTGAACGAGGTTCGATACATTCGCTGCTCAGCAGCCATCACACACAATATACAAAAACAGAAGAAGCTGCTTAGCAGCAGCAGAAGCATCAGCAGCCACAGACATGTTTAACCCCTCCTTGCCTGCTCCTCTGCCTCCTCCCTCTAGCGCTTCCTCCACTTCTTGCTGCCCAGTCCCTTGATCTTGGGGACCTTGGGCCTGATCGGAGGCATGCGACCCTCTTCGATGGCCACCCACTGGAGGTTGCGAAGTTGAATACCCAATGCCTGGTGTTCAGCAATGTAGGCATTGACATTAATGGTCTGGACAACTTTGGGGATGCCAGATCTTGACTCCTCTGCATGCATCACGACGTAGTTGAAGTCGGTGCCGGTGAGTATCTTCCTGCAGAAGGGGTAACTGTAGGCGCCGCCGGCAAAGAAGGCATCATACTGGCCGGCTTGCAGCCTCCTCAGCACCTGACGAGTCTTGGTGTGCCTGGACTCGTCATCACTGCAGACGTCGTTGTCGTACACCTGTTGGAAAAAAAGAGGATTAGATGATGTATGAAGATCGAGGGACCGAAATGTGGAAAACCAAACCCTAATAACCCAAGATCTAGCATCCAACGATGGGAATGGGAGAAGAACCAGGGAAGGGGAGCAAGCCCTAGTTACCTCCGACCATGGGTCGTTGATTCCAGTGTCGTAGGGGTTCACCGGAGCGATCTACTCCTCTGGATCATAGTCCCAGAAGAGATGGATCTTCCTGTGACCAGTTGGGGCCTTCTTGCCGGGCGGGGACCTCCTCTTCAGCGGGGGCCTCCTCGCCGGTGGCTATGTTCAAAGCGAGGACTGGGGCCTGGACGGGGACGGCGGCTGCCATCGATGCCTTGACGAGGGCCTGGACGAGGACGGTGGCTGCTTTCAACACCTCGAGGGGGCAAAAAGGAGACGAGGGCCTCCTCGCCGGTGGCCTTGGAGGCGATGATGGCCATCGCATCCTCCTTCTCCATCCCTGGCGCGGTTGGGGTTTTCTCGGGGCTTTCTAGAAGTGATGGGACAGTGGAGACGGTTTCGAGAGGAGAGTGAGAGTGCTTATGCGGAGAGGGGAAGGGAGATGGGATCCATAATAAAGGTAAAGGGAAGGGATGTTTCTTTGCACCACCGTGTGCTGAATGGTCTACTGCACCGTGCACCACGACACGTACACGGTACGTCACGTTTTTCCCGGGCCATGCATGGCAGTTCTATATTCAGCCGCATGCAAAGGGCACAGAGACAATTTCTGAGTACGAAGGTGTAACATCCCAATTTCAGCAATCCTGATTTGTTGTCCAGAATGCAAAAATCAGGGGGAACAAAAACTTTTTCTTGTGCTTTAGTGCAGTGCTTGCTTGTTGTTTGTTTGCACTTGTGCTTATAATGTGTACCCTAGGATACTCCTTACCTCAACCTCAGTTGGCAAAAGCTATTTACCAAAACTATCTTGGCTTACTTTACATATTCTCAAATGTTCTGGCATTTCAAAACAGGAGCCAAGATGCCTATGTAACCAAAACTATTTTTAGTAGCTTCTATTAACAAAACTATGGAGAGAGAGATATTCCAATCTCCTTATGTTTTCAAGACAGAACACTCAACTAATCTTACCTCTAGTTTTCCCAAAACTCTTGTTCAAAGCATTTAAATTCTACTCTTGGTAGAGATACCAAGAACCCTCATCTTATTCAAAGCCCAACCTCTTCAAAATGCCCCCAACCTTACCCCAAGCTAGGCTTGATGGTAACCTCATTAGTGGTTATACCTAGTATAAGATGAGTTGCCTTGATTTGCTGTCTGATGAGTGCTTTGATCTGCTGTTTGACTTGTTTGCTTAGGAAGTAGTATGAGTTACTATAGGATCTCTCATTAGGACCTAGATGGTTCCCAATCATCAATCCCTAAGCAAGAAAGCAAACCTTGTTGTGATCCCAAGCTACTAGGTGATCATCCAAAACCCTCAACCTGATTCATTCTGAGGATCCCCTTTCTAGATGTTCCAAGACCATGAAGACCATTATCAAGCAAGGATCTCTTCTACTCACTCTACACTTCCATATCACCCCTTTAGTAAAGCTCTGATACCTTGCAACTCCTCCAAGAACATTCCCTCTCCTACTCTAGTCAAATTCCTCAAAACTGCCAAATTTGGCCAAGTCTGGAAAAAGTTTCAGTATCACCTTTTTGAAAGCCTCCTGTTCTCAAACCATGTGCATTTTTGGAAATGCACTTGAACCATCTTGTTAACCATCCTAAGGACTAACAAGTCCCACATTTTCCTTTGGCTAGATCATCCTCCAACCCACTTGTCCATGATGGTTTTGCAGACAAGAAAATAACTTTTCCTGCAAAACTAGTCATCATGCCTACTTTGCTAGTAGCTCACACCACCATCCAAACTCCTATGGACCAACTGTCTGCATGGTTGTGATCTTCTCATTGATGTCTATCAAAACCTACTTCACTTGTTCTAGGTGGACCTTTGAGCTTATTAAACCCACGTGGTTTATAAGGCATCATAACACTTTCTGCATGGCAGCCTTAATTTCAACAAAGTTTGCCATCATTTCTAGATCACCTCAAATGCAGATAATTCAAAATCCTTCTGCCATAATCATCTACATAACCTGGTCTACCCATCCACCTATCCCTTGCACCAAGTTGAGCTCTAAGCCTCAAAATGCAAGCCTGATTTGGTGGTATAAAAATAACACCACCCTTCCAAAATAATAATTGGCTGAATTGGAATAATAATTGTTTTAAATACTTTTAATCCCCAATAAATCGTGGGAAAATTCCCCTAAGTGTGTATTCACATTTGGGACCCTTCCACACCAAAATCCATCCTTGCCCAATGGAAATTTATCAAATGATCACCAAGATATCACTTCTGTCCCTTTTGAGTAAATGGATTTATAGGGACTTAAACTCCCCATAAAAATCCCAATTAACTCCTAGAAGTCGAACTTGACATTATCTACCTACCAGTACCATTTTCTCCTCTGGTCAAATGCAAGAATTTGGAATTCCTTCACAATCATCTATTAGATCAATAGTTTCCAATTAAGCAAATCACCTCTCTAAGCACCTCCTTTTTCCATCAATTCTTGACCAATGTTTATCCTCAGCACTAGGACACATCCCTGGTCAACCACCACTGTAGCTCTACCCCAGCAAGTTACCCAATTGCCCTTGTACTAGTAGAATGAGAGAGAGAGACCAAATATCTTACAAGATTTGTCCCCCACTATTTACCACTGATGCCACCCCTTACTCTCTGATCTAGCACGACTTAAATACCTATCCTACCCCTCTCCACCTCCCCCTGGACCAATCCATGGCCAGCACTCCCTCCCCACCATGTCCAATTTGGTAAATTGCCTCAACCCCTCCTCCCCCTTGGTATATATGGCTAGAGGCCACCCCAGCTAGCCTCTGCCCCCTCATTTGCTCCCTCCCACCTTCACTCACCTCCCCCAGCACGCCCTACCCCTCCCCTGCTCTGTGCTGCCCGAGGAAGAAGAAGAGGAGAGCCTCGACCTCCACACAAAATCGAGCAAGGCTCTCTCCTCCCTCCTCCATTCTTTCTGCATGTCAGCCCATGTGATCTCCTTGCTCTCCTGCATCTAACGGTGCCCTCCTTTTTGCCTAGGACCATCTCCTCCACCGTCACCATCGAGCACCGACGAGTTCATCCTCGGCCGCCGTCGCGTGAGCTTCATCCCGGCGTCAGATCCCCTCGTGCCGCCCCTCGTTCGACTCGTCGTCGACCACCACGTCGCCTTGCCGCCTCCTCGACCTCCCCCGAGCCCCAGGTATCCTTCCCGCTCCTCCTTGCTCCGCCTAGGGTTCCCGTCGCTCGCAACCCTCTGTCGCGTAGACGACGACTGAGCGTCGTCCATCGTGACTTGATCCAACGGCCGACAGCGGCCGATACCCCTTCTCGTCCCACCGCCGTTGACCGCCAAGCCCCGCTCGTTAGGTTCGAACAAGCCCTCCCGCGCGTCGCCCCGTGTGCCGTGGGACGAATTCCCCCAAGCCCAAGGCTCCCAGTTATTGCACCCCTTTTCTTTTTCTTTTAGCAGATCTTTATTCCATAAAATGTTTCTACTAGGATTAAATCCAAATAAAATGACAAACCTAATCTGAATTCCTAGATCTAATTTCCTGGTGGTTCCCTGATGTTTTCTCAAACATGCAGAGGCAACCCCATGTCCAAAATAATTTTCTCTAATTACTAGTAATTAATCTGCTAAAATGTGTCTAGAACACTAATTAAAATCCACAGGAAGTTCCACATCTCCATTTGAGATGAATCAAAGACCTACTGGAAGGTATTTGAAATACCTCTTTTCCAGCACAGGTCTCATCCCAAGGTGAACTGTATTCTTCCTTTAGGAAAATTAATAAAACTGACAACTTTCTGTCTTAGATAAATTCCCTAGGTCTAACCAAGTGAGGTATGGACCTGATTCCACCTCCCAGTACCCACAAGAACCCCTATCTACCAAACCCCCATCAGCTAACAATTTATTGAGCTCTGGATAATTTTTAGTGATTTAAATACTTCTGAAAGGGGTATTTTCACTAAATAAATCACTCTAGGAGTTTGACAACTCCTAAAAGGGTGAATCCAATTCCTACAGAAAGGTATTGGACATACCTATCGCCTGACCTTGGAACCAACTCATTATGACCGGTAGATTTAATCTGGTAAAAAATAAGAAAAACTATAAAGAACTGCCTTTGGGAATTTCCTGAGGGCATTCTGGTAATTCTTTTGACATGATTCCAACTCTAGGTGGTTCAGTACATCAAGTAATACCAAACCATCCAAGGAAATAATTTTTGGAGCTCCATAACTTTTCTGGTGAATTATTTCCTCAAACTAGAGTTTAATCCACTATAACAAGCATACATAATTCTAGGAATTTGATAATCAAGTGAAACCACTTGTGTTGGTTTTGTCTTGTCAAAACCTATCTGAGGATGTCATGGTTATCCATTGATAACCTACTGACCACAGATCCCTAATCCAAGTTCACTTGATCTAGCCTTGACCACTATCTTACAAGAAAAAACCACCCAAGTGGCAATCTTGTAAATTCCACCCTTTGAATCCCACTTCTACAAAGCCTCCCAAGTCCAGTAGTATTTCTCGTGTTTGTTTGCTATATGGTTTGATGCTTGAATGTCTTGTATTGATTGTGGTATTGTCTGCTTGCATGTATATTCGATGACGACGATACTGTGAGTGTCCGATGACGAGTAGAACGGGATTTCTTATTATTATAATTGGGTATTCTTGGTCATCTAAAGAAGTCCAGGGACATATTGCTGATCACAGGCAAGACAACATTCCTGAATTCTGATATATGTCCTACTCTGTTTTACCTGTTTTGTATCCTCTTTACAAATTGCATTATATACATGCATGACTTGTTTTACAAATATTGCAGTAGTAACTTGGCTCCTCCAAGTTATGATTTCGTGTCCTTCGAGGCACCACCCCGATGTACCTACCCTTTTACCCCATTTAGACCGATAGTATGATGGTTAGCATCCCACCTCCTTGGAAACCCCGGTTTTGAGAAAATAAAGTGTTTTGGGATTTTCCCCCACTACAAATGTTTCAAAAACGGCTTTGCAAAACCCTGGGAAGAGGCATTGTTCCCAGTGGAAGTTTTAACAAAAGAAATGGTGATGAGAAGAAGTGGAAATACGATGGGATGTTCTACGCCTTTACTGGAACAATTTTTACCCGCGCAACCACATTACCCCAGGTTGCTGGGGCTTAACTCGTAGTTTGTCTGCATTAGACGAGGCACTTCTACCATGCTTATAGGGAGAAATCCCTGGAAGACCGGGTAGGCGTCCTAGATCAAAGATCTGAAGCATGTCGCTTGCTTCAAAGAAGAGTGAGCTGACTGGCGGAGGCGGTGCAACAATTGGGTCTCCCGCGGACGGTATGACTTAGGTAGTACGGAAGGAAGTGGAGTCTCCAGATTTAAGGTATATGCCAAGTTGCGGCTTGGGTATGCGCCTGTACGGAAGGAATGACTATGGCTGGGAGCCGCATACTCGTTGCCAGGGAGAACAAACCCAAGAGGAAAAGCATGTCTTTGCTAGTGTAGACAAGTGAAAAGTTAGGTTTGATTATCCGTACCCCCATCTAAAGTGGTAGTGGGCCGTGGTTGTATCCCGGCGGATGTATTGATTCTTGTGGGTAAAGTGTGCAAACTCTGCAGAGTATAACCTATTCGAATAGCCGTGTCCACGGTCAAGGATGGTTGTAAAGGTGTTGGCTAGGAGTACCCAAATTGTGCTTGTTTGGGAAACAAGTACTCTGAGGACGACGGTTCCGGGGGCACCCGAGTTCAAAAGCTTTGTTTTGACCCGTGGGGTCGAAGATGTTTAAAAAAGGGTTTTTACTACAAAAACTGTTTTCAAAACTCTTTTTCAACAAAGACATGGAGATGTCTTGTTTTATAAAACAGGAGCATGTTTTCAAAACTCTTTTTCAACAAAGATATGGAGATGCCATAACTTCATTGTAGATTAGGCTTTTCAAAAGCAACCCCAGATAGAGCTATCTCGCCATAGCCATAATTTGCATTTCCTTTGATCTCTTATTTCAGTGGTTTGCGAGTACATTCAAAAGTACTCACGGCTGTGTCCCTGGCTATTTACTTGGCCCGACTTTCAGGAAGTTTAAGGTGACGTCCATCGAGCTAGGCCGTCTTCCCAGTCAGCTGCCTGTAGGGTGAGGAACGATTGGGCTCTGCGCTTGACGATGTTCCGCTGCTAATGATGATGTAGCCATAAGGGCATTTATGTAAGTCTTGTAAATTCGTTATGTTTTGGATGTTGTAATGGTACATGTCGGTTATGTTCCACAGCTCACTGATCATGGGAACGTGGATGTATGCATAACAGGGATTTCTCGGATGAATAATCCGGGGAGCCCACAGACTTGGTATCAGAGCCATCCTGACTGTAGGAGACCTTAGTTAGCATGGACGTTAGACAGGAAACTACAAACCTATTTTCCGAAAGACAAGGGAGAAAAGATGATTATTTGCAAAAGGTGATTATGTCTTCTCCCCCTCTATTTTGAAAAACTACTTAAATTAATATGATTTCCTAAGATTAAAATCCTACACACTGTCACTAACCCAAACCCATCTCACAAATCTGCTGTAGATGGCCTCTTTCCGCTCAGAGCGCATCATAGTCGGAGACAGTTTCTGGCCCTTTGAAGAGCAACTTCACAACCTACTGAAGATAGTCAAGAGACCCGCACCAACTATTGAAGGAACCGAACTTCCTCGCAGTAACACCAATGTGATGCAATGGGTCATCAAGGATGTTATTCCTTCCCCCGATAAGGACACCGCACCCACAATCTTCACTTTCCTCGACAGCAACTGGGTAGATGGCGTGGTGCGGTCCATACAGGAGAGCATGGCGCGACTCTGCAAGATCCACGAAGATGAGTTGAAAGATACTCCCTACCACTTGTTTGGAAAGCGAGATGAAGATGGACTACCCACTGAGACTTTCCTCACCTGCTGCATCGAGAATCAGCTGGAGAATATGGAATACCTACTCCAATGTTCCCAGGAAGATCTTGACAAGGCCAGACGCGAGAATCTGCTTCTAAAGATAGATATCAACCTACTCCTTAAGCGCGAAAGGAGTCTTTAGACCACCAATGCCCGTTTAGCAAGGAAGCTGATCACTGAAGTACCTCCAACCCCGGAAGACGAGAATCCCGGGACTGACAACGAACTCTCCTTCCTCAATGAGTACCACCCTATCGTCTAGTCGCCCGCGCCGACCGAGTCAACCTCCAACCCTGCACCAGGAGAAGGCACCACTCTCACCTTCATTGAAGACGAGCTGAATATCCCGCAAACCCCAAAGGATCTGCAGTAGTTGGAGACCCCGAAGCTATCCAAGACTCCGCATATGCACCCTCCGAATAATCACCCGCGTCGCTGTACTCGCCCAGCTAGCAATAGGGTAGAGTCATGTATCGTCCCTGAACGCGTTTTGTAATGCTTAAGTACTATCAGCACCCTCGGGTGCAAATTTGGTTGGTATATAATGACTTCCTTGATTGCTATGCTTGCTGGCACTGTTCCTTTTTGCATGTTTTACCCAAGTCGTTGCATCAGACCCAACCCCAAATCGTCTGTCACCAAAAAGACCTCCCCCAGGATGGCCATGAAGACCGGAAGCTCGAAGAAGGCATGTAGTCGCTGCGGAGACGAAAGACACCAAGCCAGCAGATGTTCCGGCCACTGCCCCAACTGTGGAGAACCCCATTCACCCCAAGCTTGCCCAACTCGACTTATCACTTGCTTTCTCTGCGAAGGTCAAGACCATGTCCCCGTCCAATGCCCAATATATCCCCTCATTGGTAAGACATGTCAACCTCCCAATGTCAACCTAGAAATGTCGTCAACTCGACTACGACGGAAGAGGAACCCCTGCTTCACATGAGGACTAGCCGGTCACTTCAAGAGAGAATGCCCCAAGAGGAAATCCACCATGACTTCCTCGATAGGGAAGCTCGCCGACATCCAAGGTCCCCTCCCGCTTAAAAGATGGTCACCCTACCGCTCGCTGCCCCGCAACTCAAGACTGAAGATGTCCCTCGCCTTCCTAGGTGACAACGCCCCGTGGAAGTAAAGACCCAGAGAGAAGCCCTTTCACCCACTCCAGGACTTCCCGAGAGTCAACAAGTGCAGCCTGTAGTAAACTATTCCATGTCCCCTGGAACGCCACCTACGATGCTACCCTCTCTTAAGTCGATGTCCGCCACCTTAAGAACCCTCTCTTGTCACCCTCCTAAGAAAGTCCCCTATTTGTAACTCTCTGACCTACCCAAGTCTAATTCTAAGGGGAAAGACCGCGTCTTTCCCGCAAGATAGAGTACCCCTCCAAGAAAGTCCAACCATGTGACCCGAAGACACAGATCGCAGAGCACAGACTTGTCACAGACTTGGATACAATAACCCACTTAAGAGAAGTACCATAGAACCATACCGCAGGAAGATGCCTCCCCGCAAGGCAAGGTTGGCAACTTAGTCCGCAAGAACCAAATAGCACTAACGAAGACAAATCTCCTAACCTTACTCTCCGGAATCTCGGGACGAGATTCTTTTAAGGGGGAAAGGTCTGTAACATCCCAATTTCAGCAATCCTGATTTGTTGTCCAGAATGCAAAAATTAGGGGGAACAAAAACTTTTTCTTGTGCTTTAGTGCAGTGCTTGCTTGCTGTCTCTTTGCACTTGTGCTTATAATGTGTACCCTAGGATACTCCTTACCTCAACCTCAGTTGGCAAAAGCTATTTACCAAAACTATCTTGGCTAACTTTACATATTCTCAAATGTTCTGGCATTTCAAAACAGGAGCCAAGATACCTATGTAACCAAAACTATTTTTAGTAGCTTATATTAACAAAACTATGGAGAGAGATATATTCCAATCTCCTTATGTTTTCAAGAAAGAACACTCAACTAATCTTACCTCTAGTTTTCCCAAAACTCTTGTTCAAAGCATTTAAATTCTACTCTTGGTAGAGATACCAAGAACCCTCACCTTATTCAAAACCCAACCTCTTCAAAATGCCCCCAACCTTACCCCAATCTAGGCTTGATGGTAACCTCATTAGTGGTTATACCTAGCATAAGATGAGTTGCCTTGATTTGCTGTCTGATGAGTGCTTTGATCTGTTGTTTGACTTGTTTGCTTAGGAAGTAGTATGAGTTACTCTAGGATATCTCATTAGGACCTAGATGGTTCCCAATCATCAATCCCTAAGCAAGAAAGCAAACCTTGTTGTGATCCCAAGCCACTAGGTGATCATCCAAAACCCTCAACCTGATTCATTCTGAGGATCCCCTTTCTAGATGTTCCAAGAACATGAAGACCATTATCAAGCAAGGATCTCTTCTACTCACTATAAACTTCCATATCACCCCTTTAGTAAAGCTCTGATACCTTGCAACTCCTCCAAGAACATTCCCTCTCCTACTCTAGTCAAATTCCTCAAAACTGCCAAATTTGGCCAAGTTTGGAAACAGTTTCAGTATCACCTTTTTGAAAGCCTCCTCTTCTCAAACCATGTGCATTTTTGGAAATGCACTTGAACCATCTTGTTAACCATCCTAAGTACTACCAAGTACCACATTTGCCTTTGGCTAGATCATCCTCCAACCCACTTGTCCATGATGGTTTTGCAGACAAGAAAATAACTTTTCCTGCAAAACTAGCCATCATGCCTACTTTGCTAGTAGCTCACACCACCATCCAAACTCCTATGGACCAACTGTCTGCATGGTTGTGATCTTCTCATTGATGTCTATCAAAACCTACTTCACTTGTTCCAAGTAGACCTTTGAGCTTATTAAACCCACATGGTTTATAAGGCATCATATCACTTTCTGCATGGCATCCTTAATTTCAACAAAGTTTGCCATCATTTCTAGATCACCTCAAATGCAGATAATTCAAACTCCTTCTGCCATGGTCATCTACATAACCCGGTCTACCCATCCACCTATCCCTTGCACCAAGGTGAGCTCGAAGCCTCAAGATGCAAGCCTGATTTGGTGGTATAAAATAACACCACCCTAGATCATCAACTCCTTGTTTTCCATCCTTTTCAAGTTGGAAATCCATTCCACAAGGTTTAAACTGCTTGCTACTCCTTTTCTATCTCATATATATTGATAATCAAGATTTATCAATAATTATCCATAATTATTATGGTCCCAAAACTATTTAATTTCTTAAATAGTCAAAATCTCCAAAACTCCCTCCACAAAGGAAGTTTGGTTTTTACCAAACCACTTCCCCAACTTTTGGCTCTTGTGAGTTCCATATATCATACCTCAACTTCCCATCTCAAAAATAAATATTTTTGAGAAGCTTTATTATTTCTTTTTGTCCATTTTCTTAAATGGCTAAATTGGAATAATAATTGTTTTAAATACTTTTAATCCCTAATAAATCATGGGAAAATTCCCCTAAGTGTGTATTCACATTTGGGACCCTTCCACACCAAAATCCATCCTTGCCCAATGGAAATTTATCAAATGATCACCAAGATATCACTTCTGTCCCTTTTGAGTAAATGGATTTATAGGGACTTAAACTCCCCATAAAAATCCCAATTAAATCCTAGAAGTCTAACTTGACATTATCTACCTACCAGTACCATTTTCTCCTCTGGTACAATGCAAGAATTTGGAATTCCTTCACAATCATCTATTAGATCAATAGTTGCCAATTAAGAAAATCACCTCTCTAAGCACCTCCTTTTTCCATCAATTCTTGACCAATGTTTATCCTCAGCACTAGGACACATCCCTGGTCGACCACCACTGTAGCTCTACCCCAGCAAGTTACCCCATTGCCCTTGTACTAGTAGAATGAGAGAGAGACACCAAATATCTTACAAGCTTTGTCCCCCACTATTTTACCACTGATGCCACCCCTTACTCTCTGATCCAGCACGACTTAAATACCCATCCTACCCCTCTCCACCTCCCCCTGGACCAATCCATGGCCAGCACTCCCTCCCCACCATGTCCAATTTGGTAAATTGCCTCAACCCCTCCTCCCCCTTGGTATATATGGCCAGAGGCCACCCCAGCTAGCCTCTGCCCCCTCATTTGCTCCCTCCCACCTCCACTCACCTTCCCCAGCATGCCCTACCCCTCCCCTGCTCTGTGTTGCCCGAGGAAGAAGGAAGAGGAGAGCCTCGGCCTCCACACAAAATCGAGCAAGGCTCTCTCCTCCATTCTTTCTGCATGTCAGCCCCTGTGATCTCCTTGCTCTCCTGCATCTAACGATGCCCTCCTTTTTTTCCTAGGACCATATCCTCCACCGTCACCGTCGAGCACCGACGAGTTCATCCTCGGCCGCCGTCGCGCGAGCTTCATCCCGGCGTCAGATCCCCTCGTCCGCCCCTCGTTCGGCTCGTCGTCGACCACCGCGTCACCCTGCCGCCTCCTCGACCTCCCCCGAGCCCCCAGGTATCCTCCCTGCTCCGCCTAGGGTTCCTGTCGCCGGCCACCCTCTGTCGCATAGACAACGACTGAGCGTCGTCCATCGTGACTTGATCCAACGGCCGACAGCGGCCGATACCCCTTCGCGTCCCGCCGCTGCTGACCGCCAGGCCCTGCTCGTCAGGTTCGAACGAGCCCTCCCGTGCGTCGCCCCGTGCGCCGTGGGACGAATTCCCCTAGCCGGCCCAGTAGCTACCCAGATTCGGCCCCCTTGCACCCCTTTTCTTTTTCTTTTAGCAGATCTTTATTCCATAAAATGTTTCTGCTAGGATTAAATCCAACTAAAATGACAAACCTAATCTGAATTCCTAGATCTAATTTCTGGTGGTTCCCTGATGTTTTCTCAAACATGCAGAGGCAACCCCATGTTCAAAATAATTTTCTCTAATTACTAGTAATTAATATGCTAAAATGTGTCTAGAACACTAATTAAAATCCACAGGAAGTTCCACATCTCGATTTGAGATGAATCAAATACCTGCTAGAAGGTATTTGAAATACCTCTTTTCTAGCACAGGTCTCATCCCAAGGTGAACTGTATTCTTCCTGTAGGAAAATTAATAAAACTGATAACTTTCTGTCTTAGATAAATTCCCCAGGTCTAACCAAGTGAGGTATGGACCTGATTCCACCTCCCAGTACCCACGAGAACCCCTATCTACCAAACCCCCATTAGCTCACAATTTATTGAGCTCTGGATAATTTTTAGTGATTTAAATACTTCTGAAAGGGGTATTTTCACTAAATAAATCACTCTAGGAGTTTGACAACTCCAAAATGGGTGAATCCAATTCCTACAGAAAGTTATTGGACATACCTATCGCCTGACCTTGGAACCAACTCATTATGACCGGTAGATTTAATCTGGTAAAAAATAAGAAAAACTATAAAGAACTGCATTTGGGAATTTCCTGTGAGCATTCTGGTAATTCTTTTGACATGATTCCAACTCTAGGTGGTTCAGTACATCAAGTACTACCAAACCATCCAAGGAAATAATTTTTGGAGCTCCATAAATTTTCTGGTGAATTATTTCCTCGAACTAGAGTTTAATCCACTATAACAAGCATAAATAATTCTAGGAATTTGATAATCAAGTGAAACCACTTGTGTCGGTTTTGTCTTGTCAAAACCTATCTGAGGATTTCATGGTTATCCATTGATAACCTACTGACCACAGATCCCTAATCCAAGTTCACTTGATCTAGCCTTGACCACTATCTTACAAGAAAAAACCACCCTAGTGGCAATCTTGTAAATTCCACCCTTTGAATCCCACTTCTCCAAAGCCTCCCAAGTCCAATAGTATTTCTCGTGTTTGTTTGCTGTATGGTTTGATGCTTGAATGTCTTGTATTGATTGTGGTATTGTCTGCTTGCATGTATATTCGATGACAACGATAGTGTGAGTGTCCGACGACGAGAAGAACGGGATTTCTTATTATTATAATTGGGTATTCTTGGTCATCTAAAGAAGTCCAGGGACATATTGCTGATCACAGGCAAGACACCATTCCTGAACTCTGATATATGTCCTACTCTGTTTTACCTGTTTTGTATCCTCTTTACAAATTGCATTATATACATGCATGACTTGTTTTACAAATACTGCGGTAGTAACTTGGCTCCTCCAAGTTATGATTTCATGTCCTTCGAGGCACCACCCTGATGTACCTACCCTTTTACCCCCTTTAGACTGAGAGTATGATGGTTAGCATCCTACCTCCTTGGAAACCCCGGTTTTGAGAAAATAAACTGTTTTGGGATTTTTCCCCACTACAAATGTTTCAAAAACGGCTTTGCAAAACCCTGGGAAGAGGCATCGTTCCCAGTGGAAGTTTTAACAAAAGAAATGGTGATGAGAATAAGTGGAAATACGATGGGATGTTCTACGCCTTTACTGGAACAATTTTTACCTGCGCAACCACATTACCCCAGGTTGCTGGGGCTTAACCCGTAGTTTGTCGGCATTAGCCGAGGCACTTCTACCATGCTTATAGGGAGAAATCCCTGGAAGACCGAGCAAGCGTCCTAGATCAAAGATCTGAAGCCTGTCGCTTGCTTCGGCAAGAGTGAGCCTGACCTGGCAGGAGGCCGGTGCAACAATTGGGTCTCCCGCGGACGGTATGACTTAGGTAGTACGGAAGGAAGTGGAGTCTCCAGATTTAAGGTATACGTCAAGTTGCAGCTTGGGTATGCGCGTGTACGGAAGGAAGGACTATGGCTAGGAGCCACATACTTGTTGTCGGGGAGAACAAACCCAAGAGGAAAAGCATGCCTTTGCTAGTGTAGACAAGCGAAAAGTTAGGTTTGATTATCCGGACCCCCATCTACAGTGGTAGTGGGCCGTGGTTGTATCCCGGCATATCTATTGATTCTTGTGGGTAAAGTGTGCAAACTCTGCAGCGTATAACCTATTTGAATAGCCGATGGTCAAGGACGGTTGTAAAGGTGTTGGCTAGGAGTACCCAAACTGTGCTTGTTTGGGAAACAAGTACTATGAGGACGACGGTTCCGGGGGAACCCGAGTTCGAAAGCTTTGTTTTGACCCGTGGGGTCAAAGATGTTTTAAATAGGCTTTTTACTACAAAAACTATTTTCAAAACTCTTTTTCAACAAAGACATGGAGATGTCTTGTTTTATAAAACAGAAGCATGTTTTCAAAACTCTTTTTCAACAAAGATATGGAGATGCCATAACTTCATTGTAGTTTAGGCTTTTCAAAAGCAACCCCAGATAGAGCTATCTCGCCATAGCCATAATTTGCATTTCCTTTGATCTCTTATCTGGGTGGTTTGCGAGTACATTCAAAAGTACTCACGGCTGTGTCCCTAGCTATTTACTTGGCCAGACTTTCAGGAAGTTTAAGGTGACGTCCATCGAGCTAGGCCATCTTCCCAGTCAGCTGCCTGTAGGTTGAGGCATGATTGGGCTCTGCGCTTGACGATGTTCCGCTGCTAATGATGATGTAGCCATAAGGGCATCTATGTAAGTCTTGTAAATTCGTTATGTTTTGGATGTTGTAATGGTACCTGTCGGTTATGTTCCACGGCTCACTGATCATGGGAACATGGATGTATGCATAACAGGGATTTCTCGGATGAATAATCCGGGGAGCCCACAGAAGGTTGACATGGACATAAAATTAGCGATAATTAAAAGGGAAAATGCAGATTAGAAGGTGGGTCTCCTCGAGGGGCCCCCTCCTCGAGCCCCCATTTCTCAGCTCTTCAGCCTCCGACTGACGCGTGGAAGTTTCTTGCGGTAGGGCCTAGTTGGAAGTGAGATTGAGAGCACGCTGTGTAAAAATGGGATATGTATTGTTAAAATCAAGTGGCAATAAATTACAGCGCCCGTCGATAACCGTGCACTTGATGACCCGGTTGACCTATGCATGTGTTGTGGTGTAGTAGTAGTAGGCTTTTCATACGTGATTAAAAATGACATGACCACTCTACGACTTCTTCGTGTTCCTTCTCGAAGAAGTCTCGCTGAGAGAGATGTCCGTGCTGTCTCATGCTGTATTGTGAAGGACATGACGTGTGTAGAGATCCGCGTTGAATCACAGAGGATCAATGGTTGATTTGCATCGATCCGCGTGACAACTGTGACAACTAATCAGGGTGTAGCATACAGAGTGACCACAGGTTTGGCCTTCCATGATAGAGGGCAAAACTGAGTAGTATCAAAAAACCAAGGGCAAAACTGAGTAGTATAAAAATGGAAAGTGAGTGTCTTATACAATGAAATACATCTTAGCATACATCAAATTATTCCAAGATGGATCCACTAGAGTCATTGCATGTATGTTTTTTCATCAACCACATGTTTCCACCAGAGTGATTGCATGTTTGTTCTTCTCATAAACCACATGGATCCACCAGAGTTCATTGCATGTTTGTTCTTCTCATAAACCACATGGATCCACAAGAGTTCATTGCATGTGTGTTCTTTTCATAAACCACATGGATCCACTAGAGTTCATTGCATGTGTGTTCTTTTCATAAGCCACATGGATCCACAAGAGTCATTGCATGTGTGTTCTTTTCATAAACCACATGGATCCACTAGAGTTCATTGGATGTGTGTGTATTAGTGTGCATCATTGTGGTTTTAGGAAAAGACCACATGTAGTGTTGCCACTCCAGCATGTGTGTTCTTTTCATAAACAACATGGATCCACTAGTGTTCATTGCATGTGTGTTCTTTTCATACACCACATGGATCCCCTAGAGTCATTGCATGTGTGTTCTTTTCATAAACCACATGCACCCACTAGGGTTCATTGGATGTGTGTGTGTATCAGTGTGCATCATTGTGGTTTTAGGAAAAGAACACATGCAGTGATGTCACTCTACCATGTGGTGTCCAACCATGTCCAAGAACCCTAGCAGTATGCTAGGATTCCACTACAGCATGCATTCTACCACCAGCTTGAAAGATGCTGCATCACCACACCTCATTGGATGTGTGTGTGTATTAGTGTGCATCATTGTGGTTTTAGGAAAAGAACACATGCAGTGATGCCACTCCAGCATGTGGTGTCCAACCATGTCCAAGAAACCTGGCAGCATGTTTGGATTCAACTTCAGCATGCATTCTACCACCAGCTTTAAAGATGCTGCATCACCACACCCACTTGGATGTGTGTGTGTATAAGTGTGCATCATTATGGTTTTAGGAAAAGAACACATGCAGTGATGCCACTCTAGCATGTGTGTTCTTTTCATAAACCACATGATCCACTAGAGTTCATAGCATTTGTGTTGTTTTCATAAGCCACATGGATCCACTAGAGTCATGGCATGTGTGTTCTTTTCATAAACCACATGGATCCACTAGAGTTCATTGGATGTGTGTGTGTGTATCAGTGTGCATCATTATGGTTTTAGGAAAAGAACATATGCAGTGATGCCACTCTAGCATGTGTGTTCTTTTCATAAACCACATGGATTCATTAAAGTTCATTGCATGTGAGTTCTTTCATAAACCACATGGATCCACTAGAGTCATTGCATGTGTGTTCTTTTCATAAACCACATGCATCCACTAGGGTTCATTGGATGTGTGTGTGTGTGTGTATCAGTGTGCATCATTGTGGTTTTAGGAGAAGAACACATGCAGTGATGCCACTCCAGCATGTGGTGTCCAACCATGTCCAGGAACCCTGGCAGCATGCTAGGATTCAACTGCAGCATGCATTCTACCACCAGCTTGAAAGATGCTGCATCACCACACCTCACTGGATCTGTGTGTATCAGTGTGAATCATTGTGGTTTTAGGAAAAGAACACATGCAGTGATGCCACTCCAGCATGTGGTGTCCAACCATGTCTAGGAACCCTGGCAGCATGTTGGGATTCAACTGTAGCATGCATTCTACCACCAGCTTTAAAGATGTTGCATCACCACACCCACTTGGATGTGTGTGTGCGTGTATCAGTGTGCATCATTGTGGTTTTAGGAAAAGAGCACATGTAGTGATGCCACTCCAGCATGTGTGTACTTTTCATAAACCAGATGGATCCACTAGAGTTGATTGCATGTGTGTTCTTTTCATAAACCACATGGATCCACTAGAGTCATTGCATGTGTGTTATTTTCATAAACTACATGGATCTACTAGAGTTCATTAGATGTGTGTGTATCAGTGTGCATCATTGTGGTTTTAGGAAAAATAACACATGTAGTGATGCCACTCCATCATGTGTGTTATTTTCATAAACCACATCGATCCACTAGAGTTCATTGGATATGTGTTGTTTTCATAAACCACATGGATCCACTAGAGTCATTGCATGTGTATTCTTTTCATAAACCACATGGATCCACTAGAGTTCATTGCATGTGTGTTCTTTTCATAAACCACATGGATCCACTAGAGTTCATTGCATGTGTGTTCTTTTCATAAACCACATGGATCCACTAGAGTCATTGCATGCATGTTCTTTTCATAAACCACATGGATCCACTAATGGTGGCCGTTAGATCAAGTCTTATAGAAGGCATGCCCCTACACACTTGTTCTGCATGACGATTGTTACATACCGTTCGATCGGGGCGCGTGGATGATTGGGATGGTTCTTCGTAAGAGCGAGCCACGAGTAGGCTGTTCTGCAACATGATTGTCCATGCTTACGGTCTGCTTGCTCTGGACAAACTGGAAACACCGCGCAATCCCCTTTTGCCAGTGTCACATGTTCTGTGGGCCACCTACCAGTGTCACATCCCCTCTACCACTCTTCCTCCCCATATTTTTCTTCCTTCCCCTCGAAACCACTTTGCCAACTTCTTTCCCATCCTGCCGTAGTCGCAAGCCGACGGCGCCTCCAACGATCTCTCCCACAGCCACCCCAGTCCCCTACCCCCCCACCCTTGTTTCGCCATGGGTTCTAGGGGAGACAGTGAGGA
This sequence comes from Avena insularis, assembly GCA_023614405.1. Classification (NCBI taxonomy): domain Eukaryota; kingdom Viridiplantae; phylum Streptophyta; class Magnoliopsida; order Poales; family Poaceae; genus Avena; species Avena insularis. The sequence goes on from CM042690.1 coordinate 549,406,041, forward strand.
AACACGTCGTGACGACAGGGACGGTGATTTCAATGTGAGTCGTATCATCTCTAACATCTGTGGCTATTTATCTATTTTGATCTAGATCTACTCTGATTACTCATGCACGTATGATGTGTTAGGCCAACTAGACGCTCTACGACTCCGACTATCACGGTTTAGCAAAGGAAGACAATCCTCCGCTACGTCAACATGGATATGTGCCCGCTAAATTTGTAACGTTCGAAGGAAGAAACGCAGGCGGGATGTTTTTAGGGTGTCAAGGACATGGTGCAATGTTGCCATGCAGAAGTTGTGGTGTTGTCAAATGGGTAGATCCAGAGTGGCCCTAATCGATGCAGAAAACGTTGAACAAACTATAGGATATGACTGTTGAGTTGAAAGAATCCATAGTCAGCTCAATTCTTGAGAGTGCTGCGATGAAGTTATTTGACCATGTTGACACAACCAAGCTTAACCGAGATCTCAAGATGATGCAAGACAAGGTTAGCAAAGTCGAGAAGGAGAGGGACGTGGCTTTGGCCCTAAAGGCTAAATCAGAGCAAGAACTGACTCAAGCAAGGAACGAACTTCACCAGGCCAAAGTCCTAAATGCAGAGAAACAATTGAAGTTGTACAAGCAAGATGCTAAAAGGACAGAGCAAACGATTCAATCCTTGCTCTCGCAGGAAGATGCGCATCAGCCTAAGATTAGGAAGATCAAGGAGATGTGTGATAACTAGTTCTATTTAGCTTGAGCTTCATACTTTTTTAAGTTGTAATAGTAGTACATGTTGACCTAGCAGTCTGAACTAGTGGTTTCGGAGTCCTGGGAGAAAAAATTGGTCGCCTCTTAATCTATCTTAGCCCTCCGTTACTTCCTTTTGTCTGATGATGGTGGTATTATGACTTTGGTGGCTTGTTTAAATGTATCTACGTGGATTGTGCTGCATGCAAATTCCACAGCCACAATTTATAAAGTGGAAGCACGTACACCCTATTACTATAGATCTAGGAGCTTCGCCAGACGGGCTCAAGATTAGGCTAGAAAGTGGTGACGATTTCCTCATTATCTGCGCATTATTGGTTGTCATTGTTTTTTTTGTTGCCATGTCGTTGTGCAGCAGCTGAAATAAGTTGCTACTTCATGGAGTGTAGCATCTTAAATAATTTATTTTTGTGCCACTAACATTCCATCGAATTTGGAGACCTCCTTCCCCTCAGCAATCGTGGAACCGGTGCTGCGTGTTTTCAGATAGTAGTGGCACAATCACAATTTCGAATTCAACTAGTGACTCGGTCATTTACAAACCTCAAGTCACGATACATTTTACTCTGAGAACATAGATTGTTTTGCTCGACAAGTTCCACGCACAGAGCTCTAGAATTTAACCAAATTACATATATAGGCTCAAATTCAATACACACTACAAGAAACGTTGGCTTTTACAACGGACGATTTTTGTGGTTGAAGGCCTGTTTTTTGTGGCCAAAGAGTCTTGCGTGATGGATGGCCTTCGTGGTAAAAGCCCCGTCACAAATGAATTAACCATGGTTTTTTTGCCCGTGGCGGATCGCACTCTTCAGCAACGAAAACATGTTCCGTCGTAGATCTGTTCGCCAGCCATGCTGATGGCTAACATCATGCAAACTGCCATGTGGCAGCCACCGTTAGCGGTCGGTTACCGCTGTTAATGGTCATAGAAACCATGGTAGAAGCTAGACCCAGCCAAGGCCTGCTAAATACTAACTGGGCCGTCCCATCAGGGGAGCCCAACAAGAAGATGGCCCGTTACTGTTTTGTCCTGCACTGTTTGAAATAGGCCCAGAGATGTGGCCCGTGAACTTCCAGGCCCGATTATGTTTCGGCCTACAGAAGGCCCATGTTTGTCCAACACTGTGCTGCCACTTGAGGCCTACACAAGTCCAGCCCTACACTGTTCAGGCCTGTTACCAATTTAGCCTTTTACTGTTTAGTCCTCTTACTGTTTCAGCCTTTTAGCAATTTCGACCCCTTACTGTTTAGGCCCATTAGTGTTTGGGCTTTTTACAGTTAAGGCCCTTTGTTGGGTTATTCTTTGTCTTTGCCACCATACTGGCCTTTTGTTGTTGATACCTTTTACGGTTCCGACCTTTTACTGTTCTGGCCTTTTCACTGTTCTGGCCTTTTACTATTCTGGCCTTTTATGGTTCTGTACTTTTACTGTTACGCCTTTTCTTTGTTCGGCCTTTTACTATTACGGCCTTTTCTTTATTACGGCCTTTTCGTTTCGCCCTTTTACTGTTCTGGCCTTTCATTGTTCTGGCCTTTTACTGTTCTGGCCATTTACTGTTCTGGTCTTTTACTATTTTGGTCGCTTTGGGTCATCCATGCGCACGTTGTTTCAATGTTCGGCATGCTACTGCTCCGGCTTGTTACTATTTTAAAGTTTTTTTGCTAGCACCTACTTTTCACAGAACAGGTGAATATCAAGACATCAATTAATAAACACACAGAAATTAAAATTACTTATTACACAACAATAAAAGTTTGTTACAACAGGTTATACAACAAGATGGTAATCTGGTCAGATTACAACGTGTCAGTACCATCAATAAGAGATCGGTACATGGCAATTCGCTTCACTATATCATATGTCCTCTTCTTCAACATTTCAGCTACAGATCTAAGAGCAGCTACACCCTTTCGTTCTGCATGCAATACAGCATTTATATATTTGTCACATGTAGGAGTTGTTCTAGGTGGACTATTAAGTAAGTTTGCTTTGGCAATGCAATGGGAGGATGAATGGGATGAGGGATCACAACTTTCAGTCCTGCCTTCCAAGGAGTCCTGCTGGGTTTTAACTGTAGTCTGCTAAAATATGGTGAAACAGGTTAAAACAAACAACAAGGGAAACAAGTATTATTATATAAAGTAGAGATCATTTAAAGTAAGTATGAACTTACAGTAGCACATTCAGGCTGACAGGAGCTCCTTCTCGAGCGGCTGCGACTCCTGGTCAATCTGCTAGAAGAATCTAAGCAGAGCAGTTGGAACTCTGGTCCTTGTACTCCATGTCATTTCTCTGCATGAAATTTGAAACCAAGTTGGTTGGTTTGGAAGGATGAAAACTCTTGAAAAACACCAAAAAAATAGCATTAAAAATTACCAGATGTATGTTTCAAACTAGATAGCTGGTTTGGAAGGATGAAAGCAGGTGAAAACACCAACATATAGCATTAAAAATGACCAGATATATCATCCAAACTAGATGGGCATTTTCCGAATTAAGCATTTGCACATATATTCACAATTGAACATATATGCAAATGTCATGGCAAATTCTTAGGTAGAATGACAACTAATTAACATGACAAGAAACTGGCCTAAGTAACACAAGGAAACCTCACGATTCAGCCTTGCTGGGCGTTAGATTGTCAGTGTCGCATCCTCTATGAGCTGTTTGCATGACCCGTGCGAGCGCTCGGAAAGAATAGAATCTATGAGTTCATGTTGGAGGATTAAACCGATAGCGTGAGAATAAAGAAAGGGAATAAAAGCAAGAAGCTAATGAGGTGGATAGGACCTACAAGATGAAGGGTGCAGACAAAATGGCAATAGCATCCATGATATTGATCAACATCCTGAAGAGTTCGTAGCTTAAGAGAAACAAAAATATAGCAAATGGGGAAGAGAAATTACCGCTGCGCGACTAGGACGGGTGGGACAGGCAAGTGGGCGGCGGGGGCGGCGGCTTGGCATTTCGAGGTCAGCAACGAATGATTTAGTGAAGCGGCCTAGGTAGGGTAGATGACGACATTGGAGAAGTAGATCCGGTGCCACGAGGGAGTCGGTGAAATAGTTCCGGTAAAGAGCGCCTGTAGTGGAAGAGCTCCGGTGTGGAAGAGAGGGCCGATGGTGAAGCATCTAGAGGAAGGTCGTGGTTGAAGGGGTGTGGGCGGGGAAGATACGATGGGGGGATATAGGTGGGATGACGCACATTTACGACCTATACCCCTCTATTATTGTAGTACTCCCATGGTCCTTGTTTCCAAAGCAGGGATAGAAGAGGAATTTTGCATTTGCAAAAAGCGGGGCGGGATATTTGAATAGATGCACGGGATATTTGAATAGATATGCGCGTGATGTTTCGGCACCATGCAGAAATTTTGAGGTTGAAGCTTACGACTTACGCTACTCCGACGCGGCCACTCTCACGTGTTGGCCCCGTCTAGACCCACACGCCAGTGATAGTATGCTTACCAACATATAAATGAGTTTCCACACATTTGCCGAAATTGATATACAATATATTTTGAAGGCTTTCATACAAGATGACTAAGGTCACGGCCATATCTCTGTTATAGTTTATAATAGCATGTCCACATCTAGTAGATAGCTGCATCTTGGCATTTCAAAAGAAGATTCTAGATTTGATGGACAATGCCCAACTTTCATGAATTTCCAAACTTTCTAGCTAAATCTATGCAATAAAATGACTTTTTGACAATCTGAAGTAAATATGTCTAATTTCGAACTAGAAAGTGTGTGATATACCTTGCTCTTGAATTTTTAAAATAATTCAAAGATAAAAAGGAGTCAAATATTGGAGAACCACCGAGAGTTTTGGAAAAATCAACTTTTTGATATGAATGGTAATGACACCTAATATCAGCCATTTTAAAAAAATACAGAGAAACAAAATATAAAAAGAAATGCATCCATTATTTTCTCTATTCGTGTCTAAATATGTGCACTAGCTAGTTTCCATGGAAAAATATAATCTTGAAATTTGATAATTTCTGAGAAAAAATTGTATCACAATATATATGGAGTACCATGTAAGAATATGCTTGGCTTTCAAACCAGATGACCAAGGTCATGGCCATATCTTTTCTATAGTTTATAATAACGTATCCATATTTTTTATGGTGTGTATTGGCATTTAAAATATTATTTACAAAGGAAGCTTCCGAATTGGAAGTTATTTCAATTTTCTAATGCACAACAATGGCTTTAGTCATGAAGCTACTACAAAACATGGCTTTAAATCCCACTGTCCCGGTTTTCACTCAAAGTATATATAGCCTAGGGTTAATTAAGTTTAGGGTTTGGGGTTTTATTTTTTGTTGAGAGTTTAAGGGTTCATGGTTTATGGTTTAGGATTTTAGGGATTAGGCTTTTAGGGTTTAGTGGTTTAGGGTTTAGGGTCGTTCAAGGTTTTAGGGTTTATGATTATTTATGTTTTAAGGTTTAGGGAATTTTCAATAATAATGTTCAAGCTTTATATATATGGTTATATTCATGGAATAATAGAATGGCGTTATCGCAATTTAATAAAACTATTTCAAAATTTGATCTATAAGTGCATTATACCTCCTTGGTAAGGGTTTAGGGTTCTAGGGTTAGGAAGTTAAAGTTCTAGGGTTAGAAGGTTATTAGGGTTTACAGTTAAGGGTTTATGATTTTCAATAATGTTCAAGCTTTATGCTTATATTCATGTAATAGAATGGTGTTGCCACAATTTAATGAAAGTATGTCAAATTTTGATCTATAAGTGCATGGTACCTGCTGGTTTAGGGTTTATGGGTCGATGGTTTAGGGTTTCACGGATCAGGTTTTATGGGTTGTTTAGGGTTTAGGGATTAGCGATTTTTCAATAATGCTCAAAGATTTATACTTATATTCATCGAATAGAATGGCGTTACCTGCTTTAATGAAAGTATCACAAATGTTGATCTATAAGTGCATGATACCTGCTTGGTTAGGGTTTTACAGTTTAGGTTTTATCATTGTATAGGGTTTAGAGTCTAATTTAGAATAATGCTCAAGCTTTATTTTTATATTTGTCAAATAGAATGACATTACCTAATTTAATGAAAGTATCTCAAATTTTGATCTATAAAGTGCATGATACCTGCTTGGTTAGTGTTTATGGGTTGAGGGTTTGGGGATTTAGGGTTTAGGTTTTAGGGGTTATTTAGGGTTTAGGGAATTTTCGATAATGCTCAAGATTTATGCTTATATTCATCGAATAAAATGGTAGCAAATTAAACGAAGTATATCAAATTTTAATCTATAAGTGCATACGTGCTTGGTAAGGGTTTAGGGTTTAGGGTTTTAGGGGTTTAGGGTTTTGGGTTTTATGTTTCGATAATGTTCAAGTTGCTTTATGCTTATATTCGTTGAATAGAATGGCATTACAACAATTTATTGAAAGTATCTCAAATTTTGATGTATAAGTGCACAATACCTGCTTTGGTTAGGGTTTATGGGTCGAGGGTTTAGGGTTATAGGTTTTTACGGTTTAGTTTATGGGTTGTTTAGGGTTTAGGGTTTAGCAAATTTTCAATAATGCTCAAGATTTATGCTTATACTCATAGAACAGAATGGGTGTTAGCTGATTTAATGAAAGTATCTCAAATTTTGATCAATGTGTGCATGACACATGCTTGGTTAGGGTTTATTATGGCTGAGGGTTTAGGGCTTTAGGGTTTAGGGTTTAAGTTTTAGGGGTTGTTTAGAGTTTAGGGAAATTTTTATATTACTCAGGATTTATGCTTATATTCATCAAATAGAATGGCATTGCCCAATTTAACAAAATTATCTTAATTTTTGATCTATAAGTGCATGTTACGTGCTTAGCGAGGGTTTAATGTTCAAACTTTATTGTTATATTCGTGGAATAGAATGGCGTTACCGCAATTTAATGAAAGATCGAATCTCAGATTTTGATCTATAAGTCCATGATACCTGCTTGGTTAGGGTTTAGCATTTTAGGGATTTACGGTTTAGGTTTTATGGACTGAATAGAGTTTAGGGGGTTTATCGAATTGTCAATAATACTTAAGCTTTATGCTTATATTCGTCGAATAGAATATATATGGCATTACCTAACTTATTGAAAGTATCTCCAAATTTGATCTATAAGTGCATGATACATGTTCTATTAGGATTTATGGGTTGAGGGATTGGGGATTTAGCTTTAGGTTTTATTAGGGGTTGTTTAGGGTTTAGGGTATTTTCGATAATGCTCAAGATTTATGCTTATATTCATCGAATAGAATGGAGTTACCATTTTGTTACAGGTGAATATCAAGACATCAATTAATAAACACACAAAAATTAAAATTACTTATTACACAACAATAAAAGATTGTTACAACAGGTTATACAACAAGATGGTAATCTGGTCAGATTACAACGTGTCAGTACCATCAATAAGAGATCGGTACATGGCAATTCGCTTCACTGTATCATATGTCCTCTTCTTCAACATTTTAGCTACAGATCTAAGAGCAGCTACACCCTTTCGTTTTGCATGCAATACAGCATTTATATATTTGTCACATGTAGGAGTTGTTCTAGGTGGACTATTAAGTAAGTTTGCTTTGGCAATGCAATGGGAGGATGAATAGGATGAGGGATCACAACTTTCAGTCCTGCCTTCCAAGGACTCCTGCTGGGTTTTAACTGTAGTCTGCTAAAATATGGTGAAATAGGTTAAAACAAACAACAAGGGAAACAAGTAGTATTATATAAAGTAGAGATCATTTAAAGTAAGTATGAACTTACAGTAGCACATTCAGGCTGACAGGAGCTCCTTCTCGAGCGGCTGCGACTCCTGGTCAATCTGCTAGAAGAATCTAAGCAGAGCAGTTGGAACTCTGGTCCTTGTACTCCATGTCATTTCTCTGCATGAAATTTGAAACCAAGTTGGTTGGTTTGGAAGGATGAAAACTCTTGAAAAACACCAAAAACATAGCATTAAAAATTACCAGATGTATGTTTCAAACTAGATAGCTGGTTTGGAAGGATGAAAGCAGGTGAAAACACCAACATATAGCATTAAAAATGACCAGATATATCATCCAAACTAGATGGGCATTTTCCGAATTAAGCATTTGCACATATATTCACAATTGAACATATATGCAAATGTCATGGCAAGTTCTTAGGTAGAATGACAACTAATTAACATGACAAGAAACTGGCCTAAGTAACACAAGGAAACCTCACGATTCAGCCTTGCTGGGCGTCAGATTGTCAGTGTAGCATCCTCTATGAGCTGTTTGCATGACCCGTGCGAGCGCTCGGAAAGAATAGAATCTATGAGTTCGTGTTGGAGGATTAAACCGATAGCGTGAGAATAAAGAAAGGGAATAAAAGCAAGAAGCTAATGAGGTGGATAGGACCTACAAGATGAAGGGTGCAGACAAAATGGCAATAGCATCCAGGATATTGATCAACATCCTGAAGAGTTCGTAGCTTAAGAGTAACAAAAATATAGCAAATGGGGAAGAGAAATTACCGCTGCGCGACTAGGACGGGTGGGACAGGCAAGTGGGCGGCGGGGGCGGCGGCTTGGCATTTCGGGGTCAGCAACGAATGATTTAGTGAAGCGGCCTAGGTAGGGTAGATGACGACATTGGAGAAGTAGATCCGGTGCCACGAGGGAGTCGGTGAAATAGTTCCGGTAAAGAGCGCCTGTAGTGGAAGAGCTCCGGTGTGGAAGAGAGGGCCGATGGTGAAGCATCTAGAGGAAGGTCGTGGTTGAAGGGGTGTGGGCGGGGAAGATACGATGGGGGGATATAGGTGGGATGACGCACATTTACGACCTATACCCCTCTATTATTGTAGTACTCCCATGGTCCTTGTTTCCAAAGCAGGGATAGAAGAGGAATTTTGCATTTGCAAAAAGCGGGGCGGGATATTTGAATAGATGCACGGGATATTTGAATAGATATGCGCGTGATGTTTCGGCACCATGCAGAAATTTTGAGGTTGAAGCTTACGACTTATGCTACTCCGACGCGGCCACTCTCACGTGTTGGCCCCGTCTAGACCCACACGCCAGTGATAGTATGCTTACCAACATATAAATGAGTTTCCACACATTTGCCGAAATTGATAAACAATATATTTTGAAGGCTTTCATACAAGATGACTAAGGTCACGGCCATATCTCTGTTATAGTTTATAATAGCATGTCCACATCTAGTAGATAGCTGCATCTTGGCATTTCAAAAGAAGATTCTAGATTTGATGGACAATGCCCAACTTTCATGAATTTCCAAACTTTCTAGCTAAATCTATGCAATAAAATGACTTTTTGACAATCTGAAGTAAATATGTCTAATTTCGAACTAGAAAGTGTGTGATATACCTTGCTCTTGAATTTTTAAAATAATTCAAAGATAAAAAGGAGTCAAATATTGGAGAACCACCGAGAGTTTTGGAAAAATCAACTTTTTGATATGAATGGTAATGACACCTAATATCAGCCATTTTAAAAAAATACAGAGAAACAAAATATAAAAAGAAATGCATCCATTATTTTCTCTATTCGTGTCTAAATATGTGCACTAGCTAGTTTCCATGGAAAAATATAATCTTGAAATTTGATAATTTCTGAGAAAAAATTGTATCACAATATATATGGAGTACCATGTAAGAATATGCTTGGCTTTCAAACCAGATGACCAAGGTCATGGCCATATCTTTTCTATAGTTTATAATAACGTATCCATATTTTTTATGGTGTGTATTGGCATTTAAAATATTATTTACAAAGGAAGCTTCCGAATTGGAAGTTATTTCAATTTTCTAATGCACAACAATGGCTTTAGTCCTGAAGCTACTACAAAACATGGCTTTAAATCCCACTGTCCCGGTTTTCACTCAAAGTATATATATAGCCTAGGGTTAATTAAGTTTAGGGTTCGGGGTTTTATTTTTTGTTGAGAGTTTAAGGGTTCATGGTTTATGGTTTAGGATTTTAGGGATTAGGCTTTTAGGGTTTAGTGGTTTAGGGTTTAGGGTCGTTCAAGGTTTTAGGGTTTATGATTATTTATGTTTTAAGGTTTAGGGAATTTTCAATAATAATGTTCAAGCTTTATATATATGGTTATATTCATGGAATAGAATGGCGTTATCGCAATTTAATAAAACTATTTCAAAATTTGATCTATAAGTGCATTATACCTCCTTGGTAAGGGTTTAGGGTTCTAGGGTTAGGAAGTTAAAGTTCTAGGGTTAGAAGGTTATTAGGGTTTACAGTTAAGGGTTTATGATTTTCAATAATGTTCAAGCTTTATGCTTATATTCATGTAATAGAATGGTGTTGCCACAATTTAATGAAAGTATGTCAAATTTTGATCTATAAGTGCATGGTACCTGCTGGTTTAGGGTTTATGGGTCGATGGTTTAGGGTTTCACGGATCAGGTTTTATGGGTTGTTTAGGGTTTAGGGATTAGCGATTTTTCAATAATGCTCAAAGATTTATACTTATATTCGTCGAATAGAATGGCGTTACTGCTTTAATGAAAGATCACAAATGTTGATCTATAAGTGCATGATACCTGCTTGGTTAGGGTTTTGATTTAGGTTTTATCATTGTATAGGGTTTAGAGTCTAATTTAGAATAATGCTCAAGCTTTATTTTATATTTGTCAAATAGAATGACATTACCTAATTTAATGAAAGTATCCCAAATTTTGATCTATAAAGTGCATGATACCTGCTTGGTTAGTGTTTATGGGTTGAGGGTTTGGGGATTTAGGGTTTAGGTTTTAGGGGTTATTTAGGGTTTAGGGAATTTTCGATAATGCTCAAGATTTATGCTTATATTCATCGAATAAAATGGCGTTAGCAAATTAAACGAAAGTATATCAAATTTTAATCTATAAGTGCATGCTACGTGCTTGGTAAGGGTTTAGGGTTTGGGGTTTTAGGGGTTTAGGGTTTTGGGTTTTATGAATTTTCGATAATGTTCAAGTTGCTTTATGCTTATATTCGTTGAATAGAATGGCATTACAACAATTTATTGAAAGTATCTCAAATTTTGATGTATAAGTGCACAATACCTGCTTTGGTTAGGGTTTATGGGTCGAGGGTTTAGGGTTATAGGTTTTTACGGTTTAGTTTATGGGTTGTTTAGGGTTTAGGGTTTAGCGAATTTTCAATAATGCTCAAGATTTATGCTTATACTCATAGAACAGAATGGGTGTTAGCTGATTTAATGAAAGTATCAAAAATTTTGATCAATGTGTGCATGACACATGCTTGGTTAGGGTTTATTATGGCTGAGGGTTTAGGGCTTTAGGGTTTAGGGTTTAAGTTTTAGGGGTTGTTTAGAGTTTAGGGAAATTTTTAAATTACTCAAGATTTATGCTTATATTCATCAAATAGAATGGCATTGCCCAATTTAACAAAATTATCTTAAATTTTGATCTATAAGTGCATGTTACGTGCTTGGAGAGGGTTTAATGTTCAAACTTTATTGTTATATTCGTGGAATAGAATGGCGTTACCGCAATTTAATGAAAGATCGAATCTCAGATTTTGATCTATAAGTCCATGATACCTGCTTGGTTAGGGTTTAGCATTTTAGGGATTTACGGTTTAGGTTTTATGGACTGAATAGAGTTTAGGGGGTTTATCGAATTGTCAATAATACTTAAGCTTTATGCTTATATTCGTCGAATAGAATATATATGGCATTACCTAACTTATTGAAAGTATCTCCAAATTTGATCTATAAGTGCATGATACATGTTCTATTAGGGTTTATGGGTTGAGGGATTGGGGATTTAGGTTTAGGTTTTATTAAGGGTTGTTTAGAGTTTAGGATATTTTCGATAATGCTCAAGATTTATGCTTATATTCATCGAATAGAATGGAGTTACCATTTTGTTACAGGTGAATATCAAGACATCAATTAATAAACACACAAAAATTAAAATTACTTATTACACAACAATAAAAGATTGTTACAACAGGTTATACAACAAGATGGTAATCTGGTCAGATTACAACGTGTCAGTACCATCAATAAGAGATCGGTACATGGCAATTCGCTTCACTGTATCATATGTCCTCTTCTTCAACATTTTAGCTACAGATCTAAGAGCAGCTACACCCTTTCGTTTTGCATGCAATACAACATTTATATATTTGTCACATGTAGGAGTTGTTCTAGGTGGACTATTAAGTAAGTTTGCTTTGGCAATGCAATGGGAGGATGAATAGGATGAGGGATCACAACTTTCAGTCCTGCCTTCCAAGGACTCCTGCTGGGTTTTAACTGTAGTCTGCTAAAATATGGTGAAATAGGTTAAAACAAACAACAAGGGAAACAAGTAGTATTATATAAAGTAGAGATCATTTAAAGTAAGTATGAACTTACAGTAGCACATTCAGGCTGACAGGAGCTCCTTCTCGAGCGGCTGCGACTCCTGGTCAATCTGCTAGAAGAATCTAAGCAGAGCAGTTGGAACTCTGGTCCTTGTACTCCATGTCATTTCTCTGCATGAAATTTGAAACCAAGTTGGTTGGTTTGGAAGGATGAAAACTCTTGAAAAACACCAAAAACATAGCATTAAAAATTACCAGATGTATGTTTCAAACTAGATAGCTGGTTTGGAAGGATGAAAGCAGGTGAAAACACCAACATATAGCATTAAAAATGACCAGATATATCATCCAAACTAGATGGGCATTTTCCGAATTAAGCATTTGCACATATATTCACAATTGAACATATATGCAAATGTCATGGCAAGTTCTTAGGTAGAATGACAACTAATTAACATGACAAGAAACTGGCCTAAGTAACACAAGGAAACCTCACGATTCAGCCTTGCTGGGCGTCAGATTGTCAGTGTAGCATCCTCTATGAGCTGTTTGCATGACCCGTGCGAGCGCTCGGAAAGAATAGAATCTATGAGTTCGTGTTGGAGGATTAAACCGATAGCGTGAGAATAAAGAAAGGGAATAAAAGCAAGAAGCTAATGAGGTGGATAGGACCTACAAGATGAAGGGTGCAGACAAAATGGCAATAGCATCCAGGATATTGATCAACATCCTGAAGAGTTCGTAGCTTAAGAGTAACAAAAATATAGCAAATGGGGAAGAGAAATTACACAAGTAGCGACTAGGACGGGTGGGACAGGCAAGTGGGCGGCGGGGGCGGCGGCTTGGCATTTCGGGGTCAGCAACGAATGATTTAGTGAAGCGGCCTAGGTAGGGTAGATGACGACATTGGAGAAGTAGATCCGGTGCCACGAGGGAGTCGGTGAAATAGTTCCGGTAAAGAGCGCCTGTAGTGGAAGAGCTCCGGTGTGGAAGAGAGGGCCGATGGTGAAGCATCTAGAGGAAGGTCGTGGTTGAAGGGGTGTGGGCGGGGAAGATACGATGGGGGGATATAGGTGGGATGACGCACATTTACGACCTATACCCCTCTATTATTGTAGTACTCCCATGGTCCTTGTTTCCAAAGCAGGGATAGAAGAGGAATTTTGCATTTGCAAAAAGCGGGGCGGGATATTTGAATAGATGCACGGGATATTTGAATAGATATGCGCGTGATGTTTCGGCACCATGCAGAAATTTTGAGGTTGAAGCTTACGACTTACGCTACTCCGACGCGGCCACTCTCACGTGTTGGCCCCGTCTAGACCCACACGCCAGTGATAGTATGCTTACCAACATATAAATGAGTTTCCACACATTTGCCGAAATTGATAAACAATATATTTTGAAGGCTTTCATACAAGATGACTAAGGTCACGCCATATCTACATTATAGTTTATAATAGCATGTCCACATCTAGTAGATAGCTGCATCTTGGCATTTCAAAAGAAGATTCTAGATTTGATGGACAATGCCCAACTTTCATGAATTTCCAAACTTTCTAGCTAAATCTATGCAATAAAATGACTTTTTGACAATCTGAAGTAAATATGTCTAATTTCGAACTAGAAAGTGTGTGATATACCTTGCTCTTGAATTTTTAAAATAATTCAAAGATAAAAAGGAGTCAAATATTGGAGAACCACAGAGTTTTGGAAAAATCAACTTTTGATATGAATGGTAATGACACCTAATATCAGCCATTTTAAAAAAATACAGAGAAACAAAATATAAAAAGAAATGCATCCATTATTTTCTCTATTCGTGTCTAAATATGTGCACTAGCTAGTTTCCATGGAAAAATATAATCTTGAAATTTGATAATTTCGAGAAAAATTGTATCACAATATATATGGAGTACCATGTAAGAATATGCTTGGCTTTCAAACCAGATGACCAAGGTCATGGCCATATCTTTTCTATAGTTTATAATAACGTATCCATATTTTTTATGGTGTGTATTGGCATTTAAAATATTATTTACAAAGGAAGCTTCCGAATTGGAAGTTATTTCAATTTTCTAATGCACAACAATGGCTTTAGTCATGAAGCTACTACAAAACATGGCTTTAAATCCCACTGTCCCGGTTTTCACTCAAAGTATATATAGCCTAGGGTTAATTAAGTTTAGGGTTTGGGGTTTTATTTTTTGTTGAGAGTTTAAGGGTTCATGGTTTATGGTTTAGGATTTTAGGATTAGGCTTTAGGGTTTAGTGGTTTAGGGTTTAGGGTCGTTCAAGGTTTTAGGGTTTATGATTATTTATGTTTTAAGGTTTAGGGAATTTTCAATAATAATGTTCAAGCTTTATATATATGGTTATATTCATGGAAGAATAGAATGGCGTTATCGCAATTTAATAAAACTATTTCAAAATTTGATCTATAAGTGCATTATACCTCCTTGGTAAGGGTTTAGGGTTCTAGGGTTAGGAAGTTAAAGTTCTAGGGTTAGAAGGTTATTAGGGTTTACAGTTAAGGGTTTATGATTTTCAATAATGTTCAAGCTTTATGCTTATATTCATGTAATAGAATGGTGTTGCCACAATTTAATGAAAGTATGTCAAATTTTGATCTATAAGTGCATGGTACCTGTTGGTTTAGGGTTTATGGGTCGATGGTTTAGGGTTTCACGGATCAGGTTTTATGGGTTGTTTAGGGTTTAGGGATTAGCGATTTTTCAATAATGCTCAAAGATTTATACTTATATTCGTCGAATAGAATGGCGTTACCTGCTTTAATGAAAGTATCACAAATGTTGATCTATAAGTGCATGATACCTGCTTGGTTAGGGTTTTACAGTTTAGGTTTTATCATTGTATAGGGTTTAGAGTCTAATTTAGAATAATGCTCAAGCTTTATTTTTATATTTGTCAAATAGAATGACATTACCTAATTTAATGAAAGTATCTCAAATTTTGATCTATAAAGTGCATGATACCTGCTTGGTTAGTGTTTATGGGTTGAGGGTTTGGGGATTTAGGGTTTAGGTTTTAGGGGTTATTTAGGGTTTAGGGAATTTTCGATAATGCTCAAGATTTATGCTTATATTCATCGAATAAAATGGCGTTAGCAAATTAAACGAAAGTATATCAAATTTTAATCTATAAGTGCATGCTACGTGCTTGGTAAGGGTTTAGGGTTTAGGGTTTTAGGGGTTTAGGGTTTTGGGTTTTATGTTTCGATAATGTTCAAGTTGCTTTATGCTTATATTCGTTGAATAGAATGGCATTACAACAATTTATTGAAAGTATCTCAAATTTTGATGTATAAGTGCACAATACCTGCTTTGGTTAGGGTTTATGGGTCGAGGGTTTAGGGTTATAGGTTTTTACGGTTTAGTTTATGGGTTGTTTAGGGTTTAGGGTTTAGCAAATTTTCAATAATGCTCAAGATTTATGCTTATACTCATAGAACAGAATGGGTGTTAGCTGATTTAATGAAAGTATCTCAAATTTTGATCAATGTGTGCATGACACATGCTTGGTTAGGGTTTATTATGGCTGAGGGTTTAGGGCTTTAGGGTTTAGGGTTTAAGTTTTAGGGGTTGTTTAGAGTTTAGGGAAATTTTTATATTACTCAGGATTTATGCTTATATTCATCAAATAGAATGGCATTGCCCAATTTAACAAAATTATCTTAAATTTTGATCTATAAGTGCATGTTACGTGCTTAGCGAGGGTTTAATGTTCAAACTTTATTGTTATATTCGTGGAATAGAATGGCGTTACCGCAATTTAATGAAAGATCGAATCTCAGATTTTGATCTATAAGTCCATGATACCTGCTTGGTTAGGGTTTAGCATTTTAGGGATTTACGGTTTAGGTTTTATGGACTGAATAGAGTTTAGGGGGTTTATCGAATTGTCAATAATACTTAAGCTTTATGCTTATATTCGTCGAATAGAATATATATGGCATTACCTAACTTATTGAAAGTATCTCCAAATTTGATCTATAAGTGCATGATACATGTTCTATTAGGATTTATGGGTTGAGGGATTGGGGATTTAGCTTTAGGTTTTATTAGGGTTGTTTAGGGTTTAGGTATTTTCTATAATGCTCAATATTTATGCTTATATTCATCGAATAGAATGGAGTTACCATTTTGTTACAGGTGAATATCAAGACATCAATTAATAAACACACAAAAATTAAAATTACTTATTACACAACAATAAAAGATTGTTACAACAGGTTATACAACAAGATGGTAATCTGGTCAGATTACGATGTCGACATTACCATCAATAAGAGATCGGTACATGGCAATTCGCTTCATGTATCATATGTCCTCTTCTTCAACATTTTAGCTACAGATCTAAGAGCAGCTACACCCTTTCGTTTTGCATGCAATACAGCATTTATATATTTGTCACATGTAGGAGTTGTTCTAGGTGGACTATTAAGTAAGTTTGCTTTGGCAATGCAATGGGAGGATGAATAGGATGAGGGATCACAACTTTCAGTCCTGCCTTCCAAGGACTCCTGCTGGGTTTTAACTGTAGTCTGCTAAAATATGGTGAAATAGGTTAAAACAAACAACAAGGAAACAAGTAGTATTATATAAAGTAGAGATCATTTAAAGTAAGTATGAACTTACAGTAGCACATTCAGGCTGACAGGAGCTCCTTCTCGAGCGGCTGCGACTCCTGGTCAATCTGCTAGAAGAATCTAAGCAGAGCAGTTGGAACTCTGGTCCTTGTACTCCATGTCATTTCTCTGCATGAAATTTGAAACCAAGTTGGTTGGTTTGGAAGGATGAAAACTCTTGAAAAACACCAAAAACATAGCATTAAAAATTACCAGATGTATGTTTCAAACTAGATAGCTGGTTTGGAAGGATGAAAGCAGGTGAAAACACCAACATATAGCATTAAAAATGACCAGATATATCATCCAAACTAGATGGGCATTTTCCGAATTAAGCATTTGCACATATATTCACAATTGAACATATATGCAAATGTCATGGCAAGTTCTTAGGTAGAATGACAACTAATTAACATGACAAGAAACTGGCCTAAGTAACACAAGGAAACCTCACGATTCAGCCTTGCTGGGCGTCAGATTGTCAGTGTAGCATCCTCTATGAGCTGTTTGCATGACCTGCAAGTAGCCTGAAAGAATAGAATCTATGAGTTCGTGTTGGAGGATTAAACCGATAGCGTGAGAATAAAGAAAGGGAATAAAAGCAAGAAGCTAATGAGGTGGATAGGACCTACAAGATGAAGGGTGCAGACAAAATGGCAATAGCATCCAGGATATTGATCAACATCCTGAAGAGTTCGTAGCTTAAGAGTAACAAAAATATAGCAAATGGGGAAGAGAAATTACCGCTGCGCGACTAGGACGGGTGGGACAGGCAAGTGGGCGGCGGGGGCGGCGGCTTGGCATTTCGGGGTCAGCAACGAATGATTTAGTGAAGCGGCCTAGGTAGGGTAGATGACGACATTGGAGAAGTAGATCCGGTGCCACGAGGGAGTCGGTGAAATAGTTCCGGTAAAGAGCGCCTGTAGTGGAAGAGCTCCGGTGTGGAAGAGAGGGCCGATGGTGAAGCATCTAGAGGAAGGTCGTGGTTGAAGGGGTGTGGGCGGGGAAGATACGATGGGGGGATATAGGTGGGATGACGCACATTTACGACCTATACCCCTCTATTATTGTAGTACTCCCATGGTCCTTGTTTCCAAAGCAGGGATAGAAGAGGAATTTTGCATTTGCAAAAAGCGGGGCGGGATATTTGAATAGATGCACGGGATATTTGAATAGATATGCGCGTGATGTTTCGGCACCATGCAGAAATTTTGAGGTTGAAGCTTACGACTTATGCTACTCCGACGCGGCCACTCTCACGTGTTGGCCCCGTCTAGACCCACACGCCAGTGATAGTATGCTTACCAACATATAAATGAGTTTCCACACATTTGCCGAAATTGATAAACAATATATTTTGAAGGCTTTCATACAAGATGACTAAGGTCACGGCCATATCTCTGTTATAGTTTATAATAGCATGTCCACATCTAGTAGATAGCTGCATCTTGGCATTTCAAAAGAAGATTCTAGATTTGATGGACAATGCCCAACTTTCATGAATTTCCAAACTTTCTAGCTAAATCTATGCAATAAAATGACTTTTTGACAATCTGAAGTAAATATGTCTAATTTCGAACTAGAAAGTGTGTGATATACCTTGCTCTTGAATTTTTAAAATAATTCAAAGATAAAAAGGAGTCAAATATTGGAGAACCACCGAGAGTTTTGGAAAAATCAACTTTTTGATATGAATGGTAATGACACCTAATATCAGCCATTTTAAAAAAATACAGAAACAAAATATAAAAAGAAATGCATCCATTATTTTCTATTCGTGTTCAAATATGTGCACTAGCTAGTTTCCATGGAAAAATATAATCTTGAAATTTGATAATTTCGAGAAAAATTGTATCACAATATATATGGAGTACCATGTAAGAATATGCTTGGCTTTCAAACCAGATGACCAAGGTCATGGCCATATCTTTTCTATAGTTTATAATAACGTATCCATATTTTTTATGGTGTGTATTGGCATTTAAAATATTATTTACAAAGGAAGCTTCCGAATTGGAAGTTATTTCAATTTTCTAATGCACAACAATGGCTTTAGTCATGAAGCTACTACAAAACATGGCTTTAAATCCCACTGTCCCGGTTTTCACTCAAAGTATATATATAGCCTAGGGTTAATTAAGTTTAGGGTTCGGGGTTTTATTTTTTGTTGAGAGTTTAAGGGTTCATGGTTTATGGTTTAGGATTTTAGGGATTAGGCTTTTAGGGTTTAGTGGTTTAGGGTTTAGGGTCGTTCAAGGTTTTAGGGTTTATGATTATTTATGTTTTAAGGTTTAGGGAATTTTCAATAATAATGTTCAAGCTTTATATATATGGTTATATTCATGGAATAGAATGGCGTTATCGCAATTTAATAAAACTATTTCAAAATTTGATCTATAAGTGCATTATACCTCCTTGGTAAGGGTTTAGGGTTCTAGGGTTAGGAAGTTAAAGTTCTAGGGTTAGAAGGTTATTAGGGTTTACAGTTAAGGGTTTATGATTTTCAATAATGTTCAAGCTTTATGCTTATATTCATGTAATAGAATGGTGTTGCCACAATTTAATGAAAGTATGTCAAATTTTGATCTATAAGTGCATGGTACCTGCTGGTTTAGGGTTTATGGGTCGATGGTTTAGGGTTTCACGGATCAGGTTTTATGGGTTGTTTAGGGTTTAGGGATTAGCGATTTTTCAATAATGCTCAAAGATTTATACTTATATTCGTCGAATAGAATGGCGTTACCTGCTTTAATGAAAGATCACAAATGTTGATCTATAAGTGCATGATACCTGCTTGGTTAGGGTTTTACAGTTTAGGTTTTATCATTGTATAGGGTTTAGAGTCTAATTTAGAATAATGCTCAAGCTTTATTTTTATATTTGTCAAATAGAATGACATTACCTAATTTAATGAAAGTATCCCAAATTTTGATCTATAAAGTGCATGATACCTGCTTGGTTAGTGTTTATGGGTTGAGGGTTTGGGGATTTAGGGTTTAGGTTTTAGGGGTTATTTAGGGTTTAGGGAATTTTCGATAATGCTCAAGATTTATGCTTATATTCATCGAATAAAATGGCGTTAGCAAATTAAACGAAAGTATATCAAATTTTAATCTATAAGTGCATGCTACGTGCTTGGTAAGGGTTTAGGGTTTGGGGTTTTAGGGGTTTAGGGTTTTGGGTTTTATGAATTTTCGATAATGTTCAAGTTGCTTTATGCTTATATTCGTTGAATAGAATGGCATTACAACAATTTATTGAAAGTATCTCAAATTTTGATGTATAAGTGCACAATACCTGCTTTGGTTAGGGTTTATGGGTCGAGGGTTTAGGGTTATAGGTTTTTACGGTTTAGTTTATGGGTTGTTTAGGGTTTAGGGTTTAGCGAATTTTCAATAATGCTCAAGATTTATGCTTATACTCATAGAACAGAATGGGTGTTAGCTGATTTAATGAAAGTATCAAAAATTTTGATCAATGTGTGCATGACACATGCTTGGTTAGGGTTTATTATGGCTGAGGGTTTAGGGCTTTAGGGTTTAGGGTTTAAGTTTTAGGGGTTGTTTAGAGTTTAGGGAAATTTTTAAATTACTCAAGATTTATGCTTATATTCATCAAATAGAATGGCATTGCCCAATTTAACAAAATTATCTTAAATTTTGATCTATAAGTGCATGTTACGTGCTTGGAGAGGGTTTAATGTTCAAACTTTATTGTTATATTCGTGGAATAGAATGCTACTCAATTTAATGAAAGATCGAATCTCAGATTTTGATCTATAAGTCCATGATACCTGCTTGGTTAGGGTTTAGCATTTTAGGGATTTACGGTTTAGGTTTTATGGACTGAATAGAGTTTAGGGGGTTTATCGAATTGTCAATAATACTTAAGCTTTATGCTTATATTCGTCGAATAGAATATATATGGCATTACCTAACTTATTGAAAGTATCTCCAAATTTGATCTATAAGTGCATGATACATGTTCTATTAGGGTTTATGGGTTGAGGGATTGGGGATTTAGGTTTAGGTTTTATTAAGGGTTGTTTAGAGTTTAGGATATTTTCGATAATGCTCAAGATTTATGCTTATATTCATCGAATAGAATGGAGTTACCAGTTTAATGAAAATATATCAACTTTTGATCAATAGGTGCATACTGCGTGTTTGGTAAGGATTTTGGGTTTAATTAGTGTTTAGATTTTAGGGCTTCGGGAATTTTAAATAATGTTCAAGCTTTATGCTTAAATTCGTGGAATAGAATGGTGTTAAAGCAATTTGATGAAAGTATCTCAAATTTTGATATATATATAAGTGCATGATACCTGCTTAATTAGGGTTTGTGGGCCGAGGGTTTAGGATTTTACATTTTAGTTTTATGGGTGGTTTCCGGTTTTGGGTTTAGAGAATTTTTGGTAATGCCCATGATTTATGCTTATATTCGTCTAATAGAATGGTGTTACCTGATTTAACGAAAGTATCTCAATTTTTGATCTATAGTTGCACGATACCTGCTTGGTCAGGGTTTAGGGGTTTGGATTTTATGGTTTAGGATTTCGTGAATTTATGGTTATATATATTCGTGGAATAGAATGGTGTTACCGAAAGTTAATGAAAGTATCTCAAAAATTGATCTACAAGTCGATGATATCCTGCTTGGTCATATTTCTTGTTAAATAAAATTGAATGTACCCGGGTATGAAAACAAGGGAGAAATGGGAAGAGTTCCTTGAGATTTAGGCGCTGTTTGGTTGGGCTCGAATTCTGGCTTTTGATTTTTGGCTTATAAAGCTACGAACGTGTTTTTGGTCTTAAAAGCTAAGCTTTTACTCTGACATAGTGGAATGATAGTATAAGCCAGGTTGGATGATTTTAACGATTTTATCTCGGTTTAGTGAAAAATGTTCGAATTTTGAACAACAAGCGATGGGAATCTCTACTTCCCATAATTCTGGCTCACTGACATGTGGGTCACTTGCATAGTGGGTCCAAAAAGTCGGTGTAGGTCAGAGTGGGTGGGCAGGTAAATATTGAAGAAGGGATGGGAAACGTGGATGGGGTGATGCACTTGGGAGAACGCAAATTTACCACCTATATCCCTTTGTTATTGTGGTGCTCCCTCGGATTCTTGTTTCCGGAGTAGGGATATAAGAGGAATTTTGCATTCTAGAAAGAGGTGAAGCATGTTTGAATGGATGCATGGGATATTTTAAAGGATGGGTGCGATGTTTGGGCCCCGTACCAAATTTTGAGGTTGAAGCTTCTAGCATATGCTACTCCAGCGTGGGGCCTCTCAGACGCGCTGTCACCGTCTAGGCCCACACGCCAGCGAGAGTTGCTTCCCAGCATTTAAACGAGTTTCTAGGCATTTATTAAAAATTTCGAACAATTTAAGGCTTTCAAGAAGATGACCATCGTCCAAAAAAAGGTGACCAAGGGCATGGAAATAGTTTATGATGACGTGTCTATATTTTGTAGCTCGGTGCATCTTTGCAAATCAACCAATATGTATTTTCCAAATTTGAAGTTTGTTTTCGAATTTCCAAGTAACTATAATGTTTTTTGTTGTGAAGCAAATACAAAGATGATGGCTCAAAATGCCACCGCGCCCTTTTTTCACAAAATGTATAACGCCCTTTCAAGCTTCCAGGCTAAATTTGTGCAATAAAATTATTTTTGGGGCAGGATTTTTTTTGGGGGCTGGATGTTTGAATGGATGGGCGGGATGTTTGAATGGGTGGGCGAGATATTTCGGCGCTCTACCAAAATTTTGAAGTTGAAACTTCTAAGGTACGCTACTCCCACTTGGGATGTTGTTCCCGTCAGATAGACCCACAAGCCTGTATGCTTTCCAGCATTTAATGAGTTTATAGACATCTACCAAAATTAATGAACATTAATTCAAGGCTTTCAAACAAGAGTATCAAGGTCACAACCATAGTTTCTGTACCTTTTTCATCTTTTGTACTACTCTGTACATTGAAGTATCTTCACCAACCAAGCTTACAAACCTGGCCATATTTGGTAGATCGGTGCATCTTGGCATTTCAAGCAATTGTTTACAAAGGAGAATCTAGATTTGATGGATAATGCTCTACTTTCATGAGTTTCCAAGCTTCCTAGCTGAAGATGCTAAAATTAAATAACTTTTTGACATAAACCCATTCGTTCACAAAGTGCAATGCTATGTGCATTAGTTTCCATGGTAAAACATAAACTTGTATATTGACAAGTTTTGGATCAATTTTGATCTATGGTGACTCGCAGGTGGGCCACGTATATGGTGGTGCCGAAAGCAGGGTAGGTCAGAATTTCCAAAGTTATCCCTCCGTAGTCCGCACCCCTTTGCGTTGTGTATTAACTTCCACCCTCCGCCGCCTAGGCCTCACCCCCTTCCCCACAAAACAGACGCGCTTACGGCCACTCCTAGTCACCAACGTGCGCAAAGAAGCTTCCCTACCTGTCGGTCTTCTTGAGACGCACCGGTGGGCACGTCGATCCCACGGTAGTCCTTCTATCTCTAGCTCCATCTGGTTGGCATTTTTATTACCCTTTCAAATACTCCTACGTAGTTTAATTTGTCCTCAATATGCATGGTTATAGTTTATTCTGCGCTGGATCTGTGTTCCTAAATATCTTCGGAGATTTTTGCTATCAATATGTTTGCTAAAACGCATAGGCATATATAGTTTTTGTACTTCATCTATATGTTTTGTGCTTTTCTTTTAATAATAACCAACCTTGTATGTCATAATTAAACAGATGAGCAGATTTTGGATAGAGATTGCTCCATTAGGCAGCGCTAAACGTATCCTTGATGTTCTACGATTTATGGGATTTGTTAGAGCTCATTGTGACAAATCAAAAGTACATTGCCCCTGGCGGTTGTGTGCGAATCGTCGGGTGCTGCCTCAAAGTATAGTGGAAGACCATATATTTACATTTGGGATGCTTAGCACATATGTTAGATGGGTATTTCATGGTGAACCATATGATCCTCCATATGAACCGGGGGAAGCACATCTTTATCATCAAGATCAAGTAGGGGAAGCAGATGTTGATCAACTAGATCAACTGATAGAGGCAGCTCCTAAGCATCTAGATCAACTTGGAGAAGGGGGAGGAGAGAAAAAGCACAAGCTGCATGAAACAGGTTTCATTTCTGGTACTACCACTATGCCAGATGACAAGGTATATCTGTAGAACGACAAATGTTCAGTTTGTGTGTCTTTGATGTTTGTATATAAACGTATCTGTTAATCTACTAATCATAGAAGCAAACAACCGAAGAGGACTTTGATGGTAATGACAATGACCTGTTCATTGATGAGCCTATACCTAAGGCTGTGGATCGAGTACACTGCGTCTGGATGGATTTGATGCAGGGCTGCTGATCATCCGGGGTGTACTTTTGGTGCCGTTCATGACCACTAGCCCAGCTGCAAAACTCTTGGGGTGTAGAGCTATCCCATGATTGGTTTGCTACTCTCGTAGTTCTATAATATGAAGTAGCAGAACTGTAATTGGAAACTATTCTGTATATAAGTATATACAGAGTATATGTGTGTTTGTGTGTGTTTCTAGTCTGAAATCCGAGCTTATCATTTTATCGGTTCCTAAACTGTTTTTGAGGCCCTAGCGCTGGTGCCCTATGCTGCAACTACCGCCGTCTTGTCCACTAATCCGTGAGACGAATCAGCAGAAGGATAATAAGTTGGGACCAATTTGATTCGAAGAGGGGCGATTTTCTCTGTCCTTGGAGAGGAACCCGGGAGAACTAGTACTGGTACCAAGGAAAGGAGGAGGTTGGCTCGGTCAATTATCTCACCCACTTGATGTGGGACCTGCTTTAAGTCACCCCTGACGTGGGTCCTGCTTGAAACAGCTGTAGGCCACCATGTGATAGCTGGGATAAAAATTCGGGATTCTCTCCCGGCA
The DNA here is from genome assembly GCA_023614405.1 of Avena insularis. Classification (NCBI taxonomy): domain Eukaryota; kingdom Viridiplantae; phylum Streptophyta; class Magnoliopsida; order Poales; family Poaceae; genus Avena; species Avena insularis. The sequence goes on from CM042690.1 coordinate 549,430,724, forward strand.
AAATGTTCCTGCCACTACCACTTAAAAATACTATAGAAAAAAGTGTATTGCCCAGCCCTACTACTTCTAGTACTACTACTCCCCTGCCCATGCCTTTCTACCGACGACAAGACAAGAAACCATCACTAGCTAGCTCACATCCAGCAAGCAACTATTGGAACTGGTGCAACCTCCGATTGAGGAGTTCTTGTTGAAATAGGTGGGTGTATTTGCTCACTTTGAAATCTGGCTTTGCTCAATTCGCTTTCGATTGGGCCATTGGGGGTACTTTTAGTACTAGGAGTAGTAGTATTCGGTATGCTTTGATTGTGGAGTTCTTGCTTATTTCTCACCTCGGAATCACCTAATCAGTATATTTTTCCTCTTCTCTAATCAATTGGGTCATTTGGGTGGGGTGGGGGTGTTGGTGGGGGTGGGGGAGGTGGTACTGATTTTGTATGGATTCCGGATCAGGGCATGGTCACCGATGTTCTGATTGGGGCATTTGGTCGGGTTCAATTTCGGTTTTCTTCACTTCTGTAACCTTTAGTTGCTACTCGTAATGTGCAATGGATTTTGCGTCAGATTCTATAAGGAGAACCATGGGTCAGTGGCGTGCACGGCCACTACAGATAGGGATGGTCCCGTCAATTCCCTTAAAAGTTGCCTAAAAAAGGTAATGTAGCAGTATATTCGTTGCGTTCTTCCATTCTTTCCAATGTTGAAAGTGGTTGGCTACAACCTGGATGTATCCCTGTGCTAAAAGTTGTCTCTGTCTGCATCCTGTTTTTCTGGAAGCCTCTGTGACGCCATCTCTTCTTCATTTACTGTAGCACGGTGGTACATACCTGCGAACGTGCGGTGCTCCAGGTGCGGCAAACAGGATGGTACCCCCACATGCCGTAGGATCCGGCGAGTACCACTACTCACCAAAAAACAATCGCAAGGCCACCGACCAGCTGGGAGGGTCCAGCTTAAAGAGAAAGGCATTTGTTCTTAATACCCTTATTACCAGGGTGTAGATAGATTTAAGTATTACCCGCTTGGTGTGATGCATGCTTATCAGATGCTTATCAGATTTTATTAATTCTTGCACTGTGTTTATGTGAATCCAGATCTAGATCTGTCAGACTGTCTCATACAGTCAGTATATGACTACTATGTACTGTACTCCCTCCGTCCCAAGGCTTAGGCATATACTGTATTTTTTGAAAAGTCAAGCAACGGAATGTTTGACCAAACTTTACATAGTATTGAACTATTGAGCTTTGTTGCTATTTATGCAGATTGAAGGTGCTGCTGCAGAGGCTGAGGCTGCTCTATAGATGCTGATATTCATGGAATTGAATAGCGTTAGCACAATTTGAGGAATGTTTATCTAAAATTTTGATCGACAAGTGCATGTGATACCTAATTTGCCAATGTCGTTTAGGCGGGGTTGAGGGTTTAGGGTTTTAGGGTTTAGAGCATTTTCGATAATGTTCAAACTTTATTGTTATATTCATGTAAAAGAATGGCGTTACCGCAATTTAATGAAAGATCGAATCTCAGACTTTGATCTATAAGTCCACGATACATGCTTGGTTAGGGTTTATATGGGTCGAGGGTTTAGGGTTTTATGGTTTAGGTTTTATGGACTGAATAGGGTTTAGGGGGTTTATCGAATTTTCAATAATACTCGATCTTTATGCTTATGTTCGTTGAATAGAATATGTCGTTACCTAACTCAATGAAAGTATCTCAAAATTTGATCTATAAGTGCATGATACCTGATTGGTTAGGATTTATGGGTTGAGGGTTTGGGGTTTTAGGTTTAGGTTTTATTAGGGGTTGTTTAGGGTATTTTCGATAATGCTGAAGATTTATGCTTATATTCATCGAATAGAATGGAGTTACCAGTTTAATAAAAATATATCAATTTTTGATCGATAAGTGCATGCTACGTGCGGTGTTGAGGGTTTAGGGTTTTAGGATTTAGGGCATTTCAAATAATGTTCAAACTTTATTGTTAATATTCGTGGAATAGAATGGCGTTACCGCAATTTAATGAAAGATCGAATCTCAGATTTTGATCTATAAGTCCATGATACCTGCTTGGTTAGTGTTTATATGGGTCAAGGGTTTAGGGTTTTAGGGTTTTACGGTTTAGGTTTTATGGACTGAATAGAGTTTAGGGGTTTTATCAAATTTTCGATAATACTTAAGCTTTATGCTTATATTCGTCGAATAGAATATATATGGCGTTACCTAACTCATTGAAAGTATCTCCAAATTTGATCTATAAGTGCATGATACAAGTTCTGTTAGGGTTTATGGGTTGAGGGTTTGGGGTTTTAGGTTTAGGTTTTATTAGGGGTTGTTTAGGATTTAGGGTATTTTCGATAATGCTCAAGATTTATGCTTATATTCACCGAATAGAATGGAGTTACCAGTTTAATGAAAATATATCAACTTTTGATCAATAAGTGCATGCTACGTGTTTGTTAAGGATTTTGGGTTTTATTAGTGTTCAGATTTTAGTGTTTCGGGAATTTTAAATAAAGTTCACGCTTTATGCTTATATTCGTGGAATAGAATGGCGTTACCGCAATTTAATGAAAGTATCTCAAATTTTGATATATAAGTGCACGATACCTGCTTGATTAGAGTTTATGGGCCGAGGGTTTAGGGTTTTACATTTCAGTTTTATGGGTGGTTTCCGATTTTGGGTTCAGAGAATTTTTGGTAATGCTCATGATTTATGCTTATATTCATCTAATAGAATGGTGTTACCTGATTTAACGAAAGTATCTCAATTTTTGATCTATTGTTGCACGATACCTGCTTGGTCAGGGTTTAGGGGTTTGGATTTTATGGTTTAGGATTCCATGAATTCTCAATAATATTTTCAAACTTTATAGTTATATATATTCGTGGAACAGAATGGTGTTACCACAACTTAATGAAAGTATCTCAAAAACTAATCTACAAGTCGATGATATCCTGCTTGGTCATATTTCGTCTTAAATAAAATTGAATGTACCCAGGTACTAAAACAAGGGAGAAACAGGAAGAGTTCCCTGAGATTTAGGCACTGTTTGGTTGGGCTTGAATTCTGGCTTTTGATTTTTGGCTTATAAAGCTACGAACGTCTTTTTGGCCTTAAAAGCTAAGCTTTTACTCTGACATAGTGGAATGATAGTATAAGCCAGGTTGGATGATTTTAATGATTTTATCTCGATTTAGCGAAAAATGTTCGAATTTTGAACAACAAGTGATGGGAATCTCTACTTCCCGTAATTCTGGCTCACTGGCATGTGGGTCACTTGCATAGTGGGTCCAAAAAGTCGGTGTAGGTCAGAGTGGGCGGGCAGGTAAATATTGAAGAAGGGCTAGGAAACGTGGATGGGGTGATGCACTTGCGAGAACGCAAATTTACCACCTATATCCCTCTGTTATTGCAGTGCTCCCTCGGATTCTTGTTCCGGAGCAGGGATAGAAGAGGAATTTTGCATTCTAGAAAGAGGTGAAGCATGTTTGAATGGATGCGCGGGATATTTTAATGAATGGGTGCCATGTTTGGGCTCCGTACCAAATTTTGAGGTTGTAGCTTCTAGCATACGCTACTCCGGCATGGGGCCTCTCAGACGCGCTGTCACCGTCTAGGCCCACACGCCGGCGAGAGTTGCTTCCCAGAATTTAAACGAGTTTCTAGGCATTTGCTAAAAAAATGAACAATTTATGGCTTTCAAGAAGATGACCATCGTCCAAAAAAAGGTGACCAAGGTCATGGAAATAGTTTATGATGATGTGTCTGTATTTTGTAGATCGGTGCATCTTTGCAAATCAACCAATATGTCTGCTTCCAAATTTGAAGTTTGTTTTCGAATTTCTAAGTAACAACAATGTGTTTTGTTGTGAAGCAACTACAAAGATGATGGCTCAAAATGCCACCGCCCCTTTTTCACACAATGTATAACGCCCTTTCAAGCTTCCAGGCTAAATTTGTGCAATAAAATAATTTTTGGGGCTGGATGTTTGAATGGATGGGCGGGATGTTTGAATGGGTGGGCAGGATATTTCGGCGCTCTGCCGAAATTTTAAAGTTGAAGCTTCTAAGGTACGCTACTCCCACTTGGGATGTTGTCCTCGTCAGATAGACCCACAGGCCTGTATGCTTTCCAGCATTTAATGAGTTCATAGACATCTGCCAAAATTATTGAACATTAATTCAAGGCTTTCAAACAAGAGTAGCAAGGTCACAGCCATAGTTTTTGTACCTTTTTCGTCTTTTGTACTACTCCGTACATTGAAGTATCTTCGCCAACCAAGCTTACAAACCTGGCCATATTTGGTAGATCGGTGCATCTTGGCATTTCAAGCAATTGTTTACAAAGGAGAATCTAGATTTGATGGATAATGCCCTACTTTCATGAGTTTCCAAGCTTCCTAGCTGAAGATGCTGAAATTAAATAACTTTTTGACATCAAGCCATTCGTTCACAAAGTGCAATGCTATGTCCATTAGTTTCCATGGTAAAACATAAACTTGTATATTGACAAGTTTTGGATCAATTTTGATCTATGGTGACTCGCAGGTGGGCCACGTATATGGTGGTGCCCAAAGCAGGGTAGGTCAGAATTTCCAAAGTTATCCCTCCGTAGTCCGCACCCCTTCACGCTATGTATTAACTCCCACCCTTCGCCGCCTAGGCCTCACCCCCTTCCCCACAAAACAGACGCGCTTACGGCCGCTCCTCCTCACCAACATGCACGAAGAAGCTTCTCTACCCGTCGGTCTTCTTGAGACGCACCGGTGGGCACATGGGTGCGACTGAACTTGACTTTGAATGCTTCCCATGTCATCACTTGACCATGGTTCATATTGCGGATACTATTCCACCAAGCTCTTGCATCTCCCGCCAGATAGTGGATGGCAAAGAGAACTTTCTCGTTTTCATCAACTCCTGCAACTTCGAGGTTGTTTTCCATCGTCTGCAACCAGTCATCCGCATCTAATGGGTTTTCAAATTGGTTGAAGATTGGGGGATTGGTATTCTGAAAATTTTTGAGTTTGGATCCATGGTGATCCTGATTTCCGTGCCCTTGGTTGTTGAGAGCCATCTGGGCGATCTGCTGCAATGTTGCTAAGTTGGCTTGACGTTCTGCCCTACTTGCTTCACGGTCTGCGATGAGATTCTGCAAGATCTGCAGCATCGGGTCCTGTGACGAGCTGCTCCCTCCTTGGTTTCCGCGAGTCATCTTGAGATTGAGGTAGATAAAGGGGTAAGAGGGAAATTATAAGGTTCATGGTTTTGGTTTCAAAGCTAAAACTTTGAGTTAGACTCAGGTTTTTCAACTAACTCCATTTCATTCATGTAAACAAACACACGATACAACACACACCACAACAATCAAAGGGAAAACAGATGGTTTGAAGAACCATTCTGCAAGCTACGATATAGTGGAACCGATACACCTCATGCTACGACAGCGCTCTAGTGCATCTACTCATCGTCGATGAAGTCGGAGTCCTCATCGTCAGTGTAGAAGTCCACGGCATCTTCCTCCAGAAAGTAATCATCGTTCCTGAGGTAAGATTCCATGTCTCCCTGGATGTCTTCAACCTCATCTTCTTCTTCCTTGGCGACAAGCTGAGCTTCCTGCTCCTTGACGGTCTTCTCGAGGTCGGCCACCTTCTTGCAAAGATGGGCGATGGTGCGATCCTTCTTTGCATGCTGGCGGCGAAGAGACTGGCGATCCTGGACGAGCAGTGCGAAAGTCTGGGCCTTCTGGTCGGCAATGGCACGATTCTGGTTAGCTAGCTCCCTGGCATTGTCCAGTTCCTGCTGTCTGTCATGCCGCAAGAAGTCAAGATTCTCCACTTGACGCCTCAACTCTGGGTGACTTGGAATCTCCATCGGCATTCCCATGAAGTCACGTCTTGCATAGTGAGCAAAACGGGATCCTTGGATTTTGTTGACGCTGAGGGCACATAGACGTGCGAGAGCTTCATGCATTGCTCTGGCTAATCCATCTAGCCAGTTGTTCTCTCTCACGGAGAACTGAATTCTTCCAAAAGTTGGTGCTTCGATGCTTCCTCTAAGATCAGCGGTGACTAGCCACAGTAGGTCTCCTCCTGGGGGTCCTGGAAGTTGAGCTCCAAGAAACTCCGGATGTGGGCGTCCCAATAACTCCGACAGTGAATCCAGATCCCTCTCGAAGATCAGCTGACCTCCGTTTACCAACTGGTAAAACTTGCTGAACTGAGTCTCCATCTACAAGAATTAAGGATGAGGAAATTAGTTAAGTGATCAAGTGTGTCAAATTTTTAAGTAATAATGTAAGAATTTTGAGGAACATGAATTTTTGAGAAAGAATGAATTCCCAAGGATAAGAGAGGAGATAGTTTTTCGTAAATACTCACTTTGGTTTTGAAACTAAGTTTTTGTTCAGACGTCCATTCTAACTAGGGTCTCCTATGGTCAGGATGGCTCTAATATCAACTTATCAACACCCGGATTTTTAATCCCAGATGCGCGTTATGCCATAGATCGCAATCCCAGGATTACCATTTTTGCGATACATAACGGATTGGATATCATAGTACATCATCCATTACAAACCATACATAAGGTCTTACACAAATAAGGATCTCATGATCCAGTCTTAATACAACAAGCAGCGGAAATAAAAGATAAGCGTAGCGGTGGGGTCCATCTTCAGGGGCACAGGAAATGCTAACGAAGGCAGATAGTCCTAGTTATCATAGCCGTCCTGCTGGCCAGCATCTTAATAGTCTCCTTCATAGTCTGGCCATTAGAATAGCCAGGGACAAAAGCCATGAGTACTCTTTAAGTACTCGCAAACTACCACTAACAAGTAGTATAATTCTAAGTTAAAGTGCTAAATCTAAGTTTAACTATAAAGTTAGTTTGAAACCTAAGCTGAGTTCTGAAGCAAAGAAAGATAAAATAAAGTTCTAGAATCACTTAAGTTGGGAAGCTATTATCATAAACACAACCCTGTTGTGGTCAAGTCAAGATTCATCATTCATTTCATAAGTTGTTTGAAAAACATCTGACAATGAGACAGTATGGCCATTCCAACTGTCCATAACCGCGGACGCGGCTATTCGAATAGTTTGACACTCTGCAGAGATGGTACACTTTCACCACAAGATTCGATACATCTGTCAGGGATAACCCTGAATCATTATACTTAGTATGTAGATAATCAAACATAACCTTCCCTTTACACACCCTAGTATAAGCACCTCTCCTATGAGCATGGCCTCCCAACCATGACCATCAGTCATCTTGGCCTTTCGCATAGGTGGACAACATTGAGAGGTAGCCTCAACTCAAACCTCTCCTGTGAGGGAACTAATACTAATGCATATAAATTTCCAGCTAAGCCTTACCCAATTCAGGTAGTGTGGTTGTACGGGAAATTTGGAATGGTATCGCATCCGAATCCAACCATCAGTTTTATAAAAGGGCTAAGGCTCATGCCTCAACATTTTCACCATCATAAACCATTTGTGTTTCTCAACACATGTCAAAACATCTCAATAGAATGACTCATCATTCCAAGGTTTTCACAATTCATTTTCACCAAGTGTTCCCATCTAAAGTGACTCAAGTTTTTGATCTAGTCTAAGCTACTAAGTTAAGAGTGTTCACTAAGGTGGAAAATATGGGTTCAATCTCATGCCATAGAATGACATCTAAAGCTTATCTAAATAGGTCAAGTTTTATACTCTTTATGCTACCTTCAAAACAAGTAAGGGACTTTGTGTAAATTAAAGGAAGTAAAGCTTGTAAGGTAATACTTGGGGTAGTAATAGTCAAGGTGGTGTGACCAAAGCATGCCCAAGGCATCTTTGTTCATTCATCTAGATTAATTCTAGCTTGCAAGTGCTAGCTTGCATTGTTAATGGTGGCTTGCCTTGGTTGGTGCAGTGGTTGAAGTTTTCTTCTTCTTCTTGGTAGCACTCCTCCTCCTCGTAAGCTTGGTCAGTACTATCTTCTATAAATACATACGGAGTACACAATCACCAAACAATACTTAACTAGTCTAATTAGTACTCTAAGGCACACAATTGATTATCTATTATCATCACAAGCATCACAAGTTTTATTCACTAGTTTCCTCCTTTTTATTTTAGAAAAGTAATTTCTACTCATTGAAAAATTAACTAACATTTAATATCCACCACTTAAAATATGGGATCATGTGGACACATGTCATCACCACATATTCTAACATGTGGGAATGGGATTTAAGGGTTGGATCATAATTACTTTGGTTTAGGTTCATTATTTAATGATTTAAAGTGACTAGAAATGCCTATATAGCATTATTTTGGTACTAGTCCAAAGTCACTTCATGTAAACCTTGATATTATTACATATTCAGATAGGCATGAAGAAATGTGATTTTTGAGAGTTGGAATCAACTCAAGAGCTAACTTGGTTGATTTTATAAAAATGTTTTAAGGTGCAAATGCTTCTGTTTTATTATTTTTACTAGGAGAGATCTATAACTCTAATTGAATTAAATCCAATGGGCTTGGATAGATCATTTCAATACCTTTCAGGAAAAATTGGTTTCATGCAATTGGGATTTGTCAAACTCCCAGAATTGATTTTTAAACTAGTGGACAGAAACTAGATTAACGCTAAATAGAAAAAACTAAATTTGAAATTTTAACTCGCGCGGGAACTAACTGGGCTGGCCCATCTACGTTACGCATGGCGAACGGCTGCTCGACATGCGCGGGCTCCACCAGTCAGCGGCACAAAATCACCGAAACTGTATCTAGCATCCTGGGCCACACGATCTAAAGGGGGTCTAACGGTGGAGAGTCATCGTCGACGACGGATTACTTCGGCGAGAGTCTGACCTAGACGCGGCGGTGGGGGTCGACTCGGGGCATACCAGGGCTCCAGCAAGGTCGTGAGGCGGGCAAACGGGCTGGTAAACGACGGCGAGGTGAGGCACGGTTGCGGTGGAGCTTGGGGTGCCCTAAATCGCAGACGCCCTTCTCCTCCTGCTGCGGTGGCTTCGGCTCCAATTCCAGCGAGATAGAGCTCGAGCGGCATCGGCTAGAGGTGGATGAGGTTCAGTGAGAGGTGGGGAGTGAGTGAGTGTGGAGAAATGAGGCTGGGGTGGTCGCTTTATATAGGGTCGACAAGAGGGCAGAGCGAGCGCCGGTGAGGTCATCGGTGACGACTATGCGGGGCTCTCTCAGCATGCGCGAGGGTGGCGATGGATTCTTTGTCCCCCGGCGGTCCTCTGGGGCTTAAAGGCGCGGCAAGGCGAGGTCTCTACTGGTCGGGGGCATGCGGTGAACTGAGCGCGGGCGGCGGTGTTCGACGTGGTTCCTCCGGGCTACTGGTCACGAGGCGGCGAACAACGATGTATGGGCGGTTGCTAGGCCTTCTGCGGGTGTTGCCAAACAAGGCTAGGGTTAGGCGAGGTCAGTGCTGCTCCAGCGGGCGCGACGCTCCGGGGTGATCGGCATGGCGGACAGAGGCATGGGCGCGAGCAAATGCGGCTTGTCCTCCGCTCGATTTTGGTCGGGGGCTGGTCGAGGCGATGCGGTGGGATGGCGCATGTCTGCCAGCGGGCGAAGGAGAACGCGGGACGGGCTGAGGCGAGCCGTCCATGGTCGACCTGGCGCATGGCGTCGGGCGGCTTGGTACTGGAGCAGCTAGGGGAGAGGGAGAGAGGGCTAAGGCCGGGGTTTTAGCTGGGGGGACAAGGGGACCAAGTTAGGCCCAAATGGTGACCAAATCCACTGCTCACTATAGTGTTTTGGAATTTGCAAGATTTGTGTCTGCCACCTGTTTGATGAAATGGCCGCAAGAAGTAAAAGTTTGAATTTTGGTTTCAAACTTTTTGAGTGATCTACACTAGTGCTAGGTAGTCTCTGGTTGCAAGGGTTTTGAAAGTGGAGGTCAATTGGATGGTTTTTGAAATAGGGTGATCTAGGCATATGCATTGAATTCAATTTTCACATGCCATTTAAAATAAGTATTTGAATATTTTTAGCAGATCAAAAAGTGGGCCTTGGTACCTCATTATGTGTACTAGCAAGGGGTGTAAAGATCTAGAATTATTTCTGTTGAGAAATGAGTGTTAGGAACACTCAAACTAGTGTAGTGGATAAAAATGACCAAAATGACCATTCCGCCTTTTTAATTGTTTTTTATTTGATTTTCTTTGGGATTTGCTTGGGAAAGGTTTAGATGATGTTTAATTTACCATAAAAACATTTTACAACCAAAGAATTACAAAACCATGGCAATTCAAATCAATTCCTAAATTAAATGCACATACACATGAATGCTTTCATTTTTTATTTGGAAAAGTTTTTGTTAACCCTAACTTTTGATGATTTGGATCTTGATAAGCTTGGATTTAAGGTTTGGGATGTTACAATGAGCCTGTACATGAGGTTGTGGATCGGGTACACTGCGTCTGGATGGATTTGATGCACGGTTGCTGATCATCAGGGGTGTACTTTTGGTGTCGTTCATGACCACTAGCCCAGCTGCAAAACTCTTGGGGTGTATATCTATCCCATGATTGGTTTGCTACTGTCGTAGTTCTGTAATATGGAGCTACCTTATTATGATTTCTAGGCCTTTGTTAGCAGAACTGCAATTGAAAACTATTCCGTATATTAGTATATACGGAGTATATGTGTGTTTGTGTGTGTTTCTAGTCTGAAATCCGAGCTTATCATTTTATCGGTTCCTAAACTGTTTTTAGGCCCTAGAGCTGGTGCCCTATGCTGCAACTACCGCCATCTTGTCCACTACTCCGTGAGATGAATCAGCAGAAGGATAATAAGCTAGGACCAATTTGATTCGAAGAGGGGTGATTTTATCTGTCCTTGGAGAGGAACCCGGGAGAACTAGTACTGGTACCAAGGAAAGGAGGAGGTTGGCTCGGTCAATTATCTCACCCACTTGATGTGGGACCTGCTTTAAGTCACCCCTGATGTGAGTCCCGCTTGAAACTGTTGTAGACCACCACGTGATAGCTGGGATCAAAAATTCGGGATTCTCTCCTAGCAAAATGTTCCCGCCACTGCCACTTAAAAATATTGTAGAAAAAGTGTACTGCCCAGCCCTACTACTGCTAGTACTACTACTCCCCTGCCCATGCCATTCTACCGACGACAAGACAAGAAACCATCACTAGCAAGCTCACATCCAGCGAGCAACTGTTGGAACTAGTGCAACCTCCGATTGAGGAGTTCTTGTTGAAATAGGTGGGTGTATTTGTTCACCTCGAAATCTGGCTTTGCTTAATTTGCTTCTGATTGGGCCATTGGGGGTACTTTTAGTACTAGGAGTGGTAGTATTCGGTACGCTTTGATTGTGGAGTTCTTGCTTATTGCTCACCTTGGAATCACCTAATCAGGATATTTTTCCTCTTCTCTAATTGATTGGGTCATTTGGGTTGGGTGGGGGTGGTGGTGGGGATGGGGGCGGGGGTGGGGGAGGTGGTACTGATTTCGTATGGATTCTGGATCAGGGCATACTCACCAAAAAACAAGCACAAGGCCACCGACCAGTTGGGAGGGCCCAGCTTAAAGAGAAAGGTATTTGTTCTTAATACCCTTATTACCATGGTGCAGACAGATTTAAGTATTACCCGCTTGGTGTGATGCATGCTTATCAGATGTTCAGAAACGTATGTGTGGTTTTATTAATTCTAGCATTGTGTTTATGTGAATCCAGATCTGGATCTATCTGACTGTCTCATACAGTCAGTATATGACTACTATGTACTGTACTCCCTCCGTCCCAAGGCTTAGGCATATACTGTATTTTTTTAAAAGTCAAGCGACGGAATGTTTGACCAAACTTTACATAGTATTAAACTGTTGAGCTTTGTTGCTATTTATGCAGATTGAAGGTGATGTTGCGGAGGCTGAGGCTGCTTTATAGATGCTTATATTCATGGAATTGAATAGCGTTAGCACAATTTGAGGAATGTTTATCCGAAATTTTGATCTACAAGTGCATGTGATACCTCATTTGCCAATGTCGTTTAGGCAGGGTTGAGGGTTTAGGGTTTTAGGGTTTAGGGCATTTTAAATAATGTTCAAACTTTATTGTTATATTCATGTAATATAATTGGGTTACCGCAATTTAATGAAAGATCGAATCTCATACTTTGATCTATAAGTCCACGATACATGCTTGGTTAGGGTTTATATGGGTCGAGGGTTTAGGGTTTTATGGTTTTATGGTTTAGGTTTTATGGACTGAATAGGGTTTAGGGGGTTTATCGAATTTTCAATAATACTCGAGCTTTATGCTTATATTCATTGAATAGAATATGGTGTTACCTAACTCAATGAAAGTATCTCAAAATTTGATCTATAAGTACATGATACCTGATTGGTTGGGATTTATGGGTTGAGGGTTTGGGGTTTTAGGTTTAGGTTTTATTAGGGGTTATTTAGGGTATTTTTGATAATGCTCAAGATTTATGCTTATATTCATCGAATAGAATGGAGTTACCAGTTTAATGAAAATATGTCAATTTTTGATCAATAAGTGCATGCTACGTGTGGTGTTGAGGGTTTAGGGTTTAGGGCATTTCCAATAATGTTCAAACTTTATTGCTATATTCGTGGAATAGAATGGCGTTACCGCAATTTAATGAAAGATCTAATCTAAGATTTTGATCTATAAGTCCATGATACCTGCTTGGTTAGGGTTTATATGGGTCAAGGGTTTAGGGTTTTACGGTTTAGGTTTTATGGACTGAATAGAGTTTAGGGGGTTTATCGAATTTTCAATAATACTTAAGCTTTATGCTTATATTCGTCGAATAGAATATATATGGCGTTACCTAACTCATTGAAAGTATCTCCAAATTTGATCTATAAGTGCGATACATTACCTCGTTAGGGTTTATGGGTTGAGGGTTTGGGTTTTAGGTTTAGGTTTTATTAGGGGTTGTTTAGGGTTTAGGGTATTTTCGATAATGCTCAAGATTTATGCTTATATTCATCGAATAGAATGGATTTACCAGTTTAATGAAAATATATCAACTTTTGATCAATAAGTGCATGCTACGTGTTTGGTAAGGATTTTGGGTTTAATTAGTGTTTAGATTTTAGGGTTTTAGGAATTTTAAATAATGTTCAAACTTTATTCTTATATTCATTGAATAGAATGGCGTTACTGCAATTTAATGAAAGTATCTCAAATTTTGATATATAAGTGCATGATACCTGCTTGATTAGGGTTTATGGGCCGAGGGTTTAGGGTTTTACATTTCAGTTTTATGGGTGGTTTCTGGTTTTGGGTTTAGAGAATTTTTGGTAATGCTCATGATTTATGCTTATATTCGTCTAATAGAATGGTGTTACCTGATTTAACGAAAGTATCTCAATTTTTGATCTATAGTTGCATGATACCTGCTTGGTCAGGGTTTAGGGGTTTGGATTTTATGGTTTATGATTCTGTGAATTCTCAATAATATTTTCAAACTTTATGGTTATATATATTCGTGGAACAGAATGGTGTTACCGCAATTTAATGAAAGTATCTAAAAAACTGATCTACAAGTCGATGATATCCTGCTTGGTCATATTTCTTGTTAAATAAAATTGAATGTACCCGGGTACTAAAACAAGGGAGAAACAAGAAGAGTTCCTTGAGATTTAGGCGCTGTTTGGTTGGGCTCGAATTCTGGCTTTTGATTTTTGGCTTATAAAGCTACGAACGTGTTTTTGGCATTAAAATCTAAGCTTTTACTCTGACATAGTGGAATGATAGTATAAGCCAGGTTGGATGATTTTAACAATTTTATCTCGGTTTAGCGAAAAATGTTCGAATTTTGAACAACAAGCGATGGGAATCTCTACTTCCCGTAATTCTGGCTCACTGACATGTGGGTAACTTGCATGGTGGGTCCAAAAAGTCAGTGTAGGTCAGAGTGGGCGGGCAGGTAAATATGAAGAAGGGCTGGGAAACGTGGATGGGGTGATGCACTTGGGTGAACGCAAATTTACCACCTATATCCCTCTGTTATTGCGGTGCTCCCTCTGATTCTTGTTTCCGGAGCAGGGATAGAAGAGGCATTTTGCATTCTAGAAAGAGGTGAAGCATGTTTGAATGGATGCGCGAGATATTTTAATGGATGGGTGCGATGATTGGGCGTCGTACCAAATTTTGAGGTTAAAGCTTCTAGCATACGCTACTCCAGCATGGGGCCTCTCAGACGCGATGTCACCGTATAGGCCCACACGCCAGCGAGAGTTGCTTCCCAGCATTTAAATGAGTTTCTAGGCATTTGCTAAAATTTTCGAAAAATTTAAGGCTTTCAAGAAGATGACCATCGTCCAAAAAAAGGTGACCAAGGTCATGGAAATAGTTTATGATGATGTGTCTGTATTTTGTAGATCGGTGCATCTTTGCAAATCAACCAATATGTCTGCTTCCAAATTTGAAGTTTGTTTTCGAATTTCTAAGTAACAACAATGTGTTTTGTTGTGAAGCAACTACAAAGATGATGGCTCAAAATGCCACCGCCCCTTTTTCACACAATGTATAACGCCCTTTCAAGCTTCCAGGCTAAATTTGTGCAATAAAATAATTTTTGGGGCTGGATGTTTGAATGGATGGGCGGGATGTTTGAATGGGTGGGCAGGATATTTCGGCGCTCTGCCGAAATTTTAAAGTTGAAGCTTCTAAGGTACGCTACTCCCACTTGGGATGTTGTCCTCGTCAGATAGACCCACAGGCCTGTATGCTTTCCAGCATTTAATGAGTTCATAGACATCTGCCAAAATTATTGAACATTAATTCAAGGCTTTCAAACAAGAGTAGCAAGGTCACAGCCATAGTTTTTGTACCTTTTTCGTCTTTTGTACTACTCCGTACATTGAAGTATCTTCGCCAACCAAGCTTACAAACCTGGCCATATTTGGTAGATCGGTGCATCTTGGCATTTCAAGCAATTGTTTACAAAGGAGAATCTAGATTTGATGGATAATGCCCTACTTTCATGAGTTTCCAAGCTTCCTAGCTGAAGATGCTGAAATTAAATAACTTTTTGACATCAAGCCATTCGTTCACAAAGTGCAATGCTATGTGCATTAGTTTCCATGGTAAAACATAAACTTGTATATTGACAAGTTTTGGATCAATTTTGATCTATGGTGACTCGCAGGTGGGCCACGTATATGGTGGTGCCCAAAGCAGGGTAGGTCAGAATTTCCAAAGTTATCCCTCTGCAGTCCGCACCCCTTCGCGCTGTGTATTAACTTCCACCCTTCGCCGCCTAGGCCTCACCCCCTTCCCCACAAAACAGACGCGCTTACGGCCGCTCCTCATCACTAACATGCACGAAGAAGCTTCCCTGCCCGTCGGTCTTCTTGAGACGCACCGGTGGGCACGTCGATCCCATGTTAGTCCTTCTATCTCTAGCTCGATCTGGTTGGCATTTTTATTGCCCTTTCAAATACTCCTACGTAGTTTAATTTGTCCTCAATCTGCATGGTCATAGTTTATTCTGCGCTGGATCTGTGTTCCTAAATACCTTCGGTGATTTTTGCTGTCAATATGTTTGCTGAAACGCATAGGCATATATAGTTTTTGTACTTCATCTATATGTTTCATGCTTTTCTTTTAATAATAAAAAACCTTGTATGTCATAATTAAACAGATGGGTAGATTTTAGATAGAGATTGCTCCATTAGGCAGCACTAAATGTATCCTTGATGTTCTACGATTTATGGGATTTGTTAGAGCTCATTGTGACAACTCAAAAGTACATTTTCCCTGCCGGTTGTGTGCGAATCATAGGGTGCTGCCTCAAAGTATAGTGGAAGACCATATTTTTACATTTGGGATGCTTAGAACATATGTTAGATGGGTATTTCATGGTGAACCATATGATCCTCCATATGAACCGGGGGAAGCACATCTTTATCATCAAGATCAAGTAGGGGAAGTAGATGTTGATAAACTAGATCAACTGATAGAGGCATCTCCTGAGCATCTAGATCAACTTGGAGAAGAGGGAGGAGAGAAAAAGCGCAAGCTGCATGAAACAGGTTTCATTTCTGGTACTACCACTATGCCAGATGACAAGGTAATCTGTTCAACAACAAATGTTCAGGTTATGTGTCTTTGATGTTTGTTTATAAACGTATCTGTTAATCTACTAATCGCAGAAGTAAACAACCAAAGAGGACTTTGATGGTAATGACGATGACCTGTTCATTGATGAGCCTGCACTGAACGTGGATCGGGTACCTGCTCGATGGATTTGATGCAGGGCTGCTGATCATCAGGGGTGTACTTTTGGTGTCGTTCATGACCACTAGCCCAGCTGCAAAACTCTTGGGGTGTAGAGCTATCCCATGATTGGTTTGCTACTATCGTAGTTCTGTAATATGGAGCTACCTTATTATGATTTCTAGGCCTTTGTTAGCAGAACTGCAATTGGAAACTATTCCGTATATTAGTATATACGGAGTATATGTGTGTTTGTGTGTGTTTCTAGTCTGAAATCCGAGCTTATCATTTTATCGGTCCCGAAACTGTTTTTGAGGCCCCAACGCTGGTGCCCTATGCTGCAACTACCGCCGTCTTGTCCACTACTCCGTGAGACGAATCAGCAGAAGGATAACAAGCTGGGACCAATTTGATTCGAAGAGGGGCGATTTTCTCTGTCCTTGGAGAGGAACCCAGGAGAACTAGTACTGGTACGAAGGAAAGGAGGAGGTTGGCTTAGTAAATTATCTCACCCACTTGATGTGGGACCTGCTTTAAGTCACCCCTGACGTGGGTCCCGCTTGAAACATCTGTAGGCCACCACGTGATAGCTGGGATCAAAAATCCGGGATTCTCTCCTGGCAAAATGTTCCCGCCACTGCCACATAAAAATACTGTAGAAAAAAGTGTACTGCCCAGCCCTACTACTGCTAGTACTACTACTCCCCTGCCCATGCCTTTCTACCGATGACAAGACAAGAAACCATCAGTAGCTAGCTCACATCCAGCAAGCAACTATTTGAACTGGTGTAACCTCCGATTGAGGAGTTCTTGTTGAAATAGGTGGGTGTATTTGCTCACCTCGAAATCCGACTTTGCTTAATTTGCTTCCAATTGGGCCATTGGGGGTACTTTTAGTACTAGGAGTAGTAGTATTCGTTATGCTTTGATTGTAGAGTTCTTGCTTATTACTCACCTCGGAATCACCTAATCAGGATATTTTTCCTCTTCTCTAATCGATTGGGTCATTCGGATGGGGTGGGGGTGGTGGTGGGGGTGGGGGGAGGTGGTACTGATTTCGTATGGATTCTGGATCAGGGCATGGTCACCGTTGTTCTAATTGGGGCATTTGGTCGGGTTCAATTTCAGTTTTCTTCACTTCTGTAACCTTTAGTTGCTACTCGTAATGTGCAATGGATTTTGTATCAGATTCTATAAGGAGAACTATGGGTCAGTGGCGTGCACGGCCACTACGGACAGGGATGGTCCCGTTAGTTCCCTTAAAAGTTGCCTAAAAAGGTAATGTAGCAGTATATTCGTTGCGTTCTTCCATTCTTTCCAATGTTGAAAGTGGTTGGCTGCAACCTGGATGTATCCCTGTGTTAAAAGTTCTCTCTATCTGCATCCTGTTTTTGTGGAAGCCTCTGTGACACCATCTCTTCTTCATTTACTGTAACACGGTGGTACATACCTGCGAACGTGCGCTGCTCCAGGTGCGGCAAACAGGGTGGTACCCCCACATGCCGCAGGATCCGGCGAGTACTAATACATTGCAAATGTATCTATAATTTTTGATGTTCCATGCTTGGTTTTATCCACTTTCTTGTGTTTTGTCCACACTTTGGAGTACTTTTCATATGATTTCTTGGACTAACCTATTAACAAGAGCCACAGTGCCAGCTGCCTGTTTTCTGCTTTTTTTGGTTCCAGGAAAGTCAAAAAATGAATATTCTCGGAATTGGACGGGACAAAAGCCAAAGTGCCTATTTTTCCAGAAGAATCCAGGAGCCAGAATACAAGACGGAGGAGGGCCAGGGGCTGGCCACCCCACCCCCCTAGGTGCGGGATGGGCCTGGCCGCGCCAGGGCATGGTGTGGTGGCCCCAGGCACCCCCTCGGTCTCCCTCTTTGCCTATAAGAAGCCTTCTGACCTAAAAACTCTAGGGGGTTCAACATTTTTCCAGAAAAAGTTCCATAGTGCCGCCACCACCGAAGGGGAGATTCGGGGGACAGAAAGTCTCTGTTCCGGCACCCTGCCGGGATGGGGAAGTGCCCCTGGAGCCATCTCCATCGATCTCCACCATCATCTCCATCGACCATCCATGTTCCCCCCATCTATGAGTGAGTAATCCCCCGATGTAGGCTATGGGGATGGTAGGGATTGGATGAGATCGTTCATGTAATGGCATCAGATTGTTAGGGCATGGTGCCTAAAATCTTTTATTAGTGCTTTATGACTTTGTTGCGACTTGTTGTGCTTAATGCTTGTCACTAGGGCCCGAGTGCCACGATTTCAGATCTGAACATGTTATTGATTCATTATGATAGTATTGTTTCTGGTCTTATCTGCAAGTTGTATACACATGTTGTTTTCCGGAACCTATGGCCCCGAGGTGACAGAAATCGGGATAACCGGAAGGGAATGGCTTTGATGTGAGGATCACATGTGTTCACGGAGTTTTAATGCTTTGCTCCGATGCTCTATTAAAAGGAGCACCTTAATTGTCAGTAGTTCCCTAGAGGCCCCGCTGCAAACGGGCTGGCAGGACAAAAGATATTGTGCAAGTTCTCATTGCGAGCACGTATGACTATATATGGAACACATGCCTAGGATTGTCTAGTACTTGGATGCTTTATCTTATTTATCTGCAATTGCCCTATGTTCTGATTGCTATGTGAATTGTCTTGTCCATGCAACACCCGTCCATCCATCGCTATGCCTACCGCACTCGAATCCCACTGTTACTGCTTTTGTTACTACTATCTTTGCTTTACTACTGCTGTTGCTTTACTATTCCTACTACAAAACTGTTGCTACTGATAAACTGTTGTGAGCAAGATTTTTTCCAGGTGCAGCTGAATTGACAACTCAGTTGTTAAGGGCTTATAAATATTCTTTGGCTCCCCTTGTGTCGAATCAATAAATTGGGTTTCACTTCCCTCGAAAATACTGCGATACACCCCCTATACTTGTGGGTCATCAAGACTATTTTCTGGCGCCGTTGCCGGGGAGCATAGCTTTATTTATCAAGTCCACTTGGATTCACTATTGTTCAAGCTAAGTTTATTTTCTCCTTGTTTGCTTGTTTCTTTATCAAAAATACAAAAAAAATAGTACCTACTCTAGTTGTTATTTTCGTTGGTCTGTTATTGTCTTGCTTTGTCATGCTTGTTATCAATGGTTGGTTTCTTTGAAACTGAAGCTTATTGGCAAGGTGGGTTCACGGAAGATCAAAAATATTATTATAAGGAACACCGCTTGTCACAAAAAGGGAAACACTTATGGGAACAAATTGATAGATTGTATACCATTGCTAGAAACATATGCTCTACTTATAATGTTACTTATTGCTGTGATGAATCTCGTTGCAGAAAGAGGTATAAACACCTCCCTTTTCAATGTGAGTATAATGATAATGATACCATATCTTCCTTTTCTAAAGGAATTTATGACTTTTATGATGCGGAACAAATTGAAGAATTTATTGCTTGGAAGGGTGCTTTTGAACTTGCTAGTTTGCTTGAAAATATTGATGATTCACCTTACAAATATGAAGTTTATGGTATACTTAAATTTTGCTTTGATAATTACAAGGATGAAAATGGCTCTATTCTTGAGTATTTTAATAGATGCTCTCCACAAATGGAAGAGACTAATGCCTTGCAGGATCCTATGGAAGAAGAAATTAATGAACCTGAAATCTCATTAGATGAAAAAGAGGAGGAGAGTGATGAACAAAAGGAGGAAGAATGGATTAGCTACCCATGCCTACCTTCTAATGAGAGTAACTCTTTATCCCTTACATTATTTGATTGTCCTCCATGCTTACTAAAGGAGGATGAATGTTATGTTCCTGAGGATTCTTTTGAAAGTGTTTATAATAAACCTCTAGTGCTTGTAGATCATGAAGAGCATGCTTTATGTGATAGTTATATTGTTGAGTTTATTCATGAGGCTACTGAAAATTATTATGAGAGATGAAAATATGGTTGTAGAAGTTTTCATGGTATTGAAACACCTCTCTATGTGCTGAAAGTTTTGAAGTTACTCTTGTTTTATCTTCCTATGCATGTCACTTTGTTCATTGTGAATTTATTTGCTTACACGATTCCTATGCATAGGAAGTGGGTTAGACTTAAATGTGTTTTGAATTTGCTTCTTGATGCTCTCTTTTACTTCAACTCATATTTCTTATGAGAGCATCCTCTCAAACTTTTATGCCTAAAGATGATAATATGTCTAGTATTCTTGGGAGACCTTTTCTTAAATATTGCAGGAGTTGTTATTAATTGTAATCAAGGGAAGGTGACCTTCAATGTCAATGACAAGGAACATACTATCTATTTCCCCAAGAAGATTGATAGACTTATGGTTTTGAATTCAATTGAACATGTTGAGGGCATTCAAGTTGGAGAAATATATTGTCCCATACCAAGAGAAAAATTTGAAACTATTATGATTGGGACCATTGCTATCAAGGTTGAGGTAACATAATCATTAGTGGAATACAAAGTTGTGTCTCATATGAAATTTTTTTGGTAACAAGACCTGATCAACCTTGTTAACAAAAGGATTTCATTGAACAAAACAATGTTTTCACCATGATTATCTCCGCTTACTTCTATTTTTATCCATTTTCAGTTTTTGCTTTTGCCTAACTTAAAGGAGTTAAAGAAAAGTACTTATTGGGAGATAACCCAAAAGTTTTAGATGAGTCTTGGAAGTTATTACTTCTGTAATAACCGCTCCTTATCCTTTTTATTTGCTTTTTGTGCCAATAGTAACCTCTAATGAGAGAGAAGTAATGATTGGGAAAGTTGTTGTCCCGAAACAGATTTCTGTGCTTCACCGTAAAAATTCGTGTAAAATCTCTGAACGTCTTTTTGAGGCGTGATTTTTTGTGCTTCTGCCCCAGGTTGTTATATAACTTTCATTAGTTCAACACTTTTTGATTTGAGCAACATAAGGACTTCGAAAAAATCCGTCTTTACCTGCTGGTCTGTTTTGACAGATTTCTGCCATTTTCTGCATTTGCTTCTTGTTGGTTCCTTTTTGAGTTCTTTTGGGGAATTGAGATTCTTAAGGGAAGTGCTACAGTAGCTAGCATTCTAATGGAAGTTTATTTGGTGTTAGAACTGAATCTTAAGACTTATTTATCTTGAGTGCACTAATGTTGTTAATAAAGATTGTGTGAAGTTTTGTATGAAGGAAAATTTTCAGGTGTATGGAAGGAATGAGTAATAAGATGAAGGATGGACTAAAGCTCAATCTTGGGGATTCCACGCGTGTCACCCCAAGAAATATCCAAGAAGTACAAGCGTCAAAGCTTGGGGATGCCCAAGGCATCCCCTTCTTCATCAATAAAAATCCCAGGTTTGTTCCAAACACTTCATTTTTATTGTTTCATGCACAGTTGTGTTGTTCTTGGAGCGTCTTCTTTTTCGTTTTTGTTTTGGTTTTTTGTTTGCTTTGTTTGCTTAGTTTGCTGAATAAATTGGTTGGACCCCCTCTTTCATACATTGGTTTTCAAATAGTTTGGTTTGGTTTGGAAAAGAGTACGAAAGCTCATGCTTAAGTGGTAAAGAGAGTTTGTTTTTGACTGTGGCCTATGCTTTGTCATGCCATGCTTGATATTGTTCTGGCTTTATGCTTAGTATTCTTTGCTGTAGCATGACTTGTTATAAACAATTGAGATTGCTTAATGTGCCTTGGATGAATCATGCGTTGTTTTAGCATATTAAAGCATAGTATAGTGGTATTCTCCTTTGATGCTTTATTTGGGTTGACTTGGCACATGCTCACACCATGTTATGACTATCCAAAGTCACCATAGCCTTTATGATCCTTTAGTTTTCAACTTGTAGTATCACTTTATGCTTTGATCAATGATGTTTTGTCGCTCTACATGATTATGGCCATTATTGCTCTCTTAGTTTGTCGCTCCCAGTCTTTTGCTAGCCTCCACAACCAAGTATGAGTTCCACTCATGCATCCAACTCCCTAAACCAAGTTATTCCAAAGAGTCCACCATACCTACCTACTAGCTTATGCTATTCCAAGTATATTCATGCTTTTGTTTACCTTCCAAATTAAACTTGTTATGAGAAAACTAGTGATTAAAGCTCTCACGAACTTGATGGCACACTTTACTTTACTTGCCCTTAATAAACTTGAACCATTGTGTCTTCTATGTTGTATATGCTTGCACTTATTTGTTGGGAATTAGCAGAACCATGCTTTCATGGGGAACGCTTTCAAGATTGCACTTGGTACTTGTACCTAGTTGATATCATGCTCTTTTGTATATGGATGTCGTCGGTGTGAAATGAAAGGGGAGATTGTAAGTCCATGGAGTTATGTATATGTGTTAGAGAAACGCCTGGGCCGCTGGTCTAATCCATGCTGACATGGTGGAAACCTGTAGCGTAACCATAATGAGCTGTCTATGAAGCATTCTTCTTATAAAAAAGGAGTCTTATATTGAGAAAAAAAGAAAAAAGAAAAAAAAAGATACTATGAAAAGAGGAAAGAGAGAAAAAAGCACCATATTCCCATGGTAAATAAGAAGAATGCTAAGATGCTCGTTGTCTGCTTGCCATGTCATTTTGATATGGGGATTCTTCCGTATCATCGGGCAAGGGGTACCCCGTTGGCGGTTCTCTATGATACACATGTACTTACGATGACAAGAAATTACCGGTGACTAAACTTGACTAGCATGAGGAGCGGCCCTCGTATACAAGGGACATGAGATTTCTAACTTATACTTCGTCAAGCATGTACACCATAGTTTGTTCACTTTAACCTTAATCACTTCAAGATGCTTATGATAGGGGCAATGAGAGCTGAAAGCTATAAGTACCATAATTTTTGGAAGCTCTTTATTATACTTGAATCCCTACTTCCTTCTATGAAGGCCTTTCTTCCACCATTACATTGAGTCTCCACCTTCTACCTTTATGCACCTACTTTGAGAGCATAGTGGCCATTCTTAGTTCTATGTGCATTGTCCCAAGACTAGTTGATTGATGCATAACTTGATATTGCTTGTTTTAAACTATTTGTATCTAGTCACTCTTATGAACTTTGAAGGTGTCCTATGCATTTATATTTGCTACTCTATGAGGGACAAGCTGAATACTATTATGCTATGCTTTCTTTATGTGAAACAAACAAACGTCTTGCAAAGCATTGTTATTCATGAATCTTTTGTTTGTGCCTTTTTATGTTGCATCATAGTTTCTTTGTCTTATTGCTAGAACTTTGTCTTTCATGTTATGATTGAAGTACTATGATCCCAGCTTTGAATGTTTTACAAATATTTTGATCAAGTCTTTGATGGTGCATGTCATCTCAAAAACTATTCTTTCTTTTTATCACTTACCTACTCGGGGACGAGCAGGAGTTAAGCTTGGGGATGTTGATACATTGCAAATGTATCTATAATTTTTGATGTTCCATGCTTGGTTTTATCCACTTTCTTGTGTTTTGTCCACACTTTGGAGTACTTTTCATATGATTTCTTGGACTAACCTATTAACAAGAGCCACAGTGTCAGCTGCCTGTTTTCTGCTGTTTTTGGTTCCAGGAAAGTTAGAAAATGAATATTCTCGGAATTGGACGGGACAAAAGCCAAAGTGCCTATTTTTCCAGAAGACTCTAGGAGCCAGAATACGAGACGGAAGAGGGCCAGGGGCTGGCCAACACCCCCCCCCCCCAGACGCGGGCTGGGCCTGGCCGTGCCAGGGCATGGTGTGGTGGCCCTAGGCACCCCCTCGGTCTCCCTCTTCGCCTATAAGAAGCCTTCTGACCTAAAAACTCCAGGGGGTTCAACGTTTTTCTAGAAAAAGTTCCACAGCGCCGCCACCACCAAAGGGGAGATTCGGGGGAAAGAAAGTATCTATTCTGGCACCCTGCCGAGACGGGGAAGTGCCCCCGGAGCCATCTCCATCGATCTCCACCATCATCTCCATCGACCATCCATGTTTCCCCCATCTATGAGTGAGTAATCCCCCGCTGTAGGCTCCGGGGATGGTAGGGATTGGATGAGATCGTTCATGTAATGGCATCAGATTGTTAGGGCATGGTGCCTAGTATCTTTTATTAGTGCTTTATGACTTTGTTGCGACTTGTTGTGCTTAATGCTTGTCACTAGGGCCCGAGTGCCATGATTTCAGATCTGAACATGTTATTGATTCATTATGATAGTATTGTTTCTGGTATTATCTGCAAGTTGTATACACACGTTGTTGTCCAGAACCTATGGCCCCGAAGTGACAGAAATCGGGATAACTGGAAGGGAATGGCTTTGATGTGAGGATCACATGTGTTCACGGAGTGTTAATGCTTTGCTTCGGTGCTCTATTAAAAGGAGCACCTTAATTGCCAGTAGTTCCCTAGAGGCCCCGCTGCAAACGGGCTGGCAGGACAAAAGATGTTGTGCAAGTTCTCATTGCGAGCACGTATGACTATATATGGAACACATGCCTAGGATTGTCTAGTACTTGGATGCTTTATCTTATTTATCTGCAATTGCCCTATGTTCTGATTGCTATGTGAATTGTCTTGTCCATGCAACACCCGTCCATCCATCGCTATGCCTACCGCACTCGAATCCCACTGTTATTGCTTTTATTACTACTATCTTTGCTTTACTACTGCTGTTGCTTTACTATTCCTACTACAAAACTGTTGCTACTGATAAACTGTTGTGAGCAAGATTGTTTCCAGGTGCAGCTGAATTGACAACTCAGTTGTTAAGGGCTTATAAATATTCTTTGGCTCCCCTTGTGTCGAATCAATAAATTGGGTTTCACTTCCCTCGAAAATACTGCGATACACCCCCTATACTTGTGGGTCATCAAGTACCACTACTCACCAAAAAACAAGCACAAGGCCACCGACTAGCTGGGAGGGCCTAGCTTAAAGAGAAAGGTATTTGTTATTAATACCCTTATTACCATGGTGCAGACAGATTTAAGTATTACCCTCTTGGTGTGATGCATGCTTATCAGATGTTCAGAAACATATGTGTGATTTTATTAATTCTCGCATTGTGTTTATGTGAATCCAGATCTGGATCTGTCAGACTGTCTCATACAGTCAGTATATGACTACTATGTACTGTACTCCCTCCGTCCCAAGGCTTAGGCATATACTGTATTTTTTGAAAAGTCAAGCGACGGAATGTTTGAACAAACTTTACATTTGGTTTATGCTCAGCCCTTTCTGCTACCCTCCTCTTATCAAGCTTGTGGGTTGAAAGTGGGGCCCTGTATGCCATTCCAAAGGCAGAGGGATGAAAAATGGTGCATGTCCGCCCTTCACAAAGGGTACCATGGTATCAGGTATGGATTCCAAGTGGTTTAGACCGACTTGATGTAAGATCTTGTATCTTAGTTTTTTTGCTGTCGCCTTACTTCTCTATCAATTTTCTCATGAAGGATGTTGATACGTTTCTAACGTATCCATAATTTTTGATGTTCCATGCTTGGTTTTATCTACTTTCTTATGTTTTTCCACATTTTGGAGTACTTTTAATATGATTTATTGGACTAACCTATTAACAAGAGCCATAGTGCCAGTTGCCTGTTTTCTGCTGTTTTTGGTTCCAGAAAGTCAGAAAATGAATATTCTCGGAATTGGACCGGACAAAAGCCAAAATCGTTATTTTCCCAAAAGATTCACGGAGCCATAAGGAGAGACGAAGGGGGGCACAGGGTGGCCAAACCACCCCTAGGCGCGGGTCCCCCCAGGCCGCGCCAGGGCATGGTGTGGGCTCCCTGGCTTCCCACCAACCTTGCCTCTCCTCCTATAAGATGCCTCCCGATGCAAAAACCCTAAATCGTCAAGCCTCTAGCCACGAAAAGTTCCGCAGCGCCGCCGCCACCAAAGGGGAGATTCGGGGGATAGAAAGTCTCTGTTCCTGCACCCTGTCGGGACGGGGAAGTGCCCCCGGAGCCATCTCCATCGATATCCACCACCATCTCCATCGCTGTTGCTGATTCCCATGATGAGGAGGGAGTAGTTCTCTCTCGAGGCTAAGGGTTCTACCGGTAGCTATGTGTTCATCTCTCTCTCTATGAATGATCTTGTTGAGATCATGAGCTTGTAATCTATAGATCTACCTTGCTACTCAAGTGCTTTAATAGATCTCTGCTCTCCCCATGTGTGTGAAAGTGATAGTGTGCACACCATGGTGGCACTTAGGCTAGAGATTACAATTACTTGTTATGAGTTATATTTGGAGTTGGGTGTCTCTATGAAATTGTGGTGTTTGTTGGAACCATCTAGTGCTCAAGGTGACAGTGTGGGGTTATCTAGATGGGGAAATCGAACTTTGAGGAGTGTTGTTATAGCCCTACCATGGATTAGAGTGTCCAACCGGAGAGTAGTTCAGAGTAGTATCATAAAGAGAAGATATTTATACGAGAGTGTTCACTAGTGAAAGTATGATCCCTAGGCCTTATTTCTAATCATTGAAACACCATTTTGCAACTAGATTTGTTACATGTTTGCTTGCTTACATCTTTATTTCAGTTTTCCTTTAGTCTCTTCCACGCCATCAAGCTATTTTCTGGCACCGTTACCACTTATAATTATCCATACCACTTGTATTTCACTATCTCTTCGCCGAACTAGTGCACCTATACACCTGACAAGTGTATTGGGTGTGTTGGGGACACAAGAGACTTCTTGTATCTTGATTGGATGGTTGCTTGAGAGGGGATACCTTTGAACACTTCCTCCCTGAGTTCGATAAACCTTGGGTAATCCACTTAAGGGAAACTTGTTGTTGTTCTACAAACCTCTGCACTTGGAGGCCCAACAACTGTCTACAAGAATAGAAGTGCGTAGACATCAGCTGTCCCTTGAGTCGCTCGCCCCATTATAAACAAGATGTTCTGAAACGACAAGTTTCTAACTCTGTATAGCGAGGGCCCTAAAGGCATGTGGCAACTATATGATGTGGATGTCTCCCAGACGATGGCCACCAGCTGTTTGGGTGGCCGAGGTTGGTCCAAGTATGTCCATGAGAATGGTCTGAAGCAGGGGGACGAGGTAACATTTGATTTTAGCAAGCCTGGGCAGATACTTGAACGCCATCGTACACCTGTTGACCGAAGGACCAAGAACAGAGGTAGTACTAATTAATTTGATTCTGTACTCATCACAACCTCTAATGATTTTCTTGCGACTAATTGTTCTGCACCATTGTATTTACTCATCATATGACCCTAACCACTTATGCAGTCCTCTTCCCCTTATGTACCACCCAGAAGGGTGTCAGCATCAAGCTGCTGGCACCGGCACCAGCACCGGCCCCAGTTCCTGAAACGACACTTGTTGACCTTAGTAGGAGAAAGAATAGAGGTAGTAACTTAATTCGCTTGTATACTCTCATCTTTGTCTAGGAGTTACTGTTGTATAAGAAACCATTTTGCTTGTCCACATCTCATATGCCTCTCTGACCACTCCTGCAGTCCCCTTACCTATCCCTCAGAAGGTAACCAGCACCAAGCTGCTGGCACCCCCAACGGCACTGGCCCTAGTTCCTGCTCCGGCACCTATTGACCTAAGTAGAAAGAATGGAGGTAGTAACTTAATTTGCTTGCATACTCATCATATCCTCTGATCACTGTCTTGTGAGTAACTGTTGTATAAGAGACCATTTTGCTTGTGCACTTCTCATCTGCCTCTACCATCCCTGCAGTCAGCTTAGCTACCCTCAGAAGGAATCTAGCATCAAGCTGCTGGCGCCGGCACCGCTTCTGGGCCTTCTGGCTCCTGCACTAGCCCCTCTACAATTAGTGGCACCATCTCCTGCACCAGCAACAGCACAAGCTCCTGATAGATTGCAAATGTATCTAAAAAATTTGATGTTCCATGCTTGGTTTTATCCACTTTCTTGTGTTTTGTTCCAACTTTGGAGTACTTTTCATATGATTTCTTGGAATAACCTATTAAGAAGAGCCATAGTGCCAGCTGCCTGTTTTCTGCTGTTTTTGGTTCCAGGAAAGTCAGAAAATGAATATTCTCGGAATTGGACGGGACAAAAGCCAAAGTGCCTATTTTTCCGGAAGGGATCAAGTGCCAGAATACGAGACGGAGAGGGGCCAGGGAGCCACCACACCACCTGGCCGTGCGGCCAGGCCTGGCCCACGCCAGGGGGTGGTGTGGCCTCCGGCACCCTCGGCCTCCTTCCGCCTATATATTGCCCTTGGGACGAAAACCCTAGGTACCATCAAAAATCCACGAAGAGTGCAGAGTCGTCATCTCCATCCCTAGATCGGGAGGGCTCTGAAGCTCTTCCGGCACCTCACGGAGAGGGAATTCACCACAGTCCTTCATCACCATGCAAGCCTCCGGTGTGATGCGTGAGTAGTTCATCCTTGGACTATGGATCCATGTAGTAGCTAGATGGCTGGTTCTCCTCCTTTGTGCTTTCATGTTTAGATCTTGTGAGCTCCATTCATGATCAATATCATCTATTTGTAATTCTATATGTTGTGTTTGCGGGGATCCGATGGATATTGAGATGCTATTTCAGATTGATTATTGATTCTATCATGTCTTTGTTATTTGAGATCTTGCATGCTTTCCGTTGTTAGTAGCTATCTTGGCCAAGTAGATACTAGCAACTCCAAGAGTTAGTATTTATGCTCGATAGTGGGTTCATGCCTCTGGTAATCTGGGGAAGTGACAGAAATCTCTAAGGTACTATATGTGTTGTTGCTACTAGGGAGAAAACAACAATCCTTTGTTCATAGAACAATCGTATTGTTTACTTTACACGCAGTTCAGAAGCAATAATCTGTTGCTTGCAACTTAATACTGGAGGGGGTTCGGATGATAACCTGAAGGTGGATTATTAGTCATAGATGCAGTTGGATGGCGGTCTATGTATTATGTTGTAATTCCCAATCAAGTCTCAAAGGAGTCAAGATGATTAGTATATGCATGTATTGCTTTCTCGGTGTTTGTCAATTGCCCCGCTGTAATTTGTTCACCCAGCATGTTATCTATCTTAAGGAGAGCCACCTCTAGTGAACTATGGATCTCGGTCCTTGTCTTTTACATACAATCTATAAACTGTTTACTTTTTGTGTTTACTTTCTGCAAACTTTTACTTCTTTCCATTCGATACGTTTAATCCTTTGTTTTCCGCAAAACACGGTGAGATTGACAACCTCATCGCAAGTTGGTGACAAAGTTCTGTGGTTGTGTTGTGCAGGTCTCTACGTTGCTACTAGCACCGGTAGTGCGCCCTGCCAAAGCTCAGCTAGTAACATCTTTGGGGTGTTTCCTTGCTCCTACTGGTTCGATTAAACCTTGGTTTCATAACTGAGGGAAACTTGCTGCTGTGCTCATCATACCTTCCTCTTGGGGTTCCCAACAAGCTCTACATCAACACCGCCATCAAGCAATTTTCTGGGTGTCGTGCATTGAGCCATCAAGCGATTTTCTGGCGCCGTTGTCGGCGAGTCAAGGACACCTTCACAAGGGGAGTCCCTCATAACCAATCTCTTTACTTTGTTGTTTTTGTTTTGCTTAGTTTTCTTTTTGCTTTGTTTGCTTGTTTTGTTATTCAAAAACACAAAAAAAATGTTTTACTAGTTTGCTTTCTTTATCAAAAACACAAAAAAATTAAGTCTCCTTTAGTTGTCACCTCTTCCTTAGCTCACCATGTTGATCCCCACATTCACTCTGAAAGACCTTCCAATTGGTAGTGGTTCTATAATTGGGAAAGACAATATTGAAGAATTCTTCAATCATGTTAGTAAGCATGAAGATACTGAGGATAGATCCCTTGCAGAACTTGCCCCAAACTATGAGATTGCTGCAGCTTCTTTAATTCACATGTTAGAAGCTAGGTTTGTTAACCTCAACCCCTTAATGCAAGTAATGTTTCTTAAGCTTAAAGAAATTGAGGATCCTGAAAAGAGGGATTTTATTCTAGAAACTTTGTTTAAGGAGTTCTATGATGTTGCCAAGGAAGCTAGAAAAGTTTTTGAACGTTTCAATATGCTAGGCTCATGTGTAGATGTTTTTGGTACACGAGAAAAGATGAACAAAACCAAACCTAATGGGGAGGAACCTAAGATACCAATACCCTTTAAACTAGTAGCAATACATGATGTCATAGAAAAGAATCTTGATTGGATTGTTCCTGCAAACCCTTTTGATGAGAATAGTGAACCTAAGAGCATTGAGAGAGGATCCTCTAGAACTTATTTGGATGATATACCTTGCCTTGTTGAAAATATTTCTAGTATTGATCTTAATGCTTCTTCATTTGAGAACACTTGATCCTTTCTTTGCTTCTTATGCCTAACTTAAAGGTGTTAAAGAAAAGTACTTGTTGGGAGATAACCCAAGAGTTTTAGATGAGTCTTGGAAGTTATTACTTCAATAATAACCTCTCCTTATCCTTTTTATTTGCTTTTTGTGCCAAGAGTAACCTCTAATGAGAGTGAAGTAATGATTGGGAAAGTTGCTGTCCCGGAACAGATTTTTGTGCTTCACCGTAAAAATTCCTGAGAGATCTCTGTATGTCGGATTGAGCTGTAATTTTTTGTGATTCTTCCCCAGGTTGTTATCTAACTTTCTTTAGTTCAACAGCTTTTGATTTGAGCAACAGAAGGTCTTCGAAAAAATTTGTATTTACCTGCTGGTCTGTTTTGACAGATTTCTGCCATTTTCTGCATTTGCTTCTTGTTGGTTCCTTCTTGAGTTCTTTTGGGGAATTGAGATTCTTGAGGGAAGTGCTACAGTAGCTAGTGTTCTAATGGAAGTTTATTTGTTGTTAGAACTGAACCTTGAGACTTATTTATCTTCAGTGCACTAATGTTACTAATGAGATTGTGTGAAGTTTTGTATGAAGGAAAATTTTCAGGTGTATGGAAGGAATGAGTAATAAGATGAAGGATGGACTAAAGCTCAAGCTTGGGGATGCCACGCGTGTCACCCCAAGAAATATCCAAGAAGTACAAGCGTCAAATCTTGGGGATGCCCAAGGCATCCCCTTCTTGCTACTAGGGAGAAAACAACAATCCTTTGTTCATAGAACAATCGTATTGTTTACTTTACACGCAGTTTGTAAAGCAATAATCTGTTGCTTGCAACTTAATACTGGAGGGGGTTCGGATGATAACCTGAAGGTGGATTATTAGTCATAGATGCAGTTGGATGGCGGTCTATGTATTATGTTGTAATGCCCAATCAAGTCTCAAAGGAGTCAAGATGATTAGTATATGCATGTATTGCTTTCTCGGTGTTTGTCAATTGCCCCACTGTAATTTGTTCACCCAGCATGTTATCTATCTTAAGGAGAGCCACCTCTAGTGAACTATGGATCTCGGTCCTTGTCTTTTACATACAATCTATAAACTGTTTACTTTTTGTGTTTACTTTCTGCAAACTTTTACTTCTTTCCATTCGATACGTTTAATCCTTTGTTTTCCGCAAAACACGGTGAGATTGACAACCTCATCGCAAGTTGGGGACAAAGTTCTATGGTTGTGTTGTGCAGGTCTCCATGTTGCTACTAGCACCGGTAGTGCGCCCTGCCAAAGCTCAGCTAGTAACACCTTTGGGGTGTTTCCTTGCTCCTACTGGTTCGATTAAACCTTGGTTTCATAACTAAGGGAAACTTGCTGCTGTGCTCATCATACCTTCCTCTTGGGGTTCCCAACGAGCTCTAATCAACACCGCCATCAAGCAATTTTCTGGGCACCGTGCATTGAGCCATCAGCTCCTTCATCACCCCGGGCAGCACCTTGTCAGACCATATCCTACACATGTGTCATCACAAGGTCACACCGGATTATGTTTGTGAGTATATGGCGGCAGATAAACTATTCTGAATGTCTTCTCAAGTTTCACATGATTCAGTGCATCGCTCTTAGTAATTATGCGTCTATCTCTTGCTTTGACTTAGAAATTCCCTAAGAGTGCCACAAAGCAACTCCAGGCCAGACGAAAGGGCAAAATAGTCTTCACGATGTAGAGCGAAGGATTGCTTATCAAGGGACGCTACGCCATTAACTCGACTGATGGGCGTTTGGCAGCTACTTCTAGGTGGATCAAGTTCTGAAAAGCAGCCAAACTTAATATTGGAAGAACGGTTAAGGTCGATGTATCTCGCTGTCCTGAATGTGGCATGTTGTTCATGAACTTCCTAGTTGTCTAGCTCTTTGGCTGCATGCTATTGTAATTAATTATGTGGTTGTCTTATCTCCACTGATCATATATGGGTGGTAAATTGTGATAACCTTTTGCTGGATTGGATCTATGACTAGTACGTACTGGTATGGTATATCTGTATCTATATGACGGTTCCCTATATGAGCAAATATTATGACAATGATTGTGTTGTGATCGAGTGTGTTTGGAGAAAAGGGCAAACTGAACGCGTGGCATGGTTTCTAGAGCTGAAACAAGAATTGTGTCTCTCTGTAGTGATATTGAATTTCAGTGTTTGTATTGCTGAATCAGTCACTTTGAAATGCTTCTGAATTGGTCAAGTGTTGCTGAATATGAACTAGGAGTCCGTCGATTTTTTTAAGTCTTATTATTCTGTACTCATTAATCTTTCAAATGGTATTGAATTTGTCAAAAGTTTTGTCGTTGATGCTGGCTGGTTGCTCTAGGGCTTTTGCCCTTGTGTCATCAGAACCGTTGGATGAATTTTGGACAAAGATGAGAGGGTAAAGATATACAGCGTGATTTAACCAAGTGAATTCATTGGATAACAGCCCTATTGTGGCGCATGTGGTGTGTGTTCATTAGATATTTTTACATGAATATATGTCAAAGGAATTATTGCTTTTTTCCTCCCTCGAAGAGGTCTGTGTTTGAATCTGGTGAGACATAGCCCAGTAAAATTTGAGATAGGAGCCCATTGACCAGTGGCCCTACCTCTAAAAAAACTTTGCCTACCCATGTTTTTAAGAAACTAATCCATTATGTGTCTTTTTATAAATCGAGGTTCCAGTAGCACTGCTCTTTTATTTTAAGAGAGATAACATGGAAACACAACAATATTTTTTAGAAGACTGATACATAAGTTGTAGTACTAATACATGTTTAATGATTCAATTTCTATTAGTATCTTTGGTATTGTGGCAAAACACTTAGTTTATGTCTATTTGATTTGATTTGAAGGTCTTTAGTTCGAATCCACTATGTGTACATATTTATATATATCTTGGGTTTACTTTTTTTTGAGAAAGAGTTTACTTTTTAATATCGCATTATGGAGAGGCTGACATCATGGACCCACCAGCATGCAGCATCCCTCGAGTTTAATGGTCGAGTTTGAAAAAAAGTTAAATACTTGTACAGAGAGGCTGGCATCAGGGACCCACCGGCCAGGACATACCAGAGAGGGTGACATGGGGGCCTCGGCAGCAAGACCATACACGGCTGCCACATCGAGCAACGTTGCCAAGGTCAAAACAGCGGACGTGGCCGAAAAAAAAGTCCATCATACACAGGTTTGATATACAGAGAGACCGGCATGTGGGACCTAGTAGCGCGGCCTCGAGCGACGTTGCCAAGTTCGAAACAGGGAGGCGCGAGTGAGAAAAAAGTCCAGCATGCACACCTTTCTTCTGATGAGAGGCTCACATGGGGGACTCAGCAGCCTGGAAAAAGGGCTGATGCATCGAGCAACGCTATCAAGTTCGAAATACGGAGGCGCGACCGAGAGCAAAAATTCCATCATACACATGTTTCTTCTTATGAGTGTATGACATGTGGGGGTGGGGCCCTGCATCATGATTAAACGGTAGATGCAGCGAGCAATGCTATCAAGTTCGGAACACGGAGGCGCGACCAAGGGAACAAATTCTATCCTACACACGTTTCTTCTAATGAGAGATGACATGTGGGGTCCAGGAGTTTGATTAAACGGCTGATGCAGCAAGTAACACTATCAAGTTCAGAACACGAAGGCATGATAGAGGGTAAAAAATCCATCATACACACGTTTCTTCTAATGAGAGGATGACATGTGGGCCCAGCAGCGTGATTAAATGGTAGATGCATCGAACAGCGCTATCAAGTTCGGAACAGGGTAGCACGAGCGAAATAAAAAAATCCATCATACACATGTTTCTTCTAATGAGAGGATGACATGTGGGGCTCAGGAGATTGGTTAAACGGTAGATGTGTCGAGCAGCGCTATCAACTCGGAACGGGGTAGCGCCAACGAAGGAAAAAAATCCATCATACACATGTTTCTTCTAATGAGAGGATGACATGTGGGTCATGATTAAACAGTAGATGCATCAAACAGCGCTATCAAGTTCGGAACAGGGTAGCGTGAGCCAAGGAAAAAATCCATCATACCCACGTTTCTTCTAATGAGAGGATGACATGTGGGGCTCAGGAGGTTGGTTAAACGGTAGATACGTCGAGCAGCACTATCAACTCGGAACGGGGTAGCGCCAGTGAAGGAGAAAATTCCATCATACATACGTTTCTTCTAATGAGAGGATGACATGTGGGTCCCAGGAGGTTGATTAAACGGTAGATGCATGGAGCACCGCTATCAACTTTGGAACAGGGTAGCGCGAGCGAAGGAAAAAAATTCCATCATGCACACGATCCTTCTGATGAGAGGCTGGCATGTGGGACCTAGCAGCCTGACTAAATGGCAGGCGCCTCGAGCAACGTTATCGAGTTCAAATCAGGGAGGCGTGACCGAAAAGTATGGTCCGCTAGAGACACTGACATCCGGGACCCACACGCCTCAAAAGACTTCGGCGAGTCAACATCGCGTGAGGAAACGAAAATCTTGCTTCTGCCACGCGCCAGCCGAGCTTCCTCCATATTTTTAGCAGGTCCGTCGTAGTAGAGGGCCGCGAAACCGGAAAAAAAAGTTTTCCATCGGCCACGGCTGAGCCGAGAATTTCGTCGCGGAAGACGCGCCTTCTACGACGACCGTCGGGCCAATTTATTGCGGAAGGAAACTTTTCTTGTAGTGACATTATTATGCATCTTAATTGCTAGAAGCCTTCTTCCCCTGCCTGGGTGCCAAGCCTTCACGTCCACTGGCTTGTTCATTTCCTGCCATCTTCCTCTTCCTTGGTGCCAATTTTCTTAGCTTCACGTACTCTGTATCGTCGAGACAATTAGCACCAGAATCGTGTCTAGCATCATCGCTCCACTCGTTTTTATTTTTTTCCGGCAGCAAAATGACTGACACGGTAGTCATGTTTCTAACCTTGCGGCTCTTCCTGCCAAACAAATAGGACTGTTGCACAACTACATAATATCTACAGAGTAAACAAAACAAAAATTACAGTTCAGCACAAACATGCGAACCCCAAGAGACTTTTGCTTACTAGGAGCTAATTGGGTTCGAGCGGCCACCCTGTCCAAGAATATAAGGGAGACTCCCAGTTGCAGCAGCTTCCACATCCAGTACATCACAATTCAGCTCAAACATGCAAGCTGAAGCATACCTTTTCATCAACCCAATTAACTGACTGTCATACATTAGAGGAACCATGATGCCTTGTTCATCCATGAAGCTGAACTTTGCAGTCTGCTTCGGCCCTATTTCAGCATGATTACACAGAGCAGCAACCATACCAGGGATGGTGCAGATCTGCGTAGGTGCTTCTTCCACTGTGATACAATGGTGTCCATACCACTTGCCCTTCACACCTGATAATTTAGAGTCGTGGCTGAAGAGGGCTACCATAACCAGGTAAGGGTGGTCCGTGGAGATCCCACTTGACAGAAAACAGTGCACAAAGATTGTTTGTTAGTGTTGGGCTAGCAAACAATTCTATGTCAATAGCCAGCTAGTAGAATTAGTTAGTGCGAATAGCAAAGAGAACAGTAGATCACCCGCATGTAGCCAGAACTTCTTCTTCCTCGGTAGTAGGATCTGCCATCCTCCATGCTGCTAAGCTCGTCAGCGGTGGAGGCGGGCTAGAGCCACGCAACGGCAGGCACGATAAGAAGCATTGGAGCTCGGGATCAGCAAGTGGGTGCAGCAACTTGGTGCCGAAAGTCAAATGTCCGAAGGGATCGTCTTGGTTGGAGGGTGGATTTCGACGCCGCCGGTGCTAGAGCTCATGCGAATGGAGGGAGTGGATTTGTGAACTTGGTCAACACACCGGGCCTCTTAGTTCCTCTCTTTGCCTAAGTGGTTGCCGCATTGGTCACGGACATATTACTAACATGGGGGTCCCGACCATCTACTTCACAGGGCAGTCTAACGGAATGTTTGAATTTGGTAGGGCTGAGACGAGTTTGTCTCGAAATGGCCCCTCTCGTCAGTTGGCAACCCAACTTTGCGAAACGTGGCAATTACAGGCAAGTTAGGTACCGTGATGAGCTCACCCACGAACTCAGGGGCCGCAAAGGAACAGTCCCCTATGGCATATGGGAAGAAAGCCACCTCCTTTTTGTTATGGCCTTGAATCAAATTTGAATGCATCTCTAAATAAATGAACATGGTGTATGAACTTGTTTTCACAACTAGTATGGTCATTCATTACATGTGCATGGGCCATGCAAAGCTTGTCCATTTTCCTTCTAATGTGGTTTTATTTTTAATTTGGGAGAAGCTTGTGGATTTGAATTCTTACAAGTGGAACCAAATACCTTCAAACCAAATATCCCACCTTCTTGTCCATCTTCCATCTTGATATTTGCATTCTTCATCTTAACCCAAGCTCACTTAAGCATCCATGTACCTATTTGGTTTTCACAAAATAGGCCCACATGCTTGCCTATGTGTGTGATTGCATGGCACATGCAATATGGGCACCATCTACTCCTCTCTTTCTTCTATTAGATTTGTTGTTCTTTTGTTTTCTAAAGAGTTGGTTATCAAATTTGGACAAATAAAATCAATCTAACTAACCTATTATCCACCTACACTCCACCTAAACCCTACCCTCCCAACCCGTGGCCACCACCCAACCTTACCTTGACATGTGCTTATGACTTCTCTCTCTCGCCCATCTATCCTTCCTCATTGCTTCCCGTTTTTCTTGCAAGGCAAGATGGTCCAACCCTCTCCACCCATGAGCTCAGCATCACCAGCACCATGTTCCCTCCCTGGTCCCCCTCTTCCCTCTTCTATCTCAAACTAAAAGAGAGAGTGAGAGAGAAGATCCTAGCTACCCTACCCTCTCTTAATTTTCCTCTCGGTCAAGAAAGAAAGAGGAGAGAGCCACCCCATGTGCCCTCCTTATCCACCCAGCTCACCCAGATCGAGATCTGAGATCCCCAGGAACCCCTCTCCATCTCCTTCCTCCTCAAGCAAAACCATGGCTATGCCAAGCCTCCAAACCCTAGACTAGCCTTTGCCTCTTTCTAAACCCGGTGATCCGGTGCACCTCAAGGAGGGCTAGGAGTTTATGGAGTTGTGCTTGTTTCCTCTACACCACCCAATACCCCTTCACCACACCAGAGCTCGTCGGAGTAGCCCCACCATCGCCATGAACCAAGAAACCAAAGTTGTCGCAACCCGCTTCCTCATAGATCTATTCCTCGCCGAGCCCACCCTTTCCCTCTCGCCTTGCTTTGTCGCCGACCTCGCCATGGTGTGCGCTCGCCGTCACGGACGTGCCAGCCATCTTGTTTTCTGCCTATGTTCATTGCATGCTACCTCCCTCTTTAGTGCTCTCCTTTGAGTCACGCAAGAGGCATTGTTGTATAGCATGAACCCCACTTTCAGATGAGATAGTCCACAATCAAAATAACCCTCTACAACCCTGGCAAATTTGATCAAAAGATGGATGTCCGACCAAGATCTGTTTTGTTTTGTCTCTATGTTCATCACAAAACTGCATGTGACACAGTCCACAGAGCACAAACCAATAAAACCACGAAGTAGATCTTGTTGTCCTCTTTAATTAGAGTACTCATATGCCTAATTACGTTTGGCGAGCGTGGAGAAATCCACCCTACAAGAATCAGACATAATCTAGACGAATGCGTTAGAGAGTGCTAGCTTTCGTTCGTCGGAGATCAACGTCTACAGCCGTGTTATCTAAAATCGCAACCCATTTGATAAATGATGGTACCCAACCCAGTTGATCACCGGGTCAAAGCAAACTGGGTTGATGTCGTATATCATGGGATCAAGTCCCAGACGCTCCCCTTTTCACTTGTTTTTCACTGACATGTTGGTCCCACTTGTTAGCCACCCATTAGACCTGCATCCGCACAGCAAGCGCAGTCAGCATGTGGCCCACATGTCAGTGGTTGTGGGTAGTTGTGGTTCTGTATGAAATGCTTGTAGCCACTTTAAAATTTTCAAATTCAAATTCAAACCGGATTTAAAATAAGTGAAAAACCAACCAAACTTTGACCAAGTTTTTAAACATGATCTGCAATAAATTTCAAAAAACTCAAAACATGAAGTATGCTCGTTTTTGAATTATGAATATGAACCTGCCCTCTGTTTATTTTTTCCAAATATTTCAAAATAATAAATGATTTCCTAATATTATTAGATGCTTTAAATATGATAAATCACATTTTTTATTGCTAAATCCAAATATGGCAAATAATGTATGTTTTCCAATCAGAATAATGCCAGGAATATGAATATTCTATTTAAAATATTTTCTGGACAATTAAAAAATTTCAAATTAATAAATGCCATTAATTTGGATTATCTTAATAAATTCACAACTTTAATTCCGTAATTCCAAATTCGACAAATAATATGTCTAAATCGATCAGCGCGACGAGGCCATTCTGTTTATGCATTCCATGTCATTACTTGAAGTGTGCATCATATAAATATTAAGAAAACAGTAAGGTTTATGGGAGTAAAACATGCCTAAATAATTAATTAAATTGCTTTATTATTGTTCTCACACCTCACCCATGCCATGCTATGTTATACCATGCAATTGTGCATCATTCCATCATCGGATATCTTATTTGCTTGTTGCATATATTCATATAATTGTGCACTTTATTTATTATGGCCTTTGTGTGTTTGGCTTTTATTCTAGACAGACGCTGAGCAAGGGAACTATCAGGAGAACTAAGAGTATTACCCAGATCCCAGTTACCCTACTATTGATCCGGCAGGCAAGCAATTCCTCATGCTTGCATACATATAGCACCTATGCTTCTATCTTATTATTGCATCATTGAGTCATGATTGCATTAAATTGGAATCCTAAGTACCGCATAGCCTTTACTTTTAAACCCCACCAAAACTTGTACCTTCATCCTATGAGCCATTACTATAGAACTTGTTTGAGCCATGCGAGTCATAGAATTGCATGTGTAGGGTTTGTGCGAGTCTTTGGACAACAAGGTACCTAAACAACTTAAACTATGTAGTAATGGGATAACTAAAGAAAGAGGCACCGATGGGCAATAGCTGTTATTTGGTTCTTTCACACTCACTTGTGTCCCGTAGGACCCCGACTACTTGATTCATGTACCTTGACTATCGCACTATCCGCATGTGGGACCATGAATCCCATTAGCCTGAGCTTGATTCTCACTTTATTTCTTGGGATCACAAACTAGTTTGGGGATTTATTACTATCCTATACTTATGACATGCTTTACAGCTTTATTTACTATTATGTGTGGAGCACCTGTACTATTTTGGAATGTGGAATGTCTTCGCGGTATCGACAAGACCAGTCACACTTTCAGGTTCCTAGTCGTTTACAGACATTGACACAAACCCTAGGTCTGTCTCGGAGCCGTCCAACTTTGTTGCGGGTAGCTTAGTAGGGTGGCCCCCTGAAATAATTTATGAATCCTATGAATGCTTTGTTGTGAGGCCTCGTTGCATTTTATTTGGTTTTCCCCGAGGTTGATCATATGTGTGTTGCCATTTGTGCACCCTTGTAGGGTAAATCTTTCTGAAAGCCATGTCCGTGGTTATGGACGACTTGGAGCACAGTTTCTCGATCATAGATAACTATAACTAAAGTACCGTGTTTAATTTGACTAAAGCATGACTAGTAAATAGTGCAACACTCATGAAATGGTTAATAAAATTGCCAATGGATGGGATGTTCTTCCGCCTTCTTGTCGGTAAGCGAAAAGGAGGGCGAACGATGTTTATTTATGTTACTTATATCACTATTGTTACTAATTAACGAGAATCCGTCCATCTTTGGTTGGGCGGATGTTGTAGCGTGTCTCTATAGAACTGTTTAGATATTATCTTTCCCTGTAATTGCGTCACCCCCAGGTTGTTCCCTTTAGATGTATTAAGACTTGCTGAGTATCCCTAGGGTCTCACACGATAAATATTGGATTCAAATGGACATGTTTACTCACAAGAAGGCTACTAGGTCGAGGAGACCAATGATGGTGGCAACAACTGTCAGGTGTAGAGATTTCGGGGATGGATATCCGTGAGATCTATGGGCGGGATGTGCTTATTTCAGAGGCATCTTATGCCAATTTGCTTCTTGTTCATACTCGGATCTTGTTTTCTGCTTCCGCTTGATACTCTAATGTGTGATGTATGAGGATGTATCCTAAACTATTATCTCTATCTAGGATATTTAGATCTTGTCGTATGGTGTTTAATATTTATGTTTCTATTGTTTTAGATGGTATGTATCTAATGTACTGTTGTATGTCGCTGATATACACCCTTGTGTATGTCTTGATCGCATACCTGTCGACTACGCCGCTTTCTCTTGTCATGAAGTTCTTGAAAGTGGGTAGGGTGGTTGGCCGGTATCGTTCCCTGCTCCTCTTCTACGGGCCTACACGTGGATGTCCTTGGGCCTCCATGGTAGAATCCGTTATCCACTTTTGGGTTCATCCTGGCTTGTTTCTTAGAGCGTAGGGTATGAGGTATTACAATTTCCGCCCTTCAGTGTCTCGGTCAAGATGGTCATTGTAAGTCTGGAAAATATTTTGGTAGCTATGTATACTAGGGAAAAACTAAACATGAGAGTAGGACTGCTTCCATTTTCTTCTTACCCACCCACCCACCCTTTTCTAGTAAGGAAGTGTAACGTTTGTCTATCCTCTTCTACAAATTCAAACTAGGATTCACGTGTTCGGGGTATCTATAGTACCATAGGATGTGTGTTAATCCCTTGTCTATCTATTACATCCAACCTTGTTGTCGCAATCTGCCTTTCGTTATCAACTATTGGTACATTCCATACCGATAGGCTTTGTGTAAACTGACGCGATCTATCTGACTCTTTGTTAACCGACGAAATCTTGTTAAGGGTGTTCTTCCTTTCTGAATGCTTTCACAGAATGTGGAGTTGCTAATCTCTATCTGTTAAGTTGTTTTTCGCATCTATTGGTATTTTAATGCCGAAAATGCGGAAAAAATTCTTTCATATATCTGTGTTTCCACACTTCTTTTTAGTCGTGTGTGACACATGTTCCACCTTCTTTTTGTCGGCATGTCCATGCTAAATCGATCTTTTGCTATCGGCGCTCAATCTAGAGTTTTTACTTCATCTGGAAATTCTTTTGGGCTAAATACATAACTTGTGTCGATTCGATGCTTGTTATTGTAATTTTGTTCTTGGTATACTATATGACAGTTATCATGTGTGGAATATGGTCAATGATATCAATCTAATCCCCCAAAATAATGGCGGTTATCTCTTGTGATTTTGAGTTATACCGTGATCATATTTATATCATATTCAAGTATCTTTGGCAATCCGGAGGTTTCTTAAGGCAATATGGTGGATTATTATCCGTTTATCATGCTTCACATATTTTTGAACTCCATATCTACAAGTTTCTCTTTGATACGAGAGAATCTCATTCTTTCATCTATGATAGCTTTGCTTAAATGTATGAGTTATCATTGGTTCTTATCAAAATCTTTCCTGTTTTCAACCAGTGATTTGATCAACAAGGTGAACAAGAGTATCTCTTTTTCTTATCTGAAGGGCCAGATAATCTATTCTTCCAATGCATACCTTTCAACACGAATCCTTGCTCTCAATGTTGATCTTTCGAAGAGTGTTGGGGTCAGAAAGTGTTTTCAGCATCTGTTCGTTTCTTTTGCCTCATGAACTTGGTATTCTTATAATATCTTGTTAAATTCGTGGTGGTATATCTTGACGATATTCTCTCCTATTCTATATCAATGGAAGAACATGAAGAACATCTCTTTATCATCCTCTCAAGCTTTGAGAACACCGCCTATGTGCAAGTTCTCAAAGTATGAATTCCGACTTTTCAAAGTCGCCTATCTCAGCCACATCCTTCTACTAAAGGCATTGCTACAATTCTGGAATCATCAAGTCAATTGTTAATTCCATCTACCAAACTTCAACCAACTATGGAGCCTTATCCTCGTTTGACTGCTTTGTTGAAGACTTCCTCAAGATGACTAAATCTTACTCAAGTTCTTTTGGTGTTCCGCTCATCAAGAAACCTTTTGCAACCCTCTCACTTTATCTTCTATCATAAATCTGTTGGATGAAACAAAGATTTCCTAGATCTTTTACAATTCTTCTATTCAAGTTTTGGGGTGCTACCCTTAATCTAACCGTTGAACCTTTTATATATTTATGTGATCTTCATTCTTATATTTCCGATGACTTGCGACTTATGACACGAAATCTTTATCTGCTTGGATCTGACGAAGTGTTTGTATCACATCTTTATTTTCCTACGGAGTTTCATGATTTCTGTTGGTCAACATCTTTAGTCTATTTTGGGGAGTTGGGTTGCATAGTTTTCCTTCATGTGCAAAGTAATGCTTTGAGTGCGAGATGGAGTCATGACCATACCACTACTCTTATCATTCGCTCTTGTACATTGAATTGGTGAATCAATGCGATTTTTTTACTCATTCCATGGAAGTTAGAAGTGGCATCTATCTCTTGATACTTTCACTTTCGTCCTTGTTTTTCGGAGTGTTCTCTCAAAGAACATAATCAATAATCTCTTGGGGTGGTCTCGTCTATTTCAAGATGAAGCAAAATCTTCAATGATCTGGTGGAAGCAAATGCAAAATCTTCTCTGTCCTCTTCATTCTACCGGTGCTTGACATCTTCAAATAAGATGGATGGAAGATATATCAGTTACTCCAAGTTATCAATTCCTTTTTGTTGGTAACGCAAGTTACGGTCGATGCCATCAATCGCAAAATCTATTGCAATAACCTCAGGGTTAAGGTAAGAAACAAGCATCTCTACAATAAACTCTAGATATTCAACATTCAACTTCTTCTCAGGAACCCACCATAAACTAGCATCACCTCCTTCTCTTGAAAATATATCCGCACACCTCAACTGTGTGATCCTTTGGTTTTACCGGTGTAAGAAGAATCAAATTAGAGAATTCCTCAATTCAAATATTTTTTGTTTATATCAAAAACTTAGTTGTCTGAAGGAAATATTGTTTTCCAAACTTCATTTCTTAAATCTAAAGGAAGAAACAATGCTATTTTCATAGTGGTTGATAACTTCTCCAAAGTTGATCTTTTCTTCAGGCGAAACAAACAATCATATTCACGTGCATTTGTTGATCTTTAATCCTAATGACATGTCTTTATTTTATCTCCATGATACATCGTATTTTCAAATTCTTTCAAGAAGTGGTTCTATTATTTTATCGTGTTTCTCGAGAGCACCGGAGCTATGTTCATCCTATCTTTCTCGTTCCACAACAATCCTCCAAGTTCTTCAAGTCCTTTGTTTCAAGAAGAAAAATGCAAGACTCGCAACAAGTCTATGAAGTTTTGCAAGGTGTAGTGGTCGCACCATTCGATTGCTAAATCAAGTTGGGAACATGAGGATCACCTTCGTTCCGAGAACCTGCCTCTCTTTGTGTTTTCTTGTTTTTCCTAGGAATCTCGGGGCGAGATTCTTGTTTAGTGGGGAGAGTTGTAGCATCCCATTTGTCTAACAATTGTACTACTTGCCTATTATATATATTGGAACTTCCTACATGTCATTAATTGCATCATCATTATATCATGCTCATCTCACCATGCCACCTTGCATTTGAGCATCGTATA
The DNA here is from genome assembly GCA_023614405.1 of Avena insularis. Lineage (NCBI taxonomy): Eukaryota > Viridiplantae > Streptophyta > Magnoliopsida > Poales > Poaceae > Avena > Avena insularis. Next base: position 549,474,913 of record CM042690.1, read on the forward strand.
AAACCCTTTTATTTGGTTATTACCCCACATGCATTTATATTTTATTACTTTTATTTGCCTCTTGATATATTGTAGTTGTCTCTTGATATATAGCTTGATGCCCAAGTTGAGTTGTGGGCATATGTTTTCCAACTCCACCACCTTTCTTTGTCACCACCTTATAATTCCACCATCCAACTATATATGAGCAATTGCATTTCTATTTGTATTTAAATCTAGCTCATATGTGTTGGGATGGATCCACTTCTATTTATACATGCTCCCATATGTGATATATGTTTTTTTCACAATATTAAATATGGGGAGCCCCATGGACACCTTTGCATGCTATGTGAGTAGAATACATTTTTTATCTTCCACATGGCTTATAGTTGAATATATGGTCATGTATGAATATATTTTGGCTACATGTTGATCTAGTGGGAAACACACACTAAGTTCGCCATTTATTTTCATTCATGTTTATATACCATCTATGTCATATGGGAAGCAAGCCACCTCCTTTTTGTTATGGCCTTGATTCAAATTTGAATGCATCTCTAAATAAATGAACATGGTATATGAAGTTGTTTTCACAACTAGTATGGTCATTTTTTACATGTGCATGGACCATGCAAAGTTTGTCCATTTTCCTTCTAATGTGGTTTTATTTTTAATTTGGGAGAAGCTTGTGGATTTAAATTCTCACAAGTACAACCAAATATCCCACCTTCTTGTCCATCTTCCATCTTGATATTTGCATTCTTCATCTTAAGCCGCGCTCACTTAACCATCCATGTACCTATTTGGTTTTCACAAAATAGGCCCACATGCTTGCCTATGTGTGTGATTGCATGGCACATGCAATATGGGCACCATCTACTCCTCTCTTTCTTCTATTTGATTTGTTGTTGTTTTGTTTTTCCAAAAGAGTTGGTTATCAAATTTGGACAAATAAAATCAATCTAACTAACCTATCATACCACCTACACTCCACCTAAACCCTACCCTCCCAAGCCATGGCCACCACCCAACCTTACCTTGCCATGTGCTTGGGACTTCTCTCTCTCACCCATCTATCCTTCCTCTTGCTTCCCTTTTTTTTGCAAGGCAATATGGTCCAACCCTCTCCACTCACGAGCTCAGCATCACCAGCAGCATGTTCCTTCCCTGGTCCCCCTCTTCCCTCTTCTAGCTTAAACAGAGAGAGAGAGAGAAAAGATCCTAGTTACCCTACCCTCTCTTACTTTTCCTCTAGGTCAAGAAAGAAAAGAGGAGAGAGCCACCCCCTATGCCCTCCTTATCCACCCAGCTCACCCAAATCGAGATCTAAGATCCCCAGGAAGCCCTCTCCATCTCCTTCATCCTCAAGCAAAACCATGGCCATGCCAAGCCTCCAAACCCAAGACTAGCCTCTGCCTCTTTCTAATCTCGGTGATCTGGTGCACCTCGAGGAGGTCTAGAAGTTTATGGAGTTGTGCCTACTTCCTCTACATCACCCAATACACCTTCACCGCACCGGAGCTCGTTGGAGCTCGCCGGAGTAGCCCCGCCGCCATCGTGAACCGAGAAACAAAAGATGCTGGAACCCGCTTCCTCGTTGATCTACGCCTCCTCGAGCCTACTAGCTGCACCTGATGGCTGCTGGTGAGCATACCACACTCCTAGACATCATCTCCCTTTCCCTCTCGCGTTGCATTGCTGCTGACCTTGTCGCGGTGCGTGCTTGCCATCACGGATGTGCTAGCCATCTTGTTCTATGCCTTTGTTCATGGTCTGCTACCTCCCTCTGTGGTGCTCTCTTTCGAGTCACGCAAGAGGCATTGTTGTAGAGCATGAACCCCTCTTTCATACGAGATAGTCCACAATCAAAACAACCCTCTACAACCCTGGAAAATTTGATCAAAAGATGGATGTCCGACCAAGATATGTTTTGTTCTATCTCTATGTTCATCACAAAACTGCACACGACACAATCCACCACAGCACAAACCAATAAAACCATGGAGTAGATATTGTTGTCCTCTTTAATTAGAGTACTCATATGCCTAATTTTGTTTAGCGAGCATGGAGAAATCCACCCTACAAGAATCAGACATAATCTAGACGAACGCGTTAGAGAGTGCTAGCGTTCGTTCGTCGGAGGTCAACGTCTACAGCCGTGTTATCTAAAATCACAACCCATTTGATAAATGAAGGTTACCCAGCCCAGTTGATCACCGGGTCAAAGTAAACTAGGCTGATGTCGTATATCACGGGATCAAGTCCCAGACGCTCCCTTTTTTCACTTGTTTTTCACTGACATGTGGGTCCACTTGTCAGCCACCCATCAGACATGCGTCCGCACAGCAAGCGCAATCAGCATGTGGCCCACATTTCAGTGGTTGTGGGTAGTTGTGGTTCTGTGTGAAATGCCCGTAGCCACTTTAAAAATTTCAATTTCAAATTCAAACCGGATTTAAAATAAGTAAAAAACAACCAAACTTTGACCAAGTTTTTAAACATGATCTGCAATAAATTTCGAAAAACAGAAAACATGAAGTGTGCTTGTTTTTGAATTATGAATGAACCTGCCCTCTGTTTATTTTTTTCAAATATTTCAAAATAATAAATGATTTCCTAATATTATTAGATGCTTTAAATATGATAAATCATATTTTTTATTGCTAAATCCAAATATGGCAAATAATATTTATTTTCCAATCAGAATAATGCCAGGAATATGAATATGCTATTTAAAATATTTTCTAGGCAATTAAAAAATCCGAATTGATAAATGCCATTAATATGCATTATCTTCATAAATTCACAACTTTAACTCTGTAATTCCAAATTCAATAAATAATATGTCTAAATGATCAGCGCGACAATCCCGTTCTATTTATGCATTCCATGTTATTACCTGAAGAATGTGTCATATAAATATTAAGAAAATAGTAAGGTTTATGGGAGTAAAACATGTCTAAATAATTTATTAAAGTACTTTATTATTATTCTCACACCTCACCCATGCCATGCTATGTTATACCATGCAATTGTGCATCATTCCATCATAGCATACCTTGTTTGCTTATTGTATATATTCATATGATCGTGCACTTTATTTATTATGTCCTTTGTATGTTTATCGTTTATTCTGAACAAACGCCGAGCAAGGGAACTATTAGGAGAACCATGTGTATTACCTGGATCTCGATTAGCCTACTGTTGATCCGACATACAAGCAATTCCCCATGCTTGCATACATATAGTACCTATACTTCTATCTTATTCTTGCATCATTGAGTCACAATTGTATTATATTGGAATCTCAAGTACTACATAGCTTTTACTTCTAATCCCCGCCAAAACTTGTACCTCCATCCTATGAGCCATTACTACAGGAGTTGTTTGAGCCATGCAAGTCGTAGAATTGCATGTGTAGGGTTTGAGCGAGTCTTTGGATAACAAGGTATCTAAACAACTTAAACTATGTAGTAATGGGATAACTAAAGAAAGAGGTACTGGTGGGCAATAGCTGTTATTTGGTTCTTCCATGCTCACTTGTGTCACGTAGGACCCCGAGTACTTGATTCATGCTCCTTGACTATCGCACTATCCGCATGTGGGACCATGAATCCCCTTAGCCTGAGCTTGATTCACACTTTATTTCTTAGGGCCACAAACTAGTTTGGGGGTTAATTACTATCATGTACTTATGCCATGCTTTACTGCTTTATTTACTATTGCGCGTGGAGCGCATGTACTATTTTGGAACGTGGAATGTTTTAGCGGTATCGACAAGCCCAGTCACACTTTCAGATTCCTAGTCGTTTACAGCCATTAACACAAACCTTGGGTCTATCTCGGAGCCGTCCAACTTTGTTGCGGATAACTGATGAGTGCATATTTGCATCATGTTTTACATTATTATTTTACATTGTAGATGTAGCATCTTGGTATTTTATGGCGCTCGCGAGCACATTTTATGTCTGTTTTCACCAGGATCAAGACAGATGATGGATCCAATGGATACAATTCTTGGAGCAGTTGCACTATGGAGAAAAGGAGTCAAAAACAACGTAAATCGCTTATTTGGGAAATATTAATAATACCAAAAAAAACCAGAAGCGAACAAAGGAGGCAGAGAGTTCAACGACCAACTATACGGGCGGAGCAATTTTCCGGCTGTATAGCTGGCGCCGCCTCCGCCTCGTCAAATAGTTTCACCCCGTGTAATTGGTTCAAGGAGACGACATACAGAACACCCAAAAATCACAGAAACCTCACCTTCGGAAGGCATCTGGAGGGGGACCTCATCCACAAGGGATCCATCTTAACCCTGCACAAATCCGGAGGCTAAGGCATCGATCTTCATCATCCACCGCTGCATCACCACCATCTTCATCCATCCCATCTACACCTTGTCTAGATCTTATTGTAATTCCTATACTCGTTGTGGATTTATACAAGTACTATTCATTTATGATTGTTTCCATTACCATTGCTATGGTGTTGATTGCCTCCATGTCTAAGTAGATCTCTAGTTCTTGGGGAGATGGAGAAACCCTAGCATATGACTGAGATGAGATAGAGATTTTTATATTATACATCATTATGTGTACATGTTAATTGTCTTCATCTTGATGTTGGGAGTTGTGCACCTCCTTAATATTTGCCTCCTATGGGGACTCGATGAAGGGGATTACTTGTTGGTAGATGGAGGGATGATAGCACTTACTGTGACTATAAAGTCGTTGTCATTCTTTGTGTACTAACTTGGGGAATCAAGGAGAACTCACAAAGCCATGTCCATGCCACGGGAGAAATCCCTTAATAGCGCAGTAACGCGATGGTGATGGCCAAAAATATATCGAGCTCGTTGGGGAACCTCAAGAGGAAGGTATGATGAGCACAGCAGCAAGTTTTCCCTCAGTTATGAAACCAAGGTTATCGAACCAGTAGGAGCAAGGAAACACCTCCAAGGTGTTGTTTCCAACTTGGAATCCTGCACAACACAACCACAGAACTTTGCCCCCAACTTATAGTGAGGTTGTCAATCTCACCGGTTTTGCTGAAAACAAAGGATTAAACATATTGTGTGGAAGATAGTAAAAGCTTGAAGAAAGTAAACAGAAAGCAGTAAACAGTTGTAGATTGATGGTAAAAGAAAGGACCAGGGTCCATAGTTCACTAGTGGTGGTTCTCCTTAAGATAGATGACATGTTGGGTGAACAAATTACAGTGGGTCAATTGGCAAACATTGAGAAAGCATACATGCATATACTAATCATTTTGACTCCTATGAGATTTGATTGGGCATTACAACATTATACATAGACCGTAATCCAACTTCATCTATGACTAATAATCCACCTTCAGGTTATCATCCAAACCCCCTCTAGTATTAAGTTGCAAGCAACAGATAATTGCATTACGCATTGCATGTAAAGTAAACAATACGATTGTTCTATGAACAAAGGATTGTTGTTTTCTCCCTAGTAGCAACAGACATCTAGTACCTTAGAGATTTCTGTCACTTCCCTAGATTACTAGAGGCATGAACCCACTATCGAGCATAAATACTAACTCTTGGAGTTTCTAGCATCTACTTGGCCAAGATAGATACTAACAACGGAAAGCATGCAAGATCACAAATAACAAAGACATGATAGAATCAATAATAAATCTGAAATAGCATCTCAATATCCATCGGATCCCCACAAAAACAACATGTAGGATTACAAATAGATGATCTTGATCATGAACGGAGCTCACAAGATCTAAACATGGTAGCACAAAGGAGAAGAACCAACCATCTAGCTACTACATGGACCCGTAGTCCAAGGATGAACTACTCACGCATCACACCGAAGGCTTGCATGGTGATGAAGAAGGCCTCCAGGGTGAATTCTCCCCTCCGGCAGGGTGCCAGGAAGAGCTTTAGATCCCTCCCGATCTAGGGATGGAGATGACGGCGGCTACAGACTCTTTCCTGGAATTTTGATTGGGTACTTAGGGTTTCTGTATCGGAGCCATCTTATAGGCGAAAGGGGAGGCCGAGGGGGTGCCCTAGGCGGCCACACCACCCCCTGGCGCGGGCCAGGCCTGGTCGTGCGGCCAGGTGGTGTGGCGGCCCTCTGGCCCCTCTCTGTCTCGTATTCTGGCTCCATGTCCCCCTCAGTGAAAAACTAACTTTGGCTTTTGTCCCGTCCAATTCTAAGAATATTCATTTTTTGACTTTCCTGGAACCAAAAACAGCAGAAAACAGGCAACTGGCACTGTGTCATCTTGTTAATAGGTTAGTCCAAGAAAGTGTATAAAAAGTACTCCAAAGTGTGGACAAAACATAAGAAAGTAGATAAAAACCAAGCATGGAACATCAAAAAATATGGATACGTTAGCAACGTATCAACATCCCCAAGCTTAACTCCTGCTCGTCCTCGAGTAGGTAAGTGATAAAAAGAAAGAATAATTGTTGAGGTGACATGCACCATTATAAACTTGATCAAAGTATTTGTAAAATATTAATAGCTAGGATCATAGTACTTCAACATAGCATGAAAGATAAAGTTCTAGCAATAAGACATAGCAACTATGTTGCAACATGAAAAGGCACAAACAAAAGATTCATGAATAACAATACTTTGCAAGACGTTTGTTTGTTTCACATAAAGAAAACATAGCATAGTGGCATTCAGCTTGTCCCTCATAGAGTAGCAAACATAAATGCATAGGACACCTTCAAAGTTCATAAGAGTGACTAGATACAAATAGTTTAAGAACAAGCAATATCAAAGTTATGCATCAGTCAACAAGTCTTGGGACAATGCACATAGAACTAAGGATGGCCACTATGCTCTCTCAATAGGTGCATAAAGATAGAAGGTGGAGACTCAACATAAAAGTAAAAGAAAGGCCTTCATAGAAGGAAGCAGGGATTTAAGTTTCATAAACAGCTTTCAAAAATTATGGTACGTATTAGCTTTCAGCTCTCATTGCCCCTATCATAAGCATCTTGAAGTGATTAAGGTTAAAGTGAACAAAATATGGAGTATATGCTTGACAAAGTATAAGTTGGAAATCTCATATCCCTTGAATACGAGGGCCGCTCCTCATGCTACTCAGGTTTAGTTACCGGTAAGTTCTGGTCATAGTAAGTACTTGTGTATCATAGAGAACCGCCAACGGGGTACCCCTTGCTCGATGATACGGAATCCCCATATCAAAATGACAAGGAAAGCAGACAACGAGCATCTCAGCAATCTTCTTATTTACCATGGGAAAATGGTGCTTTTTCTCTCTTTCCTATTTTCTCATATCTCTTTTTTTCTCTTTTTCTCAATATCTGACTCTCTTTTTTTATAAGAAGAATGCTTCATAGACAGCTCATTATGGTTATGCTGTAGGTTTCCACCATGATTAGGTATGGATTAGACCAGCAGCCCAGGCGTGTCGCTAACACACATACATAACTCCATGGACTTACAAGCTCCCCTTTCATTTCACACCGACGACATCCATAGACAAAAGAGCATGATATCAACTAGGTACAAAGTACAAGTGCAATGTTGAAAGTGTTCCCCATGATAGCATGGTTCTGCTAATCCCCAACATATAAGTGAAAGCATATATAACATAGATGACACAATGGTTCAAGTTTATTAAGGGCAAGAAAAGTAAAGTGTGCCATCAAGTTCCTGAGAGCTTTAATCACTAGTTTTCTCATAACAAGTTTAATTTGGAAGGTAGATAAAAACATGAATATACTTGGAATAGCAAATGCTAATAGGTAGGTATGGTGGACTCTTTGGAATAACTTGATTTTAGGAGTTGGATGCATGAGTGGAACACATACTTGGTTACGGAGGCTAGCAAAAGACTGGGAGCGACCAACTAAGAGAGCAATAATGGTCATAATCATGCAGAGCGACAAAACATCATTAATCAAAGCATAAAGTGATACTACAAGTCAAAAAATAAAGGATCATAAAGGCTATGGTGACTTGGGATAGTCATAACATGGTGTGAGCATGCGCCAAGTCAGCCCAAATAAAGCATCAAAGGAGAATACCACAATACTATGCTTTAATATGCTAAAACAACGCATGATTCTTCCAAGGCACATTAAGAAATCTCAATTGTTTATAACATGTCATGCTACAGCAACGATCACTAAGCATAAATCCAAAACAATATCAAGCATGGAATGACAAAGCATGGGCCATAGTCAAAAACAAGCTCTCTTTACCACTTAAGCATGAACTTTCCTATTCTTTTCCAATCCAAACCAAACTATTTGAAAACCAATGTATGAAATAGGGGGTCCAACCAATTTATTCAAGCAAACGAAAATCAAAAACAAAAAACAAAGACGCTCCAAGAACAACACAACTATGCATGAAACAATAAAAATGAAGTGTTTAGAAGAAACCTGGGATTTTTATTGATGAAGAAGGGGATGCCTTGGGCATCCCCAAGCTTTGACGCTTGTACTTCTTGGATAATTCTTGGGGTGACACGGGGTGGAATCCCCAAGCTTGAGCTTTAGTCCATTCTTCATCTCATTACATCATTCTCTCCATACACCTGAAATTTTTCCTTCATACAAAACTTCACACAATCTTTATTAGCAACATTAGTGCACTCAAGATAATAAGTCTTTAGGTTCAGTTTCAACACCAATAAAACTTCCATTAAAACACAAGCTACTGAAGCACTTCCCTCAAAAATCTCAATTCCCGAAAGAGAACTCAAAAAGGAACCAACAAGAAGCCAATGCAAATAATGGCAGAAATCTGCCATAACAGACCAGCAGGTAAAAACCAATTTTTCCGAAGACCTTATGTTGATCAAATCGAAAAGTGTTGAACTAACTAAAGTTAGATAACAACCTGGGTCAGAAGCACAAAAATTCACGCCTCAAAACGACGTACGGAGATTTTACATGAATTTTTATGGTAAAGCACAAAAATCTGTTTCGGGACAGCAACTTTCCCAAGCATTACTTCTCTCTCATTAGAGGTTACTCTTGGCACAAACAGCAAATAAAAAGGGTAAGGAGCGGTTATTACAGAGGTAATAACTTCCAAGACTCATTTAAAACTTTTGGGTTATCTCCCAATAAGTATTTTTCTTTAACGCCTTTAAGTTAGGCATTAGAAGCAAGAGAAAGAATCAAGTGTTCTCAAATGAAGAAGCATTAAGAGTAATACCAGAAATATCTTCCACAAGGCAAGTTATCTCATCCAAATAAGTTCTAGAGGATCCTCTCTCAATGCTTTTGGGTTCACTACTTTCATCAAACGGGTTTTCACGAACAATCCAATCAAGATTCTTTTCTATGGCTTCATGCATTGCTACAAGTTTGAAAGGTATTGGTATCTTAATTTCCTCCCCATTAGGTTAGGTTTTGTTCATCTTTTCTCGTGTACAAACAAAATCTACACATGAGCCTAGCATATTAAAACGTTCAAAGACTTTTCTAGCTTCCTTGGCAACATCATAGAATTCTTTAAGCAAAGTTTCTAGAATAAAATCTCTCTTTTCAGGGTCATCAACTTCTTTAAGTTTAAGAAACATTACTTGCATTAAGGGGTTAAGGTTAACTAACCTAGCTTCCAACATGTGAACCAAAGAAGTTGCATCAATTTCATAATTTGGAGCAAGTTTTGTAAGGGATCTATCCTCAGTATCATCATGCTTACTAACATGATTAAAGAATTCTTCAATATTATGTTTTCCAATTATAGACCCACTACCTATTGAAAGGTCTTTCAAAGTGAATTTAGGGATCAACATGGTGAGCTAAGAAAGAGGTAACAACTATAGAAAGACTTAATTTTTGTGTGTTTTTAATAAAGAAAGCAAACTAGTACAACTAATTTTTTTGTGTTTTTCATAAAGAAACAAGCAAATAAAGCAGAAATAAACTAAGCAAAACAAAAACAACAAAGTAAAGAGATTGGTTATGAGGGACTCCCCTTGTGAAGATGTCCTTGACTCCCCGGCAATGGTGCCAGAAAAGTAGCTTGATGGCCCAAAATATATTGAGCTCGTTGGGGAACCCCAAGAGGAAGGTATGATGAGCACAGCAGCAAGTTTTCCCTCAGTTATGAAACCAAGGTCATCGAACCAGTAGGAGCAAGGAAACACCTCCAATGTGTTGTTGCCAACTTGGAATCCTGCACAACACAACCATAGAACTTTGCCCCCAACTTACAGTGAGGTTGTCAATCTCGCTGGTTTTGCTGAAAACAAACGATTAAATGTATTGTGTGGAAGATAGTAAAAGATTGAAGAAAGTAAACAGAAAGCAGTAAACAGTTGTAGATTGATGGTAAAAGAAAGGACCGGGGTCCATCGTTCACTAGTGGTGGTTCTCCTTAAGATAGATGACATGTTGGGTGAACAAATTACAGCGGGGCAATTGACAAACATCGAGAAAGCATACATGCATATACTAATCATCTTGACTCCTATGAAATTTGATTGGGCATTACAACATTATACATAGACCATAATCCAACTGCATCTATGACTAATAATCCACCTTCAGGTTATCATCCGAACCCCCTCCAGTATTAAGTTGCAAGCAACAGATAATTGCATTACGCATTGCGTGTAAAGTAAGCAATACGATTGTTCTATGAACAAAGGATTGATGTTTTCTCCCTAGTAGCAACAGCACATCTAGTACCTTAGAGATTTCTGTCACTTCCCCAGATTACTAGAGGCATGAACCCACTATCAAGCATAAATACTAACTCTTGGAGTTGCTAGCATCTACTTGGCCAAGATAGCTACTAACAGCGGAAAGCATGCAAGATCACAAATAACAAAGACATGATAGAATCAATAATCAATCTGAAATAGCATCTCAATATCCATCGGGTCCCCGCAAACACAACATGTAGGATTACAAATAGATGATCTTGATCATGAACGGAGCTCACAAGATCTAAACATGGTAGCACAAAGGAGAAGAACCAGCCATCTAGCTACTACATGGACCCGTAGTCCAAGGATGAACTACTCACACATCACACCGGCGGCTTGCATGGTGATGAAGAAGGCCTCCAGAGTGAATTCTCCCCTCCGGCAGGGTGCCGGGAAGAGCTTCAGATCCCTCCCGATCTAGGGATGGAGATGACGGCGGCTACAGACTCTTTCGTGGAATTTTGATCGGGTACTTAGGGTTTCTGTATCGGAGGCTTCTTATAGGCGAAAGGAGAGGCCGAGGGGGTGCCCTAGGCGGCCACACCACCCCCTGGTGCGAGCCAGGCCTGGCCGCGTGGCCAGGTAGTGTGGTGGCCCTCTGGCCCCTCTTCGTCTCGTATTCTGGCTCCGTGTCCCCCTTGGTGAAAAACTGACTTTGGCTTTTGTCCCGTCCAATTCCGAGAATATTCATTTTCTGACTTTCCTGGAACCAAAAATAGCAGAAAACAGGCAACTGGCACGGTGGCATCTTGTTAATAGGTTAGTCCAAGAAAGTGTATAAAAAGTACTCCAAAGTGTGGACAAAACATAAGAAATTAGATAAAAACCAAGCATGGAACATCAAAAATTATGGATACGTTAGCAACGTATCAGATGGTTGTCGGTTTTGTCTGTTGTGGTTATGAGGATGATGCATGCAGCGGTTGCTGGCTATTCGTCCATATATGGAGCTCCTCCCACATACATACACATTATGAGAATATTCGTTATAATACTCTCGATTCTTAGTCTAAATTGCTAGCGGTGGATCCACTTATCCCTGAGAACTCCTTTTCCCTATTATAGTTCCAAAGTTTTATTACACACGTGATTCTTACTTTCTGCATTAAGTTTTGATTTACTTTAAATCACCTTGTTCAACCAAAACCCAAAAACAACTCTAATTTTCTTGCATCTTAAAGTTATTCCTTAAGTACTCTATTTAGTTATAGTTAAAAGCATTTTAGTCTTTTGCCTACTGCTCCATGTGGGATCGATATCTTTATTTTGAAACTAGCTACAAACGATTTGTGCACTTGCAGTCGTCAAGCTATTTTCTGGCGCCATTTCCAGGGAGCTTAGCGCTATAAGTCATTTTACTTTTAGTTATTTACTTTTGTTGTACTAATTTTCACTTGAGTTGGAGGACCACAACAATCGACAATACTCAGCATTTAAACCAGCTTGAGGCAGTAAGGAAAATGGGTTCGCCCATGGATGCTTTTATAACTGTCAACAAAAGCATAAATCCGGATGGAGTCAAGATCCATCCTTTATTATTTGAGTTATTACATTCTAAGAAATTTGCAAGAACCAATGAAGAAAGTCCATATGGACACTTACAATTCTTTGAAGATATTCTTCGTTCCTTTATTTTCAAAGACTGTAATCTTGATATGTTTAAAACCCAGTTGTTTAGACAAACTCTCTCTAATAATGTTTGAGACTGGTACAGATCTTTTTGTGCAGAAGCACCAAGGACTTGGGAGGAATTGACAACCAAGTTCCTATCAAAATATTATTCTGAAAGCAAAGTTCACAGGATGAGAGGTATTATTATTAGTTCAAAAATAATCCTAGTGAGGGCTTATATGAAGGATATCTAAGGTATAAAAGCTACTTAGATAATTTCCCTCATCATTGTTTACCTGATTGGTTAATCACCCATACCTTTTATGGAGGGCTAAGTATTGAAAATAGAACGAATCTAGATATTGCTTCTAATGGCAGTTTTCTATCTTATACCTATGATGAGGCTTGGAATCTAATAATAAAAATGAAAGAAGCAACTGAAAATTTTAAAGATAAGGAAAATACTTCAAATAGTTTTTTCTGAATATGCTTGCATTAATGATTTCCTTGCAGATGAGAGGATAGATACAATGATTAAAACCCTCGGTATTGATTCTTACTCAGTAAAGAAAATTATTGAGAATTATGCAGGGCATTTGTAGGTACCTACAGAATGGGAACCTCGTAAACCCCTCGAAGAAAAGAAGCGTGCAAGAGCACTAATGGAAGAGTTCTCCTCGATACCTATACAGGGGATCTTTGAAAAAATACAAAGATAGGAACAACAAACGAAGAAGAGACCCAAGAAACCAGAAAGGAATTCCGAAGCTACAAATAAAAATAATGTAATAGTGAAGTATCTTATGGAAGCACGAATAGTGGAATATGAAGTGGTTATGTTAGACCTTGAAACCTCAGAATTCATCAAAGGTAAGGTTCGAGGTAATGAAACTTCTAAACCTATGACCCCTATATATTGTGGAGAAACTTTCTTATATGGAATTTGTGAACCAATATCCACTATAAATATTATGCCTTCATCACTTTATGAGGAACTCTGCTACAATATAAATAGTCCAGATGTGGAACCGGTTGACACTATTATCAAATTGTCTAATAGAAATAATATAAAACCAGAAGGAGTAATCAGAAATAACTATGTCTTTATCGGCTCAGTCATGTACCCCCTTGATTTTCATATAGTTGATATACCTCGAGATTCTTTTTGTCCTATTATTTTGGGCAGGCCTTTTGTTTCCATCACCAAAGCTCGAGTAGATAATCAGAAGGAAACTATTTCACTCAAGTTTGGAGAATAGGAAATGACATTCCACTTCGCCAAACTAAAAAAGAGGCCATATGAAGTGGAGGATATCAAGGAAGAAAAGACGATTGTCGAATTAGCAGCAATCCATTTCAGTACTCCATAGGATGAATTAGAAAGAAGCTTGATTAATTGGGAAGAAGCACCAGATGATGAGAAGAAATAAGACATGGATGATTACCTTGATTCAATTCCGGAAGCACAAAATCCACATGATTATGAAGAATTGGTAAGAACAGGAGAAGAAGAACCTCCACCAATAGAATTGAAAAAACTTCCAGACAATATGAGGTATGAGTTTTTAGATAATGAAAATAAATGTCCTGTTATTATTAGCAAGAATCTATCAGCAAATGAAACAAATAAACTCATTTCAGTTTTGGTTAAGCATCGGGAAGCCTTTGGATATACATTAAGTGATATTAAAGGAATATATCCATCTATTGTAACGCATAAGATTACCATGCTTGATGATGTTGAACCCGTAGTAGATACGCAAAGAAGGCTTAATCCTACGATGAAGGAAGTAGTAAGAAAATAAGTTATACGCTTACTTGATGCTTGCATAATATATCCTATTTCTGACAGTAAATGGGTTAGCCCAGCTCATTGCATACCAAGACAAGGTGGTTTTGATGCTGCTATGAATGAGGATGGTGAGCTAGTTCCTGTTAGACCAATTGTAGGATACCGTATGTGCATTGATTTTAGGAAGCTAAACCATGAGGCACAGAAAAATCATAAGCCTATACCATTCATGGATAAAATTTTAGAAAGACTTAGTAATAATTCCTACTTTTGTTTTCTTGACGGTTATTCTGGATACTCTCAAATTGCCATACAACTGGAAGATCAAGAGAAAACAACCTTCACTTGTCCTTATGGCACATATGCTTATAGATTAATTCCATTTGGCTTATGTAATGCAGCAGCAACTTTTCAGGAATGTGTTCTAAAGATTTTTGATGATTTTGTTGAGAAGACTATGGAAGTTCTAACAAATGATTTTGTCATTTGTGGAACAACTTTTGATAATTGCCTCTATAATCTGACCAAAGTCTTGCAGAGATGCAGGCAATCAAACTTGGTTTTGAATTGGGAACATGTTGTTTCATGGAGAGAGAGAGAAGGTAAAGTTTTCAGGCACAAAGTTTCTAAGAAGGGAATATAAATAGATAAAACTAATATAAATGCAATAGAAAATCTCCCCATACCTCAGACATTAAAAACTTAAAAAATAATCTGGGACATGGAGGTTTTTATAAGCGGTTTATAAAACATTTTGCCAAGCTAGATATGCCTCTCATCAATCTTCTTGATAAAGAAACTCCATTCTATTTAGATCATGACTGCATTGCAACTTTTGAGAACCTTAAGGATAAACTAGTTTCAGCACCTATCATGCAATCTCCAAAGTGGGATGAACCATTTGAAATTATGTGTGATGCTAGTGATTATGCCTTGGGGGCTGTTTTGGGTCAGCAAGATGGAAAGAATTTGAATGTAATTTATTACGCTAGTTGACGAGGGTTTAACTCGTCAATGCCCATTGTTATGGACTTGGGTTTTGGAGAAGGGGGAGCGCTGGAGGCATCAGTCAGCTAGCAAACAAGCACACAGGGACGCAAGTTTTACCCAGGTTAAGGCCTCGTAGAGGTCCCTACTCCTGCTTGTCTGCTCTTGGAATTAACGAAGGAATCGAAGATTACAGGGGCGCAGGTGTAATCTGGCAAGAGTTGTGGAAACTAGGGTGGTGATTGTCCTCCTCGCCGCCCCCTCCTAGCCTTTATATAGATATGCTAGGTCTCGAGTAGCAGGTCGAGTCGGTTACAGATTAGGGTTTTTCCCTTTGAACTTTCTATCTTAAGCTTCTTCTTGTCTTGCAAGCAATCAAGAATCCGTGGGCCACTTGAATTCTCCACTAGGCCTTGGCAACACCGTGGGCTTCTGTTGTATCTGGACTGTATATACCAAGCTCGAGTACCTGTAGGGTATACCCCTGTCACTAGTAGACCTCTTAATAAGATTTAGAAACATTATGCTACTACAGAAAAAGAATTTCTAGCCATAATTTTTGCTTGTGACAAATTTAGATCTTACATAATAAATTCTAAGGTAATAATTCATACGGATCACCAAGCTTTGCGTCACCTCCTTGTAAAAAAGGATGCTAAGCCCAAGTTGATTAGGTGGGTTTTATTACTACAATAATACGATTTGCAAATAGTAGATAGGAGGGGTAAGGATAATCCTGTAGCAGATCATCTCTCTAGGATGGAGGGAATAATTAATGACCCTGTACCTATTAATGAATCATTTCCGGGAGAATATTTAGCAAAAGTAGAAATTGCTCATCCATGGTATGCAGATTATGCTAACTATCTAGCAATGAAATTTATACCTCCCGGTATGTCAAGAAATCAAGGAATGAAATTCTTTAATGATCTTAAATATTATTTTTGGTATGATCCGTATCTATATCGTCATGGACTTGACGGAATGATTCGGAAGTGTGTGCCTAATCACGAAATGAATGCGATATTGAAGGTGTGTCGTGATAGTCCATATGGAGGGCATCATGTAGGTAAAAGAACTGTTGCAAAGGTACTTCGATCCGGATTCTACTGGCCCACCTTACTCAAGGATGCACACAGGTATGTGGAATACTGCGATGCTTGCCAAAGAAGAGGTAATATAGGTAGGAGACAGGAAATGGCAATGAATTATAGTCTCATAATTGAACCCTTTGATGTATGGGGAATGGATTACATGGGACCATTTATAGATTCAAATGGTTATACTCATATTCTTGTTGTTTTTGACTATGTTACTAAGTGGGTTGAAGCTATCCCAACAAATCATGTAGATGCAGCTACCTCACTGAAGATGATCAAGGATGTCATATTCCCAAGGTTTGGAGTGCCTAGATTTTTAATTACTGACGGTGGTTCTCATTTTATGAAAGGGCCTTTCAGGAAAATCCTCAACAAGTATGGAGTAACTCACCGTGTTGCTTCACCATATCATCCCCAAACAAGTGGTCAAGTGGAACTCTCTAATAGAGAACTGAAGACCATACTCGAGAAGACGATGGACAAATCGAGAAAATATTGGTCATACAAGTTAAATGAAACTTTATGGGCATACCATACTGCGTTCAAAAATCCAATTAGTATGACGCCTTGTAAAATGGTCTACGGTAAGGCATGCCATTTACCTTTAGAACTAGAACACCAAGCTTTTTGGGCAATCAAGAAACTAAATTATGATCTCAAAGCAGCAGGGGAAAAGTGGTTATTAGATATGCATGCTTTAGATGATTTTAGAAGTGAAGCCTATGAGAATGCTAGGTTGTTTAAGGAAAAAGTTAAAAGATGGCATGATAGAAAAATAGCGAATAAAACTTTTAAAAGTGGAGACAAAGTGTTACTCTATAATTCTCGTCGTAAGTTGTTTCCACGAAAACTCAGATCAAAATGGGAAGGTCCATATGTAGTTGAAGAAGCCTAACCGTCAGGAGCAGTGAAGCTCCAAGGAAAAACACCCTCTCTTGCATGGGTGGTAAATGGACAACGCTTGAAGCATTATCGGGTGAAATAAGATATAAGTGCAATCACCATAGAATTGAGCACCCCCGAAGAAGTGATAAAGCAAAGATATACGAAGAACGGCAAGTACAAGAAGAATGGACTCAAGACGGAATGAGCGGTACTATGGTCAAGCTATTGACCATAAAAGAGCGCTTCATGGGAGGCAGCCCATGTGAAATAAAGGTTTGAGTAAGTTTTTAAATTTTCAGCTAAAGTCTAGTTTTAGTATTGTGCTAAAAGATAAAAAATTCATGCTCTAGCAAAGAAGAAGGAAGATTGATGATGCCAAAATTGGTCGAAAATTTAAGGTGATATTTCTCTGTCAAAACTCGATATTTCGTTAAGTTTCAGATTAATAAAGAATTCTTGGAGAGACAGGAAATTTTTGGTGGACACAGAAGGTTTAACGACCAACTATATGGCGGGAATAAAAAATTTAGCCGTATAGTTTCGGTCGTATAGTTGTTGCGACATCAACACTTCTATCCACGGAAGATACTGAGAGTTTAACGACCAACTATACAGCCGGAACGAAAAATTCTGCATGTATAGTTGCGGTCGTATAGTTGTCAATGCCTTTGACAAAATAATTTCTGGGGTACTAAGAGTTTAACGACCAACTATACGGCCGGAATTAAAAATTCCGCCCGTATAGTCGCGGTTGTATAGTTGTCGACCCCTCTCCAAAAAAATTATCTAAGATACAGAGAGTTTAACGACCAACTATACGGCCGGAATTAAAAAAAATCCGCCCATATAGGTTCGGCTGTATAGTTGAGTTCCACCATAGATCTAATCTATAGTCGGTTCATAACTATACGGCGGGAACTATACGAGTTGCGCCTGTATAGTTGCTCGTTACGCAAGGCGGCTAGGGTTTTTGACCCCTCCTTTTAAAGTTGATCGCATCTAACCTTTTTCATTAAGTTTTTGCAGAGCTACAGCCTCTAGCCTCGAAAGATCTTCGTCATCCTTATACAGGTCCCTTTAACAACATCCGCATAGCAAAGCCATGCAGCCCTTCCACGTCAACAATATCTGGAAGAAGAAGAAAGAAGAGAAGCCCGTGAAGAGGATTGAAGAAGCAGAACCAAAGGGATCATCGTCATCATCCGGCTCGAAGATCAAGCCTCTCCCAAATTGGGAGGACATGTTCCCGTGAAGGATGGAGATGATGAGACAAGCTGAGCGGGGAAGGAACAAGGATGAGTACCTCCCTAATCCTTATCTTTACAACATAGGATCCTATTATAAACCTCCTCTTAGTCCATCACCTCTTAAACCTAAGAAGGTGCGGCAAGATGAGATTCATGATAAGATTTATGAACTGGAAAAGGCTTCTAAGGCATGTGTTGAAACAATTAGAGAAGGGATTGACTCCTACTAGATGATGAGAAAGACCTTGACAAAAAGGTCGATGACATCGATGGTAGAGTTGGTTTCTTAATTAAAACTGTCTTTGAGTTCACAGATGAGAAGAAATTCCTCAAGAGAAAAATGTTGAAGCTCCAATACGATATGGCCGAGCTCAGCATTCGCTTTGCAAGCATGGTTAAAGAGGGAAATGTGAAAGAGGAAGGCGACGCTCTTTCTACCCAGGAGGAAGAATAGGTACCAGCAAGGAGTTAATTAATCCCACATGGCTTGATTCCAAGCTTGGGGAGATCTTTAAAAACCTTGTAATCTTTCTTACAAGTATTATACTATCGTTTTCGCATTAGTTCAAACTACAAATAAAGTTTACATCATTAGGACTCCCTTCAGGAATAGTCAATCCCTTCTATGAAATTCTGAGTATATTATATATGGAGCAATTTTGAGTTCGTGTTTCTTTTTATTGATATACGAATGGCTTGAGTATGATTTTACTTGCACTTGATGATAGCAATAGGAGTCTTCCACACCATTGGTATTAATATAACACTTAAGAGATAATTTAGTCAATATGTTGTAAGTCTACGGTTTGATTTACAAAGAACAATTATCTACACAGTTAAGTTGAAGAAGAAACCTTGAACAAAGGAAAATAAAAATGCTATCAAAATAGAGTGGGAACAAGTCGAGGTAGAATCTTCAAGTCATAAGAATGCTTCATATACAATTGGAATTTGGTAATTGAGATCGTTAAACTTTGAATTCCTACATGAAGTGGAATGTATGGCTAGCTCCTTTGCACAGCACTTAAACAAAAGTGTGAGCACATATATATACAAAAAAAGAAAAAGAAGAATAAAAAGAGCGAGTGTGCAAAGATCAAGTATGCATATACCACTGAGTTGTAGTATGACAAAGAGATACTTTTGAGATTCTGAATCTCGAGTGAATACGTTGATCCTAAAATACTTGGGACTACCTCGTTAACTCATTCGGTTGAACCGGATTCTTTTACATTATGTTGAGATTCATCTTTTATAAACTATTGATCACTAAGGTGTGGAAGCCTTCTAAATACTATTCCCATAGTTCGAGTAAGGTACTATTCATGAACTTATTCCTATATATCGTATATGATAAACACATGCTGCAATTGCCTCATTTATTTTATCGACTCAGCTTCATGAATATGAGGATCACATTCATTAAGCTAGAACTTGCTCAGGGCGAGCAAGAGTCTAAGCTTGGGGAAGTTGATGAGTGCATATTTGCATCATGTTTTACATTATTATTTTACATTGTAGATGTAGGATCTTGGTATTTTACGGTGCTCACGTGCATATTTTATGTCTGTTTTCACCAGGATCAGGACAGATGATGGATCCAATGGATACAATTCTTGGAGCAGTTGCACTATGGAGAAAAGGAGTCAAAAACAATGTAAATCGCTTATTTGGGGAATATTAATAATACTAGAATAAAACCAGAAGCGAACAAAGGAGGCAAAGAGTTCAACGACCAACTATACGGGCGGAGCAATTTTTCTGGCCGTATAGCTGGCGCCGCCTCTTCCTCGTCAAATAGTTTCACCCCGTGCAATTGGTTCAGGGAGATGACATACAAAACACCCAGAAATCACAGAATCCTCACCTCTAGAAGGCATCTGGAGGGGGAACTCATCCACAAGGGATCCATCTTCGCCCTGCGCAGATCCGGGAGGCTAAGGCATCGATCTTCATCATTCACCACTGCATCACCACCATCTCCATCCATCCCATCTACACCATGTCTAGATCTTGTTTTAATTCCTATACTCGTTGTGGATTTACCCAAGTACTATTCGTTTATGATTGTTTCCATTACCATTGCTATGATGTTGATTGCCTCCATGTCTGAGTAGATCTCTAGTTCTTGGGGAGATGGAGAAACCCTAGCATATGACTGAGATGAGATAGAGATTATTATATTATACATCATTATGTGTACGTGTTAATTGTCTTCACTTAATGTTGGGAGTTGTGCACCTCCTTAATATTTGCCTCCTATGTGGACTCGATGAAGGGGATTACTTGTTGGTAGACGGAGGGATGATAGCACTTACTGTGACTATAAAGTCGTTGTCATTCTTTACGTACTAACTTGGGAATCAAGGAGAACTCACAAAGCCATGTCCATGCCACGGGAGAAATCCCTTAATAGCGCAGTAACGTGATGGTTGTCGGTTATTATTTGTTGTGGTTATGAGGATGATGTGTGCAGCGGTTGTTGGCTATTCATCCATATATGGAGCTCCTCCCACATACATATATATTATGAGAATATTCGTTATAATACTCTCGATTACTTAGTCTAAATTGCTAGCGGTGGATCCACTTATCCCTGAGAACACCTTTTCCCTATTATAGTTCTAAAGTTCTATTACACACGTGATTCTTACTTTCTGCATTAAGTTTTGCTTTACTTTAAATCACCTTGTTCAACCAAAACCCAAAAACAACTCTACTTTTCTTGCATCTTAAAGTTATTCCTTAAGTACTATGTTTAGTTATAGTTAAAGGCATTTTAGTCTTTTGCCTACTGCTCCATGTGGGATCGATATATTTATTTCGAAACTAGCTACAAACGATCTGTGCACTTGCAGTCATCAGTAGCTTAGTGGGGTGGCTCCCTAAAATAATTTATGAATCCTGTGAATGCTTTGTCGTGAGGCCTCGTTGCATTTTATTTGGTTTTTCCCGAGGTTTATCGTGCGTGTGTTGCTATTTGTTTATCCATGCAGGGTAAATCTTTCTAAAAATTGTGTATGCGGTTATGGACGACTTGGAGCACAGTTTCTCGATCATAGATAACTATAACTAAAGTATTGTGTTTAATTTGACTAAAGCATGACTAGTAAATAGTGCAACACTCATCGAATGGTTATTAAAATTGCCAACGGATAGGATGTTCTTCCGCCTTCTTGTCGGTAAGCGAGAAGGAGGGTGCGTGATGTTTATTTATGTTACTTATATCACTGTTGTTACTAATTAATGAGCGTCCATCCATCTTTGGTTGGGCGGATGTTGTAGCGTATCTTTATAGAACTGTTTAGATATTATTTTTCGCTGCAATTGCGTCACCCCCAGGTTGTTCCCTTTAGATGCATTAAGCCTTGATGAGTACCCCTAGGGTCTCACACGATAAATATTTGATTTAGATGGACAAGTTTACTCACAAGAAGGTTACTGGGTTAAGGAGACTGATGATGGTGGCAATGACTGTCAGGTGTAGAGATTCCGGGGATGGAGATCCGTGAGATCTGTGGGTGGGATGTGCTTATCTCGGAGGCATCTTATGCCAATTTGTTTCTTGTCCATACTCGGATCTTGTTTTCTGCTTCCGCTTGATACTCTGATATGTGATGTATGAGGATGTATCCTAAACTATTATCTCTATCTAGGATATTTGTATCTTTCCGTATGGCGTTGAATATTTTTGTTTCTATTGTTTTAGATGGTTTGTCTTTGATGTACATTGTATGACGCTGGCATACACCCTTCTGTTTGTCTTGATCACATACATGTCGAATATGTCGCTCTCTCTTGTCACGAAGTTCTTGAAAGTGGATAGGGTGGTTGGCTAGTACCGTGCCCTGCTCCGCTTCTACGGGCCTACACGTGGCTGGCCTTGGGCCTCCGCGGTAGAATCCCTTATCCACTTTTGGGTTCATCCTAGCTTGTTGCTTAGAGCGTAGGGTCCAAGGTATTACAGGATTCCTCCGACCTTTGAACACAGCGAGCCAGATTGAAGACGGTGATGACGCCAACAAAGTGTGACCTCCACTTCTCTAACACTTGGGGAAGCCAAGCGTATCTGCGGGGTTCTTCAACCACTATATCCTGCATAGGGGCGGTTTGGGTGGGCCTTTCGATCTAAGCCGAGAAACTCCAAAGAGAGATCCGAGCCCGATCCTTCCATGAACGTGTCCTTCCTATAGGCGGTTTGTGTGGGTCTTGATGCGTGTCCGGCTTCTTGGGAGCTTGATTCTGATCTGGTTTCACCAATGAAGAGGTGGATGTCCCCGATTGGAACAATGGAGCAGCGTGTGGGGTTTGTGTTCCTAGGATCGAGAACTAATCTAGGGGACGATCGGAATGGAAAAGAGAACACGCCCAATGGACATAGTGTCGCTGATTCTCGTAAAGATCTTGGACCTCGCGTGATGTAGAGCTCGAAGCGCCTCTTGCCCCACGGTGGGCGCCAACTTTCGTGGTATTGCCGACGAGTTTGCCATGGAGGGGTCCTCATAGAGCGTGTTTAGAGAGGTGGGGAAGGCAGTGAGTTGACGGATACGAGGTAACACAGCTTACCCAGGTTCGAGTCCCACAACGGTGGCAGAACCCTACTCCTGCTATAAATCACTATAATGGCAATACGCCGAGTTACAAAGATCGGTTTGTTGTGTGAGGTGTTATGAATCGTGCCCTAAAGACTCCCACAGGTCTGGCTTATAAAGGTGCCAGAACCTAGGGTTACAGGGAAACAACCTTGCCGGACAGGTTATAGAGTCCTACACTAATACTAACTAGTCTTTGTGTCTTGTACTCCAAGGCTTCGGCTTGGTCGATAACTTCATCGTAGCCTTCCTTCTTTCGACATGGGTCTCCCTTCTAGATCCATATAACTGGGCCTCCCAGCAGTCCATAGGCCTTGTTACCAACTATGGGCCACCCGGGTTAGCCATATTAGAGACGTGCTATGGTGATACCCATTTAGCATATCCCCAACATCGACCGCAACCGTCTCTGTCGAGGTCATTCCCATGATCTCAGTTTGCTTGGAGGCAGGCAACTTCAACCTCTAAAAGGGCATCCTTCTCCCCAATCTCTCTAATGCCGGTCTCCATCTTCACCTTAATGAAACTGTTGCGGTGCCCAAGAATACCATCACGGAGGGAGAAGGCGACAATGCCGTCATTATGGTCAACCCGGAGTACGCTTGCTGGTGGTCTCGGAACCAGCGGGTCGTCGGACTCCTCCTCGACTCCATGGATCCCAATATCGCCAATCAGCTCCTTAGTTGCAAAACCGTTGTTGCGGTGTGGAACAGTGTCCATGCCCTATATGGCGCTTAGAGTCACGCCAATGTCCGCCACATCCGCTGTCAGCTGACGTCTATGCGGAAGGGAGATGTCTCCACTGCCACATACATGCATAAGATGAAGTCCTTTGCAGATGCCATGGCCACCTCCAGAGCTCCCGTATCCGACGACGAACTCATCGAATATATCATCATTAGGCTCAACTCTGCGTACAACTCCATCGCCGCGTCGCTTACCATCGGCAACGAGTCAATCTCCTACTCCGACTTCTACTCGCATATCCTATCCTTCGAGGCTCTCCAAGCGCAACAGGCGCATGCCAAGGGATGGTCGTCCTCGGTAAACGCAGCAATGCGTCCTAACCCCGCCTACCAAGGCATCGGATCCTCCTACCTCCCTTACGACAATGATGGCCAGCAAGGGTAGGCCTGCAACAGCAGGAACGGTGGCTACGGCCGCAACAACATCGGATGAGTTTGCTGCTTTGTGGCAGACTAGCACATGAACCCTGGTTCCTCGACCACCTGGCGTCAATATCGTTGGCAGCAAGTGGATCTTCAAAACCAAGCACCGTCCTGATGGGTCTATCGACAAGCACAAAGCATGGTTAGTAGCTCGTGGTTTTACTCAGCAACATGGGATTGACTATGGTGATACTTTCAGTCCAGTTGTGAAGCCAGCCATAGTTCTCCTGGTACTGTCTCTCGCAGTCTCTCGCGGCTGGAGTCTTTGACAGGTTGATGTTAGCAATTCTTTCTTGCATGGGTTCCTGGTTGAGGATGTCTACATGCAACAACTGCCATGCTTTGAAGATGTGAGGTATCCTTCTCATGTCTGTAGGCTTCAGCGGTCTATTTATGGTCTGAAACAGTCTCCATGGGCTTGGTATGCGTGACTGAGTCAGCTTCTCCATCAACTTGGGTTTGTTTCCTCTAAGGATGATACGTCGCTCTTCATTTTCTCACGTGATGGGGTGGGGATATTCATGCTCGTCTATGTAGATGATATTGTCATTGGTGGCTCTACTCAGGAGGTTGTGGATCATCTGGTTCGTTCTCTCTCTAACAGTTTTCCTATTAAGGACTTAGGACGACTGGAGTACTTCCTTGGATTGGAGGCATCATACAATTCAGGGGGATGACGTTGACTCAACGGAAGTATGCTCTTGATCTTCTACATTGAGTCAACATGGAGAATAGTAATCCTGCCACCACTCCTCTTGCAGTGTCTGAGGCATTGGCTCGGGATTCAGGCACACTGCTTAGTGCAGATGATTCATTCCGGTATCACGGTGTTGTCGGCATATTTCTTTTGCAGTAAACAAGGTATGCTAGTTTCTGTCACAACTCACTAATGTACACTAGGAGTCGGTGAAGCGAATTCTGCGATATGTCAAAGGAACATTGCATACTGGCTTGAGTATTCGCAAGTCGTCATCATTTGTTATCAGTATTTTTACGGATGTGGATTGGGCAGGATGTGTGCATGACAAACGGTCCACGAGTGCATTTGCCGTGTTTGTTGGTCCGAACCTCATCTCTTGGGGTTCAAAGGAGCAACCCAGAGTCTCGAGATCTAGTACCGAGGCAGAGTATAAGGCATTGGCTAATGGTGCTGCTGAAGCTATATGGTAGACTTTCTACTTAAGGAGCTTGGTGTGACTCGACAACGTAACCCCATATTGTGATGTGATAATCTTGGGGCTACTTACCTGGCGACGAATCCAGTCTTTCATGTTCGAACTAAGCACATTGAGATCGATTTTCATTTTGTGCGAGAACAAGTAGTAGCCGGTGAACTGGATGTCAGGTTCATCTCCACTCATGACCAGCTGGCTGATGTATTCATTAAACCAACCACACGATAGATGTTAGATAGATTTAAGTCCAATCTTAACCTTGTATGTAGCATTTTAGATTGAGGAGTGTTAGAATTGTATCCAGACTAACTCGTTTGTCGTGTATGATGTATATGTGTTGTATAGATATGTAATTTGTATGTGGTCATGAGTATATAAGTGGACCACGTGCGCGGCTTTTGACCCCGGCAAAAAACCTAAATCATGTTTTTAATCTATCCTAACCTTTGGTTGGATGCTAGGAGGGTGGTTGTACTCCCAGCCGACCAGAGTTCAAACCTCAGGTTTGATACTGTGTGTTGCATAAAAACGGAATGTTCTTCCAGTGGAAGGCGATGTTTCCGTCAACAGCGAGGCGCTCGTGGAGTCTTCGTCAATTTAAAGACCCGATTCGCCGGCTCAGTTCTCGGAGGTGCTCATAGGGGTAGGATGTGCACGTGTGCGCTAGTAGCAATGGATGCACGTGGTGTTGTGAGTCTATCGTTGTACTGTGTTTCTAAGCAAACAAATTCACTAACTAATCGACATTAGCACGAGCAAGTGGGGAAAGAAAAATGGGAGAGAATAGAGGACACGTCCCTCCTGTCTCCCTCCCCTGCCCTGCTCTTCCCC
Organism: Avena insularis; assembly: GCA_023614405.1. Lineage (NCBI taxonomy): Eukaryota > Viridiplantae > Streptophyta > Magnoliopsida > Poales > Poaceae > Avena > Avena insularis. The sequence goes on from CM042690.1 coordinate 549,500,979, forward strand.
CACCAATCAAACACGGACACAGATCTGTCTGATTGCTTCTCTTCTTATCTCCATCTCATTTCTAGTAGTATATCTCTCGTTCGATTCCACTGGGAAAAGCAAATCCACTCAAATTTTCTTGCCCCATTCTTTTGCTCTTCTTTCCGCATGAATTGTTATCTTCTGCAAGGATTAATCGACCGCGTGCTGCTCTTTGGGAGCTTGGATGCGAGTTCTTCTTCTTGGGAGCACTAACCATGGTTTTCGCTTTAGACACGAATTCATGAGTGTCCGGGAGCTTCTTGTTTGAACGTGCAAGAGGGCGAGGATCTTTGAGGAGTTTGTTGAAGAAACAAAGTGAGGTTTCTTGGTGGGTGCTGCTCTGCTCCACATGGCGTCGAGGGACTTCTTGGGCGTCTTCGGCGGCGGTGGCAGCGGCGGGAAGGGGGCGCCGCTTGAGGAGGGAAGGAGCACGGAGGGCGGCGAGTCGGACGAGATCGAGCTCGGCTTAGGCCTCTCCCTTGGCGGCCGCTTCGGCACCGATCGCTCCCCGGATGCCAAGCGCCCACGCCTGGCGCGCTCCACGTCCATCGCGTCCGCCTGCTCGGTCTCCCTCGGCGACGGCGACGGCGATGGTGACCCCTCCCCCGCGTCGCCGCTGCAGCTGCTGCGGACGAGCTCGCTACCCACGGACACCGAGGAAGAGCGGTGGCGCCGGCGGGAGATGCAGAGCCGGCGGCGACTGGAGGCCCGCCGGAAGATGCTCGGAAGGAGGAGCTCGGTGGGATCGTCGTCGCTGCCGGGGAAGCCAGCCAAGGAGGACGGCGGTGACGTCGTTAACGGGCTACAACTCAGGAGGTCAACCGGATCGCAGGGGAGCACCTCTGCAAACAAGCAGGAGCAAGGTATAATAATTTAACTAACATATGGATGGATATGGCCTCACTCTTACTGCTCAATTGTTGTTCAGTTAGTTTGATGCCGATTGTTCTTCCTGATGCACCTTGAAGTTGAAATTTCAACATGGTCAATACTGGTAATGGTGACCAGATTTGGGCAGTGCCTCTATTTTTGGTTGAAGTTGCAACCTGTCACTGAAGCTTGAACGTACTAATTTTGACTAATAAGAACATATCCCGAATTGCAAGATGCCATCCGAGTTTGAAATCATGCGGTCAAGGCAGAATAAAGACTGGAGAGGTAGTGGTAAACCACAGTTGCCAATAGTAATTGCCTCCTACCAACTCTAGTTGTATTTTGGATAATGGTATGCCAAGTTCGAGTCCAGCTGTGCTCATAGATGTAGAAGGATAATTGGGTTCTGACTCCAATGTGCTGCTAGCTAGTGGTGAGATAAGATCAATGGCATGAATGATCGTTAGATTTCTTCATCTGTGGGTGGCCTATTTTGGAACTCGTTTTAGTATCTTCTTGTTTGGTCTCATCGTCATAATGGTACTCCTTCCTTTTCAAAGAATAAGGCGCCCTCATTTTGCTTGTTTCTCTTTGACCAAGAATTGCTCGAAATATACAAATATTATTGATATAAAATTAGCATCAGTAGAAAGTACTTTTCAATACAAATCTAACGATACTAATTATGTGTAATATAATCAAGATATGGTTGCTTAATTTTTTGGGGTCAAAGTTCGTCTTGGAATACGCGTGCGCCTTATTCTTTGAAACGGAGGTAGTATAATTTTTGTGGTGCGGATGTGTGGCTTGGTTCTCTGTCCGTGAATCTTGTGTGCTACTTTCTTTGTACCATCTCCTAAACCATGACCAATCTAGCTGCCCAGGGAGTATTAGCCTAGTGCTCATAACCACCGAGAATCCGCTCTTTATCACCGAGAAACCTCGAAGTAGGGTAATGACGGAACACCTCAAAATTCCTATAATGGCTATAGGGTACACATAAAAGCTGATCCATACAAACAAATTTTAATCCTATACCTTGTATGGAGGATTTTTTCCGACAAAGACCTTGTATGGAGGATGCATAAATCAAAAACCTGATAGTGATAGCAAGCACAGATAGTGCACTATATTATACATATACTCTGGTTTCTTGGTCAATTCCAATATTATGAATTTGCTAGTCTGCTTTTGCAATGCTCTAGTGCCCAAATTCACGAAGGACTGTCCTGTGGCATCCCGCAAAACCACTACTAGAAAATCGCGTTGTTTTTGTGCATTGCATCATCATGACCGCATGCTCATGTCATCATGCCTCATTGCATTTGTGCATCGTCGAGTCATCATGCATTTGTTTGTCGAAACCTATTTTCTAAAAGCCTAATTTGGTTTCTAAATATTCCCCGTCTCAATTTCAAATTATAGCGCCGGGCTTTTCCGGGTCTTTTATTTGTCTAAAAACTAATTACAAAAGTTATTTTTAAATTAGATAAAAATCTATATTATTTTTAGGGGGCAGTCGAACGGGCCGATTCGACCCAGTCGACCACCCCCAGTTCAAAACGGTCCACCAGAATCCTAAAACTACCCAATCCTAGTCTACCCACCAATCCCAGCTTGCCACCTCGCGTCCCTCCACCTCACCTCGGCCACCACCTCACCAATCCACAACCCCACCTACACCCTCTCTCTCTCACCTAGCCCCACCTACCCTCTCCTTCCAACTGGTCCCACTGCTGCTGCACACCCACGCGCCACCCCACCCCACCGACCAACCTCAAGGCCTGCCCACTCCTCCGCTCCGCTCACGCTCGACCCTGTCTCCCTCTCCTCCGTCCTTCTTGCCCTTGACCTCTTCCTCTCATGGCCTTTCATGTCGGTGCCCTACTCCCCAAACCATCCACGTCTCTCCGGCCTCATGACTGAGGCTCGCCTTGCCTCACCGACTCTCCGTCATTCCTCGCCGCCTCCTCTCCTCGTCGAGCTCCTTGCTTGGTGCTCGTCTCCGCCGCTTGTGCGTCCTTCTTGCCAGAGCCTCCGCTGGCGTGGCTCCTTCAAGGTCCTCATTGCCTCCACCGCCTCCTTCTCTGCGTCCCCGCCGCCTCCTCTGCTCGATCCACGGCTGCCCTCCGCCATCGAGCCGCCGCAGCCTCGACCCGGGCTGGGACCTCCTCGCGTGTGCCTTCTCTGCCGTGACAACCGCCTCTGACCTCCGCCCTTGCCGAGCCCTTCCTTCGCGCGCCAGTGGATCTGAGCCCTTCATGGATTCGTCCGCCGTTTACGCCTTGATTCGTTTTGGTACCATTCATGCCGCCGTTGGACGTGCGTGCGTCTATGCGCATTTCGTATGTGTGCGAGATCCGAGTTCTTGGTCTCGGTTCGAATCCCACTCCTGAAGGCCGTCTCCGACGAGCAAGTTGGGCGCTGGAAACCCTAGGGAGTAGGGATGGAGCGAGTGATGTATCAGTGCGAATTCTGGAAACGTGGTGATGATGGCGTGGAGATGTTAGTGTTGTTGATCAAGGCCTCGGTGTGAACAAGTACCTAGTTTGGGAAATGATAACGATGCTGCTCGGGCCCCATGCCAAGATCTTCCGAAGTACATGCCATCCGACAAGTTCGTCATCGATCACCATGACGCCAAGGTCGTCTACACGGAACGACAAGACCGCCCAAGTGGAGCCGAAGAACCGGACGAGAACGCCTTCATGGACCCGAGGACCGATCCATCGGATGCGAGACCTCCTTCTCGGTACCACCAAGTTCTTCATCCCGACGCCAAGTACCTCCAGGGGCGCCAAGTGCCGCCCCAGACGCCGAGCCCTGAACGATCAGTTCTCCTTCCCGGAAGCATTGACGCTCGTGCGACAAGATCTACTTCCCCGATCCGAAGACCCTAAATCCCGGAGTCCGAGAACGATCCCGTCGAACCCTGAGACCCACCCCGAACCCCTCGGAGCCCAAGTTCGCCGAACCCTAATGTGTGACCCCTTTATCCGAGACCCTATTTTTATAATATTACATTATCACCTTGTTGCATTAAATCATTCATGTCGCATACATGTGTGTGGTTTGGGGGCCTTATGCCGATTCACCATATAATTAAATATGGGGCCCATATGCGGGCAAATCTAGTCTTATATTGGCCTCATTTAAATTGGTGTAGCGAACGTGCTATATATATTTGGCCATGTTCAAACAACATTTAAATTGCGGGGTAGTTAAATAACTTGAACCATTTAATTAATTGTGGAACCTCGGTTCGCTTAATTGCCAATTGCATTGCACCTTTGCCATGCCATACATCATACATGCATCATGCCCGATCTTTTGCCATAGTATTAAATAGTCCATCCTGTTTCTTCTAGTGTTTTGGTTCTTCATGATAAGGTAGTTGAGTTGATCACAGTGTCGACCGATCTTGGATGAATCTTGACAATGCTTTCAGTGAGCATCTCCCTTTCTACCTATCTTATTTTTATAGTATTTATTCCTCCTGTTGATCTATTGCTATTTGTGTTGCGATGCTCTAGTTTTCGTGCAGTGATATCCCTTGACCTTTATATTGCCTTGGACACCTCCTATTACTGTTGTTTGGTAGATAGTTGGACTTATGCGTCGTAGTCGCTTGCTCAGCGCTGCGTGTCGTCAAGTACCACAGTTGTTGGAGTATCGACGTGTGTTTATTGTTGGAGATGATCAAGACTTTAATTATTGTTTAACAACTAAAATTGAAGTAGGTAGCAGGCCGCAAGTGGGCAATAGATGTTATTTGGTTGTTAACATCCACTTGTGTCCGTGGGACCCCGAGTTCTTGACACTGTTAGAGATCGAGCGCTAACCACAAAGGGAGATATGGGCCCCCATCGATTAGTACTGATTTCAAAGTATTGTCTTGGAGGCCACAAACTAGTTTGAGGTTTTATTTACTATCATGTACTTATGCCATGCTTTACCGCTTTATTTAAATTGTGCGATGGATAGCACTGTCTTGTTAGGATCGGGACACGATTTGCGGTGTCGACAAGCCAGCTTTTGGGTTCCCGATCGTTCACATTGCTCACCCAAACCCTAAGTCCGTCTCGGAGACCTACCGACTTCTTGAGTTCGACTTAGTGGGGCCCCCATGTACTTGCTTTGGATCCGAAAGCGTCATGACTTAGGCCCACGACATACCGATGGGTGTATGTTAACCGATCCGCAAAAGGGTCAAGTGCTTGTGGATACTTTGGTGCACCCTGCAGGTTTAATCTTTTCAAAAGCCGTGTCGCGGTTATGGACGACTTGGAGCACGGTGTTGATCATAGACAACTATAACTAAAGTTCTTGTTATAAATTGACTTATATCCGATGTGACTAGTAATCACTCAACTACAACGGAATGGCTAAATAAAAGTACCAACAAGCTTTGGGTTTGGGATATCTCATGCTAATTGTATTTGACTAGTAAGTGTTGCAACTTCTAGCGGAATGGTTAAATAAAGCGCCTTGCTTATTTTATCGGGATGACTATCTATACTTGACTAGTAATTCTTGCAACGATAATCGAATAAATAAAGCGCCAACCGTGTGAGTTCCTCGGTTGACTTCCTCGTTTGGTGTCGAGGGAAATACCAGATGGGTATGTTTGGTGGAAATATCAGATGGTTCCAAATAGGTCTTCCTATCCCTCTCGATGGCCAAGCTTATATCGAGTCTCTATAGGTTGTTTAGTGCATCTTACGCCGCCTCGATCCCATACCTATGTGGCGAGAGCCGCGAATTCTAGTCTCGCTGTGTCGGCCTCAAGATCTTGTGCTTCTCTTTTCCTTTGCCCTTGTCGGCACCCCTTTTGTTTAAGCGGTTTGAGATCGACGTCGTTAGCGAGGTTACCCTTCGCTTGGCAAGGCGGTTATGGACGCCATTGGTTATTCTTCGAGGCTCTTAGCCCCATTTGCATCTTGTCCGTAGTCGGACGCTCTATCATTCGGTGATTTGGATCTTTGTACATTGTATCGTATTCTTGACTCTTTGGGTCATTTGTTGTATATATACTTACGTGGGTCCCATCGAGGACTGTTGTGTAATGTTATTACTGCTTTCCACCACGAAAGTGCCTGGTGGACACCTTTGAATCGTTTCTATGCGGGTTTGGCGGGAATCGCTAAAACTTGCATAGGGCCGATTCTGAGGGTGTTACATGTCCCTACTGAAGGCTATCGCGAACCATGCATGCTAGTGACCAACATGCTACTTAACCGGTTAACCATGTGAGCTGCCTCCAAATTGAGTCAGGCATCCAGTTTTTCCCTTTGTTTCTTGTCTTTCGGGTTGTAGTTACTCAAATAAGTTTTTTCTTGAGTTCCTCAACACCCACTGTAAAGAAAAGTAAGTCTGCAAACTTTGTTTTACTAGTCTGCCCAAGAGAGGCAAACAAGACGGCACATAATTTAGCTAGACTTTGTTATGATTCTAAAGAAACTATTTTTGTGGGACTGTAATCCTCCCCTTTCTGTTCTAATTGATGTACTGAACGATGTGTCCTTGTTGATGAATGAACAAAATGCGCCATTGAGTAAAAAAAAGCTAACTAGATTGTAGTTAGGTACTAATGCTAACAGGAAGAGTCTAAATCTGGACTTACCTAAGCAACCTCTGAACACAAAGGCCTATCTTACGGATTTATCGTACTCCCATTGTACTAAATCGACGACACTTATTATGGATCGGAGGAAGTAGCAATTTTGTTTTTGCCGTATGCTAATGATCTGGTACCTGGATTCTCCACCCTTTATCCGTGAACAAAAGGGACCTCTCCCGCTCCCTCCATGGCAGAAACCAGCATTCCTGTCACCCTGATACACTCTATCCCATGACCTCTTGTTCACTACTCTGTTCATGGGCAGCCATGCCTCCCGGTTAATTTGACTTTAGAATGCTCTCGGTGGGCATGTGATCTATCACAACTTGGAGGTAAAGTTGGTCTTAGAACTTATCTGCCCTTGACTTCTCCATCTTTTATGTTTGAGATTAAATATGGTCAGCTACAACTTGCAAGCATAGTTAATGCTAAGTACTATCTTCTATGGTACTGTTAAGAGCAAGTTCAATAATAAAGCCAGCTGCTGGCTATAAGCCGTCGCCATGTCACCTGTAGCCAATCTAGTAGCCAACATGTACAATAGTTAGTCATAAGTAATTGCTACTTTATTTGCCTAAGGCTCACCTTACACTCACACAAAGTGCCTAGGAGCACGTGTTGTAGCTGGCTCTTACATGAGAGCCCACTAATCTTCTCTCTCCTCCACCTCATCTCAAATAAGTATTATTTAAAGTCTTATAGCCTGCTAACATAAGCTTATTGTACTTGCTCTAATAGGCATTCCTGGTATGCGGCTTTTCTGCATGATCTCAGAAACATATGCATCCCCAGTGACTGACACTTAATCTTGAAGACTTAAACTTTTAAATCTTTGACCTGTATATCGATGTCTATCTATTTGTATTACCAAAACAATAAAAGCGTGTGCCCAGTTTTTTTCCACTCATTTGTGCTCTTGCACAGAATAACCTGTAGTAGCTGATGTGAAGATTGCACTATCGATGTCTATCTATTTGTATTACCAAAACAATAAAAGCGTGTGCCCAGTTTTTTTCTCACTAATTTGTACTCTTGCACAGAATAACCTGTAGTAGCTGATGTGAAGATTGCGCCAGATTTTTTCACTCATTTGGACTCTTGTCCCTGTGCATTTCTTTTAGTTTTCATAGACGTGTTGTTTCAGTTACTGATGGTACTTGTGTACTGTGTTTAATTTCCAATCTGTTCTTGGTACTTACACAGAATAACCTGTAGTAGCTGATGTGAAGATTGCGCCACACAGAAGCAGAAAAAAAATAGAAAATCTATCTGGTGGAGCATAAATGGTGTCTTAGTCTCTGCTTGCATGTGCTCATCACGGAAATCTTTCCCTTGTGTTCTCAGGTGTTGACAGAAGTGCAATCAGCCAGTCTGCAGACGCTAGGAGTTCAACCTCTGAAAATACCAAGCAAAACGACATGACTCCTCCAGCAACAGTAGCAGCTGGGAGGCCACCAAACAACGCGACGCCAGCGCAGCCTCCATTGAGGACGCTTGGGTCCCTGACAACGATGAGGACAAACAGCACCAGCGACATGAAGAAGAGCATGGTGGAAGACATGCCAGTGGTCTCTTCCAAAATTGAAGGGCCTGGTGGGAAGAAGATCGATGGCTTCCTATACAGGTATAAGAAAGGCGGCGAGGGCGTCAGGATAGTCTGCGTCTGCCATGGTAGCTTCCTCACCCCTGCAGAGTTTGTGAAGCACGCTGGTGGGGGCGACGTTTCGAATCCTCTTAGACATATCGTCATCAACTCCACACCGTCGACATTCTTGTAATTCTGAACTGTACCTCGAGAAGAAAGATTTTCCTGATGTAGTTACATTACATATTGTGTGTTGTAACTTGTACACCAACCTGTTTCAGTCTTACCGTGGAACACATGGTCTCATTTGACTACAAAGTGGGTGGACGGGAGTCATCATCATCTGCATGCTGTACAAGTGGTTAGACGCAACTGGTAATTGCATATGTTTTTATCAGTACAGTATTATTTTTCCAAAGAAGTGTGGTTCTTTGTTACAAGTTTTTTTGACAGCAGAATTACAAGGTTATCAGCCTTTGTTGATCCATTGATAAAAAAAATGTGTACACAGAACAGAGAGCACATCACCATTGCATCTTGTAGAACAACAGGTGGAAAGAACAAGCAGATAACAGAAGAAATTGTGCAAATTCATCAAACGTGTAACAATAGTATCTTGCACAGAAACTGCAAATGTGTTGGCAGGAGCCTGTTACTACTACAATAAATTGATACAGTGATACTACGACAAAATTATGGGACACCTTTCACTGCTGGTGTGGAAAGATCCTCAGAATACAACACGACTAAGACCTCGCAACTTTCTTCCTACCAGTTTTTGATTTCTTGCTTTGCTTTTTCTGCTTCTTGTACTCCTTGTACATGTTTATGGATGACAATGTATGGTTCAACTCAGACCTCAATCTCTCATTCTCCGAAATGCCTCTTTGTACCGCAAAATGACTTTGCAACTTCCCTTTGAGTTCATCTTCGCCCACCGTGCAATCTGCCTTCTGAAGCACATCTGCGCTTAGAGCGACAAACTCTTTACTGCGCCGTTTCCTTTTGCACTTCAGTGTCAACACCTTGCCGGCTGGTTTTGACAATTCCCTTCCCATTGACAAGTCTTTGTACGCTTCAAGAGGGTTTGCACTAGAAAGCTGAACTGGATTCTGGGTAGCGTTCAGATTCGCCATGCTCAAAACATTTGAAGCCATTCCAGAAACAGATGGGTCATAATGCTTCTGCAGAAGGCTAAGCTCCCAAAGCACTGTAGCTAGTGCGCCACTCAGATAAGGATCTTTAGCCTCTGGGTCATATTTCTAGAACAAATAAAAGAATTGGCATGATAATCAGATAAATACATACTGTATGACTACAGAAAAGAAGGGAAGTCTTATACCGCAACTAAGCTAGATAGGGAACCGCCTCCAGCATCATTTTCTAACATGTTCCGGCACTTTGTATTCTTCTGGAGAAGATGCTTCAGCGTGATCAAGGCTGAAACATCAGATGAACATGTAAATCATTATGCCTGTATGGCGAACGGAAACGACAATGCTTGATAACAAGTGCTTGTAACAAACACCAAGGAAGAAATTACTTTATATATTGATATAATGGTTTACTAATGATTTGCTCATCTCTCATCTTGTAATGCATATTGTATGGGACCTAGGAAGCAATCGAAGATGATGCAAGAGTAGCGGGCTTATGTAGGGGTCATTTACTAATTTATTATGAATTGTCCCATGAATTCTGCTACTCCCTCCGATCCAAATTAATTGACTTGGATTTGTCTAGATTCGGATGTATCTATTTACACAAGATTGACTCGGCAGATGGATCACTGCATTTTATTGCCGAACTCGAACAAAAATAAAATACTTGACAGGCATTTGTGGCCAAAAATCAGATGGGGTAATGATATATCCAAACCTGCCATTGCTTCTGCCGAACCAAATGACAGAGCAAAAGTGGCCAGGCGCTTAATGAAAGCAGCTGCTCTTAGCATATCCTGCTGCTTGCCTTCCCACAGAAGTGTCTTCAGAGCATCGGCCAAAACCTCACCACGATCTCTGGATGCAATGGATCAAGTCAGGCACTTCTCATGGTGTGGACAGCATAGCTATTACTAATTATTAAATGTAAATTCTATTTGAAGTAACACATTATCGAGGAATGGATGAAGCAGAGAAAACAATTACCAGTATGAATAGTGTCCATACCTGTCAGGTCGATACTCCAGAATAAGATTATAAAGCTGCACAAAGAAGTCCTGCAGGTCTACATTCAAAGCCTCAAGATTGCTCCTCCAGACTTTAAATGCAACTATGCAGCAGTGCAGACGTTCTGACACAGAGAGTGTATTATCTGGTGGAATTTCACCTAGATGGCCTGTATACCCAGAAAGCTTCTTAAGGCAAGCAATAAGTTCACTCATGAAATCCAAATCAATTAAATGTGAGAATTTTCCTAAGCCCTCCAAGCATGGAGCAAGTAAAGGGTGCGAGCCACCAGGAAAAACGCTAGCGGCCTTGTACCTGGAATCAATGACATGACAATATCACCATCATCAGGAGTGCAACATTATGCTAAAGGAAAAGCAACAATTCAGAACATATAATATCAGATACGAATCCTTTCACTCATAAACACAGATACACAATGGACAGACCTTGAAGTATTCATGCTACGCTTCAAAATTCGAAAATAGGTCTCAAAAAGAGCCGCAAGGGTTTCCCTTTGTATCATTTTTTTCTCCTTTGGATCAAGAGTAAACGAAACAGCTCTAAGGTCTGCACGAACCTGCAAAAATATAACCTCATAAAAATTCAAGGCCATGTTGCAAGAGTGTATGCAACATCTGATGTTACCTCTTGTCGGGCCTTAGAAAGCAATTCCTTCTTGATTTTCTTCTTCTCACTCGGTTTTGTGACATCCCGATTCTGATATCGTTTATTCTTCTTTGGTTTCAATTTATCTTCGTTGCTCTCATCTCTTCCAAGGTCTTCATCAAACTTTAAAGACAAGCAGACCTGCAGAAAAATGTGGCCATGCTCAGCAAGGGGATTGACACTCAACCAAGAATCTTCACATCTCAACTGCATATAAAGGTGCCAGCAGCTGAACGCTAAAACGTCCAATTTCATCACATACATACCTCAATGCTATCAGGATGGAGCTGGCAATCATGGAGCTTGACATGGGCTGCTATCAATCTTACTGCTTCAATGGTTGCCTCACCACGATGTTTTCCTTCATTTCTAAATAGAGATCTTATCGCCTCACAACATAGTTTCCTACAAGTTAGTGAGAGATAGATGCAAGTTAGGTTAATGTAGCACTGTAAAAGATGGACTACTATGTTCCAATTGACTTGAAAACTACTCCTAATACAAATGAATAGATTAATTTACTAACCATTGTTTAAAGAAAATAGATATCCATCAAACTAGTTTTCTCTACCCTTTTCATCTTATAAGTGATTAAATTCAAATGAAATTTGGGTCACTGGAGGATCTACCTCTCCACCCTCACCCTCTTCTATTTCATACAGCAACTATGGGACTTCAGATAACAGTTGGAACACCGGACTATGGGGGGCCATTCCCTGGCAACTCGTGACTATCAGAAAAGTTGTTACCACCACCCTATATGGGAGACAGAGGTGCCTTGTCGACTGCACCATACCACCGATATTTACTGATATTGCTGTAATTGGTACATAAAGATGTAAAGAACATGGGTAAACCTAAGATTTACTTGTCTAGAGTATATCTCATTTAGTGGTGTGCTACAGTCTTATGTATACCTAAAGATTTACTTGCCCATACCATTTGATGAACTTATGAAATGAACTAAATGGAATCAGAGGTCGACTCTATACTGGGGCCCCATTCCCCTATACATGCACGGTGGGGACGGGGATTGATCTGCGGGATGAAAGTTGAACTCGATAGCTAAATGCAGACGCGAATTTTGGAAGTAATGGGCCACGGAAATAACCCAGATACCAACACTATAACTTATATGGAATGATGGAATCATTACAGCATTAACAGGTAGAAAATGATTTGACATAAGTAAATAAAATTATAAAAATAAAGGAGATACCTGGCTACATCATTTGAGGAGCTTAAATTTTTTACCACACTAGCCAGTAAGCTTTCACGGAAGTTAAAGTGCGGAGCAGCATCTAATAAACTACACAAGCAACGAACAGCCACGAGATAAAAGTAGGGTTGCTTCTCCAATGAGATCAGTTTCTGTAGGTATGCCTGAAAGTGCACAGAAAGGGAACAGAAGATGAATTTCAGCAATCAAAACATCTAGAAATATCTTTGACCATCAAAAGAAAGATGCAGCATCAGTGGCAAATAAGTAATAGTACTCCCTCCGCTCCATAAAGCAACGCGTATAAATTTACTCAAAAGTCAAACCATGTAAAGTTTGACCAAGCATTTAGAAAAAACTACCGACTTCTCCAATGTCTAGATACACCATAAAATATATTTTCATATCACATCTATATGATATTATAATTGTTGATAGTTTTTTCTATGGACTTGGTCAAACTTTACTTTGTTTGCCTTTAGAACGAAAATATACACATTATTTTACGGAACTGAGGTAGTATGAAACAAGTCAAAATGATGAGGATCTTAAACATTGATCATGATCACATCATTCTTAATCAAATGACTTTTCTCACTAAGTACGAAGAATATGAAGCAGGATTCAGAATAAAACCTTGTAGGAGCGGATAAGTGTGTATTCGTAATATCTCGTCTTCTTCACTTCTTTTGAAACTTCTACAGCAAGCTCTTTTTCTGTCAGCTGCCTAATCCGATAACTGGAGAAGAAGATCAAGACACATATAATATAAGACACTTGGGAACATTGTAGCTGTGGTGGTAGGAAAAATGAACTGTCATGTACCTGGGAATTATGTCCCTAAACACAGCAAGCAAGGACATTATACCAAGTTTAACAACCTTCTGGTCCATGTCGTTGCACATAATCAATAAATCATTCAGGGATCTAATGTGTGACTCAGGATCTTCAAGCAAGGCCATCCCTAGTTCAGCAAGCTGGGCCTTCTTTTTCTCAAACAATTCATCAGCTGAAAGTTCTTCTTTCACCTCTTCCTGCCAATCATAGTAATATAATAAACTCAGACTATGTGCTGTCTCAAAATTCCAATTTCCATATTTGTTCACTTTGAAAAAAGTGGCAGACAATTCTTATGGGCAAAAAAGGACTCCAGTACACAAGGCAAATGCCTGGCTAGTTGGGATCTTGTCTGCAGACCTAAAGATCAAGGATGACTGGGTGTCCTATATCTCAGAAAACAGAATCAGGCACTACTCATGAAGAATCTGTATAAACTATACAATAGAAAAGACATCCCCTGGGTTTCTTTAATTTGGCAAGCATACCACAATAACAGGAGTGCTCCACATACATGCTCACCAAGAGGTTCATTTTGGTGGAAAGATTGTCTTGCTCAATTTGAAGCTTTCAGTGAAATATCTACATGCACAATTGGAGATGGAAAAACTATTGCTTTGTGGCAAGACAAATGGGATGAGCAGATTAAGAAGATCAATACCCTCACCTTCACTCATTTGCTAATAATGAGAATATCACTATGGATAAAGTTATGACTAAGCACTCAATTTATGATATGTTCCAACTACCCCTGTCCATTATGACAAAATTCACTATCTGCAGATTGAGATGTCGATTTGTTTTTTCATCGAAAAGGAAGAAGGCCGAGGGGATAGCAGCCTTCCTTCGGGCTTGCCGACGTTCTAATAAAGAATTCCGGCTCGGCCCGGGAAAGCGCAGGCAACAACATAAAGGAAGGGGTCCATGTAGCTGCTGCGCCCGCCCACTGAGCAGCAGGTTCGGCATCTACTACAAAAGAGAGAATCCACTTCAGATAACCACGTCTCTGCTAGGCAGCGTGTGGAATGGCCGAGAGCGGACCAACTGGATATATAATCCAAGCCGAGAGTGGAGTTACGTGAAACAGCCATCTGAATGTAACAATTTTGCATAAGATACAAAAGGTTGAATTATGGCCAAGGGAGCTGAGTGCTTCCATTTTAATTGATCTGATATTTGACTAAGAGTTTTACCACTCCTGCTTTTGTTTGCATTGTCATTATTCTGGTATATAAGCTCTATAACAAATATCAATATTCGCATCTATATTCTATGTTGAATAGCTGATGCTGCATTTATCCAGTTTCATCTAGCTCAACGTTTCTCACTTATCACATTCCAGCATTCAGTTTGTTATGTCAAAAACAAGGCACTTAGCCATCAAATCAGCACAAGTATCAGCTATTCAGCTATGGTACTGTTACTTTAGCTATTCTGCCATACATTGACAATGTCTAAGACACTTATATATTTGCAATCAAACATGTCCATGTAATTTGCATTCATGATATTAAGCAGTTTGAAAAAAAAAGTTCATCAATGTGCTGCAAACAGTAATATGGAGTAAATCACAAAAAATATTGTTTGGAAAATGAGCTTCAGACTGATTCAAAAAGCACAGAAATAGTACCAACACTACTGAGTGCAGATTTTCCTTCAGCACTTCAGTTGGAGGTTGCACATTCTGCGGTTTACAATCTTCCTTTTTGTTCGATCTTCCCTTACATTCTTTTTGGGAACCTCGGGTGGCACCGGCACCTTTGTCTTCTGATCTAGATTCAAGACCATTAGCTTTGTCTCCAGACCTTGCTTTCTTGGCTGCATGTCACGGCATGACTGTTACACGGGTAGGGTAAACAATACCAACAATTCATGACAACAAACATATTAAAACTCATATGGCAATGCTTGTCATATTTCCAGAGAACTTCTTAAATCAGTAATTCCAACATCATACAGACTCATGTGTGTATCACTCTTTAACAAGACCACATCTAAAAACAAGTAAATAAAAACAATAGTAGCCATGTTATCCCTTTTCATAATGAAACAAAGGATTCTGAATTGTTGCCAACACTTTCCATTGATCAAGGTAATCTGCATCCAGAACTTCAACCCCTGCCTGTCATCATTGGCACACTGAATGCATGCTCTGCAAATGGCAAACCCAGAACACGGGAAGAGTTCTCTAGGGCACACACTGCAAGTGCCCATCAACTTTATTTAGTCTAAGCAATGTCTAAAAACGATCTTATCAAGTCACATAGGTAATTCATTACTAAATTCACAGGCCAAGAACAACGTGAACAAGCCATTGGTGGTATTCCTAGGTAATTCATTTTTTTCTTTCTCTGCTTATATAGGTTGTTCCAAGCATATACAGTAGTCTGTTCATACTGATTGGAAAAATCAATCAACCTTAGTAAAAACAAACCCAAAAGATTTACGACTAAATATTTACTACTCCAGAGCATATGCTATGTGGTTCACAACTTCTCCAAAGCCTTGTGCAACTAGAAAGTGCTCCTACACCGAGTTCAGGATTAGACTGACTCAATCGGTTCTCCTCATTTCGCCGCTCGAAATCAAATAGAACTGAAGCGAGTCTGATGCATATGATTTTACCGGTTCTGAAGACCACCTCCCCCTTCAGAGTCTTGACAGGGAGCGCGTCGACGGGGTCTACCTCGAGATCATCGTCATTCCTGGGATTCAGGGCTTTGGCCGCCCTTCTCTTGCGCTCGCGCTCCTCGTAGAGGAGCTCGACCTTGTCATCGTCGTGGTCGGCGACCCTGGTGACAACCTTGTCGATGGCCCCTCTGTCCATCCGGGCGATGAAGCGGACGTGCTCCTTATTCTTCTCGACGAAATCGACATCGTCGTCAGATATCACGATGTCCTCGTCGTCGACTTCTGGCGGCAGCGGCGGCGCGAGGATGACCTTGTTCTTCTTGCTTCTCTTCCCCATGGAACCTGTACTGCGCTGAGCTTTTCTGCAGCCTACTCTAACCTCTCGAGTTTCTGCGTCGAGGAGGAGAGGGGCTAGCCGCAGCGGAGGCAGGGAACGGCGGCGGTGGAACAAGGGTTTCTGACACGTTTGGGGGCGGGGTGGCGGGGAGGCGGTGCGTGGGAAAGGGAAGGGCTAGTTGGTGCTAGGTTTTGTGCTGAACTTGGCAGTTGGGCTTGGGCCGAAGTTTGCTAGAGGGCTGGAGGCGTGGACGGGCACGGAAGTGAGTAAGGCCCCGTTCGGTATGGAGGAAATGCAAAGGAATTTTGGAGGTTTAGTTTCCCGTGAAATCTTTTCCTTCAGAGGTGTTTTTTTTTTTAAGACCATATATTTCATTAGACAATCTAGAGATTACATATATGGTCAATACCTAAGATAAAAATACTTATCAAGCAACTTTGCACAAAGAACTCCGCAAGTAAAATTACAATTACACCTTTGGAGAAGCTTGTGCCTCGCCGAACCGTCGTCCATCTACCTCCACCGCCACCATGGTAGCGTCGGAAAAAGAGACGAACAACCGCCATACGTAGATCTGAGAGAGCACCATCGCATACGAAGATGCTTTTCGAGCCGATGAACCGAGTCGTCGCAAGCGACGAGTCCGAGACTTTGTGGCACGTCGGCCGGGATCTTCCCCGTGATCACCAGATCCCGACATCGTCGTCTTCATCTGACGTGGTCGGAGAAGAGAGACGTTGTCGCCTGCCGTCATCCACGCGCATAGCTGCAAGACGTCAAAAACTACTGCAGCAGCCGACACGACCGTCACCCATGAGAGTGATGAACGTCGACCACCAGACACAAATCTCACCGGATCCAGAGACCGGCGAGAAGACCGGGCCACCTGCCACTCGACATCACCGGTTGGAGCGACGACGAGATGAAGAAAGAACAGGGGCAGATTATTCCGACGCGGCATAGTCTCCTCCATGAAAGCCACGCCTCAAGGAAGAAGAAGGACTACCCTAACTACAGGCCGGAGGCCAAGGTCCCTACCCCCTCACGTCGCCGAAGCGGCGAACGGAGGAGGCAGGGACCGGCGGCGGCTGTAGATCGGGTCCAGATGCGATCGCCTCTTTTTTTAGAGAGAGAGAGCGTGCAATGAGGAGGTATTCTTTTTTTAGGCCCTTCAGAGGTGTTCGGAACGAAGGAAACCCAAACAACGATTCCTTTGGAAAGGCTTCTTTTCCTACGATTTTGACGGTATTCCACGGGAATTTTACCATCTAGTCGGACCTCTGGTTTTCGCGGAAGCCCGAGGCGAGCATCTCTCACATTGGCGTTAGTCGATTAAAATACTCCTCTATGTATTGTTCGGTCATTGGTAAAAGTAGGCGATGTGCACTTGTAGCCAAATGGAATAATCCTAATCAATGATCTACCATGGGTCCACGGTGTGCAGCCGAGTTAAAAAAACTGGACGTCACCGATCAGTGTACTGTTTCCTACGTTTTTCATTGCTCGTCCAAGCACTGGTACATGTACTTTTCCTATGGTTCTAAACCCCGTAGTTTTGCATCAACACGGCTCTCCTATCCCTACACGATTTTCAGTTCCTATGTTTTTCGTACCCATATCCCGAACAGGGCCTAACGTTAGAGCAAATCCAGCGGAAACGACTCCGTAGCGCCCCAGCATTTCCAACCATTGTTTCGTCGAAGGTATTTCAGCGTGGGCCGGTCTATTATTTGGTTCCTTCGCTTTCTGAATGGTCCGTTCTTTCCTTCCCTTCCGCGAGCAGAACAATTTGGAAAAGGATTGGGGATGGTATCCTCCGGTTGCTATTGCAACTTGCAAGTGAACAAGAGGGAGAAAGCGGACTCCCTGCCCGCCACCGCGCGCTCATGCGTCGCCGCTAGCTCCTGCGCCTCCGTGGCCTTGCCTCGCCGCTGCAGCCTTGCCTCTGCGCCTCGCCGTGCCGCCGCAGCCGCGGTGCTCGACCACGAGTTAGGCGCTGGCCCTCGACGACTCGAGCCTTCCCATCTTTGGACGTACTCCACCATGGGTATGAGCCTTGGTCGTCGACGAGCTGTGGTGCTCGCCCTGGTGATGGCGCTGTAGGGTGCTACTCCATGCCCCCGCTACATATGTGTGAGGCTCTACTACAAGCGGTCAGCGGACTTGCTACATAGGCATGTTGGTCTCGCTATAGGGGCACGGCGGGGAAGAGGTATAGTGGAGGAACCTTTTGCTACGAGCGGTGTGAGGCTCTTCTACAAAGGCACGACGACCTTGCTACAAAGGCATATCAGCCTTGCTACAGAGGCATGGCACCGTCTTCTAAGGCGACGGCATTAGCCTTGCTACAGAGGTACGACATCACCTTCTCCGGTGACGGCTTTTTTTGCTACAAACGGTGCGAAGCCCTGCTACAGGGGCACAATGGCCTTGCTACAGAGGCACAGCGGCGTCTTCTCCGACGCCATCGTGTTCTCCGTCGACAAAGTCTTCTCTAGAGTTGTTAACTATTTTTGCTACAATTATTTTATGATTTTGCTATAAAAGTTCAAAAATTTTGCTACTAGATCTCCAGCGAGGTATTCCGACGAAAGTCTCTGGCGATGTCATTGGCGAAATTGGATTTGCTACATTAACACAAATTTTTTGCTACATAGCCTCTAGCGAAACTACGACGAGGTCTCCGGCGAGATCTATCTTTCTAATTTTCTGTCTCGTGGACGAACCTTTTTTTTCTACGTATAGCAAAAGCGGGACTATTTGTAACAAAAGTGGGTCGTTTTGTAGCTAAAGCGGATCATTTTGTAGCAAAAACGAAATTTTGGTCTATTTTAGGGGACACGTGGCGGCTAGAGGACCCAGGAGATCAGGGGAGTTATTCCCCGAGGGACGCGTAGCGCTCCCCGAGCAATTTCTCGAATAGAGCAGTCCCTTCCTTCATTCTTTCGTTGCTCCCCTCCTCAGTTCTTCTACTTCCTAGGGTTCTGCCAAGCGACCAAGCTGATGTCGTGGGCTCCTATACGCTGTTGAATGCTAGAAGCCCACGTCTAGTAGGAAAATATTTTTATAAGACCTGATCCACATAATTTAAGACGTGTAACATGTGTCCAAAATAGTGAAAAAACAAAATTTGCAACGGTTTTCTAGATCTAAATTGACACATGTCTCATAAAATTATTTTAATTCCCATCCACCTCTGCGTAATTACTCCCCATCTATCTCGCAGCCGACCACGTCATTCCTTTCTTTTGCTTTTCTTAGTTTTGATTTCTTTGCCAGGTGAGGCACTATGACCGGAGGCGATGTGGCCGTCGTTCACCTGCCACGCCATCAACCCCTATTCATGTGGAGCACCTCCCTTGACACCACCATCATCGCTGGAGTTGTGGATCCCTTCTTCGCGTGGAGTCAGAGCTCGCTTTCCTAGATAGCAGCGATAAGGGAGGTTAGCTTTCTAGCTAGCAGAAACAAGGGAGGTTAGCTTTCTAACCTTTCTCTTATTGATTAGGTTTCGATTGTTAGATTTTATTATACATAGATGTCTTTGTAACCTATATTTTACACCTTTGTGTACCCTTATATATTTACGAGATAGCCACACCTAATTAGGGAGTTGAGCAGTTGCCCCAAACTCTTTTATCTAATATGGTATCAGACTAGGTTGACCCTATCATGACTTCCGCCGCCGCCGCATCGGACCTAGCGATCTTCGCTGCCACCTCGATGACGGATGCGACTCCGTTCCCTATAACTGCATCTCCTGTCTTGGCTTCACAGCCTCTTGTGTGGGCGCCCGCACGTCCACTCACGATCGCAATCGCGACAACGGACGTCTCGCTTGCACCCACGCCGGTCGCGATGGCGTTGCCGCCATCTGCTCCGCCTTCGACGGATCCTGCTCCACCGGCCTCTTAGGGGCCGTCGCACCTGCCCTACGGCGTGCCTGCCCAGCCGTCTTACGGCGCACCACCACTGATGCCATACGGCACGCCCTCGCTGCCCTACATTGGGCTGCCGCAGCCATCCTACTCGGCACCCGCACCAATGCCCTACGATGCTTCTCCATCGATGCACTATGGCTCCTACCAACCACGACTGTAAGATAGGGGAAACCATGTTGGGGATCGGCGCGGAAAACAAAAAAAATCCCTACGAAGGATCCCCGGAAACTTAGCCTAAGATCTATCTATGTAGTAATACGGTAATGGCCGATACGTAAAGAATACATACCCTTGTAGTTTGTACGCGGTTAACGTTCCGCGGGGAACGTGGTTGATGTAGTCATACTCGTAGCCGACCTCAAGGTCGCGAAGCTCCTCGCAAGTCACCTCTTGCTCCTTCTTGATCTTCATTATCTTCATCGTGCAACAGCTCCGACTCACGACATTTAAGCGCCCCAAGTGTTGCGCCTCGTGTTTTCGTACACATCCGGTGCATGATGAGACCTCCAGCTCCCTGATCCCGCCGGGAGTACGGAAGTGATATCCGGCTAGGAATCCCTGCAGCGCAACGGCGTACTGCAGGTGTGCCTCGATCGCATAGCCCAGACTTGGGGCCATGGTCACAAGGTATAGAGAGAGGGAGAGAAGGAGAAAGTCAACCAAAGGACTTGTCCAAATATTGGTATGTTTAATCTCACCCATGGACACCCCTTTATATAGGGGGAGGGGGTGTGCCCTCCCCTTTGGGTTTCCCATGTGGGACTATTCAAGGGAGAGGGGGGAGGCGCATGGGCCCTTAGGGCTACATGGGCCAGCTGGCCAGGGGTGGGCCCTACCCCGCGCACAGCCCTAGGCTGGCCGGGTGGGACCCCTCAAGGCGCCTGGGCCTTGGCCCTTCCCCCTTTTCGGTTTTCCCTCATGGACCCTATTTCCCTAGGAAGTTTGGCCCATTAGTGGAATAACTCTTCAAATTAGATTTAATATTAATTACATTAATTAATATGTAAATACATATTACAAAATCCATCTTGACCCGAAACACCTTTCGGTTCCCTTTTGATTTCCTCCGAACGACTTCGGATCTTTCCTAGAATGATTTCGGTCCTTTATTCTTTCTCCGAACAACTTCGGATCTCTCTACGGAACGATTCCAGCTTTCTCTATCTCTCTACTGTGATTCCATCTTACGAATGATTGCTCTCATCGTACCCTTAAGTGTATCCTCTCACGGCTCGGGAATGCTCTAGACATGATCTGTATCAATGATCAACAGAGGGACCAGGGATATCCATGTGACCCCTATGCATTCCTGATGACAATGTCGTTTGAACCGTCTAAATGTAGCATCCTCTTCCTTTTGTTTCTCGATACAACTTGTCCGAGATCCGATCACCGGTATCCCATACCTTTGTTCAATCTCGTTCACAACAAGTTATGTTTACTTGTTACCGTGATATTACATCCCCGTGACCTAGTCACATGTTGCAACATTTATGGATGTAATCTCACCAAGTCGGCCGTATGTATCTTTAACCCGTCATGTGGGTGAAAAAATCCCGGTCTTGCAGTCACATGTCATCTACTGTTCCTTCGAAATACCCAACATACACCTTTATAGCCACCGTATTACCAGATGACGTTTGATGCGCCAAAAAGTTCTAGGGAAACAGTGAGTAATATGAGCTCACAGTCTAAGGAGAAGGAGTCTAGGTATAGTTGTTGCAACAATGAACTATATGACTTGATCGTGTTGCAATCCTTCGAGGAATGTCCAACCACATCATTTTCCAATGACATGATCTTGTTGTCAGTCGGCATAAATGCCCATGATCTTGAAACCCAGATCATCTTCGTGACCAACGAACTAGTATGAATAGAGGCTACTAGGGACTTTGTTGTTTCATACCACACCTGTACCAATGTTTCTACTTGGCACAGTTCTAGCACAATATGAAACTATTATAAACTAGTTGAGATATGATAATAAAAACCTATTTCTTATTTGCCTCTAGGGCACTCCCACTTGCACTAGAGTACAAATAAACTAGCTTGCATTTTACTCATACAAACCATATACCATATGCGTTTACAGATCATGCATGCTCGTGGGAAACGTCATGTCCATGTTCTGTTTTACCAGATCATTATGTCTTTTGCAAATCGTTAATGTCTTCCTAATTTTGACATTTACTCCATTATCTTATAATGGGTCGAAGCATTTGTTAGCAACAAAGCGAGACTTTTGTTTCTAGTGTTTATGATGACGGTCGTTATTCACTGTTGTCATCTAAACTTCGAAACACACTTTGCTATCCTTTGTGTATATACTATAGTCATGGCAGCAGAACGAGGCCGGATTCCAGGAGCTTAAAGTGACGTTAGATCCACCTCGAGGGCTTTCTCATGGGCACTAGGCCCTGGGACACATCATTCTACGTTAAAAGCGAACTAGCCCCGCCATAACGTTATATAGCACATCAGATGTAGCCTTTATACTTCTATATCTATGTAGATCCTAATGCATGAAATGCATCTATGCCACTTACATTGCTTCTTGCTACTTAAGTTCAAACTCAATTCTGGTTCAGTGATCAACTCAGAAATCACTTAAAGACATATTATTATAGTTAAGACTTTGTCCTACCAACCAGAACCTCGGGTCACATTACGTCGAGTATGCAACATGGTTATATGGAAGAACCTATGACTGAGGCGTAGGAGACGCAACGCCTCTCTTTCTTTCAACCATAGTTGCAATACTCAATGCTTTATACAATAAGAACTACTTTCTTACCTTGTTTCATTCTAAGATACTTCAGAATCTTGCTTAGGATATTCCGAACATCTTTCATAATCAAGTCCAAGAAGCATTCTACATTTAGTGTTTATTAAACTCATCAATCTATTCTGATAGATCTCTTTGTTTAATAACTTCAACTTCATCCTTACTTATCTAACTTAAATGTTATTAACACCAATCACACCATTCACATATGCCGTCTACATATCCTAGAATGATTTCACGCTCCCACTCAAATATGACATTCATGTTTGAGATCCAGGGATTTTACTTAGCTCCCACTCAAAATATGTCAGCTACAATATTATGAATTAGCCAAGCTGATTTTGCTCCCACTCAAATCTAGGTCCTCTCGATAATCTTGGACATTCCAAAATTCCTTGATCATCATCAATTTGAGAATTCCACTAACGAGATTTCAATGACTATTCATTTCTCGTACTTAGGTCCATCACGCTTCTTTGTATTTCGTAGGTACGTCTCGTTTAAAACATGACAAGTGAATCAACAACATAATTCCACAATCTTGTAGAATATATAGTTGAATCCTACTTTCTTTAGTAAAAGTATTCCCTGAAACTTTATGATCATTATCATTGGTTTCTCCTCTATTTGTAGAGTTTGGATTCACGAAACAAATTCCGCTGCGCCACTCAACAATCCGGAGGTAAGGTCAAATACCTTGTTTTGACCTTTTACTTTCTTCCACCTGTATCTTCATCAAGACACGTCAACTTTGGACAATAACTGGTTTGCCTCTTTTGTGGAAGATGCATTCATAGCTTCCTAAGAATGCTCTACAAAGACTTGTTTATTCGCCACGATTTTGACTTATCGAAATATTTAGAAACTCGAACGTGCCATAACACTTATGGTGTTGTTTCCACGAATCTTTTGATGTTCCTTTGTATTTCAAATGAGTGTTTACTTATTTTGATCTTTAACTCCAAACGACAACTATAACCCCGATAAGAGATAATATTACACCATATGTATCTAATACATATTGATTATGATGTTTAGACATTTCAACATAGTTTGAATTCGTCCAATTATCATAATTCATGAAACATCTTTCACAAGCTCCTTTTATGCTAAATTTAACTTGAATACTTTAGTCATGTTGATCAAATCGAAGAGACTTGTTTATTCAGTCAATTCAATATCCCATTTAGTCATGAACTCATTTGAACAATTCAAATCATTTCAAACTTCATGTTTCATTAAGTAAATACACTTATTCACTTAAGTCCACAATAAATGATTTCCACTACTTGTTGAAAATATGATACATCACTATGTGTAAGTTTCAACATTTCTTCGCATATCACCGTTTTACCAGAATGCGGAGTTTTAGTCATTCTGCCCAGGAGGCATGGTTTTGCAAAGTCTCTAGATTAAGCATTGTAGCATCCCAATTGTCTAAAAATTGTAATGCTACTTGGTCTAGTAATATAATGGCTACTTCATATATATAATTGTTGCATCATAATTATATCATGCTCATGTCATCATGCCACCTTGCATTTGAGCATCATATAAAACCCTTTTCCATTTGGTTCTTATCTCATATGCATTATTAATTGTATTTGCCTCTTGATATTGTATTTGGTTGTTGATATATTGTTTAAATGCCCAAGTGGAGTTGGGGGCATATCTTTTATTTAACTCCACCACCTTTCTTGTCATCACCCCATATTTCCACCATTCCATCATCCATGAGCTTGCAATTGTTTTTCTTTTGGGTTTTACCTCTAGCTCATATGGGTTGGGATGGATCCAATTCTATTTCCACATGCTCTCATCTTAGCATCATGTTGTTTTCACATTATTGATATATGAGAGCCACATGGCCACCTTTGCATGCCTTGTGAGTGGAACCCTTTTTCCTAGCTTCCATATGGATTATTATGGATTTGTGCTCATGTGGGAATATTTTTGGGACTACTAGGCATCTAGTGGAATATACACACTAGCAAGTCCCAATTATAATCAAATGTGATCATCTCCATCTACTCCACTTGGAACTTTCTTTTAAATTCTTTTGCTTGGCTTAATTCCACTTTTGGAAATGCATAAGAATAATGCCATGTTTATTGTTTTGTTTCACAAGGTTAAAACATGGCATTAATTATTTTTGCATGGGCCATGCAAGTACCACCACATTTTGGTCTTTGGTTTTTATTTGAATTTTTGGGTGAACCATCTCATCTCTCTCTCTCTCCCTCCTTTTGGCTTGATCTAGTTGATCTTGGTCAAACCACATCACCACCTTTACCTCTTCCTCTTTTGGGTAGAGCTCTTGTTTGATCTTGTTTTGCTCTTGCTTGAGCTTGCCAAAAGAAAACCTATCACCCAATCCTCTACACCACATCTCACCTCTCTCAAACCTCTCTCCTAATCTATACCTAATCTAAACCCTCCCCTCTCTTCAAACCCTAGCCACCACATCACCCCTCTCGGCCTCTCTTCTCTCTACCTAGTGACCCCACCGGTTCCTCACCTGGCCCACCTAGCTACCCACCCAAACCAAACCCTAACCCGAGCCATACCCCTCTCTCTAACCCTAGCCTAGCTCCAACCCTAGCTACACCCTAGCCTCCCCTCTCCTCTCTCTCTCTCTCTGCCAAGAGGGCCCCTAGCCCGAGCCTCTCCACCAACCGCCGTCCCCACTGGCGGCCCGTCTCCACCTCGCCTGCCTGCCCGAACGTGAGGAGAGGAAGGAGAAAAAGGTGGAGCTACCTTTAACCCTACCCACTCCCCACGGCACCCTCCCCCTCTGCTTTACCACTCCTCTCTCTCACTGCTACCTCTCCCAGATCTCCCAGGTCGTGCCCATCCACTCCTCCCTCCCGGCTACCCCTACCACTGCTCACCCATCCCGGCCCGTCGTGTCCATCGTCGTATCCTTGAACCAGCCGGTGGCGTGGCGCTCTGGGTGTCGAGGAAGATCGAGGAGATCCCCAGGAGGCCGCCGGTACCTGTCGCGGAGGAAGAGAAGAACCGGAGCCGAGGATCACCGAGCCGCCTGCAAATCCGCCCATCCCGTGCCTCGAGCGGATCCAACCACACCAACCAACTCTCGGTGAGCCACGCACCTCCTAGACACTCTCGTCTTCGTCGTTTCCTGGTCGCGACGTATGTTCGTCGAGCACCCTCGTGCACCGGCGGCAGCAGCGTCTACTCGCTCCGCGTCGCGAACCCTATCTAGCCGTCTCCCTCCCCCAAGAACCCCCAAGCCACCGCAGCGGTAGCCGCCTCCGCGCGCGAGCCCTAGGTCTCCGGATCGAACCCCCCATGCGTCGCGCCTGCGTCGGCCGCGCACCGATCGGTCGTCAGCGCAGAGAAGAGGACGATGCAGACACGTGGCCTTTTGCGAATAACCCCTTTTGTTTTCGTCTCAACCAGCGGTACCTTTTGGCCCACCGATCGGCCGATCAATCTTGCAAAAGACCCCTCCCAGCTCTTCAGCCTCAACCCGCAGCCCCTCTGGATCCCCCACGTGTCGCGTCCCCGCTGGCGCGCCCGCGTGTGGCCCTAGAGATGATGTGGCCCCACCCGTCCGTCGCTGAGGCTAGCCCAACCCTAGGTGTAAAAATCTTTTTCTGCTTGTTGTCTTTGAAGTCGCTGGACCCACTGGTCATTGTCTCTGGCTAGCACTGGGCTGAGTAACAAAAGGTTTTTCTGTATCTCTGTTTTAATTTAAATCTTTTCAAATTAATTCAAATTCAAATTTCAAATCTGTTTCAAATAACTTTTAAATTATAAATCCAAATAATACAAATAATATATGTTTTCAAATCAGAAAAATATGAGGAATTCAAATATGGCCTTCAAAATATATTTTGAACACTTTATTTTTTCAAGTTGATTTAAATTACAATAAAATGCCTTTTACCTTAATTAATTAATAACTTTTGTTTTATAACTCCAAATTTGACAAATAATATGTCTAAAATGATTAGCTCGACGAGACCTTTCTGTTTATACATTCCATGTTTTGTTTTGCAGCATGCATCATATAAATATAAAGCTTACAGCAACTAATATGAGGTTAAAATGAGGCTAAAACTCAATAAAATGGTTTATTCTTGTATTCCACACCTCACCCATGCCATGCTACTTTATTGCCATGCAAATTGTGCATCATTCATCATGGCATGATTGTTTGCTTGTCGCATTTTATTCATATGCTTGTGCACTTTATTTATGTTGGCCCTTGTTTGTTTGGTTCTTCTTGAATAGATTGGCGGGGATATATCAAGAGACCCAGGAGCACTACCCAGATCCTTCTCTCGCTTCAACTGAGCTGCCAGGAAAGCACTACCACATGCTTGCATACATATAATACCTATTGCCTCTATCTTATTCTTGCATCATTGAGTCGCGATTGCATTAATCTGAATCCCAAGTATTGCATAGCCTTTACTTTTAAACCCCACCAAAGCTTGTTCCTCCATCCCATGAGCCATTACTACAGGAGTTGTTTGAGCCATGCGAGTCGTAGAACAGCATGTGTAGGGTATGTGAGTGTCTGATGGATAATGAGGTACCTAAACAACTTAACCTGAGTAGTAATGGGATAACTAATGAAAGTGGCACCGGTGAGCCATATTTGCTATTTGGTTTTTCAGGCTCACTTGTGTCCCGTAGGACCCCGAGTACTTGATTCCTGTTCCTTGAATATTCACGCTATCCACATCCGGAGGCTTATGAACCCCCTGAGCCGTGAGCTTGATTCATTCTTATTTCTTGGGGCCACAAACTAGTTTGAGGTTTTATTTACTATCTGTACTTATGCCATGCTTTCTTGCTTTATTTAGAATTGTGCAGTCTTGCTTTGTCTTATTTAGGTAAGCGGAGTGTTTACGTGCATCGACAAGCCAGTCCACACTTTCGGGTTCCTAGTCGTTTCTGACCATTGGCGCAAACCTTGAGTCCGTCTCGAGTCGGCCAACTTCGTCGCGGGTAGCTTAATGGGGTGGCCCTCAAATATTCTGAATCCTGTGATCGCTTTGTCGTGTCGCCTCGTTGGGTTTTGATTTGGTTTTCGAGGTTGATCGAGTGTGTGTTGCTATTCGTGCACCCTAGGTAAAACTTTCAAAGCCGTGTCATGGTTATGGACGACTTGGAGCACGGTTTCTCGATCATAGACAAGCATAACTAAAGTACCGCTTTTAATTTGACTAAGTAACTGACTAGTAAATAGTGTAACACTCATGGAATGGTTAATAAAACTGCCAACGGATGGGGGGGTTGTTCGTCCGCTTCCTCGTCGGTAAGCGAGGAGGAGGATGGATCTGTTAATATTACCTTTATAACTGTTGTTATTAATTCACGGACATCCGTCTATCTCTGGTTAGGCGGATGGTTAGCGAGTATCTATAGAATTGCTAGGGTTTATCTTTTGCTGCATTTGCGTCACCCCAGGTTGTGTCCCCTTTAGCGGCATAAAGACTTGCTGGGTACCCCTAGGGTCTCACACGATAAATTGTTTGATTCAGATGCACAGGTAGGCTCGCAAGATGGATACTGGGTGGAGGAGACGGACGATGCGGGCAACGATCATTCGGTGTAGAGATTCCGGGAACGGGGATCCGTGAGATCTGTGGGCGGGATGTGTTTATTTATGGGGCATCTTATGCCGATTTGCTTCTTATCCGTACTCGGATCTTGTTTTCCGCTTCCGCCTGATACTCTGATGTTTGATGTATGAGGAGATATCCTAAACTATTATATCTATCTAGGATATTTGGATCTTGCCGTATGGCGTTGCAATATTTCCTTTCTTTTTTAGATGGAATGACTCTGAGAACCATTGTATGGTGGCTTGCATACATACTCATTTGTGTATGTAGTTGATCCCTTCGCCTGCCGATTACGCCGCCCGTTCTTGTCCCGATGTTTGGAAATGGTTAGGACGGCCGAAAGGTCTACCTGTGAGTGGCATTTGGGCCCCACCGTACTATTTTAACCATTTCCGCTCATCCAGGCTTGTAACTAGGAGCGTAATTCACCGAGGTAGTTACAATTGGTATCAGAGCCAGCCCGACCTTCAGGGTCTCAGCCAAATGGTCGTTGTCAGTCTAGCAAATATTTTGGTAGCTATGTATACTAGGGAAAAACAAAACGCGAGAGTAGG
Organism: Avena insularis; assembly: GCA_023614405.1. Classification (NCBI taxonomy): domain Eukaryota; kingdom Viridiplantae; phylum Streptophyta; class Magnoliopsida; order Poales; family Poaceae; genus Avena; species Avena insularis. The sequence goes on from CM042690.1 coordinate 549,529,822, forward strand.
ACTGCTTCCACTTTTCTTCTTACCCACCCACCCACCCTTTTTCTGGTAAGGAAGTGTACGTTTTCTATCCTCTTCTTAAAATTCAAACTAGGATTCACGTGTTCTGGGTTTCCGTAGTACCATAGGTTGTGCATCTGTGTGTGTGTGTGCGTGTGTAACTCTTTGTCTATCTGTTGCATCCAACTTGTTATCACAATCTGCCTGTGGTTATCAACTGTTGGTACATTCCATACCGACAGGCTTTTGCAAACCGACGCGATCTATCTGATTCGTTGTATACCGCCGCGATCTGTCTTACTCTTTGTTATCCGACGTTATCTTGTTTGGGGTGTTCGTTTCCGTAGTTACTAATCTTTAGGTTCATCTTGAGAAGAAGGTGTTGGGATATGTGTTTTACTTATTCATGTGCGGAGTAATGATTTGAGTGCGGGATGGAGTCGCGACCATACCACTACTTTTATCATTCGCTCTTGTATATTGAATTGGGAAAGTCACTAATCTCGATTCGTTAAGTGATTTTGCGCATCTATTGGTATTTTAATGCCGAAATTTGCGGAAAATTTTTCTTTGATATATCTGTGTACCACACTCCTTTCAATCGTGCGATATGCTTAATATCTTCTAGGTGCTTTGAACTTTGTTGATATTTTAATATCACCTTAGTAAATTGTATCCTCTAATCTTGGTAAATTCCATCTTGGTACTATTTTGGATTATTATTATTCTCCATTATAGTACTGACTTGTGTTTTATATCAATAGCAGGATGGCACCACCACGCCGTTCTGAGGAGGACATACAACCTGAACTGGGGGCAGCGTTGTCAAGCATCGCCAATGCCTTGGCAGCAATGCAGCAGAACCAACAGCGTTTTGAAGAAAGTGTCAGGAGGAATGAGTTTGTTCCGCTACCTCCACCTCCCAAGCGAGGAGACATCAAAAGCTTTCTGAAGTTCAACCCACGCCAATTTGATGTTTCTGATCAACCACTTGATGCTGATGATTGGTTGCGTGAGATGTCAAGGTTCTTGATGATTCTTGATGTTCTGAGCAAGAATGGGTAAAGTGTGCTACTCACCTTACGAAGGGAGATGCGGCTCTGGTGGGAGAATTACCTGAAGGCAAACTGCACTGGTTTTCAGCCTACTTGGGGACAGTTCACTGGAGCTTTCAAAGAGCAGTATCTGTCAGAAATTGTCATGGAGAGGATGAAGGAAGTGTTTCTCAACCTCAAGCAGGGCAATGATAATGTCAATACCTACATCAGAAACTTCATGAACCTTTCTCGTTATGGTGGCGATGAGATCTCTGATGACAAGAAGAAGCAAAAGAGGTTCAGGCAAGGGCTCAATGCATCGATTAAATATGCAATCACACATGCAAGGCGGCGTCTTTTCCGGAACTTGACATACTCTGCAGGAAGAAGCAAGTAGGCAAGTGTTTGAGGAGTCAAAGAAACACAACCGTGATGCAGCAAGCTCTTCACTATGTCAACTCCTTCTAAGCGTCGTATGCGGGTTCCTAACACCCCACCGTCGCTCCGGCTACACCAAGACCTTCAAGCTCTGGCGGCAAGGCCACCAAACTTCCTCCTTTGCTCCCGGGGCTACAACCACCACTACCAGAGCGCTGGCGGAGTCCCAGCTACGTTGCTCCACGTCCACCGGTGCTTGTTACACTTGTGGAAACACTGGCATCAACACGGAACCGCGATGAAAACAAAGCTCTTCCTCCACCACCTCCAAGATCTGCGGCAAGCTCTCCTTTGGTTCGTGCACCACCACCTCGGGCTCTCAACATCAACACCAAGCCGGGTCTCATCGTTGCTCGTGCCAACTGTGTCAACGCCGCTCAAGCTGAGCATGCACCTGGAGTTGTGATGGGTATGCTTAACGTTAACTCAGTGGGTGCACGAGTTTTGTTTGATTCTGGTGCATCGCATTCTTTTGTTTCTCACAAGTTTGCAGATGGGAATAGGTTAGCTATGGATCCTCTCCTTAAGCGGTTAATGGTCCTTTCTCCTGGAGCAACTATGGCAGCTTCTAAAATCAGCCATGGCAATCAAATTGAGATTGGTGGATCTTCGTTCTCGGCTTCCTTAATCATTACAGGCAATTCGACATTGATGTCATCTTGGGCATGGATTGGTTGACAGCAAATGCAGCTGTGATTGATTGTCTTTGAACGCCGGTTTCTCCGAAGATTCGAAGGCCATATAGTCTATTCTCCAAGTCGACTCCTGCTATCCAGCTTTTCTCTTTGGCGGCTCAATGATGATGCTATGGAAGCTATTGAGTGTTCCGGTGGTCTGTGAGTTCCGGATGTCTTTCTGAAGAGTTGCGGTATGCCTCCGGATCGTGAGGTTGAGTTTTAATTGAGCTTGAACCTGGAACGGCCCCTATCTCCAAGCGGCCTTATAAAATGGGTCCTGCTGAGTTGGCTGAACTCAAACGACAGCTTGATGAACAAGAGAAGTTGGGTTTCATTCAACACAGTACTTCTTCTTGGGGTAGCCCAACAATCTTTGTGAAGAAGCGAGACAAGACTGATAGACTTTGTGTTGACTATCGGGCTCTCAATGCTAAAACCATCAAGAATAAATATCCCTTTCCGCGGATTAATGATCTTTTCGATCAGCTAGCTGGAGCTGTGGTATTCTCTAAGCTTGACTTGAGAAGTGGTTATCACCAAATCAAGATTCGCAAGGAAGATGTTCCTAAAACAGCTTTCACCACCCGCTATGGCCTGTATGAGTACACGGTCATGTCTTTCGGTCTCACCAACGCACCTGCCACCTTCTCGAGGCTCATGAACTCGGTTTTCATGGAGTATCTTGATAAGTTCGTTGTGGTCTATCTGGATGACATCCTAGTCTATTCTAAGTCACAAGAAGAGCATGAAGAACACCTTCGGTGTGTCCTAAACAAGCTTCGTGAGAACCGCTTGTATGCAAAGTTCTCCAAGTGTGAGTTTTGGCTGCCTCAAGTAACCTATCTGGGTCACGTCATCTCTGCCAAGGGCATTGCCGTCAACCCGAAAACTGTGAAGACAATTGTTGAATGGCTTCCTCCAGTAAATGTCAAAGAAGTGCGGAGTTTCCTTGGTTTGGCTAGTTATTGCCGTCGCTTCGTTCAGAACTTTTCGAAGATAGCGAAGCCTCTTACCGATCTCCTCAAGAAAGGCAAGAAATACCTTTGGACTCCTGCATGTCAAGCAAGCTTTGAGACACTCAAAGAGAAGCTCACTTCCACACCAGTCTTGGTTCCTCCGGATACATCCAAGCCGTTCTAGATATTCTGTGACGCCTCTTTGCAAGGATTGGGTGAGGTCCTTATGCAAGAAAAACAAGTTGTTGCTTATGCCTCTCGCCAGTTGAAGACGCATGAGATCAACTATCCTACACATGACCTCGAGCTCGCAGCAGTTGTCTTTGCTTTGAAAGTATGGAGGCACTACTTGCTTGGCAACCGTTGTGAAATCTTTTCTGATCACAAGAGTTTGAAGTATATCTTCACTCAGCCTGATCTCAACCTTCGGCAGAGGAGGTGGATTGAAGCAATCAATGATTTTGATTTGACCATCAACTACACTCCGGGCAAAGCTAATGTCATGGCAGATGCTCTCAGCCGCAAAGCTTATGTCAACAACCTCATGATAGAAGAACAACAGCCTCTCTTGTGCGAGGAATTCCGTCAGCTCAACCTTGAAATTGTGGAACAAGGGTATCTCCTGAACCTTCTAGCAACCCCTCTCTTGGAAGAAAAGGTTCGCTCTTCTCAGCTTGGTGATCCGTACACAAGAAAGGTCATCTCCAACATCCAGCTTCCAAAGTATGAGTCCTTCCACGTCGATGATCAAGGCACGCTTTTATTTGAACACCGAATGTTTGTTCCGAACTACCCGGGTTTGAGAGAGCAAGTTCTCAAGGAGGCGCATGATTCTGTTCTTTCTATCCACCCTGGCAGCACAAAGATGTACATGGACTTGAAAACACAATATTGGTGGCCGGGTTTGAAACGATATTGTGCCAAGTATGTCTCGGAGTGTGATGTCTGCCGCAGAGTTAAAGCTGTCCATCAGAAACCTTCCGGTCTTCTACAGCCATTGAAACCCCCGGAGTGGAAATGGGAGAAAGTAGAGATGGACTTCATCACGGGTTTTCCAAGGTCGCAGAAGGGCAACAATGCAATCTTTGTTGTCATTGACAGGCTTTCTAAAGTGGCTCACTTCTTCCCCGTCAAGGAAACAATTTACGCAATTCGGTTGGTGAGCTCTATATCAGTAATTGTCTCTGTATGGGGTTCCGCTTGAGATCAGTTCAGACCGTGGAAGCATCTTCACTTCCAAGTTCGGAGAGTTTCCAAAATGCTTTGGGAACAAAGTTGAACTTCAGACAGCTTACCACCCTCATCGCAAGGACAAGTTGAAAGGATCAATCAGATTCGGAGGATATGCTTCGTGCTTGCGTCATCTCTTTTGGCATGAAGTGGGAAGAATGTATTCCTTATGCTGAATTCTCTTACAACAACAGCTTCCAGAAAAGTCTAAAGATGGCACCATTTGAGGCTCTTTATGGTCGCAAATGCAGAACTCTGATTGGTTGGTCGGGTGCAGGAGAAAGAATTTTGTTTGGCCCTGACATTGTGACTCAAGCGGAGGAGAAGGTTCACATCATTCTTGAAAGTCTTAGGATTGCTCAAAGTCGCCAGAAGAGCAATTATGACAGAAAGCACACGGACATGGAGTATGTCCCTGGTGATCTCGTTTACCTTCGTGTCACTCCCATGAGAGGCACGCACCGTTTTGGTATCAAAGGAAAGCTGGCTCCTAGATACATCGGTCCATTCAAAATTCGTGGAAGAAGAGGAGAAGTTGCTTATGCTCTTGAGCTCCCGGAAAAACTCAAGGTCCATGATGTTTTCCACATCTCTCAGCTCAAGAAGTGCTTCAAGGATCCCGGCAGGACCGTGGATCATGAGATTATCAATCTCCAAGAAGGCCTGTCTTATCAAGAACACCCCACTAAAATCCTTGAAGTCGCAGAAAGAAGGACTCGCAACAAGTCCATCAAGTTCTGCAAGGTGCAGTGGTCGCACCATTCTGTTGATGAAGCCACTTGGAAACGTGAAGATGAGCTCCGTGCCAAGTATCCTACCCTCTTTGAGTCTTCTTCTTCTTCTTCTTAGAATCTCGGGGTGAGATTCCTGTTTAGTGGGGGAGAGTTGTAGCATCCCAATTGTCTAATAATTGTAATGCTACTTGGTCTAGTAATATAATGGCTACTTCATATATATAATTGTTGCATCATAATTATATCATGCTCATGTCATCATGCCACCTTGCATTTGAGCATCATATAAAACCCTTTTCCATTTGGTTCTTATCTCATATGCATTATTAATTGTATTTGCCTCTTGATATTGTATTTGGTTGTTGATATATTGTTTAAATGCCCAAGTGGAGTTGGGGGCATATCTTTTATTTAACTCCACCACCTTTCTTGTCATCACCCCATCTTTCCACCATTCCATCATCCATGAGCTTGCAATTGTTTTTCTTTTGGGTTTTACCTCTAGCTCATATGGGTTGGGATGGATCCAATTCTATTTCCACATGCTCTCATCTTAGCATCATGTTGTTTTCACATTATTGATATATGAGAGCCACATGGCCACCTTTGCATGCCTTGAGTGGAACCCTTTTCCTAGCTTCCATATGGATTATTATGGATTTGTGCTCATGTGGGAATATTTTTGGGACTAGTAGGCATCTAGTGGAATATACACACTAGCAAGTCCCAATTATAATCAAATGTGATCATCTCCATCTACTCCACTTGGAACTTTCTTTTAAATTCTTTTGCTTGGCTTAATTCCACTTTTGGAAATGCATAAGAATAATGCCATGTTTATTGTTTTGTTTCACAAGGTTAAAACATGGCATTAATTATTTTTGCATGGGCCATGCAAGTACCACCACATTTTGGTCTTTGGTTTTTATTTGAATTTTTGGGTGAACCATCTCATCTCTCTCTCTCTGCCTCCTTTTGGCTTGATCTAGTTGATCTTGCTCAAACCACATCACCACCTTTACCTCTTCCTCTTTTGGGTAGAGCTCTTGTTTGATCTTGTTTTGCTCTTGCTTGAGCTTGCCAAAAGAAAACCTATCACCCAATCCTCTACACCACATCTCACCTCTCTCCAAACCTCTCTCCTAATCTATACCTAATCTAAACCCTCCCCCTCTCTTCAAACCCTAGCCACCACATCACCCCCTCTCGGCCTCTCTCTTCTCTCTACCTAGCTGACGCCACCTGGTTCCTCACCCTGGCCCACCTAGCTACCCCACCCAAACCAAACCCTAACCCGAGCCATACCCCCTCTCTCCTAACCCTAGATCCAACCCTAGCTACACCCGAGCCTACCCCTCTCCCTCTCTAGCTCTCTCTCTGCCAAGAGGGCCCTAGCCCGAGCCTCTCCACCAACCGGCCGTCCCCCACCTGGCAGCCCCGTCTCCACCTCGCCCTGGCCTGCCCGAGCACGTGAGGAGAGGAAGGAGAAAAAGGTGGCCGAGCTACCTTTAACCCTACCCACTCCCCCACGGCACCCCTCCCCCTCTCTGCTTTACCACTCCCTCTCTCTCACCTGCTACCTCTCCCAGATCTCCCCAGGGTCGTGCCCATCCACTCCTCCCTCCCCAGCTACCCCTACCACTGTCTACCCCATCCCCGGCCACCGTCGGTGTCCATCGTCGTATCCTTGAACCAGCCGGTGGCGTGGCGCTCTGGGTGTCGAGGAAGATCGAGGAGATCCCCAGGAGGCCGCCGGTACCTGTCGCGGAGGAAGAGAAGAACCGGAGCCGAGGATCACCGACGAGCCGCCGCCAAACCCTAGCCTCCGGTCCGTCTGCGTCGTCGCCCATCCCCTGTGCCTCGAGCGGATCCAACCACACCAACCAACTCTCGGTGAGCCACGCAACCTCCTAGACACTCTCGTCTTCGTCGTCGTTTCCTGGTCGCGACGTATGTTCCGTCGAGCACCCTCTGTGCACCGGCGAGCGCAGCGTCTGCTCGCTTCCGCGTCGCACAGAACCCTATCTAGCCGTGCAGCCCTCCCCTACCAGCAACCCCCAAGCCACCGCAGCGGTAGCCGCCTCCGCGCGCGAGCCCTAGGTCCCCGGATCGAACCCCCCACGCGCCGCGCCTGCGTCGACCGCGCACCGATCGTCGCCGTAGAAGAAGAGAAGTGAAGACGGGCACGTGGCCTTTTTGCGAATAACCCCTTTTGGGTTTTCTCGTCTCAACCCGCGGTACCTTTTGGCCCACCAGTCAGCCGCCGATCAATCTTGCAAAAGACCCCTCCCAGCTCTTCAGCCTCAACCCGCAGCCCCTCTGGATCCCCCACGTGTCGCGTCCCATTGGCGGCGCCAGCGATGATGTGGCCCCGAGATGATGTCGCCCCAAGTTTGAGGCTAGCCCAACCCTAGGTGTAAAAATCTTTTCTGCCTTGTTGTCTTTCTTGAGTCAGCGCTGGACCCACTGGTCATTGTCTCTGGCTAGCACTGGGCTGAGTAACAAAAGGTTTTTCTGTATCTCTGTTTTAATTTAAATCTTTTCAAATTAATTCAAATTCAAATTTCAAATCTGTTTCAAATAACTTTTAAATTATAAATCCAAATAATACAAATAATATATGTTTTCAAATCAGAAAAATATGAGGAATTCAAATATGGCCTTCAAAATATATTTTGAACACTTTATTTTTTTCAAGTTGATTTAAATTACAATAAAATGCCTTTTACCTTAATTAATTAATAACTTTTGTTTTATAACTCCAAATTTGACAAATAATATGTCTAAAATGATTAGCTCGACGAGACCTTTCTGTTTATGCATTCCATGTTTTGTTTTGCAGCATGCATCATATAAATATAAAGCTTACAGCAACTAATATGAGGTTAAAATGAGGCTAAAACTCAATAAAATGGTTTATTCTTGTATTCCACACCTCACCCATGCCATGCTACTTTATTGCCATGCAAATTGTGCATCATTCATCATGGCACGATTGTTTGCTTGTCGCATTTTATTCATATGCTTGTGCACTTTATTTATGTTGACCCTTCTTTGTTTGGTTCTTCTTCGAATAGACGCTGAGCAGGGGATATATCAAGAGACCCAGGAGCACTACCCAGATCCTTCTCTCGCTTCAACTGAGCTGCCAGGCAAGCACTACCACATGCTTGCATACATATAGTACATATTGCCTCTATCTTATTCTTGCATCATTGAGTCGCGATTGCATTAATCTGAATCCCAAGTATTGCATAGCCTTTACTTTTAAACTCCACCAAAGCTTGTTCCTCCATCCCATGAGCCATTACTACAGGAGTTGTTTGAGCCATGCGAGTCGTAGAACAGCATGTGTAGGGTATGTGAGTGTCTGATGGATAATGAGGTACCTAAACAACTTAACCTGAGTAGTAATGGGATAACTAATGAAAGTGGCACCGTGAGCCATATTTGCTATTTGGTTTTCAGGCTCACTTGTGTCTGTGGGACCCCGAGTACTTGATTCCTGTTCCTTGAATATTCGCTATCCACATCCGGAGGCTTATGAACCCCCGAGCGAGCTTGATTCATTCTTATTTCTTGGGGCCACAAACTAGTTTGAGGTTTTATTTACTATCCTGCACTTATGCCATGCTTTCTTGCTTTATTTAGAATTGTGCAGTCGCACTGTCTTTATTTAGGTAAGCGGAGTGTTTACGCTGTATCGACAAGCCAGTCACACTTTCGGGTTCCCAATCGTTGCTGACCATTGGCGCAAACCTTGAGTCTGTCTCGGAGTCGGCCAACTTCATCGCGGGTAGCTTAATGGGGTGGCCCCCTGAAATATTTCTGAATCCTGTGATCATTTTGTCGTGACTGCCTCGTTGGGTTTTGATTTGGTTTTTCCGAGGTTGATCGAGTGTGTGTTGCTATTCGTGCACCCCTGCAGGGTAAAACTTTCTGAAAGCCGTGTCCGCGGTTATGGACGACTTGGAGCACGGTTTCGATCATAGAGAAGCATAACTAAAGTACCGCTTTTAATTTGACTAAATGGCGACTAGTAAATAGTGCAACACTCATGGAATGGTTAATAAAACTCCCAGCGGATGGGGGTTGTTAAATCCGCTTCCTCGTCGGTGGCGAGGAGGAGGATGGATCTGTTATATTACCTTTATAAGCTGTTATTAATTCACGGACATCCGTCTATCTCTGGTTAGGCGGATGGTTAGCAGTATCTATAGAATTGCTAGGGTTTATCTTTTCTTTGCATTTCGTCACCCAGGTTGTGTCCCCTTTAGCGGCATAAAGACTTGCTGAGTATCCCTAGGGTCTCACACGATAAATTGTTTGATTCATATGCACAGGTAGGCTCGCAAGATGGATACTGGGTGGAGGAGGCAGACGATGCGCAACGCGATCATTCGGTGTAGAGATTCCGTGAACGGGATCCGTGAGATCTGTATGCGGGATGTGTTTATTTATGGGGCATCTTATGCCGATTTGCTTCTTATCCATACTCGGATCTTGTTTTCCGCTTCCGCCTGATACTCTGATGTTTGATGTATGAGGAGATATCCTAAACTATTATATCTATCTAGGATATTTGGATCTTGCCGTATGGCGTTGCAATATTTCCTTTCTTTTTTAGATGGAATGACTCTGAGAACCATTGTATGGTGGCTTGCATACATACTCATTTGTGTATGTAGTTGATCCCTTCACTTTGCCGATTCGCGCCCGTTCTTGTCCCGATGTTTGGAAATGGTTAGGACGGCCGAAAGGTCTACCTGTGAGTGGCATTTGGGCCCCACCGTACTATTTTAACCATTTCCGCTCATCCAGGCTTGTAACTAGGAGCGTAATTCACCGAGGTAGTTACAAGCATCTAGGACCCCGATCTTTCATAAAGAACATGCAATAACCAAAATGATTTAAACTATAGTGTCTTTTCATTATTAAGCTTTGGATATCTTTTAGCATTCTAATCCTTTATAAATGTTTAAACCATTATCATTAACATAGTGATGAGAATAACATATTTGTAATCATAATGTGACCATAAGGTATCGTTCATAAGAATAGTACAAACTGGTTTGTAACTTGTTCATATGAATAATCGTCTTGCCAAAAGCAAGACACACATACAAGGATTACAAATTATATTCAAGTCCACTAATCCAAATGACAAACTTTGAGGAATTGGTGATGTCGGCCATCAACTGATTTGCTTGCCATCATCAAGTCACGCTGCCTCAAAACCAGCAATTCTCAAGCAGATCATCCTGTTTTCATAAAACAGGACAAGTATCAAATACTTTGCAAACTGCAACGAGTTTTGCAAGAACCGCATTTATAATTTGTATATCTTACATATACCTTTTCATCCATGACCTCCATTTGCAATCAAGCCTTCTAATAGTTCTCAACTCTAATGCAAGATTGCTAAGTGCTTTTCCAAACATTCTGGAGTCATCGAATTATCTCCTAATGGTTATTGTATCAAGAAGAGAAGATCACCTTTACGAGGATATCCCTCAGGCATGGGTATTAATCTATGAAGTTGGACCCTTTTGCTAAGTTCCAAATTAAGCAATATATTCCCATGGTCGCAAAGGACCTCAATGGGATAGGCTAAGATCTACTAAGATATTTGCAAACAGACATCTAGACAAAGTTTATAATAAGAGATCAATTTATAATTGGTCTCCACTAAAACGGTCATCCCCTGGACGATTTTAGTGATCGCATGATCCCTATCCTCTGCACCTCACGATCATCCACCATCGATTGCATTATCAAAGGTAGACATTCAATAATGCCAATCACATCATCCATGTGACTCATGCTCGATCTTTTGATCTCTTGTGTTCCGAGGCCATGCATGTACATGGTAGGCTCGCCAAATCTAACTCGTGTGTATTTGTTGTGCAACATGGCTTACACCCACTGTATGCGAACGTAGATATGTCTGACACCCAGGCCTGTAACCCTGGATCGCCTCATACCGAAGAACTTTCTTGGTGGTGCACACACAAGGGGAACACGGAACATTGGAATTTAATAGGGATTATCTTATTTGCTACCGCTGAGTATATTAATACTAGCACACAATAAGATGTAAAAACAGGTATCAACATCATATGTATAATGTGATATGATATGGTCTTTCTTGCGCCTTGATCTCCATCGAGCGCTCCGGCATGATCTCCATCATGCCCTTGGTTTGACGCCAAGTCCACGACGCCTCCACCAGGTCTTTCATCAGAACGATGACTATTACTATACTACTTAGCAACAGAAAAGTAAACTACTTTTACCTTTGTAACGACCAATGCCATATCATAATCGCATGCCCCTTGCAAAATAAAGTTAGACGCCTCTACTTTATCTATTGTAAGTTTTACGTGGTTGTTAGGGCTTTCGCATTAGAACCGTTTCTAAACTACGAACTTTCCAACCACAACATGGACCCGACAGTTGTCTCTATTACACCCCTTTCGGGGCCCTCCGTTGTAAATGCTATATCAACTATCGAATGAGAGACAGACACCCGCTAGCCACTTATACGGTACAAGCCATATGTTGAGCGTGGAACCAGTCTCGCGTACGAATACGTGTAAGGTCGGTCCGAGCCGCTTCATCAAACAATACTGCGATATAAACAAGTACACATTAGAGGGTAACAACTAAGGGATTAATGCCCGCACAATACTTGTGCGTACTGGCCGTACAACACTCCTACGCATAGATCGGCTCTGATACCACTGTTGGGGATCGGCGCGGAAAACAAAAAATTTCCCTACGAAGGATCCCCGGAAACTTAGCCTAGGATCTATCTATGTAGTAATGCGGTAACGACCGATGCGTAGAGAATACATATGTGACACCCCGTCCACTCCTGAGCCCGGGGGGTATCACTCCTGGCAGCTTAATAGGATATCTAGACTGGCCCCACAGACCAACACTAGTCTTTTCTACGCACTTTGTCCTCACTCGTGCACACCCGGTTACCCACTTACCGGTCGGTCACCCATCCTAGAATTGCTCTAGGCCAAGCACGCTTAACCTTAGAGTTATTTTCGAATGAGCTTCTGGAAAAGAATTTGCAACTTGTTGATATGGGTATCCTATCAATCCTATTAAGTCATGTGCCTGGATCTCACATACACCCACCCTTTAGAAGATCGATGCCCTCATCGATCAAGCACACCCCAAGAACGTTCCCTCTTGGCGCACGATGCGTCGTCAAAGACATGTGCCATGCCGTGTCCACTGGGGCCACACGCGCCATGCTCCACATGTCCCGCCACACACACACACCTGTAATCGCAAGGGTCGGCTCACGATACCACTTGTAACACCGTCCACTCACGGGCCGGGGGTATCACTCCTGGCAGCTTAATAGGATATCTAGACTGGCCCCACAGACCAACACTAGTCTTTTCTAAGCACTTTGTCCTCACTCGTGCACACCCGGTTACCCACTTCCCGGTCGGTCACCCATCCTAGAATTGCTCTAGGCCAAGCACGCTTAACCTTAGAGTTATTTTCGAATGAGCTTCCGGAAAAGAAGTTGCAACTTGTTGATATGGGTATCCTATCAATCCTATTAAGTCATGTGCATGGATCTCACAACATACCCTTGTAGTCTATACGCTGTTAACGTTCCGCGGGGAACGTGGTTGATGTATTCGTACTTGTAGCCGACCTCAAGGTCGCGAAGCTCCTCGCAGGTCACCCCTTGCTCCTTCTTGATCTTCATCATCTTCATCGTGCAACAGCTCTGGCTCACAACATTTAAGAGCCCCAAGTGTTGCGCCTCGTGTCTTTGTACACATCCGGTGCACGATGAGACCTCCGGCTCCCCGATCCTGCCGGGAGTGCGGAAGTGATATCCGGCTAGGAATCCCTGCACAAGAATAGCAGCGTCTTTGGTGTGCCTCGATCGCACAGCCTAGACTTGGGGCCATGGTCACAAGGTATAGAGAGAGGGAGAGAAGGAGAAAGTCAACCAAAGGACTTCTCCAAATATTGGTGTGTTTAATCCCACCCATGGGCGCCCCTTTATATAGGGGGAGGGGGTGTGCCCTCCCCTTTGGGTTTCCCATGTGGGACTATTCGAGGGGGAGGGGGAAGGCGCATGGGCCCTTAGGGCTTCATGGGCCAGCTGGCCAGGGGTGGGCCCCACCCCGCGCATAGCCCTAGGCTGGCCGGGTGGGCCCCCTCAAGGCGCCTGGGCCTTGGCCCTTTGGCCCTTGGCCCTTCCCCCTTTTCGGTTTTCCCTCATGGGCCCTATTTCCCTAGGAAGTTTGGCCCATTAGTGGAATAACTCTTCAAATTAGATTTTAATATTATATTTAATATTAATTACATTAATTAATACGTAAATACATATTACAAAATCCATCTTGACCCGAAACACCTTTCGGTTCCCTTTCGATTTCCTCCGAACGACTTCAGATCTTTCCCAGAATGATTCCGACCCTTTATTCTTTCTCCGAACAACTTCGGATCTCTCTGCGGAACGATTCCAGCTTTCTCTATCTCTCTACTGTGATTTTGTCTTACGAATGATCGCTCTCATCGTACCCTTAAGTGTATCCTCTCACGGCTCGGGAATGCTCTACACATGATCTGTATCAATGATCAACAAAGGGACCAGGGATATCCATGTGACCCCTATGCATTCCTGATGACAATGTCGTTTGAACCGTCTAAATGTAGCATCCTCTTCCTTTTGTTTCTCGATACAACTTGTCCGAGATCCGATCACCGGTATCCCATACCTTTGTTCAATCTCGTCACAACAAGTTATGTTTACTTGTTACCGTGATATTACATCCCCGTGACCTAGTCACATGTTGCAACATTTATGGATGTAATCTCACCAAGTCGGCCGTATGTATCTTTAACCCGTCATGTGGGTGAACAAATCCAGTCTTGCGGTCACATGTCATCTCATTTCCTTCGAAATACCCAACATACACCTTTATAGCCACCGTATTACCAGATGACGTTTGATGCAGTCAAAGCAGCCTAGGGAAACAGTGAGTAATATGAGCTCACAGTCTAAGGAGAAGGAGTCTAGGTATAGTTGTTGCAACAATGAACTATATGACTTGATCGTGTTGCAATCCTTCGAGGAATGTCCAACCACATCATTTTCCAATGACATGATCTTGTTGTCAGTCGGCATAAATGCCCATGATCTTGAAACCCAGATCATCTTCGTGACCAACGAACTATTATGAATAGAGGCTACTAGGGACTTTGTTGTTTCATACCACACCTGTACCAATGTTTCTACTTGGCACAGTTCTAGCACAATATGAAACTATTATAAACTAGTTGAGATATGATAATAAAAACCTATTTCTTATTTGCCTCTAGGGCACTCCCACTTGCACTAGAGTACAAATAAACTAGCTTGCATTTTACTCATACAAACCATATACCATATGCGTTTACAGATCATGCATGCTCGTGGGAAACGTCATGTCCATGTTACATTTTACAGATCATTATGTCTTTTGCAAATCGTTAATGTCTTCCTAATTTTGACATTTACTCCATTATCTTATAATGGGTCGAAGCATTTGTTAGCAACAAAGCGAGACTTTTGTTTCTAGTGTTTATGATGACGGTCGTTATTCACTGTTGTCATCTAAACTTCGAAACACACTTTGCTATCCTTTGTGTATATACTATAGTCATGGCAGCAGAACGAGGCCGGATTCCAGGAGCTTAAAGTGACGTTAGATCCACCTCGAGGGCTTTCTCATGGGCACTAGGCCCTGGGACACATCATTCTACGTTAAAAGCGAACTAGCCCCGCCATAACGTTATATAGCACATCAGATGTAGCCTTTATACTTCTATATCTATGTAGATCCTAATGCATGAAATGCATCTATGCCACTTACATTGCTTCTTGCTACTTAAGTTCAAACTCAATTCTGGTTCAGTGATCAACTCAGAAATCACTTTCTAAGGAGTGAGTAATATGAGCTCACGGTCTAAGGAGAAGGAGTCTAGGTATAGTTGTTGCAACAATGAACTATATGACTTGATCATATTGCAATCCTTCGAGGAATGTCCAACCACATCATTTTCCAATGACATGATCTCGTTGTCAGTCGGCATAAATGCCCATGATCTTGAAACCTAGATCATCTTCGTGACCAACGAACTAGTATGAATAGAGGCTACTAGGGACTTTGTTGTTTCATACCACACTTGTACCAATGTTTCTACTTGGCACAGTTCTAGCACAATATGAAACTATTATAAACTAGTTGAGATATGATAATAAAAACCTATTTCTTATTTGCCTCTAGGGCATATCTCCTTCAAACCACACGTAGTGGTGCCTTGTATTGCTCATTATATATGAGGATTACATGGGGAGTCCTGGTCTCATACAACATGGACACATACAAAAGGAATACACAATATGACCGTATACCTATACAAACACGACACGATCACATATTCTAACACCCTCACTCAGTCTAAAATGGGCGTCCGACAAATATTAAGATTGCCCTGAAAATCTAAGAAGAGAGGCGACGGTAATCCTTTGGTGAAGATGTCCGCGAACTAAGATGAACTAGGAACATGTAGAACCCTAACCTCGCCAGTTGTCACACGATCTCTGACGAAGTGTAGATCAATATCCACATGTTTGGTGCGTTGAGGATGCACTGGATTCTGTGTCACGTAAACTGAACTCACATTGTCACAGAAGACGACGGAAGCATCAGGCACCGATCAATGAAGATCATGAAGTAGTTGTCGTATCCAACACAGTTCAGCCACCACATTTGCTACTGCCCGATACTCAGCCTCCGCACTCGAGCGTGAAACAATGTGTTGTCGCTTGGCCGACCAAGAAACTAGATTTGCGCCGAGGAACACACAATAGCCAGAAGTAGACCATCGAGTGTTTGGCGAACCTGCCCAGTCAGCGTCAGAGTAGGCCATCAGTTTGTTCGAGGTGCATCGATACAAAGTGAGACTATAGTCGGTGGTGCCGCAGATGTAGCGTAGAACACGCTTCACAAGGAGTAAGTGATTATCCCGTGGATCATGCATACGAAGACATATCTGATGTACTGCATAGGAGATATCAGGCTGAGTAAAAGTGAGGTACTAGAGACCTCCTGCAATACTGTGATACTCTGTAGGATCAGCCACGGGATCACTAGATTGAGCTTCAAGCTTAGAAGCTGTATCAACTGGTATGGAGATAGACTTGCACTGCCATAGCATACTTATCCTGCGAGAGAAAGAAACAGTCCTTACTGCGCTTCACGGAGATGCCCAGAAAGTAATGTAAATCACCCATGTCTGTCATGGTGAACTCAGAACAAAGTGAAGCGATCAAACTGTGCAGCAGTGTCGAGGAAGACGCAGTCAAAATTATGTCATCCACATAGAGAAGGAGATAAGCCATATTGGAGCCACGGATATAGACGAACAATGAGTTGTCAGTCTTGCCACTTACAACCCAAGAGATGCAATATAGGAGTCAAACCGCTAAAACCATGCCCATGGAGCCTGCTTCAACTCGTACACGGATTTGTTCACGCGGCACACCTTCTCATGAGAATTGGGATCAATGAAACCTAGGGGTTGTCGAGCATAAACCGTCTCATCAAGTTTGCTATTGAGGAAAGCATTCTTGACATTCAGCTGATGAATAGGCTATCACTAGAAAGAGCAAGTGACAGAACTGTCCGTATCGTGGTAGGTTTAAAAACTGAACTGGAAGTTTCATCAATATAAATACCTTCATGTTGCGTGAATCCTCGCAAGACCCACAGTGCCTTGTATCGATCAAGAGAACCATCAGACTTTAACTTGTGATAAAAGATTCACTTGCCTGTGACAATATTTGCATTGCGAGGTGGATCAACTAGGTCCCAAATGTTGTTGGAGAGAAGAGCACTTTACTCATCAACCATCGTTGCATGCCAATTAGGGTCCTTGAGTGCTCCACGATACATCTTCGGGAGAGGAGATAACCCCTCAACATGAAGATCGAAGATGGTCTTCGGCTGCACCACGCCTGTCTTCGCACGCGTAAGCATGCGGTGTGACAGTGGTGGAGGCAGAGGGCACGGTCGACAAACCGGAGGTGGAGTCGGTGTAGCAGCCACACGTGTTGAGGAATCGTCCTCAGCAAACGTGGCGGGTGATGAGGCGGGCGACGGGGCAGTCGCATGCAACGAGGGGGCTCCGGCGGGAGAGGCGTCCAAACTCGTGGCAGAGCGGATGTGTGCAACAGGGGAGGCAGCCGTGGCAGGCTGCCAAGCATCCACAGCAGGCTGCCGAGCGCTCATGGCAGGCTGGCGCACGCCCGCAATAGAGCTTCCCATGGCTGGCACGGTGAACGGCGTCGAAGACATCGGCTGCTCAACCTGTAGAAAATCATAAGTGTGTAGGAAAGGAGTAGGCGACATGGCGGACACAGTGGTGGCAAAGGGAAAGACAGACTCGTCGAATACAACATGGCGAGAGATGATGATCTTTTGGGTGGAACGATCAAGACATCAATAGATGTGATGTTGGGATGGATACCCTAAAAACACGCAGGGCATGGAGCAAGGCACCAGCTTGTGCGATGCAACGACAGTGGTGTTGGGGTAGCAAAGACATCCAAAGACCCTAAGACCAGTAGCAGTGACCCAGCATACCACTACATGATGTAGTACACTATAGTCGTTGACATAACACCAATGAAATACCGTTCACTAGTATTACATCTCTCAGAGTGGTATAACAGAAACGCAGCAGGTCCAAGACATGACTATAGATTACAACTCGACTCTTTACAAAAGATCCAGAGAACACTCTAGGTTAAAGAGGGAGAAAGAAACTTCTTACAAAGAAGAACCAGAAATAATAACTTAGAACTATCAGGCTAATAAGACTAGCATCTAAACTATTTGGCTTGCAAATGCTGCTATTGCATTGCTCTACAGAAGTAGGTTTTATGGCTAGAGTATCTACTCCTATCTAATTAGAGACTTTGTCTTCACTTCAGCTGATGTATATGTTGACTTCATTGAAGAGCTTGAACTTTATGTGATGAGTAGTTGAGGATGAGTTGGTGTTGACGTCGTCTTCAATGGCTTCAGAATCTAGCAAGGGTTAAGAAGGTACAGGTGAGTACGAGCGTACTCAGCAAGTTCACTGAAAAGGAGTGTATGATGCACTATCTCTAAAGCCACAGACCAAAGGTTGTAGGCAATGCAGGTTTTCGTGAACATTTCTTCAAAGGTTACTTTTATTCTGAAAACTATGTCTAACAGCCTTCACAGGTTGACCAGAACTTTCATGGTGTTCCTTTCCTGCCGCGTTCGTAGCTCCTTCCCGGAACAGGGAGTAACATGTCATAGTTCTTACACTCTGCACATGTGCGTTGCTTTACCCATGAGAGACCTTAGCCTTATTGCACATCCAAGTCATGAGCTTGTCCACACTTCCTTGGTATGGGGCCTAGTCTAAGATCCAAGCCAATCACTGCCCCTCTCCGTGACCCCACATGAAGACATGACCTCCCCAAGCAGATATACCTCCGTTAACCCCCATATAGACAGATATAACCCTGGCAACCCCTTGGAGACTCCAGTGAGCAGATCATGTCCCTGGAAAATCCCATATAGGTAGATATACCTCCGACAACCCCTCATGGAAAGTCTAGACACCTATATCGCGGGGAACTAGGAGTCCCACCCATCTGCTGGATTCTCCGCGAGAAATCTACAGCCTCATGATAAGGTCATCCGTCCATGCGAAAGGAAGAAGATCCAGCTGACTTCTCCGTCCCATTCCAAATCTCATGGTTAACGCGTAATATACGGCGCTAGAATCACTGGCGACATTGGTTGATTAAGTCCTAGATATTATGTTCCTTTACCACTGGAACTGTAACAATAGATTATTACCCTCTGGTAAATAATCCATAATCATATTATTATGAAAATAGTGTTTTTGACCTTTTTGAAATGCAGGTGATGACAACATTTGAGTTACAAGCATTTGATAGAAAATAATAAAAGGACATGAGCAAGTGTGAACTTGCCTTTTGTGATTGCAAGATTATGCAATCACGGTCTTCAAGATAATAGAAGATCCAAATTCTGTAAACAACATCATTGGTCCGGTAAGGACGAATGTTTAAAGAAGCAAGATGCAATTATGCATAAGTAATGTAATGCAGTTTGATAAAGGCGAATCCCCTAAATAATCGTATCTGATCTAGGGTTTGGAGTTTGTGATGAGTTTTTTGGAATGTGTTACACTTTTATACCAGCTTCACACATGTGCTTCTTATTAAGGTTTGTGTGAGTGTGTGAAACAATAAGTAAAACTAACAAGTAGCATGCAATAGTAAAGAACTCAAGTATGGAATGGTACATAGGGATTTATTAAAAGGGTTATTAATTCATTAGAGTCTTCATAGAAATACTTAAGGATTACTTTTAATAATTCTTGAAAGAATATTTTTTGAGGAAAATATTACTTTACCAAGTAAAAGCATTTAAATTTAAAGTTAACACTAATGTTTTCTTACTAGTTATGAGTATTAATGAAGAAAGAAATTAGCATTTTGAATAGTTTTCCACTAGCAAGTGGAGACTTATATATTTTGAATATGGCATCTTATTACAGGTGGTTTACTTCTTCATGATTCCTAAAGGTAGAATACAAGTAGCATTGCTTTTTGTGGAATTGGTGTTTTCTTAAGGTTGTCCTTCATAAATACAAAATAGGCATTACTTTAATTACTTAAGAACTTTGTTTAGATTCTTAATTGGACTCGTAGACTAGAAGAGAATTAGTAGATATCATCTTGGTGATTTTGTAAATACATAAGATCCTTTTTCTAAAAAATATACTATTTTAGGTGATTTTATAATTGATAAAATCTTTTTAGGAAAATTAAGATACACTTAATTTTAGATGATAGTTTTAGTAAATACATTTTAAAATGGTTAGACCTATGCTAACTTCACTTAAACATCAATTGAACTTGTTATTTCTTTTTTTAGACTTTAAACAAATAATGCCAAAGGCAAAGTAAAGATTTATGTATTTTTAATCCATTAAAATATTAGAAAATAGTTTTAATCAGGACTTATTAAACTTTTACCTTTATTTGACTTCAAATGTGCAAGAGGATATTTTAATGTGTAGAATTTATTTTTGTGATCATTTTGGTATATTATATGTATTTTTTGTGATTTTTAAATAATAAGATATGATTTTTATAAGTTTTATCACTTTATAAATACTTAATAAATAATAATATTTAGCTAAGTGGCATAGAAATATATGATACAAGTTTATATATGTATATTTTGTCTTTCCAATTTTTTTGATGCATTATGCTTGTTTTTCTGAATTTTAAATAATAGAATATATTTATTTAAGATTTATCCCTAATAGGGTATTTACTAATTAATACTAATTGTTTTATTTAAGTTGGAAAATTAAATATGAGAATAATCTTAAGTTATAGAGTTTATTTTTCTGAACATTTTGATATATAATATATCTTTTTCTGAATTATAAAACAAAAGATATTGAATTTATAAAATGTATTCATTTTATTAAATTCCTGGAAATTATTTATATTTGAATTTATACTATTTTAACTATTTAATAAACAGGCAATACCTTTTTATACCAACCCGAACCTACCCTAGGCCACTGACCCATGGGCCAGTGGCCATGTTGGATGCCACATGAGCAAGGACTAGTCAACACAGCGACGTGGCAAGGGGTGACGCGGGTTTGACATTGGCATGACGTCACCTCACCGGGGAGGTTCAGATGGCAAGCGGCGGTGGCGATCAAGTGCGATTTAGCAAGCGTTCTTGGTGTCATCGGAAAGAGGGGACCGAGGCGAACCCTGTGGTGGCAGCGCCGCCCACTTTTGGTCAACGGAACAGTGACAACGATGAGCACCTGCGGAGACGCTCGCCGTCCGAATGAAAAACTCAGCTACGGACTTCCCTAGGATGCATAGGTAGTACCAATTGACGTAGAATCTTACCTTGGACTTGATGGTGGCTTGGTGATGTGGATGGTTGATGGCTCAATGCACGGCGCCCAGAAAAATGCTTGATGGCGGTGTTGATGTAGAGCTCATTGGGACCCCCAGAGGAAGGTATGATGAGCACAGCAGCAAGTTTCCCTCAGTATGAAACCAAGGTTTAATCGAACCAGTAGGAGCAAGGAAACACACCAAAGGTGTTGCTAGCTGAGCTTTGGCAAGGCGCACTACCGGTGCTAGTAGCAACGTGGATACCTGCATAACATAACCACATAACTTTGTCCCCAACTTGCGATGAGGTTGTCAATCTCACCGTGTTTTGTGGTAAACAAAGGATTAAATGTATCGAATGGAAGGAAGTAAAAGTTTGCAGAAAGTAAACACAAAGCAGTAAACAGTTTATAGATTGTATGTAAAAAAAAGGACCGGGATCCATAGTTCACTAGAGGTGGCTCTCCTTAGATAGATAACATGCTGGGTGAACAAATTACAGCGGGGCAATTGACAAACACCGAGAAAGCAATACATGCATATACTAATCATCTTGACTCCTTTGAGACTTGATTGGGCATTACAACATTATACATAGACCGCCATCCAACTACATCTATGACTAATAATCCACCTTCAGGTTATCATCCGAACCCCCTCCAGTATTAAGTTGCAAGCAACAGATTATTGCATTACGAACTGCGTGTAAAGTAAACAATACGATTGTTCTATGAACAAAGGATTGTTGTTTTCTCCCTAGTAGCAACAGCACATCTAGTACCTTAGAGATTTTTGTCACTTCCCAGTTACACAGAGGCATGAACCCACTATCGAGCATAAATACTAACTCTTGGAGTTGCTAGCATCTACTCGGCCAAGATAGCTACTAACAACGGAAAGCATGCAAGATCACAAATAACAAAGACATGATAGAATCAATAATCAATCTGAAATAGCATCTCAATATCCATCGGATCCCCGCAAACACAACATGCAGAATTACAAATAGATGATCTTGATCATGAGCAGACTCACAAGATCTAAACATGAAAGCACAAAGGAGGAGAACCAGCTATCTAGCTACTACATGGATCCGTAGTCCAAGGATGAACTACTCACGCATCACACCGGAGGCTTGCATGGTGATGAAGAAGGCCTCGTGGTGAATTCCCTCTCCGGAGGTGCCGAAGAGCTAGATCCCTCCCGATCTAGGGATGGAGATGACGGCGGCTACAGACCCTTTCGTGGATTTTTGATCGGGCACTTAGGGTTTTCGTCCCGAGGGCAATATATAGGTGGAAGGAGAGGCTGAGGGGGTACCAGGAGTGGCCACACCACCCCCTGGCGTGGGCCAGGCCTGGCCGTGCGGCCAGGTGGTGTGGTGGCCCCCTGGCCCCTCTCCGTCTCGTATTCTGGCACTTGATGACATCCGGAAAAATAGGCACTTTGGCTTTTGTCCTGTCCAATTCCGAGAATATTCATTTTCTGACTTTCCTGGAACCAAAAACAGCAGAAAACAGGCAGCTGGCATTGTGGCTCTTGTTAATAGGTTAGTCCAAGAAATCATATGAAAAGTACTCCAAAGTTGGAACAAAACACAAGAAAGTGGATAAAACCAAGCATGGAACATCAAAAATTATAGATACATTTGCAATGTATCAATGGTGGCCAGAGATGAGTGTAGAATCATAGATTCCGACGAACTCTGACGGAAGGAAATGGGAAAATTCCCCCTACTCCGAGCTCCCCTTGACCCTGCACTTCTCCTAGAGGTACCATAGAGCACCACGCTTCTTCCGGAACACTCCACGGTCTCCGGTGAGGACTCCTTCTACGGTTCTCCGACGACTGCTGACGATGGAGCTTCGGTGAGGTGGAGAGCTAGAGAGGGATTGGGAGATATTTGAGAGGGGAATCGGCTAGCTATGGTTTCTGGGGTCCTTCTTGTGTATTTATAGAGCAAGGCAAGGTCGGAGACGGCAACACGGCGTCGACGACGACCAAGATGCGGCGGCGGGGTTGGAGCTCTATTTGGGCATGAATCACTGTGAATTGGTCCAGCTGGCAGATGCCTAGCGATTTATATGAAGCTCTAGGCTGGTCAACACGTCTGAGGCAGTCCAGGATGATGGCGGCGATGTGGCTCGCCGCCGGTGTGTTGTCTTTGTGGAGGAAGACAAGGAAGATGGCTTTCTCCCGCGTGGACCCCGCACGTCAGTGAGACAGCGAACCGGTACCTGGGCTTGGGCTAGATGGGCTGCTACTGGGCTTTGGAAGAGTGAGCGAGTCGCGGCAGCTGGTGCACACGAGCGGCAGATAGTGTGAAGGTTGCTGGGCTACAGCCTAGTTTTGCTGGCAGTCCATCTCCTTATTATTTTTTTGTTTCTTTTTACTATTTTTATAAAACCTTTTCAAATATGAATTTCCTCAAGGATTTAAATATCTAGAGAATTTGTAGGTCAAGAATATTATTGTATAAAGCAAGTATGACCCTCTTCTCCTCCTTTCTTATTGTGTATAAAAATATTCATAACTACATGAAGAGCCCTTTCCATTTAGGAAATATTAATAGAAATTAGGGTTTTAGGAATTACTTCTTATTTAAGGATCCCTTAAAGATGATTTTTTTCTCTTGATAATTATAATGGCAAGGATTTAAAATGGTGAATGATATATATAGGACTCTACTCATACTTAGCCTCATAAAGTAACTATGCAAATATATTACAAGGTATTAAACCCTGGGGTTTATAATATGGTGATTTGAATTCCATGGTTCTCAAGGTTTGGTGATTTCTTCTTCTCTAATTCCATTACAATTTCTTCACAACCATTATAGTTACTTTCAAAGTAGGCATGGATAACTTCTTGAACTAGTTGTTCATTACTTCCTTAAGTGTGGTTAATGTTTTGATAGAAGTTTATTATATAATGGTGTACAACCATTATCATTCAAGCAACACATATTCAAGGTTTCTAATACCACACTTACTATGGACCCCTAGAGGATACACTACCCTCAAGTTTATTAGTGAATGTTGCTAGGAATCAAGGTTCAAGGATTGCTCCTAACTTTATCTCAACTTAGAGTGAGCTACAAAGATTACTTCTTAATGTGACCTTGATGGTTCATGGGTCTAGGTTTCTATTAAGGTTTAAGACAATAAGGTGGACAAGGCTTCCATCCATAAACACTCATCTGGTTCTCTAATTATCTCTTGGAAGATTCATTTGTCCAAGAGATATTATTCAATGGTTATCTAGGAATAGGAAATGGTTCCACTACTAACTTAATTCTAGGGTTTTGGACAAAGAGGTAAACATGGGTCTTGTGTCATGGATTGATATACTGTTGGTTAAAGATTTCTCAAGCACTCCCATCCTCAATGCTTCACTAATCTTGTTTTTAGTTAAGGAATTCCTTTCCTAAGAATTCTATGTATATCAATCTTATCTTATTCACAAAGATCATATCCTTCTAAATAAGATAATCGTTTGACTCCACCATATCCATCATCATATGATGACATGGTCATGTCACTTCAATAATATTCCTTCATTCTGCTCCTAGTATATATATACAACTCCCATTTATAAACTACCCTTAAGGAATTCATTCATCTAGTTAGTTATAACTTCATTATTCCATTCTCCTAACACTCTTCCTTTACTATCTAACTTGCACTTCTTAACTACCCTTCATGAATCCATCAATGTAGTTGTTTCTAACTCCATCCATAAACTCCTTTATAATAACCTTGCATCTACTTCTAAGGATTGCAAGATTGCACTTCTCTCTATATCACATGTGATATCAATCCTCTAGAATAGGTATGGTACTACTCTCATAATACAAGTTGTTCTTGTATTAACTTGGTTAAACTACTATGCCTCCAACTACTCCATACAACTCATATTATATACTTCATCAAACTCTAGCTCGACTTCTCATAATCAAGCTAGATGATTTAGCTTACTAAGGTTTTGCCTAATTTGGTATACTCACAACTCTTCATCATCAGCTGGTCATCTATTCTCAAGTGACTTGAGAGTAATGACCACCAACCTTTGATCATGCAAAGCTTAGGCTTCTAATTGTCTAATCAAGATCTATAATCAACTAAGTAGTAGACTTGTACTATACCTAGTCTCTTTATAGTGTTTATATTGTTAATGAAGCTTACTTTAGCTTACACCTCCTTGACTTACAAGATTACCATTTGATTCTCTACTACTACTAGCTTTCTCATAGCTTCATAATTACTATCTAAACTCTTGGGTTTAAATACTTCTTCTAGTTGACGCATGAGTGAGTTATCTCCTCTAATATCAAATGGTTTTATCACCACTAAGGATCACATTCCATTGATGATGGCACACTCTACCATAACTAGTTCCTTCTTCTGATTAATTTACTTAAGGTCTTTGGAGGGTTAATATAATAAGTCAAAGCTAAAGGTTAATAAGGGTTAGGTCAAGGATTGATCACTCAATCATTGATGAGAAATTGACACTAATACTTTGTTAAATAGGAATGTCATCTCTTAATATGATATTAAGGGTATGTGATGAATGGTCTTGGTTTGACTTCTTTTTCTACTCTATTAGTGATAAGAGTTAATGTTTAAGGACTACCATGATGCTCATGGTAGGAATAACTATGGCAAGCAAGTGTCTCAAGGTTTAGTTATGGGCTTCTTTACTTGGAGTTATATACTTGATTGAGTATTCAAGAGTTGATATAATGAATACCCAGATATGATCTCTATAAGATCCTTTATAAATGTGCTGTGGGTTTAGCTTGATTCTATTTGATCTACCCATAGATCAAATTATATTACCCAAATACAAGGTTTTAGCAAAGGTCATATTGAAACTTATCATAGTCAACTTGATGATCTACTTCAGTTCCACCAAGTTAAGAGAAGCTTCAATCACTTTGACAAGTTTTATTTAAAAGCACAAAAATTATCCAGATTTTCTATGCATGAATGCAATGCACACACCTCATCTTAGCTTATTTTTAAGCTCTAATGCTGGGATGTTACACCAACATACGCAGGGTCGATGCCATGAAGAGCTCAAAAAGCAACACAATCTGAGATTGCCTTGGAAGGCAGCCGATTATGCAATAATACAGTTGTATGAGAGCATGGGCCCAAAAGCATGGCAGCATACTTGCTTGAATTAGAAGCATACGAGTAATTTCATTGAGGGTGCGAATAATCCTCTCGTCTTTACCGTTCTGTTGCGAGGTATATGGACATGAAAAGCAGAGTGTTATTCCATGGTGTTGGGCAAAAGAGTGGAGGAGAGAATTATCTAACTCACGACCATTATCACACTGAATAGCTTGCAAGTGTGCATGGATCTGAGTATGGGCTAAGGTGTGAAGGGATGATAAGTGCGAGAAAACTTCTGACTTAGCACGCAGAGGATAAACCCAGGCATAATGAGTGAAATCATCGAGGCAAACAAGATAATACTTGAAGCCAGAAATACCCTCAACCGGTGATGTTCACAAATCATAGTGAATACTTTGAAACGGAGAATATGTTACACGATTGGTAGAAGAAAAAGTAAGGCCAGCATGAAGACCTAATTGACAAGCATGACACAAACTAGATTTATTCTTATCCCTAGGAATAACCGAAGAGCAAGCTAAAGACTCCATGACAGATCATCCAGGGTGTCCAAGCCACCGGTGCCATAGAGCGGGATCAACGACAAGGAAGGCATGTGGGTTGATACATTGCAAATGTATCTATAATTTTTGATGTTCCATGCTTGGTTTTATCTACTTTCTTGTGTTTTGTCCACACTTTGGAGTACTTTTCATATGATTTATTGGACTAACCTATTAACAAGAGCCACAGTGACAGCTACCTGTTTTCTGCTGTTTTTGGTTCCAGG
The DNA here is from genome assembly GCA_023614405.1 of Avena insularis. Classification (NCBI taxonomy): domain Eukaryota; kingdom Viridiplantae; phylum Streptophyta; class Magnoliopsida; order Poales; family Poaceae; genus Avena; species Avena insularis. The sequence goes on from CM042690.1 coordinate 549,556,840, forward strand.
AAGTCAGAAAATGAATATTCTCGGAATTGTACGGGACAAAAGCCAAAGTTGCTATTTTACCGGAAGACATCTGGAGCCAGAATACGAGATGCAGAAGGGCTGGGGCCCGGCCACACCACCTGGCCGCGCGGCCAGGCCTGGCCCATGCCAGGGGGTGGTCTAGCCGACCCTAGCACCCCCTTGGCCTCTCCTTCCGCCTATATATTGCCTCCGATACCAAAACCCTGAGTACCCAATCAAAAATCCACGAAAGAGTCTGTAGCCGCCATCATCTCCATCCCTAGATCGGGAGGGATCTGAAGCTCTTCCCGGCACCCTGCGAGAGAGGGGAATTCACCCTGGAGGCCTTCTTCATCATCATGCTAGCCTCCGGTGTGATGCGTAAGTAGTTCATCTCTGGACTACGGGTCCATGTAGTAGCCAGATGGCTGGTTCTCCTCCTTTGTGCTTTCATGTCTAGATCTTGTGAGCTCCGTTCATGATCAAGATCATCTATTTGTAATTTGCATGTTGTGTTTGCAGGGATCCGATGGATATTGAGATGCTATTTCAGATTGATTATTGATTTTATCATGTCTTTGTTATTTGTGATCTTGCATGCTTTCCGTTGTTAGTAGCTATCTTGGCCAAGTAGATGCTAGCAGCTCCAAGAGTTAGTATTTATGCTCGATAGTGGGTTCATGCCTCTGGTAATCTGGGGAAGTGACAGAAATCTCTAAGGTACTAGATGTGTTGTTGCTACTAGGGAGAAAACAACAATCCTTTGTTCATAGAACAATCGTATTGTTTACTTTACACGTAGTTCGTAAAGCAATAATCTGCTTGCAACTTAATCGGAGGGGTTGGATGATAACCTGAAGGTGGATTATTAGTCATAGATGCAGTTGGATGGCGGTCTATGTATAATGTTGTAATGCCCAATCGAATCTCAAAGGAGTCAAGATGATTAGTATATGCATGTATTGCTTTCTCGATGTTTGTCAATTGCCCCGCTGTAATTTGTTCACCTAGCATGTTATCTATCTTAAGGAGAGCCACCTCTAGTGAACTATGGATCCCGGTCCTTTTCTTTTACATAAAATCTACAAACTGTTTACTACTTTGTGTTTACTTTCTGCAAACTATTACTTCCTTCCATTCGATACGTTTAATCCTTTGTTTTCAGCAAAACCGGTGAGATTGACAACCTCATCGCAAGTTGGGGATAGAGTTCTGTGGTTGTGTTGTGCAGGTCTCCACGTTCTTTCTTGGCGCCATGCCAATGTTCATCTAGCTACACCTTTGGGGTGTTTCCTTGCTCCTACTGGATTGATAACCTTGGTTTCGTGCTGAGGGAAAACTTGTTGTTGTGCTCATCATACCTTCCTCTTGGGGTTCCCCAACAAGCTCGATATAATTTGGGCCATCAAGCATATTTTCTGGCGCCGTCGCCGGGGAGTCAAGGACATCTTCACAAGGGGAGTCCCTCATAACCAATCTCTTTACTTTGTTATTTTTGTTTTGCTTAGTTTCTTTTTGCTTAGTTTATTTTTGCTTTGTTTGCTTGTTTCTTTATCAAAAACACAAAAAATTAGTTTTACAAGTTTGCTTTCTTTATCAAAAACACAAAAAATGACTACTCTTGAAAACACTAAGTTGTGTGACTTCACTAGCACCAACAACAATGATTTTATGAGCACACCTATTGCTCCACCTGTGCCTGAAGATACTTTGTTTGAGATAAAACCTGCTTTACTCAATCTTGTTATGAGAGAACAATTTTCTGGTATTGGTAATGAAGATGCTGCTGCCCATCTAAATAAATTTGTTGAACTTTGTGAGATGCAAAAGCATAGGGATGTAGATGGTGATATTATTAAGCTGAAATTGTTTCCTTTCTCTTTGAGAGGAAAAGCTAAAGAATGGTTGAATTCCTTAACTAGGAATAGTATTGATTCTTGGACTAAATGCAAAGATGCTTTTATTAGAAAATACTATCCTCCTGCTAAGATTATATCTATGAGAAGTGAAATAATGAAGTTTAAACAATCTGATAATGAACATGTTGCTCAAGCTTGGGAAAGAATGAAATCTTTGGTTAAGAATTGTCCCACTCATGGACTGACTGCTTGGATGATCATCCAAACCTTTTATGCAGGATTGAACTATTCTTCAAGGAACCTATTGAACTCTGCTGCTGGAGGTACCTTTATGACCATCACTTTGGGTGCTACAACAAAGCTGCTGGATAATATGATGGTTAATTATTCTGAATGGCATACTGAGAGATCTCCACAAGGTAAGAAGGTAAATTCTGTCGAGGAAACCTCCTCCTTGAGTGATAAGATTGATATTATTATGTTTATGCTTGATAATGGGAAAGCCCGTATTGATCCAAATAATGTCCCTTTAGCCTCTTTGGTTGCTCAAGAAGAGCAAGTTGATGTGAACTTCATAAGAAATAACAATTTTGGCAATAATGCTTATAGGAGTAATTTTGGTAACAACAATTATAAGCCATATCCTCCCAACAATGGTAATGCTTACGGAAGTTCCTACAACAATAATAGGAGTGCTCCCTTTGAACTTGAAGTTATGCTTAAGGACTTTATTAGTAAACAAACTGCTTTCAATAAAACTATTGAGGAAAAACTCTCTAATGCTGAAAGAAATATAGCATCTTTGGATGAAGCTCAATCTTCTTTGAATAAAATAGCTGCTAAACCTGAAACTAATGATAATCCCTTTGCAGCTACTAATGCCATACAAGTAAGAATTTATGAAAATGTTAGACTATTTGCTGAATTACATGCTAAGTGGGAAAGAGAAGATGAAATTGCTAGAAACATTAGTGTTTGTACTATCACCACCACTAGTGTTGAGGCTAGTAATAGTTCTACTACTCTAGATGATAAATTTGATTTTGATCTTGATGGGTGTAACATCTCTGAAGTTATTAAGTTCCTACAAAAGCTTGCTAAAAGTCCTAATGCTAGTGCTATGAACATGGCCTTTACAAAACACATTACTGATGCTCTCATAAAGATTAAAGAAGAAAAGATGAAACATAAAGCTTCTATTCCTATAAAACAAGAAGATGGTTGGGAACCCATCATTAATATGAAAGTGAATGACTTTGATTTCAAAGCTTTATGTGATCTTGATAGTAGTGTTTCTATTATACCTAGAAGGATTTATGATATGCTTGATTTTCCTCCACTTGAAGATTGTTATTTGAATGTCCCACTTGATGATAATGCTAAAAAGAAACTCCTGGGGAGTCTTAATGATTTTCATATTATGGTTAACAATGCTTATGTCCCTGTTGATTTATATGTTTTGGATGTTGAATGCAATGCTTCTTGTCCTATTACTTTGGGAAGACCTTTTCTTAGAACTGTTGGTGCCATTATTGATATGAAAGTAGGCACCATTATATATCAATTCCCACTCAAGAAAGGTATAGAACACTTCCCTAAGAAGAGAGAGAAGATTTATTTTGCCTCTCCTATGAAAACAAAATTTGGTCGTAATGCTTCTTCATTTGAGAACACTTGATTCTTTTTTTTGCTTCTTATGCCTAACTTAAAGGCGTTAAAGGAAAGTACTTATTGGGAGATAACCCAAAAGTTTTAGATGAGTCTTGAAAGTTATTACTTCAGTAATAACTACTACTTATCCTTTTTATTTGCTTTTTGTGCCAAGAGTAACCTCTAATGAGAGAGAAGTAATGATTGGGAAAGTTGCTGTCCTGAAACAGATTTCTGTGCTTCACCGAAAAAATTCATGTAAAATCTCTGAACGTATTTTTGAGGCGTGAATTTTTTTGCTTCTTCCCTAGGTTGTTATCTAACTTTCGTTCGTTCAACACTTTTTGATTTGAGCAACAGAAGGCTTTCGAAAAAATTCGTCTTTACCTGCTGGTCTGTTTTGACAGATTTCTGCCATTTTCTGCATTTGCTTCTTGTTGGTTCCTTTTTGAGTTCTTTTGGGGAATTGAGCTTTTTGAGGGAAGTGCTTCAGTAGATAGTGTTCTAATGGAAGTTTATTGGTGTTAGAACTTAACCTTAAGACTTATTTATCTTGAGTGCACTAATGTTGCTAATAAAGATTGTGTGAAGTTTTGTATGAAGGAAAAATTTCAGGTGTATGGAAGGAATGAGTAATGAGATGAAGGATGGACTAAAGCTCAAGCTTGGGGATGCCACGCGTGTCACCCCAAGAAATATCTAAGAAGTACAAGCGTCAAAGCTTGGGGATGCCCAAGGCATCCCCTTCTTCATCAATAAAAATTCTAGGTTTCTTCCAAACGCTTCATTTTTATTGTTTCATGCACAGTTGTGTTGTTCTTGGAGCGTCTTCTTTTTCGTTTTCGTTTTGGTTTTTTGTTTTCTTTGGTTTTCTTAGTTTGATTAATAAATTGGTTGGACCCCCTCTTTCATACATTGGTTTTCAAATAGTTTGGTTTGGATTGGAAAAGAGTAGGAAAGTTCATGCTTATGTGGTAAAAAGAGCTTGTTTTTGACTGTGGCCTATGCTCTGTCATGCCATGCTTGATATTGTTTTGGCTTTATGCTTAGTATTCTTTGCTGTAGCATGACTTGTTATAAACAATTGAGATTGCTTAATGTGCCTTGGATGAACCATGCGTTGTTTTAGCATATTAAAGCATAGTATAGTGGTATTCTCCTTTGATGCTTTATTTGGGTTGACTTGGCGCATGCTCACACCATGTTATGACTATCTAAAGTCACCATAGCCTTTATGATCCTTTAGTTTTCAACTTGTAGTATCACTTTATGCTTTGATCAATGATGTTTTGTCGCTCTGCATGATTATGGCCATTATTGCTCTGTTAGTTTATCGCTCCCAGTCTTTTGCTAGCCTCCACAACCAAGTATGAGTTTCACTCATGCATCCAACTCCCTAAACCAAGTTATTCCAAAGAGTCCACCATACCTACCTACTATCTTATGCTATTCCAAGTATATTCATGCTTTTGTTTACCTTCCAAATTAAACTTGTTATGAGAAAACTAGTGATTAAAGCTCTCACGAACTTGATGGCACACTTTACTTTTCATGCCCTTAATAAACTTGAACCATTGTGTCGTCTATGTTGTATATGCTTGCACTTATTTGTTGGGAATTAGCAGAACCATGCTGTCATGGGGAACACTTTCAACATTGCACTTGGTACTTCTACCTAGTTGATATCATGCTCTTTTGTATATGGATGTTGTCGGTGTGAAATGAAAGGGGAGCTTGTAAGTCCATGGAGTTATGTATATGTGTTAGAGAAACGCCTGGGTCGCTGGTCTAATCCATGCTGACATGGTGGAAACCTGCAGCGTAACCATAATGAGCTGACTATGAAGCATTCTTCTTATAAAAAAAGAGTCCTATATTGAGAAAAAAAGAGAAAAAGAAAAAAAGAGATTATGAAAAGAGGAAAGAGAGAAAAAAGCACCATATTCGCATGGTAAATAAGAAGATTGCTGTGATGCTCGTTGTCTGCTTGCCTTGTCATTTTGATATGGGGATTCTTCTGTATCATCGGGCAAGGGGTACCCCGTTGGCGGTTCTCTATGATACACATGTACTTACAATGACAAGAACTTACCAGTGACTAAACTTGAGTAGCATGAGGAGCGACCCTCTTATTCAAGGGACATGAGATTTCTAACTTATACTTCGTCAAGCATGTACACCATAGTTTTGTCCACTTTAACCTTAATCACTTCAAGAGGCTTATGATAGGGGCAATGAGAGCTGAAAGCTATAAGTACCATAATTTTTGGAAGCTCTTTATGAAACTTGAATCTTTGCTTCCTTTTATGAAGGCCTTTCTTCCACCATTATATTGAGAGCATAGTGGCCATTCTTAGTTCTATGTGCATTGTCCCAAGACTAGTTGGTTGATGCATAACTTGATATTGCTTGTTTTAAACTATTTGTATCCAGTCACTCTTATGAACTTTGAAGGTGTCCTATGCATTTATATTTGCTACTCTATGAGGGACAAGCTGAATACTATTATGCTATGTTTTCTTTATGTGAAACAAACAAACGTCTTGCAAAGCATTGTTATTCATGAATCTTTTGTTTGTGCCTTTTCATGTTGCATCATAGTTTCTTTGTCTTATTGCTAGAACTTTGTCTTTCATGTTATGGTTGAAGTACTATGATCCCAACTTCGAATGTTTTACAGATACTTTGATCAAGTTTATGATGGTGCATGTCACCTCAAAAATTATTCTTTCTTTTTATCACTTACCTACTCGAGGACGACCAGGAGTTAAGCTTGGGGATGTTGATACATTGCAAATGTGTCTATAATTTTTGATGTTCCATGCTTGGTTTTATCCACTTTCTTGTGTTCTGTTCCAACTTTGGAGTACTTTTCATATGATTTCTTGGACTAACCTATTAACAAGAGGCACAGTGCCAGCTGCCTGTTTTGTGCTGTTTTTGGTTCCAGGAAAGTCAGAAAATGAATATTCTCGAAATTGGACGGGACAAAAGCCAAAGTGCCTATTTTTCCGAATGTCATCAAGTGCTAGAATACGAGACGGAGAGGGGCCAGGGGGCCACCACACCACCTGGCCAGCGGCCGGCCCGACCAGCAAGGGGTGGTGTGGCGCTCGGCACCCTCGGCCTCTCCTTCTGCCTATATATTGCCCTCGGGACGAAAACCCTAAGTGCCCGATCAAAAATCCACGAAAGAGTCTGTAGCCACCGTCATCTCCATCCCTAGATCAGGAGGGATATGAAGCTCTTCCCGGCACCCTGCTGGAGAGGGGAATTCACCTGTAGGCCTTCTTCATCATCATGCAAGCTTCCGGTGTGATGCGTGAGTAGTTCATCTCTGGACTATGGGTCCATGTAGTAGCTAGATGGCTAGTTCTCCTCCTTTGTGCTTTCATGTCTAGATCTTGTGAGCTCCGTTCATGATCAAGATCATCTATTTGTAATTCTGCATGTTGTGTTTGCGGGGATCGGATGGATATTGAGATGCTATTTCAGATTGATTATTGATTCTATCATGTCTTTGTTATTTGTGATCTTGCATGCTTTCCATTGTTAGTAGCTATCTTGGCCAAGTAGATGCTAGCAACTCCAAGAGTTAGTATTTATGCTCGATAGTGGGTTCATGCCTCTGGTAATCTAGGGAAGTGACAAAAATCTCTAAGGTACTAGATGTGCTGTTGCTACTAGGGAGAAAACAACAATCCTTTGTTCATAGAACAATCATATTGTTTACATTACACGCAATTCGTAAAGCAATAATCTGTTGCTTGCAACTTATCTTGGAGGGGTTCGGATGATAACCTGAAGGTGGATTATTAGTCATAGATGCAGTTGGATGGCGGTCTATGTATAATATTGTAATGCCCAATCGAATCTCAAAGGAGTCAAGATGATTAGTATATGCATGTATTGCTTTCTCGATGTTTGTCAATTGCCCCGCTGTAATTTGTTCACCCAGCATGTTATCTATCTTAAGGAGAGCCACCTCTAGTGAACTATGGATCCCGGTCCTTTTCTTTTACATACAATCTACAAAGCTTTCTTGCTTTGTGTTTACTCTCTGCAAACTATTACTTCCTTCCATTCGATACGTTTAATCCTTTGTTTTCAGCAAAACCGGTGAGATTGACAACCTCATCACAAGTTGGGGACAAAGTTCTGTGGTTGTGTTGTGCTGGTCTCCACGTTCTTCTTGGCATCGTAGTGCCCTACCAATGTTCAGCTAGCTACACCTTTGGGGTGTTTCCTTGCTCCTACTGGATTGATAACCTTGGTTTCGTACTGAGGGAAAACTTGTTGCTGTGCTCATCATACCTTCCTCTTGGGGTTCCCCAACGAGCTCGATATAATTTGGGCTATCATGGGTGACTGGTGGAGGAGGTGCGGACATGATAGAGAGCTCCAAGGCTATTGCATTTGAGAATCTCGTTCCTGGTTTGAAGATCCTTCATAGAAAAACCAAGAGGGTCAAATTCGACGGAAACACGATTATCAATGGTGAACTGATGAACCGACAAAAGATTTTTAACTATGTTAGGAGCAACTAAAACATTACGAACATGAAGGGGACACTCAGAGGTGGAAATAGGAAAACATGCATGTCAAGTAGCGGTGATCGGAAGAGTGGAGCCGTTACCGACAACAACAACATGAGGAGAATAGGTAGGGGGAGACACGGAGGTGAGCATGCCGGGGTTGGCCACGAAGTGGGAGGAGGCGCCAGTGTCCATTACCCATTCAGTGGGTGCTTGTAAGCCCATCATCTGGAACTGGTGCATGAGCGCGGACGGATCCCACGAGGCGGTTGACAGAGCTGGTGATGACGGTGCCGGTGATGAAGGAGCGGCGCCGTAGCCGTAAGCAGGGGGCGGGGGCGCGTATCTATAGCCGTATCCATAGGAGGAGAATGACATGCTATAGGGCCCCTGCGCTAGAAGGCGTGTGGAAAGGGCGCAGGACGTGACACGCAGCTCTGTGCCTGACCGTAGGGCCACATCTGGATCGCGCTATTCCATGGAAGTTGCAACATGGGTGATGTCTACGCACTTTTATTCTTGTAGGCAGTTGTTGGGCCTCCAAGTGCAGAGGTTTGTAGAACAACAACAAGTTTCACTTAAGTGGATTACCCAAGGTTTATTGAACTCAGGGAGCAAGTGGTCAAAGGTATCCCTCTCAAGAAACCCTACAATCAAGATACAAGAAGTCTCTTGTATCCCCAACACACCCAATACACTTGCAGGTGTATAGGTGCACTAGTTCGGTGAAGAGATAGTGAAATACAAGTGGTAACGGTGCCAAAAAAGAGCTTGATGGGTAGGAAGAGACTAAAGGCAATCTGAAATAAAGATGGAAGCAATCAAACATGTAACAGATCTAGTTGCAAACGGTGTTTCAATGTTTAAAAACAAGGCCTAGGGATCATACTTTCGCTAGTGAACACTCTCATATAAATATCGTCTCTTCATGATACTACTCTCCAGTTGGATAACTCTAATCCACGGTAGGGCTATAACAGCACACCTCAAAATTCGCTTTCCCCATCTAGATAACCCCCCACTATCACCTTGAGTGCTAGATGGTTCCAACAAACACCACAACCTCATAGAGACATCCAACTCAAATTATACTCATGATAAGTATTTATGTAACCTTAGCCAAAGTGCCTCACGATGTGCACACTGTCAACTTCACACACGTGGGGATAAGCAGAGATTCATTAAAGCACTTGAGTAGCAGAATAGATCTATAGATTACAAAGCTCATGATCTCATAAGATCACGCATAGAGGGAGAGATGAACACATAGCTACCGGTAGATCCCTTAGCCTCGAGAGAGAACTACTCCCTCCTCATCATGGGAATCAGCAACGTCGATGGAGATGGTGGTGGAGTCGATGGAGATGGCTCCGGGGGCACTTCCCCATCCCGGCAGGGTGTCGAAATAGAGTCTTCTGTCCCCCGAATCTCCTCTTCGGTGGTGGCGGCGCTGCGGAACTTTTCATGGAATTCTGGTCTCGTACTTAGGGTTTTCGTACTGGGAGGCTTTTATAGGCGAAAGGGCAATGTCAAAGGGTGGACCAAGGGCCCACACCACCTAGTGGCATGGCCAGGGGGACCCGCGCCACCCTATGGTGTGGCCAGCCCCTGGACCTCCTCCGTCTCTTCTTCTGGCTCCGTGAGTCTTCCGGTAAAATAGGAACTTTGGCTTTTGTCCTGTCCAATTCCAAGAATATTTCTTTTCCAGCTTTTCTGAAACCAAAACAACAGAAAACATGCAACTCGCACTGTGACATCTTGTTAATAGGTTAGTTCCAGAAAATGTGTAAAAATACTCCAAAGTGTGGACAAAACATAAGAAAGTAGATATAAAACAAGCATAGAACATCAAAAATTATAGATACGTTTGCAACGTATCAACATCCCCAAGCTTAACTCCTGCTCGTCCTCGAGTAGGGAAGTGATAAAAAGAAAGAATAATTTTTGAGGTGACATGCACCATCATAATCTTGATCAAGGCATTTATAAAACATTGATAGCTAGGATCATAATACTTTAACATAGCATGAAAGATATAGTTCTAACAATAAGACATAGCAACTATGTTGTAGCATGAAAAATGTACAAACAAAAGATTCATGAATAACAATGCTTTGCAAGACGTTTGTTTGTTTCACATAAAGAAAACATAATGAGAATGGTATTCAGCTTGTCCCTCATAGTGTAGCAAACCATATATGCATAGGACACCTTCAAAGTTCATAAGGGTGACTAGATACAAATAGTTTAATAACAAGCAATATAAAAGTTATGCATCAATCAACAAGTCTTAGGACAATGCACATTAAACTAAGAATGGCCACTATGCTCTCTTAATAGGTGAATAAAGATAGAAGATGGAGACTCAACATAAAAGTAAAAGAAAGGCCTTCATAGAAGGAAGCAGGGATTCAAGTCTCATAAAGAGCTTCCAAAAATTATGGTACTTATTAGCTTTCAGCTCTCATTGCCCCTATCATAAGCATCTTGAAGTGATTAAGGTTAAAGTGAACAAAGTATGGAGTATATGCTTGACAACGTATAAGTTGGCAATCTCATGTCCCTTGAATACGAGGGCCGCTCCTCATGCTACTCAAGTTTAGTTACCGGTAAGTTCTTGTCATAGTAAGTACATGTGTGTCATAGAGAACATGTGCAGGTACCCTTGCCCGATGATATGGAAGAATCCCCATATCAAAATGACAAGGCAAGCAGACAATAAGCATCTCAGCAATCTTCTTATTTACCATGGGAAAATGGTGCTTTTTTCTCTCTTTCCTCTTGTCTCATCTTTTTTTATTTTTCTCAATCTCTACCTCTTTTTTTTATAAGAAGAATGCTTCATAGATTGCTCACTATGGTGATGCTGCAAGTTTCCACCATGATTAGGCATGGCTTAGGCTAGCGGCCCAGGAGTTTCTCTAACACACATACATAACTCCATGGACTTACAAGCTCCCCTTTCATTTCACACCGACGACATCCATAAACAAAAAAACATGATATCAACTGGGTACAATGTACAAGTGCAATGTTGAAAGCGTTCCCCATGATAGCATGGTTCTGCTAATCCTAACGTATAAGTGCAAGCATATACAACATATATGACACACTGTTCAAGTTTATTAGGGGCAAGAAAAGTAAAGTGTGCCATCAAGTTCGTGAGAGCTTTAATCACTAATTTTCACATAACAAGTTTAATTCAGAAGGTAGATAAAAACATGAATATACTTGGAATAGGAAATGCTAATAGGAACATATGGTGGACTCTTTGGAATAACCTGGTTTTATTTGGAGTTGGATGCATGAGTGGAACTCATACTTGGTATGGAGGCTAGCAAAAGACTGGGAGCGACCAACTAAGAGAGCAATAATGGCCATAATCATGCAAATCGACAAAACATCATTAATTAAAGCATAAAGTGATATTACAAGTCGAAAAATAAAGGATCATAGAGGATATGGTGATTGGGATAGTCTTAACATGGTGTGAGCATGCGCCAAGTCAACCCAAATAAAGCATAAAAGGAGAATACCACAATATTATGCTTTAATATGCTAAAACAACGCATGATTCTTTTAAGGCACATTAAGCAATCTCAATTGTTTATAACATGTCATGCTACAGAAAAAATCACTAAGCATAAAGCCAAAACCATATCAAGCATGACATGACAAAGCATAGGCCACAGTAAAAAACAAGCTCCTTTTTACCACTTAAGCATGAACTTTTCCTACTCTTTTTCAATCCAAACAAATCTTATTTGAAAACTAATGTATGAATGTGGGGGTCCAACCAATTTATTCAAGCGAACTAAGCAGACTAAGCAAACTAAGAAAACGAAAACCAAAAACAAAAACAAAGACGCTCCAAGAACAACACAATTGTGCATGAAACAATAAAAATGAAGTGTTTGGAAGAAACCTGAGATTTTTATTGATGAAGAAGGGGATGCCCGATGCCTTGGGCATACCCAAGCTTTGACACTTGTACTTCTTGGATATTTCTTGGGGTGACACGGGTGGCATCCCCAAGCTTGAGCTTTTGTCCATTCTTCATCTTATTCCATTACTCTTCCATACACTTAAAAAATTTCCTTCATACAAAACTTCACACAATCTTCATTAGCAACATTAGTGCATTCAAAAGATAATAAACCTTTGGGGTTTAGTTTTTAAACAGAAAAACTTTCATTAAAACACAAGCTACTGTAGAAATTCCCTCAAAAAGCTCAATTCTCCAAAAAGGACACAAAAAGAAATCGATAAAGAGGCAAATGCAAATAATGACAAAAATCTGTCAAAAGGGACCAGCAGGTGAAAACCGATTTTTTCGAAGACCTTATGTTGCACAAATCGAAAAGTGTTGAACTAACGAAAGTTAGATAACAACCTGGGGGATTTATTCAGAAAATTATAGCTCAATCTGACATACATAGATTTTTCACGAATTTTTACAATGAAGCACAAAAATATGTTTCAGGACAGCACTTCCCCAAATCTTACTTCCCTCTCATTAGAGGTTATTCTTGGCACAAAAATCAAATAAGAAAAAGATAAGGAGAGGTTATTACAGAAGTAATAACTTCCAAGACTCAAGAAAATTATTGGGTTATCTCCCAAGAAGTACTTTTCTTTAACGCCTTTGAGCTAGGCACGATAATTTTGATGATGCTCACATAAGAAATATGAACTGAAGTAAAAGAGAGAATCAAGAAGAAAATATGGAACAAATTTAAGTATAACCCACTTCGTATGAAAAATAATCTTGTAAAAAAACAAGTCATGAAAGCACAAAGCAACAAGCATAGGAAAGCAAAACAAGTGCAACTTCAAAATTTTCAACATAAAGAGGGGAAACTTAATATTGTTGAGATACATAAAACCATGTTTCCCTCTCTCATAATAACTTTCAGTAGCATCATGAATAAAATTAACAATATAACTATCACATAAAACATTCTTATCATGAGCCACATGCATAAAAGAATTAATACTCTCCACATAAACATAGTCATTCTTATTAATTGTAGTCGGAGCAAATTCAACAAAATAGCTATCATTATTATTCTCATCACCATAATCATCAAATATAGGAGGCATATTGTAATCATAATTAATTTTCTCCTCAATAGTAGGTGGACTGAAAATATCATATTCATCATTGTAATCATCATATATCGGAGGTATAGTATCATCAAAGTAAATTTTCTCCTCCATGCTTGGGGGACTAAAAATATCATGCTCATCAAAACCAGCTTCCCCAAGCTTATACTTTTCCATAGCATTAGCAATAATGGTGTTCAAAGAATTCATACTAATAACATTGCTATTAGCATGCAAATAAAGTTCCATAGGTTTTTTAATTTTCTCTTCAAACACTTCATGTCCTAACTCAAGATAAATACTATAAAGCTCTCTATTTTTTTTGTTTTCCATTAAGCCTAACTAGTGAAAAAACAAGAAACAAAAAGATATAATTGCAGAATCTAAAGGAAATAACTTCGAGCACTCACAGACCAGCAACAGTACTAGAATATAGCTTAGTAGCCAGAGGATATGAGTACCTTTTACGTTACCTCCTCGGCAATGGTGCCAGAAAATAGCTTGATGTCTATGCACTTCTATTCTTGTAAACAGTTGTTGGGCTTCCAAGTGCAGAGGTTTGTAGAACAGCAGCAAGTTTCCCTTAAGTGGATTACCCAAGGTTTATCGAACTCAGGGAGGAAGTGGTCAAAGGTTTCCCTCTCAAGCAACCCTGCAATCAAGATACAAGAAGTCTTTTGTGTCCCCAACACACCCAATACATTTGTCAGGTGTATAGGTGCACTAGTTTGGTGAAGAGATAGTGAAATACAAGTGGTAATGGTGCCAGAAAAGAGCTTGATGGGTAGGAAGAGACTAAAGGCAATCTGAAATAAAGATGGAAGCAATCAAACATGTAATAGATCTAGTTGCAAATGGTGTTTCAATGTTTAGAAACAAGGCCTAGGGATCATACTTTCGCTAGTGAACACTCTCATATAAATATCTTCTCTTCATGATACTACTCTGAACTACTCTCTGGTTGGATAACTCTAATCCACGGTAGGGCTATAACAACACACCTCAAAGTTCGCTTTCCCCATCTAGATAACCCCTCACTATCACCTTGAGCGCTAGATGGTTCCAACAAACACCACAATCTCATAGAGACATCCAACTCAAATTATACTCATGATAAGTATTTATGTAACCTTAGCCAAAGTGCCTCACGGTGTGCACACTATCAACTTCACACACGTGGGGATAAGCAGAGATTCATTAAAGCACTTGAGTAGCAGAATAGATATATAGATTACAAAGCTCATGATCTCATAAGATCACGCATAGAGGGAGAGATGAACACATAGCTACCGGTAGAGCCCTTAGCCTTGAGAGAGAACTACTCCCTCCTCATCATGGGAATCAGCAATGACGATGGAGATGGCGGTGGAGTCGATGGAGATGGATCCGGGGGCACTTCCCCATCCCCGCAGGGTGCCGGAACAAAGACTTCTGTCCCCCGAATCTCCTCTTTGGTGGCGGCGACGCTGCGGAACTTTTCGTGGAATTCTGATCTCGTACTTAGGGTTTTCGTCCCGGGAGGCTTTTATAGGCGAAAGGGCGATGTCAGAGGGTAGACCAGGGGCCCACACCACCTGGTGGCGCGGCTAGGGGGACCCGCGCCACCCTATGGTGTGGCCAGCCCCTAGCCCTCCTCCGTCTCTTCTTCTGGCTCCATGAGTCTTCCGGTAAAACAAGAACTTTGGCTTTTACCCCGTCCAATTCCGAGAATATTTCTTTTCCAGCTTTTCTGAAACCAAAAACAGCAGAAAATAGGCAACTGGCACTGCGGCATCTTGTTAATAGGTTAGTTCCAGAAAATGTGTAAAAATACTCCAAAGTGTGGACAAAACATAAGAAAGTAGATATAAAACAAGCATGGAACATCAAAAATTATAGATACGTTTGCAACGTATCAATGGGCCAGGTTGGCAAAGCGATGGCCAGTGGTGCATCATGGGCTTCGTGCTGGACAATAGTGCCCGCCTTGGTGGCCTTAGCCGCAACCTTCTTCTTCTTGCGGTGGTTGTCGTTGCCTTTGCCAGGGTTGGCGCTGTCAACGAAAAGAGGAGTGTTGAAGTTGAGGGCTTGGCGATTTTTGCGCTTCATATATTGGAGCACGAGGAGAGAACGACATTTCTCGAAGGTGATCTTGGGCATGAGGGAGATCAAGTCGGCGGTGTGCTCGTACTGGTCGGAGAGGCTGTTGAGGTAGTAGATCACCAGCTTGGCATCTTCTTCCGGTGCTCCGAGATCTGCTAGACCATCGGCGAGGGCCTTGATCTTCTTCAGGTACTCGGTCATGGAAAGTTCGCTCATCTTGATATCGCCGAGCTTGGTGGAGAGGTGGAGCTGGCGATTGATCTTGTGGTCGTTGAAGAGGCTGTTGATGCTTGTCCATAGATCAACAGCAAGAGGATCTTCACCCGGCATCATGACGGCGCCGAGGAGGCCAAGGGAGACGGATCCATAGAGCCACGAGACCACCATGGCATCCAATAAGGACCACTTCGGAGTTGGATCGATCGGAGCGAGGCGCGTCGACATGGTCGAGCAGGGCGTACTTGCGGAGGGCAGCGTGAAAGAAGGCGCGCCATTGGCGATGAACGCCGGTGTCGAGGTCTAGCTCGAATGGTATGTGCCCCTTGATGCAGTGGAGGCCGATGGCTTGGGCATGCAGGAAGGTGAGCGAGAAGGCCCTCGTGCTGGAGGAGGGGGCGGTGGCGAGGGCCATCTTGGCCTTGGCGTTGGCGGCCTCGCGAGCCTCATGATCCGCCTTCTCCTTGGCGGCCTTTGCGGCCCATGTAGCATCGTCGCCCATGGCTCCAAGAGAGGCGGCGCGGTGAGAAGGGGGAGATGGGTGGTTTGCAGATTGGCGGTGCTGACATCAGCGGCGGCGGTGGCGGAAGCAAGGGCGACGCGGTCCGGCTAGGGTTTTGCGTCTGATACCATGTAAGATAGGGGAAACCGCACATAGTGGTGCCTTGTATTTATCATTATATAGGAGGATTACAAGGGGAGTCCTAGTCTCATACAACACGAACACATACAAAAGGAATACACAATATGACCGTACAACTATATGATGGCTATGAAATATAGCCATCTACATCCACATTTAAACTAGATATTATTCATATTTTTGATGAAATATCTCTCTAAACCCTGCCACTAATGCCAATAACCCGAAGAAACCAGGAGTCGTGAAGTGGAGACAGATGTTTTAACGACCAACTATACGGCGGAAAAAAATTCCGGCCGTATAGTTCCAGTCGCATAGTTGCCATCGACACCACTAGGTCAAACAGAACAACTTTCATGAAGGGACCCCTATATAAAGAGGCCTAGGGCAACGAGAAACAAGAGCTCTTTCCGATCACCAGCCGCCCCTAGATCTCCATCCACAACACTGAAGAGCCACCAGAGGAATAAACTTAGATCTAATATCCAAACCCTTCTCCATCACCATAGCCATATTCCATCACTTGTAATAGTAGATCTCATCTTTGATTGGTGACATTGTAAGACTATTTGCTATCAATCTCATGATTCCCATTACAATGTTTATGATTGTTGATTTCATCTCTATGCGTGAGTAATTATCCTTGGGCTAAGGGCTTCGGCCTAGCCATGTAGCTTTTGTGCATGTTATTTATCATAGATGGGATCATGTATTAGTTTGTATGACATGATGATTATTGTATCCTCTCTTGCCTCAATCTAAGGACTTGCCAGGTACCCAAGACCCTGAGGATTGAGCTAGGTATAGGGAGTATGAGTAATCACTAATCTGCAGGTTGGGAACCCCAGTGACAGAAGGGTTGTACAACTGTATGTGAGGGATTTACTTGGGATGAACGGTGACGTCACTATGCATATCATTAGTTCTTTTTCTTCTATGGATGATACTAGTAGGTTATTGCTATAAGCGGTTGCGGAGGCAATAGCAATTATGGATGCACTACTGATGGCTCAAGATATGTAGAGCTCGTTGGGAACCACAAGAGGAAGGTATGATGAGCACAACATCAAGTTTCCCTCAGTTATAAAACCAAGGTTATCAAACCATTAGGAGTAAGTAAACAACTCCAAGGTGTTGCTAGCAACTTGGAATCCTGCACAACACAACCACAGAACTTTGCCCCAACTTATAGTGAGGTTGTCAATCTCATCGGTATTGCTAAAAACAAAGGATTAAACTTATAGTGTGGAAGATAGTAATTGCTTGTAGAAAGTAAACAGTAAATGGTAAACAGTAAATGGTAAACAGTAGATGGTATATCAATGGTAAAGGAATGGACTGGGCTACACAGTTCACTAGAGGTGTTTCTCCTTAAGATAAATAGTATGGTGGGTGAATAAATTACAACGGGGCAATTGATAGATTGAGAAAGCATAACAATGCATATACTAGACATCTTGACTCCTACGAGATTTGATTGGGCATTACAACATAATAGATAGACCATAATCCAACTGCATCTATGACTAATAATCCACCTTCAGGTTATCATCCGAACCCCTTCTAGAGTTAAGTTGCAAGCAACAGATAATTGCATTAAGCAAAGTGTGTAAAGTAAACAATACAATTTCCCCATGGACAAAGGATTGTTGTTTTCTCCCTAGTAGCAACAACACATCTACAACCTTAGAGATTTCTATCACTTCCCTAGATTACTAGAGGCATGAACCTACTATCGAGCATAAATACTCCCTCTTGGAGTTACAAGCATCTACTTGGCCAAGATAGCTACTAGCAACGGAGAGCATGCAAGATCACAAATAACATAGACATGATAGAATTAATAATCAATCTGACATAGTATCTCAATTTCCATCAGATCCCCGAAAACACAACAAATAGGATTACAAATAGATGATCTTGATCATGAACGGAACTCACAAGATCTAAACATGATAGCACAAAGGAGGAGAACCAACCATCTAGCTACTGTATGGACCCATAGTCCAAGGGTGAACTACTCACGCATCACTCCGGAGGCTGGCATGGTGATGAAGAAGGCCTCCAGGATGATCTCTCCCCTCTGGCAGGGTGCTAGGAAGAGCTTCGGATCCCCCCGATCTAGGGATGGAGATGGCGGCGGCTACAGACTCTTCTGTGGAATTTTGATCGGGTGTTTAGGGTTTCTGCATCGAGGTACTTTTATAGGTGAAGGGGCAAGGCCGGTGGCCGCCCAAGGGGCCCAAACCATGGGGCGGCGTGCCTAGGTGGTGGCCGCGCTAGCCCTAGGTGTGGCCACCTCGTGGCCCCACTTCGGCTGCCCTTCGGACTTCGTGTCCCTTCTGGTAAAATATTGACTTTGGCTTTTGTCCCGTCCAATTCCGAGAATATTTCCTTACTAGCTTTTCTAAAACCAAAAACAGTAGAAAACAGACAACTGGCACCGCAGCATCTTGTTAATAGGTTAGTTCCAGAAAATGTATAAAAATACCTCAAAGTGTAAACAAAACATAAGAAAGTTGATACAAAACAAGCATGGAGCATCAAAAATTATAGATACGTTTACGACGTATCAAGCATCCCAAGCTTAACTCCTGCTCGTCCCCGAGTAGGTAAGTGATAAAAAGAATAATTTTTGAAGTGACATGCACTATCACAATATTGATCAAGGTATTTGTAAAGCATTGATAACTGGGATTAATGTACTCTAAACATAAGCATGAAAGATAGAGTTCTAACAATAAGACATAACAACTATGTTGTAACATGAAAAGGTGCAACAAAAGATCATGAATAACAATGCATTTGAAGGACGTTTGTTTGTTTCACATATAGAAAACATAATAAGAGTGGTATTCAGCTTGTCTCTCATGGTATAGCAAAACATAAATGCATAGGACACCTTCAAATTTCAGAAGGGTGACTAGATACAAATAATTTAAGAACAAGCAATATCAAAGTTATGAATCAATCAACAAGTTTTGGGATGCACATTAAACTAAGAATGACCACTATGCTCTCTCAATTGGTGCATAAAGATAGAAGATGGAGACTCAACATAAAAGTAAAAAAGAAAGGCCCTTCACAGAGGGAAGTAGGGATTTCAAGTTTCATAAAGAGCTTCCAAAAATTATGGTACTTATTAGCTTTCAGCTCTCATTGCCCCTATCATAAGCATCTTGAGGTGATTAAGGTTAAAGTGACACAAATATGAGGATATGCTTGACAAGTTATAAGTTGAAAATCTCATGCCCCTTGCTTACTAGTACCGAACCTCATGTTACTCAACTTTAGTTACAAGTAAGTTCTTGTCATTATAAGTACATGTGTATCATGGAGAACCGCCAACAGGGTACCCCTTGCCCCATGACACATGAGCTTTCCCGTATCAAAATGACAAGGCAACAGACAATGAGCATCTCAGCGATCTTTTTATTTGCTATTTGCATAGGTTTTTATTGAGGATGCTTCAAAGAATGCTCACTATGGTTATGCTGCAAGTTTCCACCATGATTCAGCATGGCTTAGGCTAGCCGCCCAGGCATTTCTCTAACACACATACAAACTCCATGAGCTTACAAGCTCCCCTTTTATTTCACACCGCCGAGATCCATAAACAAAAGAACATGATATCAACTGAATAATAAGTGCAATGTTGAAAGCATTCCCCATGGTATCATGGTTCTGCTAATTCACAACTTATAAAGTGCAATCATATAATCAACATATATGGACACAATGGTTCAAGTTTATTAAGTGCAAGAAAATAAAGTGTGCCATCATGTTTGTGAGAGATTTAATCACTAATTTTCACATAACAAAAGTTTAATTTGGCAGGTAGATAAAAACATGAATATACTTGGAATGGTGTAACACACCATGCATAGGAATTTATAGTGGACTCTTTGAAATAACTTGGTTTTCTTGTAGGTTGGATGCATGAGTAGAACTCATACGTGGTACAGGTGGAGGCTAGCAAAAGACTGGGAGCGACCAACTAAGAGAGCAATAATGGCCATAATCATGCAAAGCGACAAAGCATTATTAATTAAAGCATCAATTGATATTACAAGTCAAAAAATAAATGATCATAGAGGCTAAGGTGACTGGTTCATAGTCTTAACATGGTGTAGGCATGTGCCAAGTCAACCCAAATAAAGCATCAAAAGGAGAATACCACAATATTATGCTTTTGTATGCTAAAACAACGCATGATTCTTTCAAGGCACATTAAGAAATCTCAATTGTTTGGAACAAGTCATGATACAATAATAATTACTAAGCATAATGTCAAAGCAATATCAAACATGACATGATAGAGTCTAGGCCACAGTCAAAACAAGCTCCTTTTGTACCACTTATAAGCATGAAACTTCCTACTTTTTTCCAACACCAATCAACTTATTTGAAACAACATATGAATGCAGGGGTCCAACCAATTTATTTAAGCAAACCAAACAAACGAAAACTAAAAACAAAAACAAAGACACTCCAAGAGCAACACAATTGTGCATGAAACAATAAAAACGAAGTGTTTTGGAAGAAAACCTGAGATTTTTATTGATAAAGAAGGGGATGCCTTGGGCATACCCAAACTTTGATGCTTGTACTTCTTGAATATTTCTTGGGGTGACACGGGTGGCATCCCCAAGGTTGAGATTTTGTACATATTTCATCTCATCACATTTTTCTTCCCTACACTTGAAAATTTCCTTCATACAAAACTTCACACAATCTTCATTAGCAACATTAGTGTATTCAAGATAATAAGTCTTTGGGTTTAGTTTCAACACAAGTAAAACTTCCATTAAAACACAAGCTACTGTAGCAATTCTTTCTAAAATCTCAAGTGATCAAATGGAAAGAGATTAAGAGGCAAATGCAAATAATTGCAGAAATCTGTCAAAACAGACCAGCAGGTAAAAACCTATTTTTTAGAAGACCTTCTGTTGCTCAAATCGAAACGTGCTAAACTAACGTAAGTTATATAATAACCTGGGGCATAAGTACAGAAAATTACAGCTCAACCCGACGTACAGGGATTTTTCAAGATTTTTTGCAGTGAAGCACAAAAATCTGTTTCGGGACAGCAACTTTCCCAAGTTTTACTTATCTCTCATTAGAGGTTATTCTTGGCACAAAAACCACACAAAAACGATAAGGAGAGGTTATTACTGAGGCAATAACTTCCAAGACTCAACAAAAGAAAAACTTACTGAAAGTAAAAATAATTTGGGTTATCTCCCAATAGTGCTTTTCTTTAACGCCTTTCAGCTAGGCATAGGAGCAAGATTCAAGTATTTTCGAATGAAGAAGTATTAAGATCAAATTTTGCTTTAATAGGAGAGGCAAAAGGTATCTTCTCTCTATTCCTAGGGAAGTGTTCTATACCTTTCTTGAGTGGGAATTGATATTTAATGGTGCCTTCCTTCATATCAATAATGGCACCAATAGTTCGAAGAAAAGGTGTTCCCAAAATAATAGGATAAGAAGCATTGCATTCGACATCCAAAACATAGAAATCAACAGGGACATAGGTATTATTAACCATAATAAGAACATCATTAATACTCCCCATGAGTTTGTTTTTAGCATTATCATCAAGTTGGACATCTAAATAACAATCTTCCAATGGTGGCAAATCAAGCATTTCATAAATCTTTCTATGCATAATAGAGACACTAGTACCAAGATCACATAAAGCTTTGAGATCAAAATCATTCACTTTCATATTAATGATGGGTTCCCAACCATATTCTAATTTCCTAGCAATATAAGCTTTATGTTTCAATTTTTCTTCTTTAATTTTTATGAGAGCATCTATAATGTGTTTTGTAGAGGCCATATTCATAGCACTAGCATTAGGACTTCTAGAAAGATTTTGTAGGAACATAATTACTTCAGAAATATTGCAACCATCAAGATCAAAATCAAAATTACCATCCAAGGTAGTAGAACTATTGTTTCCCATATTTCGAAGAATTTTAGCATTTTTATTGGAAAAGGTTCCACTGGTTTTAGGCATTGTTGCAAAAGGAATGGGGACTTCATGTGGTTTGCTAGCATCAACATTGGTGGTGGTTATAGTACAAATACTACTATATCTAGCAATTTCATCTTCTCTTTCCCACTTAGCATGCAATTCAGCTAATAGTCTAACATTTTTATCAATTCTAACTTGTATGGCATTAGTAACAGCAAAGGGGTTTTCCATAGTTTCAGGTTTAGGAACCATTTTATTAATCAAAGAGGATTGTGCTTCAGACAAAGATGAAATAGTTTTTTCAGCATTCAAAAGTATTTCCTCAATAGTTTTATTGAAAGCAGTTTGTTTACTAATAAAATCCTTAAGCATGACTTCAAGTTCAGAGGGTGCATTTCTATTGTTGTTGTAGGAATTTCCATAAGAATTACCATTATTGGGAGGATATGGCCTATAATTATTACTACCAAAATTATTCCTATAGGCATTATTGCTAAAATTATTATTTCTAATGAAGTTCACATCAACTTGCTCTTCTTGAGCAACCAAAGAGGCTAAGGGAACATGATTTGGATCAATATGAGCTTTTACATTAACAAGCATAGACATAATAACATCAATTTTATCACTCAAGGAGGAGGTTTCTTCAACAGAATTTACCTTCTTACCTTGTGGAGCTCTCCCAGTGTGCCATTCAGAATAGTTAACCATCATATTATCAAGGAGCTTTGTTGCATCACCCAAAGTAATGGTCATAAAGGTGCCTCTAGCAGCAGAATCCAACAGATTTCTTGAAGAATAATTTAGTCTTGCATAAAAAGTTTGGATAATCATCCAAGTAGTCAGTCCATGAGTAGGGCAATTCTTTACCAAAGTTTTCATTCTTTCCCAAGCTTGAGCAACATGTTCATTATCAAATTGTTTAAATTTCATTATTTCACTTCTCATAGATATAATCTTAGCAGGAGGATAATATTTTGCAATGAAAGCATCTTTGCATTTAATCCAAGAATCAATACTATTTCTAGGTAGGGATAACAACCATTCTTTAGCTTTTCCTCTCAAAGAGAAAGGAAACAATTTAAGCTTAATAATATATCCATATATATCCCTATGTTTTTGCATCTCACAAAGTTCAACAAAGTTATTAAGGTGAGCAGCAACATCATCAGTACCAGCACCAGAGAATTGTTCTTTCATAATAAGATTGAGGAAAACATGTTTAATTTCAAATAAAGTAGCTTCAGGAACAAGTGGAGCAATAGGTGTGCACATGAAATCATTGTTGTTTGTGCTAGTGAAATCACACAACTTAGTGTTTTCAAGAGTAGTCATTTTTTGTAAGATTAAAGCAAGCCAACAGAAATAGAAACTAAAATAAGAACTATTTTTTGTGTGTTTTTGATAAAACAAGCAAACCAGTACAACTATTTTTTGTGTGTTTTTGATAAAAAGAAACAAGCAAACAAAGCAAAACAAAAAACAAAGTAAAGAGATTGGTTGTGAGAGACTCCCCTTGCAAGAATCTTCTTTCTCCCTGAAAAGTGATTAACGAGGAGGAAGAGATTGAAGCTATCCTTAACTCCCCGACAATGGCGCCATAAAAGTGCTTGATGGCTCAAGATATGTGATGGCCCAAAATATATCGAGCTCGTTGGGGAACCCCAAGAGGAAGGTATGATGAGCACAGCAACAAGTTTTCCCTCAGTTATGAAACCAAGGTTATCGAACTAGTAGGAGCAAGGAAACACCTCCAAGGTGTTGTTGCCAACTTGGAATCCTGCACAACACAACCACAGAACTTTGCCCCCAACTTATAGTGAGGTTGTCAATCTCACCGGTTTTGCTGAAAACAAAGGATTAAACGTATTGTGTGGAAGATAGCAATTTCTTGCAGAAAGTAAACAGAAAGCAGTAAACAGTTGTAGATTGATGATAAAAGAAAGGACCAGGGTCCATAGTTCACTAGTGGTGGTTCTCCTTAAGATAGATGACATGTTGGCTGAACAAATTACAGCGGGCAATTGAAAAACATCGAGAAAGCATACAAGCATATACTAATCATCTTGACTCCTTTGAGATTTGATTGGGCATTACAACATTATACATAGACCGTAATCCAACTGCATCTATGACTAATAATCCACCTTTAGGTTATCATCCGAACCCCCTCCAGTATTAAGTTGCAAGCAACAGATAATTGCATTACGCATTGCGTGTAAAGTAAACAATACGATTGTTCTATGAACAAAGGATTGTTGTTTTCTCCCTAGTAGCAACAACACATCTAGTACCTTAGAGATTTCTGTCACTTCCCCAGATTACTAGAGGCATGACCCCACTATTGAGCATAAAAACTAACTCTTGGAGTTGCTAGCATCTACTTGGCCAAGATATCTACTAACAACGGAAAGCATGCAAGATCACAAATAACAAAAACATGATAGAATCAATAATCATTCTGAAATAGCATCTCAATATCCATCGGATCCCCGCAAACACAACATGTAGAATTAAATAGATGATCTTGATCATGAACGGAGCTCACAAGATCTAAACATGGTAACACAAAGGAGAAGAACCAACCATCTAGATACTACATGGTCCTGTAGCCCAAGGATGAACTACTCACGCATCACACCGGAGGCTTGCATGGTGATGAAGAAGGCCTCTAGGGTGAATTATCCTCTCTGGCAGGGTGCCGGGAAGAGCTTCAGATCCCTCATGATCTAGGGATGGAGATGATGGCGGCTATAGACTCTTTCGTGGAATTTTGATTGGGTACTTAGGGTTCCTGTATCGGAGGCATCTTATAGGCGAAAGGGGAGGCCGAGGGGGTGCCCTAGGCGGCCACACCACCCCCTGGCATGGGCCTGGCCTGGCCATGCGGCCAGGTGGTGTGGCAGCCCTCTGGCCCCTCTCTCGTGCAGCTCTGCCTGTCCCCTCAATGAAAAACTGACTTTAGCTTTTGTCTGTCCAATTCGAGAATATTCATTTTCGACTTTCCTGGAACCAAAACAGCAGAAAATGGCAGCCTTTGTGGCATCTTGTTAATAGGTTAGTCCAAGAAAGTGTATAAAAAGTACTCCAAAGTGTGGAAAACATAAGAAAGTAGATAAAACCAAGCATGGAACATCAAAAATTATAGATACGTTTGCAACATATCAACATCCCCAAGCTTAACTCCTGCTCGCTGTCGAGTTGGTAAGTGATAAAAAGAAAGAATAATTTTTGAGGTGACATGCACCATCATAAACTTGATCAAAGTATTTGTAAAACATTGATAGATGGGATCATAGTACTTCAACATAGCATGAAAGATAAAGTTCTAGCAATAAGACATAGCAACTATATTGAAACATGAAAAGGCACAAACAAAAGATTCATGAACAACAATGCTTTGCAAGACGTTTGTTTGTTTCACATAAAGAAAACATAGCATAGTAGCATTCAGCTTGTCCCTCATAGAGTAGCAAACATAGATGCATAGGACACCTTCAAAGTTCATAAGAGTAACTAGATACAAATAGTTTAAGAACAAGCAATATCAAAGTTATGCATCAATCAACAAGTCTTGGGACAATGCACATAGAACTAAGAATGGCCACTATGCTCTCAAAATAGGTGCATAAATATAGAAGGTGGAGACTCAACATAAAAGTAAAAGAAAGGCCTTCATAGAAGGAAGCAGGGATTCAAGTTTCATAAAGAGCTTCCAAAAATTATGGTACTTATTAGTTTTCATTTCTCATTGCCCCTATCATAAGCATCTTGAAGTGATTAAGGTTAAAGTGAACAAACTATGGAGTATATGCTTAACAAAGTATAAGTTGGAAATCTCATGTCCCTTGAATACGAGGGCCGCTCCTCATGCTACTCAAGTTTAGTTACCGGTAAGTTCTTGTCATAGTAAGTACATGTGTATTCTAGAGAACCGCCAGCGGGGTACCCCTTGCCCGATGATACGGAAGAATCCCCATATCAAAATGACAAGGCAAGCAGACAACGAGCATCTCAGCAATCTTCTTATTTACCATGGGAAAATGGTGCTTTTTTCTCTCTTTCTTCTTTTCTCATATCTTTTTTTCTTTTTCTCTTTTTCTCAATATCTGACTCTTTTTTTATAAGAAGAATGCTTCATAGACAACTCATTATGGTTACGCTACAGGTTTCCACCATGATTAGGCATGGATTAGACCAGCGGCCCAGACGTTTCTCTAACACACATACATAACTCCATGGACTTACAAGCTCCCCTTTAATTTCACACCGACGACATCCATAGACAAAAGAGCATGAGATCAACTACGTACAAAGTACAAGTGCAATGTTGAAAGCGTTCGCCATGACAACATGGTTCTGCTAATCCCCAATATATAAGTGCAAGCATATACAACATAGACGACACAATGTTTCAAGTTTATTAAGGGCAAGGAAAGTAAAGTGTGCCATCAAGTTCGTGAGAGCTTTAATCACTAGTTTTCTCATAACAAGTTTAATTCGGAAGCTAGATAAAACATGAATATACTTGGAATAGCAAATGCTAATAGGTAGGTATGGTGGAATCTTTGGAATAAATTGGTTTTAGGAGTTGGATGCATGAGTGGAACTCATACTTGGTTATGGAGGCTAGCAAAAGGCGGGAGCGACCACTAAGAGAGAGCAATAATGGCCATAATCATGCAGAGCGACAAAACATCATTAATCAAAGCATAAAGTGATACTACAAGTTGAAAACTAAAGGATCATAAAGGCTATGGTGACTTGGGATAGTCATAACATGGTGTGAGCATGCGCCAAGTCAACCCAAATAAAGCATCAAAGGAGAATACCACAATACTATGCTTTAAAATGCTAAAACAACGCATGATTCTTCCAAGGCACATTAAGAAATCTCAATTGTTTATAACATGTCATGCTAAAAGCAAAGATCACTAAGCATAAAGCCAAAACAATATCAAGCATGGCATGACAAAGCATGGGCCACAGTCAATAACAAGCTATCTTTACCACTTAAGCATGAACTTTTCTACTCTTTTCCAATCCAAACAAAACTATTTGAAAACCAATGTATGAAAGAGGGGGTCCAACCAATTTATTCAAGCAAACTAAGAAAACCAAGAAAACAAAAACCAAAAACAAAAAACGAAGACGCTCCAAGAACAACACAACTATGCATGAAACAATAAAAATGAAGTGTTTGGAAGAAACCTAGGATTTTTATTGATGAAGAAGGGGTTCCCTTGGGCATACCCAAGCTTTAACGCTTGTACTTCTTGGATAATTCTTGGGGTGACACGGGGTGGCATCCCCAAGCTTGAGCTTTAGTCCATTCTTCATCTCATTACATCATTCTCTCCATACACCTGAAATTTTTCCTTCATACAAAACTTCACACAATCTTTATTAGCAACATTAGTGCACTCAAGATAATAAGTCTTTAGGTTAAGTTTCAACACCAATAAAACTTCCATTAAAACACAAGCTACTGAAGCACTTCCCTCAAAAAGCTCAATTCCCCAAAGAGAACTCAAAAAGGAACCAACAAGAAGCAAATGCAAATAATGGCAGAAATCTGTCAAAATAGACCAGAAGGTAAAAACCAATTTTTTCGAAGACCTTTTATTGCTCAAATCGAAAAGTGTTGAACTAACGAAAGTTAGATAACAACCTGGGGTAGAAGCACAAAAATTCACGCCTCAAAACAATGTAAAGAGATTTTACACGAATGTTTACGGTGAAGCACAAAAATCTATTTCGGGACAACAACTTTCCCAATCATTACTTCTCTCTCATTAGAGGTTACTCTTGGCACAAAAAGCAAATAAAAGGATAAGTAGAGGTTAAACTTCCAAGACTCATCTAAAACTTTTGGGTTATCTCCCAATAAGTACTTTTCTTTAACACCTTTAAGTTAGGCATAAGAAGCAAGAGAAAGAATCAAGTGTTCTCAAATGAAGAAGCATTAAGAGCAAATTTTGTTTTCATAGGAAAGGCAAAATAAATCTTCTCTCTCTTCTTAGGGAAGTGTTCTATACCTTTCTTGAGTGGGAGTGAATATTTAATGGTGCCTTATTTCATATCAATAATGGCACCAACAGTTCTAATAAAAGGTCTTCCCAAAGTAATAGGACAAGAAGCATTGCATTCAACATCCAAAACATAGAAATCAACAGGGACATAGGAATTGTTAACCATAATAAGAACATCATTAATACTCCCCATGAGTTTCTTTTTAGCATTATCATCAAGTGGGACATTCAAATAACAATCTTCCAATGGTGGCAAATAAAGCATATCATAAATCCTTCTAGGCATAATAGAAACACTACTATCAAGATCACATAAAGCTTTGAAATCAAAATCATTCACTTTCATATTAATGATGGGTTCCCAACCATCTTCTTGTTTCATAGGAATAGAAGCTTTATGTTTCAGCTTTTCTTCTTTAATTTTTATGAGAGCATCAGTAATGTGTTTTGTAAAGGCCATATTCATAGCACTAGCATTAGGACTTTTAGCAAGCTTTTGTAGGAACTTAATAACTTCAGAGATATTGCAACCATCAAGATCAAAAACATAATTATCATCTAAAGTAGTAGGGCTATTACTAGCTTCAACACTACTGGTAGTGATAGTAGAAACACTAATATTTCTAGCAGTTTCATCTTCTCTTTCCCACTTAGCATGCAATCCAGCTAACAATCTAACATTTTCATCAATTCTAACTTATATGGCATTAGTGGCAGCAAAGGGATTATCAATAGTTTCAGGTTCAGCAGCCATTTTATTCAAAGAAGATTGTGCTTCAGCCAATGATGCTATATTTCT
Source organism: Avena insularis (assembly GCA_023614405.1). Taxonomy (NCBI): domain Eukaryota; kingdom Viridiplantae; phylum Streptophyta; class Magnoliopsida; order Poales; family Poaceae; genus Avena; species Avena insularis. The sequence goes on from CM042690.1 coordinate 549,585,745, forward strand.
TTTAGCATTAGAGAGTTTTTCCTCAATAGTTTTATTGAAAGCAGTTTGTTTGCTAATAAAATCTTTAAGCATAACTTCAAGTTCAGAGGGTGCACTCCTATTATTATTGTAGGAATTTCCATAAGCATTACCATTGTTGGGAGGATATGGCCTATAATTGTTGTTACCAAAATTATTCTTGTAGGGATTGTTGCTAAAATTGTTATTTCTTATAAAGTTCACATCAACTTGCTCTTCTTGAGCAACCAAAGAGGCTAAGGGAACATGATTTGGATCAATATGATCTTTCCCATTAACAAGCATAGACATAATAACATCAATTTTATCACTCAAGGAGGAGGTTTTTTCAATAGAATTTACCTTCTTACCTTGTGGAGCTCTCTTAGTGTGCCATTCAGAATAGTTAACCATCATATTATCCAGAAGCTTTGTTGCAACACCCAAAGTAATGGTCATAAAGGTACCTCCAGCAGCATAATCCAATAGATTTCTTGAAGAATAGTTCAATCCTGCATAAAAGGTTTGGATAATCATCCAAGCAGTCAGTCCATGAGTGGGACAATTCTTTACCAAAGATTTCATTCTTTCCCAAGCTTGAGCAACATGTTCATTATCAGATTGTTTAAACTTCATTATTTCACTTCTCATAGATATAATCTTAGCAGGAGGATAGTATTTTCCAATGAAAGCATCTTTGCGTTTAGTCCAAGAATTAATACTATTTCTAGTTAGGGATTCCAACCATCCTTTAGCTTTTCCTCTCAAAGTGGAAGCAAACAATTTAAGATTAATAATATATCCATCTATATCCCTATGCTTTCCCATCTCACAAAGTTCAACAAAGTTATTTAGATGAGCAGCAACATCTTCATTACCAATACTAGAAAATTGTTCTCTCATAACAAGATTGAGTAAAGCAGGTTTAATTTCATAGAAAGTAGCTCCAGGAACAGGTGGAGCAATAGGTGTGCACATGAAGTCATTGTTGTTGGTGCTGGTGAAGTCACACAACTTAGTGTTTTCAAGAGTAGTCATTTTTTTGTGTTTTTAATAAAGAAAGCAAACTAGTACAACTATTTTTTTGTGTGTTTTTGATAAAGAAACAAGCAAACAAAGCAGAAATAAACTAAGCAAAACAAAAACAACAAAGTAAAGAGATTGGTTATGAGGGACTCCCCTTGTGAAGATGTCCTTGACTCCCCGGCAATGGCGCCAAAAAAATAGCTTGATGGCCCAAAATATATCGATCTCGTTGGGGAACCCCAAGAGGAAGGTATGATGAGCACAGCAGCAAGTTTTCCCTCAGTTATGAAACCAAGGTTATCGAACCGGTAGGAGCAAGGAAACACCTCCAAGTTGTTGTTGCCAACTTGGAATCCGGCACAACACAACCACAGAACTTTCCCCCAACTTACAGTGAGGTTGTCAATCTCACCGGTTTTGCTGAAAACAAAGGATTAAATGTATTGTGTGGAAGATAGTAATTGCTTGCAGAAAGTAAACGGAAAGCAGTAAACAGTTGTAGATTGATGATAAAAGAAAGGATCGGGGTCCATAGTTCACTAGTGGTGGTTCTCCTTAAGATAGATGACATGTTAAGTGAACAAATTACAGCGGGGTAATTGACAAACATTGAGAAAGCATATACTAATCATCTTGACTCCTTTGAGATTTGATTGGGCATTACAACATTATACATTGACCATAATCCAACAACATCTATGACTAATAATCCACCTTCAGGTTATCATTCGAACCCCCTCCAGTATTAAGTTGCAAGCAACAGATAATTGCATTACGCATTGCGTGTAAAGTAAACAATACGATTGTTCTATGAACAAAGGATTGCTGTTTTCTCCCTAATAGCAACAGCACATCTAGTACCTTAGAGATTTCTATCACTTCCCTAGATTACTAGAGGCATGAACCCACTATCGAGCATAAATACTAACTCTTGGAGTTGCTAGCATCTACTTGGCCAAGATAGCTACTAACAACGGAAATCATGCAAGATCACAAATAACAAAGACATGATAGAATCAATAATCAATCTGAAATAGCATATCAATATCCATCGGATCCCCGCAAACACAACATGTAGAATTACAAATAGATGATCTTGATCATGAACGGAGCTCACAAGGTCTAAACTTGGTAGCACAAAGGAGAAGAACCAGCCATCTAGCTACTACATGGACCCGTAGTCCAAGGATGAACTACTCACGCATCACACCAGAGGCTTGCATGGTGATGAAGAAGGCCTCCAGGGTGAATTCTCCCCTCCGGCAGGGTGTCGGGAAGAGCTTCAGATCCCTCCCGATCTAGGGATGGAGATGACGGTGGCTACAGACTCTTTCATGGAATTTTGATCGGGTACTTAGGGTTTCTGTATCGGAGGCATCTTATAGGTGAAAGGGGAGGCCGAGGGGGTGCCCTAGGCGGCCACACCACCCCTGGCGCGGGCTAGGCCTGGCCGCGTGGCCAGGTGGTGTGGTGGCCCTCTGGCCCCTGTCCGTCTCGTATTCTGGCTCTGTGTCCCCCTCGGTGAAAAACTAACTTTGGCTTTTGTCCCGTCCAATTCCGAGAATATTCATTTTCTGACTTTCCTGGAACCAAAAACAGCAGAAAACAGGCAGCTGGCACTATGGCATCTTATTAGTAGGTTAGTCTAAGAAAGTGTATAAAAAGTACTCCAAAGTGTGGACAAAACATAAGAAAGTAGATAAAACCAAGCATGGAACATCAAAAATTATAGATACGTTTGCAACGTTTCAATATGTAGAGCTTGTTGGGAACCCCAAGAGGAAGGTATGATGAGGGCAGCAGCAAGTTTCCCTCAGTTATGAAACCAAGGTTAACGAACCAGTAGGAGTAAGGAAACAACTCCAAGGTGTTGCTAGCAACTTGGAATCCTGCACAACACAACCACAAAACTTTGCCCCAACTTATAGTGAGGTTGTCAATCTCACCGATTTTGCTGAAAACAAAGGATTAAACATATAGTGTGGAAGATAGTAATTGCTTGCAGAAGTAAATAGTAAATGGTAAACAGTAGATGGTATATCAATGGTAAAGGAATGGACTAGGGTCCATAGTTCACTAGAGGTGTTTCTCCTTAAGATAAATAGCATGTTGGGTGAACAAATTATAGGGGGGCAATTGACAAATTAAGAAAGCATAACAATACATATACTAGACATCTTGACTCCTACGAGATTTGATTGGGCATTACAACATAATACATAGACCGTAATCCAACTGCATCTATGACTAATAATACACCTTCAGGTTACCATCCGAACTCCTTCCAGTATTAAGTTGCAAGCAACAGATAATTGCATTAAGCAAAGTGTGTAAAGTAAACAATACAATTTCCCCATGGACAAAGGATTGTTGTTTTCTCCCTAGTTGTAATAACACATCTACAACCTTAGAGATTTCTGTCACTTCCCCAGATTACTAGAGGCATGAATCTACTATCAAGCATAAATACTCCCTCTTGGAGTTACACGCATCTACTTGGCCAAGATAGCTACTAGCAACGGAGAGCATGCAAGATCACAAATAACATAGACATGATAGAATCAATAATCAATCTGACATAGTATCTCAATATCCATCGGATCCCCACAAACACAACATATAGGATTACAAATATATGATCTTGATCATGAACGGAGCTCACAAGATCTAAACATGATAGCACAAAGGAGGAGAACCAACCATCTAGCTACTGTATGGACCCATAGTCCAAGGGTGAACTACTCACACATCACTCCGGAGGCTGGCATGGTGATGAAAAAGGCCTCCGGGATGATCTCACCCCTCCGGCAGGGTGCCGAGAAGAGCTTCAGATCCCCCCGATCTAGGGATGGAGATGGTGGTGGCTACATACTCTTTCGTGGATTTTTGATCGGGTGTTTAGGGTTTCTGCATTGCGGTACTTTTATAGGCGAAGGGGCAAGGTCGGTGGCTGCCTGAGGGGCCCACACCATGGAGCGACGCGCCTAGAGGGTGGCCGCACAAGCCCTAGGTGTGGCCACCTCGTGGCCCCACTTCGGCTACCCTTCGGACTCCGTGTTCCTTCTGGTAAAATATTGACTTTGGCTTTTGTCCCGTCCAATTTCGAGAATATTTCCTTACTAGCTTTTCTAAAACCAAAAACAGCAAAAAATAGGCAACTGGCACTACGACATCTTGTTAATAGGTTAGTTCCAAAAAATGTATAAAAATACCTCAAAGTGTAAACAAAACATAAGAAAGTTGATACAAAATAAGCATGGAGCATCAAAAATTATAGATACGTTTACGACGTATCAACTGCCCACATATAATTTATCTTGCTCTAACAATTACATGCATACTTTATTATTATCTTTTATTCCCATCAGATGTTTTGCACAACTACAGGTGAAACTGAAAGCCCTAGGCCCTCTCTCTCCATCATCGACAACAACGAAAGACAACAAACTCTTGGTCTGGTAAAAACATAAAAGGAATTCTAAAACTCCAGAAGGTCCATTAAAGTAACTTTACTATGCTTTTGCATCCTAAGGATTCGATAAACCTAGGTCTACTAGGGAAAAATAGCTATACTACATCTGTAATCCGGATTGAAGGTATCAACCCTTTTTCTGGTGCCGTTGCCGGGGAAGTAATAGCTACCCTGGTGAGGTTAGTAGGAACCTTGCTAGTTTTAGTTCTTGTTTTTAATTTTGTTAATTTGCTTTCAGTCTTTGTTTGAAAAACCAAAAAAATTAGTTAGTCTTTAAATTCTTGTTTTTATTATCATAAGTCTTTGTTTAAGAAAACCCAAAAACATAGGAAATATGGCTGAAAAGAAGCTTGGGGAGTTTGCAACTCCCAACAATGATTATTTGCATGCTCCTATTACTCAGCCAACAATTACTACTGATGATTATGAAATTAAGCCCCACTATTTAAGTTTGGTTCAACATAATCAATTTGGAGGCTCTACTATTGAGGACGCATGTATGCACTTGTATACTTTCACTAAAATATGTGATATGATGCGCATAAAAGATGTTGACCCTGATGCGGTCAAATTGCGCTTATTCCCTTTCTCTCTTAGAGGAAGAGCAAAAGAATGGTTGCTATCTTTCCCTAGAAATATTATTACATCATGGGTGGAATGTACTTCTTTATTTATGACTAAATTTTTCCCACCTGCAAAGACTATGCAACTAAGATCTAATAGTACTTGTTTTAGATAGAAGGGTGTGAGCCACTAGCGCTTGCATGGGAGAGGATAAAAGAATGCATGAGAAACTGTCCTAGTCATGGGATGGAAGATTGGTTAATGATCCATTTGTTTTATAATGCTATTAACCCTGTGTCTAAGTCTATGCTTGATACTGCAGCTGGAGGAACATTTATGGGTAAACATATTACCGAAGCAAAGCAACTGCTAGACAATATGCAAGACAACCATCCCCAATGGCATGTGGATAGATCGAACACAGAAAAGGTGAACTCTGTCTCACCACAAGAAAATGAAGAACTCAATGCTAAACTGGATGAGCTCATATTAGTCGTAAAAGGTAAGGAAAGCCATGTAAAAGCTATCCCAGAAACAAATATTGAAGAAATAGACTTCATAGCTCGTAATGATTATAAACCTGCTTGGAAGAAGAATTATAATCCTATTTTTCAGAAACATTATTCTAGTCCTGCAGGTAACTCTAATAATAATATGGGAACAAGTAATGGTAGACTCCAAGAAACACTTAAGTCTTTTATAGACTCACAAAATGAGCAAAACAATATTCTTGTTAAAATAACGGAGAACCATGATGTTATGCTTGGTAAATTATCTAACCAAGCTGTAAGTTTGAGGAATGATTTGCAGGTCCTCCAAGAAAGAACAAGGATTGTTGAGGCACAGCTAGGTAAGATAACTGAGAGTCAAACTCTCATTCTAGCTAAATTTGCACGTAAATTTGAGCCCAATCCTGTTGAAGACCTCAACATGATGAGAATCCAAAGGGAGGAGCCTGAAGAGCTTGATTCTAGTAATGCCCCTTCACCAAGTTACACTGTTGAAGATCTTCTAAAAAGGATCAATATCAAGATTCTGGTAAGCGAAGGAAATGAGGAAGCTATGTATCAACACTTCATAAATCAAGTAGCAATAAAGGTACGTGAGCTTGAGGAAGAATATAAGAAAATTGCTGAAAAATTAAATTTGGGACCAATGAGATAGCTGCACTTTGTGATCTAGGTGCAAGCATTTCAACAATTCCAAAAAGTCTTTTTAATAAGTTAAACCTTGGCTCTTTTGAAATCACTGAGTTAAAATTGCATCTTGCAGATTCTACCTACAAACAAGCTATAGGAATTAAGGAGAATACTTTAGTATACATTAAAGGCTGTCTTACTCTTATTGATTTTGTTATTGTTGACATGCCTGAAGATGCTACTGTTCCTATTATATTAGGTCGTCCTTTATTAAGAACTATTAATGCTTTGATTAACCTACATGAAGGGAATGTGAAGCTTCAATTGCCTTTGCGGGATCCTCTTGTTATTCATTTTCCCAGGTAGAAGAAAGCCAAGCAAGATGAAAAGGAGTCCATCACTTTGAAGGCCAACTATTTTGGAGTGGATGTTCCACTCATCTGGCCAAACTGAGCAACATCAAGGTCAAGCTATTCACCATAAAAGAGCACTTCATGGGAGGCAACCCATGTGAAATAAAGGTTTGAGTAAAAGTTTTTAAGATTTAGTTTAAGTTTTTGTTTAATAAAGAGTGATAGAAAGCTCCAATTGAGGAGGAGAAGTTCGGTAGTACTTAAATCCTGCTTAATACATGCTGATGTTGGTTGACAATATTTACTGTCATTTTTCTATCAAAATAAGGTGTTTCGCTAAGTTTCAGGATGAGAAAGAATTCTCGAAGAAATAGAATTTTTTTGATGTCCACAGAAGGTTTAACGACCAACTATATGGCGGGAATAAAAATTCCGGCCGTATAGTTCTGGTCGTATAGATATTTTTGCCATAGACAATTTTTCTTTTGTAAGTATTGAAGGATTAACGACCAACTATACAGAGGGAATAAAAATTTCGGCCGTATAGTTCCGGTTGTATAGATATCGATGCTTTCGTACAATTTATTTTCCAGGTACAGAAGGTTTGATGACTAACTATACAGCGGGAACAAATTGTTCCGGCCATATAGTTCTGGCCGTATAGCTGCGCCGCCAGGTGGAAACCCTAAAGTTTTGATAGTAGGCCAACTATACGGCGGGAACACATTGTTCCGGCCATATAGTTTGCCCGTATAGTCGCGTCCGACCACAAAATCGCCACGGGAGGTACCTCCAACCCCAAAACTTCAATCCTTGTTCTCTCTTCTACCTCCAAACTCTCTGAAAACCTCAAGATATCTTCATCTCTACTCAATGTCATTCGATTTACTCACACACAAGTGTTCTACAATATGTTTCTGTTCCGATCCTCCAATTACTTTTTGCAAATTCATCTTCGATCTATTGTCATTATCAATCTAGGGTGAGACCTAATATGAACTAATTCCCATGATTCTCTTGCCTAGATTATTATTCTGAGGGGATTCTTTAGTATGCTATGATGAGGAATATGTTATGCTTATTATTGTTGGATCAAAAAGTTTTATTTTTGTCTTTCTTTTTTATTTTAGATGATGAACACAAGGATCCAAAATCGTGCTAGTGTCGCTGCTAGCGCTTCTCGGGCTGCCGCTCAGGAACGCATGGAGATACGGTTCAGGAATGAGCTCCAACGTGATCGCTTCAACAAGATCAAGAACTGAGAAGTGAAGGCAACAAAGTGGGCTTGCCCCATTATATTGAACCAACTCGGTATTTCTAATGACTTCAATTTACTTTGCAATAGGGTTGGCTTGCAAAACTTTGTATTCGATGATGTGCCTACTTATCACCGGTTAACTCTTGAATTTCTAAGTTCTTTGCAAAGCACCGTTAAAGCATGGAATGGAGATGACATGATTTCTTTCTGACTTATGAACAACAATTATGCTTTGTCACTAGATGAATGGTGCGCATGTTTTAATTTCCCAAACAATAATTATAATGCCTTACACGCATCCTTTACTGGCTTAGACCCTTCCCCAGAACAATATTATAATGGAATGAGCTTCACTTCTAGAGTGAGCAAGGGGAAGAATATTCAACATCCTGCAATTCGCTATTTGTTCTATGTTATTTCTAACACCTTGCAGGCACGAAATGAGTTCAGGAGACTCAATGAGGAGTACATCTTAGTACTCGCAAAAGCTGCTTACAACAACTGCGACTTGTCACTCAACTTGGGCGCAATTCTTGTGCGCTACCTAGAGCATTAATCCTCCCAAAGCCAATGACCAATTGATATGTCCATTTTGCATCACTATTCTATGTCTTAATTCACTATTATTCATTGATATATTTCATATTGAGAGGTGATACTTATGTTATTTCATCTGTTTTTGCATGGTTGATGACTTTGGAGCATGGACCGCTGCAGTCAGGATTCTGATGGAAAATGTGCTGTTTGGAGGCAAAATTCGCGAAGATCAGAAAATCCGGGAAAATATACGGAAAATCCTATTTTTCCAAAAGACTAAGGATGCCATAAGACGGAGTGGAGATGGTCCACAGGGGGCCCACACCACCCCCTGGCGCGGGCAGCCCTAGGCCGCGCCTAGAGGTGGTGTGGCCACCCTGGCCCACTCCAGTCTCTCCCCTCTGGTGTATATCAACCTCCCGAAACCCTAAGACTCAGGGAGCAACCACAGAAAGATTCTGCCGCCTCTGCGGGGCGGAAAACACCGAGAGAGAAAGATCTCTCCGGCAGACAGATTTCTGTCGGGGGAATTCCTTCCCGGAGAGGGGAGATCGTCGCCATCAACACCACCATGACCTCATCGGGATCATCATCATCATCACCACCATCATCATCATCAGCACCCTCATCACCATCTCCATATTTCTGTAACAATTGTGTTGAATCTTGCATTAGTTCATAGGGGAAACTTTCCCGGTGTTGATTACTCTTTGTAGTTGATGCTATTGAGTGAACCATTGAATTATTGTTTATGTTCAGATTGTTATACATCATTATTCCATCTCTGATCATGATCCATATGATGTCTTGTGAGTAGTTCGTTTTGTTCTTGAGGACATGGGAGAAGTCTTGTTGTTAGTAGTGGAGTTGCGTTGAGAAAGATTCAATATATTGTTATTTAAGTTGTGGTGTACTTCTTCTAGTGGTGTCATGTGAACATCGACTACATGACACTTCACCTATATGGGCCTAGGGGAATGCATTGTGTATTTGGATACTAATCGTAGGGGTTTCCGGAGTGACAGAAACCTGAACCCCCGTTAGGAAACCATTGCACAAGGGACGCAAGGGTATTTGAGTTTAAAGCTGTGGTTAGGTTTCTACCTTAAATACTTTCTTGTACTTACAGATGTTTGCAAGGGGTTTAATCACAAGTATGTGTTAGTATTGGATGGGGCGGTACATTAGCACAGGTTCACCCACACAACACTTAGCAAGCTAGAGAAGATTAATCAGCTATATGAAGCGAAAGCACTTGACAGTCTTCCCATGTGTCCTTGAGATCGTTTGGTCATCTATAGAAATACAACCGGCTTGTCCTTTCCTGCATAAAGGATTGGGCCACTTGCTGCATTTATTCTTACTGTCTTTCATTTACTCGCACCTTTTTTACTTGCTTTATCAAAAACCCCTAAAAATCCATTTGCTAAGTATTTGCAGAGAATTCCTTATCCATACCACTAGCCAGCACCTTCTGCTCCTCGTTGGGTTCGACACTCTTACTTATCAAAAATACTGCGATACACCCCCTATACTTGTGGGTCATCAAGACTATTTTCTGGCGCCGTTGCCAGGGAGTGAAGCGCTATTGGCGAGTGGAACTGGTAAAGGAAACTTCTACTGTGAGTATTGTTTACTACTGTTAGTTGCTTTATTTTTGTTATGGATAATTCGCTGAGTTTCTTATTTGGTAATGCTACTACCACTGCTAAGGTAGTAGATAAGCCACCACCTGCTGAGAAAAATGTTTTCAAAATACCTACAAGAATTATTGATCGTGTTATGGATAACTACTATGTTGGCGATGGAACTGTCCATCCCGTTGATCATTTACTCTTTATACACGAATTATGCGGGTTGTTCAAGTGTGCAGGTACTACTACATATCAAGTTAAGAAGAAGTTATTCTCATTATTACTAAAAGGAAGAGCTGAGGAATGGTATAAGCTGCTGAAGAATGGTCAAGCTCTGGAATGGGAGGAAATAGTGCCTCTCTTTTATTCAAAGTTTTATCCTCCTAGTGAGATTCATAAAGATCGGAATCAAATATACAACTTTTGGCCTCTTGATGGAGAGAGTATAGCTCAAGATTGGGGGAGATTGAAGTTACTAATGCTCAAATGTCCCATTCATGAGCTCCCCAATAATATTATTATCAATAACTTTTATGCAAGGCTCCCTCTACATGATAAAGATTTATTGGATGCTTCTTGTGCTGGATCATTCAGTCGTATGGAAGAAGAAGCTAAATGGGACCTTCTAGACCGTATTCAAGACAATGCTGAAGCTTGGGAGAATGACAAAGGTATAAAGTTAGTTATAAATTATGATTATGAATGCATTGAATCTTTTATGGGAACTGATGACTTTCAAAATATTAAAAATGCTTATGGTCTAGACTGACAAGCTATTGCTTCTTATTTTAAGGCTTTTGCTTCCTACATTGAAGTGCCTAAAAAGAAGTGGAATAAGTATCATGAACCTTATAAAGATGTTGCTAAAAGTGTTCCTGCAAGGAATACTGAAGTTTATACTGCTAATCATGTTTTACCTAAACCTTATATTGAGGAAATGCCTTTTCCAGTTAAGGTAAAGGAGCATTCTATGATAGCTAGTATGGTTAATGAAAGTATGAATAAAGCCGTTGAACCTGATAAACAAATGGTTTATGAACCTATAATAGCAAATGTGAAAGACTTTGTCACTAAGTATGAGGAAGAGGGACACATTATCCTTTGCAAGGATACCTCTAATATTGTTTCACAAAGTAGTGTTATGAGAGCTAGTATTCCCGTGTTTTCTGTTAGAATAAGTGATCATTGCTATGATGGTCCTTGTGATAGCTATATTGTTAAGTTTATGCATGATATTGAAAGTTATTATGAGAGAGGGAAAAGTGTTCTTATGCATCTCAATAATATCAAGTTTCCCCGTTTTATGCTGAAAGTTTTTATGCTGCACTTCTTTTGCCTTCTTATGCAAGTTTCCTATGGTTTCAACAACTTGTTTGTTTACAAAATCCCCTTGCATAGGAAGTAGGTTAGACTTAAATGTGTGTGTTTTTGCTTCTTAATGTTCTCTTTCACTTCAAATCATATCCCTATGAGAGCTTCTTGAAAATTATCATGCCCATCTTAATGGCTATAAAGAAAGAGCTTTATGGGAGACAACCCAATTTGTTTTTGCTTTCAGTTTGTTTTTGCTTCTTTGAGTCTTGGAAGTTATTACTTCGGTAATAACCGCTCCTTATCCGTTTTGTTTGGTTTTTGTGTCAAGATCAACCTCTAATGAGAGAGAAGTAAGATTTGGGGAAGTTGCTGTCCCAAAACAGATTTTTGTGCTTCACCGCAAAAATTCGTGAGAGACCTCTGTCCGTCGGATTGAGCTGAATTTTTTTTTGCTTCTGCCCCAGGTTGTTATTTAACTTTCGTTAGTTTTTTGCACTTTTTGATTTGAGCAACAGAAGAGTTTCGAAAAATTGATCTTTACCTGCTGGTCTGTTTTGACAGATTTAGCCAATCTTGCATTTGCTTCTTTATTCGATTTCCTTTTTGAATTCTTTTTGGGTTTTCGGAAGGAGTTGCTACAGTAGATTTTGTTTTGATGGTTTTCAGTTGAAGTTGGACTCAAAAGGTTTTATCACTTCACTTATACTAATGTTGCTAATAAGAATTGTGTGAAAGAAATTTCCAGGTAGTGGAGACAATGATGTAATAAGGAAGAGAAGGGTTTTATGACTCAAGTAATAAGTGTATGAAGATGAAGATATCGATGATATTCAAGTGATGACTCCGGAAGAATCTACTAGATACCAAATTCAGAGACCTGCAGTCTTTTCAAATAGGTATGATTACGGTAAGAAAAGTTCCACAAAATACAATCCAACTATATTTTTGCAGTTTTCATCAATAAGGAAAGTTCTGAAGCGAAAAGGGGGAAGCGGGCGGGGTGGCCCACACCACCCCATGGCACGGGCCCACCCCTAGCCGCACCACCAGGTGGTGAGGCCACCCAGGACTCCGCCTCCGACTCGTTTTCTCCCAGTACCTTCCTTTTGATATGAAACTTCGTAATATATAACCCCCCCGGATCCCCTGAGGTCCGTATATCGTGTTTTCGTCGTGTTTTTGTTTCGATCTGTTTCTGTCAGGACATACTCTTTCAAAGCTTAGAGGCACAATGATGTCCGCCAAGGATAAAGGGAAGGAGCCTATGGAGGAGAATCTTCAAGACCCCAAGCAGAGGCTGGCACCTTTAGTCTCTTGCCCTGCATCAATGGAAGCCCTACGAGTCACTAAGGAGTTCTGTGATAAGTACCGGGACTTGAAGAGGAAGGTGGACATGCTTCAATGGGAGAATAATAGGCTTCACAAGATGCTGGAAGATTTCCTCACGTCAACTAAGAGCATAACACCACCACCACCTAAGGAGTAATTCGTCATCAGGTTTGGCACCCCCTTGGTTTGTTTCAAGCTTGGGGGAGTGCCACGGTATCACATCACTATCTTCTATCTTTTTACCTTATTAGTAGAGTCATATCATGAATAGAGGAGTTATTTTGTAGTATGGTTTGCATTATGGAAGTGTCCCCTCTCTCGTTAGATATGTATCCCTTGGTGTGAGTTTCCGTTATGGAATATTAATGAGAAGTTCTATCATTCACTCTTTTGCATAGCTTATGTTAGTTTTCAATTCGTGGTTATATGATCGATCTTGTTGTTAGTATTGGTAGCACTTTGGGATCATTGAGTTAATTTAGTTGGTTTTGGCAAACCTGGCTCGGTCAGTAGCAACACCTTTTTGAGAGTTGAAAAGAAAAAAATAGAAGTACTCGAGAGAAAAATAATTTCATCATCTTTCTTTCTTGATTTGCTCATAAGCTTAGTATTCTCTAGTTAAGATCTTTTGTGCTTCCAAGGAAGATTGCATGTTTGTATTTATCATTTGTATGTTCGTTTGTTTCCTTCAACTCTTATACTTGCTACCCAGCCTTGCTAGCCAAAAACCTGTACTGAGAGGGAACTCTTCTCGTGCATCCACCTCCTTTAAACCAAAACCTTTGCCATTTGTGTCCACCGTACCTACCTCGTAGCATTATTGCTATTCCAAGTAAATTCCTGTTTTGTCTACCTCCCAAATTAAACTTGTTATGTGAAAATTAGTGATTAAAGCTCTCACGAACTTGATGGCACACTTTACTTTCTTACACTTAATAAACCTGAACTATTGTGAACTCTCCATGAAAGTTATATGCTTGGAAATTATAGGCTGGGGATTAGCAGAACCGTGCTGTCATGGGGAACGCTTTCAACACTTGTAAATATATACCCAGTTGATACCTTGCTCTTTTGTTTGCGGATGTCGTCAGTGTGAAATAAAAGGGGAGCTTGTAAGTCCATGGAGTTATGTATGTGTGTTAGAGAAACGCCTGGGCCGCTGGTCTAATCCATGCTGACATGGTGGAAACTTGCAGCGTAACCATAATGATATCTATTAAGCATTCTTCTTATAAAAAGAGAGAGATATCTATTGAGAAAAAAAAGAGATGCTATGAAAAGAGGAAAGAGAGAAAAAGCACCATATTCCCTTGGTAAATAAGAAGATTGCTGAGATACTCATTGTCTGCTTGCCTTATCATTTTGATATGGGGATTCTTCCGTATCATCGGGCAAGGGGTACCCTGTTGGCGGTTCTCAATGATACGCACATACTTACGATGACAAGAACTTACCGGTAACTAAAGTTGAGTAGCATGATGAGCGGCCCTCGTACTCAAGGGACTTGGGATTTTCAGTTTATAGTCTGTCAAGCATATAACTCAGATTGGACCTCACTTTAACTTTAATCACGTAAAGATGCCTATGATAGGGGCAATGAGAGCTGAAAGCTAGTAAGTATCATAATTTTTGGGAGCTCTTTATGAGACTTGCAATCCCTGCTTCCCTCTTTGAAGGGCCCTTTCTTTTACCTTGCAGTTGAGTCAGTAAACCTACTCCCTTCTATCTCAGCAAGTATTTTGAGTTGATGTGTTTCATTCATTCATATGATGATTTATTCAATCATGTTTCTTATGTTCCTTGCTTTGCACATTGCTCTTATCTTGATGTTTACTACTTTGAAAGCTATCATTGAAAAACCAGCTATTTGTGAACTCCAGGAAATTATCAACTATTCTTCGACCAAGAGCTAAGTTTGCCATTACCAATTATGATTTACTCTATGTATCTTTATTGTGTTTCCTTTACTCATTGCAAGTTTAGTTATATAATAGTGAGTTGTGTTCTATTATGATCTATGTATTTGATGAATGTGATGCTTCTTGTCCGTATTCTTTTATCGACTCTTCACTCCATAAACCTGAGGCCATGTTTTTTGAGCTCAGTTTAAGCAGGGGACAAGCGAAGTCTAAGCTTGGGGGGAGTTGATACGTCCATTTTGCATCACTATTCTATGTCTTAATTCACTATTATTCATTGATATATTTCATATTGAGAGGTGATACTTATGTTATTTCATCTGTTTTTGCATGGTTGATGACTTTTGGAGCATGGACCGCTGCAGTCAGGATTCTGATGGAAAAGGTGCTGTTTGGAGGCAAAATTCGCGAAGATCAGAAAATCTGGGAAAATATACGGGAAATCCTGTTTTTCCATAAGACTAAGGATGCCAGAAGACAGAGTGGAGATGGGCCACAGGGGGCCCACACCACCCTTGGTGCGGGCAGCCCTAGGCCACACTTGGAGGTGGTGTGGCCACCCTGGCCCACTCCAGTCTCTCCCCTCTGGCGTATATCAACCTCCCGAAACCCTAAGACTCAGGGAGCAACCACAGAAATATTTCGCCGCCTCTGCAGGGCGGAAAACACCGAGAGAGAAAGATCTCTCCGGCAGACAGATTTCTGCCAGGGGAATTCTTTCCCGGAGAGGGGAGATCGTCGCCATCAACACCACCATCAAGCTGGACCTCATCGGGATCATCATCATCATCATCACCACCATCATCATCATCAACACCCTCATCACCATCTCCATATTTCTGTAACAATTGTGTTGAATCTTGCATTAGTTCATAGGGGAAACTTTCCTGGTGTTGATTACCCTTTGTAGTTGATGCTATTGAGTGAACCATTGAATTATTGTTTATGTTCAGATTGTTATACATCATTATTCCATCTCTGATCATGATCCATATGATGTCTTGTGAGTAGTTCGTTTTGTTCTTGAGGACATGGGAGAAGTCATGTTGTTAGTAGTGGAGTTGTGTTGAGAAAGATTCAATAGATTGTTATTTAAGTTGTGGTGTACTTCATCTAGTGGTGTCATGTGAACATCGACTACATGACACTTCACCTATATGGGCCTAGGGGAATGCATTGTGTATTTGGCTACTAATCGTAGGGGTTGCCGGAGTGACAGAAACCTGAACCCCCATTAGGAAACCATTGCACAAGGGACGTAAGGGTCTTAGAGTTTAAAGCTGTGGTTAGGTTTCTACCTTAAATACTTTCTTGTACTTACGGATGTTTGCAAGGGGTTTAATCACAAGTATTTATTAGTCTTGGATGGGGCGGTACATTAGCACAGGTTCACCCACACAACACTTAGCAAGCTAGAGAAGATTAATCAGCTATATGAAGCGAAAGCACTTGACAGTCTTCCCATGTGTCCTCGAGAACGTTTGGTCATCTATAGAAATACAACCGGCTTGTCCTTTGCTGCATAAAGGATTGGGCCACTTGCTACATTTATTCTTACTGTCTTTCATTTACTCGCACCTTGTTTACTTGCTTTTTCGAAAACCCCTAAAAATCTGTTTGCTAAGTATTTGCAGAGAATTCCTGATCCATACCACTAGCCAGCACCTTCTTCTCCTCGTTGGGTTCGACACTCTTACTTATCGAAAATACTGCGATACACCCCCTATACTTGTGGGTCATCACCAATCACAGGTGGAGGCATCATCACTGTGCTTGCCATTGCCCTAGGCATCGACCTAGGTGAGTTGCAACCTGTGCTAGGTGAGCGACGTGTTGGTTTCTCTACTTTAAAGGCTTGTGGAATGCTCACTAGGAGAGGTGGTGTTTATTACTTGCATATTGCTGGAGCTGGGCGTCTCTACCCCGCTCCTTTGCCTAATGGTCTTTTCTCTACCGAGGAAGGACGTTTGCTATATGAATTGCAGGTTGAGAAACACCAACCCGAGGAGGAGATTTCAGATGAGGATGAGGACCAAGAAGAGAAGCAAGAGTTACTTATCAAGAGGAGCAGCCACCAATCCGGTTTGCTACATACCAAGACTTCCAAGAACTTGGAGGAACTGTGGAGAGGATGCATAACCTCTCCTTGAACCTCCAAGAAACAACTAATAATTTATCAACTCAATTTGCGAACTGGATTTACGACTTTTTCCCGTCACCACAATGATTTGAACGGCTTGCAAAAGCCTAAGCTTGGGGATGTTTCCTCATTATCATTAATTGGTGTTCATTTGTTTTTATTTATTTCGAGGTTATGTTTTTAATTTGAGTTTATAAGCACTAGTGTTGGTTTCCCCAACACTTTATTTTTAGTTCTTTCTATTTGCTTTCGAGATTTTCTACCTGAGCTTTGCCGCCAATTTTCTATTCTTTAAACTCCCTCTCTTAAAAATAACAAAAAGATTTCTCTATTTATCTTTATTTCCCTCTTTCCTTTCTTTTTGTCTCGAGGTTCTCATATATTTGCAGGAAGAGTGATCGACTTCGAGTTTCCAAGAAGCAAATCAAAAGGGAAGAGAGAAATGGAACCAGACATGAGAGGTATGCCTTATGACTCCCCACATTTGAAGATTGATAAACCCATGCTAGTTAGTAGTAAATGTTAAGATATTATATTGGTGGAGTGAGTCTCTATACTATAGTAAAATTTTGTTTGCATGGGTATTTAGTTGGGTACGTTTTATTCCAGCTCTTGTAGTTAACCAAGTCTATCCTAAAAATTTGCTTAACAATTGTAATAAGAAAAAAGTCTCACAATTGAATGCTTGGGTGTTGTAGTGTTTAGTCTTGAAGGCTTATTTCTAGAGACACTCAACACCATAGGAAATAATGATTGACTTGATAGCTTAAAAGGATTTGTTCAATTGAATTAATGTTTAGCGTTTTTTGTGAGCATGCCAAAGTTTGACTTGTGAATCATAAGAATGATATAGCTTTATGCGTGTCAAACTTCATGGGATGCCAACAACTCTGCTAGCCTACGAACGATCTTCATGGAGGAAACTCCTAGATTTCAGCTATGAGTTGATTAAACATATGTAGAAGCAATGCTATAATGGGTAAGATTCTTGGCACTCCCGGGTAGCTATGGTCATAATGGAATCACTCCTCTGGCTGATATGAGTAATCATTGTGCAAAAGGAACAAAAACCTTGGTGATGCCATGAGTGTCCATCATAACCCGATAAACTAATAAAAAAAATTGGCATGCTCTCAATTACTTAAAAACTGAAATTCTTGAAGGACAATGAATGGCAAAGTAGTGCTTGAAAACTCATGATTTATTGATGTGGGATAATTGAGATACTCTACTATATATGCTTTTCATGACAACTCCCACACTCTCAATTTTACATGATTATACTTTATTGTTCAAAGGCAAGCCTATGCGTTGATTACATGACATGGAATAAAGTTTACTCATTTGAATCATCCATGTTAACAATAATTTTGCTACACTATAAGGATGCATAAAAACCCATATGATATGCTTGTCATTACTCTATCTATACTGAAGTTTTTCAGATTAATAAAGTGGAGGAAACATGAGACTACCAATCATGAGTAAGATCATCATCTCGTTATTTCAGTTTAAATGCTGAGTTCCTTTTTGATTTTGGTTTTGTTGCTCGAGGACGATCAAGTTTAAGCTTGGGGAGGTTGATGGATCTGAAATATAGCCATCTACGTCCATATTTAAACTGGATATTATTCATATTTTGATGAAATATCTCTCTAAACCCTACCACTAATGCCTAATGATCAAAGGGGTATGCAATCCTTTCTTGCTATTTTTCCATGCACAGATAATGACGTTTGATGATGGGAATCACAACATTAAAGTCAAAGATACGAGATTTCCAAAACCCCGAAGAAACCAGGACTCGTGAAGTGGAGACAGACGCTTTAACGACCAACTATACGGCGGGAATAAAATTCTGGCCATATAATTCTGGTCATATAGTTGCCATCGACACCGCTAGGTCAAACAGAACAACTTTCGTGAAGGGAACCCTATATAAAGAGGCCTCGAGTGACAAGAAACAAGAGCTCTTTCCGATCACCAATCGCCCCCAGATATCCATCCACAACACCGAAGAGCCACCAGAGGAATAGACTTAGATCTAATATCCAAATCCTTCTCCATCACCATAGCCATATTCCATCACTTGTAATAGTAGATATCATCTTCGATCGACGACATTGTAAGACTATTTGATATCAATCTCATGATTCCCATTACAATATTTATGATTATTGATTTCATCTCTATGCGTGAGTAATTATCCTTGGGCTAAGGGCTTTGGCCTAGCCATGTAGCTTGTGTGCATGTTATTTATCATAGATGGGATCATGTATTAGTTTGTATGACATGATGATTATTGTATCCTCTCTTGCCTAAATCTAAGGACTTGTCAGGTACCCAAGACCCCGAGGATTGAGCCAGGTATAGGGAGTATGAGTAATGACTAATCTGCAGGTTGGGAACCCCCGTGACAGAAGGGGTAATATGGCTGTATGTGAGGGATTTACTTGGGATTAATGGTGACGTCACTATGCATATCATTAGTTCTCTTTCTTCTATGGATGAGACTAGTAGGTTATTGCTATAAGCGGTTGCAGAGGCAATAGCAATTATGGATGCACTGCCCACATATAATTTATCTTGCTCTAAAAATTACATGCATACTTTATTATTATCTTTTATTCCCATAAGATGTTTTGCACAGCTACAGGTGAAACCGAAAGCCCTAGGCCCTCTCTCTCCATCATCGACAACAAGAAAAGACAGCAAACTCTTGGTCCAGTAAAAACACAAAAGGAATTCTAAAACTCCTGAAGGTCCATTAAAGTAACTTCACTACGCTTGTGCTTCCCGAGGATTCGACAAACCTAGGTCTAATAGGGAAAAAGAGCTATACTACATCTGTAATCCGGATCGAAGGTATCACTATACAAACACAATACATTCACATATTCTAACAGTGGCACTATGGCTCACCCTATGCCGTGCCCTCTACACCGTATACCTCGTCACCAGAGGCCCCTGGCGTTTCCATAGCGATGGACTTGGTCGGTTCCTCACTGATGATTGGTGGCGCCACGTCACCTAGGTTTTATGCGTCATCCTATGCCGCACCTATGCCTCCTCTGACTTCGCACATAGATCATGTTACGACTGTCCTTGGCAGTGCTCCCTAACTGTCACATCCCAAAATTTTCCAAATTTTGAAATGTGAAAATTTTAAACAAAATGAAGGACCAAGTTCTTTGAAATTCAGAAGGAACAAAAACTTTTGGAACATTTAATATAATGCCTCCAAAACCCAAGCCAAACAAAATGATGAAGAGTGGTGTGCATGTTTTAAAATCCCAAATCATGAAGCATGCATGAGCATCTTGACTTGGTTGCATTTTAAAAACCTAAGAGAAGTGAAAATACCTCGGGTTCCCGCCGCCCTCTTTTGGCCACATCCAGCTTCTACACGACCAAGCGCACTCCTCTGACCTTCTGTTTTGTCTGCTCGAGCCCCAGGTCGACGACACCGTCTCGGAGACACGAGCTCCGCCATCGACAGAACTTCGGCGAGGAATCCCCGGCGAATCTGAGCGCCCCTTCATCGACCGCGACCATCCCCAGACCACCTCGACCGCGGCGATCGCTGGTAATAGTCCACGCACCACCTACCCCTCTAGAACCACCGGAGCGCCACCCACCCGACGCGCCGCCGCCGCGCACCGTCACCAGCGCCGCCAGTCCGTGGTCGACACACTTAGCGCCGTCCGATCCGTCACCAGCGGCCAGGATTAGATCCTTACCGAAGCGGTACGGGCTAATCTGGATCACCCGTTGTCACTTATAATCCAACGGCCCACGATTGATCGATCCGCTTGAACCGGTACGAGCCAATAAGAACACGCCACGTAGGCCCGAGTGTCTGTTTAAATTAGAAAATAGGCAGAATTTGTATTAAACTTAGTAATTCAATAACTTTTGATCCACAAATCAGAAAAATACAAATTTGGTGTCTATGGATTCAGAAAAATGAGAGCTTAACTGCTGAGGCCTTATTTCACCCTTTAGCTTATGTAAAATAGAAGTTTTAGGCAAAACCTTTTTAGGAGTATTTTAACCATAAAAATTGTTTTGTAAATTATTTTTGGGTGAATCCTTTTGCTATGGATTGCAAATTGAACCCTCTGTCTAGTGAGACCAAAATATAAATTTGGTTGACTATACCTAATATAATGGGAATTATTTAGTGAGTATAGCCTTTCTAAATGATAGAAATTATTGCTAATTGTTACAATTGCACAAATGGTTGCATTTGTAACCTTGCAATTATGAATTGTTCAGAAAACACTTAGTAATGTTCAAAACCTTGTTATAACAATTTGTACAATAAAAATTTCCATCTTGCATGCTTTCATATTTTGCATGATTTTTGTATTGCCATTAGTGTTGATCTTGTGCATGTTTTGTTTTGGTTGTTTTGTTTGATAGATTGTGTGGATTGCCAAGTGTGTTACTGCAAAGAGTGCACCAACACCACCAACTACTAAGGCAAGTGACACTATCATCCATGTCCTACTATTTTCATTACACTTAGTGGATTTTTGTAGTATGCATGATAGAACTACTATGATACTATGCTATGCTATGTCCTATTTAGGATATCCTTTATATATTCCTTAGTGGAAATACCATAGTGGTAGTATGCTTAGCCCTGCTATAGATTCAGGGTGGAATATACCATATTGTGATTATATGAAGTGTTGGAAAAATATATGTTTTATATAAGAAAACAAGTACTCAATGAATCACCTGGGTGGAATGTGGATACTCAGTTGAGAATAAGGTGGCAACGAGGGGAACCATATCTATGGCTATCTCTTTCGTGTGTGCACTAGGAGAATACCACCCAGGGACTTAGAGATTAAACATACATGTTTCTCGTACAGTGGCTTTCGTGTACAACCACATGCCAAATGTGCTCTGGCTTAGTCAATTACTTAGTGGGAGACCCATGCATTGGTACCTCTTCAGGTTAACTTGAATTATGCATTGGAGGTTTATCCTTGCATTGGTGCCTGGTAGATGTGCTGGCATTATGTATTGGGAGGACTTCTATGGAAAGACTTTGTCACATTCTCGATCTGCCGGTACTCCATCTTGGTGAGTACTAATCCAGCGACCACTGGTGGCGTCAAGAAGAGATTGTGTCTTGCGGGTAAAGTGTACAACTTTTGTAGAAGATTAAATTCTAAGTACTTAGCCGTGTCCCCGGTTATGGACAACTCTGAGCGACTACGGCTTGAAGCTATGGAAGATCTCGACATTCTAATTTCTCAAAGTAAAACTTGATGGTGACAACAAGAGATTAGAAGAACTTGGAGTTTGCCAAGGAGTTTAGAAAGTTGTTGAAAGTTCAAAACTATTTTGCAAACATAGGATAAAACCATGTTGCTTTCTGCAAATATGGCTAAGATCTACTTAGCCAAATATGCATGTAGTGATAGTCCAACTTATATTCACAAATTAGTGACACCTGCCAATACATTCAAAGTATTGACCCTTTGTGGCTGCAACCTATCATGTTGCAGGTTATTCTATTGATGAGTGAGGATTGATGATAGGGTTTATGAGTCTACACCCAACATGTTTGCCTGTGGCACATGAAGATGAAGGACTCCATGCTTTACTTGTATTCTGCTGCTTTGTAATAAGATAACCTATGACTATAAGTTTGTAATAAAGTATTTATATTCTGGATCATGCGATGTAATATGACCTTTGTATCTTGATATTACATCTTAAACTGTGGGTGCTAGCTATTCGATCCAGGGACTAGCACTGTAATCACAGGGATTCAAACCAAGCCAGGTTTGGGTCTTTACAAATGGTATCGAGCACTGTGTTGCCTGTAGGTTCGTAACCCTAGGAATTGGACAAACCCCTTGTTAGGAGTGAACTTATATTTTCATACTTATCAGATTTTCTCGTATACCTTGATCATTCTTTACCGAATCTCTTCTCCTTCAAACATGTAGAGGACCAACCTTTGCTTTCTCCAAGGACCTTGAGGATGGATCATGCCAACAAGGAGATCAAGATACAAGTTGCGACAAGTCCTCGAGCTTGCAAAATATGTGGAGAAGTAGGCCACACCTCTAAGGAACATCAAGATCAATGTCCCTTTTGTGATCACAACCATCCAGTTGGAGAATGCCCCACATCTCAAGTCACTTGTTACCTATGTGAAGGAACCAACCACATTCCTGCCAAGTGCCATCTCGACTTCATAGTGCAACAAGTGAAAGAACAAGTCAAGGATGGAATGTATCAAGCTCTTAGGAAGAAATAAGAAAACCTTAGCCATATCACCTGCTCCAAATGCAAGAAAGAAGGACACAATATCAATGAATGCCCAGAGAAGGAAGTTCAAGAAAACCGCAACAACACTTCAAGAAAAAGTACTCGAGACATGACAAAAGTGTTTTGCCATCGCTGCTGGAAGATAGGACACTTCACCGATGATTGCCCAACTCGAAAGAGAGCTCCCACTGATGTTATCATAGTGCGACCCATGAGACATTAGATTGCCTACCAATTATCATGTTCGAGTTATCGATATCGTGTTAGCATATGGATCATGCCGACCTATGTGGTATGACTATACTAGGTTGCTTGTTTCAAGAAAACTTGTTGTTTTCTTCTATAATGAGATAAACTTAGAAGTTGCTAAGTGATTGGTTGCTTGATGAATGTTTGTTTGAACTGGTTTGTTTTGGGTTGAGTGAGTTAGAACCCCCTTAGACCTATCTATCTATCTATCTATCTATCTATCTATCTATCTATCTATCTATCTATCTATCTATCTATCATTACTTATCCCTATTAAACCAACAGATGCCTCCAAGACGCGCCAACGACCATGGTAACAATGGAGACAACAACAACAATGAAAATGAGATGCAACAGATGATGACTGCACAGACTCAGCTAATGCAGATGATGACACAATTCATGACAACCATCAACAATCAGAATCAGAACAATAACAATAACAATAACAATAACAACAACAATCCACCACCTCTGGATATGCTCACTAGATTTCTGAGGTTGAGACCTGCAAAGTTCTCTGGTACTTCTGATCCAATGGTAGTTGATGACTGGTTACGTTCAGTGAACATGGATCTAGTGACCGTTGGATGCTCTGATGCCGAGAAAGTGAGATTTGCAGCACACTTGCTTGAAGGTCCTGCAGCTACATGGTGGGACAACTTTCAAGTCACTCACCTCATTGAAGAAGTGACTTGGGAAATATTTGAAGATGGCTTTCACACTAATCATATCTCTTCAGGCGTGATGAGCCTAAAGAAGAAGGAGTTTCACAACCTTAAACAACGTCACTGCAGCATTGCTGAATATATTGAGGAATTCAACAATCTATCACGTTATGCTCCAGATGATACTGATACTGATGCTAAGAGGAAGGAAAAGTTCCTAGATGGACTGAATGATGAACTTTCCATGCAATTATCAGTTGCTTATGTTCCAACTTATCAATCACTATGTGACAAAGCTAGAATTTTAGAGAGTAAGAAGGACAAGGTTGAGGGCAGGAAGAGGAAGCATAGCTTTGACAAATATCACTCAGGATCATCACAGAAGATGCATTCATTCATAAAGGACAATGGAGATTATGGATCACATCAGCATGAAGGAAATGGACATAATCACCATCACCACAAGAATCACCACATCAACAATGGAAGTGGTAGTAACAATGTGAATGGTACTAAAAATGGAGATAACCTTGGTCAGAATCAACATAATGATCCCAAGAAAGATATTAGCCAGTTGCAGTGTTACAATTGTAAGCAACTTGGACACTTTGCAGCCGACTGTCCAGAGAAGAAGAATAATAAGAATATTGGAGACTCTAATGGGAGCAATTCCAATGTGACCCAGAAAGGACATGTGAACCACATCAACATGTATGGAACTCTTGAAGAACTAGATGATGTGGATGGTAAGCTTTAGCTAACTCAATTCAGTAGTATAAGAATCTCAAGATGAAAAAATGTTAACAACCTTTGGACCCTTAGCCAAGTGAATCATCAAATGCAACCCAACAAAGTTTCCTTTTAAGGGTGGTAGCACCCAAATATCCTAAAACCCAACCTATTCTTTCTAGCCTTCTCGAATCTCGGGACGAGATTACTTTTAAGGGTGGTAGTCTATCACATCCCAAAATTTTCCAAATTTTGAAATGTGAAAATTTTAAACAAAATTAAGGACCAAGTTCTTTGAAATTCAGAAGGAACAAAAACTTTTGGAACATTTAATATAATGCCTCCAAAACCCAAGCCAAACAAAATGATGAAGAGTGGTGTGCATGTTTTAAAATCCCAAATCATGAAGCATGCATGAGCATCTTGACTTGGTTGCATTTTAAAAACCTAAGAGAAGTGAAAATATCTCAAACCCTAAAACTCTAATTATTTGTTAACACTAAGAACCAACACAATACTATGGATATACTCCATAATTAAATTATACAAAAGAACTACTATGAGGGCTGAAAAGATAAAGGACAAAATAATAAAACAATAGAGATTGGTTTCATCCAATTTGGAGCCATAGATAAGAAGACATGAATTATTTTGAGAATAGAATTAAGAAAGGCAATATTAACTATTAAAGCCAAAATGAATAAATTTGATTAGAAAAATTTGAGTTGGAAAGTAAATGAGTTCTATAATGCCCTAAAAACCTAATTTGAGTTTTACAAATTTTTAGAAATTTGTTTGATTCAAATTGGATCATTAAATCAAAAGTTATTTAAGAAAACAGAAAAAAAAAAGAAAAAACTGAAGGAATAAAAAAAAACAGCAACAACAGTTGGCCCACAACCCTAGCCCACTAAGCCCACCCGACACTCCCCTTTCCCCTCTGTTTCTCACCTTCACCCCTCTTCACACCCCCTCCTCCACGTCACCCTCCACCTCACCTTCTTCCACCGCGACGAACAACCCCTCTCCCTCCCTCTGCCGTTTCCAAATCGGCTCGAATTCATGTGTTTGCGCAATTAATCTCCACTCCGACCCCTTCCCTCTTAACCGCCACCCCCTCCTCTATGTTTTCCCTCAAGCCCCACAACCCCGAAGCCACTAGGCTGCTCGGAATCGAGCTCGAACCACTGCGGCCACCGACGAACTCCGGCAAGGATTCCGGCGAGAACCGATAACCCCACGCCCCCCTCTATGTCCTATAAGCTTCGACATGCTCTGGCGCACCTACTGACACTTCCCATGCTTTTTCTATGCCCTAGGTCGTCGCCACGGTCACCACCGGCGTCACCCTCTGCCGCTGCCGTTCACCGGCGATTTCCAGCGAGACACAGGTTCCCGCCGCCCTCTTTTGGCCACAGCCAGCTTCTACACGACCAGGCGCACTCCTCTGACCTTCTGTTTTGTCTGCTTGAGCCCCAGGTCGACGACACCGTCTTGGAGACACGAGCTCCGCCGTTGGCAGAACTCTGGCGAGGAATCCCTGGCGAATCTGAGCGCCCCTTCATCGACCGCGACCATCCCCGAGACCACCTCGACCGCGGCGATCGCTGGTAATAGTCCACGCACCACCTACCCCTCTAGAACCACCGGAGTGCCACCCACCCTACGCGCTGCCGCCGCGCACCGTCGCCAGCGCCGCCAGTCCGTGGTCGACGCACTGAGCGCCGTCCGATCCGTCACCAGCAGCCAGGATTAGATCCTTACTGAAGCGGTACGGGCTAATCTGGATAGCCCATTGCCACTTATAATCCAACAGCCCACGATTGATCGATCCGCCCGAACCGGTACGAGCCAATAAGAACACGCCACGTAGGCCTGAGCGTCTGTTTAAATTAGAAAATAGGCAGAATTTGTATTAAACTTAGAAATTCAATAACTTTTGATCCACAAATTAGAAAAATGCAAATTTGGTGTCTATGAATTCAGAAAAATGAGAGCTTCACTGCTGAGGCCTTATTTCACCCTTTAGCTTCTGTAAAATAGAAGTTTTAGGAAAAACCTTTTTAGGAGTATTTTAACCATAAAAATTGTTTTGTAAATTATTTTTGGGTGAATCTTTTTGCTATGGATTGCAAATTGAACCCTCTGTCTAGTGAGACCAAAATATAAATTTGGTTAACTATACCTAATATCATGGGAATTATTTAGTGAGTATAGCCTTTCTAAATGATAGAAATTATTGCTAATTGTTACAATTGCACAAATGGTTGCATTTGTAACCTTGCAATTATGAATTGTTCAGAAAACACTTAGTAATGTTCAAAACCTTGTTATAATAATTTGTACAATAAAAATTTCCATCTTGCATGCTTGCATATTTTGCATGATTTTTGTATTGCCATTAGTGTTGATCTTGTGCATGTTTTGTTTTGGTTGTTTTGTTTGATAGATTGTGTGGATTGCCAAGTGTGTTACTGCAAAGAGTGCACCAACACCACCAACTACTAAGGCAAGTGACACTATTATCCATGTCCTACTATTTTCATTACACTTAGTGGATTTTTGTAGTATGCATGATAGGACTACTATGATACTATGCTATGCTATGTCATATTTAGGATATCCTTTATATCTTCCTTAGTGGAAATACCATAGTGGTAGTATGCTTAGCCCTGCTATAGATTCATGGTGGAATATACCATATTGTGATTATATGAAGTGTTGGAAAAATATATGTTTTATATAATAAAACAAGTACGCAATGAATCACCTGGGTGGAATGTGGATACTCAGTTGAGAATAAGGTGGCAACGAGGGGAACCATATCTATGGCTATCTCTTTCATGTGTGCACTAGGAGAATACCACCCAGGGACTTAGAGATTGAACATGTTTCTCGTACAGTGGCTTTCGTGTACAGCCACATGCCAAATGGGCTCTGGCTTAGTCAATTACATAGTGGGAGACCCATGCATTAGTACCTCTTCAGGTTAACTTGAATTATGCATTGGAGGTTTATCCTTGCATTGGTGCCTGGTAGATGTGCTGGCATTATGTATTGGGAGGACTTCTATGGAAAGACTTTGTCACATTCTTGATCTGCCGGTACTCCATCTTGGTGAGTACTAATCCAGCGACCACTGGTGGCGTCAAGACGAGATTGTGTCTTGTGGGTAAAGTGTACAACTTCTGCAGAAGATTAAATTCTAAGTACTTAGTCGTGTCCCCGGTTATGGACAACTCTGAGAAACTAAGGCCTGAAGCTATGGAAGATCTCGACATTCTAATTTCTCAAAGTAAAACTTGATGGTGACAACAAGAGATTAGAAGAACTTGGAGTTTGCCAAGGAGTTCAGAAAGTTGTTGAAAGTTCAAAACTATTTTGCAAACGTAGGATAAAACCATGTTTCTTTCTGCAAATATGGCTAAGATCTACTTAGCCAAATATGCATGTAGTGATACTCCAACTTATATTCACAAATTAGTGACACCTGCCAATACATTCAAAGTATTGACCCTTTGTGGCTGCAACCTATCATGTTGCAGGTTATTCTATTGATGAGTGAGGATTGATGATAGGGTTTATGAGTCTACACCCAACATGTTTGCCTGTGGCACATGAAGATGAAGGACTCCATGCTTTACTTGTATTCTGCTGCTTTGTAATAAGATAGCCTATGGCTATAAGTTTGCAATAAAGTATTTATATTCTGGATCATGCGATGTAATATGACCTTTGTATCTTGATATTACATCTTAAACTGTGGGTGCTAGCTATTCGATCCAGGGACTAGCACTGTAATCACAGGGATTCAAACCAAGCCAGGTTTGGGTCTTTACACTGACCCTGCTTCTACTTAGCACACCTCATACCGGTGAAGCTCATGCTAGACAACTAATTGTCGTGGTGCGCACAGGTGATGCCTCTTCTTCACAGCTGCTGCTTGGAGGGGTACGTCGACGGTAAACTGTCATGCCCATCACAGTACCATTCAGGGTATCATGTGTGGGTGGCTCAAGATCAAGCTATCCTCTCTACTACCTAGTCCTCTCTCACGGAGGGATTGGTGTGGCTCGTTATCTTTGCTGCTATGTTGCGAGATGTGTGGGCTTCTCTTCGTACCAGTTTCGCCTCTCAGGATCAAGCGCATGTCCATACTATCTGCATACAGGTGGGAGAGGTGAAACTACTCAACCTCACTGTCATTGAGTACTTCAATAAGGTCACGGGCTTGGCGGATGTTCTCGCTTCTATTGGCCAGCCACTTTTCCCTGAGGACTTCAGCTCCTGTGTGTTGAATGGGCTAGATGATGA
Organism: Avena insularis; assembly: GCA_023614405.1. Taxonomy (NCBI): domain Eukaryota; kingdom Viridiplantae; phylum Streptophyta; class Magnoliopsida; order Poales; family Poaceae; genus Avena; species Avena insularis. The sequence goes on from CM042690.1 coordinate 549,614,684, forward strand.
TTATGATAATCTTGTGGAGAACATCAATGCTCGCAACACTCCTATTCTATTGTGTGAGTTGTACTCATGCTCACAAGGGAACAACGCCGCAAATCAAAAAGCTCGACTCCCACCTCCGCCTCGGCCAATGCAGTCTTACGAGGAGGGTGAGCCCTTCAAGTTGCCCACTGGTGGTAAGACGGTGCCCTTGACTCAGCAGTCGCTGCAGCCTGCCAACGCCCCCACGAGTAGCCGCCGTGCGCCTGCTTCCCCTCTTCTGGCATCCAGACCCCCTACCAACAATGTGTCCTAGAGAGCCATATCGCATCGTGTTGCCATTGTCATTTTAGGCATGATTTCTTGGCCGTTAGAAACAATTGCAGAGGCAATGAGAATTAGGCTGCTTTGGCAAGTCACAAGCATGGACACACTCCGTCATATCCCATTGATGCTTCATGGTACATGGATACATGAGCTACCACTCACATGATGAGTGAGATGGGCAAGCTCTCTACTCAGGAGCCATACCGTGGTCATGATCAGGTTCGCACCACCAATGGGGAAGGTATGCACATATTGGTCATGCTTCATTTCTTACTCACAATTCAAAATATCATCTTCTCAATGTCCTTTGAGTTTCTTATGTTGCACGTAGTTTGTTGTTACTTACTTAACTTACTCGTGACAATAACGTCTTTGCTGAATTTCACCATTTTCATTTTTTATTAAGGATCGGAACACGGGGCACATACTCCTTAGAGGTCAACTACGACATGATCTTTATGCACTTGTTGTGCTGCCAGTCCCTTGAGCTTTCAAGAATATTCGTGTGTCATCCTCTCATTGGCACGCTGATGCATGTAAATGCATACATGAACTTTATAGTTTATTAACACATATTCCCATGTATTTGAAGGAGATATGCCCAAGAGGAAAACAATAAATAGGTTTTATTGTCATATCTCAATTAGTTCATAATAGTTTCATACTGTGCTATAACTGTATTAATACAAAACGTTAATACACGTGTGGTATGTAAACAAACCAAGTCTCTAGTTACCTATAGCGAACTAGTTCATTGGTCATGAGGATGATGATCTAGGGTTTCGAGATCATGGGCATTTATGCCAATTGATAGTGAGGTCATGTGATTAGTTGAATGATGTGATAGACAAACAGCCCAACAAGTTGTATCATAAATGATATCTAGTTACAAAGTTCACCATTAATGATAAACTAAGGAAACCTCGCAACCTGATCCTTAGATTATGATATAATGCAAATCACCGTTCTCGAGGGAGCTTAGATGGTATCAAGTATCATTCCGTGACTGTATGATAAAAAAGGTGCCACTCAGGTTTCCCAAAGGGGCATGTAGAGGAGTACATATCAAGACCAGGATTTGCCCATCCATGTAAAGAACAAATACATTTGTGGACATCTCGGTGACGTTGCATTAACAAAGCTTGCAAGCGTGTGACTGGGTCACGGAATGCAATGACATGGGAACGAGAAAACAAGTTTGTTGTTAACGAGATCGAATGAAGGTATGGAGATACCGTTGATCAAATCTCGGGTGAACTAGGTATCAAGTGGCAAAGAACATGGGAAACAACATTTACGGTTCAAACGACATTATCATCGTGGAATGCACAGGGGTCATTATTGGCATCCGGTCCCGCTATTGATCATTGATGGAGATCATGTCTATGCCATTCCTGAGCCGTGGGGAAATACACTTAAGGGTACGATGAGCTAGAGATCCTCTATAAGTTGGAATCACCATATGAAAGAGAAAAGGAAACCGGAAAAGTTCCGTGAGAGAACCAGAATCGTTTCAGGAAGTTCCAAAGTCGTTTGGAGGAAATCGAAAGGGAACCAAAGGTGTTTCAGGTCAAATCGGATTTTGTAATATGTATTTACATGTTAATTAATGTAATTAATATTAAATATAATATTAAAATCTAATTTAAAGGGGATTCCACTAATGGTCCAAACTTCCTAGGGAAAAAGGGCCCATGAGGGAAAACCGCAAGAGGGAAGGGCCAAGGGCCAAAAGGCCAAGGCCTAGCCACCTCAAAGGGGCCCAGCCGGCCAGCGTAGGGCTGTGCGCTGGGTGGGGACCGCTCCTGGCTGGCCGACCAATGGTGCCCTAAGGTCCCATGGCGCCTCCCCCTCCCCCCTTGTTTAGTTCCACATGGGAAACCCAAAGGGGAGGGCACACCTCCCTCTGCCTATATAAAGGGCTGCCCATGGGTGGGAATAGACACACAATTTGAGATGTTCTCTGTTTCCTTAGAGAATTCCTCCCTCTCTCTCTACATAGTTGTCTCCACGCGTTGGCACAGTCCCAAGAAAGGACTGTTCGTGCAAGAGATGGCGCACCTACAGCACGCTGTTGCGCTGTAGGGATTCCAAGCCGGAGATCTACTTCCACACTCCCGGCAGGGATCAAGGAGTCAGAGGTCATCATCATACACCGTATGTGTATGAAACCTCGAGGGTGCTTCATATGAGGGCATCTTGGATGTCATGAGCTGGAGCTGCTGCACGATGAAGAAGGAGCAAGGGGTGACCTGCGAGGAGCATCGCGACCTTGAGGTCGGCTACGAGTTCGACTACTTCAACCACGTTCCCCTCAAAATTTTAACCATGTATGGTCTACAAGGGTATGTATTCTATACACTCTGGTCATTACTGCATTACTACATAGATAGATCTTGGCGTTAGGGAGCTCCAACGTAGGAATTTTTTGTTTTCTGCTATGGAACCCTTCAGTATTTGCATCATGTTAGTAGTTATTACCCATGTTCTTAATGATTTTGGGGATTTTTTAAACAATCCCCTCTCCTCGGGTTTTAACTCTGCGGGACAGGAAAACCCTGTTTTGTGTATTTTTATCTTTTAGAGACCTAAAAAAACCAAATGGATCGAGGATTTTTCGAGGAATATTTTTTTGTAAAGATAAGCAGTTGGAGCACTAGAACCACCAGAGGGGCCTCATGGCCAGGAACAAGGCCCATTGGCGCGTGGTACAATGGTGATCGTGCCACCATCCTCCCTTTGGTCCTTGTTGCTCAGATGTTGTTGATTCCACCACCATCCTCTTCGTCTTGACCTAAAACCTTCTATAAAAAGGGCCCCCCGATGCGATCTTAGAACATACAGAGGCGAAGATCGAAAACCCATAAACATGGAGTCTATAGGCCACCACCGGTAGAGATTTGAGGGAGAAACCATTGCCAAAATTGCCTCAGGTTGTCTCCACCCCCTTCGGTGTGGTCATCACCAACATCTACAACGATATCCTCTCCATCCATCTACTATAATTTCTTGGAAAACATGATGTGTGATGCAATCTATTATTTTCGCATGATCTATTGTATATTGATGTCTATGTTTGAGTAGTGATTTGTTTATGACAATTGTGAAATAGTTCGTTGTTGGTTGCATACAATTATATGTTATCTTCTATGATGGTCTTATGTAATGATATATGAGTGCACTCATATGTTGGAAAATGTATAAGGTTGTCACCATTGCATATTGATAGGAGGAGGGATGGTCGGAGATTGATAAACCGTGTCACAAGTCTTAAATATGCATGTTATGTTAATTCAAGGTTAACTAGCGGGGTAATAAGTTATGAGGACCTTGAAACTTACATCGGTGGTTGGACTTTATGTCTTAATATTTCCCTTGGTAGCTTGGAAACAGCCTTGGGAATAATCACTAGCGGTGTAATTGCAAAGTAACTTGGTTGCACCTATTTATGGCTCCTCTCTAGAAGAAATAGTAAAAATACTATCCACGTGCTTCATTAATTGTGACAACCAAATGACTTGCTGGAACACTTGCTCCCTTGAGTTACTCGCTTTCACTTTACTCATTGTTACTTTTACTTTCTTTTACTTTACTTGCAATATTTTACTTCATGGTATTACTTTTAGCACTTTATTGCTTTCTAGTTAGAAGTAAAAAATACCTTACACCTCTAGTTCATTGCATTGCATAAAAGGCCATATAAGTGGGTAATAGGGCTTTAGAGAATAGACAATTTACCTTTAGCTCCTCATGGATTTGATACTCAAATACTTATTGAATTGTGTTATAGTGATTCCCTACCCTTGGGGATTATCACACAAGCATCATGTTCATCCTACCATTCCCATAGTTTTCCATGTTATTCATCGGCATGATCTTCTAGTTGTGTCCAATAATAATCCTAATATAATTTGTGATGCTTGTCAACAAGGTAGGAGTGATCAACTTCCTTTTTGTGAGTCAGGTCATGTAGTGAAAACTCCACTTCATCTTGTGTTTTCTGATCTAGGGGCCCTGCCCAAACATCTGTAGTGGTCATAATTACTATGTTAGTTTTATTTATGCTATAGTCGATTTACTTGGCTTTAACTTATCAAGCGCAAGTCTGATGTTTTTGATGTTTTATTCAATTTCAATAAGATGTTGAGTGTCTCCTTAATAACAAAATTATTCAGTTCAATATGATTGGGAGGGTGAGTGCGGTGACCTAGCATACCACTGCATGTTGTAATATGCAAGTCGTTGACATAATACCTCTGGAAGCCCCGTTCTGCAAATATTACATCCCTCAAAGTGGTACAACAGAAACATCACAGGTCCATAATACATGAAAACTTATTAGTACAATACCAAAAGAAGTAATACCAAAGGTTATCCCGACTTACAACACGCTAAACATCTTATTTATAGTTGTTACATCTTAAGAACGAAAAGAATCAAACTAATTAATAAGTCGGGAGCTCAACAACTTATTTATTAAAGTTCTACACTACTTGACTCAAACTTGATACTAAGTTCTATCCTAAAAAGCCACTCTGACTCGTTGCCTTCAGCTCCGTATCGAATTTCGTAGTCCACACCCTCGACTCCTCCGGAGAGGTTGGGTTGTTCATAGAAGACGTCTTCTTCGCATTTAGGAGTACACAATGCAGCCTCCTTGAGATCTTAGGGGTCTAAGAAGGGGATCAAAGGAAAGGGTGAGTAATAGCGTTACCTAGCAAGCTCATCACATGAAAGGTGGGAAGTTTTATGAACTAGCTACAGCCACATGGTACATCGTAGGATTTATGCAATTTTGATAATCATTTGTTCAAAAGGTTTCTTTTATTGCAAAAACTATGTCCATTAGCCTTCACAAATTTACTAGAGGTTTATGGAGCTCCTTTCCTATTGCGTTCGTAGCTCCTTCTTGGAACAGGGAGTAATATGTCACAATTCTTACACTCTACGGAGGTGTGTTGCTGTACACTCTGCGGAGGTGTGTTGCTTTACCCATAAGAAATCAAATCCTTGTTGCAGAACTGGGCATACTTTCCCGCCCACAACTCCATGATGTGGGGCCCAGTAGATGATCCAAGCATATAACTATCCTTCTCCACAACCCCACATACGCACCTAATTCTGTAAGAACCTGCCCCTGGTAGCCCCCATTCTAATGGCATACCTACCTCCGACAACCCCTTACATACCATCTAGACACCAAGTATTGTGGGGCACTAAGGGGTCCCACCCATGTCTGCGAGGAATCTACAGCATCACGATAAGGTCGTTAGTCAGCATGTGAAAGGAAGAAGATCCAGTTGACTTCTTTGTCCTACTCTAGATCTTATGGTTAATGCATATTATACGATGCTAGAATAACTGGCAACATTGCTTATTAAGCCCTATATGATACTTTCCCGTGCAAATGGAACCTGCACCAACCAAATATATCATATTGTGGTTCCATTGCCAGACTCATTTGCCGTTTTTCTTGAAAAAAGGCCCAATCTGGCCCAAAACGACATGAAACTGCTGATGTTTTATTTTTTTCTCGGATCTATCTATCTATATATCCTATATGAAGAACATATCTTGGGAGGGCCCTCAATTTTTTTGGGATTGGGGTGGCCGCCCCTCCATTTCCTCCCCAGGGTCGGCCCTACATATTTGTATTCATCAAGTCATCATCTTCAAAGTGAAGTTTCTTGAACACCAAATATGGTAGCAGGTTAACCACAGATCCACCATCGATCATCATCCTTGAAACTAGTTTGCCATCAAGATGTCCTTTAACACAAAGAGGCTTTAAGTGTTTAACCGGTTCAACGGGTTTATCAAATATAGCATCCCTAGGCCCAAAGTCAATTTGAGCAACAATCTCGTCTTCATCAATAGCTCATAAATAAGCTTCTAGGTAATATACCATGTTGATACCGAAACGAGCCGGTGATGAAGAATTATCCACCAACTCCTCTTCCCCTCATTCGGGTGTAACCGATTCGGGTTATTCTCTATCCAAGAAGGCTTTAGTCCTTATGCAACCAGGAAGTTCTCATGTTCTACTTCATCAATCCAAGATGAATATCATGGTAGGATTGGGGTCAACTGAATCATCTTCAATTGAAACTGGTGCAGCTCCCGATTCTTTGGCTTGCACCAAAGCTGTTTTTTCGTCAACCGAAACAATTGATGAATCCTCAGGAATAGCTCCGTCTACTACTCATACAATAGATGCCTCACCATCCGTAGGTGCGGCATGATGACATGACACTGGAATAATTTCCAATGCAACTTGACCATATGACACAGACATAGTTGGGTATGCAGTTTAACGAGCCAGTGGAGAAACTAAGTCAGTGTATCGAGGCACCTATACGTAAGAAGAGATCCTTGGATGGGTTCTCTCGAAGTCAGCATATCTATGATCCTTAGTTTTTCTATCAGCTATCTCCTTGTTCATCAATATTGTAGCTTCCTCTTTTGTGTCTTGGTCAGACCCGTAGGATGATACCTTCGATCCGGATTACGGATGTTGTATAGCTCTTTTTCCCTAGTAGACCTAGGTTTATCGAATCCTCGGGAAGCAGAAGCGTAGTGAAGTTACTTTAATGGACCTTCGGGAGTTTTAGAATTCCTTTTGTGTATTTACTGGAACAAGAGTTTGTTGTCTTTTGTTTTTTGTCGAGGATGGAGAGAGAGGGCCTAGGGATTTCGGTTTCACCTGTAGCTGTGCAAAACATCTGATGGGAATAAAAGATAATAATGAAGTATGCATGTAATTGTTAGAGCAAGATAAATTATATGTGGGCACTGCATCCATAATTGATATTCCTCCGCAACCGCTTATAGCAATAGCCTACTAGTCTCATCCATGGAAGAAAGAGAACTAATGATATGCATAGTGATGTTACTATTAATACCAAGTAAATCCCTCACATACAACCGTACTACCCCTTCTGTCACTGGGGTTCCCAACCTGCAAATTAGTCATTACTCATACTCCCTATACCTGGCTCAATCCTCGGGGTCTTGGGTACCTAACAAGTCCTTGGATTGAGGCAAGAGAGGATACACTAATCATCATGTCATACAAACTAATACATGATCCCATCTATGATAAATAACATGCACAAAAGCTACATGGCTAGGCCGAAGCCCTTATCCCAAGGAGGATTACTCACACATAGAGATGAAATCAAAGATCATAAACATTGCAATAGGAATCATGAGATTGATAGCAAATAGTCTTACAATGTCGTCAATCGACAATGATATCTACTATTACAAGTGATGGAATATGGCTATGGTGGTGGAGAATGGTTTGGAGATTAGACCTAAGTCTATTCCTCCGGCGGCTCTTCGGTGTTGTGGATGGTGATCTGGGGGCGGCTGGTGATCGGAAAGGAGCTTTGTTTCTCGTCGCCCGAGGCCTCTTTATATAGGGGTCCCTTCATGAAAGTTGTTCTGTTTGACCTAGCAGTGTCGATTGCAACTATACGACCGGAACTATATAGCCAGAATTTTATTCCCGCCGTATAGTTGGTCGTTAAAGCGTCTGTCTCCAGTTCACGACTCCTGGTTTCTTTGGGTTGTTGGAAATCTCGTATATTTGACTTTAATGTAGTGATTCCCATCATCAAACATCATTATCTGCACAGAGAAAAATAGCAAGAAAGGATTGCATACCCCTTTGATCATTAGGCATTGGTGGCAAGGTTTAGAGAGATATTTCATAAAAAATATGAATAATATCTAGTTTAAATGTGGATGTGGATGGCTATATTTCAGAGTCATCAACCTCCCCAAACTTAAACTTGATCATCCTCGAGCAATAAAACCAAAATCAAAAAGGAACTCAGCATTTAAACTGAAATAACAAGATGATGATCTTACTAATGATTAGTAGTCTCATCTTTCCTCCACTTCATAAATCTGAAAAACTTCAGCGTATATAGAGTAATGGCAAGCATATCATACGGGTTTTTATGCATCCTTGTAGCACAACAAAATTATTGTTAATATGGATTATTCAATTGAGTAAACTTTATTCCATGTCATGTAATCAACTCATAGGCTTGCCTTTGAACAATAAAGTATGATCATGTAAAATTGAGAGTGTGAGAGTTGTCATGAAAAGCATATACACTAGAGTATCTCAATTCTCCCACATCAATAAATCAAGACTTTTCAAACACTACTTTGCCATTCATTGTCCTTCAAGAATTTCAGTTCTTAAGTAATTGAGAGCATGCCAAAATTTCTTATTAGTTTAGCTGGTTGTGATGGACACTCATGGCATTACTAAGGTTTTTGTTTATTTTGCACAATGATTAGTCATATCAGCCAGAGGAGTGATTCCATCATTAACACAGCTACCCGGGAGTGCCAAGAATCTTACCCACTATAGCATTGTTGCTACATGTGTTTAATCAACGCAAAGCCGAAATCTAGGAGTTTCCTCCATGAAGATCATTCGTAGGCTAGCGGAGTTGTCGGCATCCTATGCAGTTTGACACGCATAAAGCTATATCATTCTTATGATTAACAGGTCAAACTTTAGCATGCTCACAAAAACCGCTAAACATTATATCAATCGAACAAATCCTTTTAAATAGATCTATCAAGTCAATCATTATATTCCATGGTGTTGAGTGTCTCTAGAAATAAGCCTTCAAGACTAAACACTACAGCACCCAAGCCTTCAATTGTGAGACTTTTTCTTATTACAATTGTTTAGCAAATTTTAGGCTAGACTTGGTTTACTACAAGAGCTGTAACAAAACGTACCCAACTAAATACCCATGCAAACAAAACTTTACTACATTATAAAGACTCACTCCACCAATATAATATATCAACATTTACTACTAACTAGCATGGGTTTCTCAAACTTGAAAAGTAGGGAGTCATAAGGCATACCTCTCATGTTTGGTTCCACTTCTATCTTCCCTTTTAATTCGTTTGTTGGAAACTCAAAGTCAATCACTCTTCCTGCAAATTCATGAGAACCTCGAGGCGGAAAGAAAAGAAAGAGGAAAAAATAAATATAAATGGAGAAATATTTTTGTTGTTTTTGAGAGGGGGAACTAAAGAATAGAAATTTGGCAGCAAAGTTCGGCTAGAAAATCTTGAAAAATAATAGAAATAACTAAAGATAAAGTGTTGGGGAAACCAACACGAGGGCTTATAAGCTCGAATTAAAATCATAACCTCGAAATAAAAGCAAATGAACGCCAAATAAAGATAAATGAGGAAACTTCCCCAAGCTTAGGATTTTGCAAGCCCTTCAAATCATTGTGGTGGCGGGAAAAAGTCGTTACTGCAGTTTGAAAATTGAGTTGATAAATTACTAGTTGTTCCTAGGAGGTTCAAAGAGAGGCTATGCATCCTCTCCATAGTCCCTCCAAGTTCTTCGAAGTCTTGGTATGTGGTGAACTGGGTTGGTGGTTGCTCCTCTTGATAAGGAACTTCTTGTTCCTTTTCCTGGTCCTCATCCTCATCTAGAATCTCCTCCTCAGGTTAGTGTTTCTCAACCTACAAGTCATATAGCAAACGTCCTTCCTCGATAGAGAAAAGACCATTAGGCATAGGGGCGGGGTAGATACGCCCAGCTCCAGCAATATGTAAGTAATAAACACCACCTCTCCTAGTGAGCATTCCACAAGCTTTTAAAGTAGAGAAACCAACACGTCGCTCACCTAGCACAGGTTGCAACTCACCTAGGTCGATGCCCAGGGCAGTGGCAAGCACGGTGATGACGCCTCCACCTGTGATTGGTCCTTGGCTTTGGGAGGATTGGTGCTCCAGGTAGCACACAAGGATTGCGCCCAAGTTGAGTGACAAGTCGCAGTTGTTGTAAGCAGCTTTTGCAAGGACTAAGATGTCCTCCTCATTGAGTCTTGTGAACTCATTTCGTGCCAGCAAGGTGTTAGCAATAACATAGAACAAATAGCGAATTACAGGATGTTGAATATTCTTCCCCTTGCTTACTCTAGAAGTGAAGCTCATTCCGTTATGATATTGTTCCGGGGAAGGGTCTAAGCCAGTAAAGGATGCGCGTAGGGCATTAGCATCATTTTTTAGAAGATTAAAGCATGCACACCATTTATCTAGTGATAAAGTGTAATTGTTGTTCATAAGTCGGAAATAAATCGTGTCCTCTCCATGCCATAGTTTAGCGGTGCTTTGCAAAGAACTTAAAAATTCAAGAGTTAACCGGCGCAAGTAGGCACATCATTGAATACAAAGTTTTGTAGGCTAACCCTATTGCAAAGTAAATTGAAGTCATTAGAAATACCGAGTTGGTTCAATATAATGGGGCAATCCCACTTGGTGGCCTTCACTTCTCGGTTCTTGATCTTGTTGAAGCGATCACGTTGGAGCTCATTCATGAACTGTATCCCCACGTTGGAGCCTGAGAAGCGCTAGCGGCGGCACGAGCACGAGTTTGGCTCCTTCTGTTCATCATCTAAAATAATAAAGAAAGACAAAAATAAACCTTTTTGATCCAACAATAATAAGTATAACATATTCCTCATCATAGCACACTAAAGAATCCCCTCAAAATAATAATAATCTAGGGAAGAGAATCATGGCAATTAGTTCATAGTAGGTCTCACCCTAGATTGATAATGACGATAGATCAAAGATGAATTTGCAAAAAGTAATTGGAGGATCGGAGGAGAAACATATTGTAGATCACTTGTGTGTGAGGAAATAGAACAAAATTGAGTAGAGATGAAGATCTCTTAAGGTTTTGAAAGAGTTTGAAGGTAAAAGAGAAAAAATGATTGAAGTTTTGGGGTTTGAGGTACCTTCCCGTGGTGTTTTTGTGGTAAGACGCAACTATACAAGCGGAACTATACGGTTGGAACAATGTGTTCCCGCCATATAGTTGGCCTGCTGTCAAAATTTTAGGGTTTCCACTTGGTAGCGCAACTATACGACCGGAACTATACGGCCGGAACAATTTGTTCCCACCGTATAGTTGGTCGTCAAAACCTCTATACCTGGAAAACAAATTGTACAAAAGCCTTGATATCTATACGACCGGAACTATACGGCCAGAATTTTTATTCCCGCCATATAGTTGGTCATTAAACCATCAGTACTTATGAAAGAAAAATTGTCGATGGCAAAAATATCTATACGACATGAACTATACAGCCGGAATTTTTAATCTTGCCGTATAGTTGGTCGTTAAACCTTCTGTATACATAAAAAAAAATTGTTTCTTCGAGAATTCTTTCTTATTCTAAAAAATTGTTAAACCTTGTTTTTGACAGAAAAATGACAGTAAACATTATCGACCAACATCAGCATGTATTAAGCAGGATTTTTAGTACTACCGAACTTCTTCTCCTCAATTGGAGATTTCTAGCACTCCTTATTAAACATAAACTTAAACTATAACTTAAAAACTTAACTCAAACCTTTATTTCTCATGGGTTGCTGCTGACTTGTGTACTAACGAGCTCGTTGGGGAACCCCAAGAGGAAGGTATGATGAGCACAGCAGTAAGTTTCCCTCAGTTATGAAACCAAGGTTATCAATCCAGTAGGAGCAAGGAAACACCCCAAAGGTGTAGCTAGCTGAACTTTGGCAGGACGAACTACCGGTGCCAGCAGCAACGTGGAGACCTGCACAACACAACCACAGAACTCTGTCCCCAACTTGCGATGAGGTTGTCAATCTCACCGGTTTTGCTGAAAACAAAGGATTAAACGTATCGAGTGGAAGAAAGTAAACACAAAACAGTAAACAGTTGATTGTAGATTGAGAGTAAAAGAAAGGACCGGGGTCCATAGTTCACTAGAGGTGGCTGTCCTTAAGATAGATAACACGTTGGGTGAACAAATTACAGCGGGGCAATTGGCAAACATCGAGAAAGCATACAAGCATATACTACTCATCTTGACTCCTTTGAGATTCGATTGGGCATTACAACATTATACATAGACTATAGTCCAACTGCATCTATGACTAATAATCCACCTTGAGGTTATCATCCGAAACCCCTCCAGTATTAAGTTGCAAGCAACAGATAATTGCATTACGAATTGCATGTAAAGTAAACAATACGATTGTTCTATGAACAAAGGATTGTTGTTTTCTCCCTAGTAGAAACATCACATCTAGTACCTTAGAGATTTCTGTCACTTCCCCAGATTACCAGAGGCATGGACCCACTACCGAGCATAAATACTAACTCTTGGAGTTGCTAGCATCTACTTGGCCAAGATAGCTACTAACAACGGAAAGCATGCAAGATCACAAATAACAAAGACATGATAGAATCAATAATCAATCTAAAATAGCATCTCAATATCCATCGGATCCCCACAAACACAACATGCAGAATTACAAATAGATGATCTTGATCATGAACGGAGCTCACAAGATCTAAACATGAAAGCACAAAGGAGGAGAACCAGCCATCTAGCTACTACATGGACCCGTAGTCCAGAGATGAACTACTCACGCATCACACCGGAGGCTTGCATGATGATGAAGAAGGCCTCCAGGGTGAATTACCCTCTCCAGCAGGGTGCCGGGAAGACCTTCAGATCCCTCTCGATCTAGGGATGGAGATGATGGCGGCTACAGACTCTTTCATGGAATTTTGATTGGGTACTTACGGTTTCTGTATCGGAGGCAACTTATAGGCGGAAGGAGAGGCCGAGGGGGTGCCTCGGGCGGCCAGACCACCCCCTGGCGCGGGCTAGTCCTGGCCGCGCGGCCAGGTGGTGTGGCCGGGCCCTAGCCCCTCTCCGTCTTGTATTCTGGCTCCAGGTGTCCCTCGGTGAAAAACTGACTTTGGCTTTTGTCCCGTCCAATTCCGAGAATATTCATTTTCTGACTTTCCTAGAACCAAAAACAAAGAGAAAGCAGGCTAGCACTATGGCTCTTGTTAATAGGTTAGTCCAAGAAATCATATGAAAAGTACTCCAAAGTGTGGACAAAACACAAGAAAGTAGATAAAACCAAGCATGTAACATCAAAAATTATGGATACGTTAGCAACGTATCAACATCCCCAAGCTTAACTCCTGCTCGTCCTCGAGTAGGTAAGTGATAAAAAGAAAGAATAATTTTTGAGGTGACATGCACCATCATAATCTTGATCAAGGCATTTATAAAACATTGATAGCTAGGATCATAATACTTTAACATAGCATGAAAGATATTGTTCTAACAATAAGACATAGCAACTATGTTGTAGCATGAAAAATGTACAAACAAAAGATTCATGAATAACAATGCTTTGCAAGACGTTTGTTTGTTTCACATAAAGAAAACATAGCATAGCAGTATTCAGCTTGTCCCTCAAAGAGTAGCAAACATAAATGCATAGGACACCTTCGAAGTTCATAAGAGTGACTAGATACGAATAGTTTAAAACAAGCAATATCAAAGCTATGCATCAATCAACAAGTCTTGGGACAATGCACATAGAACTAAGAATGGTCACTATGCTCTCAAAGTAGGTGCATAAAGATAAGAGGTGGAGACTCAACAAAAAAGTAAAAGAAGGGCCTTCATAGAAGGAAGCAGGGATTCAAGTTCCATGAAGAGCTTCCAAAAATTATGGTACTTAATAGCTTTCAGCTCTCATTGCCCCTATCATAAGAATCTTGAAGTGATTAAGGTTAAAGTGAACAAACTATGGCGTATATGCTTGATGAAGTATAAGTTGGAAATCTCATGTCCCTTGAATACGAGGTCCGCTCCTCATGCTACTCAAGTTTAGTCACCGATAAGTTCTTGTCATTGTAAGTACATGTGTATCATAGAGAACCGCCAACGGGGTACCCCTTGCCCGATGATACGGAAGAATCCCCATATCAAAATGACAAGGCAAGCAGACAACGAGCATCTCAGCAATCTTCTTATTTACCATGGGAATATGGTGCTTTTTTCTCTCTTTCCTCTTTTCTCAAATATTTTTTCTCTTTCTCTTTTTTTCTCAATATCTGACTCTTTTTTTATAAGAAGAATGCTTCATAGACAGCTCATTATGGTTACGCTGCAGGTTTCCACCATAACAACATGGATTAGACCAGCGGCCCAGGCGTTTCTCTAACACATATACATAACTCCATGGACTTACAAGCTCCCCTTTCATTTCACACCGACGACATCCATAGTCAAAAGAGCATGATATCAACTAGGTACAAAGTACAAGTGCAATGTTGAAAGCGTTCCCCATGACAACATGGTTCTGCTAATCCCCAACAAATAAGTGCAAGCATATACAACATAGGCGACACAATGGTTTAAGTTTATTAAGGGCAAGAAAAGTAAAGTGTGCCATCAGTTCGTGAGAGCTTTAATCACTAGTTTTCTAATAACAAGTTTAATTCAGAAGGTAGATAAAAACATGAATATACTTGGAATAGCATATGCTAGTAGGTAGGTATGGTGGACTCTTTGGAATAACTTGGTTTTAGGAGTTGGATGCATGAGTGGAACTCATACTTGGTTACAGAGGCTAGCAAAAGACTGGGGGCGACAAACTAAGAGAGCAATAATGGCCATAATCATGCAGAGCGACAAAACATCATTGATCAAAGCATAAAGTGATACTAAAAGTTGAAAACTAAAGGATCATAAAGGCTATGGTGACTTGGAATAGTCATAACATGGTGTGGGCATGTGCCAAGTCAACCCAAATAAAGCATCAAAGGAGAATACCACAATACTATGCTTTAATATGCTAAAACAACGCATGATTCAAAGGCACATTAAGCAATCTCAATTGTTTATAACAAGTTATGCTACAACAAAGAATACTAAGCATAAAGCCAAAACAATATCGAGCATGGCATGACAAAGCATAGGCTACAGTCAAAAACAAACTCTCTTTACCACTTAAGCATGAACTTTCCTACTTTTTTTCCAAACCAAACCAAACTATTTGAAAACCAATGTATGAAAGAGGGGGTCCAACCAATTTATTCAGCAAACTAAGAAAACACAGCAAACAAAATAAGACGCTCCAAGAACAACACAACTGTGCATGAAACAATAAAAATGAAGTGTTTGGAAGGAACCTGGGATTTTTATTGATGAAGAGGGGGATGCCTTGGGCATCCCCAAGCTTTGACGCTTGTACTTCTTGGATATTTCTTAGGGTGACACGCGTGGCATCCCCAAGCTTGAGCTTTAGTCCATTCTTCATCTCATTACTCATTCCTTCCATACACCTGAAAATTTTCCTTCATACAAAACTTCACACAATCTTTATTAGCAACATTAGTGCACTCAAGATAATAAGTCTTTAGGTTCAGTTCCAACACCAATAAAACTTCCATTAAAACACTAGCTACTATGGCACTTCCCTCAAAAATCTCAATTCCCCAAAAGAACTCAAAAAGGAACCAACAAGAAGCAAATACAGAAAATGGCAGAAATCTGTCAAAACAGACCAGCAGGTAAAGACGAATTTTTTCGAAGACCTTCTGTTACTCAAATCGAAAAGAGTTGAACTAAAGAAAGTTAGATAACAACCTGGGGCAGAAGCACAAAAATTCATGACTCAAAAGGACGTACATATATTTTACACGAATTTTTATGGTGAAGCACATAAATCTGTTTTGGGACAGCAACTTTCCCAATCATTACTTCTCTCTCATTAGAGGTTACTATTGGCACAAAAAGGAAATAAAAGGATAAGGAGTGGTTATTACTGAAGTAATAACTTCCAAGACTCGTCTAAAACTTTTGGGTTATCTCCCAATAAGTACTTTCTTTAACGCCTTTAAGTTAGGCATAAGAAGCAAGAAAAAGGATCAAGTGTTCTCAAATGAAGAAGCATTAAGATTAATACCAGAAATATCTTCAACAAGGCAAGGTATCTCATCCAAATAAGTTCTAGAGGATCCTCTCTCAATTCTCTTGGGTTCACTATTTTCATCGAACGTTTTTTTTGGGAACAATCCAATCAAGATTCTTTTCTATGGCTTCATGCATTGCTACAAGTATGAAAGGTATTGGTATCTTAATTTCGTCCCCATTAGGTTCGGTTTTGTTCATCTTTCCTTGTGTACCAACAACATATACACATGAGCCTAGCATATTAAAATGTTCAAAGACTTTTCTAGCTTCCTTGGCAACATCATAGAATTTCTTAAGCAAAGTTTCCAGAATAAAATCCCTCTTTTCAGGGTCCTCAATTTCTTTAAGGTTAAGAAACATTACTTGAATTAAGGGGTTAAGGTTAACAAACCTAGCTTCCAAAATGTGAACTAAAGAAGATGCAAAAATTTCATAGTTTGGAGCAAGTTCTGCAAGGGATCTATCCTCAATATCCTCATGTTTACTAACATGATTAAAGAATTCTTCAATATTATCTTTTCCAAATATAGAACCACTACCTATTGAAAGGTCTTTCAGGGTGAATTTAGGGATCAACATGGTGAGCTAAGAAAGAGGTAACAACTAAAGAAAGACTTAATTTTTTTGTGTTTTTAAAATAGGAAAGCAAACTTGTAAAACTAATTTTTGTGTGTTTTTGATAAAGAAACAAGCAAACAAAGCAAAAGTAAACTAAGCAAAACAAAAATAACAAAGTAAAGAGATTGGTTAGAGGGACTCCCCTTGTGAAGATGTCCTTGACTCCCCGGCAATGGCGCCAGAAAATATACTTGCTGACTCGTGTACTAACGAGCTCGTTGGAGAACCCCAAGAGGAAGGTATGATGAGCACAACAGTAAGTTTCCCTCAGTTATGAAACCAAGGTTATCAATCTAGTAGGAGCAAGGAAACACCCCAAAGGTGTAGCTAGCTGAACTTTGGCAGGGCGAACTACCGGTGCCAGCAGCAACGTGGAGACCTATACAACACAACCACAGAACTCTGTCCCCAACTTGCGATGATGTTGTCAATCTCACCGGTTTTGCTGAAAACAAAGGATTAAGCGTATCGAGTGGAAGAAAGTAATAGTTTGCAGAAAGTAAACACAAAATAGTAAATAGTTGATTGTAGATTGATAGTAAAAGAAAGGACCGGGGTCCATAGTTCACTAGAGGTGACTCTCCTTAAGATAGATAACACGTTGTGTGAACAAATTACAGCGGGGCAATTGACAAACATCGAGAAAGCATACAAGCATATACTACTCATCTTGACTCCTTTGAGATTCGATTGGGCATAACAACATTATACATAGACCATAATCCAACTGCATCTATGACTAATAATCCACCTTTAGGTTATCATCCAAACCCCCTCTAGTATTAAGTTGCAAGCAACAGATAATTGCATTACGAATTGCGTGTAAAGTAAACAATACAATTGTTCTATGAACAAAGGATTGTTGTTTTCTCCCTAGTAGCAACAACACATCTAGTACCTTAGAGATTTCTATCACTTCCCTAGATTACCAGAGGCATGAACCCACTATCTAGCATAAATACTAACTCTTGGAGTTGCTAGCATCTACTTGGCAAATATAGCTACTAACAACGAAAAGCATGCAAGATCACAAATAACAAAGACATGATAGAATCAATAATCAATATGAAATAGCATCTCAATATCTATCAGATCCCCGCAAACACAACATGCAGAATTACAAATATATGATCTTGATCATGAACGGAGCTCACAAGATCTAAACATGAAAGCACAAAGGAGGAGAACCAACCATCTAGCTACTACATGGACCCATAGTCCAGAGATGAACTACTCACGCATCACACCGGAGGCTTGCATGATGATGAAGAAGGACTCCAGGGTGAATTCCCCTCTCTGGCAGGGTGCCGGGAAGAGCTTCAGATCCCTCCCGATCTAGGGATGGAGATGACAGCGGCTATAGACTCTATCATGGAATTTTGATCGGGTACTTAGGGTTTCTGTATCGGAGGCAACTTATAGGCGGAATGAGAGGTCGAGGGGGTGCCTGGGGCGGCCAGACCACCCCCTAGCGCGAGCCAGGCCTGGCCGTGCGGCCAGGTGGTGTGGCCGGGCCCCAGCCCCTCCCCGTCTTGTATTCTGGCTCCAGGTGTCCCTCGGTGAAAAACTGACTTTGGCTTTTGTCCCGTCCAATTCCGAGAATATTCATTTTCTGACTTTCCTAGAACTAAAAACAACAGAAAACAGGCAGCTGGCACTGTGGCTCTTGTTAATAGGTTAGTCGAAGAAATCATATGAAAATTACTCCAAAGTGTGGACAAAACACAAGAAAGTAGATAAAACCAACCATGGAACATCAAAAATCATGGATACATTAGCAATGTATTAGTTGCCTCCGATGAAGAACTCTTTTATGGTCAATAGAATGACCTCAATGTTGCTTACTTATGCCAAATGAGTGGAACACCCACTCCAAAATAGTTGGCCTTCAAAGTGATGGCCTCCTTTTCATCGTGATTGGCTTTCTTCTTCATGGGGAAATGAATAACAAAAGGATCCCGTGAAGGCAGTTGAAGCTTCACGTTCCCTTCATGTAGATTAATCAAAGCCTTAATAGTTCTTAAAAATAGATGGTGTAAAATAATAGGAGCCGTAGCATCTTCAGGCATGTCAACAATTACAAAATCAATAAGAGCAGGACAGCCTTTAATGTATACTAAAGTATTCTCCTTAATTCCTATAGCTTGTTTGTAGATAGAATCTGCTAGATGCAATTTTAACTCGGTGATTTCAAAAGAGCCAAGATTTAACTTATTAAAAAGACTTTTTGGAATTGTTGAGACGCTTACACCTAGATCACAAAGTGCAGCTATTTCATTGGTCCCAATCTTAATCTTAATAGTAATCTCAAATATATCATCAAGCTTCACAGGTAATTTTTCAGCAATTTGCTTATATTCTTCCTCAAGATCATGTACCTTTATTGCTACCTGATTAATGAAGTGTTGGTACATGGCTTCCTCATTTCCTTCACTTACTGAAATCTTGATGATGATCCTTTTTACAAGATCTTCAACGGTGTAATTTGGTGAAGGAGCATTACTATAATCAAGTTCTTCAGGCTCCTCCCTTTGGATTCTTGTCATCTCGAGGTCTTCAACAGGATTTGGCTCAGCTTTGCCTGCAAATTTAGCTAGAATGAGAGTTCGACTCTCGGTTATCTTACCTAGTTGTGCCTCAACAATCCTCGTTCTTTCTTGAAGGGCCTATAAATCATTCCTCAAACTTATAGCTTGGTTAGATAATTTACCAAGCATAGCATCATGGTTCTCCGTTATTTTAACAAGAATATTGTTTTGCTCATTTTGTGAGTCTATAAAAGACTTAAGTGTTACTTGGAGACTACCATTCCTATTTCCCATATTATTATTAGAGACTACCATTACAAGAATATTGTTTTGCTCATTTTGTGAGTCTATAAAAGACTTAAGTGTTTATTGGAGAATAATGTTTCTGAAAAATAGGATTATAATTCTTCTTCCAAGCAGGGTTATAATCATTATGAGCTATGAAGTCTATTTCTTCAATATTTGATTTAGGGATAACTCTTACCTGGCTTTCCTTACCTTTTATGGCTAATATGGGCTCATCCAACTTAGCATTGAGTTCTTCATTTTCTTATGGTGAGACGGAGTTCACCTTCTTCGTGTTTGATCTATCCACATTCCATTGGGCATGGTTGTCTTGCAAATTGTCTAGCAGCTGCTTTGCTTCATGTTTACCCATAAATGTTCCTCCAGCTGCAGTATCAATCATAGACTTAGACACAGGGTGAAGAGCATTATAAAACAAATGGAGAATTAACCAGTCTTCCATCCCATGACTAGGATAGTTTCTCATGCATTATTTCATCCTCTCCTATGCAAGTGCTAGTGGCTTATGCTCTTCCTGTATAAAATCAGTAATATTAGATCTCAGTTCCATAGTCTTTGCAGGTAGGAAAAAAATAGTCATAAATAAAGAGGTAAATTCCACCCATGATGTAATAGTATTTCTAGGCAAAGATAGCAACCATTCTTTTGCTCTTCCTCTAAGAGAGAAAGGAAATAAGCGCAATTTGACCGCATCGGGGTCAACATCTTTTATGCGCATCATATCACATATTGCAGTAAAAGTATTCAAGTGCATACCTGCGTCCTCAACAATAGAGCTTCCAAATTGATTCTGTTGAACCAAACTTAAATAAAGGGGCTCAATTTCATAATCATCAGTAGCAATTGTTGGCTGGGTAATAGGAGTACACAAATAATCATTGTTGGGAGTAGCAAACTCCCCAAGCTTCTTTTCAGCATATTTCCTATGTTTTGGGGTTTTCTTAAACAGAGACTTATAATAGTAAAAGCAAGAATTTAAAGACTAACTAATTTTTTTGGTTTTTCAAATAAAGACTGAAAGCAAACTAAAATTTAAAAACAGGAATTAAAACAAGCAAGGTTCCTACTAACCTCACCAGGGCACAGATTACGGATGTAGTATAGTTTTTTTCCCTAGTAGACCTAGGTTTATTGAATCCTCGGGAAGCAGATGCGTAATGAAGTTACTTTAACGGACCTTCGGGAGTTTTAGAATTCCTTTTGTGTTTTTACCAAACCGAGAGTTTGCATCTTTTTGTTGTTGTCAATGATGAAGAGAGAGGGTCTAGGGAGTTCGGTTTCACCTGTAGCTGTGCAAAACATCTGATGGGAATAAAAGATAGAAATAAAGTATGCATGTAATTGTTAGAGCAAGATAAATTATATATGGGCAGTGCATCCATAATTGTTATTGCCTCCGCAACCGCTTATAGCAATAACCTACTAGCCTCATCCATAGAAGAAAGAGAACTAATGATATGCATAGTGATGTCACCGTTAATCTCAAGTAAATCCCTCAGATACAGCCGTACTACCCCTTCTATCACTAGGGTTCCCAACCTGCAGATTAGTCTTTACTCATACTCCCTATACCTGGATCAATCCTCAGGGTCTTGGGTACCTGACAAGTCCTTGGATTGAGGCAAGAGAGGATACAATAATCATCATGTCATACAAACTAATACATGATCCCATCTATGATAAATAACATGCACAAAAGCTACATGGCTAGGCTGAAGCCCTTATCCCAAGGAGGATTACTCAGACATAGAGATGAAATCAGAGATCATAAACATTGCAATGGGATTCATGAGATTGATAGCAAATAGTCTTACAATGTCGCCAATCAAAGATGAGATCTACTATTACAAGTGATATAATATGGCTATGGTGGTGGACAATGGTTTGGAGATTAGATCTAAGTCTATTCCTCCGACAGATCTTTGGTTTTGTGGATGGAGATCTGGGGGCGGCTGGTGATCAGAAAGGAGCTGTGTTTGTCTTTGCCTGAGGCCTCTTTATATAGGGGTTCCTTCACGAAAGTTTTTCTGTTTGACCTAGCGGTGTCATTGGCAACTATACGGCTGGAACTATACGGCCGAAATTTTATTATGGTCGTATAGCTGGTCATTAAAGCATCTGCCTCTGACCCACGACTCCTGGTTTCTTCTGGTTGTTGAAAATCTCGTATCTTTGACTTTAATGTAGTGATTCCCATCATAAAACGTCATTATCTTCGTAGGAAAAAATAGAAAGAAAGGATTGCATACCCCTTTGATTATTAGGCATTAGTGGCAGGGTTTAGAGAGATATTTCATCAAAAGTATGAATATTATCCAATTTAAATGTGGACATGGATGGCTATATTTTAGATCCATCAACCTCCCCAAGCTTAAACTTGATTGTGCTCGAGCAAGAAAACCAAAATAAAAAAGGAACTCAGCATTTAAACTGAAATAACGAGATGATGATCTTACTCATGATTGGTAGTCTCATGTTTCCTCCACTTCATAAGTCTGAAAAACTTCAGCATAGATTGAGTAATGACAAGCATATCATACGGGTTATATGCATCCTTATAGCGCAACAAAATTATTGTTGACATCGATGATTTAGATGAGTAAACTTTATTCCATGTCATGTAATCAACTCATAGGATTGCCTTTGAACAATAAAGTATAATCATGTAAATTGTGAGTGTGAGAGTTATCATGAAAAGCATATATACTAGAGTATCTCAATTCTCCCACATCAATAAATCAAGACTTTTCAAGCACTGCTTTTCTTTTCATTATCCTTCAAGAATTTCAGTTCTTGAGTAATTGAGAGAATGCCAAACATTTTTATTAGTTTATCGGGCTGTGATGGACACTCGTGGCATCACTAAGGTTTTTGTTCCTTTTGCATAATGATTACTCATAACAGCAAGAGGAGTGATTCCATCATGAACACAGCTGCCCGGGAGTGCCAAGAATCTTCCCACTATAGCATTGCTGCTGCATGTGTTTAATCAACTCATTGCCGAAATCTAGGACTTTCCTCCATGAAGATCGTTCATAGGATAGTGGAGTTGTTGGCATCCCATGAAGTTTGACACGCATAAAGCTATATCATTCTTATGATTAACAAGTCAAACTTTGGCATGCTCACAAAAACCTCTCATCATTAATTCAATCGAACAAATCCTTTTAAAGAGAGCTATCAAGTCAATCAACATTTTCAGTGGTGTTGAGTGTCTCTAGAAATAATGCCTTCAAGACTAAGCACTACAACACCCAAGCCTTCAATTGTGAGACTTTTTCTTATTACAATTTTTTAGCAATTTTTAGGCAAGACTTAGTTAATTACGAGAGCTGGAACAAAACATACCCAACTAAATACCCATGCAAACAAAATCTTACTACAATACAAAGACTCACTCCACCAATATAACATCTCACACTTACCACTAACTAGCATGGGTTTCTCAAACTTCAAAAGTGGGGAGTCATAAGGCATACCTCTCATGTTTGGTTCCACTTATATCTTCCTTTTTTATTTGTTTCTTGGAAACTCGAAGTTGATCACTCTCCTACAAATACATGAAAACCTCGAGGCGGAAAGAAAAGAAAGAGGGAAAATAAAGAAAAATGGAGAAATCTTTTTGTGGATTTTAAGAGAGGGAGTTTAAAGAATAGAAAATTAGTGGCAAAGCTCGGGTAGAAAATCTCGAAAGCTAATAGAAAAAACTAAAAATAAAGTGTTGGGGAAATAACATGAGTGCTTATAAACTCGAATTAAAAACACAACCTCGAAATAAATAAAAGCAAATGAACACCAAATAAAGATACATGAGGAAAACTTCCCCAAGCTTAGGATTTTGCAAGCCCTTCAAATCATTGTGGTGGCGGGAAAAGTCATTACTCCAGTTTGCAAATTGAGTTGATAAATTACTAGTTGTTCCTCAGAGGTTCAAAGAGAGGTTATGCATCCTCTCCTCAGTCCCTCCAAGTTCTTAGAAGTCTTGGTATGTGACGAATCGGGTTTGTGGGTGCTCCTCTTGATAAGGAACTTCTTGCTCCTCTTCTTGGTCCTCATCCTCCTCCAGAATCTCCTCCTCGGGTTGGTGTTGCTCAACCTGCAAGTCATATAGAAAACGTCCTTCCTCGATAGAGAAAAGACCATTAGGCATAGGAGCGGGGTAGAGACGCCCAACTCCAGCAATATGCAAGTACTAAACACCACCTCTCCTAGTGAGCATTCCACAAGCTTTTAAAGTAGAGAAACCAACACGTTGCTCACCTAGCACAGGTTGCAACTCACCTAGGTCGATGCATAGGGCAGTGGCAAGCACGGTGATGACGCCTCCACCTGTGATTGGTTCTTGGCTTTGGGAGGATTGGTGCTCCAGGTAGCCTACTAGGATTGCGCCCAAGTTGAGTGACAAGTCGCAGTTGATGTAAGCAGATTTTGTGAGGACTAAGATGTCCTCCTCATTGAGTCTTGTGAACTCATTACGTGCCTTGTCAACACCTAGATTTTTAATCCCAGATGCCTGTTATGCCACACATCGCAATCCCAAGATTACCATTTTTGCGAGACATAACAGATTGGATATCATAGTACATCATCCATTACAAACCATAATAAGGTCTTACACAAATAAAGGATCTCATGATCTAGTCTAAATACAAACTTATTATGGTTTGTAATGGATGATGTACTGTGATATCCAATCTGTTATGTCTCGCAAAAATGGTAATCCTGGGATTGCGATGTATGGCATAACTGGCATCTGGGATTAAAAATCCGGGTGTTCACAAGTTGGTATCAGAGCCATCCTGACCATAGGAGACCCTAGTTAGAATGGACGTCCGAACAAAAACTTAGTTTTAAAACCAAAGAAGTGAGTATTTATGAAAACATATTCCCACTCTTATCCTTGATTCTTTCAAAAAAAATCATGTTCCTATAAAATTCTTACATTCCTACATAAAAATTTGTAACATCCCAAAACATTAATCCAAGGGTATTAAGATCCAAATCATCAAAATTAGGGTTAACAAAAACTTTTCCAAATCAAATTATTAAAGCATTCATATGTGTGTGCATTTAAAATAGGAGTTGATTTGAATTGCCATGATTAAGTGATCCATTGCTTGTAAAATGATTCTTAGGTGAAATAAACATCATCTAAATCATTCCCAAACAAATCCCAAAGAAAAACAACTCAAAATGAATAAATGATGAGAATGGTCATTTGTGCCATTTTAATCAGCATGCCTACTTTAGCTATTCCTAGAACTCAAAACCTAACAGAAACAAATGTGGATGTTTGCACCCCTTGCTAGTACACATAATGAGGTACCAAGTCCCACTTTGTGATCTCCCAAAAACATTCAAATACTAATTTTAATTGACATTTGAAAATTGAATCTATATCATATGGGAAGATCCCACTATTTCAAAAACCACTCGAACAAGCTCAATTTTCAAAACCCAAGCACCCACAGAGTCTCAAGCTTATATCTAGCACACCCACCAAAAATCTTTTCAAAATTCAAAAAGAAAGTTCTTGCGGCCATTTCAACAAACACTTGGCAGGCATGAATTACACCTAGTATTTAGCTTACTGTTCTGAACAGGGTTTTGCACCCAATTCTCCTCAAAACACTCCCTCTGTCTCCAAATGATCTAACCATGCCATTATCACCCCCTCCCATATCCCCTAGTGGCCATGCCATGCCGTGCCGAGCACCTGCTGGCCGATCGATCATGCCATCGCTGCAGCAGACCGTCCCCTCCCTCTCGCCATGTCTACTAGCTAGCTCTCACCTCACCGCCACTCTCTGTGCCCTCCCGAGACGAGCCAGACCATGGACCACCGCCAAAGCGCCGTGCACTGCCTGTCTACGCCATGCCGAGCACACCCCAGAGCGCCACGCTCGACATGCGTGTACACGCCACCGCCTCTGCCGCTCAGAGCGCCAGCTCCGCCCGACCGCATACCACCGCCCCTAGGCCCGCATTCACTTCATAGAGCACTGCCAGGATACCAGCGAACGCCCCTACCTCGAGCCACGCCGCTAGCACGCTGTGCAGCCCTTGTCGGAGTTGCCTGCCCATCCCTCTCGGTCGCGTCATCGTCCTATAAATAGAGGCCTTCCCCAGCCATTCTCTGCACACCACTCACCTCCCCTCACCTCACTAAGCCTTCCCCACTTCTCCCCGGAGCAAGGCGAGCAGCCGTTGGCCGGAATTGCACTGGAGCAGGGCGCCTCTGGAGGAGAAGGGCGCCGCTGATTCTGACCACCCCTGGAGCTGCCTCGACCGTCCCTGAGCTCGCCGTCGACCACCAGTCCGTTTGCCCTCCTCGCCATCGTTGCTGGAGCCCTGGTACGCCCCCTGAGCACCCCCATTGAGCCGTTAGGGTTAGAGTTCGCCGGTGACAGGTCCGAATTGCCCCCATTGCCCCCTGAGCACCCCCAGTTAGTTTGAATTAGGATTTTTCTATTTTAGTTAAACCTAGTTCTGCCCCCTAGTTTGAAATTCAATTCAGAGAGATTTACATATCCAAATGGAGTGATTCCAATTTTGTTAGAAAGCTACTGAAAAGATCTACCCAAGGCTGTTGGATTTAATTCAATTAGAGTTAGAGATCTATCCTAGTAAAAATAACAAAACAGAAGTATTTGCACCTTGCAACATTTTTATAAAATCAACCAAGATAGCTTTTGAATTGATTCCAACTCTCAAAAATCACATTTAACCATGCCTATCTGAATATGTAATAATATTAAGGTTTACATGCAGTGAGTTTGGACTAGTACCAAAATAATGCTATATAGGCATTTCTTGTCACTTGAAATCATTAAATAATGAACTTAAACCAAAGTAATTGTGAACCAACCCTTAAATTACATTCCCACATGTTGGAATATGTGGTGATGACATGTTCCACATGATCCCATATTTTAAGTGGTGGATATTAAATCTTAGTTAATTTTCAATGAGTAGAAATTACTTTTCTTAAATAAAAAGGATGAAACTAGTTAATAAAACTTGTGATGCTTGTGATGATAATAGATCATCAAGTGTGTGCCCTAGAGTGCTAATTAGACTAGTTAAGTATTGTTTGGTGATTGTGTACTCTGTATGTATTTATAGAAGATAATATCGACCAAGCTTACGAGGAGGAGGAGTTCTACCAAGAGGAGGAAGACAACTTCAACCACCGCACCAACCAAGGCAAGCTACTATTAGCAGGCTAGGATTAAACTAGATGGTTTAGCAAAGATGCTCTAGGCATGCTTTGGTTAAACTACTTTGACTATTCTTTACCCCAAGTACTAATTCCAAGCTTTACTTCCTTTACTTTACACAAAGTCCCTTACTTGTTTTGAAGGTAGCATAAAGAGTATAAAACTTGACCTATTTAGATAACTTTAGATGTCATTCTATGGCATGAGATTGATCCCATCTTTCCACCTTAGTGAACACTCTTAACTTAGTAGTTTAGAGTTAGATAAAAACTTGAGTCACTTTAGATGGGAAGACTTGGTGAAAATGAATTGTGAAAACCTTGAAATGATGAGTAATTCTATTGAGATGTTTTGACATGTGTTGAGAAACACAAATGGTTTATGATGATGAAAATGATGAGGCATGAGCCTTAGCCCTTTTATAAAACTGATGGTTGGATTTGGATGCGATACCATTCCAAATTTACCGTACAACCACAATACCTGAATTGGGTAAGGCTTAGCCGGAAGTTTATATGCATTAGTACTAGTTCCCTCGCGGGAGAGGTCTGAGCTGAGGCTACCTCTCAATGTTGTCCACCTATGCAGTGCCCAAGATGACAGATGGTCATGGTTGGGAGGCCATGCTCATAGGAGAGGTGCTTATACTAGGGTGTGTAAAGGGAAGGTTATGTTTGATTATCTGCATACTAAGTATGATGATTTAGGGTTATCCCTGATAGATGTATCGAATCTTGTGGTGAAAGTGTACCACCTCTACAGAGTGTCAAACTATTCGAATAGCCATCATGATTATGGGCCGATTGGAATGGCCATACTGCTTTGTTGTCAGATGTTTTCAAAATAACTTATGAAAGGAATGATGAATCTTGACTTGACCACAACAGGGTTGTGTCTATGACACTAGCTTCCCAACTTAAGTGATTCTAGAACTTTATTTTATCTTTCTTTGTTTTAGAACTCAGCTTAGGTTTCCAACTTAAATTTATAGTTAAATATAGAGTTAGCACTTTACTTAGATTTATACTTCTGGTTAGTGGTAGTTTGCGAGTACTTAAAGAGTACTCATGGCTTTTGTCTCTGGCTATTCTCATGGCCAGACTATGAAGGAGACTACCAAGATGATGGTCAGCAGGACGGCTATGATAACTAGGACTATCTGCCTTCGTCAGCATTGCCTGTGCCCCTGAAGATGGACCCCACCGCTACGCTTATCTTTTATTTCCGCTGCTTGTTGTATTAAGACTGGATCATGAGATCCTTATTTGTGTAAGACCTTATGTATGGTTTGTAATGGATGATGTACTGTGATATCCAATCCGTTATGTCTCGCAAAAATGGTAATCCTGGGATTGCGAGGTATGGCATAACGAGCATCTAGGATTAAAAATCCGGGTGTTGACAAGTTGGTATCAGAGCCATCCTGACCATAGGAGACTCTAGTTAGAATGGACGTCCAAACAAAAACTTAATTTCCAAACCAAAGTGAGTATTTATGAAAAACTATTTCCTCTCTTATCCTTGGGAATTCATTCTTTCTCAAAAATTCATGTTCCTCAAAATTCTTACATTACTACTTAAAATTTGACACACTTGATCACTTCACTAATTTCCTCATCCTTAATTCTTGTAGATGGAGACTCAGTTCAACAAGTTATACCAGTTGGGAAACGGAGGTCAACTGATCTCCGAGAGGGATCTGGATTCACTGTCGGAGTTACTGGGACGCCCGCATCCGGAGTTTCTTGGAGCTCAACTTCCAGGACCCCTAGGAGGAGATTTATAGTGGCTAGTCACTGCTGATCTTAGAGGAAGCATCGAAGCACCAACATCCGGGAGAATCCAATTCTCCGTGAGAGAGAACAACTGGCTAGATGGATTAGCCAGGGCAATGCATGAAGCTCTCGCACGTCTATGTGCCCTCAGTGTCAACCAACTCCAGGGAACCCGTTTTGCTCACTATTCAAGACGTGACTTCATGGGAATGCCAATGGAGATGCCAAGTCACCCAGAGTTGAGGCATCAAGTGGAGAATCTTGACTTCTTGCTGCACGACAGACAGCAGGAACTGGACAATGCCAGGGAGTTAGCTAACCAGAACCATGCCATTGCTGACCAGAAGGCCCAGACTTTCACACTAGTCGTCCAAGATCGCCAGTCTCTTCGCCGCCAGCATGCAAAGAAGGATCGCACCATCGCCCGTCTTTGCAAGAAGGTGGCCGACCTCGAGAAGACCGTCAAGGAGCAAGAAGCTCATCTTGTAGCCAAGGAGGAAGAAGACGAGGGTGAAGACATCCTGGGAGACATGGATTCTTACCTCAGCAATGATGATGACTTTCTGGAGGAGGATGTTGTGGACTTATACACTGACGATGAGGACTCCGACTTCATCGACGATGAGTAGATGCACTAGAGCACTGTCGTAGCATGAGATTTATCGGTCCCACTGTATCATAGCTTGCAGAATGGTTCTTCAAACCATCTATTTTCCTTTGATTATTGTGGTGTGTGTTGTATCGTGTGCTTGTTTGCATGAATGAAATGAAGTTAGTGACAAAACCTGAGTCAAACTCAAAGTTTTAGCTTGACACCAAAACCATGAACCTTAGAACTTTCCCTCTTACCCATGTATCTATCTCAATCTTCAGATGACTCGTGGAAACCAAGGAGGGAGCAGCTCGTCGCAAGACCCTATGCTGCAGATCTTGCAGAATCTCATCGCAGACAGAGAAGCAAGCAGGGCAGAATGCCAAGCCAACTTAGCAACATTGCAGCAGATCGCCCAGATGGCTCTCAATAACCAGAATCATGGAAACCAGGATCACCATGGGTCCAAACTCAAAAACTTCTAGAATACTAATCCCCCAATCTTCAACCAAGCTGAAAACCCACTAGATGCAGATGACTAGTTACAGACAATGGAAAACAACTTACAAGTTGCAGGAGTTGATGACAACGAGAAAGTTCTCTTCGCCACCCACTATCTGGCGGGAGATGCAAGAGCTTGGTGGACTAGTATCCGCAATATGAACCATGGTCAAGTGATAACATGGGAAGCTTTCAAAACAAAGTTCAGCCGCACCCACGTGCCACAAGGTCTAGTCACCATACTAAGAGATGAGTTTCGCGACTTGAAGCAAGGCCGAATGACTATGGTAGAATACCGTGACAGATTCCTGTCGCTTGCAAGATATGCCCCGGATGAGATCAACACAAAGGTGAAGAAGAAGGAGAGATTCCTGAACAGACTGCATGATGAGATGCAGACTATCCTCGTCAACATACGTTTTGAGGATCTCGAAGAGCTAGTCGACTCTGTCATTCAGATGGAAGGGAAGATTAATCAGGCAAACGACAATCGCAAACATCGTATGATGCAGCAATCAGGATCCAACAGTCACCAGAAGTACCGACCCAACCCCTCACCAGGATATGCACCAAGGAACAACCGACCCCCAATGTCTCGCCCAAGCTACCCCAACCGTAGCGGAGGAAATGCGAAGTCCGGAGGAAACAATCACAACTCCGGCAATGCCAACAATTTCAACCATGCCCCTCCCAAGAGCAACAACAACAACAATACTGCACCCAGAACTGGCAGCAATGTTGTGCCTGTCGCAGCAAAAGACAAGTCCCAGATCACTTGTTTCGAGTGTGGAGTGAAGGGTCACTATTCCAATGAGTGTCCCAAGAAGATTGCAGCCACTGCCAATGTGAATGCCCCAGCTCAACAGCAGCGTCGTGTTCAACCAGGGAGAAGGTTTGCCCCAGGGAACCCTCACAACCGCAACGGTCGTCTCTTCCACATGAATGCCGAAGAAGCCCAAGAAGCACCCGATGTAGTGCTGGGTATGTTTTCTGTCGACTCAGTTTTAGCAAGTGTATTGTTTGATTCGGGAGCATCACATTCATTTGTTAACGAAGAATTTGCATGCACTAGTAAGATTCACCCAACCAACCTGAAGCATGTCATGATAGTTCAAATCCCCGGATCAACTACAAAAGCTAGAAAAATTTGCAAAGTTGTACCTATCAGAATACATGGGATAGATTTTTATGCCAACCTTATAGTACTTGGAACCAAAGGATTGGAAGTAGTGCTAGGTATGGACTGGATGTCAAGGCATAAAGGACTGATAGACTGTGCTAAGAAAGCCATCACCATGACTAGTAGTTCTGGAGTAACAGTAGAGCATATATCTGAAACCTTACCTCGCCAATTCCAGTGCAACAAGAGTCTAGCCCTACCCACCATAGACCAAGTCAGAGTAGTCCGCGAATACCTCGGCGTATTCCCAGATGAATTGCCAGGTATGCCCCCGGATAGGGATATTGAGTTCATTATCGAACTAATCCCCGGAACAAGACCCATAGCCCAGAGACCCTATAGCATGAACCCCTCAGAGTTAGTAGAGTTGAAGAAGCAGTTAGATGCCATGTTAGGAACAGGCTTGATTCAGCCAAGCGCTTCGCCATGGAGATCCCTAGTGTTATTCGTCGACAAGAAAGATGGAGGCAACCGTCTGTGTACAGATTACAGAAAGTTGAATGACGTCACCATCAAAAACAAGTACCCCTTGCCAAAGATAGAGGATCTATTTGATCAGTTGACTGGAGCCCAGGTATTCTCAAAGATTCATCTTAGGACTGGTTATCACCAACTTAAGATTCGTGCAACGGATATTCCAAAGACCGCCTTTACTACTCGCTATGGTTTATATGAGTATACGGTTATGTCTTTTGGATTAACCAATGCCCCGGCTTATTTCATGAATCTCATGAATAAGATCTTTATGAATTTCCTAGATAAGTTTGTAGTTCTGTTTATCGACGACATCCTTATCTACTCCAAGTTAGAAGAAGAGCATGAGCAACATCTGAGAATCATCCTAGAAACCCTGATAGAGCATCAGTTGTATGCCAAGTTCAGTAAGTGTGAGTTTTGGCTGAAAGAAGTAGGATTCCTAGGACATATTGTGTCTGCCGGAGGAGTTTCTGTTGATCCCGCCAAGATCAAAGATGTCGAAGCATGGGAAGCCCCAACCACTCAAACCCAAGTCCGTGCATTCCTCAGATTAGCGGGATACTACCGCAAGTTCGTCGAAGGATTCTCAAGCATCGCCAGACCCATGACCCAATTGTTGAAGAAGGACAAGAAGTTTGAATGGACTCACAAGTGTGAAGCCAGTTTTCAGGAGCTGAAGAAGAGATTGATATCAGCCCCAATATTGATCATGCCAGATATCAAGAAGCCGTTTGATGTATATTGTGATGCATCCAAGATTGGTCTCGGATGTGTATTGATGCAAGAAGGCAAAGTCATCGCGTATCTGTCTCGACAGCTGAAGCGGCATGAGCAGAACTATCCGACCCATGATCTTGAGCTAGCAGCCGTGGTTTTAGCATTGAAGACATGGTGTCATTATCTGATGGGTAATCGCTGTGAGATTTACTCAGACCACAAAAGCTTGAAGTATATTTTCACTCAGAAGGAGCTGAATATGAGGCAAAGGAGATGGATAGAGTTAATCAAGGATTACGACCTTGACATTCACCATCACCCTGACAAAGCCAATGTGGTAGCGGATGCTCTTAGCAGATTGCCGTGTAGGGTAAACACCATGAACAAGGAGAAGCAACCAAGTTTGTATGAGGAGTTGGAGCAGTTCAGAACTGAATTAGTCAGCAAAGGATTCTTAGCTAGCATTAAACTTCAACCCACTTTGATTTGGCAAATCAAGGAAGCCCAGAAGGGAAATGAAAGTATAGACGGAATCAAACATCGTATTGGTACAGGAAAGGTACCTGGATTAACTGAAGACGAAGAAGGAGTTCTGTGGTACAAAGGACGTATCTGTGTGCCAGCAGATTCGGAGCTGAAGCAAGTTATCATGAAGGAAGCTCATGATACTCTTTATTCTATCCACCCCGGAGGAACAAAGATGTATCAAGACCTGAAGGAGCAATTTTGGTGGCACAAGATGAAGAGGGAAATCGGAAGCTACATAGCCAAGTGTGACATCTGTCAAAGTGTCAAAGCAGAGCATCAGAGACCCGTAGGACTGTTGCAACCATTGCAGATTCCAGAATGGAAATGGGATTCCATTAGAATGGACTTTATCACCGGTTTGCCTACTTCTAGTAGGGGAAATGACTCAATCTGGGTCATAGTTGATAGACTGTCCAAGGTAGCCCACTCTATACCTGTCAAGACTACCTATCAGAGTGCGAAGCTAGCATAGCTATATATTGATAGGATTGTTAGTCTACATGGAACCCCCAAGACCATAGTATCAGATCGAGGAACCCAGTTTACCTCGAGATTTTGGCAGAAAGTCCAGGAAGGATTAGGCACCAAGTTGAACTTCAGCACCGCGTATCATCTGCAAACTGATGGATAGACTGAGAGAGTCAACCAGATCCTAGAAGATAAGTTAAGAGCTTGTGTGTTAGAATACGGATCAAAATGGGAAGACTGCCTGCCTTTCGCAGAATTCTCATATAACAACAGTTATCAAGCTAGTTTGCAGATGGCACCATTTGAGTTCCTATACGGAAGGAAGTGCCGTACCCCTTTGAGTTGGTCGCAAGTAGGAGAGAGTCAGATCTTTGGACCCGACATTCTCCAAGAAGCCGAAGAGAAAGTTCACAAAGTCCATGAGCACCTCAAGACCGCCCAATCCAGACAGAAGAGTTATGCTGACAAGAGAAGGAGAGACCTGACTTTCAATGTTGGAGATTTTGTATATCTCAAGGTTTCGTCGTTGAAAGGAACCCAACGCTTTAGTCTGAAAGGAAAGTTAGCCCCCAGATATATTGGAACCTTCAAGATTCTGAACCGTCGAGGAGAAGTATTGTATCAACTGGAACTACCTGAAGAGATGTCAGCCATCCACAATGTGTTCCATATCTCGTTACTTCGCAAATGTCTGGAAGTGCCAGAGAAGACTGAAGTTTTCAAGAACATCGACCACAGAGCTGTGGAGATCAACAATGACCTGACCTATCATGAAGTTCCCATCCGTATCTTGGAGGAAGCTTACAGAACCACCAGGACCAGGACTATCAAGTTTCTCAAGATTCATTGGAGCAACCATACCGAAGAAGAAGCCACTTGGGAGCGAGAAGATTACATTAGGACAGAGTTCCCAGATCTCTTTAGTTCCTAGTTTTCTT
The DNA here is from genome assembly GCA_023614405.1 of Avena insularis. Taxonomy (NCBI): domain Eukaryota; kingdom Viridiplantae; phylum Streptophyta; class Magnoliopsida; order Poales; family Poaceae; genus Avena; species Avena insularis. The sequence continues at coordinate 549,648,653 of CM042690.1, forward strand.
TGTAAATCTTGGGACGAGATTTTGTTTAAGGGGGGAAGGTTTGTAACATCCCAAAACTTTAATCCAGGGGTATTAAGATCCAAATCATCAAAATTAGGGTTAACAAAAACTTTTCCAAATCAAATTATTAAAGCATTCATATGTGTGTGCATTTAAAATAGGAGTTGATTTGAATTGCCATGATTAAGTGATCCATTGCTTGTAACATGATTCTTAGGTGAAATAAACATCATCTAAATCATTCCCAAACAAATCCCAAAGAAAAACAACTCAAAATGAATAAATGATGAGAATGGTCATTTGTGCCATTTTAATCAGCATGCCTACTTTAGCTATTCCTAGAACTCAAAACCAAATAGAAACAAATGTGGATCTTTGCACCCCTTGCTAGTACACACAATGAGGTACCAAGGCCCACTTTGTGATCTGCCAAAAACATTCAAATACTAATTTTAATTGACATTTGAAAATTGAATCTATATCATATGGGAAGATCCCACTATTTCAAAAACCACTCAAACAAGCTCAATTTTCAAAACCCAAGCACCCATAGAGTCTCAAGCTTATATCTAGCACACCCACCAAAAATCTTTTCAAAATTCAAAAAGAAAGTTCTTGCGGCCATTTCAACAAACACTTGGCAGGCATGAATTACACCTAGTATTTAGCTTACTGTTTTGAACAGGGTTTTGCACCCAATTCTCCTCAAAACACTCCCTCTGTCTCCAAATGATCTAACCATGCCATTATCACCCCCTCCCCTATCCCCTAGTGGCCATGCCATGCCATGCCGAGCACCTGCTGGCCGGCCGATCATGCCATCGCCGCAGCAGACCGTCCCCCTTCCTCTCGCCATGTCTACTAGCTAGCTCTCACCTCACCGCCACTCTCTGTCCCCTCCCCGAGCCGAGCCAGACCATGGACCACCGCCAAAGCGCCGCGCACTGCCTGTCTACACCATGCCGAGCACAGCCTTGAGGCCATCACGCGCGACTGCGCGTGTACTGCTGCCTCTGCCAGCTCCGCCCGACCGCATACCACCGCCCCTAGGCCCACATTCACTTCGTAGAGCACCACCAGGAGACCAGCGACCGCCCCTTACCTTGAGCCACGCTGCTAGCATGTTGTGCAGCCCTCGCCGGAGTCGCCTGCCCATCCCTCTCGGTCGCGTTGTCGTCCTATAAATAGAGGCCTTCCCAAACCATTCTCTGCACACCACTCCCCTCCCCTCACCTCACTGATCCTTCCCCACTTATCCCCGGAGCAAGGCGAGCAGCCGTTGGCCGGAATTGCACTGGAGCAGGCCGCCTTTGGAGGAGAAGGGCGCCGCTGATTCCGACCACCCCCGGAGCTGCCTCGACCGTCCCTGAGCTCGCCGTCGACCACCAGTCCGTTTGCCCGCCTCGCCGTTGTCGCTGGAGCCCTGGTATGCCCCCTGAGCACCCCCACTGAGCCGTTAGGGTTAGAGTTTGCCGGTGATAGGTCCGTCGTCGACGACGATCCCGAGCCGTTGATTCCCGTTCTAATCCAACAACCCACATCGCCCCGTACCACTTCGCGCGTTATGAGCCTCTGACCGTGGACCCCCCTGTCAGCTGATCCCCGCGCCGCGTAGTGTCACTGGGCCGGCCCGTTAGCGTTGCCGCGCAACCCAGTTAGTTTGAATTAGGATTTTTCTATTTTAGTTAAACCTAGTTCTGTACCCTAGTTTGAAATTCAATTCAGAGAGGTTTACAAATCCAAATGGAGTGATTCCAATTTTGTTAGAAAGCTACTGAAAAGGTCTAACCAAGCCCGTTGGATTTAATTCAATTAGAGTTAGAGATATCTCATAGTAAAAATAACAAAATAGAAGCATTTGCACGTTGCAACATTTTTATAAAATCAACCAAGATAGCTTTTGAATTGATTCCAACTCTCAAAAATCACATTTAACCATGCCTATCTGAATATGTAACAATATTAAGGTTTACATGTAGTGACTTTGGACTAGTACCAAAATAATGCTATATAGGCATTTCTAGTCACTTGAAATCATTAAATAATGAACTTAAACCAAAGTAATTGTGAACCAACCCTTAAATTACATTCCCACATGTTGGAATATGTGGTGATGACATGTGTCCACATGATCCCATATTTTAAGTGGTGGATATTAAATCTTAGTTAATTTTCAATGAGTAGAAATTACTTTTCTTAAATAAAAAGGATGAAACTAGTTAATAAAACTTGTGATGCTTGTGATGATAATATATTATCAAGTGTGTGCCCTAGAGTGCTAATTAGACTAGTTAAGTATTGTTTGGTGATTGTGTACTCCGTATGTATTTATAGAAGATAGTACCGACCAAGCTTACGAGGAGGAGGAGTTCTACCAAGAGGAGGAAGACAACTTCAACCACTGCACCAACCAAGGCAAGCTACTATTAGCAAGCTAAGATTAAACTGGATGGTTTAGCAAAGATGCTCTAGGCATGCTTTGGTTAAACTACTTTGACTATTCTTTACCCCAAGTACTAATTTCAAGCTTTACTTCCTTTACTTTACACAAAGTCCCTTACTTGTTTTGAAGGTAGCATAAAGAGTATAAAACTTGACCTATTTAGATAACTTTAGATGTCATTCTATGTCATGAGATTGATCCCATCTTTCCACCTTAGTGAACACTCTTAACTTAGTAGTTTAGAGTTAGATAAAAACTTGAGTCACTTTAGATGGGAACACTTGGTGAAAATGAATTGTGAAAACCTTGGAATGATGAGTAATTCTATTGAGATGTTTTGACATGTGTTGAGAAACACAAATGGTTTATGATGATGAAAATGATGAGGCATGAGCCTTAGCCCTTTTATAAAACTGATGGTTGGATTCGGATGCGATACCATTCCAAATTTATCGTACAACCACAATACCTGAATTGGGTAAGGCTTAGCCAGAAGTTTTTATGCATTAGTATTAGTTCCCTCGCGGGAGAGGTCTGAGCTGAGGCTACCTCTCAATGTTGTCCACCTATGCAATGCCCAAGATGACAGATGGTCATGGTTGGGAGGCCATGCTCATAGGAGAGGTGCTTATACTAGGGTGTGTAAAGGAAAGGTTATGTTTGATTATCTGCATACTAAGTATGATGATTCAGGGTTATCCCTAACAGATGTATCGAATCTTGTGGTGAAAGTGTACCACCTCTGTAGAGTGTCAAACTATTCGAATAGCCGCGTCCGCGGTTATGGACAGTTGGAATGGCCATACTGTTTCGTTGTGAGATGTTTTCAAAATAACTTATGAAAGGAATGATGAAACTTGACTTAACCACAACAGGGTTGTGTCTATGTCACTAGCTTCCCAACTTAAGTGATTCTAGAAATTTATTTTATCTTTCTTTGTTTCAGAACTTAGCTTAGGTTTCCAACTTAACTTTATAGTTAAATATAGAGTTAGCACTTTACTTGGATTTATACTTCTGGTTAGTGGTAGTTTGCGAGTACTTAAAGAGTACTCATGGATTTTGTCCCTGGCTATTCTCATGGCCAGACTATGAAGGAGACTACCAAGATGATGGTCAACAGGACGGCTATGATAACTAGGACTATCTGCCTTCGTCAGCATTGCCTGTGCCAATGAAGCTGGACCCCACCGCTACGCTTATCTTTTATTTCCGCTGCTTGTTGTATTAAGACTGGATCATGAGATACTTATTTGTGTAAGACCTTATGTATGGTTCGTAATGGATGATGTACTGTGATATCCAATCTGTTATGTCTCACAAAAATGGTAATCCTGGGATTGCGAGGTATGGCATAATGGGCATCTAGGATTAAAAATCCAGGTGTTGACAAAATTGGACACACTTGATCACTTCACTAACTTACTCATCCTAAATTCTTATAGATGGAAGTCCAGTATTGCAAGTTCTACCTGTTGGGCAACAGAGGCTAATTGATCTTTGAGAGGGATCTTGATACACTGTCTGAGTATCTTGAGCGTCCGCATCCGGAATTCTTCGGAGCGCAACTCAAGGATTTCCCAGGGGGAGATCTACAATGGTTGATAGTTGCAGATCTTCGAGGCAAGATGGAAGCACCCCTTTCTGAGAAGATTCAATTCACTGTGCGAGAGAACAACTGGCTAGATGGATTAGCCTGGGCTATGCATGAAGCTCTTGCCCGTTTGTGTGGGCAAAATGTCAACTTGATCCAAGGAACTCGCTTTGCTCATTACGCAAGGCGTGATTCTATGGGAATGCCATTGGAGATGCCAAGTCACCCAGAGATGAAGCGCCAAGTGGAGAATCTTGACTTTCTGCTATATGATAGACATAAGGAATTGGACAATGCTCGAGCCTACGCCAACCACAACCTTGCCATTGCCGCCAAGAAGGACCAGACTTTCTCCATGCTCGTCAAGGATCACCAATCACTTCGCCGACAACAGAAGAAGAAGGATCGCACCATCGCTCGTCTTCGCAAGAAGGTGGCCGACCTCGAGAAGACCATCCAGGAACAAGAAGCCCAGCTTGCAGCAAAAGAAGAAGAGGAAGAAGGCGAAGACATCCAGGGAGATATTCACTCGTACCTCAGTGATGACAACGACTACCTCGAGAAGACCATCCAGGAAGACTTTCATGGATTTCCACACCGATGATGATGACTCCGACTTCATTAATGATGAGTAGATGCACTTGATCACTACCGTAGGAGTTAGTTGTATCGGTCCCACTATATCTTAGTTCACATAATGGTTCTTAAAACCATCTGTTTTCCCTTTTGTGTTGTGGTGTGTGTTTGTATGGTGTGCTTGAATGAATGAATGAATTAGGAGAAGTTAGTTGCAAAACCAGAGTTCAAACTCAAAGTTTTAGCTTTGAAAACAAACCATAAACCTTAGAGCTTTCCCTCTTACCTCATTATCTATCTCAATCTTCAGATGACTCGTGGAAACCAAGGAGGAAGTAGCTCATCACAGGACCTGATGTTGCAGATTTTGTAGATGCTAGTTTCCGACTGTGAAGCTAGTAGAGAAGAGCGCCAAGCCAATCTAGCCACCCTTCAATAGATAGCTCAGATAGCCCACAATAATCAAGGCCATGGAAATCAGGATCATCATGGATCCAAGCTTAAGAACTTTCAGAATACCAATCCCCCTATCTTCAACAAATTTGAGGATCCTTTAGATGCTGATGACTGGCTGCAGACAACGGAGAATAATCTGGAAGTCGCAGGAGTTGACGCCAACGAGAAGGTACTGTTTTCCACCCACTATCTAGCAGGAGATGCAAGAGCCTGGTGGAATAACACCCATACTATGAACCACAGTCAAGTGATGATGTGGGAAGCTTTCAAGATCAAGTTCAGCCGCACCCATGTGCCACAAGGTTTAGTCACCAGAATGAGAATGAGTTCTGAGAACTGAAGCAAGGAAGAATGACGGTAGTTGAATAACGTGACAAATTTCTGTCCCTTGCTAGGTATGCACCTGATGAGATCAACACTGAAGCCAAGAAGAAGGAAAGATTCCTGAACGGACTACATGATGAGATGCAGACGGTGTTAGTCAACATCCGTTTTGACGACCTAGAAGAGCTAGTCGACTCGGGCATCCAGATGGAAGGGAAGATAAACCAAGCAAATGACAACCGCAAGCGCAGAATGATACACCAGACTAGGTCCTACAATACCCAAAAGTATCGCCCCAACCCATCTGCAGGATATGCCCCAAGGAACAATATACCCCCAATGTCTCGTCCAAGCTACCCCAATCGTAGTGGAGGAAACGTGAAGACCGAAGGAAACCACAACAACAACCCCGACAACTCCAACAACTTCAACTATGCACCGCCCAAGTCGAACAACAATAACAACAACAACAATACTGCCCCAAGGACTGGAAGCAATGCCGTGCCTGTTGCAGCCAAAGACAAGTCCCACATTACTTGCTTTGAATGTGGAGTCAAGGGTCACTAATCCAATGAGTGTCCCAAGAAGCTTGCAACCACCACCAATGTGAATGCCCCAGCTCAGCAACAATGCCGTGTTCAGCCTGGAAGAAGATTTTCCCTAGGGAATTCTCTCAACTGCAATGGATGTCTGTTTCACATGAATGCTGAGGAAGCCCAAGAAGCACCCGATGTCGTGCTGGGTATGTTTTCTGTTAACTCAGTACTTGCACGAGTTATTTGATTCTGGAGCATCGCCCTCGTTTGTTATAGAAGAATTTGCATGCAATAGTAAGATTCAACCAACAAAATTGAAGCATGTTATGATAGTTCAAATTCCTGGTTCAACCACCAAAGCTAGAAAAATTTGCAAGGCTGTACCTATCAGAATCCATGGGATAGATTTTTATGCTAATCTAATAGTACTTGGAACCAAAGGTTTGGAAGTAGTACTAGGAATGGATTGGATGTCAAAACATAAAGGATTGATCGACTGTGCCAAGAAAGCCATAACCATGACCAGTAGCTCTGGAGTATCAGTAGAGCATGTATCTGAGACCTTGCCCCGTCAGTTCAAATGCAACAAGAGTCTAGCCCAACCCACCATAGACCAAGCCAGAGTAGTCTGTGAATACCCCGACGTATTCCCAGATGAATTGCCTGGTATGTCCCTAGATCGGGATATCAAGTTCATCATTGAACTAATTCCTTGAACTGGACCCATAGCTCAGAGACCTTATAGTATGAACCCATCTAAACTAGTGGAGCTGAAGAAGCAACTTGATGCTATGTTAGAGAAAGGCTTGATTCAACCAAGCGCATCACCATGGAGATCGCCCGTTTTGTTTGTCGACAAGAAAGATGGAGGTAACCGTTTGTGCACAGATTACCGGAAGCTGAATGATGTCACCATCAAGAACAAGTACCCAATGCCCAAGATAGAGGATCTGTTTGATCAGTTGACTGGTGCCAGAGTGTTTTCTAAGATTGATCTTATAACTGGTTATCATCAACTCAAGATTCGTGCAACGGATATTCCAAAGACCGCCTTAACCACCAGATATGGATTGTACTAGTATACAGTCATGTCTTTTGGACTAACCAATGCCCCGACTTATTTCATGAATCTCATGAATAAGATTTTTATGAATTTTCTGGATAAGTTTGTCATTGTTTTTATCGATGATATTCTTATCTATTCTAAGTCAGAAGAAGACCATGAGCAACACCTGAGAACCATCCTTGAAACCCTTAGAGAGCATAAGTTATATGCCAAGTTCAGGAAATGTGAGTTTTGGCTAAAAGAAGTAGGATACCTCAGACATATTGTGTCGGCAGGAGGAGTCGCTGTTGATCCCGCCAAGATAAAAGATGTTGAAGAATGGGAAGCCCCAACCACTCAAACCCAAGTCCGTGCATTTCTCGGATTAGCGGGATATTACCGCAAGTTCGTAGAAGGATTTTCGAGCATCGCAAGACCGATGACCCAATTTTTGAAGAAAGATAAGAAGTTTGAATGGACCGACAAATGTGAAGCAAATTTTCAAGAGCTCTAGAAGATATTGATTTCATCCCCAATATTGATTATGCCAGATATCAAGAAGCCTTTTGATGTGTATTGTGATGCATCCAAGATTGGTATCGGATGTGTGTTGATGCAAGAAGGCAAAGTCATCGCATATCTGTCTCGACAACTGAAGCAGCATGAGCAAAACTACCCTACCCATGATCTTGAATTAGCAGTTGTAGTTTTAGCTTTGAAGACTTGGCATCATTACCTTATGGGTAACCGCTGTGAGATTTATTCAGATCACAAGAGCTTGAAGTATATTTTCACTCAGAAGGAGCTGAATATGAGGCAAAGGAGATGGATAGAGTTAATCAAGGATTATGACCTTGACATTCACTATCACCCCGGAAAAGCCAATGTGGTAGCGGATGCTCTTACCAGATTGCCATGTAGGTTAAACACCATGATCAAAGAGAACCAGCCAAGTTTGCATGAAGAGTTGGAGCAGTTTAGAACTGAGCTAGTTAGCAAAGGATTTTTAGCTAGCATTGAACTTCAACCCACATTGATTAGCCAAATCAAGGAAACCCAGAAAGGAAATGCGAGTATCGACGGAATCAAACATCATATTGGCACAAGAAAGGTACCTGGATTTACCGAAGATGAAGACGGAGTTTTGTGGTACAAAGGACGTATCTGTGTGCCAGTAGATTCGGAGCTGAAGCAAGTTATCATGCAAGAAGATCATGATACTCTTTATTCTATCCACCTCGGAGGAACAAAGATGTATCAGGATTTGAAGGAGAAATTTTGGTGGCACAAGATGAAGATAGAAATCGGAAGCTACATAGCCAAGTGTGATATCTGTCAGAGAGTCAAAACAGAACATCAGAGACCCACAGGACTGTTGCAACCATTGCAGATTCTGGAATGGAAATGGGATTCCATCAGAATGGCCTTTATCACCGGTTTGCCTACTTCTAGTAGGGGAATGACTCAATCTGGGTCATAGTTGATAGACCGTCCAAGGTAGCCCACTTTATACCTGTCAAGACTACCTACCAGAGTTCGAAGCTAGTAGAGCTGTATATTGCTAGAATTGTCAGTTTGCATGGAACCCCCAAAACCATAGTGTTAGATCGAGGAACCCAATTTACATCAAGATTTTAGCAGAAAGTCCAAGAAGGATTAGGAACCCAGTTGAATTTCAGCACAACTTATCACCCGCAGACTGACGGACAGACTGAAAGAGTCAACCAAATCCTAGAAGATATGTTGAGAGCTTGTGAGTTAGAGTATGGATCAAAATGGGAAGATTGTCTACCTTTCACAGAATTCTCATACAACAACAATTATCAAGCCAGTTTGCAAATGGCCCCATTTGAATTTCTGTATGGAAGGAAGTGCCGTACCCCTTTGAATTGGTCGCAAGTAGGAGAGAGTTAGATTTTTGGACCCGAGATCCTACGAGAAGCCGAAGAGAAGATTCATAAAGTCCGTGAGCACCTCAAGACCGCCCAATCCAGACAGAAGAGTTACGATGATAAGAGACGTAGGGACCTGACTTTCAACGTCGGAGATTTCGTGTTTCTCAAAGTGTCGCCGTTGAAAGGAATGCAGCGTTTCCAGCTGAAAGGGAAGTTAGCCCCCAGATATATTGGACCTTTCAAGATTCTTAATCACCAAGGAGAAGTATCTTAACAACTGGAACTGCCAGAGGAGATGTCAGCCATCCATAATGTGTTCCATATCTCATTACTTCGCAAATGCTTAGAAGTTCCGGAGAAGACCGAAGTGTTCAAGAACATCGATCACCGAGCCATTGATATCAACAAGGATCTTACGTATTGCGAAGTGCCCATCCGTATCTTGGAAGAAGCCTTCAGAACCACCAGGACCCGGAGTATCATGTTTCTCAAGATTCAATGGAGCAACCATACCGAAGAAGAAGCTACCTGGGAGCAAGAAGATTACATTAGGACTGAGTTTCCAGATCTCTTTAGTTCCTAGTTTTTTCTTAAATCTCGGGACGAGATTTTGTTTAAGGAGGGAAGGTTTGTAACACCCCAAATCTTTAATCAAGGTTATCAAGTTCGTAATCACCCAATTTAGGATTAACAAAAACTTTTATTAAGATAATGCATACGAATGCATGTGTGTCTTGCATTAGTGTAGAATTGTTTGAAAATGCCATGCTTGTTTGTTTTAAATGTTGTGAAATGGTTTAAAGGTGAATGCCACATCATCTAGACCATTTGCAAAAAAAATCCAAAGAGAAAGAAATCAAATAAGATTAAATAAGGCAAATGGTCATTTTGACCATTTTAAACCACTAGGCCACTTTAGATGTTCCTAGAAGAAGATTTCTAACAGAAACATTTCTATCTCTTTTCACCCCTTGCTAGACCAAGTAAAGATGTACCAAGGCCCACTTTACAAACTTACAAAAGCATCTAGCAAAGCCATTTAAAGAACATTTGAAAATTGAATCCAATTCATATGAGAAGATCACACTTTCTCAAAAACCCACCAAATCAGTTCACCTTGACCTATCCAAGCAAACCTAGTATCTCAAGATTAAGTCAAGTTCACCCAAAAAGTTTGAATCAAAAATTCAAAAATAATCTTCATGCTGCCGTTTCATCAGACACTTGGCAGGCACAGAATAAACCCTATACTAGCTTCACTATTTCATACAGTGATCATCGACCATTTTGTCTCCAATTTAACCCCCTGTCCCCTCTAAGCCTAACCCAGCCCCAGACCAGCTTCCCCCTCAGCCGCTAGCACAGTGGAGCGCCGCCTGTTCTTGGTCGTCACCGGCCGACAGTGGGCAGCACGCCAGGAGCCACGCCAGCCTCGCCCAAGACACGCACCAGACACGCGAGCACCTATCGCCACCCCCTGTCCACCCCACGGTCGAAGCCCTGGACCACACTAGCACCGCCACGCACCGCCTCTCCACGCCATGTCTAGAGCGCGCCAGTGCGCCACGCTCGACCAGCCCCGCCAGCTCACGTCTTGCCCTCACCGCACACTCACAGCCTCGCCATGATCACGCCACCCCGGCAGACACCCCTGTTCACCGCCGCACGACCAGTAGCTCCCGTGCGCCGCCGCAAACACCACTTCCTCTGCCCAGAGCGCCGCACATGCCCGACCGTTACACACGGCCCCACGCCGCGCCATTAAGTTCGTGAGAACTGCCAGAAGACACCACACCGTCCACCTACCCCAGCCATGCCCTTAGCTCTCTGTGCCGCCCTCGCCGGAGACGCCATCCCGCACCGCTCGGTCCCCTCGTCGAGCTATAAAAGGAGGCCACCCCAGCCTCCATTCCTCACACCCCTCGACTCCACACGCACCACTGAGCCTCCCACACCCCTTCCCGGAGAAAGGCGAGCACTACCATGCCAGAATTGCACCGGAGTCCGCCGCTGCTGGAGGAGAAGGGCGTCGTCGATTGCGACCATCCCAAGCCTCGCCGTGACCGCGCCTCGCTTCGCCGTCATCTACCACGCCGTTTGCCCCTGTCGCCGAGCCTAGCTGGAGCCTAGGTGAGCCCTGATAGACCCCCACCTCCGTGTTAGGGTTCAGGCCTCGCCAGAGCTGTTCGTCGTCGACGATGACCCTCAGCCATTGGATTAGATTTAGATCATAGGGCTCTGGTTGAAAGATACCGGTTCGCGTTAGATAAGTCGCTGACCAGTGGGTCCATGCTGTTAGCAGCCTGCTGCGCCATGGAGTGCCACTGGGCCGGCCCGTTAGCTTTCCCGCGCTGGCCCAAAGATTCAAATAAGTGATTTTCCAATTTAATTGAAATCATATTCTGTCCACTTATTCAAAAATCAATTCAGAGAGTTTGACTTAACCAAATGGCATGATTCAAATTTTGTTAGAAAGATAATTAAAATATATATCCAAGACCGTTGGATTTAAATCATTTAGAGTTAGAGATAATCTATAGCAAAAATAACAAAATAGAGACTTTTGCAACTTCAAATATTTTTCAAAAATCAACCATAATAGCTTTTGAGTTGATTCCAACTCTCAAAAATCACATTTGACAATACCTATCTAAATATGTAAAAATATTTAGGTTTGCATGCAGTGAATTTGGACTAGTACCAAAATAATGCTATATAGGCATTTCTAGTCACTTTAAATCATTTAAATGATAATCTTAAACTTTATAAAATGTGACCAACCCTTTAAATCACATTCCCATGTATTAGAATATGTGGTGATGACATGTGTCCACATGAACCCATGTTTTAATTGGATAATATTAAATCTTAATTAATTTCAATGAGTAGAAATTACTTTTCTCAAATAAAATAAATGAAACTAGTTCTTTAAATCTTGTGATGAGTGTGATGATGCTAGATCCTCAGGTGTGTGCCTTAGTGTGCTAATTAGACTTAGTTAAGTATTGTTTGGTGATTATGTACCCCGTATTCATTTATAGATGATAGTACTGACCAAGTCTACGAGGAGGAGGAGTTCTACCCCAAAGAAGACAAAGAAAACTTCAACCACTGCACCAATCAAGGCAAGCTATTATTAGCAAGCTAGAATTATACAAGATGACCTGAGCAATATGCATTAGGCATGCTTGGTTATACTTTCTGATTTATACCCATACCAAGTTTTACTTGCAAGCTTTACTCTTTTGCTTTACCAAAGGTCCTTACTTTTAGTAATGCTTTGTGAGATTTTGGAAAGTAGTATAGATAGCATAAAGAGTATAAAACTAGGCCTATACTAGATGTCATTCTATGGCATGAGATTGAGATTAGCATCCCTCATTAGTGAACACTCTTAACCTTAGTGGCTAGTGCTAAGCATAAAACTTGATCACTTTAGATGGGAATACTTGGTGAAAATGATTATGAAAACCTTGGAATGATGAGTCATTTTATTGAGATGTTTTGACACGTGTTGAGAAACACAAATGGATTTGATGATGAAAATGTTGAGGCATGAGCCTTATCCCTTTATAAAAACTGATGGTTGGGTTCGGCTGCGATATCATTCCAATTTTACCGTACAACCACAATACCTGAATTGGGTAAGGCTTAGCCGGAAGTTTATATGCATTAGTATGGGTTCCCTCGCAAAAGAGGTTTGAGCTGAGGCTACCTCTTGATGATGTCCACCTATGTAGTGCCCAGGATGGCAGATGGCCATGGCTGGGAGGCCAAGATCATAGGAGAGGTGCTTATACTAGAGTGTGTAAAGGAAAGGTTATGATTGATTATCTGCATACTAAGTATGATGATTCAGGGTTATCCCTGACGGATGTATCGAATTTTGCAATGGTAAGAAAATCGGTAATCGTTAACTGCTCAATCGGCTTGGGATTAGCGACTAATCAGAATTCCGATGATTAACTGATTTAATCGATCGGTTATTAATCGGTGCATCCTACACAAATTATCACCTAAAACACGTGTATATAAGAAAGAAATAGTATATGGGCATTTATATGCCTGACCCATTAAAACACATACGGTTCTCCTCTCTGACCTAATCTTTAAGGTCAGGAGCGACTCAGGATCCACTAGCTGATATCATGTGCCCTCCTTATGATTATCCTCCTCTAACCTCTGAAGTTTCTCTTCTCCCATAACCTACCCAGGGTACAAGTTGGTGACGACGGGAATTGAGAGGGATCTTCACAAAACCTACTTCATTGGGACGACTAGCGGCTAGACTGGCGATATACGTTGAAAATTTTGAAGCTTTTTTGACCATTGGAACTAGTTAATCAGAAATATACCTAGCTAGTAATCGGTCTGTAAGAGCTATTTGTCGTGCTAAAGGATTAACACAATCGATTAGTGGTAGTCGACACGGTTAGGTCCCTAGTAGCGATTAATCAGCCTATTAATCGCTGATTCGAACGATTTTTTGAACAGTGGAATTTTGTGGTGAAAGTGTACCACCTCTGTAGAGTGTCAAACTATTCGAATAGCCGCGTCCGTGGTCATGGATAGTTGGAGTGGCCATATTGTTCCATCGTCAGATGTTTTCAAAATGACTTATGAAGTGAACTATGATTTTGACTTGACCACACCAGGGTTGTGAATATGAAAACTAGGTTCCCAACTTAAGTGATTTATAACATTAAGTTAACTTTCTATGCTTCTAAACTTAGTTTAGATAAATTTAGCTTATGCAAATAAACTTAGAGCTTAGCATTCCTACTAGATCTACCTTACTTGTTAGCGATAGTTTGCGAGTACTTAAAGAGTACTCATGGCTTTGTCCCTGGCTATTCCCGTGGCCAGACTATGAGGAGGACTATCAGGAAGATGGACAAAAAGACGTCTACGACAACTAGGATCATCTCCCATTGTCAGCATTGCCTGTGACACTGAAGATGGAGCCCACAGCTATGCTTATTATTCCGCTGCTTGTTTGAATCCAGACTGGATCATGAGATCCTTTATTTGTGTAAGACCTTATTATGGTTTGTAATGGATGATGTACTGTGATATCCAATCTGTTATGTCTCGCAAAAATGGTAATCCTGGGATTGCGATGTATGGCATAACAAACATCTGGGATTAAAAATCCGGGTGTTGACATGCCTATAAGGTGTTAGCAATAACATAGAACAAATAGCGAATTGCAGGTTGTTGAATATTCTTCCCCTTGCTTACTCTAGTAGTGAAACTTATTCCATTATAATATTGTATAGGGGAAGGGTCTAAGCCAGGAAAGGATGCGCGTAAGACATTAACATCATTGTTCGGCAAAATAAAACATGCGCACCATTCATCTAGTGTTAAAGTGTAGTTGTTGTTCATAATTCGGAAAGAAATCGTGTCCTCTCCTTGCCAGAGTTTAGCGGTGCTTTGCAACGAACTTAGGAATTCAATAGTTAAGAGACGATAAGTAGGCACATCATTGTACACAAAGTTTTGCAAGGCAGCTCTATTGCTAAGTAAATTGAAGTCATTAGAAATACCGAGTTGGTTCAATATAATGGGGCAAGCCCACTTGGTGGCCTTCACTTCGCGGTTCTTGATCTTGTTGAAGCGATCACGTTGGAGCTCATTCCTGAACCGTATCCCCATGCGTTCTTGAGTGACAGCCCGAGAAGCGCTAGCAGCGGCACGAGCACGAGTTTGGCTCCTTGTGTTCATCATCTAAAACATTGAAGAAAGACAAAAAACTTTTTGATCCAACAACAGTAAGTATGACATATTCCTCATCATAGCACACTAAAGAATCTCCTCAAAATAATAATCTAGGCAAGAGAATCATGGCAATTAATTCATAGTAGGTCTCACCCTAGATTGATAATGACAATAGATCGAAGATGAATTTGCAAAAAGTAATTGGAGGATCGGAGGAGAAACATACCGTAGATCACTTGTGTGTGAGGAAATCGAATGAAATTGAGTAGAGATGAAGATCGCTTGAGGTTTTGGGAAGGTTTGGAGGTAGAAGAGAGATTTTGTGGTTGGAGGTACCTTCTCGTGCGATTTTGTGGTCGGATGCAACTATACGGGTAAAACTATATGGCCGGAACAATGTGTTCCTGCCGTATAGTTGGCTTGTTGTCAAATTTTTTAGGGTTTTCACCCGGTGGCGCCGCTATACGGACGGAACAATATGTTCCCACCGTATAGTTGGTTGTCAAACCGTCTGTACCTAGGAAAACAAATTACACAAAGGCATCAATATCTATACGACCGGAACTATACAGCCAAATTTTTTATTCCCGTCGTATAGTTGGTCATTAAACCGTCAGTATGTGGAAAAAGATTTGTACCAAAGCACCAATATCTATATGACCGGAGCTATACGACCGGAATTTTTAATCCCGCCATATAGTTGGTCGTTAAACCGTCAGTACATATGAAATAAAAATCGTTGATGGCAAATATATCTATACGGCCGGAATTTTTATTTTTGCCTTATAGTTGGTCGTTAAACCTTCTGTATGCATAAAAAATCTGTTTCTTTGAAAATTATTTCTTATCCTGTGACTTAGTGATATACCTTGTTTTTGACGGAAAATTGTCAATAAATATTGTCGACCAACAACAGCATGAATAAAGCAGGATTTTTAGTACTACCGAACTTCTTCTCCTCAATTGGAGCTCTCTAGCACTCTTTATTAAACGTAAACTTAAAGTAAATCTAGAAAACTTTACTCAAACCTTTATTTCACATGGGTTGCCTCCCATGAAGCGCTATTTTATG
Source organism: Avena insularis (assembly GCA_023614405.1). Taxonomy (NCBI): domain Eukaryota; kingdom Viridiplantae; phylum Streptophyta; class Magnoliopsida; order Poales; family Poaceae; genus Avena; species Avena insularis. Next base: position 549,664,315 of record CM042690.1, read on the forward strand.
GTCAATAGCTTGACCTCAGTGTTGCTCACTTAGGCCAGATGAGTGGAACACCCACTCCAAAATAGTTGGCCTTCAAAGTTATAGCCTCCTTTTCATCATTCTTGGCTTTCTTCTTCCTGGGGAAATGAACAACAAAAGGATCCCGCAAAGGCAATTGAAGCTTCACGTTTGCTTCATGTAGATTAATCAATGCCTTCATAGTTTAATAGTTCTTAAGAAAGGACGACCTAATATAATAGGAGCAGTAGCATCTTGAGGCATGTCAACAATAACAAAGTCAATAAGAGCAGGACAACCTTTAATGTATACTAAATTATTCTCCTTAATTCCTACAGCTTGTTTGTAGGTAGAATCCACAAGATGTATTTTTAACTCAGTAATTTCAAAAGATCCAAGATTTAACTTGTTAAAAAGACTCTTTGGAATTGTTGAGACGCTTGCACCTAGATCAAAAAGTGTAGCTATCTCATTGGTCCCAATTTTAATCTTAATAGTAGGCTCAAATATATCATCAAGTTTCACAGGTAATTTTTCAGAAATTTTCTTAAATTCTTCCTCAAGCTCACGTACCTTTATTGCTACCTGATTAATGAAGTGTTGGTACATAGCTTCCTCATTACCTTCACTTACCGGAATCTTAACGTTGATCCTTTTTACGAGATCTTCAATGGTGTAGCTTGGTGAAGGAGCATTACTATAATTAAGTTCTTCAGGATCCTCCCTTTGGATTCTCATCATCTTGAGGTCTTCAACATGATTGGGCTCAGTTTTACCTGCAAATTTAGCGAGAATGAGAGTTTGACTCTCGGTTATCTTACCTAGCTATGACTCAACGATCCTCGTTCTTTCTTGGAGGGCCTGCAAATCATTTCTCAAACTTACAACTTGGTTAGATAATTTACCAAGCATAGCATCATGGTTCTCTATTATTTTAACAAGAACATTGTTTTGTTCATTTTGTGAGTCTATAAAAGACTTAAGTGTTTCTTGGAGACTACCATTACTAGTTTATTATTATTAGAGTTACTTGTAGGATTAGAATAGTGTTTCTGAAAATTAGGATTTGTTGGGGGGATACCGCCGGGTAGGGTCACGCCGGGGTATAAAGGCCGAGTTAGCCGAGGTACGGCAAGGTCAAAGCGAATGTTGGCCGAGTTACCTCAAGGCATACCGAATCTCGGGGTAACCCGGACCAGGGGGTGTCCACCTAACCGAGTCTCATCCGACTTAAGTAGTGAGCCGGATAGATAAATGTAACTTGGATGCAGGAACAGGTGTGACCGGATCGACTACGATCCGGGTCATGGCAAGCTTCTAGGAGAAGGAAGGAATCTCGCTGGTCAAAAGGAGCCCCGGTACGCACTGCATGAGCGAAGCGAACAAGGGCAGGACCACCGAGGCGTGGCCGACAGAGGTGACGACGCCCGTGTCGGCTGACGCAGGCGCCGCAGAGGCTCACGTAGCCTCTGCATGGGTGACGCGGGGGAAAAGCACCCCGGTCGGTTTGCTATTTTGGGAGGAGGCATATTCCCTGGAATATGCCTCCACTTATGCCCTAAGTGGAGACCTAGCCACCCATATATAAGGAGGGCTAGGGCCTCTGTAGAAGGGGCTGGGCTATTCTGATTGGTTTTAGGTTCTAAGGGTTGATCTCTAGTTGGTCTTGTACGGGTTAACTGTGGGTGAGAGTAAGAGAGTTCCTTCTTCCTCCTCTCGCCAATACAGCTCTAGGAGCACTTGTAACCTTGGAATTGAATCAAATACGAACCTTCTGTGTGGGGAATCACCTCACTATCCCTCCCTGGATTCCCCTAGTGCTATTAGTCCCCACCTTTAGCCTATCCATGGCATCTGCCGTGACACCACCACGACAGTTGGCGCCCACCGTGGGGCTAGCGGCGCTAGCAGGGGTGAAGATCCAGACGTGAAACCTCATCGGCACCGGCGAACGCATCGTCTTCGGGCTCGTTCAGCGCTTTGGAGCGCTGGACTTCGTCAGCGACAATGTTGGCTGCTTCGGCACGCGCCCACTTCCGCGCAACGGCCTCTTCGTCAAGCTCGGTGCACACAAGGTCTATGTTGCTGTGGACGTATCTTGCGTTCATCCACGGCACGTCGTCGAGGCAGGGGAACCACCCCTTAGCGTGGTTCACGGGGCACGTATCACTCGCTCCCTGGACCGTGCTGAGGAGATGATGACTGCGCCAGGTGCAGGCGCGAGCAAGGATCCGGCACCAGATCCGGAGGTAACAACTAAGGCACCGAGGAAAAGTAGAGGTCCTCCACTAGAGAGGCCTGAGAATGTACTGAGAGAAGCTATGGATAGCTTGGCAAACCCGGTAGCAGAAGTGGTAGATCTGGCTCAGGCACAGGCCGAGCTAGAGGAAACTAGGCAGAAAATTCTAGAGGGAGCAAAAAAGATAGCTGCGGCTCAGCAGTCATTGAACATGATGCTGCGTGAGTACATAAAGGCAAATAAAGTAGATGCTGTAAAAGTAAAGGGAAGAAATCTCATGAGTGAAATGAACAAAGAGGGTGACACTAGGATTGAGGAGTCAGAGAACTGTTTGTCCGTGGGGCTACCGAAGTATAGTACCCCGGCAAAAAACCTCAGAGCAGTGGATACAACTGCGTCCAAGTTAGAGGGTCTAACGGGTGAAGCCCGTCAGAGACAGCAAGATAGGGTCAATGAGTTGGTTCGGATCGCGAACAGGCAAAATGAGGAACTGCTCAGGGCAAACCCGAAGAGAGCTGGGGCCTCCAAGATCGTTCATTCGGCGGTGGGTAACCCGGAGAAATCCACTGGAGCCACATCGTCTCCTCATGGTGGTCCTAGGAGAGAGGAGGTGGTAACCTCGGCCAGGAGAAACAAGCAGATTGTTCCGTATGACCCGACAAGGGCAGGAAAAGCAAAAGAGGTACAGAGAAATGACGATCGACGAAGTGTAAGCCGAGGTGAAGCTGGCCGAGGTAACCGTGACCAAGGCAATGCCGGTCAAGGAAACGATGTTAATGCCAATGCCGAACAGTGCAACTCGGCAGGACAACCACAGCTGTGGAATATACCAAGGCAAGAGCAAAGTGTCGGCCGGGGTATGCAACAGAGAGATGCGCCACAAGAGCGAGACCAGTATAACGATGGAGATTCGGAAATGGTGAATGCAGGATACCCAAGGCCGGACTATCATGTGATAGGGTCGAGATTGGGAAGCAGGGATCTGATGCCGGATGACGCCAGGTTGAAACTGGATTGACTATATAGGTCGGAGCAGATTGAAAGTCAAGGTCCTCCGGGTCCTGCGTGTTTTGGACCCTGGATCATGAAAGAGCCACCGGTACCTAACTTCCAGTTACCTAGAGGCACAAAGACGTATGACGGCAGCACTAAGCCGGAGGATTGGTTGATAAACTATGCTACGACTGTGAAAATTGCTATGGGCAACTTGCGATGGGCTGTGAGATACGTACCCCAGATGTTGAAGGGGCCAGCAAGGGTATGGTTGAACAATTTGCCGCCCAGAAGTATTAACTGCTGGATCGATTTTGAGGAAATGTTTATCAGCAATTTCTCAAGTACGTATCAGAGACCAAATAGGCCGCAGACCCTCGCTATGTGCAAGCAAAGACCGAATGAGACGGACCAGGAGTTTTTGACCCGGTGATGTACCATGAGAAACTCATGTGAGGGCGTGATAGAGTCACAGGCCATAGCGTGGTTTGTGCAAGGATGCAGATATGCAAGCGAGCTATGGCAAAAGTTGCAAAGGAAAATGCCAACCAATTTTGCAGAAATGATCCGGATTGTTGATTCATACGCCTTGGGTGATCCGACTCAACCTAGGCTCGTGTCGAACGAGTCGAATGAGGAGTACTACCAGAGAGATGGAGCCGGATCATCCCGAAGGAATGATTATAGAGGTAAAAGGAGAGATGACAGACCGGATCACCGGTACAGTTCGCAACAAGTTGCGGCAGTGAGTCAAGATCAGCCCGGAACAGGGAGCAATCAACGTCAGAAAACTGGAGGGCAACAATGGACACCAAGGAATGATGGCAAGAAAACTTGGATGCCAGAGCAGAAGAAATAGTGGCAAGAAAAGAAGGACCTTCTGAGGTATACTTATGAGTCGATGTTGGATCAGCCATGTAAATTTCACACGCCGAATCCGAGTAACCCAGCGGGTCATACAACGGGGCAATGTGAGTGGATGCGCAAGATAGAACAAGGTGGTTCGGGGAATGTTCAGGCTCCCCGGAATGATCAACCTCGGCAGGAGTTACCCCGGTAGCAATTGCTCTCCGGAGCAGGCACGCAATAGCTAATGTTGCCTCCCCCTCCGCCGAGGTATGATAACCATGAGAGAAGGGATGTAGTGCATCAAGTAGAAAACCAGCATCAGCCGGATCAGAGGTACCCCAGAAATGAGGGGAGAAATGAGTACATGGAGCATCATCAGAGTTACTGTGTATTTACCACTGAGGAAACAGATAAGAAGAGCTTGCAGCGCCGACATATTGAGGTCAATGCGGTAATGCCCGCAGTGACGAGGTATATGCCTTGGTCGGACCAGGAAATTACCTGGAACATCAAAGATCATCCCAAGCTTATGCCGAGTCCTGGTTCGATGCGTTAGTGCTGGATCCGACATTCATTGGGCCAAACATCAATGTGAGGTTCTCCAAGGTATTGATTGACAATGGCAGTAGCATTAACATCATGTATGCAGATACAATGCGCAAGTTGGGTATCTCGGAGAACATGCTCCAGGCTACAAGGACAACTTTCCATGGTATTGTACCAGGCATTTCTTGTGAGCCCATAGGCAAAGTCCAGGTTGACGTGTTGTTCGGCACGAGAGATAATTGCCGAACTGAGAATCTGGAGTTTGAGGTGGTGAACTTGGAAAGTGCATACCACGCGTTACTCAGAAGACCAGCATTGAACAAGTTCATGGCAAGCTGCCACATCAGTTATTTGAAGATGAAGTTGCCCGGGCCAAATGGAGTGATTACCATTGCTGGATATTTCCGATGTTCCATTGAGTGTGCCTCAGCCGGGTCTAACTTAGCCAAGTCACTTGTGATTGCGCAAGAGAAAAGAAAAATCCAAGAGGTGGCGGCATTAGCTCAGTCCGCGCAGCAGTATATGTCGGCGTTGAGTAACCCGCATGGTAGCGTTTCGTTCCAAGCCACAAAGGATACTAAGAAAGTGCCTGTTGATGATATGTTCCCAGAGCGCACCGTAACAATTGGTGCTGGGTTGAATGATAAATAGGAAAGCGAGCTCGTCAGCTTCCTCCGTGAGAATCGGGATATTTTTGCTTGGTCCACACAGGACTTGCAAGGTGTTCCGAGGGAGTTGGCCGAGCACTCTTTAAACGTAAGACCCGGAGCAAGGCCGGTGAAGCAACCTCTCCGCCGCTTCGCCGAGGATACGAGGAAAGTCATTGGAGATGAAATAGCTCGGTTACTAGCAGCAGGATTTATCATGGAAGTACTTTAACCGAATTGGCTATCTAATCCGGTGCTGGTGGAGAAGAAGAAAGATGATCCAAATGTGGCAGTGGTTTGGCGTATGTGTATCGATTACACGAACCTGAACAAGGCATGTCCAAAAGATCCATTTCCACAGCTGAGGATAGATCAGGTCATAGACTCAACTGCTGGATGTGAACTATTGTCATTCATTGATGCATATTCTGGTTTCCACCAGATACCTCTGAATCCGGATGATCAAATAAAGACTGCGTTTATCACCCCGTATGGGGCTTATTGCTATCGCACCATGCCGTTTGGTTTACATAATGCAGGGGCAACGTACCAAAGATGTATGCAAAAATGTTTGCACGACCAAATTGGTCAAAATGTACAAGTATACGTGGATGATGTGGTTATCAAGACCAAGGAAAGCAAAACGCTCCTTGGCGATATCAGGCAAACATTCGCGAACCTAAGAAGGTTCCGGATGAAGCTTAACCCGGAAAAATGTACCTTCAGTGTCCCGGCTGGGAAATTACTTGGATTTCTTGTTTCCAGCCGAGGTATCGAAGTTAATCCAACTAAGATCCGGGCCATTGAACGAATGGAACTGCCAAAGTGTCTTAACGATGTCCAGAAGTTCATTGGTTGCCTGGCATCGTTAAGTCGGTTTGTATGTCGGTTGGGAGAAAAGGCATTGCCTCTCTGCCAACTCCTGAAAAAGTCGGATAAGTTTGTTTGGACGCCACAGGCCGATGAAGCCTTTGCCCACTTAAAGAAGATGTTAGCCACTGCACCAGTGTTAGCCTCTCCACTATCAAAGGAGCCAATGTTGCTCTACATAGCCACAACCAACCGAGTTGTAAGTGCAGTGATTGTGGTAGAGCGCGACGAAGAGGGTAAGTCGGTGCAAAGGCCAGTGTATTACTTGAGCGAGGTGTTATCTGCCTCAAAGCAGAACTACCCACACTATCAAAAGGTGGCATATGGTGTCTATATGGCAGCTAAGAAGTTAAAGCATTACTTTGAGGAGCATCCCATCAAAGTAATATGTGAAGCTCCCATATCCGAGATAATGAGTAACAAAGATGCAAGTGGCAGAATTGCAAAATGGGCCATTGAACTAGCTCCTTATGCGCCACAATATGACAGAAGAGAAGCAATCAAGTCTCAAGCTGTGGCGGACTTTTTTGTGGACTGGGCCGAGGTACAATACGAACCACCGCCACCAGATCCGAACTATTGGAGGATGCATTTTGACGGGTCAAAGACAAAAACCGGGCTAGGCGCCGGAGTCGTTCTTACCTCGCCAAAGAAGGACCAGCTGAAATACGTGCTGCAGATCCATTTCGCGGCATCGAACAATGTCGCTGAATATGAAGCACTTGTGCATGGACTCAAAGTGGCAAAAGATTTTGGGATACGTCGGATACTATGCTTTGGCGACTCGGATTTGGTAATACAGCAAGTGTCGGGATTGTGGGACGCCCTTGATCCAAACATGGCTCTGTACATATTTCATGTGCAGAAGATATCTGGTTACTTTGAGGGATGTGAATTTCACCATGTACCTCGGGTGGAAAATGAGGCTGCCGACATGCTGTCAAAGCTCGGATCAACCCGACAAGCAATTCCACCGGGTGTAGCATTGGAACGCCTCAGAAAACCATCTATCAGGCCGTCCCCAGGAACCGACTCAATCTATGTCCCGGAAGATACAGAATCCGAAGCTGTGCCCATGGACATTGACATGGGAGGTGGTGCACGAAACCCGGGGACTGCATCAGAAAACCCGGGATCGCCTCGGCGAACCGGGGATCGCCTCAGACCCGGGACTGCTCAGCGTGATCCGGTTGAAGTTATGCCAGTGGATCATATGGAAATTGATGAGGATGTGTTCCCTATGCGAGCAATACCAGCTTGGGCACTGCCTATATTTCAATTCCTGAAAGATGGAACGTTACCCACTGAGGAGGTGTTATCCAGGCAAACTTAGAGGAGATCAAAGGCATACACAATCATCAATTCCGAGCTATACAAACAGAGTGTGACCAATGTCCTCCAGTGATGCGTTGACCCAGAAGAAGGGCTTGACATCCTTCGAGATATACATCAAGGGCAGTGCGGTCATCATGCCTCGTCCCGAGCCTTGGCAAAAGCGTTCCGGCATGGATTCTACTGGCCAAGTGCCTTAGAACAAGCAGAAGATCTGGTGATAAAATGCAATGGTTGCCAGAGGTACGCTACCAAGACACATATGCCTATGTCGGAACTCAAAACCATACCAATCACGTGGCCATTTGCCGTATGGTGTTTGGATATGGTTGGCCCGTTCAAACCAGCAAGGGGGAATATGACTCACATTTTGGTCATGGTGGATAAGTTTACAAAATGGATTAAAGTGAAGCCTATAAAAAATGTGATGGAGCTATGGCCGTAACATTTCTCAAAGAAATTATATTGAGATACAGTTATCCTCACAGTATCATAACTGATAATGGCACAAATTTTGATGAAGGAGCATTCGCGCGATTCTGCCGGGATAAGAAGATCCGGCTGGACGTTGCCTCGGTAGCCCACCCTGCATCGAACGGACAAGTGGAAAGATCCAACGGATTAGTGTTATACGGGATAAAACCCCGGCTCATTGAGCCACTGCAAAGATTAGCGGGGTGCTGGATAGAAGAACTACCAGCGGTACTATGGAGTTTAAGAACAACTCCGAATCGATCAACAGGCTATACGCCATTTTTTCTGGTATATGGGGCAGAAGCTGTATTACCAGCCGACATAGAGCATGATTCGCCTAGGGTCACCCAATATACAGAAGCCGAAGTGCAAGAAGCCCGGCAAAATGATGTTGATCTGTTGGAAGAAGCGAGAGAATTGGCATTGTCCAGATCCGCCATATATCAGCACCCGACGCTATCATAGCCAGAAAGTAAGCCCCCGAGTCTTTCGGGAAGGCGATCTTGTGCTCCGGTTGGTACAACATACTGCTGGCATGCATAAGTTATCCCTCCCTTGGGAAGGGCCATTCATTGTGAGCAAAGCATTGCACAATGATTCTTATTATCTTATTGATGCAAAGCCACAGGAAAAGAACAAGGCGGACAGGTCCGGCGAGGAATCTAAGCGTCCATGGAATGTAGCTCTACTTCATCCTTTCTACACCTAGCAGAGAAGTGTATGTATTCGAGTCTTCTCATATGTCGGTATGTATGCCGGCAATGAGCCTATCAATGAAATGTTGGCACCTCGAGCAGTAACTCGGGGACTGCCTTAATAATATTTCTTGTCTTTCATTATTTATACGTCAGCTGGAGTAAGTTGTTCTACTTAACTTGGATTAGTAGTGTGTGAGCATCAAAAACCCAACTCTTCGACTTGCTGCTGTCCAACAAGAATTGGCTTCATGGCAAGCAAGAGAACAAGTTTGGAATTGCGTAGCACATGAAAAACGACTAAGAAAAGGAACTTAATCAAGCCGATGTTTGTTTTTCAGACTAACCTTGTATTTACTTTCAAATTATTATGCTGAATTATTTTGAGCTAAGCCTAAAGTTTCCAAGTATTGTTAAAACAGTTTTTGAAGCTCGGATTCGTAAGTCGTAAAACCGAATCAAGGTACACTACGCCCATAGCCAGAAGATTGGACGAACAAGAAAATGAAACTCGGGGACTACGCCCAAGTTAATCCGGCGTAAAAACTTAGTAGCAAAATATCACATGTGTACTGAATACAATTCCACCTGGCATACCGGGGATATGATAAGTTTTCAAGTGTTTTCACTCAAGGAGCAGCAGGAGGAGGAAGTTCGGCGTCATCTTCGCCGTCTTCGATATTTGAGGCATCGTCCTCTCCATCCTCGTCCAAGCCATCTTCAACATTCTCAACCTCTTCGACACCAGCGGCTTCCAGGAAGCTCGGTCCCTCAGTCCATTCATGAATGGGAGCATATTCGATAAGGCTATGGGCGCAAGCCTGGCGCCGAGCTACCCACTCCGGGTCTTTGGTCCATTTGGATCCGGTGCGCAGATGCGTCAGGAGGTTGAGGTCGATCTTCTCATACCACGTGAGTATGTGGTGAAGAACGGTCTCAGCTGCGGCACGTCCAGCGGACTCCCTCCAAAGGTCGAGCTGGGTCTCGATTTCTGTCAGCTTTTCAGCGAGAATTGTGATTCTCTCCGGAGTGTCTTCGCCAGGCCAAAACGTGTTGAAGATTCGGACTGCAACGTCAAGGAGATCCTTGCCGTAGTTCTTGATGATTTCCATGCGAGATGACAGGCTAACCAACAGGTCCTCCATGTCATAGGGAATGTCTTCACCGTCAGGAGCGACGGGAGTACCCCTATCTCGGCGAAAATTGGCAACGGCGGCGCTCGCAATGGGAGTACCCTCTGGAATTTGCCTAAAAACGGGACAAGAGAAGCGAGTAATGAAAAGACATGTGAGGTAACCCGGAGAAATATGCCGGATAAGGAAAAGGAACTTACGTAAAATGTGGCTGTGGATCCGGGTCAATTCATTGGTACAATCATCGCGTCTTTTGCGGAGCTACACCAGTTCAGCGTTCGCTGACTCAAGCTTGATGTCAGCCTCCTTGAGAAGTTCTCGATCCTTGGCAATTTGGAGATTGAGGCGCTCGTGCTCTTCGGTGTAGTCCTAGCCAGCCTTTTCAAGCTCGGTTTGGTGTTGTGCTTTCATCTTCTTCATTTCTGCCTTTAACTTGGCAATCTCATCATCCTTGGTTCGAAGGAGGGCAAGCTCATCGTCTTTCTTCTTGAGCTCGGCCTGATGCTGCCCTGCTTGTTCGAGAAAATGCAGCAGCATATCAGGCACGGGCACACTATCTTCTAGCGATACTGAAATAGTTTGTTAACCCGGCAAAGCCGAGGTATGAATGTTCGCCGAGCCAAGGAGAAAAGGAGATAGAAAGCAAAGCAAGGTCAGACAAACGTAGCTTACCCTTAATCTGATCCAGATTCTTCCTCATAAGCTTGTTCTCAGCCTCCACCCTAGCTGCGAAAACCGAATGACGGATCAGTTCGGCAGAAAAAGATGAAGGAAAATAGAAAAATGTGAAGAAGAGAACTTACCCCTTTTCTCGTGTTCAGCGAGATGTGCATTGTGCTTTCCGAGCAGCATTTTGTGAGTGTCTAGGAGACGCTAGAACTCGGCGTTCCGGCGGTTGGTGGTCACCTGAAAAGAGTACATAAATTTAGCTTAAGCCTTGTGCATATTCGAAGTGTACAGGATCCGGGCCAAGTGGAACTTAACCCGGCTCTAGGTGTGTGAATATTCGAAGTGTACAAGATCCGGGCCAAGTGGAACTTAACCCGGCTCTAGGTGTGTGCATATTCGAAGTGTACAAGATCCGGGCCAAGTGGAACTTAACCCGGCTCTAGGTGTGTGCATATTCGAAGTGTACAAGATCCGGGCCAAGTGGAACTTAACCCGGCTCTAGGTGTGTGCATATTCGAAGTGTACAAGATCCGGGCCAAGTGGAACTTAACATGACTCTAGGTGTGTGCATATTCGAAGTGTACAAGATCCGGGCCAAGTGGAACTTAACCCGGCTCTAGGTGTGTGCATATTCGAAGTGTACAAGATCCGGGCCAAGTGGAACTTAACCTGGCTCTAGGTGTGTGCATATTCGAAGTGTACAAGATCTGGGCCAAGTGGAACTTAACCCGGCTCTAGGTGTGTGCATATTCGAAGTGTGCAAGATCCGGGCCAAGTGGAACTTAACCCGGCTCTAGGTGTGTGCATATTCGAAGTGTGCAAGATCCGGGCCAAGTGGAACTTAACCCGGCTCTAGGTGTGTGCATATTTGAAGTTGTCAAGGAGCTATGTTAGTTTTCTAAGGAGCATTCGTCCGAGTAACAAGTTACTCCCCCGGAGGCTCGGGGACTAATGGTTATATCACCAATATTTACAGCATGTTAAGGAAAAGGTGAAGTAACGTACCTCCATCATCTGACCCACGAGGTTAATCGCCTTAGCGGCTGTGTTCATCTGAGCAGAGAACTCGGCGGGACCAAACTTCTCTAGGAGATCGTCGTTGTAGATGAACTCCGCCTTGTTCCAGTTGTTCATAAACTCAATCAAGGTCGGAGGATATCGCTCACTGCTGAGCATGTGGGGCGCCACCAAGCCCTTGGCATGCGCTTCCCTCCTCTCAACCTGAGCAAGGGCCGGGCTGGTGTGCAGAACAAGTTGCTATGCGTTAGCTGGCTCGGCAGGGGCGTCCTTCGGTGTTGGAGGTTTCTTGGCAAGCATGGACGCGAGGGTGCGCTGTCCAGACTCGACGGACGCTGCCCTGGTGGCGTCAGGGGCTTTCTTGCCTTTGAGCTGCTGAGAGGAGGAAGTGGTTGCAGCAGATTTTCCCTTAGGAGCTGCCTGGGTACTTCCTCGCCGAGACTAAGAAGACTCGGACGAGGTGGAGGAGCTTGGCGCTGGTGCTCTTGTTGTTGGAATTGGTGCTGCTGCTGATGTTCTTGCTGCCAGAGTTGGTGCTGGTGCTGGAGTGGTTGCTAGTGCTGGTGTTGGAGCTAGTGCTGGTGCTGAGGTAGTCTCGGTAGTTGCTGGTTGCGGTGAAGCCGAAGTTGTGGATGCCGCTGCCTCGGCTGGGCCGGTCTCCCCCGCTCCAAGGTTACCCCCTCTTGACGAGGTGGAATAGAACCCGGAGCAGCGCAGAACCCTCTGGAATAGGGCTCAGCGGGCGTGACTCGTCGTCATGAGGGGGAGAAGGGCTAAGTCGGAGCGGCAAAGAGATGCTAGAACCACTCTGGGGGACCTCCACCGCAGCACTGCCGAATCAAATAATGTCGAAAGAGAAACTAAAACAATGCAAGGAAGAATAAGTTGCAGAGGGAAAAGAGGCTTACGCATCCGAGGTCAGGGGCTCCTTGGGTTTCCAAGCCCTTCATGCTGGGGCCTTGCCTACTGGCTTAGAGGAGGTTTTGTCTCCGGACTTCTTTCACCTTTTTGCGGGCTGAGAAGGTCCGGAGGAGGAACTTGATGCAGCTCCACGCCTCTTCTTCGGTGCTACCGGAACAGGTTCACCTGTAGCAAGGGGAGGGTCCTCGTGGATCTGCCCACCGGGGTTAGCTGATGCCGGAAAAGCATAAGAAAGGGGGACAGTGTCAACAACTTCCATCACCTCGATATCCGAGTCATCTTCATCATCGGGCCAATCTCTAATAGAAGAGAGTTTACCCGTGGGTCGCTTAGAACATCTCCTGGTCCGGTTCTTCCTCGTCCGAGCTTTCCCGGTCAGGCGCACATTTGAGGGTGGGATCGGTACCATCCTCGATAGTTTGCTGAAGGAATTGCTAAGGGAGAAAAAAGACAACTGAGTTAAAAGTACAACGACAACCGACATAAGATTTAATTCAGAGAATGTTGGTGGCACGAAACTTACCACGGGAGGAAGCCTATCCCGGCAATAATGCTCAATTCCCCACGTCCACTCAGAGGAGAAGTCCTTGTGGGTGGTGAAGAGGGCCTTGACCCGGCGATAAATTTCTGGGTTGCTAAGCTCGAAGGACGAGGTCTGGTTGGGGTCGCGACCCCAGCTCATGTGGCACACCTTGTGACTGCGCTTCTGGAGAGGGGAGATCCGGTTGCGAACGAATGTGATCATGGTGTCCTCGTTGCGCAACCCGAGCTCCTTCAGCTCCTTGAACCTTTTATTGACCTGGTTGGCCAAGACTATGGGCTTCTTGGGGACAACGTCCCATAACTCTGGGTTAGGAGGACCCGGAGCATAGGGGTGAAGCCGGATCAAATCTTCAGTGCCTTCATTCTGAACATAGAAGAAGGTCCGGGCCCATCCTTTGCAGGAATCTAGCCCGATAACCCGGGGAAAGACAGAGACCTCCGGGGTGAGATGGACGCAGCTCCGAATTGAGTGAGCTGCTTGTCCTCCGGATCAAGTTGAATGTTCGGAATGACATTACGACAAAGACCGAAAAACCGGATCCATAGCTCCTTCGTGGGCCATAGTCCGGCATAGCCTTCGATCGTGGAGGCGAAAGCGGAAAGAGAAGTAATTGTGTTGGCAGGAAGGTGGTGCGGCTGGAGTTCATAGGTATTCAACCAATCGTGGAAAAAGTCGCTAACTGGTAAACCGAACCCCCGCTGGAAGTGTGACAAGAACACCACAAACTCACCCGGATTGGGTGAGGGGGCGAGTTCGGCAGAGGCAAGGCGCGCAGTGACTCCGGCGGGGATGCGCCTGGTGCGGTAGAGCCAGTCCAGGTCGTCCTGGCAGACCTAGGAGCCAACCCACACACCGCGGTCCGCCGTCGCGGTGTCCTCCTCCATCTCCTGCTCAGCAACGACGAGCTCCTCTTCTGTCATCTCCAGTTCGTTGCCCTCACTGTCGTTAGCAGCGGTGGGGGGCAGCAGCCTAGATTGACAGCGACCCGTGGTGGAGGAGGTGCGCAGCGGCGACAGCGAAGCAGAGGCGTGGGGAAGCAGTGCGGTGGCGACGCTGCTACCTAGAAGCAGTGGCGGCGGCGCTGTCGCGGGGAATATGATGAAGAAGAAGAGCTAGAGGCAGAGGGGCGCGGAAGAGGGAAAAGACCTAAGGGGTGCGCCCCTCCCCTATTTAACCACTCCCTCGAGGGGGAAGTGGGATCATGTCATGCGGGTACGCCACACTGTGTGGCCGTGTATAGCCCGCATCGACCAATCAGCAGCGAGCCACATGGAAGGCCACAGGGTGTAGCTGATCCCATGACATGACGCATTGATGCGGTTAACGAGGAGGCAGGCATGACGTGACCCGCGCGCAGTGATAAAATGAGGCAACCTGATGATTAGCCTCCATGTGGGTTAGCATACAAGAGAAGGAAAGAAGACCCGGATGAGACCACGGTAACCCGACCAGCAAGTGAAAACTTGGAACGTGCCAAGGGAAAGTAAACCCATGGGATCCGAGATAAGGTGGTAACCCGGCCAGCGAGAGAAAACTTGGAATGTGCCAAGGGAAAGTAAATCCAAAGAATCCGAGATAAGGAGGAAACTCGGAGAAGGAGCACAAATCTCGGTGGAATTGAACCTGCTGTGGCCTTAGCGCCTAAGGCAACTAAGACCGCACCAGCTTCAGGGACTAATGTTGGGGGGATACCCCCGGGTAGGGTCATGCTAGGGTATAAAGGCCGAGTTAGCCGAGGTACGGTAAGGTCAAAGCGAATGCTGGTCGAGTTACCTCAAGGCAGACTAAATCTCGGGGTAACCCGGACCAGGGGGTGTCCACCTAACTGAGTCTCATCCGACTTAAGTAGTGAGCCGGATAAATAAGTCTAGCTTGGATGCAGGAATAGGTGTGACCAGATCGACTACGATCTGGGTCATGGCAAGCTTCTAGGAGAAGGAAGGAATCTCGCTGGTCAAAAGGAGCCCCGGTACGCACTGCATGAGCGAAGCGAACAAGGGCAGGACCACCAAGGCATGGCCGACAGAGGTGACGACGCCCGTGTCGGCTGACGCAGGCGCCGCAGAGGCTCACGTAGCCTCTGCATGGGTGACGCGGGGGAAAAGCACCCCGGTCGGTTTGCTATTTTGGGAGGAGGCATATTCCCTGGAATATGCCTCCACGTATGCCCTAAGTGGAGACCTAGCCACGCCTATATAAGGAGGGCTAGGGCCTCTGTAGAAGGGGCTGGGCTATTCTGATTGGTTTTAGGTTCTAAGGGTTGATATCTAGTTGTTCTTGTACGGGTTAACTATGGGTGAGAGTAAGAGAGTTCCTTCTTCCTCCTCTCGCCAATACAGCTCTAGGAGCACTTGTAACCTTGGAATTGAATCAAATACGAACCTTCTATGTGGGGAATCACCTCACTATCCCTCCCTAGATTCCCCTAGTGCTATTAGTCCCCACCTTTAGCCTATCCATGGCATCTGCCGTGACACCACCACGACAGGATTATAATTCTTCTTCCAAGCAGGGTTATAATCATTACGAGCTATGAAGTCTATTTCTTCAATATTTGTTTTAGGTATAGCTCTTACTTGGGTTTCCTTACCTTTTACGGCTAATATGAGATCATCCAACTTAGCATTGAGTTCTTTATTTTCTTGTGGTGAGACGGAGTTTACCTTCTTTGTGTTTGATCTTTCCACAAGCCATCGGGCATCGTTGTCTTGCATATTGTCTAGTAGCTGCTTTGCTTCAGTAATATGTTTACCCATGAATGTTCCTCCAGCTGTAGTATGAAGCATAGACTTAGACACAGGGTTGAGAGCATTATAAAATAGATGGAGAATTAACTAGTCTTCCATCCCATGACTAGGACAGTTTCTCATGCATTCTTTCATCCTCTCCCATGCAAGCGCTAGTGACTCATGCTCTTCCTGTCTAAAACCAAAGTAGGTACTGACCAAATTCCAACTCTCATAATTCATAAAACTTAACATCTATCAAATCCATGGAGCCCAGTATTTATTGAGCTCTCAGGGATTTATTATGAATTAAACACTTTTGTGTATGATTAACTCAATAATAAAATCACTACAGTAGTTTTGTAAATCCAAAAAGGTTGATTGCAATTTCTGTAGAAAGGTATTATAAATACCTACCATTTTTCCTTGGAATCACATCAAGAGATTATGTATAATAATCCTGGTGAAAAAGACAAAAACCATGCAAAACTGACTTTGGGATTTTTTCCAAGGGCATTCTGGTAATTATTTTGAGGTGCTTCCAACTCTTAAAAAACATAAACTCAAATATATATGACATACTCTAAGCACAAATTTATTTGGACTACAGATCTTTTATGGTGAATTTTTCACCTAAACTAGAGGTTATTTCACCTGAAAAATCATAACTAAATATAGAAAATTGATAAAATCATGAAACCACTTTTGTTTGCCTTGTATTTTCAATACCTATCATATGGTATCCTTTTTGTACATTGATATCTTATAGACCCAAGCCTTAGTTCCAAACCCCTCTATTAAGTGGTTTTTGGCAAACAAATCCTAAAGGAAATTCCACAAAGGCAATTTAAGTAACTCCAGTTGCTACCATCTCAATCTATCAAAACCTACTGAAGTGAATAATGTGTGGTATGTTGTTTGCTATATGGTATTGGTGATTGTATGCCTTGTGTTGATTGTGCCCTTTGTTTGCTTGCATGTGATCCATAACGATGATAGATGCGATTATATCGGAGACCACAAGAAGATGGTTATTATTAATGGTTATAATGGTATTCTAAGAAGAAGTCTAGGGTCATATTTCCAAATTGCTGATCGCAGGAAAGCCACCTTCTTTCTCATAAGCCTTGTCCTACTGTTTTACGTATGCATGTTTTATCTACTGTTTTATGGAAATTGCACTGTTTTACTATATGATGTTGTATATCTAGTAGTGGCTTGGCTCCTCCAAACCATTACTCATTGGTACTACTAACTACAACCCTCTCAATGATACCTACTTGTCCCTAGTATGGTAGATGGTGTAATACACCATACCCTTTGGAGACCCCGATTTAGCTGAAGCAAAGCTATTGTCAACACCCGGATTTTTAATCCCAGATGCCTGTTATGCCATACATCGCAATCCCAAGATTACTATTTTTGCGAGACATAACAGATTGGATATCATAGTACATCATCCATTACAAACCATAATAATGTCTTACATGAATAAAGGATCTCATGATCCAGTCTTAATACAAACAAGCAACAGAATAATAAGCATAGCGGTGGGCTCCATCTTCAGTGTCACAGGCAATGCTGACGATGGGAGATGATCCTAGTTGTCGTAGCCGTCCTGCTGTCCATCTTCCTGTTAGTCCTACTCATAGTCTGGCCACGGGAATAGCCAGGGACAAAGCCATGAGTACTCTTTAAGTATTTGCAAACTATCACTAACAAGTAAGGTAGTTCTAGTAGGAATGCTAAGCTCTAAGTTTCTTTGCAAAAGCTAAATTTAACCTAAGCTGAGTTCAGAAGTAAAGAAAGTTAACTAATTTTCTAAATCACATAAGTTGGGAACTTAGTTTTCATAGTCACAACCATGTTATGGTCAAGTCAAAGTCACAATTCATTTCACAAGTCGTTTTGAAAACATTTGACAATGGAACAATATGGCCACTCCAACTGTTCGTGACCACGGACACGGATATTCGAATAGTTTGACACTCTGCAGAGGTGGTACACTTTCACCACAAAATTCGATACATCCGTCAGGGATAACCCTGAATTATCATACTTAGTATGCGGATAATCAATCATAACCTTTCCTTTACACACTCTAGTATAAGCACCTCTCCTATGAGCTTGGCCTCCCAGCCATGGCCATCTTCCATCCTGGGCACTCCATAGGTGGACATCATCAAGAGGTAGTCTCAGCTCAAACCTCTTCCACGAGGGAACCCATACTAATGCATATAAACTTCCGGCTAAGCCTTACCCAATTCAGGTATTGTGGTTGTACGGTAAAATTGGAATGGTATCACATCCGAACCCAACCATCAGTTTTTATAAAGGGCTAAGGCTCATGCCTCAACATTTTCATCATCATAAACCATTTGTGTTTCTCAACACATGTCAAAACATCTCAATAGAATGAAGCATCATTCCAAGGTTTTCATAATCATTTTCACCAAGTATTCCCATCTAAAGTGATCAAGTTTTATGCTTAGCACTAGCCACTAAGGTTAAGAGTGTTAACTAATGAGGAGTTCTAATCTCAATCTCATGCCATAAAATGACATCTAGTATATGCCTAGTTTTATACTCTTTATGCTATCTGTACTACTTTCCAAAATCTCACAAAGCATTACTAAAAGTAAAGAAACTTTGGTAAAGTAAAAGAATAAAGCTTGCAAGTAAAACTTGGGATGGGTATAAATCAAAATGTATAACCAAGCATGCCTCATGCATCTTGCTTAAGTTAAATTGCATCTAGTGATGGCTTGCCTTGATTGGTGCAGTGATTGAAGTTTTCTTCGTCTTCTTCGGGGTAGAACTCCTCCTCCTCATAGACTTGGTCGGTACTATCGTCTATAAATGAATACAGGATACGCAATCACCAAACAATACTTAACTAAGTCTAAATAGCACACTAAGGTTCAAACTTGATGATATAGCATCATCACACTCATCACAAGATTTTAAAGAACTAGTTTCATTTATTTTATTTGAGAAAAGTAATTTCTACTCATTGAATTTAATTAAGATTTAATATTCTCCCAGGGGAATATGGGATCATGTTGACACATGTCATCACCACATATTCTATTACATGGGAATGTGATTTAAAGGGTTGGTCACATTTTATAAAGTTGAAGATTCTTATTTAATAGATTGAAAGTGACTAGAAATGCCCTAATAGCATTATTTTGGTACTAGTCCAAAGTCACTGCATGCAAACCTATATATTTTTACATATTCAGACAGATATTGTCAATATGATTTTTGAGAGTTGGAATCAACTCAAAAGCTATTATGGTTGATTTTTGAAAAATGTTTGAATGTAGAAAAGTCTCTGTCTTGTTATTTTTGCTATATGTGATCTCTAACTCCAATTGATGTAAGTCCAATAGGCTTGGATAGCTATTTTAATTATGTTTCTAACAAAATTGAATCATGCAATTTGGTTAAGTGAAACTCTCTGAATTGATTTTTGAATAAGTGGACATAATAGGATTTCCATTTTAAAGGAAAAATACTAATTTGAATCGGTGGGCTAGCTGAACGACATCGCTTGCTGCCCAGCTGTGATCAAGGCGACAGATGGTCCCACGTGCCTGGCTGTTACTACGCGAAGCGGTACCGAGCGATCTGGGCGCTACGATTAGAATCTAATCTAACGGCCGAGGCTCGTCGTCCCCGGTGAACAGCTCGCCAGCGAGAATGAAACCTAGCGGCACGATGGGGGTCTACAGGGGCTCACCTGGGCTCCAGCTAAGGTCGGCGATGGGGGCGTTCGAGCTGGTAGACGACGGCGGTTCGAGGCGTGGTCGTGTCAGCTCCTAGGGCGGATCCAATCGACGGCGCCTCTTCTCCTCTACAGGGGCGAACTCCGGTGAAATTCTGGTGGACTGAGGCTCGCCTTGCTCCGGGGAGAGTGTGGGATGGTTCTGAGAGAGAGGGGAGTGAGGTAGTGTGGAAATGGAGGCTAGGGGTGGCCTCGTTTTATATCAAGCGGAGGGCAAAGCGGCATGGTCGTGTGGACATGGCTACGGTGGCTACGGTGGCTATGGTATGGCGGCGGTCGATGTGGTGCTTCAGGGAGGTTCTCACGGGCTTGATGGTGCGGCAAGGCGTGGTCTACATCGGTCAAGAACGTGCGGTGTTCTGCACGGCAGAGGCAGTGTTCGATGCGACGCACGGTGGCTATGGGTCGAGCGGCGGCGAACGGGGATGTTTGGGCAGCTGCTGGGGTCATGGCGCAGCAGTGTGCACGGGGTGAGGTTGAGGCGCGGCGTGTGCAAGCTGGTCAGGCGCGGTGCTCTGGCGCATGCTCGGCATGGCGCAGACGCTCTGGGCGCGGCTTTGGCTGGGATGGTCCATGGCTTGGCTTCGCTCGGGGAGTGGACAGGGGGCAGCATTGTGGTCACAGCTACCTCCTAGACATCGTGGGCGAGCTCAGGGCGGTCTGCTTTGAGCGGTCCATGGTCGGCCTGGCGTGGAGGCTTCGAGCGACGGTGCACTGGTGCCAAACGGCCAAGGGGGTGCTGGTCTGCTGCTTCTCGACACCAGGGGGAACATGGGGAGTAGAATGAGGGCAAATGGTCTAGTGATTAATGCCCAAATAGTGAAGTCAGGCAGATGTTTATTCTGTGCCTACCAAGTGTTGATCTAATGGCCGAAAGAAATTTAAATTTGAATTTTTGGCTCAAATTTGGTGGGTGTGTTGGTCACAAGCTTGGGCATCTATGGTTTCTAGGGTTTGCCAAGGTGAACTGGTTTGGTTGGTTTTTGAGAAATGGTCATCTATACATGTGAACTTAATTCCATTTCCAAATGTATCTCATTTGAATTTGAAAATAGTTTCCGCAAGTTTGTAAGTGGGCTTGGGTTCACTTTTACTTGGTCTAGCAAGGGGTGAAAAGAAGTAGAAAAGTTTTTGTTGGAAATTCTCTTCTAGGAACACTCAAAGGGGCATAGTGGTTAACTTTGGTCAAAATGACCATTTGCTTTATTTATTCTTATTTGATTTTTTTCTTTGGATTTTGTTTGTAAATGGTCTAGATGATGTGGCATTCACCTTTGAACCATTTCACAACATTTAGAACAATCAAGCATGGCATTTTCAAACAATTCTACACTAATGCAACACACACATGCATTCATATTCTTTTTCTTAATAAAAGTTTTTGTTAACCCTAAATTGGGTGATTAGGAACTTGATAACCTTGATTAAAGATTTGGGGTATTACAGCTATAGGATGGGAAGACCCCGAAATTTTTTTACAAAGAGTTTTATGATCAAACCTTGGTGATGACCTACCAAGAGAAGTTTGAGAAAGAAAAATGTTTTCGTTTTACAAAGATGCTGAAGGAAAGAGGAGGTAAAATGTTTACAAAAACGCACCCGGTTCTTTGCAGCTTTAGCTATAACAACTTAATTCGTGCAACCACATTACTCTGGAATGGGACAGGGATGGACTTGATGTTTCTTTACTCTGGTATAAGCTGCCTACAACTACTACAAGGGATTTAAAATCCTAGAGGGCCAGCCTTCTCCTGTAAAGGTCCATGTGAGACATTGACCTAGAGAAGGAACGAAGGGTCTACGGGCCTCCACGCGTTACTATGAGCCCCTCATTGAAAGCGCACACTCTGTGCAATGCAAAAAGCGCTCTGGTTGGTTTGGGAACTATATAGGGCGTCCCGATGTTGAGGGGAACAACACTCATAGGGTAGGCACTTATATTGGAGTGAGCATCTGAAGAGTCTTGATCGGTTACTCGACCCACGATCGGTGTAGATCAGGGTAGGGTACCCGGATGGTGTGGGTAAAGTGTACAACCTCTGCAGAGTGTACTTCTATTTGAATAGCCGTGTCCGCGGTTATGGACGGGTTGGACAAACTACTGTAGAGTGGTGCTGGTTTTGATTTCAAAAAGTATTTCGGAAAAGCAATGGCTTTGGAAATGTTTTGACCATGGGATGGTCAGAAGGAATACATGTTTTGACCATGGGATGGTCAGAAAGGAAGGAAAGGAGTTTGGTCATGGGATGACCGGAAGGAGGAACAAATGGGTGACCCAATCCTAATGTTTTCCAAAACTTTTCAAAAAGGTTTCCAAAATGTTTGCAAAGGTTTTCAACAAAGATATGCAGATGCTATATCTACAAGAGAAACTAATTGAGAAAAGAACCTCTCTTGGAGCCCTCCTACTACCACAGCCATATTGCATATCCATTGTTATTATTATTCTCTTAAGGTGGTTTGCGAGTACATTCAAAGTACTCACTGGCATTGTCCCTGGCTATTAACTTGGTCAGATGTCAAGAAGATGATGGAGTTGACGTCTATGCGAGCTAGGACGTTCTCCCAGTCAGTTGCCTGTAGGTTATGGCATGGCTCGGGCTCTGCACTTGATGAAGTTCTGCTGATGAATATTGATGTAGCCATAATGGCATGTAAGGTATGACAGTTATCCGCTTAAGTATTGGATGTTTATTTTGATACTTGTCGGTTATGTGCCACGACTAACTGATCATGGGATCGTGGTGTATGCATAACATGGATTCTCAGAGGATTAATCCGGGGGGCCCACAGACTTGGTATCATATCCATCCTGACTATAGGAGAACCTTAGTTAGCATGGTCATTAGATAGGAAAACTATTTTGGAAACACTGACTTTTGAAAACTAATTCCTCAAAACATTTCGAAATATTCTACTTCTTATCTCATTCTAGTTTAAAGGATTTTGAAACATGGTTTCCTCTATCCCTCGTCCAAATTTCAAACCTACGGATTTCAAATAACTAGGACCTAGAACCCGGTGAAGACATCGAGGACGAGATGAAGAGAAGCAACTACCAGCAAACACAAGGAGATTACAAGATCGCCCTACCAGCGGAATCCTCCTAATCAGAAGAAATCAAGTACTACACTATCGAGAAGCGTTCAATGACTCGACGAAGGCTTCATACGCAAGATAGTGAATCAGGCCTTAAGGATAATGACGTCTAGGATAACTAGTCCTAAGATAGGATTCCCTTATATCGCGAGTAGTTAACTCCTTGGTCCCCCTAGTTTGCCGTGTTTGCTTGCCTAAGTGCATCATGTGTTGCTTGATGTGTGTGTTGTCTTCCAAGGACATTACGATCCCCTCGCCATGTTTTCCTTGTATATGCGTTCTGGTTTGCCTTACCTCCGTAAAATATGACTCGAGGAGTGATAACACACCCAGTAACTCAGGAACCCCCTTGTTAGTTGTCGCTAACCAGAATCATACAAACCTTGGGAGATATGAGAGGAAACGCATCGCCAGAAACCCAAGTTCGACGTCGTCAAGTTGGAACAACTCAATGACTCCTCCTCAGCAGGATGGCCCACTTCATCACACTCAAATCTCAGGACGTGTCGACAAAACAGCCCTCCAGTACTCATCTGCCAGCTATAACAAGAACCTAGTTGAAGCTGGAAGTCTACCACCAAAGGATCCACATCATCCACAAGAAGCCACAGAACGGGATAACAAAGACAAGAAGTGAAGATCTGACTCTACTGACCTTCAGTATATTAGAGGTTCTGATCGCCTCAGGAGACTAACTATTTAGTCGACCCCACCCAAATCAACAGGAAGTTCCTCGCCAGAAGGCCAGAATACTCCAAAATCATGAAGACAAGGATGCATCAAGACACCGAGTCTACTTTGCCATCAAGCGGAAGCAACGTCAATAGTTCGAGTAAGTATAACCTCTCCGAAGATGGATGCCTCTAACCTAACTGAAGGCTAATAATAAGTGTCGTTAACCACTAACCTACCCAGAGTTAACTACTAAGACTTTGTTAGGAAACCACCCCGACCTGGTTCACGCAATAGAACATCTCTCAGAGATCTCAACCCAAGACCCAAGGAGATACATACTTCTTCGGCATCACGCCAACCCTTCAAGACATAAGATCTGCACCACTCTCGAAGGACCCTAGTGAAGCTCTAAGGTGGAAAGACTGCGTCTTTCCTACTCAAATCCCGAAGATTGTCTACCGGAAAAGATCTCTAGATCCGACGCCCCTTTTCGCCAAACAGCAACTCACGAGTCATTAGAGGAGAAACTAACTAAAGATTCTATGAAGCCCTCGGCTAGTTCAGCTGAAGACCATCCTAAGGGACCGCAGATTTGCTAACCCCGTTAGTTCTAAACAGTTTGGACGACCTGCTAATTCAACTACTCTGATAGGCTAAGTACGAATAAAAGTAGTGCATAAGCCTCATAACACCTAGTTTGCGGATGTCATCGGAAGGTTTCAACTCCGAGCAGAAGATTGCGATATCCACCTAACATCATCTGTCGACTCCAAGAAGAAAGGACTGCATTAACTCTGAGCCACCCTAGTTTAACCCTAAGGGGGAAAGACTATGTCTTTCCTACAAAATAGCGTAACCCTCCGCCCGAAGCAGCCTTAGGAGTTAAACCCAAAATCGTGAACTAGGATACGATAATCCCTTAAGAGAAACACTGTAAATCCTTACAGAAGGAAGATCACCCCTCACAATCCTGATTGAAGCCTGCTCAATTATCGTGCATCCAAGACGATTGAAGTTCAACCTCACCATCGTAGTGACCTTGTTCAAATACAAAGCTGACAAGTTACTACGCGAGAAACACATAGCACTAACTCCAACACAAAATCCCATAACCTTACTCTCCTGAATCTCGGGACGAGATTCTTTTAAGGGGGAAAGGTCTATAACATCCCAATTTCAGCAACCCTGATTAATTGCCCAGAATGCAAAAATCAGGGGGAACAAAAACTTTTTCCTGCTTTATGATGCACTGTTTGCTTATTGTTGTATGTGCTTATGCTTCTGATTATATAGCGTATGATATAATACTTACCTCAACATCAATTGTCAAAAGCTATTTAACAGAACTATCCTGGCTCATTTTACATATTCTCAAATGTTCTGGCATTTCAAAACATGAGCCAAGATGCTTATGTAACCAAAAATATTTTAGTAGCTTCTATTGACAAAACTATGGAGAGCTATAATCTCCTTATGTTTTCAAGACAGAACCTTCAAAATACGTTTACCTCTAGGTTTCTCTAAAACTGTTTATAAAACTTTTGAACTCTACCCTTGGTAGATGTACCAAGGACATTACCTTGTTCAAACTCCAACCTCTTCAAAATACCCATCCTTACCTCAAGATAAGCTTGATGGTAACCCTAGTAGTAGTAGATTTGCTTATAAGATGAGTTGCCTTGATCTGTTAAGATGCATTTTCTTGATCTGCTGTCTAACTTGTTTGCTTAGGAACTAAAGTGAGCTACTCTAGGAGCTCACCCTCTAGGATCAAGATACTTTAAGATCACCAAACCCTAAGAAATAATACAAGATGGATCTGATCTCTAGCCACTAGGTGATCATCTAAAACCCTTAACCAAATAAATTCTGAAGTGATCCATTCTAGAAGTTTCCAAATCAATAAAGACCAATATCAAGCATGTATCTATTATACTCAATATACACTTCAACATCATCCACTTGATGATGCTTTGGTACCTTGAAACCCATCGAAAACATCCCCACTCTCATTCTAGTCAAAAAACCTAAATCTGCTAAATTTGACTAAGTGTGGAAACTATTTCAACATCACTTCTTCGAATGTCCCTCTTTCTCAGCCCTTGTGAAATTTTGGTAATTAACTTGAAGCATCTTGTATACCATCATAAGGACTACCAAGGCCCACTCTTGACTTTGGCTAGGTCATCTTTTAACCCCCTTGTTCTTGATAGTTTTGCAGGCAAGAAAATAACAATTCCTGCAAATCTTATCAACTAGCCTACTTTGGAAGAAGATCACATCTCCATCCTACCTTATTTGTACCAACTCCTTTCATGGTTGTGTTGTACTAATAAAGGTATATCATTTACTACTTCACTTGTTCCAGTTGGATCCTTGTGCTTCTAAAACCCACATGGTTTAGAAGGCTATTTGGTAATCTGCCTTGGCAGGCTTATTTTATTGAAAGTTTGGAATCAATCCTTAGAGAGATCAAGCATGATAAATATCAAACCTATAAACTATGGTGATCACTTGGTCTATCCATCCATATATTCCATTACCCAAGGGGAGCTCTGAGCTCCAAAATCCAACAATGATTTGAAGTGATAAAATTAATGATGCTTAAGATCATCTTTTCCTTTGATTCCACCCAAATCAAGTCAAACTCCCAAAACCCAAGGTATCACATGGTGGATATATATGGTGGACATCATATACCATGGATAGATAAATTTATAAAATATTATCCATAATTATCATGACCCAAAATCTATTTAATGCCTTTAAGGGGCAAATACTCCAAATCTCCTTCTATGAAAGAAAGATTGTTTTTCTCCAAAACACTTGCCTAAATTTAAGCACATCTGAGGCATATATATCATGCCCTATCTTCCCACTTAAAAAATAAATATTTTTGGAGAATTTCCCTATTTCTTTTTGCCCATTTTCCTAAATGGCAGAAACAGAATAATAACTGTTTTAAATACTTTTAATCCCCAATAAATCATGGGAAAATTCCTCAAAGTGTGGATTAATAATTGGGACCTTCCCAAAACAAAATCTCACCTTGTCTAGTTCAAATATTCCAAAACAAATCGATAAAACCATTTCAACAATATTTGAATAACTAATATAAAAGGGATCTAGATTCTTCAGAAAAATCCCAATTAATTACAGGGCATGTATCTTGGCCATATGCATCTACCCGCATCATTGCCCATCTATCCCAAATCAAAAATCAAGAAGTTAATCATGATCATCTCTTTGGCCCATACTTTAAATGATTCAAAACTATACTAAAAACCAAATCAAACCATCACCAAACTTGCAAGGTACTTCTCCACCGCAACCACCCTCACCCCCAGGTCGACACCACTGTAGCAGCTGCCTTCCCCCTTCCCTATGTCCCTTGGAAGAACAGAGAGAACCCTCTTTATTTCAAATCTTGCTTTTAAGGCAGCAGCAACCACTACCCTTCCTCCTATACTCTCTAGTCATTCCAGAGCTCCACCACTCACCTCTCCACTTCCCCTAGCGGCCAATGTCTTCCCCTCACTCCCTCTCTCTCGCCTCCATAGACCAAGTCCACTATAGACCCTCCACTTTGGTTTATAAGGCCACAGGCCATCCTAGCACTCCCTTCTTTGCTCATTTGCTTCCTCACCCCTTCCTTACCTCCTCCAGAACGCCACTCCACTTCCCCTATCTTATCCTGGCCAGACGAAGAGAGAGGCGAGCTCTCGGCCTCCTTCAAGATCTGCTCGTGGTGTTCCCTTGCTACTCATCTCCCCTGCATGTCCCACTACTGAACTCTCCTCAGACTTCTGCACCTAACCATGCCCCTCCCTTCTGCAGGAACGTCGGCTATCATCGTCTGCAGCGAACACTAGTGCCCATCCTAGGGTGCCTGCGCGCGAGCTACCTCCCGGGGCCAACCAGGACCTTCCCGCCCCTCTACAGACTCGCATCGGTACCCTCCGTCGACCTGCAAACCCGACGCATCCTCCCCACCATCGGTAAGCCCTCCCCGATGTTTATCCGCCGACCTAGGGTTTCCGCGCGGCGGCGCGGTCTATTTGGAGACAACAACACCCATCCATCGATCTCCACTTGATCGAACGACCGGGGTTTCCCCGTACCCCTTCGTGGGCAACCACCGCTGACCACCTGGCCCCGCAGCCGGCATTCAAACACCCTAGTGCGTGCGCTCCCCGGTCTGCTAGTTGGGTCGGCCCAGCGCTAGTTGGGTTGCACCTTAACAGATCTGGCCTGCTTCTCCTTTTTCCGTTTAATCATGTCTCCGCGACAAATAGAAATAATTGCTTAGTTTAAATTCAAGAAAAATTGAAAATAACAAGAAGGTCCTAGATATTATTTTTCTCTGGTTCCCTACTGTTCCCCTAGCATGCAAAACCAAAATTTAGACAAAATGCCAAACATATATTTTCTGGGAATTATTCTACTAAGATGTGTCCTTTCCACTTTTTATTTCTTTCTGGTAGTTTGGTAAACCCAAATGGGTTAATTCAAATTCTCTAGGGTATATTTGTAGTAGACATACCTTGTAACCTTAACCTCACCCCAAAAAGATTCATATTTTACCTGTAGCAAAAATGACAAAAACATGGAAAATCTAACTTTAGGAATTTCTCCGTGTCAAACCAAAGTAGGTACTGACCAAATTCCAACTCTCGTAATTCATAAAACTTAACATCTATCAAATCCTTGGAGCCTAGTATTTATTGAGCTCTCAAGGATTTATTATGAATTAAAAACTTTTGTGTATGATTAACTCACAATAAAATCACTATAGTAGTTTTATAAATACAAAAAGGTTGATTCCAATTTCTACAGAAACTTATTATAAATACCTACCATTTGTCCTTGGAATCACATCAAGAGATTCTGTATAATAAATCTGGTGAAAAAGACAAAAACCATATAGAACTGACTTTGGGATTTTTCCAAGGGCATTCTAGTAACTATTTTGAGGTGCTTCCAACTCTAAAAAATCATAAACTCAAATATATACGACATACTCTAAGCACAAATTTATTTGGAATACATATCTTTTATGGTGAAATTTTCACCTAAACTAGAGGTTATTTCACCTGAAAAATCATAACTAAATATAGAAAATTGATAAAATCATGAAACCACTTTTGTTTGCCTTGTATTTTCAATACCTATCTGATGGTATCCTTTTTGTACATTGATATCTTATATGCCCAAGCCTTAGTTCCAAACCCCTCTATTAAGTGGTTTTTTGGCAAACAAATCCTAAAGGAAATTCCACAAAGGAAATTTAAGTAACTCCACTTGCTACCATCTCAATCAATCGAAACCTACTGAAGTGAATAATGTGTGGTATGTTGTTTGCTATATGGTATTGGTGATTGTATGCCTTGTGTTGATTGTGCCATTTGTTTGCTTGCATGTGATCCATAACGATGATAGATGCGATTATATCGGAGACCACAAGAAGATGGTTATTATTAATGGTTATTATGATATTCTAAGAAGAAGTCCAGGGACATAATGCCAAATTTCTGATCACAGGAAAGCCACCTTCTTGCTCATAAGCCTTGTCCTACTGTTTTACTTATGCATGTTTCATCTACTATTTTATGAAAACTGCACCGTTTTACTATCTGATGTTGTATATCTGGTAGTGGCTTAGCTCCTCCAAACCATTACTCAATGGTACTACTAAGTACAACCCTCTCAATGATACCTACTTGTCCCTAGTATGGTAGATGGTGTAATACACCATACCCTTTGGAGACCCCGATTTAGCCGAAGCAAAGCTATAGGATGGGAAGACCCCGAAAAAGTTTTACAAAGATTTTTATGATTAAACCTTGGTGAGGTTTGACCTACCAAGAGAAGTTTGAGAAAGAAAAAGGTTTTTGTTTTACAAAGATGCTGAAGGAAAGAGGAGGTAAAATGTTTACGAAAACACACTCGGTTCTTTGCAGCTTTAGTTATAACAACTTAATCCGTGCAACCACATTACTCTGTAATGGGACAGGGCTGGACTTGATGTTTCTTTACTCTGGTATAAGCTTCCTACAACTACTACACGGGATTTAAAATCCTGGAGGGTGGGCCTTCTCCTGTAAAGGTCCATGTGAGACATCGACCTGGAGAAGGAACAAAGGGTCTACGGGCCTCCATGCATTACTATGAGCCCCTCATTGAAAGCACACACTTTGTGCATTGCAAAAAGCACTCCAGTTGGCTTGGGAACTATATAGGGCGTCTCGGTGTTGAGGGGAACAACACTCATAGGGTAGTCACTTATATTGGAGTGAACATCCGGAGAGTCTTGATCGGTTACTCGACCCACGATCGGTGTAGATCAGGGTAGGGTACTCGGATGGTGTGGGTAAAGTGTACAACCTCTGCAGAGTGTAAATCTATTCGAATAGCATTGTCTGTAGTTATGGACGGGTTGGACAAACTACTATAGAGTGGTGTTGGTTTTGATTTCAAAAAGTATTTTGGAAAAGCAATGGCTTTGGAAATGTTTTGACCATGTGATGGTCGGAATGAATACATGTTTTGACCAGGGGATGGTCGAAAAGGAAGGAAAGGAGTTTGGTCATGGGATGACCGGAAGGAGGAACAAATAGGTCACCTAGTCCTAATGTTTTCCAAAACTTTTCAAAAAGGTTTCCAAAATGTTTGCAAAGGTTTTCAACAAAGATATGCAGATGCTATATCTACAAGAGAAACTAATTGAGAAAAGAACATCTCTTGGAGCCCTCCTACTACCACAGCCATATTGCATATCCTCTTGTTATTATTATTCTCTTAAGGTGGTTTGCGAGTACATTCAAAGTAATCACTAGCATTGTCCCTGGCTATTAACTTGGTCAGATGTCAAGAAGATGATGGAGTTGACGTCTATGCGAGCTAGGACGTTCTCCCAGTCAGTTGCCTGTAGGTTATGGCATGGCTTTGGCTCTATGCTTGATGAAGTTCCGCTAATGAATATTGATGTAGCCATAATGGCATGTAGGGTATGACAGTTATCCGCTTAAGTATTGGACGTTATTTTGATAATTTTCGGTTATGTGTCATGACTAACTGATCATGTGATCATGGTGTATGCATAACAGGGATTCTCGGAGGATTAATCCGGGGGGCCCACAGTTCCTATGTTTTTGGGTTTTCTTAAACAAAGACTTATAATAGTAAAGGCAAGAATTTAAAGACTAACTATTTTTTTGGTTTTTCAAATAAAGAATGAAAGCAAACTAACTAAATTAAAAACAAGAATTAAAACTAGCAAGGTTGCTACTAACCTCACCAGGGTAGTTATTGCTTTCCCGACAACGGTGCCAGAAATAGGGTTGATACCTTCGATCCAGATTACGGATGTAGTATAGCTTCTTTTTCCCTAGTAGACCTAGGTTTATCGAATCCTCGAGAAGTAGATCTGTAGTGAGGTTACTTTAACGGACCTTCAGGAGTTTTAGAATTCCTTTTGTGTTTTTACCAGACTAAGAGTTTGCATCTTTTTTTTGTTGTCGATGATGAAGAGAGAGGGCCTAGGGCATTTGGTTTCACCTGTAGCTATGCAAAACATCTGATGCGAATAAAAGATATAAATAAAGTATGCATGCAATTGTTAGAGCAAGATAAATTATATGTGGGTCATGCATCCATAATTTCTATTGCCTCCACAACTGCTTATAGCAATAACCTACTAGACTCATCCATAGAAGAAAGAGAACTAATGATATGCATAGTGATGTCACCATTAATCCCAAGTAAATCCCTCACATACAACCGTACTACCCCTTCTGTCACTGGGGTTCCCAACCTGCAGATTAGTCATTACTCATACTCCCTATACCTGGCTCAATCCTCGAGGTCTTGGGTACCTGACAAGTCCTTAGACTGAGGCAAGAGAGGATACAATAATCATCATGTCATACAAACTAAAACATGATCCCATCTATTATAAATAACATGCACAAAATCTACATGGCTAGGTCGAAGCCCTTAGCCCAAGGAGAATTACTCACACATAGAGATGAGATCATAAATCACAAACATTGTAATGGAAATCATGAGATTGATAGCAAATAGTCTTACAATGTTGCCAATCAAAGAATGGATCTACTATTACAAGAGGTGGAATATGGCTATGGTGGTGGAGAAGGATTTGGAGATTAGATCTAAGTCTATTCCTTCGGCGGCTGATGATCTGTGGCAGGGACTCTCGAGGCTCTTTTCTCGTTGCCCTAGGCTTCTTTATATAGGGGCCCTTCACGAAAGTTGTTCTGTTTGACCTAGCGGTGTCGTTGGCAACTGTAGGGCCAGAACTATATGGCCGAAATTTTATTCTGGTCATATAGTTGGTCGTTAAAACATCTGCCTCTGACCCACGATCCATGTTTCTTCTGGTTGTTGGAAATCTCGTATATTTGACTTTAATGTAGTGATTCCCATCATAAAACTTCATTATCTGCACAGGAAAAAATAGAAAGAAAGGATTGCATGCCCCTTTGATTGTTAGGCATTAGTGGCAGGGTTTAGAGAGATATTTCATCAAAAGTATGAATATTATCCAGTTTAAATGTGGACGTGGATGGCTATATTTCAGAGCCATCAAGTAGCTATTTCTTCCCTAGCAACAGCGCGAGAAAAAGGGTTGATACCTTTGATCCAGATTGCGAATGTAGTATAGCTCTTTTTCCCTAGTAGACCTAGGTTTATCGAATCCTCGGTAAGCAGAAGCGTAGTGAAGTTACTTTAACAGACCTTTGGGAGTTTTAGAATTCCTTTTTTGTTTTTATTGGACCAAGAGTTTGCTGTATTTTGTTGTTGTCGATGATGGAGAGAGAGGGCCTAGGGCTTTCGGTTTCACCTATAGCTATGAAAAACATCTGATGGGAATAAAACATAATAATAAAGTATGCATGTAATTGTTAGAGCAAGATAAATTATATGTGGGCAGTGCATCCATAATTGCTATTTCCTCCGCAACCGCTTATAGCAATAACCTACTAGTCTCATCCATGGAAGAAAGAGAACTAATGATATGCATGGTGACGTCACCGCTAATCCCAAGTAAATCCCTCACATACAACCATACTACCCCTTCTGTCACTGGGGTTCCCAACCTGCAGATTAGCCATTACTCATACTCCCTATACCTGGCTCAATCCTAGGGGTCTTGGGTACCTGACAAGTCCTTGGATTGAGGCAAGAGAGGATACAATAATCATCATGTCATACAAACTAATACATGATCCCATCTATGATAAATAACATGCACAAAAGCTACATGGCTAGGACGAAGCCCTTAGCCCAAGGAGGATTACTCACACATAGAGATGAAATCAAAGATCATAAACATTGCAATGGGAATCATTAGATTGATAGCAAATAGTCTTACAATGTCGCGAATCGAAGATGAGATCTACTATTACAAGTGATGTAATATGGCTATGGTGGTGGAGAATGGTTTGGAGATTAGATCTAAGTCTATTCCTTCGGTGGCTCTTCGGTGTTGTGGATGGAGATCTGGGGGCGGCTGGTGATCAGAAAGGAGCTCTGTTTCTCGTTGCCCGAGGCCTCTTTATATAGGGGTTCCTTCATGAAAGTTGTTCTGTTTGACCTAGCGGTGTCGATGGCAACTATACGACCGGAACTATACGGCCAGAATTTTATTCCCATCGTGTAGTTGGTCATTAAAGCGCCTGTCTCCACTTCACGACTCCTGGTTTCTTTGGGTTGTTGGAAACTCATATCTTTGACTTTAATGTAGTGATTCCCATCATCAAACGGCATTGTCTGTGTAGGGAAAAATAGCAAGAAAGGATTGTATACCCCTTTGATCTTTAGGCATTAGTGGCAGGGTTTAGAGAGATATTTCATCAAAAATATGAATAATATCCAGTTTAAATGTGGTCAACACTCGGATTTTTAAGTCTAGATGCCTGTTATGCCATACATCGCGATCCCAGGATTACCATTTTTGCGAGACCTAACAGAATTGGTACCATAGTACATCATCCATTACAAACCATAATAAAGGTCTTACAAATAAAGGATCTCATGATCTAGTCTTAATACAATCAAAGCAGCAGAAAGTAAACGTAGTAGGCTCCGTCTCCATGGTCACAGGCAATGCTAACGATGGGAGATGATCCTAGTTGTCATAGACCTCCTGCTATCCATCTTCCGGGTAATCCTCCTCATAGTCTGGCCATGGGAATAGCCAGCGACAAAGCGATGAGTACTCTTTAAGTACTCGCAAACTAACACTAGCATGAGTAAGATAAAGATTGGTAGGAACCTTAAGCTCTAGTTTTGTTTGCAAAAAGCTAGATTTATTTCATAAGGACTCAAGAGTACAGATCTAAGTTTAGTTCTCTACATTACTTAAGTGGGAATCTAGTTTTCATGTCCACAACTCTGTTGTGGTCAAGTCAAAGTTATCTTTCAAGTCACAAATCATTTTGAAAACATCTGACAACAGAACAGTATGGCCACTCCAACTGTCCATAATCATGGACGCAGCTATTCGAATAGTTTGACACTCTGCAGAGGTGGTACACTTTCACCACAAAATTCGACACATCCGTCAGGGGTAACCCTGAATCATCGTACTTGGTATGCGGATAATCAATCCTAACCATCCAATTACACACCCTAGTATAGGCACCTCCCCTATGAGTTTAGCCTCCCATCCATGGCCATCTTCCATCTTGGGCACTACATAGGTGGACATTCATCACGAGGTAGCCTCAGCTTAACCTCTTCCACAAGGGAACCCATACAGACATATAAACTTCCAGTCAAGACCTAGCCAACTCAGGTAATGTGGTTGTACGGTAAAATTGGAATGGTATCGCATCCGAACCCAACCATCAGTTTTTGTCAAAGTCAAGGCTCATGCCTCAATCAGTTTCATCATCAAACCATTGTGTTTCATAACACATGTCAAAACATTTCAATAGAATGAAGTATCATTCCAAGGTTTTCATAATCATTTTCACCAAGTATTCCCATCTAAAGTGATCAAGTTTTATCTTAGCACTAGCCACTAATGTTGAGGGTATCACTATTGAGGGGTGCTAATCAAGTATAAGTATCCAGGACTAGTTCTATATTCTTTATGGTATCCATCCTACTTTCCACTAATCACAATTCACTAACTAAGTAAGAAACTATAGCAAAGAGAAAAGCAAAGCTTGGACTAAAACTGGTAATTGGTAAATTTGCATCTCAAAGGTTTGCATATGGTATCTATACAAGTTAGCTGGCATAGCTAAACTTGCATGGATAGCTTGCATAGTGGGCTTGCCTTGCTGGTTGCAGTCGTTGAAGTTTTCTTCCTCTTTCTCAAAGTACTCCTCCCCGTTGTAGCCCGTGTCGGTACTAGGGTCTATAAATACACACGAGGTACAAAATCACCAAACAACACTTCACTACTTCTATTTAGCACACAAAGGCTCACACTAGATGATCTAGTATCATCTCAATCGTCATATGGAATATTGACATTTTCTTATTCATCTTATCTTAAGAAAGTAATTCCTACTCACTGAAAAATACTTGAGATTTAATATTCTCCAATTAAAATAGTGGATCATGTTGACACATGTCATCACCACATATTCCAATACTTGGGAATGTGATTTAAAATGGTGGTCATGCATTACAAGATTTAATATTACTATTTAATAATATTTAAGTGACTAGAAATGCCTATATATCCTTCTTTTAATACTAAACCATGCTTCGTATCTATAAAACCAAATCTTTTTACATATTCATGTAGAGCATGGTAAATGTGATTTTTTTAGCTGGAATCAACTCAAAAGCATTTATGGTTGATTTTTTTTGAAGTGGTAAAAGTCTCTGTCTTGTTATTTTTAGTATAGATGATCTATAGTTTCAATTGGTTTAAATCCAACGAGAGTGACTAGATATTTTCAATAGCTTTCCAACAAAATTGGAATCATGCATTTTGGATCAGTACATCTCTTTGAATTTAATTTTGAATATAGCTACTGAACATGATTTTAAACTAAATAGAAAAATTCCATTTGAATCACTGGGCTCTGCGCGGGAAAAGAAATGGGCCGGCCCAACTGCATAGCACGAACGCAGTAGGCTGTTGACATAACGGTCCCACGCGTTAGCGGCTCATCTAAACCGAAACGGTATCTATCAATCTCAGCCGTACGATTAGAACAAAATCTATGGCTGAGGTTCATCGTCTACGTCAAATGGCTCCGGTAAGATTCTAAACCTAACGTGGTGGTGGGGGTCACTGGGGACTCACCAGGGCTCCATCTAGGGTCAGCGATGGGGGCGAACGAGCTGGTCGACGACGGCGGTTCAAGGGGTGGTCGCGGCAACTCCTGGGGTGGCTCCAATCGATGGCTTCCTTCCTTCACTACAACGGTGGACTCTGGCCAAATTCCGGTGTCGTGGTGCTCGCCTTGCTCCGGGGAAGGGTCAGTGAGGTTCCTGGGTGAGTGGGGAGTGGAATGGTGTGTCGAATGAGGTCTGGGGTGGCCTCTATTTATACACCAGTGTCGGAGGCAAGGAGGCATGGTCAGGCTTCACCGGCGACATTTCTACAGGTCGCGCTAAGCATGGCGGAGGGCATGGGTCGATGCGGGGGACTACGGTGATCGTCACGCGTGTGACGGCACGGCAAGGGGCGGTCTTAGTCGGTCGGGCAACATCGGTGCTCTGTTCAGGTATGGAAGTGTTCGTCACTAAGTATGGTGGTCACGGGGCGCGTGGCGGTGAACCATCGTGTCTGGGAGGTCACTGGTGCCACGGCGACTACGGGTACGAGCGGAGAGAGCGAGGCGCGGCGTGTGTGCGCGAGGCGGCTGCGACGCTCCGTCGTGCTCTCGGCATGGCTAGGGATTAAATGGGTACGGCTATTCTGGCTCCTCCTCTCCTCACCGTTGGTCAAGGGGTGGACAGAGGGTGGCGGTGAGGTCACGGCTAGCTGCCAGGTGTCGTGGGAGAGGTCGGCGCGGCGTGCAGTGACTGGTCCATGCTCGACCGGCATGGCATGCTCGGTACGGGCATGTCACTGGTCAAAGTGGCGAGTGATGTTACTCCTCTGCACGGCCAAGTACTAGGAATGAT
The DNA here is from genome assembly GCA_023614405.1 of Avena insularis. Lineage (NCBI taxonomy): Eukaryota > Viridiplantae > Streptophyta > Magnoliopsida > Poales > Poaceae > Avena > Avena insularis. Next base: position 549,700,650 of record CM042690.1, read on the forward strand.
CATGGGGGAGTAATGGAGTGGAATTGGGTACATTTGATGATCAATTCATAGATCAAAATAGTAGATAGTGGTTGATGTTGTACTCTGTTTGCTAAGTGTTCGACTAAATGGCCGCATGAACTTTACTTTGGAATTTTTCAATGATTTTTGGTGAGTGATCTGGTTACTTGCTTAGTAGTCTATGGTTGCTAGGAATTGTTAAGGGTGATTGTTTGAGTAGTTTTTGAAAAGGGATGATCTAGGTACATACACTTGATTCAATTTTGAATTGCCTCTTAAATATATTTGAAAATAGTTTCTGTGACTTTGTAAGGTTTGCTTGGGTTCACTTTTACTTGGTCTAGCAAGGTGTGAAAAGAATTAGGATTGTTTCTGTTAGAAATCTTTTACTATAGATGCCCAAAGTGGGCTAGTGGTTAATATTGGCAAAAGTGACCATATGATCATATGCCTCATATTTGACTTTCTTTCTATTTGATTTTGTTTGTAATTGACCTAGATGATGTGGTAATCCTTTTTAAACTAATCCTTATCCTTGGTAGCACTCAAACATGGCAGTTTCAAGCACTCATGCATTAATGGAAATCACACATGCATTCATATCAAGTTTAATAATAAAAGTTTTTGTTAACCCTAAACTTGGGTGATTAGATCTTGATAAGCTTGTTTAATATTTTTGAGATGTTACAACATGGATGGCTATATTTCAGAGCCACCATAGGACACCACTTTGGCTGAGTATATCTTGGATACCTAGGCCTTCTCTCACTAGTATATGATCCCCCACTAGTACCAGCTTCATGTTAATTTTATGAGTACCTAACAACATGTTGAGATCAAGATGGCCTCCAATTCTGGTCACTAGGAGCAAGTTTTGGTTGTATTGTAAGTGTCGGGTCATTAGCAACCAGCGTACCCAAACCCACCGGTTGCTAGGCTCACTGCCAAAGTAGCGAGAATATCATTTTGCGGCCCGAAAGTTGAGGCGCCAAGGCAAAGCAGTACCCAAGTTGCTTGTAATCATCCACGTTGCCCACAGTTGGTGTGCCAAATACTCAGGGGGTCTTTTTCGGCACGAATTCAACTTTATGTTTGAATACAAAATATTTGACTAAAGCCCGTCAAGTTGGCCCCCCGTCAGTTTTCGCTCTTATGTCGTTGCCATCATGACTTCCATGTAGGCTTGCAGCGTTGGCGCCTCTATTCATTACGCGTCTTCTTCTTGCGTGGAGCGGGAATCTATGGTCATGGCCATGGCGCGGAGCTGGGACATGGACGAACCTGCTCGGATCCGCTCTCCTTCTTGTAGTCTTGCAGCATTGGCGCATACATCCATTACACGTCTTCTTCTTCCCCGGAGCGGCAATCTATTGTCACGGCCATGGCGCGGTCTGGGACATGGACGAACCTACTCGGCCCTGCTCTCCTCCCCATCCCGAGTCAGAGCTTGCCGTCACCATGGCTATGCCCATGGCATGGCACGGGGACGAGAATTGGTTCCCGGTGAGATCTGTAACCGTGTCGACCATGCTCAGTCCTATTTTCCTCCTCCATAATTCGAGCTCGCCGTCGCCGTGGTGGCACCCACGCCAATTCTGCCACCCTGTTGAGGGCTCAGTAGCTCAAGTTCTGCCATGTTGAACCTGTAAGCGAATTCAGAGCTGGGCGGCGGCAACCCGTTGTTGAACCTGTAAGGAATTTTCCAAAGGCTGCGTGCCGCGCCAAGGTCTTTGGCTGATGCCTTTGGCCTCGGCTTCTACCAACGTCGACCGCTGATGTGAGATTATTTAGTTACTTCAATAATAAATTTCGACCAATTTAACTTGTTGATGTATTCCTTGAAAATTATAATATAATCAAGCACTAGAAATATTTGGTAGTGTGCATGAGCATGATCAGTAATATAATTGAACACTAGAAATTTTAAGACACTCCATATAAAGGAGTATATTAATATATATATAGAAGGTTCACTAGAAACACCACGGATATATTGTCTTACATGCAACACACAGGTAATAATTAACTAAAACAAAATAAAAGCAGGGGCAGCAGCAGGAGGCCGGGACATGGAGATTCCTAGCAAGGCAGGGGTAGCAGCAGGCAGGCAGGGACAACCTAGTCGAGGGGATACAGGCCATTCCTGACATAATCCTAGAGGAATTTGCCGAAGGCTGCGTACCGCGCCAAGGTAATGAGACTATGCCTTCTGCCTCCGCCTCTGGCAACACCCACCGCATGCTAGATCATGATGTCGAGGTCCACGTTGATTTGTCTACCACAGAATGGGCAAAATAGTCTCCCCTACGATAGAAACGGATTTTCCCACACCATATCCGCCTCAGCATGTAGCGGCTCTTGTTGTCCCTGGATTCCTTTCTATTGTCCACGCCATCATCATCCTCCTATTGATTTTTAAGAACATAACTTAGAACCCATACATATGATTGAATTGTATTACTACTCAAGAATTGACAACATATATATGTAAGACAATATTAAGTTGATATCAAAGAGAAAGCATCTCAGCAATATTTTGATCAGTTCATATATCATTTTATCTCAACAAAATGACAATTAATTGGATCAGAGTGTACGTAGAATAAAGATTGCATCCTCATAAGATTCTTCAGAGATGGCGTAAGGGAACCAAGTAAAAAATTGCACAACCTATATTTTTCTTGTATATCGTCCCAGGTTCGCTAACTCATCCCTAAAAAATTCTGACACCAATGTGTCTGCCTCTCTTTTGGGGTAAATTTGAATCATTGATCGCAATAAGAAATTGAAATGTAATCCTACGAAACAATATTCAAGGATATACATATTTAAGTACAAAAACAATCCTAAATATTGTAATTATAAATAAAAAACCAAAAAATTAATCTCCATGTACATGAGAATATCATTTTGTGGCCGGAAAGTTGAGGTGCCCAGGCAACGCGGTACCCAAGTTACCTGTAATCAGCCGCGATGACCACAGTTGGCGTTCCAAATACTCAAAGGGTCTTTTTCGGCATGAATTCAACTTTATGTTTCAATACAAAATATCAGGCTAAATCCCATCAAGTTGGGCCCCCTGTCAGTTTTCGATGTTATGTCGCTGTCGTCATGACTGCCATGTAGGCTTATAGTAGTGGCGCATGCATCCTTTACACGTCTTCTTCTTCCCCGGGGCGGCAATCTGTGGTCGCGGCCATGGCACGGAGCTGGGACATGGACGAACCTGCTCGGCCTTGCTCTCCTCCCCATCCCGAATCAAAGATCTCCCTCACCATGGCCGCACCCATGGCACGACGCAGGGACGAGAATTCGTTCCCGGGTGAGATCTGTCACCATGCCGACCATGCTCGGTCATGTTGTCCTCCTCTAGAATCTGAGCTTGCCGTCACTGTGGTCGCCTTCCTCTCCGAACCCCAAAGCCACATCCATCTAGAAATGGCACAACGCCAACAAGGTGAAAATGCATCAAGTTTTCTTCTTGTGATTGTAGAAAAACATGTATGTATCGTGTTCGTATCATACTCTAAAATTGTACACATATGTTGTTTACTAGATTTTCATTTGATAGTAGCTCCGTGATGACGAAACATACAGAACCTAAATGGAATGACGGTGAAGACCATGTTCTATACTTTGCATTGCATCAACAAGTTCTCGCTGATGAAGCATGTTACGAAGAGAGTGGAGTTCATCAGCCATTGCCAATATGGGAACAAATCAATGAGCGATTCAATGCAAATACGCATAGAAAAGCTATATCCATGTCATCAATCATCAATAGGTGGCACATTCTAGTGATGCATTCAAATGCGTAAACCATGTATATTTTACTTGAAGTGGCTGTTATCCTGAGAAAAATGCCTAGTGTGCACATTACCTTTGTCTGTTCTATGTTGCAATTCTGCTGTGATGGGCGTGGAAAGAAAAGTTGGGCTTCACTGATTATTACGCAGTTAGGCCTAACTTAGTCTTACACAAATAAGCACATTTTAGTCTTTACACAAATAAGCATAACTGAGTCTTGAGCAAAGAATCATTTACTTCGTAGAACTAGGGGGAACTAAAGATAAAGATAAAGACAAATGGTTCATCGGATCTGCCAGTATGAGCACTAGGTCCCTGGAGCTGGTGGTATCGTCGGAATGAACCAGAATGCTGCGTTTGGATATATCTCATTCTCCATCAAATCATACGACCCCACTGATGAGCCAATTGTGGGCCCCCTCCCCCGGCGTGGCTTCGGCTCTAGGTCGGATCTGGAGTGTCAACATGATAGGCGCGTGAGTGTGCAACCAACACACGGTCTGCTATCAACACTAGAACTGTTGGCACCTCAGCAACAACACCAGCATGTTCTTCCTGGACTTCATCAGCAGCCTCATCAAGTATTTCGTCAGCTTCACCAGCAGCAGCCGCATTAGCAAGTATTTCGTCAGCTTCACCAGCAGCAGCATCACTAAGTATTTCGTCAGCTTCACTAGGAGCAGCAGCAGCTAGTTCTTTGCTAGCTCCACCAGCAGGAGCAGCAGCATCAAGAGCCGGGGCTGCCTGAGCAATTACAGGTTCAACTGTTCCAAGGGCTCCAACAAAGAAAGGGTAGTTGATCCCAAGAAACATAGATTGTCCCTTCAGATTGTCGACTCTGATCCAGACTTGCTCTACTGGGTCTTTGGATGTGCATGCGAACCTCAAGAAAACGTGACACCGCAACGATGGGTATGAACAAAGTTGTGTCCCCATATGTTCTGTTGTATCACCAACGATGTTTAGTGCTCCCCTGATATGAATCCACATGAGTTCAACATCCTGTTTTGTGTCGCCTCTGACAGGTGCCAGGAACCAGCACCATGATCCAAGTTCAGCATCTACTACTGCATCTTCGATCACCGGAGCTGGAATGACGCGCGGGGCTGCATGGGTACCTATGTGTTACTTACAGTTAGTAAGAAGAATTTTGAATGGGATTTTACATACTATATGACACCATGACTCACCCCAGATGATAGGCTCCCAAACACGCATGTCGCCGCTAGGTTCAGTGACCGCATAAATGTGTTGCGGTTTGTTGGAATGGTAGCTGAAGGTGAAGACGGTGTCGACATACTTCTCTGGCCGTAGGAAGTCATCACGCAGGACTATCCATTTCTTGTCTTCTGGTCATATAATGAATGTGATTGCCTTGTCGAACACCGCTAAGAGGTCGTACCCCCAGGTCTTCCACACCTCCCACGGTCTATGTGGGAGTTGTACCTGCAGGAGCTCAAGTTCTGCCACGTTGAACCTGTAAGTGAATTTGGAAATGGGCGGCGGCCACCCATTGTTGAATGTAGTAATGCCGACACCCTCCAAAGATGGCAATGTAAATCTCGACGATCTGTAGCCATTTTTGATAGTCCAAGTACTCCCATCCTAGGATAAAAGGATCAGCCACTCGCCGTTGCCACCCACCCAGTTCTGGTCATCTCCCATTTCCATCCCTTCTTCTTCCTTGATATTCACCACTACTGATTCCGACCACTTATCCAGAAGCATAATTTTTGCATGAATATTTTGCAGAGTTTGTTGTCAGTTGGTAGAATCACCTAGCATGGATTCCATTGCAAATACAATTTGACAACTAGACCTTCAGATTAAAGTACCCAAAATAACGCCTAAATACGAGTGTCTCCTTAGATATCGCCTAAATTGTGCCTGTGTCACTACGAAAATACCCAAAATATGGAGTAGGAGCAGAGCTCCCCCGAACAAACTCCTGACGATGATCATAAACAGCTAAGGGCATAATAGCCTTAAATCATCTAATATGTTTATTTTTTTAGGAAACAGAATATCACCTAGCAGGCATTCCATTGAAAATCAAAATTGACAACTCGGCTATCACCTAAATTAATACTATGTCACTATGAAAATACCAGAATATCAGGTACGAGCAGAGCTTCTGCTGTACAGAATAGTCTTAAATGGTTCAATTTATTCAAACCGCGCGTGCACACAACACGTTCGACGAAAGGAACATATGATTCCAATGAGATTTCAGCACATATGAATCAACGATATGACTGAACCAATAAGCAAGATACTGGAACTTACGTGGCCATCACGGTCGTTGGCCATTTGCTGGTATCGGGGTAAAGAAGGCATGGCTTGGCGAACGGTTGTTCGTCCATGTCCCACTTCGTGAAGCGGTAGCCAGGGATGCAACGAGCGAGACGACCGGCAGTGATGATGTCCAACCCCGTGGCGATCCTATGCACGTTTGTGGCGCTGAGGTTCAGCCATCCCAATCCTCGCGGTGATGGTCGCCATGGCCATCCGCATCATCGTCGCCTGCCTATCGCTTCAGCCTACTGCTACCCCAGGATCTACCCATAGCGGTAAATGGAGTCTGGAATCCGGCAGATTAATGGAGGCATTGTGATAAGGAGGTGGATGGATTAGACAGGGGATGGAATCAGGGAGGGGGAAGTTTTTCGAGTAGGGAGTGACCTGGTGAGGAACCGCCGCCACTGCCGGTTCTCGTCCGCGTGGAAGACAATAAAGGGGGCGTAATTATTGAGGGCATGCACCGGGACCATCTAGAGAAAGTGAAAAAATAAATCGTAAGAGAGAAAAATGTGGGTCCCACCTGTCATTGAGGGAAGGTCGGCACTCGTAAATGTGACTATTTTTACTATGACCGTGCATGGCAGACCTCGATTCCACTACATGCAAGTGGCGCAGAACAAATTTCAGACAGTGCTAGCGTCGACGTGTAAAACCACTGTTTCTCTCCACCTACACCCTACTACTAACGGTCGTGTAGCATTCAAGATATTAGTAAGGGTAGTTCCAATCTTGCAGTAAGCAGTTTCACTTCTCCATCTCATTTCCTCCTCCATGGCCTCATCGTCTTTCTCCTCCATGGCCTCGTTTCCTCCGCCACGGCATCACCCTCTTCCTCTGTATCCTTTCCCTCTTGCCTATAGTCATGGACTTGTTGGATGTCCGAAACGACGGCAGGCAAGTGACTGCGTACTTCGACATAGAAGTACATGGCGGGAAGAAGATCAATGTCTTCTACACCACCGACCCCCGGGCGGTGAAGAATACTCTGAATAATTACATGAGTTGGCTGCGGTTCGAAGAAAGCAGGTTCATAGGTCTCGACCTCGAGTACAACCGAGATCATTGTAGGATCGTCGTGGTGCAACTCTCCATGAAGGGGCACGTCCTCATATACCAGCATTTTTGCAAGATGGGGGATGATGGGAACAGGAAGACTTTGTTGTCTTTTTTGTTACTGAATCGTCTGTTTGCAAAAGTTATTGCTATATTATTTGTCTGAATCTATTTTCTTGCAGGTGGGGCGAAAGGATTAGGTCGTTGTTTCATGACTTTCTCGTGAACCAGCAGATAACATTTACTAGTGTTGACATCAAGAGTGACACTAGACTGCTTGAAAGCCCGACTATCAACATTAAAATCCCAAAGGAGTGCAGAGTGGACATCTAGAAAATTTACTGGATCCCAGGGACGAAGGGCAGCAGGACCGGGATGGCCGATCTTGCCGTCGAACTCATTGACCTGTGGTACGCTAACATGAAGGGCAAATTGCCGAGATGTTGGTGGAGGCGTTTAGGGCACGATTACTGGGAGGATAAGCCTCTTTCTAAACCTAATCTCACGTACGCTGCAATTGACGGGTATGTTAGTCATTCTAATCTAGGTTTGGTTATGACATCCCACCTTATGCATGGCAGTTCTGGATTCAGCCGCATGCAAAGGGCACAGGTAGAATTTGTAAGTATGAATGTTGAGCATACAAAAGGAGGAAATGTAATTCATACATGTTAACTACCTATTAGCACAGGAATCATACAAGCTCAGTTCTTACACACAGAATGCTTAGAAAATACATGCGAGATAAAATACAGGCGAGATAAAACTAGGAACAGAATGTGAAACTATTAGTGACAAACAGCACACTCACCCACCTTCCAGATCCTGTTGAGCATCTCGTAGCAGACATACGCGTTTCTGGCTGCGTACTTGATTGCATCGTAATTCAGGTGCCTCCACTCCCACCGCTTGTGCAGGTGCTTCGGGAACTGGACCTTCATGTCGGTGTACTCGCGGTCGATGATGTCGGCAATGAGTCTAGCCATGTCAACTTTCCTCGTATCGTCATTCGGGTACCTCCACAAACGTTGGAGATCGACGTGATTAACGACATGAACGAGGAGATCCTGCTCGAGCTTCGGAGTGTCATTCTTGATGTCGACGCTGGCGAAGTAGATCTCCCTACTGCGCAGGAACTCCCGAAGCTCCGGGCATACACATTTGGCCCTGCATACGTGGTATAGGAGGCAGTGGTTGCGCATGGACAGCTGCAAAAGCGCCGCCATCTTCCTATCTCTGGTATACTCGAGGTCAAGGCCGACGATCTTGTACATGTCCATCGGCTCCTATAGCCACCGCTCGTACATTGCGATGACTTTGGCAACCTCCGCTGACGCATTTGTGTGGACGGCCGTCAGCTCGGTGGTGCCATGGGTGGTGACGGTGTACTCGTCGGTGAAGTCGCTCACGTTGCTGAACACGTTGTACTCTGCGTCCATGGTAGTAGCTAATGCGGCGGTGATGGCCTAGGGTCGGTAGCGGTGGCGGGGACTGGCGTGGCGGTGGACTGATCTGTTGCGGTGGTATGGCACGGCGGAGGCGGTGCCTGTGGCAGCATCGATTGTTTTTGTGGTGGCTATGGTGGCGGCGGCGGAAGGAGTTGGGGATTTTTGCACAGTGCTGTGAAGACGGAAGGCGGTGCATATAAGGGGGTGCGCGCGCGTCGTAAATTGTGTTTACCAATATTCTGGTCATACCCAAGTGGAAGCAAGTTTGACCGGGCGAGCACCATTGGTTTCCAATACTAGCGATTAAATTCGGTAGGAGGGGCCCGGTAGGCAATGGGACGGGTGTGCGAAGTGGCTTTGGCGTGGCAGAGACCGGTCATGGAGACCACCGTCCCGTTGCCGATCCGCAGCGGGTGCACGGTGCTGACACGACGTAACGTGACATGATAGAAGGGAGTGTACAGCTATCTGTGATTATTATTCCCAGCAAATTTAAGAAGTGTAAGTATAGACAGGGACCTAGCATCCCTGCACCCCGGGCAGCCACCCAGCCGCTCAGGCCTACCGATTGCGCCAAGCTTGCAATTTCCTTTCTTTAATTTGGTGATTTTGTCCAGAATTTGCCAAATTGAAGCTCGTTTACCCATGCTTCTATAAGTTTCTGGGTACCCCACTAGCGTAAGCATGCACGATCAAGAAACTTTGCAACACATGTGTCGATGGAAAAGCATGAGGTTTCAATGCACCACATAGTTTAAGGGTCTAGAAATGGTAAGAGAATTAAACATTATTAGTGGCCGGGCCAGCACAGTGATGGGTTGGTCGGCTAGAAGTTGTTGATTCCTAAGTAAGGGGACACCAGGACGGTCTTGACATACTCCCTCAGGAATTTGTCATAAGCAGCATGCTTATCCTTGGTCGCTGACTTGTGTTTACTAACCAGGCTTTTACCAATGCCAACCGCATGTGGAATCAAGCTGGCAATCCTCGGGTTGACTCCTTTCTTACAAAAAGGGCACCTAAGCTCCCCAAGTCGAGTGCGAAAAGGGATTCTCCCGCTCTTGAGCTTCTTTATGACATGGCGGCTCTTGTTGTCCCTGTTCTCCTTGTCAAAGTCCATCTCACTTGAATCTACCTGTAGTGTATGAAATGCAAACCAAAATGAGCAAAATAATAAATATATATTCCTCCCACCATTCCAAGTTACTTTCAATATAATAACATATTTATACAGGTTCAGCAGTTCATTATGGCTGTCTCCCTAGATCGCTCCTAAATTAATGTGGTTTGTGTTCTTGATAACTTATAATAAATAAATAATGTGGATTCATTCAGAACAGACTAGATCTCTCCATGTACCGGTTCGTACGGTGCATCTAATCATTGGAACTAGATTTTTTTATGAAACCAGGACTAGATTAAGCTCGAGCAAAAAATATGAAACATGTAGAAATAGATGTACCTCCGGGTACATGAGCGGACATGTTCATCGAACTCCATGCCCTCATTGGGGCCTCCAAAGTCGTCAGCACCGGCGAGCACATAGTCCCCCAAGGGGCTAAACTGCACGTCCTCCTTGCCTTGTGCTGCATGATGCTCCTCCAGATCTGCCGCAGGAAGCACCACCCCGGTGGCGATGCCCGCACACTCACCCCCACGCACTGGTTTCATGGAGAAGGTATATGGCTGTGCATTGAGGATTGTGGGGTTTTGATAGATAGGGAAGAGAGAGGAGTGGATGAGTGTGAATGGAGGACCCGATAGGCTGGATGTTTAATGCAGGGACGTTTAGGCCTCCTCGAGGGCCCCGGTAGGCAGCTCTTCTGGTTGCGGCTGCCGCGTGGAATGTCCATGCGGTGGGGGCCTATCGGAAGTGAGAGTGCAGGCGTGCTGCGTAATAAAAATGGTATAGCCCGTGGGATGTGGATGACCAGTTGCCATATAGTAGACTTGTAGCCTTTGTAGACTAGATTAAACATGACATGACCACTCGACGACTTTTTCCATGGACGGCATCGTGTTCATTCTTGTAGAAGTCTCGCTGAGGGAGACGTCCGTGCTGTCTCACGCTATACTATGAAGGGCACGACGTGTGCAACGATCCTCGTTGGATCACATAGGATCAACGATTGGTGCGCACGATTGATACGTCCATTTTGCATCACTATTCTATGTCTTAATTCACTATTATTCATTGGTATATTTCGTATTGAGAGGTGATACTTATGTTATTTCATCTATTTTTGCATGGTTGATGACTTTTGGAGCATGGACTGCTGCAGTCAGGATTCTGATGGAAAAGGTGCTGTTTGGAGGCAAAATTCGCGAAGATCAGAAAATCCGGGAAAATATACGGAAAATCCTATTTTTCCAGAAGACTCGGGATGCCAGAAGATGGAGTGGAGGTGGGCCATAGTGGGCCCACACCACCCCATGGCGCGGGCAGGCCTAGGCCGCGCCAGGGAGTGGTGTGGCCACCCTGGCCCACTCCAGCCTCTCCCCTCTGGCATATATCATCCCCATGAAACCCTAAGACTCGGGGAGCGACCACAGAAAGATTCCGCCGCCTCTGCAGGGCGGAAAACACCGAGAGAGAAAGATCTCTCCGGCAGATAGATTTCTGCCGGGGGAATTGCTTCCCGGAGAGGGGAGATCATCGCCATCAACACCATCATCAAGCTGGACTTCATCGGGATCATCATCATCATCACCACCATCATCACCATCAGCACCCTCATCACCATCTCCATATTGCTGTAACAATTGCGTTGAATCTTGCTATAGTTCATAGGGGAAACTTTCCCGGTGTTGATTACTCATTGTAGTTAATGCTATTGAGTGAACCATTGAATTATTGTTTATGTTCAGATTGTTATACATCATTATTCCATCTCTGATCATGATCCATATGATGTCTTGTGAGTAGTTCGTTTTGTTCTTAAGGACATGGGAGAAGTCTTGTTGTTAGTAGTGGAGTTATGTTGAGAAAGATTCAATAGATTGTTATTTAAGTTGTGGTGTACTTCTTCTAGTGGTGTCATGTGAACGTCGACTACATGACACTTCACCGATATGGGCCTAGGGGAATGCATTGTGTATTTGGCTACTAATCGTAGGGGTTGTCGGAGTGACAGAAACCTGAACCCCCGTTAGGAAACCATTGCACAAGGGACGTAAGGGTCTTAGAGTTTAAAGTTGTGGTTAGGTTTCTACCTTAATTACTTTCTTGTACTTACGGATGTTTGCAAGGGGGTTTAATCACAAGTATGTATTTAGTCTTGGATGGGGCGGTACATTAGCACAGGTTCACCCACACAACACTTAGCAAGCTAAAGAAGATTAATCGACTATATGAAGCAAAAGCACTTGACAGTCTTCCCATGTGTCCTCGAGAATGTTTGGTCATCTATAGAAATACAACCGACTTGTCCTTTGCTACATAAAGGATTGGGCCACTTGCTGCATTTATTCCTACTGTCTTTTGTTTACTCATACTTTGTTTACTTGCTTTATCGAAAACCCCTAAAAATCCGTTTGCTAAGTATTTGCAGAGAATTCCTGATCCATACCACTATCCAGCACCTTCTGCTCCTCGTTGGGTTCGACACTCTTACTTATCGAAAATACTGCGATACACCTCCTATACTTGTGGGTCATCAAGACTATTTTCTGGCGCCGTTGCCGGGGAGTGAAGCGCTATTGGAGAGTGGAACTGGTAAAGGAAACTTCTACTGTGAGTATTGTTTACTTCTGCCTAGTTGCTTTATTTTCGTTATGGATAATTCGCTGAGTTTCTTATTTGGTAATGCTACTACCACTGCTAAGGTAGTAGATAAGCCACCACCTGCTGAGAATGATGTTTTCAAAATACCTACAAGAATTATTGATCGTGTTATGGATAACTACTGTTGGGGATGGAACTGTCCATCCCGGTGATCATTTGCTCTTTATACACGAATTATGCGGGTTGTTCAAGTGTACAGGTATTACTACAGATCAAGTTAAGAAGAAGTTGTTCTCATTATCACTAAAAGGAAGAGCTGAGGAATGGTATAAGCTGCTGAAGAATGGTCAAGCTTTGGAATGGGAGGAAATGGTGCCTCTCTTTTATTCAAAGTTTTATCCTCCTAGTGAGATTCATAAAGATCGGAATCAAATATACAACTTTTGGCCTCTTGATGGAGAGAGTACAGCTCAAGCTTGGGGGAGATTGAAGTTACTAATGCTCAAATGTCCCATTCATGAGCTCCCCAACAATATTATTATCAATAACTTTTATGCAAGGCTTTCTCTTCATGACAAGGATTTATTGGATGCTTCTTGTGCTGGATCATTCACTCGCATGGAAGAAGAAGCTAAATGGGATCTTTTGGACCGTATTCAAGAAAATGCTGAAGCTTGGGAGAATGACAAAGGTAGAAAGTCAGGTATAAATTATGATTATGAATGCATCGAATCTTTTATGGGAACTGATGACTTTCAAAATATTAAAAATGCTTATGGTCTAGACTCTCAAGCTATTGCTTCTTATTTTAAGGCTTTTGCTTCCTATATTGAAGTGCCTAAAAAGAAGTGGAATAAGTATCATGAGCCTTATAAAGATATTGCTAAGAGTGTTCCTTCAAGAAATACTGAAGTTTATACTGCTAATCATGTTGTACTTGAACCTTATATTGAGAAAATGCCTTTTCCAGTTAAGGTAAAGGAACATTCTATGATAGCTAGTATGGTTAATGAAAGTACTAGTAAAGCTATTGAACCTGATAAACAAATGGTTGATGAACCTATAATAGCAAGTGTGGAAGACTTTGTCACTAAGTATGAAAAGGAGGGACACACTATCCTTTGTAAGGATACCTCCAATATTGTTTCACATAGTAGTGTTATGAGAGCTAGTATTCATGTGTTTTCTGTTAGAATAAGTGATCATTGCTATGATGGTCCTTGTGATAGCTATATTGTTAAGTTTATGCATGATACTGAAAGTTACTATGAGAGAGGGAAAAGTGCTCTTATGTATCTCAATAATATCAAGTTTCCTCGTTTTATGCTGAAAGTTTTCATGTTGCACTTGTTTTGCCTTGTTATGCAAGAAGCCTCTGGTTTCAACAACTTGGTTTGTTTACAAAATCCCCTTGCATAGGAAGTGGGTTAGACTTAATGCTCTTAATGCTCTTAATGAGTGTGTGTTTTTGCTTCTTAATGCTCTCTTTCACTTCAATTCATATCCCTATGAGAGTTTCTCCAAAATCATCATGCCCATCTTAATGGCTATAGAGAAAGAGCTTTATGGGAGACAACCCAATTTGTTTTGGCTTTCAGTTTGTTTTTGTTTCTTTAAGTCTTGGAAGTTATTACTTCTGTAATAACCGCTCCTTATCTGTTTGTTTGGTTTTTGTGTCAAGATCAACCTCTAATGAGAGAGAAGTAAGATTTGGGGAAGTTGCTGTCCCGAAACAGATTTTTGTGCTTCACCGTAAAAATTCGTGAGAGATCTCTGTATGTCGGATTGAGCTGTAATTTTTTGTGCTTCTGCCCCAGGTTGTTATTTAACTTTCGTTAGTTTTGAACTTTATGATTTGAGCAATATAAGATTTTCGAAAAAATTGATCTTTACCTGCTGGTCTGTTTTGACAGATTTTGCTACTTTTGCATTTGCTTCTTCATTCGATTTCCTTTTTGAATTCTTTTTGGGTTTTCAGAAGGAGTTGTATCAGTAGATTTTGTTTTGATGGTTTTCAGTTGAAGTTGGACTCAAAAGGTTTTATCACTTCACTTATACTAATGTTGCTAATGAGAATTGTGTGAAGTTTTGTGTGAAAGAAATTTCCAGGAAGTGGAGACAATGGTGTAATAAGGAAGAGAAGGGTTTTATGACTCAAGTAATAAGTATATGAAGATGAAGATATTGATGATTCAAGTGGTGACTCCGGAAGGATCCACTAAATACCAAATTCAGAGACCTACAGAGTCCGTGTTCAAATAGGTAATGGTTCTGGTAAGAAAAAGTTCCGCGAAAAATACAATCCAACTATATTTTTGCAGTTTTCAGTCAATAAGGAAAGTTTCTAAGCGAAAAAGGGATGGAACCGAAGCCGGGGTGGCCCACACCACCCCATGGCGCGGGCCTACCCCTGGCCGCGCCACCAGGTGGTGAGGCCACCCAGGACTCCGCCTCTGAATCGTTTTCTCCCAGTACCTTCCTTTTGATATGAAACTTCGTAATATATAACCCCCCGGATCCCCCGAGGTTCGTATATCGTGTTTTCGTCGTGTTTTTGTTTCGATCTGTTTCTGCCAGGACATACTCTTTGAAGGCTTAGAAGCACAATGGTGTCTGCCAAGGATAAAGGGAAGGAGCCCATGGAGGAAGACCTCCAAGACCCCGGGAAGGAGAAGGAGATCAAGAGTGAAGGTGAAGAGGAGCAAGGCCAACACACGCATGCCGGCACTACCGTTGCAAGCATTGGAGTGGTGGAAAATCCAGCCATTGGAGGGAAGCCTCCTCATCACTGTTCAGATCCCTGGTCACTTCCTCCACGCACCAAGAATCCTTTCCATACCCTTATCCATGAGCATCAATACCAGAATATGCCCAAGGAGAAATTACCCTCCAATTGGGATTTGCCTCGTTATAGCCATGCAGGAAAAGAAGACTTCAAGGAGGAAGAGTGGGGAAAGAATAACAAGAGCTGGAATTCTCAACACGACATGATCATGAGCCGCATTGAGCAAAACTCACAGCTGATTCGTAATCTCACTTTCGAGATTGAGGACTTGGGGAAACTGATCAGAGAGCTCATCGTGAGGATACCACCACCACCTAAGGATTAATTCATCATCAGGTTTGGCATCCCCTTGGTTTGTTCCAAGCTTGGGGGAGTGTCGCGGTATCATATCACTATCTTCTATATTTTTACCTTATTAGTAGAGTCATATCATGAATAAGAGGAGTTATTATGTAGTATGGTTTGCATTATGGAAGTGTCCCCTCTCTCGTTAGATATGTATCCCTTGGTGTGAGTTTCCGTTATGGAATATTAATGAGAAGTTCTATCATTCACTCTTTTGCATAGCTTATGATAGTTTTCAATTCGTAGTTATATGATTGATCTTGTTGTTAGTATTGGTATCACTTTGGGATCATTGAGTTAATTTAGTTGGTTTTGGAAAACCCGGCTTAGTCAGTAGCAACACTATTTTTGAGAGTTGAATGAAAAAGATAGAAGTACTCTAGAGAAAAATAATTTCATCATCTTTCTTTCTTGATTTGCTCATAAGTTTAGTATTCTCTAGTTAAGATCTTTTGTGCTTCCAAGGAAGATTGCATGTTTGTCTTTATCACTTGTATGTTTGGTTGTTTCCTTCAACTCTTATACTTGCTACCTAGCCTTGCTAGCCAAAAACCTGTACTGAGAGGGTATTCTTCTCATGCATCCACCTCCTTTGAACCAAAACCTTTGCCATTTGTGTCCACCATACCTACCTAGTAGCATTATTGCTATTCCAAGTAAATTCTTGTTTTGTCTACCTCCCAAATTAAACTTGTTATGCGAAAATTAGTGATTAAAGCTCTCACGAACTTGATGGCACACTTTACTTTCTTGCATTTAATAAACTTGAACCATTGGGTCCTTCTTTGTTGCGTATATGCTTGCGCTTTATGAGTTGAAGTTAGCCGAACCATGTATCATGGGGACCGCTTTCAACACTTCATTGGTACTTGTACCTAGTTGATATCATGTTCTTTTGCTTATGGATCCCGACGGTGTGAAATAAAAGTGGAACTTGTAAGATCATGGAGTTTATATGTGTGTTAGAGAAACGCCTGGGCCGCTAGCCTAAGCCATGCCTAATCATGGTGGAAACTTGCAGCATAACTATAGTGAGCATTCTATGAAGCATCCTCAATAAAAACCTATGCAAATAGCAAATAAAAAGATCGCTGAGATGCTCACTGTCTGCTTGCCTTGTCATTTTGATTATGGGATAGCTCCTGTGCCATGTGCAAGGGGTACCCCATTGGCGGTTCTCAATGATACGCATGTATTTACAATGACAAGAGCTTGCTTGTGACTGAAGTTGAGTAGCATGAGGATCGGTACTCATAAGTAAGGGGCTTGAGATTTCAACTTATAACTTGTCAAGCATATCCTCTTAGTTGTGTCACTTTAACCTTAATCACCTAAAGATGCCTATGATAGGGGCAATGAGAGCTGAAAGCTAGTAAGTATCATAATTTTTGGGAGCTCTTTATGAGACTTGCAATCCCTGCTTCCCTCTTCGAAGGGCCTTTCTTTTACTTTGTAGTTGAGTCAGTAAACCTATTCCCTTCTATCTCAGCAAGTATCTTGAGTTGATGTGTTTCATTCCTTCATATGGTGATTTATTCACTCATGTTTCTTATGTTCCTTGTTTTGTGCATTGCTCTTATCTTGATGTTTACTACTTTGAAAGCTTTCGTTGAAAAACTAGATATTTGTGAACTCCAGCAAATTATCAACTATTCTTCGACCAAGAGCTAAGTTTGCCATTACCAATTATGATTCACTTTATGTATCTTTATTGTGTTTCCTTTACTCATTGCAAGTTGAGTTATATAATAGTGAGTTGTCTTCTATTATGATCTATGTATTTGATGAATGTGATGCTTCTTGTCCGTATTCTTTTATCGACTCTTCACTCCATAAACCTGAGGTCATGTTTATTGAGCTCAGTTTCGCTTGGGGACAAGCGAAGTCTAAGCTTGGGGGGAGTTGATACGTCCATTTTGCATCACTATTCTATGTCTTAATTCACTATTATTCATTGATATATTTCATATTGAGAGGTGATACTTATGTTATTTCATATATTTTTGCATGGTTGCTGACTTTTGGAGCATGGACCGCTGCAGTCAGGATTCTGATGGAAAAGGTGCTGTTTGGAGGCAAAATTCGCGAAGATCAGAAAATCCGAGAAAATATACAGAAAATCCTATTTTTCCAGAAGACTCGGGATGCCAGAAGATGGAGTGGAGGTGGGCCATAGGGGGCCCACACCACCCCATGGCGCGGGCAGGCCTAGGCCGCGCCAGGGAGTGGTGTGTCCACCCTGGCCCACTCCAGCCTCTCCCCTCTGGCGTATATCATCCCCACGAAACCCTAAGACTCGGGGAGCGACCACAGAAAGATTTCGCCGCCTCTGCGGGGCAGAAAACACCAAGAGAGAAAGATCTCTCCGGCAGACAGATTGCTACCGGGGGAATTCCTTCCCGGAGAGGGGAGATCGTCGCCATCAACACCATCATCAAGCTGGACTTCATCGGGATCATCATCATCATCACCACCATCATCACCATCCGCACCGTCATCACCATCTCCATATTGCTGTAACAATTGCGTTGAATCTTGCTATAGTTCATAGGGGAATCTTTCCCGGTGTTGATTACTCATTGTAGTTGATGCTATTGAGTGAACCATTGAATTATTGTTTATGTTCAGATTGTTATACATCATTATTCCATCTCTGATCATGATCCATATGATGTCTTGTGAGTAGTTCGTTTTGTTCTTGAGGACATGGGAGAAGTCTTATTGTTAGTAGTGGAGTTATGTTGAGAAAGATTCAATAGATTGTTATTTAAGTTGTGGTGTACTTCTTCTAGTGGTGTCATGTGAACGTCGACTACATGACACTTCACCTATATGGGCCTAGGGGAATGCATTGTGTATTTGGCTACTAATCGTAGGGGTTGCCGGAGTGACAGAAACCTGAACCCCCGTTAGGAAACCATTGCACAAGGGACGTAAGGGTCTTAGAGTTTAAAGTTGTGGTTAGGTTTCTACCTTAATTACTTTCTTGTACTTACGGATGTTTGCAAGGGGGTTTAATCACAAGTATGTATTTAGTCTTGGATGGGGCGGTACATTAGCACAGGTTCACACACACAACACTTAGCAAGCTAAAGAAGATTACTCGACTATATGAAGCAAAAGCACTTGACAGTCTTCCCATGTGTCCTCGAGAATGTTTGGTCATCTATAGAAATACAACCGGCTTGTCCTTTGCTTCATAAAGGATTGGGCCACTTGCTGCATTTATTCCTACTGTCTTTTGTTTACTTGCTTTATCGAAAACCCCTAAAAATCCGTTTGCTAAGTATTTGCAGAGAATTCCTGATCCATACCACTAGCCAGCACCTTCTGCTCCTCGTTGGGTTCGACACTCTTACTTATCAAAAATACTGCGATACACCCCCTATACTTGTGGGTCATCAACGATCCGTGTGACAACTGTGACAACCAATCAGGGCATAGCAGACAGAGTGATCACATGTTTGGGCTTCTACGAAAGAGAGAGAGAGGGCAAAACTAAGCAGTATGAAAAAACCAAGGGCAAAACTGAGTAGTATAAAAATGGAAAGTGAGTGTCTTGTATAGTGAAAAAACCAAGGGCTTATACATCGTGGCATATATCAAATTATGCCAAGATGGATCCACTAGAGTTCATTGGATGTGTGTTCTTCTCATAAACCACATGGATCCACTAGAGTTCATTGCATGTGTGTTATTCTCATAAACCACGTGGATCCACTAGAGTCATTGCATGTGTGTTATTTTCACAAACCACATATGGATCCACTAGAGTCATTACATGTGTGTTCTTATACTAAACCACGTATGGATCCACTAGAGTCATTGCATGTGCGTTCTTGTCCTAAACCAGCACTAGTCATTGCATGTGTGTTCTTATCCTAAACCAGCACTAGAGTCATTGCATGTGTGTTCTTTTCATAAAGCATATGGATCCAACTAGAGTCATTGGATGTGTTTTTTTTCACAAACCACATATGGATCCACTAGTGTTAATATGTGTGTGTTCTTTTCATGAACCACAAATAGATTCATTGAATGTGTGTTCTTTTCATAAACCACATATGGATCCACAAGAGTCATTGCATATGTGTTCTTTTCATGAACCACATGGATCCACTAGTGTCATTGCATGTGTGTTCTTTTCACAAACTAGATATGGATCCACCAATGTCAATGTGTGTGTGTTCTTTTCATGAACCGCAAATAGAGTCATTGAATGTGTATTCTTTTCACAAACCACATATGTATCCACCAGTGTCATTGCATGTGTGTTCTTTTCATGAACCACATGGATCCACCAGTGTGATTGCATGTGTGTTCTTTTCGCAAACCACATATGGAT
The DNA here is from genome assembly GCA_023614405.1 of Avena insularis. Lineage (NCBI taxonomy): Eukaryota > Viridiplantae > Streptophyta > Magnoliopsida > Poales > Poaceae > Avena > Avena insularis. Next base: position 549,720,458 of record CM042690.1, read on the forward strand.
CCACCACTGTCATTGCATGTCTGTTATTTTCATGAACCACAATGAGATCCACCATCGTCATTGCATGTGTGTTCTTTTCATAAACCACATATGGATCCACCAAAGTCATTGCATGTCTGTTCTTTTCCTAAACCATCACTATAGTCATTGCATGTGTGTTCTTATCCTAAACCAGCACAAGAGTCATTGCATGTGTGTTCTTTTCACAAACCACATATCGATCCACCAAAGTCATTACATGTGTATTCTTTTCACAAACCACATATGGATCCACCAGAGTCATTGCATGTGTGTTCTATTCCTAAACCATCACGAGAGTCATTGCATGTGTGTTCTTATCCTAAACCAGCACTAGAGTCATTGCACGTGTGTTCTTTTCACAAACCACATATGGATCCACCAGAGTCATTGCATGTGTGTTCTTTTCACCAACCACATATGGATCCACCAGAGTCATTGCATGTGTGTTCTTTTCATGAACCACATGGATCCACCAGAGTCATTGCATGTGTGTTCTTTTCACAAACCACATATGGATCCACCACTGTCATTGTATGTGTTTTCTTTTCATGAACCACATATGGATCCACCAGAGTCATTGCATGTGTGTTCTTTTCACAAACCACATATGCATCCATTAGATCATGGTGGCCATTAGATTGCGTCTTCTAGAAGGCCCACCCTGAAGAACTAGTTGTCTGGTCCGATTGTTACAGACCATTCGATTGGGGTGCGTGGATGAATAAGTAGTTCTTCGTACGAACGATCCGCGAGTAGGCTATTCTGCGACATGATTGGCCGCGCTTACATTTTCACTTATATTAGTATTTTCCACTCCCCAATAGCCTACTAGTAATATCATAGAGCTCGTGAGTGAGCACGTCTACGCCACATCCCCCCTACTCCACCACACGTCACCATGCCCGGACGACGCCACCGGCTTTCGTGCGCCGTGCCCGGACGACAGCCGCTAATTCTCGGGTCGCTATGTAACATCCCAAAACTTTAATCCAAGGTTATAAAGATCCAAATCATCAAAAATTAGGGTTAACAAAAACTTTTCCCATTAAAATTATTAAAGCATTCATATGTGTGTGCATTTAAATAGGAGTTGTTTTGAATTGCCATGATTAAGTGATCCATTGCTTGTAAAATGATTCTTAGGTGAAATAAACATCATCTAGATCATTCCCAAACAAATCCCAAAGAAAAACCAATCAAAATGAATAAAAGAAAGAAATGGTCATTTGTGCCATTTTAACTACCATGCCAACTTTGGCTATTCCTAGAACTCAAAACCTAACAGAAACAAATATGGATCTTTGCATCCCTTGCTAGTACATGTAGTAGTGTACCAAGGCCCACTTTGTGATCTGCCAAAAACTTTAAAACACCAAATTTAAATGACATTTGAAAATTGCATGTAGTTCATATGGGAAGATCCCACTTATTCAAAAACCACTCAGATGAGCTCCATTTTCAAAACCCAAGCAACCACAGGGGCTTAAGCATGTGTCTAGCAACTCCACCAAAAATCATCCAAAAATTCAAAACTTTAGTTCATGCGGCCATTATGTCGAACAGGTGGCAGGCACAAAAATTTTGCCTAACTATTACTATTCAATGATCATTGCATTGTCGAGTAATTGGGCTCCATTTGGTCCCTTTGTCCCCTCTAACTCTAACCAGCCCCTAACTAAGCTACTAACCGGCCTAGAGCAGCAGTGGAGCGCCGCCATTTTGTGGTCGCCGCCGGCCGAGCATGGACAGAGCGCCCCAGACCGCGTAGCACCATTCTAGCGCCACCACTTGCTCCGCCCAACCCTACCGCCGCTCCCTGTCCACCCTTCGATCACCCCAGGCCCTGGACCACGCCTAGCGCCACCGCCCATTCTCTCTGCGTCGTGCTCAGCACGCGCCAGAGCACGATTGTCACCCGCACGCTGCAGACCGCCACTAGACATAAGATACCGCACGCCACTCCGCCTCGACCCCAGCACCCCGCCAGACATGGCCGTGCACCGCCGCGTGACCCACAGTCTCCGTGCGCCACGTCGAGCACCGCCTCTGTCTCCCAGAGCACGAGACGCTCCCAACCAAATGCCACCGCCCCTAGCCGCGCATTAAAACCGTAGATGACCGCCAGGAGGCAGGCCACCGTCCGCCTACGCCGCCCATGCCTCTAGCTGCCTGTATCAGCATCACCGGTGAGCTCGCCGTCGTACCGATCGGTCCCCTCGTCGCCCTATAAAAGGAGCCCTCCCCAGCACAAACCACTCACACCATTCCACTCCCCTCTCCTCACTAATCCTTCCCCACCTCTCGCCGGAGCCGCTCGAGCCTTGGTTCGCCAGAATTTAGCCTGAGGAGCCCGCTGCAGAGGAGGAGAAGGCGTTGTCGATTTTGTCCAACCCAGGAGCTGCCGCGACCACCCCTGAGTCCGTCGTTGATAGCATGTTCGATCGCCCCCATCACCGCAGTAGCTGGAGCCCTGGTATGCCCCCTGAGCACCCCCACCGAGCCGCTAGGGTTAGTTCCCGCCGGCGAACTGTTCGCCGGAGACGACACTCCTTAGTCGTAGATCCCACTTTTAATCTAACGGCCCACATCGCCTCGTACCACTTCGCGAGTAAACAGCCGCTGACCGGTGGACCCCCCTGTCAGCTGTTCTCTATGTCACGGAATGCCACTAGGCAGGCCCGTTTTCCTTCCCGCGCGACCCATTTAATTCAAACTTAGATTTTTCTATTTAGTTTTGAACTTAGTTCTGTCCCCTAGTTTAAAATTCATTTCAGAGATTTACAAATCCAAATGGAGTGATTCAAAATGTGTTAGAAAGCTACTGAAAAGATCTACCCAAGCCCATTGGATTTAATTCAATTAGAGTTAAAGATCTCTCCTAGTAAAAATAACAAGACAGAAGCTTTTGCACATTTAAACATTTTTATAAAATCAACCATGATAGCCTTTGAGTTGATTCCAACTCTCAAAAATCACATTTAAACATACCTATCTGAATATGTAATAATATTAAAGTTTACATGTAGTGACTTTGGACTAGTACCAAAATAATGCTATATAGGTATTTCTAGTCACTTTAAATCATTAAATATTAAACTTAAACCAAAGTAAATGTGATCCAACACTGAAATCACATTCCCACATGTTAGAATATGTGGTGAGGACATGTGTCCACATGATCCCATATTTTAAGTGGTGAATATTAAATCTTAGTTATTTTCAATGAGTAGAAATTACTTTTCTTAAATAAAAAGAATGAAACTAGTAAATAAAATCTTGTGATGCTTGTGATGATAATAGATCATCAAATGTGTGCCTTAGAGTGCTAAGTAGACTAGTTAAGCATTGTTTGCTGATTGTGTACTCCGTATGTATTTATAGACGATAGTACCGACCAAGCTTTCGAGGAGGAGGAGTTCTACCAAGAGGAGGAGGAAGAAAACTTCAACCACTGCACTGCATAAGGCAAGCCACCATTAACAATGCAAGCTAACCTTTGCAATCTAGATAACCCAAGCAAAGACATTAGGCATGCTTTGGTTATACCACTTTGACTATTACTTACCCCAAGTATTATTTCCAAGCTTTACTTCCTTTAAATTACCAAAGTCCTTTACTTGTTTTGAAGGTAGCATAAAGAGTATAAAACTTGACCTATCTAGATAACTTTAGATGTCATTCTATGGCATGAGATTGATCCCATCTTCCCACCTTAGTGAACACTCTTAACTTAGTAGTTTAGAGTAGATAAAAACTTGAGTCACTTTAGATGGGAACACTTGGTGAAAATGAATTGTGAAAACCTTGGAATGATGAGTCATTCTATTGAGATGTTTTGACATGTGTTGAGAAACACAAATGGTTTATGATGATGAAAATATTGAGGCATGAGCCTTAACCCTTTTTACAAAACTGATGGTTGGATTCGGATATGATACCATTCCAAAAATACCGTACAACCACAATACCTGAATTGGGTAAGGCTTAGCCGGAAGTTTATATGCATTAGTATTAGTTCCCTCACGGGAGAGGTTTGAGCTGAGGCTACCTCTCGATGTTGTCCACCTATGCAGTGCCCAAGATGACAGATGGTCATGGTTGGGAGGCCATGCTCATAGGAGAGGTGCTTATACTATGGTGTGTAAAGGAAAGGTTATGTTTGATTATCTGCATACTAAGTATGATGATTCAGGGTTATCCCTGACAGATGTATCGAATCTTGTGGTGAAAGTGTACCACCTCTGCAGAGTGTAAAACTATTCGAATAGCCGCATCCGCGGTTATGGACAGTTGGAGTGGCCATACTGTTTCGTTGTCAGATGTTTTCAAAATAACTTGTGAAATGAATGATGAACCTTGACTTGACCACAACAGGGTTGTGACTATGACACTAGCTTCCCAACTTAAGTGATTCTAGAACTTTATTTTATCTTTCTTTGTTTTTGAACTCAGCTTAGGTTTCAAACTTAATCTATAGTTAAACTTAGAGTTAGCATTTACACTAGAACTATACTAATTGTTAGTGGTAGTTTGCGAGTACTTAAAGAGTACTCATGGCTTTTGTCCCTGGCTATTCTCATGGCCAGACTATGAAGGAGACTACCAAGATGATGGCCAGCAGGACGACTATGATAACTAGGACTATCTGCCTTCATCAGCATTGCCTGTGCCCCTGAATATGGACCCCACCGCTATTATTTATTCCGTTGCTTGTTGTATTAAGACTGGATCATGAGATCCTTATTTGTGTAAGACCTTATTTATGGTTTGTAATGGATGATGTACTGTGATATCCAATCTGTTATGTCTCGCAAAAATGGTAATCCTCGGATTGTGATGGATGACATAACAGGCATCTGGGATTAAAAATCCAGGTGTTGACAAGTTGGTATCAGAGCCATCCTGACCCTAGGAGACCCTAGTTAGAATGGACGTCCGAACAAAAACTTAATTTCCAAACCAAAGTGAGTATTTATGAAAAACTACTTCTCTCTTACCCTTGGGAATTCATTTCTTTCTCAAAAAAATTCATGTTACTCCAATTCTTACATTACTACATAAAATTTGACACACTTGATCCCTTCAACTAATTTGCTCATCCTTAATTCTTGTAGATGGAGACTCAGCTCAGCAAGTTCTACCAGTTGGGAAACGGAGGTCAGCTGATCTTCGAAAGGGACCTAGATTCACTGTCAGAGTTACTGGGACGCCCGCATCCGGAGTTTCTTGGAGCTCAACTTCCAGGGCCCCCAGGAGGAGATTTACAGTGGCTGGTCACCGCTGATCTTCGAGGAAGCATAGAAGGACCAACGTCCGGGAGAATCCAGTTCTCCATCCGGGAGAACAACTGGCTAGATGGATTAGCCAGGGCAATGCATGAAGCTCTCGCACGTCTATGTGCCCTCAGTGTCAACCAACTCCAAGGAACCCGTTTTGCTCACTACGCAACACGGGACTTCATGGGAATGCCGATGGAGATGCAAAGTCACCCGGAGCTGAAGCGTCAAGTGGAGAACCTTGACTTCCTATTGTACGATCGCCAGAAGGAATTGGACAATGCTAGGGAGTTCGCCAACCACAACCGTGCTATTGCCGCCCAGAAGGCCCAGACTTTCTCACTGCTTGTAAAGGACCATCAGTCTCTTCGCCTCCAACGCGAGAAGAAGGATCGCACCATCACCCGTCTTTGCAAGAAGGTGGCCGACCTCGAGAAGACCGTCAAGGAGCAAGAAGCTCAGCTTGCAGCAAAGGAGGAAGAAGAGGAGGGTGAAGACATCCAGGGAGACATGGATTCTTACCTCAGCAATGATGATGACTTTTTGGAGGAGGATGCCGTGGACTTCTACACTGACGATGAGGACTCCGACTTCATTGACGATGAGTAGATGCACTAGAGCACTGTCGTAGCATGAGATGTATCGGTCCCACTGTATTGTAGCTTGCAGAATGGTTCTTCAAACCATATGTTTTCCCTTTGTTGTTGTGGTGTGTGTTTGTATCGTGTGCTTGTTTGCATGAATGAAATGAAGTTAGTTGCAAAACCTGAGTCAAACTCAAAGTTTTAGCTTGAAATCAAAACCCTAAACCTTAGAACTTTCCCTCTTACCCCTTTATCTACCTCAATCTTCAGATGACTCGTGGAAACCAAGGAGGGAGCAGCTCGTCGCAAGACCCAATGCTACAGATCTTGCAGAATCTCATCGCAGACAGAGAAGCAAGCAGAGCAGAGCGCCAAGCTAACCTAGCAACACTACAACAGATCGCCCAGATGGCTCTCAACAACCAAGGGCATGGAAATCAGGATCATCAAGGATCCAAGCTGAAGAACTTCCACAATACCAATCCCCCAATCTTTAGCACTTCAGAGAACCCATTAGATGCAGATGACTGGTTGCAGACAATGGAGAACAATCTGGAAGTAGCTAGAGTTGATGACAACGAGAAAGTTCTCTTTGCCACCCACTACTTGGCAGGAGATGCAAGATCATGGTGGAACAGCATCCGCCTGATGAACCATGGTCAAGTGATGACATGGGAAGCCTTTAAAATCAAGTTCAGCCGCACCCACGTGCCGCAGGGCTTAGTCACCAGAATGAGGGATGAGTTCCGCGACTTGAAGCAAGGAAGAATGACTGTGGTAGAGTACCATGACAGATTCATGTCGCTTGCCAGATATGCACCTGATGAGATCAACACGGAGGCCAAGAAGAAGGAGAGATTCCTGAACGGACTGCATGATGAGATGCAGACTGTCCTTGTCAACATCCGCTTCGAGGATCTCGAAGAGCTAGTCGACTCTGCCAATCAGATGGAAGGGAAGATTAACCAGGCAAATGACAACCGCAAACGCCATATGATGCAGCAGTCTGGATCCAGCAGTCACCAGAAGTACCATCCCAACCCCTCACCAGGATATGCACCAAGGAACAACCGACCCCCAATGTCTCGCCCAAGCTACCCCAACCGTAGCGGAGGCAATGTGAAGTCCGGAGGAAACAACAATCACTCCGGCAACACCAGCAATTTCAACTGTGCCCCTCCCAAGAGCAACAACAACAACAACAGCAGCAACAACAACAACAACAACAACAACACTGCACCCAGTACTGGCAGCAATGTTGTGCCCGTCGCAGCTAAAGACAAGTCTCAGATCACCTGTTTCGAGTGTGGAGTGAAGGGTCACTATTCCAATGAGTGTCCCAAGAAGATTACCGCCACTGCCAATGTGAATGCCCCAGCTCAACAGCAGTGTCGTGTTCAACCAGGAAGAAGATTTGCCCCAGGGAACCCTCACAACCGCAACGGCCGTCTCTTCCACATGAACGCCGAGGAAGATCAAGAAGTGCCAGACGTAGTGCTAGGTATGTTTTCTGTCAACTCAATTTTAGCAAGGGTATTGTTTGATTCGGGAGCATCGCATTCATTTGTCACCGAAGAATTTGCATGCACTAGTAAGATTCACCCAACCAACTTGAAGCTTGTCATGATAGTTCAAATCCCCGGTTCAACTACAAAAGGTAGAAAAATTTGCAAAGCTGTGCCTATCAGGATACATGGAATAGATTTTTATGCCAACCTAATTGTACTCGGAACCAAAGGATTGGAAGTAGTACTAGGTATGGACTGATGTCAAGGCATAAAGGATTGATAGACTGTGCTAAGAAAGCCATCACCATGACCAGTAGCTCTGGAGTAACAGTAGAGCATATCTCTGAAACCTTACCCCGTCAATTCAAGTGCAACAAGAGTCTAGCCCTACCCACCATAGACCAGGTCAGAGTAGTCTATGAATACCCCGATGTATTCCCAGATGAATTGCTAGGTATGCCCCCGGATAGGGATATTGAGTTCATTATCGAACTAATCCCTGGAACTGGACCCATAGCCTAGAGACCCTATAGCATGAACCCCTCAGAGTTAGTGGAATTGAAGAAGCAGTTGGATGCCATGTTAGCAATAGGCTTGATTCAACCAAGCGCATCACCATGGAGATCACCAGTGTTATTCGTTGACAAGAAAGATGGAGGCAACCGTGTGTGCACAGATTATAGAAAGTTGAATGATGTCACCATCAAAAACAAGTACCCCTTACCAAAGATAGAGGATCTATTTGATCAGTTGACTGGAGCTCAGGTATTCTCAAAGATTGATCTTAGGACTGGTTATCACCAACTTAAGATTCATGCAACGGATATTCCGAAGACCGCCTTTACTACTCGCTATGGTTTATACGAGTATACGGTCATGTCTTTTGGATTAACCAATGCCCCTGCTTATTTGATGAATCTCATGAATAAGATCTTTATGAATTTCCTAGATAAGTTTGTCGTTGTGTTTATCGACGATATCCTTATCTACTCCAAGTCAGAAGAAGAGCATGAGCAACATCTGAGAATCATCCTAGAAACCCTGAGAGAGCACCGGTTATATGCCAAGTTCAGCAAGTGTGAGTTTTGGCTGAAAGAAGTAGGATTCCTAGGACATATTGTGTCTGCCAGAGGAGTCTCTGTTGATCCCGCCAAGATCAGAGATGTCTAAGAATGGGAAGCCCCAACCACTCAAACCCAAGTTCGTGCATTTCTCGGATTAGCGGGATACTACCGCAAGTTCGTAGAGGGATTCTCGAGCATCGCCAGACCCATGACCCAATTGCTGAAGAAGGACAAGAAGTTTGAATGGACTGACAAATGTGAAGCCAGTTTCCAGGAGCTGAAGAAGAGATTGATAGCAGCCCCAATATTGATCATGCCAGATATCACGAAGCCGTTTGATGTATATTGTGATGCATCCAAGATTGGTCTCGGATGTGTACTGATGCAAGAAGGCAAAGTCATCGCCTATTTGTCTCGACAACTAAAGCAGCATGAGCAGAACTATCTGACCCATGATCTTGAATTAGCAGTCGTAGTTTTGGCATTGAAGACATGGCGTCACTATCTAATGGGTAATCGCTGTGAGATTTACTCAGATCACAAAAGCTTGAAGTATATTTTCACTCAGAAGGAGTTGAATATGAGGCAAAGGAGATGGATAGAGTTAATCAAGGATTATGACCTTGACATTCACTATCACCCCGGCAAAGCCAATGTGGTAGCGGATGCTCTTAGCAGATTGCCTTGCAGGCTAAACACCATGATCAAGGAGAAGCAGCCAAGTTTGTATGAGGAGTTGGAGTAGTTTAGAACTGAGCTAGTTAGCAAAGGATTCTTAGCTAGTATTGAACTTCAACCCACATTAATCAGCCAAATCAAGGAAGCCCAGAAGGGAAATGAAAGTATCGACAGAATCAAACGTCGTATTGGTACAGGAAAAGTACCTGGATTCACTGAAGACGAAGAAGGAGTTCTGTGGTACAAAGGTCGTATATGTGTGCCAGCAGATTCAGAGCTGAAGCAGGTTATCAAGAAGGAAGCTCATGATACTCTTTATTCTATCCACCCCGGAGGAACGAAGATGTATCAAGACCTGAAAGAGCAATTTTGGTGGCATAAGATGAAGAGAGAAATCGGAAGCTACATCGCCAAGTGTGACATCTGCCAAAGAGTCAAAGCAGAGCATCAGAGACCTGCAGGACTGTTGCAACCTCTGCAGATTCTGGAATGGAAATGGGATTCCGTCAGAATGGACTTTATCACCGGTTTGCCTACTTCTAGTAGGGGAAATGACTCAATCTGGGTCATCGTTGATAGACTGTCCAAGGTAGCTCACTTTATACCTATCAAGAATACCTACCAGAGTTCGAAGCTAGCAGAACTGTATATTGCTAGGATTGTTAGTCTGCATGGAACCCCCAAGACCATAGTATCAGATCGAGGAACCCAGTTCACCTCGAGATTTTGGCAAAAAGTCTAGGAAGGATTAGGCACCAAGTTGAATTTCAGCACCGCGTATCACCCGCAAACTGATGGACAGACTGAGAGATTCAACCAAATCTTAGAGGATATGCTCAGAGCTTGTGTGTTAGAATACGGATCAAAATGGGAAGACTGCCTGCCTTTCGCAGAATTCTCATATAACAATAGTTATCAAGCTAGTTTGCAGATGGCACCATTTGAGTTCCTATATGGAAGAAAGTGCCGCACCCCTTTGAATTGGTCGCAAGTAGGAGAGAGTCAAATCTTCGGACCCGACATTCTCAGAGAAGCTGAAGAGAAAGTTCACAAAGTCCGTGAGCACCTCAAGACCGCCCAATCCAAACAGAAGAGTTATGCTGACAAGAGAAGGAGAGACCTGACTTTCAATGTTGGAGATTTTGTATATCTCAAGGTTTCTCCATTGAAGGGAACCCAACACTTTAGTCTGAAAGGAAAGTTAGCCCCCAGATATATCGGGCCCTTCAAGATTCTCAATCGCTGAGGAGAAGTATCTTATCAACTAGAACTCCCAGAGGAGATGTCAGCCATCCACAATGTGTTCCATATCTTGTTACTTTGCAAATGCCTAGAAGTGTCGGAGAAGACTGAAGTTTTCAAGAACATCGATCACCGAGCTGTGGAGATCAACAATGACTTGACATATCATGAAGTGCCCATCCATATCTTGGAGGAAGCTTACAGAACCACCACAACCAGAACAATCAAATTTCTCAAGATTCAATGGAGCAACCATACCGAAGAGGAAGCCACTTGGGAGCGAGAAGATTACATTAGGACAGAGTTCCCAGATCTCTTTAGTTCCTAGTTTTCTTTTGTAAATCTCGGGACGAGATTTTTTTTAAGGGGGGGAGGTTTGTAACATCCCAAAACTTTAATCCAAGGTTATTAAGATCCAAATCATCAAAAATTAGGGTTAACAAAAACTTTTCCCATTAAAATTATTAAAGCATTCATATGTGTGTGCATTTAAATAGGAGTTGTTTTGAATTGCCATGATTAAGTGATCCATTGCTTGTAAAATGATTCTTAGGTGAAATAAACATCATCTAGATCATTCCCAAACAAATCCCAAAGAAAAACCAATCAAAATGAATAAAAGAAAGAAATGGTCATTTGTGCCATTTTAACTACCATGCCTACTTTGGCTATTCCAAGAACTCAAAACCTAACAGAAACAAATATGGATCTTTGCACCCCTTGCTAGTACATGTAGTAGTGTACCAAGGCCCACTTTGTGATCTGCCAAAAACTTTCAAACACCAAATTTAAAAGACATTTGAAAATTGAATGTAGTTCATATGGGAAGATTCCACTTATTCAAAAACCACTCAACTGAGCTCCATTTTCAAAACCCAAGCAACCACAGAGGATTAAGCATGTGTCTAGCAACTCCACCAAAAATCATCCAAAAATTCAAAACTTTAGTTCATGCGGCCATTATGTTGAACAGGTGGCAGGCACAAAAATTCTGCCTAACTATTACTATTCAATGATCATTGCATTGTCGAGTAATTGGGCTCCATTTGGTCCCTTTGTCCCCTCTAACTCTAACCAGCCCCTAACTAAGCTACTAACCGGCCTAGAGCAGCAGTGGAGCACCGCCATTTTGTGGTCGCCGCTGGCCGAGCATGGACAGAGTGCCCCAGACCACGCAGCGCCATTCTAGCGCCACCACTAGCTCCGCCCAACCCTACCGCCGCTCCCTGTCCACCCTTCGATCACCCCCAGGCCCTGGAGCACGCCCCAGCACCGCAGCCCATTCTCTCTGCGTCGTGCTCAGCACGCGTCAGAGCGCGATCGTCGCCAGCACGCTATAGACAGCCACTAGACATACGATCCCGCACGCCGCTCCGCCTCGACCCCAGCACCCCGCCAGACATGGTCGTGCGCCACCGCGCGACCCACAGTCGCTGTGCACCGTGTTGAGAACCGCCTCTGTCTCCTAGAGTGCGGGACGCTCCAGACCAAACGCCACCGCCCCTAGCCGCGCATTAAAACCGTAGATGACCGCCAGGAGGCAGGCCACCGTCCCCCTACACCGCCCATGCCTCTAGCTGCCTGTATCAGCATCATCGGTGAGCTCGCCGTCGTACCGCTCGGTCCCCTTGTCGCCCTATAAAAGGATCCCTCCCCAGCACAAACCACTCACACCATTCCACTCCCCTCTCCTCACTAATCCTTCCCCACCTCTTGCTAGAGCAGCTCGAGCCTTGGTTCGCCGGAATTTAGCCGGAGGAGCCCGCTGCAGAAGAGGAGAAGGCGCCATCGATTTCGTCCACCCTAGGAGCTGCTGCGACCACCCCTGAGTCCGCCGTCGACAGCACGTTCGATCACCCCCCATCACCGTAGTAGCTAGAGCCCTGGTATGCCCCCTGAGCACCCCCACCGAGCCGCTAGGGTTAGTTCCCGCTGGCGAACTGTTCGCCGGAGACGACACTCCACAGCGTAGATCCCACTTTTAATCTAACGGCCCACATCGCCCCGTACTGCTTCGCATGTAAAGAGCCGCTAACTAGTGGACCCCCCTATCAGCTGTTCTCTGTGCCGCGGAACGCCACTGGGCCGGCCCGTTTTCCTTCCCGCGCGACCCATTTAATTCAAACTTAGATTTTTCTATTTAGTTTTGAACTTAGTTTTGTCCCCTAGTTTAAAATTCATTTCAGAGAGATTTACAAATCCAAATGGAGTGATTCAAATTGTGTTAGAAAGCTACTGAACAGATCTACCCAAGCCCGTTGGATTTAATTCAATTAGAGTTAGAGATCTCTCCTAGTAAAAATAACAAGACAGAAGCTTTTGCACATTCAAACATTTTTATAAAATCAACCATGATAGCCTTTGAGTTGATTCCAACTCTCAAAAATCACATTTAAACATACCTATCTGAATATGTAATAATATTAAGGTTTACATGCAGTGACTTTGGACTAGTACCAAAATAATGTTATATAGGCATTTCTAGTCACTTCAAATCATTAAATATTAAACTTAAACCAAAGTAAATGTGATCCAACCCTTAAATCACATTCCCACATGTTAGAATATGTGGTGAGGACATGTGTCCACATGATCCCATATTTTAAGTGGTGAATATTAAATCTTAGTTATTTTCAATGAGTAGAAATTACTTTTCTTAAATAAAAAGAATGAAACTAGTAAATAAAATCTTGTGATGCTTGTGATGATAATAGATCATCAAATGTGTGCCTTAGAGTGCTAAGTAGACTAGTTAAGCATTGTTTGGTGATTGTGTACTCCATATGTATTTATAGACGATAGTACCGACCAAGCTTTCGAGGAGGAGGAGTTCTACCAAGAGGAGGAGGAAGAAAACTTCAACCACTGCACTGCACAAGGCAAGCCACCATTAACACTGCAAACTAACCTTTGCAATCTAGATAACCCAAGCAAAGACATTAGGCATGCTTTGGTTATACCACTTTGACTATTACTTACCCCAAGTATTATTTCCAAGCTTTACTTCCTTTAAATTACCAAAGTCCTTTTCTTGTTTTGAAGGTAGCATAAAGAGTATAAAACTTGACCTATCTAGATAACTTTAGATGTCATTCTATGGCATGAGATTGATCCCATCTTCCCACCTTAGTGAACACTCTTAACTTAGTAGTTTAGAGTAGATAAAAACTTGAGTCACTTTAGATGGGAACAATTGGTGAAAGTGAATTGTGAAAACCTTGGAATGATGAGTCATTCTATTGAGATGTTTTGACATGTGTTGAGAAACACAAATGGTTTATGATGATGAAAATATTGAGGCATGAGCCTTAACCCTTTTTACAAAACTGATGGTTGGATTCGGATGCGATACCATTCCAAATATACCGTACAACCGCAATAGCTGAATTGGGTAAGGCTTAGCCGGAAGTTTATATGCATTAATATTAGTTCCCTCACGGGTGAGGTTTGAGCTGAGGCTACCTCTCGATGTTGTCCACCTATGCAGTGCCCAAGATGACAGATGGTCATGGTTGGGAGGCCATGCTCATAGGAGAGGTGCTTATACTATGGTGTGTAAAGGAAAGGTTATGTTTGATTATCTGCATACTAAGTATGATGATTCAGGGTTATCCCTGACAGATGTATCGAATCTTGTGGTGAAAGTGTACCACCTCTGTAGAGTGTAAAACTATTCGAATAGCCGCATCCGCGGTTATGGACAGTTGGAGTGGCCATACTGTTTCGTTGTCAGATGTTTTCAAAATAACTTGTGAAATGAATGATGAACCTTGACTTGACCACAACAGGGTTGTGACTATGACACTAGCTTCCCAACTTAAGTGATTCTAGAACTTTATTTTATCTTTCTTTGTTTTTGAACTCAGCTTAGGTTTCAAACTTAATCTATAGTTAAACTTAGAGTTGGCATTTACACTAGAACTATACTACTTGTTAGTGGTAGTTTGCGAGTACTTAAAGAGTACTCATGGCTTTTGTCCCTGGCTATTCTCATGGCTAGACTATGAAGGAGACTACCAAGATGATGGCCAACAGGATGGCTATGATAACTAGGACTATCTGCCTTCGTCAGCATTGCCTGTGCCCCTAAAGATGGACCCCACCGCTACGCTTATTATTTATTCCGCTGCTTGTTGTATTAAGACTGGATCATGAGATCCTTATTTGTGTAAGACCTTATTTATGGTTTGTAATGGATGATGTACTATGATATCCAATCTGTTATGTCTCGCAAAAATGGTAATCCTGGGATTGTGATGGATAACATAACAGGCATCTGGGATTAAAAATCCGGGTGTTGACACGCTACCTTCATGCTAAGAAATCATTTTACAAGCTATTGAATTCATCTTACATATTCCTTCTATTTGCCGATCTAACTGTTGATCTTTGAAAATGAACTTCAGATGTGGCAGATGTTGCAGCCCAGGAATCTGGAGATCTTCGCGCGCAACTTCGCAGCAGACGTTCATGCTCGTGTGCTCCCACCTAGGATGCTTTCACCATTACTCCTACCTGCTCCTTCATGGATCTGGGCTGCAACTACACCGGCCTGCCGGCAGAGCTCGTCCTTCACCTTGTAGAGGAGCACTTGATCAAAGTGATTAGGATCTCGTACGGCCACGCCCAACTTCTCCAAGAGCAGGTGTCGTTCACTGACTCGGCACGCTGCCGGCTAATTTTCCAGGGGGAGGACGGCTCTGTTTTCATCCTGCCCATCACCGCTGGTGTTCCGAGAACTAGAGCTAGGCCAACCTTTGTGTGTCTGGTATGCGTCAGGTCGGTCTCGTCTGCCTGGCCCCTATAGACGGTGCGCATGTGGGTGAATGCCCAACCACCATTGTCCGATAGCATTCTTGTGCTAGCCGAGGCACCGAGTTGCCCGATGCCGCGGGAGGTGGACTATGCGGACCTAAGGTCGATCCTATGTGTGCCATCTCAGTACCTTGTCAGTGCTGGACCGAACATGGAGATGCATTTCAACATTTGTATCGAGAAGATCGTCAGTGAAATGTAGTACTTATGTTGTCGTTACTGTTAGACTTAAGTGATGCTTCTTAGGTGTGTAGAGCATAAGTGTTGTGCGAACGTACCCCAGTTGTAGTTTTTTAGTACTCCTTAATAATTCAACGTGTTATTGGTCCCATCAACTTGTTGTTGTCACGTTATAAAGTCTGCTTGCTCTGGACAGACTAGCAATACTGCGTGCTCCCGCATGTCAGTGTCACGTGTTCCATGGGCCCACCTGCCAGTGTCATGTCCCCCTTACTTCTCTTCCTTCCCCTTGAAGCCACTGTCCACACTTCTCTTCCATCTTGTCGCTACTATCTGATGGTTGTAATCTGATTTTCGTTGGATTGTTTAAATGTAATCTACGTGGATAATGTAACATGCAAATGGCATAGACACAATTTCTAAAGTGGAAGCACTTACACGCTGCTATTGCACATATTTCTCAATATAGCTCGCCAAACCCATTACAATAATTGTACTCGCACTAAACACAACCGAAATTGCAACCAGCCTAAACAACATCTAAACCCACATCACAGCACTGTCGTCGGAGTCCACCTCGATTGGTGACACCGTGGTGCCCTTCCCAGCAACATCCAGTCCCACCCGTGGCTTGCCCTTCGCCAAGGAGGCAACAATGGCTTTCTGCATAGCTTCATCCCCGTCTGCCTCCACATCAGAATCGACAATGACGAAGGGGACGGGGTTGGCATGGACAAGCCCCGTCGTGCCTGGTGGCTCCTGCTCGAGCTCGACACCGTATCAGTCCTTCTACAGGTAGGAGGGGCCGAGCTCGAAGACATATCGTCGTCGCTCCGCTCAAGAAACCATGGCCATTTGATACTGCGACGGTAGGATCTTGGGGTGGATCCACCGCAGAGACACCAACCGGGAGCGGTGGAGCGGATGGATCTGTCGGCACGAGCCATGAAAATTTCTGAGGGAGTAAGAGTGTGGGCCAGGGGCTAGGCGTGTCCGGTTCCTAAGAAAGGCCTCCCAGTGATATATACGCGGGCAAGATGCCAAAAAAATTTGTCCAATGCGCGTGAGAGGGCCTTTGAACCTCGAAGGCACGAGGTTTGGTTGACAAGTCTGCATGCTAGGTCCCCCACCTGACAGCCTAATGTGGACGGTAGGATTCTACCCGAGTTATTAAGTGGGGATAAATGACGCTTCACCGCGCCACTACTCTCACATCCAAAGGCTCCTCTTTCCTCTGCCCTCGCTCCCCTCGCTCATGGCTCGCAACTCATACACTTCGTCTCGAGTGGAATCAGGGTCGGCTCAACACCATCAAGCGGGTGCCCCCATCAGGTACCGGAGGGCGCCCTATGATTACTACCCCGATATGTTGTGTTTGTGCGGTGAGAAGATGCCTAGATGGATTTCGTGGACCGATGAAAATACTACAGGAAAATTCAGCAACTGCAGCATTAGAGCGGTAAGTTCCTACTATAGGTACAATGGTAACCCGGATCCAGAAAGCGTAATGTAATTCTTTTTTTTGTATCCTTCGATCTAATTCGCAAGAAGGGAGGGGAATTGGCTATGACAAGTTTGTGTGGATCGAAAAGCCACTGATAGGTTTTCACAAAGAGCTTGTTTAGGATCTGCGTGATGTTGTGTGGGACAAGAAAGAGGAGATTCGTGCATTGGAGCGAGAGATCCGGGAGCTTCACCAGGTGCAGGGGAGGCAGGAGCAGGGAGGTGGTGAGACAGACGGGCTCAAGATTAGGCTAGATAGTGGAAACGATGTCCTCATTATCTGGGCATTATCTGTTGCCTTTAAAGTTTATGTTGCCATGTCATTGTCCAGTAGCTGAAATAAGTTGTTGCTTCGTGGAGTGTAGCAGACAGCTTACACTACAAGAAAAGTTTCTTTCCGCAACGAATTAGCCCGACGGTCGTTGTAGAATGTGCATCTTCCGCGATGAAATTCTCGGCTCGACCATGGCTGGTGGAAAAAATTCCCGGTTTCCCGGCCCTCTACTACGACGGATCTGCTAAAAACATGGAGGAAGCTCGGCCAGCGCGTGGTAGAAGCATGATTTTCATTTCCTCGCGCGATGTTGACTCGCTGAAGTTTTTTTGAGGTGTGTGGGTCCCGGACGTTAGTGTCTCTAGCGGACCATACTTTTCGGTCGCGCCTCCCGGATTTGAACTTGATAACGTATCTCGAGGTGTCTGCCGTTTAGTCAGGCTGCTAGGTCCCACATGCCAGCCTCTCATTAGAAGGATCGTGTGTATGATGGAATTTTTTTCCTTCGCTTGTGCTACCCTGTTCCGAAGTTTATAGCGCTGCTCGATGCATCTACCGTCTAATCAACCTCCTGGGACCCACATGTCATCTTCTCATTAGAAGAAACGTGTGTATGATGGAATTTTTTCCTTCGCTGGCGCTACCCTGTTCCGACTTGATAGCGCTGCTCGACGCATCTACCATTTAACCAACCTCCTAAGGCCCACATGTCATCCTCTCATTAGAATAAACATGTGTATGATGGATTTTTTTCCTTCGCTCGCGCTACCCTGTTCCGAACTTGATAGCGTTGTTCGATGCATCTACCGTTTAATCACGATGCTGGGCCCCACATGTCATCCTCTCATTAGAAGAAACGTGTTTATGATGGATTTTTTTACCCTATGTCATGCCTTCGTGTTCCGAACTTGATAGCGTTGCTTGCCACATCAGCTGTTTATTCAAGCTGGTGGGTCCCTTATGTCAGCCTCACATTAGAAGAATCGTGGGTATGATGGAATTTTTTTCTTCCTAGTGCTACCTTGTTCCGAACTAGATAGTGTTGCTCGACGAATCTACTGTTTGCTCACGCTACTGGGTCCCCCATTTCAGCCTCTCATTACAAGAAACATGTGCATGCTGAACTTTTTTCTCGCTCGCGCCTCCCTATTTAGAACTGGTAACGTTGCTCGATGCAGCATCGGTATAAAGCCGCATTGCTGGGTCCCACATATCAACCTCTCTGTAAATGAAACATTGATTGCTCGATACAACATCTGTATAAGGTCTCTGTTGGGTCTAACATGTCAGCGTCTCTGCAAATGCAAAGTGTGTATGATGCACTCCACTGTTTTGACCTTGGCAACGTTGCTGGGTCCCAGATGTCAGCCTTCTCTGTGTAAGAAACGTGTGTATGCTAGAAAAAATGTAAAAGAACGACAAAGATTATACTATATATTATATATTATATTGAAAAAACTAGGAATCAAACTCAAGACTTCAACAAATGGGAACCGCGTGTGCTTCCACTACGCCAGAACCATCTATGCCACTACTAGAAAGATTACAATTAGAAATGTTGAAATCACTTAAAATGAAAAGGCAACGACCCTGACGACTTGCCATAAAAAATGCTAAATGCTCTGTACAAATACAACATGGGTAGGAGAAGCTTGTCCTATACTTATCAGAATGGCATGGAAATACTAAATTAAGACGATTTTGGGAGATAAAAAAATAACTTGGGTCCAATCTTGTGAACCAATGGGATTCTTATAGTGGGATCCTTACCGAAACTTCTTCAGTGTGGTTCAAGCTTAAAAAACCAAGTAATAATGTGTTGAGGGTTGTAGCCCACAGCCAACCTGAACCCGGAAGGATAAATTAGCGAGGTTTTGGGTCACAGTTGGGTAGAATGTAGTACTATTTTCTAATAACCTCCTCACTAAAAATTCAATGTACTCAATATGTCAGGGGTCGGCAGTCCACCTGACCCGGCAGGCTAAATTTGCAAGGTTTTGGGCCAATGTTGGATCGAATGTGCAATCTTTTTGCTAGCTCCTTAGTGAAAATGCAATGTAGTTCGTACCCCATCCTCCAAAAAAATGCAGTTGGTACCCTAAAAAATTTATACTCTGCTCACCACGAAAGGCTAATTAAGGGTTTTCTTTTAAAACAAGAATATGGGAAGTTTTTTGTCTGAAGTGGGGTTGAAATATTCGTTTTCATAGGCTGAGTAGTAAAAATATATTGTACTAAAGGTCGATGGTCCACCTGACCTGGCTGTACCTACACTGAATCTGAAAGAATGAAGATGGAAATGGAGAAAACTGACTGATATTGCGCCTTATTATACATAGCAAACATAGCGAGGAACTTGGGCAGCGCAGGATTCAAACATGGAAAGTACTAGAGGACTGATTGACATAAAATCGTGTCATATCAAGTCTTACAGCGCGCAATCATCTTTTCAGCAAAGGATATATTTTGAGATGGTTTGGGTGGCTTTGAATCGGCCTAAGTGCCCAATCGATTTGATGTACTCAAAACCTTATAATCATGCCGTATAAACTGTTGGCGATAGACACACGGTGGCCTTGACTTGCCCAGCCGCAGATAGCTCGGGTAAGCACCAGCTTAAACTGATCACTCGAAGTTGTATGCTTCCGTACGATGAGATTAGTACATGCCGCAATTAGCGCCAACATGTGGCATTTTCATCATGCAAAAAGGCTCAGAATTCGCACATTTAGTTCACAGTTTTGAACACAATTATACAATCAGTTTGTACACTAGCACAGACAGTACAATGTTAGCACATCAGAGCTTGACTTGTTCATGTCACATCAGAGCTTGAGTTGTTCATTTCACATACAGAAGAATGAGCAAGGATACATACTGTATTGAACAAGTAATTTCACGGTATGGGGCCAAAAGTATGCCATGTATCAGAGACAATATGGGGTATGCATAAACAATTTTTCTTTTTTGGAAGGGTGTGCATTAACTCTCTTTTTTTAGAATATTGACATAAACATTTGTGGATATCATCCTAGGGCATCTCGTCCTGCTTTGGCGTACCGAGCCAAGATCAATTACGGCCTAGTTAAGGCCAGTTTCGTGGCCCTATAAGAAGCAGTGACCTACTTTTCCCTGTTCGCTAAGAGGAAAGAAGGAATATTTCTCTCGAAACACAAAGTTGCACGAGGTGCGATGGTTCAAAAAAAATGCACGAGTCTCGTATATACAAGCCAGTAACAGTACTGAAAACTATAGTACAGAAATCACGCTACGAAATAAGCACGGCTACATGGATTATACCGTGGAAGGAAATACTAAATACAAAAGCACGGCAGGACTCATATAAACTAATTCAATCTGGCCACTAAACCCAGTGTACAAACAGTCAATTGTTGAACCACGATGCAAAAAAAATGACATAACGATACACCAGAAAGATCCACAGCTTAGTCTAGGGATGGCACAACAAGCATACCAAACCTAAACTATGCCTAAACCAAATTGCCGTCTGTCGCACATAGTTCCAACCATTTTTGGGAAGGCTGATAACTGCCACAGGCTCACCTTCAGTTGGCTGCAGGTTGCAGCGTTTAATCTGAGGGAATTGTATTCCGTGAAATCTCCTATATGTTGTGTACACACAGTTTTACTCATGAATGGGAACAATGTGCCATCAGCAGCCTTGCATCCGTGTTTCTTCATCATCTTGTCAATGATTGGATAATTGAGACCGAGAAACAGAGAGTTGTCCCCCAGGCTATTAACCTGTCTCCAAATGATGACCCCTGGAGGTCCAGCAGAGCTAGGATCCTCTTCAAAAATATAGACACGAGAGGCAGGATATAGGCGTAGGTTAGTCTATTTTGAGCATGATGAATTATTTCACCCTCTTCGCCATGGTCAACCCCCATGCCATACGTTGTAATTATGATCATCAAGCGTTCACCATCAGCCGATCGAGCGAGGAACCACATGTTTGGCCGATCATTCAGAATAGGTGCTGGGATTACAAACGGAAACTCCTTATTTCCTGCAACATCCGAATTCGAGACAAAAAGTGCATTACTGGCATACATATTCTAACACTAGCATTCTTCATTGTTCATGCTAACAGTTTGAATAGACAAATCCTGACAATAATATTACTCAATAAATTAACAACATTAGGAATTGAATTTCTTACTCTGCTATTTCAAATATTTGGATTTCTTGCTTATCTTAGTTTCCTAGTTGTTGTAAGTTTCAAAAGAGGAAGCGCCACTTTTTTTTGATATAGAGGCATGTCCACTTGAATCCTATAGGATTACATGCCTACAGTATTTTGGATCAAGTGGTGTTTTATTGCATAGGAAAACCAAAGGAATTGTACAAAGAGGTTGGAGTGGATGGAAATTTTCCTCCAAAATAGAGTGCAAAGGAATCCTTTGAAGGAATTCCTAAGGATTATACTCTTTCAAATCAAACAGCATTTTATAGAAAAAATCCTGAGGATCCAAATCCTACACAATTCCTATGAATCCCAAGACAAAATCCAAAAAGGAAAGATTGGTGTCCTACAAAAATCCTATGTGATTCCTACAATCCGAGAAGGGCCTAAAAGTACAAACAGATAAAGAAACCCGGCTTCACTGTGGTGCGCTCATAATTGAGATGCTGGTTAATAATACCTTTCATATTTTGACAATGAACAAACTTAGTAGTACAGGGACGCTGTCATACACTATATTTTTGGAGGCATATTACTGGTACTAATTCATTACTCGCAATGGTTCATTCATTTTTTTAGGACATAAAGTGTGTGTTCATCCAGTCATACGAAAGGTAAAACATAAACAAGGTAGTTAAAGAACAACTTCACTGAATCACTCGCAATGTATCATCATGGAACTAGAATTACCTTCCGATGTGGGGTCCCAGTAGTAGGTGCAGCCTTGTGTCACATCCCAAAATTTTCCAAATTTTGGAATGTGAAATAGATAAAATAAGTTTGGTTGATTGTTTGACTTTTTTGAAAATTCTCAAGAAAAAGAAACCTTTTGAATTGGAAAGAACTCACTCTGTTATGACCTAAGTAGCCATATAGGCAAAAAGGCGTGGATTGAGTTTAGTTTTAGTATATGTGTGAATATTTACAAAAATGAAAATCATAAAGCATTCATAAGCATTGCATTACATCCATACAAAGTTCTCAAAAATTGAATACAAAATCCTAATATCTAAATCCGATAGTTGCATTGCCCAAATGTTTCTATAAGGAATATATAGAGATTTATGAAACCACCATCTTCAAACTAGTAAAAATGTTATAAATATGATCCTATAATAATCTACTGAATTTCATAAAAGTTTAGAAACAAGAATCATGTCATTTGAAGTTCGTATGCAAAAGATATAAAGAAAATACCAAAATAGAAACAAAAAAAGAAAAGAAAAAAAGAAAAGAAAAAAAATGAAATGGGCCACCCGGCCGGCCCACTCAGCCGACCGAACCAGCCAGCCACGCGCACGGGAGGAAGGGACCGATCCCACGGTTGCTTTAAAAAGCATGTGAAACTCCTCTTTCTATACATATCTCTATTCAAACTTCTATATCTTTTTATCTACAACTTCGATTTGACTTTTGTTTGTTTCTAATTGTTATCTACTCCAAGATCAATCTCCCCACTGTCATAAACCACTATAAAATATCCCAGAGCCACAACTATATCACTTTTTTCTCGAAATCCCAAATCTACACCTTCCCGAATCATATTTTGATTCTAAGCCTATCTAAACTTTGTCGTATGCCTTCTGCTCCAACACGAAAGTTGTAGATCTTGTCGAAATCTTTCAATCTCGACAAACCTCACCTCTTTTCATCCACCACAGCCAGAGAATTTTGCAACGCAATATTTCAGATTTGATGGCGTAATCCTAAGTTTTTCTCGCGCTCGTTTCTTCAAATCCAAATTCCTTTGGTGAAAAGGTAGATCCAATGATTTTCCACAACTTTCATGTTGTAAGTTTTTTCGATTTGATCTACGGATTTGTCTCTCTAACACAGATCTGTTTCTAACCTTTTTTTGAGGTAAAATCGAGCCAATTTGGAAGCCATCTTCTCTCCTAGCCACTAGATCTTATCCTGACGGTCCATATTCAATTGTCCCGGTTAGCTGCCTCATCACCGCCACGTCGTCACCGGGTCAGCGTCTAGTCCCAGTCAACATGCACGGTCAACCTGTGCAGTCAGCGGAATATTCCCTGAAATATTCCGTTCGAATTTAAAATTGCAGATTATAGATCTAAATTGTAATATTTATAAGAAATTCATACTATCTCCAAAAATTACGTATAATATATCAAATTGAAGATAATTTCATTTAGTTTATTAATATCTGATTAGATATAACTTTCATGCTACAGTTAACTGGTAATTAATTAAATTGTGTTAATGGCCTTTAGAGTAATAAATTCATAGTAAATTATTCGTAGCTCCGAAAAATATAATTAATATGTCCCTGGATTCACAATTCTGTATAGATTCTTGATCTGGTATTAGATTTATTTTTGGTCATGGTAAACTGTTTAGATAATTTAAACTCTATTATGTAGTAATTAAATCATAGAAAAATATCTACAACTCTGTTTAGGGTGAATCCAATTGCTACTGGTTCGTATTAATGTCCTCTATTCAGTACACTTCAGACCTAATTTAATACGACAATTAGTATAGAAGTTCCAATATAACTATTAAAACTCCTCTATTAACGATTAAGAATTAATAATAAATACCCTAATGCATTAAATGATTCTATATGTGCATCATGTGATCTAGTATTGTTTAGATAACTAATTACAACCATTATAATATATTAAATCATCATGCATGCATTTGATCATCATTGTTTTATTGTATTGTTGCATTGTTGCATGATTGCAATGTTTGAATGATGTGTTGTTGTGCCTTTGCTTTTGAACGATAGATTGCGAGGAGTGCAACTACTATGAGCGCAACCGCAATGATTGCGAGTATTGTGATTGCAAGTCTTTTGAGTGCGACAAGTGCAACCATTATATTTATGAGGATTATCTAATCGACTACATCTACAACAAAGGCAAGTAGATGCTATTTTGATCATGAATTGTCCTACTATTTTCCTACTGCATGTGTAGTGTATTTCTCATAGATGCATGAGTAGGAATTACTATCGCTATGATATGTCCTATATATCTTGGTAGTAGTCACTTGTAGTTGAGCCATCGTATGCTAGTTGTGCTTAGTAATGCTATCTAGACAGGGATGGGTCTACACCATGCTATGGTATTATGTATGTTTTGTTCAACTACAACAACTTAATCAATAAACTCTCTGGGTGGAATTCGTAATTGATTGGTTCATGAATGCCGGGCCCATGTCTATAGTTTACTTGAGTATCTCACTTGTGGATGGCCACCCAGATTTCTGAGAAATGATTAGTGTCCTGATTTGGTAGCTTCCGTGTGCAACCATGTGCCAGTGAGTTATGGGTGGCTGGATGGACTTAGTAGGTCATGGTGACCCGAGCTCTTCGTATCCAGATATGTAGTGAACTGTGATAGGTTGGTACGGTGTGTGGATGGGCTTGGGAAACTACTTCCCAAATTGTCTCTTCTTGGACTTCTCCCTATCATGACTCAAAATGTGTGTCATGGTACGAGCGGGTCGACCAAGTCATATGGGTAAAGTGTGCAAACCCCTGCAGGGTGTAAAACTAAGTACTTAGCCATGTCCCCGGTTATGGACAATTGAGTTGCTAGATATTGAGGCTATGACATATTCTCGTTCATTCCAATTTGAAATTACTAAAAGATGATGGGTGAATTTAATGGATTGTTGTGATCAAACTTGATTTAAAAGTAGGGTAAAACTATTTAAGAAAATGCAAGCTAGCCAAAGCCCCACTTAGCCAAATAAGCATGTAGTTTCTAGGTATATTGAATCCTTACTTAGCTCTACTTGCCATACATTCCAAGTATTGACCCTTCGGGGCTGCTACGTTTTATGTTGCAGGTTGTACCGATTCTGAGTGATCGTATTAGGTCGCGAGACTCCACTCAACAATTGTTCGCCTGTGGAACATTTGAAGGATGGAGATTTACCTTGTAATGCTTTCCGCTGTAATATAATGTAAATTTTGGATCATATTCGTTATATTTATGATACACAGTTATATTTGGTATCATTTTGTATTGTGTGTGCTAGTGAACTGATCCAGGGATTAGCACTATACACAAGAACTCAGCCTTATCAGGCGAGGGTGTTACAAGATGGTATCAGAGCCAGGTTGACTATAGGATCATGACCTTTGAAATGGATTAGAAATAGGAGACCTCTATTACGTGAACTATTATATTTTCTGCTTATTAGAGTTCTTGTAATCCTTATAGATGTCCATTCTTTTGACTAGTAGGAGAAATGACCTACCATGAAGACTATAGAAATTGGAAAACACTATTAGGAGTATTCTATAAAGCAAATACCTATATGATAGTTGGCCCATAAGTAATTAACAAATAAGATGACACAAATTAATGTCTCACCAAGTTTGAGTAGATATAGACCATCATGTTTATCTCTTTAGGAGATCATCGCTATCGTATTAGAATATTGATCTTGCGAACTTATGTGGTATGACAATATTAGTTTGCTTGCTTGTTTGTTTTGAAACATATTGTGTGATACCTTGTTTTGGATCTGGTATTTTTGAAACCCCAAAGTTTAAGGTCTTTCGAGAGGTTTTATAACAAGCTAATGGAAGTAAAAGCTTAAAATTCGTGAGTTGTTTAGTTGCAGTTTTCTACCTGAAGAGTTTCACCGCACGATTTTTAGTTCCTTAGTGGTAAGTCGGATTGATCTCATATTTTAGGATCTAGAGCATAATTACCTGTACCATATTCATAAAAATTGGCTAACATTCTTGACGAGATTAAGTCGGTCAGAAAAATTCATGAAACCTGCTGTTCTGTTTTGACAAAATCTATCTTTCATCTTAGTTGATGTTCTACTTAATCCTAATGTTGTTTCCAAAGTTTATAAACTATTTTGTGGATGATAATCACTAATTACAAGCCTGTAGATAAACATCATTAATCATGTATGCTTGTGTTCTGATTGCGTGTGCTTGTTGTTTGTCTTGATTGTGTGTTATATGAACTTGTTTGTATGGGTAACTATAGTTCCTTTTGTCTAAGATCTATTATTTACTAGCTTAAACCCTTGGAGTTAGACTGGTGTATTGAAGACATGTAGAGGGATTAAGTGGAAGGTTATAAAATATAATACATCTATGAAGGAGGATAGACGTCCATCTAATGCAACAAAAAGGATATGGAAGTATGAAGTATTGCAAAGGATGTTATGTAGTAGATTGCGCAACCTCAATGTTTTGGAGAATCCATAGCTTACTTTTTGCAGTAGCTTTGTGGATTGAATACATGGGAGTATACATCGAGCATTGGTTCGTGCCCATGAAAACATGTACAAAGAAAGTGAGGATGCCCGAGTGATAAGTTGTGTGATTCACCTATCCACATGCAGGATAATAATTTGGGTGCAGGATGGATTGATCACCATTCCTACTACTATTATTATTCGCTCTTGTATTGTTGGCTTTGTGAATCTTGAGTGTCTTTAAAACCTTAGTAAAGAGCCGACATTGAGCCTAGAACTTAGAATGGTATGACTTTGAAACTTTACAAACGCATCCACTGCTAAGCGTAGGAATGTACGGCAAGGATGAATCTCAACCATGTATAATGGATATCATGAAGCAAACGTTCCCTAATTGCCTACCATGAGAGTTTTGCTAGTTGAAGTAGTGTTATCCTAGAATCTACAAACCATGGAGTTTAGAAAGTCTAGGGACATTGTACCAATAAATCTCCAAGGGAGAATCAATAGGAGCCAAGTGAATTCTCAAGAAACAATCTAGTCAATTTTTATAAGGGTGGTAGCGCCGTAGTGGACCCTTAACCCATATTTCTTTCTGCCTTTATCAAATCTTGGGACGAGATTCTTTTTAAGGATGGTAGTTTGTCACATCCCAAAATTTTCCAAATTTTGGAATGTGAAATAGATAAAATAAGTTTGGTTGATTGTTTGACTTTGTTGAAAATTCTCAAGGAAAAGAAACCCTTTTGAATTGGAAAGAACTCACTCTGTTATGACCTAAGTAGCCATATAGGCAAAAAGGCATGGATTGAGTTTAGTTTTAGTATATGTGTGAATATTTACAAAAATTAAAATCATAAAGCATTCATAAGCATTGCATTACATCCATACAAATTTCTCAAAAATTGAATACAAAATCCTAATATATAAATCCGATAGTTTCATTGCCCAAATATTTTTATAAGGAATATATAGAAATTTATAAAACCATATCTTCAAACTAGTAAAAATGTTATAAATATGATCCTATAATAATCTACTGAATTTTAGAAACATTTAGAAACAAGGATCATATCATTTGAAGTTCATATGCAAAAGATAGAAAGAAAATACCAAAATAGAAAAAGAAAAAGAAAAAACGAAATGGGCCACCCGGCCAGCCCACTCAGCCGACCGAACCAGCTAGCCGTGCACGGGAGGAAGGGATCGATCCCATGGTTGCTTTAAAAACTGTGTGAAACTCCTCTTTCTATACATATCTCTATTCAAATTTCTATAATTTTTTATCTACAACTTTGATTTGACTTCCGTTTGTTTCTACTTGTTCTCTACTCCAAGATCTATCTCCCCACTGTCATAAACCACTATATAATATCTCGGAGCCACAACTATATCACTTTTTTCTTGAAATCCCGAATCATATTTTGATTCTAAGTCTATCTAAACTTCGTCTGATGCCTTTGGCTCCAACACGAAAGTTGTAGATCTCGTCGAAATATTTCGATCCTGACAAACCTCACCTCTTTTCATTCACCACAGCCGGAGAATTTCGCAACGCAATATTTCAGATCTGATGGCGTAATCCTAAGGTTTTCTCGCGCTCGTTTCTTCAAATCCAAATTCCTTTGGTAAAAAGGTAGATCCAATGATTTTCCACAACTTTCATGTTGTAAGTTTTTCGATTTGATCTACGGATTTGTCTCTCTAACACAGATTTGTTTCTAACCTTTTCTAAGGTAAAATCGAGCCAATTTGGAAGTCATCTTCTCTCCTAGCCACTGGATCTTATCCCGACGGTCCAGATTCAATCGTCCCGGTCAGCTGTCTCGTTATCGCCACGTCGTCACCAGGTCAGCGTCTAGTCCCAGTCAACATGCACGGTCAACCAGTCAACGGAATATTGCTTGAAACTTTCCGTTCGAATTTAAAATTGCAAATTATAGATCTATCTTGTAAAATCTATAAGAAATTCATACTATCTCCAAAAATTACGTATAATATATCAAGTTGAAGATAATTTCATGTAGTTTATTAATATCTGATTAGATATAACTTTCACGCTACAGTTAACTGGTAATTAATTAAATAGTTTTAATGGCCTCTGGAAAATATAATTAATGTGTCCCTGAATTCACAATTCTGTATAGATTCTTGATCTGGTATTAGATTTATTTTTGGTCATGGTAAACTGCTTAGATAATTTAAACTCTATTAAGTAGTAATTAAATCATAGAAAAATATCTACAACTCTCTTTAGGGTGAATCCAATTGCTACTAGTTCGTATTAATGTCCTCTATTCAATACACTTAAGATCTAAATTTAATACGAAAATTAGTATAGAAGTTCCAACATAACTATTAAAACTCCTCTGTTAACAATTAAGAATTAATAATAAATATCCTAATGCATTAAATGATTCTATACATGCATCATGTGATCCAGTATTGTTTAGATAACTAATTACAACCATTGTGATATATTAAATCATCATGCATGCATTTGATCATCATTGTTTTATTGTATTATTGCATTGTTGCATGATTACACTGTTTGAATGATGTGTTGTTGTGCCTTTGCTTTTGAACGATAGATTGCAAGGAGTGCAACTACTATGATCGCAACCGCTATGATTGCGAGTATTGTGATCGCAAGTCTTTTGAGTGCGACGAGTGCAACCATTATATTTGTGAGGATTATTTAATCGACTACATCTACTATAAAGGCAAGTAGATGCTATTTTGATCATGAATTGTCCTACTATTTTCCTACTGCATGTGTAGTGTATTTCTCGTAGATACATGAGTAGGAATTACTATCGCTATACTATGTCATATGTATCTTGGTAGGAGTCACTTGTAGTTGAGCCGTCGTATGCTAGTTGTGCTTAGTCATGCTATCTACACAGGGATGGGTCTACACCATGCTATGGTATTGTGTATGTTTTGTTCAACTAAAACAACTTAATCAATAAACTCTCTGGGTGGAATTGGTAATTGATTGGTTCGTGAATGTCGAGCCCATGTCTATGGTTTACCCGAGTATCTCACTTGTGGATGGCCACCCAGATTTCTGAGAAATGATTAGTGTCCTGATTTGGTAGCTTCCATGTGCAACCATGTGCCAGTGAGTTATGGGTGGTTGGATGGACTTAGTAGGTCGTGTTGACCCGAGCTCTTCGTATCCAGAGATGTAGTGAATTGTGATAGGTTGGTACGATGCGTAGATGGGCTTGGGGAACTACTTCCTGAATTGTCTCTTCTTGAACTTCTCCCTATCATGACTCAAAATGTGTGTCATGGTACGAGCGGGTCGACCAAGTCATATGGGTAAAGTGTGCAAACCCCTGCAGGGTGTAAAACTAAGTACTTAGCCGTGTCCCCGGTTATGGACAATTGAGTTGCTAGATATTGAGGCTATGACATATTCACGTTCATTCCAATTTGAAATTACTAAAAGATGATGGGTGAACTTAATGGGTTGTTGTGATCAAACTTGATTTAAAAGTAGGGTAAAACTGTTTAAGAAAATTAAAGCTAGCCAAAGCCCCACTTAGCCAAATAAGCATGTAGTTGGTTGGTATATTGTCTCCTTACTTAGCTCTACTTGCCATATATTCCAAGTATTGACCCTTCGGGGCTGCTATGTTTTATGTTGCAGGTTATACAGATTCTGAGTGATCGTATTAGGTCGTGAGACTCCACTCAACAATAGTTCGCCTGTGGCACATTTGAAGGATCGAGATTTACCTTGTAATGCTTTCCGCTGTAATATAATGTAAATTCTGGATCATATTCGTTATATTTATGATACACAGTTATATCTGGTATCATTTTGTATTGTGTGTGCTAGTGAACCGATCAGGGATTAGCACTATACACAAGAACTCAGCATTATCAGGCGAGGGTATTACACCTTGACTTGTGACCGCAAAAATGAGGCCACCGTGTTCAATGGCATCATAGTATTGTCGTCTTCCACGACCTGAATGCTCCAGACATCTCCAAACTTAGCTACCGCCTTCCAGGTAGGCGATTTCACCGTCGAACAACGCGAAGAGCATATAGTCTGTGTAACCCCTAGCTTCTGTGGGCACTCTGCCGATTACGATCTTCAACAGCTCAAGAGATCCATCCCATGACTTATTGAACTTTTCTCCATACCTGCGGTTCACCAAAAAAAACTTTTGAAATGTGAATGAGTTCAGAAATGACTACATGTAACTGGGGGAACCCTGGCTGGCTAGTAGCATTACAGGTTATATCGTGGATGTGAGGAGGCCGCAATGGCACAAGTATCCGTCGATGGAAGGTCGATTACTCGATAGGTGTAGATGTTCGCTAGGCAGCAGGCCACGCGCTGGTCCACCGCGGCGAGCCAGTCGCCGTTCATGCCAACCCAGAATGTTACGTGCATGAAGGGCAGGATGGCGGTGCGCCGAGAATGGTCAAGGGGCACCATGTCGTACACCGTGTTGTGCAGACGATGTACCCTCGTACCGTCATAGTGCTCGTCGAACCAATAAGCAGGCTAAGGCATCAGTAGGCAGGGTTCATTCCAATGGTGAACAGTCCATTTCGTACCTTTGTTGTTGGTGATATGATCGGACAGCAGCTTGCAGCTTGCAGCTAGCCTGACGGTGCTGGAAATCTCCAGACACTGAACGATGAGGTCGACATCATCCGCGCTGAGTTGATCCCGCTTCCATCGCCCGCTGAGCTTCGAATCGGCCATCACAACCGAATGGATTTAGGCGGATGCCAAGTGCGGCTGGGGTTTTCTGCAGGAGGAGGGGAGCGTTAGAAGAGAGATCATAGGGGAGATCGTGGGAGGATTGGGGAATGGGGAAGAAGATGGAGAGGCGAAGAAAAAAACGAGGGAGGAGATTTTACTTGCTTGCTCTATCTAGTCAACAATAGCATCGAGGACACCACCGCCTAGACTTCACTGTATGTTACACTAGCACGCCACGCAGCTAGTAATTTGACAATACTTCTACTTACTACGCATCAGAGGTGCAGTATTGTCTAGTCACATCAGTTTGAACAGAGGGTTTTCTTTTTACAGCTTTCATTTCAACATAGTGTACTAGTATTTTCAACGGAAAATAGGAGGACGAACTACTACTAGTAGTAGTAGCCGCGACATGGATGCATGTACTTTCATCTTGTTCCCTACATGCAGAACTCATAGCACATAACCGAAAATATATACACTGGATATAATGCATAGTACGGGTGTGTCCGTGGTATTTTTGGCATGTTGCATGTGTTCATATATGTTCTAGTACAAGGTACATGGAATTACACATGTACAACATGCAACCGCGCAGCAAATGAGAGACGTGCAAGGACACCAGATTTCGCTCAAGTCAGGCAACATGCATGACTTTGTATAGCTCTGATTCACTGAGATGTGGGCCCTGTTAAGGTCGGCTCCACCTGCCAGTGAGAATCTGCATGCACCATGCGTTTGGAGCCACTAGGTAAGTCCACGACGGAAATTACAATTTGCAACTAGCTGCACCGGCAACAAGCTGTTGCATGTGGCACTTCCAAGTTTTCATAAAATATGAAATAAATCATGAATATAGATCATATTTATATAGTTCATCTATAAATTTCCATCCCAAAAATATTACTAGTACATCGCCTGGCCACCACAAAATGAACAAATGAACACAAGATATTGTTCACTTAGGTTTTTTCTTTTTTATTGACACAGGTCACATAAGATCTTATTGTAGGACCAAAAATTGTAGATGCACAAGATACAACATAGCCAATGTTCTGGATTTATTTCACATTTTTTGAGAACTCGAAAGTGCAACAAATAATAAAGGGGTGCGGGCGCAACGAGTTGCAGAATGATCAACCCGCACTGACTAAAACTATGGCTTGCATACAGAAGGAGTTTGATCAAATCCCAGGTCTTGCACTACATTGCGGCGAAATGAGTGTTACATTATAGCAAGTTAACGGCTGAGGCCATACAATACAAATAAGGCGAAGAAAATAATTCAAGATACGCAAATCCCTATTCCATATGATCTCCCTTCAACCGTTAATTATGCCGGTTCCAATCCTTCGCGTTGGCCAAGCTTGGGATGAACCACAACGGAGTCTGCCGCTAATTCCAGCCAATGTTTTTTTGAGTGAAATTCTAGCCAATGTTGGTTGAGAAACCAACAGAAGCGTCTTGAGCATTCATACTGATGCGGCATATTTCAGGACAAATATTAAATCCACTGAGACTAACTGCATGCGGGGAGGTGTATACAGAGTTGCTCCTTGTTAGATCTCCAGGGCCAAGTCCTGCCGCGCCAACTGGAATGGTAATTGGATAGTTCAATCCAAGGAAGATAGAAAATGCTCCAAGGTCTAAAACCCTCCGACATTGCCTCGGTGGAAGTAACCTACTAGTGTTAATCAAGAACACATGGTAGCAAAACCCAGTAGAATAGGTGTGAATATTGCGGCCATGATCATAACCAACATTTTCAGCCATAGGATAAGTAGTGTCATACCGCCTAGCACTAACGCTCACAATATTGATCAGAATAAGGCTACCACCATCAGGAGATCTTGATAACCACCACAGATCAGGACTGTACTCACGATTACCGTCTAATTCAGGTGGCCCCGGAAGACGCACAGGACCTTGCAAGGAAAGCACATTCAGAGGTCAGCTGAGCAAAATTTGAATGATGAAGCTTGAAAATTTAAGGATGGAAATTTTTCCCCATGCCCGAGGATCCCATGCATAAACATTGCCAATCTGAGTTACAGCATAGACAACTCCATTGTGGATAATTGCATCCTGGTAGCTGAACATGTTGAACTGGTTCTCAAGAACCATCCACATACCATGAGAACCATCAAGGAAGGCAATTACCGTGTCGAAGATGGCCAGGATAGAGAAATCCTTATAGTTCCCAGCAGCTATGGGAACTCGACAAATGGCTATATTCAGTAGATTAGTAGGCTGACCAGCCACAATAAACTTAAATACCTTGGGTGTGGCCTCAAACTCAAAGATTGCTGGTAGAGGAATCCGGCGACGAGTGAACACATTCACAAGCTCCCAGTTCCAAGCGAGGCCAACAGTGGCGATCCAATCTCCATGGGCGCCTGCCCACTTCTTACCCTCACAATCTGGCATCACAGCATCGGAGGAGGACCTGTCCAGTGGCATCAGCTCGCACAAGGTCTACCCGAACTTCTTCTGTGGCTTCTGCTTGCCCCTGCCGCAATAGTAGCTGCCCCTATAGAACTGCTTCATGTGATTGTCGCGGTTGAAGACATTGTACTCAGGCGGTACCTCAGTTGAGTAAGAGTGAAGAACACAGGGGAGACCAAACGGATGAGATTTCGACAAGGATGCACTATGTGTTGCTGAGTAAAGATAACGTTTGCAGCAGGCGGCGAGGCTCACGGCGGTGATGATGTCGCATCTAGTAGAGATTTCTTCAAGGGGTCCATCGGAAAACACCCTAGAAGTGTCACTATCATCGATCAATTGGTCCATCCCGAGGAAGAGCTCGAGCAGGTGGGGGGCGATGTGTAACTACCTCGGTGAATTACGCTCCTAGTACAAGCCTGGATGATCAGAAATGGTTGAAATAGTACGGTGGGGCCCAAATGCCACTCACAGGTAGACCTTTCGGCCATCCTAACCATTTCCAAACATCGGGACAAGAACGGGCGGTGTAATCGGCAGGCGAAGGGATCAACTACATACACAAATGAGTATGTATGCAAGCCACCATACAATAGTACATCAGAGCCATTCCATCTAAAAAGAAAGGAAATATAGCAACGCCATACGGCAAGATCCAAATATCCTAGATAGATATAATAGTGTAGGATATCTCCTCATACATCAAACCTCCGAGTATCAGGCGGAAGCGGAAGACAAAATCCGCGTCCGGATCAGAAGCACATCGGCATAAGATGCCCCATAAATAAGCACATCCGCCCACAGATCTCACGGATCCCGTTCCGAATCTCTACACGAATGATCGTTGCCCACATCGTCAAGTCTCTTCCACCCAGTATCCGTCTTGCGAGTGTACCTGTTCATACGAACCAATAATTTATCGTGTGAGACCCTAGGGTACTCATCAAGTCTTTATGCCTCTAAAGGGACACAACCTGGGTGACGCAATTGCAGCAAAAGATAAACCCTAGCAATTCTATAGATATCGCTAACCATCCGCCTAACTAGAGATGACGGATGTCCGTGAATTAATAACAGCTTATAACAGTTATAACGGTAATCTTAACAGATCCATCCTCCTCCTCGCCACCGACGAAGGAAGCGGACGAACAACCCCCATCCGTTGGCAGTTTTATTATCCATTCCATGAGTGTTGCACTATTTACTAGTCGGTACCTAGTCTAGTCAAATTAAAAGCGGTACTTTAGTTATGCTTGTCTATGATTGAAACTGCTCCAAGTCGTCCATAACATGGACACGGCTTTGAAAGTTTTACCTAGGTGCACAAATAGCAACACACACTGATATGCCTCGAAAACCAAATCAAAACCCAACAAGACAGGTCACAAAGCGATCACGATTGAGAAATATTTCAGGGGGCCACCCCATTAAGCAACCATAGCGGAGTTAGTGACTCGAGATGGACTCAAGGTTTGCGCCAATGGTCATGGAACGATCGGGAACCCAAAATGTGACTGGCTTGTCGACACCGCGAAACACTCCGCTTTCCTAAACAAAGTGTGCTCCTCGCACAATCTTAAATAAAGCAAGAAGCATGGCATAAGTACAGGATAGTAAATAAAACCTCAAACTAGTTTGTGGCCCTCAAGAAATAAGAATGAATCAAGCTCTGGCTCAGGAGGGTCCATAAGGCCTCCCGGATGTGGATAGCGCGAATAATCAAGGAACAGGAATCAAGTACTCGGGGTCCTACGGGACACAAGTGAGCCTGAAAAACCAAATAGCGGATATGGCTCACCAATGCCACTTTCATTAGTTATCCCATTACTACTCAGGTTAAGTTGTTTAGGTACCTCGTTATCCATCAGACACTCACATACCCTACACATGCTGTTCTACGACTCGCATGGCTCAAACAACTCCTGTAGTAATGGCTCATGGGATGGAGGAACAAGCTTCGGTGGGGTTTAAAAGTAAAGGCTATGCAAGACTTGGGATTCAATTTAATGCATTCGTGACTCGATGATGCAAGAATAAGAAAGAGGCAATAGGTACTATCTGTATGCAAGCATGTGGTAGTGCTTGCCTGGCAGCTCAGTTGAAGCAAAGGATGGATCTGGGTAGTGCTCTTGGTTCTCTTGATATACCCCCTGCTCAGCGTCTATTCGAAGAAGAACCAAACAAACAAGGGCCAACATAAATAAAGTGCGCAAGCATATGAATAAAATGCGACAAGTAAACAATCATGCCATGATGAATGATGCACAATTTGCATGGCATTGAAGTAGCATGGCATGGGTGAGGTGTGAGATACCAGATTAAATCATTTTATTGAGTTTTGGGCCCCTTTTATACTCATATTAGTTGCTGTACCCTTTATATTTTTATGATGCATGCTTCAAGACAAACCATTGAATGCATAAACAGAAAGGTCTCGTCGAGCTAATCATTTTAGACATATCATTTGTTAAATTTGGAGTTATAAAACAAAAGATATTAATTAATTAAGGCAAAAGGGCATTTTATTGTAATTTATCTAAACTTGGAATTTTAAATGTTCAAAATATATTTTGGATTGCATATTTGAATTCCTCATATTTTTCTGATTTGAAAACATATATTAATTGTATTATATGAATTTGTATCTTAAAAGTTATTTAAAAACAGAAAATAATTTGAATTTGAAAATAATTTGAAAAGATTTGAATTTAAAACAGAAAACAGACAATACTTTTTATACCCAGGCAGTTCTAGCCACTGACGCTAATGGTGGGTCCAACTGCTGATCGATGGGATCACAGAAAACGTTTTATCTGTGGCTTAAACCAGCTCAAGCGAATGACAGGCGGGCCAAGAGGTCTTGGTCCCACGTGATGAAACCTGGGTGGACCACGTGGCGTCGCTAGGGGAGCGCGGGTGGAGGTTTACGAAACCTTGGGTGTTTTCTGCAAAACGCACACAGCCGCTGACAGGTGGGGCTCGGGGGACTGCGGGTTAAGCCAAAAAAAGAAACCAGGGGGTATGCGCAAAAGGGCTTGCCCGTCATTGATCTTCCTCGACCTGCCTGTCGAGGGATCGTCTGGCTGAGGTGGGGATTCGATCCTGGTCAGGCGTGCGTGAGGGCGGGACCACCGCGGTGGGCTGCGGTAGTTGATAGGAGGGAGCAGGCGGCTAGCTAGGGTTTCATTCTGGCTCTGAGGAGAACCAAAACGCCGGTGCGCAGAGCGTTGTCGGTTTGATCGGCGGCTCAGACGGCTACGAAGGCGGACCATGTCGGGCGACGAGATGCTCACCGGAGTGTGTCGGTGTGGTCGGTTCGGTCGGCGATGAGCGATCGCCGGTGTGTGGCCAGAAGATCTAGGGTTAGCGTCGGGCTCGCGCGGGTACTGGCAGCTCCGGTCCTCCTCCTCCTCCTCAACGGCGCGTACAGGGGCGGTGCAGGTGCTCTTCTTGGTCTCCTTGATCACCTCCCCGTCGTGCTAAATGCAGTCTGAATGGTGGGCGCGATGGAGGCCGACAGCCGGTGGGGGTGGCAGCGGCGATGGAGAAGAAGGAAGGAGGGGAGGCTGGGTGGATCTAGGGATGGTGCAGAGGCAGAGAGGTGGGGGATGGGATAAAGCAATGAGGTGCAGATGCCGTGGGGAGGTGGTGACGATAAAGGTGGCTCGGCCACCTTTTGTCCTCCTCCTCACGCTTTCGGCTAGGAAGGCAGCAGGGGCAGGTGGGAGGCTTCTGTGGGGCTAGAGGCGAGGCCAAGGGCAGGGGCAGGCTCGGGTAGAGGGAGAGAGAGGGAGGGGAGCCTCGGGTTAGCTAGGGTTGGAGCTAGGCTCGGGTAGAGAGGGGGGTATGGCTCGGGGTAGCTAGGTGGCCAGCTAGGTAAGAGAGAGGGGGAGGCCGAGAGAGAGGTGGTGGACTTAGGGTACTTAGGGTTTAGTCTAGGTTTTAGCTTAGAGCTAGGTTTAGAGGGGATGGTAAAGAGAGGAGAGGTGAGGTAGGGTGGTGATAGCTAGGGGATTAGGGTGATGGGGTGGTGGCTTGGGGTTTATAGGAGTTTGCATGCTCCAACTAGATCAAGCAACACAAGAGAGGGGTGTGGTGATGATGGTCTTAAGCAAGCACAAACAAGATCAAGCTAAGAGGAGAGAGAGATGTGGTTTAAATTCACTCAAAATTCAAATAAGATCCAAAGAACAAGCAAAAGGTGGGGCTTGCATGGGCCATGCATGATATTTAATGCCATGCTTATGTTGTGAAAACAAGATGATTTACATGGCATTATTACTATGCATCCCAAAATGTGGAGTAAGGCCCAAGCAAAAGAATTTAGAAAGAATTCCAAGTGTAGTAGATGGAGATGATCACATTGGACTATAATTGGGACTTGCTAGTGTGTATATGCCACTAGGTATTTAATAAGCCCACAAAAATATCCCAACATGATGATAACCCCAAACAAACATATGGAAGCTAGGAAAAAGGTTCCACTCACAAGGCATGCAAATGTGGCCATGTGGCTCTCATGTTTCAATATTGTGAAAACAACATGATGCTAAGATGAGAGTATGTGGATAAAGAATTGGATCCATCCCAACCCACATGAGCTAGAGGTAAAACCAATAAGTGCCAAGCTCATATTTGGTTGGATGGTGGAATTATAAGGTGGTGAAAGAAAAAGGTGGTGGAGTTAATAAGAGATATGCCCCAACTCAACTTGGGCATTAAACAATATATCAAGAACCAAATACAATATCAAGAGGCAAATACAATTAACAATGCATATGAGATAAGAACCAAATGAAAAGGGGTTTTATATGATGCTCAAATGCAAGGAGGCATGATGACATGAGCATGATATAATGATGATGCTACAATTATATATTTGAAGTAGCATATATCTAGACTAGGCTAGTAGCATTGCAATTGTTAGACAATTGGGATGCTACAACTCTCCCCCACTAAACAAGAATCTGCTGAGATTCCTAGGAAAAGAAAACAACAACACAAGGAGAGGCGGTGTTGAACGAAGGTGCCCTTGCGTTCCCAAGATGATGAAGAACGGAATGGTGCGACCATTACACCTTGCAAAACTTGCTAGACTTGTTAAGAGTCTTATGCTTTTGCTTGAGACACAAAGGGTTAGAAGAATTGAAGGATTGCCGTGAGACAAGAAGGATAGGATGGACATAGCTCCGGTGTTCTCAGGAAACATGATAAAAGAATAGAACCACTTGTGAAAGAAAAGGAAAAGATGATGTATCATGGATAACGAAAGACACACCGTTAAGATTAAAGATTTACCGATACTAGAGAGGATGAAAACTTTGTCTCGCCGGAAGAAAAAGAGCTAGATTGGAGAGGTTTGAACCACTATGACAATAGCATCGTATCTTCTCTCGGATTGAAGAAATGAAGTACGGAAACAATATTGCCTTCAAACAATAGAGTCCCTTGATATCAACAGAAAGATTTAGATAGACATCGTCGGATTAGATTCTTGTTGCGCCGGTAAGAACCAAAGGATCACGCAATTGAGGTGCGCAGATATAACTTCCAGATACGGATGTGAAGCCAGATCATGGTGGAATAGATTTGCGATTAATGGCATCAACCATAAATGGCTTTACCACCGAAAGGAATTGATGAAACAAAGAGAGATATAGCTTGCTTCCATCTTGTTTGGGGATGTAGAGCACCGGTAGCAAGGCGAGGATAGAAAAGAGTTTGCGTTTGTTTCCACCAGATAATTGAAGATTTTGCTCCGTGTAGGATAAGACGATATCACCAACAAGAGATTATAGATTACTTTCTTCGAGAGAGCACTCCGGGAAAAACAAGGACGGAAGTAAAAGTATCGAGGGATAAAGGCCACTTCTAACTTCCGTGGAATGAGTGAAATCACATTAATTCACCAATTCAATGTACAAGAGCGAATGATAAGAGTAGTGGTATGGTAGCTACTCCATCCCGCACTCAAAGCATTACTCCACACATGAATAAGAAAACCATGCAACCCAACTATCGAAACAGAATGAAGGTATTGATAAGAAGAGCTCATGGAACTCCGTTAGAAAACAAGGATAGATGCAACGATTCACCGGATCCAAGATAGATAAGGGTGATGATGTTGTCGTCATATCATAAGTAACCAGCCACCGGAAGTATATGAAGGAAGATCACGGAGACAACTGCAAGATTCCACAGATAAAGAAAAAAAAATAGCACCACTTGAACAAAAGGATACGAAAGATCTGAAAAGTCTTCATGGCCTCCGGTGGATTGAGCATAGATGATAGAGCGAGAGGGTTTCAAAAGATCACTTGACGAGACTGAGGTGAAAGAACTCCATGTTCTTCTTGAAAAGATTGAGAGAGATTTAGCAGCCTTGAGGAAAACTATGGCGGAACGACGATGATAACTTGCCAACAAGGAACAACTCCGGATTGGTTGAAGATGGAAGATGGCATTAACAAAGAACTTGTTGATTCCAGAATTGAAGCAATGTATTTAGCAGATGGACGTGGTCGAGATAGGTGACTTCAAGAAGCCAGAATTCACGCTTTGAGAACTTTGCACACAGCAAAGGTTTCACGAAGCTTGAGAGAAAGAGACATAGATGATCTTCCATGTCCTTCCATTGATATCGAATAGGCAGCATATTATCAACATATACCACCATGGATTAACAAGATATTCCCAGAATACCAAGTTCAAGTGATGAGAGAAACGAACGAATGCTCGAAACACTTTCTGAGCTCAATGCTCTTAGAAAGATCAATATTAAGAGCACGGGTTCGTGTTGAAGGAGATGCACTGGAAGAATAGATTATCTGGTCCTTCGAAAGAAAAAGAGATGTCACCTGGTCCACATTGTCGATTGGATCGCCGGTTACAAGGATAAAGAGATCTTGGATAAGAAACAATGATAGATCATACCTTAAGCAAAACTATCAGAGATGAAAAGATGCAATTCCCTCGTGTCCAGGAGAATTGTGCAGATATGGGGTTCAAAAAGATGTGCAGCATGATGAACAGATGATAGACCGCCGTAGTGATTTGAGAAACTCCGGATTTCCAAGGATGCTTGAATAA
This sequence comes from Avena insularis, assembly GCA_023614405.1. NCBI lineage: Eukaryota > Viridiplantae > Streptophyta > Magnoliopsida > Poales > Poaceae > Avena > Avena insularis. The sequence continues at coordinate 549,761,278 of CM042690.1, forward strand.
GCATAGATAGGATCACGGTGTACCCAAAATCACAGGAGTATCTTTGGCAATCCGGAGTGGTAGCATTTTCCATATTTCCAATCGACACTATCATGAGTGGAATATAGCTATGCCGAGAACCAAATTACAATCACCAGCATCGGATCGACACATGTTATGTAATTAGCCCAAGAGAAAAAGGAGATGAAAAGAAACTCCAAGATTAAGCGTCGGTGACAAAAGAATGAGTTAGCATGGACATGCTGATAAAAGAGAGATAGATAATGTTTCACACACGACTGAAAAGGAGTGTGGAAACACAGATGGATCAAAGAAAAAATTTCCGCAATTTTCGGCATTAAAATACCGATAAATGCGCAAAAACAGATAACGAATCCAGATCAGCGACTCTACCTCTCTACCTGATAAGTGATTTTGCACAGAAAGCGGAGTTGCTAGAAGGAAGGACACCCTTAAGAAGATGGCACCGGTTAACAAGGAGTCAGATAGATCGCGCCGGTTTGCAAAAGCCTGTCGGTATGGAATGTACCAACAGTTGATAACCAAAGGCAGATTGCGATAACAACTTGGATGCAACAGATAGACAAGGATTTACACACACACACACACAAACACACAACCTATGGTACTACGGAAACCCAGAACACGTGAATCCTAGTTTGAATTTTAAGAAGAGGATTGAAAACGTTACACTTCCTTACCAGAAAAGGGTGGTGGTTAGGTAAGAAGAAAAGTGGAAGCAGTCCTACTCTCGCGTTTGTTTTTCCCTAGTATACATAACTACCAAAAATATTTGCTAGACAGACAACGACCATTTGGCTGAGACCCTGAAGGTCGGGATGGCTCTGATACCAATTGTAACTACCTCGGTGAATTACGCTCCTAGTACAAGCCTGGATGATCAGAAATGGTTGAAATAGTACGGTGGGGCCCAAATGCCACTCACAGGTAGACCTTTCGGCCGTCCCAACCATTTCCAAACATCGGACAAGAACGGCGGCGTAATCGGCAAAGCGAAGGGATCAACTACATACACAAATGAGTATGTATGCAAGCCACCATACAATAGTACATCAGAGCCATTCCATCTAAAAAGAAAGGAAATATAGCAACGCCATACGGCAAGATCCAAATATCCTAGATAGATATAATAGTTTAGGATATCTCCTCATACATCAAACATCAGAGTATCAAGCGGAAGACAAAATCCGAGTACGGATAAGAAGCAAATCGGCATAAGATGCCCCATAAATAAGCACATCCCGCCCACAGATCTCACGGATCCCCGTTCTCGGAATCTCTACACCGAATGATCGTTGCCCACATCGTCCGTCTCTTCCACCCAGTATCCGTCTTGCGAGTGTACCTGTTCATCTGAACCAATAATTTATCGTGTGAGACCCTAGGGGTACTCAGCAAGTCTTTATGCCTCTAAAGGGGACACAACCTGGGGTGACGCAATTGCAGCAAAAGATAAACCCTAGCAATTCTATAGATACTCGCTAACCATCCGCCTAACCAGAGATAGACGGATGTCCGTGAATTAATAACAACAGTTATAACAGTTATAACGGTAATCTTAACAGATCCATCCTCCTCGCCATCGACGAGGAAGCGAAACAACCCCCATCCGTTGGGCTTTTATTATCCATTCCATGAGTGTTGCACTATTTACTAGTCAGGTACCTAGTCTAGTCAAATTAAAAGCGGTACTTTAGTTATGCTTGTCTATGATCGAGAAACTGTGCTCCAAGTCGTCCATAACCGCGGACACGGCTTTCAGAAAGTTTTACCCTGCAGGGGTGCACAAATAGCAACACACACTCGATATGCCTCGGAAAAACCAAATCAAAACCCAACGAGACAGTCTCGACAAAGCGATCACAGGATTCAGAAATATTTCAGGGGGCCACCCCATTAAGCTACCCGCAACGGAGTTAGCTGACTCCGAGACGGACTCAAGGTTTGCGCCAATGGCTGTGAACGACTGGGAACCCTAAAATGTGACTGGGCTTGTCGACACCGTGAAAACACTCCGCTTTCCTAAACAGTACAGTGTGCTCCTCGCACAATCTTAAATAAAGCAGTAAAGCATGGCATAAGTACAGGATAGTAAATAAAACCTCAAACTAGTTTGTGGCCCTCAAGAAATAAGAATGAATCAAGCTCTGGCTCAGGGGGGTCCATAAGGCCTCCCGGATGTGGATAGCGCGAATAATCAAGGAACAGGAATCAAGTACTCGGGGTCCTACGGGACACAAGTGAGCCTGAAAAACCAAATAGCGGATATGGCTCACCAATGCCACTTTCATTAGTTATCCCATTACTACTCAGGTTAAGTTGTTTAGGTACCTCGTTATCCATCAGACACTCACATACCCTACACATGCTGTTCTACGACTCGCATGGCTCAAACAACTCCTGTAGTAATGGCTCATGGGATGGAGGAACAAGCTTCGGTGGGGTTTAAAAGTAAAGGCTATGCAAGACTTGGGATTCAATTTAATGCATTCGCGACTCGATGATGCAAGAATAAGAAAGAGGCAATAGGTACTATCTGTATGCAAGCATGTGGTAGTGCTTGGGCAGCCTCTTGAAGCAAAGGATGGATCTGGTAGTGCTCTGGTTCTCTTGATATATCCCCCGTCGCCTATTCAAGAAGAACCAAACAAACAAGGGCCAACATAAATAAAGTGCGCAAGCATATGAATAAAATGCGACAAGTAAACAATCATGCCATGATGAATGATGCACAATTTGCATGGCATTGAAGTAGCATGGCATGGGTGAGGTGTGAGATACCAGATTAAATCATTTTATTGAGTTTTGGGCCCCTTTTATACTCATATTAGTTGCTGTACCCTTTATATTTTTATGATGCATGCTTCAAGACAAACCATGGAATGCATAAACAGAAAGGTCTCGTCGAGCTAATCATTTTAGACATATCATTTGTTAAATTTGGAGTTATAAAACAAAAGATATTAATTAATTAAGGCAAAAGGGCATTTTATTGTAATTTATCTAAACTTGGAATTTTAAATGTTCAAAATATATTTTGGATTGCATATTTGAATTCCTCATATTTTTCTGATTTGAAAACATATATTAATTGTATTATATGAATTTGTATCTTAAAAGTTATTTAAAATGTAAAATAATTTGAATTTGAAAATAATTTGAAAAGATTTGAATTTAAAACAGAAAACAGACAATACTTTTTATACCCAGGCAGTTCTAGCCACTGACGCTGACGGTGGGTCCAACTGCTGACTGGGACAGACTGCGCGCAGAAAACGTTTTATACCGCGGCTTAAACCAGCTCAAGCGAATGACAGGCAGGCCGTAGGTCTTCGTCCCACGTGTGTGAAACTCGGCGGACCACGTGGCGTCGCTAGGGGAGCGCGGGTGGAGGTTTACGAAACCTTGGGTGTTTTCTGCAAAACGCACACAGCCGCTGACAGGTGGGGCTCGGGGGACTGCGGGTTAAGCCGAAAAAAGAAACCAGGGGGGTATGCGCAAAAGGGCTTGCCAGATCGCTGATCTTCCTCGACCTGCGCCGAGGGATCGATCGTGTGTGGGTGGGGATTCGATCCTCGGCGGGCGTCGGTGAGGGCGGACCGCGGTGGGCTGCGGTAGTTGATAGGAGGGAGCCGGCGGCTAGCTAGGGTTTCGCTGCGCTTCTGGCGAGGAGAACCAAAACGCCGCGGTGCTGAGAGGCTTGTCGGTTTGATCGGCGGCTCTAGACGGCTACGGCGAGGCGGACCATGTCAGGGCGACTGAGATGCTCACCGGGAGTGTGTCGGTGTGGTCGGTTCGGGTCGGCGAGCAGGCGATCGCCGGTGCTGCAGGTGGCCAGAAGATCTAGGGTTAGCGTCGGGCTCGCGGCATCGGCACTCGGTCCCTCCTCCTCCTCAACGGCGCGTACAGGGGCGGTGCAGGTGCTCTTCTTGGTCTCCTTGATCACCTCCCCGTCGTGCTCGTCGTCTGGAACGATGGGGCGCGATGGAGGCCGACGGTGGCCGGCGTGGGGTAGCGGCGGCGATGGAGAAGAAGGAAGGAGGGGAGGCGCCTGGGGTGGATCTGGGGATGGTCTGGCGAGGCAGAGAGGTGGTGGGGGATGGGATAAAGCAGCGAGGCAGGCAGATGCCGTGGGGAGGTGGTAGACGATAAAGGTGGCTCGGCCACCTTTTTGTCCTCCTCCTCACGTGCTCGGCTAGGAGGCCAGGGCAGGGGCCAGGTGGGAGGCTTCCAGGTGGGGCTAGAGGCGAGGCCAAGGGCAGGGGCAGGCTCGGGTAGAGGGAGAGAGAGGGAGGGTAGCCTCGGGTTAGCTAGGGTTGGAGCTAGGCTCGGGTAGAGAGGGGGGTATGGCTCGGGGTAGCTAGGTGGCCAGCTAGGTAAGAGAGAGGGGGAGGCCGAGAGAGAGGTGGTGGACTTAGGGTACTTAGGGTTTAGTCTAGGTTTTAGCTTAGAGCTAGGTTTAGAGGGGATGGTAAAGAGAGGAGAGGTGAGGTAGGGTGGTGATAGCTAGGGGATTAGGGTGATGGGGTGGTGGCTTGGGGTTTATAGGAGTTTGCATGCTCCAACTAGATCAAGCAACACAAGAGAGGGGTGTGGTGATGATGGTCTTAAGCAAGCACAAACAAGATCAAGCTAAGAGGAGAGAGAGATGTGGTTTAAATTCACTCAAAATTCAAATAAGATCCAAAGAACAAGCAAAAGGTGGGGCTTGCATGGGCCATGCATGATATTTAATGCCATGCTTATGTTGTGAAAACAAGATGATTTACATGGCATTATTACTATGCATCCCAAAATGTGGAGTAAGGCCCAAGCAAAAGAATTTAGAAAGAATTCCAAGTGTAGTAGATGGAGATGATCACATTGGACTATAATTGGGACTTGCTAGTGTGTATATGCCACTAGGTATTTAATAAGCCCACAAAAATATCCCAACATGATGATAACCCCAAACAAACATATGGAAGCTAGGAAAAAGGTTCCACTCACAAGGCATGCAAATGTGGCCATGTGGCTCTCATGTTTCAATATTGTGAAAACAACATGATGCTAAGATGAGAGTATGTGGATAAAGAATTGGATCCATCCCAACCCACATGAGCTAGAGGTAAAACCAATAAGTGCCAAGCTCATATTTGGTTGGATGGTGGAATTATAAGGTGGTGAAAGAAAAAGGTGGTGGAGTTAATAAGAGATATGCCCCCAACTCAACTTGGGCATTAAACAATATATCAAGAACCAAATACAATATCAAGAGGCAAATACAATTAACAATGCATATGAGATAAGAACCAAATGAAAAGGGGTTTTATATGATGCTCAAATGCAAGGAGGCATGATGACATGAGCATGATATAATGATGATGCTACAATTATATATTTGAAGTAGCATATATCTAGACTAGGCTAGTAGCATTGCAATTGTTAGACAATTGGGATGCTACACGATGGCATTTGGTTTTGATTGGGGTTTTGGAGGAGAGAGCGAGCGGCAGCTGGTAGGGGGAGACGGAAAACGATCTATCAAACTGGGCGTCGGAGCTGATCCTAAAGCGGCATGGCGGCGTTGGCGCCGTGCCTGTATTGGTGTGCGAGTGGTAATGGCCGTCGCCGGGATGCTGGAGGTGAAGTGAGGATGGAGATCGAGGCAAAGAGAAATGCGGAATGAAATAAAACCAAGTGTGCCTTCTTTCTCTCGGCTAAATCTACAGTGCCTATCGAACTGGGCTACAGAGATGCTCCGAAAGCGGCATGGCGGCGTTGGCGTGTGCTAAAGGTGGGCGAGTGGGGATCAGCGAGAAGATGGAGAGGAAGAGGACGGAGAGCAAAGGAAAATACTAGAATAAATCGATTGAAATCGTACCGCCTACCGAGCATGGTTTTTCTCTCTTCTCTGCGTTTCCTGGTGCCTATCGAGTAAATAGGTCAGGCCATTCTAGGAGTAGTATAGCATAAGCTAGCCTAGCATGGGATGGAGCTGTACTGTCCTCTCAAATAAATGGTCATGGCAGAGAGACAGTTTGGAGTATACTCGGAGCTCCTCTTGCCGAACGTAATAATCCTTGGCTCTTCTACATTCATCATCTTGTGTAGTCACATTTGGAACAAGTACTACTGTACTACTACTGTAACTAATAAACACATAAAGGTTCTACCAGTAATTAAAGAACCAAAACTGGAATACTACTACTCTCGAACTCTTGTGTAGTACAACAACAAAATGCTCACAAAATGGGCTACCAGTACGGCAGTACCATCTGTACACCCACATGCTGCCACCTCAAATAAGCTTGCCTGCCACATCGCCAATTTCCTCTCCCCTATCAGCCTCTACGCCCCCAATACCGGACCCAAAATTGAACATCTCTCAGTTCAATAAAGAAAAAAAGTCGACAATCTCTCAAAAAAATAAAGCATCCACCAAAAGAAAATACATTGTCTAATGCTTCCCGTTCATTATGAACGGACGGACGCAATTGCTTGAGCGCCGCACGGGAGTAGTAGTTGTCTGAGCTACTAGTTGTAGCTCCGCGAAAGCACGCGCCTGGAAGCAGCAAAAGAATTTATTCTCTATCAATGACGGAAGAAGATCGACGATATACAGTACCAAATCAACAAGGCGGTGGCTTTATCCGTCTGACCAATGAGAGCCGACACGGGTGGTGAACAGCTTCAAGCGTAGCGGAACAGGTGCCTTTAAGGCATACAGTACGTACACCTCCATTCTGATTTAGGATGGTCACATAGTGCTAAATAACTTAGACTATTCCAGTAACTTGTACATGTACCTTCATCATAGTGGGTAACAACATGTGTGTAGTGTCACGCAAAGGCCTAATTAATTAGGTTGTACTCCCTCCGTTTAGAAATATAAGATGTTTTAGCTTTGTAAATCGAATGTATCTAGACGTATTTTAGTGTATGGATTCGTAGAGGTTAAAAGTGAACCTATACACTAAAAGGTATCTAGATACATTCATCTCACAAAGCTAAAGCGCCTTATATTTCTGAACGAAGGGAGTAGAAACACATATACTACTAGTCTTGGTATGTGTGATGTTATGATAACTAGCTAAGTTATTACGTCACTTTATTTTTTCATTAATTAACTCTGAATAGACATTTAATTTGAGACAAGTATCTACGCATACTTGTAGCTCAAGTTTGTCAAGATGCAAAATCTTAGAAAGAAGTTGAACCTCTTGTCAAAACTCTCTGTGGTTTCTGATATGGAGTGTATTAATTAACTGTCCGATGGGTGCCTCCAAAAGCTTTTTCTTAAAACTTTCAAAGCAACCTACAATTTACTTATAGTTCAAATTTGACCTAATTTTGATGAATCTACATAGAGTCATTCAAGTGGCGGAGTTAGCTAGGAAATTTGAAAAGTCATAAAACATAGGAATTGTTAGTACAACATGTTGGTCTACTATATACACTAGTAAGATGCACGTGCCTTGCACGTGAGACTCAGATAGTAGACGTATGACATATCATCACTATATACAATTATAATTGGTAAAGCACAAAAAATTATAAATTCGATCAACATCTATAAAGTATGGGTGTATATTTGGTCCTTGTACTTTGTATCATCATGTAGAAGTCAAAGATTATTAGCTACCTAACACATGAAATTTTTGATAACATGGTCTAGAGAAACAAGGGAGAAGATTCTAGTATGATGGAGAAGTGTGTTTTGAGGTTTATGCATAGCATTCATTATGCCGAAGACTATCAATAGAATCTTCCAGATGCTAGAATGGAAAAGAAGATCCAACGGCTAGAAAAGTTGGGATTCACGAGTCTTGATCCAACGGTCAACATTCAAAGTTATGCATACACTATATAGTGGTTTGTAATGAAGACTATCAATAGAATCTTTAAGATGCTAGAATGGAAAAGAAGATCCAACGACTAGAAATGTTTGGATTCGCGAGTCTTGATCCAACGGTCAATATTCAAAGTTGTTTGTATACTATATAGTGGTAAGATCATGTAGAAGTCAATGATTATTAGCTACTAGTAAGTTGCACATGAGACTCAGATAGTAGATGTATGACATATCATCACTATATAAAATTATAATTTGTAAAGCACAAAAAATTATAAATTTGATCAACATCTATAAAGTATGGGTGTATATTTGGTACTTGTGCTTTGTATCATCATGTGTAGAAGTCACAGATTATTAGCTACCTAACACATGAAATTTTTGATAACATGGTGTAGAGAAACAAGGGAGAAGATTCTAGTATGATGGAGAAGTGTGTTTTGAGGTTTATGCATAGAATTCATTATGCCAAAGACTATCAATAGTTCTAGATGCTAGAATGGAAAAGAAGATCCAACAGCTAGAAATGCTAGGATTCACGAGTCTTGATCCAACGGTCAACATTCAAAGTTATTCCTACACTATATAGTGGATTGTAATGAAGACTATCAATAGAATCTTCAAGATGCTAGAATGGAAAAGAAGATCCAACGATTGGAAACGTTGGGATTCGTGACTCTTGATCCAACGGTCAATATTCAGTAAGTTGTTTGTACACTATATAGTGGTAAAGTTAACGATTATTAGCTACTAGTAAGTTACACAGGAGACTCCGATAGTAGACGTGTGACATATCATCACTAGATAAAATTAGAAATGGTAAAGCACAAAAAATTATAAATTTGATCAACATCTATAAAGTATGGGTGTATATTTGATCCTTGTACTTTGTATCATCATGTAAAAGTCAAAGATTATTAGCTACCTAACACATGAAATTTTTGATAACATGGTCTAGAGAAACGAGGGAGAATATTCTAGTATGGTCGAGAAGTGTGTTTTGAGGTTTGTGCATATATAGCATTCATTATGCCGAAGATTATCAATAGAATCTTCTAGATGCTAGAATGGAAAGGAAGATCCAACGGCTAGAAATGCTGGGATTCACGAGTCTTGATCCAACGGTCAACATTCAAAGTTATCCGTACACTATATAGTGGTAAGATAAGATAAGATAAGATAAGATCATGTAGAAGTTAATGATTATTAGCTACGAGGGAGAAGATTCTAGTATGATGTAGAAGTGTGTTTTGAGGTTTGTGCATAGCATTCATTATGCTGAAGACTATCAATGGAATCTTCTAGATGCTAGAATGGAAAAGAAGATCCAACGGCTGGAAATGTTGGGATTCATGAGTCTTGATCCAACGGTCAATATTCAAAGTTATTCGTACACTATATAGTCGTAAGATAAGATAAGATAAGATATCTCTATCTCTACTACTATCAAGAGCAAGGTTCTTGAGAGTTAACACGGTCGGTGTAAGTACAAGTTTCATTAAGGACCTCACAAAAAATGAAAATTGCATCCAACAAGTCCGTGCATTTAGCACAAGGACCCTTAAACCGAGTAACGAAGTACTATTTGTTTTGAGGTTTGCGCATACTAGTGTTCATCATGCAAAAGACTATCAGTAGAATCTTTCTAGATGCTAAGAATGGAAAATAAGATCCAACGGTTAGCAATGTTTGGATTTGCCAGTGTTGATCCAACGGTCAATGTTCAAATAAGTTAATCCGTACACTATTTAGTGGTCGTATGCATGGTATTGTAAGAGATAAGAGACAATATAAAGGTAAGATAAGAAGTACTGTGAATGGTCAATCTAATGGTAGGTCTCGTAGGAGTGAGGTGATTGAGAGTTAATACGGTCGGTGAAAGTACAAGTTACATCAAGAACCTCGTAAAAAATGAAAATTGCATCCAAGTCCATGCATTTTAGCATAAGGACCCTGACACTGAGCAATGAAGTACTATGTGTTTTTAGGTTTGCACATACTAGCATTCATCGTTGTAAAGACTATCAATAGATCGAATCTTTCTTGATGCTAAAAATGGAAAAAACATCCAACGGTTAGCAATGTTTGGATTTGCCAGTCTTGATCCAACGGTTAATATGTTCAAAGTTAATCCCTACACTATGTAGTGGTATGGTATTGTAAGATATATGAGACAAGATAAAAGATAAGATAAGAAGTACTGCAAATGGCCGATCTAATGGTAGGTCTCGTAAGAGCGAGGTGCTTGAGAGTTAACACGGTGGGTAGAATTACAATTTACATCAAGGACCTCATAAAAAATGAAAATTGCATCCAAGTCTATGCATTTATCACAAGGACCCTGAAACCGAGTAACGAAGTACTGTGTGTTTTGAATTTTGCACATACTAGTGTTCATCATGCTAAAGACTATCAATAGAATCTTTATAGATGCTAAGAATAGAAAAGAAGATCCAACGGTTTGCAATGTTTGGATTTGCTAGTCTTGAGATCCAACGGTCAATGTTCAAAATAAGTTAATCCCTACACTATGTAGTGGTGGTATATATGGTATTGTAAGAGATAAGAGACAAGATAAAGATAAGAAGTATTGTGAATGGCCGATCTAATAGTAGGTCTCGTAAGAGCGAGGTGCTCGAGTGGACGATAGAAGTAAAAGTTACATCAAGGACCTCATAAAAAATGAAAATTCCATCCAAGTCTGTGCAGTTGGCACAAGGACCCTGAAACCGAGTAATAATGAAGTACTGTGTGTTTTGAGGTTTGCGCATACTAGTGTTCATCGTGCTAAAGACTATCAGTAGAATCTTTCTAGATGCTAAGAATGGAAAAGAATATCCATTGGTTAGCAATGTTTGGATTTGCCAGTCTTGATCCAAATGTCAATGTTCAAAGTTAATCGCTTAGCAAAGTTTGACCTAATTTCATGAAACAGTGAGCAACGTTTGACCTAATTTCATTAAATAGTTAGGATGCAAAATCTTAGCAAGAAGATGAACCTGTCTTCAAAACTCTCAGTGGTTTCTGATATATATTAATTGACCCTTCCCCCCCAATGGGTACCTCCAAGAGCTTTTTCGTAAAACTTTCAAAGCAACCTACAATTTACCTGTAGTAGTCCAAATTTTACCTAATTTCGATAAATCGACATAAAATCATTCAAGTGGGTGAAGTTAGCTAGGAAATTTGAGAACTGATAAAACATGGGAATTCATAAGTGCATTGTGTTGGTCCACTATATATGTGTGAAAACTTGGCTTGTGGCATTCAGATCCATAGTCTTTGGACTTTCTTTAGGGGAAAGAACAATCTAGTCATCACTCGAAAAATTAAGAATGTTCTTTCCTAAGATAGTTGGAAACTCACACTGGCGGCATTATCTACTACAAGAAAATGCACCTATATCTACCTTCGAAAAGACTTTTAAATCAAGAGGAATCTATTGCACTTACTTGTAGCTAAAGTTTGGCCTAGTTTTGTTAAACTGGCAAGATGCAAAATCTGAGCAAGAATTTGAATTTATCATGAAAAATCTCGTTGGATGGTTTCTCATATCTTAATTGTGACCCCCCGATGGGTACCTTCAAAAGCTTTTTCGTAAAACTTTCACAGTAACCTACAATTTGCTTGTAGTACTTCAAATTTGACCTAATTTTGATAAATCGACATAATGTCATTCAAGTGGGCGAAGTTAGGTAGCGAGTTTGAGAATTCATAAAACACGGGAAATCATAAGTACAATATGTTGGTCCACTATATATATATGTGAAAACTTGGCTTCTAGCATTTAGATCGATATTCTTCGAACTTCCTTTACGAGAGAGAATAATCTTGACATCACTCAGAAAATTGAGAATGGTCTTTCCTGATAATTGGAAACTCACACCGATGACATTGTTTACTACAAGAAGATGCACCCACCTACCTCCAAAAAGACATTTAATTCAAGAGCAATCTATCGTGCTTACATGTAGCTCAATTCTGACTTAGTTTTGTTATATTGTCAAGATACAAAATCTTAGAAAGAAGTTGAACCTATCATCAAAGCTCATAGTGGTTTCTGATATATTAATTCACCCCCTCCCCCGAAGGGTACCTCCAAAAGATTTTTCATGAAACTTTCAAAGCAACCTATAATTTACTTGTAGTTCAAATTCGACCTAATATAATTTCGATAAATCGGGATAAAGTCATTAAAGTTGGCAGAGTTAGGTAGGAAGTTTAAAAGCACATAAAACATGGGTATCGTCAGTACAACATGTCGGTCCACTATATATATATATATATATGTGTGTGTGTGTGTCTAAAAACCTGGATTGTGGCATTCAGATCCATATTCTTTGGACTTTCTTGACGAAAAATAACAACCTCGCTTGTCATCTCTCGGAAAATTGAGAACTGAATGTTCTTTCCTGATAGTTCGAAACTCACACCGACGATATTTTTTACTATATATTGATTTTTTTTTCAATGAGTATACTATTTAATACTGTATATAGTTGGTCAAACTTTGTAACGGTTGACTTTGACTAAACCTAATATGCTGAGTAATACTCCCTCCATTTAGAAATATAAGATGTTTTAGCTTTGTGAAATGAATGTATCTAGACGCCTTTTAGTGTATGGGCGTCTAGATACATTCGATTCACAAAGCTAAAATGCCTTATATTTCTGAAGAGAGAGAGTATTAAATAAATAGAGTATAGGATAAGATTAGGAAAACAGCATTTTTTAGAACCCTCACAAGCTTTTTCTTAGCATCACAGATCTGAATATTACATTGACACTAATGATTAACCAAACTGCAAATAGAGCAAACCCAAATACATATGGAGTAGAATTAGTACTACAACTTAACAACTTCTAGGGGGACTCCGTGGTCTTCTCAGGAGACTTGGCAGCATCCTCCGCGGGCAACTTGGCTGCGTCCTCCGCGGTACCATCGCCAAGCAGGGACTCGTGGATGATGGGAAGGACGCCGCTGTGCGCGATGGTAACACCGGCCAGCAGCTTGCTGAGCTCCTCGTCGTGCATCACGTCGAGCATCACGTGCCTCGGGATGATGCGGATCTTCTTGTTGTCCTTTGCGGCTTGCCCGGCGAGCTCCAGCACCTCGGTGGTGAGGTACTCGAGAACGGCCGTGAGGTAGACGGGAGCCCTGAAGCCTATGCTTTGGGAGTACCGACCCTCCTTGAGGTAGCGCCTGATCTGGCGATGGGGAAATTCAGCCCGGCCTTGATGGACCTTGACACTTGCTTCTTCCTGCGGCTGCCTGGTGTGAGACTGTGACTTGGAGTGGCCAGAGCAGGATTCGGAAGCCGGCGACATGTCTTCTTTTTCTCCATAGCCTTTGTCACCGCCACCTGGGTCTTCTTCTTCCCACGGGGAGCTCCGGTCTTTGGAGCCATAGCTGCAAAGTCTAAGAGGAAGAAAGGTTAATTGTGGAGGGCCGGTGAAGGTGCCAAGATCCCTTGTATTGAAACTTTAACAGCATCGTCTTTACTTTTTTACAAGTATGAATTTTTAATAGGAGTACTACTACTAAAAGGCCGTGTGCATGTTTCCTTATTTTCTTTCACTTTTTTGAAACATGGTCAGATGTGTCAGCATGAAAATTCATACAAAAAAGTTGTATCTTTCAAAACAATAGTCGGTTTTCAGTATGACTGCGTGGGTACAATAATTAGTACTATATGAATTTCTGACAAATTTACAAGCAATCTGTCACGCACTTGTAGATCAAAATTTACCTACTTTGGTTTTATTGACAAAATGTCATTTAATTATGCGAAATTAGCTAGAAGACCTGAAAATTCATGAAACTTGTTAACCATGAAGCATACTCTATTTTGTGTGAAAATTAGTGTGTTGTAGCATTTGGAGCTATACTCTTCGCCTTTTCTTTAAAAAATAATTATATGTGGAACTTCTAAAATAATTTAACAAAATTTTATACATAAAAGTTGAAAAGTCCAATTAACAATATTAGTATGCCATGCCAAGATGCACCCCGTCTACCCGAAATGGACACGACCTTTGTCATTATTTAACTTGAAACCCAAGTACTCCCTCCATCTCAAAATAGATGTCGCAATTTTTTTAAAATTTAGATGTATCTAGACTAGATAGTGGCTAGATACATCCAAATTCAAACAATTTTGAGACATCTATTTTGAGATGGGGGGAGTATGTTAGCACATCGCTGGTCATATTGTGAAGAAGTGTTTTTAAACCTTGTCAAAATTCATGTTTATGATTTACGGAAGAGGACACCATACATAAGTGCTTAACATTTTTTATTGTTTTCTTTACTTTTCTTTAATTTATCCCAATAAACGGGACGAGTGATGCAGATATGACCTTGACATTGGTAACTTGGCTTAAAATGTGAACAATGTTCATACATGGTTATGGCCATATTGTGTAGCAAGTTTTTCGAAAGTTGTCCAAATCCATGTTTATAGTTTTCATCCAAACAAGCACAAATATAAGAGGACACCATTTAAGTTTCAACTATGATCATTACCACCCCACCCCCTCCCGCAAAAAAACCATGTATCATGACACACATTGGAATAAGTATTTTCATATAGTACTAACATGCGGTGGAAATTATCTATATTTTGCTAGAATATAGTGAGTGCACTCTAAGCCAAATTATCTGGACGTACTTAATTACTAAAAACAAATCCTATCACTTGGAAATTGACAAGCATTTTTCTAAAAGTTCAGAACTCTCATTGACAACATTATTTACCAAAGCCAAGATGCTTCGTAGAACGAGATATAGTACACTGCCCGCCTCTTCTCTAGATACCATTTAATTTTGCACTCGGGCATGCTTCTTTGCTGGGGGGCAGGAAAAGACCTCCCCATCGTCGTCCCTGGCCTCCTCCCCGTCATCGTCCTCGGCCTCCTCCATGTCATCGTCTTCGTCCTCCTCCTCAAGGTCGACCTCAGACTCCTCTTCTTCCTCCGTCTCATCTTCCGTCTTATCAGAGTCGCTCGGCGTTGGTGGTGGTGTCCCTTCGAAAAAGCACTGCTAGTGGCTATCTTCTTCATCAGAGGAGTTAGACAGCGGCAACAGCCATGGCCCGTCGACTGAGTCTAGGATTCCAGGTGGAGTTTCAGGGCCTTTCCCATTTGTCAGGTCAATCGACGTGTTATGGAGAGAGTAGTCATACGACATTTTGGAAAGAAATAAAGAGAGATCGAGTTCTAAGCAACGGTGGGTTGGGTGTTTTGGGTGAAATTAGGGCTGCGTACTGTTGCAATTTATAATGTCTATTTATAGTCGTGCTTGTGTTAATACCTTGAAAACTATCCCAAAATATCATAAATATATTATACCAGACTCGTCCCATCAAAAAAAAAGATTATACTAGACTTGTCAGTTCTTGATTTTTCTCGGCCTAGAGAATTCAGGAGGCACCCCGCTTTATCCAAAAATGAAGAGAATCATGCAGATCATGCTAAATTACTCGGTGTCTCTTACTTCCTCCGTTAAAAATTAAGTGTCTATAGTAGTACATACTTATCTGGCTACAGTACTACTAGTATACGTATACTCTTCACAAAGTTGCGTCACCAAACTTGATTGATGGTGGTATGGTGTGGGCCTGATCTTTTTCTGCACCGCTGCATCTCAGACTAGAAGTATAATCATTACATGAAAGCTTACACGAGAAGGAAGGAGAAATGGAGAGGATAGTGGATGGATGGTGAGAGGGGGGCGAAGGAGAGAGAAAATCTACTACGTAGTAGTATGTGTACTAATACCGCGTGTCACAACCCATCGTAATATGTAAACTTTTAGCCGAAGTTAGATAGGAACCATGATCAACTATAGTATGTGTGAAACCATTGGCTTGTGGCATTCTGAACCATATTATTTGGACTTTCTTCACAAAAAACATCACCGTCCTCACTGGGAAAATTGAAATTCTTTTTTTCCTAATTGTTGGAAACTCCCACATGCAACAATGCTTACTACGCCAAGATGCACTCATCTACCAAACTATCGTGGGAACTCTATCAAATTGTAAACTATGATGTTAATATGGCCTTGATGACCTTGGTTGTTCGGGTTGAAATAAACCTGATAGTGTCCATACACATGGTAGGACAATATTGTGAAGCTATTTTTCTAAAACTTATCTAATCCTATGATTACATTTTTCATGGCACGTGGTGCATAAGACATGATAGGACATCATGAGTAAAACTTTTGTTTTTGTTTTTCGTTTATTCAATGTGATCAATGTTCAAAACGGGTTCAAAATTGCCTTCCCTCCCGATGTTTGGACGATCTTTTGGATAACCTTCCCTCCCGATGTTTGGGAAGCAAGTGAAATTTCAAAAACCGGAAAATTTTGAATTTTTGTGCCGCCAAGGACCAAAGTGGTTTCCTTACTATGTACTCCTCGTCCCTACTCCACACCAACACGCGGTTGCCGAAAACGCCAGAGACATAGAGCCGCCATACCAAGGCACACGTACGCAGCACCACGCTATGGACGAGGGGAGAGAGATCACCGAACCGGTGCGCGAGGGGAAAGGGGAGGAGAGATGGAGCATAGGGAAGGAGAGAGAAAACACACGATTTGTTTTGCGTGCATATGTCCTAAAATTTACTACTAGTAGAGTGTACAGTGTAAGGCCACAGGAGTACCGCGTGTCAGAAACCCATCATATCTTTGCTCTGACATGGAACCGCCTTCAACTTCTCTTCGATGCTGCCCTCTTCCCCTACCAATGTTTTATTCTCTCAGCATGTACAGCGCGTGGACAGAGGTGACCATATGTCTAAGCAAATAAATATACTACTCCCGCATTGTGTAAAAAAGCACACCTTAATAAGGCTCAGATAGTAAATCGTATGACATATCATCACTATATAAAATTATAATTGGTAAAGCATAAAAAATTGTACATTTGATCAACATCTATAAAGTATGGGTGTATATTTGGTCCTTGTACTTTGTATCATCATGTGTAGAAGTCAAATATTATTAGCTACCTAACACTTGAAATTTTTGGTAACATGGTCTAGAGAAATGAGGGAGAAGATTCTAGTATGATAGAGAAGTGTGTTTTGAGAGGTTTATGCATAGTGCATTCATTGTGTTCAAGACTATCAATAGAATCTTCTAGATGCTAGAATGGAAAAGAAGATCCAACGGCTAGAAATGCTGGGATTCGTGAGTCTTGATCCAACGGTCCACATTCAAAGTTATTCGTACACTATATAGTGGTAAGATAAGATAAGATCATGTAGAAGTCAACGATTATTAGCTACGAGGGAGAAGATTCTAGTATGATGGAGAAGTGTGTTTTGAGGTTTATGCATAGCATTCATTATGCTAAAGACTATCAATAAAATCTTCTAGATGCTAGAATGGAAAAGAAGATCCAACGGCTGGAAATGTTGGTATTCACGAGTCTTGATCTAATGGTCAATATTCAAAGTTATTCGTACACTATATAGTCGTAAGATAAGATAAGATAAGATAAGATATCTCTATCTCTACTACTATAGTGGAGTAGTTTTGAATTGGATCCATAACACCAATCCTGACCGTTGGGTTGTTGGATCCAATGGTTCAGAGAAGCTGGATTTGTGTTGAATAGTACCTAGAGCAAACTCCACCATGCATGTTCTAGAACCATCATGTCACCACCCCCAAAATTTAATAGCAAAGTAGACTGTATTCTCTCTACTTATACTACTATAGTGGAGCAGTTTTGAATTGGATCCATAGCACTAATCATGACTGTTGGGCTGTTAGATCCAATGGTTCAGAGCAACTATATTCGTGTTGAATAGTACTCCCTCCGCCAAAATATAAGGCGCCTAAGGATTAGTCAAAAGTCAACATTTTTTAAGTTTGACCATGATTATACACAAAAATATAAAAATTTAGAATACTAAATTAATATCAATAGATTCACCATAAAGTATATTTTCTTAATATGTCCTTTCAATATTGTAGATGTAGATATTTTTTCTAAATATTTGGTCAAAGTTAGTAAGATTTGACTTTTGACCAATCCTTAGGCGCCTTATATTTTGGGACGCAACGAGGGAGTACAGACCTAGAGCAAACTCCACCATGTTCTAGAATCATCATGTCATGACCCCCAAAATGCATAAATTAAGTCTATTAATAATAATTATCTACACATATTGAGAATACAACCTATTGTGCTTTGAAATTTTGGGGTTGGTGACATGATGGTTCTAGAACATTGTGGAGTTTGCTCTAGGTACTATTCAACACGAATCCAGCTGCTCTGAACCATTGGACCTAACAGCCCAACGGTCAAGATTGGTGCTATATATGGATCCAATTCAAAACTGCTACATTATAGTAGTAGATATATAGATAAAAAGCACACCTTAATAAGGCCTAGTATGTGGCATCCGCTAAGGTTCACCTTATACATAGTGGAAACTATAAAGTATCTTTAAGCCTAAGGTGCACCTCAAGATTGTGTGTTGACCATAGAGAATAGAAAATCATTTCCCCTCTCTCCTTATTTCATGTAATCGTTTTCAAAAGGGGTTCAAAATTTTCAAGAGGCAAAATCTTAGTAGCTAGAAGTCGAACAGTCTCAACGGGTATATTAATTGACCGCCAGATGGGTACCCCCAAAAGCTTTTTACATAAAACTTTCAAACCAAGCTACAATTTATTGCTTATAGTTCAAATTTGACCTTTTATTTCGATATATCGACATAAAGTCATTCAACAAGTGGACGGGGTCAGCTAGGAACCTTGAAAACTCATAAAATATGGGAATCATAAGTAAAACACATTGGTCCACCTAGCTAATATGTCTAGAAGCTTGGCTTATGGCATTGACATCTTCGGGCTTTCATTATGGAAAAGAATCATCTCGTCATCACTCAGAAAACTGAGAATTTTCTTTCCTGATTGTTGGAAACTCACACCGACGACATTGTTTACTACAAGAAGATGCACACAGACAATTAATTCAAGAGCAATCTATCACACTTACTTGTAGCTAAAGTTTGACTTAATTTCATTAAATTGACAAGAAGTCACCAAAGTGCGCGAAGTTAGCTAGGAATCCTAGTACTAAAAACTTGGGTATTACGTATAAGAAACCATGGTCCAGCTTGTGTGATAATTGGGGCGGTTGCATTTTCATTTAACCTTGGTAGGTCAAGTATGAGCGAGGTGCTTGAGTGTTAACACGGTCGGTGGAAGTACGTACAAGTTACATCAAGGACCTCATAAAGAATGAAAATTACATCCAAGTCCATGCATGCATTTAGCAAAGGACCCTGAAACTGAGCAATGAAGTACTGTGTTTTGAGGTTTGCGCATACTAACATTCATCGTGCTAAAGACTATCAGTAGAATCTTTCTAGATGCTAAGAATGAAAAAGAAGACCCAACTGTTAGCAATGCTGTTTGGATTTGCCAGTCATGGTCCAACTGTTAATGTTCAAAGTTAATCTCTACACTATATGTAGTGGTATGGTATTGTAAGAGATAAGAGACAAGATAAAGATAATATAAGAAGTACTGCGAATGGTCGATCTAATGGTAGGTCTCATAAGAGCGAGGTGCTTGAGAGTTAACACGGTCGATGGAAGTACAAGTTACATTAAAGACCTCATAAAAAATGAAAATTGCATCCAACAAGTCCGTGCATTTAGCACAAGGACCCTTAAACCGAGTAATGAAGTACTATGCGTTTTGAGGTTTGTGCATACTAGTGTTCATCATGCTAAAGACTTTCAGTAGAATCTTTCTAGATGCTAAGAATGGAAAAGAAGATCCAACAGTTAGCAATGTTTGGATTTGCCAGTCTTGATCCAACGGTCAATGTTCAAATAAGTTAATCCCTACACTATGTAGTGGTGGTATGCATGGTATTGTAAGAGATAAGAGACAAAGATAAAGGTAAGATAAGAAGTACTGCGAATGGCCGATCTAATGGTAGGTCTCATAGGAAGCGAGGTGCTTTGAGAGTTAACACGGTGGGTAGAATTACAATTTACATCAAGGACCTCATAAAAAAATGAAAATTGCATCCAAGTCCATGCATTTAGCACAAAGACGACCCTGAAACTAAGCAATGAAGTGTGTGTTTCGAGCTAGAGGTTTATGTATACCAGTGGTCATCGTGCTAAATACTATTAGTAGAATCTTTCTAGATGCTAAGAATGGAAAATAAGATCTAATGGTTAGCAATGTTTGAATTTGCCAGTCTTGATCCAACGGTCAATGTTCAAAGTTCATACGTACACTATATGTACTGCGTGGTACGGTACGGTATTGTAAGAGATAGGACAAGATAAAGATAAGATAATAAGAAGTACTACGAATGGCCGATCTAATGGTTGGTCTAGTAGGTGCGATGTGCTTGAGAGTGAACACGGTCGGTGGAAGTACAAGTTACATATCAAGGACCTCATAAAAAATAAAAATTACATCCAAGTCCATGCATTTAGCACAAGGACCCTAAAACTGAGCAATGAAGTGTGTGTTTAGAGGTTTGCGCATACTAGCGTTCATTGTTCTCATCAAGACTATTAGTAGAATATTTTTAGATGCTAGGAATGGAAAATAAGATCCAACAGTTAGCAAAATGTTTGGATTTGTGAGTCTTGATCCAACTTGTGGTCAAAACTCTTGTTGGATGGTTTCTCATATATTAATTGTGACCCCTGATGGGTACCTCCAAAAGCTTTTTCATAGAACTTTCACAGTAACCTAAAATTTACTTATACTAGTTCAAATCTGACCTATTTTCGATAAATCAACATAAAGTCATTCAAGTGGGTGGAGTTAGGTAGGTAGTTTTGAATTGGATCCAGAGTACAATTGTGACCGTTGGCTTGTTAGATCCAATGTTTCAGAGTAGTTGCATTCGTGTTGAATAGTATCTAGAGCAAACTCTACCATGTTCTAGATAGTTATTGTTAATATACTTAATGTATGCCTTTTTCTCTAATAAGACTATTGGTTATAAACAACTTAACGTTTGTTAAATCACATTTCATACAGTATATACGAGTGTGGCACGTGCCTGTGTGTGTGCGTGTGAAAACTTTGGCTTGTGGCATTTATTTAGATCAATATTCTTTGGACTTCCTTTACGGGAGAGAATGATCATGACATCACTCAGAAAATTGAGAATGTCATTTCCTGGTAGTTGGAAACTCACACCGACGAGATTGTTTACTACAAGAAGATGCACCCATCTACCTCTGAAAAGACATTTAATTCCAGAGCAGTCTATCATGCTTACTTGTAGCTCAAGTCTAACTTAATTTCATGATGCAAAATCTTAGCAAGAAGTTGAACCATACCTATATATCATCAAAACTCTTGGTGGGGTTTCCCATATATTAATTGACCCCTCCCCCCGATATATATGTGTACCTCCAAGAGAGATCTTTCGTCAAACTTTCAAAGCAACCTACAATTTACTTGTGGCAGTTCAGTTTGTACCTAATAATTTCAATAAATCGGCATAAAATCAATCAAGTGGGTGAAGTTAGCTAGGAAGTTTGAGAACTCATAAAACATGGGAAATCATAAGTACAGCATGTTGGTCCATAATATATGTCTGAAAACTTGCCTCGTGTGTCATTCAGATCCATATTCTTAAGACTTGCTTTACGGGAAAGAACAATCTCCTCATCACAATCGGAAAATTGAGAATGTTATTTCCTGAGATAGTAGGAAACTCATAGTGATGGAATTGTTTACTACAACAAGATGCACCTATAGACCTCCAAAAATATATTTAATTCAAGAGCAATCTATATCACGCTTACTTGTAGCTCAAGTTTGACCTAATTTCGTTAAATTGTCAAGATGCAAAATATATCTTAAACCTATTGTCAAAACTCTTGGTGTTTTGTGATATATTAATTGACCCCTCAATGGGTACCTCCAAAAGATTTTTCGAAAAACTTTCAAAGCAACCTACAATTTTCTTAGACACGGGGCTAGTAAATTTCTAAGCTACGTATAGTAAGGGCGTGTGCAGTGTCTAGAAGTAGCTATGAAAACTGCTTTTGGTCTAGCGTTTAGAACTGAAGTGGTTCCACACAACCATGCTAAAAAGAAAAATAGTCTGTTATCCACTGAATAGTGGGCCCTCCCAATTGATTCTCTTAGACATAAGTCTAGCACTAGAATCATCTTGAAGAAACATTTTGTTAGCACTACCCACTCCACCATTAAGATATATGTTTAAGACTTGACACCGTGCTTGCTTTGATGTCTGGGACCAATGGGCTCACTATCGTGGGGCCCCATTGTTATTAGTGGTCTAGTTATATCCTATAGCAGCCAACGAATGTTAGCTCTAACTCCTCTAGCTCTTCCTTCTCGATGAAGCCTCGACGCTCAGCTTTGAAGGATGGTTACACGGGCAGTAGGTGCCTATGGTGACTTCGTCAAGCTCAAGCCCCCCCACCGGACAGTCAGAAGACACAATCTTTCGGAGGTTCTCATAGGGGTAGGATGTGCATTCATGCGTTCATAGGGGTGAGTGTGTGTATGCATTTGTGAGCGTGTGCGTTTTGTAGTGCATTTTTGCAAAAATGAGAGAGATGGGTCTTACGCTTGTATTAAGTTTTGCTTGGTTTTCCCAAAGTAATTGTAATGGTCACTGGTGTCTAGGGTCTATGGGCTCACTACCGAGGGCCACATTATTAGTGGTTCAATTACATCCCATAGTAGCCAACGAATATGAGCTCCAACCCCCTAGCACTTCCTTCGCCACGAAGCCTTGGTGCTCGACTTTGAAGGATGGTTATGAGGGTAGTGAGAGGCGACGTTCCCGTTAATATATAGTGAGGTGCCTATGGTGACTTCGTCAAGCTCAAGCCCCACGGGATCAGTGTCAAGATCCAGTATTTCTGAAGTGATCATAGGTGTAGGGTGTGCGTACCTGCATTCATAGGGGTGAGTGTATGTACGCATTTGTGAGCGTCTCTGTTTTGTAATGGGTTTTCGCCAAAAGAGAGGGGGCCTTTGGTTTATTTATTGAGTTTTGATATCTTTTCCAAAAGTACTCCATGTAATGCAAGTCAAACTAGGTGAGTGATGTTTGGGGGCCCACGGGCTCTCTAGCACGGGCCCTAGTTATCAGTGGTCAAGTTAAATCCAATACGGAGTAGTTGCCAGCGAATGTGAGGACTGGCTCCCCTACCTCTTCCTTCTCAACAAAGCCTCTGCGCTAGGCTATGAAGGCGTGCTCTTTTTTCAAGCAATGTCGGCGGATTCAATCATGCCGGTCCGGTGAACGACGGGGGATCTTGATGCGCAAGGCGGCCGGGTTAGGGTGAGTACACCAGAGTTCACGGTCTCAGTTTATTTTCTTGAATTCTGCTTATGGGTTCTCTCCTTTTAGGGTTTTTCTCTATTCTGCCCATCTCGATCGCTGATGTTTCCTGGGTTCAGATGCCGGCACGGATGGTAGACGTGGAGTGGTAGGGCATCGTTACCGATGCAGATCTCCGGCTCTGGTGTGACTGCACCCTGGCGCCCTGTCGCCGCGTCGCGTTCGAGGGAACGAACTTCGGCCGCAGGTTCTTGGGTTGCAACTACGAATGTGAGCATTGCACGTTCGTCCATTGGGTAGATCTACCGCACTCACTTTCGCTGCAGCGCGCAATGATGCCGCTGTGGTTACAGCTCGAGATCCGCGATGACCTCGAAGATGAGGAGCAGGAGTGCCATCAGATGCATGTTGAGGAGATGGCTGCGGAGTTAAGGATGTCTCCAACTCACTGCACTCAGTCGTAAATAGGATAGATGCTCTTGAAGGGTTTCGTAGCATAGTAAATCAAAATTTTCTACGGAAGCGAACAGAGGGAAAGCCAAGATCTAATCTAGGAGATGCAAACAACGAGAGAGATTGGATTAGATCTTCATACCCTTGAAGATTCGCAGTGAACGTTATCGGAACGTGGGTGATGTAGTCGTACTCGCTACTCCTCCTCGCGATCTGATCCGATCTAGCACCACAAGTGGCGGTGCCTCCGTGAGATGCACACGTGCAGCACCTCGACGTCTCCTCCTTCCTTGGACCAGCAAGTATGGTGGAGAGATGGATTGGATCTACAACACGACGGCGTGGTGTATTTGGTGGAGAATTTCTGCCGCAGGGCTTTGCCTACAAACAGTCGGGAGGGAGAGGGGAAGGGCAGCAGGGCAACTAGGGTTTGGAGGAAGGTGTGTGGTCGAGGGGAGGGGGCGCACCAGCCCTCTATATAGAGAGGGGGTGCGGCCAGCCCTTGCCCATCCTCCAAGCCTATCTCTAGTTTAAACAATTTAAACTCTCCCTTATCTAGAAATCCTATCTCTAGTTTAAACAATTTAAACTCTCCCTTATCTAGAAATCCTATCTCTAGTTTAAACGAGTTTAAACTTATCTAGGATCGGCTGGGCCCTATGGGGCCTTGTGCCCCTGGCCCAATGCGGCCAGGACACTCCCTCATAGGCCCATGCCCCCTCCCGGAAGGTGGGGCCACGTTGGCCCCCTTCCGGAAGGTTCTAGAAGCTTCCGGTACAATACCGATTAATCCGGAACAATTCCGAACTCCAAAAACTGCACTGCCTTATATGAATCTTATTCTTCGGACCATTCCGGAACCTCTCGTGATGTCCCGGATCCCATCCGAGACTCCGAACAAAAATTCATAAACCAAGTATCCAATCTATCCTAGCGTCGAGACACGTTAAGTGTGTGACCCTGCGGTTCGAGAATATGCAGACATGATCTTCTATCAATAATCAACAGCGGGGTCTGGGCACCCATATTGACTCCCACACATTCATCGATGATCATATCGGATGAACCACGATGCCAGGATTCAATCAATCCCATATATATATTCCCTTCGTCTCGCGATATTTTACTTGCCCGAGATTCGATCGTCGGTATCGTCATACCTAGTTCAATCTCGTTCACGTTAAAGTACTTTACTCGTTCGTAATCCGATATCACTTTGTGATTAACTCCTTAACCACATACTTGCAAGCGGTGTTGATATCGACACGAGTGGGCCCAAGTATATCTCTCCGACTTGGGAGGGACAAATCCCATCTCGATACATACAACCCAATGATACTTTCCGATTACGAGAGACACCTTTATGATCACCCTCTCATAGGATGACGTTTGATGACCTCAAAGCTTTCTTCCGATACCCGGGAGTTGTATTATCTCATGGTCTAAGGAATACAATATTTGACATAAGAAAAACTTCGCAAAGACGAACACGATGACACGATCTAATTGCTTCGCTTAGTTTGGGTCTATCCACCATATCATTCTCCAATGATATGATCTCATTATCAATTAACAACTCATGTCTATGGTTAGGAAACCTTAACCATCATTGATCAATGAGCTAGTCCATAGAGGCGTACTAGGGACACGGTGTTGTTCACAAACCACACAAGTATTAAAGTTTCCGCTTAATACAATTCTAGCATGGAATATAAACTTTATCATGAACAAGAATTATAATAATAACATCTTTATTATTGCCTCTAGGGCATAATTCCAACAGTCTCCCACTTGCACTAGAGTCAATAATCTAGTTTACATCGGCAACAATCTCACACCCATGGCAATCGAGGTGCTGATCATGTTTTACACGTGGAAGAGGTTTAGTCAATGGATCTGCGACATTCGATCTGTATGTACTTTGCTAATCTTCAGATCTCCATCGCTATATAATCTCGGATTATATGAAACTTATGCGTTGATATGCTTGGTCTTTGGATGATATCTTGGTTCCTTAGCAAGTGCTATGGCGCCGGTGTTGTCACACAATATCTCCGATGGGTCCAATGCACTTGGAACCACGCCAAGCTCGATGATGAAGTTTCTGATCCAAACTCCTTCACTTGACGCTGCGGCAGCCATGTATTCGCTTCTCTGTAGATCCCGCGATCACGCTTTGCTTGCAGCTTCTCCACTCACAGCTCCTCCATTCAAAATATACACGTATCACGTCCCGAGATTTACAATCATCCTTGTCGATTATCGAAACTAGCATCGACGTAACCTTTCTGACGAGTTGTTCATCACCCCCATAGACTAAGAACATTTCTTTAGTCCTATTTAGGTACCTTAGTATGTTCTTCACGGCTGTCCAAAGGTTCCACTCTGGATCACTTTGATATCTGCCGTCAAACTAAGAGCATTGGACACATCCGGTCTAGTACACAAGATGGCATACATGATGGAACCTATGGCGAGGCATAAGGCACTTTGCTCATAGCTTCCCTATCATTTACCGTAGCTGGACACGAGCCTTGCTCAATATCTTACTGACAACATAGGCCTTTGAACCTTTCAATGGCTTATCCATTCTTAACATTTTCAGATCTTTGTCTAGTTATGTACTTTGGCTTAAATATATCAGGCTTCTTTGTCTATCTCTATAGATTTTGATGCCCAATATATAAGCAGCTTCACCTAGGTCTTTCATTGAAAAACACTTGTTCAAATAACTCTTCACATCGTTAAGCATGTTGATGTCATTTCCAATAATCAATATGTCATCCACATATAGTACCAGAAACGTCACCGAGCTCCCACTCACTTTCTTGTAGATGCAAGCTTCGTAGCAATTTGGAACAAATCCAAAGCTCTTGATCACTTGATCAAAACGAAGGTTCCAACTCCGAGATGCTAGCTTCAGTCCATAAATGGAACGCTGAAGTTTGCATACTTTATCAAAGATCCTTAGGATCGACAAAACCTTGGGTTGCATCATATACAACTCTTCATCAATGTTGCCATTGAGGAAAGCGATCTTGACATCCATTTGCCATATTTCATAATCATGAAACGCAGCAATTGCTAATAAAATCTGAATGGACTTAAACATCGCACGGAGAGAAAGTCTCATCGTAGTCAACACCTTGAACTTGTCGAAAACCTTTCGCAACAAGCCGTGCTTTATAGACGGTAACATTACCATCCGCGTCCGTTTTTCTTCTTGAAGATCCATTTGCACTCAACGGCCTTTCGGTCGCTAGGAGGGTCCACCAAAGTCCATACTTGGTTTTCGCTCATGGATCCCAATTCGGATTTCATGGCTTCTAGCCATTTCTAGTCTGGGCTCATCATCGCTTCCTCATAGTTCGTAGGTTCACTGTCTTCTACTAACAAGACAGTCAAGACAGGGTTGCCGTACCACTCAGGAGGGGCACGCGACCTTGTTGACCTGCGACGTTCAGTAGCAGCATCGTCTGAAGCTTCATGATCCTTGTCATTAGCTTCCTCTATTGTTGGTGCAGGCGGCACTGGAACAATTTCAGGTGCTGCGCTACTCTCCAATTCAAGAGAAGGTTCAATAACCTCGTCTAGCTCTACTTTCCTCCCACTCACTTCTTTCGAGAGAAACTCCTTCTCAAGAAAGGAACCGTTCTTCATGACAAACACTTTGGCTTCGGTTATATGATAGAAGGTATACCCAATAGTTTCCTTAGGGTATCCTATGTAGACGGATTTCTCCGCTTTGGGTTTGAGCTTGTCCGCATCAACTTCTTGACGTAAGCTTCGCATCCCCAAACTTTAAGAAACGACAACTTAGGTTTAGCACCAAACCATAGTTCATACGGTGTCGTCTCAACGGATTTAGATGGAGCCCTATTTAAAGTGAATGCAGCGGTTTCTAATGCATAACCCCAAAATGATAACGGCAAATCAGTAAGAGACATCATCGATCGGACCATATCTAACAAGGTTCGATTCCGGCTCGTACACACCATTGCGCTGTGGTGTTCCGGGTGCGTGAGTTGTGAAACGATTCCACTTGCTTTGAGATGCGTGAAAATCATAACTCAAATATTCGCCCACGATCGGATCGTAGAAACTTAATCTTTACATTACGATGGTTCTCCACTTCATTCTGAAATTCTTTGAACTTTTCAAACGTTTCAGATTTATGTTTCATTAAATAGATATACCCATATCTACTTAAGTCATCGGTAAAAGTGAGAAAATAGCGATATCCACCAATGTCAAACACTCATCGGTCCGCATATATATCGGTATGTATGATTTACAACAAGTCCATTGCTCGCTCCATCATACGAGAACGGGTTTTGATCATCTTGCCCATGAGGCATGGTTCGCATGTGTCAAATGATTCAAAATCAAGAGACTCAAAAGTCCATCAATGGAGTTTCTTCATGCGCTTTACACCAATATGACCTGAGCAGCGATTGCCACAAATAAGTAGTATTATCACTATCTACTTTGCATCTCTTAGCCTCAATGTTATGGATGTGTGTTTCATCCTTTCGAGATTTAGAAGAAATAAACCACTCACAAGAGGTGCATGACCATAAAAGATGTTACTCATATAAATAGAACAACCATTATTCTCCGATTTAAATGAATAACCGTCTTGCAATAAACACGATCCAGAAATAATGTTCATGCTCAACGCAGGCACATAATAACATTTATTAAGGTTTAAAACTAATCCCGAAGGTAAAACTAAGGAGAGCGTGCCGACGGCCATCACATCAACTCTTGATCCGTACGCCAAGCATCATCACCTCATCCCTCGCAAGCCGCCTATTCCGCAGCTCTGCTTCGAGTTACAAATATTAGCAACCGAACCGTATCAAATACCCGTGCACTACAACGAGGGCTAGTAAGGAAAACATCAATAACATGTATATCAAATATACCTTTGATGGTGCCAGCCTTCTTGTCCGCTAAGTACTTGGACGATTCGCTTCAAAGGACCCTTGTCCTTGCAATAGAAGCACTCGATTTACGGCAGGACCAGACCTGAGCTTCTTCTCAGCAGGGGCATTGCGCTTGCCGCCGCCCTTCTTGAAGGGCTCCTTTGCACCTTTACCTTTCTTAAAGGAGGGCTTGTTGACCATCAACACATGATTATCCTTCTTGATGTCCACCTCCGCAGCCTTCACTTTGCGAAGAGCTCGGTGATCGTATCGATGGAACCAATCTGATTATGAGTCACTACAAAACTTTTGTAGCCGGGAGGAGTGATTGCAGAACCCTGACAATCTTGAGCTCCACTCGAATCTTCCAGACCAGTTTCTCAATGCGTTTAGTGTAGCCCGACATCTTAATGGCGTGCTCACTAACGGAACTCCCTTCATCCATCTTGCGCTAAAGAACTTCTCGGAGATCTCATATCTCTCGAACGGGCCTGAGTCGAAACATGGTTTTCAACTCTTGAGAATCTCAAAGGGCCCGGATAGTTTTCAAACGATTTTGAAGTTCGGTTCCATAGCAAACAACATGGTGCTCTTAATCACACCATAATCATCTTTATGCGATCGATAGACAGCTTTCTCATCAGCCGGTGCTTGATTTAGGGCGTCACCTAGCGCTTTCTCAAGGACATAGTCCTTTTGTCCGCCAGCGAGAATGATTCTCAGAATGCGGAACCATTTGGTGAAGTTAGACCCATTGTTTCTAAGCTTTTCTATCTCAGCAAAAACATTGAAGTTGAAGTTGGACTTGGTCATGTGATCTACAGTATTTGCAAGTACAATTTAGACTATGTTCATGATAAATAGTTCAACTTAATCAAATTACTAGATGAACTCCCACTAAATTCAACATCCCTCAAGTTGTTTAGTGAACACGATCCAAATTCACCACACCTAATCCGATCATCACGAGAAGAGATGTGGTTTCAATGGTGGACAACGAAGTGTCGATCATATCATTCATATGACTCATGCTTAACCTTTCGGTTCTTGTGTTCCGAGGCCATGTCTGTACATGCTAGGCTCGTCAAGTTAGACCCAAGTATTTTCGCGTGTGCAAAACTGGCTTGCACCCGTTGTATGTGAGCGTAGAGTCTATAGCACCCGATCATCACGTGATGCTTGGACACGACGAACTTTCGCAACGGTGCATACTCGGGGAGAACATAGTTTTTATCTTTATCTTTAAGTGAGGAATCATCTTATAATGCTACCGTCGCGATCTAAGCATAATAAGATACATAAAAGGATAAACATCACATGCATATAACTTTATGTGACATGGTATAGCCAATCTTCGCAAGAATGATCTCCATCTTGTGCGTTCCGGCATGATCTCCATCACTTCACCATGATTGCCTCCACCACGAATAGCAACTACAACTATTGCTAACTACTTAGCGATAAAGTAAAGCTATTACATGGTGTATAAGAAGTTGACTCGCAGGTCATACACAATTATAAAGACAACCATATGGCTCCTGCCGGTTGTGTACACATCGACATGCAAGTCGTGAAACATTACAAAACATGATCATCGCATACAATATATACATCACATCTTGGGCCATACCATATCACAGAAAACACTCCCTGCAAAAACAAGTTAGACGCCTCTACTTTGTTGTTGCATGTTTTACGTGGCTCATGGGAGTAGATGCTAAGAACGATTCTTACCTACGGAAAGCCACAACGGTGATATTATGGTTGCCAAACTCTGGTGTTAATCCCATGACAACTATAGTGAGAGAAACTGACATCCACCAGTCGCATGTGTGGTACAAGCCACACGTCAAGTGCGGAGCCGGTCTCGCGAACGACGTTGCGTAAGGTTGGCCTGGACCGCTTCAATCTCACTATCCCGCGTCATAAGAAGAACACAAACAAGAGGCTTGCAACAGAAAACATCAACGCCCGCAACAACCATGTTGCGTTCTACTCGTGAATCACATCTACGCATAGATCTATCTCTGATACCATCAAGGGTTTCAAGATAGTAAATCAAAATTTTCTACGGAAGCCAGAGGAAAGCCAAGATCTAATCTAGGAGATGCAAACAACGAGAGAGATTGGATTAGATCTTCATACCCTTGAAGATTCGACAGCGAACGCTCGGTTTGAACGTGGGTGATGTAGTCGTACTCGCTACTCCTCCTCGCGATCTGATCCGATCTAGCACCACAAGTGGCGGTGCCTCCGTGAGATGCACACGTGCAGCACCTCGACGTCTCCTCCTTCCTTGGACCAGAAAGTATGGTGGAGAGATGGATTGGATCTACAACACGACGGCGTGGTGTATTTGGTGGAGAATTTCTGCCGCAGGGCTTCGCCTACAAATAGTCGGGAGGGAGAGAGGAAGGGCAGCAGGGCAACTAGGGTTTGGAGGAAGGTGTGTGGTCGAGGGGAGGGGGCGCACCAGCCCTCTATATATAGAGGGGGGGTGCGTCCAGCCCTTGCCCATCCTCCAAGCCTATCTCTAGTTTAAACAATTTAAACTCTCCCTTATCTAGAAATCCTATCTCTAGTTTAAACAATTTAAACTCTCCCTTATCTAGAAATCCTATCTCTAGTTTAAACGAGTTTAAACTTATCTAGATCGGCTGGGCCCTATGGTTTTGTGCCCTGGCCCAATGCGCCAGGACACTCCCTCATAGGCCCATGCCCTCCCCGGAAGGTGGGGCCACGTTGGCCCCCTTCCGAAGGTTCTAGAAGCTTCATACAATACCGATTAATCCGGAACAATTCAACTCCAAAAACTGCCTTATATGAATCTTATTCTCCGGACCATTCGAACCTCTCGTGATGTCCCGGATCCCATCTGAGACTCGAACAAAAATTCATAAACCAAGTATCCAATCTATCCTAGCGTCGAGACACGTTATGTGTGACCTGTGTTCGAGAATATGCGACATGATCTTCTATCAATAATCAACAGCGGGTCCGGGCACCCATATTGACTCCCACATTCATCGATGATCATATCGGATGAACCACGATGCCAGGATTCAATCAATCCCATATATATATTCCCTTCGTCTCGCGATATTTTACTTGCCCGAGATTCGATCGTCGGTATCGTCATACCTAGTTCAATCTCATTCACAGCAAGTACTTTACTCGTTCTGTAATCCGATATCACTTTGTGATTAACTCCTTAACCACATGCTTGCAAGTGGTGTTGATATCGATTACCGAGTGGGCCCAAAGTATATCTCTCCGACTTGGGAGGGACAAATCCCATCTCGATACATACAACCCAACAGATACTTTCCGATTACCTGAGAGACACCTTTATGATCACCCTCTCATAGGATGACGTTTGATGACCTCAAAGCTTTCTTCCGATACCAGGGAGTTGTATTATCTCATGGTCTAAGGAATACAATATTTGACATAAGAAAAACTTCGCAAAGACGAACACGATGACACGATCTAATTGCTTCGCTTAGTTTGGGTCTATCCACCATATCATTCTCCAATGATATGATCTCATTATCAATTAACAACTCATGTCTATGGTTAGGAAACCTTAACCATCATTGATCAATGAGCTAGTCCATAGAGGCGTACTAGGGACACGGTGTTGTTCACAAACCACACAAGTATTAAAGTTTCCGCTTAATACAATTCTAGCATGGAATATAAACTTTATCATGAACAAGAATTATAATAATAACATCTTTATTATTGCCTCTAGGGCATAATTCCAACAGCTCTTAGATTTGGGTAATTAGCGCTGGACATTAGGTTCTTAACCAAGTATGGTGTGCAATCTATTTAGCATGCTCACGATGCTTTTGGTGGCTGGCTGTAGATTCCACTAATAATTAAGTAATCCCCTTTTGTTTACTAGTACTCACCATCTCATAGTACTACCACGTTAAATTACACTAGGTTAATTAATATGGGAGTAGTTGATAGTCTGCTTACAGCCCTTCTAGATTTTGTGGTTACTACTAATTGATCTGGTTTATGTGTTACTGGTATATCTATCTATATATGAGTATCGCTACATTTTTTGCACATTTGTGCACCTCCCCCATCGGGCACCTTCTTTACCTAGCTGCGTCCACCTTTCCATCGCATCAGTGCAATCTCCGGTCAGTCCGCAACCATCCGGATGGTTGTTTAGGTGATTGCTATTTGAAATAGTAGATCTATATGTCACATTAGGAAGCTGGGATCACCATGGATGTAACCATGGAATTAGTTATAAGGTCCACTAAAAATAGGTAAGTATATGCTGCCAAGAAGAGTCTTTTGAGGATGGGAAGCTTGCCCCTAGCTTTACTTCACAGAACGGTCCTCTGCTGAACAATGTAGATGTAATTTGCTGCATATCATTCATAAACACATTGTTGTTTGCTGGTGTCCTGCATTGCTGGGTTCTTTAATTATATTGTTCGTTAAAGGGAAACACGCCCAATCCTTGGCATCAGATTAATGCATGTATCCTTCTTTGCATTGCGAAGTTGATGTGTTCTTTCCTAAAATTTACTGGTTTTGCTGCATTTCATTTAGCATCATGCGCATGTCCCTCCCGTGGAGGAGGCATTATCGAGTGACAAGTGTTTTTATGTATCCAGCTGCTTTGCTGGAATTTCAGTAACCTATGCTTTGTCCCCGAAAAAAAATTCGATAAAGAGCGCTTTATTACTTAAAATGTCCCCTAAAATATACTGATTTGTTGCATCATGATTTGCATAAACGAAGTCATTCTGGTCTCTTGCCACTTATTACTAAGGCTAGGACTGCTCATGTGCCAGCTAAGAAGGAAAATCCTGAAGTACGGCCCTTTTCATGTCGGTTCTGTTTCCCATGTTTGGGAAATATGCCTCTATGGTTCTTTGCCATTTGCGGTACCACTGTGGAGCTTGCACAATGTGTGCAGCTGAATTTGGATTGTGAAACGAGAATTTGGTTTATTTTTTTTGAAATGAGAATCTGGTTTAATTTTGGATTTGTTATCTACAGTTTCCACCTTACTCATATTGCTCATGGCGTAATGGTGCTGGTCACTACAAGGATTTGACAATTGCCTGTCTCCGAGAGAAATACAAAGCTCATAGACACATGATTTTGTGCCTTCAAGAGAAAGTGAAACACCAGGACGAACAAATTAGGCGCCTGAAGGAAGAAGTGTCCACATCCACTAAGTGGAATAGCTGATTTAACTACGGGATGGAATACATCAATTTCAGTTGCTCATGATGCTGCTATTGATTTTCAAAAGTTCATAGCTGACAACTTAGTCCTCGAGTTGCCTGATGTGGATGGCGACGAGCTGATTGGCCAGGTGTACGGCTGGATCTTGGAACAGGTGGGAATGCGAGCTGACAATCTTTTCAATTCGGCCCTAGAAGCAGATGAGACCCTGATAGAAATTCGAGATTCTCCACGCCCATACAGTCCTGATCCTGCAAAAGATGAGGAAATCTGTAAACCATATTGACCGCTCTACTTTCATTTTTGAAGGGTTTGGGTCGCTTGTGAGGATGACTGTTTGTTAAGTCAGGTACTATAACTGTTTTTTTGCTCTGCTGGTGTGTGGTGTCCATGAATCTATATATCTGATATACTATTATGACATATATATTGGACCTAGCTTTATGTGACTATATTTGGAAACAACAGTCATCTTATTCGAACTTGCGGTGGTTTTTTATCTTTCAACTTTTTTCCTTCTAAGATCTATTAATGATGATGTTAATGTCAGTTGCAAGTGATTTTTTAGCATGTTTCTGGTAGTAAACCAAAACTGGATCCTGGGGCAAGTCACCGTGAGACTTGGGTTCACCAAGTCACTGAAGCTGCATCCGTATTTTCTCCTCTTCTTTATGATAAAACCAGAAAATTCAGGTGGGGGCCTTTCTGTCCTCCCTGGTGACCTAAAAAAAGTTCTTCATTCCCTTTGCCCAGTTCCGACATGCTGAAGCATTTTGTGGTGCTTTCATACTACTCGGGTTGATTCCTTGTGCTGTTTAGGTTATTTTGTTGACAGACTCTGCCTTTTAGGTAGTTTTTCAGATGGGTGCAGTTTAGGAAATTTCGATGATAAATTTTCCTGTCAAAATGTGTGATGCATTGTGGTGTTTACTTAATTCTTTTTTTAGGGTTATGCATTGTGCTGTTTACTTAATTCTGATGATACAGTTGTGCTATTTGCATCATCCTACCAGCTTCGGTGGAAGAACATATGCAACAATCAACAATTTGCCATGCGATGTATTTGGTAAGATTCTTGTCAGGCTTCCTCCGCACCCATCGTGCATACTGAGGGCATCAGTCGCCCAAAAATGTTGGATAGACTTCATGGGAAGCAACGATTTCAAAAGGCTAACCCTTTCACACAACAGAGGAATGCCGTTACTTGGGTTTTTCACCAACATCTCTGAGGACACTCAATTCTTAACAGATCATAATCTTGACCAATCCATCTTCCACAAGCTGAACAGGCTGGTGGAAGTACATAAAGCCTACAAACCATATGTACTCGGATGTCGCAATGGTAGGGTGCTACTTCATTATCTGCAAGGGTCTAACATGATAAAGGATTGGCATCCAATCAGTGGAAGTGAAACAGTAATACCAGAACCACCAATTTGGCGGAGACGTGAGTTTGATAGCGGCACAATTCTCTGTTCGAGAAATCATGGGCAATTGTCTTCACACTATTGCCGCAATTTCTGGGTTGTTTGGATATTTACCAATGGTAACCAAGCACTGGTGCAGAGGTACTCATCAGAGTTAGGAAAATGGGAGGATTGGATTGAACCTGTTGAGATGTTGGCTAAGATTGATCGCATGTCGTCAACTCTCATAGGGGACATTTTGTACTGGCCAACAAAGAACTCCAGATATATAATTGCCTTCGATGACGTGACAACAAAACTGTGTTATATTGAGTGCCCCCATGAGACACATGATATTTCCATATGCAATTTTGTCATCGCTAAGGGGCATAATGGAGATGTTGCCCTTGTGGTTATAAGAGACTTCATTCTAAACACGTGGTCTAGTGCAAGATCATCAACAGGCAAATGGGAAGCTTGGGTGCCTCATATAAAGGTTGAGTTGGATATTCTCCTTGGCCTTGATAAATCATGGGCATCTGGTGGGAAAGATGCAGTAAGGTTACTCTGCGCATTTGAGGATAGAGAAATGGTGGTTATATGGGCGAAGGAGGGAGTATTCGAATTAGATCTCAGCAGCATGAAGTCTAAGAAGTTCAGATCTCGTAAATGTTGGTGTACTTTACATCCCTACATTATGACACCTGGTTAGTGCACTCATTCATGTGCAACCCTTGCATTTTTGTACACCTATGATTTTGTTGATCATTTTGTTCATTTCCTTCAGCAACCGACGTGATTCGGAGTGCTAAATCAAAGAAATGAAAAGGAAGTCATGTCAGCAACACAGCTGATTCAGACTGCAACATCAAGGAGATGAAAATAACACTCGGATGAACAAGAAAGGCTTGTTTGGGTAAGCATGTGTTTACCCAGGTTGTGTTATTTGGAGCTGGAGTCAGATATTTATTTTTTTGGTAGTTGATGGAACTGTGACGGCACCTTTGTTTGTGCTGCAGTCATAGCGGCAGGGGATGGAATATTAGAGCTATCTGTTCGTTTTGGGGGCCTATGTGTGTCTGGTAAAACATTGTTTTATATGATGAAATGGTGTTCTCTATATAGTAGTGTATGCGTGATGCAATCTTGTTTTATTTGTTCTACATATACTTTAGCTGGTCTTTGTGTTTTGATAGTATGCTGTAGTAGGAGTATTTTTTTCGCAGCAGGCTTTTTATTTGATCTAAATTAGTACTACCATTTAGTTAGTGCTTCCTGTAGAAAATTCTATGCTGACACCTAAATAATTAGTAGACATTGGTTGCACATCATTTTCACATGCTTGAATCAGAGCTACTTCAGACATTTGTTTGTTGTTATGTTAAACAAACATTCTTGTATCGGAGATCTTGATTTTCATACGCGTGATAGATAATCACTCTCCCTGACTTAGATCCCTGAAATAGAGGGAGAACGGCCTATTTTTTAATTATTCTTTGGACAATCTCTAAATTCAAAATCACTATCGACCGCCAAAACCTACCGCCTACCCCATTTGAATCAGAGGCATGAGTTGATGTGAGTCTCGCCTTAAATTCCTGACCAGATGGCGTTCGAACTACATAACCTTTTTCTAGTAAAAAAACTTGGCCGGCAGCCAAATTCAAAATCGTAATCGAGCGGGAAAATAACCCACCGACCCCGAAGCATTTCACACCCCCTATGTTTCAAACATTTTCAGGAAAAATCACCCACCGAGGTAGTACCATTTTTATATTATTACATGGACCCTAGACAAATTTAAAATTTGAGTCAAGCAGCAAAATTTACCGCCTATGCTGTGTGAATGGAAGGTATCTAAGTTTCTGTGCAAAAACATGTTTATGGATGATCAGTTGATGTGACTCTCAGCCTTGAATTCCTGGACAGATAGAGTATGGTCTACTACCTTTTTTCTATTAGTAGATGGAGGCTATCCAAATTCAAAATCTCAATCAAGTGGCAAAATCACCCACCTACCAAGCATTTCCCGCCCCACCGTTTCAAAAACTTTGAGCCAAAATATCCCACCGACCAGGGGAGTACCATTTTTCTATTATTATTATTAGATGGGCACAAGGCAAATTCAAATTCTCAATTGAGCAGCAAAATCACACACCGACCTTGAAGCATTTCACGCCCTTCCGTTTCAAAAACTTTAGAATTTAAAATTCCAAATATACCCATTGTTTAAACGACAAATGGGCATGATAAAGTCGGTAGCTTGGGGGCACGATCGTAATTATTTTTTTGTCTCACCTCTATGGTCCCGATTCCCCCAGTTTTTCCCGCCAGCCCTCCCAAAAATTCCAAGCTCCTTTGTTCCCTCCACGACCACCACGCGCACCGGCTTGAGTTGCGGTCTCGTGCACCGCCGCGCAACCGCTTCAGCGACGCTCACCCACCAGATCTAGGAGCTGCGGTGTCATTCACCATGCCGATGGCGTCATCGACCGTCCAAACTCTGCTTCCTCGCCTCCGAAAGCTACCCAACCATACCGGATCCTCTTCACCGGTGTCCACCAGGCGTGATCTAGTTCAAACAGTTCCATGTCCAACGCTCCAGACCAGCTGCACGGACGTCACCATTCACTGCACCGGATATGCCTCAGCGACGCTCTCATCCACCGCTTTCAAGCCAGCATCGACCGCCCAAGATCTGCTTCCCCGATGCCAACAGCCACCGCAACCGCAACACCCTCGGTGACCTGGACGTCACTCGCACGGTACCGATGATTCTTAGGCGCCTCTCCGACCAAGGTTAACCAAATCTCCAACCCGTTTTTGTTTTGTCAGCGGTATAGCAGGTTCAAGCTTGTCGCAGTGAACTGCATTTTTGTAATCGTGCTAGTACATACAAGTCACTGGGCATGCCTGTTCTTCGTGCTAGTACATACAATGTCATTAGAAGTGTTGGTTTGCATTCGTTGCTCTACAAATATCAAGTCATGCACATGTCTGTTATTTTCTCATGCACATGTTCTTATCTTAGCTGCTCCGTACACCAGTAAATGCCTGCTATTGTGTAGTTCTTGCAAAATGTAATGTCAGTGGAAAATATTAGTGTGGATTCCCTGCTACACAGTTACTAACTCTAAATGGTTAATCCTGAGCTAAGTTCCTGCTATTATTTCCTCCCTATCATCGTTCTGCTATCATGTGGTACCCATTCAAACTCTCCGTACAAGTTCGATTATAATTTTGTTGTTGCCATCTGGTTCTTCAAAAGATGCAGCATTGACTATTTTCGTTTTCTTTGCGTAGAGCTCAAAAAGGCAACACTGAACATGTTGGTTTGCATAGCCTACAGGTCCACCAGCGATGCTGTTATATATTTTTTGTATCTGGTGCTGGTTCGTCCTAATCAACGGCATAATTATTCTTTATTGTATAGTTCATTCGTGTTCTCCATTCCTTCTCAACAAGTTCTGGTATGATGCGGTTATAATTTCCATATGGTTTATTTTTAGCTGTGACAGTAACTGCATGTCATTGTGTAGCTCATCGCAAATTCCGAGTCACCCAATGTCTCTTGCATTCCAGGAGATACCACTGCCTCCATATATATTTGCTGAAATGACCTGGCTACTTTATACTGAAATTCTAAGAAACACTTTGTTTGATTACTCATTTCATTGTTGGCATACTTGTCTAATGCTTGTTTGTCCTGTTCTACAGGTTCACAAGCCACACCATTATATCTCGTATCTGGTTCTGGTTCGTCCTAGGCAACGAGATAACTATCCTCTACTATATAGTTCATTCATGGTTTGCGTTCCTGCTCTACAAGTTTGTATTATGCAGTTATAATTCCTATCTGGTTCATTCTTAGCTATGAGTAGTTTGTCTTCTTTGTTGTATTAACTTGTTATTAGTTAGTTTTAGACTGCAATTATTGCTATCACCACCAAAGAGGGGACTACAAGATCATATCTCAAGGTGGTTTTCCAATGTAGCTGTCACACTCAAAGGGAGATGCAGTTGATGGATTGAGAAAGCAAATTGAGGACTCTGCTATCAACTTGATTCACAACTGAAGTGTTGAATTTTCTTTCCCTTTTGTTCATATTTTGTAATGTTTTTAAGAAGTTTGTAGCTGATGTAATATCTAGATAACTCGCATAGTCCATGTAGGCATTTAGTTGACGCCGTCCACGCATGGCAGTACCATAACTACGCCAGCCAGGTCGATCAGGTTTCAGAATTACCGAAACTGTAACGGTAACTGGCCAAAATAGTAACATGGCAAAACAGTGACAAACCAAAACAACAATGGTAACTGGCTAAAACAGCAAAATGACAAAACAGTAACGGATAGGAATAGTAACAGGCCGGAACAGTAACATGCCGAAATAGTAATGAGACAAAACAAGAATGCAGACCAAACAATAACATACCAAAAGCGAATGCACAAAAGCGAAGAATAGCCAAACAAAGAGGCCAAAACACCAAAGCAGAACAAACGGTAATCTAGCACAATGCGAGAAGAGAATACTAGGGATAAAGAACATGCATATGCATGAATAGTTACAGGCCAGAACAGGGGCAACCAGCACAGTAACGAGCCAGGACAGTAAAGGGCCACAACAGTAATGGACATGAATAGTAGACGGCTAGAATAGTAATGAGCCAGAATAGTAAAAGGCCAGAACAGTATCGGACCTTCTCAAAAGTGGGTCGTTTGTAGGCGGCCCATGACGAGCTATGAGAACAGTGACAGACTGATCGTGGGCTTTAATAGTATCAGGCCTACTTGACACAGCCTGTTAACAGGTCACATAGTATTCGAAAAGTGTGGGCTTTTGTAGGCCGAAACAGTAATGGGCCTAACATTCGCAGGCCGTTGTTGGCCACATCTTTGGGCCCATTTCAAACATTGCCGGATGAAACAGTAACGGGCCGTAATCTTATTGGGCTCTCTTGATGGGCCTACCCACTTAATTATGAGCAGGCCTTAGCTAGGCCTGGCTTCTACCATGGTTTCAGTGGCCATTAATGGTGTTTTCCATGTGGCATTTTGCATGACATCAGCAGTCAACACGGTTGGCAAACAGATCTACGACGGAACAAGTTTTCGTGGCTGAAGGGTGCGATCCGCCACGGTCAGAAAAAAACCTTGGTAGATTCTTTTGTAATGGGGCTTTTACCATGATGGGCATCCATCATAGAAGACTTTTTAGCCATGAAAAACGGGCCTTCAACCACGAAAATCGTCCGTTGTAAAAGCCAAATTTTCTTGTAGTGTTAGAACTTGTTTTTCAGCTCATAACCTTATCATAAGTGTAATGCCAATAGCATGGATTTATTAAGCGCCTATAAATAATTCATGTCAGTGCCACTACATCCATCGATTTTGGAGACCCCTTAACCGCTCAACTATCACGGTCCCGGTGGTGTGATTGTTCAGATAGTAGTGGCATAGTCACAATTTTGGATTCAACTAGTGGCATCGGCCGTATCCAATTCTCAAGTCGCGATACATTTTACTCTGAGTACGGGAGGCAGATTGTTTCACCCGACAAGTTCCACGAACACAGCTCTAGAGTTTAACCGAACTACATATATAGGTTCAAGTTCAATACATTATTAGGCTTCTACACTTCTAGCCTTCTTTCTCTGCTTGGGTGCCAAATTTATTCCTCTTGCCTTCACGTCCACTGGCTTCTTCATTTCCTGCCTTCTTCCTCTTCCTGGGTGCCAATTTTCTTACCTTCACGTACCCTGCATCTCTGGGTCGAGGGAAGTCAGGCCAATCGGCACCAGAGTCTTATCCAGCATCATCACTCCACTCGTTTTGGTTTTCTTCCTGCAGCAAAATCACTGAGTCGGCTGTCTTGTTTCTTACCTTGCGCTTCCTGTAAAAAAAATAGTACAGGGATTACTACCTTATATCTACAGAATATAAACATTTTTTTGAGTGTACCATCTCATACCTAGGTTTGGGAGCATTAAGGGGACAGCCTGCTGCTCTATGGCCTATAAGATGGCAGGTCTTGCATCTATTTTTGCCTTTCTTGCTAGCACAGAAAGCCAAACCCTTCTTCTTGAGAAAATTCTTAAACCTATTCATCTGAGGTCTTCCTCTGCCCCTTTTTGCAACTGGCTGGCAAAGCTCGAAACTCAGTTGGACTTGAGGCCACTGAGATGGGTCTGTACATGGCTCGACAGATCCAGCGTATGCAGCTCTGAACTTTTCCATAGAGTAGTAGTCTAACAAGTACTAATCCAAATGTGGTACAGTTCTTTTCTTCACCAAGAAGGCCAAGGCGTGGTCACAAGGTTTCCCGGTATGTTGCCACTCTAAGCAGGTGCATTCTCGCAGCTGGATGTTCACAACATCCCTTTTGCCACTCTTGGACATATCGACCACCTCACAGCTACCGCTGGTTGACGGGAGAACCCTAAGATGAGCAAGTCCTCGGCTTCTCTCGTGTAGTTGTTGTACAACTGGCGGTAGCAATGTCCTCTAAGTCTCCTACCCATCTCTCTCCTTATATTTAGCAGCTTCATGATCATACCACGTATGATGTCCATCAAGATATGAACATGACGCACTTTTATGTCCTTCACCCAGTTATTTAGGCATTCTGCAAGGTTGTTGTTTATGTAATCGACTTTGATGTCAGGGTTGAATTGACTCCTCTTCCATAGCTGTGAATGATGGACGGCTAAGTACTCCGGAAGTTCAGGGGCTTCCGCAAAAATCTTGCTCATGAAATATTCGCTGCTACTAGGTTTGTAAGCTCTAGCAGCAGGAAACATGTAACGAAATATGTTGCATGCTTAGTGTGAGTACAAGTTGAGCATCATATGGGCATGGCATTCTCTACCTTTAGCTAGCGGGAACACCTCCTTCACTGCATTCGTCAGCCCTTTGCATGCATTTGTGGATATAGCCAATGGATCCATGTGGCCTATTGATCTCCTGAGCTGCCTCATAAACCAGACCTAGTTTTCCTCTATTTCTATTTCAAAAAGCCCGAATGCCACTGGGAACATCCAGTTGTGACCATCAAGTGCTGTGGCAGATGGTAGGCAGCCTTTCCATTTGCCAGTTAGGACAGTGTTGTCTACACTCAGATACAGCCTACATCCATCCTTGAATCCCTGGATGCAAGGTTTAAGTGCCATGAAAAATCTTTTGAAATATATTTTACCACGTACTGATTCGGTGTCAATCTCCACAACACTCCCCGGACACCTTGCTTGTACCTCCGCCTTGAAGTTGTACAGCATCCTGAAGCTATTGGTCCAATCCTCGTGCAAGACCCTCAGAGCCTTCTCTTTACCTTTCCAAACCGTGTAATACGGTAGGAAAATGTTGTATTTATAACTGAGGCTAGTCTGAATATTCTTCACGGTCTCCTTAGGGTTATCCTTTAGTATGGACATAGCTTGTATAGCCACCCACTTTGTATCAGCCATGGAGGATTTATGTTTGATTCCTGTTGGACAGATGTGTGGAGGGCCCATTTTATTCACCTGCAACACAGATTCATTTAAAAGATAAGCGGAGTCAACTAGTTGCCAGAAAGATCTCGCATAGCAATTGTAGTTATAGAGTGAAAAGAGAGAAAGTTCTAATGGTTTGCTGCATTCATTGCCCCAGTACCCTAATTGCCTTCGACGCAGGTAAGGCTCTTGATGTGATCCTCCATGGACAATGTACCTTGACCCATCCATTCATCCACATTAACTTGCAAATGGCCTCATACCTCTAGGCACTGTTCTTCAGTCGATAAACGTCAAACTCCCCCTTGATACAAAAATGCTGGAACAACATCTTGAACCCATGCATGCTCCTGAACTCGGTGCCGACCGAAATTATAGGATACTCATGGTCATGTTTCATTTCTTCTACTTCAACACCTAAATCATCGACTGGAATGCCAGCCTCATCGTTGAGTTCCTCGTCTATTTCATCATCACCAGATTCTTGATCCTCTACATTGCCTTCTTCA
Organism: Avena insularis; assembly: GCA_023614405.1. Classification (NCBI taxonomy): domain Eukaryota; kingdom Viridiplantae; phylum Streptophyta; class Magnoliopsida; order Poales; family Poaceae; genus Avena; species Avena insularis. The sequence continues at coordinate 549,804,479 of CM042690.1, forward strand.
TCTGATTCAGAATCTTGGCCGTCGTCTCTAATGCCTAGTACTGCACACATCATATTGACTCCCATGGGTGGGGATGCACCATCATCTCCACCTGGATGGACCGGAACATTGCCCCAATCTACCTCACTGGAAACTCTGTTTTCTCCAAGACACTCGGTTGGTTCTGCTACAACCACATGGGGTGGTCTTATGTTTGCACACATCCCTGGTATTTCTGTAGACAAACAACAGTCAGAATCAATTTCATCTTGAACGTATAGAACCCTCTTGCTATTCTTTTGTACATCCTCCTTCATGATGTAATCTTTCCTGATGGTATCAGTAGGGCTTAACATTTGTGTTCTGTTCCCCATCGAACTAGGCTTTTTGCTACCGCTCTTGGGTGTTGGCTCCAGGGTGCTGGCATTATTGCCTAACCTCTGCGGCATGTTCTTCTTCGAATTATCCCTTTTGCTGCTACTATTGGGCATGTTCTCCTTCGTGCTGGCATTATTGCCTGACCTCAGCGGCATGTTCCGCTCCAAATTAGCATTTTTTTTCTGCTACCACTAGGTGTGGTAGCCTCCGTGCTGGCCATCTTCGCCTTTTTTCTACCACTCCTGAGAGTGTTCACCATCGTGCTAGCCCTCTTAGTGTTTTTGATGCTACCAATCGGTGTGGCATTTTGATTGGATCTCAGGGGTGTACTCTGCGGTGTGGTGCCTTTTTTCGTGCAACTCTTGGGCATTCTCTTCTCTGGCGTGGTCTCCTTGGTGATGTTCTTCTTCGGGGTGCCCTTTCTGGGGATGCTCTTCCTGCTCCTCTTTATGACGCTCCTCTATAAGACTCTCCTCTATTCGAAGCTACCCTTAGTCGCACAATCCCTAGTGATGCCATGGATCAGGTAACGCGTGCCTTCTACAAGTCCATCATCTCTATTGTCGAAATCCAATTCCTCTCCAACCATTTTCACTATCAAGTGGATGTACACTTCACCTTTACAATGTTTCCTTGTAAATGGTACGACTAAATCACTGGTATCTTTTAGTTCTATAGCCTTTTTGCTCCTAAAACCAAAATATACCAAACGTGCTACCTGGGAGGACCCCCACAGTACCTTCACACGTAACGATGCCATCAGATTAGATAAATGTACCCTTTAGGATCGTATCTGCCAAGGATTACATCAAACTCCTCATAGAATTTTTCTGTGCCATCATCTAATTTTGCAGTATACTCCTCGACACCGATACAAACGATTACTTTGCCATCATCAGGTTCTGCAGGATAGAAACCTCCGAGAGGTTCGAGAGGTGGAGCGGCACCATCAGACCCAGCCACAATGCCACCGTCGCCATCACCAGCGTCATCCTTAGCTAGAGAAACCTCGGTGGAAGTACCAGGACCAGGATCAAGGCGAGGGCCCTTAGTAGTGGGAGATACAATACATGGTGGACATGCAGGGCCACAGCTAATAGCAGCCACAATAGGAGCAGCTGCTGCCACGCCACATCGATGATCGGGAGAAGTTCCCACAACGGTAGTGTTTCGAGTGCTAGCAGAGTCCAGACCATGAGCTAGCTCCAGACCAACAACTCGTTGAACCTGAGCACGGGTTCGAGGAGGACACAAGGCAGCAGTCTTGGGAACAACAGTGGGGCAGCCTCTGGAAGCCTTAGTTTGATCAATAGCGGTAGGGATTGGGTAAACAACGGCCAGATCAACAACAACACGAGGATGACCAGTACCAGCAGATTCTAGAGCAGGGGTTCGCACAACTTGAGCACGGTTTCGAGGAGGAGCAGTAGACAAGGCAGTGGTCTTAGCAACAACAGCGGGGAAGCCTCCAGAAGCCTTAGTTTGCTCAACAGCGGTATGGATTGGGTCAGCAGCAGCCGGAGCAGCAACACCACGGGGACGACCAGTACCAGCAGATTCCAGAGCAGAGTTTTGCACAACTTGAGCACGGTTTCGAGGAGGAGGAGCAGACAAGGCAGCAGTCTTGGCAACAACAGCGGGGCAGCCTCCGGAATCCTTAGTTTGCTCAACAGTGGCATGGATTGGGTCAGCAGCAGCCAAAGAAGCAACACCACGGGGACGACCAGTACCAGCAGATTCTAGAACAGAGTTTTGCACAACGGCAATACGGGGACTCCTACGAGGATGTTGCCTGACAGAAGCATGGCACGGACAAGGAACCACATATTTCTCAACAGCAACAGAGGTTTAGGTTAGACCACCCTATCCAATAATAGTTGGGCGACTCCTAGTAGCAGGAGCTTCCACATCTAGTATTTTACAAGTCAGCACAACCACGTGAAGCCCAACATACTGTTTCATCAACCCAATTAGCTGACTGTCACACGCTATAGGAACCGTGAAGCCTCGTTCATGCATGAAGCTGAACCGTGCAGTTTTCTCCGGCTCCATTTCAGCATGTTCACGCATAGCAGCAACCATACCAAGGATAGTGCATAACTGCACAGGCGCTACTTCAATCTTCAGACTGTGAGCTTGATTCAACATGCTCTTCTCATCTGCTAATTTAGTGTGGTAGCCGTAGAGAGTGATCACAACCTTGTATTTGGGTTCAGCAAAGATCCTACTTGACAAAAAATTGGGGACAAAAGATAAGAATTGTTTGCCAGCGTTGTGCTAGCAAACAATTCTAGGTTCAATCTATCTCTGTAATGCCAATAGCCAGCTAGCAGTTATAGATAGTGCGAATAGCAAAGAGAAGATTAGCTCACCCGCAATTAGCCAAAAGTACTTCTTCCTCGGCAATAGGATCTACCATCCTTCGTGTTGCTCAGCTCGTCGGCGGTAGAGGCGGCTAGAGCGTTGCAACGGCTGGCACGGCATTCGGCATTGGAGCTCGGGATCAGTGAGTAGGCGCCGCAACTTGGCACCAGAAGTCAAATGCCCGAAGGGATCATTCTAGTTGGAGGGGGGATTTCAACACCACCGGTGCTAGGGTTCATGCGAAAGGAGGGAGTGGAATTGTGAATTTCGTCAACGCACCAAGCCCCTTTAGTCCCTCATTTTGCCTACATGGTTGCTGCATTGGCGCTCGCTTCACAAACATATTACTGACATGAGGGTCCTGACCGTCTACTTCACGGGGCAGTTTCACGGAATGTTTGGATTTGGTAGGGGTGAGATGAGTTTGCCCCTCTCGGTAGTTGGTGGCCCAACTTTTTGAAACGCGGCAATTTCAAGCAACTTAGGTACCGTGATGCACTCGCCTGGGAACTTTGGTACCGCAAACGAACAAGCCCCTCCCTATGGGGTATCAAATTATCCCCTTGGGACATCACATATGAGAAGCGAAAAGCCATCAAATCGCAAGTTTTGTGATATTTCATCATAGAAGGGACCGAGCTACAATGTGCGGGTCCACCTGATATTTCAAGCATTTGGACAATGTACTTTAATGGATAAAAAGAACAGAAGGGAGCAGGGGTAATATTAATATCACCACAAGGCGACAACATGCGATATATACTTCAGATGATTTTTGCGAACGCATCCAACAATGAAGCTGAGTACGAGGCCTTGTTGCACGGCATGCGAATGGCAAAGGCTTGTGGCGCAACTCATCTAAAAATCTTCGGTAACTCTAATCTCGTAGCACAGCAAATGATGAACAAATATGATGCTGCCAGCGACAATATGATCGCTTACCGAGATCTCTACAGCATCATGGAAGCCCGGTTCGATGGATGTGAAGTATCGCACATAGGAAGAGCAAGTAATGAAGAAGCCGACAATTTTGCAAACATCGGGTCCTTGTGCTTACCAGTGCCACCCAGTTTTTTTGGGGAAGAAATATCTGAGCGTTCTATCAACGCAAAGAGAGTTTTCGACGTCATATCTCCCAAGACTGGAAAAAAGAATAAACCGAAAAAAGACTCGGGGGCTTCATCAGCCAGTACAAGGATAGAGGAGACCTTCGAAGAAGAACTAGATATTGATGAGGTCATGATAATCGAACACACATGGATGCAGCCCTACATAGCCTATATGACTCAAGGAGAATTATCCGAAGATGTGACAGCAGCTCGACGAATCACTCGTAGATCGAAATCCTTCAGGATAGTCAAAGGAGAATTATATAAAATAAGTATTTCGGGTGTGTTGCAGAGATGTGTTACACCCGAATAAGGAAAAGCCATACTCAAGGATATACATGAAGGAGTTTGCGGTCATCACGCCAGCAGCCGAGCAATTGCCGCCAAAGCTTTCAGGTCATGATTTTATTGGTTTACAGCAGTACAAGACGCAAAGGATATAGTCAGAACATGTGAAGCATGTCAACAATTCGCAGCAAAACCAGGAGCACCAGGAGCCGAACTAAACCCTATACCTCTAGCTTGGCCTTTCGCTCAGTGGGTGCTTGATATGGTAGGTAAACTTCACAAATCATCTCCAGGAGGACACGTCTTTCTAATTGTAGTAGTCGACAAATTTACTAAATGGATTGAAGCAATGCCAATCACCACTCAATATAGAACTTCGGCTATGAATTTCATAAAATTCATAGTATTTCGGTTCGGCGTGCCAAACAACATCATCATGGACGATGGAACCAACTTTACTTCCAATGAATTTAAAGAATACTGCGAGGAGATGGGAATCAAAGTGAGCTACGCTTTAGTGGCTCATCCGCAAAACCAATGGACAAGTGGAAAAAGCCAATGGCTTAGTAACTGCTGGCTTCAAGAAAAGATTACTTGCACCACTCGACAGAGCGAAAGTAGCATGGGTTGATGAGTTACCTTCTATTTTGTGGAGTTTGCGAACCACCCCCAATACTGCAACACAAGAAACACCCTTCTTTCTGGTTCACGGCGCTGAAGACGTCCTTCTAGTCGAAGTTTCACATGAATCTCCCAGGGTAGCTGTGTATGATGAAGAAGAATCAAGAGAAGGGCTTGAAGATGACATTGATGCACTCGACAAAGCTCGAGATGAAGCCCTACAAAGCGCTACTATATACCAGCAAAACTTGCGCAATTATCATGGGCGACGATTACGTCCAAGATCCTTCGCAGTAGGAGATCTAGTTATTCGACTCAAGCAGGAGTACAGTATTCCAATACATGGAACGTTGCACAGGTACGACATTTTTATGCTTAGGAGATCCTATGTTTACTTATAAATTCAATAAGGCCTATGGCCTGGCTTCTTAAATCCAAAATACTTCGGCCTACTGCCAGATAGCAATTCGCCAGAATAATGTATCCACGGTTATACCATATATGTATAAAGATAAGTTCTTCATACCTTTCAATTTTGTTCATATAAACTCGAAAGGGTGACTTATATGTTTGCATGATTTAACATCAGTTATGAACCTATGTCCAGATACAGGCATCCGAACATAGCCTCGATAGAAAAATTTTATCGCATTTAGCTTGGCCTTTCCCATCAGGAGGGCTGTCGCACACTCGATAGAAAAATTATGCAGGCCAAGAAAAAGGCAATCATTGCCTAAAAAAATACCTTGTGAGTTTTACATTTATGTATCCTCTAAAGGTTACTCCCATCGGGAATATATTGCAAAATTCAAAAATATTAGCAGCCCAGCAGGGTAGCCGACAAAAAATATATAAATCTCGGATCGCAGCTAAATGCGATAAAATTTCGGATGTCGTGTTTAGAAACATGAAGGTAAGACCCCAGGATTCGTCTTGTGTGGCCTGGTAATCGCACAAGAATGTGATCTGCCAGTATTATATCCATATCTACGATACGATGAAAAATCCCAACGGACGAGTTGGGTACTTAATAAAATAAAACTGGAGCTCAGTATACGATAAGATCTCAGCGGTCCGAACTGAGTTACGCTAGTAATAAATCCCGAGTTCAGGCCTGGGGACTTGAATTTGATATAGGACAACCTTGTTTTTTCCCAGGAGCAATTAACTGATTCCTGATCCATCGGAAGCGTCAGGTTCGTTGTACCAAATCCCTATAAAAGCTTAAAAACAGTAAAAACAAAGGATTAAGCATTTTCTTGAGACTCGGCCCGAATCTATGTTTCAGGTGAAGTCTCGGGGGCTACTGACATAGGTATGGTTACTCGGGTCCCCATGATTTGCTACCTAGGGCCTGCGGAAAGGATTACGGTCCATGAAGAGTCAAGATGAAGATCCAAAGGAGCAACCAACACAGATTATAGTTATAGTAGGAAAGAGGAACAAAGACTGGCCTGGAGTTGGTATTGTAATTATGTAACATATCCGCATACAGCTTTGAGACCCGGCCTATTATATATAGGATGGGAGAAGCATAGGCGAGATCACGGAACAATCCCCAAGCAATTTGTAACAAAGCAATCTCTCGTAATATTCAGGCGACTTTGATTTCATTATTTCCTGACTTCTGATGAAATCCCCAGCGTTCTTTTTTGCGCAAAACCCTAAGTCCTTCTTTATGGACATTGCCGAGATCTCCCCTCGTCAGGTGGTGCTTGGGATGGGTTTTGCTTAGCACTTTTTTAGATGTTTCTTTGCACTCTGTTCTATTTATTGTGTGAGAGAATAACAATCCTTGCTTGCATGTAAGTAAGATGAAAAGTTATGTGTGCTGAAATGAACAATACACATTAGTGCTAAGTTAGAAACTATACTATAATTGAATGCTAAAAAATACTAATTGATGCTAGTTGGTGATTGGTTATAGTATCACATAGAAAAAAGTGGTTAGGTAAAAATAGAAGTGACGGCAGATTCACTTAGGTGGCAGGCTAGAATTGCTCAAAGATGCTTGACGAGGTGGATGACTTGCATGTTAAGAGAAATACTCTTAGTGGGTTGCTCCCATATTATAATAATTATTATTATTATTATAGATCTCAGTGGTGAACGTGTATAAGGCTAAAGTTGCACAAGCCAAATCTTTTGTAAGTGTAACTTAGAGAATTAAAAATTGTTTTATTTATGAGCTATCCGTCCTAAAAGGTAATAACCTAATACCAATGAATATATTGTGGTCTCAATCCCCGCTAATACAGATAAAAACATCAAGCGACAATTTATTGAAGCAAAACACCATTAGTTCCCTAGCATTGATGACCAAATCAACCATGTTAAGATGAGGTTGGAGTCATGAGTCTTTCATTATAAGGCATTGCCTCTAGATGGGAGATGTCATTTGTAGGGGAGCCGACCAGCTCCCGTCTGGTCTTGGTTTGTTGCGGTGCTGGTGGGTGTGACTAAGATCCCATGAAAAATCCTTCGGGCGATCTCAGTCGCCCCTGGCGATGATGACGGCTTCTAGCGCCATTCCCCTTGGAGGCTTTGATGTAGACCTTCTGTTCTACCCTGCCATTGGGTCCTCTAGGCGAAATCCCTAGTTCTAGCTATGTCGGAGCGGGCAATGGCGACGGTTTGCATCACTCCTCCCTTGCGGGCATCGCCTTTGGAGGCTTAGACCTGTGCTGGATGGGTGAGGATTGCGCCTTTGTGCAGGACTTTCCTGCCGGTGAGCGTGGACGAATGGGTGGTGGCCCCAAATGGTAGATGTAGGCCGAGGCAGCGGCCCCGAAAAGCTTTACGGTGATGACCCCATGTGGCATGGTTGTCGCGCAGCATCGCTAGAGCGTCGAGCTAGTGCCACGAGGAGATGCCGATACTTATCACTAGCCGGTGGCTATCTTGGTTACATGGCAAATCTATAGGTGGTGATTTTCTTAACATGAAGCTTTAGGTGGTGCTTGGGATGGGATTTGCTTTGCACTTTTTTTAGATGTTGCTTTGCACTCTGTTCTATTTATTGTGTGAGAGAAGAACATGCTTGCATGTATTAATAAGAGGAAGAGTTATGTGTGCTAAAATGAACAATACGCATTAGTGCTAAGTTAGAAATTGTACTATAATTGAATGCTAAAAAATACTAATTAATGCTAGTTGGTGATTGGTGGTAGTATCACATAGAAAAAAGTGGTTAGAAAAAAATAGAAGTGACGGCAGATTCACTTAGGTGGCAGGCTAGGATTGCTCAAAGATGCTTGATGAGGTGGATGTCTTGCATGTTAGGAGAAATACTCTTAGTGGATTGCTATAATAATAATAATAATAATAATAATAATAATAATAATAATAATTATAGATCTCAGTGGTGAACGTGTATAAGGCTAAAGTTGCACAAGCCAAATCTTTTGTATGTGTAACTTAGAGATTATAAATTGTTTTATTTATGAGCTATCCATCCTAAAGGTACTCCCTCCGGTCTGGTTTTTTAGACACGCACGTAGTTTAAGAACAATTTTGACCAATAATTTTGGTCAATAAATTTTACATAATATGTCACAAAAATTATACCATTGAATTCATCTTCAAAAATAGTTTCCAATGGTATATTTTTAGGAAATATATTGCATATTTTATTGGTCAAAGATTTTCTTAAACTACGTGCGTGCCTAATAAACTGGACCGAAGGGAGTAATAACCTAAGACCATTGAATGTATCGTGGTCTCAATCCCTGCCAATACAGATAAAAAACATCAAGCGACAATTTATTGAAGCAAAACACCATTAGTTCCCTAGCGTTGACGACCAAATCAACCATGTTAAGATGAGGTTGGAGTCATGAGTCTTTGATTATAAGGCATTGCCTCCAAATGGGAGATGTCGTTTGTAGGGGAACCGACCAGCTCCCATCTGGTCTTGGTTTGTCACGACGGTGGTGGTTGTGATGAAGATCCCATGAGGAATCCTTCGGGCGATCTCGGTCGCCCCTAGCGATGATGACGGCTTCTGGCGCCATTCCCCTTGGAGGCTTTGATGTGGATCTTTCGTTCTACTCTGCCATTGGGTCCTCTAGGTGAAAGCCCTAAATCTGGCTATGTCGAAGCGGGCAATGGCGGTTTGCGTCGCTCCCCCCTTGCGGGCATCACCTTTGGAGGCTTAGACCTGTGCTGGATGGGTGAGGATTGCGCCTTTGTGCAAGGCTTTCCTGCCTGTGAGCGTGGACGAAGGGGTGGTGGCCCCAAACGATAGATGTACGCCGAGGCGGCGGCCCAGAAAGCTTTGTGGTGATGACCCCATGTGGCAGGGTTGTCGCGCAGAATCACCAATGCTGAGCCAGTGTCACGAGGGTGGCTGGTTCATTCTCGCCACGAGTTTTTATTTTTTGTTTCTTTTCTGTCCATTCCAGGGCGTAATATAATCCAGGTGACATCTCTGTTGTACAAGTTTCCCTCTGCTAATACATCAAAAGCCAGTTTGGTGGATCTTTCAAAAAAAATAGTCAGGATGGGTGGTAACCCAGTCGCATATTTTGGTGCCAACTGGAGATGAACTTGGGACTTGGAAGAAGACAAGTCAGGCCATCGAGTCATTACAAAGAACTCAAGATAACTTACACCATTCCTGTAAAATCACATTACAATCGAGGAACATCGATATAACCGTGTAACACTTATCGGTATATAACTGTAACAGCAGAAGAACACATACAAAGGGAGTAATTCCCGACGTATCTAAAGAAAGCTCTGTTTCTTTTCTCAGCAGCATAGCATGAATCGGATTTTTCATTACAGAGCAGGGATGCACCACAGCCCCTGGTCTTAGTGTACACATGGCAGGGAGGAAGTGACTAAAAGGTCCTAGAGTATTTCTTGATTTCGTACAGGATAGAGGATATAGAAACCAAGTCCTTGTTGAGGGCAGAGCCACCGTTGACCCTCTTCACGCACTCGGTCAGCCTGGTGTAGTACAGAAGCAGCTGCGTGAGGGCCCCTTTCAAGATCTCCATGCCACACAGGAAGTTGCTGAAAGATGTGATGACATCTTTGTGCATCAGCTCGATTGCAGCCTTCCATCGGCTGGCGAAATCCTTCACCAGAGGCTCCACGTCTCGGATGTTGGCCTTGTCTGAACTTGAAGCAGTGTCTTCCACTAATAAAATTCAAGCGGAGAAGAGATGTCATTATAATTATAAAGAAAGAAAGAGAAAAGGCACGATGCTGTGACAGAATTCTGCTTACATGTACGAGTTTTGACAAACTTGATCAAATCACTGAAATGCTCCAGAAGCAATTCCTCCTGCAGAAATATTTATGCATCAAATCTGCCTACTCCAATACACAACTTACCAATGACCAGTCCAGGAAATGTGGTTCCAGTTTTTTAGACATGACATGGACATGTTCAGCACTTCGACGAATTACAAACTGCAATTCTCTCTTTGCTTAGCTTGTTAGTAAGATCTAAACTGTTCAGCAATATGAATACCGGTGTGCTGCGGTGACCGTCAACTTTTGTTTGTTGTGGATGCCTATTTCAACTCTAAACCAGGAGTTTCACTAATAAAATCTAGAATTTAGATATGTAGTGAGCAGTATTTGGCTGGCCATAAAGAAATTCCGCTCCATAAGTAAGACCAAGTGCATACCACATAGATTGCAATGTTGCTCTTGAGAACATCCTCGAAGTGAAGTTGTGCTTTCCCACCATCAGTGCCAGCTTCCTGTATTAGGAACCAGAATAAATTTGAACAAAGCAATGCATGTAGTATTTTTTTTTGTACACAAAAAAATTTAACCAGAGCAGCTAGCACTTATGATACCAAACTCAACAGTACCAACCTTCAATATGGCAATCGTTAAATCATAGTTGTTTATCAGGAAAACGGTTTGCAGCTTTGGTTTAGCAAACATCTTTGCCAACTTAACAAGCAAGTCCTCAATAGCCATCCGCAATCGCTCAAGATTAAGATCAAGCTGCAAATGTACAAACCATTTTTTAAAATTTCTACAGGCAACAATAACGGTCTTTCTATTGCATGGCAGTGGAGAAGAATTTCGGAAAAGGTGAACAATTGGATTGACCTGGATGTGATTAACTGACCTGACCATCCCCATATTCAACATTGAGATGAACAAGAGATGCTGTAAATTCAGCATATCTCCTAGTGACATAGTGGGGGTGTACATCATCCTCCCAAAGGGTCCTAATATTAGCATTCCGCAAGCTGCTCAGATGCAAGTCAAAGACCATCTTGAAGCGAGGCCAAAGTGACATATTAACCTGTCCATTGTGCAAAACATAAAAGATGATTCAAACTAATTTTGGTATGTGGAACAGAAGACAGACTCTCATGCAATTTAGGATGGGCCAACCCAAAAGTTAACCCCATATGAAGTTGATTTAAGTTTAAGGAAGAAGCAAGGGAGTCAGAACAAACCTTGTCTAGGTAAGAGTCCAAACATGGAATTCGCCGCCTAAACATGATAAGCTGCACACAATATCAACTCCATTTAGATTTCTGTTTTGTAAAAATACTGATCCTGCACGCGTTGCAACATATTCAATTTATATAATGTTACACTACTTTATGGACTACTTGAAAGAATCTTGCAAATAAACGTGGTTAACTTTTGCCAGTTTCTGGAGAAAACCAGCCAGAGTAATCTAGCAAAATGCATAAATTGACAATTATCTGTTGATACCTGGACTAGTGAACAATTAAAATTGGAAATAAATTTGGTTTGGGATGACCATCCCTCTACACTACCTGAAAGGCTGTGACAGCTTTCAGAACAAAAGTTCTAGGATTTATTCTACAACAGGAATAAAACTCTTAACTAGTTATTCCTTCGTACGATAAAGATAAATACCTGGTGTTGATGCATTATTCGGATCATAAGCATTATTCCTATTGCATCGTAGCAGTTCAGAAGTACAGCATTGAAATATTCATCGACAACTTGAATAGGTCCTGCATGAAACAATCGAGACTTTCAAATCATATGCATCCGCCATAATTATGACAAAGGTGGTAAACTTAATGCCAACTTCACCTAGATAGTGGGCACTATAGTATGATGAGGATAAGAAACGAAACTATGTAACTTATGTTTGTTGTAGCCATGGATTATGCAACCACAATAGGTGATTTTCCCTTTTGCCCCCATTTCTTTAGTGTATTTGTGTAACTCCAATACCTTTGTCCTAAGTCAAACTTTTATAAGTTTGACCAAGTTTATAGAGAAAATTGTTAAACATCCATAATGCAAAATGAATACATTATAAAAATATATTTGATGATGATCTATAGTATTAATTTGATTTTATAGATGTTGATACTTTTACTATAGACATGGTCAAGCTTACAAAAGTTACGCCTTACATTTCGAGAAGAAGGTAGCAAGATACAACATGAAGTGACAAAGATAACAGGAAATGAAAATGCAGGATGGAACAAACCCGCAAATATATCTTGGAATAAGGATTCTTCACCAAAGAAATCATCAGAGAAAAGGTACCTGCAGTCAGTTGATATATCATTAGGCTGCCACTTACCATTGCATATTAAGATGCAAAAGAAACAACAATCTTACTCAGAAGTAGCTGTATCAATCAGAAGTTTCTGTAAGCTTCTGAAAAGAACTTCATATGGATACTTCTGTGACTTGGCTTCAGCTATATGAGGTATCAATGCAGGCTGATCAATATCCTGATATACCAAAGCGCACAGGGCAAACAGAAATTAACCATTGTAGTTGTTACTTGATAGAGTAAATTAAGCATTCAGCAACAATATTTTAATTATTTAACTGGCAAATCCCTTTTCGACCAAATACTACAACATGCAGTGTACCCCATATTCATAAACAGTTCTTTTATGGCCATGGTCAATGGCTACTCATAGAGAAATTAGAGCAAGTTTAATTAAGCGAAACTTGGGTTCTATAAATCTGTGGAAAGGAGATTCCATTGATACTAGATTTCTCAGTGTATACTGTAAAGAAAAGTATATCAGGTTTTTTCAGAGGCTTGTCTTGAAATTAGCCACGCTTAATCTGAATTTCTGTAGTTGAGGCAACTATTCTTTTGGTCATGAACCAATCAATGGGCTTTGATCATGCTGCATGCTACTCCCTCAATTCCAAATTAATTGACGCAAACGCGTCTAGATACAAGCGTATCTAGACAAAGTTGCGTCAATTAATTTGGAACTGAGGGAATAAAATTTATGTGGCTTGTTTTGGTCATAACGCAAATATAGTTTGTCAGAGTTAAGTCTTACAGAAGTTTCAATGAGCCCAAAAGCATGTAGCTCACACAACCCAATTTAGCTCAGACATAGCTGATTGATGAACTGCATTACGCTATCCAAATGAAGTGTTGCTATGTCATTAGTACCTTTAATACGTTTATTCTTTCACCCAAAGCAAACACTGAAGAACGGGCTTTCAGGGGTTCTTTTCCAATTGAGAAAAGGTAGCCTGTACTTCTAGTTTCAACTCCTAGTAAATCGGCCGAGGTTGCTATATCCAGCTGTAATTTCTCTAAAGCTTGTATATAAGCACGAAAATGTGCACTCAGCACCTGGAAATTGGAAATGATAGTACAAATGCCATCAGAATAAATAAAAATTTAGTGCAAGATATCCAAGAAATGAAGGGTCTTTAGATCATCATTTTGTTTGTACTGTCAAAGTAAGATATGAGCCGTACAGAAATATTAAAAAATATGGTATACGGTCCATATAAGGTAGAGGAAACGCAATTACACGTAGCAAATTAGAGAAGGGGCCAAATAAAGCAAGGACTGACAGAAGTTAATTGCGGCACAGATGTGCCCTTCGACATTCTTGGGCTATCAGGAGGTGGGGGAGTACCTGCAACTATGGCAGCGTATCCTACCCACGGTACTCACCACTGACGATGACAAGTGGGTCTGGAAATGGACGGCTGACGGTGAATACACGGCCAAATCAGCATACATGGCAGCTTTCCAAGGATCCAATAGATGCGCGGCCTGGAAGCTGATCTGGAAAACTTGGGCGCCCAACCGCGTCAAGTTCTTCCACCGGTTGGCAAACCTAGACCGTTGCTGGACGGCAGAGCGGCTCGCGAGGCGCCAGCTTCAACACCACCCCCGATGCATGCTCTGCTATCAGGCCATGGAGACTATGCACCACTTGATGATCACTTGCCCCTTCTCCAGACAGATCTGGCAGGAGATCCTGGCTACGCCTGTCCTGCACCCCACCCCATGACGAGCCTTCTCTCTTCGATTGGTGGACGACAGCGGCACAGCAAACGCCCAAGCCAATGCATAAGGGCCTGGCCACGACCACGCTCCTGGTACCCTGGATGCTCTGGAAGCTACGTAATGACTGCGTCTTCGAAAGAGCCCAGCCACTAACCCTGCCCCTCATCGCCAAGATCAAGGACGAAGCCTCAGCTTGGGTGCTAGCAGGAGCCAAAGGGCTTGGCGACATTATGCCGACGACCTGGGATGTCCATTGAACCCTGCTTTGTTGTAACTTGAGTGTGAACCTCCTTTGAGGGCTGTAACAAACTCTACCTTTGCAATATAATGAAACGCAAAGCTTTTGCGTTTTCTCAAAAAAAATGATTGATGCTAGTATGCTACCACTCTACACTCTCTTCTACACCCTTTGCTTCATTGTAAATGTCCTCACTCCTCAGCCCACCATGTGCTCAGGCTTAATGTGAACTTACCCATACATACCCTTATTATTGACAGGCTACAAGCAATTAACCTCTTCTAAACATATAAAGAAAGGTTAGGGAGTGAAACTGTGGAAACATTACATTAACTACATAATCAGTTCCCTCAATGTACAGTTATTTTAAATGGAGACTGCCCAGTGCCAAGGACAGTTGAAAAGGAGGGTGTACAATGTAGCGCTAAGCTACAATCTCTACACTTGGGCCACATAATTGGCCAGGGTATTACATTGATGGTATGGTACCTATTCAATATATGTCACGTATATAAAGCGAATGATAAAATAAATAAATAAATAAATACAAAAAGAATACAGTATTTCCATATGATAATTGCAGCAAATGCGCAGTATTTACAGAAAGAATTCTTCATTTACTGGACAGAATCAGTATAATTTAATGTGGAAATGAGATCCACCAAGACAGAAACAAAGCATTAGCCAAATTCTTCTTAAGACTTAAGAAAATAGCTGCAAATGGCCACTGACTACCCGAAAACGTAGTAGGATCTATTCTGGGAGGTGTGTGATCATTATCCTTCAACCGGATTATTGTACTCCAAGTCTAGATGGAGAAAAGAACTAAAGGAAAATGGATGAAAAAGACCTATCAGATCACATTTAGTGTAATACTCACCTTATTCATGGTATCAATGTAAGCCGCACGAACTTCTGCATATATCTCTTTAGCATGCTCCTTAAGGAAAACTATTGTGTATCTACAGTACAGAGGACAAGGACAAACAAACAAACTTGAGAAATTATACACTTGGAAAGAATGAGCATAAATGCAACACAGCCAACAAACAATATATATGGCAATTTAATCATATGACATATGTAGTTCTAAACAGGGGTTTTAAAGAGAGATAGAGGGAGGCAAGGTATAATAACTGTTCTTCTCTTATCTGTGTAATTCAAAAGCTTAAACTCGTGGACCTTCATAGTAGTCTTTCCAGGTAAACAGGAATACCACTCGGACTCGATAACCTAGTCTACTAGGACATAGACTCCATGGTTTTTAAAGCTTCCGAGCGCTTTAAAGCGCTGGGGGGGGGGGGGGGGGGGCGCCTTGACGCCTAGGCGCTCGAAGCGCGAAGCGAGGCGGCGCTTTATGGTGATTACTAAAGCGCCTAGGGCACAAGTGCATCAGTATATCATGGGCACAAATGCACAGCTAGCACTGCAGCACACTAGCACATCAGCAACACGGTACTAGTACATGCTCACAGGCTCACAGCAAACAGCAGCCAGTTACAGAACACTAGAACAGAGCAAAGCCAGCAGCAACTGAGGCGGAAGAGAAAAGAGAGAAGGAGGAGGGAGGGGAAGCAACAGCTTGTGCCCTGCTGGGGAATGGATGCGCCAGGCGGAGGAGAGGCCCTGAAGCTTGGCCGGAGAGGAGTAGGCCGGCGGAGGAGGGAGGAATTGGCCGGAGAAGGAGGGGATCTGGCGGAGGAGGTGGCCGCCAGAGAGGAGAGAGCTCCTCTCTCTCTCAATTGACTGGATTAGGTCACAGGTCAGTTCCCCTCTCTCTCCCCTCTCTATTCCCTCTCAGTCGGCCCCCAATTCCCCTTCAATCCCGCCCAATTGCTGCTTTCCCGCTCGCTAGCTCCCAGTTCCCGCTCGACCTCGCCATGGCGTCCAAAGTCGATCGAAGCGGCGACTTAGCCGCCTAGGCGACGACCTGGACGCCTCAAAGCGGGAATCTGGACGCCTTCGTACAAAGTCTGAAGCGGGCACGACGCTTTGCCGTGCCAGGGCGCCTCGACGCTGCAGCGTCGCCTAAGCGACGCCTTAGCGACGCTTTAAAAACCATGATAGACTCTCATACTTGGCTAACTAGGACTCGATTCCCTGACTCAACTAGGACTCCTACAATCCCTTCAACCCTATTGGAGCTTGCCACAGATGGTGATGGTCTCACGAAGGCTTAAATAATCCTAGCTATCCAGGTTTTTGACCAAGAGGGGTTTCAATTTCAAAGACGATAATGCCGAACTCGTAAATATTGATAAAATAACTTGAATTACATGGCGAATAGTTAATAAAAATATAGCAACTTCCTTGTTTGCTAAACTTGCGCCATCAGTAACGCTCTATGCCAAAAACCATGAATCATGTATGTCCTTTGGCGAGGATTCTAATTACATATATCTGGCATAAAGTAATATTATCATCTAGCACATTAAAATGTGAAGCATGGAAGCCATTCTACGAACTAGGATTAAAGGTGGAAAAGAAATCTCGAGGTAAGAGAGTTGGCATACTTGTATTTAAGGACACTCTGCTGTAGAATCTGAATATTTGTTTTCGGTTTTCTCAAGGCATAGAACTTTTGGATGATAAACTCAAAAATCTGCAAGAAAAATATGAACGCATAAGCAATAGACCTCTGCTGTAGCTTTATAATGTTGAATTGGCTACATATAAATACAAAATGAGCACTAAACATATTGGTTGCATTTCTTGGCTGGAGGTAGCCTTATTCATAGCTTCCATTAACACTGACATACTATATTAGTGCAAGCTAACAAATATCAGGTCAATTCCTGATGGAAATACCAGCCAAACTAGCTAGTATACTGATAGTGACTGACGACACCAATCCCCACTAGTAATTATCACAGTTGCAGCATTTTTATGCCATCAATCTCATCAAGTACAACATTAGCATGAACAAAAGACTGATCAACAACACATAACCCTTTTTCATAATAACATAATCCAGCTCTACCAGATAAACCATGACACCTCAGTCTAAGTAATTGTAGAACAGCACCCAACTGTCTCACCATAATTATGCAAGCCAGAGACAGACATTATCCACGACACCACCACAATAAGCACATTAGAAGTACAGAAGACATAATGTTTTATACCAAATAATCACATAAATGAAGATCAAATACATGCTACACATGCAGCAAGATGATCTGCTGACGTTCTTATGAGCATATGAGTTTGAGACATTAGAAGGAAAAAAACACCAAATTGGTTTCAAACCTTTGATACTGCTTTCTGGCGAAGTCTCTCCACCTCAGGCTGAACATCTTTCAAAGCCTTTGATGATTTAACCATGGAGTCAGCTTCAATGAATTTGATTTTTTTGCTTAGAATTTCAACTGTTTTCAGGTATTCATCATTAACCTGTGGAATTGTTGGATAAAGCATTATGAGTGCACCATCAGAGAATACTTTTTCGAGAAAACATCCATCAAATACTGAGCTGAAAACTGCTTCAACTGCAAAAGAAGTGATGCTGATAATGCTGGAAGAACGTAGTGAATCCTTGGTAATGTAATATGACCAATCAAACAAAATAAATTCATACATACGAAAAAAATGGAAGACACAGATTGAACAACTCAATATAGGCAGCAAAGAAAAACATGTCATCCAAATGGATATATCACCGAAGACAAGGTATAATGGCATATTAAATAGATAATTAACAGCAAGCTGAAAGAGAATAAATCACATGGCTAACACAGAACCAAAGATAGCAGAACGCTATGTACTCAATTGCTAACAAATAGTACAGTGAGTTCAAACCACATGTTGCTGGTTGTAAATAGACACCAAGTCAATAAAGAAGTGACTGTATGATAGTGAAGTAAATGGAGATGGTATAGATACAATTATAATGTAAAGCTGGTATGATGATAGAATGTAAGTAATGACCTCTCCATCAACAATTATATCAATCATCCTTGGAGGGACTATTATATCCTCAACAAATTTTGACAGCTTAGACTCTGCAGCCTGCAATTTTTTTCAAAGGGTGAATCAGTATAGATATTCAATGTGAAAAGAAAAAATGAATAACATGCATTAAAGCTATGAATATCATGAATCAGTTCCAGCACAAACTTGTTAACTAATGTTGAAAGGAGTGTTATGGAAGAGAAGCTATGTTATGGGACAGAGATAAATAAATCAGTACTTCCAAGATCCCACTTACATAAGGAGTAATAATCAGTTAAATGCATTAGTGTAACCCTATCTACTGAGAAGGAAGATGTGGGTATAAAAATTAATCGAACATCAAACATATGGATAATAGAGATACAACAGAGAAATGAACCAAACCTTACGGTTTTTCAACTTTAATCCCATGTCCATAGATTTCTCCTGAAGTACCTTTATCTCCGAACTTATAGAACCAATTTCGGTCTAGCACAAAATCAAAAGAATTGCAATATGACTTAGTAAAATGAAATGAACTGGTTAACTACCATTAAAAGGTACAAAATTTCATGTACTGACAAGATAGAGGCAGAACGAAGATCAAGTCAAATGATAAATACTGAACACCTAGAGTCAGAATAAATTGTCACACTCAAATATGATCATGGAATCGTACCATGGATCACATAAATAAAAAAATAAACACTTGAATGAAGCATAGATTGCAGTAAACAAAACGTTTAACTTCCAGGCACACCTTGCTTCATTATGCTTCGGAAAAAGACGAATTACAAATTCAGATATGTGCTCTTGTATTTTCTGGCACTTGACAGTGAGCAGTATGTTTCCTTATAGTAAAAGTTCAAAAACAGTAAATATAATTTATAACTATAATAAGTAGCACCAAAAGTTCATGACAAGTAAAGCCGTCCAGATACTCTTTCAGGCATCCACTACATTAAGGAAGTAGTGCGTCACAAACAGGTGTAGATATGCATTTACCTGGAACCCAGTTAGAACGGTTTCCATTTGCGACAAAATATTGTCACAGTCACAAATCTGATCATGCAGCAATACTAGGTTTTCACTTTCTGTAATGTAATCCTACAAAAAAAAAGGAAGAAGACATTAAGCAAAAACATCATCACTGCAGCCTACAGGTAATTTATAATTAGGCAGCACTAGACGGAGGTAAACACATCATAACTACTACATGTTTTCCAAATATTTCAGCATGCCTCGCAAGATTTAGCATAATACTGATGATGATAATGGAGGGAATGAATAAACTAACCAGCCATACCAAAGAAGAAATTCATTAACTCCTATTTCCAAAGTAAACATCGTGAATTTGTGATAGTGTGTGTGGACTGTATTACTACTAAGCATCACAGCCAAATTGTACACATATAGAAAAACAGCTATAGACTAGTAGAACATGGCATCTTGCATATCTGAGGCGCCTTATCATGGACTAGCACAAATAACAGTAGCACAAATAACCTGTATAGAATCCAGCTCAACTTGGCGTATGCTGTTCTCAACACCTTTTGTGTAATCACGCATCTTGATGCCATTAGCTAGGATGTTTGCTACTTCCTGCAAGCATCCAGAAATAACACATCAGTAATTGTTCAAGGAAGTACAATGGCATACGACTACTTTGCTCTAAAATGTGGAAGCAAGCTACAAAAATTCCAGAAATACGACATCAACAACCAGTGCCGTTGTGAGAGAGCTAGCTCCGGGGCAAAATGAAAGAAATGGCGCATCCTGGCGGCTTCAGTAAGCTACCAATTAACGAGTTATAAAGCAAGAAGCATCACCTCGTCGTTCTTACAGTCCTCGAGCTCCTGCTCTAGCCCCTCCAGCGACTCATTATCACTGCCAAACCAACCAAGAAGACGCGTCAGCATGTAAGTTTCTACTCAGCACATAAAGTAGGCGAAAGGATCTGACAAAGTGGGAGACAAAGTGGGAGATCGAGCTCCTAACCAGACCTGGCCACGTCGTCGTCGAGGGGGAGGTCGCCAACGAAGACCCCGAGGTCAAACCTCTGCTTCTGCCCATCGTGCGACACAGTGGCTGGGACAGACTCCATCCCAGCGTCAGGAAAGTCGAAGGTGGAGTCTGGGATCGCCGGAGCGGGATCCGATCCAGATCTGCCACCGGTGGCGGTGGGTGTTGGGATCGGATCAGAATAGGGTTTTCCCAGGAAATGGAGGTCCGTCGGAGAAGGGGAGTTGGAAGGGGAAATGAATTGGGCTGGGCTCTTTGTTTGTGAATGGGCTTGTAGGTTGGTGCTCCGCTTATTCAACTGCAATTTTCACATTTTTAGTACTGCAAGCAAAGAATGAAAGCATGACCTGCAACAAACCCTAATTGTATAACTAACCAGAGAGTAAGAACAGTTCATGAAAAAACATACACAACCTAGTTTACTTGGCTATATATGATGCCATTTTGTAGCCAGCAAACTGGTTTTCGCTGCTAATTGTGTCAAAGGACCGAGACGGCCTAGCCAGTGGTCACTCATATAAAACACAACTAGCAGGTAACACTTTAATTTGCCTCAAGCATGATCACTTCTCCTAAGTGAGGAAAACTGTTATATAAACTGCCAAGCATGTTTTATTGTTCTCACTTACAGAAAAGCATAATATCATACTCCCTCCGTCTCAAAATAGATTTCACAGATTTGTTAAAATTTGGATGAATCTAGTCACTATTTAGTAGTATATAGATTCATTCAAATTCTAACAAACCTGAGACATCTATTTTGAGACGGAGGGAGTACATGAAAAGGCAGAAGCACTGGTGTAAGTAGCTGGGAATTCATTGGCACAAGTACAGTCCATGGGTACCTAGGAGAGTAGGAGGGAATTATACAATTCCTAGGATGGATATAGCATGTAGCATTTTGGTCTAGTGTGTGAAACATATTGCAAAATAGCTAGCTTCTGAAACAAACTTTCTGCCAAAAAATAAAGCTATGGTGTTTGTTTATTAGTGGTAACAACAGGACACCAATTCTTCTGTCTCTGCTGGATTGCTAAGGTGTAATCAGCGATGCTAACCAATACTACCAAACCTTGAAATTTGATGGCAAGATGAGGTCATCTATAAGGTCACACGGGATCCGTGGTTGTCTTCAAACTGCAAAATTACCTAGGCAATACAGTCGAACCAAGGCCCAAACCGAAATGGGTGGGGATCTCGTTCACAGATTCGGTGCCTAGCTCAGCGGGCCGTAGCCAGACCCACCTTCCCGCTTTCACCCCCACGCCGAGGGCGAAGACGGCGATCTCTCTGCGGTCGAGCGGCGAGGGCAGGCAGCGCCGCGTCGCGCCTGCCTCCGGCGAGCGGCGGCGGGGGGTGCGGCCGGATCTGACGCGCCCGGAGGCAGCGTAGGATAGGAAGCGGGGGCGGTGTTGGAGATTCTTGTAGGAATCTGCAGTTCACATAGATCAAATTAGGTGTTCTTCCAAGGAAATAGTTGCAGCAAAAAATCATTGGAGAAGAAGAGGAGAAAGCATAGAGGCTGCCGGCAGGAGGAGGAGGACAAGGGATCCGCCTCCAGAAACCTAACGCGGAGGGTCGACCTCCCGCCGGCGCTAGGGGAGCCAGGCCGCCGCCGACACAGGTTACGGTTCGTGGGGGCGCCCCCAGCCGCCACGGGAAAGAAGGTGGGGGGAGGAAGAGAGAGGGAGAGCAGGCCGGGCAGAGGGGAAGGGGAGGGGCGAGGAGCTCACCGGCGGGAAGAAGAGGCGGGGCGGGGCGGGGCCTCCTCGCGAAAAAGGCTATCGGGAGCGGGGGGGAGGGGTCGCGTCTGGAGTTTTCCAGGACGGGGCACACGCTCGCGGGGGTCAGCTCGGAATCGCTACATCTTTCCACGCGTTAATTCCTAGGCCGTTCCAAAGGGTAAAATTAGGCCCAGTGATTCCAGGATTCCAATTCCGAGACTCAATTCAGACATACAAACACACAGTCAGTGAAGTTTTAAGAAGCAAATGGAAAGTGAAGGGAAGAAGTAAAAAGAACATACTGCGTAACGAGCACCGGTATGACCGGGACGCGCCTGTACCGCCCACCCGTATTGAACTTCGACGAATTTACCAAGAGTTCACATAATAGATAACGAGCACTGGTGACGCGTCCGTACCATCCGCCCGTATTGAACTTCGACGAATTCACCTAGAATTCACAGAATAAATAACTAGCATTGGTACAGCCGGGACGCGCCCGTACCGTCCGTCTGTACCAGTCCATCTAGGTTTGATTACGAACCATAACCTTGATCCAACGGTGACGACCACCGGTACAGGCGGGATGTGTCTGTACTGACTACATCGCCAGGTAAAGGCCGACGGCAGATGGCTCACATCCACCTCCTTTCTTATTCTTCCTCATTCTTTCTTTCTCTTTCTCTCTCCACCTCAAACCATAATCTCCTAGAACCTTTGATTCTTTATTGATTTTGTGTTTTTTAGTGGGAGAATCTTTACATCGGTAAGTTTCTCATCCGATTCATACTCTATTTTCTGAAATTCATGGTTGAATTTCTCACATTGGCTATATAGATGAGTTTATCATATTTTGAGATTATTTTTGATTTCTCATGTTAGGATTTGTAATTTCTGCCTGTAATCGTTTGTTTGTGTGGTAGAAACTTGATGCCTATAGTTTTTTTGAAAATTTTGCAGCACAATGCATAATGTTGGAAGGATTTTCCGCTCGGACAAGGGCTCGGGAACGACCGGGGCCTCGGGTTCCACTAGGATGACGGGTTCGAAGAAGAGACGTTCGGAGGCGGATAGCTTGAGAGTCGCCATGAGCAAAGACTATGAGAGGGTGCGCCAATGCAAGGTTTTACCCACTAAGTGGATATACCATGTGTTCCTCTCCCGCCAAGGTCTTTTGGAGGACTTCGAGCAGATGACTGTGCAAGCTGGCATGGTCACTTTCTCCTATCTCTCCGTCGACACCTATGATCTTGGCACGTACGAGTTTCTATCATCGTTCCACGATGATCTTGAGGTTCAGGAGCGTAATTACACTGTAAGTTTTGTGCTCAATGGCAACCCTATAGCATGTACTTTTATAAATTTTGTGATTATTTCGGATTCTCCCATGAGGGGAAACTCCATATTAATGACAATGTCCACATAGAGGCAATGCATTCTTGGGAGCATATTTCTATCCACAGTAACACATATTATTTGCGCAAGAAGAGCGTTACTATCCAGAATCCCACTATCCATTACTTACACACTTTCTTAGTGAATTATATTTTTGGGAAAGAAGATGTCGGGGCAATGGCAGGCCCGGAGATGAGCGTAATTCACATGGCTTTGCACCCTGAGATGGAGCATAAGATAAACTTAGGTGTTTTGCTCATCCAGCACTTTCGCCGCTAAAGGTCAGCTTCCGCTGGAGACATTCACTATGGTTGCTTGATCACACATGCCTACGTAAGCGAGTTTTTCCTGCATCGGGGAAAGAGTCGTGACTGGCAGTAAGATCCTGGATGATATTCATATAACTAGCATCAAATTCATGAGTATCTATAGACCCCAACGCTTTCTTCATGCTTATCAGTTTTATTTTGAACCTAATAATGACCTCTGATGGCTGTGAAATATAGCCATCTACATCCATATTTAAACTGGATATTATTCATATTTTTGATGAAATATCTCTTTAAACCCTGCCACTAATGCCTAATAATGAAAGGGGTATGCAATCCTTTTCTTTTATTTTTCTCTGCGCAGATAATGACGTTTGATGATGGGAATCACAACATTAAAGTCAAAGATACGAGATTTTTAACTTCCCAAAGAAACTAGGGGTCGTGAAGGGAGACAGAAGCTTTAACGACCAACTATACGGCGGGAATAAAATTTTGGCCGTATAGTTCCGGTCGTATAGTTGCCATCGACACCGCTAGGTAAAATAGAACAACTTTCGTGAAGGGACTCCTATATAAAGAGGCTTCGGGCGACGAGAAACGGAGCCCCAGATACCCCCAAAGAACCCCAGAAACCTGCATCCACAACACCAAAAGACACTGGAGGAATAGACTTAGATCTAATCTCCAAACCCTTCTCCACCACCATAGTCATATTCCACCACTTATAATAGTAGATCTCATCTTTGATTGGTGATATTGTAAGACTATTTGCTATCAATCTCATGGTTTCTATTGCAATATTTATGATTTGATTTCATCTCTATGTGAGTAATTCTCTTTGGGCTAAGGGCTTCAGCCTAGCCATGCAGCTTTTTGTGCATGTTATTTATCATAGATGGGATCATGTATTAGTTTATGTGACATGATGATTATTGTATCCTCTCTTGCCTCAATCCAAGGACTTGTCAGGTACCCAAGACCCCGAGGATTGAGCCAGGTATAGGGAGTATGAGTAATGACTAATCTGCAGGTTGGGAACCCTAGTGACAAAAGGGGTAGTATGAATATATGTGAGGGATTTACTTGGGATTAATGGTGGCATCACTATGCATATCATTAGTTCTCTTACTTCTATGGATGAGACTAGTAGGTTATTGCTATAAGTGGTTGCGGAGGCAATAGCAATTATGGATGCACTGCCCACATATAATTATCTTGCTCTAACAATTATATGCATACTTTATTGTTATCTTTTATTTCCATCAGATGTTTTGCACAACTACAGGTGAAAACGAAAGCCCTAGGCCCCTATTTCTCTCCATCATCGACAACAACAAAAGACAGCAAACTCTTGGTCCAGTAAAACAGAAAAAAAATTCTAAAACTCCTGAAGGTCTGTTAAAATAACTTCACCATGCTTTCTGCTTCCTGAGGATTCGTAACCTAGGTCTACTAGGAAAAAAGAGTTATACTACATCCGTAATCCGGATCGAAGGTATCAACCCTTTTTCTGGCGTCGTTGCAGGGAAGCAATAGCTACCCTAGTGAGGTTAGTAGGAACCTTGCTAGTTTTAATTCTTATTTTTAATTTTATTAGTTTGCTTTTAGTCTTTATTTGAAAACCCCAAAAAAATAGTTAGTCTTTAATTTTTTGTTTTTAGTATCATAAGTCTTTGTTTAAGAAAATCCAAAAACATAGGAAGTATGGCTGAAAAGAAGTTTGGGGAGTTTGCAACTCCCAACAATGATTAGTTGCGTACTCCTATTACTTAGCCAGCAATTACTGTTGATGATTATGAAATTAAGCCTCACTATTTAAGTTTGGTTCAACGGAATCAATTTGGAGGCTCTGTTATTGAAGACGCAGGTATGCACTTGAACACTTTCACTGAAATATGTGATATGATACGCATAAAAGATGTTGACCCCGATGCGGTCAAATTGCACTTATTTCCTTTCTCTCTTAGAGGAAGAGCTTAAGAATGGTTGTTATTTTTGCCTAGAAATACTATTACATCATGGGTGGAGTGTACTTCTTTATTTATGACTAAATTTTTCCCACCTGCAAAGACTATGCAACTAAGATCTAATATTATTGGTTTTAGACAGGAAGAGCGTGAGCCACTAGCGCTTGCATGGGAGAGAATGAAAGAATTCATGAGAAACTGTTCCAGTCATGGGATGGAATATTGGTTAATTCTCCATTTATTTTATAATGCTCTTAACCTTGTGTCTAAGTCTATGCTTAATACTGTAGCTGGAGGAACATTTATGGGTAAACATATTACCGAAGCAAATCAGCTACTAGACAATATGCAAGACAACCATGTCTAGTGGCATATGGATAGATCAAACATAAAGAAGATGAACTCTATCTTACCACAAGAAAATTAAGAACTCAATGCTAAGCTGGATGAGCTCATATTAACCGTAAAAGGTAAGGAAAATCTGGTAAGAGCTACCCTAGAGTCAAATATTGAAGAAATAGACTTCATAGCTTGTAATGATTATAACCTTGCTTGGAAGAAGAATTATAATCCTAATTTTCAGAAACATAATTCTAGTCCTATAGGTAACTCTAATAATAATATGAGAACAAGTAATGGTAGTCTTCAAAAAACACTTAAGTCCTTTATAGACTCATAAAATGAGCAAAACAATATCCTTTTTAAGATAACGGAGAACCATGATGCTATGCTTGGTAAATTATCTAACCAAATTGTACGTTTGAGGAATGATTTACAGGGCCTCCAAAAAATAACAAGGATTGTTGAGGCACAACTAGGTAAGATAACCAAGAGTCAAACTCTCATTCTAGCTAAATTTGCAGGTAAAGCTGAGCCCAATCCTGTTGAAGACCTCAAGATGATGAGAATCCAACGGGAGGAGCCTGAAGAACTTGATTATAGTAATGCTCCTTCACCGAATTACAACGTTGAAGATCCTATAAAAAGGATCAATATCAAGATTCCGGTAAATAAAGGAAATGAGAAAGCTAGGTATCAACACTTTGTTAATCAGGTAGCACTAAAGGTACGCAAAGTTGAGGAAGAATATAAGAAAATTGCTGAAAAATTACACGTGAATCTTGATGATATATTTGAGCCTACTATTAAGATTAAAATTGGGACCAATGAGATAGCTGCACTTTGTGATCTAGGTGCAAGCGTTTCAACAATTCCAAAAAGTCTTTTTAATAAGTTAAATCTTGGCTCATTTAAAATTACCGAGTTAAAACTACATCTAGCAGATTCTACCTACAAACAAGTTATAGGGATTAAAGAAAATACTTTAGTATACATTAAAGGTTGTCCCGCTCTTATTGATTTTGTTATTGTTGACATGCCTGAAGATGCTACTGCTCCTATTATATTAGGCCGTCTATTCTTAAGAACTACTAAGGCTTTGATTAATCTACATGAAGGGAACGTGAAGCTTCAATTGCCTTCACGGGATACTTTTGTTATTCATTTTCCCGAGAAGAAGAAAGCCAAGCATGATGAAAAGGAGGCCATCACTTTAAAGGCCAACTATTTTGGAGTAGGTGTTACACTCATCCGGCCTAAGTGAGCAACATCGAGATCAAGCTATTGACCATAAAAGAGCGCTTCATGGGAGGTAACCTATGTAAAATAAATGTTTGAGTAAAGTTTTTAAGTTTTAGTTTAAGTTTTATGTTTAATAAAGAGTGCTAGAAAGCACCAGTTAAGGAGAAGAAGTTCGGTAGTATTAAAAATCATGCTTTATACATGCTGATATTGGTCGACAATTTTTACTATTATTTTTCTGTCAAAAACAAGGTGTTTCACTAAGTTTCAGGATAAGAAAGAATTATTGAAGAAATAGAAATTTTTTGATGACTACAAAAGGTTTAACGACCAGCTATACGGCGGAAATAAAAATTCTAGCCATATAGTTTGGCCGTATAGATATCTTTTCCATCGACAAATTTTCTTTCATAGGTACTGAAGGTTTAATGATCAACTATATGGCAGGAATAAAAATTCAGCCATATAGTTCCGACCGTATAATTATCTTTGCCTTTGTAAAAAAAAATTTCCAGGTTACAGAAGGTTTAACGACCAATTATACGGCGGGGATAAAAATCCTGGTCGTATAGTTCTAGCCATATAGTTGCGCCGCTAGGTGAAAACCCTAAATTTTTGACATCATACCAACTATACAGCGGAAACAAATTGTTTTGGCCGTATAGTTTGGCCGTATAGATGCGTCTGACCACAAAATCACCACGGGAAGGTACCTGATAGCTGTGAGATTCGACACATTTTTTATGGGTTTTATTGATGGTTTTCTCCCGGATTTGATCGTTTTCTAGCTTTACCTAACACTAATACTTCGGTAGCAAAGAAAACTTGGTTTTTAATGTGTGTTTCAGGTTCTGAACGTCAATAGAGGGTTTTAACTAGAGAAACACAATATTCAGGCGAAAACAAGCAAGTTTGGAAGCAATCGAGGGAAGCGTACATAGGCTTTAACGAGCAACTATACAGCGGGAGCAATTTTTTCGGCCGTATAGCTCCCGCCGTATAGCTGCCGCCGCCTCTATGTTGTCAAAAGGGACAACTTCCGTGAAGAGGCCAGACGCGAAAACACAACACAATAGCCGCCATCCCATCAAGAAGGAAGGAAGAAGAGATCCGAAGAAGAAGAGGAAAACGTTCTTCATCTCTCTCCACGATCTTCGACCTCCTAGCCAATACACCCCTGTAGCCACTACTTGTACTTGAGAGAAAGAGGGATCTTCACCTTGCAAGACTAGGGTTTGAAATTGTTTCTTCCTATCTTGAATTGTGTTGGATACTTTTCTATTCTTATTGTGGATCTTCACGGTAATATCAAGAAGAATTCCCTTTATTTAATTATATTGATGATCTGTTCTTCTCTCATGTGTGAGTAAGATCCTTGGGCGTGGGAGATGTAGGGGATTAGTGACATGTGATGTGCCTTCATATATTTTCCATTAGCTTGTAATTGATTCTAATTATTATATTATATGTGCTTGACTATCTGTAGGATGCCTAATGCTTGTTGTCCAATTAAAGGCCCAGACAACATGATGCTTTGTTCTACATAGATAGGATCTTGTTCTCTAGCAGACCGGTGACCCCCCGAGTGACACGGGGATATCAATGGAAAACTAGTAGACTCGAGGATAACGAGGAACCACTATGATTATTGCATTAGTCCGATCCAAGGAGCTTAATCGCTAAGCGACCTAAAGGGTCTTAATCGTCTAGTGTCTGACCATGGTTTTGGTAACAGACTAGTAGATTATTGAAGTTGGGATGAAATCTACCAAGAGGAGTTCCGGCTAATAATGGGTTGCTCGCCTACACATATACTTATAAGATTATAATTGTTACATTTATCATTCATCCACCTAGCACATTTGCTATCACCATGAACTAAATCTCCCCGTGCCTTCTTTTGCCATCTGTAGAAAACAACAAACAAACAAGTTGTTCTTTACTATCATGCTTTATATTTCTTAAGTTTACATTTTAGTTCTATTTAAATACATCTCATTTTAATCAAAACTCCATTCTTATTTCAACACTTGCAGTCAATTCACTCGAAGACCTATGACAACTTTGGGTGTGACAGAGACTTCACTCATAAACACTTACCTTTGGGCTCCTTGTGGGATCGATATCTATACTTCGAAACTAACTACAAATGATATGTGCACTTGTAGACATCAAACTATTTTCTGGCGCTATTGCTGGGGAGCTAAGCGCTTAGTGTTTGTCTTTTGACATTTCAGGTGTTGCTACTACAAAATGTTCTCCCTAGGATACAAAAGGTCCACACGCTCTAGTAGGACCTATCTACCGGATTTATTGAGCGCGTGCCTGGTCAAAGGCGCGAAGAAATTATTGAAAAACTTTTAAGATCGAATAAAGTTGAAGTTGAAAACTTGAGTGATATTATGAAAATCATGTCTATTTACAAGACAACTCCCATGAAACCTGAGAAAACTCTCAAATAATACAGTGCTCCAAGTTCTGAATTTCTTAAACAACCAATAGAATTCCCTAATCCTGGAGTTAGACAATATCGTTTTGGTGGTGGAATTATTAAAATTTTGCAGGAAAAAGCTTTCAGTGGAAGGGAAGATGAAGACCCAGGGAGGCATCTTAGAGAGTTTGACGATGTGATAACATCACTTGGACCAAAAGGTTTGCCAAGAGACTTCTCTCGTCTAAAATTATTTTGTTGGTCTCTTAAAGGTAAGGCTCTAGACTGGTCATCTTCTCTCCCTCGCCATTATATTAAATGCTGAGAAAACTGCATTATTAAATTCATAAACAGGTTTAATCCTTTTAAAAAGGTAACTGAATTAAGAAAGAATATAGGCAACTTTAGTCAGAACGTGGGAGAAAACTACCCACAAGCCTAAGATAGATTCTTTGGAATGATCAATAGCATTCCTAATCACGGCTATTCTGAATTAACTATTTGCCATTTATTTTACCACGGTCTTAATACTTAATGTAGAGAGTGTTGGGTTTGCAGCATAGAAAACAAAAATTTCCTACGATGGGAACTATATGCCAAGATCTATCTACTAGATACAAGCAATGGATGGATATACAACCATAGAGAACTTACCCTCGAAGACAACAAAGCTTTGTTAATGAGTTGGAACTCGTGGATGATGTAGTCAAACGCTTGATGATCTCAAGATCGTGTGGAAGTCCTAGCGCCGCAAATCAGCAGCGCATCCGTCCTCGCACACACGTTCAGGCCACCGAACAACCTCTACCTCCTAGCTCTAGCGAATCAGTAGAACCAGCAACTCCTTCCAAACAAAATGCCACCGGGAACATGTATCTCGCTAATCCGAGACCAAGGGGAAATATATCTAGAGGGGGAGAGAGATCCTTCACAAGGAGGTGTGCTTTGTGAGGAGGAGAGGGGAGCCTTTTATAGGGAGAGGGGGGCAGCCCCCTCCCATGGCCGGCGCCATGGGGAGGTACCCCCACCTCTTCCCTCATTCATGTGGTGAAGCTCCACTCACATAAATCTAGCCTCCACTCAAAATCCCACTCACACACATTAAATTTCCACCAAATTTAATGCAACTCTCATTTAATTAAACTCTTTTATTTATTTTATTCATAATTTTGTCAATTACTTTAATTAACAAACATTCACATAAAACCACCTGCAATATTTCAATATGACATGCAGGACCAATTTCAACAATTTCACTCGAAACAATTCCGGTGTCCATTGAAATAATTCCAGCGCTTTGCAATTCTTTCATCTGAAACATATATGCTCCAAATGGTGTTTGGCAACCCTTAAGTGTGTCACCCTATGGTTCGTGAATAATGCAGACATGATCGAGACTCCTCTCAGATCAATAATCAGAAGCGGGACATGGAGATCCATTCTGACTCCTGCACATTCAACGATGACTTATGTGATCGTGAGAACCTTTAATGCTAGTAACTTAATCCCTTTGTCTCGCGATATATTATATGTTCGAGATTCGATCATCGGTATCCAAATACCTAGTTTGATCTCTTTATCGACATGCACTCTTTTCTTGTTCCTGTGATATAACATTCTAGTGATCACATCACTTGCTTGCAAGCTATTCTCAATGTGATATCACCAAGAGGGCCTAGAGTATATCTATCTGTCATAGGGATGGATAAATACCACTCCTGATCCATGAGCCTCTACATAACACCTTCGTAGCACTGAACCCACCTTTATAGTCACCCTTTTAAGGTGTGACGTTTGATATTATCAAGATACTCTTCCAGTGTTAGTGATTAACATGATCTCATGGTCTAAGGACTAGGATTACTTCGTATGATGTTATAGCAATATAAACTCAATGACTTTGATCGTAATGCTATACTTTGGATGAATGTTCATCACATCATTTCACAAATGTTGTGACCTCGTTATCAGGAAACTTTGATCATCTTGTTAATCAACGAGCTAGTTCAAAGAGAGGCATAGGAACTTTCCATTTGTTTATTAAACACACATGTATTAACGTTTCCGTATTAATACAATTATAGCATGCAAAATAAACATATATCATATACTTGGAATATACATAATAACAACTTTATTATTGCCTCTCAGGGCATATTCCCTTCAGTCTCCCACTTGCACTAGAGACAATAATGTAGTTACATAGTGATAAATCTAACACCCATGGAGTTCTGGTGTTGATCATGTTTTTCCCTAGGGAGAACTTTAGTCAACGGATCTGCAACATTGAGATCCGTGTGTACTTTACAAATCTTTATATCTCCATCCTTGACATGCTCTCGGATGGAGTGAAACCAACGCTTAATATGCTTGGAATTCTTGTGAGACCTTGGTTCCTTGGTGTTGGCTATTGGTCCATTGTTGTCACAATAGATAACCATTGGGTCCAACGCACTAGGAACCACACCTAGTTAGATTATGAACTCCTTCATCTAAACCGCTTCATGCGCCGCTTCTGAAGTAGCAACATATTCTGCCTCCGTCGTTGATCCAGCCACCACAGGTTGTTTGGAACTCCTCCAACTAACTACTGCTCCGTTCAAGATAAATACGTATCCGAATTGAGACTTAGAGTCATCCGGATCAGTGTCAAATCTAGCATCGACATAACACTTAGCGACCAGCTCTTCTTCACCTCCGTATACAAGAAACAAATCCTTAGTTCTTCTTAAGTACTTAAGGATATTCTTGACCGCTATCCAGTGTTCCGTACCTGGATCAGATTGGTACCTACTAGTTAAACTAATAGCATGTGCCACATTCGGTCTTGTACATAGCATGGCGTACATTATAGAGCCTATAGCCGAAGCATAGGGGATTTTATCCATTATCTCTCTTTCTTCCGCCGTAGCTGGACTTTGAGTCTTACTCAATGTCTTGCCTTGCAAAATTGGTAAGAACCCCTTCTTACTTCCGTCCATTTTAAACTTCTTTAAAATCTTATCAAGGTATGTACTTTGTGATAGCCCTATCAGGTGCCTTGATCTATCTCTATAGATATTTATGCCTAATATGTATGACGCATCACCTAGGTCCTTCATCGAAAATTTGCTGTTTAGATAACTTTTAACATTGTTTAAAAGATCTATATCATTTCCAATCAATAATATGTCATCCACATATAATATTAGAAATGCCACATTGCTCCCACTCACTTTCTTGTAAATACAAGCCTCTCCATAAGTTTGGACAAATCCAAACTCTTTGATCACCTCATCAAAGCGGAGATTCCAACTCCGGGATGCTTGCTTCAGTCCATAGATGGATTGCTGAAGCTTGCACACCTTTCAGCATCCTTAGTTGACAAAACCCTTTGGTTGTATCATATAAACTCTTCTTCAATGTTACCATTGAGAAATGCAGTTTTGACATCCATCTACCATATCTCATAATCGAAATAAGCAGCAATTGCTAACATAATCCCAACCGACTTTAGCATCGCTATGGGGGAGAATGTCTCATCGTAGTCAACCCCTTGAATTTGTCGAAACCCCTTTGTGACAAGTCGAGCTTTATAGATGGTTACATTACCATCAGCATCAATTTTTCTTTTGAAAATCCATTTATTTTCAACGGCCTTTCAGCCGTGAGGTAAGTCCACCAAGGTCCAAACCTGGTTTTCGTACATGGTTTCCATCTCGGATTTCATGGCTTCTAGCCATTTGTTGGAATTCGGGCTCATCATCTCTTCTTCATACATCGCTGGGTCATCTATTTCATCAACCATGAAATTCATAACAGGATTTCCATACAGTTCAGGAGCTGCACGTGTCCTGCTTGACCTGCGAGGTTCGGTAGTGTCCTCTTTCGGAGTTTCATGATCATTATCATTAGTTCCATCTTCATTCGGTGAAGTCAACTCCGAAACAATTTTCAGCGCTGCGCTACTCGCTGTTGTATGAAGAGAAGGTTCAATAACCTCTTCGAGTTCTACCTTCTGACTACACACGCCTTTCATGAGAAACTCTTTCTCTAGAAAGGATCCATTCTTGGCAACGAAAACCTTGCCCTCGGATCTGTGATAGAAGGAATACCCAATAGTTTCCTTAGGTATCCTATGAAGACACATTTTTCCGCTTTGGCTTCGAGTTTATCCGGTTGAAGTTTCTTCACATAAACATCGCAACCCCAAACTTTAAGAAATGACAGCTTAGGTTTGTTTCCAAACCACAATTCATACAGTGTCTTTTCAACGGATTTAGATGGTGCCCTATTTCAAGTGAATGCAGCAGTTTTCGGTGCATAACCCCAAAATGACAGTGGCAAGTTAGTCAGAGACATCATAGATCGAACCATATCTAATAAAGTACGATTACGACATTCCGACACACCATTACGGTGTGGTGTTCCGGCAGGTGTGAGTTGTGAAACTATTCCATACTCTTTCATATGTGTGCTAAACTCGTAACTTAGATACTCACCTCGACGGTCAGACAGTCGAAATTTGATCTTTCTATTACGATGATTTTCCACTTCATTCTGAAATTCCTTAAACTTTTCAAAGGTTTTAGATTTGTGTTTCATCAAATAGATATACCCGTATCTACTCAAATCATCCGTGAAAGTAACAAAATAACGATAACCACCTCGCACCATGACATGGGTATGATTACTCAGATACTCACTATTTGCTACCCTACATTGGGTAAAAGGCCTAAGGCCCATGAACATTCCAGATAGAAGACCAAGGAAGCAAACGACACAGACTCTTACTGTATTA
The DNA here is from genome assembly GCA_023614405.1 of Avena insularis. Lineage (NCBI taxonomy): Eukaryota > Viridiplantae > Streptophyta > Magnoliopsida > Poales > Poaceae > Avena > Avena insularis. The sequence goes on from CM042690.1 coordinate 549,838,808, forward strand.
GGAAAGAAACCACGAACCGACATTATGTTGGTATTGTAATCACGCGTGTATGAAACCTATTCGCATACAGCTTTGAGACCCGTCCTATTATATATAGGACGGGAGAAGCCCAAGCGAGGGTACATCAAAATCTAGAGGACAACTTGTAATAGAGTGTTTTCCCAATATTCAGGCAACTTTGTCTTCATTGTTTTCCTGACATCCAACGAAATCCCTAGCGTTCTCTTTTCCGCGAAACCCCAAGTCCATCACCATGGGCATTGCCGAGGTTACCCCTCGTCAATTGGCGCCGTCTGTGGGAAACTTGAACGCTAGAAGCACGGATTCGGTGGAACGCTCTCCACCAAGCATCAACTCGACGAAAGCAAATCCACGCCCACCCACCCGTAAAGCTACGCCAACAGAAATATAGGAACCTCCCATTGGATCCTCAACGGAAGTCGAAGCACAGATCGAAGAAGGCAACGAAGGCGAGCAAATCGAGACGAATCTGGGGGATCTTGATGGTCTCTATGACAATCTCTCCTCGGATCAGACCCACCGGTCACACCACCATGAGAAGCAAGCCCAGACAATTTAGAACCCGAAGAAAGTAGCGAAAGCATCGACTCTGGAATTCGGATGGCGGAAATTTATCTAGAGCAAAAGTTGATGGACTTCACTAGCTCATCTGATAGTGTCTCCATCAGCAAAAGCGATGACGTTACCAGTCCGTACGCCACTTAGCACCAAGTATGCGTGATCATCGGAGACACCACGACCCAACAAGACTCCAACGGTAACCCAATTCTTAACCCTGATAATATTCTTTCAAGTCATAGTGCAGGAAGCAATGACAATGAAGGAAGTCGAGGAAACGGGGCAGATCTAACAGTCGACCGGGAAAATCGGAAAGAAGAGCAACCATGTGAAGATAAGAACCCTTAGCCTACCATCCAGTGCATGGGAGAAAGCGAAAGCAGCAATCTCGGGTGCGATCCCAATGACAACAGATGCCACCCACGAAGATCTATCGGCATACCAGTATCTACTGCACTCCAAAAAGAGAAAAATCCTCAGGATGCAAAGGCATCTCGACAAAAGGAAGAGGGTAGCCGACGAATATAGCTTATGAAGGGCACAACTAAGCCCCACCCGAGGATCAAGAAGCATCACAGGAGGAGCATCGCCAAGAAGAGGAACGTCTAGATTACGAAGTATACCCGAAGAAGAGAGAAGCGGATTAATTCGAGACCTTGATCTCTCGTTTATGTCGATAGATCAAGATGGAAATATCAAAGCAAAGACATCCCAAGCAGCTATTGTGGCTGCACAAACATACCTAATCACGACACAACCTGCACCCGAGGATCCTCATGCAACCCTCCACCGATCTGCCCTGATGAACCCCGGCTTGGTGGGAGAAACTCTTGCGCAAGCAGATAAAGAAACTACGAGGCAACGTGACCGGTCCCCACACCATCGCAACAGCCCTCAGCAAGGAGGTCACACCCGACGATCTCGGTCGCCACATCGGGTCCAGTTTTCCGAACAAGAACCACGCAATAACGCAAGAAACGACATCGCCCAGTGAAGGATTGATCGATCACGAGAAGAGCGCAGCACCCGAAGGTACCGTGACGGCGAAAGCGAGGACAAAGAAGAATTATGCGGAGCCAGCTGCTTTACCCGACGGGTTTGCAAAACTCCGGTGCCGAAAGATTTGAAGCTACCCCAAGATCGACAAAAATACGATGGCCTCCAAGAACCCGAAGCTTGGCTGACAGATTATCTAGCGACTGTCAGATTACAAGGAGGATCCAAAGCGACAGCAATGAAAAGCCTGCAGCTCCACCTAACCGGTGCGGCACGCTCCTGGCTGAAGCAACTACTAGAAGATTCCATCAGCAGTTGGAATGATCTTGAAGACAAATTCATCAGAAACTTTCAATCCACATTCAAGCGACCCATGTCTTTAGAGCAACTGCGTGTCTGCAAGAAAAAGCCCGGAGAATCAATACGAGCCTTCATCCAACGATGGAACATTACCAAAAATTCGGCTGAAGCAATATCCGACGACAGAGCAATCGATGCCTTCAATGATGGTCTCCATCGATAGGAGTTCATTGAAGAACTAGGACGAACAAAGCCAAAAACAATCTCACAACTGATGGAAATAACCAATTGTTGGGCTGATGGAGAGGATGCAGTACACAACAAAAGGGCTCGTTCACCCAATGACAGAGACTGGTGTAACAGCGACCGGAGACACGAACCAATGATGGATACCATACACCCAGTTACGTTGCAGCGAGCTTTTCTAGAATAGATAACCGACGAAATGATGACTACAACAGTGGATATCGCGGGAGTAGGGATAACATCGGTGTAAGCCAGCCGTGACAATGATACCAGCTGACGAACCGAGACCCACCAATGTCAGTAGGACAAATGTTGGAAGGACCCTGCAATATGCACTACTATGTCGACTCAACCGGGAAAAGGCGATCAAATCACCTCCTAAAGGACTGCCGGACATTCCTAAAGATGCAAAAACTATGCAACGCAAAGGCAGCCGAAGCAACAAATAGAAACTATGCCCCTACACCTGGCACTCTGGCCATTGGCGCTCCACCACCACCGCAGGGGCCTCCACCAGCGGGACGGCCGCAAAACACAGTATACCAAGACAACGAATATCCCAGATCAAAGGGAGTAATGTCAATGATCCAGAAGGGGCCACCCTCCAATAGAACACAAAAGTTGATCACTAGGCAAGTAAATTTGGCGGTAACAAAGCCACCTCCTATACCAGAATATCTCCATTGGTCAGAGCAAGAAATCACTTTCAGCAGAGCTGACCATCCATTACGGGTCCCTCAGGCCAGGCCAGTCAGCACTAATAGTGGAAGCGCAAATCGGCGGGTTCGACATGAGCAAGGTTTTCTTGGATGCAGGAAACAACATCAACCTGATTTACACCAAAACTCTACGGGTCATGAACTAGTCCATGACGAACCTAACTCCAACCGACACAACCTTCCACGGGATAGTTCCTGGAAAATCCGAAATTCCATTGGGCAAAGTCCACCTCGACGTTGTTTTCGGGTCAAAAAACAACTTCAAACGAGAAAATCTAGAATTCGAAGTTATGGACTGGCCATCTTAATACCACGCGATCCTGGGACAACCAACTTTCGCCAGGTTCATGGCAGTACCTCACTACGCATACCTAGTGCTGAAAATGCCAGCCCCCAGCGAGAACATCATAGTCAAAGGTAGATTCAGCCACGCAGACAGCTGGGATCGAGAATTCAACAAAATCTCAGAATCTTTCGGGATGGAGGCGGAGCTTGGGCAGCTAAAATTGGTGGATGAAGAGTCGACACACGAAGGGCACACCCACAAGAAGAAAACATCGGAAGAGCAAGCACACAACAGCCTCGCAAAAAGCAACGTATGCGGCCTCCAATAACGGTCCCGCATAAGAAGACCCACTGATTGAAGCCGAAGTTCCTTCAGATAATTTCTATTTAGATACACCTTATTTTCAATAAAGGCCAACTGCCAGGCGATCGCGCCACCAAAATGTACTCTCACCCATTGATATGAATAACTAAAGAAAGTATTCCGCGACAAAAAAAACTTCTACGGCACATCAGTTTGCCAGTTTCCCCCGTATGAGAATACAACTTACAATCAAAATCTCGTATAAAACATACGACCTTTTTGACAAGTATAAAGTGTTTCTATACAAAGTTCAAAGGCGAAGCAATTAAATAATCAGATAGGGAAATTTACAAAAAATTCTTCGTCTGCCTCCAAACATTTTCGGACAATCCTAATGGCAGGTCTACAACCAGCGGCGTAATGAGGCACCATATCAATAAGACCACCATCGGAAGGGGAAGGTATCCACGAAGATACGTCATCCAAGTCTAGCGTCGGATGAGTGCACATGCACCCAGGAAAGTGCGAGCTTAGCACCCGCCACAAGTTGAAGCTTCACAAAATAATGGATCTTCTCACCCTGTTGAAATTTTGCAATCAAGTCCACCAAGGTTTGAGGATGAGGATCCCGAGGAAACATGGCATTATAAGTAACGGCCAGAGATTTGCGACAGCACTCGATGAATTGCTCCAACTCCGACAGGCGATCCTGAAGCAACGCTACAGTATAGGCGCGGCGATGATCAGTCCAAAAGTCCGTCTCAGAACTTCGGGAAGCAGCCATAAGAGCTTGCATTCGGTTGTGCAGACATTGGGTCTTATCCCTCTCGCACAATTGGATGCCTAGAAATCAAGAAGACAAAAAATCAATTTCCCGCAAGACGGAAGAGGCAACCAAAGAAAAAAAAGAGAGATCACAAGTACTTACACAACAACCTCTCACTCGCCCTGAAAATCTCTTCCAAGAAAAAAGCCTCACGATTGAGGGCTTGGTGTATTTTTGACTAGGAAACATCCACCATCGATTGAACAACCCGCAGTTTTCCTTCAAGTTTCTTCACTTGTTGTATCTTTTTAGCATATAGCGGCGAGTCCACCGTACGCACGACGATAGGACTGATCGCACCCGCAATAGCGGAGGGCGCAACAACATCCGACGGTTGCGCGGAACCAGAAGGAGCTGAGGAATCACTCAAGATCTGACAAGATAAAGAAATATACGAAACACTCAGCATACAAAGGCAAGGTCACACACTTATATTCAAAAGCTGCTTTCTTGCAAAAAGAAGCAAAAGGAGGCCGGACAAGTTCAGAATCCATTACAATAAGGGGAGACACGACAAACGATTACAAAATAGGGCCTATGGGGCTGCGCCCTTCAAAGATAAGGTGGCGCTAGCAGAAGGAGCACTAGCTACAGCAACGACAGGAGTAGCCAAAGAAGGAGCACCCGACGTAGTAAGAGGAGTCGAGGAAGGGGCAGCCAATTTCCCTGAACCCGAGACCAGACCTAGGAGCACCCGAGAATATTTTCTGGCCTTTTTAATATGTGGCTTCAGGTCAACTGCTTTGCCACTGGAGGTGACCGGGACAGAGGAGCTAAACTTCTCCCAGTCGACCTTCTCGCCGTGCGCCATCGCCAGAGCCATCGAAGTTTCGGCAATGCTCCTTGATTGCGTCAGACTATAACCAACAAGGGGGCCAGGATCAGCACCAAAAATGGCGACAAGATCGTTCAGGTCCTCCGGCACATCCGTGGTTGGAAATACTTTGGCATGGAGCTTCTTGAAGGCGCGGCGCGAACGGACAAGAAGATTGCACCCACGAATGTTGTTAGCCTCCAAAGTGCTAACAACATCCGATAAAGGGTCAATCTTCTTATCATTATCCAGCGTCAGGTTCTGGCCAGTCAGCTCTAACAAACAAAAAGGGAGAAGAAGAGGTTGACAACCAAAAGAAAGAAACGAAACAACAAATACACGCACAAATAAAAATTTACAGGTCAACGAGTTATTTAGGGCTTCCAGGCGCTGCCAGAGATTTGCATCTCGAGCAACGACTTGCCTGGACACTTCCTCGACATCAGCTTTCTCCCTCTGATTGGCCTCCTCGGCATCTCGGAGCCTGCTTTCTAGATCATCGGCATGCTTCATCGCCTCATCCCGAATAATCGCGGATTGCTTGGCAGCGGCTATAGGAGCGAAACGCAAAAATGAGGATGAACATGTTTATAAGAAAATTACAAAAACGATCAGCACATACCTTTTAGCTCTTCGGCATCGTCACAGATCCTTATAAAGCAAGCAGCCATACCGACCATCTCACGCATCAAAGGCTGAGCAAGGGAAAAACACAGCAAAAGGATATAAAGGCATATTAAATATATGGGGAAGGAAAAAATCCGGCATCAAAAGTAACTTACATCCTTCATGTCCACATCAACGGGTTCTTCAGATATCACCACTCCTTTATCCGCTATTTTCCTCCTTTTTTGCAGCGGTGGCTTGGATGAAGCGGCGACATCCTTCTGGACCTCTTTCTCCACAAGAGACCAAAAAAATTCCTTCGGCTCTGCCGATGGTGGAGGGGTTTTCCTTATGGAGCAGCCCACATATGTGGGAAGAGGAGAAGCAGGAGTATCTTCGTCATCACTACAAACAACATGACCAAGAGTAAACATCAGCAGAAAAAACACCCGGTGAAAACAGAAAAAGAAGAAAGCAAATACTTACGAAGACACATCCTACGCAAGACGAAACAAGTTCATCCGGGCAGGAGCAGCTGCGATCGGAGAAGTACCGAAGGGCTTGGAAGCAGTCGAGTCATCCGAATCCTCGACCCTTTCCACAACACAAGGGTGCTTCCTCTCTTCGCTGGCATGCTCCACGCGAAAATCCCTGGAGCCAGTTGAAGTAAGAGATTGTGTTTTTGATGAAGAGTCAGACGCAGAAACGTACCCCTCCTCATCCGTGGTAGTCCCAGTCATAGGGAGATCATTGGATGCAGAGGGGTGGGAAGGGGGCTCACCACTTTCAGGAAGGGGAGGAAGTGAGCTCAGGTGATCAAAATCCTACAGAAAGCGGAAGAATTCAAAAAATATATCTATAAAAAGAAGACAAGAAAAAGACAAAGGCAAAGACAAAGGAAATGTACCTCGGGAAGCCATTTCTTCTTGCCATAAGGCTCTATAAGGCAAGTTGAAGGAACCGGTTTCTTTGCCGTCAAAGTTGTGAAGCTCTGTACTCTCTTCTCATACAGCTTAAGGGTGAGGTCCTCCTAGGAAATCCTCATTGGGTCCTTCTTCCCGATATATGCCCACATACCGGACAACCAGGCTTGAAGCGGCTGGACACAGATCCGCAAAAAATAGGCCAGGACCTAGAGACCCGACAATTCTTTGCCAACCTCATGCCGCATCTCGGAAATACGATCAACAAAGGGCTAGATTTCGGCCATTTCCTCGGCAGAGGGATGCTGATCCTAGGAGTCGAGTTTACGACAGGATTTTTAGGTTCAAAGGGGCCTAACTCGAAAGATTAGCTTTCGAGTGGTTGGTCCTTGACATAAAACCACTTAGACTTCCAACCTTGGACAGAATCCGTGAGTTTGAAGTCTAAGTAATCAATGTCGGATCAGACAGAAAAAATGGCGCCACCAACATCATGGACAAAGGTGTTAGTGGCGTTGCGACGAACATATAAAAAGTATTTCCAAAGGCCCCAATGGGGATGAATCCCAAGGAAACACTCGCAAAGAGTGACAAAACAAGCAACGTGGAGGATGGAATTGGGCGTGAGCTGATAAAGCTGCACGCCATAAACAAACAGAAGGCCTCGAAGGAATTCATGGACGGGGAGAGAAAGACCACGAAAGAGGAAGGAGAGGAACATTACCCTCCAGCCAGGCTCGGGGATGGGAGCAGCTTCGTCACCCGGGAGCTTGAAGGAGCCCTCCATCATAAGGCTGGAGTTCCGCGCCTCGTGGAGCTCCCGCGTCATGCACTTGGAGGGGGCCCACCCGACGGACCTTTTCCTGGTGGCCTTTGTGACAGCGGCGGAAGTACCAGCAGCTTTGTTCTTACCCATGGCGACGAAACAAAGGAAAGAAGGGCACGAAAATCAAACTTCACAAGAGGGGAAGAGCGCAAGGAGGAAGAAGGAGCGGAGGGAGGCTAGGTGAAACAGTAAAAAGCTTATCCCTTCGCTCATAAAGAGCAACAACACAAGGACCTAACCGTTTGATGCAAAATCGAAACGACAGAGGATCACACGATGATGACACGTGTTTGCAAAGGTCTCGTAAAGGAATAAAATAAAAGAAGTTATGACTGCGGTAAAAACGGAGAACAGCGCGTGACGCCTCGATTCTCGCGCAAAGAGGGGACGTGCAGTTAAGAATCTCCGCTGAAAACGCCATCACGCGTCATCATTACTGCATATGGGCCCATGTTCGGCACGTCCCGTCATGGCGTGTTTTTTGGAAAACGAACAGCATCAGATACATCATCACTGACGTCACAAAACGCACTATAGCAAAAATTGCGGCTTTTTCAGGGTATGGCCCAAAGAAATTCAATTGGAGTCGAAGTAAATTCCTCCAGGAGAAGATTTGAGACTATACTCGAATGAACAAACATTATGATTGTAGCCTCGGGGGCTACTCCTATCGGGAGCACTGGTCATGCACCCGACAAAATTTACAGAAACAAAGACACATTTTTCGAGCCTATGTTTTGATACATATATCCAAACATAGCCTCGGGGGCTACTCCTATCAGGAGCACTGACGTGCACCTGATAAATAAAAACAACAGAAGCATTCGACGATAAATACTCCTATCGGGAGCAGGATACATAAAGTAAAATAAAACTCTCGGATCGCACCCGACGCGACAAAAATCCGAATGCCGTGTTCAGAAACATGAAGGTAAGACCCTAGGATTCGTCCTATTTGGCCTGGTAATCGCACAAGAATGCGCTCTGCCAGTAAAATATCCGTATCAACGATATGATGAAAAATCCCGACGGACGCGTTGGGTACTCGATAAAAAATAGAAAACTGAAATTCAGTATTCGGTAAGACCTCAACGACTCTGACTGAATTATGCCAGCAACAAATTCTGGATTCAAGCCTGGGGACATGAGTCTAATGTAGGTCAACCTTGTTTTTGTCCAGGAGCAATTAACTGATTCCCGATCCGTCGGAAGCATCAGACTCATTGTACCAAAATCCCTACAAAAAAATAAAATCAAGCAGAATGAGAGAAAGAAGAAAGAAAACTCTGAGACTCAACCCAAAAACTGCGGATTCAGGTAGAGTCTTGGGGGCTACTGACATGGGTATGATTACTCGGATACTCACTATTCGCTACCCTACATTGGGTAAAAGGCCTAAGGCCCATGAAGATTCCAGATAGAAGCCCAAGGAAGCAACCAACAGAGACTCTTACTGTATTAGGAAAGAAACCACGAACCGACATTATGTTGGTATTGTAATCACGCGTGTATGAAACCTATCCGCATACAACTTTGAGACCTGACCTATTATATATAGGATGGGATAAGCCCAAGCGAGGGTGCATCAAAATCTAGAGGACAACTTGTAATAGAGTATTTTCCCAATATTCAGGCGACTTTGTCTTCATTGTTTTCCTGACATCCGACGAAATCCCTAGCGTTCTCTTTTCCATGAAACCCCAAGTCCATCACCATGGGCATTGCCGAGGTTACCCCTCATCACGCCAACACACTCATTGGATCGCATACATCTGTTTGTATGATTTCCAATAAATCTGTCTCCCGTTCCATTGAACCGAAAAACGACGTTCTAGTCATCTTGCCCATAAGGTATGGCTCACATGTATCAAATGATTCAAAGTCAAGTGATTCCAAAAGTCCATCAAAATGGAGTTTCTTCACGCGTTTAACACCAATATGACCTAGACGGCAGTGCCACATATATGCATATATATTGTCATCAAGTTTAATCCTTTTAGCATCAACATTATGAATATGTGTAACACTATTACCGAGATCCAACAGAAAATAAACCATTCATCACAGGTGCATGACCATAAAAGATATCATTCATATAAATCAAACAACCATTGTTTTCGGACTTAAATGAATAACCACTTCGCATTAAACAAGATCCGAATATAATGTTCATGCTCAGTGCAGTCACCAATTAACAATTATTTAAGTTTATAACTTATCCCGACGGTAGGTGGAGAGGCAGTGTTCCGACGGTGATCACATCAACTCTTGATCCATTGCCAACACGCATCTTGACCTCACCCCTTGCTAGTGGCCGCTTGTTCCGCAACCCCTGATCGGAGTTACATATATTAGCAACCGATCCAGTATCAAATACCAAGGTGCTACTGTGAGTACTAGTCAAGTATACATCAATAACATGTATATCATATATGCCTTTGTTTGCTTTGTCGGCCTTCTTGTCTGCCAAGTACTTGGGGCAGTTGAGCTTCCAATGGTCGGTCCCCTTGCAATAGTAGCACTAGGTATCAGACTTAGGGCCAGCTCGGGATTTCTTTTCAGGCGCGATAACAGATTTGCCGCCCTTCTTTCCCTTTTGCTTACCCTTCTTGTCTTTCTTGAAACCGGTAGTCTTATTGATCATTAACACTTGATGTTCTTTCTTGATCTTGATGGCTATGAAATACCACCTCTTTTAGCCATATAAAATGAGCCATTTATCTCGCATACCATGTTTCTTTTGGCTATAGCTATGCCTTATATGCATGACTTCTAGTTCTCATTTACTTTCATATGAGCTTTGCATATTTAGTAGTTTAGGTATACTTTTATCACTTTTCCTTGTCTATGACATGTGTGTAGGTGTTGATGATGATTATGGATAAAACAAAGGCAAAAGGAACAAAGAGAGCATAGTATGGAGGAGCTGCAGGGACTAGACTTAGCCATTTGAGAGGTTGAAAAAGTGAATTTTTCCAACTTCTCAGAATAAATATCCAAGACCATGGGGTTGTATCCCTCATGATATGAACTCAACGAGCCTAAGAATACCCAAAATGGAGTTTGTATGAAGAAATGGCGGCCAAAATACTAAAGGGGACAAACGGTTTGACAAGCAACTATACGACCGAAGCTATTTTTCTGGTCGTATAGCTCCGCCCGTATAGTTGTTAAAAAGGTCACAAACGATGGGATTTCGTCCCTCCAAAACCTTCCCTAAGTCATATGACGGTATTGGTGGAACCCTAGGGCACCCCAAGGTCTATATAAAGAGGGGAGGGGTCAAGAAACAAGGACACCAAGCCATAGCCCTTCAGGGGCGGAGCTCTACCACCGCTGCCACCCATCTGATCTCCATTGTGGCGGAGCTCTGCCTCAACCACACCTCCAAGATCTAGATCTCTATCAACACCATCACCATCAAGGCATCCAAGCAAGAATAAGCGGAGGAGAAGGAAGACATCACCACCACCACACATAGATCTCCATCTCCATCATCATCTCCACTTCCCTCTCTCTCTCTTGTGTTTAGTAATTGTAAGATTGAACACGGTTGTGATATCATTATATATTTATATATGTTTCACTGTTCATCCATGTGTGAGTGATTGATTCAATTCTAGGTTGAGGTATGATCTGTGCGCTAAGTTAGAATTTATTGTGATCTAAGATGAGTTTATGTGACCCTTTGGTCTGGAAGTGCCTTTTGCCTTGCGGTGACGCGCGAGAACCATGCATAGTGCACACAGTGTGACAACCCGGTAATTAATTGGGGAATGTTTATTTGTCTGAGAAATATCTTATAGATCACACATATATTTGCCCATCTAGTACTAGTGAGACCGAAGCCTAGAAGCCCTCTCTCATTCCATTCAATCCTACAACTACAATCTTTTTAATTCAGTTCATATTCCTATTTACTTTTTGTCTTAGTTTATTTTGTTCTTGTTAAAAGTTCTTTGTTATTAGATATTTTAAACCTCTCTCAATTATCACTGTTCTAGTAACTTATATAATAGGCTATTTCCAAACCACTGTTTGGGTGCGAAACATGGCCGCATTGACAACGTGGCTGCGGGGTCGTGTTGTTTCCGTTCGTCGATCTCCCATCAGGACAAACTCTTAAATATTTGTTGCTACAAGTACTGCAATAACCCTGTTGTTGGTGCATGAATCCATTCATCAAATTGGCGTCGTTGCTGGGGAGATAAGCGTCCAGTTATTACCTTCCTACTCGCACATAGTTTATTTCCATTTTTTGCTATTTATCTTACTGCTTTTGATTATTTGAAAAGAACAAAAAAATTAGTTTACATTTTGTTAGTAGTCTTGTTATTTATTTTAGTTATAGGAAATTCAAAAACATAGGAACTATGGAAAGTAAAAGTCTTGCGGAGTATGCTTCTCTGAGTGTTGATAATTTACATGCTCCTATTGTTCAACCCGCTATTGATGTGGATGGATATGAGATTAATCCTATGTGGATAAATATGATCATGGAAATAGCTTTTGTAGGAGATCTGGACAATGATCCATATGATCATATTGACAAATTTACTTTATTGTGTTCTACGGTGAAGGCAAATGGATGGACAAATGACAAGCTGAAGTTATATCTATTCCGGTTCTCGTTCAAAGGAAAAGATAAATATTGGCTAAAATCACATCCCGCGGGACACTTCATTCATGGAAAGATATTTCCGAAGCTTTTATCGGTAAGTATTTCTCACAAAAGCAAACTTATGAGCGTATGCTTCATATCCTGAATTTCAAGCAGAGCAACAATGAGGATTTAATACAAGCTTATAGTAGGTTCTCAAAATTGATGCATGATTATCCACATCATAATTTACCCGATTGGTTATTGTTGAATCACTTTTATGGAGGCTTAAATCACTCTTCTAAGGGTAAGCTAGACATGATGTGTGATGGGGCATTCCTTGGAAAAACTTTGGAAGAAGCTTGGCAACTCTTAAGAGATATACATAATAATTTTCATCAATGGCAATGTGAAATTGTGCATGAAGAAAAACCTCTCCCTACTGATCTTGAGAACTTGGTCAATGAGTTTCTTAAAGATGAAAATATAAAAGGAAAAATTCCTTATGATGATACCTTAGTTAGAGATGTTCTTTCTAAAGTAATGCCTTTTATAGCTGATTATTTCAATTATATTAGAACTGCTTCTACTAACGATGGAGAACAACCCTCTACTGTTACTCCCATATCTTCCACTTGTTGCATCATTGAAGCAGGAAAGAAGGGTAAATCCAAGAAGCCTAAAACCATGAAAAATAAAAATAAGAAGCCTCGTGTTGAATATCCCACACATCTTACACCTGCAGATGAAGTGAAACAAAATTATGAAGAATATCAGAGAAATGAAAGACGCATCAAGGAGAAAGAAGAAAAAGAAATCAAGGAATGGAATGAATTGAAAGCATCTCTCAAACCTTATCCCCCACCTATTCCTGATCTTTATTATTCTTCTGACTTTAGTGATGATGAGGACTTAAATTATTCTATAATCCATGATAATTGCCCTGAAGAAGTTTTTGATGATTCTAGTAGTGTTTGTTTAAATACTCTTTTTGGGGAAATCAACTATGATGAGCCAAAGACAGAATCCTTTGTGCCTCCCATACCTATTTGATGTGACTTTTGTTTTACTAATGAGGTGCAGGAAATTCCAGTGGCAAAGACCAAGCTATTGGATCCAAAACAACATTATGAGATATACTCTCAAAATAGAAATCAAGGTAAAGATTCAAAGTTTGATAATAAATCTTTAACACCCTCTATGTAGGAAGGAAAGAATACATATTTACCGAGCTTGGTTCATCCATCCTCACGTGGCAACGAGAACACTTACAAGATACTGATGCACCGCAAGCGGGTATGTCTTAGAAGAAAATAAGTATGATATAAATCCTAAAAACACTCGTTGGAGGTAAGAAAAATTACTCCTATAACTGCCTCCATTGCTGAATAAATGTGGAGTATAAAATCCTGGCTACTTGGTTATAAGAAAGCACTTCTCGAGAGGCAACCTAGAAGTCATTAGGTGTATTTCTTAGTTCTGTGTCTTGAGTCTAAATGCATTCATGTTGCATTGGCATTTTTATTTTTTGCATGATTTGCTATTAGAGTTATCTTCTTGTAGATTTTAAAAGGTAGAATTTATTATTACTATGTGTTGCACAACTCAGTTGTACCTAAATCTCATCCTATACATGTTAATGTTGGTCGAAAATTTAAGTTGTTATTTTACTATCAAAACAAGGTATATCACTAAGTTACAGGATAAGAAATAATTTTCTAAGAAACATATTTTTTTTGATGCATACAGATAGTTTAACGACCAACTATACGGCGGGAATAAAAATTCGGCCGTATAGCTCCTGTCGTATAGATATCTTTGCCATCGACAATTTTTCTTTCATATGTACTGAGGGTTTAACGACCAACTATATGGCAGGAATAAAAATTCTGGCCGTATAGCTCCGGATAGATATCGATGCCTCCGTATAAATTCTTTTCCAATATACTAACAGTTTAACAACCAACTATACAGCAGGAATAAAAATTCCAATTGTATAGTTCCGGTCGTATATATCGATGCCTTTGTATATTTTCTTTTCCAAGGTACATAAAGTTTAACGACCAACTATACGGTGGGACCTTTTTGGTTCGGCCTTATAGTTGCACCCGTATAGTTGGGAAAACCGCTCATACGACAACTGGAAGGTAACCATTGCTCAAAATTTTATTCTTTGTTCTTATTTCTTCTTCTAAAAACCTTAAAACATCACCTGGGAGCTTCTCCCATGATCTAGAGAAGCCAAACATATGTAAGCAATAAATTTCTACCTCAGAAACCTCCTAGACTATAATTCTCTATAGAAGTTCATGTTTTCTTTTTTACTTTCCTTTTATCGGTGGGGTAAATGAACTACGTTCGTATACCAAACCAATGCATTTTATTTTGTGTGTTATTTTTGCAGGTACTTGAACCTTGTGTGACGACGTGTATGGTAGTGCCAACCGTGCAAACACTCGCATGAGCCACTTGGTTGCTTCAATTCAACGCTTCGACAATCAGTGTCTGGTAAAACCTTCCAACTCGAACCTCTTTTAATAAGCGCATAGGGGTTGCACACTCGCGTCTCGTATCCTATTTCACTTGCATGTCATCACAATCTAGGAGAGACATCTTCTAGAACTAGTTTGTTGACTTAAGCGTGGTGCTTAGGTTGATGAACCGACTTAGTGGGACTTGTATTTTTATCACTTGTGAGCTAAACCCGTGTCTTCAAAAACACAAAAATATTTCATTTTATTTTTAGTTTTTAAGAAGGTACTCAAGGAAGGCACACCGGGCCATATCAAGAAATACATGTTGAAGCAAAGGTTCTTTGTCCATCAAAAGAGAGGTTACTTGTACCTCAACGGTAAAGTGTGTCACCCTTGTTTTCAACTAAGCTTGGGGAGGTAACCACTTATCACACTCTCTTTTGGAAACTGTATTTTCTCTTTTCTTTTGGTGATATACTCAAGTTTGGTTCTTGCAAAGTTCTAAGCTTGGGGAGGTTACTTCTGCATGTGTAGAGTCTTGTGCAATGTTCGTATTCGATGAAGGTTTAATGCAATCATGTGTCCCGCTGTTTTTGAATGTTTGTTTAAGTGAGTCTAGTTCTATATTCATATGGGGATACACTTGCTCATGATAGGCACCATAGGAGTTGATTTAGAGCTTGTATGCATCTTGCCAAATTGTTTATCAAGCTTGTGACACTATTTGTGATCCTCTAGAAAACATTGCCACAATATCTACACTTGGAAAGAATGAATACTTGATCAAGATCTTTTGAAATTTGTTGGTTGTCACTAAATAGCCTTGTCTTAAATGAATAGGTTATGCCCGACCCCATAATGTCAAAACAATAGACTTGATAGTTTGCTTACGGAAGGAGTTGTCAATTGGGAAATGATATTTCGAAGTTTTGAGTTCTATGCTAAATAAGGTGTTGATTAATTGTCTTAAGAGTTTAGCCTTAAATATACTCAACACCATAGATGTGATGATCGACTTGATAGTACTCTTTGGAAGGATTTGTTTGAAGAAACTAATATTTAGCGGTAATTGAGATGCATGCCAAACCTTGACCTATTTATTAAAGTATGATATTGCTTTATGCATGTCTGCACCACTGTCGCACAACATGGGATGCTAACAACTCCGCTCGCCTTTGAATAGTCCAAAAGAGGAAACTCTTGGAGTTTGGCTATGAGTTGCCCAACACATGTAGCAGAAATGCTATATTTGGGTATGCATTGGTATTCTCATGGGCCTGCGTTCAAAGCAAAAGAGGGAATACTCCTCTGACCATTATGAGAAATCATTATACCGAAAAAGGAAACCTTGGTAATGGTCACGAGTATCCATTCTTAGCCTGCACAGTCTTATTAAACACACTAAGTTTTGGCATGATCTCATTACTGATGAACTGAAGTTTTAGAAAGACAAAGAATAGAAAATGAGTGTTTGATAGCCATGATTCATTGATGTGGATGACCAAATGAGACACTCTAATGCTATGCTTCTTTTGACATGCTCTCACATTTCCTTTTGGCATAAATCTTGTTACTAAGAGATAAACTTTCTGAAATCTCAATAACTGATGTTTGCACTTGAGAGCCTTAACTAGATGACATGATTGGGTAGATTTATTCCTATTTATGCTTGACATCTATTTGTGACTAAGTTTTGCCTCATAAAAAAATAATGATATGAAAAGTTATACAAAAGGTGCAATAAGAGGATCACAAGTTTGTCTACAAGTAGATTCACTGTTGACATGGAGCATATAAGTTTTGCTGAATGTTTAGTGGTCTTTGTAACTGAGCTTGTGTTGCCTTGTATGAATACATGTTTTCTCTCTTCAAGCTTGTAGAAGAAATAAGGATGCAAGGCATTGATTTCCAATGATAAGCTATTTCACAACCATTAATTTATTACCGACCCTTCCTGCTCGAGGACGATCAAGGCCTAGCTTGGGGAAGTTGATGGCTGTGAAATACCACCTCTTTTAGCCATATAAAATGAGCCATTTATCTCTCATACCATGTTTCTTTCAGCTATAGCTATGCCTTATATGCATGACTTCTAGTTCTCATTTACTTTCATATGAGCTTTGCACATTTAGTAGTTTAGGTAGACTTTTATCACTTTTCCTTATCTATGACATGTGTGTAGGTGTTGATGATGATTATGGATAAAACAAAGGCAAAAGGTACAAAGAGAGCATAGTATGGAGGAGCTGCAGGGACCAGACTTAGCCATTTGAGAGGTTGAAAAAGCGATTTTCCCCCAACTTCTCAAAATAAATATCCAAGACCATGGGGTTGTAGCCCTCGATGATACAAACTCAACGAGCCTAAGAACACCCAAAACGAAGTTCATATGAAGAAATGGCGGCTAAAATACTAAAGGGGACACACGGTTTGACGAGTAACTATACAGCCGGAGCTATTTTTCTGGTCGTATAGCTCCGCCCGTATAGTTACCAAAAAGGTCGAAACGATGGGATTTCACCCTAGAAAAGCTTCAGAATCTTCCCTCCGTCATATGACGGTATTGGGGGAACCCTAGGGCACCCACAAGGCCTATATAAAGAGGGGAGGGGTTAAGAAACAAGGACACCAAGCCATAGCCCTTCAGGGGCAGAGCTCTGCCGCTGCTACCACCCATTTGATCTCCATTGCAGCGGAGCTCTGCCTTAACCACACCTCCAAGATCTAGATCTCCCTCAACACCATCACCATCAAGGCATCCAAGCAAGAAGAAACGGAGGAGAAGGAAGACATCACCACCACCACACATCGATCTCCATCTCCATCATCATCATCTCCATTTCCCTGTCTCTCTTGTGTTTAGTAATTGTAAGATTGAACACGGTTGTGATATCATTATATATTTATATATGTTTCGCTGTTCATCCATGTGTGAGTGATTGATTCAATTCTAGGTTGAGGTATTATCTAGTGTGCTAAGTTGGAATTTATTGTGATCTAAGATGAGTTTATGTGACCCTTTGGTCCGGAAGTGCCTTTTGCCTTGCGGTGACGCGCGAGAACCTTGCATAGTGCACACAGTGTGACAGCCCGGTAATCAATTGGGGAACGTTTATTTGTCTGAGAAATATCTTATAGATCACGCATATATTTGCCCATCTAGTACTAGTGAGACCGAAGCCTAGAAGCACTCTCTCATTCCATTCAATCCTACAACTACAATCTCTTTAATTCAGTTCATATTCCTATTTACTTTCTGTCTTAGTTTATTTTGTTCTTGTTAAAAGTTCTTTGTTATTAGATATTTTAAACCTCTCTCAATTATCACTGTTCTAGTAACTTATAGAATAGGCTATTTCCAAACCACGGTTTGGGTGCGAAACATGGCCGCATTGACAACGTGGCTACGGGGTCGTGTTGTTTCCGTTCGTCAATCTCCCATCAGGACAAACTGTTAAATATTTGCTGCTACAAGTACTGCAATAACCCTATTGTTGGTGGAGGAATCCAGTCATCAGATCTCCACGTCTGCAGTCTTAAGCATTGACAAAAGCTCGGGGCGAGACTTCTTCATGCCCTGCATATTGTAGTTCATCATGTTGGGGATATGCTAAATGGGTATCCACATAGCATGTCACCAATCCGCCTAACCCGGGTGGCCCATAGTTGGTAGCAAGGCCTATGGCCTGCTAGGCGGCCCAGTTAGACGGATCCAGAAGGGAGGCCTCTGCCGGATAAAGGAAGGCTACGCAGGAGTCACCGACGTACTCGGAGCCTTGGAGTGCAAGACACGAAAGACTAGTTCGTATTAGTGTAGGACTCTTTACCTTGTCCGGCAAGGACCTTTCCCTATAAACCCTAGGTTCTGGTGCCTTTATAAGCCAGACCCGTGGGAGCCTTTAGGGTAACATACAAGCATAACCTCTTAGATTGCTACGTACAACGTGTAATACCTCGCACAACGAACCTATCTCTATAACTCGGTGTATTGCCATTATAGTGATTTATAGCAGGAGTAGAGTTCTACCACCGTTGTGGGACTTGAACCTGGGTAAGCTGTATTACCTCGTACCCGCCAACTCTTCGCCTTACCCCACATCTCTAAACACGCATTGTGAGGACCCCTCCATGGCGTACTCGTCGGCAATACCACGATAGTTGGTGCCCACCGTGGGGTAAGAGGCGCTTCGAGCTCTACACCGAGCGAGGTCTAATCTCTTCACGGGAATCGGCGACACCATAGCCATCGGACGCGTTCTTTTCTCCGGCAATGTCCCAATTGTCCCTCCAGATGAGTTCTGGGTGCCGGCGAAAACGAACCCTACATGCTGTTCCGTCATCCCCTGCGGAGACATCCACATCTTCATCGACGAAACTGACCCGGGTCCTAGCTCCCAGGAAGTCGAAAATTTGTCAACCCCGCGTGAACCGCCTATGAGCAGGACACGTTCGCGGAAGGATCTGGGCCATACCTCTCCTTGGAGTATGGTGGCTTAGATCAGGAAAGTTCAAGGCCCACCTAAACCGCCCCTGTGCAGGATATAAAGGTGGAAGGACCCCGCAAATCCACTTGGCTTCCCCGAGCATTAGAGATGCGCAGGTCACACTTTGTCGGTGTAGTCACCATCTTTGATCTAGCTAGATGCATTCAAAGGGATGGAGAACCTCCCCGCGAATACCTCGCCAGATGGATGAGGGTGAGGGAAACCCTAGAGGGCGACCGTGCTGACGAGCTCGTGTACCACTTCGTGGAAGGGCTCACACCTGGAACACTCCTCCGGCATACCCTCCGAAGGCGGCAGGCCGCGGGTCCTCTCACCCTTAGTGAGATGGTCACCATTGTCAACGAATACACGAATGCCAATGAGGAGGCCGAAACAGCGATCACTGTCGTGGCCGGAGGAGGAAACAACAACAACGCCCCGCCTCCATCACCCTCCACATCCGCCATCGCCAACACCGAAGCCAACTCCGACTCCGTCCTTGACGCGCTATATGCCGACATCAATATGGATGGCGGTGGATCGGATGCTAACTTGGAGGAATACGATGTTGTTATGAGGGAGATCGAGTAGGAGATTGAGAAGGAGGAGTGCACCGAGAAGACCAATGCTTCCCACCAGGTTCTAGTCACCATTGGGAGCATGATGGAAGAAGATGGACATGAACCGGAACGTGAGAGAGCTCTGCCCATGCCAGCGGTTACCAGAGAAGTAGCAGCCAAGAAAGCCGCCGAGCCTCCGGCTCCATCCAAGGCCTTGACTCCTCCGGTTATCCGCACGCAACCAGCACATGAACTCACCATAGCCCCTAGTACTGCCCGACAGTCAAGTCAGCTGCCAATGCCACCATCAACGTCTGCAGCTAGCAACCCATTGTCTACTCCCACCGACAAGGCAATTTACGGCACACTCCTTGTTGAGCCTATCACTGTCGCCCATATCTGGAGTGTTATAGAGCTTGATGAGAAGCGCACGACAATCTTGGAGGAGGCCAAGTGCATTGTAGAGCAGGGCACTAAGCTAGACGAAGACATGGCTAGGGCGCAGCAATCCATTAAGGTGACAAGAGCTATGGAGGCCGAGTACAAGCAATTACCGTTAAAGCAAAATGCAAAGAAAGTGCCAGCTCACATCGTCGAAGATCCCGGTGTTCGGTGCAGGTTGGGATATGATAGGTCTAAGCCGACAAAAGCCACCCCATACATTGATTCAGAGGGGAGGCAAGTCATGCCAACTCCCGCCCTCAACATTGCCGTCGCCAAGACCCTCCTGGAGCAGGACAAGTCGCCAAAAGCAGTTTCTCAGGTGTACGACCTCGTCGCTAAGGCATGCAAGCAACAGGAAAAGGCTACCTCACAAAGGCTTGAGTCCAACCCGGAGCTTTACCAATCAACCCTGAATAGCTGCAGAAGGCCAAAATCTCCCCATGACGAGGGATCACACACAGTCTCCACAGAGCGAAGACGGAGAGAGGCACTCAACATGACTAACGCTATCCCTATCTCCTCCGATCATGGAGAAAAGGCTCGTCCTCACCAGTCGCCACATCCACCACCATCTTGGCATCACGAGGAACCACAACCGTGCCACCATACAAGCATGCCACCACCAAGGCGTCCCCAGGCCGGCATCGTTATACGCAACCAGGGTGAGCAGCCCCGGCATGCTGGAGAGCGCAACAGCGTTGAAGGACATAGGAGAAGATCCCATAAGGAGTCGCCACGTCTGACAAGCAACCGCGACAGGCGTGAGGAGTCGCAGGAGGGCCACAACAAGAAGGCTAACCCACTGCCTCCACCGCCACCGTCGCCACCTAACAGCCATCATGGAAGAGGGCACGGTGGATCTCATAAATCACGCCACAACTCCCCTCGCCATGATGGAAAAGGGAAGCAACCAGAGCCGTATGATGCACGATCATGGCTGGATAAGATCCAAGAAGCTCGGGAGCTCCCATACCTTGGGCCACGTTGCTTTGGACCGGTAATACGGGCCACAACCTACCCAAGGGTCTCTGGATAGACAAGACCATCAAGCCCTACAACGGCACTGCCAGGACAGCGACATGGTTGTAGGACTACAGCGAAGCGATTCACATCGCAGGGGGAACCCCAATGTCGCCATCAAGTACTTACCACTTATGCTGACCGGCACCGCCCGACAATGGATCGATGACTTGCCGAAGAAATCAATATGCAATTGGTTGGACATGCATGAAGCGTTCACCAAGAATTTCGAGGGTACGTAGAAACGTCCCCGCACTGTCGGAGACCTACAACGGTGTGTGCAAGAAAAGGATGAAACCTCGCATGCCTACCTCTCTCGCTGGTTGGATATGAAAATTCCTGCGCAGGGGTGCACGAACAAACCGCTATGGCCGCCTTTGTCGACAGTCTGGAAAAGGGAACTTTGCTTCAGCATAAGTTGAAGCACAAGCAAGACAACAATGAACTCACCCTCAACGCAATGATCGCCATGGCTAGCGAGTTCGCTGCTGCTGATGATGACGCCCGTGGATCGTTGCCGGCAATAGTAATCCCTACCCAGGCCGGAAAAAACAACAATAACAAGCGGAAAAATCTACCCGAAGAAAAGCAAGCAGCCGACATGGTCACCGCAATGTTCACTGGCAGAGGCGAAGCCGGACAGCGTGGACGTGGTTGGGGGGCTAGCAGTGGCTAGCAGAGGAGTGATCCTACACCCTCAGCGCCCCGTGTTCCCTAAACGTACGAAGAGTACCGTGATATGCCGTGTTTCGTCCACCTGGATGCAAACGACAAGGCCACCCACACCAACCGCCAATGCAAATTTGTCAACGACCTCAAGGAAGATCCTGAGTCCGGCTACAAGCAAAGTCGGAAGAACAGACCCCACAGAAAGGGAAAAGGGAAGAAGAAGGAGGAGGAATCCAAGGAATCAAGTGATATGGATGAAGACATGGAACCCAAATCTTCTGACAAGGGAGAGGGAAAAGGGAAAAAAACCTTCGAAAAGAAGGCTCTAGTCTACCACACTTTCCTTGGCACTCCCACTGTTCGGGCCTAGAAAACCTCTTTGAGGATATTGATGACCACGTTCCCTCCGGTTCCCCAGTACATCAGGTGGTCGGAAGTTCCAATTACTTGGGATAGGAAGGATCACCCAGACCTTATTCCAATAGAGAACCAGTATGCCATGGTCATCAACCCTTTGATTGACGACACAAAGTTCACCAAGTGCCTCGTGGACAGTGGAAGCAGCATCAACATCATGTACCTGGATACACTGCACAAGATGAACTTGACAGAGACCCAGCTAAGGAAGAGCAACACCGTGTTCCATGGAGTTGTTCCCGACCGACAAGCAAATTCGCTGGGCTGCATCACCCTTTCGGTCGCTTTTGGTGATGTTAACAATTACCGCCAAGAATGCATGACCTTTGAAGTGGTGCCTTTCAAGAGCATGTACCACGTCTTTTTGGACGTGACATCTTCCACTCCTTCCTCGCAAGGCCGTGCTTTGTCTACAACAAGCTCAAGATTCCCGGACCAAACGACATCATCACCATTGACGGAAGCTTCACCAAGGCATGGGAGTGCAAGCTCAGTGAGGCCACCTTCGCCGAAGCAGTCCGCTACGGTGAGGAGTTCAAGGAGATCCAGAACTAGGTCGACGCCTTGGAGATGCCGGCTTCGAAGAAGCAGATCACTGCTGCCAAACCCGCATTCAAGGCCGCCATCAAGACCAAGCAGGTGGAGCTTGTCGAAGGAGATTCCTCCAAGACCACCACCGTTGGCACGGACCAGGATCCCAAATAGGAAAGCGCGCTCGTTAATTTCCTCCATGAGAATAGGGACATCTTTGCCTGGCAACCTGCCGACATGAAAGGTGTACCTAGGGAACCTGCCAAGCACAACTTGAATATTGATCCCAATGCCAAACTGGTGAAGCAACCTCTACGACGCTTTGGTGATGAAAGACGAAGGGCTATAGGCAAAGAAATAGCTAGGTTACTTAAGGCTGGCTTTAACCGAGAAGTTATTCACACCCGATGGGTGGAAAATCCTGTACTTGTCCCCAAAAAGGGAACTAATGAATTAAGAATGTGCGTTGATTACACCGGCTTGAACAAAGCATGTCTGAAGGATCCGTTTGCTTTGCCTTGCATTTTCCAAGTCATTGACTCGACGGCTGGCTCGGAACTTCTGTGTTTCCTCGATGCTTACTCAGGATACCACCAAATCCGGATGAGAAAGTCAGACCAACTGGCCACTTTGTTCACCACACCCTATGGCATGTATTGCTACGTCACGATGCCTTTTGGGTTGAAGAAAGCTGGTCCTACTTACCAGCGGACAATGCAACGTTGCCTACACGACCAAATAGGTCGCAACATACACGTTTACATGGACGACATCACGGTAATGTCAAAGAAATCAAATGATCTTATCGCTGACTTGCAGGAAACCTTCGACAATCTCTAGAAATATAACATGATGCTAAACCCCAAGAAGTGCCTCTTCGGGGTACCCTCTGGCAAACTGTTGGGCTTCATCGTTTCACATCACGGAATCGAAGTGAACCCAGGGAAAATCAAGGCCATCCTCGACATCAAACGTCCGACATGCATGAAGGACATACAAAGGCTCATAGGCCGTGTTGCAGCAGTAAGCCGGTTCATCAGCCGACTTGGTGAGAAGGCTATGCCGCTCTACAAGTTGCTCAAGAAGGCGGATAAATTCACATGGACGGACGAAGCTGATGCAACACTTTAGGAGTTGAAGAGAATACTCTCCTCCCCACCAATACTTGCAGCATCGGTGTCAAGGGAGCCTATGTTAGTTTACATGGCGGCAACCAACCGAGTAATCAACATCGTCATCGTGGTGGAGAGCAAGGAACCAACGCACGAATATAGAGTTCAGCGGGTCGTTTACTATGTAAGTGAGGTCTTGATGGAATCCAAACAGCGTTACCCACACTACTAGAAGATAACTTATGGAGTTTTTCTTGCTTCTCGCAAGCTAAGACATTATTTCCAGGAGCACCCTATCACAGTAGTAAGCAAAGCTCCACTATCCGACATCATCAACAACAGCGATGCTACATGAAGGGTGGCAAAGTGGGGCATTGAACTTGCCGCATTTGAAATCACCTACAAGAGACGCGACGCTATCAAATCACAAGCATTGGCGGATTTTATCACAGATTGGACAGAACTGCCAGAAGACACTCCTTTACTAGAGCCAGAATATTGGGTCATGCACTTTGACGGATCAAAGCTACTCAATGGCTCGGGGACTGGTTTATTATTGCAATCACCAACATGAGAAAAGTTGTAATACGTCATGCAGATTCACTTCAATGCTACCAACAATATGGCAAAGTACGAGGCCCTCATTCACGGACTTCGCATAGCCAAAGATATTGGCATCAAGCGCACAGTTTGTTGTGGAGATTCCGACTTGGTTGCCTAGCAAGTAGCTGGCACCTGGAACACGTGGAACCCTATGATGGCGGCATATCGAGACGAAGTAGACGAAATAGCCAAGTCCTTCGACGGCTACGAAGTCAAGTACGTCAAAAGGGAGGAGAATGAGGCGGTGGATCTGCTATCAAAGCTTGGATCATCTCGTCGACCAATCCCGTCAGGAATTTTCCTGGAACATTTACGGACCCCATCCGTGTAGGGAGCGGACCCTGACAACCCGGATAGAGTGGATTCATTTGTTAATATAGTAACAGTGACCTCTCCGGATTGGACGAAACCGTACATGGACTATCTACAAGACGGAACTTTGCCCACCGACAAAGTCGAAAGCCGACAAATAGTACGTAGAGCAAAAGGCTACGTCATCATTGATGGCCAGCTTTACAAAAGAAGTACCACATGAGTTTTTCTTCGATGCATCTCCTAGCAGCAAGGTATTGAAATCCTTATAGAAATACATCTCGGAGATTGCGGGCATCACGCCACTCCCCGATCGTTGGTGGCTAAAGCCTTCCAACAAGGATTCTATTGGTTAACTGCCAAGGCGGACGCCGACAAGTTGGTACAAACATGCCTTGGGTGTCAGTTCTATGCAAGACAACCAAGTGTTCCAGTTGAAGAATTCCGAACTATACCAATAACTTGGCCATTTGCAGTCTGGGGGCTGGACATGGTGGGACCTTTGTAGACAACACCCTGTGGATTTACACACTTGCTAGTAGCAGTGCACAAATTCACAAAATGGGTTGAAGCTAAACCCATTAGAAAGTTTGATGTGGCAACAACCCTAAAATTTGTCCGAGATCTGGTGGTGAGATTTGGTCCCCCACATAGCATCATCACCGACAATGGAAGAAATTTGTCTCTCAGAGAAGTTGAGAAATATTGTCATGAAAAAGGCATCCGCCTTGACCTAGCATCTGTTGCATGGACAAGACAATTCATATAGCAATCAGAACATAGGGCAATTATAGATAAATAAGATAAAGCATCCAAGTACTAGATAATCCTAGGCATGTGTTCCATATATAGTCATAAATGCTCGCAATGAGAACTTGCACAACATCTTTTGTCCTGCCAGCCCGTTTGCAGCGGGGCCTCAAGGGAACTACTGGCAATTAAGGTGCTCCTTTTAATAGAGCACCGGAGCAAAGCATTAACACTCTGTGAACACATGTGATCCTCACATCAAAGCCATTCCCTCCGGTTATCCCGATTTCTGTCACTTCGGGGCCATTGGTTCTGGACAACAACGTGTGTATACAACTTGTAGATAAGACCATAAACAATACTATCATAATGAATCAATAACATGTTTAGATCTGAAATCATGGCACTCGGGCCCTAGTGACAAGCATTAAGCATAACAAGTCGCAACAAAGTCATAAAGCACTAATAGAAGATACTAGGCACCATGCCCTAACAATCTGATGCCATTACATGAACGATCTCATCTAATCCCTACCATCCCCATAGCTTACATTGGGGGATTACTCACTCATAGATGGGGGAATCATGGATGGTCGATGGAGAAGCGATGGTGATGATGATGGCGATGATCTCCTCCAATTCCCCGTCCCGGCAAGGTGCCAGAACGGAGTTTCTGGTGCTGTTTCGTGGAATCTGGCGGCGGCAGCGGAGCGGAACTCCTTCTGGAAAAACGTCAAACCCCCTAGAGTTTTTAGTTCAGAAGGCTTCTTATAGGCGAAGAGGGAGACCGAGGGGGTGTCTGGGGCGGCCATACCAACCCTAAGCGGCACTGGCTGGCAGCCAGGTGGTGTGGCCTGGGCCCAGCCCCCCTCCGTCTCGTATTCTGGCTCCGAGAGTCTTCTAGTGAAATAGGATTTTTGGCATATTTTCCGGGATTTTTCCTGATAGTTGATTTTCTACACAAAAAGTAGACACCAAGGCAATTCTGCTGAAAACAACGTCAGTCCGTGTTAGTTGCATCCAAATCACACAAGTTTAGAGGAGAAACAATAGCAAAAGTGGTCGGAAAAGTAGATACGTTTGGACGTATGAACTCCCCCCAAGCTTAGCTTATTGCTTGTCCTCAAGCAATTCAGTTGAAAACTGAGTGCGATAAAAGAAACTTTCACGAACACATTTGCTTCATATGATGTATATATTCTCAGCATGTGATCAACTACTTAGACAATTCATAATAAAGAGTATGCAACTAAGTTTACTTAATAGGCATTGCAAGCTATGAAGAGATTCCAACTTAAAAATAATAAGTAGCAGGAAACATAAACATAAGCAACATTACAATGCTCATAACAAGGTATGATAGAGTGGCATCTCGCTTGCCTTTGATTATGAATGCCAAGGCACCTCTGAAGTTCAGGTGAAGACTAGAAGTAAAGATATCAAAGATACAAGCATCAAAGTCATAACACAAATAATCAAGTTTTGAGGCAAGCACATTACACTAAGAATGACAACTATGCTCTCAAGAAGGTGCTCATAGAATAAGTGGAGACTCAACAAGGAAATGAAAAAGGTTTTGAAAAGTTTGAAAGGCTTCCAAATGCTGAAAGTATAGTACTCATTAGCTTTGAGCTCTCATTGCCCCTATCATAAGCATCTTTAATATGGTTAAGGTGAAAGCGAGGTCCAATCTGAGTTATATGCTTGACAGACTATAAACTGAAAATCTCATGTCCCTTGAGTATGAGGGCTGCTCCTCATGCTACTCAACTTTAGTTACCTATAAGTTCTTATCATCGTAAATACGTGCGTATCATAGAGAACCGCCAACGGGGTACCCCTTGCCCGATGATACGGAAGAATCCCTATATCAAAATGACAAGGCAAGCAGACATTGAGTATCTCAGCAATCTTCTTATTTACCATGGGAAAATGGTGCTTTTTTCTCTCTTTCCTCTTTTCTCAAATCACTTTTTTTTCTTTTTCTCAATAGCTATCTCTCTCTTTTTTTTATAAGAAGAATGCTTCATAGATATCATTATGGTTACGCTACAGGTTTCCACCATGACGGCATGGATTAGACCGGCGGCCCAGGCGTTTCTCTAACACACATACATAACTCCATGGACTTACAGGCTCCCCTTTTATTTCACACTGACGACATCCACAAACAAAAGAGCATGGTATCAACTGGGTATATATTTACAGGTGTTGAAAGCGTTCCCCATGACAGACGCAGTTACGCTAATCTGACCTATAATTTGCAAGCATATAACTTTCATGGACAGTCACAATGGTTTAGGTTTATTAAGTGCAGAAAATAAAGTGTGCCATCAAGTTCGTGAGAGCTTTACTAACTAACTTTCTCATAACAAGCAAACATTTTATTCGGAAGAAAACAAGGCATATTGAATATGCACGGAAATAGCAAATGATGCTAATAGGTAGGTATGGTGGACACTTTGGCAATATTTGGTTTTAGGGAGTTGGAAACATGAGTAAAACATACTCAGTGAAAGTGAAGGCTAGAAATAGTAAGGGAGCGACAAACGAGAGAGCAATAGCTGTCATAATCATGCTTGCAACAAAACAGGACTAATCATGGCATGGAAGTGATTCAAGACCCTCAAGGCAAAATAATTCATCGAGGCTTAACTGATTATCTCAGTCATGTGCATGTGTGAGCATGTGCCAAGTCAATTCAAATGAAACATTCAGAGGAGGATACCACGGTGTCATACCAAGTTATGAATAGAGTAATGTAGGCAAACATTCATAAGACATGTTACAAACTATTAGCAGGCTGGAACTAATCATATGAAAGCAAGAACTACTAAGCATCCATAAATAGCATACACCCTACATGAACAGACTAAGCATGCCCACAATGATGAGTATATGTACAAAAATGAAAACAAATAGAGTTCATTACCAGCCTCTTACCACACCTCAAGTTGTCATTAATCCTCATTATTGCCCTTCACTTGTGTGGCTTGAATAATAATATGAAACCAAATCCCACTGAGGACTGCTGAACCCTGCAACAAACTCACAAAACCAAAGAAGAACAGCAAATATTTTTGGTGTTTTCGATTTTTAAAACAAGAACCAAAAAGGGAAGAACAAGCAAAGCAAAATCTTTTTGGGGTTTTCGAATAGTTCAAACAAAGCAAGCAAACCAAAGCAAAAAGGAAGAAGCAAACCAAAGAGAAACAACAGAAATATTTTTGGTATTTTTATGTTTTAGAAAGCGAAAGCAAAGAAATAACAAAAACTAAAAGGAGAATGAAACATGAATATACAAAGTACCGATGCAACACGATAGGGAGATGAGTGCGATGTCGGCGTACCTCCCCCCAAGCTTAGGCTTTTGGCCTAAGTGGGTGTCAATCCCAAGCTGCCCAGGATGAAGTGTCACCATGGTATGACAAGGAGGTACCCTCGTCCTGGTGCGAGCTCGAGTACGTCCCTCCGTAGTGCACGGAGTAATCGTAGGAGGGCACATCCTCTTGGTGCTGCCCCTGAAAACCCAGCAAGCGGAGCTGCTCATCCACCTCCTCCTTGGAGCATGACCACGGTCTCCTATGAACACTAAACAAAGTAGACTGCAGCAAAGGGATCTCCATCTCATCCCCGTCAGTAAACAACATCCTATATACTAGACCGTCCAAATTAGAATCAGCAGTGACAAAATGATGAGTTTTCATAGCAACAAGGTCAAGCCTTTGAGGTGCCAATATAGTATCATTGGGGTCCACTGCAAGTCCTAATGCATTGACCATACATGAGACAATGATGCCCCCATAGATAGGTCCCCTAGCAGCTAGGCAGCGAGCAATAAGCGAGCCAAGGTTGTACCGAGTATCATTGTTAAGCGCAGCAGCAAGGAAGGCTAAATGATAGTTGGAGATATTACTCGTATTCTCCCTACCAAGAATGCTAGTAGCAAGATAATATGCAAAGTATCTAAGAGCAGGGAGTTGGATGTTTCTTATCTTTCCGCGCTGCGCCACGCGGTCATCATCATTGGTCACCCCTCGGTAAAGCTCCAGCAAATCAGCGGGTCGCCCTTGAATTTTCTTCACGGTCCCTGTCATGCTTACACCTACAACACTGCAAAATCTTTCCAATGACATGGTAAAGGGCAGATTATAAATTTTGAAAGAGACAGTTGACTGATAGGGCGTGTTAGTAAACACGAAGCTCTCAACAAAGGTTTTGGTGAGCATAGTGTATTGCTCACTCTCATCTTGCATATATGAGGTCAAACCAACCCTCTGAATCAGTAGAAATAAATCATCAAGAATCCCTGCAGCTTGTAAGAAAGTAAAACAAGGAAAAGTAGATGGGTGAGCATCCCCATCATCCCCTTCATTACCAATACGAGTTGCAATGAGATCTTCGTTGTATGATGGCCTAAACTGAGAGGCTGATCTTGAGGGCCTCGACCTCCTAGGTGCATCCCTCTCAAATATCTCTTCAAAGGTATGGTTGTTCATGCTTGGTATTCTGAAATTTAAACACCTATTAAACAAGTGATTACAAAGTGAATATAATGAAGGGTACTACTCATAGGGACTTGTAAGAGGCCTAAACATGCATCAAAACTATATCTCTAAGCATCAAACAAGCTTACAAGCTCTCATAACCTGTCACCTACAGCAGCAAAATACTCAAGATATAATCCACTAAACACAAATCTACTTGGACAAGCGTAGGAGTCACATACCAGAGAACAAATGCTCCAAATTTCAGCAACAAAGATGGGCTGAGCAAGGAGATTGAAAAATCGAGAGCAAGCATAGCAAGAACGCGATTTTGAGCAATGAACTGGAGTTTGCTCGGGAGAGAGAAGAAAGTGGCAAGTGAGAGAGTGAGTAGAGGGCCAGGGGTGGCCCACACCATGGCATGGCGCCACCCAGGGTAGGCCGTACCACCAGGTGGTGTGCCTGCCTGGTGGGTCCCCCTGGTACCTTCCAGGCACTCCTCTGCCCCTTTTTTCACGTAAAAAATTAATATGATTTTTCTAGAATTTTTTGAGACACTTTAATTTTTGGGCATTTTTCAGGCATAGATGAATGATTTTCTGGCAAAAAAAGATTTTTTTGGAAATGATGCAATGCAAAACAAAACAAAAGCTACAGAAGTTCTAAGACACTCTAACATGCAAGCAACTAACAATAAAGAAGAAAACTAAACGAAAGCAAAAACTAAGACGGATAGAATAAAAGTAAGCAGAGATAATCATAGTGAAAACATTGTTTTGTTCAATGAAATCCTTTTGTTAACAAGGTTGATCAGGTCTTGTTACCAAAACAATTTCATATGAGACAAAACTTTGTATTCCACTAATGATTATGTTACCTCAACTTTGATAGCAATGGTCCCAATCATAATAGTTTCAAATTTTTCTCTTGGTATGGGACAATATATCTCTCCAACTTGAATGCCCTCAACATGTTCAATTGAATTCAAACCATAAGTCCTTTCAATCTTCTTGGGGAAATAGATAGTATGTTCCTTGTCATTAACATTGAAAGTCACCTTTCCTTTATTACAATTAATAACAGCTCTTGTAGTATTAAGAAAAGGTCTCCCAAGAATAATAGGCATATTATCATATTTAGGCATTTCAAGCACAACAAAATCAGTTAATATCAAGAAATTATGAGCCACTTGAACAGGTACATCCTCACATATACCAACAGGAATAGTGGTAGATTTATCAGCCATTTGCAAAGATATATTAGTTGGTATTAATTTTTCAAGTTGAAGTCTCTTGTAGAGAGAGAAAGGCATAACACTAACTCCAGCTCCCAAATCACACAAAGCAGTTCTAACATAACTACTCTTAATAGAGCAAGGGATAGTTGGAATCCCTGGGTCTCCAAGTTTCTTTGGAACCTTACCATTAAAGGAATAATTGGCAAGCAAAGTAGAAATTTCTTCATTAGGGATCTTCCTTTTATTGGAGATAATATCCTTCATATACTTTGAGTAAGGAGGCAATTTAATAGCATCAGTCAAAGGAATTTGCAAGAATAAAGGTTTCATCCACTCACAAAACTTATTATAGTGTTCATCTTCCTTTGACTTGTGTTTCTTATCAGGGAAAGGCATAGGTTTTTAGACCCAAGGCTCTCTTTCACTACCATGCTTCTTAGCAACAAAATCTTCTTTAGTGTATTTAGTATTCTTAGTGTGGTTTTCAGGTTCTTCTTCAACTTTTTCTTTATCAGGAACATCATTTTCTTCATTACCACTTTTAGTTTCAGCATCAGAGACAGATATACTATTAGGATCTTTAGCAGGTTCAGAGGGTTCTACAATAGTTTTATGTTTCTTTTTCCTTTTCTTACAAGTAGAGCCACTATTTTCAGCTTGTTGAGAATCCTGCTCGATTCTTTTGGGATGCCCCTCAAGATATAGAGGATCCTGGGTAGCAGGACCACTTCTAGTTCTAATTCCATAAGCATGTTTTTCTTTAGCAGCGTTAATTAGCAAGTCTTTTTGCACTTTAATGAGTTGATCTATTTGAGTTTGAACCATTTGAAAGTGTTTAACAATCATTTTAACATCATTAGAGGTTCTTTCCACAATATCTTTTAACTCAACAATAGCTCTAGAATTTTCCATTAGATGATTTTGCACCCTTTTATTAAAATTGTCTTGCTTAATAATGAAAATATCAAATTCTTCTAAGCATTGATCAGGAGGTTTAGAGTAAGGGATATCACCTTCATCAAAGTGTTGGAGAGAGTGTACCTCAATAGTGGATGAGTGGGGAATTGGCTTACATAGTTCTTCTATAGGAGGTAAATTCTTGACATCTGCAACTTTAATTCCCGTCTCCTTAAGACATTTCTTAGCTTCCTTCATTACTTCATCATTTAATTCAATAACTCCCCTCTTCTTTGATGTTGGAATAGGCACCGGTATAGTAGGTTCAGGTATAATTACTTCAGGTATAGCTGGTTCAGGAGGAGTCCAGTCTTCATAATTCTTGCTTATTTTAGCCATAATTCCTCAGCTTCCTTTGGAGTCCTATTCCTGAAAACACAATCAACACAACTGTCTAGGTATGTCCTAGATTCTTCAGTTAGTCCATTATAAAATATATGAAGAAGCTCATTCTTAGGTAATGGAATTCCAGCTTGTGCATGAATCAAAGCACAAAACCTTGCCCATGATTCAGGCAATATATATTTTTCTCCCTGTTTAAAATCAAAAAGTTCCTGCAAAATAGCATGTCTAGCACTAGGAGGAAAATATTTCTGCAGGAAAGTACCAATCAAGCAATTAGGGCTATCAATAGATCCAGGAGGTAAATTACTAAACCAAGTTTTAGCTTCTCCTTTCAGTGAAAAAGGGAAAATCTTAGCAACAAAGTAAGTACGCATCTTAATATCATCAGAAAACAAGCCACTCATGGTAGAAAGTTCATTCATATGTGTTACCGCACTTTCATTCTTAGTCCCACAAAATGGTTCTTTCTCAACAATAGCTATGTAAGATAGATCGAGAGAGAAATCATAATCTTTATCTTTAATGTTTATGGGAGAAGCAGCAAACTTAGCAATTGGAGACAATTTGGGTCTAATAGTACGCCTCTCAAGGAGACTCTTAGCAGCGCCTCCTATCATGGGTGTTTTTTACATTCTTTAATAAATTCATCTGTCATCTCAACATAACCGTCTTCAATATCATAGCTCTCACTAGACTCAGGTGAACTAACAGGTGCAGTAGTGTCTTCATTAGGAGTTTCAGTATTTCCAGCTATAGTTCTAGCAATCGTAGCATCTAGGAAAGGACCTAATGAACCACTCTTATCAAGCACAGTAGAAGCAGCATCATAAGTATCAGAAGTTTCAGATTCAGCAGTAGTAACAGTGTGTGTAGCATGTGTATGTGGTGGTGTAACGAGCTTACTCATAACAGATGGTGAATCAAGAGCAACAGAGGTGTTCAGAACCGTACCTCTTCTTGTAGTGGACGGTAAAATAGGAACCTTGCCATCACGAGACTTACCCATGATGGATGGATAGCAGCGAACAAAAATGAATCCAAGTGAACTTAATAAATAAAGCTATGCTCCTCGGCAACGGTGCCAAAAAATAGTCTTGATGACCCACAAGTATAGGGGGTGTATCGCAGTATTTTCGAGGGAAGTGAAACCTAATTTATTGATTCGACACAAGGGGAGACAAAGAATATTTGTAAGCCTTAACAACTGAGTTGTCAATTCAGCTGCACCTGGAAACAATCTTGCTCACAGCAGTTTATCAGTAGCAACAGTTTTGTACTAGGAATACTAAAGTAATAGCAGTAGTAAAGGTAAAAGATAGCAGTAAATAGTAGGATTCGAGTGCGGTAGGCATAGGGATGGATGGTCGGGCGTTGCATGGACAAGACAATTCATATAGCAATCAGAACATAGGGCAATTGCAGATAAATAAGATAAAGCATCCAAGTACTAGATAATCCTAGGCATGTGTTCCATATATAGTCATACGTGCTCGCAATGAGAACTTGCACAACATCTTTTGTCCTGCCAGCCCGTTTGCAGCGGGGCCTCAAGGGAACTACTAGCAATTAAGGTGCTCCTTTTAATAGAGCATCAGAGCAAAGCATTAACACTCCGTGAACACATGTGATCCTCACATAAAAGCCATTCCCTCCGGTTATCCCGATTTCTGTCACTTCGGGGCCATTGGTTCCAGACAACAACGTGTGTATACAACTTGTAGATAAGACCGTAAACAATACTATCATAATGAATCAATAACATGTTCAGATCTGAAATCATGGCACTCGGGCCCTAGTGACAAGCATTAAGCATAAGAAGTCGCAACAAAGTCATAAAGCACTAATAGAAGATACTAGGCACCATGCCCTAACAATCTGATGCCGTTACATGAATGATCTCATCCAATCCCTACCATCCCCATAGCCTATAACGGGGGATTACTCACTCATAGATGGGGGAAACATGGATGGTCGATGGAGAAGCGATGGTGATGATGATGGCGGTGATCTCCTCCAATTCCCCGTCCCGGCAGGGTGCCATAACAGAGTTTCTAGTGATGTTTCATGGAATCTGGTGGTGGCGGCGGAGCGGAACTCCTTCTGGAAAAACGTCGAACCCCCCAAAGTTTTTAGGTCAGAAGGCTTCTTATAGGCGAAGAGGGAGACCGAGGGGGTGTCTGGGGCGGCCAGACCACCCCCTGGTGTGTCATGGGCTAGCCCACGCGGCCAGGTGGTGTGGCCTGGGCCCAGCCCCCCTCCGTCTCGTATTCTGGCTCTGGGAGTCTTCTGGTGAAATAGGATTTTTGGCTTTTTTCGGGATTTTTCCTGATAGTTGATTTTCTGCACAAAAAGTAGACACCAAGGCAATTCTGCTGAAAACAGCGTCAGTCCGCGTTAGTTGCATCCAAATCACACAAGTTTAGAGGAGAAACAATAGAAAAGTATTCGGGAAAGTAGATACGTTTTGGACGTATCAGCCAACAACTCTACTAGCTTTTGAATGATCTATGGTATAACCCCATATTTAGGCTATGAGTTAATGGCATGAGTGGCATACGTGTCCCTATTTGGACAACATTATTGGTACTCTCAAAGGTTGTGTAAGCATTTACAAAAGAAACATTCGATGATCCTTGAAAGAGGGAGAAAATAAAAACTATCATCAAGATATGAGCTAAAAATATTCAATACCTTTGAGAACTTTGGCATCACCTCACCACCTAAAATGAATAAACTAGAGTGCTTGAAAAAGGAAAAGAAGAGGTGTTTGATAGCCGCAATTATCGAAGTGGGTGTTAATGAAAATCTCTAAGTTTATTCTTCTTTTGACATCTACTTGTGCACCCTTAATTTTTACTGAAGCGTCTCGCTTGGAAATATTTTCACTCTCATAAAAAAAGAGGCGCTGAAAGAATTGATTTGAAGCCTAGCCAAATTTTTGACAATATGATTTGAGTTGTAAGAGCTATTAGCTAGCAAGTTACTTGCATTAGGAATTGAACTTAAGTGCAATTGTTCAAATATATTATGCTCATGTTCAAGGTTGCAGGATTTGAGACAAGGGTTTTTATCATTTCTGCCACTATGACCAACTCAAAACTCAGTTTTGCCATTTGACCGATCGAAACTCTAATTTTTCCACTACTCCGTTGCAATACTCCTCAATTTTGTAATTCCATCATCTTTCTATCTTTAGTCTATAATCATTTTTGCCATTTTATTACCATGACTTGCCACAACAATGATAAACATCTGCATGATCATCCCAGTAGCACCACTTCAAAGTTTGGAATATAACGCAGGGAAGGCTAGTTGAGAGCTCATAGTCGTGATGTATACCTGATTACTCTGTTAGTGTTCGATATGGAGGGCGGATGACAAACATCCTGATGCGACCCACACGATCCTTCGTGAGACGTAGTTTCCCAAGATCATCGGCGACCTTGTGCCAAACGTTGTTAAGACGACGGCGGAGACCATGCTTGGTTCTGGGTCAAACAAGTCCTAGGCTCTACTCGTTCCATCGCCAATTGAACTTATTAGCCTTAGCCTATGGCGGTCACGGAACCGTGGATACTATAATGACACTGATGCAGATACGCCGAGATCACACTTCATAGAATATGTAAAAATTTAGAATGAGTAAAACCATCACAAGTTTTACTAAATGGGTAAATGGAAGTACTTTCTACTATGTAGGCTAAATATTGTCAGAAGCATATACATGTTAGAAATGAAATTAACTCTAAATAAAAAGGGGTGGAAAAACTGAAATGGCAAAACTGATTATAGATTAACGGTAGAAAGATGGCGGAATGGCAAAACTGAGGAGTGTCATAACATAGTAATGGCAAAATTGGAGTTTCAATTGGTCAAATGGTAAAACTGAGTTTTTGGTTGGTCATAGTGGCAGAAATAATAAAAACCCTTGAGACAATGGAATATGATACAACCTCGAACTTGTAAGTCTCTCATCTTGATTCAATTCCTCACTATTACTCATTATAGCTTTGTCACTCGAGGGCGAGTAACAACTAAGCTTGGGGAAGTTGATAGCTCCAAATTTCATCACTTTTTATCATTGATTTTTCTCTTGATTATTGTCTGATTTCACTGAAGATTATCTTTTATACTAACGTTAACATCGCAATTAGTGAATCCTTGGTTTCTTATGATGGTTTTCAGGCAATGAATATTTATGGAAGATCTAATAGCATTTATTGGATAATTACATTAAAAGAAGCAAATCCCCGATTGGAGCCCCTTTCATTGGAGGCGTACTAAGCGCGTAACGACCATCGGTACGGTCGAGATGCGCCTGTACCGTCCGTCCGTACTACCTGCCGCCAGCTCCGTTATATCAATACAAGCAACTTTCTTGAAGGGGAGACAACGAAAAGGAGAACACATTCTCCATAAACCCATCCAGAGAGGAAAAGATCAGA
The DNA here is from genome assembly GCA_023614405.1 of Avena insularis. Lineage (NCBI taxonomy): Eukaryota > Viridiplantae > Streptophyta > Magnoliopsida > Poales > Poaceae > Avena > Avena insularis. Next base: position 549,875,679 of record CM042690.1, read on the forward strand.
TCTGAAGAAGGAGAAGAACCCTATATCATTCTTCAACGATCTCTAGCCTCTAAACCATCCACTCCACCATCATCTCCATTGTTAATTATATATATATATATAGAGAGAGAGAGAGAGATTGGCACTTGTAAGATTAGGGTTTGATATTTTGGTCTACCTTTGGTTTGTATTTGATTCGATCTTCAACTGGAATTGTGGCTTACTACGATAACTCTGAGATGATTCCCATTTGCAATACAATTATGCCTTTGATTTATCTTCCTCTCATGTCTGAGTAAATCTCCATAGGCGTGGGAGATGTAGGGGATTGGTGAGATGTGATGTACCTTCCTAGATTCCATCTATTTGTGATTGTTGTAGTGATTATTGAATTGTGAGAATGATTATCTATGTTCGCTTAATGCTTCTTATCTAATTTAAGGGCTTAGGTAACATGATCTAAAGATCTCATAGGTATGAGCTTGTATGCTAGCAAATCGGCGGCCCCCCGAGTGACACGACCGATATCAATGAGGAGCTAGCACTAATCAAGGATAATAAGGAGCCATCAAGATTAAAGCCTTGATCCGGCCGGAAGACCTTAATTAATGTGCTGACTAGGGCCGTGGTAACAGGCAGATGGATCACTAGGGTTGGGAGGAATTGGCCATGAGGACTTCCAACCGGTATACGGGTTGCTTGCCTACTCACTTACAAATAAGAAATATCACAATTACTTATCTCATTTTATTTCTCTGGCACATTCACTATCTCCATGAATCGTTTCTCTCCGCGCCTAACTTCTCATCTGTAGGAACTCCAAACACGTTTCTCGTCTTTACTTTCATGCAATTTAATTCTTATTTTTCCTTATGCAATATTACTCTATCTTTTACTCACCACTTTCCACCATCAGCAATTGCAGTCAATTCACTCAGGATCGGTGACACCTTCGGTACATCAGAAATGCCCCATAAAAACACTTACTTAAGCTCATTATTGGGATCGATGTAAAAATTGGAATTAATACTTCCACGGAAACATTCTCTAATGAACCTGTGCACTTGTAGGCCATCAGCATGCAGGTTCTTTCTTTTATCTATGTTGTGTGTATGTACACGCACTATAATGTCAACCTCGGCTGAACATGAGTTGACAAAGAGAGCTCTAGAGAGCATCCCCTAAGTGAGTTCAAGATCGAACCCAGCTCTGATACCTTTTGCATGCTTCGCATCTTTTATGTTAACAAATTGCTCTTTACTATGGTTTGATTGCAAGTATGTTGATGTATTCTTTCACCTTGTGACAATCATGTTTCTTTTCTATTGGATATTGATGTTTTGTGTGCTACAACAAAAATGTTGAACAATTTCTATTTTGATGTTTTGTGTGCAACCATAATGCCATTATGAGCATGTATTATCATGAGAGCGTCCAGGTATCTCGTATAGTTGTTACAAAAATCATAACGAACATTTGCTCTTTCATATGGTTTGTTTGCAAACATGTTGTTTTTTCTTCCGCTTGTGATGCTCATATTAACATGATATTTGTTTTTGATGATTTGTCTGTGTGGCATCCAACATATTGAACAATTTCTATTTCCAATGGTTGGTTTGCACACATAATGATGTTATTTTGGATATACTTCCTCATATGTTTTTGTCGAATTCTCCTATTCTTGCATCAAATATGTTGATAATTTTTTTAGTACAATGCTTTGAGTGCCACATTAAAATGTTCTATGGACTTTTTGAGTTCCCACATTTGGACGATGTTCAAACAAATTCCATGCACATTGACCTTGCTTATGCATTCCTTTTGCTATCCTTGAGTTGTGCTAATAATGTTGTGATCAAGGTTGGACATGCTAGAAATGACATGTGCACAAAATTATTTTGATTGGTCTTTGTTGTGTGAAGGTACAAATGGATACATGTAAAACTCTACTAAATATGAGTTGATAAGAAGAAAGGTAGAGAGTTACCTATGGATGATCTTCTACGAGTTATCTCTACACCATAAGGTGACTTTATTCTATTTAAGGATGCATGCTATAATATTCATGAATAGGCTACTCTTTGGGTGTTTCTTCGCTTTGGTTGAGATTTTAGGGTTCATGGAAAGTGAAGGAACTTTGAAGTGTAGTAAAATCAATCTTCCCGAGGATGACTATATGGTGAACCCCAAGATCAAGAATGTCTCTCGACCTCTTTTACTTGGTGATGAGCATGTAGAGTCGAGGACGACGCTTTTTGAAGGGGTAAGCTGATGTAGCCCGACCTACGGTCGTTACCACATCAAGGAATCCAACTTATGTCAAGTCGCCATGGACTCTAAAGGTGAATCCTATCCTCTATGCGAGTCCACTTCCTACCCTATTTAAAGGGAATAATACTTCATACTCTGTCCCATGACCATGATAGGTTCACACTGATAAGTACGGAGACAAGGGAGGAAATCCTGGAGCATCAAGCCCGACAAGACGGTGGCTTGGAAGAGGAGACGGAAGAAGCAGTTGACTCTAGGACAAGAGTCTCTGCCAACATTTCCCCAGAGTCTCCGTCCCGACCGGAATCTCCGCCGCACACACCCCGGAGTCTCCGGCCTCCATCCTGCTTGTGTTGGGAATATGCCCTAGAGGCAATCATGTATGATGTTATTTCCAATGTATTCATAAAGTTATTGTCCATGTATTAACTACTAATATATATCATTGAATATGTGATTCGATTGTGGAACTATATATTCATGTTGTTTATACTGATTGTCCTTGGTCGTTGAGGTTGTGTTGGACACACAATTTAGACTAATGTGAAAGTCGGCTGATGACTCGGTTCCACTTGTCATGGGCATAGAGATGCTATTCCGACTTACAAGGATTCGGCTAAAGAGTTTAGTGAGTCGGACTAACCCATATTGAGATACAACGAATAAGTCGTCATTTGTATATCTCAATCAATTTAATCCTTAGACCTGAGGTTATTGCACAATCCGAGTTGAGGATCACCGATTTAGGTTCTATCAAACGTTGTTCCATCACTAGGCAGTTATAAAGGCGGAGTTCGGGTCGACTGAGAATCAAGCTGCGTGATGTGAATAACCGAGATAGGATTTTGCCCCTTCATCTGGAGAGATATTCTCTGGGCCCTCTCGGAAGATATGATTCGGAAAGCATGGCCATGCGTGACTCAGTTAAGTGTTAACCAAGGCGACCGACTAAGAGTTAGTCGGATGAATCACTTATCTCGGGTCGAGAAAGAGAGTCGAACTATTTAAGGGATGACGATTATTTGCCTATAGTTCGACAAGGTATATCGTGAGGCAAAAGGGACTCAGACGAAAGTCGCATTGGAAAGGTATGTCGTCATGACTCTTTGGTACTTGGGAGTTGGCACGTTCTGCTAGGAGCCGCTACCAACTGATCGGTCACGAGTGAGACTCGGATCGTGTCCGGGTCACCATGAGCCTGTCGGGTCACACACTTAAGAGTGGGAGCATATTTGGGTTGGACCCAAAAAGGAAACGGACAGAGTCAGTGAGTTGGACTCACAGTGACTAATATAGGCCTTTTAGTGAATGGGCCACAAGTGAGTGGAGCCCACTTTCACTCCCTATATAAGCTGGGGCGCAGGTGCTTAGAGTGCACGGTTAGGTCACTCCATGTGTTGGAAACCCTAGCTCCAGTCCAGTCCTGTCCTGCCGCCGCTGTACCGGACCTAGCAGTCCATCGCCGGCGCTCCTCCTCGTACGTGTGGATACTGGTGGAGGTGGTGTACGTTCAGCACTTCGACGATCGTGGATCAGGAAGGATCGTGAGGACTGCACTGCATCAAGCAACGTGCTTCATCGATTCTGCAACCGCGCGTCTAGTGGTAATTCTCGTGGCCTACTACCTCAGCTAGATCTTGGGTTCACCGTGTAGGAAAAAAGTTTTGTTTTTCTCTGCGTGGCCCAACAGTGGTATCAGAGCGTTAGCTTCTAGTTTTAGGCTCGAGATCATGCATATGTGATATTGGGTTGGCGTTAGATTGGATCTAATTGCAGTTTTGGTGGTCGATCTATGAGATAGATCGGTTTTGTACAAAGTTGATTGGATCAACTATACTCAGGGGAATGGATGACCTGGTTTCCGTGATCTAACTACTAAGGTCGTGGAACGACATACCCCTACCGGTCGGCTTCTGCCATCGGGGTAGACTGTGACACGTAAACCTAGATGCGGTGATCGAAGATCAAAGAGTTTGGTCGAATCGGAGTCCGGATCGGATTTGGGTAAAATTGTTTTATCCGATGATGAAATCCATGTCCGAAATGCAGATGAGATCTGCGTTTTTTGGAAAAATCAAAGTTGATTGGATCTGCGTTTTTTGGAATGCAGATGAGATTTGGGTAAATTTGGGACCGCCGGCTTCGCCCTATTATAGCGCTTTAGATGTCGTTGCGAGTTTCACAACACCGGTAGATATCATATCTATGCATAACTTGTTTTTGCGGGATGATGTTGTGAATGGTATGGCTTATGTGCATGTGATGTGTGTAATCCATACGTGATCTGCTTATCACGGTTTATGTCAGCCGGCTGGAGCCTAGGTGCTGTCATTTTATTGTATAATGACCTGCGTGTCGGATTCTTTATGTAATTTACTTTACAAGCTAGTGTAGCTGTTTGGAGAATCCGGATGGCATGCAAGTCGATGTACAAGTCGGCTACATGGTGTAAGGCAACACGTGACAAGAGTTGACACGAGTCGGATTACAAGCTTTGTGGAGATGGAGATCGCCATGAAGAGAGTCATACCATTTCACATTATAATTACTTTATTTTGTGTTATTGTTATGTCTCTGTTTTACCTCTATTAGATAGTTGGTAGAAAGTAATCCCTCAAAGAAGGTCTAGTTGATTTCCCCGCCAGTGCTGCACCATCACAAGTCGGACATTTTTGGTAGTGGGCTCATAAAATTGAGGTATTATCAATTCTTTCCGACTAGGTGGGTTCGAGTTGGACTCTTACAGCGGAAGCACTCGGTAATCTAGATGGGTGTATCACAACGGTTGTGGGACTCGGGGAAAAGTCGGATGGGAGCCGGGGCATGTGATGCCACCCATCCAATAGGAGTCGTATGAGATACGATTGACAAGGAGTTGTCTACCTAGATCACTTGACAGCTAACGGTGATGCTAAAGCTCACTAGTCGACTTGCTTATTTAGGGTCCTGAATCACTAAGTAACCATCGGAGGGGTGTTGGTTCTAGTGGGAGCATAAGTATTAAAGTGTTTAATATGCTTGCTCTTTTATGGATACATGTCTTAAGTGTTTTGCATATCTTTCTGTTGTAGATCAATGGCACCTAGCAGTCTCCCTCAGATTTCTAGTTTTGCTTTGAGAACCATCTTAGAGAAAGATAAGCTAAATGGAACTAACTTCAACAACTGGTATCGTAATCTGAGAATTGTTCTCAAGCAAGAAAAGAGGGACCATGTCCTAGACAACCCACTTCTAGATGAGCCGAATGAGAATGCGACTGTCGCAACCACCAATGCCTATCGTCGGATTTGTGATGAATCCACGGAGATTAGCTGTCTTATGTTTGCTCACATGGAACCAGACTCGCAGCAGCAGTTCGAGAATGTTGAGGCTTACGATATGATCGAAAGCCTCAAAAGTATGTTCCAGGCTCAGGAAAAGACTACGAGGTTGATACATTGCAAATGTATCTATAATTTTTGATGCTCCATGCTTGGTTTTATCCACTTTCTTGTGTTTTTTCCACACTTTGGAGTACTTTTCATATGATTTCTTGGACTAACCTATTAACAAGAGCCACAGTGCCAGCTGCCTGTTTTCTGCTGTTTTTGGTTCTAGGAAAGTCAGAAAATGAATATTCTCGGAATTGGACGGGACAAAAGCCAAAGTGCCTATTTTTCCAGAAGACTCATGGAGCCAGAATACGAGACGGAGGAGGGCCAGGGGCTGGCCACCCCCCCTAGCGCGGGCTAGGCTTGGCCGCGCCAGGGCCTGGTATGGTGGCCCCAGGCACCCCCTCGGTCTCCCTCTTTGCCTATAAGAAGCCTTCTGACCTAAAAACTTCGTGGGGTTCGACGTTTTTCCATGAAAAGTTCCGCTGCACCGCCGCCACCGAAGGGGAGATTCGGGGGATAGAAAGTCTCTGTTCTGGCACCCTGCCGGGACGGGGAAGTGCCCTCGGAGCCATCTCCATCGATCTCCACCATCATCTTCATCGACCATCCATGTTTCCTCCATCTATGAGTGAGTAATCCCCCGCTGTAGGCTATGGGGATGGTAGGGATTGGATGAGATCGTTCATGTAATGGCATCAGATTGTTAGGGCATAGTGCCTAGTATCTCTATTAGTGCTTTATGACTTTGTTGCAACTTTATTGTGCTTAATGCTTGTCACTAGGGCCCGAGTGCCATGATCTCAGATCTGAACTTATTATTGATTCATTATGATAGTATTGTTTCTGGTCTTATCTACAAGTTGTATACACACGTCATTGTCCGGAACCTATGGTCCCGGCGATGTAAATCGGGTAGGAAGGAAAGGCTTTGATGTGAGGATCACATGTGTTCATGGAGTGTTAATGCTTTGCTCCGGTGCTCTATTAAAAGGAGCACCTTAATTGCCGGTAGTTCCCTCTGCAAACGGGCTGGCAGGACAAAAGATGTTGTGCAAGTTCTCATTGCGAGCACGTATGACTATATATGGAACACATGCCTAGGATTGTCTAGTACTTGGATGCTTTATCTTATTTATCTGCAATTGCCCTTTGTTCTGATTGCTATGTGGATTGTCTTGTCCATGCAACGCCCGTCCATCCATCCCTATGCCTACCGCACTCGAATCCCACTATTTACTGCTTTTGCTACTATTGTCTTTGTTTTGCTACTACTGTTACTTTACTATTCCTACTACAAAACTGTTGCTACTGATAAACTGCTGTGAGCAAGATTGTTTCCAGGTGCAGCTGAATTGACAACTCAGTTGTTAAGGCTGATAAGTATTCTTTGGCTCCCCTTATGTCAAATCAATAAATTGGGTTTCACTTCCCTCGAAAATACTGCGATACACCCCCTATACTTGTGGGTCATCAAGACTATTTTCTGGCGCCGTTGCCAGGGAGCATAGCTTTATTTATCAAGTTCATTTGGATTCTCTATTGTTCAATCTAAGTTTATCTTTCTCCTTGTTTGCTTGTTTCTTTATCAAAAATACAAAAAAAAAATTAGTTCTTACTCTAGTTATTATTTTCGTTGGTCTGTTATTGTCTTGCTTTGTCATGCTTGTTGTCAATGGTTGGTTTCTTTGAAACTGAAGCTTATTGGCAAGGTGGGTTCACGGAAGATCAAAAATATTATTATAAGGAACACCGCTTGTCACAAAAAGGGAAACAGTTGTGGGAACAAATTGATAGATTGTATACCATTGCTAGAAACGTGTGCTCTACTTATAATGTTACTTATTGCTGTGATGAGTCTTGTTGCAGAAAGAGGTATAAACACCTCCCTTTTCAATGTGAGTATAGTGATAATGATACCATATCTTCCTATGCTAAAGGAATTTATGATTTTTATGATGCAGAACAAATTGAAGAATTTATTGCTTAGAAGGGTGCTTTTGAACTTGCTAGTTTGCTTGAAAATATTGATGATTCACCTTACAAATATGAGGTGTATGGTATGCTTAAATTTTGCTTTGATAATTACAAGGATGAAAATGGCTATATTCTTGAGTATTTTAATAAATGCTTTCCACAAATGGAAGAGACTAATGCCTTGCAGGACCCTATGGAAGAGACTAATGCCTTGCAGGCTCCTATGGAAGAAGAAATTGATGAACCTGAAATCTCATTAGATGAAAAAGAGGAGGAGAGTGATGAACAAAAGGAGGAAGAATGGATTAGCTACCCATGCCTACCTTCTAATGATATTAACTCTTTATCCCTTACATTATTTGATTGTCCTCCATGCTTACTAAAGGAGGATGGATGTTATGTTCCCGAGGTTTCCTTTGAAAATGTTTATGATAAGGCTCTAGTGCTTGTAGATCATGAAAAGCACGCTTTATGTGATAGTTATATTGTTGAGTTTATTCATGATGCTACTGAAAATTATTTTGAGAGAAGAAAATATGGTGGTAGGAGTTTTCATGGTATTGAAACACCTCTCTATGTGCTGAAAGTTTTGAAGTTACTCTTGTTTTATCTTCCTATGCCTGTCACTTTGTTCTTTGCAAATTTATTTGCTTACATGATTCCTATGCATAGGAAGTGGGTTAGACTTAAATGTGTTTTGAATTTGCTTCTTGATGCTCTCTTTTACTTTAACTCTTATTTCTTATGAGAGCATCCTCTCAAACTTTTATGCCTGAAGATGATAATATGTCTATTATTCTTGGGAGACCTTTTCTTAAATACTGCAGGAGCTGTTATTAATTTTAATCAAGGGAAGGTGACCTTCAATGAACACATTGTCTATTTCCTCAAGAAGATTGAAAGTTGAATTAAATTGAACATGTTGAGGGCATTCAAGTTGGAGAAATATATTGTCCCATACGAAGAGAAAAAATTGAAACTATTATGATTGGGACTATTGCTATCAAGGTTGAGGTAACATAATCATTAGTGGGATACAAAGTTTTGTCTCATATGGAATTGTTTTGGTAACAAGACCTGATCAACCTTGTTAACAAAAGGATTTCATTGAACAAAACAATGTTTTCACCATGATTATCTCCGCTTACTTCTATTCTATCCATTTTAGTGTTTGCTTCTTATGCCTAACTTAAATGCGTTAAAGAAAAGTACTTGTTGGGAGATAACCCAAGAGTTTTAGATGAGTCTTGGAAGTTATTACCTCGGTAATAACCGCTCCTTATCCTTTTTATTTGCTCTTTGTGCCAAGAGTAACCTCTAATGAGAAGAGAAGTAATGATTGGGAAAGTTGATGTCCCGAAACAGATTTCTGTGCTTCACCGTAAAAATTCGTGAGAGAGCTCTGTATGTCGGATTGAGCTGTAATTTTTGTGCTTCTGACCCGTTGATATCAACATTGCACTTGTACTTTGTACCCCGTTGATATCATGTTCTTTTGCTTACGGATCCCGGCGGTGTGAAATAAAAGTGGAACTTGTAAGATCATGGAGTTTGTATGTGTGTTAGAGAAACGCCTGGGCCGCTAGCCTAAGCCATGCCTAATCATGGTGGAAACTTGCAGCATCACCATAATGAGCACTCTATGAAGCATCCTTAATAAAAACCTATGCAAATAGCAAATAAAAAGATCACTGAGATGCTCATTGTCTGCTTGCCTTGTCATTTTGATAATGGGAAAGCTCCCGTATCATGTGCAAGGGGTACCCCGTTGGCGGTTCTTAATGATACACATATACTTACAATGACAAGAGCTTACTCGTGACTAAAGTTGAGTAGCATGAGGATCGGTCTTCGTAAGTAAGGGGCATGAGATTTCGGTTTATAACTTGTCAAGCATATCCTCTTAGTTATGTCACTTTAACCTTAATCACCTTAAAGATGCTTATGATAGGGGCAATGAGAGCTGAAAACTATAAGTACCATAATTTTTGGAAGCTCTTTATGAGACTTGAATCCCTACTTCCTTTTACAAAATGCCTTTCTTCCACCATTATACTAAGTCTCCACCTTCTATCTTTATGCACCTACTTTGAGAGCATAGTGGCCATTCTTAGTTCTATGTGCATTGTCCCAAGACTAGTTGATTGATGCATAAATTGTTATTGCTTGTTTTAAACTATTGTATCTAGTCACTCTTATGAACTTTGAAGGTGTCCTATGCATTTATATTTGCTACTCTATTGAGGGACAAGCTGAATACTTTTATGCTATGTTTTCTTTATGTGAAACAAACAAATGTCTTGCAAAGCATTGTTATTCATGAATCTTTTGTTTGTGACTTTTTTAGGTTGCATCATAGTTTCTTTGTCCTATTGCTAGAACTTTGTCTTTCATGTTATGATTAAAGTACCATGATCCCAGCTTTGAATGTTTTATGAATACTTTGATCAAGTCTTTGAAGGTGCATGTCACCTCAAAAATTATTTCTTTTTATCACTTACCTACTCGAGGACGAGCAGGATTTAAGCTTGGGGATGTTGATACATTGCAAATGTATCTATAATTTTTGATGCTCCATGCTTGGTTTTATCCACTTTCTTGTGTTTTGTCCACACTTTGGAGTACTTTTCATATGATTTCTTGGACTAACTGTTGGAGATATGCCCAAGAGGCAATAATAAAGTGGTTATTATTATATCTTTATGTTTATGATAAATGTTTACATCCCATGCTATAATTGTATTAACCGGAAACATTAATACTTGTGTGTTTTGTAAACATAAAAGAGTCCCTAGTAAGCCTCTTGTTAAACTAGCTTGTTGATTAATGGATGATCATGGTTTCCTGATCATGGGCATTGGATGTCGTTAATAACAAGATCATATCATTAGGAGAATGATGTGATGAACACACACCCATAGTAAGCGTAGCATAAGATCAAGTCATTAAGTTCGTATTGCTGCAAGCTTTCAAATGCATAGTAACCTAATCCTTCGAACATGAGGTTATGTTAATCACCATCACCGGATGGGTACTTTGATGACATCAACACCGCTTCATAACTGGGTGGTTATAAAGGTGTCATTGGGTATTCTAAAAGTATGTGTTGAAGCGCATGGACCAAGATTGGGATTTGTCCATCCATATGACGAATAGATATGCTCTGGGCCCTCTCGGTGGAATGTCATCTAGTTAGCTTGCAAGCATGTGACTAGGTCACAAGGGATGACATAACATGGAACAAGTAAAGAGTACTTATCAGTAACAAGGTAGAACTAGGTATGGAGATACCGACGATCAAACCTCGGATAAGTACAATATCGCGTGACAAAGGGAATTGGTTTCGTATGTTAATGGTTCTATCGATCACAAAGTCATCATTGAATATGTGGGAGCCATTATGGATCTCCAGATCCCGCTGATGGTTATTGATCGGAGAGGTGTCTTCATCATGTATGCATATTCATGAACCGTAGGGTGACACACTTAAGGTTCGAAGTTGTTTTAAGTAGATATGGAATATGCGTTGGAGACCAAATGTTGTTCGGAGTCTCGGATTGGATCTGGGACATCACGAGGAGATCCAGAATTGTCCGTAGAATAAGATTCATATATTGGGGATCATTTTCTAAGTTAGGAAATGTTCCGGAGTGTTTGTATGGAGATTCTAGAAGGTTTCGGAATGTTCTGGAAGGTTCTAGAAGATTTCTTGGAGTTTGCTTGAAAACCAAGAAAGGATCAAGGAGTCTTTGTGGGGCAAGACACGGATTCATGGGGGAGGAGGATTCCTTCCCCCTCCCAATCCGCCAGCCAAGGAGGGAGGGGAGTCCTACTAGGACTCCCCCTCGCTTGGCGCCTCCCTCCTTTAAAGAGAGGGTAGGGGGCGCCACCCCCTAGACCTCTCCCATAACAAACCCTAGCCGACGCCTCTCTCGTCCTCCTTCCTCTTGCTCCGGGCGAAGCCTGCAGAATTCTCTACTCCACCACCACCACACCGTCGTCTGCTGGGATTCCGTGGAGAAGATCTACTACCTCCCCGCTGGAACAGGAGAGGAAGGTCTGCCGACTCCGCATGTGTGACCGATCAGCTGGCGCCGGAACGCCGGGAAGGATCGTCCACACGATCTTGAGATCGGCAAGTGATCAACTACATCAACCTCGAGATCTAATCTCGTAATGCTTTCGGTTCTACGAGGGTTAGTACAGATCTATCTCGTTGCACATGTCCAATAGATTAGATCTTGGCTTTTATCTAGATTAGATCTGGGTTTTGTTCGTTCTTGCGGTAGAATTTTTTGTTTTCCATGCTACAAACCCATTAGTGGTATCAGAGCCGTGTCTATGCGTAGATCTGTTGCACGAGTAGAACACAATGGTTTTGTGGGCGTTGGTGCTTGTGCCGTCTTTTGCTTTGTGTACTTTGCATCTTGTGGTATGGTGGGATGAAGCGGCTCGGGCTAACCTTACATGTCATCGCACATGATACTTGCTCCACGCTTGACGTGTAACTTGCTTTGCACAAGTGGCTTTGCGGGTGTCTGTCTCTCTCACCATAGTATAGATCCAATCTACACTTTGCACTTGATAGCACTTGTATCAACGTTGTGGTTCATGTTCGTAGGTAAGATCCGTTCTTATTCGAAAGCCCCAAGCCACGTAAAACATGCAAATAAGATTAGAGGCATCTAACCCGTTTTTGCAGGGGTTTTGTGATGTGATATGGCCATCATGTGATTGTGATTATATTTGATGTATGCAATGATCCTTATTGTAATATGGCAACCGGCAGGAGCCTAATGGTTGTCTTTAATTCTGTTAAGACCTGTGTGTCTATTCATCTTGTAATAGCTTTATTCCAAGTAGTTGTAATAGTTGCTAGTGATGATGGACAACCATGAAGCGGCGCCACTGACCTTGGCCTTAATGCTTTGGTGATGATGGAGATCATGTCCGTGCTTTGGAGATGGAGATCAAAGGCATAAGAAGAAAGGACCATATCATATCACACTAATTGTGAATTGCCTGTGATGTTAATCCTTTATGCATGTTGTATTGCTTAGATCATGACGGTAGCATTATAAGATGATCCCTCTCACTAAATATCAAGTAATAAAGTGTTCGTCCTTAGTAAGCACTGTTGCTAAGACTCGTCGTTTCGAAGCATCTCGTGATGATCGGGTGTGATAGATTCTACGTGTGCATACAACGGGTGCAAGCCAGATTTGCACATGCGGATACTAAGGTTAACCTTGACGAGCCTAGCATGTACAGACATGGTCTCGGAACACGGAATACCGAAAGGTAAAGCATGAGTCATATGGATGATATGATGAACATGTTGATTGTTCGCCTTTGAAGCTACATCATATCACGTGATGATTGGACTTGGTGTAGTGGATTTGGTTCGTGTAATCACTAAAACAACTCGAGGGATGTTGTTTTTAGTGGGAGTTTATTTGTAATTTGGATTAGTCAAACTCAATTTATCATAAACACAATCAAAGTGAATTTGCATAGTTTTTTGTAGTCATTGGCATCCGTTCACCACCTTACGCTTAGTTATAGTTGAGATAGTATAACTATAGAAATTCTGGATATTTGCTTTATGAACTGGTATCGTATTGTTTTGAGTGTCAATCTAAAGTTTAAAAGTCCTGTTGCAAACTTTCAGCAAACTCCGTTTACTCTATAAAGTTTAATAAATAGTATTAAATCAAGGGTAACAATTCCAGTGTTAGTATCTAATGTATCATGTTTGCCTCCATGATTCTTGATACTCAAAAGATTGTTTTTAATATCAAGTTTATCTAAGAGCTGAAAGCAATGTTTCAGAAACCATCATATGTGAAAGGTATTGCGATATCTAAAACAATGTGTTGGTTACAACATGATAGAGTATATGTCCTCATATTTGATGAGAATTTGTGAAGGTTGGAGACGCTAGTCGTCCTAATCCTCTAAAAGGTTTTGGAAAAGAAACATTATACTCGCAATTCACCTTTATAAGCTATAGCAGCTTGATCATGAACGTTGTCATGATAAGGATGAATAGAAGATGTAAGTAAAATGTTTACTACACTAAAAGATTACTAAAGAATGGAATTTTGAAAGAATGCCAAACATTTGATGAAGGTACTTCAAAGTGCAAGTCCAAAGGTATTAGTATTTGACTATACACACTTTGTACTATGTGTCATGTGAATGACACCACGATGTTGATAGATTCTTTTAAAAAGAAAAGGAATTGTTGAAAGAGAATCTATAAAATATTTGGCAGAAAAGATTGGAGATATCCAACTTAGGTATATAGAAGATACATGTTATGGCTGTATTCCTTGGTTGTTAAATAATGTGGTTCTGCGGTATTGGATACCAAATTGGTTGGTATGAAGTGTCATACAGGACAACACAATTCATGAACTGCAATGGCCTAAGTAACTAGCAAGAGAATATGTGATGATGTTTGTCGAAAACAAACAAAGGGTTGTTGTGTTGCTCGTTAACATCAAAGCTAGCCTTCAAGATTTGTTTCAATAATTGTTATTTTGATCAGGTATTATGACGACAAAAGGTTGTTCAAATAATTACCGCATTCCATAATAGATGGATGATATACAAGTCTGGTTGGAGAAATAACGACCATAAAACTAATGCTAAAATGTCGCAAGACAAATGATTGAAAGATCACTTGCAAAGTGACATCACCGTTTAAATTATATTGAAAGGGATACATGAAGAAACTCCATGTTGATGGATTTTTGGAGTCTTTGATTTTGATCAAATGACGCTTGTGATACTTTCCTAGAGATAATTAAAACTCCGTTAATAGGCCAAAAGAGGAACGGGCGACTAACTGATTGGAATTTGTACATATTGATGTATATAGTCCATTATGTGTAGTCGTGGGCGATGGATTTCAACTTCATATGCTTTCTCCGAAGATTTGAGTGAGTATATGTATATACTTACTCAATAAGGAAGAAGTATGAAACATTTGAAAATGTTCAAAGACTTTCAAGATGAAGTGGAAAATCATTGTAACAAGAAAATAAAAAGTTTATGATTGGATCATAAAGAAAGATGTTTGAGTTACAAGTTTAGCAAAACACCTAAGATTTGAGGAATCGTTCCATAGATTTGCATTTCCCAAAACACCATAGGAGTATGGAGTGTTCGAGATATGTAATGAAACCTTGTTTGACATGGTAAGATCAAAGGTGTCATTTATAAAACTGCCATTATATTTTAAAGATTAAAGCTTTAGTGACTACTGCTTTTACACTGAAAAGAGCTCCATCGTGATCCGCTGAAATGACAACATATAAGTCATGGTTTGGGATAAAACCCAGGTTATCCTTTCTTAAATTTTTGGTATGCTAGGCATAAGTAAAGTGTTTACAACCAAAGTCGGATGAGCATGTCTTTGTAGGTTATTTCGAATAACCATTGGGTATTCCTCCATAACACCGAAGACAAAAGTGTTTATCACTTAGAATGTCAAGTTTCTTGAGAAGGAATTTTGGTGAAAAGTTAAGTGGGAGGACAATAGAACTTTGACAAGGTCGTTGAACCTTGGCTAATATGTGCTGAGTTGCGCAGCGTCGGAAAGTGTCCCGAAGGCAGCAACAATGCTCATGGCTCACGTGCCTCAAAGGTTGTGGTCACGGAGATCTAAGTTACTATTGAACCAAGTAGGTCGGGTAAGTAATCAAATGCCAAGATTTGAGAATTAAATCATCGTTGTTTGACAATGATGAACCGACTAGATGCAAAGAAGCAATGATGGGCCCTAACTTCGTTAAGTGGCTTGAAGCCATAAAATCCATGATAATTCCATACACGAGAAATCAAGCTTTGAATTTGAAAGACCCTCTGGAAAGGTGCAAGACCTTACAGTCGTATATGGATCTATAAAGAAATAGACATGGATGTTTCACATCTATGAAATAGTCGACATGTCGGAAAGAGTTTACGACAATGTTCAAGGAATTGACTATGATAAGATTTGATCTTTCATAGCGATATTTAGTCTGGACGGATTAATGTAGCAACCACTACATATATTTTGGTATATGGTAGTTGAACAAACAAAACAAGTTCTTCTAATAGAATGGTTACCTAGGATGTGTCCATGACACGATCCAAAGGGTTTTGTTAATTCAAAGGATGCTAAAAGAGTATGCAAAACTTCAATGGTTGAAGTGAGCATCGCGGAGTTGGAATCTTCACCGTGATGAAACCGTTAAAAGGTTTAATTTCATCAGAGACGATGAAGATGCTTGCATTTTGCAAGAAATTAAGTGGGAGCGCTAAGACATATTTCTAATACATTATGTGAAAGACATATCGTTGATTAGAAATGATGTATCTTTTATTGACACAGGTTAAGAATTTCATTTCGATGAAAGACTTAGGCATAACCCAAGAATTAGGCATCAATGTCTATATGGATAGATTGAGGCGCTAATATGGTTTTGCCAAATGTACATAGATAAGATGTTGAATGAGTTCAATATGGAAACAACAAGAAAGGTTCTTGACGCACGAAAAGGACTGAATCAAGATTCAAGTGTGTTAACACGAGGTTCAAGTGTTTTGACACTTGGTGAAATCACAAGAATATTTTGATCAATCATTCTTTGAGATGTACACATCCAGATATGTCCTATGCTCTAAATGTTATGAGCATATACCAGAATGACTCATAAGATGATCATTGGACAATAGTAGGGATATTCCTATGATCTTTGGAAGAACTAAGAATATATAATTTATATAGTGGTGACAAATAGTTCATTGTAAATTGTTGCATTGATACTAGTTTTGTCACAAATTAAGTTTATCTCAATTTAAACTATGGCTGGCACAATGTAATGGAAAGGAAGTTCCATAACAGATTTGGTTGAGTACCAAAGTTAAAACATTGTGACAGATACTACAACAAAAGGCTAAGTATATGACTACTATTGTAGCAGCAAATGAGGGCATTTGCGTCAAGTAGTTTGTTATCAAACTAGGTGTGGTTCATAGCGGGATAATACTATGAAGATACATTGTATGACAATTGTATCAACATGATTTAATCCCAAGGAACTAAAGGTCTCAGCAAAGGACCAAATTTATACAATGCCATCTCATTGGAGAATGAGTAATGCGTAGAAACGCAAGGACATGCAAATACACACGGACCTGGAAGTGTCAGATCCGAAGATTATGTTTACCACTAGCAATAGTGTCTATACAACACCAGAAAGCCATAGGTGTTGAATGCACAAGTTTTTAACTAGATTATTGACTCTAGTGCAAGTGGGAGACTGTTGGAGATATGCCCAAGAGGTAATAATAAAGTGGTTATTATTATATCTTTATGTTTATGATAAATGTTTACATCCCATGCTATAATTGTATTAACCGGAAACATTAATACTTGTGTGTTTTGTAAACATAAAAGAGTCCCTAGTAAGCCTCTTGTTAAACTAGCTTGTTGATTAATGGATGATCATGGTTTCCTGATCATGGGCATTGGATGTCGTTAATAACAAGATCATATCATTAGGAGAATGATGTGATGAACACACACCCATAGTAAGCATAGCATAAGATCAAGTCATTAAGTTCATATTGCTATAAGCTTTCAAATGCATAGTAACCTAATCCTTCGACCATGAGGTTATGTTAATCACCATCACCGGATGGGTACCTTGATGACATCAAACACCGATTAAATGGGGTGGTTATAAAGGTGTCATTGGGTATTCGAAAGTATGTGTTGAGCGCATGGACCAAGATTGGGATTTGTCCATCCATATGACGGATAGATATGCTCTGGGCCCTCTCGGTGGAATGTCATCTAGTTAGCTTGCAAGCATGTGACTAGGTCCCAAGGGATGACATAACATGGAACGAGTAAAGAGTACTTATCGATGTGAGGTAGAACTAGGTATGGAGATACCGATGATCAAACCTCGGATAAGTAGAATATCACGTGACAAAGGGAATTGGTTTCGTATGTTAATGGTTCTATCGATCACAAAGTCATCGTTGAATATGTGGGAGCCATTATGGATCTCCAGATCCCGCTGATGGTTATTGATCGGAGAGGTGTCTTCATCATGTCTACATATTCACGAACCGTAGGGTGACACACTTAAGGTTCGAAGTTGTTTTAAGTAGATATGGAATATGCGTTGGAGACCGAATGTTGTTCGGAGTCTCGGATTGGATCCGGGACATCACGAGGAGATCCGGAATTGTCCGGAGAATAAGATTCATATATTGGGAATCATTTTCTAAGTTAGGAAATGTTCCGGAGTGTTTGTATGGAGATTCTAGAAGGTTTCAGAATATTCTGGAAGGTTCTAGAAGATTTCTTGGAGTTTGCATGAAAACCAAGAAAGGATCAAGGAGTCTTTGTGGGGCAAGACACGGATTCATGGGGGAGGAGGATTCCTTCCCCCCTCCTAATCCGCCAGCCAAGGAGGGAGGGGAGTCCTACTAGGACTCCCCCTCCCATGGTGCCTCCCTCCTTTAAATAGAGGGAGGCGCCACCCCTGAACCTCTCCCATAACAAACCCTAGCCGCGCCTCTCTCCTCCTCCTTCGCTCTGCTCGGCTTGGCGAAGCCTGCATAATTCTCTACTCCACCACCACCACCACACCGTCGTGCTCTTTGGGATTCCGTGGAGAAGATCTACTACCTCCATTGCTTTGGAGCAGGGAGAGGAAGGTGCCTTCGACTCCGACGTGTGACCATTGAGCGCTGCTGAACGCGGCGCCGGAAGGATCGTGCAGGATCTTGAGATCGGCAAGTGATCGACTACATCAACCCGAGATCTAATCTCGTAACGCTTTCGGTTCTCGAGGGTTAAATGAGATCTATCTCGTTGCACATGTCTAATAGATTAGATCTTGGCTTTTATCTAGATTAGATCTGGGTTTTGTTCGTTCTTGTGGTAGAAATTTTTTGTTTTCCATGCTACGAACCCATCAGTAACCTATTAACAAGAGCCACAGTGCCAACTGCCTGTTTTCTGCTGTTTTTGGTTCCAGGAAAGTCAGAAAATGAATATTCTCGGAATTGGACGGGACAAAAGCCAAAGTGCGTATTTTCGGAAGACTCACGGGCAGAATACAAAGGCGGAGGAGGGCGAGGCTGGCCACACCCCCAGTGCGGGCTAGGCCTGGCAGCGCCGAGCCTGGTGTGGTGGCCCAGGCACCCCTCGGTCTCCCTCTTTGCCTATAAGAAGCCTTGACCTAAAAACTTGGGGGTTGACGTTTTTCCATGAAAAGTTCATTCTGCCGCCACCGAAGGGAGATTCGAGGATAGAAAGTCTACATTAAGCACCGGAGACGGGGAAGTGCCCTCGGAGCCATCTCCATCGATCTCCACCATCATCTTCATCGACCATCCATGTTTCCTCTATCTATGAGTGAGTAATCCCCCGCTGTAGGCTATGGGGATGGTAGGGATTGGATAAGATCGTTCATGTAATGGCATCAGATTGTTAGGGCATAGTGCCTAGTATCTCTATTAGTGCTTTATGACTTTGTTGCAACTTTATTGTGCTTAATGCTTGTCACTAGGGCCCAAGTGCCATGATCTCAGATCTGAACTTATTATTGATTCATTATGATAGTATTGTTTCTAGTCTTATCTACAAGTTGTATACACACGTCGTTGTCCGGAACCTATGGTCCCGAAGTGACAGAAATCGGGGTAGCCAGAAGGGAAAGGCTTTGATGTGAGGATCACATGTGTTCATGGAGTGTTAATGCTTTGCTCCGGTGCTCTATTAAAAGGAGCACCTTAATTGCGATGGTTCCTAGAGGCCCCGCAAGCAAACTGGCAGGACAAAAGATGTTGTGCAAGTTCTCATTGCGAGCACGTATGACTATATATGGAACACATGCCTAGGATTGTCTAGTACTTGGATGCTTTATCTTATTTATCTGCAATTGCCCTTTGTTCTGATTGCTATGTGGATTGTCTTGTCCATGCAACGATCCATCCATCCCTATGCCTACCTTTTCGAATCCTTTATTTACTACTTTTGCTACTATTGTCTTTGTTTTCTTGCTCGTTCTTTACTATTCCTACTACAAAACTGTTACTCTTGATAAACTGCTGTGAGCAAGATTGTTTCAGTGCAGACTGAATTGACAACTCAGTTGTTAAGGCTGATAAGTATTCTTTGGCTCCCCTTGTGTCGAATCAATAAATTGGGTTTCACTTCCCTCGAAAATACTGCGATACACCCCCTATACTTGTGGGTCATCAGAGGTATCAAGTCTCTCAGGCCTTGTTGAGCTGCAAGCTTAAGGATGGCGATCCACTGAGTCCGCATGTGATCAAGATGGTTGGTTACGTGCAGTCTCTGGAAAGGCTGGGCTACCCCATTAGCGAAGAGTTCGCTACAGACATAATTCTGAACTCTCTTCCTAGTGCGTATGGTCAGTTCATATCGAACTACCACATTCATGGTATGGATAAGAAGCTCACTGAATTACATGGGATGCTCAAGCAGGCTGAGGCAGATCTCAAGAAAGGTGCCAGTCAAGTGTTGATGGTACAGAATAAGGCTAAGTTCAAGAAGAGTTCTTGGACTAAGAAGAAGAAGAAGGCTAAGTCGGGAGGTAAGGCTGAGGACCCGGTCCAAAGCGCTTCCTCAGGGACTAAGCCATCTCCTACAGCCAGATCCACTTGCTTCTACTGCAAGACGGATGGCCACTAGAAGAGGAATTGCAACAAGTATCTAGCTGACAAAGCCAACAGTGGAGGTGTGACTTCCGGCTCAGGTACGCTTGTTTGCAATGTTATAGACATTTATCTTGCTGATGCACCTAGTAGTTCTTGGGTATATGATACCGGATTAGTTATTCACATATGCAACTCGTTACAGGGATTGGTAAGAACTAGGAGCGTGGCAAGAGGCGAGGTTGACATTCGAGTCGGCAACAAAGCGAGAGTCGCTGCGTTGGAAGTCGGCATAATGCAACTTTATTTACCTTCTGGATTCTTAATGGAGCTGAATAATTGTTATTATGTTCCAGTGCTTAGTCGAAACATTATTTCTGCCTCATGTTTGATGAGACAAGGCTATGAGTCGAATATTAAGAATAATGGTTGTTCTTTGTATTTGAATGATATGTTTCACGGCTTTGCACCCGTCTAGGACGGGTTATTTATTTTGAATCTTGAAGGTGGATCTGTCTATAACATAAATGTGAAAAGGTTGAAACCAAATGATCTGAATATGACTTACTTTTGGCATTGTCGGCTTGGTTATATAAGCTGGAAACGCATGAAGAAGCTCCATGATGATGGACTCCTAACTTCGTTCGACTTGGAGTCATTCGAGACATGTGAATGCTGCCTACTCGGCAAAATGACCAAGACACCTTTTGCAAAGAGTTGTGAAAGGGCGTCCGACTTATTGGGACTAGTACATAGTGATGTATGTGGCCCGATGAGCACGACAGCCAGAGGTGGTTATGAGTACTTCATTACATTCACTGATGATTTGAGTAGGTATGGATATATCTACTTGATGAAACATAAGTCGGATGCCTTTGAAAAGTTCAAGGAATTCCATAATGAGGTACATAATCAACTCGGCAAGAAAATAAAGTTTCTTCGGTCAGACCGAGGAGGCGAGTACATGAGCCATGAGTTTGATGACCATCTAAAGAGTTGCGGAATAGTACCCCAGCTCACTCCTCTGGGAACGTCGCAGAGAAACAGTGTGTCGGAAAGGAGAAATCGGACCTTGTTGGACATTGTACGATCAATGATGAGTCGGACAGATCTGCCTTTATCATTTTGGGTTTATTGTCTAGAAACTGCAGCGTTCACACTAAACAGAGTACCATCAAAGTCGGTAGAGAAGACACCGCATGAGACGTGGACTGGCAAGAAGCCGAGTTTATCTTTTCTTAAGATTTGGGGTTGTAAAGCTTTTGTCAAGCGACTTCAGTCAGACAAGCTTACAGCTAAGTCGGATAAGTGTATTTTCATAGGATATCCGAGGGAAACCTTGGGTTACTACTTCTACAACCGAGAAGAGGGCAAAGTGTTTGTCGCTCGGAACAGTGTCTTCCTTGAGAAAGAGTTTCTCAGTCAGGGAGTCAGTGGGAGCACGGTGCAACTCGAAGAAATTCGAGAGGTACCGGTCAGTAGCAAGTCGGCAAAAGCCTTGGAGGTTGAGCCGGTCGTGGTACCTGAGCCAGAAACAGCACCGACACTGCGAAGATCGGCCAGATTGCAAAGTGTTCGTAATGTGTTACTGTTAGACAACAATGAGCCGACAACTTATTTGGAAGCGATGTTGGGTTGTGATTCTGAGTCATGGCTTGGAGCCATGAGATCCGAGTTAAAGTCCATGGATGAAAATCAAGTTTGGAACTTGGTTGATCTGCCAGACGGTGCAAGACCCGTCGAGTGCAAATGGGTATTTAAGAAGAAAACTGATATGGATGGAAACGTTTCTATCTATAAAGCACGACTTGTCGCGAAAGGGTTCCGACAAGTTCAAGGAGTTGACTACGATGAGACTTTCTCTCCCGTGGCGATGCTTAAATCAGTTTGGATCATGTTAGCTATAGCAGCCTATTTCGACTATGAGATATGGTAGATGGATGTCAAGACGGCTTTCCTCAATGGAAATTTAATCGAGGACGTGTATATGATACAGCCCGAGGGTTTTGTCGATCCGGCTAATGCTGACAAGGTATGCAAACTTCAGAAATCCATTTATGGGTTGAAGCAAGCATCTCCGAGTTGGAACATTCATTTTGATGAGGTAGTCAAATCGTTTGGCTTCATCAAGAGTGATCATGATTCTTGTTTATACAAGAAGTTTAGTGGGAGAAAAGTAAACTTTCTGATCTTATATGTGGATGACATATTACTGATTGGAAATGATGTCCAGATGTTGCAAGAGACCAAGGAATCATTGGAAAAGAGTTTTCCGATGAAAGACTTGGGTGAGGCGACTTACATACTAGGAATCCGAATCTATAGAGATAGATTAAAGAGGCTCATTGGATTGAGTAAAAGTACATATTTGTACAAAGTATTGAAGAAGTTCAATATGGAATCGTCTAAGAAGGGGTTCTTACCGATGTCCCATGCGGGAAACTTAGCAAGACTCAGTGTCCTTCGACAACTGATGAGCGAAGTCGGATGAGTGCGATTCCGTATGCTTCTATAGTCGGATCCATCATGTACGATATGATTTGTACTAGGCCAGATGTTTCCTATGCTCTAAGTGTTGTGAGCAGGTACCAGGCTGACCCTGGAGAAATCCACTGGGCAACGACTAAAAATATCCTCAAGTACTTGAGAAGGACTAAGGATATGTTCCTGGTTTATGGAGGTGAGGATGAACTCAGTGTAAGGGGTTACATGGATGCGAGTTATCTCACTGACTTGGATGATTCTCATTCGCAATCCGGATATGTGTTTGTAATAAACGAAGGGGCTGTGAGCTGGAAGAGTTCCAAGCAAGAGACGGTGTCTGTGTCTACGACAGAGGCTGAGTATATTGCTGCCTCAGAGGCGGCAAAGGAAGCCGTTTGGATGAGGAATTTCTTCATGGATCTTGGTGTGGTTTAGGGATCGTCCAATCCATTAGACGTGTATTGTGACAACAATGGTGCTATTGCACAAGCCAAGGAACCTAGACAACACCAGAAGAACAAACATATACTCATGCGGTACCACCTTATTCGCCAGTTCGTGGATCAAGGTGATATCAAGTTATGCAAGGTACACAAGGATGAAAACATTGCGGATCCATTGACAAAGCCACTTCCACAGCCGAAGCATGAGGCGCACCTGAGATCTATGGGTATTAGATGCCTAGACATGTGATGTCGGATGATTGACTCTAGTGCAAGTGGGAGACTATTGGGAATATGCCCTAGAGGCAATCATGTATGCTGTTATTTCCAATGTATTCATAAAGTTATTGTCCATGTATTAACTACTGATATATATCATTGAATATGTGATTCGATTGTGGAACTATATATTCATGTTGTTTATACTAATTTTCCTTGGTCGTTGAGGTTGTGCTGGACACACAACTTAGACTAATGTGAAAGTCGGCTGATGACTCGGTTCCACTTGTCATGGGCATAGAGATGCTATTCTGACTTACAAGGATTCGGCTAAAGAGTTTAGCGAGTCGGACTGACCCATATTGAGATACAACGAATAAGTCGTCATTTGTATATCTCAATCAATGTAATCCTTAGACCTGAGGTTATTGCACAATCCGAGTTGAGGATCACCGACTTAGGTTACATCAAGCGTTGTCGAATCCTTTGGGCGATTATAAAGGCGGAGTTCGGGTCGACTGAGAATCAAGCTGCGTGATGTGAATAACCGAGATGGGATTTTGCCCCTTAATCTGGAGAGATATTCTCTGGGCCCTCTCGGAAGATATGATTCAGAAAGCATGGCCATGTGTGACTCAGTTAAGTGTTAACTAAGGCGACCGACTAAGAGTTAGTCGGATGAATCACTTATCTCGGATCGAGAAAGAGAGTTGAACTATTTAAGGAATGACGATTATTCGCCTATAGTTTGACAAGGTATATCGTGAGGCAAAAGGGACTTCGATGAAAGTTGCATTGGAAAGTTATGTCGTCATGACTCTTTGGTACTTGGGAGTTGGCACGTTCTGCTAGGAGGCGCTACCAACTGATCGGTCACGAGTGAGACTCGGATCGTGTCCGGGTCACCATGAGCCTGTCGGGTCACACACTTAAGAGCAAGAGCATATTTGGGTTGGACCCAAAAAGGAAACGGACAGAGTCAGTGAGTTGGACTCGCAGTGACTAATATAGGCCTTTTAGTGAATGGGCCACAAGTGAGTGGAGCCCACTTTCACTCCCTATATAAGCTGGGGCGCAGGTGCTTAGAGCGCACGGTTAGGTCACTCCATGTGTTGGAAACCCTAGCTCCAGTCCAGTCATGTCCTGTCGCCGCTGTACCGGACCTAGCAGTCCATCACCGGCGCTCCTCCTCGTACGTGTGGATACTGGCGGAGGTGTTGTACGTTCAGTACTTCGACGATCGTGGATCGGGACGGGTCGTGAGGACTGCACTGCATCAAGCGACATGCTTCATCGATTCTGCAACCGCGCGTCTAGTGGTAATTCTCGTGGCCTACTACCTTAGCTAGATCTTGGGTTCACCGCGTAGGAAAAAAGTTTTGTTTTTCTCTGCGTGGCCCAACAGCTTGAAGCCTCGCTGCAAGTCTATGACCCAATTCGGACTCCACCCGGACTCTAGCCGGAATATTTGCCAGTCCCGAAGTCTCCGCCCGAACACGCCCGAAGTCTTCGGCCTGACTGGAGTCTCTGACCCTACCACTCCAGAGTCTCTAGCCTGAGTGATGGGCCTGGGTGCCAACAGCTGGGCCCTTGGCCCATGTACCCCCTTATTCCGTCCTAAAACCTAGTTTTATGCACAAACTACCCCTATTTTAGTGGGTGGCCTATATATAGAGCCCCCACCCCTCATTGTACCCCTGAGGCATAGATGATAGACTAAAGACAACCCCCTCTGTGGAATCTCTAGTTTTTCCTCATCCCCTTTACTAAGGGGATCGACTATCGTCACCAACCTCATTGGACTTTGCAGCATGCAACCATCATTTGTATAAGGCCTACATTTGTGAGTGTGTGAGCGTAGATGTCAAGCCCCTCTTCAAGGTGTTCTTACCTCTCCGCTTGGGATTGACAGGAGCATGTTGACCGATCTTTCCTTGCGAGGATTCTATCGGACCGGTAGCCGCCGCTAGGAGCAATTGTCCTTGTATCATGTCGTGTTTACATGTGTTCATCGTGTTCTTTGTGAGGTGTGTGTTCGCTTTCGCTACCTTCTCCCTTTTCCTCGCTTTTCCCACCAATTTAACCACGAGATCCGTGAAGATCAGACCATCCTTGAGGTTAACCCTTATCAAGCATTTCCACTAGCATTCCTGGGAGGGCCTCCCCATGCCAATTTTTTCATCTAGGCAGTGAAAATCCACCCAGTCGCGTTCCAATGAGCCTACTTTTCGCTAGATTCGACCTATATTACTTCTAGCATTCCCATGCTGAACCCGGGGCATCGGGTGTGGCATGCGAACGACGGACGAAGCTGAATCTACGGGAAAGAAATCTGCGCTAGTGACCCTGCCCTATCAGCGACTGAAGTGATTCGTCCTCATCCTGTTGCCTCGACTCCCTCGTTGGATCATTAGGCAATGACCACCTGTCCACTCGCCCCACATATCGCCATAATTGCGCGCCACCTCCCACCCACCTTCCCATCATTTCCCATTTCTCACCCTTGCCGCTACACCCCTCTCGCCATCGCCTCACCTTCCCCAAATGGCTATAAAAGTCGGCTAGCTTCGCCGTCTTGGGCACCAATTCTCCACCTCCTCTCCCCAAACGACAAAGACAAAAGCTTGACAAATCTATGGCGGAGAGATTCCCAGGCGACCTAGCGATGGTAAACGGCTTCGACCGCTGCTCCTTCTAGGAGTGGGAGGCTCGACTCCTTCCACAACACTAGATATAGGGCACCGCCGGATTTCTGGTGCCCGCTGACATGGAAGTTGAGCGCGGACGGCGTCCCCGTGCCATCGGTGCTGAAAGGATCCGATAGGATCGACAAGATCCAAGCGGCCATCGCCTCCATGGGCGATCCCGAGCTCACCGAGGACCCGGGCAACTACGCCTACTGGGACCAGTACTTCATTGACCATCAGGAGTAGCAGTTTTCCGCCTATGAGGGCGGAGGACCTCTGCCGGTGCACAACAACGTTGTAGGACGGCAATGGTGGTGGAGCGCGCCTGGCTGATGGCTGTGAAATACCACCTCTTTTAGCCATATAAAATGAGCCATTTATCTCTCATATCATGTTTCTTCCAGCTATAGCTATGCCTTATATGCATGACTTCTAGTTCTCATTTACTTTCATATGAGCTTTGCACATTTAGTAGTTTAGGTAGAATTTTAACACTTTCCTTGTCTATGACATGTGTGTAGGTGTTGATGATGATTATGGATAAAACAAAGGCAAGAGGAACAAAGAGAGCATAGTATGGAGGAGCTCAGGGACCAGACTTAGCCATTTGAGAGGTTGGAAAAGTGAAATTTTCCAACTTCTCAAAATAAATATCCAAGACCATGGGGTTGTAGCCCTCGACGAGACGAACTCAACGAACCCAAGAACACCCAAAACGGAGTTCGTATGAAGAAATGGTGGCCAAAATACTAAAGGAATACCGAAGGTTTGACGAGCAACTATACGACCGGAAGCATTTTTCCGGCCATATAGTTGCGCCTGTATAGTTGTGAAAAAGGTCGCAAACGACGGGATTTCGCCCTAAAGAAGCCCCAGAACCTTTCCTTAAGTCATATGACGGTATTGGGGGAACCCTAGGGCACCCCCAAGGCCTATATAAAGGAGGGAGGACCCAAGAGAGAGCGACCAAGCCATATCCTCCACCACGGCGGAGCCCTGCCACCGTGCCACCACCATAGAAGCCTCCAATCAGATCTACACTAGCACCATCACACAAGAGGAGAAGGTACTAGGATCTTGAAGGCCACCACATCGATCTACATCGTCATCTTCATTAACAACGTCTCCATCACTGATCCCCTTTGGTTACTTGTTGTAATTCTAGATTGAATCTTGGATTTGCACTTGTCTTCAATTGTATCATCATACTTCATCCATATTCTATCCATGATGTTGATTGCCTTCATGTGTGAGTAGTTTCCTTTGTTCTTAGGGATATGGAGAAACCCTAGTATGAGATTGAATTGAGATAAAGATTATTATGTGATATTGTTCATTATGTGTCTGTGTTAGATTTCCTTCATCTTGATGTTGGATGAAGCGCGCCACTCAATATTTTCCTCACTGAGGACTAGATAGAGGGAACTACTTGTTGATAGACGGAGGGATGATAGCACTTACGGTGACTATAAAGTTGTTGTCATTTCTTACGTATCAACTTGGGAACCGAGGATAACTCACGGAACATTTTCCATGCCATGAGATACATCCTACGGGGTAAAGTCCCTTAATAGCGCAGTAATTCAATTGATGTCGATTGTTGTCTGCTGTGGTTATGACGGATGATGTGAGCAGTGGTTGCTGCCTATTCGTCCATATATGGAGCTCCTCCCACACATATTATAAATGGTCTTATTCATTATAATAATTTTGATCACTCTTTCTAATTACTAGCGGTGGATCCACTACTCCCTGAGAACTCTTGCCATCATCTTGAAGACTTTCGTAATCATACTTGCATGCTCTTGTTTACTTACAGCTTTAGTTTACTTATTCTCTTATTTGAAAACCCAAAAATATCTTTTACACAAAACTCGTATTTTATCTTGTTACTTAGAACGTTATTTAGCATTACTGTTTCAACATTTAGTTCAAAGAATTATTAGACTTCAGACTCCTGCTCCCTGTGAGATCGATATCTTTATTTCGAAACTAGTTACAAACGATCCGTGCACTTGCAGTCATCACTGGTCGCACACTCGCCGCCGTCCTCGAGCACATCAATGCCAGGGATAACCCGCGACTAGGCTATCCTCCGCACTCGCCACCGTCGTTCTCCCGGTGTCGTGGGGTAGCCTCCTGGATGCCAATGAGGATGGCCGACGGCTCGTCTTCGTCTTTGGCATTGGCGTTGCGCTCGTCCGTCTCGGTGCCCTCGCCACGGTACACAATGCCGCACTGACCGGTGAAGCGGGAGCCAAAGTCTCCGTTGCGCTCACCGCCGCGTATGCGCTCCCACGGCATCGTCATCAACGAGCGCCGAGCTGTGTCGCCGCCAAGCGGGCGCATGCGCCTGGTGAGGCCAAAGAAGGAGCCCTGCGTGCGCACGCCGAAGCGTGTTGATCCAGCGGAGTGGGTGGGGTCAATCACCGAGGAGGACTTCCTCCTCAAAATGGCGATGTAGGCATCGTTGAATGATGTCCTGCCAATGAAGGGGGAGCGACGCTTGAGCCTAGTCCAGGCAGGACTAGAAACGGGAGGAAGCCGAGCGCTTTTGCCGTCTGCATCTGCAGGCCAAGCACGCCTATCATGGCGCCCCTCTCGTCGTCCCTGACGACGATGATGAAGACGAGGCCAGACCCTCATACCAACCGTGGAGCTGTGGCGACGTCCACTAGGGTAGCTCCAGGCCGCCGCGTGACGACGATAGCAAGGCCGACTATACCATCTTCTACCACCGCCTCAGCATGTGATAGGCGCACCGTCAACATCATCTAGTTTTTACTGTTTTCAGTATGTGTTTCCGCAGGAAAAATTTGGGTATATGTTTGAATTTGACATAATATGTATGAACTCGCCTATATTTTAGCCTAAATTAGTCTAAATTTTGTCGTGTTTGTCAAATTTTGGCCATATTTTTGAATTCCCGCGAACAACTCTCCCTGAGAACGCGGCCCAAAGTTTCACCCATCGGACGCTAAACGGATTTCGGCACGAGAACGCCAAACGGCATTCGTATAGACAACAATATAGTGAGAGTCTAGATTTTAACCTATGCTAGAATCAAACTACGGACCCTAGTCTTTCCTTTAATATGGTGCTTATTCAGCACTAGCAACAAAAAAGCCCATTTATTCACAAGGGAAAGCGGTTCAGCACCTCCTCAAAACATAGCCGTAAGCGAAAACAGGGCTTCAGCATTTTATTTAAGGATACGTCCTGGAAGACGTATCGTTTTCATAAAAGGAGGGCCAAGAGGCCAAGATCTTACAACGCGCCGAGGCACAGACGCCTCGAGCGCAACCCCACACTGCCACAGGTGCAGTACGCACCCACTAGTTGACTACTCGCGGCACCTCCACATGTCTACTTGGCTCACATAGTCTCGGAAAAGGCGCGCAGCTCTCCATATTTCGGCTTCCATGGAAATCTTCTGAATAACCGCTGCGGCGGAGGGGTTGACACCTCAAGACGACGCTGTTCTGGGCGCCAGAGGCCCAAAGCATACCAAGGAGATACCTGTCCAAAGGTCGCGCTCGCGGCCCCTGCCGCCACGCCTGCCCTGAAGCCAGGCGACCAACTTTGTGTCATGGTCAGGCATCCACTAGACCCTGCCCCACCAGCCAAGGCAGGTGCTCCACACCTCTCATGCCAGGACACATCCCATGAGGAGATGGTCGATGGACTCTCCACACTGATCGCAGAAAGGGCACGCCTGCCGGATGCTGTAGACCGCGACGTTGCAATGTATCGGCAGTCCAGCATCTGTTGCGCACAGCCAGCCAAAGAGAGATCTTACAACTGGCGGGGGCCTGAGAGCGCCAAATCTGTAATGCCCTAGCCATCGAGGTCCGGCCTGCAAACAGGGCTTGGTAACAAGACTCCGCAGAATAGCAGCCGATAGGGTCCCACCTCCACTTGAAGACATCATGCGTCCCCTCTGTTAGGGTGGCCTCCTCCAGCCGGTCGGTGACTTCAAGGAGCTCTCTTATGGCAGCCGCATTCAGGTTAGGGGAACGTCGTTCAACCAAGCCCCACCCAGGCCCTCACGCACCCGGCACGTCAATATCGCATTAGTTGGGACGACCGCGAAAAGGTTTGGCGCAAAGTATCTGATCCTCCCACCAGGCAGCCACTTGTCTGACCAGAAGAGAGTGATGGCACCATCTCCGAGCACAGAGGCTATCGCGGCATCGAAAAGTTGCTCTGCAAGGGCTAGAACACGAATGTCGAGGCCGTGCCAAGGCCTATCCACCTCCACTCGCTTCAACCACAGCCATCTGGCCCTGAGCGCGACATTCATTAGTCGCAAGTTAGGGATTCCGAGACCACCAAATTCCTTCGGCATGCATACCCTGTCCCAGGCTACCAAGCAGTGCCCGCCATGCACGTCTTTCCTCCCTTTCCAGAGGAACCCACGAATGATCTTCTCGATGGCTATGATGATCTCAATGGGGATATCCAGGGACATCATGGCGAAGAAAGGGATGGCTGAGAGCGTTGTCTTGACAAGCTCAAGCCGCCCTCCTCTGTTGAGCATGGATGCTTTCCATGAAGGCAACTTGGCGGCTACCGAATCAACTATGTATTGTAGCTGCGCCGCAGACGGTTTCCTCAATGAGAGCGGTAGCCCCAGATAGCGGAGCGGGAACAACAGGATTGGGCAGGGAAGCTCCCGAGCGACAAGGTCCCTGTCCACCGTGGAGCATCT
Organism: Avena insularis; assembly: GCA_023614405.1. Taxonomy (NCBI): domain Eukaryota; kingdom Viridiplantae; phylum Streptophyta; class Magnoliopsida; order Poales; family Poaceae; genus Avena; species Avena insularis. The sequence goes on from CM042690.1 coordinate 549,906,514, forward strand.
GATCAGGTTAGCCGAGCATTTGTTGAAATTGGTCCTTAAGCCTGATGCTGCGCCAAAGTCCTCAATGATCCCGGAGATCACCCAGAAGTCCAATTCTGACGGTTGCAGGAAGGTGACCACGTCATCCGCATAGATAGAGGTCCGGTGTTGGAGTCTTGTGGCTGCGAGCCTGGTGAGGAGGCCCTGATTTTCTGCCATCACAATCATCAGGTGAAAGACTTCCATAACCAGGATAAACAGCTGCGGGGAGAGGGGATCCCCTTGCCGGAGTCCACGCCCATTGACCACCTTTGCACCTGGGCATCCATTTAACAGGACCCGAGTGGTGGCCGTGGAGAGTAGGGCGCAAATGCACGCTAGGAGGCGCTCACCGAAACCGATCCTCCTCAACACTTCCAAAAGGAAAGCCCAGTCCACGGTGTTGAAAGCCTTTGTGATGTCCAGCTTGAGGAGCATGGCTGAGGTCTTGCTGGTGTGAAGCTTACGAGTTGTCCCTTGCACCATCATGAAATTGTCATGTAGGCACCGCCCACGCACGAGTGCACTCTGATGAACCCCCACCAGCTGAGGGAGAACCGAAGTTACCCTATTAGCAATCACTTTGGCGACCCACTATGCAATCCCATGGATCAGGCTAATCGGCCTGAAGTCTCGAAGTTCTTCCGCGCCCGGTTTCTTGGGCAAGAGAGTGATCAAAGCCCCATTCACTGCACCAAAACCCCGGCAGTCCCGCCTAGAGAGCGAGTTGAAGGCATCCATGATATCACTCTTGATGATGCTCCAACAGGTAACGAAGAAACGAGTGAGAAGCCGTCCGACCGAGGGCACTTGTCCAACAGCATGTCTTTGATGGCCGCCAGCACTTCCTCTTTCGAGAATTCTGCATCCAAGTGCTGTAAGTCCGCCCGCTGCAACCCCAAGAAGTCTAGGTCAAGCGAGAAGGGGCGGTCCCCTGCCGTCCCTAGCAGATCCTCGAAGAACCTGTCCACGGCCTCAGCCTTGTCCGTGTGCTCCGAGACCCGGACCTCGTCGACCAGAAGGTGATTGATGAAGTTCTTTCTGATGGGTTCGTAGCATGGAAAACAAAAAAATTCTACCGCAAGAACGAACAAAACCCAGATCTAATCTAGACAAAAGCCAAGATCTAATCTATTAGACATGAGCAACGAGATAGATTGGTACTAACCCTCATAGAACCGAAAGTGTTACGAGATTAGATCTCGTGGATGATGTAGTCGATCACTTGCCGATCTCAAGATCGTGTGGACGATCCTTCCGCGCTGCGTTAAGAGCGCTCATGACGGTCACACGTGCGGAGTCGAAGCAGACCTTCCTCTCACCGTTCCAGCGAGCAACGGAGGTAGTAGATCTTATCCACGGAATCCCAGCAGCACGATGGCGTGGTGGTGGTGGTGGAGATGAGAATTCTGCAGGGCTTCGCCTATGCCTGTGCAGAAGAAAGATGGAGGAGAGAGGCGACTGAGATTGGTTGTTATGAGAGGAGGGGCAAGAGGGGGCGCCCCCTTCCTTCTATTTAAAGGAGGGAGGCACGCCTGGGGAGGGGGAGTCCTAGTAGGACTCCCCTCCTCCTTGGGCAAGGGTTGGGGAGGAGGAAACCTCCTCCCCACAAATCCGTATTGCCCCACTTGGACTCCTTGATCCCTTTCTTGGTTTTCAAGTAAACTCCAAGAAATCCTCTAGAACCTTCCGAACATTCAAACCTTATAGAATCTCCATACAAACACTTAACATTTCCTAACTTAGAAAATGATCCCCAATATATGAATCTTATTCTCCGGACCATTCCGGATCTCCTCGTGATGTCCCGGTCCATTCCGAGACTCAACAACATTCGGTCTCCAACGCAAATTCCATATCTACTTAAAACAACTTGAACCTTATGTGTCACCCTACGGTTCGTGATTATGCGAACATGATGAAGACACCTTCCCGATCAATAACCATCACGGGATCCGAGATCCGTAATGGCTCTACATACTCAACGATGACTTTGTGATCGATTGAACCATTTACATCTAAACCAATTCCCTTTGTCACGCGATATTCTACTTATCCGAGGTTTGATCGTCGGTATCTTCATACCTAATTCTACCTCGCATCGATAAGTACTCTTTACTGCTCCATGTTATGTCATCCTCGTGACCCAGTCACATGCTTGCAAGCTATCTAGATGACATTCCACCGAGAGGGCCCAGAGTATATCTATCCGTCATATGGATGGACAAATCCCAATCTTGGTCTATGCGCTTCAACACATACTTTCAGAATACCCAATGACACCTTTATAACTGCCTAGTTATGAAGCGGCGTTTGATGTCATCAAAGTACCCATCCGGTGATGGTGATTAACATAACCTCATGGTCGAAGGATTGGGTTACTATGTATTTCAAAGCTTATGAATCTGAACTTAATGACTTGATCTTATGCTTCGCTTACTATGGGTGTGTGTCCATCACATCATTCTCCTAATGATATAACCTTGTTATTAATCACATCCAATGTCCATGATCAGGAAACCATGATCATCAATCAATCAACAAGCTAGTTTCAACAAGAGGCTTACTAGGGACTCTTTTATGTTTACAAAACACACAAGTATTAGTGTTTCCTAATAATACAATTATAGCATGGGATGTAAACATTCATCATAAACACAAAGATATAATAATAACCACTTTTATTATTGTCTCTTGGGCATATCTCCAACAGTCTCCCACTTGCACTAGAGTCAATAATCTAGATTACATGGTAATATACTGAACACCCATGGCGTTCTGGTGTTGGTCATGCTTTTCTCTAGGGAGAGGTTTAGTCAGCGGATCTGCTACATTCAGATCAGTGTGTACTTTGCAAATCTTTATGTCACCATCTTGGACATACTCGCGAATAGCATGGAACCGAAGCTTGATGTGCTTTAGCTTGCTATGTGACCTTGGCTCCTGTGCATTAGCTATGGCACCTGTGTTGTCATAGTAGATGGCCATCGGGTCCAACGCACTGGGAACCACGCCAAGTTCAGTAATGAACTCCTTCATCCATATGGCTTCTTGTGCAGCCTCCGAAGCTGCTATGTATTCCGATTCAGTTGAAGATTTCGCCACAACGCTCTGCTTGGCACTCCTCCAGCTCACTGCAGCACCATTCAAAATAAATACGTATCCGCATCGTGACTTGAGTCATCTGGATCGGTGTTCCAACTAGCATCGCTGTAACCATTTACAACAAGCTGTTCATCACCTCCATAAGAAAGAACCATATCCTTAGTCCTATTCAGTACTTTAGGATATTCTTGATCATTGTCTAGTGTTCCATTCCAGATCACTTTGATATCTACTAGTCGGACTAACAAAGATGTGCTATATCCGGTCTTATACACAAAGATGGCATACATGATAGAACCTATGGCCGAGGCATAGGGAATTTTATTCATCTTTTCTCTATCTTCCGCCAGAGCCGGACTTTGAGTTTTACTCAAGGTCTTACCTGACAACATGGGCACGAACCCTTTCTTGCTCTCTTCCATTCTAAACTTCTTTAGAACTTTTTCTAAGTATGTACTTTGTGAAAGTGCTATTAGGTGTCTTGATCTATCTCTATAAATCTTGATGCCTAGAATATATGCCGCTTCGCCAAGATCCTTCATCGAAAAACTATTATTCAAATAGGTTTTGACGCTATTAAGAAGTTCTATATCATTCCCAATCAACAATATGTCATCTACATATAGTACTAGGAATGCTACAGAGCTCCCACTCACTTTCTTGTAAATACAAGCTTCTCCATAAGTTTGTATAAATCCAAAGTTTTTGATTACTTTATCAAAACGTTGATTCCAACTCCGGGATGCTTACTTCAGTCCATAAATGGAGCGCTGAAGTTTGCATACCTTATCAGCATCACTAGGATCGACAAAACCCTTGGGTTGTACCATATACAACTCTTCCTCAATGTCACCATTAAGGAACGCTGTTTTGACATCCATCTGCCAAATTTCATAATCGAAATATGCAGCGATTGCTAACATAATCCTCACAGACTTTAGCTTCGCTACTGGTGAGAAAGTCTCATCGTAGTCAACTCCTTGAATTTGTCGGAACCCTTTCGCGACAAGTCGAGCTTTATAGACGGTAACATTACCATCAAGATCTGCTTTTTCTTTTGAAAATCCATTTGTTCTCGACAGCCTTACGGCCATCCGGTAAGTCCACCAAAGTCCATACTTGGTTTTCGTACATGGATCCCATTTTGGAATTCATGGCTTCTAGCCATTTGTCGGAATCTAGGCTCACCATAGCTTCTTCATACGTCGCAGGGTCATCAGTGTTGTCCACTAACATGACGTTCAAGGCAGAGTCATACCACTCAGGAGTGGTACGGACCCTCGTTGACTGCGAGGTTCAGAGTAACTTCGTTTGAAGTTTCATGATCATCATCATTAGCTTCCTCTCCGGTTGGTGCAAAGGCACGTAAACATCTTCCGTGGCGCTACTCTCAACTCGAAAGAAGGTTCAATAACCTCGCCGAAGTTCTACTTTCCTTCCAAATACTTCTTTCGAGAGAAATTCCTTCTCCGTAAAGGATCCATTCTGGCAACAAAACTTTGCCTTCGGATCTATGATAGAAGGTATACCCAATTGTTTCTTTAGGGTATCCTATGAAGACACATTCGCTTTGGGTTCAAGCTTATCAGTCAGAACTTCTTTACATATGCTTCTAACCCCAAACTTTAAGGAACGACAACTTAGGTTTCTTTCCAAACCACAATTGCACAGTATCGTTTCAACGGATTTAGATGGTGCCCTATTTAAAGTGAATGCGGCTGTCTCTAATGCATAGCCCCAAAATGATAACGTAAATCTGTAAGTGACATCATAGATCAACCATATCTAAGAGAGTTCGATTACGATGTTCGACACACCATTCTGTTGTGGTGTTCTGACGTGTCAATCGTGAAAGTATTCCACATTTCTTTAAATGCATGCCAAACTCATAACTCGATATTCACCTCCGGTCGTAACGCAGTAAACTTAATCTTCTTGTTACGATGATTTTCCACTTCACTTTGAAATTCCTTAAACTTCTCGAAAGTTTCGGATTTATGTTTCATAAAGTAGACATACCCATATCTACTCAAGTCATCCGTGAAAGTGAGAACATAATGATATCCACCACGCGATGCTACACTCATTGGACCGCACACATCGGTATGTATTATTTCCAATAAATCCGTAGCTCGCTCCATTATTCCAGAGAATGGAGTCTTAGTCATTTTTCCCATTAGACATGCTTCGCATCTTTCAAGTGATTCAAAATCAAGTGATTCAAGAAGTCCATCAGAATGGAGTTTCTTCATACGCTTCACTCCAATGTGACCAAGACGATGCCACATGTATGTAGAATTATCATTCAATTTTATTCGTTTAGCATCTATGTTGTGAACATGTGAATCACTACTATCGAATTCAATAAGAATAAACCATTCATCTCAGGTGCATAACCATAAAAGATATTACTCATATAAATCGAACAACCTTAATTCTCAGACTTAAAAGAGTAACTGTCTCGCAATAAACAAGATCCAGATATAATGTTCATGCTTAACGCAGGCACCAAATAACAATTATTCAAATTTAAAACTAATCCCGATGGTAGATGCAGAGGGAGCGTTGACGAGCATCACATCAACCTTGGAGCCATTTCCAACGCCAAGATCACCTCGCTCTCGCCATCTTCGTTTATTCCGCAGCTCTGCTTGAGTTATAAATATGAGCAACCGAACCAGATCAAATACCTGTGCACTACTACGATTACTAGTAAGATACACATCTATAACATGTATATCAAATATACCTTTCTTCTTGATGTTGCCGCTTCAGATCCGCCAGTATTTGGGGCGATTACGCCCAAAGGACCAGCACCCTTGCAGAGAAGCACTCGGTTTCATGTTTAGGCCCAGCCTTGTGCTTCTTAGCAGGTGGTGCTGCTTTCTTGCCGTCGTTGTTGAAGTTGCCCTTGTTCTTAGGCTTGCCCTTCTTGAAATTGGTGGTCTTATTGACCATCAACACTTGGTGCTCCTTCATGATCTCCACTTCAAAGCTTTTCAGCATGGACGATAGTTCAGTGCAACGCCTTGTTCATGCAAAGGTATATTGTAGTTCATCACAAAGTTCTTGTAACTTGGTGGCGTGATTGGAGGACACGGTGAATCCCCAATTCATTAGGAATCGGTATCCCCAACTCGAGTTTGTTTGCGTGCCTGCACATGGTGAGCACGTGCTCGCTAATCTGAGCTACCCTCTTCCATCTTGCGTAAAGAACTTCGAAGCTTCATAGCTTTCCATGGCCACGCCGAAGTCTCAAAAATGAGTTTGAGCTCCTTAATGATCTCAAACGGGTCATGGTGCTCAAAACGCTTTTGAAGTCTGATTCTAAACCGCATGTGATGGCACATCAATCGTGGAGTAGTGATGTTTCCGAGTGGCATAAACATTCTTTACGCCATCGGTGGCATCTTCGCAGTGGGTCACCTAGTGGTGCTTTGAGCACATAGGTCAACCGACCAGCCACGAGGATTTATCTTCAGTCCACGGAACCAGTCCGTGAAATTGCTTCCATTGTTCTTAAGCTTTTCTTTCTCTAGGAACGCATTGAAATTGATGGAAACGTTCGCCATAATCTACAACAAATTTGCAAGTAGTTTTAGACTAAGTTTATGATAAATAGTGTTCAAATTTAATTCTTAAATCAACTAGGTGAACTCCCACTCAAAACAACATCCCTCGAGTTGTTTTAGTGATTACACGAACCAAATCCACTACACCAAGTCCGATCATCACGTGAGATGATGTAGCTTCATCGGCGAACAATCTTCATGTTCATCATATCAATCATATGACTCATGCTCTACCTTTCGGTATTCCGTGTTCCGAGACCATGTCTGTACATGCTAGGCTCACAAGATTAACCTTAGTTTCCGCATGTGCAAATCTGGCTTGCACCCGTTGTATGCACACGTAGAGTCTATCACACCCGATCATCACGAGATGTTTCGAAACGACGAGTCTTAGCAACGACACCAACTAAGGACGAACACTTTATTACTTGATATTTAGTGAGAGGGATCATCTTATAATGCTACCGTCACGATCTAAGCAATACAAGATGCATAAAGGATTAACATCACAGGCAATTCATAATTAGTGTGATATGATATAGCCCTTTCTTCTTATGCCTTCGATCTCCATCTCCAAAGCACGGACATGATCTCCATCATTACCAGCATTGCGTCAAGGTCCGTGGCGCCGCTTCATGGTTGTCCATCATCACTAGCAACTATCACAACTACTTGGAACAAAGCTATTACAAGATGAATAGACACGCAGGTCTTAATGTAATTAAAGACAACCATTAGTTCTGCCGCGGTTGCCATATTACAACAAGGATCATTGCATACATCAAATACAATCACAATCACATGTAGGCCATATCACATCACAAAACCCCTGCAAAAACAAGTTAGACGCCTCTAATTTTCTTTGCAAGTTTTACGTGGCTTGGGGCTTTCGACTAAGAACGGATCTTACCTACGAAACTGAACCACAACGTGGATACAAGTGCTATCAAGTGCAAAGTGTAGATTTGATCTATACTATGATGGGAGAGACAGACACCCGCAAAGCCACTTGTGCAAAACGAGTTACACGTCAAGCGTGGAGCAAGTCTCATGTACGATGACATGTAATGTTAGCCCGAGCCGCTTCATCCTACCATACCGCAAGATGCAAAGTACACACATAGCAAAAGACGACACGAGCACCAACACCCACAACCTCATTGTGTTCTACTCGTGCAACAGATCTACGCATAGACAAGGCTCTGATACCACTGATGGGTTCGTAGCATGGAAAACAAAAAAATTCTACCGCAAGAACGAACAAAACCCAGATCTAATCTAGGCAAAAGCCAAGATCTAATCTATTAGACATGAGCAACGAGATAGATCGGTACTAACCCTCGTAGAACCGAAAGCGTTACGAGATTAGATCTCGTGGATGATGTAGTCGATCACTTGCCGATCTCAAGATCGTGTGGACGATCCTTGGGCGCTCCCAGCGTTCCGGCAGACGGCCACACGTGCGGTGAGTCGGCAGACCTTCCTCTCCCTGTTCCAAATGGCAATGGAGGTAGTAGATCTTCTCCACGGAATCCCAAAGAAGACGATGGCGGTGGTGGTGGTGGAGATGAGAATTGCAGGCTTCACCTATGCCTGCGTAAGAAAGGTGGAGGAGAGAGGCGGCTGAGATTGGTTGTTATGAGAGGAGGGGCAAGAGGGGGCGCCCCCTCCCTTCTATTTAAAGGAGGGAGGCGCGCCTGGGGAGGGGGAGTCCTAGTAGGACTCCCCTCCTCCTTGGGTCGGCGGGTTGGGGAGAGGGGAGGAAACCTCCTCCCCCACGAATCCGTGTATTGACCCACTTGGACTCCTTGATCCCTTTCTTGGTTTTCAAGTAAACTCCAAGAAATCCTCTAGAACCTTCCAGAACATTCCGAAACCTTCTAGAATCTCCATACAAACACTCTGGAATATTTCCTAACTTAGAAAATGATCCCCAATATATGAATCTTATTCTCCGGACCATTCCGGATCTCCTCGTGATGTCCCGGATCCATTCCGAGACTCCGAACAACATTCGGTCTCCAACGCAAATTCCATATATACTTAAAACAACTTCGAACCTTAAGTGTGTCACCCTACGGTTCGTGATTATGCAGACATGATGAAGACACCTCTCCGATCAATAACCATCAGCGGGATCTGGAGATCCGTAACGGCTCCCACATACTCAACGATGACTTCGTGATCGATTGAACCATTTTACATATGAAACCAATTCCCTTTGTCACGCGATATTCTACTTATCCGAGGTTTGATCGTCGGTATCTGCATACCTAGTTCTACCTCGTTACTGATAAGTACTCTTTACTCGTTCCATGTTATGTCATCCCTCGTGACCCAGTCACATGCTTGCAAGCTATCTAGATGACATTCCACCGAGAGGGCCCAGAGTATATCTATCCGTCATATGGATGGACAAATCCCAATCTTGGTCTATGCGCTTCAACACATACTTTCAGAATACCCAATGACACCTTTATAACTGCCTAGTTACGAAGCGGCGTTTGATGTCATCAAAGTACCCATCCGGTGATGGTGATTAACATAACCTCATGGTCGAAGGATTGGGTTACTATGTATTTCAGAGCTTACAGCAATACGAACTTAATGACTTGATCTTATGCTACGCCTTACTATGGGTGTGTGTCCATCACATCATTCTCCTAATGATATAACCTTGTTATTAATCACATCCAATGTCCATGATCAGGAAACCATGATCATCAATCAATCAACAAGCTAGTTTCAACAAGAGGCTTACTAGGGACTCTTTTATGTTTACAAAACACACAAGTATTAGTGTTTCCTAATAATACAATTATAGCATGGGATGTAAACATTCATCATAAACACAAAAATATAATAATAACCACTTTTATTATTGCCTCTTGGGCATATCTCCAACACTTTCTCCTCCAATGGCTGGCATGCGTGTGGAAGAAACGCGTGCAAGCATCCCCTCTCGGAGCCAGAGGATCCTGGATCTCTGTCAGGCCAGCGAACGCTCAAGATAGGCAAGCCCCAGGAGCTTCTTCTTGAGCAACCGCTGCAGCCCTCGCTCCTCAGGCGAGAGTTGCCTGGTTTCCATTGCGACATCAAAGCGTAGGATAAGCTCTGTTGCTAAGAGGATCTGCATCTTGACGTTCCCAATAAACTTGGAGCTCCAGCTGGACAACCTCTTAGCCACGGCTCTCAGCTTGATATCGAGCCTTTTGAACGGGTTGGGCTCCCAGGCCTGCGACGTCCACGCCTCAAGGACGACCTCCATGAAGCCATCCACCTTGGGCCAAAAGGACTGGAACTAGAAACGGCGCCCGCGCTGTAAGTCCGGTGCTAGACAGAGCAGCAAGGGACAGTGATCGGATGGTCCTGACGACAGTGCCGACAAGAAGGCATCAGGGTAATGAGCCTCCCAATCCAAAGTCGCAAAGACCCTGTCAAGCCTCTCCATGGTCGGTTGCGCCCGCTCATTGGTCCAGGTGAATCTACGCCCGTTCAGGTAGAGCTCCTTGAGCTCCAGGAGCGCCAGAGTACGCTTGAACCTGCCCATCATGTGGCGGTGGAGGGGCCCCTGGTTCTTGTCCTCCGAGTTGATGATCAGATTGAAATCGCCAGCAACGATTCATGGACCCGCATGGAGGTCCCGAATATCCTGCAGCTCCTGGAGGAAGGCTCTATTATCGTCCTCGCTCTAGGGCCCGTACACTCCCGTAAACCACCAGCTATGGTCCACACCCGTCGAGATGCAGGTCGTGATCGCGTTGTCGGAAAGGTGAGGATGGGAGACCGAGACCAGGCTAGATTGCCAAGCCAGCATGATCCTCCCACGAGTCCCAACGGCCGGCAGAAAGAAAAACTTGTCGAAGGATGCACCAAGGCACTCCCTCACCACACGGTCAGTAATGACTGCCATCTTGGTCTCCTGCAAACAAACCACCGCAGCCCTAGAGGGCGCCAAGACCCGCGAGACAGCAAGGCGACGAGCCGGGGAATTCAAACCACGTGCATTCCAGATGCCAATGCATAAATCAGGATCGTCCATTATTACAAGATAGGTGCCAAAAAGAGACAGACTCGGAGCAGGGAGAACTCTAACTCAGACTAGGCACTCCACAGGTGCATCGTCGCATAGGGGTAAGGCATCTGGCATCCAACCGAACAAACGAAGGACCACATCGATGTGCTGCTGACGAAGGGGTCTCACGAACAGGTCCAGGTAGGCGTCCAACGCCTCGTCACCGATCACCTCGCCCTCCCTGGCAATCCCCAGCCTAGTGATGAGAGTAAGCTGCTGCTGGCGGATCGGTGTACCAGGTGCGAAGCGTCCACGGAGCCGACCGCTCCTCCTCACCAGCCCTGCGTACTTCGACTTGTTCCTGCATCGCTTTGCAACCGGCCTAGACAGGACCGAGTTGATGGGTTTCTTGCAGGCCTCGCGAAACACAGCAACATCCTGCACTCTACCAAGGCTCTTCCCAGGAACCACGACCTTGGGCCCATGCTGCTGATCTGGGGCGGTGTCCATCGGAGACAGCTCCACAGAGAACACGTCTAGCAAGTCCAGGACCGACCTGGGCGACCCCACCTGGTCAGATGTTGTTGACCAGCAGGCCCCACCTGAGCATCCCTTTGGCGAAGACAGCAACCCAGGCGATGGTAGCTGGCAGGCTCCACTCGCGCGCGGCGATTCAAAATCGGCCGTGCCCCCACACTGGTCAAAAGCAGACCCTTCCTGTGACGTAACCGCAACCGATAAGGGGGAGGTCCCCAGCCGTGGCCCCACCACCAGCGTTGCGTGCATCCTCCCTCTGGGCACGCGCGGAAGGCGCGGCTGACCCCGCTGCATGCAGCCCTAGCCCCACCTGCATAGCCGCAATGGACAAATCGGCAGGGGTTGACCGGTCAACTGGTCAAGATCAGGTGATAGTTCCCCAGCCACTTTCCTCGACAGACTCGCCAGGTGGGTCCCGGCGCCTCCGTCCACTTTCTCGTCGTCTTCCTGGTCCTCGTCATCCACCTTAGGCCAAGGATCGACCTCCAGCGGCGAGATGATGGCGACGCGGTGGCTCCCGCTCCAACCACCGCCGGAGGACCGTCGCCGCTGCGCCGCCATATTAGGGCCACCCCGCCGCTCGCCATGAGCACCATCCCTGGACCCTGGTCCACGGCCACGCCCTCCACGGCCGGTCCGATCACCACGACCGTCACCATCGCCGGTCCCGTCCATGCCGCCATCATCACCCCTGTCCCCAGGGGCCGGGCCGCCGTCGCCAGCTGTCATGTCCTCAGCCCGAACCAAACAGCATGACCACATACCGGAGCATCAGCTTCTCCAGCGGGACGAGGGCGTCGCCGGGAAGCACGTGCCCCTCGTCCTCCTCCATCAGGTCATCAGGCTCCTCGATCAGCAGGGCCTTCTCGTGGGGAAGGTGGCTGGTATCGTCTAGCCAAGCGACCACCTGAAAACGGCCAAGGTCCTCGCGGCTCGCCGTCGCAGCACACCCACGCAGCGGAGCCGAGCAACGCCACCACCGTCGAACGGTTCCACGCGTGTGCCGGGATGCTGGTGAGCTCGATATGCGCCCGGTACCGCAGCGGGCGCCGCACCGCCTGCAGCTGCCTGTTCCACGGCGAGAAGCGAACCGAGAAGCCACGCCCGTCGACCACACCAGCGGCCATCACGTCATCGCGCACCCGCCGGCCATCGCATCAGCAGAAATCGGTAGCCAAGACCGGCAGGAGAAATTGTCCCACGACGCTGCACCGCGGCCGCCACCGCCCGCCTCGACCAGGGAGACGTTGGCCCTCTACCTGGAGACGAACGCGACAAGGGCCCAACGCAGTGCATCCTCCGCCGCCGGAACCTCCGCGGACCGCGGTATGATCACCGATTCCATCGTGGCGGGCTCCTCACACCGGGAAGACGAAGGGAGGTCCCGGGAAGGGGGGCTCCCACCGCGGCCAACACCGCCGCCATGGCGGTTGGAGGATGTGCTCCTACCGCGGCCCCGCCAGTCCACGCCACGTCGGACACTACGGCCGCCACGGTCGTCAGGACCCCCACGCGCCCCGCGCTCATCGCGGTCGCCAAGCTCTCGGGGTTCCCACGCGTCACGCCGGCCGCCACGCGTGCCATGCTCGGCCGTGTCATGCCTGGCCTCCAAGCTGCGCTCGCCACGGGCCCTGGCGGGAGCTCCCTCGCGCCCCTCTTGCCCCTCCCAACGGGAGCCAACGGAGCTAGGTTGGGGAAGGGGGGAAGGATGGCACATGCCCAGGCACCGCCGCGTCGGGACCCGGTCGGCACCGTCCACGGGTGGGGGAGGCACGGGCGGCGTCCCCGGCATCGACGGCGAGGGCGCCGGTTGGATGTGGCTGCCCAGCCGGTCGTGGATGCCTCCACGGCGCTCGTTCACCCCACGCCCCTGTCCACGCACCTGCTGTTGCTGCTCGGACCCCAGCGGCGCCGCACGCCTCTGCTGCGGATGCACATTAGCTCCATGCAGGAGAGGCCACTGCTGACCGCCACGCCGCTCCGGGCACACCCTGGCATGGTGCCCCTCCTTCCTGCACCGAAGGCACACCGTCTCAAAAGTGCAATCTTTCGAGATGTGGCAGCTCCGCAAGCAGTTGAAACAGCAGCCGGCGGCAGGTCCTCACGGATGGCGAGCGCCGGGAGCTCCGCACCGCCACCACGCCACCTCTTCCGCCCGCCCGCACGCTGCCACTGGCCCAGGCCAGCCTGAAGAGCAGCGCCACGCCCCACATCTGCTGCAGGGGCCGCCCGACGCGGAGCAGCTCGAGGAACCACGGCGGGAGAGGGAGGCCGCGCCGGGTACGAAGACTTCGCCGGGCGAAGAACCTCACAGTACGAACGCAGGGAGAGGTCAGCCTCAGGGAGAGGTCAGCCTCCTCGTCGTCAGAGTAGTCAGCCCAACGACGCGCCTAGGAGGAGGTAGGGGTGGAGAGCGAGGGGGTGGGGGAAGGGATCTGGCCGGAGGCCATGGCGACCTGGGTGTCCGCCGGCGCCGGAGTGGCCGCCGGCGTGGGGCTCTAGACGCCGCCTTCGGGGTGACGGGCGGCGGCAGGAGGCGCGCTCTCCCTCATCTCCTCACCATCCGCGTAAACTTGCTATTGAGCTTATTGAGCAGTAATGTGCCTGTCCCGTTTCAGAAGCAGTAATGTGCCTGTCCCGTTTCAGGGACGCCACTTCAGCATTTCCATTGTGTCCAAAAATTTCAAAACTGAGACACACTGATAAAAACAGTGTCACATATCCCCAGTCAGTCGCAACACTTTCGCTCCTGGTTTAGACCTCCGTGGGTTCTTCTTTCTTTCGCAAGACAAATAAGGTAGCCTTGGATTCCAGCCACGCCCGATTTACAATTTTGTGCAGATCACTTCCTTCTTTTTGGAATAAAAAATAAGCTACCCTGCGCCGGGCTCCTTTATTCTGTGCCATCTGGACATAAGAGAAACCCGACTAATTAAGCATCTGCATTCAGAAGGAACCAAATGCCCATCCAAATGTTTGGAGTTCCATGTTTTCATGGATTTTTCGCGACCAATGAAGATCACAGGGTTGCAGGTGACCTTATTTGTTCAGTGTAGTTGGATGTCAGTGTTGAAGGAGGTACTCAAGCCAGTGTGACCTTCTTGCCTTTCGATTCTCTAGCCTGCATAACATTGTTTCAGTCACCGTCCAAGAAATACCACGCTAAAAAGGCAACTATTGCAGGTGAAGGTGAATCGGATGGGGACATTAGAATGTTCAATTGGGATATATGCAGCTTGTATGCTGTGAAATTGAGTACAAATTAGCACCTTCGTGGAAATCGACTTCCTGGACGACACGAATTCGCCAAACTCCTTATCATACCCCCTCTTATCATCGGCTGGTGTAGAAGGTCTAGCCTTCCTAGCGACAGACATGAGAAGTTCTTTGCTGATACATGGTTCTCCTTCCGGGACACCGTTCTCTTTGCTGTCCAGAACTTCATGAATCGCTGCCAACCCAGCATCTGTTAGAATTGCTGCGAGATCGGCACCAGTAAACCCTTCAGTCAACGAAGCAACGTCTTCCAGACTGGCATCACTTGCCAGTGAAACCTGAGATCAACAGGAGATATTAGGCTAAAATTATAAAGAATGTGGATGCAAAGAAAACAAATTGTCATGAATTCACATATATTTCTGATCATATAAGTGAATGTAATATTCTCTCCTTAATTTTTTCATAAAACAAGAGAAACTAGAGAACTGAGGAAGTACTGGAAGAGAATTTTCTTTTGGGTGTACAACAATGTGTACATAGAGAAAGGTGTCATCTCTTCTAGTCTACTGAGAAAGTCTTTTTATCCAGGAACAAAAACAAACTCATGCATAGTACACCTAAAAAACTAGAGAGAAAACTACTCGTTTGCAGATGTTCATAACTGGTGATGTAAGAAATATGATACAAAATCTCACCGTATTAAATCATAAAAAAGAGCAACATTACAGAACGAAGAACAGAATTAACAACACAATTTAAAGAAATATCACCGTTCGAGAGTGCACTTTCAGAATTTCTAAACGCTCGTCCCATCGAGGAAAATCACAAAAGACAAGACGATCGAATCTTCCAGGCCGCAAGAGTGCAGCATCAATTAATTGTGGTTTGCTGCACACAAGAAAACAGCGACCCCGTCAAAAAATGGAATGTAATGAAGTATGCATATGAGTAAAACAATCCTCACTGGTAAAAAATCTATCATCCTAGCATTTCCTCCTATGCCGGCTGAAATTATGAAGATTCAAAAGAGCCCATACAAAGAAAGATAGGAGAGGATAGATCTGACAGTAAAATATAAAAGCAAAATAAGAAAGAGAATACAATATTCTTTTGCTTTGAGAACTAACCTGGTAGCAGCAAATACAAATACTCCAGTCAAAGTCTCCACACCATCTAGTTCAGTTAAGAACTGCATACATACAATTAAAACGACACAAATCATGACAAAAAGCAATTAGATAATGTTCTGCCTTTCTAGTACCTAAAGATCCACCTACGGAAGTTGAGTAGCAGCAAAGGCAAATTACTCACCTGATTAACAACACGATCAGAAACTCCTGCACTATGCGTTCCTCGTTGGGGTGCAATGGAGTCAAATTCATCGAAGAACAGTAGGCAAGGTGCTGCTGCAGCTGCCTTTGCAAAAAAGTCACGAACCTGGTATCGGCTGATTAATATCAGAGCATGGTGAAGGCAGTGATCTTTTGCAACTCAAATGAATAACTACATTTAGCAGTAAGACAGGTTTGAACAATACAAGATGCAGTGAAATATCGTGCTTGCGCAGCACTTTCTGCTAATACAAAAAAGATGTGCTTTTAGAAGCATATTATAGAAGAAAAGACAAAATGAAATATCTCGAGTATCCTTTAAATATCTGTGCATGAAACTAGAAAAGGCAGAGAGAAGAAATCACATATCACACTGATAAGAATAGAGAAGTTCCTTACAGATTGCTCAGAAGAACCGATGTATTTGTTCAGCAGCTCTGGACCCTTGACTGAAATGAACCGCAGAGAACAAGCTGCAGCTGCAGCCCTCACAATATGTGTTTTACCACATCCAGGTGGCCCGTAAAGGAGGATGTTTGATCGCAACCGCACAGGTGCCTTAGTGAAGACATTTGGGTACTTTGATGGCAATTCAAGAGTCTATAAGGGGGGAAATATATTAGCAGGACCCTCTTACACAGGTAAAACAATGAAGGTGTGTAGAAAATAGTTTTCTTATCCACGAAAACTTAACTTAGCAATTAATGTCATTGTTCATTAAACATTGACCTAATCTAAACTATCTTACATGAAAAATGTGGAGAGAATTCCTTATTTGACACTAGTTAAAAATCCGATTCCTTATTTGACACCGGAAAAAAAAATTCTTCCCTATTTGACACTATGTCAAATTTTCTTTCCTTATACGACACTCTAGTTCATTTTGAGCAGTAACAATGTTAAGTATGGTCTTGAAAAGACACATTTACCCTTGGTGCACTGTGTGACCAAAACTGAACATGTGTGTGCCGTGATGACATGTATATAGCCGTGTGCTCGTATGACATTAGATAATAAAGGTAGCTAGCTGGGCGGCCGGCAATAGCATCGAGATTTGGCTGCCACGATACTGCTTGCTACAATGCATGTGATGGATCAGGTTGGCTTCTCGCCTAGTAGCCTAGTTAAACTACGACACGTTGGCTTCTCCCTTCAAAACTACCTAGCGCTGAGTCTTCACTAAATAAATTGGCTCCTAATAGTATTGTTTAGTTATTAGTCGTTTCGGTCTCCAATTGCACGGCAAATTTTCTAAAACACACGTATATAGACACCTTCTAGTACTCTCTCCGGTTCATATTAATGTTCTCAACTTTGATACAAATGCATCTAGTCTAAATATTTAACTAGATACATCCAAATCTAGATAAAGTTGAGAACAATAATATGAATATGGATCGGGGGAGTATATAGTTTCACTCATATTACTCCGAACATAAACACCAAAATATGCATGCTTTTGCCATGGTGCATTGTGTGACCAAAATTGAACACATGTGTGTCGTGGAATTTGTCCCAAGTAATGTAACGGTATTTTTTTAATGTTGTTAATTGGTCAATTGGTGTACGATGCATTAAGAGTTAACCAAAGATCTGCAAGTGAAAAAACATATGACGGCAGAATGACGAGCGCACAATGAAATAATTTGAAGAAGTCAAGAAATGTTCACCTCTTTGATTATAGTTACTGCTTCATTAAGCCCTCCAACATCTTCCCAACCACCATCATTGCCATCAGGAGCATATTTCCTAAGATCACGCATGGCAACAGGAAGGAAGTCATGCAGTGCTGTCAAGAAGTCTTCCATCACCAGTGTTGGGTTCGCAGAGTTTAAATAGGCATAAGGAAGAACAAAGCGAGATGCAGCAGCATGCACAGCCCTATCAACCAAAATTCCCTGCAATGCAATGGTATATGGATAAGACACAGATCGGTCACACAGCACATACATCAAACTTTATCTGGTAGACCTACTCATAGAAAATAAAATTTATATGCCCCAAAATTGTAGCAATAATAAGAACAATAATAATGGTGCCCTATGCCAAACATGTTACATGATTGAGCCACAAGTATAGTCCGGTTATAAAAGAAATTACAAGTTCTATTTTGGGATATGAGAGGAGTTGCATAAAAGGAAACATTACCAAGTCATATGCATCATAGCCATCACATTTTGACGCTATCTCTGAGATAACTTCCTCAGAACACT
Organism: Avena insularis; assembly: GCA_023614405.1. NCBI lineage: Eukaryota > Viridiplantae > Streptophyta > Magnoliopsida > Poales > Poaceae > Avena > Avena insularis. The sequence continues at coordinate 549,924,524 of CM042690.1, forward strand.
GTAACTCATGCTCCTCAACTTGATGTCTCAGTAGTGCTTCACGCTCAGGGATGGCAAGAGCACGGAGTTCAACGTGGAAATCAAATCTCCCTGTGGAATTTCTTATTAGTTCATAAGCTGTTGATGCAACTCCAGACTTGATGAAAGATGAGAAGAAAATAACCAGATGAAGTCAGCTCTTGAGGAAGACTCTGAAGTGATTGAACTGAAGCCATCAGTGCAACAGGTCCATATCCACATGCATTACGACTCTTATCCTAGAGAGGATACAGGGTCATGCTAAGCAAGTAGGACACACAAGTGCTATTGCAAATCAAGATCAGCATACAGCCATACACATATTGAGATTACAGTTATCCAAGTTTGGTTTTATATATCATAACAATGTAAATAAGAGAAAAGATGATAACACCTGCTTACCTTATACTCATCCAGAATGTCAGTCAAGTATCTTACTAGAGAATCAGAAGAACTGGACGATTGAGATACTTGAGGATCTGAAGAGACTGAAATTACATTGTCTAGATCATCAAATATGATAATAGAAGGTGAATGAAGCAACGCTTCAGAAATGCTGTCTTCAATTGTTTGCCTTGTCTCCTTAGCCTTGCCAATTGCAAGTTTCGAACAATCCATATATATTCTGCTCTTAACAACAAAATCCACCTTTTATTGATATATTTTAAGGTACAATGGTCATTATTTAGAAACAAGAAAGAACTCAGTTTCTCGTAAAGGGTGTATTACACGTGTGCCAGTATCTCTTTATGGTCTTCAAAGTATTTTGCAGCAGCCCGTGTTAAAGCAGTTTTACCAGAACCCTGAAAACGGAAAATATAGTTACAGAAATTTGTAAAGATTTTTTTAATCCTGAAGCTCAATTAAGTTCAAATTAATATAAACAGACACAAAAAGTATGTCAATATAGATGTCAAGTTTCAGAACAGAAACATGGTTATTACTTACTCGAGGCCCATGGACAAGAACATGTCCAGGAAAGGGGAACTTTAGCCTGTTAAATAACCTCAGAGCACTGGAAGACAAGAGCACGGATAGTCCTTCAAAAAGGAAAGCATGGAAACCATAAAGTGAACAACAAGGATGTTAATACTGCAACGTATCTAGAAGCCAAAGAAGGAACTAATTGCACATTTAGTGGAGAAAGAAAATACTTTTTGTCACATCTGTCATTGCATTATCCATCCAGCCTAATGAAGATCGAGTCAACTTAAAAGCATCATTGAAGCCATTTTCCAGTACAGAATCAATTGATATAGCTTCACCAAGCTCCAACCTCCCAAAGTTCAGTTCCAAGTTTTCTGGATCATCAGTTGGAGCATTCCAGGTAATCTCAATATTGCCTTGTGAATTGTTGTATCCAGAGTTTTCAAAAGAAATTGTTAACAAGTAGATAAAATCACCTCCTCTGCTTTGTTTGCCATCTACCACTTCAAAATGGATCAAAACTTTGGCTGGTAAAACTACTGAACTTATCTCAGAACATTCAGCATGGAAGCGCATTTCTTTAAGTTGCCCAATAAGCCATTGTTTAATAAGTACCTTCTGTTCTGACATGGATTCAGAAATACTATTAACATCTGCACTCAGAAGATGTCCATTGTCAGGAGCTTTCTGAAAAGAATTGCCATTTTCCAAAGGACTACTGGTGTTCCTCCAAGTGTCATTTTCATTACTGCCTAAATCGCCATCATCATGCACATACTTTCCATGCATATTGAAATGTAAAGGACACATTTTCATTACAGGCTCATCTTTCTTGACATTAGAAGTGTATTTCTTCACATAGACCCCTGAGAAATACACAAACAACATATCAGATAATTGTGAAGTAAGTGACAGAGGAGGTGCAACAATTAAAATGGCAAAATGGCTATTGAGAAATGCTTCAATTTTCAATCAGCGATCATCGAACAAATCTGGCTATTTTATAGGGAAGAAAGACCTCATCTGCGAACTCACATGAATGTGTGTCTGCACTTATGAAGTGACGAATAGAGTGGGGAAGCATAACATGCCCTTCAGCAACAGAGTCTGAGAATAAGATATACACAACTACTTCTGGTGTCCTTTTAGGTACTGAAACACCCTTCTTTTGTGCAGCTTCTTTGGCTTTTTCAGTAAGTCCCTTAGGTGGTGATTTAGATGATAGAGTGACCAATTGGAGATTGCCAAATGAAGTCCTTGCAGCTGTATCTGGATGTATCAACACAGCAAAGCTCAGAACCACTCCCAGTTCAATACCCTTAGATTTGAATTTATGTGCATACTTTCTATCTGCTGCTTGAACACGCAAGAGTGCCTTTGTTTTTCCCTGTTCCTTCAGTGAACTTTCCTTTTGCACATCCTGGTATTTCTCTTTACGTTTTTTGGGTGCCACAGCAACTTCAGTTCCCGGTACAAGTTGAACTAGAAAAGGGTACAATATATAATTAAAAATAAGAAGGAAATGTGTAACATGAGTCATAAGTTCATATGCACTTCATGTCTAGAATGCTTACTACAATATATGATAGCAGTACTCAACAATACAGTACAGTGCAACAAAGAAACTTCAAACATATGATGCCCTAGAGGTTAGAACTATATTTAGGATTTCTTGAGAAGATAGCACATTGGCTACAGTCAAATGAAGTACTATCATACTAGAAAAGTTACAGACCAGTGTCAGTAGAAAATAAATAACTGCAATAATGTAGTTAGATATAGAGGCTAAAATAAAACATAATGAGAGTGTTCAAGAATTTATTTTTTTGAGTATGAGTGTTCAAGAATTATACATAGGTGAAACATTCAAAAACTATACCATACTTATGCTGATATCATGATTTTGAACAAGCATAATTTTTTTTATAAGAGATGAGATACTAATTGAAATATTTTGGTATGCCACCAATGTATACGTAATCTTGATAATGTAGTTTGCAGAACATTTAAAAAGCATCAATATACTGCTTTAGGCTTTTGTGCAATTTAAGTTTTGGTAGACATAAAACTCGACCTATGTGTGGGTGGGTGGGACAGCTCCCACGGTTTTTTAGAAGGGGAAAAACCCCAGAGCGCCGCGCGTGGCCGCTTCAACCTCACCTGGGGAGCGGACGTTGCATGTGCCAGCGAGGGGAATTTTTATGCAAGACCCAGGTCTTGAAGCCAGGTTTGCTGCTCCACCCTTCCCCCCTCCCCAGAGGTGCAACCACCACGCTATTGACGTGTTCGTTAAGTTTTAGGAGAACATAGAAGTAATTATCACTAGTAAGATCTGTTAACCTATATGGACCGTCTCTTGGTTCCAGGCAACATCAAAACCATGCTTAGGACAAGTACAAAAGATAGTGACATACTTAATTTGCTTTCTTCACGAATACGCTTAATTTGGTACATAACAACTCATCAAAAACAAAATCCTTTTGACTTTTTAAGAAGTGATTTCATTTTTATTCCATTTTTGGTAAGACGCACATCTAAAAGGCCACTTTCTACAATAAGTATAGTGCACTCAACTGAGTAATTACAACCTGTGAACACACTGATATGTAAATAAACACGCTGGTATGTAAATGGGCATCCAAAGGAGGATAGATCCAAACACACATTGTGCAAGTTAACGAAGCGAAAGAAAGCATACCAACTGACTTCTTGGGGCTAGATGAAACCACAACAAACTTTACAATATTATGGCCATCCAACCACAGCGGGAATTTCATGCCCTCGTAAACAATGCCGACCTAGTTTCAAGAACAAAATTGAAATTTTAGGCATTAGAACTGAAAATGGATTTGTAAATAAGAACTATAGAAAGTAGTGAAGCGCGTCTGCGCAGATGGTTTAATTCATTGTAAGGCATGAATTAACAGTTGGAGCAGCATGCGATTAACAAAGATAATTTTCCGATATAACTCAAAACTCCACAAGGAATCACTAGCAGATGAAATCAGCGAGCACGGCAAATAAACTAACAAGTACATAAAACATAGAATACCTGCTGCAAGATGGTTTCTTCAGCCAAATCGGCACGGCTCTCGAGTATCTCCCAATCATCCTCGCCAAAGGGCTCGATGCTGACCGAGTCAGCTCTGGTCAGAGAGCGAGATACGCTGAGCTGAGCGACCGTTCCATCAGGCAATGAAATGCACTCTGCCAGCTCCTGTGCGACCTGCAAGGCTCCACCATTTGATGTCTATATAATGCAAATATGTGGAGCGTGCTTTTGTCTATATAATGCAGAGGCGTGTTTAAGGTTACCCAATCGAGGGCAAATCGGATCGTGTTTAAGGCGTGATCACTACAGTTCTGCACGCGGAGTCGCCAATTTACAAACTAGCAGTGCTGGATTGGATTGAAAACAAAAATCGATGGAATTTTTTTGATTCCCAAGCATGCATCAGTTGAGTGAAGGATCCCGTGAATTCCGACTCCTAGCGGCTCTAACTCCTCGCTGTAAATAATACACATCAGGGGAGGGAGGGACGGGCTCGGCGCTCACCTCGATGGCGCGGGACCGGGACGCGGCGCCGGACCAGGCAAGGGACCACCGCGCGCCGGCGGCCGCCCTGAGGTCGAGCGCGAGGACGGGCGGGAGGTCACCGGAGGCGGAGGTGCGGGAGAGGGCCTCTATGAGGTGGAGCGGGAGCGCGACGAAGCAGCTCCGGGCGCCGCCCACGACGCGCACCTCCACCTCCATCCCGCCACCGCTCCCCATAGCTCTCGCTTTGCCCTTCTCTTGGGAGTTGGACTGATAATATGGGGTTTGCTTCTGTTCGGATGGTCAAATAAGTCAACTGGTTGTTGAATTGTTTTTTCCGTGGAGCTGCCTTTTATAGAGTACGGAAATTTTCTAAAAGCCCCAGGGGTTGAGATGCGAGGGACCCGTCGCACGATCCGTGCATCTAATTTGGATGGCCATTGCGTCGGCCCCGACACGGATGGGTCGAGGACGTGTCCCCATGGCGCTACTAGCTCACACTGCCAAATGACAATTTGAAGCAAGTCACAGCAACTGTGGCACCGATTCAGAGGCAGCGATTTAAAGACGCGGTAGCCTGACCGGTGACACCGATTCAGACGCAAACACGACAGCCTTCGTCATCAATGCCGACGAGGTGCGTCAGCCTGTGACTGACGGGACGCCGCCTGAGTTCCCGCGTCGACATTGATGGCGAAGACACGAGAACCTACGCGCGCTCTACTTAAGCAGGCCCCCGCCCTGTCGGTGCCGCACTCCCATCGCCATCGCCATCTCCCAGCACCTACCGCAGACGCAGCCACTCCCGCTCACCGGCAGCGATGAAGAAGCCATCCTGATTCAAGAAGAGCAAGAATGACCATGAGGCGGGCGGGTCTGGCTCGGGCGGCCGCCGTAGGTCCGGCTCGAGCGGCATGTCGGCATTCCTCCGGGGGTCGTGCCGCCTCCGCCCCACTTGAGGACTTCGTCGGCCTCCCCGCCGTGCGCCAGGAGGAGGAGGCGCCCAACCGCGATCGCCGCTACTTCCGCCTGGCGGAATGCGAGTGGCGATGGAGGCAAGGTACGCCGCCACGATGTCTCTCCCAACGGTAGCACCTCAACCGGAGGCGGGTGCTGCCGCCATGTTGAAGGATGGCGGTACTGGAGGAGGAGATGGCCCGCCGCATCTGCAAGCTCCCGCCGGCCTTCTGGTACGACCGCGCCTACCAGAACAAGCAGTTCTGGAAAGAGTTCCTGGAATGGGAACACACGGCGCGACGAGTTCGATCCGTGGGGGTCCCGCGACCTTCCTGCCTCCGAGTCCGATGACGACGGCGCCGTCAACCACTCCGATGCCGACCTCGGCGATGACGACTTCGACATCGTCGTCAAAGAGGAGGAGGAGTCACGCACCTGCCCCCGGAGTATGACGAGGATGCCTTCCTCGAGTAGGCCAGCACGGCCAGCGTGAGGGAGGAGGACCGGATGTGGGACGGCTGCTAGGAGGCCGTCCAACTCATCGCTCTCATGGCGCAGGTGAACACGGGGCAGCCACTGCCACCACCCCCACCGCAGCCGCTACGGGGGTGGGCTGCTCCGCCCGTGCCGGGGTGGGCTGCTCCACCGGCGCCTGGATGGTATACTCCACCCGTGACGGCTGAGACAGATGCATGGCTGGCGTGGCCAGGCCAGGTGATTGACCATAAAGGGAATATGCCTGAGAGGCAATAATAAAGTGGTTATTATCTTATTCCATGTTTATGATAAATATTTATTTTGCATGCTATAATTGTATTAATTGGAAACATTAATACATGTGTGTTTAATAAATAAATAAAGAGTTTCTAGTTATGCATCTCATATAAACTAGCTCGTTGATTAACAAGATGATCAATGTTTCCTGATCATGGACACTGGATGTTGTTAATAACGAGATCACATCATTGGTGGAATGATGTGATGAACATTCATCCAAAGTATAGCAATACGATCAAAGTCATTATGTTTAAATTGCTATAACATCATACGAAGTAATTCTAGTCCTTAGACCATGAGATCATGTTAATCACTATCACTGAAAGAGTAACTTGATAACATCAAACGTCACACCGTAACAGGGTAACAATAAAGGTGGGTTCAGATACTCTGAAGGTGTTATGTAGAGGCTCATGGATCAAGAGTGAGATTTGTCCATCCCGATGACAGATAGATATACTCTAGGCCCTCTTGGTGATATCACATTGACATAGCTTGCAAGCAAGTGATGTGATCACTAGAATGTTATATCACGGGAACAAGAAATGAGTGCATGTCGGTAACGAGATCAAACTAGGTATGGAGATACCGATGATCGAATCTCGAACATGTAATATATCGCGAGACAAAGTGAAAGGTCCAACTTTGGTCAAGTATAGGGGGTGAATAGAAGACTACCAATTTTTATTCTTTTCTTACAATTTTAGGCTTTGCACAAAATAAAGTTCACTAGACATGCAACTAGATGAAAAACCTATATGGCAAACGATACAACAAGTAAACAAGACGGTAACTGCAAGAAGTAAAGGAGAGGAACGTATAAACCAGCAAGGGGACACGGAGATGTAATTCCCATAGTTCACTTCCAAGGAAGCTACGTCTATGTTGGAGAGGTGTCGGGGCCACACAAGATCACCCGAGCGCCACAAAGGCCTCATCTTCTTCTCTGGTGAGCACCACCACAAAGGCAGCCTCACAATCCACTAACCAGTGACCTTGAAGGAGCCAACCGAAACCTTAACGACAAAGTTGAGGGGAGACTCCACAACTCAATTGGAGGCCCTCAACGACACCACGAAGCTTCAAAACAATTGCCCCATCTCCGAGGTTGCCCTATACCGTCTAGGGTTCCAAGAACCCAAGAGTAACAAGATCCACTAAGGATGGGTGGGGGAAATCACGATTCCTTTGGTGGAAGTGTAGATATAGGTCACCTCCCCCAATCCTCAAAAGATCAAGAGGTTTGAGTGGGTAGGGAGAGAGATCTAGGCAGATGAAGCTCTTGTATTAATGGAGGAGAGAGAAAACGAAAAGATGGAATGAGAGGAGGAAGGAGGGTGCCTTAAATAGGCCCCTTCAAACGAGCAGTTTTCTGCCCCTCGCGACACCACCGGTACTACCGGTGGTGGGTCGGTACTACCGGTGAGCAGGGCCCCAGCGGTCCGGAGACGCTCTGATACATTGCAAATGTATCTATAATTTTTTATGTTACATGCTTGGTTTTATCCACTTTCGTGTGTTTTGTCCACACTTTGGAGTACTTTTCATATGATTTCTTGGACTAACTGATGGCTCGTGGTTGATGTAGAGCTCGTTGGGAACCCCAAGAGGAAGGTATAATGAGCACAGCAGCAAGTTTCCCTCAGTTATGAAACCAAGGTTTAATCGAACCAGTAGGAGCAAGGAAACACCCCAAAGGTGTTACTAGCTTTTAAGTATGCACTACGGTGCTAGTAGCAACGTGGAGACCTGCACAACACAACCACAGAACTTTGTCCCCAACTTGCGATGAGGTTGTCAATCTCACCGTGTTTTGCGGAAAACAAAGGATTAAACGTATCGAATGGAAAGAAGTAAAAGTTTGCAGAAAGTAAACACAAAGCAGTAAAAGATTGTAGATTGTATGTAAAAGACAAGGACGGGGATCCATAGTTCACTAGAGGTGACTCTCCTTAAGATAGATAACATGTTGGGTGAACAAATTACAGTGGGGCAATTGATAAACACCGAGAAAGCAATACATGCATATACTAATCATCTTGACTCCTTTGAGACTTGATTGGGCATTACAACATAATACATAGACCGCCATCCAACTGCATCTATGACTAATAATCCACCTTCAGGTTATCATCCGAGCCCCCTCCAGTATTAAGTTGCAAGCAATAGATTATTGCTTTACGAACTGCATGTAAAGTAAACAAGATGATTGTTCTATGAACAAAGGATTGTTGTTTTCTCCCTAGTAGCAACAACACATCTAGTACCTTAGAGATTTCTGTCACTTCCCTAGATTACCAGAGGCATGAAGCCACTATCGAGCATAAATACTAACTCTTGGAGTTGCTAGCATCTACTTGGCCAAGATAGCTACTAACAATGGAAAGCATGCAAGATCACAAATAACAAAGACATGATAGAATCAATAATCAATCTGAAATAGCATCTCAATATCCATCGGATCCCCGCAAACAGAACATGTATGATTACAAATAGATGATCTTGATCATGAACGGAGCTCACAAGATCTAAACATGAAAGCACAAAGGAGGAGAACTAGCCATCTAGCTACTACATGGATCCGTAGTCCAAGGATGAACTACTCACGCATCACACCGGAGGCTTGCATGGTGATGAAGAAGGCCTCCAGGGTGAATTCCCCTCTCTGGCAGGGTGCCAAGAAGAGCTTCAGATCCCTCCCGATCTAGGGATGGAGATGACGGCGGCTACAGACTCTTTCGTGGATTTTTTTGATCGCGTACTTAGGGTTTTCGTCCCGAGGGCAATATATAGGCGGAAGGAGAGGCCGAGGGGGTGCCTGGAGCCACCACACCACCCCCTGGCGCGGGCCTAGCCTGGCCGCGCGGCCAGGTGGTGTGGCCGGCCCCTGGCCCTTCTCCGTCTCGTATTCTGACACTTGATCCCTTCTAGAAAAATAGGCACTTTGGCTTTTGTCCCGTCCAATTCCGAGAATATTCATTTTTTGACTTTCCTGGAACCAAAAACAGCAGAAAATAGGCAGCTGGCACTGTGGCTCTTGTTAATAGGTTAGTCCAAGAAATCATATGAAAAGTACTCCAAAGTTGGAACAAAACACAAGAAAGTGGATAAAACCAAGCATGGAACATCAAAAATTATAGATACATTTGCAATGTATCAACATCCCCAAGCTTAACTCCTGCTCATCCTCGAGTAGGTAAGTGATAAAAAGAAAGAATAATTTTTGAGGTGACATGCACCATCAAAGACTTGATCAAAGTATTTGCAAAACATTCAAAGCTAGGATCATAGTACTTCAATCATAACATGAAAGACAAGGTTCTAGCAATAAGCAAAGAAACTATGATGCAACATGAAAAGGCACAAACAAAAGATTCATGAATAACAATGCTTTGCAAGACGTTTGTTTGTTTCACATAAAGAAAACATAGCAAAATAGTATTCAGCTTGTCCCTCAATAGAGTAGCAAATATAATTGCATAGGACACCTTCAAAGTTCATAAGAGTGACTAGATACAATAGTTTAAAACAAGCAATATCAAGTTATGCATCAATCAACTAGTCTTAGGACAATGCACATAGAACTAAGAATGGCCACTATGCTCTCAAAGTAGGTGCATAAAGATAGAGGGTGGAGACTCAATATAATGGTGGAAGAAAGGCCTTTTATAAAAGGAAGTAGGGAATTCAAGTCTCATAAAGAGCTTCCAAAAATTATGGTACTTGTAGCTTTCAGCTCTCATTGCCCCTATCATAAGCATCTTGAAGGTGATTAAGGTTAAAGTGACACAACTAAGAGGATATGCTTGACAAGTTATAAACCGAAATCTCATGCCCCTTACTTACGAAGACCGATCCTCATGCTACTCAACTTCAGTCACAAGTAAGCTCTTGTCATTGTAAGCATATGTGTATCATTAAGAACCGCCAACGGGGTACCCCTTGCACATGATACGGGAGCTTTCCCATAATCAAAATGACAAGGCAAGCAGACAATGAGCATCTCAACGATCTTTTTATTTGCTATTTGCATAGGTTTTTATTGAGGATGCTTCATAGAGTGCTCATTATGGTGATGCTGCAAGTTTCTACCATGATTAGGCATGGCTTAGGCTAGCGGCCCAGGCGTTTCTCTAACACACATACAAACTCCATGATCTTACAAGTTCCACTTTTATTTCACACCGCCGGGATCCGTAAGCAAAAGGACATGATATCAACGGGGTACAAAGTACAAGTGCAATGTTGAAAGCGTTCCCCATGGTACATGGTTCTGCTAATTTCAACTTATAAAGCGCAAGCATATACGCAACAAAGAAGGACCCAATGGTTCAAGTTTATTAGAGGCAAAAAAGTAAAGTGTGCCATCAAGTTCGTGAGATCTTTAATCACTAGTTTTCTCATAACAAGTGGAAGGTAAACAAAAGCATGAATATACTTGGAATAACATTAGCTAGTAGGTAGGTATGGTGGACTCTTTGGAATAACTTGGTTTAGGGAATTGGATGCATGAGTGGAACTCATACTTTGTTGTGGAGGCTAGCAAAAGACTGGGAGCGACAAACTAAGAGAGCAATAATGGCCATAATCATGCAGAGCGACAAAACATCATTGATCAAAGCATAAAGTGATACTACAAGTTGAAAACTAAAGGATCATAAAGGCTATGGTGACTTGAGATAGTCATAACATGGTGTGAGCATGTGCCAAGTCAACCCAAATAAAGCATCAAAGGAGAATACCACTATACTATGCTTTAATATGCTAAAACAACGCATGATTCATCCAAGGCACATTAAGCAATCTCAATTGTTTATAACAAGTCATGCTACAGCAAAGAATACTAAGCATAAAGCCAAAACAATATCAAGCATAGGCCACAGTCAAAAACAAGCTCTTTTTACCACATAAGTATGAACTTTCCTACTCTTTTCCAAACCAAACCAAACTATTTGCAAACCAATGTATGAAAGAGGGGGTCCAACCAATTTATTCAGAAAACTAAGCAAACCAAAGCAAACGAAAAACCAAAACGAAAAATAAAAAGAAGACGCTCCAAGAACAACACAACTGTGCATGAAACAATAAAAATGAAGCGTTTGGAAGAAACCTGGAATTTTTATTGATGAAGAAGGGGATGCCTTGGGCATCCCCAAGCTTTGACGCTTGTACTTCTTGGATATTTCTTGGGGTGACACGCGTGGCATCCCCAAGCTTGAGCTTTAGTCCATCCTTCATCTCATTACTCATTCCTTCCATACACCTGAAATTTTTCCTTCATACAAAACTTCACACAATCTCATTAGCAATATTAGTGCACTTAAGATAAATAAGTCTTAAGGTTCAGTTCTAACACCAAATAAACTTCCATTAGAACACTAGATACTGTAGCACTTCCTTCAAAAAGCTCAATTCCCCAAAAGAACTCAAAAAGGAACCCACAAGAAGCAAATGCAGAAAATGGCAGAAATCTGTCAAAACAGACCAGCAGGTAAAGACGAATTTTTTCGAAGACCTTCTGTTGCTCAAATCAAAAAGTGTTGAACTAAAGAAAGTTAGATAACAACCTGGGGCAGAAGCACAAAAAATTACAGATCAATCTGATATACAGATCTCTCTCACGAATTTTAAGGTGAAGCACAAAAATTTGTTTCGGGACAGCAACGTTCCCAATCATTACTTCTCTCTCATTAGAGATTACTCTTGGCACAAAAAGCAAAATAAAAAGGACAAGGAGCGGTTATTACAGAGGTAATAACTTTCAAGACTCATCTAAAACTTTTAGGTTATCTCCCAATAAGTACTTTTCTTTAACGCCTTTAAGTTAGGCATAAGAAGCAAAGAAAGAATCAAGTATTCTCAAATGAAGAAGCATTAAAACCAACTTTCTTGCCCTTACCTCTCTTACTTTTATTCTTAACCTTTGGGAAAATGTGATTGTTTGGTGGAGAAGAAAGGTGCATGGTCCCTTTTCCCACATCTATTATTGCTCCAAGGAGTTCTAATAGGGACCTTCCAAGTGTAATTTGTCCTTTTCCTGCACATTCAATAACAAGATAATCAGTAGAAATCATTTTCCCAAGGATCTTTGTAAACACTCCTTCAGCTATTCCAATAGGTAATATGGTATCATTATTAGCAAGAGATATTTCTCTTCCTCCTTCAGTAAGCCCCCAAAGATTCAAAGATTCATAAATATCCTTGGGCATAAGACAAAATTCAGACATGATATCGCAGCGGGCTTGAAAAGTTTCAGTGTTTATCTCAATCTTTACTGTAGGGAGCCACTTTGATGGTTCAGAATTTATTGGAACATAATTGTGATGCTCCCTAAGCGTATTATAGCAATCTTTTAAGCTAGTAGTGCTAGTCTCAAGAGTGTTCAACCTAGCAAATATTTTTGCGAAAGAAATATTAGTTTGGCTAGGCATGTTGTAAGTGAGGATCAATTCCTTTATAGCATTAATAGCATCATCCTCATTACATTGGAGGAAATCTCCTCCCACAACAGCATCTAAAGCATATCTATAGCAAAGAGCAATCCCAAGGTAAAAACTGCTAAGGAACAAGCTTTGAGTCATTTTAGGCTCAGTTTTTTCATGTAGATCAGAGATTCTAAACCAAGCTTCCTTAAAACTTTCCTTGATTCCTTGTTTAAAAGTGAAAATCATTTCCTCGGGTGACATAGTGATTGGAGCAAGTCTAGACATGAAGGCAACTTAAGATAGGAACTGATTTTTTTGTGTTTTTCAAATAAGAAAGCAAACTTGTAAAACTAATTTTTTTGTGTTTTTGAATAACAAAACAAGCAAACAAAGCAAAAAGAAAACTAAGCAAAACAAAAACAACAAAGTAAAGAGATTGGTTATGAGGGACTCCCCTTGTGAAGATGTCCTTGACTCCCCGGCAACGGCGCCAAAAAAATGCTTGATGGCTCGTGGTTGATGTAGAGCTCGTTGGGAACCCCAAGAGGAAGGTATGATGAGCACAGCAACAAGTTTCTCTCAGTTATGAAACCAAGGTTTAATCGAACCAGTAGGAGCAAGGAAACACCCCAAAGGTGTTACTAGCTGAGCTTTGGCAGGGCACACTACCGGTGCTAGTAGCAACATGGAGACCTCATAACACAACCACAGAACTTTGTCCCCAACTTGCAATGAGGTTGTCAATCTCACCGTGTTTTGCGGAAAACAAAGGATTAAACGTATCGAATGGAAAGAAGTGAAAGTTTGCAGAAAGTAAACACAAAGCAGTAAAAGATTGTAGATTGTATGTAAAAGACAAGGACCGGGATCCATAGTTCACTAGAGATGACTCTCCTTAAGATAGATAACATGCTGGGTGAACAAATTACAGCGGGGCAATTGACAAACACCGAGAAAGCAATACATGCATATACTAATCATCTTGACTCCTTTGAGACTTGATTGGGCATTACAACATAATACATAGACCGCCATCCAACTGCATCTATGACTAATAATCCACCTTCAGGTTATCATCTGAACCCCCTCTAGTATTAAGTTGCAAGCAGCAGTTATTGCTTCTGAACTGCATGTAAAGTAAACAATACGATTGTTCTATGAACAAAGGATTGTTGTTTTCTCCCTAGTAGCAACAACACATCTAGTACCTTAGAGATTTCTGTCACTTCCCCAGATTACCAGAGGCATGAACCCACTATCGAGCATAAATACTAACTCTTGGAGTTGCTAGCATCTACTTGTCCAAGATAGCTACTAACAACGGAAAGCATGCAAGATCACAAATAACAAAGACATGATAGAATCAATAATCAATCTGAAATAGCATCTCAATATCCATGGATCCCAAACACAACATGTATGATTACAAATAGATGATCTTGATCATGAGCAGACTCACAAGATCTAAACATGAAAGCACAAAGGAGGAGAACCAGCCATCTAGCTACTACATGGATCCGTAGTCCAAGGATGAACTACTCACGCATCACACCGGAGGCTTGCATGGTGATGAAGAAGGCCTCCAGGGTGAATTCCCCTCTCTGGCAGGGTGCCGAGAAGAGCTTCAGATCCCTCCCGATCTAGGGATGGAGATGATGGCGGCTACAAACTGTTTCGTGGATTTTTTGATCGGGTACTTAGGGTTTTCGTCCCGAGGGCAATATATAGGCGGAAGGAGAGACCGAGGGGGTGTCGGGAGCCACCACACCACCCCCTGGAGCGGGCCTAGCCTGGCCGCGCGGCCAGGTGGTGTGGCCGGCCCCTGGCCCTTCTCCGTCTCGTATTCTGGCACTTGATCCCTTCCGGAAAAATAGGCACTTTGGCTTTTGTCCCGTCCAATTCTGAGAATATTCATTTCGACTTTCCTAGAACCAAAAACAGCGAAAAGCAGTGGTGGCACTTTGGCTCTTGTTAATAGGTTAGTCCAAGAAATCATATGAAAAGTACTCCAAAGTTGGAACAAAACACAAGAAAGTGGATAAAACCAAGCATGGAACATCAAAAATTATAGATACATTTGCAATGTATCACTAACCTATTAACAAGAGCCACAGTGCCAACTGCCTGTTTTCTGCTATTTTTGGTTCCAGGAAAGTCAGAAAATGAATATTCTCGGAATTGGACGAGACAAAAGCCAAAGTGCCTATTTTCCGGAAGTCATCGGATGCCGAATACGAGACGCAGAGAGCAGGGGACCACCACACCACTCCACTGCCAGGCCTGGCCGCACCAGGGGGTGGTGTGGCCAGCCCAGGCACCCCCTCGGCCTCTCCTTCCGCCTATATATTGCCCTCGGGACGAAAACCCTAAGTACACGATCAAAAATCCATGAAAGAGTCTATAGCCACCGTCATCTCCATCCCTAGATCGGGAGGGATCCAAGCTCTTCCGACCCTTGGAGAGGGAATTCACCCCGAGGCCTTCTTCATCATCATGCAAGCCTCGCAGATGCGTGAGTAGTTCATCCTGACTATGGATCCATGTAGTAGCTAGATGGCTGGTTCTCCTCCTTTGTGCTTTCATGTCTAGATTTTGTGAGTCTGCTCATGATCAAGATCATTTATTTGTAATTCGCATGTTGTGTTTATGGGATCCGATGGATATTGAGATGCTATTTCAGATTGATTATTGATTCTATCATGTCTTTGTTATTTGTGATCTTGCATGCTTTCCGTTGTTAGTAGCTATCTTGGCCAAGTAGATGCTAGCAACTCCAAGAGTTAGTATTTATGCTCGATAGTGGGTCCATGCCTCTGGTAATCTAGGGAAGTGACAGAAATCTCTAAGGTACTAGATGTGTTGTTGCTACTAGGGAGAAAACAACAATACTTTGTTCATAGAACAATTGTATTGTTTACTTTACACGCAATTCTTAAAGCAATAATCTGTTGCTTGCAACTTAATCGGAGGGGTTCGATGATAACTCAAGGTGGATTATTAGTCATAGATGCAGTTGGATGGCGGTCTATGTATAATGTTGTAATGCCCAATCAAGTTCCAAAGGAGTCAAGATGATTAGTATATGCATGTATTGCTTTCTCGATTTTTGTCAATTGCCCCGCTGTAATTTGTTCACCCGGCATGTTATCTATCTTAAGGAGAGCCCCTCTAGTGAACTATGGATCCCGATCCTTTTCTTTTACATACAATCTACAAATTGTTTACTGCTTTGTATTTACTTTCTGCAAACTATTACTTCTTTCTATTCGATACGTTTAATCCTTTGTTTTCCGCAAAACACGGTGAGATTGACAACCTCATCGCAAGTTTGGGACAAAGTTCTGTGGTTGTGTTGTGCAGGTCTCCATGTTGCTACTAGCACCGGTAGTGCGCCCTGCCAAGGCTCAGCTAGCAACACCTTTGGGGTGTTCCCTTGCTCCTACTGGTTCGATTAAACCTTGTTTTAATAACTGAGGGAAACTTGCTGTTGTGCTCATCATACCTTCCTCTTGGGGTTCCCAACAAGCTCTACATCAATACCAAGCCATCAAGCATTTTTCTGGCGCCGTTGCCGCGGAGTCAAGGACATCTTCACAAGGGGAGTCCTTCATAACCAATCTCTTTACTTTGTTATTTTTGTTTTGCTTAGTTTCTTTTTGCTTTGTTTGCTTGTTTCTTTATCAAAAACACACACAAAATTAGTTTTACAAGTTTGCTTTCTTTATCAAAAACACAAAAAAATGACTACTCTTGAAAACACTAAGTTGTGTGACTTCACTAGCACCAACAATAATGATTTTATGAGCACACCTACTGCTCCACCTGTGCCTGAAGAAACTTTCTTTGAGATAAAACATGCTTTGCTCAATCTTGTTATGAGAGAACAATTTTCTGGTATTGGTAATGAAGATGCTGCTGCCCATCTAAATAACTTTGTTGAACTTTGTGAGATGCAAAAGCATAGGGATATAGATGGTGATATTATTAAGCTGAAATTGTTTCCTTTCTCTTTGAGAGGAAAAGCTAAAGAATGGTTGAATTCCTTAACTAGGAATAGTATTGATTCTTGGACTAAATGCAAAGATGCTTTCATTGGAAAATACTATCCTCCTGCTAAGATTATATCTATGAGAAGTGAAATAATGAAGTTTAAACAATCTGATAATGAACATGTTGCTCAAGCTTGGGAAAGAATGAAATCTTTGGTAAAGAATTGTCCCACTCATGGACTGACTGCTTGGATGATCATCCAAACTTTTTATGCAGGATTGAACTATTCTTCAAGGAACCTATTGGATTCTGCTGCTAGAGGTACCTTTATGACCATTACTTTGGGTGCTGCAACAAAACTTCTGGACAATATGATGGTTAATTATTCTGAATGGCATACTAAGAGAGGTCCACAAGGTAGGAAGGTAAATTCTGTTGAGGAAACTTCCTCCTTGAGTGATAAGATTGATATTATTATGTCTATGCTTGTTAATGGGAATGCCCATATTGATACAAATAATGTCCCTTTAGCTTCTTTGGTTGCTCAAGAAGAGCAAGTTGATGTGAACTTCATAAGAAATAATAATTTTGGCAATAATGCTTATAGGAGTAATTTTGGTAAACAACAATTATAAGCCATATCCTTCCAACAATGGTAATGCTTATGGAAATTCTTACAACAATAATAGGAGTGCTCCCTCTGAACATGAAGTTATGCTTAAAGAGTTTATTAGTAAACAAACTGCTTTCAATAAAACTATTGAGGAAAAACTCTCTAATGCTGAAAGAAATATAGCATCTTTGGCTGAAGCTCAATCTTCTTTGAATAAAATGGCTGCTAAACCTGAAACTAATGAGAATCCCTTTGCAGCTACTAACGCTATACAAGTAAGAATTTATGAAAATGTTAGACTATTAGTTGAATTACATGCTAAGTGGGAAAGAGAAGATGAATTTGCTAGAAACATTAGTGTTTCCACTATCACCACCACTAGTGTTGAGGCTAGTAATAGTTCTACTACTTTAGATGATAAATTTGATTTTGATCTTGATGGTTGCAATACCTCTAAAGTTATTAAGTTCCTATAAAAGCTTGCTAAAAGTCCTAATGCTAGTGCTATGAGCATGGCCTTTACAAAACACATCACTGACGCTCTCATAAAGATTAAAGAAGAAAAGATGAAACCTAATGCTTCTATTCCTATAAAATAAGAAGATGGTTGGGAACCCATCATTAATATGAAAGTGAATGACTTTGATTTCAAAGCTTTATGTGATCTTAATAGTAGTGTTTCTATTATGCCTAGAAGGATTTATGATATGCTTGATTTGCCTCCTCTTGAAGATTGTTATTTGAATGTCCCACTTGATGATAATGCTAAAAAGAAACTCATGGGGAGTCTTAATGATGTTCTTATTATGGTTAACGATTCTTATGTCCCCGTTGATTTCTATGTTTTGGATGTTGAATACAATGCTTCTTGTCCTATTACTTTGGAAAGACCTTTTCTTAGAACTGTTGGTGCCATCATTGATATGAAAGAAGGCACCATTAAATATCAACTCCCACTCAAGAAAGGTATAGAACACTTCCCTAAAAAGAGAGAAAATATTTATTTTGCTTCTCCTATGAAAACAAAATTTGGTCTTAATGCTTCTTCATTTGAGAACACTTGATTCTTTCTTTGCTTCTTATGCCTAACTTAAAGGCGTTAAAGAAAAGTACTTGTTGGGAGATAACCCAAGAGTTTTAGATAAGTCTTGGAAGTTATTACCTCTGTAATAACCTCTCCTTATCCTTTTTATTTGCTTTTTGTGCCAAGAGTAACCTCTAATGAGAGAGAAGTAATGATTGGGAAAGTTGGTGTCCCGAAATAGATTTCTGTGCTTCACCGTAAAAATTAGTGTAAAATCTCTGAACGTCTTTTTGAGGCGTGAATTTTTTTGCTTCTTCCCCAGGTTGTTATCTAACTTTCGTTAGTTCAACACTTTTTGATTTGAGCAACAGAAGGTCTTCGAAAAAAATTCGTCTTTACCTGCTGGTCTGTTTTGACAGATTTCTGCCATTTTCTGCATTTGCTTCTTGTTGGTTCCTTTTTGAGTTCTTATGGGGAATTGAGATTTTTGAGGGAAGTGGTACAGTATCTAGTGTTCTAATGGAAGTTTATTTGGTGTTGGAACTGAACCTTAAGACTTATTATCTTGAGTGCACTAATGTTGCTAATAAAGATTGTGTGAAGTTTTGTATGAAGGAAAAATTTCAGGTGTATGGAAGGAATGAGTAATGAGATGAAGGATGGACTAAAGCTCAAGCTTGGGGATGCCATGCGTGTGACCCCAAGAAATATCCAAGAAGTACAAGCGTCAATTCTTGGGGATGCCCAAGGCATCCCTTCTTCATCAATAAAAATCCCAGGTTTCTTCCAAACGCTTCATTTTTACTATTTCATGCACAGTTGTGTTGTTCTTGGAGCGTCTACTTTTTTGTTTTTGTTTGATTAATTTTTCTGAATAAATTGGGTGGACCCCCTCTTTCATACATTGGTTTGCAAATAGTTTGGTTTGGTTTGGAAAAGAGTAGGAAAGTTCATGCTTATGTGGTAAAAAGAGCTTGTTTTTACTGTGGCCTATGCTTTGTCATGCCATGCTTGATATTGTTTTGGCTTTATGCTTAGTATTCTTTGTTGTAGCATGACTTTTTATAAACAATTGAGATTGCTTAATGTGCCTTGGATGAATCATGCGTTGTTTTAGCATATTAAAGCATAGTATAGTGGTATTCTCCTTTGATGCTTTATTTGGGTTGACTTGGCGCATGCTCACACCATGTTATGACTATCTCAAGTCACCATAGCCTTTATGATCCTTTAGTTTTCAACTTGTAGTATCACTTTATGCTTTGATCAATGATGTTTTGTCGCTCTGCATGATTATGGCCATTATTGCTCTCTTAGTTTGTCGCTCCTAGTCTTTTGCTAGCCTCCACAACCAAGTATGAGTTCCACTCATGCATCCAACTCCCTAAAACAAGTTATTCCAAAGAGTCCACCAACCTTGGACTACGGATCCATGTAGTAGCTAGATGGCGGGTTCTCCTCCTTTGTGCTTTCATGTCTAGATCTTGTGAGCTCCATTCATGATCAAGATCATATATTTGTAATTATGGATGTTGTGTTTGCGGGGATCCGATGGATATTGAGATGCTATTTCAGATTGATTATTGATTCTATCATGTCTTTGTTATTTGTGATCTTGCATGCTTTCCATTGTTAGTAGCTATCTTGGCCAAGTAGATGCTAGCAACTCCAAGAGTTAGTATTTATGCTCGATAGTGGGTTCATGCCTCCGTAACTGGGAAGTGATGAAGTATCTAAGGTACTAGATGTGTTGTTGCTACTAGGGAGAAAACAACAATCCTTTGTTCATAGAACAATCATATTGTTTACTTTACATGCAATTTGTAAAGCAATAATCTGTTGCTTGCAACTTAATACTGGAGGGGGTTCGAATGATAACCTGAAGGTGGATTATTAGTCATAGATGCAGTTGGATGGCAGTCTATGTATAATGTTGTAATGCCCAATCAAGTTCCAAAGGAGTCAAGATGATTAGTATATGCATGTATTGCTTTCTCGATGTTTGTCAATTTCCCCGCTGTAATTTGTTCACCCAGCATGTTATCTATCTTAAGGAGAGCCACCTCTAGTGAACTATGGATCTTGATCCTTTTCTTTTACATACAATTTACAAACTGTTTACTGCTTTGTTTTTACTTTCTGCAAACTATTACTTCTTTCCATTCGATACGTTTAATCCTTTATTTTCAGCAAAACACGGTGAGATTGACAATCTCATCGCAAGTTGGGGACAAAGTTCTGTGGTTGTGTTGTGCAGGTCTCCACGTTGCTACTAGCACCGGTAGTGCGCCCTGCCAAGGCTCAGCTAGCAACACCTTTGGGGTGTTTCCTTGCTCCTACTGGTTCGATTAAACCTTGGTTTCATAACTGAGGGAAACTTGCTGCGGTGCTCATCATACCTTCCTCTTGGGGTTCCCAACGAGCTCTACATCAACATCGAGCCATCACGCTCCTCTGAACGGTCAAAAAGCCAGCTCAGCAAGCACCACTTTCTGACTGATACTACCGCCACAAGTTCCGGTCCAGATTTTGGCAAATATGTCACTTTGATATGGAAGTATATAGAAGTGAAAAATTGCTGGCCGGAAGCTGGAGTGGAACTAGCACCGGAAATACACAGACGCGAGGTTTTGACGGTACTACCGGGCAGCAGTGGTACTACCGCTCAAAGTGGTTGGGGCTGGGTAGTGCTGGCCGGAAGTTCCAGTCCAAACGGACCAAAACTTCTAGCCGGTACTACTGGTTCAGTTCCGGCGCTAATTCCATCAAATATGTTACTTGGATACAGAAGTATCCTGAAGCTGAGTAGAATTGGTGCCGGAACTAGAGCCGGAAGTACTACTCGATCAACCCCCAAAACCCTTGGGCGGTACTACCAGAACCTGGTCGGTCCTTTCGGTCAGGACAAAAAACACTCTACCACCTCCAAAGATCTTTCTCTCTCTGAAAATATGGGAAGGTTGTGGATGTGCTGGTATGGTTTGTGCATGAAAGTGTGATTTCCCACAACCTTCCTAGGTGTACCCCCTCTTGATAGTACGGTCTCCTAAAACAAAGGGAAGAGAAAGTGCAAATAAGAGACACCGTCTTCAAGCTTCTTCAAGAGAAGAGTCCACCAACTAAACCGTCCATAAATAAAACCTACAACTTAGGCACACGGTTAAACCACAATTGAAGTTGTCATCAACACCAAAATAGAAGGAGAAATCAATATCCTTTCAATATCCCCCTTTTTGGTGTTTGATGAAAACCCCATAAGATTTGCATAAAATATATCAACATGGTAAAGCCTTATGAACGAAAGAAAGAAGTAGCTCCCCCCTAGATGTGTGCAAGATATAAAAATTGCTTCTGGAATGCAACAGGAACACATGTGAGAGAGCTCCCCTTTTTAAAACAAAATAACAAGGGTGCAAGGAAAAGGATACAAGAGAGTGAGAATCATACCTTGCACCAATACCAATGTGGTGAGACAATATGAGATAAAATAAGATAACTCCGCAAGATAACTCCGCCCAAAATAACCAACCACTAGAACATCACATAGATACCACAACACATAGTCTCACCAACATAGTAGCATACATAATAGAGGTCCACAAACAAATAGATAATGGAGGTCCACAAGCATACATAAAGGAAGAAAAGTGTGCACAAGCATAAAAAGATCAAAGAAGGAGCGAGCTCGTGACACAACCCATGCAAATCCCGTAGCCCTAGAAGAACACTTTCTCCCCATTTGGCATCAAGACACCAAAAAGGGACAAAGTAGACAAACTAAGCGCCCTACCCACCAACATACGGAGGAGGAGGCTCGGGGTCCCATGAGGCATTGTTCCAAGCGGGCGGATAAGGACCAGTGACCTCAGGCTCATCATCACTGTCAGTTCACCTGCAATGAGCATTGACCCACTAATCCTTGGGCGCGGTGATGGAGCTGGACTCAGGAGATACCTCAATATCAAGCTTCCTCATGATTGCCTTCTCCCTCTTGACATTGTGCCTCTGAGCAACATAGGATTGATACTCACGGTCCTGAATAAAGCAGAAGGTCTTATTCACCTTCCTCAGCAGCTTCTTAGCCCAAGATGGTTGTCTCTCAAGTCAGGGTGGAGGAGAAGCCTCAGCACGGTCCCCATCACTAGCATGGTCTGATGCCTCAGCATTGTCTCTGACAGCCCTCGACGCAGCAACTTCCCTCTCATCTTGAGAGCGGGGTTTCTCGTGTTTCATCACCCGGAGGGTCTTCTCCTCATGAATAGTGCAACCATCCTGAGGAAAGGGAGTGTTTGTGGAAGCTAGCCACTTGGAATTGATGAGGGTCTATATGTAAGGAGCATAAGGACACAACCTCTTCTCAATCAGGGCAGACCATATCTCTTCAAACAGATAGTCCATAACATCAAGACGTTCCTAAGAATTTTTGTGGCTATAAGTCTGATACATGAGATCAATCTGGAAGGCATGAAGCTGATCGAAGTTACCTGTCTTAGGAGCAATGGTGTTTTGGTAAACTCTGCGCATGATATCATAGGTAGGAAGGAGATTAGCTACCTGACCATTGACACCCCAGCCCTCAATGTACAAGGGCTCCAAAACTTCAGGAGCGGAGGCCTTGGACCTGTGAACGTGCCACCCATTAGCACGCGAGCCTTGCAGAATGGGATATCCAAGGAAATCAGCAAACTCAGACCACTTGGCAGTCAATAACCTGTTGCGAGTCATCCAATTCATAGTTCTATCCTAAGAATCAGTATCAATCACTACAAGAAAAGTTTCCTTTCACAACGAATTGGCCTGACGGTCGTCGTAGAAGGCGCGTCTTCCGCGATGAAATTCTCGGCTCGGCCGTGGCCGATGGAAAACTTTTTTTTTCGGTTTCGCGGCCCTCTACTACGACGGATCTGCTAAAAACATGGAGGAAGCTCGGCTAGCACATGGCAGAAGCAAGATTTTCGTTTTCTCGCGCGATGTTGACTCGCCGAAGTCTTTTGAGGCGTGTGGGTCCCGGACGTCAGTGTCTCTAGCGGACCATACTTTTTGGTCGCACCTCCCTGATTTGAACTCGATAACGTAGCTTGAGGCGTCTGCCGTTTAGTCAGGCTGCTAGGTCCCACATGTCAGCCTCTCATTAGAAGGATCGTGTGTATGATGGAATTTTTTTCTTCGTTCGTGCTACCCTGTTCCGAAGTTAATAGCACTGCTCCATGCATCTACCATTTAATCAACCTCCTGGGATCCACATGTCATCCTCTCATTAGAAGAAACGTGTGTATGATGGAATTTTTTCCTTTACTGGCGCTACCCTATTCCGAGTTGATAGCGCTGCTCGACGCATCTACCGTTTAACCAACCTCCTAAGCCCCACATGTCATCCTCTCATTAGAAGAAACATGTGTATGATGATTTTTTTTCCTTCGCTCGTGCTACCCTGTTCCGAACTTGATAGCGTTGTTTGATGCATCTACCATTTAATCATGATGCTGCGCCCCACATTTCATCCTCTTATTAGAAGAAACGTGTGTATGATGGAATTTTTACCCTCTATCGCGCCTTCGTGTTCCGAACTAGATAGCATTGCTCGCTGCTTCAGCCGTTTATACAGGCTGGTGGGCCCGACATGTCAGCCTCCTCTGTGTAGGAAACGTGTGCATGCTAGACCTTTTCTTCTCTCGCGCCTCCCCGTTTGGAACTTGGCAACGTTGCTCGATACAGCACCCGTATAATGTGTCCCTGTTGGGTCCACATGTCAGCCGTCTATGTAGAGAAAACGTGTGTATGTTGGACATTTTTTTTGGTCGCCTCCGCCGGTTTGACCTTGGTAACATTGTTCCATATGGCAGGCGTGTATGGTCTTGCTGCTGGGGCCCATATGTCAGCCTCTCTCAACAAGAAACGTGTCGATCTTGGTCTTCTTTTTTCCGGTCGAGACTGTTGTACAAGTACTTTTTAAATGCGCTCGTTAAACTTGATCTCTTGTATGGTAAGGTTGATGGGCGCTAGCTGTAGGCAGGTGGGTCGACCATGTCAGCCTCTCGGTACAAAAATATTGCTATAAATAAACTGCATGCCTTGCCACTACACAAGAAAATTGTTATCCTTTTATAAAATGTAAAAAATCTATACTAATATCGTATATAACTTATTTATTTTTCTTCTTAAAAAATTGCTTGTCCATCTGCTACGCGTGATTGCTAGTAGCTAAACTAAAAAATGTTAAGTATAAATAATATAGTAGGTAGTACTTAAAAACATGGATATGCAGAGTTTTTTTAGGGGTGGGTGGACGACCCAAAAAAGGCCGAATTGAAGAAAAATGGGCCAAACAGGGATTGATGGGCTATTTTTCATGGTCTCTCGTCTAATCTAACTGGGCTATTTGTGCGGCCAAATGACCCCAAACATGGCCGAGTTAGAAGGTCTTGGGCTATAATGAGGCCGTATGGGCTAATTTCTTGGGCTCCATAGTTAAAATCCCAATGTACGTGCTAGGGCTCGGCCGCATTCGAAACAAAGCCGTCAACAAGGAAAAACAAGGTATAAAATATGAGCGCCTAGATCCCAGGCGTCTGAGAACTTGTTATGTTAAGGAGCTAACGTTACCCTACTAATTGTGCTAATACTCAGTAATAACCTAGTAGTTGCAACTCATTAAATTCCCAGTTACAAGCTGTTGCAATAAATGTGTTACCCTCATGTTGCACCAATCGCGAGGTAAATCCAATGATGAGAGAGGTGACTCTTGAGAACTGGCAAATCCGATAAAATATTCACACATATTTCTGTGAAAATTATGGACAAACACCTCGCGCCCGCCAAAACTTTCCGTCGAGACCCCAAACTTTCCTAAGCCCGCCCTCAATCAAGCGACCAACCCCTGTCTCTTCAAATTTTGCGCCGTTCTTATGGGAGATACACCAGATTAGAACCAGGCCGCAAACTTCTCCACGCCTTAAAAAAAACTTCTCGACGCCTTTCTATCAACAGTGCCGGCCTACCACCATTGGCCGCACCATTCTTCACGAGACGCATCGGCTGGCGGTCAGCTGGGCGATCCCCACGCTTCACCTTCTAGATTCAGGCACTGGACATTTTTCTTGGCTTTGGTTTGTTCTCCACCTCTCCTAGAAATAGTTAAAGCTTGTGACCATCTAGATTTACAAGGTGCTTGCAGATTTGGGTAGGTACGTTCTTTAGGTAAATCTATAGTAAAGCTCTAGAGAAGAGTTTGAAAACATCTTAAAAAGGACTTGGCAGAGATCCTATGTAAGCTTTTGACATGATATATTCCCCATCCTTCTTTGATACAATGGAGCATTTGGTTGTTGATGTACCTGACGAGGAAGTACTTAGAGGTACAGTACATTATAGATGGATGTACCCTATAGAACGTCGACTTCGCCTTTCCAAGGAGCGGGAAGATATCCGTAGACAATTTGATATGTGAGTGTTATGCAAAGATATCTTCACATATAAGACTGTAGAAAAGTTAGATATATTTAGATGTCTGACTTGGCTATGTTTTGTAGGTTCTTCGCAGAAATAAAAGTACCACCAAATTTCGTTCCACCAATAAAAAGACCGGATGGACTAAGATCTAAGGATCATGTAAGATGCTCAAATTGCACTGTGAATTGTCTATGAATTGTCCAGATGGGGTAACCTCTTGTCTATTTTGTAACGCTAGATTTTAGAGCTTGAATTTTTGTCCCTTATCTGTGGTCCTGATAGGAGTATAACAAAAGCTTCAGCTTGCATTTCCAACGGTGCCTGCCATAGCGCTGATATATCTTCTGTGGAGACTGACGCAGCTGGAGGTTGTCCTGATGAACCTGCACTGGACTGTGTTTAGATTCGAAATCCTGCACTTGATATTGTCGTCCCAAGGAAAAGAAGGTTGTGGATCTGGTAATAACGCCTTCTGTAGAACAAGATGCTGGAGGTGATGATTTATGAATTGCATGTCCCTCTCTATCAATGAAAATGGCATATCGTTTGCCTTGTTTCAAAAATAAATAAATATTTGCATGTCTCCTTTTGTTAGTCGATGCAAAGAAGATACTGTTTTCTGTTCAAGTCATGTGAACAAATATGTTTGTATGTAGAGACATAAATGCGGATTGGGTGACAAAATCAGCATAAAATTGCCAGATCAACAACACAAGCATAATGCCATTGCAAGAAAAGGAACATAACCATCTTTTCACTGTGCTTGTGAAAAGGAGATGAGCCAGGAACCACGCCCGCAAGTGGCAGAGGCCAATTCTCGTGCAGCTCAGCTAGCATTGGCTTATCATCGATAATACTCAAGCATCCGAATATTATGATTACATACTAGGAGTAGTTCCAGTTCCACACTACAGTTCAACAGGCAAAAGTGTAAGAAATGCGTAAGGTAGCTCCATAATACAGGTTCCAGAGAAAAGCATACAAATCATAAGAAAGAAAGCTCCGCATCACAGTTCACCACCTTCAGGTGCAATAGTTTCTACAGATTGTAAACCCAAATCACCGCCTCCTTTAGGTGGCACGATAATTTCAGGAGTGGGATCAGCAGTGCTAGCACCGGTAGCATGAGTCTCCATAATAGGCGAACTATCGAGCACCACAATGTCCTCTGAAGGCTCTTCACTGCCAGCTCCAGTCACACAAGTCTCCGCGGATGATAAAACCAATCCACCACCTCCATCATCTGGAACGACGATGGCAAGTGCAGTCTCATCAGTACCAGCTGTAGCTGCAACTGCATCAGTCTCCACAGAAGGTAAACAAGGAGGCGTCTTAGGTGTAGCGATCTAACATTGATTTTATACTCCATCATCAAGTAACTGAGAGTCTTCTTCAACTTTGTGCTTCTGCGGTTACAAGATAAACAGAGATTACATCGAAAGCATCTACGTGCAACGACAAGAACATATGTCATTCTATTGATTTACCTTGTCATCTGGGATAGCAGAAGTCATAGGATTGGAACCTATTTCATTGAGAATCCTCTTTTTTGCTCCTTCCCCTATCTCCTTTTGCAGCAAGTTGTAATATTGATTACATGATGTTGATTGACAAATATATGCAAATGTTCAAAAGTTTGCGCGGTCGAACTACCAACTTCAAACGGATCCCCACTGTTCTTAGTTATGGGATCTAGCCTAGAAAACAAGCTTCTATGGAATCCTAGTCTACAAAAAAGGATGCATACCCGAGATAAGAACTACTCTACACATGACAATGCTGCGCAATCGACAATAAAAATTTAACCACATCATCAACTCTATCATGTAAGTTCAAAGTGAATCTAGATACACTCACTGCACATAAGCTAAAACATCTTATATTATGAAACAGAGGGAATATGTACGAGTGTTCTAGTATTTCACAAACCGCCATTGCTGCCGCGGGACAGAGATGACGGATGCTCCACCACCCTACAAAAGGTTGCCACGCTGATCTCGCCGCCACCTGTAGAGGACGGAGCCGAGGAGCTGGTCGGCAACAATATGGAGCGAGAGGCCAGGGGGCGGTAGTGGATGGGAAGAAGGGACTGAGTAAAAGAGGTTGTGTGTGCGTGGGGGGAGGCTGGTGAGGGAGTTAAATCCAGCTTGTATCGGAAGGAACGCGCTGCCACGTGCACCGGCATGTGCAAAACTCCCTCCCTCTCTCTTCTGCGGCAACTACTGACAGTAGTACTCCAGCTAGCTTCATCAAGTTCTCTGGTACTCCTACTAGTAGACCTTTACTACTTTTTTTACTACTACTAGGGTAGACACGAAGTACTTGTTCAGAAGAAGAAAAAAACTAGACTAGCACACCGTTGTACAGTATTGCATTGTCAAATCACTGGTGATGCCATGATGAGCGACATGTTTTTCCTAGTAAACCTGGAAATATCGTGTTCCTTCCACCGCGTTTAGTTTCTGAGCGAAGTACCAACACGTCCAACTTACGCTTATAGGACCCAAACTGCAGTGAAAAAGAAACAAAACTACGGACCTGCAAGGATTAATACTAACAGTACTACTATTATACAACATTCTGAAAGAAATTATGTACGGAATAGTAGTAATAGAGTACAACTGTACTCCTAATAAGGTTCTTTTACAAGCTTGGTGAAATATACATACTGAAGAAACTACCAAGTATACAAAAGGGGTTTTTGGTCATACGGAGTATTTTACAAGCCGGACCGGGTGCGAAACTAAATGCTGAGTACCCGTACATCAGCTAAAAACCAGCCAAAAGAAAGAGTTCAATAGAAGGCCAAGACCAAATGAGCTATCCTTGAACATGCTCGTTCCACTCCAAGGCGTTTGAGAAGCTTGGGATGAACCAAAATGGAGTCTCCAGCCATGTCCAATGAGTGTTGGTGTGGAAACCAACAGCTGCGTCACCATTCAGACTAAAGCGGCAAATTTCAGAACACGACATCTACTCGTAGCCAATTTCTTGGTGTGATGTGTAAACACAGTTCCTTTTGGTTAGATGTCCTAGCGAATCATTTGCATCGCCTACTGCAATGATAATCGGATAGTTCACGCCAAGGAAAAGAGAATATGATCAAAGGTCAGTAACCCTTTTCCATCAGTTAGCTGCAGTTAACTAACTTGTGTCCATCGAGAACACCATGCACTCAAACCCAGAAGGATAGGTGCGAACGGTGCGACCATAGTGAACAACACTAGTATCATTAGCAATTGCATTGCCTGAGACACCATACATATAGACCATAAGAAGTCTTGGACCACTAGCAGATCTTGCTAACCACCACCTACCAAGATCATTCTCCTCATCATCCTCAACAAACCCATGTGTCAGGTACAGCACATCGTGTGGCGACAGGATAAGGATAGGATCTTCAAAGGGAAAGGAAATGTAACATGGAAATAATATTGATATTAATCTAACATTGTAGAAGTTGATATACAGTACTATTTTCAAAAATCTTGATTATACTTAAGATGTTTGATTGCGTAAAAAATGTCAACCTAGGGAGATGCTATGGAAATTCTAGTTCTTTTCAAAATAGGGATATGCTATGGAAATTCTCCTAGAGACACCTTTTGACTCATGGGATCAAATGAAATAGGAAATAATCCTATAGGATCTTGAATGTAAAGTTCTTAGGGAAAAAAAGCAAGGTTGGATCCTACAAGATTTTGGTGTCTTATATACCAAAGGAAAACCAACAAGGATTATTTCTAGGAGGTTTAATATCTTATCTTATCTTATAATAATATTATCACTATGTAGTGTATGAATAACTTTGAATATTCACTGTTGGATCAGGACTTGCGAATCCCAACATTGCCAGCAGTTGGATCTTCTTTTCCATTCTAGCATTTACTTGAAGATTCTATTGATAGTCTTTAGCACAATGAACGCTATGCACAATCCTCAAAATACACTTCCCCATCATTCTAGAATCTTCTCCTTCATTTCTCAAGACCATGTTAACAAAATTTACAAGTACTAGTACCTAATAAACATCGACTTCTACATGATAGAAAATACAAGAACTAAATATGCGCCCATACTTTATAGATGTCGATCAAATTTCTAATTTTTTGAGCTTTACCTAGTATTATAATTCTATATAGTTATGATATGTCATATGTCTAGTATCTGAGTCTCATGTAAATACTACTAGGAGATACCATATGTCGTTGTATTGGGAACGATAGTACCTAAGAAGGTTAGATAGAGGTGTGGGGACTAGCAGGGAAGCTATCAACGACGTCCACAGGCGGGATTAGATACGAGCAAGCGTAGCTGGACGTAGGAAGTACCCAAGTTCGGAGCCCTCGTGGTGAAGTAAAACTCCTACTCCTGCCGATCTGACTATGAGGGATATATGAACTACAAGTGCTCCTGGAGCTGTATTCTCTAGCTAGTGTCTTAAATACACTAAGACCAACCCTTTCTACTGAGGCCTTGCCTCTCCTTATATAGGCAGAGAGGCAACGGTCTCACTGGCCAGTCCGACTAGCGGGCCCGACAGGTGGGTCCCAGCCGACTGGTCATCTACAGTATCCGGTACGACATGTCCCATCGGAGTATGAGCGGTATGGCTGTCGTAGGCACAGTGGACGCCGTGCGAGCCTGTTGTTAGCATTGGGCCACTGTTCCTTGCGTCATCCCCGCAAAGTCTTCGGTATGGCTGAGTGGTTTCCAGTCTTGTCGTCGTACATGGCATACCGCGCACTGATCCGCACGTTGTCCTGTCTCCTTGATTGGTTCCGGCTACGTTGCCGTAGCCGGCTGCTTCTTGCCGATCCGACTACCATGCGATAGCCGACTTGGCTTGCTTTGTCCGGCTGCATCTAGCCAGCCGGACGCGATCCGACTGCCCTGTTTCTTGTCCGGTTGGGGTATCTGGGGATCATCCCCCTGACACTAGCCCCTGAGCACGTGTGGATTCTGCCCTTAGGAGAAATGTGCACGTGCTCCCTCTTGGTTTTGAATTTGTGACCGGCTACGCCTGGCGGTTGCGCTACCCGTGACGTCAGTGTTAACGCTGGCCACGTGCGCACGCGTCATCATTGCTCTGCGGCGGGCAGCGTAACGTCCCGTCACACGTCGCCTCGGGAAACTACCGCCTGGCGCTTCGGTTCCCGCTCCAGGATCTTCTGTGCACCCTACGTCGGCACACGGGATCTGGGCGGCGGTTGGGGTGAGGGTTGCTTGGATGAATGCCACGTGGCACCATGGACGGTTGCTCTTCCGGCCCTTTAAAGGGACGTCGCGGGGGGATTCCTTTCCTCCGCTCCCGCTTGGGTTTCTTCCTTCGCGCCTCGCCCTCCATGCTCGCCGCCGCCATTGCTGTGTCAGCCATTCATCATCGGCGGTGATGGGCCACCACCGCCACTCCTCTATCACCGCGTCTTCCTGTGAGCCAGAGATGGCAGCCGAGCATGGAGCCTGGTGTGGCTCCTCCGTCACGGAGGACCACATCCAGAAGTACCACGCCACCCGTGTCCTTCCGCCGGAGGAGGAAGTAGAGGTGCGGCTAGCACCGGCGGGAGAGGTGTCGCCGCATCCGGTGGAGGGAGAGCGGGTAATCTTCCTTTCGCATCTGGCGCGCGGGTTCACGCTGCCGGTGCACCCGTTCTTCCTCATGTTCCTTGCTTTCTTCGACCTCCGCCTCCACCATCTCGGCGCCAACGCAATCAGAACACTGGCGCACTTCATGGAGTTCTACGAGAGCTATCTCGGGATCCAGCCGTATCTCGGGCTCTTCTGCCGGCTCTTCCGAGTCCGGCCGCAGGTGCAATTTACGAAGGGGCCGCTAGTCGTTTGTGGCGGCGCCTCCATCTACTCCCGCGCGTAGACCGGCTACCCGAAGTTCCCGCTGCATGACACAGTACAACTGTGGCAGTAGTCGTACTTCTACGTCAAGAACGTCACCCACATGGATCGGATCAACCTTCCGGCGTTCTAGGATGTCGAGTCCAGCCGCCATCACTAGGAGTTGAAGATTTATGGCGACAAGGCGGAGTCGGACACGATGCTGCAATGCATGCGCTCCCTCGTCACCTGCCGGCTAACTGGCCTGGACATCACCCTTAGCTAGATGTCCCGGCTGATGATGCCGTTGCAGTAGCGAGCGCACAAGATGTGCTTCTACTCCGGCCGGCTGGACCTGACCCGGCTGTCGCGGCGCGATCCCCGCTACCACAACCTGAAGGAGTGGGTGTGGACGATCACCAAGGAGCG
Source organism: Avena insularis (assembly GCA_023614405.1). NCBI lineage: Eukaryota > Viridiplantae > Streptophyta > Magnoliopsida > Poales > Poaceae > Avena > Avena insularis. The sequence goes on from CM042690.1 coordinate 549,956,497, forward strand.
GTTGCCGGAAGGCTGGACCTTTAGCCTGGCGCCCTATAACCGGGACAACCGCGCACCCCGGGTAGGTCCTTTTAGGCGGAGTCTTATTTCGTATCCCTTGCCCTTCTTTTTGTTTTATCCGACTAATCTCTTGTATTTGGCAGATCTTCCCTTGCATCCTTTGTGAGGAGGGCGAGGCCCCCCTCGAGACGTTCACGCCTGACTTGCCCGAGCCACGTACTCGGCGGTCTGGCGAGGAGTCGGATGGGGATGGGGATGCCTTCCCCAGCCGAAATGATGAATCGGCCGCCGACCCCCACGTGGAGGAAGAGGCCGCGTCGGCCTCCGATCCGGCGCAGCGCCTTGCGACGGACGGCGACTCCAGATCTGGCCAAGGGAGCGGGCCGGCCAGCTGCTCGCCAGAGGAGCCGGCCCCCAAGAGGAGCCGGACCAGCACCCTTCCGCCGAGTCGCCTTGGCCGGAAGAAGGGGCCGCCTCCGGTGGTGCAGAGGTACGTCTTTCTTCCTTTTCTTCCTTTTTCTTTCTTTTTCTCCCTTTCTGCCTTTGGCTTATTTGCTTCTTTTTCCTTCTTCTCTTCTTCTGTCTTCTTAGCACGCGAGTCTCCTTTGGAGCCGCGAGCCCGGCGTGAGCGCCGACCGGGTCGCCACCGCGCGCGCCGACCATGTTTGCCAGCGCCCCTCCCTCCTCCGAGACATCGCCTCTGCCGCCGTAGGGGGTGATAAATGATGTCTTAATCTGATCAGCCGGGTTTAACCGGATCTGATTGTAACCAGAATAGCAATCTAGAAAAGACAACAAATCATAGCCGACCGTGGAATCAATGACTTGATCGATATGGGGCAAGGCGAAGGGGTCTTTTGGGCACGCCTTGTTCAGGCTGGTGTAGTCGATACACATGCGCTAGGTCTTGTTCTTCTTCAGCACCAGGACTGGGTTTGCCAACCAGTCCGGGTGGTACACTTCCATGATGAATCCGGCTGCAAGAAGTCGGGTGATCTCGTCACCGATAATGTTTCTCTTCTCCTCTGCGAACCAGCACAAAGGTTGCTTAACCGGTTTGGCATCCGGCCGCACATGAAGTGAGTGCTCGGTACACCTGGCATGTACTTGGGTGACCATGCAAAGATGTCCCGATTCTCATGGAGGAAGTCGACGAGCGCGCCTTCCTATTTGCAGTCCAAGTTGGCACCAATGGTGACGAACTTGGTCGGGTCGGAGGGGTCGAGCAGGATCCTCTTTGTCTCCTTTGTCGGCTGGAAGGCTCCTTCTCTAGCCGGTTTGCTGCTAGCCGGTATGTCCTGCTGGGCCATGGCCACATTGCGCATGATTATGCGCTTCTCCTCGGCTATGATGAGGGCCTCTTCCAATTTGGAACCGGCTGAGGCGCACTCCATCGACCGCCTGAAGCAGCCGGCGACGGTGATCACGCTGTTGGGTCCCGACATCTTCGTCTTGAGGTATGCGTAGTGGGGGATGACCATGAACTTAGCGAGGGCGGGACGCCCGAGGAGAGCATGATATGAGCTCGTCAGGTTTACCACCTCGAACCAGATCGGTTTGCAGTGAAAGTTCTCCTCGGTCCCAAAGATGACATCCAGATAGATTTTACCAAGCGGGGCGCAAGCTGGCCCTGGCAGCATGCCGTGGAATGTTGTGGTAGTCGGGCGCAGGTCACATTTGCGAATGCCCAGCTTTTCCAGCGAGGATTGGTAGAGGAGGTTGAGGCTGCTGCCTCCGTCGATGAGGACGCGCGAGAAACGGCAGATACGCGCGTTGGAGACGATGAGGGGGTCGAGCACTATGGCGTAGCCCCCGGGAGTCGGCAGCTGCTCCGGCTAGTCTTCACGGCTCTAGGTGATGGGGGTTTCCGACCAATTCAGGTACTGGGGGACCGGAGAGACGATGGCATTGACCTCCTTGGAGCGTCGCCTGCAGCTGTGCTTGTCGTCTAGCTCCGTCTCGAAGATGTGGTAGGCGGCATGCGGCTGGGGGTAGCCGTTGTTGTTGTTGTTGCCGCCGTTGCCGCTGTTACCATCATTTTAGGCTCCCCTAGCCGGTGGTGGTGGTCCACCAGGAGGGGGCGGCGGGAGATGTGGCTGGCCACCCTGGTCTTTTAGCTGGCGAGTCCAGCTGCAATTCCGGGTGGTATGTGTAGCCGGTTTAAAGGGACCGCTATGCCACTTGCACGAGCCATCAAACATCTGGTCGAAGGTGAGCCGTGGCTTCTGCCTCCTTGCATCGTTAGCCGGCACATCGGGCGCGCCCTCCACAACATTGACCTGCCGCGCATGGTAGCGGGGCTTCTGTTGTCCGGCTTGGCGGTCCCCATGGAACCGGTTGTCGTTGTTGTGGCGTCTGGAGGATCCGGCTTCCCCAGCCGGATTGCTCGGACGGTCACGAGCCGGCTCCATAGGAGTCGGACGCCCGTCAGCATTTACTCGAAGGGGCTTCTTCATCGCGGCATCCGCCATGGCATACTGGTCCGCAACCGTCATGAGCTCCGCCATGGTTTTCGGCTCATCACACAGTAACCGGTGGCGAAGCATGGTGCCTTCTCGGCAACTCTCGATGAAGAAGCTGATGGTCTGGCTCTCCAGGATGCCCTTGCAAGTGTTGTGCAGCTCCGTCCACTTGGCGAGGTACTCGCGGTCACCCTGGATGCACAAGGCCAGGTCACGTGGGCGTCCCGGACGCTTGTACGTGCCATTGAAGTTGCGGACGAACACCTTCTCAAAGTCCGGCCAGGCGTTGATGCTGTTGGGCGCAAGGCTGTTGAGCCACGTCCTTGCCGACCCGGTTAGCATAAGAGGGACGTAGCGCACGGCTGTGCGCTTGTTCCCATGGACGATGCCGACTGCCATAATATAGTCGGTCAGCCAGTCTTCTGGCTTCATACTGCTGTCGTACTTGGGGGTGTCCCTAGGCAGGGTGAACTTATCCGGAAACAGCTTGTTCTGGATGCGGGGTCCAAAACAAACCAGTTCGGTGGAGTCTTCTTCCTCCGTGACGCGCGCTTGAGAGAGGAGCTCGATGTGGTCACGGGCATCCCGACGATCCAGGTTGGGCGCTCCCACCCGGCCCGAGAGACGGGAACCGGCGGGTCTAGGTGCTCCGGTTGGTGGAGGGGGAGGCGGTGGGTTGGTGTTCACCGTTTGCTCCTGGCACGGCTGGCCCTTGTTGCCAGAGCTGTGATGCCTGCTGTGGGCCTTATCCAGCTGAGGGGAGGATGCCTGTTGGGTGTCGCGGGGCGCGCCCTTGCTGTTGACAGGCAGCTTGCTCCCCCTAGAGTAGCTGGGGTCCTCGCATCTGGGTGGCATCACCGCTCATCCGCTGACATGAGGGAGCTCCTGTGACGCGGCCTGGCAGGCTCGCCTCGCCTCCAGTTAGGCGCTTCTTACGCGCGCTCACGCCGCGTGCAGGTTCTTGATGGGCGTGCTGTAGGTGGGCCAAATGAGGGCGGGTGCGGGATCCGGCTCCCCATCCTTTTCCAACCTTCCGCCCAGCTCGCCGCCCCAAGACCTTGGCTGCTTGGCTCCATGGTAGCCGGAGTGAAGCTGCGCACGGTCGCATTTCGCTGGGTGATCTCGAAGTTGCTTATGGGTTGCCGCCAGCTCCATGGCCTCTGGAGGAGGATCTGCCTCTCCATGGCGGTTGGCTTCCGCTTCCTCCGGTTATCTCGAGGTTAACCGCGCCGAGGCCGATCAATGGCCTCCTCCACTGGATTCCGAGGCTGCGGAGGCACGGAAGTTCCACCCTCGTCCACGCCTTGCTCCCGCCGTTGGCCGGGGTGAGAGCTGGAGCCGGCCATCATGACCTCCACGCGGCAGGAAGCGACAAAGGCGCTACCGCCGGATGCGGTAGCTCTGCGACAGAGATGATCTCCCTAGGGAAATGCTCCGGAACAGTGGCAACATAGACAGGGAGGTCGCTGAAGAGCAGGATGGAGCCGTTCGCCGGGCAGGAGGTTCCAGCAAAGCAGGAAGTGTTGTCGATGACGCAGTCGAACTTGCCGAGCGTGAGCACCAGGACAGAGGCCACACGCTCACCGGCTGAGGTGCAGGGTCCCGTGCGGAACGTGACTCCGGTCGAAGCCATCTGCCCCACGGTGGGCGCCAACTGTTGTTGTATTGGGAACGATAGTACCTAAGAAGGTTAGCTAGAGGTGTGGGGACTAGCAGGGAAGCTATCGACAGCGTCCGCAAGCGGGATTGGATACGAGCAAGCGTAGCTGGACACAGAAAGTACCCAGGTTCCGAGCCCTCGTGGTGAGGTAAAATTCCTACTCCTGCCGATCTGACTATGAGGGATATATGAACTACAAGTGCTCCAGGAGCTGTATTCTCTAGCTAGTGTCTTAAATGCACTGAGACCAACCCTTTCTACTGAGGCCTTGCCTCTCCTTATATAGGCAAAGAGGCAACAATCTCACTGGCCAGTCCGACTGGCGGGCCCTAGAGGCGGGTCCCAGCCGACTGGTCATCTACAGTATCCGGTATGACATGTCCCATCAGAGTATGAGCGGTATGGCTGTCGCAGTGGACACCGTGCGAGCCTGTTGTCAGCATCGGGCCACTATTCCTGCGTCATCCCCGCAAAGTCTTTGGTATGGCCGAGTGGTTGCCAGTCTTGTCGTCATACAGGGCGTACCGCGCACTGATCCGTATGTCGTCCTGTCTCCTTGATTGGTTCTGGCTATGTTGCCGTAGCCGGCTGCTTCTTGCCGATCCGGCTACCATGCGATAGCCGGCCTGGCTTGCTTTGTCCGGCTGTATCTGGCCAGCCGGACGCGATCCGACTGCCCTGTTTCTTGTCCGGTTGGGGTATCTGGGGATCATCCCCCCGACACCATATTTTCCATAGATGTACTTGTCTAGGAGACAAGGCAATACTATCAACAGAACTCAATCCTATGAATCAAATTACTTATATGTAAGAAAACTTAGTAAGTATTGCATTCCTCTGAAATTCCTAGGGAATTCGTACGAATCAAAGAGGCTAAAATTCCTATTAAATTCCTACTAACCAAAGAAACTTCAGAAAAAATAACTTACATTGATTTAGGAATAATATCTGAGTCTCACATAAGTACTTACTACTACGTAGTAGATACCATAGTTTCAATGGGATGCACTAGGAGACGAAGCAATACTATCAGCAGAACTCAATCATATGAAACAAACTACTTATATGTAAGAAAACCTCCTAAAGATTGCATTCCTCTGAAATTCCTAGGGAATTCCTTCGAATCAAAGAAACTAAAATTTTAATGGAATTCCTACTAACTAATAAAAGTTCAGAAAAAATAGCTTGCATCAATTCAGGAACAAAGCTAATAAAATACGTAGGGAGGAGAATTTACCAAGTTCCAGAGACTTCCATGAATAAACATAGCTGTTCTCGATCACGGCGAACACACGATCATGTTGGATAATGGCATCGCAGTATCTGAAGTAGCCCTGGAACTCGTTCACACAAACTGATCATCCATGGCTATCATTCCCGTTGATGACAATAATCTTGAATTCGAAAATGACGACTAGAGAGAAATCTTTGTATCCCCTAGCAGCTGTCGGAATTTGGCAAATGACTATCTTCTGCAGTTTAGTACGTCGATCTTCATCAGCATCATCCTGAAATGTAAGTGCAGAACCTTCGGTCGGTTCAAACCCCGATACTTGCGGAATAACAGTCTTGCGACGAGTGTACATGTTGAAAAGGTCCCACATGAAATCGGGCCCAACTGTGACGATCCAATCTCCATTGTCGCCTGCTCGCTGCTCATCAAAACATTTTGCATCACAACATCGGAGGAGAACCTGTCTAGCGGCGCCAGCTTGCACGGGCGGCTGATGGCTCAATGCACGGCGCCCAGAAAAGTGTTGATGGCTCGTGGTTGATGTAGAGCTCGTTGGGAACCCCAAGAGGAAGGTATGATGAGCCCAGCAGCAAGTTTCCCTCAGTTATGAAACCAAGGTTTAATTGAACCAGTAGGAGAAAGGAAACACCCCAAAGGTGTTACTAGCTAAGCTTTGGCAGGGCGCACTACCGGTGCTAGTAGCAACGTGGAGACCCGCACAACACAACCACAAAACTTTGTCCCCAACTTGCGATGAGGTTGTCAATCTCACCGTGTTTTGCGGAAAACAAAGGATTAAATGTATCGAATGGAAAGAAGTAAAAGTTTGCAGAAAGTAAACACAAAGCAGTAAAAGATTGTAGATTGTATGTAAAGAAAAGGACCGGGATCCATAGTTCACTAGAGGTGGCTCTCCTTAGATAGATAACATGCTAGGTAAACAAATTACAGCGGGGCAATTGACAAACACCGAGAAAGCAATACATGCATATACTAATCATCTTGACTCCTTTGAGACATGATTGGGCATTACAACACAATACATATAACGCCATACAACTGCATCTATGACTAATAATCTACCTTCAGGTTATCATCCGAACCCCCTCTAGTATTAAGTTGCAAGCAACAGATTATTGCTTTATGAACTGCGTGTAAAGTAAACAATACGATTGTTCTATGAACAAAGGATTGTTGTTTTCTCCCTAGTAGCAACAGCACATCTAGTACCTTAGAGATTTCTGTCACTTCCCTAGATTACAAGAGGCATGAACCCACTATCGAGCATAAATACTAACTCTTGGAGTTGCTAGCATCTACTTGGCTAAGATAGCTACTAACAACGGAAAGCATGCAAGATCTCAAATAACAAAGACATGATAGAATCAATAATCAATTTGAAATAGCATCTCAATATCCATCGGATCCCTGCAAACACAACATGTATGGATTACAAATAGATGATCTTGATCATGAACGGAGCTCACAAGATCTAAACATGAAAGCACAAAGGAGGAGAAACCAGCCATCTAGCTACTACATGGATCCGTAGTCCAAGGATGAACTACTCACGCATCACACCGGAGGCTTGCATGGTGATGAAGAAGGCCTCCAGGGTGAATTCCCCTCTCCGGCAGGGTGCCGGGAAGAGCTTCAGATCCTTCCCGATCTAGGGATGGAGATGACGGCGGGTACAGACTCTTTCATGGATATTTGATCGGGTACTTAGGGTTTTCGTCCCGAGGGCAACTTATAGGCGGAAGGAGAGGCCGAGGGGGTGCCGGGAGCCACCACACCACCCCCGGTGCGGGCCAGGCCTGGCCGCGTGGCCAAGTGGTGTGGCCAGCCCCTGGCCCCTCTCCGTCTCGTATTCTGGGACTTGATCCCTTCCGTAAAAATAGGCACTTTGGCTTTTGTCCTGTCCAATTCCGAGAATATTCATTTTCTGACTTTCCTGGAACCAAAAACAGCAGAAAACAGGCAGCTGGCACTATGGCTCTTGTTAATAGGTTAGTCCAAGAAATCATATGAAAAGTACTCCAAAGTTGGAACAAAACACAAGAAAGTGGATAAAACCAAGCATGGAACATCAAAAATAATAGATACATTTGCAATGTATCAGCGGCCCACCACTTTGAGGCAGTCTTTGGATTCCCACGGTCTCACCGTCGGGTGAGAATGAAGAACACATGGGAGGCCAAACGGATGAGAAGAAGACGTAGTTCCGCTCTCTTTTGCTGATTGAAGGATATGTTTGGACGAACCGACGAGGCTCGCGACGGTGGTAGCGTCACAATGGTTGATGAGTACTTGAAGAGGGCCTTCGGTGAAGACCTTCTGAAACTGCTCAGGATCTTTACAAACCTTGCTCGATCTCACCATGGAAGGAGGCCGCGGATGGTGTTTTGGGGGATTTCTTTGGGGTGGGGTGGGGTGGGGGAGGGAGAGAAGATCGTTGGCGTGAGCTGGCGGCCGGGGTGCGATGGAGAAGACAAAGGCTGATGGTGCGCTACTCTACTACTAGTAGTACTGCAGAAGGTGGGCGAGTGGGGGGTGGGGCTCCAATTGAGGCTAGTTGCACAAACCTCCAACAATTAGAGCCGTAGTTGCGAAGAGCTCCAACTGTTGAGTCCCGAGTATGTAAGAAATAATGCTAAGAGGGCTAATCGAGAATTTTGTGCTATGTGTAGCATTTGTACCCAAAAGTAATTATAGTACAATAGTTTCTTGCAACTAGACTATCCTGATTATCTGGAGTTCCCTGCAATTTCGAATCCAATTGTTGGAGGTTTGTGCAATTTCCACCCTCCTCATGTTCCGAGGAAGCTCTATGACCCTATGTTCAAACAAAAAAATGATCAAAGACAAACAAAAAAAGAAAGACCATCTCTTAGGGCTCGTTTGATTTGCAGGATTCTCAAAACATAAGAAGAGGAAACTACATGAATTTGGATCAAGTATGTGTTTGAATCACAGGGAAAGCAAAGGAATACTTTGGAGGAATCTCAATTCCCGTGTTTTTCCTATTCCTATATTTTTCCTATCCTGCGTTCCAAACGGGACATAATTCCTACATATTGAAATCCTATGAATCAAACAAAACAGCGTAGGATTATTTCCTAAGGGAGAAGATCCTTCAAAAAACTTTGATTTTTCTTTGAATCAAAGAAGGAATAAAAAAAGGTTTCCTCTCTCAGGAAAAAAAAGGAACTCCACCTCTTGGAGAAAAAAGGAACTCCATCTCTTGGACAATTCACTGTGACAAGAGTAGCTATTACTAAAGTCTATGTCTAGTACTAGCTGTAGGGCCCAACCGTAGCACGTTATTTATAAGTAGTACTAATTAGTATAGTACAGTACCAGTCTTTGCAGGTGTTTAGAAGGAAACAAAATAAAGCTCTGCAGGTAATAAATGGCCATGAGAATTTCCAAGATACACAATCTTTTGCTTGTTCATTTTGATCTGGGCGACAACTGGAGGATAGAGGAGTACTAGCTGCTTCGTGTTTTGAGCCATCGAGCTGGTGTAGAAATTTGGATATCTAAAACCCTGAATTGTCCTATCAAACCAATGCTCGTTGCATGCAGCTTGACCAAACAGATTTACTGCACTACTTTACTGCGCGTCCGAAAAATTAGGGAGTACAAGAAGTACTAGTACACTAATGTTACACAGAGAGTTTTTTGAACGGACACAGAGAGTTCCACATTCATCTTGTAGCGCCAAAAGCAGAAGTTATGCCAATATAGTACTGTAGTAGTCACGTCCAGGTTGCCTTACAGAGAAAAACACAGTACGATAAGCAACAAGATCTATCTATTTTTGTACTCCTATTTGCGTATACTAGTAGTACTACTACGTACTCAGGAACGACACGAGCGTGTGCTCCACTAGTGCGCCTCCGCACGTAGGGTAATCCAGTACGGAGTAGATCCCCACCGCATGGTCGCGTGATTATTATACATTGGTCCATGCTCTAGTCGTGGGCATATGCCGTAGCAGTAAATTTTTTATGAAAAATAGATTACTCATAAATAATTACTCCCTCTATCCTAAAATAGTAGTTACTGACTTGGCTTTGTCAAGATACACACGTGTTTCGACGCATTTTAGTACTTAGATGCTCCCTCATTACCAAATTAGAAAGCATACTAGGTTTTGTCGAAGTTAATATTTATAAAGTTTGACCAACTATATGTACAAACATACTAACTTACATAATGTCAAACGCATATAATATAAAAACATGGTTCGTGATGATTCTGATAACATTGAGTTGATGTCGTAGATGTCCATATTATTTTTTAGATATTTAGGCTAAATTCCAGGGTAGCCTATCCTGCACGCTGGATCCACGTCGATGCGTCATCCACACCAGTGCAATTTTGGTGGCAATCTTGGTTCAAGACATAAATCAAGTCGAATTGACAAGTTTGGGCATAAAATTCCGTAATCACTGAGTTAGATGACTAAAATCGAAGCACCGTAAGAACTGTTAGTGTGTTTATCTCTGGTCCATGTCGTAGAACTGAACAATGACATAAAAGTCGTACTAAACCCTAAATACTCCATAATAACATTAGCAACAAACTTAGTTTACATAAAAAATGCATCCTTCCTAGTACCAAAAGAGAACCTACATGCGACTACTACTAGTAAACTGGAGTAGTAAAATAGTACTACTAGCATTACTATTTATCTGCTAATACACCATTACAGTCTTGATCATCAGCCGTAGTTTAAGATTATTTTTTCCTATCGATGCAAATCTAGAAAGATACATGGGTGGACTGTCCAACCTTCATCAGGAACCGCGGCGGCACCCCGAGGTACGTCCTGATCTTGTCAGACGGGAGGTTGGCTGACGACGAGCTGCTCGTTAGCTTGATTACCGCATTAAGGCTCTCGACCATCGACAAGTCCGCCGACCCCGGCGGGCCAGGCGCACACAGTTTCACCGTGTACCGTGGCCACAAGCACCTGTCCTGATCGATGCACACCAAGGACATGACAGCGGCCGGGCCGAGCGCGCTGATGGTCAGACCGAACACGGAACCGTCATCCCCATAGAGGAAGCGCATGAATCTCCTCGTGCTTGTTGGTGGTGGAGTCGGGATGAGGCGAAATAAGGCGCTGCCGTAGATGGCCCTGGTTACTATGACCCCATGGGCCTCTTTCATGTGGGGAAGGAGCCCTGCCGGCGAGGCAATGAAATCACAGGCGGAATCAATGCAGGAGCACGGGCCGTGCGAGCACGCGATCTTGTGCTCGTCGAGCTTGTCGAAGGCGACCAAGCTAAAGCAGCCATCATAGGGGCACTCAATCATCACCTCAGATTGGACGGCGTCCATAGCAGCCAGCTCATGGTCGAATCCACCGACGCGGTACACGAACTTGTGGAAGTGGTTACAGAGGGAAGATCGGCTCACCGACGTAGTGCCCGCCGACCAGAAACCCGGGTTGGATGGGCATACTAAAGAGTATACTGATTGAGTTTCATACTGTACTGGTACGATTGTACATGAATACACTAGACATGGGCGCATCGGCGTCAGCTGCACTTGGCCACTTTTTTCTTAGACAGTGACCCACACGCTGTACATGCTTCGTCAAAATAAAAAGGCTGCAGAAAGTTGACAGGTGAGTAATAAAGCAGGTGTCACGCTATACTGTACCAGACATTATAGTATAGATAGAGGGAGAGACCGAGGCAAGAAGATCTAGGTGAGTGAGAGGCAAGAAGATCTAATCCTAGAGAGAGATGAAAAGCCTGCGGCCTACTGCAGGGTGTACAGTGCTGCAGGGGAGAAACCGAAGACTGCATGCATGTCTTCGATACCAACCTGTAATTAACTATTTTGGTCTTATCAAATTTAAATGGTAATAGTAGTAGTACTACATCTTACAACAAATCAGACAAACCAGTACTGCATTTATTAGTGGTACTTTTTTTGAGAAATTATAATTAGTAGTAGTACTTAGATATGTGAAAAACCAATCCAAGTTACTACTCCAATAGAGAGTACAACCACTCTGTTTATGGATTCTTGTTTACTATACGTACTAGTAGTAAAATCTAGAATGTAGATTGTTTTAGAGCAAATTTTGGCTCTACAATATCTAGCATACGCGCAAACCTCAAAAGACACTTCATTGCTTAGTTTCAGGGATCTTGTGCTAAATTCATGGAATTGGATGTAATTTTCATTTTTATGAGGTCCTTGATGTAACTTGTACTTCCACCGATCGCGTGTTAACTAATAAAGCACATCGCTCCTACGGGACCTACCACAATTAAAAAATAATTACACTACCCTGATTATTAGACAAAATGGAACATGGTTTCTTATAATTCCAAAATTTTAAGAAATAGGATGTTTCAAGCTTCCCAGCTAACTTTGCACACTTTAGTGACTTTTTGCCGATTTAACGAAATTAGGTTAAATATTTGCTACCAAGTAGGGGCAATTGATGGCTCGGTGTTGATGTAGAGCTCGTTGGGAACCCTAAGAGGAAGGTATGATGAGCACAACAACAAGTTTCCCTCAGTTATGAAACCAAGGTTTAATCGAACCAGTAGGAGCAAGGAAATACCCCAAAGGTGTTGCTAGCTGAGCTGATGGCTCGGTGTTGATGTAGAGCTCGTTGGTAACCCCGGGAGGAAAGTATGATGAGCACAGCAGCAAGTTTCCCTCAGTTATGAAACCAAGGTTTAATCGAACCAGTAGGATCAAGGAAACACCCCAAAGGTGTTGCCAGCTGAGCATTGGCAGAGCGCACTACCGGTGCTAGTAGCAACGTGGAGACCTACACAACACAACCACAAAACTTTGTCCCCAACTTGCGATGAGGTTATCAATCTCACCGTGTTTTGCTAAAAACAAAGGATTAAACGTATCGAATGGAAAGAAGTAATAGTTTGCAGAAAGTAAACACACTACAGTAAACAGTTTTTAGATTGTATGTAAAGAAAAGGACCAGGATCCATAGTTCACTAGAGGTGGCTCTCCTTAAGATAGATAACATGCTGGATGAACAAATTACAGCAGGGCAATTGAAAAACATCGAGAAAGCAATACATGCATATACTAATCATCATGACTCCTTTGGAACTTGATTGGGAATTACAACATTATACATATACCGCCATCCAACTGCATCTATGACTAATAATCCACCTTCAGGTTATCATCCGAACCCCCTCCAGTATTAAGTTGCAAGAAACAGATTATTGCTTTACGAACTGCGTGTAAAGTAAACAATACGATTGTTCTATGAACAAAGGATTGTTGTTTTATCCCTAGTAGCAACAACACATCTAGTACCTTAGAGATTTCTATCACTTCCCCAGATTACCAGAGGCATGAACCCACTATCGAGCATAAATACTAACTCTTGGAGTTGCTAGCATCTACTTGGCCAAGATAGCTACTAACAACGGAAAGCATGCAAGATCACAAATAACAAAGGCATGATAGAATCAGTAATCAATCTGAAATAGCATCTCAATATCCATCGGATCCCCGCAAACACAACATGCAGAATTACAAATAGATGATCTTGATCATGAACGGAGCTCACAAGATCTAGACATGAAAGCACAAAGGAGGAGAACCAGCCATCTAGCTACTACATGGATCCGTAGTCCAAGGATGAACTACTCATGCATCACACCGGAGGCTTGCATGGTGATGAAGAAGGCCTCCAAGGTGAATTCCCCTCTCCGGCAGGGTGCCGGGAAGAGCTTTAGATCCCTCCCGATCTAGGGATGGAGATGATGGCGGTTACAGACTGTTTCGTGGATTTTTTGATCGGGTACTTAGGGTTTTCGTCCTGAGGGCAATATATAGGCGGAAGGAGAGACCGAGGGGGTGTCGGGAGCCACCACACCACCCCCTGGCACGGGCCTAGCCTGGCCGCGTGGCCAGGTGGTGTGGCCGGCCCCTGGCCCTTCTCCGTCTCGTATTCTGGCACTTGATCCCTTCCGGAAAAATAGGCACTTTGGCTTTTGTCCCGTCCAATTCTGAGAATATTCATTTTCTGACTTTCCTGGAACCAAAAACAGCAGAAAACAGGCAGCTGGCACTTTGGCTCTTGTTAATAGGTTAGTCCAAGAAATCATATGAAAAGTACTCCAAAGTTGGAACAAAACACAAGAAAGTGGATAAAACCAAGCATGTAATATCAAAAATTATAGATACATTTGCAATGTATCAACATCCCCAAGCTTAACTCCTGCTCGTCCTCGAGTAGGTAAGTGATAAAATGAAAGAATAATTTTTGAGGTGACATACACCATCAAAGACTTGATCAAAGTATTTGTAAAACATTCAAAGCTGGGATCATAGTACTTCAATCGTAACATGAAAGACAAAGTTCTAGCAATAAGACAAAGAAACTATGATGCAACATGAAAAGGCACAAACAAAAGATTCATGAATAACAATGCTTTGCAAGACGTTTGTTTGTTTCACATAAAGAAAACATAGCATAATAGTATTCAGCTTGTCCCTCATAGAGTAGCAAACATAAATGCATAGGACACCTTCAAAGTTCATAAGAGTGACTAGATACAAATAGTTTAAAACAAGCAATATCAAGTTATGCATCAATTAACTAGTCTTGGGACAATGCACATAGAACTAAGAATGGCCACTATGCTCTCAAAGTAGGTGCATAAAGATAGAAGGTGGAGACTCAATATAATGGTGGAAGAAAGGCCTTCATAGAAGGAAGTAGAGATTCAAGTTTCATAAAGAGCTTCCAAAAATTATGGTACTTATAGCTTTCAGCTCTCATTGCCCCTATCATAAGCATCTTGAAGTGATTAAGGTTAAAGTGAACAAATTATGGTGTACATGCTTGGCGAAGTATAAGTTAGAAATCTCATGTCCCTCGTATACGAGGGCCGCTCCTCATGCTACTCAAGTTTAGTCACCGGTAAGTTCTTGTCATCGTAAGTACATGTGTATCATAGAGAACCGCCAACAGGGTACCCCTTGCCCGATGATACGGAAGAATCCCCATATCAAAATGACAAGGCAAGCAGACAACGAGCATCTCAGCAATCTTCTTATTTACCATGGGAATATGGTGCGTTTTTATCTCTTTCCTCTTTTCATAATATCTCTTTTTTTTCTTTTTATCTTTTTTTCTCAATATAGGACTCTTTTTTTATAAGAAGAATGCTTCATAGACAGCTCATTATGGTTACGCTGCAGGTTTCCACCATGTCAGCATGGATTAGACCAGAGGCCCAGGCGTTTCTCTAACACATATACATAACTCCATGGACTTACAAGCTCCCCTTTCATTTCACACCGACGACATCCATATACAAAAGAGCATGATATCAACTAGGTACAAGTACCAAGTGCAATGTTGAAAGCGTTCCCCATGAAAGCATGGTTCTGCTAATTCCCAACAAATAAGTGCAAGCATATACAACATAGATAACACAATGGTTCAAGTTTATTAAGGGCAAGAAAAGTAAAGTGTGCCATCAAGTTCGTGAGAGCTTTAATCACTAGTTTTCTCATAACAAGTTTAATTCGGAAGGTAAACAAAAGCATGAATATACTTGGAATAGCATAAGCTAATAGGTAGGTATGGTGGACTCTTTGGAATAACTTGGTTTAGGGAGTTGGATGCATGAGTGGAACTCATACTTGGTTGTGGAGGCTAACAAAAGACTGGGAGCGACAAACTAAGAGAGTAATAATGGCCATAATCATGCAGAGCGACAAAACATCATTGATCAAAGCATAAAGTGATACTACAAGTTGAAAACTAAAAGATCATAAAGGCTATGGTGACTTGAGATAGTCATAACATGGTGTGAGCATGTGCCAAGTCAACCCAAATAAAGCATCAAAGGAGAATACCACTATACTATGCTTTAATATGCTAAAACAACGCATGATTCATCCAAAACACATTAAGCAATCTCAATTGTTTATAAAAAGTCATGCTACAACAAAGAATACTAAGCATAAAGCCAAAACAATATCAAGCATGGCATGACAAAGCATAGGCCATAGTCAAAAACAAGCTCTTTTTACCACATAAGCATGAACTTTGCTACTCTTTTCCAAACCAAACCAAACTATTTGCAAACCAATGTATGAAAGAGGGGGTCCACCCAATTTATTCAGAAAAATTAAGCAAACAAAAACCAAAACAAAAACAAAAAAGTAGACGCTCCAAGAACAACATAACTGTGCATGAAATAGTAAAAATGAAGCGTTTGGAAGAAACCTGGGATTTTTATTGATGAAGAAGGGATGCCTTGGGCATCCCCAAGCATTGACGCTTGTACTTCTTGGATATTTCTTGGGGTCACACGCGTGGCATCCCCAAGCTTGAGCTTTAGTCCATCCTTCATATCATTACTCATTCCTTCCATACACCTGAAATTTTTCCTTCATACAAAACTTTACACAATCTTTATTAGCAACATTAGTGCACTCAAGATAATAGGTCTTAAGGTTCATTTATAATACCAAATAAACTTCCATTAGAACACTAGATACTGTAGCACTTCCCTCAAAAAGCTCAATTCCCCAAAAGAACTCTAGAAGGAACCAACAAGAAGCAAATGCAGAAAATGGCAGAAATCTGTCAAAACAGACCAGCAGGTAAGACGAATTTTTTCGAAGACCTTCTGTTGCTCAAATCAAAAAGTGTTGAACTAAAGAAAGTTAGATAACAACCTGGGGCAGAAGCACAAAAAATTACAGATCAATCTGACATACAGAGCTCTCTCACGAGAGTTTTTACGATAGGTTCAACTTCTTGCTAAGATTTTGCATCTTGACAATTTAACGAAATTAGGTCAAACCTGATCTAAAAGTAATTAAGCGCGATAGATTGCTCTTGAAATTAAATGTATTTTCAGAGGTAGATGGGTGTATCTTGTTGTAGTAAACAATGCCGTCAATGTGAGTTTCCAACTATTAGGAAAGAATATTCAATTCTACATTTTCCAAGTGAAGACAAGCGAGGTTGTTCTTTTTCATAAGAAGTCCGGAGAATATTGGATGTGAATGCCACGCCAAGTTTATAGACATATATAGTGAACCAACATGTTGTACCAACGATTCCCATGTTTTATTTATGAGTTTTCAAACTTCCTAGCTAACTCTGCCCATTTGACCGAATGACTATATGTCGAATTATTAAAATTAGGTCAAATTTGAAACTACAAGTAAATTGTAGGTTGCTTTGAAAGTTTTAAGAAAAATATTTTTGTGGTACCCATCGAGGGGTCACAATTAATATATCTGAAAACAACGAGAGTTTTGATGATAGGTTCAACTTCTTGCTAAGATTTTGCATCTTGACAATTTAACGAAATTAATTAGGTCAAACTTGAGCTACTAGTAAGCGCGATAGAAATCTCTTGAATTAAATGTCATTTCAGAGGTAGATGGGTGCATTTTCTAGTAGTAAGCAGTCCCGTGGGTGTGAGTGTCCAACTACCAGGAAAGAACATTGAATTCTACATTTTCCGAGTGAAGACGAACGAGGTTAGTTGTTCTTTTCCGTAAAGAGAAGTCCAAAGAATATTGGATGTGGATTCCACAAGCCAAGTTGACAGACTTATATATATAGGGTGCAGAACAATTATTTTGCACCCCACATATTTTTGAGGATCGACAACATGTTGTACTTGTGACTCCCATGTTTTATGGGTTTTGAAGCTTCCTATAGCTAACCCCGCACATTTGAATAACTTTATGTTGATATCTCGGAATTAGGTCAAATTTGAAACTACAAGTAAATTGTAGGTTTTGCTTTGATAGATTTACGAAAAAGCTTTTGGACGTACCCATCGAGGGTTCAAAATTAATATACCAGAAAACAACGAGAGCTTCGACGATAGGTTCAACTTCTTGGTAAGACTTTGCATATTGGTAATTTAACAAAATTAGGTCAAACTTGAGCTAGCTACAAGTAAATGCCATAGATTGCTCCTGAATTAAATATCTTTTCATAGGTAGATCATCGGTGCATCTTCTTTAGTAAACAGTGTCGTCGGTGTGAGTTTCCAACTATCAAGAAAGAACATTCAATTCTACATTTTCCGAGTGAAGAATACGAGCGAGGTTGTTCTTTTTCCTAAAGAAAAGTCCGAAGAATATTGGATCTAAATGCCACAAGCCAAGTTTACACATATATATATATATTGGACCAACATGTTGTACCAATGATTCCCATGTTTTATGAGTTTTCAAACTTCCCATCTAACTCTACCCATTAGAATGACTTTATGTCGATTTATCGAAATAAGGTCAAATTTGAAACTATAAGTACTAGTAAATTGCATGTGCCCTGCACGTGAGACTCGGATAATAGACATCTGGCATATCATCACTATATAAAATTATAATAGGCAAAATTTGAAATACTGCAAGTAAACCATGTAGGTTGGTTTGAAAGTTTTACGGAAAAGCTCTTAGAGGTACCCATCGGAGGGAGCGCGCGGGGGGGGGGGGGATTAATATACTATCAGGAACCAGAAGAGAGTTCTGACGGCAGGTTCATCTTCTTGGTAAGATTTTGCATCTTGATAGTTTAATGAAATTAGGTCAAACTTGAGCTACAACTAAGTGCGATAGATTGCTCTTGAATTTAATGAAATTAGGTCAAACTTGAACTACATGTAATAAATTGTATGTTTCTTTGAAAGTTTTATGAAAAAAGATTTTGGAGGTACCCATCGAGCGGTTAATTAATATATCAGAAACCATATAGAGTTTTGACGAGTGGTTCGATTTCTAGCTCAGATTTTGCATCATGAAAATTTTGAACACCTTTTGAAAATGAGCACATGAAATAGGGAGAGAGGGGAAATGATATTTCTATTCTCTATGGGCAACCCACAAGCTTGAGGTGCACCTTAGGCTTAAATATAACTTTATTTTTTCCACTATGTATAAGGTGAACCTTAGCGGATGCCACATAGTAGGCCATTTTTTTGAACGGGTAGTAGGCCATATTAAGGTGTGCTTTTTTACACAATGCGGGAGTAGTATATTTCTTTGCTTAGACATATGGTCACCTTTGTCCAAGCGCTGTACATGCTGAGAGAATAAAACGTTGGCAGGGGAAGAGGGCAGCAGCGAAGAGAAGTTGAAGGCGGTTCCATGTCAGAGCAAAGTTATGATGGTTTCTGACACGAGGTACTCCTGCGGCCTTACAGTGTACTACACTATGCTAGTACTAGTAAATTTCAGGACCTATGCACGTAAAACAAATTGTGTGTTTTCTCTCTCCTTTGCTGCCTCTCACCATCCATCGTCCCTCTTTCCTACCCTTTCCCCTCGCGACCCTTTGGCTGATCTCTCTCGTCCCACAGATGGTGCAAAGCATGTGCCTTTGCAATGGCGCGGCTGTGTCTCTGGCATGTTCGGCAGCCGCGTTGGTGTGGAGTAGGGACACGGAGTACATAGGAATGAAACCACTTTGGTCCTTGGCGGCAAAAAAATACAAACTTTTCAAGTTTTTGAAATTTTCACTTGCTTCCCAAACATCGGGAGGGAAGGTTACTCAAAAGATCGGCCATTCGCAGTACTTCTTATCTTATATTTATCTTGTCTTATCTCTTACAATACCATACCATACCACTGTATAGTGTACGAATAACTTCGAACGCTGACCGTTGGATCAAGACCGGCAAATCCAAACATTGCTAACCGTTGGATCTTCTTTTCCATTCTTAGCATCTGCAAAGATTCTACTGATAGTCTTTAGCATGATGAATGCTAGTATGCGCAAACCTCAAAACACACACTTCATTGCTCAGTTTCAGGGTCCTTGTGCTAAATGCATGGACTTGGATGCAATTTTCATTTTTATGAGGTCCTTGATGTAACTTATACTTCCACCGACCGTGTTAACTCTCAAGCACCTCGCTCCTACGAGACCTACCACGGTTAAAATAAAATGCAACCGCCCCAATTATCAAACAAACTGGACCACAGTTTCTTATACGTAATACCCAAGTTTTTAGTACTAGAATTTTTCAAGCTTCCTAGCTAACTTCGCACACTTCACCAACTTCTTGTCGATTAACGAAATTAGGTCAAACTTGAGCTACAAGTAAGCGTGATAGATTCCTCTTGAATTAAATGTATTTTCGGAGGTAGATGGGTGCATCTTATTGTAGTAAACAATGTCGTTAGTGTGAGTTTCCAACTATCAGGAAATAAAATTCTTAGTTTTCCAAGTGATGACGAGATGGTTCTTTTCCGTAAAGAAAGCTCGAAGCAGAATATGGATCTTAGTGCCATAAGCCAAGCTTCTAGACATATTAAGTGGACCAACATGTTTTACTTACGATTCCCATTTGTTTTTTGAGTTTTCAAACTCCCTAGCTAATTAAGTCCGCCCACTTGAATGACTACATGTCGATTTTTCGAAATTAGGTCAAACTTGAACTATAACTAAATTGTAGGTTGCTCTGAAAGTTTTACGAAAAAGCTTTTGGAGGTACCGTACCGATCGGGAGGGATGGAACAATCAATATATGAGAAATAACCGAGAGTTTTGACAACTGGTTTGACTTCTTGCTAAGATTTTGCATCGCATGACACTATTTAATGAAATTGGGTAAAACTTGAGCTACAAGTAAGCGCGATAGATTGCTGTTGAAATATATGATTTTTCAGAGAGGTAGATGGGTGCATTTTCTTGTAGTAAACAGTGTCGTCGGTACCGTGTGATTTTCGAACTATATCAGGAAAGAAGATTCAATTGTTCTCAATTTTCGAGTGATGACGAGCAAGGTTGTTCTTTTCCGTAAAGAAATGTCTGAACAATAATATTGGATGTGAATGCCAGAAGCCAAGTTTACCGACATGTTGTACCAACGATTTCCATGTTTTATTTATGAATTTTCAAGATTCGTAGCTAACTCTGCCCATTTGCCGGATGACTTCATGTCGATTTATCGAAATTAGGTCAAATTTGAAACTACAAGTAAATTGTAGGTTGCTTTGAAAGTTTTACGAAAAATCTTTTGTAGGTACCCATCAAGGGGTCACAATTAATATATCATAAAACACCGAGAGTTTTAACGATATGTTCAACTTCTTGCTAAGATTTTGCATCTTGACAATTTAACGAAATTAGGTTAAACTTGAGCTACAAGCAACCACGATAGATTGCTCTAGAATTAAATGTATTTTCGAAGGTAGATCGATGCACCTTCTTGTAGTAAACAATGCCGTCAATGTGAGTTTCCAACTATCAGGAAAGAACATTCAATTCTACATTTTCCGAGTGAAGACGAGCGACGCTACTAGTTGTTAGTTTTCGTAAAGAGAAGTCCAAAGAATATTGGATGTGGATGCCACAAGCCAAGTTGACAGACATATATAGTCGATCGACAACATGTTGTACTTGCGATTCCCATGTTTTATGAGCTGTCAAACTTCCTAGCTAACTCTGCCCATTTTAATGACTTTAAGTCGATTTATCAAAATTAGGTCAAATTTGAAACTACAAGTAAATTGTAGGTTTTGCTTTTTAACTTTTATGAAAAAGCTTTTAATTTGGAGGTACCCATCGAGGGGTCACAATTAATATATCTGAAAACAACAAGAGTTTTGATGATAATTCAACTTCCTGCTAAGATTTTGCATCTTGACCATTTAACAAAACTAATTAGGTCAAACTTGAGCTACAAGTAAGCGCGATAGATAGCTCTTGAATTAAATGTCATTTCAGAGGTAGATGGGTGCATTTTCTAGTAGTATGCAGTGCCGTGGGTGTGAGTGTCCAACTACTAGGAAAGAACAATGGATTCTACGTTTTTCGAGTGAAGACGAACGAGGTTAGTTGTTCTTTTCCGTAAACAAAAGTCCAAAGAATATTGGATGTGGATGCCACAAGCCAAGATGACAGACATATATATATAGAGTAGATCGACAACATGTTGTACTTGCGATTCCCATGTTTTATGGGTTTTGAAGCTTCCTATAGCTAACCCCGCACATTTGAATAACTTTATGTCGATATCTCGGAATTAGGTCAAATTTGAAACTACAAGTAAATTGTAGTTTTTGCTTTGATAGATTTACGAAAAAGCTTTTGAATGTACCCATCAAGGGTTCAAAATTAATATACCAGAAACTAGCGAGAGTTTCGACGATAGGTTCAACTTCTTGCTAAGACTTTGCATATTGATAATTTAACGAAATTAGGTTAAACTTGAGCTAACTACAAGTAAACGCCATAGATTGCTCTTGAATTAAATGTATTTTCATAGGTAGATCATCGGTGCATCTTCTTGTAGTAAACAGTGTCGTCGGTGTGAGTTTCCAACTATCAAGAAAGAACATTCAATTCTACATTTTCCGAGTGAAGAATACGAGCGAGGTTGTTATTTTTCCTAAAGAAAAGTCTGAAGAATATTGGATCTGAATGCCACAAGCCAAGTTTACATACATATATATTGTACCAACATGTTGTACCAACGATTCCCATGTTTTATGAGTTTTCAAACTTCTCAGCTAACTTTGCCCATTAGAATGACTTTATGCCGATTTATCAAAATTAGATCGAACTTGAAACTATATGTACTAGTAAATTGCACGTGCCCTGCACGTGAGACTCGGATAATAGACATCTAGCATATCATCACTATATAAAATTATAATAGGCAAAGCGGAAAAAATATAATAGGTAAAATTTGAACTACTACAAGTAAACCGTGTAGGCTGCTTTGAAGGTTTTATAGAAAAGCTCTTAGAGGTACCCATCAGAGGGGGCGCACGCGAGGAGGGGGGGCAATTAATATACTATCAGGAACCAAAAGAGAGTTCCGACGACAGGTTTATCTTCTTGCTAAGATTTAGCGTCTTGACAATTTAATGAAATTAGGTCAAACTTGACCTACAACTAAGTGCCATAGATTTCTCTTGAATTTAATGAAATTAGGTCAAACTAGAACTACAAGTAATAAATTGTAGGTTGCTTTGAAAGTTTTATGAAAAAGCTTTTGGAGGAACCCATCGAGTGGTTAATTAATACATCAGAAACCATAGAGAGTTTTTACGAGTGGTTCGACTTCTAGCTAAGACTTTGCATCATGAAAATTTTGATCACCTTTTGAAAATGATCCCGCGCATCCGGACATAGTTCGTGACCCAAAATTTCAGATACTTCGAAATTCCCATTTGACCCCTATGAAATTCGGTAGGTGGGGGGCTTCACTCGTAATTTTCCCAGTATAGTGCTAGCAGTACCTAAACCCAACCCCCTCCCCCTCTCTCTCCTCCAGGAATTCGTCACCAGCCGGAACATCCCCACTGCACTTTAGCCGACGTACCCACACACCTGATCTACTCAACAAACCCTCTTGTCCAGCATGCTGATCACATCATCGACCGCCTAGGATCTGCTCCATGGATGCTGTGGTCTAGCGTTCTGCTCATATCCTTGCCCGCCCAAGATCTGCTTCCCCGTCGTCAACACCCACTATGACTGTAGCACCTTTGGCGACCTCGACGTGACCCGTGAGGATGCGGAGGAGGCCTAGACGCTGCCCCGACCGAGGTAAAACCAGATCTCCCTGCGATTTGTTTGTTGGCAATCTACTGTATTCGTGCTAAATTTCCTAACTAACAGGTTCTTTACTTGATATACACCTGTTATGTACTCCCTCTGTTTCAAAATATAAGATGCTTTAGCTTTGTGAAATAAGTGTATCCAGACACATTTTAATGTGTAGGTTCACTCCAAACCTAGATGAACCTACACACTAAAAGAGGTCTAGATGCACTCTTTTCACAAAGCTAAAACATCTTATATTTTGAAACGAAGGGAGTACTAAACTAACCCGTTGTGGTTACGCTTAAACTCCACACATTGAACTGTTTTTATGTACTGTACTATTTCTTTGTGAATTATTAGTCACTTAACATATTTGTTTACATTCTCTGCTGTACTTGTCCACATGAGATATGATTATATAATATCTCTCTCATTCGCCGATTTACGAACTATAGTATTTCCATCGTGCTATTGTCCTGCTATTCTATACTACACATTTACACACATCATACTATTTGACCATTATGTACTGTCGATTTGATCCCTCTTAACCTGCGGCTCAAACTGTTTGCTGTTATTATGCAAGGAGCAGCCTCAGTTTGCACACAATATCATAGAGTGAATGGCTCCTATAATCTCGTAAGACCCCATCACTTTTGTTTCACTTCATGCCAACATATATCATGTTGGAACCTATTTGTATTTACAGTTGGCCTTACCTTGATGCAGAGGAGCAATGATACATTGCAAATGTATCTATAATTTTTGATGTTCCATGCTTGGTTTTATCTACTTTCTTGTGTTTTGTCCACACTTTGGAGTACTTTTCATATGATTTCTTGGACTAACCTATTAACAAGAGCCACAATGCCAGCTGCCTGTTTTCTGCTGTTTTTGGTTCCAGGAAAGTCAGAAAATGAATATTCTTGGAATTGGACGGGACAAAAGCCAAAGTGCCTATTTTCCGGAAGACATCTGATGCCAGAATACGAGACGAAGAAGGGCTGGGGGCCGGCCACACCACCTAGCCCACGTGGCCAGGCCTAGCCCGCGCCAGGGGGTGGTCTGGTGTAACACCCTCGAATCGGCCCTATGCAAGTTTTAGCCCTTTTCCGCCAAACCCGCATAGAAACGATTCAAGGACGCCCACCAGACACTTTCGTGCGGGTGGAAAATGAAGTAACACCATTACACAACAGTCCTCGATGGGACCCACAAAACAGATATATATACAACAATGACTCCATGAGTCAAGAATACAGATATACTATACAAAGATCCAAATCACCTTGAAAACGATAGAGCGTCCGACTACGGACAAGATGCAAATGGGGCTAAGAGCCCTGAAGAATGACCAATGGCGTCCATAACCCTGCCTCGGCCAAGCCGGAAGGGTAACCCTGCTACCGACGTCGAACTCAAACCTGCTAAAACAAAAGGGGTGCCGACAAAGGGCAAAGAAAAAGAAGAGCGTCGATCGAGGCCAAGACAGCGAGGCTAGAATTTGGCGGCTCTCGCCTACATAGGTATGGTGGACTGAAGCGGCAGCGCAACATGCACTAAACAACCTATAGAGACTCGATTCAACTGGCGGCTATTAGAGAGGGATAAGAAAGACCTATTCGGGACCAACCTGATACTAACACCAATCATACCCATCCTGGTATTTCCCCCTCGAGACCAAACGAGGAAGTCAAACCGAGGAACTCACACAGTTGGCAATTTTACTCATTCCGTTATAGTTGCAGCACTTACTAATCAGATATAGAGCTTGAGTCATCCTGATAGCATAAGTAGTGGCAGTTTTAGTTAACATTCCGTTGTAGTTGGAACATTTACTAGTCAGATATAATTGTCCTGGGAATCCCAAAACCCAGTAGTTGTTGGCACTTTTATCACATTCCATTGGAGTTGCAATACTTACTAGGCAGGTATCGTACCACACAGATCACCACCGATCCACCAGTTGTTGGCATTTTTAATATCCATTCCGTTATAGTTGCATCTGATTACTAGTCACATATTAAGTCAAATTTATAGCACTACTTTAGTTATGCTTGTCTATGATCGAGATACTGTGCTCCAAGTTGTCCATAACCGTGGACACGGCTTTCAGAAAGTTTTACCCTGCAGGGGTGCACAAATAGCAACACACACTCGATCAACCTCGGAAAAACCAACTCAAAACCCAACGAGACTTTCACGACAAAGCAATCACAGGATTCATAAAATATTTCAGGGGGCCACCCAATTAAGCTACCCGCAACGAAGTTGGCTGACTCCGAGATGGACCCAAGGTTTGCGCCAATGCCTGTAAATGACTGGGAACCCGAAAGTGTGACTAGGCTTGTCGATACCGCGAAAACACTCCGCATCCTAAACAGTACAGGTGCTCCACGGACAATCTTAATAAAACAGTAACATGGCTTAGGTACAGGATAGTAAATAAAACCCCAAACTAGTTTGTGGCCCCAAGAAATAGAAATGAATCAAGCTCTGGCTCAGGGGGATCCCATAGGGTCTCCCGGATGTGGATAGTGCGAATAGTCAAGGAACAGGTATCAAGTACTCGGGGCCTACGGGACACAAGTGGGCATGAAAAACCAAATAGCGCATATTGCCCACCGGTGCCTCTTTCATTAGTTATCCCAACAATTTAATAGTTGTATTTAAAGTCATGATCATCTCCACCATAAACATCTGCCAGCATTCCAACAACTGTGGTACTTGACAACACGAGGTCGCACCTGAGCAAGCAACTACGACTCACAAGGCCAGCTATCTACCAAACACAGGTAATAGGAGGTGTCCAAGGCAATATAGAGGCTGCACGGGATATAACTGGTGTTCGGAAACTAAAGCATCGCGACACGAACAGCAATAGATCAATAGGAGGAAATAAAGACTATAAATGCAAAATAGGTAGAAAGGGGGAGAATGCTCGCCTGGGAAACACTGCCGAAGGTTCATTATCCGGAGAACTTGTCGATACTCGCATCAACTCATCGGCCTAATCCGTGAAGAAGCAAACACTAGAAGAAACACCGGATGCACTATTTAATACCACAGCAGAAGATCCGGCATGATTATGATATGATGCAGATGCGGTGCAATTAGGCAGTATTAAGCGGAACCAGGGTCCCGACAATTAATTAAACGGTTCAAGTTATTTAACAACCCCGCAATTTAAATGTTGTATTAACAAGGCAACACATGGCATCGGTTCGCTACACCAATTTAAATGGAGCTGATATAAGACTAGAATAGCTCGCATATAGACTCCATATTTAATTATAAGGTGAATCGGCATAATGCCCCCATACCCACAAATATGTATGCAAGCATGATGATTTAATGATGCGATAGGTATATGTCATATTATAAAAATAGAGGCTTAGGGTCACACATCTGGGTTCGGAAGATCTTGGGTCCCGGGGGTTCGGGGTCGGTCTCAGGGTCTCAGGGTTCGACGAGGAACGGTTCGATGAGATCGGTCTCGGACAACGGAAGGAGAGCTTGGCGTTCCGGGAAGGAGGACTTGGTTTGGCGTCGGGGCTCATCGGATTCGCCCTGGTCGGTGTAGATCTTGTCGGGTCCGCGTATCGGGTCGGTCTTGGCGTTCGAGAAGAAGATCTTGGCGTGCTGTGTCGGCGACCTTGGCGTCTTCGGGTTCGGGTCTTGTCGTCCGTGTAGTAGTTCTTGCCGATCTCCTCGGAATTCCGAGGATACATCTTCACGCGTCGATGGCCTTCGAGGTCTCGCCCGGCGGATCCGTGATGTAGATCTTGGCATCATTTGTTGAGGTTCTCGGGTGTCGGTACCGGGCTCGGGTGTGGCGTCGAACTCTGGGCGAAAGAGCTTGAGGTTCCAACATCACCGGGTCCGAGCAGGAGTTCTCGACATGGTCGCTCTTGGTGCAATCGAGATCTTGTGGGGGTTGCGGATCACCTTGATGCGTCATCATCGGATCGGTCTCGCACCATCCTCATGGGGTCCTCTCATCCATGTTAAGGGCAAAAACTTGGGAATCAACATGCCAAAACACCATCTCTTCACATCACCCGATCATCGCAGGAGGAAAAAGGCCACACGGGGACAAACACCTGCTACACAACATGAACCGGCACCAGCACACGGGTGCCCGCACGACTCGAAGACGGCACGGATGCTCACACGAAACGCGGCGGCAGGGATACGGAGGCGTGCTCGCGGTTGTAGGACGTCGGGGCGGAGGAGGCCGAGGTCGGGCAGGGGAAGCTCGGCGGGAGGAGGCCGGGTCGAGGCCTGCAGAGGCCGACACGGAGGGGTGGTGGGCGATGATGGCGAAGGGGCCACGGCGGCAGTTCCCTGCAGCGAACAGAGAGGAGGCGGGGCTTGGTGGCTATGGGCCTAAGCACCAGGAAGGCGCGACGTCGACTCTGTGCACCGAGACGGGGCCTCGACGACGGGCTCGAGCGGGAGAGAGAGGAGATGGCCCGGCGGCAGCGATAGAGCCAGCACGAGGAGGAGGGTACAGAGACGAGGGAGCTCGGGGCTGGCGGAGGCGGCGCTGCGGTGGCGGGGGTTTCAGGGCGGCGAGGACGGTGGCTGTCGAGGCCGGTGGTGGAGGATTCAACAGGGAGGAGAGGAAGATGAGGCCGGCGGGATCCGGGGCTCGGCGGTGAAGAGCCGGGCCGACGCGAGAGAGAGGCGGGCGGCGAGGAGCTCGGGGCGAGGGGTGAGGACCAGGCGGCGGGTCTAAGGGGAGAGCGGGGTCGGACTGAGGCAGGGAAGGGGATTGAGGAAGGAGGCGGACGCCGCGGGGGGGGGGGGGGGAGTGGGGTTGGTGCGAGGCACGGGAGGAGAGAGGGGCTGCGGGGTGGGGCCAACGAGAGGAGAGACGTGGGGGCACGGTCACCGCGGGGTTGTCGGTAGCGTGGGGTGGGTGGCGATCGTGGTGGCCCAGGCGTGGGAAACGAGCAGGGGAGGCAGGGATGCGTGCAGGTGGGGTCAGGCTCACGTGGCTGGTGCAGGAGGGGGTGTGGCGGCGGCTGGGGTGAAGCGACCGAGAGGTGGATTTGGTGAGGGCTCATTGGGTTTTGGTCTAGCTATGGTTAGGCTTAGTCTAGGGTTTGGGGTAGACATACTAGGGTTGATTTTTGAGGTAGTAGGCTGCTGCCAGCTAGGCCTGGCTGGTGGCGGCCTCTCCGGTAAAATAGTTTTATTTTTATTAGTTTTATTTTCAAAAGCTTTTACAAATAGTTTTTAGACAAATAGAAGATGTGATAAAGACTGGGGGTTTTGATTTGGAATTAAGACGGGGAATATTTAGAAAAATAAAATAGGCTTTTAGAAAATAATCTTTGGCAAACCATGCATGATGTTGACGATGCTCAAATGCAATGTGGCATGATGACTTGAGCATGCGGTCATGATGATGCAATGCACAAAAACACAACGATTTTCTAGTAGTGGTTTTGGCGGGATGCCACAATTCGACACCACTAACAAGGGATCTCGCCCTCGAGATCCGCCTCGTGGTACCGGGAAGAAGGTTGATGACCTGAATCTTCTCGCTTCGTGTAGATCCTCACGACACCACTAACAAGAGGTCGTTGTCCGTGATCATCGAGAGAACACTCCAGGAACAAAGTGCGAAGGTAGAGGTATCAACAAATAAAGCCACCTCTAGCTTCCATGGAAGGAATAAAATTGCTTGATCCACCAATTCGATGTACAAGAGCGAATGATAAGGGTAGTCGGATGGTGATCAGTCCATCGCGCACCCAAACCATTACTCTGCACATGAATAGGAGAATTATGCAACCAACTCTCAGAATTAGACTGAAGATCTCGATAATCGAGGTTCAGAACAAAGAAGTGATGGAGACTCTGCATCGGATCTGACATAGATGATGTCGTCGCGTTGGAAACACCAGAAGGCACAAACAAGGAACAAAGAATGGTACCACAGATAAAGGATCACTCAGATAGCATGAAGATCGGATGTAGCAACACCGTTATCAAAGGAGGAAGCGAAATCCTGAAGGTACCACGGAAACCCAACCACGAGAATTCCTGGACTCAAAGAAAAGATAAGAGAGCAGGTTTAAAACACGCAGAGGTAAGAGGAGAACAGCAGAGGGTAAGAGGTAAAATCAGACCTAATCAGATCTATCCAACCGATTTTGCAAAATAGTTTTGACACTATACTTCGGCCGTTAGCTAGGTTATCCTACAGGCTGGACAAGTGGGGTATCGTAACTGCTGAGCTCTGATACCACTCTGTAACACCCTCGAATCGGCCCTATGCAAGTTTTAGCCCTTTTCCGCCAAACCCGCATAGAAACGATTCAAGGATGCCCACAAGGCACTTTAGTGCGGGTGGAAAATGAAGTAACACCATTACAAAATAGTCCTCGATGGGACCCACAGAACAGATATATATACAACAACGACTCCATGAGTCAAGAATACAGATATACTATAGAAAGATCCAAATCACCTTGAAAACGATAGAGCGTCCGACTACGGACAAGATGCAAATGGGGCTAAGAGCCCTGAAGAATAACCAATGGCGTCCATAACCCTGCCTAGGCCAAGCCGGAAGGGTAACCCTGCTAACGACGTCGAACTCGAACCTGCTAAAACAAAAGGGGTGCCGACAAAGGGCAAAGGAAAAAGAGGAGCGTTAGTACTGAGGCCAGTACACGGCGAGGCTAGAATTCGGCGGCTCTCGCCTACATAGGTATGGTGGACTGAAGCGGCAGCGCAGCATGCACTAAACAACCTATAGAGACTCGATTCAACTGACGACTATTAGAGAGGGATAAGAAAGACCTATTCGGGACCAACCTGATACTAACACCAATCATACCCATCCTGGTATTTCCCCCTCGAGACCAAACGTGGAAGTCAAACCGAGGAACTCACACAGTTGGCAATTTTACTCATTCCGTTATAGTTGCAGCACTTACTAATCAGATATAGAGCTTGAGTCATCCTGATAGCATAAGTAGTGGGCAGTTTTAGTTAACATTCCGTTGTAGTTGGAACATTTACTAGTCAGATATAATTGTCCCGGGGAATCCCAAAACCCAACAGTTGTTGGCACTTTTATCACATTCCATTGGAGTTGCAATACTTACTAGGCAGGTATCATATGACACAGATCACCACGGATCCACCAGTTGTTGGAATTTTTAATATCCATTCCGTTATAGTTGCATCTGATTACTAGTCACATATTAAGTCAAATTTATAGCACTACTTTAGTTATGCTTGTCTATGATCGAGATACTGTGCTCCAAGTCGTCCATAACCGCGGACACGGCTTTCAGAAAGTTTTACCCTGTAGGGGTGCACAAATAGCAACACACACTCGATCAACCTCGGAAAAACCAACTCAAAACCCAACGAGGATTTCACGACAAAGCAATCACAAGATTCATAAAATATTTCAGGGGGCCACCCCATTAAGCTACCCGCAACGAAGTTGGCTGACTCCGAGACGGACCCAAGGATTGCGCCAATGGTTGTAAATGACTAGGAACCCGAAAGTGTGACTGGGCTTGTCGATACCACGAAAACACTCCGCATCCTAAATAGTACAGGTGCTCCATGCACAATCTTAATAAAACAGTAACATGGCATACGTACATGATAGTAAATAAAACCCCAAACTAGTTTGTGGCCCCAATAAATAGAAATGAATCAAGCTCTGGCTCAGGGGGATCCCATAGGGTCTCCCGGATGTGGATAGTGCGAATAGTCAAGGAACAGCTATCAAGTACTCGGGGCCTACGGGACACAAGTGGGCATGAAAAACCAAATAG
This sequence comes from Avena insularis, assembly GCA_023614405.1. Taxonomy (NCBI): domain Eukaryota; kingdom Viridiplantae; phylum Streptophyta; class Magnoliopsida; order Poales; family Poaceae; genus Avena; species Avena insularis. Next base: position 549,987,227 of record CM042690.1, read on the forward strand.
CGCTATTGCCCACCGGTGCCTCTTTCATTAGTTATCCCAACAATTTAATAGTTGTATTTAAAGTCATGATCATCTCCACCATAAACATCTGCCAGCATTCCAACAACTATGGTACTTGACAACACGAGGTTGCACCTAAGCAAGCAACTACGACTCGCAAGGCCAGCTATCTACCAAACATAGGTAATAGGAGGGTCCAAGGCAATATAGAGGCTGCACGGGATATAACTGGTGTTCGGAAACTAAAGCATCACGACACGGATAGCAATAGATCAACAGGAGGAAATAAAGACTATAAATGCAAAATAGGTAGAAAGGGGGAGAATGCTCGCCTGGGAAACACTGCCGAAGGTTCATTATCCGGAGAACTTGTCGATACTCGCATCAACTCATCGGCCTAATCCGCGAAGAAGCAAACACTAGAAGAAACACCGGATGCACTATTTAATACCACAGCAGAAGATCCGGCATGATTATGATATGATGCAGATGCGGTGCAATTAGGCAGTATTAAGCGGAACTGGGGTCCCGATAATTAATTAAATGGTTCAAGTTATTTAACAACCCCACAATTTAAATGTTGTATTAACAAGGCAACACATGGCATCGGTTTGCTACACCAATTTAAATGGAGCCGATATAAGACTAGAATAACCCGCATATAGACTCCATATTTAATTATGAGGTGAATCGGCATAATGCCCCCATACCCACAAATATGTATGCAAGCATGATGATTTAATGATGCGACAGGTATATGTAATATTATAAAAATAGAGGCTTAGGGTCACACATCTGGGTTCGGAAGATCTTGGGTCCCGGGGGTTCGGGGTCGGTCTTAGGGTCTCAGGGTTCGACGAGGAACGGTTCAACGAGATCGGTCTCGGACAACGGAAGGAGAGCTTGGCGTTCCGGGAAGGAGGACTTGGTTTGGCGTCAGGGCTCATCGGATTCGCCCTGGTCGGTGTCGATCTTGTCGTCATGAAGATCTTGTCGGGTCCACGTATTGGGTCGGTCTTGGCATTCGGGAAGAAGATCTTGGCGTGCTGCGTCGACGACCTTGGCGTCTTCGGGTTCGGGTCTTGTCGTCCATGTAGTAGTTCTTGCCGATCTCCTCAGAATTCCAAGGATACATCTTCACGCGTCGATGGCCTTCGAGGTCTTGCCCGACGGATCTGTGATGTAGATCTTGGCGTCATTTGTTGAGGTTCTCGGGTGTCGGTAACGGGCTCGGGTGTGGCGTCGGACTCTGGGAGGAAGAGCTTGAGGTTCCGACATCACTGGGTCCGAGCAGGAGTTCTCGACGTGGTCGCTCCTGGTGCAATCGAGATCTTGTGGGGTTTGCAGATCACCTCAATGCATCGTCATCTGACCGATCTCGCACCATCCTCATGGGGTCCTCTCATCCATGTTAAGGGCAAAAACTTGGGAATCAACATGCCAAAACACCATCTCTTCACATCATCCGATCATCGCAGGAGGAAAAAGGCCACACGGGCACAAACACCTGCTACACAACATGAACCGGCACCAGCACACGGGTGCCCGCACGACTCGAAGGCGGCACGGACGCTCGCACGAAACACGGTGGCAGGGATACGGAGGCGTGCTCGCGGTTGTAGGACGTCGGGGCGGAGGAGGCCGAGGTCGGGCAGGGGAAGCTCGGCGGGAGGAGGCCGGGTAAAGGCCCGTAGAGGCCGACACGAAGGGGTGGTGGGCGATGATGGCGAAGGGGCCACGTCGGCAATTCCCTGTAGCGGACAGAGAAGAGGCGGGGCTCGGCGGCTACGGGCCTGAGCACCAGGAAGGCGCGGCGTCGGCTCTGTGCATAGAGACGGTGCCACGACGACAGGCTCGAGCAGGAGAGAGAGGAGATGGCCCGGCGGTGGCGACAGAGCCAGCGCGAGGAGGAGGGTACAGAGACGAGGGAGCTCGGGGCTGGCGGAGGCAACGCTGCGGTGGTGAGGGTTTCAGGGCGGCGAGGACGGTGGCTGTCGAGGCTGGCGGTGGAGGATTCAACAAGGAGGAGAGGAAGATGAGGCCGACGGGATCCGGGGCTCGGCGGTGAAGAGCCAGGCCGGCGCGAGAGAGAGGCAGGCGGCAAGGAGCTCGGGGCAAGGGGTGAGGACCAGGCGGCGGGTCTGAGGGGAGAGCGGGGTCGGACTGAGGCGGGGAAGGGGATTGAGGAAGGAGGCGGACGCCGTGGGGGCGGGGGGGGGGGGAGTGGGGTTGGTGCGAGGCACGGGAGGAGAGAGGGGCTGCGGGGTGGGGCCAGCGAGAGGAGAGACGTGGGGGCACGGTCAACGCGGGGTTGTCGGTAGTGTGGGGTGGGTGGCGATCGTGGTGGCCCAGGCGTGGGAAACGGGCAGGGGAGGCGGGGATGCGTGTAGGTGGGGTCGGGCTCACGTGGCTGGTGCGGGAGGGGGTGTGGCGGCGGCTGGGGTGAAGCGACCGGGAGGTGGATTTGGTTAGGGCTCATTGGGTTTTGGTCTAGCTATGGTTAGGCTTAGTCTAGGGTTTGGGGTAGACATACTAGGGTTGATTTTTGAGGTAGTAGGTTGCTGCCAGCTGGGCCTGGCTGGTGGCGGCCTCTCCGGTAAAATAGTTTTATTTTCAAAAGCTTTTACAAATAGTTTTTAGACAAATAGATGATCCGAAAAAGACTGGGGGTTTTGATTTGGAATTAAGACGGGGAATATTTAGAAAAATAAAATAGGATTTTAGAAAATAATCTTTGGCAAACCATGCATGATGTTGACGATGCTCAAATGCAATGTGGCATGATGACAAGAGCATGCGGTCATGATGATGCAATGCACAAAAACACAACGATTTTCTAGTAGTGGTTTTGGCGGGATGCCACATCTGGCCGACCCCAGCACCCCCTCGGCCTCTCCTTCCGCCTATATATTACCCTCGAGACCAAAATCCTAAGTACCCGATCAAAAAATCCATGAAAGAGTCTCAGAGTCCGCCATCTCCATCCCTAGATCGGAGGATCAAGCTCTTCTGGCACCTCACGGAGAGGGAATTCACCACGAGGCCTTCTTCATCATCATGCAAGACTCGTGTGATGCGTGAGTAGTTCATCTACGGACTACGGTCCATGTAGTAGCTAGATGGCTGGTTCTCCTCCTTTGTGCTTTCATGTCTAGATCTTGTGAGCTCCGTTCATGATCAAGATCATCTATTTGTAATTCTGCATGTTGTGTTTGCGGGGACCCGATGGATATTGAGATGCTATTTCAGATTGATTATTGATTCTATCATGTCTTTATTATTTGTGATCTTGCATGCTTTCCGTTGTTAGTAGATATCTTGGCCAAGTAGATGCTAGCAACTCCAAGAGTTATTATTTATGCTCGATAGTGGGTTCATGCCTCTGGTAATCTGGGGAAGTGACAGAAATCTCTAAGGTACTAGATGTGCTGTTGCTACTTGGGAGAAAACAACAATCCTTTGTTCATAGAACAATCATATTGTTTTCTTTACACGCAATTCGTAAAGCAATAATCTGTTGCTTGCAACTTAATATTGGAGGGGGTTCGGATGATAACCTGAAGGTGGATTATTAGTCATAGATGCAGTTGGATGGAGGTATATGTATAATGTTGTAATGCCCAATCAAGTTCCAAAGGAGTCAAGATGATTAGTATATGCATGTAATGCTTTCTCGATGTTTGTCAATTGCCCCGCTATAATTTGTTCACCCATCATGTTATCTATCTTAAGGAGAGCCACCTCTAGTGAACTATGGATCCCGGTCCTTTCTTTTACATACAATCTACAAACAGTTTACTACTTTGTGTTTACTTTCTGCAAACTATTACTTCCTTCCTTTCGATACGTTTAATCCTTTGTTTTCAGCAAAACCGGTGAGATTGACAACCTCATCGCAAGTTGGGGGCAAAGTTCTGTGGTTGTGTTGTGCAGGTCTCCACGTTGCTACTAGCACCGGTAGTGCGCCCTGCCAAGGCTCAACTAGCAACACCTTTGGGGTGTTTCCTTGCTCCTACTGGTTCGATTATACCTTGGTTTCATAACCGAGGGAAACTTACTGCTGTGCTCATCATACCTTCCTCTTGGGATTCCCCAACGAGCTCCACATCATCACCAAGCCATCAAGCAACAATGGAGTACAAGCTCCGCCCGTCCACACGAGCCACCGTAGATCTCGTGTAACACCTACCGTAAGGCCCCCCACCCGAAGTTTGGTCCTTGCCACATTTTTTGTTTGCTTAAATTTACCATTTGTCTTTCTTGTTTTCATATTTTTTTGCCAAAAATTAGCGTCAAACATTTTAGCCCCACTATGGTCCGCATTTGTTCCATGTGCTTAGTTCATTTTCCTAGATATGGAGAGGCCGGGTGTATTGCATCTGAGTTGTCTGATAATAAGAACAAGGCCACACTAGCGATAAGATCCACACATGTATCATAAGGAACTCTGTGTAGTTCATCTCACTCTTGTATCTACTGTGTATCATAGTTAAATGAACTGGCTATTTTAATACGAGGCACTTGATGGTTCAGTTTGTTGTTCTCAGGCCATCGAAGCATTGAAATTATCTAGCTATTCATGAATAATTCAATGTATTATTGCTTGATTAATTGTTTGTTTGAAATTATCTGGCTAGCATATTCGAGGCTCACAATTGATGTGTTTTTATTGGCTGAGTTACTCTTTTTTTGTCTATGATTAAATCAGTGGCAGATTTTGTTGTGTATTTCCTGGCTAGTTTATATATGAGAAACATAATGGCTTAGTTTTAATATTCGTTTTATTCATGTTCTACACATTCTAGTTTGAGCAGTCTGCATCAGGTACTTTGGTTGATTGCTCGCACTGTTATTCAAAATGAACTTGTAGTTGGTTTCCCAAGTCTGTTGTTTAAGTAACTTGTTTTGTCTTGGTCTCAGCCATCTTCAAGTAGAGCAGTCATTTCACAGAGCAGCACATGCTCGCATCATTCCATGGGGCCAGCTGGTCCACTTATTCAAGAAGAAATAGATGTATGAGCCACCACTGTTAATTGCTTCCTTATATATTACCGCATTGACACATTTAAAATTCATGGTGGTGTGATTGCATGGTAATGCTGTTATAACTTGTTTTGTGTTTGTTTCAGGCTGCAAGTGACCCTCTGAATGCCGAACAAAGACCTGCCTCTCCAAGTTTAGATTTTGTTTCACACAGCATCAGTGACAATACTGCTGGCTCGTGGTTGATGTCGAGCTCGTTGGGGAACCCCAAGAGGAAGGTATGATGAGCACAACAGAAAGTTTCCCTCAGTTATGAAACCAAGGTTATCGAACCAGTAGGAGCAAGGAAACACCTCCAAGGTGTTTTTTCCAACTTGGAATCCTGCACAACACAACCATAGAACTTTGCCCCAACTTACAGTGAGGTTGTCAATCTCACCAGTTTTCCTGAAAACAAAGGATTAAACGTATTGTGTGGAAGATAGTAATAGCTTGCAGAAAGTAAACAGAAAACAGTAAATAGTTGTAGATTGATGGTAAAACAAAGGACCGGGGTCCATAGTTCACTAGTGGTGATTCTCCTTAAGATAGATGACATGTTGGATGAACAAATTATAGCGGGGCAATTGACAAACATCGAGAAAACATACATGCATATACTAATCATCTTGACTCCTATGAGATTTGATTAGGCGTTACAACATTATACATAGACCGTAATCCAACTGCATCTATGCATAATAATCCACCTTCAGGTTATCATCCGAACCCCCTCTAGTATTAAGTTGCAAGCAACAGATAATTGCATTAAGCATTGCGTGTAATGTAAACAATACGATTGTTCTATGAACAAAGAATTGTTGTTTTCTCCCTAGTAGCAACAACACATCTAGTACCTTAGAGATTTCTGTCACTTCCCCAGATTACTAGAGGCATGAACCCACTATCGAGCATAAATACTCCCTCTTGGAGTTGCTAGCATCTACTCGGCCAAGATAGCTACTAACAACGGAGAGCATGCAAGATCACAAATAACAAAGACATGATAGAATCAATAATCAATCTGAAATAGCATCTCAATACCTATCGGATCCTCGCAAACACAACATGTATGATTACAAATAGATGATCTTGATCATGAACGGAGATCACAAGATCTAAACATGGTAGCACAAAGGAGAAGAACCAACCATCTAGCTAATACATGGACCCATAGTCCAAGGATGAACTACTCACGCATCACACTAGAGGCAGGCATGGTGATGAAGGAGGCCTCCAGGGTGAATTCTCCCCTCCGGCAAGGTGCCGAGAAGAGCTTCAGATCCCTCCCTATATAGGGATGGAGATGATGGCGGCTACAAACTCTTTCTTGGAATTTTGATCGGGTACTTAGGGTTTCTATATTGGAGGTGATATATAGGCAAAAGGGGAGGCCGAGGGGGTGCCCTAGGCGTCCACACCACCCCCTGGCGCGGGCCAGGCCTAGCCGTGCGGCCAGGTGGTGTGGCCAGCCTCTGGCCCCTCTCCGTCTCGTCTTCTGGCTTTGTGTCCCCCTCGGTGAAATATTGACTTTGGCTTTTGTCCCGTCCAATTCCGAGAATATTCATTTTCTGACTTTCCTGTAACATCCCAATTTTAGCAACCCTGATTAGTTGTCCAGAATGCAAAAATCAGGGGGAACAAAAACTTTTTCTTGTTAAGTGTTGCAGTGTTTGCTTATTGATTGTTTGTGCTTATGCATCTGAATGTATAACATATGATATACTCCTTACCTCAACACCAGTTACAAAAGCTATTTAACAAAACTATCCTGGCTCATTTTACATATTCTCAAATGTTCTGGCATTTCAATAACCTGAGCTAAGGTGCCTTTGAAACCCAAACTATTTTAGTAGCTTCTATTGCCAAAATTATGGAGATCTATAAGATATAATCTCCTTATGTTTTCAAGGTAGAACTTTCAAAATACTCTTACCTCTAGGTTTCTCTAAAACCTTTTTATAAAAAGCTTTTTGAATTCTACTCTTGGTAGAAATACCAAGTACTGTCACCTTATTCAAACTCTACCCTTTCAAAATACCCATTCTTACCTCAAGCTAGGCTTGGAGGTACCCATGGTAGTAGATTTGTTTTGTTTGTAAGATGAGTTGCCTTGATCTGCTAAGATGAATTGCCTTGATCTGCTATTTCAGTTGTTTGCTTAGGAACTAGAGTGAGCTACCCTACGAGCTCATCCCTTAGAGTCCAACAAGAACAAGACTACAAACCCTAAGCAAGCTTCCCAAGCTGGATCTGATCTCTAGCCCCTAGGTGATCATCTAAAACCCTTAACCAGATCAATTCTGAAGTGATCCATTCTAGAAGTTTCCAAGTCAATGAAGACCAATATAAAGCATGGACCTATTCTTATCAATCTACAGTTCAACATCATCCATTTGATTATGCCTTGGTACCTTGCATCATATCAAAACCATCCTCTCTTACATTCTGGTCAAATCTCTCAAACTGCCAAAAATGGCTGTCTGGAAATGTTATCAAGGTGCCATCTTTGAGTCTCCCTCATTCCCAACCCTAGTGCATTCTTGGAAATGCACTTGAACCATATTGTAGACCATCTTAAGGACTACCAAGGACCACTCTTGCCCTTGGATATATCACCTTTTTACCCACTTGTTCCTAATAGTTTTGCAGGCAAGAAAATAACTTCTTCTGCAAATCTTATCAACTAGCCTACTTGGTCAGAAGCTCACACCTTCATCCTACCTTATTTGGACCAACTCTTTGCATGAATGTGTTATACTCATAAAGGTCTATCAATACCTACTTCACTTGTTCCAATTGGATCTTTGTGCCTCTAAAACCCACAAGGTTTAGAAGGCTATTTGATAATCTGCTTTGGCACCCTTATTTTATTCAAAGTTTGAAATCAATTCCTAGAGAACTCAAGCATGATAAAGCTAAAATTCTTGTACCATGGTGATCTACTCAACTTGGTCTATCCATCCATCTAGCCCATGCCCCAAGGGGAGAATTGAGCTCCAATATCCAACCATGTTTTGAAGGTATAAAAATAATAATACTTAAGATCCTGTATCTCTTGCTTTCCTTCCAAATCAAGTTGTATTTCTAGAACCCAAGCTGAAAAATGGTTGATACAACATGTGTACATCATCTAACTTGGATTTAAGGATTTATAAAATTATATCAATAATTTTTTTGGCCCAAAAATAATTAAATCCTTTCCTTTACAAAAATCTCAAAAGCACCTCAATAAAGGTAGGATTGTTTTTCTCCAAAACACCACCCCCAAATTAAGGCACAATTGAGGCCTATATATCATACCCTGTCTTCCAACTTCAATATTTTTGAAGAGTATTAATAATTCTTTTTGCCCATTTTCTCAAATGGCAGAAACAAGAAAATAAATATATTAAATAGTTTTACTCTTCAATAAATCTTGGAAAAAATCTCCAATGTGTGTATTCATACTTGGGACCATCTCACATCAAAATCTCACCTTGTCCAATTCTAAAATTTGAAAACATTTCAAATAAACCATTTCAGCAATATTTGAATAAATGATATAAAAGGGATCTCTAATGATCCAATAAATCTTCAATAATTCCTGGAGGTGTATACGGATCACATATACCTGCTAGCACCTTTTACCACCTATCCAAGATCAATATACCAAAGATAACCCATGATACAAATCATCTCAAGATCAATATACAAACATCGAGAAAGCATACATGCATATACTAATCATCTTGACTCCTATGAGATTTGATTGGGCATTACAACATTATACATAGACCGTAATCCAACTGCATCTATGACTAATAATCCACCTTCAGGTTATCATCCGAACCCCCTCTAGTATTAAGTTGCAAGCAACAGATAATTGCATTAAGCATTGCGTGTAAAGTAAACAATACGATTGTTCTATGAACAAATGATTGCTGTTTTCTCCCTAGTAGCAACAACACATATAGTACCTTAGATATTTCTATCACTTCCCCAGATTACTAGAGGCATGAACCCACTATCAAGCATAAATACTCCCTCTTGGATTTGATAGCATCTACTCGGCCAAGATAGCTACTAACAACAGAGATCATGCAAGATCACAAATAACAAAGACATGATAGAATCAATAATCAATCTGAAATAGCATCTCAATATCCATGGATCCCATAAACACAACATGTATGATTACAAATAGATGATCTTGATCATGAACGGAGCTCACAAGATCTAAACATGGTAGCACAAAGGAGAAGAACCAACCATCTAGCTACTACATGGACCCGTAGTCCAAGGATGAACTGCACATGCATCACACCAGAGGCAGGCATGGTGATGAAGAAGGCCTCCAGGGTGAATTCTCCCCTCCGGCAGGGTGCCGGGAAGAGCTTCAGATCCCTCCCGATCTAGGGATGGAGATGACAGCGGCTATAGACTCTTTCGTGGAATTTTGATCGGGTACTTAGGGTTTGTGTATCAGAGGCAATATATAGGCGAAAGGGGAGGCCGAGGGGGTGCCCTAGGCGGCCACACCACCCCTAAGCGGGCCAGGGCTTGGCGTGCGGCCAGTGGTGTGCGGCCCCAACCCCTCTCCGTCTCGTATTCTGGCTCCGTGTCCCCCTCGGTGAAATATTGACTTTGGCTTTTGTCCCGTCCAATTCCGATAATATTCATTTTTTGTCTTTCCTAGAACCAAAAATAGCAGAAAACAGGCAGCTGGCACTGTGGCATGTTGTTAATAGGTTAGTCCAAGAAAGTGTATAAAAAGTACTCCAAAGTGTGGACAAAACATAAGAAAGTAGATATAAACCAAGCATGGAACATCAAAAATTATAGATACGTTAGCAACGTATCAAATACCTATTGCTCATGGCACACCGCTTCGACTGATCCTCGTTTTTCAGCCGAAAGATTATTTGAGGATGCCCTCCAAGATGCCCGTGATATTGTTGAGCAAGAAGACAACAAAAAAGATTCAGTAATCACCATAGCATGCAAATACTTATATGAATTGAAAAACAGGCAAGCCTTAACGCAGAACATACTTAATAATCTCATCTATAGCTCTCATGGGAAGCCAGTTGTTACATGTCTCGGGATGCAAGATCCATAGAGACCTTTTCTGTAACACGAGTTATGGTGTTTTTTAGTTGTCTGGACTCTGCTGCAACTTTTATGCTTCATTTTATTACTATCAAGTTTACTGAGGATTGTAATAATCTACTGTAATTTGTAGTTGTAAGTTGTTTGAGGATTGTTGCAAACTGAGTATCTATCATAATTACTACACACACATGAAAAAACAATGAAATTGTAAGAGGTACAACACACGATCTACCGGAACAGGGAGAACGTCCATTGTATTACACGGGCACCATAGAACTTGCAAAATTCATAGACGTTCACTCAACAAAATGAACACATAAAGAGCAGACCTGAAGAGAATACATCAGGAGCAGACCCACACAATCCATCAATCTGATGGATAGCCGTCGTAGTAATCGTAGGTGGTGGTACAATCCTCGCCATATGGCGGCACCATCTACAACTCAGAATGCTCGACGATTCTGCAATACTCCGCCAGCAATCGATCGAGTTCGAAAGGATGGTCATTCCATAATCCTCCTACTCCATACCCATATACAACGCTTGGCTCCTCTTCCCATGCAAGAGCCTCAAAGTTGTAAGATCTAATATCGGATAGATCCACATAGTATATGCTGCCGGCCTACACTGTGGGTACCCTAGTGTTGTCGACGTAGACGCACCGATTCTCAGCAATGAAGAGAGCACGACTTCCGATGCCTCTGACTGGCTGAAGGACATGGTTCTAGGTATGAACCCGGTAAGCAACCGGCCTATTGCCGTAGACCGGTCCACTCACAACGAACAATAACTCCCTATCAGACTCGACGAGGTAAAAATGATTCTCTGGGAACTGGCAGCCCGGAACAGGGCCTGCAACGGTGGGATGCATCTCCAGGGTTCGTGCAGAGCGTTGCAGTTGCATATCTCCATGAGCAGCATCACACATAGTCGGGAGGACATACCCGTATCTGTCTACGACAAAAACATCACTGGCGTAAGAAATGTTTACGAAAACCTGCATTGCCTACGACCTATGGTCTGTGGCTGTAGAGATAGTGCATCATACACTCCTTTTTTAGTGAACTTGCTGAGTACGCTTGTATTCAACCATACCTTCTTAACCCTTGCTAGGTTCTAAGCCGTTGAAGACGACGTCAACATCAATTCTGCTCAAGAAACCATCATCGATAGCTCAAGATCTTCAATAAAGTCAATGAAGTCAACATATTCATCAACTGAAGTGAAGACGAAGTCTCTGTTTAGATAAGAGTAGATACTCTAGCCATAAAACCTACTTCTATAGAGCATTGCGATAGCAGCAATGGCAAGACAAGTTGTTTAGATACTAGTCTTACTTACTAGATAGTTCTAAGTTATTATTTCTGGTTCTTCTTTGTAAGAAGTTTCTTTCTCTCTCTTTAACCTAGAGTGTTCTCTGGATCTTCTGTAAATAGTCGAGTTATAATCTATAGTCATGTCTTGGACCTACTGTGTTTCTGTTGTACCAATCTGAGTGATGTAATACTAGTGAACAGTGTTTCATTGGTGTTATGTCAACGACTATAGTGTACTACATAATGCAGTGGTATGCTGGGTCACCGTAGAGTAGATTTGGGAGGGGCAGACAGAAACGGCGGTGCCGGTGGCGCCACCGCGGGGAACTGCTCCTAGCGTCGGTTCCTATAAGATATTGGTTGGGAGAGCAAATGGGGAAGAAGACCCCGTGGGCTCCTTGGCCCACAACTTATAGGTCGAATAACCCGACGGGTAGTACCGACCAGGATCCGGAACTACCGATGACGCGAGTAGTGCATACATGGGCGGTAGTACCATTCCGGGAAAAACTTCCGTGAAGTTGAGCCAGGACCAGTACTACCGGCTCGGAAACTACCGTGACACCAAAGTGTGGGTGTGAGTAGTACCATTCGGGAAAACTTGAAGTTGAGCGGGACCCGGTACTACCCTCCGGAACTACCGGTGACGCCAGAACCAGTTCTCTAGGCATGGAAGGTGGCAAGGAGCAAACTTGTGCAAGAAAGAGAGTGTTTTATGGGGAGGAGCAAAGGCCTGGGATAGATAGCACAAACTATGAAGAACTAAATAAAGATCCCAAAAAATGACCAAAAACACCAAAAACAAGGGGAAACAACACAAATGAACACAACGGAAAACACAAGGTCAGTGGCCTAGGCTACCATATATGAGTATATTTGGCTTAACACCGTGAAGATATATATTGGGTTCATTACCAAAACTCATCATTGAAGCTCATTTTGTATCCTTGAGAGAGCATAGAGAATGAATACATTAATGTGTGCATAATAGGGAGAGTGTTGGTTCATATGAGGAACTACACTCCCCCTAAATCCATGCGTACATCCAAACACGATATTCTTTGAGACACGGGTAGGTGTGCAAGATACTCAAACCACATTGCTCGAATCTATGATATGTAGCTCATGCCTCAACTCCTGGAACCTTTCTTCATCAAGAGGCTTCGTGAATAGATTCGCTAGATTGGCCTTTGTAGGAACATACTCTAATGAAATGTCTCGTCTTGCAACATGATTCCGAATGAAATGATGACGAATCTCAATGTTCTTGGTCTTGTTGTGTTGCACCGGGTTGTGAGCAATAACAATGGCACTCTCATTGTCACAAAGAAGGGGTACCTTGTTGAAAGAGAGTCCAAGATCCTTCAAAGTTTGCTTCATCCATAATAATTGAGCACAACAGCTTGCGGCGGAGATGTACTCGTCTTCGGTGGTGGACATAGACACACAATTTTGCTTCTTCGAGGACCAACACACTAAGGATCTTCCAATAAATTGACAAGCGCCAGAGGTTGACTTCCTTTCTACCTTGTCTCCCGCCCAATCTGAATCCGTGTATCCAATGAGGTCAAAGCTTGCTCCCTTGGGGTACCACAGCCCAAAGTTTGGGGTATGAACCAAATATTGAAAGATTCTCTTGACCGCCGCCATGTGGATTTCCTTTGGTGCGGCTTGGAATCTTGCACACATACCCACGCTCAACATAATATCCGATCGAGATGCACAAAGATAAATCAAAGAACCAATCATCGAGCGATAAAGTTTTTGATCCACATCCTTACCCTTGGGATCGAGATCAAGATTAACCTTTGTGGGCATGGGAGTTTTGACTCCATTTACTTGATCAAGGTTGAACTTCTTGAGCATGTCTTGAATATATTTGGCTTGGTTGATGAAGGTTACCTTCCTCAATTGCTTGACTTCAAAACCAAGAAAGAATTCCAACTCCCCCATCATAGACATCTGAAAGCGGTTGGTCACGATCTTAGCAAAATCCTCATTAAAAGCTTTGTTAGTAGACCCAAAAATAATGTCATCAAAATAGATTTGGCAAATGAACAAGTTTCCTCCAACTTTCTTAGTAAAAAGAGTGGGATCAATGAGGCCTACTTCAAAACCACGGCCTAACAAAAGCTCTCTAAGGCACTCATACCACACATGTGGGGCTTGTTTGAGACCATATAGTGCCTTATCAAGTTTGTAGACATGGTTCAGGAAGAGGGGATCCTCAAAGCCTGGAGGTTGCTTGACATAGACCAATTCCTTTAAGGGACCATTAAGAAAAGCACTCTCTTGACATCCATTTGTTGCAATTTAAAGTTATGATGGGTATCATAAGCAAGAAGCATGTGAATGGATTCTAGACGAGCAAGGGGGGCATAAGTTTCACCATAGTCAATGCCCTCAACTTGAGAGTATCCTTGGGCAACTAACCTTGCCTTGTTGCGGACGACTATACCATTGGCATCCCTCTTGTTCTTGAAAATCCACTTGGTCCCAATCACATTTTGACAATCTCTTGGCTTCTTCACTAGTTTCCACACCTTGTTCCTCTTGAAGTTGTGAAGTTATTCATTCATAGCATAAAGCCAATGATCATCTTCAAGTGCTTCGAAGACCTTTTGGGGCTCAACATGAGAAATAAAAGCATGATGATAACTAAAAGAGGTTAGTTGTCTCCTAGTAGTAGAGACCCTATTGAAATCTCCATAAACATTATCAAGGATATTACCATCTTTGATGAGCTTGGCGAGAAGGTATGCTTGATGGCGGGCTTGGGTCTCAAGACGAGATTCTTGAGCAACCACTTGATCATCACCATGATTCGAGTCCCTGCCTTGACTATATGCACAAACTTGATCACTGTCTTCATCAATATCAACCGTAGGAGAGTCATCATCATTGGGTGGAGAGAAATTAGCTTGGCCTTGGTCATTGTTAGCTTGACCTTGATATTCTCTAGCTTGGCCTTGTCCTTCTTCAACTTTACCTTGATCAACATTGTCTTGAGGAGTTTTACCATCTTGGTGAGGTAGAGCTTGATCAACTTGAGGTAGACTTGAGCTTGGAGAGTCATGGACATGATGATCTTGCAAAGATCTTGGAGAACCTTGAGAAGCAATAAGTTTTCCTTGAGAGGCATGATGGTCTTGTGAGAGTGAGGGATCTACTTTAGTAGAGCTTGGTCCTTCTCCTTCAGCCACAAGGGGATCCTCAATGGGGTGGAAGAATCCCACACCCATTCTTCTTATGGCTTGGGGAGAAATTTCATCACTTGGATCACGAAGACCATCTTGCCTCATGAGAGACTCATGATCTTCATCAAACTCGACATTGCTAGATTCTTCAACTCTTCTCGTGGCTTTATTTTAGACTCTATAGGCATGATATTGACTTGAGTAACCAACAAAGACTCCTTATTGTGCCCTAGCCTCGAACTTTGACAAGCGGACACCTTTCTTGAGAATGAAACATATACAACCAAACACCCAGAAGTACTTGACATTTGGCTTGCATCCGTGAGAAGTTCATATGGAGTCATGTTCTTCTTCTTGCGTAGGTAGAGGTGATTGGTTTCATGGCAAGCGGTGGAAATGGCTTCGGCCCAAAAGTTGTAGGGGGACTTGAATTTGGCCAACATTGTCCTGGCCGCATCCATCAAAGTATGATTCTTCCTTTCGACAACGCAATTTTGTTGAGGGGTGTATGGAGTTGAATATTGATGCTTGATCCCATCATCACTAAGAAACTCATCCAAAGTGTAGTTCTTGAACTCAGTCCCACTGTCACTCCGAATGGTAAGAAATGTAGCATTGTGCTTCCATTGAACTTGATTAGCAAAGTCGATGACGATTTGTTGAGTCTTGCTCTTGAACTTGAAGAAGTAGACCCATGTGTATCTTGAGAAGTCATCAACAATCACCAAACAATACTTCTTCCCTCCAAGACTATCATGAGAAGGAGACCCAAAAATATCCATGTGAAGAAGTTCCAAGCACCGCTCAGTGGTTATTTGATTGAGGATCTTATGAGGCTTCTCATGCATCTTTCCTTCAATACACGCCCTGCACACATGATTTTTGGCAAAGGAAATGTCTTTTAGTCCAAGGATGTGGACCCCCATGTAGAGACTTTGCAAAGACTTCATGTTTACATTGGCCAAGCGGCGATGCCACAACCAGCCCACGCCGGCTTTCGCATAGAGACATATAACATGTGTAGAGGGCTTTCTAGAGAAATCCACCACATACAAGTCATGCTCTATGTATCCAACGAAAACCACCATGAGAGTCTTTCTCCACATGAGGATCACAAAATGCTCATTAAATAAAGGCAAAAGACCCATAATGGCTAAAGCAAAAACAAAAAGGAGATTATACCCAAGGGTTTTGACAAGCATGACGTTAACCAAGGATACATCTGGGGTTACTACCACCTTACCAAAACCCAATACCTAAGAACTTGTTTTATCGTCGTAGGAGACCATAGTATTAGCAAAATTAGGCCTAATCTCCGACATGATAGACTTGCTTCCGGTCATATGGCTCGTAGGTCCACTATCAAGCACCCATTTAGCCCCATCGGAAGTAAAGTCCTACAAGAAAATCAAGATTTTATTTTAGGTAACCATTTTGCAATGGGTCCCCTTTTGTTAGTCACGAGGGTCTTTGGTACCCAAATAGTCCAATGATAATCATGA
Organism: Avena insularis; assembly: GCA_023614405.1. Classification (NCBI taxonomy): domain Eukaryota; kingdom Viridiplantae; phylum Streptophyta; class Magnoliopsida; order Poales; family Poaceae; genus Avena; species Avena insularis. The sequence continues at coordinate 550,003,358 of CM042690.1, forward strand.
GTGTAATATGTGCCAATGTACTTTGCATAAACATGAACATCAAAAGATTTGCAAAGAATGTAGGAAGGGTTGTTCTTTCCGGCAAAGTTATCACTTTGCACAAAGGTAGAAGCATGAGGGGGTCCTTGAGCAAAGCTGTTGCTTTCCTTCTTTTTCTTGTTCTTCTTCTTCTTCTTGGGCCTAGGGGTGTGCCCAATACCCTTCTTGTTAACTTGCCCTTTTGCAAGTTGTTCTTTCATCTCCTTGTTTTCCTCTACAAGATTCACATGCTTACAACAAGGGTTAGAAGAACAAGGCAAATGTATAATAGGCATATCAGAAGATTTTGATTGTTCATTACTCAATTGAGTTTGAAGTCACTCATGAGCCTAAAAAAGACTTGAGAATTAACTCTCCAAGGTATGATGTTCCTCTTGGAGTTTCTCAAAGTCCTTTAGACATTCATGACCAACACCAAACTCAACCTTTTCATTTTTAAGGGCATTCAATGAAGCAAGAGCATGATCTCATTCTTTAACAAGTTGTGACATGAAGGCATTATGGGCATATACAAGCTTACAAAAACTCTCCTCAAGAGTTATTCTCATATTATGTTCATCTTCAAGAGATTATGATAGAGAGACAATTTCATCGGCGTCCTCTCTTTCATTTTTACCTAGCATGTCAATTAGATCTTCCTTCTCATCTAGCATTACCCTAACATGGTCAAGTTGGTTTACAAGAGTTTCAAAGTACATTCTAGTATCATCATCTAGATGCTCCATGGATTTACATATGCTTATCATCTCTTTCTTAACCTCTAGACCACCTAGATCATGCAAAGGAAGTTCATTTGAGGGAGACTTGGAAGCGGGTGTTACCTCAGTGGCCTTAGCCATGAGACACTTTTGGTTGCGGTTGATGATGTTCTAATTCGGTGAGTCGAAGAAAGACACTCATGGTGTAGAAGATGTAGCAATAGCGGCAACTCCCAAGATCTCTCCAACTTAACCTTCACTCTCATCATCATCATCCGCACCCGAGAAGTACTCTTCATGGACCACCATCACCCTCTCCTTGTTTGGAGGGTTCTTGTTTTGGAAGTTCTTATTCATGGGGTGAGGAGGTCTTGGCTTGCTCTTGCGAATGAGACGGCCTCCATTGTCCTCTCTATTCTCGAAGGAACATTGGGCCACGAAGTGACTCTTGTCGTTGCAATGTAGCAAGATCTTGCCTTTGGAGTCTTGATGGTTAAGTTGAATCTTGAGTTGTCCCTTGACCTCATGCCCGGCTTATTCTAAATGGCCCTTGATGCGAGAGCCAAGTGCTCATTGAAGGTGTACTTGATGTCCTCTTGCACTATAAGGAACGTGCTAACTAGTGACTCCAAATATTGGTCATAGAAAGGTCATAGTAATTCATCTATAACCTTTCTATGACCAAAAACGGTAGGTCACATAGCGAGGGTCACTATAGACAGCTAATGACATTTTTTTGAATTGGTCATGGGCAACTATGACCAAAATAGATGGTCATAGTGTCTATGACCAAACAATTTGGTCATAGGCTATCTACCCAGTCCACGTTAGCCAATCCCACGTGGCAGATTTCTGTGACCAAATCAATTGGTGCGATTGGATCAACAATTGCCAAAGTCAAACTCAACCGCGGATATCATTTCAGCTCACCCCAACTCAACCTTCTAAATGGTAGAGCCCAATAATTCTTTGTGTAATTGCCGATAATCAGCAGCCTGTGTAATTGTCTTTTTTTACTTGACTATTTTAATTCTCTAAGCTGTGGCCATTTTATAGTGCATTTCCTTTTGGGCCATAGCCTTTGTACGCTTTTGGGCCTTGGCCATTTTACAACCTGATGGTTTTTGAATCTTGACCCTTTTATTATTCAATTGATTGATAATTTTCGAATTTATATGAATTGGTTTTCAAATATGTCCATCATTTCTTGGACCATGGCCTTTTTACAGCCCAATTATTTGTCTAGTATTTGGGCTGTTTCAATTCTACAGTATTTGGGCCAAGTATGTACATTTATATAATTATTTTCCTTCACATAGCAACAACAACAATAAAAGCAGGTATTATTTCAGCACAACACATATCTTTTCAGCACATAATAAATATCATTCTAATCACTTGACTCACAATGGCATAGATAGTCAACAACATCTAAAATGACAGGCACACACGACATCCAAAATGACAACCAAGAAATGACCAACGTACAACCACACATGACACAAAAATGATAACCAAAAAATGACCAACGTACAGCCACACATGAGAATATCATTTTGCGGCCCGAAAGTTGGGGCGCCCAGGCAACGCGGTACCCAAGTTGATTTTTATCACCGTGATTCGAAAAGTCGGGGCGCCAATTGCTGAGAGGGGTCTTTCGAGTGAATGATGGCCAAAACCAATATTTTCAAATCGCGACCATTAAGTCAGGATATTCTGTTACACTAGTTCCTGCTGTGCCCCTTCTTCACCGGTCACTCTTCTTAGCCACCCTGCACGTGTCGTAGGGGCAAATCCATTACTGTACTTTCCTAACTCTTAACACTGAATCTTGCTGCGGCGGTCCCTTTTCTTCCCTTCCCCGACCCTAAATCTGTCGACGGCGGAGGACCTTTTTTCTCCCTCCCCCGACACTAAATTCGATGGCGGTGGCCCAACATGTCTTGCAAGGCGAAGGTTGTAGCTACGTCACCGACTGATTCGGGTCCGTCGGGGCCCAAGTCTGGGGCTCAACGCGTAGCAGCGGCGAGGTCTTCAGCCCCGGTTAGCGAGGAGGCCAGCAAGGATTCTGCTCCCAAGGTACCTACGAGCAGCGGGTTGAAGAGAAAAGCAAGGCTAGCGGCGGATTGTTCGGCTCCGGTGGGTGGATGCAGCACCCAGACCTCGAAAAAAAAAACCCGGGAGAAGAGCGAGAGGTGAATTTTTCTTATCTGTGCCTTATCTTGCAAATAGATTAGTTACGGCATAATAGAATCGAATGAACTGAAATGTTCCCCTTTTTAATCAAATTAGGCACAACTTTGATACAAGGGACCTATATGAGTTCACAGTTCATGTTTGGCAGTACACTGCAAAACTTGATTTTGGTTGCGAGAGGGTTGTGTTCGGGTAAGATGTGCATCTGCTTGTGAATTGCAAAGAGGTTGTGTCTGTTTCGCAGCTGGTAGATATGCTTGCCGCTAGAATTCCCTAGGGTTCTAGACAGAGGACAAAATTGGTGTGGCGCAACATGAATGATACCTATCAGCAAATTGAGCACTCCCATGAGCTTAAGATGGTTTGGGAGTGTTGTGATGATAAGGTGAAAGTTGAAGCGATGATTGATGATATGTATGCAGATGCTGGAGATCTTGCTGCCAGAGATTATGCTCCTAGAGAATACAGACCAATAGATGCTGATCTAGATAAGTTCAGTATACGCATAGAGGTGGATTCATACATGGCAGAACTTGATAAGGGAGTTAATAAGCCAGTTTCGTCATGTACTATGGAGATCACTTCGATTCCAAAAACATAACTCTTGATGAAATGAGAGAGATGATCGGTAAGGAAATCAGTATTGTCCCTAAGCAGATGGCAAAAATCCGGTGGTGGCATCATAAGAAACAGAAATTCATAGATGTTTTGGATATTGAAGATCTTATGCAGATTATGCGACGAAAGAAGCGAACCAGGAAGGTGTTCTTCCTTGGTACCATTTATGATGTTGTTGAACATGTTATAGTGGATGTAGATGCCCCTGTAGTAGCTGAACAGAATGAGGTGGTCAACGTTGATGAGATCTGATGAGAGTTGCTACCCTAGGCTTGTCATATGGACCACGGGGTTCCCCTGCCTGTATTTGTAATATTGACTGCTGTTGCATTTAGAGCGTGTTTCTATGATTATGTTTGTTGAGAGATTGCGATATAATGCTGTGCGAGCTGTTAAGATATTCGGACATGTCACTCACTGAAACCATCGTTGTTGTAATTAGACATAAGTACATTGTAGTTGACATGATTATGTTTCTTAAGATGACGTACCGTACTTGTTTCTATTATTATGTTTGTTGGGACATTGTAATGCAATGTTTTGTGAAACCATGACTGGACAAGTGATGCATAAATACATTGTACTTGACATGATTATGTTTCTTGAGATGATGTATTGTACTTGTTTCTGTTATTTTGTTTGTTGAGAGATTGTAATGTAATGTTTTGGAAACCATGACAGGACAAGTGATGTGTAAGTACCTTGTAGTCGACATGATTTTATTTCTTGAGTTGATGTAATATACTTGTTTATGTGATTACGTTTGTTGAGAGATTGTAATGTGATGTTTTGTGAAACCATGTTGTGATTATGTTTGTTGAGAGATTGTAATGTAATGTTTTGTGAAACCATGACTGAAGAAGTGATGCATAAGTAGCTTGTAGTTGGCATGATTTTGTTTCTTTAGATGATGTAATATACTGGTATGTTTTCGTTACGCAATGAAATTGGGATGGAGGGAGTGCAGGTTTAATATTTGAAATGAGAATGTGTGAAGAGAATCCATATTAGGCAGGAGACAGTAATCGAGGGAAAGGGCATGGTATCCATTAAACTATTGTAACATGCCAATTTAGTCATTGTGGTCTCTCTCTCTCTCTCTCTCTCTCTCTCTCTCTCTCTCTCTCTCTCTCTCTCTCTCTCTCTCTCTCTCTCTACTTGGCCCGTGAAATACCCTGAGCAGCGACAACCTTCTCTCCGACATCGAGTATTCCTTCCACGATGTGAGTTCCTCTGTTTTCTCGGGCTAGGGTTAGGCAATGGTAAATCTCTCGATCTGAGCTCCATATGTGCATGCAATCGTGTTCGATTTCAGCTTTGCGTTTACCTATAGGTACCACGGACAATCTACGACTCCGAATGGGAGGGCCTAGATCTCGATGGAGAAGTGCCATGTGACCATGGGCTAAAACTGAGGAGGTATGTTGCATTCGAAGGCAGTAACACTAGGAGAAGGTTTTTGGGCTGTACAAATCAGGTTTGTTTACATTATGTGCAACTGTGACATGAATTAAAATGTATCATGCATGTTCATAACACTATAGTGTGTGTGTTTTTAGGTTGGACCGGTGTGTAAAGCAGTAGAGTGGGTGGATCTTGAGTGGCCAGATGCACTTAAGAAATGTTTGGCACAGTTATGCGAGATGTATGAGTTGGAAAGGTCGGGAGATTCTTGATGTAAGTGATGCATTTGTCGATGCAGTAAATAAGGAGCTGGAACAAGAAATCGAGAATTTGCAGTCAGAGCTAACTGACGGAATCGATGGGAGCTTGGTTGTTGGAACTGCAAAGAAGCTTCAGGATAGTTACAGGTTGCTGATTCATAATGCAGAAAAGGAGAGAGATCAACTCAGGGAAGACAAGAAGAAGCTAGAGTACTACATTGCAGATCTATTGAAGGAACTGAAGAAGGAACACGAGGGTGAACAAGGACAGACTATAGAGGATAAAGGAAATTCAAGATGAATAATTTATGCTGTGCCAATGCCTGAAACTAGTTAATTGTAAGACTTGTAGTTGCGCTTTCCTAACTAAGCCAAACTCAATCCTCGAGCAAACTAATTTCAGACGAACACACATATCGTGCATAGAGTTAAGTTCACGCTTACAAAATCACCACTGTAGAGGATAAACCAGGCAGTTCAGTACTAAATAGACATATGTTGTGTTCAAGCGAGCCTAGCCCGGAGCTGCCTCTTTTCCTCCCTAAGATTGGCCAGCTCCTTCAGTACTATGTCGTGCTTTAGCTGTAGGTTCCAGCGCTCCGTCATGGATTGGAGAATTTGGTCCGTATCCATACGATTTTCCTTCAAGATCCCTTTCATGATCTCCGTTTGCTTCCTAGCCGAGGTGCGACCTTCACTATGTAGCTTCGTCTAGCCGGCGTTTAACTCCTTCAGTTTCTGGCACTTGTCAGAAAGGACCGCGAGTTCAGCACGCAGTTGGTCAAAGGCCAGTTTCTGGGAATTTTGCTTATCCCTTTGGATTGCTATCTTATCATTTAGCTAGGTCACCAGGTCCTGGTCGATCTTTCGCCTCTTTCCCTGCAACAAAAATACATAGTATGGTTTGTTCCGTTCACCGGGACAAGCTGGTTAGTTTCCATAATTAACTGAATCGACTAGTGGCACTGTCATAATTTCAAGGAAGAAGCAATCTAGGACTAATCAACATTTTATGAATCGGCTAGTGGCACTATCATAATTTCAATTTCAAAGACAAATAAGATTTATCTGCAGTTTAGTGTGCTGTGGGTTTTTCCCAATATCACCAAATAGTAGTGGGAGAGTGGCAAACTCATAATGCAGAAACCCATGTCCAGATACATAATGGAAAGAGCACATGGTGTCCATTCATGAACATGAACACCAACACATGTCCAGATAGATAAGGAGTTTCCCTAGGATTCGTATTGCACCCTATAATGGGAAGCAGACTTGGGCATTACTCCCTGAACCCTAAACATTACAAAAGGAGTGGAGGACGAACTGATATTCGTGTCCCCGCTAATGGGAATCAGACTTGGGCATTGCTCCGATACGCCTCTAAACATGCCCTTAGCTCCTCGTTCTCTTTCCGAACACCCTCGAGTACGGTGATCCCTCTGCTCATGTCTGCCTTCATCTCCTTGACTGCATCTAGGCAACGGTTCCTGTCATGGTAGGCTCGGATGGTAGCCATGGTGTCCTCGACACGTCCTCTGAGTGCCTTGCTGACTTCATCCTGCAGGAGAATGCACCTTTCCACGAGATTCTTCTTCTCCTCCATGAGCTCGTTGATTATCTTGATGGCCTGTTCTTGCCTGTTCAAGTTATGGTCGAGCACTTTTTGTAGCCTAACAACGTCACGTGCAAAATCTAGCGAGATCTCCTTCTGCACAGATAATTGCTTGCGTAGGCTCTCATTAGCTTGGGTGAGGGAGCGTGCAAGCTCATGTTGGTTGACAATCTTGGAACTGATTGCGGCCACCTTGTCACGGTACTCGGCCTTCGATCGCTGCATCATTCATGTTAATTGAAATAGGAATTCTATAATTACACTCTAGGTCCCAAGTGAATACTAATACAAATCAAAAAAAATCCCCATTGAATCTATTGACCGTAGTGTTAAAAAATGGACCTAGAGATCTATTCATGACCACGATAAACTAATCCTAATCACAAAAAATCCATAATGAATCTATGAACAGCGGTATTAAGGAAAGACCAAGAGATCCAGTCATATTCATGAAAACTAATACAACTCGCAAAAGAAGAAGAAAAACCAATGCGGGGCGGACAGGATCTAAGAAATCCACATCACAACTTGGAGAAATAACAGCGTGGAGATTTTCTACCTCGCTGAGACATGGAATGGGGCCGAACGGGTCCTACAACGCCTCTGTCGTGGTGGATTCGGGCTCCACGGTCGGCCTGTAATACGTAGAAGAGGAAGAGCAAGAAGAAGAAGAAAAACAAGAAGAAGCTGAATAAGATCATGATGGAGAGGGAGATGGAGAAGAAGTAGAACAAGAAGACTGTACCGGGAGGAGCCCTTGCCTGCTAGAACATTCAGCGCCATTGTCGGGGGGAGATTGGGCCTCGATGAGAGGGTGGGCTTGAGCGACTGGTAGAGCAAGAAGTGCCTCGCGGTGATTTTTCTCCCTTTTCTCCGTGAGGATCGTTGGCCAGCCTCTCCCCCTCCTCGATGGAGCCATGGATTGCAGGGTGAGGTTGGCCGCGGCAGGAGAAAGGAGATAGTGATTAGTGTGGGAGAAGATTCAAAGAGTACATGCCGTGGTCCAGTAGTACTAGTACTATTATACAAGACCACCGTGTACGGTCTACCTTCTCAAAGAAGCCAGGGAGGCAGGGGTAGGGAATCGATGGGACTTCTCTTTATTGCGATGGACACTTCAATGGTCTTCGGCACCGCCCAAAATCCAGTATATAATAAGGGGAGTGCGAGCCAGGTGGTCATCACGGGAATCAGCGCGCACATCCCGCGTGTGTGTGTCACGTGTTGATGGGGCAATGACATGCGCAACTGCTGCATGATCATGTCGGCACGTCGAACTCTGTCGAACTCCACGTGATAGGCACGCACGGGATATTTACGAGTCTAGAATACACCGTGCCACTTTTGTTGTGATCAAATTATGTTCAGTACGCGAGATATTACTTCTTTCTTCTTTTTTTGATAATCGACAAATGCATGCATGGACACGATGCACGAAACCGCTGCTCATCCTTGATCAGATCGGCACCCCACTCTGTGTACCCGCCATCGACCATTCGGCGCAACTACCCCGAGCACGATGCCCCCTCGCCGTGGCAATGGAAGGTCCAAGCCATCCACTTACTGTCCTGTGTTCCCAGCTCTTCGCTGCATCGTTCGCGCTCGCGAGTCGCCTGCTGAGGCAGCACGACATGTCCGACCGCGCCAGGATCCATCGACATTGGCACTCGAGGACACCGCAACGTCGAAGCTCGTACCAGCCGCACAGGAGGAGCGTGGGGTACCTGCAGCGTCGGACGAGTGCAAAGCAACAGCCAGGACGGGGGCGCGTGTTGCACCGGCGAGTACGGACAAGAAGAGGAACGAGAAGAAGACCAAGAAGAAGAGAGGAGATAGCGATTTGGACGAGTCCGACTCGGCCAACAAGGAGGCGTTCATCGATCAGTTGGAGGCAGAAGCGGAGGAGAGTGACGTGAACCCGTGGGACTACGAAGAGGAGGAGGACTCCGACGAGGAGATAGTGCGCTTATTCGAGGAAGGGGGCGGTGTCGAGTCGTTAGAGGAGCACACCGACGGCGACGATGGCAGGGACCATGGCGTTGACGAAGGCAAGGACGAACGGGAAGACGAAGACGATGGCTTCTTCGAAATATGATCATTTATTTTAGTTAGATAGATGGATTTTCACTTGTTTATGCAGGTAAAGTATCGTGGCACGGATAGAGAGGTGGCATGGATTGACCATGCATAAAAAAAGTGGAGAAGGGAGGGGTTATCCTGCCCGTTGGATCACATAGGATCAACGGTTGGTCGAGACGATCCGCGTGACATCTCACACACGTTTGGGCTTTTGTGAGATTTGTGACCGAGAGAGAGGGCAAATCTCTTTTCACAATCCGCCTATGGATCCACCAGTGTCATTGAAATGTGTGTTCTCTTCAAAGACCACACATGGATCCATCAGTGTCATTGCATGTGTGTTCTTTTTACTAACAACAACCAAAATCATTGCATGTGTGTTCTTTTCACATACCACATATGGATCCACCAGTGTCATTGCAATGTGTGTTCTCTTCAGAGACCACACATGGATCCACCCGTGTCATTGCATGTGTGCTCTTTTTACTAACAACAACTGGAGTCATTGCATGAGTGTTCTTTTCACATACCACATATGTATCCACCAGTGTCATTGCATGTGTGTTCTTTTCACAATCCACCTATGGATCCACTAGTGTCATTGCATGTGTGCTCTTTTTACTGACAACAACTAGAGTCATTTCATGTGTGTTCTTTTCACAATCCACCTATGGATCCACTAGTGTCATTGCATGTGTGTTCTTTTCACATACCACATATGGATCCACCAGTGTCATTGAAATGTGTGCTCTTCTTACTAACAATAGCTAGAGTCATTGCATGTGTGTTCTCTTTAGAGACAACACATGGATCCACCAGTGTCATTGCATGTGTGTTCTTTTTACTAACAACAACTAGAGTCATTTCATGTGTGTTATTTTAACATACCACATATGGATCCACCAGTGTCATTGAAATGTGTCTTCTCTTCAGAGACCACACATGGATCCACTAGTGTCATTGCATCTGTTTTCTTTTTACTAACAACAACTAGAGTCATTTCATGACTATTCTTTTCACATACCACATATGGATCCACTAGTGTCATTGAAATGTCTGTTCTCTTTAGAGACCACACATGGATCCACCAGTGTCATTGCATGTGTGCTCTTTTTACTAACAACAACTGGAGTTATTGCATGTGTGCTCTTTTCACATGCCACATATGTATCCACCAGCATCATTGCATGTGTGTTCTTTCCACAATCCACCTATGGATCCACTAGTGTCATTGCATGTGTGCTCTTTTTACTGACAACAACCAGAGTCATTGCATGTGTGTTCTCTTCAGAGAACACCCATGGATCCACCAGTGTAATTACATGTGTGTTCTTTTTACTAACAACAACTGGAGTCATTGCATGTGTGTTGTTTTCACATACCACATATGGATCCACCAGTGTCATTAAAATGTGTGTTCTCTTCAGAGACCACACATGGATCCACCAGTGTCATTGCATGTGTGTTCTTTTTACTAACAACACCTGGAGTCATTGCATGTGTGTTCTTTTCACATACCACATATGGATCCACCAGTGTCATTGCATGTGTTCTTTTTTGACAATCCACCTATGGATCCACAAGTGTCATTGCATGTGTGTTCTTTTTACTAACAACAACCAGAGTCATTGCATGTGTGTTCTTTTCACATACCACATATGGATCCACCAGTGTCATTGCGTGTGTGTTCTTTTCAGAGACCACACATGGATCCACCAGTGTCATTTCATGTGTGTTCTTTTTACTAACAACAACTGGAGTCATTTCATGACTATTCTTTTCGCATACCACATATGGATCCACTAGTGTCATTGAAATGTGTTTTCTCTTCAGAGACCACACATGGATCCACCAGTGTCATTGCATGTGTCCTCTTTTTACTAACAACAACTGGAGTCATTGCATGTGTGTTCTTTTCACATACAACATATGTATCCAAAAGTGTCATTCCATGTGTGTTCTTTTCACAATCCACCTATGGATCCACTAGTGTCATTGCATGTGTGCCCTTTTTACTAACAACAACCAGAGTCATTTCATGTGTGTTCTTTTCACAATCCACTTATGGATCCACTAGTGCCATTGCATGTGTGTTCTTTTCACATACCACATATGGATCCACCAGTGTCATTAAAATGTGTGCTCTTATTACTAACAAAAACTAGAGTCATTGCATGTGGATCCACCAGTATCATTGCATGTGTGTTCTTTTTACTAACAACAACTAGAGTCATTTCATGTGTGTTATTTTAACGTACCACATATGGATCCACCAGTGTCATTGAAATGTGTGTTCTCTTCAGAGACCACACATGGATCCACTAGTGTCATTGCATCTGTTTTCTTTTTACGAACAATAACTAGAGTCATTTCATGACTATTCTTTTCACATACCACATATGGATCCACTAGTGTCATTGAAATGTGTGTTCTCTTCAGAGACCACACGTGGATCCACCAGTGTCATTGCATGTGTGCTCTTTTTACTAACAACAACTGGAGTCATTGCATGTGTGCTCTTTTCACATTCCACATATGTATCAACCAGCGTCATTGCATGTGTGTTCTTTCCACAATCCACCTATGGATCCAGTAGTGTCATTGCATGTGTGCTCTTTTTACTGACAACAACCAGAGTCATTGCATGTGTGTTCTCATCAGGGAACACCCATGGATCCACCAGTGTCATTGCATGTGTGTTCTTTTTACTAACAACAGCTGGAGTCATTGCATGTGTGTTGTTTTCACATACCACATATGGATCCACCAGTGTCATTAAAATGTGTGTTCTCTTCAGAGACCACACATGGATCCACCAGTGTCATTGCATGTGTGTTCTTTTTACTAACAACACCTGGAATCATTGCATGTGTGTTCTTTGCACATACCACATATGTATCCACCAGTGTCATTGCATGTGTTCTTTTTTGACAATCCACCTATGGATCCACCAGTGTCATTGCATGTGTGTTCTTTTTACTAACAACAACCAGAGTCATTGCATGTGTGTTCTTTTCACATACCACATATGGATCCACCAGTGTCATTGCGTGTGTGTTCTCTTCAGAGACCACACATGGATCCACCCGTGTCATTGCATGTGTGTTCTTTTTACTAACAACAATTGGAGTCATTGCATGTGTGTTCTTTTCACATACCACATATGGATCCACCAGTGTCATTGCATGTGTGCTCTTTTCGCAATTCACCTATGGATCCACCAGTGTCATTGCATGTGTGTTATTTTTACTAACAACAACTAGAGTCATTGCATGTGTGTTCTTTTCACATACCACATATGGATCCACCAGTGTCATTGTATGTGTGTTCTTTTCACAATCCACCTAAGGATCCACCAGTGTCATTGCATGTGTGCTCTTTTTACTAACAACAACCAGAGTCATTGGATGGCTATTATTTTCACATACCACCTATGGATCCACCAGTGTCATTACATGTGTGTTCTCTTCAGAGAACACACATGGATCCACAAGTGTCATTGCATGTGTGTTATTTTTACTAACAACAACTGGAGTTGCCTGTGTTCTTTTCACAATCCACCTATGGATCCACCAGTGTCATTGCATGTGTACTCTTTGTACTAACAACAGCCAGAGTCATTTCATGTGTGTTCTCTTCAGAGGCCACACATGGATCCACCTGTGTCATTGCATGTGTGTTATTTTTACTAACAACAACTAGAGTCATTGCATGTGTGTTCTTTTCACAATCCACCTATGGATCCACCAGTGTCATTGCATGTGTGTTCTCTTCAGAGAACACATGGATCCACTAGTGTCATTGCATGTGTTTTCTTTTTACTAACAACAACTGAAGTCATTGCATGTGTGTTCTTTTAACAATCCACTTATGGATCCACCAGTGTCATTGCATGTGTACTCGTCTTACTAACAATATCCAGAGTCATTTCATATATGCTCTCTTCAGAGACCACACATGGATCCACCAGTGTCATTGCATGTGTGTTCTTTTTACTAACAACAACTAGAGTCATTTCATGACTATTCTTTTCACATACCACATATGAATCCACTAGTGTCATTGAAATGTGTTTTCTCTTCAGAGACCACACATGGATCCACCAGTGTCATTGCATGTGTGCTCTTTTTACTAACAACAACTGGAGTCATTGCATGTGTGCTCTTTTCACATTCCACATATGTATCAACCAGCGTCATTGCATGTGTGTTCTTTCCACAATCCACCTATGGATCCACTAGTGTCATTGCATGTGTGCTCTTTTTACTGACAACAACCAGAGTCATTGCATGTGTGTTCTCATCAGGGAACACCCATGGATCCACCAGTGTCATTGCATGTGTGTTCTTTTTACTAACAACAGCTGGAGTCATTGCATGTGTGTTCTTTTCACATACCACACATGGATCCACCAGTGTCATTAAAATGTGTGTTCTCTTCAAAGACCACACATGGATCCACTAGTGTCATTGCATGTGTGTTCTTCTTACTAGCAACACCTAGAGTCATTGCATGTGTGTTCTTTTCACATACCACATATGGATCCACCAGTGCCATTGCATGTGTGCTCTTTTCATAATCCACCTATGGATCAACCAGTGTCATTGCATGTGTGTTCTTTTCACATACCACATATGGATCCACCAGTGTCATTGGATGTGTGTTCTTTTCACAATCCACCTAAGGATCCACTGGTGTCATTGGATGTGTGCTCTTTTTACTAACAACAACCAGAGTCATTGCATCTGTGTTCTCTTTAGAGGCCACACATGGATCCACCAGTGTCATTTCATGTGTGTTCTTTTTACTAACAACAACCAGAGTCATTGGATGGCTATTATTTTCACATACCACCTATGGATCCACCAGTGTCATTGCATGTGTGTTCTCTTCAGAGACCACACATGGATCCACAAGTGTCATTGCATGTGTGTTATTTTTACTAACAACAACTGGAGTCATTGCATGCGTGTTCTTTTCACAATCCACCTATGGATCCACCAGTGTCATTGCATGTGTACTCTTTTTAATAACAACAGCCAGAGTCATTTCATGTGTGTTCTCTTTAGAGACCACACATGGATCCACCTGTGTCATTGCATGTGTGTTATTTTTACTAACAACAACTAGAGTCATTGCATGTGTGTTCTTTTCACATACCACATATGGATCCACCAGTGTCATTGCATGTGTGCTCTTTTTACTAACAACAACCAGAGTCATTGCATGTGTGTTCTCTTTAGATACCACATATGGATCCACCAGTGTCATTCCATGTGTGTTTTTTTACTAACAACAACCAGAGTCATTGGATGGCTATTATTTTCACATACCACCTATGGATCCACCAGTGTCATTGCATGTGTGTTCTCTTCAGAGACCACACATGGATCCACAAGTGTCATTGCATGTGTGTTATTTTTACTAACAACAACTGGAGTCATTGCCTGTGTGTTCTTTTCACAATCCACCTATGGATCCACCAGTGTCATTGCATGTGTACTCTTTGTACTAACAACAGCCAGAGTCATTTCATGTGTGTTCTCTTCAGAGACCACACATGGATCCACCTGTGTCATTTCATGTGTGTTATTTTTACTAACAACAACTAGAGTCATTGCATGTGTGTTCTTTTCACAATCCACCTATGGATCCACCAGTGTCATTGCATGTGTGTTCTCTTCAGAGAACACATGGATCCACTAGTGTCATTGCATGTGTTTTCTTTTTACTAACAACAACTGAAGTCATTGCGTGTGTGTTATTTTCAAAATCTACCTATGGATCCACCAGTGTCATTGTACTCGTCTTACTAACAACAGCCAGAGTCATTTCATGTGTGTTCTCTTCAGAGACCACACATGGATCCACAAGTGTCATTGCATGTGTGTTCTTTTTACTAACAACAACTGGAGTCATTTCATGACTATTCTTTTCAATACCACATATGAATCCACCAGTGTCATTGAAATGTGTTTTCTCTTCAGAGACCACACATGGATCCACCAGTGTCATTGCATGTGTGCTCTTTTTACTAACAACAACTGGAGTCATTGCATGTGTGTTCTTTTCACATACAACATATGTATCCACCAGTGTCATTGCATGTGTGTTCTTTTCACCATCCACCTATGGATCCACTAGTGTCATTGCATGTGTGCTCTTTTTACTGACAACAACCAGAGTCATTGCATGTGTGTTATCTTTAGAGAACACACATGGATCCACCAGTGTCATTGCATGTGTGTTCTTTTTACTAACAACAACTGGAGTCATTGCATGTGTGTTCTTTTCACATACCACACATGGATCCACCAGTGTCATTAAAATGTGTGTTCTCTTCAGAGACCACACATGGATCCACTAGTGTCATTGCATGTGTGTTCTTTTTACTAGCAACACCTAGTGTCATTGCATGTGTGTTCTTTTCACATACCACATATGGATCCACCAGTGTCATTGCATGTGTGCTCTTTTCATAATCCACCTATGGATCCACCAGTGTCATTGCATGTGTGTTCTTTTCACATACCACATATGGATCCACCAGTGTCATTGGATGTGTGTTATTTTTACTAACAACAACTGGAGTCATTGCATGTGTGTTCTTTTCACATACCACATATTGATCCACCAGTGTCATTGCATGTGTGCTCTTTTCACAATCCACCTAAGGATCCACCGGTGTCATTGCATGTGTGCTCTTTTTACTAACAACAACCAGATTCATTGCATGTGTGTTCTCTTTAGAGACCACACATGGATCCACCAGTGTCATTCCATGTGTGTTCTTTTTACTAACAACAACCAGAGTCATTGGATGGCTATTATTTTCACATACCACCTATGGATCCACCAGTCTCATTGCATGTGTGTTCTCTTCAGAGACCACACATGGATCCACAAGTGTCATTGCATGTGTGTTATTTTTACTAACAACAACTGGAGTCATTGCCTGTGTGTTCTTTTCACAATCCACCTATGGATCCACCAGTGTCATTGCATGTGTACTCTCTTCAGACACCACACATGGATCCACCAGTGTCATTGCATGTGTGTTCTTTTTACTAACAACAACTGGAGTCATTGCATGTGTGTTCTTTTCACAATCCACCTATTGATCCACCAGTGTCATTGCATGTGTACTCTTTGTACTAACAACAGGCAGAGTCATTTCATGTGTGTTCTCTTCAGAGACCACACATGGATCCACCTGTGTCATTGCATGTGTGTTATTTTTACTAACAACAACTAGAGTCATTGCATGTGTGTTCTTTTCACAATCCACCTGTGGATCCACCAGTGTCATTGCATGTGTGTTCTCTTCAGAGAACACATGGATCCACTAGTGTCATTGCATGTGTTTTCTTTTTACTAACAACAACTGAAGTCATTGCATGTGTGTTCTTTTCACAATCTACCTATGGATCCACCAGTGTCATTGTACTCGTCTTACTAACAACAGCCAGAGTCATTTCATGTGTGTTCTCTTCAGAGACCACACATGGATCCACCAGTGTCATTGCATGTGTGTTCTTTTTACTAACAACAACTGGAGTCATTTCATGACTATTCTTTTCAATACCACATATGAATCCACCAGTGTCATTGAAATGTGTTTTCTCTTCAGAGACCACACATGGATCCACCAGTGTCATTGCATGTGTGCTCTTTTTACTAACAAAAACTGGAGTCATTGCATGTGTGTTCTTTTCACATACAACATATGTATCCACCAGTGTCATTGCATGTGTGTTCTTTTCACCATCCACCTATGGATGCACTAGTGTCATTGCATGTGTGCTCTTTTTACTGACAACAACCAGAGTCATTGCATGTGTGTTATCTTTAGAGAACACACATGGATCCACCAGTGTCATTGCATGTGTGTTCTTTTTACTAACAACAACTGGAGTCATTGCATGTGTGTTCTTTTCACATACCACACATGGATCCACCAGTGTCATTAAAATGTGTGTTCTCTTCAGATACCACACATGGATCCACTAGTGTCATTGCATGTGTGTTCTTTTTACTAGCAACACCTAGAGTCATTGCATGTGTGTTCTTTTCACATACCACATATGGATCCACTAGTGTCATTGGATGTGTGTTCTTTTCACAATCCACCTAAGGATCCACCGGTGTCATTGCATGTGTGCTCTTTTTACTAACAACAACCAGAGTCATTGCATGTGTGTTCTCTTTAGAGACCACACATGGATCCACCAGTGTCATTCCATGTGTGTTCTTTTTACTAACAACAACCAGAGTCATTGGATGGCTATTATTTTGACATACCACCTATGGATCCACCAGTCTCATTGCATGTGTGTTCTCTTCAGAGACCACACATGGATCCACAAGTGTCATTGAATGTGTGTTATTTTTACTAACAACAACTGGAGTCATTGCATGTGTGTTCTTTTCACAATCCACCTATGGATCCACCAGTGTCATTGCATGTGTACTCTTTTTACTAACAACAGCCGGAGTCATTTCATGTGTGTTCTCTTCAGAGTCCACACATGGATCCACCAGTCTCATTGCATGTGTGTTATTTTTACTAACAACAACCAGAGTCATTGCATGTGTGTTCTTTTCACAATCCACCTATGGATCCACCAGTGTCATTGCATGTGTGTTCTCTTCATAGGCCACACATGGATCCACTAGTGTCATTGCATGTGCGTTCTTTTTACTAACAACAACTAGAGTCATTGCATGTGTGTTCTTTTCACAATCCACCTATGGATCCACCAGTGTCATTGTACTCGTCTTACTAACAACAGCCAGAGTCATTTCATGTGTGTTCTCTTCAGAGACCACACATGGATCCACCAGTGTCATTGCATGTGTGTTCTTTTTACTAACAACAACTGGAGTCATTTCATGACTATTCTTTTCAATACCGCATATGAATCCACCAGTGTCATTGAAATGTGTTTTCTCTTCAGAGACCACACATGGATCCACCAGTGTCATTGCATGTGTGCTCTTTTTACTAACAACAACTGGAGTCATTGCATGTGTGTTCTTTTCACATACAACATATGTATCCACCAGTGTCATTGCATGTGTGTTCTTTTCACCATCCACCTATGGATCCACTAGTGTCATTGCATGTGTGCTCTTTTTACTGACAACAACCAGAGTCATTGCATGTGTGTTATCTTTAGAGAACACACATGGATCCACCAGTGTCATTGCATGTGTGTTCTTTTTACTAACAACAACTGGAGTCATTGCATGTGTGTTCTTTTCACATACCACACATGGATCCACCAGTGTCATTAAAATGTGTGTTCTCTTCAGAGACCACACATGGATCCACTAGTGTCATTGCATGTGTGTTCTTTTTACTAGCAACACCTAGAGTCATTGCATGTGTGTTCTTTTCACATACCACATATGGATCCACCAGTGTCATTGCATGTGTGCTCTTTTCATAATCCACCTATGGATCCACCAGTGCCATTGCATGTGTGTTCTTTTCACATACCACATATGGATCCACAAGTGTCATTGGATGTGTGTTCTTTCACAATCCACCTAAGGATCCACCGTGTCATTGCATGTGTGCTCTTTTTACTAACAACAACCAGAGTCATTGCATGTGTGTTCTTTAGAGACCACACATGGATCCACCAGTGTCATTCCATGTGTGTTCTTTTTACTAACAACAACCAGAGTCATTGGATGGCTATTATTTTCACATACCACCTATGGATCCACCAGTCTCATTGCATGTGTGTTCTCTTCAGAGACCACACATGGATCCACAAGTGTCATTGCATGTGTGTTATTTTTACTAACAACAACTTAAGTCATTGCCTGTGTGTTCTTTTCACGATCCACCTATGGATCTACCAGTGTCATTGCATGTGTACTCTTTTTACTAACAATAGCCAGAGTCATTTCATGTGTGTTCTCTTCAGAGACCACACATGGATCCACCTGTGTTATTGCATGTGTGTTATTTTTACTAACAACAACTAGAGTCATTGCATGTGTGTTCTTTTCACAATCCACCTATGGATCCACCAGTGTCATTGCATGTGTGTTCTCTTCAGAGAACACATGGATCCACTAGTGTCATTGCATGTGTTTTCTTTTTTACTAACAACAACTGAAGTCATTGCATGTGTGTTCTTGTCACAATCCACCTATGGATCCACCAGTGTCATTGCATGTGTACTCTTCTTACTAACAACAGCCAGAGTCATTTCATGTGTGTTCTCTTCAGAGACCACACATGGATCCACCAGTGTCATTGCATGTGTGTTCTTTTTACTAACAACAATTGGAGTCATTTCATGACTATTCTTTTCACATACCACATATGGATCCACCAGTGTCATAGAAATGTGTTTTCTCTTCAGAGACCACACATGGATCCACCAGTGTCATTGCATGTGTACTCTTTTTACTAACAACAACTGGAGTCATTGCTTGTGTGTTCTTTACACATACAAGATATGTATCCACCAGTGTGATTGCATGTGCGTTCTTTTCACCATCCACCTATGGATCCACTAGTGTCATTGCATGTGTGCTCTTTTTACTGACAACAACCAGAGTCATTGCATGTGTGTTCTCTTTACAGAACACACATGGATCCACCAGTGTCATTGCATGTGTGTTCTTTTTACTAACAACAACTGGAGTCATTGCATGTGTGTTCTTTTCACATACCACACATGGATCCACCAGTGTCATTAAAATGTGTGTTCTCTTCAGATACCACACATGGATCCACTAGTGTCATTGCATGTGTGTTCTTTTTATTAGCAACACCTAGAGTCATTGCATGTGTGTTCTTTTCACATACCACATATGGATCCACCAGTGTCATTGCATGTGTGCTCTTTTCATAATCCACCTATGGATCCACCAGTGTCATTGCATGTGTGTTCTTTTCACATACCACATATGGATCCACTAGTGTCATTGGATGTGTGTTCTTTTCACAATCCACCTAAGGATCCACCGGTGTCATTGCATGTGTGCTCTTTTTACTAACAACAACCAGAGTCATTGCATGTGTGTTCTCTTTAGAGACCACACATGGATCCACCAGTGTCATTCCATGTATGTTCTTTTTACTAACAACAACCAGAGTCATTGGATGGCTATTATTTTGACATACCACCTATGGATCCACCAGTCTCATTGCATGTGTGTTCTCTTCAGAGACCACACATGGATCCACAAGTGTCATTGCATGTGTGTTATTTTTACTAACAAAAACTGGAGTCATTGCATGTGTGTTCTTTTCACAATCCACCTATGGATCCACCAGTGTCATTGCATGTGTACTCTTTTTACTAACAACAGCCGGAGTCATTTCATGTGTGTTCTCTTCAGAGTCCACACATGGATCCACCAGTCTCATTGCATGTGTGTTATTTTTACTAACAACAACCAGAGTCATTGCATGTGTGTTCTTTTCACCATCCACCTATGGATCCACCAGTCTCATTGCATGTGTGTTCTCTTCATAGGCCACACATGGATCCACTAGTGTCATTGCATGTGCGTTCTTTTTACTAACAACAACTAGAGTCATTGCATGTGTGTTCTTTTCACAATCCACCTATGGATCCACCAGTGTCATTGTACTCGTCTTACTAACAACAACCAGAGTCATTTCATGTGTGTTCTCTTCAGAGACCACACATGGATCCACCAGTGTCATTGCATGTGTGTTCTTTTTACTAACAACAACTGGAGTCATTTCATGACTATTCTTTTCAATACCGCATATGAATCCACCAGTGTCATTGAAATGTGTTTTCTCTTCAGAGACCACACATGGATCCACCAGTGTCATTGCATGTGTGCTCTTTTTACTAACAACAACTGGAGTCATTGCATGTGTGTTCTTTTCACATACAACATATGTATCCACCAGTGTCATTGCATGTGTGTTCTTTTCACCATCCACCTATGGATCCACTAGTGTCATTGCATGTGTGCTCTTTTTACTGACAACAACCAGAGTCATTGCATGTGTGTTCTCTTTAGAGAACACACATGGATCCACCAGTGTCATTGCATGTGTGTTCTTTTTACTAACAACAACTGGAGTCATTGCATGTGTGTTCTTTTCACATACCACACATGGATCCACCAGTGTCATTAAAATGTGTGTTCTCTTCAGAGACCACACATGGATCCACTAGTGTCATTGCATGTGTGTTCTTTTTACTAGCAACACCTAGAGTCATTGCATGTTTGTTCTTTTCACATACCACATATGGATCCACCAGTGTCATTGCATGTGTGCTCTTTTCATAATCCACCTATGGATCCACCAGTGCCATTGCATGTGTGTTCTTTTCACATACCACATATGGATCCACCAGTGTCATTGGATGTGTGTTCTTTTCACAATCCACCTAAGGATCCACCGGTGTCATTGCATGTGTGCTCTTTTTACTAACAACAACCAGAGTCATTGCATGTATGTTCTCTTTAGAGACCACACATGGATCCACCAGTGTCATTCCATGTGTGTTCTTTTTACTAACAACAACCAGAGTCATTGGATGGCTATTATTTTCACATACCACCTATGGATCCACCAGTCTCATTGCATGTGTGTTCTCTTCAGAGACCACACATGGATCCACAAGTGTCATTGCATGTGTGTTATTTTTACTAACAACAACTTAAGTCATTGCCTGTGTGTTCTTTTCACAATCCACCTATGGATCTACCAGTGTCATTGCATGTGTACTCTTTTTACTAACAATAGCCAGAGTCATTTCATGTGTGTTCTCTTCAGAGACCACACATGGATCCACCTGTGTTATTGCATGTGTGTTATTTTTACTAACAACAACTAGAGTCATTGCATGTGTGTTCTTTTCACAATCCACCTATGGATCCACCAGTGTCATTGCATGTGTGTTCTCTTCAGAGAACACATGGATCCACTAGTGTCATTGCATGTGTTTTCTTTTTTACTAACAACAACTGAAGTCATTGCATGTGTGTTCTTGTCATAATCCACCTATGGATCCACCAGTGTCATTGCATGTGTACTCTTCTTACTAACAACAGCCAGAGTCATTTCATGTGTGTTCTCTTCAGAGACCACACATGGATCCACCAGTGTCATTGCATGTGTGTTCTTTTTACTAACAACAATTGGAGTCATTTCATGACTATTCTTTTCACATACCACATATGGATCCACCAGTGTCATTGAAATGTGTTTTCTCTTCAGAGACCACACATGGATCCACCAGTGTCATTGCATGTGTGCTCTTTTTACTAACAACAACTGGAGTCATTGCTTGTGTGTTCTTTACACATACAAGATATGTATCCACCAGTGTGATTGCATGTGCGTTCTTTTCACCATCCACCTATGGATCCACTAGTGTCATTGCATGTGTGCTCTTTTTACTGACAACAACCAGAGTCATTGCATGTGTGTTCTCTTTAGAGAACACACATGGATCCACCAGTGTCATTGCATGTGTGTTCTTTTTACTAACAACAACTGGAGTCATTGCATGTGTGTTCTTTTCACATACCACACATGGATCCACCAGTGTCATTAAAATGTGTGTTCTTTTTACTAACAACAACTAGAGTCATTGCATGTGTGTTATTTTCACATACCACATATGGATCCACCAGTGTCATTAAAATGTGTGTTCTCTTTAGAGACCACACATGGATCCACCAGTGTCATTGCATGTTTGTTCTTTTTACTAACAACAACTGGAGTCATTGCATGTGTGTTCTTTTCACATACCACATATGGATCCACCAGTGTCATTGCATGTGTGCTCTTTTCACAATCCACCTATGGATCCACTAGTGTCATTGCATGTGTGTTCTTCTTACTAGCAACACCTGGAGTCATTGCATGTGTGTTCTTTTCACATACCACATATGGATCCACCAGTGTCATTGCATGTGTGCTCTTTTCATAATCCACCTTTGGATCCACCAGTGTCATTGCATGTGTGTTCTTTTTACTAACAACAACTAGAGTCATTGCATGTGTGTTATTTTCACATACCACATATGGATCCACCAGTGTCATTGCATGTGTGTTCTTTTTACTAACAACAACCAGAGTCATTGCATGTGTGTTCTTTTCACATACCACATATGGATCCACCAGTGTCATTGCATGTGTGTTCTCTTCATAGGCCACACATGGATCCACTAGTGTCATTGCATGTGCGTTCTTTTTACTAACAACAACTAGAGTCATTGCATGTGTGTTCTTTTCACAATCCACCTATGGATCCACCAGTGTCATTGTACTCGTCTTACTAACAACAACCAGAGTCATTTCATGTGTGTTCTCTTCAGAGACCACACATGGATCCACTAGTGTCATTGCATGTGTGTTCTTTTTACTAACAACAACTGGAGTCATTTCATGACTATTATTTTCAATACCGCATATGAATCCACCAGTGTCATTGAAATGTGTTTTCTCTTCAGAGACCACACATGGATCCACCAGTGTCATTGCATGTGTGCTCTTTTTACTAACAACAACTGGAGTCATTGCATGTGTGTTCTTTTCACATACAACATATGTATCCACCAGTGTCATTGCATGTGTGTTCTTTTCACCATCCACCTATGGATCCACTAGTGTCATTGCATGTGTGCTCTTTTTACTAACAACAACCAGAGTCATTGCATGTGTGTTATCTTTAGAGAACACACATGGATCCTGATGTCATTGCATGTGTGTTCTTTTTACTAACAACAACTGGAGTCATTGCATGTGTGTTCTTTTCACATACCACACATGGATCCACCAGTGTCATTAAAATGTGTGTTCTCTTCAGAGACCACACATGGATCCACTAGTGTCATTGCATGTGTGTTCTTTTTACTAGCAACACCTAGAGTCATTGCATGTTTGTTCTTTTCACATACCACATATGGATCCACCAGTGTCATTGCATGTGTGCTCTTTTCATAATCCACCTATGGATCCACCAGTGCCATTGCATGTGTGTTCTTTTCACATACCACATATGGATCCACCAGTGTCATTGGATGTGTGTTCTTTTCACAATCCACCTAAGGATCCACCGGTGTCATTGCATGTGTGCTCTTTTTACTAACAACAACCAGAGTCATTGCATGTGTGTTCTCTTTAGAGACCACACATGGATCCACCAGTGTCATTCCATGTGTGTTCTTTTTACTAACAACAACCAGAGTCATTGGATGGCTATTATTTTCACATACCACCTATGGATCCACCAGTCTCATTGCATGTGTGTTCTCTTCAGAGACCACACATGGATCCACAAGTGTCATTGCATGTGTGTTATTTTTACTAACAACAACTTAAGTCATTGCCTGTGTGTTCTTTTCACAATCCACCTATGGATCTACCAGTGTCATTGCATGTGTACTCTTTTTACTAACAATAGCCAGAGTCATTTCATGTGTGTTCTCTTCAGAGACCACACATGGATCCACCTGTGTTATTGCATGTGTGTTATTTTTACTAACAACAACTAGAGTCATTGCATGTGTGTTCTTTTCACAATCCACCTATGGATCCACCAGTGTCATTGCATGTGTGTTCTCTTCAGAGAACACATGGATCCACCAGTGTCATTGCATGTGTGCTCTTTTTACTAACAACAACTGGAGTCATTGCTTGTGTGTTCTTTACACATACAAGATATGTATCCACCAGTGTGATTGCATGTGTTCTTTTCACCATCCACCTATGGATCCACTAGTGTCATTGCATGTGTGCTCTTTTCTTGACAACAAGAGTCATTGCATGTGTGTTCTCTTTAGAGAACACACATGGATCCACCAGTGTCATTGCATGTGTGTTCTTTTTACTAACAACAACTGGAGTCATTGCATGTGTGTTCTTTTCACATACCACACATGGATCCACCAGTGTCATTAAAATGTGTGTTCTTTTTACTAACAACAACTAGAGTCATTGCATGTGTGTTATTTTCACATACCACATATGGATCCACCAGTGTCATTAAAATGTGTGTTCTCTTTAGAGACCACACATGGATCCTGATGTCATTTCATGTTTGTTCTTTTTACTAACAACAACTGGAGTCATTGCATGTGTGTTCTTTTCACATACCACATATGGATCCACCAGTGTCATTGCATGTGTGCTCTTTTCACAATCCACCTATGGATCCACTAGTGTCATTGCATGTGTGTTCTTCTTACTAGCAACACCTGGAGTCATTGCATGTGTGTTCTTTTCACATACCACATATGGATCCACCAGTGTCATTGCATGTGTGCTCTTTTCATAATCCACCTTTGGATCCACCAGTGTCATTGCATGTGTGTTCTTTTTACTAACAACAACTAGAGTCATTGCATGTGTGTTATTTTCACATACCACATATGGATCCACCAGTGTCATTGCATGTGTGTTCTTTTTACTAACAACAACCAGAGTCATTGCATGTGTGTTCTTTTCACATACCACATATGGATCCACCAGTGTCATTGCATGTGTGTTCTCTTCAGAGACCACACATGGATCCACCAGTGTCATTGCATGTGTGTTATTTTTACTAACAACAAGTGGAGTCATTGCATGTGTGTTCTTTTCACATACCACATATTGATCCACCAGTGTCATTGCATGTGTGCTCTTTTCACAATCCACCTATGGATCCACCAGTGTCATTGCATGTGTGTTCTTTTTACTAACAACAACCAGAGTCATTGCATGTGTGTTCTTTTCACATACCACATATGGATCCACCAGTGTCATTGCATGTGTGTTCTTTTCACAATCCACCTATGGATCCACCAGTGTCATTGCATGTGTGCTCTTTTTACTAACAACAACCAAAGTCATTGCATGCATGTTCTCTTCAAAGACCACACATGGATCCACCAGTGTCATTGCATGTATGTTCTTTTTACTAACAACAACTAGAGTCATTGCATGACTATTATTTTCACATACCACCTATGGATCCACCAGTGTCATTGCATGTGTGCTCTCTTCAGACACCACACATGGATCTACCAGTGTCATTGCATGTGTGTTCTTTTTACTAACAACAACCAGTGTCATTGCATGTGTGTTCTTTTCACAATCCACCTATGGATCCACTAGTGTCATTGCATGTGTGCTCTTTTTACTGACAACAACCAGAGTCATTGCATGTGTGTTTTCTTCAGAGAACACACCTGGATCCTGATGTCATTGCATGTGTGTTCTTTTTACTAACAACAATTGGAGTCATTGCATGTGTGTTCTTTTCACATACCACATATGGATCTACCGGTGTCATTAAAATGAGTGTTCTCTTTAGAGACCACACATGGATCCACCAGTGTCATTGCATGTTTGTTCTTTTTACTAACAACAACTGGAGTCATTGCATGTGTGTTCTTTTCACATACCACATATGGATCCACCAGTGTCATTGCGTGTGTGCTCTTTTCACAATCCACCTATGGATCCACCAGTGTCATTGCATGTGTGTTCTTTTTACTAACAACAACTGGAGTCATTGCATGTGTGTTCTTTTCACATACCACATATGGATCCACAAGTGTCATTGCATGTGTGCTCTTTTCACAATCCACCTATGGATCCACCAGTGTCATTGCATGCGTGTTCTTTTTACTAACAACAACCAGAGTCATTACATGTGTGTTCTTTTCACATACCACATATGGATCCACCAGTGTCATTGCACGTGTGTTCTCTTTAGAGACGACACATGGATCCACCAGTGTCATTGCATGTGTGTTCTTTTTACTAACAACATCTGGAGTCATTGCATGTGTGTTCTTTTCACATACTACATATGGATCCACAAGTGTCATTGCATGTGTGCTCTTTTCGCAATCCACCTATGGATCCACCAGTGTCATTGCATGTGTGTTCTTTTTACTAACCACAACCAGAGTCATTGCATGTGTGTTCTTTTCACATACCACATATGGATCCACCAGTATCATTGCATGTGTGTTCTTTTCACAATCCACCTATGGATCCACCAGTGTCATTGCATGTGTGCTCTTTTTACTAACAACAACCAGAGTCATTGCATGTGTGTTCTCTTCAAAGACCACACATGGATCCACCAGTGTCATTGCATGTGTGTTCTTATTACTAACAACAACTAGAGTCATTGCATAACTATTATTTTCACATACCACCTATGGATCCACCAGTGTCATTGCATGTGTGCTCTCTTCAGACACCACACATGGATCCACCAGTGTCATTGCATGTGTGTTCTTTTTACTAACAACAACTGGAGTCATTGCATGTGTGTTCTTTTCACAATCCACCTATGGATCCACCAATGTCATTGCATGTGTACTCTTTTTACTAACAACAGCCAGAGTCATTTCATGTGTGTTCTCTTCAGAGTCCACACATGGATCCACCAGTCTCATTGCATGTGTGTTATTTTTACTAACAACAACCAGAGTCATTGCATGTGTGTTCTTTTCACAATCCACCTATGGATCCACCAGTGTCATTGCATGTGTGTTCTCTTCATAGGCCACACATGGATCCACTAGTGTCATTGCATGTGCGTTCTTTTTACTAACAACAACTAGAGTCATTGCATGTGTGTTCTTTTCACAATCCACCTATGGATCCACCAGTGTCATTGCATGTGTACTCTTCTTACAAACAACAACAAGAGTCATTTCATGTGTGTTCTCTTCAGAGACCACACATGGATCCACCAGTGTCATTGCATGTGTGTTCTTTTTACTAACAACAACTAGAGGCATTTCATGACTATTCTTTTCGCATACCACATATGGATCCACCAGTGTCATTGAAATGTGTGTTCTCTTCAGAGACCACACATGGATCCACCAGTGTCATTGCATGTGTGCTCTTTTTACTAACAACAACTAGAGTCATTGCATGTGTGTTCTTTTCACATACCGCTTATGTATCCACCAGTGTCATTGCATGTGTGTTCTTTTCACTATCCACCTATGGATCCACTAGTTTCATTGAATGAGTGCTCTTTTTAATAACAACTCTTTTCATTGCATAGAACACACATGGATCCACCAGTGTCATTGCATGTGGGTTCTTTTTACTAAGAACACCTGGAGTCATTGCATGTGTGTTCTTTTCACATACCACATATGGATCCACCAGTGTCATTAAAATGTGTGTTCTCTTTAGAGACCACACATGGATCCACCAGTGTCATTGCATGTTTGTTCTTTTTACTAACAACAACTGGAGTCATTGCATGTGTGTTCTTTTCACATACCACATATGGATCCACTAGTGTCATTGCATGTGTGCTCTTTTCACAATCCACCTATGGATCCACTAGTGTCATTACATGTGTGTTCTTTTTACTAACAACAACCAGAGTCATTGCATGTGTGTTCTTTTCACATACCACATATGGATCCACAAGTGTCATTACATGTGTGTTCTTTTTACTAACAACAATTGGAGTCATTGCATGTGTGTTCTTTTCACATACAACATATGGATCCACCAGTGTCATGTGTGCTCTTTTCACAATCCACCTATGGATCCACCAGTGTCATTACATGTGTGTTCTTTTTACTAACAACAACTGGAGTCATTGCATGTGTGTTCTTTTCACATACCACATATGGATCCACTAGTGTCATTGAAATGTGTTTTCTCTTCACAATCCACCTATGGATCCACCAATGTCGTTGCATTTGTGCTCTTTTACTAACAACAACCAGAGTCATTGCAGGTGTGCTCTTTTTACTGACAACAACCAGAGTCATTACATGTGTGTTTTCTTAAGACAACACACATGGACCCACCAGTGTCATTGCATGTGTGTTCTTTTTACTAACAACAACTGGAGTCATTGCATGTGTGTTCTTTTCACATACCACATATGGATCCACCAGTGTCATTAAAATGTGTGTTCTTTTTAGAGACCACACATGGATCCAGCAGTGTTATTGCATGTTTGTTCTTTTTACTAACAACAACTGGAGTCATTGCATATGTGTTCTTTTCACATACCACATATGGATCCACCAGTGTCATTGCATGTGTGCTCTTTTCACAATCCACCTATGGATCCACCAGTGTCATTGCATGTGTGTTCTTTTTACTTACAACAACTGGAGTCATTGCATGTGTGTTCTTTTCACATACCACATATGGATCCACTAGTGTCATTAAAATGTGTGTTATCTTCAGAGACCACACATGGATCCACTAGTGTCATTGCATGTGTGTTCTTTTTACTAACAACACCTGGAGTCATTGCATGTGTGTTCTTTTCACATACCACATATGGATCCACAAGTGTCATTGCATGTGTGCACTTTTCACAATCCACCTATGGATCCACCAGTGTCATTGCATGCGTGTTCTTTTTACTAACAACAACTAGAGTCATTACATGTGTGTTCTTTTCACATACCACATATGGATCCTCCAGTATCATTGCATGTCTGTTCTCTTCAGAGACGACACATGGATCCACCAGTGTCATTGCATGTGTGTTCCTTTTACTAACAACAACTGGAGTCATTGCATGTGTGTACTTTTCACATACCACATATGGATCGACCAGTGTCATTGCATGTGTGCTCTTTTCACAATCCACCTATGGATCCACCAGTGTCATTGCATGTGTGTTCTTTTTACTAACAACAACCCGAGTCATTGCATGTGTGTTCTTTTCACATACCACATATGGATCCACAAGTGTCATTGCATGTGTGTTCTTTTCACAATCCACCTATGGATCCACCAGTGTCATTGCATGTGTGCTCTTTTTACTAACAACAACCAGAGTCATTGCATGTGTGTTCTCTTCAAAGACCACACATGGATCCACCAGTGTCATTGCATGTGTGTTCTTTTTACTAACAACAACTAGAGTCATTGCATAACTATTATTTTCACATACCACCTATGGATCCACCAGTGTCATTGCATGTGTGCTCTCTTCAGACACCACACATGGATCCACCAGTGTCATTGCATGTGTGTTTTTTTACTAACAACAACTGGAGTCATTGCATGTGTGTTCTTTTGACAATCCACCAATGGATCCACAAGAGGTCATTGCATGTGTACTCTTTTGACTAACAACACCCAGAGTCATTTCATGTGTGTTCTCTTCAGAGTCCACGCATGGATCCACCAGTCTCATTGCACGTGTGTTATTTTTACTAACAACAACCAGAGTCATTGCATGTGTGTTCTTTTCACAATCCACCTATGGATCCACCAGTGTCATTGCATGTGTGTTCTCTTTAGAGGCCACACATGGATCCACTAGTGTTATTGCATGTGTGTTCTTTTTTACTAACAACAACTAGAGTCATTGCATGTGTCTTCTTTTCACAATCCACCTATGGATCCACCAGTGTCATTGCATGTGTACTCTTCTTACAAACAACAACAAGAGTCATTTCATGTGTGTTCTTTTCAGAGACCACACATGGATCCACCAGTGTCATTTCATGTGTGTTCTTTTTACTAACAACAACTGGAGTCATTTCATGACTATTCTTTTCGCATACCACATATGGATCCACCAGTGTCATTGAAATGTGTGTTCTCTTTAGAGACCACACATGGATCCACTAGTATCATTGCATGTGTGCTCT
Organism: Avena insularis; assembly: GCA_023614405.1. NCBI lineage: Eukaryota > Viridiplantae > Streptophyta > Magnoliopsida > Poales > Poaceae > Avena > Avena insularis. The sequence goes on from CM042690.1 coordinate 550,033,885, forward strand.
TTTTACTAACAACAACTAGAGTCATTGCATGTGTGCTCTTTTCACATACCACTTATGTATCCACCAGTGTCATTGCCTGTGTGTTCTTTTCACAATCCACCTATGCATCCACTAGTGTCATTGCATGTGTGTTCTTTTTTACTAACAACAACCAGAGTCATTGCAGAGAACACACATGGATCCACCAGTGTCATTGCATGTGTGTTCTTTTTACTAACAACAACTGGAGTCATTGCATGTGTGTTCTTTTCACATACCACATATGGATCCACCAGTGTCATTAAAATGTGTGTTCTCTTTAGAGACCACACATGGATCCACCAGTGTCATTGCATGTTTGTTCTTTTTACTAACAACAACTGGAGTCATTGCATGTGTGTTCTTTTCACATACCACATATGGATCCACCAGTGTCATTGCATGTGTGCTCTTTTCACAATCCACCTATGGATCCAACAGTGTCATTGCATGTTTGTTATTTTTACTAACAACAACAAGAGGCATTGCATGTGTGTTCTTTTCACAATCCACCTATGGATCCACCAGTGTCATTGCATGTGTGTTCTCTTCAGAGACCACACATGGATCCACTAGTGTCATTGCATGTGTGTTCTTTTTACTAACAACAACTGGAGTCATTGCATGTGTGTTCTTTTCACAATCCACCTATGGATCCACCAGTGTCATTGCTTGTGTACTCGTCTAACAACAACCAGAGTCATTTCATCTGTGTTCTCTTCAAAGACCACACATGGATCCACCAGTGTTATTGCATGTGTGTTCTTTTTACTAACAACAACTGGAGACATTTCATGACTACTCTTTTCGCATACCACATATGGATCCACCAGTGTCATTGAAATGTGTGTTCTCTTCAGAGACCACACATGGATCCACCAGTGTCATTGCATGTGTGCTCTTTTTACTAACAACAACTGGAGTCATTGCATGTGTGTTCTTTTCACATACCACATATGGATCCACCAGTGTCATTAAAATGTGTGTTCTCTTTAGAGACCACACATGGATCCACCATTGTCATTGCATGTTTGTTCTTTTTACTAACAACAGCTGGAGTCATTGCATGTGTGTTCTTTTCACAATCCACCTATGGATCCACCAGTGTCATTGCATGTGTGCTCTTTTTACTAACAACAACTGGAGTCATTGCATATGTGTTCTTTTCACATACCACATATGGATCCACTAGTGTCATTAAAATGTGTGTTCTCTTTAGAGACCACACATGGATCCACCAGTGTCATTGCATGTTTGTTCTTTTTGCTAACAACAACTGGAGTCATTGCATGTGTGTTCTTTTCACATACCACATATGGATCCACCAGTGTCATTGCATGTGTGCTCTTTTCACAATCCACCTATGGATCCACCAGTGTCATTGCATGTGTGTTCTTTTTACTAACAACAACTGGAGTCATTGCATGTGTGTTATTTTCACATACCACATATGGATCCACTAGTGTCATTAAAATGTATGTTCTCTTCAGAGACCACACATGGATCCACTAGTGTCATTGCATGTGTGTTCTTTTTACTAACAACACCTGGAGTCATTGCATGTGTGTTCTTTTCACATACCACATATGGATCCACAAGTGTCATTGCATGTGTGCTCTTTTCACAATCCACATATGGATCCACCAGTGTCATTGCATGCGTGTTCTTTTTACTAACAACAACCAGAGTCATTACATGTGTGTTCTTTTCACATACCACATATGGATCCACCATTGTCATTCCATGTGTGTTCTCTTCAGAGACGACACATGGATCCACCAGTGTCATTGAATGTGTGTTCTTTTTACTAACAACAACTGGAGTCATTGCATGTGTGTTCTTTTCACATACCACATATGGATCCACAAGTGTCATTGCATGTGTGCTCTTTTCACAATCCACCTATGGATCCACCAGTGTCATTGCATGTGTGTTCTTTTCACATACCACATATGGATCCACAAGTGTCATTGCATGTGTGTTCTTTTCACATACCACATATGGATCCACCAGTGTCATTGCATGTGTGCTCTTTTCACAATCCACCTATGGATCCACTAGTGTCATTGCATGTGTGTTCTTCTTACTAGCAACACCTGGAGTCATTGCATGTGTGTTCTTTTCACATACCACATATGGATCCACCAGTGTCATTGCATGTGTGCTCTTTTCATAATCCACCTTTGGATCCACCAGTGTCATTGCATGTGTGTTCTTTTTACTAACAACAACTAGAGTCATTGCATGTGTGTTATTTTCACATACCACATATGGATCCACCAGTGTCATTGCATGTGTGTTCTTTTTACTAACAACAACCAGAGTCATTGCATGTGTGTTCTTTTCACATACCACATATGGATCCACCAGTGTCATTGCATGTGTGTTCTTTTCACAATCCACCTATGGATCCACCAGTGTCATTGCATGTGTGCTCTTTTTACTAACAACAACCAAAGTCATTGCATGCATGTTCTCTTCAAAGACCACACATGGATCCACCAGTGTCATTGCATGTGTGTTCTTTTTACTAACAACAACTAGAGTCATTGCATGACTATTATTTTCACATACCACCTATGGATCCACCAGTGTCATTGCATGTGTGCTCTCTTCAGACACCACACATGGATCTACCAGTGTCATTGCATGTGTGTTCTTTTTACTAACAACAACCAATGTCATTGCATGTGTGTTCTTTTCACAATCCACCTATGGATCCACTAGTGTCATTGCATGTGTGCTCTTTTTACTGACAACAACCAGAGTCATTGCATGTGTGTTTTCTTCAGAGAACACACCTGGATCCACCAGTGTCATTGCATGTGTGTTCTTTTTACTAACAACAACTGGAGTCATTGCATGTGTGTTCTTTTCACATACCACATATGGATCTACCGGTGTCATTAAAATGTGTGTTCTCTTTAGAGACCACACATGGATCCACCAGTGTCATTGCATGTTTGTTCTTTTTACTAACAACAACTGGAGTCATTGCATGTGTGTTCTTTTCACATACCACATATGGATCCACCAGTGTCATTGCGTGTGTGCTCTTTTCACAATCCACCTATGGATCCACCAGTGTCATTGCATGTGTGTTCTTTTTACTAACAACAACTGGAGTCATTGCATGTGTGTTCTTTTCACATACCACATATGGATCCACAAGTGTCATTGCATGTGTGCTCTTTTCACAATCCACCTATGGATCCACCAGTGTCATTGCATGCGTGTTCTTTTTACTAACAACAACCAGAGTCATTACATGTGTGTTCTTTTCACATACCACATATGGATCCACCAGTGTCATTGCACGTGTGTTCTCTTTAGAGACGACACATGGATCCACCAGTGTCATTGCATGTGTGTTCTTTTTACTAACAACAACTGGAGTCATTGCATGTGTGTTCTTTTCACATACTACATATGGATCCACAAGTGTCATTGCATGTGTGCTCTTTTCGCAATCCACCTATGGATCCACCAGTGTCATTGCATGTGTGTTCTTTTTACTAACCACAACCAGAGTCATTGCATGTGTGTTCTTTTCACATACCACATATGGATCCACCAGTATCATTGCATGTGTGTTCTTTTCACAATCCACCTATGGATCCACCAGTGTCATTGCATGTGTGCTCTTTTTACTAACAACAACCAGAGTCATTGCATGTGTGTTCTCTTCAAAGACCACACATGGATCCACCAGTGTCATTGCATGTGTGTTCTTATTACTAACAACAACTAGAGTCATTGCATAACTATTATTTTCACATACCACCTATGGATCCACCAGTGTCATTGCACGTGTGTTCTCTTTAGAGACGACACATGGATCCACCAGTGTCATTGCATGTGTGTTCTTTTTACTAACAACAACTGGAGTCATTGCATGTGTGTTCTTTTCACATACTACATATGGATCCACAAGTGTCATTGCATGTGTGCTCTTTTCGCAATCCACCTATGGATCCACCAGTGTCATTGCATGTGAGTTCTTTTTACTAACCACAACCAGAGTCATTGCATGTGTGTTCTTTTCACATACCACATATGGATCCACCAGTATCATTGCATGTGTGTTCTTTTCACAATCCACCTATGGATCCACCAGTGTCATTGCATGTGTGCTCTTTTTACTAACAACAACCAGAGTCATTGCATGTGTGTTCTCTTCAAAGACCACACATGGATCCACCAGTGTCATTGCATGTGTGTTCTTATTACTAACAACAACTAGAGTCATTGCATAACTATTATTTTCACATACCACCTATGGATCCACCAGTGTCATTGCATGTGTGCTCTCTTCAGACACCACACATGGATCCACCAGTGTCATTGCATGTGTGTTCTTTTTACTAACAACAACTGGAGTCATTGCATGTGTGTTCTTTTCACATACTACATATGGATCCACAAGTGTCATTGCATGTGTGCTCTTTTCGCAATCCACCTATGGATCCACCAGTGTCATTGCATGTGTGTTCTTTTTACTAATCACAACCAGAGTCATTGCATGTGTGTTCTTTTCACATACCACATATGGATCCACCAGTATCATTGCATGTGTGTTCTTTTCACAATCCACCTATGGATCCACCAGTGTCATTGCATGTGTGCTCTTTTTACTAACAACAACCAGAGTCATTGCATGTGTGTTCTCTTCAAAGACCACACATGGATCCACCAGTGTCATTGCATGTGTGTTCTTATTACTAACAACAACTAGAGTCATTGCATAACTATTATTTTCACATACCACCTATGGATCCACCAGTGTCATTGCATGTGTGCTCTCTTCAGACATCACACATGGATCCACCAGTGTCATTGCATGTGTGTTCTTTTTACTAACAACAACTGGAGTCATTGCATGTGTGTTCTTTTCACAATCCACCTATGGATCCACCAGTGTCATTGCATGTGTACTCTTTTTACTAACAACAGCCGGAGTCATTTCATGTGTGTTCTCTTCAGAGTCCACACATGGATCCACCAGTCTCATTGCATGTGTGTTATTTTTACTAACAACAACCAGAGTCATTGCATGTGTGTTCTTTTCACAATCCACCTATGGATCCACCAGTGTCATTGCATGTGTGTTCTCTTCATAGGCCACACATGGATCCACTAGTGTCATTGCATGTGCGTTCTTTTTACTAACAACAACTAGAGTCATTGCATGTGTGTTCTTTTCACAATCCACCTATGGATCCACCAGTGTCATTGCATGTGTACTCTTCTTACAAACAACAACAAGAGTCATTTCATGTGTGTTCTCTTCAGAGACCACACATGGATCCTGATGTCATTGCATGTCTGTTCTTTTTACTAACAACAACTAGAGGCATTTCATGACTATTCTTTTCGCATACCACATATGGATCCACCAGTGTCATTGAAATGTGTGTTCTCTTCAGAGACCACACATGGATCCACCAGTGTCATTGTATGTGTGCTCTTTTTACTAACAACAACTAGAGTCATTGCTTGTGTGTTCTTTTCACATACCGCTTATGTATCCACCAGTGTCATTGCATGTGTGTTCTTTTCACTATCCACCTATGGATCCACTAGTGTCATTGCATGTGTGCTCTTTTTACTAACAACCAGAGTCATTGCATAGAACACACATGGATCCACCAGTGTCATTGCATGTGGGTTCTTTTTACTAAGAACACCTGGAGTCATTGCATGTGTGTTCTTTTCACATACCACATATGGATCCACCAGTGTCATTAAAATGTGTGTTCTCTTTAGAGACCACACATGGATCCACCAGTGTCATTGCATGTTTGTTCTTTTTACTAACAACAACTGGAGTCATTGCATGTGTGTTCTTTTCACATACCACATATGGATCCACCAGTGTCATTGCATGTGTGCTCTTTTCACAATCCACCTATGGATCCACTAGTGTCATTACATGTGTGTTCTTTTTACTAACAACAACCAGAGTCATTGCATGTGTGTTCTTTTCACATACCACATATGGATCCACAAGTGTCATTACATGTGTGTTCTTTTTACTAACAACAATTGGAGTCATTGCATGTGTGTTCTTTTCACATACAACATATGGATCCACCAGTGTCATGTGTGCTCTTTTCACAATCCACCTATGGATCCACCAGTGTCATTACATGTGTGTTCTTTTTACTAACAACAACTGGAGTCATTGCATGTGTGTTCTTTTCACATACCACATATGGATCCACTAGTGTCATTGAAATGTGTTTTCTCTTCACAATCCACCTATGGATCCACCAATGTCGTTGCATTTGTGCTCTTTTACTAACAACAACCAGAGTCATTGCAGGTGTGCTCTTTTTACTGACAACAACCAGAGTCATTACATGTGTGTTTTCTTAAGACAACACACATGGACCCACCAGTGTCATTGCATGTGTGTTCTTTTTACTAACAACAACTGGAGTCATTGCATGTGTGTTCTTTTCACATACCACATATGGATCCACCAGTGTCATTAAAATGTGTGTTCTTTTTAGAGACCACACATGGATCCAGCAGTGTTATTGCATGTTTGTTCTTTTTACTAACAACAACTGGAGTCATTGCATATGTGTTCTTTTCACATACCACATATGGATCCACCAGTGTCATTGCATGTGTGCTCTTTTCACAATCCACCTATGGATCCACCAGTGTCATTGCATGTGTGTTCTTTTTACTTACAACAACTGGAGTCATTGCATGTGTGTTCTTTTCACATACCACATATGGATCCACTAGTGTCATTAAAATGTGTGTTATCTTCAGAGACCACACATGGATCCACTAGTGTCATTGCATGTGTGTTCTTTTTACTAACAACACCTGGAGTCATTGCATGTGTGTTCTTTTCACATACCACATATGGATCCACAAGTGTCATTGCATGTGTGCACTTTTCACAATCCACCTATGGATCCACCAGTGTCATTGCATGCGTGTTCTTTTTACTAACAACAACTAGAGTCATTACATGTGTGTTCTTTTCACATACCACATATGGATCCTCCAGTATCATTGCATGTCTGTTCTCTTCAGAGACGACACATGGATCCACCAGTGTCATTGCATGTGTGTTCCTTTTACTAACAACAACTGGAGTCATTGCATGTGTGTACTTTTCACATACCACATATGGATCGACCAGTGTCATTGCATGTGTGCTCTTTTCACAATCCACCTATGGATCCACCAGTGTCATTGCATGTGTGTTCTTTTTACTAACAACAACCCGAGTCATTGCATGTGTGTTCTTTTCACATACGACATATGGATCCACAAGTGTCATTGCATGTGTGTTCTTTTCACAATCCACCTATGGATCCGCCAGTGTCATTGCATGTGTGCTCTTTTTACTAACAACAACCAGAGTCATTGCATGTGTGTTCTCTTCAAAGACCACACATGGATCCACCAGTGTCATTGCATGTGTGTTCTTTTTACTAACAACAACTAGAGTCATTGCATAACTATTATTTTCACATACCACCTATGGATCCACCAGTGTCATTGCATGTGTGCTCTCTTCAGACACCACACATGGATCCACCAGTGTCATTGCATGTGTGTTTTTTTACTAACAACAACTGGAGTCATTGCATGTGTGTTCTTTTGACAATCCACCAATGGATCCACAAGAGGTCATTGCATGTGTACTCTTTTGACTAACAACACCCAGAGTCATTTCATGTGTGTTCTCTTCAGAGTCCACGCATGGATCCACCAGTCTCATTGCACGTGTGTTATTTTTACTAACAACAACCAGAGTCATTGCATGTGTGTTCTTTTCACAATCCACCTATGGATCCACCAGTGTCATTGCATGTGTGTTCTCTTTAGAGGCCACACATGGATCCACTAGTGTTATTGCATGTGTGTTCTTTTTTACTAACAACAACTAGAGTCATTGCATGTGTCTTCTTTTCACAATCCACCTATGGATCCACCAGTGTCATTGCATGTGTACTCTTCTTACAAACAACAACAAGAGTCATTTCATGTGTGTTCTTTTCAGAGACCACACATGGATCCACCAGTGTCATTTCATGTGTGTTCTTTTTACTAACAACAACTGGAGTCATTTCATGACTATTCTTTTCGCATACCACATATGGATCCACCAGTGTCATTGAAATGTGTGTTCTCTTTAGAGACCACACATGGATCCACTAGTATCATTGCATGTGTGCTCTTTTTACTAACAACAACTAGAGTCATTGCATGTGTGCTCTTTTCACATACCACTTATGTATCCACCAGTGTCATTGCATGTGTGTTCTTTTCACAATCCACCTATGCATCCACTAGTGTCATTGCATGTGTGTTCTTTTTTACTAACAACAACCAGAGTCATTGCAGAGAACACACATGGATCCACCAGTGTCATTGCATGTGTGTTCTTTTTACTAACAACAACTGGAGTCATTGCATGTGTGTTCTTTTCACATACCACATATGGATCCACCAGTGTCATTAAAATGTGTGTTCTCTTTAGAGACCACACATGGATCCACCAGTGTCATTGCATGTTTGTTCTTTTTACTAACAACAACTGGAGTCATTGCATGTGTGTTCTTTTCACATACCACATATGGATCCACCAGTGTCATTGCATGTGTGCTCTTTTCACAATCCACCTATGGATCCAACAGTGTCATTGCATGTTTGTTATTTTTACTAACAACAACAAGAGGCATTGCATGTGTGTTCTTTTCACAATCCACCTATGGATCCACCAGTGTCATTGCATGTGTGTTCTCTTCAGAGACCACACATGGATCCACTAGTGTCATTGCATGTGTGTTCTTTTTACTAACAACAACTGGAGTCATTGCATGTGTGTTATTTTCACAATCCACCTATGGATCCACCAGTGTCATTGCTTGTGTACTCTTCTTACAAACAACAACAAGAGTCATTTCAACTGTGTTCTCTTTAAAGACCACACATGGATCCACCAGTGTTATTGCATGTGTGTTCTTTTTACTAACAACAACTGGAGACATTTCATGACTACTCTTTTCGCATACCACATATGGATCCACCAGTGTCATTGAAATGTGTGTTCTCTTCAGAGACCACACATGGATCCACCAGTGTCATTGCATGTGTGCTCTTTTTACTAACAACAACTGGAGTCATTGCATGTGTGTTCTTTTCACATACCACATATGGATCCACCAGTGTCATTAAAATGTGTGTTCTCTTTAGAGACCACACATGGATCCACCAGTGTCATTGCATGTTTGTTCTTTTTACTAACAACAGCTGGAGTCATTGCATGTGTGTTCTTTTCACAATCCACCTATGGATCCACCAGTGTCATTGCATGTGTGCTCTTTTTACTAACAACAACTGGAGTCATTGCATATGTGTTCTTTTCACATACCACATATGGATCCACTAGTGTCATTAAAATGTGTGTTCTCTTTAGAGACCACACATGGATCCTGATGTCATTGCATGTTTGTTCTTTTTGCTAACAACAACTGGATTCATTGCATGAGTGTTCTTTTCACATACCACATATGGATCCACCAGTGTCATTGCATGTGTGCTCTTTTCACAATCCACCTATGGATCCACCAGTGTCATTGCATGTGTGTTCTTTTTACTAACAACAACTGGAGTCATTGCATGTGTGTTCTTTTCACATACCACATATGGATCCACTAGTGTCATTAAAATGTATGTTCTCTTCAGAGACCACACATGGATCCACTAGTGTCATTGCATGTGTGTTCTTTTTACTAACAACACCTGGAGTCATTGCATGTGTGTTCTTTTCACATACCACATATGGATCCACAAGTGTCATTGCATGTGTGCTCTTTTCACAATCCACATATGGATCCACCAGTGTCATTGCATGCGTGTTCTTTTTACTAACAACAACCAGAGTCATTACATGTGTGTTCTTTTCACATACCACATATGGATCCACCATTGTCATTCCATGTGTGTTCTCTTCAGAGACGACACATGGATCCACCAGTGTCATTGCATGGGTGTTCTTTTTACTAACAACAACTGGAGTCATTGCATGTGTGTTCTTTTCACATACCACATATGGATCCACAAGTGTCATTGCATGTGTGCTCTTTTCACAGTCCACCTATGGATCCACCAGTGTCATTGCATGTGTGTTCTTTTTACTAACAACAACCAGAGTCATTGCATGTGTGTTCTTTTCACATACCACATATGGATCCACCAGTGTCATTGCATGTGTGTTCTTTTCACAATCCACCTATGGATCCACCAGTCTCATTGCATGTGTGTTCTCTTAAGAGACCACACATGGATCCACTAGTGTCATTGCATGTGTGTTCTTTTTAGTAGCAACACCTAGAGTCATTGCATGTGTGTTCTTTTCACATACCACATATGGATCCACCAGTGTCATTGCATGTGTGCTCTTTTCATAATCCACCTATGGATCCACCAGTGTCATTGCATGTGTGTTCTTTTCACATACCACATATGGATCCACTAGTGTCATTGGATGTGTGTTCTTTTCACAATCCACCTAAGGATCCACCGGTGTCATTGCATGTGTGCTCTTTTTACTAACAACAACCAGAGTCATTGCATGTGTGTTCTCTTCAAAGACCACACATGGATCCACCAGTGTCATTGCATGTGTGTTCTTTTTACTAACAACAACTAGAGTCATTGCATAACTATTATTTTCACATACCACCTATGGATCCACCAGTGTCATTGCATGTGTGCTCTCTTCAGACACCACACATGGATCCACCAGTGTCATTGCATGTGTGTTCTTTTTACTAACAACAACTGGAGTCATTGGATGTGTGTTCTTTTCAAAATCCACCTATGGATCCACCAGTGTCATTGCATGTGTACTCTTTTTACTAACAACAGCCAGAGTCATTTCATGTGTGTTCTCTTCAGAGTCCACACATGGATCCACCAGTCTCATTGCATGTGTGTTATTTTTACTAACAACAACCAGAGTCATCACATGTGTGTTCTTTTCACAATCCACCTACGGATCCACCAGTGTTATTGCATTTTGTGTTCTCTTCATAGGCCACACATGGATCCACTAGTGTCATTGCATGTGTGTTCTTTTTACTAACAACAACTAGAGTCATTGCATGTGTGACAATCCACCTATGGATCCACCAGTATCATTACATGTGTGTTCTTTTTACTAACAACAACTGGAGTCATTGCATGAGTGTTCTTTTGACAATCCACCTATGGATCCACAAGAGGTCATTGCATGTGTACTCTTTTTACTAACAACACCCAGAGTCATTTCATGTGTGTTCTTTTTACTAACAACAACTAGAGTCATTGCATGTGTGTTCTTTTCACAATCCACCTATGGATCCACCAGTGTCATTGCATGTGTGTTCTTTTCACAATCCACCTATGGATCCACCAGTGTCATTGCATGTGTGTTATTTTTACTAACAACAACCAGAGTCATTGCATGTGTGTTCTTTTCACATACAACATATGGATCCACCAGTGTCATTGCATGTGTGTTCTTTTCACAATCCACCTATGGATCCTCCAGTGTCATTGCATGTGTGCTCTTTTTACTAACAACAACCAGAGTCATTGCATGTGTGTTCTCTTCAAAGACCACACATGGATCCACCAGTGTCATTGCATGTGTGTTCTTTTTACTAACAACAACTAGAGTCATTGCATAACTATTATTTTCACATACCACCTATGGATCCACCAGTGTCATTGCATGTGTGATCTCTTCAGACACCACACATGGATCCACTAGTGTCATTGCATGTGTGTTCTTTTTACTAACAACAACGGGAGTCATTGCATGTGTGTTCTTTTGACAATCCACCTATGGATCCACAATGGTCATTGCATGTGTACTCTTTTTACTAACAACAGCCAGAGTCATTTCATGTGTGTTCTCTTCAGAGTCCACACATGGATCCACCAGTCTCATGGCATGTGTGTTATTTATACTAACAAAAACCAGAGTCATTGCATGTGTGTTCTTTTCACAATCCACCTATGGATCCACCAGTGTCATTGCATGTGTGTTCTCTTTAGAGGCCACACATGGATCCACTACTGTCATTGCATGTGTGTCCTTTTTACCAACAACAACTAGAGTCATTGCATGTGTGTTCTTTTCACAATCCACCTATGGATCCACCAGTGTCATTGCATGTGTATTCTTACAAACAACAACAAGAGTCATTTCATGTGTGTTCTCTTCAGAGACCACACATGGATCCACCAGTGTCATTGCATGTGTGTTCTTTTTACTAACAACAACTGGAGTCATTTTATGACTATTCTTTTCGCATACCACATATGGATCCACCAGTGTCATTGAAATGTGTGTTCTCTTTAGAGACCACACATGGATCCACCAGTATCATTGCATGTGTGCTCTTTTTATTAACAACAACTAGAGTCATTGCATGTGTGTTCTTTTCACATACCACTTATGTATCCACCAGTGTCATTGCATGTGTGTTCTTTTCACAATCCACCTATGGATCCACCAGTGTCATTGCATGTGTGCTCTTTTTACTAACAACAACTGGAGTCATTGCATATGTGTTCTTTTCACATACCACATATGGATCCACCAGTGTCATTAAAATGTGTGTTCTCTTTAGAGACCACACATGGATCCACCAGTGTCATTGCATGTTTGTTCTTTTTACTAACAACAACTGGAGTCATTGCATGTGTGTTCTTTTCACATACCACATATGGATCCACCAGTGTCATTGCATGTGTGCTCTTTTCACAATCCACCTATGGAACCACCAGTGTCATTGCATGTGTGTTCTTTTTACTAACAACAACTGGAGTCATTGCTTGTGTGTTCTTTTCACATACCACATATGGATCCACTAGTGTCATTAAAATGTATGTTCTCTTCAGAGACCACACACGGATCCACTAGTGTCATTGCATGTGTGTTCTTTTTACTAACAACACCTGGAGTCATTGCATGTGTGTTCTTTTCACATACCACATATGGATCCACAAGTGTCATTGCATGTGTGCTCTTTTCACAATCCACCTATGGATCCACCAGTGTCATTGCATGCGTGTTCTTTTTACTAACAACAACCAGAGTCATTACATGTGTGTTCTTTTCACATACCACATATGGATCCACCATTATCATTCCATGTGTGTTCTCTTCAGAGACGTCACATGGATCCACCAGTGTCATTGCATGTGTGTTCTTTTTACTAACAACAACTGGAGTCATTGCATGTGTGTTCTTTTCACATACCACATATGGATCCACAAGTGTCATTGCATGTGTGCTCTTTTTACAATCCACCTATGGATCCACCAGTGTCATTGCATGTGTGTTCTTTTTACTAACAACAACCAGAGTCATTGCATGTGTGTTCTTTTCACATACCACATATGGATCCACCAGTGTCATTGCATGTGTGTTCTTTTCACAATCCACCTATGGATCCACCAGTGTCATTGCATGTGTGCTCTTTTTACTAACAACAACCAGAGTCATTGCATGTGTGTTCTCTTCAAAGACCACACATGGATCCACCAGTGTCATTGCATGTGTGTTCTTTTTACTAACAACAACTAGAGTCATTGCATAACTATTATTTTCACATACCACCTATGGATCCACCAGTGTCATTGAATGTGTGCTCTCTTCAGACACCACACATGGATCCACCAGTGTCATTGCATGTGTGTTGTTTTTACTAACAACAACTGGAGTCATTGCATGTGTGTTCTTTTCACAATCCACCTATGGATCCACCAGTGTCATTGCATGTGTACTCTTTTTACTAACAACAGCCAGAGTCATTTCATGTGTGTTCTCTTCAGAGTCCACACATGGATCCACCAGTCTCATTGCGTGTGTGTTATTTTTACTAACAACAACCAGAGTCATCGCATGTGTGTTCTTTTCACAATCCACCTACGGATCCACCAGTGCCATTGCATGTGTGTTCTCTTCATAGGCCACACATGGATCCACTAGTGTCATTGCATGTGTGTTCTTTTTACTAACAACAACTAGAGTCATTGCATGTGTGACAATCCACCTACGGATCCACCAGTATCATTACATGTGTGTTCTTTTTACTAACAACAACTGGAGTCAATGCATGTGTGTTCTTTTGACAATCCACCTATGGATCCACAAGAGGTCATTGCATGTGTACTCTTTTTACTAACAACACCCAGAGTCATTTCATGTGTGTTCTCTTCAGAGTCCACGCATGGATCCACTAGTGTCATTGCATGTGTGTTCTTTTTACTAACAACAACTAGAGTCATTGCATGTGTGTTCTTTTCACAATCCACCTATGGATCCACCAGTGTCATTGCATGTGTACTCGTCTAACAACAACCAGAGTCATTTCATCTGTGTTCTCTTCAGAGACCACACATGGATCCACCAGTGTCATTGCATGTGTGTTCTTTTTACTAACAACAACTGGAGACATTTCATGACTACTCTTTTCGCATACCACATATGGATCCACCAGTGTCATTGAAATGTGTGTTCTCTTCAGAGACCACACATGGATCTACCAGTGTCATTGCATGTGTTCTCTTTTTACTAACAACAACTGGAGTCATTGCATGTGTGTTCTTTTCACATACCACATATGTATCCACCAGTGTCATTGCATGTGTGTTCTTTTCAGAATCGACCTATGGATCCACTAGTGTCATTGCATGTGTGCGCTTTTTACTGACAACAACCATAGTGATTGCATGTGTGTTTTCTTCAGAGAACACACATGGATCCACCAGTGTTATTGCATGTGTGTTCTTTTTACTAACAACAACTGGAGTCATTGCATGTGTGTTCTTTTCACATACCACATATGGATCCACCAGTGTCATTAAAATGTGTGTTCTCTTTAGAGACCACACATGGATCCACTAGTGTTATTGCATGTTTGTTCTTTTTACTAACAACAACTGGAGTCATTGCATGTGTGTTCTTTTCACATACCACATATGGATCCACTAGTTGCATTGCATGTGTGCTCTTTTCACAATCCACCTATGGATCCACCAGTGTCATTGCATGTGTGTTCTTTTTACTAACAACAACTGGAGTCATTGCATGTGTGTTCTTTTCACATACCACATATGGATCCACTAGTGTCATTAAAATGTGTGTTCTCTTCAGAGACCACACATGGATCCACTAGTGTCATTGCATGTGTGTTCTTTTTACTAACAACACCTGGAGTCATTGCATGTGTGTTCTTTTCACATACCACATATGGATCCACAAGTGTCATTGCATGTGTGCTCTTTTCACAATCCACATATGGATCCACCAGTGTCATTGCATGCGTGTTCTTTTTACTAACAACAACCAGAGTCATTACATGTGTGTTCTTTTCACAGACTACATATGGATCCACCAGTGTCATTGCATGTGCATTCTCTTCAGAGACGACACATGGATCCACCAGTGTCATTGCATGTGTGTTCTTTTTACTAACAACAACTGGAGTCATTGCATGTGTGTTCTTTTCACATACCACATATGGATCCACAAGTGTCATTGCATGTGTGCTCTTTTCACAATCCACCTATGGATCCACCAGTGTCATTGCATGTGTGTTTTTTTACTAACAACAACCAGAGTCATTGCATGTGTGTTCTTTTCACATACAACATATGGATCCACCAGTGTCATTGCATGTGTGTTCTTTTCACAATCCACCTATGGATCCACCAGTGTCATTGCATGTGTGCTCTTTTTACTAACAACAACCAGAGTCATTGCATGTGTGTTCTCTTCAAAGACCACACATGGATCCACCAGTGTCATTGCATGTGTGTTCTTTTTACTAACAACAACTAGAGTCATTGCATAACTATTATTTTCACATACCACCTATGGATCCACCAGTGTCATTGCATGTGTGCTCTCTTCAGACACCACACATGGATCCACCAGTGTCATTGCATGTGTGTTCTTTTTACTAACAACAACTAGAGTCATTGCATGTGTTCTCTTTTGACAATCCACCTATGAATCCACAATGGTCATTGCATGTGTACTCTTTTTACTAACAACAGCCAGAGTCATTTCATCTGTGTTCTCTTCAGAGTCCACACATGGATCCACCAGTCTCATGGCATGTGTGTTATTTATACTAACAACAACTAGAGTCATTGAATGTGTGTTCTTTTCACAATCCACCTATGGATCCACCAGTGTCATTGCATGTGTGTTCTCTTCAGAGGCCACACATGGATCCACTACTGTCAGTGCATGTGTGTTCTTTTTACTAACAACAACAAGAGTCATTGCATGTGTGTTCTTTTCACAATCCACCTATGGATCCACCAGTGTCATTGCATGTGTACTCTTCTTACAAACAACAACAAGAGTCATTTCATGTGTGTTCTCTTCAGAGACCACACATGGATCCACCAGTGTCATTGCATGTGTGTTCTTTTTACTAACAACAACTGGAGTCATTTCATGACTATTCTTTTCGCATACCACATATGGATCCACCAGTGTCATTGAAATGTGTGTTCTCTTTAGAGACCACACATGGATCCACCAGTATCATTGCATGTGTGCTCTTTTTATTAACAACAACTAGAGTCATTGCATGTGTGTTCTTTTCACATACCACTTATGTATCCACTAGTGTCATTGCATGTGTGTTCTTTTCACAATCCACCTATAGATCCACTAGTGTCATTGCATGTGTGCTCTTTTTACTAACAACAACCAGAGTCATTGTAGAGACCACACATGGATCCACTAGTGTCATTGCATGTGTGTTCTTTTTACTAACAACAACTGGAGTCATTGCATGTGTGTTCTTTTCACATACCACATATGGATCCACCAGTGTCATTAAAATGTGTGTTCTCTTTAAAGACCACACATGGATCCACCAGTGTCATTACATGTTTGTTCTTTTTACTAACAACAACTGGAGTCATTGCATGTGTGTTCTTTTCACATACCACATATGGATCCACCAGTGTCATTGCATGTGTGCTCTTTTCACAATCCACCTATGGATCCACCAGTTTCATTGCATGTGTGTTCTTTTTACTAACAACAACTGGAGTCATTGCATGTGTGTTCTTTTCACATACCACATATGGATCCACTAGTGTCATTAAAATGTGTGTTCTCTTGAGAGACCACACATGGATCCACTAGTGTGATTGCATGTGTGTTCTTTTTACTAACAACACCTGGAGTCATTGCATGTGTGTTCTTTTCACATACCACATATGGATCCACAAGTGTCATTGCATGTGTGCTCTTTTCACAATCCACCTATGGATCCACCAGTGTCATTGCATGCGTGTTCTTTTTACTAACAACAACCAGAGTCTTTACATGTGTGTTCTTTTCACATACCACATATGGATCCACCAGTGTCATTCCATGTGTGTTCTCTTCAGAGACGACACATGGATCCACCAGTGTCATTGCATGTGTGTTCTTTTTACTAACAACAACTGGAGTCATTGCATGTGTGTTCTTTTCACATACCACATATGGATCCACAAGTGTCATTGCATGTGTGCTCTTTTCACAATCCACCTATGGATCCACCAGTGTCATTGCATGTGTGTTCTTTTTACTAACAACAACCAGAGTCATTGCATGTGTGTTCTTTTCACATACCACATATGGATCCACCAGTGTCATTGCATGTGTGTTCTTTTCACAATCCACCTATGGATCCACCAGTGTCATTGCATGTGTGCTCTTTTTACTAACAACAACCACAGTCATTGCATGTGTGTTCTCTTCAAAGACCACACATGGATCCACCAGTGTCATTGCATGTGTGTTCTTTTTACTAACAACAACTAGAGTCATTGCATAACTATTATTTTCACATACCACCTATGGATCCACCAGTGTCATTGCATGTGTGCTCTCTTCAGACACCACACATGGATCCACCAGTGTCATTGCATGTGTGTTCTTTTTAGTAACAACAACTGGAGTCATTGCATGTGTGTTCTTTTCACAATCCACCTATGGATCCACCAGTGTCATTGCATGTGTACTCTTTTTACTAACAACAGCCAGAGTCATTTCATGTGTGTTCTCTTTAGAGTCCACACATGGATCCACCAGTCTCATTGCGTGTGTGTTATTTTTACTAACAACAACCAGAGTCATTGCATGTGTGTTCTTTTCACAATCCGCCTACGGATCCACCAGTGTCATTGCATGTGTGTTCTCTTCATAGGCCACACATGGATCCACTAGTGTCATTGCATGTGTGTTCTTTTTACTAACAACAACTAGAGTCATTGCATGTGTGACAATCCACCTATGGATCCACCAGTGTCATTACATGTGTGTTCTTTTTACTAACAACAACTGGAGTCATTGCATGTGTGTTCTTTTGACAATCCACCTATGGATCCACAAGAGGTCGTTGCATGTGTACTCTTTTTACTAACAACACCCAGAGTCATTTCATGTGTGTTCTCTTCAGAGTCCACGCATGGATCCACCAGTCCCATTGCATGTGTGTTATTTTTACTAACAACAACCATAGTCATTGCATGTGTGTTCTTTTCACAATCCACCTATGGATCCACCAGTGTCATTGCATGTGTGTTCTCTTCAGAGGCCACACATGGATCCACTACTGTCATTGCATGTGTGTTCTTTTTACTAACAACAACTAGAGTCATTGCATGTGTTTTCTTTTCACAATCCAACCTATGGATCCACCAGTGTCATTGCATGTGTACTCTTCTTACAAACAACAACAAGAGTCATTTCATGTGTGTACTCTTCAGAGACCACACATGGATCCACAAGTGTCATTGCATGTGTGTTCTTTTTACTAACAACAACTAGAGTCATTTCATGACTATTCTTTTCGCATACCACATATGGATCCACCAGTGTCATTGAAATGTGTGTTCTCTTTAGAGACCACACATGGATCCACCAGTATCATTGCATGTGTGCTCTTTTTATTAACAACAACTAGAGTCATTGCATGTGTGTTCTTTTCACATACCACTTATGTATCCACCAGTGTCATTGCATGTGTGTTCTTTTCACAATCCACCTATGGATCCACTAGTGTCATTGCTTGTGTGCTCTTTTTACTAACAACAACCAGAGTCATTGTAGAGAACACACATGGATCCACCAGTGTCATTGCATGTGTGTTCTTTTTACTAACAACAACTGGAGTCATTGCATGTGTGTTCTTTTCACATACCACATATGGATCCACCAGTGTCATTAAAATGTGTGTTCTCTTTAAAGACCACACATGGATCCACCAGTGTCATTGCATGTTTGTTCTTTTTACTAACAACAACTGGAGTTATTGCATGTGTGTTCTTTTCACATACCACATATGGATCCACCAGTGTCATTGCATGTGTGCTCTTTTCACAATCCACCTAAGGATCCACCAGTGTCATTGCATGTGTGTTCTTTTTACTAACAACAACTGGAGTCATTGCATGTGTGTCCTTTTCACATACCACATATTGATCCACTAGTGTCATTAAAATGTGTGTTCTCTTCGGAGACCACACATGGATCCACTGGTGTCATTGCATGTGTGTTCTTTTTACTAACAACACCTGGAGTCATTGCATGTGTGTTCTTTTCACATACCACATATGGATCCACAAGTGTCATTGCATGTGTGCTCTTTTCACAATCCACCTATGGATCCACCAGTGTCATTGCATGCGTGTTCTTTTTACTAACAACAACCAGAGTCTTTACATGTGTGTTCTTTTCATATACCACATATGGATCCACCAGTGTCATTCCTTGTGTGTTCTCTTCAGAGACGACACATGGATCCACCAGTGTTATTGCATGTGTGTTCTTTTTACTAACAACAACTGGAGTCATTGCATGTGTGTTCTTTTCACATACCACATATGGATCCACAAGTGTCATTGCATGTGTGCTCTTTTCACAATCCACCAGTGTCATTGCATGTGTGTTCTTTTTACTAACAACAACCAGAGTCATTGCATGTGTGTTCTTTTCACATACCACATATGGATCCACCAGTGTCATTGCATGTGTGTTCTTTTCACAATCCACCTATGGATCCACCAGTGTCATTGCATGTGTGCTCTTTTTACTAACAACAACCAGAGTCATTGCATGTGTGTTCTCTTCAAAGACCACACATGGATCCACCAGTGTCATTGCATGTGTGTTCTTTTTACTAACAACAACTAGAGTCATTGCATAACTATTATTTTCACATACCACCTATGGATCCACCAGTGTCATTGCATGTGTGCTCTCTTCAGACACCACACATGGATCCACCAGTGTCATTGCATGTGTGTTCTTTTTACTAACAACAACTGGAGTCATTGCATGTGTGTTCTTTTCACAATCCACCTATGGATCCACCAGTGTCATTGCATGTGTACTCTTTTTACTAACAATAGCCAGAGTCATTTCATGTGTGTTCTGTTTAGAGTCCACACATGGATCCACCAGTCTCATTGCGTGTGTGTTATTTTTACTAACAACAACCAGAGTCATTGCATGTGTGTTCTTTTCACAATCCACCTACGTATCCACCAGTGTCATTGCATGTGTGTTCTCTTCATAGGCCACACATGGATCCACTAGTTTCATTGCATGTGTGTTCTTTTTACTAACAACAACTAGAGTCATTGCATGTGTGACAATCCACCTATGGATCCACAAGTGTCATTACATGTGTGTTCTTTTTACTAACAACAACTGGAGTCATTGCATGTGTGTTCTTTTGACAATCCACCTATGGATCCACAAGAGGTCATTGCATGTGTACTCTTTTTACTAACAACACCCAGAGTCATTTCATGTGTGTTCTCTTCAGAGTCCACGCATGGATCCACCAGTCTCATTTCATGTGTGTTATTTTTACTAACAACAACCATAGTCATTGCATGTGTGTTCTTTTCACAATCCACCTATGGATCCACCAGTGTCATTGCATGTGTGTTCTCTTCAGAGGCCACACATGGATCCACTACTGTCATTGCATGTGTGTTCTTTTTACTAACAACAACTAGAGTCATTGCATGTGTGTTCTTTTCACAATCCAACCTATGGATCCACCAGTGTCATTGCATGTGTACTCTTCTTACAAACAACAACAAGAGTCATTTCATGTGTGTTCTCTTCAGAGACCACACATGGATCCACCAGTGTCATTGCATGTGTGTTCTTTTTACTAACAACAACTGGAGTCATTTCATGACTATTCTTTTCGCATACCACATATGGATCCACCAGTGTCATTGAAATGTGTGTTCTCTTTAGAGACCACACATGGATCCACCAGTATCATTGCATGTGTGCTCTTTTTATTAACAACAACTAGAGTCATTGCATGTGTGTTCTTTTCACATACCACTTATGTATCCACCAGTGTCATTGCATGTGTGTTCTTTTCACAATCCACCTATGGATCCACTAGTGTCATTGCATGTGTGCTCTTTTTACTAACAACAACAAGAGTCATTGTAGAGAACACACATGGATCCACCAGTGTCATTGCATGTGTATTCTTTTTACTAACAACAACTGAGTCATTGCATGTGTGTTCTTTTCACATACCACATATGGATCCACCAGTGTCATTAAAATGTGTGTTCTCTTTAAAGACCACACATGGATCCACCAGTGTCATTGCATGTTTGTTCTTTTTACTAACAACAACTAGAGTCATTGCATGTGTGTTCTTTTCACATACCACATATGGATCCACCAGTGTCATTGCATGTGTGCTCTTTTCACAATCCACCTATGGATCCACCAGTGTCATTGCATGTGTGTTCTTTTTACTAACAACAACTGGAGTCATTGCATGTGTGTTCTTTTCACATACCACATATGGATCCACTAGTGTCATTAAAATGTGTGTTCTCTTCGGAGACCACACATGGATCCACTAGTGTCATTGCATGTGTGTTCTTTTTACTAACAACACCTGGAGTCATTGCATGTGTGTTCTTTTCACATACCACATATGGATCCACCAGTGTCATTGCATGTGTGCTCTTTTCAAAATCCACCTATGGATCCACCAGTGTCATTGCATGCGTGTTCTTTTTACTAACAACAACCAGAGTCATTACATGTGTGTTCTTTTCACATACCACATATGGATCCACCAGTGTCATTCCATGTGTGTTCTCTTCTGAGACTACACATGGATCCACCAGTGTCATTGCATGTGTGTTCTTTTTACTAACAACAACTGGAGTCATTGCATGTGTGTTCTTTTCACATACCACATATGGATCCACCAGTGTCATTGCATGTGTGCTCTTTTCACAATCCACCTATGGATCCACCAGTGTCATTGCATGTGTGTCCTTTTTACTAACAACAACCAGAGTCATTGCATGTGTGTTCTTTTCACATACCACATATGGATCCACCAGTGTCATTGCATGTGTGTTCTTTTCACAATCCACCTATGGATCCACCAGTGTCATTGCATGTGTGCTCTTTTTACTAACAACAACCAGAGTCATTGCATGTGTGTTCTCTTCAAAGACCACACATGGATCCATCAGTGTCATTGCATGTGTGTTCTTTTTACTAACAACAACTAGAGTCATTGCATAACTATTATTTTCACATACCACCTATGGATCCACCAGTGTCATTGCATGTGTGCTCTCTTCAGACACCACACATGGATCCACTAGTGTCATTGCATGTGTGTTCTACTAACAACAACTGGAGTCATTGCATGTGTGTTCTTTTCACATACCACTTATGTATCCACCAGTGTCATTGCATGTGTGTTCTTTTCACAATCCACCTATCGATCCACTAGTGTCATTGCATGTGTGCTCTTTTTACTAACAACAACCAGAGTCATTGTAGAGAACACACATGGATCCACCAGTGTCATTGCATGTGTGTTCTTTTTACTAACAACAGCTGGAGTCATTGCATGTGTGTTATTTTCACATACCACATATGGATCCACCAGTGTCATTAAAATGTGTGTTCTCTTTAAAGACCACACATGGATCCACCAGTGTCATTGCATGTTTGTTCTTTTTACTAACAACAACTGGAGTCATTGCATGTGTGTTCTTTTCACATACCACATATGGATCCACCAGTGTCATTGCATGTGTGTTCTTTTCACAATCCACCTATGGATCCACCAGTGTCATTGCATGCGTGCTCTTTTTACTAACAACAACCAGAGTCATTGCATGTGTGTTCTCTTCAAAGACCACACATGGATCCACCAGTGTCATTGCATGTGTGTTCTTTTTACTAACAACAACTAGAGTCATTGCATAACTATTATTTTCACATACCACCTATGGATCCACCAGTGTCATTGCATGTGTGCTCTCTTCAGACACCACACATGGATCCACCAGTGTCATTGCATGTGTGTTCTTTTTACTAAAAACAACTGGAGTCATTTCATGTGTGTTCTTTTCACAATCCACCTATGGATCCACCAGTGTCATTGCATGTGTACTCTTTTTACTAACAACAGCCAGAGTCATTTCATGTGTGTTCTCTTTAGAGTCCACACATGGATCCACCAGTCTCATTGCGTGTGTGTTATTTTTACTAACAACAACCAGAGTCATTGCATGTGTGTTCTTTTCACAATCCACCTACGGATCCACCAGTGTCATTGCATGTGTGTTCTCTTCATAGGCCACACATGGATCCACTAGTGTCATTGCATGTGTGTTATTTTTACTAACAACAACTAGAGTCATTGCATGTGTGACAATCCACCTATGGATCCACCAGTGTCATTGCATGTGTACTCTTCTTACAAACAACAACAAGAGTCATTTCATGTGTGTTCTCTTCAGAGACCACACATGGATCCACCAGTGTCATTGCATGTGTGTTCTTTTTACTAACAACAACTAGAGGCATTTCATGACTATTCTTTTCGCATACCACATATGGATCCACCAGTGTCATTGAAATGTGTGTTCTCTTTAGAGACCACACATGGATCCACCAGTGTCATTGCATGTGTGCTCTTTTTACTAACAACAACTAGAGTCATTGCATGTGTGTTCTTTTCACATACCACTTATGTATCCACCAGTGTCATTGCATGTGTGTTCTTTTCACAATCCACCTATGGATCCACTAGTGTCATTGCATGTGTGCTCTTTTTACTAACAACCAGAGTCATTGTAGAGAACACACATGGATCCACCAGTGTCATTGCATGTGTGTTCTTTTTACTAACAACACTTGGAGTCATTGCATGTGTGTTCTTTTCACATACCACATATGGATCCACCAGTGTCTTAAAATGTGTATTCTCTTTAGAGACCAGACATGGATCCACCAGTGTCATTGCATGTTTGTTCTTTTTACTAACAACAACTGGAGTCATTGCATGTGTGTTCTTTTCACATACCACATATGGATCCACCAGTGTCATTGCATGTGTGCTCTTTCCACAATCCACCTATGGATCCACCAGTGTCATTGCATGTGTGTTCTTTTCCTAACAACAACTAGAGTCATTGCATGTGTGTTCTTTTCACATACCACATATGGATCCACAAGTGTCATTACATGTGTGTTCTTTTTACTAACAACAATTGGAGTCATTGCATGTGTGTTCTTTTCACATACCACCTATGGATCCACAAGAGGTCATTGCATGTGTACTCTTTTTACTAACAACACCCAGAGTCATTTCATGTGTGTTCTCTTCAGAGTCCACGCATGGATCCACCAGTCTCATTGCATGTGTGTTATTTTTACTAACAACAACCATAGTCATTGCATGTGTGTTCTTTTCACAATCCACCTATGGATCCACCAGTGTCATTGCATGTGTGTTCTCTTCAGAGGCCACACATGGATCCACTACTGTCATTGCATGTGTGTTCTTTTTACTAACAACAACTAGAGTCATTGCATGTGTGTTCTTTTCACAATCCAACCTATGGATCCACCAGTGTCATTGCATGTGTACTCTTCTTACAAACAACAACAAGAGTCATTTCATGTGTGTTCTCTTCAGAGACCACACATGGATCCACCAGTGTCATTGCATGTGTGTTCTTTTTACTAACAACTGAGTCATTTCATGACTATTCTTTTCGCATACCACATATGGATCCACCAGTGTCATTGAAATGTGTGTTCTCTTTAGAGACCACACATGGATCCACCAGTATCATTGCATGTGTGCTCTTTTTATTAACAACAACTAGAGTCATTGCATGTGTGTTCTTTTCACATACCACTTATGTATCCACTAGTGTCATTGCATGTGTGTTCTTTTCACAATCCACCTATGGATCCACTAGTGTCATTGCATGTGTGCTCTTTTTACTAACAACAACAAGAGTCATTGTAGAGAACACACATGGATCCACCAGTGTCATTGCATGTGTATTCTTTTTACTAACAACAACTGAGTCATTGCATGTGTGTTCTTTTCACATACCACATATGGATCCACCAGTGTCATTAAAATGTGTGTTCTCTTTAAAGACCACACATGGATCCACCAGTGTCATTGCATGTTTGTTCTTTTTACTAACAACAACTGGAGTCATTGCATGTGTGTTCTTTTCACATACCACATATGGATCCACCAGTGTCATTGCATGTGTGCTCTTTTCACAATCCACCTATGGATCCACCAGTGTCATTGCATGTGTGTTCTTTTTACTAACAACAACTGGAGTCATTGCATGTGTGTTCTTTTCACATACCACATATGGATCCACTAGTGTCATTAAAATGTGTGTTCTCTTCGGAGACCACACATGGATCCACTAGTGTCATTGCATGTGTGTTCTTTTTACTAACAACACCTGGAGTCATTGCATGTGTGTTCTTTTCACATACCACATATGGATCCACCAGTGTCATTGCATGTGTGCTCTTTTCAAAATCCACCTATGGATCCACCAGTGTCATTGCATGCGTGTTCTTTTTACTAACAACAACCAGAGTCATTACATGTGTGTTCTTTTCACATACCACATATGGATCCACCAGTGTCATTCCATGTGTGTTCTCTTCAGAGACGACACATGGATCCACCAGTGTCATTGCATGTGTGTTCTTTTTACTAACAACAACTGGAGTCATTGCATGTGTGTTCTTTTCACATACCACATATGGATCCACAAGTGTCATTGCATGTGTGCTCTTTTCACAATCCACCTATAGATCCACCAGTGTCATTGCATGTGTGTTCTTTTTACTAACAACAACCAGAGTCATTGCATGTGTGTTCTTTTCACATACCACATATGGATCCATTAGTGTCATTGCATGTGTGTTCTTTTCACAATCCACCTATGGATCCACCAGTGTCATTGCATGCGTGCTCTTTTTACTAACAACAACCAGAGTCATTGCATGTGTGTTCTCTTCAAAGACCACACATGGATCCACCAGTGTCATTGCATGTGTGTTCTTTTTACTAACAACAACTAGAGTCATTGCATAACTATTATTTTCACATACCACCTATGGATCCACCAGTGTCATTGCATGTGTGCTCTCTTTAGACACCACACATGGATCCACCAGTGTCATTGCATGTGTGTTCTTTTTACTAAAAACAACTGGAGTCATTGCATGTGTGTTCTTTTCACAATCCACCTATGGATCCACCAGTGTCATTGCATGTGTACTCTTTTTACTAACAACAGCCAGAGTCATTTCATGTGTGTTCTCTTTAGAGTCCACACATGGATCCACCAGTCTCATTGCGTGTGTGTTATTTTTACTAACAACAACCAGAGTCATTGCATGTGTGTTCTTTTCACAATCCACCTACGGATCCACCAGTGTCATTGCATGTGTGTTCTCTTCATAGGCCACACATGGATCCACTAGTGTCATTGCATGTGTGTTCTTTTTACTAACAACAACTAGAGTCATTGCATGTGTGACAATCCACCTATGGATCCACCAGTGTCATTGCATGTGTACTCTTCTTACAAACAACAACAAGAGTCATTTCATGTGTGTTCTCTTCAGAGACCACACATGGATCCACCAGTGTCATTGCATGTGTGTTCTTTTTACTAACAACAACTAGAGGCATTTCATGACTATTCTTTTCGCATACCACATATGGATCCACCAGTGTCATTGAAATGTGTGTTCTCTTCAGAGACCACACATGGATCCACCAGTGTCATTGCATGTGTGCTCTTTTTACTAACAACAACTAGAGTCATTGCATGTGTGTTCTTTTCACATACCACTTATGTATCCACCAGTGTCATTGCATGTGTGTTCTTTTCACAATCCACCTATGGATCCACTAGTGTCATTGCATGTGTGCTCTTTTTACTAACAACCAGAGTCATTGTAGAGAACACACATGGATCCACCAGTGTCATTGCATGTGTGTTCTTTTTACTAACAACACTTGGAGTCATTGCATGTGTGTTCTTTTCACATACCACATATGGATCCACCAGTGTCATTAAAATGTGTATTCTCTTTAGAGACCAGACATGGATCCACCAGTGTCATTGCATGTTTGTTCTTTTTACTAACAACAACTGGAGTCATTGCATGTGTGTTCTTTTCACATACCACATATGGATCCACCAGTGTCATTGCATGTGTGCTCTTTCCACAATCCACCTATGGATCCACCAGTGTCATTGCATGTGTGTTCTTTTTACTAACAACAACCAGAGTCATTGCATGTGTGTTCTTTTCACATACCACATATGGATCCACAAGTGTCATTACATGTGTGTTCTTTTTACTAACAACAATTGGAGTCATTGCATGTGTGTTCTTTTCACATACCACATATGGATCCACAAGTGTCATTGCATGTGTGCTCTTTTCACAATCCACCTATGGATCCACCAGTGTCATTGCATGCGTGTTCTTTTTACTAACAACAACCAGAGTCTTTACATGTGTGTTCTTTTCATATACCATATATGGATCCACCAGTGTCATTCCATGTGTGTTCTCTTCAGAGACGACACATGGATCCACCAGTGTCATTGCATGTGTGTTCTTTTTACTAACAACAACGTGAGTCATTGCATGTGTGTTCTTTTCACATACCACATATGGATCCACAAGTGTCATTGCATGTGTGCTCTTTTCACAATCCACCTATGGATCCACCAGTGTCATTGCATGCGTGTTCTTTTTACTAACAACAACCAGAGTCTTTACATGTGTGTTCTTTTCATATACCACATATGGATCCACCAGTGTCATTCCATGTGTGTTCTCTTCAGAGACGACACATGGATCCATAGTGTCATTGCATGTGTGTTCTTTTTACTAACAACAACTGGAGTCATTGCATGTGTGTTCTTTTCACATACCACATATGGATCCACAAGTGTCATTGCATGTGTGCTCTTTTCACAATCCACCTATGGATCCACCAGTGTCATTGCATGTGTGTTCTTTTTACTAACAACAACCAGAGTCATTGCATGTGTGTTCTTTTCACATACCACATAAGGATCCACCAGTGTCATTGCATGTGTGTTCTTTTCACAATCCACCTATGGATCCACCAGTGTCATTACATGTGTGCTCTTTTTACTAACAACAACCAGAGTCATTGCATGTGTGTTCTCTTCAAAGACCACACATGGATGCACCAGTGTCATTGCATGTGTGTTCTTTTTACTAACAACAACTAGAGTCATTGCATAACTATTATTTTCACATACCACCTATGGATCCACCAGTGTCATTGCATGTGTGCTCTCTTCAGACACCACACATGGATCCACCAGTGTCATTGCATGTGTGTTCTTTTTACTAACAACAACTAGAGTCATTGCATGTGTGTTCTTTTCACAATCCACCTATGGATCCACCAGTGTCATTGCATGTGTACTCTTTTTACTAACAACAGCCAGAGTCATTTCATGTGTGTTCTCTTCAGAGTCCACACATGGATCCACCAGTCTCATTGCGTGTGTGTTATTTTTACTAACAACAACCAGAGTCATTGCATGTGTGTTCTTTTCACAATCCACCTACGGATCCACCAGTGTCATTGCATGTGTGTTCTCTTCATAGGCCACACATGGATCCACTAGTGTCATTGCATCTGTGTTATTTTTACTAACAACAACTAGAGTCATTGCATGTGTGACAATCCACCTATGGATCCACCAGTGTCATTACATGTGTGTTCTTTTTACTAACAACAACTAGAGTCATTGCATGTGTGTTCTTTTGACAATCCACCTATGGATTCACAAGAGGTCATTGCATGTGTACTCTTTTTACTAACAACACCCAGAGTAATTTCATGTGTGTTCTCTTTAGAGTCCACGCATGGATCCACCAGTCTCATTGCATGTGTTTTATTTTTACTAACAACAACCATAGTCATTGCATGTGTGTTCTTTTCACAATCCACCTATGGATCCACCAGTGTCATTGCATGTGTGTTCTCTTCAGAGGCCACACATGGATCCACTACTGTCATTGCATGTGTGTTCTTTTTACTAACAACAACTAGAGTCATTGCATGTGTGTTCTTTTCACAATCCAACCTATGGATCCACCAGTGTCATTGCATGTGTACTCTTCTTACAAACAACAACAAGAGTCATTTCATGTGTGTTCTCTTCAGAGACCACACATGGATCCACCAGTGTCATTGCATGTGTGTTCTTTTTACTAACAACAACTAGAGTCATTTCATGACTATTCTTTTCGCATACCACATATGGATCCACCAGTGTCATTGAAATGTGTGTTATCTTTAGAAACCACACATGGATCCACCAGTATCATTGCATGTGTGCTCTTTTTATTAACAACAACTAGAGTCATTGCATGTGTGTTCTTTTCACATACCACTTATGTATCCACCAGTGTCATTGCATGTGTGTTCTTTTCACAATCCACCTATGGATCCACTAGTGTCATTGCATGTGTGCTCTTTTTACTAACAACAACCAGAGTCATTGTAGAGAACACACATGGATCCACCAGTGTCATTGCATGTGTGTTCTTTTTACTAACAACAACTGGAGTCATTGCATGTGTGTTCTTTTCACATACCACATATGGATCCACCAGTGTCATTAAAATGTGTGTTCTCTTTAAAGACCACACATGGATCCACCAGTGTCATTGCATGTTTGTTCTTTTTACTAACAACAACTGGAGTCATTGCATGTGTGTTCTTTTCACATACCACATATGGATCCACCAGTGTCATTGCATGTGTGCTCTTTTCACAATCCACCTAAGGATCCACCAGTGTCATTGCATGTGTGTTCTTTTTACTAACAACAACTGGAGTCATTGCATGTGTGTCCTTTTCACATACCACATATTGATCCACTAGTGTCATTAAAATGTGTGTTCTTTTCACAATCCACCTATGGATCCACCAGTGTCATTGCATGAGTGTTCTTTTTACTAACAACAACCAGAGTCATTGCATGTGTGTTCTTTTCACATACCACATATGGATCCACCAGTGTCATTGCATGTGTGTTCTTTTCACAATCCACCTATGGATCCACCAGTGTCATTGCATGTGTGCTCTTTTTACTAACAACAACCAGAGTCATTGCATGTATGTTCTCTTCAAAGACCACACATGGATCCACCAGTGTCATTGCACATGTGTTATTTTTACTAACAACAACTAGAGTCATTGCATAACTATTATTTTCACATACCACCTATGGATCCACCAGTGTCATTGCATGTGTGCTCTCTTCAGACACCACACATGGATCCACCAGTGTCATTGCATGTGTGTTCTTTTTACTAACAACTGGAGTCATTTCATGTGTGTTCTTTTCACAATCCACCTATGGATCCACCAGTGTCATTGCATGTGTACTCTTTTTACTAACAACAGCCAGAGTCATTTCATGTGTGTTCTCTTTAGAGTCCACACATGGATCCACCAGTCTCATTGCGTGTGTGTTATTTTTACTAACAACAACCAGAGTCATTGCATGTGTGTTCTTTTCACAATCCACCTACGGATCCACCAGTGTCATTGCATGTGTGTTCTCTTCATAGGCCACACATGGATCCACTAGTGTCATTGCATGTGTGTTCTTTTTACTAACAACAACTAGAGTCATTGCATGTGTGACAATCCACCTATGGATCCACCAGTGTCATTGCATGTGTACTCTTCTTACAAACAACAACAAGAGTCATTTCATGTGTGTTCTCTTCAGAGACCACACATGGATCCACCAGTGTCATTGCATGTGTGTTCTTTTTACTAACAACAACTAGAGGCATTTCATGACTATTCTTTTCGCATACCACATATGGATCACCAGTGTCATTGAAATGTGTTCTCTTGAGACCACACATGGATCCATGTCATTGCATGTGTGCTCTTTTTACTAACAACAACCAGATTCATTGCATGTGTGTTATTTTTACATACCACATATGGATCCACTAGTGTCATTGCATGTGTGTTATTTTCACAATCCACCTATGGATCCACCGGTGTGATTGCATGTGTGATCTTTTTACTAACAACCAGAGTCATTGCAGAGAACACACATGGATCCACCAGTTTCATTGCATGTGTGTTCTTTTTACTAACACCACCTGGAGTCATTGCATGTGTGTTCTTTTCACATACCACATATGGATCCACCAGTGTCATTAAAATGTGTATTCTCTTTAGAGACCACACATGGATCCACCAGTGTCATTGCATGTTTGTTCTTTTTACTAACAACAACTGGAGTCATTGCATGTGTGTTCTTTTCACATACCACATATGGATCCACCAGTGTCATTGCATGTGTGCTCTTTTCACAATCCACCTATGGATCCACCAGTGTCATTGCATGTGTGTTCTTTTTACTAACAACAACCAGAGTCATTGCATGTGTGTTCTTTTCACATACCACATATGGATCCACAAGTGTCATTACATGTGTGTTCTTTTTACTAACAACAATTGGAGTCATTGCATGTGTGTTCTTTTCACATACAACATATGGATCCACCAGTGTCATGTGTGCTCTTTTCACAATCCACCTATGGATCCACCAGTGTCATTGCATGTGTGTTCTTTTCACAATCCACCTATGGATCCACCAGTGTCATTGCATGTGTGCTCTTTTTACTAACAACAACCAGAGTCATTGCATGTATGTTCTCTTCAAAGACCACACATGGATCCACCAGTGTCATTGCACATGTGTTATTTTTACTAACAACAACTAGAGTCATTGCATAACTATTATTTTCACATACCACCTATGGATCCACCAGTGTCATTGCATGTGTGCTCTCTTCAGACACCACACATGGATCCACCAGTGTCATTGCATGTGTGTTCTTTTTACTAACAACTGGAGTCATTTCATGTGTGTTCTTTTCACAATCCACCTATGGATCCACCAGTGTCATTGCATGTGTACTCTTTTTACTAACAACAGCCAGAGTCATTTCATGTGTGTTCTCTTTAGAGTCCACACATGGATCCACCAGTCTCATTGCGTGTGTGTTATTTTTACTAACAACAACCAGAGTCATTGCATGTGTGTTCTTTTCACAATCCACCTACGGATCCACCAGTGTCATTGCATGCGTGTTCTCTTCATAGGCCACACATGGATCCACTAGTGTCATTGCATGTGTGTTCTTTTTACTAACAACAACTAGAGTCATTGCATGTGTGACAATCCACCTATGGATCCACCAGTGTCATTGCATGTGTACTCTTCTTACAAACAACAACAAGAGTCATTTCATGTGTGTTCTCTTCGGAGACCACACATGGATCCACCAGTGTCATTGCATGTGTGTTCTTTTTACTAACAACAACTAGAGGCATTTCATGACTATTCTTTTCGCATACCACATATGGATCCACCAGTGTCATTGAAATGTGTGTTCTCTTCAGAGACCACACATGGATCCACCAGTGTCATTGCATGTGTGCTCTTTTTAATAACAACAACTAGAGTCATTGCATGTGTGTTCTTTTCACATACCACATATGGATCCACCAGTGTCATTGCATGTGTGTTCTTTTCACAATCCACCTATGGATCCACCAGTGTGATTGCATGTGTGTTCTTTTTACTAACAACCAGAGTCATTGCAGAGAACACACATGGATCCACCAGTGTCATTGCATGTGTGTTCTTTTTACTAACACCACCTGGAGTCATTGCATGTGTGTTCTTTTCACATACCACATATGGATCCACCAGTGTCATTAAAATGTGTATTCTCTTTAGAGACCACACATGGATCCACCAGTGTCATTGCATGTTTGTTCTTTTTACTAACAACAACTGGAGTCATTGCATGTGTGTTCTTTTCACATACCACATATGGATCCACCAGTGTCATTGCATGTGTGCTCTTTTCACAATCCACCTATGGATCCACCAGTGTCATTGCATGTGTGTTCTTTTTACTAACAACAACCAGAGTCATTGCATGTGTGTTCTTTTCACATACCACATATGGATCCACAAGTGTCATTACATGTGTGTTCTTTTTACTAACAACAATTGGAGTCATTGCATGTGTGTTCTTTTCACATACAACATATGGATCCACCAGTGTCATGTGTGCTCTTTTCACAATCCACCTATGGATCCACCAGTGTCATTACATGTGTGTTCTTTTTACTAACAACAACTGGAGTCATTGCATGTGTGTTCTTTTCACATACCACATATGGATCCACTAGTGTCATTGAAATGTGTGTTCTCTTCACACTCCACCTATGGATCCACCAATGTCGTTGCATTTGTGCTCTTTTTACTAACAACAACCAGAGTCATTGCATGTGTGCTCTTTTTACTGACAACAACCAGAGTCATTGCATGTGTGTTTTCTTCAGACAACACACATGGATCCACCAGTGTCATTGCATGTGTGTTCTTTTTACTAACAACAACTGGAGTCATTGCATGTGTGTTCTTTTCACTTACCACATATGGATCCACCAGTGTCATTAAAGTGTGTGTTCTTTTTAGAGACCACACATGGATCCACCAGTGTTATTGCATGTTTGTTCTTTTTACTAACAACAACTGGAGTCATTGCATATG
Source organism: Avena insularis (assembly GCA_023614405.1). Classification (NCBI taxonomy): domain Eukaryota; kingdom Viridiplantae; phylum Streptophyta; class Magnoliopsida; order Poales; family Poaceae; genus Avena; species Avena insularis. Next base: position 550,067,980 of record CM042690.1, read on the forward strand.
TGTTCTTTTCACATACCACATATGGATCCACCAGTGTCATTGCATGTGTGCTCTTTTCACAATCCACCTATGGATCCACCAGTGTCATTGCATGTGTGTTCTTTTTACTAACAACAACTGGAGTCATTGCATGTGTGTTCTTTTCACATACCACATATGGATCCACTAGTGTCATTAAAATGTGTGTTCTCTTTAGAGACCACACATGGATCCACTAGTGTCATTGCATGTGTGTTCTTTTTACTAACAACACCTGGAGTCATTTCATGTGTGTTCTTTGCACATACCACATATGGATCCACAAGTGTCATTGCATGTGTGCTCTTTTCACAATCCACCTATGGATCCACCAGTGTCATTGCATGCGTGTTCTTTTTACTAACAACAACCAGAGTCATTACATGTGTGTTCTTTTCACATACCATATATGGATCCACCAGTATCATTGCATGTGTGTTCTCTTCAGAGACGACACATGGATCCACCAGTGTCATTGCATGTGTGTTCTTTTTACTAACAACAACTGGAGTCAATCCATGTGTGTACTTTTCACATACCACATATGGATCCACCAGTGTCATTGCATGTGTTCTCTTTTCACAATCCACCTATGGATCCACCAGTGTCATTGCGTGTGTGTTCTTTTTACTAACAACAACCCGAGTCATTGGATGTGTGTTCTTTTCACATACCACATATGGATCCATTAGTGTCATTGCATGTGTGTTCTTTTCAGAATCCACCTATGGATCCACCAGCGTCATTGCATGTGTGCTCTTTTTACTAACAACAACCAGAGTCATTGCATGTGTGTTCTCTTCAAAGACCACACATGGATCCACCAGTGTCATTGCATGTGTGTTCTTTTTCTAACAACAACTAGAGTCATTGCATACCTATTATTTTCACATACCACCTATGGATCCAACAGTGTCATTGCATGTGTGCTCTCTTCAGACACCACACATGGATCTACCATTGTCATTGCATGTGTGTTCTTTTTACTAACAACAACTGGAGTCATTGCATGTGTGTTCTTTTGACAATCCACCTATGGATCCACAAGGGTCATTGCATGTGTACTCTTTTTACTAACAACAGCCAGAGTCATTTCATGTGTGTTCTCTTCAGAGTCCGCACATGGATCCACCAGTCTCATTGCATGTGTGTTATTTTTACTAACAACAACCAGAGTCATTGCATGTGTGTTCTTTTCACAATCCACCTATGGATCCACCAGTGTCATTGCATGTGTGTTCTCTTTAGAGGCCACACATGGATCCACTAGTGTTATTGCATGTGTGTTCTTTTTTACTAACAACAACTAGAGTCATTGCATGTGTGTTCTTTTCACAATCCACCTATGGATCCACCAGTGTCATTGCATGTGTACTCTTCTTACAAACAACAACAAGAGTCATTTCATGTGTGTTCTCTTCAGAGACCACACATGGATCCACCCGTGTCATTGCATGTGTGTTCTTTTTACTAACAACAACTGGAGTCATTTCATGACTATTCTTTTCGCATACCACATATGGATCCACCAGTGTCATTGAATGGTGTGTTCTCTTTAGAGACCACACATGGATCCACCAGTATTATTGCATGTGTGCTCTTTTTACTAACAACAACTAGAGTCATTGCATGTGTGCTCTTTTCACATACCACTTATGTATCCACTAGTGTCATTGCATGTGTGTTCTTTTCACAATCCACCTATGGATCCACTAGTGTCATTGCATGTGTGTTCTTTTTACTAACAACAACCAGAGTCATTGTAGAGAACACACATGGATCCACTAGTGTCATTGCATGTGTGTTCTTTTTACTAACAACAACTGGAGTCATTGCATGTGTGTTCTTTTCACATACCACATATGGATCCACTAGTGTCATTAAAATGTGTGTTCTCTTTACAGACCACACATGGATCCACTAGTGTCATTGCATGTGTGTTCTTTTTACTAACAACACCTGGAGTCATTTCATGTGTGTTCTTTGCACATACCACATATGGATCCACAAGTGTCATTGCATGTGTGCTCTTTTCATAATCCACCTATGGATCCACCAGTGTCATTGCATGCGTGTTCTTTTTACTAACAACAACCAGAGTCATTACATGTGTGTTCTTTTCACATACCATATATGGATCCACCAGTATCATTGCATGTGTGTTCTCTTCAGAGACGACACATGGATCCACCAGTGTCATTGCATGTGTGTTCTTTTTACTAACAACAACTGGAGTCATTGCATGTGTGTACTTTTCACATACCACATATGGATCCACCAGTGTCATTGCATGTGTGCTCTTTTCACAATCCACCTATGGATCCACCAGTGTCATTGCATGTGTGTTCTTTTTACTAACAACAACCCGAGTCATTGCATGTGTGTTCTTTTCACATACCACATATGGATCCATTAGTGTCATTGCATGTGTGTTCTTTTCAGAATCCACCTATGGATCCACCAGCGTCATTGCATGTGTGCTCTTTTTACTAACAACAACCAGAGTCATTGCATGTGTGTTCTCTTCAAAGACCACACATGGATCCACCAGTGTCATTGCATGTGTGTTCTTTTTCTAACAACAACTAGAGTCATTGCATACCTATTATTTTCACATACCACCTATGGATCCAACAGTGTCATTGCATGTGTGCTCTCTTCAGACACCACACATGGATCTACCATTGTCATTGCATGTGTGTTCTTTTTACTAACAACAACTGGAGTCATTGCATGTGTGTTCTTTTGACAATCCACCTATGGATCCACAAGGGTCATTGCATGTGTACTCTTTTTCCTAACAACAGCCAGAGTCATTTCATGTGTGTTCTCTTCAGAGTCCGCACATGGATCCACCAGTCTCATTGCATGTGTGTTATTTTTACTAACAACAACCAGAGTCATTGCATGTGTGTTCTTTTCACAATCCACCTATGGATCCACCAGTGTCATTGCATGTGTGTTCTCTTTAGAGGCCACACATGGATCCACTAGTGTTATTGCATGTGTGTTCTTTTTTACTAACAACAACTAGAGTCATTGCATGTGTGTTCTTTTCACAATCCACCTATGGATCCACCAGTGTCATTGCATGTGTACTCTTCTTACAAACAACAACAAGAGTCATTTCATGTGTGTTCTCTTCAGAGACCACACATGGATCCACCAGTGTCATTGCATGTGTGTTCTTTTTACTAACAACAACTGGAGTCATTTCATGACTATTCTTTTCGCATACCACATATGGATCCACCAGTGTCATTGAAAAGTGTGTTCTCTTTAGAGACCACACATGGATCCACCAGTATTATTGCATGTGTGCTCTTTTTACTAACAACAACTAGAGTCATTGCATGTGTGCTCTTTTCACATACCACTTATGTATCCACTAGTGTCATTGCATGTGTGTTCTTTTCACAATCCACCTATGGATCCACTAGTGTCATTGCATGTGTGTTCTTTTTACTAACAACAACCAGAGTCATTGTAGAGAACACACATGGATCCACTAGTGTCATTGCATGTGTGTTCTTTTTACTAACAACAACTGGAGTCATTGCATGTGTGTTCTTTTCACATACCACATATGGATCCACCAGTGTCATTAAAATGTGTGTTCTCTTTAGAGACCACAGATGGATCCACCAGTTTCATTGCATGTTTGTTCTTTTTACTAACAACAACTAGAGTCATTGCATGTGTGTTCTTTTCACATACCACATATGGATCCACCAGTGTCATTGCATGTGTGCTCTTTTCACAATCCACCTATGGATCCACCAGTGTCATTGCATGTGTGTTCTTTTTACTAACAACAACCAGAGTCATTGCATGTGTGTTCTTTTCACATACCACATATGGATCCACAAGTGTCATTACATGTGTGTTCTTTTTTCTAACATTAATTGGAGTAATTGCATGTGTGTTCTTTTCACATACAACATATGGATCCACCAGTGTCATTGCATGTGTGCTCTTTTCACAATCCACCTATGGATCCACCAGTGTCATTCCATGTGTGTTCTTTTTACTAACGACAACTAGAGTCATTGCATGTGTGTTCTTTTCACATACCACATATGGATCCACTAGTGTCATTGAAATGTGTGTTCTCTTCAGAATCCACCTATGGATCCGCCAATGTCATTGCATGTGTGCTCTTTTTACTGACAACAACCAGAGTCATTGCATGTGTGTTTTCTTCAGACAACACACATGGATCCACTAGTGTCATTGCACGTGTATTCTTTTTACTAACAACAAGAGGAGTCATTGCATGTGTGTGGTTTTCACATATTACATATGGATCCACTAGTATCATTGAAATGTGTGTTCTCTTCAGAGACCACCTATGGATCCACCAGTGTCATTACATGTGTGTTCTTTTTACTAACAACAACTGGAGTCATTGCATGTGTGTTCTTTTCACATACCACATATGGATCCACCAGTTTCATTAAAATGTGTGCTCTTTTCACAATCCACCTATGGATCCACCAGTGTCATTGCATTGTGTTATTTTTACTAACAACAACTAGAGTCATTTCATGTGTGTTCTTTTCACATACCACATATGTAACCACCAGTGTCATTGCATGTGTGCTCTTTTCACAATCCATCTATGGATCCACCAGTGTCATTGCATGTGTGTTCTTTTTACTAACAACAACCAGAGTCATTGCATGTGTGTTCTATTCACATACCACATATGGATCCACCAGTGTCATTCCATGTGTGTTCTTTTTACAATCCACCTATGGATCCACCAGTGTTATTGCATGTGTGCTCTTTTTACTAACAACAACCAGAGTCATTGCATGTGTGTTTTCTTCAGAGACCACACATGGATCCACCAGTGTTATTGCATGTGTGCTCTTTTTACTAACAACAACTGGAGTCATTTCAGGTGTGTTCTTTTCACATACCACATATGGATCCACCAGTGTCATTGAAATGTGTGTTCTCTTCAGAGACCACACATGGATCCACCAGTGTCATTGGATGTGTGTTCTTTTTACTAACAACAACTGGAGTCATTGCATGTGTGTTCTTTTCACATACCACATATGGACCCACCAGTGTCATTGCATGTGTGGTCTTTTCACAATCCACCTATGGATCCAACAGTGTCATTGCATGTGTGTTCTTTTTACAATCAACAACTGGAGTTATTGAATGTGTGTTCTTTTCACATACCACATATGGATCCACCAGTGTCATCGAAACGTGTGTTCTCTTCACAATCCACCTATGGATCCACCAATGTCATTGCATTTGTGCTCTTTTTACTAACACCAACCAGAGTCATTGCATGTGTGCTCTTTTCACAATCCACCTATGGATCCACCAGTGTCATTGCATGTGTGTTCTCTTCAGAGACCACACATGGATCCACCAGTGTCATTGCATGTGTACTATTCTTACTAACAACAACCAGAGTCATTTCATGTGTGTTTTCTTCAGAGACCACACATGGATCCACCAGTGTCATTGCATGTGTTTTCTTTTTACTAACAACAACTGGAGTCATTTCATGACTATTCTTTTCGCATACCACATATGGATCCACCAGTGTCATTAAAATGTGTGTTCTCTTCAGAGACCACACATGGATCCACTAGTGTCATTCCACGTGTGTTCTTTTTACTAGCAACACCTGGAATCATTGCATGTGTGTTCTTTTCACATACCACATATGGATCCACCAGTGTCATTTCATGTGTGCTCTTTTCACAATCCACCTATGGATCCACCAGTGTCATTGCATGTGTGTTCTTTTTACTAACAACAACCAGAGTCATTGCATGTGTGTTCTTTTCACATACCACATATGGATCCACCAGTGTCATTGCATGTGTGTTCTCTTCAGAGACCACACATGGATCCACCAGTGTCATTGCATGTGTGCTCTTTTTACTAACAACAACTGGAGTCATTGCATGTGTGTTCTTTTCACAATCCACCTATGGATCCACTAGTGTTATTGCATATGTGTTCTTTTCACAATCCACCTATGGATCCACTAGTGTCATCGCATGTGTGCTCTTTTTACTAACAACAACCAGAGCCATTGCATGTGTGTTCTCTCCACCAGTGTCATTGCATGTGTGTTCTTTTTACTAACAACAACTGGAGTCATTGCATGTGTGTTCTTTTCACATACCACATATGGATCCACCAGTGTCATTAAAATGTGTGTTCTCTTTAGAGACCACACATGGATCCACTAGTGTCATTGCATGTTTGTTCTTTTTATTAACAACAAATGGAGTCATTGCATGTGTGTTATTTTCACATACCACATATGGATCCACCAGTGTCATTGCATGTGTGCTATTTTCACAATCCACCTATGGATCCACCAGTGTCATTGCATGTGTGTTCTTTTTACTAACAACAACCAGAGTCATTGCATGTGTGTTCTTTTCACATACCACAGATGGATCCATAAGTGTCATTGCATGTGTGTTCTTTTTACTAACAACAATTGGAGTCATTGCATGTGTTTTTTTCACATACAACATATGGATCCACCAATGTCATTGCATGTGTGCTCTTTTCACAATCCACCTATGGATCCACCAGTGTCATTACATGTGTGTTCTTTTTACTAACAACAACTGGAGTCATTGCATGTGTGTTCTTTTCATATACCACATATGGATCCACTTGTCTCATTGAAATGTGTGTTCTCTTCACAATCCACCAATGGACCCACCAATGTCATTGCATTTGTGCTCTTTTTACTAACAACAACCAGAGTCATTGCATGTGTGCTCTTTTTACTAACAACAACCAGAGTCATTGCATGTGTGTTTTCTTCAGAGAACACACGTGGTTCCACCAGAGTCATTGCACGTGTGTTCTTTTTACTAACAACAACTGGACTCATTGCATGTGTGTGGTTTTCACATATTACATATGGATCCACCAGTATCATTGAAATGTGTGTTCTCTTCAGAGGCCACCTATGGATCCACCAGTGTCATTACATGTGTGTTCTTTTTACTAACAACAACTGGAGTCATTGCATGTGTGTTCTTTTCACATACCACATATGGATCTACCAGTTTCATTAAAATGTGTGCTCTTTTCACAATCCACCTATGGATCCACCAGTGTCATTGCATGTGTGTTATTTTTAGTAACAACAACTAGAGTCATTGCATGTGTGTTCTTTTCACATACCACATATGTAACCACCAGTGTCATTGCATGTGTGCTCTTTTCACAATCCATCTATGGATCCACCAGTGTCATTGCATGTGTGTTCTTTTTACAAACAACAACCAGAGTCATTGCATGTGTGTTCTATTCACATACCACATATGGATCCACCAGTGTCATTGCATGTGTGTTCTTTTTAAAATCCACCTATGGATCCACCAGTGTTAATGCATGTGTGCTCTTTTTACTAACAACAACCAGAGTCATTGCGTGTGTGTTCTCTTTAGAGACCACACATGGATCCACCAGTGTCATTGCATGTCTGTTCTTTTTACTAACAACAACTGGAGTCATTTCAAGTGTGTTCTTTTCACATACCACATATGGATCCACCAGTGTCATTGAAATGTGTGTTCTCTTCAGAGACCAAACATGGATCCACCAGTGTCATTGCATGTGTGTTCTTTTTACTGGCAACAACTGCAGTCATTGCATGTGTGTTCTTTTCACATACGACGTATGGATCCACCAGTGTCATTGCATGTGTGCTCTTTTCACAATCCACCTATGGATCCACCAGGGTCATTGCATTGTGTGTTCTTTTCACATACCACATGGATCCACCAGTGTCATTGAATTGTGTGCTCTTCTTACTAACAACAACTAGAGTCATTGGATATCTGTTCTCTTCAAAGACCACACATGGGTCCACCAGTGTCATTGCATATGTGTTCTTTTTTACTAACAACAACTGGAGTCATTTCATGTGTGTTCTATTCACGTACCACATATGGATCCACCAGTGTCATTGAAATGTGTGTTCTCTTCAGAGACCACACATGGATCCACCAGTGTCATTGCATATGGGTTCTTTTTACTAACAACAACTGGAGTCATTGCATGTGTGTTCTTTTCACATACTACATATGGATCCACCAGTGTCATTGCATGTGTGCTCTTTTCAATCTCCACCTACGGATCCACCAGTGTCATTGCATGTGTGTTCTTTTTACTATCAACAACTGGAGTCATTGTATGTGTGTTCTTTGCACATACAACATATGGATCCACCAGTGTCATTGAAATGTGTGTTCTCTTCACAATCCACCTATGGATCCACCAATGTCATTGCATTTGTGCTCTTTTTACTAACAACAACCAGAGTCATTGCATGTGTGCTCTTTTTACTAACAACAACCAGAGTCATTGCATGTGTGTTCTCTTCAGAGACCACATATGGATCCACCAGTGTCATTGAATGTGTGTTCTTTTTACTAACAACAGTTGGAGTCATTTCATGTGTATTCTTTTCACATACCACATATGGATCCACTAGTGTCATTGAAATGTGTGTTCTCTTTAGAGACCACACATGGATCCACCAGTGTCATTGCATGTGTGTTATTTTTACTAACAACAACTGGAGTCATTTCCTGTGTGTTCTTTTCACATACCACATATGGATCCACCAGTGTCATTGAAATGTGTGTTCTCTTCAGAGACCACATATGGATCCACCAGTGTCATTGCATGTGTGTTCTTTTACTATCAACAACTGGAGTCATTTCATGACTTTCTTTTCACATACCACATATGGATCCTCAAGTGTCATTGAAATGTGTGTTCACTTCAGAGACCACGCATGGATCCACCAGTGTCATTGCATGTGTGCTCTTTTTACTAACAACAACTGGAGTCATTGCATGTATGTTCTTTTCACATACCAAATATGGATCCACCAGTGTCATTAAAATGTGTGTTCTCTTCAGAGACCACACATGGATCCACCAGTGTCATTGCATGTGTGTTATTTTGACTAACAACAACTAGAGTCATTGCATGTGTGTTCTTTTCACATACCACATATGGATCCACCAGTTTCATTAAAATGTGTGCTCTTTTCACAATCCACCTATGGATCCACCAGTGTCATTGCATGTGTGTTATTTTTAGTAACAACAACTAGATTCATTGCATGTGTGTTCTTTTCACATACCACATATGTAACCACCAGTGTCATTGCATGTGTGCTCTTTTCACAATCCATCTATGGATCCACCAGTGTCATTGCATGTGTGTTCTTTTTACAAACAACAACCAGAGTCATTGCATGTGTGTTCTATTCACATACCACATATGGATCCACCAGTGTCATTGCATGTGTGTTCTTTTTAAAATCCGCCTATGGATCCACCAGTGTTATTGCATGTGTGCTCTTTTTACTAACAACAACTAGATTCATTGCATGTGTGTTCTCTTCAGAGACCACACATGGATCCACCAGTGTCATTGCATGTCTGTTCTTTTTACTAACAACAACTGGAGTCATTTCATGTGTGTTCTTTTCACATACCACATATGGATCCACCAGTGTCATTGAAATGTGTGTTCTCTTCAGATACCAAACATGGATCCACCAGTGTCATTGCATGTGTGTTCTTTTTACTAACAACAACTGCAGTCATTGCATGTGTGTTCTTTTCACATACCACGTATGGATCCACCAGTGTCATTGCATGTGTGCTCTTTTCACAATCCACCTATGGATCCACCATGGTCATTGCATGTGTGTTCTTTTCACATACCACATATGGATCCACCAGTGTCATTGAATTGTGTGCTCTTCTTACTAAAAACAGCTAGAGTCATTGGATATCTGTTCTCTTCAAAGACCACACATGGGTCCACCAGTGTCATTGCATATGTGTTCTTTTTTACTAACAACAACTAGAGTCACTTCATGTGTGTTCTATTCACGTACCACATATGGATCCACCAGTGTCATTGAAATGTGTGTTCTCTTCAGAGACCACACATGGATCCACCAGTGTCATTGCGTATGTGTTGTTTTTACTAACAACAACTGGAGTCATTGCATGTGTGTTTTTTTCACGTACCACATATGGATCCACCAGTGTTATTGCATGTGTGCTCTTTTCAATCTCCACCTACTGATCCACCAGTGTCATTGCATGTGTGTTCTTTTTACTATCAACAACTGGAGTCATTACATGTGTGTTCTTTGCACATACAACGTATGGATCCACCAGTGTCATTGAAATGTGTGTTCTCTTCACAATCCACCTATGGATCCACCAATGTCATTGCATTTGTGCACTTTTTACTAACAACAACTAGAGTCATTGCATGTGTGCTCTTTTTACTGACAACAACCAGAGTCATTGCATGTGTGTTCTCTTCAGAGACCACATATGGATCCACGAGTGTCATTGAATGTGTGTTCTTTTTACTAACAACAACTGGAGTCATTTCATGTGTATTCTTTTCACATACCACATATGGATCCACCAGTGTCATTGAAATGTGTGTTCTCTTCAGAGACCACACATGGATCCACTAGTGTCATTGCATGTGTGTTATTTTTACTAACAACAACTGGAATCATTTCATGTGTGTTCTTTTCACATACCACATATGGATCCACCAGTGTCATTGAAATGTGTGTTCTCTTCAGAGACCACATATGGATCCACCAGTGTCATTGCATGTGTGTTCTTTTTAATAACAACAACTAGAGTCATTTCATGACTTTCTTTTCACATACCACATATGGATCCTCAAGTGTCATTGAAATGTGTGTTCTCTTCAGAGACCACACATGGATCCACCAGTGTCATTGCATGTGTGTTATTTTGACTAACAACAACTGGAGTCATTGCATGTGTGTTCTTTTCACATACCACATATGGATCCACCAGTGTCATTGCATGTGTGCTCTTTTCACAATCCACATATGGATCCACCAGTGTCATTGCATGTGTGTTCTTTTTACTAACAACAACCTGAGTCATTGCATGTTTGTTCTTTTCACATACCACATATGGATCCATTAGTGTCATTGCATGTGTGTTCTTTTCACAATCCACCTATGGATCGACCAGTGCCATTGCATGTGTGCTCTTTTTACTAACAACAACCAGATTCATTGCATGTGTGTTCTCTTCAGAGACCACACATGGATCCACCAGTGTCATTGCATGTGTGTTCTTTTTACAAACAATAACTGGAGTCATTTCATGTGTGTTCTTTTCACATACCACATATGCATCCACCAATGTCATTGAAATGTGTGTTCTCTTTAGAGACCACACATGGATCCACCAGTGTCATTGCATGTGTGTTCTTTTTACTAACAACAACTGGAGTCATTGCATGTGTGTTCTTTTCACGTACCACATATGGATCCACCAGGGTCATTGCACGTGTGTTCTCTTCACATACCACATATGGACCACCAGTGTCATTGAGATGCGTCCTCTAGAGTCATTGGATGTGTGTTCTCTTCAACGACCAGATATGGATCCACTAGTGTCATTGCATGTGTGTTCTTTTTACTAACAACAACTGGAGTCATTTCTTGTGTGTTCTTTTCACATACCACATATGGATCCACCAGTGTCATTGAAATGTGTGTTCTTTTCACATACCACATATGGATCCACCAGTGTCATTGCATGCGTGTTCTTTTTACTAACAACAATTGGAGTCATTGCATGTGTGTTCTTTTCACATACCACATATGGATCCACCAGTGTCATTGAAATGTGTGTTCTCTTCACAGTCCACCTATGGATCCACCAATGTCATTGCATTTGTGCTCTTTTTACTAACAACAACCAGAGTCATTGCATGTGTACTCTTTTTACTAACAACAACCATAGTCATTGCACGTGTGTTCTCTTTAGAGGCCACACATGGATCCACCGGTGTCACCGCATGTGTGTTATTTTTACTAACAAGAACTAGAGTCATTTCATGTGTGTTCTTTTCACATACCACATATGGATCCACCAGTGTCATTGAAATGTGTGTTCTCTTCAGAGACCACACATGGATCCACCAGTGTCATTGCATGTGTGTTCTTTTTACTAACAACAACTGGAGTCATTGCATGTGTGTTCTTTTCACATACCACATATTATCCACCAGTGTCATTGCATGTGTGTTCTTTTCACAATCCACCTATGGATCCACTAGTGTCATTGCATGTGTGATCTTTTTACTAACAACAACCAGAGTAATTGCATGTGTGTTCTTTTCACAATCCACCTATGGATCCAGTAGTGTCATTGCATGTTTGTTCTTTTCACATACCACATATGGATCCACCAGTGTCATTGAAATGTGTGCTCTTCTTACTAACAACTGCTAGAGTCATTGGATGTGTGTTCTCTTCAGAGACCACACATGGATCCACCAGTGTCATTGCATGTGTGTTCAATTTACTTACAACAACTGGAGTCATTTCATGTGTGTTCTTTTCACATACCACATATAGATCCACCAGTGTCATTGAAATGTGTGTTCTCTTTAGAGACCACACATGGATCCACCAGTGTCATTGCATGTGTGTTATTTTTACTAACAACAACCGGAGTCATTTCATGTGTGTTCTTTTCAATACCACATATGGATCCACCAGTCTCATTGTAATGCGTGTTCTCTTTAGAGACCACAAATCGATCCACTAGTGTCATTCCATGTGCTCTTTTAACTAACAACAACTAGAGTCATTGCATGTGTATTCTTTTCACTTACCACATATGTATCCACCAGTGTCATTGCATGTGTGTTCTTTTCACAATCCACCTATGGATCCACTAGTGTCATTTATGTGTGCTCTTTTTACTGACAACAACCAGAGTGATTGCATGTGTGTTCTTTTTACTAACAACAACTGGAGTAATTTCATGTGTGTTCTTTTCACATACCACATATGGATCCACCAGTGTCATTGAAATGTGTGTTCTCTTCAGAGACCACACATGGATCCACCAGTGTCATTGTATGTGTGTTCTTTTTACTAACAACAACTAGAGTCATTGCATGTGTGTTCTTTTCACATACCACATATGGATCCACCAGTTTCATTGCATGTGTGCTCTTTTCACAATCCACCTATGGATCCACCAGGGTCATTGCATGTGTGTTCTTTTCACATACCACATATGGATCCACCAGTGTCATTGAATTGTGTGCTCTTCTTACTAACAACAGCTAGAGTCATTGGATATCTGTTCTCTTCAAAGACCACACATGGATCCACCAGTGTCATTGCATATGTGTTCTTTTTTACTAACAACAACTGGAGTCATTTCATGTGTGTTCTTCTCACGTACCACATATGGATCCACCAGTGTCATTGAAATGTGTGTTCTCTTCAGAGACCACACATGGATCCACCATTGTCATTGTATATCTGTTCTTTTTACTAACAACAACTGGAGTCATTGCATGTGTGTTCTTTTCACATACCACATATGGATCCACCAGTGTCATTGCATGTGTGCTCTTTTCACAATCCACCTACGGATCCACCAGTGTCATTGCATGTGTGATCTTTTTACTGTCAACAACTGGAGTCATTGCATGTGTGTTCTTTGCACATACCACATATGGATCCACCAGTGTCATTGAAATGTGTGTTCTCCTCAAAATCCACCTATGGATCCACCAATATCATTGCATTTGTGCTCTTCTTACTAACAACAACCAGAGTCATTGCATGAGTGCTCTTTTTACTAACAACAACCAGAGTCATTGCATGTGTGTTCTCTTCAGAGACCACACATGGATCCACTAGTGTCATTGAATGTGTGTTCTTTTTACTAACAACAACTGGAGTCATTTCATGTTTGTTCTTTTCACATACCACATATGGATCCACCAGTGTCATTGAAATGTATGTTCTCTTCAGAGACCACACATCGATCCACCAGTGTTATTGCATGTGTGTTCTTTTTACTAACAACAACTAGAGTCATTTCATGTGTGTTCTTTTCAGATACCACATATGATTCCACAAGTGTCATTGAAATGTGTGTTTTCTTCAGAGACCACACATGGATCCACTAGTGTCATTGCATGTCTATTCTTTTTACTAACAACAACTGGAGTCATTTCATAACTATTCTTTTCACATACCACATATGGATCCTCCAGTGTCATTGAAATGTGTGTTCTCTTCAGAGACCACACATGGATCCACCAGTGTCATTGCATGTGTGCTCTTTTGACTAACAACAACTGGAGTCATTGCATGTATGTTCTTTTCACATACCACATATGGATCCACCAGTGTGATTAAAATGTGTGTTCTCTTCAGAGACCACACATGGATCCACCAGTGTCATTGCATGTGTGTTCTTTTGACTAACAACAATTGGAGTCATTGCATGTGTGTTCTTTTCACATACCACATATGGATCCACCAGTGTCATTGCATGTGTGCTCTTTTCACAATCCACATATGGATCCACCAGTGTCATTGCATGTGTGTTCTTTTTACTAACAACAACCAGAGTCATTGCATGTGTCTTCTTTTCACATACCACATATGGATCCACTAGTGTCATTGCATGTGTGTTCTTTTCACAATCCACCTATGGATCCACCACTGCCATTGCATGTGTGCTATTTTTACTAACAACAACCAGATTCATTGCATGTGTGTTCTATTCAGAGACCACACATGGATCCACCAGTGTCATTGCATGTGTGTTCTGTTTACTAACAATAACTGGAGTCATTTCATGTGTGTTCTTTTCACATACCACATATGGATCCACCAATGTCATTGAAATGTGTGCTCTTCTTACTAACAACAGCTAGAATCATTGGATATCTGTTCTCTTCAAAGACCACACATGGATCCACCAGTGTCATTGCATATGTGTTCTTTTTTACTAACAACAACTAGAGTCATTTCATGTGTGTTCTTTTCACGTACCACATATGGATCCACCAGTGTCATTGAAATGTGTGTTCTCTTCAGAGACCACACATGGATCCACCAGTGTCATTGCATATCTGTTCTTTTTACTAACAACAACTGGAGCCATTGCATGTGTGTTCTTTTCACATACCACATATGGATCCACCAGTGTCATTACATGTGTGCTCTTTTCACAATCCACCTACGGATCCACCAGTGTCATTGCATGTGTGGTCTTTTTACTATCAACAACTGGAGTCATTGCATGTGTGTTCTTTGCACATACCACATTTGGATCCACCAGTGTCATTGAAATGTGTGTTCTCTTCACAATCCACCTATTGATCCACCAATATCATTGCATTTGTGCTCTTTTTACTAACAACAACCAGAGTCATTGCATGAGTGCTCTTTTTACTAACAACAACCAGAGTCATTGCATGTGTGTTCTCTTCAGAGACCACACATGGATCCACCAGTGTCATTGAATGTGTGTTCTTTTTACTAACAACAACTGGAGTCATTTCATGTGTGTTCTTTTCAGATACCACATATGGATCCACCAGTGTCATTGCATGTGTGTTTTCTCTAGAGACCACACATGGATCCACCATTGTCATTGCATGTGTGTTATTTTTACTAACAACAACTGGAGTCATTGCATGTGTGTTCTTTTCACATACCACATATGGATCCACCAGTGTCATTGCATGTGTGCTCTTTTCACAATCCACCTATGGATCCACCAGTGTCATTGCCTGTGTGTTCTTTTTACTAACAACAACCAGAGTCATTGCATGTGTGTTCTTTTCACATACCATATATGGATCCACCAGTGTCATTGCATGTGTGTTCTTTTCACAATCCACCTCTGGATCGACTAGTGTCATTGCATGTGTGCTCTTTTTACTAACAACAACTAGAGTCATTGCATGTGTGTTCTTTTCACAATCCACCTATGGATTAACCAGTGTCATTGCGTGTGTAATCTTTTTACTAACATTAGCCAGAGTCATTTCATGTCTGTTCTTTTCAGAGACCACACAAGGATCCACCAGTGTCATTGCATCTGTCTTATTTTTACTAACAACAACCAGAGTCATTGCATGTGTGTTCTTTTCACAATCCACCTCTGGATCCAATAGTGTCATTGCATGTGTGCTCTTTTTACTAACAACAACTAGAGTCATTGCATGTGTGTTCTTTTCACAATCCACCTATGGATTAACCAGTGTCATTGTGTGTGTACTCTTTTTACTAACATTAGCCAGAGTCATTTCATGGCTGTTCTTTTCAGAGACCACACATGGATCCACCAGTGTCATTGCATCTGTCTTATTTTTACTAACAACAACCAGAGTCATTACATGTGTGTTCTTTTCACAATCCACCTATGGATCCACCAGTGTCATTGAAATGTGTGTTCTCTTCAGAGACCACACATGGGTCCACCAGTGTCATTGCATGTGTGTTCTTTTTACTAACAACAACTGGAGTCATTTCATGTGTGTTCTTTTCACATACCACATATGGATCCACCAGTGTCATTGAAATGTGTGTTCTCTTCAGAGACGACACATGGATCCACCAGTGTCATTGCATGTGTGTTCTTTTTACTAACAACAACTGGAGTCATTGCATGTGTGTTCTTTTCACATACCACATATGGATCCACCAGTGTCATTGCATGTGTGCTCTATTCACAATCCACCTATGGATCCACCAGTGTCATTGCATGTGTGTTCTTTTTACTAACAACAATTGGAGTCATTGCATGTGTGTTCTTTTCACATACCACATATGGATCCACCAGTGTCATTGAAATGTGTGTTCTCTTCACAATCCACCTATGGATCCACCAATGTCATTGCATTTGTGCTCTTTTTACTAACAACAACCAGAGTCATTGCATGTGTGCTCTTTTTACTAACAACCAGAGTCATTGCATGTGTGTTCTCTTTAGAGACCACGCATCGATCCACCGGTGTCATTGCATGTGTGTTATTTTTACTAACAACAACTGGAGTCATTTCATGTGTGTTCTATTCACATACCACATATGGATCCACCAGTGTCATTGCATGTGTGCTCTTTTCACAATGCACCTATGGATCCACTAGTGTCATTGCATGTGTGTTCTTTTTACTAACAACAACTGGAGTCATTGCATGTGTGTTCTTTTCACATACCACATATGTATCCACCAGTGTCATTTCATGTGTGTTCTTTTCACAATCCACCTATGGATCCACTAGTGTCATTGCATGTGTGCTCTTTTCACTAACAACAACCAGAGTAATTGCATGTGTGTTCTTTTCACAATCCACCTATGGATCTAGTAGTGTCATTGCATGTTTGTTCTTTTCACATACCACATATGGATCCACCAGTGTCATTGAAATGTGTGCTCTTCTTACTAACAACATCTAGAGTCATTGGATGTGTGTTCTCTTCAGAGACCACACATGGATCCACCAGTGTCATTGCATGTGTGTTCTATTTACTAACAACAACTGGAGTCATTTCATGTGTGTTCTTTTCACATACCACATATAGATCCACCATTGTCATTGAAATGTGTGTTCTCTTTAGAGACCACACATGGATCCACCAGTGTCATTGCATGTGTGTTATTTTTACTAACAACAACTGGAGTCATTTCATGCATGTTCTTTTCAATACCATATATGGATCCACCAGTGTCATTGTAATGCGTGTTCTCTTTAGAGACCACAAATCGATCCACTAGTATCATTCCATGTGTGCTCTTTTTACTAACAACAACTAGAGTCATTGCATGTGTATTCTTTTCACTTACCACATATGTATCCACCAGTGTCATTGCATGTGTGTTCTTTTCACAATCCACCTATGGATCCACTAGTGTCATTGTATGTGTGCTCTTTTTACTGACAACAACCAGAGTGATTGCATGTGTGTTTTCTTCAGAGACCACACATGGATCCAGTAGTGTCATTGCATGTGTGTTCTTTTTACTAACAACAACTAGAGTCATTTCACGTGTGTTCTTTTCACATACCACATATAGATCCACCAGTGTCATTGAAATGTGTGTTCTCGTCAGAGACCACACATGGATCCACCAATGTCATTGCATGTGCGTTCCCTTTACTAACAACAACTGGAGTCATTGCATGTGTGTTCTTTTCACATACCACATATGGATCCACCAGTGTCATTGCATGTGTGCTCTTTTCACAATCCACCTATGGATCCACCAGTGTCATTGCATGTGTGTTCTTTTTACTAACAACAACCAGAGTCATTGCATGTGTGTTCTTTTTACTAACAACAACCAGAGTCATTGCATGTGTGTTCTTTTCACATACCACATATGGATCCACCAGTGTCATTGCATGTGTGTTCTGTTTACAAACCACAACTGGATCCACTAGTGTCATTGCATGTGTGTTATTTTTACTAACAACAACTGGAGTCATTGCATGTGTGTTCTTTTCACATACCACATATGGATCCACCAGTGTCATTGCATGTGTGCTCTTTTCACAATCCACCTATGGATCCACTAGTGTCATTGCCTGTGTGTTCTTTTCACATACCATATATGGATCCACCAGTGTCATTGCATGTGTGTTCTTTTCACAATCCACCTCTGGATCCACTAGTGTCATTGCGTGTGTGCTCTTTTTACTAACAACAACTAGAGTCATTGCATGTGTGTTCTTTTCACAATCCACCTATGGATTAACCAGTGTCATTGCGTGTGTACTCTTTTTACTAACATTAGCCAGAGTCATTTCATGTCTGTTCTTTTCAGAGACCACACATGGATCCACCAGTGTCATTGCATCTGTCTTATTTTTACTAACAACAACCAGAGTCATTGCATGTGTGTTCTTTTCACAATCCACCTATGGATCCACTAGTGTCATTCCATGTGTGTTCTCTTCAGAGACCACACATGGATCCACGAGTGTCATTGCATGTGTGTTCTTGTTACTAACAACAACTAGAGTCATTTCACGTGTGTTCTTTTCACATACCAAATATAGTTCCAGGAGTGTCATTGAAATGTGTGTTCTCGTCAGAGACCACACATGGATCCACCAATGTCATTGCATGTGTGTTATTTTTACTAACAACAACTAGAGTCATTGCATGTGTGTTTTTTCACATACCACATATGGATACACCAGTGTCATTGCATGTGTGCTCTTTTAACAATCCACTGATGGATCCACCAGTGTCATTGCATGTGTGTTCTTTTTACTAACAACAACCAGAGTCATTGCATGTGTGTTCTTTTTACTAACAACAACCGGAGTAATTTCATGTGTGTTCTTTTCACATACCACATATGGATCCACCAGTGTCATTGAAATGTGTGTTCTCTTCAGTGACCACACATGGATCCACCAGTGTCATTGTATGTGTGTTCTTTTTACTAACAACAACTGGAGTCATTGCATGTGTGTTCTTTTCACATACCACATATGGATCCACCAGTTTCATTGCATGTGTGCTCTTTTCACAATCCACCTATGGATCCACCAGGGTCATTGCATGTGTGTTCTTTTCACATACCACATATGGATCCACTAGTGTCATTGAATTGTGTGCTCTTACTAACAACAGCTAGAGTCATTGGATATTTGTTCTCTTCAAAGACCACACATTGATCCACCAGTGTCATTGCATATGTGTTCTTTTTTACTAACAAAAACTGGAGTCATTTCATGTGTGTTCTTTTCATGTACCACATATGGATCCACGAGTGTCATTGAAATGTGTGTTCTCTTCAGAGACCACACATGGATCCTGATGTCATTTCATATCTGTTTTTTTACTAACAACAACTGGAGTCATTGCATGTGTGTTCTTTTCACATACCACATATGGATCCACCAGTGTCATTGCATGTGTGCTATTTTCACAATCCACCTACGGATCCACCAGTGTCATTGCATGTGTGTTCTTTTTACTATCAACAACTGGAGTCATTGCATGTGTGTTCTTTGCACATACCACATATGGATCCACCAGTGTCATTGAAATGTGTGTTCTCTTCACAATCCACCTATGGATCCACTAATATCATTGCATTTGTGCTCTTTTTACTAACAACAACCAGAGTCATTGCATGAGTGCTCGTTTTACTAACAACAACTAGAGTCATTGCATGTGTGTTCTCTTCAGAGACCACACATGGATCCACCAGTGTCATTGAATGTGTGTTCTTTTTACTAACAACAACTGGAGGCATTTCATGTTTTTTCTTTTCACATACCACATATGGATCCACCAGTGTCATTGAAATGTGTGTTCTCTTCAGAGACCACACATGGATCCACCAGTGTCATTGCATGTGTGTTCTTTTTACTAACAACAACTGGAGTCATTTCATGTGTGTTCTTTTCAGATACCACATATGATTCCACCAGTGTCATTGAAATGTGTGTTCTCTTCAGAGACCACACATGGATCCACTAGTGTCATTGCACGTGTGTTCTTTTTACTAACAACAACTAGAATCATTTCATGACTATTCTTTTCACATACCACATATGGATCCTCCTGTGTCATTGAAATGTGTGTTCTCTTCAGAGAGCACACATGGATCCACTAGTGTCATTGCATGTGTTCTCTTTTTACTAACAACAACTGGAGTCATTGCATGTATGTTCTTTTCACATACCACATATGGATCCACCAGTGTCATTAAAATGTGTGTTCTCTTCAGAGACCACACATGGATCCACCAGTGTCATTGCATGTGTGTTCTTTTGACTAACAACAACTAGAGTCATTGCATGTGTGTTATTTTCACATACCACATATGGATCCACCAGTGTCATTGCATGTGTGCTCTTTTCCCAATCCACATATGGATCCACCAGTGTCATTGCATGTGTGTTCTTTTTACTAACAACAACCAGAGTCATTGCATGTGTGTTCTTTTCACATACCACATATGGATCCACTAGTGTCATTGCATGTGTGTTCTTTTCACAATCCACCTATAGATCCACCAGTGCCATTGCATGTGTTCTCTTTTCACTAACAACAACCAGATTCATTGCATGTGTATTCTCTTTAGAGACCACACATGGATCCACCAGTGTCATTGCATGTGTGTTCTTTATACTAACAATAACTGGAGTCATTTCATGTGTGTTCTTTTCACATACCACATATGGATCCACCAATGTCATTGAAATGTGTGTTCTCTTTAGAGACCACATGGATCCTGATGTCATTGCATGTGTGTTCTTTTTAGTAACAACAACTGGAGTCATTGCATGTGTGTTCTTTTCACATACCACATATGGATCCACCAGTGTCATTGCATGTGTGCTATTTTCACATACCACATATGGATCCACCAGTGTCATTGCATGTGTGTTCTTTTCACATACCACATATGGACCACCAGTGTCATTGAGATGTTTCCTCTTCTTACTAACAACAGCTAGAGTCATTGGATGTGTGTTCACTTCAGAGACCAGACATGGATCTACCAGTGTCATTGCATGTGTGTTCTTTTTACTAACAACAACTGGAGTCATTTCATGTGTGTTCTTTTCACATACCACATATGGATCCACCAGTGTCATAGAAATGTGTGTTCTCTTGAGACCACACATGGATCCTGATGTCATTGCATGTGTGTTCTTTTTACTAACAACAACTGGAGTCATTGCATGTTTGTTCTTTTCACATACCACATATGGATCCACCAGTGTCATTGCATGTGTGCTCTATTCACAATCCACCTATGGATCCACCAGTGTCATTGCATGTCTGTTCTATTTACTAACAACAACTGGAGTCATTTCATGTGTGTTCTTTTCACATACCACATATAGATCCACCAGTGTCATTGAAATGTGTGTTCTCTTTAGAGACCACACATGGATCCACCAGTGTCATTGCATGTGTGTTATTTTTACTAACAACAACTGGAGTCATTTCATGTGTGTTCTTTTCAATACCACATATGGATCCACCAGTGTCATTGTAATGCGTGTTCTCTCTAGAGACCACAAATCGATCCACTAGTATCATTCCATGTGTGCTCTTTTTACTTAGAACAACTAGAGTCATTGCATGTGTATTCTTTTCACTTACCACATATGTATCCACCAGTGTTATTGCATGTGTGTTCTTTTCACAATCCACCTATGGATCCACTAGTGTCATTGTATGTGTTCTTTTTTTACAGACAACAACCAGAGTGATTGCATGTGTGTTCTCTTCAGAGACCACACATGGATCCACTAGTGTCATTGCATGTGTGTTCTTTTTACTAACAACAACCAGAGTCATTTCACGTGTGTTCTGTTCACATACCACATATAGATCCACCAGTGTCATTGAAATGTGTGTTCTCGTCAGAGACCACACATGGATCCACCAATGTCATTGCATGTGCGTTCCCTTTACAAACAACAATTGGAGTCATTGCATGTGTGTTCTTTTCACATACCACATATGGATCCACAAGTGTCATTGCATGTGTGCTATTTTCACATACCACATATGGATCCAGCAGTGTCATTGCATGTGTGTTCTTTTCACATACCACATATGGACCACCAGTGTCATTGAGATGTGTCCTCTTCTTACTAACAACACCTAGAGTCATTGGATGTGTGTTCTCTTCAGAGACCAGACATGGATCTACCAGTGTCATTGCATGTGTGTTCTTTTTACTAACAACAACTGGAGTCATTTCATGTGTGTTCTTTTCACATACCACATATGGATCCACCAGTGTCATTGAAATGTGTGTTCTCTTCAGAGACCACAGATGGATCCACCAGTGTCATTGCATGTGTGTTCTTTTTACTAACAACAACTAGAGTCATTGCATGTGTGTTCTTTTCACATACCACATATGGATCCACCAGTGTCATTGCATGTGTGTTCTTTGCACATACCACATATGGATCCACCAGTGTCATTGCGTGTGTGCTCTTTTCACAATCCACCTATGGATCCACCAGTGTCATTGCATGTGTGTTCTTTTTACTAACAACAACTGGAGTCATTGCATGTGTGTTCTTTTCACATACCACATATGGATCCACCAGTGTCATTGAAATGTGTGTTCTCTTCACAATCCACCTATGGATCCACCAATGTCATTGCATTTGTGCTCTTTTTACTAACAACAACCAGAGTCATTGCATGTGTGCTCTTTTTACTAACAAAAACCAGAGTCATTGCATGTGTGCTCTTTTTACTAACAACAACCAGAGTCATTGCATGTGTGTTCTCTTTAGAGACCACGCATGGATCCACCGGTGTCATTGCATGTGTGTTATTTTTACTAACAACAACTGGAGTCATTTCATGTGTGTTCTTTTCACATACCACATATGGATCCACCAGTGTCATTGCATGTGTGCTCTTTTCACAATCCACCTATGGATCCACTAGTGTCATTGCATGTGTGTTCTTTTTACTAACAACAACTGGAGTCATTGCATGTGTGTTCTTTTCACATACCACATATGTATCCACCAGTGTCATTGCATGTGTGTTCTTTTCACAGTCCACCTATGGATCCACTAGTGTCATTGCATGTGTGCTCTTTTCACTAACAACAACCAGAGTAATTGCATGTGTGTTCTTTTCACAATCCACCTATGGATCCAGTAGTGTCATTGCATGTTTGTTCTTTTCACATACCACATATGGATCCACCAGTGTCATTGAAATGTGTGCTCTTCTTACTAACAACAGCTAGAGTCATTGAATGTGTGTTCTCTACAGAGACCACACATGGATCCACCAGTGTCATTGCATGTGTGTTCTATTTACTAACAACAACTGGAGTCATTTCATGTGTGTTCTTTTCACATACCACATATAGATCCACCAGTGTCATTGAAATGTGTGTTCTCTTTAGAGACCACACATGGATCCACTAGTGTCATTGCATGTGTGTTATTTTTACTAACAACAACTGGAGTCATTTCATGCGTGTTCTTTTCAATACCACATATGGATCCACCAGTGTCATTGTAATGCGTGTTCTCTTTAGAGACCACAAATCGTTCCACTAGTATCATTCCATGTGTGCTCTTTTTACAAACAACAACTAGAGTCATTGCATGTGTATTCTTTTCACTTACCAAATATGTATCCACCAGTGTCATTGCATGTGTGTTCTTTTCACAATCCAGCTATGGATCCACTAGTGTCATTGTATGTGTGCTCTTTTTACTGACAACAACCAGAGTGATTGCATGTGTGTTCTGTTCAGAGACCACACATGGATCCACTAGAGTCATTGCATGTGTGTTCTTTTTACTAACAACAACTAGAGTCATTTCACGTGTGTTCTTTTCACATACCACATATAGATCCACCAGTGTCATTGAAATGTGTGTTCTCGTCAGAGACCACACATGGATCCACCAATGTCATTGCATGTGCGTTCCCTTTACTAACAACAACTGGAGTCATTGCATGTGTGTTCTTTTCACATACCACATATGGATCCACCAGTGTCATTGCATGTGTGCTCTTTTCACAATCCACCTATGGATCCACCTGTGTCATTACATGTGTGCTCTTTTCACAATCCACCTATGGATCCACCAGTGTCATTGCATGTGTGTTCTTTTCACATACCATATATGGATCCACCAGTGTCATTGCATGTGTGTTCTTTTCACAATCCACCTATGGATCCACTAGTGTCATTGCATGTGTGCTCTTTTTACTAACAACAACTAGAGTCATTGCATGTGTGTTCTTTTCACAATCCACCTATGAATTCACCAGTGTCATTGCGTGAGTACTCTTTTTACTAACATTAGCCAGAGTCATTTCATGTCTGTTCTTTTCAGAGACCACACATGGATCCACCAGTGTCATTGCATTTGTCTTATTTTTACTAACAACAACCAGAGTCATTGCATGTGTGTTCTTTTCACAATCCACCTATGGATCCACCAGTGTCATTGCATGTGTGTTATTTTTACTAACAACAACTGGAGTCATTTCATGTGTGTTCTTTTCACATACCACATATGGATCCACCAGTGTCATTGCATGTGTGCTCTTTTCACAATCCACATATGGATCCACCAGTGTCATTGCATGTGTGTTCTTTTTACTAACAACAACTAGAGTCATTGCATGTGTGTTCTTTTCACATACCACATATGGATCCACTAGTGTTATTGCATGTGTGTTCTTTTCACAATCCACCTATAGATCCACCAGTGCCATTGCATGTGTTCTCTTTTCACTAACAACAACCAGATTCATTGCATGTGTATCCTCTTCAGAGACCGCACATGGATCCACCAGTGTCATTGCATGTGTGTTCTTTTTACTAACAATAACTGGAGTCATTTCATGTGTGTTCTTTTCACATACCACATATGGATCCACCAATGTCATTGAAATGTGTGTTCTCTTTAGAGACCACACATGGATCCACCAGTGTCATTGCATGTGTGTTCGTTTTAGTAACAACAACTGGAGTCATTGCATGTGTGTTCTTTTCACATACCACATATGGATCCACCAGTGTCATTGCATGTGTGCTATTTTCACATACCACATATGGATCCACCAGTGTCATTGCATGTGTGTTCTTTTCACATACCACATATGGACCACCAGTGTCATTGAGATGTGTCCTCTTCTTACTAACAACAACGAGAGTCCTTGGATGCGTGTTCTCTTCAGAGACCAGACATGGATCTACCAGTGTCATTGCATGTGTGTTATTTTTACTAACAACAACTGGAGTCATTTCATGTGTGTTCTTTTCACATACCACATATGGATCCACCAGTGTCATTGAAATGTGTGTTCTCTTCAGAGACCACACATGGATCCTGATGTCATTGCATGTGTGTTCTTTTTAGTAACAACAACTGGAGTCATTGCATGTGTGTTCTTTTCACATACCACATATGGATCCACCAGTGTCATTGCATGTGTGCTCTATTTACAATCCACCTATGGATCCACCAGTGTCATTGCATGTGTGTTCTTTTTACTAACAACAATTGGAGTCATTGCATGTGTGTTCTTTTCACATACCACATATGGATCCACCAGTGTCATTGAAATGTGTGTTCTCTTCACAATCCACCTATGGATCCACCAATGTCATTGCATTTGTGCTCTTTTTACTAACAACAACCAGAGTCATTGCATGTGTGCTCTTTTTACTAACAACAACCAGAGTCATTGCATGTGTGTTCTCTTTAGAGACCACGCATGGATCCACCGGTGTCATTGCATGTGTGTTATTTTTACTAACAACAACTGGAGTCATTTCATGTGTGTTCTATTCACATACCACATATGGATCCACCAGTGTCATTGCATGTGTGTTCTTTTCACAATCCACCTATGGATCCACTAGTGTCATTGCATGTGTGTTCTTTTTACTAACAACAACTGGAGTCATTGCATGTGTGTTCTTTTCACATACCACATATATATCCACCAGTGTCATTGCATGTGTGTTCTTTTCACAATCCACCTATGGATCCACTAGTGTCATTACATGTGTGCTCTTTTCACTAACAACAACCAGAGTAATTGCATGTGTGTTCTTTTCACAATCCACCTATGGATCCAGTAGTGTCATTGCATGTTTGTTCTTTTCACATACCACATATGGATCCACCAGTGTCATTGAAATGTGTGCTCTTCTTACTAACAACAGCTAGAGTCATTGGATGTGTGTTCTCTTCAGAGACCACACATGGATCCACCAGTGTCATTGCATGTGTGTTCTATTTACTCACAACAACTGGAGTCATTTCATGTGTGTTCTTTTCACATACCACATATAGATCCACCAGTGTCATTGAAATGTGTGTTCTCTTTAGAGACCACACATGGATCCACCAGTGTCATTGCATGTGTGTTATTTTTACTAACAACAACTAGAGTCATTTCATGCGTGTTCTTTTCAATACCACATATGGATCCACCAGTGTCATTGTAATGCGTGTTCTCTTTAGAGACCACAAATCGTTCCACTAGTATCATTCCATGTGTGCTCTTTTTACTAACAACAACTAGAGTCATTGCATGTGTATTCTTTTCACTTACCACATATGTATCCACCAGTGTCATTGCATGTGTGTTCTTTTCACAATCCACCTATGGATCCACTAGTGTCATTGTATGTGTGCTCTTTTTACTGACAACAACCAGAGTGATTGCATGTGTGTTCTCTTCAGAGACCACACATGGATCCACTAGTGTCATTGCATGTGTGTTCTTTTTACTAACAACAACTAGAGTCATTTCACGTGTGTTCTTTTCACATACCACATATAGATCCACCAGTGTCATTGAAATGTGTGTTCTCGTCAGAGACCACACATGGATCCACCAATGTCATTGCATGTGCGTTCCCTTTACTAACAACAACTGGAGTCATTGCATGTGTGTTCTTTTCACATACCACATATGGATCCACCAGTGTCATTGCATGTGTGCTCTTTTCACCATCCACCTATGGATCCACCAGTGTCATTGCATGTGTGTTCTTTTTACTAACAACAACCAGAGTCATTGCATGTGTGTTCTTTTTACTAACAACAACCAGAGTCATTGCATGTGTGTTCTTTTCACATACCACATATGGATCCACCAGTGTCATTGCATGTGTGTTCTCTTTAGAGACCACACATGGATCCACCATTGTCATTGCATGTGTGTTATTTTTACTAACAACAACTGGAGTCATTGCATGTGTGTTCTTTTCACATACCACATATGGATCCACCAGTGTCATTGCATGTGTGCTCTTTTCACAATCCACCTATGGATCCACCAGTGTCATTGCCTGTGTGTTCTTTTTACTAACAACAACCAGAGTCATTGCATGTGTGTTCTTTTCACATACCATATATGGATCCACCAGTGTCATTGCATGTGTGTTCTTTTCACAATCCACCTCTGGATCCACTAGTGTCATTGCATGTGTGCTCTTTTTACTAACAACAACTAGAGTCATTGCATGTGTGTTCTTTTCACAATCCACCCATGGATTAACCAGTGTCATTGCGTGTGTACTCTTTTTACTAACATTAGCCAGAGTCATTTCATGTCTGTTCTTTTCAGAGACCACACATGGATCCACCAGTGTCATTGCATCTGTCTTATTTTTACTAACAACAACCAGAGTGATTGCATGTGTGTTCTTTTCACAATCCACCTATGGATCCACTAGTGTCATTGCATGTGTGTTCTCTTCAGAGACCACACATGGATCCACTAGTGTCATTGCATGTGTGTTCTTTTTACTAACAACAACTAGAGTCATTTCACGTGTGTTCTTTTCACATACCACATATAGATCCACCAGTGTCATTGAAATGTGTGTTCTCTTCAGAGACCACACCTGGATCCACCAGTGTCATTGCATGTGTGCTATTTTTACTAACAACAACTAGAGTCATTGCATGTGTGTTCTTTTCACATACCACTTATGTATCCACCAGTGTCATTGCATGTGTGCTCTTTTCACAATCCACTGATGGATCCACCAGTGTCATTGCATGTGTGTTCTTTTTACTAACAACAACCAGAGTCATTGCATGTGTGTTCTTTTTACTAACAACAACTGGAGTAATTTCATGTGTGTTCTTTTCACATACCACATATGGATCCACCAGTGTCATTGAAATGTGTGTTCTCTTCAGTGACCACACATGGATCCACCAGTGTCATTGTATGTGTGTTCTTTTTACTAACAAAAACTGGAGTCATTGCATGTGTGTTCTTTTCACATACCACATATGGATCCACCAGTTTCATTGCATGTGTGCTCTTTTCAGAATCCACCTATGGATCCACCAGGGTCATTGCATGTGTGTTCTTTTCACATACCACATATGGATCCACCAGTGTCATCAAATTGTGTGCTCTTCTTACTAACAACATCTAGAGTCATTGGATATCTGTTCTCTTCAAAGACCACACATGGATCCACCAGTGTCATTGCATATGTGTTCTTTTTTACTAACAACAACTGGAGTCATTTCATGTGTGTTCTTTTCATGTACCACATATGGATCCACGAGTGTCATTGAAATGTGTGTTCTCTTCAGAGACCACACATGGATCCACCAGTGTCATCGCATATCTGTTTTTTTACTAACAACAACTGGAGTCATTGCATGTGTGTTCTTTTCACATACCACATATGGATCCACCAGTGTCATTGCATGTGTGCTATTTTCACAATCCACCTACGGATCCACCAGTGTCATTGCATGTGTGTTCTTTTTACTATCAACAACTGGAGTCATTGCATGTGTGTTCTTTGCACATACCACATATGGATCCACCAGTGTCATTGAAATGTGTGTTCTCTTCACAATCCACCTATGGATCCACTAATATCATTGCATTTGTGCTCTTTTTACTAACAACAACCAGAGTCATTGCATGAGAGCTCTTTTTACTAACAACAACTAGAGTCATTGCATGTGTGTTCTCTTCGGAGACCACACATGGATCCACCAGTGTCATTGAATGTGTGTTCTTTTTACTAACAACAACTAGAGTCATTTCATGTTTTTTCTTTTCACATACCACATATGGATCCACCAGTGTCATTGAAATGTGTGTTCTCTTCAGAGACCACACATGGATCCTGATGTCATTGCATGTGTGTTCTTTTTACTAACAACAACTGGAGTCATTTCATGTGTGTTCTTTTCAGATACCACATATGATTCCACCAGTGTCATTGAAATGTGTGTTCTCTTCAGAGACCACACATGGATCCACTAGGGTCATTTCACGTGTGTTCTTTTTACTAACAACAACTAGAATCATTTCATGACTATTCTTTTCACATACCACATATGGATTCTCCAGTGTCATTGAAATGTGTGTTCTCTTTAGAGACCACACATGGATCCACTAGTGTCATTGCATGTGTTCTCTTTTTACTAACAACAACTGGAGTCATTGCATGTATGTTCTTTTCACATACCACATATGGATCCACCAGTGTCATTAAAATGTGTGTTCTCTTCAGAGACCACACATGGATCCACCAGTGTCATTTCATGTGTGTTCTTTTGACTAACAACAACTGGAGTCATTGCATGTGTGTTATTTTCACATACCACATATGTATCCACCAGTGTCATTGCATGTGTGCTCTTTTCACAATCCACATATGGATCCACTAGTGTCATTGCATGTGTGTTCTTTTTACTAACAACAACCAGAGTCATTGCATGTGTGTTCTTTTCACATACCACATATGGATCCACTAGTGTCATTGCATGTGTGTTCTTTTCACAATCCACCTATAGATCCACCAGTGCCATTGCATGTGTTCTCTTTTCACTAACAACAACCAGATTCATTGCATGTGTATTCTCTTCAGATACCACACATGGATCCACCAGTGTCATTGCATGTGTGTTCTTTATACTAACAATAACTGGAGTCATTTCATGTGTGTTCTTTTCACATACCACATATGGATCCACCAATGTCATTGAAATGTGTGTTCTCTTTAGAGACCACACATGGATCCACCAGTGTCATTGGATGTGTGTTCTTTTTAGTAACAACAACTGGAGTCATTGCATGTGTGTTCTTTTCACATACCACATATGGATCCACCAGTGTCATTGCATGTGTGCTATTTTCACATACCACATATGGATCCACCAGTGTCATTGCATGTGTGTTCTTTTCACATACCACATATGGACCACCAGTGTCATTGAGATGTGTCCTCTTCTTACTAACAACAGCTAGAGTCATTGGATGTGTGTTCTCTTCAGAGACCAGACATGGATCTACCAGTGTCATTGCATGTGTGTTCTTTTTACTAACAACAACTGGAGTCATTTCATGTGTGTTCTTTTCACATACCACATATGGATCCACCAGTGTCATTGAAATGTGTGTTCTCTTCAGGGACCACACATGGAT
This sequence comes from Avena insularis, assembly GCA_023614405.1. NCBI lineage: Eukaryota > Viridiplantae > Streptophyta > Magnoliopsida > Poales > Poaceae > Avena > Avena insularis. Next base: position 550,098,839 of record CM042690.1, read on the forward strand.
CCACCAGTGTCATTGCATGTGTCTTCTTTTTACTAACAACAACTGGAGTCATTGCATGTGTGTTCTTTTCACATACCACATATGGATCCACCAGTGTCATTGCATGTGTGCTCTATTCACAATCCACCTATGGATCCACCAGTGTCATTGCATGTCTGTTCTATTTACTAACAACAACTGGAGTCATTTCATGTGTGTTCTTTTCACATACCACATATAGATCCACCAGTGTCATTGAAATGTGTGTTCTCTTTAGAGACCACACATGGATCCACCAGTGTCATTGCATGTGTGTTATTTTTACTAACAACAACTGGAGTCATTTCATGTGTGTTCTTTTCAATACCACATATGGATCCACCAGTGTCATTGTAATACGTGTTCTCTTTAGAGACCACAAATCGATCCACTAGTATCATTCAATGTGTGCTCTTTTTACTAACAACAACTAGAGTCATTGCATGTGTATTCTTTTCACTTACCACATATGTATCCACCAGTGTTATTGCATGTGTGTTCTTTTCACAATCCACCTATGGATCCACTAGTGTCATTGTATGTGTGCTCTTTTTACAGACAACCAGAGTGATTGCATGTGTGTTCTCTTCAGAGACCACACATGGATCCACTAGTGTCATTGCATGTGTGTTCTTTTTACTAACAACAACTAGAGTCATTTCACGTGTGTTCTTTTCACATACCACATATAGATCCACCAGTGTCATTGAAATGTCTGTTCTCATCAGAGACCACACATGGATCCACTAATGTCATTGCATGTGCGTTCCCTTTACTAACAACAACTGGAGTCATTGCATGTGTGTTCTTTTCACATACCACATATGGATCCACCAGTGTCATTGCATGTGTGCTCTTTTCACAATCCACCTATGGATCCACCAGTGTCATTGCATGTGTGTTCTTTTTACTAACAACAACCAGAGTCATTGCATGTGTGTTCTTTTCACATACCACATATGGATCCACCAGTGTCATTGCATGTGTGTTCTCTTTAGAGACCACACATGGATCCACCATTGTCATTGCATGTGTGTTATTTTTACTAACAACAACTGGAGCCATTGCATGTGTGTTCTTTTCACATACCACATATGGATCCACCAGTGTCATTGCATGTGTGCTCTTTTCACAATCCACCTATGGATCCACCAGTGTCATTGCCTGTGTGTTCTTTTTACTAACAACAACCAGAGTCATTGCATGTGTGTTCTTTTCACATACCATATATGGATCCACCAATGTCATTGCATGTGTGTTCTTTTCACAATCCACCTCTGGATCCACTAGTGTCATTGCATGTGTGCTCTTTTTACTAACAACAACTAGAGTCATTGCATGTGTGTTCTTTTCACAATCCACCTATGGATTAACCAGTGTCATTGCGTGTGTAATCTTTTTACTAACATTAGCCAGAGTCATTTCATGTCTGTTCTTTTCAGAGACCACACATGGATCCACCAGTGTCATTGCATCTGTCTTATTTTTACTAACAACAACCAGAGTCATTGCATGTGTGTTCTTTTCACAATCCACCTATGGATCCACTAGTGTCATTGCATGTGTGTTCTCTTCAGAGACCACACATGGATCCACTAGTGTCATTGCATGTGTGTTCTTTTTACTAACAACAACTAGAGTCATTTCACGTGTGTTCTTTTCACATACCACATATAGATCCAGGAGTGTCATTGAAATGTGTGTTCTCGTCAGAGACCACACATGGATCCACCAATGTCATTGCATGTGTGTTCTTTTTACTAACAACAACTAGAGTCATTGCATGTGTGTTTTTTCACATACCACATATGGATCCACCAGTGTCATTGCATGTGTGCTCTTTTCACAATCCACTGACGGATCCACCAGTGTCATTGCATGTGTGTTCTTTTTACTAACAACAACCAGAGTCATTGCATGTGTGTTCTTTTTACTAACAACAACTGGAGTAATTTCATGTGTGTTCTTTTCACATACCACATATGGATCCACCAGTGTCATTGAAATGTGTGTTCTCTTTAGTGACCACACATGGATCCACCAGTGTCATTGTATGTGTGTTCTTTTTACTAACAACAAATGGAGTCATTGCATGTGTGTTCTTTTCACATACCACATATGGATCCACCAGTTTCATTGCATGTGTGCTCTTTTCACAATCCACCTATGGATCCACCAGGGTCATTGCATGTGTGTTCTTTTCACATACCACATATGGATCCACCAGTGTCATTGAATTATGTGCTCTTCTTAGTAACAACAGCTAGAGTCATTGGATATCTGTTCTCTTCAAAGACCACACATGGATCCACCAGTGTCATTGCATATGTGTTCTTTTTTACTAACAACAACTGGAGTCATTTCATGTGTGTTCTTTTCACGTACCACATATGGATCCATGAGTGTCATTGAAATGTGTGTTCTCTTAAGAGACCACACATGGATCCACCAGTGTCATTGCATATCTGTTTTTTTTACTAACAACAACTGGAGTCATTGCATGTGTGTTCTTTTCACATACCACATATGGATCCACCAGTGTCATTGCATGTGTGCTATTTTCACAATCCACCTACGGATCCACCAGTGTCATTGCATGTGTGTTCTTTTTACTATCAACAACCGGAGTCATTACATGTGTGTTCTTTGCACATACTACATATGGATCCACAAGTGTCATTGAAATGTGTGTTCTCTTCACAATCCACCTATGGATCCACTAATATCATTGCATTTGTGCTCTTTTTACTAACAACAACCAGAGTCATTGCATGAGTGCTCTTTTTACTAACAACAACTAGAGTCATTGCATGTGTGTTCTCTTCAGAGACCACACATGGATCCACCAGTGTCATTGAATGTGTGTTCTTTTTACTAACAACAACTAGAGTCATTTCATGTTTTTTCTTTTCACATACCACATATGGATCCACCAGTGTCATTGAAATGTGTGTTCTCTTCAGAGACCACACATGAATCCACCAGTGTCATTGCATGTGTGTTCTTTTTACTAACAACAACTAGAGTCATTTCATGTGTGTTCTTTTCAGATACCACATATGATTCCACCAGTGTCATTGAAATGTGTGTTCTCTTCAGAGACCACACATGGATCCACTAGTGTCATTGCACGTGTGTTCTTTTTACTAACAACAACTAGAATCATTTCATGACTATTCTTTTCACATACCACATATGGATCCTCCAGTGTCATTGAAATGTGTGTTCTCTTCAGAGACCACACATGGATCCACTAGTGTCATTGCATGTGTGCTCTTTTTACTAACAACAACTGGAGTCATTTCATGTATGTTCTTTTCACATACCACATATGGATCCACCAGTGTCATTGAAATGTGTGTTCTCTTTAGAGACCACACATGGATCCACCAATGTCATTGCATGTGTGTTCTTTTGACTAACAACAACTGGAGTCATTACATGTGTGTTATTTTCACATACCACATATGGATCCACCAGTGTCATTGCATGTGTGCTCTTTTCACAATCCACATATGGATCCACCAATGTCATTGCATGTGTGTTCTTTTTACTAACAACAATTGGAGTCATTGCATGTGTGTTCTTTTCACATACCACATATGGATCCACTAGTGTCATTGCATGTGTGTTCTTTTCACAATCCACCTATAGATCCACCAGTGCCATTGCATGTGTTCTCTTTTCACTAACAACAACCAGATTCATTGCATGTGTATTCTCTTCAGAGACCACACATGGATCCACCAGTGTCATTGCATATGTGTTCTTTTTACTAACAATAACTGGAGTCATTTCATGTGTGTTCTTTTCACATACCACATATGGATCCACCAATGTCATTGAAATGTGTGTTCTCTTTAGAGACCACACATGGATCCTGATGTCATTGCATGTGTGTTCTTTTTAGTAACAACAACTGGAGTCATTGCATGTGTGTTCTTTTCACATACCACATATGGATCCACCAGTGTCATTGCATGTGTGCTATTTTCACATACCACATATGGATCCACCAGTGTCATTGCATGTGTGTTCTTTTCACATACCACATATAGACCACCAGTGTCATTGAGATGTGTCCTCTTCTTACTAACAACAGCTAGAGTCATTGAATGTGTGTTCTCTTCAGAGACCAGACATGGATCTACCAGTGTCATTGCATGTGTGTTCTTTTTACTAACAACAACTGGAGTCATTTCATGTGTGTTCTTTTCACATACCACATATGGATCCACCAGTGTCATTGAAATGTGTGTTCTCTTCAGAGACCACACATGGATCCTGATGTCATTGCATGTGTGTTCTTTTTACTAACAACAACTGGAGTCATTGCATGTGTGTTCTTTTCACATACCACATATGGATCCACCAGTGTCATTGCATGTGTGCTCTATTCACAATCCACCTATGGATCCACCAGTGTCATTGCATGTGTGTTCTTTTTACTAACAACAACTGGAGTCATTGCATGTGTGTTCTTTTCACATACCACATATGGATCCACCAGTGTCATTGAAATGTGTGTTCTCTTCACAATCCACCTATGGATCCACCAATGTCATTGCATTTGTGCTCTTTTTACTAACAACAACCAGAGTCATTGCATGTGTGCTCTTTTTACTAACAACAACCAGAGTCATTGCATGTGTGTTCTCTTTAGAGACCACGCATGGATCCACCGGTGTCATTGCATGTGTGTTATTTTTACTAACAACAACTGGAGTCATTTCATGTGTGTTCTTTTCACATACCACATATGGATCCACCAGTGTCATTGCATGTGTGCTCTTTTCACAATCCACCTATGGATCCACTAGTGTCATTGCATGTGTGTTCTTATACTAACAACAACTGGAGTCATTGCATGTGTGTTCTTTTCACATACCGCATATGTATCCACCAGTGTCATTGCATGTGTGTTCTTTTCACAATCCACCTATGGATCCACTAGTGTCATTGCATGTGTGCTCTTTTCACTAACAACAACCAGAGTAATTGCATATGTGTTCTTTTCACAATCCACCTATGGATCCAGTAGTGTCATTGCATGTTTGTTCTTTTCACATACCACATATGGATCCACCAGTGTCATTGAAATGTGTGCTCTTCTTACTAACAACAGCTAGAGTCATTGAATGTGTGTTCTCTTCAGAGACCACACATGGATCCACCAGTGTCATTGCATGTGTGTTCTATTTACTAACAACAACTGGAGTCATTTCATGTGTGTTCTTTTCACATACCACATATAGATCCACCAGTGTCATTGAAATGCGTGTTCTCTTTAGACGCCACACATGGATCCACCAGTGTCATTGCATGTGTGTTATTTTTACTAACAACAACTGGAGTCATTTCATGCGTGTTCTTTTCAATACCACATATGGATCCACCAGTGTCATTGTAATGCGTGTTCTCTTTAGAGACCACAAATCGATCCACCAGTGTCATTGCATGTTTGTTCTTTTTACAAACAACAACTAGAGTCATTGCATGTGTATTCTTTTCACTTACCACATATGTATCCACCAGTGTCATTGCATGTGTGTTCTTTTCACAATCCACCTATGGATCCACTAGTGTCATTGTATGTGTGCTCTTTTTACTGACAACAACCAGAGTGATTGCATGTGTGTTCTCTTCAGAGACCACACATGGATCCACTAGTGTCATTGCATGTGTTTTCTTTTTACTAACAACAACTAGAGTCATTTCACATGTGTTCTTTTCACATACCACATATAGATCCACCAGTGTCATTGAAATATGTGTTCTCGTCAGAGACCACACATGGATCCACCAATGTCATTGACTGTGCGTTCCCTTTACTAACAACAACTGGAGTCATTGCATGTGTGTTCTTTTCACATACCACATATGGATCCACCAGTGTCATTGCATGTGTGCTCTTTTCACAATCCACCTATGGATCCACCTGTGTCATTGCATGTGTTCTCTTTTCACAATCCACCTATGGATCCACCAGTGTCATTGCATGTGTGTTCTTTTCACATACCATATATGGATCCACCAGTGTCATTGCATGTGTGTTCTTTTCACAATCCACCTATGGATCCACTAGTGTCATTGCATGTGTGCTCTTTTTACTAACAACAACTGGAGTCATTGCATGTGTGTTCTTTTCACAATCCACCTATGGATTCACCAGTGTCATTGCGTGTGTACTCTTTTTACTAACATTAGCCAGAGTCATTTCATGTCTGTTCTTTTCAGAGACCACACATGGATCCACCAGTGTCATTGCATTTGACTTATTTTTACTAACAACAACCAGAGTCATTGCATGTGTGTTCTTTTCACAATCCACCTATGGATCCACCAGTGACATTGCATGTGTGTTCTTTTGACTAACAACAACTGGAGTCATTACATGTGTGTTATTTTCACATACCACATATGGATCCACCAGTGTCATTGCATGTGTGCTCTTTTCACAATCCACATATGGATCCACCAATGTCATTGCATGTGTGTTCTTTTTACTAACAACAATTGGAGTCATTGCATGTGTGTTCTTTTCACATACCACATATGGATCCACTAGTGTCATTGCATGTGTGTTCTTTTCACAATCCACCTATAGATCCACCAGTGCCATTGCATGTGTTCTCTTTTCACTAACAACAACCAGATTCATTGCATGTGTATTCTCTTCAGAGACCACACATGGATCCACCAGTGTCATTGCATATGTGTTCTTTTTACTAACAATAACTGGAGTCATTTCATGTGTGTTCTTTTCACATACCACATATGGATCCACCAATGTCATTGAAATGTGTGTTCTCTTTAGAGACCACACATGGATCCACCAGTGTCATTGCATGTGTGTTATTTTTACTAACAAGCTGAGTCATTGCATGTGTGTTCTTTTCACATACCACATATGGATCCACCAGTGTCATTGCATGTGTGCTATTTTCACATACCACATATGGATCCACCAGTGTCATTGCATGTGTGTTCTTTTCACATACCACATATAGACCACCAGTGTCATTGAGATGTGTCCTCTTCTTACTAACAACAGCTAGAGTCATTGAATTTGTGTACTCATCAGAGACCAGACCTGGATCTACAGTGTCATTGCATGTGTGTTCTTTTACTAACAACAACCTGAGTCATTTCATGTGTGTTCTTTTCACATACCACATAAGATCCACCCGGGTGATTGAAATGTGTGGTCTCTTGAGAGTCCACCCATGGATCCACCATGTCATTGCATGTGTGTTCTTTTTACTAACAACAATGGAGTCATTGCATGTGTGTTCTTTTCACATACCACATATGGATCCACCAGTGTCATTGCATGTGTGCTCTATTCACAATCCACCTATGGATCCACCAGTGTCATTGCATGTGTGTTCTTTTTACTAACAACAACTGGAGTCATTGCATGTGTGTTCTTTTCACATACCACATATGGATCCACCAGTGTCATTGAAATGTGTGTTCTCTTCACAATCCACCTATGGATCCACCAATGTCATTGCATTTGTGCTCTTTTAACTAACAACAACCAGAGTTATTGCATGTGCTCTTTTACTAACAAAAACCAGAGTAATTTCAAGTGTGTTCTCTTTAGAGACCACGCATGGATCCACAGGTGTCATTGCATGTGTGATATATTTACTAACAACAACTGGAGTCATTTCATGTGTGTTCTTTTCACATACCACATATGGATCCACCAGTGTCATTGCATGTGTGCTCTTTTCACAATCCACCTGTGGATCCACTAGTGTCATTGCATGTGTGTTCTTTTTACTAACAACAACTGGAGTCATTGCATGTGTGTTCTTTTCACATACCACATATGTATCCACCAGTGTCATTGCATGTGTGTTCTTTTCACAATCCACCTATGGATCCACTAGTGTCATTGCATGTGTGCTCTTTTCACTAACAACAACCAGAGTAATTGCATATGTGTTCTTTTCACAATCCACCTATGGATCCAGTAGTGTCATTGCATGTTTGTTCTTTTCACATACCACATATGGATCCACCAGTGTCATTGAAATGTGTGCTCTTCTTACTAACAACAGCTAGAGTCATTGAATGTGTGTTCTCTTCAGAGACCACACATGGATCCACCAGTGTCATTGCATGTGTGTTCTATTTACTAACAACAACTGGAGTCATTTCATGTGTGTTCTTTTCACATACCACATATAGATCCACCAGTGTCATTGAAATGCGTGTTCTCTTTAGACGCCACACATGGATCCACCAGTGTCATTGCATGTGTGTTATTTTTACTAACAACAACTGGAGTCATTTCATGCGTGTTCTTTTCAATACCACATATGGATCCACCAGTGTCATTGTAATGCGTGTTCTCTTTAGAGACCACAAATCGATCCACCAGTGTCATTGCATGTTTGTTCTTTTTACAAACAACAACTAGAGTCATTGCATGTGTATTCTTTTCACTTACCACATATGTATCCACCAGTGTCATTGCATGTGTGTTCTTTTCACAATCCACCTATGGATCCACTAGTGTCATTGTATGTGTGCTCTTTTTACTGACAACAACCAGAGTGATTGCATGTGTGTTCTCTTCAGAGACCACACATGGATCCACTAGTGTCATTGCATGTGTTTTCTTTTTACTAACAACAACTAGAGTCATTTCACATGTGTTCTTTTCACATACCACATATAGATCCACCAGTGTCATTGAAATATGTGTTCTCGTCAGAGACCACACATGGATCCACCAATGTCATTGACTGTGCGTTCCCTTTACTAACAACAACTGGAGTCATTGCATGTGTGTTCTTTTCACATACCACATATGGATCCACCAGTGTCATTGCATGTGTGCTCTTTTCACAATCCACCTATGGATCCACCTGTGTCATTGCATGTGTTCTCTTTTCACAATCCACCTATGGATCCACCAGTGTCATTGCATGTGTGTTCTTTTCACATACCATATATGGATCCACCAGTGTCATTGCATGTGTGTTCTTTTCACAATCCACCTATGGATCCACTAGTGTCATTGCATGTGTGCTCTTTTTACTAACAACAACTGGAGTCATTGCATGTGTGTTCTTTTCACAATCCACCTATGGATTCACCAGTGTCATTGCGTGTGTACTCTTTTTACTAACATTAGCCAGAGTCATTTCATGTCTGTTCTTTTCAGAGACCACACATGGATCCACCAGTGTCATTGCATTTGACTTATTTTTACTAACAACAACCAGAGTCATTGCATGTGTGTTCTTTTCACAATCCACCTATGGATCCACCAGTGACATTGCATGTGTGTTCTTTTGACTAACAACAACTGGAGTCATTGCATGTGTGTTATTTTCACATACCACATATGGATCCACCAGTGTCATTGCATGTGTGCTCTTTTCACAATCCACATATGGATCCACCAGTGTCATTGCATGTGTGTTCTTTTTACTAACAACCAGAGTCATTGCATGTGTGTTCTTTTCACATACCACATATGGATCCACTAGTGTCATTGCATGTGTGTTCTTTTCACAATCCACCTATAGATCCACCAGTGCCATTGCATGTGTTCTCTTTTCACTAACAACAACCAGATTCATTGCATGTGTATTCTCTTCAGAGACCACACATGGATCCACCAGTGTCATTGCATGTGTGTTCTTTTTACTAACAATAACTGGAGTCATTTCATGTGTGTTCTTTTCACATACCACATATGGATCTACCAATGTCATTTAATGTGTGTTCTCTTTAGAGATCACACATGGATCCACCAGCGTCATTGCATGTGTGTTCTTTTTAGTAACAACAACTGGAGTTATTGCATGTGTGTTCTTTTCACATACCACATATGGATCCACCAGTGTCATTGCATGTGTGCTATTTTCACATACGACATATGGATGCACCAGTGTCATTGCATGTGTGTTATTTTCACATACCACATATGGACCACAAGTGTCATTGAGATGTGTCCTCTTCTTACTAACAACAGCTAGAGTCATTGGATGTGTGTTCTCTTTAGAGACCAGACATGGATCTACCAGTGTCATTGCATGTGTGTTCTTTTTACTAACAACAACTGGAGTCATTTCATGTGTGTTCTTTTCACATACCACATATGGATCCACCAGTGTCATTGAAATGTGTGTTCTCTTCAGAGACCACACATGGATCCACCAGTGTCATTGCATGTGTGTTCTTTTTACTAACAACAACTGGAGTCATTGCATGTGTGTTCTTTTCACATACCACATATGGATCCACCAGTGTCATTGCATGTGTGCTCTATTCACAATCCACCTATGGATCCACCAGTGTCATTGCATGTGTGTTCTATTTACTAACAACAATTGGAGTCATTTCATGTGTGTTCTTTTCACATACCACATATAGATCCACCAGTGTCATTGAAATGTGTGTTCTCTTTAGAGACCACACATGGATCCACCAGTGTCATTGCATGTGTGTTATTTTTACTAATAACAACTGGAGTCATTTCATGTGTGTTCTTTTCAATACCACATATGGATCCACCAGTGTCATTGTAATGCGTGTTCTCTTTAGAGACCACAAATCGATCCACTAGTATCATTCCATGTGTGCTCTTTTTACTAACAACAACTAGAGTCATTGGATGTGTATTCTTTTCACTTACCACATATGTATCCACCAGTGTCATTGCATGTGTGTTCTTTTCACAATCCACCTATGGATCCACTAGTGTCATTGTATGTGTGCTCATTTTACTGACAACAACTAGAGTGATTGCATGTGTGTTCTCTTCAGAGACCACACATGGATCCACTAGTGTCATTTCATGTGTGTTCTTTTTACTAACAACAACTAGAGTCATTTCACGTGTGTTCTTTTCACATACCACATTTAGATCCACCAGTGTCATTGAAATGTGTGTTCTCGTCAGAGACCACACATGGATCCACCAATATCATTGCATGTGCGTTCCCTTTACTAACAACAACTGGAGTCATTGCATGTGTTTTTTTTCACATACCACATATGGATCCACCAGTGTCATTGCATGTGTGCTCTTTTCACAATCCACCTATGGATCCACCAGTGTCATTGCATGTGTGTTCTTTTACTAACAACAACCAGAGTCATTGCATGTGTGTTCTTTTCACATACCACATATGGATCCACAAGTGTCATTGCATGTGTGTTCTCTTTAGAGACCACACATGGATCCACCATTGTCATTGCATGTGTGTTATTTTTACTAACAACAACTAGAGTCATTGCATGTGTGTTCTTTTCACATACCACATATGGATCCACCAGTGTCATTGCATGTGTGCTCTTTTCACAATCCACCTATGGATCCACCAGTGTCATTGCATGTGTGTTCTTTTCACATACCATATATGGATCCACCAGTGTCATTGCATGTGTGTTCTTTTCACAATCCACCTATGGATCCACTAGTGTCATTGCATGTGTGCTCTTTTTACTAACAACAACTGGAGTCATTGCATGTGTGTTCTTTTCACAATCCACCTATGGATTCACCAGTGTCATTGCGTGTGTACTCTTTTTACTAACATTAGCCAGAGTCATTTCATGTCTGTTCTTTTCAGAGACCACACATGGATCCACCAGTGTCATTGCATTTGTCTTATTTTTAATAACAACAACCAGAGTCATTGCATGTGTGTTCTTTTCACAATCCACCTATGGATCCACTAGTGTCATTGCATGTGTGTTCTCTTCAGAGACCACACATGGATCCACCAGTGTCATTGCATGTGTGTTCTTTTTACTAACAACAACTGGAGTCATTGCATGTGTTTTATTTTCACAATCCACCTATGGATCCACCAGTGTCATTGCATGTGTACTCTTCTTACTAACAACAGCCAGAGTTATTTCATGTGTGTTCTCTTCAGAGACCACACATGGATCCACCAGTGTTATTGCATGTGTGTTCTTTTTACTAACAACAATTAGAGTCATTGCATGTGTGTTCTTTTCACAATCCACCTATGGATCCACCAGTGTCATTGCATGTGTGTTCTCTTCAGAGACCACACATGGATCCACTAGTGTCATTGCATGTGTGATCTTTTTACTAACAACAACTGGAGTCATTGCATGTGTGTTCTTTTCACATACCACATATGTATCCACCAGTGTCATTGCATGTGTGTTCTTTTCACAATCCACCTATGGATCCACTAGTGTCATTGCATGTGTGCTCTTTTTACTAACAACAACCAGAGTCATTGCATGTGTGTTCTCTTCAAAGATCACACATGGATCCACTAGTGTCATTGCATGTGTGTTCTTTTTACTAACAACAACTGGAGTCATTGCATGCGTGTTCTTTTCACATACCACATATGGATCCACTAGTGTCCTTAAACTATGTGTTCTCTTCAGAGACCACACATGGATCCACCAGTGTCATTGCATGTTTGTTCTTTTTACTAACAACAACTGGAGTCATTGCATGTGTGTTCTTTTCACATACCACATATGGATCTACCAGTGGCATTGCATGCGTGCTATTTTCACAATTCACCTATGGATCCACCAATGTCATTGCATGTGTGTTCTCTTTACTAACAACAACCAGAGTCATTGCATGTGTGTTCTTTTCACATACCACATATGGATCCACAAGTTTCATTGCATGTGTGTTCTTTTTACTAACAACAACTGGAGCCATTGCATGTGTATTCTTTTCACATACCACATATGGATCCACCAGTGTCATTGCATGTGTGCTCTTTTCACAGTCCACCTATGGATCCACCAGTGTCATTGCATGTGTGATCTTTTTACTAACAACAACTGGAGTCATTGCATATGTGTTCTTTTCACATACCACATATGGATCCACCAGTGTCATTGAAATGTGTCTTCTCTTCACAATCCACCTAAGGATCCACCAATGTCATTGCATTTGTGCTCTTTTTACTAACAAGAACCAGAGTCATTGCATATCTGCTCTTTTCACTAACAACATTTAGAGTCATTGCATGTGTGTTCTCTTCAAAGAACACACATGGATCCACCAGTGTCATTGCATGTGTGTTCTTTTTACTAACAACAACTGGAGTCATTGCATGTGTGTTCTTTTCACATACCACATATGGATCCACCAGTGACATTGAAATGTGTGTTCTCTTCAGAGACCACCTATGGATCCACCAGTGTCATTGCATGTGTGTTCTTTTTACTAACAATAACTAGAGTCATTGCATGTGTGTTCTTTTCACATACCACATATGGATCCACCAGTGTCATTGCATGTGTGCTCTTTTCACAATGCACCTATGGATCCACCAGTGTCATTGCATGTGTGCTCTTTTTACTAACAACAATTGGAGTCATTGCATGTGTGTTCTTTTCACATACCACATATGGATCCACTAGTGTCATTGCATGTGTGCTCTTTTCACAATCCACCTATGGATCCACAAGTGTCATTGCATGTGTCTTCTTTTTACTAACAACAACTGGAGTCATTGCATGCGTGTTATTTTCACATACCACATATGGATCCACCAGTGTCATTGCATGTGTGCTCTTTCACAATCCACCTATAGATCCACCAGTGTCATTGCGTGTGTGTTCTTTTTACTAACAACAACTGGAGTCATTGCATGTGTGTTCTTTTCACATACCACATATGGATCCACCAGTGTCATTGAAATGTGTGTTCTCTTCACAATCCACCTATGGATCCACCAGTGTCATTGCATGTGTGTTCTTTTCACATACCATATATGGATCCACCAGTGTCATTGCATGTGTGTTCTTTTCACAATCCACCTATGGATCCACTAGTGTCATTGCATGTGTGCTCTTTTTACTAACAACAACTGGAGTCATTGCATGTGTGTTCTTTTCACAATCCACCTATGGATTCACCAGTGTCATTGCGTGTGTACTCTTTTTACTAACATTAGCCAGAGTCATTTCATGTCTGTTCTTTTCAGAGACCACACATGGATCCACCAGTGTCATTGCATTTGTCTTATTTTTACTAACAACAACTAGAGTCATTGCATGTGTGTTCTTTTCACATACCACAATTGGATCCACTAGTGTCATTGCACGTGTGTTCTTTTTACTAACAACAACTAGAATCATTTCATGACTATTCTTTTCACATACCACATATGGATCCTCCAGTGTCATTGAAATGTGTGTTCTCTTCAGAGACCACACATGGATCCACTAGTGTCATTGCATGTGTGCTCTTTTTACTAACAACAACTGGAGTCATTGCATGTATGTTCTTTTCACATACCACATATGGATCCACCAGTGTCATTAAAATGTGTGTTCTCTTCAGAGACCACACATGGATCCACCAGTGTCATTGCATGTGTGTGCTTTTGACTAACAACAACTGGAGTCATTGCATGTGTGTTATTTTCACATACCACATATGGATCCACCAGTGTCATTGCATGTGTGTTCTCTTCAAAGATCACACGTGGATCCACTAGTGTCATTGCATGTGTGTTCTTTTTACTAACAACAACCAGAGTCATTGCATGTGTGTTCTTTTCACATACCACATATGGATCTACCAGTGGCATTGCATGCGTGCTATTTTCACAATTCACCTATGGATCCACCAATGTCATTGCATGTGTGTTCTCTTTACTAACAACAACCAGAGTCATTGCATGTGTGTTCTTTTCACATACCACATATGGATCCACAAGTTTCATTGCATGTGTGTTCTTTTTACTAACAACAACTGGAGCCATTGCATGTGTATTCTTTTCACATACCACATATGGATCCACCAGTGTCATTGCATGTGTGCTCTTTTCACAGTCCACCTATGGATCCACCAGTGTCATTGCATGTGTGATCTTTTTACTAACAACAACTGGAGTCATTGCATATGTGTTCTTTTCACATACCACATATGGATCCACCAGTGTCATTGAAATGTGTCTTCTCTTCACAATCCACCTAAGGATCCACCAATGTCATTGCATTTGTGCTCTTTTTACTAACAAGAACCAGAGTCATTGCATATCTGCTCTTTTCACTAACAACATTTAGAGTCATTGCATGTGTGTTCTCTTCAAAGAACACACATGGATCCACCAGTGTCATTGCATGTGTGTTCTTTTTACTAACAACAACTGGAGTCATTGCATGTGTGTTCTTTTCACATACCACATATGGATCCACCAGTGACATTGAAATGTGTGTTCTCTTCAGAGACCACCTATGGATCCACCAGTGTCATTGCATGTGTGTTCTTTTTACTAACAATAACTAGAGTCATTGCATGTGTGTTCTTTTCACATACCACATATGGATCCACCAGTGTCATTGCATGTGTGCTCTTTTCACAATGCACCTATGGATCCACCAGTGTCATTGCATGTGTGCTCTTTTTACTAACAACAATTGGAGTCATTGCATGTGTGTTCTTTTCACATACCACATATGGATCCACTAGTGTCATTGCATGTGTGCTCTTTTCACAATCCACCTATGGATCCACAAGTGTCATTGCATGTGTCTTCTTTTTACTAACAACAACTGGAGTCATTGCATGCGTGTTATTTTCACATACCACATATGGATCCACCAGTGTCATTGCATGTGTGCTCTTTCACAATCCACCTATAGATCCACCAGTGTCATTGCGTGTGTGTTCTTTTTACTAACAACAACTGGAGTCATTGCATGTGTGTTCTTTTCACATACCACATATGGATCCACCAGTGTCATTGAAATGTGTGTTCTCTTCACAATCCACCTATGGATCCACCAGTGTCATTGGATGTGTGTTCTTTTCACATACCATATATGGATCCACCAGTGTCATTGCATGTGTGTTCTTTTCACAATCCACCTATGGATCCACTAGTGTCATTGCATGTGTGCTCTTTTTACTAACAACAACTGGAGTCATTGCATGTGTGTTCTTTTCACAATCCACCTATGGATTCACCAGTGTCATTGCGTGTGTACTCTTTTTACTAACATTAGCCAGAGTCATTTCATGTCTGTTCTTTTCAGATACCACACATGGATCCACCAGTGTCATTGCATTTGTCTTATTTTTACTAACAACAACCAGAGTCATTGCATGTGTGTTCTTTTCACATACCACACATGGATCCACTAGTGTCATTGCACGTGTGTTCTTTTTACTAACAACAACTAGAATCATTTCATGACTATTCTTTTCACATACCACATATGGATCCTCCAGTGTCATTGAAATGTGTGTTCTCTTCAGAGACCACACATGGATCCACTAGTGTCATTGCATGTGTGCTCTTTTTACTAACAACAACTGGAGTCATTGCATGTATGTTCTTTTCACATACCACATATGGATCCACCAGTGTCATTAAAATGTGTGTTCTCTTCAGAGACCACACATGGATCCACCAGTGTCATTGCATGTGTGTGCTTTTGACTAACAACAACTGGAGTCATTGCATGTGTGTTATTTTCACATACAAAATATGGATCCACCAGTGTCATTGCATGTGTGTTCTCTTCAAAGATCACACGTGGATCCACTAGTGTCATTGCATGTGTGTTCTTTTTACTAACAACAACCAGAGTCATTGCATGTGTGTTCTTTTCACATACCACATATGGATCCACTAGTGTCATTGCATGTGTGTTCTTTTCACAATCCACCTATAGATCCACCAGTGCCATTGCATGTGTTCTCTTTTCACTAACAACAACCAGATTCATTGCATGTGTATTCTCTTCAGAGACCACACATGGATCCACCAGTGTCATTGCATGTGTGTTCTTTTTACTAACAATAACTGGAGTCATTTCATGTGTGTTATTTTCACATACCACATATGGATCCACCAATGTCATTGAAATGTGTGTTCTCTTTAGAGACCACACATGGATCCACCAGTGTCATTGCATGTGTGTTCTTTTTAGTAACAACAACTGGAGTCATTGCATGTGTGTTCTTTTCACATACCACATATGGATCCACCAGTGTCATTGCATGTGTGATATTTTCACATACCACATATGGATCCACCAGTGTCATTGCATGTGTGTTCTTTTCACATACCACATATGGACCACCAGTGTCATTGAGATGTGTCCTCTTCTTACTAACAACAACTAGAGTTATTGGATGTGTGTTCTCTTCAGAGACCAGACATGGATCTACCAGTGTCATTGCATGTGTGTTCTTTTTACTAACAACAACTGGAGTCATTTCATGTGTGTTCTTTTCACATACCACATATGGATCCACCAGTGTCATTGAAATGTGTGTTCTCTTCAGAGACCACACATGGATCCACCAGTGTCATTGCATGTGTGTTCTTTTTACTAACAACAACTGGAGTCATTGCATGTGTGTTCTTTTCACATACCACATATGGATCCACCAGTGTCATTGCATGTGTGCTCTATTCACAATCCACCTATGGATCCACCAGTGTCATTGCATGTGTGTTCTTTTTACTAACAACAATTGGAGTCATTGCATGTGTGTTCTTTTCACATACCACATATGGATCCACCAGTGTCATTGAAATGTGTGTTCTCTTCACAATCCACCTATGGATCCACCAATGTCATTGCATTTGTGCTCTTTTTACTAACAACAACCAGAGTCATTGCATGTGTGCTCTTTTTACTAACAACAACCAGAGTCATTGCATGTGTGTTCTCTTTAGAGACCACGCATGGATCCACCGGTGTCATTGCATGTGTGTTATTTTTACTAACAACAACTGGAGTCATTTCATGTGTGTTCTATTCACATACCACATATGGATCCACCAGTGTCATTGCATGTGTGCTCTTTTCACAATCCACCTATGGATCCACTAGTGTCATTACATGTGTGTTCTTTTTACTAACAACAACTGGAGTCATTGCATGTGTGTTCTTTTCACATACCACATATGTATCCACCAGTGTCATTGCATGTGTGTTCTTTTCACAATCCACCTATGGATCCACTAGTGTCATTGCATGTGTGCTCTTTTCACTAACAACAACCAGAGTAATTGCATGTGTGTTCTTTTCACAATCCACCTATGGATCCAGTAGTGTCATTGCATGTTTGTTCTTTTCACATACCACATATGGATCCACCAGTGTCATTGAAATGTGTGCTCTTCTTACTAACAACAGCTAGAGTCATTGGATGTGTGTTCTCTTCAGAGACCACACATGGATCCACCAGTGTCATTGCATGTGTGTTCTATTTACTAACAACAACTGGATTCATTTCATGTGTGTTCTTTTCACATACCACATATAGATCCACCAGTGTCATTGAAATGTGTGTTCTCTTTAGAGACCACACATGGATCCACCAGTGTCATTGCATGTGTGTTATTTTTACTAACAACAACTAGAGTCATTTCATGCGTGTTCTTTTCAATACCACATATGGATCCACCAGTGTCATTGTAATGCGTGTTCTCTTTAGAGACCACAAATCGATCCACTAGTATCATTCCATGTGTGCTCTTTTTACTAACAACAACTAGAGTCATTGCATGTGTATTCTTTTCACTTACCACATATGTATCCACCAGTGTCATTGCATGTGTGTTCTTTTCACAATCCACCTATGGATCCACTAGTGTCATTGTATGTGTGCTATTTTTACTGACAACAACCAGAGTGATTGCATGTGTGTTCTCTTCAGAGACCACACATGGATCCACTAGTGTCATTGCATGTGTGTTCTTTTTACTAACAACAACTAGAGTCATTTCACGTGTGTTCTTTTCACATACCACATATAGATCCACCAGTGTCATTGAAATGTGTGTTCTCGTCAGAGACCACATGTAACGTCCCCAACCTTTAATAAGATTGAGTCCCCTGTGTTTACAATGCTAGTCCCTGGATCATTAGCTAGCATCCACAGTTCAGATGTAATATCAAGAAACAAAGGTCATAATACAACTTTATAACCAGGAATAAAATAATTTTATTACATCAAACATAGCTCATTTGCTATTTACATTACATTGCAGCGGAATAACTATAGTCATGGGTCCTTCATCTTCAAAGTGCCACAGGCAGATGTTGGTTGTAGACTTTGTAATCCTAATCAATCAATCTTCACTAAAATCAATCAAACCTGCAACATTACAAGTTACAGCCACAAGGGTCAATACATTTGAATTGTATTGGCAAGTGATACTTTGGTAGTATAGTGGAGTCTAACATCTATATGCATTTGGCTATGTGGAGTTGAGGCTTGCATTGCTCAAAATAGATTTTTCCCTATCATTTTGAAAACACTAAGTTTTTGTTTGGCAAAAACTTTCCCAAGGCATCTACCAATCAAAGACTGAAGATCCACTCAGGGCATCTAACAATCAAAGACTGAAGTGCTTGGCAAAATCATTTTTCCCAATCTAAGATTTCAAGATCCTTGTACCAAGCCATCTCTCCATCAAAGATTGAGGAATTCACACAACCGTTGTTCACCCACAAGTTTTAATTTAGAAATTGGAATGATGAGATTCTTGATTGCTTCCATGTCTTGATGCTCAAATTGTCCTTTACCAGGGACATGGCTAAGTACTTAGATTTTACACTCTGCAGAGGTGGTGCACTTTTCCCACAAGACTTGGTTTCCCAAGACAAGATCTTTCAGAAGCTTTTCCTTAGACCATCATGGACGCGTTCCATCCTATCAAACACTACCACCAACTGTCCATATGGCTAAGTTCTTGCAACCTATATGATCATGGCAGAGCCCATATTGCCAAGTGGTTGCACTTGAAGCTTTTCAACATTTGACATCTCAAATCTCTTTGTTTCCTGGGTGGCCATCCACAAGTGATATACACAAGCCAAGTCCATGGCCTTGTGAACCACTCAACATAAACCATTCCTTCCTTTCCACCAAGGTGATTCATTAACTTAGTTGTTTTGTTAAATAAAACACAAGTCCTCAGACTTAGAATATTTTTCATAGTGTGAATATATATTCCACCCAGGTTTTCTATTAGCTAGGCTAAGCTTGGTAGTAATAGGATTCTTAACTTAGGAAAATCCTACTAAGGATTCATCTACTAGGTTTTCCTATAGCAAAGTCTATAACTAGCAAAACAAAAACCATGCAAGTTTTACTTAGCAAAAACACTAATGCATAGTGAAAATAATGGGACAAAATATATGAAGCATCACTTGCCTTTTTGGTAGAGGGTATAAGTTCACTCCTTGTCCTTGCAACAACCACACTCTTCAAGTCACTACAATTCAATCAAGCAAGGTACAACTCAATCTACCAATCAAGCAAAACACAAAATCAACTAACCATCCAAACTAAAGTCAATCAAACAATTTTTTACACACACAAAGTAATGGGATCTAAGTCATGCATAAGCATGCAAAGGTTGGTTTTACTTTAAGAATGGTCTTCACTAGGCTTCTAACTTTGTAAGTTCCAAATTGGTCATTTACAAAAATGGCAAAGTCAAAGTAATGCATGCAAGCATGCCAAGCTTTGTTTTGTTTGAAAAGTGGTTCCTAGTGGGTCATAGACATTGGAGTACACCTAATGGTCATTTTGTAAAGTGGCTAAGTTATTTGCAAAAGGTTTCACTATAAAACCATTTTCCAAAACAAAGTGTCATTCTATGTGGTGTAGAAATATTTTTACTAAGGCGCTAACTTATAGGGTTCACCAAATGAGTTGCTATTTCAAAACTTGGTGTTTGGGTCAGTAGGTTTGGTCTAAACCATTTTCTCAAAGTTTTTCTTTACAAAAACATTTTTGTAAACAAAACAATAGTTTTGTTTGGCTAGAAATGGACTAAACTAATTAATCCATTCTAACCTTTACAAAAATCATTTTCCAAGACAAGGGTTGGTTCCTAGGGTCAGTAAGGTCACAACAAACCAATTTGCAAAGGTTTTAACCCTAAAAACATTTTTAAACAATTTTTCTAATGTTAGCAAGCACACAAAAGAATCTGCAAAATCAAACAAGCTAACAGATACTATTTGCTAAACTAAGGGTAGGGTTGGTTAGGTCTTGCTCTCCTGATTCCAACGACATAAAATTTGTAAAATTTGGACGTGTGGATTCAAAGATACAAGGGTTTGAAAATGGCAAATAAATCTGTTTTCAAATTTCTTTTAAACAGATCTAGTGCCACGCGTCGTGTTCCTATTGGTCCATACCGGTTCGGTTGGATCGCGGCTGTGGGGCGTTGGATCTAGTTAGATCGAGTGGTCCATAGGACATACCTCTTCACGACTAAGTGGATCTATCCTAACCAGTGGATCGAGATCGAACGGCTGTCATCGCATTGACAAGAAGCTGGCGGCGCTGCGGTGGCTACCGGCGGTGGAGCGGTCGGTCGACGACGGTGCTGGTGCTACAGGGGGTGAGGGAGAAGGAGGGGTTGCTCACCGGGCTCAGGGGATCACGGCGATGCTCGGGGAGGTGTTGGTCGGGCGAGGGGCGCTCGGGGTCAGGTGTAATTGCTCGCCGGAGTTCGTGGCGGCGTCGGACGGCTCTGTCCACGGTCGAAGGTGAGGCTGCGATTCGTGCCGAAGCAAAACAAGGATGTGGTCAGGCGCGTATTGATCTGGGAAAGATGGGAGCATTAACAGGAGCTGTGGGGGTGAACGGAGTTTACCTGGGAAGGTCGCCGGAGTTTGCAGTAAACGCGGTGGTCTCGATGGGCCGTGGAGACGTCGCTACAGTCACGAGAAGACCGGCGAGGCAGTTAGACACAGAGATCATGGCGAGCTGTGGCGTGAACGAGAGGGCTCGGTGGTCGGCTCTTACCAGGAAAACTTCGTCGGAGATAGGCGGCTGTTCGTGCTCGCTCGAGTGGGGTAGCTGTGAGCTTGTTCGGGGAGGAGAGGGGCGGCGAGTCTTGGCCGGAATTGTTGCGACAGCTCGTCGGAGCAGAGGGTGCTCGGGGAGGAATTGGGGGCGGTCTAAGGCATGCCAGCGCGGGGTGTCAGGGGGAAATTATAGAGGAGACACGGGCGTTTCCATCTGCGTGATCAAGGCGAGGTAAAGGCGCGGAATTAAGACGAATTGAACATGCGGATTGATTTACAGAACGGCGACATGTCTCGAGGAAGAACGAGTCGGTGAAGACGATGGCTAGAGAAGTGGGACCGATGCGTCGATGGGAAAAAGCGTGAGGAGGAGGTCCACCAGTCAGTGGCTTTGCGGGTAAGTTCCTGAGTGGGGAAAAACGGTTCGGGGGAGGAATAAGAGGAGGTGGGGTCATCTCGTCAGCGAGTGAGTGAGAGGGAGAAGTGGGTCCAGTCTGTCACTCTCTGTGTGGGTTAACTATTTGGTGCCAAAAGTTTTCTGAGGGAAAAGAGAGGTGGGCTAGGTGGTTCTTTGGCCTTAGTGGGTTGCTCTATTTTTTTCTGTCTAAATCTTTTTCTTTTTCTAATTCTTTTTCTGTTTTGAATTCAAACAATTACTCAAACAATTCAAACAACACTCAAACAATTCAAACAATCAACAAACTTTTCATTTGAATTTGGTTCTGTTTATCAACATAATCCAAATCCAAAATGAAATAATATTTTTATTTTAGGATCCATTTATTAATTAAATAAAATGGATCTTTAGTTTATTAATAGTGTTTGATTTATTTAATAAAATTTCCATTTGATATCCAATTATTTTCAAAACCAAACCAGAAGGTTTTATTTGAAAAAATAAAAGAATACTTGGAAACTTATTTAAATAAATAAATAAGTTTTGGTGTTTAATTAAAATGGGAAAGCCTTTACTTAAATAAAATTGGATATTTAAATCGTTATTATTTTATTTAAATAATTCTCTACTCATTTTAATCAAAACCTTTTAATAAAAGATTTCAAAGTAGTAATAAAATACTTGGTGTTCATTTAAAATGGGAAAAGCCTTTACTTAAATAAAATTGGATATTTAAATCCTTATTATTTTATTTAAATAAACCTTTACTCATTTTATCAAAACAAAAATATTTTATTACAAAAGTTTTGCCAAAATTAATTTGGCTCACCTTTTCATTTGAAAACAAAGTCTTTTATTAAAAGATCTAAATTAGTGTTTCCAAAACAATTTATTTTCCTTTTATCCTTATAAATCCCTTTAGGATTAATTGTTCACCATTTGGTATGGGTTCTGGTAAGGGCTTTATTAGCTTTGGAAATTCAATTTCCTTATCTTATTATAGTCATAAGATTTTGTCTATGGTTCCAAACTAAGTGAAACCAATCTCTAAGGTCTTTCTTGATCCTTTGTGATATTTGTTGGTCAAATTTGGTATGGATCAAATCCATAGATTTGGAGATACTTTGGAAAATGATTTCCTTCCATTAGGGTTTAGGGATTTTGATTTACTTTCCTAGTGTTCAAATTTCCAGATACATTCATTGAGGAATGCATTTCCCTTGATTTGGATTTTTGTTGAATTCAAACTTCTACCAGAGTTTGTTCAAGATGGGATTTTAAGTCTCCTTTTAGAAACAAAAGTTTCTTTTCACCCTGATTTTCAACAAAAATTTATTTTGTTTAATTATTTTTCACATTACAAGATTTGGAAAATCTTGGGATGTGACAGGCTACCACCCTTAAAATAAATCTCGTCCCGAGATTTGGGAAAGCTAGGGGTTACAAGTTGGCTCAAAAAGCATCTAGGGTACTACCACCCTTAAAATATTTTCCAACTAATTACATCTTGGCTTGCTTGGATTCTTGGAAATCTTCTTCTTGGAAAACTTCTGCATAGTGGCATTTATTTCCACACTTGACTCATGGGCCAAGGTTGAGTTTCTCCATAGGCTTGTTCAACTTGTTCTTCATCTTTTCTGGACAATTGCTTGCATAGTGTCCTGGGTTCTTGCAATTGAAACAGTGGATGTCTTCAAGTTGCTTGTGTAGTTCCTGTGGACAAGTGGCTACATAGTGGCCTGGTTCCTTGCAGTTGTTGCACACTACTTGGCCGATCTCTTTATTCTTAGGGTTCTCTGGGCATCCACTGGGGTAGTGTCCTATTTCCTTACATTTACGACATTGCACAAGGCTCATGTCCTGTCTTGGTTTCTTGGGTTTCTTTGATCCTTTGAATTGGGTTGTCTTGTTTGGAGGTATGAGTGGTCCTTTTCCTTTGCCATCAACATTTTTGGCATACTTGGATCCTTCTTGTTTCCTTTGTTCAACAATGGCATAGATGGGGCATTGGGTAGGGACATGGTCGTTTCCTTCACATAGGTAACAAGTAGCTTGAGAGGTAGGACATTGTCCAACTGGATGTTCCTTTTCACAATTGGGTCATTGGTCTTCATGCTCCTTGGAAGTATGGTCCTTGTCTCCACAAATAATGCAAGCTGGGTCTCCATCTAGAATAACATTCTTGTCATCCTTGTTGTCATACACTCTTTTGGGATAGTTTTCTTCCATGCTGATCATTTGATTAGTCACCTTAAGCATCAGTTGGGATTGTTCCTCCAAAAACTTTTGCAGTGCTGGATCTTTATCACTATTGCTGGCTATGAACTAAGCTGTTAGTTGGTTCAATTGGTTTTGGGTTGCTATGAGCTCTCTCATGTTGTCCTCTTAATTGTTGCTGTTGTCACCATCCTTGATGTTGGAGTCTCTTGGAGAAGTCATCTGTTTGGGGGTGGAGGAGATTAGAATAGGCAAAAGATTTCTAAGGGAATTAATCCTAATCACACACATCACAATTCACACAAGCAATGTGTAAGCAATCACAAACAAACACTCCACTCAAACAACAAGTTTCAAGCACATTTGTAGGCAACCAAAAATAATTTTTGTTACACCACATAAGTTGGTGGGTTTTGACTTAAACTATATATGGTGGTCCATCTACATGGTTCACTTGTGATCTTTCCATCCTTCTTGGTTGATTCTTCTTGCTTGAGATCATGGTTCCTTTGGGAAAAACTCTTGGTCACAAATACTTCAAAGGGGAAGATGGCTCCTTCTAAGTTGTTTTTCCTTAATCTTCAAATCTTGAGCAAGATTTCTTGTCTTTCTTGTAGTCTTTAGTAGTATCCAAGTTGTAAGTCCTTGGTGATCATACTGAAGATGTTGAAGTCTTTAGAGTTGAAGAAGTTGAAGTCATTAGAGTTGATGAAGTCCTTTGCACATGATGAAGTCTTTGGTCATGGGGTAGGCTTTCCCATTAAGTTTGAATATAGAAGAGATGTAGAGTTGAAACCAAAATGGTTGAGGAAAGAGTTTACAAGATTGTTTTTGTAAATAAGTTTTTGGAATAAGACAACTCCTATTTTTCCAAAGGGGTTTTGTCCAATCCTAGGTTTACAAATCCTACAGGCAACACAATGCTCTGATACCATTCTGTAACGTCCCCAACCTTTAATAAGATTGAGTCCCCTGTGTTTACAATGCTAGTCCCTGGATCATTAGCTAGCATCCACAGTTCAGATGTAATATCAAGAAACAAAGGTCATAATACAACTTTATAACCAGGAATAAAATAATTTTATTACATCAAACATAGCTCATTTGCTATTTACATTACATTGCAGCGGAATAACTATAGTCATGGGTCCTTCATCTTCAAAGTGCCACAGGCAGATGTTGGTTGTAGACTTTGTAATCCTAATCAATCAATCTTCACTAAAATCAATCAAACCTGCAACATTACAAGTTACAGCCACAAGGGTCAATACATTTGAATTGTATTGGCAAGTGATACTTTGGTAGTATAGTGGAGTCTAACATCTATATGCATTTGGCTATGTGGAGTTGAGGCTTGCATTGCTCAAAATAGATTTTTCCCTATCATTTTGAAAACACTAAGTTTTTGTTTGGCAAAAACTTTCCCAAGGCATCTACCAATCAAATACTGAAGATCCACTCAGGGCATCTACCAATCAAAGACTGAAGTGCTTGGCAAAATCATTTTTCCCAATCTAAGATTTCAAGATCCTTGTACCAAGCCATCTCTCCATCAAAGATTGAGGAATTCACACAACCCTTGTTCACCCACAAGTTTTAATTTAGAAATTGGAATGATGAGATTATTGATTGCTTCCATGTCTTGATGCTCAAATTGTCCTTTACCAGGGACATGGCTAAGTACTTAGATTTTACACTCTGCAGAGGTGGTGCACTTTTCCCACAAGACTTGGTTTCCCAAGACAAGATCTTTCAGAAGCTTTTCCTTAGACCATCATGGACGCATTCCATCCTATCAAACACTACCACCAACTGTCCATATGGCTAAGTTCTTGCAACCTATATGATCATGGCAGAGCCCATATTGCCAAGTGGTTGCACTTGAAGCTTCTCAACATTTGACATCTCAAATCTCTTTGTTTCCTGGGTGGCCATCCACAAGTGAGATACACAAGCCAAGTCCATGGCCTTGTGAACCACTCAACATAAACCATTCCTTCCTTTCCACCCAGGTGATTCATTAACTTAGTTGTTTTGTTAAATAAAACACAAGTCCTTAGACTTAGAATATTTTTCATAGTGTGAATATATATTCCACCCAGGTTTTCTATTAGCTAGGCTAAGCTTGGTAGTAATAGGATTCTTAACTTAGGAAAATCCTACTAAGGATTCATCTACTAGGTTTTCCTATAGCAAAGTCTATAACTAGCAAAACAAAAACCATGCAAGTTTTACTTAGCAAAAACACTAATGCATAGTGAAAATAATGGGACAAAAGATATGAAGCATCACTTGCCTTTTTTGTAGAGGGTATAAGTTCACTCCTTGTCCTTGCAACAACCACACTCTTCAAGTCACTACAATTCAATCAAGCAAGGTACAACTCAATCTACCAATCAAGCAAAACACAAAATCAACTAACCATCCAAACTAAAGTCAATCAAACAATTTTTTACACACACAAAGTAATGGGATCTAAGTCATGCATAAGCATGCAAAGGTTGGTTTTACTTTAAGAATGGTCTTCACTAGGCTTCTAACTTTGTAAGTTCCAAATTGGTCATTTACAAAAATGGCAAAGTCAAAGTAATGCATGCAAGCATGCCAAGCTTTGTTTTGTTTGAAAAGTGGTTCCTAGTGGGTCATAGACATTGGAGTACACCTAATGGTCATTTTGTAAAGTGGCTAAGTTATTTGCAAAAGGTTTCACTATAAAACCATTTTCCAAAACAAAGTGTCATTCTATGTGGTGTAGAAATATTTTTACTAAGGCGCTAACTTATAGGGTTCACCAAATGAGTTGCTATTGCAAAACTTGGTGTTTGGGTCAGTAGGTTTGGTCTAAACCATTTTCTCAAAGTTTTTCTTTACACAAACATTTTTGTAAACAAAACAATAGTTTTGTTTGGCTATAAATGGACTAAACTAATTAATCCATTCTAACCTTTACAAAAATCATTTTCCAAGACAAGGGTTGGTTCCTAGGGTCAGTAAGGTCACAACAAACCAATTTGCAAAGGTTTTAACCCTAAAAACATTTTTAAACAATTTTTCTAATGTTAGCAAGCACACAAAAGAATCTGCAAAATCAAACAAGCTAACAGATACTATTTGCTAAACTAAGGGTAGGGTTGGTTAGGTCTTGCTCTCCTGATTCCAACGACATAAAATTTGTAAAATTTGGACGTGTGGATTCAAAGATACAAGGGTTTGAAAATGGCAAATAAATCTGTTTTCAAATTTCTTTTAAACAGATCTAGTGCCACGCGTCGTGTTCCTATTGGTCCATACCGGTTCGGTTGGATCGCGGTTGTGGGGCGTTGGATCTAGTTAGATCGAGTGGTCCAGAGGACATACCTCTTCGCGACTAAGTGGATCTATCCTAACCAGTGGATCGAGATCGAACGGCTGTCATCGCATTGACAAGAAGCTGGCGGCGCTGCGGTGGCTACCGGCGGCGGAGCGGTCGGTCGATGATGGTGCTGGTGCTACAGGGGGTGAGGGAGAAGGAGGGGTTGCTCACCGGGCTCAGGGGATCACGGCGATGCTCGGGGAGGTGTTGGTCGGGCGAGGGGCGCTCGGGGTCAGGTGTAATTGCTCGCCGGAGTTTGTGGCGGCGTCGGACGGATCTGTCCACGGTCGAAGGCGAGGCTGCGATTCGTGCCGAAGCAAAACAAGGATGTGGTCAGGCGCGTATTGATCTGGGAAAGATGGGAGCATGCAGAGCTGCGGGGTGAACGGAGTTTACAGGAAGGTCGCCGAGTTTGCAGAATGCGGTGGTCTCGTCGTGGTCGGAGACGTCGCCACAGTCACGAGAAGCAGACCGAGGCGAGTTAGGCGTAGGAGATCATGGCGGAGCTGTGGCGTGAGCGAGAGGGGGTGGTCGGCTCTTACCAGAAAAACTTCGTCGGAGGCGATGAGCGCACGGCATTGCTCAGAGCTTCGTTGCGAGCGTTGCTCGGGGGCGCCCGCGGTCGAACTAAAAGTGCTGGGAGGTGCGTCTGGGAGTGGGGTAGCTGTGAGCTTGTTCGGGGAGGAGAGGGGCGGCGAGTCTTGGCTGGAATTATTGCGACATCTCGTCGGAGTAGAGGGTGCTCGGGGAGGAATTGGGGGCGGTCTAAGGCGTGCCAGCGCGGGGTGTCAGGGGTAAATTATAGAGGAGACACGGGCGTTTCCATCTGCGTGATCAAGGCGAGGTAAAGGCGCGGAATTAAGACGAATTGAACACGCGGATTGATTTACAGAGAACGGCAACGCTGTCTGAGGAAGAACGAGTCGCGGTGAAGACGATGGCTAGAGAAGTGGGACCGATGCGTCGGTGGGAAAAAGCGTGAGGAGGAGGTCCACCAGTCAGTGGCTTTGCGGGTAAGTTCCTGAGTGGGGAAAAACGGTTCGGGGGAGGAATAAGAGGAGGTGGGGTCATCTCGTCAGCGAGTGAGTGAGAGGGAGAAGTGGGTCTAGTCTGTCACTCTCTGTGTGGGTTAACTATTTGGTGCCAAAAGTTTTCTGAGGGAAAAGAGAGGTGGGCTAGGTGGGCTGCTGCTGGGCCTTAGTGGGTTGCTCTATTTTTTTCTGTCTAAATCTTTTTCTTTTTCTAATTCTTTTTCTGTTTTGAATTCAAACAATTACTCAAACAATTCAAACAACACTCAAACAATTCAAACAATCAACAAACTTTTCATTTGAATTTGGTTCTGTTTATCAACATAATCCAAATCCAAAATGAAATAATATTTTTATTTCAGGATCCATTTATTAATTAAATAAAATGGATCTTTAGTTTATTAATAGTGTTTGATTTATTTAATAAAATTTCCATTTGATATCCAATTATTTTCAAAACCAAACCAGAAGGTTTTATTTGAAAAAATAAAAGAATACTTGGAAACTTATTTAAATAAATAAATAAGTTTTGGTGTTTAATTAAAATGGGAAAGCCTTTACTTAAATAAAATTGGATATTTAAATCCTTATTATTTTATTTAAATAATTATTTACTCATTTTAATCAAAACCTTTTAATAAAAGATTTCAAAGTAGTAATAAAATACTTGGTGTTCATTTAAAATGGGAAAAGCCTTTACTTAAATAAAATTGGATATTTAAATCCTTATTATTTTATTTAAATAAACCTTTACTCATTTTATCAAAACAAAAATATTTTATTACAAAAGTTTGGCCAAAATTAATTTGGCTCACCTTTTCATTTGAAAACAAAGTCTTTTATTAAAAGATCTAAATTAGTGTTTCCAAAACAATTTATTTTCCTTTTATCCTTATAAATCCCTTTAGGATTAATTGTTCACCATTTGGTATGGGTTCTGGTAAGGGCTTTATTAGCTTTGGAAATTCAATTTCCTTATCTTATTATAGTCATAAGATTTTGTCTATGGTTCCAAACTAAGTGAAACCAATCTCTAAGGTCTTTCTTGATCCTTTGTGATATTTGTTGGTCAAATTTGGTATGGATCAAATCCATAGATTTGGAGATACTTTGGAAAATGATTTCCTTCCATTAGGGTTTAGGGATTTTGATTTACTTTCCTAGTGTTCAAATTTCCAGATACATTCATTGAGGAATGCATTTCCCTTGATTTGGATTTTTGTTGAATTCAAACTTCTACCAGAGTTTGTTCAAGATGGGATTTTAAGTCTCCTTTTAGAAACAAAAGTTTCTTTTCACCCTGATTTTCAACAAAAATTTATTTTGTTTAATTATTTTTCACATTACAAGATTTGGAAAATCTTGGGATGTGACAGGCTACCACCCTTAAAATAAATCTCGTCCCGAGATTTGGGAAAGCTAGGGGTTACAAGTTGGCTCAAAAAGCATCTAGGGTACTACCACCCTTAAAATATTTTCCAACTAATTACATCTTGGCTTGCTTGGATTCTTGGAAATCTTCTTCTTGGAAAACTTCTGCATAGTGGCCTTTATTTCCACACTTGACTCATGGGCCAAGGTTGAGTTTCTCCATAGGCTTGTTCAACTTGTTCTTCATCTTTTCTGGACAATTGCTTGCATAGTGTCCTGGGTTCTTGCAATTGAAACAGTGGATGTCTTCAAGTTCCTTGTGTAGTTCCTGTGGACAAGTGGCTACATAGTGGCCTGGTTCCTTGCAGTTGTTGCACACTACTTGGCCGATCTCTTTATTCTTCGGGTTCTCTGGGCATCCACTGGGGTAGTGTCCCATTTCCTTACATTTACGACATTGCACAAGGCTCATGTCCTGTCTTGGTTTCTTGGGTTTCTTTGATCCTTTGAATTGGGTTGTCTTGTTTGGAGGTATGAGTGGTCCTTTTCCTTTGCCATCAACATTTTTGGCATACTTGGATCCTTCTTGTTTCCTTTGTTCAACAATGGCATAGATGGGGCATTGGGTAGGGACATGGTCGTTTCCTTCACATAGGTAACAAGTAGCTTGAGAGGTAGGACATTGTCCAACTGGATGTTCCTTTTCACAATTGGGGCATTGGTCTTCATGCTCCTTGGAAGTATGGTCCTTGTCTCCACAAATAATGCAAGCTGGGTCTCCATCTAGAATAACATTCTTGTCATCCTTGTTGTCATACACTCTTTTGGGATAGTTTTCTTCCATGCTGATCATTTGATTAGTCACCTTAAGCATCAGTTGGGATTGTTCCTCCAAAAACTTTTGCAGTGCTGGATCTTTATCACTATTGCTGGCTATGAACTGAGCTGTTAGTTGGTTCAATTGGTTTTGGGTTGCTATGAGCTCTCTCATGTTGTCCTCTTAATTGTTGCTGTTGTCACCATCCTTTGATGTTGGAGTCTCTTGGAGAAGTCATCTGTTTGGGGTTGGAGGAGATTAGAATAGGCAAAAGATTTCTAAGGGAATTAATCCTAATCACACACATCACAATTCACACAAGCAATGTGTAAGCAATCACAAACAAACACTCCACTCAAACAACAAGTTTCAAGCACATTTGTAGGCAACCAAAAATAATTTTTGTTACACCACATAAGTTGGTGGGTTTTGACTTAAACTATATATGGTGGTCCATCTACATGGTTCACTTGTGATCTTTCCATCCTTCTTGGTTGATTCTTCTTGCTTGAGATCATGGTTCCTTTGGGAAAAACTCTTGGTCACAAATACTTCAAAGGGGAAGATGGCTCCTTCTAAGTTGTTTTTCCTTAATCTTCAAATCTTGAGCAAGATTTCTTGTCTTTCTTGTAGTCTTTAGTAGTATCCAAGTTGTAAGTCCTTGGTGATCATACTGAAGATGTTGAAGTCTTTAGAGTTGAAGAAGTTGAAGTCATTAGAGTTGATGAAGTCCTTTGCACATGATGAAGTCTTTGGTCATGGGGTAGGCTTTTCCATTAAGTTTGAATATAGAAGAGATGTAGAGTTGAAACCAAAATGGTTGAGGAAAGAGTTTACAAGATTGTTTTTGTAAATAAGTTTTTGGAATAAGACAACTCCTATTTTTCCAAAGGGGTTTTGTCCAATCCTAGGTTTACAAATCCTACAGGCAACACAATGCTCTGATACCATTCTGTAACGTCCCCAACCTTTAATAAGATTGAGTCCCCTGTGTTTACAATGCTAGTCCCTGGATCATTAGCTAGCATCCACAATTCAGATGTAATATCAAGAAACAAAGGTCATAATACAACTTTATAACCAGGAATAAAATAATTTTATTACATCAAACATAGCTCATTTGCTATTTACATTACATTGCAGCGGAATAACTATAGTCATGGGTCCTTCATCTTCAAAGTGCCACAGGCAGATGTTGGTTGTAGACTTTGTAATCCTAATCAATCAATCTTCACTAAAATCAATCAAACCTGCAACATTACAAGTTCACACAAGGGTCAATACATTTGAATTGTATTGGCAAGTGATACTTTGGTAGTATAGTGGAGTCTAACATCTATATGCATTTGGCTATGTGGAGTTGAGGCTTGCATTGCTCAAAATAGATTTTTCCCTATCATTTTGAAAACACTAAGTTTTTGTTTGGCAAAAACTTTCCCAAGGCATCTACCAATCAAAGACTGAAGATCCACTCAGGGCATCTACCAATCAAAGACTGAAGTGCTTGGCAAAATCATTTTTCCCAATCTAAGATTTCAAGATCCTTGTACCAAGCCATCTCTCCATCAAAGATTGAGGAATTCACACAACCCTTGTTCACCCACAAGTTTTAATTTAGAAATTGGAATGATGAGATTCTTGATTGCTTCCATGTCTTGATGCTCAAATTGTCCTTTACCAGGGACATGGCTAAGTACTTAGATTTTACACTCTGTAGAGGTGGTGCACTTTTCCCACAAGACTTGTTTTCCCAAGACAAGATCTTTCAGAAGCTTTTCCTTAGACCATCATGGACGCGTTCCATCCTATCAAACACTACCACCAACTGTCCATATGGCTAAGTTCTTGCAACCTATATGATCATGGCAGAGCCCATATTGCCAAGTGGTTGCACTTGAAGCTTCTCAACATTTGACATCTCAAATCTCTTTGTTTCCTGGGTGGCCATCCACAAGTGAGATACACAAGCCAAGTCCATGGACTTGTCAACCACTCAACATAAACCATTCCTTCCTTTCCACCCAGGTGATTCATTAACTTAGTTGTTTTGTTAAATAAAACACAAGTCCTCAGACTTAGAATATTTTTCGTAGTGTGAATATATATTCCACCCAGGTTTTCTATTAGCTAGGCTAAGCTTGGTAGTAATAGGATTCTTAACTTAGGAAAATCCTACTAAGGATTCATCTACTAGGTTTTCCTATAGCAAAGTCTATAACTAGCAAAACAAAAACCATGCAAGTTTTACTTAGCAAAAACACTAATGCATAGTGAAAATAATGGGACAAAAGATATGAAGCATCACTTGCCTTTTTGGTAGAGGGTATAAGTTCACTTCTTGTCCTTGCAACAACCACACTCTTCAAGTCACTACAATTCAATCAAGCAAGGTACAACTCAATCTACCAATCAAGCAAAACACAAAATCAACTAACCATCCAAACTAAAGTCAATCAAACAATTTTTTACACACACAAAGTAATGGGATCTAAGTCATGCATAAGCATGCAAAGGTTGGTTTTACTTTAAGAATGGTCTTCACTAGGCTTCTAACTTTGTAAGTTCCAAATTGGTCATTTACAAAAATGGCAAAGTCAAAGTAATGCATGCAAGCATGCCAAGCTTTGTTTTGTTTGAAAAGTGGTTCCTAGTGGGTCATATACATTGGAGTACACCTAATGGTCATTTTGTAAAGTGGCTAAGTTATTTGCAAAAGGTTTCACTATAAAACCATTTTCCAAAACAAAGTGTCATTCTATGTGGTGTAGAAATATTTTTACTAAGGCGCTAACTTATAGGGTTCACCAAATGAGTTGCTATTGCAAAACTTTGTGCTTGGGTCAGTAGGTTTGGTCTAAACCATTTTCTCAAAGTTTTTCTTTACAAAAACATTTTTTGTAAACAAAACAATAGTTTTGTTTAGCTAGAAATGGACTAAACTAATTAATCCATTCTAACCTTTACAAAAATCATTTTCCAAGACAAGGGTTGGTTCCTAGGGTCAGTAAGGTCACAAAAAACCAATTTGCAAAGGTTTTAACCCTAAAAAAATTTTTAAACAATTTTTAAACAAAAGAATCTACAAAATCAAACAAGCTAACAGATACTATTTGCTAAACTAAGGGTAGGGTTGGTTAGGTCTTGCTCTCCTGATTCCAACGACATAAAATTTGTAAAATTTGGACGTGTGGATTCAAAGATACAAGGGTTTGAAAATGGCAAATAAATCTGTTTTCAAATTTCTTTTAAACAGATCTAGTGCCACGCGTCGTGTTCCTATTGGTCCATACCGGTTCGGTTGGATCGCGGCTGTGGGGCATTGGATCTAGTTAGATCGAGTGGTCCAGAGGACATACCTCTTCGCGACTAAGTGGATCTATCCTAACCAGTGGATCGAGATCGAACGGCTGTCATCGCATTGACAAGAAGCTGGCGGCGCTGCGGTGGCTACCGGCGGTGGGCGATCGACGATGGTGCTGGTGCTACAGGGGTGAGGAGAAGGAGGGTTGCTCACGGGCTCAGGGGATCACGGCGATGCTCGGGGAGGTGTTGGTTGGGCGAGGGGCGCTCGGGGTCAGGTGTAATTGCTCGCCGGAGTTCGTGGCGGCATCGAACGGCTCTGTCCACGGTCGAAGGCGAGGCTGCGATTCGTGCCGAAGCAAAACAAGGATGTGGTCAGGCGCGTATTGATCTAGGAAAGATGGGAGCATTAACAGGAGCTGCGGGGGTGAACGGAGTTTACCCAGGAAGGTCGCCGGAGTTTGCAGTAAACGCGGTGGTCTCAGTCATGGTCGGAGACGTCGCTACAGGTCACGAGAAGACAGACCGAGGCGAGTTAGATCACGAGGAGATCATGGCGGCTGTGGCGTGAACGAGGGCTGGGTGGTCGGCTCTTACCAGGAAAAACGTGGAGACGAGCAGACGGCGCTGACCGGAGCTCATTGCAGACGTTGCTCGGGGGCGCCCGTGGTCGAACTAAAAGTGCTGGGAGGTGCGTCTGGGAGTGGGGTAGCTGTGAGCTTGTTCGGGGAGGAGAGGGGCGGCGAGTCTTGGCCAGAATTGCTGCGACAGATCGTCGGAGTAGAGGGTGCTCGGGGAGGAATTGGGGCGGTCTAGGCGTGCAGTAGCAAGTGTCGAAATTATAGAGGAGACACGGGTGTTTCCATCTGCGTGATCAAGGCGAGGTAAAGGCACGGAATTAAGACGAATTGAACGCGCGGATTGATTTACAGAGAACGGCGACGCTGTCTGAGGAAGAACGAGTCGCGGTGAAGACGATGGCTAGAGAAGTGGGACCGATGCGTCGGTGGGAAAAAGCGTGAGGAGGAGGTCCACCAGTCAGTGGCTTTACGGGTAAGTTCCTGAGTGGGGAAAAACGGTTCGGGGGAGGAATAAGAGGAGGTGGGGTCATCTCGTCAGCGAGTGAGTGAGAGAGAGAAGTGGGTCCAGTCTGTCACTCTCTGTGTGGGTTAACTATTTGGTGCCAAAAGTTTTCTGAGGGAAAAGAGAGGTGGGCTAGGTGGGCTGCTGCTGGGCCTTAGTGGGTTGCTCTATTTTTTTCTGTCTAAATATTTTTCTTTTTCTAATTCTTTTTCTGTTTTGAATTCAGACAATTACTCAAACAATTCAAACAACACTCAAACAATTCAAACAATCAACAAACTTTTCATTTGAATTTGGTTCTGTTTATCAACATAATCCAAATCCAAAATGAAATAATATTTTTATTTTAGGATCCATTTATTAATTAAATAAAATGGATCTTTAGTTTATTAATAGTGTTTGATTTATTTAATAAAATTTCCATTTGATATCCAATTATTTTCAAAACCAAACCAGAAGGTTTTATTTGAAAAAATAAAAGAATACTTGGAAACTTATTTAAATAAATAAATAAGTTTTGGTGTTTAATTAAAATGGGAAAGCCTTTACTTAAATAAAATTGGATATTTAAATCCTTATTATTTTATTTAAATAATTCTTTACTCATTTTAATCAAAACCTTTTAATAAAAGATTTCAAAGTAGTAATAAAATACTTGGTGTTCATTTAAAATGGGAAAAGCCTTTACTTAAATAAAATTGGATATTTAAATCCTTATTATTTTATTTAAATAAACCTTTACTCATTTTATCGAAACAAAAATATTTTATTACAAAAGTTTGGCCAAAATTAATTTGGCTCACCTTTTCATTTGAAAACAAAGTCTTTTATTAAAAGATCTAAATTAGTGTTTCCAAAACAATTTATTTTCCTTTTATCCTTATAAATCCCTTTAGGATTAATTGTTCACCATTTGGTATGGGTTCTGGTAAGGGCTTTATTAGCTTTGGAAATTCAATTTCCTTATCTTATTATAGTCATAAGATTTTGTCTATGGTTCCAAACTAAGTGAAACCAATCTCTAAGGTCTTTCTTGATCCTTTGTGATATTTGTTGGTCAAATTTGGTATGGATCAAATCCATAGATTTGGAGATACTTTGGAAAATGATTTCCTTCCATTAGGGTTTAGGGATTTTGATTTACTTTCCTAGTGTTCAAATTTCCAGATACATTCATTGAGGAATGCATTTCCCTTGATTTGGATTTTTGTTGAATTCAAACTTCTACCAGAGTTTGTTCAAGATGGGATTTCAAGTCTCCTTTTAGAAACAAAAGTTTCTTTTCACCCTGATTTTCAACAAAAATTTATTTTGTTTAATTATTTTTCACATTACAAGATTTGGTAAATCTTGGGATGTGACACCACACATGGATCCACCAATGTCATTGCATGTGCGTTCCCTTTACTAACAACAACTGGAGTCATTGCATGTGTGTTCTTTTCACATACCACATATGGATCCACCAGTGTCATTGCATGTGTGCTCTTTTCACAATCCTCCTATGGATCCACTAGTGTCATTGCATGTGTGTTCTTTTTACTAACAACAACCAGAGTCATTGCATGTGTGTTCTTTTTACTAACAACAACCAGAGTCATTGCATGTGTGTTCTTTTCACATACCACATATGGATCCACCAGTGTCATTGCATGTGTGTTCTCTTTAAAGACCACACATGGATCCACCATTGTCATTGCATGTGTGTTCTTTTTACTAACAACAACTGGAGTCATTGTGTGTTCTTTTCACATACCACATATGGATCCACCAGTGTCATTGCATGTGTGCTCTTTTCACAATCCACCTATGGATCCACCAGTGTCATTGCCTGTGTGTTCTTTTTACTAACAACAACCAGAGTCATTGCATGTGTGTTCTTTTCACATACCATATATGGATCCACCAGTGTCATTGCATGTGTGTTCTTTTCACAATCCACCTCTGGATCCACTAGTGTCATTGCATGTGTGCTCTTTTTACTAACAACAACTAGAGTCATTGCATGTGTGTTCTTTTCACAATCTACCTATGGATTAACTAGTGTCATTGCGTGTGTACTCTTTTTACTAACATTAGCGAGTCATTTCATATGCATTCTTTTGGAGACCACACATGGATCCACCAGTGTCATTTCATCTATCTTATTTTTCCTAACAACAACCAGAGTCATTGCATGTGTGTTCTTTTCACAATCCACCTATGGATCCACTAGTGTCATTGCATGTGTGTTCTCTTCAGAGACCACACATGGATCCAGTAGTGTCATTGCATGTGTGTTCTTTTTACTAACAACAACTAGAGTCATTTCACGTATGTTCTTTTCACATACCACATATAGATCCAGGAGTGTCATTGAAATGTGTGTTCTTTTCAGAGACCACACATGGATCCACCAATGTCATTGCATGTGTGTTCTTTTTACTAACAACATCTAGACTCATTGCATGTGTGTTTTTTCACATACCACATATGGATCCACCAGTGTCATTGCATGTGTGCTCTTTTCGCAATCCACTGATGGATCCACCCGTGTCATTGCATGTGTGTTCTTTTTACTAACAACAACCAGAGTCATTGCATGTGTGTTCTTTTTGCTAACAACAACTGGAGTAATTTCATGTGTGTTCTTTTCACATACCACATATGGATCCACCAGTGTCATTGAAATGTGTGTTCTCTTCAGTGACCACACATGGATCCACCAGTGTCATTGTATGTGTGTACTTTTTACTAACAACAACTGGAGTCATTGCATGTGTGTTCTTTTCACATACCACATATGGATCCACCAGTTTCATTGCATGTTGCTCTTTTCACAATCCACCTATGGATCCACCAGGGTCATTGCATGTGTGTTCTTTTCACATACCACATATGGATCCACCAGTGTCATTGAATTGTGTGCTCTTCTTACTAACAACAGCTAGAGTCATTGGATATTTGTTCTCTTCAAAGACCACACATGGATCCACCAGTGTCATTGCATATGTGTTCTTTTTTACTAACAACAACTGGAGTCATTTCATGTGTGTTCTTTTCATGTACCACATATGGATCCACCAGTGTCATTGCATGTGTGCTATTTTCACAATCCACCTACGGATCCACCAGTGTCATTGCATGTGTGTTCTTTTTACTATCAACAACTGGAGTCATTGCATGTGTGTTCTTTGCACATACCACATATGGATCCACCAGTGTCAGTGAAATGTGTGTTCTCTTCACAATCCACCTATGGATCCACTAATATCATTGCATTTGTGCTCTTTTTACTAACAACAACCAGAGTCATTGCATGAGTGCTCTTTTTACTAACAACAACTAGAGTCATTGCATGTGTGTTCTCTTCAGAGACCACACATGGATCCACCAGTGTCATTGCATGTGCGTTCCCTTTACTAACAACAACTGGAGTCATTTCATGTTTTTTCTTTTCACATACCACATATGGATCCACCAGTGTCATTGAAATGTGTGTTCTCTTCAGAGACCACACATGGATCCTGATGTCATTGCATGTGTGTTCTTTTTACTAACAACAACTGGAGTCATTTCATGTGTGTTCTTTTCAGATACCACATATGATTCCACCAGTGTCATTGAAATGTGTGTTAACTTCAGAGACCACACATGGATCCACTAGTGTCATTGCACGTGTGTTCTTTTTACTAACAACAACTAGAATCATTTCATGACTATTCTTTTCACATACCACATATGGATCCTCCAGTGTCATTGAAATGTGTGTTCTCTTCAGAGACCACACATGGATCCACTAGTGTCATTGCATGTGTTCTCTTTTTACTAACAACAACTGGAGTCATTGCATGTATGTTCTTTTCACATACCACATATGGATCCACCAGTGTCATTAAAATGTGTGTTCTCTTCAGAGACCACACATGGATCCTGATGTCATTGCATGTGTGTTCTTTTGACTAACAACAACTGGAGTCATTGCATGTGTGTTATTTTCACATACCACATATGGATCCACCAGTGTCATTACATGTGTGCTCTTTTCACAATCCACATATGGATCCACTAGTGTCATTGCATGTGTGTTCTTTTTACTAACAACAACCAGAGTCATTGCATGTGTGTTCTTTTCACATACCACATATGGATCCACTAGTGTCATTGCATGTGTTCTTTTCACAATCCACCTATAGATCCACCAGTGCCATTGCATGTGTTCTCTTTTCACTAACAACAACCAGATTCATTGCATGTGTATTCTCTTCAGAGACCACACATGGATCCACCAGTGTCATTGCATGTGTGTTCTTTATACTAACAATAACTGGAGTCATTTCATGTGTGTTCTTTTCACATACCACATATGGATCCACCAATGTCATTGAAATGTGTGTTCTCTTTAGACCACACATGGATCCTGACCAGTGTCATTGGATGTGTGTTCTTTTTAGTAACAACAATGAGTCATTGCATGTGTGTTCTTTTCACATACCACATATGGATCCACCAGTGTCATTGCATGTGTGCTATTTTCACATACCACATATGGATCCACCAGTGTCATTGCATGTGTGTTCTTTTCACATACCACATATGGACCACCAGTGTCATTGAGATGTGTCCTCTTCTTACTAACAACAGCTAGAGTCATTGGATGTGTGTTCTCTTCAGAGACCAGACATGGATCTACCAGTGTCATTGCATGTGTGTTCTTTTTACTAACAACAACTGGAGTCATTTCATGTGTGTTCTTTTCACATACCACATATGGATCCACAGGTGTCATTGAAATGTGTTCTCTTCACAGACCACACATGGATCCTGATGTCATTGCATGTGTGTTATTTTTACTAACAACTAGAGTCATTGCATGTGTGTTCTTTTCACATACCACATATGGATCCACCAGTGTCATTGCATGTGTGCTCTATTCACAATCCACCTATGGATCCACCAGTGTCATTGCATGTGTGTTCTATTTACGAACAACAACTGGAGTCATTTCATGTGTGTTCTTTTCAGATACCACATATAGATCCACCAGTGTCATTGAAATGTGTGTTCTCTTCAGAGACCACACATGGATCCACCAGTGTCATTGCATGTGTGTTATTTTACTAACAACTGGAGTCATTTCATGTGTGTTCTTTTCAATACCACGTATGGATCCACCAGTGTCATTGTAATGCGTGTTCTCTTTAGAGACCACAAATCGATCCACTAGTATCATTCCATGTGTGCTCTTTTTACTAACAACAACTAGAGTCATTGCATGTGTATTCTTTTCACTTACCACATATGTATCCACCAGTGTTATTGCATGTGTGTTCTTTTCACAATCCACCTATGGATCCACTAGTGTCATTGTATGTGTGCTCTTTTTACAGACAACAACCAGAGTGATTGCATGTGTGTTCTCTTCAGAGACCACACATGGATCCACTAGTGTCATTGCATGTGTGTTCTTTTTACTAACAACAACTAGAGTCATTTCACGTGTGTTCTTTTCACATACCACATATAGATCCACCAGTGTCATTGAAATGTGTGTTCTCGTCAGAGACCACACATGGATCCACCAATGTCATTGCATGTGCGTTCCTTTTACTAACAACAACTGGAGTCATTGCATGTGTGTTCTTTTCACATACCACATATGGATCCACCAGTGTCATTGCATGTGTGCTCTTTTCACAATCCACCTATGGATCCACCAGTGTCGTTGCATGTGTGTTCTTTTTACTAACAACAACCAGAGTCATTGCATGTGTGTTCTTTTCACATACCACATATGGATCCACCAGTGTCATTGCATGTGTGTTCTCTTTAGAGACCACACATGGATCCACCATTGATATTGCATGTGTGTTATTTTTACTAACAAAAACTGGAGTCATTGCATGTGTGTTCTTTTCACATACCACATATGGATCCACCAGTGTCATTGCATGTGTGCTCTTTTCACAATCCACCTATGGATCCACCAGTGTCATTGCCTGTGTGTTCTTTTTACTAGCAACAACCAGAGTCATTGCATGTGTGTTCTTTTCACATACCATATATGGATCCACCAGTGTCATTGCATGTGTGTTCTTTTTACTAACAACAACCAGAGTCATTGCATGTGTGTTCTTTTTACTAACAACAAATGGAGTAATTTCATGTGTGTTCTTTTCACATACCACATATGGATCCACCAGTGTCATTGAAATGTGTGTTCTCTTTAGTGACCACACATGGATCCACCAGTGTCATTGTATGTGTGTTCTTTTTACTAACAACAACTGGAGTCATTGCATGTGTGTTATTTTCACATACCACATATGGATCCACCAGTTTCATTGCATGAGTGCTCTTTTCACAATCCACCTATGGATCCACCAGGGTCATTGCATGTGTGTTCTTTTCACATACCACATATGGATCCACTAGTGTCATTGAATTGTGTGCTCTTCTAACTAACAATAGCTAGAGTCATTGGATATCTGTTCTCTTCAAAGACCACACATGGATCCACCAGTGTCATTGCATATCTGTTTTTTTACTAACAACAACTGGAGTCATTGCATGTGTGTTCTTTTCACATACCACATATGGATCCACCAGTGTCATTGCATGTGTGCTATTTTCACAATCCACCTACGGATCCACCAGTGTCATTGCATGTGTGTTCTTTTTACTATCAACAACTGGAGTCATTGCATGTGTGTTCTTTGCACATACCACATATGGATCCACCAGTGTCATTGAAATGTGTGTTCTCTTCACAATCCACCTATGGATCCACTAATATCATTGCATTTGTGCTCTTTTTACTAACAACAACTAGAGTCATTGCATGAGTGCTCTTTTTACTAACAACAACTAGAGTCATTGCATGTGTGTTCTCTTCAGAGACCACACATGGATCCACCAGTGTCATTGAATGTGTGTTCTTTTTACTAACAACAACTAGAGTCATTTCATGTTTTTTCTTTTCACATACCACATATGGATCAACCAGTGTCATTGAAATGTGTGTTCTCTTTAGAGACCACACATGAATCCACCAGTGTCATTGCATGTGTGTTCTTTTTACTAACAACAACTAGAGTCATTTCATGTGTGTTCTTTTCAGATACCACATATGATTCCACCAATGTCATTGAAATGTGTGTTCTCTTCAGAGACCACACATGGATCCACTAGTGTCATTGCACGTGTGTTCTTTTTACTAACAACAACTAGAATCATTTCATGACTATTCTTTTCACATACCACATATGGATCCTCCAGTGTCATTGAAATGTGTGTTCTCTTCAGAGACCACACATGGATCCACTAGTATCATTGCATGTGTGCTCTTTTTACTAACAACAACTGGAGTCATTGCATGTATGTTCTTTTCACATACCACATATGGATCCACCAGTGTCATTAAAATGTGTGTTCTCTTCACAGACCACACATGGGTCCACCAGTGTCATTGCATGTGTGTTCTTTTGACTAACAACAACTGGAGTCATTGCATGTGTGTTATTTTCACATACCACATATGGATCCACCAGTGTCATTGCATGTGTGCTCTTTTCACAATCCACATATGGATCCACCAATGCCATTGCATGTGTGTTCTTTTTACTAACAACAACTAGAGTCATTGCATGTGTGTTCTTTTCACATACCACATATGGATCCACTAGTGTCATTGCATGTGTGTTCTTTTCACAATCCACCTATAGATCCACCAGTGTCATTGAAATGTGTGTTCTCTTTAGAGACCACACATGGATCCACCAGTGTCATTGCATGTGTGTTATTTTTACTAACAACAACTGGAGTCATTTCATGCGTGTTCTTTTCAATACCACATATGGATCCACCAGTGTCATTGTAATGTGTGTTCTCTTTAGAGACCACAAATCGATCCACTAGTATCATTCCATGTGTGCTCTTTTTACAAACAACAACTAGAGTCATTGCATGTGTATTCTTTTCACTTACCACATATGTATCCACCAGTGTCATTGCATGTGTGTTCTTTTCACAATCCACCTATGGATCCACTAGTGTCATTGTATGTGTGCTCTTTTTACTGACAACAACCAGAGTGATTGCATGTGT
This sequence comes from Avena insularis, assembly GCA_023614405.1. Lineage (NCBI taxonomy): Eukaryota > Viridiplantae > Streptophyta > Magnoliopsida > Poales > Poaceae > Avena > Avena insularis. The sequence goes on from CM042690.1 coordinate 550,142,293, forward strand.
GTTCTCTTCAGAGACCACACATGGATCCACTGTCATTGCATGTGTGTTCTTTTACTAACAACAACTAGAGTTATTTCACGTGTGTTCTTTTCACATACCACATATAGATCCACCAGTGTCATTGAAATGTGTGTTCTCGTCAGAGACCACACATGGATCCACCAATGTCATTGCATGTGCGTTCCCTTTACTAACAACAACTGGAGTCATTGCATGTGTGTTCTTTTCACATACCACATATGGATCCACTAGTGTCATTGCATGTGTGCTCTTTTCACAATCCACCTATGGATCCACCTGTGTCATTGCATGTGTGCTCTTTTCACAATCCACCTATGGATCCACCAGTGTCATTGCATGTGTGTTCTTTTCACATACCATATATGGATCCACCAGTGTCATTGCATGTGTGTTCTTTTCACAATCCACCTATGGATCCACTAGTGTCATTGCATGTGTGCTCTTTTTACTAACAACAACTGGAGTCATTGCATGTGTGTTCTTTTCACAATCCACCTATGGATTCACCAGTGTCATTGCGTGTGTACTCTTTTTACTAACATTAGCGAGTCATTTCATGTACATTCTTTTGAGAGACCACACGGATCCACAGTGTCATTGCATTTGTCTTATTTTTACTAACAACAACCAGAGTCATTGCATGTGTGTTCTTTTCACAATCCACCTATGGATCCACCAGTGTCATTGCATGTGTGTTCTTTTGGCTAACAACAACTGGAGTCATTGCATGTGTGTTATTTTCACATACCACATATGGATCCACCAGTGTCATTGCATGTGTGCTCTTTTCACAATCCACATATGGATCCACCAGTGTCATTGCATGTGTGTTCTTTTTACTAACAACAACCAGAGTCATTGCATGTGTGTTCTTTTCACATACCACATATGGATCCACTAGTGTCATTGCATGTGTGTTCTTTTCACAATCCACCAGTGCCATTGCATGTGTTCTCTTTTCACTAACAACAACCAGATTCATTGCATGTGTATTCTCTTCAGAGACCACACATGGATCCACCAGTGTCATTGCATGTGTGTTCTTTTTACTAACAATAACTGGAGTCATTTCATGTGTGTTCTTTTCACATACCACATATGGATCCACCAATGTCATTGAAATGTGTGTTCTCTTTAGAGACCACACATGGATCCACCAGTGTCATTGCATGTGTGTTCTTTTTAGTAACAACAACTGGAGTCATTGCATGTGTGTTCTTTTCACATACCACATATGGATCCACCAGTGTCATTGCATGTGTGCTATTTTCACATACCACATATGGATCCACCAGTGTCATTGCATGTGTGTTCTTTTCACATACCACATATGGACCACCAGTGTCATTGAGATGTGTCCTCTTCTTACTAACAACAGCTAGAGTCATTGGATGTGTGTTCTCTTCAGAGACCAGACGTGGATCTACCAGTGTCATTGCATGTGTGTTCTTTTTACTAACAACAACTGGAGTCATTTCATGTGTGTTCTTTTCACATACCACATATGGATCCACCAGTGTCATTGAAATGTGTGTTCTCTTCAGAGACCACACATGGATCCACCAGTGTCATTGCATGTGTGTTCTTTTTACTAACAACAACTGGAGTCATTGCATGTGTGTTCTTTTCACATACCACATATGGATCCACCAGTGTCATTGCATGTGTGCTCTATTCACAATCCACCTATGGATCCACCAGTGTCATTGCATGTGTGTTCTATTTACTAACAACAACTGGAGTCATTTCATGTGTGTTCTTTTCACATACCACATATAGATCCACCAGTGTCATTGAAATGTGTGTTCTCTTTAGAGACCTCACATGGATCCACCAGTGTCATTGCATGTGTGTTATTTTTACTAACAACAACTGGAGTCATTTCATGTGTGTTCTTTTCAATACCACATATGGATCCACCAGTGTCATTGTAATGCGTGTTCTCTTTAGAGACCACAAATCGATCCACTAGTATCATTCCATGTGTGCTCTTTTTACTAACAACAACTAGAGTCATTGCATGTGTATTCTTTTCACTTACCACATATGTATCCACCAGTGTTATTGCATGTGTGTTCTTTTCACAATCCACCTATGGATCCACTAGTGTCATTGTATGTGTGCTCTTTTTACAGACAACAACCAGAGTGATTGCATGTGTGTTCTCTTCAGAGACCACACATGGATCCACTAGTGTCATTGCATGTGTGTTCTTTTTACTAACAAAAACTAGAGTCATTCACGTGTGTTCTTTTCACATACCACATATAGATCCACCAGTGTCATTGAAATGTGTGTTCTCGTCAGAGACCACACATGGATCCACCAATGTCATTGCATGTGCGTTCCCTTTACTAACAACAACTGGAGTCATTGCATGTGTGTTCTTTTCACATACCACATATGGATCCACCAGTGTCATTGCATGTGTGCTCTTTTCACAATCCACCTATGGATCCACCAATGTCATTGCATGTGTGTTCTTTTTACTAACAACAACCAGAGTCATTGCATGTGTGTTCTTTTCACATACCACATATGGATCCACCAGTGTCATTGCATGTGTGTTCTCTTTAGAGACCACACATGGATCCACCATTGTCATTGCATGTGTGTTATTTTTACTAACAACAACTGGAGTCATTGCATGTGTGTTCTTTTCACATACCACATATGGATCCACCAGTGTCATTGCATGTGTGCTCTTTTCACAATCCACCTATGGATCCACCAGTGTCATTGCCTGTGTGTTCTTTTTACTAACAACAACCAGAGTCATTGCATGTGTGTTCTTTTCACATACCATATATGGATCCACCAGTGTCATTGCATGTGTGTTCTTTTCACAATCCACCTCTGGATCCACTAGTGTCATTGCATGTGTGCTCTTTTTACTAACAACAACTAGAGTCATTGCATGTGTGTTCTTTTCACAATCCACCTATGGATTAACCAGTGTCATTGCGTGTGTACTCTTTTTACTAACATTAGCCAGAGTCATTTCATGTCTGTTCTTTTCAGAGACCACACATGGATCCACCAGTGTCATTGCATCTGTCTTATTTTTACTAACAACAACCAGAGTCATTGCATGTGTGTTCTTTTCACAATCCACCTATGGATCCACTAGTGTCATTGCATGTGTGTTCTTTTTACTAACAACAACTAGAGTCATTTCACGTGTGTTCTTTTCACATACCACATATAGATCCAGGAGTGTCATTGAAATGTGTGTTCTCGTCAGAGACCACACATGGATCCACCAATGTCATTGCATGTGTGTTCTTTTTACTAACAACAACTAGAGTCATTGCATGTGTGTTTTTTCACATACCACTCATGGATCCACCAGTGTCATTGCATGTGTGCTCTTTTCACAATCCACTGATGGATCCACCAGTGTCATTGCATGTGTGTTCTTTTTACTAACAACAACCAGAGTCATTGCATGTGTGTTCTTTTTACTAACAACAATTGGAGTAATTTCATGTGTGTTCTTTTCACATACCACATATGGATCCACCAGTGTCATTGAAATGTGTGTTCTCTTCAGTTACCACACATGGATCCACCAGTGTCATTGTATGTGTGTTCTTTTTACTAACAACAACTGGAGTCATTGCATGTGTGTTCATTTCACATACCACATATGGATCCACCAGTTTCATTGCATGAGTGCTCTTTTCACAATCCACCTATGGATCCACCAGGGTCATTGCATGTGTGTTATTTTCACATACCACATATGGATCCACCAGTGTCATTGAATTGTGTGCTCTTCTTACTAACAATAGCTAGAGTCATTGGATATCTGTTCGCTTCAAAGACCACACATGGATCCACCAGTGTCATTGCATATGTGTTATTTTTTACTAACAACAACTGGAGTCATTTCATGTGTGTTCTTTTCATGTACCACATATGGATCCACGAGTGTCATTGAAATGTGTGTTCTCTTCAGAGACCACACATGGATCCACCAGTGTCATTGCATATTTGTTTTTTTACTAACAACAACTAGAATCATTGCATGTGTGTTCTTTTCACATACCACATATGGATCCACCAGTGTCATTGCATGTGTGCTATTTTCACAATCCACCTACGGATCCACCAGTGTCATTGCATGTGTGTTCTTTTTACTATCAACAACTAGAGTCATTGCATGTGTGTTCTTTGCACATACCACATATGGATCCACCAGTGTCATTGAAATGTGTTTTCTCTTCACCATCCACCTATGGATCCACTAATATCATTGCATTTGTGCTCTTTTTACTAACAACAACCAGAGTCATTGCATGAGTGCTCTTTTTACTAACAACAACTAGAGTCATTGCATGTGTGTTCTCTTCAGAGACCGCACATGGATCCACCAGTGTCATTGAATGTGTGTTCTTTTTACTAACAACAACTGGAGTCATTTCATGTTTTTTCTTTTCACATACCACATATGGATCCACCAGTGTCATTGAAATGTGTGTTCTCTTCAGAGACCACACATGAATCCACCAGTGTCATTGCATGTGTGTTCTTTTTACTAACAACAACTAGAGTCATTTCATGTGTGTTCTTTTCAGATACCACATATGATTCCACCAGTGTCATTGAAATGTGTGTTCTCTTCAGAGACCACACATGGATCCACTAGTGTCATTGCACGTGTGTTCTTTTTACTAACAACAACTAGAATCATTTCATGACTATTCTTTTCACATACCACATATGGATCCTCCAGTGTCATTGAAACGTGTGTTCTCTTCAGAGACCACACATGGATCCACTAGTGTCATTGCATGTGTGCTCTTTTTACTAACAACAACTGGAGTCATTGCATGTATGTTCTTTTCACATACCACATATGGATCCACCAGTGTCATTAAAATGTGTGTTCTCTTCACAGACCACACATGGGTCCACCAGTGTCATTGCATGTGTGTTCTTTTGACTAACAACAACTAGAGTCATTGCATGTGTGTTATTTTCACATACCACATATGGATCCACCAGTGTCATTGCATGTGTGCTCTTTTCACAATCCACATATGGATCCACCAATGTCATTGCATGTGTGTTCTTTTTACTAACAACAACTAGAGTCATTGCATGTGTGTTCTTTTCACATACCACATATGGATCCACTAGTGTCATTGCATGTGTGTTATTATCACAATCCACCTATAGATCCACCAGTGCCATTGCATGTGTTCTCTTTTCACTAACAACAACCAGATTCATTGCATGTGTATTCTCTTCAGAGACCACACATGGATCCACCAGTGACATTGCATGTGTGTTCTTTTTACTAACAATAACTGGAGTCATTTCATGTGTGTTCTTTACACATACCACATATGGATCCACCAATGTCATTGAAATGTGTGTTCTCTTTAGAGACCACACATGGATCCACCAGTGTCATTGCATGTGTGTTCTTTTTAGTAACAACAACTGGAGTCATTGCATGTGTGTTCTTTTCACATACCACATATGGATCCACCAGTGTCATCGCATGTGTGCTATTTTCACATACCACATATGGATCCACCAGTGTCATTGCATGTGTGTTCTTTTCACATACCACATATGGACCACCAGTGTCATTGAGATGTGTCCTCTTCTTACTAACAATGCCTAGAGTCATTGATGATGTGTTCTCTCTTGGAGACCAGGACATGGATCTACCAGTGTCATTTCATGTGTGTTCTTTTTACTAACAACAACTGGAGTCATTTCATGTGTGTTCTTTTCACATACCACATATGGATCCACCAGTGTCATTGAAATGTGTGTTCTCTTCAGAGACCACACATGGATCCACCAGTGTCATTGCATGTGTGTTCTTTTTACTAACAACAACTGGAGTCCTTGCATGTGTGTTCTTTTCACATACCACATATGGATCCACCAGTGTCATTGCATGTGTGCTCTATTCACAATCCACCTATGGATCCACCAGTGTCATTGCATGTGTGTTCTTTTTACTAACAACAACTGGAGTCATTGCATGTGTGTTCTTTTCACATACCACATATGGATCCACCAGTGTCATTGAAATGTGTGTTCTCTTCACAATCCACCTATGGATCCACCAATGTCATTGCATTTGTGCTCTTTTTACTAACAACAACCAGAGTCATTGCATGCGTGCTCTTTTTACTAACAACAACCAAAGCCATTGCATGTGTGTTCTCTTTAGAGACCACGCATGGATCCACCGGTGTCATTGCATGTGTGTTATTTTTACTAACAACAACTGGAGTCATTTCATGTGTGTTCTTTTCACATACCACATATGGATCCACCTGTGTCATTGCATGTGTGCTCTTTTCACAATCCACCTATGGATCCACTAATGTCATTGCATGTGTGTTCTTTTTACTAACAACAACTGGAGTCATTGCATGTGTGTTCTTTTCACATACCATATATGTATCCACCAGTGTCATTGCATGTGTGTTCTTTTCACAATCCACCTATGGATCCACTAGTGTCATTGCACGTGTGCTCTTTTCACTAACAACAACCAGAGTAATTGCATGTGTGTTCTTTTCACAATCCACCTATGGATCCAGTAGTGTCATTGCATGTTTGTTCTTTTCACATACCACATATGGATCCACCAGTGTCATTGAAATGTGTGCTCTTCTTACTAACAACAGCTAGAGTCATTGGATGTGTGTTCTCTTCAGAGACCACACATGGATCCGCCAGTGTCATTGCATGTGTGTTCTATTTACTAACAACAACTGGAGTCATTTCATGTGTGTTCTTTTCACATACCACATATAGATCCACTAGTGTCATTGAAATGTGTGTTCTCTTTAGAGACCACATGGATCCTGATGTCATTGCATGTGTGTTATTTTTACTAACAACAACTGGAGTCATTTCATGCGTGTTCTTTTCAATACCACATATGGATCCACCAGTGTCATTGTAATGTGTGTTCTCTTTAGAGACCACAAATCGATCCACTAGTATCATTCCATGTGTGCTCTTTTTACAAACAACAACTAGAGTCATTGCATGTGTATTCTTTTCACTTACCACATTTGTATCCACTAGTGTCATTGCATGTGTGTTCTTTTCACAATCCACCTATGGATCCACTAGTGTCATTGTATGTGTGCTCTTTTTACTGACAACAACCAGAGTGATTGCATGTGTGTTCTCTTCAGAGACCACACATGGATCCACTAGTGTCATTGCATGTGTGTTCTTTTTACTAACAACAACTAGAGTTATTTCACGTGTGTTCTTTTCACATACCACATATAGATCCACCAGTGTCATTGAAATGTGTGTTCTCGTCAGAGACCACACATGGATCCACCAATGTCATTGCATGTGCGTTCCCTTTACTAACAACAACTGGTGTCATTGCATGTGTGTTCTTTTCACATACCACATATGGATCCACCAGTGTCATTGAAATGTGTGTTCTCTTCACAATCCACCTATGGATCCACTAATATCATTGCATTTGTGCTCTTTTTACTAACAACAACCAGAGTCATTGCATGAGTGCTCTTTTTACTAACAACAACTAGAGTCATTGCATGTGTGTTCTCTTCAGAGACCGCACATGGATCCACCAGTGTCATTGAATGTGTGTTCTTTTTACTAACAACTACTGGAGTCATTTCATGTTTTTTCTTTTCACATACCACATATGGATCCACCAGTGTCATTGAAATGTGTGTTCTCTTCAGAGACCACACATGAATCCACCAGTGTCATTGCATGTGTGTTCTTTTTACTAACAACAACTAGAGTCGTTTCATGTGTGTTCTTTTCAGATACCACATATGATTCCACCAGTGTCATTGAAATGTGTGTTCTCTTCAGAGACCACACATGGATCCACTAGTGTCATTGCACGTGTGTTCTTTTTACTAACAACAACTAGAATCATTTCATGACTATTCTTTTCACATACCACATATGGATCCTCCAGTATCATTGAAATGTGTGTTCTCTTCAGAGACCACACATGGATCCACTAGTGTCATTGCATGTGTGCTCTTTTTACTAACAACAACTGGAGTCATTGCATGTATGTTCTTTTCACATACCACATATGGATCCACCAGTGTCATTAAAATGTGTGTTCTCTTCACAGACCACACATGGGTCCACCAGTGTCATTGCATGTGTGTTCTTTTGACTAACAACAACTGGAGTCATTGCATGTGTGTTATTTTCACATACCACATATGGATCCACAAGTGTCATTGCATGTGTGCTCTTTTCACAATCCACATATGGATCCACTAGTATCATTGTATGTGTGCTCTTTTTACAAACAACAACTAGAGTCATTGCATGTGTATTCTTTTCACTTACCACATATGTATCCACCAGTGTCATTGCATGTGTGTTCTTTTCACAATCCACCTATGGATCCACTAGTGTCATTGTATGTGTGCTCTTTTTACTGACAACAACCAGAGTGATTGCATGTGTGTTCTCTTCAGAGACCACACATGGATTCACTAGTGTCATTGCATGTGTGTTCTTTTTACTAACAACAACTAGAGTCATTTCACGTGTGTTCTTTTCACATACCACATATAGATCCACCAGTGTCATTGAAATGTGTGTTCTCGTCAGAGACCACACATGGATCCACCAATGTCATTGCATGTGCGTTCCCTTTACTAACAACAACTGGAGTCATTGCATGTGTGTTCTTTTCACATACCACATATGGATCCACTAGTGTCATTGCATGTGTGCTCTTTTCACAATCCACCTATGGATCCACCTGTGTCATTGCATGTGTGCTCTTTTCACAATCCACCTATGGATCCACCAGTGTCATTGCATGTGTGTTCTTTTCACATACCATATATGGATCCACCAGTGTCATTGCATGTGTGTTCTTTTCACAATCCACCTATGGATCCACTAGTGTCATTGCATGTGTGCTCTTTTTACTAACAACAACTGGAGTCATTGCATGTGTGTTCTTTTCACAATCCACCTATGGATTCACCAGTGTCATTGCGTGTGTACTCTTTTTACTAACATTAGCCAGAGTCATTTCATGTCTGTTCTTTTCAGAGACCACACACGGATCCACCAGTGTCATTGCATTTGTCTTATTTTTACTAACAACAACCAGAGTCATTGCATGTGTGTTCTTTTCACAATCCACCTATGGATCCACCAGTGTCATTGCATGTGTGTTCTTTTGACTAACAACAACTGGAGTCATTGCATGTGTTATTTTCACATACCACATATGGATCCACCAGTGTCATTGCATGTGTGCTCTTTTCACAATCCACATATGGATCCACCAGTGTCATTGCATGTGTGTTCTTTTTACTAACAACAACCAGAGTCATTGCATGTGTGTTCTTTTCACATACCACATATGGATCCACTAGTGTCATTGCATGTGTGTTCTTTTCACAATCCACCAGTGCCATTGCATGTGTTCTCTTTTCACTAACAACAACCAGATTCATTGCATGTGTATTCTCTTCAGAGACCACACATGGATCCACCAGTGTCATTGCATGTGTGTTCTTTTTACTAACAATAACTGGAGTCATTTCATGTGTGTTCTTTTCACATACCACATATGGATCCACCAATGTCATTGAAATGTGTGTTCTCTTTAGAGACCACGCATGGATCCACCAGTGTCATTGCATGTGTGTTCTTTTTAGTAACAACAACTGGAGTCATTGCATGTGTGTTCTTTTCACATACCACATATGGATCCACCAGTGTCATTGCATGTGTGCTATTTTCACATACCACATATGGATCCACCAGTGTCATTGCATGTGTGTTCTTTTTACTAACAATAACTGGAGTCATTGCATGCATGTTATTTTCACATACCACATATGGATCCACCAGTGTCATTGCATGTGTGCTATTTTCACATACCACATATGGATCCACCAGTGTCATTGCATGTGTGTTCTTTTCACATACCACATATGGACCACCAGTGTCATTGAGATGTGTCCTCTTCTTACTAACAACAGCTAGAGTCATTGGATGTGTGTTCTCTTCAGAGACCAGACATGGATCTACCAGTGTCATTGCATGTGTGTTCTTTTTACTAACAACAACTGGAGTCATTTCATTTGTGTTCTTTTCACATACCACATATGGATCCACCAGTGTCATTGAAATGTGTGTTCTCTGCAGAGACCACACATGGATCCACCAGTGTCATTGCATGTGTGTTCTTTTTACTAACAACAACTGGAGTCATTACATGTGTGTTCTTTTCACATACCACATATGGATCCACCAGTGTCATTGCATGTGTGCTCTATTCACAATCCACCTATGGATCCACCAGTGTCATTGCATGTGTGTTCTATTTACTAACAACAACTGGAGTCATTTCATGTGTGTTCTTTTCACATACCACATATAGATCCACCAGTGTCATTGAAATGTGTGTTCTCTTTAGAGACCACACATGGATCCACTAGTGTCATTACATGTGTGTTATTTTTACTAACAACAACTGGAGTCATTTCATGTGTGTTCTTTTCAATACCACATATGGATCCACCAGTGTCATTGTAATGCGTGTTCTCGTTAGAGACCACAAATCGATCCACTAGTATCATTCCATGTGTGCTCTTTTTACTAACAACAACTAGAGTCATTGCATGTGTATTCTTTTCACTTACCACATATGTATCCACCAGTGTCATTGCATGTGTGTTCTTTTCACAATCCACCTATGGATCCACTAGTGTCATTGTATGTGTGCTCTTTTTACTGACAACAACTAGAGTGATTGCACGTGTGTTCTCTTCAGAGACCACACATGGATCCACTAGTGTCATTTCATGTGTGTTCTTTTTACTAACAACAACTAGATTCATTTCACGTGTGTTCTTTTCACATACCACATATAGATCCACCAGTGTCATTGAAATGTGTGTTCTCGTCAGAGACCACACATGGATCCACCAATATCATTGCATGTGCGTTCCCTTTACTAACAACAACTAGAGTCATTGCATGTGTTTTTTTTCACATACCACATATGGATCCACCAGTGTCATTGCATGTGTGCTCTTTTCACAATCCACCTATGGATCCACCAGTGTCATTGCATGTGTGTTCTTTTTACTAACAACAACCAGAGTCATTGCATGTGTGTTCTTTTCACATACCACATATGGATCCACAAGTGTCATTGCATGTGTGTTCTCTTTAGAGACCACACATGGATCCACCATTGTTATTGCATGTGTGTTATTTTTACTAACAACAACTGGAGTCATTGCATGTGTGTTCTTTTCACATACCACATATGGATCCACCAGTGTCATTGCATGTGTGCTCTTTTCACAATCCACCTATGGATCCACCAGTGTCATTGCATGTGTGTTCTTTTCACATACCATATATGGATCCACCAGTGTCATTGCATGTGTGTTCTTTTCACAATCCACCTATGGATCCACTAGTGTCATTGCATGTGTGCTCTTTTTACTAACAACAACTGGAGTCATTGCATGTGTGTTCTTTTCACAATCCACCTATGGATCCACCAGTGTCATTGCATGTGCACTCTTCTTACTAACAACAGCCAGAGTTATTTCATGTGTGTTCTCTTGGAGACCACACATGGATCCTGATGTCATTGCATGTGTGTTCTTTTTACTAACAACAATTAGAGTCATTGCATGTGTGTTCTTTTCACAATCCACCTATGGATCCACCAGTGTCATTGCATGTGTGTTCTCTTCAGAGACCACACATGGATCCACTAGTGTCATTGCATGTGTGATCTTTTTACTAACAACAACTGGAGTCATTGCATGTGTGTTCTTTTCACATACCACATATGTATCCACCAGTGTCATTGCATGTGTGTTCTTTTCACAATCCACCTATGGATCCACTAGTGTCATTGCATGTGTGCTCTTTTTACTAACAACAACCAGAGTCATTGCATGTGTGTTCTCTTCAAAGATCACACGTGGATCCACCAGTGTCATTGCATGTGTGTTCTTTTTACTAACAACAACTGGAGTCATTGCATGTGTGTTCTTTTCACATACCACATATGGATCCACTAGTGTCCTTAAACTATGTGTTCTCTTCAGAGACCACAAATGGATCCACCAGTGTCATTGCATGTTTGTTCTTTTTACTAACAACAACTGGAGTCATTGCATGTGTGTTCTTTTCACATACCACATATGAATCCACCAGTGTCATTGCATGTGTGTTATATTCACAATCCACCTATGGATCCACTAGTGTCATTGCATGTGTGCTCTTTTGACTGACAACAACCAGAGTCATTGCATGTGTGTTCTCTTCAGAAAACACACATATGGATCTACCAGTGGCATTGCATGCGTGCTCTTTTCACAATTCACCTATGGATCCACCAATGTCATTGCATGTGTGTTCTCTTTACTAACAACAACCAGAGTCATTGCATGTGTGTTCTTTTCACATACCACATATGGATCCACAAGTTTCATTGCATGTGTGTTCTTTTTACTAACAACAACTGGAGCCATTGCATGTGTATTCTGTTCACATACCACATATGGATCCACCAGTGTCATTGCATGTGTGCTCTTTTCACAGTCCACCTATGGATCTACCAGTGTCATTGCATGTGTGATCTTTTTACTAACAACAACTGGAGTCATTGCATATGTGTTCTTTTCACATACCACATATGGATCCACCAGTGTCATTGAAATGTGTCTTCTCTTCACAATCCACCTATGGATCCACCAATGTCATTGCATTTGTGCTCTTTTTACTAACAAGAACCAGAGTCATTGCATATCTGCTCTTTTCACTGACAACATTTAGAGTCATTGCATGTGTGTTCTCTTCAAAGAACACACATGGATCCACCAGTGTCATTGCATGTGTGTTCTTTTTACTAACAACAACTGGAGTCATTGCATGTGTGTTCTTTTCACATACCACATATGGATCCACCAGTGACATTGAAATGTGTGTTCTCTTCAGAGACCACCTATGGATCCACCAGTGTCATTGCATGTGTGTTCTTTTTACTAACAATAACTAGAGTCATTGCATGTGTGTTCTTTTCACATACCACATATGGATCCACCAGTGTCATTGCATGTGTGCTCTTTTCACAATGCACCTATGGATCCACCAGTGTCATTGCATGTGTGCTCTTTTTACTAACAACAATTGGAGTCATTGCATGTGTGTTCTTTTCACATACCACATATGGATCCACTAGTGTCATTGCATGTGTGCTCTTTTCACAATCCAGCTATGGATCCACAAGTGTCATTGCATGTGTCTTCTTTTTACTAACAATAACTGGAGTCATTGCATGCGTGTTATTTTCACATACCACATATGGATCCACCAGTGTCATTGCATGTGTGCTCTTTCACAATCCACCTATAGATCCACTAGTGTCATTGCGTATGTGTTCTTTTTACTAACAACAACTGGAGTCATTGCATGTGTGTTCTTTTCACATACCACATATGGATCCACCAGTGTCATTGAAATGTGTGTTCTCTTCACAATCCACCTATGGATCCACCAATGTCATTGCATTTGTGCTCTTTTTACTAGCAACAACCAGAGTTATTGCATGTGTGCTCTTTTTACTAACAACAGCCAGAGTCATTTCATGTGTGTTCTCTTTAGAGACCACACATGGATCCACCAGTGTCATTGCATGTGTGTTCTTTTTACTAACAACAACTAGAGTCATTGCATTTGTGTTCTTTTCACATACCACATATGGATCCATCAGTGTCATTGCATGTGTGCTCTTTTCACAATCCACCTATGGATCCACCAGTGTCATTTCATGTGTGTTCTTTTCACATAACACATATGGATCCACCAGTGTCATTGAAATGTGTGCTCTTCTTGCTAACAACAACTAGAGTCATTGGATGTGTGTTCTCTTCAGAGACCACCCATGGATCCACCAGTGTCATTTCATGTGTGTTCTTTTTTACTAACAACAACTGGAGTCATTTCATGTGTGTTCTTTTCACATACCACATATGGATCCACCAGTGTCATTGAAATGTCTGTTCTCTCCATAGACCACCTATGGATCCACTAGTGTCATTGCATGTGTGTTCTTTTTACTAACAACAACTAGAGTCATGGCATGTGTGTTCTTTTCACATACCACATATGGATCCACCAGTGTCATTGCATGTGTGCTCTTTTCACAATCCAGCTATGGATCCACCAGTGTCATTGCATGTGTGTTCTTTTTACTAGCAACAACTAGAGTCATTGCATGTGTGTTCTTTTCACATACCACATATGGATCCACCAGTGTCATTGCATGTGTGCTCTTTTCACAATCCACCTATGGATCCACGAGTGTCATTGCATATGTGTTATTTTTACTAACAACAACCAGAGTCATTGCATGTGTGTTCTTTTCACATACCACATATGGATCCACCAGTGTCATTGCATGTGTGTTCTTTTCACAATCCACCTGTAGATCCACAAGTGTCATTGCATGTGTGCTCTTTTTACTAACAACAACCAGAGTCATTGCATGTGTGTTCTTTTTACTAACAACAACTGGAGTCATTTCATGTGTGTTCTTTTCACAATCCACCTATGGATCCACCAGTGTCATTTCATGTGCACTCTTCTTACTAACAACAGCCAGAGTTATTTCATGTGTGTTCTCTTCAGAGACCACACATGGATCCACCAGTGTCATTGCATGTGTGTTCTTTTTACTAACAACAATTAGAGTCATTGCATGTGTGTTCTGTTCACAATCCACCTATGGATCCACCAGTGTCATTGCATGTGTGTTCTCTTCAGAGACCACACATGGATCCACTAGTGTCATTGCATGTGTGATCTTTTTAATAACAACAACTGGAGTCATTGCATGTGTGTTCTTTTCACATACCACATATGTATCCATCAGTGTCATTGCATGTGTGTTCTTTTCACAATCCACCTATGGATCCACTAGTGTCATTGCATGTGTGCTCTTTTTACTAACAACAACCAGAGTCATTGCATGTGTGTTCTCTTCAAAGATCACACGTGGATCCACCAGTGTCATTGCATGTGTGTTCTTTTTACTAACAACAACTGGAGTCATTGCATGTGTGTTCTTTTCACATACCACATATGGATCCACTAGTGTCCTTAAACTATGTGTTCTCTTCAGAGACCACACATGGATCCACCAGTGTCATTGCATGTTTGTTCTTTTTACTAACAACAACTGGAGTCCATGCATGTGTGTTCTTTTCACATACCACATATGGATCCACCAGTGCCATTGCATGTGTGCTCTTTTCACAGTCCACCTATGGATCTACCAGTGTCATTGCATGTGTGATCTTTTTACTAACAACAACTGGAGTCATTGCATATGTGTTCTTTTCACATACCACATATGGATCCACCAGTGTCATTGAAATGTGTCTTCTCTTCACAATCCACCTATGGATCCACCAATGTCATTGCATTTGTGCTCTTTTTACTAACAAGAACCAGAGTCATTGCATATCTGCTCTTTTCACTGACAACATTTAGAGTCATTGCATGTGTGTTCTCTTCAAAGAACACACATGGATCCACCAGTGTCATTGCATGTGTGTTCTTTTTACTAACAACAACTGGAGTCATTGCATGTGTGTTCTTTTCACATACCACATATGGATCCACCAGTGACATTGAAATGTGTGTTCTCTTCAGAGACCACCTATGGATCCACCAGTGTCATTGCATGTGTGTTCTTTTTACTAACAATAACTAGAGTCATTGCATGTGTGTTCTTTTCACATACCACATATGGATCCACCAGTGTCATTGCATGTGTGCTCTTTTCACAATGCACCTATGGATCCACCAGTGTCATTGCATGTGTGCTCTTTTTACTAACAACAATTGGAGTCATTGCATGTGTGTTCTTTTCACATACCACATATGGATCAACTAGTGTCATTGCATGTGTGCTCTTTTTACAATCCAGCTATGGATCCACAAGTGTCATTGCATGTGTCTTCTTTTTACTAACAATAACTGGAGTCATTGCATGCGTGTTATTTTCACATACCACATATGGATCCACCAGTGTCATTGCATGTGTGCTCTTTCACAATCCACCTATAGATCCACCAGTGTCATTGCGTATGTGTTCTTTTTACTAACAACAACTGGAGTCATTGCATGTGTGTTCTTTTCACATACCACATATGGATCCACCAGTGTCATTGAAATGTGTGTTCTCTTCACAATCCACCTATGGATCCACCAATGTCATTGCATTTGTGCTCTTTTTACTAGCAACAACCAGAGTTATTGCATGCGTGCTCTTTTTACTAACAACAGCCAGAGTCATTTCATGTGTGTTCTCTTTAGAGACCACACATGGATCCACCAGTGTCATTGCATGTGTGTTCTTTTTACTAACAACAACTAGAGTCATTGCATTTGTGTTCTTTTCACATACCACATATGGATCCATCAGTGTCATTGCATGTGTGCTCTTTTCACAATCCACCTATGGATCCACCAGTGTCATTTCATGTGTGTTCTTTTCACATAACACATATGGATCCACCAGTGTCATTGAAATGTGTGCTCTTCTTGCTAACAACAACTAGAGTCATTGGATGTGTGTTCTCTTCAGAGACCACCCATGGATCCACCAGTGTCATTTCATGTGTGTTCTTTTTTACTAACAACAACTGGAGTCATTTCATGTGTGTTCTTTTCACATACCACATATGGATCCACCAGTGTCATTGCATGTGTGCTCTTTTCACAATCCACCTATGGATCCACCAGTGTTATTGCATGTGTGTTCTTTTCACATACCACATATGGATCCACCAGTGTCATTGAAATGTGTGTTCTCTTCACAGTCCACCTATGGATCCACCAATGTCATTGCATTTGTGCTCTTTTTACTAACAATAACCAGAGTCATTGCATATGTGCTCTTTTTACTGACAACAACTAGAGTCATTGCATGTGTGTTCTCTTCAAAGAACACACATGGATCCACCAGTGTCATTGCATGTGTGTTCTTTTTACTAACAACAACTGGAGTCATTGCATGTGTGTTCTTTTCACATACCACATATGGATCCACCAGAGTCATTGAAATGTCTGTTCTCTCCATAGACCACCTATGGATCCACTAGTGTCATTGCATGTGTGTTCTCTTTACTAACAACAACTAGAGTCATGGCATGTGTGTTCTTTTCACATACCACATATGGATCCACCAGTGTCATTGCATGTGTGCTCTTTTCACAATCCAGCTATGGATCCACCAGTGTCATTGCATGTGTGTTCTTTTTACTAGCAACAACTAGAGTCATTGCATGTGTGTTCTTTTCACATACCACATATGGATCCACCAGTGTCATTGCATGTGTGCTCTTTTCACAATCCACCTATGGATCCACGAGTGTCATTGCATATGTGTTATTTTTACTAACAACAACCAGAGTCATTGCATGTGTGTTCTTTTCACATACCACATATGGATCCACCAGTGTCATTGCATGTGTGTTCTTTTCACAATCCACCTGTAGATCCACAAGTGTCATTGCATGTGTGCTCTTTTTACTAACAACAACCAGAGTCATTGCATGTGTGTTCTTTTTACTAACAACAACTGGAGTCATTTCATGTGTGTTCTTTTCACATACCACATATGGATCCACCAGTGTCATTGAAATGTGTGTTCTCTTCAAAGACCACACATGGATCCACCAGTGTCATTGCATGTGTGTTCTTTTTACTAATAACAACTGGAGTCATTGCATGTGTGTTCTTTTCACATACCACATATGGATCCACCAGTGTCATTGCATGTGTGCTCTTTTCACAATCCACCTATGGATCCACCAGTGTCATTTCATGTGTGTTCTTTTCACATACCACATATGGATCCACCACTGTCATTGAAATGTGTGCTCTTCTTACTAACAACAACTAGAGTCATTGGATGCGTGTTCTCTTCAGAGACCACACATGGATCCACCAGTATCATTTCATGTGTGTTCTTTTTACTAACAACAACTGGAGTCATTTCATTTGGTTTCTTTTCACATACCATATATGGATCCACCAGTGTCATTGCATGTGTGCTCTTTTCACAATCCACCCATGGATCCACCAGTGTCATTGCATGTGTGTTCTTTTCACATACCAGATATGGATCCACCAGTGTCATTGAAATGTGTGTTCTTCTCATTAACCACAGCTAAAGTCATTGGATGCGTGTTCTCGTCAGAGACGACATATTTATACACCAGTGTCATTGAAATGTGTATTATTTTCAACTACAGCCATTGGCCACAAACAATCGGGACGCAGAGCTAACCAGCAACCGCTCTAGGCTTCTAGAAGACCCGATCCCCGATTGTTAGGCGCCGTTGGATCGGGGTGCGTGGACGATAAGGATGTCCTTCGCGAGGGCGATCCGCGAGAAGTCTGTTATGCGAACTGATTGGCAGTGGCAACGACGCTGTGCCTACGTCCTTGCCCTTATCCCCTTAACCTCGGGGCTGAAGATCAGATCGTGTTCCTTCATCGCCATGGAGAGGGAGAGGCCCAAACTCAGCTTGCACGAGGCTCAGATGTTAGCCCACTACGAGATACTCGCGCCGCCATTCGCGAGGCTTCCGGTCGACTTCGAGCTCAGCTACGCCGGGGTTCCCGTCGTGCCGCCCTTGGGCGACAACACGTTGGCGAGGCAGATCGAGGAGCGCCGCCGCCAGCTGTCAGAGCGGAAGAGGGCAATGGCGCGATACTCACGCACAAGCGCGTACTGGCGAAAGTTGTTCAAGAAGGAGCGGGCTGTGTTGATTGAGCTGTGCGGAACCCACCGGCGGGAGATCCACCCGGATCTACGCAACCCCGAAGGGAGGCAGCGCTTCTGGGAAGTGCCTGGGCATACGACCTCCACCATTATCGACGCAGCGCACCGTGAAGAATCCATGAGGAGGAGGAACGCTCCCGGGAACGTCGGCATCGATTCCGACGTGGAGGAGGCTGGTGGCGACGCGGACAACGTCGTCAATGATGGAGACTACGGGAGCATCATAGTCGATTAGGGCCACTTAAGCATAAATTAAATCTATGTACGGTATCTTAATGCACTCTTTGGATCTGGGTCACTTGAGTCATGGTCGATTATCATCATAATCTATATATGTTGGCCATGTTTTAGTTGTCTTTGTCTTTAAAAGTAGTCGATCGAAACTCGTCCGATCCTGAAAATAAAGTTAGCGTTCTCGCATATCCGATGGGACAATCTGGCGACTGCTCCCAAAGACTTGATGGCACAGCCATAATTTGGAGTGCACCAGAGGAGAAGGGATCGAGCGTGTTGTAATAGTGTACTACTCTAGTCCAGATATAACTTACTTGGTTTTTTTAGATATTTAATAAATGTCTCTATACCCAAAACATGTCTAGATACAAGTTTTAGGTTTCTCTGTCTTTCAAACTAATCAAAAGTCGTCAAATTCCGAACAAACAAAGTCATTGCGTTCACATCTAATGGGACAATACACTGACTCTGCTACTTGATGGCACAGCCATAATTCTAGAGTGCGCCAGAGGAGATGGGAATGCAAGGGAGATGGGAACTAGTAGTTGCGTCCAAACGCAGGTAAAAAATTAATGTAATAATATTTAAAAAATTGTAATATGGTCCACATAACCCCATCACAGACACGTTGCATGCACCAGATATAAATAAAGACGACACAGCTAGTTTAGTTTCAATGATATAATTCAACATACGACGTTACTGTGCCTACATCTTTCTGCTCCTCTTATTAGTCTGCTAGCCCATGCTGCATTAAGCATCAGTTGATGAGGATAAAAAAATGATAAAATGGCAAATAAAACAATTTTTAAGCTTACCTTTCATCCAGAGAATCGTACAAAGATGAAATTGGCAGGGATTTATTATTTCTCCTGCAGTTAGCCGAAAGATCCTCAAGAACATCCTCAATCACCTCCTGCAACTTCTTCATATTCTAATACACCTCCATTATTTGCCCTTTCCTCCCCGTTCCGCTTACCCTTTTGTTTCTTTTCACACCCTTTTCTCGCCGGCACCTCCACTTCTTCATAAATTGGCTGCTTACGTATGTTTTCCTCCGAGTGCTCATTACCGTCTTCACGCTACTCTTCCTCCATTTCTGGCTGAGAAGCCTCATTTTCTACCACCGGGGTGTGAACAGGGACAATATCATGTGTAACTGGGTTTTTGCACAACCTCTTGATATGGCCGAATCCACCACAACGTTTGCATTTCCTTTTCCTAGCTCCCAGCCTTGAACCTTTATCGGTGGAGGCTTCGATCCTTAGCTTTCTAGTCCTCCCAGGTGGCCTCCTAAGAACTAGTGGTTGAAATTTGAACTCCGGTTCAACAATCTCCCAATCATTTTCATCAGCCATAGGTGGTACATTTTCTGCATAAGTTGTAGCAAACTTGTCCATGGAGAACTAGTTGTCGACATAGTTCTCTATTTCAGCTCCGCTACCTCTAAGCTTTAAGATGAAGTAAATTGCATGGTGACATGGCAGACCAGTAATTTGCCACTGCCTGCATGAACAAGTCTTGTTTCTAATGTCTATAGTGTACCTCCGTTCACTTCCACGCTTGTATTCTGCATAAACCTCAGCCAATGTTCTGGAACTTCTGACCATCCTCATCTTTATCGTTCTCATTGCCCTGGTTCTTGCATTTAGTAACATAACCACCTTTGGAACTATTTTATGGCCTAAAATTTTCTTGCACAAATTCTTTGCCTTAAATCTATCTTCACCATTATGCACTGTCTTATTGCATCCAACAAAATAACAATTCCAAGTGTCTTCATGCCCGAAATCTTATCATTGAAACTCTCTGCCAAATTTTTGCAAAAAAATCTACCTTGCTTAACTCACCAAACTTGCTTCTGGCCCATAGCTTGGTGTGATGTTCTTCAAGGTATTTTTTCACCGTTGGCACTACATACATGTTCTGCAAGTAAGTAGCATGCGTGCTTGGGGTGTATGTGGATGCTGATCGCCACAAGTCCTCTTCAAAGATCTTTCCTTTGAACTTCTTCGTGAAGTTAGTAGCGAGGTGCCGCATGCATTCCCTATGCTCAACCCCAGGAAACACAGCATCAACAACATTCTCAAGACCCTCGCATGCACCGGTATGTATCACCAAGCCTTCAGGGTGACCAATTACTTCGCGTAGTCTCTGCATGAACCATGTCCAGCTTTCATTTGATTCACCCTCAAGAACAGCATAAGCTACGGGTAGAAGCCAATTATGCGTGTCCAAAGCACAAGTAGAAGCAACATGTCCCCTGAACTTCCCTGTTAAAGAAGTTGCGCCTATTGCCAAGTATAGCCTGCAGCCGTCTAGGAACCCCTTCCAGCATGCCTTCAGGCAGACAAAACATCTCCTAAAGCATATCTTATCTGCCTGCTTATACCTGACCCCCCTCGAGACCTTTTCTCTTCCTTTCACAACCTCGTAATCGATGTCAACAACAATACCAGGTGATGTTTTCTCTACCTGAGCTTTGAAACTATACAACATATGAAAACTGTCATTCCACTTGCCTTGAATGAAGTCTAGAGCCATCTCCTTCCCATCAAAGACTCTGTGGTAAGGAATCAGAACGTTAAACTTTTTTCTAATCTTTGCTCTGAGTTCAACAGATCCAATGTTATGATCCTGCCTCACCCAGTCAAGTACAGTAGCAGCAATCCACTTGGTAGTCGCCGGTCTAATTTTATCACTTAAAGAAGTATTATGGCAGTTGTGTTTCTTCATGTTTACTTTGATCTACATTCGATAAGAATCCAAATAATTCAGAGCTAGTTCTCAGCAGAATAAATATGAGAAAGACTGAAACTAAATGTAGCTATTGCAACCTGAAATGGGTGTCCACCCCGCATTGGAGATGCATGTAATCTCCATTTACACACATTACTTTCCCTACAGTGCACCCTAAATCTCTTTTGGTTGCTCTTTTCAATGATAAATTTGAACCCAACTCTGATTGCATAGGTTGCAACTGCATATCTACAGTCCTCCACATTATCAAAGACAGTCCCCTCATCAATTGTAGGATTGTCCCTGTCAAAGTGTATCACTGGCCTGTCCTCGTCTTCGTCGTCGTATCTACGTCCCATTTCCACATCTTCACATTCCTCTTCCTCATCAGTCCCATAGTCAGGCTCAAAGTTCGAATCAACCAAATATTCCCTACTCTCTATCCCATCAGGGTCAGCAACCACGTCTGGATATGATTTCTCATCATCATCCGCACCGCCACACATTTTAGTGCCTTCATGCTCGCTTGACAAAGCATCATGCTCAAGGACAAGCTATACAAACGTCCTGCGGTTACCAACACATATCCTTGCCATCACCACGGGACTAGAAACGCTAATTGGGGTATGCAGAAAAGGGACCACAGTTCTTACCCTTCAATGTGGATGCACATCACCTTCTCTGGGCTCCATACCTCCAAAGCTCTGCACCCCGCTTCCTCTTCCCCTATTTTGTTGTCCTCTGTGCTCTCTAGACTTGAAGGAGATTCCGTGCTCTCCAGCCACGCAGGACCCATATCCGTGCTCTCAATCCTCACAGGATCCATCTCCGAGCGGGATCTAGATCACCAGTGTCGTTGGGCCCCTAACCCAACGTCCGACTCTCGGTTTTTGTTTCTAGACGCGCCTAGGCGGTGGACGGCGACAAGGAGACAGGGCAGGGAGGGGAGGGGAGGGGACATGAGGAGATGGCAGGGAGGGGAGGGCGGGAGGACAACGACCCAAAGGGACGACGAGAGCGGTGCACGATTGAGCGGAGTGGCGGCGGCAGGAGCAGAGGAGCGGAGCGGAGCGGAGCTAGTTGCGACAAAGCATGGAAAATTGCACAGTAATGTGTTGGTGGGCGGCACCAGCCCTCGAACCTGGGATGTGCGCCGTCGATGGTGGAGGAGGCGGGCCCGCCAGTCAGAAAACATGCCACCTGTCAGCGCACTATGCATGGTAGCACTTCACTGAATTTTTTAGCAGGTCCCACATGTCAGTCTGGTTGATCAAAACTTGCATGCAGTGCATGGCTGGTTCACGCGCTAGTTCCGAAAAAAGCCCGTTGATCCTCGTCTCCTTGAAGTGGCAGTTCTGCTTCTTCTCCCTCGTCTCCTTGCAGTGGCAGTTCCGCTTCGTCTACCTCGTCTGTTCTCCTCTTCTTCTTCTCCTCGCAGTGGTAGTTCTTCTTTCTTCCTCGATCAAAACATTCCCGCACGTAAGCCATGGCCAGTAGCCGGATGAAGAGGAACTGGTCCGATCTCCCGACCGACCCACTTCGCAAGATCGCCGACTACTTGCTGAAGAAAGAGGAGTACATCGACACCTATGCTGCTTGTCAGGAAGTCTGCACCGATTGGCGCCGCACTTTAAAGGTGCCCGAATTCCATCTCAACAACTAGATCATGATAGATCACACACTTCCAGACATTGGTGACTTCACCTTCCTCAACCTCACCACTGGTCGTTGCTTCAGGACAAATCTAATGGACGTCCATCGCAGGTTCACATTCACATCCAATATTTATTGGTATTTTCCATTGTAAACATCTTAGTGCTAACTGATGCCCTCTTCTTCCAAAAGATTCTACTTCGTTGGTGTTTCTCGTGGCATCATCGTGCTTGCCCAGAGGGTGGAGCCGTACCAGATTCGGCTTCTGAACCCAATCACTCATAAGTCTAACACTGAGTTTCAAGCACACATATCATCTGATCTTCTGCAACCTGTCGTCGTGACGAAGTCCCCGATGATGGTGTTCATTTGCATTGATTATCCAGATCATATTGCATGGGCCGATGAGAGCACCCCAACGGGGGAAATCAATGAATCATTTGGAGAAGGATTGTATTCGCCACCTCCTACTATGCTTCTGGACTGCATGATGGCATTCCGAGGGGAAGTATATGCATTACTTGAGAATGGAGACATATTGTCGACCAACATATAGTTAGAGCAGCACGCGAGCACTGTCACGATGGCCAAAATAATTTCGGCCCCAGTCTTTGAACAGGTACGAGGAACATACAAATTTTACCTTGTGGAGTCATATGGTGATCTGCTCCTTGTGTTGAACGGCGATTTCACCAAAGGGCAACCGGTGTTGTACCGGGTGGACACGGAGAACCGCTCTCTCGAGGCTGTCGGTGACATTGGAAGTCGTGCCCTCTTTGTTGATTACAATCAGTCTATCTCCATTGACACCAGGTTACACCCCACAGTCAAACCCGGTTGTATATACTACAGGAATTATATCAGACTGTATGATCATGAGGTTCAATCCTGGGAAGAGGAACCAACAATGACGTATGGCTTAAGTCTGGAACATACACCAAGGCCTTACCCTCTAGACGAGATACTGGCAGCACCTTGCAGACGGAGAGAGTTCTCTGAATATGTGTTGCAGCACGAGGGAGCCAACGACAACGAAATATATAGGGGAGAATGAATCCTATATTTGCTAGCATTTTCAGGTCTATTTCTCGAAGTAGAAATTTGTACTGTATTTATATTATTTCGATCAGCAGTATGCATATTACTTTTCAGACAAAATTGTAATGTATTTAATTTTAGTACTTTCAGAATTCAAAGTATTAATTTTTAGTAGCTTCTTTCAGAATTCTCTATGTTCGACATGGGCATCAGCTCAGCACCGGAATTCAGGTTCCACATGGAAAATTGCACAATAATGTGTTGGTGGGCGGCACCAGCCTTTGAACCTGGGATGCGCACCGTCGAAGGTGGAGGAGGTGGGCCCGCCAGTCAGAAAACATGCCACGTCGGCATCCCATGTTTCTGATGCCCTTTAAAAAAAAAGAAAACACGCCACGTCGTTATCCCCTGTTTCTGATGGTGTTGCTACAATCGACGGTACATCGTGGCATATAAATAATATCTTATAAACATAAGGGCACAGTCGTCAACATTTCTAAAATGAAACCCGGTCCCGTCTCCTACCTGTCCTGGTACATTGCTCGATGAGGTGGATAGCCACGACTGATCTTTTTAATACGTTCGCACTCTTATGATGAGAAGGGAAATAAAGATTGAGCGGTTAATGCAAGGAGTTTCGAATTATTACCCTCTAAGGAAATGGGAGATGGTTATTTTCACGCGTGCCCGTAGTCCAAACCTACTGTCAGTCTTTCACTCCCCTTCTCCGACAAACCATAGTTCACCTTGCGTAGCTCCTCCGCGCCGCACCAACTAGGGTAACATGGCCCCGCCTAAGCAGCCGCCGCTGCCGCCGCGACAGCCGCCGAACTGGGGTATTTAGCCCCTCTAAGGTAGGCCATGAAGCTCTACTTCAAGGCTGGTCTCCCATTGCCCTGCCAGGCGGATGATTTCCTCGAATGTGCCGAATCGGCCGCGGCGGCAACGGTGGCGTCGTCAGCGCTAGATGAGGCAAGCAGGGCCAAGAGAGCGATGTGGAGAAATCGCTCGGCGGCATTACGGCATGCTCTAGGCAGTGGGAACAAGGTACATATCAAATCGTTCACGAGAGCATGCCGTCGAGGGTACACACCCTCGAACAGGGCAGTGCCAAGGTCTAGGAACTCTCGCGTCCATGCTTCATATGCGGACTACCTTACCGTAGTAGGGGAGGGTGGGAGCACGCCGTCTATGGCAAAGATGCTCCATCCTACGCACCATCGGAGGCTGTACCATGGCGGCGACCAAGCGTCTACACTCAGCATGCTGGATTGTTTGACAGCCGGAGCCGGTGGCAGGCATCAGCTCAGCCCCAGAATTCAGGTTCGAGTTCACACGGACCTACGATCCCAAGAAGGAGATGCCAAATTTCAGTTTCGAAGAAATCGTTGCGGTAGCGCGGATGGTCCAACTGAACCGGGACTGGCGCATGCAAATTGCTCATGCATGAACGATGCAGATTTCTTGTAGTTTGGCGGGAAGGCAATTGATCAGTTTGGGTTAAATGATCAAAGAACTTATGTCCTCTCAAGGCAATTGGCCAGCCAACTTTTCTGGTGGAGATCTGTAGTTTCTTCAGTGTAGAATAGTTAGGTTCAGAATGAAGAATGGCTTTTGTAGATGAAATGCTGACGAATTGTTCTATAAACTAGTAGGAAGTTTAGCCCACTTTTGTGCAGGTATAAGACCCTTTTGTATGGAAGTACTATTGTTGTAAGCAAATACTATCAAGTATCTATTTCCTTTAATTACTAGTCCTGGTTAAATCTAGTTAACTCACATCTTTTTATCCTAGACTAAAGATTTTGCGTCTGCTGTCAGTGCTGTAAACCATTTTTCCGTTGTCTAGTGTTGCCTGCAAAATGGTCCTGCAGTTCAATGTGTTACAAATGTAGCTACCTTGTACTTGAAGAGGAGATGGACTACATTTTCCTGGCATCCACAGAATTGACATTGCTCATTGCCAGACCACCCTCTTTTCATGAGGTTGTCCTTGATTATTCACAGAAATTATAAAGCACGGTGTTCAACTACATCGATTCAAACTATTACACACACACTACATCAAATTCATTACCCACACATACTACATCGATTCAAACTATTACACACACATACTACTTCAAACTATTACACACACGTACTACATCGATTCAAACTATTACACATTTTTAGTCGATGCTAACTTCCTGCTACGCTCTCCATACTACAAATTCATTAGCCACACATACCACGGCAATTCTCTAGAGCTCTGTCTTCACTCGAGGGAAATCAGAACCACCAGCTCGTCCAAGCCCGGTTCCCCCACCGAAACTGTGTGCGCTGTCGTGAAACGGTGGTGGTCCTGTGCCATCGATCCTTCCAGGCCAACACTATAGGCGACGAGGACGCTTTCTGGCAGCCTCTTCGGGGCCCTGAATGCCATGTACCGATTCCAGAACCTCCTCCAGGTGGATGATGACCGGGTGCTTCCAGCAAAGCTGTCGCCCTGCCCTGCTTGGAATCTGCACCTCGTACATCTTAGGAACGGCGTCAGGATCTTTTAGCCACGCCTTTACCTCGATGACCCATCTGTCGCTCGGTGGCACGATTTCCACCAGCTCTCTGCCAAGGCTACTGACGACCTGCTTGAGGGCCTCCGGCTCCCAAGCATCCAATGGGAGGCCGTCAAAGCCGAGTTTGGAGAAGAAACAAAGCTGCCCCAAGCGATCGTCCCACCCACAGGCGCGATGCCAACACATGAAGCTCATTTTCTTCCCGCAGCACTTGAGAGAAGGAGAAGAATGCAGAACGCGCTCGGTGTCTGAGCTGTGCTCAAATCGGACAAAAAAATTGAATGGCAACGCGCATACCTCAATCTTGACCTCATTTCGTCTGATCTCAAAACGAGACCTGAAAGCCGATAGCAACTCTGCCGGTGACATGGCAGGACGGACACCCAGCACGGTGGCCATGAGAGCGTGGTCATCAAACTTCTGTGCTAGGGCTACCATGCCTGGGGTGTGCGGCAGCATGCAACTTCCCGAGGCCGGTCGCCGGCCTGGATCGCCCGACGGGACGCGCTCCGTCGTGCGAGAAGGACTAGTCATAGGCGAGATATTAGTCCGGGGACGCGAAGCTCCAATATGGCAGACGATGCGACGATGACGGTTGCGAGCTTCGATTAGAGGCATGGGAGGTTGACCGGACATGGCGGGGACGCAAATTAGAGCAAGTGCGAGCTCCGATCTGAGACGAGCAGCCGGAGCTGAGCAAATGTTATGGGGAGGGGAGCAGGGGAGAAGACCAGAGCAGAGCAAAGAAATAGATCTGGTCCACTCAAGGATCTGGTCCACGCAGGGGTAAGCTAGTCCACGACCGCAAAAGATAATGCAGAATACTGACATAGCGGGCCAAGAAGAGTTGACCTAACGGCGGTATTTGAGTTTAGCTGTTTTTCGTCTGGTTCAAACGACCGTTTGGCCGTTATATTTGTATTCACCCCCATTTGGCCCTTCTGGACAATTGGCGATTCTACTATGGCCCCTCTACGCGATTGATGACTACTTGGGTACCGCGGTGCACTCATCCGGGAAGTTTGGTACCGCAAACGAACATTCCTGCCACACATGGCATCGAAAATGACAACCAAAAAATGGCATCCAACACAGAAGTTGTTCACAATTCATAACTAGTCGAAGCAAAAATAGAACTAGCTCACATAACTAGTCATCATACCAAAGATATACCAAAGATGAGCTAGCTCCCAGTAGCCTTAGCTTCAAGCAGTGCCATCAAGTGGGAGAACTTCTCATCCTATTCTTGATGCTTCTTTAGAAGCAGTTCATACTTCTCGTCTCGAGCAGCTTGTAAGGCTTCAACTTCTTCAGACTTCTTCCTCAATGCAGTAACTTCTTCTCGCATAGCTTCACCTTTCAGTTTGGACCTTGCCAGCTACTTCTTGAGGTCACGAACATGGGCAGCTACAGCAGCAGACTTAGTGCCAGAGGACTTTGACTGCAATCCAGCATTGATCAAGAATGTGCTTGACGGGCATTCCTTTCTGAGCACTTTAACAACAATTTGGACACCACATATTGGTTCTTCACCATCAGGTACTTCGGCATCCATCATCTTCTCCATCTCAGCCTGCCATGAATGGATATAAGATGCACATAAGATGAATCAAACAACAAAGGTATTCTATGAGAAGAGAACACAGCAGTTTGAATGACTTAAAATAGCGTTCTTAGCTGACTCTAAAAAGCCATTCTTTAAGCTATTGTGTGTGGCCTTGAACAAGTCAACCGCGTTCAGTTCCTCACCATTGCGCTCCTCCTTCTGAAATGTCATTCAATCGAGAATCAAACTACAAGCTTTTGAGACAAAAGTTATTTGGGCCTAATAAAGAGAAAACATGCTTTGTTCTTACAGTGGCATAGATATGAGCTGCGTAGGACCTCGAACCAGTCTTCTGCTGAAACTTCACCTTCATTCCGTTCTCTTTGTTTGATTCACAGGTTTTCTACAAAAAAGATAGACTATTACCAATATAGACCAGAAACTACATGTTAAAAAGATGCCACACATATACATCAATGAAGAACAGTTGGTCGCATACATGTAAACAAAAGCTGAGAGCATGTACATGCAAACAACAACAGACACCATGCAAAGAGCAGCAGATACATCAAAGACGGTACATGTAATGATACCAAGATATACCAATGTAGAGACGTACCTTGTGTCGTCCTGTGGACCACAACTTCACCAGCGATTTCCATTCATCATCCGGCATGCCTTTCGCAGGAGACTTGATGCTAACTTCATTAGCATTTACATTGTCAAAAAAAGCTTCTTGATCTGGTGCCGCCCATTCTTTGTTATTCTTTGCAGCTTAGCGGTGCATGCTTCTTGAATGGTCCGCGAGTTGGTGTCCATATCAAAATTTGACTACAAAGAAAGCAAGCTAGGAACGAGACATGATTAGTGATCATATGAAAGTTGTATCAGAAAGAAAGAAATAAAAATTCAACAAACAAGCAAGTAACTTACAGCATCTTTGCCAACAAAGTCCTTAATCAGGTTGGCGTCTTTTTTGTATTCTTTGAAGTGGGGAAGAACTAGTGCATGAGTTCTTGCAGTGAATCCATACTCTGAAGCAAACTTTGCAGCCAGGAAAGGCTTCTCAGGACCTGTTGGGGGGATACCCCCGGGTAGGGTGACGCCGGGGTATAAAGGCTGAGTTAGCCGGGGTACAGCGCGGTCAAAGTCAGTGCTGACCGGGTCACCTCAAGGCAGGCCGAACCATGGAGTGACCCGGCCTGTGGAGCATATCCTTGACTAATGTCTGGCCGACATCAAATATATGTCGGCCATGTTTGTCTATCTGTTTTGCAGGTAACTTGATAGCTGGATTAGCCACATGCTAGACGGACTATCTTATGGCTTCCAAGAGAAGGAATCCCCCGCTGGTAAAAAAGGTGGCTTTATTAGCTCTAGCGTGAGCGAAGCAAAGCAAAGAGGAGGACCAGCGGGTCAGAGGCCACCAAGGTGACGCAGGCAGTGTCGGCTGACGTAGCCTGTGTCTGGTGATGCTTAAAGACAAAGGTTATGTTGTGGGTTACGTCCAAAGCCCGTACAAGCCGTTAAAGAGAATAAAGAAGCATCTAGCTTTAGGCGAGGAGCATATTCTCCGAATATGCTGCCACGTGTGCCCTAATATTATAACCCGGGCTCTCCTATATAAGGAGCACCGGGGCCTCCATAGAGAGGGATCGATCATTTTCTCTATCTAAGGTAGAACTCTAGAGCTAGTTTGTAGGGAGTAAGATACGTAGTCTCCTTCTTACCAAGAGCTTGAAGAGTACTAGTAAACACCATTGATAGAGAGAATACAATAATATCTGTGTGTGGAATCACCACATTCTCCCTCCCTGGATTCCCCTAGCACTCACTGGCCCCATCTTTAGCCTATCCATGGCATCTTCCGTGCCACCACCATGACAGTTGGCGCCCACCGTGGGGCGAGCGGCGCTAGCAGGGGTGAAAATCCAGACGAGAAGTTTCTCCAGCACCAGCGAGCGCATCGTCTCCGGCCTGGTTCAACGCTTTGTAGCGCTGGACTACGTCAGCGACAATGCAGGGAGCTTCGGCAGGCACCCCCTCTGCGCAATAGCGTCTTCGTCAAGCTTGGCATGCACAAGATCTACGTCGGCGTGGACGAGTCCTGCGTCCATCTGCGCCACATCATCGAGGGAGGCGAACCACTTCTCAGCGCAGCTCGTGGGGTCCATATTACTCACCCCGCCAGCAGCGTTGAGGTCCTGATGACCGTGCCAGACGCGGAACTAAGCAAGGGCCCAACACCAGAGCCGAAGGTTACACCAAAGCAGACCAGGTCTAGGTTTCCTCCACTAGAAAGGCCAGAGAATATGCTCCAGCAAGCAATAGATAGCCTAGCAACGCCAATAGTAGCTGTGGTAGATCCGGCTTAGGCACAAGCTGAGCTAGAGGAAACTAGGCGGAAAATGTTAGCTGGGGCGAAGAAGGTAGCAGAGCTGCATCAGTCTTTGAACATTATCTTGAGGGAATATGCTAAGGCAAACCGCATAGGTGGAGTGAAAATTCGAGGTAGGAACCTGATTACTGAGATTGACAAGGAATACGAGCCTAGGCCAGGTCAGACAGCCACGATAGTAACAGGAGGGCTGGATCGGTACAACACCCTGGCAAAAAACCTCAGGGTAGGAAATGCGGCCACGTCCGAGTTAGAAGGTTTAACCGGAGAGGCCCAACAAAGGCAATACGAGAGGGTGAATCACTTGCTGAGGGTTGCTTGCCAGCAAAATGAAGAAATGAACAAGGCAAACCCGGCGCCACCAGGAGCGTCACATGTGGTACATTCGGCTAGGAATAATCCGGCAAGATCCGGAGGAGCCGCGTCATCTCCGGGTCACAATCCCAGGAGAGAAGAAGTAGTAAACTCTGGGAGAAGAGAGAAACAAATGGTTCCATATGATCTAACAAGGGCCAGAAAAGGCAAGGCAGTGCAAGCTGATGAGGATCGGCACATCACCAGCCGAGGTGCGGCCAGGCATGGTAACCACGACCAAGGCAATGCTGGTCAGAGAAACACTGCCAACAACAATGCCGAACAGCGTGATCCCATAGGAACGGGGCAAAATGTACCTCGACAGCAGCAACGACACGCACCTCGAGAAGAGGGAAGTGTAGGACAGGCAGCACAACAACAAAATGCTTGCCCGGATCAGGAAAGATACAATGATGGTTATTCGTCTATGGTCAACGATGGATACCCCAGACCGGATCACCACATAATTGGGTCAAGGCTAGGAAGCAGGAACTTGCAGCCAGATGATGCGAGGCTGAAACTGGATAGAATTTATAGGTCGGAGCTAATTGAGGTACAAGGTCCACCGAGTCCAGCATGCTTTGGGCCCCGGATCATGAAGGAGCCACCAGTGTCGAACTTTCAGCTGGCCAGAGGAACTAATTTGCCGGCAGAAGATGGTAGTACAAGGCCAGAAGATTGGCTAATCGATTACACCACATCGGTCAATATGGCAACAGGAAATTTGAGATGGGCAATAAGGTATGTGCCGCAGATGTTGGAAGGACCAGCGAGAGTTTGGCTGAACAATTTGCCGCCAAGAAGTGTCAACTGTTGGCTGGATTTTGAGGAGTTGTTCATGAGCAATTTCTCGAGCACCTACAAGAGGCCCAACAGGCCATAGACTCTGGCGCTATGCCGGCAAAGTCCGAATGAGCCAGACCGAGATTTCCTGACTCGGTGGTGCAACATGCATAACTCATGCGAGGGAGTAATTGAATCACAAGATATTGCGTGGTTCGCCCAGGGATGCAGATACAGAAGTATGTTGTGGCAGAGGCTGCAGCGAGATATGCCAACCACTTTGGCTGAGACGATCCGGATCATGGATTCGTATGCCTTGAGAGATGCAACGCAACCCCGGCTAATGTCGAGCGAGGCAAACAAGGAATACTACAAACGAGATGGCTCTGGGTCATCAAGGAGAAACAATTTCCAAGGAAAGAGAAGGGACGAGTGTCTACATTATCGATATAACTCGCAGCAGGTAGCAGCGGTAGACCGAGATCAGCCCAATGCTGGTGCTAGCTAATGCCAAAAAACTGGAGGACAAAACTGGCAACAGAAAAACCAAGGGAAAAAGCCTTGGACCCCGGAGCAGAAAAAGCAATGGCAAGAGCGAAAAGATAGACCGAGGTATACATTCGAGTCTATGTTGGATAAACCTTGCAAGTTCCATACACCAAGTTCGAATAGTCCGGCAAACCATACGACCCGGAAATGTGAGTGGATGAGAAAGTTAGAGGAGGGCAGTTTGGGGAATGCTCAGGCACCTCAGAACGAGGCACCTAGGAATGAAGCAGCACGACAACCGTTACTAACAGGGGGAATGGGCAGCAACTGATGTTGCCACCACCTCCGCCGAGGTATGAGAATCAGGAAAGAAGGGATGTAGTACATCAAGTAGGTAATAACCAGCAACAAGGTCAAGGTTACCACGAGAATGAGGGACGAAACGAGTACAGGGAGCATCATCAAAGCTACTGTGTGTTTACCATAGAAGAAAATGACCGGAAAAGCTTGCAGCACTGGCATATGGAGGTAAATGCAGTAATGCCGGCAGTTGTGAGATACATGACCTGGGCAGATTAGGAGATCACGTGGAGTATCAAGGATCACCCAAAGATCATGCCTAGCCCCGGGACCTATGCACTGGTCCTGGATCCAACGTTCAGCGGGCCGAATCTCAGTGTTAGGTTTTCCAAGGTACTGATTAACGATGGCAGTAGTATCAACATTATGTACAAGGATACCATGCACAAGTTGGGAATAACGAGAACATGTTGCAAGCAACGAGGACCACTTTTCATGGCATTATACCGGGTATTTCCTGTGAGCCAATTGGTAAGGTCCGGGTTGATGTGTTATTCGGCACGAGAGATAATTGCCGGACTGAAAATTTGGAGTTCGAGGTGGTGAATCTAGAGAATGTTTATCACGCGTTACTCGGCAAGCCAGCACTGAACAAGTTCATGGCAACTACTCACATCAGCTACCTTAAGATGAAACTGCCCGGACCAAAGGGCGTGATAACTGTATCAGGGGACTTCCAGCGTTCGATCGAGTGCGCCTCAGCCGGATCTAACTTAGCCGAGTCACTCGTGATAGCTCAAGAAAAAAGGAAGATACTGGAGGTGACAACATTGGCTCAATCCGCGCAACAGCATATGCCGGCTCTGACCAACCCGCACGGGAGCATATCATTCCAAGCAACCAAGGACACAAAGAAAGTGCCAATCGATGATCAGTTCCCAGAGTGCACCGTAACCATTGGTGTCGGGTTAAGCAGCAAATAGGAAAGCGAGCTCGTCAACTTCCTCCGTGAGAATCGGGATACCTTTGCTTGGTCCACTCAGGATCTGCAAGGTGTACCGAGGGAGTTGGTTAAGCACTCATTAAACGTAAGACCTGGGGCTAAGCCGGTAAAGCAACCTCTCCGGCGTTTCGCTGAAGATAGAAGGAAAGTCATTGGGGATGAAATAGCTAGGATCCTAGCGGCTGGATTTATCATGGAAGTACTCTATCCGGATTGGCTCTCTAATCCGGTGCTTGTGGAAAAGAATAAAGATGATCCGAACATGGCTGTGGTATGGCGCATGTGCATTGATTACACGAACCTGAATAAGGCGTGTCCTAAAGATCCATTTCCACTCCCTAGAATAGATCAAGTCATAGACTCAACAGCCGAATGTGAGCTACTGTCATTCATTGATGCGTATTCTGGTTTCCACCAGATACCCCTGAATCCGGATGATAAAATAAAGAATGCGTTTATTACCCCTTACGGGGCTTATTGCTATCGCACTATGCCGTTTGGACTATGTAATGCATGAGCAACGTACCAACGATGCATGCGAAAATGCTTACATGACCAAATAGGTCGGAACGTGCAAGTTTATGTGGATGATGTTGTGATAAAGACCAAAGAAAGCAATACGCTCCTTGATGATATCCGACAAACATTCGCGAACTTAAGAAGGTTCCGAATGAAGCTAAACCTAGAGAAGTGCACCTTTGGCGTACCCGCTGGGAAGTTACTCAGTTTTTTAGTCTCTAGCCGTGGAATTGAAGCTAACCCGATGAAAATCCAGGCCATAGAGAGAATGGAACTGCCAAAATGCCTTAATGATGTGCAGAAGTTCACTCGTTGCCTGGCATCGTTAAGTCGGTTCGTATGTCGGTTGGGAGAGAAGGCCTTGCCCCTCTACAAATTAATGAAAAAGGCAGATAAGTTCATATGGACGACACAGGCGGACCTTGCGTTTCGAGAATTAAAAAAGATGTTATCCACTACGCTGATTCTAGCAGCACCACTACCCAAGGAGCCAATGTTGCTCTACGTAGCCGCGACCAACCGAGTCGTAAGTGCAGTAATCATAGTGGAGCACGAGGAAGAAGGAAAGTCGGTGCAAAGGCCAGTGTATTATCTAAGCGAAGTATTGTCAGCTTCAAAACAGAACTACCCTCACTATCAAAAGATGGCGTACGGCGTATATATGTTGGCCAAAAAACTCAAACACTATTTTGAGGAACACCCCATCAAAGTGATATGTGAGGCACCCATATCAGAGATTATGAGTAACAAAGATGCAAGTGGCAGGATAGCAAAGTGGGCAATCGAATTAGCCCCATATACGCCACAATTTGACAGAAGAGATGCTATAAAGTCGCAAGCTATGGCGGATTTCTTCGTGGACTAGGCTGAAATGCAATATGAGCCACCTTTGCTGGACTCTGATTATTGGCGAATGCACTTTGATGGATCCAAAATGAAAGATGGGTTGGGCGCTGGGGTAGTGCTTACCTCGCCCAAGAAGGATCAACTGAAATATGTCCTTCAAATCCACTTCAGCGCCTCGAATAATGTTGCGGAGTACGAAGCATTGGTACATGGTCTCAAGGTAGCAAAATAAGTGGGGATACGTCGGATACAATGCTTTGGAGATTCGGATTTGTTGGTGCAACAAGTGTCTGGAAATTGGGATGCCTTGGATGCTAACATGGCCCTATACAGATTCCATGTTCAAAAGATAAGTGGGTTTTTCGAAGGGTGTGAGTTCCATCACATACCTCGGATTAAAAACGAGGCAGCAGATACGCTGTCCAAGTTAGGCTCATCCCAGCAGCCAATCCCACCAAATGTTGCTTTGGAGCACCTGAGAAAACCACCTATCACACCATCGCCTAAATCGGACTCAATTTATA
This sequence comes from Avena insularis, assembly GCA_023614405.1. Taxonomy (NCBI): domain Eukaryota; kingdom Viridiplantae; phylum Streptophyta; class Magnoliopsida; order Poales; family Poaceae; genus Avena; species Avena insularis. The sequence continues at coordinate 550,178,151 of CM042690.1, forward strand.
TCCTGACACTATCTGGATTAGGAGCTGTACCTATGGAGATAGAGTGGGGAAGCACCTCTGCAAACCCGGGGACTGCTTCGGCGAACCCGGGGACTGCCACAGCAAACCCGGGGACTGCCTCAGCAAACCCGAGGACTGATCGGCCTGACCCGGCAAGAGTTATGTCGATAGATGCGATGGAAATTGAAGAGGAATCGTTTCCCGTCTGGACCATACCAACTTGGGCCAAGCCAATTTTTGATTTCCTGAAAGAGGGAACCTTGCCGGATGACGAGATAATCTCAAGGCAGATCCAAAGGAGAGCAAAGGCCTATACAATTATCAACGCCGAACTATACAAGAGAAGTGTGACAACAGTACTGCAGCAGTGTGTTGATCCGGAGGAAGGACTTGACATACTCCGGGATATTCACCAAGGGGAATGTGACCATCATGCCTCCTCAAGGGCCTTAGTGGCAAAAGCTTTTCGGCATGGATTTTATTGGCCCAGTGCCTTGGAGCAAGCAGAGGATCTGGTGAGAAAATGCAATGGCTATCAAAGATACGCCACGAAAAATCATTTACCAATGTCGGAGCTGAAAACTATCCCCATTACCTGGCCATTTGCTGTATGGTGCCTAGATATGGTAGGGCCATTTAAGCCGGCTAAAGGAGGGATGACCCATATCCTAGTCATGGTTGACAAGTTCACCAAATGGATTGAAGTGAAACCAATTCGGAATTGTGATGGGGCAATAGCAGTAAGATTCCTCAAGGATATAATCCTGAGATATGGCTATCCCCATAGCATCATAACTGATAACAGAACAAATTTCACTGAAGGAGCATTTGCAAGGTTCTGCCAGAAAAATAAGATCCGGCTAGATGCCGCCTCAGTCGCCCACTCCGCATCGAATGGGCAAGTGGAAAGATCCAACGGACTGGTATTGTCCGAGATAAAACTTTGGCTCATAGAGCCGCTGCAAAGATCAGCGGGGTGCTGGATAGAACAACTACCAGCGGTACTGTGGAGTTTAAGAACAACTCCAAATCGAAGAACAGGCTATACGCCATTCTTTCTGGTATATGGGGAAGAAGCTGCATTACTAGCGTACACAGATATGATTCGCCAAGGGTAACCCAATACACAGAAGCCGAAGTGCACGAAGCCCGGAAAAATGATGTTGATCTGCTGGAAGAAGCGAGAGAACTGGCCTTGTCCAGATCTGCCATATATCAGCAAAATCTCCGACGCTATCATAGCCAGAAAGTAAACCCCCGAGTCTTCCGGGAAGGTGACACGGCACTCGATTGATACAGATTAGGTGGCATGCATAAGCTATCCCCTCCATGGGAAGGACCTTTCATTGTAAGCAAAGCCTTGCACAATGATTCCTATTATCTTATTGATGCACAACCCCAGGAAAAGAACAAGGCGGACAGGTCCGGGGAGGAATCTAAGTGACCATGGAATGTAGCACTACTTCGTCCTTTCTACACCTAATAAAGAGGTGAATGTATCCGAGATACTCATATGTCGGTATGTATGTCGGCAATGAGCTTATTAATAAAACTTTGGCACCCCAAGCAGAGACTCGGGGACTGCTGTACTAATTGTTTCTCGTTTTCGTATTTTTATGTCGGTTGGGTTAAGTCGCTTATATCTTAGTCGGGTTAGTAATGTGTGAGCACCAAAAACCTGCCTCTTCAACTTTGCTATTGTCCAACATGAATTGGCTTCATGGCAAGCAAGAGAACAAGTTTGGAATGGCAAAGCACATGAAAAACGACTAAGGAAAAGAACTTAAATGAGCCGACATTGGTTATTTTGACTAACACTTGTTTTCTTGTATTCATTTAACACCGGATCATTTTGAGCTAACATCAAAGTTTCAAGTATTGTTAAATCAATTTTTGGAACCTCGGACTCGTAAGTCGAAAAGCCTAATCAAGGTAGACGCGAGCCGAGTCAAAAATTAGGGGAACAAGAAAACGAAACTCGGGGACTTCTCCCACGATAATCCAACATTAAGAACTTAGTTTAAAACGATAAGTTTTAGCACAACCAAAGTAAAGTACTTAGATACACTTCCACCCGGCATTCCGGGGATCTGACAAATATGATAAGTGTTTTAAGGAGCAGGAGCAGCAGCCAAATCGTCAGCCAAAGAAGGTGGCACTTCGGAGTTTGGGGGAGGGGCGCTAGCCTCAGCTTCATCCACCGGGTCTTCGGCCTCGTCGCCAGGTTCGGAGGCCTCACCCTCAATCCCTTCTTCTTCACCCTCTTCATCTCTAGAAGCAGCATCATCATCAAAGATGTCGAGATAACTCGGCCCTTCGTTCCAAGCGTGGCAGAAGGAGTATTGAATAAGTTTATTGGCACAGGCTTTGCGGCGCGCAATCCAATCCAGATCTTCACACCACTTAGACCCGGTGCGCATGCGAGTAAGCAACCCCAGATCAATTCCCTCATACCACGAAAGGATAAACAGCAATTCAATGTCAGCCCCAGCCCGTGCGGCAGATTCACGCCACAGATGTAGCTGCGTATCGCACTCTATCAGTTTGGCTATGAAAGCCGAGCCTCTTTTAGGAATGGTCTCAGTGGGCCAGAGGAAGCCGAACATTCGCGTTGCTGCCGGTATAATGTCTGCGCCGTGGTTCTTCACTAGCTCAAGGCGAGCGGTGAGGCTCGCCAGTAGATCCTCCGTATTATACGGGATTGGTTCGGCATCAGGGCCTGCAAGAATATCACGTTGCTCGCGGGACTGGAGTACGGCAGCAGCACCAAGCGTGTCACTTTCTGGAAATTTTCCTAAGAACAGAGAAGAGGAGACAATGAGCAAAGGCACGAAACCCGGAGGAAGGAAAATTAAGCAAGGGCAAAGGACTCACGTGCGATCTAGAAGAGAAGTTGCTGAAGCTCGGAATGGACATTGGCGCTATGGGCCTGGAGTTTCTCGTACTCAGAGGTCACCGACGTAAGTTTAATGTTGGCTTCCTGCAGTAAGCTTTGGTCCTTGGAAATTTGTGTGGTTAAATGCTCCTTTTCCTCGGCAAACTCCTAGTCAGCCTTCTCCAATAAGGACTTATGGAGGCCCTTGAGCCTCTGAATTTCGGCATTCAGCCGAGTAAGTTCTGAGTCCTGGAGCTGCAACCGAGCTATCTCTTCATCCTTTTTCTTCAGCTCAGCCTCATGCTTCCCTGCTTGTTCGAGGAAATGGGTCATCATTTCAGGCATAGTAACGCTATCTTCAAGAGCAACTGCAACAACGGCGTAATCCGGAGAAACTGAATTATAAATGTCTACCGGGTAAAGAAAGGAGCATACAGTGATCATGCAAAGGAGATAAGTTTACCTTTGATCTCAACAAGGTTCTTCCGCATGATAATATTCTCAGCTTCAACCTCGGCTGCATGGTTCGGATAACAAATTGATACGGATCACTGACAACTCAAATGAATGAAAGTGGAAGAAGAAAAGGTCTAAGTAAGGAACATTACCCTTCTTCTGGTAATCTTCCAGGAGTTTGCCATAACGCGCACGAAGGTCCTCATAGGAGTCCAGCAGGCGCTGGAACTCAGCGGATCGGTGGTTAGTGGTAATCTGAAATAAGAAAGCCAATGTCAAGTTTAAAGGCAAAGTAAAAAATTATTCGAAGCCTACAAGAGCTGGGCCAAGTGGAACTTAACCCAGCTCTAGGTGTGTGGATATTCGAAGTCTACAAGATCCGGGCCATGTGAAACTTAACCCGACTCTAGGTGTGTGGATATTCGAAGTCTACAAGATCCATGCCAAGTGGAACTTAACTCGGCCCTAGGTGTGTGGATATTCGAAGTCTACAAGATCCGGCCCAAGTGGAACTTAACCCGACTCTAGGTGTGTGGATATTCGAAGTCTACAAGATCCGGGCCAAGTGAAACTTAACCCGGCTCTAGGTGAGTGGATATTCGAAGTCTACAAGATCTGGGCCAAGGGAACTTAACCGGCTCTAACTTTGCTAAAATTAGAAGTTACTACGAATAGAAATTAAATTCTCTAAGGAGCATCCGACCGAGTAACAAATTACTCCCTCAGAGGCTCGGGGACTAGGGGATATATCTACAAGTGCCTAGCTATGCAAGGTACCAACAAATGAAAAGAATTACCTCCATCATCCGGCCAGCCAAAGAGATGGCCTTGGTAGCGGAGTTCATCTGTGCGCTGAACTTGGCTGGGCCAAACTTCTCCGGCAAATCATCTTGTGGGTTGATGAATTCAGCATTATTCCAATTCTTCACATACTCTAGGAGCAGTGTACTGTAGCTTTCGCCACTAGGAGAGTAGTTTGCCACAAGGCCTTTGACGTGGGCCTCTCGCCTGGCGGATTGAGCTGCAGCAGGGCTGGTATGCAGAACTAGCTTCCTGATACCCTCTAATCCGGCAGCATGTGACCCAAAGGAGATACCTTTAGCTGATCTGGCAGCTTTCTTGAGCTTGCCAGATGAGGCCTGAGGAGCTGGCTGGAAGATATCCGTGACCGAGGGAGTTGATCCGGAGGGAGCTGACGGGGCCTTCCTCTTGGGAGGCTTGGTGGAACCTGCTGGTGCTGCTGCTGGTGCTAGTGTTGCTGATGATGATGGTACTGGTGCTGCTGCTAGTGCTGGTGATGCTGCTGATGCTGGTATTGGTGTTCTTGCTGGTGCTGGTGCTGGTGTTGCTGCTGCTGGTGTTGGTGCTATTGGTGCTGGTGCTGCTGCTGGTACTAGTGGTGCTGGTATTGCTAGTTCGGAGGAAACTAGAACATGAGAGAAATTTGATTGGGGCGGTGCCGATGGAGCTAGCACCTCATCACTTGGCGCTGGGGCTGAAGAGGATCTGGGGAGATCAGGCATGGCTATATCCGAAGCTGCCCCACTACCCCCCGCGCCGACATTGCCCTCCTCATGACGAGGTGGGCTCTGGTCAGCCGCAGCCGCGGAGCCCTCTTGGATAGGACTGAGCGGGCGAGTATCGTCATCGCGGGAGGAGGGGGAGGGGGGAGAAGGGCTACTCCGGATTGGAGATGCTATGCCCGAGACGCTCTGGGGAATGACCCTAGGAGCTCTGAGAAGAAGAAAAGAACCAAGTCAAAAAGAGAGAGAACCAGTAAGAGACCAGAGCAAACACAGAAAGGGAAAAAACTTGATGGGAAAATGCAAAAGACTTACTCGTTTGAGGTTGGGGAGCTCGAGGTTTGGGTGCCCTCCGGACCGTATTCTTGGCGGCCGGCTTAGTCGAGGCTTTCACCCCGGTCTTCTTCTGCCTCTTCTTGGGCGGTGGCACCTCCGAAGCTGCGGCCGAGGCAACCGCGCGCTTCTAGGAAGAAGCAGGGGCCGGACCACTAGTGGCGAGGGGAGGAACCTTGTGGACCTGACCAGCCGGGTTAGCTGAAGATTTGGACATAACCAGATGCACGTAAGAGTTGGGAACCAGATCAAGCACCTCCAGGACCTCAACATCCGAGTGATCGTCATCTGGCCAATCCCTTAGAGAAGAGGCCTTACCAGCGCTGCGTTTGATGATGTCCGGGGTAGGCAAAAAGGTCTCCGGATCAGGCTCTTCCTCATCCTCCTCGGTGCGGTCTGGTACCCACTTGCTCGCCAGCACCTCGCCATCCTCCAGTGGTTGCTGGAGGAATCGCTGAGAACAAGACAACAATTGCCAAGTTACGAAAGTAAACCGACATATAGAGAAGATCTAGAAAACAGTTAGAAGTAAGTTTACCTTTGGAGGAGGGTTGTCTCGGGTGAAGGGCTCGAGCCCCCATTCCAATTCTTCGGTGAATTCCTTCTCCACATTGAAAATGGCCTTAACCCGGCGGTAAACCGCTGAGTTATCAAGCTCGATAGATGAAGTCCGGTAGGGGTCGAGGGGGCCGCTCAAGTAATAGATCTTGTGGGCTCGCTTCTGAAGGGGGGAGACCCGGTTGCGGACAAAAGTAATCATGATGTCCTCCCCTTGGAGCTTCTCCTTGAGCAGCTCCTTAATCCGGTGCTCCACCTGATTCGCCAGGGTCGTGGGTCGCTTGGGAATGCTCTCCCAAAGCGAGGTATCTAGAGGGCCAAGCTTGAAGGGGAGGAGCCGGATCAAGTCCTCATTGATGGTGTTCTGGACGTAGAAGAAAGTTCGGGCCTAGCCTTTGTAGGACTCGAGTCCGGTGACCCGGGGGAATGCGGAGTTCTTGCAGGGAGAAATGGAGGCAGCGCCGCATTGGGTCAAGTGCTTATCCTCTGGAGCAAGCTCCTTATCCAGAACCACGTTCCTCCGGAGACCGAAGAATTTGATCCAAAGTTCCTTGGTTGGCTAGAGGCCAATGTATCCCTCAATGCCAGAGGCAAAGGAGGACAAATAAGTGATGGCATTGGCTGGGAGATGATGCGGTTGTAGTTTGTAGGTAGAAATGAAATCGAAAAAGAAATCTGAGGTAGGAAGGCCGAAGCCACGCTGAAAATGCGAAAGAAAAACAACATATTCCCTAGGATTGGGGGAAGGAGAAATCTCGCTAGAGGCGAGGCGACAAGCGACGCCGACGGGGATGCGGCACGTGGCACGGAGCCAGTCCAAGTCGTCCTCGCAGACGAACGCGCCGTCCCAGCAGCCGCGCTCGTGGCCCTCTACTTCTTCCTCTTGCTGCGCCACCATGGCTGCTTCCTCCTTAGTCATGGTGGACTCAAGGTCTTCGAGAGAGAAATCAGAGTAGAAGTAACCAGAGGAGGGGAAACGGGAAGCGCAAGGCCCCGTGATGAAGATCTTGAGCGGGAACGGTGGCGCAGGCGCAAAGTGCTGCATGTGTGCGATCACAACGGCTCTGGTGCAATGAGGAACTAGCGACGGCGTCAAGGTTACAGTGAAAGAGAAAGGAGGCTGGGAAGCACAGAGAAAATGGGGAACCTCCCCAGAGGTTGTCCCAGGCCCTCTACTTAACCGCGCAACGGGCACGTAGTGGGATCCTTTGCGGTTGCCACGCCACACGCAATGGACGTGTACGCGTCCGAATCAGCCAATCAGAGTGTGGCCACAGCAAGGTCCATAGGGGCAGAGGATCCCATGACGCGATGTAATGTTATAGTTAACGAAGCGCCGCAGGGAAGGGATGTGCGCAACAGTTATTCCTGACATTGCGATAGTAACCGGCACAATAAATATGCGTAGCCCTGAAAATGAGGCAAAATGATGATTACCCTCCACGTAGGATGTGGGGAAGCATACAAGGGAAGGAACGGTAACCCGGATAAACAGGCAAAAACCCGACCAACGAGGAATAACGTAGGATGAGCCAAGGGATCCCCAAAGGAGAAGCCCCGGGTTACTGGATAAACTCAGCCAAAGAGGCAGAGATCCGGTTATGGGAACCTGCTATGGCCTTAACAACCAAAAGTTGCTAAGACCGCACCAGCTTCGGGGACTAATGTTGGGGGATACCCCCAGGGGGCTTGTTCGTCTGCGGTACCAAAGTTCGCAGGCCAGTGCATGGCGGTACCTAAGTTGCCTAAAATTATCGTGTTTCGAAAAGTTGGGCCGCCAACTACTGAGAGGGGCCATTTCGAGGCAAACTCATCTCACCCCTACCAAATTCAAACATTCTGTTAAAAACTGCCCCGTGAAGTAGACGGTCGGGACCCTCATGTCGGTCATCTGTCCGTGACACGAGCGCCAAGGCGGCAACCTCTTAGGCAAATCGAGCAGCTAAGTGGATTGAATGCGTTGACCAATTTCACAAATCCATTCCCAGCTTTCCCCTAGCACCGGCGGCATCGGAATCCACCCTCCAGGTAGGACGATCCCTTCGGACATTTGACTTCTGGCGCCAAGTTGCTGCGCCCAGTTGCTGCGCCTAGTCGCTGATCCCGAGCTCCAATGGCGCATGCCGTAGCCGCCGTTGCGAGGCTCTAGCACGCCTCCGCCGCCGACGAGCCGAGCAGCTCGGAGGATGGCAGATCCTACTATCAAGAAAGAAGAAGTTCTGTCTACAAACAGGTGATCTACCCTTCTCTTTGCTATTCGCACTAGTTACAACTGCTAGCTGGCTACTGAACCTCAAATTGTTTGTTAGCCCAACGCTGACAAACATATTTTGTCCACAGTTTTCTGTCAAGTGGGATCTGCGCGGACCCCCCTTACCTGGTTACGGTAGTCCTCTATAGGTACGACTCTCCATTGTTTCACGATGGAAGAAGCGCCTGCGCAGATCTGCACTATATCTGGTATGTTGTCGCTCTGCATAATCATGTTGAATTATGGCCGAAGCAGACTGCAAAGTTCAGTTTCATGGATGAACATGGCATCATGGTTCCTATAACGTGTGACAGTCAGCTAATTGGGTTGATGAAAAGGTATGCTTCGGCTGCCATGTTTGAGCTGAAATGTGATGTACTGGATGTGGAAGCTACTGCAACTGGGAGTCGCCCTTCTATTCTTGGACAGGGTGGTTGCTCAAACCCACTTAGCTCCTGGTAAGCAAAGGTCTCTTGGGGTTCGCATGTTTGTGCTGAATTGTAATTTTTGTTTTATTTACTCTGTAGATATTGGGCAGTTATGCAACAATCTTCTTTCTTTGACAGGAAGCGCCGCAAGGTTAGAAACATGACTACCGGGTCAGTCATTTTGCTTCCCGAAGAAATTAAAAATGAGTGGAAAGATGTCATTTTGCTGCCCGAAGAAATTAAAAACGAGTGGAAAGATGATGCTGGACACGATTCTGGTGCCCATTGTCCCGGCGATGCAGAGTACGTGAAGCTAAGAAAATTGGCACCGAGGAAGAGGAAGAAGGCAGGAAATGAAGAAGCCATTGGACGTGAAGGCTTGGCACCCAGGCTGCGGAAGAAGGTTGCTGGCAATGAAGATGCATAGTAATGTGTTGAACTTGAACCTATATATGTAATTCTGTTAAATTCTGATCGCTCTGTGTGTGGCACGTTGCTGGGCAAAACAATCTACCCACATTCTCTGAGTAAAATGTACCACGACTTAGGGTTTAGAAACGCCCGAGTCAGTAGTTGAATCTGAAATTGTGATTGTGCCACTACTATCTGAAAACAAGGATCCACCGGTTCCACAATTGCTGAGGGGAAGGAGGTCTCCAAATATGACAGAATGTAAGTGGCATATAAATAAATTATTTAAGCTGCCACACTCCACGAAGCAGCAACTTATTTCAGATGCTGCACAACGACGTGGCAACATAAACAGCAATGTTCTCACCGATAATGCCTAGATGAGGAGGAAATGGGTACCACTTTTTGGCCTAATCTTGAGCCCGTCTATCTCACCGCCTCTCTGCTCCTGCATCCCCTGCATCTGGCGAAGCTCCCGGATCTCCAAAGAATCGGTGTACGTGCTTCCACTTTATAAATTGTGGTTGTGCCATTTGCATGCGGTACAATCCACGTAGATTACGTTTAAACAAACCACCAATGTCAGAATACACTAATAGAAAAGCTGTCTGGTCCACGGTCACGTTCCCAATCCGGGACAGAGATCTAAATCGAGACAGAAATTGATCTAAATCACAAATTCATCCACAAATTAATCGAGATAGAGATCTAAATCGAGGCATTTCATTACTTCAACCAAAAATTCTTCTAAACAAAGGTGCGATTTCACATCCTACATTAATTCAACCACTAGTCAACAATTTCACTTCCACGCCATCGTCCTCCGAGCCGGCTTCCTCGTCATTGACGACCTCCTCCACGATGTCCGCATTGTTCGCGAGACATAGCACCTCTTCGCGTCAAGCGGCGGCGATGACGGTGTACTTGAACCTCTCCCTCCCTTCTCGGTTGCGGAGATCCTGGTGCACCACGCGCCCGTCAACAATGCGGTTGCCAATCTTGGCCTTTCGCTCCTTCTTGAACAGCGCCGGCTAGTATAGGCTGGCCGCCGCATACCGGGGCAGCGCCCTCTTCCACGCGGGCATCTGGCGGCGGCACGCCACAATTTTGCTCTCCATCTCGGCTCGGCCAGGTAGCGGAGCCACCGGCACCCCCGCACAGCTGATGTGCCATCCGTGTGGCACCTTCGCGGCTGGCGGCGCGAGGATGTCGAAGTTCGCGAACATCACCGCCTCGTACAAGTTCAGATCGGGCATCTCCATGGCGGCTCGGTGGAGATTGGAGAGGACGAGGAGATGGACGACGAAGCGACACGCTGTGGTGCCTCCTATTTGTACACGAGGGCGACGAAGCGACGGTCAGACAAAAGAAGTAATGTGGGGTCAGACAAAAGAAGTAATGCAGGGTCAGAGCAAATTTTTTTCCTCCCTGGAATCCGGGACCAATAGTTCAGACCACTAGGTCCAGAAGTACAAATATTACAACTTAAAAAGGAACGGAGGTTAAGCTAAATAGAACTAGTTATCACACATCTCCTTGATCTTCCTAATCTTGGCCCGATGCGCATCTTCCTGCGAGAGCAAGGATCGAATTGTCTGCTCCTTCCTTTTAGCATCTTCCTTGCATAGCTTCAATTGTTTCTCTGCATTTTTCCTCATGCACTTGTCAATACTCGTAGTTGTGTACTGCAGGACTTTGGCCTGGTGGAGATCATTCCTTGCTTGAGTCAGTTCTTGCTCGCTTAGCCTTGAGGCCAACGCCGCGTCCCTCTCCTTCTCGACTTTGATAACCTTGCCTTGCACCCACCTGAGATCTCGCTTATGCTTGGTCGTGTCAACTGGTTCCCATAGCCTTGTCTCAACACTATCAAGAAGTGAGCTGAATACGGATTATTTCAACTCGACAGTCATTTCCCATAGTTTGTCCAGCATTTTCTGCATCGATTTGGGCCACTCTGGATCTACCCATTTGACAACACCGCAACTTCCGCCTTGCATCATTGCACGATGTCCTTGACACCATAGAAACCTCCTGCCTGCGTTTCGTCCTTCGAAGGCTACAAATTTAGCGGGCACATATCCATGTTTACATACTAGAGGACTATCTTCATCCTCTAAACCGTGATAGTCGGAGTCATACATCATCTGGTTGGCCTAACACATCATACGCGCATGAGTAAACAGATTAGATCTAGCTCAAAAAATAGATAACTGGCCACAGATGATAGAAATAGAGATGAGATGACTCACATCGAAATCACCGTCCCTGTCATCACGACGCGTTTCCTCGCCGTCTCCCCTTGAACCCATGGCGAGAGGGGAGGGGGTGGCTGCCAAAGAGGGGATTGGGATGGAGGCGCCGTCGGCTTGCGGCTACGGCAGGATGGGAGTGAAGTGGGGAAAGTGGCTTCGAGGCTAAGGAAGAGAAGTACGGGGAGGAAGAGAAGTAATGGGGACGTGACCAGGATGTGGCCCAGAACTCGTGAGACGTGACACTGCATGAGGGGCGCCCGTGTTGCCGGTTGTCGCAAGCAGCGTGGCCAATCATGCCGCAGAACAGCCTACTCGCGGATCGCTCTCACGAAGACCATCCCAATCGTCCAAGCGCCCCAATCGAACGGTATGTAACAATTGTCAAGCAGAACAACTGTGTTAGGGCGTGCCTTCTAGAAGACTCGGTCTAACGGCTACCCATGCAATGACACTGGTGTATCCATGTGTGGTTTGTGACAAGAACAGACATGCAATCACACTAGGTGGATCCATATGTGGTTTATGGAAGTAACAGACATGCAATGACTCTAGCTATGATTCATGAAAAGAGCAGACATGCAATGACACTGGTGGATCCATGTGTGGTTCATGGGAAGAACACACATCCAATGACACTGGTGGACTCTAGTTGTGGTTCATGAAAAGAACAAACATGCAATGACACTGGTGGATCCATATGTGGTTTGTCAGGAGAACACACATGCAATGACACTGGGTGTGGTTCATGAAAAGAACAGACATGCAATGACACTGGCGGATCCTTATGTGGTTCATGAATAGAACTAGCATGCAATGACACTAGGTGTGGTTCATGAAAAGAACTGACATGCAATGACACTAGGTGTGGTTCATGAAAAGAACAAACATGCAATGACACCGGTGGATCCATGTGTGGTTTATGGAAGTAACAGACATGCAATGACTATAGCTATGGTTCATGAAAAGAACAGACATGCAATGACACCGGGTGTGATTCATGAAAAGAACAGACATGCAATGACACTGGGTGTGGTTCATGAAAAGAACAGACATGCAATGACTCTAGCTGTGGTTCATGTAACGAACACACATGCAATGACACTGGGTGTGGTTCATGAAAAGAACAGACATGCAATGACACTAGTGGATCCTTATGTGTGGTTCATGAAAAGAAAAGACATGCAATGACACTGGTGGATCCTTATGTGGTATGTTTAGAGGAACAAACATGCAATGACACTGGTGGATCCATGTGTGGTTCATGAGAAGAACTCACATCCAATGACACAGGTGGATCCTTATGTGGTTTGTTTAGAGGAACATACATGAAATCACACTAGGTGGATCCATATGTGGTTTATGGAAGTAACAGACATGCAATGACTCTAGATGTGATTCATGAAAAGAACATACATGCAATGACACTGGTGGATCCATGTGTGGTTCATGGGAAGAACACACATCCAATGACACTAGTGGAATCTAGCTGTGGTTCATGAAAAGAACAGACATGCAATGACACTGGTGGATCCATATGTGGTTTGTCAGGAGAACACACATGCAATGACATTGGGTGTGGTTCATGAAAAGAAAAGACATGCAATGACACTGGTGGATCCTTATGTCTGGTTCATGAAAAGAGCAAACATGCAATGACACTGGTGGATCCTTATGTGGTTTGTTTAGAAGAACACACATGCAATGACATTGGGTGTGGTTCATGAAAAGAACAGACATGCAATGACACTGGTGGATCCTTATGTTGTTTGTTTAGAGGAACAGACATGCAATGACACCGGTGGATCCACGTGTGGTTCATGAGAAGAACACACATCCAATGACACTGGGTGGATCCTTATGTGGTTCATGAAAAGAACTGACATGTAGTGACACTGGGTGTGGTTCAAGAAAAGAACAGACATGCAATGACATCGGTGGATGCATGTGTGGTTTATGGAAGTAACAGACATGCAATGACTCTAGCCGTGGTTAATGAAAAGAACACGCATGCAATGACACTGGGTGTGGTTCATGAAAAGAACAGACATGAAATGACACTGGTGGATCCTTATGTGGTTTGTTTAGACGAACAAACATGCAATGACACCGGTGGATCCATGTGTGGTTCATGAGAAGAACACACATCCAATGGCACTGGTGGATCCTTATGTGGTTTGTTTAGAGGAACAGACATGCAATGACACCGGTGGATCCTTATGTGGTCTGTCTAGAGGAACACACGTGCAATGACACCGGGTGTGGCTCATGAAAAGAACAGACATGCAATGACTTATGTGGTTTGTTTAGAAGAACACACATGCAATGACACTGGGTGTGGTTCATGAAAAGAACAGACAAGCAAAGACACTAGTGGATCCTTATATGGTTTGTTTAGAAGAACACACATGCAATGACACTTGGTGTGGTTCATGAAAAGAACAGACACGCAATGACACTGGTGGATCCTTATGTGGTTTGGTTAGGGGAACATACATGCAATGACACCAGTGGATCCACGTGTAGTTCATGAGAAGAACACACATACAATGACACTGGTAGATCCTTATGTGGTCCATGAAAAGAACAGACATGCAGTGACATTGGTTGTGGTTTAAGAAAAGAAAAGACATGCAATGACACTGGTGGATCCTTATGTGGTTCATGAAAAGAACAAATATGCAATGACACTGGTGGATCCATATGTGGTTTGTCAGGAGAACACACATGCAATGACACTGGGTGTGGTTCATGAAAAGAACAGACATGCAATGACACTGGTGGATCCTTATGTCTGGTTCATGAAAAGAACAGACATGCAATGACACTGGTGGATCCTTATGTGGTTCATGAATAGAACTAACATGCAATGACACTAGGTGTGGTTCATGAAAAGAACTGACATGCAATGACACTAGGTGTGGTTCATGAAAAGAACAAACATGCAATGACACCGGTGGATCCATGTGTGGTTTATGGAAGTAACCGACATGCAATGACTCTAGCTATGGTTCATGAAAAGAACAGACATGCAATGATACCGGGTGTGATTCATGAAAAGAACAGACATGCAATGACATTGGGTGTGGTTCATGAAAAGAACAGACATGCAATGACTCTAGCTATGGTTCATGTAACGAACACACATGCAATGACACTGGGTGTGGTTCATGAAAAGAACAGACATCCAATGACACTAGTGGATCCTTATGTGTGGTTCATGAAAAGAACAGACATGCAATGACACTGGTGGATCCTTATGTGGTTCATGGGAAGAACACACATGCAATGACACTGGTGGATCCATGTGTGGTTTGTGGGAAGAACACACATGCAATGACACTGGTGATATGTGGTCCGTGATAAGAACACACATGCTATGACTCTAGCTGTGGTTCATGAAAATAGCAGACATGCAATGACACCGGTGGATCCATGTGTGGTTAATGAGAAGAACACACATGCAATGACACTAGGTGTGGTTCATGAAAAGAACTGACATGCAATGACACTAGGTGTGGTTCATGAAAAGAACAAACATGCAATGACACCGGTGGATCCATGTGTGATTTATGGAAGTAACAGACTTGCAATGACTCTAGCTATGGTTCATGAAAAGAACAGACATGCAATGACACCGGGTGTGATTCATGAAAAGAACAGACATGCAATGACACTGGGTGTCGTTCATGAAAAGAACAGACATGCAATGACTCTAGCTATGGTTCATGTAGCAAACACACATGCAATGACACTGGGTGTGGTTCATGAAAAGAACAGACATCCAATGACACTAGTGGATCCTTATGTGTGGTTCATGAAAAGAACAGACATGCAATGACACTGGTGGATCCTTATGTGGTATGTTTAGAGGAACAAACATGCAATGACACTGGTGGATCCATGTGTGGTTCATGAGAAGAATTCACATCCAATGACACAGGTGGATCCTTATGTGGTTTGTTTAGAGGAACATACATGAAATCACACTAGGTGGATCCATATGTGGTTTATGGAAGTAACAGACATGCAATGACTCTAGATGTGATTCATGAAAAGAACAGACATGCAATGACACTGGTGGATCCATGTGTGGTTCATGGGAAGAACACACATCCAATGACACTGGTGGAATCTAGCTGTGGTTCATGAAAAGAACATACATGCAATGACACTGGTGGATCCATATTTGGTTTGTCAGGAGAACACACATGCAATGACATTGGGTGTGGTTCATGAAAAGAAAAGACATGCAATGACACTGGTGGATCCTTATGTCTGGTTCATGAAAAGAACAAACATGCAATGACACTGGTGGATCCTTATGTGGTTTGTTTAGAAGAAAAGACATGCAATGACACTGGTGGATCCATGTGTGGTTCATGAGAAGAATTCACATCCAATGACACAGGTGGATCCTTATGTGGTTTGTTTAGAGGAACATACATGAAATCACACTAGGTGGATCCATATGTGGTTTATGGAAGTAACAGACATGCAATGACTCTAGATGTGATTCATGAAAAGAACAGACATGCAATGACACTGGTGGATCCATGTGTGGTTCATGGGAAGAACACACATCCAATGACACTGGTGGAATCTAGCTGTGGTTCATGAAAAGAACATACATGCAATGACACTGGTGGATCCATATTTGGTTTGTCAGGAGAACACACATGCAATGACATTGGGTGTGGTTCATGAAAAGAAAAGACATGCAATGACACTGGTGGATCCTTATGTCTGGTTCATGAAAAGAACAAACATGCAATGACACTGGTGGATCCTTATGTGGTTTGTTTAGAAGAAAAGACATGCAATGACACTGGTGGATCCTTATGTGTGGTTCATGAAAAGAACAGACATGCAATGACACAGGTGGATCCACGTGTGGTTCATGAGAAGAACACACATCCAATGACACTGGTGGATCATTATGTGGTTCATGAAAAGAACTTACATGCAGTGACACCGGGTGTGGTTCATGAAAAGAACAGACATGCAATGACACTGGGTGTGGTTCATGAAAAGAACAGACATCCAATGACTCTAGCTGTGGTTCATGAAAATAACACACATGCAATGACACTGGCTGTGGTTCATGAAAAGAACAGACATGCAATGACACTGGTGGATCCTTATGTGTGGTTCATGAAAAGAACAGACATCCAATGACACTGGTGGATCCTTATGTGGTTTATTTAGAGGAACAAACATGCAATGACACTAGTGGATCCATGTGTGGTTCATAGGAAGAACACACATCCAATGACACTGGTGGATCCTTATGTGGTTTGTTTAGAGGAACATGCATGCAATCACACTAGGTGATCCATATGTGGTTTATGGAAGTAACAGACATGCAATGACTCTAGCTGTGATTCATGAAAAGAACAGACATGCAATGACACTAGTGGATCCATGTGTGTTTCATGGGAAGAACACACATCCAATGACACTAGTGGACCCTAGCTGTGGTTCATGAAAAGAACAGACATGCAATGACACTGGTGGATCCTTATGTGTGGTTCATGAAAAGAACAGACATGCAATGACACTGGTGGATCCTTATGTGGTTTGTTTAGAAGAACGCACATGCAATGACATTGGGCGTGGTTCATGAAAATAACAGACACGCAATGACACTGGTGGATCCTTATGTGGTTTGTTTAGTGGAGTATACATGCAATGACACCGGTGGATCCACGTGTGGTTCATGAGAAGAACACACATCCAATGACACTGGGTGGATCCTTATGTGGTTCATGAAAATAACTGACATGTAGTGACACTGGGTGTGGTTCATGAAAAGAACAGACATGCAATGACATCGGTGGATCCATGTGTGGTTTATGGAAGTAACAGACATGCAATGACTCTAGCCATGGTTAATGAAAAGAACACGCATGAAATGACACTGGGTGTGGTTCATGAAAAGAGCAGACATGAAATGACAATGGTGGATCCTTATGTGGTTTGTTTAGACGAACAAACTTGCAATGACACCGGTGGATCCATGTGTGGTTCATGAGAAGAACAAACATCCAATAACACTGGTGGATCCTTATGTGGTTCGTTTAGAGGAACAGACATGCAATGGCACCGGTGGATCCTTATGTGGTCTGTCTAGAGGAACACACATGCAATGACATCGGGTGTGGTTCATGAAAAGAATAGACATGCAATGACTTATGTGGTTTGTTTAGAAGAACACACATGCAATGACACTGAGTGTGGTTCATGAAAAGAACAGACAGGCAAAGACACTAGTGGATCCTTATATGGTTTGTTTAGAAGAACACACATGCAATGACACTTGGTGTGGTTCATGAAAAGAACAGACACACAATGACACTGGTGGATCCTTATGTGGTTTGGTTAGGGGAACAGACATGCAATGACACCGGTGGATCCACGTGTGGTTCATGAGAAGAACACACATCCAATGACACTGGTAGATCCTTATGTGGTCCATGAAAAGAACAGACATGCAGTGACATTGGGTGTGGTTCATGAAAAGAAAAGACATGAATGACACTGGTGGATCCTTATGTGGTTCATGAAAAGAACAAACATGTAATGACACTGGTGGATCCTTATGTGGTTCATGAAAAGAAAAGACATGCAATGACACTCGTGGATCCTTATGTGGTTTGTTTAGAAGAACACACATGCAATGACACTTGGTGTGGTTCATGAAAAGAACACACATCCAATGACACTGGTGGATCCTTATGTGGTTTGTTTAGAGGAACAGACATGCAGTGACACCGGTGGATCCACGTGTGGTTCATGAGAAGAACACACATCCAATGACACTTGAAGATCCTTATGTGGTTCATGAAAAGAACTGACATGCAGTGACACTTGGTGTGGTTCATGAAAAGAACAGACATGCACTGACACTGGGTGTGGTTCATAAAAAGAACAGACAGGCAATGACACTGGAGAATCCTTATGTGGTTTGTTTAGAAGAACACACATGCAATGACACTGGGTGTGGTTCATGAAAAGAACAGACATGCAATGACACTAGTGGATCCTTATGTGGTTTGTTTAGAGGAACAAACATGCAATGACACCGGTGGATCCACGTGTGGTTCATGAGAAGAACACACATCCAATGACACTGGGTGGATCCTTATGTGGGTCATGAAAAGAATAGACATGCAGTGACACCGGGTGTGTTTCATGAAAAGAACAGACATGCAATGACACCGGGTGTGGTTCATGAAAAGAACAGACATGCAATGACACCGGTGGATCCTTATGTGGTTCATGAAAAGAACAGACATGCAATGACACTGGTGGATCCTTATGTGGTTCATGAAAAGAACAGACATGCAATGACACTGGTGGATCCTTATGTGTGGTTCATGAAAAGAACAGACATGCAATGACACAGGTGGATCCACGTGTGGTTCATGAGAAGAACACACATCCAATGACACTGGTGGATCATTATGTGGTTCATGAAAAGAACTTACATGCAGTGACACCGGGTGTGGTTCATGAAAAGAACAGACATGCAATGACACTGGGTGTGGTTCATGAAAAGAACAGACATCCAATGACTCTAGCTGTGGTTCATGAAAAGAACACACATGCAATGACACTGGCTGTGGTTCATGAAAAGAACAGACATGGAATGACACTGGTGGATCCTTATGTGTGGTTCATGAAAAGAACAGACATCCAATGACACTGGTGGATCCTTATGTGGTTTGTTTAGAGGAACAAACTTGCAATGACACTAGTGGATCCATGTGTGGTTCATAGGAAGAACACACATCCAATGACACTGGTGGATCCTTATGTGGTTTGTTTAGAGGAACATGCATGCAATCACACTAGGTGATCCATATGTGGTTTATGGAAGTAACAGACATGCAATGACTCTAGCTGTGATTCATGAAAAGAACAGACATGCAATGACACTAGTGGATCCATGTGTGTTTCATGGGAAGAACACACATCCAATGACACTAGTGGACCCTAGATGTGGTTCATGAAAAGAACATACATGCAATGACACAGGTGGATCCTTATGTGTGGTTCATGAAAAGAACAGACATGCAATGACACTGGTGGATACTTATGTGGTTTTTTTAGAAGAACGCACATGCAATGACATTGGGCGTGGTTCATGAAAAGAACAGACACGCAATGACACTGGTGGATCCTTATGTGGTTTGTTTAGTGGAATATACATGCAATGACACCAGTGGATCCACGTGTGGTTCATGAGAAGAACTCACATCCAATGACATTGGTAGATCCTTATGTGGTTCATGACAAGAACTGACATGCAGTGCCACTGGGTGTGGTTCATGAAAAGAACAGACATGCAATGACACTGGATGTGGTTCATGAAAAGAACAAACATGCAATGGCACTGGGTGTGGTTCATGAAAAGAACAGACATGCAATGACACTAGTGGATCCTTATGTGGTTCATGAAAAGAATAGACATGCAATGACACTGGTGGATCCTTATGTGGTTCATGAAAAGAACAGACATGCAATGACACTGGTGGATCCTTATGTGTGGTTCATGAAAAGAACAAACATGCAATGACACTGGTGGATCCACGTGTGGTTCATGAGAAGAACACACATCCAATGACACTGGTGGATCCTTATGTGGTTCATGAAAATAACTTACAAGAAGTGACACCGGGTGTGGTTCATGAAAAGAACAGACATGCAATGACACTGGGTGTGCTTCATGAAAAGAAAAGACATCCAATGACTATAGCTGTGGTTCATGAAAAGAACACACATGCAATGACACTAGGTGTGGTTCGTGAAAAGAACAGACATGCAATGACACGGGTGGATCCTTATGTGTGGTTCATGAAAAGAACAGACATGCAATGACACTGGTGGATCCTTATGTGTTGTTCATGAAAAGAACAGACATGCAATGACACTGGTGGATCCTTATGTGTGGTTCATGAAAAGAACAGACATGCAATGACACTGGTGGATCCTTATGTGGTTTGTTTAGAAGAACACACACCCAATGACACTAGTGGACTCTAGCTATGGTTCATGAAAAGAACATACATGCAATGATACTCGTGGATTCATATGTGGTTTGTCAGGAGAACACACATGCAATGACATTGGGTGTGGTTCATGAATAGAACAGACATGCAATGACACTGGTGGATCCTTATGTGGTTTGTTTAGAAGAACACACATGCAATGACACTGGCTGTGGTTCATGAAAAGAACAGACATGCAATGACACTGGTGGATCCTTATGTGGTTTGTTTAGAGGAACAAACATGCAATGACACTAGTGGATCCATGTGTGGTTCATGAGAAGAACACACATCCAATGACACTGGTGGATCCTTATCTGGTTTGTTTAGAGGAATAGGCATGCAATCACACTAGGTGATCCATATGTGGTTTATGGAAGTAACAGACTTGCAATGACTCTAGCTGTGATTCATGAAAAGAACAGACATGCAATGACACTGGTGGATCCATGTGTGGTTCATGGGAAGAACACACACCCAATGACACTAGTGGACTCTAGCTATGGTTCATGAAAAGAACAGACATGCAATGATACTCGTGGATTCATATGTGGTTTGTCAGGAGAACACACATGCAATGACATTGGGTGTGGTTCATGAATAGAACAGACATGCAATGACACTGGTGGATCCTTATATGGTTTGTTTAGAAGAACACACATGCAATGACACTGGGTGTGGTTCATGAAAAGAATAGACATGCAATGACACTGGTGGATCCTTATGTGGTTTGTTTAGAGGAACAGACATGCAATGACACCGGTGGATCCATGTGTGGTTCATGAGAAAAACACACATCCAATGACACTAGGTGGATCCTTATGTGGTTCATGAAAAGAACTTACATGCAGTGACACTAGGTGTGGTTCATGAAAAGAACAGACATGCAATGACATCGGTGGATCCATGTGTGGTTTATGCAAGTAACAGACATGCAATGACTCTAGCTGTGGTTCATGAAAAAAGAACAGACATGCAATGACACTGGGTGTGTTTCATGAAAAGAATAGACATGCAACAACACTAGTGGATCCTTATGTGGTTTGTTTAGAGGAACAAACATGCAATGACACCGGTGGATCCATGTGTGGTTCATGAGAAGAACACACATCCAATGACACTGGTGGATCCTTATGTGGTTTCTTTCAAGGAACAAACATGGAATGACACCGGTGGATCCTTATGTGGTCTGTCTAGAGGAACACACATGCAGTGACATCGGGTGTGGTTCATGAAAAGAATAGACATGCAATGACTTATGTGGTTTGTTTAGAAGAACACACATGCAATGACACTAGGTGTGGTTCATGAAAAGAACAGATCGGCAATGACACTGGTGGATCCTTATGTGGTTTGTTTAGAAGAACACGCATGCAATGACACTGGTAGATCCTTATGTGTGGTTCATGAAAAGAACAGACATGCAATGACACTGGTGGATCCTTATGTGTGCTTCATGAAAAGAACAGACATGCAATGACACTGGTGGATCCTTATGTGTGCTTCATGAAAAGAACAGACATGCAATGACACTGGTGGATCCTTATGTGGTTTGTTTAGAAGAACACACATGCAATGACACTGGGTGTGGTTCATGAAAAGAACAGACATGCAATGACACTAGTGGATCCTTATGTGGTTTGTTTAGAGGAACAAACATGCAATGACACCGTTGGAACCACGTGTGGTTCATGAGAAGAACACACATCCAATGACACTGGTAGATCCTTATGTGGTTCATGAAAAGAACTGACATGCAATGACACTGGGTGTGGTTTATGAAAAGAATAGACATGCAATGACACTGGGTGTGGTTCATGAAAAGAACAGACACGCAATGGCACTGGGTGTGGTTCATGAAAAGAACAGACATGCAATGACACTTGTGGATACTTATGTGTAGTTCATGAAAAGAACAAACATGCAATGACACTGGTGGATCCTTATGTGGTTTGTTTAGAAGAACACACATGCAATGACACTGGGTGTGGTTCATGAAAAGAATAGACATGCAATGACAGAGGTGGATCCTTATGTGGTTTGTTTAGAGGAACATACATGCAATGACACCGGTGGATCCACGTGTGGTTCATGAGAAGAACACACATCCAACGACACTGGGTGGATCCTTATGTGGTTCATGAAAAGAACTGACATGCGGTGACACCGGGTGTGGTTCATGAAAAGAACAGACATGCAATGACATCGGTGGATCCATGTGTGGTTTATGTAAGTAACAGACATGCAATGACTCTAGCTATGGTTCATGAAAAAAGACCAGACATGCAATGACACTGGGTGTGGTTCATGAAAAGAACAGACATGCAATGACACTGGTGGATCCTTATGTGGTTTGTTTAGACGAACAAACATGCAATGACACCGGTGGATCCATGTTTGGTTCATGAGAAGAACACACATCCAATGACACTGGTGGATCCTTATGTGGTTTGTTTAGAGGAACAAACATGCAATGACACCGGTGGATCCTTATGTGGTCTGTCTAGAGGAACACACATGCAATGACACCGGGTGTGGTTCATGAAAAGAACAGACATGCAATTACTTATGTGGTTTGTTTATAAGAACACACCTGCAATGGCACTGAGTGTGGTTCATGAAAAGAACAGACATGCAATGACACTGGTGAATCCTTATGTGGTTTGTTTAGAAGAACACACATGCAATGACACTGGTGGATCCTTATGTGTGGGTCATGAAAAGAACAGACATGCAATGACACTGGTGGATCCTTATGTGTTGTTCATGAAAAGAACAGACATGCAATGACACTCGTGGATCCTTATGTGTGGTTCATGAAAAGAACAGACATGCAATGACACTGGTGGATCCTTATGTG
This sequence comes from Avena insularis, assembly GCA_023614405.1. Taxonomy (NCBI): domain Eukaryota; kingdom Viridiplantae; phylum Streptophyta; class Magnoliopsida; order Poales; family Poaceae; genus Avena; species Avena insularis. The sequence continues at coordinate 550,201,148 of CM042690.1, forward strand.
GTTTGTTTAGAAGAACACACATGCAATGACACTAGGTGTGGTTCATGAAAAGAATAGACACGCAATCTAACTGGTGAATCCTTATGTGGTTTGTTTAGAGGAACAGACATGCAATGACAATAGTGGATCCACGTGTGGTTCATGAGAAGAACACACATCCAATGACATTGGTAGATCCTTATGTGGTTCATGAAAAGAACTGACATGCAGTGACACTGGGTGTGGTTCATGAAAAGAACAGACATGCAATGACACTGGGTGTAGTTCATGAAAAGAACAGACATGCAATGACACTGGTGGATCCTTATGTGAAGTGTTTAGAAGAACACACATGCAATGAGACTGGTGGATCCATGTTTGGTTTATGAGAAGAACACACATCCAATGAACTCTAGTGGATCAATCTTGGCATAATTTGATGTATTCCACGATGTATTTCATTGTAGAAGACACTTTCCATTTTTATACTACTCAGTTTTGCCCTTGGTTTTATGTGGTACTACTTAGTTTTGGCCCCCCTCTCTATATTTCGTAGAAGCCCAAACCTGTGCTCACCCTGTCTGCTACTCCCTGATTGGTTTTCATAGTTGTCACGCGGATCGTGCACACCAACCATTGATTCTGTGCGATCCAATGATGATCGTTGCACACGTCGTGCCATTCACAGTACAGCGTGAGACAGCACGAACGTCTCCCTCTATGAGACTTCTACAGGAAGGAACACGATGCCGTCCATGGAAAAACTCATCGAGCGGTCATGTCAAGTTTAATGAAGTCTGAAAAGCCTACTACTGCTACTACAACTCATGCACAGGGCAACGGGGTCATCGAGTGCATGGTTGTCGACGGGACGCTGCAATTTATTGCCACTTGATTTTAATCAGGCATATCCCATTTTTACGCAGCGCTCTCAATCTCACTTCCAACTGGGCCCTACCGCTAGTAAATTCCATGAGTCAAGGGCTCCCCTCGCGTACATCTAACATTGCTAGAAATTAGTTCCGCGCCACTTGCATGTTGTGGAATCGAGGTCTGCCATGAGCGTGTTTTCAATGCAGCTCTAAAGTGGACATCGTGGCTGTTTCAAAAAAAAGGGAACCGAAAAAAAGGGTGGAGATCGTGGTAGCCCCCGCCCCCTGCCCACCACACATGTCCACTCGAGGACTACGAACGGTCCGGTGTTTATAACCCCCCTCGACCTTCTTCTTCCATGAGATCATGTCATTTCCCCAGCCTGTCTAGTCCCAAGACCCCAATCTACACCTGCCGCGCGTGCCGAAGCTCCCTAGTTTGCACTACCTCCTTCCCTTGGTGCGCCATGAAGCGTACACATGGAGACGATCCGGAGGTGAAGCCAGTTGAAGGCGCAGCAGCAGATGGCTCGGTTGTCGCCAAGCAGGCAGAGGCGTCTTCTCCGGGCACGAACGCCGCTCATCACCGCGCCGTCGAGGGTGCGAGCTCATCCGTCCAGCCAGTAGCCGTCGCCGCCGAGCAGCAGGTGGTAGCCATCGCCGTCAAGCAGCAGGTGGTAGCCATCTCCGCCGAGCAGCAGGTAGTAGCCGTCGTTGCCGAGCAGCAGGTGGCCGACAATGTCGTGGTGCCAGCGGCAGATCTGGATGGGGGGCAGGCGGCAGGCGGAGGCAATCCGGTGATCTACATCGACGACCCCATCGCCATTCAATAAATATTCGACGCAATCGCGGAGAATGATGAGTTCGAGGAGGAGGTCCCTAATGAGGAGTCCGAGGTACTACATTGCTAGCTTCTCTAGTCGCAGCCACAGTTTTCATTGTTTATACGTAGGATTTGCTCAATCGTGAACAGATTCTTTTTCTCTTGAAGTAGGGTAGTATATATATGATTCGATTGGTTGATTGATGCATCTGCCATCTAGTCACAAAACCCCAATCCGTCTAGTCACAAAACCCCAATCTGCGCATCTGCCATCTAGTTGAGTTTGCTAGTTGAGTGTTGATTTTGATACACAGCAGGCCTATAACATTACATTTCTATTCCTTACTGAGCCCAATGATTCAATTTTGCCCCAAAATAGTGCAAGGGCATCTGATGGTGTAGTTTTCTTAGGGATGGTTAGTGAGCCTGAGGCAGCAATGCACATAAACAATATAGGTTATGCTGTTGGTATTTTGGTTCTCCAGCTCCATCGCTGAAAAAAATGAGGCCCTAATTTTTCTCTCATATGGAACCTAAATATATAATCTTTGTATTGTTTTTGATCTATGAATGCGTTGTATGATGCATTTGTATATCCGTGAATATTGTTTTGTACGATTACATTTCAATTTCTTATTGTGGCCAATGATTCAAATTTTCCCTAAAGAGAGGCAAACACATTGGTGTCAAATTTTTTCAGGGATGAGTGAGCGAACCTGGGGCCATGTACAAGATCAATATAAGCCGTGCAATTGTTACTTGGTTCGCTTACGCCATCTCTGTAGAAACTGATGAGGCTGCAATCTTTATTCTACATTCATAGAACTATGATATTTGAATTATCTATTCCATGCATTCATAGTGTATAAGAATTACATTTTAGTTTGTCACCGAGGCCGATGATTGAAATTTGCCCCAAAAGAGTTCAAGGGGAGACACGTATGATGGTGTCGTGTTTTAAGGATGGGTTGGTGAACCTGAGGCAGCAATGCACACAAACAATATAGGTTGTGTTGTTGGTACTTTGGTTCTCCAACTCCATCTTTGAAACAAATTATGAGGCCCTTGATTTATTCTCATATGGAACTACATATATAATCCTTGAATTGTTTCTGATCTTTTAATGATTGGTATGATGCATATGTATATGAATGGTTTTGATCATAAGTATTTTTAACATGTACCTGAAGATTAATTGTTTGGTTTTTTATTTATAATTACAATATCTAGGCTTGTTTTTGTACCTGACTATGTATATCCCTGAATAATGTTTTGTACGATTACATTTCAATTTCTTATTGTGGCCAATGATTCAAATTTGCCCCAAAAGAGAGGCAGACACATTGGTGTCAGATTTTTTCAAGGACGAGTTAGTGAACCTGGGGCGATGTACAAGAACAATATAGGCTGTGCAATTGTTACTTGGTTCACTTACACCGTCCCTGTAGAAACTTATGAGGCCTTAATCTTTATTCTACATTCGTAGAACTATGATATTCGAATTACCTATTCCATGCATTCAGTGTATAAGAATTACATTTTAGTTTGTCACCGAGGCCGATGATTGAAATTTGCCCCAAAAGAGTTCAAGGGGAGACACGTATGACGGTGTCGTGTTTTAGGGATGGGTTGGTGAACCTGAGGCAGCAATGCACACAAACAATATAGGTTGTGCTGTTGGTACTTTGGTTTGCCAACTCCATCTCTGAAACAAATTATGAGGCCCTAGATTTTTTCTCATATGGAACTACATATATGATCCTTGAACTGTTTCTGATCTTTTAATGATTGGTATGATGCATATGTATATGAATGGTTTTGATCATAAGTATTTTTAACATGTACCTGAAGATTAATTGTTTGGTTTTTTATTTATAATTACAATATTTAGGCTTGTTTTTGTACCTGACTATGTACATCCCTGAATAATGTTTTGTATGATTACATTTCAATTTCTTATTGTGGCCAATGATTCAAATTTGCCCCAAAAGAGAGGCAGACACATTGGTGTCAGATTTTTTCAGGGACGAGTTAGTGAACACAGGCGATGTACAAGAACAATATAGGCTGTGCAATTGTTACTTGGTTCACTTACGCCGTCCCTGTAGAAACTTATGAGGCCTTAATCTTTATTCTACATTCATAGAACTATGATATTCGAATTACCTATTCCATGCATTCAGTGTATAAGAATTACATTTTAGTTTGTCACCGAGGCCGATGATTGAAATTTGCCCCAAAAGAGTTTAAGGGGAGACACATATGACGGTGTCGTGTTTTAGAGATAGGTTGGTGAACCTGAGGTAGCAATGCACACAAACAATATAGGTTGTGTTGTTGGTACTTTGGTTTGCCAACTCCATCTCTGAAACAAATTATGAGGCCCTAGATTTATTCTCATATGGAACTACATATATGATCCTTGAATTGTTTCTGATCTTTTAATGATTGGTATGATGCATATGTATATGAATGGTTTTGACCATAAGTATTTTTAACATGCACCTGAAGATTAATTGTTTGGTTTTTTATTTATAATTACAATATTTAGGCTTGTTTTTGTACCTGACTATGTATATCCCTAAATAATGTTTTATACGATTACATTTCAATTTCTTATTGTGGCCAATGATTCAAATTTGCCCCAAAAGAGAGGCAGACACATTGGTGTCAGATTTTTTCAGGGACGAGTTAGTGAACCTGGGGCGATGTACAAGAACAAATTAGGCTGTGCAATTGTTACTTGGTCACTTACGCCGTCCCTGTAGAAACTTATGAGGCCTTAATCTTTATTCTACATTCGTAGAACTATGATATTCGAATTACCTATTCCATGCATTCAGTGTATAAGAATTACATTTTAGTTTGTCACCGAGGCCGATGATTGAAATTTGCCCCAAAAGAGTTTAAGGGGAGACACATATGACGGTGTCGTGTTTTAGGGATGGGTTGGTGAACCTGAGGTAGCAATGCACACAAACAATATAGGTTGTGCTGTTGGTACTTTGGTTTGCCAACTCCATCTCTGAAACAAATTATGAGGCCCTAGATTTATTCTCATATGGAACTACATATATGATCCTTGAATTGTTTCTGATCTTTTAATGATTGGTATGATGCATATGTAAATGAATGGTTTTGATCATAAGTATTTTTAACATGCACCTGAAGATTAATTGTTTGGTTTTTTATTCATAATTACAATATTTAGGCTTGTTTTTGTACCTGACTATGTATATCCCTGAATAACGGAGGGCGTTGGCAGAGGCGGAGGCAGAAGTCATAGGCCGATTAGCTTGGCGCGGCACGCAGCCTACGGCAAATTCTTCCGGGAGTATGTCAGGACTGGCCTGTATCCCATCGACTAGGCTGTCGTTGCCTCCTTCTGATAAACCCCTGCCCTGCTAGGTGTCTCTGTGTCCCGACCTCCTGCTGCAGCCCCTGCTTTTATTTTGTTCTAGATAATTATTACCTGTGTGTGGCATGTAAGACAATATATCCGTGGTGTCTCTGGTGAACCTTCTATATTAATCTACTCCTTTATATGGAGTGCCTTAAAGTTTCTAGTGTTCAATTATATTTACTGATCATGCTCATGCACACTACAAAATATTTCTAGTGCTCGATTACATTATAATTGTCAAGAAATACATCAACAAGTTAAATTGGTCGAAATTTTGTATTGAAGTAACTAAATGTATCACATACATAATAAACTAGAAACTAAAATCTAGTTCAAACACATAATGTATCACCACCACTTGTTGTCGTCCTTGACTTGCTTCCTCCTTTAGCCGCTTGATGTCGCCACCGTCCCAAGATCCCTGCTCGTCCTGAAACCGCTTCCTGTCCTCCTCGCGCTTCTTCTCCTGGGCTAGCTTGCAACCAGGGCATAGCTCTCTCGCGAAAAAACCCGCCTTAACCATCCCATCTTTCATGGTAATGAGCTTACTATACAACTCGTACACCATGTAGGCGTCTCTGGCTGCATACTCGAGGCGCACCTGGCTCATCGGCTTCCACTCCCAGTAGTCGTGATTGAGTCACTTCAATTTCTTCAGTTTTTCATAGGATTTATCGATGATTTCCGCTGCCAGATCACCCATGCCATTCTTTGCTGGGTATGATTTGATCTTGTACAGATTATGGATGTCGATGTGGTGCCCCTCTGCGATTTTGATCAACGCACGAGAAAGCATAATTCTGTCATTTGTGATATCCACGCTAGTGAAAGTTATCCCTTTCCTACAGAAGAACTCGACCAGAGCCGGACAACGCATCTTAGTTGGTTTACTCCTGCACTTAGATGGTTCTAGGGATGTAAGGGAACAAGGGATGCAGAAGTGGTGATCTCAAATTTAAATTTCACATACCTACAGAAGTGGTAAACGAGGACCTCCTCATGTATGGCGATTTGCACGACAATGATCTCTTGTGGAGGATTTTTCGCTTATTTGCACGGGTGTACTCCAAGTCTAGCCCCACAAACTTGTGCTTCTCTTTCTCAAGCAATTGCTCAAACCTGGTGAGAGTTGTCTCCATAGTCGCTTCATCATTTGTGTACACCACTATCAAAGTCGTGGTGCCATGGGCACGGACCAAGTGGGTCTCTGTTGTGCGTTTCCCATCGTCCATGACTGCAAGGAAATGGGTGAAAGGAAATGCCTGCAAGGAACTGCCTGCGAGAGGAAGAATAAGATGAACCGATGGTTCCAGAACAGAGGAAGAAGAAGCGCCCAGGAAAAACTATAGAGGAATGACTGAGGAAGAGGAATGACTACAGAAGAAACGTGGTAACTGCAACTTTCGGTTCGAGAACTCACCGTGGTTACGTGGAGATCGTGGCAGTGCCACCGGTTCAACAAGTGGGGCCAGTTCCTGCGAGAATATGAAATTAGCTGTGCATTTTTCTATGCGAGAAATTGAGAGAAGTCATTTATATTTTGTCTTTCATAATTAAACACAATGAAGTTGGTACAGCCCAAGAGATTTGAACAAAAGAGATTTGCTAGTTTAACATACAACAACACTTACAGGCCCAACATGGCAGAACTTGGAGAGCCCCAGAACTTGAGCTACCACAGAGACCTCGGCAGAGGTGGCAAAATTGGTGTGGGTGCAACCACGGCGACGGCGAGCTCGGATTCTAGAGGAGGAAAACAGAACTGAGCATGGTCGACAAGGTGATAGATCTCACCAGGAACCAATTCTCGTCCTCGACCATGCCATGGGTGCGTCCATGGTGAGGGCGAGCTCCAACTCGGGATGGGGAGGAGAGCGGGTCCGAGCAGCTTCATCACTTCCCGGCTCTACGCCATGGCCACGACCATAGATTGCCGCTCCGGGGAAGAAGACGCGTAATGGATACAGGCGCCAACGATGCAAGCCTACAGGGAGGAGAACTGGGCCGAGCAGGTTCATCCATGTCCCAGCTCCATGCCATGGCTGCGACGCCCCATAGATTGCCGCTCCGGGGAAGAACAAGATGCGTAATGGATGTAGGCGCCAACGCTGCAAGCCTAATTGACACCGAAGCGATGGGAGCGACAGGAGCGACATAACGGCGAGAACTGACAGGAGGGGCCGAACTTGACGGCCGTTAGCCTGATTTTTTGTATTGAAACATAAAGTTGAATTCGTGCCGAAAAGACCCTTTGAGTATTTGGCACACCAACTGTAGTCATCACGGATCATTTCAGGGAACTTGGGTACCGTGTTGCCTGGACACCCCAACTTTCGGGCCGCAAAATGATATTCTCACCCCCAGGTAGGGTGACGCCGGGTATAAAGGCCGAGTTAGCCGGGGTACAGCACGGTCAAAGCAAGTGCTGACCGGGTCACCTCGAGGCAGGCCGAACCACAGAGTGACCCGACCCGTGGAGCATCTCCTTGACTGAAGTCCGGCCGGCATAAAATATATGCCGGCCATGTTTGTCTATCTGTTTTGTAGGTAACTTGATAGCCGGATTAGCCACATGCTAGCCGGACTATCTTATGGCTTCCAAGAGAAGGAATCCCCCGCTGGTCAAAAAGTGGCTTTATTAGCTGTAGCGTGAGCGAAGCAAAGCAAAGAGGAGGACCAGCGAGTCAGAGGCCACCAAGGTGACACAGGCAGTGTCAACTGACGTAGCCCATGTCTGGTGATGCTTAAAGACAAAGGTTACGCTGTGGGTTACGTCCAAAGCCCGGACGAGCCATTAAAGAGAATAAAGAAGCATCTAGCTTTAGGCGAGGAGCATATTCTCTAAATATGCTGCCACGCGTGCCCTAATATTGTAACCCGGGCTCCCCTATATAAGGAACACCGGGGCCTCCATAGAGAGGGATCGATTATTTTCTCTGTCTAAGGTAGAACTCTAGAGGTAATTTGTAGGGAGTAAGAGACATAGTCTCCTTCTTACCAATAGCTTGAAGAGTACTTGTAAACATCATTGATAGAGAGAATACAAGAATATCTGTGCGTGGAATCACCACGTTCTCCCTCCCTGGATTCCCCTAGCACTCACTGGCCCCATCTTTAGCCTATCCATGGCATCTGCCGTGCCACCACCACGACATGACCCTTCATCCCTTCAACAATTTCGATTGTCACCTTGGTACCCAGCGACTTAGTAATCCTCTCCAGCCCTACGCCTTTTCTTGTATGCTTGACAGCCACAATTGCATTGCCTGAATAGGACATAGAATTTGATTAGGACCAAACATTTCACATTCTTTATCAAACCAAGAAGAAGAATAGCCAACTTGCAGTGCATTTTGAACAGGTTCAGATATACAACATAGTAGCAATGACAAAGATTGTGAAATAAGATGGGTACGAAGATGTCGATATATCAGCAAAAACCACTATTGTGGCAAAATGACATGGCATACATGTGGCATTTAATCCAATATAAGAAAATGCAAGAGTAAGAAAAACAGTACAAGACAAACTTGCCTTCATCACATGTAGCTTGCTCACTCCCTTGCTCAGTTTCTTCAGGAAAGATAGCATTTCTGTCCACCAAAGGTACAACATGGCCAAGGTCCATGCAGACGGGGCTGAGGTCCATGCAGACACAGCTGAGGTCCGTGTGGATAGTGCTTTCTTCATCGAGGAACACAAACCCATCATCATCCCTGTGCGGTGAGCTTTGTTGATCGTTGTGAAACGGGTTTTGTTCATGGTTGGCTACAACAACCGCCTTCGCTTTCTTCCTAGTGACTCTAACAGGAACTTCATCAAGTTCTAGCAATCTCTTTGATGCTTCTGGAGGTACCGCCATCACCCTTCCTAGAGCCATTTGCGTAGATGCTTCTGGGCTACTCAAATTCCTACTCTTCTTCTTAACATCATACTTCTTTCTCCTCCTAGAAACCTTCAGGTGCTCGTAAAAATAGCAAGGACAATGGCATTAGATCACAATAAAACTATGTAAGAACAGAATGAAGGAAAAAACAGCAAACAAGATTGTTTAAAGGATGCACCTTAACAGTCTTCCCCACTACTACACTGTCATCAACTTCTTCTTCATCTCTAGGATTGTAGTTCGAGCTATCCCCTTGTGTTATGCCAGATGCAGAAGGGGATTCAGCAGTAACTTCCCTACGTTCTTTACCAGCATTAATTTTCCTAATCATCGACACTATTGCGGAAATGCCAAGAGACTGGAACACGCGGTTGTTCCTCATCATTGGCCTAGCCCTAATATTCTCGATTTCGGTGAGGGGCGCTTCATTACATGAATAAAAAAACAAAACCATTAGATGAATGGTTGAAATGCATGGGGGAGCAAGACAACTCAAACAGCTAAGGTTTACTATCAGGTTATACTTCATTTAATGCAACTAGATTAACTAGCAGGATAAGCATGAGCTAGGTAGATTACACATGAGGAGCTAGGAACATTATACAGTAAATTAACTAGCAGCACATACACACAAAACAGTAAATTAACTAGCAGCATAAGCATAAGCATAAGCTTGAGCTAGACATAGTTCAATAAGCATATTACAAGCATAATCTAGGCACAGTTCTATACTAAGCGCATACACACAAAAGACAAACAAGCAGCATACACATGAGGACAATTTGCATACCAGCCGACTGCATCTTACCGGCCATTGCTGATCTCGAGGTGGTGGAACTAGTGCTGCTGGGTAGCTGATGTCCACTTGCCCTATGTGCTTGCAAAAAAGAATAAAGATTAATTAGATAAAAAAGGGATAAAGAAGAATGTTGCTTGCAAAATAGAATGCAGAAGCTATGTTGATCAAGCATCCATGCCAATGGCTGTTCATGTATGAGCAATAAAAAATGTAGTGATACACTAAGCACACACAAAGAGGCAATGATGCATGCACATAGTGGTGATGCATGGGAACAAACTTGCTAGGACACAAGTAAGCAGGAATGGCTAGTCCATTATAAAGCATGGATGTACTTTGGATATAAATACACAAGTAAACATGAATGGATGCCTAGTAAAAGGTAGTAATGAGAAAGCATGCCTTGATATCTTCACTAGATTAATTAGGAGGTAGTAATGAACAAAAGGAATATGCCTAGTAATGAACAACAAGCATGTGGTAGGAACAAGCAAGCATCACTTAATATCTGCCTTGATGAACAACATGAAATCCATACATTAGAGGCAGTAGCAAACTGGCCATCTTCACTACAGCAACCCACCTTTCTATCTCACCGCTTTCCCTTGGTTGCTGAAGTTCGTTTCGCTCAGTCTAACTTGCAAAATACCTTGCCACTTTCCTGTGATGAACTTGTGGTTAGATAGCAGTACCAAATACACACAGAATTGGAGCATATATATATTTAGATAGCAGTACCATCTTATAACTAAACAAATAAATTAGCTTCTGTATAATTTACCACTACTTATCCATCATGCATATTTAATAAACCAAGATCGAAGCACAAAGTTCAACCATACTAATACTACTGCAAAGATGGATACCTAGCTGAAACGTATCCAATAACTGTAATAAAAGCACATATCACATAAGAAAGGAACATAAATGCTGTTTAAGAAACAAGAAAAAGAAAAACTAATGCACACATAATAAGAGGTAAATATCACTAAGGGGGACAAGATAATACTTCAGTGTTCTTGCAAAGGATTAGTAATTGATGCTTATAGTTCACCCTTAATAAAAATTTCCCCAAAAATCTTCATGCAGTTACAAAAGAAACTATTAAAGGTATCTAAATAGAGAAAGCAAGTCCCACTCCACACTGATTAATCTATTATACACTTGACTATTCAATTTTAGGTTGGCCCAGATCACACATCATCTCCACCTAAATTCACTAAAACAATTTATGAAGGTGCATATTTGGATATCATGAACATCATCACATCTAAGCAGTCCTAACATGGGAACATGAACATCAGATATCAGTAAAGCATATCAGAATATCATACACACCAACTAGACTTGTATAGAATCCACTGTTTCCAACATGAACAACTATTCCCTAATACAACCGGAGTCCTAGCCTAACAACAGGTATTAGCCTAATCTAATTATCATCAAAACACCAACACATCATCCAGAGCAAGCACGGTTCCAACCCTGGCTAATCTAGCATGGCGCAGGAGGACAAACTATAATGCAAACCCTAACCCTAGCATGGCGCGCAAGCCCTAACCCTAGCCATGGGAAGAAAGCCCTATTCCTAGCCATGGCAAGCAATCCCTAACCCTAGCCATGTCAAGAAAACCCTAACCCTAGCCATGGAGCGTGACCTAGCAGGACAATCGTGTGGAAGAACTCGAACTGGAGGGCAAGATCCGAAAGAAATTGAAGAAGAGGGGATGAAAGGAAATAACTTGCCTGAGCCGATCTAAGAGGAGGACCATCGTGCGTCGTCGCAAAGTTGCTGCCATTGTCGTTGCACGTTTCCTGCCTCCCGCGTGGCCGTCTTCACCGAGCCTCTCCTCCCTCCCGGTGTGGCCGTCATCGCCGAGTGTCTCCTTCCTCCTGGCGTGGCCTTTGTCGCCGAGCGTCTCCTCCCTCCCGCGTGGCCATCGACGAAGTTTGGCTCGGTGGCGTGGTTCGGGGGTGGGGATTGGATATCTAGGGATGGGTGGGTGGGGTGGGGTTTGGGTGTGTGCGGTGGGGTGGGGTGGGGTTTGGTTGTGTGCGGTGGGGTGGGGTGGGGTGTGCGCGCCGGTGCGGTGGAGCGGGCATTTTGTCCAAAATATCTTTTCACCAATTCGTGCGGGAAACCTGAGAGGCGGGAAGAGCGGCATGAAAATTATTTCGGGGAGGGAAACTAGGAGGTAGGAAGAGCGAGGGCGGGAAGATTTTCAGGGAGAAAAGTGAGGGAAATTTTGGCATTATTTTTTATAAGTTGTTTCCTTTGTAAAATAAACACAATTACATGTCCAACTATTTAAATTGTACCATTTTAAATCGGTTTTAAGCTTTAAAAAATAGACCATAAACTAAAATTCATTCAAATTATATTGGCATGGCACACAACAATGTTACAGGAGTAGGTTTCCAACTTTATTGTAAAAAAACCTATTTTTTATTTTCCATGCATCACGAAACATGTGTTTTGTGAAGCAGCTACTGGGAATATGTTGCAAAATTGGGCCGATACATTTTTATAAAATATTAGACCCTAGGTGTATAATTGATCAATTGTTGGCAACCCATCCTTTTTAGACACTCCTCGAAAAAAGACAAATCTGCATCGATTCAGCACGAACTCTGACACATTTGAACAGCGGTTGATTCAAATCTTGCTCATGATGTTTTCTAAAAATAAAAAAATCATTTTTAGCTTCACAACATGTGATTTCATGGGAAATACAATAGTAGATTTTCAAGGTTGCACGCCTATCAAAGAACGTTCATGTCTGCCATTTTCGAGGTGATTTCATGGGTGATTCAAAGGTTACACCCTAGTTTCCTCCCACATGTGTAGGAATTTTCTACGTGTTATCACATGGGTGTGAGCAGGCTCACCCTAGGGTGCTATAAACTTTCTATCTAGGCCTCTCACCACACTTGTGAACATATGATATGGACACACGCAAGTTTTCAAGGCGTTCCAGCTCTCCGGCGCCTCTTTCCCAGAGAAATCCCAACCGGGGGGGGGGGTGTAGATCTATATCACTAGTGTTCCCATGCGAGGGTCGATCGGTGGACTTTTCTCTTTCCTTTGGATTTCTTTCTCCATAGAAACATGGTAAACCAAGGTTGAGCCCAAGATTCCACCGTTTCCCCATCCGAAGAGACATAGCAGGAGTTTCCTCACACACGTGCAAGAAATTTCTATGAGTTATCGTGCATGCAATAACACTTAGAGAAGTGTTGGACATGTAGGCGGGAAACTCCTGCTATGGGTCCAACGGGGGGCAACCGGTGGAATATTTGGCCCAACCTTGGTTTTCTATGTTGATATGGGGCCTAATCATGCCTAATAAAGAAATAAAAAGTACATTGATCAATCCTCGTACGGAGATAGCTAGGGGTAGATCCCCGGGGCCCTGTAGAGGTTTACAATATGGGAGATGGTCGCCGGAGCACCAGAATCCAACCAAAACTTGCATGTGGCCATGCCATGTGTACACAAGTGTGGTAGATGGTTCATATATGCAATGGATATAGATCACGGGTGTCACGGTCTTCAATTCACGCGCATGCGATAACACTTATTGGAGAAGTTCTGGACATGTCACTAGGAAACTCCCGCGAGACATCCAACGAGGGGAAACCGGTGGAATAGTGGGCCCAACTTTGGTTTTCTATGTATATATGGCCTAAACATGCCTCAATAAACAAAAAACTACATTGGTGGAACCTTGTACAGAGATAGCTAGGGGTAGATCCCCTGGGCCCACCGAGACTAGGGTTTCGATGGGAGATGACCGCCAGAGCGCCGTAATCCAACCAAAACTTGCATGTGGCCATGCCATGTGTACACAAGTGTGGTACATGGTCCATAGATGCAATGGCTAGCTCCCGGGTGTCACTGTCTTCAGTTCATGCGCATGCGATAACACTTAGAGAAGTGATGGACGTGTCGCTGGGAACTCCCGCGACGTGTCCGACAGGGGGATACTGGTGGAACATTGGGCCCAACCTTGTTTTTCTATGTAGATATGGCCTAAACACGCCTAAACAAACAAAAAAGTACATTGGTGGAACCTCGTACGGAGATAGCTAGGGCGTAGATCCCACAGCCCACCGAGACTAGGGTTTCAATGGGAGACGACCGCCGGAGCACCGTAATACCACCAAAACTTGCATGTGTCCATGCCATGTGTACATGAGTGTGGTAGATGGTCCATATATTCAATGGCTAGCTCTCAGGTGTCACCGTCTTTAATTTAAGCGCATGCGATAACACTTAGAGAAGTGCTGGACGTGTCACTTGGAAACTCCCGCGAAAGGTCCAACGAGGGGCAACCGGTAGAAAATTAGGCTCAACCTTGTTTTTCTATGTAGATGCGGCCTAAACATGCCTAAACAAACAAAAAAGTACATTGGTGGAACCTCGTATGGAGATAGCTAGGGGTAGATCCCCCGGGCCCACTGACCGATGCTTTTCGACACAAGAGCCCCAGAAACTCACCCAAACTTTCTAGTGGACCTAGGATACATGTGAAAGTGTTGTGGAAGCCCCACAGATGCAAGACATAGCTCCCCGATGTGACCTTGTTCACATTCGGGCGATAACACTTAATTAGCAGATCCCTGAAACTCTAGGTAGGAATGTACTACCTCGGGTATACTGATGGACATTATTCTTTCCTTTGGATTGCTTTGTCCATAGAAACATGGTAAACCAAAGGTTGAGCCCAATATCCCTAATTTCCGTGATAAATCCTTTGCCGTGAGAAACTTCGATGTACAATTGATCAATTATTGTTAACTCCATCCTTTTTAGATACTCCTTGTGAAAAAGATAAATCCGTGCTGATTTGCAGGAACTCTGACAGATTTGAATTGGGGGTGATTCAAATTTTCCTCGTGATTTTTTCTAAAAATCATTTTGGAAAGGTGAAACTTTTTTAAATTATAATAATAATGCGCAAAAGTGACCCAGGGGAGGTGATACGTCCATTTTGCATCACTATTCTATATCATAATTTACTATTATTCATTGATATATTTCATATTAAGAGATGATACTTATGTTATTTCATATGTTTTTGCATGGTTGATGACTTTTGGAGCATGGACCGCTGTAGTCAGGATTCTCATGGAAAATGTGCTGTTTGGAGGCGAAATTCGTGAAGATCAAAAAATCCGGGAAAATACATGGAAAATTCTATTTTTCCAGAAGACGAAGATTGCCAGAAGGGGAAGTGGAGATGGGTCACAGGGGGCTCACACCACCCCCGGGCGCGGGCCACCCCAGGCTGTGCCACTAGGTGGTGTGGCCGCCCTGGTCCACTCCTGGCTCTCCCCTCTGGCGTATATTATCCTCCCAAAACCCTAAGACTGGGGGAGCGACCACAAAAAGATTCCACCACCTCTGTGGGGCGGAAAACACCAAGAGAGAAAGATCTCTCCGGCAGTCAGAATTCCGCCAAGGGAATTCCTTCCTGGAGAGGGGAGATCGTCTCCATCAACACCACCATCAAGCTGGACTTCATCGGGATCATCATCATCACCATCACCACCATCATCTCCACCAGCACCATCATCACCACTTCATACCATTGTAACAATTGGGTTGAATCTTGCATAGTTCTTAGGGGAAACTTTCCCGGTGTTGATTACTCTTTGTAGTTGATGTTATTGAGTGAACCATTGAATTATCGTTTATGTTCAGATTGTTACTTATCATTATTTCATCTCTGATCATGATCCATATTGAAAGGACGCAGATGTCGCCTAGAGGGGGGTGAATAGGCGGTTTAAAACTTTTACGAGATGGGCTTAACAAATGCGGAATAAAACTAGCGTTTAATTTGTCAAGCACAAAACCTAGAACAACTAGGGTTCACCTATTTGCACCAACAACTTATGCTAAGCAAGACAAGCAACCATGTGAGAGGAAGATATATACTTCAAGCACGAAGGCTATCACAAAGTAAAGTGCATAAGTAGAGCTCGGATATGGAGATAACCGAGGCACGCAGAGACGACGATATTTTACCGAGTTCCTCCCAACATGGAGTACGTCTCGTTTGGAGAGGGGGTGGTATCAAACCATAGCATACAAAAGGCCTCCCTTGTTCTCCTATGAATCTCACCCCAACGGGATCTATCCACACTTCCACTATCGGTGCACTTGTCGGTGGCAATCCGTAACCTCTCACAAGGTTGGGGCACTTCTCCACAACTCAATTGGAGGCTCCCAACAAAGAAGCTTGGGGAAAGCTCCACAACTTAATTGGAGGCCCCAAGTAATCCACAAACCTGCAAAACCACCAAACTGTCTAGGGTTCCAAGAACCCAAGAGTAAAAAGCTTCTCACCTTTCACCCAATCGAATGCTCACCAAGAACTCAAACCGATGCGCCAAATGCAATCGCAAGAACACACAAAGTGCTCATGTCCTTCTCTCCCAAATTCCACCAAAGCTACAAAAGCTTATGGGGGAATAAGAGAGGAAGAACAATGAAGGAAATCCACCAAAGACTCCAAGATCTAGATCCCAAGATGTTCCCCTCACTTAGAGGAGAGATTGATTGGTGGGGTTGTAGATCTAGATCTCCTCTTTCAAATCCCTCAAGAATATGCAAGAATCAATGGAGGGATTGAGGTATAGAAAGCTCAAGAAGGTCAGCAATGGAGGGGAAAACTTGCAAGGAAGGTTAGGGAACCATTGGGGAAGAAGGGGCCCTTAAATAGGTCCCTAGAAATCCAACCGTTAGGCCTAGGAATCGCCCGGTCCGGAGTCTCCGGACTGGGACCGGAGTCTCTGGTGTACCCAGGCCAAACGGGGTCAAACGGGGGGACAATCTGTACATGGTCCGGAGATAGATCGGAGATTTAGTCTGGAGTCTCCAGTCTTAAAAAAACTGACAAAAAGACCAATACGGAAACAACCATAACTTTTGCATCCGGACTCCGATTTTGATGATCTTGGACTCGTTTTAAAGAGGACAATAAGATCTACAAGATAATGCAGGGAACCATCATAGTCCTGAAAGGGAGGATAGAGCCAAATGTCGAAAGGTTTGACCTCTCTCAACAAGACGAACCGGTAAAACCTCCAACATCAAAAACACAATAGAGAATGCATATGAAATCCGTTTTCGATGAACTTGGGCTTGTCATGAAGATTACACTACTAGGAAATGGCCTATAGATAGACACTACTAGGAACCGAAAGCATGCGCCACAGGAAAACATCAGTGGCGCACCAGAAAGCATGCGTCACAGAAGATTGGAAGTTCTGTGGCGCATTCTCCAGAACATGCGCCACAGAAGATTGGTGGGACCCGCTGGCCGGGTGGGTTGATCCAAGTTCTGTGGCACATTCAGGAATATGCGCCACAGAAGTTGCCTCTTCTGTGGCTCATATTTCCTCATGCGCCACAGAACATGGAGGGGGCCCCACCACGGAATCTAAAATCACCCAAGTTCTGTGGCGCATGTTGTCATATGCGCCACAGATGTGTCACATCTGTGGCGCATAAGTCCGACATGCGCCACAGAACTTGGAGGTGGGCCCCACACAGTGAATCTTATTCACCCACTTCTGTGGCGCATATGGACTTATGCGCCACAGAAGATTCACATATGTGGCGCATTTCCTCCATATGCGCCACAGATGAGGGCGTCCAGATCCATGTTAAAAAGGTGACAAGAGCTAGCTTTCTTATCTATCTATCCACCACCAACCATTTCACATCTCTACCTCCTCCCAACTCGTCTTCCTCCTCTCTCACACCCCATATTACCCATAGTTTCTCCATTTTCTTGTAACTAAACCTACTTTAATCCATAGATTGATAAGTGGAAGCTTCGCTCCAACTTCTAGATCTAAAAGTTCCTTACTTTTCTCTCTCACATCTCTATTTGTTTACTAATTTCCTCTCCACCAACTTGCATTGTAGATCTATTTGTCCACACTCTCTCATCGCGCGGTCTCGTCTCGCTATTATTGTGTCTACTATAGGTGAGTACTTGGACATCATGAACATGTAGGTGAAGCTTGTCGCGCGGGTGGTGTGTGTGCAATCCATGGCGAGACGATGCTTGTGTGGTGCATGAATGTTTGCAATGGGAGGAAGTTCTTTGTTGGTTGCTTGTTGTTTGCTTGTTGTTGTCGGGCCCAGCCGGTGTGGTTGCATGGATGTTTGCGGAAATGTTGATTCATTTCCATTTCGGCAAATTTTTGCACTACCCATATGTCCTAATTTTAGGAAAAGTCATGCCGGATTTTTTCCGGCTAGCATTCATGCATGTGTGTGTTCATATGGTGTGGTTCTCACCTATACTCTATGTTTTGACCGCTCAGGAAACCATGGTCCTCATGATGAGCGAAGGTCGAATTGCTAGGTACCAGAAAGGCGCGAAGGAGGACATGATTCTGAACAACAAGACCAAGATAAGATGTCCATGTCGAACATGCAAACTGCAGCGCTGGATCGACCCTGAATCTGGACAATTGGAGGGTCACCTGCTCAGGCGCGGTTTCATGCGCGACCTCAATGAGGCGCCGACAGGACATGGTGGTGGTCACGAAGACTGGGCGGGCGAGAAGACGAAGAGTCTACCGGGCATGATCATCATGACGAAGGAGATGCCAGCGGGCATGATCATCATGACGAAGGAGATGCCGACGGGCATGATCAACATGGAGAAGGAGATGACGACGGGCATGATCATGAAGAAGGATAAGACGCGAACACACAGACGCTGCTAACTTTGATCTTGCAGGACCCTCATGTTCAAGAACTGCTCCTCAAGGAGACGAGCAACGACAAAGCTGCAGCCAGAGAGAAAGCCAAGCTGGCCCAAATGGAGGTAGACGGGATGACTCCATTGTATCCTGGGTGTTGCCCCGAGGATACACGTTTGAGTGTAACGCTCAAGGCTCTAGAGATGAAGGACGAACACAAATGGACCGATGTGAGCTTCAATGCGAACATGGAATACTGGCACGACCGACTTCCTAAGGGGAACACATTGCCAACAAGTATCGAGGAGGCCAAGAAAATCGTGTGCCCCCTCGACTTACCACACATTAAATACCACGCATGCATCAATGGTTGCGCACTTTATCGGAACGAGTACGCGGATAGAACCACATGTCCGGTGTGTGGCCAACGACGGTACAAGAGAGGGAACAAGAAAGTTCCTCGAAAAGTGGTATGGTACTTTCCTATCACCCCTCATCTGCAGCGATATTTCGTAGATCCTAAGGAAGCAAAGCTCATGCAATGGCACGCGGAAAGAGAGAAACCCGAAGATGATCCAGAGAAGGGCAAGATCCTGACACACCCTTCGTGACGCTAGCGGTGGAGAACGCATTAGACATCGAGTTCGAAGAGTTCGGGGGCGATGCAAGGAACGTTAGGCTGGGTATGAGCACCGATGGACTCAATCCTTTTGGAAACCAGAGTAGCACGCATAGCACCTGGCCCGTGTTTGTATGGCCATACAACCTCCCCCGTGGCTATGCACGAAGCAAAGATATGTACACATGAGCATTCTTATTCAGGGGCCGAAAGAACCAGGTATCGATATGCATCTGTGTATCGGGCTATTGAGAGAGGAGTTAGCCAGCTTGTGGGAGACGTCGGCCCGTACGTGGGACGCCTACACTAAAGAATATTTACATCTGAGAGCCGCATTGCTCACGACCGTGCAGGACTATCCTGGTTACGCATATGTATCGGCCCAGGTGAACCACGAACACAATGCATGCGTCAAGTGCATGGATGAGACACCGCATCTCCAGCTACCAAGGGATCTCGGGTCTTTGAAAACCGTGTTCCAAGGTACTCGAAAGTGGCTCCGCATGGATCACCCGTAGAGAAAACGTGGTGACCTGTTCAATGGTAAGGACGAGCTCAAAAGAGGCCCGTGTCTGAGGAGCAGCGAAGAAATCGAGGAGCTTTTGAATAATTGGGTAGATTGCCCTGCGCCTGGAAAAAACCGACCGAGGACAAAGCCGCTGCTGGGTGTATGGAAAGCAAGGTCTGTTTTCTGGGACCTGCCGTATTGGAAGGTCCTTCACACTCCCCATAGCCTCGATGTAATGCACATCACGAAGAACGTTACCGAGAGTCTGCTTGGCACTCTACTGAACATGCCGGAGAGGACCAAGGATGGGCCGATAGCAAGATCTTCAGTACCCTGATAGCAAGAAAGGACCTTAAATTGCTTGTACATGTCGTGGACGATATCATCCAGCTCGGGCCGACATTCCTGCACAACATGATGCCGTTTGAAAGGCTAAACGGTGTCATCAAAGGATTCGTTCGCAATAGGTCTCATCCAGATGGAAGCATAGCCAAGGGCTTTCTGATCTACGAGTGCATCTCCTTCTGCCAGAATTATCTAACCACCAAGAACGAGGATGTTGGAATACCCACAAAGAAGCACCTCGGCAGGCTCGGTGGATATGGTCACCGCGAGGGCTGCCTCTCGCTACATGTCGGCATTGATGGTCAACGCACTGATTTTGAAAGGGTACATCGAGTCGCGCTACAACACATTGAAGTGGTCGACCCTTGGGTCGAAGAGCACAAAAGCTTAATCGAGCAGGAGTACGTTGACCAGGGCCGGTCGAGGAAGAAGGGAGACGTAACCAGAGAGCACAACTCTAGGTTCACGGGTTGGTTCAAGAAAAGGCAACTGGACAATCCCCCACATACGCCTTCTACGGAAGATCAAAAACTCATATTCTCCTTGTCGGAGGGCCCAGGGCATAACCTAAGGACCTATCAGTCATACGACATAAACGGTTACAGATTCTACACCGAGGAAAAGGACACGAATAGTGAATATCAAAACTCAGGAGTAACTACGTTATCCTTTGCTGATGACGAGACTACTGTGATGGAAAGATTCTACGGAAGGATCGAGGAGATATGGGAGCTCGACTACTGTGGAGAGATCGTACCGATGTTCCGTGTTAGATGGGCCAAGAACGTGGAAAAAGAAGGCCGCTATTTCACCACAATGGTTATACCAGATGCCAAATCAACAAAGAACGCCTCCGTAAAAAATGAGCCTTGGGTACTCGCTATCCAAGTTGATCAATGCTTTTTTATAACCGACCCGTCAAAGCCCAACCGTGTTGTAGTTAGGAGGGGCAAGAGGAGCATCATCGGAATGGAAGGAGCCGCCAACGAGAAAAACTTCGACAAAAACGGCGACCCGAAGATCGAAGAGGAATTTGACAAGTACTTCGACATGCCTACTACTACTAAAGTAAGAAGGAAGACCACACTGCCTACTAAAGGTTGTCCATTCACAAGAAGAAATCTCAAAGTGCACGGGCTAAAATATTCAACCGCGACGAAAAAGGGCAAGAAGATTGTGAAGAGACACTAGCAATTGTGTGACTTTTTGGTGTATTAATTCACATGTGTGCTTGCAAATTAAATATATATTAGTTAGAGCTAGACTAATAAATATAACGTGATTTTATATGTTCAGGGAGAGAGTTTTTAGAATAAATATGCATGTTTGTATATGTTCATGCTTTATTTTAAACATATATATAATTAAAAATATTTAAAAAAAAAGAAAAAAGGTCTGAGACAGCCAGGATTCAAACCTAGCTGCCCCAGGTTTAGAATGGCATAAGCAAGCAGACCACTAAGGCAAGTCATAGAATCCGTCCATGTTCAGTAAGCTGACCTAATTTGCAAATTGATTAATGAATGATGTACATGTATGTGAGAAGTCATAGAGGCTTCTAGGATAAGTAGTCATCTGCACACCCATGTTGATTACTGAATGATGTACATGTATGGGAGAAGTCCAAAGTTATCTGATTGCCCCATGATATAGAACAGGCAATGTGTCCACCATCTCACAACAACAAATTCTTATCATGACAGATTCTTCCCAAGTGTTGTTTTGCCACTTAATCCAAGTGTTGTTTTCCCACTTATCATGACAGATTCTTATCATAACAGAAAAGAAGATGAATGCACACCTGTCCTAATTAATGCAGATCACTCCCACTTGTGATGCCGCCATTACTTATTCCCCTCTAAGATGCTTCACAGCTTTGGGAGCCACCACAGCAGGCATATAATAAACAATTAAATAAAATAGCAGCATGCACATCCACATTGCTTCCAACTCAAGACCTGGTGTACTTTGTAACATGTGATGCTCCTGCCAGCAAACCATATTGTATAGCAACCCCCTGCATGCTCCCCTCTTAGATCATTTATTTCTGCATATCATTTTCTGCATAAATAGTTCATAAAGAATTTGTTTTACTGCATCGTGTTTATTTCTGCATATCATTTTCTTGCCATTTTCTATGGAATTTGTTATCAAGCTAGACAGAATAATATATCTAAGCTACAAAAAATATAACATAGAAAAAAACTACCAGGACAAAAAACTACTAAGCTGTTAGGATAAAATTATTAAGCTGCCAAAATTATAAAGATAAAAATACTAAGCAGCCAGAATAAAAAGATAAGCTGCCAGGATATTTAAACCTTATAATATACATAAGCTGCCAGGTTGTTTACCTGTATAATATACCTAAGATACACAAAAAGATAACATAGAACAAAAAACTATCAGGATATAAAACCTACTACTAAGCTGCCAGGATAAAACAACTAAGATACCAGAATTGGAAAAGATAAGCTACCAGGGTTAAAACTAGAATAAAAAAATAAGTTGTCAAGATAGTTAGCAACATGGTTTTTGATGTGGTAAAAACACATGAGGAGTTGATATATATTTAGCATGTTTGACTGTGAGAGTTGTTAAAATAGTTGTATATTAGCTATAAATGCTACTGCTATTTAGAGAGTTTTACTTGGTTGATATTTCACTGGCTACTGTTACTGCTATTACTACCTATAGTGATGGTTAAAAGTTTATATGGTGATGTTGTTATATATATGGTGCTGCTGTTATATGGTGATGATGTTATATGAACCAGAGCCTTTCCATCCTATTTGCACTGTTGAAGGACATGTACTGCTACTGTTGTATAAACTAGAGCCTTTCCATCCTATTTTCTATATTAAACTATGCACTGCTGAAGGACATGTACTGCTGCTGTATATACTGATTATTTCTGCAGATTTGCAGATTTCTGAGCACTATAGAATTCTGTTTATGATCATACTATTCTGTCTTGTATGAGAAATACTAGGCATTCTAGTTAATATCTGTTATACATGCTGTATGGGGATGATGGTACCTGCTGTTGAAATGTACTGTGGATGATGGATGATGGATATTGGGGTCAATGCATGGGGGGATGGGGTCTTTTGTCTTGCAGGGATATATTTCTTCATTTGAGTTGCCCATTTCTCCCGAAGTGTCGAGTCACTTCCGTTTTGGTTGAGAAATGGGCACTCCTAGGTCAAAAAATTAGCAAAGGTCATGCCGAATTTTTCGACCAAGATTTGTGCTAACTTTTTGCCTCTTTTAAATAGAGTAGTGCAAACATGTCGGGAAATAAGGAGTCTGGCCCTTCTAAACACATGATCAGCGTCGAAGAACAAGATAGACAGGCCAACCAGTCATTCTGGCAGGGGTCCCAACAGGAGGAGGAGGAGGCGATGAGGATGACACCACCACCGGAGGAGGAGGCGACCGTCGCCAGAGCTGCTGGGGCCAATGAGGGCGGAGATCCTGATTACGTGGGGGACGAAGACGACTACGATGGAACTAGTGAAGGCGGCGGCAAAGAGGATGACACCACCGATGGCGGCGTCCGCACCGATGGCGGCGAGCGCATGGATGGCGGTAGTGGCAACCCGGCCGCTTCTCAGAAGAAGAAGAAGAAGGAACAGAAGGAGCGGAAGGTTCCAGTGCTCGCCACCGTCTGTGATGAGTTCACAGAGGTCACAGAAAGTGGCCTACCCATTGCGCCAGAGGCGATTGCTAAAGGGTACGGCCTGCAACTCGGGTGCATCGTCCAGGAAAGCATGTCGATCAACACGAAGTACATCAGACATGCTGACCATGCAGCTTTGGTCGATAACCTCCTTAAGAAGCTTCACAAGCGATACAGATTCCCAGAGCAGTTTAGAAACCTCGAGAGAAAGAACCCGGTGAACAAACTAGCCCTCACGAAGATGAGCAACACCTTGAGCAGCTGGAAAACCCGGGTGAAGAATAGCATTGACAAAGGTGAAAGCTGGGAGGTTATTAGTAAGAAAAACCCGATGCTCGACGAAGAGGAGTTTAGGATATTCAAGGTGGATATATCTACCACTGACGCTATAAAATGGACTCAATGGGGAAGGAGTATGTGGGAACAGAACATAGGTAACCACCGCCTTGGAAGCGGCGGTTACAGGGGGAAACAGACCATTTGGGACAAGGAGGACGCCGAGCTTGAACTCCTTGGTAAAGACAACCTTGGCTTAAAATCACGGACTTGCAGCTTAGGCAATTTGTTCGGGCCCGCTACTACCTGGACAAGGAAATAGGGGAGTTCATCACCGATGATCCGGAGGTGAAGGACTTCGAGAAGACTCTGGTAAGGAATTTATCACCGATCTCAAGTCTATTGCGTTCTAATTAAGATAATGAAGCCAAGAATCTAAATGGGTTCACCTTTCCTTGTCTCTGCAGGAGGAGGAACTGAACGCTACTGCCACAGAGTCGTCCCCGGATTTGACGGAGCCATGGGACACAGTTTTCAATAGGGCGACCAATGCTTACAAGAAGAGGGACAAGGGGTTACCGCCGTCCTCAGCTGGCCGTGTTTCCGGCTTTGGTACGAGTAGGAAGTTCAAGGAGTTCTACAAAGAGGATGCCAAGAAAAGAAGGGAGAGGAAGAACCACGATAAAGCCGCTGTTGCAGAGCTGAAGATGAAGGTGCAGACACTGGAGGAGAAGGCGGTGGACCAGAAAACGGTGGACAAGTTAGTGGAAGAGAAGCTCCGCTCGATGATCCCCCCTGAGTTTTTCGAGGGGATTACTGCTTGGAATGCGGGAGGTCGACAGGGGCTGATACATCTACCCAGCTTAAGCGGCAGCAACTCGGGCATCAATGTTACCGTGTCGCCGGACCTGGTGACCCCTCCGGCCGTCAACGTCGGGACGCAGCCCCTCGTTTTGGTCACACCGATGCCCCCTCCCGCCAAAGATACCAATAAGGCGCAGCCAACGGCGGTGGTGCTTCGTGAGGCACCCGAGCGGGAGATTGCAGATGATGATAGGCCGGCCACCGGCATCGGCCGTGTCTCTACATTAGCCGAGATCCACGCCATCACCAAGGTAACTAATTAGTTAGTGCACGTCATCTCCTTTATGCCTTTGATGCATGACTGTTGCCATCTCATGACGCCCAACAACATGTTTTTGCCTCAGGACACTTCTTGCGTACTCCTGCTTAAAGATGTCGGCGGTGAGTTGAAGGATGTTGCCAAGGGCACTCTTATACAACCGGCGAGCCGCACGATGCACAACAATCCAATGGATTATGACGTGATGAGGGTCATGTTGTCTCGGGTGTTGCCAGGGTGTGATGACATGGACCCCCCCCCTTTCAACCTCAGGGAGCCGACAAACACAAGACCCTTGGGGAATGCTACAACTGGCCCTTGACATGGCCGAAGACCCAGATTCGTCTTGCGGGGGGAGCACCGGCGCCACCTCGGAAGCCAGTAGCCGCCGTTGTCGCCACCACCAGTTGTCACCATCAACTCTTGGCAGCGTGTGCACCGCCACATGGCAAAGACGTTGTGCCGTAACCGCCATCGCCCCCGCTACCACCACCACATGATGGCACCCATGAAGATGATGATGAATTGGTCAACGTTGACGACTTCATCAACACTGGTGCCGCCAAAGGATTGTATATGCCTTCTGTGGATGACGAACCCTTCGCAGCTCGCGACGACCATCAACCTGGTCGGCCCAATACATGCACGCAGCGCCTGGTCTTCCATGGTCTTTCTCAAGAGACGCCTCCGGCCGCCGATCCACCACAAGAGAAACCGGGATTGGTTTTTATCCCCAACACACTCC
The DNA here is from genome assembly GCA_023614405.1 of Avena insularis. Taxonomy (NCBI): domain Eukaryota; kingdom Viridiplantae; phylum Streptophyta; class Magnoliopsida; order Poales; family Poaceae; genus Avena; species Avena insularis. The sequence goes on from CM042690.1 coordinate 550,226,938, forward strand.
AAAAGGCGACTGATGAGCAGATGGCAGTGGCTGACACTTTGTGAAGAAGAAGCACTACAGGAAGAGAGGTAATAATAATAATAAGAAGGGTGCGAGCCAGCCTCTTCCGAAGAGGATCCAGGGTCAGGACGCTGTCGTCGTACCATCCACACAATTTGGCTTGCCCCGAGTGCATGTAGCTGGTGATCCGATATTGACTCTAGATATGATCCACATTGCGGTTGGAGCCATGTTAACTTTGCAAGAGGGTGTCAAGACACTAGAGGCCCTCCTTCTTAAAGATGAAGATCCAAATTAGCCGGTTTTCACAGCCAAGGTGCCATTGGACATGGGCTTCGTCGATGAACCCCCGCGGATATATTCTTCATAGCGTTTGAGGACATATTCAAGCTGTTTCTCACGAAACGGCTGGACTATAACTTGGTCCGCCTATACGCGCTCAATTTGGCGCTCACGATCAAGAGAGAAAGTACCCCAGAAATCGCGATAGTGGATCCCTACTACATGCGGGACAGCCAGTTGGTCGAAGGATCAGAGACATGGACCAAGGCGACGACGTACCTCGAGAAGTTCATGGTGGACAACAAGAGGAAGGGCACACTTCTTTTGCCTTTCTTTCCCGAGTAAGTACACACACTCGCTCATCGCCACCGTAACTTATGCATTTCTTATAGATTTCTTTCCTTTGCTCTTTTTCCAACATTCCGTTCCAATTGTGTTGCGCAGAGACAAATACTGCACACTCATCGTCCTTGCCCTGAGGTATTCGCTAGCCATGTATTTCTACTCGGGGATTTTGATGAAGAAGAAAGACTACACCAGAATAAGGGGTGTTCTCAATGAGGCTCTCGAGGGCTACACCAAGAAGGGATGCACCTTCGTAGATAAGGGGGAATGTATCAAGGATGGCAAACACGTGTTCAAGCACGTGCTCGACTTCCCTGTGTCAAGCAGTCGACTACTGGTGCCAAGGAGGCCTTCTACATCCTCCATCACCTTAAAGGCTATGTTCGGGATTGCCATAACCTAACGCTGCCATCTAGTCTCCGAGGATGGGCTGAAACTTTGGCGAAAATCGACGATGCTAATCTTAGAGAAGACTTCCATCGCATTCAGATGAAGTTGTCGCAAATCATCATTGAAGATGTCAACACAAGGGGCGGTGCCCTACAACAAGCTAGAGGGTTGAGTAAGAGGGAGATCGAAGAACGCCTCTGTAAGCAGGGTGACACAAAGGACGTGGACGACAAAAGAGGGCTATCTACCGTTCCCGAAGCCGAGCGAGAAGAGGAAGTCTTCATCATGATCGATGTGTGCCTCTAGCATGATCCAGTGTGTGTATATTCTTGATGGACGCCTGCTGTATTAGTGTGTGTGTGTCATAAACTTTACTATCTCGTGGTCGAAATGGTCATTGTTGTTAGACTTAAACTACTTGGTGGTTGTGTTGTCGTTGAACTTATTGCTTCTATGATGATCTAACTTTTAGGTTTATGGATCCTTTGTTTTATATTCTATGAACATATATATATATGGATGTGAACCCTGTATTCATTATTTTCGTTGTATTTTTACTAATATGCCTTGTCGTCTATAGAGATGGCGACGAGGTGGTATGTGGTGTACATGGGTAGGGTTCCAAGAGTCTACGAGGAGTGGGAGGATTGCCACAAACAAGTGAACAAGTTCAGCGGCAACATCTACAAAGGATACGCGACTAGAGAGGAGGCGATAGCCAAGTGGAGGAACCACTTGTGGAAGAAGAACCGGATGAAGATATTGGTCGGGCTAATGCTCTTGCTCACCATTATCACAGCTGTATTCTATTTGATCCTAGTGTAGCCGGCGGTGGCCACTTCATATTTGTAATGTGAGATGATATGAACTTTGTATTCGGCGCTTGTGTAAAAATTTGGCACTTGACACTATATATGTATCTCGATCGGGCTCTAAGTGTTTGTATTATATATATGTCGGTTTTCATGCATCTACTACTTATGCAATGTATTTTATACTCATCTAGATAAATACTGTATAAATCCTGTATAAATACCTGATTATACACCAGGAAAGTATTTTACTTTGAATATGTGTTACGCAATCAGTGGCGCATATAATTATATAGTCAGTGGCGCATGACATATCTGTGGCGCATACACGTAAATGCGCCACAGAAGTTCTTCCTGTGGCACATATGAAGAAATGCGCCACAGAAGTCTAGAACTTCTGTGGCGCATATCCATATGCGCCACAGGAAGAAGATATCAGTGGCGAGATACCAGTGGCGACTAGGATATGCGCCACAGAAGATGTATTCAAATGCAAAATTATAACTTGTGCACAAACCTTGGGGATTCTCCTCATATTATTTAGAGCACTCTCTTTTCAATCTTATCATCATATCTATCTTTCTTTTGGTATCTTCCTTTTGTGAAGTGCTTCTTTCGATCTTTTGATTGCCTGCTTCATTCATTGATGCTTATTCACCATTTTATTTCTTTGCAATCTTTGGATCCTTAGTTTAGTTTGATTTCCTCCTGGTATTCATCATTGGATACATGCATTTTCTTCTACTCATATTATGATAAATGCACACCATATGGAGGAACTCTCACTAAATTGGCCTTCTAAAGTTTTTCACCCATTTCGGCAATCGATGCCAATGGGGGAGAAGTTTTAGATGGTTTTAGGGAATTTGGTTGTGTGCTGTGAGTTTTGTACTTAAACCCTTGCCTTGTGTGCTTTGCATCTTAGTGTGTTGCATTGCATCTTGAATATATAGAGTAAACTCCACCACCTGTAATAGTTGGCAATATATGCAATGAAATTCAAGTTCATCCACACGTGCATAGATTGTGGGGGAGTTTGCTCTATATTGTGGTTGTACTAAGATCACATACTTGTGTTGTATTTGATGTTAGCACACCATGTTGTTTGGTTAATTCCTTATATAAACCCTCTCAAAGGGATTGTCATCAATTACCAAAATGGGGGAGATTAAAAGTGCATGTGTGCCCCCATGTGTGGTTTTGGTAATTAATGACAATCTTTATGGACTTATGTTCGCATTGAGTTTTACTTTTAGGATTTGTCCATAGGCAATGCTTGTACCATATGTTGGCTTCAAAGTTGGGAGAATAAGAAAGTAAAGAAGATCAAGTGTTGACCAAGGTGTTCAAGGAGAGATCCAAAGATTGGTCATGTGAGAGTTGTGCCTATGGCAAGTGTGTCTTGAAGAATAAAGTTGGAGTGATATCTCTTATGTGCCTTCAAGACACCAACATAATGAAGAAAGAAGAAATGATGTGCAAGTTCAAGATGAGCCATCTCGAAGAGATCATTTGCTTGAAGCTTGCCATCCTATGGTTATCATGGATATGGGAAGGTGATATGCCCAAGAGAGAAGATCTACCATAGTCGAGTATGGGAGAGCAATTTGCAAGTGTTCACCAAGCTAGTGCAATCAAGAAAGGTGTTCGATCTTGAGGTGGACAAGATTGCTATCGTCAAGCATAAGTGGAATATGCTCAAGGCAAAGGTATGTTCTTGATAGGGTTTCTTTCTTACCGGTCTCATGGTGTTAGTTGGGGAGACCAGTTTATTGGATAGATACCCGTACTATCAAGAGGGGCTCTCGAGTGAGTAACTTGATCATATCCTTCGTGAGAGCTCAAACCTTTGCATACTTGGCATAATCTTTCTAGGTTGTTATATGGATCTTATCCATGTGAGGTTCTTGAGCTTGTGGTAATATTCATAACAAGCTCTAGTTCATCGAAAACGGATTTCATATACATTCTCTATTGCATTTTCGATATTGGAGGTTTTACCGGTTTGTCTTTTAGAGATTGGTAAAACCTTCCATTATTTGGTTCTTATCCATGAGAGGATTTAGAGCTTGTATTAACACTACTAGGAAATATCTCTTCTACTGCGCATGAAAATACAGTATGCACAAACATGGCATCCTCATTCCCTCTATATCATTTAAACCACAAGCACAAGCAAGAGAGAAGATATTATGATGAGAGAAAATGGGTGTTTAGATTAACATAGCAACAAAGTGCACAATTAAGGAATCCTAGCTCCCCATCATCAAACAAAACACCAAACAAGAACAAGAAAGAAAATGTGTGTTCTTAGGTAAATTAGGAAAGCTCCCCAAGGTTTATGCACCAAATATAATAATTGCTTTGAATGGAAAGTTAATAAACATGGTATCCTTGCTCCCCCAAACTTACATAACAACACAAAGGTATGAGATATCAACTTTATTAACACCAACGAGTGCCAAAAGATGCAAATGAAAAGGTCAAGCACTCAAAGCAAAACATTTGGAGCCACCGAAGCATAAAAGGTGCACAAGGTGTAGACTCCAAAGCAAAAAGGATATCAACTAGAGATTTAGCCATAATCATGTGTATAATTTTCTAGGTAGACAACAATCACCAAGATATACATCCACAAAGAAACATGCACACACAAAAATGGATACTCAAGAATGAACAAGATATCCAAACGAAAGTCATAGATACTGCCAATAAGATTTTTGCTAGAAAGCATGGCCAAAGGCTCATATTTATCTTACTGAATATCAATGACCTTCAAACACCAACGAATACATCACAACTATCACAAGGGAACAAGATCTAGTTGGAATGCATTGGGAAAGGCAACAAGTATCATAAAAAAAAACCTTGCAAATTCATCCATATAGTACATAAGAGAAACTGAGGAAATGATTGGCAATAGAATTGCTAGATTGGCATATGTGGGATTGGTGAATCATAAACATGATTTTTATATACTCCCCAAAATATGCATTCATCTCAACTTACTCATATAACAATAAGGATGATATAATAAATCTTGCAAGAACCGCAATAAAAGCAACAGAAGGAAATCATGCCATGATGCAACCACAAAGGTTGGATGCTAGAGAAGTATGCATGAGAGGGATACTTGTTACCGAGATACCATTGGTAGGATGAAGTAGATATGAGTTTGTTGATCATCCTAGCTTGCCTCCAATTATCATTTAGTCACCACATCTTCTTATTATTGAGACAAGCATCCAAGGTATCTCCAATGTACCTATAACACATTCAAGTACACAATGGTCCCAAAACTCATTGGGTCCAAAGTAGTTAGATACACTACAATACATAGGACAAACTCCACAAAAAACATGTGAAAATTGATATGAAATTGAATTTCATGCACATCTTAGCCAAAATAGGATTTGGTGGAGTTTCCCCTATATATTGGATCAAAGAAAGCAAGCATACCATAATATAGAACATGTAGCACAAGATTTTCAAGAACCAAAATGGAGATAGAATTTGAACAAAAACACCAAGTAAACCGAGAAGTCTCACACAATAGTGTGACACGACAAAAGGGTGTCCAAATTGCATCAAAGATCCAAATCAACACATGAACGGACACAAATTCAACAAATGAACAAGGCAAAAGCCAAAGAGCAAAAGATAGACAAAAACACCAATGCTCAAGGATTTTTCTCATCCTAAGGGATCAAACAAGTAACAAGGAATGACACAAAACCAACTCCCAAAAGAGCAAGGTTCCAACACAGAAACCAAACTCTATACTTTTCATGATGGCACAAAGTATCAAAAGAAAAGATCAAACTTCCAAGCACATAAAACATGATATGGAAAAAAACAAGAAGCATAAATATGAGTATTCTAAATAATATAGGAGAGCTCCCCCATGGATAGTGCATTATGTAGGATTTTCCTTTTGAATGCAAAATGCACACAAATGGGATCATCAATAATACCTACATTTAATAAAACACACGAGGATACCAATAAAATAAGAAGATCCACAAGAGGCAAGGAAAGCTTGGGAGACAACACAAAACATTTTCTTGGCGAGATGTAGTACAAAATTTAAGCAAAGGACAAAGTGAATATGATCAATAACTTCTACCATATACGGAGTACCACTTGTCCAATGACAAGAATTATGGGGAAACATTTCCCAAGATAGTTTTCAAGGACATCATGATCATATTCACAACATGAAGCATATGAAGAAATATAAAAATTAAGTTTGATGCTTTGATAGAGATTATTGATAGCTCCATATAGTCATACAATCCTAAAAGATAAAAGTAACTTGAAGCAAATGGTTTCCATGGAGGATATGGAGGTCCAAATATGGGAAACACATACCAAGAAAACTCTCACAAACAAGATCCAAACGATGAGCAATAAAATCAACCCAAGGGAATTGGAACTTGTTTGAGCTAAATGTGCCACTTAGGAGCTAGATAAATATAAATATCAATTCTAAGTGACACAACCTCAAATGTCCACATTTTGTAGGTTTGTAATATGCACAAAGCATATGACTCCCCCATAATGTGGTAAACCAAGAATACTCCAACAAGAGGTAAAAACATCCAAATAGAGATGATTAATGAACATTATGGAACTTGAATTTCTCATGAGAAAGACATACCACATAGCGACTAGATAAAACTTGCTATATATACTAAGTGGTATTTCTCATGTACATACATTTTAGGATTATGGAATGCCCAAGCATAACACTCCCCCCAAATGGGATAGTCCATTAATTTCTCACAAGAGCCAAGAAACATACCAAATAAATTCAACAAAGGCTCCAACCCAAGAGACACAAATACATGGTGTGCTCACCAAAATACAAGTATACTTGATAACTCAATATAAGTATGAGGGAAGCACAACATGTACAAACACATAAAAAGGTACAAAACCAACACATGCACAAGGGAGCAAGTAACTTTCAATGTAAATGAGTTAAGCACATGTTACCACAAAGAGGGACATTGGATATATGATAGAAGCATGATAATCCAAATGGATTAACTTGAGAATAATAAATGATGAAGATCCCTCAATTCTTCATAATGTAACCAAGTCTCCAATGCCCTCCAACAATACCTATTGATCAAGTTTTGGCTTGTTGGTCCCCAACCAAGTTGGGTCCTAAGAGGTTAGTCAAAATAGGCTTGGCAACCCAAATGGTTATTTTCATGAACCCACATTGAGCACCAAAAAATTTGGCAAACACATTGCCAACCTCATCCTTACAAAGAGAATAAGCATCATCAATAATGATAGGGTTGGATGAGGAGATACCAATAGTGCACGAGGAAGAAATGTGCCCCTTCTCATGACATATGTAGCAAGTTCTTCTCTTGCCATCTTTCTTCTTAGGTGAAGCCACAACTCGAGGAAGAGCTCGAGTAGTACTCTTAGGAAGAGGCCCATCACTAACTTGAGGTAGATCTTGAGGCCGCTTCCCTTGTTGCTTCACACTAAGAGGCTTCTTCTTCAATGGGCAAGCTCTAACATGATGCCCTCCTTCCTTGCACTTGAAGCAAACAATGTTGGCCGGATTCTTGACTTGATATTGGCCATTATTATTGTTGCCCTTGTGCTTCAGCTTGATAGTGGACTTGTTATTGACATTGGAGTTGTATCCAAGCCCACACTTGTCATTGGGGAATTTTTGCATACTCAAGATATTGTCGAGAGTGGCCTTCCCTTTATGACCCTTTTTCAAGTCATTCTTCAAAGAAGTGACTTGAGCCTTGAGCTCTTTAATTTCCTCTACATGGTTAGTGTGAACAAAAATACTAGAGGAAGTGGATGCTACATTGTTAGAGCAACAAGGGATGGAAAGTAATTCATCACAAGATGTATCAATGGCATGAGTGGATAAATTACAAGGACTAGCACATGGTAATATGACATTTTGAGTAGAAGTAGTGATAATGTCCACATGAGGCTCATTAGATGTTACCTTTGACATAATAGCCTCATGAGCTAATTTTAGCCTATCATGGGAGGCTAGAAGAACCCCATGAGAGCGTGATAGATTACCATGACTTTCTTCCAAGATCCCATACTTGTTAGTTAGCAAAGCAAGTTGAGTCTTTAGCTCAACATTCTCCTTCAAAATAGATGCTTCACATGAAATAGAGTTAGTAGCACAAGCATCATAATTAATTGCAAGAGTTGAGGGCAACTTCGAAAGCTCTTTTGAGTAAGAGGCTTTAAGTTGCTCATCTGACTCGGTGAGTTTGATGAGCTCACCCTTGATGACCCTAGAGCCATTTTTGAGGTGCTCAAAATTCTCAAGAAGTTTAGCATAAGCAACTTGAAGCTCATCATTTTTACTTTTGAGACCACTAGCCACCTTAGGACCTATATTATGAGATTCCTTTACTCTAGACAACTCTAGAGAAAAAGTCTCCTCAAGAGATTCCTTAGTGGTTTGTTCCTCTTCAAGAGCTTCATTTAGATGTGCAATTTGATTAGCATACTCACGCTCAAGGCTACTCATTTTATCAATGGTGTTCTCATGCTCCTCAATTTGTGCTTCTAACTTATCAATATGTTCTTTGCTCTTAATAGCAAAGTCCAAGATTTCAACAAAGTTAGAGCAGGCAATATTATCCTTAATAAGAGCATGATAAACCATCTCACCCTTTTCATATAAATCATCAACATTAATCTCCTTTTCCTCATTATCCTCATCCTCATCATCACAAGAGGTATTGGGTTCCAAAGTAGGAGTTACCTTTGAATCCCGAGCCATAAGGCATAGGTGGGAACCGTGAGATGATGATGATGAAGAATTACTTGAAGCTCCATTAAAATTCATGTCTTTACCAATATAATCTTTGGTTTCCTCTACATTGTTAGACACACAACAACTAGAGGAAATAGAAGCATTTATATTATGACAACAAGGGAAAGAGAGCATATCATCATGTGATCTATTGAGGCAATTTATACATGATATGCAAGGACTATAAACACTAGCATGTAAATCATATATAGTGCTAGACGTGTTTAAGTCCAAAGATGAAGCATTGCAATGAGATAGATATGAAGGATCATCAAGAGTAAGCTTACTATCAACATTGCAATATTCATCACCACTCACCATATCATTACCTTGTGTCTTGCCACACTTTGGTGAAGTGGAAGAAGATGAGAACTCATCACGGCCAGAAGTGGAAGCAATACAATCATCCTCAATAATGTTGGACACATCATATTTATCTTGAAGTTTTGTCCATAACTCATGAGCGCTCCAAAAAGGTATGATTGAAGAAGTAACTACAAAGCTTAAAGAATTAACAAGCACATTAGAAGCTTGAGCATCGAGATATAAGTTTTTATCATCCTCACAAGATAGATTTTCGAAATCCATAGGAGGAGAAAAACCTATATCTACAATACGCTCCAAATTTGGGTCCATGTCCCGAAAATGAATAAGCATGCGAGTTTTCTAGATATCATAATTTGTGCCATCGAATATAAACATTTCATTATGCACAAATCCCCTAGCCGACATCTTTACTCTCAAGGCGGTGAAGCCTAAAATGAGAGACCAGGCTCTGATACCATTTGAAAGGACACAGATGTAGGGAAACGGGTAGGCTACACTAGCGTTAAATCAAAAAAAATTATCGCGTCAACCAGGAATACTATTGTCATAGATCACGGGATTACCACTAGACGCGCAGTTGCGGAACTCGATGAAGCACGTCAGGGCAGTGTAGATGTTCTACGTCTCCTCCTCGTCCTCATCCCATGAGCAGCTCCCCTTTGCGCGGATCGTCCAAGTGCTACAGCTGCAGCACGTCCGAGGTATCCACACGTCCGGAGTGGAAGCCGTCACACGCCAGACTGCTAGGTCTGCACGTGCAACACAGGCGGAAGAGGAGTGGCGGCTGGGTGGAATGCTCAACCCTATTCAGCTCGCCTCACTCTCTCTTATATAGGCATCCCTGGTGGGCTTCTACATTAGTAGCCCATTAGCATCCTAGGCCTGGTCTAATTTGGATCCAATCCTTATTAGGCTTCCAGCCCCTAAAGTGTGTGACCCTATAGGTTCATACACGTATAGACATGACACGAGTACACTTACTCCGTCAATAGATGGTAGCGGCCTCTAGCAAGACGTGCCAACTCCTAAACGCATATAAAGATCATTCGGACGAACCATGACAAGGTTGAGTACATGTCTTTCCCTTTGCCTCACGATATTTGGTCTAGCTCCAAGCTGACCTCTCTTTCTCGATACTGTGATTCAGAATCCCTTTACTAGGTTAACTCATAACCATATGTAGCACGACCATGCATTTCTAGATCCGATCACTCGAGGGCCCCAGAGATATCTCTCTCAAGTAGAGAGGGGAAAATCCCATCTTGATTGACCGATGCCTTGTAGCATGTATCAAGACAAACCCGAAAGCTACCTTTATAACTACCCAGTTACGGAGTAGTGTTTGATAGCCCCAAAGTAGGTCGATCCATATCTCAAGTACATGCGACAATCTCAGGTCTAAGGACAAAACGTACACGATGTGTAGAGAGAGCTGCAAGTATTATTGCTAGTCTCAAGTTGGGTCAATCCAACCCCATGTTCATAACATGTGTCCACATCATTGGTTTGACATCTCCATGCTATGACTTGCGAAACATAGTCACCAACCAATCGATGTGCTAGTCTAATATTCACGTGTGTCCTCACATGAACTCCGACTAGGGACAATTATTAGATAACCATATAAGTAAAGAGTTTCACAAACAATTCACATAATTGCCAATCAATACAAGTTGCCCGGTATATGGATATTCAAGGAACATTATAAAAACTCATGGATACACATGAAATACAATCATCTCTACGATTGCCTCTAGGGCATATTTCCTTCAGTCTGCCACTTGCACTAGAGTCAATCTAGATAGTATCTAATACCTATTGCTCTTGTGTGCGCTTCATGTGCAGGCTGCGGGAGTGGATTAGTCAAGGGATCAGCAACATTTGAGTCCGTATGTATTTTGCATAACATGACACTACCATCATCAATGAACTCACGAATCAGATGGTAACGCATGCGAATATGTTTGTTCTTCTGGTGCTGTCTAGGTTCCTTGGCTTGTGCAATAGCACCATTGTTGTCACAATAAATGTCCAAGGGATTGGACGAGCCCTGAACCACACCAAGAGCGATCAGGAAATTTCTAATCCAAACAGCTTCCTTTGCAGCCTCCGAGGCAGCAATATATTCAGCTTCTGTTGAAGAGGAGGCCACTATATCTTGCTTGGAACTTTTCTAGCTCACAGCACCACCATTCATGACAAACACATAACCTGATTGCGATTTCGAGTCATCTGAGTCGTTAAGGTAACTCACATCTGTGTAACCCTTTACACTGAGTTCAACCTCACCTCCATAAACTAGGAACATATCCTTAGTCCTTCTCAAGTACTTAAGGATATTCTTTACCGCTGTCCAGTGACTCTCACCTGGATCAGCCTGGTATCTGCTCGTAACACTTAGAGCATAGGAAACATTTGGGCGAGTACATGTCATCGCATACATGATGGATCCAATAGCCGAAGCATATGGAACCCTACTCATGCGCTCTTCCTCATCAGTGGTCGAAGGACACTGAGTCTTGCTAAGTTTAATGCCGTGACATGGGCAAGAACCCCTTCTTAGCCTCTTCCATGCTGAACCGTTTCAACACTTTGTCAATATACGTACTCTGGCTTAATCCAATTAGCCTCCTTGATCTATCTCTATAGATCTTGATGCCCAGAATATATGCCGCTTCTCCCAAGTCCTTCATAGAAAAACTATTTTTCAATGAGGTCTTAACAGACTCGAGCATAGGAATGCCATTTCCAATCAGTAATATGTCATCCACATATAAGATTAGAAACACAAGTGATTTCCCATTTTCTTTCTTATACACACAAGGTTCTTGTTCGTTTTTGGTGAAGCCAAACTCTTTTACAACTTCATTAAATCGAATGTTCCAACTCCGAGATGCTTGCTTCAGCCCATAAATAGACTTTTGAAGTTTGCATACCTTCCTAGCATTGTTTGGATTGACAAAACCTTTGGGCTGCATCAGAGACACGTCCTCAGTAATGATTTCATTTAAGAAAGCCGTCTTGACGTCCATTTGCCATATCTCATAATCAAAATATGCAGCAATGGCTAGAATGATTCGTATAGATTTAAGCATCGCTACGGGTGAGAAAGTCTCATCGTAGTTAACTCCTTGAACTTGTCAAAAACCTATTGCAACAAGTCGAGCTTTATGGATGTGAACATTTCCATCCATATCAATCTTCTTCTTATAGATCCACTTGCACTCTATGGCTTTAAAACCATCAGGAAGGTCAACCAAGTTCCAAACTTGATTGACTCCCATGGACTCTATCTCAGATCTCATGGAAATCAGCCATTTCTCAGAGTCTGGGTCCACCATCGCTTCTGCATAGGTCGCAGGCTCATCATTGTCTAACAATAATAACTCTCGCGCTCCGCGGAGCCTCGCCGACCTTCATGGCTGTGGTGCTTCTATTGCCACGGGTTCCTCAACTTGTTCTGCTATAATAGCATCACTCGTAGAAGCATACCCGACTGACTCATCTTGAACTTCTTCAAGTCGCACCGACCTTCCACTCGTTCCCTTTGTGAGAAACTCTTTCTCTAGGAAAACACCGCTACGAGCGAAAAACACTTTGCCCTCTTCTCGGTTGTAGAAGTAATACCCTACGGTTTCCCTTGGGTATCCCACAAAAATGCACTTACCCGATTTGGGTGTTAGCTTGTCCGACTGAAGTCACTTGACAAATGCATCACAACCCCAAATCTTTAGAAAAGATAAACTGGGATTCTTTCCAGTCCACATCTCATATGGTGTCTTAACTACGGATTTAGACGGTACCCTGTCTAGTGTGAAAGCTGCTGTTTCTAGCGCGTAACCCCAAAATGATAATGGTAAATCCGACTGGCTCATCATCGATCGAACCATGTCCAACAAAGTTCGATTATGCTGTTCAGAGACCCCATTTCTTTGAGGCGTTCTGGGCGGCGTGAGCTGTGGAACAATTCCGCAACTCTTAAGATGATTGCTAAACTCGTGACTCAAATATTCACCTCCGCGATCAGATTGCAAGGCCTCTATTTTCATTCCACGTTGATTCTCTACCTCATTCTGAAACTCTTTGAACTTTTCAAAAGTTTCAGACTTATGCTTCATCAAGTAGACATATCCATATCTACTGAAATCACCAGTGAAAGTAATGAAGTAGTGATATCCTCCTCTGGTTGTCGTGCTCATTGGTCCACATACATCAGTATGTATGAGTTCCAACAAGTCTGTCACTCTCTCGTGAAACCCCGTAAAAGGCGTCTTCATCATCTTTCCAAGTAAACAAGCTTGACATGTCTCGTATGATTCAAAATCAAATGAAGTTAGAAGACCATCACCATGGAGCTTCTTCATGCGCTTTTCACTTATATGCCCCAAACGACAATGCCATAAATAGGTAGGACTCAAATCATTTGTCCGAAGCCTTTTAGCACTAACATTGTAAACACATGCATTATCAAGATTTAAAATAAATAACCCATTTACAATGGGAGCATCAACCACAAACATAGCATTCTTAGAGATTACACAACCATTGTTTGTACTCGCGAATGAATAACCATCCCTCATCAAACATGAAGGTGATACAATGTTTCGACCCATACTAGGAATGTAATAACAATTATTCAATTCCATGATAAATCCTAGCGGAAGGTGAAGTTGCATGACGCCGACGAAAAATGCAGCAACCCTTGCTTTATTTCTGACGCGAAAATCCACTTCACCTTTCTGCACTTCTCTAGTCCTTATTAGCCCCTGCATCAAATTGCAAATATGAGCAACCGATCCGGTATCAAATACCCAAGAGTTAACATAAGAATCTGCGAGAAAAATGTCCACAACATTTACAACAAGCGTACCTGAGTGGGAAGTACTCTTACTTCAACCCTTCTTCAAAGAAGCCTGGTACTTGCTGCAGTTTCTCTTCCAGTGGCCATATTCCTTTCAAAAGAAACACTCAGTGTCTCCTGCAGGTCCAACCTTTTGCTTGGGTGCAGGGTTTGGCTTAGGGATCGTATCCTTAGCCTTGCCCTTCTTCTTCTGCCAAGAAGTGCCCTTTTTCTTGAAGCTAGGCTTGTTCTACACAGCCATCACATGGCTATGCCCTGCACACTTCTTAATGTCACATTCTGCTGTTTTCAGCATCCCACATAATTCATTAAGGCCCCTCTCCACCCCATGCATATGGTAGTTCGAAATGAAATGCCCATAGCTAGATGGAAGAGATGCCAAAATGAAATCAGTGGCCAACTCTTGGCCTAATGGAAAACCAAGCTTTTCCAAAGTCTGACTGTAACCAACCATTTTGATCACATGGGGGCCTATAGCTGCTCCCTCTGCCATCTTGCATTCCACAAAGGACTTAGCGACATTGTACCTCTCAGTCCTAGCCTGAGTCTGGAACATGTCCTTAAGCGCAACGATCATATCGTACGCTTCCTGATCCTCAAACTGCTTTTGAAGATCAGGTTCCATGCATGCAAACATAAGACAACTAACCTCAAGAGATTCATCACATGCTTTCTTGTAGGCATTCTTAAGGGCAGCAGTTGCATTATCAGCAGGTTCATCCGGGATTGGGGTATCTAGAACAGTTTCCTTTTTCTCAGCCCTGAGAACAATTCTCAGGTTATGGACCTAGTCCGAATAGTTTATTCCATTTAGTTTATCCTTTTCAAGAATCGAACGCAAAGCAAAAGGTGATGAATTGTTTGGTGCCATTGATCTACAACAAAAAATGCAAAATACTAAGCCATGTAACCATGAAAGAGTAAAACATATTAAACAATTTAATAGCATACACTCCCACTTAAATCAACATCCCTCTATTGATACTAAGTGATTCAAGATCCACAATTAACAAGTCGACTAGTGAGCTTTAGCATCACTCTAGAAGACAAGGTAAATCGGTAAGCAACCTTTGCTAATCATATCACATATGACTCTTGTTGTTGGGTGACATCTCTATGTCAAAACTAGGTGCCCAACCTTTATGCCCCAAGGTCCTTAACTGTTAAGATGACCTTGTTAAGCTCACCAACCCTTATGCGTGTAGGTATCCGATACAAACCCATCCAGCCAAGGAAAACCGTGGCACCCTAATTTCATAGACCCACCAATGATTGTACGGGGCATAGGATGGTGCAAGGTTTGGTTGGGAGGGCATGGTTTAACTTAAACTTTGTGAGGGATCGTTCTACTTCTATCATCTAAGCATGCATAGTAGTAAAACGTATAAGAATAGCATTCACATAGATGTGATACAGTATGGCCCATTTTTCTCATGGTGATCTCCATTAGCATAGAACCTGTCCACCATGATGATCTCCATCTTCATGCTCTATGCGAGCCATCCTCCAAGTGATGAGTTCTCCAAGAACTAATACAAGCTATTACTCCTAACAGCTAGTAATCAAAATTACATGGTATTGGGATCATCACAAGTTGGCACGTAGGCCATTACAATAATTGACAACACATATGGCTCCAGCCGTGTTGCCCTACTCATGACACACATGTCATGAAAATACATACATGCATCACATACATTTTTGGGCCATACTGATCACATAAATCCTGCAAAAACAAGTTGTGCATAGAATCGCATTCTGCCGGATCATGTGAAATCGTAGAACCTTTGAACCTTAACATGATACCAAAAGGGGGCTACGATTAAGGGGGGTCTAGGGGGTCTCCCCCTGCGGGGTTCGAAGGGGCAGCGCCCCTCGCGGTATCTATACAATTTGTGAAAAATGAGAGATCAAATCTATACAATTTTCTTTAAGGATTTTGATCGGCAAATCAAATTTACCATAAACCGACCATAGTTCCGATTCGACCAAACTCCTTTGATCACGGTACATCGATTCAGATCTAATTCCCAATTCGATCAATCATATTGATCTTCGCGTGATTCAAAAAGATTTATGTGTCAATGTCTACCCCGATGGCGGAAACCGATCGGTAGGGGTAAGTCGTTCGACGACCTTAGAATCACGATCACGGAAAGTAAGATCATAGATCCATCCAGAACCACCGCCATAAAGACGATCACATCATCCATATCAATCTACATATCACCATATGCAAACTTCCCGAACCTATTACTGAACAACATCGGCTCTGATACCACTGTAGGGAAACGGGTAGGCTACACTAGCGTAAAATCAAAATTTTCTACCGCGTCAACCAGGAATACTATTGTCATAGATCACGGGATTACCACTAGAAGCGCAGTTGCGGAACTCGATGAAGCACGTCGGGGAAGTGTAGATGTTCTACGTCTCCTCCTCGTCCTCGTCCCACGAGCAGCTCCTGTTTGCGTGGCTCGTCCAAGTGCTATAGCTGCAGCACCTCCGAGGTATCCACACGTCTGGAGTGGAAGCCATCACAGCCAGACTGCTAGGTCTGCACGTGCAACATAGGCGGAAGAGGAGTGGCGGCTGGGTGGAATGCTCAACCCTATTCAGCTCGCCTCACTCTCTCTTATATAGGCATCCCTGGTGGGCTTCTACATTAGCAGCCCATTAGCAGCCTAGGCCTGGTCTAATTCGGATCCAATCCTTATTAGGCTTCCAGACCCTAAAGTGTGTGACCCTATAGGTTCATACATGTATAGACATGACACGAGTACACTTACTCCATCAATAGTTGGTAGCGGCCTCTAGCAAGACATGCCAACTCCTAAACGCATATAAAGATGATTCGGACGAACCATCACAAGGTTGAGTACTTGTCTTTCCCTTTTCCTCACAAGCTGACCTCTCTTTCTCGATACTGTGATTCGGAATCCCTTTACTAGGTTAACTCTTAACCATATGTAGCACGGCCATGCATTTCTGGATCCGATCACTCGAGGGGCCCAGAGATATCTCTCTCAAGTAGAGAGGGGCAAATCCCATCTTGATTGACCGATGCCTTGCAGCATGTATCAAGACAAACCCGAAAGCTACCTTTATAACTACCCAGTTATGGAGTAGTGTTTGATAGCCCCAAAGTAGGTCGATCCACATCTCAAGTACATGCGACAATCTCAGGTCTAAGGACAAAACGTACACGATGTGTAGAGAGAGCTGCAAGTATTATTGCTAGTCTCAAGTTGGGTCAATCCAACCCCATGTTCATAACATGTGTCCACATCATTGGTTTGACATCTCCATGTCTATGACTTGCGAAACATAGTCACCAACCAATCGATGTGCTAGTCTAATATTCACGTGTGTCCTCACGTGAACTCCGACTAGGGACAATTATTAGATAACCATACAAGTAAAGAGTTTCACAAACAATTCACATAATTGCCAATCAATACAAGTTGCCTGGTATATGGATATTCAAGGAACATTATAAAAACTCATGGATATACATGAAATACAATCATCTCTATGATTGCCTCTAGGGCATATTTCCTTCAACAGATGTCGCCTAGAGGGGGGGTGAATAGGCGGTTTAAAACTTTTACGAGATGGCTTAACAAAGGCGGAATAAAACTAGCGTTTAATTTGTCAAGCACAAAACCTAGAACAACTAGGGTTCACCTATTTGCACCAACAACTTATGCTAAGCAAAACAAGCAACTATGTGAGAGGAAGATATATACTTCAAGCACGAAGGCTATCACAAAGTAAAGTGCATAAGTAGAGCTCGGATATGGAGATAACCGAGGCACGCGGAGACGACGATATTTTACCGAGTTCCTCCGAACATGGAGTACGTCTCATTTGGAGAGGGGGTGGTATCAAACCACCAATGCCACAAAAGGCCTCCCTTGTTCTCCTATGAATCTCACACCAACGGGATCGATCCACACTTCCACTATCGGTGCACTTGTTGGTGGCAATCCGTAACCTCTCACAAGGTTGGGGCACTTCTCCACAACTCAATTGGAGGCTCCCAACAAACAAGCTTGGGGAAAGCTCTACAACTTAATTGGAGGCCCCAAGTAATCCACAAACCTTCAAAACCACCAAACCTTCTAGGGTTCCAAGAACCCAAGAGTAAAAAGCTTCTCACCTTTCACCCAATCGAATCCTCACCGAGAACTCAAACCGATGCACCAAATGCAATGGCAAGAACACACAAAGTGCTCAAGTCCTTCTCTACCAAATTCCACCAAAGCTACAAAAGCTTATGGGGAATAAGAGAGAAGAACAATGGAGGAAATCCACCAAAGACTCCAAGATCTAGATCCCAAGATGTTCCCCTCACTTAGAGGAGAGATTGATTGGTGGGGTTGTAGATCTAGATCTCCTCTTTCAAATCCCTCAAGAATATGCAAGAATCAATGGAGGGATTGAGGTATAGCAAGCTCAGGAAGGTCAGCAATGGAGGGGAAAACTTGCAAGGGAGGTTAGGGAACCATTGGGGAAGAAGGGGCCCTTAAATAGGTCCCTAGAAATCCAACCGTTAGGCCCAGGAATCGCCCGGTCCGGAGTCTCCGGACTGGGACCAGAGTCTCCGGTGTACCCAGGCCAAACGGGGTCAAACTGGGGGACAATCTGTACACGGTCTGGAGATAGACCGGAGATTTAGTCCGGAGTCTCCGGTCTTACAAAAACTGACAAAAAGACCAATACGGAAACAACCATAACTTTTGCATCCGGACTCCGATTTTGATGATCTTGGGCTCGTTTTAAAGAGGACAATAAGATCTACAAGATAATGCAGGGATACATCATAGTACAGAAAGGGAGGATAGAACCAAATGTCGAAAGGTTTGACCTCTCTCCACAAGAGGAACCGGTAAAACCTCCAACATCAAAAAGACAATAGAGAATGCATATTAAATCCGTTTTCGATGAACTTGGGCTTGTCATGAAGATTAACACAAGCTCTAAATTCTCTCATGGATAAGAACCAAATAATGGAAGGTTTTACCAATCTCTAAAAGACAAACCGGTAAAACCTCCAATATCGAAAATGCAATAGAGAATGTATATGAAATCCGTTTTCGATGAACTAGAGCTTGTTATGAATATTACCACAAGCTCAAGAACCTCACATGGATAAGATCCAAATAAAACCAAGAAAGATTATGCCAAGTATGCAAAGGTTTGAGCTCTCACGAAGGATATGATCAAGTTACTCACTTGAGAGCCCCTCTTGATAGTACGGGTATCTATCCTATAAACCGGTCTCCCCAACTAACACCATGAGACCGGTAAGAAAGAAACCCTATCAAGAACATACCTTTGCCTTGAGCATATTCCACTTGAGCTTGACGGTAGCAATCTTGTCCACCTCAAGATGGAACACCTTTCTTGATTGCACTAGCTTGGTGAACACTTGCAAATTGCTCTCCCATACTCGACTATGGTAGATCTTCTCTCTTGGGCATATCACCTTCTCATATCCATGATAACCATAGGATAGCAAGCTTCAAGCAAATGATCTCTTCGAGATGGCTCATCTTGAACTTTCACATCATTTCTTCTTTCTTCATTATGTTGGTGTCTTGAAGGCACATAAGAGATATCACTCCAACTTTATTCTTCAAGACACACTTGCCATAGGCACAACTCTCACATGACCAATCTTTGGATCTCTCCTTGAACACCTTGGTCAACACTTGATCTTCTTTACTTTCTTCTTCTCCCAACTTTGAAGCCAACATATAGTACAAGCATTGCCTATGGACAAATCCTACAAGTAAAACTCAATGCAAACATAAGTCCATAAAGATTGTCATTAATTACCAAAACCACACATGGGGGCACACATGCACTTTCACATATGATGTCTTGTGAGTAGTTCGTTTTGTTATTGAGGACATGGGAGAAGTCATGTTGTTAGTAGTGGAATTGTGTTGAGAAAGATTCAATGGTTTGATATTTAAGTTGTGGTGTATTTCTTCTAGTGGTGTCATGTGAACGTCGACTACATGAAAATTCACCTATATGGGCCTAGGGGAATGCATTGTGTATTTGGATACTAATCGTAGGGGTTACCGGAGTGACAGAAACCTGAATCCCTGTTAGGAAACCTTTGCACAAGGGACGTCAGGGTTTTAGAGTTTAAAGTTGTGGTTAGGTTTCTACCTTAATTACTTTCTTGTACTTGCGGATGCTTGCAAGGGGTATAATCACAAGTATTTATTAGTCATATGAAGGTCAGTACATTAACACCTGTTCACCCACACAACACTTAGCAAACTAAAGAAGATTAATCAACTATATGAAGCGAAAGCACTTGACGATATTCCCATGTGTCCTCGAGAATGTTTGGTCATCTTAAGTAATACAACCGGCTTGTCCTTTGATAAAGAAAGGATTGGGCCACTTGCTGCATTTATTCTTATTGTCTTTTATTTACTCGTACTTTATTTACCTGCATTATCGAAAACCCCTAAAAATCCGTTTGCTAAGTATTTACAGAGAATTCCTGCTCCAAACCATTCGCCAACACCTTCTGCTCCTTGTTGGGTTCGACACTCTTACTTATTGAAAATACTGCGATACACCCCCTATACTTGTGGGTCATCAAGACTATTTTCTGGCGCCGTTGCCGGGGAGTGAAGCGATATTGGATAGTGGAACTAGTAAATAAAACTTCTATTGTGAGTATTGTTTATTTCTGTTAGTTGCTTTATTTTCATTATGGATAATTTGCTGAGTTTCTTATTTTGTATTGCTACTACCACTGCTAAGGTAGTAGATGAACCACCACCTACTGAGAATGATACTTTTAAAATACCTACAAGAATTATTGACCGTGTTATGGATAACTATTATGTTGGAGATGGAACTGTCCATCCCGATGATCATTTGCTCTTTATACACGAATTATGCGGGTTGTTCAAGTGTGCAGGTATTACAACAGATCAAGTCAAGAAGAAATTATTCACATTATCACTGAAAGAAAGAGCTGAATAATGGTATAAGCTACTGAAGAATGGTCAAGCTCTTGAATGGGAGGAAATAGTACCTCTCTTTTATTCCAAGTTTTATCCTCCTAGTGAGATTCATAAAGATCGGAATCAAATATACAATTTTTGGCCTCTTGACAGAGAGAGTACAACTCAAGCTTGGGGGAGATTGAAGTTACTAATGCTCAAATGTCCTATTCATGAGCTCCCCAAAAATATTATTATCAATAACTTTTATGCAAGGCTTTCTCTACATGATAAGGATATATTGGATGCTTCTTGTGCTAGATCATTTACACGCATGGAAGAAGAAGCTAAATGGGATCTTCTAGACCGTATTCAAGACAATGCCGAAGCATGGGAAAATGACAAAGGAAGAAAGTCAGTTATAAATTATGATTATGAATGCATTGAATCTTTTATTGGAAGTGATGACTTTCAAAATATTAGTAATGCTTATGGTCTTGATTCTCAAGTTATTACAAATTGTTTTAAGGCTTTTGCTTCTTATATTGAAATTCCGAAAAAGGGATGGAACAAGTATCATGCACCATATAAAGATATTGTTGATTGTGTTCCTCTTAGGAGTACTGAATTTTGCACTATTGATCACATCCTGCCTGAACCTTATATCGATAAAATACCCTTCCTGTATAAGGTAAAGGAGCATCCTATGATAACCAGTGTAATCAATAAAAGTGCAAAGAGAACTGTAAAACCTGATGAACAAATAAACATTGAACCTATTGTAGCAATTGTGAAAGACCTTGTCACTAAAAGTGTAGAAGATGGACACATAGTCTTCTGTGAGGATGCCTCTAATATTGTCTCACATCCTAATAGAACTAAAAAGGCTAGTGTCCATGTGTTTCTGTTAGAATTGGTGATCATTGCTATTATGGTTTATGTGATATTGGTGCAAGTTCAAGTGCTATCCCTTATGAGCTTTACAAAGAAATTATGCATGAAATCAGTCCCTCCAAACTAGAAGAGATTGATGTGGTTATTCACCTTGCTAATAGAGAGACCATATATCCAATTGGTATTGTACGAGATGTAGAAGTTCTTTGTGGTAAGATTAAATATCCTATTGATTTTCTAGTACTTGATTCATCTGCTAGTAAAACCTATCCCATCATTTTTGGTAGACCTTTCTTGTGTACATGTGGAGCTATTATAGACTACAAAAGGGAGAAAATCTTTACTAAATTTGATGGGGAATCTTATGAGTTTAATTTTTCAAAATTTACTAAAGAACCTTGTGAAAATGAAACCCATAATGAGGATTTTAGAGTTGAACAACTTGCTTCTATTTCTCTTGCTCCTAACAGTGCTTTGCAGCAATTTATGGAAGACCACGAAAGTGAAATCTTCATGGAAGAAAGAAATGAGATTGACGAGATTCTTCGTCGTGAACCAAAGGTGCTTAAGCATAACTTGCCCATGGAAGATTTGGGTACCACGTTGCCACCTAAAATGGATCTGGTTTTCGATCTAAAACCTTTACCCGATGATCTTAAATATGCTTACATTGATGAAAATAAAATATATCCTGTTATTATTAGTTCTAAACTTTTAGGGAAGGAAGAGGAAAGATTATTGGAGGTATTGAAGAAACACTGAGGAGCTATGGACTATACTCTAGATGATTTAAAGGGAATTTCTCCAAATATATATCAGCATGCTATTAATATAGAACCAGATGCAAAACCAGTGGTAGAACATCGACGTCGTTTAAATCCAAAGATGAAGGAAGTGGTAAGAAATGAGGTATTAAAACTCCTTGATGCTGGTATTATTTACCCTATTGCTGATAGTGAATGGGTTAGTCCTGTTCATTGTGTCCCTAAAAAAGGGGGAATTACCGTTGTTCCTAATGAAATGATGAGCTTATTCCCCAAAGAATAGTAGTAGCTTATAGGATGTGCAATGATTTTAGAAAGTTAACAAAGTTACTAAGAAAGATCATTGCCCACTTCCTTTTATTGATCAAATGTTAGAAAGGTTGTCTAAAAAGACCCATTTTTGTTTTCTTGATGGATACTCTGGTTTCTCTCAAATTGCTGTTAAACAACAAGATCAAGAAAAAACCACTTTTACATGCCCTTATGGAACCTATGCTTATAGACGTATGCCTTTTAGTTTATGTAATACTCCTACTACTTTTCAAAGATGCATGTGTGCTATCTTTCATTGTTTTTGTGAGGAAATTGTGGAAGTATTCATGTATGACTTCTCCGTCTATGGAACTTCTTTTGATAATTGTCTGCACAACCTTGATAAAGTTTTGCAGAGATGTGAAGAAACTAATCTTGTTCTTAATTGGGAGAAATGCCACTTCATGGTGAACAAAGGGATTATCCTTGGACATAAGATTTCCGAAAGAGGCATAGAAGTTGATAGAGCTAAATTTGAGGCAATTGAGAAAATGCCCTATTCAAGAGACGTCAAAGGTATTCATAGTATCCTTGGTCATGCTGGTTTCTATAGAAGGTTTATTAAAGATTTCTCTAAGATATCAAAACCCCTCACTAATCTTCTTCAAAAGGATGTACCCTTTGTCTTTGATGATGATTGTAAGGAAGCTTTTGAAACTCTAATGAAGGCTTTAACTACTGTTCCTATCATTCAACCACCTGATTGGAGCTTACCCTTTGAAATAATGTGTGATGCTAGTGATTTTGCTGTAGGTGCTGTCCTTGGGCAACAAATAGATAAAAAGTTAAATGTTATCCATTATGCTAGTAAGACTCTTGACACTGCTCAAAGAAATTATGCTACTACTGAAAAAGAATTCTTAGCCGTTGTCTTTGCTTGTGATAAGTTTAGACCTTATATTGTTGACTCAAGAGTTACCATCCATACTAATCATGCTGCTATTAAGTACCTTATGATGAAGAAAGATGCTAAGCCTAGGCTTATTAGATGGGTGCTACTCTTACAAGAGTTTGACCTACATATTATAGATAGGAAAGGTGCTGAAAATCCTGTAGCTGATAATTTATCTCGATTGGAAAACATCTCTTTTGATCCTATGCCTGTTAATGATAGTTTCCCAAATGAACAGTTGGCTGCAGTAGGGGTAAGCTCGCGAGGGAGCCCTTGGTATGCTGATTATGCTAACTTTATTGTCTCCAAGTATTTGCCTCCAACTTTTACAGCTCAACAAAGAAGGAAGTTATTTTACGAGTTGAGGCATTATTTTTGGGATGACCCACATTTATATAAAGAAGGAGTGGATGGTATTATGCGAAGATGTGATCCAGAATATGAATAAAAGGAGATATTGCGGAGATGTCATGGTAGTGCCTATGGAGGACATCATGCGGGAGATAGGACTGCGCAAATGGTGCTACAATTAGGTTTCTACTGGCCTACCCTTTTTAAAGATGCAAGAAAATTTGTCTTATCCTGTGATGAGTGTCAGCGTGTTGGTAATATTTCTAGACGCAATGAAATGCCTATGAATTACTCTCTAGTTATTGAACCCTTTGACTATTGGGGATTTGACTATAAGGGTCCTTTTCCTCCCTCAAAAGGTTATACTCATATTCTTGTTGCCATTGATTATGTTACTAAGTGGGTAGAAGCCATACCAAAAAGAGTGCTGATGGGGAGACCTCTCTAAAAATGCTTAAGGATGTTATCTTTCCTAGGTTTGGAGTGCCTAGGTATCTTATGACTGATGGAGGTTCTCATTTCATTCATGGTGGTTTTAGAAAGACCCTTCCTAAATACGATGTTAATCATAGAATCGCTTCAGCTTATCATCCCCAAACTAGTGGAAAAGTAGAGTTATCAAATAGAGAAATTAAATCCAACTTGCAAAAGACTATTAATAGATCTAGAAAAATTGGGCTAAAAAGTTGAACGATGCTTTATGGGCTTATAGGACTGCCTATAAAAATCCTATGTGGATGTCTCCATACAAAATGGTTTATGGGAAAGTTTGTCACCTGCCTTTAGAATTAGAACACAAAGCTTATTGGGCAGTTAAAGAACTTAATAGAGATTATAAGCTTGCTGGTGAAAAAAGATTATTTGACTTAAGTTCGTTGGATGAATGGAGGAGTGAAGCATATGAGAATGCTAGACTCTTTAAGGAAAAAGTTAAAAGATGGCACGACAGGCGAATTCTTAAGAGAGAACTCCATGTTGGTGTGAAAGTTCTATTGTATAGGTCTCGTCTCAGATTTTTTGCAGGGAAACTACTTTCAAAATGGGAAGGACCTTTTGTTATTGAAGAAGTGTATCGTTCAAGAGCAATAAAAATTTCTTCTTTAAAAGATAACACTACACAAGATGTGAATGGGCAGCGACTCAAGAACTATATTGCTGGAGATTCTTACAATGAAGATATTGATGCTATTCAAGTGGTAACTCCGGAAAAATTTATCAAAGACCAAATTCAGAGACTTGCAGAGTCCGTTTTAGAATAGGTAATAGTTCTGGTAAAGAAAAGTTCCACGAAAATTCTATCCAGTTATATTTTTGCAGTTTTTATCCAACAAGGAAAGCTACGAAGCGAAAGAGGGACAGAAACGGAGCCAGGATGGCTCACACCACCCCCTGGCTACGCCAGCAGGTGGTGCGGCTGCCCCGGACTCCATCTCCGACCCATTTTCTCCCAGTACCTTCCTTTTGTTGTAAAACTTCTTAATATATAATCCCCTAGATCCCCAAAGGTTCATATATCCTGTTCTCATCATGTTTTCGTTTTGATATGTTTCTGCCGGGAACTATTCTTGAAACTTTAGAAGCACAATGGTGTCCACCAAGGATAATGGAAAGGAGCCTATGGAGGAAGATCTCCAAGACCCCGGGCAGGAGAAGGAGATCAAGAGTGAAGATGAAGAGGAGGCAAAGCAAAGCCAACATCCGCACACCGGCACTACCATTGCAAGCATTGGAGTGTTGGCAAACCCTGCCAAGATCAAAAGGACTGCACGGATGTCAACTGGAGGGAATCCTACGCGTCACTGTTTGGCTCCACGGTCACTTCCTCCACGCACCAAGAATCCTTTCCATACCCTTATCCATGAGCATCAATACCAGAATATGCCCAAGGAGAAACTACCCTCCAATTGGGATTTGCCTCGTTCTAGCCATGCAGGAAAAGAAGACTTCAAGGAGGAAGAGTGGGGAAAGAATTGCAAGAGCTGGAATTCGCAACTCGACATGATCATGAGCCGCATTGAGCAAAACTTGGAGTTGATTCGTACTCTCACCTTCGAGATTGAGGACTTGGGGAAATTAATCAAAAAGCTCATCGAGAGAATACCACCACCACCGAAGGAGTAATTTGTCATCAGGTTTTGGCATTCCCTTGGTTCGTTCCAAGCTTGGGGGAGTGCCACGGTATCACATCACTATCTTTGATCTTTTTACCTTTTTAGTAGAGTCATATCATGAATAGAGAAGTTATCATGTAGGATGGTTTGCATTATGGAAGTGTCCCCCCTCTTGTTAGATATCTATGTATCCCTTGGTGTGAGTTGCCGTTATGGAATATTAATGAGAAGTTTTATCATTTACTCTTTTGCATATCTTATTTTAGTTTTCAATTCATGGTTATATGATTGATCTAGTAATTAGTATTGGTATCACTTTGGGATCATTGAGTTAATTTAGTTGGTTTTGGAAAACCTGGCTCGGTCAGTAGCAACACTATTTGGCAAACCAAAACCTATGACATTGGTGTCCACCATACCTACCTAATAGCATTATTGCTATTCCAGGTAAATTCATGTTTTTATCTACCTTCCGAATTAAACTTGTTATGTGAAAATTAGTGATTAAATCTCTCACGAACTTGATGTCACACTTTACTTTCTCGCACTTAATAAACTTGAACCATTGTGCCCATCTATGTTGCGTATATGCTTGCGATTTGTAAGTTGTGAATTAGCAGAACCATGCTGTCATGGGGAACACTTTCAACATTGCACCGGTACTTTGTACCTAGTTGATATCATGCTCTTTTGTCTATGGATGTCGTTGGTGTGAAATGAAAGGGGAGCTTGTAACTCCATGGAGTTATGTATGTGTGTTAGAGAAACGCTCGGGCCGCTAGTCTAATCCATGCTGTCATGGTGGAAACCTACAGTGTAACCATAATGAGCATCTACGAAACATTCTTCTTATAAAAAAGAGATAGAGATTGAGAAAAAGAGAAAAAGAAAAAAAGGAGATGAGAAAAGAGGAAAGAGAGAAAAAAAGCACCATATTCCCATGGTAATTAAGAAGATTGCTGAGATGCTTGTTGTCTTCTTGCCTTGTCATTTTGATATGGGGATTCTTCCGTATCATCGGGCAAGGGGTACCTCGTTGGCGGTTCTCTATGATAGGCATGTACTTAATATGACAAGAACTTACCGGTGACTAAACTTGAGTAGCATGAGGAGCGACCATCCTATTCAAGGGACACGAGATTTTCAACTTACAACTTGTCAAGCATATCCTCATATTTGATCACTTTAACCTTAATCACCTAAAGATGCCTATGATAGGGGAAATGAGAGCTAAAAGCTAATAAGTACCATAATTTT
Source organism: Avena insularis (assembly GCA_023614405.1). Lineage (NCBI taxonomy): Eukaryota > Viridiplantae > Streptophyta > Magnoliopsida > Poales > Poaceae > Avena > Avena insularis. The sequence goes on from CM042690.1 coordinate 550,254,339, forward strand.
TGGAAGATCTTTATGAAACTTGAAATCCCTGCTTCCCTCTTGTAAGGGCCTATCTTTTACTTTTTAGTTGAGTCAGTAAACCTATTCCCTTCTACCTCAGCAAGTATTTTGAGTTGTTGTGTTTCATTCATTCATATGATGACTTATTAAATCATGTCTCTTATGTTCCTTGTTTTGCACATTGCTCTTATCTTAGTGTCTACTACTTTGAAAGCTATCATTAAAAACCAGTTATTTGTGAACTCCAGCAAATTGTCAACTATTCTTCGACCAAGAGCTAAGTTTGCCATTACCAATTATGATTTACTTTATGCATCTTTATTGTGTTTCCTTTACTTATTGCAAGTTAACTTATAAAATAGTGAGTTGTCTTCTATTATGAATTATGTATTGATAAATGTGATGCTTCTTGTCCATATTACTTTATCGACTCTTCACTCCATAAACCCGAGGTCATGTTTATTGAGCTCAGTTTTCGCTTGGGGACAAGCGAAATCTAAGCTTGGGGGAGTTGATACGTCCATTTTGCATCACTATTCTATATCATAATTTACCGTTATTCATTGATATATTTCATATTAAGAGATGATACTTATGTTATTTCATCTGTTTTTGCATGGTTGATGACTTTTGGAGCATGAACCGCTGCAGTCAGGATTCTGATGGAAAAGGTGCTGTTTTGGAGGCGAAATTCGCGAAGATCAGAAAATCCGAGAAAATACATGGAAAATTCTATTTTTCCAGAAGACGAAGATTGCTAGAAGGGAAAGTGGAGATGGGCCATAGGGGGCCCACACCACCCCTTGGCGCGGGCCACCCAGTCGCGCCACCGTGGTCGCCAGTCGTCTGGCTCTCCCTCGTGATATTATTCTCCTGAAACCCTAAGACTATGGGAGCGACCACAGAAAGATTCCGCCGCCTCTACGGGGCGGAAAACACTGAGAGAGAAAGATCTCTCCTGTAGACAGAATTCTGTCGGGGGAATTCCTTCCTGGAGAGGGGAGATCGTCGCCATCAACACCACCATCAAGCTGGACTTCATCAGGATCATCATCAGCACCATCACCACCATCGTCTCCACCAGCACCATCATCACCACTTCATACCGTTGTAACAATTGGGTTGAATCTTGCATAGTTCTTAGGGGAAACTTTCCCGGTGTTGATTACTCTTTGTAGTTGATGCTATTGAGTGAACCATTGAATTATCGTGTATGTTCAGATTGTTACTTATCATTATTTCATCTATGATCATGATCCATATGATGTCTTGTGAGTAGTTCGTTTTGTTCTTGAGGACATGGGAGAAGTCATGTTGTTAGTAGTGGAATTGTGTTGAGAAAGATTCAATGGTTTGATATTTAAGTTGTGGTGTATTTCTTCTAGTGGTGTCATGTGAACGTCGACTACATGAAAATTCACCTATATGGGCCTAGGGGAATGCATTGTGTATTTGGATACTAATCGTAGGGGTTACCGGAGTGACAGAAACCTGAATCCCTGTTAGGAAACCTTTGCACAAGGGACGTCAGGTTCTTAGAGTTTAAAGTTGTGGTTAGGTTTGTACCTTAATTACTTTCTTGTACTTGCGGATGCTTGCTAGGGGTATAATCACAAGTATGTATTAGTCCTAGGAAGGTTGGTATATTAGCACAGGTTCACCCACACAACACTTAGCAAACTAAAGAAGATTAATCAACTATATGAAGCGAAAGCACTTGACGATATTCCCATGTGTCCTCGAGAACATTTGGTCATCTTAAGTAATACAACCGGCTTGTCCTTTGCTAAAGAAAGGATTGGGCCACTTTCTGCATTTATTCTTATTGTCTTTTATTAACTCGTACTTTATTTACCTGCATTATCGAAAACCCCTAAAAATCCGTTTGCTAAGTATTTACAGATAATTCCTGCTCCAAGCCATTCGCCAACACCTTCTGCTCCTCGTTGGGTTCGACACTCTTACTTATCGAAAATACTGTGATACACCCCCTATACTTGTGGGTCATCAGGAGCCCACCCGCCCTGTTTGGTTGTCGATGAGGGAGGGACCCTGGCCTTTTCCCTGGGCCAAACTCGCGACAGGGAAGGGCCAGACTTGGTAGGTCGGGGCCAAATCCCTCTCTCATGATAGGGCAGCAGCGGTGCTAGGAGTGACGACCCGTGCCTCTTCCTTCGGCGACCGACCCTGCTCCACCGGTCGTCCTCCCCTCTCCTCTCCCCTCCCCGGCCTCTCACCTCTCCGGCGGTTGTCGTTATCCTGCCCCAATATCTGCTTTGCCTCGACTTCCTGTCCTCTCCGGCAACGACGGCCCGGCGATTGGCGCTCATCTACCTTTCCTTCGATGAAGGTTAGCCCCCATACTCCTTCTCCCCTCCACCTTGCTTTGCTTCTCGATTTCATGACTTATCCGTCCCCATCCCTGCGCTAATTAGTTGCTACTCTAGATCTTGCAGCCCTACCGACCCGAGTTCATATCTTGCAGCACGGACCAGTGGTTCTCGCTCATCTGCCTTCTCCTTCGACGAAGGTTAGCCCCCTACTCGCTCCTTCTCCATGGGCAGGCACAAGTCCGGTAGTTAGGTCAAAGTCTGGCTTACAGGTTAGTAGTACATGTATGTGCATGTATGGTCCACTTTGGAGTGTCAGAGTCACTGAAAAGGTTGAATGGGTTGGGTATACAATTAGCAAGTAGTCGACGGCTAAGCTGGTGTCCAGGCTAAGCATGTAATAGTAGGCTAGTTGCAAATAGAGTAGGAGTACTAGTGTGGTTTCCCCAGCAAATCTATCTGTCCATTTTACCAAAACCCTGATCCATATAGAAACATGGTTCTTATTTAAAGGAGGACTACACTCTCCTATTTTTTTAGTTGTTTCTCCCTGCTGTTTGTTAGCTCTGCGTTTAGTTGTTCAGTTGTTTAAAAATCTTTTGAGTTAATATAAGCTAGTGACCTCTGCTCCCCATCGCCGTTCTCTTCTCCTAGTCACCAGATCAGTCCGCCATCAATGGAGGCTACAACAACGGTGAAGTTGAATGTGGCGGGGGCGGCAGAACTGGAGAGGAATACTGAGCACCGGTGCTACCTGCAGCCGCCGTCGAAAGAGGGGTTGGAGATTGAGGATGCTGCCGCTGTGCTGTTGAATTTGGCACAGGCGCCGGTAGCGGAGTTGAACTCACCTTGCTGTTATAGGGATTAGCTCCCGATGGGTGTGATGTGCAGGCGTAGAGGGGGAAAGCTGGTGCTTATGTGGGATGCCCAGTTCAGGTTCAAGGGCCTGCTCGAGGTGATGACTTCAAACATGGCATCGTATAGGGCTCTCACGATAGCAGCTGGATCATCGTCACAGGAGATGTCTCAGGTGATCAAAATCACCAAATATGCTGGAGAGATGTCCTTCACTATTGAGTATGTTAGTAAGTTGGAGCTGCGCCAGTTGATGCTGAAAGCTGCAGAACACCCGCTCCCTGCTTGGTGTACTTGTTGGCTGAATCGATAGAAGATGAAGTGAAGTTTAGGGATAATGGTTCTATGTTAGCAACCTTTTGGTGCAAGTTAGCAACCTTTTGGTGCAAGTGTAGTAGCTATTTAGTGTAGTGTAGTGTAGATGTATAGTGTAGCTATGTAGTGTAGCAAAGTAGTAGAAATATTTTGGCATAACATGGGAATGAAGAAGAAAAAGATGGGCATGAAGAAGAAGAACTTGGTATGTAGTAATGAGCCTAGCTATGTAATCCTTGCAACCTTTTGGTGTGAATATATGGGAAATGTTATGTTAGCTGAACCATGCTATGTTTCTTGAATTTATGTTCTCTGTACATAGCACTTGCATGATGTTTGTGCACTAAAAGTTGACAGCAGTAACAGGTTTGCATATCAATCCCACTTAATTTAATACATCAAAAGTTGAGATGTTTGCACTACTTTCACACATACTACTGGCAGTAACAGGTTTGTCCCCTTTTCATTTATAGATCTACACCATGGATGTTGAGATTGTCCTCCACGAGAATGCACAAAATGTCGAAGTCAGCAACATTAGTTCTGATGATGAAGCGACTGCCCGCGAAGCTGCTGCCCAAGAAGTTGCTGCTATGCGGCGTGCTCTCCGTGAAGCTGCGGCTGCTAAGAAGCATTCTGCTCGTGAAGCCGCTGCTGCTAGCAAGCATGCTGCTGCTAAGCGGCGCACTACTACTAAGCAGCGTGTTGCTGCTTGTGAAGCTAGAGCTGTTGCCATTCGAGGTAATCTTCTATGTATATGCTGCTGCTAAGTTTGTCTCTTCTATGTATATGTTGCTGCTAAGTTTGTCTCTTCTAAGCATGCCATTTTTTCTTACATGTAGGCCCGAAAATAAAGGGAAGGAGACTCACCTTTGATGAATGTTGTGTGTTTGCAAACCATGTGGTTTTGGACGGTTCACAAGTTGAGTTCTGAAGGAGGTTCTACTATTCCAGGATATATATGCTACTATTCCAAGATATATATGCTACATGTCTAGGTTGCTTTTGTTGTTGCTGGTTCGAGATATCATGTCCAGGTTGCTTTTGCTGCTTCGAGCATATATTATACCAATATAATGTTCGAGCACAAGACTTGTGCTACTATCGTGTTTTGGAGCACAAGATAAAGATCAGTTCTGGCACTCCATTACAATTTGACAAACTAAAGATCAGTTATAGCACTCCATTCTATCATATTGCTCCATTACAATTTGACAAACTAAAGATCAAAAGAAAAAAGATTAGTTCTGGCACTCCTCACTTCTTGAAGAAACACACCAGGACTCCTCACTTCTGGCAGTAGCAGGAATGCAAAACACACCAGCACTCCTCACTTTTGGTAACACACCAACACTCCTCACTTCTGGAAGCAACAGGACTGCAAAACACAGGGACTCCAACACCATTAGCAACAGGCCAACAATTTGCATTGAGCAAGCAGATAAAAAAAGATAATGGAGGACAGAATTTACCTTCCAGATTTAAACTAATCATCATCATCGTCCTGCCTATTATCTTCACCATCATCATATTACTGGTACATTGTCTCATCAACTCCGTTCTCGTTTTCAGGTTCATCATCCACCAGCTCCGTCCTACGTTTCTTCATTCTTTCCACAACCACAACATCAACTAACACTCGTTCATGGCGCCTTTGCGATCTGGTTTCCACATTGGATTCATTAGCTAGCACCAAAACTTCTGGCGTGTCGTCATCTTGGTATGCTAGGCCACCACCACAGGGACCCTTTTCCACTTCACTTTCCTTCACGCTCCACAAATGTCTGTGCTGGAACTTTTGCACAACGCGCAAATGCCCACCCAAAAGGGTGTCTGGCACATAGAAGACCTTTGTTTCTTATGTTGTTAGAAGAAAAGGATCATTCTTGGACCAGAACCTTAAAGTGTTAATGCTTATAAAGTGTCGATCCTCCTGAACTCGGCTCGTCTTCTTGCCGCCAAGATCAAACCAATCACAGTGGAACAAGACGACCGAACGATGGACGCCTCCGCTGGAATTGTATTGCATCTTGATGATGCTTTTGAGCTGACCGTAGAAGTCAATGATGGTCAACTCATGGTCTCCCTCCGCGACAATTCCACTATTCTACGTGTTTCTATTTTTATCGTGGTCAATGGTGTGGTAGCGGACACCACCAACAACACATGCTGAATAGAGTCTCACTCGCGTATCCGGTGCACATGCCAAACAAAATAGATCATCACTGACCTCATTCTTCTCGTACAATTTTCCCATCTGCAAAAATAGGAAAAGAGTGAATTCCATCATAGTACTACTCCAAATTCAAGTAATTCCATCATAGTACTACTCTAAATTCGAAGTACTCACATGATTCTTAAACCATCTAGCAAATCCCTTCGCAAGCCATTTGTCAACATTGATGAGGCTATCTTGACCAATCGGCTCTTCCTTGCACAAACTACAATGCCAACAAAAATATATAGTTAATTAAATGTACATCAGGGTAAAATGTACCAAGAAAAAAGATATCGAGTGCACAAGAGATGACATACTTGATATACGGTAGAACCTCAGGGAAACGTCTGAGCACATACCAGTGAATATTGTCATAGTCATCACCACTAGCCTTCAAATATTGTGACCCTCCAAGGAAGTTGACACCATGGTTGAAAACTGAGACATCAACACTTTGTGAATCGTTCCGCTCTCTATTGCTGCCCGGCCGATTAAATCTTGTTTCCACATCATTAAAGTACCGCGAGCAAAATGTCAGGAACTCATCAACAACATATGCCTCAGCTATTGACCCCTCAGGCCTGGCCGTGTTTTGCACATAACGCTTAAATGTAAGAATCCTTCTTTCGACGGGGTACATCCAACTGTATTGTACGGGACCTCTAAGTCTTGCCTCTTTGGGTAAATGGACCGCCAAATGGACCATGACGGTGAAGAAGGCTGGAGGAAAGATCTTTTTGAGTTTGAAGAGGATAACCGGAATTTCTTTTTCAAGTCTTTCAAGAACAAATAGCTTAAGAGTTTTGCAGCACAACTCTCTAAAGAAATTCTCCAACTCAGCAACTGCTTCATATATTTCTTTATCCATTATTCCATGTAGTCCAGCAAGTAAAATCCTTTGGAGCAGGATGTGACAATCATGAGTTTTCAGACCTCGGAGTTTGCATCCATCAGGAGACACACATTTTGCAAGATTAGAGGCATACCCATCTAGAAATCTCACTGCTCTGATAAATTCACAGAATGCAAGCTTTTCTTATTTAGTCATTGTATAGCATGCTTGTGGCATCTCAAACGACTCACAACCTTCAACAGGCCGTAGATGCAAATCTTCTCTGATGCCCATATCTTCCAAATCAAGCCTCGAGTTAAGTGTATCCTTTGACTTCCCATCAATGTTCATAAATGTCCCAAGAAGATTATCACATATGTTTTTCTTGATGTGCATTACATCGAGATTTTGCCTCAACTTGAGATCTACCCAATACAGGAGGTCCCATAGGATACACCTCCGGTCCCAACATTGACTGTCCTCCCGCTTCCTTTTTCTTTGACCCTTTCCCGGTCTCACATCTTTCACCTTGTCAAGTTGCTTCTCGAGCTCTTCTTTACTGAATTACGCCGGTGCGTCGCGGTTTTCAGTCTTCCCATTCAAATCTCCGCTTCTTTGCCAACGGTGGTTGCAAGGAAGAAAACGTCGGTTCCCTATCCAGCATAACTTGTTTCATATTCTTTCTGAGCACGGGTTCTTGTCACACCGAACACATGATTGATAACCAGCCATTAGCCTGCCCGACAGAGTGTGCAGCGCAGGGAAATCATGGATGCACCATATTACCGTAGCCCGCAAATCAAACTTATCAGGACTCAGGGCATCATAGGTACGCACACCCTCCCATAGCTTCATCAGATCTTCAACGAGGGGCTCCATAAGGACATCAAAATCCTTTCCTGGAGAAGATGGACCCGGGATCAACAAAGCCATCATGAAGTTGGATTGATCCATACATGTCCAAGGTGGAAGGTTGTATGGCACAACAAATACAGGACACGTGCTTTATTTCTTGCTCATTCCAAAAGGGTTAATGCCATCCGTGGCAAGGCCAAGTCTTACGTTCCTCGCATCTGCGACAAACTCTTTATGTTTATCATCAAAGTCTTTCCATGCCTCTCCGTCAGCTGGATGGCTAAGCTCATTATCCATAGGTTGCCGCTTTAGCTTATGCCATTGTACCTCCTTGATACATTGCAAATGTATCTATAATTTTTGATGCTCCATGCTTGGTTTTATCTACTTTCTTGTGTTTTGTCCACACTTTGGAGTACTTTTCATATGATTTCTTGGACTAACCTATTAACAAGAGCCACAGTGCCAGCTGCCTATTTTCTGCTGTTTTTGGTTCCAGGAAAGTCAGAAAATGAATATTCTCGGAATTGGACGGGACAAAAGCCAAAGTGCCTATTTTTCCAGAAGACTCTAGGAGCCAGAATACGAGACGGAGGAGAGCCAGGGGCTGGCCACACCACCCCTAGGCGCGGGCTAGGCCTGGCCACGCCAGGGCATGGTGTGGTGGCCCCAGGCACCCCCTCGGTCTCCCTCTTCGCCTATAAGAAGCCTTCTAACCTAAAAACTTCGGGGGGTTCGACGTTTTTCCACAAAAAGTTCCGCTGCGCCGCCGCCACCGAAGGGGAGATTCGGGGGACAGAAAGTCTCTATTCCGACACCCTGCTGGGATGGGGAAGTGCCCCCGGAGTCATCTCCATCGATCTCCACCATCATCTTCATCGACCATCCATGTTTCCTCCATCTATGAGTGAGTAATCCCCCGCTGTAGGCTATGGGGATGGTAGGGATTGGATGAGATCGTTCATGTAATGGCATCAGATTGTTAGGGCATAGTGCCTAGTATCTTTTATTAGTGCTTTATGACTTTGTTGCAACTTGTTGTGCTTAATGCTTGTCACTAGGGCCCGAGTGCCATGATTTCAGATCTGAACATGTTATTGATTCATTATTATAGTATTTTTTTGGGTCTTACCTGCAAGTTGTATACACACGTCGTTGTCCGGAACCTATGGCCCCGAAGTGACAGAAATCGGGATAACCAGAAGGGAAAGGCTTTGATGTGAGGATCACATGTGTTCACGGAGTGTTAATGCTTTGCTCCGGTGCTCTATTAAAAGGAGCACCTTAATTGCCGATAGTTCCTAGAGGCCCCTACCGCAAACGGGCTGGTAGGACAAAAGATGTTGTGCAAGTTCTCATTGCGAGCACGTATGACTATATATGGAACACATGCCTAGGATTGTCTAGTACTTGGATGCTTTATCTTATTTATCTGCAATTTCCCTATGTTCTGATTGCTATGTGAATTTTCTTGTCCATGCAATGCCCATCCATCCATCCCTATGCCTACCACACCCGAATCCCGCTATTTACTGCTTTTGTTACTACTGTCTTTGATTTACTACTGCTGCTGCTTTACTATTCCTACTACAAAACTGTTGCTACTGATAAACTGTTGTGAGCAAGATTGTTTCCAGTTGCAGCTGAATTGACAACTCAGTTTTTAAGGCTTATAAATATTCTTTGGATCCCCTTGTGTCGAATCAATAAATTGGGTTTCACTTCCCTCGAAAATACTGTGATACACCCCCTATACTTGTGGGTCATCAAGACTATTTCCTGGCGTCGTTGCCGGGGAGCATAGCTTTATTTATCAAGTCCACTTGGATTCACTATTGTTCAAGCTAAGTTTATTTTCTCCTTGTTTGCTTGTTTCTTTATCAAAAATACAAAAAAAATTAGTTCCTACTCTAGTTGTTATTTTCGTTGGTCTGTTATTGTCTTGCCTTATCATGCTTGTTGTCAATGGTTGGTTTCTTTGAAACTGAAGCTTATTAGCAAGGTGGGTTCACGGAAGATCAAAGATATTATCATAAGGAACACCGCTTGTCAAAAAAAGGGAAACACTTATGGGAACAAATTGATAGATTGTATACCATTGCTAGGAACGTGTGCTCTACTTATAATGTTACTTATTGCTGTGATGAGTCTTGTTGCAGAAAGAGGTATAAACACCTCCCTTTTCAATGTGAGTATAATGATAATGATACCATGTCTTCCTATGCTAAAGGAATTTATGACTTTTATGATGCGGAACAAATTGAAGAATTTATTGCTTGGAAGGGTGCTTTTGAACTTGCTAGTTTGCTTGAAAATATTGATGATTCACCTTATAAGTATGAGGTTTATGGTATACTTAAATTTTGCTTTGATAATTACAAGGATGAAAATAGCCATATCCTTGAATATTTTAATAGATGATTTCCACAAATGGAAGAGACTAATGCCTTGCAGGACCCTATGGAAGAGACTAATGCCTTGCAGGATCCTATGGAAGAAGAAATTGATGAACCTGAAATCTCATTAGATGAAAAAAAGGAGGAGAGTGATGAACAAAAGGAGGAAATGGATTAGCTACCCATGCCTACCTTCTAATGAGGGTAACTCTTTATCCCTTACATTATTTGATTGTCCTCCATGCTTACTAAAGGAGGATGAATGTTATGTTCCCAAGGTTTCTTTTGAAGATGTTTATGATAAAGCTCTAGTGCTTGTAGATCATGAAGAGCATGCTTCATGTGATAGTTATATTGTTGAGTTTATTCATGAGGCTACTAAAAATTATTATGAGAGAGGAAAATATGGTTGTGGAAGTTTTCATGGTATTGAAACACCTCTCTATGTGCTGAAAGTTTTGAAATTACTCTTGTTTTATCTTCCTATGCTTGTCATTTTGTTCTTTGTCAATTTATTTGCATACACGATTCCTATGCATAGGAAGTGGGTTAGACTTAAATGTGTTTTGGATTTGCTTCTTGATGCTCTCTTTTACTTCACTTCATATTTCTTATGAGAGCATCCTCTCAAACTATTATGCCTGAAGATGATAATATGTCTATTATTCTTGGGAGACCTTTTCTTAAATATTGCAGGAGCTGTTATCAATTGTAATCAAGGGAATGTGACCTTCAATGTTAATGACAAGGAACACACTATCTATTTCCCCAAGAAGATTGAAAGGACTTATGGTTTGAATACAATTTAATATGTTGAGGGCATTCAAGTTGGAGAAATATATTGTCCCCTACCAAGAGAAAAATTTGAAACCATTATGATTGGGACCATTGCTATCAAGGTTGAGGTAACATAATCATTAGTGGAATACAAAGTTTTGTATCATATTAAATTGTTTTAGTAACAAGACCTGATCAACCTTGTTAACAAAAGGATTTCATTGAACAAAACAATGTTTCCACCATGATTATCTCTGCTTACTTCCATTTTATCCATTTTTAGTTTTTGCTTTTGCCTAACTTAAAGGCGTTAAAGAAAAGTACTTGTTGGGAGATAACCCAAGAATTTTAGTTGAGTCTTGGAAGTTATTAATTTAGTAATAATCGCTCCTTATCCTTTTTATTTGCTTTTTGTGCTAAGAGTAACCTCTAATGAGAGTGAAGTAATGATTGGGAAAGTTGTTGTCCCGAAACAGATTTTTGTGATTCACCGTAAAAATTCCTGAGAGAGCTCTGTATGTCGGATTGAGCTGTAAGTTTTTGTGCTTCTGCCCCCTGTTGTTATATAACTTTCGTTAGTTTAACACTTTTTGATTTGAGCAACAGAAGGTCTTCGAAAAAATTCGTGTTTACCTGCTGGTCTGTTTTGACAGATTTCTGCCATTTTCTGCATTTGCTTCTTGTTGGTTCCTTCTTGAGTTCTTTTGGGAAATTGAGCTTTTTGAGGGAAGTGCTACAGTAGCTATTGTTATAATGGAATTTTATTTGGTGTTAGAACTGAACCTTGAGACTTATTTATCTTAAGTGCACTAATGTTGCTAATGAGATTGTGTGAAGTTTTGTATGAAGGAAAATTTTCAGGTGTATGGAAGGAATGAGTAATGAGATGAAGGATGGACTAAAGCTCAAGCTTGGGGATGCCACACGTGTAACCTCGATAAATATCCAAGAATTACAAGCGTCAAAGCTTGGGGATGCCCAAGGCATCCCCTTCTTCATCAATAAAAATCCCAGGTTTCTTCCAAACGCTTCATTTTTATTGTTTCATGCACAGTTGTGTTTTTCTTGGAGCGTCTTATTTTTCGTTTTTGTTTTGGTTTTAGTTTGCTTGGGTTGCTTAGTTTTCTGAATAAATTGGTTGGACCCCCTCTTTCTTACATTTGGTTTGCAAATAGTTTGGTCTGGTTTGGAAAAGAGTAGGAAAGTTCATGCCTATGTGGTAAAAAGAGCTTGTTTTTGACTATGGCTATGCTTTGTTATGGCATGCTTGATATTGTTTTGGCTTTATGCTTAGTATTCTTTGCTGTAGCATGAATTGTTATAAACAATTGAGATTTCTTAATGTGCCTTGGATGAATCATGCGTTGTTTTAGCATATTAAAGCATAGTATAATGGTATTCTCCTTTGATGCTTTATTTGGGTTGACTTGGCGCAGGCTCAACCATGTTATGACTATCCAAAGTCACCATAGCCTTTATGATCCTTTAGTTTTCAACTTGTAGTATCACTTTATGCTTTGATCAATGATGTTTTATCGCTCTGCATGATTATGGCCATTATTTCTCTCTTAGTTTGTCGCTCCTAGTCTTTTGCTAGCCTCCACAACAAAGTATGAGTTCCACTCATGCATCCAACTCCCTAAACCAAGTTATTCCAAAGAGTCCACCATACCTACCTACTAGCTTATGCTATTCCAAGTATATTCATGCTTTTGTTTACCTTCCACTTGTTATGAGAAAACTAGTGATTAAAGCTCTCACGAACTTGATGGCACACTTTACTTTTTGACTGTAATAAACTTGAACCATTGGGTCCTTCTTTGTTGCGTATATGCTTGCGCTTTATAAGTTGAAATTAGCAGAACCATGTTTCATGGGGAACGCTTTCAAACATTGCACTTGTACTTTGTACCCTGTTGATACCATGTTCTTTTGCTTACGAATCCCGACGGTGTGAAATAAAAGTGGAACTTGTAAGATCATGGAGTTTGTATGTGTGTTAGAGAAACGCCTGGCCGCTATCCTAATCCATGCCTAATCATGGTGAAAACTTGCAGCATCACCATAATGATCCCTCTATGAAGCATCCTCAATAAAAACCTATGCAAATAGCAAATAAAAAGATCGCTGAGATGCTCATTGTCTGCTTGCCTTGTCATTTGATTATGGGAAAGCTCCTGTATCATGTGCAAGGGGTACCCCGTTGGCGGTTCTTAATGATACACATGCACTTACAATGATAAGAGCTTACTCGTGACTGCAGTTGAGTAGCATGAGGATCGGTCTTCGTAAGTAAGGGGCATGAGATTTCGGTTTATAACTTGTCAAGCATATCCTCTTAGTTGTGTCACTTTAACCTTAATCACTTCAAGATGCTTATGATAGGGGCAATGAGAGTTGAAAGCTATAAGTACCATAATTTTTGGAAGCTCTTTATGAGACTTGAATCCCTACTTCCTTTTACAAAAGGCCTTTCTTCCACCATTATATTGAGTCTCCATCTTCTATCTTTATGCACCTACTTTGAGAGCATAGTGGCCATTCTTAGTTCTATGTGCATTGTCCCAAGACTAGTTGATTGATGCATACTTTGATATTGCTTGTTTTAAACTTTTGTATCTAGTCACTCTTATGAACTTTGAAGGTGTCCTATGCATTTATATTTGCTACTCTATTGAGGGACAAGCTGAATACTATTATGCTATGTTTTCTTTATGTGAAACAAACAAACGTCTTGCAAAGCATTGTTATTCATGAATCTTTTGTTTGTGCCTTTTCATGTTACATCATAGTTTCTTTGTCTTATTGCTAGAACTTTGTCTTTCACGTTATGATTGAAGTGCTATGATCCCAGCTTTGAATGTTTACAAATACTTTGGTCAAGCCTTTGATGGTGCATGTCACCTCAAAAATTATTCTTTCTTTTTATCACTTACCTACTCGAGAACGAGAAGGAGTTAAGCTTAGGGATGTTGATACATTGCAAATGTATCTATAATTTTTGATGCTCCATGCTTGGTTTTATCTACTTTCTTGTGTTTTGTCCACACTTTGGAGTACTTTTCATATGATTTCTTGGACTAACCTATTAACAAGAGCCACAGTGCCAGCTGCCTGTTTTCTGCTGTTTTTGGTTCCAGGAAAGTCAGAAAATGAATATTCTCGGAATTGGACGGGACAAAAGCCAAAGTGCCTATTTTTCCAGAAGACTCCAGGAGCCAGAATACGAGACGGAGGAGAGCCAGGGGCTGGCCACACCACCCCTAGGCGCGGGCTGGGCCTGGCCGCGCCAGGGCATGGTGTGGTGGCCCCAGGCACCCCCTCGGTCTCCCTCTTCGCCTATAAGAAGCCTTCTGACCTAAAAACTTCGGGGGGTTCGATGTTTTTCCACAAAAAGTTCCACTGCGCCGCCGCCACCGAAGGGGAGATTTGGGGGACAGAAATTCTCTATTCCGGCACCCTGCCGGGACGGGGAAGTGCCCCCGGAGCCATCTCCATCGATCTCCACCATCATCTTCATCGACCATCCATGTTTCCTCCATCTATGAGTGAGTAATCCCCCGCTGTAGGCTATGGGGATGGTAGGGATTGGATGAGATCGTTCATGTAATGGCATCAGATTGTTAGGGCATAGTGCCTAGTATCTTTTATTAGTGCTTTATGACTTTGTTGCAACTTGTTGTGCTTAATTCTTGTCACTAGGGCCCGAGTGCCATGATTTCAGATCTGAACATGTTATTGATTCATTATGATAGTATTGTTTTGGACCTTACCTGCAAGTTGTATACACACGTCGTTGTCCGGATCCTATGGCCCCGAAGTGACAGAAATCGGGATAACCGGAAGGGAAAGGCTTTGATGTGAGGATCACATGTGTTCATGGAGTGTTAATGCTTTGCTCCGGTGCTCTATTAAAAGGAGCACCTTAATTGCCAGTAGTTCCCTAGAGGCCCCGCTGCAAACGTGCTGGCAGGACAAAAGATGTTGTGCAAGTTCTCATTGCGAGCACGTATGACTATATATGGATCACATGCCTAGGATTGTCTAGTACTTGGATGCTTTATCTTATTTATCTGCAATTTCCCTATGTTCTGATTGCTATGTGAATTGTCTTGTCCATGCAACGCCCGTCCATCCATCCCTATGCCTACCGCACTCGAATCCCGCTGTTTACTGCTTTTGTTACTACTGTCTTTGCTTTACTACTGTTGTTGCTTTACTATTCCTACTACAAAACTATTGCTACTAATAAACTGCTGTGAGCAATATTGTTTCTAGGTGCAGCTGAATTAACAACTCAGTTGTTAAGGCTTATAAATATTCTTTGGCTTCCCTTGTGTCGAATCAATAAATTGGGTTTCACTTCCCTCGAAAATACTGCGATACATCCCCTATACTTGTGGGTCATCACTCCGCAAATTGCTTCTTTGAAAAAAAACATCCTCTGCAACCTTGGAATAATAGGAAAGTACCTCAACACCTTCTCTGGAATCTGCCTCCTCCCATCTGCATCTTTCCACCTAGAGGCATCACATTTCGGGCACTTGTCAAGGTTGGCATATGTCTTCTGAAACAAGACATAGTTGTTTGGGCAGACATGGATTGAATCATAACCAAGCCCTAGTCTACGGATTACACTCAATGCTTCTTCATAATTTTTGGGAATTGAGCTTTTAGGGTACTGGATGGTCAAGATATGGAGTATTCCATTGATGGCAACGTTGCTTATCCGGTAGAAGGACTTGACGTGGAGTAACTTCACAGTGAAAGCAAATCTCGACATTGTACCACCATCACTAGCTGGACGCTTCGCCTCCTCTATAAGATCGGCATAGATTGTATTCATTCCCTCACCTCGTGGTTCAGATTGGTATAGATCCTTAAACAAATCAGCGATTCTATCATCTTCATCCCCATCCTCCTCCTCCAAAACAACATCCTCTTGCTGATCATCATCTTGTACAAAATCACCACCTTGTGGTGCATCAGGTTCATGTTCAGGTTCATCTCCAGGTTCTGCATGTAAAGCCTCTCCATGATGGATCCATCTATCATACATGGATGCCATCCCACGCATCAGTAGATGAGCCTCTACATCATGTAGAGTCTAGTGATCACAGTTATTATAACTGGGGCACGGGCAAAGAACTTTAGCACCCTCGGCAACACTTCTGCGAACAAACTGCATGAACTCGTCCACTCCCCTTATATGCTCATAAGAAAGCCTTCTAAATCCTTTGGTAATCCAGCGTCTATCCATCTACATGCAAAAGACCAAAGAATTGTTAGCATGTGGAATTGCTAAGCTTAGAGTAACATCAAATCAAACCAAACTAGAAAATTCCATAGCTAAGATTAGAGTAACACATAGTAAAATTGCTATAGGGAGCATTTTACTGAAAATTTCATAGCTACAGGGGGAATTTGACCAAACAATTGCAACATGGACACAAACTATTCCCTAGCAATAGGGACACAAACTATTCCAAGCATTTGACCAAACAATTCCATGGAACTGAAGAACAGACCTAGACCTAGAGGGGAGAGGGGAGAGAGGCATAGACCTGGAGGTGCTCGGCCGTGGACCCTTGCTCGGCCGCTTTCTCTGCCCCTTGATCGGTCGTGGCTTCGGTAGCACCGCCGCTGACGGGGAGTTCGGCGACGGGAAGTCGCAGAAGGGGCCTCATGGCGATGGGGAGTCATCGAAGGGAGCCGCTTCCTCCTATCCTGGTAGCAAGAATAAAGCGGATGGGGCTCTGTCGAGCAGCAGCACCACCAACGGGGAGTCCGGCAGCACCACCGCCCCACCCTCGCCGATCGCCTACACCGGCAGCAAAGAGGAAGACCCAATTTTTCTGCTAGGTTCCCCATAGGTCGCTGTGTATAGTCAGATACAAATAAAGTCTATTCATATAGATAACAAAGGCCATAGTATCAACAATACTAAACTGGTTCAGTGGTAGGGGGCTATCTAAATCAGCACGTGGTCGTGGGTTCGAGTCCCCGGTGCACTATTTTTTGCCAATTAACTGGGCGTGGGTTCTACCCATAGTATGGTCCTAACTGGGCCACCATCCAGTGTAGCAGGTTTATCCGGGCCCAATATGCTAAGTGGTCGAGCGGGCTGGTCTAGTCCAGCAAAGCATGCTAAATGGTCTACAGAGAAAATATGGCCCAACATGCTAATGCACCTGTCCCACTTGTTAGAATAGCCAAAATCATTGGGCGCCACTTGTTAGATGGTTCAAATGACACCTAGATACTGCCATGTAGATGCAACTGCTGACGTGGCGACCCAGTCATGTCAATACATCCTAGTTAAGGATGTTATAGTATGGTCATAGATGTTATGACCATTTAAATTGGTCCTAATCTGCTAAAAAAAGGTCGTGGACCACTACTGTTTAGGCTATGACCAATTCATGTAAGAACATTATGACCTTTATTGCTAAATTGGTCATAAAATTTATGGCTTTGGACCCTCCCAAATGGCCTACGACCATTTCGAACCAAATGGTCACATACCTATGACCAAAAAAACCATGGTCATTAAGGAAAGGTCACTAGTCAACAAATTTCTTGTAGTGTTGAGACCACTCACTAGTGTCCTCTTCTTCATCAACATCCACCACTTGGGCCCTCAAGGCTAGGTTCACCTTTTGAGACCCATAGGCATGAGCACGAGCGGATTCCGCATTCTTCTTGGCAATAGTCATGGCAATAAATTCACTCAACACATCTTGAGAGGACATGATGTGATAGTTTCTTCTCCCCTTGATAGAATTGAGTTTTTGATCCTCAAAGGGAAGGAGGGTTTGAACAAACTTCCTCTTCATGAACTTGTCATCAACATAGATAGCACCAAGGTCCCTCATAGTTCAACAAAGAACCTTGAGTCGAGGATAGATGTCTTCGGGAGTGTCATCATCTTGCATAGCAAAGCCATTAGACTCATTGTTGACTTCATCAAACTTGGAGCTTTGAATGCTAGCATTCTTGACATATAACTCGGTGAGATGATCCCAAGCTTCTTTGGCGGTGGAGAATTGGCGAATGTGATCAAAGTACTTGGGAGTCAATGCCTTTTGGATCATGCCCAAAGCGGTGGCATTGAGCTTCTTGTCCACGACCTCGGCCCGGGTCAATTTCTTCGCGTCATATGGGGAGAATCCTTCTTCCACAATCCTCATCAATTCACTAGAAGAGCTGGAAATGTGAGATTGCATTAGATATTGCCAATTGGTGAAATTTGAAGTATCTAGCATGGAAGGTGATCCTTGAGATATGATATGCGGCATGGGAATAGGTGGGTCCGGAGTGTACTTTGGGGGTGGCGGCACCGCCAAGTAGTCCTTTCCCTCCTCTCCCTCTTTGGAGGAGGAGTCACCTAGCCCCTCGGTGCTCTCGCTTGGGGGCTTGGTGGTTTGAGCCACAAATCCTAAGCCCATGTGTTTTGTGGTGACCACAAGATTCACCCCGGGGGCGACCACTTGCACAATAGCGAGAGGGGCCTTGGTGGTTTGGGATGCATCATGAGGAGTGGCTACCATGGGGTTAGGCTTGAGGGATTGGAAAAGGGTCATCATTTCCTCAAACTTCATCATCATGGATGTCTCCAAACGATTGAGATCATCCATGGAGGCCAAGTTCTTGGTGGTTGCACCCGCACTCCCCTCCGGTCATTGTCTCTTAGGCGGTAAAGCCCGAAGTAAGAGCCTTGGCTCTGATACAATTGAAAGGTCCAACTTTGGTAAACTAGAGGGGGGGTGAATAGGAGACTACCAATTGTTATTATTTTCTTGCAATTTTAGGCTTTGAAGAAAATAAAGTTCACTAGAGATGAAACTAGATGAACAACCTATATGGCAAATGATACAACAAGTAAAAAAGACGGTAATTGCAAGAAGTAAAGGAGAGGAACAGATAAACCAACAAGGGGACACGGATATGTAATTCCCGTAGTTCACTAACAAGGAAGCTACGTCTACATTGGAGAGGTGTCGGGGACACACATGGTCACCCGAGCGCCACAAATGCCTCACCTTCTTCTCCGGTGAGCACCACCACAAATGTGGCCTCAAAATCCAATAACCGGTGACCTTGAAGGCGCCAACCAAAACCTTTATAACAAGGTTGAGGGGAGACTCCACAACTGAATTGGAGGCCCTCAACGACACCACGAAGCTTCACAACTATTGCCCTAGCTCTGAGGATACCCTACACCGTCTAGGGTTCCAAGAACCCAAGAGTAACGAGATCCACTAAGGATGGATGGGGGAAATCACGATTCATTTGGTGGAAGTGTAGATCTAGGTCATCTCCCCCAATCCTCAAAAGATAAAGAGGTTTGAGTGGGTAGGGAGAGAGATCTAGGCAGATGAAGCTCTTGTATTAATGGAGGAGAGAGAAAATGAAGAGATGGAATGAGCGGAGGAAGAAGGGTGACTTAAATAGGTCCCTTCAAACGAGCAGTTTTCTGCCCCTCGCGACACCACTGGTACTACCGGTGGTGGGTTGGTACTACCGGTGAGCAGGGCCCCAATGGTCCGGAGCCGCTCCTCTGAGTGGTCAAAAAGCCAGCTCAGCGAGCACCACTTTCTGACCGGTACTACCGCCACAAGTTCCGGTCCAGATTTCGGCAAATATGTCACTTTGATATGGAAGTATACATAAGTGAAAAATTGCTGGCCGGAAGCTAGAGCGGACTAGCGCCAGAAATACAGAGACGCGAGGTTCTGAACGCTACTACCGGGCAGCAGCGGTACTACCACTCAAAGTGGTTGGGGCTCGGTAGCGCTGGCCAGAAGTTCCAGTCTAAACGTACCAAAACTTCTAGCCGGTACTACCGGTTCAGTTCGGACGCTAATTCCGTCAAATATGTTACTTGGATACAGAAGTATCCCGAAGCTGAGCGGAATTGGTGTCGGAACTAGAGTCGAAAGTACTGCTCGATCAGCCCCCAAAACCCTTGGGTGCTACTACCGGAACATGGCCGGTACTTCCGGTCAGGACATAAAACACTCTACCACCTCTAAAGATCTCTCTCTCGCTGAAAACATGGGAAGGCTGTGGATGTGCTGGTATGGTCTGTGCATGAAAGCGTGATTTCCCACAACCTTCCTCATTTCACCCCCTCTTGATAGTACGGTCTCCTAAAATAAAGGGAATAGAAAGTGCAAATAAGAGACACTATCGTCAAGCTCCTTCAAGAGAAGAGTCCACCAACTAAACCGTCCATAAATAAAACCTGCAACTTAGGAACACGGTTAAACCACAATTGAAGTTGTCATCAACACCAAAATACAAGATGAAATCAATATCCTTTCACAAAGGGATTTAGTTATGATGATAAAAGGTTCACACGATCACTAGAGTCATCGTTGAATGTGTGGGAGTCAGTACGGATCTCCAGGTGCCACTGCTAATTATTGATCGGAGAGGGGTCTCTATCATGTCTATATTATTTGTGAACCATAGGGTGACACACTTAAGGGATACCGACACCATTTGGAGCAAATATGTTTCAGATAAAGATTTAAAAAAGCACCGGAATCATTTCAATGGAAACCGGAATTGTTTCTGGTGAAATTGTAGAAACTGGTTCTACATGTGATATTGAAATGTTGCAGGGGGTTTTATGTGAATGTTTGTTAGTTAAATTAATTAACAAAATTCTAAATAAAATAAATAAAATCGTTTTATTAAATGAGAGATGCATTAATTTTGGTGGAAAATTAATGCAACTTTGAGTGGAGATGAAATTAATGGGAGTGGGCTAAGTGGAAGCTCCACTCACCATTATGGAGGGAGAGGTGAGGGCACACTATGCCCATGCGCATGAAGCCATGGGGGTTGCCCCTCTTCCTATAAAAGGAGCTCCCTTACTTCTCCACTCTCACACCTCCTCGTGAAGGATCACTCTCCCCTAGAAATTATTCTCCATGGTTTCAGATTAGCGAGATATATGTTCCTGGTGGCTTTGTATAAAAGGAGTTGCTGCTTCCACTGCATCGCTGGAGCAAGGATGTGGAAGTTGTTGGGGTACCGGACATGTGTGCGATCACGGATGCACCGGTGCTTTGCGGTGCTAGACTTGCTGGTGCTGGACCTATTGGACTTGTTAGTGCTAGACCTGCTGGACTTACTGGACTTCATCACGATCTTGAGATCGGCAAGTGTACGACTACATCATCCACGAAATAAGTTTTCGTTAACAATGCTTTGTCGCTCTTCAAGGGTATGTTCTCTATGGATGTACATCTACCCGTTGATTGTATCTAGGTAGATAGATCTTGGTGCTTAGTAGTTCACATCGTAGGATTTTTTTGTTTTCTATGTTGCGAACCCAATAGTGGTATGAGAGCCTGATCTATGCGTAGATGCTTTGCAAGGGTAGAACACATAAGAGTATGTGGGTGATGATGATCATGTTATTGCATCTTATATGTATTTTGGATATTGGTGGCATAATGGGATGAAGCGGCCCGGACTAACTTTATATGTCCTCGCACATGAGACCTGTTCCATGCTTGACATGCAACTAGTTTTATATAAGTGTCTAGCGGGTGTCTGTCTCTCCTACTATAGTCAATCACTATAAGAAATGTTTCCTTCCGCAATGACTTGGCCTGACGGTCGTCATAGAAGGGGCATCTGCCATGACGAATTTCTCGGCTCAACTGTGGCCGATGGAAAACTTTTTTTCTGGTTTCGCGGCCCTCTACAAAGCTGGAACTGCTAAAAACATGGAGGAAGCTTGGCTAGCGCGTGGCAGCAGAAAGATTTCGTTTCCTTGCGCGATGTTGACTCACCAAAGTCCTTTGAGGCGTGTGGGTCCCAGACATCAGTGTCTCTAGCAGACCATACTTTTTGGTCGCGCTTCCCTGATTTGAACTCTAGTGCAATGTGTGTATGATGGACTTTTTTTGACCGCGCTCACTGTTTTCACCATGCCAGCCATGTATGGTCTTATTGCTGGGGCCCTTATGTCAGCCTCTCTAGCATGTTCTGACTAGTGGGTCCCTAATGCAGCCGTGTATGTTCTGTCTGGTGGGTTCCGGATGCCAGCCTCTCTATACAAGTATTTAAGATTTTTTCGAACCCACCCTCAAAACAAACTCGAGGGACGTTGCATGTTGCTGGTGGGTCCGTGATGTCAGCCTCTCCGTAATGCGATATTGCTAGAAAAAAATGTAAACCCAAGATACACACACACAAGCGATTCGAACAAAAGACCTTCAAATCAAATAAACGTAAAATGAGTGTGTTGCCACTACAACAAAGATATTTATAGAATAAATATCATTAAACTTTTATTAGTACTACAACTTATGTATTAATCTTCTTAAAAATATTTATCTCTTCTAAAATATAAAAGGGCAGCGCTCCTGGCATATCAATTTATAAAATGCCACATAATAGAGTATTTTCTTAAGAACATGGGTAGACAAAGTTTTTATTTATTTGAGAGGTGGGGGGCAATGCCCAAAATGACGAATTAAAAAGAGTTTGGCTATTCTACATAGGTTGGTCTACGTGGGTTATACTCCGTAGGCTATGCTCTATGGGCTTCATTCTCAAATTTTACTGGGTTGTGCTCAGCAGTCCCCTGACCCCTAAAATGCCAAATTAATATGTCCTCGGCTATGCTTCATGGGCTCCTTTCTCAAATTTTACTGGGCTATGGTCAGCTGTCCCCTGATCCTGAAAAGACCGAATAAAAATGTTCTAGGCTAAAGAGGGGCCGAATGAGCTACTAGATTTCTTCTCCTGGTTAATAAAAATTGCATTGTGATGTGCTCTGCCGGATTCAAAATAAAGACATCATAGAGGGAGGGGAAAAGCGATAATTCTTTTTGGCAGAAAGTCATGTCAAAATTTAGCAGTATAGACTAAGGTAGAAAAATTATCAATGGATTCAAAGTTCATATTCGGGAGCACTTGACCAATTCAAAAGTGACCAATTCAGCAATATAGACAATGAAATACAATAGCAGTACAGAGAGAACCAGCTTTTGTTTTAGCTCTAAAAACCTTGTCGCGCGATCAGTTTTTCCTTTTCACCAAACACGCTCGACCATTGGAGCAAGAAAAATTGACGATCAAGTCTGCTTTGAGTACCTTCTGCTCACATCAATGCCTGTGTGACCCCCCGTATGCAACCCAAAATGCCCAAGTCTCGTCTAGATTGTGACACGACCATATTTCAAAAGAAAAGCAAGACTATTTACTGCCCTTTATTTAAACAAGTGTTAGTACATCAATATTAGTTCCACAAAATGCTTTAGTAATAACAATGACAGAACATTTGAGAGATTCAGTAAATTTCCTGCTTGAAATTCAATAGCGGTACAGAGAGAATCAGTTCTTGTTCCAGCTAAAAAACCTTGATGCATGATCAGTTTGTTCTGTTCTCCGAAGAGACTTGATCATCGGAGCAAGCAAAACTGACGATCAAGTCTACCTCTGTGTGGATACCTCCTCCTTATGTCAATGCCCGTGTGACCACCCATATGCAACCCAAACTGCCCAAGACTCATCAAGATAATTTTGACAATGCTAAGTTTCAAAAGAAAAGCAAGACAATCTAATGCACTTCATCTAAACAAGTACCAGTACATCATAGTTCGTTCTACAAATATTGTACTAATAGTAACGACAGACCATTTGACAGATTTAGTAGCATTTGAAAGATCCAGCAGTACATAATAATACCATGAAAATATCAGATAGATTCCTTGTTCATATTCAGCAACACTTGACAGAGTCAACACAACATTCAAAGTGACCAGTTGGCAGTACACAGACAGTGAGCAAAAGAATCGATAGATTCAGCAATGTGGACATTGAAATTCAATAGATGTAGCAAGGGCTAATTCAAAAGGAAAGTGAGACCATATTCTGCACTCGGCTGGTCGATCTGAACAAGTACCGAACAAAACTTTTGATAGGTTCAGTAGCATTTGAAAGATTCAGCAGTACATAATAAGAAAGAAAAACATCGACAGATTCCCAGTTCACATTCAGCGACACTTGGACATATTCAGCCGCATTTCAAAGTTACGGATTCAATTTGCCCTTTTCCCCGAACACTCATCATTGGAAGAAACAAAACTGACGATAAAGTCTGCTTTTGTGTGCATGCCTCCTTCTCACATCAATGCCTGTGTGTGACCTCCATAGGCAACTCAAAATGCCCAAAGCCTCGTCTAGATTATGAGTTTATGACAAGGCCAAGTTACAAATAAAAGCAAGACCATCTACTGCACTTGATCTAAACCGAGCTATCCTATTACATAGTATTACGATTACTTGCGGTAGTTTGGTTCCAATTGCAGGCATTGGCGAAGCTCGGGATGAACCATAATGGAGTCTCCGGAGATTTCCATGCAACCTTGGTTGAGAAACCAACAACTACTTCTTCGGTATTTAGACTGAAGCAGCATATTTCAGGATATAGCGTATATCCAAGTCCTATTGCATGGTGGGAGGTGTAGACACAGTTGCTTGTCATCAGATATCCTGGGGCAACATCTGGACCGCCTACTGCAATGTTAATCGGATAGTTCAATCCAAGGAAAAGGGAATATGCTCCCAGGTTAGCAATATCTATCCATGGCTTAGGTGGATACAAGTAAGCAGTGTCCTTTGAGTACACCTTGCAGCTAAACCCAGTAGCATAGGTGCCACAAGTGCGACCGCAACGATCAACACTATGATTAGTAATAGGAATGCCATGACCATAATAAGTACCGCCATAAAACTCCTCATCAGTAATGCCCACGGTATGGATAAGAAGAAGGCGAGATTCATCTATAGATGTTGCTAAGAACCATAAACCAGGTTCGTGCTCGTCATCATCTATGGCATCAAGGTTTCCCTCCTGGAGATGCACGACAGGTGGTGATGGGAGCAGAATAGGACCTTCAAAAAGAAATGACAGCCAAATCAGCCAACACTAGTTTACATCCACTAAAACTAAAGCTAGTATTTAGAACAGGAATGGATCAAACTTACCAAAATACTGATGATTCCAGACATAAACACTACCACTCTCAATGGCTGCAAACACTAGACCCTTGTGGATAAGGGCATCGCTATATCTGAAATAGCACTAGAACTGGTTCTCAAGAACTATCCATGCGTACTCATCACCATCAAGGGTAGCAATTGAGTAGTCAAAGATAGGGACAAGAGAGAAATCTAAATAATCCGCCGCTGCTGTGTGAGTTCGGCAAATAGCGATCTTCTAGAGGAGAATAGGGCGATCATTATGCATGAATGTAAACAGATCGTTGGTGGGTACAAACTCATTGACTTGTGGGAGAGGACCACGTTGATGAGTGTACACATTGACCAGCTCCCACTTGCACTCGGACCCAAAAGTGGCAATCCAATCTACATTGGCACCTACCCACTACTTACCCATACAATTCGGGAACACATCGTCGGAGGAGAACCTGTCCAGCAGCGTCAACCTGCTCCAGTTCCCTTCAGAATAGTACAACTCTGCTCGATTCCTCACCACAATAAATCTTTCTTGTAAAATGAAAATGGAATATTACTAAGTAGAATGTAGGGGTAGCTATATGATTAGCGATCCACCTGTAATAATAATTTCTCCCGTTCTCAAGCTCTTTTGTGGTACTAGTTTCCAACAAAAAAACTCTTGTGTAATTTCTAGTCAATTTGATGGCCATACCAATTTATAAGAAAGATTTCCATATATACGGATAGAAACAAAATATGCGGTGCGATTCCTATGTGTTTTATTTGTACTAATACTTACTTCACAAAACAACACATTTTTTTGCACCTGGGAATTTAAAATGCTATTTTTTGGACATAAAGGATCCAACCATACACTAGAAACATTGTTTACCATTCCACGATGAACCCATCTACAAAATATGGGCACATTATCATAAACTATGAAATATATATGTAATTTGGCCTTGGTCATCTTGCTTGAAACATAAGAATGTTAATACATATAGTAGGCCATATTGTGAAACATGGTTTTTCAAAGGCTGCCAAAAAATTGTCCTTGTTTTAAAATCAATCAAACAAAAAATAATGAGTACTAATAACAAAAGAATTCACACGACGTTCTCCTGCATGTACTACTTTCCATGAAGATAAACATGAGTTTTGGCAACTATTTAAAGATAAACATGCATACGAACATTCTTGGATTTCAAGATGAACAACCAAGGTCAAGTCCATATCTACATCATACTTTATGCTGATGATCCCGTATCCAAGAATTTGCATGGTGACAAATTTGGCCATACTTTGAAAGCAATCAGAGAGGAAGTAGTATGAAGCGTAGGGCCCGATCATCTGCTCTCTCGAGAAGGAGCGTGAACCCGACTGTTTTCTTTGCTCAATTTTATGATCCTTTATGCTAAATGTATGGACCTCGGTGGAATTTTACCTTTTTTAGGTCCTTGATGTAAAATGTACTCACACCATCCATGTAAAATTCTAACCAAAAAGTATAAATGGTGAAATTTAAACGAATTTAAGCTTAGTTGTCAACGAGTATGAACATTCTTGGATTTCAAGACGAACGACCAAGGTCAAGGCCATATCAACATCATACTTTATGGTGATGATCCCATGTTCAATAATTCACATGTCGTAAGATTTGGAAATATTTTGAAAACAATCAAAGAGGAAGTAGTATTAAGAGTATGTCTCGATCAGCTGCTCTCTCGACAAGGAGCCATACACGACTATTTTCCTTGCTTAATTTTACGGGGGGGGGGGGGGGGGGCTAAATTTTTTGACCTCGATGTAATTTAACCTTTTTTAGGTCCTTAATGTAAAATGTACTTCCACCGCCCGTGTAAAATTCTAACCAAAAAGTGTAGTGGTGAAATTTAGATGATTTTAAGCTCACTTGTCAACGAGTATGAACATTCTTGGATTTGAGCTGAATGACCAAGGTCAAGGCCATATAAACATCATACTTTATGTTGATGATCCCATATCAAAGAATCTGCATGGCAACAGATTTGGCCATATTTTGAAAACAATCAAAGATGAAGTAGTATGAAGAGTTTGGCTCAGATCAGCTGATCTCTTGAGAAGGATCCCAAACAGAAAGTTTTATTTGTAGGGTCCTTTGTGCTAAATGTATGGACCTCGATGTAATTTTCCCTTTTTTAGGTCCTTGACCTAAAATGTACTCACATCGACCATGTAAAAATCTAACCTAAAAGCAAGTGGTGAAATTTAAATGAATTTAAGCTTAGTTGTCAACGAGTATGAACCATTCTTGGATTTCAAGACGGACGGCCAAGGTCAAGGCCATATCTACATCATACTTTATGCATATGATCCCATATCCAAGAATTTGCATGCCGACAAATTTGGCCATATTTTGAAAACAATCAAAGATGAAGTAGTATGAATAGTATGGCTCGATCAGCAGCTCTCTAGAGAAGGAGCCAAACCCAACTGTTTTCCTTGCTTAATTTAAGGCACCTTAGTGCTAAATGTATGGACCTAGATGTATTTTTCCCTTTTTTAGGTCCTTGATGTAAAATGTACTTCCACCGCCCGTGTAAATTTTAACCTAAAAGTGTAAGTGGTGAACTTTAGACGGTTTTAAGCTTACTTACCAACGAGTATGACCATTATTGGATTTCAAGCCGAACGACCAAGTTCAAGGCCATATCAACATCATACTTTATGTTGATGATCCCATATGAGAGAATTTGCATGGTGACAAATTTGGCCATATTTTGAAAACAATCGAAGAGGAAGTACTATGTATAGTTTGGCTTAGTTTAGCTGATCTCTCAAGGAGCCAAACCAGAAATTTTTCCTTTTAGGGAGCTTTATGATAAATATATGGACCTCAATGTAATTTTTACTTTTTTCAGGTTCCTGATGTAAAATGTAATCTGACCAACCGTGTAAAAATATAAACTCAAAGTAAGTGGTGAAATTTAAAAGAATTTAAGCTTTGTTGTCAACGAGTATGAACCATTCTGGGATTTCAAGATGAAGGACCAAGGTCATGATCCCATATCCAATAATTTGTATGGCGACAAATTTGGCCATATTTTGAAAACAATCAAAGATGAAGTAGTATGAAGAGTATGGCTCCATAAGCTACTCTCTAGAGAAGGAGCTGAACCCGACTATTTTCTTTGCTTAATTTATGGGCCTTTGTGATAAATGTATGGAACTTGATGTAATTTTCCCCCTTTTGAGGTCCCTGATGTAAAATGTACTCCGATTGACCGTGTAAAATTCTAACCTAAAAGTAAGTGGTAAAATTTAAACGAATTTAAGCTTAGTTTTCAATGAGTATGAACCATTCTTGTATTTCAAGGAGAACGACCAAGGTCAAGGCCATATCTATATCATACTTTATGATGATGATCCCATATCCAAGAATTTGCATGCCGACAAATTTGGCCATATTTTGAAAACAATCGAAGATGAATTAGTATGAAGAGTATGGCTCGATCAGCTACTCTCTCGAGAAGGAGCTGAACCCGACTATTTTCCTTGCTTAATTTTAGGGTCCTTTGTGCTAAATGTATGAACCTCGATGTAATTTACCCCTTTTAGGTCCTTGTTGTAAAATGTACTCCCACCGACCATGTAAAATTCTAACCTAAAAGTAAGTGGTGAAATTTAAATGAATTTTAGCTTATAGTTTTCAACAAGTATGAACATTCTTGGATTTCAAGATGAATGACCACAAGGTCAAGGCCATATCTCTACATTGTACTTTATTCTGATGATGGAGTATCCAAGAATTTGCATGGTGACAAATTTGGCCATATTTTGTAAACAATCAAAGAGAAAGTAGTATGAAGAGTATGGCTCAATTAGCTGCTTCCTTGAGAAGGATCCAAACTTAACTATTTTCTTTGCTCAATTTTAGGGTCCTTTGTGCTAAATGTATGGACCTCGATGTAATTTTCCCTTTTTAGGTCCTTGATGTAGAATGTACTGCCAACGACCATGTAAGATGCTAACCTAAAAGTAAGTGGTGAAATTTAAATGAATTTAAGCATACTTGTCAATGAGTATGAAAAATTCTTGGATTTCAAGTCGAACGACCACAAGGTCAAGGCCATATCTCTACATCATACTTTATGTTGATGATCCCATATCCAAGAATTTGCATGGCGACAGATTCGGCTATATTTTGAAAACAATCGAAGAGGAAGTAGCATGAAACGTATGGCTCGATCAGCTGCTCTCTCGAGAAGGAGCCAAACCCAACTATTTTCTTTGCTCAATTTTAGGGTCCTTTGTGCTAAATGTATGGACCTCAATGTAATTTTCCCTTTTTTAGGTTCTTGATGTAAAATGTACTTCCACCGCCTGTGTAAAATTCTAACCTAAAAGTAAGTGGTGAAATTGAAACGAATTTAAGCATAGTTTTCAACAAGTACAAAAAATTCTTGGATTTCAAGATGAACAACCAAGGTTAAGGCCATATCTACATCATACTTTATGCTTATGATCCCATATCCAAGAATTTGCATGCCCATAAATTTGGCCATTTTTTGAAAACAATCCAAGATATTAAAAACAAAAAATAATCAATTTCAATTTTTCAAGTGACATGAATTTATTTTCTGAAAAGCAAGTAAGAGGAATTTATTTCCTTTTTCCTGTTAAAAAAAATAAACAGGGATAAGAGACTATGAGCACAGAAGAGATAGTGAGAGAGCTGCGAAGAGGAGGATTTGAAGGCGGTGCAATGTCAGAGAAAAGCTGGGATGGGTTCCTGACATGAGGTACATGGTACAGTGAGTAGAGTAAATTTCAGGACCTTTACAATATATATGCATGCAAAACAAATTGTGTTTTCTCTCTTCTTCACTCCCTCATCACCACCCACACCCCGACCAGTTGATCTCTCCCTCGTCCACAACATGGCGCTGGGCACGCATGTTGACCGACGACCTACCTTGTGTCGGCGGCTCCGTGTCTATGTCTGGTGTCTTCATTAGCTGCGTTGGTGGGATCCATTTTGGTCCTTGGCGGCAAAAAGTATTACTGCTATAATAGAGTAGTAATTCAAACTTTCCCGGTTTCGAAATTTTCACTTCCTTCACAAACATCCAGGGAAAGGACATTAAAAAGATCATCATTCGCAGTACTACTAGTACAAGTACGAGTACTACTTAAGTGCTGGACAAGGGATTGGTTGATTTGGCCAGCAAAAAAAACAAAAACGTGCCATCACATTGGATGCTCACAATTATGATCTGACCAGCCTTCCTACTCCGTACTACTCCACCACCATACCCTAGGAAGAGGAAGCACCAAGCACACCCGTAGCAAGCTGGTTCGAAAGTGAGGAGCGCTCCTTTTTTTCACGTGAAGCAAGTAGTACTACCTCATTCCCAAATTAGGACGCATATTACTTCTTGTCAAAGTCAAATTTAATAAACTTTGACTAAGTATACGACATCAACTCAATGTTATTAGAATCATCATGAACTATATTTTCATATTATATGCATTTGTCATTAGAAAAGTTAGTATGTTTTTACATATAGTTGGTCGAACTTTATAAAGATTGACTTTGACCAAACCTAATATACATCCTAATTTGGAGAAGAGGAAGTAGTATGAAGAGTATGGCTTGATAAGATGCTCTCTCGAGAAGGAGCCATACCCGACTATTTTCCTTGCTTGGTTTTGGGGTCCTTGTGCTAAATGTATGGACCTCGATGTAATTTTCCCTTTTTAGGTCCTTGATGTAAAATGTACTCCCACCATCCGTGTAAAATTCTAACCAAAAAGTGTAGATGGTGAAATTTAAACGAATTTAAGCGTAGTTGTCAACGAGTATGAACATTCTTGGATTTCAAGCCGAACGACCGCAAGGTCAAGGCCATATCTATACATCATACTTTATGCTGATGATCCCGTATCCAAGAATTTGCATGGCGAAAGATTTGGCCATATGTTTAAAACAATCGAAGAGGAAGTAGTATGAAGAGTTTGGCTCAGATCAGCTGATCTCTCGAGAAGGAGCCAAACCTGTTGGATCTTCATTTCCATTCTAGCATCTAGAAGATTCTATTGATAGTATTCGTCACAATGAATGCTATGCACAAAACTCAAAACACACTTCTCCGTCATTCTAGAATCTTCTCCCTCGTTTCTCTAGACCATGTTACCAAAATTTTCAAGTTTTAGATAGCTAATAATCATTGACTTCTACATGATATACAAAGCACAAGAACGAAATATACACCCATACTTTATAGATGGTGATCAAATTTATATTTTTTATGCTTTACCTATTATAATTTTATATAGTTATGATATGTCAGACGTATATTATCTCAGTCTCACATGCAGGGCATGTGTAACTTACTAGTTTTAGTAGAGTACATTTTTAATACAACTGCCCTACTACTACCATCGCATTCGATGCACATCATCAGGACCTGGCCAGCCTTCCTATTTTTTACTTTATTACTCAATATATTCCATTTTTCACCCCGCACCAAGGAGCACGACTACATACATGGACCCGCCCCTATAAATCAGGTTTTTTCTACTCTGCCCACCTCCGCATTGCCCAATCCATCCACCATCATCCAAAAAACACACTCATCCTCTCGCCGCAGCCTCCTCTCACCACCGCCGTCATCTCTAGCACTACGCAGATCAATATGCATGTCACTGCTACACGGACTGCGACCCAGAACAACGAGGTATAATCTTCATCTCTCCCTTGTAGAAAACATTCGTAGTTCCTCTTTTTATACAGATTCCATTATCAGTCTCTAAACTGATTTTTCGGATCTCTTTCATTCCGCTCTATTTCGTTCCTCATAGTTTAAATCTGCATAAATACGAATATATTGAGATTGATATACTTTTTCGAAGTGAAACCTTGGCGAAACATGTTGCTTGTTGTTGGGGATAGAATTCTATCACTTGAATTGGTTATAATTCCATGCATTTTAGTTCTATAATAAGTATCTTGCAATGCCATTTATAGGTTCCAATTCCAAGCAAGGTAGAAAATCATGGACAATTCGAGCGATGATGAGATCTGCTACACTTACTGTTATGTAACTGATAGTGACGAGGAAGAAATTGCGGCTATAAGGGGCAAAGTTTTATTGGATTATGAAAATCGAATTAGACTATGAAAATATATACTAATCTCTAAGATTTATTTTTCTTTGATGTAGGTCCTTCTAATGAGCGAAAAGATTGGTTCGAAAGGTACATTGTTTACGGCAATAATGTGCGTTTATCATACAAAAGGTGGGATTTTCTCGAGAATAAAGTCTCCCAGATCGAACCTGACATACCTTTCTATGTCTGCGAGCTCACCTCTTCTTTACTCGGCAAAGGAGGGGGCAGAATGGTAAGAAATTTTAGTTTTTTTCTAAAAAAGGTAAGAAATTTTAGTACCCATCTGATTCAGAAGATTTGACTACTCCCAAGATGGTTGTTACATTTGTATGATTGTTTCCCATAGAAATTGTACTAGATTTTGTAGGAAATCAAACATCCACTCACTCCTCTTTTTCAGAATCCTCTATTTGTCCTACTACGATAGAGTCAAACAAACTTTGGTTCATATGGAATTCCTGTAGGATTGGAGTGGGCATGACATTGCAATCCTACATTTATTTTCTCTATCATATGAATCAAGCAGGCATCTATTTTACTAATATTTCACCAGTCAACAAGTCATAAACTTCTGATAGTTGTTTTCTTCTGGTATCAGTGCTTCTCACTGGATTATAATCAGAATGTCTTCAAGAATCATCTGCTTGAAGAAAGAAATCTGCGTGTGACCAACGAGTTTTACAAAGGTTATCATGAAGTGATGATTTCCATGGGTGATGATGGGCATGTGGTGATAACTACTGGTACGAGCTGGTGAAATGTTGTCAGGGATGCAGAGCTCTTAGAACACGAAATGGCTACCTTCTGGTTCAAGGAACACACACATGGACTTCGTCTCAACGTGTTTAGCGGTATCGCGCTTCATTGGAAGTTGATATGAATATCATCGAACTTGTATTCAAGCCTTAAGGCTGGTCATAGTGGGGAGTAACTTAGAGTAGTAACATGCATATGTTACTAGTCTAAGTTACTACCTCCATAGTGGAAAATAAAATAGGTGTGGTATCATGCAAAGTCTCATTTATTGTAATGTAGACTCATTTTGTCTTGAAATGTGTGATGATATGGTAACATAGCTAGTTACCACAAGGCTCTCTCTCATCATTTAATTGCATGCCATGTCATCTAAGTGCTTAGTTGGCAATACATGTAGGACTATGTTACTACCCAAATTACACCCACTATGACTAGACTAATGTGACCAGGAGGCATTCGAGGAAGCAAGAAGGATCCTAACAAGCTACTGTACTTATACAACTAGCCACTATTGCTCCTGGATGGAACTATGGAACTTATAGAAACTAGTGCTAGTAGTACTCAAGTATTAATCCTGTTTGTATTATTAGTACTCAGGTTTTGGTGCCTAGTCGATCACGTACTGCTAGCAAGGCGATCAAGGGCTCCTTCCACCGCAAATCTTTTTCCTTGTTTAAAAAAAGGCTCCTCCACCCAAAATTCTATCTCGTCACTGCCTTTCTGAGAGAAAAAGCTCATGGATGAAGGAGAATCATCCTCCCTCTCTCCTCCTCAATGCGGCATTGGATGCTAAGCTCCACTCATGCATCTATGCCTGGCACTTGTTCAGGTGGGAAGCATCATAGTAGTCCCCTCTTCCTTTTTTGTGTGAATCACAGTCACCTCTTCCTTCCCATGTAAGCTTCCGCGCAATGGAGTACAATCGTGCAGGCGCAGCAGTGTAGAGAAAGTTGGGGCCCATGGTGGTCCAGCCCAACTTTCCTTCTGTTTGCCTCGTGCTTCCACCCAAAAATGAGCCCTAGCTGGATGTTTTCTTTCTCTTCCATATCAGGCTGCTCATAGTGCTAAATAACTTAGGCTAGTAAAACTTTCACATGTTACTGCAATACCTTCAAAGTGTATTGGGTAATAACATGTGTCTAGTGTCATGCAAGGCTTTCCCCACAAAAAAAACATAGGTCACATCCCTCACGGCATAAGATTGAAAGATCCAAACCTTCCTCTTTGGAGCGGAAACGGACGTGGCCAAAACATATAAAAAAAGATCGGCCTAGTCGCTCATAGGGACATATATATGTCATGCAAGGCCTAATTAATTAGTCCTACTTGTAGGAGTAGCTCATATCTCCTAGATAAAGGAGAATCATCCTCCCTCTCTCCTCTTCAATGCGGCATTGGCTGCTCTGCTCATGCATCAGTGAATCTATGACTTTAATGGGACTTGTTCAGTTGGGTAGCATCGCAGTAGTCACCTCTTCCTTTTTTTGCGAATCATAGTCACCTCTTTCTTCCCATGGAGTACGGAGTACAACTGTGCAGGCGCAACAGTGTAGAAGTTGGGGCCCTTGGTGGTCCAGCCCAACTTTCCTTATGTTTGCCTCGTGCTTCCACCCAAAAATGAGCTTTGGCTGGATGTTTTCTTTCTCTTCCATATTTTAGGCTGCTCAAGTCCTAAATAACTTAGACTAGTAAAACTTTCACATGTTACTACCTTCAGAGTATTGGTTAATAACATGTATCTAGTGTGATGCAAGGCCTAATTAATTAGGTTGTAGGAGTAGCTCATATGGAACTTGGTTTCGTTGACTTGACTCCACCATAATCTATAGGATCCAAAGGATTTCCAAAGGAATTATATAGGATTCCAATCCATAGGAATTTTTTCAATAGAGTGTGTTTGTTTCAAAGGAATAAATCCTACAAAACTCCTATGCATTGCTTCCCTACACTACAATCCTTTAGGATTTATAACAAGAGGTGAGACCTCTTGGAAAAATTCCTAAGTGTCTATGACAAATATGACATGTACCTAAACCATATAAAATTATATTCATGAAGCTAGGTCGATAAAATAAATGGGGCAGTTGTAGCATGTGTTTATCATATATGATACATAGGAATAAGTTCATGAATAGTACCTTACTCGAACCATCTAAATAGTATTAGCAGGCTTCCACACCTTAGTGATCAACAGTTCAGAAAAGATGAATCTCAACATAATGTAAAAGTATCTGGTTCAGCCGAATTAGGTAGGGAGGTAGTCCCAAGTGTTTTAGGAATAACATATTCACTTGGGATTCAAAATCTCAAAAGTGTCTCTTTGTCATACTACAATATAGTGGTGTATGCCTATTTGTTCTTTGCACATTCGCTCTTTTTCTTCTTTCTTTTCTTACCTTTTGTGTATATGCTCACACTTTTGTTTAAGTGCTATGCAAAGGAGCTAGCCATATATTCCACTTCATGTAGGAACTCAAAGTTTAACGATCTCAATTATCAAATTCTAATTGTATATGAAGCGTTTTTATGACTTGAAGATCCTACCTCGACTTGTTCTCACTCTATTTTGATAACACTTTTTATTTTCCTTTGTTCAAGGTTTCTTTTTCAACTTAACTGCATAGATAATTTTCTTTGTAAATCAAACCTCAGACTTACAACATATTGACCAAATTATCTTTATATGTTCCATTAATACCAATGGAATGGAAGACTCCTATTGCTATCATCAAGTGCAAGTAAAATTATACTCAAGCCATTCATATATCCAATAAGACAAGCACAGACTCAATACTACTCCATATATGATAATAAACTCGAAATTTCACAAATGGGATTGACTATTCCTTAAGGGATAATGATGCAAATTTTATTTCTAAACTTGAAATAATGCAAAACTAAAATAGCGATATAAAACTTATAAAATAGATTACAAGGTCTTAAAGATCTCCCCAAGCTTGGAATCAAGCCATGCGGGATCAAGTAACTCCTTGTTGGTACCTATTCCTCCTCCTGGGTAGGAAGTGTGTTGCCCTCTTCTTTTATGTTTCCATCTTTAACTATGCTTGCAAAGTGGATGCTGAGCTCGACCATGTCGTATTAAAGCTTCAGCATTTTCTTCTTGAGGAATTTCTTCTCATCTGTCAACTCAAAGATAGTTTTAATCAAGAAACCAACTCTACCATCGATGTCATCGACCTTTTTCTCAAGGTCTTTGCTTATCATCCAGTAGGAGTCAATCCCTTCTCCAATTGTTTCAACACATGCCTTCAAAGCTTTTTCCAACTCATAGATATTATAATGAATCTCATCTTGCCGCACCTTCTTAGGTTTAAGAGGTGATGGACCAAGAGGAGGTCTATAATAGGATCTTATATTGTGACGATAGGGATTAGGGAGATACTCATCCTTGTTCTTTCCCTGCTCAGCTTGCCTCATCATCTCCATCCTTTGCGGGAACATGTCCTCCCAATTTGGGAGAGGCTTGATCTCCGGGTTGGATGATGACAATGATCCTTTATGTTCTACTTCTTCGATCCTCTTCACGGTCTTATATTCTTTCTTCCTCAAGATCTTGTTGACATGGAAGGGCTGTATGGCTTCGGTGCACGGATGTTGTTAGAGGGGCTTGTATAGGGATGGCAAGGATTTTTTGAGGCTAGAGGCTGTAGCTCTGCGATAACTTAATGAAAAAGGTTAGATGTGACCAACTTTAATAGGGGAGGTCAATAACCCTATCCGCCTTTCATAACGAGAAACTATACGGGTGCTGCCCGTATAGGTCCCGCCATATAGTTACGAACTGATTATAGAATTTTTCTATGGTGGAACTAACTTATACGGCCGGAACTATACGGGCGGGAATTTTATTCCTACCATATAGTTGGTTGTGAAACTCTCTGTACTCCGAATACAATTTTTGGAGATGGGTTGATATCTATATGACCGCAACAATACGGGCGGATTTTTTGTTCCCGATGTATAGTTGGTCATTAAACTATTAGTACTCAAAAAATATTTTTGTCAAAAGGCATCGATATCTATATGATGACAACTATACAGGCGGAATTTTAATTCCTGTCGTATAGTTGGTCGTTAAACTATCAGTACCTTTCGTGGACGGAAGGGGTGATGTCGAAACAACTATACAACTGCAACTATACGGCCAGAATTTTTATTCCTGCCATATAGTTGGTCGTTAAACCTTCTGTGTCCACCAAAAATTTCCTGCTTCTCCAATGATTCTTTATTAATCTGAAACTTAACGAATTATCAAGTTTTGATAGAAAAATGGCAGCTTAAATTTTCGACCAATTTTGGCATTATCAATCTTCCTTCTTCTTCGCTAGAGCATCAAATGTTCCTAATTAACAAAATGCCCAATTAAGATTTTAATTAAAAATTTAAAAATTCACTCAAACCTTTACTTTGCATGGGCTGCCTCCCATGAAGCGCTCTTTTATGGTCAATATCTTGACCGTAGTGTTTCTCATTCCGTCTCAAGTCCATTCTTATTGCAGTTACCATTCCTTGTATATCTTTGCTTAATCACTTCTTCTGGGGTGATCACTTCTATGGTGACTGCACTTATATCTTCTTTTACTCGATAATGCTTCAAGCATTGTCCACTTACCACCCATGCAAGAGAGGGTGTTTTTCCCTGGAGCTTCACTGCTCCCGATGAATAAGCTTCTTCAACTATATATGGGCCTTCCCACTTTGATCTGAGCTTCCCTAGAAACAACTTAAGACGAGAATTATAAAGCAACACTTTGTCTCCACTTTTAAAAGTTTTATTCTCTATTTTTCTATCATTCCATCTTTTCACTTTTTATTTAAACAATCTAGCATTCTCATAGGCCTCACTTCTAAACTCATCTAAAACATGAATATCTAATAAACATTTTTCTCCTACTGCTTTAAGATCATAATTTAGGTTCTTGATTGCCTAAAATGCTTTGTGTTCCAATTCTAAAGGTAAATGGCCTGCCTTACCGTACACCATCTTATAAGGTGTCATACCCATTGGATTTTTAAATGCGATACGGTATGCCCATAGAGTGTCATTCAACTTGTATGACCAATCTTTTCTTGACTTGCCCACCGTTTTTTTGAGTATGGTCTTTAATTCTCTATTAGAGAGTTCCACTTGACCACTTGTTTGAGGATGATATGGTGAAGCAATAGGGTGAGTTACTCCATATTTGATGAGGATTTTCTTGAAAGTTCCTTTCATAAAATGAGAACCACCGCTAGTGATTAAA
The DNA here is from genome assembly GCA_023614405.1 of Avena insularis. NCBI lineage: Eukaryota > Viridiplantae > Streptophyta > Magnoliopsida > Poales > Poaceae > Avena > Avena insularis. The sequence goes on from CM042690.1 coordinate 550,292,081, forward strand.
AATCTAGGAACTCCAAACCTGGGGAATATGACATCCTTGATCATCTTCACTTAGGTGGTTGCATCTGCATGACTTGTTGGAATAGCTTCAACCCATTTAGTAACATAATCAACATCAACAAGAATATGAGTATAACCATTTGATTCTATAAAAGGTCCCATGTAATCCATTCCCCATACATCAAAGGGTTCAATTATGAGACTATAATTCATTGCCATTTCTTGTCTCCTATCTATATTACCTCTTCTTTGGCAAGCATCGCAGTATTCCACATACATGTGTGCGCCCTTGAGTAAGGTGGGCCAATAGAATCTAGATTGAAGTACCTTCACTGCAGTTCGCTTACCTACATGATGTCCCCCATACGGACTGTCATGACAAGCTTGCAATATTGCATTCATTTGATGGTTAGGAACACACTTCTGAATCATTCCGTCGGGTCCATGACGATATAGATATGGATCATCCCAAAAGTAATATTTAAGATCATTAAAGAATTTCATCCTTTGATTTCTTGTCATACTAGGAGGTATAAGTTTTGTTGTGACATAATTAGCATAATCTACATACCACAGATCAACAATTTCAACATTTGCTAAATATTCTCCCGAAAATGATTCATTTATAGGTACAGGTTAGTAATTATTCCCTCCATCCTAGAGAGATGATCTGCTACTGGATTATCTTTACCCCTCCTATCTACTATTTGCAAATCGTATTCTTGTAGTAATAAAACCCACCTAATCAACCTGGGATTCACATCCTTTTTTCACAAGGAGGTGATGCAAAGCTTGATGATCCGTATGAATTATTACCTTAGAATTAATGTTGTAAGATCTAAATTTGTCGCAAGCAAAAATTATAGCTAGGAACTCTTTTTCTGTAGTAGCATAATGTTTCTGAATCTTATTAATAGGTCTACTAGCATAATAAATAACATTTAAATTCTTTCCATCTTGCTATCCCAACACAACCCCTAAAGCATAGTCACTAGCATCACACATGATTTCGAGAGGTTCATCCCATTTTGGAGATTGCGTGATAGGTGCTGAAACTAATTTATTTTTAAGGTTCTCAAAAGCTGCAATGCAGTCATGATCTAAGTAGAATGGAGTTTATTTATCAAGAAGGTTGGTGAGAGGCATAGCTACTTTAGCAAAATCTTTTATAAAATGCTTATAAAAACCTGCATGTCCTAGAAACATTTTCAAGTTTTTGATGTCCTAAGGTATGGGAAGATTTTCTATAGCATTTATATTAGTTTTATCTATTTCTACTCCCTTTTCTGAAACCTTATGCCCGAAAACTTTACCTTCTTTTCCATGAAACGACATTGTTCCCAATTCAAAACCAAATTTGATTGCCTGCATCTCTGCAAGACTTTGGTTAGATTGTATAGGCAATTATCAAAGGTTGTTCCACAAACAACAAAATCATTTGTTAGAACTTGCATAGTATTCTCAACAAAATCATCAAAGATCTTTAGAACACATTCTTGAAAAGTTGCTACTGTGTTACATAAGCCAAACGAAATTAATCTATAAGCATATGTGCCATAAGGGCAAGTGAAAGTTGTTTTCTCTTGATCTTCCGGTTGTATGGAAATTTGAGAATATCCAGAATAACCATCAAGAAAACAGAAATAAGAATTATTATTAAGTCTTTCTAAAATTGTATCCATGAATGGTATAGGTTTATTATTTTTCTGTGTCTTGCGGTTTAGCTTCCTAAAATCAATGCACATACGATATCCAGCAATAGGCCTTACAAGAACTAGCTCACCATCCTCATTCATAGCAGCATAAAGACCACTTTGTCTTGGTATGCAATGAGCTGGGCTAACCCACTTATTGTCAGAAATAGGATATATTATGCCAGAATCTAATAAGCGTATAACCTATTTTTACTACTTCCTTCATTTTCGGATTAAGTCTTATTTGCGTATCCACTACAGGTTCAACATCATCAAGCATGGTAATCTTATGTGTTACAATAGATGGATCTATTCCTTTAATATCACTTAGAGTATATCCAAAGGCTTCACGATGCTTAACCAAGACCGAAAGGAGTTTATTTGTTTCATTCTATGATAAATTTTTGCTAATAATAATAGGACATTTATTTTCATTATCTAAAAACTCATACCTCATATCGTCTGGAAGTTGTTTCAATTCAATGGGTGGAGGTTCTTCATCTCCTTTTCTTACCAGTTTTTCATACTCATGTGGATTTTGTGCTTCCGAAACTGAAGCAAGGTAATCATCCATGTCTTCTCTCTCTCCTCATCATCTGGTGCTTCCTCCTAATTAATTAGGCTCCTCTCTAATTCATGTTGTGGAGTACTGAAATGAATTGCGGCTAGCTTGGCAATCGTTTTCTCTTCCTTGATATCTTCCACTCCATATGGCCTCTTCTTTAGTTTGGCAAAGTGGAATGTCATTTCCTCTTCTCCAAACATCAATGAAATAGTCTCCTTATTATCAACTTGAGCTTTGGTTATGGAAACAAAAGGCTTGCCTAAAAGAATAGGACAAAAAGAATCTCGAGGTATATCAATAATATGAAAATAAAGGGGGTACATGAATGATCCAATAAAGACATAGATATTTCTGATTACACCTTCCGGTTTTATATTGGTCCTATTAGACAATTTAATAGTAGTGTCTACCGGTCTCACATCTGGATTATTTAAATTGTAGCGAAGTTCCTCATAAAGTGATGAAGGCATAATATTTAAAGTGGAAATCGGCTCACAAATTCTGTATAAGAAAGTTTCTCCACAATATATAGGATTCATCGATTTAAAAGTTTCGTTACCTCGTAAGTTACCTTCGATGAACTCTGAGGTTTCAAGGTCTAGCATTACCACTTCATTGTCCACTATTCATGCTTTCATAAGATCCTTTAATATAACATTATTTATATTGGTAGCTTCAGGGTTCTTTTCTGGTTTCTTCGGTCTCTTCTTTATTTGTTCTTCATCTTTTTTTCCTTTTCTTGATGATCTCTTGAATAGGTACATAGGAGAATTCTTCCATTAGCGCTCTAGCATGCTTCTTTTCTTCGAGGGGTTTATGGGGTTCCCATTCTATTGGTACCTGCAAATGTCCTGCATAATTCTCAATAATTTTCTTTACTGAGTAAGAATCCGAGGGTTTTAATCATTGCACTAGTCCTATCATCTGCAAGGAAATTGTTAATGCAAGCATATTCAAAAAAACTATTTGTAATGTTTTCCTTATCTTTAAGATTTTCCGTTGCTTCCCTCATTTTTATTATTACATTCCAAGCTTCATCATAGGTATAAGATAGAAAAGTGCCATTAGAAGCAGTGTCTAGATTCATTCTATTTTCAATATTTAGCCCTCCATAAAAAGTATGAGTGATTAACCAATCAGGCAAACGATGATGGGGGCAATTATCTAGGTAGCTTTTGTACCTTAGATATCCTTGATATAAATCCTCACCAGGATTATATTTGAAACTAATAATAATACCTCTCATCCTATGAGCTTTGCTTTCTAAGTAATATTTTGATAGGAAATTGGTTGTAAATTCCTTCCAAGTCCTTGGTGCTTCTGCACAAAAAGATCTGTACCAGTCGCAAACATTATTAGAGAGAGTTTGTCTAAACAACTAGGTTTTAACCATATCAAGATTACAGTCATCAAATATAAAGGAACTGAGAACATCTTCAAAGAATTGTAAGTGTCCATATGGACTCTCTTCATTAGTTCCTGTCAATTTCTTAGAGTGCAATAGTTCAAATAAAAAAGGGTGGATCTCAATTCCATCCGGATTATGCTATTATTGATAGTTATAAAAGCGTCCATGGGCGAACCCATTTTCCTTACTGCCTCAAGCTAGTTTAGATGTTGAGTGTTGTCCATTGTTGCGGTCCTACAACTTAAATAAAAATTAGTACAACGAAAGTAAATAACTAAAATTAAAGTGACTTATAGCGCTAAGCTCTCCGGCAATGGCGCCAGAAAATAGCTTGATGACTGCAATTGCACAGATCGTTTGTAGCTAGTTTTGAAATAAAGATATCGATCCCATAGGGAGCAGTAGGCGAAAGACTAAAATGCTTTTAACTACAACTAGACGAAGTACTTAAGGAATAACTTTATGATGCAAGAAAAGTAGAGTTGTTTTTGGGTTTTTGGTTGAACGAGGCAATTTAAAGTAAAGTAAAACTTAATGCATAAAGTAAGAATCACATGTGTAAAAGAACTTTGGAACTCCAATAGGGAAAAAGGCGTTCTCAGGGAGTGGTGGATACACCGCTAGCAATTTAGACTAAGTAATCAAGATTATTATAACAAATATTCTCATGATATGCATGTATGTGGGAGGAGCTCCATATATGGACAAATAGGCAGCAACCACTGCTCACATCATCCTTCATAACCACAACTGACAGATAAATGACATCAATCGTTGTAACATCCCAATTTCAGCAACCCTGATTAGTCGTCCAGAATGCAAAAATTAGGGGGAACAAAAACTTTTTCTTGTTAAGTGTTGTAGTGTTTGCTGGTTGTTTTCTGTGCTTATGCCTCTAAATGTGCCACATATGATCTACTCCTTAGCTCAACCTCAGTTGACAAAAGCTATTTAACAAAACTATCCTGGCTCATTTTACATATTCTCAAATGTTTTGGCATTTCAAAACATGAGCCAAGATGCTTATGTAACCGAAACTATTTTAGTAGCTTCTATTGACAAAACTATGGAGAGATATATAATATAATCTCCTTATGTCTTATAGACAAAACCTTCAACTATTCTTATCTCTAGGTTTCCCAAAACCTCCTTCTAAAGCTTTTGAATCCTACTCTTGGAAGGGATACCAAGGACTCTTACCTTACTCAAACTCCAACTTTTCAAAATTGCCCATCCTTACCTCAAGCTAATCTTGATGGTAACCCTAGTAGTAGTTGATTTGTTTGTAAGATGAGTTGCCTTGATCTGTTGTTTGATAAATTACCTTGATCTGCTGCTTGATTTGTCTGCTTAGGAGATAGTATGAGCTACTCTAGGAGCTCATCACTAGGATCAAGAGGTTTAAAAATCACCACACCCTAAGCAAGAATACAAATCAGGATCTAATCTCTAGATACTAGGTGATCATCTAAAACCCTTAACCAGATCAATTCTGAAGATATCCCTTCTAGAAGCTTCCAAGTCAATGAAGACCAATATCAAGCAAGGATCCTCTCTACTCAATGTACACCTCAACATCATACCCTTGATGATGCTTTGGTATCTTTCTATCCATCAAAAACCTCCCCTCTCACAATCTAGTCAAAAACCCTAAATCTGCCAAATTTGGCAAAGTCTGGAATCTGTTTCAACATCACCTTTTTGAATGTCTCCTTTTCTCAACCCTTGTGCATATTTGAAAATTCATTTGCACCATATTGTTAACCATCCTAACGACTAACAAGGACCACTCTTGCCCTTGGTTATATCATCCTCCAACCCACTTGTTCTTGATAGTTTTGCGGGCAAGAAAATTAGTTTTCCTGCAAATCTTATCAACATGCCTACTTTGACAGAAGCTCACACCATCTTCCAACCTTCTACTGACCCACTCTTTGCATGGTTGTGATCTACTCATATAGGTCTACCAATACCTACTTCACTTGCTCCAATTGGATCTTGGTACTTCTTAAACCCACATGGTTTTGAAGGCTATCTGATAATCTGCTTTGGCAAGCTTATTTTATTCAAAGTTTGAAATCAATTCTTGGTGAAGTCAAGCAAGGTCAAGCTCAAAACTCTATACCATGTTTATGTACATCACTTGGTCTATCCATCCATATATCCCATGCCCCAAGGGGAGATCTGAGCTCCAAGATCCAACAAGGTTTGGTGGCATGAAAACAATCTTACCCAAGATCCTTAAATCTCTAGTTTTCACCAAAATCAACTTGGATTGGCCAATCCCAAGGTTGCAAATGCTTGTTACACCTTGTCTACATCATCTACCTTGATCATCAAGATTTATCAAATATTATCCATAATTATTATGGACCAAATCTATTTAATCCCTTTAATAGACAAAATCTCCAAAACTCCTTTCCCAATGGAAAGTTTGGTTTTTGTCAAAGCCCTTCCCCAAATTTTGGCTCAATTGAGATCCCTATATCATACCCTACCTCCCCATCTCAAAAATAAATATTTTTGAGAAATTTTATTATTTCTTTTTGCCCATTTTCTTAAATGGCAGAAATGGAATAATAATTGTTTTAAATACTTTTAATCCCCAATAAATCTTGAGAAAAATAACCATAGTGTGAATTCATATTTATGACCATCTCACATCAAAATCCAACCTGGTCCAATGTAAAAATATCAAATGAGCTTCTTGAGACTACTTCTGCACTTTTTGAATAAAGGATTTTAAGTGAACTAAAAATCTTCTGAAAAATACCAAATAAATCCTAGAGATGCATCCTAACTTTACGCATCTACCATCATCCTTATTTCAAGTTGTCAAGATCAAAAATCAAGATATAAACTTTGTTCATCCCTTATGGCAGTTTGGGACATTTAACCTTTGTGAATCAAAAACCAAACCCAAACAGCACCAATCTTGCAAAGCAATGCACCATAGCACCCAACACTCATCCCTGGTCGTGATCCCTGTAGCACTACATTGTAGCAAGGCCATCCCCGAGACAAACCCCATATCTTGCATATCTTGTGGAGTAATCACCACAGCAGCTGCAGCACGCCTCACTCCCTCCCTGGTCAAACCATGGCCCCACTCCCCTCCCCTCTGCACCACTGAAAGCTGCCCTAGCTCTGCCTAGCCCCCTCTCACTCCCCCTCTCTTTTCACCTGAGGAGAAAAAGGTGGAGCATTCAAGGCTCCTGGGATAGATACACAGCTCCTCCTCTGGTCCCTGGCACCACACCCTCCTCTCCACCTCCCTTGATGCCCAATAGCTGACCGCCACCCCTCCCCTTTCCCCCAAATGAGCATAGTCCACGATGGACTACTCCCTCTCGGGTTAAATACCCCCAGGCCACCCCGTGCCTCCCCTGCCCCTCATTTGCTCCCTCTCCCTTCTTCTTACCACCCTAGAACCCCCTCTCCCTCTCCACCGCCATGTGCTGCTCGAGAGAGAGAGAAGAAAAGCTTGGGACTCCTCCCTCCTTTTCGAGCTAAGCTCCCTCCTCACTGCCTCTCTCTCTGCATGTCACCGTGCGATGCTCCCCTACCCTCTCTTACCCTTCCCCTGCTGTTTTATTTGCCCAGGAATGATCCCAGCAGTAGCCCCGGCGAGCTCCCGAGCGGTGCATGCAGCTGTCCTCGCGCGAGCCCCTCCCCGACGACGAACCGCCCCGTGCCACCCCTCGTTCGGCTCCCTGCATAGAGCCGTGTCGCCCCCACGTCTTTCCCACCGCTGGCATGGCCTCATGTGCGCTTCCCCGCCGCTGCCGAACCCGCCTAGGGTTTCCTCTCGCCACCGCACGCCGCGAGGTGGACGACGACCGACAACCGTCGATACCCTCCTAATCGGACGGCCAGGGGCACCCGATACCCCTTCGGCAGGGTGTGCCGCTGACGGCCGGGCCCTGCCTGGCAGTTTCAAACCGTGCTCCCGCGCTCTGGCCTCGCCCGGGTGGGCCGATTTCGCACAGGCTGGCCCAACTCGGCGCAGATCCCAGCCTGACGCTCCCCTTTCCTTTTTCTTTTTAATAGATCTATAAAAATCCAGAAGTCTGGCCTTGGATTAAATCATTTCAAAAATGCTAATCAACTTCAAATTACCAGATCTAATTTTTTTCATGCTCTATGAAGTGTTCTCTACCATCTAGAGCCAGTCTCATACCAATATCTATCTTAGTGATTTGCTGGAATTAAATCTACTAAAGTGTGTCCTTTACACTAAATAATTTGCTCAGGGAGTTGTACCTACCCATTTGGGATGAATAAAAGTTCTCCTGTAAGGTAATTACTATACCCATCAATTAGCATAGGCCTCATGTCAAGGTGAACTATGTTTTAACATTGGTAAAAATAACAAAATCCATCCAGTTCTGACTCTAGAAAATTCCCTAGGCATATCTACAACACCTATTAGGCTAATTCCAACTCCTAGAGAAGTGGCCCATCAATACATATCCAAAACCAAGAGATAAGGATTTATTGCCCCTCTGTTGAATTTTAGTGATTTAAATACTTCTGTAAGTGGTATTATCACTAAATAAATCACTCCAAGAGTTTGACAACTCCAAAGAGAGCGAATCCAATCCCTACAGAAAGGTATTCAAAATACCTACCTTGTGGCGTTGGTTTCCTATCAAAAGCTTTTATATATTTAATTTGGTGAAAAAGACAAAACAGATCCAGAGCTGTCCTTGTGGTCTTCCTGAGGGCATTGTGATAATTATTTTGACATGATTCCAACTTGCAGTGAACAAGTACATCAAGCCCTACCTAACCACCCAAGGAATAATTTTTGGACATACAGAACATTTCTGGTGAATTATTTCCTAAAACTAGAGCCTTTATCACAAGAAAATTCATAAGAAATTAAAGAAAAGTGATAAAATTATGAAACCACTTTTGTTGGTCTTGTTTTGTGAAAACCTACCTAATGATTTTCCGGTTGCACATTGATACCATACTTACCCAGTCCTTGGTCCCAAACCCCTTAATTAGTGGTTTTGACAATTTCCCGAATAAAGGAAATCCCACCACTACAAATAGGGTTTTTGCAATGGTTCTAAAACCAATCACTCAAAACCTACTGAATATTATACTTGTATTGTCCACTTTCTTCCTGTGTGAATGTCCACTTGTATGTCTTGTTTTGATTGTGCTCTTGCTTGTTTTCATGTGTGCTCCCTGACGACGATAGTTGCGATTATCTCGGAGATCAGAAGAAGTGGTTATTATTGGTATTATTAGGTATTCGAAGAAGAAGTCCATGGACATATTGCCATATTGCTGATCATCAGGCAAGCCACCTTCTTGCTCATAAGCCTTGTCCTACAGTTTTACTTATACATGTTTTATCTTCTATTTATTAAAAACTACATTATTTTACTATATGTTGATGTATATATGGTAGTGGTTTGGCTTCTCTGAACTATTACACTCTTGTACTATTAAGTACAAATCCCCCTTGATGACACCTACTGGTCCCAAGTAGAATAGATGGTGCATTACACCATACTCCTTTGGAGACCCTGTTTTCGCCGAAGCAAAGCTATAGGATGGGAAAACCCCGGAAAAGTTTTAACAAATGTTTTATGATAAAACCTTGGTGAGGTGGGACTTCCCAAGATTTGTTGAGAAAGAAAAAGGTTTTGTTTTACAAAATGCAGAAGGAAAGCTGGAGGAATTTTTTTTACAAAAACGCACCCGGTTCTTTGTAGTTTTGCTAGAATAATTAACCCTGTGCAACCACATTACTCTAGAATGGGACAAAGCTGGATTTGATGTTTGCCTATTCTGGTATAAGCTGCCTCGCAACTACTATAGGGGATCGCGATCCCCGGAGGCTGGGCCTTCTCCCTTAAAGGTCCATGTGGGACATCGACCTAGAGAAGGAACAAACTGTCTGCTGGCAGCCAGGCATTACTATGAGCCCCTCATTGAAAGCGCCCACTGTGTAAAGTGTAAAATGCGCTCCAGTTGGTCCTCAATACTCGACGTCCAAGATTTGAGGGGAGTAACACTCATAGGGTAGGCACTTATATTGGAGTGGGCATCCGGAGAGTCTTGATCGGTTACTTGACCCACGATCGGTGTAGATCAGGGTAGTGTACCCGGATGGTGTGGGTAAAGTGTGCAACCTCTGCAGAGTGTAAATCTATTCGAATAGCCGTGTCCGCGGTCATGGACGGTTGGGAAGGTTTTGCTTTCAAAATGGATTTTCGGAAATGAAATGTCCTTGGAAATGTCTTGACCATGGGATGGTTGGAAGGAGGAGAAATGAGTTTGGTCGTGGGATGACCTGAAGACGGGAACAAATGGGTACCCCAATCCTAGTGTTTGCAAAACTTTTCAAAAGGTTTCCAAAATGGTTTACAAAAGTTTTCAACAAAGATATGTAGATGCTATATATACAAGAGAAACTATTTGAGAAAAGAACCTCTCTTGAGGCCCTCCTACTACCACAGCCATATAGCATGTCATCTTGTTATTACTGTTACCTTAAGGTGGTTTGCGAGTACATTCAAAGTACACACTGGCATTGTCCCTGGATATTAACTTGGTCAGATATCAAGAAGAAGGTGACATTGATGACTATGCAAGCTAGGCCGTCCTCCCAGTCAGTCGCCTGTAGGTTGAGGCATGATTGGGCCCTGCGTGTGATGAAGCTCTGCTGCGGAAGGTTATGTAGCCATAATGGCAACTATGTAAGTCTTGTATTCGTTATGTTTTGGATGCTGTAATCATACTTGTCGGTTATGCTCCACGGCTCACTGATCATGGGAACGTGAATATTTACATAATAGGGATTTCTCAGATGATTAAATCTGGGGGACCCCACAGACTTGGTATCAGAGCCATCCTTACTGCAGGAGAACCTTAGTTAGCATGGTCGTTAGACAAGAACCTTATTTTGAAAACCCCGGCTTTCGAAAACTAGTTTCTCAATGAGTTTCAAAAAGTTCTACTTCTTCTCTTACTCTAAGTAAATGCTTTCGAAAATGGTTTCCTCTAACTCTCGTCCAAACTTCAAACCTATGGATTTTAAATAACTAGGATCTAGAACCCGGTGAAGACAATGAGAACAAGATGAAGACATGAAACTACCAGCAAACACAAGGAGACTACAATATCGCTCTACCAGCGGAATCCCCATAATTAGAAGACATCAAATGTTGCACTATCAAGAAGCGTCCAAGATACAACGAAGGCTTCATCTGCAAGATAGTGACTCCGACCTGAAGAAAGGCGATATCTAGGGACAATAGCCCTAAGAATAGGATTCCCCTACATCGCGAGTATTTAACTCCTTAGTCCCTGGCGTTGACCGTGTTTGCTTGCCTAAGTGCATCCTGTGTTGCTTGATGTGTGTTGTTTGCCGAGGACATTGCGATCCCCTCGCTCTGTTCGCCTTGTTTGTATGTTCTGGTTTGCTTTGACCTCTTTAAAAATGTGACTTGAGGAGCGATAACCCACCTAGTAACACTGGAAACCACTGATAAGTCAACCAAGACAAGAAGTGAAGACCTAACTACGCTGACCTTCGGTACATTAGAACTTCCGACCACCTCAGGAGACTACCTGTTATAGTTAAACCTACCCAAACCGACAGGAAGTTCCTCCCTAGAAGGTCAGAACCACCCCTGAAGTCAGATGATTAGGAAGCATGAATACAACGAGTCCACTCCGCCATCGTGCAAAAGCAACACTAATAACTCAAGTGAAGACAATTTCCCCGAAGCTGGATGCCTCTACTCTGACTGAAGATCTAACAAGAAGTCTTGTTAAACGCTACCCCTCCTAGAGCTAACTCTAGAAGGCTTCGTTAGGGAACCACCCCCCACCAAGGTTTGCGAGAATAGGGCGTCACGCGAAGACTCCAATCAAGACCTAGAAAGAAGACAACTTTCCGCTAACCGCCGGGCAACACTCCCAGACAGAAGGTTCACACCACTCCTAAAGCCACTTAGTGAAGCACCAAAGTGGAAAGACTGTGTGTACCCACTCAATCTTCAGAAGACTATCTACCCGAGGATACTTCAGAAAGACCGCCAGATTTGACGCCTTCTCACCAAACAATAACCTGTGAGACATCAGAAGAGAAACTAACTAAAGATTCTATGAAATCCCTTCGCTTATTCAGCTGAAGACATACCTGAAGGACCCCAAGATCGCCAACCGTTCAGTTCCAATCGCTTAGAGGACGTGAGACTCCAACTACTCCGATCGGCTAAGTACGAATAAAGTAGTATATAAGCCTCATAACACCTAGTTTGTGGACGTCATCGGAAGGTTCCAACTTCGAGAAGAAGATTGTGATATCCACCTATCATCATCCGACGACTCCAAGAAGGAAGGATTGCGTTAACTTCGAGCCACCCTAGTTTAACCTTAAGGGGGAAAGACTGCGTCTTTCCCACAAAATAGAATAACCCTCTGCCAGGAGCAACCTCAGGAGTCCTGACCCTAAAATCATTAAATAGGATACGCTACGACCCTAAGGAAGAGCTGTGAATCCCTAGACAGAGGTACTCCCAGCTCTAGATTCTATCCTCCGACGAGTACTCCGTGAAGTTCAACATCGAGATAGTCTGCCTAGTCTAAGCCCTCGAGATATAGAGTCCGGAAGGAAAAGAAGGTCATCCCTCACAACCAGGACTGGACTCTGCTCAACTCTCCGTGCATCCTGGAAGACTGAAGCTCAACTTCATCGATGCAGCAACCACTTTCAAAGATGGAGTCTATAAGATAGTACGCGTAAGACACCTTGTATCAACCCGACTCAAAAATCCCCTTACCCTACTCTCCTGAATCTCAGGACGAGATTCTTTTAAGGGGGAAAGGTCTGTAACATCCCAATTTTAGCAACCCTGATTAGTCGTCCAGAATGCAAAAATCAGGGGGAACAAAAACTTTTTCTTGTTAAGTGTTGTAGTGTTTGCTGGTTGTTGTTTGTGCTTATGCCTCTGAATGTGCCATAGATGATCTACTCCTTAGATCAACCTCAGTTGACAAAAGCTATTTAACAAAACTATCCTAGCTCATTTTACATATTCTCAAATGTTCTGGCATTTCAAAACATGAGCCAAGATGCTTATGTAACCGAAACTATTTTAGTAGCTTCTATTGACAAAACTATGGAGAGATATATAATATAATCTCCTTATGTTTTATAGACAGAACCTTCAACTATTCTTATCTCTAGGTTTCCCAAAACCTCCTTCTAAAGCTTTTGAATTCTACTCTTGGAAGGGATACCAAGGACTCTTACCTTACTCAAAGTCCAACCTTTCAAAATTGTACATCCTTACCTGAAGCTAATCTTGATGGTAACCCTAGTAGTAGCTTATTTGTTTGTAAGATGAGTTGCCTTGATCTGTTGTCTGATAAATTGCCTTGATCTGCTGCTTGATTTGTCTGCTTAGGAGATAGTATGAGCTACTCTAGGAGATCATCACTAGGATCAAGTGGTTTAAAAATCACCACACCCTAAGCAAGAATACAAAGCAGGATCTAATCTCTAGATACTAGGTGATCATCTAAAACCCTTAACCAGATCAATTCTGAAGATATCCCTTCTAGAAGCTTCCAAGTCAATGAAGACCAATATCAAGCAAGGATCCTATCTACTCAATATACACCTCAACATCATCCCCTTGATGATGCTTTGGTGTCTTTCTATCCATCAAAAACCTCCCCTCTCACAATCTAGTCAAAAACCCTAAATCTGCCAAATTTGGCCAAGTCTGGAATCTGTTTCAACATCACCTTTTTGAATATCTCCTTTTCTCAACCCTTGTGCATATTTGAAAATTCATTTTCACCATCTTGTTAAACATCCTAAGTACTAGCAAGTCCCACTCTTTCCCTTGGTTATATCATCCTCCAACCCACTTGTTCTTGATAGTTTTGCAGGCAAGAAAATAACTTTTCCTGCAAATCTTATCAACATGCCTACTTTGACAGAAGCTCACACCATCTTCCAACCTTCTCCTGACCCACTCTTTGCATGGTTGTGATCTGCTCATATAGGTCTACCAATACCTACTTCACTTGCTCCAATTGGATCTTGGTACTTCTTAAACCCACATGGTTTTGAAGGCTATCTGATAATCTGCTTTGGCAAGCTTATTTTATTCAAAGTTTGAAATCAATTCTTGGTGAACTCAAGCAAGGTAAAGCTCAAACCTCTATACCATGTTGATGTACATCACTTGGTCTATCCATCCATCTATCCCATTCCCCAAGGGGAGATATGAGCTCCAAGATCCAACAAGGTTTTGGTGGCATGAAAACAATCTTACCCAAGATCCTTAAATCTATAGTTTTCACCAAAATCAACTTGGATTACCCAATACCAAGGTTGAAAATGCTTGTTACACCTTGTATACATCATCTAACTTGATCATCAAGATTTATCAAATATTATCCATAATTATTATGGACCAAATCTATTTAATCCCTTTAATAGGCAAAATCTCCAAAACTCCTTTCCCAATGGAAAGTTTGGTTTTTGTCAAAGCCCTTCCCCAACTTTTGACTCAATTGTGATCTCTATATCATACCCTACCTCCCCATCTCAAAAATAAATATTTTTGAGAAGTTTTATTATTTCTTTTTGCCTAGTTTCTTAAATGGTAGAAATGGAATAATAATTGTTTTAAATAATTTTAATCCCCAATAAATCTTGATAAAAATCACCATAGTGTGAATTCATATTTATGACCATCTCACATCAAAATCCAACCTGGTCCAATGTAAATATATCAAATGAGCTTCTAGAAACTACTTCTGCACTTTTTGAATAAAGGATTTTAAGTGAACTAAAAATCTTCTGAAAAATCCCAAATAAATCCTAGAGATGCATCCTAACCTTACCCATCTACCAGCATCCTTATCTCAAGTTGTCAAGATCAAAAATCAAGATATAACCTTTGTTCATCCCTTATGGCAGTTTGGGACATTTAACCTTTGTGAATCAAAAACCAAACCCAAACATCACCAATCTTGCAAAGCAATGCACCATAGCACCCAGCACTCATCCCTGGTCGTGATCCCTGTAGCACTACTCTGTAGCAAGGCCATCCTTTTGTCTTTAGCTCTTGGAGCAAGCAAGTGAGAGAAACACCATATCTTGCATATCTTGTGGAGTAATCACCACAGCAGCTGCAGTACGCCTCACTCCCTCCCTGGTCAAACCATGGCCCCACTCCCCTCCCCTCTGCACCACTGAAAGCTGCCCTAGCTCTCCCTAGCCCCCTCTCACTCCCCTACTTTCTTTTCACCCGAGGAGAAAAAAGTGGAGCATCCAAGGCTCTTGGGATAGATACACGGCTCCTCCTCTGGTCCCTGGCACCACACCCTCCTCTCCACCTCCCTTGATGCCCAATAGCTGACCGCCACCACTCCCCTTTCCCCCAAATGAGCATAGTCCACCATGGACTACTCCCTCTCGGGTTAAATACCCCTAGGCCACCCTGTGCCTCCCCTGCCCCTCATTTGCTCCCTCTCCCTTCTTCTTACCACCCCAGCACCCCCTGTCCCTCTCTACTGCCCTGTGCTGCTCGAGAGAGAGAAGAAAAGCTTCGGCCTCCTCCCTCCTTTTCGAGCTAAGATCCCTCCTCACTGCCTCTCCCTCTCTACATATCACCGTGTGGTGCTCCCCTACCCTCTCTTACCCTTCCCCTGCTGTTTACTTTGCCCAGGAACGAGCCCAGCAGCAGCCCCGGTGAGCTCCCGAGTTGTGCATGCAGCTGTCCTCATGTGCCCCTCCCGACACGCGCCGACACCCCTCGTTCGGCTCCCTCAGAGAGCAGCGTCGCCCCAGTGAGAACCCGGCGGCCTCCTCAGTGTGTTCCCGCTGCAACCCGCAAACCTTTCCTCTCATCTCGTGCACAGCGAGGTGGACCGACAACCACAACCTCTCTCCCTCCTCATCAGGGGGGGCACCGATACCCCTGGCGGGGTGTCGGCTGGCCAGCGCCCTTGGCAGTTTCAAACCGTGCTCCGCTGCCCTTTTGGGTGGGCCGATTTTGCCAAGGCCGGCCCAACTCGGCGCAGATCCCGGCCTGGCGCTCCCCTTTTCTTTTTTCTTTTTAATAGATCTATAGAAATCTAGAAGTTTGGCCTTAGATTAAATCACTTCAAAAATGCTAATCAACTTCAAATTACCAGATATAATTTTTTTCATGCTCTATGATGTTTTCTCTACCATCCAGAGCCAGTCTCATACCAATATCTATCTTAGTGATTTGCTGGAATTAAATCTACTAAAGTGTGTCCTTTACACTAAATAATTTTCTCAAGGAGTTGTACATACCCATTTGGGATGAATCAAAGTTCTCCTCGAAGCTAATTGCTATACCCATCAATTAGCATAGGCCTCATGTCAAGGTGAACTATGTTTTAACATTGGTAAAAATAACAAAATCCCTCTAGTTCTGGCTCTAGAAAATTCCCTAGGCATATCTACAGGGCCTATTAGGCTAATTCCAACTCCCAGAGAAGTGGCCCATCAATAAATATCCAAAACCAGGAGATAAGGATTTATTTCCCCTCTGTTGAATTTTAGTGATCTATATACTTCTGTAAGTGGTATTATCACTAAATAAATAACTTCGGGAGTTTGACAACTCCAAAAAGAGTGAATCCAATTACTACAGAAAGTTTTTCAAAATACCTACCTTGTGACGTTAGTTTCCTATAAAAAGCTTCTGTAGATTTAATTTGGTGAAAAAGACAAAACAGCTCCAAAGCTGTCCTTGGGATTTTCCTGAGGGCATTCTGGTAATTATTTTGACATGATTCCAACTCTCAGTGAACAAGTACATCAAGCCCTACCTAAACACCCAAGAAAATAATTTTTGGACATACAGAACATTTCTGGTGAATTATTTCCTAAAACTAGAGCCTTTATCACTAGAAAATTCATAAGAAATTAAAGAAAAGTGATAAAATTATGAAACCACTTTTGTTGGTCTTGTTTTGTGAAAACCTACCTAATGATTTTCTGTTTGCACATTGATACCATACTTACCCAGGCCTTGGTCCCAAACCCCTTAATTAGTGGTTTTGACAATTTCCCGAATAAAGGAAATCCCACCACTGCAAATAGGGTTTTTGCAATGGTTCTAAAACCAATCACTCAAAACCTACTGAATATTATACTTGTATTGTCCACTTTCTTGCTGTGTGAATGTCCACTTGTATGTCTTGTTTTGATTGTGCTCTTGCTTGTTTTCATGTGTGCTCCTTGACGACGATAGTTGCGATTATCTCGGAGATCAGAAGAAGTGGTTATTATTGGTATTATTAGGTATTATAAGAAGAAGTCCAGGGACATATTGCCATATTGCTGATCATCAGGCAAGCCACCTTCTTGCTCATAATCCTTGTCCTACAGTTTTACTTATACATGTTTTATCTTCTATTTATTAAAAACTGCATTATTTTACTATATGTTGATGTATATATGGTAGTGGTTTGGCTTCTCTGAACTATTACACTCTTGTACTATTAAGTACAAACCCCCCTTGATGACACCTACTGGTCCCAAGTAGAATAGATGGTGCATTACACCATACTCCTTTGGAGACCCTGTTTTTACCGAAGCAAAGCTATAGGATGGGAAAACCCCGGAAAAGTTTTAACAAATGTTTTATGATAAAACCTTCGTGAGGTGGGACCTCCCAAGATATGTTGAGAAAGAAAAAGGTTTTGTTTTACAAAATGCAGAAGGAAAGCTGGAGGAATTTTTTTTACAAAAACGCACCCGGTTCTTTGTAGTTTTGCTAGAATAATTAACCCTGTGCAACCACATTACTCTAGAATGGGACAAAGCTGGATTTGATGTTTGCTTATTCTGGTATAAGCTGCCTCGCAACTACTATAGGGGATCGCGATCCCCGGAGGCTGGGCCTTCTCCCTTAAAGGTCCATGTGGGACATCGACCTAGAGAAGGAACAAACTGTCTGCTGGCAGCCAGGCATTACTATGAGCCCCTCATTGAAAGCGCCCACTGTGTAAAGTGTAAAATGCGCTCCAGTTGGTCCTCAATACTCGACCTCCAAGATTTGAGGGGAGTAACACTCATAGGGTAGGCACTTATATTGGAGTGGGCATCCGGAGAGTCTTGATCGGTTACTTGACCCACGATCGGTGTAGATCAGGGTAGTGTACCCGGATGGTGTGGGTAAAGTGTGTAACCTCTGCAGAGTGTAAATCTATTCGAATAGCCGTGTCCGCGGTCATGGACGGTTGGGAAGGTTGCTGTAGAGCGGTACTGGTTTTGCTTTCAAAATGGATTTTCGGAAATGAAATGTCCTTGGAAATGTCTTGACCATGGGATGGTTGGAAGGAGGAGAAAGGAGTTTGGTCGTGGGATGACCTGAAGACGGGAACAAAAGGGTACCCCAATCCTAGTGTTTGCAAAACTTTTCAAAAGGTTTCCAAAATGGTTTACAAAAGTTTTCAACAAATATATGTAGATGCTATATCTACAAGAGAAACTATTTGAGAAAAGAACCTCTCTTGAGGCCCTCCTACTACCACAGCCATATAGCATGTCATCTTGTTATTACTGTTACCTTAAGGTGGTTTGCGAGTATATTCAAAGTACACACTGGCATTGTCCCTGGCTATTAACTTGGTCAGATATCAAGAAGAAGGTGACATTGATGACTATGCAAGCTAGGCCGTCCTCCCAGTCAGTCGCCTGTAGGTTGAGGCATGATTGGGCCCTGCGTGTGATGAAGCTCTGCTGCGGAAGGTTATGTAGCCATAATGGCAACTATGTAAGTCTTTTATTCGTTATGTTTTGGATGCTGTAATCATACTTGTCGGTTATGCTCCACGGCTCACTGATCATGGGAACGTGGATATTTACATAATAGGGATTTCTCGGATGATTAAATTCGGGGGACCCCACAATCATATTATCCCCGCTATTAAGGGATTTCTCCCATGACATGGACATGGTTTTATGAGTTCTCCTTGATTCCCCAAGTTAGTACGTAAAGAACGACAACAACTTTATAGTCACAATAAGTGTTATCATCCCTCCGTCTACCAACAAGTAATCCCCTTCATCGAGTCCCCATAAGAGGCGAATGTTAAGGAGGTGCACAACTCCCAACATCAAGATGAAGACAATTAACACATACACAATATAATGTATAACATAATAATATCTATCTCATGTTAGTCATATGCTAGGGTTTCTCCATCTCCCCAAGAACTAGAGATCTACTCAGACATGGAGGCAATCAACATCATGGCAATGGTAATGGAAACAATTGTAAATGAATAGTTCTTGTATAAATCCACAACGAGTACAGAAATTACAATAAGATCTAGATGGGGTGAAGATGAGATGGATGGAGATGGCGGTGGTGCATCGGTTGATGAAGATGGAGATCGATGCCTTGGCCTCCCAGATCTGCGTAGGGCGAAGATGGATCCCTTAGGCAAGTTTCCCCTCCAGATGCCTTTCGGAGGTGAGGTTTCGGGGATTTCTGGTTGTTTTGTATGTCGTCTCCCTGATCCAGGTGCACGAGGTGAAACTATTTTAAGAGGCGGTGGGGCCGCCAACTATACGACCGGAAAAAGTATTCCGGTTGTATAGTTGGTCGTTGAACCGTATGTATGCCTTGATTACTTCGGGTTTTCTATTGGTATTATTAATATTCCGAAATAAGCAATTTATGTTGTTTTTGACTCCTTTTCTACCCAATACAACTTCTCTATGAATTGTGTCCATTAGATCCATCATCTATCCTGATCCTAGTGAAAATAGACATAGAACATGCGTGCGAACGCCATAAAATAGCAAGATCCTACGTCTAGAATGCAAAATAATAATATAAAACATGATGCAAATATGCACTCATCAGTGTTTGGGTCATAGTTGGCACAATCCAACGACCGAGTTTGATCCCTCTCAGGGATGAATTTCTGGAATTATCACGTCGACCCGCTTCTACTATATCAAAAAAGTGTCTAGTTCCTCCTAGCACGGTTTCATCTTTTTTATAAGTGCCATGTCATTCTATTCCTGCACTTATCCTATTCCTATGTTTCACAAATTGATGGCTCCGATTTTTGCCATCTTCCACTGCATTTAAACATTATTTTTGGTCAAGCAATTGTAAAAGAAACTCTCAGCTCTTGCCACTAATGACTAATAATTGCAAACATATGCAAATCACTTCTTTGATATATGTTGTGCAGGAAATCATGACTTTTAAAGCAAAATAAGGAGTCATAATGAAGGATTTTGAGGAAGTACACACGGTCAAGTAATTGGGAAGCTATGCCAGGGCGTCAGCACACTTAACGACCATTGGTACAGGCACCCGCCCGTACCAGGTGGTGACGCCTTCGTCTCGTTAAACCCTACAACTTTCATGAAGACGCCTATATATTTTGAGGCTCTAGCCGCCGGCCAGAGAGCCGCCATTCTAAGATTGCACCACACCACCACCAAAGGAGATCCACATCATTGTTCACCCAATGTTCATCACTTCCCCCATCCATCCATCCAGTAGCCATAGCCATTGCTTTGTACTTTAGATATCCTTGTGATTTGGTGACCATTGTAAGAATATTTGATTTGAATCTAAGTATTTGTATGATGTTTTCTATCTCTGATCTATTTGTTATGAGTGAGTAGTCCTCACGGGCTACGGGTTGGGGAGAAACCTCGCAACGATTATGTGTATCTAGATCATGGGAGAATTGTATTTTGTTTGGAATTATGATTTGTATCTTTTGTTTCTTCATCTATCTCTTGTCTCGATTTGTGGACTTGTAGGTACCCAAGGTCCCATAGATTGATAAAGGCTTGAGGTGAGATACTTGGCTAGCGGCGATCTCATAGGAACCTTAGTGACAGAAAGGGTAATACAGTCTTTGCTTAGCGCCCCATTCGGGATCAACAACAACATCACCACTTAAAGCTTTGATTTGTGTTTTACACTTAATAATCGTTTGTAACCAGTGGCTTCGGTGTACTCTCGGTTGTACTAAAAGTCTATTGCTATGCCTGCTGCATCATGGGGGCTCTAGAATATTAGGATGTGTTTCCCACAAGAGATTATCTCCATACAAACATTATACATGACTAATTGATTCGTCTTCCTCTCATGTTTGAGTAAATCTCCATAGGCGTGGGAGATGTAGGGGATTGGTGAGCTGTGTTGTGCCTCCTTTAAATCCATCCATTTGTGATCGTTGTAGTGTTTATTTAATAGTGAGAATGATTATCTATGTTTTTCTAATGCTTGTTATCTAATTTAAGGGCCTAGGTAACATGATCCAAAGATCTCATAGGTATGAACTTTATGCTAGTAATTCGGTGACCCCCAAGTGACATGGCTGATATCAATGAAGATCTAGTACTACTCAAGGACAACAAGGAACCATCAAGATTAAAGCATTGATCCGGTTGGAAGACCTTAATTAATGTGCTGACCATGGCCAGGTAACAGGGAGATGGATCATTGCGACTGGGAAGAATTGGCCATGAGGAATCCTAGTCGATATATGGGTTGCTTGCCTACTCACTTATAAATAAGAAATATCACTATCACTTATTCCACGTTATCCATTTGGCATTTCACTATCACCATGAACTATTTCTCTCTGCGCCTAACTTCTCATCTATAGGACCTTTACAAACCTTTTGCATCTTTACTTTTATGCAATTTACTTATTTCCTAAGCAAGTTTCCTCTATCTTTTACTCACCACTTCCACTGTCAACTTTTGCAGTCAATTCACTCAAGACCCGTGACACCTTGGGTGCGACAGAAACACCACATAAAAAAACTTTCCTAGGCTCCTTATTAGGATCGATATAAAAACTGGAATTAATACTTCCATGCAAACATTCTCTAACAAACCTGTGCACTTGCAGGCCATCAAGATATTTTATATTTAAGAAACTGAATCTCGGAGAATGTTCTCCTACATCAATAACTTTACAAATGGCATATAAGACAACTAAAAAATATAACATCCCACATTCAGCAACCCTGATTAGTTGTGCAGAATGCAAAAATCAGGGGGAATAAAAACTTTTTCTTGTTTAAATGATGTAGTGTTTGCTTGCTTGTTTGTTTGTGCTTATGATTCTGAATGTGTAGCAGATGAGATACTCCTTACCTCAACCAAGTTGTCAAAAGCTATTTATCAAAATTGTCCTGGCTCATTTTACCTATTCTCAAATGTTTTGGCATTTTAAAACTTGAGCCAAGATGCCTTTGTAGCAACAAACTATTTTCTTAGCTTCCATTAACAAAATTATGGAGAGCTATATGATATAATCTCCTTATGTTTTCAAGGTAGAACTTTTAAATACTCTTATCCCTAGGTTTTTCCAAAACCTTTCCTAAAACTTTTGAACTCTACTTTTGGTAGAAATACCAAGGGGCTCTCATCGACTTCAAAATAAAACATTTACAAAATAACCACCCTTACCTCAAGCTAGGATTGGAGGTATCCATAGTAGTAGATTTCAATTGCTTGGATGATGAATTGCCTGGATCAGCTGTTTGATGATTTGCCTTGATCTGCTGTCTGACTTGATTGCTTAGGAAGAGTATGAGCTACTCTAGGGGCTCATCCTCTAGGATCGAGCTAAACTAGGATTAAAAACCCTAAGAAAATTACCAAATCTAGATCAAACCTATGGTCACTAAAGTGACTATCTAGTCCCTTATTTAAATCAACGTAGAGTTAATCCCTTCGAGAAGCTTCCAAATCAATGAAGACCAATATTAAGCAAGGATCTCTTCCAATCAATATACACTTCAACATCATCCATTTGATGATGATTTGGAACCTTTCAACCAACCAAAAAACCTTAACTCTTGTATTCTAGACAAAATCTCCAATCTACCAAATTTGGCGAAGTCTAGAAAAAGGTTATCAATATCACATCTTTGAGTCTTCCACATTCCCAACCCTTGTGCATTTTGGCAATGCACTTGAACCATATTGTATACAATCATAAGGACTACCCAGAACCACTCTTTCCCTTGTGTAGACCCTCATCTTACCCACTTGTTATTGATAGTTTTGCATGCAAGAAAATAATCTTTCCTCCAAATCTTATCAACATGCCTACTTCGGCAGAAGGTCACATCTTCATACTATGTTATTTTGACCAACTCTTGGCATGGTTGTACTATACTCATGAAGGTATATCCATGCCTACTTCACATGTTTAAATTGGAGCTTTGTGCTTCCAAAACCCACGTGGTTTTGAAGGCTAGTTGATAATCTATTTTGGCACCCTTATTTTATTCAAAGTTTGGCATCAACCCTTGGTGATCTCAACCATGATCAACCTCAAAACTTGGTACCATGGTGATATACATCACTTGGTCTACCCATCCATATAGCCCATGTTCCAAGGGGAGCTTTACGCTCCAAGATCCAACAAGGTTTTGATGGTATGAGATTAACCTTACTCAAGATCCCCTATCTCTTGTTTCCTTTCACAATCAAGTCCTATTCTCAAAACCCAAGGTTCCACATGATGGATATACTTTGTGGACATCATCTACCCAGGTAATAAAAATTTACCAACTGATTTCCATAATTATTTGGCTCAAAAACTAATTAATTCTTTTATTTGACAAAACCCCCAAAACTCACTCTATAAAGGCAAGTTTGTTTTTATCCAAAACACTTGTAAACCTTTAAGCACATTTGAGTCACATATATCATAATCTATCGAACCACTTCAAGAATAAATATTTTTGAAGAGTTTCAATAATTCTATTTGCCTATTTTCTTAAATGGCAGAAATGGAATAATAATTGTTTTAAATACTTTTAGTCCTCAATAAATTATGGGAAAATTCTCGAAAGTGTGAAATCATGTTTGGGACCATCTAAAAACAAAAACCATTCTTTCCCAATTCAAAAATCTCAAATAAACTCAATAAAACATATTCAAAACAATTGAATAAGTGATATAAAAATCACCAAAAATCATCTGAAAAATCCCATTTAATTCTTGGAGGCTTGTCTTGACTATATCAATCTACCAGCATGCCTATCTCATCCCACAAAGATCACAAACTAGAAACTCCTTCATAATCATCCATATGTTCAAAACTAGCATTTATTCAAAACAACTAGCTAAACCCCATCCAACCTACCTCAAACTTGCCAAGTACTCCTCCTCAGCACCAGGACACACCCAGGTCGACCACCACTGTAGCATACCCTATAACACCCATCTCCTCTTTGTCTCTTATGTTTGGAAGTGAGAGATAGAGACAAGCAACATAGCCTAACCTTTAAAACTCTAGCATCAGCAGCCCTCTCATGTTGTGCCCTCCTGCATAACCCTAGAGCACCCCACCTGTCTCCTCAGCACCGCCCAGCTCGACCAATCCCTAGACTGGCCACCTACCTTGCTCCCACATGGTCATGGTCTACCATAGACCATACCACCACGGTTCATAAGCCTCTACCCACTCCATCCCCTCCACCCCTGGCTCATTTCCCTCCTCTGTATCCCGACTCTCCCCTCCCTGCTGCACAGAAACTCCCTTCCTCTCTACAGCTCAGGAGAAGAGAGGCATCACACCTCGGGTGTTCTCAAGGTTTAGATTTTGCTTCCTTTCTATTGCCTATCTCCTTCCCCTTTCTTCTCTAGCAAGATCCCCTGGAGGTTTCTTCTCTGACCCTGCCACTTTTCCTACATGCATGCACCCTCGAAGCCAACTCCGGTGAGCCCCGAGGGCATCCACGATGGCGCCTCCTCTCGCGACTTTAGGGGAAGTCAAATCAATAGCCGCCATAAACTTTTCAACTCAACTGCTCGCTCAGCGTCCATTCCGCCTCCTTCCATCGACATGCAGCCGCCTAGGAGCGTTATCTAGTGAGCTCCCGAAGCTTGTCATTTGGACCCTATCACACGAGGGCCATGCCGGAGCCGAAGCATACCGTGCCAACCCTCGTTGGACTCGCGTGGGACTCCTCCATCGCCCTGCATCCTCCCCTTTGCAGAAAACTGCCTCTAGGTGAGTGCCCGCGAGTCCCTATTCGATCTAGGGTTAGGGTTCGGTTTCCTAGCGGCTGGAGGAAGGAGATGGACGAGAGCCATCGATTTGCATCTAATATGACGACCTTCTTCCGTGCATACCGCTTCGGCGCCCGGAGTCGCTGACCCATGGGTCCCACCTATAGTTCAAAATCACAGCATCTCCCAATCACGAGGGCGTTGAGATGGGATGGCCCAGTGCCGAGATGCCCAGCCTTGCTCGGATCTGGCTCGTGACGCCTTTTCCTTTTCTTTTAAAAATCCCTTTTCCCAGATCTGTGATTTTAACTATTGGATTAAATACCAAATAAAATGGAAAATACCTGAAAATGTCTAGATTTAAATTTTTGTAGGTCCCCTAGTGTTTTCTCTAACATGCAGTACTAAAATTTTGACTAAAAATGTTCTATACATTTTATGAGATTTAATATGATAAATAGTATGCCTTGTAATAAATAAATTCCCCAGAAAATTCTAGAGATCCAAATAGAGTGAATCCACCTCCCTCTTGTAGGTATTCAATATGCCTACCCATTCATCTTAATTCCCTGCCAAAACAAATTGTAGAACTACCACACTAGAAATAACAATAACCATTCAGTATTGCCTTTAGAAAATTCCCTAGGCCAAAACATAACCTGTTTGGAGTTGATTCCAACTCTCAGTGGTGTGGTACATCAGAACATACCAAATCCTAGGAGCTCACTATTTATTGAGCCTCTGTTTAATTTTAATGAATTAAATATTTATGTAGGTGGTATTATCACTAGATAAATCATTTCAGAAGCTTAGCAACTCCAAAAATAGTTATTCGAATTTCTACTAGAAGGTATTTGCAATGCCTGTCCAATGTCCTTAGTCTCATACCATTTGGACCTGTAAAATAAATCTGGCTAAAAGACAAATATACTACAAAACTGATTTTTGGGAATTTCCCAATGGCATTCTAGTAATTACTTTGAGGTGTTTCCAATTCTCAAAAATCACAAACTCAAATATGTACAAAGCACTTTGAGGATAAATTTATTGGATCTACAGATCTTTTCTGGTGAATTATTCACCTAAACAAGGATTATTTTCACTAAAATAATCATAACTAATTAAGGAAAATTGACAAAATCATGAAACCACTTTTTTGGTCTTGTTATTTCAATACCTATCTGTCGATATCATTTTTGTACATTGATATCATACATACCCAAGCCTTAGCTCAAAACCCCTTCGGTAGGTGGTATTTGACAATTAAGTATTAAAGGAAATTCCACAAAGGCTAGTATAGTAATTCCAAGTGCTATGAACTCAATCTACCAAACCCTACTGAAGTTAGTAATGTGTTGTATGTATGTTTGTTGTATTGCATTCATGCTTGTATGCCTTGTGTTGATTGTGGACTTGTTTGATCGCATGTATGATCTATGGCAACGATAGATGCGATTATATTGGAGAGCCGAAGAAGATGGTTATTATTGGTTATAATGGTATTCTAAGGAGAAGTCCAAGGACATATATTAGCAGTTTGCTGATCTCAGGCAAGCCACCTTCTTGATCATAAGCCTTGTCCTACTATTTTACTTATGCATGTTTTACTTACTATTTTATGAAAAAACATTGCTTTATTATATGATGATCTATACCTGGTAGTGGCTTGGCTCCTCCAAACCATTACACAGTTTTTACTACTAAGTATCACCCCCTTTGATGACACCTACGTGTCCCTAGTATGGTAGATGGTGTATAACACCATACCCCCTTGGAGACCCTGTTTTAGCCGAAGCAAAACTAGAGGATGGGAAGACCCCAGAAAATTTTACAAAAAGTTTTAAGATAAAACCTTGGTGAGGTCTGACCTACCAAGAGAAGCTTGAGAAAGTAAAAAGGTTTTGTTTTACAAAATGCTGAAGGAATGATGGAGGAAAAAGGTTTATGAAAACGCACCCGTTTCTTTGCAGTTTTGCCAGAACAATTAACCCGTGCAACCACATTACTCTGGAATGGGAAAGGGCTGGGCTTGAAGTTTGCTACTCTGGTGTGGGAATTCTCATAACTCCTGATAAGGGATCAACTCCCTCTAATTCTAGGCTTCCTTTACAGAAACGGTCAGCTGTTAGATAATCACCTAGAGGAAGCAGGATCACCAATGTGAGTGACCGGGCGATACTATGAGCCTCTCATTGAAAGTGCCCACTCTCGAGGAGTCGGAATGCACTCCGGTTGGTCCGTGGATCCCTGATGTCCCGGTGTTGAGAGGAGCAACTCATAGGGTAGGGCCTATGATAGAGTGGCATCCGGAGAGTCTTGATCGGTTACTCGAGCCACGATCAGTGAGGATCAAGGCAGGGTACTCGGTTGTTGTGGGTAAAGTGTACAACCTCTACAGAGTGTAAATATATTTGAATAGCCGTGTCCATGGTCATGGATGGTTGGGAAGGTTATTGTAGAGCGATGCTGGTTTTGATTTCAAAAAGGACTTCGGAAAAGCAAAAGCTTTGGAAATGTGGTGACCATGGGATGGTCGGAAAGGGAAGGAAAGGAGTTGGTCATGAGATGATCTGAAGGAGGAACAAATGGGTGACCCAATCCTAGTGTCTCCAAAACTTTTCAAAAAAATTACTTTCCAAATGTTTTACATAAGTTTTTCAACAAAGATATGTAGATGCTATATCTACAAGAGAAACTATTTTAGAAAAGAACCTCTTATGGAGCCCTCCGACTACCACAACCATATTGCATATCCTCTTGTTCTTATTATTCTCTTAAGGTGGTTTGCGAGTACATTCAAAGTACTCACTGGCATTGTCCTTGGCTATTAACTTGGCCAGATCTCGAGAAAAAGGTGATGTTGAGGACTATGCGGGCTAGGACGTTCTCCCAGTCAGTTGCCTATAGGTTAAGGCATGGCTCGGGCTCTATGCTTGATGAAGTTCCGCTGATGTTGATTGATGTAGCCATAATGGTATTAAGGTATGCCTTGTATCCATTTAACTATTGGATGTTTTGATACTTGTCGGTCATGTGTCACAACTGACTGATCATGGGATCGTGGTGGTGTGCATAACGGGGATTCTTTGAGGATTAATCCGGGGGCCCCACAAACAACCTGTCGGTATGATCGAAGATGTTCTACTTAGAATAGATCAACATGTTATACCCACTGGTTTTATTATTCTTGATGTTCCTGAGGATGACAAACTATTTATCATCCTTGGAAGACCTTTTCTTAGCATAGCTAGAGCTAACGTAGATTGCTCTAGCAGTAAGATTTTATTCAACATATATGATGATCAGGTTGTTCGATACTTTCCTAAGAAACGGGAACACAATGGAAAATATGTTCCGCCACCTAAGCATGTTCAAGCAGCGATAACTAAAGAAAAAGAGCAGCTTGAGATAAACACCAATGCTATGGAGTTTGATTAGTAAAAACTCTAGAATAAAATACTTAATGGGAGTTAACCCATTCTTAATAAATTAAGTTTAAATTTTATTTATGACTACTAATTTATTATTTGTATGCTCTAATATATTTATTTCGAGTTTTGAGTTTGTTTAGAGAATTTACCTTAGCGAAGTTGAGAAGCCACTACAAAAAAAGTTGGCTTTTACAACGGACGATTTTCGTGGTTGAAGGCCCGTTTTCCATGGCCAAAAAGTCTTCCGCGACGGATGGCCTTCGTGGTAAAAGCCCCGTCACAAATGAATTAACCATGGTTCTTTTCAACCATGGCGGATCGCACCCTTTAGCCATGAAAACTTGTTCCGTCATAGATCTGTTCGCCAGCCGTGTTGACTGCTGACGTCATGCAAACTGCCATGTCGCAGCCGCCATTAACGGTCATAGAAACCATGGCAGAAGCCAGGCCCAGCCAAGGCCTACTAAATACTAACTGGGCCGACCCATGAGGAGAGCCCAATAAGAAGATGGCTCACATCGTTTTGTCTGTCTTTGAAATGGGCCCATAAAGGTAACCGAAGTGAACTTTCAGGCCCAATTCTGTTTCAGCCTATAGAAGGCCCATGTTGGTCCAACACTGTGCGGCCCATTAGCAGCCTGCGCCAAGTCGCTCCTGTACACTTAAGGCCTGCAGTCAGCCCATCACTGTTATCGCGGCCCATCGTGGGTCGCCTACTAACAGCCCTTCTTTGAGATGGTCCATTACTGTTCTGGCCGTTAACTATTCATGCCCACAAGTAGCCTGTTACTGTTCTTGCCTGATAAATTTGTCGTCCTGTTACTGCCCTTGTCTAGAAATTTCTCGGGCCGTTAATGTTCAAGCTCATCACTATTATGGCCTTTAACTGCTTTGGCCTTTTACTTTTGTGACCCTTTAATGTTGAGGCCCGCTACTGTTTTGGCTCATATCGTTTCTACCATTTTACGCTTTCTTGCTATTCAGTAATGGGCTGTTTCTATTCTCGCACATCTTGTTGGCTCGTTACCACATGCGGGTTGGCCCATTACGTTTATGACCCTTTATAGTTTTGGCCTTTCTGAAGCCCATGCCAATATCATAAAACGTGTATAATAAGCCAACATATTTTACTGTTCATCGTTGGCCGAATACAAGACGGGCCAATAACAAAGCACGATATTGTTCCCTAATCGACATGCCTAGCATAGTTACCGTAACGACTACCGCCATGTGTGGATAGCGTCAACTAAATGCCTACATGGCCTATGAGAGTTATCTAGATATTACATCACCTGTAAACTTCTTAAAGTTATTACATATTATCAACTCAAAGGAAAGAAACATTGGCATTTCAGTTGACAATCAAGTTGATAGCAGAGTCCTTGCTTTCTCAATCGATTACCTGCATCTTCCTTTGAGTGTGAGAACTATTTTGGAGGAGACATGATCTTTCAGCCCCCTCTTTGGTGGCGATAGCAATAATTGCAGTCTGAAACTAAGTAATAACAAGTTAATACATCAAACAAGACAAACTACTCATTTGACTGATATGACAGGAGCTATGAACTTGAGTTTACAACTGGTCAATGGTTTAATTATTGACCAACACATCAACCAAACAGGACAAGCAAGCACACATTAAACAAGTGTACCTACTGTGAAACGAGCAATCAAAAAATGTGTGTGTGTGTGTGGCTTAGAATTTCAGCAAATATAAACTAGCTAAGTCAATTCAACAAATATATATGGAAGCAATTGTATACCCTAAAATGCAAGAGACGTTGGGTGACTCGGAATTTGCGCTGAGCCACAAAATGGCATGCAGTTACTATCATAGCGAAGAATGAACAGATAGAAATTATAACCACATCATACGAGAACTTGTAGAGCATGAATGCAAACCACGAATGAACTATATATTGTAGAGGATAGTTATGTTATGTCTTAGGACAAACCAGAACCAAAAGCAGATGCGAGATATAATGACATCGCTGGAGAACCTGTAGAATAGGACAAACAAGCATTAGACAAGTGTGCCTAGAATGAAATGAGCAATCAAACAAAGTGTTTCTTAGAATTTCAGCAAATATAAACTAGCGAGCTCATTTCAACAAATATATATGGAAGCAGTGGTATCTCCTGGAATGCGAAGAGTTGTTGGGTGAATCAGAATTTGTGGTGAGCTACACAATGGCATGTAGTTAGTGTCATAGCTAAGAATCAACCAGATAGTAATTATAATGGCATCATAAGAGAACTTCTAGAGCAGGAATGCAAACCACGAGTGAACTGTAACATCCCAATTTCAGCAAACCTGGTTAGTTGTCTAGAATGCAAAAATCTGGGGGAACAAAAACTTTTTCTTATTTAATTGTGCAGTGCTTTCTTGTTGTTGTCCTTGCTCATGCTTCTAATTGTATAGCTTATGATATACTCCTTACCCCAACATAAGTTGACAAAAACTACTTAACAAAACTGTCCTGGCTCTTTTTATATATTCTCAAATGTTTTGGCATTTGAAAACCTGAGCCAAGATGCCTTTGCAAGCCTAACTATTTTAGTAGCTTCTATTGACAAAATTATGGAGATCTATATGATATAATCTCCTTATGCTTTTAAGGCAGAGCTTTCAACTACTCTTACCTCTAGGTTTTTATAAAACCTTTTTATAAAGCTTTTGAAGTCTACTCTTGGTAAAAATACCAAGGACTCTTGCCTTATTCAAAATCCACCCTTTCAAATACCCATCCCTACCTCAAGCTAGGCTTGAAGGTACCCATGGTAGTAGATTTGTTCTGTTTGCTAGATGAGTTACTTTGATCTGCTGCTTGACTTGATTGCTTAGAAGTATAATGAGCTACCTAGGAGCTCATCATCTAGCATCTATCTAATCCAAGAGTGACAATCCTAAACAAGTTAACCAAGCTGGATCTAATCTCTAGCCACTAGGTGCTCATCTAAAACCCTTAACCCGATCAACTCTGAAGTGATCCATTCTAGAAGTTTCCAAGTCAATGAAGACCAATATCAAGTGTGGATCTATTCTATCCAATATACACTTTGACATCATCCATTTGATGATGCTTTGATACCTTGCAAACCCTAAAAAACATCCCTACTCATATTCTAGGCAAAAACCCTAAATCTGCTAAATTTCGACCAAGTCTAGAAACTATTTCAACATCACTTCTTTGAGTGGCTCTCTTTTCCAACCCTTGTGCCTTTTTGGTAATGCACTTGAACCATCATGTAGACCATCATAAGTACTACCAAGACCCACTCTTTCCTTTGGCTAGGTTATCTTTTAACCCCCTTGTTCTTGATAGTTTTGCAGGCAAGAAAATAACAATTTCTGCAAATCTTATCAACTAGCCTACTTTGGAAGAAGCTCACATCTACATCCTACCTTCTTTGGACCAAATCTTTGCATGGTTGTGTTGTACTCAGAAAGGTATATCACTCCCTACCTCACTTGTTCCAATTGGATCCTTATGCTTCTAAAACCCACATGGTTTAGAAGGTTATTTGATAATCTACCTTGGCAGGCTTATTTTATTCAAAGTTTGAGATCAATTCTTGGAGAACTCAAACATGATCAAGCTCAACTCCTTGCACCATTGTGACCTACATAACTTGGTCTATCCATCCATATATTCCATGCCCCAAAGGGAGATCTGAGCTCTAAGATCCAACAAGATTTTGAAGGCAATACAATAACCTTGCCCTAGATCCTTTATACCTTGTTTTCTTCCCAAAATCAAGTTGGATTCTCAACACCCAAGGTGGAAATTTCTAGATACACCCTGTGTACATCATACACCTTGGTTATAAAAATTTATCAAGTATTATCCATAATTCTTTTGGCCTAAAAACAATGAAATCCCTTTAATTAACAAAAACCTCAAAACTCCTTCTAATAAGGCAAGTTTGTTTTTCCCCAAAATACTTTGCCAACTCAAGGCACATTTGAACTTCCTTCACAAGCACCATTTTGATCAAATAGTGCAAACAAATCAAAACATGAGCTAAATGAAGCAAATATTTATCAAAGTCTTACCACCACTCACCACAGCAACCATCACACCCTCCATTGGTCGTGGTGACCACTGTAGCAAGCCCCCTCCCTTTTCCTTAGCTAGTGAAGCATGTGAGGAGAGAAATAAGCCATATCTTGCAATATCTTGGGACTTAAATGCCACAGCAGCTGCAGCACGCCTCACCCCCTCTCTAGTCAAACCATGGCCCCACTCCCCTCCCCTCTGCACCACTTAAAGCTACCCTAGCTCTCCCTAGGCCCCTCTCCCTCCCCTCTTTTCTTTTCACCCGAGGTGAAAAATCTAGAGCACCCAAGGCTCTTGGGATAGATACATCGCTCCCCCTCTGGTCTCTGGCACAACACCCCCCTCTCCACCGCCCACTCGACCAACTAGAGGATCCCTACCTCTCCCCCTTGCTCCCATGAACTTTGTCCACCATATAGCATCCCAACTCAGGATAAGTACCCACAGGCCAAGCCATCACCCCTCGTCTAGCTCATTTGCTCCTCCCTACTCCCACCTACCACCCCCAAGCCCAATTACTCCTCCCATGTTCTGCTCTGTCCAAGAGAAGAAGAAAAAGGAGCTCGGCCTCCTCCAAGAACTCGAGCCTAGCTCCTCCCTCGCCTTCTCTCACCCTCTGCATGCCACCCTATCATGCTCCCCTACCTCCCCTGACTTCCCCCATGTTTTTGTTTGGCCCAGGATGGCTCCCGGAAGCATCTCCGACGAGGTCCGCCGCATGCGTCGCCATGGTTCTCGCACGAGCCACCGCAGGAAGCAAACACCCCCGTGCCGCCCATCGCTGGAGGCGTCACGGTGCACCGCCCCCGCCAGCATCCCTCCCAGCGCCTCCCTGCCGCTCAGGTGAGCTTCCTCGTGCCACCTAAACCCTGTTAGGGTTTCCACCGCTGCCAGTTCCCTTCGTTGAAGACGACGACGCCTCGCCGTCCGATCTGTCCTAATCCAACGGCCTATGCGTGCTGATACCCCTTCGCTTCAATGCACCGTTGACTAGCAGGCCCTGCTGGCAGCCCTTTGAATCTCTCCTCCCGCGCGCTAGGACGTCTCTTGGGCCAGATCTAGTCCCAGGCGGCCCAGTTTGCCCCAAATCTAGCCCGGCTGCCTCTGATCCCTTTTCTTTTATTTTAAAACCTCCAGATCTATTTATTATACATGTTGGTTTAACTTGAAATGAAAATGGAAAACAACTTTAATTGGCTATATCTAAATTTATCTTTGTACAGGCCTGTTTTGTGCAACATGTAGAGCTATCCCTCTGCCAAAAATAAATTTCATTATTTACTGGCATTATATCCACTAAAATGTATCTTTTACACTAAATAAATTTCTCTATGAGCTAGCCTTACCCAAATGGGATGGATCAAAGTTTCTGTGAAAGGTATTTGTTATACCTACCACTTAGACTTTATATCATGTCAAGGTAAACCCTATGTTTACCTCAGTAAAAATAACAAAAAAAGTTATTTATTGATTTTATAAAATTCCTCAAGCCAAACTATAACCTGTTCTGAGTTGATTCCAACTATTTTTAATGCGGTACAGTAATGTATATCAAAATCCAGGAGATCAAATTTTATTGAGGCTCTATTTAATTTTGGTTAATTAATCCTCTCTCCCTAAGGTAGTTTTAGTAGAAAAATCACTACAGAAGTTTTACAACTCCAAATTGAGAGATTCCAATTTCTAAAGAGAGATATTCAAAGCACCTACCATGTGCCCTTGGAATCATATAAATAACTTCTGTAGATTTAATCTAGTGAAAAGGAGAAAATAACTAGAGAACTGATTTAGGGAAATTTCTGTGGGCATTCTAGTAAATATCTCTAAGTTATTTCAACTCTCACTAAACCAGTCCATCAAAACCTACTTAACCAACCAAGGAAATAATTTTTGGACTCACAGAACTCTTCTAGGGAATTATCTCCTAAAACTAGAGTATTTCCCACTAGAAAATTTATTATAAATCAATGGAAATTGATAATTTGATGAAACCACTTTTGTTGGTTTCATATTAACACTACCTATCTGATGGTAACATTTTTATACAAAGGTATCCTACAAAACTTGGACCTTATATTTAAACCCCTTAATTAAGTAGTTCTGGCATCCAAATCATTAAAGAAAACCCACAAAGGCATTTCAAGTAATTCCACTTGTGTAGAAGCCAACCACTCAAAACCTACTGAATTGTAAACTTGTATTGTTCATTGCTTGCTATATGTTTTGATGTTTGTATGCCTGGTGTTGATTGTGTCATTTGTTTGCTTGCATGTGATCCATATCGATGATAGATGCGATTATATTGGAGACCAGAAGAAGTTGGTTATTATATGTTGGGGGGATACCCCCGGGTAGGGTCACACCGGGGTATAAAGGCCAAGATAGCTGAGGTACGGCAAGGTCAAAGCGAGTGCTGGCCGAGTCACCTCAAGGCAGGCCGAATCACGGAGTAACCCGGACCAGGGGATGTCCACCTAACTGGGTCTCAACCGACTTATGCTGTATGTCGGTAAGAAGAATCTAACTTATATGTAGGTACTGGTGTGGCCGGATCAACTAGGTACAATCCGGGTTATATCAAGCTTGTAAGAGAAGGAAGGTATCTCGCTGGTCAAAGGGTGACCACTGTATGCAGAGCGTGAGCGAAGCAGACAGAGGCCAGGACCACCAAGGCGTGGCCGACAAAGGTGATGATGCCTGTGTCGGATGACGCGGATGCCGCAGAGGCTCACGTAGCCTCTGCATGGATGACGCTGGGAAAAAGTGACCCGATCGGCTTACTATTTTGGGAGGAGGCAAATTCCTTGGAATATGCCTCCACGTATGCCCTAATTGGAGACCTAGCCACCCCTATATAAGGAGGGCTAGGGCATCTGTAGAAGGGGCTGGTCTTTGACTGGTTGAGCTCTAGAGAGTTGTGTGTGTTCCTGAGAGCTAGCTATGGTGAGAGTAAGAGAGTCCCTTCTTTCTCCTCTCCCCAATACAGCTCGAGGAGCACTTGTAGTCTGTGGAAGTGAATCAAATACAAAGCTACTGTGTGTGGAATTACCACACTATCCCTCCCTGGATTCCCCTAGTGCATTTAGTCCCCACCTTTAGCCTACTCATGGCATCTGCCGTGACACCACCACGACAGTTGGCGCCCACTGTGGGGCTAGCGGCGCTCGCAGGGGTGAAGATCAGGACGGGAAACTTCATTGGCACCGGCGAACGCATCGTCTCCAGGCTCGTTCAGCGCTTTGGAGCGCTGGACTTTGTCAGCGACAACGCTCGCTGCTTCGGCAAGCGTCCTCTTCCGTGCAATGGCCTCTTCGTCAAGCTCGGCGCGCACAAGATCTACGTTGATGTCGATGTGTCGTGCGTTCACCCGTAGCACGCTGTCGAAGGAGGCGAGCCACCCCTTAGCTTGGTTCACGGGGCGCGTATCACTCGCTCCCCGGACCGTGCTGAGGTGATGATGACTGCGCCTGGTGCTGGCGCAAGCAAGGATCCGACACCAGATCCGGAGGTAACGCCTAAGGCACCGAGGAAAAGTAGAGGTCCTCCGCTATAGAGGCCAGAGAATGTGCTGCAACAGGCGATGGATAGCTTGGCAAACCCAGTAGCAGCAGTAGTAGATCCGGCTCAGGCACAGGCTGAGCTAGAGGAGACTAGGCAAAAAATACTAGAGGGTGCAAAAAAGATAGCCGCGGCTCAGCAGTCATTGAACATGACACTGCGTGAGTACGCAAAGGCAAATAAAGTAGATGCTGTAAAAGTGAAGGGGAGAAATCTCATGAGTGAAATGAACAAAGAGGGTGATACTAGGATTGAAGAATCAGAGAACTGTTTGTCCGTGGGGCTGCCGAAGTATAGTACCCCGGCAAAGAACCTCAGAGCAGCAGATGCGGCTGCATCCGAATTAGAGGGTCTAACAGGTGAGGCCCGTCAGAGACAACAAGATAGGGTCAATGAATTGGTTCGGATCGCGAACAGGCAAAATGAGGAATTGCTTAGGGCTAACTCGGAAAGAGCTGGGGCCTCCAAAATCATTCATTCGGCAGTCGGCAACCCAGAGAAATCCGCTGGAGCCGCATCGTCTCCTCATGGTGGTCCTAGGAGAGAAGAGGTAGTAACCTCGGCCAGAAGGAACAAGCAGATAGTCTCGTATGACCCGGCAAGGGCATGGAAAGGAAAAGAAGTGCAGAGAAATGAGGATCGACAAAGTGTGAGCCGAGGTGAAGCTGGCCGAGTTAACCGTGACCAAGGCCATGCCGGTCAAGGAAATGTTGTAAACGGCAATGCCGGACAGCGTAACTCGGCAGGAGCAGGGCAACTGCAGTAGAGGAATATACCAAGGCAAGAGCAAAGTGCCGGCCAAGGTACGCAACAAAGAGGTGCTCCACGAGAGCAAGACAGATATAATGATGGTGATTCGGAAATGGTGAACGCAAGATACCCAAGGCCGGGCTATCATGTGATAGGGTCAAGATTGGGGAGCAGGGATTTGATGCCTGACGATGCCAGGTTGAAGCTAGATCGGCTTTATAGGTTAGAGCAAATTGAATGTCAAGGTCCTCCGGGTCTTGCATGTTTTGGGCCCCGGATCATGAAGGAACCTCTAGTACCTAACTCCAAGTTACCTAGAGGCACAAAAACATATGACGGCAGTACAAAGCCTGAGGATTGGTCGATTAACTACGCTACAGCAGTGAAAATTGCTACAGGCAACTTGAGATGGGATGTGAGATATGTACCCCAGATGTTGGAGGGGCCAGCGAGGGTATGGCTAAACAATTTGCCGCCCGGAAGTATTAACTGTTGGATCGACTTTGAGGAAATGTTTGTAAGCAACTTCTCGAGCACGTATTAGAGGCCGAATAGGCCACAGACCCTAGCAATGTGCAAGCAGAGACCGAATGAGACAGACCGGGAATTCCTAACCCGGTGGTGTACCGTGCGAAACTCCCGTGAGGGTGTAATTGATTCATAGGCCATAGCATGGTTTGCGCAAGGATGCAGATATACAAGCATGTTGTGGCAAAGATTGCAAAGGGATATGTCAACTACATTGGCAGAGACAATCCGGATTGCTGATTCATATGCATTGGGTGATCCGACTCAACCCAGGCTTGTGTCAAATGAGTCAAATGAGGAGTACTACCAGAGAGATGGAGCCGGATCATCCCGGAGAAATGACTACCGGGGTAAAAGAAGAGATGACAGACCGGATTACCGGTACAGTTCGCAACAAGTTGCTGCTGTGAATCAAGATCAACCCGGAGTAGGAGGCAATCAACGTCACAAAACTGGAGGCCAACAATAGACTCCGAGAAATGATGGCAAGAAAACTTGGACGCTAGAGCAAAAGAAACAGTGGAAAGAAAATAAGGATCGTCCGAGGTACACCTATGAGGCAATGCTGGATCAGCCGTGTAAATTTCACACGCCAAATCCGAGTAACCCGGCGGGTCACACGACTCGGCAATGTGAGTGGATGAGGAAGATAGAACAAAGTGGTTCGAGGAATGCTCAGGCACCTTAGAATGATCAACCTCGGCAGGAGTTACCCCGGCAGCAATTGCTCTCCGAAGTGAACACGCAACAGTTAATGTTGCCTCCCCCTCTGCCGAGGTATGAAAACCATGAGAGAAGGGATGCAGTGCATCAAGTGGAAGACCAGCATGAACAGGATCAGAGGTACCCCGGAAACGAGGGGAGGAATGAGTACAGAGAGCATCATCAGAGTTACTGTGTGTTTACCATAGAGGAAACAGATAGAAAGAGCTTGCATCACCGACACATGGAGGTTAATGCGGTAATGCCCGCAGTGACGAGGTATCTGCCTTGGTCGGACCAGGATATTACCTGGACCATCAAGGATCATACCAAGCTTATGTCGATTCCCTGTTCATATGCGTTAGTGCTGGACCCAACATTCATAGGGCCAAATATCAATGTGAGATTCTCCAAGGTGCTGATAGATAATGGCAGCAACATCAATATCATGTAGGTATCTCGGAGAACATGCTCCAGGCTACCATAACAACGTTTCATGGCATTGTGCCAGGCATTTCTTGTGAGCCCATAGGCAAGGTCTGGGTTGACGTCTTGTTCGGCACGCGAGATAACTGCCGAACTGAGAATTTGGAGTTTGAAGTGGTGAACTTAGAAAGTGTGTATCACGCGTTACTCGGTAGGCCAGCACTTAACAAGTTCATGGCAAGTTGTCACATCAGTTATCTGAAGATGAAGTTGCCTGGGCCAAATGGAGTAATTACCATAGCTGGACATTTCCGACATTCCATTGAGTGCGCGTCAGCCGGGTCTAACCTAGCCGAGTCACTCGTGATTGCGCAAGAGAAAAGAAAGATACAGGAAGTGGGGGCAATGGCTCAGTCCGCGCAGCAGTATATGCCGGCGCTGAGTAACCCGCATGGTAGTGTTTCGTTCAAGGCGACAAAAGATACCAAGAAAGTGCATGTTGATGATATGTTCCCAGAGTGCACCGTAACAATTGGTGTCGGGTTAAATTTTAAATAGGAAAGCGAGCTCGTCAACTTCCTCCGTGAGAATCGGGACATTTTTGCTTGGTCCACATAGGACTTGCAAGGTGTTTCGAGGGAGTTGGCCGAGCACTCTTTGAATGTGAGACCCGGAGCAAGGCCGGTGAAGCAACCACTCCACCGCTTCGCCGAAGACAAGAGAAAAGTCATTGGAGATGAGATAGCTCGGTTACTAGCAGCTGGATTTATCATGGAAGTACTTTACCCGGATTGGCTGTTTAATCCGGTGCTGGTGGAGAAGAAGAAGGATGATCCGAATGTGGCAGTTGTTTGGCGTATGTGTATCGATTACACGAACTTGAATAAGGCGTGTCCAAAAGATCCATTCCCACTGCCAAGGATAGACCAGGTCATAAATTCCACTGCTGGGTGTGAACTGTTGTCATTCATTGATGCATATTCTTGTTTCCACCAGATACCCCTGAATCCGAGTGATCAAATAAAGACTGCATTTATCACCCCGTATGGGGCTTATTGCTATCGCACCATGCCATTTGGCTTACGTAATGCAGGGGCAACGTACCAAAGATGTATGCAGAAATGTTTACACGACCAAATAGGTCAAAATGTGCAGGTGTATGTGGATGATGTTGTTATCAAGACCAAGGAAAGCAAAACGCTCCTTGACGATATCAGGAAGACATTCGCGAACCTAAGGAGGTTCCGGATGAAGCTTAACCCAGAAAAATGCACCTTCGGTGTCCCGGCTGGAAAATTACTCGGATTCCTTGTCTCCAGCCGAGGTATCGAAGTCAATCCAACTAAAATCCGGGCCATAGAGCGAATGGAACTACCGAAGTGCCTTAACGATGTCTAGAAGTTCACTGGTTGCTGGCATCCTTAAGTCGGTTTGTATGTCGGTTGGGAGAAAAAGCACTGCCTCTCTATCAACTCATGAAAAAGTCGGACAAGTTCATTTGGACGCCGCAGGCCAATGAAGCCTTTATCCAATTAAAGAAAATGTTAGCCACTGCACCATTGTTAGCCTCTCCACTGTCAAAGGAGCCAATGTTGCTCTATATAGCCGCAACCAACCGAGTTGTAAGTGCAGTAATTGTGGTAGAGCGCGATGAAGAGGGTAAGTCAGTGCAAAGGCCAGTATATTACCTAAGCAAGGTATTATCCGCATCAAAGCAAAATTATCCGCACTATCAGAAAGTGGCATATGGTGTGTACATGTCGGCTAAGAAGCTAAAACACTATTTTGAGGAGCATCCCATCAAAGTAATATGTGAAGCTCCCATATCCGAGATAATGAGTAACAAAGATGCAAGTGGCAGGATTGCAAAATGGGCAATTGAGCTAGCCCCTTATGCGCCATAGTATGACAGAAGAGAAGCAATCAAGTCTCAGGCTGTGGCTGACTTTTTTATGGATTGGGCGGAGGTGCAATATGAACCACCACTACCAGATCCGAATTATTGGAGGATGCACTTTGACGGGTCAAAAACAAAAACCGTGTTAGGCACCAGAGTAGTATTTGCCTTGCCAAAAAATGACCAGCTGAAGTATGTGCTACAGATCCATTTCGCAGCATCAAACAATGTCGCCGAATACGAAGCACTTGTGCATGGGCTCAAAGTGGCAAAAGAAATTGGAATACGTCGGATCCAATGCTTTGGCGACTCGGATTTGGTAGTTCAACAAGTCTCGGGGCTGTGGGACGCTCTTGATCCAAACATGGCATTATACAGATTCCATGTGCAAAAGATATCTGGTTACTTTGAGGGATGCGAATTTCGTCATGTACCCCGGGTGGAAAATGAGGCTGCCGACGTATTGTCGAAGCTCAAATCAACCCGACAAGCAATTCCACCAGGTGTATCATTAGAACACCTCAGAAAACCATCTATCAAGCCGTCCCCAGAAACCGACTAAATCTACGCCCCGGAAGATCCAGAATCCGGAGCCGTACCCATGGACATTGACGTGGGAGGTGGTACGTGAAACCCGAGGACTTCCTCGCAAGACTCGAGGACTGCTCAGCATTATCCGGTTGAGGTTATGCCGGTGGATCAGATGGAAATTGACGAGGATGTGTTCCCAGTGCGAGTTGTACCAGCTTGGGCATTGCCCATATTTCAATTCCTGAAAGATGGAACCTTACCCGCCGAGGAGGTGTTGTCTAGGAAAACTCAGAGGAGAGCAAAGGCATACACGATCATCAATTCCGAGCTATACAAAAGGAGTGTGACTAATGTCCTCCAACAGTGTGTTGACCCGGAAGAAGGGTTGGACATCCTCCGAGATATACATCAAGGGGAATGTGGGCATCATGCCTCATCTAGAGCCTTGGTAGCAAAAGCTTTCCGGCATGGATTCTACTAGCCAAGTTCCTTAGAACAAGCAGAGGACCTAGTAAGAAAATGCAATGGTTGTCAGAGGTATGCTACCAAGACACATATGCCAATGTCGGAGCTCAAGACCATACCAATCACCTAGCCATTTGCCGTATGGTGTTTGGATATGGTTGGCCCGTTCAAACCAGCAAGGGGAAATATGACTCACATTTTGGTCATGGTTGATAAATTTACCAAATGGATCGAAGTAAAGCCAATAAGAAAATGTGATGGACCTACGGCCGTGACATTCCTCAAAGACATCATTTTAAGATACGGTTATCCTCACAGTATCATAACAGATAATGGCACAAATTTTGCTGAAGGAGCATTTGCGTGATTCTGCCGAGATAAGAAGATCCGGCTGGACGTAGCCTCGGTAGCTCACCCCACATCGAACGGACAAGTGGAAAGATCCAATGGATTAGTATTATCCGGGATAAAACCCCGGCTCATTGAGCCGCTGCAAAGATCAGCGGGGTGCTGGATAGAGGAACTACCAGCGGTGCTATGGAGTTTAAGAACAACTCCGAATTGATCAACAGGCTATACGCCATTCTTTCTGGTATATGGAGCAGAAGCTGTATTACCAGCCGACATAGAGCATGACTCGCCTAGGGTCACCCAATACACAGAAGCCGAAGTGCAAGAAGCCCGGCAAAATGATGTTGATCTGTTGGAAGAAGCGAGAGAATTGGCATTGTCCAGATCCGCCATATATCAGCAAAATCTCCGACGCTATCATAGCCAGAAAGTAAACCCCCGAGTTTTCCGGGAAGGTGATCTGGTACTCCGGTTGGTACAACGTAGTTCTAGCATGTACAAGTTATCCCCCATGGGAAGGGCCATTCATTGTGAGCAAAGCATTGCACAATGACTCATATTATCTCATCGATGCAAAACCATAGGAGAAGAACAAGGCGGACAGGTTCGGCGAGGAATCTAAGCGTCCATGGAATGTAGCCCTACTTCGTCCTTTCTACACTTAGCAGAGAAGTGTGTGTATCCGAGTCACTCATATGTCGGTATGTATGCCGACAATGAGCCTATCAATGAAACGTGGGCACCTCGAGCAGTAACTCGGGGACTGCCTTGATAATAATTGTTGTTTTCTATATTTATTATTTATGCTTCGGCTGGTGTAAGTTGTTTCTACTTAAGCTGGATTAGTAGTGTGTGAGCACCAAGAGCCTAACTCTTCGACTTGCTGCAGTCCAACAAGATTTGGCTTCATGGCAAGCAAGAGAACAAGTTTGGAATTGCGTAACACATGAAAAACGACTAAGGAAAGGAACTTAATCGAGCCGACGTTTGTTTTTCGGACTAACCTTATGCTTGATTTAAATTTACTTTGCTGAATCATTTTGAGCTAATCCTAAAGTTTCCAAGTATTGTTAAGTCAATTTTCGAAACTCGGACTCGTAAGTCGTAAAACCGAATCAAGGTAGACACGAGCCGAGCCAAGAAGATGGAGGAACAAGAAAATGAAACTCGGGGACTGCGCCCAAGTTAATCCGGCACAAAAACTTAGTAGAAAAATATCACTTAAGTGCTTAATACAATTGCACCCGACATACCGGGGATCTGATGAAATTCAAAGTGTTTCTGATTAAGGAGCAGCGGGAGGAGGTAATTCGGCGCTAGCAGGGGCAGCTCCAGCTTCGGCTTCAGCATCCTCTTCATCCTCTTCAACATCTGAGGCTTCGTCCTCTTCTTCATCACCTAAACCCTCTTCGACATATTCATCATCGACGGCGCCAAGGAAACTTGGTCCCTCATTCCATTGATGGATGGGGGCGTATTGAATGAGGCTATGGGCGCAAGCCTTGCGCCGAGCAATCCAATCCAGGTCAGTGGACCACCTTGATCCGGTGCGCATGCGTTCAAGAAGCTTCAGGTTTATCTTTTCGTACCAAGTGAGAACATAGTGGAGGACAATTTCAGCTCTGGCACGTCTAGCAGATTCCCTCCAAAGATCAAGCTGAGTCTCGCACTCCATAAGCCTGGCAAAAAGAACAGTAGCACTCTCCGGAGTATCTTCTTCAGGCCAAAAGACATTGAAGATCCGGACTACTACATCCAAGATATCCTTGCCATAGTTCTTCACGATCTCGACTCGGGAGGACAAGCTGACTATCAAGTCCTCGAGATCAAGAGGAATGGTGCCAGGACCAGATGGAGTACCCCTCTGCCTGCGGAACTTCGTAACAGCATTGGATGCAATGACATCACTCTCCGAGAATTTGCCAGAAAAAAGACAAGTGAAGTAAGTAAAGGAAGTAGACCCGGAAAGATCAACGTCGGTGGAAGGAAAAGAACTTACCAGAAATATGGCCGTGAACCCGGGTCAACTCCTTGGTGCAGTTGTCATGCCTCTCCCAGAGTTGCACAAGTTCAGGATTCGCCAACTCAAGCTTGACGTTGGCATCCTTAAGCAATTCTTGGTCCTTGGCGATTTGGAGGTTGAGGCGCTCGCGCTCTTCAGTAAAGTCATGGCCTGCTTTCTCTAGTTCGGATTTGTGCTGCGACTTGAGCTTCTTCATGTTTGCCTTAAGCTTGGCAAGCTCATCGTCTTTGGTTC
This sequence comes from Avena insularis, assembly GCA_023614405.1. Lineage (NCBI taxonomy): Eukaryota > Viridiplantae > Streptophyta > Magnoliopsida > Poales > Poaceae > Avena > Avena insularis. The sequence goes on from CM042690.1 coordinate 550,335,751, forward strand.
GGAGGAGGGCAAGCTCATCATCTTTCTTTTTCAGTTCGGCCTGGTGCTGCCCTGCTTGTTCGAGAAAATGCAGCATCATATCAGGCATGGGCACACTATCTTCAAGAGATGCTGAAATAGTTTGTTGACCCGACAAAGCCGAGGTATGAATATTTGCCTAGCCAAGAAGAAAAGAAGATAGGGCGCAGAGAGAGATTGAGCAAGAATAACTTACCCTTTATCTGGTCCAAGTTTTTCCTCATGAGGATATTCTCAGCCTCCACTCCAGCTGCAAAATCCGAATGATGGATTAGTTCGGCGGAAAAAGACAAAGAGAAATGAAAAATGCCAAGGAGAAAACTTAGCCCTTTTCTCTTGCTCAGCAAGAAGTGCAGTATGTTTTGCACGCAGCATCTTGTGAGTATCCAAGAGACGCTGAAACTCAGCGCTTCGGCGATTGGTGGTCACCTGAAAAGAGTACAAAAAGATAGCTTAGTCTTGTGCATATTCGAAGTGTACAAGATCTGGGCCAAGTGGAACTTAACCCGGCTCTAGGTGTGTGCATATTCGAAGTGTACAAGATCCAGGCCAAGTGGAACTTAACCCGGCTCTAGGTGTGTGCATATTCGAAGTGTACAAGATCTGGGCCAAGTGGAACTTAACCCGGCTCTAGGTGTGTGCATATTCGAAGTGTACAAGATCTGGGCCAAGTGGAACTTAACCCGGCTCTAGGTGTGTGCATATTCAAAGTGTACAAGATCCGGGCCAAGTGGAACTTAACCTGGCTCTAGCCGTGTGCATATTCGAAGTGTACAAGATCCGGGCCAAGTGGAACTTAACCCGGCTCTAGGTGTGTGCATATTCGAAGTGTACAAGTTCCAGGCCAAGTGGAACTTAACCCGGCTCTAGGTGTGTGCATATTCGAAGTGTACAAGATCTGGGCCAAGTGGAACTTAACCCGGCTCTAGGTGTGTGCATATTCAAAGTTATTAAGGAGCTACGTTAGTTCTCTAAGGAGCATCCGGCCGAGTAACAAGTTACTCCCCCGGAGGCTCGAGGACTAATGGCTATATCACTAATATCTACTACATGTTAAGGAAAAGACGAAGTAACGTACCTCCATCATCCGACCTGCAAGATTGATTGCCTTGGCAGCGGTATTCATCTGGGCAGCAAACTCAGTGGGCCCGAATTTCTCCGGGAGATCATAATTGTGAACGAACTCCGCCTTGTTCCAGTTGTTTACAAAATCGATCAAGGTCGGAGGATAGCATTCGCCGCTGAGCATGTGGGGTGCAACTAGACCCTTGGCATGGGCTTCCCTCCGTTCAACCTGGGCAACAGCAGGGCTGGTGTGCAAAACGAGTTGCGCATCAGCTGACCCGGCAGAGGTGTCAGTCGTTGGTGGGGTCTTCTTCGAAAGCATGGACGCGAGAGTACGTTGTCCAGCCTCGATTAACGCTGCCCTAGTGGCGTCAGGAGCCTTTTTGCCCTCGGGCTGCTGCTGAGAAGTTGAAGTTGCTGGCGGATTTGCCCTTAGGAGCTGCTTTGGTGCTAGCCTTGGTACTGTTATAGTCTTCTCGCTGAGTCTTGGAAGACTCGGACGAGGCGGAGGGGATTGGTGCTGTTGATGGCGCTTTCGCTATTGCTGCTGGTGCTGGAGTTGGTGCTGGTGCTGATTTCTGTTTCGGCGGGGGTGCTGAAGGAACCTCGGTAGTGGCTGGTTGTGGCTGTGCCGAAGAAGGAGCAACCGCTACCTCGGTAGAACCACTTCCCCCCGTTCTGAGGTTGCCTTCCTCTTGGTGAGGTGGGCTAGAACCCAAAGCGGCCGCTGAACCCTCCTGAATGGGGTTCCACGGGCATGAATCATCGCCACGAGGGGGAGAAGGGCTATGTCAGAGCAGCGAGGCTATGCTGGATCCACTTTGTGGAACCTCCACCACGGCCCTGCCGAATCAGATCATGAATGATGAGAAACTTTAACAAAAGAAGAACAAGTGAATAGCAAAGGGAGAAATGACTTACTCATCCGAAGTCAAGGGCTCCTTGGGCTTGCGAGCTCTCCGGGCCACGGCCTTAGTCATAGCCTTGGTGGCAGCTTTGTCCGCGGACTTCTTTCGCCGTTTAGCTGGCTGAGAAGGTCCGGAGGAAGAAGCAGATGCGACCCCCCTCTTCTTCGGCGCGACCAGGACAGGCTCACCCGTGGCAAGGGGAGGATCTTCATGGATCTGCCCACCGGGGTTAGCTGATGTCGAAAAAGCATAAGAAAGGGGGACAGCGTCAAATGCCTCCATCACCTCAACGTCCGAATCATCTTCATCGTCGGGCCAATCTCTAATGGAAGAGAGTTTACCAGTGTGCCGCTTGGTCGCATCGGCCATCGGCAGGAACATCTCCTGATCCGGCTCCTCCGCATCCGAGGTGTGTCGATCAGGCACCCATTTGAGAGAAGGCTCGGTGCCATCCTCAATGGTTTGCTGAGGAAACATCTAAGGGAAAGAAAAGACAAAGGGATTAAACCTACAACAGAAACCGACATATGATATAATTTGGAGAAAGTTTGGGGCACGAGACTTACCGCGGGGGGAAGCCTATCTCGACAGAAGTGTTCGATCCCCCACGTCCACTCGGCAGAGAAGTCCTTCTTAGTGGTAAAGAGGGCCTTGACCCGGTGGAAGATCTCGGTGTTGCTCAACTCAAATGAGGAGGTCCGGTTGGGGTCACGGCCCTAGCTCATGTGGCAAACTTTATGTGTATGTTTCTGGAGGGGGGAGATCTGGTTGCAAACGAATGTAATCATCGCGTCCTCGTTGCGCAATCCCAAGTCCTTCAGCTCCTAGAACCTTTCGTTGACTTGGTTCGCCAGGACGGTGGGCTTCTTGGGGACCGCGTCCCATAGATCCGGATTGGGAGGACCCGGAGCATAGGGGCACAGCCGGATCAGATCTTCAGTTGTGCCGTTTCGAACATAGAAGAAGGTTCGAGCCTAGCCCTTGCAAGAGTCAAGCCCCGTAACTCGGGGGAAGATGGACTGTTTCCGAGGGGAGATGGAAGCTGCGCCGAACTGCGTGAGCTGCTTGTCCTCCAGATTAAGCTGGATATTCGGAATCACATTCCGGCGAAGGCCAAAGAACTGGATCCAGAGCTCCTTTGTGGGCCACAGTCCGGCGTAGCCCTCGATGGTGGAAGCGAAAGCAGAGAGTGAGGTAATGGTGTTAGCCGGAAGATGGTGTGGCTAAAGCTCGTAGGTATTGAGCCAGTCGTTGAAGAAATCGCTAACTGGGAGCCCTAACCCACGTTGGAAGTGGGAGAGGAACACTACATACTCACCCGGATTGGGTGAGGGGGCAAGCTCTATAGCGGAAAGACGCGCGATGACGCCCTCAGGGATACACCGGGTGTGGTACAACCAATCGAGGTCGTCCTGGCACACCTAGGACCCAGCCCAGGCGCCGCGGTCGGCATTCCCCATGTCCTCCTCCATTTCCTGATCCGCGACAGCGAGCTCCTCCTCTGTCATCTCGAGGTCACTATCCTCACTGGCGCTAGTGGCGGTGGGGGGCAGTGGCCTGGACTGGCGAGGACCCGTGGCGGAGTAGATGCGCGGAGGCGGCTGCGACACAGATGCGCAAGGAAACGGTGCGGCGGCGGCGTAGCTACGCAAGTGCGGTGGCGGCGGCGCTATCGCTGGAGAGGAAGAGAAAGAAGAAGAGGCAGAGGGGCGCGAGAGTGGGGAGAAGACCCAAGGGCGGGCCCCTCCCCTATTTAACCACGCCCTTAAGGGGTAGTGGGATCGCGTTGTGCGGGCGGGCCACATGGTGTGGCCGTGTATGACCCGGATCAGCCAATGAGCGAGGAGCCATAGGAAGGGCCACAAGGCGCAGGAGATCCCATGACGTGACGTTATGATACAGTTAACGAGGAGGCATGCACGATGCGACGTGCGCTACAGTAATATCTGACAATAACTGCGGCGGTTACTATCGCAGGCCCTTAAAATGAGGCAAAGTAATGATTAGCCTCCACGTGGGGAAGCGTACGGGAGAAGGAAGAATGACCCGGATAAGTATGAGGTGACCCGGCCAGCGAGTGAAAACTCGGAATGTGCCAAGGGAAAGTAAACCTATGAAATCCGGACTATGAGATAACTCGGAAAAGGAGCAAAAGACTCAGTAAAATTGAACCTGCTGTGGCCTTAGCGGCTAAGGCAGCTAAGACCGCACCAGCTTCGGGGACTAATGTTGGGGGATACCCCCGGGTAGGGTCACACCGGGGTATAAAGGCCAAGATAGCCGAGGTACGGCAAGGTCAAAGCGAGTGATGGCCGAGTCACCTCAAGGCAGGCCGAATCACGGAGTAACCCGGACCAGGGGATGTCCACCTAACTGGGTCTCAACTGACTTATGTCGTATGTCGGTAAGATGAATCTAACTTATATGCAGGTACTGGTGTGGCCGGATCAACTAGGAACGATCCGGGTTATATCAAAATTGTAAGAGAAGGAAGGTATCTCGCTGGTCAAAGGGTGACCACTGTACGCAGAGCATGAGCAAAGCGGACAGAGGCCAGGACCACCGAGGCGTGGCCGACAAAGGTGACGATGCCTATGTGGGATGACGCGGGCGCTGTAGAGGCTCACGTAGCCTCTGCATGGATGACGCTGGGGAAAAGTGACCCGGTCAGCTTACTATTTTGGGAGGAGGGATATCCCTTGGAATATGCCTCCATGTATGCCCTAATTGGATACCTAGCCACCCCTATATAAGGAGGGATAGGGCATCTGTAGAAGGGGTTGTTCTTTGACTGGTTGAGCTCTAGAGAGTTGCGTGTGTTCCTGAGAGCTAGCTAGTGGTGAGAGCAAGAGAGTCCCTTCTTTCTCCTCTCCCCAATACAGCTCGAGAAGCACTTGTAATCTGTGGAAAGCCTAGAAAAAGTTTACAAAATGTTTTGGAGACCTCGATTTAGCCGAAGCAAAGATATAGGATGGGAAGACCCTAGAAAAAGTTTCCAAAATGTTTTATGACGAAACCTTGGTGAGGTTAGTCCTACCAAGAGATGTTTGAGGAAATAAAAAGGGTTTTGTTTTACAAAATGCTGAAGGAAAGATGGAGGACAAAGGTTTACAAAAACGCACTTGGTTCTTTGTAGTTTTGCTAGAACAATTAACCCATGCAACCATATTACTCTGGAATGGGATAGGGCTGGATTTGATGTTTGTCTATTCTGGTATAAGCTGCCTCGCAACTACTACAGGGGGATATAACAATCCCTAGAGGGTGGGCCTTCTCTATCAGGGTCCATGTAAAACATCGACCGGGAGAAGGACCGAAGGGTCTACGGGCCTCCACGCGTTACTATGAGCCCCTCATTGAAAGCACACACTTGGGAAGTGGAAAAAGCGCTCCGGTTGGCTTGGGAACTATATAGGGTGTCCCGGTGTTGAGGGGAACAACACTCATAGGGGGCTACCGGGCTGCGGTACCAAAGTTCACGGGCGAGTGCACCGCGGTAACTAAGTTGCCTAAAATTACCGCGTGTAGAAAAGTTGGGCCGCCAACTACCGAGAGGGGCCATTTCGATGCAAACTCGTCTCACCCCTACCAAATCCAAACATGTCGTGAAACTGCCCCGTGAAGTAGACGGTCGGGACCTTCATGTTAGTAATATTTCCGTGACGCGAGCGCCAACGCGGCAACCACGTAGGAGAAACGATATACTAAAGGAGCATGGTGCATTGACCAAATTCACAAATCCACTCCCTCCCTCCTTTCGCATGAACCCTAGCACCGGCGGTGTCGAAATCCCCTCTCCAACCAGAATGATCTCTTCGGGCATTTGACTTCTGGCGCCAAGTTGCTGCACCTACTCACTGCTACTGAGCTCTAATGCCGAAAACCATGCCAGCCGTTGCGACGATCTAGCCCGCCTCTACCGCCGATGAGCTGAGCAGCGTGAAGGATGGCAGATCCATTTGCCGAGGAAGAAGTACTTCTGGCTAATTTTGGGTGAGCTACTCTTCTCTTTGCTATTCGCACTACCTATAACTGCTAGCTGGCTATTGGCATTACAGAGATATATCGAACATAGAATTGGTTGCTAGCACGACGCTGACGAACAATTCTTATCTTTTGTCTCCAATTTTCTGTCAACTAGGATTTCCACTGAACCCAAATACACGGTTCTGGTGGCCATCTGCGGCTACCTCATTAAATTAGCACATGGGAAGAGCACGTGGAAACAAGCTCAGAATATGAAGATGGAAGTAGCACATGTGCAGTTATGCACTGTCCCTAGTTTGGTTGCTGTTGTGCGTGAACTTGCTGAAATGAGGCTAGAGCAGACTACACGATTCAGCATCGTTGATGAATGAGGCTTCAAGGTTCCTATAGCGTGTGACAGTCAGCTAATTGGGTTGATGAAACAACATGTTAGGCTTTGTGTGGTTATGCTGGTGTGTAACATAGAGGATGAGGAAGCTCCTACTACTGGGAGTAGCCCAGCTATTATTGGACAGGGAGGTCTAACTCGAACCCCTGCTGTTGTTGAGAAAAATGTGGTTCCTCGTCCGCGACATGCTTTTGTCAGGCAACCTCCTCATAGGAGTCCCCGTATTGCCGTTGTGGAAAACTCTGCTCTGGAATCTGCTGGTACTGGTCGTCCCCGTCCCCGTGCTCGTGTTGCTGCGGCTGCTGCTCACCCAATCCATGCCACTGTTGAGCAAACTAAGGCATCCAGAGGCTGCCCCGCTGTTGTTGCCAAGACCGCCGCCTTGTGTGCTGATCCTCCTCGAAACCGTCCTCAAGTTGTGCGAACCCATGCTCTGGAATCTGCTGGTACTGGTCGTCCTCGTGTTGTTGTTGATCTGGATGCTGTTGACCCAATCCCTACCACTGTTGAGCAAACTAAGGCTTCCGGAGGCTGCCCCACTGTTGTTGCAAAGACTGATGCCTTGTCTCCTCCTCGAACCCGTGCTCGGGTTCAGCGAGCTGCTGGTCTGAAGCTAGCTCATGGTCTGGACTCTGCTAGCACTCGAAACACTGTTGTTGTGGGAACTGCTCCTGATCATCGATGTGGCATGGCAGCAGCTGATCCTATTGTGGCTGCCGTTAGAAGGGGCCCTGCTTGTCCACCATGTAATGTAGCTCCTGCTGCTAAGGGCCATCGCCTTGCCCCTGGTCCTGGTACTTCCACCGAGGTTGATCCAGCTAACGATGACGCTGGTGATGGCGGTGGTGGCATTGGGGCTGGGTCTGATGGTGCCGCTCCATCTCTCGAACCTCTCGGAGTTTTCTATCCTGAAGAACCTGATGATAGCAAAGTAATCATTCGTATCGGTGTCGCGGATTATACTGCAAAATTAGATGATGGCATAGAAAAATTCTATGACGAGTTTGATGTAATTCTTGGCAGATACGACCCTGAAGTGGTAGAGTTATCTGACATGATGGCATCGTTATGTGTGAAGGTGTTGTGGGGGTCCTCCCAGGAAGCACGTTTGTTATATTATGGTTACAGGAGCAAAAAGGCTATCGAAGTGAAAGATACCAGGGATTTAGTCGTACCGTTTACAAGGAAACATTATAGAGGTGAAGTTTACTTCCACTTGGTAGTGCTCACGGTTGGAGAGGAATTGGAACTCGACAATAGAGATGATGGACTTTTAGAAGGCATGCGTGACCTGATCCATGGCATCACTGGGACTGGTGCGACTGAGGGTAGCTTCGAACAAAGGAGAGTCTTACAGAGGAGCGTCATAAAGAGGAGCAGGAAGAGCATCCCTAGAAAGGGCACCCCGAAGAAGAACGTCATCAAGGAGACCACGCCAGAGAAGAGGATGCCCAAGAGTCGCATGACAAAAGGCACCACGCCATAGAGTACACCCCTGAGATCCAGTCAAAATGCCACACCGGGTAGCAGCAAAAACGCTAAGAGGGCTAGCACGATGGTGAACACTCCTAGGAGTGGTACCAAAGAGGCGAAGATGGCCAGCACGGAGGCTACCACACCAAGTGGGAGCAGAAAAATACTAATTTGGAGCGGAACACGCCGCTATCAGGGAATTATGCCAGCACGAAGGAGAACACGCCCAATAGTAGCAGCAAAAGGGCTAATTTGGAGTGGAACACGCCGCTGAGGTCAGGAAATAATGCCAGCACGAAGGAGAAGACGCCCAATAGTAGCAGCAAAAGGGCTTTTGGAGCGGAACACGCCGCTGGGGTCAGACAATAATGCCAGCACGAAGGAGAACACGCCCAATAGTAGCAGCAAAAGGGCTAATTCGAAGAAGAACACGCCGCAGAGGTCAGGCAATAATGCCAGCACCCTGGAGCCAACACCCGTGAGGGGGGGCAGTAAGGAGACCACACCCAAGAGTGGCAGCAAAAGGCCTAGTTCGATGGGGAATGGAACGTGGATGTGAAGTCCTACTGATACCATCAGGAAAGATTACATCAGGAAGGAGGATGTACATAGGAAGAGCAAGAGGGTTCTGTACACTCAAGATGAAATTGATTATGACTGTTGTTTGTCCACTGAAGTACCTGGGATGCGTGCAAACGTAAGACCACCCATGTGGTTGCAGCAGAACCAACCGAGTGTCTTGGAGAAAACAGAGTTGCCGGTGAGGTTGATTGGGGCAATGTTCCTGTCCATCCAGGTGGAGACGATGGTGTAGCCCCACCCATGGGAGTCAATATGATGTTTGCAGTACTAGGCATTAGAGACGATGGCGAAGATTCTGAATCAGATGAAGAAGAAGGCACTATAGAGGATCAAGAATCTGGTGATGATGAAATATACGAGGAACTTAAGATGAGGCTGGTATTCTAGTCGATGATTTGGGTGTTGAAGTAGAAGAAATGAAACATGACCACGAGTATCCTATAATTTCGGTCGGCACCGAGTTCAGGAGCATGCATGAGATCAGGATGTCATTCCAGCATTTTTGTATCAAGGGGGAGTTCGACGTTTATCGATTGAAGAACTCTGCCGACAGGTATGAGGCCATTTGCAAGTTAACGTGGATGAATGGACGGGCCGAGGTACATTTTCCATGGAGGATCACAGCAAGAGCCTTACTTGCGTCAACTGCAATTAGGGTATTGGGGCAATGAATGCAGCAAACCATTAGAACTCTCTCTCTCTTTTCACTCTATAACTACAATTGATGTGCGATATCTTTCTGGCAACTAGTCGACTCCGGTTATCTTTTAAATGAATCTGTGTTGTTGGTGAACAAAATGGGCCGTCCACACATGTGTCTGACAGGCAGCAAACCGAAATCCTCAATGGCTGATACGGAGTGGGTGGCTATGCAATCTATGTCCATACTAAAGGATAACCCTAAGGAGACCGTGAGGAATATTCAGACTAGCCTCAGTTCTAAATACAACATTGTCCTTCTGTATTACACGGTTTGGAAAGGTAAAGAGAAAGCTCTGGGGGTCTTGCACGGGGATTGGACCAATAGCTTCAGGATGCTGTACAACTTCAAGGCGGAGGTACAAGCTAGGTGTCCGGGGAGTGTTGTGGAGATTGACACCGAATCAGAAGTGGTAAAATATATTTCAAAAGATTTTTCATGGCGCTTAAACCTTGCATCCAGGGATTCAAGGACGGTTGTAGGCCGTATCTGAGTGTAGACATCACTGTCCTAACTAGCAAATGGAAAGGCTGCCTGCCATCTGCCACAACACTTGATGGTCACAACTGGATGTTCCTAGTGGCATTCGGGCTGTTTGAAATAGAAACGGAGGAAAACTGGGTCTAGTTTATGAGGCAGCTCAGGAGATCAATAGGCCACATGGATCCATTGGCTATATCCACGGATGAATGCAAAGGGCTGACGAATGCAATGAAGGAGGTGTTCCCGCGAGCTGAAGGTAGAGAATGCCATGCCCATATGATGCTCAACTTGTACTCACACTATGCAGGCATCGTATTTCGTTACATGTTTCCTGCTGCTAGAGTTTACAAACCTAGTAGCAACGATTATTTCATGAGAAAGATTTTTGCCGAAGCCCCTGAACTTCCAGAGTACTTAGCCATCCATCATTCGCAGCTATGGAAGAGGAGTCAATTCAACCCTGACATCAAAGTTGATTACATAAACAACAACCTTGCAGAATGCCTGAATAACTGGGTGAAGGACATAAAAGTGCGTCCTGTTCATATCTTGATGGACAACATACGTGGTATGATCATGAAGCTGTTAAATATAAGGAGAGAGATCGGTAGGAGACTTAGAGGACATATGCTACCGCCAGTTGTACAGCAACTGCACAAGAGAAGCCGAGCACTTGCTCATCTTAAGGTTCTCCCGTCAACTAGCAGAAGCTGTGCGGTGGTCGATATGTCCAAGAGTGGCAAAAGGGATGTTGTGAACATCCAGCTGCGAGAATGCACCTGCTTAGAGTGGCAGCATACCGGGAAACCTTGCGACCATGCCTTGGCCTTCTTGGTGAAGAAAAGAACTCTTCCACATTTGGATCAGTATTTGTCAGACTACTACTCTATGGAAAAGTTCAGAGCTGCGTACGCTAGATCCGTCGAGCCATATACAGACCCATCTCAGTGGCCTCAAGTCAAACTGTCTTTCGAGCTTTGCCAGCCAGTTACAAAAAGGGGCAGAGGAAGACCCGAGGTGAATATGTTTAAGAATTTTCTCGAGAAGAAGGGTTCGGCTTTCTGTGCTACAAAGAAGGGAAAAAACAGATGCAAGACCTGCCATCTTATAGGCCATAGAGCAGTTGGATGTCCCCTTAATGCTCCCAAACCTAGGTATGAGATGGTACATTCACACAAAAAATTGTTTATAGTCTGTAGATATAAGGTAGTAATCCATGTACTGTTTTTTTTACAGGAAGCGCAAGGTAAGAAACAAGACAGCCGACTCAGTGATTTTGCTGCGGGAAGAAAACCAAAACAAGTGGAGTGATGATGCCGGACAAGATTCTGGTGCTGATTGGCCTGACTTCCCTCGGCCCGGAGATGCAGGGTACGTGAAGGTAAGAAAATTGGCACCCAGGAAGAGGAAGAAGGCGGGAGATGAAGAAGCCAGTGGACGTAAAGGAAAGAGGAAGAAAGTTTGCACCCAAGCAGAGAAAGAGGGCTAGCAGTGTAGCAGCCTAATGATGTATTGAACTTGAACCTATATATGTAGTTCGGTTAAACTCTAGAGTTGTGTGTGTGGAACTTGTCGGGCGAAACAATCTGCCTCCCGTACTCGGAGTAAAATGTATTGCGACTTTAGGATTTGATATGGCCGAGGCCACTAGTTGAATCCAAAACTGTGACTGTGCCACTACTATCTGAACAATCGTGATAGCTGAGCAGTTAAATCCTCTCCAAAATAGATGGGTGTTAGTGGCACAGACATGATTTATTTATAGGCGCTTAATAAATCCCTGTTGTTGGCATTACACTTATGATAAGTTTCTGGGCTGGAAAACAATTTCTTAAGCTGGCTGCTACACTCCACGAAGCAGCAACTTATTTCAGCTGCTGGACAATGACATGGCAACATAAACTGCAAATGCAACAAATAATGCCCAGATAATGAGGAAATTGTGTCCACTATCTGGCCTAATCTTGAGCCCGTCTGTCTCACCACCTCCCTGCCCCTACCTCCCCTGCACCTGGCGAAGCTCCCGGATCTCTCGCTCCATCGCACGAATCTCCTCTTTCTTGTCCCACACAGCATCACGCAGATCCTGAACAAGCTCTCTGTGAAAACCTGCCAGTGGCTTTTCGATCCACACAAACATGTCGCAGCTAGTCCCCCTTCCTTCCTGCGTAGTAGATCGAAGGACACAAAAAAAGAATTACATTACGCTTTCCGGATACGGTTTACCATTATACCTACAATATGAACTTACCGCTCTGATGCTGCAGTTGCTGAATTTTCCTGCAGTATTTTCGTCGGTCCACGAAATCCATCTCAGCATCTTCTCACCGCACAAACACAGCATATCGAGGTAGTAATAGTAGGGCTCCCTATGGTACCTGATGGGGGCAACCGCCTAATGGCGTTGAGCCGACCCTGATTCTGCCCGAAACGAACTGCACGAGCTGCGAGCCATGAGCGAGGGGAGCGAGGGCAGAGGAAAGAGCAGCCTTTGGATGTAAGGGTAGTGGTGAAGCGTGATTTATCCCTACTTAATAACTCGGGCAGAATCCTACCGTCCACATTCGTCTAACAGGTAGGGGACCTAGCGTGTGGACTTGCCAAAAAAAACCGCGCCTTCGTGGTCCAAAATCCCTCTCGCGTGCATTGGACGAAATTTTTTGGCACCTTGCCCGTGTACATATCACTGGGAGGCCTTGCTCAGGAACCAGACATGCCTGGCCCACAATCTTACTCCCTCCTAGGAACTTGTCATGGCTCGCGCCGGCAGATCCATCCGCTCCACCGCTTCCAGTAGGGCTCACCGCGGCAGATCCACCCCAAGATGCTACCGTCATAGTATCAAGTGGCCATGGTTTCTTGAGAGGAGCGACGACGCTACGTATGCGAGCTCGGCCCCTCCTACCTGTAGAAGGACTAATGCGGCGTCGAGCTCGAGCAGGAGCCGCCAGGCGCGACGGTGCTCGGTCCACGCCAACCCCGTCACCTTCGTCATTGTCGATTCCGATGTGGAGGACGACGGGGACGAAGCTGTGCAGAACGCCATTGTTGCCTCCTTGGCGAAGGGTAAGCCACAGGCGGGAGTGGATGTTGCTAGGAAGGGCACGGCGGTGTCACCAATCGAGGTGGACTCCGACGACAGCGGTGTGATGTGGGTTTAGATGTTGTTTAGGATGGTTGCAATTTCGGTTGTGTTTAATGCGAGTACAATTATTGTAATGGGTTTGTCGAGCTATATTGAGAAATATGTGCAATAGCAGCGTGTGACTGCTTCCACTTTAGAAATTGTGTCTATACCATTTGCATGTTGCATTATCAATGTAGATTACTTGTAAACAATCCAACAAAAATCATCAGATTACAACCATCGGACGGGAGTGGCAGGATGGAAGAGAAGTTGGGACAGTGGCTTCAAGGGGAAGGAAGAGGAGGGGGGCGTGACACTGGCAGGTGGGCCCTTGGAACACGTGACACTGACATGCGGGAGCGGGAGCACACGGTATTGCCGGTCTCTCCAGAGCAAGCAGACTTTGCAACGTGACAACAACAAGATGATTGGACCAATATAATAACTAATTATTAAGGAGTACTGAAAACTACAACTGGAGTACATTCGCACAACACGTATGCTCTAAGCACCTGAGAAGCATCGCTTAAGTCTAACAGTAATGACAACACAAGTACTACATTTCCCTGTCGGTCTTCTCGATACAAATGTAGAAATGCATCTGCCTGTTCGGTCCAGCACCGACAAGGTACTGAGATGGCACGCATAGGATCAACCTTAGGTCCACATACTCCACCTCCCGCGGCGTCAGGCAGCTCGGCGCCTCGGCTAGCACAAGAATGCTATCCGAAGATGGCGGCTGGGTGTTCGCCCACATGCGTTACATGTATACGTTCCAGGCGCACGAGACCGACCTGACGCATACGGCACACATGATGGTGGGCCTGGCTCTGGTTCCCGGAACACCGGCGGTGATGGTCAGGACGAAAAGAGAGTCGTACCCCCCTAGAAAATTAGCCGGCGGCGTGCCGAGTCAGTGAACGGCACCTGCTCTTGGAGAAGTTGGGCTTGCCCGTACGAGATCCTAATCACTTCGATCAAGTGCCCCTCTGTAAGGTGGACGATGAGCTCTGCCGACGGGCCGGTGTAGTTGCAGCCCGGATCCGTGCAGGAGCACGCGCCGTGCGGGCACGCGAGCTCGTGGAGCGGGAGCTCGTGGTAGGAGTAGCGGTGAAAGCATCCTGGGTGGGAGCACATGAGAGGGAACGCTGCTGCGAAGTTGCACGCGAGGATCTCCAGATTCTTGGGCTACAACATCTGCCACATCTGGCGACTAGGAGGAATCAGAAAAAAGATCAGCAGTTAGATTGGCGACTAGGAGTAATATGTAGGATAAGTTCAAAAGCTTGTAAAATGATTTCTTAGCATGAAGGTAGCGACCCGAGAATTGGCGGATGTCGTCGGCTTGCGGCTATGGCAGGATGGAAGTGAGGTCGAGAAAGTGGCTTCGAGGGGAAGAAAGAGAAGTACAGGGAGGAAGAGAAGTAACGGGGACGTGACACTGGGATATGGCCCACTGAACTCATGAGTCGTGACACTCGCAACATGCCAGTTTGTCCAGATAAAGCCTGGCCAATCATGCCGCATAAAAGCCTACTCGAGGATCGCTCTCACGAAGACCATCCCAATCGTCCAAGCGCCCCAATTGAACGGTATGTAACAATCGTCAAGCATAACAACTGTGTTATGGCGTGTCTTCTAGAAGACTCGGTCTAACGGTGGATCCATTGGGGGGCAGTGCTAGTTTTAGTATAAGAACACACATGCAATGACTCTAATGGATAAATATGTGGTTTGTGGAAAAGAAACACACATGTAATGACCATTGGTTGATGCATGTGTGGTTTGTGGAAAAGAACACACATGCAATGACCGCCGGTTGATCCACATGTGGTTTGTGGAAAAGAACACACATGCAATGACCACTGGTTGATCCATAAGTGGTTTGTGGAAAGAACACACATGCAATGACCACTGGTTGATCCATAAGTGGTTTGTGGAAAAGAACACACATGCAATGACCACTAGTTGATCCATAAGTGGTTTGTGGAAAAGAACACACATGCAATGACTCTGCTTGATCCATATGTGGTTTATGGAAAGAACACGCATGCAGTGACCACTGGTTGATCCATGTGTGGTTTGTGGAAAGAACACATATGCAATGACTCTAGTGCTAGTTTTAGTATAAGAACACACACGCAATGACTCTAATGGATCCATATGTTGTTTGTGAAAAGAACACACATGCAATGACCACTTGTTGATCCATGTGTGGTTTGTTGAAAGAACATACATGCAATGACAGTGGTGGATCCATGTGTGGTTTGTGAAAAGAACACACATGCAATGAGTCTAGTGCTGGTTTTAGTATAAGAGCACACATGCAATGACTCTAGTGGGTCCACATGTGGTTTGTGAAAAGAACACACATGCAATGACACTGGTGGATCCATATGTGGTTTGTGGAAAAGAACACACATGCAATGACCACTAGTGGATCCATAAGTGGTTTGTGGAAAGAACACACATGCAATGAACACTTGTGGATCCATAAGTGGTTTGTGGAAAAGAACACACATGCAATGACTCTAGTGGGTCCACATGTAGTTTGTGAAAAGAACACACATGCAATGCCACTGGTTGATCCATAAGTGGTTTGTGGAAAGAACACACATGCAATGACCACTAGTTGATCCATAAATGGTTTTTGGAAAAGAACACACATGCAATGATTGTGGTTGGCCCATATGTGGTTTGTGGAAAGAACACACATGCAGTGACCACTGGTTGATCCATAAGTGGTTTGTGGAAGGAACACACATGCAATGCCGCTGGTTGATCCATGTGTGGTGTGGAAAGAACACACATGCAATGACTCTAGTGCTACTTTTAGTATAAGAACACACATGCAATGACTCTAATGGATCCATATGTGGTTTGTGAAAAGAACACAAATACAATGACCACTTGTTGATCCATGTGTGGTTTGTGGAAAGAACACACATGCAATGACAGTGGTGGATCCATGTGTGGTTTGTGAAAAGAACACACATGCAATGACTCTAGTGCTGGTTTTAGTGGAAAGAACACACATGCAATGACCAATGGTTGATCCATAAGTAGTTCGTGGAAAAGAACACACATGCAATGACTCTGGTTGGTCCATAATTGGTTTGTGGAAAGAACACACATGAAGTGACCACTGGTTGATCCATAAGTGGTTTGTGGAAAGAACACACATGCAATGCCACTAGTTAATCCATGTGTGGTTTGTGGAAAGAACACACATGCAATGACTCTAGTGCTAGTTTTCGTATAAGAAAACACGTGTAATGACTTTAATGGATCCATATGTGGTTTGTGAAAACAATACACATACAGTGACCACTTGTTGATCCATGTGTAGTTTGTGGAAAGAACACACATGCAATGAGAGTGGTGGATCCATGTGTGGTTTGTGAAAAGAACACACATGCAAAGACTCTAGTGCTGGTTTTAGTATAAGAACACACATGCAATGACTCTAGTGGGTCCACATGTGGTTTGTGGAAAGGACACACATGCAATGAACACTGGTGGATCCATAAGTGGTTTGTGGAAAGAACACACATGCAATGACCACTAGTTGATCCATAAGTGGTTTGTGGAAAGAACACACATGCAATGACTCTGGTTGATCCATAAGTGGTTTATGGAAAGAACACACATGCAGTGACCACTGGTTGATCCATAAGTGGTATGTGGAAAGAACACACATGCAATACCACTGGTTGATCCCTGTGTGGTTTGTGGAAAGAACACACATGCAATGACTCTAGTGCTAGTTTTAGTATAAGAACACACATGCAATGACTAATGGATCCATATGTGGTTTGTGAAAAGAACACACATGCAATGACCACTTGTTGATCCATGTGTGGTTTGTGGAAAGAACAGACATGCAATGACAGTGGTGGATCCATGTGTGGTTTGTGAAAAGAACACACATGAAATGAGTCTAGTGCTGGTTTTAGTATAAGAACACACATGCAATGACTCTAGTGGGTCCACATGTGGTTTGTGAAAAGAACACACATGAAATGACACCGGTGGATCCATATGTGGTTTGTGGAAAAGAACACACATGCAATGACCACCAGTGGATCCATAAGTGGTTTGTGGAAAGAACACACATGCAATGAACACTGGTGGATCCATGTGTGGTTTGTGAAAAGAACACACATGTAGTGACCACTGGTGGATCCATATGTTGTTTGTGAAAAGAATACACATGCAATGAACACTGGTGGATTCATAAGTGGTTTGTGGAAAGAACACACATGCAATGACTTTGGTTCTAGTTTTAGTATAAGAACACAGACGCAATGAACACTGGTGGATCCATAAGTGGTTTGTGGAAAGAACACACATGCAATGACCACTGGTTGATCCATAAGTGGTTTGTGGAAAAGAACACACATGCAATGACCGCTGGTTGATCCATAAGTGGTTTGTGGAAAGAACACACATGCAGTGAACACTGGTGGATCCATGTGTGGTTTGTGAAAAGAACACACATGCAAGGACTCTAGTGCTAGTTTTAGTATAAGAACACACATGCAATGACTCTAGTGGGTCCACATGTAGTTTGCGAAAAGAACACACATGTAATGACCACTGGATAATCCATAAGTGGTTTGTGGAAAGAACACACATGCAATGACCACTGGTTGATCCATGTGTGGTTTGTGGAAAAGAACACACATGGAATGACTCTGGTTGGTCCATATGTGGTTTGTGGAAAGAACACACGTGCAGTGACCATTGGTTGATCCATGTGTGGTTTCTGAAAAGAACACACATGCAATGCCACTTGTTGATCCATGCGTGGTTTATGGAAAGAACACAGATGCAATGACTCTAGTGATAGTTTTAGTATAAGAACACACATGCAATGACTCTAATGGATCCATATGTGGTTTGTGAAAATAACACACATACAATGACCACTTGTTGATCGATGTGTGGTTTGTGGAAAGAACACACATGCAATGATAGTGGTGGATCCATGTGTGGTTTGTGAAAAGAACACACATGCAATGACTCTAGTGGGTCCTCATGTGGTTTGTGAAAAGAACACACATGCAATGACACCGGTGGATCCATATGTGGTTTGTGGAAAAGAACACACATGCAATGACCACTGGTTCATCCATAAGTGGTTTGTGGAAAGAACACACATGCAATGACCACTGGTGGATCCATAAGTGGTTTGTGGAAAAGAACACACATGCAATGACCACGGGTTGATCCATATGTGGTTTGTGGAAAGAACACACATGCAGTGACCACTGGTGGATCCATATGTTGTTTGTGAAAAGAACACACATGCAATGAACACTGGTGGATCCATAAGTGGTTTGTGGAAAGAACACACATGCAATGACTCTGGTTCTAGTTTTAGTATAAGAACACACATGCAATGAACACTGGTGGATCCATAAGTTGTTTGTGGAAAGAACACACATGCAATGACCACTGTTTGATCCATAAGTGGTTTGTGGAAAAGAACACACATGCAATGACCACTGGTTGATCCATAAGTGGTTTGTCAAAAGAACACACATACAATGAACACTGGTGGATCCATGTGTGGTTTGTGAAAGGAAGACACATGCAATGACTCTAGTGCAAGTTTTAGTATAAGAACACACATGCAATGACTCTAGTGGGTCCACATGTAGTTTGTCAAAAGAACACACATGTAATGACCACTGGATGATCCATAAATGGTTTGTGGAAAGAACACACATGCAATGACCACTAGTTGATCCATGTGTGGTTTGTGGAAAAGAACACACATGGAATGACTCTGGTTGGTCCATATGTGGTTTGTGGAAAGAACACACATGCAATGACCATTGGTTGATCCATGTGTGGTTTGTGAAAAGAACACACATGCAATGCCACTGGTTGATCCATGGGTGGTTTATGGAAAGAACACACATGCAATGACTCTAGTGCTAGTTTTAGAATAAGAACACACATGCAATGACTCTAATGGATCCATATGTGGTTTGTGAAAATAACACACATACAATGACCACTTGTTGATCGATATGTGGTTTGTGGAAAGAACACACATGCAATGACAGTTGTGGATCCATGTGTGGTTTGTGAAAAGAACACACATGCAATGACTCTAGTGGGTCCACATGTGGTTTGTGAAAAGAACACACATGCAATGACACCCGTGGATCCGTATGTGGTTTGTGGAAAAAAACACATGCAATGACCACTGGTTGATCCATAAGTGGTTTGTGGAAAGAACACACATGCAATGACCACTGGTTGATCCATAAGTGGTTTGTGGTAAAGAACACACATGCAATGACCAGTGGTTGATCCATAAGTGGTTTGTGGAAAGAACACACATGCAATGAACACTGGTGGATCCATGTGTGGTTTGTGAAAAGATTACACATACAATGACTCTAGTGCTTGTTTTAGTATAAGAACAAACATGCAATGACTCTAGTGGGTCCACATGTAGTTTGTGAAAAGAACACACATGCAATGACCACTAGTTGATCCATAAGTGGTTTGTGGAAAGAACACACATGCAATGACTCTAGTTGGTCAATATGTGGTTTATGGAAAGAACACACATGCAGTGACCACTGGTTGATCCATAAGTGGTATGTGGAAAGAACACACATGCAATACCACTGGATGATCCCTGTGTGGTTTGTGGAAAGAACACACATGCAATGACTCTAGTGCTAGTTTTAGTATAAGAACACACGTGCAATGACTAATGGATCCATATGTGGTTTGTGAAAAGAGCACACATGCAATGACCACTTGTTGATCCATGTGTGGTTTGTGGAAAGAACACACATGCAATGACAGTGGTGGATCCATGTGTGGTTTGTGAAAAGAACACACATGCAATGAGTCTAGTGCTGGTTTTAGTATAAGAACACACATGCAATGACTCTAGTGGGTCCACATGTGGTTTTCGAAAAGAACACACATGCAATGACACCGGTGGATCCATATGTGGTTTGTGGAAAAGAACACACATGCAATGACCACTAGTGGATCCATAAGTGGTTTGTGGAAAGAACACACATCCGATGAACACTAGTGGATCCATAAGTGGTTTCTGGAAAAGAACACACATGCAATGACCACTGGTTTATCCATATATGGTTTGTGGAAAGAACACACATGCAGTGACCACTGGTGGATCCATATGTTGTTTGTGAAAAGAACACACATGCAATGAACAATGGTGGATCCATAAGTGGTTTGTGCAAAGAACACACATGCAATGACTCTGGTTCTAGTTTTAGTATAAGAACACACATGCAACGAACACTGGTGGATCCATCAGTGGTTTGTGGAAAGAACACACATGCAATGACCACTGGTTGATCCATAAGTGGTTTGTGGAAAAGAACACACATGCAATGACCACTAGTTGATCCATAAGTGGTTTGTGGAAAGAACTCACATGAAGTGAACACTGGTGGATCCATGTGTGGTTTGTGAAAAGAACACACATGCAATGACTCTAGTGCTAGTTTTAGTATAAGAACACACATGCAATGACTCTAGTGGGTCCACATGTAGTTTGTGCAAAGAACACAAATGTAATGACCACTGGATGATCCATAAGTGGTTTGAGGAAAGAACACACATGCAATGACCACTTGTTGATCCATGTGTGGTTTGTGGAAAAGAACACACATGGAATGACTCTGGGTGGTCTATATGTGGTTTGTGGAAAGAACACACATGCAGTGACCACTGGTTGATCCATGTGCGGTTTGTGAAAAGAACACACATGCAATGCCACTGGTTGATCCATGCGTGGTTTATGGAAAGAACACACATGCAATGACTCTAGTGCTAGTTTTAGTATAAGAACACACATGCAATGACTCTAGTGGGTCCACATGTGGTTTGTGAAAAGAACACACATGCAATGACACCGGTGGATCAATATGTGGTTTGTGGAAAAGAACACACATGCAATGACCACTAGTGGATCCATAAGTGGTTTGTGGAAAGAACACACATCCGATGAACACTAGTGGACCCATAAGTGGTTTGTGGAAAAGAACACACATGCAATGACCACTGGTTGATCCATATATGGTTTGTGGAAAGAACACACATGCAGTGACCACTGGTGGATCCATATGTTGTTTGTGAAAAGAACACACATGCAATGAACAATGGTGGATCCATAAGTGGTTTGTGGAAAGAACACACATGCAATGACTCTGGTTCTAGTTTTAGTATAAGAACACACATGCAATGAACACTGGTGGATCCATCAGTGGTTTGTGGAAAGAACACACATGCAATGACCACTGGTTGATCCATAAGTGGTTTGTGGAAAAGAACACACATGCAATGACCACTAGTTGATCCATAAGTGGTTTGTGGAAAGAACTCACATGCAGTGAACACTGGTGGATCCATGTGTGGTTTGTGAAAAGAACACACATGCAATGACTCTAGTGCTAGTTTTAGTATAAGAACACACATGCAATGACTCTAGTGGGTCCACATGTAGTTTGTGAAAAGAACACAAATGTAATGACCACCGGATGATCCATAAGTGGTTTGAGGAAAGAACACACATGCAATGACCACTGGTTGATCCATGTGTGGTTTGTGGAAAAGAATACACATGGAATGACTCTGGGTGGTCTATATGTGGTTTGTGGAAAGAACACACATGTAGTGACCACTGGTTGATCCATGTGTGGTTTGTGAAAAGAACACACATGCAATGCCACTGGTTGATCCATGCGTGGTTTATGGAAAGAACACACATGCAATGACTCTAGTGCTAGTTTTAGTATAAGAACACACATGCAATGACCACTGGTTGATCCATGTGTGGTTTGTGAAAAGAACACACATGCAATGCCACTGGTTGATCCATGCGTGGTTTATGGAAAGAACACACATGCAATGACTCTAGTGCTAGTTTTAGTATAAGAACACACATGCAATGACTCTAATGGATCCATATGTGGTTTGTGAAAATAACACACATACAATGACCACTTGTTGATCCAAGTGTGGTTTGTGGAAAGAACACACATGCAATGACAGTGGTGGATCCATGTGTGGTTTGTGAAAAGAACACACATGCAATGACTCTAGTGGGTCCACATGTGGTTTGTGAAAAGAACACACATGCAATGACACCGGTGGATCCATATGTGGTTTGTGGAAAAGAACACACATGCAATGACCACTGGTTGATCCATAAGTGGTTTGTGGAAAGAACACACATGCAATTACCACTGGTGGATCCATAAGTGGTTTGTGGAAAAGAACACACATGCAATGACCACTGGTTGATCCATATGTGGTTCGTTGAAAGAACACACATGCAGTGACCACTGGTGGATCCATATGTTGTTTGTGAAAAGAACACACATGCAATGAACACTAGTGGATCCATAAGTGGTTTGTGGAAAAAACACACATGCAATGACTCTGGTTCTAGTTTTAGTATAAGAACACACATGAAATGAACACTGGTGGATCCATAAGTGGTTTATGGAAAGAACACACATGCAATGACCACTGGTTGATCCCTAAGTGGTTTGTGGAACAGAACACACATGCAATGACCACTGGTTGATCCATAAGTGGTTTGTGGAAAGAACACACATGCAATGAACACTGGTGGATCCATGTGTGGTTTGTGAAAAGAACACACATGCAATGACTCTAGTGCTATTTTTAGTATAAGAACAGACACGCAATGACTCTAGTGGGTCCACATGTAGTTTGTGAAAAGAACACACATGCAATGACCACTGGTTGATCCATAAGTGGTTTGTGGAAAGAACACACATGCAATGACCACTAGTTGATCCATAAGTGGTTTGTGGAAAAGAACACACATGCAATGACTCTGGTTGGTCCATATGTGGTTGGTGGAAAGAACACACATGAAGTGACCACAGGTTGATCCATCTGTGGTTTGTGAAAAGAACACACATGCAATGCCACTAGTGGATTCATATGTTGTTTGTGAAAAGAACACACATGCAATGAACACGGGTGGATCCATAAGTGGTTTGTGGAAAGAACACACATGCAATGACTCTGGTTCTAGTGTTAGTATAAGAACACACATGCAATGAACACTGGTAGATCCATAAGTGGTTTGTGGAAAGAATACACATGCAATGACCACTGGTTGATCCATAAGTGGTTTGTGGAAAAGAACACACATGCAATGACCACTGGTTGATCCATAAGTGGTTTGTGGAGAGAACACACATGCAATGAACGCTGGTGGATCCATGTGTGGTTTGTGAAAAGAACACACATGTGATGACTCTAGTGCTAGTTTTAGTATAAGACACACATGCAATGACTCTAGCGGGTCCACATGTAGTTTGTGAAAAGAACACGCATGCAATGCCATTGGTTGATCCATAAGTGGTTTGTGGAAAGAACACACATGCAATGACCACTGGTTGATCCATAAGTGGGTTCTGGAAAAGAACACACATGCAATGACTCTGGTTGGTCCATATCTGGTTTGTGGAAAGAACACACATGCAGTGACCACTGGTTGATCCATAAGTGGTTTGTGGAAAGAACACACATGCAATGCCACTGGTTGATCCATGTGTGTTTTGTGGAAAGAACACACATGCAATGACTCTAGTGCAAGTTTTAGTATAAGAACACACATACAATGACTCTAATGGATCCAGATGTGGTTTGTGAAAAGAACACACATGCAATGACCACTTGTTGATCCATGTGTGGTTTGTGGAAAGAACACACATGCAATGACATTGGTGGATCCATGTGTGGTTTGTGAAAAGAACACATATGCAATGAATCTAGTGCTGGTTTTAGTATAAGAACACATATGCAATGACTCTAGTGGGTCCACATGTGGTTTGTGAAAAGAACACACATGCAATGACACCGGTGGATCCATATGTGGTTTGTGGAAAAGAACACACACGCAATGACCAGTGGTGGATCCATAAGTGGTTTGTGGAAAGAACACACATGCAATGAACACTAGTGGATCCATAAGTGGTTTGTGGAAAAGAACACACATGCAATGACCACTGGTTGATCCATATGTGGTTTGTGGAAAGAACACACATGCAGTGACCACTGGTGGATGCATATGTTGTTTGTGAAAAGAACACACATGCAATGAACAGTGGTGGATCCATAAGTGGTTTGTGGAAAGAACACACATGCAATGACTCTGGTTCTAGTTTTAGTATAAGAACACACATGCAATAAACACTAGTGGATCCATAAGTGGTTTGTGGAAAGAACACACATGCAATGACTACTGGTTGATCCATAAGTGGTTTGTGGAAAAGAACACACATGCAATGACCACTAGTTGATCCATAAGTGGTTTGTGGAAAGAACACACATGCAATGAACACTGGTGGATCCATGTGTGGTTTGTGAAAAGAACACACATGCAATGACTCTAGTGCTAGTTTTAGTATAAGAACACACATGCAATGACTCTAGTGGGTCCACATGTAGTTTGTGAAAATAACACACATGCAATGACCACTGGTTGATCCATAAGTGGATTTTGGAAAGAACACAGATGCAATGACCACTAGTTGATGCATACGTGGTTTGTGGATAAGAACACACATGAAATGACTTTGGTTGGTCCATATGCGTTATGTGGAAAGAACACACATCCAGTGACCACTGGTTGATCCATGTGTGGTTTGTGAAAAGAACACACATGCAATGCCACTTGTTGATCCATGTGTTGTTTGTGGAAAGAACACACATGCAATGACTCTAGTGCTAGTTTTAGTATAAGAACACACATGCAACGACTAATGGATCCATATGTGGTTTGTTAAAAGAACACACATGCAATAACCACTTGTTGATCCATGTGTGGTTTGTGGAAAGAACACACATGCAATGACAGCGGTGGATCCATGTGTGGTTTGTCAAAAGAACACACATGCAATGATTCTAGTGCTGGTTTTAGTATAAGAACACACATGCAATGACTCTAGTGGGTCCACATGTGATTTGTGAAAAGAACACACATGCAATGACACCGGTGGATCCATATGTGGTTTGTGGAAAAAAAACACACATGCAATGACCACTGGTTGATCCAAAAGTGGTTCGTGGAAAGAACACACATGCAATGAACACAAGTGGATCCATAAGTGGTTTGTGGAAAAGAACACACATGCAATGACCACTGGTTGATCCATATGTGGTTTGTGGAAAGAACACACATGAAGTGACCACTGGTGGATCCATATGTTGTTTGTGAAAGGAACACACATGCTATGAACACTGGTGGATCCATGAGTGGTTTGTGGAAAGAACACACATGCAATTACTCTAGTGCTAGTTTTAGTATAAGAACACACATGTAATGAACACTGGTGGATCCATAAGTGGGTTGTGGAAAGAACACAGATGCAATGACTCTAGTGCTAGTTTTAGTATAAGAACACACATGTAACGAACACTAGTGGATCCATAAGTGGTCTGTGGAAAGAACACACATGCAATGACCACGGGTTGATGCATAAGTGGTTTGTGGAAAAGAACACACATGCAATGAACATTGCTGGATCCATGTGTGGTTTGTGGAAAAGAACACACATGCAATGACTCTAGTGCTAGTTTTAGTATAAAAACACACATGCAATGACTCTAGTGGGTCCACATGTAGTTTGTGAAAAGAACACACATGTAATGACCACTGGATGATCCACAAGTGGTTTGTGGAAAGAACACACATGCAATGACCACTGGTTGATCCATGTGTGGTTTGTCAAAAAGAACACACATGGAATGACTCTGGTTGGCCCATATGTGGTTTTTGGAAAGAACACACATGCAGTGACACTGGTTGATCCATGCGTGGTTTATGGAAAGAACACACATGCAATGACTCTAGTGCTAGTTTTAGTATAAGAACACACATGCAATGATTCTAATGGATCCATATGTGGTTTGTGAAAATAACACACATACAATGACCACTTGTTGATCCATGTGTGGTTTGTGGAAAGAACACACATGCAATGACAGTGGTGGATCCATGTGTGGTTTTTGAAAAGAACACACATGCAATGACTCTAGTGGGTCCACATGTGGTTTGTGAAAAGAACACACATGCAATGACACCGGTGGATCCATATGTGGTTTGTGGAAAAGAACACACATGCAATGACCACTGGTTGATCCATAAGTGGTTTGTGGAAAGAACACACATACAATGACCACTGGTGGATCCATAAGTGGTTTGTGGAAAAGAACGCACATGCAATGACCACTCGTTGATCCATATGTGGTTTGTGGAAAGAACACACATGAAGTGACCACTGGTGGATCCATATGTTGTTTGTGAAAAGAACACACATGCAATGAACACTGGTGGATCCATAAGTGGTTTGTGGGAATAACACACATGCAATGACTCTGGTTCTAGTTTTAGTATAAGAACACACATGCAATGAACACTAGTGGATCCATAAGTGGTTTGTGGAAAGAACACACATGCAATGACTCTAGTGCTAGTTTTAGTATAAGAACACACATGTAATGAAAACTAGTGGATCCATAAGTGGTTTGTGGAAAGAACACACATGCAATGACCACGGGTTGTTCCATAAGTGGTTTGTGGAAAAGAACACACATGCAATGAACATTGGTGGATCCATGTGTGGTTTGTGGAAAAGAACACACATGCAATGACTCCAGTGCTAGTTTTAGTATAAGAACACACATTCAATGACTCTAGGTGGTCCACATGTAGTTTGTGAAAAGAACACACATGTAATGACCACTGGATGATCCATAAGTGGTTTGTGGAAAGAACACACATGCAATGACCACTGGTTGATCCATGTGTGGTTTGTGGAAAAGAACACACATGGAATGACTCTGGTTGGTCCATATGTGGTTTGTGGAAAGAACACACATGCATTGACCACTGGTAGATCCATGTGTGGTTTGTGAAAAGAACACACATGCAATGACACTGGTTGATCCATGCGTGGTTTATGGAAAGAACACACATGCAATGACTCGAGTGCTAGTTTTAGTATAAGAACACACATGCAATGACTCTAATGGATCCATATGTGGTTTGTGAAAATAACACACATACAATCACCACTTGTTGATCCATGTGTGGTTTGTGGAAAGAACACACATGCAATGACAGTGGTGGATCCATGTGTGGTTTTTGAAAAGAACACACATGCAATGACAGTGGTGGATCCATGTGTGGTTTTTGAAAAGAACACACATGCAATGACTCTAGTGGGTCCACATGTGGTTTGTGAAAAGAACACACATGCAATGACACCGGTGGATCCATCTGTGGTCTGTGGAAAAGAACACACATGCAATGAGCACTGGTTGATCCATAAGTGGTTTGTGGAAAGAACACACATGCAATGACCACTGGTGGACCCATAAGTGGTTTGTGGAAAAGAACGCACATGCAATGACCACTGGTTGATCCATATGTGGTTTGTGGAAAGAACACACATGCAGTGACCACTGGTGGATCCATATATTGTTTGTGAAAAGAACACACATGTAATGAACACTGGTGGATCCATAAGTGGTTTGTGGAGAGAACACACATGCAATGACTCTGGTTCTAGTTTTAGTATAAGAACACACATGCAATGAACTCTGGTGGATCCATAAGTGGTTTGTGGAAAGAACACACATGCAATGACCACTGGTTGATCCATAAGTGGTTTGTGGAAAAGAACACACATGCAATGACCACTGGTTGATCCATAAGTGGTTTGTGGAAAGAACACACAAGCAATGAACACGGGTGGATCCTTGTGTGGTTTGTGAAAAGAACACACATGCAATGACTCTAGTGCTAGTTCTAGTATAAGAACACACATGCAATGACTCTAGTGGGTCCACATGTAGTTTGTGAAAAGAACACACATGCAGTGACCACTTGTTGATCCATAAGTGGTTTGTGGAAAGAACACACATGCAATGACAACTGGTTGATGCATAAGTGGTTTGTGGAAAAGAACGCACATGCAATGACTGTGGTTGGTCCATATGTGGTATGTGGAAAGAACACACATCCAGTGACCACTGGTTGATCCATGTGTGGTTTGTGAAAAGAACACACATGCAATGCCACTGGTTGATCCATGTGTTGTTTGTGGAAAGAACACACATGCAATGACTCTAGTGCTAGTTTTAGTATAAGAACACACATGCAATGACTTTAATGGATCCATATGTGGTTTGTAAAAATAACACACATGCAATGACCACTTGTTGATCCATGTGTGGTTTGTGGAAAGAACACACATGCAATGACAATGGTGGATCCATGTGTGGTTTGTGAAAAGAACACACGTGCAATGAGTCTAGTGCTGGTTTTAGTATAAGAACACACATGCAATGACTCTAGTGGGTCCACATGTGATTTGTGAAAAGAACACACATGCAATGACACCGGTGGATCCATATGTGGTTTGTGGAAAAGAACACACATGCAATGACCACTGGTTGATCCATAAGTGGTTCGTGGAAAGAACACACATGCAATGAACACTGGTGGATCCATAAGTGGTTTGTGGAAAAGAACACACCTGCAATGACCACTGGTTGATCCATATGTGGTTTGTGGAAAGAACACACATGCAATGAGTCTAGTGTTGGTTTTAGTATAAGAACACACACGCAATGACTCTAGTGGGTCCACATGTGGTTTGCGAAAAGAACACACATGCAATGACTCTTGGTTGATCCATATGTGGTTTGTGGAAAAGAACACACATGGAATGAACACTGGTGGATCCATAAGTGGTTTGTGGAAAAGAACACACATGCAATGACCACTGGTTGATCCATATGTGGTTTGTGGAAAGAACACACATGCAGTGACCACTGGTGGATGCATATGTTGTTTGTGAAAAGAACACACATGCAATGAACACTGGTGGATCCATAAGTGGTTTGTGGAAAGAACACACATGCAATGACTCTGGTTCTAGTTTTAGTATAAGAACACACATGCAATGAACACTGGTGGATCCATAAGTGGTTTGTGGAAAGAACACACATGCAATGACCACTGGTTGATCCATAAGTGGTTTGTGGAAAAGAACACACATGCAATGACCACTGGTTGATCCATAAGTGGTTTGTGGAAATAACACACATGCAATGAAGAGTGGTGGATCCATGTGTGGTTTGTGAAAAGAACACACATGCAATGACTCTAGTGCTAGTTCTAGTATAAGAACACACATTCAATGTCTCTAGTGGGTCCACATGTAGTTTGTGAAAAGAACACACATGCAATGACCACTGGTTGATCCATAAGTGGTTTGTGGAAAGAACACACATGCAATGACAACTTGTTGATGCATAAGTGGTTTGTGGAAAAGAACACACATGCAATGACTTTGGTTGGTCCATATGTGGTATGTGGAACGAACACACATCCAGTGACCACTGGTTGATCCATGTGTGGTTTGTGAAAAGAACACACATGCAATGCCACTGGTTGATCCATGTGTTGTTTGTGGAAAGAACACACATGCAATGACTCTAGTGCTAGTTTTAGTATAAGAACACACATGCAATGACTTTAATGGATCCATATGTGGTTTGTAAAAAGAACACACATGAAATGACCACTTGTTGATCCATGTGTGGTTTGTGGAAAGAACACACATGCAATGACAATGGTGGATCCATGTGTGGTTTGTGAAAAGAACACACATGCAATGAGTCTAGTGCTGGTTTTAGTATAAGAACACACATGCAATGACTCTAGTGGGTCCACATGTGATTTGTGAAAAGAACACACATGCAATGACACCGGTGGATCCATATGTGGTTTGTGGAAAAGAACACACATGCAATGACCACTGATCCATAAGTGGTTCGTGGAAAGAACACACATGCAATGAACACTGGTGGATCCATAAGTGGTTTGTGGAAAAGAACACACCTGCAATGACCACTGGTTGATCCATATGTGGTTTGTGGAAAGAACACACATGCAATGAGTCTAGTGTTGGTTTTAGTATAAGAACACACATGCAATGACTCTAGTGGGTCCACATGTGGTTTGCGAAAAGAACACACATGCAATGACTCGTGGTTGATCCATATGTGGTTTGTGGAAAAGAACACACATGGAATGAACACTGGTGGATCCATAAGTGGTTTATGGAAAAGAACACACATGCAATGACCACTGGTTGATGCATATGTGGTTTGTGGAAAGAACACACATGCAGTGACCACTGGTGGATGCATATGTTGTTTGTGAAAAGAACACACATGCAATGAACACTGGTGGATCCATAAGTGGTTTGTGGAAAGAACACACATGCAATGACTCTGATTCTAGTTTTAGTATAAGAACACACATGCAATGAACACTGGTGGATCCATAAGTGGTTTGTGGAAAGAACACACATGCAATGACCACTGGTTGATCCATAAGTGGTTTGTGGAAAAGAACACACATGCAATGACCACTGGTTGATCCATAAGTGGTTTGTGGAAATAACACACATGCAATGAAGAGTGGTGGATCCATGTGTGGTTTGTGAAAAGAACACACATGCAATGACTCTAGTGCTAGTTTTAGTATAAGAACACACATTCAATGACTCTAGTGGGTCCACATGTAGTTTGTGAAAAGAACACACATGCAATGACCACTGGTTGATCCATAAGTGGTTTGTGGAAAGAACACACATGCAATGACAACTTGTTGATGCATAAGTGGTTTGTGGAAAAGAACACACATGCAATGACTTTGGTTCGTCCATATGTGGTATGTGGAACGAACACACATCTAGTGACCACTGGTTGATCCATGTGTGGTTTGTGAAAAGAACACACATGCAATGCCACTGGTTGATCCATGTGTTGTTTGTGGAAAGAACACACATGCAATGACTCTAGTGCTAGTTTTAGTATAAGAACACACATGCAATGACTTTAATGGATCCATATGTGGTTTGTGAAAAGAACACACGTGCAATGACCACTTGTTGATCCATGTGTGGTTTGTGGAAAGAACACACATGCAATGACAATGGTGGATCCATGTGTGGTTTGTGAAAAGAACACACATGCAATGAGTCTAGTGCTGGTTTTAGTATAAGAACACACATGCAATAACTCTAGTGGGTCCACATGTGATTTGTGAAAAGAACACACATGCAGTGACACCGGTGGATCCATATGTGGTTTATGGAAAAGAACACACATGCAATGACCACTGGTTGATCCATAAGTGGTTCGTGGAAAGAACACACATGCAATGAACACTGGTGGATCCATAAGTGGTTTATGGAAAAGAACACACCTGCAATGACCACTGGTTGATCCATATGTGGTTTGTGGAAAGAACACACATGCAATGAGTCTAGTGTTGTTTTTAGTATAAGAACACACATGCAATGACTCTAGTGGGTCCACATGTGGTTTGCGAAAAGAACACACATGCAATGACTCGTGGTTGATCCATATGTGGTTTGTGGAAAAGAACACACATGGAATGAACACTGGTGGATCCATAAGTGGTTTTTGGAAAAGAACACACATGCAATGACCACTGGTTGATCCATATGTGGTTTGTGGTAAGAACACACATGCAGTGACCACTGGTGGATGCATATGTTGTTTGTGAAAAGAACACACATGCAATGAACACTGGTGGATCCATAAGTGGTTTGTGGAAAGAACACACATGCAATGACTCTGGTTCTAGTTTTAGTATAAGAACACACATGCAATGAACACTGGTGGATCCATAAGTGGTTTGTGGAAAGAACACACATGCAATGACCACTGGTTGATCCATAAGTGGTTTGTGGAAAAGAACACACATGCAATGACCACTGGTTGATCCATAAGTGGTTCGTGGAAATAACACACACGCAATGAAGAGTGGTGGATCCATGTGTGGTTTGTGAAAAGAACACACATGCAATGACTCTAGTGCTAGTTTTAGTATAAGAACACACATTCAATGACTCTAGTGGGTCCACATGTAGTTTGTGAAAAGAACACACATGCAATGACCACTGGTTGATCCATAAGTGGTTTGTGTAAAGAACACACATGCAATGACAACTTGTTGATGCATAAGTGGTTTGTGGAAAAGAACACACATGCAATGACCTTGGTTGGTCCATATGTGGTATGTGGAACGAACACACATCCAGTGACCACTGGTTGATCCATGTGTGGTTTGTGAAAAGAACACACATGCAATGCCATTGGTTGATCCATGTGTTGTTTGTGGAAAGAACACACATGCAATGACTCTAGTGCTAGTTTTAGTATAAGAACACACATGCAATGACTTTAATGGATCCATATGTGGTTTGTGAAAAGAACACACGTGCAATGACCACTTGTTGATCCATGTGTGGTTTGTGGAAAGAACACACATGCAATGACAATGGTGGATCCATGTGTGGTTTGTGAAAAGAACACACATGCAATGAGTCTAGTGCTGGTTTTAGTATAAGAACACACATGCAATGACTCTAGTGGGTCCACATGTGATTTGTGAAAAGAACACACATGCAGTGACACCGGTGGATCCATATGTGGTTTATGGAAAAGAACACACATGCAATGACCACTGGTTGATCCATAAGTGGTTCGTGGAAAGAACACACATGCAATGAACACTGGTGGATCCATAAGTGGTTTGTGGAAAAGAACACACCTGCAATGACCACTGGTTGATCCATATGTGGTTTGTGGAAAGAACACACATGCAATGAGTCTAGTGTTGTTTTTAGTATAAGAACACACATGCAATGACTCTAGTGGGTCCACATGTCGTTTGCGAAAAGAACACACATGCAATGACTCGTGGTTGATCCATATGTGGTTTGTGGAAAAGAACACACATGGAATGAACACTGGTGGATCCATAAGTGGTTTTTGGAAAAGAACACACATGCAATGACCACTGGTTGATCCATATGTGGTTTGTGGAAAGAACACACATGCAGTGACCACTGGTGGATGCATATGTTGTTTGTGAAAAGAACACACATGCAATGAACACTGGTGGATCCATAAGTGGTTTGTGGAAAGAACACACATGCAATGACTCTGGTTCTAGTTTTAGTATAAGAACACACATGCAATGAACACTGGTGGATCCATAAGTGGTTTGTGGAAAGAACACACATGCAATGACCACTGGTTGATCCATAAGTGGTTTGTGGAAAAGAACACACATGCAATGACCACTGGTTGATCCATAAGTGGTTCGTGGAAATAACACACATGCAATGAAGAGTGGTGGATCCATGTGTGGTTTGTGAAAAGAACACACATGCAATGACTCTAGTGCTAGTTTTAGTATAAGAACACACATTCAATGAGTTTAGTGGGTCCACATGTAGTTTGTGAAAAGAACACACATGCAATGAACACTGGTTGATCCATAAGTGGTTTGTGTAAAGAACACACATGCAATGACAACTTGTTGATGCATAAGTGGTTTGTGGAAAAGAACACACATGCAATGACTTTTTGGTTGGTCCATATGTGGTATGTGGAACGAACACACATCCAGTGACCACTGGTTGATCCATGTGTGGTTTGTGAAAAGAACACACATGCAATGCCACTGGTTGATCCATGTGTTGTTTGTGGAAAGAACACACATGCAATGACTCTAGTGCTAGTTTTAGTATAAGAACACACATGCAATGATTTTAATGGATCCATATGTGGTTTGTGAAAAGAACACACGTGCAATGACCACTTGTTGATCCATGTGTGGTTTGTGGAAAGAACACACATGCAATGACAGTGGTGGATCCATGTGTGGTTTGTGAAAAGAACACACATGCAATCAGTCTAGTGCTGGTTTTAGTATAAGAACACACATGCAATGACTCTAGTGGGTCCACATGTGATTTGTGAAAAGAACACACATGCAATGACACCGGTGGATCCATATGTGGTTTATGGAAAAGAACACACATGCAATGACCACTGGTTGATCCATAAGTGGTTCGTGGAAAGAACACACATGCAATGAACACTGGTGGATCCATAAGTGGTTTGTGGAAAAGAACACACCTGCAATGACCACTGGTTGATCCATATGTGGTTTGTGGAAAGAACACACATGCAATGAGTCTAGTGTTGGTTTTAGTATAAGAACACACATGCAATGACTCTAGTGGGTCCACATGTGGTTTGCGAAAAGAACACACATGCAATGACTCGTGGTTGATCCATATGTGGTTTGTGGAAAAGAACACACATGGAATGAACACTGGTGGATCCATAAGTGGTTTTTGGAAAAGAACACACATGTAATGACCACTGGTTGATCCATATGTGGTTTGTGGAAAGAACACACATGCAGTGACCACTAGTGGATGCATATGTTGTTTGTGAAAAGAACACACATGCAATGAACACTGGTGGATCCATAAGTGGTTTGTGGAAAGAACACACATGCAATGACTCTGGTTCTAGTTTTAGTATAAGAACACACATGCAATGAACACTGGTGGATCCATAAGTGGTTTGTGGAAAGAACACACATGCAATGACCACTGGTTGATCCATAAGTGGTTTGTGGAAAAGAACACACATGCAATGACCACTGGTTGATCCATAAGTGGTTCGTGGAAATAACACACATGCAATGAAGAGTGGTGGATCCATGTGTGGTTTGTGAAAAGAACACACATGCAATGACTCTAGTGCTAGTTTTAGTATAAGAACACACATTCAATGACTCTAGTGGGTCCACATGTAGTTTGTGAAAAGAACACACATGCAATGACCACTGGTTGATCCATAAGTGGTTTGTGTAAAGAACACACATGCAATGACAACTTGTTGATGCATAAGTGGTTTGTGGAAAAGAACACACATGCAATGACTTTGGTTGGTCCATATGTGGTATGTGGAACGAACACACATCCAGTGACCACTGGTTGATCCATGTGTGGTTTGTGAAAAGAACACACATGCAATGCCACTGGTTGATCCATGTGTGGTTTGTGGAAAGAACACACATGCAATGACAATGGTGGATCCATGTGTGGTTTGTGAAAAGAACACACATGCAATCAGTCTAGTGCTGGTTTTAGTATAAGAACACACATGCAATGACTCTAGTGGGTCCACATGTGATTTGTGAAAAGAACACACATGCAATGACACCGGTGGATCCATATGTGGTTTATGGAAAAGAACACACATGCAATGACCACTGGTTGATCCATAAGTGGTTCGTGGAAAGAACACACATGCAATGAACACTGGTGGATCCATAAGTGGTTTGTGGAAAAGAACACACCTGCAATGACCACTGGTTGATCCATATGTGGTTTGTGGAAAGAACACACATGCAATGAGTCTAGTGTTGGTTTTAGTATAAGAACACACATGCAATGACTCTAGTGGGTCCACATGTGGTTTGCGAAAAGAACACACATGCAATGACTCGTGGTTGATCCATATGTGGTTTGTGGAAAAGAACACACATGGAATGAACACTGGTGGATCCATAAGTGGTTTTTGGAAAAGAACACACATGTAATGACCACTGGTTGATCCATATGTGGTTTGTGGAAAGAACACACATGCAGTGACCACTGGTGGATGCATATGTTGTTTGTGAAAAGAACACACATGCAATGAACACTGGTGGATCCATAAGTGGTTTGTGGAAAGAACACACATGCAATGACTCGGTTCTAGTTTTAGTATAAGAACACACATGCAATGAACACTGGTGGATCCATAAGTGGTTTGTGGAAAGAACACACATGCAATGACCACTGGTTGATCCATAAGTGGTTTGTGGAAAAGAACACACATGCAATGACCACTGGTTGATCCATAAGTGGTTCGTGGAAATAACACACATGCAATGAAGAGTGGTGGATCCATGTGTGGTTTGTGAAAAGAACACACATGCAATGACTCTAGTGCTAGTTTTAGTATAAGAACACACATTCAATGACTCTAGTGGGTCCACATGTAGTTTGTGAAAAGAACACACATGCAATGACCACTGGTTGATCCATAAGTGGTTTGTGTAAAGAACACACATGCAATGACAACTTGTTGATGCATAAGTGGTTTGTGGAAAAGAACACACATGCAATGACTTTGGTTGGTCCATATGTGGTATGTGGAACACACATCCGTGACCACTGGTTGATCCATTTGTGTTTGTGAAAAGAACACACATGCAATGCCACTGGTTGATCCATGTGTGGTTTGTGGAAAGAACACACATGCAATGACTCTAGTGCTAGTTTTAGTATAAGAACACACATGCAATGACTTTAATGGATCCATATGTGGTTTGTGAAAAGAACACACATGCAATGACCACTTGTTGATCCATGTGTGGTTTGTGGAAAGAACACACATGCAATGACAATGGTGGATCCATGTGTGGTTTGTGAAAAGAACACACATGCAATCAGTCTAGTGCTGGTTTTAGTATAAGAACACACATGCAATGACTCTAATGGGTCCACATGTGATTTGTGAAAAGAACACACATGCAATGACACCGGTGGATCCATATGTGTTTTATGGAAAAGAACACACATGCAATGACCACTGGTTGATCCATAAGTGGTTCGTGGAAAGAACACACATGCAATGAACACTGGTGGATCCATAAGTGGTTTGTGGAAAAGAACACACCTGCAATGACCACTGGTTGATCCATATGTGGTTTGTGGAAAGAACACACATGCAATGAGTCTAGTGTTGGTTTTAGTATAAGAACACACATGCAATGACTCTAGTGGGTCCACATGTGGTTTGCGAAAAGAACACACATGCAATGACTCGTGGTTGATCCATATGTGGTTTGTGGAAAAGAACACACATGGAATAAACACTGGTGGATCCATAAGTGGTTTGTGGAAAAGAACACACATGCAATGACCACTGGTTGATCCATATGTGGTTTGTGGAAAGAACACACATGTAGTGACCACTGGTGGATGCATATGTTGTTTGTGAAAAGAACACACATGCAATGAACACTGGTGGATCCATAAGTGGTTTGTGGAAAGAACACACATGCAATGACTCTGGTTCTAGTTTTAGTATAAGAACACACATGCAATGAACACTGGTGGATCCATAAGTGGTTTGTGGAAAGAACACACATGCAATGACCACTTGTTGATCCATAAGTGGTTTGTGGAAAAGAACACACATGCAATGACCACTGGTTGATCCATAAGTGGTTTGTGGAAATAACACACATGCAATGAAGACTGGTGGATCCATGTGTGGTTTGTGAAAAGAACACACATGCAATGACTCTAGTGCTAGTTTTAGTATAAGAACACACATTCAATGACTCTAGTGGGTCCACATGTAGTTTGTGAAAAGAACACACATGCAATGACCACTGGTTGATCCATAAGTGGTTTGTGGAAAGAACACACATGCAATGACCACTGGCTGATGCATAAGTGGTTTGTGGAAAAGAACACACATGCAATGACTTTGGTTGGTCCATATGTGGTATGTGGAAAGAACACACATCCAGTGACCACTGGTTTCTCCATGTGTGGTTTGTGAAAAGAACACACATGCAATGCCACTGGTTGATCCATGTGTTGTTTGTGGAAAGAACACACATGCAATGACTCTAGTGCTAGTTTTAGTATAAGAACACACATGCAATGACTCTAATGGATCCATATGTGGTTTGTGAAAAGAACACACATGCAATGACCACTTGTTGTTCCATGTGTGATTTGTGGAAAGAACACACATGCAATGACAGTGGTGGATCCATGTGTGTTTTGTGAAAAGAACACACATGCAATGAGTCTACTGGTGGTTTTAGTATAAGAACACACATGCAATGACTCTAGTGGGTCCACATGTGATTTGTCAAAAGAACACACATGCAATGACATCGGCGGATCCATATGTGGTTTGTGGAAAAGAACACACATGCAACGACCACTGGTTGATCCATAAGTGGTTCGTGGAAAGAACACACATGCAATGAACACTGGTGGATCCATAAGTGGTTTGTGGACAAGAACACACATGCAATGACCACTGGTTGATCCATATGTGGTTTGTGGAAAGAACACACATGCAGTGACCACTGGTGGATCCATATGTTGTTTGTGAAAAGAACACACATGCAATGAACACTGGTGGATCCAGAAGTGGTTTGTGGAAAGAACACACATGCAATGACTCTAGTGCTAGATTTAGTATAAGAACACACATGTAATGAACACTGGTGGATCCAGAAGTGGTTTGTGGAAAGAACACACATGCAATGACCATGGGTTGATCCATAAGTGGTTTGTGGAAAAGAACACACATGCAATGAACATTGGTGGATCCATGTGTGGTTTGTGGAAAAGAACACACATGCAATGAGTCTAGTGCTGGTTTTAGTATAAGAACACACATGCAATGACTCTAGTGGGTCAGATGTGGTTTGTGAAAAGAACACACATGCAATGAAACCGGTTGATCCATATGTGGTTGTGGAAAAGAACACGCATGCAATGAAGACCGGTGGATCCATAAGTGGTTTGTGGAAAGAACACACACGCAATGACCACTGGTTGATCCATAAGTGGTTTGTGGAAAAGAACACACATGCAATGACCACTAGTTGATCCATAAGTGGTTTGTGGAAAGGACACACATGCAATGACCACAGGTTGATCCATAAGTTGTTTGTGAAATGAGCACACATGCAATGACTCTAGTGCTAGTTTTATTATAAGAACACACATGCAATGACTCTAGTGGGTCCGCGTGTAGTTTGTCAAAAGAACACACATGCAATGACACTGGTTGATCCATAAGTGGTTTGTGTAAAGAACACACACGCAATGCCACTGGTTGATCCATGTGTGGTTTGTGGAAAGAACACACATTCAATGACCGCTGGTTGATCCATAAGTGGTTTGTGGAAAAGAACACACATGTAATGACTCTAGTTGGTCCATATGTGGTTTGTGGAAAGAACACACATGCAGTGACAACTAGTTGATCCATAAGTGGTTTGTGGAAAGAACACACATGCAATGCCACTGGTTGATCCATGTGTGGTTTGTGGAAAGAACACACATTCAATGATTCTAGTGCTAGTTTTTGTATAAGAACACACATGCAATGAATCTAATGGATCCATATGTGGTTTGTGAAAAGAACACACATACAATGACCACCTGTTGATCCATGTGTGGTTTGTGGAAAGAACACACATGCAATGACAGTGGTGGATCCATGTGTGGTTTGTGAAAAGAATACACATGCAATGACTCTGGGGCTGATTTTAGTATAAGAACACACATGCAATGACTCTAGTGGGTCCACATGTGGTTTGTGAAAAGAACACACATGCAATGACACCGGTGGATCCATATGTGGTTTGTGGAAAAGAACACACATGCAATGACCACTGGTTGATCCATAAGTGGTTCATGGAAAGAACACACATGCAATGAAAACTAGTGGATCCATAAGTGGTTTGTGGAAAGAATACACATGCAATGATTCTAGTGCAAGTTTTAGTATAAGAACACACATGCAATGAATCTAATGGATCCATATGTCGTTTGTGAAAAGAACACACATACAATGACCACTTGTTGATCCATGTGTGGTTTGTGGAAAGAACACACATGCAATGACAGTGGTGGATCCATGTGTGGTTTGTGAAAAGAATACACATGCAATGACTCTAGGGCTCATTTTAGTATAAGAACACACATGCAATGACTCTAGTGGGTCCACATGTGGTTTGTGAAAAGAACACACATGCAATGACACCGGTGGATCCATATGTGGTTTGTGGAAAAGAACACACATGCAATGACCACTGGTTGATCCATAAGTGGTTCATGGAAAGAACACACATGTAATGAACACTGGTGGATCCATGAGTGGTTTGTGGAAAGAACACACATGCAATGACCACTAGTTGATCCATATGTGGTTTGTGGAAAGAACACACATGCAGTTTCCACGGGTGGATCCATATATTGTTTGTGAAAAGAACACACATGTAATGAACACTGGTGGATCCATAAGTGGTTTGTGGAAAGAACACACATGCAATGACTCTAGTGCTAATTTTAGTATAAGAACACACATGCAATGACTCTAATGGATCCATATGTGGTTTGTGGAACAAACACACATGCAATGACCACTGGTTGATCCATGTGTGGTTTGTTGAAAAGAACACACATGCAATGACCACGGGCTGATCCATAAGTGGTTTGTGGAAAAGAACACACATGCAATGAACATTGGTGGATCCATGTGTGGTTTGTGGAAAAGAACACACATGCAATGACTCTACTGCTAGTTTTAGTATAAGAACACACATGCAATGACTCTAGTGGGTCCACATGTAGTTTGTGAAAAGAACGCACATGTAATGACCACTGGATGATCCATAAGTGGTTTGTGGAAAGAACACACATGCAATGACCACTGATTGATCCATAAGTGGTTTGTGGAAAGAACACACATGCAATGACCACTGGTGGATCCATAAGTGGTTTGTGGAAAAGAACGCACATGCAATGACCACTGGTTGATCCATATGTGGTTTGTGGAAAGAACACACATGCAGTGACCACTGGTGGATCCATATGTTGTTTGTGAAAAGAACACACATGCAATGACTATAGTGCTAGTTTTAGTATAAGAACACACATGCAATGACTCTAATGGATCCATATGTGGTTTGTGAAAATGACACACATACAATGACCACTTGTTGATCCATGTGTGGTTTGTGGAAAGAACACACATGCAATGGCAGTGGTGGATCCATGTGTGGTTTTTGAAAAGAACACACATGCAATGACTCTAGTGGGTCCACATGTGGTTTGTGAAAAGAACACACATGCAATGACACCGGTGGATCCATATGTGGTTTGAGGAAAAGAACACACATGCAATGACCACTGGTTGATCCATAAGTGGTTTGTGGAAAGAACACACATGCAATGACCACTGGTGGATCCATAAGTGGTTTGTGGAAAAGAACGCACATGCAATGACCACTGGTTGATCCATATGTGGTTTGTGGAAAGAACACACATGCAGTGACCACTGGTGGATCCATATGTTGTTTGTGAAAAGAACACACATGCAATGAACACTGGTGGATCCATAAGTGGTTTGTGGAAAGAACACACATGCAATGACTCTGGTTCTAGTTTTAGTATAAGAACACACATGCAATGAACTCTGGTGGATCCATAAGTGGTTTGTGGAAAGAACACACATGCATTGACCACTGGTTGATTCATAAGTGGTTTGTGGAAAAGAACACACATGCAATGACCACTGGTTGATCCATAAGTGGTTTGTGGAAAGAACACACAAGCAATGAACACTGGTGGATCCATGTGTGGTTTGTGAACAGAACACACATGCAATGACTCTAGTGCTAGTTCTAGTATAAGAACACACATGCAATGACTCTAGTGGGTCCACATGTAGTTTGTGAAAAGAACACACATGCAATGACCACTGGTTGATCCATAAGTGGTTTGTGGAAAGAACACACATGCAATGACAACTGGTTGATGCATAAGTGGTTTGTGGAAAAGAACACACATGCAATGACTTTGGTTGGTCCATATGTGGTATGTGGAAAGAACACACATCCATTGACCACTGGTTGATCCATGTGTGGTTTGTGAAAAGAACACACATGCAATGCCACTGGTTGATCCATGTGTTGTTTGTGGAAAGAACACACATGCAATGACTCTAGTGCTAGTTTTAGTATAAGAACACACATGCAATGACTTTAATGGATCCATATGTGGTTTGTGAAAAGAACACACATGCAATGACCACTTGTTGATCCATGTGTGGTTTGTGGAAAGAACACACATGCAATGACAATGGTGGATCCATGTGTGGTTTGTGAAAAGAACACACATGCAATGAGTCTAGTGCTGGTTTTAGTATAAGAACACACATGCAATGACTCTAGTGGGTCCACATGTGATTTGTGAAAAGAACACACATGCAATGACACCGGTGGATCCATATGTGGTTTGTGGAAAAGAACACACATGCAATGACCACTGGTTGATCCATAAGTGGTTCGTGGAAAGAACACACATGCAATGAACAGTGGTGGATCCATAAGTGGTTTGTGGAAAAGAACACACATGCAATGACCACTGGTTGATCCATATGTGGTTTGTGGAAAGAACACACATGCAATAAGTCTAGTGTTGGTTTTAGTATAAGAACACACATGCAATGACTCTAGTGGGTCCACATGTGGTTTGCGAAAAGAACACACATGCAATGACCCCTGGTTGATCCATATGTGGTTTGTGGAAAAGAACACACATGCAATGACCACTGGTTGATCCATAAGTGGTTTGTGGAAAGAACACACATGCAATGACCACTAGTGGATCCATAAGTTTTTTGTGGAAAAGAACGCACATGCAATGACCACTGGTTGATCCATATGTGGTTTGTGGAAAGAACACACATGCAGTGACCACTGGTGGATCCATATGTTGTTTGTGAAAAGAACACACATGCAATGACAACTGGTTGATGCATAAGTGGTTTGTGGAAAAGAACACACATGCAATGACTTTGGTTGGTAAATATGTGGTATGTGGAAAGAACAGACATCCAGTGACCACTGGTTGATCCATGTGTGGTTTGTGAAAAGAACACACATGCAATGCCACTGGTTGATCCATGTGTTGTTTGTGGAAAGAACACACATGGAATGACTCTAGTGCTAGTTTTAGTATAAGAACACACTGCAATGACTTTAATGGATCCATATGTGGTTTGTGAAAAGAACACACATGCAATGACCACTTGTTGATCCATGTGTGGTTTGTGGAAAGAACACACATGCAATGACAATGGTGGATCCATGTGTGGTTTGTGAAAAGAACACACATGCAATGAGTCTAGTGCTGGTTTTAGTATAAGAACACACATGCAGTGACTCTAGTGGGTCCACATGTGATTTTTGAAAAGAACACACATGAAATGACACTGGTAGATCCATATGTGGTTTGTGGAAAAGAACACACATGCAATGACCACTGGTTGATCCATAAGTGGTTCGTGGAAAGAACACACATGCAATGAACACTGGTGGATCCATAAGTGGTTTGTGGAAAAGAACACACATGCAATGACCACTGGTTGATCCATATGTGGTTTGTGGAAAGAACACACATGCATTGAGTCTAGTGTTGGTTTTAGTATAAGAACACACATGCAATGACTCTAGTGGGTCCACATGTGGTTTGTGAAAAGAACACACATGCAATGACCCCTTGTTGATCCATATGTGGTTTGTGGAAAAGAACACACATGGAATGAACACTGGTGGATCCATAAGTGGTTTGTGGAAAATAACACACATGCAATGACCACTGGTTGATCCATATGTGGTTTGTGGAAAGAACACACATGCAGTGACCACTGGTGGATGCATATG
This sequence comes from Avena insularis, assembly GCA_023614405.1. Classification (NCBI taxonomy): domain Eukaryota; kingdom Viridiplantae; phylum Streptophyta; class Magnoliopsida; order Poales; family Poaceae; genus Avena; species Avena insularis. The sequence goes on from CM042690.1 coordinate 550,378,984, forward strand.
TTGTTTGTGAAAAGAACACACATGCAATGAACACTGGTGGATCCATAAGTGGTTTGTGGAAAGAACACACATGCAATGACTCTGGTTCTAGTTTTAGTATAAGAACACACATGCAATGAACACTGGTGGATCCATAAGTGGTTTGTGGAAAGAACACACATGCAATGACCACTGGTTGATCCATAAGTGGTTTGTGGAAAAGAACACACATGCAATGACCACTGGTTTATCCATAAGTGGTTTGTGGAAATAACACACATGCAATGAAGACTGGTGGATCCATGTGTGGTTTGTGAAAAGAACACACATGCAATGACTCTAGTGCTAGTTTTAGTATAAGAACACACATTCAATGAATCTAGTGGGTCCACATGTAGTTTGTGAGAAGAACACACATGCAATGACCACTGGTTGATCCATAAGTGGTTTGTGGAAAGAACACACATGCAATGACCACTGGCTGATGCATAAGTGGTTTGTGGAAAAGAACACACATGCAATGACATTGGTTGGTCCATATTTGGTATGTGGAAAGAACACACATCCAGTGACCACTGGTTGCTCCATGTGTGGTTTGTGAAAAGAACACACATGCAATGCCACTGGTTGATCCATGTGTTGTTTGTGGAAAGAACACACATGCAATGACTCTAGTGCTAGTTTTAGTATAAGAACACACATGCAATGACTCTAATGGATCCATATGTGGTTTGTGAAAAGAACACACATGCAATGACCACTCGTTGATCCATGTGTGATTTGTGGAAAGAACACACATGCAATGACAGTGGTGGATCCATGTGTGTTTTGTGAAAAGAACACACATGCAATGAGTCTACTTCTGGTTTTAGTATAAGAACACACATGCAATGACTCTAGTGGGTCCACATGTGATTTGTGAAAAGAACACACATACAATGACATCGGTGGATCCATATGTGGTTTGTGGAAAAGAACACACATGCAATGACCACTGGTTGATCCATAAGTGGTTCGTGGAAAGAACACACATGCAATGAACACTGGTGGATCCATAAGTGGTTTGTGGAAAAGAAGACACATGCAATGACCACTGGTTGATCCATATGTGGTTTGTGGAAAGAACACACATGCAGTGACCACTGGTGGATCCATATGTTGTTTGTGAAAAGAACACAAATGCAATGAACACTGGTGGATCCAGAAGTGGTTTGTGGAAAGAACACACATGCAATGAATCTAGTGCTAGATTTAGTATAAGAACACACATGTAATGAACACTGGTGGATCCATAAGTGGTTTGTGGAAAGAACACACATGCAATGACCATGGGTTGATCCATAAGTGGTTTGTGGAAAAGAACACACATGCAATGAACATTGGTGGATCCATGTGGGGTTTGTGGAAAAGAACACACATGCAATGAGTCTAGTGCTGGTTTTAGTTAAAGAACACACATGCAATGACTCTAGTGGGTCCAGATGTGGTTTGTGAAAAGAACACACATGCAATGAAACCGGTTGATCCATATGTGGTTGTGGAAAAGAACACACATGCAATGAACACCGGTGGATCCATAAGTGGTTTGTGGAAAGAACACACATGCAATGACCACTGGTTGATCCATAAGTGGTTTGTGGAAAAGAACACACATGCAATGACCACTGGTTGATCCATATGTGGTTTGTGGAAAGAACACACATGCAATGACCACTGGTTGATCCATGTGTGGTTTGTGAAAAGAACACACATGCAATGACTCTAGTGCTAGTTTTATTATAAGAACACACATGCAATGACTCTAGTGGGTCCACGTGTAGTTTGTGAAAAGAATACACATGCAATGCCACTGGTTGATCCATAAGTGGTTTGTGGAAAGAACACACATGCAATGACCGCTGGTTGATCCATAAGTGGTTTGTGGAAAAGAACACACATGTAATGACTCTAGTTGGTCCATATGTGGTTTGTGGAAAGAACACACATGCAGTGACAACTGGTTGATCCATAAGTGGTTTGTGGAAAGAACACACATGCAATGCCACTGGTTGATCCATGTGTGGTTTGTGGAAAGAACACACATTCAATGATTCTAGTGCTAGTTTTTGTATAAGAACACACATGCAATGAATCTAATGGATCCATATGTGGTTTGTGAAAAGAACACACATACAATGACCACCTGTTGATCCATGTGTGGTTTGTGGAAAGAACACACATGCAATGACAGTGGTGGATCCATGTGTGGTTTGTGAAAAGAATACACATGCAATGACTCTGGGGCTGATTTTAGTATAAGAACACACATGCAATGACTCTAGTGGGTCCACATGTGGTTTGTGAAAAGAACACACATGCAATGACACCGGTGGATCCATATGTGCTTTGTGGAAAAGAACACACATGCAATGACCACTGGTTGATCCATAAGTGGTTCATGGAAAGAACACACATGCAATGAACACTGGTGGATCCATAAGTGGTTTGTGGAAAGAATACACATGCAATCATTCTAGTGCTAGTTTTAGTACAAGAACACACATGCAATGAATCTAATGGATCCATATGTCGTTTGTGAAAACAACACACATACAATGACCACTTGTTGATCCATGTGTGGTTTGTGGAAAGAACACACATGCAATGACAGTGGTGGATCCATGTGTGGTTTGTGAAAAGAATACACATGCAATGACTCTGGGGCTGATTTTAGTATAAGAACACACATGCAATGACTCTAGTGGGTCCACATGTGGTTTGTGAAAAGAACACACATGCAATGACACCGGTGGATCCATATGTGGTTTGTGGAAAAGAACACACATGCAATGACCACTGGTTGATCCATAAGTGGTTCATGAAAAGAACACACATGCAATGAACACTGGTGGATGCATGAGTGGTTTGTGGAAAGAACACACATGCAATGACCACTAGTTGATCCATATGTGGTTTGTGGAAAGAACACACATGCAGTTTCCACTGATGGATCCATATATTGTTTGTGAAAAGAACACACATGTAATGAACACTGGTGGATCCATAAGTGGTTTGTGGAAAGAACACACATGCAATGACTCTAGTGCTAATTTTAGTATAAGAACACACATGCAATGACCGCTGGTTGATCCATAAGTGGTTTGTGGAAAAGAACACACATGCAATCACCACTGGTTGATCCATATGTGGTTTGTGGAAAGAACACACATGCAATGACCACTGGTTGATCCATGTGTGGTTTGTGAAAAGAACACACATGCAATGACTCTAGTGCTAGTTTTATTATAAGAACACACATGCAATGACTCTAGTGGGTCCACGTGTAGTTTGTGAAAAGAACACACATGCAATGCCACTGGTTGATCCATAAGTGGTTTGTGGAAAGAACACACATGCAATGACCGCTGGTTGATCCATAAGTGGTTTGTGGAAAAGAACACACATGTAATGACTCTAGTTGGTCCATATGTGGTTTGTGGAAAGAACACACATGCAGTGACAACTGGTTGATCCATAAGTGGTTTGTGGAAAGAACACACATGCAATGCCACTGTTTGATCCATGTGTGGTTTGTGGAAAGAACACAGATTCAATGATTCTAGTGCTAGTTTTTGTATAAGAACACACATGCAATGAATCTAATGGATCCATATGTGGTTTGTGAAAAGAACACACATACAATGACCACCTGTTGATCCATGTGTGGTTTGTGGAAAGAACACACATGCAATGACAGTGGTGGATCCATGTGTGGTTTGTGAAAAGAATACACATGCAATGACTCTGGGGCTGATTTTAGTATAAGAACACACATGCAATGACTCTAGTGTGTCCACATGTGGTTTGTGAAAAGAACACACATGCAATGACACCGGTGGATCCATATTTGCTTTGTGGAAAAGAACACACATGCAATGACCACTGGTTGATCCATAAGTGGTTCATGGAAAGAACACACATGCAATGAACACTGGTGGATCCATAAGTGGTTTGTGGAAAGAATACACATGCAATCATTCTAGTGCTAGTTTTAGTACAAGAACACACATGCAATGAATCTAATGGATCCATATGTCGTTTGTGAAAACAACACACATACAATGACCACTTGTTGATCCATGTGTGGTTTGTGGAAAGAACACACATGCAATGACAGTGGTGGATCCATGTGTGGTTTGTGAAAAGAATACACATGCAATGACTCTGGGGCTGATTTTAGTATACGAACACACATGCAATGACTCTAGTGGGTCCACATGTGGTTTGTGAAAAGAACACACATGCAATGACACCGGTGGATCCATATGTGGTTTGTGGAAAAGAACACACATGCAATGACCACTGGTTGATCCATAAGTGGTTCATGAAAAGAACACACATGCAATGAACACTGGTGGATGCATGAGTGGTTTGTGGAAAGAACACACATGCAATGACCACTAGTTGATCCATATGTGGTTTGTGGAAAGAACACACATGCAGTTTCCACTGATGGATCCATATATTGTTTGTGAAAAGAACACACATGTAATGAACACTGGTGGATCCATAAGTGGTTTGTGGAAAGAACACACATGCAATGACTCTAGTGCTAATTTTAGTATAAGAACACACATGCAATGACTCTAATGGATCCATATGTGGTTTGTGGAACAAACACACATGCAATGAACATTGGTGGATCCATGTGTGGTTTGTGGAAAAGAACACACATGCAGTGACTCTAGTGCTAGTTTTAGTATAAGAACACACATGCAATGACTCTAGTTGGTCCACATGTAGTTTGTGAAAAGAACGCACATGTAATGACCACTCGATGATCCATAAGTGGTTTGTAGAAAGAACACACATGCAATGACCACTAGTTGATCCATGTGTGGTTTGTGGAAAAGAACACACATGGAATGACTCTGGTTGGTCCATATGTGGTTTGTGGAAAGAACACACATGAAGTGACCACTGGTTGATCCATGTGTGGTTTGTGAAAAGAACACACATGCAATGACACTGGTTGATCCATGCGTGGTTTATGGAAAGAACACACATGCAATGACTCTAGTGCTAGTTTTAGTATAAGAACACACATGCAATGACTCTAATGGATTCATATGTGGTTTGTGAAAATAACACACATACAATGCCCACTTGTTGATCCATGTGTGGTTTGTGGAAAGAACACACATGCAACGATAGTGGTGGATGCATGTGTGGATTTTGAAAAGAACACACATGCAATGACTCTAGTGGGTCCACATGTGGTTTGTGAAAAGAACACACATGCAATGACACCGGTGGATCCATATGTGGTTTGGAAAAGAACACACATGCAATGACCACTGGTTGATCCATAAGTGGTTTGTGGAAAGAACACACATACAATGACCACTGGTGGATCCATAAGTGGTTTGTGGAAAAGAACGCACATGCAATGACCACTAGTTGATCTATATGTGGTTTGTGGAAAGAACACACATGCAGTGACCACTGGTGGATCCATATGTTGTTTGTGAACAGAACACACATGCAATGAACACTGGTGGATCCATAAGTGGTTTGTGGAAAGAACACACATGCAATGAACACTGGTGGATCCATAAGTGGTTTGTGGAAAGAACACACATGCAATGACCACTGGTCGATCCATATGTGGTTTGTGGAAAATAACACACATGCAATGACCACTGGTTGATCCATACGTGGTTTGTGGAAAGAACACACATGCAATGACTCTAGTGCTAGTTCTAGTATAAGAACACACATGCAATGACTCTAGTGGGTCCACATGTAGTTTGTGAAAAGAACACACATGCAATGACCACTGGTTGATCCATAAGTGGTTTGTGGAAAGAACACACATGCAATGACAACTGGTTGATGCATAAGTGGTTTGTGGAAAAGAACACACATGCAATGACTCTGGTTGATCCATGTGTTGTTTGTGGAAAGAACACACATGCAATGACTCTAGTGCTAGTTTTAGTATAAGAACACACATGCAATGACTCTAATGGATCCATATGTGGTTTGTGAAAAGAACACACATGCAATGACCACTTCTTGATCCATGTGTGGTTTGTGGAAAGAACACACATGCAATGACAGTGGTAGATCCATGTGTGGTTTGTGAAAAGAACACACATGAAATGAGTCTAGAGCTGGTTTTAGTATAAGAACACACATGCAATGACTCTAGTGGGTCCACATGTGATTTGTGAAAAGAACACACATGCAATGACGCCGGTGGATCCATATGTGGTTTGTGGAAAAGAACACACATGCAATGACCACTGGTTGATCCATAAGTGGTTCGTGGAAAGAACACACATGCAATGAACACTGGTGGATCCATAAGTGGTTTGTGGAAAAGAACACACATGCAATGACCACTGGTTGATCCATATGTGGTTTGTGGAAGGAACACAAATGCAATGAGTCTAGTGTTGGTTTTAGTATAAGAACACATGCAATGACTCTAGTGGGTTCACATGTGGTTTGCGAAAAGAACACACATGCAATGACCCCTGGTTGATCCATATGTGGTTTGTGGAAAAGAACACACATGCAATGAACACTGGTGGATCCATAAGTGGTTTGTGGAAAAGAACACACATGCAATGACCACTGGTTGATCCATATGTGGTTTGTGGAAAGAACCCACATGCAGTGACCACTGGTGGATGCATATGTTGTTTGTGAAAAGAACACACATGCAATGGACACTGGTGGATCCATAAGTGGTTTGTGGAAAGAACACACATGCAATGACTCTGGTTCTAGTTTTAGTATAAGAACACACATGCAATGAACACTGGTGGATCCATAAGTGGTTTGTGGAAAGAACACACATGCAATGACCACTGGTTGATCCATAAGTGGTTTGTGGAAAAGAACACACATGCAATGACCACTGGTTGGTCCATAACTGGTTTGTGGAAAGAACACACATGCAATGACCACTAGTTGATCCATGTGTGGTTTGTGGAAAAGAACACACATGGAATGACTCTGGTTGGTCCATATGTGGTTTGTGGAAAGAACACACATGCAATGACCACTGGTTGATCCATGTGTGGTTTGTGAAAAGAACACACATGCAATGACACTGGTTGATCCATGCTTGTTTATGGAAAGACCACACATGCAATGACTCTATTGCTAGTTTTAGTATAAGAACACACATGCAATGACTCTAATGGAATCATATGTGGTTTGTGAAAATAACAAACATACAATGACCACTTGTTGATCCATGTGTGGTTTGTGGAAAGAACACACATGCAATGATAGTGGTGGATCCATGTGTGGATTTTGAAAAGAACACACATGCAATGACTCTAGTGGGTCCACATGTGGTTTGTGAAAAGAACACACATGCAATGACCACTGGTTGATCCATAAGTGGTTTGTGGAAAGAACACACATACAATGACCACTGGTGGATCCATAAGTGGTTTGTGGAAAAGAACGCACATGCAATGACCACTGGTTGATCCATATGTGGTTTGTGGAAAGAACACACATGCAGTGACCACTGGTGGATCCATATGTTGTTTGTGAACAGAACACACATGCAATGAACACTGGTGGATCCATAAGTGGTTTGTTGAAAGAACACACATGCAATGAACACTGGTGGATCCATAAGTGGTTTGTGGAAAGAACACACATGCAATGACCACTGGTCGATCCATAAGTGGTTTGTGGAAAATAACACACATGCAATGACCACTGGTTGATCCATACGTGGTTTGTGGAAAGAACACACATGCAATGACTCTAGTGCTAGTTCTAGTATAAGAACACACATGCAATGACTCTAGTGGGTCCACATGTAGTTTGTGAAAAGAACACACATGCAATGACCACTGGTTGATCCATAAGTGGTTTGTGGAAAGAACACACATGCAATGACAACTGGTTGATGCATAAGTGGTTTGTGGAAAAGAACACACATGCAATGACTTTGGTTGGTCCATATGTGGTATGTGGAAAGTACACACATCCAGTGACCACTGGTTGATCCATGTGTGGTTTGTGAAAAGAACACACATGCAATGCCACTGGTTGATCCATGTGTTGTTTGTGGAAAGAACACACATGCAATGACTCTAGTGCTAGTTTTAGTATAAGAACACACATGCAATGACTCTAATGGATCCATATGTGGTTTGTGAAAAGAACACACATGCAATGACCACTTGTTGATCCATGTGTGGTTTGTGGAAAGAACACACATGCAATGACAGTGGTAGATCCATGTGTGGTTTGTGAAAAGAACACACATGAAATGAGTCTAGTGCTGGTTTTAGTATAAGAACACACATGCAATGACTCTAGTGGGTCCACATGTGATTTGTGAAAAGAACACACATGCAATGACATCGGTGGATCCATATGTAGTTTGTGGAAAAGAACACACATGCAATGACCACTGGTTGATCCATAAGTGGTTCGTGGAAAGAACACACATGCAATGAACACTGGTGGATCCATAAGTGGTTTGTGGAAAAGAACACACATGCAATGACCACTAGTTGATCCATATGTGGTTTGTGGAAAGAACACACATGCAGTGACCACTGGTGGATCCATATGTTGTTTGTGAAAGGAACACACATGCAATGAACACTGGTGGATCCAGAAGTGGTTTGCGGAAAGAACACACATGCAATGACTCTAGTGCTAGTTTTAGTATAAGAACACACATGTAATGAACACTGGTGGATCCATAAGTGGTTTGTGGAAACAACACACATGCAATGACTCGAGTGCTAGTTTTAGTATAAGAACACACATGTAATGAACACTGGTGGATCCATAAGTGGTTTGTGGAAAGAACACACATGCAATGACCATGGGTTGATCCATAGGTGGTTTGTGGAAAAGAACACACATGCAATGAACATTGGTGGATCCGTGTGTGGTTTGTGGAAAAGAACACACATGCAATGAGTCTAGTGCTGGTTTTAGTATAAGAACACACATGCAATGACTCTAGTGGGTCCAGATGTGGTTTGTGAAAAGAACACACATGCAATGAAACTGGTTGATCCATATGTGGTTGTGGAAAAGAACACACATGCAATGAACACCGGTGGATCCATAAGTGGTTTGTGGAAAGAACACACATGCAATGACCACTGGTTGATCCATAAGTGGTTTGTGGAAAGAACACACATGCAATGACCACTGGTTGATCCATAAGTGGTTTGTGGAAAAGAACGCACATGCAATGACCACTGGTTGATCCATATGTGGTTTGTGGAAAGAACACACATGCAGTGACCACTGGTGGATCCATATGTTGTTTGTGAACAGAACACACATGCAATGAACACTGGTGGATCCATAAGTGGTTTGTGGAAAGAACACACATGCAATGAACACTGGTGGATCCATAAGTGGTTTGTGGAAAGAACACACATGCAATGACCACTGGTTGATCCATAAGTGGTTTGTGGAAAATAACACACATGCAATGACCACTGGTTGATCCATAAGTGGTTTGTGGAAAGAACACACATGCAATGACTCTAGTGCTAGTTCTAGTATAAGAACACACATGCAATGACTGTAGTGGGTCCACATGTAGTTTTTGAAAAGAACACACATGCAATGACCACTGGTTGATCCATAAGTGGTTTGTGGAAAGAACACACATGCAATGACAACTGGTTGATGCATAAGTGGTTTGTGGAAAAGAACACACATGCAATGACTTTGGTTGGTCCATATGTGGTATGTGGAAAGAACACACATCCAGTGACCACTGGTTGATCCATGTGTGGTTTGTGAAAAGAACTCACATGCAATGCCACTGGTTGATCCATGTGTTGTTTGTGGAAAGAACACACATGCAATGACTCTAGTGCTAGTTTTAGTATAAGAACACACATGCAATGACTCTAATGGATCCATATGTGGTTTGTGAAAAGAACACACATGCAATGACCACTTGTTGATCCATGTGTGATTTGTGGAAAGAACACACATGCAATGACAGTGGTGGATCCATGTGTGTTTTGTGAAAAGAACACACATGCAATGACGACTGGTTGATCCATAAGTGGTTCGTGAAAAGAACACACATGCAATGAACACTGGTGGATCCATAAGTGCTTTGTGGAAAAGAACACACATGCAATGACCACTGGTTGATCCATATGTGGTTTGTGGAAAGAACACACATGCAGTGACCACTGGTGGATCCATATGTTGTTTGTGAAAAGAACACACATGCAATGAACACTGGTGGATCCAGAAGTGGTTTGCGGAAAGAACACACATGCAATGACTCTAGTGGGTCCACATGTGATTTGTGAAAAGAACACACATACAATGACATCGGTGGATCCATATGTGGTTTGTGGAAAAGAACACACATGCAATGACCACTGGTTGATCCATAAGTGGTTCGTGGAAAGAACACACATGCAATGAACACTGGTGGATCCATAAGTGGTTTGTGGAAAAGAAGACACATGCAATGACCACTGGTTGATCCATATGTGGTTTGTGGAAAGAACACACATGCAGTGACCACTGGTGGATCCATATGTTGTTTGTGAAAAGAACACAAATGCAATGAACACTGGTGGATCCAGAAGTGGTTTGTGGAAAGAACACACATGCAATGAATCTAGTGCTAGATTTAGTATAAGAACACACATGTAATGAACACTGGTGGATCCATAAGTGGTTTGTGAAAAGAACACACATGCAATGAATATTGGTGGATGCATGTGGGGTTTGTGGAAAAGAACACACATGCAATGAGTCTAGTGCTGGTTTTAGTTAAAGAACACACATGCAATGACTCTAGTGGGTCCAGATGTGGTTTGTGAAAAGAACACACATGCAATGAAACCGGTTGATCCATATGTGGTTGTGGAAAAGAACACACATGCAATGAACACCGGTGGATCCATAAGTGGTTTGTGGAAAGAACACACATGCAATGACCACTGGTTGATCCATAAGTGGTTTGTGGAAAAGAACACACATGCAATGACCACTGGTTGATCCATATGTGGTTTGTGGAAAGAACACACATGCAATGACCACTGGTTGATCCATGTGTGGTTTGTGAAAAGAACACACATGCAATGACTCTAGTGCTAGTTTTATTATAAGAACGCACATGCAATGACTCTAGTGGGTCCACGTGTAGTTTGTGAAAAGAACACACATGCAATGCCACTGGTTGATCCATAAGTGGTTTGTGGAAAGAACACACATGCAATGACCGCTGGTTGATCCATAAGTGGTTTGTGGAAAAGAACACTCATGTAATGACTCTAGTTGGTCCATATGTGGTTTGTGGAAAGAACACACATGCAGTGACAACTGGTTGATCCATAAGTGGTTTGTGGAAAGAACACACATGCAATGCCACTGGTTGATCCATGTTTGGTTTGTGGAAAGAACACACATTAAATGATTCTAGTGCTAGTTTTTGTATAAGAACACACATGCAATGAATCTAATGGATCCATATGTGGTTTGTGAAAAGAACACACATACAATGACCACCTGTTGATCCATGTGTGGTTTGTGGAAAGAACACACATGCAATGACAGTGGTGGATCCATGTGTGGTTTGTGAAAAGAATACACATGCAATGACTCCAGGGCTGATTTTAGTATAAGAACACACATGCAATGACTCTAGTGGGTCCAAATGTGGTTTGTGAAAAGTACACTCTTGCAATGACCCGGGTTGTTCCATATGTGCTTTGTGGAAAAGAACACACATGCAATGACCACTGGTTGATCCATAAGTGGTTCATGGAAAGAACACACATGCAATGAACACTGGTGGATCCATAAGTGGTTTGTGGAAAGAATACACATGCAATCATTCTAGTGCTAGTTTTAGTACAAGAACACACATGCAATGAATCTAATGGATCCATATGTCGTTTGTGAAAACAACACACATACAATGACCACTTGTTGATCCATGTGTGGTTTGTGGAAAGAACACACATGCAATGACAGTGGTGGATCCATGTGTGGTTTGTGAAAAGAATACACATGCAATGACTCTGGGGCTGATTTTAGTATAAGAACACACATGCAATGACTCTAGTGGGTCCACATGTGGTTTGTGAAAAGAACACACATGCAATGACACCGGTGGATCCATATGTGGTTTGTGGAAAAGAACACACATGCAATGACCACTGGTTGATCCATAAGTGGTTCATGAAAAGAACACACATGCAATGAACACTGGTGGATGCATGAGTGGTTTGTGGAAAGAACACACATGCAATGACCAGTAGTTGATCCATATGTGGTTTGTGGAAAGAACACACATGCAGTTTCCACTGATGGATCCATATATTGTTTGTGAAAAGAACACACATGTAATGAACACTAGTGGATCCATAAGTGGTTTGTGGAAAGAACACACATGCAATGACTCTAGTGCTAATTTTAGTATAAGAACACACATGCAATGACTCTAATGGATCCATATGTGGTTTGTGGAACAAACACACATGCAATGACCACTGGTTGATCCATGTGTAGTTTGTTGAAAAGAACACACATGCAATGACCACGGGTTGATCCATAAGTGGTTTGTGGAAAAAAAAACACATGCAATGAACATTGGTGGATCCATGTGTGGTTTGTGGAAAAGAACACACATGCAGTGACTCTAGTGCTAGTTTTAGTATAAGAACACACATGCAATGACTCTAGTTGGTCCACATGTAGTTTGTGAAAAGAACGCACATGTAATGACCACTGGATGATCCATAAGTGGTTTGTGGAAAGAACACACATGCAATGACCACTAGTTTATCCATGTGTGGTTTGTGGAAAAGAACACACATGGAATGACTCTGGTTGGTCCATATGTGGTTTGTGGAAAGAACACACATGCAGTGACCACTGGTTGATCCATGTGTGGTTTGTGAAAAGAACACACATGCAATGACACTGGTTGATCCATGCGTGGTTTATGGAAAGAACACACATGCAATGACTCTAGTGCTAGTTTTAGTATAAGAACACACATGCAATGACTCTAATGGATTCATATGTGGTTTGTGAAAATAACACACATACAATGCCCACTTGTTGATCCATGTGTGGTTTGTGGAAAGAACACACATGCAACGATAGTGGTGGATGCATGTGTGGATTTTGAAAAGAACACACATGCAATGACTCTAGTGGGTCCACATGTGGTTTGTGAAAAGAACACACATGCAATGACACCGGTGGATCCATATGTGGTTTGGAAAAGAACACACATGCAATGACCACTGGTTGATCCATAAGTGGTTTGTGGAAAGAACACACATACAATGACCACTGGTGGATCCATAAGTGGTTTGTGGAAAAGAACGCACATGCAATGACCACTAGTTGATCTATATGTGGTTTGTGGAAAGAACACACATGCAGTGACCACTGGTGGATCCATATGTTGTTTGTGAACAGAACACACATGCAATGAACACTGGTGGATCCATAAGTGGTTTGTGGAAAGAACACACATGCAATGAACACTGGTGGATCCATAAGTGGTTTGTGGAAAGAACACACATGCAATGACCACTGGTCGATCCATATGTGGTTTGTGGAAAATAACACACATGCAATGACCACTGGTTGATCCATACGTGGTTTGTGGAAAGAACACACATGCAATGACTCTAGTGCTAGTTCTAGTATAAGAACACACATGCAATGACTCTAGTGGGTCCACATGTAGTTTGTGAAAAGAACACACATGCAATGACCACTGGTTGATCCATAAGTGGTTTGTGGAAAGAACACACATGCAATGACAACTGGTTGATGCATAAGTGGTTTGTGGAAAAGAACACACATGCAATGACTCTAGTTGGTCCACATGTAGTTTGTGAAAAGAACGCACATGTAATGACCACTGGATGATCCATAAGTGGTTTGTGGAAAGAACACACATGCAATGACCACTAGTTTATCCATGTGTGGTTTGTGGAAAAGAACACACATGGAATGACTCTGGTTGGTCCATATGTGGTTTGTGGAAAGAACACACATGCAGTGACCACTGGTTGATCCATGTGTGGTTTGTGAAAAGAACACACATGCAATGACACTGGTTGATCCATGCGTGGTTTATGGAAAGAACACACATGCAATGACTCTAGTGCTAGTTTTAGTATAAGAACACACATGCAATGACTCTAATGGATTCATATGTGGTTTGTGAAAATAACACACATACAATGCCCACTTGTTGATCCATGTGTGGTTTGTGGAAAGAACACACATGCAACGATAGTGGTGGATCCATGTGTGGATTTTGAAAAGAACACACATGCAATGACTCTAGTGGGTCCACATGTGGTTTGTGAAAAAAACACACATGCAATGACACCGGTGGATCCATATGTGGTTTGGAAAAGAACACACATGCAATGACCACTGGTTGATCCATAAGTGGTTTGTGGAAAGAACACACATACAATGACCACTGGTGGATCCATAAGTGGTTTGTGGAAAAGAACGCACATGCAATGACCACTAGTTGATCTATATGTGGTTTGTGGAAAGAACACACATGCAGTGACCACTGGTGGATCCATATGTTGTTTGTGAACAGAACACACATGCAATGAACACTGGTGGATCCATAAGTGGTTTGTGGAAAGAACACACATGCAATGAACACTGGTGGATCCATAAGTGGTTTGTGGAAAGAACACACATGCAATGACCACTGGTCGATCCATATGTGGTTTGTGGAAAATAACACACATGCAATGACCACTGGTTGATCCATACGTGGTTTGTGGAAAGAACACACATGCAATGACTCTAGTGCTAGTTCTAGTATAAGAACACACATGCAATGACTCTAGTGGGTCCACATGTAGTTTGTGAAAAGAACACACATGCAATGACCACTGGTTGATCCATAAGTGGTTTGTGGAAAGAACACACATGCAATGACAACTGGTTGATGCATAAGTGGTTTGTGGAAAAGAACACACATGCAATGACTCTGGTTGATCCATGTGTTGTTTGTGGAAAGTACACACATCCAGTGACCACTGGTTGATCCATGTGTGGTTTGTGAAAAGAACACACATGCAATGCCACTGGTTGATCCATGTGTTGTTTGTGGAAAGAACACACATGCAATGACTCTAGTGCTAGTTTTAGTATAAGAACACACATGCAATGACTCTAATGGATCCATATGTGCTTTGTGAAAAGAACACACATGCAATGACCACTTGTTGATCCATGTGTGGTTTGTGGAAAGAACACACATGCAATGACAGTGGTAGATCCATGTGTGGTTTGTGAAAAGAACACACATGAAATGAGTCTAGTGCTGGTTTTAGTATAAGAACACACATGCAATGACTCTAGTGGGTCCACATGTGATTTGTGAAAAGAACACACATGCAATGACATCGGTGGATCCATATGTAGTTTGTGGAAAAGAACACACATGCAATGACCACTGGTTGATCCATAAGTGGTTCGTGGAAAGAACACACATGCAATGAACACTGGTGGATCCATAAGTGGTTTGTGGAAAAGAACACACATGCAATGACCACTAGTTGATCCATATGTGGTTTGTGGAAAGAACACACATGCAGTGACCACTGGTGGATCCATATGTTGTTTGTGAAAGGAACACACATGCAATGAACACTGGTGGATCCAGAAGTGGTTTGCGGAAAGAACACACATGCAATGACTCTAGTGCTAGTTTTAGTATAAGAACACACATGTAATGAACACTGGTGGATCCATAAGTGGTTTGTGGAAACAACACACATGCAATGACTCGAGTGCTAGTTTTAGTATAAGAACACACATGTAATGAACACTGGTGGATCCATAAGTGGTTTGTGGAAAGAACACACATGCAATCACCATGGGTTGATCCATAAGTGGTTTGTGGAAAAGAACACACATGCAATGAACATTGGTGGATCCGTGTGTGGTTTGTGGAAAAGAACACACATGCAATGAGTCTAGTGCTGGTTTTAGTATAAGAACACACATGCAATGACTCTAGTGGGTCTAGATGTGGTTTGTGAAAAGAACACACATGCAATGAAACTGGTTGATCCATATGTGGTTGTGGAAAAGAACACACATGCAATGAACACCGGTGGATCCATAAGTGGTTTGTGGAAAGAACACACATGCAATGACCACTGGTTGATCCATAAGTGGTTTGTGGAAAGAACACACATGCAATGACCACTGGTTGATCCATAAGTGGTTTGTGGAAAAGAACGCACATGCAATGACCACTGGTTGATCCATATGTGGTTTGTGGAAAGAACACACATGCAGTGACCACTGGTGGATCCATATGTTGTTTGTGAACAGAACACACATGCAATGAACACTGGTGGATCCATAAGTGGTTTGTGGAAAGAACACACATGCAATGAACACTGGTGGATCCATAAGTGGTTTGTGGAAAGAACACACATGCAATGACCACTGGTTGATCCATAAGTGGTTTGTGGAAAATAGCACACATGCAATGACCACTGGTTGATCCATAAGTGGTTTGTGGAAAGAACACACATGCAATGACTCTAGTGCTAGTTCTAGTATAAGAACACACATGCAATGACTGTAGTGGGTCCACATGTAGTTTTTGAAAAGAACACACATGCAATGACCACTGGTTGATCCATAAGTGGTTTGTGGAAAGAACACACATGCAATGACAACTGGTTGATGCATAAGTGGTTTGTGGAAAAGAACACACATGCAATGACTTTGGTTGGTCCATATGTGGTATGTGGAAAGAACACACATCCAGTGACCACTGGTTGATCCATGTGTGGTTTGTGAAAAGAACTCACATGCAATGCCACTGGTTGATCCATGTGTTGTTTGTGGAAAGAACACACATGCAATGAACACTGGTGGATCCATAAGTGGTTTGTGGAAAGAACACACATGCAATGAACACTGGTGGATCCATAAGTGGTTTGTGGAAAGAACACACATGCAATGACCACTGGTTGATCCATAAGTGGTTTGTGGAAAATAACACACATGCAATGATCACTGGTTGATCCATAAGTGGTTTGTGGAAAGAACACACATGCAATGACTCTAGTGCTAGTTCTAGTATAAGAACACACATGCAATGACTGTAGTGGGTCCACATGTAGTTTTTGAAAAGAACACACATGCAATGACCACTGGTTGATCCATAAGTGGTTTGTGGAAAGAACACACATGCAATGACAACTGGTTGATGCATAAGTGGTTTGTGGAAAAGAACACACATGCAATGACTTTGGTTGGTCCATATGTGGTATGTGGAAAGAACACACATCCAGTGACCACTGGTTGATCCATGTGTGGTTTGTGAAAAGAACTCACATGCAATGCCACTGGTTGATCCATGTGTTGTTTGTGGAAAGAACACACATGCAATGACTCTAGTGCTAGTTTTAGTATAAGAACACACATGCAATGACTCTAATGGATCCATATGTGGTTTGTGAAAAGAACACACATGCAATGACCACTTGTTGATCCATGTGTGATTTGTGGAAAGAACACACATGCAATGACAGTGGTGGATCCATGTGTGTTTTGTGAAAAGAACACACATGCAATGACCACTAGTTGATCCATAAGTGGTTCGTGGAAAGAACACACATGCAATGAACACTGGTGGATCCATAAGTGCTTTGTGGAAAAGGACACACATGCAATGACCACTGGTTGATCCAATTGTGGTTTGTGGAAAGAACACACATGCAGTGACCACTGGTGGATCCATATGTTGTTTGTGAAAAGAACACACATGCAATGAACACTGGTGGATCCAGAAGTGGTTTGCGGAAAGAACACACATGCAATGACTCTAGTGCTTGTTTTAGTATAAGAACACACATGTAATGAACACTGGTGGATCCATAAGTGGTTTGTGGAAAGAACACACATGCAATGACTCTAGTGCTAGTTTTAGTATAAGAACACACATGTAATGAACACTGGTGGATCCATAAGTGGTTTGTGGAAAGAACACACATGCAATGACCACTAGTTGATCCATATGTGGTTTGTGGAAAGAACACACATGCAGTTTCCACTGGTGGATCCATATATTGTTTGTGAAAAGAACACACATGTAATGAACACTGGTGGATCCATAAGTGGTTTGTGGAAAGAACACACATGCAATGACTCTAGTGCTAGTTTTAGTATAAGAACACACATGTAATGAACACTGGTGGATCCATAAGTGGTTTGTGGAAAGAACACACATGCAATGACCATGGGTTGATCCATAAGTGGTTTGTGGAAAAGAACACACATGCAATGAACATTGGTGGATCCGTGTGTGGTTTGTGGAAAAGAACACACATGCAATGAGTCTAGTGCTGGTTTTAGTATAAGAACACACATGCAATAACTCTAGTGGGTCCATATGTGGTTTGTGAAAAGAACACACATGCAATGAAACTGGTTGATCTATATGTGGTTGTGGAAAAGAACACACATGCAATGAACACCGGTGGATCCATAAGTGGTTTGTGGAAAGAACACACATGCAATGACCACTGGTTGATCCATAAGTGGTTTGTGGAAAAGAACACACATGCAATGACCACTGCTTGATCCATAAGTGGATTGTGGAAAAGAACGCACATGCAATGACCACTGGTTGATCCATATGTGGTTTGTGGAAAGAACACACATGCAGTGACCACTAGTGGATCCATATGTTGTTTGTGAACAGAACACACATGCAATGAACACTGGTGGATCCATAAGTGGTTTGTGGAAAGAACACACATGCAATGAACACTGGTGGATCCATAAGTGGTTTGTGGAAAGAACACACATGCAATGACCACTAGTTGATCCATATGTGGTTTGTGGAAAATAACACACATGCAATGACCACTGGTTGATCCATAAGTGGTTTCTGGAAAGAACACAATTGCAATGACTCTAGTGCTAGTTCTAGTATAAGAACACACATGCAATGACTCTAGTGGGTCCACATGTACTTTGTGAAAAGAACACACATGCAATGACCACTGGTTGATCCATAAGTGGTTTGCGGAAAGAACACACATGCAATGACAACTGGTTGATGCATAAGTGGTTTGTGGAAAAGAACACACATGCAATGACTTTGGTTGGTCCATATGTGGTATGTGAAAAGAACACACATCCAGTGATCACTGGTTGATCCATGTGTGGTTTGTGAAAAGAACACACATGCAATGCCACTGGTTGATCCATGTGTTGTTCGTGGAAAGAACACACATGCAATGACTCTAGTGCTAGTTTTCGTATAAGAACACACATGCAATGACTCTAATGGATCCATATGTGGTTTGTGAAAAGAACACACATGCAATGACCACTTGTTGATCCATGTGTGATTTGTGGAAAGAACACACATGCAATGACAGTGGTGGATCCATGCGTGTTTTGTGAAAAGAACACACATGCAATGAGTCTACTGCTGGTTTTAGTATAAGAACACACATGCAATGACTCTAGTGGGTCCACATGTGATTTGTGAAAAGAACACACATGCAATGACATCGGTGGATCCATATGTGGTTTATGGAAAAGAACACACATGCAATGACCACTGGTTGATCCATAAGTGGTTCGTGGAAAGAACACACATGCAATGAACACTGGTGTATCCATAAGTGGTTTGTGGAAAAGAACACACATGCAATGACCACTGGTTGATCCATATGTGGTTTGTGGAAAGAACACACATGCAGTGACCACTGGTGGATCCATATGTTGTTTGTGAAAAGAACACACATGCAATGAACACTGGTGGATCCAGAAGTGGTTTGCGGAAAGAACACACATGCAATGACTCTTGTGCTAGTTTTAGTATAAGAACACACATGTAATGAACACTGGTGGATCCATAAGTGGTTTGTGGAAAGAACACACATGCAATGACCATGGGTTGATCCATAAGTGGTTTGTGGAAAAGAACACACATGCAATGAACATTGGTGGATCCGTGTGTGGTTTGTGGAAAAGAACACACATGCAATGAGTCTAGTGCTGGTTTTAGTATAAGAACACACGTGCAGTGACTCTAGTGGGTCCAGATGTGGTTTGTGAAAAGAACACACATGCAATGAAACTGGTTGATCCATATGTGGTTGTGGAAAAGAACACACATGCAATGAACACCGGTAGATCCATAAGTGGTTTGTGGAAAGAACACACATGCAATGACTACTGGTTGATCCATAAGTGGTTTGTGGAAAAGAACACACATGCAATGACAACTGGTTGATCCATAAGTGGTTTGTGGAAAAGAACGCGCATGCAATGACCACTGGTTGATCCATATGTGGTTTGTGGAAAGAACACACATGAAGTGACCACTGGTGGATCCATATGTTGTTTGTGAACAGAACACACATGCAATGAACAATGGTGGATCCATAAGTGGTTTGTGGAAAGAACACACATGCAATGAACACTGGTGGATCCATAAGTGGTTTGTGGAAAGAACACACATGCAATGACCACTGGTTGATCCATAAGTGGTTTGTGGAAAATAACACACATGCAATGACCACTGGTTGATCCATAAGTGGTTTGTGGAAAGAACACACATGCAATGACTCTAGTGCTAGTTCTAGTATAAGAACACACATGCAATGACTCTAGTGGGTCCACATGTAGTTTGTGAAAAGAACACACATGCAATGACCACTGGTTGATCCATAAGTGGTTTGTGGAAAGAACACACATGCAATGACAACTGGTTGATGCATAAGTGGTTTGTGGAAAAGAACACACATGCAATGACTTTTGTTGGTCCATATGTGGTATGTGGAAAGAACACACATCCAGTGACCACAGGTTGATCCATGTCTGGTTTGTGAAAAGAACACACATGCAATGCCACTGGTTGATCCATGTGTTGTTTGTGGAAAGAACACACATGCAATGACTCTGGTGCTAGTTTTAGTATAAGAACACACATGCAATGACTCTAATGGATCCATATGTGGTTTGTGAAAAGAACACGCATGCAATGACCACTTGTTGATCCATGTGTGGTTTGTGGAAAGAACACACATGCAATGACAGTGGTAGATCCATGTGTGGTTTGTGAAAAGAACACACATGCAATGAGTCTAGTGCTGGTTTTAGTATAAGAACACACATGCAATGACTCTAGTGGGTCCACATGTGATTTGTGAAAAGAACACACATGCAATGACACCGGTGGATCCATATGTGGTTTATGGAAAAGAACACACATATGCAATGACCACTGGTTGATCCATAAGTGGTTCGTGGAAAGAACACACATGCAATGAACACTGGTGGATCCATAAGTGGTTTGTGGAAAGAACACACATGCAATGACTCTAGTGCTAGTTTTAGTATAAGAACACACATGTAATGAACACTGGTGGATCCATAAGTGGTTTGTGGAAAGAACACACATGCAATGACCATGGGTTGATCCATAAGTGGTTTGTGGAAAAGAACACACATGCAATGAACATTGGTGGATCCGTGTGTGGTTTGTGGAAAAGAACACACATGCAATGAGTCTAGTGCTGGTTTTAGTATAAGAACACACATGCAATGACTCTAGTTGGTCCAGATGTGGTTTGTGAAAAGAACACACATGCAATGAAACTGGTTGATCCATATGTGGTTGTGGAAAAGAACACACATGCAATGAACACCGGTGGATCCATAAGTGGTTTGTGGAAAGAACACACATGCAATGACTACTGGTTGATCCATAAGTGGTTTGTGGAAAAGAACACACATGCAATGACCACTGGTTGATCCATAAGTGGTTTGTGGAAAAGAACGCGCATGCAATGACCACTAGTTGATCCATATGTGCTTTGTGGAAAGAACACACATGCAGTGACCACTGGTGGATCCATATGTTGTTTGTGAACAGAACACACATGCAATGAACACTGGTGGATCCATAAGTGGTTTGTGGAAAGAACACACATGCAGTGACCACTGGTGGATCCATATGTTGTTTGTGAACAGAACACACATGCAATGAACACTGGTGGATCCATAAGTGGTTTGTGGAAAGAACACACATGCAATGAACACTGGTGGATCCATAAGTGGTTCGTGGAAAGAACACACATGCAATGACCACTGGTTGATCCATAAGTGGTTTGTGGAAAATAACACACATGCAATGACCACTGGTTGATCCATAAGTGGTTTGTGGAAAGAACACACATGCAATGACTCTAGTGCTAGTTCTAGTATAAGAACACACATGCAATGACTCTAGTGGGTCCACATGTAGTTTGTGAAAAGAACACACATGCAATGACCACTGGTTGATCCATAAGTGGTTTGTGGAAAGAACACACATGCAATGACAACTGGTTGATGCATAAGTGGTTTGTGGAAAAGAACACACATGCAATGACTTTTGTTGGTCCATATGTGGTATGTGGAAAGAACACACATCCAGTGACCACTGGTTGATCCATGTGTGGTTTGTGAAAAGAACACACATGCAATCCGACTGGTTGATCCATGTGTTGTTTATGGAAAGAACACACATGCAATGACTCTAGTGCTAGTTTTAGTATAAGAACACACATGCAATGACTCTAATGGATTCATATGTGGTTTGTGAAAATAACACACATACAATGCCCACTTGTTGATCCATGTGTGGTTTGTGGAAAGAACACACATGCAACGATAGTGGTGGATCCATGTGTGGATTTTGAAAAGAACACACATGCAATGACTCTAGTGGGTCCACATGTGGTTTGTGAAAAAAACACACATGCAATGACACCGGTGGATCCATATGTGGTTTGGAAAAGAACACACATGCAATGACCACTGGTTGATCCATAAGTGGTTTGTGGAAAGAACACACATACAATGACCACTGGTGGATCCATAAGTGGTTTGTGGAAAAGAACGCACATGCAATGACCACTAGTTGATCTATATGTGGTTTGTGGAAAGAACACACATGCAATGACCCACGGTGGATCATATGTTTTGTGGAAACAACACACATCCAATGACCACTGGTGGATCCATAAGTGGTTTGTGGAAAGAACACACATGCAATGACCATTGGTTGATCCATATGTGGTTTGTGGAAAGAACACACATGGAATGACCACTGGTTGATGCATAAGTGGTTTGTGAAAAGAACACACATGCAATGACTCTAGTGCTAGTTTTAGTATAAGAACACACATACAATGACTCTAGTGGGTCCACATGTAGTTTGTGAAAAGAACACACATGCAATGACCACTCGTTGATCCATAAGTGGTTTGTGGAAAGAACACACATGCAATGACAATGGTGGATCCATGTGTGGTTTGTGAAAAGAACACACATGCAATGACTCTGGTTGATCCATGTGTTGTTTGTGGAAAGTACACACATCCAGTGACCACTGGTTGATCCATGTGGTTTGTGAAAAGAACACATGCAATGCCACTGGTTGATCCATGTGTGGTTTGTGGAAAGAACACACATGCAATGACTCTAGTGCTAGTTTTAGTATAAGAACAAACATGCAATGACTCTAATGGATCCATATGTGGTTTGTGAAAAGAACACACATGCAATGACCACTTATTGATCCATGTATGGTTTATGGAAAGAACACACATGCAATGATAGTGGTGGATCCATGTGTGGTTTGTGAGAAGAACACACATACAATGAGTCTAGTGCAGGTTTTAGTATAAGAACATACATGCAATGACTCTAGTGGGTCCACATGTGGTTTGTGAAAAGAACATACATGCAATGACTCTAGTGGGTCCACATGTGGTTTGTGAAAAGAACACACATGCAATCACACTGGTTGATCCATATGTGGTTCGTCAAAAGAACACAGATGCAATGAACACTGGTGGATCCATAAGTGGTTTGTGAAAAGAACACACATGTAATGACCACTGGTTGATCCATGAGTTGTTTGTGGAAAAGAACACACATGCAATGACCACTGGTTGATCCATATGTGGTTTGTGGAAAAGAACACACATGTAATGACCACTGGTGGATCCATAAGTGGTTTGTGGAAAGAACACACATGCAATGACGATCTAGTGTAGTTTAGTATAAGAACACACATGTAATGAACTGGTGGATCCATAAGTGGTTTGTGGAAACAACACACATGCAATGACTCTAGTGCTAGTTTTAGTATAAGAACACACATGTAATGAACACTGGTGGATCCATAAGTGGTTTGTGAAAAGAACACACATGCAATCACCATGGGTTGATCCATAAGTGGTTTGTGGAAAGAACACACATGCAATGAACATTGGTGGATCCGTGTGTGGTTTGTGGAAAAGAACACACATGCAATGACTCTAGTGGGTCCAGATGTGGTTTGTGAAAAACACACATGCAATGAAACTGGTTGATCCATATGTGGTTGTGGAAAAGAACACACATGCAATGACCACTGGTTGATCCATA
Source organism: Avena insularis (assembly GCA_023614405.1). Lineage (NCBI taxonomy): Eukaryota > Viridiplantae > Streptophyta > Magnoliopsida > Poales > Poaceae > Avena > Avena insularis. The sequence goes on from CM042690.1 coordinate 550,403,452, forward strand.
AGTGGTTTGTGGAAAGAACACACATGCAATGACCACTGGTTGATCCATAAGTGGTTTGTGGAAAGAAAACATGAAAGGACCGCTGGTTGATCCATATATGGTGTGTGGAGAAGAAAACACATGCAATGACCTCTGGTGGATCCATATGTTGTTTGTGAAAAGAACACACATGCAATGAACACTGGTGGATCCATAAGTGGTTTGTGGAAAGAACACACATGCAATGAACACTGGTGGATCCATAAGTGGTTTGTGGAAAGAACACACATGCAATGACAACTGTTGTTCCATAATTGGTTTGTGGTAAATAACACACATGCAATGACCACTGGTTGATCCATAAGTGGTTTGTGGAAAGAACACACATGCAATGACTCTAGTGCTAGTTCTAGTATAAGAACACACATGCAATGACTGTAGTGGGTCCACATGTAGTTTTTGAAAAGAACACACATGCAATGACCACTGGTTGATCCATAAGTGGTTTGTGGAAAGAACACACATGCAATGCCACTGGTTGATCCATGTGTTGTTTGTGGAAAGAACACACATGCAATGACTCTGGTTGGTCCATATGTGGTTTGTGGAAAGAACACACATGCAATGACTGGTTGATCCATGTGTGGTTTGTGAAAAGAACTCACATGCAATGCCATCTGGTGATGTTTTTTGATAGAACACACATGCAATGAACACTGGTGGATCCATAAGTGGTTTGTGGAAAGAACACACATGCAATGAACACTGGTGGATCCATAAGTGGTTTGTGGAAAGAACACACATGCAATGACCACTGGTTGATCCATAAGTGGTTTGTGAGAACAACACACATGCAATGACTCTAGTGCATAAGTGGTTCTAGTATAAGAACACACATGCAATGACTCTAGTGGGTCCACATGTAGTTTGTAAAAGAACACACATGCAATGACATCGGTGGATCCACTTGTGGTTTTTGGAAAGAACACACATGCAATGACCACTGGTTGATCCATAAGTGGTTTGTGGTAAGAACACACATGCAATGAACTGGTTGATGCATAAGTGGTTTGTGGAAAGAACACACATGCAATGACTTTGGTTGGTCCATATGTGGTATGTGGAAAGAACACACATCCAGTGACCACTGGTTGATCCATGTGTGGTTTGTGAAAAGAACTCACATGCAATGCCACTGGTTGATCCATGTGGTTTGGAAAGAACACACATGCAATGACTCTAGTGCTAGTTTTAGTATAAGAACACACATGCAATGAACACTAATGGATCCATATGTGGTTTGTGGAAAGAACACACATGCAATGACCACTTGTTGATCCAGTGTAGTTTGTAGTAAAGAACACACATGTAATGACACTGGTGGATCCATAAGTGGTTTGTGGAAAGAACACACATGCAATGACCACTGGTTGATCCATAAGTGGTTTGTGGAAAAGAACACACATGCAATGAACATTGGTGGATCCATGTGTGGTTTGTGGAAAGAACACACATGCAATGAGTCTAGTGCTGGTTTTAGTAAAGAACACACATGCAATGACTCTAGTGGATCCATGTGGTTTGTGAAAAGAACACACATGCAATGACTGGTGGATCCATAGTGGTTGTGGAAAAGAACACACATGCAATGAACACCGGTGGATCCATAAGTGGTTTGTGGAAAGAACACACATGCAATGACTCTGGTTGATCCATAAGTGGTTTGTGGAAAGAACACACATGCAATGACACTGGTGGATCCATAAGTGGTTTGTGGAAAGAACACATGCAATGACCACTAGTTGATCCATATGTGGTTTGTGGAAAGAACACACATGCAGTTTCCACTGGTGGATCCATATATTGTTTGTGAAAAGAACACACATGTAATGAACACTGGTGGATCCATAAGTGGTTTGTGGAAAGAACACACATGCAATGAACACTGGTGGATCCATAAGTGGTTTGTGGAAAGAACACACATGCAATGACCATGGTTGATCCATAAGTGGTTTGTGGAAAAGAACACACATGCAATGAACATTGGTGGATCCATGTGGTTTGTGGAAAGAACACACATGCAATGACTCTAGTGCTAGTTTTAGTATAAGAACACACATGCAATGACTCTAGTGGGTCCACATGTAGTTTGTGAAAAGAACACACATGCAATGACCACTGGTTGATTCATAACTAGTTTGTGGAAAGCACACATACAATGACCACTGGTTGATCCATAAGTGGTTTGTGGAAAAGAACACACATGCAATGACTTTGGTTGGTCCATATGTGGTTTGTGGAAAGAACACACATGCTGTGACCACTCGTTGATGCATAAGTGGTTTGTGAAAATAACACACATGCAATGACACTAGTGGATCCATATGTTGTTTGTGGAAAGAACACACATGCAATGAACACTGGTGGATCCATAAGTGGTTTGTGGAAAGAACACACATGCAATGAACACTGGTGGATCCATAAGTGGTTTGTGGAAAGAACACACATGCAATGACCACTAGTTGATCCATATGTGGTTTGTGGAAAAGAACACAAATGCAATGACCACTGGTTGATCCATAAGTGGTTTGTGGAAAGAACACACATGCAATGAATCTAGTGCTAGTTCTAGTATAAGAACACACATGCAATGACTCTAGTGGGTCCACATGTACTTTGTGAAAAGAACACACATGCAATGACCACTGGTTGATCCATAAGTGGTTTGCGGAAAGAACACACATGCAATGACAACTGGTTGATGCATAAGTGGTTTGTGGAAAAGAACACACATGCAATGACTTTGGTTGGTCCATATGTGGTATGTGAAAAGAACACACATCCAGTGATCACTTGGTTGATCCATGTGTGGTTTGTGAAAGAACACACATGCAATGCCACTGTTGATCCATTTGTTGTTTGTGGAAAGAACACACATGCAATGACTCTAGTGCTAGTTTTAGTATAAGAACACACATGCAATGACTCTAATGGATCCACATGTGGTTTGTGAAAAGAACACACATGCAATGACCACTTGTTGATCCATGTGTGATTTGTGGAAAGAACACACATGCAATGATGGTGGATCCATGTGTTTTGTGAAAAGAACACACATGCAATGTGATCCATAAGTGGTTTGTGGATAAGAACACACATGCAATGACTCTGGTGGGTCCACATGTGATTTGTGGAAAAGAACACATGCAATGACCACTGGTGGATCCATATGTGGTTTGTGGAAAGAACACACATGCAATGACCAATGGTTGATCCATAAGTGGTTTGTGAAAAGAACACACATGCAATGAACACTGGTGTATCCATAAGTGGTTTGTGGAAAGAACACACATGCAATGACCACTGGTTTATCCATATGTGGTTTGTGGAAAGAACACACATGCAATGACTGGTGGATCCATATGTTGTTTGTGAAAAGAACACACATGCAATGAACACTGGTTGATCCGTATGTGGTTTGTGGAAAGAACACACATGCAATGACTCTGTGCCACATGGTTTGTATAAGAACACACATGCAATGAACACTGGTGGATCCAGAAGTGGTTTGCGGAAAGAACACACATGCAATGACTCTAGTGCTAGTTTTAGTATAAGAACACACATGTAATGAACACTGGTGGATCCATAAGTGGTTTGTGAAAAGAACACATGCAATGACCACTGGTTGATCCATAAGTGGTTTGTGGAAAAAAACACACATGCAATGAACATTGGTGGATCCATGTGTGGTTTGTGGAAAAGAACACACAAGCAATGAGTGTAGTGATGGTTTTAGTATAAGAACACACATGCAATGACTCTAGTGGGTCCAGATGTGGTTTGTGAAAAGAACACACATGCAATGAAACTGGTTGATCCATATGTGGTTGTGGAAAAGAACACACATGCAATGAACACTGTAGATCCATAAGTGGTTTGTGGAAAGAACACACATGCAATGACTACTGGTTGATCCATAAGTGGTTTGTGGAAAAGAACACACATGCAATGACAACCGTTGATCCATAAGTGGTTTGTGGAAAAGAACGCACATGCAATGACCACTGGTTGATCCATATGTGGTTTGTGGAAAGAACACACATGCAGTGACCACTGGTGGATCCATATGTTGTTTGTGAACAGAACACACATGCAATGAACACTGGTGGATCCATAAGTGGTTTGTGGAAAGAACACACATGCAATGAACACCGGTGGATCCATAAGTGGTTTGTGGAAAGAACACACATGCAATGACCACGGGTTGATCCATAAGTGGTTTGTGGAAAATAACACACATGCAATGACCACTGGTTGATCCATAAGTGGTTTGTGGAAAGAACACACATGCAATGACTCTAGTGCTAGTTCTAGTATAAGAACACACATGCAATGACTGTAGTGGGTCCACATGTAGTTTTTGAAAAGAACACACATGCAATGACCACTGGTTGATCCATAAGTGGTTTGTGGAAAGAACACACATGCAATGACAACTGGTTGATGCATAAGTGGTTTGTGGAAAAGAACACACATGCAATGACTTAGGTTGGTCCATATGTGGTATGTGAAAAGAACACACATCCAAAGGACCACTGGTTGATCCATGTCTGGTTTGTGAAAAGAACACACATGCAATGCCACTGGTTGATCCATGTGTTTGTGGAAAGAACACACATGCAATGACTCTAGTGCTAGTTTTAGTATAAGAACACACATGCAATGACTCTAATGGATCCATATGTGGTTTGTGAAAAGAACACACATGCAATGACCACTTGTTGATCCATGTGTGGTTTGTGAAAAGAACACACATGCAATGACAAGGTAGATCCATGTGGTTTGTGAAAAGAACACACATGCAATGAGTCTAGTGCTGGTTTTAGTATAAGAACACACATGCAATGACTCTAGTGGGTCCACATGTGATTTGTGAAAAGAACACACATGCAATGACATCGGTGGATCCATATGTGGTTTATGGAAAAGAACACACATGCAATGACCACAGGTTGATCCATAAGTTGTTCGATGAAAGAACACAAAAGCAATGAACAGTGGATCCCTAAGTAGTTTGTGGAAAGAACACACATGCAATGACTCTAGTGCTAGTTTTAGTATAAGAACACACATGTAATGAACACTGGTGGATCCATAAGTGGTTTGTGGAAAGAACACACATGCAATGACCATGGGTTGATCCATAAGTGGTTTGTGGAAAAGAACACACATGCAATGAACATTGGTGGATCCGTGTGTGGTTTGTGGAAAAGAACACACATGCAATGAGTCTAGTGCTGGTTTTAGTATAAGAACACACATGCAATGACTCTAGTTGGTCCAGATGTGGTTTGTGAAAAGAACACACATGCAATGAAACTGGTTGATCCATATGTGGTTGTGGAAAAGAACACACATGCAATGAACACCGGTGGATCCATAAGTGGTTTGTGGAAAGAACACACATGCAATGACTACTGGTTGATCCATAAGTGGTTTGTGGAAAAGAACACACATGCAATGACCACTGGTTGATCCATAAGTGGTTTGTGGAAAAGAACGCGCATGCAATGACCACTAGTTGATCCATATGTGGTTTGTGGAAAGAACACACATGCAATGACCACTGGTGGATCCATATGTTGTTTGTGAAGAACACACATGCAATGAACACGTGGATCCATAAGTGGTTTGTGGAAAGAACACACATGCAATGACCACTGGTGGATCCATATGTTGTTTGTGAAAGAACACACATGCAATGTACACTGGTGGATCCATAAGTGGTTTGTGGAAAGAACACACATGCAATGAACACTGGTGGATCCATAAGTGGTTCGTGGAAAGAACACACATGCAATGACCACTGGTTGATCCATAAGTGGTTTGTGGAAAATAACACACATGCAATGACCAGTTGATCCGTAAGTGGTTTGTGGAAAGAACACACATGCAATGACTCTAGTGCTAGTTTTAGTATAAGAACACACATGCAATGACTCTAGTGGGTCCACATGTAGTTTGTGAAAAGAACACACATGCAATGACCACTGGTTGATCCATAAGTGGTTTGTGGAAAGAACACACATGCAATGACAAGGGTTGGTACATAAGTGTTTTGTGGGAAGAACAAACACACATGCAATGACTTTGTTGGTCCATATGTGGTATGTGGAAAGAACACACATCCAAAGGACCAGGTTGATCCATGTGTGGTTTGTGAAACGAAAACAAATGCAATACGACTGGTTGATCCATGTGTTGTTTGTGGAAAGAACACACATGCAATGACTCTGGTGCTAGTTTTAGTATAAGAACACACATGCAATGACTCTAATGGATCCATATGTGGTTTGTGAAAAGAACACACATGCAATGACCACTTGTTGATCCATGTGTGGTTTGTGAAAAGAACACACATGCTATGACTCTAGTGGGTCCACATGTAGTTTGTGAAAAGAACACACATGCAATGAGTCTAGTGCTGGTTTTAGTATAAGAACACACATGCAATGACTCTAGTGGGTCCACATGTGATTTGTGAAAAGAACACACATGCAATGACACCGTGGATCCATATGTGGTTTATGAAAAGAACACACATGCAATGACCACTGGTGGATCCATAAGTGGTTTGTGGAAAGAACACACATGCAATTAACACTGGTGGATCCATTATTGGTTTGTGGAAAGAACACACATGCAATGACTTGTAATGAACACTGGTGGATCCATCAGTGGTTTGTGGAAAGAACACACATGCAATGACCACTGGTTGATCCATAAGTGGTTTGTGGAAAGAACACACAAGCAGTGAACACTGCTTGATCCATGCGTGGTTAGTGAAAGAACACACATGCAATGAGTCTAGTGTTGGTTTTAGTATAAGAACACACATGCAATGCCTCTGGTGGGTCCCTTTGGGGTATGTGAAAAGAACACACATGCAATGACACTGGGTGTTCCATGTGTGGTTTGTGGCAAAGAACACACATGCAATGAACACTGGTCGATCCATAAGTGGTTTGTGGAAAGAACACAGATCCATAAGTGGTTTGTGGAAAAGAACACACATGCAATGACCACTGGTTGATCCATGTGTGGTTTGTGGAAATAACACACATGCAATTACCACTAGTTGATCCATATGTGGTTAGTGAAAGAACACACATGCAATGGACACCGGTGGATCCATAAGTGGTTTGTGGAAAGAACACACATGCAATGACTTCGTATAAGAACACACATGCAATGAACACTGGTGGATCCATAAGTGGTTTGTGGAAAGAACACACATGCAATGAACACCGGTGGATCCATAAGTGGTTTGTGGAAAGAACACACATGCAATGACCACTGGTTGATCCATATGTGGTTTGTGGAAAATAACACACATGCAATGACCACTGGTTGATCCATAAGTGGTTTGTGGAAAGAACACACATGCAATGACTCTAGTGCTAGTTTTAGTATAAGAACACACATGCAATGACTCTAGTGGGTCCACATGTAGTTTGTGAAAAGAACACACATGCAATGACCACTGGTTGATCCATAAGTGGTTTGTGGAAAGAACACACATGCAATGACAACTGGTTGATCCATAAGTGGTTTGTGGAAATGAACACACATGCAATCACTTTGGTTGGTCCATATGTGGTATGTGGAAAGAACACACATCCAGTGACACTGGTTGATCCATGTGTGGTTTGTGAAAAGAACATACATGCAATGCCATTGGTTGATCCATGTGTTGTTTGTGGAAAGAACACACATGCAATGACTCTAGTACTAGTTTTCGTATAAGAACACACATGCAATGACTCTAATGGATCCATATGTGGTTTGTGAAAAGAACACACATGCAATGACCACTTGTTGATCCATGTGTGATTTGTGGAAAGAACACACATGCAATGACAGTGGTGGATCCATGCGTGTTTTGTGAAAAGAACACACATGCAATGAGTCTACTGCTGGTTTTAGTATAAGAACACACATGCAATGACTCTAGTGGGTCCACATGTGATTTGTGAAAAGAACACACATGCAATGACATCGGTGGATCCATATGTGGTTTGTGGAAAAGAACACACATGCAATGACCACTGGTTGATCCATAAGTGGTTCGTGGAAAGAACACACATGCAATGAACACTGGTGTATCCATAAGTGGTTTGTGGAAAAGAACACACATGCAATGACCACTGGTTGATCCATATGTGGTTTGTGGAAAGAACACACATGCAATGACTCTTGTGCTAGTTTTAGTATAAGAACACACATGTAATGAACACTGGTGGATCCATAAGTGGTTTGTGGAAAGAACACACATGCAATGACTCTAGTGCTAGTTTTAGTATAAGAACACACATGTAATGAACACTGGTGGATCCATAAGTGGTTTGTGGAAAGAACACACATGCAATGACCATGGGTTGATCCATAAGTGGTTTGTGGAAAATAACACACATGCAATGAGCAGTGGTGGATCCGTGTGTGGTTTGTGGAAAAGAACACACATCCAATGAGTGTAGTGCTGGTTTTAGTAGAAACACACGTCAAATGACTCTAGTGGGTCCAGATGTGGTTTGTGAAAAGAACACACATGCAATGAAACTGGTTGATCCATATGTGGTTGTGGAAAAGAACACACATGCAATGAACACCGGTAGATCCATAAGTGGTTTGTGGAAAGAACACACATGCAATGACTACTGGTTGATCCATATGTGGTTTGTGGAAAAGAACACACATGCAATGACCAATGGTTGATCCATAAGTGGTTTGTCGAAAAGAACAAATATGCAATGACCACTGGTTGATCCATATGTGGTTTGTGAAAAGAACACACATGCAATGACTCTAGTGGATCTATGTTTTATTATAAGAACACACATGCAATGACTCTAGTGGGTCCATAAGTGGTTTGTGAAAAGAACACACATGCAAAGACACTGGTGGATCTATAGGTGGTTTGTGGAAAGAACACACATGCAATGACAATGGTTGATCCATAAGTGGTTTGTGGAAAGAACACGCATGCAATGCCTATGGTGGATCCATTTGTGGTCTGTGGAAAAACACACAAGGAATGTCCACTGGTGGATCCATATGTGGTTTGTGAAAGAACACATGCAATGAACACTGGTTGATCCATAAGTGGTTTGTGGAAAGAACACACATGCAATGACTCTAGTGCTAGTTCTAGTATAAGAACACACATGCAATGACTCTAGTGGATCCATATGTGGTTTGTGAAAAGAACACACATGCAATGACCACTGGTTGATCCGTAAGTGGTTTGTGGAAAGAACACACATGCAATGACAACTGTTTGATGCATAAGTGGTTTGTGGAAAAGAACACACATGCAATGACTTTTTGTTGGTCCATATGTGGTATGTGGAAAGAACACACATCCAATGACAGTTGATCCATGTGTGGTTTGTGAAAAGAACACACATGCAATGCCATTTGATCCATGTGTTGTTTGTGGAAAGAACACACATGCAATGACTGGTTGATCCATGTGGTTTGTATAAGAACACACATGCAATGACTCTAATGGATCCATATGTGGTTTGTGAAAAGAACACACATGCAATGACCACTTGTTGATCCATGTGTGGTTTGTGAAAAGAACACACATGCAATGACTCTGGTAGATCCATATGTGGTTTGTGAAAAGAACACACATGCAAAGAGTCTGTTGGTTTTATGACAAACACACAATGACATGACAAGTAAGTGGGGTCCACTGATTTGAAAAGAGAACACATGCAATGACACTGGTGGATCCATATGTGGTTTATGGAAAGAACACAAATGCAATGACCACTGGTTGATCCATAAGTGGTTCGTGGAAGAACACACATGCAATGAACACTGGTGGATCCAGAAGTGGTTTGTGGAAAGAACACACATGCAATGACTCTAGTGCTAGTTTTAGTATAAGAACACACATGTAATGAACACTGGTGGATCCATAAGTGGTTTGTGGAAAGAACACACATGCAATGACCATGGGTTGATCCATAAGTGGTTTATGGAAAAGAACACACATGCAATGACCACTAGTTGATCCGTGTGGTTTGTGGAAAAGAACACACATGCAATGAGTCTAGTGCTGGTTTTAGTATAAGAACACACATGCAATGACTCTAGTTGGTCCAGATGTGGTTTGTGAAAAGAACACACATGCAATGAAACGGGTTGATCCATATGTGGTTGTGGAAAAAAACACACATGCAATGAACACCGGTGGATCCATAAGTGGTTTGTGGAAAGAACACACATGCAATGACCACTGGTTGATCCATAAGTGGTTTGTGGAAAGAACACACATGCAATGACCACTGGTTGATCCATAAGTGGTTTGTGGAAAAGAACGCGCATGCAATGACCACTAGTTGATCCATATGTGCTTTGTGGAAAGAACACACATGCAGTGACCACTGGTGGATCCATATGTTGTTAGAAGAACACACATGCAATGAACACTGTGGATCCATAAGTGGTTTGTGGAAAGAACACACATGCAAAGACACTGGTGGATCCATATGTTGTTTGTGAACAGTAACACACATGCAATGAACACTGGTGGATCCATAAGTGGTTTGTGGAAAGAACACACATGCAATGAACACTGGTGGATCCATAAGTGGTTCGTGGAAAGAACACACATGCAATGACCACTGGTTGATCCATAAGTGGTTTGTGGAAAATAACACACATGCAATGACCACTGGTTGATCCATAAGTGGTTTGTGGAAAGAACACACATGCAATGACTCTAGTGCTAGTTCTAGTATAAGAACACACATGCAATGACTCTAGTGGGTCCACATGTAGTTTGTGAAAAGAACACACATGCAATGACCACTGGTTGATCCATAAGTGGTTTGTGGAAAGAACACACATGCAATGACAACTGGTTGATGCATAAGTGGTTTGTGGAAAAGAACACACATGCAATGACTTTTGTTGGTCCATATGTGGTATGTGGAAAGAACACACATCCAGTGACCACTGGTTGATCCATGTGTGGTTTGTGAAAAGAACACACATGCAATCCGACTGGTTGATCCATGTGTTGTTTGTGGAAAGAACACACATGCAATGACTCTGGTGCTAGTTTTAGTATAAGAACACACATGCAATGACTCTAATGGATCCATATGTGGTTTGTGAAAAGAAAACACATGCAATGACCACTTGTTGATCCATGTGTGGTTTGTGGAAAGAACAGAATGCAATGACAGTGGTAGATCCATGTGTGGTTTGTGAAAAGAACACACGTGCAATGAGTCTAGTGCTGGTTTTAGTATAAGAACACACATGCAATGACTCTAGTGGGTCCACATGTGATTTGTGAAAAGAACACACATGCAATGACACCGGTGGATCCATATGTGGTTTATGAAAAAGAACACACACATGCAATGACCACTGGTTGATCCATAAGTGGTTCGTGGAAAGAACACACATGCAATGAACACTGGTGGATCCATAAGTGGTTTGTGGAAAAGAACACACATGCAATGACCACTGGTTGATCCATATGTGGTTTGTGGAAAGAACACACATGCAATGAGTCTAGTGTTGGTTTTAGTATAAGAACACACATGCAATGACTCTAGTGGGTCCACATGTGGTTTGCGAAAAGAACACACATGCAATGACCCCTGGTTGATCCATATGTGGTTTGTGGAAAAGAACACACATGCAATGAACACTGGTGGATCCATAAGTGGTTTGTGGAAAAGAACACACATGCACTGACCACTGGTTGATCCATATGTGGTTTGTGGAAAGAACCCACATGCAGTGACCACTGGTGGATGCATATGTTGTTTGTGAAAAGAACACACATGCAATGGACACTGGTGGATCCATAAGTGGTTTGTGGAAAGAACACACATGCAATGACTCTGGTTCTCGTTTTAGTATAAGAACACACATGCAATGAACACTGGTGGATCCATAAGTGGTTTGTGGAAAGAACACACATGCAATGACCACTGGTTGATCCATAAGTGGTTTGTGGAAAAGAACACACATGCAATGACCACTGGTTGATCCATAAGTGGTTTGTGGAAAGAACACACATGCAATGAAGACTGGTGGATCCATGTGTGGTTTGTGAAAAGAACACACATGCAATGAATCTAGTGCTAGTTTTAGTATAAGAACACACATTCAATGACTCTAGTGGGTCCACATGTAGTTTGTGAAAAGAACACACATGCAATGACCACTGGTTGATCCATAAGTGGTTTGTGGAAAGAACACACATGCAATGACAACTGGTTGATGCATAAGTGGTTTGTGGAAAAGAACACACATGCAATCACTTTGGTTGGTCCATATGTGGTATGTGGAAAGAACACACATCCAGTGACCACAAGTTGATCCATGTGTGGTTTGTGAAAAGAACATACATGCAATGCCATTGGTTGATCCATGTGTTGTTTGTGGAAAGAACACACATGCAATGACTCTAGTACTAGTTTAAGTATAAGAACACACATGCAATGACTCTAATGGATCCATATGTGGTTTGTGAAAAGAACACACATGCAATGACCACTTGTTGATCCATGTGTGGTTTGTGGAAAGAACACACCTGCAATGACAGTGGTGGATCCATGTGTGTTTTGTGAAAAGAACAGACATGCAATGAGTCTACTACTGGTTTTAGTATAAGAACACACGTGCAATGACTCTAGTGGGTCCACATGTGATTTGTGAAAAGAATACACATGCAATGACATCGGTGGATCCATATGCGGTTTGTGGAAAAGAACACACATGCAATGACCACTGGTTGATCCATAAGTGGTTCGTGGAAAGAACACACATGCAATGAACACTGGTGGATCCATAAGTGGTTTGTGGAAAAGAAGACACATGCAATGACCACTGGTTGATCCATATGTGGTTTGTGGAAAGAACACACATGCAGTGACCACTGGTGGATCCATATGTTGTTTGTGAAAAGAACACACATGCAATGAACACTGGTGGATCCAGAAGTGGTTTGTGGAAATAACACACATGCAATGACTCTAGTGCTAGTTTTAGTATAAGAACACACATGTAATGAACACTGGTGGATCCATAAGTGGTTTGTGGAAAGAACACACATGCAATGACTCTAGTGCTAGTTTTAGTATAAGAACACACATGTAATGAACACTGGTGGATCCATAAGTGGTTTGTGGAAAGAACACACATGCAATGACCATGGGTTGATCCATAATTTGTCTGTTGAAAAGAACACACATGCAATGAGCATTGGTGGATCCGTGTGTGGTTTGTGGAAAAGAACACACATGCAATGAGTGTAGTGCTGGTTTTAGTATAACAACACACATGCAATGACTCTAGTGGGTCCAGATGTGGTTTGTGAAAAGAACACACATGCAATGAAACCGGTTGATCCATATGTGGTTGTGGAAAAGAACACACATGTAATGAACACCGGTGGATCCATAAGTGGTTTGTGGAAAGAACACACATGCAATGACCACTGGTTGATCCATAAGTGGTTTGTGGAAAAGAACACACATGCAATGACCACTGGTTGATCCATATGTGGTTTGTGGAAAGAACCCACATGCAATGACCACTGGTTGATCCATGTGTGGTTTGTGAAAAGAACACACATGCAATGACTCTAGTGCTAGTTTTATTATAAGAACACACATGCAATGACTCTAGTGGGTCCACGTGTAGTTTGTGAAAAGAACACACATGCAAAGCCACTGGTTGATCCATAAGTGGTTTGTGGAAAGAACACACATGCAATGACCGCTGGTTGATCCATAAGTGGTTTGTGGAAAAGAACACACATGTAATGACCACTGGTTGATCCATATGTGGTTTGTGGAAAGAACCCACATGCAGTGACCACTGGTGGATGCATATGTTGTTTGTGAAAAGAACACACATGCAATGAACACTGGTGGATCCATAAGTGGTTTGTGGAAAGAACACACATGCAATGACTCTGGTTCTAGTTTTAGTATAAGAACACACATGCAATGAACACTGGTGGATCCATAAGTGGTTTGTGGAAAGAACACACATGCAATGACTCTAGTGGGTCCACATGTAGTTTGTGAAAAGAACACACATGCAATGACCACTGGTTGATCCATAAGTGGTTTGTGGAAAGAACACACATGCAATGACAACTGGTTGATGCATAAGTGGTTTGTGGAAAAGAACACACATGCAATGACTTTTGTTGGTCCATATGTGGTATGTGGAAAGAACACACATCCAGTGACCACAGGTTGATCCATGTCTGGTTTGTGAAAAGAACACACATGCAATGCCACTGGTTGATCCATGTGTTGTTTGTGGAAAGAACACACATGCAATGACTCTGGTGCTAGTTTTAGTATAAGAACACACATGCAATGACTCTAATGGATCCATATGTGGTTTGTGAAAAGAACACGCATGCAATGACCACTTGTTGATCCATGTGTGGTTTGTGGAAAGAACACACATGCAATGACAGTGGTAGATCCATGTGTGGTTTGTGAAAAGAACACACATGCAATGAGTCTAGTGCTGGTTTTAGTATAAGAACACACATGCAATGACTCTAGTGGGTCCACATGTGATTTGTGAAAAGAACACACATGCAATGACACCGGTGGATCCATATGTGGTTTATGGAAAAGAACACACATATGCAATGACCACTGGTTGATCCATAAGTGGTTCGTGGAAAGAACACACATGCAATGAACACTGGTGGATCCATAAGTGGTTTGTGGAAAGAACACACATGCAATGACTCTAGTGCTAGTTTTAGTATAAGAACACACATGTAATGAACACTGGTGGATCCATAAGTGGTTTGTGGAAAGAACACACATGCAATGACCATGGGTTGATCCATAAGTGGTTTGTGGAAAAGAACACACATGCAATGAACATTGGTGGATCCTTTTGTGGTTTGTGGAAAATAACACACATGCAATGAGTCTAGTGCTGGATTTAGTTTAAGTACACACATGCAATGAGTCTAGTTGGTCCATATGTGGTTTGTGAAAAGAACACACATGCAACGACACTGGTTGATCCATATGTGGTTGTGGAAAAGAACACACATGCAATGAACACCGGTGGATCCATAAGTGGTTTGTGGAAAGAACACACATGCAATGACTACTGGTTGATCCATAAGTGGTTTGTGGAAAAGAACACACATGCAATGACCACTGGTTGATCCATAAGTGGTTTGTGGAAAAGAACGCGCATGCAATGACCACTAGTTGATCCATATGTGCTTTGTGGAAAGAACACACATGCAGTGACCACTGGTGGATCCATATGTTGTTTGTGAACAGAACAGACATGCAATGAACACTGGTGGATCCATAAGTGGTTTGTGGAAAGAACACACATGCAGTGACCACTGGTGGATCCATATGTTGTTTGTGAACAGAACACACATGCAATGAACACTGGTGGATCCATAAGTGGTTTGTGGAAAGAACACACATGCAATGAACACTGGTGGATCCATAAGTGGTTCGTGGAAAGAACACACATGCAATGACCACTGGTTGATCCATAAGTGGTTTGTGGAAAATAACACACATGCAATGACCCTTTGGTTGATCCATAAGTGGTTTGTGGAAAGAACACATGCAATGACTCTAGTGCTAGTTCTAGTATAAGAACACACATGCAATGACTCTAGTGGGTCCACATGTAGTTTGTGAAAAGAACACACATGCAATGACCACTGGTTGATCCATAAGTGGTTTGTGGAAAGAACACACATGCAATGACAACTGGTTGATGCATAAGTGGTTTGTGGAAAAGAACACACATGCAATGACTTTTGTTGGTCCATATGTGGTATGTGGAAAGAACACACATCCAGTGACCACTGGTTGATCCATGTGTGGTTTGTGAAAAGAACACACATGCAATGACCACTTGTTGATCCATGTGTTGTTTGTGGAAAGAACACACATGCAATGACTCTAGTGCTAGTTTTAGTATAAGAACACACATGCAATGACTCTAATGGATCCATATGTGGTTTGTGAAAAGAAAACACATGCAATGACCACTTGTTGATCCATGTGTGGTTTGTGGAAAGAACAGAATGCAATGACAGTGGTAGATCCATGTGTGGTTTGTGAAAAGAACACACGTGCAATGATTCTAGTGCTGGTTTTAGTATAAGAACACACATGCAATGACTCTAGTGGGTCCACATGTGATTTGTGAAAAGAACACACATGCAATGACACCGGTGGATCCATATGTGGTTTATGAAAAAGAACACACACATGCAATGACCACTGGTTGATCCATAAGTGGTTAGTGGAAAGAACACATGCAATGAACACTGGTGGATCCATAAGTGGTTTGTGGAAAGAACACACATGCAGTAACCAATGGTTGATCCATGTGGTTTGTGGAAAGAACACACATGCAATGAGTCTAGTGTTGGTTTAGTATAAGAACAAACATTCATTGACTCTAGTGGGTCCACATGTTGTTTGTGTAAAGTACACACATGCAATGTCCCCTGGTTGTTCCAATTGTGGTTTGTGGAAAAGAACACACATGCAATGAACACTGGTGGATCCATAAGTGGTTTGTGGAAAGAACACACATGCAATGACCACTGGTTGATCCATATGAGGTTTGTGGAAAGAACACACATGCAATGACACTGGTGGATGCATATGTTGTTTGTGAAAAGAACACACATGCAATGGCCAATGGTGGATCCATAAGTGGTTTGTGGAAAGAACACACATGCAATGACCACTGGTTGATCCATAAGTGGTTTGTGGAAAGAACACACATGCAATGACACGTGGTTGGTCCATATGTTGTTTGTGGAAAGAACACACATGCATTAACCACTGGTTGATCTATATGTGGCTTGTGAAAAGAACACACATTCAATGACTCTAGTGGGTCCACATGTAGTTTGTGAAAAGAACACACATGCAATGACCACTGGTTGATCCATAAGTGGTTTGTGGAAAGAACACACATGCAATGACAACTGGTTGATGCATAAGTGGTTTGTGGAAAAGAACACACATGCAATCACTTTGGTTGGTCCATATGTGGTATGTGGAAAGAACACACATCCAGTGACCACAAGTTGATCCATGTGTGGTTTGTGAAAAGAACATACATGCAATGCCATTGGTTGATCCATGTGTTGTTTGTGGAAAGAACACACATGCAATGACTCTAGTACTAGTTTAAGTATAAGAACACACATGCAATGACTCTAATGGATCCATATGTGGTTTGTGAAAAGAACACACATGCAATGACCACTTGTTGATCCATGTGTGGTTTGTGGAAAGAACACACCTGCAATGACAGTGGTGGATCCATGTGTGTTTTGTGAAAAGAACAGACATGCAATGAGTCTACTACTGGTTTTAGTATAAGAACACACGTGCAATGACTCTAGTGGGTCCACATGTGATTTGTGAAAAGAATACACATGCAATGACATCGGTGGATCCATATGCGGTTTGTGGAAAAGAACACACATGCAATGACCACTGGTTGATCCATAAGTGGTTCGTGGAAAGAACACACATGCAATGAACACTGGTGGATCCATAAGTGGTTTGTGGAAAAGAAGACACATGCAATGACCACTGGTTGATCCATATGTGGTTTGTGGAAAGAACACACATGCAGTGACCACTGGTGGATCCATATGTTGTTTGTGAAAAGAACACACATGCAATGAACACTGGTTGATCCATATGGTTTGTGAAAATAACACACATGCAATGACTCTAGTGCTAGTTTTAGTATAAGAACACACATGTAATGAACACTGGTGGATCCATAAGTGGTTTGTGGAAAGAACACACATGCAATGACTCTAGTGCTAGTTTTAGTATAAGAACACACATGTAATGAACACTGGTGGATCCATAAGTGGTTTGTGGAAAGAACACACATGCAATGACCATGGGTTGATCCATAATTTGTCTGTTGAAAAGAACACACATGCAATGAGCATTGGTGGATCCGTGTGTGGTTTGTGGAAAAGAACACACATGCAATGAGTGTAGTGCTGGTTTTAGTATAACAACACACATGCAATGACTCTAGTGGGTCCAGATGTGGTTTGTGAAAAGAACACACATGCAATGAAACCGGTTGATCCATATGTGGTTGTGGAAAAGAACACACATGTAATGAACACCGGTGGATCCATAAGTGGTTTGTGGAAAGAACACACATGCAATGACCACTGGTTGATCCATAAGTGGTTTGTGGAAAAGAACACACATGCAATGACCACTGGTTGATCCATATGTGGTTTGTGGAAAGAACCCACATGCAATGACCACTGGTTGATCCATGTGTGGTTTGTGAAAAGAACACACATGCAATGACTCTAGTGCTAGTTTTATTATAAGAACACACATGCAATGACTCTAGTGGGTCCACGTGTAGTTTGTGAAAAGAACACACATGCAAAGCCACTGGTTGATCCATAAGTGGTTTGTGGAAAGAACACACATGCAATGACCGCTGGTTGATCCATAAGTGGTTTGTGGAAAAGAACACACATGTAATGACCACTGGTTGATCCATATGTGGTTTGTGGAAAGAACCCACATGCAGTGACCACTGGTGGATGCATATGTTGTTTGTGAAAAGAACACACATGCAATGAACACTGGTGGATCCATAAGTGGTTTGTGGAAAGAACACACATGCAATGACTCTGGTTCTAGTTTTAGTATAAGAACACACATGCAATGAACACTGGTGGATCCATAAGTGGTTTGTGGAAAGAACACACATGCAATGACTCTAGTGGGTCCACATGTAGTTTGTGAAAAGAACACACATGCAATGACCACTGGTTGATCCATAAGTGGTTTGTGGAAAGAACACACATGCAATGACAACTGGTTGATGCATAAGTGGTTTGTGGAAAAGAACACACATGCAATGACTTTTGTTGGTCCATATGTGGTATGTGGAAAGAACACACATCCAGTGACCACAGGTTGATCCATGTCTGGTTTGTGAAAAGAACACACATGCAATGCCACTGGTTGATCCATGTGTTGTTTGTGGAAAGAACACACATGCAATGACTCTGGTGCTAGTTTTAGTATAAGAACACACATGCAATGACTCTAATGGATCCATATGTGGTTTGTGAAAAGAACACGCATGCAATGACCACTTGTTGATCCATGTGTGGTTTGTGGAAAGAACACACATGCAATGACAGTGGTAGATCCATGTGTGGTTTGTGAAAAGAACACACATGCAATGAGTCTAGTGCTGGTTTTAGTATAAGAACACACATGCAATGACTCTAGTGGGTCCACATGTGATTTGTGAAAATAACACACATGCAATGACATCGGTGGATCCATATGTGGTTTGTGGAAAAGAACACACATGCAATGACCACTGGTTGATCCATAAGTGGTTCATGGAAAGAACACACATGCAATGAACACTGGTGGATCCATAAGTGGTTTGTGGAAAAGAACACACATGCAATGACCACTGGTTGATCCATATGTGGTTTGTGGAAAGAACACACATGCAGTGACCACTGGTGGATCCATATGTTATCTGTGAAAAGAACACACATGCAATGAACACTGGTGGATCCAGAAGTGGTTTGTGGAAAGAACACACATGCAATGACTCTATTGCTAGTTTTAGTATAAGAACACACATGTAATGAACACTGGTGGATCCATAAGTGGTTTGTGGAAAGAACACACATGCAATGACTCTAGTGCTAGTTTTAGTATAAGAACACACATGTAATGAACACTGGTGGATCCATAAGTGGTTTTGGGAAAGAACACACATGCAATGACCATGGGTTGATCCATAAGTGGTTTGTGGAAAAGAACACACATGCAATGAACATTGGTGGATCCATGTGTGGTTTGTGGAAAAGAACACACATGCAATGAGTCTAGTGCTGGTTTTACTATAAGAACACACATGCAATGACTCTAGTGGGTCCAGATGTGGTTTGTGAAAAGAACACACATGCAATGAAACCGGTTGATCCATATGTGGTTGTGGAAAAGAACACACATGCAATGACTCTAGTGGGTCCACATGTGATTTGTGAAAAGAACACACATGCAATGACATCGGTGGATCCATATGTGGTTTGTGGAAAAGAACACACATGCAATGACCACTGGTTGATCCATAAGTGGTTCGTGGAAAGAACACACATGCAATGAACACTGGTGGATCCATAAGTGGTTTGTGGAAAAGAACACACATGCAATGACCACTGGTTGATCCATATGTGGTTTGTGGAAAGAACACACATGCAGTGACCACTGGTGGATCCATATGTTATCTGTGAAAAGAACACACATGCAATGAACACTGGTGGATCCAGAAGTGGTTTGTGGAAAGAACACACATGCAATGACTCTAGTGCTAGTTTTAGTATAAGAACACACATGTAATGAACACTGGTGGATCCATAAGTGGTTTGTGGAAAGAACACACATGCAATGACTCTAGTGCTAGTTTTAGTATAAGAACACACATGTAATGAACACTGGTGGATCCATAAGTGGTTTTGGGAAAGAACACACATGCAATGACCATGGGTTGATCCATAAGTGGTTTGTGGAAAAGAACACACATGCAATGAACATTGGTGGATCCGTCTGTGGTTTGTGGAAAAGAACACACATGCAATGAGTCTAGTGCTGGTTTTACTATAAGAACACACATGCAATGACTCTAGTGGGTCCAGATGTGGTTTGTGAAAAGAACACACATGCAATGAAACCGGTTGATCCATATGTGGTTGTGGAAAAGAACACACATGCAATGAACATCGGTGGATCCATAAGTGGTTTGAGGAAAGAACACACATGCAATGACCACTGGTTGATCCATAAGTGGTTTGTGGAAAAGAGCACACATGCAATGACCACTGGTTGATCCATATGTGGTTTGTGGAAATAACACACATGCAATGACCACTGGTTGATCCATGTGTGGTTTGTGAAAAGAACACACATGCAATGACTCTAGTGCTAGTTTTATTATAAGAACACACATGCAATGACTCTAGTGGGTCCACGTGTAGTTTGTGAAAAGAACACACATGCAATGCCACTGGTTGATCCATAAGTGGTTTGTGGAAAGAACACACATGCAATGACCGCTGGTTGATCCATAAGTGGTTTGTGGAAAAGAACACACATGTAATGACTCTGGTTGGTCCATATGTGGTTTGTGGAAAGAACACACATGCAGTGACAACTGGTTGATCCATAAGTGGTTTGTGGAAAGAACACACATGCAATGCCACTGGTTGATCCATGTGTGGTTTGTGGAAAGAACACACATTCAATGATTCTAGTGCTAGTTTTAGTATAACAACACACATGCAATGAATCTAATGGATCCATATGTGGTTTGTGAAAATAACACACATACAATGACCACTTGTTGATCCATGTGTGGTTTGTGGAAAGAACACACATGCAATGACAGTGGTGGATCCATGTGTGGTTTGTGAAAAGAATACACATGCAATGACTCCAGGGCTGATTTTAGTATAAGAACACACATGCAATGACTCTAGTGGGTGCACATGTGGTTTGTGAAAACAACACACATGCAATAACACCGGTGGATCCATATGTGGTTTGTGGAAAAGAACACACATGCAATGACCACTGGTTGATCCATAAGTGGTTCATGGAAAGAACACACATGTAATGAACACTGGTGGATCCATGAGTGGTTTGTGGAAAGAACACACATGCAATGACCACTAGTTGATCCATATGTGGTTTGTGGAAAGAACACACATGCAGTTTCCACTGGTGGATCCATATATTGTTTGTGAAAAGAACACACATGTAATGAACACTGGTGGATCCATAAGTGGTTTGTGGAAAGAACACACATGCAATGACTCTAATGCTAATTTTAGTATAAGAACACACATGCAATGACTCTAATGGATCCATATGTGGTTTGTGGAACGAACACACATGCAATGACCACTGGTTGATCCATGTGTGGTTTGTTGAAAAGAACACACATGCAATGACCACTGGTTGATCCATAAGTGGTTTGTGGAAAGAACACACATCCAATGAGCACTGGTTGATCCATGTGTGGTTTGTGAAAAGAACACACATGCAATGACTCTGGTGCTAGTTTTAGTATAAGAACACACATGCAATGACTCTAGTGGGTCCACATGTAGTTTGTGAAAAGAACACACATGCAATGACCACTAGTTGATCCATAAGTGGTTTGTGGAAAGAACGCACATGCAATGACCATTGGTTGATCCATATGTGGTTTTTGGAAAAGAACACACATGCAATGACTCTGGTTGGTCCAAATGTGGTTTGTGGAAAGAACACACATGCAGTGACCACTGGTTGATCGATGTGTGGTTTTGTGAAAAGAACCAACATGCAATGAGTCTAGTGTTGGTTTTAGTATAAGAACACACACGCAATGACTCTAGTGGGTCCACATGTGGTTTGTGAAAAGAACACACATGCAATGACCCCTGGTTGATCCATATGTGGTTTGTGGAAAAGAACACACATGCAATGAACACTGGTGGATCCATATGTGGTTTGTGGAAACAACACACAGGCAGTGACTCTAATGCTGGTTTTAGTTTAAGAACACATATGGATCCATATGTGGTTTGTGGAAAAGAACACACATGCAATGACCACTTATTGATCCATAAGTGGTTTGTGGAAAGAACACACATGTAGTGAACACTGGTTGATCCATGTGTGGTTTGTGAAAAGAACACACATGCAATGCCATTGGTTGATCCATATGTGGTTTGTGGAAAGAACACACATGCAATGACACTAGTTGATCCAAATGTGGTTCATGACAGGAACACAGATGCAATGACTCTTGTGGATACGTATGTGGTTTGTGGAAAGAACACACATGCAATGAACTCTAGTGGATCTATCTTGGAATAATTTGATGTATGCCATGATGCATTTCAATGTAAAAGACAACCACTTTCCATTTTTATACTACTCAGCTTTGCCCTTGGTTTTTTGATACTACCCAGTTTTGCCCCTCCTCTCTCTTTCGTAGAAGCCCAAGCCTGTGCCCACTCTGTCTGCTATGCCCTAATTGGTTGTCACAGTTGTCACGCGGATCGTGCGCACCAACCGTTGATCCTGTGTGATCCAATGAGGCTCGTTGCACACGTCGTGCCCTTCACAGGACAGCGTGAGACAACACGGACGTCTCCCTCAATGAGACTTCTACAAGAAGGAACACGATGTCGTCCATGGAAAAAGTCGTCGAATGGTCATGTCATGTTTAATCTAGTCTACAAAGGCTACAAGTCTACTGCACAGCAACTGGTCATCCACGGACCACCGGCTATACCATTTTTACTATGCAGCACGCCTGCACTCTCACTTCCGACAGGACCCCACCGCACGAACCTTCCACGCGGCAGCCGCAGCTAGAAGAGCTGCCAACCTAGGCCCTCGAGGAGGCCTAAACGTCCCCGCATTAAAAACCCAGCCTATCGGGTCCTCCATTCGCACTCATCCACTACTCTCTCTTCCCTATCCAGCAAAACCCCATAATCTTGAACGTGCTTGCACGAACCTTCTCCATGAAACCAGTGCATGGGGGTGAGTGTCCGGGCATCGCCGCTGGGGTGGTGCTTCACGCGGCAGATATGGAGGAGCATCACGTATCACAAGCCGAGGAGGACGTGCAGTTCAACCCCTTGGGGGACCATGTGCTCGCTGGTGCTGACGACTTCGGAGGCGTCGATGAGGGCATGGAGTTCGACGAACACGCTCCGCTCGTGTACCCGGAGGTACATCTATTTCTATATGTTTCATATTTTCTGCTCGAGCTTAAGCTATCCTGGCGTCATAAAAAAATCTAGTCCTAATGATTAGATGCAACATACGAACCGGTACATGGAGAGATCTAGTCTGTTCTGAATGAATCCATATTATTTATTTATTAATAAGTTACCAAGAACACAAACCACATTAATTTAGGAGCGGTGGGAGACGGCCAGTAATGAAGCTGAACTCAGTATAGACATGTTATTGCATCGAAAGTAACTTGGAATGGTGGAAGGGATATATATTTATTATTTTGCTCATTTCGGTTTGTATTCCATACATTACATGTGTATTCAAGTGAGATGGACTCTAACAAGGAGACCAGGGACAACAAGAGCTGCCATGTCATGAAGAAGCTCAAGAGCGGGATAATCCCTTTCCGCACTCAACTTGGGGAGCTCAAGTGCCCTTTCTGTAAGAAAGGAGTCAACCCGAGGATTGCCAGCTTGATTTCGCATGCGGTTGGCATCGGTAAAAGCCCGGCTAGTAAACACAAGTCGGCGATCAAGGCTAACCATGCTGCATATGGCAAGTTCCTAAGGGAGTATGTCAAGACCGGCCTAGTGTACCCTTACTTAGGAATCAACAACTTCTAGCCGACCAACCCCGTCACTGTGTTGGCCTGGCCACTAATAATATTTAGTTCTCTTACCGTATCTAGACCCTTAAACTATGGGGATTTCTATTTTCATACCCTTCAAAATATATTCAAGTTCATCTGTTTATGGAGTTAAAGTTCTGGTGGCATACTCGTTATTTTGCATGGATAGAGGGGTGCCCCCGACAGATATAAGGGTTATCATGTCCGCTAGATCACAGATGATCAATGGTTGGTGGGCAAAACTGAGTACAACTGAATCGCCATGGTTAGACACGAGGGAAAAAACGTGACTCACGGTACGCGTGTGCGGTGCACGAGGCGGTAGCGGACACGTGTGGCCGTGCACAGTGCATTAGCGTACACGGTGCACGGTAGTGCAACGAAACGTCACTTCCCTTCTCCTTTAATAGAGGCCTCCCCACTCCTACTCATCACGCACTCGCTCACTCAACCGTCTCCACTGTCCCATCACCTTCTGCAAACGCCCAACAAAACCCCAACCACGCCGGCGATGGAGAAGATCGGCGCGGTGGACATCGCGCCTCCAAGGCCACCGACGAGGAGCCCCCCGTCCCCGCATCCGCCATAGCCGCCGGCGAGGAGGCCCCCGTCGGTCTCGGACAGATCCCGCTCGGCTGGGACCCCTACGAGGAGGTTGTCTACATAAGGCCGGAGAACCCCTATGACACCAGCATCACCGACCCATGGTCTGAGGTAACCAGGGTTTTCTCCCCTTCCCTTGTTCTTCCCCCGTTCCCATCGTTGGATGCTAGATCATATGTTATTAGGGCTCGACTGTTCGTATTTTTTACAGTAGCTAATCCTCTTGTGTTAGATCTCGATTTGGTTTGAGATTTGGGGAATAATCGAGAGATCTCATTCGGTTAATTTATGCAAAAGATCAATCCCGATAATCAAAGTATCTCAATCATGTCCTTATTAAACTCTACTGTTTTTGTCCAACAGGAGGATAGCAGCGACCTCCGCAGCGACGACGAGTCCAAGGACACCAAGACTCGTCATGTGCTGAGGAGGCTAAAGTCCGGTCAGTAAAACAACTTCTTCGCCAGCGACGTGTACAGGTGCCCCTTCTGCCCCACCAGGAGGCTCCGCGGCATGGACTTCAACTCCCTCGTGAAGCATGCCGAGGATGTGAGGACCTACGGCGAGTCCGTGAACATCCATGGCTTTAGGGTCAAGCACCAGGCGCTCGGTCTTCACCTCCGCAACCTCCAGAAGGTGGCTATCAAGGAGGGTCGCATGCCCCTGATCAGACCCAAGGAGCCCAAGGTCAAGGGGCTGGGCAGCAAGAAGTGGAGGAGGTGCTAGAGGGAGGAGGCGGATGCCCTCCTGGCAGAGGCCACAAGGGGCCACTGATCAGCTGCTGCTGCTGTAAAGCAACTTCTTTTGTCTTGTCTGTGTTGAAGCAGTCCACTGCTGCTGCTGAGCAGCCTAATTTTTGAACCTTGTTAAGTATCATACGATATAACCTATATTAGCTGCTTTATCTACATCTGCTCTGTTTACTGAATTTATTTATGGTGCTGGTTTGTTTTGCTACTCTAGATTTGCAACCAGATTGGGGAAAAACGATCGCAAAAGGAACAATGAATGAAGAGAGAAGTTGCTCTAGATTTCCTACCTTTTTAGGCAAAAAACACAACTGTTAGAGAGAGAGGGGAAAAGGCACTCTTAAAAAGGCCAAATAACCAAAAAAAATCCACTTTAGGCATCAAGGCGCACGTAACGGCCAAACCTTTGACCAGACGGCACCCCCCTCCGAGCGCATGTGGGGGCTTGGAATATCCGGAGGGAAAAAGTGAGGACAAATGAGACACAATGTTTCTATAGCTAAATCTGACAAAAAGCTGAATTTGGCTAGAGCTCCACAATGTAGCTATTCTAAATCCCTAAACTATGTGGTGCGTTGAAACCTAATGCTTTTCCACTGACACGTGTGTTGCAAAGTTGCTTGATCGTGCATGCTTACACAAGTGGCCTACAGAGAAACTTATAGAAGCATGGGCAAACAAGCTTCATTTTGGCAAATTCGGGACAAGCTTTGCACAATCGGCAGGCCTAATCGGCTGGGCGGCTGCCCCGGGGTGCAGGGATGCTAGGTCCATGTCTATGCTTACACTTCTTAAACCCGTTAGGAATTAATAATAACTGTACAATCCTTTTGTCCTGTCATGTTACGTCGTGTCAGCACCGCGCACCCGCTGCGGATCAACAACGGGACGGTGGTCTACATGACCGGTCTCTGCCACACAAAGCCACATCGCACACCCGTCCCAGCATCTACCAGGACAGACTCCGAATTTAATCGCTAGGATTGGAAACCATCGGTGCTCGCCCGGTCAAACTTGCTTCCACATGGGTATGACCGGAATATTGGTAAACGGAATTTAAACATCGCCTTCCTTCCACCGGCGCTACCACCGCAAGAACCATCGATGTTGCCGCAGGCACCGCCTCCGCCTGGCCATACCACGGCAACAGATCACTCCACCTCCACGCCTAGTCCTAGCCACCGCTACCGATCCTAGGCCACCGCCGCCGCCTTAGCTGCTGCCATGGATGCATAGTACGGCATGTTCAGCAACGGGAGCGACTACACCGACGAGTACACTGTCACCGCCCATGGCACCACCAAGCCAACGGTCGTCCACACAAATGCGTCAGCGGAGGTCACCAAGGTCATCGCAATGTACGAGCGGTGGCTACAGGAGCCGATGGACAGGTACAAGATCGTCGGCCCTAACCTCGAGTATACCGGAGATAGGAAGAGGATGGTGCTTTTGCAGCTGTCCATGTGCAACCACTGCCTCCTATATCACGTATGTAGGGCCAAATCTGTATGGCCGGAGCTTCGCGAGTTCCTACACAGGAGGGAGATCTACTTCTCTAGCATCGACATCAAGAACGACACTCTGAAGCTAGAACGGGATCTCCTCATTCATGTTGTCAATCATGTCGATCTCCAACGTTTGTGGAGGTACCCGGATGGCGGTACAGGGAAAGCCGGCATGGCTAGACTCGCTTCCGACATCATCGACCGCGAGTACACCGGCATGAAAATCGAGTTCCCGAAGCACCTGCTCGAGCGATGGGAGTGGAGGCACCTGGATTACGATGCGATCAAGTACGCAGCCAGGGACGCGTATGTCTGCTACGAGATGCTCAATAGGATCTGGCGGGTGGGTGAGTGTGTTGTTTACCACTACTAGTTTCAAATTTCATTCCTAGTTTTATCTCGCCTGTATTTTATCTCGCATGTATTTTTTAAGCATTCTGTGTGTAAGAACCAAGCTAGTATGATCCATGTGCTATTAGCTACTTAACCTGTATGAATTACATTCCCCCTTTTGTAGGTCCAACATTCATTCTTACAAATTCTGTCTATGCCATTTGCATACGGCAGAATCTAGGACTGACATGCATAAGGTGTGATGTAGTCATAAGTCATAACCAAACTCAGATTATAGCGAAGGATACAGTCATAACCCAGATTATAGTTTGACAAAGGTAATACACAGTAGTTCGTAATTTCTCACATAGTGTACTTATGAAATAACATGTTTTCATAAACACAACAATCATGCACTAATAGTCTACATCCTAGCCTGTTGGAGAAGGCAACCGATCCTAGGATGCCTTCGGTCGCTTGCCCCGATTTTTAGATTCATCTACACTCCGGCATCTGGGGCAAACAACCTGCCTTGGTGGTGGTTCAATGATGCGATGCCTGGAATGAGATTTTACAATCTGGCGGTACAGCTCGTGGCTAACATACCCGTCAATTGCAGCGTACTTCAAATTAGGTTCAGAAAGTGGCTTATCCTCCCAGTAATCGTGCCCTAAACGCCTCCACGAACATCTCGGCAATCTGTCCTTCATGTCGGGCATTACCACGGTCGATGAGTTCGGAGGCAAGAGCGGCCATCCCGGTCTTGCCACCCTTCGTCCCTGGGATCCAGTAAATTTCCTGGATATCCACTCTACACTCCTTTGGGATTCTAATGTTGACAGTCGGGCTATCAAGCAGTTTACTGTCATTTGTGATGTCAACACTAGTAATGTTATTTGCTGGTTCACGAGAAAGTCATGAACCAGATCCCTAATGCTTTCGCCCCACCTACATGAAATGAATTCAGACAAATAATATAGCAATAACTTTTGCAAACAGACGGTTTAGGAACAAAAAGATAGCAAAGTCTACCAGATCCCGTCAGCCCCCTTCTCGCAAAAAGGCTAGTATACGAGGACGTGCCCCTTCATGGAGAGTTGCACCACGGCGATCCTATGGTGATCGCAGCTGTACTCGAGGTCGAGACCTACGAACCTATTTTCTTCGAACTGCAGCCAACTCATGTAATTATTCAGAGTGTTCCTCACCGTCTGAGGGTCGGTGGTGTAGACGACATCGATCTTCTTCCCGCCATGTACTTCGATGTTGAAGTGCGCAGTTTCTTGCCTGCCGTTTTTTCGGACGTCCGGAGCATCCATGACTACAGGCAAGAGGGAAAGGATAGGGAGGAAGAGGGTGATGCGGTGGTGGAGGAAATGGATGAGTCCGTGGAGGAGAAAGACGATGAGGCTGTGGAGGATGAAATGAGACGGAGAAGTGAAAGATTGGAACTGCCCTTACCAATATCTGGAATGTTGCACGACCGTTCGTAGTAGGGTGAAGGTGGAGAAAAACGGCGGTTTTACATGTCGACGCTAGCACTTCCTAAAATGTGTTCTGCGCCACTTGCATGCGGTGGAATCAATTCAAACATAGGCACGTTTGCGTGTGCCGACGTTCACTCACTGACAGGCGGGCCGGACATTTCTCTTTTATGATTTATTTTTTCACTTCCTCTAGACGGTTCCGGTGCCTGCCCTCAATAATTACGCCGCCCTTCTTGTCTTCCACGCATACGAGAACCAGCGGTGGTGGCGGTTCCTTGCAGATTCACTCCCCACTCGAACAACTGCCCCATTCCTGATTCCGGGTTTGTTCGTCTGCGGTACCAAAGTTCGCAGGCCAGCGCATGGCGGTACCTAAGTTGCCTGAAATTACAGCGTTTCGAAAAGTTGGGCCACCAACTACTGAGAGGGGCCATTTCGAGGCAAACTCATCTCACCCCTGCCAAATTCAAACATTCCGTTAAACCGCCCCGTGAAGTAGACGGTCGGGACCCACATGTCGGTCATCTGTCCGTGACGCAGGCACCAACGCGGAAACTTCTTAGGCAAATCGAGCAGCTAAGTGGATCGGATGCGTTGACCAATTTCACAAATCCATTCCCAGCTTTCCCCTAGCACCGGTAGCGTCGAAATCCACCCTCCAGGCAGGACGATCCCTTCGGACATTTGACTTCTGGCGCCAAGTTGCTGCGGCCAGTTGCCGCGCCCAATCGCTGATCTCGAGCTCCAACGGTGCATGCCGTAGCCGTTGCGATGCTCTAGCCCGCCTCCGCCGCCGATGAGCCGAGCAGCTCGGAGGATGGCAGATCCTACTATCAAGAAAGAAGAAGTTCTGTCTACAAGCGGGTGAGCTACCCTTCTCTTTGCTATTCGCACTAATTACAACTGCTAGCTGGCTACTGAACCTCAAATTGTTTGTTAGCCCAACGCTCACAAACATATTTTGTCCACAGTTTTCTATCAAGTGGGATCTGCGCGGACCCTCCTTACCTGGTTACGATAGTCCTCTACAGGTACGACTCTAATGGCAAGTGGTATGGAAGCCATTATTTCACGATGGAGGAAGCGCCTGCACAGATCTGCACTATATCTAGTATGGTTTCTACTCTGCATAATCATGTTGAATTATGGCCAAAGCAGACAGCAAAGTTCAGCTTCATGGATGAACGTGGCATCATGGTTCCTATAACGTGTGATAGTCAGCTAATTGGGTTGATGAAAAGGTATGCTTCGGCTGCCATGTTTGACCTGAAATGTCATGTACTAGATGTGGAAGCTCAATGAATCGAGTCGCCTTCTATTCTTGGACAGGGTGGTTGCTCGAACCCAATTAGCTCCTGGTAAGGACTAGGTCGCTTGGGGTTCGCATGTTTGTGCTGAATTGTAATTTTTGTTTTATTTACTCTGTAGATATTAGGCAGTTATGCAACAGTCTTGTTTCTTTGACAGGAAGCGCCGCAAGGTTAGAAACATGACTGCCGGGTCAGTGATTTTTTTGCCCGAAGAAATTAAAAATGAGTGGAAAGATGATGCTGGACATGATTCTGGTGCCCATTGTCCCGGTGATGCAGAGTACGTGAAGCTAAGAAAATTGGCACCGAGGAAGAGGAAGAAGGCAGGAAATGAAGAAGCCAGTGGACGTGAAGGATTGGCACCTGTGCGGAAGAAGGCTTTGGCAATGAAGATGCATAGTAATGTGTTGAACTTGAACCTATATATGTAATTCTATTAAATTTTATCGCCTGTGTGGCACGTTGTCGGGTAAACAATCTACCCACGTTCTCTGAGTAAAATGTACCGCGACTTAGGGTTTGGAAACGCCCGAGTCAGTAGTTGAATCCGAAATTGTGATTGTGCCACTACTATCTGAAAACAATGATCCACCGGTTCCCCGATTGCTGAGGGGCAGGAGGTCTCCAAATACGACGGAATGTAAGTGGCACATAAATAAATTATTTAAGCTGCCACACTCCACGAAGCAGCAACTTATTTCAGATGCTGCACAACGACGTGGCAACATAAACAGCAATGTTCTAACTGATAATGCCCAGATGAGGAGGAAATGGGTACCACTTTCTGGTCTAATCTTGAGCCCGTCTATCTCACCGCCTCTACGCTCCGCATCCCCTCAGATCCGCAAAGCTCCTGATCTCCAAAGAATCGGGTGTATGTGCTTCCACTTTATAAATTGTGGTTGTGCCATTTGCATGCGGCACAATCCATGTAGATTACGTTTAAACAAACCACCAGTGTCAGAATACACTAGTAGAAAAGGTGTCTTTGGTCCATGGTTACGTTCCCAATCCGGGACAGAGATCAAAATCGAGGCAGAAATTGATCTAAATCACAAATTCTTCCACAAATTAATCGAGACAGAGATCTAAATTGAGGCATTTCATTAATTCAACCACAAATTCTTCTAAACAAAGGTGCGATTTCACATCCTACATTAATTCAACCAACTAGTCAACAATTTCACTTCCGCTGCCGCTGTCCTCTGAGCCGTCGGCTTCCTCGTCTTTGTCGGACGGAACCTCCACGATTTCCGCATTGTACACGAGAGGGAGCATCTCTTCACGGTGAGCGGCGGCGATGACGGTGAACTTGGTCTGTCCAGGGTTGGACCAGAACCTCTCCCGCCCTTCTCGGTTGCGGAGATCCCGGTGCACCACACGCCCGTAAACGATGCGGTTGCCAATCTTGGCCTTCCGCTCCTTCTTGAACAGCGCCGCCAAGATGGGCTGGCCGCCACGTGGGCAGCGCTCTTCCATGCGGGCATCCGAGGCGGGCCGCGATTTCGCTTTCCATCATGGGTCCCGGGAAGAGGAGCGGAGCCACCAGCACTTCAAGATAGCTGATGCGCCATCCGTGGGCACCATGCCGGTACGGCGCGAGCATGTCGAAGTGCGAGAACATCACCGCCTCGTAGAAGTTCAGCGAGGGCATCTCCATGGCGACGCGGTGGAGATTGGAGAGGGAGCGAGGGGGTGGATGGCGCGGTGGAGATTGGAGAGGGCGAGGGGATGGGCGATGAAGCGATGAGCTGTGGCGCCTCCTATTTGTACACGAGGACAAGGAAGCGACGGGCGGAATATCCAAGGCGCATTGGTCAGACAAAAGGAAGTAATGTAGCGTTAAGACAGATTAACGAGCGACCAATTTTTTTACTCCCAGGACTCCGGGGCCAATAGTTCAGACCGCTAGGTCAACAAGTACAACTATTACAACTTAAAAAAGGCACGGGTCTTAAGCTAAATAGAACTAGTTAACACACATCTCCTTGATCTTCCTAATCTTAGCCTTATGCGCATCTTCCTGCGAGAGCAAGGATCGAATCGTCTGCTCCTTCATTTTAGCATCTTCCTTGCACATCTTCAATTGTTTCTCTACATCTTTCCTCATGCACTTGTCAATACTCGTAGTTGTGAACTGCAGGACTTTGGCCTGGTGAAGATCCTTCCTTGCTTGAGTTAGTTCTTGCTCTGCTTTAGACTTCAGGGCCAACGTCGCGTCCCTCTCCTTCTCGACTTTGCTAACCTTGTCTTCCAGCCCCATCAGATCTCGCTTATGCTTGGTTGTGTCAACTGGTTCCCATAGCTTCATCTCAACACTATCAAGAATTGAGCTGAATGCGGATTCTTTGAACTCAACAGTCATTTCCCATAGTTTGTCCAGCGTTTTCTGCATCGA
Source organism: Avena insularis (assembly GCA_023614405.1). Classification (NCBI taxonomy): domain Eukaryota; kingdom Viridiplantae; phylum Streptophyta; class Magnoliopsida; order Poales; family Poaceae; genus Avena; species Avena insularis. The sequence continues at coordinate 550,436,350 of CM042690.1, forward strand.
TTTGGGCCACTCTGGATCTACCCATTTGACAACACCACAACTTCCGCCTCGCATCATTGCACGATGTCCTTGACACCGTAGAAACCTCCTACCTGCGTTTCGTCCTTCGAACGCTACAAATTTAGCGGGCACATATCCATGTTTACATAGCAGAGGACTGTCTTCATTCGCTAAACTGTGATAGTCGGTGTCATACATCGTCTGGTTGTCCTAACACATCATACGCGCATGAGTAAACGGAGTAGATCTGGCTCAAAAAATAGATAACTGGCCACGGATGATAGAGATAGAGATGAGACGACTCACATCGAAATCACCGTCCCTGTCGTCACGACGTGTTTCCTCGTCGTCTCCCCTTGAACCCATGGCGAGAGGGGGGGTGGCTGCCGGAGAGGGGATTGGGATGGCGGCACCGTCGGCTTGTGGCTATGGTAGGATGGGAGTGAAGTGGGGAATGTGCCTTCGAGGGGAAGGAAGAGAAGTACGGGGAGGAAGAGAAGTAATGGGGACGTGACACTGGGATATGGCCCGCTCAACTGGTGAGTCGTGACACTCGCAACAGGGGAGCCCCCGGTGTTGCCAGTTTGTCCAGAGCAAGCGTGGCCAATCATGCCGCAGAACAGACTACTCGCGGATCGATCTCACGAAAACCATCCCAATCGTCCAAGCGCCCCGATCGGATGGTATGTAACAATCGACAAGCAGAACAACTGTGTTAGGGCGTGCCTTCTAGAAGACTCGGTCTAACGCTAAGGTTAGGGCTCTCCTAAGGTTAATTAGTATCCATATGCGGTTTATGAAAAGAACATGCATCCAATGACACGGGTGGATCTAGCTTTGGTTAATGAGAAGAGCAGACATGCAATGACACCGATGATATGTGGTTTGGTGGAAGAACACACATGCAATGACTCTGGTGATATGTGGTTTGTGAGAAGAACACACATGCAATGACTCTAGCTGTGGTTAATGAAAAGAGCAGACATGCAATGACACCGGTGGATCCATGTGTGGTTCATGGGAAGAACACACATGCAATGACACTGGGTGTGGTTCATGATATGGTCTGTGAGAAGAACACACATGCAATGACACTGGTGGATCCATGTGTGGTCTGTGAGAAGAACACACATGCAATGACACTGGGTGTGGTGCATGATATGGTTTGTGGCAAGAACACGCATGCAATGACACTGGTGGATCCATGTGTGGTCTTTGGGAAGAACACACATGCAATGACACTGGTGATATGTGGTCTGTGAGAAGAACACACATCCAATGACTCTGGCTGTGGTTCATGAAAAGAGCAGACATGCAATGATACTGGTGGATCCATGTGTGGTTCATGGGAAGAACACACATGCGATGACACTGGGTGGATCCATGTGTGGTTCATGAGAAGAGCAGACATGCAATGACACTGGTGGATCCATGTGTGGTTCATGGGCAGAACACACATGCAATGACACTGGGTGTGGTTCATGATATGGTTTGTGAGAAGAACACACACATGCAATGACACTGGTGGATCCATGTGTGGTCTGTGAGAAGAACACGCATGCAATGACACTAGGTGTGGTTCATGATATGGTTTGTGAGAAGAACACACATGCAATGACACTGGTGGATCCATGTGTGGTCTTTGGGAAGAACACACATGCAATGACACTAGTGATATGTGGTCTGTGAGAAGAACACACATCCAATGACTCTAGTTGTGGTTTGTGAAAAGAGCACGCATGCAATGACACTGGTGGATCCATATGTGGTTCATGGGAAGAACACACATGCGATGACACTGGTGGATCCATGTGTGGTAAATGGGAAGAACACACATGCAATGACACTGGGTGTGGTTCATGATATGGTCTGTGAGAAGAACACACATGCAATGACACTAGGTGTGGTTCATGATATGGTTTGTGAGAAGAACACACATGCAATGACACTGGTGGATCCATGTGTGGTCTGTGAGAAGAACACACATGCAATGACATTGGGTGTGGTTCATGATATGGTTTGTGAGAAGAACACACATGCAATGACACTGATGGATCCATGTGTGGTCTTTGGGAAGAACACACATGCAATGACACTTGGTGTGGTTCATGATATTGTTTGTGAGAAGAACACACATGCAATGACACTGGTGGATCCATGTGTGGTCTTTGGGAAGCACACACATGCAATGACACTGGGTGGATCCATGTGTGGTTTGTGAGAAGAACACACATGCAATGACACCGGTGGATCCATGTGTGGTTCCTAGGAAGAACACACATGCAATGACTCTGGTGATATGTGGGTTGTGAAAAGAACATACATGCAATGACTCTAGCTGTGGTTAATGAGAAGAGCAGACATGCAATGACACCGGTGGATCCATGTGTGGTTCATGGGAAGAGCAGACATACAATGACACTGGTGGATCCATGTGTGGTTCTTGGGAAGAACACACATGCAACGACACCGGCGGAACCATGTATGGTCTGTGGGAAGAACAGACATGCGATGACACTGGTGGATCCATGTTTGGTTCATGGGAAGAACACACATGCAATGAGATAGGTGATATGTGGTCTGTGAGAAGAACACACATGCAATGACACTGGTGGATACATGTGTGGTATGTGGGAAGAGCATACATGCAATGACACTGGTGGATCCATGTGTGGTTCATGGGAAGAACACACATGCAATGACACTGGGTGTGGTTCATGATATGGTTTGTGAGAAGAACACACATGCAATGACTCTGGTCGATCCATGTGTGGTCTGTGAGAAGAACACACATGCAATGACCTTACGTGTGGTTCATGATATGGTTTGTGAGAAGAACACACATGCAATGACACTGGTGGATCCAAGTGTGTTCTTTGGGAAGAACACACACGCAATGACACTGGATCCATGTGTGGTCTGTGAGAAGAACACATCCAATGACTCTAGATGTGGTTCATGAAAAGAGCATACCTGCAATGACACTGGTGGATCCATGTGTGGTTCATGGGAAGAACACACATGCGATGACACTGGGTGGATCCATGTGTGGTTCATGAGTAGAGCAGACATGCAATGACACCGGTGGATCCATGTGTCGTTCATGGGAAGAACACAGATGTAATGACTCTGGTGATATGTGGTTTGTGAAAAGAACAGACATGCAATGACTCTAGCTGTGGTCTGTGAGAAGAACACACATGCAACGACCCTGGGTGTGGTTCATGATATTGTTTGTGAGAAGAACACACATGCAATAACACTGGTGGATCCATGTGTGGTCTTTGGGAGGAACACACATGCACTGACACTGGTGATATGTGGTCTATGAGAAGAACACACATCCAATGACTCTAGCTGTGGTTCATGAAAAGAGCAGACATGCAATGACACTAGTGGATCCATGTGTGGTTCATGGGAAGAACACACATGCGATGACACTGGGTGTGGTTCATGATATGGTTTGTGAGAAGAACACACATGCAATGACACTGGTGGATCCATGTGTGGTCTTTGGGAAGAACACACATGCAATGACACTGGTGATGTGTGGTCTGTGAGAAGAGCAGACATGCAATGACACTGGTGGATCCATGTGTGGTTGATGGGAAGAACACACATGCGATGACACTGGGTGTGGTTCATGATATGGTTTGTGAGAAAAACACACATGCAATGACACTGGTGGATCCATGTGTGGTCTGTGAGAAGAACACACATGCAATGACACTGGGTGTGGTTCATGATATGGTTTGTGAGAAGAACACACATGCAATGACACTGGTGGATCCATGTGTGGTCTTTGGGGAGAACACACATGCAATGACACTGGATCCATGTGTGGTCTGTGAGAAGAACAAACATCCAATGACTCTAGCTATGGTTCATGAAAACAGCAGACATGCAATGACACTGCTGGATCCATGTGTGGTTCATGGGAAGAACACACCTGCGATGACACTGGGTGGATCCATGTGTGGTTTGTGAGAAGAACACACATGCAATGACTCAGTGGATCCATGTGTGGTTCATGGGAAGAACACACATGCAATGACACTGGGTGTGGTTCATGATATGGTTTGTGAGAAGAACACACATGCAATGACTCTAGCTATGGTGCTATGGTTCATGAAAAGAGCAGACATGCAATGAAACTGGTGGATCCATGTGTGGTATGTGAGAAGAACACACATGCAATGACACTGGTGGATTCATGTGTGGTCTGTGGGAAGAGCAGACATGCAATGACACTGGTAGATCCATGTGTGGTTCATGGGAAGAACACACATGCAATGACACTGGGTGTGGTTCATGATATGGTTTGTGAGAAGAACACACATGCAATGACACTGGTGGATCCATGTGTGGTCTGTGAGAAGAACACACATGCAATGACACTGGGTCTGGTTCATGATATGGTTTGTGAGAAGAACACACATGCAATGACACTGGTGGATCCAAGTGTGTTCTTTGGGAAGAACACACATGCAATGACACTGGATCCATGTGTGGTCTGTGAGAAGAACACACATCCAATGACTCTAGCTGTGGTTCATGAAAAGAGCATACCTGCAATGACACTGGTGGATCCATGTGTGGTTCATGGGAAGAACACACATGCGATGACACTGGGTGTGGTTCATGATATGGTTTGTGAGAAGAACACACATGCATTGACACTGGTGGATCCATGTGTGGTCTTTGGGGAGAACACACATGCAATGACACTGGTGATGTGTGGTCTGTGAGAAGAGCAGACATGCAATGACACTGGTGGATCCATGTGTGATTCATGGGAATAACACACATGTGATGACACTGGGTGTGGTTCATGATATGGTTTGTGAGAAGAACACACATGCAATGACACTGGTGGATCCATGTGTGGTCTTTGGGAAGAACACATATGCAATGACACTGGTGATGTGTGGTCTGTGAGAAGAGCAGACATGCAATGACACTGGTGGATCCATGTGTGATTCATGGGAAGAACACACATGCGATGACACTGGGTGTGGTTCATGATATGGTTTGTGAGAAAAACACACATGCAATGACACTGGTGGATCCATGTGTGGTCTGTGAGAAGAACACACATGCAATGACACTGGGTGTGGTTCATGATATGGTTTGTGAGAAGAACACACATGCAATGACACCGGTGGATCCATGTGTGGTCTTTGGGGAGAACACTCATGCAATGACACTGGATCCATGTGTGGTCTGTGAGAAGAACAAACATCCAATGACTCTAGCTATGGTTCATGAAAACAGCAGACATGCAATGACACTGCTGGATCCATGTGTGGTTCATGGGAAGAACACACCTGCGATGACACTGGGTGGATCCATGTGTGGTTTGTGAGAAGAACACACATGCAATGACTCAGTGGATCCATGTGTGGTTCATGGGAAGAACACACATGCAATGACACGGGGTGTGGTTCATGATATGGTTTGTGAGAAGAACACACATGCAATGACACTGGTGGATCCATGTGTGGTCTTTGGGGAGAACACACATGCAATGACACTGGATCCATGTGTGGTCTGTGAGAAGAACAAGCATTCAATGACTCTAGCTATGGTTCATGAAAACAGCAGACATGCAATGACACTGCTGGATCCATGTGTGGTTCTAGGGAAGAACACACTGCGATGACCTTTGGGTGGATCCATGTGTGGTTTGTGAGAAGAACATGCAATGACTCAGTGGATCCATGTGTGGTTCATGGGAAGAACACACATGCAATGACACTGGGTGTGGTTCATGATATGGTTTGTGAGAAGAACACACATGCACTGACTCTAGCTATGGTGCTATGGTTCATGAAAAGAGCAGACATGCAATGAAACTGGTGGATCCATGTGTGGTATGTGAGAAGAACACACATGCAATGACACTGGTGGATTCATGTGTGGTCTGTGGGAAGAGCAGACATGCAATGACACTGGTAGATCCATGTGTGGTTCATGGGAAGAACACACATGCAATGACACTGGGTGTGGTTCATGATATGGTTTGTGAGAACACACATGCAATGACATTGGTGGATCCATGTGTGGTCTGAGAAGAACACACATGCAATGACAGGGTGCAGTTCATGATATGGTTTGTGAGAAGAACACACATGCAATGACACTGGTGGATCCAAGTGTGTTCTTTGGGAAGAACACACATGCAATGACACTGGATCCATGTGTGGTCTGTGAGAAGAACACACATCCAATGACTCTAGCTGTGGTTCATGAAAAGAGCATACCTGCAATGACACTGGTGGATCCATGTGTGGTTCATGGGAAGAACACACATGCGATGACACTGGGTGTGGTTCATGATATGGTTTGTGAGAAGAACACACATGCAATACACTGGTGGATCCATGTGTGGTCTTTGGGGAGAACACACATGCAATGACACTGGTGATGTGTGGTCTGTGAGAAGAGTAGACATGCAATGACACTGGTGGATCCATGTGTGATTCATGGGAAGAACACAGATGCGATGACACTGGGTTTGGTTCATGATATGGTTTGTGAGAAGAACACACATGCAATGACACTGGTGGATCCATGTGTGGTCTTTGGGAAGAACACACATGCAATGACACTGGTGATGTGTGGTCTGTGAGAAGAGCAGACATGCAATGACACTGGTGGATCCATGTGTGATTCATGGGAAGAACACACATGCGATGACACTGGGTGTGGTTCATGATATGGTTTGTGAGAAAAACACACATGCAATGACACTGGTGGATCCATGTGTGGTCTGTGAGAAGAACACACATGCAATGATACTGGGTGTGGTTCATGATATGGTTTGTTAGAAGAACACACATGCAATGACACTGGTGGATCCATGTGTGGTCTTTGGGGAGAACACACATGCAATGACACTGGATCCATGTGTGGTCTGTGAGAAGAACAAACATCCAATGACTCTAGCTATGGTTCATGAAAACAGCAGACATGCAATGACACTGCTGGATCCATGTGTGGTTCATGGGAAGAACACACTGCGATGACTGGGTGGATCCATGTGTCGTTTGTGAGAAGAACACACATGCAATGACTCGGTGGATCCATGTGGTTATTGTGAAGAACACACATGCAATGACACTGGGTGTGGTTCATGATATGGTTTGTGAGAAGAACACACATGCAATGACTCTAGCTATGGTGCTATGGTTCATGAAAAGAGCAGACATGCAATGACACTGGTGGATCCATGTGTGGTCTGTGAGAAGAACACACATGCAATGACACTGGTGGATTCATGTGTGGTCTGTGGGAAGAGCAGACATGCAATGACACTGGTAGATCCATGTGTGGTTCATGGGAAGAACACACATGCAATGACACTGGGTGTGGTTCATGATATGGTTTGTGAGAAGAACACACATTCAATGACATCAGGTGGATCCATGTGTGGTCTGAGAAGAACACACATGCAATGACACTGGGTCTGGTTCATGATATGGTTTGTGAGAAGAACACACATGCAATGACACTGGTGGATCCAATTGTGTTATTTGGGAAGAACACACATGCAATGACACTGGATCCATGTGTGGTCTATGAGAAGAACACACATCCAATGACTCTAGCTGTGGTTCATGAAAAGAGCATACCTGCAATGACACTGGTGGATCCATGTGTGGTTCATGGGAAGAACACACATGCGATGACACTGGGTGTGGTTCATGATATGGTTTGTGAGAAGAACACACATGCAATGACACTGGTGGATCCATGTGTGGTCTTTGGGAAGAACACACATGCAATGACACTGGTGATGTGTGGTCTGTGAGAAGAGCAGACATGCAATGACACTGGTGGATCCATGTGTGATTCATGGGAAGAACACACATGCGATGACACTGGGTGTGGTTCATGATATGGTTTGTGAGAAAAACACACATGCAATGACACTGGTGGATCCATGTGTGGTCTGTGAGAAGAACACACATGCAATGACACTGGGTGTGGTTCATGATATGGTTTGTTAGAAGAACACACATGCAATGACACTGGTGGATCCATGTGTGGTCTTTGGGGAGAACACACATGCAATGACACTGGATCCATGTGTGGTCTGTGAGAAGAACAAACATCCAATGACTCTAGCTATGGTTCATGAAAACAGCAGACATGCAATGACACTGCTGGATCCATGTGTGGTTCATGGGAAGAACACACCTGCGATGACGCTGGGTGGATCCATGTGTCGTTTGTGAGAAGAACACACATGCAATGACTCAGTGGATCCATGTGTGGTTCATGGGAAGAACACACATGCAATGACACTGGGTGTGGTTCATGATATGGTTTGTGAGAAGAACACACATGCAATGACTCTAGCTATGGTGCTATGGTTCATGAAAAGAGCAGACATGCAATGACACTGGTGGATCCATGTGTGGTCTGTGAGAAGAACACACATGCAATGACACTGGTGGATTCATGTGTGGTCTGTGGGAAGAGCAGACATGCAATGACACTGGTAGATCCATGTGTGGTTCATGGGAAGAACACACATGCAATGACACTGGGTGTGGTTCATGATATGGTTTGTGAGAAGAACACACATGCAATGACACTGGTGGATCCATGTGTGGTCTGTGAGAAGAACACACATGCAATGACACTGGGTCTGGTTCATGATATGGTTTGTGAGAAGAACACACATGCAATGACACTGGTGGATCCAATTGTGTTATTTGGGAAGAACACACATGCAATGACACTGGATCCATGTGTGGTCTATGAGAAGAACACACATCCAATGACTCTAGCTGTGGTTCATGAAAAGAGCATACCTGCAATGACACTGGTGGATCCATGTGTGGTTCATGGGAAGAACACACATGCGATGACACTGGGTGTGGTTCATGATATGGTTTGTGAGAAGAACACACATGCAATGACACTGGTGGATCCATGTGTGGTCTTTGGGAAGAACACACATGCAATGACACTGGTGATGTGTGGTCTGTGAGAAGAGCAGACATGCAATGACACTGGTGGATCCATGTGTGATTCATGGGAAGAACACACATGCGATGACACTGGGTGTGGTTCATGATATGGTTTGTGAGAAGAAAACACATGCAATGACACTGGTGGATCCATGTGTGGTCTGTGAGAAGAACACACATGCAATGACACTAGGTGTGGTTCATGATATGGTTTGTGAGAAGAACACACATGCAATGACACTGGTGGATCCATGTGTGGTCTTTGGGGAGAACACACATGCAATGACCTTTGGATCCATGTGTGGTGCATGAGAAGAACAAACATCCAATGACTCTAGCTATGGTTCATGAAAACAGCAGACATGCAATGACACTGCTGGATCCATGTGTGGTTCATGGGAAGAACACACCTGCGATGACACTGGGTGGATCCATGTGTGGTTTGTGAGAAGAACACACATGCAATGACTCAGTGGATCCATGTGTGGTTCATGGGAAGAACACACATGCAATGACACTGGGTGTGGTTCATGATATGGTTTGTGAGAAGAACACACATGCAATGACTCTAGCTATGGTGCTATGGTTCATGAAAAGAGCAGACATGCAATGACACTGGTGGATCCATGTGTGGTCTGTGAGAAGAACACACATGCAATGACACTGGTGGATTCATGTGTGGTCTGTGGGAAGAGCAGACATGCAATGACACTGGTAGATCCATGTGTGGTTCATGGGAAGAACACACATGCAATGACACTGGGTGTGGTTCATGATATGGTTTGTGAGAAGAACACACATGCAATGACACTGGTGGATCCATGTGTGGTCTGTGAGAAGAACACACATGCAATGACACTGGGTCTGGTTCATGATATGGTTTGTGAGAAGAACACACATGCAATGACACTGGTGGATCCAATTGTGTTATTTGGGAAGAACACACATGCAATGACACTGGATCCATGTGTGGTTTGTGAGAAGAACACACATCCAATGACTCTAGCTGTGGTTCATGAAAAGAGCATACCTGCAATGACACTGGTGGATCCATGTGTGGTTCATGGGAAGAACACACTTGCGATGACACTGGGTGTGGTTCATGATATGGTTTGTGAGAAGAACACACATGCAATGACACTGGTGGATCCATGTGTGGTCTTTGGGAAGAACACACATGCAATGACACTGGTGATGTGTGGTCTGTGAGAAGAGCAGACATGCAATGACACTGGTGGATCCATGTGTGGTTCATGGGAAGAACACACATGCGATGACACTGGGTGTGGTTCATGATATGGTTTGTGAGAAAAACACACATGCAATGACACTGGTGGATCCATGTGTGGTCTGTGAGAAGAACACACATGAAATGACACTGGGTGTGGTTCATGATATGGTTTGTGAGAAGAACACACATACAATGACACTGGTGGATCCATGTGTGGTCTTTGGGAAGAACACACATGCAATGACACTGGATCCATGTGTGGTCTGTGAGAAGAACAAACATCCAATGACTCTAGCTATGGTTCATGAAAATAGCAGACATGCAATGACACTGCTGGATCCATGTGTGGTTCATGGGAAGAACACACCTGCGATGACACTGGGTGGATCCATGTGTGGTTTGTGAGAAGAACACACATGCAATGACTCAGTGGATCCATGTGTGGTTCATGGGAAGAACACACATGCAATGACACTGGGTGTGGTTCATGATATGGTTTGTGAGAAGAACACACATGCAATGACTCTAGCTATGGTTCATGAAAAGAGCAGACATGCAATGGCACTGGTGGATCCATGTGTGGTTCATGGGAAGAACACACATGCAATGACACTGGTGGATCCATGTGTGGTCTGTGGGAAGAGCAGACATGCAATGACACTGGTAGATCCATGTGTGGTTCATGGGAAGAACACACATGCAATGACACTGGGTGTGGTTCATGATATGGTTCATGGGAAGAACACACATGGAATGACACTGGTGGATCCATGTGTGGTCCGTGAGAAGAACACACATGCAATGACACTGGGTGTGGTTCATGATATGGTTTGTGAGAAGAACACACATGCAATGACACTGGTGGATCCATGTGTGGTCTTTGGGAAGAACACACATGCAATGACACTAGTTTTATGTGGTCTGTGAGAAGAACACACATCCAATGACTCTAGCTGTGGTTCATGAAAAGAGCAGACATGCAATGACACTGGTGGATCCATGTGTGGTTCATGGGAATAACACACATGTGATGACACTGGGTATGGTTCATGATATGGTTTGTGAGAAGAACACACACGCAATGACACTGGTGGATCCATGTGTGGTCTTTGGGAAGAACACACATGCAATGACACTGTTGGATACATGTGTGGTATGTGGGAAGAGCATACATGCAATGACACTGGTGGATCCATGTGTGATTCATGGGAAGAACACACATGCGATGACACTGGGTGTGGTTCATGATATGGTTTGTGAGAAGAACACACATGCAATGACACTGGTGGATCCATGTGTGGTCTGTGAGAAGAACACACATGCAATGACACTGGGTGTGGTTCATGATATGGTTTGTGAGAAGAACACACATGCAATGACACTGGTGGATCCATGTGTGGTCTTTGGGAAGAACACACATGCAATGACACTGGATCCATGTGTGGTGTGTGAGAAGAACACACATCCAATGACTCTAGCTATGGTTCATGAAAAGAGCAGACATGCAATGACACTGGTGGATCCATGTGTGGTTCATGGGAAGAACACACCTACGATGACACTGGGTGGATCCATGTGTGGTTTGTGAGAAGAACACACATGCAATGACTTAGTGGATCCATGTGTGGTTCATGGGAAGAACACACATGCAATGACACTAGGTGTGGTTCATGATATGGTTTGTGAGAAGAACACACATGCAATGACACTGGTGGATCCATGTGTGGTCTGTGAGAAGAACACACATGCAATGACACTGGGTGTGGTTCATGATATGGTTTGTGAGAAGAACACAAAGGGAATGACACTGGTGGATCCATGTGTGGTCTTCGGGAAGAACACACATGCAATGACACTGGATCCATGTATGGTCTGTGAGAAGAACACACATCCAATGACTCTAGTTGTGGTTCATGAAAAGAGAAGACATGCAATGACACTGGTGGAACCATGTGTGGTTCATGGGAAGAACACACATGCGATGACACTGGGTGGATCCATGTGTGGTTCATGAGAAGAGCAGACATGCAATGACACTGGTGGATCCATGTGTGGTTCATGGGAAGAACACACATGCAATGACACTGGGTGTGGTTCATGATATGGTTTGTGAGAAGAACACACATGCAATGACACTGGTGGATCCATGTGTGGTCTTTGGGAAGCACACACATGCAATGACACTGGGTGGATCCATGTGTGGTTTGTGAGAAGAACACACATGCAATGACACCGGTGGATCCATGTGTTGTTCCTAGGAAGAACACACATGCAATGACTCTGGTGATATGTTGGTTGTGAAAAGAACAAACATGCAATGACTCTAGCTGTGGTTAATGAGAAGAGCAGACATGCAATGACACCGGTGGATCCATGTGTGGTTCATGGGAAGAGCAGACATACAATGACACTCGTGGATCCATGTGTGGTTCTTGGGAAGAACACACATGCAACGACACCGGTGGATCCATGTATGGTCTGTGGGAAGAACACACATGCGATAACACTGGTGGATCCATGTTTGGTTCATGGGAAGAACACACATGCAATGAGATAGGTGATATGTGGTCTGTGAGAAGAACACACATGAAATGACACCGGTGGATACATGTGTGGTATGTGGGAAGAGCATACATGTAATGACACTGGTGGATCCATGTGTGGTTCATGGGAAGAACGCAAATGCAATGACACTGGGTGTGGTTCATGATATGGTTTGTGAGAAGAACACACATGCAATGACTCTGGTGGATCCATGTGTGGTCTGTGAGAAGAACACACATGCAATGACACTAGGTGTGGTTCATGATATGGTTTGTGAGAAGTACACACATGCAATGACACTGGTGGATCCAAGTGTGTTCTTTGGGAAGAACACACATGCAATGACACTGGATCCATGTGTGGTCTATGAGAAGAACATATCCAATGACTCTAGTAGTGGTTCATGAAAAGAGGATACCTGCAATGACACTGGTGGATCCATGTGTGGTTCATGGGAAGAACACACATGCGATGACACTGGGTGGATCCATGTGTGGTTCATGAGAAGAGCAGACATGCAATGACACCAGTGGATCCATGTGTCGTTCATGGGAAGAACACACATGTAATGACTCTGGTGATATGTGGTTTGTGAAAAGAACAGAGATGCAATGACTCTAGCTGTGGTCTGTGAGAAGAACACACATGCAATAACACTGGTGGATCCATGTGTGGTCTTTGGGAGGAACACACATGCACTGACACTGGTGATATGTGGTCTATGAGAAGAACACACATCCAATGACTCTAGCTGTGGTTCATGAAAAGAGCAGACATGCAATGACACTGGTGGATCCATGTGTGGTTGATGGGAAGAACACACATGCGATGATACTGGGTGTGGTTCATGATATGGTTTGTGAGAAAAACACACATGGAATGACACTGGTGGATCCATGTGTGGTTTGTGAGAAGAACACACATGCAATGACACTGGGTGTGGTTCATGATATGGTTTGTGACAAGAACACACATGCAATGAAACTGGTGGATCCATGTGTGGTCTTTGGGAAGAACACACATACAACGACACTGGATCCATGTGTGGTCTGTGAGAAGAACAAACATCCAATGACTCTAGCTATGGTTCATGAAAACATCAGACATGCAATGACACTGGTGGATCCATGTGTCGTTCATGGGAAGAACACACCTGCGATGACACCGGGTGGATCCATGTGTGGTTTGTGAGAAGAATACACATGCAATGACTCAGTGGATCCATGTGTGGTTCATGGGAAGAACACACATGCAATGACTCTGGTGATATGTGGTTTGTGAGAAGAACACACATGCAATGACTCTAGTTGTGGTTCATGAAAAGAGCAGACATGCAATGACACTGGTGGATCCATGTGTGTTTCATGGGAAGAACACACATGCAATGACACTGGTGGATCCATGTGTGGTCTGTGGGAAGAGGAGACCTGCAATGACACTGGTGGATCCATGTGTGGTTCATGGGAAGAACACACATGTAATGACACTGGGTGTGGTTCATGATATGGTTTGTGAGAAGAACACACATGCAATGACACTGGTGGATCCATGTGTGGTTTGTGAGAAGAACACACATGCAATGACACTGGGTGTGGTTCATGATATGGTTTGTGAGAAGAAAACACATGCAATGACACTGGTGGATCCATGTGTGGTGTTTGGGAAGAACACACATGCAATGACACTAGTGATATGTGGTCTGTGAGAAGAACACACATCTAATGACTCTAGTTGTGGTTCATGAAAAGAGCAGACATGCAATGACACTAGTGGATCCATGTGTGGTCCATGGGAAGAACACACATGTGATGACACTGGGTGTGGTTCATGATATGTTTTATGAGAAGAACACACATGCAATGACACTGGTGGATCCATGTGTGGTCTTTGGGAAGAACACACATGCAATGACACTGGATCCACGTGTGGTCTGTGAGAAGAACACACATCCGATGACTCTAGCTATGGTTCATGAAAAGAGCAGACATGCAATGACACTGGTGGATCCATGTGTGGTTCATGGGAAGAACACACCTGCGATGACACTGGGTGGATCCATGTGTGGTTTGTGAGAAGAGAAGACAAGCAATGACTTAGTGCATCCATGTGTGATTCATGGGAAGAACACGCATGCAATGACACTGGTGGATCCATGTGTGGTTCATGGGAAGAACACACATGCAATGACACTGGGTGTGGTTCATGATATGGTTTGTGAGAAGAACACACATGCAATGACACTGGTGGATCCATGTGTCGTCTTTGGGAAGAACACACATGCAATGACACTGGATCCATGTGTGGTCTGTGAGAAGAACACACATCCAATGACTCTAGCTATGGTTCATGAAAAGAGCAGACATGCAATGACACTGGTGGATCCATGTGTGGTTCATGGGAAGAACACACCTACGATGACACTGGGTGGATCCGTGTGTGGTTTGTGAGAAGAACACACATGCAATGACTTAGTGGATCCATGTGTGGTTCATGGGAAGAACACACATGCAATGACACTGGGTGTGGTTCATGATATGGTTCATGGGAAGAACACACATGCAATGACACTGGTGGATCCATGTGTGGTCTGTGAGAAGAACACACATGCAATGACACTGGGTGTGGTTCATGATATGGTTTGTGAGAAGAACACACATGCAATGACACTGGTGGATCCATGTGTCGTCTTTGGGAAGAACACACATGCAATGACACTGGATCCATGTATGGTCTGTGAGAAGAACACACATCCAATGACTCTAGCTGTGGTTCATGGAAAGAGAAGACATGCAATGACACTAGTGGATCCATGTGTGGTTCATGGGAAGACACACATGCGATGACACTGGGTGGATCCATGTGTGGTTCATGAGAAGAGCAGACATGCAATGACACTGGTGGATCCATGTGTCGTTCATGGGAAGAACACACATGCAATGACACTAGGTGTGGTTCATGATATGGTTTGTGAGAAGAACACACATGCAATGACACTGGTGGATCCATGTGTGGTCTTTGGGAAGCACACACATGCAATGACACTGGGTGGATCCATGTGTGGTTTGTGAGAAGAACACACATGCAATGACACCGGTGGATCCATGTGTTGTTCCTAGGAAGAACACACATGCAATGACTCTGGTGATATGTGGGTTGTGAAAAGAACAGACATGCAATGACTCTAGATGTGGTTAATGAGAAGAGCAGACATGCAATGACACCGGTGGATCCATGTGTGGTTCATGGGAAGAGCAGACATACAATGACACTGGTGGATCCATGTGTGGTTCTTGGGAAGAACACACATGCAATGACACCGGTGGATCCATGTATGGTCTGTGGGAAGAACACACATGCGATAACACTGGTGGATCCATGTTTGGTTCATGGGAAGAACACACATGCAATGAGATAGGTGATATGTGGTCTGTGAGAAGAACACACATGCAATGACACTGGTGGATACATGTGTGGTACGTGGGAAGAGCATACATGCAATGACACTGGTGGATCCATGTGTTGTTCATGGGAAGAACACACATGCAATGACACTGGGTGTGGTTCATGATATGGTTTGTGAGAAGAACACACATGCAATGACTCTGGTGGATCCATGTGTGGTCTGTGAGAAGAACACACATGCAATGACACTAGGTGTGGTTCATGATATGGTTTGTGAGAAGAACACACATGCAATGACACTGGTGGATCCAAGTGTGTTCTTTGGGAAGAACACACATGCAATGACACTGGATCCCTGTGTGGTCTGTGAGAAGAACATATCCAATGACTCTAGCAATGGTTCATGAAAATAGCATACCTACAATGACACTGGTGGATCCATGTGTGGTTCATGGGAAGAACACACATGCGATGACATTGGGTGTGGTTCATGATATGGTTTGTGAGAAGAACACACATGCAATGACACTGGTGGATCCATGTGTGTTCTTTGGGAAGAACACACATGCAATGACACTGGTGATGTGTGGTCTGTGAGAAGAGCAGACATGCAATGACACTGGTGGATCCATGTGTGATTCATGGGAAGAACACACATGCGATGACACTGGGTGTGGTTCATGATATGGTTTGTGAGAAAAACACACATGCAATGACACTGGTGGATCCATGTGTGGTCTGTGAGAAGAACACACATGCAATGACACTGGGTGTGGTTCATGATATGGTTTGTGAGAAGAACACACATGCAATGACACTGGTGGACCCATGTTTGGTCTTTGGGAAGAACACACATGCAATGACACTGGATCCGTGTGTGGTCTGTGAGAAGAACAAACATCCAATGACTCTAGCTATGGTTCATGAAAACAGCAGACATGCAATGACATTGGTGGATCCATGTGTGGTTCATGGGAAGAACACACCTGCGATGACACTGGGTGGATCCATGTGTGGTTTGTGAGAAGAACACACATGCAATGACTCAGTGGATCCATGTGTGGTTCATGGGAAGAACACACATGCAATGACACTGGGTGTGGTTCATGATATGGTTTGTGAGAAGAACACACATGCAATGACTCTAGCTATGGTTCATGAAAAGAGGAGACATGCAATGGCACTGGTGGATCCATGTGTGGTTCATGGGAAGAACACACATGCAATGACACTGGTGGATCCATGTGTGGTGTGTGGGAAGAGCAGACATGCAATGACACTGGTAGATCCATGTGTGGTTCATGGGAAGAACACACATGCAATGACACTGGGTGTGGTTCATGATATGGTTCATGGGAAGAACACACATGCAATGACACTGGTGGATCCATGTGTGGTCTGTGAGAAGAACACACATGCAATGACACTGGGTGTGGTTCATGATATGGTTTGTGAGAAGAACACACATGCAATGACACTGGTGGATCCATGTGTGGTCTTTGGGAAGAACACACATGCAATGACACTAGTGATATGTGGTCTGTGAGAAGAACACACATCCAATAACTCTAGCTGTGGTTCATGAAAAGAGCATACATGCAATGACACTGGTGGATTCATGTGTGGTTCATGGGAATAACACACATGTGATGACACTGGGTATGGTTCATGATATGGTTTGTGAGAAGAACACACACGCAATGACACTGGTGGATCCATGTGTGGTCTTTGGGAAGAACACACATGCAATGACACTGGTGGATACATGTGTGGTATGTGGGAAGAGCATACATGCAATGACACTGGTGGATCCATGTGTGATTCATGGGAAGAACACACATTTGATGACACTGGGTGTGGTTCATGATATGGTTTGTGAGAAGAACACACATGCAATGACACTGGTGGATCCATATGTGGTCTGTGAGAAGAACACACATGCAATGACACTTGGTGTGGTTCATGATATGGTTTGTGAGAAGAACACACATGCAATGACACTGGTGGATCCATGTGTGGTCTTTGGGAAGAACACACATGCAATGACACTGGATCCATGTGTGGTCTGTGAGAAGAACACACATCCAATGACTCTAGCTATGGTTCAAGAAAAGAGCAGACATGCAATGACACTGGTGGATCCATGTGTGGTTCATGGGAAGAACACACCTACGATGACACTGGGTGGATCCATGTGTGGTTTGTGAGAAGAACACACATGTAATGACTTAGTGGATCCATGTGTGGTTCATGGGAAGAACACACATGCAATGACACTGGGTGTGGTTCATGATATGGTTTGTGAGAAGAACACACATGCAATGACACTGGTGGATCCATGTGTGGTCTGTGAGAAGAACACACATGCAATGACACTGGGTGTGGTTCATGATATGGTTTGTGAGAAGAACACACATGCAATGACACTGGTGGATCCATGTGTGGTCTTTGGGAAGAACACACATGCAATGACACTGGATCCATGTATGGTCTGTGAGAAGAACACACATCCAATGACTCTAGCTGTGGTTCATGAAAAGAGAAGACATGCAATGACACTGGTGGATCCATGTGTGGTTCATGGGTAGAACACACATGCGATGACACTGGGTGGATCCATGTGTGGTTCATGAGACGAGCAGACATGCAATGGCACTGGTGGATCCATGTGTGGTTCATGGGAAGAACACACATGCAATGACACTGGGTGTGGTTCATGATATGGTTTGTGAGAAGAACACACATGCAATGACACTGGTGGATCCATGTATGGTCTTTGGGAAGCACACACATGCAATGACACTGGGTGGATCCATGTGTGGTTTGTGAGAAGAACACACATGCAATGACACCGGTGGATCCATGTGTTGTTCCTAAGAAGAACACACATGCAATGACTCTGGTGATATGTGGGTTGTGAAAAGAACAGACATGCAATGACTCTAGCTGTGGTTAATGAGAAGAGCAGACATGCAATGACACCGGTGGATCCATGTGTGGTTCATGGGAAGAGCAGACATACAATGACACTGGTGGATCCATGTGTGGTTCTTGGGAAGAACACACATGCAACGACACCGGTGGATCCATGTATGGTCTGTGGGAAGAACACACATTCGATAACACTGGTGGATCCAGGTTTGGTTCATGGGAATAACACACATGCAATGAGATAGGTGATATGTGGTCTGTGAGAAGAACACACATGCAATGACACTGGTGGATACATGTGTGGTACGTGGGAAGAGCATACATGTAATGACACTGGTGGATCCATGTGTAGTTCATGGGAAGAACACAAATGCAATGACACTAGGTGTGGTTCATGATATGGTTTGTGAGAAGAACACACATGCAATGACTCTGGTGGATCCATGT
Organism: Avena insularis; assembly: GCA_023614405.1. Taxonomy (NCBI): domain Eukaryota; kingdom Viridiplantae; phylum Streptophyta; class Magnoliopsida; order Poales; family Poaceae; genus Avena; species Avena insularis. The sequence continues at coordinate 550,455,886 of CM042690.1, forward strand.
GTGGTCTGTGAGAAGAACACACATGCAATGACACTAGGTGTGGTTCATGATATGGTTTGTGAGAAGAACACACATGCAATGACACTGCTGGATCCAAGTGTGTTCTTTGGGGAGAACACACATGCAATGACACTGGATCCATGTGTGGTCTGTGAGAAGAACATATCCAATGACTCTAGTAGTGGTTCATGAAAAGAGCATACCTGCAATGACACTGGTGGATCCATGTGTGGTTCATGGGAAGAACACACATGCGATGACACTGGGTGGATCCATGTGTGGTTCATGAGAAGAGCAGACATGCAATGACACCGGTGGATCCATGTGTCGTTCATGGGAAGAACACACATGTAACGACTCTGGTGATATGTGGTTTGTGAAAAGAACAGAGATGCAATGACTCTAGCTGTGGTCTGTGAGAAGAACACACATGCAATGACCCTGGGTGTGGTTCATGATATTGTTTGTGAGAAGAACACACATGCAATAACACTGGTGGATCCATGTTTGGTCTTTGGGAGGAACACACATGCACTAACACTAGTGATATGTGGTCTTTGGGAAGAACACACATTCAATGACTCTAGCTGTGGTTCATGAAAAGAGCAGACATGCAATGACACTTGTGGATCCATGTGTGGTTCATGGGAAGAACACACATGCGATGATACTGGGTGTGGTTCATGATATGGTTTGTGAGAAGAACACACATGCAATGACACTGGTGGATCCATGTGTGGTCTTTGGGAAGAACACACATGCAATGACACTTGTGATGTGTGGTCTGTGAGAAGAGCAGACATGCAATGACACTGGTGGATCCATGTGTGGTTGATGGGAAGAACACACATGCGATGATACTGGGTGTGGTTCATGATATGGTTTGTGAGAAAAACACACATGGAATGACACTGGTGGATCCATGTGTGGTCTGTGAGAAGAACACACATGCAATGACACTGGGTGTGGTTCATGATATGATTTGTGAGAAGAACACACATGCAATGAAACTGGTGGATCCATGTGTGGTCTTTGGGAAGAACACACATGCAATGACACTGGATCCATGTGTGGTCTGTGAGAAGAACAAACATCCAATGACTCTAGCTATGGTTCATGAAAACAGCAGACATGCAATGACACTGGTGGATCCATGTGTCGTTCATGGGAAGAACACACCTGCGATGACACCGGGTGGATCCATGTGTGGTTTGTGAGAAGAACACACATGCAACGACTCAGTGGATCCATATGTGGTTCATGGGAAGAACACACATGCAATGACTCTGGTGATATGTGGTTTGTGAGAAGAACACACATGCAATGACTCTAGTTGTGGTTCATGAAAACAGCAGACATGCAATGACACTGGTGGATCCATGTGCGGTTCATGGGAAGAACACACATGCAATGACACTGGTGGATCCATGTGTGGTCTGTGGGAAGAGGAGACCTGCAATGACACTGGTGGATCCATGTGTGGTTCATGGGAATAACACACATGTAATGACACTGGGTGTGGTTCATGATATGGTTTGTGAGAAGAACACACATGCAATGACACTGGTGGATCCATGTGTGATCTGTGAGAAGAACACACATGCAATGACACTAGGTGTGGTTCATGATATGGTTTTTGAGAAGAAAACACATGCAATGACACTGGTGGATCCATGTGTGGTGTTTGGGAAGAACACACATGCAATGACACTAGTGATATGTGGTCTGTGAGAAGAACACACATCTAATGACTCTAGTTGTGGTTCATGAAAAGAGCAGACATGCAATGACACTGGTGGATCCATGTGTGGTCCATGGGAAGAACACACATGTGATGACACTGGGTGTGGTTCATGATATGGTTTGTGAGAAGAACACACATGCAATGACACTGGTGGATCCATGTATGGTCTTTGGGAAGAACACACATGCAATGACACTGGATCCACGTGTGGTCTGTGAGAAGAACACACATCCAATGACTCTAGCTATGGTTCATGAAAAGAGCAGACATGCAATGACACTGGTGGATCCATGTGTGGTTCATGGGAAGAACACACCTGCGATGACACTGGGTGGATCCATGTGTGGTTTGTGAGAAGAGAAGACAAGCAATGACTTAGTGGATCCATGTGTGGTTCATGGGAAGAACACGCATGCAATGACACTGGTGGATCCATGTGTGGTGTTTGGGAAGAACACCCATGCAATGACACTGGTGGATCCATGTGTGGTCTGTGAGAAGAACACACATCCAATGACTCTATCTGTGGTTCATGAAAAGAGCAGACATGCAATGACACCGGTGGATCCATGTGTGGTTCATGGGAAGAACACACATGTTATGACACTGGGTGTGGTTCATGATATGGTTTGTGACAAGAACACACACGCAATGACACTGGTGGATACATGTGTGGTCTTTGGGAAGAACAAGCATGCAATGACACTGGTGGATACATGTGTGGTATGTGGGAAGAGCATACATGCAATGACACTGGTGGATCCATGTGTGATTCATGGGAAGAACAGACATGCGATGACACTGGGTGTGGTTCATGATATGGTTTGTGAGAAGAACACACATGCAATGACAATGGTGGATCCATGTGTGGTCTTTGGGAAGAACACACATGCAATGACACTGGTGATGTGTGATATGTGGGAAGAGCAGACATGCAATGACACTGGTGGATCCATGTGTGGTTGATGGGAAGAACACACATGAGATGACACTGGGTGTGGTTCATGATATGGTTTGTGAGAAGAACACACACATGCAATGACACTGGTGGATCCATGTGTTGTCTGTGAGAAGAACACACATGCAATGACACTGGGTGTGGTTCATGATATGGTTTGTGAGAAGAACACACATGCAATGACACTGGTGGATCCATGTGTCGTCTTTGGGAAGAACACACATGCAATGACACTGGATCCATGTGTGGTCTGTGAGAAGAACACACATCCAATGACTCTAGCTATGGTTCATGAAAAGAGTAGACATGCAATGACACTGGTGGATCCATGTGTGGTTCATGGGAAGAACACACATGTGATGACACTGGGTGTGGTTCATGATATGTTTTGTGAGAAGAAGACACACACAATGACACTGTTGGATCCATGTGTGGTCTTTGGGAAGAACACACATGCAATGACACTGGCGATGTGTGGTCTGTGAGAAGAGAAGACATGCAATGACACTGGTGGATCCATGTGTGGTTCATGGGAAGAACACACATGATATGACACTGGGTGTGGTTCATGATATGGTTTGTGAGAAGAACACACATGCAATGACACTGGTGGATCCATGTGTGGTCTGTGAGAAGAACACACATGCATTGAAACTGGGTGTGGTTCATGATATGGTTTGTGAGAAGAACACGCATGCAATGACACTGGTGGATCCATGTGTGGTCTTTGGGAAGAACACACATGCAATGACACTGGTGATATGTGGTCGGTGAGAAGAACACACATCCAATGACTCTAGCTGTGCTACATGAAAAGAGCAGACATGCAATGACACCGGTGGATCCATGTGTGGTTCATGGGAAGAACACACATGCGATGACATTGGTTGTGGTTCATGATATGGTTTGTGATAAGAACACACATGCAATGACACTGGTGGATCCATGTGTGGTGTTTGGGAAGAACACACATGCCATGACACTGGGTGTGGTTCATGATATGGTTTGTGAGAAGAACACACATGCAATGACACTGGTGGATCCATGTGTGGTGTTTGGGAAGAACACACATGCAATGACACTGGTGATATGTGGTCTATGAGAAGAACACACATCCAATGACTCTATCTGTGGTTCATGAAAAGAGCAAACATGCAATGACACCGGTGGATCCATGTGTGGTTCATGGGAAGAACAAACATGCGATGACACTGGGTGTGGTTCATGATATGGTTTGTGAGAAGAACACACATGCGATGACACTGGTGGATCCATGTGTGGTCTTTGGGAAGAACACACATGCAATGACACTGGTGATGTGTGGTCTGTGGGAAGAGGGGACATGCAATGACACTGGTGGATCCATGTGTGGTTCATGGGAAGAACACACATGCGATGACACTGGGTGTGGTTCATGATATGGTTTGTGAGAAGAACACACATGCAATGACACTTGTGGATCCATGTGTGGTCTGTGAGAAGAACACACATGCAATGACACTAGGTGTGGTTCATGATATGGTTTGTGAGAAGAACACGCATGCAATGAAACTGGTGGATCCATGTGTGGTCTTTGGGAAGAACATAGATGCAATGACACTCGTGATATGTGGTCTGTGAGAAGAACACACATCCAATGACTCTAGCTGTAGTTCATGAAAAGAGCAGACATGCAATGACACTGGTGGATCCTTGTGTGGTTCATGGGAAGAACACACATGCGATGACACTAGTTGTGGTTCATGATATGGTTTGTGAGAAGAACACACATGCAATGACACTGGTGGATCCATGTGTGGTCTTTGGGAAGAACACACATGCAATGACACTGGGTGTGGTTCATGATATGGTTTGTGAGAAGAACACGCATGCAATGACACTGGTGGATCCATGTGTGGTCTTTGGGAAGAACACACATGCAATGACACTGGTGATATGTGGTCTGTGAGAAGAACACATATCCAATGACTCTAGCTGTGGTTCATGAAAAGAGCAGACATGCAATGACACCGGTGGATCCATGTGTGGTTCATGGGAAGAACACACATGCGATGACACTGGGTGTGGTTCATGATATGGTTTTTGAGAAGGACACACATGCAATGACACTGGTGGATCCATGTGTGGTCTTTGGGAAAAACACACATGCAATGGCACTGGGTGTGGTTCATGATATGGTTTGCGAGAAGAACACGCATGCAATGACACTGGTGGATCCATGTGTGGTCTTTGGGAAGAACACACATGCAATGACACTGGTGATATGTGGGCTGTGAGAAGAACACACACCCAATGACTCTAGTTGTGGTTCATGAAAAGAGCAGACATGCAATGACACTGGTGGATCCATGTGTGGTTCATGGGAAGAACACACATGCGATGACACTCGGTGGATCCATGTGTGGTTCATGAGAAGAGCAGACATGCAATGACACTGGTGTATCCATGTGTGGTTCATGGGAAGAACACACATGTAATGACACTGGGTGTGGTTCATGATATGGTTTGTGAGAAGAACACACATGCAATGACACTGGTGGATCCATGTATAGTCTGTGAGAAGAACACACATGCAATGACACTGGGTGTGGTTCATGATATGGTTTGTGAGAAGAACACACATGCAATGACACTTGTGGATCCATGTGTGGTCTTTGGGAAGAACACACATGCAATGCACTGGTGATATGTGGTCTGTGAGAAGAAAACACATCCAATGACTCTAGCTGTGGTTTCTGAAAAAGAGCACGCATGCAATGACATGGGTGGATCCATGTGTGATTCATGGGAAGAGCAGACATGCGATGACACCGGTGGATCCATGTGTGGTTCATGGGAAGAACACACATGCAATCACACTGGGAGTGGTTCATGATATGGTCTGTGAGAAGAACACACATGCAATGACACTGGTGGATCCATGTGTGGTCTGTGAGAAGAACACACATGCAATGACACGGGGTGTGGTTCATGATATGGTTTGTGAGAAGAACACACATGCAATGACACTGTCGGATCCATGTGTGGTCTTTGGGAAGAACACACATGCAATGACACTAGAGATATGTGGTCTATGAGAAGAACACACATCCAATGACTCTAGCTGTGGTTTGTGAAAAGAGCACGCATGCACAACTTTGGTGGATCCATGTGTGGTTCATGGGAAGAACACACATGCGATGACACCGGTGGATCCATGTGTGGTTCATGGGAAGAACACACATGCAATGACATTGGGTGTGGTTCATGATATGGTCTGTGAGGAGAACACACATGCAATGACACTGATGGATCCATGTGTGGTCTATGAGAAGAACACACATGCAATGACACTGGTGGATCCATGTGTGGTCTGTGAGAAGAACACACATGCAATGACACTGGGTGTGGTTCATGATATGGTTTGTGAGAAGTACACACATGCAATGACACTGGTGGATCCATGTGTGGTCTTTGGGAAGAACACACATGCGATGACACTGGGTGTGGTTCATGATATGGTTTGTGAGAAGAACACACATGCAATGACACTGGTGGATCCATGTGTGGTCTTTGGGAAGCACACACATGCAATGACACTCGGTGGATCCATGTGTGGTTTGTGAGAAGAACACACATGCAATGACACCGGTGGATCCATGTGTGGTTCATGGGAAGAACACACATGCAATGACTCTGGTGATATGTGGTTTGTGAAAAGAACAGACATGCATTGACTCTAGCTGTGGTTAATGAGAAGAGCAGACATGCAATGACACCGGTGGATCCATGTGTGGTTCATGGGAAGAGCAGACATACAATGACACTGGTGGATCCATGTGTGGTTCATGTGAAGAACACACATGCAACGACACCGGTGGATCCATGTGTGGTCTGTGGGAAGAACACACATGCAATGACACTGGTGGATCCATGTTTGGTTCATGGGAAGAACACACATGCAATGACACCGGTGGATCCATGTTTGGTCTATGAGAAGAACACACATGCAATGACACTGGTGGATCCATGTGTGGTATGTGGGAAGAACATACATGCAATGACACTGGTGGATCCATGTGTGGTTCATGGGAAGAACACACATGATATGACACTAGGTGTGGTTCATGATATGGTTTGTGAGAAGAAGACACATGCAATGACAATGGTGGATCCATGTGTGGTCTTTGGGAAGAACACACATGCAATGACACTGGGTGTGGTTCATGATATGGTTTGTGAGAAGAACACGCATGCAATGACACTGGTGGATCCATGTGTGGTCTGTGAGAAGAACACACATGCAATGACACTGGGTGTGGTTCATGATATGGTTTGTGAGAAGAACACACATGTAATGACACTGGTGGATCCATTTGTGGTCTTTGGGAAGAACACACATGCGATGACACTGGTGGATCCATGTGTGGTCTTTGGGAAGAACACACATGCCATGACACTTGTGGATCCATGTGTGGTCTTTGGGAAGAACACACATGCGATGACACTGGGTGTGGTTCATGATATGGTTTGTGAGACGAACACACATGCAATGACACTGGTGGATCCATGTGTGGTCTTTGGTAAGCACACACATGCAATGACACTGGGTGGATCCATGTGTGGTTTGTGAGAAGAACACACATGCAATGACACCGGTGGATCCATGTGTGGTTCATGGGAAGAACACACATGCAATGACTCTGGTGATATGTGGTTTGTGAAAAGAACAGACATGCATTGACTCTAGCTGTGGTTAATGAGCAGAGCAGACATGCAATGACACCGGTGGATCCATGTGTGGTTCATGGGAAGAGCAGACATACAATGACACTGGTGGATCCATGTGTGGTTCATGTGAAGAACACACATGCAACGACACCGGTGGATCCATGTTTGGTCTATGAGAAGAACACACATGCAATGACACTGGTGGATCCATGTGTGGTATGTGGGAAGAGCATACATGCAATGACACTGGTGGATCCATGTGTGGTTCATGGGAAGAACACACATGAAATGACACTAGGTGTGCTTAATGATATGGTTTGTCAGAAGAACACACATGCAATGACAATGGTGGATCCATGTGTGGTATGTGAGAAGAACACACATGCAATGACACTGGGTGTGGTTCATGATATGGTTTGTGAGAAGAACACACATGCAATGACACTGGTGATATGTGGTCTGTGAGAAGAACACATATCCAATGACTCTAGCTGTGATTCACGAAAATAGCAGACATGCAATGACACCGGTGGATCCATGTGTGGTTCATGGGAAGAACACACATGAGATGACACTGGGTGTGGTTCATGATATGGTTTTTGAGAAGAACACACATGCAATGACACTGGTGGATCCATGTGTGGTCTTTGGGAAGAACACACATGCAATGGCACTGGGTGTGGTTCATGATATGGTTTGCGAGAAGAACACACATGCAATGACACTGGTGGATCCATGTGTGGTCTTTGGCAAGAACACACATGCAATGACACTGGTGATATGTGGGCTGTGAGAAGAACACACACCCAATGACTCTAGTTGTGGTTCATGAAAAGAGCAGACATGCAATGACACTGGTGGATCCATGTGTGGTTCATGGGAAGAACACACATGCGATGACACTAGGTGGATCCATGTGTGGTTCATGAGAAGAGCAGACATGCAATGACACTGGTGGATCGATGTGTGGTTCATGGGAAGAACACACATGTAATGACACTGGGTGTAGTTCATGATATGGTTTGTGAGAAGAACACACATGCAATGACACTGGTGGATCCATGTATATTCTGTGAGAAGAACGCTCATGCAATGACACTGGGTGTGGTTCATTATATGGTTTGTGAGAATAACACACATGCAATGACACTGGTGGATCCATGTGTGGTCTTTGGGAAGAACACATATGCAATGACACTTTGGATATGTGTGGTGAGAAGAACACACATCCAATGACTCTAGCTGTGGTTTGTGAAAAGAGCACGCATGTAATGACACTGGTGGATCCATGTGTGATTCATGGGAAGAGCAGACATGCGATGACACTAGTGGATCCATGTGTGGTTCATGGGAAGAACACACATGCAATCACACTGGGTGTGGTTCATGATATGGTTTGTGAGAAGAACACACATGCAATGACACTGGTGGATCCATGTGTGGTCTTTGGGAAGAACACACATGCAATGACACTAGAGATATGTGGTCTATGAGAAGAACACACATCCAATGACTCTAGCTATGGTTTGTGAAAAGAGCACGCATGCAATGACACTGGTGGATCCATGTGTGGTTCATGGGAAGAACACACATGCGATGACACCGGTGGATCCATGTGTGGTTCATGGGAAGAACACACATGCAATGACATTGGGTTTGGTTCATGATATGGTCTGTGAGGAGAACACACATGCAATGACACTGGTGGATCCATGTGTGGTCTGTGAGAAGAACACACATGCAATGACACTGGTGGATCCATGTGTGGTCTGTGAGAAGAACACACATGCAATGACACTAGGTGTGGTTCATGGTATGGTTTGTGAGAAGTACACACATGCAATGACACTGGTGGATCCATGTGTGGTCTTTGGGAAGAACACACATGCGATGACACTGGGTGTGGTTCATGATATGGTTTGTGAGAAGAACACACATGCAATGACACTGGTGGATCCATGTGTGGTCTTTGGGAAACACACATATGCAATGACACTGGGTGGATCCATGTGTGGTTTGTGAGAAGAACACACATGCAATGACACCGGTGGATCCATGTGTGGTTCATGGGAAGAACACACATGCAATGACTCTGGTGATATGTGGTTTGGGAAAAGAATAGACATGCATTGACTCTAGCTGTGGTTAATGAGAAGAGCAGACATGCAATGACACCGGTGGATCCATGTGTGGTTCATGGGAAGAACACACATGCAACGACACAGGTGGATCCATGTGTGGTCTGTGGGAAGAACACACATGCAATGACACTGGTGGATCCATGTTTGGTTCATGGGAAGAACACACATGCAATGACACCGGTGGATCCATATTTGGTCTATGAGAAGAACACACATGCAATGACACTGGTGGATCCATGTGTGGTTCATGGGAAGAACACACATGCGATGACACCGGTGGATCCATGTGTGGTTCATGGGAAGAACACACATGAAATGACACTAGGTGAGGTTCATGATATGGTTTGTGAGAAGAAGACACATGCAATGACAATGGTGGATCCATGTGTGGTCTTTGGGAAGAACACACATGCAATGATACTGGGTGTGGTTCATGATATGGTTCGTGAGAAGAACACGCATGCAATGACACTGGTGGATCCATGTGTGGTCTGTGAGAAGAACACACATGCAATGACACTGGGTGTGGTTCATGATATGGTTTGTGAGAAGAACACACATGCAATGACACTGGTGGATCCATTTGTGGTCTTTGGGAAGAACACACATGCGATGACACTGGTGGATCCATGTGTGGTCTTTGGGAAGAACACACATGCAATGACACTTGTGGATCCATGTGTGGTCTTTGGGAAGAACACACATGCGATGACACTGGGTGTGGTTCATGATATGGTTTGTGAGAAGAACACACATGCAATGACACTGGTGGATCCATGTGTGGTCTTTGGGATGCACACACATGCAATGACACTGGGTGGATCCATGTGTGGTTTGTGAGAAGAACACACATGCAATGACACCGGTGGATCCATGTGTGGTTCATGGGAAGAACACACATGCAGTGACTCTGGTGATATGTGGTTTGTGAAAAGAACAGACATGCATTGACTCTAGCTGTGGTTAATGAGCAGAGTAGACATGCAATGACACCGGTGGATCCATGTGTGGTTCATGGGAAGAGCAGACATACAATGACACTGGTGGATCCATGTGTGGTTCATGTGAAGAACACACATGCAACGACACCGGTGGATCCATGTGTGGTCTGTGGGAAGAACACACATGCAATGACACTGGTGGATCCATGTTTGGTTCATGGGAAGAACACACATGCAATGACACCGGTGGATCCATGTTTGGTCTATGAGAAGAACACACATGCAATGACACTGGTGGATCCATGTGTGGTATGTGGGAAGAGCATACATGCAATGACACTGGTGGATCCATGTGTGGTTCATGGGAATAACACACATGAAATGACACTAGGTGTGGTTCATGATATGGTTTGTGAGAAGAACACACATGCAATGACAATGGTGGATCCATGTGTGGTATGTGAGAAGAACACACATGCAATGACACTGGGTGTGGTTCATGATATGGTTTGTGAGAAGAACACACATGCAATGACACTCGTGGATCCATGTGTGGTCTTTGGGAAGAACACACATGCAATGGCACTAGATCCATGTGTGGTCCGTGAGAAGAACACACATCCAATGACTCTAGCTGTGGTTAATGAAAAGAGCATGCATGCAATGACACTAGTGGATCCATGTGTGGTTCATGGGAAGAACACACATGCGATGACACTAGGTGGATCCATGTTCGGTTCATGAGAAGAGCAGACATGCAATGACACCGGTGGATCCATGTGTGGTTCATGGGAAGAACACACATGTAATGACTCTGGTGATATGTGGTTTGTGAATAGAACTGACATGCAATGACTCTTGCTGTGGTTCATGAAAGAACATACATGCAATGACACTATGTGTGGTTCATGGGAAGAACACACATGCAATGACACTGGGTGTGGGTCATGATATGGTTTGTGAGAAGAACACACATGCAATGACACTGGTGGATCCATGAGTGGTGCTTGGGCAGAACACACCTGCAATGACTCTGGTGGATATGTGTGGTCTGAGAAGAACACACATCCGATGACTCTAGTTGTGGTTCATGAAAAGAGCAGACATGCAATGACACTGGTGGATCCATGTGTGGTTCATGGGAAGAACACACATGCAATGACACTGGGTGTGGTTCATGATATGGTTTGTGAGAAGAACACACATGCAATGACACTGGTGGATCCATGTGTGGTCTTTGGGAAGAACACACATGCAATGACACTGATCATATGTGATATGTGGGAAGAGCACACATGCAATGACACTGTGGATCCATGTGTGGTTCATGGGAAGAACACACATGCAATGACACTGGGTGTGGTTCATGATATGGTTTGTGAAGAACACACATGCAATGACATGGTGGATCCATGTGTGGTCTGTGGGAAGAACACACATGCAATGACACTGGGTGTGGTTCATGATATGGTCTGTGTGAAGAACACACATGCAATGACACTGGTGGATCCATGTGTGGTTGATGGGAAGAACACACATGCAATGACACTGGGTGTGGTTCATGATATGGTTTGTGAGAAGAACACACATGCAAAGACACTTGTGGATACATGTGTGGTCATGGAGAAGAACACACAAGCAATGACACTAGGTGTGGTTCATGATATGGTTTGTGAGAAGAACACACATGCAATGACCTTGGTGGATCCATGTGTGGTCTTTGGGAAGAACACATGCAATGACACTGGATCCATGTGTGGTCTGTGAGAAGAACACACATCCAATGAATCTAGTTGTGGTTCATGAAAAGAGCAGACATGCAATGACACTGGTGGATCCATGTGTGGTTCATGGGAAGAACACACATGCGATGACACTGGGTGTGGTTCATGATATGGTTTGTGAGAAGAACACACATGCAACGACACTGGTGGATCCATGTGTGGTCTTTGGGAAGAACACACATGCAATGACACTGGTGATGTGTGATATGTGGTGATATGTGGGAAGAGCAGACATGCAATGACACTGGTGGATCCATGTGTGGTTGATGGGAAGAACACACATGCAATGACACTGGGTGTGGTTCATGATATGGTTTGTGAGAAGAACACACATGCAATGACACTGGTGGATCCATGTGTGGTCTGTGAGAAGAACACACATGCAATGACACCGGGTGTGGTTCATGATATGGTTTGTGAGAAGAACACACATGCAATGACACTGGTGGATCCATGTGTGGTCTTTGGGAAGAACACACATGCAATGACACTGGTCATATGTGGTGCATGAGAAGAACACACATCCACTGTCTCTAGCTGTGGTTCCTGACAAGACCACTCATGCAATGACACTGGTGGATCCATGTGTGGTTCATGGGAAGAACACACATGTGATGACACTGGGTGTGGTTCATGATATGGTTTGTGAGAAGAACACACATGCAATGACACCGGTGGATCCATGTGTGGTCTTTGGGAAGAACACACATGCAATGACACTGGGTGTGGTTCATGATATGGTTTGTGAGAAGAACACACATGGAATGATGGTGGATCCATGTGTGGTCTTTGGGAAGAACACACATGCAATGACACTGGTGATATGTGGTTTGAGAAGAACACACATCCAATGACTCTATTTGTGGTTCATGAAAGAGCAGACATGCAATGACACGGTGGATCCATGTGTGGTTCATGGGAAGAACACACATGTGATGACACCGGTGTAGTTCATGATATGGTTTGTGAGAAGAACACACATGCAATGACACTGGTGGATCCATGTGGTCTTTGGGAAGAACACACATGCAATGACACTGGTGGTTCATGTGTGGTATGTGGGAAGAACATGTAATGACACCGGTGGATCCATGTGTGGTTCATGGGAAGAACACACATGCAATGACACTGGGTGTGGTTCATGATATGGTTTGTGAGAAGAACACACATGCAATGACACTTGTGGATCCATGTGTGGTCTTTGGGAAGAACACACATGCAATGACACTAGATGTGGTTCATGAGATGGTTTGTGAGAAGAACACATGCAATGACATCTGGTGGATCCATGTGTGGTCTTTGGGAAGAACACACATGCAATGACACTGTGATATGTGGTGCATGAGAAGAACACACATCCAATGACTCTAGCTGTGGTTTGTGAAAAGAACACACATGCAATGACCTTTGGTGGATCCATGTGTGGTTCATGGGAAGAACACACATGCAATGACACTAGGTGTGGTTCATGATATGGTTTGTGAGAAGAACACACATGCAATGACACTGGTGGATCCATGTGTGGTCTTTGGGAAGAACACACATGCAATGACACTGGGTGTGGTTCATGATATGGTTTGTGAGAAGAACACACATGCAATGACCCTAGTGGATCCATGTGGTCTTTGGGAAGAACACACATGCAATGACACTGGTGATATGTGGTGCATGAGAAGAACACACATCCAATGACTCTAGCTGTGGTTTGTGAAAAGAGCACATGCAATGACACTGGTGGATCCATGTGTGGTTCATGGGAAGAACACACATGCAATGACACTGGTTTGAAGAACACACATGCAATGACACTGGTGGATCCATGTGTGGTCTTTGGGAAAACACACATGCAATGACACTGGGTGTGGTTCATGATATGGTCTTTGAGAAGAACACACATGAAATGACACTTGGTGGATCCATGTGTGGTCTTTGGGAAGAACACATGCAATGACACAGGTGATCCATGTGGTTTGTGAGAAGAACACACAATGCAATGACGGTGGACCCATGTGTGGTTCATTGGAAGAACACACATGCGATGACACTAGGTGGATCCATGTGTGGTTCATGAGAATAACACACATCCAATGACACTGGTGGATCCATGTGTGGTTCATGGGAAGAACACACATGCAATGACAGGTGTGGTTCATGATATGGTTTGTGAGAAGAACACACAAGCAATGACACTGGTGGATCCATGTGTGGTCTTTGGGAAGAACACACATGCAATGACACTGTGTGTGGTTCATTATCTGTTTTTTGAGAAGAACACACATGCAATGACACTGGTGGATCCATGTGTGGTCTTTGGGAAGAACACACATGCAATGACACTGGTGATATGTGGTCTGTGAGAAGAACACGCATCCAATGACTCTAGCTGTGGTTTGTGAAAAGAGCACGCATGCAATGACACTGGTGGATCCATGTGTGATTCATGGGAAGAGCAGATATGCGATGACACAGGTGGATCCATGTGTGGTTCATGGGAAGAACACACATGCAATGACACTAGGTGTGGTTCATGATATGATTTGTGAGAAGAACACACATGCAATGACACTGGTGGATCCATGTGTGGTCTGTGAGAAGAACACACATGCAATGACACGGGGTGTGGTTCATGATATGGTTTGTGAAAAGAGCACGCATGCAATGACACTGGTGGATCCATGTGTGGTCGTTGGGAAGAACACACACGCAATGACACTAGAGATATGTGGTCTATGAGAAGAACACACATCCAATGACTCTAGCTGTGGTTTGTGAAAAGAGCACGCAAGCAATGACACTGGTGGATCCATGTGTGGTTCATGGGAAGAACACACATGCGATGACACTGGTGGATCCATTTGTTGTTCACGGGAAGAACACACATGCAATGACATTGGGTGTGGTTCATGATATGGTTTGTGAGAAGAACACACATGCAATGACACTGGTGGATCCATGTGTGGTTCATGGGAAGAACACACATGCAATGACACTGGTGGATCCATGTGTGGTACATGGGAAGAACACACATGCAATGACACTGGGTGTGGTTCATGATATGGTTTGTGAGAAGAACACACATGCAATGACCTGGTGGATCCATGTGTGGTCTTTGGGAAGAACACACATGCCATGACACTGGGTGTGGTTCATGATATGGTTTGTGAGAAGAACACACATGCAATGACTGGTGGATCCATGTGTGGTCTTTGGGAAGAACACACATGCAATGACACTGGGTGGATCCATGTGTGGTTGATGGGAAGAACACACATGAAATGACACCGGTGGATCCATGTGGTTCATGGGAAGAACACACATGCAATGACACTGGTGATATGTGGTCTGTGAGAAGAACACATGCAATGACTCTGGCTGTGGTTAATGAGAAGAACACACATGCAATGACACCGGTGGATCCATGTGTGGTTCATGGGAAGAACACACATGCAATGACACTGGTGGATCCATGTGTGGTGCATGAGAAGAACACACATGCAATGACACCGTTGGATCCATGTGTGGTCATGGGAAGAACACACATGCAATGACACTGGTGGATCCAAGTTTGGTTCATGGGAAGAACACACATGCAATGACACGGTGGATCCATGTTTGGTCTATGAGAAGAACACACATGCAATGACACTGGTGGATCCATGTGTGGTATGTGGGAAGAACATACATGCAATGACTGGTGGATCCATGTGGGGTTCATGGGAAGAACACACATGAAATGACACTAGGTGTGGTTCATGATATGGTTTGTGAGAAGAACACACATGCAATGACAATGGTGGATCCATGTGTGGTCTTTGGGAAGAACACACATGCAATGACACCGGTGTGGTTCATGATATGAGAAGAACACATGCAATGACTGGTGGATCCATGTGTGGTCTGTGAGAAGAACACACATGCAATGACACTGGGTGTGGTTCATGATATGGTTTGTGAGAAGAACACACATGCAATGACACTGGTGGATCCATGTGTGGTCTTTGGGAAGAACACACATGCAATGACACTGGTGGATCCATGTGTGGTTTGTGAGAATAACACACATGCAATGACACTGGTGGATCCATGTGTGGTTCATGGGAACAACACACATGCAATGACACTAGGTGTGGTTCATGATATGGTTTGTGACAAGAACACACATGCGATGACACTGGTGGATCCATGTGTGGTTCATGGAAATAACACACATGCAATGACACTGGTGGATCCATGTGTGGTCTGTGTGAAGAACACACATGCAATGACACTGGTGGATCCATGTGTGGTCTTTGGGAAGAACACACATGCAATGACACTGGTGATATGTGGTCTGTGAGAAGAACACATGCAATGACTCTAGCTGTGGTTAATGAAAAGAGCAGACATGCAATGACACTGGTGGATCCATGTGTGGTTCATGGGAAGAACACACATGCAATGACACTGGTGGATCCATGTGTGGTTCATGGGAAGAACACACATGCAATGACACTGTGGATCCATGTGTGGTCTTTGGGAAGAACACACATGCAATGACACTGGTGGATCCATGTGTGGTTCATGGGAAGAACACACATGCAATGACACTGGTGGATCCATGTGTGGTCTATGAGAAGAACACACATGCAATGACACTGGTGGATCCATGTGTGGTCTGTGGGAAGAACACACATGCAATGACACCGGTGGATCCATGTGTGGTTCATGGGAAGAACACACATGCAATGACACTAGGTGTGGTTCATGATATGGTTTGTGAGAAGAACACACATGCAATGACACTGGTGGATCCATGTGTGGTCTGTGAGAAGAACACACATGCAATGACACTGGGTGTGGTTCATGATATGGTTTGTGAGAAGAACACACATGCAATGACACTGGTGATATGTGGTCTGTGAGAAGAACACACATCCAATGACTCTAGCTGTGGTTCATGAAAAGAGCAGACATGCAATGACACTGGTGGATCCATGTGTGGTTCATGGGAAGAACACACATGCAATGACACTGGGTGTGGTTCATGATATGGTTTGTGAGAAGAACACACATGCAATGACACTGGTGGATCCATGTGTGGTCTTTGGGAAGAACACACATGCAATGACACTGGGTGTGGTTCATGATATGGTTTGTGAGAAGAACACACATGCAATGACACTGGTGGATCCATGTGTGGTCTTTGGGAAGAACACACATGCAATGACACTAGTGATATGTGGTCTGTGAGAAGAACACACATCCAATGACTCTAGCTGTGGTTCATGAAAAGAGCAGACATGCAATGACACTGGTGGATCCATGTGTGGTTCATGGGAAGAACACACATGCGATGACACTAGGTGGATCCATGTGTGGTTCATGAGAAGAACACACATGCAATGACACTGGTGGATCCATGTGTGGTTCATGGGAAGAACACACATGCAATGACAGGTGTGGTTCATGATATGGTTTGTGAGAAGAACACACATGCAATGACACTGGTGGATCCATGTGTGGTCTGTGAGAAGAACACACATGCAATGACACTGGGTGTGGTTCATGATATGGTTTGTGAGAAGAACACACATGCAATGACACTGGTGGATCCATGTGTGGTCTTTGGGAAGAACACACATGCAATGACACTGGTGATATGTGGTTTGTTAGAAGAACACACATGCAATGACTCTAGCTGTGGTTTGTGAAAAGAGCACGCATGCGATGACTCTGGTGGATCCATGTGTTGTTCATGGGAAGAACACACATGCGATGACACTGGTGGATCCATGTGTGGTTCATGGGAAGAACACACATGCAATGACACTGGGTGTGGTTCATGATATGGTTTGTGAGAAGAACACACATGCAATGACACTGGTGGATCCATGTGTGGTCTTTGGGAAGAACACACATGCAATGACACTAGTGATATGTGGTTTGTGACAAGAACACACATCCAATGACTCTAGTTATGGTTTGTGAAAGAGCACATGCAATGACACTGGTGGATCCATGTGTGGTTCATGGGAAGAACACATGCGATGACACCGGTGGATCCATGTGTGGTTTGTGAGAAGAACACACATGCAATGACATTGGGTTGGATCATGTGTGGTCTGTGAGAAGAACACACATGCGATGACACTGGGTGGATCCATGTGTGGTTCATGAGAAGAGCAGACATGCAATGACACTGGTGGATCCATGTGTGTTCTGTGAGAAGAACACACATGCAATGACTCTAGGTGTGGTTCATGATATGGTTTGTGCGAAGAAGACACATGCAATGACACTGGTGGATCCATGTGTGGTCTTTGGGAAGAACACACATGCAATGACACTGGTTGTGGTTCATGATATGGTTTGTGAGAAGAACACACATGCAATGACACTGGTGGATCGATGTGTGGTCTTTGGGAAACACACATATGCAATGACACTGGGTGGATCCATGTGTGGTTTGTGAGAAGAACACACATGCAATGACCCCGGTGGATCCATGTGTGGTTCATGGAAGAACACATGCAATGACACCGTGATATGTGGTTTGGGAGAAGAACACACATCCAATGACTCTAGCTGTGGTTAATGAGAAGAACAGACATGCAATGACAGGTGGATCCATGTGTGGTTCATGGGAAGAACACACATGCAATGACACAGGTGGATCCATGTGTGGTTCATGGGAAGAACACATGCAATGACTCTGGTGGATCCATGTGTGGTTCATGGGAAGAACACACATGCAATGACACTGGTGGATCCATGATGTGGTTTGTGAGAAGAACACACATGCAATGACCTGGTGGATCCATGTATGGTTCATGGGAAGAACACACATGCAATGACACTGGTGGATCCATGTGTGGTCCATGGGAAGAACACACATGCAATGACACTAGGTGTGGTTCATGATATGGTTTGTGAGAAGAACACACATGCAATGACACTGGTGGATCCATGTGTGGTCTGTGGGAAGAACACACATGCAATGACTGGGTGTGGTTCATGATATGGTTGTGAGAAGAACACACATGCAATGACACTGGTGGATCCATGTGTGGTCATGGGAAGAACACACATGCAATGACACTGGTGTGGTTCATGATATGGTTTGTGAGAAGAACACACATGCAATGACACTAGGTGGATCCATGTGTGGTCTATGGGAAGAACAAACATCCAATGACACTGGTGGATCCATGTGTGGTCTGTGGGAAGAACACACATGCAATGACACTTGTGGATCCATGTGTGGTCTTTGGGAAGAACACACATGCAATGACACTGGGTGTGGTTCATGATATGGTTTGTGAGAAGAACACACATGCAATGACACTGGTGGATCCATGTGTGGTCTGTGAGAACACACATGCAATGACACTGGGTGGGTTCATGATATGGTTTGTGAGAAGAACACACATGCAATGACCTTTGGTGGATCCATGTGTGGTCTTGGGAAGAACACACATGCAATGACACTTGGTGATATGTGGTTTGTGAGAAGAACACACATCCAATGACTCTATGTGGTTCATGAAAAGAGCACATGCAATGACACGGTGGATCCATGTGTGGTTCATGGGAAGAACACACACAATGACACTGGTGGATCCATGTGGTTCATGAGAAGAACACACATGCAATGACACCGGTGGATCCATGTGTGGTTTGTGGGAAGAACACACATGCAATGACACTGGTGGATCCATGTGTGGTTCATGGGAAGAACACACAAGCAAAGACACGGTGGATCCATGATATGGTTTGTGAGAAGAACACACATGCAATGACACAGGTGGATCCATGTGTGGTTCATGGCAAGAACACACATGCAATGACACTGGTGGATCCATGTGTGGTTCATGGGAAAAACACACATGAAATGACACTAGGTGTGGTTCATGATATGGTTTGTGAGAAGAACACACATGCAATGACAATGGTGGATCCATGTGTGGTATGTGAGAAGAACACGCATGCAATGACACTGGGTGTGGTTCATGATATGGTTTGTGAGAAGAACACACATGCAATGACACTCATGGATCCATGTGTGGTCTTTGGGAAGAACACACATGCAATGACACTAGATCCATGTGTGGTCCGTGAGAAGAACACACATCCAATGACTCTAGCTGTGGTTAATGAAAAGAGCATACATGCAATGACACTGGTGGATCCATGTGTGGTTCATGGGAAGAACACACATGCGATGACACTAGGTGGATCCATTTTCGGTTCATGAGAAGAGCAGACATGCAATGACACCGGTGGATCCATGTGTGGTTCATGGGAAGAACACACATGTAATGACTCTGGTGATATGTGGTTTGTGAAAAGAACAGACATGCAATGACTCTAGCTGTGGTTAGTGAGAAGAACACACATGCAATGACACTGGGTGTGGTTCATGATATGGTTTGTGAGAAGAACACACATGCAATGACACTGGTGGATCCATGTGTGGTCTTTGGGAAGAACACACATGCAATGACACTGGTGATATGTGGTCTGTGAGAAGAACATACATCCAATGACTCTAGTTGTGGTTCATGAAAAGAGCAGACATGCAATGACACTGGTGGATCCATGTGTGGTTCATGGGAAGAACACACATGCGATGACACTGGTGTGGTTCATGATATGGTTTGTGAGAAGAACACACATGCAATGACACTGGTGGATCCATGTGTGGTCTTTGGGAAGAACACACATGCAATGACACTGTGATGTGTGATATGTGGGGAAGACCAGACATGCAATGACACTGGTGGATCCATGTGTGGTTGATGGGAAGAACACACATGCAATGACAAGTGTGGTTCATGATATGGTTTGTGAGAAAACACACATGCAATGACTCGTGTGGATCCATGTGTGGTTAGTGAGAAGAACACACATGCAATGACACTGGGTGTGGTTCATGATATGGTTTGTGAGAAGAACACACATGCAATGACACTGGTGGATCCATGTGTGGTCTTTGGGAAGAACACACATGCAATGACACTGGATCCATGTGTGGTTTGTGAGAAGAACACACATCCAATGCCTCTATTTGTGGTTCATGAAAAGAGCAGACATGCAATGACACCGGTGGATCCATGTGTGGTTCATGGGAAGAACACACCTACAATGACCCTGGGTGGAGCCATGTGTGGTTTGTGAGAAGAACACACATGCAATGACTCAGTGGATCCATGTGTGGTTCATGGGAAGAACACACATGCAATGACACTAGGTGTGGTTCATGATATGGTTTGTGAGAAGAACACACATGCAATGACACTGGTGGATCCATGTGTGGTCTGTGAGAAGAACATACATGCAATGACACTGGGTGTGGTTCATGATATGGTTTGTGAGAAGAACACACATGCAATGACACTGGTGGATCCATGTGTGGTCTTTGGGAAGAACACACATGCAATGACACTGGTGATATGTGGTCTGTGAGAAGAACACACATCCAATGACTCTAGCTGTGGTTTGTGAAAAGAGCACGCATGCAATGACACTGGTGGATCCATGTGTGGTCTTTGGGAAGAACACACATGCAATGACACTGGTGATATGTGGTCTGTGAGAAGAACACGCATCCAATGACTCTAGCTGTGGTTTGTGAAAAGAACACGCATGCAATGACACTAGTGGATCCATGTGTGATTCATGGGAAGAGCAGACATGCGATGACACAGGTGGATCCATGTGTGGTACATGGGAATAACACACATGCAATCACACCGTGTGATATGTGATTTGTGAGAAAAACACACATGCAATGACACTGGTGGATCCATGTGTGGTCTGATGAGAAGAACACACATGCAATGACACGGGTGTGGTTCATGATATGGTTTGTGAGAAGAACACGCATGCAATGACAATGGTGGATCCATGTGTGGTTTGTGAGAAAACACACGCAATGACACTAGAGGATATGTGTGGTCTGTGAGAAGAACACACATGCAATGACACGGGGTGTGGTTCATGATATGGTTTGTGAAAAGAGCACGCATGCAATGACACTGGTGGATCCATGTGTGGTCGTTGGGAAGAACACACATGCGATGACACCGGTGGATCCATGTGTGGTTCACGGGAAGAACACACATGCAATGACACTGGGTGTGGTTCATGATATGGTCTGTGAGGAGAACACACATGCAATGACACTGGTGGATCCATGTGTGGTCTGTGAGAAGAACACACATGCAATGACACTGGGTGTGGTTCATGATATGGTTTGTGAGAAGTACACACATGCAATGACACTGGTGGATCCATGTGTGGTCTTTGGGAAGAACACACATGCGATGACACTGGGTGTGGTTCATGATATGGTTTGTGAGAAGAACACACATGCAATGACACTCGTGGATCCATGTGTGGTCTTTGGGAAGAACACACATGCAATGACACTAGATCCATGTGTGGTCCGTTAGAAGAACACACATCCAATTACTCTAGCTGTGGTTAATGAAAAGAGCATACATGCAATGACACTGGTGGATCCATGTGTGGTTCATGGGAAGAACACACATGCGATGACACTGGGTGGATCCATGTTCGGTTCATGAGAAGAGCAGACATGCAATGACACCGGTGGATCCATGTGTGGTTCATGGGAAGAACACACATGTAATGACTCTGGTGATATGTGGTTTGTGAAAAGAACAGACATGCAATGACTCTAGCTGTGGTTAGTGAGAAGAACACACATGCAATGACACTAGGTGTGGTTCATGATATGGTTTGTGAGAAGAACACACATGCAATGACATTGGTGGATCCATGTGTGGTCTTTGGGAAGAACACACATGCAATGACACTGGTGATATGTGGTCTGTGAGAAGAACACACATCCAATGACTCTAGTTGTGGTTCATGAAAAGAGCAGACATGCAATGACACTGGTGGATCCATGTGTGGTTCATGGGAAGAACACACATGCGATGACACTGGGTGTGGTTCATGATATGGTTTGTGAGAAGA
The DNA here is from genome assembly GCA_023614405.1 of Avena insularis. NCBI lineage: Eukaryota > Viridiplantae > Streptophyta > Magnoliopsida > Poales > Poaceae > Avena > Avena insularis. Next base: position 550,479,147 of record CM042690.1, read on the forward strand.
ACACAGATGCAATGACACTGGTGGATCCATGTGTGGTCTTTGGGAAGAACACACATGCAATGACACTGGTGATGTGTGATATGTGGGAAGAGCAGACATGCAATGACACTGGTGGATCCATGTGTGGTTGATGGGAAGAACACACATGCAATGACACTGGGTGTGGTTCATGATATGGTTTGTGAGAAAAACACACATCAATGACACTGGTGGATCCATGTGTGGTCTTTGAGAAGAACACACATGCAATGCCACTAGGTGTGGTTCATGATATGGTTTGTGAGAAGAACACACATGCAATGACACTGGTGGATCCACGTGTGGTCTTTGGGAAGAACACACATGCAATGACACTGGATCCATGTGTGGTTTGTGAGAAGAACACACATCCAATGCCTCTATTTGTGGTTCATGAAAAGAGCAGACATGCAATGACACTGGTGGATCCATGTGTGGTTCATGGGAAGAACCCACCTGCGATGACTCAGTGGATCCATGTGTGGTTCATGGGAAGGACACACATGGAATGACACTAGGGGTGGTTCATGATATCGTTTGTGAGAAGAACACACATGCAATGACATTGGTGGATCCATGTGTGGTCTGTGAGAAGAACACACATGCAATGACACGGGGTGTGGTTCATGATATGGTTTGTGAGAAGAACACACATGCAATGACACTGGTGGATCCATGTGTGGTCTGTGAGAAGAACACACATCCAATGACTCTAGTTGTGGTTCATGAAAAGAGCAGACATGCAATGACACTGGTGTATCCATGTGTGGTTCATGGGAAGAACACACATGTGATGACACCGGGTGGATCCATGTGTGGTTTGTGAGAAGAACACACATGCAATGACTCCGGTGGATCCATGTGTGGTTCATGGGAAGAACACACATGCAATCACTCTGGTGATATGTGGTTTGTGAGAAGAACTCACATGCAATGACTCTAGTTATGGTTCGTGAAAAGAGCAGACATGCAATGACACTGGTGGATCCATGTGTGGTTCATGGGAAGAACACACATGCAATGACACTGGTGGATCCATGTGTGGTCTGTGGGAAGAGCAGACATGCAATGACACTGGTGGATCCATGTGTGGTTCATGGGAAGAACACACATGTAATGACATTGGGTGTGGTTCATGATATGGTTTGTGAGAAGAACAGACATGCAATGACAGTGGTGGATCCATGTGTGGTCTGTGAGAAGAACACACATGCAATGACACTAGGTGTGGTTCATGATATGGTTTGTGAGAAGAACATACATGCAATGACACTTGTGGATCCATGTGTGGTCTTTGGGAAGAACACACATGCAATGACACTGGTGATATGTGGTATGTGAGAAGAACACACATCCAATGACTCTAGCTATGGTTCATGAAAAGAGCAGACATTCAATGATACTGGTGGATCCATGTGTTCTTCATGATAAGAACACACATGCGATGACACTGGGTGTGGTTCATGATATGGTTTGTGAGAAGAACACACATCCAATGACACTGGTGGATCCATGTGTGGTCTGTGAGAAGAACACATATGCAATGACACTGGGTGTGGTTCATGATATGGTTTGTGAGAAGAACACACATGCAATGACACTGGTGGATCCATGTGTGGTCTTTGGGAAGAACACAGATCCAATGACACTGGTGATATGTGGTCTGTGAGAAGAACACACATCCAATGACTCTAGCTGTAGTTCATGAAAAGAGCAGACATGCAATGACACTGGTGGATCCATGTGTGGTTCATGGGAAGAACACACATGCGATGACACTAGGTGTGGTTCATGATATGGTTTGTGAGAAGAACACACATGCAATGACACTAGTGGATCCATGTGTGGTCTTTGGGAAGAACACACATGCAATGACACTGGGTGTGGTTCATGATATGGTTTGTGAGAAGAACACGCATGCAATGACACTGGTGGATCCATGTGTGGTCTTTGGGAAGAACACACATGCAATGACACTGGTGATATGTGGTCTGTGAGAAGAACACATATCCAATGACTCTAGCTGTGATTCACGAAAAGAGCAGACGTGCAATGACACCGGTGGATCCATGTGTGGTTCATGGGAAGAACACACATGCGATGACACTGGGTGTGGTTCATGATATGGTTTTTGAGAAGAACACGCATTCAATGACACTGGTGGATCCATGTGTGGTCTTTGGGAAGAACACACATGCAATGGCACTGGTTGTGGTTCATGATATGGTTTGCGAGAAGAACACGCATGCAATGACACTGGTGGATCCATGTGTGGTCTTTGGGAAGAACACACATGCAATGACACTGGTGATATGTGGGTTGTGAGAAGAACACACACCCAATGACTCTAGTTGTGGTTCATGAAAAGAGAAGACATGCAATGACACTGGTGGATCCATGTGTGGTTCATGGGAAGAACACACATGCGATGACACTGGGTGGATCCATGTGTGGTTCATGAGAAGAGCAGACATGCAATGACACTGGTGGATCCATGTGTGGTTCATGGGAAGAACACACATGTAATGACACTGGGTGTGGTTCATGATATGGTTTGTGAGAAGAACACACATGCAATGACACTGGTGGATCCATGTATAGTCTGTGAGAAGAACACACATGCAATGACACTGGGTGTGGTTCATGATATGGTTTGTGAGAAGAACACACATGCAATGACACTGGTGGATCCATGTGTGGTCTTTGGGAAGAACACACATGCAATGACACTGGTGATATGTGGTCTGTGAGAAGAACACACATCCAATGACTCTAGCTGTGGTTTGTGAAAAGAGCACGCATGCAATGACACTGGTGGATCCATGTGTGATTCATGGGAAGAGCAGACATGCGATGACACAGGTGGATCCATGTGTGGTACATGGGAAGAACACACATGCAATCACACTGGGTGTGGTTCATGATATGATTTGTGAGAAGAACACACATGCAATGACACTGGTGGATCCATGTGTGGTCTATGAGAAGAACACACATGCAATGACACGGGGTGTGGTTCATGATATGGTTTGTGAGAAGAACACATATGCAATGACACTGGTGGATCCATGTGTGGTCTTTGGGAAGAACACACATGCAATGACACTAGAGATATGTGGTCTATGAGAAGAACACACATCCAATGACTCTAGCTGTGGTTTGTGAAAAGAGCACGCATGCAATGACACTGGTGGATCCATGTGTGGTTCATGGGAAGAACACACATGCGATGACACCGGTGGATCCATGTGTGGTTCATGGGAAGAACACACATGCAATGACACTGGGTGTGGTTCATGATATGGTCTGTGAGGAGAACACACATGCAATGACACTGGTGGATCCATGTGTGGTCTGTGAGAAGACCACACATGCAATGACACTGGTGGATCCATGTGTGGTCTATGAGAAGAACACACATGCAATGACACTGGGTGTGGTTCATGATATGGTTTGTGAGAAGTACACGCATGCAATGACACTAGTGGATCCATGTGTGGTCTTTGGGAAGAACACACATGCGATGACACTGGGTGTGGTTCATGATATGGTTTGTGAGAAGAACACACATTCAATGACACTGGTGGATCCATGTGTGGTCTTTAGGAAGCACACACATGCAATGACACTGGTTGGATCCATGTGTGGTTTGTGAGAAGAACACACATGCAATGACACCGGTGGATCCATGTGTGGTTCATGGGAAGAACACACATGCAATGACTCTGGTGATATGTGGTTTGTGAAAAGAACAGACATGCATTGACTCTAGCTGTGGTTAATGAGAAGAGAAGAAATGCAATGACACCGGTGGATCCATGTGTGGTTCATGGGAAGAGCAGACATACAATGACACTGGTGGATCCATGTGTGTTTCATGTGAAGAACACACATGCAACGACACTGGTGGATCCATGTGTGGTCTGTGGGAAGAACACACATGCAATGACACTGGGTGTGGTTCATGATATGGTTTGTGAGAAGAACACACATGCAATGACACTGGGTGTGGTTCATGATATGGTTTGTGAGAAGAACACACATGCAATGACACTGGTGGATCCATGTGTGGTCTTTGGGAAGAACACACATGCAATGACACTAGGTGTGGTTCATGATATGGTTTGTGAGAAGAACACACATGCAATGACAATGGTGGATCCATGTGTGGTATGTGAGAAGAACACACATGCAATGACACTGGGTGTGGTTCATGATATGGTTTGTGAGAAGAACACACATGTAATGACACTCGTGGATCCATGTGTGGTCTTTGGGAAGAACACACATACAATGACACTAGATCCATGTGTGGTCCGTGAGAAGAATACACATCCAATGACTCTAGCTGTGGTTAATGAAAAGAGCGTACATGCAATGACACTGGTGGATCCATTTGTGGTCTTTGGGAAGAACAGACATGCGATGACACTGGGTGGATCCATGTTCGGTTCATGGGAAGAACACACATGTAATGACTCTAGTGATATGTGGTTTGTGAAAAGAACAGACATGCAATGACTCTAGCTGTGGTTAGTGAGAAGAACACACATGCAATGACACTGGGTGTGGTTCATGATATGGTCTGTGTGAAGAACACACATGCAATGACACTGGTGGATCCATGTGTGGTCTTTGGGATGAACACACATGCAATGACACTGGTGATATGTGGTCTGTGAGAAGAACACACATCCAATGACTCTAGTTGTGGTTCATGAAAAGAGCAGACATGCAATGACACTGGTGGATCCATGTGTGGTTCATGGGAAGAACACACATGCGATGACACTGGGTGTGGTTCATGATATGGTTTGTGAGAAGAACACACATGCAATGACACTAGTGGATCCATGTGAGGTCTTTGGGAAGAACACACATGCAATGACACTGGTGATGTGTGATATGTGGGAAGAGCAGACATGCAATGACACTGGTGGATCCATGTGTGGTTGATGGGAAGAACACACATGCAATGACACTGGGTGTGGTTCATGATATGGTTTGTGAGAAAAACACACATGCAATGACACTGGTGGATCCATGTGTGGTCTGTGAGAAGAACACACATGCAATGACACTAGGTGTGGTTCATGATATGGTTTGTGAGAAGAACACACATGCAATGACACTGGTGGATCCATGTGTGGTCTTTGGGAAGAACACACATGCAATGACACTGGATCCATGTGTGGTCTGTGAGAAGAACACACATCCAATGACTCTAGTTGTGGTTCATGAAAAGAGCAGACATGCAATGACACTGGTGTATCCATGTGTCGTTCATGGGGAGAACACACATGCGATGACACCGGGTGGATCCATGTGTGGTTTGTGAGAAGAACACACATGCAATGACTCTGGTGGATCCATGTGTGGTTCATGGGAAGAACACACATGCAATCACTCTGGTGATATGTGGTTTGTGAGAAGAACTCACATGCAATGACTCTAGTTGTGGTTCGTGAAAAGAGCAGACATGCAATGACACTGGTGGATCCATGTGTGGTTCATGGGAAGAACACACATGCAATGACACTGGTGGATCCATGTGTGGTCTGTGGGAAGAGCCGACATGCAATGACACTGGTGGATCCATGTGTGGTTCATGGGAAGAACACACATGTAATGACACTGGGTGTGGTTCATGATATGGTTTGTGAGAAGAACACACATGCAATGACAGTGGTGGATCCATGTGTGGTCTGTGAGAAGAACACACATGCAATGGCACTAGGTGTGGTTCATGATATGGTTTGTGAGAAGAACAGACATGCAATGACACTGGTGGATCCATGTGTGGTCTTTGGGAAGAACACACATGCAATGACACTGGTGATATGTGGTATGTGAGAAGAACACACATCCAATGACTCTAGCTATGGTTCATGAAAAGAGCAGACATTCAATGACACTGGTGGATCCATGTGTTCTTCATGAGAAGAACACACATGCGATGACACTGGGTGTGGTTCATGATATGGTTTGTGAGAAGAACACACATGCAATGACACTGGTGGATCCATGTGTGGTCTGTGAGAAGAACACACATGCAATGACACTTGGTGTGGTTCATGATATGGTTTGTGAGAAGAACACGCATGCAATGACACTGGTAGATCCATGTGTGGTCTTTGGGAAGAACACACATGCAATGATACTAGTGATCTGTGGTCTGTGAGAAGAACACTCATCCAATGACTCTAGCTGTGGTTCATGAAAAGAGCAGACATATAATGACACCGGTGGATCCATGTGTGATTCATGGGAAAACACACATGCGATGACAGTAGGTGTGGTTCATGATATGGTTTGTGAGAAGACCACACATGCAATGACACTGGTGGATCCATGTGAGGTCTTTGGGAAGAACACACATGCAATGACACTGGTCATATGTGGTCTGTGAGAAGAACACACATCCAATGACTCTAGCTGTGGTTTGTGAAAAGAGCACGCATGCAATGACACTGGTGGATCCATGTGTGGTTCATGAGAAGAGCAGACATGCAATGACACTGGTGGATGCATGTGTGTTTCATGGGAATAACACACATGCAATGACACTGGGTGTGGTTCATGATATGGTCTGTGAGAAGAACACACATGCAATGACACTGGTGGATCCATGTGTGGTCTGTGAGAAGAACACACATGCAATGAAACTGGGTGTGGTTCATGATATGGTTTGTGAGAAGACCAGATATGCAATGACACTGGTGGATCCATGTGTGGTCTTTGTGAAGAACACACATGCAATGACACTGGTTATATGTGGTATGTGAGAAGAACACACATCCAATGACTCTAGCTGTGGTTTGTGAAAAGAGCACGCATGCAATGACTCTAGGCGTGGTTTGTGAAAGAGCACGCATGCAATGACACTGGTGTGGATCCATGTGTGGTTCATGCGAAGAACAGACATGCCATGACACGGGTGGATCCATGTGTGTTTCATGGGAAGAACACACATGCAATGACACTGGGTGTGGTTCATGATATGTTCTGTGTGAAAAACACACATGCAATGACACTGGTGGATCCATGTGTGGTCTGTGAGAAGAACAGACATGCAATGACACCGGGTGTGGTTCATGATATGGTTTGTGAGAAGAACACACATGCAATGACACTGGTGGATCCATTTGTGGTCTTTGGGAAGAACACACATGCGATGACACTGGGTGTGGTTCATGATATGGTTTGTGAGAAGAACACACATGCAATGACACTGGTGGATCCATGTGTGGTCTTCGGGTAGAACACACATGCAATGACACTAGGTGTGGTTCATGATATGGTTTGGGAGAAGAACACGCATGCAATGACACTGGTGGATCCATGTGTGGTCTTTGGGAAGAACACACATGCAATGACACTAGTGATCTGTGGTCTGTGAGAAGAACACACATCCAATGACTCTAGCTGTGGTTCATGAAAAGAGCAGACATGCAATGACACCGGTGGATCCATGTGTGATTCATGGGAAAACACACATGCGATGACAGTAGGTGTGGTTCATGATATGGTTTGTGAGAAGACCACACATGCAATGACACTGGTGGATCCATGTGTGGTCTTTGGGAAGAACACATGCAATGACACTGGGTGTGGTTCATGATATGGTTTGTGAGAAGAACACGCATGCAATGACACTGGTGGATCCATGTGTGATCTTTGGGAAGAACACACATGCAATGACATTGGTGATATGTGGTCTGTGAGAAGAACACACATCAAATGACTCTAGCTGTGGTTCATTAAAAGAGCAGACATGCAATGACACCAGTGGATCCATGTGTGGTTCATGGGAAGAACACACATGCGATGACACTGGGTGTGGTTCATGATATGGTTTGTGAGAAGAACACACATGCAATGACACTGGTGGATCCATGTGTGTTCTTTGTTAAGAACACACATGCAATGACATTGGGTGTGGTTCATGATATGGTTTGTGAGAAGAACACGCATGCAATGACACTGGTGGATCCATGTGTGGTCTTTGGGAATAACACACATGCAATGACACTGGTGATATGTGGTCTGTGAGAAGAACACACATCCAATGACTCTAGATGTGGTTCGTGAAAAGAGAAGGCATGCAATGACACTGGTGGATCCATGTGTGGTTCATGGGAAGAACACACATGCAATGACACTGGGTGGATCCATGTGTGGTTCATGAGAAGAGCAGACATGCAATGACATTGGTGGATCCATGTGTGGTTCATGGGAAGAACACACATGCAATGACACTAGGTGTGGTTCATGATATGGTCTGTTGGAAGAACACACATGCAATGACACTGGTGGATCCATGTGTGGTCTGTGAGAAGAACACACATGCAATGACACTGGGTGTGCTTCATGATATGGTTTGTGAGAAGAACACACATGCAATGACACTGGTGGATCCATGTGTGGTCTTTGTGAAGAACACACATGCAATGACACTGGTTATATGTGGTCTGTGAGAAGAACACACATCTAATGACTCTAGCTGTGGTTTGTGAAAAGAGCACGCGTGCAATGACACTGGTGGATCCATGTGTGGTTCATGGGAAGAACACACATGCGATGACACCGGTGGATCCATGTGTGGTTCATGGGAAGAACACACATGCAATGACACTGGGTGTGGTTCATGATATGTTCTGTGTGAAAAACACACATGCAATGACACTGGTGGATCCATGTGTGGTCTGTGAGAAGAACAGACATGCAATGACACCGGGTGTGGTTCATGATATGGTTTGTGAGAAGAACACACATGCAATGACACTGGTGGATCCATGTGTGGTCTTCGGGTAGAACACACATGCAATGACACTAGGTGTGGTTCATGATATGGTTTGGGAGAAGAACACGCATGCAATGACACTGGTGGATCCATGTGTGGTCTTTGGGAAGAACACACATGCAATGACACTAGTGATCTGTGGTCTGTGAGAAGAACACACATCCAATGACTCTAGCTGTGGTTCATGAAAAGAGCAGACATGCAATGACACTGGTGGATCCATGTGTGATTCATGGGAAAACACACATGCGATGACAGTAGGTGTGGTTCATGATATGGTTTGTGAGAAGACCACACATGCAATGACACTGGTGGATCCATGTGTGGTCTTTGGGAAGAACACATGCAATGACACTGGGTGTGGTTCATGATATGGTTTGTGAGAAGAACACGCATGCAATGACACTGGTGGATCCATGTGTGGTCTTTGGGAAGAACACACATGCAATGACATTGGTGATATGTGGTCTGTGAGAAGAACACACATCTAATGACTCTAGCTGTGGTTCATTAAAAGAGCAGACATGCAATGACACCAGTGGATCCATGTGTGGTTCATGGGAAGAACACACATGCGATGACACTGGGTGTGGTTCATGATATGGTTTGTGAGAAGAACACACATGCAATGACACTGGTGGATCCATGTGTGTTCTTTGGGAAGAACACACATGCAATGACATTGGGTGTGGTTCATGATATGGTTTGTGAGAAGAACACGCATGCAATGACACTGGTGGATCCATGTGTGGTCTTTGGGAATAACACACATGCAATGACACTGGTGATATGTAGTGCAGAGAAGAACACACATCCAATGACTCTAGATGTGGTTCGTGAAAAGAGAAGACATGCAATGACACTGGTGGATCCATGTGTGGTTCATGGGAAGAACACACATGCAATGACACTGGGTGGATCCATGTGTGGTTCATGAGAAGAGCAGACATGCAATGACATTGGTGGATCCATGTGTGGTTCATGGGAAGAACACACATGCAATGACACTAGGTGTGGTTCATGATATGGTCTGTTGGAAGAACACACATGCAATGACACTGGTGGATCCATGTGTGGTCTGTGAGAAGAACACACATGCAATGACACTGGGTGTGCTTCATGATATGGTTTGTGAGAAGAACACACATGCAATGACACTGGTGGATCCATGTGTGGTCTTTGTGAAGAACACACATGCAATGACACTGGTTATATGTGGTCTGTGAGAAGAACACACATCTAATGACTCTAGCTATGGTTTGTGAAAAGAGCACGCATGCAATGACACTGGTGGATCCATGTGTGGTTCATGGGAAGAACACACATGCGATGACACCGGTGGATCCATGTGTGGTTCATGGGAAGAACACACATGCAATGACACTGGGTGTGGTTCATGATATGTTATGTGTGAAAAACACACATGCAATGACACTGGTGGATCCATGTGTGGTCTGTGAGAAGAACACACATGCAATGACACTGGGTGTGGTTCATGATATGGTTTGTGAGAAGAACACACATGCAATGACACTGGTGGATCCATTTGTGGTCTTTGGGAAGAACACACATGCGATGACACTGGGTGTGGTTCATGATATGGTTTGTGAGAAGAACACACATGCAATGACACTGGTGGATCCATGTGTGGTCTTCGGGTAGAACACACATGCAATGACACTAGGTGTGGTTCATGATATGGTTTGGGAGAAGAACACGCATGCAATGACACTGGTGGATCTATGTGTGGTCTTTGGGAAGAACACACATGCAATGACACTAGTGATATGTGGTCTATGAGAAGAACACACATCCAATGACTCTAGCTGTGGTTTGTGAAAAGAGCAGATATGCAATGACACCGGTGGATCCATGTGTGGTTCATGGGAAGAACACACATGCGATGACACTGGGTGTGGTTCGTGATATGGTTTGTGAGAAGAACACACATGCAATGACACTGGGTGTGGTTCATGATATGGTTTGTGAGAAGAACACACATGCAATGACACTGGTGGATCCATGTGTCATCTGTGAGAAGAACAGACATGCAATGACACTGGGTGTGGTTCATGATATGGTTTGAGAGAAGAACACACATCATCCAATGACTCTAGTGGATCCTTACGTGGTTTATGTGTGGTTTATGAGAAGGACACACATCCAATGAACTCTTGTAGATCTATCTTGGCATAATTTGATGTATGCCATGATGTATTTCATTGTGCAAGACACTCACTTTCCTTTTTTATACTACTCAGTATTGCCCTTGGTTTTATGTGGTACTACTCAGTTTTGCCTCCCCCCTCTCTATCTTTCATAGAAGCACAAATTTGTGCTCACCCTGTCTGTTACTCCCTGATTGGTTATCACTGTTGTCATGTGGATCGTGCACACCGGCCATTGATTCTGTGCGATCCAACGATGATTGTTGCACACGTCGTGCCCTTCACAGTACAACACGAGACAGCACGGACGTCTCCCTCAGCGAGACTTGTACAAGAAGGAACACGATGTCGTCCATAGAAAAAGTCGTTGAGCGGTCATGTCATGTTTAATCAAGTCTGAAAAGCCTACTACTGCTACTACGCCACAATGTATGCGTCATCGAGTGCACGGTCGTCAATGGACAATTGCAATTTATTGCCACTTGATTTTAATAAGACATATCCCATTTTTTACGTAGCGGCTCTCAATCGCCAATTTTAGGGCCGTGTCAAACTTCGTACATAGAAATTGTGTGTGCGCCCTTTGCATGCGGCTCAATACAGAACTGCCATGCATGGCCCGGGAAAAATCGCGTGACGCACTGCGGCTGGCGTTGCGGTGCATGGTGCGAACCCACGGGCGCTTGCAAGTGGTGCACGAAACGCGCCTTCCTTCTATCCACATAAGCTATAGAGCCCCTCTCGCACACTCCCCGCTCCTTTGTCCCCATGCAACCCTCTCCACTGTCCCACCAGCATCCGCAAACTCCCGAGAATACCCCGTCCGCGCCGGCGATGGCCGAGGAGGATAAGGTGGCCATCGTCGCCTCCGTGGCCGCCGGCGAGGAGGTCCCCGTCTCCTCACTGGTCCCCCTCGACGCGTTGAAAGCAGCCGCTATCCGTGTCTAGGCCCCAGTGGAGGCATCGATGGCAGCCGTTGTTCCCGTCCAGGCCCCCGTCCCAGCTACCGACGGAGACGCCGAAGAGGAGCCTCCCGCCGGCGAGGAGGCCCCTGCCGGTCACAAGCAGATCACGCACTTCTTGGGCACCTACGATCTAGATAAGTACATCGCTCCACTGAACCCCTATGACACCGGCATCGACGACCTATGGTCGGAGGTAACTTGGGTTTGCTCCCCTCCTCTGGTTCTTCTACCGTTTGTTAGAAATAATGGGCTAATATATTTAAAATTTAGCTGGTATTGTCATGTTTAATATTATGGAATTAATCATGGAAATTGTGCCTAATTATCCAACACCATTCCCATTGTTGGATGCTAGATCTTGGTTTATTAGGATTCGCTTGTTCGCATTTCGATTGCTCGATCTTCTTACACCATCTACTCCCCCATTTTCCCTTTCTTCCAATAGGTTTCTGGCAGCGACGTCTACAGCGATGATGAGTCCATTCACACCAAGGCTCGTCAGGTGCTGAGGAGGCTGCGGGCCGGCAAGTACGACGGCTTCCTCAGGGACCCCTACAGCTGCCCCTTCCGCAAGGGGGCGTCTACAGCTTGACAAGTCGCGCCGCCAACGGCACCGCCTTGAACACCTTACTGAAGCATGCAGAGGCCGCGGGCTCTGGCATCTACAAAAGCGGCAAGCCCGAGCCCGCGAACATCAATGCCTACATCGCTGAACACCGTGCTCTCTGCATTCACCTCCGAAACCTCTAGCGGGTGGCCATCAAAGAGGGTCGCATGCCTCCAATCAGGCCCAAGGCCCCCAAGTCCAAGAAACTGGGCAGCAAGAAGTGGCGGAATGTGGCGCCCCGCTAAAACCACTACTAGAAAATCGCAGTGTTTTTGCGCATTGCATCATCATGACCGCATGCTCATATCATCCTGCCACATTGCATTTGAGCATCGTCATCATTATGCATGGTTTGTCTAAAACTATTTTCTAAAAGCCTAGTTTTGTTTTCTATATATCCCCCGTATTTATTTCAAATCAAAACCCCGGTCTTTTCCGGATATTTTGTTTGTCTAAAAGATATTTGCAAATGTGTTTAAATAAAAATAAATAAATAAAACTATTTTTCTACCGGGGGAGGCAGCCCAACCGTTTAGGCCAGGCCACCTACTACCCCAGCAGACCCGGCCCAAGCCCACCACAACCTAATCCTAAACTAGTAGAAACCCTAACCCTAACCCCTCTCTCCTCACCTGCCGCCACCACCCAGCCTCCCACACGCCCGCTTCCACCTGTCCCACCCCACCCTGCCGTGGTACACGCCAGCACTCGTGACACGCCACACCTGCTCGCTCCCGTGCACCGCAACCCGCCGCGCTACACGCCACCGCAGCGAGTGCACGCCCTGGCCCCACCTCCTGCATCGCACGCAACCCCGACCCCCATGTACCCCGTCCGATCGAGAGACCCCGTCTCTCCCTTGATTCCCCTGCTCCCCACGATTTCTGTTGCGGGGCCACCCCCACCAACCGTGTCCTCCTCCTCGATCCGGATCCCATCGCCATGTCCCCGTCTTTGCGAGCACGCCTTCCGCCACCGGTGCCTGCGCTCCAACCAGCAGCTGCCCCGCTTGATCCCCACCTCTGAGCCAACTGTCACGAGCCACCCCTTTGTAGTGCGCCGCCGCCACGAGCGACCTCCGCCCATGGCGCCGCCGCCTGCATAGCCGATGCCCGTCGACCCCGCGGACTACTTCTGGATGGCCCTGTCGTTGCCAAGCACCGTCCTCATTATCGCCTCCGCAGGCCGCCCTTCCATGAGCATGCCGCCTTGTCCCCACCCCTCTCCATCGACCAGGCCCCGGAGCCATCCGCCGCTCCGCCTGCGGTCCTCCTCGAGCCCGACCTCGTCAGGAGTTCTCCGTGTCCGGCCACCGTCGGTCGTCCTTCTCCAACGCTGCCCCCGAGCCCTTCTACCCCATGGCGACCTCTCCTGCGTTCGCCTTCATCTGCCGCACCTTGCGCCACGATCCCCTCGTCCTTGACCCTCTCTATAGCGATGACCTCCACCTCACGGACTGAGCGAGGCTCGAGCTCCTCTGTCATCACCCTACAAGCTCATCGTGCCCTTGTCTCCATGTGCCGTAAGCCCTCCCAGGTGCCCTTGTCTCGAAGACCGGCACCGCTCGTCTGTGCGGCTGCTCAAGTCCCCATGTGAAGATGTGGGGGTGTTCTGCTAAATGTGTTCGCGTGGCTGCTACTGCGACCATGATCTGCTACCACGGGACAACAAGAAGTAACAACGAGACAAGCTACCTCTCGGTGGACAAAGCCGGACAAGAGCCTCGGTGTGCCACGAACAAACTACTTCTAGGACCAACATCCGAAGGGATCTCCTTCTCGTACCTGATGACGTTAAGATCTCCATCACGGAATAACAAGATCGACTACCTGGATCTCAAGATCTCCTTCGTGGAACGCCAAGATCTCCATCCGGTAGCCGAGACCCTGATACCTAAGTCCGAAGCCGATCCCGGTGTCCGAAGTCCGAACCCTGAAGATCGATCCCGCCAAGACCGAACCCCATCGACCCCCGGTGGACACCAAGATCTTCGCCCTGATGTGTGACCCCTTTATCCGAGCCCTATTTTATAAATTGACATATATATGAATTGTTGCATATCAATTGTACATGCTTGCATACATATTTTGCGGGTCCGGGTTGTATAGTCGATTCACCTCATAATTAAATATGGTGTCCATCTGCGGGATATCTTTATCTTATTCCGGACTCCATTTAAATTGGTGTAGCGAACCGATGCCGTGTTTTGTCTTCTCAATACAACATTTAATTTGCGGGTTAGATAAATAACTCGAACCGTTTAATTAATTGTCGGGACCCCGGTTCCGCTTAATACTGCCTAATTGCACCGCATCTACATCGTATCATAATCATGCCAGATCTTTTGCCGTAGTATTAAATAGTGCATCCGGTGTTTGTTCTAGTGTTTGCTTCTTCGCGGATTAGGCCGATGAGTTGATGCGAGTATCGACAAGTTCTCTGGATATGTACCTTCGGCCATGTTTCTCAGGCGAG
Source organism: Avena insularis (assembly GCA_023614405.1). Lineage (NCBI taxonomy): Eukaryota > Viridiplantae > Streptophyta > Magnoliopsida > Poales > Poaceae > Avena > Avena insularis. Next base: position 550,494,183 of record CM042690.1, read on the forward strand.
CATCCCTCCCCTTTCCACCTATTTTGCATTTATAGTCTTTATTTCCTCCTGTTGATCTATTGCTATCCGTGTCGCGATGCTTTAGTGTTCCGTACCATTTATATTCCTACAGCCGTTATATTTCCTGGGACACCTCCTATTACCTATTGCTTGTTATACAGTTGGCCCTGCGAGTGATAGTTGCTTGCTCAGGAGTTGCTTCACGTCATCGATGTTCCACAGTTGTTGGGAGGTTGGCAGATGTTTAATGGTGGAGCTGATCATGATTCTAATTACAGTTTATTAATTAATGTTGATGGTAGATATAATGCAGAGGCACCGGTGGGTAATAGTAAATATTTGGTTCTTAACCACTCACTGGTGTCCCCTAGGACCCGAGTTCTTGACACCTGTTCCGAGATCGAGCGTGCTAACCACAGGTGGGGTGTGTGGGCACCCCCATCGGCTTACTACCTGATTTCAAAGTTTTGTACCGGGGGCCACAAGTAGTTTGGGGATTTATTACTATTCTGTACTTATGCCATGCTTTACTACTTTATTTAAGATTCTGCGTGGAGCACCTGTACTGTTTAGGATGTGGAATGTTTTCGCGGTATCGATAAGCCCAGTCACACTTTCGGGTTCCCAGTCGTTTACAGCCATTGGCACAAACCCTGGGTCCGCCTCGGAGCCGGCTGACTTTGTTGCAGGTAGCTTAGTGGGGTGGCCCCCCATGTACTTGCTTTGGGTCTGGGAAACGTCATGACTTAGGCCCCACCGACATACCGATGGGTGTATGTTAATTGATCTGGCAAAAAGGGTCGAAGTGCGTGTGGATACTTTGGTGCACCCCTTCAGGGTTAAATCTTTTCGAAAAGCCGTGTCTGCGGTTATGGATGACTTGGAGCACCGTTTCTCGATCATAGACAACTATAACTAAAGTTTACTGTTATAATTTGACTTACATCTGAGATGACTAGTAAGTTGGATAACTGCCATGGAAAGATTAAATAAACTGCCAACCATGTGAGTTTCCTCGGCTGGACTTCCTCGTTTGGTCTCGAGGGGGAATACCAGGATTGGTATGTTTGGTGTTAGTGTCAGGTTGGATCCGAATAGGTCTCTCTTATCTCTCTCTGATAGCCGCCAATATTACAGAGTCTCTATAGGTTGTTTAGTGTCGCTACGCTGCCGCTTCAGTCCACCATACCTGTGTAGGCGAGGACTGCTGAATCCTAGCCTCGCCATGTACTGGCCTCAGTACTGACGCTCCTCTTTTTTCCTTTGCCCTTTGTCAGCACCCCTTTTGTTTTAGCAGGTTTTGAGATCGACGTCGTTAGCAGGGTTACCCTTCCGGCCTGGCCTGGGCAGGGTTATGGACGCCATTGGTTATTCTTCAGGGCTCTTAGCCCCATTTGCATCTTGTCCTTACTCGGACGCTGTAATGTTTTCAAGGTGATTTGGATCTTTGTATTGTATATCTATATCCTTGACTCGTTGAGTCGCTGTTGTATATATATCTGTTCTGTGGGCCCCATCGAGGACTGTTGTGTAATGGTATTACTTCGTTTTCCACCCGCATGAAAGTGCCTGGTGGGCGTCCTTGAATCGTTTCTATGCGGGTTTGGCGGAAAGGGCTAAAACTTGCATAGGGCCGATTCGAGGGTGTTACACGGAAGCACCAGAGGGAGATGGCGGAGGCGCGGGCGCTTGTAGGATATGCCTGCAGCTGCGGCGGCTGCCCTGCTGCCCAGCAGCTCCTTTCTAGCAATATCCTATTTCTGGCTCAATGCATCGAACCTCGTTAAGCAACCTACTTTCTATCGCTATATCCTATTTAGCTGCGCACAGCTATATCTACATTTGTTTTGTTTTCTGAATGAATGTATTCTGCCTAGTGTGGTTTGCTGCTCTAGATTTGCTACTTGTTCGGAGGGAAAAAGAGGTCCAAACGGGAACGAAATATCAAAGTGAGAATCTTCTCTAGATTTGCTACCAATTTGGGCAAAATGAAACATATATGTTTAGCGAGAGAGGAAAAGGGCATTGTTTCAAACTGCCAGTTAAGAAGCTACCATCTTGACAAGCTACAAGGCACATACATAACACAATGAGGGTTAAATTTCTTTTACTAGTATCACTTGATGCGCTAGACATCTTGGCAAGCTAACTGAGTTCCACTAAACAGAAACATAACACTGACAAGTAAAATTTAATTCACTCCTCATCAGACCACTTGACGCGCTTGCCATCATTACAGGTACTCCACATCCGACGAACTGCTTTGTCCCAAATGGCATCTGACTTGGCTTTCTTATCATCAGCGTCCTGCGGAACAATTAGCGGTGCATCACAGGACTGATTGTTGCTGCTAGAAGATGCCGCCTCTCTGTTTGCCGCTTCAGCTGCAGCCTCTCTGTCAGCTGCTTCTTCAGATGCAAGCTCTCTTTCAGCTGCTTCCACAGCCTCTCTGTCAGCTGCTTCAGATGCAACCAATTTCTTTGCATATTCAACTTCAAACTCAGCTATTCGGCATTTTCTACAAAGAGCTCCCCTAAGCTCGTCTTCCCTCTTGCAAATAGGGAAAAACACGAGGTAACATTGAAAAAAATGGATCTTCTTGTATAGTTGGTAGGTCACGTAAGCATCTATGGCTGCATACTTCAGGTTTATATCAAACAACGGCCACTCGTTCCAGAAATCGTGCCTATCCGTAGAGAAATCTTCCTTCATTGTGACGTACGACTCATCGAGGATTCTAGTTGCGAGTGATGCCATTCCATCCTTCTTCCTGCCCCCTAGGATCTTGACAAGATGATGAATATCGATCCAGTTGTGCGCAGGAATTATAATTCCCTCTTGATACAATTTCGAAAAATCAGTTGTTCTGTCGACAGTGCAGAAAACAATTCCCTTTTTTCAAGGAGCTGGCGCAGCGCCGGACATTTTCGGTCAGTCCTGAAAGTATGTAGTTTGTCATCACCAAAATTTGTAACTACAAATATTTTGTCAATGCAAGATCATCATCTCAATATAATTTTGTAAAGTTTAGTAAATGCAAGATCAAGACTCTCAATATTGTATTGTCATAATTTATTTGGTTTTGCTATTTCTCAGTCGACTGAACGAGTTGCACATTTCTTTTAACTACGGTTGCACTTTTCTTAGGTGATTGAGACTAAAGAAAATATCAGTCGATTAAGACATAGGCAAACCCTAATTTATTTGGTCCTAAATAAAATCCAGTAGTTGCAATATGAGCAAGTGGATAAAGAACAAGAGGAGAAAACCCTAAAAGCGGTTAGCTACAGAGAGCAGATCTACAAACCGGGAGAGGTGGTTGACGAGGACGTGTTTCCGCATGGCCAGTTGAACGACAGCGACTTCACTCCCTTCATATGGGTGCTCTGGGGTGTACTCGAGGTCCAATCCCACAAACTTGTCCTCGTCTATCCCAAGTCAACCCTCGTACATCCTTAGGATACGCACCACTGTCTCCTCCTCATTGGTGTAGACAACGTCTATCTTCTTGTTGTCATGGGTAGTGAAGCTTGTCTCTAGCACTTTGTAGAAAGAGGGTCTTCGGTCCAGCGCCCAAATTCCATCGGTCCCGGATCGTTTTCATAATTGGGACCATGCCACGAACTGGGACCAAAAACCCCGCGACAGTCAGCAGTCTAGGACAATTAATGTAAATTAATTCAGGGCAGAAATTAATTTGAGGCAGAAATTAATTCGAGGTAGAAATTGAATTGATCAGTATTTTTGAAAAATCTTTCACAAATTAATCGAGACAAAGATCTAAATTGAGACATTTTATTATTCGACCACAAATTTTTCCATACAAAGATGCGACTTTACAAATTTTCCTAGTCGACAACACTTCCGCTGCCGCTATCCTCCGAGCCGCCGGCTTCCTCGTCGTCGTCGGACGAAATCTCCACGATTTCGGTGTTGTTCGGGAGACGGAGCTCCTCTGCGCGGCTAGCGGCATCGATGGCAGTGTAGATGGTCCGTCCAGGGACAGACTAGAAGATCTCCCGCCCTTCTTGGTTGCGGCGATCCGGGTGCACCAAGCGCCCGTCCACGATACGGTTGCCAAGCTGGGCCTTCCACTCCTTCTTGAACAGCCGGGGCCAGTACTCGCTGGCCTCCGCATACCGGGGCAACACCCTCATGCACGCGGGCAGCTGGCGGCGACACTCCGCGATGACGCACTCCATCTCGTATCCGCGGGGGTTGAGGAGCGGAGCCACCAGCACACCCGCCTCGCTGATGCGAAATCCGGCGTGCACGGTCGTGCACGGCGGTGCGAGGATGCCGTAGTACGCAAACATCGCCGATTCGTAGTGGTTGAGCGTGGGCACCTCCATTGCGGCGCGGTGGAGATTGGAGAGGGAGGGGAGGCGATACGACGGTGCGGTGGAGAGGCGATGGCTAAAGGGGTGGGGTGGAGATAGACTACAGAGAGGCTGAGGCGATGGCGAAAGCGAGCGCTGTGGCCTCATATTTATAGAGTGAGTAGACCTTCCATGGAGGCAAGGAGAAGAAGCGAAGAAGATAGTAGATGACAGGAAGAAGAAGAGTGGTTTCTGCGAGGCAGGAGAACGGTGGAACAGTCAATGCGCTTTTATGGTAGGGGTTAATGATTGGGACGGAAGTCCAAGGAGAGACGCGTGGTGGTGGCCGTTCCAGCTTTTGAGTAAACAAAAAATAATTATAACACCGATACATGGGCCCTGTTTTGTCACATCAATACACTGGGTAAGGGGGGGTTGTCCTATCCACTGTGTCAATGCTGCAAGCCTACGTGACAGCCACCCCGCCTAAGCGACGGGAGCGACATAACGGCGAGAACTGACAGGAGGGGGGCCAACTTGACGCCCGTTAGCCTAATTTTTTGTATTAAAACGTAAAGTTGAATTCGTGCCGAAAAAGACCCTCTGAGTATTTGGCACACCAACTAGTCATCCCAGCTGATTTCAGGGAACTTGGGTACCGCGTTGCCTGTACACCCCAACTTTCGGGCCGCAAAATGATATTCTCCCTGATTCCACCCCCTCTCGAATCCATCCGCCTCCTTATCACAATGCCTCCATTAATCTACCGGATTCCAGACTCCATTTGCTGCTATGGGTAGAGCTTGGGGTAGCAGCAGGCTAAAGCGAAAGGCATGTGATGACAACGTGGATGGCCAGGGCGACCACTACCGTGAGGATTGCGTCCATCTAATAATAATAATATAACAATGGTACTCCCCCGTGGGAGATTTTGGCTCAAAGTTTTTGAAACGGTTAGGCGGGAAATGCTTCGAAGTTGGTGTGTGTGATTTTTCCGCTCGATTGAGATTTTGAATTTGTCTAGCGTCCATGTACTACTAGTAGTAGTAAAAAAAGGTGGTAGAACATACGGCTATCTGGTCAGGAATTCATGTCCGAGAGTTACATCAATTGATCATCCATATGACCACACTTGAGGTACTCCCTCTATTCGGTATTACTAGGCCGGAGTAGTATTAGTTCGGAGAATTAACTTCACCTATTCACTTTATCGCTAGTTATTGCATGCAGTAGTAATCCTAAAATCCAACCAATGCACGTGGCCACCGCATCTAATTGAAAATATGCAAGCCAATGGATGAACTCCCGTTTTAACAATATGATCGGCTAGGAGCATTGTAGGATGAGGTGGTTCATATTTTTCGGTCAACTAGAGGAGTAATTGAGCAAAACTAGGAGCATTAATTGGTCCTCCGGCCTAGCAATTGAGACTGTGCAAATAATTAAGAGGTATATACACCTTTAGGCCCACATCTTGTACCGCGAGAGTGTTTTAGTCCCACATATTGAAAAATGAGCAATACTAGTCCCACAACTTATAACTCGAGAGCATTTTAGTCCAATTTAATCGAATTTCAGTAAATTTGACTTAATTTATCCACAAAATGATGTTGATTTATTTAAATGACCCCTCTATATTTCTCAATGTCATTTGTGTCCCTATGCAGACTGATAAGTGGGCCACCTGTTAGTAGACATACAAATAAAATAGTTAAATCTCTAAGAGGGGAACGGATTCGAACTTAACACTTTTGTACAATGACACACAAGCACAAGCCACTATGCCAGTTGATGCTAGTTTTTACTTGATGGCTCTAAAATATAGCCATCTAACGTCCATATTTAAACTGGATATTAGTCATATTTGTGATAAAATATCTCTCTAAACCCTGCCACTAATGCTAATATTCAAAGGGGTATGCAATCCTTTGTTCTTGTATTTTTCCTGCGCAGATAATGTCGTTTAAAGGAGCGAATCACTACATTAAAGTCAAAGATATGATATTTCCTTCGATCAGAAGAAACAAGGAGCCGTCCAGCAAAGGCAGACGCCGTAACGACCAACTATACGGCCAGAGCAAAAATTCCGATCGTATAGCTCCAGATGTATAGTTGGCACCTCCACCGTTAGATCAAACAGAACAACTTTCATGAAGGGACCCCTATATAAAGAAGCCTCAGGTGACGGGAAACCTCTCTCTCACTGGCACTACATCTCGTTCCACCTTGAAGAAGCCAGACTCCGCCAAAAAGCCGCCTTAGATCTCCAAACCCTTCTCCATCTCCATAGCCATACTTCACCACTTGTAATAGTAGATCTCTTCTCCGATTGGCGACATTGTAAGACTATTGCTATCAATCTTATGATTTTCATTACAATGTTTATGATTGTTGATCTCATCTCTATGTGTGAGCAATTCTCCTTAGGTTAAGGGCTTCGGCCTAGCCATGTACCAATTGTGCATGTGAATTATCATAGATGGGATCGTGTATTAGTTTGTATGACATGATTATTATTGTATCCTCTCTTGCCTCAATCCAAGGACTTGTTAGGTACCCAAGACCCCGAGGGTTGAGCCTGGTATAAGGATTATGAGTGATGACTGATCTGCAGGTTGGGAACCCCAATGACAGAAGAGGTAGTACGGTTGTATATGAGGGATTTGCTTGGGATTAACGGTGACATCACGATGCATATCATTAGTTCTCTTTCTTCTATGAATGAGACTAGTAGGTTATTACTATAAGCGGTTGCGGAGGCAATAGAAATTATGGATGCACTGCTCACATATAATTTATCTTGCTCTAACAAGTACACGCATGCTTTATTTCTATCTTTTATTTCCATCAGATGTTTTGCACAGCTACAGGTGAAACCGAACGCCCTAGGCCCTCTCTCTCCATCATCAACAACAACCAAAAGACGCAAACTACATGTCCGGTGAAAACAAAAAAGGAATTCTAAAACTCTCGAAGGTTTGTTAAAATAACTTAACTACGCATTCGCTTCCCGAGGATTCGATAACCTAGGTCTACTAGGGAAAAAGAAGCTATACTACATCCGTAATACGGATCGAAGGTATCAACCCATTTCCTAGCACCGTTGCTGGGGAAGCAATAGCTATCCTGGTGAGGTTATTAGGAATCTTGCTAGTTTTAATTCTTGTTTTTAATTTTGTTAGTTTGCTTTCAGTCTTTATCTGATAAACCAAAAAAATAGTTAGTCTTTAAATTCTTGTTTCTATAGTTACAATTCTTTATCTAAGAAAACCCAAAAACATAGGAAGTATGGCTGAAAAGAAGCTCGGGGAGTTTGCTACTCCCAATAATGATTATTTGCATACTCCTATTACTCAGCCAGCAATGGCTGCTGATGATTATGAAATTAAGCCCCATTACTTAAGTTTGGTTCAATAGAATCAATTTGGAGGCTCTGCTGTTGAAGACGCAGGTATGCACTTAAATAATTTCACTGAAATATGTGATATGATGCGTATAAAAGATGTTGACTCTGATGCGGTCAAATTACGTCTATTTCCTTTCTCTCTAAGAGGAAGATATAAAGAATGGTTGCTATCTTTGCCTAAAAATACTATTACATCATGGGTGGGATGTACTTCTTTATTTATGACTAAATTTTTCCCACCAGCAAAGACTATGCAACTTCGATCTAATATTATAGGCTTTAGATAGGAAGAGCGTGAGCTACTAGATTGCATGGGAGAGCATGAAAGAATGCCTAAGAAACTGTCCAAGTCATGGGATGGAAGATTGGTTAATCCTCCATTTATTTTACAATGCTCTTAATCCTGTATCTAAGTCTACGCTTGATACTGCAGCTGGAGGAACATTCATGGGTAAACATATTACCGAAGCAAAGCAGCTGCTAGACAATATGCAAGATAACCATGCCCAATGGCATGTGGAAAGATCAAACATGAAGAAGGTGAACTCTATCTCACCACAAGAGAACGAAGATCTCAATGCTAAGTTGGATGAGCTCATACTATCCATAAAAGGTAAGGAAACTCACGTAAGAGCCACCCCCGAAACAAATATTGAAGGAATAGACTTCGTAGCTCGTAATGATTACCATCCTGCTTGGAAGAAGAGTTATAATCCTAACTTTCAGAAACACTATGCTAGTCCTGCAGGAAATTCTAATAATAATATGGGAAATAGTAATGGTAGTCTCCAAGAAACACTGAAGTCTTTCATAGACTCACAAAACAAACAAAATAATATTCTAGTTAAAATCATGGAAAACCATGATGCTATGCTTGGTAAACTATCTAACCAAGCTGTTAGTTTGAGAAATGATTTACATGCCCTTCAAGAAAGAACGAGGATCATTGAGGCACATCTAGGTAACATAACCGAGAGTCAAACTCTCATTCTAGCTAAGTTTGCAGGTAAAGTTGAGCCCAATCCTGTTGAGGAACTCAAAATGATGAGGATCAAAAGGGAGGAGCCTGAAGAACTTGATTATAGTAATGCCCCTTCACCAAGCTACACCATCGAAGATCTCGTAAAAAGGATCAACGTCAAAATTCTGGTAAGTGATGGTAATGATGAAGCCATGTATCAACACTTTGTTGATCAAGTTACAATTAAGGTACGTGAGATTGAAGAAGAATACAAGAAAAACACTGAAAAATTACCTGTTAAACTAGATGACATATTTGAGCCTACTATTAAGATAAAAATTGGAACCAATGAGATAGCTGCACTTTGTGATCTAGGTGCAAGCATCTCAACAATTCCAAAGAGTCTTTTCAACAAGTTAAATCTTGGCTCCTTTGAAATTACTGAGTTAAAATTGCCTCTAGCAGATTATACCTTGTAACACCCCAGTTTTAGTTAATCATATTTAGGTCTTTGATTGTGCGTTCATGAGCATCATTCCTTAAAATGCATGCAAAGAAAATAATGCAAAAACCCTGAAACTCTAATTTCCCTCTCTGTTTGAAAACCTCTCAAACGGTTTTAAATATATTTGAAAAGTACAAAAGTGTGGATCCCAACTTGATATAAAGGGCCCCTGAGTGTTTTCTTTATTTCTACAACTCTCTGGTATTTTCTCAAATGATTCAAACCAGTAAAATAGTTTGAAATACAAAAGAGAAAAGATTTCAGAAAAAGGAAAATGTTTTGGCAAATAAAAAAATAAACCAGAGAGCTCTCAGTCCGAGCAGCCCAGCTAGCCCACCTCCCTCCTCTCTCTATCTGCCGCCCACGCGCACAGCCAGAGCCCATCCCGGCCCAGGGCCCATATCCCTTCACGTCTTTCCCTTTTCTTCTTCCTGGCGTCCGGTGGAGAAGCTGCTGCCTGGCATCGCGTCCGCCGTTGATCGCCTCGCGCGGTGATGCTCGCCTCGCCACCGCCTGGAGCCAGATAAGAACCCCGCCGAGACGTGCTCCTCTTCCCCATCCTCTTCTCTCTGCCTCTCAATCTTTCCCTCTTTTGTTCCCCTCCTAGGCAGAAACCCTAGCCCGCTGTCGTTTCGAATAGCCGTCGTCTCCGACCGTCCTAAGCTCCGTCGAGCATGCTGGCGTAACCGTCTCGTCATCTTCTACCCCTACACCAACGGAATCGAGCCGGGACACGCGGGATCGAGCCCTGTGACCCCTGTCTTCCCCGACACCGACGGGTGCTGCCGTTTCCATTGTCGTTGCTTCGGTCCATCCCATGCCTCTACGTCGATTCCTTCAGCTCCACGGTGAGCTCCTGGTCCTCATGGACCTCTCCTGTGTCTTCCTCTTCCTCTGTAACTCCTTACCGATGAGAGCCGACTCCCACCGCCGCACAAGCTCGCCGCCTGCCGTCCCCGATGACACAAAAAGAGCGGCGCTGCCCCTAAAATGCTCAGCGTGCATCCCCGCATCAAACGCACCTAGCCAAGCAGCCCTGTGCGCGCTAGCCCGCCAAGGCCGTGCTCCACTAGAGAGGTCCTCCGTCGAGATGACGTCACAGCGACGTCATGATGACATCACGGCGCGTGGGTCAGCCCCGGTCAACAGCCTAGGTCCCACTTTGCTAGCGTGGCTTGCTGATGTGGACCCTGGCCCACGGGCCAGCCTCTGTGGCTAGGCCTAGTCCCGGTAGAAAATGTCCCCGTCCCCGCAGTGACATCATCCTTCACCTGTGCTGACGCAATAAAGGTTTTAAATTAGTTTAAATAATTCCAGAAATTGAATAAATATTAGAAAATTCATATCTAATTCATTTTAAGTCAGAAAAATGTGTATAATATATCAAAATGTTCATAAAATTAGATATTTGCAATAGACTCATAATCATGCATTATTAAGCAACTTAAATGACAAGTTTAATTAGAGAACTAAATCAACCCCTCATAGGTGTTCCGGGGTTTCCCCTGTTCTAGGGTTTGCGACCCTCGGATCCTGTTTAAAGTGATCAAGCATGCCCTAGGGTTTCATTTAAGATCTGTTTAACTTGTCATATCATCATCCTTGCTTGAGCATTGCATCGATGCCATGTGTTGATTGTTTCCTTTCTTTCCGGTGTTTGCTTCTTCCCGGTAGAATACGATACCGAGACCGAGATCGAAGAATGAGATCAACACCATCAAAGATCGACGAACAATACTTGACCAACTATAATCAAGTCAAGTACAAGATAACCGAAGATCTGCTTTTTGGGTATCAACAAACAAGGCAAGCATAGTCCCACACATAAAAGAATCCTATGCTTTTGAAAGTATTTTATTCTTGACATGATGGATACGATTCTACTGTGGTCTTTTAATTTATCGATAGATAGAGTATCCTATATATTGCATTACTCCCTTTGAGCTTATATTACCTGATCCACTGCTCCTATCATAACTAGTTTTGGATTGCGTGCACTGCTAGAGCTTATATCTGTGTCTTGCTTAGCCATGCATAGCTGTCAGCGCTGGTTCATCCAGATGATGTATCAGATGCAGAGAATCTAGTATGACAGGAGAACGAGGTATACTTCTGAGGTAAGATCAGTGGTAAAGGTTAAACATGCTAAGGCTTGTATGGGAGGCCACGGTGGGACGTGGTTCTTGTAGTCCCATGCTCGCCACCACTAGGAACCGAGTTCTTGCCTTTGGAGCAAGACGAGCATACAGCCACACGGGGTTTATCGGGACCTCACGATTAACTACTTTCCTAGTAGATTCCATGAGTCACATAGTTTGGGCATTCCATTCGACATATGCATTCAGGTTGTTCTCGAAGGCGGTGAAGGAGGTGCATTCATACAGGTAGGTAAGCGTGGCCGGGTTGCTTGGGGTGGATGGAGCCCCTGGTAAACCAACCTTGACACACATCTCTAGGGACCGGCTTTTGGATTTGACCCGTTACGGCGGAACCATCCTTAGGGCGTGACTCATGGTCTCGGCGAAGCAAGGTAAAACGGTCGTGTCCAATCACCCTCTGCCAGCACACCAAGGAAGTGTGTCAAGTGGCACTAAGAGTCGGTTAGTACGTGTGGGTAAAGTTGTACACCCATGTAGGGTTAAATCCTTTCGTAAAACCGTGTTCACGGTTATGAACGCTTGGTGACCGAATTCTAAGATCATAGAGAACTATATCCTAATCGTAAAACTTGGCAGATCAACGTGTGCTTAAGGATGCTTCCTCTTGGGTACGTCGGGGTGATCCTAGTTGTGAGATGAGGATTACTTTGGTGGATATCAAGATAATGATCAATTCTTTGGAGATGTCGCTCTCTTATCCCCTTTTAAAATATTCTGATTAGACGAGCTTCTTCTCCCTCTTGTTTCATAAACAAAGATGGCTTTATGCAAAATAACCCCACCAGCCATAAGACTTGCGGAGTACACCCTGTACTCACCCTTGCTTTGTTGATACTTTTGTAGCAGAATAAGTGTTCCCTTGAAGATAAGTTTGGTACAACATCGACACCGACGAGTAGCTTGGGGTTCCTGGCCAGCAGCCTGGAATCTATGGGCTAGGACATCATCGTTATGCTTCAGGCCTCTCAGGACATTTGTTAAGTTTGCTATACTTAATAGCATAATTTGCCTTCCGTTGTTTGATGTTTGTGGTTAGTGACCTCCGCTTGTAATATTTTGGTTCTTCGCTCAGCTATGAGCTTGCTGTAATAATTTTTGTGTCGCAGGGTTACTATTGTGTTACCAATTTCCCACTGGATATCCTCGAGCTCTAGGTTAAGCTTATGTTAGTCTAAGGTCTGGTATTTGTTTAACCCTGATCCCGGGGGTGTTATAGTCCTTGGTATCAGAGCAGTACTGACCATAGGAAAACCTTGCTATTGGTCGATGTTGAGTCTAGTGTTTGTGAAAACTATTTCAAAGATGAAAAGTATTTGTGAAAACTTCGATATGCTTCATTTCCTCCTTATCCAGTTTCGCTCTAACTCTGGGTCATCTTACCTTGTGTTGATTTGGAAAAAGTTTTGATATCTCTTCTAGTCTTTCAAAATTTAGGTGCCTTCTAGGCATGTCATTTCTCAACCAGTTGACCTAGTGTTGAGTTCTCTTGAGTTGTGTGTATTGTGTTCTTTGTGTCCCCTTTGAGAGATTCCTTTCCATCATGATCTCTCCACCTTATGGACCCACAATGTTATATTGTAGGATCCGTAGTGTTCTGTTCTAGGCTTCGAGGTTTCCTTTCACCTCGTGTGCCTCCTTTATATTTATTTGGGTACTTTAGAAGTTCTTCTTCTCTTGGAACCTACCTTGTGATTACTACCTTGTAGTGTACGATGTGTCACTCAAGTAGTAGTTACTTATTTCTCGGGTTCTAACCCCTGGACTTCAACCGAAGATCCTGGATTGTGTTGGATTCTGGTGTTGTTAATCTTGTACTTGAAGCTGATCTTTAACCCAAGATCCACTTTGTTGACCCCTGTAGTAAATGTTCACACATTACCTCAGGATTGCTGGTACTACAATTCTAGCCTTCGAGCTTGTGGTTATTGCCGTGATTGAATTGTGACAATTAAGGACTTCCCCTACCACTAGCCCTGGCAGATGTTCTTTAATGGAACCAAATAAATCACGACAAGAGTACTCCTCGTGAGTCTCGCATCTATATTCGTGAATCTACCGCACTTCCCTCTTCTGCATTGGTCCTCGGAAGATTGTTGACTTATGCATCCCCATCTTGGGATTATATCCTAAGCATGTTCCTTTCCCTTGTTGTTTTCCAACCTTTGTTTACCAGTTGGTAGCCAAGTAGTAAAGTGCATTGGTGTCTTTTGTTGCAAGATACTCTTGTGGTCCGTCAAGACAAACCATTTCGAGATGTCAGGAGAAACAAACTCCGGTACCTTGTCATTACTAGGACCAGGTCAAAGTGTTGTAATCCGGAGAGTAAGAGGCAATGATTAACTTCTGATATGTTCCAGCTTAAAGTATCACACTCTTCTATACTAAGAGGTCATGCTAAGTTTCATGTCCCCCATAAAGAAGTCATGCTTTTACACATCTTTACCCACCCTTCCTTCAAGCTTTCGCGCTCGTGAATGTTGCGTGTGTGTAATACTGTGGCCATCTGAGATCCTTAGCAATTCCTAATTCTTTGAACTCCAAGGACATTTGTGTCATTGTTAGCGTGATTGGTTAACCCTATCACTAAGCAAAGGATAAGTGTGCTACCAAGTCTGCTATTCTGGTACACTCTCTTCGGTCAAAGAGTTAGGCTCATGCCGAAACTCTGAGACTATGTCTTCTTTCTTTACCAAGCAAGTTTCCTCTCGAACTAAGTGACATATCGGTGGATCGTGATATTCTAGACGTTCTCTAGAAGTAACACCATGTTGCCACATGACTGTGTTGTCAAGTTCTTGAGCAAGCAAGTTCTCTGAACTGCTCCTTTCTCCAAGGATCCATACTGGATACCCTGAACTAGTTGGTTGAGATTAAACAACAACTTGGAGAGTTGTAAGACAAAAATTCTACCCGACTTTGTTCCTTTGTAAGGGATAACTAGATCCGTTCGTGCTGAAGAAAGATAGTATTTCCTTCGTGGATATGTTATCCTTCCCCACCTTTGATTTGATTTGGGTTATCGTCAAATCAAACTCAGTTCCATGGACTATCTTGATGATGCTGCTCCTTGTGATGTTTACTTGAGTACATCCTCATGTTCTTTGGTCTGACCAATATTCTGCCTTCTTCAAGTAACATATGAGTTCATCATCTTGGAGTATCTTGATAATTTTGTTGTTGAGCCCTTCGACAATATCCTTATCTTCTCCAAGCTAGAACAGACTCATAAGAAACATTTGGCATTAATGTTGGAAAACTTTTGAGAACCTTCTTCGTGTCATATCGAAGTATGTGTTCTGGATGTTAGAAGTGACCTTCTCCAATTCATGAGCAATTGTTGAAAGATGTCGTTGTGGATTTGGGTGGAGTTATCTTTGTTACTCTACGAACACAGATGTATTTCATTACAAGTACTCGATGTATGAGCAGTTGTCCTTTGACAAGTTGCTAATACATAGTCTAGCAATGTAGCTCATTCTATTGGAGCTTAACACTGAAGTCCATGTCTTGAGAATCTAGTAACTTTACCTTGTGGTAAATGTTGCACACTTTCTATTTGAACATGTTGAGTCTTAAGTATCATTTCACCTAACCAGATCTGAATCTCAAGCAGATACGATGGTTGGTGTTCTTCAAGGTTTTGACATAGGTTTCTTTGAACATCTGGCAAAATTGTTGTAATGGTTGACACAACAAGTCGGAAGACCTATTGCCATATTCTCTTAAATCAGCAATAGCAACCACCCTTCATAAGGCATCTTCTATGACTTGTTATAATAGTTGTGCTGATGGTTTCCTTTGCATCCGAAGTGCGACCTTTACTTGATATCTCTTGTCTCGAACATCTAGGAGAACATTTAAAGTAGTGCTGCTAAATGTCTCTCGGTAGATCTCCCAGACCCTTTCATGTTGGCAAGCATCTTATTATGCCAAGTAATTGAAGTCTGAGAATGAAGTTTCTTTTTCCTCGTGTCATCGGGAATGTTCTTACTTAATCATCCTGGTGGTGTAAAGTGATGTCACGATCTTTGGCAAAGATTTTGATACTCCTGGATGAATAAAGAGTTTCCTTTGTTTCCTCTAACATGTTCATAGAGTGACTATGATTTTGGTAATCAGAAGTTTCTCTTGTTACATGTTCCTTGTGACTCTTACGAGTCCTCGCCACAAAACCACCTTTCTGTCTTAACCTTCTGTTGAATGAAGAGTGATCCTTCTATATTAAAACTAGATCAACAGCTTGGTTCTCCACATCTCTATATCCATGGAAGCTCTACTTAAGCCACCCAGTAGAGTTTCGTATCTCGAAGTCTGTGGTCATGTTCTTCATGTTGTACACTTTCTTTTTCAGAAGCTTAAACACTTCTGAAACTCCATGGTCTCAATCCTTATGAAGACCAACTATCTAACAACTTGAAAACCTATCTCCTATTGTTTCCTTCGTTACCTTGTGTGTTTCATGTTGTCATCTCAGAGTTGTTTTGAACACTCCTTTCATGAGTTGACCATGAGATACTCTGTGTGTTGTTTAGTGTGTTTCCCTCTTATCCTTAGAAGTGACCATGTTTCTCTTCCTTCTTCCTACCTGCGGAATCTCGGGTCGAGGTTCTCGTAAGGGGGATAGATCTGTAACAACCTAGTTTTAGTTAATCAAATTTAGGGCTTTGATTGTGCATTCATGAGCATCATTCCTTAAAATGCATGCAAAGAAAATAATGCAAAAACCCTGAAAACCTAATTTCCCTCTCTGTTTGAAAACCTCTCAAACGGTTTTAAATATATGTGAAAAGTACAAAAGTGTGGAGCCCAACTTGATATAAAGGGCCCCTGAGTGTTTTCTTTATTTCTACAACTCTCTGGTATTTTCTCAAATGATTCAAACCAGTAAAATAGTTTGAAATACAAAAGAGAAAATATTTCAGAAAAATGAAAATGTTTTGGCAAATAAAAAAATAAACCAGAGAGCTCTCAGGCCGAGCAGCCCAACTAGCCCACCTCTCTCTATCTGCCGCCCACGCGCACAGCCAGATCCCATCCCGGCCTAAGGACCATACCCCTTCGCGTCTTTCCTTTTTCTTCTTCCTCGTGTCCGATGGAGAAGCTGCTGCCTGGCATCGCGTCCGCGGTTGATCGCCTCGTGCCGCCATGCTCGCCTCGCCACCGCATGGAGCCGGATAAGAACCCCGCCGAGACATGCTCTCTTCCCCATCCTCTTCTCTCTGCCTCTCGATCTTTCCCTCTCTCGTTCCCCTCCCATGCAAAAACCCTAGCCCGCTGTCGTTTCGAATAGCCGCCGTCTCCGGACGCCCTAAGCTCCGTCGAGCATGCTAGCGTGACGGACCGAGCCAAGACACGCGGAATCGAGCCCCATGACCCCTGTCTTCCCCGACACCAACGGGTGCCGCCATCGCCATTGTCGTCGCTCTGGTCCACCCCATGCCTCGACGTTGACTCCTTCGGCTCCACGGTGAGCTCCTAGTCCTCATGGACCTCTCCTGTGTCTCCCTCTTCCTCTATAACTCCTTACCGATGAGAGCCGACTCCCGCCGCCGCACAAGCTCGCCGCCTGCCGTCCCCGGTGACACAAAAATAGCGGCGTTGCCCCTAAAATGCTCAGCGTGCATCCCCGCATCAAACGCACCAAGCAGCCTTGTGCGCGCTAGCCCGCCAAGGCCGTGCTCCACTAGAGAGGTCCTCCGTCGAGATGACGTCACAGCGACGTCATGATGACATCACGGCGCGTGGGTCAGCCCCGGTCAACAGCCCAGGTCCCACTTTGCTAGCGAGGCTTGCTGATGTGGACCCTGGCCCACGGGCCAGCCTCTGTGGCTAGGCCTAGTCCCGGTAGAAAATGTCCCCGTCCCCGCAGTGACATCATCCTTCACCTGTGCTGACGCAATAAAGGTTTTAAATTAGTTTAAATAATTCCAGAAATTGAATAAATATTAGAAAATTCATATCTAATTCATTTTAAGTCAGAAAAATGTGTATAATATATCAAAATGTCCATAAAATGAGATATTTGCAATAGACTCATAATCATGCATTGTTAAGCAACTTAAATGACAAGTTTAAATAGAGAACTAAATCAACCCCTCATAGGTGTTCCGGGGTTTCCCCTGTTCTAGGGTTTGCGACCCTCGGATCCTGTTTAAAGTGATCAAGCATGCCCTAGGGTTTCATTTAAGATCTATTTAACTTGTCATATCATCATCCTTGCTTGAGCATTGCATCGATGCCATGTGTTGATTGTTTACTTTCTTTCCGGTGTTTGCTTCTTCCCGGTAGAATACGATACCGAGAACGAAATCAAAAAATGAGATCAACACCATCGAAGATCGACGAACAATACTTGACTAACTGTAATCAAGTCAAGTACAAGATAACCGAAGATCTGCTTTTTGGGTATCAACAAACAAGGCAAGCATAGCCCCACACATAAAAGAATCCTATGCTTTTGAAAGTATTTTATTCTTGACATGATGCATACGATTCTACTGTGGTCTTTTATCGATAGATAGAGTATCCTATATATTGCATTACTCCCTTTGAGCTTATATTACCTGATCCACCGCTCCTATCATAACTAGTTTTGGATTGCGTGCACTGCTAGAGCTCATATCTATGTCTTGCTTAGCCATGCATAGCTGTCAGTGCTGGTTCATCCAGATGATGTATCAGATGTAGAGAATCTAGTATGACAGGAGAGCGAGGTATACTGCTGAGGTAAGATCAGTGGTAAAGGTTAAACATGCTAAGGCTTGTATGGGAGGCCATGGTGGGATGTGGTTTTTGTAGTCCCATGCTCGCCACCACTAGGAACCTAGTTCTTGCCTTTGGACCAAGACGAGCGTACAGCCACACGGGGTTTATCGGGACCTCACGATTAACTAACTTGCCTAGTATATTCCATGAGTCACATAGTTCGGGCGTTCCATTCGACATATGCATTTTGGTTGTTCTCGAAGGCGGTGAAGGAGGTGCATTCATACAGGTAGGTAAGCGTGGCCGGGGTTGCTTGGGGTGGATGGAGCCCCTGGTAAACCAACCTCAACACACATCTCTAGGGACCGGCTTCGGGATTTGACCCGTTACGGCGGAACCATCCTTAGGGCGTGACTCATGGTCTCGGCGAAGCAAGGTAAAACAGTCGTGTCCAATCACCCTATGCCAGCACACCAAGAAAGTGTGTCAAGTGGCGCTAAGAGTCAGTTGGTACGTGTGGGTAAAGTTGTACACCCCAGTAGGGTTAAATCTTTTTGAAAAGCCATGTTCACGGTTATGAACGCTTAGTGACCGAATTCTAAGATCATAGAGAACTATAACCAAATCGTAAAACTTGGCAGATCAACGTGTGATTAAGGATGCTTCCTCTTAGGTACGAGGGGGTGATCCTAGTTGTGAGATGAGGATTACTTTGGTGGATATCAAGATAATGATCAATTCTTTAGAGATGTCGCTCTCTTATCCCCTTTTAAAATATTCTGATTAGACGAGCTTCTTCTCCCTCTTGTTTCATAAACAAAGATGTCTTTATGCAAAATAACCCCACCAGCCATAAGATTTGCGGAGTACACCCTGTACTCACCCTTGCTTTGTTGATACTTTTGTAGCAAAATAAGTGTTCCCTTGAAGACAAGTTTGGTACGACATCGACACCGACGAGTAGCTTGGGCTTCTCGGCTGACAGCCTGGAATCTATGGGCTGGGACGTTATCGTTATGCTTCAGGCCTCTTAGGCCATTTGTTAAGTTTTCTATACTTAATACATAATTTGCCTTCCGTTGTTTGATGTTTGTGGTCACTGACCTCTGCTTGTAATATTTTGGTTCTTCGCTCAGTTATGAGCTTGCTGTAATAATTTTTGTGTCGCAGGGTTACTGTTGTGTTACCGATTTCCCACTGGATATCCTCGAGCTCTAGGTTAAGATTATGTCAGGCTAAGGTCTGGTATTTGTTTAACCCTGATCCCGGGGGTGTTACATACCTACAAACAAGCTGTAGGGATTAAGGAGAACACTTTAGTTTACATCAAAGATTGTCCTGCTCTAATTGATTTTGTTATTGTTGACATGCCTGAAGATACAGTTGCTCCTATAATTCTAGGCCGTCCTTTCTTAAGAACTATTAAGGCTTTGATTAATCTACATGAAGGGAACTGATGGCTTAAAATATATTCGATCTCGTTGGGAACCCCAAGAGGAAGGTATGATGAGGACAGCAACAAGTTTTCCCTCAGTTATGAAACCAAGGTTATCGAACCAGTAGGAGCAAGGAAACAACTGCAAGGTGTTGCTAGCAACTTGGAATCCTGCACAACACAACCACAAAACTTTGCCCCAACTTATAGTGAGGTTGTCAATCTCACCGATTTTGCTGAAAACAAAGGATTAAACGTATAGTGTGGAAGATAGTAATTTCTTGCAGAAAGTAAACAGTAGACGGTAAACAGTAGATGGTATATGAATGATAAAAGCATGGACCGGGGTCCATAGTTCACTAGAGGTGTTTCTCCTTAAGATAGATGACATGCTGGGTGAACAAATTACAGCGGGGCAATTCACATATTTGAGAAAGCATAACGATGCATATACTAGACATCTTGACTCCTATGAGATTTGATTGGGCATTACAACATTATACATAGACCATAATCCAACTGCATCTATGACTGATAATGCACCTTCAGGTTATCATCCGAACCCCTTTCAGTATTAAGTTGCAAGCAATAGATAATTGCATTAAGCAAAGTGTGTAAAGTAAACAATACGATCTCCCCATGGACAAATGATTGTTGTTTTCTCCCTAGTAGCAACAACACATCTACAACCTTAGAGATTTCTGTCACTTCCCCATATTACTAGAGGCATGAACCCACTATCGAGCATAAATACTCCCTCTTGGAGTTGCTAGCATCTACTTGGCCAAGATAGCTACTAACGACGGAGAGCATGCAAGATCAGAAATAACATAGACATGACAGAATCAATAATCAATCTGAAATAGCATCTCAATATCCATTAGATCCCCGCAAACACAACATGTAAGATTACAAATAGATGATCTTGATCATGAATGGATCTCACAAGATCTAAACATGATAGCACAAAGGAGGAGAACCAACCATCTAGCTACTACATGGACCCATAGTCCAAGGGTGAACTACTCACGCATCACACCGGAGGCTTGTATGGTGATGAAGAAGGCCTACCGGATGATCTCTCCCCTCTGGCAGGGTGCCGGGAAGAGCTTTAGACCCCCCTGATCTAGGGATGGAGATGGCGGCGACTACAAACTCTTTCGTGGATTTTTGATCGGGTACTTAGGGTTTTTGTCCCGGGAGGCTTTTATAGGCGAAGGGGCGAGGTCAGTGGAGCACCAGGGCGCCCACCCCCCCTGGTGGCACGCCCCCCAGGCCGCGCCGCCACCAGGTGTGGCCGCCCTGGTGCGCCACTTCGTCTCTCCTACGGACTCCGTGTTGCTTCGGGTAAAATATTGACTTTGTCTTTTGGTCCATCCAATTTCGAGAATATTTCTTTACTAGCTTTTCTGAAACCAAAAACAGCAGAAAACAGACAACTAGCACTGTGGCATCTTGTTAATAGGTTAGTTCCAGAAAATGTATAAAAATACCTCAAAGTGTGAACAAAACATAAGAAAGTAGATACTAAACAAGCATGAAACATCAAAAATTATAGATACGTGCTCAGGCGACCTTGCTTAAAAACATTTTCACTGTCATAATACGCTGAAAGAAATTGATTTGCTAAGCCTTGCCAAATTTTTAACAATCTCATTTGAGTTATAAGAACTATTAGCTAGCGAGTTACTTGCGTTTAGGAATTAAGCTTAGGTGCAACTGTTCAGATATACTATGCTCGTGTTCAAGGTTGCAGGATTTGAGACAATGGAATATGATACAACCTCGAACTTGTAAGTTTTCATCTTGATTCAATTCTTCGCTATTACTCATTATAGCTTTGTCACTCGAGGGTGAGTAACTGCTAAGATTGGGGATGTTGATAGCTCCAAATTTCATCACTTTTAACTATTGATTTTCCTCTTGTTTATTGTTGGATTTTAGCCAAGATAACCCTTTTCTACTAATGTTAACATCACAATTAGTGAATCCTTGGTTTGTTGTGATAGTTTTGAGGTAATGAACATTTATTATAAATCTAATAGCATTTATGGGCTAAATGCACCAAAATAAGTCAATCCCCAATTGGAGCCCCTTTCATTGGAGGCATCCAGTATGCATAACGACCACCGGTACGGTCAGGGTGCGCCCATACCTCCCTCCCGTACTACACGCCGACGCCTTCCTTATATCAATACAAGCAACTTTCATAAAAAGGGAGAGACACGAAGAACTATAGAACAAAAGATATAGCCGCTGCAAGCCATCTACAGGGGAAGATCAGATCTGGAAGAGGAGAAGAACTTTACCTTGCTCCTCGACGATCTCCAAACTCTAAACCACACACTCCACCATCATTCCCATCATTACTTAGAGATAGGGAGAGAGAGAGATTCTCACTTTTAAGATTAGGGTTTGATACTTTTATTTACCTTCGGTTTGTATTTGATTTGATCTTTAATCGCTATTGTGGTTTGCTACAATAACTATGAGATGATTTTTACTTGCAATACAATTATGCCTTTGGTTTCTCTTCCTCTCATGTCTAAGTAAATCCCCATAGGCGTGGGAGATGTAGGGGATTAGTGAGATGTGTTATGCCTCCTTTAAATCCATCCATTTGGGATTGTTGTAGTGTTTATTTAATAGTGAGAATGATTATTTATGTTTTCCTAATGCTTGTTATCTAATTTAAGGTCCCAAGTAACATGATCCAAAGATCTCATAGGTATGAACTTGTATGCTAGTAATTCGGCGACCCATGAGTGACACAACCGATATCAATGAAGAGCTAGTACTACTCAAGGACAACAAGGAACCATCAAGATTAAAGCCTTGATCCGGTCACAAGACCTTAATTAATGTGCTGACCATGGTCGTGGTAACATGTAGATGGATCATTGGGACTGGGAAGAATTGGCCATGAGGACTCCTGGTCGGTATATGGGTTGCTTTCCTACTCACTTATAAATAATAAATATCACTATCACTTATTCCACTTTATCCATTTGGCACTTTCACTATCACCCTGAACTGTTTCTCTCTTTGCCTAACTTCTCATCTATAGGACCTTTAGAAACCTTTCACATCTTTACTTTTATGCAATTTACTTATTTCCTAAGCAAGTTTCTTCTATATTTTACTCACCACTTACACCGTCAACTTTTGCAGTCAATTCACTCAAGATCTATGACACTTTGGGTGCGACAGAAACACCGCATAAAAAAACTTTCCTAGGCTCCTTATTGGGATCAATAAAAAACTATAATTAATACTTCCGTGAAAACATTCTCTGACGAACTTGTGCACTTGCAGGCCATCATTGGACATTTCCCACCAATGATTGTTGCAACACGATCATGTCGCATAGTTCATAGTTGCAATTGTCAGAAGCAGAGTGTCCTAATCTTTGGACCATGAGATCATATTAATCACTATTACCCGAGGATTGCTTTGACTTCATCAACCGTCATGACCGTAACTAGGTGACTATAAAGGTGTATGTTGGGTATTCCAAAGGGGCATGTTGAGGCCTATGTATCAAGATCGGGATTTTTTCTCTTGTGTGATGGGAAGATACAATGGGCCCACTCGGTGAATTACATCCATAAGCTGAGCATCATATGACTAGGTCATGGGGATTGAATTTCACGTGAATGAGTAAAACAATACTTGTTGGAAACGAGAATTAACAAGGTATCATGATACCAATTTTCAGATCTCGGACAAGTCTAGTATCGAATAACAAAGGGAATTGGACATTTCATTTAAGGTTCGACACGAAGGTGATTCCTGGAGTGCACATGGGTCCTTATGGGCATCCTAGTCCCGCTATTGATCATTGATCAGAGATTATCTCGATCATGTCTATGACATTCCAGAACCGTAGGGAAACACACTTAAGGGCACTACGATGCTTAGAGATCTTCCTGTAAGATGGAATCATATGAGAGAGAGAGCAACCGGAATCATTCCAGAGAGATCTGAAGTTGCCCGGAGAAAGAAAGAAAGAAAGGAAAGGACCAAAAGGTGTTTCAGATAAAAGGCAATTTATAATATGCATTTATTATATGTTAATTGAGAATTAATATACACTAAATAAATATTTAAAATAATATTTGAGGACAACTTCCTCAACTAGGCCAAAACCCTGGAGGGAATTGGCCCTGGAGGGAGTCACCTAAAAAAGGGATAGTAAAAGGGTAATTGTAGCCACTACTGGGATGCTTTGGCTTGGCCTAGGCAAACTGGTGGGTAGGCAGACACAGGGAAACGCGTGGGCGGCAGATTGCACACCGCCGCTCGTGGGAAACAGCACACACAGGCAGGCAGGCATTGGGAGGGAGCCACAATCGGCCACCGCACGCTGGTCGACCCAAGGCAGGGCGCTAGCGGGCACGCAGCTGGGCTGCGCACAACAATCGGCCCACCCGGGCGTAGAGTTACGACTGCTACCTTAGCTGGGAAACAGGCGCACGCAAGGCCGGCCCGGTCGGGCGCTGGCCACCACTGTTGTGTTGCCTACTGCAGCTGCTGATGTTGGGTCTTAGGCGGGGTCGCCCACCCGGCTGCCCAAGTTGGCCCAGCCAGCTAACCCCATTTTCCCCCTTTTCCTTGTCTGTTTTATTAGTCCCACATGTCTAACCTTAGGTGGAAAGTACCCCTCTTCCACCTATATAAAGGGGTGCCCATGGAGGGATTAAACACACCACACTAATTAAGATATTCTCTCAGGTACTTTTCCTTAGAGAAAATCCATCTCTCTCTCGTTGCCTTTGTGGTGGCATGGTCCTAGAGAAGGACTATACACGGAAATTCAACACCACTGCGGCACGTTATTGTGCTGCAGGGATTCCAGCTAGGAGATCTACTTCCGCAACCTCGGAAGGGATCAGAGCCCGGGAGTCGTTGTCTTGCACTGTATGTCTATGATAACCAAGGGGGAGCTACAATTAGTAGTGACCTGACCATCATGTAAGGACCTAGACAAGGGGTGACGTGCGAGGAGATGCGCTACCTTGAGGTCGTATGGGTATGACTCCATCATACATGCTCCCGCATCAGCGTAATGCTCTCTCGGTCTTCAAGGGTACGTTATTGTTGTCTTGTTCCATTACTGCATTACTTACTAGATAGATCCTGGGTGTTAGGGTGTTCCAACATAGTAATTTTTTGTTTTCTGCCACAGAACCCCTTCAGATCTATCTATAGAGAAGTATAGTAACAAGCGGGATACGATAATCATACCTTTCAAAACCGAAAAATGGGATTATGTTCCTGCACAAACGTTGTTGATGATGCCGAGCATCACAGACCTCAAGGTCTATAAGGCTTCAAGCATCCAGCACCACTAGTGGTGGTGCCTCGTCGAGCTTTACACGCGACGGTGTAAACGACATCTCCTAGGCCTCGGTCCATCAAGGCAGCAAAACAAGCAGATCCAGACCGATTCTAGCGGCACGACGGCGTGTGCTGGGTGGAGAAACATCTACCTCAGGTAGCACGTTCCTAACTTGGGAACACGCTGAGACGGAGAGAGGGAGGGAGAGAGAGAATGTCTAATGCCAATTGATTGATTAACTTGATTGAGAAATTGGGGCAAAACCCACCCCTATATATAGGAAAAACTAGGCTACTCCCACCCTCCAAGTCAAGGGTGGGATTAAACTTGGTAGAGGTGGGAGGAGGGGTCGGCCAACCGGTGGGGATGGGCCCCATGTGCGCCTGGCCCACCTTGGTGGCTGGCAACAGTGGGGAGCCCCCCAATGCACTCTAGCCCACCTAGGGTTAGCTTCCTCCCCCTCTTGGGCCCTCTTCCCTCCTAGGGAAGGCCCATGTCGGGGGTTTTAATTTTTATTTTTATTTAAATAAATATATATTAATATTAGTTCATAATTAATTATTAAATACATTATTTAATTCCTCCTTATTCAAAAATCCTTTTGAACGGACTCTGAACACTTCAGTATTCTCTCCGGAACACTTTCGGTTCTCTCTCTTCCTATTTATCTATCGGTAGTAGATCAACCCGCAGCGTTGATAACCCTTAAGCGTGACACCCATACATTTCGAGAATGTTTAGGTATGAAGGGGACATCTCCCCGATCAAGTGATCATCAGCGGTATCTGGAAACACATGATGATCCCTTCACATCCCACGAATTCGGTTGTTCGCTTGAACCTTCTAAATGCCGAGTCTCATTCCCTTTGCACAACGATACCTGGTTTGTCCAAGACCTAATCTCATGTATCATATACAGTTCGATCTTGTTACTGACAAACACGTTTACTCGTTTCCATGATATCACATCCATGTGACCTAGTCACATGCTTGCAAGCTCATTGATATGGTCTTACCGAGTGGGCCCAGAGTATCTATCCGTCCCTCAGATAGGAAAATCCTGATCTCCATCATACGCCTCAACAATTCCTCTGGAATACCTGAAACACACCTTTATGGCCACCCAGTTACGGACATGACGGTTGATGCGATCAAAGCAGCTGAGGGAGATAGTGATTAAACATGATCATGGTCAAAGGATTAAGTCACTACGGTTTGCTAGATATCACAACATTTGAAATTTGTAACTAGATCACATTGCAATTCTACGGTCGGGTACATCCATCACTTCATTATGTGACCTGGGTATCAGGTGACTTATTTTATGTCAAGTCCATGATTGGGAAACCTCGATCATCATCTACCCAACGAACTAGTAATAGAGGATACTAGGGACTTGGTTGTTTATATACCACACATGTATTAATGTTTCCTATTAATACAATTATAACATGATATAAAACTATTATGAACATTCATAGATATAACAATAAAACAACTTTTTTATTGGTCTCTAGGGCATATTTCCTTCAGTCTCCCACTTGCACTAGAGTACAATTACACTAGTTTACAATAGGTAATAATCTAACACCAATATCATCCTGGTGTTGATCATGCTTCTTCTTTGTAAGAGGTTTGGTGAATGGACCGGCTACATTCACATCCGTGTGTACTTTACAAATTCTAATGTTGCCTTTAGCAACAAACTCTCTTATTACATGGTAACGTCGGTCTATTTGCTTGGAAGTGGAGTGGAACCTATGGTCCTTCGCATTTGCAATGGCCCCCCGTGTTGTCGCAGTAGATGCACATAGGGTCTTGTGCGCTTGGGAACACTCCAAGTTCAATAATGAACTTCCTCATCCAAACAACTTCATTAGCTGCATCTACGGCAGCCATGTACTCCGACTCCATTGTAGATTGAGCCATCGAGCTTTGATTCCTGATCCTCTAGCTCACTACACCGCCATTATCCATGAACACGTACCCTGTTCGAGATTTCCGGTCAGCTGGATCAGTGTAGAAGCTTGCATCCACGTAACCTATTATGGAAAGTTCTTCTTCATGTCCTCTAAAGAGTAGAAGCATATCATTAGTTCTTCTCAAGTACTTGAGGATATTCTTAAATGCATTCCAATGAACCAACCTAGGGTTGCTTTGGAAATGGCTTGTTAAGATAAGAGCCAAGGCTACATCTGGTTTAGTGCTCAGCATGACATACATGATGGATCCAATGGCCGAGGCATAGGTAACGCCTCTCATCGCTTCCTTTTCATGTTCTGTTATTGGGCATTGAGTCACACTCAACTTGTCACCTTTTATGATTGGCAAAGACCCTTTATTTGGCAAATCCATTCTGAACCGCTTCAGAATCTTTTCTAGGTAGGTGATTTGACCAAGAGTATTGGGGGGTGACCCAAGGTAGGGTCAAGATAAGGTATAAAGACAATGTGAACCGAGGTATAAGTTGACCAAGGTATAGGTTGTCCGAGGTATAGATGGGTTGGCAGAGTAAGGGCCGAGTTACCCAAAGCTAGGTTATCCCGGCAAGACCTGGCCGACATATATCTTATGTTAGCACAACATCTATGTGTAGGTACCATCCTCGCCGAGTCATCTGGGTAGAGCCGACTTAGAGGTTGGCGTGCTTAGGAAGGAGTAAGGCGACCTCAGGGTCAGCGCTTCTCTCTCTCTCATTGGATTCCTGGAGGAGATAAACGCTAAGTCAAGCCCCTAAAACCTAGAACAAGGTCTGGGTGCGGGATTCCTGGACACGATAGTGTCAGACTAGCAACGATCAGACAGGATGGGCACTGGACAATTGCCACACAAAGGCTGATGATAGGGAAAGGAGTTGGCCTAACTCTATTTCGATACAAGCTTATCCTGGGAATATTTGGGCCACGTATGCCCTAGATGTAACCTGGCCACCCCTTTATAAGGTGAGCCAGGGCCTCCTAAGAGAAGATCGATCCATTTGAGATACGCACAAGTGGTAGAGGGAGAGAGAGGCATAATCACTTCATCTTCTTCCTCCTCTCGATACAACTCAAAGACCACTTGTACTAGTCCATTGATCATCATATAAGATCTAGAGGAAGGAGTAGGGGTTTTATCTCACTAGGAGAGCCTCGAACCTTGGTATATCGTGTCTCTGTGTGTTCTTCGTATGCGGTATCCACCGCATAATCTCTCCTCGGATTCCACTAGTGTCCATATGGCCCCATCTTTAGACTACCCATGGCATCTGCCATGACACCACCATGACAGTTGTCACCCACCATGCGCCAGCAGTGACACTAGCTGGTGTGTTCATCCGGACAGGAAACTTCATTGCATCAGGGGAGAGCATAGTCTCTAGCATGGTCCAGCGATTCGGCTCGCTGGACTTCGTCAGTGACAACATGGGCAACTTCGGCAACCGCGCTATCCCACGCAACGTGGGCAGCTTCGGCATGAGAAACCTGACAAAGTGATGTTGATTTGCTAGAAGAAGCGAGAGAATTGGCATTGTCCAGGTCCGCCATATATCAGCAAAATCTCTAACGCTATCATGGCCGAAAAGTAAACCCTCGAGTTTTTCAGGAAGGAGATTTGGTGCTTCGGCTAGTGCAACACACTACTAGTATGCATAAACTTTCACCTACATGGGAGGGGCCATTTATTATGAGCAAGGCACTGCACAATGATGTATATTATCTCATAGATACTCAACCACAGAGAAGAATAAGGCGGTCAGGTCAGCAGAAGAATCAAAGAGGCCATGGAATGTGCCACTACTTCATCCATTTTACACTTAGTAGAAGTGTATGTATCTCGAACTCTCATATGTTGGTTTGTATGTTAGCAATGAGCTTATTAAAGAAATATTGGCACCTCGAGTAGTGACTCGGGGACTGCCTTAATACTAATTGTCTTTTTCTGTATTTACATTTTTTATGTCGGCTGGCTTAAGTTTCTTACCCCTTTAGGCTGAGTTAGTAGTGTGTCGACACCAAAGGCCCACTCTTCGATGTGCTGCTATCCGAAACCCGGCTTCATGGCAAGCAAGAGCAAAAGCTGGCGAGTGTTGTGCACATGAAAAATGACTAAGGACAGAAAAATAAGCGAGCCGATACTTGTTTTTTGGACTAACCCCTGTATTTACTTTCTTTATTATTATACCGAATAACTCTGAGCTAATTCTCATGGTTTAAAGTATTGTTAATTTAATTTTCTGATCTCGTGACTCATAAAGTCGAATACCAAAAAATGGTAGACATGTGCCAGATCATAAGATTGAGCAAACAAGAAAATAAACTCGGAGACTTCACCCAAAGGAATCCGACATATAAATTTAGCAGTAGCGAAACAAGTTAAACTGTATATTATAGTTGTGCCTGTCATACCGGGGATTTAGCCGAATTTCAAGTTTTTCTTCCTAAGGAGCAGCGGTAGCCAAATTAGAAGCTTTAGCTGATGGAGGAGGAGTTGTAGCTTGATGACCCACAAGTATAGGGGTGTATCGCAGTATTTTTGATAAGTAAGAGTGTCGAACCCAACGAGGAGCAGAAGGTGTTGGCGAATGGCTTGGAGCAGGAATTCTCTATAAATACTTAGCAAACGGATTTTTAGGGGTTTTCGATAATGCAGGTAAATAAAGTACGAGTAAATAAAAGACAATAATATTAAATGCAGCAAGTGGCCCAATCCTTTCTTTAGCAAAGGACAAGCCGGTTGTATTACTTAGGATGACCAAAAGTTCTCGAGGACACATGGGAATATCGTCAAGTGTTTTCGCTTCATATAGTTGATTAATCTTCTTTAGTTTTCTAAGTGTTGTGTGGGTGAACCTATGCTAATGTACCGACCTTCCTAGGACTAATACATACTTGTGATTATACCCCTTGCAAGCATCCGCAAGTATAAGAAAGGAATTAAGGTAGAAACCCAACCACAGCTTTAAACTCTAAGACCCTGACATCCCTTGTGCAAAGGTTTCCTAACAGGGGTTCAAGTTTCTGTCACTCGGGCAACCCCTACGATTAGTAGCCAAATACACAATGCATTCCCCTAGGCCCATATAGGTGAAGTGTCATGTAGTCGACGTTCACATGACACCACTAGAAGAAATACACCACAACTTAAATATCAAACTATTGAATCTTTCTCAACACAATTCCACTACTAACAACATGACTTCTCGCATGTCGTCAAGAACAAATCGAACTATTCACAAGACATCATATGGATCATGATCAGAGATGATATAATGATATGTAACAATCTGAACATAAACGATAATTCAATGGTTCACTCAATAGAATCAACTACAAGGAGTAATCAACACCGGGGAAGTTTACCCTAAGAACTATGCAAGATTCAACCCGATTGTTACAGCGGTATGAAGTGGTGATGATGGTGCTGGTGGAGATGATGGTGGTGATGATGATGATGATCCCTATGAAGTCCAAATTGATGGCCGTGTTGATGGCGACCATCTCCCCTCTCCAGGAAGGAATTTCCCCGGCAGAATTCTGTCTACTAGAGAGGTCTTTCTCTCTCGGTGTTTTCCGCTCCGCAGAGGCGGCAGAATCTTTTTGTGGTCGCTCCCCGAGTCTTAGGGTTTCGGCAGGATAATATACGCCATAGGGGAGAGCCTGGAGTAGGCCAGGGCAGCCACACCACCTGCTGGCGTGGCCTAGGGCTGCCCGCGCCAGGGGGTGGTGTGGGCCCCCTGTTGCCCATCTCCACTTCCCCTTCTGGAAATCTTCGTCTTCTAGAAAAATAGAATTTTCCATGTATTTTCCTGGATTTTCTTATCTTCGCGAATTTTGCCTCCAAATAGCACCTTTTTCAATCAGAATCCTGACTACAGCGGTCCATGCTCCAAAAGTCATCAACCATGCAAAAACAGATGAAATAACATAAGTATCATCTCTTAATATGAAATATATCAATGAATAACAGTAAATTATGATATAGAATAGTGATGCAAAATGGACGTATCAACTCCCCCCAAGCTTAGACTTCGCTTGTCCCCAAGCGAAAACTAAGCTCAATAAACATGGCCTCGGGTTTATGGACTGAAGAGTCGATAAAAGAATACGGACAAGAAGCATCACATTCATCAATACACAAATCATAATAGAAGACAACTCACCATTATATAACTTAATTTGCAATAAGTAAAGGAAACACAATAAAGATGTATAAAGTAAATCATAATTGGTAATGGCAAACTTAGCTCTTGGTCGAAGAATAGTTGACAATTTGAAGGAGTTCACAAATAACTGGTTTTCAATGATAGCTTTCAAAGTAGTAATCACTAAGATAAGAGCAATGTGCAAAACAAGGAACATAAGAAACATGATTGAATAAATCATCATATGAATGAATGAAACACAACAACTCAAAATACTTGCTGAGATAGAAGGGAATAGGTTTACTGACTGAACTAAAAAGTAAAAGATAGGCCCTTCGCAAAGGGAAGCAGGGATTTCAAGTTTCATAAAGAGCTTCCAAAAATTATGGTACTTATTAGCTTTCAGCTCTCATTGCCCCTATCATAAGCATCTTTAGGTGATTAAGGTTAAAGTGACACAACTAAGAGGATATGCTTGACAAGTTATAAGTTGAAATCTCATTCCCCTTACTTACGAGTACCGAACCTCATGCTACTCAACTTCAGTCACAAGTAAGCTCTTGTCATTGTAAATACATATGTATCATAGAGAACCGCCCACGGGGTACCCCTTGCACATGATACATGAGCTATCCCATAATCAAAATAACAAGGCAAGCAGACAGTGAGCATCTCAGCGATCTTTTTATTTGCTATTTACATAGGTTTTTATTGAGGATGCTTCATAGAGTGCTCATTATGGTTATGCTGCAAGTTTCCACCATGATTAGGCATGGCTTAGGCTAGCGGCCCAAGCATTTCTCTAACACACATACAAACTCCATGATCTTACAAGTTCCCCTTTTATTTCACACCGTTGGTATCCATAAGCAAAAGAATCATGATATCAACGGAATATAAGTGCAATGTTGAAAGCGTTCCCCATGATACAGGGTTCTGCTAACTTCAACTTATAAAGCGCAAGCATATACGCAACAAAGATGGACATAATGGTTCAAGTTTATTAAGTGCAAGAAAGTAAAGTGTGCCATCAAGTTCGTGAGAGCTTTAATCACTAATTTTCACATAACAAGTTTAATTTGGAAGGTAGATAAAAACATGAATTTACTTGGAATAGCAATAGTGCTAGTAGGTAGGTATGGTGGACACAAATGGCATAGGTTTTGGTTTAAGGATTGGATGCACGAGAATCATTCCCTCTCAGTACAGGTTTTTGGCTAACAAGACTGGGTAGCAAGCATAAGAGTTGAAGGAAACAAACAAACATACAAGTGATAAAAACAAACAAGTAATCTTCCTTGGAAGCACAAAAGATCGTAACTAGAGAATACTAAACTTATGAGCAAATCAAGAAAGAAAGATGATGAAATTATATTTCTTTAAGAGTACTTTTATCTTTTTCATTCAATTATCAAAATATTGTTGGTACTGACCGAGCCAGGTTTGCCAAAACCAACTAAATTAACTCAATGATCCCAAAGTGATACCAATACTAACGACAAGATCAATCATATAACCGTGAATTGAAAACTAATATAAGATATGCAAAAGAGTAAATGATAGAACTTCTCATTAATATTCCATAACGGCAACTCACACCAAGGGATACATAGATATGTAACGAGAGGGGGTACACTTCCGTAATGCAAACCATCCTACATGATAACTTCTCTATTCATGATATGACTACTAAAAAGGTAAAAAGATAGAAGATAGTGATGTGATACCGCGACACTCCCCCAAGCTTGGAACAAACCAAGGGGATGCCAAAACCTGATGACGAATTACTCCTTTGGTGGTGGTGGTATTCTCTCGATGAGATTTTTGATTAGTTTCCCCAAGTCCTCAATCTCGAAGGTGAGAGTATGAATCAACTCCGAGTTTTTCTCAATGCGGCTCATGATCATGTCGGGTTCGAATTCCAGCACTTGTGATTCTTTCCCCACTCTTCCTCCTTGAAGTCTTCTTTTCATGCATGGTTAGAACGACGCATATCCCAATTGGAGGGTAGTTTCTCCTTGGGCATATTCTAGAACTAATGCTCATGGATAAGGGTATGGAAGGGATTCTTGGTGCATGGAGGAAGTGACCATGGAGCCAAACAGTGACGCGGAGGCTTCCCTCCAGTTGACATCCGCGTAGTCCTTTTGATTTTGACAGGGTTTGCCAACACTCCAATGCTTGCAATGGTAGTGCCGATGTGCAGATGCTGGACTTTCTTTGCCTCCTCTTCATCTCCACTCTTGATCTCCTTCTCCTGGCCAGGGTCTTGAAGATCTTCCTCCATAGGCTCCTTTCCATTATCCTTGGCGAAGACCATTATGCTTCTAAACTTTAAGAATAGTTCCTGGCAGAAACAGCTCAAAACGAAAACACAACGAGAACACGATATATGAACCTCTGGGTATCCGGGGATTATATATTACGAAGTTTTACAACAAAAAGGAAGGTACTGGGAGAAAACGGGTCGGAGACGGAGTCCGGGGCGGCCACACCACCTGCTGGCGCGGCCAGTGGGGCCGCGCCAAGGGGTGGTGTGAGCCACCCTGGCTCCGTTTCCGTCCCTCTTTCGCTTCGTTGCTTTCCCTGTTGGGTAAAAACTGCAAAAATATAACTGGATAGAATTTTCGTGGAACTTTTCTTACCAGAATTGTTACCTATTCGAAAACAGACTCTGCAGGTCTCTGAATTTGGCATTTAGTAGATTCTTCTGGAGTCACCACTTGAATAACATCAATATCTTCATCTTCATACTCATATTGCTCGAGTCATGAAACCTTTCTCTTTCTTACTACACCATTTCCTCCGATAACCTGGAAATTTCTTTCACACAAAACTTCACACAATTCTCATTAGCAACATTAGTGTAAGCGAGGTAATAAACCTTTTAAGTCCAATTTCAACTGAAATCCATCAAAACATAAGCTACTGTAGCAACTCCTTCTGAAAACCCAAAAAGAATTCAAAAAGGAAATCGATTAAAGAAGCAAATGCAAGAGTGGCAAAAATCTGTCAAAACAGACCAGCCGGTAAAGATCAATTTTTTAGAAAGTCTTTTGTTGCTCAAATAAAAAAGTGCAAAACTAAGTAAAGTTAAATAACAACCTGGGGCAGAAGAACAAATAATTACAGCTCAATCCGACATATAGATATCTCTCACGAATTTTTACGGTGAAGCACAAAAATCTGTTTCAGGACAGCAACTTCCCCAATCTTATTTCTCTGTCATTAGAGGTTGATCTTTACATAAAAACCAAACAAAAAGGATAAGGAGAGGTTATTACCAAAGTAATAACTTCCAAGACTCAAAGAAACAAAAGCAAACTGAAAGCAAAAATATATTAGGTTGTCTCCCAAAAAGCTCTTTCCTTATAGCCATTAAGATGGGCATAATAATTTCAATGATGGTCACATAAGAATATGAATTGACGTGAAAGAGAGCATCAAGAAGCAAAAATACACATGTTTAAGTCTAACCCACTTACTATGCAAGGAAATTTTGTAAGAAAATAAATTGTTGAAACCAGAGACTACTAGCATAGGAAGGCAAAACAAGTGCAACATAAAAACTTTCAGCATAAAACGGGGAAACTTAATATTACTAAGATGCATTCGAACAGTCTTTCCTCTCTCATAATAACCTTCAGTATCATGCATAAATTTAACGATATAACTATCGCAAGAACCATTGTAGCAATGATCACTTATCCTAACAGAAAACATAGGGACATTATCTCTCATAACACTACTTTGTTAAACAATATTAGGGGTATTCTTACAAAGGATAGTGTGTCCCTCTTCTAGATATTTAGTGACAAAGTCTTTCACATTTGCTATTATAGGTTCATCATCCATTTGTTTATCAGGTTCACCAGCTTTATTTGTATTTTCATTAACCATACTAGCTATCATAGAATGTTCCTTTACTTTAACTGGGAAAGGTATTTTCTCAATGTAAGGTTCAGGTAAAACATGATTAGCAGTATAAACTTGAGTATTTCTTGTAGGAACACTACTAACAATGTCATTATAAGGTGCATGATACTTATGCCACTTCTTTTTAGGAACTTCAATATAGGAAGCAAAAGCCTTAAAATAAGTTGCAATAGCTTGAGAGTCTAAACCATAAGCATTTTTAATATTTTGAAAGTCATCAATTCTCATAAAAGATTCAATGCATTCATAATCATAATTGATACCTGACTTTCTTCCTTTGTCATTCTCCCATGCTTCAGCATTGTCTTGAATACAGTCAAGAAGATTCCATTTAGCTTCTTCTTCCATGCGTGTAAATGATCCAGCATAAGAAGCATCCAATAAATCCTTATCATGGAGAGAAAGCCTTGCATAAAAGTTATTGGTAATAATATTGTGAGGGAGCTCATGAATAGGACATTTGAGAATTAGTAACTTCAATATCCCCCAAGCTTGAGTTGTACTCTCTCCATCAAGAGGCCAAAAGTTGTATATTTGATTCCGATATTTATGAATCTCACTAGGAGGATAAAATTTTGAATAAAAGAGAGGCACTATTTCCTCCCATTCAAGAGCTTGACCATTTTTCAGCATCTTATACCATTCTTCAGCTGTTCATTTCAGTGATAATGAGAATAACTTCTTCTTGACTTGATCTGTTGTAATACCTGCACACTTGAACAACCCGCATAATTCGTGTATAAAGAGCAAATGATCTCCGGGATGGACAGTTCCATCTCCAACATAATAGTTATCCATAACACGATCAATAATCCTTGTAGGTATTTTAAAAGTATCATTCTCAACAGGTGGTGGTTCATCTACTACCTTAGAAGTGGTAGTAGCATTACGAAATAAGAAACTCAGCGAATTATCCATAATAGCAAACGGATTTTTAGGGGTTTTTGATAATGCAGGTAAATAAAGTACGAGTAAATAAAAGACAATAATATTAAATGCAGCAAGTGGCCCAATCCTTTCTTTAGCAAAGGACAAGCCGGTTGTATTACTTAGGATGACCAAACGTTCTCGAGGACACATTGGAATATCGTCAAGTGTTTTCGCTTCATATACTTGACTAATCTTCTTTAGTTTGCTAAGTGTTGTGTGTGTGAACCTATGCTAATGTACCGACCTTCCTAGGACTAATACATACTTGTGATTATACCCCTTGCAAGCATCTGCAAGTACAAGAAAGTAATTATGGTAGAAACCTAACCACAGCTTTAAACTCTAAGACCCTGACATCCCTTGTGCAAAGGTTTCCTAACGGGGGTTCAGGTTTCTGTCACTCCGGCAACCCCTACGATTAGTATCCAAATACACAATGCATTCCCCTAGGTCCATATAGGTGAAGTGTCATGTAGTCAACATTCACATGACACCACTAGAAGAAATACACCACAACTTAAATATCAAACTATTGAATCTTTCTCAACACAATTCCACTACTAACAACATGATTTCTCCCATGTCCTCAAGAACAAAACGAACTACTCACAAGACATCATATGGATCATGATCAGAGATGATATAATGATATGTAACAATCTGAACATAAACGATAATTCAATGGTTCACTCAATAGCATCAACTACAAGGAGTAATCAACACCGGGAAAGTTTCCCCTAAGAACTATGCAAGATTCAACCCGATTGTTACAGCGGTATGAAGTGGTGATTATGGTGCTGGTGGATATGATGGTGGTGATGATGATCCCGATGAAGTCCAGCTTGATGGTGGTGTTGATGGAGACGATCTCCCCTCTCCGAGAAGGAATTCCCCCGGCAGAATTCTGTCTAGCAGAGAGATCTTTCTCTCTCGGTGTTTTCCGCCCCGCAGAGGCGGCGGAATCTTTCAGTTGTTGCTCCCCGAGTCTTAGGGTTTTGGGAGGATAATATACGCCAGAGGGGAGAGCCTGGAGTGGGCCAGGGCAGCCACACACCTGCTGGCGTGGCCTAGGGTTGCCCGTGCCAGGGGGTGGTGTGGGCCCCTTGTGGCCCATCTCCACTTCCTCTTCTGGCAATCTTCGTCTTCTAGAAAAATAGAATGTTCCATGTATTTTCCCGAATTTTCTGATCTTCGCGAATTTTGCCTCCAAACATCACCTTTTCCATCAGAATCCTGACTGCAGCAGTCCATGTTCCAAAAGTCATCAACCATGCAAAAACAAATGAAATAACATAAGTATCATCTCTTAATATGAAATATATCAATGAATAACAGTAAATTATGATATAGAATAGTGATGCAAAATGGACGTATCATAGCTTCCGGGGTATCACCCTCGTTTTCTTCTTCACCATCTGAGTTTTCTTCATTTTCATCCAGATTTTCTTTCGGATTTTATGCATCTCCTTTGGAGGTTTCTTCAACTTTGTCATCTACTTCTCCTAGATAACTCGGCCCTTCGTTCCAAGCATGAACTAGGGCATATTGAATAAGCTCATAGGCTCGGGCTTGATGTTTCTTGACGAAGTCCGAGTCAATGGTCCACTTGGAGCCGGTGCAGATGTTCTAGAGAATATCCAAATTGATACTCTCATTCCATGAGAGCATAAAGGTAAGAGCAGTATCAGCACCATCTCGAGCAACCAACTCATGCCATAGACTCAGCCGTTCTTCACAATCCATCAGTCTCTTGACCAATTTCTTCACATGTTTGGGGGTGGAATCTTCCGGCCAAAGGACATTCAAAACCCGGATAGCAGCATCGAGAGGGCCAACCTCGAAAGTTTTCATCGGCCCAAGGTTGGACGAGAGACCGACCAAGGAATCATCAATATCATGATCTTGTGGGATAGGACTAGCCTCATCCTTCTTCTCTCGAAACTTCTGGACAACAGTAGCAGCACGAGGTTTGGACTCGGGAAAGTTTCCTAAAAGAGTAAGCACAAAAGAACAAATCAGGCAAAGGAGTAAGATTATAAGGGAAACGTCAATAGAAGGAAAAAGTCAAGGGGAGAAAACTCACGGGTCACAATATTGTTGATCTGGGCAAGCTCAGACAACCATGCCTCAAATTTCTTCTTGAGTTTCTCAAACTCAATGGAAACTGAGTCAAATTTGATCTCGGCCTCTTTGAGAAAATTTTGTTCTTTCTTGAGCTACGTGGTGAGCCGGTTTTCTCCTCGATGAAGTCCTGGTCGAGCTTCTCAAGTTCAGCCTTCTGGATTATCTTCAAATTTTCATTCTTGGCACGAAGCCAAGAGATTTCATCATCCTTTTGCTTAAGTTGGGCTTGGTGTTCTCCTTCTTGTTCGAGAAAATGAGTCATCAGTTTGGGCATAGATATATGCAATCTTTATGAACCTCTGCAAAAGCTTATGTCCCGGTTGTGCTGACGTAAAAATTACAATTTGAATCAAGAGAGGCAAGTGCAAAGTAAGGTGTAGGGGAATACCGTCCAGGTCCGCTAGGCGCTTTTGCAGCTCCTTATTCTAGGCCTCAGCCTCGGCTGACAAAAACAAAGTCAAGGATTAACTCGGCAAATTGAAAAATAAATGCGTACTGGGGCAATGAGGCAGAGACACACATTTATTATCCAGATCAAGCAGCAATTTCTTGTGCTTAGTGGAGATACCCGGTGCTCAAAGAGGAATTTTTGAAACTCAGTAGTGATCCTGTTGGTGGAGATCTAAAAATGACAAAATATTTAGTTACCGAGTAAATTGGATATTCATTTGTACTCAAGATATGAGTCAAGTAACTTAACCCGAATCTAGGTGGCTGGATATTCATTTCTACTCAAGATCTGAGTCAAGTAATTTAACCAGAATCTACGTGGCTGGATATTCATTTCTACTCAAGATCCGAGTTAAGTAACTTAACCTGAATCTGGATGGCTAGATATTCATTTCTACTCAAGATCTGAGTCAAGTAACTTAACCCGAATCTAGGTGGATGGATATTCATTTCTACTCAAGATCCGAGTCAAGTAACTTAACCCGAATCTAGGTGGCTGGATATTCATTTCTACTCAAGATCCGAGTCAAGTAACTTAACCCGAATCTAGGTGGCTAGATATTCATTTCTACTCAAGGTCTGAGTCAAGTAACTTAACCCGAATCTAGGTGGCTTGATATTCATTTCTACTCAAGATTCGAGTCAAGTAACTTAACCCGAACCTAGGTGGCTGGATATTCATTTCTACTCAAGATTCGAACCGAGTAAAGTCAATCCAAATCTAGGTGGCTGGATATTCATTTCTATTCAAGATCCGAGTCAAGTAACTTAACCCAAATCTAGGTGGCCGGGAATTCATTTCTGCTCAAGATTCGAACTGTGTACACTCGATCTAAATCTAGGTGGCTAGATATTTGATTCTAAGGGGAATTTTGACTAAGTTATAATGACTCGACACAATATCTCGGACATGCTAAGGTTAAAAACTAAGTTACGAAGTTTTGGTCTAAAAAGAGCATCCGTTCGAGTAATATCTTACTCCCCCGGAGGCTCGGGGGACTAGTGGTTATGTATGTATCTATTGCAGATGTAAAAAGTATAGCCGAAGTATTTACCTCCATTATCCTGTCTGCCTCGGCAAGAGCCATCCTCGCAGTAAACATCCTCTCAACAATCTCTGTCGGGCCGAACTTCTACGGTAAAGGATTGCCAGATGTAACTTCACCATATTTGGTGTTGTTCTAGTTGGTGGCATATTCAGTAAGTGAGCCAAGGCTCTGACCGCTCGAAGTCCGAGTCAGGACTAAACATTTCCCGGCAAAAGTTTTCTTGGTGGCCATCTCCGCAGCAGGGCTAACGTGCAGTGTTAGCTATTTATCCTTACCCAAGCCAGAGGCACCGCCGGGTTTCTACATCATGGAAGAAACTGACAGTTGTTGGGATACAATTGTAGTTTTCTTTTGCGTCACCTTGGCTATGGAAGCTAGTTTCTTCTGCTTGCTAGTTGGGTTGGCCCACTGTTGAGATGTTGTTGGCCGAGGTTCAACTTGTGAAGTTGGTGGAGGCTGAGACTGTGAGGTTTGCTGAGATTGGGGCCGCGGGTTCTGCCGAGGTTGGTCTTGTGACCAAGTCTTAGCTGACTCGGATGATGTTTGTGGCAGTTGCTGCTACTGAGTCGAGGTTGACTCAGGAGTTGGTTGCTACTGGGTTTGGGATTGAACTGGTTCCGGGATTAGCGGAACCTCGGAGAAACTATCTCGGAGCCTATACTACTGCGCCACTTTCTTCATTCCTTCTGTCGGGGGCCAAAGTATTCTCCCATTGATCTGACATGGCCTCGTCAGTTGGAGCACCACCTCCACCTCGAACTTCAGTTTCACTCTCTGGCCGAGAGATATTGGCATCAGCTGCTGGAGGAGTATTAACCCCAGTCGGGCTAAGGACTCGAACGTCATCTTGAGGGGGAGGAGATGGTGGTGCAATAACGGGAGATCCCATATTGGAGGCACTTTAGGGAATATCCAAAGTAGCCCTGCAGGTAGAAACAAGAAGACAAAGAGAGTCAGAAAAGAAACAGAGAAACAAGAAATACAAAAAGAGAGAAACAAGAAATACAAGATTAACCCGGAAGAGGAAGCTTACCCAGAAGCGGCGGATGCAGCTCTCGGTGTCTAAACCTTCTTGAATGCTTTCTTTTGCCTCTTTGAGGGCTTAGCAGATTCGGATGGCGGGGCCGAGGGTGCGGCACATTTCTTCACCACCCCATGACCTCTCATAGCCACGGGAGGCACATCGTGCCCCTGACCATCCGGGTTAGCTAGCGTAAAGTCAGGCAGATAGGTAAATGATATTGGCATCCGGTCAAGTACCTCAAGAATAAGACAATCATCTTCCTCATCATCATCATATGTCCAGTCCCTTAATCATGATAAGAAAGAAGTCTTACCATGGGGTTGGTCGGAACCGGTCTCAGGAATAGGAATAAATTCCTCGGAGTCCGGCTCTTCTGGATCCGAGGTATCGCAATCCTTGCCCCAAGTAAGGGAAGGAGTCTCGGTATCCCCGACGGTTTGCTGGAGGAATTTATGCACATTGAAACAAAGAACAATTAGATAAGAAAATATGCCGACATAACGTATGACTCGGTTTTTACCTAGGGAGCAGGGTTCTATCGGCTGAAGGGAGCTTTGCCCCAATCCCATATCATGGCCATGTTCCACTTAAAGATGGACTTGACTCGCTTGCAAAATTGGGCCTTGTTTAGCTCGACAGTGGAGACACGATTCGGGTCAAAGTGACCGCTCATGTGACAAATCTTGTGGCTACGGTGCTGTAGGGGGCAAACCCGGCTACTGATGAATGTCGCCATTAGATCCTCACTGGTAAACCAGGCCTCCTTCAGCTCCTCAATGTACGAGGTACCATCTTAATAAACGCGCTCTTATTATTCGGGTCAAGTCCTAGTTGAGCTTGGAGGGAATGCTGACAAAGAATGCAGGCATCCTAATCATGTCTCTAGTGGTGTTATTCTTCACATAGAAGAATGACCTCAACCATTTCTTGCAAGAGTCGAGGCCTTGGATTCGGGGGAAGATGGTGTTCCTCCGGGCTGTAATAGAAGCAGCCCCACACTGAGTCAGAGGCTTCTCGCTGGGAGGAAGATCCTTGCAAGGAATAACATTGGTGCAAAGTTGGAATTACTTTGCCCAGAGATTTACACTAGGTCAGAGGTCGAGGTATCCCTCGCAGCAAGAAATAAACCCGGACAGAGAAGCGATGTCATTAGCCGGAGATGGTGGGGCTAGAGGCCAAACGTCTCGAGAAATTATTTGGCAAAATCTATAATGGGAAGGCCAAACTCCCTATCAAAGTGGGCGACAAAAACTACGTACTCACCCACTTTGGCGTCGGGAATCTGCTCGTCGTCGGGGACGCGGCAAGTAACCTCCGGCGGAATCCATCGGGTCCGAAGGAGCCAATCAATGTCATCCTGTGTGACGTCAGACACCTCCTAGGAGCCTCGAGCAGAGATAGCTTCCTTTTCATGCTCGTCAACGATGACAACGTCTTGGGGATCCATCTCCTCGAGGTCGCTCTCCTCCGATACAGAGCTAGCTTCAGGGGAGCAAGGCATAGACTGTCGCAGTCTGATAGCCCAAATTATATCGAGCTCGTTGGGGAACCCCAAGAGGAAGGTATGATGAGCACAACAGTAAGTTTTCCCTTAGTACGAAACCAAGGTTATCAATCCAGTAGGAGCAAGGAAACACCCCAAAGCTGTAGCTAGCTGAATGTTGGCAGGGCGCACTACCGGTGCCAGCAGCAACATATAGACCTGCACAACACAACCACAGAACTCTGTCCCCAACTTGCGATGAGGTTGTGAATCTCACCGGTTTTGCTGAAAACAAAGGATTAAATGTTTCGAATGGAAGGAAGTAATAGTTTGCAGAAAGTAAACACAAAGAAGTAAACAGTTTGTAGATTGTATGTAAAAGAAAAGGACCGGGATCCATAGTTCACTAGAGGTGGCTCTCCTTAAGATAGATAACATGCTGGGTGAACAAATTACAGTGGGGCAATTGACAAACATTGAGAAAGCAATACATGCATATACTAATCATCTTGACTCCTTTGAGATTCGATTGGGCATTACAACATTTTACATAGACCGCCATCCAACTGCATCTATGACTAATAATCCACCTTCAGGTTATCATCTGAACCCCCTCCAGTATTAAGTTGCAAGCAACACATTATTGCTTTACGAATTGCATGTAATGTAAACAATACGATTGTTCTATGAACAAAGGATTGTTGTTTTCTCCCAAGTAGCAACATCACATCTAGTACCTTAGAGATTTCTGCCACTTCCCCAGATTACCAGAGGCATGAACCCACTATCGAGCATAAATACTAACTCTTGGAGTTGCTAGCATCTACTTGGCCAAGATAGCTACTAACAACGGAAAGCATGCAAGATCACAAATAACAAAGACATGATAGAATCAATAATCAATCTGAAATAGCATCTCAATATCCATCGGATCCCCACAAACACAACATGCAGAATTACAAATAGATGATCTTGATCATGAACGGAGCTCACAAGATCTAGACATGAAAGCACAAAGGAGGAGAACCAGCCATCTGGCTACTACATGGACCCGTAGTCCAGAGATGAACTACTCACGCATCATAGCGGAGGCTTGCATGATGATGAAGACGGCCTCCAGGGTGAATTCCCCTCTCCGGCAAGGTGCCGAGAAGAGCTTCAGATCCCTCCCGATCTAGGGATGGAGATGACGGCGTCTACAGACTCTTTCATGGATTTTTGATCGGGTACTTAGGGTTTTGGTCCCGAGGGCATCTTATAGGCGGAAGGAGAGGCCGAGGGGGTGCTGGGTCGGCAAGACCACCCCCTGGCGCGGGCTAGGCCTGGCCGCGCGGCCAGGTGGTGTGGCCGGCCCCCAAC
The DNA here is from genome assembly GCA_023614405.1 of Avena insularis. Classification (NCBI taxonomy): domain Eukaryota; kingdom Viridiplantae; phylum Streptophyta; class Magnoliopsida; order Poales; family Poaceae; genus Avena; species Avena insularis. The sequence continues at coordinate 550,537,493 of CM042690.1, forward strand.
TCTTCTCCGCCTCGTATTCTGGCATCTGATGACCTTCGGAAAAATAGGCACTTTGGCTTTTGTCCCATCCAATTCCGAGAATATTCATTTTCTGACTTTCCTAAAACCAAAAAACAGTAGAAAACAGGCAGCTGGCACTGTGGCTCTTGTTAATAGGTTAGTCCAAGAAATCATATGAAAAGTACTCCAAAGTGTGGAAAAAACACAAGAAAGTGGATAAAACCAAGCATGGAACATCAAAAATTATAGATACATTTGCAATGTATCAACATCCCCAAGCTTAACTCCTTCTCGTCCTCGAGTAGGTAAGTGATAAAAAGAAAGAATAATTTTTTAGGTGACATGCACCATCAAAGACTTGATCAAAGTATTTGTAAAACATTCAAAGCTAGGATCATAGTACTTCAATCATAACATGAAAGAGAAAGTTCTAGCAATAAAACAAAGAAACTATGTTGCAACATGAAAAGGCACAAACAAAAGATTCATGAATAACAATGCTTTGCAAGACGTTTGTTTATTTCACATAAAGAAAACATCGCATAATAGTATTCATCTTGTCCCTCATAGAGTAGCAAATATAATTGCATAGGACACCTTCAAAGTTCATAAGAGTGACTAGATACAAATAGTTTAAAACAAGCAATATCAAGTTATGCATCAATCAACTAGTCTTGGGACAATGCACATAGAACTAAGAATGGCCACTATGCTCTCAAAGTAGGTGCATAAAGGTAGAAGGTGGAGACTCAATATAATGGTGGAAGAAAGGCCTTCATAAAAGGAAGCAGAGATACAAGTTTCATAAAGAGCTTCCAAAAATTATGGTACTTATAGCTTTCAGCTCTCATTGCCCCTATCATAAGCATCTTGAAGTGATTAAGGTTAAAGTGAACAAACTATGGTGTACATGCTTGACGAAGTATAAGTTAGAAATCTCATGTCCCTTGAATACGAGGGACGCTCCTCATGCTACTCAAGTTTAGTCACCGGTAAGTTCTTGTCATTGTAAGTACATGTGTATCATAGAGAACCGCCAACGGGGTACCCCTTGCCCGATGATACGGAAGAATCCCCATATCAAAATGACAAGGCAAGGAGACAACAAGCATCTCAGCAATCTTCTTATTTACCATGGGAATATGGTGCTTTTTTCTCTCTTTCCTCTTTTCATAATCTCTTTTTTTCGTTTTCTCTTTTTTTCTCAATATAGGACTCTTTTTTTATAACAAGAATGCTTCATAGACAGCTCATTATGGTTACGCTACAGGTTTCCACCATGTCAGCATGGATTAGACCAGCGGCCTAGGCGTTTCTCTAACACATATACATAACTCCATGGACTTACACGCTCCCCTTTCATTTCACACCGACAACATCCATATACAAAAGAGCATGATATCAACTAGGTAAAAGTACCAAGTGCAATGTTGAAAGCGTTCCCCATGACAACATGGTTCTTCTAATTCCCAACAAATAAGTGCAAGCATATACAACATAGATGACACAATGGTTCAAGTTTATTAAGGGAAAGAAAAGTAAAGTGTGCCATCAAGTTCGTGAGAGCTTTAATCACTAGTTTTCTCATAACAAGTTTAATTTGGAAGGTAAACAAAAACATGAATATACTTGGAATAGCATATGCTAATAGGTAGGTATGGTGGACTCTTTGGAATAACTTGGTTTAAGGAGTTGGATGCATGAGTGGAACTCATACTTGGTGGTGGAGGCTAGCAAAACACTGGGAGCGAGAAACTAAGAGAGCAATAATGGCCATAATCATGCAGAGCGACAAAACATCATTGATCAAAGCATAAAGTGATACTACAAGTTGAAAACTAAAGGATCATAAATGCTATGGTGACTTAGGATAGTCATAACATGGTGTGAGCATGCGCCAAGTCAACCCAAATAAAGCATCAAAGGAGAATACCACAATACTATGCTTTAATATGCTAAAACAACGCATGATTCATCCAAGGAACATTAAGCAATCTCAATTATTTATAACAAGTCATGCTACAGCAAAGAATACTAAACATAAAGCCAAAACAATATCAAGCATGGCATGAAAAAGCATAGGCCACAGTCAAAAACAAGCTCTCTTTACCACTTAAGCATGAACTTTCCTACTCTTTTCCAAACCAAACCAAACTATTTGAAAACCAATGTATGAAAGAGGGGGTCCAACCAATTTATTCAGAAAACTAAGCAAACAAAGCAAACGAAAAACCAAAACAAAAATGAAAAATAAGATGCTCCAAGAACAACACAACTGTGCATGAAACAATAAAAATGAAGCGTTTGGAAGAAACCTGGGATTTTTATTGATGAAGAGGGGGATGCCTTGGGTATCCTCAAGCTTTGACGCTTGTACTTCTTGGATATTTCTTGGGGTGACATGTGTGGCATCCCCAAGCTTGAGCTTTAGTCCATCCTTCATCTCATTACTCATTCCTTCCATACACCTAAAAATTTTCCTTCATACAAAACTTCACACAATCTTTATTAGCAACATTAGTGCACTCAAGATAATAAGTCTTTAGATCAGTTCTAACACCAATAAAACTTCCATTAAAACACTAGATACTGTAGCACTCCCCTCAAAAAGCTCAATTCCCCAAAAGAACTCAAAAAGGAACCAACAAGAAGCAAATGCAGAAAATGGCAGAAATTTGACAAAACAGACCAGCAGGTAAAGAAGAATTTTTTAGAAGACCTTATGTTGCTCAAATCAAAAAGTGTTGAACTAAAGGAAGTTAGATAGCAACCTGGGGCAGAAGCACAAATATTCACGCCTCAAAAAGACATTCAGAGATTGTACACAAATTTTTACGGTGAAGCACAGAAATCTGTTTCGGGATAGCAACTTTCCCAAACATTACTTCTCTCTCATTAGAGGTTAATCTTGGCACAAAAAGAAAATAAAAAGGATAAGGAGCGGTTATTATTGAAGTAATAACTTCCAAGACTCATCTAAAACTTTTGGGTTATCTTCCCATAAGTACTTTTCTTTAACGCCTTTAAGTTAGGCATAAGAAGCAAGAAAAAGAATCAAGTGTTCTCAAATGAAGAAGCATTAAGACCAAATTTTGTTTTCATAGGAGAGGAAAAATAAATCTTCTCTCTCTTCTTAAGGAAGTGTTCTATACCTTTCTTGAGTGGGAATTGATATTTAATGGTGCCTTCTTTCATATCAATAATGGCACCAACAGTTTTAAGAAAAGGTCTTCCCAAAGTAATAGGACAAGAAGCATTGCATTCAACATCCAAAACATAGAAATCAACGGAGACATAAGCATTGTTAACCATAATAAGAACATCATTAAGACTCCCGATGAGTTTCTTTTTAGCATTATCATCAAGTGGGACATTCAAATAACAATCTTCAAGTGGAGGCAAATCAAGCATATCATAAATCCTTCTAGGCATAATAGAAACACTACTATCAAGATCACATAAATCTTTGAAATCAAAGTCATTCACTTTCATATTAATGATGGGTTCCCAACCATCTTCTTGTTTTATAGGAATAGAAGCTTTATGTTTCATCTTTTCTTCTTTAATCTTTATGAGAGCATCAGTAATGTGTTTTGTAAAGGCCATGTTCATAGCACTAGCATTAGGACTTTTAGCAAGCTTTTGTAGGAACTTAATAACTTCAGAGATATTACACCCATCAAGATCAAAATCAAATTTATCATCTAGAGTAGTAGAACTATTACTAGCCTCAACACTAGTGGTGGTGATAGTAGAAACATTAATGTTTCTAGCAATTTCATCTTCTCTTTCCCACTTAGCATGTAATTCAGCTAATAGTCTAACATTTTCATCAATTCTTACTTGTATGGCATTAGTAGCTGCAAAAGGATTATCATTAGTTTCAGGTTTAGCAGCTATTTTATTCAAAGAAGATTGAGCTTCAGCCAAATATGCTATATTTCTTTCAGCTTTAGAGAGTTTTTCCTCAATAGTTTTATTGAAAGCGGTTTGTTTACTAATAAAGTCCTTAAGCATAACTTCAAGTTCAGAGGGAGCACACCTATTATTGTTGTAGGAACTTCCATAAGCATTACCATTGTTGGGAGGATATGGCTTATAATGGTTGTTACCAAAATTACTCCTATAAGCATTATTGCCAAAATTGTTATTTCTTATGAAGTTCACAACAACTTGCTCTTCTTGAGCAACCAAAGAGGCTAAAGGGACATGATTTGGATCAATATGGGCTTTCCCATTAACAAGCATATATATAATAATATCAATGTTATCACTCCAGGAGGAGGTTTCCTCAGCAGAATTTACCTTCTTACCTTGTGGAGCTCTCTCAGTATGCCATTCAGAATAATTAACCATCATATTATCCAGAAGCTTTGTTGCAGCACCCAAAGTGATGGTCATAAAGGTACCTCCAGTAGCAGAGTCCAATAGTGTAACATCCCAAACTTTAATCCAAGCTTATCAAGATCCAAATCATCAAAATTAGGGTTAATAAAAACTTTTCCATTTAAAAATTGAAAGCATTCATGTGTATGAGCATTTCATTTAGGAATTGATTTGAATTGCCATGGTTCTGTGATTATTTGGTTGTAAAATGTTTGTATGGTAAATTAAACATCATCTAAACCTTTCCCAAGCAAATCCCAAAGAAAATCCAATCAAAAACAATTAAAAAGGGGGAATGGTCATTTTGGCCATTTTAATCCACTACACTACTTTGAGTGTTCCTAGCACTCATTTCTCAACAGAAATAATTCTAGATATTTACACCCCTTGCTAGTACACATAATGAGGTACCAAGGCCCACTTTTTGATCTGCTAAAAAAATTCAAATACTTATTTTAAAGGGCATGTGAAAATTGAATTCAATGCATATGCCTAGATCACCCTATTTCAAAAATCATCCAATTGACCTCCACTTTCAAAACCCTTGCAACCAGAGACTACCTAGCACTAGTGTAAACCACTCAAAAATTTTGAAAACAAAATTCAATCTTTTGCTTCTTGCGGCCATTTCATCAAACAGGTGGTAGACACAAATCTTGCAAATTCCAAAACACTAGAGTGAGCAGTGGCTTTGGTCACCATTTGGGCGTAACTTGGTCCCCTTGTCCCCCCAGCTAAAACCCTGGCCCTAGCCCTCACTCCCTCTCCCCTATCTGCTCCAGTACCAAGCCGCCCGACGCCATGCGCCAGGTCGACCATGGACGGCTCACCTCATCCCGTCCCGCGCTCTCCTTCGCCTGCTGGCAGACAGGCGCCATCACACCGCACCGCCTCGACCAGCCCCCAACCAAAATCGAGCAGAGGACCAGCCGCATTTGCCCACGCACATGCCTCTGTCTGCCATGCCGATCACCCCAGAGCACCGTGCCCGCCAGAGCAGCACCGGCCTCGCCTAGCCCTAGCCTTGCGTGGCAGCACCCGCAGCAGGCCCAGCAACCGCCCAGACATCCTTGTTCTCTGCCTCACGACCAGCAGCCCGGAGGAACCGCGTCGAACACCGCCGCCCGTGCTCAGTTCACCGCACGCCCCCGACCGGTAGAGACCTCGCCTTGCCGCGCCTTTAAGCCCAGAGGACCGCCGGGGGACAAAGAATCCATCGCGACCCTCACCCATGCCGAGCGAGCCCCACATCATCGTCACCAATGACCTCACCGGCGCCCACTCTGCCCTCTCATCGACCCTATATAAAGCGACCACCCCAGCCTCATTTCTTCACACTCACTCACTTCCCACCTCTCTCTGAACCTTACCCACCTCTAGTCGATGCCGCTTGAGCTCTGCCTCGCCGGAATTGGAGTCGAAGACGCCGCAGCAGGAGGAGAAGGGCGTCTGCAATTTAGGGCACCCCAAGCTCCGCTGCAACCGCGCCTCGCCTCGTCGTCGTCTACCAGCCCGTTTGCCCGCCTCACCGACCTTGCTGGAGCCCTGGTATGCCCCCAGTCGACCCCCACCGCCATGTCTAGGTTAGACTCTCGCCAGAGTAATCCATCATCGACGATGACTCTCCACCATTAGATACCCTTTAGATCGTGTGGCCCAGGATGCTAGATACAGTTTGGGTATTTTTGTGCCGCTGACTGGTGGAGCCCGCATGTCAGGCAGCCCGTTGCGTGCACTGTGTTTAAAAATCAATTCTGGGAGTTTGACAAATCCAAATTGCATGAAACCAATCTTTCCTGAAAGGTATTGAAATGATCTATCCAAGCCCGTTTGATTTAAATCAATTAAAGTTATAGATCTCTCCTAGTGAAAATAACAAAACAGAAGCATTTGCATATTGCAACATTTTTATAAAATCAACTAAGATAGGTTTTGAGTTGATTCCAACTCTCAAAAATCACATTTCAGCATATCTATCTAAATATGTAATAATATTAAGGTTTACATGCAGTGACTTTGGACTAGTACCAAAATAATGCTATATAGGAATTTCTAGTCACTTTAAATCATTAAATAATGAACCTAAACCAAAGTAATTATGATCCAACCCTTAAATCCCATTCCCACATGTTAGAATATGTGGTGATGACATGTGTCCACATGATCCCATATTTTAAGTGGTGAATATTAAATCTTAGTTAATTTTTCCATGAGTAGAAATTACTTTTCTAAAATAAAAAGGAGGAAACTAGTGAATAAAACTTGTGATGCTTGTGATGATAATAGATCATCAATTGTGTGCCTTAGAGTACTAATTAGACTAGTTAAGTATTGTTTGGTGATTGTGTACTCCGTATGTATTTATAGAAGATAGTACCGACCAAGCTTACGAGGAGGAGGAGTGCTACCAAGAAGAAGAAGCAGAAAACTTCAACCTTTGCACCAACCAAGGCAAGCCACCATTAACAATGCAAGCTAGCACTTGCAAGCTATTGTTAGCAAGCTAGAATTAAGCTAGATGAATGAGCAAAGATGCCTTGGGCATTCTTTGGTCACCCCACCTTGACTATTACTACCCCAAGTATTACCTTACAAGCTTTACCTCCTTTACTTTACACAAAGTCCCTTACTTGTTTTGAAGGTAGCATAAAAAGTATAAAACTTGACCTATTTAGAACCCTTTATATGTCATTCTATGTCATGATATTGAACCCATCTTTTCCACCTTAGTGAACACTCTTAACTTAGTAGTTTAGAGTAGATCAAAAACTTGAGTCACTTTAGATGGGAACACTTGGTGAAAATGAATTGTGAAAACCTTGGAATGATGAGTCATTCTATTGAGATATATTGACATGTGTTGAGAAACACAAATGGTTTATGATGATGAAAATGCTGAGGCATGAGCCTTAGCCCTTTTATAAAACTGATGGTTGGATTCGGATGCGATGCCATTCCAAATTTACCGTACAACCACACTACCTAAATTGGGTAAGGCTTAGCTGGAAATTTATATGCATTAGTATTAGTTCCCTCGTGGGAGAGGTTTGAGCTAAGGCTAGCTCTCAATGCTGTCCACCTATGCAGTGCCCAAGATCACTGATGGTCATGGTTGGAAGGCCATGCTCATAGGAGAGGTGCTTATACTAGGGTGTGTAAAGGGAAGGTTATGTTTGATTATCTGCATACTAAGTATGATGATTCAGGGTTATCCCTGACAGATGTATCGAATCTTGTGGTGAAAGTGTACCACCTCTGTAGAGTGTCAAACTATTCGAATAGCCGTGTCCGCGGTGATGGACAGTTGGAATGGCCATACTGTTTCGTTGTCAGATGTTTTCCAAACAACTTATGAAATGAATGATGAATCTTGACTTGACCACAACAGGGTTGTGTTTATGATAATAGCTTCCCAACTTAAGTGATTCTAGAATTTTGTCTTATCTTTCTTTGCTTCAGAACTCAGCTGAGGTTTCAAACTTAACTTTATAGTTAAACTTAGATCTAGCACTTTAACTTAGAATTATATTACTTGTTAGTGGTAGTTTGCGAGTACTTAAAGAGTACTCATGGCTTTTGTCCCTGGCTATTCTCATGGCCAGACTATGAAGGAGATTACCAAGATGATGGCCAGCAGGACGACTATGATAACTAGGACTATTCATTCGACATTGCTCGTGCCTCAAGATGGACCCCACCGCTATGCTTATCTTTTATTCCGCTGCTTGTTGTATTAAGACTGGATCATGAGATCCTTATTTGTGTAAGACCTTATGTATGGTTGGTAATGGATGATATACTGTGATTTCCAATCCGTTATGTCTCACAAAAATGGTAATCCTGGGATTGCGAGGTATGGCATAACGGGCATCTGGGATTAAAAATCCGGGTGTTGACAAGTTGGTATCAGAGCCATCCTGACCATAGGAGACCCTACTTAGAATGGACGTCCGAACAAAAACTTAGTTTCAAAACCAAAGTGAGTATTTACGAAAAACTATCTCCTCTCTTATCCTTGGGAATTCATTTCTTTCTCAACAATTCATGTTCCTAAAATTCTTACATTACTACTTAAAATTTGACACACTTGATCACTTCACTAATTTCCTCATCCTTAATTCTTGTAGATGGAGACCCAATTCAGCAAGTTTATCAGTTGGGAAATGGAGGTCAGCTAATCTTTGAGAGGGATCTGGATTCACTGTCAGAGTTCTTGGGACGCCCACATCCGGAGTTTCTTGGAGCTCAACTTCCAGGACCCCCAGGAGCAGACCTATAGTGGCTAGTCATTGCAGATCTTAGAGGAAGCATTAAAGCACCAACTTCTAGGAGAATTTAGTTCTCCGTGAGAGAGAGAAACTGTCTAGATGGATTAGCCAGGGAAATGCATGAAGCTCTCGCACGTCTATGTGCCCTCAGTGTCAACAAAATCCAAGGAACCTATTTTGCTCACTATGCAAGACGTGACTTCATGGGAATGCCGATGGAGATGCCAAGTCACCTAGAGTTGAGGCGTCAAGTGGAGAATCTTGACTTCTTGCTGCATGACAGACAGCAGGAACTGGACAATGCTAGGGAGTTAGCCAACCAGAACCGTACCATTGCCGACCAAAAGGCCCAAACTTTTGCACTACTCGTCCAGGATCGCCAGTCTCTTTGCCGCCAGCATGCAAATAAGGATCGCACCATCGCCCGTCTTCGCAATAAGGTGGCCGACCTCGAGAAGACCGTCAAGGAGCAGGAAGCTCAACTTGCCGCCAAGGAAGAAGAAGATGAGGGTGAAGAAATCCAGGGAGACATGGATTCTTACCTCAGCAACGATGATGACTTTCTGGAGGAGGATGTCGTGGACTTCTACACTGACGATGAGGACTCCGACTTCATCGACGATGAGTAGATGCACAAGAGCACTATCGTAGCATGAGATGTATCGGTCCCACTGTATCGTAGCTTACAGAATGGTTCTTCAAACCATCTATTTTTCTTTTGATTGTTGTGGTGTGTGTTGTATCGTGTGTTTGTTTGCATGAATGAAATGGAGTTAGTTGAAAAACCTGAGTCTAACTCAAAGTTTTAGCTTTGAAACCAAAACCATGAACCTTAGAATTTCCCTCTTACCCCTATATCTATCTCCATCTTCAGATGACTCGTGGAAACCAAGGAGGGAATAGCTCGTCGCAGGACCCAATGCTGCAGATCTTGCAGAATCTCATCGCCGACCATGAAGCAAGCAGGGCAGAACGTCAAGCCAACTTAGCAACACTATAGCAAATCGCCCAGATGGCTCTCAACAACCAAGGGCATGGAAATCAGGATCACCATGGATCCAAACTCAAAAAAATTCAGAATACCAATCCCCCAATCTTCAACAAATCTGAAAACCCATTAGATGCTGACGACTGGTTACAGACGATGGAAAACTACCTCGAAGTTGCAGGAGTTGATGAAAACGAGAAAGTTCTCTTTGCCACCCACTATCTGGCGGGAGATGCAAGAGCTTGGTGGAATAGTATTCGCAATATGAACCATGGTCAGGTTATGACATGGGAAGAATTCAAAGTCAAGTTCAGTCGCACCCACGTGCCGCAAGGTCTAGTCAACAGGAAGAAAGATGAATTCCGCGAATTGAAGCAAGGAAGAATGACTATGGTAGAATACCATGATAGATTCCTGTCACTTGCCAGATATTCACCGGATGAAATCAACACGGAGGCCAAGAAGAAGGAGAGATTCTTGAACGGACTGCATGATGAAATGCAGACTGTCCTCGTCAACATCCGTTTTCAGGATCTCGAAGAGCTAGTTGACTCTACCATTCAGATGGAAGGGAAGATTAATCAGGCAAACGACAACCACAAACGTCATATGATGCAGCAATCAGGATCCAGTAGTCACCATAAGTACCGTCCCAACCCCTCACTAGGATATGCACCAAGGAACAACCGACCCCCAATGTCTCTCCCAAGCTACCCCAACTGTAGCGGAGGCAATGTGAAGTCCGGAGGAAACCATCACAACTCCGGAAATGCCAACAATTTCAACCGTGCACATCCCAAGAGCAGCAGCAACAACAACAACAACACTGCACCCAGAACTAGCAGCAATGCTGTGCCTGTCGCAGCCAAGGACAAGTCCCAGATCACTTGTTTCGAGTGTGGAGTGAAGGGTCACTACTCCAATGAGTGTCCCAAGAAGACTGCCGCCAATGCCACTGTGAATGCCCCAGCTCAACAACAGCATCGTGTTCAACCAGGGAGAAGGTTTGCCCCCAGGGAACCCTCACAACCGCAACGATCGTCTCTTCCACATGAACGCAGAAGAAGCCTAAGAAGCGTCAGATGTAGTGCTGGGTATGTTTTCTGTCAACTCAGTTTTAGCAAGAGTATTGTTTGATTCGGGACCATCGCATTCATTTGTCACCGAAGAATTTGCATGCACTAGTAAGATTCACCCAACCAACTTGAAGCATGTCATGATAGTTCAAATCCCCGGTTCAACAACCAAAGCTAGAAAAATCTGCAAAGCTATACCTATCAGAATACATGGGATAGATTTTTATGCCAACCTAATAGTGTACATGGAACCAAAGGATTGGAAGTAGTACTAGGTATGGACTAGATGTCAAGGCATAAAGGACTGATAGACTGTGCTAAGAAAGCCATCACCATGACCAGTAGTTCTGGAGTAACAGTAGAGCATATAACTGAAACCTTACCTCGCCAATTCAAGTGAAACAAGAGTCTAGCCCTACCCACCATAGACCAAGTAAGAGTAGTCTGTGAATACCCCGACGTATTCCCAGATGAATTGCCAGCTATGCCCCCAGATAGGGATATTGAGTTCATTATCGAACTAATCCCCGGAACCGGACCCATAGCCCAGAGACCCTATAGCACGAACCCCTCAGAGTTAGTTGAGTTGAAGAAGCAGTTAGATGCCATGTTAGCAACAGGCTTGATTCAACCAAGTGCATCGCCATGGAGATCACCAGTGTTATTCGTCGACAAGAAAGATGGAGGCAACTGCCTGTGTACAGATTATAGGAAGTTGAATAACCTCACCATCAAGAACAAGTACCCCTTGCCGAAGATAGAGGATCTATTTGACCAGTTGACTGGAGCCCAGGTACTCTCAAAGATTGATCTTAGGACTGGTTATCACCAACTTAAGATTCGTGCAACGGATATTCCGAAGACCGCCTTTACTACTCGCTATGGTTTATACGAGTATACGGTTATGTCTTTTGGATTAACCAATGCCCCTGCTTATTTCATGAATCTCATGAATAAGATCTTTATGAATTTCCTAGATAATTTTGTAGTTGTGTTTATAGACGACATCCTTATCTACTCCAAGTCAGAAGAAGAGCATGAGAAACATCTGAGAATCATCCTAGAAACCCTTAGAGAGCACCAGTTATATGCCAAGTTCAGCAAGTGTGAGTTTTGGCTGAAAGAAGTAGGATTCCTAGGACATATTGTGTCTGCCAGAGGAGTCTCTGCTGATCCCGCCAAGATCAAAGATGTCGAAGTATGGGAAGCCCCAACCACTCAAACCCAAGCTTGTGCATTTCTTGGATTAGAGGGATACTACCGCAAGTTCATAGAAGGATTCTCGAGCATCGCCCGACCCATGACCCAATTGTTGAAGAAGGACAAGAAGTTTGAATGGACTGACAAGTGTGAAGCCAGTTTCCAGGAGCTGAAGAAGAGATTGATATCAGCCCCAATTTTGATCATGCCAGACATCAAGAAGCCGTTTGATGTATATTGTGATGCATCCAAGATTGGTCTTGGATGTGTATTGATGCAAGAAGGCAAAGTCATCGCGTATCTGTCTCGACAACTGAAGCAGAATGAGTAGAACTATCTGACCCATGATCTTGAATTAGCAGCCATAGTGCTGGCATTAAAGACATGGCGTCATTACTTGATGGGTAATCGCTGTGAGATTTACTCAGATCACAAGAGCTTAAAGTATATTTTCACTCAGAAGGAGCTGAATATGAGGCAAAGGAGATGGATAGAGTTAATCAAGGATTATTGTAACTACCTCGGTGAATTACGCTCTTGGTTACAAGCCTGGATGACTGGAAATGGTTAAAATAGTACGGTGGGGCCAAATGCCACTCACAGGTAGACCTTTCGGCCGTCCTAACCATTTCCAAACATCGGGACAAGAACGAGTGGCGTAATCGGCAGGCGAAGGGATCAACTACATACACAAATGAGTATGTATGCAAGCCACCATACAACAGTCCTCAAAGCCATTCCATCTAAAAGAAATAGAAATATTGCAACGCCATACGGCAAGACCCAAATATCCTAGATAGATATAATAGTTTAGGATATCTCCTCATACATCAAAAAAAAGATTAACAGAATGAAGCGGAAAACAAGATCCGAGTATGGATAAGAAGCAAATCGGCATAAGATGCCCCATAAATAAACACATCCCGCCCACAGATCTCACGGATCCCTGTTCCCGGAATCTCTACACCGAGTGATCGTTGCCCACATTGTTCGTCTCCTCCACCCAGTATCCATCTTGCGAGTATACCTGTTCATCTGAATCAAACAATTTATCGTGTGAGACCCTAGGGGTACTCAGCAAGTCTTTATGCCTCAAAAGGGGACACAACCTGGGGTGACGCAATTGCAGCAAAAGATAATACCTAACAATTCTAGGGATACTCGCTAACCATCCGCCTAACCAAAGATAGATGGATGTCCGTGGATTAATAACAACAGTGATAACAGTATTAATGATCCATCCTCCTCCTCGCTACCAACGAGGAAGCGGACGAACAGCCCCATCCGCTGGCAGTTTTATTATCCATTCCATGAGTGTTGCACTATTTACTAGTCGGTACTTAGTCAAATTAACAGCGGTACTTTAGTTATACTTGTCTATGATCGAAACTGTGCTCCAAGTCGTCCATAACCGGACACGGCTTTGAAAGATTTACCATAGGTGCACAAATAGCAACACACACTCGATCAACCTCGGAAAAACCAAATCAAAACCCAACGAGGCATTCACGACAAAGCGATCACAGGATTCAGAAATGTTTGAGGCCACCCCACTAAGCTACCATAACGAAGTTGGCCGGCTCAAACGGACCTGTGGTTTGTGTGGGTGACGGCAAACGGGAACCGAAAATGTGATGGGCTTGTCGACACAGTAAAACGTGTCACGATCCTAAACAGTACAGGTGCTCCAAGCACAATCTTAAATAAAGCAGTAAAGCATGGCATAAGTACATGATAGTAATAAAGCCCCAAACTACTTTGTGCCCCAAGAAATAAGAATGAATCAAGCTCGCTCGGGGGTTCATAAGGCCTCCGGATGTGGATAGTGCGAATATTCAAGGAACAGGAATCAAGTACTGTGGTCCCGGGACACAAGTGAGCATGAAGAACCAAATAGCAGATATTGCCCACCGGTGCCACTTGTCATTAGTTATCCCATTACTACTCCGGTTAAGTTGTTTAGGTACCTCGTTATCCATCAGACACTCACATACCCTACACATGCTGTTCTACGACCCGCATGGCTCAAACAACTCCTGTAGTAATGGCTCATGGGATGGAGGAACAAGCTTCGGTGGGGTTTAAAAGTAAAGGCTATGCAGTACTTGGGATTCAGTTTAATGCAATCACGACTCAATGATGCAAGAATAAGAGAGAGGCAATAGGTACTGTATGTATGCAAGCATGTGATAGTGCTTGCCTGGCAGCTCGGTTGAAGCGAGGGATGGATCTGGGTAGTGCTCCTGGGTTTCTTGATATATCCCCTGCTCAGCGTCTATTCGAAGAAGAACCAAACAAACAAGGGCCAACATAAATAGAGTGCACAAGCATATGAATTAAAATGCGACAAGCAAACAATCATGCCATGATGAATGATGCACAATTTGCATGGCAACAATGTAGCATGGCATGGGTGAGGTGTGGAATACAAGAATAAAGCATTTTATGGAGTTTTAGTCACCTTTTATCCTCAAATAAGTTGCTGTAACCTTTATATTTATATGATGCATGCTGCAATTCAGAACATGGAATGCATAGATAGAACGGGCTCGTCGCGCTGATCGATTTAGACATATTATTTGTCAAATTTGGAGTTATAAAACCAAAGTTATTAATTAATTAAGAAAAAGGGCATTTTATTGTAATTTTAATCAACTCGAAATTTAAAGTGTTCAAAATATATTTTGAAGGGCATATTTGAATTCCTCACATTTTTCTGATTCAAAAACATATATTATTTGTATTATAAGGATTTGTATTTTAAAAGTTAATTAAATCTGATTTGAATTTGAATTTAAATCAATTTTGGAAAAGGTTTAATTAAAACAGACACAGGAAAAACTTTTCTTACTCAGCCCGTCCCAGCCATAGCCACTGACAGGTGGGGTCAAACGGAATGGGGCCACGCGCGCAGAAAATCCTTTTTCTCATGACCGGCTAGCCCACTTGTTGACAAGCGGGCCCAGCGGCTACGGCCCACATGCCAGGGGTGGGGACTGCAGCGACTGACAGGTGGGGGCTAGGGCTGGAGCGCGGGTTAGTTGCACAAACATGCGGGGCGTTTTTGCAAAAAGGAGAAGGAGGCTGGTAGGTGGGACCTCTAGGAGCGCGGGTTGCAGGAGTCAAAAAGGTGGGGGGGTAAGCGCAAAGTGTCGTCGCGTGCACTATTCCTCTTCCTCTCTTCTCTGACGAAACTGACGGCGGCAAGCGCTGCTGGGATTCGATCCTGGTTCGCGACGCCAGGGAGGCGTACCAGTCACGGTGGCTAGAGGAGCCGGGTGAGGGGGATGGGGCCTAGGTGAGGTTCTAGGTGGCGTGGGAACCGGCGACACTCGACGACCGACAGCGGCGTTTGACGAAAAGAACGGCGGCGCTAGACGGTGATGATGAAGCGGAGGATGTCAGGACGGTCGAGGGACTCACCGCGGTTGGGTTGGTGTGGTCGGATTAGGCCGGAGCACAGAGGATCGACGACGAGGCTGGCGGCCGGAGTTCTAGGGTTTGACGTCGGGTGGCGGTGGTACCGGTGGTTCTGGGGATCCTCCTTCGCCGGCTTGCATTTCGTGGCGAGTTGAGGTCTTCTCGGTCCTGTGCCACCTCCACGACGTGCTCACCGGCTGGAGCGATGGGGCGACAGCGGTCTTTGGCAGTGACAAGAGGAA
Source organism: Avena insularis (assembly GCA_023614405.1). NCBI lineage: Eukaryota > Viridiplantae > Streptophyta > Magnoliopsida > Poales > Poaceae > Avena > Avena insularis. The sequence continues at coordinate 550,553,073 of CM042690.1, forward strand.
GAAAGAGAAGGAGGCGGCGGATCTGGGGACGCCAGAGAGTCGTGTGGAAGGAGGAAAAAGGAGGGAGAGGGAGGACGCCAGCTGTGGCAGGGGGTAGATAAGGTGGCCTCGGTGCCACCTTTTTCCTCTCCTCCTCGGCACGTGCTCGGCCGGCTGGGCTGGCTGGGGCTGGTCCAGGGCGAGGCAGTGAGGCTGCAGGGTGGGGCCGGCGTGAGGAAGAGAAGAGAGGGAGGGACTAGCTCGGGTTAGGTTAGATGGTGGCCTCGGGTTAGGTAGATGGGGTAGTCTTGGGTTAGGGTTTTGTTTAGGGTTAGAGAGAGGGGTGGCTGGGGTGTGGGCTAGGGAGAGAGAGGAGGTGGTGGCCCCTTGCTGGCCGAGAGAGGAAGGGAGGGAGGCTTAGGGTTTTGATGAGGAAAGAGGAGAGAGAGAGAGATGAGAAGATGATCCACTCAAAAATCAAATAAAACCAAAGGAGAACACATGGTGGTGATGGTTGCATGGCCCATGCAAGATAATAAATGCCATGTATTATCCTTGTGAAAACAAAATAAAATCTCATGGCATTTATTTATGTGCATCCTCAAAAGATGGAGTAAGGGCCAAGCTAAGGATTGAAGGAATGTTCCATGTGGAGTGAATGGAGATGACCATATTTGAATATATTTTGGACATGCTAGTGTGTATATTCCACTATGTGCATATTATCCTCAAAATATTCCAACATGAACAACCTTCCCATATCATTCCATATGGAAGCAGGTAGAATGGAAAAGGGTCCATTCCAAACAACATGAGCTAGAGATAGACCCAAATAAAATGCAATTCTCACATATGGTGGAATGGTGGAATGATGGGATGGTGACAAGAAAGGTGGTGGAGTCAAAAAGAGATGCCCCCAACTCAACTTGGGCATTAAACATTTAGCAAGAACAAAACACAATATATCAAGAGGCAAATACAATTAATAATGCATATGAGAGAAGAACCAAAGAAAGAGGGTTTTATATGATGCTCAAATGCAAGGTGGCATGATGACATGAGCATGATATAATTATGATGCAACAATTATATATATGAAGTAGCCATTATCTTACTAGACCAAGTAGCATTACAATTTGTTAGACAATTGGGATGCTACAACTCTCTCCCACTAAACAGGAATCTCGCCCCGATATTCTAGGAAGAAGAAGAAGACTCAAAGAGGGTAGGATACTTGGCACGGAGCTCATCTTCATGTTCCCAAGTGGCTTCATCCACGGAATGGTGCGACCACTGGACCTTGCAGAACTTGATGGACTTATTGCGAGTCCTTCTTTCTGCGACTTCAAGGATTTTTGTGGGGTGTTCTTGATAAGACAGGTCTTCTTGGAGATTGATAAGCTCATGGTCCACGGTCCTGCCAGGATCCTTGAAGCACTTCTTGAGTTGAGAGATGTGGAAAACATCATGGACCTTGAGTTTTTCCGGGAGCTCAAGAGCATAAGCAACTTCTCCTCTTCTTCCACGAATTTTGAATGGACCGATGTATCTAGGAGCCAGCTTTCCTTTGATACCAAAGCGGTGCGTGCCTCTCATGGGAGTGACACGAAGGTAAACGAGATCACTAGGGACATACTCCATGTCTGTGTGCTTTCTGTCATAATTGCTCTTCTGGCGACTTTGAGCAATCTTCAGATTTTCAAGAATGATGTGAACCTTCTCCTCCGCTTGAGTTACAATGTCGGGGCCAAACAATATTCTTTCTCCTGCACCCGACCAACCAATCGGAGTTCTGCATTTGCGACCATAGAGAGCCTCAAATGGTGCCATCTTTAGACTTTTCTGGAAGCTATTGTTGTATGAGAATTCAGCATAAGGAAGACATTCTTCCCACTTCATGCCGAAAGAGATGACGCAAGCACGGAGCATATCTTCCGTAATCTGATTGATCCTTTCAACTTGTCCTTGCGATCGAGGGTGGTAAGTCAGGTCTGAAGTTCAATTTTGTTCCCAAAGCATTTTGGAAACTTCCCTAACTTGGAAGTGAAGATGCTTCCACCTGGAACTGATCTCAAGAGGAACCCCATACGAGAGACAATTGCTTGATATAGAGCTCAGCCAACTGAATTGCGTAAATTGTTTCCTTGACGGGAAAGAAGTGAGCCACTTTAGAAAGCCTCAATGACAACAAAGATTGCATTGTTGCTTCTCGCGACCTTGGAAAACCAAAGTGATGAAGTCCATCTCTACTTTCTCCCATTTCCATTCCGGGGTTTCAATGGCTGTAGAAGACCGGAAGGTTTCGATGGACAGCTTTAACTCATGGCGTACATCACACCGAGACATACTTGGCACAATATCGCTTCAATCCCGCCACCAATATTGTGTTTTCAAGTCCATATACATCTTTGTGCCGCCAGGTGGATAGAAAGAATGTAATCATGCGCCTCCTTGAGAACTTGCTCTCTCAAACCCGGTAGTTGAACAAACATCCGGTGTTCAAAGAAAAGCGTGCCTTGGTCATCGACGTGGAAGGACTCATACTTCGGAAGCTGGATGTTGGAGATGATCTTTTTGGTGTACGGATCACCAAGTTGAATGGAGCGAACCTTTTCTTCCAAGAGAGGGGTTGCCAGAAGGTTCAGAAGATACCCTTGATCCACAATTTCAAGGTTGAGCTGACGGAATTCCTCGCACAAGAGCGGCTGTTGTTCTTCCACCATGAGGTTGCTGACATAAGCTTTGCGGCTGAGAGCATCGGCCATGACATTAGCTTTGCCCGGAGTGTAGTTGATGGTCAAATCGAAATCATTGATTGCTTCAATCCACCTCCTCTGACGAAGGTTGAGATCAGGCTGTGTGAAGATATACTTCAGACTCTTGTGATCAGAAAAGATTTCACAACGGTTGCCAAGCAAGTAATGCCTCCATACTTTCAAAGCAAAGACAACTGCTGCAAGTTCGAGGTCATGTGTAGGATAGTTGATCTCATGCGTCTTCAACTGTCGAGAGGCATAAGCAACAACTTGTTTTTCTTGCATAAGGACCGCACCCAATCCTTGCAAAGATGCGCACGTAATATCCGGAAAGGCTTGGATGTATCTGGAGGAACCAAGACTGGTGTGGAAGTGAGCTTCTCTTTGAGTGTTTCAAAGCTTGCTTGACATGCAGGAGTCCAAAGGTATTTCTTGCCTTTCTTGAGGAGATCGGTAAGAGGCTTCGCTATCTTCGAAAAGTTCTGAACGAAGCGACGGCAATAACTAGCCAAACCAAGGAAGCTCCGGACTTCTTTGACATTTACAGGAGGAAGCCAGTCAACAATTGTCTTTACAGTTTCCGGGTTGACGGCAATGCCCTTGGCAGAGATGACGTGACCAAGATAGGTGACTTGAGGCAGCCAAAACTCACATTTGGAGAACTTTGCATACAGGCGGTTCTCACGAAGCTTGTTTAGGACACACCGAAGGTGTTCTTCATGTTCTTCCTTTGAATTAGAATAGACTAGGATTTCATGCAGATAGACCACAACGAACTTATCAAGATACTCATTGAAAACCGAGTTCATAAGCCTCGAGAAGGTGGCAAAAGCGTTGGAGACCGAAGACATGACCGTGTACTCATACAGCTATAGCGGTGGTGAAAGCTGTTTTAGGAACATCTTCCTGTAATCTTGATTTGATGATAACCACTTCTCAAGTCAAGCTTAGAGAATACCACAGCTCTAGCTAGTTGATCGAAGAGATCATTAATCCGTGGAAGGGGATATTTATTCTTGATGGTTTTAGCATTGAGAGCCCGATAGTCAACACAAAGTCTATCAGTCTTGTCTCGCTTCTTCACAAAGATGGTTGGGCTACCCCAAGAAGAAGTACGTGTTGAATGAAACCCAACTTCTCTTGTTCATCAAGTCGACGCTTGAGTTCAGCCAACTCAGCAGACCCATTTTATAAGGCCGCTTGGAGATAGGAGCCGCTCCAGTTCAAGCTCAATTACAAACTCAACCTCACGATCCGGAGGCATACCCGAAACTCTTCAGAAAGACATCCGGGAACTCACGGACCATCGAACACTCTGAATAGCTTCCATAGCGTCAGCATTCAGAGCCGCCAAAGAGAAAAGCTGAATAGCAGGAGTCAGACTTGGAGAATAGACTATATGGCCTTCAGGAATTTTCAGAGAAACCGAGCGTTCAGCACAATCAATCACAGCTGCATTTGCTGTCAACCAATCCATGCCCAAGATAACATCAATGTCAGAATTGCCCAGAATAATTAAGGACACCGAGAACGAAGAGCCACCAATCTCAATTTGGTTGTCATGGCTGATATGAGCAGCCCTCATGTTTGAGCCAGGAGATTGTACCACCAGACGATGCAATAAGGGAACCATATCCAGATCATGCTCATGAGCAAACTTATGAGAAACAAAAGAATGCGAAGCACCAGAATCAAACAAAACTCGTGCGAGGATTGAGTTAACGGGAAGCATACCCATCACAACTCCAGGTGCATGCTCAGCTTGAGCGGCGTTGACACAGTTGGCACGAGCAACAGTAGACCCGGGCTTGGTGTTGATGTTGAGAGCCCGAGGTGGTGGTGCACGAACCATAGGAGAGCTTGCCACAGGTCTTGGAGGTGGTGGAGGAAGAGCTTTGTTGTTCATTGGACAGTTCCAGTGTTGATGCCCAGTGTTTCCACAAGTGTAACAAGCACGAGGTGGACGTGGAGCAACGAGCTGTGGACTTCCGCCAGCGCCTGTGGTAGTTGTGGTTGTAGCCTGGAGCAGCAAAGTGAGGAAGTTTGGTGGCCTTGCCGTAGCTTGAAGGTCTTGGTGGAGCCGGAGCGACGGTGGGGTGTTAGGAACCTGCATACGACGCTTAGAAGGAGTTGACATAGTCGAAGAGCTTGTTGCATCGCGGTTGTGTTTCTTTGACTCCTCAAACACTTGCCTACTTGCTTCTTCTGCAGAGTCTGTATGTTGAAGTTCCGAAAAGACGCCGCCTTGCATGTGTGATTGCATATTTAATCGATGCATTGAGCCCTTGTCGGAACCTCTTTGCTTCTTCTTGTCATCGAGATCTCATCGCCACCATAACGAGAAAGGTTCATGAAGTTTCGATGTAGGTATTGACATTGTCATTGCCCGCTTGAGGTTGAGAAACACTTCCTTCATCCTCTCCATGACAATTTCTCGATGACATCGCTCTTTGAAAGCTCCAAAGGAACTGCTCCCAAGTAGGCTGAAACCGGTGTAGTTTGCCTTTAGGTAATTCTCCCACCAGTAGCTGCATCTCCCTTCGTAAGGTGAGTGGCACATTTTACCCATTCTTGCTCAGAACATCGAAGTCACCAAGAATCCTTGACATCTCACGCAACCAATCATCAGCATCAAGTGGTTGATCGGACACATCAAATTGGCGTGGGTTGAACTTCAGGAAGCTTTTGATGTCTCCTCGCTTGGGAGGTGGAGGTAGCGGAACAAACTCATTCCTCCTGACACTTTCTTCAAAACGCTGCTAGTTCTGCTGCATTGCTGCCAAGGCATTGGCGATGCTTGACAACGCGGCCCCCAGTTCAGGTTGTATGTCCTCCTCAGAACGGCGTGGTGGTGCCATCCTGTGATTGATATAAAACACAAGTCAGTACCATAATGGAGAATAATAATAATCCAAAATAGTACCAAGATGGAATTAACCAAGATTAAAGGATACAATTTACTAAGATGATATTAAAATATCAACAAAGTTCACATCACCTAGAAGATATTAAGCATATCGCATTAACGATCGAAAAGGAGTGTGGAAGCACAGATGTATCAAAGAAATTTTTTCCGCATTTTCGGCATTAAAATACCAATAGATGCGCAAAATCACTTATCAGGTAAAGATTAGCAACTCCACATTCTGTGAAAGCATGCTGGAAGGAAGAACACCCTTAAGAAGATGGCACCGGTTAACAATGAGTCAGATAGATCGCGCCGGTTTTCAAAAGCCTGTCAGTATGGAATGTACCAACAGTTGATAACCAAAGGCAGATTGTGATAACAAATTGGATGCAACAGATAGACAAGTAATTACACACACACACACTTTCTATGGTACTACGGAAACCCAGAACACGTGAATACTAGTTTGAATTTTAAGAAGAGGATTGAAAACGTTACACTTCCTTACCAGAAAAGGGTGGGTGGGTGGGTAAGAAGAAAAGTGGAAGCAGTCCTACTCTCGCGCTTTGTTTTGTTTTTCCCTAGTATACATAGCTACCAAAAATATTTGCTAGACTGACAACGACCATTTGGCTGAGACCTCAAGGGCGGATGGCTCGATACCAATTGTAACTACCTCGGTGAATTACGCTCTTGGTTACAAGTTCGGATGATCGGAAATGGTTAAAATAGTACGGTGGGGCCAAATGCCACTCACAGTAGACCTTTCGCCGTCCTAACCATTTCCAAACATCGGGACAAGAACGAGTGGCGAATCGGCAAAGTAAGGGATCAACTACATACACAAATGAGTATGTATGCAAGCCACCATACAACAGTCCTCAGAGCCATTCCATCTAAAAGAAATAGAAATATTGCAACGCCATACGGCAAGACCCAAATATCCTATATAGATATAATAGTTTAGGATATCTCCTCATACATCAAACATCGTAGTATCGGTAAGCGAAAACAAGATCCGAGTACGGATAAGAAGCAAATCGGCATAAGATGCCCCATAAATAAACACATCCCGCCCACAGATCTCACGGATCCCGCTCCGGAATCTCTACACCGAGTGATCGTTGCCCACATCGTCGCCTCCTCCACCCAAAGATCCATCTTGGGAGTATACCTGCTCATCTGAATCAAACAATTTATCGTGTGAGACCCTAGGGTACTCAGCAAGTCTTTATGCCTCAAAGGGGACACAACTGGGTGACGAATTGCAGCAAAAGATAATACCTAACAATTCTAGGGATACTCGCTAACCATCCGCCTAACCAAAGATAGACGGATGTCCGTGGATTAATAACAACAGTGATAACAGTAATATTAACAGATCCATCCTCCTCCTCGCTTACCAACGAGGAAGCGATTTAACAGCCCCCATCCGCTGGCAGTTTTATTATCCATTCCATGAGTGTTGCACTATTTACTAGTCGTACTTAGTCAAATTAACAGGTACTTTAGTTAGTTATACTTGTCTATGATCGAGAAATCGTGCTCCAAGTCGTCCAGAACCGCGGACACTGCTTTCAGAAAGATTTACCCTGCATGGGTGGACAAATAGCAACACACACTCGATCACCCTCGGAAAAACCAAATCAAAACCCAACGAGGCATTCACGACAAAGCGATCACAGGATTCAGAAATGTTTCAGGGGGCCACCCCACTAAGCTACCCGCAACGAAGTTGGCCGGCTCCAGAACGGACCCAGGGTTTGTGTGGACGGCGGTAAACGACTGGGAACCCGAAAATGTGACTGGGCTTGTCGATACAAAAAACGTGTCACGGTCCTAAATAGCAGTGCTCCACGACAATCTTAAATAAAGCAAGAAGCATGGCATAAGTACAGATAGTAATAAAGCCCCAAACTACTTTGTGGCCCCAAGAAATAAGAATGAATCAAGCTCGCTCAGTGGGGGTTCATAAGGCCTCCGGATGTGGATAGTGCGAATAGTCAAGGAACAGGAATCAAGTACTGGGTCCCACGGACACAAGTGAGCATGAAGAACCAAATAGCAGATATTGCCCACCGTGCCACTTTCATTATTTATCCCATTACTACTCAGGTTAAGTTGTTTAGGTACCTCGTTATCCATCGACACTCACATACCCTACACATGTCGTTCTCACGACCGCATGGCTCAAACAACTCCTGTAGTAATGGCTCATGGGATGGAGGAACAAGCTTGTGGGGTTTAAAAGTAAAGGCTATGCAAGACTTTGGGATTCAGTTTAATGCAATCACGACTCAATGATGCAAGAATAAGAGAGAGGCAATAGGTACTGTATGTATGCAAGCATGTGATAGTGCTTGCCTGGCAGCTCGGTTGAAGCGAGGGATGGATCTGGTAGTGCTCCTGGTTTCTTGATATATCCCCGCTTCAGCCTATTCGAAGAAGAACCAAACAAACAAGGGCCAACATAAATAGAGTGCACAAGCATATGAATTAAAATGCGACAAGCAAACAATCATGCCATGATGAATGATGCACAATTTGCATGGCAACAATGTAGCATGGCATGGGTGAGGTGTGGAATACAAGAATAAAGCATTTTATGGAGTTTTAGTCACCTTTTATCCTCGAATAAGTTGATGTAACCTTTATATTTATATGATGCATGCTGCAATTCAGAACATGGAATGCATAGATAGAACGGGCTCGTCGCGCTGATCGATTTAGACATATTATTTGTCAAATTTGGAGTTATAAAACCAAAGTTATTAATTAATTAAGAAAAAGGGCATTTTATTGTAATTTTAATCAACTCGAAATTTAAAGTGTTCAAAATATATTTTGAAGGGCATATTTGAATTCCTCACATTTTTCTGATTCAAAAACATATATTATTTGTATTATAAGGATTTGTATTTTAAAAGTTAATTAAATCTGATTTGAATTTGAATTTAAATCAATTTTGGAAAAGGATTAATTAAAACAGACACAGGAAAAACTTTTCTTACTCAGCACGTCCCAGCCATAGCCACTGACAGGTGGGGTCAAACGGAATGGGGCCACGCGCGCAGAAAAATCCTTTTTCTACCGCGGCTCTGGCTAGCCCACGCGGTTGACAAGCGGGCCCAGTGCCACTACCACATGCCGGGTGGGGACTGCTGACAGGTGGGGGCTAGGGCTGGAGCGCGGGTTAGTTGCACAAACATGCGGGGCGTTTTTGCAAAAAGGAGAAGGAGGCTGGTAGGTGGGACCTCTAGGAGCGCGGGTTGCAGGAGTCAAAAAGGTGGGGGGGTAAGCGCAAAGTGTCATCGCGTGCACTATTCCTCTTCCTCTCTTCTCTGACGAAACTGACGGCGGCAGCACGCGTGGCACGGGGGATTCGATCCCGCGACCTGGGGTTCGCACGTAGGGAGGCGGTACTAGTGCGGTGGCTAGAGGAGCTGACAGGAGGGGGATGGGGCCTAGGTGAGGTTCTAGGTGGCGTGGGAAACTGGCAGACACCGGCGAGCTCGACGCACTGATGGCGTTCGACGAAAAGAACAGCGGCGCTAGACGGTGATGATGAAGCGGAGGATGTCAGGGCGGTCGAGGGACTCACCGCGGTTGGGTTGGTGTGGTCGGATCAGGCCGGAGCACAGAGGATCGACGACGAGGCTGGCGGCCGGAGTTCTAGGGTTTGGCGTCGGGTGGCGGCGGTACCGGTGGTTCTGGGGCTCCTCCTTCGCGTCGGCGTGTCCAGGGCGAAGCAGTGAGGTCTTCTCGGTCGCCCAGGCCACCTCCACGACGTGCTCACCGGCTAGAGCGACGGGGGCGACGCGGTGCTGGCGGCAAACGGCGGCAGGTCTTGGCGACGAAGAGGAAGAAGGAGGCGGCGCTGGGCGGATCTGGGGACACCAGAGAGTCGTGTGGAAGGAGGAAAAAGGAGGGAGAGGGAGGAGGCCAGCTATGGCAGGGGGTAGATAAGGTGGCCTCGGTGCCACCTTTTTCCTCTCCTCCTCGGCATGTGCTCGGCCGGCTGGGCTGGCTGGGGCTGGTCTAGGGCAAGGCAGTGAGGCTGCAGGGTGGGGCCGGCGTGAGGAAGAGAAGAGAGGGAGGGACTAGCTCGGGTTAGGTTAGATGGTGGCCTCGGGTTAGGTAGATGGGGTAGTCTTGGGTTAGGGTTTTGTTTAGGGTTAGAGAGAGGGGTGGCTGGGGTGTGGGCTAGGGAGAGAGAGGAGGTGGTGGCCCCTTGCTGGCCGAGAGAGGAAGGGAGGGAGGCTTAGGGTTTTGATGAGGAAAGAGGAGAGAGAGAGATGAGAAGATGATCCACTCAAAAATCAAATAAAACCAAAGGAGAACACATGGTGGTGATGGTTGCATGGCCCATGCAAGATAATAAATGCCATGTATTATCCTTGTGAAAACAAAATAAAATCTCATGGCATTTATTTATGTGCATCCTCAAAAGATGGAGTAAGGGCCAAGCTAAGGATTGAAGGAATGTTCCATGTGGAGTGAATGGAGATGACCATATTTGAATATATTTTGGACATGCTAGTGTGTATATTCCACTATGTGCATATTATCCTCAAAATATTCCAACATGAACAACCTTCCCATATCATTCCATATGGAAGCAGGTAGAATGGAAAATGGTCCATTCCAAACAACATGAGCTAGAGATAGACCCAAATAAAATGCAATGCTCACATATGGTGGAATGGTGGAATGATGGGGTGGTGACAAGAAAGGTGGTGGAGTCAAAAAGAGATGCCCCCAACTCAACTTGGGCATTAAACATTTAGCAAGAACCAAACACAATATATCAAGAGGCAAACACAATTAATAATGCATATGAGAGAAGAACCAAAGAAAGAGGGTTTTATATGATGCTCAAATGCAAGGTGGCATGATGACATGAGCATGATATAATTATGATGCAACAATTATATATAGGAAGTAGCCATTATCTTACTAGACCAAGTAGCATTACAATTTGTTAGACAATTGGGATGCTACAATTATGACCTTGACATTCACTATCACCCCGGTAAAGACAATGTGCTAGCGGATGCTCTTAGCAGATTACCGTGTAGGCTAAACACCATGATCAAGGAGAAGCAACCTAGTTTGTATGAGGAGTTGGAGCAGTTCAGGACTGAATTGGTTAGCAAAGGATTCTTAGCTAGCATTGAACTTCAACCCACTTTGATTAGCCAAATCAAGGAAGCCTAGAAAGGAAATGAAAGTATCGACGGAATCAAACATCGTATTGGTACAGGAAAGGTACCTGGATTCACCGAAGACGAATAAGGAGTACTCTGGTACAAAGGATGTATCTGTGTGCTAGCAGATTCGGAGCTGAAGCAAGTTATCATGAAGGAAGCTCATGATACTCTTTATTCTATCCACCCTGGAGGAACGAAGATGTATCAGGACTTGTAAGAGCAATTTTGGTGGCACAAGATGAAGAGAGAAATCAGAAGCTACATCACCAAGTGTGATATCTGTCAAAGAGTCAAAGCAGAGCATCAGAGACCTACAGGACTGTTGTAACTATTGCAGATTCCGGAATGGAAATGGGATTCCGTCAGAATGGACTTTATCACCGGTTTACCTACTTCTAGTAGGGGAAATGACTCAATCTGGGTCATAGTTGATAGACTGTCCAAGGTAGCCCACTTTATACCTGTCAAGACTACCTACCAGAGTGCAAAGCTAGCAGAGCTAAACATTGCTAGGATTGTTAGTCTGCATGGAACCCCCAAGACGATCGTATCAGATCGAGGAACCCAGTTTACCTAGAGATTTTGGCAGAAAGTCCAAGAAGGATTGGGAACCAAGTTGAACTTCAGTACCGCGTATCACCCGCAAACAGATGGACAGACTGAGAGAGTCAACCAGATCTTAGAGGATATGCTTAGAGCTTGTGTGTTGGAATATGGATCAAAATGGGAAGATTGCCTGCCTTTCGTAGAATTCTCATATAACAACAGTTATCAAGCTAGTTTGCAGATGACACCATTTGAATTCCTATACGGAAGAAAGTGTCGTACCCCTTTAAATTGGTCGCAAGTAGGCGAGAGTCAGATCTTTGGACCCGACATTCTCCGAGAAGCCGAAGAGAAGGTTCACGAAGTCCGTGAGCACCTCAAGACCGCCCAATCCAGACAGAAGAGTTATGCTAACAAGAGAAGGAGAGACCTGCCTTTGAATGTCGGAGATTTTGTGTATCTCAAGGTTTCACCATTAAAGGGAAGTCAACGCTTTAGTCTGAAAGGAAAGTTAGCCCCCAGATATATCGGACCCTTCAAGATTCTGAACTGTCGAGGATAAGTATCGTATCAACTGGAACTGCCCGAAGAGATGTCAGCCATCCATAATGTGTTCCATATCTCATTACTTCGCAAATGCCTAGAAGTGCCGGAGAAGACTAAAGTTTTCAAGAACATCGATCACAGAGCTGCAGAGATCAATAATGACCTGACCTATCAAGAAGTGCCCATCCGTATCTTAGAAGATGCCTACAGAACCACCAGGACCAGGAGCATCAAATTTCTCAAGATTCAGCGGAGCAACCATACCGAGGAGGAAGCCACTTGGGAGCGCGAAGAATATATTAGGACAAGTTCCCAGATCTCTTTAGTTCCTAGTTTTCTTTGTAAATATCTGGACGGGATTTTTTTTAAGGGGGGAAGGTTTGTAACATCCCAAAACTTTAATCCAAGCTTATCAAGATCCAAATCATCAAAATTAGGGTTAAAGAAAACTTTTCCATTTAAAAATATGAAAGCATTCATGTGTATGAGCATTTAATTTAGGAATTGATTTGAATTGCCATGGTTCTGTGATTCTTTGGTTGTAAAATGTTTGTATGGTAAATTAAACATCATCTAAACCTTTCCCAAGCAAATCCCAAAGAAAATCCAATCAAAAACAATTAAAAAGGGGGAATGGTCATTTTGGCCATTTTAATCCACTACACTACTTTGAGTGTTCCTAGCACTCATTTCTCAACAGAAATAATTCTAGATCTTTACACCCCTTGCTAGTACACATAATGAGGTACCAAGGACCACTTTTTGATCTGCTAAAAACATTCAAATACTTATTTTAAATGGCATGTGAAAATTGAATTCAATGCATATGCCTAGATCACCCTATTTCAAAAACCATCCAATTGACCTCCACTTTCAAAACCCTTGCAACCAGAGACTACCTAGCACTAGTGTAAACCACTCAAAAAATTTGAAACCAAAATTCAAACTTTTGCTTCTTGCGGCCATTTCATCAAATAGGTGGCAGACACAAATCTTGCAAATTCCAAAACACTATAGTGAGCAGTGGATTTGGTAACCATTTGGGCCTAACTTGGTCCCCTTGTCTCCCCAGCTAAAACCTCGGCCCTAGCCTTCTCTCCCTCTCCCCTAACTGCTCCAGTACCAAGCCGCCAGACGCTATGCACCAGGTCGACCATGGACGGCTCGCCTCAGCCCGTCCCGCGCTCTCCTTCGGCCGCTGGCAGACAGGCGCCATCACACCACACCGCCTCAACCAGCCCCCGACCAAAATCGAGCAGAGGACCAGCCGCATTTGCTCGCGCCCATGCCTCTGTCCGCCATGCCGATCACCTCGGAGCACCGCGCCTGCCAGAGCAGCACCGGCCTCTCCTAGCCCTAGCCTTGCGTGGCAGCACCCGCAGTAGGCACAGCAACCGCCCAGACATCCTCGTTCGCCGCCTCACGACCAGCAGCCTGGAGGAACCGCGTCGAACACCGCCGCCCGCGCTCAGTTCACCGCACGCCCCCGACCGGTAGAGACCTCACCTTGCCGCGCCTTTAAGCCCCAGAGGACTGCCGGGGGATAGAGAATCCATTGCCACCCTCGCCCATGCCGAGCGAGCCCCGCATCATCGTCACCGATGACCTTACCGGCGCCCGCTCTGCCCTCTCGTCGACCCTATATAAAGCGACCACCCGAGCCTCATTTCTCCACATTCACTCACTCCCCACCTCTCTTTGAACCTTACTCACCTCTAGCCGACGCCGCTCGAGCTCTGCCTCGCCGGAATTGGAGCCGAAGCCGCCGCAGCAGAAGGAGAAGGGCGTCTGCAATTTAGGGCACCCCAACCTCCGCCGCAACCGCGCCTCACCTCGCCGTCGTCTACCAGACCGTTTGCCCGCCTCACCGACCTTGCTGGAGCCCTGGTATGCCCCCAGTCGACCCCCATTGCCGCGTCTAGGTCAGACTCTCGCCGGAGTAATCCGTCGTCGATGATGACTCTCTACCGTTAGATCCCCTTTAGATCGTGTGGCCCAGGATGCTAGATACCGTTTCGGTGTTTTTGTGCTGCTAACTGGTGGAGCCTGCATGTCAGGAAGCCCGTTGCGCGTACTTTGCATAGATGGGCCGGCCCAGTTAGTTCCCGCGCGAGTTAGAAATTCAAATTTAGTTTTTTCTATTTAGAGTTAATCTAGTTTCTGTCCACTAGTTTAAAAATCAATTCTGGGAGTTTGACAAATCCAAATTGCATGAAACCAATTTTGCTTGAAAGGTATTGAAATGATCTATCCAAGCCCGTTTGATTTAATTCAATTAGAATTATAGATCTCTCCTAGTGAAAATAACAAAACAGAAGCATTTGCATATTGCAACATATTTATAAAATCAACTAAGATAGGTTTTGAGTTGATTCCAACTCTCAAAATTCACATTTGACAATATCTATCTAAATATGTAATAATATTAAGGTTTACATGCAGTGACTTTAGACTAGTACCAAAATAATGCTATATAGGCATTTCTAGTCACTTTAAATCATTAAATAATGAACCTAAACCAAAGTAATTATGATCCAACCCTTAAATCCCATTCCCACATGTTAGAATATGTGGTGATGACATGTGTCCACATGATCCCATATTTTAAGTGGTGAATATTTAATCTTAGTTAATTTTTCCATGAGTAGAAATTACTTTTCTAAAATAAAAAGGAGGAAACTAGTGAATAAAACTTGTGATGCTTGTGATGATAATAGATCATCAATTGTGTGCCTTAGAGTACTAATTAGACTAGTTAAGTATTGTTTGGTGATTGTGTACTCCGTTTGTATTTATAGAAGATAGTACCGGCCAAGCTTATGAGGAGGAGGAGTGCTACCACGAAGAAGAAGCAGAAAACTTCAACCACTGCACCAACCAAGGCAAGCCAGCATTAACAATGCAAGCTAGCACTTGCAAGCTATTGTTAGCAAGCTAGAATTAAGCTAGATGAATGAGAAAAGATGCCTTGGGCATGCTTTGGTCACTCCACCTTGACTATTACTACCCCAAGTATTACCTTACAAGCTTTACTTCCTTTACTTTACACAAAGTCCCTTACTTGTTTTGAAGGTAGCATAAAAAGTATAAAACTTGACCTATTTAGAACCCTTTATATGTCATTCTATGGCATGAGATTGAACCCATCTTTTCCACCTTATTGAACACTCTTAACTTAGTAGTTTAGAGTAGATCAAAAACTTGAGTCACTTTAGATGGGAACACTTGGTGAAAATGAATTGTGAAAACCTTGGAATGATCAGTCATTCTATTGAGATGTTTTGACATGTGTTGAGAAACACAAATGGTTTATGATGATGAAAATGTTGAGGCATGAGCCTTAGCCCTTTTATAAAACTGATGGTTGGATTCGGATGCGATACCTTTCCAAATTTACCGTACAACCACACTACCTGAACTGGGTAAGGCTTAGCTGGAAATTTATATGCATTAGTATTAGTTCCCTCGTGGGAGAGGTTTGAGCTGAGGCTACCTCTCAATGTTGTCCACCTATGCAGTGCCCAAGATGAGTGATGGTCATGGTTGGGAGGCCATGCTCATAGGAGAGGTGCTTATACTAGGGTGTGTAAAGGGAAGGTTATGTTTGATTATCTGCATACTAAGTATGATGATTCAGGGTTATCCCTGACAGATGTATCGAATCTTGTGGTGAAAGTGTACCACCTCTATAGAGTGTCAAACTATTTGAATATCCGCGTCCGCGGTTATGGATAGTTGGAATGGCCATACTGTTTCGTTGTCATATGTTTTCCAAACAACTTATGAAATGAATGATGAATCTTGACTTGACCACAACAGGGTTGTGTTTATGATAATATCTTCCAAACTTAAGTGATTCTAGAATTTTGTCTTATCTTTCTTTGCTTCAGAACTCAGCTGAGGTTTCAAACTTAACTTTATAGTTAAACTTAGATCTAGTACTTTAACTTAGAATTATATTACTTGTTAATGGTAGTTTGCGAGTACTTAAAGAATACTCATGGCTTTTGTCCCTGGCTATTCTCATGGCCAGACTATGAAGGAGACTACCAAGCTGATGGCCAGTAGGGCGGCTATGATAACTAGGACTATCTGCCTTCGTCAGCATTGCCTGTGCCCGTGAAGATGGACCCCACCGCTACGCTTATCTTTTATTCCGCTGCTTGTTGTATTAAGACTGGATCATGAGATCCTTATTTGTGTAAGACCTTATGTATGGTCTGTAATGGATGATGTACTGTGATATCCAATCCGTTATGTCTCGCAAAAAGGTAATCTTGGGATTGCGAGGTATGGAATAACCAGAATCTGGTATTAAAAATCCGGGTGTTGACAAATAGGTTCATTGAAGAATAGTTCAATCCTGCATAAAAGGTTTGGATGATCATCCAAGTAGTCAGTCCATCAGTGGGACAATTCTTTACCAAAGATTTCATTCTTTCCGAAGCTTGAGCAACATGTTCAATTGTTTAAACTTCATTATTTCACTTCTCATAGATATAATCTTAGTAGGAGGATAGTATTTTCCAATGAAAGCATCCTTGCATTTAGTCCAAGAATCAATACTATTCCTAGTTAAGGAATTCAACCATTGTTTAGCTTTTCCTCTCAAAGGGAAAGGAAACAATTTCAGCTTAATAATATCACCATCTACATCCCTATGCTTTTGCATCTCACAAAGTTCAACAAAGTTATTTAGATGGGCAGCAGCATCTTCATTACCAATACCAAAAAATTGTTCTCTCATAACAAGATTGAGTAAAGCAGGTTTTATTTCAAAGAAAGTATCTTCAGGCACAGGTGGAGCAATAGGTGTGCTCATAAAATCATTGTTGTTGGTGCTAGTGAAGTCACACAACTTAGTGTTTTCAAGAGTAGTCATTTTTGTGTGTTTTTGATAAAGAAAGCAAACTTGTAGAACTAATTTTTTTGTGTTTTTGAAAAATAAACAAGCAAACAAAGCAAAAAGAAACTAAGCAAAACAAAAATAACAAAGTAAAGAGATTGGTTATGAGGGACTCCCCTTGTGAAGATGTCCTTGACTCCCCGGAAACAGCGCCAGAAAATATGCTTGATGGCCCAAATTATATCGAGCTCATTGGGGAACCCCAAGAGGAAGGTATGATGAGCACATCAGCAAGTTTTCCCTCAGTACGAAACCAATGTTATCAATCCGGTACGAGCAAGGAAAGACCCCAAAGGTGTAGCTAGCTGAACGTTGGCAGGGCGCACTACCGGTGCCAGCAGCAACGTGGAGACCTGCACAACACAACCATAGAACTCTGTCCCCAACTTGCGATGAGGTTGTTAATCTCACCGGTTTTGCTGAAAACAAAGGATTAAACGTATCGAATGGAAGGAAGTAATAGTTTTCAGAAAGTAAACACAAAGCAGTAAACAGTTTGTAGATTGTATGTAAAAGAAAAGGACCGGGATCCATAGTTCACTAGAGGTGGCTCTCCTTAAGATAGATAACATGGTGGGTGAACAAATTACAGCGGGGCAATTGACAAACATCGAGAAAGCAATACATGCATATACTAATTATCTTGACTCCTTTGAGATTCGATTGGGCATTACAACATTATACATAGACCTCCATCCAACTGCATCTATGACTAATAATCCACCTTCAGGTTATCATCCGAACCCCCTCCAGTATTAAGTTGCAAGCAACAGATTATTGCTTTACAAATTGCGTGTAATGTAAACAATATGATTGTTCTATGAATAAAGGATTGTTGTTTTGTCCCTAGTAGCAACAGCACATCTAGTACCTTAGATATTTCTGTCACTTCCCCAGATTACCAGAGGCATGAACCCACTATCGAGCATAAATACTAACTCTTGGAGTTGCTAGCATCTACTTGGCCAAGATAGCTACTAACAACAGAAAGCATGCAAGGTCACAAATAAAAAAGACATGATAGAATCAATAATCAATCTGAAATAGCATCTCAATATCCATCAGATCCCCACAAACACAACATGCAGAATTACAAATAGATGATCTTGATCATGAACGGAGCTCACAAGATCTAGACATGAAAGCACAAAGGAGGAGAACCAGCCATCTAGCTACTATATGGACCCGTAGTCCAAAGATGAACTACTCACGCATCACACCGGAGGCTTGCATGATGATGAAGAAGGCCTCCACGGTGAATTCCCCTCTCCGGCAGGGTGCCGGGAAGAGCTTCAGATCCCTCCCGATCTAGGGATGGAGATGACGGCGGCTAGAGACTCTTTCGTGGATTTTTGATCGGGTACGTAGGGTTTTCGTCCCGAGGGCATCTTATAGGCGGAAGGAGAGACCGAGGGCGTGCTGGGGTTGGCCAGACCACCCCCTGGCGCAGGCAGGCCTGGCCGCGCGGCTAGGTGGTGTGGCTGGCCCCTAGCTCTTCTCCGTCTTGTATTCTGGCATCTGATGACTTCCGGAAAAATAGGCACTTTGGCTTTTGTCCCGTCCAATTCCGAGAATATTCATTTTCTGACTTTCTTGGAACCAAAAATAGCAAAAAACAGGCAGCTGGCACTGTGGCTCTTGTTAATAGGTTAGTCCAAGAAATCATATGAAAAGTACTCCAAAGTGTGGACAAAACACAAGAAAGTGGATAAAACCAAGCATGGAACATCAAAAATTATAGATACACTTGCAATGTATCACGGTCCCGTAGCAGCGGTGGAGAGCGGTGCTTGGGTGATGTGGTGGCGCAAGAGAAACATAGGATCTACATGGTCGCAAGTTGTAGAGCACAGCGACGGCGGCGGCATGAGGAAGAAGAGTGAGAGAGAGTGAGGGAAACTGACCAAGGGTTTCCCCGCTACCCTATTTAAGTTCACTACGCGTCGTGGGTAGTGGGATCAGTTGCGCCCACCGACCCCACGATGTGTGCGTGTATTCCATAAGGCAGTGTGTGGGAATGTGCCATAGGCACGATTACAGCAAACAGAGGCACGACAACACGACATGGCCACATCAGTAATCGAGGAGCCATGCGACGATGTGATGTGCGGCAGTGGTAACTGCCACGGCGTGGCAGTGAATAATGTCGTGGCCCTTAAAATGAGGCAAAGCACAATGATTGCTTGACACGTAGGATAAGGTGAGGAGTACAAGGGAATCTAGATATCTAAGGGAAGAAACCCAGATACGGGAATATGACCTGGCAAATGAGAGATTACTCGTATTAAGCCAAGAAAGGCTAAATTCGAATAGCGAGTCACCAAGTGGTGTGACCGAGTTAAAATTGGTAAGGGCCGACATATAAGTATGTCGGCAAATTGGACAAAGGTCTGAATAAGGTGAACCTGCTATGGCCTTATCAGCTAAAGCTGCAAAGATCGCAATAGTTTTGGGGATTAATGTTGGGGGGATGACCCCAGGTAGGGTCAAGCTAAGGTATAAAGACAAGGTCAACCAAGGTATAAGTTGAGCAGGGTATAGGTTGTCCAAGGTATAGTTGGGTTAGCTGAGTTACCCAAAGCCGGGTTACTCGGCAAGACCTGGACGACATATATCTTATGTTGGCATAACATCTATGTGGTTTTCTATTTGTAGGTACCATCCTGGCCGAGTCATCTGGATAGAGCCGACTCAGGGGTTGGTGTGCTCTAGAAGGAGTAAGCCGGCCTCAGGGGCAGCACTTCTCTCTCTCCTTGGATTCCTGGAGGAGATAAGTGCTAAGTCAAGCCCCTAAAACCTAGAACAAGGTCTGGGC
The DNA here is from genome assembly GCA_023614405.1 of Avena insularis. Classification (NCBI taxonomy): domain Eukaryota; kingdom Viridiplantae; phylum Streptophyta; class Magnoliopsida; order Poales; family Poaceae; genus Avena; species Avena insularis. The sequence goes on from CM042690.1 coordinate 550,572,739, forward strand.
ACGGAAGTCCCGGACACGACAGTGTCAAACCGCGAACGGTCAGATAGGATGGGCATTGGACAATTGCCGCACAGAGGGTGACAATAGGGAAAGTAGTTGGCCTAACTGCTATTTCAGTATAAGCATATCCTAGGAATATTCAGGCCACGTATGCCCTAGATGTAACCTGGGCACCCCTTTATAAGGTGAGCCATGGCCTCCTAAGAGAGGGTCAGTCCATTTGAGATATGCGCAAGTGGTAGAGGGAGAGAGAGGCAGATGAACTTCATATTCTTCCTCCTCTCGATACAACTCAAGGAGCACTTGTACTACTCCATTGATCATCATATAATATCTAGAGGCAGGAGTAGTGGTTTTATCTCACTAGGAGAGCCTCGGACCTGGGTATATATATCCTATCTCTGTGTGTTCTTCGTGTGGGGTATCCACCGCACCAACTCTCCCCGGATTCCACTAGTATCCATACGGCCCCATATTTAGCCTACCCATGGCATCTTCCATGACAACACCACAACAAAGAGCCAGCAGACGCTTTGATATATCTCTATAGATATTAATGACTAGTATGTAGACAACTTCACCCATGTCCTTCATAGAGAATTTGCTATTTAAATACTCTTTCACAATGTTCAGAAGATTCTTGTCATTCCCTATCAACGTTCACATGTTGTCCACATATAGTACTAGGAATGCTACTGAACTCTCATTCACTTTCTTGTATATGCAGGCTTCTTTAGCGTTTTGAACAAATCCGAAACTCTTGATGACTTCATCAAATCAAAGGTTCTAGCTCTGAGATGCTTGCTTCAGTCCATAAATGGACTTCTGAATCTTGCATACTTTACCAGCATCCTCTATGTTAACAAAACCTTCTGGTTGTATCATATACAACTCTTCCTCAATAATGTGGCCATTCAAGAAAGTGGTTTTTACATCCATTTGCCATATTTCGTAATCGAAATATGCAACAACTACTAGTATAATCTGAATAGGATTTAGCTTCGCTACGGGAGAGAATGTCTCTTAATAGTCAATTCCTTGAATTTGTCTGAAACCTTTTGCGATAAGTTGACCTTTGTAGGCAGTGACGTTTCTATCAGTGTCTATCTTATTCTTGAAGATCCATTATTGTCTATAGCCTTATGACCTTCGAGAATATCTACCAAGGTCCATAACTAGTTGTCATACATGGACTTCATTTCGGACTACATGGATATACACCAATTCTCGGGTTCAGGGCCTTCCATTGCTTCTGCGTAGGTTGCAGGTTCATCATGTTCCACAGTCATGACAATGTGAAAAAGATAATTGTACCATTCATGGGTAGTACGTTTTCTTATTGACCTGTAGGGTTCGATAGAAATTTCCTCATGAGGTTCATGATCATCATCATTCGCTCCACTTCAATTGATAAGGGTGTATCCGTAACAGCTTCCATTGCGACATGTGGTATTTGAAGATCAGGATCGATAATCTCATCGAGTTCTATCTTCCTTCCACTCACACCTTTTGTGAGAAAATCTTTCTCGAGGAAGGTACCATTCTCTGCTGCAAATGTTTTGCCCTCAGCTTGGTTGTACAAGGTATATCCAATAGTCACCTTTGGATATCCTACAAAGATGCATTTTTCTGCTTTAGGTTCGAGTTTGTCAGGCTTTAGTTTCTTAACGTAAGCCTCACATCTCCAAACCTTTAGGAAAGACAAATTTGTCTTTGTTCCATGGCATCTCTCATATGGAGTTGTCTTCACGGATTTGGATGGCTCTCTATTTAAAATAAATGCAGCAGTTTGAAGTGCATATCCCCAAAAAGATACAGATAAGTAGGTAAGAGACATCATAGGCTATATGCTATCCAATAGGGTGTGATTACGTCACTCGGATACACCATTACGCTGTGGTGTTCTAGCCGGCGTAAGTTGTGGTACAATGCCACAAGCCTTCAGATGTGTGCCAAACTCGTAACTCAAATACTTGCCCCCCGATCAGTACAAAGGTGCTTGATTTTCTTGTCTAGTTGATTCTCAACTTCACTCTGAAATTATTTAAACTTTTGAAAGGTTTCACACTTGTGCTTCATTAAGTAGATATACCCGTATCTACTCAAATCATTAGTGAAGGTGACAAAATAACAATAACCATTGCATGTGGAGACGCTCATTGGTCTGTATACATCTGAATGTTTGACTACCAATAGGTTTACATCTCGTTCCATCATTCCATTGAACATCTTCTTGGTCATCTTGCCCATGAGGCACGATTCGCATCTATCGAGGGATTCGAAATCCAACAATTCCAGAAGTCCATCAAAATGGATCTATTGCATACGTTTTACACCAATGTGACCCAGACAGCAATGCCACATGTACATGGAATTATTGCTATCATGCTTGCATCGCTTGGCATCTAAGCTATGGATGTGTGTCAACACCCGGATTTTTAATCCCAGATGCCTGTTATGCCATACATCGCGATCCCAGGATTACCATTTTTGCGAGACATAACAGATTGGATATCACAGTACATCATCCATTACAAACCATAATAAGGTCTTACACAAATAAAGGATCTCATGATCCAGTCTTAATACAAACAAGCAGCGGAATAATAAGCGTAGTGGTGGGCTCCATCTTCAGTGTCACAGGCAATGCTGCCGATGGGAGATGATCCTAGTTGTCATAGCCATCCTGTTGTCCTTCTTCTAGATAGTCCTCCTCATAGTCTGGCCACGGGAATAGCCAGGGACAAAGCCATGAGTACTCTTTAAGTACTCGCAAACTATCACTAACAAGTAAAGTAGTTCTAGTAGGAACGCTAAGTTCTAAGTTTATTTGCAAAGTTAAGTTTGAAACCTAAGCTGAGTTCAGAAACAAAGAAAGATAAAATAAAGTTCTAAATCACCTAAGTGGGAACTTAGTTTTCATAGTCACAACCCAGTTGTGGTCAAGTCAAGTCACAATTCATTTCATAAGTCATTTTGAAAACATCTGACGACGGAATAGTATGGCCACTCCAACTGTCCATGACCACGGATGTGGCTATTCGAATAGTTTGACACTCTACAGAGGTGGTACACTTTCACCACAAAATTCGATACATCCGTCAGGGATAACCCTGAATCATCATACTTAGTATGCGGATAATCAATCATAACCTTTCCTTTACACACTCTAGTATAAGCACCTCTTCTATGAGCTTGGCCTCCCATCCATGGCCATCTGCCATCCTGGGCACTGCATTGGTGGACAACATCAAGTGGTAGCCTCATCTCAAACCTCTCCCGCCAGGGAACTAATACTAATGCATATAAACTTCCGGCTAAGCCTTACCCAATTTAGGTATTGTGGTTGTACGGTAAAATTGGAATGGTATCGGATCCGAACCCAACCATCAGTTTTTATAAAGGGCTAAGGCTCATGCCTCAACATTTTCATCATCATAAACCATTTGTGTTTCTCAACACATGTCAAAACATCTCAATAGAATGACTCATCATTCCAAGGTTTTCATAAGCATTTTCACCAAGTATTCCCATCTAGAGTGATCAAGTTTTTGGTTTAGCTCTAACCACTAAGTTAAGAGTGTTCACTAAGGTGGGATGCTAGTCTCAATCTCATGCCATAGAATGACATCTAGTATAGGCCAAGTTTTATACTCTTTATGCTATCTAAACTAATTTCTAAAAGCTCACAAAGCATTACTAAAAGTAAAGAAAACTTTGATAAAGCAAAAGTAAAACTTGTAAGTAAAACTTGGGGTGGGTATAAATCAAGAGGTGTAACCAAAGCATTCCTAATGCATCTTGCTTAGGTTATCTTGTATAATTCTAGCTTGCTAACAAAAGCTTGCAAGGGGCTAACTTGCTTAGTAGTGATGGCTTGCCTTGATTGGTGCAGTGGTTGAAATTCTCCTCGTCTTCTTCGGGGTAGAACTCCTCCTCCTCGTAGACTTGGTCGATACTATCGTCTATAAATACATACGGGATACACAATCACCAAACAATACTTAACTAGTCTATTTAGCATACTAAGGCACACACTTGATGATCTAGCATCATCACATTCATCACAATATTTAATGAACTAGTTTCATTTATTTTATTTGAGAAAAGTAATTTCCACTTATTGAAATTAATTAAGATTTAATATTCTCCAATTAAAATTGGGATCATGTGGACACATGTCATCACCACATATTCTAATACATGGGAATGTGATTTGAATGTTGGATCATATTTTATAAGGTGTAAGATTATTATTTAATAGATTTAAAGTGACCAGAAATGCCTATATAGCATTATTTTGGTACTAGTCCAAAGTCACTGCATGCAAACCTAAATATTATTACATATTCAGATAGATATTATCAAATTTGATTTTTGAGAGTTGGAATCAACTCAAAAGCTATTATGGTTGATTTTTGAAAAATGTTTGAATGTAGAAAAGTCTCTGTTTTGTTATTTTTACTATATGTGATCTATAACTACAATTGATTTAAATCCAACGGGCTTGGATAGAGATTTTAATTGTCTTTCTAAAAAAAATTGAATCATGCATTTTGGTTAAGCGGATCTCTTTGAAATAATTTTTAAACTAGTGGACAGAATCTAGTTTAAGTTTAATTAGAAAAACATTCATTTGAATTTTAGGTCCAGCGCGGGAAACTAAACGGGTCGGCCCAGTTGCGCTCCGTGGTGTAGAGGGCAACTGACAAGGGGGTCCCGCATAACAGCAGCGCATCTAACGCGAAGCGGTATGGGGCGATATCAGCCATGCGATTAGATTAGAAATCGATGGTCGTGGTTCATCGTCGACGACGAATAGGTCACCAGCGAGAACAAACCCTAGTGGCTCGGTGGGGGTCGATTGGGGGCTTACCAGGGCTGCAGCTAACATGGCTATGGGGACGATCGAACTGGTGGGCGACGGCGGTCTCAGGCGTGGTCACGGCGGCTCCTAGGGTGGTCGCAATCAACGACCCCCTTCCTCCTCTGCTGTGGCGAGCTCCGGCAAAATTCCGGCGGCTGAGGGCTCGAGTAGCTCCGGGGAGAAGTGTGGGGTGATCAGTGGTGACAGGGGAGGTGAATGGTGTGCAGAAATGGGACGGAGGAGTCCCCATTTATAGGCTCGACGGTGAGGCAGTGCGGTATGGGCGTGGCTCGTCGGAGACGATGATACAGGCAGCTATGGTCGGGGCTGAGCTAGGCAGACGGTGCGCGGTCTGCTGGCGGTCATCTATGGAGAAATGGCATGGCTAGGGGCGGTGGCAATTGGTCGAGCGCGTCCGCGCTCTTGGCGGAGGCAGTGAGTGTTTGATGCAGCACACGGTGGCTACTGGTCGCACGGCGGGAAATGAGCATGTCCGGGCGGTTGCTGGAGTCATGGTGGAGCGGTGAGCGTGGGCTGCGGTCGAGGGGCGGCGTGTGCTACCTTGTCGGGCGCGGCGCACTAGTGCGTGCTTGGCATGGCACAGAGGCAGCGGGCGCGGTCATGCCTCGATGGTCCAGTGCCTGGCTAGGCTTGGGGAAAGGACAGGGGGTGGTGTTGTGGTCTGGCCTACCTCCTAGACACGGCGAGAAGGAGAGGGGCGGTCGGCTGGGAGCTGTCCATGCTCGACCGGCGGGAGCATGGCGCTCAGGTGGCGCGACACTGCTGCAAACGGCTAAGGGGTAGCCCCTTGATGGCATGGTTGGCACTGGGGAGACAATGGGAGAGGATTTAGGCCTTAGTGGCATTGGATCACTGCTCTAAAACAGTAATAGTTAGGCAGTTAGTTTAGTGCTCACTAAGTGTTCAACACAATGGCCGCAAGAGACTTTTATTTGAATTTTGAGAAGATTTTTGGTAGGTGCTTTGATCTTGTGCTTGGTAGACTGTGGTTGCTTGGGATGGTTAAGTGGAGTTCATTTGAGTGGTTTTTGAAAAGGTGGGATCTATGCATATGTCATGAATTCAATTTTCAAATGCCATTTAAAATTAGTGGTCAAATGTTTTTGTAAGATTTCAAAGTGGGCCTTGGTACATCTTTACTTGTACTAGCAAGGGGTGAAAAGAGTTGAGAATGTTTCTGTTTGAAATTTACTTCTAGGAACACCTAAAGTGACCTAGTGGGTTAAAATGGCCAAAGTGACCATTTGGTCTTTTTATTCTTATTTGATTTCTTTTTCTTTGAATTTTGTTTTTGAATGATCTAGATGATGTGGAATTCATCTTTGAATCATTCTACAACCATTAGAACAAACAAACATGGCATTTTCAAACAATTCTATATTAATGAAACACACATGCATTCATAATTGTTTTTAATACTAAAAGTTTTTGTTAACTCTAAATTGGATGATTTTAATCTTGATAACCCTGATTAAATATTTGGGATGTTACAATGTGTGTATCATCACAATCAAGATTCAATAAGAATAAACCTTTAATTTGTCGCGCATGAACAAAAAGAACATTATTCATGTAAATAGAATAACCAGTTGTATCTGATTTCAACGAATAATGGTCTTGCAACAAGCAATACCCACTAAAAATATTCATGCTCAAAGCCAGTAAATAGTAACAATTATTCAAATTTAAACTAATCATGAAGAGAGACAAAGAGGGAGGGTGCCGACAGCCATGACTTAAACTCAGTTACCATTACCAAGGCGCATCGTAACCTCATCCTTCACTAGGCGTCGCTTATTCTACAACTCACGTTGAGAGTTACATATATGAGTAACATAACCAGTATCAAATACCCATGTGTTGCTCCTATCACTAGTGAGTAAAACATCAATATCATGTATATCATATGTGTCTTTCTCTTTGGTAACGACCTTGCCAGCCTTCTTATCATCTAAGTACTTGGGCAAGTTACGCTTCCAGTGACCCTCACCCTTGCAGCAGAAGCACGTCGCACCAGGCTTGAATTTGGATGCCTTGGAGGAAGAGGTAACAATTTTGCTGTACCTGTTGGGTTTACCCTTCTTGGTGGATTTATTGAAGTCAACGGTGTGCTCCTTCCTGATTTCCACCTCAGCGTGCTTGAGCATGGTGAACAACTCAGACAGGGTTTTGGTCATACCCTGCATGTTGTAGTTCAACACAAAGCTCTTGTATCTAGGGCAGAGACTACATCACCCTATCAATCGCCAGCTCGTCATTGATTTTGCAATCAAGGTTGTTTAGGCATTGGATGTAGCTAGACATCTTTACCACGTGATCACTCAAGCTGCTGTGCTCCTGCATCTTAGCCAAGAATAAGAGATTCAAAACCTCATACCTCTCAGCCAAGCCTGGGGCACAAATATGGCCTTGAGATCAGTGATAATTTCAAAGGCACTCTTATTCTCAAAGAGATTCTACAGGTAAACCTCCATGGCGTAGAGCATGCCACTCTGGACACAGGTGTTATCACCTGCCTTGTACCGATAAACATTTTTATCAGCCTAAGAGGCGGTAGCATTGGGTTGATCACCTATAACAGCCTCAAGTATGTATGGCATCTTCTAGGGAATGAGAAGATTCCTTAAGTTGCAGGACCAGGCAGTGAAGTTCGTCCCGTTAGTTTTGAGCTTTTCTTTCTCAAGGAGCCAAGGTTGAAGGTAGCGTGAGACATCTACAATATTTTTTGTAAAGTAGTTAATCTTAAATGTTCCTAACAAGGGTTCTTATTTAGTCATACTAAAACTCCAGAACTCCCACTCAAACAAACATCCCTCAATATTCGTTTGGTGACTACATGATCCCTTTACACCGCATCATCCCCGATCATCACGGCCTTTGATGTAGCTGACAGGGTAGATATCACCATATCAATCACATCCCCATGCAACTCATGCTTGACCTTTTGGTCATCCGTGTTCCGAGGACATGTTTGTATATGCTAGGCTCGCCGGTTTTAACCATAGTTTATTGCTGTGCATACATGCATGGCTTGCACTCACGGTAAATAAACGCAAAGATGTCTAGCACCCGATCATCATGTCCTTCTTCATAATTGTGAACTTTATTGGTGGTGCACATGTGTGGGAGAACACAAATATTGGAATAGTTATGTAAGTGTGATATGTGGTGGTTTGTCGCGTCTTAATCTCCATCGAGTGCATCGGCATTTGCACCAGGTTCATGACGCCACCTTGCCTTCGGCTGTTGATGCATGTAAAATGCATCCATGAACTTTGTTGTTTATTGCTTCAAAATCATTATTATTTTGCAACATTATTATATTTATTGGGACTAACCTACTAATAGTTGCAAAAGTTCACAAATTCTTGTTTTACACTTTGTTGTGTAGGAAATACACAAATATGGAAGGAAACCACACATTATGGAGAAATCTGAAAAATCCTGGAATCTGTCTCTGCAGAACTCTTTTCGAAGATTGCCAGACACCACCACGAAGATGACCTCCAATGAAACAAGTGTAGAAAGGTAAGTTGTGGGTAATTTTATGCTCAATAATTTAGACATAAAATTTTCCCCAATCGGACTCCATATGAATCCTTAAAAACCATATTACTGTGGAGGATAGAAACAGTTTTGGGACTCCGAAAATATGTGATGTGGTTGACTCAAACTCTTTCCATCTCAACCACGACTTTATGGACTCATAAACAACAAAGGGGACTAGTAGGAAGTTTCTAGAGATACCCAAGAGCCCTTGGATCAAAGGGGCATCTATCTTATGGACAAGATTGCATCTCTACCACTATATATTGATAGGAAACCCTACTTTTGGAGGCATGCACCCATTGCCACAAATTCACCCTCCTTTGCAGCCCCCAAGGAGAGGGACGAGATCCTCAAGATCAGAATCATCTCCAAGGAATAAGAAGGGGCAAGGGGTTGCTGCCCCTAAGGGCAGTTGCCGCCATAGGAGGACATCGACGCCTCCCTGCCGCCGGCGCCGCCTCCTCTCACCACGTGGGTGCCTCTCCCCTTTGGGGGGCTCATATCCATCACCATATACTGCAAGGTCTCATCATCCCCCACTGTAATCTTTTGGCAAAAATAATGTATGATGCAATATATTATTTTCCCATGATCTATTGTATGACTATGTTGATGTTTGAGTAGTAAATTGTTATGGCAATTGTGATCTAGTTTGTTTTGGTTGCATACAAGTATATGTTATATTCTATGATGATCTTGCTGCACTAACATATGAGTGCACAGATATGTCGGGAGATGCACAAGGTTGTCACCTTTGCATGTTGATAGTAAGAAGGATAGACGGAGTTTGACAGAAGCCGAATCCCAAGTCCTAGAAATATGTTTAAACAATGGATCACCAATAAGTTCCCGCGTCCCTCACGTCCCCCGCATCGCTCCCGTGAGCGACCGAGAGGAACCCTACCACCTCCGCCGGGACTCCCGTGCCCTTCCTCTCCTCCCTCCTCGCCATCGGGACGCGCTAGTGGCAAAGCCGCTCGGTGTCGGTGGCAACAGGGCCCCTATTCTCCCCCTGGTTCGCCAGATCTAGGCGCGGGCCAAGATCAACGACCGGCGGCAGCGCGCGTGCGTGGGGCGCGGCGGCATCCGACTAGGTGGCGCAGCTTGGCGCGGTGGCATCACCCTGCTGTGGCAAGGAGGGTTGCATGGAGAGGTGGTTTCGTGCTCAGGGACGGTGGCTACTGGACAGGGGCAGCGAGGGCCGTGGGTGGCGTTGGCCGGGATCTGGGGGAAGCGGAGGATGGTGCTGCAGGATGGAGGCGATGGCGTGCCCTTAGTGGTGGTGCTAAGCCTACGTGCTCATGGACACCGATGGTCGGCCTTCTCAATCCGTTCTCCGTAAACCGACCGGTGGTGTGGGGATCGCTGTGTCAGATCTAATAAAGGAGGTGGTCCTTTGGTTTCTTTCACATGAAGATGAAGATCTGCTTGATGTTTTCCCTCGTTGATCTGGTCTAGAGAGGCAGGTTCCGGAAGGCTCCGCCGGCGAACTCCCATGGGCATATCATGCTTGGAGATTGCTAGATCAGAAGGTATTTGGTCGTGCGCACCTTGTTTTTGTGGCCGTTTGGTTTTAGTGGGAGTGTTGTGAAGCTCTGTTGTTTGTTCCCACCAAGTGCCTTTCTTAGAGCCATGGTGAAGTCAGATGCGGAGAATGTCAGGAAAGCGGAAATATGAGGGTAGTGATGGTGATTTTAGTTCTTGTGGCGACGGAGAACTGGCTGCATGATCTGGGACTCGTTGCAGCGACTGCTGGTGCGAGAAGACAACACAGGGGGAGTTCCCAGTCTTACCTTGCAGGGTGAAAATCCAAGGTTTGGCCTTAACTGGTTGTGCCTGGCAATGACCTTGTTGAAGGCGTTGTCTTGTGAGCGAGGACTTTCTCCAGGGTGAAAACATATGATCTTTGATCGGGCAACGACGGCGCTTGGGCACTGTTTTTTTCTTGAAGGCGTTGTTATTGGAGTGGAGGACTACTGGTGTTGTTCTGATAGTGTTAGTGTTGTTGCTTTGAGGATTAGTTCTCTGTAGCGGGACTTTTCTTTTTTGTAATTCTTCTTTCTTTTTTCTGGGTTGTGTGCATCCGTAGGGTCGCTAGGGCATCCGTTGTTGCAGAGGCTGGGTGTAATTGGTATCCTTGTGATATTAATACATGCTCTTTTCCAAAAAAAAGTCTTAGAAATCTATGTAGTAGTAATTCATGGTTAATCAACGGGGGTATTATCATGGGGACCTTAGATCTAAATACGGTGGTTGGACTTTATGTCTTAATATTCCCTTGTTTGTTCTTAATTGGCCTTGGGATAAATTACTAGTGGTGTATTTGCTCATATCTATGGCTACACCTAGTTATGGCTCCTCCTAAAAGAAACAATAAAAAGACTATATATGTGCTTCACTAATTGTGAAAACCAAATGAATGAAATAGCAATTTACCTAAACATTTTGTCCCATAGATTATCCACATCCACTCCATTGGCTCCACTTAATTTGCATTATTTTAATTATAGAATTTATTTCAACTACTTTAATGTTTTCTAGTTAATACCATAAACAACCACACAAACACTTTAGATCCTAGCTTTGTATTGAAGGCCATATAAGTGGGTTATAGGGCTTTAGAGAATAGATAGTTTACCTTTAGCTCCTCGTGGGTTCGACACTCAAATACTTATCGCATTGTACTACAGTGATCCCCTGCACTTGGGGGTTATCAAGATACTTTTATGGCACCGTTGCCGGGGAGCGTAGCACTAAACTTCTATTCTTGTTTGCATTGGTGGTTTATTTTTAGTACCTTGCATATAAAATTAAAAACCCAAAAAAATATAATGGAAAATTCTCACAATGATGTGTATGATATGCAAGTCAAATATGTTGAAAGCTTGAATATTCGGTTGAGCGCTAACTTTTTGAATGCAAGAAATCATGATGAAAGTGTTAGGGAAGAAGATGACAAAAGGCTAAGCTTGGGGATGCCCATGCATCCCAGAGAAAAGGAGATAGAAGAGAAAGAAAAAAGTAGAGGAAGAATGGAGTAGTTACTCATCTCCTACTCCCAACAAGGGTAACACACAAATTCCCATGAACACCTCTTCTAATAATGATGATGATCTTTCATTGCCTAGTAGTACTCTATGTGGAACAATTATTTCTAATATATGGAAGGATGAAAGTGATATAATTGAGTTAGATTATCCATTATGCTCATTAGATGACTTTTCTTTATATGGTGAATCTATTCAAAACTATGAGATTAAGTTTGCTTTTGATGCTTGCAATCATTATTAAAGAGGAAGAGATAAAAACCCTCTTTATGTTTCTATTATGTTTAAAATTCAAGCTACTAATGATTATGTGCATTGGATACCACAACCTTGTTGTTATTTATTCATATATAAAATGCCAATGCATAGGAAGAAAGTTAGACTTACAAGTTAATTTCTATGTTCTGTGTGGTGTGCTCCATATGCTTTCAAATACTATTCTATTTTAGCACATCTTGATATCCATGTAATATGTAAAATAACTTTAGCTACTATTATTTAACAATTAGTTTAAAATTTTAACTAAATATAAATTTGGGAAAGCAAATGAGAAGGATTAGCAATGGAGAAGTTGGGGTCTACCTTAAGCATGTATTGTTCATGCCAATGGAACCATTGCAGAGCCTATATCATTAAAACTTCCCAAATAAAAACAAAATAAAAAGAATGTCTCTTTTGTAATATATTATCTTCTTGAATAAAATGGTTTCCCAATAATTTCGAAAGTTTGCATCATGGTAGAAACTATTTTATCATTTGTTTGGAGAACTAACAATTTTGTAGGAATTGAAGTAACACGAAGATGGCAATATTTCTTTGTTTGAGATGAGTGACATGATATGATGAGAAAGAAGTAGAGGACAAGAACTAGCAAGACCACAAGCTTGGGGATGCCCACGCATCCCCCTCTTCTTTAAAGTATTTAAAGTAATATCATTCCAAACTCATGTTTTAGTTTTAACTTCATGTTTTTGTTTGTATGTTTGTGGAAACCATGTTTGAATTAACTTTTTGTTTTGTTTGGATCTTATTTTGCAAATTCTATATAAAAACAAAATACCAAAAAGATTTTATGTTTATTTGGTCCTTTTTGCTTCTTCTTTCCTTTTGTTTTAAAACTTTAAAACATTTTATGGTTATTCATTTAGTTCTTATTTGCTTCTTGCTTTTCATCTTTCATAAAACAAAAATAACAAAAAGATTTTGTTTCTTCTTTGTTTGCTTCTCTTGATTCTTTCTTGGTTCCTTTTGCTTCTTTTAGGTTTTTGGTTTTTGGACATTTCTTCTCTGTTAAAATAAAGGTTTTACATTTTTTTATATTTACAAAAATAAAGTACCAAGTTTGACCCATTTTGGATGTTAAAATTTGAAACATATATTAGGAGTTGAAAATTTCTGCACGCTGTTGTTTACCGAACGATTTTTATGATTTTTTCTGTAACTCCTATTAAGCTAAATTTTCTACTGAAGTAACAACTTTTCATCCTCAATACGCATAACAATTGGCTAAAATTCATGACATGTTTTTCTGCGGCTAACAATTAAGTGGGCTAGCAATTAAGTGGGCGAAATAAATGTGTTCTGCGGCTGCTGTTTTTCTGGACAGAATCTGTCTTTTGTTGCAAGTGTGGCCTTTTTGAGTTTTGATTTGATTCTTTTTGAGTCTTTTGATATTTTATGGATACTGGACACTTAAGTAACTCTCTGTACATTTCAAACCAAATTTTATTCGGGTCTTTTATCATATCTAGCACTATATCTTTGTACCACTAATGTCACCCCATTGAGAAGAAATGGGAGAAAGTTTTGTGTTGAAGTTTTTTTGACAGGGAATGGAGGAACACCACACTGAGAGTTATCCAAGAATGGCGAAGACCATAGGCTTGGGGATTCCCAAGGGAACCCACTGGACCTATCAAATTCTTGGTTTCAAACCTCTAAACTTTGTTTTTTGAGCAACATAGAATGATCATAGAAACTTGGAGCGTCTTTGTCTATTTTTATGTGTAGTTTTGCATGTTGCCTTGAGAATAAATGAAACCACCATGATAGATGTTTTGCATTCTTAGGAAATATCTACTGAAACAATCTATCCCATGATTAAATTCCTTGATGAGAATGAGTCGTGTGCTATCAAAAGAAAAGGGAATGAAAGCAAAAAGCGGAAATTCAAAGTCATGCTTAGTGTTGCTAGCTCAAATACTTTAATGAATGATAATTTGATAGTGCATTATTTAGTTATACCTTTTTCTCATATACATTGATGTTTAATACTAAGGAGCATCATGCGATGATAAATGTTGGGCACTATGGATCCAATGGCATACTTGTAGATCTTTTTGCTAGCCCAAAAATTCCTATACAAGAAAAGCTTGTTTATTCAAATACCCTTAAAACCAATTCACATAGTGTACACCATACATAAATATATAGAATCAATGTTATTCCAAGTATATTTCTCATGTGCCTTGTTTTATTTAGCTTCCAAATAATATCGCTCTTATGGTTATGGTTGTCATAGAGAAGTTGGTTGTGGGGTGACCACGAACTTGAAGGCACAACCACCAAAGGTGGTAATGATTTATGAAACATAAAATGGTTTTGTAAGATAAAAAGTGGAAGGAATGATAACAAGGGGACATGAGATACTCTTGTTTCTACTTAGTAATCAACGAGAAAACTGAGGGTCATGGGTATTTCAATACATATACTCTAGGGAAAAGTGTTGGAAAGGTAGGCACCCGAGGATTTGGCCAGCCATGGAAAGTGAAAAGCAAAGGTTGTTTTAGAAGATATTACATGATTGAAAGCCCCATTAATAAGCTTTTTACTGGTTACTAGGAGGGCAAGACCGTTAACGGATGCCATAGAAAAAATGGTGAAAGTGTTCAACAAAAGTTGAACTTCATGTCTATGTTGTTATAATTATTCTCTTCTTTGAACTGGAAAGATGCTAACGATAGGGGTAAATTGAACCAAACACTAATGATGAAATATTGATCAATCATAAATTTAATGAAATAGAGTTTGGAAGCTAAAAGGCCTTTGCACATGTTTAATCCCTGCATACTTTCGGTACGAGATATAGAAATATCTTAAGGGAAGACATAAAACTAAGAAGTGAGTCTTCCAGGTCAAGGGCATGAAACTAAGAAGTAGCCCAAAGTAGAAAGGGATAAAAACCTATGCCAATGATAGGAAAGAGTCTTCCAACAATTCTATAGGTTCATCTAATTATTCTTGAAGCTTTGTTTTACCTCTCATTTGTTTGAACACAAGTCTACTTGTTATTGAGCATGTTTGTAGAGTGCGAAAGATATCACTTTATAGCTCACTTGTTTGTTGTTATTTCTTAAAGATTGAACCTAGTGAACTTTGTGTGGCAATAAAAAAAGAAAAGCAACAAACTCCAAAGTCCATGTTTATTTTATCACCTTTATGCTCGAGGACGAGCATAGGTTAAGCTTGGGGACTCTTGATGCATGTAAAATGCATCCATGAGCTTTGTCATTTATTGCTTCAAAATCATTATTATTTTGCAACATTATTATATTTATTGGTACTAGCCGACTAATAGTTGCAAAAGTGCTCAAGTTCTTGTTTTACACTTTGTTGTGTGGGAAATACACAAATATGGAAGGAAACTGTGCATTATGGAAAAATCTAAAAATTCCTGGAATCTGTCTCTGCAGAACTCTTTTCGAAGATTGCCAGAACCCACCACGAAGATGACCTCCAATGGAAAAAGTGTAGAAAGGAAAGTTGTGGGGAATTTTCTGCACAACAATTTATACATAAACTTAGCCCTGGACTCCGTATGCATCCGGAAAATCCATATTACTGCAAAGGACAGAAGCAGTTTCGGGACTCCGAAAATATGTGACGTGGTTGACTCAAACTCCTTCCATCTTTGATGATTTCGGTCTAACCACAACTTTATGGATTTATTAAGGATAGAGGGGACTTGTAGGAAGGTTCTAGAGATGTCTAAGAGTCCTTTAATCAAAGGGGCATGCATCCTATGACCAAGATTCCATCTCCATCACTATATATTGATAGGAAACCCTACTTTTGGAGGCATACACCCATTGCCACGAAATTCCACCTCCTTGTCAGCCTCCAAGGAGGGGGACGAGATCCTCAAGATCAGCACCATCTCCAATGATGAAGAAGGGGCAAGGGGGCGCTGCCCCTAAGGGCAGCCACCACCCATAGGAGGGCGTCGACGCCTCCCTGTCACCGGCGCCGCCTCCTCTCACCACGTGGCCGCATCTCCCCTTTGGGGGGCTCATCTCCATCACCATCTACTACAGGATCCCAACATCCCCAGTGTAATCTCTTGGAAATCATAATGTATGATGCAATATATTAATTTCCCATGATCTATTGTAAGATTATGTTGATGTTTGAGTAGTGAATTGTTATGACAATTGTGATCTAGTTGTTTTGGTTGCATACAAGTATATGTTATCTTCAATGATGATCTTGCTGCACTAACATATGAGTTCACACATGTTGGGGGATGCACAAGGTTGTCACCGTTGCATGTTGATAGGATGAGGGATAGACGGAGTTTGATAGAAGCCAAATCCCAAGTCTTAGAAATATATGTAGTATTAATTCATGATTAATCAATGGGAGTATTATCATGGGGACCTTATGAAAGGCCCAACTTAGGTCGACTAGAGGGGAGGTGAATAGGAGACTACCAATTTTTATACTTTTATCCCACTTTTAAGGCTTAGCACAAAGTAAGGTTCACTAGAAATGCAACTACGTGAACAACCTAAATGACAAGAGCACGAAGGTAAACAAGAGAGTAAATGCAAGAAGTAAAGGAGCAGAGCGAAAGAACCGGCGAGGGGACACGATGATGTAATTCCTTTAGTTCACTTCCAAAGAAGCTACGTCTATGTTGGAGAGGTGTCGGGGCCACACAAGGTCTCCCAAATGCCACAAAGGCCTCACCTTCTTCTCAAGTGAGCACCACCACAAAGGTGGCCTCACAATCCACTAACCGGTGACCTTGAAGGTGCCAACCGAAAAACTTTACAATGAGGTTGAGGGGAGGCTTCACAACTCAATTGAAGGCCCTCAACGACACCCCGGAGCTTTACAACAAATGCCCCAGCTCCGAGGATGCCCTACACCGTCTAGGGTTCCAAGAACCCAAGAAACGAAATATACGAAGGATGAGTGGGGGAAATCAAAATTCCTTTGGTGGAGGTGTAGATCTAGGTCACCTCTCCCAATCCTCAAAAGATCAAGAGATTTGAGTGGGTGGGGAGAGAAATCTAGCAAAGTCAAGCTCTTGTGAAAATAGTGGAGAGAGATAACTAAGAGATAAGGTGGGAGGAGGAATAAGGGGGCTTAAATAGCACCCCTTCAAACCGGCAGAATCTGCCCAGGCCCGACACCGTCGGTACTACCGGTGACTGACCGGTAGTACCAGCGGGCGAGCCACCACCGGTCTAGCTCGGGCCACGTAACGGTCATAAGACTGTCGGTGGACCCAAAAGGGTTGGCCGGTAGTACCGGTCCAAATTCTGCCCTTATTTCCGTCAAATAGGCAGTGCAAGGCAAAAGGTTATCTGACCCGCACTGCCCATCATCGGAAATAGGACCAGAACTGGACCCAGAACTACCGGTCCCCGATGCTGGCCGGTACTACCAGTAAGGGAGCGGTACTACCGCTCAAGGGGGTAGGAGCTGGTCTGGTCGGTACTACCAATCCAAGATCCGATGCTATTTCCGACAAATAGGCAAAGTTAGACAGAAGTCTTACTGAGCCCAAAATATCTTCATCGGAAATAGTACCAGATCTTCAGCCGGAAGTACCGCTCGAACAGCCTGAAAACCCTGGTACTACTACCGCTTCGCTTGATACTACGGTCGAGCGAAACCCTCCAACTACTCAGAAAACACTCTCTCACTCGAAAACTAGGATGGCTGTGGAGGTGCATATATGGTCTGTGCATGAAATATTGATTTCCCACAACCTTCCTAGATGGACTCCCTCTTGATAGTACGGTAGCCTAAAATGTAAACAAGAGAAAGTGGAAAATAAGAGCTATCGACTACAAGCTCTTCCTTGAGAGACAACATCCACGAACACGTCCGAAGATAAAACCTGAAACTTGGACAAACGGTTAAACCACAAAAGGAGTTGTCATCAGCACCAAAAACATAAGGAGAAAAGATAATCCTTTCAATCTCCCCCTTTTTGGTGCTTGATGCCAACCCCACAAGATTTGCACAAGGAGGCAGTAAAACCAAAGGTGAGAGAGGCTCCCCCTGAAGACATGGGAAAGATCTCTCCCAACCGAGAAAAGAGTGGAGCTCATACCTTGCACCAACACAATTGTGGTGAGACAAAGATTGGACAATAAAGAATAGTCCACCACATATCCTCAAGAGAATACCACAGAGATACCTTACCACATAGATTCACCAACAAGGTAGCAACCATACAAGAGGTCCACAACCATTACATAACGGAATAAAGTGTGCACGAGCATAAAAAGATCAAAGAAAAAGCGAGCTCGTGACACAACCCATGCAAATCCCGAGATCCTAACGGAGCACTTTATCCCCCTTTCGCATCAAGACGCCAAAAAGGGATAAAGAAGCCAAACTACGCGCCCCACCCACCAACGAACGGAGGAGACGGCTCGGGGTCCCAAGAGGCATTGTTCCAAGCGGACGGGGAACTGACTAGAGATCTCTGGCTCGTCATCACTATCAGTCCATTTGCAATGTGTGTTGATCCACTCATCCTTGGGTGCGGTGACGGAGCTAGACTCAGGTGACACATCAATATCAAGCTTCCTCATGATGGCCTTCTCCCGGTGAACACTGTTCCTCTGAGCAACATAGGACTGATACTCACGGTCCTGAATGAAGCAGAAAGTCGTCTTCACCTTCTTCAGCAGCTTTTTAGCCCAAGAGGGCTGCCTCACAAGTCGGGGTGGAGGAGAAGCCTCAGCATGGTCCCCATCACTAGCATCCGAAGCAGTTCTTCCAGTAGCAGCTTCGTCATCAGCTTGAGAGCAAGGTAACTTGTGCTTCATCACACGGAGAGTCTTCTCCTCATGAATAGTGAGGACATCTTGAGGGTAGATAGAGCCAGTTGCCTCCCTCCACTTGGTATTGATAAGAGTCTAGATGTAAGGAGCATATGGACAAGACCTCTTCTCAATCATAGCGGACCAGATTTCTTCAAAGATATAATCCATAACATCAAGGGGCTCATGAGAGTTTCTGTGGCGGTAAGTCTGAAACATGAGATCAATCTGGAAGGCACGAAGCTGATCAAAGTTACCTGGCTTGGGTGCAATGGTGTTCTGATAGACCTTGCGCATGATGTCATAGGTGGGAAGGAGATGGGCAACGTTTCCAGCAATGCCACGGCCCTCAATGTAAAGAGGCTCAAGAACTTCCGGCTCGGAGGCCTTCCCCCTATGCACCCACCACCCATTGGCACGATGGCCGCCTTCCTGAATAGGGTAGCCAAGAAGGGCGGCAAACTCAGACCATTTAGCAGACAGATAGTGGTTTTGGGTCATCCACTTCATGTTCGATCATCAGGGTCAGTATCAAAGTAGAGAGTGGAGTAAAACTGAGCAATGGCCCTCTCATCAAAGTACTCACGGTTTTGCATCAGCTTGATGAGCCCAAACCTTCTGCACATATCAAGAGCTTCACCAAAGTATTCTGGGTTGCTCTACATCTTTGCAATGTTGATGTGCTTCCGAGGAGCACACACATTCTTCTTCTTAGTAGCATAAACCTCAGAATAGATATCCTATTGACGCACGGTGTGGAAGAAAGGATCCTGAGCCAGGCGGTCACGAGGAATAGCGTAGGGATCAACCTTGCGAAACTCCTCATAAGCAAGCTGCAGCCAAGAGGAAATCTTCTTCTTGCTAGAATCCGGTCCAGAGGTGGCCTTCTTTTGACTTGCCAGAACAGGCCTCTTGCCTTCCGTGAAGCAGATGACGCCATTGCAGCCCTCGAGCAAAGCGATCTTGAGGGCGCACAACCTCAAGATCATCCTCATCAAACTCTGACGGTCCATGAGAGGGAGCACGAGACCACTTGGATCTGCCACGGGAACCCCCTTGCCCTGAGAGAAAAGCAAATAGAAAGGAGGAACTAGAGGATAAGTGCACAAGGTCGAAGAAAAACGAAAGCAACTAGACTGAATTGACACGGTACAGAGACAGATATCAGAAATTAGTGCATCGGAAGTTCCACCTAGCGGCCAGAACTACCGGTCGCATGGGACACACCGGAAGTTCCGGTCATGCCCTGCCCCTGGGCGGTACTACCGCTGCCTCACCGATAGTACCGGTGAGAGGACCACGCCGGTAGTATCGGTGGATCCGCACCGGTAGTACCGGTCAGGGCACGAACAAGGCAGTTCAAAACTGGGTCCAAATCCCAGATTCGATGAAACTTGATGCACAAATTGATGACATATAGACTATGTACTGAGGCAAAACAATCTAAAGTAGAATCCTATCCCTACCAAGACTCCCCATAGTAGTTCTAGCCAAAGAAGGGCCCTAGACATGGCATGTCCTACTCAAGCACAAAAGTGACTAGATCTCCATGAATGGAGCACGAGAGGAGCACATACCAGGGTCCATGGCAGGGAATCGAGGAAGGGAAGAATCCCACGGAGCCGATCTTAGGAGGGACGGCTGGAATCGGTGTGGCTGGCGGCGTCACCATGGAGAGCTCCTTGAGAACTAGGGGTGGTAAGATGGGTCAAGGGGAGGCAAATGGGGAAGATGACCCCGTGCCCCCCCTTGGCCCGTCACTTAAAGGGAGCCCCCTTCACTGGTAGTACCGGCCAGAGGCCGGAACTACCGACGACATCGGAAGTTCTGGGAGAAGTGATACTTCCGATCAAGGCAGAATTTTTGAGAGAAATTTTGGCCCTGGCCGGTAGTACCGGTTCCAACCGGAACTACCGACAATTCCCAGGAAGCAAGCTCCAGATTATGATTGGCAAGGGAAAAATGACCTTGTGCAAAAACTGAAAAGAACCAGATCCTCTTGAAAGAATAAAACTCAAATCAACGACTGTGAGCCAAATAGCACCAGGTCGGTGGCCTAGGCCACCATATATGAGTATACTTGGCTTGAAACCGCGAAGATGTATCTTGGGTTCATTACCAAAACTCATCATTTAAGCTCAATTTGTCTCCTTAAGAGACCATAGAGAATCAATACATTAATGTGTGCATAATAGGAGGAGTGATGGTTCATTTGAGGAACCACACTCCCCCTAAAACCATGCGTGCATCCAAACAAGATATCCTTTGAGACACGGGTATGTGCGCAAGATATTTAAGCCACGTTGCTTGAATCAATGATATTTAGTTCATGCCTCAACTCCCGGAACCTTGCTTCATCAAGAGGCTTCGTGAAAAGATCCGCAAGATTGGCCTTGGTAGGAACATACTCCAAAGAAATGTCTCCTCTAGCAACATGATCCCGAATGAAATGATGACGAATCTCAATGTGCTTGGTCTTGTTGTGTTGAACTAGGTTGTGAGCAATAGCAATATCACTCTCATTGTCACACAAGAGTGGCACCTTGTCAAAAGAGAGTCCAAGATCCTTCAAGGTTTGCTTCATCCATAGTAATTGAGCACAACAACTCGCGGCGGAGATGTACTCAGCTTCGGTAGTGGACAAAGACACGCAGTTTTGCTTCTTTGAGGACCAACACACCAAGGACCTCCCAAGAAATTGACAAGCACCTGAAGTAGACTTTCTCTCCACTTTGTCTCCTTCCCAATCTGAATCAGTGTAACCAATGAGATCAAAGCTGGCCCCCTTTGGGTACCACAGCCCAAAGTTAGGGGTATGAACCAAATATCGAAAGATTCTCTTGACCGCCACCATGTGGCTTTCCTTTAGCGCGGCTTGAAATATTGCACACATACCCACACTCAACATAATATCCGGTCGAGAAGCACAAAGATAGAGTAGGGAACCAATCATCGAGCGATAAAGCTTTTGATCCACATCCTTACCCTTGGGATCAAGATCAAGATTAACCTTTGTGGGCATGGGAGTTTTGACTCCATTTACTTGATCAAGGTTGAACTTCTTAAGCATATCTTGGACATATTTGGCTTGGTTGATGAAAGTCCCTTTCCTCAATTGTTTGACTTCGAAGCCAAGAAAGAATTCCAACTCCCCCATCATGGATATCTCAAAGCGGTCGGTCATGAGCTTAGCAAAATCCTCATTGAAAGCTTTGTTAGTAGACCCAAAAATAATGTCATCAACATAGATTTGGCAAATGAACAAGTTTCCTCCAACTTTCTTAGTAAAAAGAGTGGGATCAATGAGGCCTACTTCGAAACCACGGTCTAACAAAAGCTCTCTAAGGCACTCATACCAAGCACGAGGGGCTTGCTTGAGACCATATAGTGCCTTATCGAGTTTGTAGACATGGTCTGGGTAGAGGGGTCCTCAAAGCCCGGAGGTTGCTTGACATACAGCAATTCTTTTAAGGGACCATTAAGAAAAGCACTCTTGACATCCATTTTTTGTAACTTGAAGTTATGATGGGAAGCATAGGCAAGAAGCATGCGAATGGATTCTAGACGAGCAACGGGAGCATAAGTTTCACCATAGTCTATGCCCTCAACTTGAGAGTATCCTTTGGTAACTAACCTTGCTTTGTTGTGGATGACTATACCAATTGCATCCTTCTTGTTCTTGAAGATCCACTTGGTCCCAATCACATTTTGACAATCTTTGGGTCTCTTCACAAGAGTCCACACCTTGTTCCTCTTGAAGTTGTGGAGTTCTTCATTCATAGCGTCGAGCCAATCATCATCTTCAAGAGCTTCGAAGACCTTTTGGGGCTCAACATGAGAAATAAACGCATGATGAGAACTAAAAGAGGTTAGTTGTCTCCTAGTAGTGGAGCCCCTATTGAAATCTCCATAAACATTATCAAGGATATGTCCATCTTTGATGAGCTTGGCGAGACGGTATGCTTGACGACGAGCTTGGGTCTCAATAAGAGATTCTTGAGCAACCACTTGATCATCACCATGATTCGAGAGCCCTCCTTGACTATATGAACGAACTTGATCACTATCTTCATCAACATCAACCGAGGGAGAGACATCATCATTTGGCGGAGAGACACTTGCTTGGCCTTGGTCATTGTCAACTTGACAATCTTCAACTTGACCTTGAGAGTCATTGACATGAGGAGCTTCAATAACTTGGAGGGGTGGAGCTTGATCAACTTAAGGTAGACTTTGACTTGAAGAGTCATGAACATGAAGATCTTGAGAGGATCTTGTCGAAGCTTGAGAAGCATTAAGTTGACCTTGAGGTGCAAGAAGGTCTTGTGAGAGTGAAGGCTCCGCTTGAGTGGAGCTTGGTCCTTCTCCTTCGGCCACAAGGGGATCCTCAATGGGGTGGAAGAAACCCACACCCATTCTTCTTATGGCTTGGGGAGGAATTTCATCACTTGGATCACGAATACCATCTTGCCGCACAAGATACTCATGATCTTCATCAAACTCGACATTGCTAGATTCTTCAACCCTTCCCTTTGCTTTGTTGTAGACGCGATAGGCATGGGACTGATTTGAGTACCCAACAAAGATCCCTTCTTGAGCCCTAGATTCAAACTTTGATAAGCGGACACCTTTCTTGAGAAGGAAGCATCTACAACCAAACACCCAGAAGTACTTGACATTTGGCCTGTGACCGGTGAGAAGTTCATATGGAGGCTTGTTCTTCATCTTGCGGAGATAGAGGCGATTGGTTGCATGACAAGCGGTTGAAATGGCTTCGGCCCAAATGTTATATGGAGACTTGAATTCCTCCATCATGGTCCGGGCCGCATCCATCAAAGTACGGTTCTTCCTTTCGGCAACACCATTTTGTTGAGGGGTATAGGGGTAGAGTATTGATGTTTGATCCCCTCATCACTAAGAAACTCATGCAATGTGTAGTTCTTGAATTCGGTGCCATTGTCACTTCTAATGGTGAGGATAGTGGAATTGAGTTGCCGTTGCACTTGATTTGCAAAGTCGATGATGGTTTGTTGAGTCTCACTCTTGAACTTGAAGAAGTAGACCCAAGTGTAACGCGAAGAGTCGTCAACAATCACCAAACAATACTTCTTCCCACCAAGACTATCATGAGATGGAGGCCCAAAGAGATCCATGTGAAGAAGCTCCAGGCACCGTTCAGTGGTGATTTGATTGAGAATCTTGTGGGGCTTCTCATGCATCTTCCCTTTGATACATGCCCTGCACACATGATCTTTGGCAAAGGAAATGTCTTTTAGTCCAAGGACGTGGCCCCCCGTGTAGAGACTTTGCAAAGCCTTCATGTTAACATGGGCTAGGCGGCGATGCCACAACCAGCCCACGTCGGCTTTCGCATAGAGACATATAGCATGTGTAAATGGCTTTCCATAGAAATCCACTACATATAAGTCATGCTCTACGTATCCAACGAAAGCCACCATGAGAGACTTGCTCCACATGAGGACCACATAATGCTCACTAAAGAAAGACGAAATACCCATGATGGAAAGAGCACGAACGGAAAGGAGATTGTAGCCAAGGGTTTTGACAAGCATGACATTTACCAAGGATACATCCGGGGCAACTACCACCTTACCAAAACTCAATACCTGAGAGCTTGTTTTATCACCATAGGAGACTAAAGTATTGGCAAAATTTGGCCTAATCTCCGACATGATAGACATGCTTCCGGTCATATGGCTTGTAGCTCCACTATCAAGCACCCATTTTGCACCTCCGGAAGCAAAGTCCTACAAGAAAATCAAGCTTTGGTTTTAGGTACCCATTTTGTAATGGGTCCCTGTTTGTTAGTCACAAGGGTCTTAGGTACCCAAATGTTCCAATGATAATCATGAGTGTAAGATGTTCCAATGTACTTAGCATAAACATGACCATCAAAATATTTGCAAAGAATGTAGGAGGGGTTATTCTTCCCGGCAAAGTTATCACTTTGCACAAAGATAGAATCATGAGAGGATACTAGAGCAAGGTTCTTGCTCTTCTTCCTTTTCTTGTTCCTTCTCTTGTTCTTCCTCTTGATAGTGGCTTGCCCTTTTGCAAGTTGATCTTTCAATGTCTTGTTCTCCTTAACAAGATCCTCATGCTTACAACAAGGGTTAGACGAACAAGACAAATGCACAATAGGCGTAGCGGAAGACTTTGAATGTTCATTATTTAGTTGCATTTGGAGTTTCTTATGAGCCTCAAAGATACTTGAGAATTTACTCTCCAAGGCATGATGTTCCTCCTTGAGTTTCTCAAAATCCTTGAGGCATTCATGACCAACACCAAACTCAACCTTTTCATTTTTAAGGACATTCAATGAAGCAATAGCATGATCTCGTTCTTTAACAAGTTGTGATATAAAGGCATTATGGTCATCAACAAGTTTAGCCACACTTTCCTCAAGAGTTATTCTCATGTTATGTTCATCTTAAAGAGATTGGGATAGAGAGGCAATCTCATCGGCGGCCTCTCTCTCATTTTTACCTAACAAGTTAATAACTTCCTCTTTCTCATCTAGCATTTCCCTAGCATGGTCAAGTTGGTTTACAAGTGTTTCAAAGCACATCCTAGTATCATCATCTAGATGCTCCATGGATTCACACATGCTTACCATCTCTTTCTTAACCTCTAAACCATCTAGATCATGCAAGGGAAGTTCATTTGGGGAGGACTTAGAAGCGGGAGTTACCTCGGTGGCCTTAGCCATGAGACACTTTTGGTTGCGGTTGGTGATGTTCTCGTTTGGGGAGTCGAAGAGAGACACTCGTGGAGTAGATGAAGTAGCAATAGTGGGAACCCCACGATCTCTCCACCTTGACCTTCATTCTCAACATCATCATCATCGTCTGAAAAGTACTCTTCATGGACCACCATCGCCCTTTCCTTGTTGGGTAAGTTCTTGTTGTGGAAGTTAGAAGTATCTATTATGGGAGGTGCTCCTTGAGGTATGATGTGTGGCATGGGAATGGGAGGGTCCGGCGTATACTTGAACGGTGGTGGAACCGCCGAGTAATCCTTATCCCTATCTCCCTCTTTGGAGGAGGAGTCAGCTAGCCCTTCGGTGCTCTCACTTGGGAGCTTGGTGGTTTGAGCCACAAAGCCTAGACCCAAGTGTTTTGGGGCTGCCGCGGGAATCACCCCAGGGGCAACCACTTGCACGGGAGCGGAGGGGTCTCCGGCCCCAAAGGATGCATCATGAGGGGTTTCTAGCATGGGGGTAGGCTTAAGGGATTGCAAAAGAGTCATCATTTCCTCAAACTTGGTCATCATGGATGTCTCCAATCGATTGAGGTCATCCATGGAGGCCAAGTTCTTGGTGGCTGCACCCACACTTCCCTCTTCGTCGGCCATAGTGTCTTAGGCGGTTAAGCCCGAAGTAAGAGCTGAGGCTCTGATACCAATTGAAAGGCCCAACTTAGGTCGACTAGAGGGGGGGTGAATAGGAGACTACCAATTTTTATACTTTTATCCCACTTTTAAGGCTTAGCACAAAGTAAGGTTCACTAGAGATGCAACTACGTGAACAACCTAAATGACAAGAGCACAAAGGTAAACAAGAGAGTAAATGCAAGAAGTAAAGGAGCGGAGCGAAAGAACCGGCGAGGGGACACGATGATGTAATTCCCGTAGTTCACTTCCAAAGAAGCTACGTCTATGTTGGAGAGGTTTCGGGGCCACACAAGGTCTCCCGAACGCCACAAAGGCCTCACCTTCTTCTCCGGTGAGCACCACCACAAAGGTGGCCTCACAATCCACTAACCGGTGACCTTAAAGGCGCCAACCGAAAACCTTTACAACGAGGTTGAGGGGAGGCTTCACAACTCAATTGAAGGCCCTCAACGACACCCCAGAGCTTTACAACAAATGCCCCAGCTCCGAGGATGCCCTACACCGTCTAGGGTTCCAAGAACCCAAGAAATGAAATCCACGAAGGATGAGTGGGGGAAATCAAAATTCCTTTGGTGGAGGTGTAGATCTAGGTCACCTCTCCCAATCCTCAAAAGATCAAGAGATTTGAGTGGGTGGGGAGAGAGATCTAGCAAAGTCAAGGTCTTGTGAAAATGGTGGAGAGAGAGAACTAAGAGATAAGGTGGGAGGAGGAAGAAGGGGGCTTAAATAGCACCCCTTCAATCGGGCAGAATCTGCCTAGGCCACGCTTGCAGTACTCAGGATCGACCGGTAGTAAGTGGCGAGCCACCACCGGTCCAGCCCAGGCCACGTAACAGTCATAAGACTATCAGTGGACCCAAAAGGGCTGGCCGGTAGTACCGGTCCAAATTCTGCCCTTATTTCCATCAAATAGGCAGTGCGAGGCAGAAGGTTATCTAACCCGCACTGCCCATCGTCGGAAATAGGACCGGAACTGGACCCGGAACTACCGGTCCCTGATGCTGGCCGGTACTACCGGTGAGGGAGCGGTACTACCGCTCAAGGGGGCAGGAGCTGGTCTGGCCGGTACCACCGATCCAAGATCCGATGCTATTTCCAACAAATAGGCAGAGTTAGAAAGAAGTCTTACTGAGCCCAAAAAATCTTCATCGGAAATAGTACCGGATCTTCAGCCGGAAGTACCGCTCGAACATCCCTAGGAAAACCCCTGGGCGGTACTACCGCTGCCTAGCCGGTACTACCGGTCAGAGCAAAAACCCCTCCAACTACTCAGAAAACGCTCTCTCACTCGAAAACTGGGATGGCTGTGGAGGTGCATATATGGTCTGTGCATGAAATATTGATTTCCCACAACCTTCCTAGATGGACTCCCTCTTGATAGTACGGTAGCGTAAAATGTAAACAAGAGAAAGTGGAAAATAAGAGCTATCGACTACAAGCTCTTCCTTGAGAGGCAACATCCACGAACACGTCCGAATATAAAACCTGAAACTTGGACAAACGGTTAAACAACAAAAGGAGTTATCATCAGCACCAAAAACCTAAGGAGAAAAGATAATCCTTTCACCTTAGTACTAAATACGGTGGTTGGACTTTATGTATTAATATTCCGTTCTTTGTTCTTAATTGGCCTTGGGATCAATTACAAGTGGTGTATTTGCTCATATCTATGACTACACCTAGTTATGGCTCCTCCTAGAAGAAACAATAAAAAGACTATATATGTGCTTCACTAATTGTGACAACCAAATGAATGAAATAGCAATTTGCCTAAACATTTGCTCCCATAGATCCACATCCGCTCCACTAGCTCCACTTCATTTGCATTATTTTAATTATAGAATTTATTTCAACTACTTTAATGTTTTCTAGTTAATGCCAAAAACAACCACACACACACTTTATATCCTAGCTTTGCATAGAAGGCCATATAAGTGGGTTATAGGGCTTTAGAAAAGGAGATAGAAGAGAAAGAAAAACATGGAGGAAGAATGGAGTAGCTACCCATCTCCTACTCCCAACAAGGGTAACACACAAATTCCCATTAACAACTCTTCTTATAATGATGATGATCTTTGATTGCCTATTAGTATTCTATGTGGAACAATTATGTCTAATATATGGGAGGATGAAAGTGATATAATTGAGTTAAATGATCCATTATGATCATTAGATGACTTTTCTTTATATGGTAAATCTATTCAAAACTATGAGATTAAGTTTTCTTCTGATGCTTGCAATAATTATTAAAGAGGAAGAGATAAAAACCCTCTTTATGCTTCCATTATATTTAAAATTCAAGCTACTGATCATTATGTGCATTGGATACCACAACCTTGCTGCTATTTATTCATATATAAAATGCTAATTCATAGGAAGAAAGTTACACTTAAAATTTAATGTCTATGTGCTTTTTGGTGTTCTCCATATGCTTTCAAATAGTATTCTATTTCAGCACACCTTGATATCCATGTAATATGTAAAATAACTTTAGCTACTGTTATTAAACAATTAGTTTAAGATTTTAACTAAATATAAAATTTGGGAGAGCAAATGAGAAGGATTAGCAATGGAGAAGTTGGGGTCAACCTTGAGCATGTGTTGTTCATCCAATGGAACCATTGCAAAGCCTATATCATTGAAACTTTCCAAATAAAAACAAAATAAAAAAGAGTGTCTCTTTTGTAATTTATTAGCTTCTTGAATAAAATGGTTTCCCAATAATATCATTTGTTTGGGAAACCATTTTGTAGAGTACTATTATAGGCATTTGTTTGGAGAACTAACCATTTTGTAGGCATTGAAGTAATATGAAGGTGAAAACATTTCCTTGTTTGCGATGAATGACATGATATGATGAGAAAGAAGTAGAGGACAAGAACTAGCAAGATCTTAATATGGTGGTTGGACTTTATGTCTTACTATTCTCTTGTTTGTTCTTAATTGGCTTTGGGATCAATTACTAGTGGTGTATTTGCTCATATCTATGGCTACACATAGTTATGGCTCCTCCTTGAAGAAACAATAAAAATACTATATATGTGCTTCACTAATTGTGACAACCAAATGAATGAAATAGCAATTTGCCTAAACATTTGCTCCCATATATTATCCACATCCACTCCACTAGCTCCA
Source organism: Avena insularis (assembly GCA_023614405.1). Classification (NCBI taxonomy): domain Eukaryota; kingdom Viridiplantae; phylum Streptophyta; class Magnoliopsida; order Poales; family Poaceae; genus Avena; species Avena insularis. Next base: position 550,601,835 of record CM042690.1, read on the forward strand.
CTTCATTTGCATTATTTTACTTATAGTATTTATTTCAACTACTTTATTGTTTTCTAGTTAATACCAAAAACATCCACACACACACACACACACTTTAGATCCTAGTTTTGCATAGAAGGCCATATAAGTGGGTTATAGGGCTTTAGAGAATAGATAGTGTACCTTCAGCTCCTTGTGAGTTCGACACTCAAATACTTATCGAACTGTACTACGGTGATCCCCTGCACTTGGGGATTATAAGCTATCTATCCCATAAACACTTAGCTAAACCACACATATCACTTGCCCTCCTACAAAACAAAGTTAGACACTTCTACTTTATGTTTGCAAGTTTTACGTGGTTGATTTGGCTTTCGCACAAGAATCGATTCTTACCTACGAATCTAACCACAATGTGGATTAACTAGTTGCCATTTTTAATCCCTTTTTTGGGGTCGTCCTATGTAAGTGCCATATCAACTAATGTCATAGAGATAGACACCCGTCAGCCACTTATACGGTACAAGCCATATGTTATCGTGGAACTGATCTCGCCTAAGGTTACACGCAAGGTAGTTCCAAGCCACTTCAACAGACATTACCGCGATAGTAGCAAGTACACGTGGGAGGGTAGAAATTAGAAAACCAATGCCCACACAATTCATGTGTGTTCTACTCGTACTAGTACATCTACATGTAGATCACTCTGATACCACTGAAGGGGTTCTGTGGCAGGAAACAAAAAAAATTCTACTACAAGAACACACCAACCCAAGATCTATCTATGGAGAAGTATAGTAACGAGCCAGATAGGGTGATCATACCTTTGAAGACCGAAAAGCGGGATTACGTTCCCGCACAAAAGTTGCCAATGAAGCCGAGCATCACAGACCTCAGGGTCTAGAAGTCTTCAAGCATCTAGCACCACTAGTGGTGGTTCCTCATCGAGCTTTACACACGTACGGTGTAAACAATGTCTCCTAGGCCTCAATCCAGCAAGGCAGCGGAAGAAGAAGATCCAGACCAATTATAGCGGCACGACGACATGCGCTGGGTGGAGAAACCTCTACCTCATGTAGCATGTTTCTAACTTGGGAACATGCTAAGAGGGAGAGAGAGAATGGCTAATGCCAATTGATTGATTGACTTGATTGAGGAATTGGGGCAAAACCCACCCCTATATATAGGAAAAACTAGGCTACTCTCACCCTCCAATTCCCGGGGTGGGACTAAAATTAGGAGAGGTGGGAGGAGGGACCGATCGGCCAGTGGGGATGGGACCCACACGCGCCTGACCCACCTTGGTGGCCAACGGCGGTGGGGAGCACCCCATGCTCCCTAGCCCACCTAGGGTTAGCCGCCTTTATGGCTCCAATTTTTGCCATCTTCCACTGCATTTAAACATTGTTTTTTGTCAAGCAATTACCAAAGAAACTCTCAATCCTAGCCACTAATGACTAATAATTGCAAAGTTATGCAAATCCTCTCTTTGATTTATGTTGTGCAGGAAATCACGGCTTTTAATGTGAAATAGCGAGTCATAATGAAGGATTTTGAGGAAGTACACACAGTCAAGTAATTGGGATGTTGTACCAAGGCACCAGAATGCTTAACGACCACTGGTACGGGCACGGTCCGCCCGTACCTCCTTCCCGTACTAGGTGGAGACAGCTTCATCTCGTCAAACCCTACAACTTTCGTGAAGACGCCTATATAGTTCGAGGCTCCAGCCGCCGGCCAGAGAGCCACCATTCTCAGATTCAATCACAAAACCACCAAAGGACATCCACACCATTGTTCATCCATTGTTCATCACTTCCACCATCCATTCATCCAATAGCCATAGCCATTGCTTTGTACTTTAGATCTCCTTGTGATTTTCCAACCATTGTAAGAATATTTGATTTCAATCTAAGTATTTGTATGATGTTTTCTATCTCCGATCTATTTGTTATGAGTGAGTAGTCCTCACGGGCTGCGGGTTGGGGAGAAACCTTGCAGCGATTATGTGCATCTAGATCATGGGAGAATTGTGTTTTGTTTGCAATTGTGATTTGTATCTTTTGTTTCTTCGTCTCTTGTCTCAATCTGTGGACTTGTAGGTACCCAATATCTCATAGATTGATAAAGGCTTGAGGTGGGATACTTGGCTAGCGGCGATCTCATAGGAACCTCAGTGATAGAAAGGGTAGTACAGTCTTCTCTTAGGGCCCCATTCGGGATCAACAACAACATCACCACTTAAAGCTTTGATCTGTGTTTTACACTTAATAATCATTTGTAACTTGTGGTTTCGGTGTTCTCTCAGTTGGATTAAAAGTCTATTGCTATGCCCACTGCATCACGGGGGCTCTAGAATATTAGGATGTGTTTCCCACAAGAGATTATCTTCATTCAAACATTATACATGACTATGCTTATTATTATTATCTTTTATCCCATTTGATGTGCAGCTGCAGGTGGATCTTCAACCCTGGCCTCTTTCCATCCATTGATTCAAACCCATTATAAAGTAAACTAGATTGGTCCGATCAACTAAGGTAAAACAAAACAAACAAAGTCTTGTAGACGTGTCCTTTTTTATTACCTTTTAGCAGTCCTTTCCTAGGTTCGATTAAACTTAGGTCTTCTAGGGATAAAGCTATTATACTATATCCATGAATCTGGATGGAAGATATCAACCCTTTTTCTAGCACCGTTGCCGGGGAAGCAATTTCGCTATCCTGGTGAGGTCATTAGAGACCTTGTTTTTAGTTTTATTATTAGTTGTAGTTTAATTCTTGTTGTTAGTTTACTTTCTTGTTATCTATTTGAAAACCCAAAAAAATAGTTACTTGTTATTCGTTTTGATCACTTAAAAATACCAAAAAGATAAGAGCCATGGCTCAAAAGAGATTAGGGGAGTAGGCTACTCGCACTGATGATTTTTTTCGTGCACCCATCACTCAGCCTGCAGTTGATGCGGAAACATATGAGATAAAACCTAACCTTTTAAGTTTGGTTCAACAAAACCAATTTGGGGGTTCATCCGCTGAAGATTCGGGATTGCACTTAAATACTTTTACTGAAATTTGCGACATAATGCGTATTAAGGATGTAGATCCAAATGCTATTAAGATAAGATTGTTTCCTTTCTCTCTTAGAGGGAAGGCTAAGGATTGATTGCTAGCTCTACCAAAGGGCACTATTAAATCTTGGGAGGAATGTACTAATTTGTTTATGACTAATTTTTGCCCCATCTAAGACTATGCCGCTAAGATCCAACATTACAAGCTTTAGACAAGAAGACCGTGATCCACTAGTGCTTGCGTGGGAAAGGATGAAAGAAGCCACAATGAACTGTCCTAGTCATGGGATGGAAGAGTGGCTTATATTACATTTGTTTTATAATGGTCTTAACCCAATGTCTAAGTTTATGCTAGATACTGTAGAAGGAGCAACGATCATGGGAAAGCAAGTGAGTGTTGCAAATAAGTTACTTGATGATATGCAAAATAACCATGCCCAATGGCATGTGGAAAGAACCTCGAAGAGAGTAACTTCAATTACCGAGGTAAACAATGAAGAGCTTACATCTAAGGTAGATGAGTTGCTTAGCTTAGTAAAGGGTAAGGAAGATACCCAAGTTAATGCTATCACTACTGATGTTAATGATGTTAATTTTATAGCTCGCACTTCTTTTAATCCTGCATGGAAAAATAATTATGCTTCCAAATTTCAAAAATAACATGCTAATCCTGTAGGAGCTCCTTATAATAATTATGATAATAGCAATGGAGTAAATCATGGCAATCTCCCGTTTGACTAAACCGTTAGAACATTTATACAAGCTCAAACCGAGCAAAATAATATGCTTATTAAGATCACGGTAAACCATGAAAGTAGTATAGGAAAATTATCTAACCAGGTCGTTGCAATTAGAAATGATGTGTAGGCTCTACAGGAAAGAACAAAGACCGTGGAGGCTCAACTAGGTAAGGTAGCCAAGAGCCATGCTCTCATACTAGCAAAGTTTGCTGGAAAACCCGAGCCAAATCCGGTAGAAGACCTCAAAATGATGAGGGTGCTAACCAATGAAGAAAAACCCGAAGAGCTGGATTATAGCAACACACCAATACCAGAATATACCGTGGAAGATCTATTCAAGATAATCACCGTTTAGATTTCAGGTATCGAACAAGGTAATGATGCTATGTACCAACAATTTATACAACAAGTAGCATGTAAGGTTCATGATTTAGAGATGGAGTATAAAAGACTAGCTAATAAGCTTCCAACAAAGCTAGATGATATATTTGAGCACACTATTAAAATTAAATTGGGATTTAATGAGATATATGCAATTTGTGATCTTGGTGCGAGCGTCTCAACGATTTCCAAAAGCCTATTCGATACATTAAACTTGGGGCCATTTGTTACAACTAAATTGAGACTCCATCTAGCTGATTCAACTTATAAACAAGTTGTTGGGATCAAACAAAATATAGTTGTTGAAATTAAAGGCAGTACCGCTCTTATTGATCTTATTATTGTGGGCATGCCTAAAGATCCCATAGCACCTATAATTCTAGGTAGGACATTCCTAAGAACTATTAAAGCTTTGATTAATTTACATGAAGGGAATGTGAGAATAGGGCTCCATCTAGAGATCCTTTTATAGTCCATTTACCTAGGAAAAAGAAGGCCAAGCCTAATGATGATGATGATGGTATAATTACTTTGAAAGCCAACTACTTTGGAGTGGGTGTTCCACTTCACAAACCTAAGTGATTGCCATCAAGGTCAAGATAATTGACCTTAACTAGAAGCACTTCATGGGAGGCAACCTATGTGAAATAAAATTTTCTTTGTGTATTAGTTTGTATTGTGTTAGTTTTGTTTTCATTTTGTTTTTTTTAATAAAGAGTGTTCAAGAATACCTATGGAGAGAGGAGGAGAAATAAGGTAATCCTCTATATTTTATATTTCTAACACATGGCCTAAGAAGTATTGATGGATCATTACTTAGTATTTTTGCTGTTATTTAGAATTTTGATAAGATGTGCAAAGGCACATGGAGCTACTAATCAAATTCCTCAAGTTTTGTAGCTCACAGTGTTCTTAACAACCACTGGTACAGCCGGAGTGGACCGTATCGTGTGCCCATACCACATCAAGCCAAAGGGAGATAGTAATTTTTATTTTTGCCAAAGGAAACAGTGTCGATGACGACCACTGGTATGGCTGGACGCGCCCATACCGCGTGCCCATACCGTACCCTCGAGCAAAGATCATATTTCAAGCAAAGGTATCGTAGCGATAACGACCAGCCATACGGGTGTGCACGCCCGTACCGAGTGCACCACCTAGGAGCAGCTGTCGCCCCCAAGGTAAGTCACCCGGTACGGGGAGGCTTTAGCCGTACCTTCCACCCATACCACGTACGCGGCCGCCATAAGCACCCCGAGGAGGTAACCTAAAAATCCCCAAATCATTTTTTTTCTCTTTCTTCTTCCTCCAAACTCTAAACCAACTCCATTGGATCTTCAAATTTACTTAATTTTCTTTGATTCTTCGAACTCATTCGATCTAAGGTATGATTCTCCTCCGATCCTCAACTTATTTGTGCAAAAGCTTCCCTCAATCTTTCATCATTGTCAATCTAGACATAGGTCTTGTTCTTGATTCAATCTTGATATTAAGTATGCTTAGAATTGTTTTTAGAGGAGTTTCTTTTGTAGTTAGTGTAGAGAATCACTTATGCTATGTTTATATTGGACCCAAAAAATCTTTATTTACTTTGTCTTGTTTTATTTATTAGATGAACACGAGGAGTCGTACATGTGAGATGGCTGTGAAATCCTCCGCACCACCTGTTGATACGTTGACCCTCGAGTCACTTGGCATTGAGTTCACTGAGGAGTTCTGGCTGAACCATTTCAATCGTCTCAAGATTCGATAAATCAAGTCCACCAAGTGGGCATGTCCTTATATCCTGAACCAACTTGGCATTCGTGCTGATTTCGATTTACTTTGCAACAATGTTGGTTTGTATGATTTTGTCTTTCAGGATGTTGCCACGTATCGCCGCTTGATGCTTGAGTTCTTCAGCACCTTGACGCACACGGTGGATCCTTATGGTTGTGCCGAGGAACAAAGGCCCGGAGTTGATTGCATCAAATTCTGCCTTATGAACTGTGAGTACACTTTGACACTCAGCCAATGGGCTTAATACTTTGGGTTTGCCAACAACACCACCGATGTATGCACAACTACCTTTGTTTTAGATCCTTCCCCTTCACAATACTTTAATTTTATGAGAATTCGTGGAAACATACCCAAGGGGAACCAAATTGATCATCCTGCTATTCGATATTTATTCTATGTGATTGCTAACAAACTGCAGGCACGTGGTGAGTTTACTAGAGTTAATGAGGAGGACATGTTGATCCTCACAAAAGCTTCTCTTATTAATTGTAACTTAATGCCAAATTTGGGCGCCCTTATTGTGTTTTACCTTAAGCATCAGGCTTTTCAATCTCGAGGACCCATATGTGGATGAGGAGTTGTGACCATTCTTGCACGCGCACTTCGCATCGACCTAGGTAACATCCAACCGTTGACTGGTATGATTTATTCTAAGAGCATGTGGTATGATTTATAAAAATCAAGGTAGATATTTCTTCGATATACCTAGAGCGGATCACTTGATCCCATCTCCTTTGCCTAACGGTTTATTCTCTATCGAGGATTGATGTTTGTGTTTTGACGCGCAGGTTGAAGCTACTCTACCCCAATAAGAAATACCCGTGGGAGGAGGATAAGATGAAGAACTAGAACAAGGAGGACCTGAACAAGACGAGCAGCCACCAAACTACTACACCACCTATGAAGACATCTATGCACTCGAAAGAAATATTCAAAACATGAACAACCTCTCCATCAACCTTCGAGATGCTACTACAAGCCTCGCCACCCAGTTCCATGATTGGAGCAGCCAATGGAACGTGGGAGATTATCCACCACCACCACAATGAGCAACAAAAGAGCTTGCAAAATCCTAAGCTTGGGGATGTGTTCCCCTGGCAAATTTATTTGTGTAATAACGAGGTTGTACTCTAGCTCCTTGGGAGCTTTGAAACACTTGTGTTGGCTTGTTCCAACACTTCACTTTTTTCCTTTGCTTTTTAGTTTTCTTTCGTTTAGTTTATTTTTGTTTTCGTTTGTTTTCCTTTTCTTAAACCCTTGTTTGGTCGCAGGTTATTTTCTATTCTTTAATCCCTATCCTCAAAAATACAAAAAGATTTTTCCCTTTTTCCCTTTTCAGAAGCGTGGATTCACAATTTTCCTCTTTGCTTTAATATCATTATAAGAGTAATCGTGTTTGAGTTTTGAAGGAACACATCCCTAGAAGGAAGAGGATCATGAAGTCACTTATGAGAGGTATGTCCTATGTCTCCCACTTATGAAGTTTGAGTTGTTTATCTTAGTTGGTTGATTTGCTAAGATGACATGCTAAGTGGGAAGTAATTTAATACGGTTGGAGTAAGGCTTTTTATTAGTATGATGATTAGTTTTTGAAGGTTTTTCTCTAGTTCTTTTAGTTAACCGAGTCTTGCCATGGAAATAAATTGCCAAACAAGTACAATAAGAAAAAGTCTAAAATTTATGACTTGTTTGATGAATGATTGTCTTGAGAGTATACCCTTGATGATACTTAACCCCATAGATATTTTGATTGTCTTGACAACACTCATGAAAGGAATTGTTTGATTGAAATAAAGGCTAGTGGTAATTGTGATGCATGCCAAAGCTAACCTTGTGGATCAAACCGCAAGAGAAAGAAGTGAGACAACCTTGTTCTATGTCTCTAATGCACACCTTTGGGATGCCAACAACTCCGCTAGCTTTTGAACGATCTATGGTATAACCCCGGATTTCGGCTATGAGTTGATTACATAAGTGGCATCCGTGTCAATATATGGGAAAAAGTATTGGTACTCTCAAAGGTTGTGCAAACACTTGCAAAAGAAACAATCAATGATCCTTGAAAAATGAAAGAAAGAAAAAAATATATCTATGAGGATCCACATAACAAGTCCTTGGCATGGTCTCATTACTACTTTACAATTTTTTCTTGAAAGACAATGATTGGATTAGAAGTGTTTTTGATAGACTTGATTTATTGATGTGGGTGTAAATAAGACACTTCATTGTTATACTACTTGGGACATGAAACTCTCTTACTCAATTATGCTATTTAAACATCCTAGTGATCCTTGGAAAGCTGAGAGTTAATTAGAGGAATTGGATTGATTGCTACACTTCTAGTTACTTATACTTATATTAAACTTTACTTTGATTATCTTGACTTACCGAAGCTTGTATAGTATTCTTGTCATCCCTCTAACTTTGATAAGCTTCGCAAATGAATGAAGTGTTGAGCACATACGACAACCAACTGTAAGTCAATTCTTATTCTCGTTGTTTCAAGTTTAAATGCTGAATTCCTTATAGTTCTTTTGGTTCTTCTTGCTCGAGGACGATCAAGGTTTGAGCTTTGGGGAAGTTGATGGATTCGATTTTTGCCATCTTCCACTATGTTTAAACATTGTTTTTTGTCAAGAAATTGCCAAAGAAACTCTCAATCCTTGCCACTAATGACTAATAATTGCAAAGATATGAAAATCCTCTCTTTGATTTATGTTGTGCAGGAAATCACGGATTTTAATGCAAAATAAGGAGTCATGTGAAGGATTTTTAGGAAGTACATTGACAACACCCGGATTTTTAATCCCAGATGCCTGTTATGTCATTCCTCGCAATCCCAGGATTACCATTTTTGCGAGACATAACATATTGGATATCACAGTACATCATCCATTACAAACCATACATAAGGTCTTATACAAATAAGGATCTCATGATCCAGTCTTAATACAACAAGAAGCGGAATAAAAGATAAGCGTAGCGGTGGGGTCCATCTTCAGGGGCACAGGCAATGCTGACGAAGGTAGATAGTCCTAGTTATCATAGCCGTCCTGCTGGCCATCATCTTGGTAGTCTCCTTCATAGTCTGGCCATGAGAATAGCCAGGGACAAAAGCCATGAGTACTCTTTAAGTACTCGCAAACTACCACTAACAAGTAGTATAATTCTGAAGTAAAGTGCTAACTCTAAGTTTAACTATAAGGTTAAGTTTGAAACCTAAGCTGAGTTTTGAAACAAAGAAAGATAAAATAAAGTTCTAGAATCACTTAAGTTGGGAAGCTAGTGTAAAAAACATAACCCTGTTGTGGTCAAGTCAAGATTCATCATTCCTTTCATAAGTTATTTTGAAAACATCTGACAACGAAACAGTATGGCCATTCCAACTGTCCATAACCATGACGACTATTCAATAGTTCGACACTCTGTAGAGGTGGTACACTTTCACCAGAAGATTCGATACATCTGTCAGGGATAACCCTGAATCATCATACTTAGTTTGCAGATAATCAAACACAACATTTCCTTTACACACCCTAGTATAAGCACCTCTCCTATGAGCATGGCCTCCCAACCATGACCATCTGTCATCTTGGGTACTGCATAGGTGGACAACATTGAGAGGTAGCCTCAGCTCAGACCTCTCCCGCGAGGGAACTAATACTAACGCATATAAATTTCTGGCTAAGCTTTACCCAATTCAGGTATTGTGGTTGTACGGTTAATTTGGAATGGTATCGCATCCGAATCCAACCATCAGTTTTATAAAAGGGCTAAGGCTCATACCTCAACATTTTCATCATCATAAACCATTTGTTTTTCTCAACACATGTCAAAACATCTCAATAGAATGACTCATCATTCCAAGGTTTTCACAATTCATTTTCACCAAGTGTTCCCATCTAAAGTGACTCAAGTTTTGACTTAGTTCTAGCTACTAAGTTAAGAGTGTTCACTAAGGTGGGATGCTAAGATCAATCTCATGCCATAGAATGACATCTAAGGTTATCTAAATAGGTCAAGTTTTATACTCTTTATGCTACCTTCAAAACAAGTAAAGGACTTTGGTAAAGTAAAGGAAGTAAAGCTTGGAAAATAATACTTGGGGTAAGTAATAGTCAAAGTGGTATGACCAAAGCATGCCTAAAGCATCTTTGCTCAATTATCTAGCTTAAATATAGCTTGCTACGCATTATACTTGCAAGTGTTAGCTTGCATTGTTAATGGTGCCTTGCCTTGGTTGGTGCAGTGGTTGAAGTTTTCTTCCTCCTCTTGATAGAACTCCTCCTCCTCAAAAGCTTGGTCGGTATTATCGTCTATAAATACATACGGAGTACACAATCACCAAACAATACTTAACTAGTCTAATTAGCACTCTAAGGCACACATTTGATGATCTATTATCATCACAAGAATCACAAGTTTTATTAACTAGTTTCAATCTTTTTATTTAAGAAAAGTAATTTCTACTCATTGAAAATTACTAAAATTTAATATTCACCACTTAAAATATGGGATCATGTGGACACATGTCATCACCACATATTCTAACATGTGAGAATGTGATTTAAGGGTTGGATGACAATTACTTTGGTTTAAGTTTAATATTTAATGATTTAAAGTGACTAGAAATGCCTATATAGCATTATTTTGGTACTAGTCCAAAGTCACTGCATGTAAACCTTAATATTATTACATATTCAGATAGGTATGGCGAAATGTGATTTTTTAGTGTTGGAATCAACTCAAAAGCTAGCATGGTTGATTTTATAAAAATGTTTGAATGTGCAAAAGCTTCTGTCTTGTTATTTTTACTAGGAGAGATCTCTAACTCTAATTGAATTAAATCCAGCGGGCTTGGATATATCTTTTCAGTAGCTTTCTAACAAAATTGGAATCACTCCATTTGGATTTGTAGATCCCTCTGAATTGATTTTCAAACTAAAGGATAGAACTAGGTTCAAACTAAAATAGAAAAATCCTAATTTGAATTAAATGGGTCGCGCGGGAAAGCTAACGGGCTGGCCCAGTGACACTCCATGGTCGTGGAGGGTCCATTTGATGTGTGATGCGAAGCGATGTGGTAGTTAGATTAGAACTAGGATCGTGGCCAATGGCGTCGTCGAACAGACAGTGCATGAGACACCTAAGCGTCTCGGTGGGGGTGCTCAGGGGGCATACCAGGGCTCCAGCGACAACGGCGATGGGGGCAAACAAACTGGTGGACGACGGCGAGCTCAGGGGTGGTCGAGGCAGCTCCGAGGGTGGACGAAATTGACGTCGCCTTCTCCTCCTCTGCCGCGGGCTCCTCCGGCCAAATGCCGGCGAACAAGTGCTCGCGCTGCTCCAGCTAGAGGTGGGTAAGGACTAGTAAGGAGAGGGGAGTGGAATGGTGTGAGTGGATTGTGCTAAGGTGGCCTCTATTTATAGCTCGACGAGGCGACCGAGAGTGATAGGCGGGCGGCTCCGACGAGGGTTGTATAGCATGCTAGCGGCGTGGCTCGAGGTAGGGGACGGTGGCCTGTCTCCTGGCAGTGCGCTATGGCTTGAATGCGGGACTAGGGGTGGTGGCAAACGGTCGGGCGGTGCTCACGCTCTGAGCGACAGAGGCAGCGGGTGGTGGCTGTGGTGCAAATGGCAGCGAACGGGCATGTGTGGGGGGCTCCCTGGGTCATGGCGAAGCGGTGAGCACGGGCTGTGGTCGAGGGGCGGCGTGTGCACGCGTGTCGGGCGCGGCGCTCTGGCGCATGCTCGACATGGCGCAGACACTCTGGGCGCAGCGCGCTGCGGGTGGTCCATGGCTCGGCTGTGCTCGGGGAGGGGACAGAGGGTGGCGGTGCGGTCTAGGCTAGCTCATAGACATGGCGAGAGAGAGAGGGGCGGTCTGCTGCATCGATGGCAAGGTTTGGCCGGCGACATGGTGCTCGGGGTGGCATGGCATTGCTGCTAGGGACAAAGGGGTGAGGTGCTTAGGCTTTGGTTAGAGCTAGAAGGGACAGAGGGAGTAAATGGAGATCAATTGGGGGCAAAACCCTGTAGAAAACAGTGAGCTAGGATTAGAGTTTGATTCCTGCCTGCCAAGTGTTTGTGAAAATGGCCGCAAGAAATTTAGTTTTGAATTTTGAAAAGATTTTTGGTGGGTGTGTTAGTCATAAGCTTGATCATCTTTGGTTGCTTGGGTTTTGAAAATAAAGCTCATTTGAGTGGTTTTTGAAATAGTGGGATCTTCCCATATGAACTAGATTCAAATTTCAAATGCCATTTAAAAATAGTGTTTGAAAGTTTTTGGCAGATCACAAAGTGGTCCTTGGTACATCATTACATGTACTAGCAAGGGGTGCAAAGATCCACATTTATTTCTGTTAAGAATTGAGTACTAGGAATAGCCAAAGTAGGCATGTTGATTAAAATGGCACAAATGACCATTCTCTTCTTTTATTCATTTTGATTTGTTTATCTTTGGGATTTTTTGGGCATGATCTAGATGATGTTTATTTCACCTAAGAATCATTTTACAAGCAATGGATCACTTAATCATGGCAATTCAAAACAACTCCTATTTAGATGCACACACATATGGATGCTTTAATAATTTTTAATTGGAAAAGTTTTTGTTAACCCTAATTTTGATGATTTGGATCTTAATAACCTTGGATTAAAGTTTTGGGATGTTACAAACCTTCCCCCCTTAAACAAAATCTCGTCCCGATATTTACAAAGAAAACTAGGAACTAAAGAGATCTGGGAACTCTGTCCTAATGTAATCTTCTCACTCCCAAGTGGCTTCGTCTTTGGTATGGTTGCTGTAACATCCCAAAACTTTAATCCAAGCTTATCAATATCCAAATCATCAAAATTAGGGTTAATAAAAACTTTTCCAAATTAAAAATAAAAGCATGCATGTGTATGAGCATTTAATTTAGGAATTGATTTGAATTGCCATGGTTCTGTGATTCCTTGGTTGTAAAATGTTTGTATGGTAAATTAAACATCATCTAAACCTTTCCCAAGCAAATCCCAAAGAAAATCAAATAAAAAACAATTAAAAAGGTGGAATGGTCATTTTGGTCATTTTTATCCACTACACTATTTTGAGTGTTCCTAGCACTCATTTCTCATCAGAAATAATTCTAGATCTTTACACCCCTTGCTAGTACAAATAATGGGGCACGAAGGCCCACTTTTTGATCTACTAAAAATATTCAAATACTTATTTTAAATGGCATGTGAAAATTGAATTCAATGCATATGCCTAGATCACCCTATTTCAAAAACCATCCAATTGACATCCACTTTCAAAATCCTTGCAACCAAAGACTATCTAGCACTAGTGTATATCACTCAAAATTTTTGAAACCAAAATTCGAACTTTTGCTTCTTGCGGCCATTTCATGAAACAGGTGGCAGACACAAATCTTGCAAATTCCAAAACACTATAGTGAGCAGTGGATTTGGTCACCATTTGGGCCTAACTTGGTCCCCTTGTCCCCCAGCTAAAACCCCGGCCCTAGCTCTCTCTCCCTCTCCCCTAGTTGCTCCAGTACCAAGCCGCCCGACGCCATGTGTCAGGTCGACCATGGACGGCTCCCCTCAGCCCGTCCTGCGCTCTCCTTCGCCCGCTCGCAGACAGGCACTATCCCACCGCATCGCCTCGACCAGCCCCCGATCAAAATCGAGCAGAGGACCAGCCGCATTTGCTCGCGCCCATGCCTCTGTCCGCCATGCCGATCACCCCGGAGCGTCGCACCCGCCAGAGCAGCACCAACCTCGCCTAGCCCTAGCCTTGGGTGGCAGCACCCACAGCAGGCCTAGCAACCGCCCAGACATCCTCATTCGCCGCCCCGCGACCAGTAACCCGGAGGAACCGCATCTAACACCGCCGCCTGCGCTCAGTTCACCGCACGCCCCCGACCAGTAGAGACCTCGCCTTGCCGTGCCTTTAAGCCCCAGAGGACCGCCGGGGGACAAAGAATCCATCGCCACCCTCGCCCATGCCGAGCGAGCCCCGCATCGTCGTCACATATGACCTCACTGGCGCCCGCTCTGCCCTCTCGTCGACCCTATATAAAGCGACCACCCCAGCATCATTTCTCCACACTCACTCACTCCCCACCTCTCACTGAACCTCACCCACCTCTAGTCGATGCCGCTCGAGCTCTTTCTCGCTGGAATTGGAGCCGAAGCCGCCGCAGCGGGAGGAGAAGGGCGTCTGTGATTTAGGGCACCCCAAGCTCCGCCGCAACCGCGCCTCGCCTCGCTGTCGTCTACCGGCCTGTTTTCCCGCCTCACTGACCTTTCTGGAGCCCTGGTATGCCCCCAATCGACCCCCACCGCCGCATCTAGGTCAGACTCACGCCGGAGTAATCCATCGTTGACGATGACCTCCCACCGTTGGATCGTCTTTAAATCGTGTGGCCTAGGAAGCTAGATACCGTTTCGGTGATTTTGTGCCGCTGACTGGTGGAGCCCGCATGTCCGGAAGCCCGTTGCACGCACTGTGCGTAGATGGGCTGGCCCAGTTAGTTCCCGCGCGTGTTAAAAATTCAAATTTAGTTTTTTCTATTTAGAGTTAATCTAGTTTCTGTCTGTCGTCGGATTGAGGACAAGTATGCTATGAGGGGGTCCTCGAGGCGTGCGGAAGAGAGGGGTGTGAGACGTACGGTATTCCGAGACGGTGAGCACGCAAGTTTACCCAGGTTCGAATCCACCAGCTTTGGACGGATCCTACTCCTGCTATCAATCCAGTAATATGGCAGAGCCAGAATATGGGTTACAAGGGTTTCGCCTGTGCGAGTTGAGATTGTAGACTATTGAGGGTGCCCTAAAGGCTCTCCCTAGGACGGCTTATATAGATATCCAGCCTAGGGTTTACAAAAGAGATCTATCAGGCTACGACTAAGAGTCGGTTACAGAGTACATCTTGAACTACAAGTAACACTATGGGCCTAAGTCGGTAAGTCTTATGGGCCTTCTCGTAGCCGGACTGGACTCCGTCTTCTCTCCCTGACTGGGCCGCCCGTGAAGCAAATCTCTAACCCGAAGTGGGCCACCCTGGTCAGTGAGGAATTGTGAGGATACCCGGAAAGTATATCCCCAACAGCAGCCCCCGGAGGCCTCCAAGATCCAAAGTCGGATTTATCATCATCTAGCTTAATCTTCGGCTTGCAGAATCTTGAAGGGTTCCTAAAACTTCACAATAAAAAATATGATCCGGGTCTTAAAAATAAGTCGGATCTATCAACAGGTTACTCGGGTTTTCTAGCTTGATTTCAAACTAAGCCGGAACTTGGTCTCTAACGCCACCTGACACAAGTCATGGTCAAGTCACATCATCTGACAGGCATTTGTCGGCCTGACGTTAATTGGGTCCATGGGTTCGCGGAACCGAGGCGCTGTTTCAATGTGTGCACGGAGATCAAGGTGACGTAATCATCGCGTGGGACCTTCCCAGTTCCTTCCACGGCGCGTGGCGGTTATACTTTAGCATTTGCACGAATCTTGGCGTAGTTAGGTGAATATAAGGGGTTAGGATTATCTCCTTCTCCTTTCACCAGTCCTTTGCCTTTTCCTCTCCTTCCAATCTCCCTGTGCGCACAGAGCTCCCCCATTCCCCCCAAAGAACTCCCAGCACCACCCATTCTAGGTCAACTGCTCGCCGGAGAAATGGCCTCATCTTCCTCTTCCGGCTTGGCGGCAGCGGCGGCGGCGGCGACGGAAGCGGTGGTGGAGAAAGAGAGCTTTCGCGGGCTCTGGATTCCCTGCACGCTCAACGACGAGGGTCTCAAGAACGTGGAGAAAGAAGGGCTCCTCCGTGCCGACGACTGGCAGAGCGGCTTCGGGGAAACCATCCCCAACCCGCGCGACGGCGAGCGGGTCCACTTCGGCACCCACCTCGACAAAGGTTTATCGTTTCCTCCCTCGGAGTTCTTCTCCGAGGTGATTGATCATTACGGAGTTCAAATCCATCATCTTCCTCCCAACTCTCTTTTAGAGATGACCGCGTACGCTTCATTGTGTGAGGGCTTTCTCGGCATTAGGCCGAGTTTGACTCTATTCCGGTACTATTTTCATGTCCGGAGAAACTCCATTACCGCCGGTGTTCCTTACATCACCGGTACTATTAGTTTTTCTCTTAGACGTGAGCGCGCGTATCCCAAAATTTTAGCTAGTGACTCGATCAAACAATGGCCAGCCACGTTTTTCTATCATAGGGATATTCTGGCTCCCGGCAAAGCCACTGCTTTGCCTGCTTTCATCGACAGAGCTGCCATGACCCAACCATCCTGGGACGAGGCTGCTCCGGCTCTCACCGACGATCTGATCCTTGCTAAGAGGCGGATAGAATACTTGATCAAACACAAGGGTCTGAAGGGATCCGACTTGGTCCAGTGCTGGGTCTCACGTCGGATCCAGCCCCTTTAGTACCATGGAACCCGACTGATGCATCAGCCCCAAAGCCTACACCACACAGGGCTACATAAGCCATGTCAAGTGGCTGATTAGGGAGCGGATCGAGAGGAGAATCCCGGAGGTTTCTCTAGATATGCATACGGCGGATAACCCCATAGTGTCGGTAAGCTTCTATCAGTACACCTTTTTATGTGTCCCAATCTTTGAGTTACACTGCAATGCTGATATGTTTTCTTATTTTCAGCTTGCTGACCTCCCCGAGTTGGAACTTGCTCCGCTCGAACGATATCCTCCTGAGTTTTCTCAGGAGACAGAGGTGGTCCCATTGTCAGACCTTGCGCTCAGGAAGCGCAAAGCTCCGACGGTGGCTGTTGGCACAAAGGAGGTGCCTGTTGTGAAGAGGTAACTTTTAATCACAACTTTTCGCCTTTGTATTTTACTCGAATTTCTTTCCAAAATGTAACGTTTCCGACGTTATTACATTCTCAAAGCAAAACTACTCATCAAGGGCAAAGGGAAAGGGATTCCTTTGAAGCCGTTGCGGCAGACGAAGCTTACCATAGCTTCTCCTACCGTGGCTCCTCCGACTCCTGCCCCTCAACCTTCCACAACACCGGTGATCTCCCCGGATGCTGCAGAAGATCCGGCTCCTTCAATGGAGCCTGCAAACCTTGAGTCACAAACAGACGTCACCATGGGTGAGTCAGATTTAGATAAGGGTGAACCCTCTTTGGGTAATGATCCCTCGGCAAAAACCTTCGCCGAAAACCTTATCAGCAATCCGGGACTTGCCAAGTTTGGCTTGTCCCAGAAATCTGCTGAAGAGATCCAGCGGCTCGCCAGGCAATGCCTAGAGAAAAGGACCTTATCTACCGAAGAAGAAGTGCAAGAAGTAGAGGACGTCAAGTTCTCCGACCTTCTCGCCCAGGTGCGCCTTCGCGACGAGAGGATTAGGACTGGTGAGCTTCCAACAGCCCCAGTGATTCCTCTGACTCTCACCGAGAAGGTGGTCGTTGAAGTGAACGCGAGTTTGGATAAACTCACTCGCGAACAATATGTAAGTCGGAATTCCAACTCATGTTTTTCCTTTATTGTATTTTATATCATATCCTCTAGCCCCCAAGCATGAAGTAGGATAAACAATCTAGGTTTATGCTTCATTAGAATGCCAAAGAATGAACTAGTGTAGCCCCCAAGGCTCGTGCTGATATTTAGCAAAAATATTAGCCCGAGTCTTAAGTAGCTTTCTGACTTTGGGTATTCTGACTTACAGAAAGTATGTTCCTATAATCAGGATTTATTGAAGAATGTCTGTGATAGCGGAGAGAGATCAAGGCTTTCCGACTTAAAAATGCTGAACTTAAAGTTGCCAAGGATGAGGCCGAAGGTAAACATTCCGAGACTCAAACCTTGTCTTTGTATTTTCAATGTCGAATTTGTTCTGAACTGTTGTTCTTTTTGACTTACAGTGCTGGTGCAACAATCCTGCGCCATGATTGAAGAGGCCGAGAACCTCAAGACCTTGGTGGTGGAGAACAAGGAGCTTCGCCAAGAGCTAGACCAGCTCAAGGCAAATCATGAAAAGAGCATTGCTCAAGTCCTTGAGTCCTCCTCCATGGCTACTGAAGAGCGTGATCGCAAGATCACTGCTCAAGATAAAACAATCTCGGACCTCAAAAATGAGCTTAGCAGAGAGAAGGATCTTTCCGATGTGCTCCGGGCTGAACTCCAGAGTCTTCGGGAAGAGAAGACCAAAATCGATGACGTCATTTTCGGTACGTTCCGTCTGTCTGAATTTTCCACTTTCTTCGACTTCTATCAATGTCGGAGTTTTCTTGACTTGTTTTGTGTATAGGTCCTCTGAACTTGACGGACTCTTCCTCCACCGAGCACCGTACCCACCGGCTTACCCAAGTCGGTGACCTGCTTCATGACTTCCGCCAATCCCTTGAGGACATCGGCGAAGCTCTCAAGATTCCGGACATGCCTAGCATGTCGGATTTTCAGGTGCGGGACAACGCAAAGGAGATGCCGCAACTTGTTCAGGATTGGAACATGTCCTACGTGCGGACTGCTGCGCAGAACGCTCTCACCATGGTCATGAGCCACCATGGAAACATGGAAATATGGCAAGTGACCAGAGGGTACTGCAAAGTAGATGAAGACGGCCAGGAGCAGGACCTTCAAGCCATGATGCACTCCTGTGCCAGATATGGGTGTCACGTGGCTGACCTGACCAGCTACGAGATCCCCTTCTTCACCCGCGTAGATACTCCGCCTCCTCCTCTGGAAGAATCAGCAGAAGTTTCCGACGATGAACGCACCAACTCGGATGCGGACATCTCGGAATGATATCAAGGCGGCATTTCCAGCGAGCCGGCAGCTCCTTCATCTCCTCCTGCATCATAAATTTCCAGAAATATTTGTATTATCCTGAAAAATCATGATGCGTTTGTAAATGTAAAGTACTATGATTTTGCTAGTGCTAAGCTTTTGATCTATTTAGCACTTTTGGCTTTAATTTTTGTGTGCCTGAAATGTTTACATAAGCACTTGTATTTTTTCATCCCTACTTATCGCTTATTTGGCTTTCCGCCTCGTCCCTTTCGTGAGCCGGCTAAACCTTCTGTCGAAAACTTTGCCGAGCAACGGAGCTCAATTGCTAAACCAGTTTAAACTCGGAAACAAAGCCGGCTTCCAGTACCAACAATTCACTACTCGAAAAATGGCCGCATCCAGCAATCAGACAAATAACCAAAGTAAAGACTAGAAACTTTAGAGTTATACCTAAGGGTAGCAGTTTTAGAATCGGAAATCTAAACCAGAACGAACATGAGCATAAAGTACTTTTGAGCATTCTGGGATTTTCGACTATGACATGATCATTCGGAAATAAGATGGTAAAAACTTCTCAGAAAAAATTGAGGCAACCAAAAAAATTATTTCTCACAGAACATGTACATATATATGTTTACAAAGAAGGATAAACTAAGAATAAAAGGGACGTAGCTGAGCAATATTCCACAGCCTGTCTAACTCATCTGGATCTGTACTGCCTCCAGCTCTCTTTCTCTTCTTAGTTGCAGGTCTTTCTTTGGTAGGCCTCATGTCGATTAAGTACGATCCATTGTGCAATACTCGACTAACTAAAAAGGGCCCTTCCCATACTGGGGAAAGTTTGTGCTTTCTTTGTTGCACAAGACGGAGAACCAAATCACCTTTGTTGAAGGATATGTTTCTGACTCTCTGGCTATGATACTTGCATAACTTCTGCTGATAGGCTATAGATCTCATTTCAGCAATGACGCGAATTTCTTCGACTAAGTCGAGATCATTTTGTCGAGAAATCTCGGCATCCTCTTCAATATACACGGCCACTCTAGGAGAGGTGTGAATCAAATCACTAGGAAGAACTGCTTCTGCACCATAGACCAATAAGAAAGGTGTGTATCCGGTTGACCTATTTGGAGTCGTTCGTAAACTCCATATTACAGAGGGTAATTCCTCTGCCCAAGCCCCCGCAGCACGTCGTAGTGGTGCTTCAAGTCTCGGTTTTAGGCCTTGTAGGATTAAACCATTTGCTCTTTCAACTTGTCCGTTAGCCTGTGGATGTGCGACGGATGCAATGTCATGCCGGATATTTTGCTCGTTGCAGAATTCGGCCAATTCTCCCATAGAGAAGTTACTCTTGTTGTCTGTGATAATGCTATGTGGATAACCATACCAGATTATAACATCCTCGACAAATCTTTTGGCTGTTGCTCCATCACAACTAGTGACAGGTTTAGCCTCAATCCATTTGGTGAAATTATCCACCATCACTAAGAGGTGAGTAAATCCACTTGGAGCTTGTTTAAAAGGTCATACCATATCAAGCCCCTAGACCGCGAAGGGCCATGTTATAGGTATTGTTCGCAACTGAACAGCCGGAACATGAGCTTGTTTGGCGTACTTTTGGCAGCCTTTGCACGTCTTGACTAATCGTTCGGCATCTGCCTGAGCTGTAAGCCAGAAAAATCCTTGTCTAAAAGCTTTTGCCACTAAAGATTTGGCTGCAGCGTGGTGACCACACTCGCCTTTGTGGGTTTCCCTTAAGATTTCCACTCCTTCTTACGGAGATACACAGCGCTAAAAAACCCCAGAAACACTCCGCTTATAGAGCTCACCATTAACAATAGTATAGGCTTTTGCTCGTCGGATAATCTGCCGGCTCAGCACCTCGTCTATGGGTAATTTGCCATCTACCAAATAATCGAGGTAGGGTTGAGTCCAGTTGAGAATCACAGCCAGAACTGCTATCAAAGGTGAGTCGGATTTGGTCAGATATTCCTCATCTACTCCCTTTATTGAGGAAACTTTAAGGTTCTCTAAAAAAGCGCCATCCAGGACCTCTTTCCGCGTAGAACCTATCCGAGATAGTGCGTCTGCTTCCTCACTTTCTGCTCGAGGAATATGTTGAACTTCAAATCCTTCGAATGATTTAGATAGATCATCCACGACAGCTGTATATGCTGCCATATAATTATTTGCATTACAAATATCCGACACTTGTTGAGCAACAAGATCTGAATCTCTGTAACACATCAAACGTCAGATGCCAATATCCTTAGCAATCCGGATTCCATGCAGCAGTGCTTCATACTCGGCAATATTGTTTGTCGCTGTGAAGTGGATCTGCAACACGCATAAAAGTTTATCTCCTTGGGGTGACTTGAGCACCACGCCAGCCCCCGAGCCCCCGCAAGCCTTAGACCCATCAAAGAAGAGGGTCCAATATTCCGACTCAGGGAGGATCATGTTCTCCTTTGTCTCTGTCCAATCAGCGACAAAGTCAGCAAGGATCTGTGATTTGATTGCTGTCCGAGGTTTACACTCAATGTCAAAAGCTGAAAGCTCTATGCCCCATTTGGCGACGCGTCCTGTGGCGTCACTGTTATTGATTATATCTCTCATGGGAGTTGTACTCACCATGGTAATCGGATGCTCCTGAAAGTAGTGTCGCAACTTACGAGATGCTAGAAAAACACCGTAAGCCAACTTTTGATAATGCGGATACCACTGTTTTGACTCTGTTAGGACTTCACTGACAAAGTAAGTCGGAAGCTGCACCAGGTGCTCCTCATTTTCCTCTGGTCTCTCCACCACCATGACGATACTAACAACTTTATTTGTCGCAGCAAGATAAAGCAACATCGGTTCCTGAGGTTCCAGCGCTGCAAGGATAGGAGCAGATGAGAGTACTTTCTTCAGGTCTTGTAGTGCAGCTTCAGCTTCATCAGTCCAAACAAAATCTTTGGTCTTGTATAATGGTGTGGCTCTTTCACCAATCCGGCTTACAAACCGACTGACTGCAGCAATGCAACCAGTTAGTCTTTGTACGTCCTTCAAGCGAGTTGGCCTAGAAATATTGAGTATAGCCTTGATTTTGTCTCGGTTCACCTCTATGCCTCTCTGAGACATGATGAAACCTAACAATTTTTTGGCTGGTATTCCAAAGAAGCACTCTTCGGGTTAAGCATGATGTTGTTTTTTCGTAGGTTGGCAAATGTTTCCTCCAAGTCGGAAATCAGCGTTTCCTTCTTTTTGGGCATTACTGCAATATCATCCACGTATGCATGTACATTACGTCCGAGTTGGTCATGGAGGCAACGCTGCATCGTGCACTGGTACGTAGCTCCTGCGTTCTTCAGCCCAAAGGGCGTCGTAACAAAACAGAAGGTTCCGAAGGGGGTTATGAATGAAGTTTTGACTTTGTCAGATTCCTTCATTCGGATTTAGTGATAACCGGAATATGCATCGAGAAACAGAGGAGTTTCGAGCCTGACGTAGAATCGATAACTTGATCAATTCTAGGCAGAGCGAGCAGATATTTTGGACAAGCCTTGTTCAAGGAAGTATAATCAACACAAATCCTTAAATCAGTGGTGTCCTTTTTAGGGACCATTACAGGATTGGCCGACCACTCAGTGTGGATGACCTCTTCTATGAATCTAGCTAACTCGAGCCGTGCTAGTTCCTTAGCTATTTCCTTACGCTTTTCATCGCCAAATCATCGTAGGGACTGTTTGATGGGTTTAGCGTTCAGGTTTACATTTAGAGAGTGCTCGGCAAGTTCCCTAGGTACTCCGGTCATGTCAGATGGCTGCCATGTGAAGATATATTGATTTGCTTGGAGGAACTTAACGAGCATGCTTTCCTATGCGCTACCTAGGCCTACGCCTATCTGGGTCACCTTGGAGGGGTCATCATCCTTCAACAGCGTCTTCTTCGTCTCTTCTGATGCCTTGAACTCCGGATTTGGCTTTGTACCTCCTTCTTCGTTGCGGGCATCTCGGACGGATCTATGCTCTTCTTGATCTCCTGGTACTTCTGGGCGTGCAGCACGGCTTCAGCAAAGGCGGCATTTCCATCCTCGCACTCTCACGCTTTCTTCGGGTCTCCCCTGATGGTGATCACGCTGTTGGGACCTGGAATTTTCATCATATTGTAAATGTAACATGGACGAGCCATAAAAGCCCAGTAAGCCGGACGTCCGAATATAGCGTGGTACGCGCTCTTGAACAGGACCACTTCGAAGGAAAGTGCCTCCGTCCGATAGTTCTTTGGAGTTCCAAAGGTAACATCCAAAGTGATCTCTCCCAGGGAATTAGCTTGTCTTCCTGGGACAACTCCGTGAAAGATCACAAAGCTATAGTTCAGTTGTGTTTCCGAGATCTTCATCCGGCGTAGCGTTTCGACATAGAGAATATTGATACTGCTACCACCGTCCATGAGGGTCTTGGAGAAACCGTAACCGTCAATCAGTGGATTGACGATTAAAGCGTATTTTCCTCACCTGTGTAACTTAGGCAGATGATCATCGCGGTCAAATGTGATTGCCACTTCCGACCAGTCCAGATACTGGGGGACAGCCGGAACTGTTGCATTGAGCTCGTGTAGAACTGCTTTCTTGACCTTTGCTGGTTGAGATCTGAGGAAAGTGACATAAGTGTCCTTCTTGGTGGGAAAAGTTTTCTTCCCTTCCGTCTTGGGATTTGAAGCATCAGCTTCCTCCATGTCGGAATCTTCCTTGGTCTCTTTTTATTTTTGGGATTCTTCTTTCCCTTCTTCCACTTAGCTTTGTAGCCCGCGGTGTCATCTCTTTTGATGTCGTCATTGAAACGACATTCAGTGTTGGTGTGGGATGAGCCCCCATTGGCGTCTAGGTGATGCACACATGGGTTATTGGCAATGTCGGCCCAAGAGTAGGTTTTGCCTGGTAGCTGGTCTCCTCTACCCTGGACTCTTGAAGTTCCATGCCCACGCTCGCGGCCTCTGCCGCGTCTTCCTCGCCCTCCAGACCCGAAAGTAGCAGTGACCACTGCCGTTTCCGCGTTGGGTTTTTCGTCCGAGGTATTTTTGCGCTTCTGAGCTTGTTGCTTTGGTTGTTTTGTCGACTGAGGCACAACTAGGGCATTGAGCAATCCCTCTGCATCGTTGTCAGCATCTGCATACTTGCTCGCTGTTTCTATCATCTCTTCCAAATCAGTGACCTTGTCACACTTCAAGCGATGGTGCAGTAGACCAATTGGGAGACCTGCAATGAAAGCTTCAATCGCAATTTGATCATTCACTCCTTCACAGGACTTCTTGGTGTCGATCCATCATCCGAGGTAGTCCCGGCAAGTTTCTCCGGCTTTCTGGGTGCAACGCTGTAGGTCTCCGACCGTACAGGGCCTCCGATATGTGCCTTCGAAATTCCGAAAGAACACACTTTGCATGTCATACCAGTTATGAATGGTGTTCTTCGGAAGTTCATTGAGCCATGATCGTGCCGTCTTCCGCAACATAAGTGGGAGATATCGGGTAGTGACCAGGTTATTTCCGCCTTTAGCGATGCAGCAAGCTTGGAAGAAATCCTGTAGCCAGGTATCTGGCCTAGCAATGCCATCGTAGGCTTGGATATGTCTTGAGATAGCAAATCCTTCCGGGAATTTTGTAGCTCTGATGCATGGTCCAAAGCACTTTGGGCCCACGTAGATATCATCGTTTTCGTAGCGCCGAGCCTCTATGTTGGAGTTGATCCTGTGCCTTGCGTCGTTCGGGGATAAAGATCGTCCCGAATGTCGGCTGTGGCTGTGGTGCCTTGGAGCCAGACTTCGGCTTCTGCCACCACCTCCTCCACCACGTCGTCCTCCTTGCCCTCCTTGGGAGCCGTTGTGATGACTGTGTGGTGGAGAGGGTGGGGCAGCTGGATAGTTTCCGGCTGATCGCCGGCCTCTGTCCAGAACGTCATTATTCCGATTCCGGGGAGGGTCTTGACTATGATGAGCCCCCTGCCAGCTTGTCCCGGCATGGTTTCCGTCGTTTCTTCGTCCGTCGTTCCCACCATGGTGGGGCTCAGCCGGACGGCTTGCAATATCTAGGATGTGGAATTTTTTGACGATCCTCCTCCCGACGTTTCTCTTTATCTTCTCCCTTTCGATCGTTAGATTCTTGTCGGGGAGGATTCCACGGATTCAGAGCAGAGATGGCCTCTTTCTCGGCCGCTGGTGCGATGTTGCTCCAGTCGCGTGTAGTCCTGCGATGCTCTCCTGACAATCCGGTTCTCGAATAATTGTCCTCCCGTTGTTCGGGGCGATAATGCTGCTCCGGAACATGGTGGGGTCTTACGTCAGCCCATGCCGGATCTGTGCGACCTTGGTCGGAATCCAAGACCAGTTTTTGACTTCCGGACAGGGCGACCTTTTGCTGCTCCAGTCCCTTGTTGAGTAGTTTGATACCCAAACGGATCTCCTCTGGTTCTGGATTAGCCGATAGAATTTCTCGGGCCGCCACGGTATTCTGTACTAGGGTTGGATATACCCAATCTCCTTTGCTATCTTTTCGTGGCTTCCCCATCTCATCTCCGAAAAGGACGGCACGGATATGTAGGAATTGCTCGTCATTGGTGTGGCGCTTCCGTGTCTTCTGATGCAACTGAGACATGTAATCCTTAGTTGCCATGCGTTTCTTCTCCTCCTCGATGTTTTTGGCTTCATCCAGGAGTTGTTGACGACGCGCTTCTAGGGCTTGGGCCCTTTCGTCCAGCTCTTGACGATGAAGTTCGCAGCTGTAGGGATGGGTGTGGTTAATGCAGCATCGATGAGTTTACGTGCACCTTCAGTGATCACGTGTCCATCCACCGATTCTTCTTTTTTCGGCTCTTCTAGGATAAGGCTCCATCTGAGTCTTCTTCATATTCCTCGGCAATCACCTCCTCTGAAAGAGGGTCTTTTGCCGAGGTCTTGTTTTTCTTGTTCTTCTCCTTTGCCTTCTTGGCAGCACAGGTAGCAAAGATGGCTTTGGGTCCATTTCCCGGAGTCAAGCTCTGATCGGTACTTTCGAACATCTGGACCTCGGGATTATCTCTGACGTCCATGTCATCCTGCACTTTAGGAGAGTGTTCCCCGGATCCTTCATCCATGGCTTCTCCTTCTTCTGCAGCCTTGGAGTTGTACTCCTCTTCATATTCCACGGAGAACTTTCGGAAATCTACTGACGTCATCGATTCATCCGAGGATGTGGGTACGTCGACGTTTGTTCCAATTGCCTCCAGCACCAAGTCGTTGTTTTCTCCAGCATCGGCAGAGCTGGATCCGGATCCCACGTACCCGACGAAGTGCGACGCGTGCTTCCTGAGGTACCTACGGCTTTCGCGATCAGCCATGTCGAAACTTTTGATGGTCTCAAGAATTGCATCTGCGCTTGCATCTTGCATTATCATACGTTGTAGTGTGTACCTTAGGAAAGGTCTGTCTGTCCCGGCATCATCAGAGCTAGAACCAGTGTCATTGATATGCTCCTCCTGGATTTCGACTTCCACGGGTGGGTCGATCTGGGATCCGGCTCCTCCAGGGAGATTCACTCCAGATTCGACTTGGACCGCTAGGTTTTCTTCAGGCTCGGATTTCTCCACTATCTCCGCAACTGGTGCGGGCTAGGTGGGTTTAGGGTTTTCTGAGATCCGGAACTCTGCCGCCTCCGCGGACAAAGGGGACCCATAAGATTCTTCTGCCTCTATCATCACCGCTGGGGTGGGTGGGGCAGGTTCAGCGAAACCGATGTAAACATCGATCTCGCCAAAAGACATGATTGTGTAGCCAGTCACAGCCTCCCTAGCCGGAATCCAAGTCTCGTCGAGAACGATGAGAGGGACGTCGCTAGCGTAGAGGATGCGTCCGACGGTGATAGTCTCGCTGATTCTGATTCTTGCAGATTCCGCTCGGAACGCAGATCCGAAGCTCACTTGCCCCATGGTGGGTGCCAACTGTCGTCGGATTAAGGAGAAGTATGCCATGAGGGGGTCCTCGAGGCGTGCGGAAAAGAGGGGTGTGAGACATACGGTATTCCGGGACGGTGAGCACACAAGTTTACCCAGGTTCAAATCCGCCGGCTTTGGACGGATCCTACTCCTGCTATCAATCCAGTAATACGGCAGAGCCAGAATATGGGTTACAAGGGTTTCGCCTGTGCGAGTTGAGATTGTCGACTATTGAGGGTGCCCTAAAGGCTCTCCCTAGGACGGCTTATATAGATATCCGGCCTAGGGTTTACAAAAGAGATCTATCCGGCTACGACTAAGAGTCGGTTACAGAGTACATCTTGAATACAAGTAACACTATGGGCCTAAGTCGATAAGTCTTCTGGGCCTTCCCGTAGCCGGACTGGATTCCGTCTTCTCTCCCTGACTAGGCCGCCTGTGAAGCAAAGCTCTAACACAAAGTGGGCCACCCTGGTCAGTGAGAAACTGTGAGGATACCCGAAAAGTATATCCCCAACACTGTCCACTAGTTTAAAAATCAATTCTAGGAGTTTGACAAATCCAAATTGCATGAAACCAATTTTGCCTGAAAGGTATTCAAATGATCTATCCAAGCCCGTTGGATTTAATTCAATTAGAGTTATAGATATCTCCTAGTAAAAATAATAAAATAGAAGCATTTGCACCTTGCAACATTTTTATAAAATCAACCAAGTTAGCTCTTGAGTGGATTCCAACTCTCAAAAATCACATTTCATCATGCCTATCTGAATATGTAATAATATCAAGGTTTACATGCAGTGACTTTGGACTAGTACCAAAATAATGCTATATAGGCATTTCTAGTCACTTTAAATCATTAAATAATGAACCTAAACCAAAGTAATTATGATCCAACCCTTAAATCCCATTCCCACATGTTAGAATATGTGGTGATGACATGTGTCCACATGATCCCATATTTTAAGTGGTGAATATTAAATCTTAGTTAATTTTTCAATGAGTAGAAATTACTTTTCTAAAATAAAAAGGAGGAAACTAGTGAATAAAACTTGTGATGCTTGTGATGATAATAGATCATCAATTGTGTGCCTTAGAGTACTAATTAGACTAGTTAAGTATTGTTTGGTGATTGTGTACTCCGTATGTATTTATAGAAGATAGTACCAACCAAGCTTACGAGGAGGAGGAGTGCTACCAAGAAGAAGAAGAAAACTTCAACCACTTCACCAACCAAGGCAAGCCACCATTAACAATGCAAGCTAGCACTTGCAAGCTATTGTTAGCAAGCTAGAATTAAGCTAGATGAATGAGAAAAGATACCTTGGGCATGCTTTGGTCACACCACCTTGACTATTACTACCCCAAGTATTACCTTACAAGCTTTACTTCCTTTAATTTACACAAAGTCCCTTACTTGTTTTGAAGGTAGCATAAAGAGTATAAAACTTGACCTATTTAGATAAGCTTTAGATGTCATTATATGGCATGAGATTGAACCCATCTTTTCCACCTTAGTGAACACTCTTAACTTAGTAGTTTAGAGTAGATCAAAAACTTGAGTCACTTTAGATGGGAACACTTGGTGAAAATGAATTGTGAAAACCTTGGAATGATTAGTCATTCTATTGAGATGTTTTGACATGTGTTGAGAAACACAAATGGTTTATGATGGTGAAAATGTTGAGGCATGAGCCTTAACCCTTTTATAAAACTGATGGTTGGATTCGGATGCGATACCATTCCAAATTTACCATCCAACCACACTACCTGAATTGGGTAAGGCTTAGCTGGAAATTAATATGCATTAGTATTAGTTCCCTCGCGGGAGAGGTTTGATCTGAGGCTACCTCTCAATGTTGTCCACCTAACCAGTGCCCAAGATGACTGATGGTCATGGTTGGGAGGCCATGCTCATAGGAGAGGTGCTTATACTAGGGTGTGTAATGGGAAGTTATGTTTGATTATCTGCATACTAACTATGATGATTCAGGGTTATCCCTGACAGATGTATCGAATCTTGTGGTGAAAGTGTACCACCTCTGCAGAGTGTCAAACTATTCGAATAGCCGCGTCCGCGGTTATGGATAGTTGGAATGGCCATACCGTTTCGTTGTCAGATGTTTTCAAAACGACTTATGAAAGGAATGATGAATCTTAACTTGACCACAACAGGGTTGTGTTTATGACAATAGCTTCCCAACTTAAGTGATTCTAGAACTTTATTTTATCTTTCTTTGCTTCAGAACTCAGCTTAGGTTTCAAACTTAACTTTATAGTTCAACTTAGATTTAGCACTTTAACTTAGCACTATATTACTTGTTAGTGGTAGTTTGCGAGTACTTAAAAATTTGACACACTTGATCACTTCACTAACTTCCTCATCCTTAATTCTTGTAGATGGAGACTCAGTTCAGCAAGTTTTACTAGTTGAGAAACGGAGGTCAGCTGATCTTCGAGAGGGATCTGGATTCACTGTCGGAGTTACTGGGACGCCCACATCCGGAGTTTCTTGGAGCTCAACTTCCAGGACCGCCAGGAGGAGACCTACAGTGGCTAGTCACCGCGGATCTTAGAGGAAGCATTGAAGCACCAACTTCTGGAAGAATTCAGTTCTCCGTGAGAGAGAATAACTGGCTAGATGGATTAGCCAGAGCAATGCATGAAGCTCTCGCAAGTCTATGTGCCCTCAACGTCAACAAAATCCAAGGAACCCGTTTTGCTCACTATGCAAGACGTGACTTCATGGGAATGCCGATGGAGATGCCAAGTCACCCAGAGTTGAGGCGTCAAGTGGAGAATCTTGACTTCTTGCTGCATGACAGACAACAGGAACTGGACAATGCCAGGGAGTTAGCCAACCAGAACCGTGCCATTGCCGACGAGAAGGCCCAGACTTTCACACTGCTCATCCAGGATCGCCAGTCTCTTCGCCGCCAGCGTGCAAAGAAGGATCACACCATCGCCCGTCTTCGCAAGAAGGTGGCCGACCTCGAGAAGACCGTCAAGGAGCAAGAAGCTCAGCTTGCCGCCAAGGAAGAAGAAGATGAGGGTGAAGACATCCAGGGACACATGGATTCTTACCTTAGCAACGATGATGACTTTCTGGAGGAGGATGTCGTGGACTTCTACACTGACGATGAGGACTCCGACTTCATCGATGATGAGTAGATGCACTAGAGCACTATCGTAGCATGAGATGTATTGGTCCCACTGTATCGTAGCTTGCAGAATGGTTCTTCAAACCATCTGTGTTCCTTTGTTTGTTGTGGTGTGTGTTGTATCGTGTGTTTGTTTGCATGAATGAAATGGAGTTAGTTGAAAAACCTGAGTCTAACTCAAAGTTTTAGCTTTGAAACCAAAACCATGAACCTTAGAATTTCCCTCTTACCCCTTTATCTACCTCAATCTTCAAATGACTCATGGAAACCAAGGAGGGAGTAGCTCGTCGCAAGACCCAATGCTGCAGATCTTGCAGAATCTCATCGCCGACCGTGAAGCAAGCAGGGCAGAATGTCAAGCCAACTTAGCAACACTACAATGGATCGCCCAGATGGCTCTCAACAACCAAGGGCATGGAAATCAGGATCACCATGAATCCAAACTCAAAAAATTTCAGAATACCAATCCCCCAATCTAAAAACCCATTAGATGCGGATGACTGGTTGCAGATGATGGAAAACAACCTCGAAGTTGCAGGAGTTGAGGAAAACGATAAAGTTCTCTTTGCCACCCACTATCTGGCGGGAGATGCAAGAGCTTGGTGGAATAGTATCCGCAATATGAACCATGGTCAAGTGATGACATGGGAAGCATTCAAAGTCAAGTTCAGCCGCACCCACGTGTCGCAAGGTCTAGTCAACAGGATGAGAGATGAATCCCGCAAATTGAAGCAAGGAAGAATGACTGTGGTAGAATACCGTGACAGATTCCTGTCACTTGCCAGATATGCACCTGATGAAATCAACACGGAGGCCAAGAAGGAGAGATTCTTGAACGGACTGCATGATGAGATGCAGACTGTCCTCGTCAACATCCGTTTTCAGGATCTTGAAGAGCTAGTCGACTCGGCCATCCAGTAGTCACCAGAAGTACCGTCCCAACCCCTCACCAGGATATGCACCAAGGAACAACCGACCCCCAATGTCTCGCCCAAGCTACCCCAATCGTAGCGGAGGCAATGTGAAGTCCGGAGGAAGCCATCACAACTCCGACAATGCCAACAATTTCAACAGTGCACCTCCTAAAGGCAACAACAACAACAACACTGCACCCAGAACTGGCAGCAATGTTGTGGCTGTCGCAGCAAAGGACAAGTCCCAGATCACTTGTTTCGAGTGTGGAGTGAAGGGTCACTACTCGATGAGTTTCCCAAGAAGACTGTCGCCAATGCCAATGTGAATTCCCTAGCTCAACAGCAGCGTCGTGTTCGACCAGGAAGAAGGTTTGCCCCAGGGAACCCTCACAACCGCAATGGTCGTCTCTTCCACATGAATGCAGAAGAAGCCCAGGAAGCACTAGATGTAGTGCTGGGTATGTTTTCTATCAACTCAGTTTTAGCAAGAGTATTGTTTGATTTGGGAGCATCACATTCATTTGTCACCGAAGAATTTAAATGCACTAGTAAGATTCACCCAACCAACTTGAAGAATCTCATGATAGTTCAAATCCCCGGTTCAACAACCAAAGCTAGAAAAAATTGCAAAGTTGTGCCTATCAGCATACATGGGATAGATTTTTATGCCAACCTAATAGTACTTGGAACCAAAGGATTAGAAGTAGTACTAGGTATGGACTGGATGTCAAGGCATAAAGGATTGATAGACTGTGCTAAGAAAGCCATCACCATGACCAGTAGTTCTGGAGTAACAGTAGAGCATATATCTGAAACCTTACCCCGTCAATTCAAGTGCAACAAGAGTCTAGCCGTACCCACCATGGACCAAGTCAGAGTAGTCTGTGAATACCCCGACGTATTCCCAGATGAATTTCCAGGTATGCCCCTGGATAGGGATATTGAGTTCATTATCTAACTAATCCCCGGAACCGGACCCATAGCCCAGAGACCCTATAGCATGAACCCCTCAGAGTTAGTGAAACTGAAGAAGCAGTTAGATGCCATGTTAGCAGCAGGCTTGATTTAGCCAAGCGCATCGCCATGGAGATCACCAGTGTTATTCGTCGACAAGAAAGATGGAGGCAATATTTTGTGTACAGATTATAGAGAATTGAATGATGTCACCATCAAGAACAAGTACCCTTTGCCAAAGATAGAGGATCTATTTGATCAATTGACTGAAGCCCGGGTATTCTCAAAGATTGATCTTAGGACTGGTTATCACCAACTTAAGATTCATGCAACGGATATTCCGAAGACCGCCTTTACTACTCGCTATGGTTTATACGAGTATACGCTTATGTATTTTGGATTAACCAATGCTCCTTCTTATTTCATGAATCTCATGAATAAGATCTTTATGAATTTCCTAGATAAGTTTGTAGTTGTATTTATCGACGACATCCTTATCTACTCCAAGTCAGAAGAAGAGCATGAGCAACACCTGAGAATCAACCTAGAAACCCTGAGAGAGCATCAGTTATATGCCAAGTTCAGTAGTGTGAGTTTTGGCTGAAAGAAGTAGGA
Source organism: Avena insularis (assembly GCA_023614405.1). Lineage (NCBI taxonomy): Eukaryota > Viridiplantae > Streptophyta > Magnoliopsida > Poales > Poaceae > Avena > Avena insularis. Next base: position 550,634,117 of record CM042690.1, read on the forward strand.
TTCCTAGGACATATTGTGTCTGCCGGAGGAGTCTCTGTTGATCCCGCCAAGATCAAAGATGTCGAAGAATGGGAAGCCCCAACCACTCAAACCCAAGTCCGTGCATTTCTCGGATTAGCGGGATACTACCGCAAGTTCGTAGAAGGATTCTCGATCATCACCAGACCCATGAGCCAATTGTATAAGAAGGACAAGAAGTTTGAATGGACAGACAAGTGTGAAGCTAGTTTCCAGGAGCTGAAGAAGAGATTGATATCAGCCCCAATTTTGATCATGCCAGACATCAAGAAGCCATTTGATGTATATTGTGATGCATCCAAGATTGGTCTAGGATGTGTATTGATGCAAGAAGGCAAAGTCATCGCGTATCTGTCTCGACAGCTGAAGCAGCATGAGCAGAACTATCCGACCCATGATCTTGAATTTGCAGCCGTAGTGCTGGCATTAAAAACATGGCGTCATTATTTGATGGGTAATCGCTGTGAGATTTACTCAGATCACAAGAGCTTAAAGTATATTTTCACCCAGAAGGAGCTGAATATGAGGCAAAGGAGATGGATAGAGTTAATCAAGTATTATGACCTTGACATTCACTATCACCCCAACAAAGCCAATGTGGTAGCGGATGCTCTTAGCAGATTACCGTGTAGGCTAAACACCATGATCAAGGAGAAGCAACCAAGTTTGTATGAAGAGTTGGAGCAGTTCAGAACTGAATTAGTTAGCAAAGGATTCTTAGCTAGCATTGAACTTCAACCCACTTTGATTAGCCAAATCAAGGAAGACCAGAAGGGGAATGAAAGTATCGACGGAATCAAACGTCATATTGGTACAGGAAAGGTACCTGGATTCACCGAAGACGAAGGAGTACTATGGTACAGACATATCTGTGTGCCAGCAGATTCGGAGCTGAAGCAAGTTATCATGAAGGAAGCTCATGATACTCTTTATTCTATCCACCCTGGAGGAACGAAGATGTATCAGGATTTGAAAGAGCAATTTTGGTGGCACAAGATGAAGAAAGAAATCGGAAGCTACATCGCCAAGTGTGATATCTGTCAGAGAGTCAAAGCGGAGCATCAGAGACCTGCAGGATTGTTGCAACCATTGCAGATTCCGGAATGGAAATGGGATTCCGTCGGAATGGACTTTATCACCGGTTTACCTACTTCTAGTAGGGGAAATGACTCAATCTGGGTCATAGTTGATAGACTGTCCAAGGTAGCCCACTTTATACCTGTCAAGACTACCTACCAGAGTGCAAAACTAGCAGAACTGTACATTGCTAGGATTGTTAGTCTGCATGGAACCCCCAAGACCATAGTATCAGATGGAGGAACCCAGTTTACCTCGAGATTTTGGTAGAAAGTCCAAGAAGGATTGGAACCAAGTTGAACTTCAGCACCACGTATCACCCGCAAATAGATGGACAGACTGAGAGAGTCAACCAGATCCTAGAGGATATGCTTAGAGCTTGTATGTTGGAATACGGATCAAAATGGGAAGATTTCCTGCCTTTCGCAGAATTCTCATATAACAACAGTTCTCAAGCTAGTTTGCAGATGTCACCATTTAAGTTCCTATACGGAAGGAAGTGTCGTACACCTTTGAATTGGTCGCAAGTAGGAGAGAGTCAGATTTTTGGACCCGACATCCTCCGAGAAGCCGAGGAGAAAGTTCACAAAGTTCGTGAACACCTCAAGACCGCCCAATCCAGACAGAAGAGTTATGTCGTGTAACACCCTCGAATCGTCCCTATGCAAATTTTAGCGCTTCCCGCCAAACCCGCATAGAAACGATTCAAGGACGCCCACCAGGCACTTGCGTGCGGGTGGAGAACGAAGTAATACCATTACACATTAGTCCATGATGGAACCCACAGAACATATATATACAACAACGACTCCATGAGTCAAGAATACAGATATACTATACAAAGATCCAAATCACCTTGAAAACGATAGAGCGTCCGACTACGGACAAGATGCGAATGGGACTAAGAGCCTTGAAGAATAACCAATGGCGTCCATAACCACCTTGTGCCAAGCCGGAAGGGTAACTCGCTAACGACGTCGATCTCAAACCTGCTAAAACAAAAGGGTGCCGACAAAGGGCAAAGGAAAAAGAGGGCGTCGATCGAGGCGATTACTGCAGGCGAGGCTAGAATTCGGCGGTCCTCGCCTACATAGGTATGGTGGACTGAAGCGGCAGCGCAGAAGCACTAAACAACCTATAGAGACTCAGTATAACTGTCGGCTATTAGATAGAGATAAGAAAGACCTATTTGGAACCACCTGATACTAACACCAATCATACCCATCCTGGCATTTCCCCCTCGAGACCAAACGAGGAAGTCAAACCGAGGAACTCACACAGTTGGTAGTTTTATTCATTCCATTATAGTTGAAGCTCTTACTAATCAGATATAGATAGCATGAGTCATCCTGATAGCATAAGTAGTGGGTAGTTTTAATTAACTATTCAGTTGTGGTTGCAGTACTTACTAGTCAGACACAATTAGCATGTGACATCCCAAACCTGGCAGTTGTTGGTACTTTTATTTCATTCCATTGGAGTTGCAATACTTACTAGGCAGGTATAACATGACACGATACACCCCAGTTCCACCAATTGTTGGCACTTTTATTATCCATTCCATTATAGTGAAGCTGATTACTAGTCACATATTAAGTCAAATTTATAGTACTACTTTAGTTATGCTTGTCTATGATCGACATACTGTGCTCCAAGTCGTCCATAACCGCGGACACGGCTTTCAGAAAGATTTACCCTGCAGGGGTGCACAAATAGCAACACACACACGATCAACCTCGGAAAAACCAAATCAAAACCCAACGAGGCTTTCACGACAAAGCAATCACAGGATTCATAAAAGATTTCAGGGGGCCACCCCACTAAGCTACCCGCACGGAAGTTGGCCGGCTCTGGAACAGACCCAGGGTTTGTGACGACGGCTGTAAACGACTGGGAACCCGAAAGTGTGACTGGCTTGTCGATACCGCGAAAACGTGGCACGATACAAAACAGTACAGGTGCTCCACGCACAATCTTAAATAAAGCAGTAAAGCATGGCATAAGTACGAGATAGTAATAAAGCCCCAAACTAGTTTGTGGCCCCAAGAAATAAGAAATGAATCAAGTTCTGTCTAAGGGGATTCATGGTCCCATATGCGGATAGTGTGATAGTCAAGGAACAGGTATCAAGTACTCGGGGTCCTACGGGACACAAGTGAGCGTGGAAAAACCAAATAACATCTATTGCCCACCGATGCCTCTACATTAGTTATACCAGCAATTTAATAGTTGTATTTAAAGTCATGATCATCTCCACCATTAAGAATCTCCACCATTAATCATGTGCCAACTTGCCGTCAATGGTGGAACGACAACGGCACGAAGCATCACATAAGCAAGCAACTACGAGTCGCAGGGCCGACTGTCTATCAAACAATAGGCAATAGGATGTGTCCATGGCAATATAGGGGCTGCAAGGAGTATAAATGATGCACGAAAACCAAAGCATCACAACCCGGATAGCAATAGATCAACAGGAGGAAATAAAGACTATAAAAGCAAAATAGGTAGAAAGGGGGAGAATGCTCGCCTGGGAAACACCGCTTAGAAGGTTCATATCCGGAGAACTTGTCGACACTCGCATCCACTCATCGGCCTAATCCGCGAAGAAGCAAACACTAGCAGAAACACCGGATACAATGTTTAATACTACGGAAGAAGATCCAGCATGATTATGATATGATGCAGATGCGGTGCAACTAGACAATATTATGCGAAACCAGGGTCCCGACGATTAATTAGATGGTTCATGTTGTTTGGATACCCCACATTTAAATGTTATTTTAACAAGGCAAAACATGGTATCGGTTTGCTACACCAATTTAAATGGAGCCAATATAAGACTAGAATAGCCCGCATATAGACTCCATATTTAATTTAGTTGAATCTACTATTTAATCCAACCCACCAGATGACATGTATGCAAGCATGATGATTTAATGATGCAACAGGTATATGTCATATTATAAAAATAGAGGCTTAGGGTCACACATCTGGGTTCGGAAGATCTTGGTGTTCCGGATCGGGCTTCGGGTCCGAGACATGGTGGTGGGGCCACGAGCGATGGAGCTGGGCGGTAGGTGGCACTATTCGTGCGTGTACCTAGGATGGTTGACCGCGCCGGGTGAGGTGGGGCCAGGCATGGGACTGGGTGGTTCCGTGCGGGATGAGGCGCGTTGCTCGTGGTTTCCGTGTACCGTGATGTGTGCGTGTGTGCTTTAGGTAGCGTGCAATGTGCGGTGCGATGATAGGGACTACGTGTGCGGGTGGTTGCTGTTGGGTGCGGTTTAGGTTAGGGTTTCTCTTAGGTCTGGGTCGGGCCTAGGGTGGTAGGCTGGCTGGCTGGGCCTTTGTCCTGGTCGGCTGCCTCTCCTAGTTTTTAAAATATTTTATTTTGATTTATTTTTAAGACAAAATAATTTATTAAGTAGGTTTTAGACAAACAAAAATATCCGGAAGGCCGGGGTTTTAATTTGAAATTAAGAAGGAGGCAAATAGAAAACAAAGGTAGGCTTTTGGAAAATAGTTTTAGGCAAAATATGTAAGATGATGACGATGCTCAAATGCAAGGTGGCATGATGACATGAGCATGTTGTCATGATGATGCACAAAACAAAAACACCAAGCGATTTTCTAGTAGTTGTTTTATCGGGGTGCTACAATTCGACACCACTAACAATGGATCTCGCCCTCGAGATCCGCCTCATGGTACGGGGAAGAAGATCGACGATCAGATTCTTCATGCTTCATGTAGATCTTCGCGACACCACTAACAAAGATTCTTGCTCCATCTTGAAATCGGCGACACCACCAACAAAAGGGTCGTTGCTCACGTTCGTTGAGAGAACACTCCGGAGTAAACAAAAGGCGAAGGTAGAGGTATCAAAAGATACGGCCACCCCTAACTTCAATGGAGGAGTAAATATTGCATTGATCCATCCATTCAATGTACAAAAGCGAATGATAAGAGTAGTGGTATGGTCACGACTCCATCCCGCACTCAAAGCATTACTCTATACACGAATAAAAGAATTATACAACTAACTCTTAGAATTTAGACTGAAGATCTCGACAAACAAGGTTCGGAAACAAAGAAGTGATCCAGGGTTTCATCGGATCTGATGTAGATGAGGTCATCATGTTGGAAAACACCGGAAGGCACAAGAAGGAACAAAGAGAAGTCCAACAGATGAAGGATTCCTCAGATAGCATGAAGACCGGATGTAGAAGCTCCGTTACCAAAGGAGGAAGCGAAACCCTGAAGGTACAACGGAAACCCAACCACGAGAATTCCTGGACTTGAAGAAAAGATGAGAGAGCAGATTCAAAACACGCAGAGGTAAGAGGAGAATAGCATAGGGGTAAGGAGTAAAATCATACCTACTCAGATCTATCCAACCAATTTTGCAAAATAGTTTTGACACACTAAAACGTCCGTGAGCTAAGTTATCCTAAAGGCTGGACCAGTGGGGTATCGTAACTGCTGAGCTCTGATACCACTCTGTAACACCCTCGAATCGGCCCTATGCAAATTTTAGCGCTTCCCGCCAAACCCGCATAGAAACGATTCAAGGACGCCCACCAGGTACTTGCATGCGGGTGGAGAACGAAGTAATACCATTACACATTAGTCCATGATGGAACCCACGGAACATATATATACAACAACGACTCCATGAGTCAAGAATACAGATATACTATACAAAGATCCAAATCACCTTGAAAACGATAGAGCGTCCAACTACGGACAAGATGCAAATGGGACTAAGAGCCCTGAAGAATAACCAATGGCGTCCATAACCCTGCCCAGGCCAAGCCGGAAGGGTAACCCTGCTAACGACGTCGATCTCAAACCTGCTAAAACAAAAGGGGTGCCGACAAAGGGCAAAGGAAAAAAGAGGAGCGTCAGTACTGAGGCCAGTACACGGCGAGGCTAGAATTCGGCGGTCCTCGCCTACATAGGTATGGTGGACTGAAGCGGCAGCGCAGAAGCACTAAACAACCTATAGAGACTCAGTATAACTGTCGGCTATTAGATAGAGATAAGAAAGACCTATTTGGAACCACCTGATACTAACACCAATCATACCCATCCTGGCATTTCCCCCTCGAGACCAAACGAGGAAGTCAAACCGAGGAACTCACACAGTTGGTAGTTTTATTCATTCCATTATAGTTGAAGCTCTTACTAATCAGATATAGATAGCATGAGTCATCCTGATAGCATAAGTAGTGGGTAGTTTTAATTAACTATTCAGTTGTGGTTGCAGTACTTACTAGTCAGACACAATTAGCATGTGACATCCCAAACCTGGCAGTTGTTGGTACTTTTATTTCATTCCATTGGAGTTGCAATACTTACTAGGCAGGTATAACATGACACGATACACCCCAGTTCCACCAATTGTTGGCACTTTTATTATCCATTCCATTGTAGTGAAGCTGATTACTAGTCACATATTAAGTCAAATTTATAGTACTACTTTAGTTATGCTTGTCTATGATCGAGATACTATGCTCCAAGTCGTCCATAACCGCGGACACGGCTTTCAGAAAGATTTACCCTGCAGGGGTGCACAAATAGCAACACACACACGATCAACCTCGGAAAACCAAATCAAAACCCAACGAGGCTTTCACGACAAAGCAATCACAGGATTCATAAAGATTTCAGGGGCCACCCACTAAGCTACCATACGGAAGTTGGCGGCTCGAGCGGACCCGTGGTTTGTGACGACTCAGTAAATGACTGGGAACCCAAAAGTGTGACTGGCTTGTCGACATCAAAAACGTGTACGATACAAAAGCGATCTGGTGCTCCACGCACAATCTTAAATAAAGCAGTAAAGCATGGCATAAGTACGAGATAGTAATAAAGCCCCAAACTAGTTTGTGGCCCCAAGAAATAAGAAATGAATCAAGTTCTGTCTAAGGGGATTCATGGTCCCATATGCGGATAGTGCGATAATCAAGGAACAGGTATCAAGTACTCGGGGTCCTACGGGACACAAGTGAGCGTGGAAAAACCAAATAACATCTATTGCCCACCGATGCCTCTACATTAGTTATACCAGCAATTTAATAGTTGTATTTAAAGTCATGATCATCTCCACCATTAAGCATCTCCACCATTAATCATGTGCCAACTTGCCGTCAACGGTGGAACGACAACGACACGAAGCATCACATAAGCAAGCAACTACGAGTCGCAGGGCCGACTGTCTATCAAACAATAGGCAATAGGATGTGTCCATGGCAATATAGGGGCAGCAAGGAGTATAAATGATGCACGAAAACCAAAGCATCACAACCCGGATAGCAATAGATCAACAGGAGGAAATAAAGACTATAAAAGCAAAATAGGTAGAAAGGGGGAGAATGCTCGCCTGGGAAACACACTGCCGAAGGTTCATATCCGGAGAACTTGTCGACACTCGCATCCACTCATCGGCCTAATCCGCGAAGAAGCAAACACTAGCATAAACACCGGATACAATGTTTAATACTACGGAAGAAGATCCGGCATGATTATGATATGATGCAGATGCGGTGCAACTAGACAATATTATGCGAAACCAGGGTCCCGACGATTAATTAGATGGTTCATGTTGTTTGGATACCCCACATTTAAATGTTATTTTAACAAGGCAAAACATGGTATCGGTTCGCTACACCAATTTAAATGGAGCCAATATAAGACTAGAATAGCCCGCATATAGACTCCATATTTAATTTAGTTGAATCTACTATTTAACCCAACCCACCAGATGACATGTATGCAAGCATGATGATTTAATGATGCAACAGGTATATGTCATATTATAAAAATAGAGGCTTAGGGTCACACATCTGGGTTCGGAAGATCTTGGTGTTCCGGATCGGGCTTCGGGTCCGAGACATGGTGGTGGGGCCACGAGCGATGGAGCTGGGCGGTAGGTGGCACTATTCGTGCATGTCCCTAGGATGGTTGACCGCGCCGGGTGAGGTGGCGCCAGGCATGGGACTGGGTGGTTCCGTGCGGGATGAGGCGCGTTGCTCGTGGTTTCCGTGTACCGCGATGTGTGCGTGTGTGCTTTAGGTAGCGTGCAATGTGCGGTGCGTCGGTAGGGACTAGGTGTGCGGGTGGTTGCTTTTGGGTGAGGTTTAGGTTAGGGTTTCGCTTAGGTCCGGGTCAGGCCTAGGGTGGTAGGCTGGCTGGCTGGGCCTTTGGCCTGGTCGGCTGCCTCTCCTAGTTTTTAAAATATTTTCTTTTGATTTATTTTTAAGACAAAATAATTTAGTAAGTAGGTTTTACACAAACAAAAATATCTGGAAGTCTAGGGTTTTAATTTGAAATTAAGAGGGAGGTAAATAGAAAACAAAGGTAGGCTTTTGGAAAATAGTTTTAGGCAAATATGTAAGATGATGACGATGCTCAAATGCAAGGTGGCATGATGACATGAGCATGTTGTCATGATGATGCACAAAACAAAAACACCAAGCGATTTTCTAGTAGTGGTTTTATCGGGGTGCTACATGACGACAAGAGAAGAAGAGACCTGACTTTCAATGTCGGAGATTTTGTGTATCTCAAGGTTTCACCATTGAAGGGAACTCAATGCTTTAGTCTGAAAGGAAAGTTAGCCCCCAGATATATCGGACCCTTCAAGATTCAGAACCGTCGAGGAGAAGTATCGTATCAACTGGAACTGCTTGAAGAGATGTCAGCCATCCATAATGTGTTCCATATCTCATTACTTCGCAAATGCTTGGAAGTGCCCGAGAAGACTGAAGTTTTCAAGAACATCGATCACAGAGCTGTAGAGATCAACAATGACCTGACCTATCAGGAAGTGCCCATCCGTATCTTAGAAGAAGCCTACAGAACCACCAGGACCAGGAGCATCAAGTTTCTCAAGATTCAGTGGAGCTACCATACCGAGGAGGAAGCCACTTGGGAGCGCGAAGATTACATTAGGACAGAGTTCCAGATCTCTTTAGTTCCTAGTTTTCTTTGTAAATATTGGGACGAGATTTTGTTTAAGGGGGGAAGGTTTGTAACATCCCAAAACTTTAATCCAGGCTTATCAAGATCCAAATCATCAAAATTAGGGTTAACAAAAACTTTTCCATTTAAAAATATGAAAGCATTCATGTGTATGAGCATTTAATTTAGGAATTGATTTGAATTGCCATGGTTCTATGATTCTTTGGTTGTAAAATGTTTGTATGGTAAATTAAACATCATCTAAACCTTTCCCAAGCAAATCCCAAAGAAAATCCAATCAAAAACAATTAAAAAGGGGGAATGGTCATTTTGGCCATTTTAATCCACTACACTACTTTGAGTGTTCCTAGCACTCATTTCTCAACAGAAATAATTCTAGATCTTTACACCCCTTGCTAGTACACATAATGAGGTACCAAGGACCACTTTTTGATCTGCTAAAAACATTCAAATACTTATTTTAAATGGCATGTGAAAATTGAATTCAATGCATATGCCTAGATCACCCTATTTCAAAAACCATCCAATTGACCTCCACTTTCAAAACCCTTGCAACCAGAGACTACCTAGCACTAGTGTAGATCAATCAAAAATTTTGAAACCAAAATTCAAACTTTTGCTTCTTGCGGCCATTTCATCAAACAGGTGGCAGACACAAATCTTGCAAATTCTAAAACACTATAGCGAGCAGTGGATTTGGTCACCATTTGGGCCTAACTTGGTCCCCTTATCCCCCCAGATAAAACCCCGGCCCTAGCTCTCTCTCCCTCTCCCCTAGCTGCTCCAGTACCAAGCCGCCTGACGCCATGCGCCAGGTCGACCATGGACGGCTCGCCTCAGCCTATCCCGCACTCTCCTTCCCGCTGGCAGACATGCGCCATCCCACCGCATCGCCTCGACCAGCCCCCGACCAAAATTGAGCGGAGGACCAGCCACATTTGCTCGCGCCCATGCCTCTGTCCGCCATGCCGATCACCCTTGAGCGTGGCACCCGCCAGAGCAGCACCGACCTCGCCTAGCCGTAGCCTTGCGTGGCAGCACCCGCAGCAGGCCCAGCAACCGCCCAGACATCCTCGTTCGCCGCCTCGCGACTAGCAGCCCGGAGGAACCGCGTCGAACACCGCCGCCCGCGCTCAGTTCACCGCACGCCTCTGACCAGTAGAGACCTCGCCTTGCCGCACCTTTAAGCCCCAGAGGACCGCCGGGGGACAAAGAATCCATCGCCACCCTCGCCCATGCCGAGCGAGCCCCGCATCATCGTCACCGATGACCTCACCGGCGCCCGCTCTGCCCTCTCGTTGACACTATATAAAGCGACCACCCTAGCCTCATTTCTCCACACTCACTCACTCCCCACCTCTCACTGAACCTCACCCACCTCTAGCCGATGCTGCTCGAGCTCTGTCTCGCCGGAATTGGATCCGAAGCCATCGTAGCAGGAGGAGAAGGGCGTCTGCGATTTAGGGCACCCCAAGCTCCGCCACAACCGCGCCTCGCCGTCGTCTACCAGCCCATTTGCCCGCCTCACCGACCTTGCTGGAGCCCTAGTATGCCCCCAATCGACCCCCACCGCCGCGTCTAGGTCAGACTCTCGCCGGAGTAATCCGTTGTTGACGATGACCTCCCACCGTTGGATCGTCTATAAATCGTGTGGCCTAGGATGCTAGATACCATTTTGGTGATTTTGTTTTGCTGACTGGTGGAGCCCGCATGTCAGGCAGCCCGTTGCGCACACTGTGCGTAGATGGGCTGGCCCAGTTAGTTCTCACGCGTGTTAAAATTTCAAATTTAGTTTTTTCTATTTAGAGTTAATCTAGTTTCTGTCCACTAGTTTAAAAATCAATTCTGGGAGTTTGACAAATCCAAATTGCATGAAACCAATTTTGCCTGAAAGGTATCGAAATGATCTATCCAAGCCCATTGGATTTAATTCAATTAGAGTTATGGATCTCTCCTAGTAAAAATAATAAAACAGAAGTATTTGCACCTTGCAACATTTTTATAAAATCAATCAAGTTAGCTCTTGAGTTGATTCCAACTCTCAAAAATAAAATTTCATCATGCCTATCTGAATATGTAATAATATCAAGGTTTACATGCAGTGACTTTGGACTAGTACCAAAATAATGCTATATAGGCATTTCTAGTCACTTTAAATCATTAAATAATGAACCTAAACCAAAGTAATTATGATCCAACCCTTAAATCCCATTCCCACATGTTAGAATATGTGGTGATGACATGTGTCCACATGATCCCATATTTTAAGTGGTGAATATTAAATCTTAGTTAATTTTTCAATGAGTAGAAATTACTTTTCTAAAATAAAAAGGAGGAAACTAGTGAATAAAACTTGTGATGATAATAGATCATCAATTGTGTGCCTTGGAGTACTAATTAGACTAGTTAAGTATTGTTTGGTGATTGTGTACTCTGTATGTATTTATAAAAGATAGTACCAACCAATCTTGCGAGGAGGAGGAGTGCTACCAAGAAGAAGAAGAAGAAAACTTCAACCACTACACCAACCAAGGCAAGCCACCATTAACAATGCAAGATAGCACTTGCAAGCTATTGTTAGCAATCTAGAATTAAGCTAGATGAATGAGCAAAGATGCCTTGGGCATGCTTTAGTCACACCACCTTGACTATTACTACCCCAAGTATTACCTTACAAGCTTTACTTCCTTTAATTTACACAAAATCCCTTACTTGTTTTGAAGGTAGCATAAAGAGTATAAAACTTGACCTATTTAGATAAGCTTTAGATGTCATTATATGGCATGAGATTGAACCCATCTTTTCCACCTTAGTGAACACTCTTAACTTAGTAGTTTAGAGTAGATAAAAAACTTGAGTCACTTTAGATGGGAACACTTGGTGAAAATGAATTGTGAAAACCTTGGAATGATGAGTCATTCTATTGAGATGTTTTGACATGTGTTGAGAAACACAAATGGTTTATGATGGTGAAAATATGAGCCTTAACCCTTTTATAAAACTGATGGTTGGATTTGGATGTGATACCATTCCAAATTTACCGTACAACCACACTACCTGAATTGGGTAAGGCTTAGCTGGAAATTAATATGCATTAGTATTAGTTCCCTCGCGGGAGAGGTTTGAGCTGAGGCTACCTCTCAATGTTGTCCACCTATGAAGTGCCCAAGATGACTGATGGTCATGGTTGGGAGGCCATGCTCATAGGAGAGGTGCTTATACTAGGTTGTGTAAAGGGAAGGTTATGTTTGATTATCTGCATACTAAGTATGATGATTCAGGGTTATCCCTGACAAATGTATCGAATCTTGTGGTGAAAGTGTACCACCTCTGTAGAGTGTCAAACTATTCGAATAGCCGCGTCCGCGGTTATGGACAGTTGGAATGGCCATACTGTTTCGTTGTCAGATGTTTTCAAAATGACTTATGAAAGGAATGATGAATCTTGACTTGACCACAACAGGGTTGTGTTTATGACAATAGCTTCCCAACTTAAGTGATTCTAGAACTTTATTTTATCTTTCTTTACTTCAGAACTCAGCTTAGGTTTCAAACTTAACTTTATAGTACAACTTAGATTTAGCACTTTAACTTAGCACTATATTACTTGTTAGTGGTAGTTTGCGAGTACTTAAAGAGTACTCATGGCTTTTGTCCCTGGCTATTCTCATGGCCAGACTATGAAGGAGACTACCAAGATGATGGCTAGCAGGACGGCTATGATAACTAGGACTATCTGCCTTCGTCAGCATTGCATGTGCCCCTGAAGATGGACCCTACCACTACGCTTATCTTTTATTTCCGCTGCTTGTTGTACTAAGACTAGATCATGAGATCCTGATTTGTGTAAAACCTTATGTATGGTTTGTAATGGATGATGTACTATGATATCCAATCCGTTATGTCTCGCAAAAATGGTAATCCTGGGATTGCGAGGTATGGCATAACGGGCATATGGGATTAAAACTCCGGGTGTTGACAGTTGCTCCACTGAATCTTGAGAAACTTTATACTCCTGGTCCTAGTGGTTCTGTAAGCTTACTCAAAGATACGGATGGGAACTTCACGATATGTCAGGTCTTTGTTGATATCAACAGCTCGGTGATCGATGTTTTTGAACACTTCGGTCTTCTTCGGCACTTCTAGGCATTTGTGAAGTAACGAGATATGGAACACATTGTGGATGGCTGACATCTCTTCAGGTAGTTCCAGTTGATATGATACTTCTCCTCGAAGATTCAGAATCTTGAAGGGCCCGATATACCTAGGGGTAACCTTCCTTTCAGACTAAAGCGTTGCGTTCCTTTCAATGGCGAAACCTTGAGATATACAAAATCTCCGACATTGAAAGTAAGGTCTCTCCTTCTCTTGTCAGCATAACTCTTTTGTCTGGATTGAGCGGTCTTGAGGTGCTCACAGACTTTGTGAACTTTCTCTTCGGCTTCTCGGAGAATTTCGGGTCCAAAGATCTAACTCTCTCCTACTTGCGACCAATTTAAAGGGGTACGGCACTTTCTTCCGTATAGGAATTCAAATGGTGCCATCTGCAAACTAGCTTGATAACTTTTGTTATATGAGAATTCTGTGAAAGGCAGGCAGTCTTCCCATTTTGATCCGTATTCCAACACACAAGCTCTAAGCATATCCTCTAAGATCTGGTTGACTCTCTCAGTCTATCCATCAGTTTGCGGATGATACGCAGTGCTGAATTTCAACTTGGTGCCTAATCCTTCCTGGACTTTCTGCCAAAACCTCGAGGTAAACTGGGTTCCTCGATCTGATACTATAGTTTTGGGGGTTCCATGTAGACTAACAATCCTAGCAATGTATAGCTCTGCTAGCTTCGCACTCTGGTAGGTAGTTTTGATAGGTATGAAGTAAGCTACCTTGGACAGTCTATCAACTATGACCCAGATTGAGTCATTTCTCCTACTGGAAGTAGGCAAACCGGTGATAAAGTCCATCCCGACGGAATCCCATTTCCATTCCGGAATCTGCAAGGGTTGCAACAGTCCTGTGGGTCTCTGATGCTCTGCTTTGACTCTTTGACAGATGTCACATTTGGCGATGTAGCTTCCGTTTTCTCTCTTCATCTTGTGCCACCAAAATTGCTCTTTCAGGTCTTGATACATCTTCGTTCCTCCGGGGTGGATAGAATAAAGAGTATCATGAGCTTCCTTCATGATAACTTTCTTGACTTCAATCTGGCACGCACATGACACGTCCTTTGTACCACAGAACTCCTTCTTCGTCTTCAGTGAATCCAGGTACCTTCCCTGTACCAATACGACGTTTAATTCCGTCGATACTTTCATTTCCCTTCTGGGCTTCCTTGATTTGGCTAATCAAAGTGGGTTCAAGTTCAATGCTAGCTAAGAATCCTTTACTAACCAGCTCAGTTCTGAACTGCTCCAACTCCTCATACAAACTTGGCTGCTTCTCCTTGACCATGGTGTTTAGCCTACACCGCAATCTGCTAAGAGAATCCTCTACCACATTGGCATTGCCGGGGTGATAGAGAATGTCAAGGTCATAATCCTTGATTAACTCTATCCATCTCCTTTGCCTCATATTCAGCTCTTTCTGAGTGAAAATATACTTCAAGCTCTTGTGATCCGAGTAAATCTCACAGCGATTACCCATCAGATAATGACGCCATGTCTTCAATGCCAAAACTACGGCTGCTAATTCAAGATCATGGGTCGGATAGTTCTGCTCATGCTGCTTCAGTTTTCGAGACAAATAAGCGATGACTTTGCCTTCTTGCATTAAGACACATCCGAGACCAATCTTGGATGCATCACAATATACATCAAACGGCTTCTTGATATCTGGCATGATCAATATTGGGGCTGATATCAATCTCTTCTTCAGCTCTTGGAAACTGGCTTTGCATTTGTCGGTCCATTCAAACTTCTTGTCCTTCTTCAACAATTGGGTCATGGGTCTGGCGATGCTCGAGAATCCTTCTACGAACTTGCGGTAATATCCCGCTAATCCGGGAAATGCACGGACTTGGGTTTGAGTGGTTGGGGCTTCCCATGCTTCGACATCTCTAATCTTGGCGGGATCAACAGAGACTCCTCCGGCAGACACAAGATGTCCTAGGAATCCTACTTCTTTCAGCCAAAACTCACACTTGCTGAACTTGGCATACAACCCATGCTCTCTCAGGGTTTCTAGGATGATTCTCAGATGCTGCTCATGCTCTTCTTCTGACTTGGAGTAGATAAGGATATCGTCGATAAACACAACTACAAACTTATCTAGGAAATTCATAAAGATCTTATTCATGAGATTCATGAAATAAGCAGGGGCATTGGTTAATCCAAAAGACATAACCGTATACTCGTATAAACCATAGCGAGTAGTGAAGGTGGTCTTTGGAATATCTGTTGCACGAATCTTAAGTTGGTGATAACCAGTCCTAAGATCAATCTTTGAGAATACCTGAGCTCCAGTCAACTGATCAAATAGATCCTCTATCTTTGGAAAGGGGTACTTGTTCTTGATGGTGACGTCATTCAGTTTCCTGTAATCTGTGCATAGACGGTTGCCTCCATCTTTCTTGTCGACGAATAACACTGGTGATCTCCATGGCGATGCGCTTGGTTGAATCAAGCCTGTTGCTAACATGGCATCTAACTGCTTCTTCAGTTCCACCAACTCTGAGGGGTTCATGCTATAGGGTCTCTAGGCTATGGGTCTGGTTCCGGGGATTAGTTCGATAATGAACTCAATATCCCTATCCGGGGGCATACCTGGCAATTCATGTGGGGATACGTCGGGGTATTCACAGACTACTCTTACTTGGTCTATGGTGGGTAGGGCTAGACTCTTGTTGCACTTGAATTGATGGGGTAAGGTTTCATATATATGCTCTACTTTGACTCCAGAGCTACTGGTCATGGTGATGGCTTTCTTAGCACAGTCTATGATTCCTTTATGCCTTGACATCCAGTCCATACCTATTACTACTTCCAATCCTTTGGTTCCAAGTACAATTAGGTTGGCATAAAAATCTATCCCATGTATCCTGATAGGTACAACTTTTCCAATTTTCTAGCTTTTGTAGTTGATCCGGGGATTTGAACTATCATGACATGCTTCAGGTTGGTTGTGTGGATCTTACTAGTGCATGCAAATTCTTCGGTGACAAATGAATGCGATGCTCCTGAATCAAACAATACTCTTGCTAAAACTGAGTTGACAGAAAACATACCCAGCACTACATCTGACGCTTCTTGGGCTTCTTCAGCGTTCATGTGGAAGAGACGACCATTGCGGTTGTGAGGGTTCCCTGGGGAAAATATTCTCCCTGGTTGAACACGACGCTGCTGTTGAGCTGGGGCATTCACATTGGCAGTGGCAGCAGTCTTCTTGGGACACTCATTGGAATAGTGACCCTTCACTCCACACTGGAAACAACTGATCTGGGACTTGTCTTTTGTTGCGACAAGCACAGCATTGCTGCCAGTTCTGGGTGCAGTGTTGTTATTGTTGTTGTTGTTGTTGTTGTTCTTGGGAGGGGCACAGTTGAAATTGTTGGTGTTGTCGGAGTTGCGATTGTTTCCTCCGGACTTCACATTACTTTCGCTACGGTTGGGGTAGCTTGGGCGAGACATTGGGGGTCGATTGTTCCTTGGTGCATATCCTGGTGAGGGGTTGGGACGGTACTTCTGGTGACTGCTGGATCGAGATTTCTGCATCATACGATGTTTGTGGTTGTCGTTTGCCTGATTAATCTTCCCTTCCATCTGAATGGCAGAGTCAACTAGCTCTTCGAGATCCTCGAAACGGATGTTGACGAGGACAGTCTGCATCTCATCATGCACTCCGTTCAAGAATCTCTCCTTCTTCTTGGCCTCCGTGTTATTCTCATCAGGTGCATATCTGGCAAGTGACAGGAATCTATCACGGTACTCCACCACAGTCATCCTGCCTTGCTTCAAGTCGCGGAACTCATCCCTCATTCTGTTGACTAGACCTTGCGGCACGTGGGTGCGACTGAATTTGATTTTGAAAGCTTCCCATGTCATCACTTGACCATGGTTCATGTTACGAATACTAGTCCACCAATCTCTTGCATCTCCCGCCAGATAGTAGGTGGCGAAGAGAACTTTCTCGTTGTCATCAACTCCTGCAACTTCTAAGTTGTTTTCCACTGTCTATAACCAGTCATCAGCATCTAGTGGGTTTTCAGCTTGGTTGAAGATTGGGGGCTTGGTATTCTGGAAGTTTTTGAGTTTGGATCCATGGTGATCCTGTTTTCCATGCCCTTGGTTGTTGAGAGCCATCTGGGCGATTTGTTGCAGTGTTGCTAGATTGGCTTGGCGTTCTGCCATGCTTGCTTCTCGGTCTGCGATGAGATTCTGCAAGATCTGCAGCATTGGGTCTTGCGACGAGCTGCTCCCTCCTTGGTTTCCACGAGTCATCTGAAGATTGAGGTAGATAAAGGGGTAAGAGGGAAAGTTCTAAGGTTCATGGTTTTGGTTTCAAGCTAAAACTTTCAGTTTGACTCAGGTTTTGCAGCTAACTTCATTTCATTCATGCAAACAAGCACACGATACAAACACACACCACAAAGGAAAACAGATGGTTTGAAGAACCATTCTGTAAGCTACGATACAGTGGGACCGATACATCTCATGCTACGATAGTGCTCTAGTGCATCTACTCATCGTCAATGAATTCGGAGTCCTCATCGTCAGTGTAGAAGTCCACAGCATCCTCCTCCAGAAAGTCATCATCATTGCTGAGGTAAGAATCCATGTGTCCCTTGATGTCTTCACCCTCCTCTTCTTCTTCCTTCGTGGCAAGCTGAGCTTCTTGCTCCTTGACGGTCTTCTCGAGGTCGGCCACCTTCTTGCGAAGACGGGCGATGGTGCGATCCTTCTTTTCGCGCTGGAGGCAAAGAGACCAACGATCCTTGACTAGCAGTGAGAAAGTCTGGGCCTTCTGGGCGGCAATGGCAGGGTTGTGGTTGGCGAACTCCCTAGCATTGTCCAATTCCTTCTAGCGATCGTACAACAGGAAGTCAAGGTTCTCCACTTGACGCTTTAGCTCCGAGTGACTTGGCATTTCCATTGGCATCCCCATGAAGTCACGTCTTGCATAGTGAGCAAAACGGGTTCCCTGGAGTTGGTTGACACTGAGGGCACACAGACGTGCGAGAGCTTCATGCATTGACCTGGCTAATCCATCTAGCCAGTTATTCTCTCTCACGGACAACTGGATTCTTCCGGACGTTGGTGCTTCGATGCTTCCTCTAAGATCAGCGGTGACTAGCCACTGCAAATCTCCTCCTGGGGGTCCTGGAAGTTGAGCTCCAAGAAACTCCGGATGCGGGCATCCCAATAACTCCGATAGTGAATCCAGATCCCTCTCGAAGATCAGCTGACCTCCGTTTCCCAACTAGTAGAACTTGCTGAACTGAGTCTCCATCTACAAGAATTAAGGATGAGGAAATTAGTGAAGTGATCAAGTGTGTCAAATTTTAAGTAGTAATGTAAGAATTTGAGGACATGAATTTTTGAGAAAGAATGAATTCCCAAGGATAAGAGAGGAAATAGTTTTTCATAAATACTCACTTTGGTTTTGAAACTAAGTTTTTGTTCGGACGTCCATTCTAACTAGTGTCTCCTATGGTCAGGATGGCTCTGATACCAACTTGTCAACACCTGGATTTTTAATCCCAGATGCCTGTTATGTCATTCCTCGCAATCCCAGGATTACCATTTTTGCGAGACATAACAGATTGGATATCACAGTACATCATCCATTACAAACCATACATAAGGTCTTATACAAATAAGGATCTCATGATCCAGTCTTAATACAACAAGTAGCAGAATAAAAGATAAACATAGCGGTGGGGTCCATCTTTAGGGGCATAGGCAATGCTGACGTAGGCAGATAGTCCTAGTTATCATAGTCGTCCTACTGGCCATCATCTTGGTAGTCTCCTTCATAGTCTGGCCATGAGAATAGCCAGGGACAAAAGCCATGAGTACTCTTTAAGTACTAGCAAACTACCACTAACAAGTAGTATAATTCTAAAGTAAAGTGCTAACTCTAAGTTTAACTATAAGGTTAAGTTTGAAACCTAAGCTGAGTTCTGAAACAAAGAAAGATAAAATAAAGTTCTAGAATCACTTAAGTTGGGAAGCTAGTGTCATAAACACAACCATGTTGTGGTCAAGTCAAGATTCATCATTCCTTTCATAAGTTATTTTGAAAACATCTGACAATGAAACAGTATGGCCATTCCAACTGTCCATAACCGCGGATGCAGCTATTCGAATAGTTCGACACTCTGCAGAGGTGGAACACTTTCACCACAAGATTCGATACATCTGTCAGGGATAACCCTGAATCATCATACTTAGTATGAAGATAATCAAACATAACCTTTCCTTTACACACCCTAGTATAAGCACCTCTCCTATGAGCATGGCCTCCCAACCATGACAATCTGTCATCTTGGGTACTGCATAGGTGGACAACATTGAGAGGTAGCCTCAGCTCAAACCTCTCCCGCGAGGGAACTAATACTAATGCATTTAAATTTCCGTCTAAGCCTTACCCAATTCAGGTATTGTGGTTGTACGGTAAATTTGGAATGATATCGCATCCGAATCCAACCATCAGTTTTATAAAAGGGCTAAGGCTCATGCCTCAACATTTTCATCATCATAAACCATTTGTGTTTCTCAACACATGTCAAAACATCTCAATAGAATGACTCATCATCCCGAGGTTTTCACAATTCATTTTCACCAAGTGTTCCCATCTAAAGTGACTCAAGTTTTGACTTAGTTCTAGCTACTAAGTTAAGAGTGTTCACTAAGGTGGGATGCTAAGATCAATCTCATGCCATAGAATGACATCTAAGGTTATCTAAATAGGTCAAGTTTTACTCTTTATGCTACCTTCAAAACAAGTAAAGGACTTTGGTAAAGTAAAGGAAGTAAAGCTTGGAAAATAATACTTGGGGTAAGTAATAGTCAAAGTGGTATGACCAAAGCATGCCTAAAGCATCTTTGCTCAATTATCTAGCTTAATTCTTTCTTGGTAAGCATTATACTTGCAAGTGTTAGCTTGCATTGTTAATGGTGGCTTGCCTTGGTTGGTGCAGTGGTTGAAGTTTTCTTCCTCCTCTTGATAGAGCTCCTCCTCCTCGAAAGCTTGGTTGGTACTATCGTCTATAAATACATACGGAGTACACAATCACCAAACAATACTTAACAAGTCTAATTAGCACTCTAAGGCACACATTTGATGATCTATTATCATCACAAGCATGACAAGTTTTATTAAGTAGTTTCATTCTTTTTATTTAAGAAAAGTAATTTCTACTCATTGAAAATTACTAAAATTTAATATTCACCACTTAAAATATGGGATCATGTGTGGACACATGTCATCACCACATATTCTAACATGTGGGAATGTGATTTAATGGTTGGATGACAATTACTTTGGTTTCAGTTTAATATTTAATGATTTAAAGTGACTAGAAATGCCTATATAGCATTATTTTGGTACTAGTCCAAAGTCACTGCATTTAAACCTTAATATTATTACATATTCAGATAGGTATGGTGAAATGTGATTTTTGAGAGTTGGAATCAACTCAAAAGCTAGCATGGTTGATTTTATAAAAATGTTTGAATGTGCAAAAGCTTCTGTCTTGTTATTTTTACTAGGAGAGATCTCTAACTCTAATTGAATTAAATCCAACGGTCTTGGATAGATCTTTTCAGTAGCTTTCTAACAATATTGGAATCACTCCATTTGGATTTGTAGATCTCTCTGAATTGATTTTCAAACTAAAGGACAGAACTAGGTTCAAACTAAAATAGAAAAATCCTAATTTGAATTAAATGGGTCGCGCAGGAAAGCTAACGGGCCGGCCCAGTGACACTCCGCGGCACAGGGCACAGCTGACAGGGGGTCCACCAGCCAGCGGCTATTAACACGCGAAGCGGTACGGGGCGATGTAGGCCGTTAGATTAGAACTAGGATCGACGGTTGGGGCTCATCGTCGATGACAGACAGGTCGCCGGCGAGGACAAACCCTAGTGGCTCGGTGGGGGTGCTCAGGGGGCGTACCAGGGCTCCAGCAACAACGGCGATGGGCGCAAATGAACTGGTGGACGACAGCAAGCTCAGGGGTGGTCGAGGCAGCTCCGGGGGTGGACAAAATGGACGTCGCCTTCTCCTCCTCTGCCATGGCCTCCTCCGGCCAAATTCTGGCGAACAAGTGTTCGCGTTGCTCCGGCTAGAGGTGGGGAAGGACCAGTGAGGAGAGGGGAGTGGAATGGTGTGAGTGGATTGTGCTGGGGTGGCCTCTATTTATAGCTCGACGAGGCGACCGAGAGTGATGGGTGGACGGCTCCGACGAGGGTTGTACAGCGTGCTAGCAGCATGGCTCGAGGTAGGGGACGGTGGCCTATCTCCTGGCGGTGTGCTATGGCTTGAATGCGGGACTAGGGGCAGTGGAAAACGGTCGGACGGTGCTCACGCTCTGAGCGGTAGTGGCGGCGGTCTTCATGGCGGGCGGTGGCTGTGGTGCACGGGCATGTCTGGGGGGCTCCCTGGGTCGTGGCAAAGCGGTGAGGACGGGCTGCGGTCGAGGGGCGGCGTGTGCACGCGTGTCGGGCGCGGCGCTCTGGCACGTGCTCGGCATGGCGCAAACACTCTGGGCGGGGCGTGCTGCGGGTGGTCCATGGCTCGGCTGTGCTCGGGGAGGGGACGGAGGGGTGGCGACAGAGAGAGGGCGGTCTGCTGCAGCGATGGCAAGGTTTGGCCAGCGACATGGTGCTCGGGGTGGCATGGCATTGCTGCTAGGGACAAAGGGGTGAGGTGCTTAGGCTTTGGTTAGAGCTAGAAGGGACAGAGGGAGTAAATGGGGATCAATTGGGGGCAAAACCCTGTAGAAAACAGTGAGCTAGGATTAGAGTTTGATTCCTGCCTGCCAAGTGTTTGTGAAAATGGCCGCAAGAAATTTAGTTTTGAATTTTTAAAAGATTTTTGGTGGGTGTGTTAGTCATAAGCTTGATCATCTGTGGTTGCTTGGGTTTTGAAAATAAATCTCATTTGAGTGGTTTTTGAAATAGTGGGATCTTCCCATATGAACTAGATTCAAATTTCAAATGCCATTTAAAAATAGTGTTTGAAAGTTTTTGGTGGATCACAAAGTGGGCCTTGGTACATTATTACATGTACTAGCAAGGGGTGCAAAGATCCACATTTATTTCTGTTAAGAATTGAGTACTAGGAATAGCCAAAGTAGGCATGTTGATTAAAATGGCACAAATGACCATTCTCTTCTTTTATTCATTTTGATTTGTTTTTCTTTGGTATTTGTTTGGGCATGATCTAGATGATGTTTATTTCACCTAAGAATCATTTTACAACCAATGGATCACTTAATCATGGCAATTCAAAACAACTCCTATTTAGATGCACACACATATGATTGCTTTAATAATTTTTAATTGGAAAAGTTTTTGTTAACCCTAATTTTTATGATTTGGATCTTAATACCCTTGGATTAAAGTTTTGGGATGTTACATACACACGGCCAAGTGATGTATGCAAGTGCACAGATTATTTGTAGCTAGTTTTGAAGTATAGATATCGATCCCATAGGGAGCCCGTATTTATGGGTGAAGTCTCTGTAACACCCGAAGTTGTCACAGGTCTTTGAGTGAATTGACTGCAATGTTGAAATAAGAATGGGGTTTTGATTAAATGAGATGTATTTAAATAGAACTAAAATGTAAACTTCAGAAATATAAAGCATAAAAGTAAAGAACGACTTGGTTGTTTGTTGTTTTCTACAGATAGTAAAAGAAGGCGCGGGGAGATTCAGTTCATGGTGATAGTGACTATGCCAGGTGGATGAATAATAAATGTAACAATTATAATCTTATAAATATATGTGTAGGCGAGCAATCCATAATTAGCCGGAACTCCTCTTGGTAGATTTCATCCCAACTTTAATAATCCTACTAACCTATTACCGAAACCATGGTCAGACACTAGATGATTAAGACCCTTCAGGTCGCTTAGCGATTAAGCTCCTTGGATCAGACTAATGCAATAAGCATAGTGGTTCCTCGATATCCTCGAGTCTACTAGTTTTCCATTGATATCCCCATGTCACCCAGGGGTCGCCGGTCCACTAGCGAACAAGATCTTATCTATGTAGAACAAAGCATCATGTTGTCTGGGCCCTTAATTGGACAACAAGCATTAGACATCCCACAGATAGTCAAGCACACATAATATAGTAATTAAAATCAATCACAAACTAATGAAAAATATATGGCACATCACGTCTCACCAATCCCCTACATCTCCCACACCCAAGGGAATTACTCACGCATGAGATAAGAATGGATCATCGATATAATCAAGTAAAGGGAATTCGTCTTTATATTACCGTGGAGATCCACAATAAGAATAGAAAAATATCCAACACAATTCAAGATGGGAATAAACAATCTCAAACTCTAGTCTTGCAAGGTGGAGATCCCTTTCTCTCTCTCTCAAGTACAAGTAGTGGCTATAGGGGTGTATTGGTAAGGAGGTCGAAGATCGTGGAGCAAGATGAAGAACATCTTCCCCTTCTTCCGGGTCTCTTCTTTCTCCCTTCTGGATGGTATGGAGGCTGCCGTGTTGTGTTTTTGTTCTTGGTCCCTTCACGGAAGTTGTCCCTTTTGACAAGACAGAGCCGGCGGCAACTATACGGTGGGAACTATAGGGCCGGAAAAATATTCCCGCCGTATAGTTGCTCATTAAAGCTTTTGTATCCTCCCCTCGAGTGCTTCCAAAGAGAGACTTGCTTGTTTTCTCCAGAATATTGTGTTTCTCTAGTTAAAACCTTCTGTTGACATTCAGAACCTGAAACACACATTAAAAACTAAGTTTTCTTCGCTACCGAAGTATTAGCGTTAGCTAAAGCTAGAAAGCGATCAAATCCGGTAGAAAACCATCAATAAAAGCCATAAAAAATATGGCGAATCTCACAACTATGAACTCCCACAAGCTTAGATGTTGCTCGCCCTCGAGTGACAATAAAATAAAGAAGAATAGTGGAGATTCAAGACTGAAAATAAAAGAAATTATAAGTTTAAATTGGTGTCAAATTCTTTTCTTCACAATCCCTGCAATCTTAAATATGATCATACAAGTATTCACAAGATTGCACCGAGTCCACTTCTAAACACGTATATCTTGTTTATAAATCATATGCCCAAGCAAGTGTCAAAAGTTTAGCTAGGAAAGTGAGACAAATTCTTTTGGTATCTCTCTTCATCGAGAGATAAAAACTTTTTGTTCTTTTTCTTTAATCAATTAAGAGTACTCAAGTTGGCACCAAAATATTTAATTTAAGAACAACTCATCTACTCCCATGTCAAAATTTCAAGACTCTCAAAGCACCTTTTTTTTCTTTTGTCTTTCAAAAATTTCAGCTCTTTCATAGAGAAATCATGCCACTATTTTTAACATGTTAATTGGGTCGTGTTGTGTACTCGTGACCATGCCAATAAATAATTGTTTAAGCAATAGTCTTCACATGCTCGCCCCCTTCTATGTAAAGTTTGACGAGTTCCTTCAAGCAATAGTTTTCATATGCTTGCCCCCTTCTATGTACTACAAGTTTGACTACTCGTTGCATGCCCTGATGAAACTAAATTGTCGAAAGCTCTTCTATTCCTCTCGCACCATATCAACCATGCTACCAGGGGAAAAAATAGACATGAAGCATCTGGTGCTATCTCTTTGCAGGTTGTTCCCGATCGCGAGCCACCATTTCTTTAGGGTAGAGGATATGCTTGGTGCACCCTGAGACAAATCCGCCCAAGCCAGGACCGAACACCAGATGATATTGGTGATTGCGCAGCCTATAAAGAGATGATTAGCATTATGTTTGCTGCTGTTGCAGAAAACATACCGAGAGTTGTGGGGAAGACCCCTTTCCTGAAGCCGGTTGACAATCCATGTTCCCCGTTTTATAAGGAGACAAACAAATAATTTATTTTTGAGTGGAGCCCAAGGTTCCAAATAGCTTTGGCAGCCTCACAGCCGGTGTTGGTGGAAAATAGTGCATTGTAGACCGATTTGGATGAGAAAACTCCATTCGCTTCCCATGTCCAAGTCCACGAGTCTTCAGTCTCGGGATTTAAAAGGAACGACCCAATTTCTTCCCAGATTGAAATTGCCTGCATGAAAGCTTTGGTCCCCTGATGTCCTTGATCCAGTTGCACTCCGGAAGGGCATCCACAATAGTTCTTCTAGCTCTAATGTTGGGATGAATAGCTTCATAAATCTCAGGGGCGAGATCTTCGATGGCACGACCAAAAAACCATTTATCTGTCCAGAAGAAGCACTTCTTTCTATTCCCTACAACGACCCTCACAACAATATTGAAGATATGTTGGATCCTTTCCTCAAGAGGCGATGCCAGTTCACACTGCTAATAACCAGTAATGCTACAGTCTAGATGGTGTTTTTTCTCAGGTATATTTTCTAGCATCTGGTTTATTCAAGCAGTTCAGAAATGATGAATTAAAGGAATATTGCTCTCATGATTGGCCAGTAAGGCCCCTATTTGCACATTTCCTTGTTTATGCGATCATAATAATGTCTTTACCATAAAGGGTGTTCCGCTAAAATTTGAAGCATTTCTTCAAAGGTTTGATATAGAATATTATGTACAATGCAAGTCATTTCGGCTAAGTTCAAGAGAAAACAATATAGGGATCTAGTACAGTACTTATACACAACCTGATTATTTTTCATCCGGGCCAAACTTTCCAAATTAGAGTAAATTGGCTGTAGTATAGAGGGCATTAGTTGTGTTTGGAAAACTTAGGAGATGATCATCAATTTGTAGAGAACACATAATGAACATATGACACATAACTGATGATTTTAGGAAGCCTTGAACTTAGCAAACTGATAAGTATCGTGGCTTAGCGACATCATTCAAATTGTCTAAATGACATCAATCAAATTTCCAACAACTCAAGTCTTAACAATAGTGGCAGCAAGACAGATACCTCAAACAGGGAGTAGGCGGTGGTGAGGAGGAGGTCACTGGTTGTCTCCTCCACGGCTCCGGCATAGTCATCGAGCGGGCTAGGCAACAAGAGGTCGCTCGTGGTCTCCTCCAAGGCTTTGGCATGACGTTGAGCAGACTGTCAAGTTGTACCAATTAACACACGCATGCTCTAAGTTGCAGTGCTCCATGAAGAATCTTACCTTGCTCACTGGAACTCGGGCTCGATGGAGTTGGCAGACTGGATAATATCGCGTGCTGGTCACCGTAGCAATGCGGCTCATCGGATATAAGAACCAGAACCTTCACCATAAAATGGACACAGAATTCGTCATGAAAAGAAACAATTGCTCCACATAATCACCAAAATTGTGGCAAAAAGTCTGGTACATTTGAACAAAAGAAATAAATCTTACATGACAAATAGGTCTAAACCAGTCTGCTTATATCTGCCGGTTCATGAAGTTGCAAGTATTGAGTGATAATGTGATATAGAAACTTTGCCTCATCAATTTCATGTGTCCTAAGTGACGCCCAATAACTGCAATAAAATCATTCATTAAAAGATATTTCCATTCAGAAAAAATCTAAAACATTTCTAAGTGGCATTTTCTCAGGTTGTAAGTACGTCTTAAAATACTACCCACTTGTTGACTCAAAGAATACATGCATATTCGTACCAGTTCTCATCTTTCAGCGAGAGAAATGAATGCATGCATCAGCAAGAAATAAATTCGCATCCGCCCGAAGGTTGATATTTTGCATTGTTGTTGAGCAAGTAAGAAATTCACGGAGGAACGACTCACCAACAATCTTCAGAGGAAGGCCGAAGAATAGGTATCTAGCTCTGCGTACCCATCTCTGATACTCTTCATAGAAGGCTTGTTGAGCCACTTGAGGTGGCAATGTATCCTCGCCCCCAGCTACCTTGCCGCGACAAAGAAAAACTTCATAGAATGCAATATATGCAAAATCACGTTTGGAGAACACGAGTTACTTAGAAAATTATGAAATTGTTGTGTAAGGCCTTCCCATGGAACTGAATTTTAGTCGTGCATCTTATTCTCCATCTGCGCTGAATATTTGTAGTTCCTGTTGGTTGGTGGCAGATTGAGAGCTTCACCTTATATTAACAATGAAAGGAAAGGGGTCCGAGGCATGTGGCAAATATAATTATCCCTACTCGACCCTAATAAAAAAGGAAAAAGAACTATTCTGTCGGTCTGACCTCTACTTGATTTTAATAAGGATATGGTTCATTCTGATAAAGAGTATATTACAGTGTGCAGTGCAAGACCCTGAAGATCTGAATTCCTAGAACCCAAATAGACATGGCAAAGCTTGTTTACACAGGCTGATTTAATACAAGAAAAGATAGGTTCAGACAAGGATCGAGATCGAGATCTCTTACCAATGTGAAACACATGTTGCTACAGCATACTTGGGACATGTATGTAAATCTGCAAGCACATGACTTGTCAACTTTGAGACATTCATAAGCAGCATAATCTCTAGGATATACACAATGTAGTATTTAACAACGCTTCAATAATACCCCTGTCGCCTAGGCAAAGACAAAACCACTTGAAATTGGACAATTCTATTAGGACACGCAGATAATTGTTCATTTCTCCAGAACTACAATTCATGCAAAGCAAATTCCATTCAGGCATCTATAACATGAACGGACATGGCTTCGTTGAACTTACTCGAAAAGTAGTATGGCCTACTCGTACTTCTTCCAAAAATTTGATCTCCAAATACACACTGTTTTATTGTAACATCGACTGGTTGAGCCTACGCAACTACTTTCCAAATAGTGTCAATCTATAGTGTGGTCAAGAGAGTTTCGCCAGGCTAACATCTTAAGGTTATTGCGTTATTCTAATATCTAAGAAATGCTAAATTTTAAATGTCAATTGTCAAAAAAAGGGGAAGATCAAAAACCAATGTATCATCTTAGCTGCATGTCACTGAAGGATGGATAACCTATCTGTGTGGTGTGAAATATCAGGTCATGAGTTGATAAAAAATGTACATAACTATTCTGTATGATGCTAAATATCTCGATAAGATAATAAATTAGCCAATAGTGGAACCATTTACCAAAAGACATAAACCACTGCCAATAGCATAGCAAAATGAAAAAAAAAAGACTAAACAATAAATGTACAAGGTTGAGCCATCATCGGTATTACCCTTAGAAATTATGTTTAACATACTGTGTGAACATCTCTACTAATTCAAAGGGTTAGGAGCTCAAGATTGGAGGAGACCTCTGCAGTATACACCTGATATGTTCTTGCTCATCCTGGGTGTACCTGTTATGTAAACAACAAAGTGAGGGCATCTCATATCAAAAAAAATACCAATAGGCACGACATCACTTATATTAGCTAACAGGAAGTTTAGAAATCAAATCAAGATATTAAGTTCAATTCAGGCACCACAGATTGCCAAATAAAAAGGTCAGAATAAACCGCTCTAGAAGACTTATTAACTGCAAGTAGATGTCACTGAGTCCAATCTAATGAGCAACAGACTGCTTCGGCGAACATCAGTAATGGTCCAAACCAATCCAACACTGAATCCCAGTAAAATTGACATAACACCATGGTCCAACATAGGGAGCTACCTGTAGTTTCCTCTTATCCGATCCCAGTAAAACACTTAGTTTGGTGTACGTGTGATTTCTTTCCTCCACGAGAATCTCTTTGCATTTGCCATCTAGCATCCTCCTCCCGTGCTGCAGCTTCCCTGCAATGCATAGAATTCAGAACATTGGTGCATCAGTGATTACTTTCTCCAGGACCGTAGATATACACAAATATGAAAAAAACACCAACTCACGATAGATCTTTGGCAACGAAATTGCACGGCCTTGAGCTACCCATGCATATAATCAAACATCGATTTTTCCAAAAAAAAAAAGAGTAATCAATCATTAGCGGTAGTATGCACTGTCATTGAGCTCCATTTGCAGTATAAATGACAGATACATTTCACTATATGAACGAATTCATTTTTCTGAACACAAATATAACAATACTGAACCTGGAAATATTTGGAGTGGATTAGAGCGCTGATCCTTCTCCTGATAGTCTTAGGGTCTAAGGGAGTGACCAACCCGATGCCCTTTCCCCAACATAGTCATGCTCTCCATCCTGCTCTCTCCTCCTCCGATCGATCCATCACTATATGCGGCAACTAACCAGCTGCACGCCTACACTTCAGGTAATCGGGATTTGGGAAGAACTTAGGTGGAGGCGACGGCCGCAGTTAGTGGTGGCGGGAGGACGTCTCGGGCAGGGGTCGGGATGGGAGGCGGCAAGCAGTCACTCTGCGATTCCTCCGTACGGGATGGGAAAGATCATCGGCATCGATCTCAGACCAAATCGAGGCGCTCTGGAAGGAGGAGAGCGACACTGGCATGGGAGGGCAAGATGGAAGGAGAGGCGGCAGGACTCTATGCTAGGGTTCCGCGGGGGAGGTCGGGGGCTTTTCGCTTTGGGTGTTCCGAACCGCCTTTTTGCACTTATCGGTGGCAAAGAAGTGTAATTAAGTAAACCAAGTATCGGGATGACTCTTTGTACCATTGGATGTAGGTTAGACGGTCCAGATTGCTCCAGTTTGATGTTTGAGGACGACCTACTATCACCAACTTCTTTTCTATCTACTAATTTATGTTGCCGTACGTTCGTCGTCTGAGGTTTTTTTCCGTCTGCCGTCGTTTGACAATTTTGCCCCTGACTGTTAGGTGTTTTTACCAGTAATGCCACCGCCAAGTCAACCATCCTCACTGCCCCGAGCCTCTATCCTGCGATCCCCTTCTGCCTCATGTCCCCGTCGGCCGTCGCCAAGCTCCGCCGCCAGCAGCTCTCCCCGCGTGCCCCCGCCTCCCCATCTTCTCCGTCGACGGCGAGCGTGCTCCGTCCTCCTCTGCCCAGCTCAAATTTTCATGGGTGGCACCCTCGCCGTGTATTTGGTGGGAAATAGGAAATCGACCCACAATCCACGGTGTTGGATGGCTGTCTCCCCTCGCTCGGAAGGAGAGGCGATGCGCCCGCACGAACTCAACCTGGCGACAGCGGTGGCGCAGGTAGATCACTCCCCGATCCATGGCGCCCCATCTTTTCCTATTTCCCATGGCTCCCCCTCCCTCTCTTCTATGGTGGCTTTCTCTCTGTTCTTGAACCCTAGAACACTAGCAAGATCTCAAGCCCTCTCTTTTTGTACGTTAATTCGGGTTCAGCATAGAGAAAAGTAACACCGCTGCTATTTCCTATAATCTTTTGTTTCTTGATGGAACTGAACTGCAACCACATGCTCTGCTGTTGTTTTGCGATGAAAGTAATCTGATACAAGTTTTTTAATGTTTTGTCTAATTCATGGTATTTGGACATAGACTTGTGTTGCATTCACTACATATGCAAATCTGCGTCAATCTTGTGCAGGAAGTACCTTGTAAGTCTGGAGTGTTACTATTGCATAAATCTTGATTTATGCTTTGGCATTGCAGCATAGACTGTTTTCTTATTTATTTAGTTACTGTGGTCTGTGAATGACGACCTAGGATGGCTTTTGCGGTCGCTACGAGTGGCACGCTGGTGAGTTGCCCCTTGGATAAGGCCACCGTTGTTGCCAAGTTTAATGGAAAAAATAAAGAGAGCTTCACAGTCCCTACTCATCAACCCTGCAGTCACGAGGACATGGAAATCAAAGGCAAGATGCTACTGTGATGTTTTTTGTTCTCATGCCAAATCATCTTCCTTGCCCATTGGTGGCAGCCCTTGACAAAATAGGGTTTCTATCGATAGAACTGCAGGGATATTTGGAAAGTAAGTTGAAAAAGTGAACTGGATCCGGCATTTGTTGTTGAATGCTAAGTGCAAAGTCAGGGACACCAGTAAATAAAGATTTATAGGACTCAAGTGCATTGGTAGTTTAAGTATTGTGTTAATTTTGAGTGTATCCTCAGGGTTATTTTTATTATAGATTATGCCACTTTTTTAATGAAAGTTTAATATAATTTATTTCTTCTGAAATGCTGAGTGAAACCAGTAAAATTTGCTGCCGTTAAATTCTGAGATACCCATAGCACTGGCAGCTTAACCATGATGCAACTGATCTGTTATATTCACCAAATTTACACACTACTATAGTTGATGATTAGTTGGTGACTGAGCTGGAGTAATTGAGGTCCAGTTCAGGATTCGAGGTGAATTGTGCTTCCAGTGCAACTAGATCAGACTTTCATGTAACTACTTCTGAATCTCATATTTTTTTGGTGGTCATTTTCCTTGATAGCAAGAGCTTAGGTGATTCAAGCGTTCTCAGTTTCTTTTCTTATCTAGAATCAAATCATACTTCTCCAATCCTGTTATTTTTACTTTCTATTTTGCTAGACAGACCAATTGGAGTGGCGAGTCAGTCTGCCATTTGGTGGAGATTGCATAATGTACATTCTCATGATTTAGTTAACTGGCTGGAGAGAGATA
The DNA here is from genome assembly GCA_023614405.1 of Avena insularis. NCBI lineage: Eukaryota > Viridiplantae > Streptophyta > Magnoliopsida > Poales > Poaceae > Avena > Avena insularis. The sequence continues at coordinate 550,665,771 of CM042690.1, forward strand.
AGCCTATCCATTTTACTGGAAATTAAGTGTCGATGCGACGTGTTGAACTTCATATCTTTACTATTAAAAGACAGTTGGTCATGTTGATCCGAATTATGATTACAGCACCGAATCCTGGTAAGCAACTCCCCGTTCAGTCAGAATCAATCCAAAACCCGAGCAGCAAAATGTTTTGTTTTACTCCACTGTTGTCTGCTATTTCTCTCCCGTCAGTTGCAGACTTGAAGAGGGTCGAGCAGACGAGCAGAGTTGCCGCCGCCACTCACGACCTCGCCTCTGCCGGTTCGCCGCAGCCAACCCACATCACATTCCATGGCGGGAGAGCACGGGTTGGCGCTGCCGCCCCGGTCTGGACGTGTGCGAGAACTGCGTTAATTACGCATCGGCATTTGCTTTGCTTGCGATTCTTTCACCGAGTTAGCTATGCATCGGCCTCACATCATGCACCGTGTAGTACTATTTGCACTTGCTTATCTCCAAGTGATTACATGATTCGGTGAAGAACAAAGGGTAGTCCGGCTGTTGATCCTCCAAGCAGTTGTGCAGCATGGTACATCCAGATCCATGAAAAATTGGAAAAGGCAATACTTCATCATGCATGTGCAATCCGCGGCTACTGATGTGTGGATTGAATCAAACAGACTTAGTGAATTTGCGTGTGATGTGATGGCCTAAGAAGTACAATGTTAAGTTGTAGGTAAAAACCTAATAATTTATCCAACTTTCTCCATTTCATGTACTTACCGAAGAGTGGGATATTGAAGGGTGTGCCACTCGAACAGGCCGCGTTTCTCCACTTCCTCTACTCCCTCCCCGAGGGAGACAAACGTCTTCCTGTGAAGTGGGGTGGCGGCACATGGCTTTGTTGGCAGTAGCGCAGAGTGGCCTGGTTGAACCGACGGGATGTGGGTGGCGTGCCTTGTCTTGAGGAGAACCCCATGGAAGCCCGACAACCCCGCTTGGCCACTGAACTACTCCGAACTCTGGTCCGATGCCATGGTGGTCACTGGTGTTGAGGGTCCAACCGTTGGTGGGGATTGAGGTAGAAAGACATTTGCAAGCATAGAAGGCTTGAAGGAGGCTCTTTCATTAACTAAGGCACTTTTTGTAGGCCCACTTCAGATAGATGAGATGAAAAATATAGATGTTGATTTTCATTAAACTTTGATGTCATTGTGAATTTTCATTTTTCTCTCTCAATATGCATAGCAAAATAAAATTAGTTTATAATACGAACATATTTTGTTGTTCCGTGGCAACGCACGGGCATTCGGCTAGTTAATAGTAAATAAAAGTACATGATAGGTTAACCAGAAATTAGAAAAATAGACCCGAAAATCCCACAATAAACAGAAACATCCGGCCGTTTAATTTTACTTATGATCACCGTTAATAGATCTCAACTGTTGAATCTAGGAACCAATGCCCACCTCCCGTTGGTCCCGTATTCAGATGAAACTATAATAACAACCCTAACGCCAAGACTAAGGGGCGATCGAAAAGCTGCCGTGCGGTGATGCCCTATCGCCGCCGCCGCTCCTTTGCACAACGGCCTCCGCGCGCGACATCCAGCTACTCGCCGCGATCGAATAGCTGTGACACTCTGATGTCCTATGGCCGCCACGGCTCCTTTGTACGACGGCCTCCGTGCGTGACGTCCACCTCCACGCCGATCAGGGAAGCTGTTGAAAAGGACGAGCCCAGTAATATGCCGGTGTGGATCAAGGAATGAGCAGTCTCCCGGAGGTATATCGCTGCATATTGTTTAATTGCATGCATGGAGATAATTGTTAGGCAATTAGTGCCAAACTACTCAAATAAATGGTTTAGGCATTGGGCATCGTCTTTTCCCTCCAGTGCAACTGGCAGCAGCAATGAGAAATATAATTATTTACCGTGGGTTTTCTCACATGTACAACCAGAAATTAAGAATGAAAGGAGAAAACTTATGGACTGGAAATATTAGTCCGTGGCTACATAGACTTCCCAGTCTTTAGTATGTACTACCTCTGTCTATTTTTGCTTGTCAAAATATTTTCTCTTCTAGAATAGATTTTGTAGCCCAATATTTATTTAGATTAAATATGGTTAACCGATTAGATACCTAAAATCTGGTACTCTCTCCGATCCAAATTAGTAGACTCAGATTTATATAGATTCGGATGTATGTAGTCATGTTTTAGTGCTAGATACATCCGAATCTAGATAAATTTGAGTCCATTAATTTGGGTTAGAGGTAGCTTGCGTCGCTTTACTCGATAAAATACTTTCCAAGAACGGCAGCAGCATTCCTGAAAAGAAATCAGATATTTATATGCATGACACATTTGGTAGAATAACTGTATCAAAGAGCTTGCAATGGCTACAAAGTATACTAACTTTCTTGCACAGTGCATTGCGGGCTGTGATAAAACATATATGGTGTCTCATGGTACATTGGTACGCGACGTTCTTGCCTGCCGAGAGAGACGCTCGAAGACCAAGAGAAAATAGAAGAATAGTCGGAGTAAGTCGAGGGAGACGGCTCAAGGTAAATTTAGTGATATTCCATTTATATATGTAATGACAGTTTTTTGGATGTTTATGACGCAGAACAATTCCATGTGAATTTCACAATTACATCTCTTACAAATGGAGTTCCCTTTCCTACATACAGTACTGCTAACTCATACTCCCTCCGTTTAAAAAAGATGTCTTAGATTGTCAAAAATTAGATGAATCTATATACCAAAAAGTATATAGATTCATCTAAATTATAAAAGAGTTGAGATATCTATTTTGAGATAGAGGGAGTACTATTTTCTATCCTTTTATTTTGGGTCCGTTAGCTAAAATAATTAGTCCACCTTATTTGTATAGGTTGGTCATCACAAAGTGTCTTTTAGTTGCGGGAAAGCATTATAAACATTTTCTTCTTTGTGGTATTTTGTCCAACGGAGACTTGATTGAAATAACAGCTCGATAACATACATAGACACTCTTTACCGGTGGCTTGGGCTTTCCCGAGTAAATCACTGAAAATTATACGTTTCACTAATGGTAATTGTTCTTTCAAAAGAAAATAATGTTAAGATAAGTACCTTCGTACAATGCTCATTTTAGGTCAATAGTACATAGTCTATATTTTCTTATTTTACAAACTGCTACCAAATGATTGCTACATGGTACATCAGAAGACTCGCTTCCCGTCGTGAGTTAATGATTTGAGAGATTTTGAACTAAATTGCTTAAAAATAAAATATCTACTTAGTATCTCCATCACACTTACAGAAATTACCATTCAAACATACATATAGATAGGGGCGGACCTAGGAGAAAGTTTTAGTGGGGGCCAAACATATGAGTGGGGGTACCTTATTAGTAAATTCAAACAATTTAAAGGCTTTTCTTGTAAAAATGTGAAGATTTTATTACAATTCTGAAATTTGAGTGGGGGCATTAGAATGTATTTTTTTTTCATTTTTTTAGAAGGAAAATGGAAAGAGAATATACATTTCAGTTTAGCCACAAACTTGCTAAATTTGTATCCTCTATCGAAATTGTGAAAAAAGGTATAACCCATCTATTTCTTATATAAAAACAATTGGACTATAATATATGGATATTCAAAAGTATACATGTAACATAAATTTGAGTCAGTTTAACTCTACATACTGATGTGAGATGTCTAGCCATGTTGTAAACATTATTACTAGACTATTACAATGTCACACATATAGAAATATATCGACATTGTCACGGTGCTATTTGCAAATAAATAATGATCATTAGTTAAAAATAAAAGATTATTTTAAGGAACAGGATTGTCAGATATTATATTTTAGGAAACATTATGTGGCTCTATAATTGTATTGTTTCCTATCACATAATTTAATATCTTTGTAAAAGAATTGTACCGAACACTATCCATACTCTGAAAATGATGCCCTCGCATTTGCGAGGGCCACCGCTCTAGTTATTAGAAAAAGTAGTGGCATAATCTCTACTACTTCGAAGCATCCATTTTATCAAACAATTTCATTCAAAGGTACTATCGAGTCTATTTACATTAAGCTCAAATGGGATGGAGTAGTTCTAAAATCAAATTCATTGAGCTAAACATGGACTCAAGTCATCTTTCAGATGCTTTTTCTCGTTGTAAAAATGTAGGAAGTATTTTTAACCAAGTTCATTGCTCATGTTTCAAAGCTAAAAAGGAGACACTAGCAAATGAATAGAATTTGTAAGATAACAAGTGAAATGGGGAGTGACTTTAGTGCAAGCGAGTAAATAATTGTAGGATCAATTTAAGGTTGCAAAGAGGGTGATGAAAGGAATGCGATACCTCCTCTTGCTTGCGTTGTTCTCGTATTTGAGTCAAACCCCTTCTATATTTCCATATTACCAAGTCACCTGAAATTGAGCAATCTCCGAGAGAAACAAAGAAACGAACTTGTAAATAAAGTTACAACTATTTTTTTTTTGTATTTTTGGTTTAGGAATGCAAAACTGAAAATAAACATGCAAATTTCAGGAAATAAAATAAATCAAAAGGAGAAAATAAAAGCATGAATGCAAAGTTTGGAGGTTTTCAAACCTCCCCCAAGCTTAGGCTATTGCCAGGCTCAGTTTTTGCCGTCATTTGGCGGCTGGTGCGGATACTGCTGGTAGTAGTCGGGAAGTGGGTCATGAAGTGACTGAAGTTGTGAGTCATAGTACTCACATTTTCATTCACTTCCTGAAGAGTGTGGTCGATCTCCCCAACGCGATGGTTGAGCTGTTGGAATTCCTGATAAGAGACTTAGTTGTACCCCTGTTGTGGCTGGTTGGGCCATGGGTCCCCACCTCCCCCTTGCTGCTGCTGTCCCTCCCAAGTGGGGTTGTGTCCCTGCTCTTCCTCCTGCTCATCCTCATCCTGCTGCCCTCCTTCATCTTCCTCTTCATTGGGCTGGAGTTCGTCCGTGATCTCCATCACTTGGTCCTTGGTGAGGATCCAAGTATCGTTCTCCACAATCGAGAGAAGGCTTGGGGGCAGGGCAACTGAACCTGCTCACCATGTGCATCACCAAGATAACTGAATTGATATGCTCGGAGCCTCCGGTTAGCATGGTAAACACCAAGGAAGCCACAAGCAGTCAAATACTTGACGTCCATGAGTTTGGAGCCATCAATAGGTTGCATAACAGGTAGTATAATATTTAATGCATGGACAAGGTGGGTTACAATTCCACCAATGCGAATATCACATTTGGTCTTGTTGCTTTGGTGGTGAAGGTGCTAGATGAGTAGAGCTACATGATTGGGGCTTTGCGGTGCAGTGGGAAAGAGAGCCTTGGTGATCATCGCCATGTTCGCATTGGCCATGGAACTGGTGTCACCTCTTCCTAGTAGTGTGTTGGCGGGGAACAAAGCGTAGTAGCGGATGGTTGGGTTCAGAATGGTGGACATCTTCTTCTGGTAAAATTCTTTGCCACCATTAATAGAAATAACCTCCCAAATCTCTCCACTTGTGACGCTATAGAGGTTAGTAACTGTAGGCTCCCCAACATGAGGAAAACCGAAAGCATTGAAAAATTGTTCGAAATTTATTTCACAGTGCTGCATGTTCATGGTGAAGCTTACCGTCCACATATTAACTTTCTCCCTGTGGTAGTCGTAGAAGGAGGCAAGGAACTCATGGGTAAAGCTCGGCGTAGGTGTCGTGGCTTGCTAAGCCAAATACCATTAGCCCGGACTTGTTACACATGAGGTTGAAGTCCGCCTTCAACTCCGCCACGGTAAGAAAGCTATGGTCGGCCCAACGTGTGGGCATCCTCCTCCTCGATGAAACCATAGCCAACTTGGGGTTGTGCTTGGCTCAAGACCCTGATCTCAAGCCCTCACCCCGTTGGCGCTTGCTCGAACGAAAGAGGTTACCGATTTTGTTCATCGTGATGCACTGAAATTTTTCACCATAAAACCTTAGGCATATAGTTTCTACATGATGTATGAACGATCCTACGTGGAAAATTCAATCCTAACGTGAGAAATTAATAGGAAAAACAAAATAAGCTTGAGTTCATCCACTAGATCAATGTGAGAGTTTCCACCATGGAAATCTGAAAATAAAGCATGGAGAGGGAGAGAAACATACGGATATGTTGATTCCCCCACTTAAACGAACGAAATCCGCGAATAATTAAGAGTTCTAGGTGGATTTTGAGAGGTTTGGAGATATAATATGAGAGAAATAATGAGGAGGGGTGGAAGACCTAGCCGCCCCGGTGCAATTTTGTGGTCGCACCAAACTATACGGCCGGAACTATAAGGGCGAGTGATGTTGTTCCACCTGTATAGTTGCGGCTGCACCGCCAACTAGGGTTTCTTTATGCAGAAAATAGCTATACGAACGCAACTATATGGCGGGATTGCAATGATCCCGCCATATAGTTGGTCATTAAACCATCTGCCCCTCGAGATAAAATTCTAAGACTAGCATCGATATCTATACGACCGGAACTATACGGTCGGAATTTTTATTCCCACCGTATAGTTGGTCGTTAAACTCTCAGTACCTTTAGGATAAATTTTTAAGAGAGGCATCAATATCTATATGACCGGAGCTATATGGCCAGAATTTTTATTCCCGCCATATAGTTGGTCGTTAAACTCTCAGTATATTAGAAAAGAATTTGTATGAAGGCACCGATATCTATACGACCGGAGCTATACGGACGGAATTTTTACTCCCGCTATATAGTTGGTCGTTAAATTCTCTATGTCTTCGAAGAAAATTTGTGGATGGCAAAGATATCTATACGACCGGAACTATACGGCTGGAATTTTTATTTCCGCTGTATAGTTGGTCGTTAAACCATCAGTAGTCATCAAAAAAATTCTATTTCTTTGAGAATACTTTCTTATCCCAAATCTTAGCAAAATACCTTATTTTTGATAGAAAACTGATAGTAGAAACTGTCGACCAACATTAGTGTATTAAGAGAAAAAATTTAGCTTTTGTAAATGGAAAAATCGAACTCTTATTTTTATTATTATTCTATACACATTCAATCGATGTTTCTACTACTTTTTGTCAGTTGCATCTTAGCGGGCACGCTTCCGCAAGAATGTTTGTGAAAAAGTGGTAGGAAGGCGATGAACTTTTATTCTCTAATCTACTTTATTGATGAGATGGGTTGACTCCCATTAAGCATTTTTATTAAGAATGGTTGAGTAACACAATGATACATTGCAAATGTATCTATAATTTTTGATGTTTCATGCTTGGTTTTATCTACTTTCTTATGTTTTGTCCATATTTTGGAGTACTTTTCATATGATTTCTTGGACTAACCTATTAACAAGAGCCACAGTGCCAGCTGCCTGTTTTCTATTGTTTTTGGTTCCAGGAAAGTCAGAGAATGAATATTCTCGGAATTGGACGGGACAAAAGCCAAACATCCTATTTCACCAGAAGACTCCGAGGCTTATGAGAATATGGCGGGTGGGGCTGGGGCCCAGCCACACCACCTGGCCGTGTGGCGGGCTGGCGCGCTGGGTGGTCTGCACCCTGCAGACACCCCCTCGGTCTCCCTCTTAGCCTATAAGTTGCCTTCTGACCTAAAAACTTAGGGGGGTTTGATGTTTTTCCAGAAGGAGTTCCGATCCGCCGCCACCACCAGATTCCACGAAACAGCACCAAAAACTCCGTTCTGGCACCCTGCCAGGACGGGGAATTGGAGGAGATCGTCGCCATCATCATCACCATTGCTTCTCCATCGACCATCCATGTTTCCCTCATATATGAGTGAGTAATCCCCTGATGTAGGCTATGGGGATGGTAGGGATTGGATGAGATCGTTCATGTAATGGCATCGGATTGTTAGGGCATGGTGCCTAGTATCTTTTATTAGCACTTTATGACTTTGTTGCGACTTGTTGTGCTTAATGCTTGTCACTAGGGCCCGAGTGCCATGATTTCAGATCTGAACATGTTATTGATTCATTATGATAGTATTGTTTATGGTCTTATCTGCAAGTTGTATACACGTTGTTGTTCGGAACCAATGGCCCCAAGTGATGTAAATCGGGATAACCGGAGGGAATGGCTTTGATGTGAGGATCACATGTGTTCACGGAGTGTTAATGCTTTGCTCCGGTGCTCTATTAAAAGGAGCACCTTAATTGCCAGTAGTTCCCTTGAGGCCCCGCTACAAACGGGCTGGCAGGACAAAAGATGTTGTGCAAGTTCTCATTGCAAGCACATATGACTATATATGGAACACATGCCTAGTATTATCTAGTACTTGGATGCTTTATCTTATTTATCTGCAATTGCCCTATGAATTGTCTTGTCCATGCAACGCCCGTCCATCAATCCCTATGCCTACCACACTCGAATCCTATTGTTTACTGCTATTGTTACTACTGTCTTACTTTACTGCTGCTGCTACTTTGCTATTCCTACTACAAAAACTGTTGCTACTGATAAACTGCTGTGAGCAAGATTGTTTCCAGGTGCAGCTGAATTGACAACTTAGTTGTTAAGGCTTATAAATATTCTTTGGCTCCCCTTGTGTCGAATCAATAAATTGGGTTTCACTTCCCTCGAAAATACTGCGATACACCCCCTATACTTATGGATCATCACACAACATCTTCTCTGTTCTCGAATTCTTACCTTGGGTTGCCCCTTATCAAAGGCACTTACCATATGAACTTGTTTTGCTGGTGGAATATATCTTTCTCCTGCTTCTAGTTTCTTTGGAAAATACCGGATTATTTATGCATCATAAACATTAAAGATTATCTTTCCTTCAGCACAATCAACTGATGCCCCTATAGTACTAAGGAAAGGTCTTCTAAGTATTATAGATAATTTTTCATCTTCAGGCATCTCAAGAATAATAAAATCAGTGGGAATAACATGCTCATCTATTCTAAGTAGAACATCCTCAATCATACCATGGGTTGTTTGGTGGATTTGTCAGCCATCTGTAAAGTGATAGTGGTAGGAGAATACTCCCCTAATCCTAACCTTTTATAGAGGGAGTGTGGCATTACACTAACTCCTGCTCCTAGATCACACAAGGCATTTTGAATATCAGTTTTACCTATTGAGCATCAAATAGTTGGTATTCCGGGATCTCCAGACTTAGACAACAGCTTCCCATTAGCAGGATAACTGGTTACCATGGCAACAGTTTCAGTTATTTATTTCTTTCTACTAAGAATATCATGGATGAATTTAGAATAAGTAGGAACTTTGATTGCATCCGCAAACAGAATCTCCAAACGAAGGTCATTAAGCGCCTTTGTAAAAGAATTATAAATTACTGATCTGGTGATTTCTTTTTTCGATCTGGGTAAGGAAGCTTTTTCTCACCTGATTTACTCTTATGTTTTACCTTTTGTGGGGGGTCAGGCTCTTTTGTTGTTGCTTATCGCTTTTCTTTTTTTTCTACCACAACAACTTCATCTTCCTTGCTTATCTCTTTTTCTTCTCTTGGATCCACCGTCTCTGCATCAGAGTCATAATGGTCATCATGTGCATCATTTTGGTCCTCCTTGGTTTGATCTTGTGTTTCAGTTTCATCCCGAGGATCCACCAATGTATCATCTTCTTGGCTTACTTCGAGCAAGGCTTTTTCCTTTCGCTCTTGTTCAGCTTCATATTCTGGTGGTCCTAAGGGCCCTGTAAAAACTTCACCCCTTCTTGTGACAACATTAGTAGAAATAGGAATATATTTATCATCACGAAGAAAAATTTGATAACCAGATGCTATTTGTTCACTCTGGGTTTCAATCATACTAAGATACTTGTGAAATAATTTTATTTCTTGGCCAATCTCATCATAATTTTCTGTGAGTTCCGCCAAAATCTTTTTGTATTTTTTAAAGTTTAAATTCTTGAAAAACTTTTCTAGTTTCATCTTCTTCAGTTAAAACTTGTAACAAATCTACTTTGTTTTCCTTAACAAGTTCATAAGGTATAACTTTTTCTTTCATTGTTTTGCGTACCTCAGGCATAAGATCAGGAGTTATCCGAAGTATCCCTCTTTCTAGCTTAGTGCCAAAATCGGGATTATATAAAGAATCATTCTTAGCCCTAGTAGACATCAATTCCAAACCTTCCTTAATAGTTAGAGTATTTATAGACCCTCCTGCTGAGAAGTCAAGCAATTCTCTACATTGAGTATTAAGACCGTGGTAAAATAAATGGCAAATAGTTGATTCAGAATAGCCATGATTAGGAATACTATTGATCATTCCAAAGAATCTTTCCCAGGCTTGTGGGTAGTTTTCTCCCACGTTCTGAATAAAGTTGCCTATATTCTTTCTTAGTTCCGATACCTTTTTAAAAGGATTAAACCTATTTATGAATTTAACAATGCAGTTTTCCCAACATTTAATGTAATGGCGAGGGAGAGAATATAACCAGTCTAGAGCTTTACCTTTAAGAGACCATCGAAATAATTTAAGACGGTAGAAGTCTCTTGGCAAACCTTTTGGTCCAAGCGATGTTATCACACCGTTGAACTCTCTAATATGTATTCATTGGTCTTCATCTTCCCTTCCACTAAAAGCTTTTTCCTGCAAAATTTTAATAATTCCACCATCAAATTGATATTCTCTAACTCCAGGATTAGGGAATTCTATTGGTTGTTTAAGAAATTCAGAACTTGGAGCAGTATATTCTCTGAGAGTTTTCTCAGGTTTCATGGGAGTTGACCTGTAAATAGACATGATTTCCATAATATCACTTAGGTTTTCAACTTCAACTTTATTTGATCTTAAAAGTTTTTCAATAATCTCTTCGCGCCTTTGAGCAGGCACGCACTCAATATAATCCGGTAGATAGGTCCTACCAGAGCGTGTAGACCCTTTGTCTCCTAGGGAGAACATTTTGTAGTAGCAACACCTGAAATGTCAAAAGACAAACACTTAGCGGTTAGCTCCTTGGCAACGGCACCAGAAAATAGCTTGATGTCTGTAAGTGCATAGATCGTTTGTAGCTAGTTTTAAAGTATAGATATCGATCCCACAGGGACCCCAAAGGTAAGTGTTTATGGGTGAAGTCTCTATCACACCGAAGTTGTCACAGGTCTTCGAGTGAATTGACTACAAGTTTTGAAATAAGAATGGGGTTTTGATTAAATGAGATGTATTTAAATATAACTAAAATGTAAACTTCAGAAATATAAAGCATAAAAGTAAAGAACGACTTGATTGTTTGTTGTTTTCTACAGATAGCAAAATAAGGCACGGGGAGATTCAGTTCATGGTGATAGTGACTATGCCAGGTGGACGAGTAATAAATGTAACAATTATAATCTTATAAATATATGTGTAGGCGAGCAACCCATAATTAGCTGGAACTCCTCTTGGTAGATTTCATCCCAACTTCAACAATCCTACTAGCCTGTTACCAAAACCATGGTGAGACACTAGACGATTAAGACCCTTCGGGTCGCTTAGCGATTAAGCTCCTTGGATCGGACTAATGCAATAATCACAGTGGTTCCTCGTTTTCCTCGAGTCTACTAGTTTTCTATTGATATCCCCGTGTCACCCGAGGGTCACCGGTCCACTAGCGAACAAGATCTTATTTATGTAGAACAAAGCATCATGTTGTTTGGGCCCTTAATTGGACAACAAGCATTAGGCATCCCACAGATAGTCAAGCACACATAATATAGTAATTAAAAACAATCACAAATTAATGGAAAATATATGAAGGCACATCACATCTCACCAATCCCCTACATCTCCCACGCCCAAGGGAATTACTCAAACATGAGAGAAGAATGGATCATCTATATAATCAAGTAAAGGGAATTCGTCTTTATATTACCATGGAGATCCATAATAAGAATAGAAAATATCCAACACAATTCAAGATTGGAAGAAACAATCTCAAACCCTAGTCTTGCAAGGTGGAGATCCCTCTCTCTCTCAAGTACAAGTAGTGGCAATGGGGGTGTATTGGCTAGGAGGTCGAAGATCGTGGAGCGATATGAAGAACGTCTTCCCCTTCTTCTCCGGATCTCTTCTTCCTCCCTTATGGATGGTATGGCGGCTGTTGTGTTGTGTTTTTGTCCTTGGACCCTTCATGGAAGTTGTCCCTTTTGACAAGACAGAGGCGGCGACAACTATACGGCCAGAAAAATATTCCCGCTGTATAGTTGCTCGTTAAAGCTTCTATATGCTCCCCTCGAGTGTTTCGAAAGAGAGACTTGCTTGTTTTCTCCAGAATATTGTGTTTCTCTAGTTAAAACCTTCTGTTGACATTCAGAACCTGAAACACACATTAAAAACCAAGTTTTCTTTGCTACCAAAGTGTTAGCATTAGGTAAAGCTAGAAATCAATCAAATCCGGTAGAAAACCATCAAATAAAGCCATCACAAATGTGTCGAATCTCACAGCTATCACCAAGTAATTGGGATGTTGTACCAAGGCACTAGAATGCTTAACGACCACTAGTACGGGCGCTGACGAGGGGTAACCTCGGCAATGCCCATGGTGATGGACTTGGGGTTTCGTGGAAAAGAGAACTCTGGGGATTTCGTCGGATGTCAGAAAAACAATGAAGACAAAGTCGCCTGAATATTGGGAACACTCTATTACAAGTTGTCCTCTAGATTTTGGTGTAGCCTCGCTTGGGCTTCTCCCGTCTTATATATAATAGGCCAGGTCTCAAAGCTATATGCAGATAGGTTTCATACATGCGTGATTACAATACCAACATAATTTCGGTTCGTGGTTTCTTTCCTAACACAGTAAAAGTCTCTGTCAGTTGCTTCCTTGGGCTGTTATCTGGAATCTTTATGGGCCGTAGGCCTTTTACCCAATGTAGGGTAGCGAATAATGATCATCCGAGTAATCATACCTATGTCAGGCGCGGTCCGGCCGTACCGCCTGCCCGTGCCAGGTGGCGATGACTTCGTCTCGTCAAACCCTACAACTTTCTTGAAGACGCCTATATATTTTGAGGCTCTAGCCGCCATCCAGAGAGCTGCTATTCTCAGATTCAATCACAACACCACCAATGGAGATCCACACCATTGTTCATCCATTGTTCATCACTTCCACCATCCATTCATTCACTAGTCATAACCATTGCTTTGTACTTTAGATCTCATTGTGATTTGGCTACCATTGTAAGAATATTTGATTTCAATTTAAGTATTTGTATGATGTTTTCTATATCCGATCTATTTGTTATGAGTGAGTAGTCCTCACAGGTTGCGGGTTGGGGAGAAACCTCACAGCAATTATGTGCATCTAGATCATGGGAGAATTGTGTTTTGTTTGCAATTGTGATTTGTATCTTTTGTTTCTTCGTCTCTTGTCTCGATTTGTGGACTTGTAGGTACCCAAGATCCCATAGATTGATAAAGGCTTGAGGTGGGATACTTGGCTAGCGGCGATCTCATAGGAACCTTACTGACATAAAGGGTAGTACGGTCTTTGTTTAGCGCCCCATTCGGGATCAACAACAACATCACCACTTAAAGCTTTGATATGTGTTTTACACTTAATAATCGTTTGTAACATGTGGCTTCGGTGTGCTCTCGGTTGGATTAAAAGTCTATTTTTATGCCCGCTGCATCACGAGGGCTCTATAATATGTTTGGCCATGTAGAGATAAACAAAACTTTTCCCTAACGCGGTACACCCAAGATCCAGCTCAGGTTATAGGCAACGAGATTACCGCTAGACGCGCAGATGCGGAAGTTGATGTAGCGCATCGAAGCTGTGCCGAACGATCCCTAGACAGCCCTTCCGAATCCCATAAACTCCTTCGTCAGATCCCCACGAGCTTCCCCGTCTCCAGCGCCGCACGTGCAACGCCTCTACCGGTATCTACACATACAGGAAGGAGCTTCGGATAGAGGACTGCTAGATCCTGTCTAGCCGGAAATGGAAGTGGAGAAAGTGACGGCTAGGTCAGGGACTATCCCTTGTCACTCCACTTATATACACTCCTAGTTGGGCTCAACGCTTGAGGCCCATCTAGGCTGTACTCCAATCTCCATATAGATCTAATCCACATGGGCTCCTTACCCTTAAGTGTGTCACCCTATAGGTTCACGTACACCTGGACATGACATGAGTTACTCCTCCAAGTATCCCGTCATGGCTTTGAGTCCGACTCACTCCCATGAACACCCGGTCTCAAGTCGATAGATGGTAGCGACCTCTAGCAAGACGTGCCAACTCCCAAGTGCCGTAAAGTCAAAAGATGAACCTTCAATGTGACTTTCGTCCAAGTCCCTTTGCCTCACGATAAATCTGTTAAGCTATAGGCGAGTAGTTGCCATCCCTTAAATAGCTTAACTCTCTTCTCGTACCATGATACGTGATTCACTGGACTAACTCTTAGTCCGACTCCTCAGTTAACACTTAACTGAGTAGCGCATGGCCATGCTTCCGAATCATATCACACGAGAGGGCCAGAGAATATCTCTCCATCGGGGAGGGGCAAATCCCATCTTGGTAATCCACGTCACGTAGCTTGCTTCACAACCAACACGAACTCTACCTTTATAACTGCCCATTTACGGAATAGCGTTTGATAGAACCTAAGTTGGCAATCCACAACTCGGATCATGCAATCACCTCAGGTTGAAGGATTCCATTGCTTGAGACTGCAAATGACAACATGGTCGTTGCATCTCAACTGTGGGTCAGTCCGACTCGCTAAACTCTTTAGCCGAATCAGTGTAAGTCGGAATAGCATCACCATGCCCATGACAAGTGGAACCGTGTCATCAGCCGACTTGCACATTGGTCTAAGTTGTGTGTCCAGCACAACCTCAACGACCAAGGACATTCTAATATGAACAATCATGAATACATAGTTCCACAACTGAATCACGTATTCAGTGATATATATCTGATGTTCATATAGGGACAACTTTACTTTATGAATACTTTGGGAAATATCATCAACCATGATTGTGAAGGAAATATGCCCTGAGAGGCAATAATAAAGTTGTTATTATGTATTCCTTGTATATGATAGATGTTTATTTTGCATGCTATAATTGTATTGATAGGAAACATCAATACATGTGTGTTTAATAAACAAAAGGGTTCCTAGTTATGCCTCTCTTATAGACTAGCTTGTTGATTAACAAGATGATCAAGGTTTCCTGATCATGGACATTGGATGTTGTTAATAACAAGGTCACAGCATTTGTGAAATGATGTGATGAACATTCATCCGAAGTATAGCATTATGATCAAGTCATTATGTTTATATTGCTATAACATCATACAAAGTAGTCTTAGTCCTTAGACCATGAGATCATGTTAATTGCTAACACCGGAAGAGTATCTTGATAACATCAAACGTCACACCGTAACAGGGTGACCATAAAAGTGGGTTCAGTGCTATGAAGGTGTTATGTTGAGGCTCATGGATCAAGAGTGGAATTTGTCAATCCCGATGACGGATAGATATACTCTAGGCCCTCTCGGTGATATCACATTAAGATAGCTTGCAAGCAAGTGATGTGATCACTAGAATGTTATATCACGGGAACGAGAAAAGAGTGCATGTCGGTAACGAGATCAAACTAGGTATTTGGATACCGATGATCGAATCTCGGACATGTATTATATCATGATACAAAGGGATTAAACTGCCGACGTTAAAGGTTCTCACGATCACAGAAGTCATCGTTGAATATGCAGGAGTCAGTATGGATCTCCAGGTCCCGCTTCTGATTATTGATCTGAGAGGAGTCTCAATCATGTCTGCATTATTCGCGAACCGTAGGGTGACACACTTAAGGGTTGCTGGACACCATTTAGGAGCACATATGTTCCAGACAAAAGGTTTGCAAAGCGTAGGAAATGTTTCGATAGAAACAGGAATTGTTTCGATCGAAACCGGAATTGTTTTGGGTGAAATTGCAGAAAGTGGTTCTGCATCTGATATTGAAATGTTGCAAGGGGTTTTATGTGAATGTTTGTTAATTAAAGTAATTAACAAAATTCTGAATAAAATAAATAAAAGAGTTTTATTAATTGAGAGTTGCATTTAATTTGCTGGAAATTAAATACATGTGAGTGGGATTTTGGGTGGAGGCCATGTTTATGTGAGTGGAGGTTCACCACATGAATGAAGGAGGGGAGGAGTCCCCCCCCCTCATGCGCCGGCTATGGGAGGGGAGGGGTCTCCCTTCCTCCTATATAAAGCCCCCCTCTCCCCTCTCACAAACCACACCTCCTCGTGAAGGATCTCTCTCCCCCTCTAGATATTCCCCATGGTCTCGGATTAGCGAGATACATGTTCCCGGTGGCCTTGCGTCTGGAAGGAGTTGCTGCTTCCGCTGATTCACTAGAGCGAGGAGGTGGAGGTTGTCCGGTGGCTTGAACGTGTGTGCGAGGATGGATGCGTTGCTGATTTGCGGCGCTTGGACTTCCACACGATCTTGAGATCGGCAAGCGTACGACTACATCAACCACGAGTTCCTACTCGTTAACAAAACTCGTTGTCTTCGAGGGTAAGTTCTCCATGGATGTATGTCCACCCGTTGCTCTGTATCTAGTAGATAGATCTTGGCGTATAGTTCTCATCATAGGAAATTTTTTGTTTTCTATGCTGCAGATCCAACAGTGGTATCAGAGCCTGATCTATGCGTAGGTGCCTTGCACGGTTAGTACACATATGTTTATATGTGGGCGATGATGATCATGTTATTGCATCTTCTATGTACTTTGGATATTGGTGGCATAGTGGGATGAAGCGGCCCGGACCAACCTTACATGTCATCGTACATGAGACCGGTTCCATGACTAACATGCAACCAGTTTTGCATAAGTGGCTAGCGGGTGTCTGTCTCTCCTACTATAGTCAATATATGATTTACAACGAGTTGCTAATAACTTGGTTATCCTTGTTGTGGTTCATGTTCGTAGGTAAGACCGGTTCTATCTCCGAAAGCCCTAAGCCACGTAAAACTTGCAATTGATAAATTAGAGGCGTCTAGTTTAGATCGTTGCTGGGCTAGTGTCTTGATATGGTATTGTTGTAAGTAGATGTATGATAGATACTCTTACAACTCACTTAACGTGTAAGTTCCATAGACCTTGGCCTTACACACAAAGGAATGATAGAGATCATACCACGATGCAAATGATAGAGATCAAATGCATGGACCATATCACCTCACTTCACACATTAGATGTTAGCATCTTATATTGCTAGTTTCGCGCTTTTAGTAGCATTATAAGATGATCCCTCATTTAGATATCAAGATAAAATGTGTTCTTCCTTAAGTATGCACCGTTTTGTGGATCGTGTTTTGAGGCATCACGTGATGATCGGGTGTTCTCGACTCTACGCTTTCATACAACGGGTGTAAGACCGTTTTACACACGCGGATACTAAGGTTCTTACTTGACGAGCCTAGCATGTACAGACATGGCCTCGGAACACAGACCGAAAGGTTAAGAATGAGTCATATAGTTGATATGATGCCCATATAGATGCTCGCCTTTGAAGCTACACCGACCGACTCACGTGATGATCGGACTTGGTGTAGTGGATTTGGTTCATGTAATCACCAAAAGGACACGAGGGATGTCGTTTTTGAGTGGGAGTTCATTAGTAATTTGGATTAGTTGAACTCAAGCTATCATAAACTTAGTCTAAATATATTTTACAAATTCTGTTGTAGATGGCACCACCTGCTTTTAATTTCAATGTGTTCATGGAGAAAGAGAAGCTTGCTGCGAATGGTAGCAACTTCACCAACTGGGCTATGAATTTGAGGATTCTCCTCACTGCTGCACAAAAGCAATATGTGCTAGAGGCGCCGCTAGGACCCCCACCAGCTCCTGATGCCCCTGACGAGGAAAAGAACGTCTATATAACTTGTCAGGAGGACCACAACTTAGTTCATTGCGACATACTGTATGGGCTAGAGCCAGAACTTCGAAAACGTTTCGAAAATGGCAATGCCTTTGATACCATGGGAGAATTGAAAATGATTTTCGATACCCATGCTGCCGTAGAGAGTTATAATGCTTCTGAAAAGTTCTTTAGCGGCATGATGGAAGAGAACAGCTCCGTTAGTGAGCACGTACTCAAAATGTCTGGGTACGCCGATAAGCTTGTGACCTTGGGAATAACGATTCCCATTGACTTAGGCATACATCGTGTTCTCCAATCTCTGCCACCTAGCTACAAGAGCTTTGTGATGAACTATAATATGCAGGGCATGAAGAAGTCTCTTCTTGAGCTTCTGTCAATGCTTAAGACTGCAGAAGTGGAGATTAGGAAAGAACATCAAGTGTTGATGATCAATAAGACCACCGGTTTCAAGAAGGACAAGAAAGGCAAGCACAAGGGAAAGAAGGGCGGCAAAACTGTTGCCGCGCCTGAAAAGAAACCCCGAGCTGGCCCTAAGTCTAACACTGAGTGCTACTATTACAAGGGGACTGGCCATTGGAAGCGCAATTGCCCCAAGTATTTGGCGGACAAGAAGGCCGGCAAGGCAAACAAAGGTATATGTGATATACAGGTTATTGGTGTGTACTTGACTAGTACTCGCAGTAGCACCTGGGTATTTGATACAGGATCGGTTGCTAATATATGTAACTCGGTTCAGGGGCTGTGGAGCAAGCGACAACTAGCAAGGGATGAGGTCACGATGCGGGTCGGCAATGGATCAAGAGTTTATGTGATCGCCGTCAGAACGCTGCCTCTCCATATGCCGTCGGGATTAGTTATAAACCTGAATAATTGTTATTTGGTGCCTGCACTGAGCATGAAATTGTATCCGGATCGTGTTTGATGCAAAGTGGTTATTCGTTTAAGTCTGAAAACAATGGTTGTTCGATTTATATGAATAATATCTTTTATGGTCATGCACCTGTGTTGAATGGTTTATTTCTGTTGGATCTCGATAGTAGTATTACGCATATTCATAATGTTGATGCTAAAAGGATTAAACTTGATAATGATATATCTGCATATATGTGGCACTGCCGTCTAGGTCATATTGGCGTTAAACGCATGAAGAAACTCCATTCTGATGGACTTTTGGAATCACTTGATTTTGAATCATTTGATACATGTGAGCCATGCCTTATGGGCAAGATGACTAGAACGCCGCTTTTCGATTCAATGGAACAGGCGATGATTTATTGGAAATCATACATACCGATGTGTGGACCAATGAGTGTGTCGGCGTGAGGTGGATATCGTTATTTTGTTACTTTCACGGATGATTTGAGTAGATACGGGTATATCTATTTGATGAAACATAAGTCTGAAACCTTTGAAAGGTTCAAAGAATTTCAGAATGAAGTGGAAAATCATCATAACAGAAAGATCAAATTTCTACGGTCCGATCATGGAGGAGAGTATCTTAGTTACGAGTTTAGCACACATATGAAAGACTGTGGAATAGTTTCACAACTCACGCCTGCCGGAACACCACAACGTAATGGTGTGTCAGAACGTCGTAATCGTACTTTATTGGATATGGTTCGATCTATGATGTCTCTGGCTGACTTGCCACTGTCATTTTGGGGTTATGCACTAGAAACCGCTGCATTCACTTTAAATAGGGCACCATCTAAATCCGTTGAAAAGACACCGTATGAATTATGGTTTGGAAACAAACCTAAGCTATCATTTCTTAAAGTTTGGGGATGCGATGTTTATGTGAAGAAACTTCAACCGGATAAACTCGAATCCAAAGCGGAAAAATGCGTCTTCATAGGATACCCTAAGGAAACGATTGGGTATACCTTCTATCACAGATCCGAGGGCATGGTCTTTGTTGCCAAGAATGGATCCTTTCTTGAGAAGGAGTTTCTCGCGAAAGGTGTGAGTAGTCGGAAGGTAGAACTCGAAGAGGTTATTAAACCTTCTCTTCATGAAATGGCGAGTAGGGCAGCACTGGAAGTTGTTTCGGAGTTGACTTCACCTGATGAAGAGAGAGCTAATGATATTGATCATGAAACTCCGAAAGAGGACACTACCGAACCTCGCAGGTCAAGCAGGACACGTGCAGCTCCTGAACTATACGGCAATCCTGTTATGAATTTCATGATTGATGAAATAGATGACCCTGCGACGTATGAAGAAGCGATGATGAACCCTGATTCCAACAAATGGCTAGAAGCCATGAAATCCGAGATGGAATCCATGTACGAAAACCAGGTTTGGACCTTGGTGGACTTACCTCACGATCGAAAGGCCGTTGAGAATAAATGGATTTTCAAAAGAAAAACTAATGCTGATGGTAATGTAACCATCTATAAGGCTCGACTTCTCGCAAAGGGGTTTCGACAAATTCAAGGAGTTGACTACAATGAGACATTCTCCCCCGTAGCGATGCTTAAGTCGGTTAGGATTATGTTAGCAATTGCTGCATATTTCGATTATGAAATATGGCAGATGGATGTCAAAACTGCGTTCCTCAATGGTAATATTGAAGAAGAGTTGTATATGATACAACCTAAGGGTTTTGTTGATCCTAAGGATGCTGATAAGGTGTGCAAACTTCAGCGATTCATCTATGGACTGAAGCAAGCATCCCGGAGTTGGAATCTCCGCTTTGATGAGGTGATCAAAGAGTTTGGATTTGTCCAAACTTATGGAGAGGCTTGTATTTACAAGAAAGTGAGTGGGAGCAATGTGGCATTTCTGATATTATATGTGGATGACATATTATTGATTGGAAATGATATAGATCTTTTAAACAGTGTTAAAAGTTATCTAAACAGCAAATTTTCGATGAAGGACCTTGGTGAAGCTTCATATATATTAGGCATTAAAATCTATAGAGATAGATCAAGACGCCTAATTGGGCTATCGCAGAGTACATACCTTGATAAGATATTAAAGAAGTTTAATATAGACAGAAGTAAGAAGGGGTACTTACCTATGTTGCAAGGCAATACATTGAGTAAGACTCAAACTCCGGCTACGACGAAAGAAAGAGAGATAATGGATAAGATCCCCTATGCCTCAGCCATAGGCTCTATAATGTATGCCATGCTATGTACAAGACCGGATCTGGCACATGCTATTAGTTTGACTAGTAGGTACCAATCTGATCCAGGTTCGGAACACTGGATAGCGGTCAAGAATATCCTTAAGTACTTGAGAAGAACTAAGGATATGTTTCTTGTATACGGAGGTGAAGAAGAGCTAGTCGCTGAGTGTTATGTCGATGCTAGCTTTGACACTGATCCGGATGACTCTAAGTCTCAATCCGGATACGTATTTGTCTTGAACGGAGCAGCAGTTAGTTGGAGGAGCTCCAAACAACCTGTGGTGGCTGGATCAACGCCGGAGGTGGAATATGTTCCTGCTTCAGAAGCAGCGCAGGAAGCGGTTTGGATGAAGGAGTTCATAACGGAACTAGGTGTGGTTCCTAGTGCGTTGGACCCAATGGTGATCTATTGTGACAATAATGGAGCCATAGCCAACGCCAAGGAACCAAGGTCTCACAAGAATTCCAAGCATATTAAGCACCGGTTTCACTCCATCCGCGAGCATGTCAAGGATGGAGATATAAAGATTTGTAAAGTGCACACGGACCTGAATGTAGCAGATCCGTTGACTAAAGTACTCCCTAGGGCAAAACATGATCAACACCAGAACTCCATGGGTGTTAGATTTATCACTATATATACTAGATTATTGTCTCTAGTGCAAGTGGGAGACTGAAGGAAATATGCCCTGAGAGGCAATAATAAAGTTGTTATTATGTATTCCTTGTATATGATAGATGTTTATTTTGCATGCTATAATTGTATTGATAGGAAACATCAATACATGTGTGTTTAATAAACAAAAGGGTTCCTAGTTATGCCTCTCTTATAGACTAGCTTGTTGATTAACAAGATGATCAAGGTTTCCTGATCATGGACATTGGATGTTGTTAATAACAAGGTCACAACATTTGTGAAATGATGTGATGAACATTCATCCGAAGTATAGCATTACGATCAAGTCATTATGTTTATATTGCTATAACATCATACAAAGTAGTCTTAGTCCTTAGACCATGAGATCATGTTAATTGCTAACACCGGAAGAGTATCTTGATAACATCAAACGTCACACCGTAACAGGGTGACCATAAAGGTGGGTTCAGTGCTATGAAGGTGTTATGTTGAGGCTCATGGATCAAGAGTGGAATTTGTCAATCCCGATGACGGATAGATATACTCTAGGCCCTCTCGGTGATATCACATTAAGATAGCTTGCAAGCAAGTGATGTGATCACTAGAATGTTATATCACGGGAACGAGAAAAGAGTGCATGTCAGTAACGAGATCAAACTAGGTATTTGGATACCGATGATCGAATCTCGGACATGTATTATATCATGAGACAAAGGGATTAAACTGCTGACGTTAAAGGTTCTCACGATCACAGAAGTCATCGTTGAATATGTAGGAGTCAGTATGGATCTCCAGGTCCCGCTTCTGATTATTGATCTGAGAGGAGTCTCAATCATGTCTGCATTATTAGCGAACCGTAGGGTGACACACTTAAGGGTTGCCAGACACCATTTAGGAGCACATATGTTCCAGACAAAAGGTTTGCAAAGCGTAGGAAATGTTTCGATAGAAACAGGAATTGTTTCGATCGAAACCGGAATTGTTTCGGGTGAAATTGCAGAAAGTGATTCTGCATGTGATATTGAAATGTTGCGAGGGGTTTTATGTGAATGTTTGTTAATTAAAGTAATTAACAAAATTCTGAATAAAATAAATAAAAGAGTTTTATTAATTGAGAGTTGCATTTAATTTGCTGGAAATTAAATACATGTGAGTGGGATTTTGGGTGGAGGCCATGTTTATGTGAGTGGAGGTTCACCACATGAATGAAGGAGGGGAGGAGTCCCCCCCTCATGCGCCGGCTATGGGAGGGGAGGGGTCTCCCTTCCTCCTATATAAAGCCCCCCACTCCCCTCTCACAAACCACACCTCCTCGTGAAGGATCTCTCTCCCCCTCTAGATATTCCCCCATGGTCTCGGATTAGCGAGATACATGTTCCCGGTGGCCTTGTGTCTGGAAGGAGTTCTTGCTTGGCTGATTCACTGGAGCGAGGAGGTGGAGGTTGTCCGGTGGCTTGAACGTGTGTGCGAGGACGGATGCGCTGCTGATTTGCGGCGCTTGGACTTCCACATGATCTTGAGATCGGCAAGCGTATGACTACATCAACCACGAGTTCCTACTCGTTAACAAAACTCGTTGTCTTCGAGGGTAAGTTATCCATGGATGTATGTCCACCCGTTGCTCTGTATCTAGTAGATAGATCTTGGCGTATAGTTCTCATCGTAGGAAATTTTTTGTTTTCTATGCTGCGGACCCAACAGATTGCCTCTAGGGCATATTCCCAACAGTCTCCCACTTGCACTAGAGTCAATCATCCGGCATCACATGTCTAGGAATCTAATGCCCATGGCTCTTACGTGCGCCTCATGCTTAGGTTGTGGAAGTGGCTTTGTCAACGGATCTGCAATGTTTGCATCCGTGTGTACCTTGCATAACTTTATATCACCATGATCCACGAACTGGCGAATCAGGTGGTATCGCAGAGTATATGCTTGTTCTTCTGGTGTTGTCTAGGTTCCTTGGCTTGTGCAATAGCACCATTGTTGTCACAATACACGTCTAACGGATTGGACGAGCCCCGAACCACACCAAGATCAATTAGGAAGTTCCTGATCCAAACAGATTCCTTTGCTGCCTTCGAGGCAGCAATATACTCAGCTTCTGTTGTAGATGCAGACACAGTCTCTTGCTTGGAACTCTTCCAGCTCACAGCCCCTCCGTTCATTATGAACACATACCCAGATTGCGAACGAGAATCATCTGAGTCAGTAAGGTAACTCGCATCCGTGTAACCCCTTACACTAAGTTCAACCTCACCTCCATAAACTAGGAACACATCCTTAGTCCTTCTCAAGTACTTAAGAATGTTCTTAACTGCTGCCCAGTGGATTTCTCCAGGGTCTGCCTGGTATCTTCTCACAACACTTAGAGCATAGGAAACATCCGGCCTAGTACAAATCATGGCATACATGATGGACCCGACTGCCGAAGCATACTGAATCACACTCATCCTACTTTGCTCATCAGTCGTCGAAGGACACTGAGTCTTGCTAAGTCTTATGCCATGGGACATCGGTAAGAACCCCTTCTTAGACGATTCCATGTTGAACTTCTTCAACACTTTGTCCAAATATGTACTTTGGATCAATTCAATGAGCCGCCTGGATCTATCTCTATAGATCCTGATT
Source organism: Avena insularis (assembly GCA_023614405.1). Lineage (NCBI taxonomy): Eukaryota > Viridiplantae > Streptophyta > Magnoliopsida > Poales > Poaceae > Avena > Avena insularis. The sequence goes on from CM042690.1 coordinate 550,690,021, forward strand.
CCTAGTATATAAGTTACCTCACCCAAGTCTTTCATTGAGAAACTCCTTTCCAATGACTTCTTGGTTTCTTGCAACATCTGGACATAATTTCCAATCAATAATATGTCATCCACATATAAGATCAGAAAGTTTACGTTGCTCCCACTAAACTTCTTGTATAAACAAGAATCATGATCACTCTTGATGAAGCCAAACGATTTGACTACCTCATCAAAGCGAATATTCCAACTTCGAGATGCTTGCTTCAATCCATAAATGGATTTCTGAAGTTTGCATACCTTGTCAACATTTGCCGGATCGACAAAACCCTCGGGATGTATTATATACACGTCCTTGGTTAATTTTCCATTAAGGAAAGCCGTTTTGACATCCATCTGCCATATCTCATAGTCGAAATAGGATGCTATAGATAACATGATCCGAACTGATTTAAGCATCGCTACGGGTGAGAAAGTCTCATCATAGTCAATTCCTTGAACTTGCCGGAACCCCTTCGTGACAAGCCGTGCTTTATAGATAGAAACATTTCCATCCATATCAGTTTTCCTTTTAAAGACCCATTTGCACTCGACGGGTCTTACACCGTCTGGCAGATCAACCAAGTTCCAAACTTGATTGTCATCCATGAACTTTAACTCGGATCTCATGGCTCTAAGCCACAACTCAGAATCAGAACCCACCATCGCTTCCGAATAAGTTTTCGGCTCATCACTGTCCAACAGTAGTATATCACGAACACTTTGCAATCTTTCCGATCTTCGCAGTGGAGGTGCAGCTGCCAGCTCAGCTACCACGATTGGCTCAACCTCCAAGGCTTTCACCAAATCGCTACTGATCGGTTCCTCTCTAACTTCTTCGAGCCACACCGTACTCCCACTATCTTCCCGACTAAGAAACTCTTTCTCAAGGAAGACACCATTCCGAGCGATAAACACTTTGCCCTCTTCTCGGTTGTAGAAGTAGTAACCCAATGTTTCCGTTGGATACCCAACGAAAATGCACTTATCCAACTTGGCTATAAGCTTGTCCGACTGAAGTCTCTTGACAAAAGCTTCACAACCCCAAATCTTAAGAAAAGACAAACTTGGTTTCTTGCCTGTCCACATCTCATGTGGTGTCTTCTCTACCGATTTTGATGGTACTCTGTTTAGTGTGAACGCCGCCGTTTCTAGACAATAATCCCAAAATGATAAAGGTAGATCTGTCCGACTCATTATTGATCGTACCATGTCCAACAAGGTCCAATTCCGCCATTCCTCTACGGTGTACCCGGCGGAGTGAGCTGAGGAACTATTCCACAACTCTTCAGATGGTCATCAAACTCATGGCTTATGTACTCGCCTCCTCGGTCTGACCGAAGAAACTTTATTTTCTTGCCGAGTTGATTCTGTACTTCATTCTGGAATTCTTTGAACTTTTCAAAGGCTTCCGACTTACGTTTCATTAAGTAGACATATCCATATCTACTCAAATCATCAGTGAAGGCAATGAAGTACTCATAACCACCGCTGGCTGTCGCACTCATTGGACCACATACATCACTATGTACTAGTCCCAACAAGTCAGACGCCCTTTCACAACTCCTTGCAAAAGGTGTCTTGGTCATCTTGCCTAGAAGGCAGGATCCGCATGTCTCGAACGACTCCAAGTCGAACGAAGTTAGGAGTCCATCATCATGGAGCTTCTTCATGCGTTTCCAACTTATATGACCAAGTCTATGGTGCCAAAAGTAAGTCATATTTAGATCATTTGGTTTCAACCTTTTCACATTTATGTTATAGACCGACCCACCATCAAGATTCAAAATAAATAACCCGTTCTGAACGGGTGCAAAGCCGTGAAACATATCATTCAAATATAAAGAACAACCATTGTTCTTAATATTAGACTCATAGCCTTGTCTCATCAAACATGAGGCAGAAATGATGTTTCGACTAAGCACTGGAACATAATAACAATTATTTAGTTCCATTAAGAATCCTGAAGGTAAATGAAGTTGCATCATGCCGACTTCCAACGCAGCAACTCTTGCTTTGTTGCTGACCCAAATGTCAACCTCGCCTCTTGCTATGCCCCTAGTTCTTACCAGTCCCTGCAACGAGTTGCAGATATGAATGACTGATCCGGTATCATATACCCAAGAACTACCGGGTGCATCAGCAAGATAAAGGTCTATAACATTGCAAACAAGTGTACCTGAGTTGGAAGTCACACCTCCACTCTTGGCTTTATCCGCCAAATACTTGCTACAATTCATCTTCCAGTGGCCATCCGCCTTGCAATAGAAGCAAGCGGAACCGACTGAAGGAGATGACTTAGTCCCTGAGGAAACGCTTGGGATCTCATCCTGAGCATTACCTCCTGACTTAGCCTTCTTCTTCTTAGTCCAAGAACTCTTCTTAAGCTTAGCCTTATTCTGTACCACCAACACTTGGCTAGTACCTTTCTTGAGACCAACCTCTGCCTGCTTAAGCATCCCATGTAATTCAGTGAGCTTCTTATCCATACCATGCATGTGGTAGTTCGATATGAACTGACCATACACACTAGGAAGAGAGTTCAGAATTATATCCGTAGCGAACTCTTCGCTAATGGGGTAGCCAAGCCTTTCCAGAGACTGCACGTAACCAACCATCTTGATCACCGCGGACTCAGTGGATCACCATCCTTAAGCTTACAACTCAGCAAAGCTTGAGAGACTTGATACCTCTCGGTCTTTGCCTGAGCCTGGAACATACTTTTGAGGCTTTTGATCATATCATAGGCCTCAACATTTTCGAACTGCTACTGCAAGTCCGGTTCCATGTGAGCAAGCATAAGACAACTAATTTCTGTAGACTCATCACATATTCTACGATAGGCATTGGTTGCTACAACACTCGCATTCTCATCCGGCACATCTGGAAGCGGGTTGTCTAGAACATGGTCCCTCTTTTCTTGTTTGAGAACAATTCTTAGATTACGATATCAGTTGGTGAAGTTTGTCCCATTAAGTTTATCTTTCTCTAGAATGGTCCTCAAAGCAAAACTGGACAACTGAGGGAGACTGCTACTAGGTGCCATTATCTACAACAGAAATATGCCAAACACTTAAGACAAGTATTCATAAAAGAGTAAGCGTATTAAACATTTTAATACTTATGCTCCCACTAGAACCAACATCCCTCCAATGGTTACTAAGTGATTCATGATCCTAAATAAGCAAGCCGACTAGTGAGCTTTAGCATCACCGCTAGCCGTCAAGTGATCTAGGTAGGCAAGTCCTTGCCAATCGCATCTCATGCGACTCTTGTTGGTTGGGTGGCATCTCATGCCCCGGCTCCCGACCGCCCTCTCCCCGAGCCCACAACCGTTGTGACAGACCCATCTAGTTTACCAAGTGCTTCCGCTGTAGGAGTCCGACTCGAACCCATCTAGTAGAAAAGAATTGGTAGCACCTTAATTTTATGAGCCCACTACCAAGAATGTCCGACTTGTGAAGGTGCAGCACCGGCGGGGAGACCGACTAGACCTTCTTCGAGGGATTAAAGTTTAACCACTATCTCATAGAGGTAAAACTAGAGACATAACAATCTCACAAAATAATCCAATTATAATGTGAAATGGTATGGCTCCCTTCATGGTGATCTCCATCTCCATGAACCTGTTCATCATGCCTTTGGCTGCAGTGTCCTTCAAGTCCTCCAAACATGCTATACTAGCATTAAGGAATATACAAGAAGATGGCATCTCATGCCGACACACAGGTCATTATACAATAACAGTGATAACACTTTGGCTCCAGCCGGCTGACAAACTCGTGATACACAGATCACGTATGGATTACACACATCACATGCACATAAGCCATACCATTCACAACTTCCTGCAAAAACAAGTTATGCATAGATATGATATCTACCGGTGTTGTGAACCTCGCAACGACATCTAATGCGCTACGACAGGGCGAAGCCGGCGGTCCCGCTAGCCGGATAGCATGCGGGGATCAAAGGGGCAGCGCCCCTCGCGGATCTAATCTGCATTCCGAACCATGGATTCCTTCATTGGATAAAACACTTTTACCCAAATCTGATCCCTGTGCAGATCTGACCAATCTCATTGATCATCCGCACCTCATCTTCCATGCACCCCCAAGTGCGATTAATCCAATCAATCTTGCACAAAACCGATCATCTCATAGATCGACCATCGAAACCCTAAGTGGATCCTATCCACCACCTCGTGCATATCACATACGCACAGATCTAGAGCCTAAAACCAGAAGCTTTCGCTCTGATACCACTATTGGGCCACATAGAGATAAACAAAACTTTTCCCTAATGCGGTACACCCAAGATCCAGCTCAGGTAATAGGCCAGGAGATTACCACTAGACGCGCAGATGCAGAAGTTGATGTAGCGTGTCAAAGCAGTGCCGAATGATCCCCAGACAGCCCTTCCGAATCCCACGAACTCCTTCGTCAGATCCCCACGAGCTTCCCCATCTCCAGCGCCGCACGTGCAACGCCTCTACCGGTATCCACACATACAGGAAGGAGATTTAGACAGAGGACTGCTAGATCCTGTCTAGCCCGAAATGGAAGTGGAGAAAGTGACGACTAGGTCAGGGACTATCCCTTGTCACTCCACTTATATACACTCCTAGTTGGGCTCAACGCTTCAGGCCCATCTAGGTTGTACTCGAATCTCCATATGGATCTAATCCACATGGGCTCCTTAACCTTAAGTGTGTGACCCTGTAGGTTCACGTACACCTGGACACGACATGAGTTACTCCTCCAAGTATCCCGTCATGGCTTTGAGTCCAACTCACTCCCATGAACACTCGGTCTCAAGTCGATAGATGGTAGCAGCCTCTAGCAAGACGTGCCAACTCCCAAGTGCCGTAAAGTTAGAAGATGAACCTTCAATGTGACTTTCGTCCAAGTCCCTTTGCCTCACGATATATTTGTTAAGCTATAGGAGAGTAGTTGCCATCCCTTAAATAGCTTAACTCTCTCCTCATACCATGATATGTGATTCACTGGACTAACTCTTAGTCCGACTTCTCAGTTAACACTTAACTGAGTAGCGCATGGCCATGCTTCCGAATCATATCACACAAGAGGGCCCAGAGAATATCTCTCCATCGCGGAGGGGCAAATCCCATCCTGGTAATCCACGTCACGCAGCTTGCTTCACAACCAACCCGAACTCTACCTTTATAACTGCCTATTTATGGAATAGCGTTTGATAGAACCTAAGTTGGCGATCCACAACTCGGATCATGCAATCACCTCAGGGTCGAAGGATTCCATTGCTTGAGACTACAAATGACAACATGGTCGTTACATCTCAACTGTGGGTCAGTCCGACTCGCTAAACTCTTTAGCCGAATTAGTGTAAGTCAGAATAGCATCACCATGCCCATGACAAGTGGAACCGTGGCATCAGTCGACTTGCACATTGGTCTAAGTTGTATGTCTAGAATAACCTCAACGACCAAGGACATTCTAATATGAACAATCATGAATACATAGTTCCACAACTGAATCACGTATTCAGTGATATATATCTGATGTTCATATAGGGACAACTTTACTTTATGAATACTTTGGGAAATATCATCAACCATGATTGCCTCTAGGGCATATTCCCAACAGAATATTAGGATGTGTTACCCACAAGAGATTATCTTCATTCAAAAATTATACATGACTATGCTTATTATTATCTTTTATCCCATTTGATGTGCAGCTGCAGGTGGATCTTCAATCCTGGCCTATTTCGATCCATTGATTCAAACCCATTATAAAGTAAACTAGATTGGTCCGGTCAACTAAGATAAAACAAACAAACAATTTTTTTTAGACATGTCCTTTTTTATTACCTTTTAGTAGTGCTTTCCGAGGTTCGATTAAACCTAGGTCTTCTAGGGAAAAAGGTATTATACTACATCCATGAATCCAGATCGAAGGTATCACGCCTCCCCCCTCTTGGGCCCTCTTCCCACCTCGGGAAGGCCCATGTGGGGTTTTTTCCTTTTTATTTTTATTTAAATAAATATATTAATATTAATTCATAATTAAATATTAAATACATTATTTTATTCATCCTTATTCAAAAATCCTTTTGAACGGACTCCGAACACTTCGGTATTCTCTCTGACTTACAGTTCTGTCTCTTCCTATTTGTCTATCGGTAGTAGATCAACCCGCAACGTCGATTACCCTTAAGTGTGACACCCATATGGTTCGGGAATGTTTAGGTGTGAAGGGGACATCTCCTGGATCAAGTGATCATCATCAGTATGTGTAAATACATGATGATCCCTTCACATCCCATGAACTCGGTAGTTTGCTTGAACCTTCTACTCGTCGAGTCTCATTACCTTTGCACAACGATATCTGGTTTTTCAAGACCTGATCTCATGTATCCTATAGAGTTCAATCTTGTTATCGATAAACATGTTTACTCGTTCCCGTGATATCACATCCATGTGACCTAGTCACATGCTTGCAAGCTCATTGATGTGGTCTCACCGAGTGGGACCAGAGTATCTATACGTCACTCGAACAAGCAAATCCCGATATTGATCATACGCCTCAACCATTCCTCTAGAATACCTAAAACACACCTTTATGGCCACCTAGTTACGAAAGTGACGGTTGATGCAATCAAAGCAGTCGCGTGAGATAGTGATTAAACATGATCTCATGGTCGAAGGATTAAGTCACTACACTTTTCTAGATATCACAATGTTTGAACTTTGTGACTGGATCACATTGCAATTCTATGGTCGGGTGCGTCCATCACTTCATTAAGTGACCTAGTTGTCAAGTACTATTTTATGTCAAGTCCATGATCGGGAAACCTCGATCATCATCTGCTCAACAAACTAGTACTAGAGGATATTAGGGACCTGGTTGTTTATATACCACACATGTATTAATGTTTCATATTAATAGAGTTATAACATGATACATAAATATTATGAACATTTAGAGATATAACAATAAAGCAACTTTATTTATTGTCCTCTAGGGCATATCTCCTTCAAAAGGATCCGTAGAATAACTTTGGTGAAAAAGATAAATCCCTTGCTGTAGTGACTTTGGGATTTTCCCAAGGGAATTCTAGTAATTCTTTTGAAGTGAAATCAACTCCTAGTGAACCAGTACATCAATATTTTCTTAAACCTAAGAGGATTTAATTATTGGACTTACAAATATTTTCTAGTGATTTAATCACCAAAACAAGACTAATTCCACAAAACAATTCATAACTAAATAAAGAATATTGATAAAATAATGAACCCACTTTTGGTGGCTTTGTTATTTAAATACCTCTCTGTTGATATCATTTTTGTACCTTGGTATCATACAGTACCTGGCCTTAGTATAAACCCCCTTTATTAAGTAATATTTGGCAATTGAATCATAACCGAAGTTCTACCAAGGCAAATAAAGTAATTCCAATTACCTTGAACTCCAATTCTCAAAACCTACTAAAGTGTAATGATGTTTTGCTCAATTGCTTGTTGTATTGTAATGGTGTTTGTTCTCCTTGTGTTGATGGTGGTACCTTGCTTGTTTCATGTGTGCTCTATGACGATGATAGTTGCGATTGTCTTGACATCAAGAAGAAGGAGTTATCTTATTATTATTGGTATTATAAGAAGAAGTCTAGGGACATATTGCTGACTACCGACTTGTGTAATAACGAGCTCGTTGTGGAACCCCAACAGGAAGGTATGACGAGCACATCCGTAAGTTTCCCTCAGTTATGAAACCAAGGTTATCGAACCAGTAGGAGCAAGGAAACACCTCCAAGGTGTTGTTGCCAACTTGGAATCCTGCACAACACAACCATAGAACTTTGCCCCCAACTTACAGTGAAGTTGTCAATCTCACCGGTTTTTGCTGAAAACAAAGGATTAAACGTATTGTGTGGAAGAAAGTAAAAGCTTGCAGAAAGTAAACAGAAAGCAGTAAACAATTGTAGATTGATGATAAAAGAAAGGACCGGGGTCCATAGTTCACTAGTGGTGGCTCTCCTTAAGATAGATGACATGTTGGGTGAACAAATTACAGCGGGGCAATTGACAAACATTGAGAAAGCATACATGCATATACTAATCATCTTGACTCCTTTGAGATTTGATTGGGCATTACAACATTATACATAGACCGTAATCCAACTGCATTTATGACTAATAATCCACCTTCAGGTTATCATCCAACCCCTCCAGATTAAGTTGCAAGCAGATAATTGCATTACGCATGTAAAGTAAACAATACGATTGTTCTATGAACAAAGGATTGTTGTTTTCTCCTAGTGGCAACAACACATCTAGTACCTTAGAGATTTCATCACTTCCCAGATTCATCGGAGGCATGAACCCACTATCGAGCATAAATACTAACTCTTGGAGTTGCTAGCATCTACTTGGCCAAGATAGCTACTAACAACGGAAAGCATGCAAGATCACAAATAACAAAGACATGATAGAATCAATAATCAATCTGAAATAGCATCTCAATATCCAGCGGATCCCCGCAAACACAACATGTAGGATTACAAATAGATGATCTTGATCATGAACGGAGCTAACAAGATCTAAACATGATAGCACAAAGGAGAAGAACCAACCATCTAGCTACTACATGGACCCGTAGTCCAAGGATGAACTACTCACGCATCACACCGGAGGCTTGCATGGTGATGAAGAAGGCCTCCAGGGTGAATTTTCCCCTCCGGCAGGGTGCCGGGAAGAGCTTCATATCCCTCCCGATCTAGGGATGGAGATGACGACGGCTACAGACTCTTTCATGGAATTTTGATCGGGTACTTAGGGTTTCTGTATTGGAGGCATCTTATAGGCGAAAGGGGAGGACGATGGGGTGCCCTGGGTGGCCGCACCACCCCCTGGCACGGGCCAGGCCTGGCCGCACGGCCAGGTGGTGTGGCCGCCCATGGCCCCTCTCTGTCTCGTATTCTGGCTCCGTGCCCCCCTCGGTGAAAAACTGACTTTGGCTTTTGTCCCGTCCAATTCCGAGAATATTCATTTTCTGACTTTCCTAGAACCAAAAATAGTAGAAAACAGGCAATTGGCACTGTGGCATCTTGTAATAGGTTAGTCCAAGAAAGTGTATAAAAAGTACTCCAAAGTGTGGACAAAACATAAGAAAGTAAATAAAACCAAGCATGGAACATCAAAAATTATGGATACGTTAGCAACATATCAACATCCCCAAGCTTAACTATAGCTCGTCCTCGAGTAGGTAAGTAATAAAAGGAAAGAATAATTTTTGAGGTGACATGCACCATCATAAACTTGATCAAAGTATTTGTAAAACATTGATAGTTGGGATCATAGTACTTCAACATAACATGAAAGATAAAGTTCTAACAATAAGACATAGCAACTATGTTGCAACATGAAAAGGCAGAAACAAAAGATTCATGAATAACAATGCTTTGCAAGACGTTTGTTTGTTTCTCATAAAGAAAACATAGCATAGTGGCATTCAGCTTGTCCCTCATAGATTAGCAAACATAGATGCATAGGACACCTTCAAAGTTCATAAGAGTGACTACATACAAATATTTTAAGAACAAGCAATATCAAAATTATGCATCAATCAACAAGTCTTGGGACAATGCACATATAACTAAGAATGGCCACTATGCTCTCTCAATAGGTGCATAAAGATAGAAGGTGGAGACTCAATATAAAAGTGGAAGAAAGGCCTTCATAAAAGGAAGTAAGGATTCAAGTCTCATAAAGAGCTTCCAAAAATTATGGTACTTATTAGATTTTAGCTCTCATTTCCCCTATCATAAGCATCTTGAAGTGATTAAGGTTAAAGTGAACAAACTATGGAGTATATGCTTGAAAAAGTCTAAGTTGGAAATCTCATGTCCCTTGAATACGAGGGCCGCTCCTCATGCTACTCAAGATTAGTTACCGGTAAGTTTTTGTCATAGTAAGTACATGTGTATCATAGAGAACCACTAACGAGGTACCCCTTGCCCGCTGATACGGAAGAATCCCCATATCAAAATGACAAGGCAAGCATACAACAAGCATCTCAACAATCTTATTATTTACCATGGAAAATGGTGCTTTTTTCTCTCTTTCCTCTTTTCTCATATATCTTTTTTTTCTTTTTTTCTTTTTTCTCAATATCTGAATCTTTTTTTATAAGAAGAATGCTTCATAGACAACTCATTATGGTTATGTTGCAGGTTTCCAACATGACAGCATGGATTAGACCGGCGGCCCAGGCGTTTCTCTAACACACATACATAACTCCATGGACTTACAAGCTCCCCTTTCATTTCACACCAACGACATCCATAGACAAAAGAGCATGATATCAACTAGGTACAAAGTACAAGTGCAATGTTGAAAGCGTTCCCCATGACAGCATGGTTCTGCTAATCCCCAACATATAAGTGCAAGCATATACAACATAGACGACACAATGGTTCAAGTTTATTAAGGGCAAGAAAAGTAAAGTGTGCCATCAAGTTCATGAGAGCTTTAATCACTAGTTTTCTCATAACAAGTTTAATTCGGAAGGTAGATAAAAACATGAATATACTTGGAATAGCAAATGCTAATAGGTAGGTATGGTGGACTCTTTGGAATAACTTGGTTTTAGGAGTCGGATGCATGAGTGGAACTCATACTTGGTTATGGAGGCTAGCAAAAGACTAGGAGCGACCGACTAAGGGAGCAATAATGGCCATAATCATGCAGAGCGACAAAACATCATTAATCAAAGAATAAAGTGATATTACAAGTCGAAAACTAAAGGATCATAAAGGCTATGGTGACATGGGATAGTCATAACATGGTGTGAGCATGCGCCAAGTCATCCCAAATAAAGCATCAAAGGAGAATACCACAATACTATGCTTTAATATGCTAAAACAACGCATGATTCTTCCAAGGCACATTAAGCAATCTCAATTGTTTATAACATGTCATATTACAGAAAAGATCACTAAGCATAAAGCCAAAACAATATCAAGCATGGCATGACAAAGCATAGGACACAGCCAAAAACAAGCTCCGTTTACCACTTAAGCATGAACTTTTCCTACTCTTTTCTAATCCAAACCAAACTATTTGAAAAACAATGTATGAAAGAGGGGGTCTAACCAATTTATTCAGAAAACTAAGAAAACCAAGCAAACAAAAACCAAAACGAAAACGAAAAAGAAGACGCTCCAAGAACAACACAACTATGCATGAAACAATAAAAATGAAGTGTTTGGAAGAAACCTGGGATTTTTATTGATGAAGAAGGGGATGCCTTGGGCATCCCCAAGCTTTGACGCTTGTACCTCTTGAATATTTCTTGGGGTGACACGGGGTGGCATCCCCAAGCTTGAGATTTAGTCCATGCTTCATCTTATTACATCATTCTCTCCATACACCTCAATTTTTTCCTTCATACAAAACTTCACACACTCTTTATGAGCAACATTAGTGCACTCAAGATAATAAGTCTTTAGGTTCAGTTTCAACACCAATAAAACTTCCATCGAAACACAAGCTAATGTAGCACTTACCTCAAAAAGCTCAATTCCCCAAAAGAACTCAAAAAGGAACCAACAAGAAGCAAATGCAAATAATGGCAGAAATCTGTCAAAATAGACCAGCTGGTAAAAACCAATTTTTTCGAAGACCTTCTGTTGCTCAAATCAAAAAGTGTGGAACTAACGAAAGTTAGGTAACAACCTGGGGCAGAAGCAAAAAAAATCATGCATGAAAACAACGTACAGGAATTTTACACGATTTTTTACGGTGAAGCACAAAAATCTGTTTCGGGACAGCAACTTTCCCAATCATTACTTCTCTCTCATTAGAGGTTACTCTTGGCACAAAAAGAAAATAAAAAGGATAAGGAGCGGTTATTACAGAGGTAATAACTTCCAAGACTCATCTAAAACTTTTGGGTTATCTCCCAATAAGTACTTTTTTAATGCCTTTAAGTTAGGCATAAGAAGCAAGAAAAATAATCAAGTGTTCTCAAATGAAGAAGCATTAAGAGAAAATTTTGTTTTCATAGGAGAGGCAAAAGAAATCTTCTCTCTCTTCTTAGGGAAGTGTTCTATACCTTTCTTGAGTGGGAGTTGATATTTAATGGTGCCTTCTTTCATATCAATAATGGCACCAATAGTTCTAAGAAAAGGTCTTCCCAAAGTAATAGGACAAGAAGCATTACATTCAACATCCAAAACATAGAAATCAACAGGGACGTAGGCATTGTTAACCATAATAACATCATTAATACTCCCCATGAGTTTCTTTTTAGCATTATCATCAAGTGGGACATTCAAATAACGATCTTCCAATGGTGGCAAATCAAGCATATCATAAATCCTTCTAGGCATAATAGAAACACTACTATCAAGATCACATAAAGCTTTGAAATCAAAATCATTCACTTTCATATTAATGATGTGTTCCCAACCATCTTCTTGTTTTATAGGAATAGAAGGTTTATGTTTCATCTTTTCTTCTTTAATTTTTATGAGAGCATTAGTAATGTGTTTTGTAAAGGCCATATTCATAGCACTAGCATTAGTAGTTTTAAAAAGCTTTTGTAGGAACTTAATTACTTCAAAGATATTGCAACCATCAAGATCAAAATCATAATTATAATCTAAAGTAGTAGAGATATTACTAGCTTCAACACTAGTGGTAGTGATAGTAGAAACACTAATGTTTCTAGCAATTTCATCTTCTCTTTCCCACTTAGCATGCAATTCAGCTAATAGTCTAACATTTTCATCAATTCTAGCTTGTATGGCATTAGTAGCTGATACGTCCATTTTGCATCACTATTCTATATCATAATTTACTATTATTCATTGATATATTTCATAATAAGAGATGGTACTTATGTTATTTCACTTGTTTTTGCATGGTTGATGACTTTTGGAGCATGGACCGCTGTAGTAAGGATTCTGATGGAAAAGGTGCTGTTTGGAGGCAAAATTCGTGAAGATCAGAAAATCTGGAAAAATATACGGAAAATCCTATTTTTCCAGAAGACGAAGGAAGCCAGAAGGAGGAGTGGAGATGGGCCACAGGGGGCCCACACCACCCCCTGGTGCGGGCCAGCCTAGGCCACGCCACCAGGTGGTGTGGCCGCCTGCCCACCTCGCTCTCCAAGGCGTATATAATCCTCCCGAAACCCTAATACTCGGGGAGCAACCACAGAAAGATTCTGCCACCTCTACGGGGCGGAAAACACCGAGAGAGAAAGATCTCCCTGACAGATAGATTTATGCCGGGGGAATTCCTTCCTGGAGAGGGGAGATCGTCGCCATCAACACCACCATCAAGCTGGACTTCATAGGGATCATCATCATCATCACCACCATCATCACCATCAGCACCCTCATCACCATCTCCATATTGCTGTAACAATTGGGTTGAATCTTGCATAGTTCTTAGGGGAAACTTTCCTGGTGTTGATTACTCTTTGTAGTTCATGCTATTGAGTGAACCGTTGAATTATTGTTTATGTTCAGATTGTTATACATCATTATTCCATCTCTGATCATGATCCATATGATGTCTTGTGATTAGTTCGTTTTGTTCTTGAGGACATGGGAGAAGTCATGTTGTTAGTAGTGGAATTGTGTTGAGAAAGATTCAATAGTTTGATATTTAAGTTGTGGTGTACTTCTTCTAGTGGTGTCATGTGAACGTCGACTACATGACACTTAACCTATATGGGCCTAGGGGAATGCATTGTGTATTTGGCTACTAATCGTAGGGGTTGCTGGAGGGACAGAAACCTGAACCCCCGTTAGGAAACCATTGCACAAGGTACATCAGGGACTTTGAGTTTAAAGTTGTGGTTAGGTTTCTACCTTAATTACTTTCTTATACTTACGGATGTTTGCAATGTGTATAATCACAAGTATGTATTAGTCCTTGGAAGGTCGGTCCATTAGCACAGGTTCACCCACACAACACTTAGCAAGCTAAATAAGATTAATCAACTATATGAAGCGAAAGTACATGACAGTCTTCCCGTGTGTCCTCGAGAACGTTTGGTCATCTTAAGTAATACAACCGGCTTGTCCTTTGCTGCATAAAGGATTGGGCCACTTGCTGCATTTATTCCTACTGTCTTTTATTTACTCGTACTTTATTTACCTGCTTTATCAAAAATCCCTAAAAATCCGTTTGCTAAGTATTTGCAGAGAATTCCTGATCCATACCACTAGCCAGCACCTTCTGCTCCTCATTGGGTTCAACACTCTTACTTATCGAAAATACTGCGATACACCCCCTATACTTGTGGGTCATCAAGACTATTTTCTAGCGTCGTTGCCGGGGAGTGAAGCGCTATTGGAGAGTGGAAATGGTAAAGGAAACCTCTACTATGAGTATTGTTTACATCTGTTAGTTGCTTTATTTTCATTATGGATAATTCGCTGAGTTTCTTGTTTCGTAATGCTACTACCACTGCTAAGGTAGTAGATGAACCACCACCTGCTGAGAATGATGCTTTTAAAATACCTACAAGAATTAGTGATCGTGTTATGGATAACTACTATGTTGGGGATGGAACTGTCCATCCCGGTGATCATTTACTCTTTATACATGAATTATGCGGGTTGTTCAAGTGTGCAGGTATTACTACAGATCAAGTTAAGAAGAAGTTATTTTCATTATCACTGAAAGGAAGAGCTGAGAAATGGTATAAGCTGCTGAAGAATGGTCAAGCTCTTGAATGGGAGGAAATAGTACCTCTCTTTTATTCAAAGTTTTATCCTCCTAGTGAGATTCATAAAGATCGGAATCAAATATACAACTTTTGGCCTCTTGATGGAGAGAGTACAGCTCAAGCTTGGGGGAGATTGAAGTTACTAATGCTCAAATGTCCCATTCATGAGCTCCCCGACAATATTATTATCAATAACTTTTATGCAAGGCTCCCTCTTCATGATAAGGATTTATTGGATGCTTCTTGTGCTGGATCATTTACTCGCATGGAAGAAGAAGCTAAATGGGATCTTCTGGACCGTATTCAAGACAATGTTGAAGCTTGGGAGAATGACAAAGGTAGAAAGTCAGGTATAAATTATGATTATGAATGCATTGAATCTTTTATGGGAACTGATGAGTTTCAAAATATTAGTAATTCTTATGGTCTTGATTTACAAGTTATTACAAACTGTTTTAAGGCTTTTGCTTCTTATATTGAAATCCGAACAAAGGGATGGAGCAAGTACCATGCACCTTATAATGATATTGTTGACTGTGTTCCTGTTGGGAGTGTTGAGTATTGCACTATTGATCATGTTTTGCCTGAACCTTACATTGAGAAGATACCCTTCCCAGATAAGGTAAAGGATCATCCTATGATAACTAGTGTAATCACTAAAAGTGAAAAGAGAACTGTAAAACCTGATGAACAAATAAGCATTGAACCTGTTGTAGCAATTGTTAAAGATCTTGTAACTAAAAGTGTGGAAGATGGGCACATAGTATTTTGTGAGGATGCTTCTAATATTGTCTCACATCCTCATAAAACTAAAAAGGCTAGTGTCCCTATGCTTTCTGTTAGAATTGGTGATTATTGCTATTATGGTTTGTGTGATATTGGTGCAAGTTCAAGTGTTATTCCTTATGAGCTTTATAAAGAAATTATGCATGAAATCAGTCCCTGCGAGTTGGAAGAGATTGATGTGGTTATTCACCTTGCTAATAGAGAAACCATCTCTCTAATTGGTATTGTGCGGGATGTGGAAGTTCTTTGTGGTGAGATTAAATATCCTGCTGATTTTCTAGTACTTGGTTCAGCTGCTAGTAAAACTTATCCCATCATTTTTGGTAGACCTTTCTTGAGTACCCGTGGAGATATTATAGATTGCAAAAGGGAGAAAATCTTGACTAAGTTTGACGGGGAATCTTATGAGTTTAACTTTTCGAAATTTACTAATGAACCTTGTGAAAATGAAACCCATAATGAGGATTTTCGAGTTGAACAACTTGCGTCTATTTCTCTTGCTCCTAACAATGCTTTGCAGCAATTTATGGAAGACCACGAAAGTGAGATCTTCATGGAAGAAAGGAATGAGATTGACGAGATTCTCCGTCGTTAACCCAAGATGCTTAAGCATAACTTGCCTGTAGAAGACTTGGGTACCATGTTGCCACCTAAAAAGGATCCGGTCTTCGATCTAAAACCTCTCCCTGACGATCTTAAATATGCTTACATTGATGATAAAAAGATATATCCTGTTATTATCATCTCTAAACTTTCAGGGAAGGAAGAAGAAAGGTTATTGGAGGTTTTGAAGAAACACCGAGGGGCTATGGGCTATACTCTGGATGATTTAAAAGTGATTTCACCTACTATATGTCAGCATGCTATCAATATAGAACTAGATGCAAAGCCAGTAGTAGAGCACCAATGGTGTTTAAATCCTAGGATGAAGGAAGTGGTAAGAAATGAGGTATTGAAACTCCTTGATGCTGGTATTATTTACCCTATTGCTGATAGTGAATGGGTTAGTCCTGTTCATTGTGTTCCTAAAAAAGGAGGAATTACCGTTGTTCCTAGTGATAATGATGAGCTTATTCCCCAAAGAATAGTAGTGGGCTATAGGATGTGCATTGATTTTAGGAAAGTTAACAAAGTTACTAAGAAAGATCATTACCCGCTTCCTTTTATTGATCAAATGTTAGAAAGGTTATCTAAAAAGACCCATTTTTGTTTCTTGATGGATATTCTGGTTTCTCTCAAATTGTTGTTAAACAACAAGATCAAGAAAAAACTACTTTTACATGCCCTTACGGAACCTATGCTTATAGACGTATGAATTTGGTTTATGTAATGCTCCTGCTACTTTTCAAAGATGCATGTCTGCTATGTTTCATGGTTTTTGTGAGGAAATTGTGGAAGTGTTCATGGATGACTTATCTGTCTATGGAACTTCTTTTGATAATTGTCTGCACAACCTTGATAAAGTTTTGTAGAGGTGTGAAGAAACTAATCTTGTTCTTAATTGGGAGAAATGCCACTTCATGGTTAATGAAGGGATTGTCCTTGGGCATAAGGTTTCCGAAAGAGGCATAGAAGTGGATAGAGCTAAAGTCGAGGCAATTGAGAAAATGCCCTGCCCAAGAGACATCAAAGGTATTTGTAGTATCCTTGGTCATGTTGGTTTTTATAGAAGGTTTACTAAAGATTTTTCTAGGATATCAAAACCCCTCACTAATCTTCTTCAAAAAGATGTACCCTTTGTTTTTGGTGATGATTGTAAGGAAGATTTTGAAACTCTTAAGAAGGCTTTAACTACAGCTCCTATTGTTCAGCCACCTGATTAGAGCTTACCCTTTGAAATAATGTGTGATGCTTGTGATTTTGCTGTAGGTACTGTCCTTGGGCAACAAATTGATAAAGTTAAATGTTATTCATTATGCTAGTAAGACTCTTGATGTTGCTCAAAGGAATTATGCTACTACTGAAAAAGAATTTCTAGCTGTCGTTTTTGCTTGTGACAAGTTTAGACCTTATATTGTGGACTCAAAAGTCACCATTCATACTGATCATGCTGCTATTAAGTACCTTATGACGAAGAAGGATGCTAAGCCTAGGCTTATTAGATGGGTGCTACTCTTACAAGAGTTTGATATACATATTATAGATAGGAAAGGTGCTGAAAATCCTATAGCTGATAATTTATCTCGATTGGAAAACATCTCTTTTGATCATATGCCTGTTAATGATAGCTTCCCAAATGAACAGTTGGCTGCAGTGGGGGTGAGCTCGCGAGGGAGCCCTTGGTATACTGATTATGCTAACTTTATTGTCTCCAAGTATTTGCCTCCAACTTTCACACCCTCGGAATTGGACGGGACAAAAGCCAAAGTGCCTATTTTTCCGGAAGACTCATGGAGCCAGAATACGAGACGGAGGAGGGCCAGGGGCTGGCCACACTACCCCCAGGCGCGGGCTGGGGCTGGCCGTGCCAGGGCATGGTGTGGTGGCCCTAGGCACCCCCTCGGTCTCCCTCTTCGCCTATAAGAAGCCTTCTGACCTAAAAACTCTGGGGGGTTCGATGTTTTTCCAGAAGAAGTTCCACAACGCCGCCACCACCGAAGGGGAGATTCGAGGGACAGAAAGTCTTTGTTCCGGCACCCTGCCGGGATGGGGAAGTGCCCCCGGAGCCATCTCCATCGATCTCCACCATCATCTCCATCAACCAACCATGTTTCCCCCATCTATGAGTGAGTAATCCCCTGCTGTAGGCTATGAGGATGGTAGGGATTGGATGAGATCGTTCATGTAATGGCATCAGATTGTTAGGGCATGGCGCCTAGTATCTTTTATTAGTGCTTTATGACTTTGTTGCAACTTGTTGTGCTTAATTCTTGTCACTAGGGCCCGAGTGCCATGATTTCAGATCTGAACATGTTATTGATTCATTATGATAGTATTGTTTCTGGTCTTATCTACAAGTTGTATACACACGTTGTTGTCCGGAACCTATGGCCCCGGCGATGTAAATCGGGATAACCGAAGGAATGGCTTTGATGTGAGGATCACATGTGTTCATGGAGTGTTAATGCTTTGCTCCGGTGCTCTATTAAAAGGAGCACCTTAATTGCCAGTAGTTCCCTAGAGGCCCCGCTGCAAACGGGCTGGCAGGACAAAAAATGTTGTGCAAGTTCTCATTGCGAGCACATATGACTATATATGGAACACATGCCTAGGAGTGTCTAGTACTTGGATGCTTTATCTTATTTATCTGCAATTACCCTATGTTCTGATTGCTATATGAATTGTCTTGTCCATGGAACGCCCGTCCATCCATCCCTATGCCTACCGCACTCGAATCCCACTGTTTACTGCTTTTGTTACTACTGTCTTTGCTTTACTACTGCTGTTACTTTACTATTCCTACTACAAAACTGTTGCTACTGATAAACTGTTGTGAGCAAGATTGTTTCCAGGTGCAGCTTAATTGACAACTCAGTTGTTAAGGCTGATAAATTTTCTTTGGCTCCCCTTGTGTCGAATCAATAAATTGGGTTTCACTTCCCTCGAAAATACTGCGATACACCCCCTATACTTGTGGGTCATCAAGACTATTTTCCGCATTGCTGTCGGGAGCATAGCTTTATTTATCAAGTCCACTTGGATTCACTATTGTTCAAGCTAAGTTTATTTTCTCCTTGTTTGCTTGTTTCTTTATCAAAAATACAAAAAAAGTAGTTCCTACTCTAGTTGTTATTTTCGTTGGTCTGTTATTGTCTTGCCTTATCATGCTTGTTGTCAATGGTTGGTTTCTTTGAAACTGAAGCTTATTGGCAAGGTGGGTTCACGGAAGATCAAAAATATTATTATAAGGAACTCCGCTTGTCACAAAAAGGGAAACACTTATGGGAACAAATTGATAGATTGTATACCATTGCTAGAAACGTGTGCTCTATTTATAATGCTACTTATTGTTGTGATGAATCTCGTGCGTAAAAGAGGTATAAACACCTCCATTTTCAATGTGAGTATAATGATAATGATACCATATCTTCCTATGCTAAAGGAATTTATGACTTTTATGATGCGGAACAAATTGAAGAATTTATTGCTTGGAAGGGTGCTTTTGAGCTTGCTAGTTTGCTTGAAAGTATTGATTATTCACCTTACAAATATGAGGTTTATGGTATACTTAAATTTTTCTTTGATAATTACAGGGATGAAAATGGTTATATTCTTGAATATTTTAATAGATGCTTTCCACAAATGGAAGAGACTAATGCCTTGCAGGATCCTATGGAAGAAGAAATTGATGAACCTGAAATCTCATTAGATGAAAAAGAAGAGGACAGTGATGAACAAAAGGAGGAAGAATGGATTAGCTACCCATGCCTACCTTCTAATGAGAGTAACTCTTTATCCCTTACATTATTTGATTGTCCTCCATGCTTACTAAAGGAGGATGAATGTTATGTTCCCGAGGTTTCTTTTGAAAATGTTTATAATAAAGCTCTAGTGCTTGTAGATCATGAAGAGCATGCTTTATGTGATAGTTATATTGTTGATTTTATTCATGAGGCTACTGAAAATTATTATGAGAGAGGAAAATATGGTTGTAGAAGTTTTCATGGTATTGAAACACCTCTCTATGTGCTGAAAGTTTTGAAGTTACTCTTGTTTTATCTTCCTATGCCTGTCACTTTGTTCTTTGTGAATTTATTTGCATACACGATTCCTATGCATAGGAAGTGGGTTAGACTTAAATGTGTTTTGAATTTGCTTCTTGATGCTCTCTTTTACTTCAAATCATATTTCTTATGAGAGCATCCTCTCAAACTTTTATGCCTGAAGATGATAATATGTCTATTATTCTTGGGAGACCTTTTCTTAAATACTGCAGGAGTTGTTATTAATTATAATCAAGGGAAGGTGGCCTTCAATGTTAATGACAAGAAACATACTGTCTATTTCCCCAAGAAGATTGAAAGGACTTATGGTTTGAATTCAATTGAACATGTTGAGGGCATTCAAGTGGAGAAATATATTGTCCCATACCAAGAGAAAAATTTGAAACTATTATGATTGGGACCATTGCTATCAAGGTTGAGGTAACATAATCATTAGTGGAATACAAAGTTTTGTCTCATATGAAATTGTTTTGGTAGAAAGACCTGATCAACCTTGTTAACAAAAGGATTTCATTGAACAAAACAATGTTTTCACCATGATTATCTCCACTTACTTCTATTCTATCCTTTTTAGGTTTTCCTTATGCCTAACTTAATGGCGTTAAAGAGATAACCCAAAAGTTTTAGATGAGTCTTGGAAGTTATTACTTCAGTAATAACTGCTCCTTATCCTTTTTATTTGCTTTTTGTGCCAAGAGTAACCTCTAATGAGAGAGAAGTAATGATTGGGAAGGTTGTTGTCCCGAAACAGATTTTTGTGCTTCACCATAAAATTCGTGAGAGATCTCTGTATGTCGGATTGAGATGTAATGTTTTGTGCTTCTGCCCCAGGTTGTTATCTAACTTTCGTTAGTTCAACACTTTTTGATTTGAGCAACAGAAGGTCTACGAACAAATTCGTCTTTACTTGCTGGTCTGTTTTGACAGATTTCTGCCATTTTCTGCATTTGCTTCTTGTGGGTTCCTTTTTGAGTTCTTTTGGGGAATTGAGATTTTTGAGGGAAGTGCTACAGTAGCTAGTGTTCTAATGGAAGTTTATTTGGTGTTAGAACTGAACCTTAAGACCTTTTATCTTGAGTGCACTAATGTTGCTAATGAGATTGTGTGAAGTTTTGTATGAAGGAAAATTTTCAGGCGTATGGAAGGAATGAGTAATGAGATGAAGGATGGACTAAAGCTCAAGCTTGGGGATGCGACGCGTGTCACCCCAAGAAATATGCAAGAAGTACAAGCGTCAAATCTTGGGGATTCCCAAGGCATCCCCTTCTTCATCAATAAAAATCACAGGTTTCTTCCAAACGCTTCATTTTTATTGTTTCATGCACAATTGTGTTGTTCTTGGAGCGACTTCTTTTTCGTTTTCGTTTTGGTTTTTCGTTTGATTTTGTTTTCTTAGTTTGCTGAATAAATTGGTTGGACCCCCCTCTTTCATACATTGGTGTTCAAATAGTTTGGTTTGGTTTGGAAAAGAGTAGGAAAGCTCATGCCTAAGTGGTAAAGAGAGTTTGTTTTTGATTGTGGCCTAGGCTTTGTCATGCCATGCTTGATATTGTTTTTGCTTTATGCTTAGTATTCTTTGCTGTAGCATGACTTGTTATAAACAATTGAGATTGCTTAATGTGCCTTGGATGAATCATGCGTTGTTTTAGCATATTAAAGCATACTATAGTGGTATTCTCCTTTGATGCTTTATTTGGGTTGACTTGGCGCATGCTCACACCATGTTATGACTTTCTCTCAAGTCACCATAAGCCTTTATGATCCTTTAGTTTTCAACTTGTAGTATCACTTTATGCTTTGATCAATGATGTTTTGTCGCTCTGCATGATTATGGCCATTATTGCTCTCTCGTTTGTCACTCCCTTACTATTGCTAGCCTTCACTTACACTGAGTATGTTTTACTCAAGTTTCCAACTCCCTAAACCAAATATTGCCAAAGTGTCCACCATACCTACCTATTAGCATCATTTGCTACTTCCGTGCATATTCAATATGACTTGTTCTCTTCCGAATAAATTTTTTGCTTGTTATGAGAAAGCTAGTTAGTAAAGCTCTCACGAACTTGATGGCACACTTTATTTCCTGCACTTAATAAACCTGAACCATTGTGAACTCTCCATGAAAGTTATATGCTTGCAAATTATAGGCTAGGGATTATTAGAACCGTGCTGTCAACGGGAACGCTTTAAACACTTGTAAATATATACCCAGTTGATACCTTGCTCTTTTGTTTGCGGATGTCGTCGGTGTGAAATAAAAGGGGAGCTTGTAAGTCCATGGAGTTATGTATGTGTGTTAGAGAAACGCCTGGGCCGCTGGTCTAATCCATGCTGACATAGTGGAAACCTGCAGCGTAACCATAATGATATCTATGAAGAATTCTTCTTATAAAAAAAGAGAGATAGCTATTGAGAAAAAAAAAGATTTATGAAAAGAGGAAAGAGAGAAAAAAGCACCATTTTCCCATGGTAAATAAGAAGATTGCTGAGATACACATTGTCTGCTTGCCTTGTCATTTTGATATGGGGATTCTTCCATATCATCGGGCAAGGGGTACCCCGTTGGAGGTTCTCTATGATACGCACATACTTACGATGACAAGAACTTACCGGTAACTAAAGTTGAGTAGCATGAGGAGCGGCCCTCGTACTCAAGGGACTTGGGATTTTTAGTTTATAGTCTGTCAAGCATATAACTCAGATTGGACCTCACTTTCACCTTAACCACATTAAAGATGCTTATGATAGGGGCAATGAGAGCTCAAAGCTAATGAGTACCATACTTTCAGCATTTGGAAGCCTTTCAAACTTTTCAAAACCTGTTCATTTCCTTGTTGAGTCTCCACACATTTTTGGAGCACTTTCTTGAGAGCATAGTGGCCATTCTTAGTTCTATGTGCATTGTCCCAAGACTTGTTGATTGATGCATACCTTGATATTGCTTGTTTTAAACTATTTGTATCTAGTCACTCTTGTAAACTTCGAAGGTGTCCTATGCATTTATGTTTGCTACTCTATGAGGGACAAGCCGAATGCCACTATGCTATGTTTTCTTTATGTGAAACAAATAAACGTCTTGCAAAGCATTGTTATTCATGAATCTTTTGTTTGTGCCTTTTCATGTTGCACCATAGTTTCTTTGTCTTATTGCTAGAACTTTGTCTTTCATGTTATGATTGAAGTACTATGATCCCAGCTTTGAATGTTTTACAAATACTTTGATGAAGTCTTTGATGGTGCATGTCACCTAAAAAATTATTCTTTCTTTTTATCACTTACCTACTCGAGGAGTTAAACTCGGGGATGTTGATACATTTCAAATGTATCTATAATTTTTGATGTTCCATGCTTGGTTTTATATCCATTCTTGTGTTTTGTCCATACTTTGGAGTACTTTTCATATGATTTCTTGGACTAACCTATTAACAAGAGCCACCGTGCCAGCTGCCTGTTTTCTACTGTTTTTGGTTCTAGGAAAGTCAGAAAATGAATATTCTTGGAATTGGACGGGACAAAAGCCAAAGTGCCTATTTTTCCGGAAGACTCATGGAGCCAGAATACGAGACGGAGGAGGGCCAGGGGCTGGCCACACCACCCCCAGGCGCGGGCTGGGCCTGGCCGCGCCAGGGCATGGTGTGGTGGCCCCAGGCACCCCCTCGGTCTCCCTCTTCGCCTATAAGAAGCCTTCTGACCTAAAAACTCCGGGGGATTCGACATTTTTCCAGAAGAAGTTCCACAGTGCCGCCACCACCGAAGGGGAGATTCGGGGGACAGAAAGTCTCTGTTCCGGCACCCTGCCAGGATGGGGAAGTGCCCCCGGAGCCATCTCCATCGATCTCCACCATCATCTCCATTAACCATCCATGTTTCCCCCATCTATGAGTGAGTAATCCCCTACTGTAGGCTATGGGGATGGTAGGGATTGGATGAGATGGTTCATGTGATGGCATCAGATTGTTAGGGCATGGTGCCTAGTATCTTTTATTAGTGCTTTATGACTTTGTTGCAACTTGTTATGCTTAATGCTTATCACTAGGGCCCGAGTGCCATGATTTCAGATCTGAACATGTTATTGATTCATATGATAGTATTGTTTCTGGTCTTATCTACAAGTTGTATCCACACATTGTTGTCCAGAACCTATGGCCCCGAAGTGACATAAACCGGGATAACCGGAAGGGAATGGCTTTGATATGAGGATCACATGTGTTCACAGAGTGTTAATGCTTTGCTCCGGTGCTCTATTAAAAGGAGCACCTTAATTTCCAGTAGTTCCCTAGAGGCCCCGCTGCAAACGGGCTGGCAAGACAAAAGATGTTGTGCAAGTTCTCATTGCGAGCATGTATGACTATATATGGAACATATGCCTAGGATTGTCTAGTACTTGGATGCTTTATCTTATTTATCTGCAATTGCCCTATGTTCTGATTGCTATATGAATTGTCTTGTCCATGCAACGCCCGTCCATCTATCCCTATGCCTACCGCACTCGAATCCCACTATTTACTGCTTTTGTTACTACTGTCTTTGCTTTACTACTGCTGTTACTTTACTATTCCTACTACAAACTCATACATCTTGATAAACTGCTGTGAGCAAGATTGTTTCCAGGTGCAGCTGAATTGATAACTCAGTTGTTAAGGCTGATAAATATTCTTTGGCTCCCCTTGTGTCGAATCAATAAATTGGGTTTCACTTCCCTCTAAAATACTGCGATACACCCCCTATACTTGTGGGTCATCAGTGCTACAATCAGGTTTCTACTGGCCTACCCTTTTTAAAGATGCAAGAAAATTTGTTTTATCTTGTGATGAGTGTCAGCGTGTTGGTAATATTTCTAGACGCAATGAAATGCTATGAACTACTCTCTAGTTATTGAACCCTTTGATTGCTGGGGATTTTACTTTATGGGTCCTTTTCCTCCCTCGAAAGGTTATACTCATATTCTTGTTGCCGTTGATTATACTAAGTGGGTAGAAGCCATCCCTACGAAGAGTGCTGACGGGGAGACCTCTCTAAAAATGCTTAAGGATGTTATCTTTCCTAGGTTTGGAGTGCCTAGGTATCTCATGACTGATGGAGGTTCTCATTTCATTCATGGTGGTTTTAGAAAGACCCTTGCTAAATATGATGTTAATCATAGAATTGCTTCATCTTATCACCCCCAAACTAGTGGGCAAGTAGAGTTGTCAAATAGAGAAATTAAATCCATCTTGCAAAAGACTGTTAATAGATCTAGAAAAAACTGGGCTAAAAAGTTGAATGATGCTTTATGGGCTTATAGGACTGCCTACAAAAACCCTATGGGGATGTCTCCTTATAAAATGGTTTATGGGAAAGCTTGTCACCTACCTTTAGAATTAGAACATAAAGCTTATTGGGTAGTTAAAGAACTCAATAGAGATTGTAAGCTTGCTGGTGAAAAAAGTTTATTTGACTTAAGTTCTTTAGATGAATGGAGGAGTGAAGCATATGAGAATGCTAGGCTCCTCAAGGAAAAAGTTAAAAGATGGCATGACAAGCGAATACTTAAGAGAGAATTTCATGTTGGTGAGAAAGTTCTATTGTATAGGTCTCGTCTCAGATTTTTTGCAGGAAAACTACTGTCAAAATTGGAAGGACCTTTCGTTATTGAAGAAGTGTACCTTTCAGGAGCAATACAAATTTCTTCTTTAAAAGATAATACTACACAAATAGTGAATGGGCAGCGACTTAAGCACTATATTGCTGGAGATTCTTACAATGAAGATGATGATGCCTTTCAAGTTATAACTCCGGAAAAATTTATCAAGGACCAAATTCATATACCTACAGACTCCGTTTTTAAATAGGTAACAGTTCTGGTAAGAAAAGTTCCACGAAAGATTTGTCCAATTATATTTTTGCACTTTTTTGTCAATAAGGAAAGCTAAGAAGTGGCAGAGGGACGGAAATGGAGCCAGGGTGGCTCACACCACTCTGTGGCGCGGGCCCACCCCTGGCCACACCACCAGGTGGTGTGGCCACTCCGGACTCCGCCTCCGACTCGTTTTCTCCCAGTACCTTCCTTTTGTTGTGAAACTTCGTAATATATAACCCCCCAGATCTCCCGAGGTTCATATATCGTGTTTTCGTCGTGTTTTCGTTTCGATCTGTTTCTGACAGGTAGAGTCCCAAATTTGGAGCCACGATGTCTTCCTCTGGATCAGCCAAGGAAGATTCTTTAGAGGATATCATCAACCCATACATGAGAGAGTTGAAGATTCATCCCAAGGAGTTGTTGCTTGAATATGGGGAGGTCCAGATAAAAGAGGTTCAAGGCCCTAAAGGTGAAGGAAGTCTGGAGGACAGGATGGAAGCACTAGAGCAAGAAGTCTTTAGGTACAAGAAGATGGCGGAATGCGAAGTGGATATCATCCATAAGATTTGTTCTGAACTCATCGCTGAGCACCAAAAGGAGACTGCTGAGCTCAAGGATGAAGTCCTCTCACTCCGCCAAACAACCAACAAACTACAAGCATAGCTCTATGACGTTCAAAATCAAAACTGTGAGTATGAGGTTAGGTTTAAACGCATAAGTGCTGCTGCAAGTTTCAGGATGCTAGAAACCACGATGTCCTTTGTTGATGGGGAGCCCTTACCCTGGAAGTCGGACGATGATGAGAGGATACCACCACCACTGAAGGAGTAATTCGTCATCAGGTTTGGCATCCCCTTGGCTTGTTCCAAGCTTGGGGGAGTGCCACGGTATCACATCACTATCTTCTATCTTTTTACCTTTTTAGTAGAGTCATCTCATGAATAGAGAAGTTATCATGTAGGATGGTTTGCATTATGGAAGTGTCCCCTCTCTCGTTAGATATGTATCCCTTGGTGTGAGTAGCCGTTATGGAATATTAATGAGAAGTTCTATCATTTACTCTTTTGCATATCTTATATTAGTTTTCAATTCATGGTTATATGATTGATCTTGTTGTTAGTATTGGTATCACTTTGGGATCATTGAGTTAATTTAGTTGGTTTTGGCAAACCTGGCTCGGTCAGTAGCAACACTATTTTTGAGAGTTGAATGAAAAAGATAAAAGTACTCTAAAGAAATATAATTTCATCATCTTTCTTTCTTGATTTGCTCATAAGTTTAGTAATCTCTAGTTAAGATCTTTTGTGCTTCCAAGGAAGATTGCATGTTTGTCTTTATCACTTGTATGTTTGTTTGTTTCCTTCAACTCTTATACTTTCTACCCAACCTTGCTAGCCAAAAACCTGTATTGAGAGGGAATTCTTCTCGTGCATCCAATCCTCAAAACCAAAAGCTATGCCATTTGTGTCCACCATACCTACCTATTAGCATTATTGCTATTCCAAGTAAATTCTTGTTTTTATCTACCTTCCAAATTAAACTTGTTATGTGAAAATTAGTGATTAAAGCTCTCACGAACTTGATGGCACACTTTACTTTCTTGCATTTAATAAACTTGAACCATTGTGCCCATCTATGTTATGATATGCTTGCGCTTTGTAAGTTGTGAATTAGCAGAACCATGCTGTCATGGGGAACGCTTTCAACATTGCACTGGTACTTTGTACCTAGTTGATATCATGTTCTTTTGTCTATGGATGTCGTCGGTGTGAAATTAAAGGGGAGCTTGTAAGTCCATGGAGTCATGCATGTGTGTTAGAGAAACGCCTGGGCCGCTGGTCTAATCCATGCTGACATGGTGGAAACCTGCAGCGTAACCATAACGAGCATCTATGAAGCATTCTTCTTATAAAAAAGAGATAGAGATTGAGAAAAAGAAAAAAAAGAGATTATGAAATGAGGAAAGAGAGAAAAAAGCACCATATTCCCATGGTAAATAAGAAGATTGCTGAGATGCTTGTTGTCTGCTTGCCTTGTCATTTTGATATGGGGATTCTTCCGTATCATCGGGCAAGGGGTACCCGGTTGGCGGTTCTCCATGATACACATGTGCTTACGATGACAAGAACTTACCGGTGACTAAACTTGAGTAGCATGAGGAGCGGACCTCGTATTCAAGGGACATGAGATTCTCAATTTACAACTTGTCAAGCATATCCTCGTATTTGATCACTTTAACCTTAATCACCTAAAAGATGCCTATGATAGGGGAAATGAGAGCTGAAAACTAATAAGTACCATAATTTTTGGGAGCTCTTTATGAAACTTGAAATCCCCGCTTCCCTCTGCGAAGGGCCTTTCTTTTACTTTTTAGTTGAGTCAGTAAACCTATTCCCTTCTATCTCAGCAAGTATTTTGAGTTGTTGTGTTTCATTCATTCATATGATGATTTATTCAATCATGTTACTTATGTTCCTTGTTTTGCACTTTGATCTTATCTTGGTGTTTACTACTTTGAAAGCTATCATTGAAAATCAGTTATTTGTGAACTCCAGCAAATCAACTATTCTTCGACCAAGAGCTAAGTTTGCCATTACCAATTATGATTCACTTTATGTATCTCTATTGTGTTTCCTTTACTTATTGCAAGTTAAGTTATATAATAGTGAGTTGTCTTCTATTATGATCTATGTATTGATGAATGTGATGCTTCTTGTCCGTATTCTTTTATCGACTCTTCACTCCATAAACCTAAGGCCATGTTTATTGAGCTCAATTTCGCTTGGGGACAAGCGAAGTCTAAGCTTGGGGGGAGTTGATACGTCCATTTTGCATCACTATTCTATATCATAATTTACTATTATTCATTGATATATTTCATAATAAGAGATGATACTTATGTTATTTCACCTGTTTTTGCATGGTTGATGACTTTTGGAGCATGGACCACTGCAGTCAGGATTCTGATGGAAAAGGTGCTGTTTGGAGGCAAAATTCGTGAAGATCAGAAAATTCGGGAAAATATACGAAAAATCCTATTTTTCCACAAGACGAAGGAAGCCAGAAGGAGGAGTGGAGATGGGCCACATGGGGCCCACACCACCCCTTGGCGCGGGCCAGCCTAGGCCGCGCCACCAGGTGTTGTGGCCGCCCTGGCCCAGCTCTGGCTCTCCCCTCTGGCGTATATAATCCTCCCAAAACCCTAATTCTCGGGGAGCGACCACAGAAAGATTCCGCCGCCTCTGCGGGGCGAAAAACACCAAGAGAGAAAGATCTCTCCGGCAGACATATTTCTACCAAGGGAATTCCTTCCCGGAGAGGGTAGATCGTCGCCATCAACACCACCATCAAGCTGGACTTCATCGGGATCATGATCATCATCATCATCACCACAATCATCACCATCAGCACCCTCATCACTATCTCCATATTGCTGTAACAATTGGGTTGAATCTTGCATAGTTCTTAGGGGAAACTTTCCTGGTGTTGATTACTCTTTGTAGTTGATGCTATTGAGTGAACCGTTGAATTATTGTTTATGTTCAGATTGTTATACATCATTATTCCATCTCTGATCATGATCCATATGATGTCTTGTGATAGTTCATTTTGTTCTTGAGGACATGGGAGAAGTCATGTTGTTAGTAGTGGAATTGTGTTGAGAAAGATTCAATAGTTTGATATTTAAGTTGTGGTGTACTTCTTCTACTGGTGTCATGTGAACATCGACTACATGACACTTCACCTATATGGGCCTAGGGGAATGCATTGTGTATTTGGCTACTAATCGTAGGGGGTTCCGGAGTGATGTAAACCTGAACCCCCGTTAGGAAACCATTGCACAAGGGACGTTGGGGTCTTAGAGTTTAAAGCTGTGGTTAGGTTTCTACCTTAATTACTTTCTTGTACTTACGGATGTTTGCAAGGGGTATAAGCACAAGTATGTATTAGTCCTAGGAAGGTTGGTACATTAGCACAGGTTCACCCACACAACACTTAGCAAGCTAAAGAAGATTAATCAACTATATGAAGCGAAAGCACTTGACAGTCGTCCCGTGTGTCCTCAAGAACGTTTGTTCATCTTAAGTAATACAACCGGCTTATCCTTTGCTGCATAAAGGATTGGGCCACTTGCTGCATTTATTCCTACTGTCTTTTATTTACTCGTACTTTATTTACCTGCTTTATCAAAAACCCCTAAAAATCCGTTTGCTAAATATTTGTAGAGAATTCCTGATCCATACCACTAGCCAGCACCTTCTGCTCCTCGTTGGGTTCGACACTCTTACTTGTCGAAAATACTGCGATACACCCCCTATACTTGTGGGTCATCAGTAGCAGCAAAGGGATTATAAATAGTTTCAGGTTTAGCAGCCATTTTATTCAAAGAAGATTGAGCTTCAGCCAATGATGCTATATTTCTTTCAGCATTAGAGAGTTTTTCCTCAATACTTTTATTGAAAGCGGTTTGTTTACTAATAAAATATTTAAGCATAACTTCGAGTTCAGAGGGAGCACTCCTATTATTGTTGTAGGAATTTCCAGAAGCATTACCATTGTTGGGAGGATATGGCCTATAGTTATTATTACCAAAATTATTCCTATAGGCATTATTGCTAAAATTATTATTTCTTATAAAGTTCACATCAACTTGCTCTTCTTGAGCAACCAAAGAGGCTAAGGGAACATGATTTGGATCAATATGAGCTTTCCCATTAACAAGCATAGACATAATAACATCAATTTTATCACTCAAGGAGGAGGTTTCTTCAACAGAATTTACCTTCTTACCTTGTGGAGCTCTTTCAGTGTGCCATTCAGAATAGTTAACCATCATATTATCCAGAAGCTTTGTTGTAGCACCCAAAGTAATGGTCATCAAGGTACCTCCAGCAGTAGAATCCAATAGATTTCTTGAAGAATAGTTCAATCCTACATAAAAGGTTTGGATAATCATCCAAGTAGTCAGTCCATGAGTGGGACAATTCTTTACCAAAGATTTCATTCTTTCCTAAGCTTGAGCAACATGTTCATTATCAGATTGTTTAAACTTCATTATTTCACTTCTCATAGATATAATTTTAGCAGGAGGATAGTATTTTCCAATGAAAGCATCTTTGCATTTAGTACAAGAATCAATACTATTTCTAGTTAAGGATTGCAACCATTCTTTAGCTTTTCCTCTCAAAGAGAAAGGAAACAATTTAAGCTTAATAATATCTCCATCTATATCCCTATGCTTTTGCATCTCACAAACTTCAACAAAGTTATTTAGATGAGCAGCAGCATCTTCATTACCAATACCAGAAAATTGTTCTCTCATAACAAGATTGAGTAAAGCAGGTTTTATTTCAAAGAAAGTAGCTTCAGGAACAGGTGGAGCAATAGGTGTGCACATGAAATCATTGTTGTCGGTGCTAATGAAGTCACACAAGTTAGTATTTTCAAGAGTAGACATTTCTTGTGTTTTTAATAAAGAAAGCAAACTAGTAGAACTATTTTTTTTGTGTTTTTGATAAAGAAACAAGCAAACAAAGAAAAAATAAACTAAGCAAAACTAAAACAACAAAGTAAAGAGATTGGTTATGAGGGACTCCCCTTGTGAAGATGTCCTTGAATCCTCAGAAACGACGCCAGAAAAATACTTGCTGACTCGTGTAATAACGAGCTCGTTGGGGAACCCCAAGAGGAAGGTATGATGAGCACAGTCGTAAGTTTCCCTCAGTTATGAAACCAAGATTATCGAACTAGTAGGAGCAAGGAAACACCTCCAAGGTGTTGTTGCCAACTTGGAATCCTGCACAACTCAACCACAGAACTTTGCCCCCAACTTATAGTGAGGTTGTCAATCTCACCGGTTTTGCTGAAAACAAAGGATTAAACGTATTGTGTGGAAGAAAGTAAAAGCTTGCAGAAAGTAAACAGAAAGCAGGAAACAATTGTAGATTGATGATAAAAGAAAGGACCGAGGTCCATAGTTCACTACTGGTGGCTCTCCTTAAGATAGATGACATGTTGGATGAACAAATTACAGCGGGGCAATTGAGAAACATTGAGAAAGCATACATGCATATACTAATCATCTTGACTCCTTTGAGATTTGATTGGGCATTACAACATTATACATAGACCGTAATCCAACTGCATCTATGACTAATAATCCACCTTCAGGTTATCATCCGAACCGCCTCCAGTATTAAGTTGCAAGCAACAGATAGTTGCATTACGCATTGCGTGTAAAGTAAACAATACGATTGTTCTAAGAACAAAGGATTGCTGTTTTCTCCCTAGTGGCAACAACACATCTAGTACCTTAGAGATTTCTGTCACTTCCCCAGATTACTAGAGGCATGAACCCACTATCGAGCATAAATACTAACTCTTGGAGTTGCTAGCATCTACTTGGCCAAGATAGCTACTAACAACAGAAAGCATGCAATATCACAAATAACAAAACATGATAGAATCAATAATCAATCTGAAATAGCATCTCAATATCCATCGGATCCCCACAAACACAACTTGTAGGATTACAAATAGATGATCTTGATCATGAACGGAGCTCACAAGATCTAAACATGATAGCACAAAGGAGAAGAACCAACCATCTAGCTACTACATGGACCCGTAGTCCAAGGATGAACTACTCACGCATCACACCGGAGGCTTGCATGGTGATGAAGAAGGCCTCTAGGGTGAATTCTCCCCTCCGGCAGGGTGCCGGGAAGAGCTTCAGATCCCTCCCGATCTAGGGATGGAGATGACGGCGGCTACAGACTCTTTCCTGGAATTTTGATCGAGTACTTAGGGTTTCTGTATGAGAGGCATCATACAGGCGAAAGGGGAGGCTGAGGGGGTGCCCTGGGTGGCCGCACCACCCCCTGGCATGGGCCAGGCCTGGCTGCGCGGCCAGGTGGTGTGGCCGCCCCCTGGACCCTCTCCTTCTCGTATTCTGGCTCCGTGTCCCCCTCGATGAAAAACTGACTTTGGCTTTTGTCCCGTCCAATTCCGAGAATATTGATTTTCTGACTTTCCTGGAACCAAAAACAGCAGAAAACAGGCAACTGGCACTATGGCATCTTGTTAATAGGTTAGTCCAAGAAGGTGTATAAAAAGTACTCCAAAGTGTGGACAAAACATAAGAAAGTAGATAAAACTAAGCATGGAACATCAAAAATTATGGATATGTAGCAACATATCACTGACCACAAGCAAGTCATCGTTAATGAGTTCCGATACTCATCCTACTATTTTTATATACCTATTTTAAATCTCCTCTATAAACTGCACTATTACCTGCATGCTTTGTTTTACTACTATGGTGTTAGTAACTTTTCTCCTCCAAGTTATCACTTGGTGTCCCATATGACACCCACCCCTTATTGACTCCTACTATCCTCATTTAGATCGAGATTAAGATGGTTAGCATCCTACCTTGTTGGAAACCTTAGATCTTGTAAACAAAACCGTGTTTCGGGGATTACCCTACTACCAAAGGTTTGGCAATGTTTTGTAAAACCCTTGGGAAGGGCATCATTCCAAGTGGATGTTTTAAAAGGAGAAAAGGGAGGTGATGAGAAGTGATTCTGATGGACATGAGAAGGAGAAGGGATATTCTATGCCTTTATCAAAACAACTTACTCATGCAACCACATTACCCCTATGATATGGGGCTTAGCTCGTAGTTTGTTTTCCTTAGCATGGGCAACCCCTACTATATAAGGAAGAAATTCTCGGAATCCCCTCCACCCAAGGTAAGGGCCAGCGGTTCAACAACCCGGGAAGGAACAATGGGTCTCCCATGGATAGTATGGTTTAGGAACTACAGAAGGAAGGATTATATATGATAGGCTAATCCAGGATTCCCTATCATGGGGGTACAAAAGGAAGTTTGGCGTGAGATGTTGTTTGGTACTCGTTCTAGGGAGAGCAAACCCAGATGGAAAGGTGTCCTTGCTAGGGTCGACAAATGAAATGTTATGTTTGATTATATGAACCCCCATGTATATTGTGTAACGGGTCGTAGTTGAATCCCGGTGGATGTATTGATTCTTGTGGGGAAGTGCACAAACTCTATAGAGTATAATCTATTCGAATAGCCGTGTCCATGGTCAAGGGCGGTTGGAAAGGTGATTGCTAGGAGGACCCAAGTGATGATATTGGAAAAGTACAAGGAAGTGTTGTGGTCATGAGATGACCGGAGTTTGAAGTTTTGTTTTGACCTCTTAGACGTAAATCCTTAAGTATTTAGCATTGATTCTGTTTAGAGAACTTAGTGAAATTTTCATAGTGTTTCCCACGAGTATCTAGCTAAAATTTAGAAGTCTGACTAGAAACTCTAGAGAAGCTTAAATTCTTATATTGTAGCCTCCGAGATTTTAGTTAAAAAATGTTAATTTTCCAAATAAATGTTCTAAAGTGACTAAATTATTATACTTTGCTTATCAGAATGAACACACACAGAAAGAGATGGTAGACAATGAGATCACCAAGTTGAAGAACGAGAAGTTCGTCATGGAGCTTGCATTGAGAAAGAAGGAGAAAGCTCTCAAGACTCTCGAGGAGGAGATCAAGAAGGGAAAGCATCCATCTTCTTCCCACAAGTGGTTCATCCCAGTACTTCATATCTTTCCTGAGTTCGACATGCTTACACTTTTACTTTTTCCAACTTGCAGATGCCATTGAAAAATCCAAAGATGTTGTGGAGAAATCCAAAAATATCCAAGAGCTTGAGAGTGAGAATAATATTCTCAAGAAGGAGTGGAAGGATGCGGTGAAGATCCATAAGGACACCATGAAGGAATACCAGGAATCCACCAACACCGAGATCAAAAAACTCAAGGTAGCTATTGAAGAGCTTAGACAGGACAACGTTGACACCTGTGGGTAAGGCCACAGAGATTGTGAAGCCCTCGAGAAACTCTAGCTTGAACATGATTGATTGGTGGAAGCTTGCTCTTATGCCAAGAAGCATGTGCTTGGTAACTCCCTTTGCTCTTTCTCTGTAAGTCAGGTAGATTCTATGTATGTGTTTAACTCACTACCTTGACTTTCTTGTATTCACAACCCCTCTTGGTCTAAGCAACCTAGGAGAGAGCCAGCCATGCCTATCAAGCTAGATTGTTTTGGTTGCTTCCTTCATTGAGCATGCCATCTAGCACATCAAGGAGATTTCCCATGTATGGTCTCCCAGATTGATAGTCCGAGAATCCCTGTTATGCATACATTTCACGTTCCCATGATTAGTGAGTCGTGAGCATAACCAACAAGTATCATTGTAACATCCATAATATAAATGAGAACAAGACTTACATGGGTGACATTATGGATATACATTCATCATCAGCGGAACTTCATCAATCGTAGAGCCCAAGTCATGCCTTAACCCTATAGGCAGCTGACTGGGAAGACAACCTAGCTCGCATAGATGTCACCATAACCTTCATCCTTCATATTTCTGAAAGTCTGGCAAGTAAATAGCCAGGGACAACGCCAGTGAGTACTTTTGAATGTACTCACAAACCACCACGATAAGGTAAACAATATTATGACGTTTGGCTGTGGCGAGATAGCTCTAGTTATGGTTGTTTTGAAAAGCCTAGTTTCTCTTGTAGATATGGCATCTCTACATGTTTTTTGAAAAAGATCTTTGAAAACATGACTTCATTTTAAAATCTAGATATCTCTATATCCTTGTTAAAAACCTTTTTGAAAAAGCATTTTTGCTCGGCGATATAGTGAGATATGCAATAACAAAACTACAAGTATCAAAGAATCACCGATGCAATGATCTTCAAGTTGTTGGTGTAGACAAGGGCATTATTGAAGGTGGTTTGCGCCATCTTATTCATGATGTCGGCCAACTTGAAGAGGTCATTAGCACAAAGAATTGGAGGAGTTGAGGAGGCTAGCATGATAGCGGTATCCATTGATTGTGTTAGATAATCCCTAACCATTGTTTGACCCGAGGGAGTCTACGATGATTTGGGAGCTACCGCATTTCTATCATAAGTTCCATCTTATCATTTCCCTTTGGTACGACATCCTTAGCCGAAGCTTCAACCGTATTAGGAGTGGGTGCACTCTTTGGTGTCTATCTAGGGCTTAGGGGAGTGAATTAGATGGTGCTAGAACCAGAGACATCATTAGTTGGATTGATATCTATCTCCATGGTAGAGGGAACTGGTGCTGCTGCATATGAAGTTCCTCCTAAGCTTGAAGGGACAATGGTGGAAGGAGTAGGAGGAGAACTTGTTAGGGATGCAGTTGGGAATATTTCCATGCAGATCTTTAGACATGCACTTTAAAGTCACAGGGGTATTCTTCCTGAAACGTACGACTTAAAGTATAAGTACTGGAAGTAGTAAAATAAGTAAATTTAGAGGAATGAGATACTTACATAACAGTTAGCACCTTGGCAAGAGTAATGTTAGTTATGCCGCTCTTAAGAGAGACATTCTTTCTTTGCTCCACCTCCAAAGAGGTGGTGGATTTCTTGGAGATCCCACTCTCCATATTCCTCTTCTTCTATCCCATAATAGTTGTGTCAGAGGTGGGAGCTCTGTGCTTTCACATTGCCGAGGCAGGATGATCCTTGGTGGAGTCATCATCAGAAAGTACTTGGACATCCTTGAGCTTCAGGTTGTAAACCTGAGGATCCATGTGTAATACCTCAGACCCTACGCTCTAAGCAACAAGCCAAGATGAACCAAAAGTGGATCAGCGATTCTATCGTGGAGGCCTAAGGCCACCCACGTGTAGGCCCGTAGAAGCGGAGCAGGGCACGGTACCGGCAAACCACCCTACCCACTTTCAAGAACTCCGTGACAAGAGCGAGTGGCGTAGTCGACAGGTATGCGAGCAAAACATACACAAGTGTGTATGCCAGCGACATACAATAGTACATCAGAGACAGACCATCTAAAACAATAGAAACCGAAATATTCAACGCCATACGACAAGATCCAAATATCCTAGGTAGAGATAATAGTTTAGGATACATCCTCATACATCACGCATCAGAGTATCAAGCGGAAACGAAAAACAAGATCTGAGTATGGACAAGAAGCAAATTGGCATAAGATGCCTCTAAAATAAGCATATCCCGCCCATAGATCTCATGGATCTCTATGCCTGAAATCTCTACACCTAACAGTCGTTGCCACATCATCGGTCTCCTCGACCCAGTAACCTTCTTGTGAGTAAACCTGTCAATCTGAATCAAATATTTATCTTGTGAGACCCTAGGGGTACTCAGCAAGTCTTAATGCATCTAAAGGGAACAACCT
Organism: Avena insularis; assembly: GCA_023614405.1. NCBI lineage: Eukaryota > Viridiplantae > Streptophyta > Magnoliopsida > Poales > Poaceae > Avena > Avena insularis. Next base: position 550,727,341 of record CM042690.1, read on the forward strand.
GGGGGTGACGCAATTGTAGCGAACTAGACATCCGCCAACATCCGCCGACTAGAGATGGACGGATGCTCGTTAATTAGTAACAATAGTTATGTAAGTAACATAAATAAACATCACTTTCTCTCCTTCTTGCTTACCAACAAGAAGGCATAAGAGCATCCCATCTGTTGGCAATTTTATTAACCATTCCATGAGTGTTTCACTATTTACTAGTCATGCTTTAGTCAAATTAACCACGGTACTTTAGTTACAGTTATCTCTAATCGAGAAATAGTGCTCCAAGTCATCCATAACTGCAAACACGGCTTTCAGAAAGATTTACCCTGTAGGGGTGCACAAATAGAAACACACACACGATCAACCCTAGGAAAACCCAAATAAAATGCAACGAGGCCTCACGACAAAGCATTCACAAGATTCATAAATGATTTCAGGGGGCCACCCTGATACATTGCAAATGTATCTATAATTTTTGATGTTCCGTGCTTGGTTTTATCTACTTTCTTGTGTTTTGTTCCAACTTTGGAGTACTTTTCATAGACTTTCTTGGACTAACCTATTAACAAGATGCCACAGTGCCAGTTGCCTGTTTTCTGCTATTTTTGGTTCCAGGAAAGTCAGAAAATCAATATTCTTGGAATTGGACCGGACAAAAGCCAAAGTTGATATTTTCCCGGAAGATTCACGGAGCCAGAAGGAGACACGAAGGGGGCCACCCTTGGTGGCCACACCAGTCAAGGCCAGGCATGGTGTGGGCCCCTGGCACTCCACCGACCTTTCCTCTTCGCCTATAAGAAGCCTCTCGATGCATAAACCCTAGTTCATCAATCAGAAATCCACGAAAAGTTCCGCAGCACCGCCGCCACCGAAGGGGAGATTCGGGGGACAGAAAGTCTCTGTTCTGGCACCCTGCCGGGACAGGGAAGTGCCCCCGGAGACATCTCCATCGATCTCCACCGCCATCTCCATCACCATTGCTGATTCCCATAATGAAGAGGGAGTAGTTGTCTCTCGAGGCTAAGGGTTCTACCGTTAGCTATGTGTTCATCTCTCTCTCTATGCATGATCTTATTGAGATCATGAGCTTGTAATCTATAGATCTACCTTGCTACTCAAGTGCTTTAATAGATCTCTGCTCTCCCCATGTGTGTGAAAGTGACAGCGTGCACACCATGGTGGCACTTAGGCTAGAGATTACAAATACTTGTTATGAGTTATATTTGGAGTTGGATGTCTTTATGAAATTGTGGTGTTTGTTGGACTCATCTAGTACTCAAGGTGACAATGTGGGGTTTCTAGATGGGAAAGACTTACTTTGAGGTGTGCTGTTATAGCCCTACCATCGATTAGAGTGTTCAACCGGAGAGTAGTTAAGAGTAGTATCATGTAGAGAAGATATTTATATGAGAGTGTTCACTAGTGAAAGTATGATCCCTAGGCCTTGTTTCTAAGCATTGATACACCATTTGCAATTAGATCTGTTACATGTTTGCTTGCTTCCATCTTTATTTCAGTTTTACTTCAGTCTTTTCCACACCATCAAGCTATCTTCTATCACCGTTACCACTTATAATTATCCATACCACTTGTATTTCACTATCTCTTCGCTGAACTAGTGCACCTATACAACTGACAAGTGTATTGGGTGTGTTGGGGACACAAGAGACTTCTTGTATCTTGATTGTAGGATTGCTTGAGAGGGAATTCCTTTGACCACTTCCTCCCTGAGTTCGATAAACCTTGGGTGATCCACTTAAGGGAAAACTTGCTGCTGTTCTAAAAACTTCTACACTTGGAGGCCCAACAACTGTCTACAAGAATAGAAGTGCGTAGACATCACACCCCAATAAGCTACCCACAACAAAGTTGATTGGCTCCGAGACGGACCCAGGGTTTGCATCAATGGTTGTAAACAACTGGAAACCCGAAAGTGTGACTGCGCTTGTCAATACCGTGAAAACACTCTGATTCCTAAACAGTATAGGCGCTCCATGATGAGTGCATAATTACATCATGTTTTATATTACTATTTTGCACTGTAGTTGTAGGATCTTGGTATTTTACGGTGTTCGCATGCACATTTTATGTCTATTTTCACCAGGATCGGGACATATGATGGATACAATGGACACAATTGTTGGAGCAATTGTATTGGGGAGAAAAGGAGTCAAAACAATGTAAATATATCAATAGCACCAGAACAAAACCCGAAGTGATCGAGGCATCCAGAATGTTTAACGACCAACTATACGGCAGGAATTAATTTTCCAGCCGTATAGTTCCCGCCGTATAGTTGGCGCCACCACCGCCTCCTCAAATAGTTTCACCCCGTGCAACTTGATCAAGGAGACGACATACAGAAAAACCAGAAATCACCGAAACCTCACCTCCGGAAGGCATCTGGAGGGGGAACTCATCCACCGGGGATCCATCTTCGCCCTACACAGATCCGGGAGGCTAAGGCATCGATCTTCATCATCAACCGATGCATCACCATCCTATCCATCCAGCCCATCTACATCTCTGTCTAGATCTTGTTGTAACTTCCATACTCTTTGTGGATTTATACAAGTACTATTCATCTATGATAGATTCCATTGTTATTGCCATGATGTTGATTGCCTCCATGTCTGAGTAGGTCATTAGTTCTCGGGAGATGGAGAAACCCTAGTATGAGATTGAAATAAGATAAAGTTTATTGTGATATACTCATCGCTGTGACCATGTGTTAGATTGTCTTCATCTTGATGTTGGGAGAAGTCGACCTCTCAATATTTGCCTCTTATGGGGACTTGATGGAGGGAACTACTTGTTGGTAGACGGAGGTGTGTTAGCACTTACAGTGACTATAAAGCTGTTGGCACCCCTTACGTATCAACTTGGGAACCGAGGAAACTCACTGAACACTATCCATGCCATGGGATACATCCTATGGGATTAAGTCCCTTAATAGCGTAGTAATTCGATTGATGTCTACTGTGGTTATGAGGATGATGTGAGCAGTGATTGCTTCCTATTCATCCAAATACGGAGTTCCTCCCACATATACATAGTTGAGAATGTTCATGATAATAATCTTTACCTTAGCTCTTTATAATGCTATAGGTGTATCCGCTACTCCCTGAGAACACCTTTTCCCATTGCAGTTTCAAATCTCTTTTACATACACGATACTTACTTTCTGTGTTCAGTTCTTACAAATACTTGTTATGAGTTATATTTGGAGTTGGATGTCTCTATGAGTTACATAGTAAACAGGTCGCTGAACTCCATATTCATGCGTTGGTTTCTTGCACTCCACCATGATGACGATGTTGATTACTCGGTTGGTCACCGCCATGTAGACTAAGATAGGCTCCCTTGGTACCGGTGCTGCAAGTATAGGTGGGGACGAGAGTATCCTCTTCAACTCCTGAAGTGTTGCGTCAGCTTCGTCCGTCCATGTGAATTTGTCCGCCTTCTTAAGCAACTTGTAGAGCGGTATAGCCTTCTCACCAAGTAGGCTGATGAACCGGCTTACTGCTGCAACGCAGCCTGTGAGCCTTTGTATGTCCTTCAGGCATGTCGGGCATTTGATGTCGAGGATGGCCTTAGGCTAGAGATTACAAATACTTGTTATGAGTTATATTTGGAGTTGGATGTCTCTATGAAATTGTGGTGTTTGTTGGAACCATCTAGCACTCAAGGTGATAGTGAGGGGTTATCTAGATGGGGAAAGCGGACTTTGAGGAGTGTTGTTATAGCCCTACCATGGATTAGAGTGTCCAACCGGAGAGTAGTTAAGAGTAGTATCATGAAGAGAATATATTTATATGAGAGTGTTCACTAGCGAAAGTATGATCCCTCGGCCTTGTTTCTAAGCATTGAAACACCGTTTGCAACTAGATCTGTTACATGTTTGCTTGCTTCCATCTTTTGGCCTTTAGTCTTTTCCTCCCGTCAAGCTATTTTGTGGCACCGTTGTCTTATATCCATACCACTTGTATTTCACTATATCTTCGCCGAACTAGTGCACCTATACACATGACAAGTGTATTGGGTGTGTTGGGGACACAAGAGACTTCTTGTATCTTAATTGCAGGGTTGCTTGAGAGGGATACCTTTGACCACTTCCTCCTTGAGTTCGATAAACCTAGGGTAATCCACTTGGGAAACTTGTTGCTGTTCTACAAACCTCTACACTTGGAGGCCCAATAACTTTCTACAAGAATAGAAGTGCATATACATCAAGCTATTTTCTGGCGCCGTTGCCGGGGAGGTAAGGTAAAAGGTACTCACATCCTCTGGCTACTAAACTATCTTCTAGCACTGTTGCTGGTGTGTGAGTGCTCGAAGTTATTTCCTTTAGATTCTGCAATTATGTCTTTTTGTTTCTTGTTTTTATTTTCACTAGTTAGGCTTAATGGAAAACAACAACAAAATTAGAGAGCTTTATAGTATTTATCTTGAGTTAGGACATGAAGTGTTTCAAGAGAAAATTTAAAAACCTATGGAACTTTATTTGCATGCTAATAGCAATGTTATTAGTATGAATTCTTTGAACACCATTATTTCTAATGCTATGGAAAAGTCTAAGCTTGGGGAAGCTGGTTTTGATGAGCATGATATTTTTAGTCCCCCAAGCATGGAGGAGAAAATTTACTTTGATGATACTATGCCTCCAATATATGATGATTACAATGATGAATATGATATTTTTAGTCCACCAACTATTGAGGAGAAAATTAATTATGATTACAATATGCCTCCTATATTTGATGATTATGGTGATGAGAATAATAATGATAGTTATTTTGTTAAATTTTCTCCCACTACAATTAATAAGAATGACTATGTTTATGTGGAGAGTATTAATTATTTTATGCATGTGACTCATGATAAGAATGTTTGATGTGATAGTTATATTGTTAATTTTATTCATGATGCTACTGAAAGTTATTATGTGAGAGGGAAACATGGTTTTATGTATCTCAACAATATTAAGTTTCCCCTCTTTATGTTGAAAATTTTGAAGTTGCACTTGTTTTGCTTTCCTATGCTTGTTGCTTTGTGCTTTCATGACTTGTTTCTTTACAAGATTCCTATGCATAGGAAGTGGGTTAGACTTAAATGTTCTTTGAATTTGCTTCTTGATGCTCTCTTTAACTTCAATTCATATTTCTTATGTGAGCATCTTCTCAAACTATCATGCCTAACTTAAAGGTGTTAAAGAAAAGTACATCTTGGGAGATAACCCAATAGTTTTCTTGAGTCTTGGAAGTTATCACTTCTATAACAACCTCTCCTTATCCTTTTTTATTTGATTTTTGTGCCAAGAATAACCTCTAATGAGAGGGAAGTAAGATTTGGGGAAGTGCTATCCCAAAACAGATTTTTGTGCTTCACTCTATAAGTTCGTGAAAAATCTCTGTATGTCAGATTGAGCTGTAATTTTCTTAATAAATCCCCCAGGTTGTTATCTAACTTTCGTTATATCAACACTTTTTGATTTGAGCAACAGAAGATCTTCAAAAAAATCGGTTTTCACCTGTTGGTCTGTTTTGACAGATTTCTGCCATTATTTGCATTTGCCTCTTTATCAATTTCTTTTTAGGTTTTTTTTTGGTGAATTGAGCTTTTTGAGGGAATTGCTATAGTAGCTTGTGTTTTTGATGAAATTTTTGCTATTTTAAAACTAAACCCCAAAGGTTTATTATCTTTTGAATGCACTAATGTTGCTAATGAAGATTGTGTGAAGTTTTGTATGAAGGAAATTTTCAGGTGTAGGGAAAGAATGATGTAATGAGATGAAGAATTGAAAAAAGCTCAATCTTGGGGATGCCACCCCATGTCACCCCAAGAAATATTCAATACATACAAGCGTCAAAGCTTGGGGATGCCCAAGGCATCCCCTTCTTCATTAATAAAAATATCAGGTCTTTCTAGACACTTCGTTTTTATTGTTTCATGCATTGTTGTGTTGTTCTGGGAGCGTCTTTGTTTTTGTTTTTAGTTTTATTTTGATTTGTTTGCTGCAATAAGTTGGTTGGATCTCAACACTTATTTTGGAGAGAGCCACACTCTGCTTTCATTGTTTAGAACACTCTAGTTTTCATTCTCATTGTTTTGTGAGTGTTCTCTTTTGCTAGCACTATGTTTAGCCTTAGTTTTCTTGTGCTTTCAGCTTAGAACTTTTTAGTTCTTCTTTTTGGATTTGTGAGACAAGCTCACTGATCTTTATTTATTATTATCTTTGTGAGTTCTTTCAAATAAGTCGATTGGTGTTGGAAGAGAGTAGAAAGCTTCATGCTTTAGTGGTACAAAAGGGAGCTTATTTTGACTATGGCCTAGACTCTATCATGTCATGTTCGATATTTCTTTAAATTTATGCTTAGTAATTATTGTTGTAGCATGACATGTTACAAATAATTGAGATTGCTTAATGTGCCTTGAAAGAATCATGCGTTGTTTTAGCTTATTAAAGCATAGTATTGTGGTATTTTCCTTTGATGCTTTATTTGGGTTGACTTGGCACATGCTCACACCATGTTAAGACTATACTAAGTCACCATAGCCTCTATAATCGTTTAGTTTTCGACTTGTAATATCACTTTATGCTTTAATTAATGATGTTTTGTCGCTTTGCATGATTATGGCCATTATTGCTCTCTTAGTTGGTCGCTCCCAGTCTTTTGCTAGCCTCCATACCAAGTATGAGTTCCACTCATGCATCTAACTCCAAATAAAACCAAGTTATTCCAAAGAGTCCACCATATCTACCTATTAGCATTTGATATTCCAAGTATATTCATGTTTTTATCTACCTTCCGAATTAAACTTGTTATGTGAAAATTAGTGATTAAAGATCTCACGAACTTGATGATACACTTTACTTTTCTTGCCCCTAATAAACTTGAACCATTGTGTCATCTATGTTTTATATGTTTGCACTTAACGTTGGGGATTAGCAGAACCATGTTGTCATGGGGAATGCTTTCAACATTGCACTTGTACATTGTACCCAGTTTATATCATGCTCTTTTGTTTATGGATGTCGTCGGTGTGAAATGAAAGGGGAGCTTGTAAGTCCATGGAGTTATGTATGTGTGTTAGAGAAACACATGGGCCGCTGGCCTAAGCCATGCCTAATCATGGTGGAAACTTGCAGCATCACCATAATGAGCAATCTATGAAGCATTCTTCTTATAAAAAAGAGATAGAGATTGAGAAAAAGAAAAAAAGATGAGAAAAGAGGAAATAGAGAAAAAAAACACCATTTTCCCATGGTAAATAAGAAGATTGCTGAGATGCTCATTGTATGCTTGCCTTCTCATTTTGATTATGGGATAGCTCATGTATCATGTGCAAGGGGTACCCTGTTGGCGGTTCTCTATGATACACATGTACTTACTATGACAAGAACTTACCGGTAACTGAACTTGAGTAGCATGAGGAGCGACCCTCGTATTCAAGGGACATGAGATTGCCAACTTATACTTTGTCAAGCATATACTCCATATTTTGTTCTATATGCATTGTCCCAAAACTTATTGATTGATTCATAATGTTGATATTGCTTGTTCTTGAACTATTTGTATCTAGTCACCCGTATAAACTTTGAAGGTGTCCTATGCATTTATGTTTTGCTACACTATGAGGGACAAGCTGAATGCCACTATGCTATGTTTTCTATATGTGAAACAAACAAACGTCTTTCAATGCATTGTTATTCATGATCGTTGTTTGTATCCTTTCATGTTGCATGCATAGTTACTATGTCTTATTGTTAGAACTTCATCTTGCATGCTCATGTTTAGAGTACTTTGATCCCAGCTTTCAATGCTTGCAAATGGTTTGATATTGATTGTGATGGTGCATGTCACCTCAAAATTATTCTTTTTATCACTTACGTACTCGAGGACGAGCAGGAGTTAAGCTTGGGGATGTTGATATGTTGGAAATGTATCTATAATTTTTGATGTTCCATGCTTGTTTTATATCTACTTTCTTATGTTTTGTCCACACTTTGGAGTACTTTTACACATTTTCTGGAACTAACCTATTAACAAGATGCCACAGTCCCAGTTGCCTGTTTTCTTCTGTTTTTGGTTCCAGCAAAGCCAGAAAATGAATATTCTCGGAATTGGACCGGACAAAAGCCAAAGTCGGTATTTTACCGGAAGACTCACGGAGCAGAAGACGAGATGGAGAGGGTCCAGGGGCTGGCCACACCATGTGGTGGCGCCGGTCCCCTTGGTCGCGCCACCAGGTGGTGTGGGCCCCTGGTCCACCCTCTGACATCGCCCTTTCGCCTATAAGAAGCCTTCGATGGAGAAACCCTAAAGAATCCAGCCATGAAAAGTTCCATAGTGTCGCCGCCACCGAAGGGGAGATTCAGGGGATAGAAAGTCTCTGTCCCGGCACCCAGTCGGGACGGGGAAGTGCCCCCGGAGCCATCTCCATCGATCTCCACCACCATCTCCATCGTTGTTGCTGATTCCCATGATGAGGAGGGAGTAGTTCTCTCTCGAGGCTAAGGGTTCTACCGATAGCTATGTGTTCATCTCTCTCTATGCATGATCATATTGTGATCATGAGCTTTCTAATCAAGTACATCTACCTTGCTACTCAAGTGCTTTAATAGATCTCTAGCTCTCCCCACGTGTGTGAAAGTGATAGCGTGCACACCATGGTGGCACTTAGGCTAGAGATTACAAATACTTGTTATGAGTTATATTTGGAGTTGGATGTCTCTATGAAATTATGGTGTTTGTTGGAACCATCTAGCGCTCAAGGAGATAGTGAGGGGTTATCTAGATGGGGAAAGCGGACTTTGAGGAGTGCTGTTATAGCCCTACCATGGATTAGAGTGTCCAACCGGAGAGTAGTTCAGAGTAGTATCATGAAGAGAATATATTTATATGAGAGTGTTCACTAGCGAAAGTATGATCCCTAGGCCTTGTTTCTAAGCATTGAAACAGCGTTTGCAACTAGATCTGTTACATGTTTGCTTGCTTCCATCTTTTGCCTTTAGTATTTTCCTCCCGTCAAGCTATTTTCTGGCACCTTTGTCTTATATCCATACCACTTGTATTTCACTATCTCTTCGCCGAACTAGTGCACCTATACACCTGACAAGTGTATTGGGTGTGTTGGGGACACAAGAGACTTCTTGTATCTTGATTGCACGGTTGCTTGAGAGGGATACCTTTGACCACTTCCTCCCTGAGTTCGATTAACCTTGGGTAATCCACTTAAGGGAAACTTGCTGCTATTCTAAAAACCTCTTCACTTGGAGGCCCAACAACTGTCTACAAGAATAGAAGTGCGTAGACATCACCGAGCCACCAGCATCCATATTGATGTCGGCATAAAGTGCGTCGAGGACGGAGTCGGAGTTAGCCTCGGTGTTGGCGATGGTGGATGTGGAGGGTAATGGAGGCGGGCCGTTGTTTCCTCCTCCGGCTTCGACGGTGATTGCCGCCATGGCCTCTGACATGGGTATACCCTACAGGTACTCGAGCTTAGTATATACGGTCCGAATACATACAGGCCCACGGTGTCGCCAAGGCCCGGATGGAGGAACTTGAGTAACCTACGAACTCTCGATTGCTTGAAGGACAAGAAGAAGCTAAATATAGAAAGTTTGAAGGGGAAAAACCCTAACTTGTAACCCGAGACCTAGCCTACCTATATAAAGTCTAGGAGGGGGTGGCGAGGAGGACACACGCAACCCTAGTTTCCACAATCCTTGCCAGATTGCATCTGCGCACCATTGTAACTTTCGACTCCTTCGATAATTCCACGAGCAGACAAGCAGGAGTAGGGACCTCTACGAGGCCTGAACCTGGGTAAATCCTTTGTCCCCTGTGTGCTTGTTTGCTAGCCGATAGATGTCTCTAGCGCTCCCTCCTTCTCCAAAACCCAAGTCCATAACAATGGGCATTGACGAGTTAAACCCTCGTCAATTGGCGCCGTCTGTGGGAAGTGGGAGTGCTGATGTTGCGGCTTCTTCGGCCCCATCAAACGCGATCTACAACTCTGCAACAGCAGAGATTCACCAGCTTTTCGGCGCCTTCGACTTCACCGTCCACACACCGACTACTCGCCCGGCCTTCGAGTCCGTAGGCGACGGAATCAGCCTGGCAATTGGGAGCTTCCGCTTCCAAGTTGGTCAGATAGGCACGCTTCGCATGCCCGATCAGCCGACAGCACCAACGATTGCCCCAGCATCATGGTTCCCTCCATCGATCGGCACCCTCAGCAAGCTCAACGCTCCGGCGGTAGTTGGGAACATGGTTAGCGACAGCAATCGCGACTCCGACCTAAGCAATCTGGCCACTGAAGATGGAACCCATGGTTCCGAATCTGAAAGTTGCGGAAGCAATAGCTTCCCAAGTCAGTTCATGTGCGCCGTCATCAACGCAGGCGACACCTCCGCCAATCGCGGCAATAGTGGTAACACCGGCAACGGCACCGACCCGCCCAACGCCGCCAACGGCGGCAATGGAGGAGCAGTCGAACCCCCCAGCATAATCAACGAGCAAACCGGCGAACGCGTCGTGATCAAGCTCAACGAGCAAGAGTGGGAACGCTGCCGTGAAGCCCTACGAGGTGCACCTCTACCCTTCGGGTCCCCTCAGGAACTACTGATCGGTTACCACTGGTTCCTAAAAGAGGAATTCAAGCGCCAGAAACAAGCAATCGCGCAACTTGAGGCGCGTAAAAAGGCGGCGGACGAGTCAAGCCTTCGTCGCGCTGGGCTCTCCTCCTACGGAGGATCCTCCTTAAGAGGCAACGAGCATCTCGCCAGGAAGAGGCAATCACGGATGGCTCACCTCACCGAACAAGAACGCATAGACGCTGCGAAAGTCCTCGACTTCGGCTCTATGACAGTCGACACGAGAGGCAACATGGTCACCAGTGCATACAGCACAGCGATGGCGCCACCATGTACCTTCTCAATAACCAGCCACCGGCTGGAGATCCCCGAACAGCCATGCACCAATCTACGATCGCGGGCCTGGGGCTAATCGAGGCCGCCCTCAACAAAGAACCAGTACCGGACCCAAAAAAGGGCAAAGCGTTAGCAAAGCTCTACTCCTCGCCCTCGTCAAGCAATGACATTCACGACCTGTCTCTGTGCCGCCGTTCATGGTGACACGATCGCGACTATGATGCACGCGATGAACTCACGCAGCGCAAGATCGACAAGTCAAGGGCACGACGTGCTCAGTCGACTGATTTAGAAGAAGAAGATGGGGAGCTCTGCGGCGCCAGATGCTTTAGCAGATCCATCAGGCAAAAGCTAATGCCTAAAGGGTTCAAACTCCCATCGGAGAACCCGAAATTTGACTGTCTGCAGGACCCCAAGATCTGGCTGGAGGATCACATCTCCTGCGTCGGGCGACGGAGGCGATCAATCTTCGCCATGCAAAGCTTCCAGCTACAGCTGCAGGGCGCCGCCCGGGCATGGCTCAATAACCTCCCATGCGGATCCATTCGCAGATGGGATGAGCTGGTCTACAGCTTCGTGCACAATTTTAAGGGCACGTACAAACGCCCCGCTTCAATAGAAGAACTGAGATGCTGCCAGCAAAAATCCGGCGAATCGCTGCGCTCTTACATCCAAAGGTGGTCCATCATCAAGAACTCCGCGGAGAACATTTCGGAAGACCGCGCGATTGATGCATTCAACGGTGGTGTCCGCCGCATGGAACTCAGGGAGGAGCTAGGCCACTCAAAGCCCAGGACCATCGACCACCTGATGGAGATCGCGAATTGGTGGGCCGATGGAGAAGATTCGTTAAAGAACCGTGTTCACTCTGGCGAGGAGGCAGAACTCGAACGAAGATGCGACCGCCGGAGTAAGCGTCGCATGCGCGTCTACGATGATCGCGATGACGTCAACATGGTCGCAGCCGGCTACGCCGATAGACGCGACGATAACCGCAACAGTGGATACCGCAGCGGCGGATACCGCGACTCCGGGAAAACCACGCAAGTATGGCAACGCTGCACTCGTGATGAAGCACCCGCGACCTCCATCGAGGACAAACTGTCCGGGCCATGCACGGTACACTTCCACATCGACAAGCATGATGGCAAGAGAAAGTCCAGCCACCTCCTCAAGGACTGCCGCGAGTTCCTCAAGCTACATGAGGGGTTGGTTCGGATGAACCGAAGTGCAGTCGAAAGAGGCTACGGAACCTCTCCAGGCTCAGTGACACATGGCGCACCACCACCACCACCTGGGCCACCCCCGAACGGAGCTGCACCGGACCAGCACCACGGAGGCGAACCATACCCACGGGCCATGGGTACCATGATGATCCAAAAGGGATGCCCCTCCAATAGGGTGCAGAAGGCCATCACTCGCCAAGTCAATTTGGCCACGCACTCGCCACCATCCACCACTGAGTACCTCAGTGGTAGTGAGTCGTGCATTACCTTCGACAAACGCGACCACCCGCCTCAAGTACCTCGCCCAGGTCATTGCCCCCTCGTACTCGAGGCGCAAATTGGAGGCTTCGACATGAGTCGCGTCTTCATGGATGGCGGAAGCGGTATCAACCTCATATTCGCGAGTACCTTGCAAGCAATGAGGATCCCTCTAACCTGCTTGGAGGCATCGGACACAACGTTCCACGGCATCGTCCCAGGAAAAGGCGTATACCCCCTGGGCAAAATCAACCTCGACGTCATATTCAGCACGCCGAAGAACTTCCGGCGCGAGCGCATCGACTGGCCCTCACAATACCACTGCATCCTCGGGCGCGTCGCGTTCGCTAGGTTCATGGCAGTACCCCACTACACCTACCTGCAGATGAAAATGCCAGGTCCCAACGGCGTCATCACGATCAACGAGAGCTTCGAGCGATCTGACAGTTGCGATAGGGAATTCAACTGAATCTCCCAGTCCTTCGGCATGTAGGAGGAGCTCGCGCGATTGAAGGAAACGACAGACAACAGTCTGCCCCCCCTGAGTAGGCCAAGCTCACCTGACCTCTCCTTCGACTCATCTGTGCAGACAAAGAAGGTGCAGGTCCATCCATCAGATCTCGCTAAAACGGCCCTCATCGCCAACAACTTGAGTCCCACATAGGAACTCGCGCTCGTCGAATTCCTCCGTGAGCACTGGGAAATTTTCGCCTGGTGTCCTGCGGACATGCCAGGAGTTCCCAGGGAATTCGTCGAGCACGCACTCAACGTCAACCCCGACGCAAGGCCAGTCAAGCAAACAATCAGGCGACTGTCTGAGCCACGGGCACAGGCAGTCGGAATGGAGATCAACAGACTCCTCGAGCCCAAATTCATACGCGAGATCAAGGAAAGCACTTGGCTTGCCAATACGGTGTTGGTGCCAAAAAAGGACACGGATATCCTGCGGATGTGCGTGGACTTCACTTCTCTAAACAAGCACTGCCCAAAAGATCACTTCCCGCTACCACGGATCGATCAAATCATCGACTCCACCGCTGGATGCGAGCGCCTCTGCTTCCTCGACGCCTACTCAAGCTATAACCAAATTCGAATGAAGGAGGAAGACCAGGAGAAGACCGCGTTTACAACGCCCTTCGGCGTGTTCTGCTACAACACAATGCCCTTCGGGCTAAAAAATGTAGGAGCCACGTACCAGCGGTGCATGTAGGCCTGCCTCAAGGAGCAACTTGGTCGCAACATCCAAGTCTATGTCGACGACATAGTAATCAAGACCAAGGAAGAAGCCTCTCTAATCGATGACTTGCATGAAACCTTCGCCAATCTCGATCGCTACCGGATAAAGCTCAATCCGGACAAATGCGCCTTCGGCGTACCCTCTGGGCAACTGCTCGGGTATCTCATCTCCGCGAGAGGGATTGAGGCAAACCCGAAAAAGATAAAGGCCATACTGGCCATGGAGAAGCCAAAGAACATAAGAGGCATTCAACAACTAGCCGGGCGAATTGTGGCCCTCAGTCGATTTATCAGTCGAATGGGAGAAAAGGGGCTGCCCTTCTATCAGCTCCTCCGCAAAGCTGACAAATTCGAGTGGACCAACGAAGCGCAAGAAGCATTCGAAGACCTCAAGCGCCTGATATCCACCTCGCCAGTATTGGTAACTCCACAAGAAAGGGAACCACTGCTGCTGTACATCTCCGCCACCAACCAAGTGGTTAGCACAGTGCTCGTCGTCGAACGGGCCGAGGAAAACAAGGTCCACGGCGTACAACGCCCGGTATACTACCTCAGCGAAGTCCTCACGCCAACAAAACAGCGGTACCCGCACTACCAGAAGTTGGCGTACGGCGTCTTTATGACCGCCCGGCGACTGTGCCATTACTTCCAGGAACACCCAATCGTGGTAGACAACGACGCCCCATTGGGACATATCCTCAATAAACCTGACGCCACATGACGGGTCGCGCTTTGGGGAATCGAACTGTCTCCACGAGACATCACATACGAAAAGCGCGGCGCAATCAAGTCGCAAGTTCTCCCTAAATTCCTCGTACATTGGATGGAAAACCAACTCCCGGACAAGCCAGACATATCCTACCTCTGGACAATGCACTTCTATGGGTCCAAGAGGAAAGATGGAGCAGGAGCAGGTGTCATACTGATATTGCCTCAAGGGGACAAGCTGAAATACGTCCTGCGAATGCAGTTCACAACCTCAAACAACGAGGCTGAATACGAGGCCCTGTTACACAGGATGAGAATGGCAAAAGCCTGCGGCGCAAAAAGGCTAATCATATATGGCGACTCCAAGCTGGTCGTCAACCAAACAATGCACGAGTGCGACGCACTAAACAACAACATGATCGCATACCGCGACCTCTACGACACACTTGAAGGAGACTTCGATGGTTGCGAGTTGCGACACATAGGTCGCGAAAGCAATGAGGAGGCGGACGCACTTGCCAACCTAGGCTCCACCTGCGCACCCATACCACCTGGGGTATTTCTCGAGCGCATATGCGAACGCTCCATCAAGACAAAGGCCGCAGAGAAGAAAACAAGCGCAGCAACGGACTCGGGGGCTACGCCACCCAATGAGCCAATGACAATCGATGACTTGGAGCTCGACACAGGACTCAAGGGACCAATGAGCGTCATGATGATCGAACAATCCTGGATGCAGCCGTACATTACGTACCTCCTCGATGGCGCCTACGGACGACCAGACGCACGACACATCGCGCGACGCTCCAAGGCATTCGCCATTATCAACGGTGAACTGTATAAACGCAGCATCACAGGCGTGTTACAGCGATGCGTCTCCCTAGCCGATGGAAGAGCAGTCCTCCTCGACATCCATGAAGGGACCTGCGGGCACCACGCCGGCAGTCGCGCCCTTGTTGCCAAAGCTCTACGAGCTGGATTTTACTAGCCCACGGCCATGCACAACGCCAAGGATATAGTCCAAAAGTGCAATGCTTGTCAGCGATTTGCAGACAAGTCACACGCACCAGGTGCAGAACTCCGGCCTATCCCATTGGCCTGGCCCTTCGCCTAGTGGGGACTCGACATGGTTGGCAAACTTCCAAGGTCCTCGCAAGGAGGCTACGTCTACCTCCTGGTCGCAGTCGACAAATTCACCAAGTGGATTGAGGCCATGCCAGTGACCAAGCAATCAGGGCGCAGCGTAGTAAAATTCTTCGAGTCCATCGTCTACCGCTTCGGCGTGCCGCACAACATCATCACCGACAATGGAACGAACTTTACATCCAAGGAGTTCCAAGAATTCTGCGAGAACCTGGGGATCAACATCATCTACGCCTCAGTAGCACACCCATAGACCAACAGACAGGTGGAAAAGGCAAACGGGCTCGTCTGTAGCGGCATCAAGAAGCGACTCCTCCGACCACTCGAACAAGCCGCGGGCTGCTGGCCAGACGAACTGCAATCCGTACTCTGGAGCCTGCGTACAACTCCAAACAGCGCCACCGGCTACACACCATTCTTTATGGTACACGGAGCAGAGGCAGTACTACCCGCCGAGGTACGGTACAAAGCGCCACGCGTAGTCGCCTACAGCGAGCAGGAGTCATCCCTCGCACTCAAAGACTCCATCGACATCCTTGACAAAGCAAGATAAATCGCCGCAGAAAGATCCATGATCTACCAACAGAACCTGCGCAACTATCATAGTAGAAGGCTCCGCCCCAGATCCTTCGCCGAAGGAGACCTAGTCCTGCGACTGAAGCAGCAGGGGCATCTCAAGCTCGAGTCCCCCTGGGAAGGACCGTACGTGATTACAGAAGTAATCCCAGGAGGCGCCTATCGCCTTCAAGATTTAGAGACAGGAGTCGCACACTCCAACCCTTGGAACGTCGCACAACTGCGACGCTTCTACCCTTAGTCGTTTTTCCTTACTTTTGCATCGCAAATAAGGCTATTCAGCCAAGGCTACTTAGCCGCACATTGTACTCCCTACTGTCTTCGAATAAATAAAAGCTAAGTGCCCCAAAACTCCGTGTTCTCTTTTCTTTTGTCAACTTTCATACTCGGGGGCTACGCCACCCTATACACACATGTTCTTCGAACAATAACACGACATCCTGAGTAGCTGGCACATCAATCGAACCCCTTAACACAAACTCAACCCAGCTACAACGCACCTGATAGGTTGACAAGGGAACGATACAAAGATGGCCAGGCTAACGAAAAGGACTCGCATAAGTGCAACGCACCCCACGCTTATAAAGCTATTTGTATACATTCAACAATAAATTATCTACAAATATATATGAGCTTTACAACACCAGTACACTTATGTACAGGATACATATTTGACTACCCTCGCAACAGAAGAACATTAGTCTGTTCCTCGAAGAAGTCGACGATCTCCTCAGCTGGACGATCCACCGCCTGATAGTGCGGCACCATGTTCTAGGAAGATCCTGCTGGTGGCACCGGTGGCCCAGAGACAATGGCGGCGACATCCACGTCAGGCCTGTGCAAACACACCACGGAGAGGGCAACCTTGGCACCAGCCACCAACTGCTGCCTCACGCACTCGCGAACCGCGGACATATCTTGAAATTTGGTTAGAAGAGCCAGCAGGCTTGATGGAGTATCATCCAGCGGGAACATCGCCCGGTAGATGTTCTTCAAACACGACTGCGACTTCTTCAGAAAGAGTAGCACTTTCGTGGCCGCGATCTGCAAGGTCGCTAACTGTCCATGCGATCATGATCTACCCAGAAGTATCCACTCTCCTGAAGTTGCTCCTGGGTGAGATCATGAAGGCGGATGGCAATCCTATCCCTCTCCTCTTGCGGACGGCGTGCACTAACAACTACACGAAGCAGCATCAACAGCATGAGTACAACGTACCATTGCGATTAACTACAAAGGAAAAGACGAGGATGAGCAAACTAACACTTAAAATGGTTGCCCAGTTGCGTCACCTCGCCAAGCAGATATTGCTC
Organism: Avena insularis; assembly: GCA_023614405.1. NCBI lineage: Eukaryota > Viridiplantae > Streptophyta > Magnoliopsida > Poales > Poaceae > Avena > Avena insularis. The sequence continues at coordinate 550,744,734 of CM042690.1, forward strand.
ACGGGCGGCGGCTTTTTCAGCCTTTGACTTCCACACGTCCGCGCTACCGCGGATCACGGGCAATTCACGCTCCAGTTGCTTCACGCGATCACGAAGTCGCGAAAGCAAGGACATCTCCTCAAGAGATGGTGAGTACGGGGTTACCCCCACAGGACCACTTGATGTACCCTACCAAAAATCAAGCCAGAGACAAATAAGGCGACCAACTCAAAAGTCAAAAGTAACAGATGCATTTAGGATCAATAAAAGTATCTACAAACACATTCGCCAACAGGCATGTTCTCCAATCAAAAGAGCAAGTTCATCAGCTATTACAAGAAACTAACTACGGAGCAGCTAGCTTCTTCGACTTCGATGACCTCGGGGGCTTCATCAAGTCCGTGGCAGTATTAGATGCCACTGACTTTCTGCCGGCCCCTGAGGCCGAAGTTTTCGCCGCCTTCTTTGTGCGATTGAGCTCCTCCGAATACTTGGCAATAGTGTTTATCAAGGAATGGTCATATTTGGCACAGGCAGTCGCAAAGGGAGCAAATACTACCTGCTGACCATCCGTGCCAACAGGCATCGTCTTCGACACCACAGAAGGATCCACTTCGACTCCGTGGGCTTGCACCATGGCAAGCGACATGGTCGCACCAGCTGCGCGGAGGGAGTTCTTGTACGTTGCAGGCACACCCCCAGCGAGCGACTCCACTAGCTCTTCCACATTGTCGACCAGCTCCGCCTTCGGCATCAGCTCCTCCCGGAGGCGACTCAGGGTGGCCTTGGCTTTGGACAGCGTATTTTGGACAGCGGCGCTACGATCTTCGACCGCAGATACCGCGCCCGCCAGAGCGTCATCGCGACCAAGGGCCTGTGGATCAAAACTCAAGCCGCCAGCATCTACACCAAAATACACACATGGATCAAACTTCTAATGCCACTGGCACTACAGAGGAAGAGAAGAACATCAATAAAATATCTACGGTAAAGAAGGTACGAGAGGGCCTTGGCGGCGAGAATAGGTGCTCTTGAACAACTTCTCCACAGCGCAAAGGAGGCACGCAGATCCTCTTCGCTTCGCTTCATCACGAGCGATTGCCTCATCGCCCCTTCACATGCGACTAGCGTCTTCTCCAATGTGGCGACATCACGCGAAAGCGTTATGCTCAGGCTACATGGCGATCAAAATTTGGTCGATTATACCAAAATACAGAGAAGACAAAAAGAATAAGTATGGAACACTCACTCTCGACCACGCAGTGGCGCGTCTCCAGCATCGCATGCTGGCGACCCATCGCCATCACCTGCTCCGCCACCTGTGCGGCTTCCTTTACAAGGAGCTATCGCACAAAACAAGGAGTCAGCAGAGGGCAACAAAGGGCGTTGACTACCAAATTATAAAAGAAAGAAAGATATACTTACATGGTCCTCCAGCGACTCCGAAGAAGATTGCTTAACCGTCATCCGAGCAACTACTCGATGCTCCCCTACGTGAGGAGAGCTCGAAGAATTGTGCCCGGAGTGGGCCACCGCCGGAGGAGAAGGAGCACGCTCGACCTCTATCTTGGCCCTTGAGGTCACGACTCCTGATTCCTTCAAAAATTCGACATCGCCAGAAGATGACGATGCCTCTTGACTGCAAGACAAAATCCGCACTCAGAAAGGGCAAACTCCAGGGCAAAGCCAACAAGAAGAAAACAAGAGAAGAATGAATGCACTAGCAAACTTACCAGTCAAATCTGTCAAGATCAAACATGGCCTCCGCCGAATCCGACGAAGACTCCTTGGGCAATCGCATCTTCTTGCAAGAAGACAATGCCACAGCCCTCATAGGAACAGCTGGAATTGGCGACTCCGCGTCAACAGCCGTGCCTCCTAGAGATGAAGGAGTCGACGCGTCGGAATCCCTGCTACGTGAACGCTTGCGAGTATCCGGACTCTCGGACTCGGGGGCTTCCTCTTCCACATCGGAAGGGACATTCGACTCAGACTCGTCCTCTTCCAAATCTTCACGAGGAATAATCCCCTCAGGGAGGGGAGGCATGCAAGGTGACAGCGCCCACTCATGCATACAAAAAGTAAAGATCAACAAACACAATAGGAAACACAATCGAGAAAATAAGCTACTACGTATCGCAACTGTACCTCGGGAGGAGGATTCGAAGCATCGAAGGGAGGAACGACTGGCTCATTCGGAAGCACATCCTTGAGGGTGTACTTCGTGACCAGTCGCACCCTCTTATCTACCTCACTCGCGGACATGCCATCAGCATACACGTGAGTGGGATCATCAGCGCCACCCCATTGGAACATGGGATGGACCCTGGCCTGGAGAGGCTGGACGCGACGACGCAACCAAGTCCTGACAAGGGCGCAACCTCCCTCTTCTGCGCCCATGCGACTCTCGAGGTCGCAGACGCGCTGATATAACACGTCTGTCTCTGCGAGTTCGGAAGGCATGATCACGTTCTTCCAAGAACGCATCTTCTTGCAGGGAGTCGCGGGATCAAAAGGCGCGAGTCCAAAGTGCTCGCCCTGGCCTTCAGTCGCACATTGAACCATTTGTCCCTCCATCCTGGACGGACTTGGTAAGCTTGATATCAAGTAGGTGGCGGATGGGTCAACATGGATTCCGTGAACCACCCACGCCATAAACTAAAGAGCCATGCGGATCGACGCTTCAATTTAAAGATGCGCTTGAAAAGACCAAAGTGTGGCTCGATTCCGAGCCAGCACTCGCAGAGAGTGATGAAACAAGTGATGTGGAGGAGAGAATTTGGGGACAGCTGATGGAGCTGGAGCCCATAGAAACAAAGAAGACCCCGAAGAAAGGGGTGAAGAGGCAAGGAAAGACCGCGAATGATGAATGCAAGAAACATCACTCGATAACTAGCTAGAGGCACATGAATGGTCTCACCGCTGGGGACGCGCGAATCGGCGACAGCTGCAGAAATAACTACATCTTGGCGAAGAAGACGGAGATCCGACGTCTTGATGATAGAGGGGCTCCATGCGCCATTAGTCATGCGGGTGCCCGCGACCTTCTTCTTCCCGACAGCGGCGGCACTGGTGCCCGCAGCAGTAGAGCCACCTTTCTTCTTCGCCGAAGCGAGGGTGGCCCGGAATCAGTGGCAGCGCCTCCCTTCTTCTTCCCCATTGCGCGGCAGCGATGAGAGTGAAGGAAGTAGCTTGGGAACGAACGGAGTTGGTCTAGCGTCGTGGAGAAGGTGGGTGCAGGGGAAAGCAGAAAAGCAAACAGGAATGGTGATGGCAGCAAGGAAGAAAGAGCACATATGGGAAATTACCGCCGTAGCATCGCTACTTAACCCCTGGGAGATGCAATCCAACGGCTGACAAAAACCCTATTGGACGCGTGGCACGCATCGCGTAGGACACGTGGAGAAGAGGAAGCGCGAACCGTCCCCCCACTTCTACCATTACACGCGGAAATCGAGGAGGCACAGTTAAAAATAAGATTACGCACCCCCAGTCAAATCAAAGTCAGAAAGTGGGACCCACCGCTCGTCACGTCCCGTCAAAACCGTTCATGCGGGCAACTAAGGTCATACAAGCGTCAGCACTGACGTCACCAAGGCTATGCAGTGGAAAACTTGGACTATTTTTTTTAGTCCTTGCTGGAGTCTTCGACTCCACCAAGCACTCGGGGGCTACTCCCATAGGGAGCGCTGGCCGCGCACCCTACGACTTTTCTTTTTCTTGTTGTAGGAACATGGACAATCACAAAAGTAAACCCAACCACTCGAAACACAGTTCTATTATGGACATGTGGTACTCCCAGAGGGCGCGGAAACAAGCGAGCAAAAAGGCGACAGATCGAGAAAGTGTTTTAGTACTGCACTGGTCATCGACTGAACAAGCAAGCAAAAGACGGCGATGATAAAAGTTTTTTAGTCCCTGCCTGAGTCTTCGACTCAACCAGGCACTCGGGGGCTACTCCCATAGGGAGCGCTGGTCGCGCACCCTATGATTATTTGTACAAAAAACTGTGTATTGATAACATCCACACTCGAAACTCATGGCGACACCGCCTCATAATTTTCCCCCTACAAAGAGACTACGTCTCCTGGGTCACCCGAATCGTCTCCGCGATGATAAAATTTGGATGCCGCGCCTACGGCGTGAAGGTAAGACCTGAATAAGGCCTGGCAACACATTTAACTGCGCACTACCAGAAACATATTCGTGCCTACAGGCATGATGAACATGCCTTGACGGACGCGTCAAGTGCTCACACCCATATAACTGGAATTCGACTCCTGTAAGACCTCCGCGGCCTGAGTCGAATTACACCAGCACTTTTCCGGATTCGAGTCCGGGGACTCGAATTTGAGTAGATTGCGTTGTTTCACCCTAAGGTGGTTAACTGATACCGATACTTCGGTTATATCAGGCACGTATATCAACAATCCCTATGACACAAATAAAAGCAATCGAAATGTACTCATTTAGGCACTCGAAGGCTTCAAAAAGTCCCTAGTCGAATCTGTGATTCCATTGGACACTCGGGGAGTACTGACATGGGTATACCCTACAGGTACTCGAGCTTGGTATATACGGTCCGAATACATACAGGCCCACGGTGTCGCCAAGGCCCGGATGGAGGAACTCGAGTAACCTACGAACTCTCGATTGCTTGAAGGACAAGAAGAAGCTAAAGATAGAAAGTTTGAAGGGGAAAAACCCTAACTTGTAACCGACTCGACCCGCTACCCGAGACCTAGCCTACCTATATAAAGGCTAGGAGGGGGCGGCGAGGAGGACACACGCAACCCTAGTTTCCACAACCCTTGCCAGATTGCATCTGCACACCATTGTAACTTTCAACTCCTTCGATAATTCCACGAGCAGACAAGCAGGAGTAGGGACCTCTACGAGGCCTGAACCTGGGTAAATCATTTGTCCCCTGTGTGCTTGTTTGCTAGCCGATAGATGTCTCCAGCGCTCCCTCCTTCTCCAAAACCCAAGTCCATAACAATGGGCATTGACGAGTTAAACCCTGGTCAGCCTCTTTATTGGAATCCGTGTATTCATAAATGATGGCAACCATCTCACCAAGGGTGAGAGGGCCTGCAGCCTGTCGCCTTCAGAGGGTATGTCGGAGGAGAGTTCCTAGCGTGAGCCCTTCCACGAAGTGGTACACAAGCTCATCGGCACGGTCGCCCTCTATGGTTTCCCTCACCCTCATCCATCTGGCAAGGTATTCGCAAGGAGGTTCCCCATCCCTTTGAATGCATCCGGCCAGATCGAAGATGGTGACGACACCGACAAAGTGTGACCTGCGCATCTCTAATACTCGGGGAAGCCAAGTGGATTTGCGGGGTCCTTCCAGCTTTATATCCTGCACAGGGGCAGTTTGGGTGGGCCTTGAAATTTCCTGATCTGAGCCACCATACTCCAAAGAGAGGTATGGCCTAGATCCTTCCGCGAATGTGTCCTTCTCATAGGCGGTCCATGCGGGGCTTGACGAGTTTCCGACTTCCTGGGAGCTAGGACCCGAGTCAGTTTCGCTGATGAAGATGTGGATGTCTCCGAAGGTGATGACGAAGCAGCGCGTGGGGTTCGTCTTCACCGACACCCAAAACTCATCTGGAGGGACGATCATGACGTTGTCAGAGAAGAGAACACGATCGATGGCTACCATATCGCTGATTCCCGTGAAGAGATTGGACCTCGCCCGGTGTAGAGCTCGAAGCGCCTCTTGCCCCACGGTGGGCGCCAACTGTCGTGGTATTGCCGATGAGTACGCCATGGAGGGGTCCTCACAGTGCATGTTTAGAGACATGGGGTAAGGCGGAGAGTTGGCGGGTACGAGGTAACACAGCTTACCCAGGTTCAAGTTCCACAATGGTGGTGGAACTCTACTCCTACTATAAATCACTATAATGGCAATACACCGAGTTATAGAGATAGGTTCGTTGTGCGAGGTGTTCCGTGTTGTACGCAACAATCTATGAGGTTGTCTGGTGTCTTGCCCTAAAGGCTCCCGTAGGCCGGCTTATAAAGGCGCAAAGACCTAGGGTTTACAAGGAAAGGTCCTTGCCGGACAAGGTAAAGAGTCCTACACCTACACGAACTAGTCTTCCGCGTCTTGTGCTCCAAGGCTCCGAGTATGTCGGTGACTCCTGCGTAGCCTTCCTTTATCCGGCATGGGCCTCCCTTCAGGATCCGTCTAACTGGGCCGCCCAACAGGCCATAGGCCTTGCTACCAACTGTGGTCCACCCGGGTTAAGCGGATTGGTGACATGCTATGAGGATACTCATATAGCATATCCCAACAAGGAAAGATCACTATCCTTTACTGTTCATAGATCAAACTTTAGAGAGGTTAGGAAACCACACTCATTTTTGCTACTTGGACGGATACTCTAGTTTTTCTCAAATAATTGTTCATCCTGATGACCAACTTAAAACAACTTTCATTAGTCCTTATGGTTTACATGCTTACCGTCGTATGCCTTTTGTTTTATGTAATGCTCCAGCTACTTTTCAAAGATGCATGACTGCCATTTTTGCGGATTTTATAGAACTGATAATGGAAGTATTTATGGATGACTTTTCTGTCTGTGGAACTTCGTTTAGCAGTTGCTTGGATAATCTCAAAAGATTTTTGCAGCGTTGTGAAGAAACCAATCTTGTTCTAAACTGGGAGAAGTGACATTTTATGGTCAAAGAAGGTATAGTCCTTGTACATAGGGTATTAGGTAAGGGAATTGAAGTGGATGGAGCTAACATTGAGGCCATAGAGAGAATGCCACAACCTAGGGATATAAAAGGTATAAGAAGTTTCCTTGGTCATGTGGGTTTTTATAGAAGGTTCATTAGGAATTTCTCCGGAATATCTAAACCTTTGACTAACCTTTTAGAAAAGGGAGTAAGATTTAATTTTGATAATAAATGTCTTGTAGCCTTTGATAAACTTAAATATGCTTTATCCCATGCTCCTACCATTAAACCACCTATCAGGATATGACTTTTGACTTAATATGTGAAGCTAGTGATGATGATGTAGGAGTAACTATGGGACAACATATAGGTCGTAGATTTAATATTATACATCATGCTAGTAGAACTCTTAATAGTGCTCAAAAGAATTATCCTAAGGAAGAAAGGGAACTTTTTGATGTATTTTTCTCTTGCGATAAATTTTGTTCTTATATAGTTGATGAAAAAGTAATAGTTCATACGGATCATGATGATTTAAAAGAACTCCTTGAGAGGAAAAATCATAAGCCAAGACTGGTCTGTTGGATCCTTTTACTTCAAGGATTTGAGTTGTAGATCATGCAGAGGCAAGAAATAAAATTGTCGGATGCACTGTCCATATTCGCCCAGCAAGACACCAATCTTATTGAGAGAAACTTTAGTCCTAGTGGTTTTCATTTACGAGAATTACTAAATGAACTAAGGTCAATTCCTCCAAAAGAGAAGAAATCTTTGTTGTTGAAGGAGCTTGTCATCCCCAAATAAGTAGACGGTAAGTGCAAGGTAAGTGTTCTTACTCAAATATGTGATTTTTTTTCACAAAGTTTACTTCTAAATTTTTTGCTTTGATTTCCTCGTATTTTTCTGAAGTTTCTGAAGGTTTTTACCAACTATACGGTCGCAACTATACGGCCGGAGAAAAATCTCCCACCGTATAGTTGGTCGTTAAACCTTCTGTACCTTCTTCGCAAAATTGTTTTCGATGTCTAGAAACTATACAGTCGCAACTATACGGCCGGAGGAAGTCCTCCCACCGTATAGTTGGTCGTTAAATTCTTAGACATTTTTCGATTTTCGATGTCTAGAAACTATAAGGTCACAACTATACGGCCGGAGAAAATCCTCCCGCTGTATAGTTGGTCGTTAACTCTCAGACATTTTTGATTCCTTTTTCGTTTTAGATTCAAAAAAATGGTTTTGTCGGTTCCGAGTCGGTAACTTAATCAATCTGGACTCAAGATATTTGGAAATATCTGCCCAAAACCAACTCTATGGCCAGAGCTATACGGGCCGTGCTCGTATAGTTGGTCGTTACACGGTAGGACTTCTCCAAATCTGCGATTTCTTTCCCTATTCTGTTAAGATTCTTTTCTTGGGCATGAATTTGATGTTTCTCGCGAGTTTTACCGACCTCTGACCCCCCTTATATACTGCCATTGTGTTTCTCTCTAATCATAATCACCAGGAACCAATCTAGCCATGCTCTATCCCGTCCCAGGCCATGGAAAACCCTGGGTCTCATTGCTCCTTCCACGGACCGCTCTCACAGCCCGTCCATGGAGGACGACAACAAGGAGGCGGAGAGGTTTAGCCCGGGGCACAAGGAGTATGTCGAGCCTAGCTTCTACAACAACGATCTCGATGAAGATTGGAGTGACATCTACATCTGCCGTGATGTCTATGATCCCCCGGAGATCAACTGGGCGGCAATGAAGAAAGCTCAACAAGAGAGATAAGGCTACAAGCCGCATGCAAAAGGGTGTGTGGAGACGGTCAAGTCCATCGCCATGGACCCCAGGCCACATAAGCGTAAGGAATTACCCCGGGCGTTGCGACGGAAATTTGTAATGTGAAAATGCTAGAAATATGAAAAGTTGAAAGGCGTATCACCTTAGAATCAGGTGACACGCATATTATGAAAAATGTTAAAGAAAATGTACAACCGTGCATCCAATTCGACCGAGTGGTTGGGCAGATCGTAGAAAACTAAAAACTTGCATTAGATTTCAGGTTCTCTTTTTAAGACCTTATGACAGTTTTTCATGAAGTTTGCTGAGTTAATTTATGATAACATGCTAGCATACCGTAGCCTCTGATAATGTGCTAGAAGGTCGTAGCCTCTATGAGGTTTTCTAAGTTAATTTATGTTCACTATCTTACAACCTTCTTAGGACATTCTACAAAGCTAGAAAAGAACATCAGATCTCATGGATGATATCCTGCATCCCTTATTGTCTTTCAAGTTTGTACTCCCTCTGTCAAGAAATATAAGACGTTTTAGCTTTGTGAAACGAATGTATTTATACGACTTTTGTGTATAGATTTATATTTCTGAACAGAGGGAGTAGTAGTTTTTCTACTCGGACTACACACTATCGAACATTGGTTCAAAATGGACTCTAGAGCTAGATCTGTTTTCACTTAATCTCTGGTTTGGATTGTAAAACATATATAGCCTGCAAAGTACTCTCAAGTGCTTTTCTAAGGACACAAAGTCTTGATTCATGCACCAACAGGAATTGAATAATATGCTCCAAGCTCATGCGACATCAATCTGTTACATATAAATATGAAAAACGCGCATGGTACTTTCATTCTGGCTATATATGTATGATGCATATGCATGTCTACGAACAACACATGAAGAAAAATAAAATCAAGATGGACAAAGTCGAGGTAGCTGAGAAGAGCGCAGGAATTGCTCAGCCATGATTCTTTTTAATACTGCCTAAGGGTCATTAGAGAATTGCGTACCTGACTAAGAGAAAATTGCCATGGCTGGTCATTGGTCAAGATGAGTTTACTGTTGCTACAAAGACGAACTGACCTTCCAATTATCCCAACAAAAAATTGATGCTATGTTTGATGATGTGCCTTGTAGTGCATAGGGAAAAAGTAGTGGCTTCTTCCCAAAGATGAAACAGATTCTATGCAAAGAAAAGAGACCGGTGAAAAAAAATCCAGTAAGTTGCAAGCAAGAATCCATGTCAACAGAGCTGATCAATAAACACATCGTCAAAGTAAATAGATCGTAGATGTACCTGCGATGGCGAGCGGCAGATAATTCATAAGGACGAAGGGTCCGTGTTGAGAAGGAGGCCTCATGTGCACGGCGATGTATGAAAAGATGGCTGGGCTCATCTTGTAGCAGGAGAGGAGGTAATTTATTGCTAAGTGCGAGTTGTTGTGCTTTCCAATTGGAATGTGAAGGTGAGGAGTCTCTGTGGATTTTTTTAAGGGGGGATTTTGCTTCCTCACACGAGTCGTACACAAATTGTATGGATTGCCTAGGCATGGTCACAATCTGGGACAACAAAATGAACGGATGGAGATGACAATCGGATGGCTAAGATTTATTGATGATGTGGCTAGCTTGCATGGTGAGATACACAAACTCAAATGACTCTTAGTGGGGGTCTACTTTATAAGAAGATATAGATTGGTGCAGGTGCTAGCAAGGGAGCGATAGTTTCACTCTTGAAGCCTACACTAGTGGAAACGAGGCCTTTGGTTGATCCTGGAAATGGGCTTTAACACCGGTTTTCTACGAACCGGTGTTAAAGGCCTCTGCAGCAGTGGCCCGCGCAGCCCCCCCCCCCTTTTAACACCGGTTCGTGGCTTGAACCGGTGTTAAAGGGGGGGGCTATATAAGACACCGCAGCCCACACCCCACTCTTCCATTTTTTCACTATCTCATTTTGGAGCCTAGCAAGAGGGTGTGAAGTGTGCTAGTTTGTGTTTTTTTCGTATGCACAAGAGGTGTTCGGTGAAATGCCCGAGAGCTCAAAATAAGTTTTCTCGTTGCTCTTTCCTTCTCGGTCGAGGTCGGCAACTATCCTTTCATGTGTCATTGATGTACTATATATATAAATGGTCATCTCCCTATTAATTTTTGATATATACTATATATTAATGCAGATGAACCGGCAATGGATGTACGGTGACCGCCGCACTTCCGAGTACATTACGGGCCTCCAAAATTTCATCGTTGTGGCTAATGCAAACCGTGGTCACAATGGTTTTATGTGTTGTCCGTGTGTTCACTGTCAGAACAAGAAAGACTACTCAAATACCAGAACCATTCATGCCCACCTGCTTCGATCCGGTTTCATGCCCGGCTATAATTGTTGGACCAAGCACGGAGAAAAAGGGGTTATGATGGAAGACAACGAAGAAGAAGAGGATGATGACAACTATCATAATATGTATCCTGAATATGATGATACTGCAACGGGGGTAGATAATGAAGATCAAGAGGCAGCAGATGGGCCCGCTGATGACGATCTTGGTCGGGCCATTACTGATGCAAAGGAAGAATGTGAAACTGAAAAGGAGAAGGAGAAGCTGGAGCAGATGTTAAAGGATCACAAAACATTGTTGTACCCAACTTGCGAAGATGGCCACAAAAAGCTAGGTACCACACTGGATTTGCTGCAATGGAAGGCAGAGAACGGTGTGACTGACAGCGCATTTTCAAAGTTGTTGGTAAAAATGAAGAATCTTCTTCCAAGAAATAATGAGTTGCTCGACAGTACATACCAAGCAAAGAAGGTTGTCTGCCCTCTAGGATTAGACGTGCAGAAGATACATGCCTGCATTAATGACTGCATCCTCTACCGCGGTGAGAAGTACGAGAATTTGGATGCATGCCCGGTATGCCTTTGATGGTATAAGATCAAACGAGACGATCCTGGCGATGTTGAGGGCGAGGCCCCTAGGAAGAAGGTTCCTTCCAAGGTTATGTGGTATGCTCCTATAATACCACGGTTAAAACGTCTCTTTAGAAATAAAGAGCATGCCAAGTTGTTGCGATGGCACATGGAAGACCGTAAGAAAGACGCGATGTTGAGACACCCCGCTGATGGGTCACAGTGGAGAAAAGTCGAGCGAGAGTACCCGGACTTCGCACGTGACGCAAGGAACTTAAGGTTTGGTCTAAGTACAGATGGCATGAATCCTTTTGGTGAGCAGAGCTGCGATAGCACCTGGTCTGTGACTCTATGTATCTATAACCTTCCTCCTTGGTTGTGTATGAAGAGGAAGTTCATTATGATGCCAGTGCTCATCCAAGGCCCGAGGCAACCCGGCAACGACATTGATGTGTACCTAAGGCCATTAGTTGAAGAACTTTTACAGCTGTGGGCCAAACCAGGTGTACGTATATGGGATGAGCACAAAGGGGAGCCATTTGACCTATGAGCATTGCTTTTCGTAACCATCAATGATTGGCCTGCTCTTAGTAACATTTCAGGGCAGACAAACAAGGGATACAATGCATGCACACACTGTTTGGATAAGACTGAAAGTGTATATTTGGATAAATATAAGAAGGTTGTGTACCTAGGGTATCGTCGATTTCTTCCGAACTTGCATCTAGTAAGAAAGAAAGGCAAGCATTTCAAACGTCTGGCAGAACCCCGGAGGAAGCCTGTCCTCCATACTGGTGAGGAGGTATTTGGTATGGTCAAGGACCTAGAAGTAATCTTTGGAAAAGGTCCTGGTAGTCTATCTGTTCCGAATGACGATGTCGGACACGCACCCATGTGGAAGAAGCAATCTATATTTTGGGACCTACCCTATTGGAAAGTCTTAGAGGTCCGCTCTTCAATCGACGTGATGCACGTGACGAAGAATGTCTGCGTGAACCTGCTAGGCTTTCTAGGAGTGTATGGGAAGATAAAAGATACACTGGAAGCACGGCAGGACCAGCAACGTCTGAAAGACCCTGAAGAGCCTATGCATCCTGAGAACGAGAAGGGTAAACGATGCCACTTAACTCCTGCCAGCTACGCTCTTACTAAAGCAGAGAAGGAAATCTTTTTTGAATTCCTGAGCAGTATCAAGGTCCCGTCTGGCTTCTCGTCGAATATAAAGGGAATAATAAATATGGCAGAGAAAAAATTCCAAAACCTAAAGTCTCATGACTGCCACGTGATTATGACACAATTGCTTCTGATTGCATTGAGGGGGCTTCTACCTGAAAATGTTCGAGTACCCATTGTGAAGCTATGTGCATTCCTCAATGCAATATCTCAGAAGGTAATCGATCCAGAAAGCCTACCAGGGTTACAAACAGATGTGGCCCAATGTCTTGTCAGCTTTGAGTTGGTGTTCCCACCATCCTTCTTCAATATTATGACGCATCTCCTGGTTCACCTAGTAGAAGAGATTGCCATTCTCGGTCCTGTATTTCTACACAATATGTTCCCCTTTGAGAGGTACATGGGAGTCTTAAAGAAATATGTTCATAACCGTGCTAGGCCAGAAGGAAGCATCTCCAAGGGCTATGTAACAGACGAGGTCATTGAGTTCTATGTTGATTTTATTCCTGACCTTAAGGCGATTGGTGTTCCAGAATCACGACATGAGGGGAGACTGCGTGGAAAAGGCACCCTAGGATGTAAAGCAATGATATGTAGGGACGGGCATTCTCTCAATCAAGCACACTACACGGTTTTACAAAGATCTATCTTGGTTGCCCCGTATATCAATGAACACAAGAATTTAATACACCTCAAACACCCGGGACAGTCTGATCAATGGATTATAAGTGAACACATGGCGAGTTTTGGCGGCTGGCTGCAAAGACTTCTCACGAATAACACCACTGTTGGGGATCAGCTGTACTTGTTGGCCAGGACACCATCTTTGACTGTATGTACTTTCCAAGGGTATGAGATAAATGGGAATACATTTTACACGATAGGCCAAGATAAAAAGAGCACCAACCAAAATAGTGGTGTCCGCTTCGATGCAGCAGAAGACAATGGGCAAAAGACCACGTATTATGGGTTCATAGAGGAGATATGGAAACTTGACTATGGACCTAATTTTAAGGTCCCCTTGTTTCGATGCAAATGGGTCAAGCTAACAGGAGGGGGGGTTGAGGTAGACAAGAAGTACGGAATGACAATGGTGGATCTCAACAATCTTATGAAGGTAGACAAGAACTTTGACGAACCATTCGTCTTAGCCAATGATGTGGCTCAGGTTTTCTATGTGAAGGACATGTCTACCAAACCAAAAAAAGAAAAAAAAGCAAACAGATACATCACACGATGAGCCAAAGCGTCACATAGTTCTTTCAGGGAAAAGAAACATCGTGGGAGTGGAGGACAAGACTGACATGTCAGAAGATTATAATAAGTTTGATGAAATTCCGCCCTTCAGAGTGAAGACTGACCCAACCATCCTGTTAAACGGTGTTGATACTCCATGGTTACGGCCGACGCGATGGATAAGATTGACTATATGTATTAATTGAGCCATTTTTGGCACACATATGTATCTCAACATGGAAATCAATGTCATATTTCTTCTGTTAATAGTATATGTATTAAATGAGCCATTTTTCTTCCTTCTATTTCTTCCCTCCATTTTTCTTCCCGCCATTTTTTCCCGCCATTTTTCTTTAAGACTCAGGAAGAGGGTTCCTGCCAAGGTGATGTGGTATATATGCTCCTATAATACCACGGTTGAAACATTTGTTCAGAAATAAAGAGCATGCCAAGTTGTTGCGATGGCACATGGAAGACCGTAAGAAAGACGGGATGTTGAGGCACCCTACTAATGGTCGGCAGTGGAGAAAAATCGAGAGAGACTTCCCGGACTTTGCTGGTGACGCAAGGAACTTATGGTTTGGTCTAAGTACCGATGGCATGAATCCTTTTGGGGAGCAGAACTGCAGTCACAGCACCTGGCTCGTGACTCTATGTATCTACAACTTTCCTCCTTGGTTGTGCATGAAGTGGAAGTTCATTATGATGCCAGTGCTCATCCAAGGCCCGAAGCAACCCAGCAACGACATTGTGGGCCAAAAGATGGGGGGCCTTATCTGGGGGAGGCTTATCTGGGAGGGCCTTATCTGGGGGGGTGGCTAACCTTTAGTACCGGTTGGTGGGTGCAACCGGGACTAAAGGTGGTTTTTGTGTCATCTAACAAAATTTTCGGTGGGATAAGGACGCGTGGGTACCCTTTAGTACCGGGTGGGGGCTCAAACCGGGACTAAAGCTGTCGGTAGGATAAGGACGCGTGGGTGGACTACACTGCTCGATGTAGCGCACGACGCCCTGTCGGAGGAAGAAGACAAAGTAGAAGCGGCGCCGTGCCTATAAAAGGAGCATCGATACGCCATGGCAGGCAACTCAACAAGCCAACATGGATGGAGAGTTTCATCCCCATGGATGGAGGAAAGGGTTGGGAAATCTCCCGTGGCGGAACTTCTCGATGATGCCCTTGGTGCACACGCCCTATGGCATCTTCGGAAGTTCCGCCTCGGAAAATATTTTCCTTCTAGCCCATGAAAGACTCCATCTCCGCCTCCCTGGGGTTAGAGGTATGGTGAAAGCCATGGGATAGAGTGGAGAGAGGCGGCAGATATAAGTCTTCTTCTATTAACAGTATATGTATTAAATGAGCCATTTTTCTTCCTTCTATTTCATCCCTCCATTTTTCTTCCCGCCATTTTTTCCCTCCAGTTCTTCCCGCCAGTTCTTCACTATATATATATGTAGGGTTGGCCTCCATTGTCATTGCACATCTCTAGACTCATATCTGCAACCTCATCACTCTTTCCCATGGCTTCCACCGTAGCACTAACCCCTAGGGAGGCGGAGGCGTGCCGGTTCCTCCTGTCCCTCTAGGTGTGGCGCGCCGGATGGCCATCATGAACCACTACTACTTCGAGCTCACGCCGGAGCAGCGGAGGAATCCCAGATGGCATCCCGACTATTTCCCTACTTGGGAAGCCTTCTTCGTGGATCGGCGTGAGAGGGCGCTCGCCAGGCACGAGGAGGACAGCCCACCTCCTCCGAACTTCAAGGAGGCCGACCGTCGGCTATGGTGGCACGGTCGGACTCTCCAGAGCGTCATGGCCTATGACACTGCCGCCGACTCTAACCCCCGTCTGCGCTACCCTCAAGTCCAGCCCACGCGTACTCAGCCTTCAAGGTTCAATTCCGGCGACCCCGACGACGACATCGATGACGGCGGCGAAATGACGACTCTGATGGCGAGTATTAATACGGTGTGGCGGAGCATGGTGAATCACTCCAATATTCCGAAACAAGTTCGGCCGATTGTTACTTAATCTGGCCATGTATCTTAATTTTCAGTTCTTTTATGTATCTTAATTTTCAATCGTGCTTTATGTAACTTACTATTAGTTGCATTCTGTATTTTAATTCCAGTTCTATCTCCTTCACAAAATGACCTATCTCATTCGAGGTTTCTTGGCTTTCGGGTCAAATGACCAATGTTATGGCTAGAATCAAGGCATAGTTTGTGATAATAAGGCCATATTGTGCATACATGTGCATCATGGCATGGCAAACAATGTTGCAAGAGGAAGTTTTCCTTTTTATCGCACCAAAAAGGCATTTTCCATTTTCCGAGCATAAAAAACGGACAGTTTTGTGAAGCAACCACCAAACGGCTAATTCAAAAAACCACCACCACATTTTACAAAAATACTAGACCACCTTATATGGACAATGTACCAACAGGGGGATCTGAAACCATTCCGTCCACCTCTGGTGAAAAAGACAAATTCCTGCCGAATCGGTAGGAAGTGGGTCAGATATGAACTACAGGTACATGATACGATGCTCATGATTTTTTACCAAAATCATTTTAGGTTCACAATATGCTATTTTATCAAAAATCCAATGCAAGTTGAGCGAGGCTTTGTCAGATTCAAGTGTATACAAAAGATGCGGCATTTAAATATCCAATTAATTCAAAAATGTTAATACAAAATAAAATATGATTTGCTCTAATAAAATAGGGTTATATTCCTTTTTAGATGCTTAATATTTCTTATGTTCAAAGTTTTAGGATTTGACAATTTATTTTTGTTTAAATTGAATAATCAAAATTTATATGTAAGTGTTTTAATCATTTTGAAAATTTTCATCTAAAGTAAATATAAAATGTTTTTATATGAATGGATAGATATTATTTTTCTGAAAATTATGATATATTATTCATATTTTTCTGAGTTAAAATGAATAAGATATGAATTTTCTAAATTCATATCCTATTTTTTCAATTATAAATGCCTCCACCCCTTTAATACATGAAATAAATGCCCCCCTTTAACACCGGTTCCAGCCACGCACCGGTGTTAAAGAAGCGATTATTCGTTCGCTGCACCCCTTTACCACCGGTTCGTGGCTAGAACGGTGTTAAAATTTCTTTAACACCGGTTCCAGCCACGAACCGGTGTTAAAGGGGGGGTTATAATGCGCGCGCCACCCCCTTCCCTTCTTCCCCCAGCCACAGACCGATCGTGTGCCCTGCCACCGCCCCCAACCGCCGCCACCCTCCCTTGCCCACATTGTTGTTGGCGCGCCCATGGAGAGGCTCGCCAGCCACTTGCCGCCGTCACCGCCGGTGGAGAGGCTCGCCGCCTCACTGCTGCCACACCGCCAGTGGAGAGGCTTCACGCCGTTGCCACCACCCGCCAGCGCCAGCTTCATTGTGTCGTCTTCTGCACGCCTTCTCAGTGAGGTCAATTAGTTAGTATAGGTTAATTAGCTATATTATTAGTATTAGGTTAATTAGGGTTAGAATTACATTTAGTATATAGGTTAATTAGCTAGTACTAGTATTAGGTTAATTAGCTAGTATTAGTATTAGGTTAAGTATTAGGGTTAGAATTAGAATTAGTGTATAGGTTAAGTATTAGGGTTAGAATTAGTATTAGTATTAATTATTAGGCTAATTTAGAGTTAGAATTAGGGGTATTGGTTAAGTATTAGGGGTGTTGGTTAAGTATTAGGCATATGATTGGTTAAGTATTAGGGGTATTGGTTAAGTATTAGGGTTAGAATTAGAATTAGTATTAGTATTATTAGGCTAATTTAGAGTTAGAATTAGAATTAGTATTAGTTGTTAGTATTAGTATTAGTTAGGTAAATACCGCGTTATTGTTATTAGTGATAGGTTTAGGGTTATTGTTATTAGGGCAATATATACTTAGTGATTTAGTTACTGTTTATGCTTTATTATTGTTTATTGCTATTATTTAGTTATGCCGCGTCCATCTCGTCCCGAGCCTCTTGGACTCATCGGGATGTCAGTCTGGCTCCGGGTTGGCACTGGGAGGTGCTACCTGTCGGGACTCGTACGTTGGTGAGGAATCCGGGTATCATCGTCGACCCGGAGCTTCTTTGGTGGCGTCCACGAGGTCCAGAAGCGGTGTAGAGGGAGCCAGCCCCCGAGGAGGTGGTACGTCGTCGTATTAGGGAGGAGGACGAGCATGTACGGCGATACATGTATCTTTTGGAGACTAGGTTCTCCAATATCTGGCAGCTTCACGGATCTCACCCGAGATATTCTCCGGTGATGGTTCCTCTTCTGTGGCTGCAGAGCTCCCGTAGCGCGAATTTGTGGCATACAAGGAAGGTGCTATAGCTAAAAAGAGGTCAAAACCAATACGCTAAATGCCCAGAAGAAGGAATATCACCAGAGGACAGGGTCAGGTGGCTACATATCTCAGAGGCCTAAGTGGGAGGAAGCTGAGAAGGCCCTCATGTGAGAGGATCACACCCCAGACACATGGGTGGGACCTATGTGCAAAGACTTGGTTCTACGGAATCGGGGCAAGGTTGGACCCAGAAACAGGATTGTGTATCTTCCCAACCCGCCTCCTTTCCAAACCCGTCACTGAACTCATCACGGCATACGAGGAAACAGCCGCGAGGACCTTCCATCTCGACAGAGAGAATGACCAGCTCACACGCCCCATCGGTAAAAAAGAACACACTGGACATGCACGAGGCACAGGGGGTATGACGTGGAAGGATGGGTTTGCCGAGTGGAGCGACTCTTACAGATGGCGCGGCAGAAAAGAAAAAGAGCGTACAGAGCGGATGACACAGATAGAACATGCACTTGTGGCGCTGAAGGCGCAAGTGAATGCACAACAGGGCCATCAAGCTACCGGCCCATCTCAGCGGCATGAAGAGCCTGCATTGGAAGCTACCGGCGGCCTAGACTCTGTGTGGAAAAGCAGCGTGGCTTCCAGGGAGAACGTGCAGCCCACGCTTGAAATGGCGGGTCCTCGATACCCCGTGGATGAGATCATGGAGAGCGAACACGCTGAGCTGCATGTGAGATTAATGGGCTTATCCATTAAGGTGGCTATCAGCTATGCCTTACCTCCTGTAGCTGGTGGAACTTACCACTGCCGACCGATTCCAGATGGCTATGCTATTGTCGGGGTGGATGAGGTTGTGAAGGAATATGAGGAAGCATAGCTTGACCATGCTACAGGTGAAGGGGAAACTCAACTCAAATTTGCAGTGAAAACAACCATTCTTTGGAAGAAGGAACACATCGTGCTTCCAAATTGAGGCCAGCACCCCCATTGCCGTCTCAGCGTCGGTGATCGAGCCGCTTCAGCCATCTCTGTGGCGGCAGCCATCTCGGCGCACTGACATCTCCGGCGTGACCATCTCCTTCCGTTATCCATCTCTGCAGCATCTCCGCCACCAGCCATCTCCCCGTCACACCCATCTCCGGCTTCAGCCATCTCGAGCGTGGCGGAAGAGCACCGCCACGAAGAGCATCACTAGCTTTGCCGAAGAGTTCAAAAAACTACGTCTCGCAGCCTTCCGCCAAGCCATTGCCGGTTTTACCGTGGAATCACAGCGACGAGGAGACCAATAGGATCTCGGAAGAAGAGGTCAAGAAATTCTTTGCACCTAGACGGGCCGAGCCAAAGGAGAAAATAGATCCGGCGGTGGTGGAGAAGTTTTACAAAAATCTTTCGAAACCTGAAACCCCACTTGTGCCGGACTACGAGCGCCAGATTTTCAAGGCGGATGCAAGGCGCCGTAGGAAGACTGAAAGTAGCAGTCGTGCGGCACCCCAAAAACAGTTCCCATGCTCGGAGAGCAGGAAAACCAATCATGCGCCCCTCTCCAAGTGTTCGACACACGGGACGCTCCTCCCGTAAATGATTACGAGGCAGAGCTACAAAGAAAGGCCAATGATATGGGGATGACTTACATTGCATACTTGAACATCATGGGAGACAACTTTCCCAAATGCGATGCCAACCCCATACAGCCATGGAAGTATGGGAAGAATCTCGTCAAGAAAGAGGAGCTCAAGAATCTACCAACAAAGATGCGAAGATTGCACAAGTGATACCTTGATTTCTGCAAGACGAGAAAGGAAGAATGGATCACGGCGCATATAAGAGATGAGATTTTCTTGTGTGGAGACGACGAGATCGACTTCAACATTGAAGACTTGCATTTTCTATTCAATCAGAAGGAACTCGACAAAGCTGTCATCAGCCTTTATTGTGTGTAAGTACTATTTCTATATTTTCTATCTCATCTCATTCACTTTATTAATTGCATGTACATATATATGCTCACCATATATGTATATACTATTATGCAGGAAAAAGGTTATGGAATGCATGAAAGGAGGACCTTTTGACGTTGGGTTCGTTGACCCAAATAGAGTTCATGAAGAAGTGGTAAGAACCAAACCCGGGCAAACAGAAGATTTATTGCTAAGGTCTTTACTGAGACAACAAACCAAAAGGGAAATACTATTGCCTTACAACTTCTCGTGAGTACTGTTACCCTCTCTTGTACACATTCTGTTTCGGCTTACTCGATGTTAAGTGTAACTGATGATGAGTTATGCGTGCGTAGGTTCCACTTTATTCTACTAGTCATTCAACCTGACTCAGGAAAAGTCCTTGTCATGGACTCGTTACGAAAAGAAAAAGAGCGATGGGCAGACTTTAGAGAGATGCTCCAGAGGTAATTTCAATCATATTATCGCACTAGATTGGCAACTTTCGTGACAACAAGTAATTAATTACTCATTTATCCATTTTTTTTGCGGACGTGGTTTGAAAAGGTTCACAGGCAGGGCCGTGGGTGAATGGTCAGAAGAACTAAAATTTGTAGACCAAAATGTAAGTAATACTAGCTAGCTAGGTCTGCGTATCTCTTTGATTCTGCTTCCAATTCCATTATATCATGCTTTATTGATTATTATTTTGATTGAACTCTCTATTCTCGTAAAGTGCGTGCATCAGGGACACGGCAATAACTTATGTGGGTACTATGTTTGCGAGTTCATTCGCAACACGATATAAAAGCGACGCAGCCAGCACTAGAACAACTTAGAGTAAGTAAACAAAGTACACAACATTATTTTATTACCATCAATTGTGTTCAGTTTTATTCTTATATTGACCCTATTCTTCATATATATTCAGATCGAACGGATGCGGGACCAACTCCTACCATTTGACCGCATACGAGCCATTCAAGAGGAATTGGTGGGGTTCATACTTGATGAGGTCGTCACGCCTGGCGGAGAACTCTTTAGATATCCACCAAAATGAATGTTGTATATATGATTGAACGTGTTTGTCTTGTACTTGATGCTTCAACGTTTACGGAGAATACCACACAATGACGATGTTGTGTATAATAATAGTTGCTTAATTATTAATGTACTCGTATGTACCGATGACGATGTATGTGTATACCGCTCCCGATCGATTCCCCTCCCGTCCCCACCGCAGGTAAATACGCCCGAGCAGGCGGGGCAGAACTGCCGTGGCAGAGATTTGGCCGTTTTTCACGCGGCGAGATTTATCTCCTTTTCCTCTGGTATAGAACCTTTAACACGGTTAGAATTCGGTGTTGGGGGTAATGAGCCCTGCGGCAGCCCCACGTGCTCCACCCTTTAACACCGGTTCGTATAAGAACCGGTGTTAAAGGGGGGGGCCCTCTAACACCGAACCCTCAACAACGGTTCTACAACCGCTGTTAGAGGGCCCTCCAAACCGGTGTTAGAGGGGGACGTGTGCACTAGTGCTACCATTGGTGCTCGTATGAGGGTGAAGCCTCAATAAGAGTGGAGGAACGGTTTCTACTTCCCCGATCCATCAATTATGGACGAGGAAGAAGAAGTTGTTCCCAGGACCAAGGAACGCGTGCGAGCACTGGAGATATATCAGAAGCAGGAGCTACTCCATCATGTTGAAGTCCGTCATTGTCTCAAGGAGATAGAGAAGAGGGATGATCTTATCCCATTGGTGACTAAACTCGCAGATAAAGTGGACACTTTGCAATCTGATTTACGCAGGTGCTACAGCCGCATCACTGTTCTAGAGGATACCAGCAATAAGCTACGCACCACGGTGCTATATTCCATGGTACCACAGTGATCTAGAATAATCACGGTATCAAATAATCGCAAGGGATTATTTGATCCCGCCTGGCTTGATTCCAAGCTTAGGGAGATCTTTAAGAACTTGTAATCTATCTTATAAGTTTTACATTACTATTTTAGTTTTGCATTAGTTCAATTTAGAAATAAAGTTGCATAATTAGAATTCCCTTTAGGAATAGTCGATCCCTTTTATGAAATTTTGAGTTTATTATCATATATGGAGCAATATTGAGTTTGTGCTTGTCCTATTGGATATATGAATGGCTTGAGTATAATTTTAGTTGCACTTGATGATAGCAATAGGAGTCTTCCACACTATTGGTATTAATGGAACATACAAAGATAATTTGGTCAATATGTTGTAAGTTCATGGTTTGATTTACAAATAAAAAATTATCTAATCAGTTAATTTGAAAAAGAAACCTTGAACAAAGGAAATTAAAAGTACTATCAAATTAGAGAGAACAAGACAAGGTAGAATATTCAAGTTATAAAGATTGCTTCATATACAATTGGAATTTGGTAATTGAAGTCGTTAAACTTTGAATTCCAACATGAAGTGGAATATATGGCTATCTCCTTTGCACAGCACTTAAACAAAAGTGTGAGCATATATATATGGAAAAAAAGAGCGAATGTGCAAAGAGCAAATAGTCATACACCACTATATTGTAGTATGACAAAGAAGCATTTGAGATTTTTGAATCCCAAGTGAATATGTTAATCCTAAAACACTTGGGACTACCTTGCTAAATCATTTGGTCGAACTGAATACTTTTACATCATGTTGAGATTCATCTTTTGTGAACGGTTGATCACTAAGGTGTGTAAGCCTTCTAATATTATTCAGATGGTTCGAGTAAGGTACTATTCATGAACTTATTCCTATGTATCATATATGATACACACATGCTGCAACTGCCTCGTTTATTTTATCGACTCAGCTTCATGAATATGAGGATCACATCCATTAAGCTAAACTTGCTCGGGACGAGCAAGAGTCTCAGCTTGGGGAAGTTGATGAGTTCATAATTGCATCATGTTTTATATTATTATTTTGCACTGTAGTTGTAGGATCTTGGTATTTTACGGTGTTCGCGTGCATATTTTATGTCTATTTTCACCAGGATCAGGACAAATGATGGATACAATGGACACAATTCTTGGGGCAGTTGTATTGGGGAGAAAAGTAGTCAAAAACAACGTAAATCGCTTATTTGGGAAATATAAATAACACAAGAAGAAAACCCGAAACAATCGAGGCATCCAGAAGGTTTAACGACCAACTATACGGCGGGAATTAATTTTCTGGCCATATAGTTCCCGCCGTATAGTTGGCGCCGCCACCGCCTCCTCAAATAGTTTCACCCCGTGCAATTGGATCAAGGAGATGACATACAGATAAACTAGAAATCGCCGAAACCTCTCCTCCGGAAGGCATCTGGAGGGGTAACTCGTCCATCGGGGATCCATCTTCGCCCTACGCAGATCCAGGAGGCTAAGGCATCAATCTTCATCATCAACCTGCATCACCATCATCTCCATCCATCCCATCTACATATTGTCTAGATCTTGTTGTAATTTCCGTACTCATTGTGGATTTATACAAGTATTATTCATCTAAGATAGATTCCATTGTTATTGCCATGATGTTGATTGCCTCCATGTCTGAGTAGATCATTAGTTCTTGGGGAGATGGAGAAACCCTAGTATGAGATTGAAATAAGATAAAGTTTATTGTGATATTCATTGCTGTGACCATGTGTTAGATAGTCTTCATCTTGATGTTGGGAGAAGTCGACCTCTCAATATATACCTCTTGTGGGGACTTGATGGAGGGAACTACTTGTTGGTAGACGGAGGTGTGTTAGCACTTATAGTGACTATAAAGCTATTGGCACCCCTTACGTATCAACTTGAGAACCGAGAAAACTCAAGGAACACTATCCATACCATGGGATACGTCCTATGGGATTAAGTCTCTTAATAGTGAAGTAATTCGATTGATGTCGATTGATGTCTATTATGGTTATGAGGATGATGTGAGTAGTGGTTGCTGACGTCCAAATACGGAGTTCCTCCCACACATACATAGTTGACCATGTTCATGATAATAATCTTTACCTTAGCTCTTTATAATGCTAGAGGTGTATCCGCTACTCCCTGAGAACGCCTTTTTCCCATTGCTGTTTCAAATATCTTTTACATACGCGATACTTACTTTCTGTGTTCAGTTATTTTACTTTACTTATTATTCTCTTATACCAAAAATCCAAAAACCCAAAAACACCTTTTACACAATACTTGCATTTTATCTTGTTACTTAGAACTTTATTTAGCATTTCTATTGTAGTATTTAATTCAAGAGTTATTAGACTTCATACTCCTACTCTCTATGGGATCGATATCTTTATTTCGAAACTAGCTACAAATAATCTGTGCACTTGTATTCATCAATCCACGTGCAATTGTAAATAAAGCAGTAAAATATGGCATAAGTACATGATAGTAATAACACCCCAAACTAGTTTGTGGCCCCAATAAATAAAGTTTGAATCAATCTCATGCTAAGGGGATTCATGGTCCCGCATGCAGATAGTGCGATAGTCAAGGAACATGTATCAAGTACCCGGGGTCCTTCGGGACATAAGTGAGTGTGGAAGAACCAAATAACAGCTATTGTCCACTGGTGCCTCTTTCTTTCGTTATCCTATTGCTACTCAGTTTAAGTTGTTTAGGTACCTCATTATCCAAAGACTCTCACAAACCCTACACATGTAATTCTATGACTCACGTGGCTCAAACAACTCATGTAGTAATGGCTCATAGGATGGAGGTACAAGTTTCAGTGGGGTTTAAAAGTAAAGGCTATGCAGTACTTGGGATTCCAATTTAATGCAATCGTGACTCAATGATGCAAGAATAAGATAGAGGCATATGTGCTATATGTATGCAAGCATGGGAAATTGCTTGCCTATCAGATCAATAATAGGGTAACCGGGATCCGGGTAGTAATCTTGATTCTTCTGATAGTTCCCTTACTCCGTGTCTGTCTAGAATAAAAGCCAAACACACAAAGGGCAATAATAAATAAAGTCGCAATCATATGAATATATGCATCAAACAAACAAGGTATGCCATGATGTAATGATGCACAATTACAAGGTATAACAAAGTATGGCATGGGTGAAGTGTAGAAACAATAATAAAGCACTTTAATTAATTATTTAGGCATGTTTTGCTCCTATAAACAGTTATGGATATTTAATATTTATATGATGCATTCTTCAGATGATAACATGGAACGCATAATAAGGACGGGCTCGTCACGCTGATCAATTTAGACCTATTACCAAAGTTGCCAGAATCATGATTCTACCATGTGATTCTACGACTTTACGATCCAAACTGAGTGGATCGATTCTACGATTCTACTAAGTAGAATCTATAGTTTCACGATTCTAAAAGTTATGATCATAAGATCTACAATCCTACCATAGAGGTTCTGGTCCGATTCAGAATCACAATTCTAATAACTTTACCTATTACTTGTCGAATTCAGAATTAAAGTTATGATTTAATTAAGAAATAGGCATTTAATCGTATTTAAATTATTTTGAAATTTTAAATTGATCCAATAATATTTTAAATAGAATATTTGAATTCCACATGTTTTTCTGATTCAAAAACATATATTATATGTATTATTTGGAATTATGAATTTAAAACAATTATTAAATTAAATTAAGTCAAATTAGGGTCAAAGTCAAAGGTTTGACTAGCTTGAATTATTTTTGAAAATATTTTAATTAAGATTTGAATTCACTTTCAAAAACAAAACATATTTCATATTAAGTTCGAAGTCAAATTCAAACTCATTTAATAGTTATGAATTAATTCAAATATATTCAATTTCTGTTTTTATTTTTGAATTTGAAAATACACATAACCTTTTGTACTCAGGTTGAGCTAGCCACTGCCGCTGACGGGTGGGGTCAGTGCTGACTCAGCAGCGCGCTGTCAAACCGACGCGCTAGAAACTTTTCTCACGTGGGGATGCGCCAGCCATAGAGGCAGATAGGTGGGGCCTCGACCACTACGGGTCCACACGCGAGCGCGCCAGCGAAGCGGCAACACGTGGCAGATCCGAGGACGTTTTTTTAAATACGGAAAGTCAGGTTCCTTTTCATAAAATACATGGCCTGATCTGGGTTGTGTGTATGACAGGTGGGCCTCTCAGCTGGACTGTGGGCTAAGCTCGAAAAGGAGCAGGGGCCTCTCTGAGAACAGCCGACATTAACTGAACACGGATATTGTTCCTGTTCTCTGAATCCCGACAGCGACAATAAAAAAATCGTGCACGGGGGGCTCGATCCCGCGACCTGGGGTCGACTTGGTGCGGTGGAACCGGTATGGTAAACTAGGGATGGTGTTGGGTTAAGGGTGCGGCATGAGAAGAGGTACCATGGCTCGTTTCCGATGACCACAAGCTAGTGGCACCGGGGTCGGCACGGTGGAGAATGGTGGCACGATTGGCTAGGGAGCTAGAGCAAGGGACTAGGACTAGGCGGTGCGGTGCAGTAAGGCAGATGCGGGAGTGCACACACATGCGACAGCGGCGGGCAGCACAACAGCAACACGCTAGTGAGGCAGTAGCGAGCGGTGTTCGACGAAAAGAACTGGCAAGCCAAGAAGCTAAACACCAAATCATGATGTCTGGGAGGGTCGTCTGCTCACCGCGGGGTGGTTGGTGGTGTTGAACGGTCTCGAGGCGGTGGCAATCTATGGTGACGCTGGCGACCCGAGGATCTAGGGTTTGCCTCGGCTAGCTCGTGGTACAGTGGGGACCCATCCTCCGCCTCCTTGAGCTAGTACACGACCAGGTACAGGGCGGTGATGATCTTCCTCGACACCTTCTCCTACTCCTCCTTCCTATTCTCCTCGACGGGACAGAGAGGTGACAGAAGGTGGCCACGAGCACGGCGGTGGCTAGCAGGGGGTGATGGTTGCGGTGATGGAGGAGGGAATAACCCAGATGGCGATCTAGTTTAGCTAGGGAGGGGTGGTGGCAGGTAGATAAGTACAGGGAGAGGGGGTAGCTCGGGTAGGGTTTTGCCCATAAAGTAACCTTGGTTACTTTCTATTCTCTCTTGCCTCTCTCTCTCAGTTAGCTTGGGGGGTGTGGTGACCAGAGGTGAGGCAAGGGACCTTGGGTGATCTACTTGAGTAGCAAGATAGCTAGTGTAGCATCCCAATTGTCTAACAATTGCAATGCTACTTGGTCTAGTAATATAATGGCTACTTCAAATGTATAATCGTTGCATCATCATTATATCATGCTCATGTCATCATGCCACCTTGCATTTGAGCATCATATAAAACCCTTTTTGTTTTGGTTCTTCTCTCATATGCATTGTTAATTGTATTTGCCTCTTGATATTGTATTTGGTTGTTGATATATTGTTTAATGCCCAAGTTGAGTTGGGGGCATCTCTCTTATTAACTCCACCACCTTTCTTGTCATCATCCCATAATTCCACCATCCAACTAAATATGAGCTTTGCACTTATTGGTTTTACCTCTAGCTCATGTGGGTTGGGATGGATCCAATTCTTTTCCACATGCTCTCATCTTGGCATCATGTTGTTTTCACATTATTGATATATGAGAGCCACATGGCCACCTTGGCAGGCCTTGTGGGTGGAACCCTATTTCTAGCTACCATATGTGTTGTTTTGGGGTTATTATCATGTTGGGATATTTTGTGGGCTTATTAAATACCTAGTGGAATATACACACTAGTAATTCCCAAATTATAATCCAATGTGATCCTCTCCATCTACTCCACTTGGAATCCCTTCTAAATTCTTTTGCTAGGCTTTTATTCCAATTTTGGGAATGCATAATATAATGCCATGGGATAATATTGTTTCACAAGAATCCTCATGGCAATAAATATTTTGCATGGGCCATGCAAGTACCCCTTTAGCTTGTCATTTGGTTTTATTGATTTTTGAGTGGATCATCTCCCTCTCTGCCTCCTTTTGGCTTGATCTAGTTGATCTTGCTCAAACCACCTCACCACCTTTTTACCTCTCCCTCTTTTGGTCTAGTTTTTGTGTGATCTTGTTTTGTTTTGCTTGAGCTTGCCAAAGAAAACCATCTAATCCATCATCCCCCATCTAACCTACCCCATCTTTCACCATACCCTCTACCCCACTTAATCTAACACCATACCCCCCTCTAAACCTAGTTCTAGCTAAACCCTAAGTCCACCACATCTCTCTCTTGGCCTCCCCCTCTCTCTCACCTAGTTTGGCCCCACTTGGCCACCTAACCAAACCCTAGCTGGCCACCTAGCTATCCCCCCAACCCTAGTACCAACCCTAAACCGAAGCTCCCTCAAACCCTAAACCCGAGCCTACCTCCCTCCCTCTCTTTCTCTCTCTGCCTGAGGACCCCACCACCCGAGCCTGCCCCTGCCTCCTTGGCCTCACCCTGGCCCACCTGCCAGCTCCCCATGCGCCTGCCCTGCCCTGGCCGAGCCCGACCGAGCACGTGAAGGAGAAGAAAAGGTGGCCGACGCCACCTTTCCCCTCCACCACGCCATCTACCCCTCCCTCCGATCCTATCCACCCCCCTACCTCTCTGCCTCGCCCTGCTACCTCGCCCAGATCCGCCCCATAGCCTCCCCTCTCCCTCTTCGCCCACTTGAAATACACCGCCAAAACCTCGGCCTCCACCCCATCTCGTGAACCAGACGTGCAGACCGACCGTGTAGTGGCCGGGTAGACCGAGGAGATCCCCGACAGCAGCCCCGTACACGGCGACGAGGAGGAGACGGGCCGGAGCTGCTGCACGCCTTCGACACCGACGCCAAACCCTAGATCCGGGTGCGCCAGCTCCGACGACGATCTACCGCCCCTCTGCTCGATCCGACCACGCCAACATCACCTCGGTGAGCTCCCCGACCCCCTGGACATGGTCCCCTTCGCCGTACCGCGCTAGATCTACCAGACGTTTCGTCGTGCACCCTCGGTGCACCGACGAGCGCGCGCGCCTGCTCGCTCCGTGCCGCGCAAAACCCTATCTAGGCCTCGCCCGCTTCCCTACCAGCAACCCCCGTCCACCGCAGTGGCTCCGCCTCGCAGCACGCACCCTCGCAGCCCAGGATCGAATCCCCACCCCGCTCTGCACCGCGCACGAGCACCGATCTGTCCGCGAGAAGAAGCACAGTGCGTCGCGACGTGGTTTTACGTTAAACCCCCTGCTTCTTTTTACTCCTAACCCGCGGTCCAGCCTGGCCCCACCTGTCTGTCTCTGGTAGTTTTGCAGAAAAGCACCCGTAGTACCCTAGCCTTAACCCGCGGTCCCATATCCCCCTGCCAGCCACGTCTGGATCGCCCACTGCCGCGTGGACCCGCGTGGTCGATGGCCCACCTGTCATTCGCTTAGGCTGGATCAGCTCGCGGTGAGGAAAACCTTCTCTGTGCGCGTTTGGTCCAGTCAGCTAGAGACCCCACCAGTCAGTGTCTGAGGCTAGATAAACCTGAGTAACAAAAGTATTTGTCTGTGATATGTTTTAATTAAAATCTTTTTCAAAATAATTCAAATTCAAATTTAATTCTGTTTTAATATAACTTTAAAATTATATCCATTTAATGCAAATAATATATGTTTTCAAATCAGAAAAATATGAGGAATTCAAATCTAGCCTTAAAGATATATTTTGAACACTTTATTTTTCCAAGTTAATTTAAATTACAACAAAATGCCCTTTGGCCTTAATTAATTAATATCTTTTGTTTTATAAATCCAAATTTAATAAATGATATGTCTAAAATGATTAGCTCAACGAGACCTTTCTGTTGATGCATTCCATTATATGTTTTGCAGCATGCATCATATAAATATAATGTGTACAGCAACTTAATTGTGAATAAAATGGGGCCAAAACTAAATAAAATGCTTTATTATTGTACTCCACACCTCACCCATACCATGATACTTTATTGCCATGCAAATTGTGCATCATTCATCATGGCATGATTGTTTTCTTGTCGCATTTAATTCATATGCTGGTGCACTTTATTTATGTTGGCCCTTGTGTGTTTGGTTCTTCTTCGAATAGACGCTGAGCAGGGGATATACCAAGATACCCAGGAGCACTACCCAGATCCTTCTCTCGCTTCAACTGAGCTGCCAGGCAAGCACTACCACATGCTTGCATACATATAGTACCTATTGCCTCTATCTTATTCTTGCATCATTGAGTCGCGATTGCATTAATCTGAATCCCAAGTATTGCATAGCCTTTACTTTTAAACCCCACCGAAGCTTGTTCCTCCATCCCATGAGCCATTACTACAGGAGTTGATTGAGCCATGCGAGTCAGAGAACATGTGTAGGGTATGTGAGTGTCGATGGATAACGAGGTACCTATACAACTTAACCTGAGTAGTAATGGGATAACTAATGAAAGTGGCATCGGTGAGCCATATCATTGTTATTTGGTTTTCAGGCTCACTTGTGTCCCGTGGGACCCAGTACTTGATTCCTGTTCCTTGATTATTCGCTATCCACATCCGGAGGCTTATGAACCCCCGAGCCGAGCTTGATTCATTCTTATTTCTTGGGGCCATAACTAGTTTGAGGTTTTATTACTATCTGTACTTATGCCATGCTTCTTGCTTTATTTACGATTGTGCGAGAGCACTGTCTTTATTTAGGTTCGTGACACGATTTCGCTGTATCGACAAGCCCACCACACTTCGGGTTCCCGATCGTTTACAGCCGTCCACACAAACCTTGAGTCCGTCTCGAGCCGGCCATGTCGCGGGTAGCTTAATGGGGTGGCCCCTGAAATATTTCTGAATCTGTGATCGCTTTGTCGTGATCGCCTCGTTGGGTTTTGATTTGGGTTTTCGAGGCATATCAGTGTGTGTTGCTATTTGTGCACCTCAGGTAAAACTTTCCGAAAGCCGTGTCCGCGGTTATGGACGACTTGGAGCACAGTTTCTCGATCATAGACAAGCATAACCAAAGTACCGCTTTTAATTTGACTAGACTAGGTACCTGACTAGTAAATAGCGCAACACTCATGGAATGGATAATAAAACGGCCAACGGAAGGGGGGTGTTCGTCCGCTTCCTCGTCGGTAAGCGAGGAGGAGGATGGATCTGTGGATATTACCATTATAACCGCTATAACTGTTGGTATTAATTCACGGACATCCGTCTATCAATGGTTAGGCGGATGGTTAGCGAGTATCTATAGAATTGCTAGGGTTTATCTTTTGCTGCAATTGCGTCACCCCAGGTTGTGTCCCCTTTAGAGGCATAAAGACTTGCTGAGTACCCCTAGGGACTCACACGATAAATTATTGGTTCAGATGAACAGGTACACTCGCAAGATGGATACTGGGTGGAGAAGACGGACGATGTGGGCAACGATCATTTGGTGTAGAGATTCCGGGAACGGGGATCCGTGAGATCTGTGGGCGGAATCTGCTTATTTATGGGGCATCTTATGCCGATTTGCTTCTTATCCGTACTCGGATTTTGTCTTCCGCTTCCGCCTGATACTCTGATGTTTGATGTATGAGGAGATATCCTAAACTATTATATCTATCTAGGATATTTGGATCTTGCCATATGGCGTTGCTATATTTCCTTTCTTTTTAGATGGAATGGCTCTGATGTACTATTGTATGGTGGCTTGCATACATACTCATTTGTGTATGTAGTTGATCCCTTCGCCGATTACGCCCGTTCTTGTTCCGATGTTTGGAAATGGTTGGGACGGCCGAAAGGTCTACCTGTGAGTGGCATTTGGGCCCCACCGTACTATTTCAACCATTTCTGCTCATCCAGGCTTGTAACTAGGAGCGTAATTCACCGAGGTAGTTACAGCTAGGAGGGGTGGTTAGGTTAGAGAGGGGTGAGATGGCAATGTGTTGTGGCGTGGCACACCACATGGTGGCTGATACATTGCAAATGTATCTATAATTTTTGGTGTTCCATGCTTGGTTTTATCTACTTTCTTGTGTTTTGTCCACACTATGGAGTACTTTTCATATGATTTCTTGGACTAACCTATTAACAAGAGCCATAGTGCTAGCTGCCTGTTTTCTGCTGTTTTTGGTTTTAGGAAGTCAGAAAATGAATATTCTCGGAATTGGACGGGACAAAAGCCAAAGTCACTATTTTACCGGGGGACACTTGGAGCCAGAATACAAGACGGAGAGGGGTTGGGGCCTGGCCACACCACCTGGCCGCGCGGCCTGGCCTGGCCCATGCTAGGGGGTGGTCTGGCCGCCCCAGGAACCCCCTCGGCCTCTCCTTCCGCCTATATATTTCCTCTGATACCAAAACCCTAAGTACCCGATCAAAAATCCACGAAAGAGTCTGTAGCCGCCGTCATCTCCATTCCTAGATCGGGAGGGATCTGAAGCTCTTCCCGGCACCCTGCCGAAGAGGGGAATTCACCCTGGAAGCCTTCTTCGTCATCATGCAAGCCTCCGGTGTGATGCACGAGTAGTTCAATGCTGGACTACGGGTCCATGTAGTAGCTAGATGGCTGGTTCTCATCCTTTGTGCTTTCACGTTTAGATCTATTGAGCTCCGTTCATGATCAAGATCATCTATTTGTAATTCTGCATG
This sequence comes from Avena insularis, assembly GCA_023614405.1. Lineage (NCBI taxonomy): Eukaryota > Viridiplantae > Streptophyta > Magnoliopsida > Poales > Poaceae > Avena > Avena insularis. The sequence continues at coordinate 550,777,316 of CM042690.1, forward strand.
TTGTGTTTGCGGGGATACGATGAATATTGGGATGCTATTTCAGATTGATTATTGATTCTATCATGTCTTTGTTATTTGTGATCTTGCATGCTTTCCGTTGTTAGTAACTATCTTGGCCAAGTAGATGCTAGCAACTCCAAGAATTAGTATTTATGCTCGATAGTGAGTTCATGCCTCTGGTAATCTGGGAAAGTGACAGAAATCTCTAAGGCACTAGATGTGTTGTTGCTACTAGGGAGAAAACAACAATCCTTTGTTCATAGAACAATCGTATTGTTTACTTTACATGCAATTCATAAAGCAATAATATGTTTCTTGCAACTTAATACTGGAGGGGGTTCGGATGATAACCTGAACGTGGATTATTAGTCATAGATGCAGTTGGATGGCGGTCTATGTATAATGTTGTAATGCCCAATCAAGTCTCAAAGGAGTCAAGATGATTAGTGTATGCTTGTATGCTTTCTCGATGTTTGTCAATTGCCCATTGTAATTTGTTCACCCAAAGATGTTATCTATCTTAAGGAGAGCCACCTCTAGTGAACTATGGACCCCGGTCCTTTCTTTTACTTTCAATCTACAATCAAACTGTTTACTGCTTTGTGTTTACTTTCTGCAAACTATTACTTCCTTCCATTCGATACGTTTAATCCTTTGTTTTCACCAAAACCGGTGAGATTGACAACCTCATCGTAACTTGGGGGCAAAGTTCTGTGGTTGTGTTGTGCAGGTCTCCACGTTGCTACTAGCACCAAAGATGCGCTTCGCCAAGGCTCAGCTAGCAACACCTTTGGGGTGTTTCCTTGATCCTACTGGTTCGATTAAACCTTGGTATCGTACTGAGGGAAAACTTGTTGTTGTGCTCATCATACCTTCCTCTTGGGGTTCCCCAACGAGCTCGATATATTTTGGGCCATCAAGCTACTTTTCTGGCGCTGTTGCCGGGGAGTCAAGGACATCTCATAAGGGGAGTCCCTCATAACCAATCCTTTTACTTTGTTATTTTTGTTTTGCTTAGTTTACTTTTGTCTTGTTTGCTTGTTCTTTATCAAAAACACAAAAAAATTATTTTTACAAGATTGCTTTCTTTATTAAAAATACAAAAAATGACTACTCTTGAAAAAACTAAGTTGTGTGACTTCACTAGCACCAACAACAATGATTTTATGAGCACACCTATTGCTCCACCTGTTCCTGATGCTACTTTCTTTGAGATAAAACCTGCTTTACTCAATTTTGTTATGAGAGAACAATTTTCTGGTATTGGTAATGAAGATGTTGCTGCCCATCTAAATATCTTTGTTGAACTTTGTGAGATGCAAAAGCATAGGGATATAGATGGAGATATTATTAAGCTTAAATTGTTTCCTTTCTCTTTGAGAGGAAAAGCTAAAGAGTGGTTGAATTCCTTAACTAGGAATAGTATTGATTCTTGGACTAAATGCAAAGATGCTTTTATTGGAAAATACTATCCTCCTGCTAAGATTATATCTATGAGAAGTGAAATAATGAAGTTTAAACAATCTGATAATGAACATGTTGCTCAAGCTTGGGAAAGAATGAAATCTTTGGTAAAGAATTGTCCCACTCATGGACTGACTGCTTGGATGATCATCCAAAAATTTTATGCAGGATTGAACTATTCTTCAAGGAACCTATTGGATTCTGCTACTGGAGGTACCTTTATGACCATTACTTTGGGTGCTGCAACAAAGCTTCTGGATAATATGATGGTTAACTATTCTGAATGGCATACTGAGAGAGCTCCACAAGGTAAGAATGTAAACTCTGTTGAGGAAACCTCCTCTTTGAGTGATAAGGTTGATATTATTATGTCTATGCTTGTTAATGGGAAAGCCCAAATTGATCCAAATAATGTTCCTTTAGCTTCTTTGGTTACTCAAGAAGAACAAGTTGATGTGAACTTCATAAGAAATAACAATTTTGGAAATAATGCTTATAGGAATAATTTTGGTAACAACAATTATAAGACATATCCTCCAACAATGGTAATTCCTACAACAACAATAGGAGTGCCCCCTCTGAACTAGAAGTTATGCTTAAAGACTTTATTTGTAAGCAAACTGCTTTCAATAAAACTATTGAGGAAAAACTCTCTAATGCTGAAAGAAATATAACATCTTTGTCTGAAGCTCAATCTTCATTGATTAATAAAATGGCTGCTAAACCTGAAACTAATGATAATCCCTTTGCAGCTACTAATGCCATGCAAGTGAGAATTGATGAAAATATTAGACTATTAGCTGAATTGCATGCTAAGTGGGAAAGAGAAGATGAAATTGCTAGAAACATTAGTGTTTCTACTATCACTACCACTAGTGTTAAGGCTAGTAATAGTTCTACCACTCTAGATGATAATTTTGATTTTGATCTTGATGGTTGCAATATCTCTGAAGTTATTAAGTTTCTAGAAAAGCTTGCTAAGAGTCCTAATGCTAGTGCTATGAACATGGCCTTTACAAAGCACATTACTGATGCTCTCATAAATATTAAAGAAGAAAAGATGAAACATAAAGCTTCTATTCCTATAAAACAAGAAGATGGTTGGGAACCCATCATTAATATGAAAGTGAATGACTTTGATTTCAAAGCTTTATGTGATCTTGATAGTAGTGTTTCTATTATGCCTAGAAGGATTTATGATATGCTTGATTTGCCACCACTTGAAGGTTGTTATTTGGATGTCCCACTTGATGATAATGCTAAAAAGAAACTCATGGGGAGTATTAATGATGTTCTTATTATGGTTAACAATGCCTATGTTCCCGTTGATTTCTATGTTTTTGATGTTGAATGCAATGCTTCTTGTCCTATTACTTTGGGAATACCTTTTCTTAGAACTGTTGGTGCCATTATTGATATGAAAGAAGGCACCATTAAATATCAACTCCCACTCAAGAAAGGTATAGAACACTTCCCTAATAAGAGAGAGAAGATATCTTTTGCCTATCCTATGAAAACAAAATTTGCTCTTAATGCTTCTTCATTTGAGAACACTTGATTCTTTTTCTTGCTTCTTATGCCTAACTTAAAAGCGTTAAAGAAAAGTACTTATTGGGAGATAACCAAAAAGTTTTAGATGAGTCATCCTTTTTATTTGCTTTTTGTGCCAAGAGTAACCTCTAATGAGAGAGAAGTAATCATTGGGAAAGTTGTTGTCCCGAAACAGATTTTTGTGCTTCACCGTAAAAATTCGTGTAAAATCTATGTACGTCCTTTTGAGGCGTGAATTTTTATGCCCCTGTCCCAGGTTGTTATCTAACTTTAGTTAGTTCAACACTTTTTGATTTGAGCAACAGAAGGTCTTCGAAAATATTTGTCTTTACCTGATGGTCTATTTTGACAGATTTATGCCATTTTCTATATTTGCTTCTTGTTGGTTCCTTTTTGAGTTCTTTTGGGGAATTGAGCTTTTTGAGAGAAGTACTACAGTAGCTTGTGTTTTAATGGAAGTTTTATTGGTGTTAGAACTGAACCTGAAGACTTATTGTCTTGAGTGCACTAATGTTGCTAATAAAGATTGTCTGAAGTTTTGTATGAAGGAAAAATTTCAGGTGTATGGAAGGAATGAGTAATGAGATGAAGGATGGACTAAAGCTCAAGCTTGGGATGCCACGTGTGTCACCCCAAGAAATATCCAAGAAGTACAAGCGTCAAAGCTTAGGTATGCCCAAGGCATCCCCTTCTTCATCAATAAAAATCCCAGGTTTCTTCCAAAAGCTTCATTTTTATTGTTTCATGCACAGTTGTGTTGTTCTTGGAGCGTCTTCTGTTTCGTTTTTGTTTTGGTTTTTCGTTTGCTTTGTTTGTTTAGTTTGCTGAATAAATTGGTTGGACCCCCTCTTTCATACATTGGTTTTCAAATAGTTTGGTTTGGTTTGGAAAAGAGTAGGAAAGTTCATGCTTAAGTGGTAAAGAGAGCTTGTTTTTGACTATGGCCTATGCTTTGTCATGCCGTGCTTGATATTGTTTTGGCTTTATGCTTAGTATTCTTTGTTGTAGCATGACTTGTTATAAACACTTGAGATTGCTTAATGTGCCTTGGATGAATCATGTGTTGTTTTAGCATATTAAAGCATACTATAGTGGTATTCTCCTTTGATGCTTTATTTGGGTTGACTTGGCGCATCCTCATACCATGTTATCACTATCCAAACTCACCATAGCCTTTATGATCCTTTAGTTTTCAACTTGTAGTATCACTTTATGCTTTGATCAATGATGTTTTGTCGCTCTACATGATTATGGCCATTATTGCTCTCTTAGTTTGTCGCTCCCAGTCTTTTGCTAGCTCCATAACCAAGTATGAGTTCCACTCATGCATCCAACTCCCTAAACCAAGTTATTCCAAAGAGTCCACCATACCTACCTATTAGCTTAAGCTATTCCAAGTATATTCATGTTTTTGTTTACCTTCCAAATTAAACTTGTTATGAGAAAACTAGTGATTAAAGCTCTCACGAACTTGATGGCACACTTTACTTTTCTTGCCCTTAATAAACTTGAACCATTGTGTCGTCTATGTTGTATATGTTTGCACTTATTTGTTGGGGATTAGCAGAACCATGCTATCATGGGGAACGCTTTCAACATTGCACGGGTACTTTGTACCTAGTTGATATCATGCTCTTTTGTCTATGGATGTCATCGGTGTGAAATGAAAGGGGAGCTTGTAAGTCCATGGAGTTATGTATATGTGTTAGAGAAACGCCTGGGCCGCTGGTCTAATCCATGCTGACATGGTGGAAACCTGCAGCGTAACCATAATGAGCTGTCTATGAAGCATTCTTCTTATAAAAAAGAGTCCTATATTGAGAAAAAATAGAAAAGAAAAAAAAGAGATTATGAAAAGAGGAAAGAGAGAAAAAAGCACCATATTCCCATGGTCAATAAGAAGATTGTTGAGATGCTCGTTGTCTGCTTGCCTTGTCATTTTGATATGGGGATTCTTCCATATCATCGGGCATGGGGTACCCCATTGGCGGTTCTCTATGATACACATGTACTTACGATGACAAGAACTTACCGGTGACTAAACTTGAGTAGCATGAGGAGCGGCCCTCGTATTCAAGGGACATGAGATTTCTAACTTATACTTCGTCAAGCATATACACCATAGTTTGTTCACTTTAACCTTAATCACTTCAAGATGCTTATGATAGGGGCAATGAGAGCTGAAAGCTGTAAGTACCATAATTTTTGGAAGCTCTTTATGAAACTTGAATCTCTGCTTCTTTCTATGAAGGCCTTTCTTCCACCATTATATTGAGTCTCCACCTTCTACCTTTATGAACCTACTTTGAGAGCATAGTGGCCATTCTTAGTTCTATGTGCATTGTCCCAAGACTAGTTGATTGATGCATACCTCGATATTTCTTGTTTTAAACTATTTGTATCTAGTCACTCTTATGAACTTTGAAGGTGTCCTATGCATTTATATTTGCTACTCTATGAGGGACAAGCTGAATACTACTATGCTATGTTTTCTTTATGTGAAACAAACAAACGTCTTGCAAAGCATTGTTATTCATGAATCTTTTGTTTGTGCCTTTTCATGTTGCAACATAGTTTCTTTGTCTTATTGCTAGAACTTTGTCTTTCATGTTATGATTGAAGTAATATGATCCCAGCTTTGAATGTTTTACAAGTACTTTGATCAAGTTTATGATGGTGCATGTCACCTCAAAAATTATTCTTTCTTTTTATCACTTACCTACTCGAGGACGAGCAGGAGTTAAGCTTGGGGATGTTGATACATTGCAAGTGTATCTATAATTTTTGGTGTTCCATGCTTGGTTTTATCTACTTTCTTGTGTTTTGTCCACACTTTGGAGTACTTTTCATATGATTTCTTGGACTAACCTATTAACAAGAGTCACAGTGCCAGCTGCCTATTTTCTGCTGTTTTTGGTTTCAAGAAGTCAGAAAATGAATATTCTTGGAATTGAACGGGACAAAAGCCAAAGTCACTATTTACCGGGGGACACTTGGAGCCAGAATACAAGACGGAGAGGGGCTGGGGCCTGGCCACACCACCTGGTCACGCGGTCAGGCCTGGCCCACGCCAGGGGGTGGTCTGGCCGCCCCAGGCACCCCCTCGGCCTCTCCTTCCGCCTATATATTGCCTCCGATACCAAAACCCTAAGTACCCGATCAAAAATCCACGAAAGAGTCTGTAGCCGCCGTCATCTCCATCCCTAGATCGGGAGGGATCTGAAGCTCTTCCCGGCACCCTGCCGGAGAGGGGAATTCACCTTGGAGGCCTTCTTCGTCATCATGCAAGCCTCCGTTGTAATGCGTGAGTAGTTCATCTCTGGACTACGGGTCCATGTAGTAGCTAGATGGCTGGTTCTCCTCCTTTGTGCTTTCATGTTTAGATCTTGTGAGCTCCGTTCATGATCAAGATCATCTATTTGTAATTCTGCATGTTGTGTTTGCGGGGATCCGATGGATATTGAGATGCTATTTCAAATTTATTATTGTTTCTATCATGTCTTTGTTATTTGTGTTCTTGCATGCTTTCCGTTGTTAGTAGCTATCTTGGCCAAGTAGATGCTAGCAACTCCAAGAGTTAGTATTTATGCTCGATAGTGGGTTCATGCCTCTGGTAATCTAGGGAAGTGATAGAAACCTCTAAGGTACTAGATGTGCTGTTGCTACTAGGGAGAAAACAACAATCCTTTGTTCATAGAACAATCGCATTGTTTACTTTACACGCAATTCGTAAAGCAATAATTTGTTGCTTGCAACTTAATACTGGAGGGGGTTCGGATGATAACCTGAAGGTGGATTATTAGTCATAGATGCAGTTGGATGGCGGTCTATGTATAATATTGTAATGCTCAATCAAGTCTCAAAGGAGTCAAGATGATTAGTATATGCTTGTATGCTTTCTCGATGCTTGTCAACTGCCCCGCTATAATTTGTTCACCCAGCATGTTATCTATCTTAAGGAGAGCCACCTCTAGTGAACTATGGACCCCGGTCATTTCTTTTACTTTCAATCTACAATCAAACTGTTTACTGCTTTGTGTTTACATTCTGCAAACTATTACTTCCTTCCATTCGATACGTTTAATCGTTTGTTTTCAGCAAAACCGGTGAGATTGACGACCTCATCGTAAGTTGGGGGCAAAGTTCTGTCGTTGTGTTGTGCAGGTCTCCACGTTGCTACTAGCACCAGTAGTGCACCCTGCCAAGGCTCAGCTAGCAACACCTTTGGGGTGTTTCCTCGCTCCTACTGGTTCGATTAAACCTTGGTTTCGTACTAAGGGAAAACTTGCTAATGTTCTCATCATACCTTCCTCTTGGGGTTCCCCAACGAGCTCGATATATTTTGGGCCATCAGTGGCTCGGTTAGGAACTAGGTTTAGTTAGTTAGGATGGTGGGGTGGTCTTGATCTTGGCTTGGTTCAAACCAAACAAAGCGGGCTCGGGTATAGAGGGGTAGGCTAATTAGAAGGTAAGTTAGATCGATTACCTATGTTTGATTTGTTTCTTTCATTTGTTTTGGTTTTTATTTATTTAAAACAAGCTATATAAATAGGTTTCCAAATAAAGCACAAGCTCAAATAAAACCAAAGAGAAAACAATAAGGAGGAATATATATGGACCATTGAGATTTATTTGAAATTGATTCAACTTGTAGGAATTTAAATCAAACAAGATTTCTTCAAATTCAAATGAAATCAAATGAAGGAAGTTAGTGGTGACATTGCATGGGCCATGCATGAATGTTAAATGCCACTTTTACTAGTTGTGAAAACAAGTATTTGTAATCATGGCCAAATATTCATTCATACATTCAAATTTGAATTAAGGCCACACAAAGAAGGAGCTTGCTTATCATATGAAAATAATTAGCATATGCACATGTATGAAGCTAAATGACCATTGTAGTGTGTATTTTCCTATAGATCACTTATAGCCAACTATAGCACCATACATGAGCATATAGTAAATAAAACCATATATGGAAGCTTAACAAAATGGAATTCTACCCACATGGCATGCAAAGGTGGCCATGAGGCTCCTCATACTTCATATTGTGAAAACAATAGAGATCATATATGGGAGCATGTAGATTTAGAAGTGGATCCATATTATTATATATGAGCTAGACATAATACCAAAAGAAATGCAAATGCTCATATATAGTTTGGGTGGTGGAATTATAAGGTGATGGCAGAGAAAGGTGGTGGAGTTAGAATAGATATGCCCCCAACTCAACTTGGGCATCAAGCAATTTATAAAGACCTAAATACACTATATCAAGAGGCAAATACAATTAATAAGGCAAATACAATATGAGGAGAAAACCAAATGAAAGGGGTTTTATATGATGCTCAAATGCAATGTGGCATGGTGACATGAGCATGATATAATGATGATGCAATAACAATATGTAGGAAGTAGCATATATATATAGACTAGGCAAGTAGCATTACAATTATTAGACAATTGGGATGCTACAACTCTCCCCCACTAAACAAGAATCTTGCCCTGAGATTGCTAGGAAAAATAAAAAGGCACAAGAAGAGGCGGGCGTTCGGAACGAAGGTGATCCTCGCGTTCCCAAGTTGATTCATCAACAGAATGGTGCAACCATTACACCTTGGAAAACTTGATAGACTTGTTGCGAGTTTTCCATTTTGCTATTTAGAAACGAAGGACTTGAAGAACCTGAAGGATTGTTGTGAGACAAGAAATATAGGATGAACACAGCTCAGGTGCCCTCGAGAAACACGATAAAAGAATAGAACCACTTGTTGAAAGAATTATGGAATGATGATGTATCAAGGAGAGGAAGAAAAGACACATCATAAGGTATAAAAGATCAACGGATGCGTGTGAATACGATTGTTTGTTTCATCGGACGAAAAGATCAACTTTGGAGAAGTTATCCACCACTATGAAAATAGCATTGCTTCTTCCCTTAGATTTAAGAAATAAAGCTTGGATAAACAATATTGACTTCTATCAATAGAGTTCTTGATATCAACGGAAAATATTAGAATTGAGGACTTCTTGGATTGGCTTCTTCTTGCGCCGGTAAGAACCAAAGGATCACACACAAGAGGTGTGTAGATTCATCTTCAGTAGAAAAAGTGACACGAGTTTCTAGTGGAATCTTGAGAAAGAAGTTGAATGGAGAATATCTGAAGTTTATTGCAGAGATGTTTATTGATTTCCTTAACCATGAGATTTTGCGATTTATGGCATCAACCATAATTGGCTTTACCAAGAGGAGATGAATTGACAGATTGAAGTTATATATATCTTTTGTCCATCTTCTTTGACAATGTCGAGCTCCGGTAGAAAGAAGAGGATGGAGAAAATTTTGCATTTGCTTTCACCAGATCATTGAAGATTTTGATCCATCTTGAAATAGATAAGACCACCAACAAGAGATTATTGATCACATTCTTGAGAGAACACTCCGTAAAAACAAGAACGGAAGTAAAAGTATCAAGAGATAAAGGCCACTTCTAACTTTCGTGGAATGAGTAAAAAATGCATTGATTCACCAATTCAATATACAAGAGTGAATGATAAGAGTAGTGGTATGGTAGATACTCCATCCCGCACCCAAATAATTACTCCGTACATGAATAGGAAAATCATGCAACCCAACTCTTAGAATTTAGACTGAAGATCTTGACAAACAGAAATCATGAAGCTTCCTAAGAATTCAAAGATGTGATGCAAACACTTCGTCAGATCCAAAGTAGATAAATATGATGATATTGTCATCGTGTTGGAAGTCCCAGACCATCGGAAAGATATGAATGAATATCACGAAGACAGATAAAAGATTCAAAATATAGATCAAGTATAGCACCCAAACTTTGAATAGAAGAATTATGAAAGATCTGGAAAGTCTTCGCGACATCTGGCGGATTGGGGATAGAAGATAAACAAGAGGGTTTCAAAAGGTTTCTTGATGAGTCGGAGACCACAAGAACTTCTTATCCTTCTTGAGAAGATCTGAGAGAGATTTAGCCATCTTGAGGAAAACTTTAGCGGAACGACGATGATAACTTGCCGAACAAGGAAAAACTCTAGATTTGGTTGAAGGTGGAGGTTGGAGTTAACAATTGACTGGATGATTCCAGAATTCTATCAATGTCTTTAGTAGAAGGACGTGGCCGAGATAGGCAACTTTGAAAAGTTAGATCAAATTCATACTTTTAGAACTTTGCACGCATGCGATGTTCATGAAGCTTGAGAGAAAAATAAGATGTTCTTCCATGTTCTTCCATTGGACGAATAGATTATTTGGCCCTTCGGGTGATAGAAGAGATGTCAAAATGTCCACATAGTTGATCGGATCACCAGTTGAAAAGATAAGGAGATCTTGGATAAACAAACCATGATAACTCATACATTACGCAAAGCTACCGAAGATGATAGAATGAAATTCTCTCGTATCAAAGATGTGAGGACCGGAACTTAACTTCCAGACCCCTCTGTGTTTATTTGTCAATCCCAAGATCAATGTTGACGACACAGCGAAATGTATATCATTGCAGATGTATAAAAGTAATTTATTACAAAGTCTGGATAACAACATAATAAAATGTCTAGTGACATTTATTACATCTAGAAAGCATAGCGGAAATATAAAACGCATAGTGACTCCATCTCAACCACAGGCAGTCGGTGTAGTCCACGAGGCCTCACTCATCAGGGTCATCATAATAGTCATAGTCATCTCCTTCTCCATAGTACTCTGAAGTATCAACAAAAATATTGCCATGAGTACATGACGTACTCAACATACCCCTTATGCAAAACTTATAATATCTACATGTGGCTTTATGTGGAGGTTATATGGTTCTTTTGCATAAAGCCGATTTTATTTGCAATATGGTAATAGTTTTGATAAAAGCGGTTTCAGACGAAAACATGTTTATCATCAATGTGGTATTTCTCAATAGTGTGATTGTCCACGACAACTCACACAGTTCATAGATTCTAGGATAAGGATTGGGGCAAAGAGGAAAGTAGCAAGACAGGTTCCCGTATGTCAAGAAAGATTTATGTGTCGTCCATGACCGTGGACACGGCTATTCGAATAGTTTAAACTCTGCAGAGGTTGTACACTTCTCCCACATGACACAATCTCGACTTGACGCCCACCAGCAGTCGCTGGTTTAATACACACCAATTGTTGTACCGGCAGAGGGATTGTGACAAGGTCTTTTAGCTAGATCCCCCAAAGATGTGACATGTCCACCGGGTATGGCGCACGGAATTGAGAGTATGTCCCCAAACCGGTCCCCCCATCTGTGCGGAAGGCTCTCCCGCAGGCAGACACCTCATCAGCGGTACAGCGACATCGACACCTAAGGCTGACTAACTTACTTGACCAAGCTAGTGCCCATTATAGCATGTGGTTGTACGGTGGTCACAATCTTCAAATTCAAGACTTATTAGGCCCTCATGCGGCATGGACGACGGATTGCCCCCTTCAACTAGTGAAGGGCAGCCAATCGCTCCTTCCATTGATCCAGCTGTCGCCCGCGCCAGTGTTTAGATGATAAGTTTCATCCAGAGTAGAATAGAGTAGAGGAAGCAACAACGGCTAGCTCAGCGAGCTTAACAAGTTTCAAAAGTATATATGTGACCCGAGGATCATCTAATTCCTCCAAAGAGGGGAGATCAAGGATCCTAAATATTATTTAGCATGGCTAGCAATTCTACTCTGCATGATTAATATATAATCTCTACTCAGGGTTATGTATGGCGACAAGTGTATCAAGGTATGTGGGTAACCAAAATAGCAGTAATATTTGTAAAACAATAACAACATGCATTTGTAAAACATGGGATAATTATGAAAGAGGCATGCCTTCGTTGTTGAACTCCTGCTCTTCACCTTCTTGGTTGTGACCGTACCTCTCTCCACTCCCTAATCGTAGTACTGCAACAATAACAATTCCAAATGAATAACAAAAACACCACGAATAAGATTCAAAAGAAGGTGGCGAATAAGACCCAAGTAAAGGCTAGCAAGGGTTTAGACGGTTCGAGGTATATTGGACAGTCTACCGTTCTCGACTAGTAATTATACATATTATTAAGAAAATAATATGATTTGATATAGACACTATAGCTGGCATAGATATATTATGCAATGCACAACATACTATATCCTAGCTAGCCACAAGAGAATTAAGCATACACAGGTATATATGAATCAAGCGACTCGCTACTGTAACCTCACATGCAATAATAAATAATCTAAGATTAGAATACCGTGTACATAGATAACGAGCAACACTCTAAGTTCAACGACATGAACCAAGCAAGTTAGAATTAACAGTAACAGGGCATCAATGTAACAACTAGTGTCACACTACTAATTTACCGTATGCCATAAAATAACAGCCACGATCATTCTAGTCTAAGAAGCAGAGTAAGCAAACAAACTGTACTACTCTATATTTACCAACGACCTGACCTGACTAGCTACCAGACTAGGCATACATGTGCGATGGATTTACAACAGATAATGCGAAACGGACAAGAACCAATGAGCAAAAGGCAACTGATTCAAAGTGATGTACGGAATGTATCTAGACAAAGATGAAATACCCAATTACCTAGCAGTAGTACACTACAACAAATAATCACAGCAGCTACATGTTTATTCCATCAACTAGGGAAATATATCTAAACATCGATTGGTATAATTAATCTAATCTATGTCTAGCAGAACACATGCAAACAGTGCATAAATGCATATACAAGCTACAGGAAACAGATCAACATGCATCGGATTCAGAGTGATGCAAATAATTCAAAACTAGACACATAAATCCTAAATAGCTAGCAGCGGTACACTTGGCCGAAATTGAAATACTCAGACATTCACCATATGCCTAAGTAATGTACAGGAACTAATGATCCCTATAAAAAGTTAAACCTACTCAAAACTAGAAGAAACAGTGTTGCAAACAGAATTTACAGGAACATGAGCGTATGCCACCAGCATATGCCATCAGGTTACGAACTCTTTTCCAAACGGTTTGATAAACATCGAAAGTATTCGGATCTAACGTAGCTGGTGGATTCCTAGAATAATCTAAACGTTTTGTAAGTTGGGATCGGGCTCATCGGACAAGTGCTTGGTGGTCTAATATGTCCATGCCACCGATCAGTGTTCGGTTCACCGGCAGCCGCACGAACTACGAAACTAAGAGCAGCGACTATGTCTAGGAGGTAGACATAGATGCGATGAGACTACAGTAACAAGGAATTCATTTGATTCTCACCGTGCGCGACGAATGCATCAAACGAAGTTTTAGATTCAGTTGTGGTAGATGTAGAACTTGGTGAGTGATTGATGGATCGAGCTTCTGGTTCCGTCGATCCGCCCTTCGCCTTCTTGTGATGCTAACGACGCAGCAATTCTGTGTTAGGTAGCTGGACTCGCCGGGAATACGGATGGTGGCCTACGGCGCTAATGTGGGTTTAGGTCAGTAAGGTTTATTCAGGGGCTCTGGCTGGCGTTAGAGTTGAGGAAGGGCAGAAGGAAAGTCGACTTGGTACTTTATAGGAAGAGGCGAGGCGGCAGCAGTTTATGGTGTCTGGCGTTTCAGCTAGCTGTACGTTGCGTGCAGGAAGACAAATTAAAGAAGCAACGCTTCGGCTGGCTGCATGGCTGTGCAGAAAGAAGAAGAAGAGAACCGATCCTTTGGTTGGTTGGATACTTGACGTTTCAGTCTTGATGGAGTGGTGTATGTTGGTGCTAGGAAAAAGAAAAAAAAGTAAAGGGGGATGCATCGATGGACACAGGAAAAAATACACAAGGGAAGGGAAGCTAGCTAGTAGCAACGTGATGTTGCGGTCGTACAAGACATGTATGCATATGTGCATAGCTCCAGGATAATCCATTGGAATTTTGGAGAGAATAAAATAAAGAGAATCGATCAATCAAAACAAATTGAAAAGACAATTTTCAATATGCTGAAACAAACAGAAGTAAAATCCAATTCGAGGGACGAATAAAAAAATGAAATTTATAAACACGCTCATTTTAATTCATGTTAAACCATTTTATATGAAAATTCTAGTTAAGCTTTAATTATATAAACAAAAAATTCTAGTTCTCATTTTTAAATAAATATTTCCAAAAACTCCAAAAATCGGTCCGTTACAAAAGAGAGCCTTTGCGGATATGGAGTTTAAAAAGTTGTGAAGCATGAAACGGATGAAACGGATGTTAATCCACCATAGTCCCTTAACCCTCCGGATTGCCAAAGGTAATTGAATATGATATAGATATGATCACGGTATAACTCAAAATCACAAGAGATAACTGCCATTATTTGGTGGATTAGATAGATAGCATTGGCCTTATTCCACTCATGATAAGTGTCATATAGCTATACAGTAGATCAAATTATAATCACAAGCATCGGATCAACGCAAGTTATGTATTTAGCCCAAAAGAATTGAAGATCAAGTAAAAACTTCAGATTGAAGCGTCAGTAGCAAATGAATGATTTAGAATGAGCATGCCAACAAAAGAAGATAGATAGTGTATCACACACGACTAAAAGGAGTGTGGAACACAGATGTATCGAATAAAAAATCCGCATTTTTCAGTATTAAAATACCAATAGATGCGAAGAACAACTTAACAAATAGAGATTAACAATTCCACATTATGTGAAAGCATACTAAAGAACAAACACATGTAACAAGATCGCGTCTGTTAACAAAGAGTCTGATAGATCGCGTCGGTTTACACATAAGCTTGTCTGTATGGAATGTACTAACAGTTGATAACCAAGGCAGATTGTGAAGCAAGGTTGGATGCAACAGATCAACAAAGGATTTACACATCCTATGGTACTACATATACCCCAAACACGTGAATCCTAATTTGAATTTTTAGAAGAGGATAGACAAACATTACACTTCCTTACCAGAATAGGGTGGGTGGGTAAAAAGAAAAATGGAAGTAGTCCTACTCTCACGTTTAGTTTTTCCCTAATATACGTAGCTGCCAAAATATTTTATAGACTGACAACGACCATCTTGGCTGAGACTCTGAAAGGCGGAATGACTCTAATACCAATTGTAATACCTTGAACCCTACGCTCTAAGCAAACAAGCCATAATAAACCCAAAAGTGGATAAGCGATTCTATCGCGGAGGCCAAGGCCATCCACATGTAGGCCCATAAAAGAGGAGCAGGGCATGGTACCGGCCAACCACCCTACCCACTTTCAAGAACTTCGTGACAAGAGAAAGCGACATAGTTGACAGGTATGCGAACAAAACATACACAAGTATGTATGCCAGCAACATACAACAATACATCAGAGATAGACCATCTAAAACAATAGAAATGGAAATATTCAACACCATACGTTAAGATCCAAATATTCTAGATAGAGACAATAGTTTAGGATACATCCTCATACATCACACATCAGAGTATGAAGCGGAAGCGGAAAACAAGATCCGAGTATAAACAAGAAGCAAATTGGCATAAGATGCCTCAGAAATAAGCACATCCAGCCCACAGATCTCACGGATCTCCATCCCTAGAATCTCTACACCTGACAGTCATTTCCACCATCATCGATCTCCTTGACCCAGTAACCTTCTTGTGTGTAAACATGTCCATCTAAATCAAATATTTATCATGTGAGACCCTAGGGGTACTCAGCAAGTCTTAATGCATCTAAAGGGAACAAATTGGGGGTGACGCAATTGCAGCGAAATATAATATCTAAATAGTTCTATAGAGACACGCTACAACATCCGCCCAACCAGAGATGAATGGACGCTCATTAATTAGTAACATAAATAAACATCGCTCGCCCTCCTTCTCGTTTATCGGCGGAAGAACATCTCATCTGTTGGCAATTTTATTAACCATTCCATGAGTGAATTAACCACGGTACTTTAGTTATAGTTATCTATGATCGAGAAACTATGCTCCAAGTCATCCATAACCGTGGACACGACTTTTAGAAAGATTTACCTTGCAGGGATGCACAGGTAGCAACACACGCACGATCAACCTTGGAAAAAACCAAATAAAATACAACAAGGCCTCATGACAAAGCATTCACAAGATTCATAAATGATTTCAGGGGGCACCCCAATAATCTACCCGCAGCAAAGTTGGCCAGCTCCGAGATAGACCCAGGGTTTGCATCAATGGCTGTAAACGACTGGGAACCTAATAGTGTGACTGGGTTGTCGACACCGCAAAAACACTCTGCATTCCTAAACAGTATAGGCACTCCATGCGCAATCATAAATAAAGCAGTAAAACATGGCATAAGTACAGGATAGTAATAACCCCCCAAACTAGTTTCTGGCCCTAGGAAATAAAGTGTGAATCAAGATCATGCTAAGGGGATTCATGGTCCCACATGCGGATAGTGTTATAGTCAAGGTACATGTATCAAGTACTCGAGGTCCTATGGGACACAAGTGAGCATGGAAGAACTAAATAACGGCTATTATCTACCGGTGCCTCTTTCTTTAGTTATCCTATTACTACTCAGTTTAGCTCGTTTAGCTACCTTGTTATCCAAAGACTCTCACAAACCCTACACATGCAATTCTACGACTCGCATGGCTCAAACAACTCCTACAGTAATGGCTCATAGAATGGAGGTACAAGTTTCGATGGGGTTTAAAAGTAAAGGCTATGCAGTACTTGGGATTCCAATTTAATGCAATCGTGACTAAGTGATGCAATAATAAGATAGAATCATAGGTGCTATATGTATGCAAGCATGGGTAATTTCTTTCCTATCGGTTCAACAGTAGGGTAACCGGGATCCGGGTAGTACTCTTGATTCTCCTAATAGTTCTCTTGCTCGGCGTCTTTCTGGAATAAAAGCCAAACACACAAATGGCCATAATAAATAAAGTGTGCAATCATATGAATAAATGTATCAAGCAAACAAGGTATGGCATGATGGAATGATGCACAATTACATGGTATAACATAGCATGGTATGGGTGAGGTGTGGAAACAATAATAAAGCACTTTAATTAATTATTTAGCAGGTTTTGCTCCCATAAACAGTTTTAATATTTATATGATGCATGCTCAAATTGAGAACATGGAATGCCTAATTAGAACAGGCTCGTCGCGTTGATCGATTTAGACCTATTACTTGTCGAATTCCGAATTACAGAATTAAAGTTATGATTTAATTAAGAAATAGCATTTAATCGTATTTAAATTATTTCAAAATTTTAAATTGCTCAAATAATATTTTAAATTACATATTTAAATTCTTCATGTTTTTCTGTTTCAAAAACATATATTGTATGTATTATTTGGAATTATGAATTTAAAACAATAATTAAATTAAATTAAATCAAATTAGGGTTAAAGTCAAAGGTTTGACTAGTTTGAATTATTTCTGAAAACATTTAAATTAAGATTTGAATTCGCATTAAAAACCAAAACATATTTCATATTAAGTTTGACGTCAAATTCAAACTCATTTAAAAGTTATGAATTAATTCAAATATATTCAATTTCTATTTTTATTTTTTAATTTGAAAATACACAGAAGCTTTTGTACTCAGGCTGAGTTAGCCACTGCCTCAGATGGGCGGGGTCAGTTCTGACTCAGCAGTGCGCTATCAAACGGACATACTGAAAACTTTTATCGCGCGGGGACGTGCTAGCCATAGAAAGCGCAGTGGGGCCTCGACCACGCTGAGTCCACGCGTAGCGCCAAATGGGCGGCGACACGTGGCAGATCCAGGGACGTTTTTGTGAATACGGGAAAGCCAGGTTCCTTTTCATAAAATGCATGGCCAGGTCTGGGTTCTACGTATGACAGGTGGGCCTCTCAGCTGGGCCACGGGTTAAGCTCGAAAAGGAGCAGGGGCCTCGCTGAAAATTGCCGCCATTAACTGAACACAGATAATGTTTCTCTTCTCTGAATCCCAACGGCGACAGTCAAAAAAACATCACGCACGGGGGGCTCGATCCTGCGACCTGGGGTTGACCTGGTGTGGTGGAACCGATGCGGTAAACTGGGGCTAGTGTTGGGTCAACGGTGCGGCGCGAGAAGAGGTACCATGGCTTGATTCCGACGACGGCTGGCGGTGTTGGGGTTAGAGAGAGAACGGTGAAAACGGCGAACTAGAGCAGGACTACTAGACTAGGAGCGCAAAGGCGCAGATGGCAGAAGCGGGGCACACGCACGACGCTGGCGGAGCATGGCGGACAAAGACAACGCTAGCGCTAGTGGCTACGTGTTCGAGGCGGTGTTAATGACGAAGCTGGCAAGCCAGGAAGAGAAACACCAGAGCGTGATGTTTGGGAGGGTCATCTACTCACCACGGGGTGGTTGGTGGTGTCGAACAGTCTCGAGGCGGTGGCGATCTACGGCGACGCCGGTGACCCAAGGATCTAGGGTTTACCTCGGCTAGCTCCTGGTACAGCAGGGTCCCGGCCTCCTCCTCCTCGAGCTGGTACACGACCAGGTACAGGGAGACTACGATCTTCCTCGACGCCTTCTCCTACTCCTCCTTCCTCTTCTCCTCGCCAGGACATAGAGGTGGCATAAGGAGGACACGAGCGACGCGGTGGCTATCAGGGGTGATGGGGGCGGTGATGGAGGAGGGCAGAGCCCAGATGGTGATCTAGTTTAGCTAGGGAGGGGTGGTGGCAGGTAGATAAGGATAGGGAGAGGGGGTAGATCGGGTAGGGTTTTGCCCATAAAGTAACCTTGGTTACTTTCTCTTCTCTCTTGCCTCTCTCTCGGTTAGCTCGGGGGGTGAGGCGACCAGGGGTGAGGCAAGGGACCTGGGGTGATCTACTTGACCAGCAAGGTAGCTAGGATGGGTGGTTAGGTTAGAGAGGGGTGAGATGACCATGTGTCGTGGCGTGGCACACCACATGGTGGCTCAGTTAGGAACTAGGTTTAGTTAGTTAGGATGCTGGGGTGGTCTTGATCTTGGTTTGGTTCAAACTAAACCAAGAGGGCTCGGTTATAGAGGGGTAGGCTAATTAGAAGGTAAGTTAGATATATTAGCTAGGTTTGATTTGTTTCTTTCATTTTTTGGTTTTTATTTATTTAAAACAAGCTATATAAATAGGTTTCCAAATAAACCACAAGCTCAAATAAAACCAAAGAGAAAACAAGGAGGAATATAGATGGACCATTGAGATTTATTTGAAATTGATTCAACTTGTAGGAATTTAAATCAAACAATCTTTCCTCAAATTATAATGAAATCAAAAGAGGGAAGTTAGTGGTGAGCTTGCATGGGCCATGCATGAATATTAAATGCCACTTCTACTAGTTGTGAAAACAACTATTTGTAATCATCGACAAATATTCATTCATACATTCAAATTTGAATTAAGTCCACACAAAGAAGGAGCTTGCTTATCATATGAAAATAATTAGCATATGCACATGTATGAATCTAAATGACCATTGTAGTGTGTATTTTCCCACTAGATTACTTTTATCCAAATATAGCACCATACATGAGCATATAGTAAATAAAACCATATGGAAGCTTAACAAAGGGAATTCTACCCACATGTCATGCAAAGGTGGCCATGAGGCTCCTCATACTTAATATTGTGAAAACAATAGATATCATATATGGGAGCATGTAGATTTAGAAGTGGATCCATATTATTATATATGAGCTAGACATAATACCAAAAGAAATTCAAATGCTCATATATAGTTTGGATGGTGGAATTATAAGGTGGTGGCAAAGAAAGGTGGTGGAGTTAGAATAGATATGCCCCCAGCTCAACTTGGGCATCAAGCAGTTTATCAAGAGCCAAATACAATATATCAAGAGGCAAATACAATTAATAAGGCAAATGTAATATGAGGAGAAAAACCAAATGAAAGGGGTTTTATATGATGCTCAAATGCAATGTGGCATGGTGACATGAGCATGATATAATGATGATGCAATAATAATATGTAGGAAGTAGCATATATATATAGAGTAGGCAAGTAGCATTACAATTGTGAGAAAATTGGGATGCTACACCATGTCTTCCTCTTGCAGATCCATGAGATGACGAAGGCATACACAAGTCAGTGTGATGTAATGATAAAGCTAAAACGGACATTTGGAGTACAAATAATAAAGGGGTCATTACCTCTAGACATTCACCCTTGGTGAACATGTCAAAGATGACATTGAAGCCTCGTTTCCTGTCCTTCACCTTCACCATATCCTTCAATCGGTTCTTTATGGTATCACTAGAGAAGTTTTCGAGAGAGATCCTTAGTGGGTCTCCCCTTTCTCCCATGTATGTGTGCATCAAGCCGGTACGGTGTTGCAGGGGATGGATCCACCTTATGAACTAACACATGGGTAGATTGAGGCCCAACCCCATATCCATTAGCTACTCAATCTGCCTTATGATGCGGGCAGCTTCTGAGTTGCAAGGGAGAAGGCCTTTGGATCACTAGTTGGGGATCTCGGTGGCAGCAAGGACCTTCTTGGACGTGTTGGGAATGTACGAGAGCCAGAAGGACGAGTAGCAAGTCTCTCCAATTTTCAGAATGCTAGACCACTTCCTGTCACTTCAGCACTTGAGCCAAAGGATGCAGAGGATTGGTTGTTGGACACCAAGAGAAAGTTTAAGATAGTGGGTTGTAATGATAAAGAGAGGTTGTGTTATGCGACATACCTCTTGTTTGGACCGGTAGCATCTTCGTGGGAAAATCAGTTGGCCATGGAAATACCTGAAAGAGTATTCACATGGGAAGAATTGGAGGGGAAATTCTAGGAGTATCACATTCCAAAAACTATCATGGAATTGAAAAGGAGGGAGTTTGAAGAATTACAACAAGGTAATACAAGTGTGATGAAGTACATCAGGGAATTTAGTCAATTATCTCGTTATTCTATTGACGGGGTGAGCACTAGAGAAAATAGGAAGAAAAGGTTCATGCGGGGATTAAATCCATATGTTTGAATGCAACTAAGATTGGCAAGGACAGAAACATTTTAAGAGATGATGGTTGCAGCCATTACTTTTGAAGATGATTACAAGAATGTCTAGGAAGACCGAAAGAAGAGAGCTAAGCTGGAGACTAAGAAGTTTCATCCGATCAAGTCAATGCCAAAACTGAGTTTCAAACCCAGGTCTAGACCCTCTAATAACACACCAAACTAGGGAGCACCATCGGATAGGAGGAAGATTAGATGTCATAATTGTGGTTTACCCATACATGTGAAGAGTGAATGTAGGAAGCCTATGATCATATGCTTTGGATGTGGGAAGACTGGGAACATTAAGCCTGATTGTCGAGGGATCACCCCGGGTAGGATAATCCAGGCCAGATAGGCCAGCTCCAGAAAGGTCAGGCTGGATGGCCACAAGACACGAAGCCATAGCTAGTTGGAATGCTCCAGCCAGACCTCAACCAAGATCACCCTGACTGGCCCGTTTCACCGGTCAACGAGAGAAGCCTGCTGGATGGCTAGCTCCATCCGGTAACTTCGGAATCAGTACCGAGGATCTGAAGGGTGTGACAGTCCAAGTAGGGGCACGCCTCGGGGTTCTCGGCTTTGCGTCAGCCTGGACTGCGGCACCATCCATACCACAGGATATGACATCTAATCTATGTGGGGTAAAGCTAGCGGCTAACCAAGCGCTCGAAGGCCGACTATTGCTAGGCTATGGCCGGGTAGGTCCCACCACCACGCCAACCTTGTAACAACACCCCCACGCCATATATATAAGGGGCGGGCTACTGCTGGCCCAGTCACCAGCGAGCCACCACCTTAACCCAACCCCCCCACCATATATATATAAGGGGCCACGTTAGCATGGACTTCACTTTTGGCTAGATCATCTCCCACCTCTAGTTCTCTCTAGTCCATCAGAGATACAGCTCTAGGAGAACTTGCATTGGGCTTACACCCTCGATATAGTAGATCCTTGCAGGACTAGGGGCATTATCTCACCAAGAGGGCCCTGAACCTGGGTACCTCGCTGTGTTTGCAGTGCTTGTTCCTAATCCCGTATGTGGTAGCCACCGCTAGCATCTCATCGTCCCCTCTAAAGCCATCCCTGATGGCACTGTTGTGTTCTACACCACGACAATTGGCGCCCACCATGGGGAACAACACTGTGGTTGGGGTCATCTTCCGCATGGGAATCCCACTTGTTGTCGGTGATCGTGTTGCCTCCGGCCTCGTGCTCATTCTCTGCTCTTTTGACCGCGTCATGCTTCGCCAGGGAAATGTTCCCCATCGACGTATCCATTCTCTACTTCGGCGACCTCCGAGTCTATGTCGACACCATCACTGAGTCTTTTCCTCGCGGGGTCGTCACTGTCTCCGGTGCATCACCCAGTTTCATCACTCCCCGTGTCACTACAGCCAACTGCAGCATTGAGGTCATGATGGCCGGCTCAGGCGAAAACCGTCCCCCACCCCCCGAGCGGCAGGCGGGAGGTAACGGCTCCAACTTGCGTGAGGCAGAGCAAGACCTACTAATGTCCTCCATTCAGCAACTCCACAACCCCGTCGTCCCCGAGGTGGATCCAGCTACGGCCGCGGCCGCCTTGGAAGCTACTCGCCAATACCTCCTAGACGAGACCACCAAAGTCGCTGCCACCGAGCGTTGGCTGAATGCCACCCACGGCTTCACCCTATTGCCGAGCGCCAGACGGCACGTCCATCATCAAGGTCGCGACCTTGGCACGGAGCTAGACCGTGGTGCTGAATCACGCACTCCCACGACTTAGCCGGTTTACAGCACCTTGATATGTTGCAAACGTATCTATAATTTTTGATGTTCCATGCTTGGTTTTTATCTACTTTCTTATGTTTTGTCCACACTTTGGAGTACTTTTTATACACTTTCTTGGACTAACCTATTAACAAGATGCCACAGTGCCAGCTGCCTGTTTTCTGCTGTTTTTGGTTCCAGGAAAGTCAGAAAATGAATATTCTCGGAATTGGACCGGACAAAAGGCAAAGTTGATATTTTACCAGAAGACACATGGAGTCCGAAGGAGAGACGAAGGGGGGCCACAGGGCCGCCACACCACCCCTTGGCATGGGGAGGCCTAGGCCGCGCCAGGGCATGGTGTGGGCCCCCTGGCCGGCCACCGACCTTGCCCCTTCACCTATAAGAAGCCCTCAGGACGAAAACCCTAAATCGAACAGCCTCCATCCACGAAAAGTTCTGAAGCACCGCCGCCACCGAAGGAAAGATTCAGGGATCAGAAAGTCTCTGTTCCGGCACCCTTCCCGGACAGGGAAGTGCCCCCGGAGCCATCTCCATCGATCTCCACCACCATATCCATCGCCGTTGCTGATTCCCATGATGATGAGGGAGTAGTTCTTCCTCAAGGCTAACGGCTCTACCGGTAGCTATGTGTTCATCTCTCTCTCTATGCATGATCATATTGTGATCATGAGCTTTGTAATCAAGTAGATCTACTTTGCTACTCAAGTACTTTAATAGATCTCTGGCTCTCCCCACGTGTGTGAAAGTGATAGCGTGCACACCATGGTGGCACTTAGGCTAGAGATTACAAATACTTGTTATGAGTTATATTTGGAGTTGGATGTCTCTATGAAATTGTGGTGCTTGATGGAACCATATAGAGCTCAAGGTGACAATGTGGGGTTATCTAGATGGGGAAAGCGGACTTTCAGGAGTGCTGTTATAGACCTACCATGGATTAGAGTGTCCAATTGGAGAGTAGTTTAGGGTAGCATCATAAAGAGAAGATATTTATATGAGAGTGTTCACTAGTGAAAGTATGATCCCTAGGCGTTGTTTCTAAACATTGAAACACTGTTTCCAATTAGATTTGTTACATGTTTGCTTGCTTCCATCTTTATTTCAGTTTGCATTTAGTCTCTTCCATGCCATCAAAGTATTTTCTTCCACCGTTGTCTTATATCCATACCACTTGTATTTTACTATCTCTTCGCCGAACTAGTGCACCTATACACCTGACAAGTGTATTGGGTGTGTTGGGGACACAAGAGACTTCTTGTATCTTGATTGCAGGGTTGCTTGAGAGGGATACCTTTGACCACTTCCTCCCTGAGTTCGATAAACCTTGGGTAATCCACTTAAGGGAAAACTTGTTGCTGTTCTACAAACCTCTACACTTGGAGGCCCAACAACTGTCTACAAGAATAGAAGTGCGTAGACATCAAGCTATTTTCTGGCGCCGTTGCCGGGGAGGTAAGGTAAAAGGTACTCACATCCTCCGGTGTGAGTGCTCGAAGTTATTTCCTTTAGATTCTGCAATTTTGTCTTTTTGTTTCTTGTTTTCACTACTTAGGCTTAATGGAAAACAACAACAAAATTAGAGAGATTTTTAGTATTTTTCCTAATGTAGAACATGAATTGTCTGAAAAGAAAATTAAAAAAACCATGGAACTTTCTTTGCATGCTAATAGCAATATTATTAGTACGAATCTTTTGAACACGTTTGTTACTAATGCTATGGAAACTTCTAAGCTTGGGGAAGTTAGTTTTTATGAAAATGATCTTTTTAGTTCCCCAGCTTTAAAGAAGAAAATTTGCTATGATGATACTTTATCTCCCATATGTGGTAATTCTAATGATACTTGTGATATTTTAAATCCACATACTGAAAGCATCTCTTTTAAAATACCTATAAAAATTGTTGAACTTGTTATGAAAAACTATTATTTGGGAGATGGAACTGTCCATCCTGGTGATCATTTACTCTTTATACACGAATTATGTGAGTTGTTCAAGTGTGCAGGTATTTCAATGAACCAAGTTAAGAGGAAGCTATTCCCTTTTTCACTCAAGGGCAAAGCAAGGGAGTGGTATGAGCTACTAGATGATCCTCATCATTTGGAGTGGAAGGAACTTGAATCTCTCTTTTACTCTAAATTTTATCCTCCTCATGAAATTCATAAAGATAGGAATTACATTTATAATTTTCATCCACATGATGGAGAAAGTATTGCCCAATCATGGGGGAGATTGAAGTCACTAATGCTCAAATGTCCCATTCATGATCTCTCTAGTAATATTGTTATTAATAATTTATATGCAAGGCTTTCAGGACATTACAAGGACTATCTAGATACTTGTTTAGAGGGATCCTTCACAAGTAAGGATTTAAAAGCTAACTGGGATCTTCTTGAAACCATTCAAAGTAATACCGAAGATTGGGATAACAACAAAGGTAAAGAACCAGGTATAAACTATGACTATGATTGCATTAAGTCTTTCGCTGAAACTGCTGATTTTCAAGAGCTTAGTGCTAAATAGGGTCTTGATCCTCAAATTCTTATTGATTGTTTTAGATCCTTTGCTTCTCATATTAATGCTCCTAAATAAAAATGGGACATGTATCATGAGCGTTTTAAAGACACTTGCATGGAAAATGAAATTGTTATTAATGATAGCAATAAACATGCTCAAACCTCTGAAAGTACTATTTCTTATAAGCATGTTAATTTTTGTGGAATACATAGACCTTGTGAGAATAATCAAATTGAAGAAGAATATTGTATCACCCACAGGAATGAAAAAACTAGAACGTGGTATAGGGCTCTAAATGATCTTGGCAAAAAAGTGTGTGCCCTCTATCCTTTTATTTGCGAACTTTGCTTTGAAGTGGGTCATTTCAATTTTCAATGCTCAGGCCATAATAATATCCCTTCTAATCCAATGAGTACTGCAAGTTTGTATTGTGATGACATGATCACTCCTAATCAGCATGATGAACTTACATTATTTTTGGGGTGTGAAGAGTTATCAAGAAAAACTTCTTTGGTAGATATGAGTGCTTTTGGTATGAATAGTGGCATGCATCGTTGTCATCTTTATTGTGTTGATAATTGCAACACAAATACTTACATACAAAATATTATAAAAGATGACATTTTACCAAAATATGATAGGACTAATATGTGTTTTGATCTTATTAATGAAAAGAAGGAATCCTCCAAAGTTTCTTCTATTGTCTCTAATAATAAACTAGGGTATATGGAGAAGCTTCCTTTCAAGCCTCTCCCTCCTAAATAGAAGAAGAAAAAGAAGAAGAGGAGGAGTAAAAGGATAGAGGAAACGGTATTTTCCCCTAAGCATGTTGCTCCTATTATAGTTTTTGATGAGTCTAAACTCGATGATGTTCCTATGCCTATTACCTATAGTAGTGATCATGATTGGGAAAAGCACACTACTTTTGATATTGAAAATCTCTTCGGTACCAATTCTGAAAATGATGATATTAATAATTGTTGTACTATTAGTGCTATCCATGTTCCTTCCTATGATGATACGTTTACAAATGAACACACTTTGGAAGATAACTATTCTATTGCTTATGATGATACTATACCTCCAATATATGATGATTTCAATGATGAATATGATATTTTCAGTCCACCTACTATTGAGGAGGAAATTAATTATGATTACAATATGCCTCCTATATTTGATGATTATGGTGATGAAAATAATAATGATAGCTATTTTGTTGAATTTGTTCCCACTACAATTAATAAGAATGATTATGTTTATGTGTGGAGTATTAATTCTTTTATGCATGTGGCTCATGATAAGAATGTTTCTTGTGATAGTTATATTGTTAATTTTATTCATGATGCTACTGAAAGTTATTATGAGAGACTCCCTGAGAACACCTTTTCCCATTGCAGTTTCAAATCTCTTTTACATACGTGATACTTACTTTCTGTGTTCAGTTGTTACATACTTGTTATGAGTTATATTTGGAGTTCGATGTCTCTATGAGTTACATAGTAAACAGGTCGCTGAACTCCGTATTCATGTGTTGGTTCCTTGCACTCCACCATGATGACGATGTTGATTACTCGGTTGGTCGTTGCCATGTAGACTAACATAGGCTCCCTTGGTACTGGTGCTGCAAGTATAGGTGGGGAGGAGAGTATTCTCTTCAACTCTGAAGTGTTGCGTCAGCTTCGTCCGTCCATGTGAATTTGTCTGCCTTCTTAAGCAACTTGTAGAGCGGTATAGCCTTCTCACCAAGTCGGCTGATGAACCGGCTTACTGCTGCAACGCAGCCTGTGAGCCTTTGTATGTCCTTCAGGCATGTCGGGCATTTGATGTCGAGGATGGCCTTAGGCTAGAGATTACAAATACTTGTTATGAGTTATATTTGGAGTTGGATGTCTCTATGAAATTGTGGTGTTTGTTGGAACCATCTAGCACTCAAGGTGATAGTGAGGGGTTATCTAGATGGGGAAAGTGGACTTTGAGGAGTGCTGTTATAGCCCTACCATGGATTAGAGTGTCCAACCGGAGAGTAGTTCAGAGTAGTATCATGAAGAGAATATATTTATATGAGAGTGTTCACTAGCGAAAGTATGATCCCTCGGCCTTGTTTCTAAGCATTGAAACACCGTTTGCAACTAGATCTGTTACATGTTTGCTTGCTTCCATCTTTTGGCCTTTAGTCTTTTCCTCCCGTCAAGCTATTTTCTGGCACCGTTGTCTTATATCCATACCACTTGTATTTCACTATATCTTCGCCGAACTAATGCACCTATACACATGACAAGTGTGTTGGGTGTGTTGGGGACACAAGAGACTTCTTGTATCTTAATTGCAGGGTTGCTTGAGAGGGATACCTTTGACCACTTCCTCCTTGAGTTCGATAAACCTTGGGTAATCCACTTGGGAAACTTGTTGTTGTTCTACAAACCTCTACACTTGGAGGCCCAATAACTGTCTACAAGAAAAGAAGTGCATAGAAATCAAGCTATTTTCTAGCGCCGTTGCCGGGGAGGTAAGGTAAAAGGTACTCACATCCTCTGGCTACTAAGCTATCTTCTAGCACTGTTGCTGGTGTGTGAGTGCTCGAAGCTATTTCCTTTAGATTCTGCAATTATGTCTTTTTGTTTATTGTTTTTATTTTCACTAGTTAGGCTTAATGGAAAACAACAACAAAATTAGAGAGCTTTATAGTATTTATCTTGAGTTAGGACATGAAGTGTTTCAAGAGAAAATTTAAATACCTATGGAACTTTATTTGCATGCTAATAGCAATGTTATTAGTATGAATTCTTTGAACACCATTATTTCTAATGCTATGGAAAAGTCTAAGCTTGGGGAAGCTGGTTTTGATGAGCATGATATTTTTAGTCCCCCAAGCATGGAGGAGAAAATTTACTTTGATGATACTATGCCTCCAATATATGATGATTACAATGATGAATATGATATTTTTAGTCCACCAACTATTGAGGAGAAAATTAACTATGATTACAATATGCCTCCTATATTTGATGATTATGGTGATGAGAATAATAATGATAGTTATTTTGTTAATTTTTCTCCCACTACAATTAATAAGAATGACTATGTTTATGTGGAGAGTATTAATTCTTTTATGCATGTGACTCATGATAAGAATGTTTGATGTGATAGTTATATTGTTAATTTTATTCATGATGCTACTGAAAGTTATTATGAGAGAGGGAAACATGGTTTTATGTATCTCAACAATATTAAGTTTCCCCTCTTTATGTTGAAAATTTTGAAGTTGCACTTGTTTTGCTTTCCTATGCTTGTTGCTTTGTGCTTTCATGACTTGTTCCTTTACAAGATTCCTATGCATAGGAAGTGGGTTAGACTTAAATGTGTTTTGAATTTGCTTCTTGATGCTCTCTTTTACTTCAATTCATATTTCTTATGTGAGCATCTTCTCAAACTATCAAGCCTAACTTAAAGGCGTTAAAGAAAAGTACTTATTGGGAGATAACCCAAAAGTTTTAGTTGAGTCTTGGAAGTTATTGCTTCAGTAATAATCTCTCCTTATCCTTTTTATTTGCTTTTTGTGCCAAGAGTAACCTCTAATGAGAGAGAAGTAATGCTTGGGAAAGTTGATGTCCCGAAACAGATTTTTGTGCTTCACCATAAAAATTCGTGTAAAATCTTTGTACGTCGTTTTGAGGCTTAAAATTTTGTGCTTCTGCCCCAGGTTGTTATCTAACTTTCATTAGTTCAACACTTTTCGATTTGAGCAACACAAGGTCTTCGAAAAAATTGGTTTTTACCTGTTGGTCTGTTTTGACAGATTTCTGCCATTATTTGCATTTGCTTCTTGTTGGTTCCTTTTTGGGTTCTCTTTGGGGAATTGAGCTTTTTGAGGGAAGTGCTACAGTAGCTTGTGTTTTAATGAAAGTTTTATTGGTGTTGAAACTGAACCCAAAGACTTATTATCTTGAGTGCACTAATGTTGCTAATAAAGATTGTGTGAAGTTTTGTATGAAGGAAAAAATTCAGGTGTATGGAGAGAATGATGTAAT
Organism: Avena insularis; assembly: GCA_023614405.1. Taxonomy (NCBI): domain Eukaryota; kingdom Viridiplantae; phylum Streptophyta; class Magnoliopsida; order Poales; family Poaceae; genus Avena; species Avena insularis. The sequence continues at coordinate 550,806,635 of CM042690.1, forward strand.
GAGATGAAGAATGGACTTAAGCTCAAGCTTGGGGATTCCATGCGTGTCACCCAAAGAAATATCCAAGAAGTACAAGCGTCAAAGCTTGGGGATGCCCAAGGCATCCCCTTCTTCATCAATAAAAATCCCAGGTTTCTTCCAAACACTTCATTTTTACTGTTTCATGCACAGTTGTGTTGTTCTTGGAGCGTCTTCATTTTTGTTTTTGGTTTTCGTTTGCTTGGTTTTCTTAGTTTGCTTGAATAAATTGGTTGGACCCCCTCTTTCATACATAGGTTTTCAAATAGTTTGGTTTGGATTGGAAAGAGTAGGAAAGTTCATGCTTAAGTGGTAAAAGGAGCTTGTTTTTTACTGTGGCCTATGCTTTGTCATGCCATGATTGATATTGTTTTGGCTTTATGCTTAGTGATCTTTGATGTAGCATGACTTGTTATAAACAATTGAGATTGCTTAATGTGCCTTTGAATAATCATACGTTGTTTTAGCATATTAAAGCATAGTATTGTGGTATTCTCCTTTGATGCTTTATTTGGGTTGACTTGGCACATGCTCACACCATGTTATGACTATCCCAAGTCACCATAGCCTTTTTGATCCTTTAGTTTTCGACTTGTAATATCACTTTATGCTTTAATTAATGATGTTTTGTCACTTTGCATGATTATGGCCATTATTGCTCTCTTAGTTGGTCGCTCCTAGTCTTTTGCTAGCCTCCATAACCAAGTATGAGTTCCACTCATGCATCCAACTCCTAAAACCAAGTTATTCCAAAGAGTCCACCATACCTACCTATTAGCATTTTCTATTCCAAGTATATTCATGTTTTTATCTACCTTTCGAATTAAACTTGTTATGAGAAAACTAGTGATTAAAGCTCTCACGAACTTGATGGCACACTTTACTTTTCTTTCCCTTAATAAACTTGAACCATTGTGTCGTCTATGTTGTATATGCTTGCACTTATATGTTGGGGATTAGCAGAACCATGATGTCATGGGGAACGCTTTCAACATTGCACTTGTACTTTGTACCTAGTTGATATCATGCTCTTTTGTCTATGGATGTCGTCGGTGTGAAATGAAAGGGGAGCTTCTAAGTCCATGGAGTTATGTATATGTGTTAGAGAAATGCCTGGGTCGCCGGTCTAATCCATGCTGTCATGGTGGAAACCTGCAGCGTAACCATAATTAGCAATCTATGAAGCATTCTTCTTATAAAAAAGAGATAGAGATTGAACAGAAGAGAAAAATAAAAAAAGAGATATGAGAAAAGAGGAAAGAGAGAAAAGGCACCATTTTCCCATGGTAAATAAGAATATTGATGACATGCTCGTTGTCTGCTTGCCTACTCATTTTGATATGGGGATTCTTCCGTATCATCGGGCAAGGGGTACCCCGTTGGTGGTTCTCTATGATACACATGTACTTACTATGACAAGAACTTACCAGTAACTAAACTTGAGTAGCATGAGGAGCGGCCCTCATATTCAAGGGACATGAGATTTCCAACTCATACTTTGTCAAGCATATACTCCATGGTTTGTTCACTTTAACCTTAATCACTTCAAGATGCTTATGATAGGGGAAATGAGAGCTGAAAGCTAATAAGTACCATAATTTTTGGAAGCTCTTTATGAAACTTGAATCCCTACTTCCTTCTATGAAGGCCTTTCTTTTACTTTTATTTTGAGTCTCCACCTTCTATCTTTATGCACCTATTGAGAGAGCATAGTGGCCATTCTTAGTTATATGTGCATTGTCCCAAGACTTGTTGATTGATGCATAACTTTGATATTGCTTATTCTTAAACTACTTGTATCTAGTCACCCTTATAAACTTTGAAGGTGTCCTATGTATTTATGTTTGCTACGCTATGAGGGACAAGCTCAATGCATATGCTATGTTTTCTTTATGTGAAACAAACAAACGTCTTGCAAAGCATTGTTATTCATGAATCTTTTGTTTGTGCCTTTTCATGTTACAACATAGTTGCTATGTCTTATTGTTAGATCTTTATCTTTCATGCTATGTTGAAGTACTTGTTGTGGTGGTGTCACGGCAGATGCCATGGATAGGCTAAAGGTGGGGACAAGATGCACTAGAGGAATCCAGGGAGGGATAGTGTGGTGATTCCACACATAGATGCTTTGTATTCTTCAAGCAAGATCAGTTTACAAGTGCTCCTTGAGCTATATGGGGAAGAGGAGGAAGAAGGAACTCTCTTACTCTCACCACTACTTTGCTCTCAGGAACCCACTACTCAGATGTCAATCATCTAACCATCAACCAAGTAAAACTCAACCCTTTCTACAGAGGCCCTAGCCCTCCTTATATAGGGGAGCTAGGTCTCTAATTAGGGCATACGTGGAGGCATATTCCTGGGAATATGCCTCCTCCCAAAATAGCAAACCGACCGGGTCAATTTTCCCCATTGTAAGCCATGCAGAGGCTACGTGAGCCTCTGCAGTGCTAGTGTCATCTAACACAGGCAACGTCACCCTTGTCGGCCACGCCTCGATGGTCCTTCCCTCTGTCCGCTTCGCTCATGCTCTAGCGTACAGAGACCACCTTTTGACCAGCGAGATACCTTCCTTCTCTTGCAAGCCTGATATAACCCGGATCGTGCCTGGTTAATCCGGCCACACTGGTACCTTCATACAACATACATAAATCCAGCCGGCATACGACATAAGCCGGCCGGGACCCAGTTAGGTGGACATCCTCCAGTCAGGGTTACTCCGTGATTCGGCCTGCCTTGAGGTGACTCGGCCAGCATTTGCTTTGACCTTGCCGTACCTCGGCTAACTCGGCCTTTATACCCCGGCGTGACCCTACCCGGGGGTATCCCCCAACATTAGTCCCTGAAGCTGGTGCGGTCTTAGCAGCCTCAGCAGCTAAGGCCATAGCAGGTTCACTTTTACCGAGCCTTTTGCTCCCTTTTCTGAGTTACTTCATATCCCGGATTTCATTGGCTAGCTCTTCCCTTGGTACATTCTGAGTTTTCGCTCGCTGGCCGGGTCATCCCATACTTATCCGGGTTATTCTTCCTTCTCTCGTACACTTCCCCATGTGGAGGGTAATCATTACTTTGCCTCATTTTAAGTCCATGCGCCAGTTACTGCTGCAGTTAATGTCAGGTGTTACAGTTGCACACGTCACATCGTGTCTGTCTCCTCGTTAACTGTATCACCATGTCGCGTCGTGGGATCTCCTGCGTCTTGTGGCCCTTCATGTGGCTTGTCTGTGATTGGCTGACCCGGCAAATACACGGCCACACCGTGTGGCCTTGCCGCACCGCACGATCCCACTACCCTCACTAGGGCGTGGTTAAATAGGGGAGGGGCGTGCCCCTTGGTATTTTCCCCATTCTCGTGCCCCTCTGCCTCTTCTTCTTCTTCTTTCTCCCAGCGACAGTGTCGCCGCCGCATCTGCTTAGCAGCGCCGCCGCACTGTTTCTTGCACATGCCTTATTGCCGCTCCCGTGCTGCTCCACCACCACGGGTCCACACCAATCCAAGGTACTGCCCCCCACCTCCGATAGGGCCGGTGAGGACAGCGACCTAGATATGACAGAGGAAGAGCGCGCTGTCGTGGAGGCGGAGATGGAGGAGGAGGCGGAGAACGCCGAACGCGGCGCCTAGGCTGGCTCCTGGGTGTGCCAGGACAACCTCGACTGGCTCTACCGCATGCGCCGCATCCCAGAGGGCGTCGTTGTCTGGCTCGCCTCCGAGGAGCTCGCACCCTCACCCAATCCTAGTGAGTTCGTGGTGTTCCTCTCCCATTTCTAGCGTGGGTTCAGCCTCCCCGTTAATGATTTCTTCCATGATTGGCTCAACATCTATGAGCTTCAACCGCACCACCTTCCGGCGAATGCCATCACATCTCTTTCTTCCTTTGCCTCCACCATAGAGGGGTATGTTGGATTGTGGCCCACCAAAGAGCTCTGGATCTGGTTTTTTGGTCTAAGTCGGAACGTGATTCCGAATAAGGAGCTTGACCCGGAGGACAAACAATTTACGCAGTTCGGTGTTGCTTCTATTTGTCCCCGGAAACAATCCGTCTTTCCCCGGGTTGCGGGGCTCGATTCCTGTAAGGACTGGGCCCGAACCTTCTTCTATGTCAGAAATGGCACGAATGAAGATCTGATTCGGCTGCGCCCCTATGTTTTGGGTCCTCCTAATCTGGATCTCTGGGACCGGGTTTCCAAGAAACCCACCGTCTTGGCGAACCAAGTCAACAAATGATTCCAGGAGCTGAAGGACGCAGGGCTGCGCAACGAGGACGCGGTGATCACTTTCGTCCGCAGCCGGATCTCCCCTCTCCAGAAACGCACACATAAACTGTGCCATATGAGCTGGCATCTTGACCCCAATCGGACTTCGTCATTTGAACTTAGCAACATCGAGATATTCCGCCGGGTCAAGTCCCTCTTCACAACTGACAAAAACTTCTCCGCTGAGTGGGAGTGGGGAATTGAACATTTCTGCCGAGACAGGCTCCCTCCTGCGGTAAATCTCATGATCCAATCTTTTTCCGAGTTATATCATATGTCAGAATTTGTTGTTTGTTTGATCCCTTTGCATTTTCTTCTTAGTTTTTTCTTCAGCAAACCCTCGAGGATGGCACCGAGCCTTCTCTCAAATGGGCGAATGATCGAGATGCCCCGGACGAGGAGGAGCCGGATCAGGAGATGTTCCTGCTGTTCCCCGATGCGACCAAGCGACCCACCGGTAACTTCTCTTCTTTAAGAGATTGGCCTGATGATGAAGATGATTCCGACATTGAGGTGATGGAAGCATTTGACGTTGTCCCCCTTTCTTACGCCTTTCCAGCATCAGCTAACCCGGGTGGGCAGATCCACGAAGATCCTCCTCTCGCCACGAGCGAGCCTGTCCTGGCCGCGTTAAAGAAAAGGGGAGCCGCTTCTGCTTCTTCTTCCGAACCTTCTAAACCAACAAAGAGACGAAAGAAGTCCACAGACAAAGCCGCCACCAAGCCTACGACTAAGGACACAGCTCGTAGAGCTCGAAAGCCTAAGGAGCCATTGACTTCTGACGAGTAAGTCACTTCTTCCTTATCCAATTTTCTGCTTCGTGCTTTTCTTCTGTTGTAACTTATTATTCGTCGCTTGATTCGGTAGGGCTGTTGTGGAGGTTCCCTAGAGCGGATCCAGCATCGCTTCGCCCCTCTGGCATAGCCCTTCTCCCTCTCTTGGCGAGGATACATGCCCGTTGAGCCCCATTCAGGAGGGTTCAACGACTGCTCCGGGTTCTAGCCCACCTCTTCCAGAGGAGGGCAACCTTGGAGCAGGGGGAAGTGGCTCTGTCGAGGCAGTAGATGCTCCCAGTTCCACTTCGGCTCAGCCGCAACCTGCTACCTCCGAGGTACCCACAGAACCCCCGCCAAAACCAGCGCCAGCACCAACACCAACAGCAGCAGCACAAGTATCAGCAGCAGCACCAACTCCATCCGCCTCGTCCGAGTCTTCCAAGACTCGGCGAGAAGGCCCAGTTAGCACCAAGGCAGCTCCCAAGACTAAATCCGCGGCTCAAACCTCAACTTCTCAGCAGCAGCCTAAGGCCAAGAAAACTTCTGACGCCGCTAGGGCAGCATCTATCGAGGCTGGATAACGTACACTCGCGTCCATGCTTCCGAAGAAGACCCCACCGAAGAAAGACACCTCCATCGGGTCAGCTGATGCGCAACTTGTTTTGCACCCCAGCCCCGCTGCTGCACAAGTTCAGAGGAGGGAGGCCCACGCCAAGGGTTTGATCGTGCCCCACATGCTTAGCGGAGAGCGCTATCCTCCGGCCCTGATCGAGTTTGTCAATAACTGGAACAAGGCGGAGTTCGTCAATAACGACGATCTCCTGGAGAAATTTGGGCCTGCCGAGTTTGCCGTGCAGATGAACACAGCTGCCAAGGATATCAACCTTGCCGGCCAGATGATGGAGGTACGCTAATTCGTATTTTCTTTAACATGTACTAGTGCTTAATCATATAACCATTAATCCCCGAGCCTCCGGGGGAGTAACTTGTTACTCGGCCGGATGCTCCTTAGAAAATTAGCGTATCTCTCTAGCCACTTCGGATATGCACACACCTAGAGCCGGGTTAAGTTCCACTTGGCCCGGATCTTGTACACTTCGAATATGCACACACCTAGAGCTGGGTTAAGTTCCACTTGGCCTGGATCTTGTACACTTCGAATATGCACACACCTATCGTCGGGTTAAGTTCCACTTGGCCCGGATCTTGTACACTTCGAATATGCACACACCTAGAGCCGGGTTAAGTTCCACTTGGCCCAGATCTTGTACACTTCGAATATGCACACACCTAGAGCCGGGTTAAGTTCCACTTGGCCCGGATTTTGTACACTTCGAATATGCACACACCTAGAGTCGGGTTAAGTTCCACTTGGCCCGGATTTTTTACACTTCGAATATGCACATGATCAAGTCATTTTTGCTTTTCTTAGGTCACCACCAATCGCCGGAGTGCTGAGTTTCAGCGCCTCTTGGATACACATAAGGCGCTGCGCTCGAAGCATTCTACACTTCTAGCTGAGTTCGAGAAAAGGGGTAAGTTTTCACTTTGACTTTTTTCTATCTTTTTGGGTCTTTTCTCGCCGAACTAATCTCTCATTCGAATTTGTGCAGCTGGAGTGGAGGCCGAAAACGCCCTCATGAGGAAGAACTTAGACCAGATAAAAGGTAAGTCACTTCGGTTACTTAACTTTTGTGCTCTCTTTCCCTTCTCCTGAGCTCGGCAAATATTCATACCTCGGCTTTGCCGAGTCAACAAACTGTTTCAGCATCTCTTGAAGATAGTGTGCCCGTGCCTGATATGATGCTGCATTTTCTCAAACAAGCAGGGCAGCATCAGGCCGAACTTAAGAAGAAGGACGATGAGCTCGCCCTCCTCCGGACCAAAGATGATGAGATTGCCAAGCTCAAGGCAGAAATGAAAAAACTCAAGGCACTCCACAAAACCGAGATGGATAAAGCTGGCCAAGATTTCACTGAAGAGCGAGAACGTCTCAACCTCCAAATTGCCAAAGATCAAGAACTGCTGAAGGAGGCCGACGTTAAGCTTGAGTCGGCAAACACTGAACTTGTGCAACTCCGGAAGAGGCGTGACAACTGCACCAAGGAGCTGACCCGGATCCACAGCCATATTTCTCGTAAGTTTGTTTCCTTCAGCCGACATGAATCTCTCCGGGTCAACCTCCTTCACCTATTTCACTTGTCTTGTTTTCCGACAAATTTCTGGAGGGTGATGCCATTGCAGCCACTATCGTTGCCAAGTTCTGCCAGAAGAGGGGTACCCCAGCTGGTTCTGGCATTGAAAATATTCCCTATGACATGGAGGACCTGCTGGTCAGCTTATCTTCTCGCTTCGAGATTGTGAAGAACTATGGTAAGGATATCTTAGATGTAGCAGTCCAGATCTTCAATGGCTTTTGGCCTAATGAAGATACTCCGGAGCGGTCCACTGCTCTGATTAACAAGTTAATGGAGTGCGAGACTCAACTTGACCTCTGGAGGGAATCCGCCGGACACGCCAGAGCTAAAACCGTCCTCCACTATGTGCTCACATGGTATGAAAAAATAAACCTGAAGCTTCTCGAGCGCATGCGCACCGGATCAAGGTGGTCTAATGACCCAGATTGGATAGCTCAGCGCAAGGCTTGCGCCCATAGCCTCATTCAGTATGCCCCCATCCATCAATGGAACGAGGGACCAAGCTTCCTTGGTGCTGTTGACAACGAATATATCAAAGATGGTTCGGGTGAGGAGGAAGAGGACGAAGCCTCGGACGTCGAAGAGAACGAAGATGACGTTGAAGCCGAGGCCGAAGTTCCACCTGCTGGCGCCGAGTTACCTTCTCCTGCTGCTCCTTGACCACCAGCAAACACTTTGAAGTTTATCAGATCCCCGGTATGCCGGGTGCAAATGTGTTAAGCACGTTGATTATATTTTGCTACTAAGTTGCTCGTGCCGGATTAACTTGGGCGTAGTCCTCGAGTTTCATTTTCTTGTTTCTCCAATTTCCTGGCTTGGCTCGTGTCTACCTTGATTCGGTTTTATGACTTACGAGTCCGAGTTTCAAAAAATTGACTTAACAATACTTGAAAACTTTAGGACTAGCTCAAACTAACTCAGCATAGTAAATATAAAGTAAGCATAAGGTTAGTCCGAATAACAAATGTCGGCTCGATTAAGTTCTTTTCCTTAGTCGTTTTTCGTGTTCTACGCAATTCCAAACTTGTTCTCTTGCTTGCCATGAAGCCAAATCTTGTTGGACAGCAGCAAGTCGAAGAGTTGAGTTTTTGGTGCTCACACACTACTAATCCGGCTTAGGTAGAAGCAACTTACGCCAGCCGACATATAAATAACAAATACAGAAAACAATAAATATCACTAAGGCAGTCCCCGAGTTACTGCTCGAGGTGCCAAGATTTCATTGACAAACTCATTGCCGGTATACATACCGACATATGAGAAGATTCAGATACACACACTTCTTTGTTAAGTGTAGAATGGAAGGAGTAGAGCTACATTCCATGGACGCTTAGATTCCTCGCCGGACATGTCCGTCTTGTTCTTCTCCTGTGGTTTTGCATCGATGAGATAATACGAGTCATTGTACAATGCTTTGCTCACAATGAATGACCCTTCCCATGGGAGGGATAACTTATGCATGCCAGCAGTACGTTGTACCAACCGGAGTACCAGATCACCTTCCCAAAAGACTCGGGGGTTAACTTTCCAGCAATGATAGCGTCGGAGATTTTGCTGATATACGGCGGATCTGGACAATGCCAATTCTCTCGCTTCTTCCAGTAGATCAACATCATTTTGCCAGGCTTCACGCACTTCGGCTTCTGTGTATTGGGTGACTCTAGGTGAATCATGCTCTATGTCGGCTGGTAATACAGCTTCTGCCACATATACCAGAAAGAATGGCGTATAGCCTATTGATCGATTCGGAGTTGTTCTTGAACTCCACAGTACCGCTGGTAGTTCTTCTATCCAGCACCTCGCTGATCTTTGCAGCGGCTCAATGAGCCGGGGTTTTATCCCGGATAATACTAATCCGTTGGATCTTTCCACTTGTCCGTTCGATGCAGGGTGGGCTACCGAGGCAACGCCCAGCCGAATCTTCTTATCTCGGCAGAATCGTGCAAATGCTCCTTCAGCAAAATTTGTGCCATTATTTGTTATGATACTGTGAGGATAGCCATATCTCAGAATGATATCTTTGAGGAATGTTATGGCCGTAGATCCATCACATTTTCTTATTGGCTTCACTTTAATCCACTTCGTAAACTTGTCCACCATAACCAAGATATGAGTCATGTTTCCTCTTGCTGGTTTAAACGGGACAACCATATCCAGACACCATACGGCAAATGGCCATGTAATGGGTATGGTCTTGAGCTCCGACATTGGCATGTGTGTCTTGGTAGCATACCTCTGATAGCCGTTGAATTTTCTCACCAGATCTTCTGCTTGTTCCAGGGCACTTGGCCAGTAGAACCCATGTCGGAAAGCTTTTGCCACTAATGCTCTGGATGAGGCGTGATGCCCACATTCCCCTTGATGTATATCTCGGATGATGTCGAGCCCTTCTTCCGGGTCAACACATCGTTGCAGGACATTTGTGACGCTCCTCTTGTATAGCTCGGCATTGATAATCGTGTATGCCTTAGCGCGCCTCTGCACTTGCCTTGAAAGCACTTCATCATCGGGAAAGGACCCATCCTTCAAGAACTGGAATATAGGCAATGCCCAAGCAGGTATGGCTCAGACTAGAAACACATCCTCGTCCACTTCCATTCGATCTATCGGCATAACCTCTCTTTGGGTCAGCTGCGATCCCGGGTTCTGGAAGGTCTCGGGTTTGTTGGCGATCCCCGGTCTCAAGCACTTCCCACATCAATGTCCATGGGTACAGCTCCGGACTCCGGATTTTTCGGGATATAGATTGACTCGGATTCTGGGGGTGGCCCGATAGATGGCTTTCTGAGGTGCTCCAGTGCTACACCTGGTGGAATCACTTGTCGGGTGGATCCGAGTTTCGACAGTACGTCGGCAGCCTCATTTTCCAGCCGGGGTACATGATGGAACTCGCATCCCTCGAAGTATCCTGATATTTTCTGCACATAAAATCTGTACAGCGCCATGTTTTCATCCAAAGCATCCCATATCCCCGAGACTTGCTGAACCACCAAATCAGAGTCACCAAAGCATTGGATCCGACGTATTCCAATTTCTTTTGCCACTTTGAGCCCATGCACAAGTGCTTCATATTCTACAACATTGTTTGATGCTGCGAAGTGGATTTGTAGCACATACTTCAGCTGGTCCTTCTTGGGCGAGGTAAGCACAACTCCGGCGCCTAACCCGTTTTTCGTTTTTGATCCGTCAAAGTGCATTCTCTAGTAGTTCAGATCTGGCAATGGTGGCTCATATTGCATCTCGGCCCAATCCAAGAAAAAGTCGGCCACAGCCTGAGACTTGATCGCATCTCTCCTATCGAATTGTGGGGCATAATGAGCTAGTTCAATTGCCCAGTTTGTGATTCGGCCGCTTGCATCCTTATTGCTCATTATCTCGGATATGGGGGCTTCACATATCACTTTAATGGGGTGTTCTTCAAAATAGTGCTTCAGCTTCTTCGCTGCCATATATACACCATATGCCATTTTTTGATAGTGAGGATAGTTCTGCTTTGATGCTGATAATACTTCACTCAGGTAATAGGCTAGCCTCTACACCAACTTACCCTCTTCGTCGCGCTCTACCACTATTATTGCACTTACAACTCGGTTGGTTGCGGCTATGTAGAGCAACATTGGCTCTTTTGATAGTGGAGAGGCTAATACTGGTGCAGTGGCTAACATTTTCTTTAGCTGAATGAAGGCTTCATTGGCCTGTGGCGTCCATACGAATTTGTCTGACTTTTTCGTTAGTTGATAGAGAGGTAACGCCTTCTCTCCCAACCAACATATGAAACCGACTTAAGGATGCCAGGCAACTAGTGAACTTCTGGACATCATTAAGACACTTCGGCAATTCCATTCGTTCTATGGCTCGGATTTTCGTTGGGTTAACTTCGATACCTCAGCTAGAGACAAGAAATCCGAGTAATTTTCTAGCCGGGACACCAAAGGTACACTTCTCCAGGTTAAGCTTCATCCTGAATTTCCTTCGGTTCGCGAATGTTTGTCTGATATCTTCAAGGAGCGTTTTGCTTTCCTTGGTTTTTATGACCACATCATCCACATATACTTGCACATTTCCACCAATTTGATCGTGCAAACATTTTTGCATACATCTTTGGTACGTTGCCCCTGCATTACGTAAACCAAAAGGCATGGTGCGATAGCAATAAGCCCCATACGGGGTGATAAACACAGTCTTTATTTGATCACTTGGGTTCAGAGGTATCTGGTGGAAATCAGAATATGCGTCTATGAATGACAACAGTTCACACCCAGCAGTAGAATCTATGACCTGATCTATCCTTGGCAGTGGAAATGGATCTTTTGGACACACCTTATTCAGGTTCGTGTAGTCGATGCACATACGCCAAACCACTGCCACATTCGGATCATATTTTTACTTTTCCACAAGCACTGGATTAGATAGCCAATCCGGGTAAAGCACTTCCATGATAAACCCGGCTGCGAGGAGACGAGCTATCTCATCTCCAATGACCTTTCTCCTATCTTTGGCGAAGCGGCGGAGAGTTTGCTTCACCGGCTTTGCTCCGGGTATCACATTCAAAGAGTGCTCGGCCAACTCTCTTGGAACACCTTGCAAGTCCTGTGTGGACCAAGCAAAGATATCCCGATTCTCACGGAGGAAGTTGACGAGCTCGCTTTCCTATTTGTCAGTTAACCCGGCACCAATTGTTACGGTGCGCTCTGGGAACAGATCATCAACAGGCACTTTCTTTGTATCCTTTGTTGCTTGAAATGAGAAACTTCCATGCGGGTTACTCAGCGCCGGCATATACTGCTGTGCGGATTGAGCCAATGTCGCCACTTCCTGGATCTTTCTCTTTTCTTGTGCAATCACCAATGACTCGGCTAGGTTATACCCGGCCGACGCACACTCAATGGAACGTTGAAAATCTCCTGCTATGGTAATTATCCCATTTGGCCCAGGCAACTTCATCTTCAGGTAACTGATGTGACAACTTGCCATGAATTTGTTCAGGGCTGGTCTGCCGAGTAACGCGTGATATGCACTTTCTAAGTTCACAACATCAAACTCCAAATTCTCAGTTCGACAGTTTTCTCTTGTGCCGAACAACACGTCAACCCGGACCTTGCGAATGGGTTCACAGGAAATGCCTGGCACAATACCATGGAAAGTTGTCCTCGTGGTCTGGAGCATGTTCTCCAAGATACCCAACTTGCGCATGGTTTCCACATACATGATATTAATGCTGCTGCCATTGTCGATTAGCACCTTAGAAACTCTCACATTGATATTGGGGCCGATGAACGTTGGGTCCAGCACTAATGCATATGAACTAGGACTCGGCATAAGCTTGGGATGATCCTTGATATTCCAGGTAATTTTCTGATCCGACCAAGGCATATACCTCGTCACTGTCGGCATAACCGCATTCACTTCCATGTGTCGGTGTTGCAAGCTTTTTCTATCCGTTTCCTCTGTGGTAAACACACAGTAACTCTGGTGATGCTCTCTGTATTCATTTCTCCCCTCGTTTCCGGGGTATCTTTGATCTGGCTGATGCTGATTTTACACCTGATGCACTGCATCCCTTCTCTCGTGATTTTCATACCTCGGCGGAGGTGGTGGCAACATCAACTGTTGTGTGTTCGCTCCGGAGAGCAATTGCTGCCGGTGTAACTCCTGCCGAGGTTGATCATTCCGAGGTGCCTGAGCATTCCCCAAACCACTTTGTTCAATCTTTCTCATCCACTCACATTGTCGGGTCGTGTGACCCACCGGGTTACTCGGATTTGGTGTGTGAAATTTGCACGGCTGATCCAGCGTTGCTTCATACGTATACCTCAGTCGGTCTTTCTTTTCTTGCCACTGTTTCTTCTGCTCTGGTGTCCAAGCTTTGTTGCCATCATTTCTCGGAGTCCATTGTTGCCCTCTAGTTTTCTGACGTTGATTACTCCCTGCTCCGGATTGATCTTCATTTACAACAGCAACTTTTTGCGAACTGTACCTGTAATCCGGTCTATCATCTCTTCTCTTACCCCGGTAATCATTCTGCCGGGATGATCTGGCTCCATCTCGCTGGTAGTACTCCTCATTTAACTCGTTTGACGTAAGTCGGGGTTGAGTCGGATCACCCAACGCATATGAATCAGCAATCTGGATTGTCTCTGCCAGTGTAGTTGGCATATCCCTTTGTAGCCTTTGCCATAGCATGCTTGCATATCTACACCCTTGTGCAAACCAAGCATGAGTTTCTCATGGTGCACCAGCGGGTCAAGAATTCCCTGTCTGTCTCATTTGGTCTCTGTTTGCACATTGCTAAGGTCTGTGGCCTATTCGGCCTCTGATACGTGCTCGAGAAGTTACTGACAAACATTTCCTCAAAATCAATCCAACAATTGATACTCCCGGGTGGCAAATTGTTTAACCATACCCTCGCTGGCCCCTCCAGCATCTGAGGTACGTACCTCATAGCCCATCTTAAGTTGCATGTAGCAATTTTCACTGCCATAGCGTAGTTGATCAACCAATCCTCCGGCTTGGTGCTGCCGTCATATGTTTTCGTGCCTCTAGGTAACTGGAAGTTTGGTACTAGAGGATCCTTCATGATCCGGGGCCCAAAACATGCCGGACCCGGAGGACCTTGACACTCAATTTGCTCCGACCTATAAAGCCGATCCAGTTTTAACCTAGCGTCGTCAGGCATCAAGTCCCTGCTTCCCAATCTTGACCGTATCACGTGATAGTCCGGCCTAGGGTATCCTACGTTCACCATTTCCGAATCACCATCATTGTATCTGTCTTGCTCTCATGGAGCGCCTCTCTGTTGCATACCTTGGCCGGCACTTCGCTCTTGTCGTGGTATATTCCGCTGCTGCGGTTGCCCTGCACCCGCCGAGTTCTGCTGTCCGGCATTGCCGTTTATAGCGTTTCCTTGACCGGCATTGCCTTGGTCGCGGTTACCTTGGCCAGCTTCACCTCAGCTGACACTTTGTCGATCCTCATTTTCCTGCACTGCTTTTCCTTTCCCTGCCCTTGCCGGGTCATAGGGGACTATCTGTTTGTTTCTCCTCGCCGAGGTTACTATTTCCTCTCTTCTTGGGCCACCATGAGGGGATGATGCAGCTCGAGCTGATTTCTCCGGGTTACCTACAGCTGAATGAATGACTTTGGATGCCCTAGCCCTTGCCGGGTTAGCCCTGAGCAACTCTTCATTTTGTCTGTTAGCGATCCGAACTAACTCATTGACCCTTTCCTGCTGTCTTTGTCGGGCTTCACCCGTCAAACCCTCTAACTCGGATGCAGCTGCATCCGCTACTCTGAGGTTCTTAGCCGGGGTATTGTACTTCGGCAGCCCCACGGACAAAATGTTCTCCGACTCCTCAACTCTAGTATCACCCTCTTTGTTCATTTCACTGATGAGGTTTCTCCCCTTCACTTTTACAGCATCTACCTTATTTGCCTTTGCGTACTCACGCAGTGTCATGTTCAACGACTGCTGAGCCACGGCTATCTTTTTCGCACCTTCTAATATTTTCTTCCTAGTTTTCTCTAACTCGGCCTGTGCCTGAGTCGGATCTACTGCAGGTGCTACGGGGTTCTCTAGGCTATCTATTGCCTACTGCAACACGTTCTCTGGCCTCTCTAGTGGAGGACCTCTACTTTTCCTTGGTGCCTTAGGTGTTACCTCCGGATCTGGTGTCAGATCCTTGCTCGTGCTAGCGCCAGGCGCTGTCATCATCACCTCGGCATGGTCAGGGGAGCGAGTGATGTGCGCCCCGTGAACCGCGCTAAGGGGTGGCTCGCCTCCCTCAACGACGTGCCGCGGGTGAATGCATGACACATCGACGGCGACGTAGATCTTGTGCGTGCCAAGCTTGACGAAGAGGCCGTTGTGTGGAAGCGGTCGTTTGCTGAAGCAGCCAGCATTGTCGCTGACAAAGTCCAGCGCTCCAAAGCACTGAACGAGCCCAGGGACGATGTGCTCGCCGTTGCCGATGAGATTTCCCATCCGAATCTTCACTCCTGCTAGCACCGCTAGCCCCACGGTGGGCGCCAACTGTCGTGGTGGTGTCACGGCAGATGCCATGGATAGGCTAAAGGTGGGGACAAGATGCAGTAGAGGAATCCAGGGAGGGATAGTGTGGTGATTCCACACACAGATGCTTTGTATTCTTCAAGCAAGATCAGTTTACAAGTGCTCCTTGAGTTGTATGGGGAAGAGGAGGAAGAAGGAACTCTCTTACTCTCACCACTACTTTGCTCTCAGGAACCCACTACTCAGATGTCAATCAACTAACCATCAACCAAGGAAAACTCAACCCTTTCTACAGAGGCCCTAGCCCTCCTTATATAGGGGAGGCTAGGTCTCTAATTAGGGCATACGTGGAGGCATATTCCTGGGAATATGCCTCCTCCCAAAATAGCAAACCGACCGGGTCACTTTTCCAGCATCATCCGACATAGGCAACGTCACCCTTGTCGGCCATGCCTCGGTGGTCCTTCCCTCTGTCCGCTTCGCTCATGCTCCAGCGTACAGAGACCACCTTTTGACCAGTGAGATACCTTCCTTCTCTTGCAAGCCTGATATAACCCGGATCGTGACTGGTTAATCCAGCCACACTGGTACCTGCATACAACATACATAAATCCTGTCGGCATACAACATAAGCCGGCCGGGACCCAGTTAGGTGGACATCCTCCAGTCCGGGTTACTCCGTGATTCGGCCTGCCTTGAGGTGACTCGGCTAGCATTCGCTTTGACCTTGATGTACCTCGGCTAACTCGGCCTTTATACCCCGGCGTGACCCTACCCGGGGGTATCCCCCCAACAGTACTATTATCCCAGCTATCAATGTTTTACAAATACTTTGATCAAGTTTATGATGGTGCATGTCACCTAAAAAATTATTCTTTCTTTTTATCACTTACCTACTCAAGGACGAGCAGGAGTTAAGCTTGGGGATGTTGATACGTTGCAAACGTATCTATAATTTTTGATGTTCCATGCTTGGTTTTTATCTACTTTCTTATGTTTTGTCCACACTTTGGAGTACTTTTTATACACTTTCTTAGACAAACCTATTAACAAGATGCCACAGTGCCATCTGCCTGTTTTCTGCTATTTTTGGTTCCAGGAAAGTCAGAAAATGAATATTCTCGGAATTGGACCGGACAAAAGGCAAAGTTGATATTTTACCGGAAGACGCATGGAGTCCGAAGGAGAGGCGAAGGGGGACCACAGGGCAGCCACACCACCCCTTGGCGTGGGCAGCCCTAGGCCGCGCCAGAGCATGGTGTGGGCCCACCGACCTTGCCCCTTCGCCTATAAGAAGCCCCTGGGATGAAAACCCTTAATCGAATAGCCTCCAGCCACGAAAAGTTCCATGAGCCGCCACCAAGAAGGGAGATTCAGTCAGAAAGTCTCTGTTAGGCACCTCTTTGGGACGGGGAAGTGCCCCCGGAGCCATCTCCATCGATCTCCACCACCATCTCCATCGCCATTGCTGATTCCCATGATGATGAGGGAGTACTTCTTCCTCGAGGCTAAGGGCTCTACCGGTAGCTATGTGTTCATCTCTCTCTCTATGCATGATCATATTGTGATCATGAGCTTTGTAATCAAGTATATCTACTTTGCTACTCAAGTACTTTAATAGATCTCTAGCTCTCCCCACGTGTGTGAAAGTGATAGCGTGTACACCATGGTGGCACTTAGGCTAAAGATTACAAATACTTGTTATGAGTTATATTTGGAGTTGGATGTCTCTATGAAATTGTGGTGTTTGTTGGAACCATATAGATCTCAAGGTGACAATGTGGGGTTATCTAGATGGGGAAAGCGGACTTTGAGGAGTGTTGTTATAGCCCTACCATGGATTAGAGTGTCCGGAGAGTAGTTCATGGTAGCATCATAAAGAGAAGATATTTATATGAGAGTGTTCACTAGTGAAAGTATGATCCCTAGGCCTTGTTTCTAAACATTGAAACACAGTTTGCAATTAGATCTATTACATGTGTGCTTGCTTCCATATTTATTTCAGTTTGCCTTTAGTCTCTTCCACGCCATCAAAGTATTTTCTGGCACCGTTGTCTTATATCCATACCACTTGTATTTTACTATCTCTTTGCCGAACTAGTGCACCTATACACCTGACAAGTGTATTGGGTGTGTTGGGGACACAAGAGACTTCTTGTATCTTGATTGTAGGGTTGCTTGAGAGAGATACCTTTGACCACTTCCTCCCTGAGTTCGATAAACCTTGGGTAATCCACTTAAGGGAAAACTTGCTGCTATTCTACAAACCTCTGCACTTGGAGGCCCAATAACTGTCTACAAATAGAAGTGCATAGCATCACACCCCCGCCAAGAACATGAGGGTGGCAGAAGCAGCTGTCGTGGAGCTGAACCACCTCGAGGGCGAGGATTTGCATCGCCAGCAGGAGCACATCCAGCTCCTCACCGCCACGGCCAACCTACAACAGGCGGAGGCAGGTCCCAGCCAAGTAGGAAACAACAAGAACCAAGGTCCCTGCCGGATGGCGGATCCGGTGACTCCCAGCGGTAGCAAGAAGGTGCACCAAACATCCTCACCAAACAGGTCGAAGTAGAACAGCCGCCCACATGGAGGATCAGGAGCCGCGGCCAGCACCAGCACGACGCTGCCACAGTCACTAGCAATAATCGTGCCTTGGCTGGTGAAGCTAGTCAAGGACAAAACCACCAGGCACCTTCCGATGGAGCCAGTCGAGGCCACGCTCCCTCAGTGTCTCGTCTGATCGGACGTCTTGATCCCCGTGAGCCGGAGGCCGTGGACGCCCGCGAGCGTATCGACCTGTTGTTCCAGTCGCGTATCATGGAAGAAGAAAGTTCGGACGGTCCGAAATGTTTCGGGCCGTGCATCCGGAATGAGTCATTTCCAAAGGGATTTTCGCTTCCCAGAGACACAACAAAGTACAACGGCACGGTCCAACCGGAAGATTGGTTGGTGGATTACGTCACCATGGTGGGCATCGCAAACGGCAGCAGGCGAGTGGTTGTATGCTATGTTCCCCTCATGCTACTCGACTCGGCCACAACATGGCTGAACAACCTCCCCAACAGCAGCATCAACGTCTGGCTGGACTTCGAGGAAGCGTTCGTCTGCAACTTCACCGGCACCTACAAGCGACCGAGTAGGCCCTGTGAGCTTGCCCTCTACGTCCAGGGCAAGGAGGAGTCCGATCGTGCCTACCTCACTCGGTGGATGAGCATGCATAACTCCCGCGAAGGAATGCACGAGCACTAGGCGATTGCCTTCTTCACCAACGGTTGCCAAGATGGCACCATGCTCAAGCACAAGCTCAGCCATGCGG
This sequence comes from Avena insularis, assembly GCA_023614405.1. Classification (NCBI taxonomy): domain Eukaryota; kingdom Viridiplantae; phylum Streptophyta; class Magnoliopsida; order Poales; family Poaceae; genus Avena; species Avena insularis. The sequence continues at coordinate 550,825,206 of CM042690.1, forward strand.
ATCCCCAGACCATGGCCATTGCGAACGAATATGCCATGACCGACTCAGCAATGAAGAAATCCATAGTGGTGGATGACCAAGGGAAAACTATTGTTGATAACTCGGTTGACCGGCGCCAGCCGGGTGAGCACCACCACAACTCCAAGCGGCATGACCATGACAACACCCAACTCAAAAGGAAAGATGACCAGCCGGATAACTAGTATGGCTCTAAGAAAGTGGCAGCAGTTCAGGAGGATCCGACTGCTAGAGGAAGCGATACATCCGATTCGGATTACAAATGTAGTATAGCTTCTTTTTCTCTAGTAGACCTAGGTTTATTGAATCCTCGGGAAGCAGATGCGTAGTGAAGTTACTTTAATGGACCTTCGGGAGTTTTAGAATTCTTTTTGTGTTTTTACTGGACCAAGAGTTTGCATCTTTTTGTTGTTGTCGATGATGGAGTGAGAGGGCCTAGGGCGTTCGGTTTCACCAGTAGCTTTGCAAAACAATTGATGGGAATAAAAGATAAAGATAAAGTATGCATGTAATTGTTAGAGGAAGATAAATTATATGTGGGCAGTGCATCCATAATTGCTATTGCCTCCGCAACCGCTTATAGCAATAACCTACTAGTCTCATCCATAGAAGAAAGAGAACTAATGATATGCATAGTGATGTCACCATTAATCCCAAGTAAATCCCGCACATACAGCATGTACTACCCTTCCTGTCACTGGGGTTCCCAACCTACAGATTAGTCATTACTCATACTCCCTATACCTGGCTCAATCCTCGGGGTCTTGGGTACCTGATAAGTCCTTAGATTGAGGCAAGAGAGGATACAATAATCATCATGTCATACAAACTAATACATGATCCCATCTATGATAAATAACATGCACAAAAGCTACATGGCTAGGCCGAAGCCCTTAGCCCAAGGAGAATTACTCACACATAGAGATGAGATCAACAATCACAAACATTGTAATGGAAATCATGAGATTGATAGCAAATAGTCTTACAATGTCGCCAATCGAAGAGGAGATCTACTATTACAAGTGGAGGAATATGGCTATGGTGGTGGAGAAGGATTTGGAGTTTAGATCTAAGTCTATTCCTCCGATGGCTGATGATCTGGGGCAGGGACTCTCGAGGCCTTTTTTCTCATCGCCCGAGGCTTCTTTATATAGGGGTCCCTTCACGGAAGTTGTTATGTTTGACCTAGCGGCATTGATGGCAACTTTACGACCGGAACTATACGGCCAGAGTTTTGTTCCGGTCATATAGTTGGTTGTTAAAGCTTCTACCTCCGACCCACGACTCCTGGTTTCTTATGGTTGTTGGAAATCTCGTATCTTTTACTTTAATGTAGTGATTCCCATCATCAAACGTCATTCTGCGCAGGGGAAAATAGAAAGAAAGAATTGCATACCCCTTTCATTATTAGGCATTAGTGGCAGGGTTTAGAGAGATATTTCATTAAAAATATGAATAATCTAGTTAAAATGTGGACGTAGATGGCTATATTTCAGAGCCATCAACCTCCCCAAGCTTAAACTTGATCGTCCTTGAGCAACAAAACCAAAATCAAAAAGGAACTCAGCATTTAAACTGAAATAACGAGATGATGATCTTACTCACACTACAAGAAAAGTTTCCTTCCGCAATGAATTGGCCTAACGGTCGTCGTAGAAGGCGCGTCTTCCGCGATGAAATTCCGGCTCGACCGTGGCCGATGGAAAACTTTTTTTTCTGGTTTCGCGGCCCTCTACTATGACGGATCTGCTAAAAACATGCAGGAAGCTCGGCTGGCGCGTGGCAGAAGCAAGATTTTTGTTTCCTCGTGCGATGTTGACTCGCCGGTCTTTTGAGGTGTGTGGGTCCCAGACGTCAGTGTCTCTAGCGGACCATACTTTTCGGTCACGCCTCCCGGATTTGAACTCGATTAACGTTGCTCGAGGCGTCTGCCGTTTAGTCAGGATGCTAGGTCCCACATGTCAGCCTCTCATTAGAAGGACCGTGTGTATGATGGAATTTTTTTCCTTCGCTCAAGCTACCCTATTCTGAAGTTGATAACGCTGCTCGATGCATCTACCGTCTAATCAACCTCCTAGGACCCACATGTCATCCTCTCATTAGAAGAAACATGTGTATGATGGAATGTTTTCCTTCGCTAGCGCTACCCCGTTCCGAGTTGATAGCGCTGCTCGACGCATCTACCGTTTAACCAACCTCCTGAGCCCCACATGTCATCCTCTCATTAGAAGAAACGTGTGTATGATGGATTTTTTCCTTGGCTCGCGCTGATTTCTACGCACTTCTATTCTTGTAGACAGTTGTTGGGCCTCCAAGTGCAGAGGTTTGTACAACAGCAGCAAGTTTCCCTTAAGTGGATCACCCAAGGTTTACCTAACTCAGGGAGGAAGTGGTCAAAGGTATCCCTCTCAAGCAACCCTGCAATCAAGATACAAGAAGTCCCTTGTGTCCCCAACACACCCAATACACTTGTCGGGTGTATGGGTGCACTAGTTCGGCAAAGAGATAGTGAAATACAAGTGGTATGGATATAAGACAACGGTGCCAGAAAAGAGCTTGACGGGACAAAAAGAATAAAGGCAAAAATATGGAAGCAAGAAAACATGTAACAGATATAGTTGCAAACGGTGTTTCAATGTTTAGAAACAAGGTCTAGGGATCATACTTTCACTAGTGAACACTCATATAAATATCTTCTCTTCATGATACTACTCTTAACTACTCTCCGGTTGGACACTCTAATCCATGGTAGGGCTATAACAACACTCCTCAAAGTTTGCTTTCCCCATCTAGATAACCCCACACTGTCACCTTGAGCTCTAGATGGTTCCAACAAACACCACAATTTCATAGAAACATCCAACTCCAAATATAACTCATAACAAGTATTTGTAATCTCTAGCCTAAGTGCCACCATGGTGTGCACGCTGTCACTTTCACACACATGGGGAGAGCAGAGATCTATTAAAGCACTTGAGTAGCAAGGTAGATCTACTTGATTACAAAGCTCATGATCACAATATGATCATGCATAGAGAAAGATATGAACACATAGCTACCGGTAGAACCCTTAGCCTCGAGAGAGAACTACTCCCTCATCATCATGGGAATCAGCAACGACGATGGAGATGGTGGTGGAGATGGATGGAGATGGCTCCGGGGGCACTTCCCCGTCCTGGTAGGGTGCCGGAACAGACACTTCTGTCCCCCGGATCTCCCCTTTGGTGGTGGCGGCGCTACGGAACTTTTTGTGGCTGAAGGCTGTTCGATTTAGGGTTTTCGTCCTAGGGGCTTCTTATATGCAAAGGGGATAGGTCGGTGGCCGGCCAGGGGGCCCACACCATGCCCTGGCACGGCCTTGGGCTGCCCGCACCAAGGGGGTGTGGCTACCCTGTGGCCCCCCTTCGTCTCTCCTTCGGACTCCATGTGTCTCCCGGTAAATATTGACTTTGGCTTTTGTCCCGTCCAATTCCGAGAATATTCATTTTCTGACTTTCCTAGAACCAAAAACAGCAGAAAACAGGCAACTGGCACTATGACATCTTGTTAATAGGTTAGTCCAAGAAAGTGTATAAAAATACTCCAAAGTGTGGACAAAACATAAGAAAGTAGATATAAAACAAGCATGGAACATTAAAAATTATAGATACGTTAGCGACATATCACGCGCTACCCTGTTCTGAACTTGATTGTGCTATTCGATGCATCTACCGTTTAATCACGATGCTGGGCCCCACATGTCATCCTCTCATTAGAAGTAACGTGTGTATGATGGATTTTTTACCCTCTGTCGCACCTTCGTGTTCCAAACTTGATAGCATAGCTCGCTGCATCAACCGTTTAATCAAACTCCTGGACCCCACATGTCATCCTCTCATTAGAAGAAACGTGTGTATGATAGTGTTCCGAACTTGATAGCGTTGCTCGCTGCATCTACTGCTTAATTATGATGCAGGGCCCCACCCCCCACATGTCATACACTCATTAGAAGAAATGTGTGTATGATGGAATTTTTGCTCTCGGTCACGCCTCCGTGTTTCGAACTTGATAGCATTGCTCGATACATCAGCCGTTTTTCTAGGCTGCTGAGTTCCCCGTGCGAGCCTCTCATTGGAAGAAAGGTGTGCATGCTGGACTTTTTTCTCGCTCGTGCCTCCCTGTTTCGAACTTGCCAACGTCGCTCGAGGCAGAACCTGTATAAGGCCGCGCTACTGGGTCCCACATGCCGGTCTCTCTGTATATCAAACATGCGTATGATGGACTTTTTTTTGGCCACGTCCGCTTTTTTGACCTTGGCATCCTTGCTTGATGTGGCAGCCGTGTATGGTCTTGCTGCTGAGGCCCCCATGTCACCCTCTCTGGTACGTTCTGGCCGGTGGGTCCCTGATGCCAGCCTCGCTGTACAAGTATTTAACTTTTTTTCAAACCCGACCATTAAACTCGAGGGATGCTTCAAGCGGGTGGGTCCGTGATGTCAGCCTCTCTGTAATATGATATTAAAAAGTAAACCCTTTCTCCAAAAAAAAGTAAACCCAAGATATATATAAATATGTACACATAGTGGATTCGAACTAAAGACCTTCAAATCAAATCAAATAGACATAAACTGAGTGTTTTGCCACAATCCCAAAGATACTAATAGAAATTGAATCATTAAACATGTATTAGTACTACAACTTATGTATCAGTCTTCTAAAAAATATTGTTGTGTTTCCATGTTATCTCCCTTAGAATAAAAGAGCAGTACTACTGGAACCTCGATTTATAAAAAGCCACATAATGGATTAGTTTCTTAAAAACATGGGTAGACAGAGTTTTTTAGAGGTGGGGGCACGGCCAAAAAGGCCAAATTAAAATGTTTTTGGGATATGGTCAATGGGCTCCTATCTCAAATTTCACTGGGTTGTGTCTCGCCAGATTCAAACACAGACCTCTTCGAGGGAGGAAAAAAAGTGATAATTCCTTTGACAGATATTCATGTAAAAATATCTAATGAACACACACCACATGCACCAAAACAGGGCTGGTATCCAATGAATTCACTTGGTGAAATCACGATGTATATCTTTACCCTCTCATCTCTATCCAAAATGCATCCAACGGTTCCGATGACACAAAGGCAAAAGCTCTAGAGCAAGTAGCCAGCAGCAACGACAGAACTTTTGACAAATTCAATACCATTTGAAAGATTAAGGAGTACAGAAGAATAAGACATAAAAAATCAACAGATTCCTAGTTCATATTCAGCAGCACTTGACCAATTCAGAAGCATTTCAAAGTGACTGATTCAGCAATACAAACACTGAAATTCAATATCACTACAGAGAGAGACAGTTCTTGTTTCAACTCTAAAAACCATGCCACGCGATCAATTTGCCCTTTTCTCCAAACACATTCGATCATTGGAACACAATAATTGTCATAATATTTGCTCATATAGGGAATCGTCATATAGATACAGATATACCATACCAGCACGTACTAGTCATAGCTCCAATCTAGCAAAAGGTTATCACAGTTTTACCACCCATATATGATCAGTGGAGATAAGACAACCACATAATTAATTACAATAGCATGCGGCCAAAAAGCTAGACAACTAGGAAGTTCATGAATAGCATGTCGCATTCAGGGCAGCTAGATACATCGACCTTGACCGTTCTTCCAATAGTAAGTTTGGCTGCTTTCCGAAACTTGATCCACCTAGAAGTAGCTGCCAAGCGCCCATCAGTCGAGTTAATGGCGTAGCGTCTCTCGATAAGCAATCCTTTGCTCTGCATTGTGAAGACTATTGTGCCCTTTCATCCCCTGGAGTTGCTTTTTGGCACTCTTAGGCAATTTTTGAGTCAAAGCAAGAGATATATGCATAATTACTAAGAGCGATGCACTGAATCATGTGAAACTTGAGAAGACATTCAGATCAGTTTATCTGCCGCCATATACTCACAAACATAACCCGGTGCAACCTTGTGATGACACATGTGTAGGATATGGTCTGACAAGGTGCTGCCCGGGGTGATGAAGGAGCTTGTGTCGGTGCCTGTGCTGGGGCTGGTGCTGGTGCAGGAGATGGTGCCACTAATTGTAGAGGGGCTGGTGCAGGAGCCAGAAGGCCCAGAACCGGTGTTGGCGCCAGCACCTTGATGCTAGATTCCTTCTGAGGGGTAGCTAAGCTGACTGTAGGGATGGTAGAGGAAGATGAGAAGTGTACAAGCAAAATGGTCTATTATACAACAGTTACTCACAAGACAGTGATCAGAGGATATGATGAGTATACAAGAAAATTAAGTTACTACCTCCATTCTTTCTACTTAGGTCAACAGGTGTCGGAGCAGGAACTAGGGCCAGTGCCGTTGGGGGTGCCAGCAGCTTGGTGTTGGTTACCTTCTGAGGGGTAGGTAAGGGGACTACAGGAGTGGTCAGAGAGGCATATGAGATGTGGACAAGAAAAATGGTTTCTTATACAATAGTAACTCCTAGACAGAGATGAGAGTATACAAGCGAATTAAGTTACTACCTCTATTCTTTCTCCTACTGAGGTCAACAGGTGTCGTTGCAGGAACTAGGGCCGGTGCTGGTTCCGGTGCCAGCAGCTTGATGCTGGCACCCTTGTGGGTGGTACATAGGGGAAGCGGACTGCAGAAGTGGTCAGGGTCATATGATGAGTAAAGACAATGGTGCAGAATAGTTAGTCGCAAGAAAATCATTAGAGGTTGTGATGAGTATAGAATCAAATTAATTAGTACTACCTCTGTTCTTGGTCCTTCGGTCAACAGGTGTACGATGGCGTGCAAGTATCTGCCCAGGCTTGCTAAAATCGAATGTTACCTCGTCCCCCTGGTTCAGACCATTCTCATGGACATACTTGGACCAACCTCGGCCACCCAAATAGGTGGTGGCCATCGTCTGGAAGACATCCACATCATATAGTTGTCGCATGCCTTTAGGGCCCTCGCTATACAGAGTTAGAAACTTGTCGTTTCTGAACATCTTGTTTATAATGGGGCGAGTGACACAAGGGACAGCCTTCATGAGAAAATTGATAGAGAAGTAAGGCGACAGCAAAAAAAAGTGAGATACAAGATCTTACATCAAGTCGGTCTAAACCACTTGGAATCCATACCTGATACCATGGGTACCCTTTATGAAGGTGGCCATGCACCATTCATCCTCCGCCTTTGGAATGGCATACAAGGGCCCCTTTCAATCCACAAGCTTGACAAGAGGAGGGTAGCGAGAAAGCAAGAAACAGTGCGTGGTACTGATTGAAATTAAGTGGAAAGGTTAAATTATGTAAAGAGCAAGTAAATCTAATAATATAAGACAAAACCATTTCCTGTAAAGCAAACATATTTTATTTTTGTGAACTTCTAATGAGCGTAAACATATAGTACTAGCTGATAAAAATAACATGGAAAATCATAACATGTGAAATTGTCGATTTCCAAATTATACCCACTTCTTAGAGAGGTCACTACCCACCTGGGTACTGTGTTGGTGCTTCCTCGCTGTATAGAGAATGTCCTCTTTTGGTGCGGGCATCAGAAATCTACTAGCCTCTACAAAGACCTCACCTCCGTAGCAAAGACCTTCAATCTGCATAAATAGCAACAGAGCTCAGTTCAATACTATGTAAAGTTTGGTCAAACTTTACGTTGTGACTTTTCAGAAAATACAGATATGCCTAAGCCTTGGGACGGAGGGAGTATAGTACATAGTAGTCATATCGATCAGATGAGATACCGACAGATCCAGATCTGGATTCACATAAACACATTGCCAGAATTAATAAAATCACACATATGTTTCTGAACATCTGATAAGCATGCATCACACCAAGCGGGTAATACTTAAATTTTTCTGCACCATGGTAATAAGGGTATTAAGAACAAATACCTTTCTCTTTAAGCTGGGCCCTCCTAGCTGGTCGGTGGCCTTGCGCTTGTTTTTTGGTGAGTAGTGGTACTCGCCGGATCCTGCGGCATGTGGGGGGTGCCATCCTGTTTGCCACACCTGGAGCACCGCATGTTCGCAGGTATGTACCACCGTGCTAAAGTAAATAAAGAAGAGATGGTGTCACATAGGCTTCCACAAAAACAGGATGCAGACAGAGACAACTTTTAGCATAGGGATACATCCAGGTTGCAGCCAACCACTTTCAGCATTGGAAAGAATGGAAGAACACAACGAATATACTGCTACATTACCTTTTTTAGGCAAATTTTAAGGGAACTGACGGGACCATCCATGTCCGTAGTGGCCATGCGCGCCACTGGCCCATAGTTCTCCATATAGAATCTGACGCAAAATCTATTGCACATTACGAGTAGGAAATAAAGGTTACAAAAGTGAAGAACACCAAAATCGAACCCGACCAAATGCCCCAATCAGAACAGCGGTGACCATGCCCTGATCCGGAATCCATACGAAATTAGTACCCCCCCCCCACACCCCCTATCCCCACCCCCACCCCCACCCAAATGACCCAATCGATTAGAGAAGAGGAAAAATATCCTGATTAGGTGATTCCGAGGTGAGCAATAAGCAAGAACTGCACAATCAAAGCATACCGAATACTACTACTCCTAGTACTAATAGTACCCCCAATGGCCCACTCGGAAGCAAATTAAGCAAGCTGGATTTTGAGGTGACAGTTCCAACAGTTGCTTGCTGGATGTGAGCTAGCTAGTGATGGTTTCTTGTCTTGTCGTCGGTAGAAAGGCATGGGAAGGGGAGTAGTAGTAGTAGTAGGGCTGGGCAGTACACTTTTTTCTATAGTAAGTATTTTTAAGTGGCACTGGCGGGAACATTTTGCCGGGAGAGAATCCTGAATTTTTGATCCCAGCTATCACGTGGTGGCCTACAGATGTTTCAAGCGGGACCCATGCCAGGGGTGAGTTAAAGCAGGTCCCACATCAAGTGGGTGAGATAATTGACCGAGCCAACCTCCTCCTTCCTTTGGTACCAGTACTAGTTATCCCGGGTTCCTTTCCAAGGATAGAGAAAATCACCCATCTTCGAATCAAATTGGTCCCAGCTTATTATCCTTCTGCTGATTCGTCTCATGGAGCAGTGGACAAGATGGTGGTAGTTGCAGCATAGGGCACCAACGCTAGGGCCTCAAAAATAGTTTAGGAACCGATAAAATGATAAGCTTGGATTTCAGACTAAAAACACACACAGACACACATATACTCTGTATATACTAATATACGGAATAGTTTCCAATTACAGTTCTGCTAACAAAGGCCTAGAAATCATAATAAGGTAGCTCCATATTACAGAACTACGACAGTAGAGAACCAATCATGGTATAGCTCTACACCCCAAGAGTTTTGCAGCTAGGCTAGTGGTCATGAACGGCACCAAAAGTACACCCCTGATGATCAGCAACCCTGCATCAAATCCATCCATACATAGTGTACCTGATCCACAGCCTCAGGTACAGGCTCATCAATGAACATGTCATTGTCATTATCAAAGTCCTCTTCGGTCGTCTGGTTCTGCGATTAGTAGATTAACAGATACGTTTATAGACAAACATCAAAGACACACAACCTGGACATTTGTTGTTCCACAGATATACCTTGTCATCTGGCATAGCGGTAGTACCAGACATGAAACCTGTTTCATGCAGCTTGCACTTTTTCTCTCCTCCCCCTTCTCCAAGTTGATCTAGATACTCAAGAACTGCCTCTGTCAGTTGATCTAGTTGATCAACATCTGCATCCCCTACTTGATATTGATGATAAAGATGTTCTTCCCCTGGTTCATATGGAGGATCATATGGTTCACCATGAAATACCCATCTAATGTATGTGCTAAGCATCCCAAATGTAAAAATATGGTCTTCCACTATACTTTGAGGCAGCATCCTACGATTCGCACACAACCGGTAGGGGCAATGTACTTTTGAGTTATCACAATGAGCTCTAACAAATCTAATAAATCATAGAACATCAAGGATACGTTTAGCGGCTGCCTAATGGATCAATCTCTATCCAAAATCTGCCCATTTGTTTAATTATGACATACAAGGTTGGTTCTAATTAAAAGAAAAGCACGAAACATATAGATGAAGTACAAAAACTATATATGCCTATGCGTTTTAGCAAACATATTGACAGCAAAAATCGCTGAAGGTATTTAGGAACACAGATCTAGCGCAGAATAAACTATGACCATGCAGATTGAGGACAAATTAAACTACGTAGGAGTATTTGAAAGGGCAATAAAAATGCCAACCAGATCGATCTAGAGATAGAAGGACTACCATGGGATCGACGTGCCCACCGGTGCATGTCAAGAAGACCGACGGGTAGGGAAAGCTTCTTCGTGCATGTTGGTGATGAGGAGCGGCCGTAAGCGCGTCTGTTTTGTGGGGAAGAGGGTGAGGCCTAGTTGGCAGAGGGTGGAAGTTAATACACAGTGCGAAGGGGTGCGGAGGGATAACTTTGGAAATTCTGACCTACCCTGCTTTGGGCACCACCATATACGTGGCCCACCTGCCAGTCACCATAGATCAAAATTAATCCAAAACTTGTCAAAATACAAGTTTATGTTTTACCATGGAAACTAGTGCACATAGCATTGCACTTTGTGAACGAATGGCTTTATGTCAAAAAGTTATTTAATTTTAGCATCTTCAGCTAGGAAGCTTGGAAACTCATGAAAGTAGGGCATTATCCATCAAATCTGGAATCTCCTTTGTAAACAATTGATTGAAATGCCAAGATGCACCAATCTACCAAATATGGCCAGGTTTGCAATACTCTCGGTGGTTCTCCAATATTTGACTAATTCAGTACCTTTAAACTATTTTTAAAAAGTCAAGAGCAAGCTATATCACACACTTTATAGTTCGTAAATATACTTACTTTCAATTGTCAAAAAGTTATTTAATTTTAGCATCTTCAGCTAGGAAGTTTGGAAACTCATGAAAGTAGGGCATTATCCATCAAATCTGAAATCTCCTTTGTAAACAATTGCTTGAAATGCCAAGATGCACCGATCTACCAAATATGGCCAGGTTTGTAAACTTGGTTGACAAAGATGCTTCAATGTACGGAGTAGTACAAAAGATGAAAAAGGTACAGAAACTATGGTTGTAACCTTTCTCCTCTTGTTTGAAATCCTTTAATTAATGTTCATTAATTTTGGCAGATGTCTATAAACTCATTAAATGCTGGAAAGCATACGGGCATGTGGGTCTATCTGACGGGGATAGCATCCCAGGTGGGAGTAGCGTACCTTAGAAGCTTCAACTTCAAAATTTTGGCAGAGCGCCGAAATATCCTGTCCACCCATTCAAATATCCCGCCCACCCATTCAAACACGCCGCCCATCCATTCAAACATCCAGCCCAAAAAAATCCAGCCCCAAATTTTTTTATTACACAAATTTAGCCTAGAAGCTTGAAAGGGCGTTATACATTGTGTGAAAAAAGGGGGCGATGGCATTTTGAGCCATCATCTTTGTAGTTGTTTCACAACAAAACACATTGTTGTTACTTGAAAATTCGAAAACAAACTTCAAATTTGGAAGAAGCCATATTGGTTGATTTGCAAAGATGCACCGATCTACCAAATATGGACACGTCATCATAAACTATTTCCATGACCTTGGTCACCTTTTTTTGGACGATGGTCATCTTCTCGAAAGCCTTAAATTGTTTGAAAATTTCAGCAAATGCCTAAAAACTCGTTTAAATGCTGGGAAGCAACTCTCGCTGGTGTGTGGGCCTAGATGGTGACAGCGCGTTTGAGAGGCCCCATGCTGGAGTAGCGTATGCTAGAAGCTTCAACCTCAAAATTTGGTACGGCATCCAAACATCGCACCCATCCATTAAAATATCCCGCGCATCTATTCAAACATACTACACCTCTTTCTAGAATGCAAAATTCCTCTTCTATCCCTGCTCCGGAAACAAGAATCCGAGGGAGGCCTGCAATAACAGAGGGATATAGGTGGTAAATTTTCGTTCTCCCAAGTGCATCACCCCATCCACGTTTCCCAGCCCTTCTTCAATATTTACATGCCCGCCCACTCCGACCTACACCGACTTTTTGAACCCACTATGTAAGTGACCCACATGTCAGTGCGCCAGAATTATAAGAAGTAGAGATTCCCATCGCTTGTTGTTCAAAATTCGAACATTTTTCGCTAAACCTAGACAAAATCGTTAAAATCATCCAACCTGGCTTATAGTATCATTCCACTATGTCAGAGTAAAAGCTAAAAAAAGCCAAAAACACGTTCGTAGCTTTATAAGCCAAAAATCAAAAGCCAGAATTCGAGCCCAACCAAACAGCGCCTAAATCTCAAGGAACTCTTCATGTTTCTCCCTTGTTTTAGTACCCGGGTACCTTCAATTTTATTTAACAAAAAATATGACCAAGCATGATATCTTCGACTTGTAGATCAATTTTTGAGATACTTTCATTAAATTGTGGTAACACCATTCTGTTCCATGAATATATATAACCATAAAGTTTGAAAATATTATTGAGAATTCACAGAATCCTAAACCATAAAATCTAAACCCCTAAAAACCCTGACCAAGCAGGTATCGTGCAATAAATCCTGAGCATTACCGAAAATTCTCTCAACCCTAAACCGGAAACAACCCATAAAACTAAACTGTAAAAACCCTAAACCCTCGACCCATAAACCCTAATCAAGCAGGTATCGTGCACTTATATATCAAAATTTGAGATACTTTTATTAAATTACAGTAACGCCATTCTATTCCACGAATATAAGCATAAAGCTTGAACATTATTTAAAATTCCTGAAACCCTGAAATCTAACACTAAACCCTAAATCCTTACCAAACATGTAGCACGCACTTATCGATCAAAATTGATATATTTTCATTAAACTGGTAACTCCATTCTATTCGATGAATCTTTACTATTAAAAGGGAGTTGGTGATCGTCGGTAGTCCTCAATTATCAAACATCGGATGTATCTGGACCCTCCGATATTTATTAGACAGACTTTGATCATGAGTTGCAGTGTTCGCTCTAAAATTACCCACCGATACCACCGCTGAAATACCGCTTCCAGCGAACGACCCTACACAGACGAAACCTCTTATCCACGTCCACTTCCAATCTCAAAATTCCCCAAAATGCTTCGGCGTCGGCGCGGGGTGGGGGCGCCCGGCACGGTGGCGGACCAAGCAGACATCGTGTCCCGCGTGGTGGCGTGGCTGCTGCTCGCCGCATACCTCCAGCTCGAGTAGCGCGTCAGCGGGGAGAGATGTGGTGGCGTGGGTATCGCAGTGGGGTCGCTGCCATGGGCGGCGGACACAGTCTTGGTCCTTGCCGGCGCAGTGCTGTCTCGGTCCTTTCCGGTGCAGTGTTGTCTTGGTCCTTGCCGACGGGGTGCTGCTCGTTGCCGGGTCCTCGGAGGATATTTCTCTCTTCCTCTGTTTCGGATTCGGTTGATATTTCTTCTGGTCGTTTTGCTTTGTATTTGTCCGATGAGATCTCTCTCTTCCCCCCTTCAGATTTCGTTCAGATTTAAGATGGAAGTGAGGATCCTTTCCCCAACTTATCGACTATGATTATACTATGCGCAAATGTAGTCCTTATCAGAGGATTCCAAGCCAGAAATCTGATCCAGAACCCTTTCTACATTTTTTCTTTCTCTTTTGTTTTAGCCCCTTTTTTATTTTTCTGTCCCGATATGTTTGTTTTCCGAACAAATTTTGGATACGACGACCCTTTCCCCAAATTATCGACTGTGATTATACTGTGCGCAAATGAAATCCCATCGGGATTCCAAGCCAGAAATCTGATCCATTATTTTCGTCTCTATTTTCCGAAAACACTTTTTTTCCAGATTTTTATTATTTTGGTACTTGTAAAATTCGATGGATGTGAGGATCCTTTCCCCAAATAATCGACTATGATTATAACGTGCGCACATGTAATCCTTTTTAGAGGATTCCAAGCCAGAAATCTGATCCGTCATAAAAACAAACCTTTTTTTTCCCGATGTTTTTTGGCCCTTTCGTTTTCGTTTTGTGGTGGTAATATTGGTCAAAGTAAATTGCATGGATGTGCGGATCCTTTCCCCAAATGATCAACTATGATTATAATGTGCGCACGTGAAATCCTTTTGAGAGGATTCCAAGCCAGAAATCTGATTCATTTATTGTTGACCTTTCCCCCAACTAGGGTTCATTGTTTGACTGTTAATTTTCTTCTGGTCCAGAAATATCAACTGAAACGACCAGAAGAGGATATGTCTCGGTCCTCTGTTTCGGAGGAGCCTCTGTTTCGGAGGAGCCTCTGCTCAATGGCGCGAGCGAGACAGCCACCGAGAACGCCACCGTCGATTCTTCCATGTTCACGAGCGCCAGCTTCGTCATCTTCCTCACATTTTCCTGGATGTGGCCCTCTACGCTCTAATCTACAGCCTGGCTAAACTCGGGCATTGGTCTAGACCGGACTCGATGGAATCGGTGCTGCCATTGCGCCTGGCCTCCTTTCAATGGAATTGGGTGTTGCCGTTGCGCCTGGCCTCCTTTCAATGGAATTGGTGCTGCCTTTGCGCGTGGACACCTTGGATTTTCGTCCATCTCAAACCAGGAAGCATACAAGAGGAAATGTCTCCTATACGAACTCTATTCGAACCCAAAGTTTGTTCTAAAACGCCTATAAAAAAAGCTTGAATCCCTTGATCGAAATCCTAGATCGATTCCAGTCCAGGTCCGTTGATCGAAATCCCAAATCGATTGCGCTCAAGGTCGACATTGCCGCTGTTTCACCATTCTGCTGACCGGATCTTCGCACTACTTGCGTACATGCTCTGCAACCTTAATCTTTCTCATATGTGTCATCTATCGATATCTCTGTTATGTTTCTTGCATAGATTTTGCACACAGCGAGGATAGATATGCATACCCTGGTTGCATAGTTGATTTGCAGGTTAACAAAATTCTAATGATCGTATTTAATATTGATTGAGTGAGGAGTAAAAAAATAGTACTGCACATTAGATCTCTGTAAAAAATAGATTTCTTACTGAAACTGAAACTGCTGTATCATTGCTTTGTTAGGAGTGTTTTGCTAGCAGGCTTATATTTATCTAGATTAGAAATAGATCTTACCATCAGTATACATACCTGAGAGCTAAAACCGAGCTTGCTAGGGTTAACAAACCTATATATCTCTGTTGTTGTTTTACACACAGAAGTAGCAAGGAGATTAGTATCAGGATATCTGTATTCGGTTACTATCAGTCAATTATCATATATCAAATTTTCAGCCAGATGAATATTATCCACCATACTATTCAAATTAGAATTTCCTAATGCACCAATCCAAAGACAAACCATTCAAAAGTGTAGCTTCTTCTTTGTTTTGATCATCCTAAATTTTACAAAAAACACTTCTTTTATCCTTCCACACACGCTGGTTTGGTAACATACAATAAAAGTAGATTTTCTGGTAGATTCATCATTATTGCTCAATCCACGTATCTTGGTTAGGATATATATTGTTAGATTTATAGGTTAAAAAACCATCCTAGATGATAGCAATTCATTATTAATCTTCAGTATTTGTTTGTTGTAGAGAATAGAGTGAGTTAATCCTAGCTAGGTTACGTTACATAGTGCTGCACTGATGTATTCTGTAACTTTGTACGTTTCCTGCTCTTAAGTCGTATGAATTATGGATGCTTGCATCGTAGGCTCTCTTCTCGTGATGCAAAGCCGAAGGTTGGCAACCTCGCTCGCCTGGTCGAGGACTGAAGGGCGTTGATGCTGTCGCGTCCAGGTAGCACTTGCTCTCCTATCCTCACCCGAGAAGAGACAACCTATTTCTGGCTACCTCTCAGGTTCTCCCCAACTGAGCACCGTCGATGTTGGCGATGACGTCCCTGCTTTGCACCACCTCCTTCCTCTACACGCGGGTGAGAGTTATTCTTCTCTAGAAGCCTGCTGACACGAGCCTCCATTCTACGTTGAAAACAAACTACTGATATACTCTCATTTTGTATCCATTGCAGAATCGAGGCAGATAATCTTCAAAATCAAAATATAACTCGAGCAGCACCTAAGCTGGACCTGATGTGTTTGATTTTAACCTTCTATGTTTTCCCCTTCTTCGATTGCAAGAATTAATTTGCCTTCTGACTAATACTTGGCATGAAGAGGACAAGGGTCATCTCTTCCCAAATTAGGTAAAGCCTGCTGATCCAAAACCACCTCCTCTACCTTTATACAAATGGTGCCAAGGTTTTGAAATTTTGTAGGATATATGGTACACGAGCGATGAGCAGTGTGTTGTGATGCTGCAGACAAAATTTGCAGGATACATGGTACACGAGCGATGAGAAGTTATTTGAAAAAATTGATCCGACTTTGAGGCTTCTACGGTTGGTATGGTATCACAACATCGTTCTAATGCATTATCTTACACTGGTTAATTTGGTTGTAATGTTGTCAAATCTAAACATACAAATTTATTTCCTTTTATCACGTTGAATATAGAGCCACTGGAATTTTTGTGTGACAGGTCGGCAAGAGAGTCATACTAGAAGCAGTTATCTTATTGCATAATAAAGAAATCACAAAGCTTTTGGAGAATTATATGATAGACACACGTCTAGAACTTGGAGAGCATAAAATAGCCTCGTGTTTCCTTCCCTTTTCCTTTTTATTTTGACTTTATTTCAGATGAAATACTTGGCTGGAAAATGTGTGTGAACCCCAAATAAGTAACCTGCTTCTAGACCTATCAATATGGCCCTTCGAAGGACTTTATGGTGAATTGCGCCGATGGATGATGCGTTGCCTCGGCGGTGCTTGAGGATGGTGAGAAGTAGACACGCAAAACACATGGCGACCCGATCCATTCGTCCCCAGAAGGCGTTGTCACTCACCTGGAAACATTGTCTTGCCCAACTTGGTGGTGGTTCTACTATGTTCCGTACAAAAAATTGTCTGCTCCTGGGTACAACAGCCCGAGTTTCTTTTGGAAGAACATAGTAGAAGTATATGTCGATTTTTTGAAACGAGCATACATCTCGTCAGGCCTATTGTGTAGTCGTGCTGGAGTGTCTCATGGATTTTGCAGTCCTGCTAGAGTGTGTCCAAGCTGCTAGCCAGGGATTCGGTTGGCGCGGGGCTGCTGAAGTGCGTGCACCCGAGGCTGCTATATGTGGTCAGGTGATTATTTGTTTGACCATAGATAGCTAGCTGACGTTGTTTGTGTGTTTGCAAAATTTATTGAATAAACCTAGCTCATGTGGCTCGGTCAGAGATCATGGGGGCGACCAAAAAGCATGCCATGTTTGGACGATCTGAGCAGATTCGGTGCGTCAATAAGGGCTATGTCTACTAATTGGCAGGAGATGCAGGTGGCGCCTAGCGGCATAAAGAGTATACACCGAAGCACAATCTCGCTATTATGGTGGCAGCACACACTAACGTTATCAGCTCCGTGTGTCCTAGACCATCTCGGGAAGTAGAGTATTTGCAACTGACATGTTTTCATCAAGTCGTTATTTGTTTTTCAATTATGGCTGTCTCCACGTAAATTTTTATGCTAAAACAAAATAGCCGTAGCAACGCACGGGCATTCAACTAGTATAAGCATAAATCTTGAGCATTATCGAAAATACCCTAAACAACCCCTAATAAAACCTAAACCTAAAACCCCAAACCCTCAACCCATAAACCCTAACCAATCAGGTATCATGTACTTGTAGATCAAATTTTGAGATACTTTCATTGAGTTAGGTAACGCCATATTCTATTAAACGATTATAAGCATAAAGCTTAAGTATTATTAAAAATTCGATAAACCCCCTAAACCCTGTTCAGTCCATAAAACCTAAACCGTAAAACCATAAAACCCTAAACCCTTGACCCATATAAACCCTAACCAAGAAGGTATCATGGACTTATAGATCAAAATCTGAGATTCGATATTTCATTAAATTGCAGTAACGCCATTCTATTCCACGAATATAATAATAAAGTCTGAACATTATTGAAAATTCCAGAAAACTGAAACCCATAAAACCCATATCCTAAACCCCTAAACCCTATAACCCTAAACCCTCACCAAGCACGTAGCATGCACTTATAGATCAAAATTTAAGATAATTTCCTTAAATTGGGTAACGCCATTCTATTTGATGAATATCAGCATAAATCCTGAGTAATATCAAAATTTTCCTAAACCCTAAACAACCCCTAAAACTTAAACCATAAACCCTAAAGCCCTAAACCCTCAGCCATAAACCCTAACCAAGCATGTGTCATGCACACATTGATCAAAATTTGAGATACTTTCATTAAATCAGCTAACACCCATTCTGTTCTACGAGTATAAGCATAAACCTTGAGAATTATTGAAAATTCACTAAACCCTAAACCCTAAACAACCCATAAACTAAACCTTAAAAACCTATAATCCTAAACCCTTGACACATAAACCCTAACCAAAGCAGGTATTGTGCACTTATACATCAAAATTTGAGATACTTTCAATAAATTGATGTAATGCCATTCTATTCAACGAATATAAGCATAAAGCAACTTAAACATTATCGAAAATTCTTAAAACCCTAAACCCCTAAAACCCTAAACCCTAAACCCTTACCAAGCACGTAGCATGCACTTATAGATCAAAATTTGATATACTTTCGTTTAATTTGCTAACGCCATTTTATCCGATGAATATAAGCATAAATCTTGAGCATCATCGAAAATTCCCTAAACCCTAAACCCTAAACAACCCCTATAACCTAAACCCTAAAACCCCAAACCCTAAACCCATAAACACTAACCAAGCAGGTATCATGCACTTTATAGATCAAAATTTGAGATACTTTCATTAAATTAGGTAACGTCATTCTATTCGACGAATATAACAATAAAGCTTGAGAATTATTCTAAATTCGCTAAACTCTAAACCCTATACAACGATAAAACCTAAACTATAAAACCCTAACCAAGCAGGTAGCATGCACTTATAGATCAACATTTGTGATACTTTCATTAAAGCAGGTAACGACATTCTATTCGACGAATATAAGCATAAATCTTTGAGCATTATTGAAAAATCGCTAATACCTAAACCCTAAACAACCCATAAAACCTAAACCGTGAAACCCTAAATCATCGACCCATAAACCCTAAACCAAAGAATTGCACTTATAGATCAAAATTTGAGATACTTTCGTTAAATTGTGGTAACACCATTCTATTACATGAATACAAGCATAAAGCTTCAACATTATTGAAAATCAAAAACCCTTAACCGTAAACCCTAATAACCTCCTAACCCTAGAACTCTAACTTCCTAACCCTAGAACCCTAAACCCTTACCAAGGAGGTATAATGCACTTATAGATCAAATTTTGAAATACTTTTATTAAATTGAGATAATGCCATTATATTCCATGAATATAACCATATATATAAAGCTTGAACATTATTATTGAAAATTCCCTAAACCTTAAAACCTAAACAATCATAAACCCTAAAACCTTGAACAAACCTAAACCCTAGACCACTAAACCCTAAAAGCCTAAACCCTAAAAGCCTAAACCCTAAAATCCTAAACCATAAACCATGAACCCTTAAACCCTCAAACCAAAATAAAACCTCGAACCCTAAACTTAACCCTAGGCTATATATACTTTGAGTGAAAACCAGGGCAGTGGGATTTAAAGCCATGTTTTGTAGTAGCTTCATGACTAAATCCATTGTTGTGCATTACAAAATTGAAATAACTTCCAATTCAGAAGTTTCCTTTGTAAATAATATTTTAAATGTCAATACACACCATAACAAATATGGATAGGTTATTATAAACTATAGAAAAGATATGGCCATGACCTTGGTCATCTGGTTTGAAAGCCATGCATATTCTTACATGGTACTCCATATATATTGTGATACAATTTTTTCTCAGAAATTATCAAATTTCAAGATTATATTTTTCCATGGAAACTAGCTAGTGCACATAGTGAGACACGAAGAGAGAAAATAATGGATGCATTTATTTTTATATTTTGTTTCTTTGTATTTTTAAAATGGCCGAAATTAGGTGTCATTACCATTCATATCAAAAAGGTGAACTTTCTGAAACTCTCGGTGGTTCTCCAATATTTGACTACTTGATATCTTTGAATTATTTTAAAAAGTCAAGAGCAAGGTATATCACACACTTTCTAGTTCGAAATTAGACATATTTACTTCAGATTGTCAAAAGGTCATTTTATTGCATAGATTTAGCTAGAAAGTTTGGAAATTCATGAAAGTTGGGTATTTTCCATCAAATCAAGAATCTTCTTTTGAAATGCCAAGATGCAGCTATCTACCAGATATGGACACGCTATTATAAACTATAACAGAGATATGGTCGTGACCTTGGTTATCTTGTAAAGCCTTAAAAATATATTGTTTATCAATTTCGGCAAATGTGTGGAAACTCGTTTATATGTTGGTAAGCATATTGTCGCTGGCATGTGGGGCTATACGGGGCCAACACGTGAGAGCGGCCGCGTCGGAGTAGCGTACGTCGAAAGCTTCAACCTCAAAATTTCCGCATGGCACCGAAACATCCCACGCACATCTATTCAAATATCCCGCGCATCTATTCAAATATCCTACCCCGCTTTTTGCAAATGCAAAATTCCTCTTCTATCCCGGCACCAGAAACAAGGATCGTGGGAATACAGCAATAATAGAGGGGTATAGGTCGTAAATGTGCGTCATCCCACCTATATCCCCTCCATCGTCTCTTCGCTGCCCACACCCCTCCAACCTCGACCTTCCTCTAGCTGCTTCACCGCCGGCCCTCTCTTCCACACCGGAGCTCTTCCACTGCAGGCGCTCTTCACCAGAACTATTTCACCAACTCCCTCGCATCACCGGATCTGCTTCGCCAACGCTTTCGTCTACCCTACCGGGGCCACTTCACTAAATCATTCGTTGCTGACCCTGAAATGCCGAGTCGCCGCCCCCGCCGCCCACTTGCCCGTCCCACCCGTCTTCGCCGCGCAGCGGTAATTTCTCTTGCCCGTTTGCTATATTTTTGTTACTCGTAAGCTACGAAATCTTTAGGATGTTTCTCAATAGCCTAGATGATATTGCCATTTCGTTTGCACCCTTCATCTTGTAGGTCCTATCCACCTCATTAGCTTCTTGCTTTTATTCCCTTTCTTTATTCTCACGCTATTGGTTTATCCTCCAACACGAACTCATAGATTCTATTCTTTCCGAGCGCTCGCACGGGTCATGCAAACAGCTCATAGAGGATCCAACACTGACAATCTAATGCCCAGCAAGGCTGAACCGTGAGGTTTCCTTATGTTACTTAGGCCAGTTTCTTGTCATGTTAATTAGTTGTCATTCTACCTAAGAACTTGCCATGACATTTGCATTTATGTTCAATTGTGAATATATGTGTGGATGCTTAATTCATAAAATGTCCATCTAGTTTTGATGATATATCTGGTCATTTTTAATGATATATGTTGGTGTTTTCACCTGCTTTCATCCTTCCAAACCAGCTATCTAGTTTGAAACATACATCTGGTAATTTTAATGCTATGTTTTTGGTGTTTTTCAAGAGTTTTCATCCTTCCAAACCAACCAACTTGGTTTCAAATGTCATGCAGAGAAATGACAATGGAGTACAAGGACCAGAGTTCCAACTGCTCTGCTCAGATTCTTCTGGCAGATTGACCAGGAGTTGCACCCGCTCGAGAAGGAGCTACTGTTAGCCTGAACATGCTATTGTAAGTCCATACTTACTTTAAATGATCTCTACTTTATATAATACTACTTGTTTCCCTTGTTGTTTGTTTTAACCTGTTTCACCATATTTTAGCAGACTGTAGTTAAAACCTAGCATGAGTCCTTGGAAGGCAGGACTGAAACTTGTGATCCCTCGTCCCATTCATCCTCCCATTGCATTGCCGAAGCAAACAACTTACTTAATAGTTCACCTAGAACAACTCATGCATGTGATAAATATATAAATGTTGTATTGCATGTAGAACGAAAGGGTATAGTTGCTCTTAGATCTGTAGCTAAAATGTTGAAGAAGAGGAAAGATGATACATTGAAGCGAATCACCATGTACCAATATCTTATTGATGGTACTGATACGCTGTAATCTGTTGGAATTATGATCTTGTTGTATAACCTGTTGTAACAAACTTTTATTGTTGTGTAATAAGTAATTTTAATTTCTATGTATTTATTAATTGATGTCTTGATATTCACCTATTCTGCGAAAAGTAGGCGCTAGCAAAAAAATCCGAAACAGTAACAACCTAGAGCAGTATCATGCCGAACGTTGAAACAACATGCGCATGGGCGCCCCAAAATGACCAGAACAGTAAAAGGCCAGAACAATAAAAGACCAGAACAGTAAAAGGCTAGAACAGTAAAAGGCTAGAACAAAGAAAAGGCGTAACGGTAAAAGACCGTAGCAAAGAAAAGGCCGTAATAAGAAAAGCGGAACCATAAAAGGCGTAACATTAAAAGGCTAGAATAGTGAAAAGGCCGGAACAGTGAAAGGTCGGAACCATAAAAGGTATCAACGGCAAAAGGCCAGTACAGTGGCAGGCCAGTATAGTAACAGTCCAAACAGTGCCGACCTGAATAGGCAAAAGCCCAAACACTAAAGGGCCTAAACAGTAACAGGTCGAAATTACTAAAAGGCTGAAATAGTAATAGGACTGAACAGTAAAAGGCTAAATTGGTAACAGGCCTAAAAAGTGCAGGGCCAGATTTGTGCAGGCCTCAAGTGGTAGCACAGTGTTGGACCAACATGGGCCTTCTGTAGGCCGAAACAGAATCGGTCCTGAAAGTTCGTGGGCCGCATCTCTAGGCCCATTTCAAATAGTGCAGGACAAAACAGTAACAGGCCATCTTTTTGTTGGGTTCCCCTAATGGGCCGGCCCAGTTAGTATTTAGTAGGCCTTGGCTGGGCCTGGCTTCTGCCACGGTTTCTATGACCATTAATGGTCGTAACCGCCCGCTAACGGCGGCTGCCACATGGTAATTTGCATGACGTCAGCCGTTAGCGTGGCTAGCGAACAGATCTACGATGGAACAAGTTTTTGTGGCTGAAGGGTGCGATCCGCCACGGGCGAAAAAAAATATGGTTAATTCATTTGTGACGGGGCTTTTACCACGAAGGTCATCCGTCGTGCAAGACTCTTTGACCACGAAAAATGGGCCTTTAACCACGAAAATCGTCCATTGTAAAAGCCAACTTTTCTTATAGTGTCATGATTGATTGTCTCATGTTTCCTCCACTTCATAAATCTGAAAAACTTCAACATAGATAGAGTAATGGTAAGCATATCATACGGTTTTATGCATCCTTATAGCACAGCAAAATTGTTGTTAACATGGATGATTCAAATGAGTAAACTTTATTCCATGTCATGTAATCAACTCATAGGCTTGCCTTTGAACAATAAAGTATAATCATGTAAATTGAGAGTGTGAGAGTTGTCAGAAAAAGCATATATACTGGAGTATCTCAATTCTACAACATCAATAAATTAAGACTTTTCAATCACTACTTTTCTATTCATTGTCCTTCAAGAATTTCAGTTCTTGAGTAATTGAGAGCATGCTAAAAAAAATATTAGTTAATCGGGCTGTGATGGACACTCGTGGCATCACTAAGGTTTTTGTTCCTTTTGTATAATGATTACTCATAATAGCCAGAGGAGTGATTCCATCATGAACATAGCTACCCGGGAGTGCCAAGAATCTTACCCACTATAGCATTGCTGCTACATGTGTTTAATCAACCATAGCCGAAATCTAGGAGTTTCCTCCATGAAGATCGTTTGTAGGCTAGCGGAGTTGTTGGCATCCCATGAAGTTTGATACGCATAAAGCTATATCATTCTTATGATTAACAAATCAAACATTGGCATGCTCACAAAAACCACTAAACATTAATTCAATCGAACAAATCCTTTTAAAGAGAGCTATCAAGTCAATCAACATTTTAGTGGTGTTGACTGTCTCTAGAAATAAGCCTTCAAGAGTAAACACTACAACACCCAAACCTTCAATTGTGAGAATTTTTCTTATTACAATTCTTTAGCAAATTTTTAGGCAAGACTTGGTTAATTACGAGAGCTGAAACAAAACGTACCCCACTAAATACCCGTGCAAACAAAATCTTACTACAATACAAAGACTCACTCCACCAATATAATATCTCAACATTTACTACTAACTAGCATGGGTTTCTCAAACTTCAAAAGTGGGGAGTCATAAGGCATACCTCTCATGTTTGGTTCCACTTCTCTCTTCCTTTTTATTTGTTTCTTGGAAACTCGAAGTTGATCACTCTCCTGCAAATACATGAGAACCTCGAGGCGGAAAGAAAAGAAAGAGGGAAAATAAAGAAAAATGGAGAAATATTTGTGTTGTTTTTAAGATAGGGAATTTAAAGAATAGAAAATTAGCGGCAAATCTTGGCTAGAAAATCTCGAAAGCAAATAGAAAGAGCTAAAAATAAAGTGTTGAGGAAACCAACACGAGTGCTTATAAACTCAAATTAAAAACATAACCTCAAAATAAAAAGCAAATGAACACCAAATAAAGATACATGAGGAAACTTCCTCAATCTTAGGCTTTTGCAAGCCCTTCTAATCATTGTGGTGGCGGGAAAAAGTCGTTACTCCAGTTTGCAAATTGAGTTGATAAATTACTAGTTGTTCCTCGGAGGTTCAAAGAGAGGCTATGCATCCTCTCCACAGTCCCTCCAAGTTCTTGGAAGTCTTGGTATGTAGCGAACCGGGTTGATGGATGCTCCTCTTGATAAGTAACTTCTTGCTCCTCTTCTTGGTCCTCATCCTCATCCGGAATCTCATCATCGGGTTTGTGTTGCTCAACTTGCAAGCCATATAGAAAACGTCCATCCTCGATAGAGAAAAGACCATTAGGCATAGGAGCGGGGTAGATACGCCCAGCTCCAGCAATATTTAAGTAATAAACACCACCTCTCCTAGTGAGCATTCCACAAACCTTTAAATTAGAGAAACCAACACGTCACTCACCTAGCACGGGTTGCAACTCACCTAGGTCGATGCCTAGGGCAATGGCAAGCACGGTGATGATGCCTCCACCTGTGATTGGTCCTTGTCTTTGGGAGGATTTGTGCTCTAGGTAGCGCACAAGGATTGCGCCCAAGTTGAGTGTAGTTGGTGTAAGAAGCTTTTGCGATTACTAAGATATCCTCCTCACTTAGTCTTGTGAACTCGTTTCTTACCTGCAAGGTGTTAGCAATAACATAGAACAAATAGAGAATTGCAGGATGTTGAATATTCTTCCCCTTGCTTACTCTAGTAGTGAAACTGATTCCATTATAATATTGTGTAGGGGAAGGGTCTAAGCTAGTAAAGGATGCACGTAAGGCATTAACATCATTGTTTGTGAAATTAAAACATGTGCACCATTCATCTAGTGTTAAAGTGTAGTTGTTGTTCATAAGTCGGAAAGAAATCGTGTCCTCTCCTTGCCATAGTTTAACAATGCTTTGCAACGAACTTAGGAATTCAATGGTTAATCGGCGATAAGTAGGCACATCATTGTACACAAATTTTTGCAGACCAGCTCTATTGCAAAGTAAATTGAAGTAAACAGAAATACCAAGTTGGTTCAATATAATGGGGGAAGCCCACTTGGTTGCCTTCACTTCATGGTTCTTGATCCTATTGAAGTGATCATGTTGGAGCTCATTCCTGAACCGTATCCCCATGCATTCTTGAGTGACTGCTCGAGAAGCGCTAGCGGCGGCATGATCACGAGTTTGGGCTCCTTGTGTTCATCATCTAAAACAATAAAGGAAAAAAATAAAACCTTTTGATCCAACAATAATAAGTGTAACATATTCCTCATCATAGCACACAAAAGAATCCCCTCAAAATAATAATCTAGGCAAGAGAATCATGGCAATTAGTTCATAGTAGGTCTCACCCTAGATTGATAATGACAATAGATCGAAGATGAATTTCCAAAAAGTAATTGGAGGATCGGAGGAGAAACATACAGTAGATCACTTGTGTGCGAGGAAATCGAATGAAATTGAGTAGAGGTGAAGATCTCTTGAGGTTTTAAGAGAGTTTGGAGGTAGAAGAGAGAGAAAGGATTGAAGTTTTGGGGTTGGAGGTACCTCCCGTGGCATTTTTGTGGTCGGACGCGACTATACGGCCGGAACTATACGGCCGGAACATTGTTTTCCCACCGTATAGTTGGCCTTCTGTCAAAATTTTAGGGTTTCCACCTGGCGGCTCAGCTATACGGCTAGAACTATGCGGCTGGAACCATATGTTCCCGCTGTATAGTTAGTCGTCAAACCGTTTGTACCTAGAAAAGAATTTGTACAAAAGCATCGATATCTATTTGACCGGAGCTATACATCCGGAATTTTTATTCCCGCCGTATAGTTGGTCATTAAACAGTCAGTACATATGAAATAAAAATTATCAATGGCAAAAATATCTATACGACCGGAACTATACAGCCAGAATTTTTATTACTACTGTATAGTTGGTCGTTAAACCTTCTGTATGCATCAAAAAAAATTGTTTCTTCGAAAACTATTTCTTATCCTGTGACTTAGTGAAATGCCTTGTTTTTGACAGAAAAATGACAGTAAATATTGTCGACCAACAACAGCATGTATAAAGCAGGATTTTTAGTAGTACCGAACTTCTTCTCCTCAATTGGAGTTTTCTAGCACTCTTTATTAAACATAAACTTAAACTAAAACTTAAAACTTAACTCAGACATTTATTTCACATGGGTTGCCTCCCATTAAGAGCTCTTTTATGGTCAATAGCTTGACCTCCATCTTGCTCACTTAGGCCAGATGAGTGTAACACCCACTACAAAATAGTTGGCCTTCAAAGTGATGGCCTCCTTTTCATCATGTTTGGCTTTCTTCTTCCTAGGGAAATGAATAACAAAAGGATCCCGCGAAGGCAATTTAAGCTTCACATTTATTTCATGTACATTCATCAAAGCCTTAATAGTTCTTAAGAAAGGATGACCTAATATAATAGGAGCAGTAGCATCTTCAGGCATGTCAACAATAACAAAATCAATAAGAGCAGGACAGCCTTTAATGTATGCTAAAGTATTCTCCTTAATTCCTACAGCTTGTTTGTAGGTAGAATATGCTAGATGCAATTTTAACTCGGTGATCTCAATAGAGCCAAGATTTAACTTATTAAAAAGATTTTTTGGAATCATTGAGACGCTTGCACCTAGATCACAAAGTGCAGCTATCTCATTGGTCCCAATCTTAATCTTAATAGTAGGCTCAAATATATCCTCAAGCTTTACAGGTATTTTTTCAGCTATTTGCTTATATTCTTCCTCAAGCTCACGTACCTTTATTGCTACCTGATTAACGAAGTGCTGGTACATAGCTTCCTCATTTTCTTCAATTACCGGAATCTTTACATTGATCCTTTTCACAAGATCTTCAACGGTCTAACTTGGTGAAGGAGCATTACTATAATCAACATCTTCAGGCTCCTTTCTTTGGATCCTCATCATCTTGAGGTCTTCAACAGGATTGGGCTCAGCTTTACCTGCAAATTTATCTAGAATGAGAGTTTGACTCTCGGTTATCTGACCTAGCTGTGCCTCAACTATCCTTGTTCTTTCTTGGAGGGCCTGCAAATCATTCCTCAAACTTACAAATTGGTTAGATAATTTACCAAGCATAGCATCATGGTTCTCCATTATTTTAACAAGAATATTGTTTTGTTCATTTTGTGAGTCTATAAAAGACTGAAGTGTTTCTTGGAGACTACCATTACTAGTTCCCATATTATTATTAGAGTTACCTGCAGGATTAGAATAATGTTTCTGAAAATTAGGATTATAATTCTTCTTCCAAGCAAGGTTATAATCATTACGAGCTATGAAGTATATTTCTTTAATATTTGATTCTGGGATGGCTCTTACTTGGGTTTCCTTACCTTTTACGGCTAATATGAGCTCATCCAACTTAGCATTGAGTTCTTCATTTTCTTGTGGTGAGACGGAGTTCACCTTCTTTGTGTTTGATCTTTCCACATGCCATTGGGCATGGTTGTCTTGCATATTGTCTAGCAGCTGCTTTGCTTCGGTAATATGTTTACCCATGAATGTTCCTCTAGCTACAGTATCAAGCATAAACTTAGAAACAAGATTAAAAGCATTATAAAATAAGATTAACCAATCTTCCATCCCATGTCTGGGACAGTTTCTTAAGCATTCTTTCATCCTCTCCCATGCAAGCGCTAGTGGCTCACGCTCTTCCTGTCTAAAACTAGTAATATTAGATCTTAGTTGCATAGTCTTTGCAGGTGGGAAAAATTTAGTCATAAATAAAGAAGTACATCCTACCCATGATGTAATAGTATTTCTAGGCAAAACTAGCAACCATTCTTTTGCTCTTCCTCTAAGAGAGAAAGGAAATAAACGCAATTTGATCGCATCAGGGTCAACATCTTTTATGTGCATCATATCACATATTTCAGTGAAAGTATTCAAGTGCATACCTGCGTCCTCAATAGCAGAGCCTCCAAATTGATTTTGTTGAACCAAACTTAAATAACGGGGCTTAATTTCATAGTCATCAGCAGCAATTGCTGGCTGAGTAATAGGAGTACGCAAATAATCATTGTTGGGAGTAGCAAACTCCCCAAGCTTCTTTTCAGCCATAGTTCCTACATTTTTGGGTTTTCTTAAACAAAGACTTATAATAGTAAAAGCAAGAATTTAAAGACTAACTAATTTTTTTGGTTTTCAAATAAAGATTGAAAGAAAACTAAAAATTAAAAACAAAAATTAAAACTAGCAAGGTTCCTACTAATCTCACCAGGGTAGCTATTGCTTCCCTAGCAACGGTGCCAGAAAAAGGGTTGATACCTTCGATCCGGATTATGGATGTAGTATAGCTTCTTTTTCCCTAGTAGACCTAGGTTTATCGAATCCTCGGGAAGCAGATGCATAGTGAAGTTACTTCAATGGGCCTTCAGAAGTTTTAGAATTCCTTTTGTGTTTTTATCGGACCAAGAGTTTGCGTCTTTTTGTTGTTGTCGATGATGGAGAGAGAGGGCCTAGGGCATTCGGTTTCACCAGTAGCTGTGCAAAACATCTAATGGGAATAAAAGATAAAGATAAAGTGTGCATGTAATTATTAGAGTGAGATAAATTATATGTGGGCAGTGCATCCATAATTGCTATTGCCTACGCAACCGCTTATAGCAATAACCTACTAGTCTCATCCATAGAAGAAAGAGAACTAATGATATCCATAGTGATGTCACCATTAATCCCAAGTAAATCCTGCACATACAACCATACTACCCCTTCTGTCACTCGGGTTCCCAACCTGCAGATTAGTCATTACTCATACTCCCTATACCTGTCTCAATCCTTGGGGTCTTGGGTACCTGGTAAGTCCTTAGATTGAGGCAATAGAGGATACAATAATCATCATGTCATACAAACTAATACATGATCCCATCTATGATAAATAACATGCACAAAAGCTACATGGCTAGGACGAAGCCCTTAGCCCAAGGAGAATTACTCACACATAGAGATGAGATCAACAATCACAAACATTGTAATGTAAATCATGAGATTGATAGCAAATTGTAGCATCCCAATTGTCTAACAATTGTAATGCTACTTGGTCTAGTAATATAATGGCTACTTCAGATAGATAATTGTTGCATCATAATTATATCATGCTCATGTCATCATGCCACCTTGCATTTGAGCATCATATAAAACCCTTTTCCATTTGGTTCTTATCTCATATGCATTATTAATTGTATTCACCTCTTGATATTGTATTTGGGTCTTGATATATTGTTTAAATGCCCAAGTTGAGTTGGGGGCATATCTCTTATTAACTCCACCACCTTTCTTCCACCACCTTATAATTCCACCACCTAACTAAATATGAGCTTTGCCTTTGATTTGAGTTTACCTCTAGCTCATATGGGTTGGGATGGATCCAATTCTTTTCCACATGCTCTCATCTTAGCATCATGTTGTTTTCACACTATTGATATATGAGAGCCACTTGGCCACCTTTGCATGCCTTGTGAGTGGGACCCTATTTCTAGCACCCACATGTGTTGTTTTTGGGGTTATCATCATGTTGGGATATTTTGTGGGCTTATTAAATATCTAGTGGCATATACACACTAGCAAGTCCCATTGTATTTCAAATATGGTCACCTCCATCTATTCCACATGGGGCATCCTTTTAAATTCTTTTTGCTTGGCTTTTATTCCAATGACTGGGAATGCATAATATTAATGCCATGTAATAATATTGTTTTCACAAGAATCATCATGGCAATAAATATTTCTGCATGGGCCATGCAAGAACCACCCTTTTTGCTTGTCATTTGGATTTTATTTGCATTTTGAGTGAATCCAAACCACACACATCTATCCATCTTTCTCTCTTTTCTTCACCTCCCTCTCCTTTATCTCCACCATCCATGCATGATCTTGTGTATCCTATCTAAACCCTAAACCATCCTACCCTAATCCTCTATCTAATCCTAAACCCTACCACCCTTTTCACCATGTCCATCTATGCCATCACCCCCTTTTTCTCCTTTTCTCTCTTTGGCTACCTTGCTTGAGCTTTGGTTGATCATCCTTGATCTAGTCAAAAAGAACCAATCCATCTCTCTCTAAGCCCTAGACCATCATCTACCTCATCATCACCATACCCCTCTCTCCTAAACCCTAATCTATACCTAATCTAAACCAAACCCTAAGTACCCCCTCTTTCTCTCCTCCCTAGCCGAGCCATCCCACCATGACCTACCCCAGCTCGGCCCCACCTGGCCACCTACACCCTGCCCTAGCTACCACCCCAAACAAAACCCTAACCTGACCCTAGTGCCACCTAACCCGAGCCTCCTCCCTCTCTCTTTTCTTCTCTATGCCATCAGGGCCCCTCCACCGAGCCTACCACCTCTCTGGCCTCACTCTACCCCACCTGGAAGCCCCCTCCTCTACCTGCCCTGCCCTGCCGCCCCTAGCACGTGAGGAGGAAGGAGAGAAAAAGGTGGCCGAGCCACCTTTTCCATCTACCCACTCCCCACGGCACCCTCTTCCCCCTCTGCTTTGTCTCCACCCTCTCGGCTCTCCCTGGCCTTCTCTAGATCTGGCCGAGGCACCCTGCTCCCTCCCCTCTCTTCTCCACACCGTCTACCCCCAAACGCCGGTCACCGTCGGCCTCCACCGCACCTCGTCGATCTAGCCGTGCAGCATGACGTGGGAGTGGTTGAGGAGTACCAGGAGGACCCCCTGCTTCGCCCGGTACACGCCAGCGAGGAGGAGAAGCACCGGCATCGCTGGACCACCACCGACCCGACGCGAAACCCTAATCCTCGGTCCGTCTGCGTCGTCGCCACTCCCCTGCGCCTCGAGCCGATCCGACCACGCCGACCACCTCTCGGTGAGCCCACCTCCCTCCTAGACACCCTCGCTTTCACCGTCGTGTCCTGGCCGCGACCTGCGCTCCGTCGAGCACCCTCGGTGCCGGGCGGCAGCGTCGCGTCTCGTCCCCTAAGCGTGAACCCCATCTGGCCAGTGATCCACAGCATCAACCCGAGCCCACCGCAGCGGCAGCCGCCCCTGCGTGCAAGCCCTAGGTCACGAGATCGAAGCCATGTGCAGCAAGGCCGCTGTCATTTTTTCGAAGCAGAGGAAGAAGCCTGATCTGCGCTCTTTTTGCGTAAAACCCTGCACTTTTAACTCCTAACCCGGCCCCTAGGCCCACAGGTCAGCCTTATGCGTTTTTGCAAAAGGCTCCGGAGATTCGTATCTATCAACCCGCGTCCCCCGGCGCAGCGTGGCAACCCGCGCCACCCGGGCGTGTGGGTCCATGGCTCAGCTGGCCCCACTGTCGTGGCTTGGCTTAGCTTCATGTGCGAAGGTTTTTTGACATCGTGGCTATGTCATTATTACTACTGCGTGTAACAAAAGCTTTTCTGAATACATTTTAATTCAAACTTTTTCAAAATTAATTCAAATTCAAATTTTAATTCTGTTTTCAAATAACTTTTAAAATACAAATCCAAATAATACAAATAATATATGTTTTCAAATCATAAAAATGTGAGGAATTCAAATATAGCCTTCAAAATATATTTTGAACACTTTAATTTCCAAGTTAATTTAAATTACAACAAAATGCCCTTTGGCCTTAATTAATTAATAACTTTTGTTTTATAACTCCAAATTTAACAAATAATATGTCTAAAATGATTAGCTCGACGAGACCTTTCTGTTTATGCATTCCTTGGTTTGATTTGAAGCATGCATCATATAAATATAATGTATACAGCAACTAATATGAGGTTAAAATGGGGCCAACACTAAATAAAATGGCTTATTCTTGTTTCCACACCTCACCCATGCCATGCTACCTATTGCCATGCAAATTGTGCATCATTCATCATGGCATGATTGTTTGCTTGATGCACTTTATTCATATGCTTGTGCACTTTATTTATGTTGGCCCTTGTTTGTTTGGTTCTTCTTCGAATAGACGCTGAGCAGGGGATATACCAAGAGAACCAGGAGCACTACCCAGATCCATCCCTTGCTTCAACTGAGCTGCCAGGCAAGCACTACCACATGCTTGCATACATATAGTATCTATTGCCTCTTTCTTATTCTTGCATCATTGAGTCGCGATTGCATTAAATTGAATCCCAAGTATTGCATAGCCTTTACTTTTAAACCCCACCGAAGCTTGTTCCTCCATCCCATGAGCCATTACTACAGGAGTTGTTTGAGCCATGCGAGTCGTAGAAACGACATGTGTAGGGTATGTGAGTGTCGATGGATAACGAGGTACCTAAACAACTTAACTTTGAGTAGTAATGGGATAACTAATGAAAGTGGCATCGGTGAGCCATATTTGCTATTTGGTTTTCAGGCTCACTTGTGTCCCATAAGACCCCGAGTACTTGATTCTGTTCCAAGAATATTCGCTATCCACATCCGGAGGCTTATGGACCCCCACAGCGAGCTTGATTCATTCTTATTTCTTGGGGCCATAAACTAGTTTGAGGTTTTATTTACTATCATGTACTTATGCCATGCTTTCTTGCTTTATTTAAATTGTGCGAGGTAACGCACCTTTGTCTTTAGGAAAGCGGAGTGTTTTCGCGGTGTCGACAAGCCAGTCACATTTTCGGGTTCCTAGTCGTTCACAACCACTGGCGCAAACCTTGAGGCCTAGTCGGCTAACTTCGCTATGGTAGCTCAATGGGGTGGCCTGAAATATTTCTGAATCTGTGATCGCTTTGTCGTGATCGCCTCGTTGGGTTTTGATTTGGTTTTTCGAGGCATATCGAGTGTTTGTTGCTATTTGTGCACCTACAGGGTAAACTTTCTGAAAGCCGTGTCCGCGGTTATGGACGACTTGGAGCACAGTTTCTCGATCATAGACAAGAATAACTAAAGTACCGCTTTTAACTTGACTAGACTAGGTACCTGACTAGTAAATAGTGCAACACTCATGGAATGAATAATAAAACTGCCAATGGATGGGGGGTTGTTATCGCTTCCTCGTCGATGGCGAGGAGGAGGATGGATCTGTTAAGATTACCATTATAACTGTTATAAATGTTGTTACTAATTCATGGACATCCGTCTATCTCTGGTTAGGCGGATGGTTAGCGAGTATCTATAGAATTGCTAGGGTTTACCTTTTGCTGCAATTGCGTCACCCCAGGTTGTGTCCCCTTTAGAGGCATAAATACTTCTTGTACCCTAGGGTCTCACACGATAAATTATTGGTTCGGATGAACAGGTACCCTCACAAGATGGATCTGGGTGGAAGAGGCGGACGATGTGGGCAATGATCATTCGGTGTAGAGATTAGGGAACGGGATCCGTGAGATCGTGCGGGATGTGCTTATTTATGGGGCATCTTATGCCGATTTGCTTCTTATCCGTACTCGGATTTTGTCTTCCGCTTCCGCTTGATACTCTGATGTTTGATGTATGAGGAGATATCCTAAACTATTATATCTATCTAGGATATTTGAACATGCCGTATGGCGTTGCTATATTTCCTTTCTTTTTAGATGGAATGGCTCTGATGTACTGTTGTATGGTGGCTTGCATACATACTCATTTGTGTATGTAGTTGATCCCTTCGCCTGCCGATTACGCCGCCCGTTCTTGTCCCGATGTTTGGAAATGGTTGGGACGGCCGAAAGGTCTACCTGTGAGTGGCATTTGGGCCCCACCGTACTATTTCAACCATTTCTGAACATCCAGGCTTGTACTAGGAGCGTAATTCACCGAGGTAGTTACAATTGGTATCAGAGCCATCCCGACCTTCAGGGTCTCAACCAAATGGTCGTTGTCTGTCTAGCAAATATTTTTGGTAGTTATGTATACTAGGGAAAAACAAAACGCGAGAGTAGGACTGCTTCCACTTTTCTTCTTACCCAACCACCACCCTTTTCTGGTAAGGAAGTGTAACGTTTTCAATCCTCTTCTCAAAAATTCAAACTAGGATTCACGTGTTCTGGGTTTCTGTAGTACCATAGGTTGTGCATCTGTGTGTGTGTGTGTGTGTGTGTGTGTGTAAATCCTTTGTCTATCTGTTGCATCCAAGTTATTATCTTTATCGACCTTTTGGTTATCAACTGTTGGTACATTCCATACTGACAGGCTTTTGCAAACCGACACGATCTATCTGATTCGTTGTATACCGCCGCGATATGTCTTACTCTTTGTTATCCGACGTTATCTTCTTTAGGGTGTTCGTTTCCGTAGTTGCTAATCTTTAGGTTATCGTGAGAAGAAGGTGTTGGGATATGTGTTTTACTTATTCATGTGCGGAGTAATGATTCGAGTGCGGGATGGAGTCGCGACCATACCACTACTCTTATCATTCGCTCTTGTATATTGAATTGGTAGAGTCACTAATCTTGATTCGTTAAGGGATTTTGCGCATCTATTGGTATTTTAATGCCGAAATTTGTGGAAAATTTTTCTTTGATATATTTGTGTACCACACTCCTTTTCAGTCGTGTGCGATATGCTTAATATCTTCTAGGTGCTTTGAACTTTGTTGATATTTTAATATCATCTTAGTAAATTGTATCCTTTAATCTTGATTAATTCCATCTTGGTACTATTTTGGATTATTATTATTCTCCATCATAGTACTGACTTGTGTTTTATATCAATCACAGGATGGCACCACCACGCCGTTCTGAGGAGGACATACAACCTGAACTGGGGGCAGCGTTGTCAAGCATCGCCAATGCCTTGGCAGCAATGCAGCAGAACCAGCAGCGTTTCGAGGAAAGTGTCAGGAGGAATGAGTTTGCTCCTCTACCTCCACCTCCCAAGCGAGGAGACATCAAAAGCTTCCTGAAGTTCAACCCATGCCAGTTTGATGTTTCTGATCAACCACTTGATGCTGATGATTGGTTGCGTGAGATGTCAAGGTTCTTGATGATCGCTGATGTTCTGAGCAAGAATGGGTAAAGTGTGCTACTCACCTTACGAAGGGAGATGCAGCTCTACGGTGGGAGAATTACACGAAGGCAAAGCAGACCGGTTTTCAGCATACTTGGGGACAGTTCACTAGAGCTTTCAAGGAACAGTACCTGTCAGAAATTGTCATGGAGAGGATGAAGGAAGTGTTTCTCAACCTCAAGCAGGGCAATGATAATGTCAATACCTACATCAGGAACTTCATGAACCTGTCCCGTTATGGTGGCGATGAGATCTCTGATGACAAGAAGAAGCAAAAGAGGTTCAGGCAAGGGCTCAATGCATCGATTAAGTATGCAATCACACATGCAAGGCCGGCGTCCTTTCTGGAACTTCAGCATACAGCTCTGCAGGAAGAAGCAAGTAGGCAAGTGTTTGAGGAGTCAAAGAAACACAGCCGTGATGCAGCAAGCTCTTCAGCTATGTCAGCTCCTTCTAAGCGTCGTGTCTGGGTTCCTAACACCCCACCGTCGCTCCCAGCTCCACCAAGACCTTCAAGCTACGCGGCAAGGCCACCAAACTTCCTCACTGCTGCTCCTAGGGGCTACAACCACCACTACCCTGGAGCGCCTGGCGGAGTCCCTGGCTACGTTGCTCCACGTCCACCTGGTGCTTGTTACACGTGTGGAGACTCTGGGCATCAAAGCTGGAACTGTCCGTTGAAGAACAAGGCTCTTCCTCCACCACCTCCAAGATCTGCGGCAAGCTCTCCTTTGGTTCGTGCACCACCACCTCGGGCTCTCAACATCAACACCAAGCCCGGGTCTACTGTTGCTCGTGCCAACGGTGTCAATGCCGCTCAAGCTGAGCATGCACCTGGAGTTGTGATGGGTATGCTATCCGTTAACTCAGTCCTTGCACGAGTTTTGTTTGATTCTGGTGCATCGCATTCTTTTGTGTCAACCAAGTTCGCAGATGAGAATGGGTTAGCTATGGATCCTCTCCTGAAGCGGTTAATGGTCCTTTCTCCTGGAGCAACAATGGCAGCTTCTAAAATCAGCCATGGCAATCAAATTGAGATTGGTGGCTCTTCGTTCTCGGCTTCCTTAATTGTTCTGGGCAATTCTGACATTGATGTCATCTTGGGCATGGATTGGTTGATAGCAAATGCATGTGATTGATTGTCTTTGAGCTCGGTTTCTGAAGGTTCCTGAAGGCCATATAGTCTATTCTCCAAGTCTGACTCCTGCTATCCAGCTTTTCTCTTTGGCGGCTCTGAATGTTGATGCTATGGAAGCTATTCAGAGTGTTCCGGTGGTCTGTGAGTTCCCAGATGTCTTTCCTGAAGAGTTGCCAGGTATGCCTCCGAATCGTGAGGTTGAGTTTGTAATTGAGCTTGAACCTGGTACCGCTCCTATCTCCAAGCGGCCTTATAAAATGGGTCCTGCTGAGTTGGCTGAACTCAAACGTCAGCTTGATGAACAAGAGAAGTTGGGTTTCATTCAGCATAGTACTTCTTCTTGGGGTAGCCCAACTCTCTTTGTGAAGAAGCGAGACCAGACTGATAGACTTTGTGTTGACTATCGGGCTCTCAATGCTAAAACCATCAAGAATAAATATCCTTCCGCGGATCAATGATCTCTTTGATCACTAGCTGAGCTGTGGTATTCTCTAAGCTTGACTTGAGAAGTGGTTATCACCAAATCAAGATTCGCAAGGAAGATGTTCCTAAAAGCTTTCACCACCCGCTATGGCCTGTATGAGTACACGGTCATGTCTTTCGGTCTCACCAACGCCTTTTGCCACCTTCTCGAGGCTCATGAACTCGGTTTTCATGGAGTATCTTGATAAGTTCGTTGTGGTCTACCTGGATGACATCCTAGTCTATTCTAAGTCACAGGAAGAGCATGAAGAACACCTTCGGTGTGTCCTAAACAAACTTCGTGAGAACCGCCTGTATGCAAAGTTCTCCAAGTGTGAGTTTTGGCTGCCTCAAGTTACCTATCTTGGTCACGTCATCTCTGCCAAGGGCATTGCAGTCAATCCGGAAACTGTGAAGACAATTGTTGAATGGCTTCCTCCTGTTAATGTCAAAGAAGTGTGGAGTTTCCTTGGTTTGGCTAGTTATTGCCGTCGCTCGTTCGAACTTTCAAGATAGCGAAGCCTCTTACCGATCTCCTCAAGAAAGGCAAGAAATACCTTTGGACTCCTGCATGTCAAGCAAGCTTTGAGACACTCAAAGAGAAGCTCACTTCCACACCAGTCTTGGTTCCTCCGGATACATCCAAGCCGTTCCAGATTTTCTGTGACGCCTCTTTGCATGGATTGGTTGCGGTCCTTATGCAAGAAAAACAAGTTGTTGCTTATGCCTATCGACAGTTGAAGACGCATGAGATCAACTATCCTACACATGACCTCGAGCTCATGGCGATTGTCTTTGCTTTGAAAGTATGGAGGCACTACTTGCTTGGCCACCGTTGTGAGATCTTTTACGAT
The DNA here is from genome assembly GCA_023614405.1 of Avena insularis. Taxonomy (NCBI): domain Eukaryota; kingdom Viridiplantae; phylum Streptophyta; class Magnoliopsida; order Poales; family Poaceae; genus Avena; species Avena insularis. The sequence goes on from CM042690.1 coordinate 550,863,241, forward strand.
CACAAGAGTCGAAGTATATCTTTACTCAACCTGATCTCAACCTTGACAAAGGAGATGGATTGAAGCAATCAATGACTTGATTTGACCATCAACTACACTCGGGCAAAGCTAATGTCATGGCAGATGCTCTCACCATAAAGCTTATGTCAACAACCTCAGATGGAAGAACAACAACCTCTCTTGTGCGAGGAATTCCGTCGACTCAACCGAAATTGTGGAACAAGGGTATCTCTGAACCTTCTAGCAACACCTCTCTTGGAAGAAAAGGTTCGCTCTTCTCGATGGTGATCCGTACACAAGAAAGATCATCTCGAGATTCAGCTTCAGTATGAGTCCTTCCACGTCGATGATCAAGGCACACTTTTCTTTGAACACGGATGTTTGTTCGAACTACCGGGTTTGAGAGAGCAAGTTCTCAAGGAGCGCATGATTACATTCTTTCTATCCACCTGGCAAAGACAAAGATGTACATGGACTTGAAAACACAATATTGGTGGCCTGGTTTGAAAAGGTATTGTGCCAAGTATGTCTCGGTGTGATGTACGCAGAGTGAAAGCTGTCCATCAGAAACCTTCCGGTCTTTCTACAGCCATTGAAACCCCCGGAATGGAAATGGGAGAAAGTAGAGATGGACTTCATCACTGGTTTTCCAAGGTCGCAGAAGGGCAACAATGCAATGTTTGTTGTCATTGACAGGCTTTCTAAAGTGGCTCACTTCTTCCCCGTCAAGGAAACCATTTACGCAATTCGGTTGGTGAGCTCTATATCAACAATTGTCTCTCTATGGGGTTCCTCTCGAGATCAGTTCAGACCGTGGAAACATCTTCACTTCCAAGTTCGGGAGAGTTTCCAAAATGCTTTGGGAACAAAGTTGAACTTCAACGACTTACCACCCTCAGTCGCAAGGACAAGTTGAAAGGATCAATCAGATTCTGGAGGATATGCTTCGTGCTTGCGTCATCTCTTTTGGCATGAAGTGGGAAGAATGTCTTCCTTATGCTGAGTTCTCTTACAACAACAGCTTCCAAAAAAGTCTAAAGATGGCACCATTTGAGGCTCTCTATGGTCGCAAATGCATAACTCCGATTGGTTGGTCGGGTGCAGGTGAAAGGATCTTGTTTGGCCCTGACATTGTGACTCAAGCGGAGGAGAAGGTTCACATCATTCTTGAAAATCCGAGGATTGCTCAAAGTCGCCAGAAGAGCAATTATGACAGGAAGCACACGGACATGGAGTACGTCCCTGGTGATCTCGTTTACCTTCGTGTCACTCCCATGAGAGGCACGCACCGATTTGGTATCAAAGGGAAGCTGGCTCCTAGATACATCAGTCCCTTCAAAATTCGTGGAAGAAGAGGAGAAGTTGCTTATGCTCTTGAGCTTCCGAAAAACTCAAAGTCCATGATGTTTTCCACATCTCTCAGCTCAAGAAGTGCTTCAAGGATCCCGGCAGGACCGTGGACCATGAGCTTATCAATCTCCAAGAAGACATGTCTTATCAAGAACACCCAACAAAAATCCTTGAGACCGCAGAAAGAAGGACTCGCAACAAGTCCATCAAGTTCTGCAAGGTGCAGTGGTCCCACCATTCCGTTGATGAAGCCACTTGGGAACGTGAAGATGAGCTCCATGCCAAGTATCCTACCCTCTTTGTGTCTTCTTCTTCCTAGAATCTCGGGGCAAGATTCCTGTTTAGTGGGGGAGAGTTGTAGCATCCCAATTGTCTAACAATTGTAATGCTACTTGGTCTAGTAATATAATGGCTACTTCAGATAGATAATTGTTGCATCATAATTATATCATGCTCATGTCATCATGCCACCTTGCATTTGAGCATCATATAAAACCCTTTTCCATTTGGTTCTTATCTCATATGCATTATTAATTGTATTCACCTCTTGATATTGTATTTGGGTCTTGATATATTGTTTAAATGCCCAAGTTGAGTTGGGGGCATATCTCTTATTAACTCCACCACCTTTCTTCCACCACCTTATAATTCCACCACCTAACTAAATATGAGCTTTGCCTTTGATTTGAGTTTACCTCTAGCTCATATGGGTTGGGATGGATCCAATTCTTTTCCACATGCTCTCATCTTAGCATCATGTTGTTTTCACACTATTGATATATGAGAGCCACTTGGCCACCTTTGCATGCCTTGTGAGTGGGACCCTATTTCTAGCACCCACATGTGTTGTTTTTGGGGTTATCATCATGTTGGGATATTTTGTGGGCTTATTAAATATCTAGTGGCATATACACACTAGCAAGTCCCATTGTATTTCAAATATGGTCACCTCCATCTATTCCACATGGGGCATCCTTTTAAATTCTTTTTGCTTGGCTTTTATTCCAATGACTGGGAATGCATAATATTAATGCCATGTAATAATATTGTTTTCACAAGAATCATCATGGCAATAAATATTTCTGCATGGGCCATGCAAGAACCACCCTTTTTGCTTGTCATTTGGATTTTATTTGCATTTTGAGTGAATCCAAACCACACACATCTATCCATCTTTCTCTCTTTTCTTCACCTCCCTCTCCTTTATCTCCACCATCCATGCATGATCTTGTGTATCCTATCTAAACCCTAAACCATCCTACCCTAATCCTCTATCTAATCCTAAACCCTACCACCCTTTTCACCATGTCCATCTATGCCATCACCCCCTTTTTCTCCTTTTCTCTCTTTGGCTACCTTGCTTGAGCTTTGGTTGATCATCCTTGATCTAGTCAAAAAGAACCAATCCATCTCTCTCTAAGCCCTAGACCATCATCTACCTCATCATCACCATACCCCTCTCTCCTAAACCCTAATCTATACCTAATCTAAACCAAACCCTAAGTACCCCCTCTTTCTCTCCTCCCTAGCCGAGCCATCCCACCATGACCTACCCCAGCTCGGCCCCACCTGGCCACCTACACCCTGCCCTAGCTACCACCCCAAACAAAACCCTAACCTGACCCTAGTGCCACCTAACCCGAGCCTCCTCCCTCTCTCTTTTCTTCTCTATGCCATCAGGGCCCCTCCACCGAGCCTACCACCTCTCTGGCCTCACTCTACCCCACCTGGAAGCCCCCTCCTCTACCTGCCCTGCCCTGCCGCCCCTAGCACGTGAGGAGGAAGGAGAGAAAAAGGTGGCCGAGCCACCTTTTCCATCTACCCACTCCCCACGGCACCCTCTTCCCCCTCTGCTTTGTCTCCACCCTCTCGGCTCTCCCTGGCCTTCTCCAGATCTGGCCGAGGCACCCTGCTCCCTCCCCTCTCTTCTCCACAGTCTCACCCCCAACGCCGGTCACCGTCGGCCTCCACCGCACCTCGTCGATCTAGCCGTGCAGCACGACGTGGGAGTGGTTGAGGAGTACCAGGAGGACCCCCTGCTCCGCCCGGTACACGCCAGCGAGGAGGAGAAGCACCGGCATCGCTGGACCACCACCGACCCGACGCGAAACCCTAATCCTCGGTCCGTCTGCGTCGTCGCCACTCCCCTGCGCCTCGAGCCGATCCGACCACGCCGACCACCTCTCGGTGAGCCCACCTCCCTCCTAGACACCCTCGCTTTCACCGTCGTGTCCTGGCCGCGACCTGCGCTCCGTCGAGCACCCTCGGTGCACCGCGGCGGCGCGTCGCGTCTTCGTCCCGTGGCGTAGAGAACCCCATATGGCCGTGGCGATCCCGCATCAACCCGAGCCCACCGCAGCGGCAGCCGCCCCTGCGTGCAAGCCCTAGGTCATGAGATCGAAGCCCGTGCACGCCGCCTTTTGCCATTTTCGTCGAGAAGCAGGAAGAAGCACAGTCTGCGCTCTTTTCTGCGTAAAACCCCTGCACCTTTTAACTCCTAACCCCGCTCCCTAGGCCCACAGTCACCTTCGTGGCGTTTTTGCAAAAAGGCTCCCGGAGATTCGTATCTATCAACCCAGGTCCCCGTGAGCAGCGTGGCAGCCCACTTTTCGCCCATTGGCGTGTGGGTCCGCTGGCTCGGCCCCACCTGGACCTCGTGGTTGGCTTAGCTCATGATGGCGAAGGTTTTTCTGCACGCATGGACGCCCAGTCAGCATGGCCCCACTGGTCATTGGCTATGGCTAGACTCTGTGCGTGTAACAAAAGCTTTTCTGAATATCTGTTTAATTCAAACTTTTTCAAAATTAATTCAAATTCAAATTTTAATTCTGTTTTCAAATAACTTTTAAAATACAAATCCAAATAATACAAATAATATATGTTTTCAAATAAGAAAAATGTGAGGAATTCAAATATAGCCTTCAAAATATATTTTGAACACTTTAATTTCCAAGTTAATTTAAATTACAACAAAATGCCCTTTGGCCTTAATTAATTAATAACTTTTGTTTTATAACTCCAAATTTAACAAATAATATGTCTAAAATGATTAGCTCGACGAGACCTTTCTGTTTATGCATTCCTTGGTTTGATTTGAAGCATGAATCATATAAATATAATGTATACAGCAACTAATATGAGGTTAAAATGGGGCCAAAACTAAATAAAATGGCTTATTCTTGTTTCCACACCTCACCCATGCCATGCTACCTATTGCCATGCAAATTGTGCATCATTCATAATGGCATGATTGTTTGCTTGATGCACTTTATTCATATGCTTGTGCACTTTATTTATGTTGGCCCTTGTTTGTTTGGTTCTTCTTCGAATAGATTTGACGCGTGGGATATACCAAGAGAACCAGGAGCACTACCTAGATCCATCCCTTGCTTCAACTGAGCTGCCAGGCAAGCACTACCACATGCTTGCATACATATAGTACCTATTGCCTCTTTCTTATTCTTGCATAATTGAGTCGCGATTGCATTAAATTGAATCCCAAGTATTGCATAGCCTTTACTTTTAAACCCCACCGAAGCTTGTTCCTCCATCCCATGAGCCATTACTACAGGAGTTGTTTGAGCCATGCGAGTCGTAGAACAGCATGTGTAGGGTATGTGAGTGTCTGATGGATAACGAGGTACCTAAACAACTTAACCTGAGTAGTAATGGGATAACTAATGAAAGTGGCATCGGTGAGCCATATTTGCTATTTGGTTTTTCAGGCTCACTTGTGTCCCATAAGACCCCGAGTACTTGATTCCTGTTCCAAGAATATTCGCGCTATCCACATCCGGGAGGCTTATGAACCCCCCTGAGCCAGAGCTTGATTCATTCTTATTTCTTGGGGCCACAAACTAGTTTGAGATTTTATTTACTATCCTGTACTTATGCCATGCTTTACTGCTTTATTTAAATTGTGCGAGGTACTACACACTGTACTGTTTAGGAAAGCGGAGTGTTTTCGCGGTGTCGACAAGCCCAGTCACATTTTCGGGTTCCCAGTCGTTCACAGCCACTGGCGCAAACCTTGAGGCCATCTCGGAGTCAGCTAACTTCATTGCGGGTAGCTCAATGGGGTGGCCCCCTGAAATATTTCTGAATCCTGTGATCGCTTTGTCGTGACTGCCTCATTGGGTTTTGATTTGGTTTTTCCGAGGCATATCGAGTGTGTGTTGCTATTTGTGCACCCCTGCAGGGTAAAACTTTCTGAAAGCCGTGTCCGCGGTTATGGACGACTTGGAGCACAGTTTCTCGATCATAGACAAGAATAACTAAAGTACCGCTTTTAACTTGACTAGACTAGGTACCTGACTAGTAAATAGTGCAACACTCATGGAATGAATAATAAAACTGCCAATGGATGGGGGGGTTGTTCGTCCGCTTCCTCGTCGGTAAGCGAGGAGGAGGATGGATCTGTTAAGATTACCATTATAACTGTTATAAATGTTGTTACTAATTCACGGACATCCGTCTATCTCTGGTTAGGCGGATGGTTAGCGAGTATCTATAGAATAGATAGCGTTTACCATTTGCTGCAATTCGTCACCCGGTTGTGTCCCTTTAGAGGCATAAAGACTTCTTTGAGTACCCTAGGGTCTCACCACGATAAATTATTGGTTTAGATGAACAGTACCCTCACAAGATGGATCTTTGGGTGGAAGAGACAGACGATGTGGGCAGCGATCATTCGGTGTAGAGATTCCGGAACGGGATCCGTGAGATCTGTGGGCGGGATGTGCTTATTTATGGGGCATCTTATGCCGATTTGCTTCTTATCCGTACTGGATTTTGTCTTCGCTTCGCTTGATACTCGATGTTTAATGTATGAGGAGATATCCTAAACTATTATATCTATCTAGGATATTTGGATCTTGCCGTATGTTGCTATATATTTCCTTTCTTTTTAGATGGAATGGCTCGATGTCTTGTTGTATGGTGGCTTGCATACATACTCATTTGTGTATGTAGTTGATCCCTTCGCCCGATTACACGCCGTTCTTGTCCCGATGTTTGGAAATGGTTGGGACGGCCGAAAGGTCTACCTGTGAGTGGCATTTGGGCCCCACCGTACTATTTCAACCATTTCTGAACATCCAGGCTTGTACTAGGAGCGTAATTCACCGAGGTAGTTACACAAATAGTCTTACAATGTCGCTAATCGAAGAGGAGATCTACTATTACAAGTGGAGGAATATGGCTATGGTGGTGGAGAAGGATTTGGAGATTAGATCTAAGTCTATTCCTCCAGCGGCTGATGATCTGGGGCAGGGACTCTCGAGGCCTATTTTCTCATCGCCCAAGGCTTCTTTATATAGGGGTCCCTTCACGAAAGTTGTTCTATTTAACCTTGCAGCGTTGATGGAAACTATACAACCGAAACTATATGACAGGAATTTTGTTCCGGTCGTAGAGTTGGTCGTTAAAGCTTCTTCCTCTGACCCACGACTCTAGGTTTCTTCTGGTTGTTGGAAATCTAATATCTTTGACTTTAATATAGTGATTCCCATCATCAAACGTTATTATCTACGCAGGGGAAAATAGAAAGAAAGGATTGCATACTCCTTTGATTATTAGGAATTAGTGGCAGGGTTTAGAGAGATATTTCATCAAAAATAAGAATAATATCCAGTTTAAATGTGGATGTAGATGGATATATTTGAAAGCCATCAGGCAGCCGAAGGCAGAAGCCAGATGACCGGCCACCAAGACCCAATTATACCATCGAGTCAATGCTTGACGGGCCATACAAGTTCCACAGCGGTGGCAACAAGCTAGCTATGCACACGACCTGCCAGTGTAGCTGGACCTGAAGAATGGCTAAATCCGGTGGACTCCCACCACCACCTATGCCTCCCCTAGGCAGAGGCTCGCTGGATAACCGAGAACATTAGCACCGACAGGAGGAGGCCGATGATGATTGCACTTGCCATGTGAGAAACTACCACATCTTCACCACCAAGCCGGAAACCAAGAACAACACGAGACGCCGCGAGGCGGAAGTGAATGCCATCAGGTGGTTGTCCAACTAAGGGAGGCGGTAAACCCGACGGAGATGGAGGACAATAGTCTAGAGGCAGAAACTATGGAATGATTAATAATGGGAAGATAGGAAAGTTATCTCGAAAGATGAATTGCACTACTCTAGAGGAGGTCACCAATTCTGATACTGCCATGATAGGTATGCTCAGTATTCTTACTCATCCCGACAAAGTATTATTTGACACCGAAGCTACTAATTCATTCATTTCCAAGGAATTCATTGATCAATTTGGGATAAGGTGTGCATCGTTAGAAAATCCAATGGCCATTTTAATGGAAGGGGTACAGTGTTAGTAACTCATATAAAACAAGAACATGGCATTATGATATGTTGTTGCATGTACTACACAGATCTCATTGTGATTATCATGAAGGACATAGTAGTAATTCTGGGGATGGATTGGATATGTGATCATGGAGCTCAGATTAACTTCAAGGATAAGACATTCTCAATAAGGAATCCATGTGGATGTATAATAGTCTATCAAGCTGATAAGCACACTCATATATAAGTAGGGTTACATTTGAACTCAATGAAAGAGGCAAAATTAGAAGATATACCAATAGTAAATGAGTTTATGGATGTTTTTCCAGCTGAACTACCAGGAATGACACCAGATAGGGAGATAGAATTCACCATTGATTTAATACATGGTACAACACTGATTGCACAAGAACCATACAAGAAGGGTCCTAAGGAGTTAGTGGAAAATAATGAACAAATTGATGATTTGGTTGGTAGAGGATTTATTCAACAAAGTGTATCTCCGTGGGAAACACTAGTAATCTTTGTGGACAAATGTGATGGAGGATGGAGTATGTATGGAGATTATAGGAATCTGAATAATGTCACCATCAAGAACAAGTATCCACTACCTATAAATCTAATATTTGTTTGATCAAGTCAAGGGAATAGGAGTATTTTCCAAGATTGATCTATGATCAGTTTACCATTAAATCAAGATCAAGCCAGAATATGGTCCAAAAATAGCATTTGTTTCTATATATGGACATCATGAGTAATTGATGCATGTAAAATGCATACATGAACTTTATAGTTTATTATGCTAAAATGCTTATTATTTTGCAACTTTATTATATTTATTGGGACTAACCTACTAATAGTTGCAAAAGTGCACAAGTTCTTGTTTTACACTTTGTTGTGTAGGAAAAAATGAATATAGAAGAAAATCGCACAATATGGCAGTATTTGGAGTTTCCTCAAATATGTCCTGCTGACCACTTTTCAAATATGGACATGTAATAGCTTTAAGATGACATCAAATGAAAAGGTGATCAACATGAAAGTTGTGGCGAATTTAAAGCCGTATGATGTAGAGTCAAAAATCGTTCCAAATGGAGTTCTGACGCTCTAGAAAATCCCCGATTACTGAAGGGTACAGAAGTAGTTTCGGGATTCCAAAGTTGGTGATGTGGTTGACTCAAAATCTTGCCATATGAGATCAATTCATCCAAGCCACGAATTTGGAGACTTGTGGGACTTTTTAGGAGTCACCATGAAGGTTCTAGAGGCTCCCAAGAGCCCTCGGATCCAAGGGTTTTGATCTGATGGCCCCGGTGAAGCCTTTACCACTATATATTGAGGGAAAACCTTATTTTTAGAGCCAGCCACCACAAGCCCACGAATTTGCCTCCCCCTTGGCCTCCATCTACAAGGGGGAGGGCTCATGTACATCACCAAGAAGCTCCAAGGAAGAAGGAGGCAAAGGGGCGGTGCTCCTCAAGCACAGTCGTCGCCATAGGAGGGCGTCGATGCCTCCCTGCCGCCGGTGCCGCCTCCTCTCCTCGGGTGACTGCCTGACATGGGTATAATTACTCGGATGCTTATAAATCGCTACCTATGATTGGATAAAAGGCTTATAGCCCATGAAGATTCCAGACGACAGCCCAAGGAAGCAACTGACAAAGGCTTTGATTGTATTAGGAAAGAGACTATAAACCGACATTGTGTTGGTATTGTAATCACACGTGTATGAAACCTATCCGCATACAGCTTTGAGACCCGGCCTATTATATATAGGACAAGAGAAGCCCAAGCGGGGGTACCTAAATCTAGAAGACAACTTGTAATAGTGAAATTACTCAATATATAGGCGACTTTGATTCCATTGTTTCCCTGACATCCGACGAAATCCCTAGCGTTCTCTTTTCCGCGAAACCCCAAGTCCATCACCATGGGCATTACCGAGGTTACCCCTCGTCAATTGGCACCATCTGTGGGAAACCTGAACGCTGGAACCACGGATTCGGCGGAACGCTCTCCACCAAGCATCAACTCGACGAAAGGAGATCCACGCCCGCCCACCCCTATATTGGTACCCGCCGATTTTAACGGCGGATCCGATCTAATCATCTGAAGCCTCCACTTCTAAGCAGACAACCCACAAGAATCACACCCTTTGGCCTTGATTGCATCAGAATCGTCAGTGGGAAAAGGTACGCCTACGGAGGTACCAGCATCTTCTGTCGGATCCTCAATGGAAGTCGAAGCACAGATCAAAGCAGGCGACGAAAGCAAGGAAATCGATATGGATCTAGGGGATCTCGATGGTCTTTATGACAATCTCTCCTTCGGATCAGACCCACAGTTAACCCTACCACGCGAAGCAAGCCTAGCAAATTCGAAACCTGAAGAAAGCAGTGAAAGCATCGACTTCGGAATTCGGATGGCGGAAATCTATCCGGAACAAAAACTGATGGACTTCACTGGCTCATCCGATAGTGTCTCCATCGGTGCAAACGATGACGTTACCAGTCCATATGTCGCCCAGCACCAAGTATGCGTGATCATAGGAGACGCCACGACCCAGCAAGACTCCAATGGTAACCCAATTCTGAATCCCGATGATATTCTTTCAAGCCATAATGTAGGAAGTGACGAAAACGAAGGAAGTCCAGGAAACAGGGGAGACCCAATAGTCAACCGTGTAAATCGGGAAGAAGAACAACCACGTGAGGGTGAGAGGCGAACCCTTACCAGCCAGTGCATGGGAAAAGGCGAGAGCAGCAATTTCGGGTGCGGTCCCAATGACAACGGATCCTACCCACGAAGATCTATTGGCCAATATCTGCTCCATCGCAAAAAGAGAGACCTCTCGGGATGCAAAGGCAACTCGGTGAAAGGAAGAGGGTAGCCGACGAATCTAGCCTACGGCAAGCACAGTTAAGCTCCACCTGAGGATCAAGGAGCATACCAAAAGGAGCATCGCCAAGGAGAGGAACGTCTAGATTACGAGATATCCCCAAAGAAGAGAGGAGCGGACTAATCTGAGACCTTGATCTGTCATTTATGTCGATAGACCAAGATGGAAATATCATGTCAAAAACAGCTCAGGCAGCCATTGTGGCCGCACAAACATACCTAATCACAACACAGCCCGCACCCGACGATCCTCGCGCGGCCCTCCACCGCTCTGCCTTGATGAATGTAACACCCTTAGAATCGGCCCTATGCAAGTTTTAGCGAATCCCGCCAAACCCGCATAGAAACGATTCAAAGGTGCCCACCAGGTACTTTCGTGCGGGTGGAAAACGAAGTAACAACATTATACAACAGTCCTCGATGGGACCCACAGAACAGATATATACAACAACGACTCAAAGAGTCAAGAATACAGATATAATATACAAGATACAAATCACCTTGAAAACGATATAGCGCCCGACTACGGACAAGATGCAAATGGGGCTAAGAGCCCTGAAGAATAACCAACGGCGTCCATAACCTGCCAGCCAAGCCGGAAGGGTATCCCTGCTAACGACGGCGGTCTCAAACCTGCTAAACAAAAGGGGTGCCGACAAAGGGCAAAGGAAAAAGAGGAGCGGTCAAGATCGAGGCCAAGTACAGCGAGGCTAGAATTCGGCGGTCCTCGCCTACATAGGTATGGTGGACTGAAGCGGCAGCGCAGCATGCACTAAACAACCTATAGAGACTCGATATAACTGTCGGCTATCAGAGAGGGGTGAGAAAGACCTATTCGGAACCAACCTGATACTACCACCAAACATACCCATCCTGGTATTTCCCCCTCGAGACCAAACGAGGAAGTCAACCGAGGAACTCACACAGTTGGCAGTTTTAGTTATTTAGTTATCGTTGCAGCAATTACTAGGCAGGTATAGATAGTCGTCCTGATATAATAAGCAGTGGGCAGTTTTAGTTAACCATTCCGTTGTAGTTGCAACACTTACTAGTCAGATACAATTAGCATGAGATATCCCAAAAACCCAGTGGTTGTTGGTACTTTTATTTAGCCATTCGTTGTAGTGAAGCTGATTACTAGTCATAACGGATACAAGTCAATTTATAACAGTAAACTTTAGTTATAGTTGTCTATGATCAAGCACTGTGCTCCAAGTCGTCCATAACATGGACACGGCTTCTCGAAAAGATTTAACCTGCTAGGTGCACCAAAGTATCCACAAGCACTTGACCCTTTTTGCCGATCGGTTAACATACACCCATCGGTATGTCGGCGGGGCCTAAGTCATGACGCTTTCGGACCCAAAAGCAAGCACGGGGGCCACCCCACTAAGTCTACCCGCAACGAAGTCGGCCGGGCTCCGAGACGGACTTAGGGTTTGGGTAGACGGCTGTGAACGACTGGGAACCCAAAACTAGGCTTGTCGACACCGCGAAAAAGTGTCCCGATCCTAAACAGTACAGGTGCTATCCATCGCACAATTTAAATAAAGCAGTAAAGCATGGCATAAGTACAGGATAGTAAATAAAACCTCAAACTAGTTTGTGGCCCCCAGTACAATACTTTGAAATCAGGTACTAATCGATGGGGGGCCCATATCTCCCCACTGTGGTTAGCGGCTCGATCTTGGAACAGTGTCAAGAACTCGGGTCCCACGGGACACCAAAGGATCGGAAACCAAATATTATCTATCACCCACGGTGCCTCTGCATTTACCTACTTCCATTTTAGTTATTAAACAGTATTTAAAGTAATAACCATCTCCAACATTAAACACACGGCCATACTCTAACAAGCATGGTACTTGACGACACACAACAGCACTTGAGCCAAGCGACTCTGACGCATAAGTCCAACTATCTACCAAACAACAGGTAATAGGATGTGTCCAAGGCAATATAAGGCTGCAAGGGGTATCACGGTTACGAAAACTAGAGCATCGCAACACAGATAGCAATAGATCAACAGGAGGGAATAAATACTATAAAAGTAAGATAGGTAGAAAGGGGGAGATGCTCGCCTGAAAACATTGCCGAAGGTTCATCCGAAGATCGGATCGACACTCGCATCAACTCATCGGCCTAGTCCATGAAGAAGCAAAACACTAGCACAAACACCGGATGCACTATTTAATACTACAGCAAAAGATCCGGCATGATTATGCTATGATGCGATGCGTGCAATTAGGCAATATTAAGCGACCGGTCCCGACAACTAATTAATAGGTTCATGTTATTTAGATACCCTGCAATTTAAATGTTGTCTTAACAAGGCAAAATTATATCACCGGTTTGCTACACAAATTTAAATGGAGTCCGGAATAAGACAAAGATATCCCGCATATAGACTCCATATTTAATTATGAGGTGAATCGGCATAATGCCCCCAAACCACAAACAAGTATGCATGCATGAACAATTTTATATGCAACAAGTAATATCATTTATAAAATAGGGCTCGAGAAAGGGGGTCACACATTAGGGTTCGGTGAACTTGGCTCCGAGGGGTTTGGGTCGGGTCTTAGGGTCCGGATCTGGGGTTCGGTCTCGGCGGGATCGTTCTCGGGTAACAGAGTAGATCTTGGCGTTCCGTGAAGAAGGACTTGGTTCGGCGTCGGGGCGCATCGGATTCGTCCTGGTCGATGGCGATCTTGTCGTCGATGGCAAACTTGAGTGGATCGGGTACCGGGTCTTTGGATCCGGGGAGAAGATCTTGTCGCACGGGCGTCAATGCTTCCGGGAAGGAGATCTGATCGTTCAGGGCTCGGCGTCTGGGGTGAAGAACTTGGTGGTACCGAGAAGGAGGTCTCGTCGCATCCGATGGATCGGTCCTCGGGTCCATGAAGGCGTCCTCGGGTCCGGGGTTCTTCGGCTCCACTTGGGCGGTCTTGTCGCTCCGTGTAGACGACCTTGGCGTCATGGTGGTCGTTCTTGGGCCGGTACCGTGGTCTTTGAAAGATCTTGTCGTACACGTCGAAGAACTCGGATGCGGGTCGGGTGTCGGTGGAGCACTTGATGTTCCACGTAGAAGACCTTCGGGTTCGACGGGGTTCGGTCTTCGGACGCCGGGATCGGTCTTAGCGTTATCGTGAGTTCTCGGCGTGGTTCTCTCGGCTACTCGTGGGTACCGAAAACAGGTCGAAGATCTTGTCAACGGAGGGCTCGCCGAACACTATTCTGGGCTTACGTGGAGGGACACTTGAGCGACCTCGCTGGCACCTTCTACTAGGCCTACACTGCGAAACAAAACAGCGTGAGGCAACCGCCGATGGGCCTGCACGGGCAAGATGCTCGCCAGGGCGGCGCTCTCACGCGAGGAGAGACGGCGCAGCCGGACGGTGACTCGAGCGGAGGTGCCGCGGCTCGGCGGACGGTGCTGGTCGGCGACAGACGGACCTTGAGGAGGGCGAAGCGGACAGGGGCGGCAGGAGAGCGGTTCGCTCGGGAGGAGGCGGGGAGGTAGACGGTGGGAGGAACTTCGGTGAGGCCGGGCGGGACAGGAGAGGCGAGCCGGGGTCATGAGACGGCAGTGACGGACGCGAGGGCGGCCGCGGTGGAGGCGGGTCGTCGGCAAGGCGGCTGGCGAGAGGGAGATGGCGGGCTAGAGCGACGGCCTCGACGGGCCTTGGCGGCCGGGCAGACTTCAGCGAGGGAGAGGCGAGGAGAGGGCTGGCCGGAGGCCGGAGAGGAGCAGAGGAGGAGGGCGGCCGGAGAGGGAGAGAGGGCTCCGCCGAAGGGGAGGAAGAAGGGGGCGGGGCAAGCGCGTCGGGGAGAGAGAGGATAGGGAGGGGAGAGAGGCAGGTGGTGGGCCGGTGGGGCCGGGGTGACAGGGTGGGTTGGTGGCTTGTGTGGGTGAGAGGTAGGGTGAAGAGTGGGGCTGGAAAGGGGTGGGGCAGTGGGGAGAGAGAGAGAGAGGGGGTAGGTGGGGACTAGGTGAGAGAGAACGAGGGGTGTAGGTGGGCTGTGGATTGGTGAGGTGGCTGGGCCGAGGGTGAGGTGGAGGGGACGGTGAGGTGGCGAGCTGGGGTTGGTGGGTAGACTAGGATTGGGTAAATTTAGGACTAGAAATTTTAGACTAGGGTTTTCTTTAAAAAAATAAATTTTGTAAATAGTTTTTAGACAAATAAAAGATCTGAACAGACCGATGTTTTAATTTGAAAAAGACGGGGCTATTTTAGAAAACAAAACTAGGTGTTTCGAAAATAGTTTCAGACAAACAATGCATGATGATGACGATGTAATGCACAAAACAGCGCGATTTTCTAGCAGTGGTTTTTGCGGGATGCCACAATTCGACACCACTAACAATGGATCTCGCCCTCGAGATCCGCCTCATGGTACCGGAAGGAAGGTCAGCGATCTGCGTCTTCTCGCTTCGTGTAGATCCTCGCGACACCACTAACAAGAGGTCGTTGTCCGTGATCGTCGAGGGAACACTCCGGGAACAAAAGGTCGAAGGTAGAGGTATCAACAAATAAAGCCACCTCTAACTTCGATAGAAGGAGAGAAAAGATGCGGCCTATCCCACTTCAATGTACAAGAGCAAATAGAAAGGGTAGTCGGCATGGGGGCCAATCCATCACGCACCCAATCTATTACTCTGCACAATCAGTAGAAAAGCGTGCAACCATTCTCGGAATCAGACTGAAGATCTCATCAATCGAGGTCCGGAAACAAAGGAGTGATGCAGACTCTGCATCAGATCTGGTGTAGATGATGTCGTCGCGTCGGAAAACACCGGAAGGCACGAGAAGGAACAAAGAGAAGTCCACCAGACGAAGGATTCCTCGGACAGCATGAAGACCAGATGTAGCAACACCGTTACCAAAGGAGGAAACGAAACCCTAAAGGTACGACGGAACCCAACCACGAGAAATCCTGGACTCGAAGAGAGAGAAGAGAGCGGATTCAAAACACGCAGAGGTGAGAGGAGAGCAGCAGAGGGGTAAGGAGTAAAATCAGACCTAATTAGAACTATCCAACCGATTTTGCAAAAATAGTTTTGACACTCTACTTGGTTAGCTAGGTTATCCTACAGGCTGGACTTGTGGGGTATCGCAACTGCTGAGCTCTGATACCACTCTGTAACACCCTCAGAATCGGCCCTATGCAAGTTTTAGCGAATCCCGCCAAACCCGCATAGAAACGATTCAAAGGTGCCCACCAGGCACTTTCGTGCGGGTGGAAAACGAAGTAATAACATTACACAACAGTCCTCGATGGGACCCATAGAACAGATATATAAAACAACGACCCAAAGAGTCAAGAATACAGATATAATATACAAGATCCAAATCACCTTGAAAACGATATAGCGCCCGACTACGGACAAGATGCAAATGGGGCTAAGAGCCCTGAAGAATAACCAACGGCGTCCATAACCCTGCCTGGCCAAGCGGAAGGGTATCCCTGCTAACGACGGCGATCTCAAACCTGCTAAACAAAAGGGGTGCCGACAAAGGGCAAAGGAAAAGAGAGGCGTCAAGATTAAGGCCAAGACAGCGAGGCTAGAATTGGCGGTCTCGCCTACATAGGTATGGTGGATCAAGCGGCAGCTACATGCACTAAACAACCTATAGAGACTCGATATAAGCTGCGGCTATCGAGAGGGTGAGAAAGACCTATTCGAACCAACTGATACTACCACCAAACATACCCATCCTGGTATTTCCCCTCGAGACCAAACGAGGAAGTCAACCGAGGAACTCACACGGTTGGCGATTTTAGTTATTTAGTTATCGTTGCAGCAATTACTAGGCAGGTATAGATAGTCGTCCTGATATAATAAGCAGTGGGCAGTTTTAGTTAACCATTCCGTTGTAGTTGCAACACTTACTAGTCAGATACAATTAGCATGAGATATCCCAAAAACCCAACGGTTGTTGGTACTTTTATTTAGCCATTCGTTGTAGTGAAGCTGATTACTAGTCATAACGGATACAAGTCAATTTATAACAGTAAACTTTAGTTATAGTTGTCTATGATCAAGCACTGTGCTCCAAGTCGTCCATAACCGCGGACACGGCTTCTCGAAAAGATTTAACCCTGCAGGGGTGCACCAAAGTATCCACAAGCACTTCGACCCTTTTGCGGATCGGTTAACATACACCCATCGGTATGTCGGGGCCTAAGTCATGACGCGTTTCAGACCCAAAGCAAGCACGGGGCCACCCCACTAAGTCTACCCATAACGAAGTCGGCCGGGCTCGAGACGGACTTAGGGTTTGGGTAGACGATCGTGAACGGCAGGAACCCAAAAGCGGGCTTGTCGACACCGCGAAAACGTGTCCCGATCCTAAACAGTACAGGTGCTATCCATCGCACAATTTAAATAAAGCAGTAAAGCATGGCATAAGTACAGGATAGTAAATAAAACCTCAAACTAGTTTGTGGCCCCCAGTACAATACTTTGAAATCAGGTACTAATCGATGGGGGGCCCATATCTCCCCACCTGTGGTTAGCGCGCTCGATCTCGGAACAGGTGTCAAGAACTCGGGGTCCTACGGGACACCAGTGGGCGGTCGGAAACCAAATATTATCTATCACCCACCGGTGCCTCTGCATTTACCTACTTCCATTTTTAGTTATTAAACAGTATTTAAAGTAATAACCATCTCCAACATTAAACACACGGCCATACTCTAACAACTGTGGTACTTGACGACACACAACAGCACTTGAGCCAAGCGACTACGACGCGCAAGTCCAACTATCTACCAAACAACAGGTAATAGGATGTGTCCAAGGCAATATAAGGCTGCAAGGGGTATCACGGTTACGAAAACTAGAGCATCACAACACAGATATCAATAGAACAACAGGAGGGAATAAATACTAAAAAACTAAGATAGGTCGAAAGGCGGAGATGCTACTGAAAACATTGCGAAGGTTCATCAAGATCGGATCGACACTGCGTGATCAACTCATCGGCCTAGTCCGTGAAGAAGCAAAACACTAGCACAAACACCGGATGCACTATTTAATACTACAGCAAAAGATCCGGCATGATTATGCTATGATGCAGATGCGGTGCAATTAGGCAATATTAAGCGGAACCGGGGTCCCGACAACTAATTAATAGGTTCATGTTATTTAGATACCCTGCAATTTAAATGTTGTCTTAACAAGGCAAAATTATATCACCGGTTTGCTACACAAATTTAAATGGAGTCCGGAATAAGACAAAGATATCCCGCATATAGACTCCATATTTAATTATGAGGTGAATCGGCATAATGCCCCCAAACCATAAACAAGTATGCATGCATGAACAATTTTATATGCAACAAGTAATATCATTTATAAAATAGGGCTCGAGAAAGGGGGTCACACATTAGGGTTCGGCGAACTTGGCTCCGAGGGGTTCGGGTCGGGTCTCAGGGTCCGGATCTGGGGTTCGGTCTCGGCGGGATCGTTCTCGGGTAACAGAGTAGATCTTGGCGTTCCGCGAAGAAGGACTTGGTTCGGCGTCGGGGCGCATCGGATTCGTCCTGGTCGATGGCGATCTTGTCGTCGATGGCAAACTTGAGTGGATCGGGTACCGGGTCTTTGGATCCGGGGAGAAGATCTTGTCGCACGAGCGTCAATGCTTTCGGGAAGGAGATCTGATCGTTCAGGGCTCGGCGTCTGGGGTGAAGAACTTGGTGGTACCGAGAAGGAGGTCTCATCGCATCCGATGGATCGGTCCTCGGGTCCATGAAGGCGTCCTCGGGTCCGGGGTTCTTCGGCTCCACTTGGGCGGTCTTGTCGCTCCGTGTAGACGACCTTGGCGTCACGGTGGTCGTTCTTGGGCCGGTACCGTGGTCTTTGAAAGATCTTGCCGTACACGTCGAAGAACTCGGATGCGGGTCGGGTGTCGGTGGAGCACTTGATGTTCCACGTAGAAGACCTTCGGGTTCGACGGGGTTCGGTCTTCGGACACCGGGATCGGTCTTGGCGTTATCGTGAGTTCTCGGCGTGGTTCTCTTGGCTACTCGTGGGTACCGAAAACAGGTCGAAGATCTTGTCAACGGAGGGCTCGCCGAACACTATTCTGGGCTTACGTGGAGGGACACTTGAGCGACCTCGCTGGCACCTTCTACTAGGCCTACACCTGCAGAAACAAAACAGGCAGAGGCAACCGCCGATGGGCCTGCACGGGCAAGATGCTCGCCAGGGCGGCGCTCTCACGCGAGGAGAGATGGCGCAGCCGGACGGTGACTCGAGCGGAGGTGCCGCGGCTCGGCGGACGGTGCTGGTCGGCGACAGACGGACGCGGGGAGGACGGGGCGACGGGGACGGCGACGCGGGAGAGCGGTTCGCTCGGGAGGAGGCGGCCGGGGAGGTAGACGGTGGGGAGGAACTCGGTGAGGCCGGCGGCGGACGGGAGAGGCGAGCCGGGGGTCGCGGTACCGGGCGGACGGACGCGAGGGCGACGTCGCGGTGGAGGGCGAGGTCGCTTAGGCGGCTGCGCAAGAGGGAGATGGCGGGCTAGCGGGCCTGCGGGCCAGCCCACGCTCCAGGGGGAGAGGAGAGGAGGGCAGGCGGAGACGGCCGAGGAGATGGAGCCCGGCGGCGCCGGCGCGGGCCGGCGAGGCGGGCGCCGGTTAGGGGGCCTTCTCGGGAGCGGCGGTGCTCGGGGCGGAGGCAGTGACGCAGCATGGAGGAGGGTTCGGTTGGCCGGAGGCCGGGGGGGAGCAGAGGAGGAGGAGGGCGGCCGGAGAGGGAGAGAGGCTCAGCCGAGGAGAGGAAGAAGGGCGGGGCTGCGTGGGGAGAGAGGATGGGGAGGGGAGAGAGGCAGGTGGTGGGCCGGTGGGGCCGGGGTGACAGGGTGGGTTGGTGGCTTGTGTGGGTGAGAGGTGGGGTGAAGAGTGGGGCTGGAAAGGGGTGGGGCCAGGCTGTCGGGGAGAGAGAGAGAGAGGGGGTAGGTGGGGACTAGGTGAGAGAGGACGAGGGGTGTAGGTGGGCTGTGGATTGGTGAGGTGGCTGGGCCGAGGGTGAGGTGGAGGGGACGGTGAGGTGGCGAGCTGGGGTTGGTGGGTAGACTAGGATTGGGTAAATTTAGGACTAGAAATTTTAGACTAGGGTTTTCTTTAAAAAAATAAATTTTGTAAATAGTTTTTAGACAAATAAAAGATCTGAACAGACCGATGTTTTAATTTGAAAAAAGACGGGGCTATTTTAGAAAACAAAACTAGGTGTTTCGAAAATAGTTTCAGACAAACAATGCATGATGATGACGATGTAATGCACAAAACAGCGCGATTTTCTAGCAGTGGTTTTTGCGGGATGCCACAATGAACCTTGGCTTGGTGGGAGAATCTCTTGCGCAAGCGAATAAAGGAACCATGAGGCAACCCGACAGATCCCCACGCTGTTGCAGCAGCCCTTGGCAAGGAGGTCACACCCGACAATCACGATCGCCACATCAGGTCCACTTTTCAGAAACAGAACCGCGAAACGACGCGAGAAACGACATCACCCAGCGAAGGATCGATCGATCTAGAGAAGAACGCAGCACCTGAGGATACCATGACGGCGAAAGCAAGGAAGAGCAAGAATTATGCGAAGCCAGCTACTTTACCCGACAGGTTCGCAAAACTCCGGTGCCAAAAGATTTTAAGTTACCCCAAGATCACCAAAAGTACGACGGACTCCAAGAACCTAAAGCTTGGGTGACAGACTATCTGGCAACTATCAGATTACAAGGCGGATCCAAAGCTACAGCGATGCAAAGCTTGCAGCTGCACCTAACTGGTGCGGTACGCTCTTGGCTAAAACAACTACCGAAGATTCTATTAGCAGTTGGAATGATCTTGAGGACAAATTTAGCAGAAACTTCCAGTCTACATTCAAGTGACCCGTGTCTTTGGAGCAATTGTGGGCCTGCAAATAAAAGCCAGGATAATTAATACGAGCCTTCATCCAATGATGGAACATTACAAAAAATTCGGCTGAAGCAATATCTGACGAGAGAGCAATCGACGCCTTCAATGATGGACTTTGTCGACAGGAGTTTATTGAAGAACTAGGACGAACCAAGCCACGGACAATTTCACAGCTGATGGAAATTGCCAATCATTGGGCTGATGGAGAGGATGCAATACACAACAAAAGGGATCGTTCACCTGACGACGATAGAGACAGGCGCAACAACGACCGGAGATGATGAACCAATGATGGATACCATACACCCAGTTACGTTGCATCAAGTTTCTATGGAGGGGACAACAGACGAAGTGATGATTACAACAGCGGATACCGTGACAATAGGGACAACATTGATGGAAGCCAGTCGCAGCAACGATACCAATCGACGAATCGAGACCCACCTATGTCAGCAGGACAAATGTTGGAAGGGCCCTGCAATATGCACTACTACGTCGACTTAATAGGGAAAAGGCGATCAAATCATCTCCTAAAGGACTCCTGAACTTTCTTGAAAATGCAAGAACTATGCAACACAAGGGCAGCAGAAGCAGCAAACTGAGGCTACGCTACTGCACCTGGCGCTTTAGCCATCGGCGCACCACCTCCACCACAGGGGCATCCGCCAGCAGGGCAGCCGCAAAGTACAATACACCAAGACAACAAATATCCCAGGTCAAAGGGAGTAATGTCAATGATCCAAAAGGGGCCACCCTCTAACAGTACACAGAAATTGATCACTAGACAAGTAAACTTGGCAGTAACAAAGCCACCTCCTACACCAGAGTACCTCCATTGGTTAGAACAATAAATTACTTTCAGTAGAGTTGATCATCCATTACGGGTCCCTCAGCCAGGCCAGTCAGCACTAATAGTGGAAGCGCAAATCGGCGGGTTCGACATGAGCAAAGTGTTCTTGGATGCAGGAAGCAACACTGATTTACGCCAAAACTCTATGGGCCATGAACTGGTCCATGACGAACCTAGCACCAACAGACACAACTTTCCACGGGATAGTTCCAGGAAAAGCCGAAATTCCATTGGGCAAAGTTCATCTTGACGTAGTCTTTGGATCAACGACTAACTTCAGACGAAAAAAGCTAGAATTCAAAGTCATGGACTGCCCATCTTAGTATCACGTGATCCTAGGATGACCAGCTTTCACTAGGTTCATGGCAGTACCTTCCTACGCATACCCGGTGCTAAAAATGCCAGCCCCCAACGGGGTCATAACAGTCAAAGGAAGCTTCCGTTGCGCAGACAGCTGCGATCGAGAATTCAACAAAATCTCGGAATCTTTCGGGATGTAGGCGGAACTTGGACGGCTGAAGTTAGCATATGAGGAGTCGACGCACGAAGGGCACACCAGCAAAAAAATCGGAAGAGCAAGCACGCAACGGTCTCACAAAAGCAACTTATGTGGCTTCCAATATAGATCCCGCATAGGAAAATCCACTAATCAACAAGACGAGAGCATCATGACAAGGAGCATGATGAAGAACCCCAACAACAGAAGCCGAAGTTCCTTCAAAAAATCTTCACTTAGATGTACTTTATATTCAATAAAGGCCAACAGCCAGGCGATCATGCCCTCGCAATGTACTTATATCCATGATTATCAATAATAAAGGAAAGTATTCCACGACATACAAACTTCTATGGCACACGAACATTAGTTCGTCGGGTCCTCAAATCAAAAGAATACAGCATGCAATCAAAATCTTGTATAAAACATACGACCTTTTTGATAAATGTCTATACAATATTTCAACTACGCAGTACAAGGCTGCACAAACAGGCAGTCAGATCTCAAAGTTAATGAAAAATTCTCCATCTGCTTCTAAGCATCTACGCACAATCCAAATGGCGGCTCTACGAGCAGCGGCGTAATTAGGCGCCATAGAAACAAGGTCACCATCGGGAGAAGGAGGCAGACATGAAGATATAACATCTAGATCTAATGTCGGATGGTGCGCATGTACCCACGAAAGCGCAAGCTTGGCACCCGCCACAGGTTTAAGCTTCACATAATGGTGAATCCTTTCACCTTGTAGAAATTTCACAACCAACTCCGCCAAGGTCTGAGGCTAAGGATCCCGAGGAAACATGGCATTGTAAACAATGGCCAAAGATCTGCGGCAGCACTCGACGAACTGCTCCAACTCCGATAGGCGATCTTGAAGCAACACCAAAGTATAGGCGCGACGATGATCAGTCTAGAAGTCTGTGTCAGAATTTCGAAAGGCGGACACAAGGGCGTGCATTCCGTTGCGCAGATGTTGGCTCTCCTCCCTCTCGCACAATCGAATGCCTACAAAAATGGGAAGACTCAATTTCCTGCAAATTAGAAAAAGCAACCGAGGAAAGAGGAGAAACACTCACGTAATAGCTTTTCGCTCGCCCTGGAAACTTCTTCCAAGAGAAAAGCCTCGCGGTTGAGGGATTGGCGTGTTTTCGATTGGGAAACATCCACCATCGATTGAACAACCCGAAGTTTTCCTTCAAATTTTTTCACCTGCTCTATCTTTTCAGCATACAATGGCGGGTCCACAGTACGCACGATGGTGGAACTGGCCGCACCTATTATAGAGGAGGATGGAGCAGCATCCGATAGTTGTGCGGAGCCAGAAGGAGCCGGTGGATCATTCAAAATCTGGCAAAGCAAAAAGATATGACACGTTCAGCATGCAAAAGCAAGCTCATACACTTATAATCAGAAGTTGCCTTCCTGTAAAAAGAACCAAGGGAGATCTAGGTAAATCCAAGGTTCATTTCAATGACAGGAAGGTAGACACAATAAAGGTTATAAAACAAAGCCTATGACGTCGTGTCCTTCAAAGACAGGGTGGTGCTAGCAGAAGGAGCACTAGCTACAGGAGCAGCAGGGGTAGTCGAAGAAGGAGCGCTCGTCATAGCAGGGGTAGCCGAAGAAGGGGCGGCCAGGTTCTCTGAACCCGAGCCCAGACCTAGGAGCAGCCGAGAATATTTTTTGTCCCTCTTAATATACGGCTTCAGGTCAACTGCTTGGCCATTGGGGGTGACTGGGACAGAGGAGTTGACCTTCTCCCAGTCGACCTTCTCGTCGTGCGCCATCGCTAGGGCCATCGAAGTTTCAGCACCACTCCTTGACTGCTTCAAACTATAACCAACAAGGGGGCTGGGATCAGCACTGAAGATGGCGACAAGATCATTTAGGTTGTTCGGCACATGGTTGGTTGGAAATTTTTTGGCATGAAGATTCTTCAAGGCACGGTGGGAGCGGACAAGAAGGTTGCACCCATGAACGTTGTTGGCTTCCAAGGTGCTAACAACATCCGACAACGGATCAACCTTCTTATCTTCATTTAGCGTCAGGTTCTGGCAAGTCAGTTTTGAAAACAAAAAAGGAAGAAAGGATTGATAACCAAAGGAAAGAAACAAAACAAAGATGCACAAGACAAAAACTTACGGGTCAACGAATCATTGAGGGCCTCCAGGCGCTATCGTAGATTTGCATCTCGAACAGCGGATTGCTTGGCCACTTCTTCGGCATCAGCTTTCGCCTTCCGATTGGCCTCCTCCAAAGCCTCTTCAGCGGCTCGAAGTTTAACCTCAAGATCATCGGCGCGCTTCATCGCCTGATCCCGAATAACTCCGGATTGCTTGGCAGCGGCTGTGTGAATAAATCATGAAAAATGAGGAAGAACATTTCACAAAGAGATTGCGAAGATAACCAGAACATACCCTTTAGTTCTTCGGCTTCATCATGGATTCTTATAAAACGAGAGGCCATACCGACCATCTCACGCATCAACGGCTGAGCAAAGAAACATCACAGCAAAAGGATATGAAGGCAAAATTAAAAAAAGGCTATGGGAAGAAAAAATATTAAATAAAAAGAGACTTACATCCTTGATATCCACATCAACAGGCTCTTTAGATAACACCACCCCTTTACCTGCCGTTTTCTTCCTTTTTTGCAGCGATAGCTTAGATGAAGTGGCAACATCTTTTTGGATGACATTCTCCATAGGAGACAGGAGCTTTTCTTTCTGCTCCGCCGATGGCGGAGGAGATTTCTTTGCAGAGCAGCCCATAGATGTGCGAAGAGGAGATGCGGGAGGATCTTCATCATCACTACAAAAGAACAACACAAGTGGAATAAGCATCAGCAGTGAACCACCTGGTAAAATAGAAAAAGAAGCAAGCGAATACTTACGAAGACACATCCTACGCAAGGCGGAACAAATTCACCTGGACGGGAGCAGCCGCGATCGGAGAAGCACCGAAAGGCTTGGAAGCAGTCGAGTCATCTGAGTCCTCGACCCTTTCCATAGCATAAGGGTGCTTCCTCTTTTCTCCAGCACGCTCTTCTCGAAAATCTCTGGAGCCAGCCGAAGGAAGAGATTGTGTCTTTGAAGAAGAATCAGATGCAGAGAACTCCCCCTCCTCATCTGCGGCAGTCCCGGTCATAGGGAGATTGTCGGATGCGGAAGAATGGACAAGGGGGTCACAACTTCCAGGAAGAGGAGGAAGCAAGCTCGGATGATCAAAATCCTACACAAGTAGAAGACATGGAAAAAACGCTAGTCATTGAAAAGAGTAAAAGTGCATCTACAAAAAGAAGAAAGGAATAGGTGAAGGCAACGAAAATTTACCTCAGGAAGCTGTTTTTCTTACCAAAAGGCTCCACGAGACAAGTTGAAGGAACCGGGCTTTTCTTGGTCAAAGTGGTGAAGCTCCAGACTCTTTTCTCATACACCTTGAGGGTGAGGTCTTCCGAAGAAATTCTCATCAGGTCCTTCCTCCCGATGTATGCCCACATGCCAGAAAGCCAGGCTTGAAGTGGCTAGACACGAATCCGCAAAAAGTATGCTAGGACCTGGAGACCCGATAATTCCTTGCCAACCTAATGCCGTAGTTTTGAAATACGATCGACAAAGGGCTGGATTTCTGCCATTTCTTCGACAGAAGGATGTTGATCCCAGGAGTCAAGTTTATGGCAGGTTTTCCTAGGATCAAAGGGGGCAAACCCGAAAGATTGGCCTTCGAGTGGCTGATCCTTGGCATAAAACCACTTGGACTTCCAACCTTGGACAGAATCAGTGATTTTGAAGTCCAAGTAATCAACATCGGATCGGACAGGAAAAAGGCGCCACCAACATCATGGACAATGGTGTTAGTGGTGTTACGATGAACATAGAAGAAGTGCTTCCAAAGGCCCCAATGGGGATGAATCCCAAGAAAACACTCACAAAGAGTGACGACACAAGCAACATGGAGAATAGAGTTGGGCGCGAGTTGATACAGCTGCATGGCATAAACAAACAAAAGGCCACGAAGAAATTGGTGGACAGGAAGAGAAAGACCACGGAAGAGGAAAGAGAGGAACATTACCCTCCAGCCAGGCTCGGGGATGGGAGCAGCCTCGTCTCCAGGGAGCTTGAAGGAACCGTCCGTCAGATGGACGGAGTTCCGCGCCTCATGGAGTTCACACGTTGTGCACTTGGTGGGAGCCCATCCGACGGCTCTCTTCCTGGTGGCCTTCATGGCGGTAGCCGAAGTTCCAGCAGCCTTGCTTTTGCCCATGGTGGCAAAAGGGGAATACGAGCACAAGAACAGGAGATTTGCAAGGGAGCAAGAGCAGGAGTCTGCAAGGGGGCAAGAGCGCAAGGAAGAAGATAGAGTAGGGGAAGGTGAGGTAAAACAATAAAACACACCTCCTCTCCCTTATAAAGAGCAAAGACGTGAGGTCTGAACCGTTCGATGCAAAATTGAACCGACAGAAGGTCGCACGATGGTGACACGTGTTACAAAGATTCCATAAAGGAAACTTTTAAAGAAGTTATGGCTGCGGTAAAAACGGAGGACAGCGCGTGACGCCTCGATTTTTGCACGAAGAGGGGACATGCAATCAAAAAATCTCCACTGAATACGCTATCACGTGTCATCATTACTGCTGCATGGGCCCATGTTCGACACGTCCCGTGATACATTGCAAATGTATCTATAATTTTTGATGTTCCATGCTTGGTTTTATCTACTTTCTTGTGTTTTGTTCCAACTTTGGAGTACTTTTCATATGACTTCTTCGACTAACCTATTAACAAGATGCCAAGGCCGCTTGCCGATTCTGTTTTACGCTGTTTTTGGTTCCGGAAGTCGAAATGAATATTCTCAGAATTGGACGGGACAAAAGCCAAAGTTACTATTTTCCCGGAAGACTCACGGAGCCAGAAGGAGAGTCGGAGAGGGGCCATAGGGTGGCCACACCCCCTTGGCACGGGCCAGCCTAGGCCACGCTAGGGCATGGTGTCCGCCCCCTGGCTAGCCATCGACCTTGCCTCCTTCGCCTATAAGAGCCTCCCGATACCAAAACCCTAGGGAGTCAATCAGAAATCCATGAAAAGTTCCGCAGTACAGCCGCCACCGAAGGGGAGATTCGGGGGACAGAAAGTCTCTGTTCTGGCACCCTGCCGGGACAGGGAAGTGCCCCCGGAGCCATCTCCATCGATCTCCACCATCATCTCCATCGACCATCCATGTTTCCCCCATCTATGAGTGAGTAATCCCGCGCTGTAGGCTATGGGGATGGTAGGGATTGGATGAGATCGTTCATGTAATGGCATCAGACTGTGAGGGCATGGTGCCTAGTATCTTTTATTAGTGCTTTATGACTTTGTTGCGACTTGTTGTGCTTAATGCTTGTCACTAGGGCCCGAGTGCCATGATTTCAGATCTGAACATGTTATTGATTCATTATGATAGTATTGTTTACGGTCTTATCTACAAGTTGTATACACACGTTGTTGTCCGGAACCAATGGCCCTGAAGTGACAGAAATCGGGATAACCGGAGGGAATGGCTTTGATGTGAGGATCACATGTGTTCATGGAGTGTTAATGCTTTGCTCCGGTGCTCTATTAAAAGGAGCACCTTAATTGCCAGTAGTTCCTTAGAAGCCCCGCTGCAAACGGGCTGGCAGGACAAAAGATGTTGTGCAAGTTCTCATTGCGAGCACGTATGACTATATATGGAACACATGCCTAGGATTGTCTAGTACTTGGATGCTTTATCTTATTTATCTGCAATTGCCCTATGTTCTGATTGCTATGTGAATTGTCTTGTCCATGCAACGCCCGTCCATCCATCCCTATGCCTACCGCACTCGAATCCCAATTCATCGCTTTTGTTACTACTGTCTTTGCTTTACTACTGATGTTACTTTACTATACCTACTACAAAACTGTTGCTACTGATAAACTGTTGTGAGCAAGATTGTTTCCAGGTGCAGCTGAATTGACAACTCAGTTGTTAAGGCTTATAAATATTCTTTGGCTCCCCTTGTGTCGAATCAATAAATTGGGTTTCACTTCCCTCGAAAATACTGCGATACACCCCGTATACTTGTGGGTCATCAAGACTATTTTCTGGCGCCGTTGCCGGGGAGCATAGCTTTATTTATCAAGTTCACTTGAATTCACTATTGTTCAAGCTAAGTTTATTTTCTCCTTGTTTGCTTGTTTCTTTATCAAAAATACAAAAAAAATATAGTTCCTACTCTAGTTTTTATTTTCGCTGGTCGGTTATTGTCTTGCTTTATCATGCTTGTTGTCAATGGTTGGTTTCTTTGAAACTGAATCTTATTTGCAAGGTGGGTTCACGAAAGATGAAAAATATTATTATAAGGAACACTGCTTGTCACAAAAAGGGAAACACTTATGTGGAATTTATTGCTTGGAAGGGTGCATTTGAACTTGCTAGTTTGCTTGAAAATATTGATGATTCACCTTATAAGTATGAGGTTTATGGTATACTTAAATTTTTCTTTGAGAATTACAAGGAAGAAAACGGCTATATTCTTGAATATACTAATAGATGCTTTCCACAAATGGAAGATACTAATGCCTTGCAGGATCCTATGGAAGAAGAAATTGATGAACCTGAAATCTCATTAGATGAAAAAGAGAAGGAGAGTGATGAACAAAAGGAGGAAGAACGGATTAGCTACCCATGCTTACCTTCTAATGAGAGTAACTCTTTATCCCTTACATTATTTGATTGTCCCCCATGCTTACTAAAGAAGGATGAATGTTATGTTCCTGAGGATTCTTTTGAAGATGTTTATGATAAAGCTCTAGTGCTTGTAGATCATGGAGAGCATGCTTTTTGTGATAATTATATTATTGAGTTTATTCATGAGGCTACTGAAAATTATTATGAGAGAGGAAAATATGGTTGTAGAAGTTTTCATGGTATTGAAACACCTCTCTATGTGCTGAAAGTTTTGAAGTTACTCTTGTTTTATCTTCCTATGCCTGTCACTTTGTTATTTGTGAATTTATTTGCATACAAGATTCCTATGCATAGGAAGTGGGTTAGACTTAAATGTGTTTTGGATTTGCTGCTTGATGCTCTATTTTACTTCAACTCTTATTTCTTATGAGAGCATCCTCTCAAACTATTATGCATGAAGATGATATTATGTCTATTATTCTTGGGAGACCTTTTCTTAAATACTGCAGGAGCTGTTATTAATTATAATCAAGGGAAGGTGACCTTCAATGTTAATGACAAGGAACATATTGTCTATTTCCCAAAGAAGATTGAAAGGACTTATGGTTTGAATACAATTGAATATGTTGAGGGCATTCAAGTTGGAGAAATATATTGTCCCCTACCAAGAGAAAAATTTGAAACTATTATGATTGGGACCATTGCTATCAAGGTTGAGGTAACATAATCATTAGTGGAATACAAAGTTTTGTATCATATGAAATTGTTTTGGTAACAAAACCTGATCAACTTTGTTAACAAAAGGATTTCATTGAACAAAACAATGTTTCCACCATGATTATCTCCACTTGCTTCCATTTTATCCATTTTTAGTTTTTGCTTTTGCCTAACTTAAAGGCGACAAAGAAAAATACTTATTGGGAGATAACGCAAAGTTTTAGTTGAGTCTTGGAAGTTATTACTTCAGTAATAACCACTCCTTATCCTTTTTATTTGCTTTTTGTGCCAAGAGTAACCTCTAATGAGAGAGAAGTAATGATTGGGAAAGTTGTTGTTCTGAAACAGGATTTTGTGCTTCATTGTAAAAATTCGTGAGAGAGCTCTGTATGTCGGATTGAGCTGTAATTTTTTTCGATTATGCCCCAGGTTGTTAACAAACTTTAGTTAGTTCAACACTTTTTGATTTGAGAAACAGAAGGTCTTAGAAAAAAATCGTCTTTACCTGCTGGTCTGTTTTGACAGATTTCTGCCATTTTCTGCATTTGCTTCTTGTTGGTTCCTTTTTGAGTTCTTTTGGGGAATTGAGATTTTTAAGGGAAGTGCTACAGTATCTAGTGTTCTAATGTAAGTTTATTTGATGTTGGAACTGAACCTTAAGACCTATTATATTGAGTGCACTAATGTTGCTAATAAAGATTGTGTGAAGTTTTGTATGAAGGAAAATTTTCAGGTGTATGGAAGGAATGAGTAATGAGATGAAGGATGGACTAAAGCTCAAGCTTGGGGATGCCACGCGTGTCACCCCAAGAAATATCCAAGAAGTACAAGCGTCAAAGCTTGGGGATGCCCAAGGCATCCCCTTCTTCATCAATAAAAATCCCAGGTTTCTTCCAAACACTTCATTTTTATTGTTTCATGCATAGTTGTGTTGTTCTTGGACCGTATTCTTTTTCGTTTCGTTTTGGTTTTTAGTTTGCGTCGTTTTCTTAGTTTTCTGAATAAATTGGTTGGACTCCCTCTTTCATACATTGGTGTTCAAATAGTCTGGTTTGGTTTGGAAAAGAGTAGGAAAGCTCATGCTTAAGTGGTAAAGAGAGCTTGTTTTTGACTGTGGCCTATGCTTTGTCATTCCATGCTTGATATTGTTTTGGCTTTATGCTTAGTATTATTTGATGTAGCATGACTTGTTATAAACAATTGAGATTGCTTAATGTGCCTTGGATGAATCATGCGTTGTTTTAGCATATTAAAGCATAAGTATAGTGGTATTCTCCTTTGATGCTTTATTTTGGGTTGACTTGGCGCATGCTCACACCATGTTATGACTATCTCAAGTCACCTTAATCCTTTATGATCCTTTAGTTTTCAACTTGTAGTATCACTTTATGCTTTGATCAATGATGTTTTGTCGCTCTGCATGATTATGGCCATTATTGCTCTCTTAGTTTGTCGATCCCAGTCTTTTGCTAGCCTCCACAACAAAGTATGAGTTCCACTCATGCATCCAACTCCCTAAACCAAGTTATTTCAAATATTCCACCATACCTACCTATTAGCTTATGCTATTCCAAGTATATCCATGTTTTTGTTTACCTTCCAAATTAAACTTGTTATGATAAAACTAGTGATTAAAGCTCTCACGAACTTGATGGCACACTTTACTTTTCTTGCCCTTAATAAACTTGAACCATTGTGTCTTCTATGTTGTATATGCTTGCACTTATTTGTTGGGAATTAGCAGAACCATGTTTTCATGGGGAACGCTTTCAACATTGCACTTGGTACTTGTACCTAGTTGATATCATGCTCTTTTGTATATGGATGTCGTCGGTGTGAAATGAAAGGGGAGCTTGTAAGTCCATGGAGTTATGTATATGTGTTAGAGAAACGCCTGGGCCGCTAGTCTAATCCATGCTGACATGGTGGAAACCTGCAGCGTAACCATAATGAGCTGTCTATAAAGCATTCTTCTTATAGAAAAGAGTCCTATATTGAGAAAAAATAGAAAAAAAAGAGATACTATGAAAAGAGGAAAGAGATAAAAAAAGCACCATATTCCCATGGTAAATAACAAGAATGTTGAGATGCTCGTTGTCTGCTTGCCTTGTCATTTTGATATAGGGATTCTTCCGTATCATCGGGCAAGGGGTACCCCGTTGGCGGTTCTCTATGATACACATATACTTACGATGACAAGAACTTACTGGTGAC
The DNA here is from genome assembly GCA_023614405.1 of Avena insularis. Lineage (NCBI taxonomy): Eukaryota > Viridiplantae > Streptophyta > Magnoliopsida > Poales > Poaceae > Avena > Avena insularis. The sequence continues at coordinate 550,894,689 of CM042690.1, forward strand.
TAAACTTGAGTAGCATGAGGAGCGGCCCTCGTATACAAGGGACATGAGATTTCTGACTTATACTTCGTCAAGCATGTACACCATAGTTTGTTCACTTTAACCTTAATCACTTCAAGATGCTTATGATAGGGGCAATGAGAGCTGAAAGCTATAAGTACCATAATTTTTGGAAGCTCTTTATGAGACTTGAATCCCTACTTCCTTTTATTAAAAGGCCTTTCTTCCACCATTATATTGAGTCTCCACCTTCTATCTTTATGCACCTACTTTGAGAGCATAGTGGCCATTCTTAGTTCTATGTGCATTGTCCCAAGACTAGTTGATTGATGCATAACTTGATATTGCTTGTTTTAAACTATTGTATCTAGTCATTCTTATGAACTTTGAAGGTGTCCTATGCATTTATATTTGCTACTCTATGAGGGACAAGCTGAATACCACTATGCTATGTTTTCTTTATGTGAAACAAACAAACGTCTTGCAAAGCATTGTTATTCATGAATCTTTTGTTTGTGCCTTTTCATGTTGCATCATAGTTTCTTTGTCTTATTGCTAGAACTTTGTCTTTCATATTATGATTGAAGTACTATGATCCCAGCTATCAATGTTTTACAAATACTTTGATCAAGTTTATGATGGTGCATGTCACCTCAAAAATTATTCTTTCTTTTTATCACTTACCTACTCGAGGACGAGCAGGAGTTAAGCTTGGGGATGTTGATACATTGCAAATGTATCTATAATTTTTGATGTTCCATGCTTGGTTTTATCTAATTTCTTGTGTTTTGTTCCAACTTTGGAGTACTTTTCATATGATTTCTTGGACTAACCTATTAACAAGATGCCATAGTGTCAGTTGCCTGTTTTCTGCTGTTTTTGGTTCCAGGAAGTCAGAAAATGAATATTCTCGGAATTGGACGGGACAAAAGCCAAAGTTACTATTTTCCCGGAAGACTCACGGAGCCAGAAGGAGAGTCGGAGAGGGGCCATAGGGTGGCCACACCCCCCTTGGAGCGGGCCAGCCCAGGTCGCGCCAGGGCATGGTGTGGGCCCCCTGGACGGCCACCGACCTTGCCTCCTTCGCCTATAAGAGCCTCCTGATACCAAAACCCTAGAGAGTCAATCAGAAATCCACGAAAAGTTCCACAGCACCGCCGCCACCGAAGGGGAGATTCGGGGGACAGAAAGTCTCTGTTTCGGCACCCTACCGAGACGGGGAAGTGCCCCCCGGAGCCATCTCATCGATCTCCACCATCATCTCCATCGACCATCCATGTTTCCCCCATCTATGAGTGAGTAATCCCCCACTGTAGGCTATGGGGATGGTAGGGATTGGATGAGATCGTTCATGTAATGGCATCAGATTGTTAGGGCATGGTGCCTAGTATCTTTTATTAGTGCTTTATGACTTTGTTGCGACTTGTTGTGCTTAATGCTTGTCACTAGGGCCCAAGTGCCATGATTTCAGATCTGAACATGTTATTGATTCATTATGATAGTATTGTTTTTGGTCTTACCTGCAAGTTGTATACACACGTTGTTGTCCGGAACCTATGGCCCCGAAGTGACAGAAATCGGGATAACCGGAAGGGAAAGGCTTTGATGTGAGGATCACATGTGCTCACGGAGTGTTAATGCTTTGCTCCGGTGCTCTATTAAAAGGAGCACCTTAATTGCCAGTAGTTCCCTAGAGGCCCACCGCAAACGGGTGGCAGGACAAAAGATGTTGTGCAAGTTCTCATTGCGAGCACGTATGACTATATATGGAACACATGCCTAGCATTGTCTAGTACTTGGATGCTTTATCTTATTTATCTGCAATTGCCCTATGTTCTGATTGCTATGTGAATTTTCTTGTCCATGAAACGCCCGTCCATTCATCCCTATGCCTACCGCACTTGAATCCCACTGTTTACTGCTTTTGTTACTACTGTCTTTGCTTTACTACTGCTGTTACTTTACTATACCTACTACAAAACTGTTGCTACTTATAAACTGCTTTGAGCAAGATTGTTTCCAGGTGCAGTTGAATTGACAACTCAGTTGTTAAGGCTTATAAATATTCTTTGGCTCCCCTTGTGTCGAATCAATAAATTGGGTTTCACTTCCCTCGAAAATACTACGATACACCCCCTATACTTGTGGGTCATCATCCCGTCAGGGCGTGCTCTTCTGAAAATCAACAGCATAAGATACGTCATCACTGACGTCACAGAGGAGGTGTTGCAGAAATTGCGGCTCGCCATTTGACCCGAAAAAACAAAAATCAGAGTCGAAGTAAATTCCTCCAAGAAAAGATTTGAGACTACAATCGAATATACAATATTATGACTGTAGCCTCGGGGGCTACTCCTATCGGGAGCACTGGTCGCAGGCACCGACAAAAATTATGAAGCTTGGCGCCATAAACATAAGTTTTCGAGCCTATGTTTTGATACATATATCTAAACATAGCCTCAGGGGATACTCCTATCAGGAGCACTGGCGCGCACCTGATAAAGAAAAACAAAAAAAACATTCATCGACAAGATACTCCTATCGGGAGTAGTTGCATAAACAAAAATTTCTTCATCCACTACAAAACAAAAAACTCTCGGATCGCACCCAACATGATAAAAATCTGAATGCCATGTTCAGAAGCATGAAGGTAAGACCCCAGGATTTGTCCTGTGTGGCCTGGAAATCGCACAAGAATGTGCTCTGCCAGTAAAATATCCATATCAACGATACGATGAAAAATCCCGACAGACGCGTTGGGTACCCGATAAAAATAGAAAACTGGAATTTAGTATTCGATAAGACCTCAGCGGCTCGAACTGAATTACGCCAGTAGCAAATTCCGGATTCGAGCCTGGGGACTTGAATTTGATGTAGGACAACCTTGTTTTTGCCTAGGAGCAATTAACTGATTCCTGATCCGTCGGAAGCATCAGACTCATTGTACCAAAATCCCTACAAAAATAAAAATTGAGGAACAGAAAGAAGCAAAAAAGAAACTTTGAGACTCAACCTAAAACTGCGGTTCAAGTAGAGTCTCGGGGGCTACTGACATGGGTATAATTACTCGGATTCTTATAAATCGCTACCCTATGATTGGATAAAAGGCTTACGACCCATGAAGATTCTAGACGACAGCCTAAGGAAGCAACCGCAAAGGCTTTGATTGTATTAGGAAAGAGACTATAAACCGACATTGTGTTGGTATTGTAATCACGCGTGTATGAAACCTATCCGCATACAGCTTTGAGACCCGGCCTATTATATATAGGACGAGGGAAGCCCAAGCGGGGGTACCGAAATAAAGAAGATAACTTGTAATAGTGCAATTACTCAATATACATCGACTTTGATTCCATCATTTCCCTGACATCCGACGAAATCCCCAGCATTCTCTTTTTTGCAAAACTCCAAGTCCATCACCATGGGCATTGCCGAGGTTACCCCTCGTCACCGCCTCTCCCCCTTGTAGAGGCACATCTCCATCACCGTCTACAATGAGATCCCCTTCATATACTGTAACATCCCAAAACTCTAATCCAAGGTTATCAAGATCAAATCATCCAAAAATAGGGTTAACAAAAACTTTTCCAAAATTTAAAATGAAAGCATTCATATGTGTATGCATTTAAAATAGGAGTTGTTTGAATTGCCATGATTGATTGATTGATCCAATGCTTGTAAAATGTTTCTTAGGTGATTTAAACATCATCTACATCATTCCCAAACTTTTCTTAAAGAAAATCAAATCAAAAAGAATTAAAAAGAAGGAATGGTCATTTTGGCAAATTTAACTCTCATGCCTACTTTGGCTATTCCTAGTACTCAAAACTTAACAGAAACGATTCTTGATCTTTGCACCCCTTGCTAATACACATAATGAGGTACCAAGGCCCACCTTTTGATCTGCTAAAAACATTCTGTTAACTATTTTAAATGATAGTTTAAAATTGAATCTAATGCATATGCATAGATCACCCCTATTTCAAAAACCATCCATTTGAGCTCCATTTTCAAAACCCTTGCAACCAGAGACTACCTATCACTAGTGGAGATCACCCAAAAATTTTGAAACCAAAATTCAAAACTTTTTCTCTTGTGGCCATTTCATCAAACACCTTGCTGGCAAGATCATATTGGCCTAACTAATACTGTTTTGGGTTGATTTTGTCTAGAAATTGCAATGTGATTTGATCATCTTTGTCCCCCTCAAGCCTGACCAGACCAACCCCAGCCTCTTCCCTAAACCCTAGATGCACTGCACTGCCATGCCGAGCCCTCTCTCGGCGGACGACCGTGCACTCGGAGCAGCCGCCCTCTCCAGCCTCCCTCACCATGTCTAGCACATTGCTTGTGGTCCACCTCCACCGCCTAACTAGCCCCAGGCCAGAGACAGAGAGCAGAGCGGCCAGGAACCGCCGTGCCCGGAGCCGGTCGAGCATGCCGACGCCGCCACCAGAGCGCGCCTTGTCCCCGCTCGCACAGACCGCCCCTTGGCACCAGCCCGCACCCGTCTCTCCACCTCGACCTGGAGAACAACCCAGACATCCCCGTTCGCCGCCCAAAGCCTCACAACCACCGCTCGCCGTGGACACCGCCGCCTCTGCCTCTCAGAGCGCCACCTCGCCCAGACCGCGTGCCACCGCCCCTACGGCCGCATTCAATTCCTAGAGCACCGCCAGGAGACCGCCTGTCGATGGCCAACCCCAGCCATGCCTCTACCTCGCCGTAGCCATGTCGCCACCGTCGCCTGCCCATCCTGCTTGGTCTCACCGTCGGGCCTATAAAAGGAGCCCTCCCCAGCCTCTTCTCTCCACACCATTCCACTCTCCTCACCTCTCTGAACCTCACCCACCTCTAGCCGGAGCAAGTGGAGCAGCATCTCACCGGAATCGGAGCCGGAGCAGCCGTGGCAGGAGGAGAAGGGCGCCGTTGATTTCGACCACCCCAATCTCCGCCGCAACCGCGCCTCGCCTTGCCGTCGTCTTCCACGTCATTTGCCCGCCTCGCCGACCCTGCTGGAGCCCTGGTACGCCCCCAGTAGACCCCCACCGAGCCGCTAGGGTTCAAGCTCACCGGCGACCTGTTCGTCGTTGACGACGACCCTCAGCCGTAGATCCCCCTTCTAATCTTACGGCCCACAGCGCGCGTACCGTTTCGCGTTTTAAGTGCCGCTGACACGCGGGACCCCCCTGTCAGCTGAGCCCCATGCCGCGGAGCGCCACTGGGCCGGCCCAAGTCTTTTCCCGCGCTAGCCCATAGATTCAAATCTGGATTTTTCCTTTTTAGTTAAATCTAGTTACTGTCCACTATTTCAAAAATCAATTCAGAGAGTTTTAGAAATCCAAATTGCATGAAACCAATTTTGTCTCAAAGGTATTAAAATGATCTATCCAAGCCCGTTGGATTAAATTCAATTAGAGTTATAGATCTCTCCTAGTAAAAATAACAAAACAGAAGCTTTTGCAACTTGCAACATTTTTATAAAATCAACCAAGTTAGCTTTTGAGTTGATTCCAACTCTCAAAAATCACATTTCATCATATCTATCTAAATATGTAATAATATTAAGGTTTACATGCAGTGACTTTGGACTAGTACCAAAATAATGCTATATAGGCATTTCTAGTCACTTTAAATCATTAAATAATAAACTTAAACTAAAGTAATATTGATCCAATCTTTAAATCTCATTCCCACATGTTAGAATATGTGGTGAGGACATGTGTCCACATGATCCCATATTTTGGTGGTGAATATTAAAATTTTAGTTAATATTACAATGAGTAGAAATTACTTTTCTAAAATAAAAAGGAGGAAACTATTGAAAGTAAACTTGTGATGCTTGTGATGATAATAGATCATCAATTGTGTGTTTTAGAATGCTACGTAGCCTAGTTAAGTATTGTTTGGTGATTGTCTACTCCCTATGTATTTATAGACGCTAGTACCGACCAAGCTTTCGAGGAGGAGGAGTTCTACCAAGAAGAAGAAGAAGAAGAAGAAGAAGAAGAAGAAGAAGAAGAAAACTTCAACCACTACACCAACCAAGGCAAGCTATTGTTAGCAAGCTAGAATTAAACTAGATGGTTTAGCAAAGATGCCTTAAGCATGCTTTGATCACACCCCTTTGACTATTAGTACCCAAGTCTTACCTACAAGTTTTACCCCTCTTAGGTTATACAAAGTTCTTTACTTGGTTTGAAGGTAGCATAAAAAGTATAAAACTTGACTTACTTAGAAACCTTTAGATGTCATTCTATGGCATGAGATTGATCCCATCTTTCCACCTTAGTGAACACTCTTAACCTAGTATTTTAGAGTAGATCAAAAACTTGAGTCACTGTAGATGGGAACACTTGGTGAAAATGAATTGTGAAAACCTTGGAATGATGAATCATTCTATTGAGATGTTTTGACATGTGTTGAGAGACACAACTGGTTTATGATGATGAAAATGATGAGGCATGAGCCTTAACCTTTTTATAAAACTGATGGTTGGATTCGGATGCGATACCATTCCAAATTTATCGTACAACCACATTACCTGAATTGGGTAAGGCTTAGCTGGAAATTTATATGCATTAGTATTAGTTCCCTCACGGGAGAGGTTTGAGCTGAGGCTACCTCTCGATGTTTTCCACCTGCAAAGGCCCAAGATGACTGATGGTCATGGTTGGGAGGCCATGCTCATAGGAGAGGTGCTTGTACTAGGGTGTGTAAAGGGAAGGTTATGTTTGATTATCTGCATACTAAGTATGATGATTCAGGTTATCCCAGCGGATGTATCGAATCTTGTGGTGAAAGTGTACCACCTCTGCAGAGTGTCAAACTATTCGAATAGCTGCGTCCGCGGTTATGGACAGTTGGAATGGCCATACTGTTTCGTTGTCAGATGTTTTCTAAATAACTTGAAATGAATGATGAACTTTGACGTGGCCACAACAAGGTTGTGCTGATGATAATAGTTTCCCATTTTAAGTGATTCTAGAACTTTACTTTATCTTTCTTTGCTTCTGAACTCAGCTTAGGTTTCAAACTTAACTTGATAGTTAACTTAGATTTAGCACTTTAAATTAGAATTATAGTACCTGTTAATAGTAGTTTGCGTGTACTTGAAGAGTACTCATGGCTTTTGTCCCTGGCTATTATCATGGCCAGACTATGAAGGAGATTATCAAGATGATGGTCAGGGATTGCCACGATAACTAGGACTATCGCCTTACGTCAAGATTACTGTGCCCCTGAAGATGGACCCCACTGCTACGATATCCTTTATTTCCGCTGCTTGTTGTATTAAGACTGGATCATGAGATCCTTATTTGTGTAAAACCTTATGTATGGTTTGTAATGGATGATGTACTATGATATCCAATCCATTATGTCTAGCAAAAATGGTAATCCTGGGATTGCGAGGTATGGCATAACGGGCATCTGGGATTAAAAATCCGGGTGTTGACAAGTTGGTATCAGAGCCATCCTGTCCATAGGAGACCCTAGTTAGAATGGACGTCCAAACCAAAAACTTAGCTTCAAAACCAAAGTGAGTATTTATGAAAAACTATTTTCCCTCTTACCCTTGTGAACTCATTCTTTCTCAAAAATACATGTTCCTCAAAATTTCTTACATTACTACTTAAAATTTGACACACTTGATCACTTCACTAACTTCCTCATCCTTAATTCTTGTAGATGGAGACTCGGTTCAGCAAGTTTTACCAGTTGGGAAACGGAGGTCAGCTGATCTTCGAGAGGGATCTGGATTCACCGTGAGTTATCTTGGGACGCCCACATCCGGAGTTTCTTGGAGCTCAACTTCCAGGACCCCTGTGAGGAGACCTCGGTGGCTGGCTAGTCACCGCGGATCTTCGGAGAAGCATCGAAGCACCAACTTCCGGGAGAATTTAGTTCTCCGTGAGAAAGAACAACTGGCTAGATGGATTAGCTAGGGCAATGCATGAAGCTCTCACACGTCTATATGCCCTCAGCGTCAACAAGATCCAAGGTACCCGTTTTGCCCACTATGCAAGACGTGACTTCATGGGAATGCTGATGGAGATGCCAAGTCACCCAGAGTTGAGGCGTCAAGTGGAGAACCTTGATTTCTTGCTTCATGATAGAGCAATGAATCGGACAATGCCAGGGAGTTAGCCAACCAGAACCGTGCCATTGTCGACCAGAAGGCCCAGACTTTCGCACTGCTCGTCCAAGATCGCCAGTCTCTTCGTCTCCAGCGTGCAAAGAAGGATCACACCATCGCCCGTCTTCGTAAGAAGGTGGCCGACCTCGAGAAGACCGTTAAGGAGCAGGAAGATCAGCTTGCCGCCAAGGAAGAAGAAGATGAGGGTGAAGACATCCAGGGAGATATGGATTCTTACCTCAGCAACGATGATGACTTTCTGGAGGAGGATGCTGTGGACTTCTACACTGATGATGAAGACTCCGACTTCATCGATGATGAGTAGATGCACTAGAGCACTATCGTAGCATGAGATGTATCATCTCATTGTATCGTAGCTTGCAGAATGGTTCTTCAAACCATCTGTTTTCCCCTTTGATTGTTGTGGTGTGTGTTGTATCGTGTGCTTGCCTGCTTGAATGAAAAAGAAGTTAGTTGAAAAAACCTGAGTCTAACTCAATGTTTTAGCTTTGAAAACCCAAAACCATGAACCTTAGACTTTCCCTCTTACCCCTATATCTATCTCAATCTTCAGATGACTCGTGGAAACCAAGGAGGGAGCAGCTCGTTGCAGGACCCAATGCTGCAGATCTTGCAGAATCTCATCGCGGACCATGAAGCAAGCAGGGCCGAACGTCAAGCCAACTTAGCAACATTGCAGCAGATCTCCCAAATGGCTCTCAACAACCAAGGACATGGAAATCAGGATCACCAAGGATCCAAACTTAAAAACTTTTAGAACACCAATCCCCCAATCTTTAACCAATCTGAAAACCCATTAGATGCTGATGACTGGTTATAGACAATGGAAAACAACTTAGAGGTTGCCAAAGTTGATGAGAATGAGAAAGTTCTCTTCGCCATCCACTATCTAGCGGGAGATGCAAGAGCTTGGTGGAATAGCATCCGCAATATGAACCATGACCAGTAGTTCTGGAGTAACAGTAGAGCATATCTCTAAAACCTTACCCCATCAATTCAAGTGCAACAAGAGTGTAGCCCTGCCCACCACCCACTGTCAGAGTAGTCGTGAATACCCGACGTATTCCCGGATGAATTGCCGTATGCCCCGGATAGGGATATTGAATTCATTATCGAACTAATCCTAACCAGACCTATAGCCCGAGACCCTATACCATGAACCCCTCGAGTTAGTGGAACTGAAGAAGCGCTTGGATGCCATGTTAGCAACAGCTTGATTCCAAGCGCATCGCCATGGAGATCACCAGTGTTATTCGTCGACAAGAAAGATGGAGGCAATCGTCTGTGTACAGATTACAGAAAGTTGAATGACGTCACCATCAAGAACAAGTACCCTTTGCCAAAGATAGAGGATCTATTTGATCAGTTGACTGGAGCTCAGGTATTCTCAAAAATTGATCTTAGGACTGGTTATCACCAACTTAAGATTCGTGCAACGGATATTTCGAAGACCGCCTTTACTACTCACTATGGTTTATACGAGTATACGGTTGTGTCTTTTGGATTAACCAATGCCCCTGCTTATTTCATGAATCTCATGAATAAGATCTTTATGAATTTCCTAGATAAGTTTGTAGTTGTGTTTATCGACGACATCCTTATCTACTCCAAGTCAGAAGAAGAGCATGAGCAACATCTGAGAATCATCCTAGAAACCCTGAGAGAGCATCAGTTATATGCCAAGTTCAGCAAGTGTGAGTTTTGGCTGAAAGAAGTAGGATTCCTAGGACATATTGTTTCTGCCGGAGGAGTCTCTGTTGATCCCACCAAGATCAAAGATGTGGAAGAATGGGAAGCCCCAACCAATCAAACCCAAGTTCGTTCATTTCTCGAATTAGCGGGATATTACCGCAAGTTCGTAGAAGGATTCTCGAGCATAGCCCGACCAATGACCCAATTGTTGAAGAAGGACAAGAAGTTTGAATGGACAGACAAGTGTGAAGCCGCCTGTGAGCTGAAGAAGAGATTGATATCAGCCCCAATTTTGATCATGCCAGACATCAAGAAGCCGTTTGATGTGTATTGTGATGCATCCAAGATTGGCCTAGGATGTGTATTGATGCAAGAAGGCAAAGTCATCATGTATCTGTCTCGACAATTGAAGCAACATGAGCAAAACTATCCGACCCATGATCTTGAGCTAGCAGCCGTGGTTCTAGCGTTGAAGACATGGCGTCATTATTTGATGGGTAATCGCTATGAGATTTACTCAGATCATAAGAGCTTGAAGTATATCTTCACTCAGAAGGAGCTGAATATGAGGCAAAGAAGATGGATAGAGTTAATCAAGGATTATGACCTTGACATTCACTATCACCCCGGCAAAGCCAATGTGGTAGTGGATGCTCTTAGCAGATTGCCGTGTAGGCTTAACACCATGATCAAGGAGAAGCAACCAAGTTTGTATGAGGAGTTGGAGCAGTTCAGGACTGAGTTAGTTAGCAAAGGATTCCTAGCTAGCATTGAACTTCAACCCACTTTGTTTAGCCAAATCAAGGAAGCCCAGAAAGGAAATGAAAGTATCGACGGAATCAAACGTCGTATTGGTATAGGAAAGGTACCTGGATGCACCGAAGACGAAGAAGGATTACTGTGGTACAAAGGACGTATCTGTGTGCCAGTAGATTCGGAGCTGAAGGAAATTATCATGAAGGAAGCTCATGATACTCTTTATTCTATCCACCCCGGAGGAACAAAGATGTATCAGGATTTGAAAGAGCAATTTTGGTGGCACAAGATGAAAAGAGAGATCGGAAGCTACATCGCCAAATGTGACATCTGTCAAAGAGTTAAAGCAGAGCATCAGAGACCTACAGGACTATTGCAACCATTGCAGATTCCGGAATGGAAATGGGATTCCGTCAGAATGGACTTTATCACCGGTTTACCTACTGCTAGTAGGGGAAATGACTCAATCTGGGTCATAGTTGATAAACTGTCCAAGTTAGCCCACTTTATACCTGTCAAGACAACCTACCAGAGTGCAAAGCTAGCAGAGCTGTATATTGCTAGGATTGTTAGTCTGCATGGAACCCCCAAGACCATCATCTCAGATCGAGGAACCCAGTTTACTTCAAGATTTTGGCAGAAAGTTCAGGAAGGTTTAGGAACCAAGTTGAACTTCAGTACCGCTTATCACCCGCAAACAGATGGATAGACTGAGAGAGTCAATCAGATCTTAGAGGATATGCTTAGAGCTTGTGTGTTGGAATACGGATCAAAATGGGAAGACTGCCTGCCTTTCGCAGAATTCTCATATAACAACAGTTATCAGGCTAGTTTGCAGATGGCACCATTTGAATTCCTATACAGAAGAAAGTGTCGTACCCCTTTGAATTGGTCGCAAGTAGGAGAGAGTCAGATCTTCGGACCCGACATTCTCCGAGAAGCAGAAGAGAAAGTTCACAAAGTCCATGAGCACCTCAAGACCGCCCAATCCAGACAGAAGAGTTATGCTGACAAAAGAAGGAGAGACCTGACTTTCAATGTCGGAGATTTCATATATCTCAAGGTTTCACCATTGAAGGGAACTCAACGCTTTAGTCTGAAGGGAAAGTTAGCCCCTAGATATATCGGACCTTTCAAGATTCTGAACCGCCAAGGAGAAGTATCGTATCAACTAGAACTGCCTGAAGAGATGTCAGCCATCCACAATGTGTTCCATATCTCGTTGCTTCGCAAATGCTTCGAAGTGCCTGAAAAGACTGAAGTTTTCAAGAATATTGATCACAGAGCTATGGAAATCAACAATGACCTGACCTATTGGGAAGTACCCATCCATATCTTAGAAGAAGCCTACAGAACCACCAGGACCAGCAGTATCAAGTTTCTCAAGATTCAGTGGAGCAACCATACTGAGGAGGAAGCCACTTGGGAGCGCAAAGATTACATTAGGACAGAGTTCCCAGATCTCTTTAGTTCCTAGTTTTCTTTGTAAATCTCGGGACGAGATTTTGTTTAAGGGGGGAAGGTTTGTAACATCCCAAAACTCTAATCCAAGGTTATCAAGATCAAATCATCCAAAAATAGGGTTAACAAAAACTTTTCCAAAATTTAAAATGAAAGCATTCATATGTGTATTTAAAATAGGAGTTGTTTGAATTGCCATGATTGATTGATCCAATGCTTGTAAAATGTTTCTTAGGTGATTTAAACATCATCTACATCATTCCCAAACTTTTCTTAAAGAAAATCAAATCAAAAAGAATTAAAAAGAAGGAATGGTCATTTTGGCAAATTTAACTCTCATGCCTAATTTGGCTATTCCTAGTACTCAAAACTTAACAGAAACAATTCTTGATCTTTGCACCCCTTGCTAGTACACATAATGAGGTACCAAAGCCCACCTTTTGATCTGCTAAAAACATTCTGTTAACTATTTTAAATGACAGTTTAAAATTGAATCTAATGCATATGCATAGATCACCCCTATTTCAAAAACCATCCATTTGAGCTCCATTTTCAAAACCCTTGCAACCAGAGACTACCTATCACTAGTGGAGATCACCCAAAAAATTTGAAACCAAAATTCAAAACTTTTTCTCTTGCGGCCATTTCATCAAACACCTTGCTGGCAAGATCATATTGGCCTAACTAATACTGTTTTGGGTTGATTTTGTCTAGAAATTGCAATGTGATTTGATCATCTTTGTCCCCCTCAAGCCTGACCAGACCAACCCCAGCCTCTTCCCTAAACCCTAGCTGCACTGCACTGCCATGCCGAGCCCTCTCTCGGCGGACGACCGTGCACTCGGAGCAGCCGCCCTCTCCAGCCTACCTCACCATGTCTAGCACATCGCTTGTGGTCCACCTACACCGCCCAACCATCCCCAGGCCAGAGACAGAGAGCAGAGCGGCCAGGAACCGCCGTGCCCGGAGCCGGTCGAGCATGCCGATGCCGCCCCAGAGCGCGCCCTGTCCCCGCTCGCACAGACCGCCCCTTGGCACCAGACCGCACCCGCCGCTCCACCTCGACCTGGAGAACACCCCAGACATCCGCGTTCGCCGCCCAAAGCCTCACAGCCACCGCTCGCCGTGGACACCGCCGCCTCTGCCTCTCAGAGCGCCACCTCGCCCAGACCGCGTGCCACCGCCCCTACGGCCACATTCAATTCCTAGAGCACCGCCAGGAGACCGCCTGTCAATCACCAACACTAGCCATGCCTCTACCTCGTTGTAGCCATGTCGCCACCGTCGCCTGCCCATCCCGCTCGGTCTCACCGTCGGGCCTATAAAAGGAGCCGTCCCTGGCCTCTTCTCTCCACACCATTCCACTCTCCTCACCTCTATGAACCTCACCCACCTCTAGCCGGAGCAAGTGGAGCAGCAGCATTACGGAATTGAGCCGAGCAATGGCAGGAGGAGAAGGGCGCCGTTGATTTCGACCACCCCAAGCTCCGCCGCAACCGCGCCTCACCTCGCCGTCGTCTTCCACGTCATTTGCCTGCCTCGCCGACCCTGCTGGAGCCCTGGTACGCCCCCAGTAGACCCCCACCGAGCCGCTAGGGTTCAAGCTCGTCGGCGACCTGTTCGCCGTCAACGACGACCCTCAGCCGTAGATCCCCCTTCTAATCCTACGGCCCACAGCTGCTGCTTTCACGTTTAAGTCATTGACACGCTGGACCCCTGTCACCGAGCCCTGCAGCATGGAGCGCCACTGGGTTGGCCCAAGTCTTTTCCCGCGCTAGCCCATAGATTCAAATCTGGATTTTTCCTTTTTAGTTAAATCTAGTTTCTATCCACTATTTCAAAAATCAATTCAGAGAGTTTAAAAATCCAAATTGCATGAAACCAATTTTGTCTAAAAGGTATTAAAATGATCTACCCAAGCCCGTTGGATTTAATTCAATTAGAGTTATAGATCTCTCCTAGTAAAAATAACAAAACAGAAGCTTTTGCAACTTGCAACATTTTTATAAAATCAACCAAGTTAGCTTTTGAGTTGATTCCAACTCTCAAAAATCACATTTCATCTTATCTATCTAAATATGTAAAAATATTAAGGTTTACATGCAGTGACTTTGGACTAGTACCAAACTAATGCTATATAGGCATTTCTAGTCACTTTAAATCATTAAATAATAAACTTAAACTAAAGTAATATTGATACAACCTTTAAATCTCATTCCCACATGTTATAATATGTGGTGAGGACATGTTTCCACATGATCCCATATTTTGGTGGTGAATATTAAAATTTTAGTTAATATTATAATGAGTAGAAATTACTTTTCTAAAATAAAAAGGAGGAAACTATTGAAAGTAAAATTGTGATGCTTGTGATGATAATAGATCATAAATTGTGTGTTTTAGAATGCTACTTAGCCTAGTTAAGTATTGTTTGGTGATTGTCTACTCCCTATGTATTTATAGACGCTAGTACCGACCAAGCTTTCGAGGAGGAGGAGTTCTACCAAGAAGAAGAAGAAGAAAACTTCAACCACTGCACCAACCAAGGCAAGCTATTGTTAGCAAGCTAGAATTAAACTAGATGGTTTAGCAAAGATGCCTTAAGCATGCTTTGATCACACCCCTTTGACTATTAGTACCCAAGTCTTACCTACAAGTTTTACCCCTCTTAGGTTATACAAAGTTCTTTACTTGGTTTGAAGGTAGCATAAAAAGTATAAAACTTGACTTACTTAGAAACCTTTAGATGTCATTCTATGGCATGAGATTGATCCCATCTTTCCACCTTAGTGAACACTCTTAACCTAGTATTTTAGAGTAGATCAAAAACTTGAGTCACTTTAGATGGGAACACTTGGTGAAAATGAATTGTGAAAACCTTGGAATGATGAGTCATTCTATTGAGATGTTTTGACATGTGTTGAGAGACACAACTGGTTTATGATGATGAAAATGATGAGGCATGAGCCTTAACCTTTTTATAAAACTGATGGTTGGATTCGGATGCGATACCATTCCAAATTTACCGTACAACCACATTACCTGAATTGGGTAAGGCTTAGCTGGAAATTTATATGCATTAGTATTAGTTCCCTCACGGGAGAGGTTTGAGCTGAGGCTACCTCTTAATGTTGTCCACCTATGCAGTGCCCAAGATGACTGATGGTCATGGTTGGGAGGCCATGCTCATAGGAGAGGTGCTTGTACTAGGGTGTGTAAAGGGAAGGTTATGTTTGATTATCTGCATACTAAGTATGATGATTCAGGGTTATCCCCGATGATGTATCGAATCTTGTGGTGAAAGTGTACCACCTCTAGAGTGTCAAACTATTGAATAGCCGCGTCATGATTATGGACAGTTGGAATGGCCATACTGTTTCGTTGTCAGATGTTTTCTAAATAACTTGAAATGAATGATGAACTTTGACGTGACCACAACAGGGTTGTGCTGATGATAATAGTTTCCCATTTTAAGTGATTCTAGAACTTTACTTTATCTTTCTTTGCTTCTGAACTCAGCTTAGGTTTCAAACTTAACTTGATAGTTAACTTAGATTTAGCACTTTAAATTAGAATTATAGTACCTGTTAATAGTAGTTTGCGTGTACTTGAAGAGTACTCATGGCTTTTGTCCCTGGCTATTATCATGGCCAGACTATGAAGGAGATTATCAAGATGATGGTCGCAGGATTTGCCACGATAACTAGGACTATCGCCTTCGTCAAGCATTGCTCGTGCCTCAAGATGGACCCCATCGCCACGCTATCCTTTATTTCCGCTGCTTGTTGTATTAAGACTGGATCATGAGATCCTTATTTGTGTAAAACCTTATGTATGGTTTGTAATGGATGATGTACTGTGATATCCAATCCGTTATGTCTCGCAAAAATGGTAATCCTGGGATTGCGAGGTATGGCATAACGGGCATCTGGGATTAAAAATCCGGGTGTTGACATATACCTACTGCAATATCTTGGCAAACATGATGTATTTGGCAATATTTTACTTTCCCATGATCTATTGTATCTCTATGTTGATGTTTGAGTAGTGATTGTTCATGGAAATTGTGATCTAGTTCGTTTTGGTTGCATATAAGTTTTTTATCTTCTATGGTGATCTTATGTACTGATATATGAGTGCACACATATGTTGGGGGATGCATAAGGTTATCACCGTTACATGTTGTTAGGAGGAGGAACGGAGGGAGTTGAACAGAAACTGTGTTCCAAGTCTTATATGCATGATATATTAATTCATGGTTAATTAACAGGGAATATATTGGGGACCTTAGAACTTAAAGTGGTGGTTGGACATATTTGTCTTAATGAATCCCTTGTTAGCACATTAACTTGTCTTAGGGACCAATCACTAGGGTGTGTGGTAGTTCATTTACTTGACTACTCCATGATTTAGGGCTCCATCTAGAAGAAACAATAGACTTTATCCATATAAGTTAGATCTGATGGTTAGGAGTGTCACCTGCTAGACACATGTCCTTAATTAATCATATTGTTGCTCTAGATTATACTGCCTTGGGATTTTAATCATCGATTTCTTTATACTTTATTGTGTTTGTACTGATGCATCTAGCTATAATATGTGTTTCACTAATTGTGACAACCAAATGAATGAAACAACAATTTGCCTAAACATTTACTCCCTTGAGAAAACTTGTTATCACTCCACTTCACTAGATCTATTTTACTTGCACTAGTTTATTCATAGTAATTACTTCCAACAATTTACCGCATTCTAGTTAATAGTAAAAACAACCACACATACACACTCTAGATCCTAGCTTTGCATAAAAGGCCATATAAGTGGGTTATAGGGCTTTAGAGAATAGATAGTTTACCTTCAGCTCCTCGTGAGTTTGACACTCAAATACTTATCAAATTGTACTACGGTGATCCCCTGCACTTGGGGGTTATCAAGATACTTTTTTGGCGTCGTTGCCGAGGAGCATAGCGCTACGCTTCTATTCTTGTTTGCATTGCTAGTTTATTTTTATTACCTTGCATATAAAATTAAAACTCAATAAAATATATAATGGAAAACTCTCACAATGATGTGTATGATATGCTAGTCAAATATGTTGAAAGGTTGAATATTCCCTTGGGCGCTAACTTTTTGAATGCAAGAAATCATGATGAAAGTGTTCCGGAAGAACATGAAAAAAGTCTAAGCTTGGGGATGCCCATGCATCCCAAAGAAAAGGAGATAGAAGAGAAAGAATAAAAAGTGGAGGAATAATGGAGTAGCTACTCATCTCCTACTCCCAACAAGGGTAACACACAAATTCCCATAAATAACTCTTCTTATAATGATGATGATCTTTCATTTCCTAGTAGTCCTCTATGTGGAACAATGTGTAATATATGGGAGGATGAAAGTGATATTATTAAGTTGGATGATCCATTATGCTCATTAGATGACTTGTATTTATATGGTGAATCTATTCAAAACTACGAGATTAAGTTTGCTTTTTATGCTTGCAATAATTATGGAAGAGGTAGAGATAAATGAAGGGAATATACCCTAAGAGGCAATAATAAAGTTGATATTATCGTATTCCAAGTATATGATAGATGTTTATTTTGCATGCTATAATATGCCCTAAGGAATACCAACACCATTTGGAGCAAATGTGTTCTAGAGAAAAGGATTGCAAAGTGCTGGAATTATTTCATTGGACACCGGAATTATTTTAGGTGAAATTGCTAAAATTGGTTCTGCATGTGATATTGAAATATTGCAGGGAGTTTTATGTGAATATTTATTAATTAAAGTAATTAACAAAATTCTGAATAAAATAAATAAAAGAGTTTTATTAAATGAGAGTTGCATTAAATTTGGTGGAAATTTAATGCATGTGAGTGGAAGTGTGAGTGGAGGCATGTTTATGTGAGTGGAGCATCCACCACATTAATGATGGAAGAGGTGGGGCACCACCTTGGCCAGCGGCCATGGGAGGGGTTGCCCTCTCTCCCCTATAAAAGCCCCCCCTCTCCTCCTCACAAAGCACGCCTCCTCGTGAAGGATCTCTCTCCCCCTCTAGAATTATTCCCCCATGGTCTCGGATTAGTGAGATACATGTTCTCGGTGGCTTTTCGTCTGGAAGGAGTTGCTGCTTCCGCTGCATCGCTGGAGCAAGGAGGTGGAGGTTATCGGTGGACCGGACGTGTGTGCGAGCACGGATGCGCTGCTGATTTGCAGCACTAGGACTTCCTCTCGATCTTCAGATCGGCAAGTAATCGACTAGATCATCCACGAGTCCAATCTCGTTACACTTTGTCGGTCTTCAAGGGTATGTTATCTATGGATGTATATCCACTTGTTGCTTGTATCTAAGTAGATAGATCTTGGTGCTTAGTAGTTCCCACCGTAGGAATTTTTTTGTTTTCTATGTTGCGAACCCAACAATAAAAACCCTCTTTATGTTTCCATTCTATGTATGCAAGCTACTGAATATTATGTGCATTGGATACCACAGCCTTGCTGCTATTTATTCATATATAAAATGCCAATGCATAGGAAGAAAGTTAGACTTAAATGTTAATGTTTGTGTGCTTTGTGGTGTGCTCCATATACTTTCAAATACTATTCTATTTGAGCACTCCTTGATATCCATGTAACATGTAAAATAACTTTAGCTACTGTTATTTAACAATTAGTGTAAGATTTAACTAAATATAAAATTTGGGAGAGCAAATGAGAAGGATGAGCAATGTAGAAGTTGGGGTCAACCTTGAGCATGTGTTGTTCATGCCAATGAAACCATTGCAAAGTCTACATCATTAAAACTTCCCCACATAAAAAAGAGTGTTCATTTTTTAATATATTAGCTTCTTGAATAAAATGGTTTCCAAATAATTACTAAAGGTTGCATCATGGTAAAAACAATTATATCATTTGTTTGGAGAACTAACCATTTTGTAGGCATTGAAGTAACATGAAGATGAATTTTTTTTAGATGAGTGACATGACATGATGATAAATAAGTAGAGGACAAGAACTAGCAAGACCACAAGCTTGGGGATTCCCATGCATCCCCCTCTTCTTTCAAGTATTTCAAGTAATATCATTCCAAACTCATGTTTTAGTTTTACCTTCATGTTTTTGTTTGTATGTTTGTGGAAACCATGTTTGAATTACCTTTTTGTTTTTTTATCATATTTTGCATATTATTACAAAATACCAAAAAGATTTTATGTTTTTTGGTTCTTTTTGCTTCTTCTTGCCTTTTGTTTTTAAAACTTTAGAACATTTTATAGTTCTTCATTTGGTTCTTATTTGCTTCTTGTTTTTCCTTAAAACAAAAACAACAAAAATATTTTATGTTTTTTTCCATTTGGTTCTTGTTTTTATAAAATCCAAACAATAAAAATATTTTATGCTTTTTCAGTTTTGTTTGTTTCTTCCTTTTCATTTTTCGTAAAAAAAATAACAAAAAGATTTTGTTTCTTCTTTGTTTGCTTCTCTTGATTATTTCTTGGTTCTTTTTGCTTCTTTTGGATTTTAGGTTTTTGGACATTTGTTCTCTATTAAAATAAAGGTTTTTATATTATTTTTATATTTACAAAAATAAAGTACTAAGTTTTACCCATTTTGGATGTTAAAACTTGGAACATATATTTGGAGTTGAAAATTTATGCACACTGCTCTTTACCGAACGATTTTTATGTTTTTTTTGTAACTCTGATTGAGATAAATTTTCTATTGAAGATACAACTTTGCATCTTCTATATGCACAAAAATTTGCTAAAATTCTTGACATGTTTAAGTGGGCGAAATAAATACGTTTTTCAGCTTCTATTTTTCTGGACAGAATATGTCTTTTGTTGCAAGAGTGGCCTTTTTGAATTTTGATTTGATTATTTTTGAGTCTTTTGATATTTTATGGATATTGGCAACTTAAGTAACTCTCTAGAAATTTAAAACAAAATTTTAATTAGGGCTTTTATCACAGCTAGCACTATATCTTTGTACCACTAATGTCACCCCATAGAAAAGAAATGGGAGAAAGTTTTGTGTTAAAGTTTTTTGACAGGGAATGGAGGAACACCACACTAAGAGTTATCCAAGAATGGTGAAGTTCATAAGCTTGGAGATGCCCAAGACACCCCACTGGACCTATCAAACTCTTGGTTTGCAAACCTCTAAACTTTGTTTTTTGAGCAACATAGAATGATCGTAGAAACTTGGAGCATCTTTGTCTAGTTTTGCATGTTGCCTTGAGAATAAATGAAACCACCATGATAGATGTTTTGCATGCTTAGGAAATATTTACTAAAACAATCTATCCCATGATTAAATTCCTTAATGAGAATGAGTTATGTGTTATCAAAAGAAAAGGGAATGAAAGCAAAAAAGCTAAAATTCAAAGTCATGCTTAGTGTTGCTAGCTTAAATACTTTAATGAATGATAATTTGATAGTGCCTTATTTAGTGACACATTTTGCTCATATACATTGATGTTTAATACTAAGGAGAATTGTATGATGATAAATGTTGGGTACTATGGATCCAATGGCATACTTGTAGATCTTTTTGCTAGCCCAAAAATTCCTATACAAGCAAAGCTTGTTTATCCAAATACCCTTAAAACCAATTTCCACAGCATACACCATACATACCTATATAGTATCAATGTTATTCCAAGTATATTTCACATGTGCCTTGTTTTATTTAGCTTCCAAATAATATTGCTCTTATGGTTATGGTTGTCATAGAGAAGTTGGTTGTGGGGTGACCACAAACTTGAAGGCACAACCACCAAAGGTGGTAATGATTTATGAAACATAAAATGGTTTTGTAAGGTAAAAAGTGGAATGAAAGATAACAAAGGGACATGAGATACTCTTGTTCTACTTAGTAATCAACGAGTAAACTGAGGGGTATGGGTATTTCAATACATATGCTCTAAGGAAAGTGTTAGAAAGGTAGGCACCCGAGAATTCGGCTAGCCATGGAAAGTGCAAAGAAAATGTTGTTTTAGAGCATATGACATGATTGAAATATCCATGAATAAGATTTATACTGGTTACTAGGAGGGCAAGACTGTTAACTGGTGCCATATAAACAATGGTGAAAGTGTTCGATAAAAGTTTTACTTCATGTTTATCTTCCTATAATTATTCTCTTCTTTGAACTAGAAAGATGCTAATGATAGGGGTAAATGGAACCAAACACTAATGATGAACTATTGA
Organism: Avena insularis; assembly: GCA_023614405.1. Taxonomy (NCBI): domain Eukaryota; kingdom Viridiplantae; phylum Streptophyta; class Magnoliopsida; order Poales; family Poaceae; genus Avena; species Avena insularis. The sequence continues at coordinate 550,915,965 of CM042690.1, forward strand.
TAAATCATAAACTTACTTAAATAGAGTTTGGAAGCTAAATAGGTCTTTGTACATGTTTAATCCATGCTTACTTTCGGTACGAGCTATAAAAATATCTTAAGGGAAGACATAAAATTAAGAAGTGAGTCTTCTAGGTCAAGGGCATGAAACTAAGAAGTAGCCCAAAGAAGAAAGGCATAAAAAAAACCATGCCAATGATAGGAGAGGGTCTTCCAATAATTCTATAGGTTCATCTAAATATGCTTGAAGGTTTGTTTTACCTCTCATTTGTTTGAACACAAGTATACTTATTATTTAGCATGTTTGTAGAGTGTGAAAGATATCACTTTATAGCTCACTTGCTTGTTGTGATTCCTTAAAGATTGAACCTAGTGAATTTTGTTTGGCAATGAAAAAGAATCAAAACAATAAACTCCAAAGTCCATGTTTAGTTTTATCACCTTCATACTCGATGACGAGCATGGGTTAATCTTGGGGATGTTGATGCATGTAAAATGCATACATGAACTTTGTAGTTTACTGTGCTAAAATGCTTATTATTTTGCAACTTTATTATATTTATTGGGACTAACCTATTAATAGTTGTAATAGTGCACAAATTCTTGTTTTACACTTTATTGTGTATGAAAAAGACGAATGTGAAAGAAAATCACTCAATATGCCAGTATTTGGAGTTTCCTGAAATCTGTCCTACTGAACACTTTTCAAAGATGGACTCGTACTAGTTTTAGAATGACATCAAATGAAAAAGTGATCAACATGAAAGTTGTGGGTAATTTCAATACGTATGATTTAGAGTCAAAATCGTCCAAAATGAAGTTCTGACGCTCCATAAAATCCCGGATTACTGAAGGGTACAAAAGCAGTTTCGGGATTTCGAAGTTGGTGACGTGGTTGACTCAAACTCTTTCCATATGAGATCAATTCGACCAAGCAACTAATTTTGAGACTTGTGGGCCTTTTTATCAATCACCATTAAGGTTCTAGAGGTTCCCAATAGCCCTTGGATCCAAGGGTTTTGATCCGATGGTCCCGGTGAAGCCTCCACCACTATATATTGAGGGGAAACCCTATTTTCAGAGGCAGCCACCACAAGCTACGAATTTGCCTCCCCCTTGGCCTCCATCTACAAGGGGAATGGCTCATCTACATCACCAAGAAGCTCCAAGAAAGAAGGAGGCAAAGGGGTGGTGCTCCCCAAGCGTAGCCGTCGCCATAGGAGGGCGTCGATGCCTCCCTGCCGCCGGCGCCGCCTCCTCTCCTCGCGTGGCCGCCTACCCCCTTGGAGAGGCACATCTCCATCACCATCTACAGCGAGATCCTCTCCATATACCTACTATAATCTCTTGGAAAACATGATGTATTTTGCAATGTTATACTTTCCCATGATCTATTGTATCTCTATGTTAATGTCTGAGTAGTAATTGTTCATGGCAATTGTGATCTAGTTTGTTTTGGTTACATACAAGTTTGTTATCTTCTATGATGGTCTTATGTACTGATATATGTGTGCACACATATGTTGGGGATGAATAAGATTATCACTATTACATGTTGTTAGGGGGAGGAACGGAGGGAGATGAACAGAAACCGTGTTCCAAGTCTTATATGCATGCTATATTAATTCATGGTTAATTAATGGGGAATATATTGGGGACCTTAGAACTTAAAGCGGTGGTTGGACATATTTGTCTTAACGAATCCCATGTTATCACATTAACTTGTCTTAGGGACCAATCACTAGGGTATGTGGTAGTTCATTTACTTGACTACTCCGTGATTTAGGGCTCCATCTAGAAGAAACAATAGACTTTATCCATATAAGTTAGATCTGATGGTTAGGAGTGTCACCTGCTAGACACATGTCCTTAATTAATAATATTGTTGCTCTAGATTATAGTGCCTCGAGATTTTAATCATCGATTTCTTTATGCTTTATTGTGTATAGTACTGATGCATCTAGCTATAATATGTGTTTCACTAATTATGACAACCAAATGAATGAAATAACAATTTTCCTAAACATTTACTCCCTTGAGAAAACTTGCCATCACTCCACTTCACTAGATCTACTTTACTTGCACTTGTTTATTCATAGTAATTACTTCCAACAATTTACCGCATTCTAGTTAATAGTAAAATAACCACACATACACACTCTAGATCCTAGCTTTGCATAAAAGACCATATAATTGGGTTATAGGGCTTTATAGAATAGATAGTTTACCTTCAATTCCTCGTGGGTTCGACACTCAAATACTTATCAAATTGTACTATGGTGATCCCCTGCACTTGGGGGTTATCAGTAGTATCTAGTTGTGCCATTTAGGTTAACCAATGCACCAAGAATCTTCATGAACTTGATGAACAAGATCTTTATGCCTTATTTGGACAAGTTTGTGATATTGCTTATCGATGATATATTGATATATTCCAAGGATAAAGCAGAGCATGCTAAGCATTTGCAGATAGCATTGCAAATCTTAAGGGAACATAAACTATATGATAAATTTAGTAGGTGTGAATTTTAGTTGGATAAGGTAGAGTTTCTTAGACATTTTATCAGGAAAGATGGAATTGCAGTAAATCCAACAAAATTCCAACCAACTTTAAATTGGAAAGCATCAACCAATGTTAATGAAATTAGAGGTTTCTTAGGAATGGCAAGCTATTACAGAAGATTTATTGTAGGATTTTCCAAGATAGCAGGGCCAATGAAAAAATTGTTATGAAAGAATACTCCATTTGAGTGGACCTACAAGTGTGAACCAAGTTTCCTAGAGTTGAAAACTAGATTGACAACAATTGTAGTCTTAGCAGTGCTAGAAACATGCAAGGATTACGCGGTGTATTGTGATGCATCAAAGTATGGATTGGGTTGTGTAATTATGCAAGATCGTTAGGTAATTGCTTGTGGTTCTAGACAGCTTAAACCTCATGAAGTCAATTACCCAACACATGATTTGGGGTAGGCAGCTGTTGTGTTTCCATTGAAAAGTTAGAGACATTTTATCTATGGAGCAAAGTGTGAGTTATTCACTAATCATAAAAGCCTCAAATACTTCTTTAGTCAGAAAGAGTTGAATATGAGATAGAAGAGATGGTTGGAGTTGATCAAATATTATGATCTTAGAATCAATTATACTCTAGAAAAGTCCAATGTAGTAGCTGATGCTTTAAGTCAAAAGAGCATAGATAATCAACCAATGCATAGGTAGTTGCTAAAATAATTGAAAATGGACTTGGAACATCTACAAGTTCAGTTGCTAGAGAGCACATCTCTTGGATGATTAGCTACTATGGGAGTAATTTAAGAAAGGAATAGTGCTCTTCAAAATGAATAATTCGACGATAGTTGGATGATCCTTTCATAGTAGAGGCAGTTCACAGAATTACAGAACAAAAGCAATCAGTATTACATTTAGGTGAATTTGATTCACTATGGTTTCAGAAGACAATTTGTGTACCATATGTACCAGAAATCAAAGAGTTAATACTTCATGAAGCACATGAGACACCATATTCTATACATCTGGGGAGTACAAAGATGTACATGGATTTCAAAGAGTTATTTTGGTGGAACAACATGAAGAGGGAGATGGCCAAGTATGTGTCAGAATGTCATACATGTCAGGGAGTTAAGGTAGAACATCAAAGTCCAGTAGAACCTTTGCAACCTTTAGATGTTCTACAATGGAAATGGGAGGAAATCAGGATGGATTTCATCATAGGATTACCAATGGCCAAGAAGCATAAGGATATGATATGGGTAATCATTGATAGATTAACTAAAAGTGCACATTTCTTAGGAGTGAATTAGAAGGATAATGCATAAAGGTTGGTTGATCTTTATGTTAAAGAGATTGTAAGCAAACACGGAGTGCCCAAGAAGATAGTATCAGATAGAGGATCTGTATTCACATCAGAATTTTGGAAACAACTACATAGAGCATTAGGATCAAAGTTAGATTTTAGTACAGCTCAGTCGGAGATCGGAGGACAGATTAAAAGAACCAGTCAGATCCTAGAGGATATGCTACGGGCATGCGCATTAGATTTTGGAGGTTCGTTGGAAGAACATCTACCTATAGTGGAGTTTTCTTATAACAACAACTATCAAAGCATCTTGAAGGCAACACCATATGAGGTAATTTATGGATGCAGATGTAGATCACCAATATATTGGTATAAAGTTGGAGGAAACAAAGAGTTTGAAACATCAACGAGAAGCAATACATCATTGATATCATTCGGGATCCTTTAAAGATAGCCCAGAGTCAGCAGAAAAGCTATGCATCATATTAGAAGAAGATGACATGTGAACTTAAGGTAGGACGCATGGTGTATCTAAAAGTTAGTCCGGTGAAGGGAGCCAAAAGATTCGGAGTTAAGGGGAAATTGTGTCCTAGATACATTGGACCTTTCAAGATTCTCGGTCAGAACATAGCTGTAGCCTTTGCACTAAAGCTACCGAAGGAGTTAACATAAGTTCATAATGTTTTCCATGTGTCAAAACTCCAGAAATGCTTGAAAAAACCTGAAAATCCATTACATATAAAGAGCTAGAGTTACAAGAAGACTTGACCTATGTCGAGAGACAATCCAAATTATTGGAGGAGAATTAGAAAAAGATTGAGGAATAGAGTGATTAAGTTTTGGAAAGTATAGTGAAAAAATCACCCTAAATGAGAAGCTACTTGGGAGAAGGAAGATGATTTAAGACACCTATCTAGGACTCTTTAGGTACATAGAGTCGTAACTTTGAAGGAAGTTATCATTAAGGGGGTAAGACTATAACATCCCAACGTTTAGGACCAAGTGAGGGGTAGAAATAGGAATATGTGCATCCGCATACATGCATATGAAAAATAGGGTAAATTTTTCGCGTTTAAATCTAAAATCCTAAGGGATCAGAGTTTATCGCATTTTGATGACTTAGGGATAGGTTATCAGGTGAGTGTGATGAATTCTTACATGACCTTGGTGGGGGAGCAATTCAACTTTGAACATTTGAAATTGAGATTTCAAATAAGTCTAGAATTTTGGATTCAAATGAAAACGAAATTAATTTTATTGCTTAAGGCATAAACCATTATGTTATGATGTTAAACAAATGAGAAATCACAATAAAGTAAATTGATACAATGAATAAAAGATTAAAGGAATATCTTTATTACTTAAACAATAATACAATGTCTTTATAATTAAAGGATAAAATTAAATTAAAAAAATAATGATAAAAAGAAAACCTAAATCTAATCTACACTAATTCTTCTTCTTGCCATTGTCTTGCTCTTGTTCTTGGAAAAGAAAATACACAAACAAATAAAAGAAAAGGGTTAGGGTTAGGGGTAAGTTTTGCTCTCAATAAGGCAATGAACTGCATTTCTAGCACATCATTGAGCTTAAGTAATTAGGGGAAATGTAGTAAACTGTCTTATCTACAAACATTATTAGTAGAGGGGCAAGTTTCATCTTGTTAAGTTAAAGGGAAACAACAACAAAAAATCAGGAAAAGAGTCCATTTCACATGATACCATCCACAATAACAGAGTTACAAACATTGTAACTTGAACAAAGTAAGCAAATAACTTACAAGCTGAACACACACACATGCAACAGAGTGTGTTTTCAACACAGTAGGTGCACTAGGAGGAAAATAAGGAGAGGGCTCTAGCCACAGCAGCATAGTTAGCTAACCACATTCACCACCAACCATAACCTCACCAGTTCAATACATATCTTCAGCACATCCTTTAGCACCATAGTCAAGGGGGAAATTTTTAGCAGCAGATCATGTAGATGATCTATGCCACTATGCACACTCACAAAGGTTCCACAACAACATAGCCACAAAACAGAAGACACCAATTTAAGTAATTAGGCCAAGCAAATCATTTTTCTAGCCAATAATTCTAGGAATCATTTTATTGTCATCCAATCTATCAAGGAACGCACAAGGGCAATATTCAGTAATCATAAGTCACTATCACTGAACAAGGTTCAGTTAAGCAAACAAACCAAGGATTAAGTACAGTATACTAAGGAAACCATATTCAAACCAGTGGTTTAAATTTAAACAAATCACAGTAGATCATCTACTGAACTAAAAGGTTTAGTACAAATAGTACAAAATTCAGTAAGCAGTTTACTGAACTTAGACAGTTCCAAACTATTAGAACGACAAACAATTGAATGTTTAAAATATCATACACAAGCATAGAGTCAAACATAAACATTTCTATCCTGACTAGTACCAGGAACATCTAGCAACTAATAGGACAGTACATACTTAGGCATGATCAACAAAGAGTAAGAGAGATGCGTGAAGGGAATATGCCCGAGAGGCAATAATAAAGTGGTTATTATCTTATTCCATATTTATGATAAATGTTTATTTTACATGCTAGAATTGTATTGATCAGAAACATCAATACATGTGTGTTTAATAAACAAAAAGGGTTCCTAGTTATGCCTCTCTTATAGACTAGCTTGTTGATTAACAAGATGATCAAGGTTTCCTGATCATGGACATTGGATGTTGTTAATAACAAGGTCACACCATTGATGGAATGATGTGATGAACATTCATCCGAAGTATAGCATTACGATCAAAGTCATTATGTTTATATTGCTATAACATCATACGAAGTAATCTTTATCCTTAGACCATGAGATCATGTTAATTGCTAACACCGGAAGAGTATCTTGATAACATCAAACGTCACACCGTAACAGGGTGACTATAAAGGTGGGTTCGATTACTGAAGGTGTTATGTTGAGGCTCATGGATCAAGAGTGGGATTTGTCCATCCCGATGACGGATAGATATACTCTGAGCCCTCTCGGTGATATCACATTGAAATAGCTTGCAAGCAAGTGATGTGATCACTAGAATTTATATCACGGGAACGAGAAAAGAGTGCATGTCGGTAACGAGATCAAACTAGGTATGGAGATACCGATGATCGAATCTCGGACATGTAATATATCGCGGGACAAAGTGATTTAGTTACTAGCGTTAAAGGTTCTCACGATCACGAAGTCATCGTTGAATGTGTAGGAGTCAAGATGGATCTCCGTGTCCCACGCTGATTATTGATCGGAGAGGGTCTCGATCATGTCTGCATTATTCAACCGTAGGGTGACACACTTAAGGGATACCGACACCATTTGGAGCAAATATGTTTGAGATAAAGATTTAAGAAAGCGCTGGAATTATTTCAATAGACATCAAACTGCTTGGGTGAAATTGCTGAAATTGGTTACGCATGTAATATTAAAATGTTGCAGGGGTTTTATGTGAATGTTTGTTAATTAAAGTAATTAACAAAATTCTGAATAAAAATAATAAAAGAGTTTTATTAAATGAGAGAGCATTAAATTTGGAGAAATTTAATGCATTTAAAGTGGAGACTTTAAAAGAGAATGTGAAGGGCATTTTAATATGGAGGGTTACCACCACATGAATGGAGGAGGTGAAGGTCACCCTCCATGCGCCGGCCATGAAGGAGGCACCCTCCTCCTATAAAAGGCCACCCCTCCTCACTTCTCACTCACACCTCCTTGTGAAGGATCTCTCTCCTCTAGTATTATTCCCCATGGTCTCGGATTAGCGAGATACATGTTCGTGGCTTTATCTCGGAAAGGAGTTGCTGCTTCGCTGCTTTCTTTGGAGCGAGGGACGGAGGTTGTCAGGGTACCGGACGTGTGTGCGATCACGGATGCACCGCTGCTTTGCGGTGCTGGACTTGGTGGTGCTGGAGCTGGATCTAATGGACGTGCTGGAGCCGGACCTGCTGGACTTCATCACGATCTTGAGATCGACAAGTGTACGACTACATCAACCACGAGTTCCTACTCGTTAACAAAGCTCGTTGTCTACGAGGGTAAGTTCTCGTTGGATGTATGTCCACCCGTTGCTTTGTACCTAGTAGATAGATCTTGGCGTGTAGTTCACACCGTATGAAATTTTTTGTTTTCTATGCTGCGGATCCAACAATGCATACTCAAAAGATTCAGTTACTGATCTTAAATTAACCGCACTTAATAGTATCATGAATCCTTCAGTAGCAATAGGAAAAACAAAGAACCCTAAATAACCCAAGCCACTTGAGCAATGCATGCTCAACATCATAGTCTCGATAGGCTACTATGAGCCGAGAATAATAAGAAGAAGAAGAGAGGAGGAAGGAGAGTACTTATTCGTTGTCCAGTACTAGAGCTTGATGATGAGGAAGTAGTGGAGGAGGTCGAGGCAGCATTGACGATGAGCCAAGGTGGCACGGCAACACGACGAGCACTATAGTGATGCTACCCATGCCAATCTCCACCAGCTTGAGCAACCAGTCATAGAGCCACCATCATAGTGCTAGGGAACGATGAGGTACTCACCGGACCACGTTGATGCCGAGGCAGCCAAAACCCTAGTTTCGGATAGGGGTCAGGGCGGCTAGGAGAGGTGGCGATAGTTAAATTGAATTGTACTCATTGGTAGAGCATGGTGAGGTGGATTGATTAGGTAGATGATGGCGGCCATGGCGACCGGAGGTGGCCAGCAGGAGCAGGCGACGACGGTGGTGTTGTGGCATCGTGAGAGAGAAGAGGGGTGAGTGAGGGGAGAGAGAGGAGTGAGTTTTGGCCGGTTTGACCGACCCAACCAGGAGTCGGGTGGGTTAAGCCCAACCTAGTGGGCTGGGCTGTCCAGCGGGCCATCCCAGTTAGTATGTAAAATAAATAAATAAATAAAATTTTAAATAAAAAATTAAAAGGAATATTCTGTAAATACAATAAGCTCTATAAAAACATAAAAACAAATCCTAAAAACAAATAAAATCATTTTGTGTATAAAAATATTATTCCATCCTAGAAAAATGGTACATATGAAATTCTAAATCAAATTTGAATTATTAAAATTAGAGGTTACAAAATGGATTATTTAAATCCAATTTCCTTATAAAATGAAAATAAAATACTTTTTAATAAATTCTGATTAGCTTTTCAAAACTAATTTAGAATTTATTTTCATATGAAAAGGTATTTATTATCTTAATTGCTTTTAAATGTTTTTATTCACTTATAAAAATACCTTTAAATACCCTAAGATTGGTTAAAGCACAGAAAGAGAGGTAATAACTCAAAATTAAACATTGCATGGCATTATTATGCATAAAGTCCTCATTTTGCTTATTTAAATATTTCCTTACCGGACAATGATGGTGTTTTGTAGAAACAGAAATCCATGGGCAATTCGAAGTATCGGACTTTATTACCTCTCAGTCTTAAGGCAACTTCATCACTTGCTCATATCCTTTAGTGATACGTTGTCAAGTATTTGCAATCTAATATTGATATCACCTGCATTTCAAAAAGGACACATAAAAAATTATTTTTATAATAATATGTTTATTTGGTTATCGATCCGAGTGGTAATAATCTATTATGGCGGGCTGTTATGTGGATTGGTGGAGGTTCTATTTGCACGGGAATGTATCATCTATGATTAATAATTAATATCGCCAGTGTCATATATTACGCGTTAGTCATAAGATTTGGAATGAGATAGGAAAATCATCTATATCTTCTTCCTTTCGCATGGTGATGGATGACCGTACCGTAAGCTGTATGTCCACGGGAATACATGCACATGGGTGGGATCTCATAATATTCCACGGTATTATTGTCTATGAGGGTTTGTAAAGGGCTGTCTGAGGTACGTTTTGCCATTTTGATGGCTGTGAGGGGTAGGTTATGCTTACAGAAAAAGGTGGGCATGCGCGATACAGTGAATGATGTGGATCATCGACTCGTCCCTGCACCAAAGAGAGTGTGGACATGAAGGTCAAAGAAACACACCTCTACAGAGTGTATAAAATTATGACATGTTACTCTCTATTCCGGGAAGAAGCTGTGAATGGGGCAAAAAAGCTCCATGAGGCTCTAATAAACCAGTGAAAGCTGACGAACGAAGTTTTCTTAATAAAAGAAACATTTTGAAGAAATGATCACGAAAACTACATTTTGATCCCCTTCTTAGACTCTGAAGACCAGGAGGAGTCTACACTAAATGTTATTGATGGTCAAGATGATATCTTCTACGTGGAGCTAGATCTACCGGATGAGTGGAGGGCGTATAATATATTATCCGCTAGGGAGCCGGAGAGGAAGAATTAGAGTAGTCATTTATAGTTATAGTAGTATCACATTCAAGTCGAACAGCATAAAACCTTTAAATATGTTAGTTGATCTCCCATCACGCAAATTATCGTTCTTAAGTTGTAAACGCACTAAGTCAAGTTACACAGATATCCTCGTGTAAGAAGTACCTCGTTATGAACACATCTTTTGATTTGTAATAATAACTTTGTATTCTTCGTGGATCCACGATGTTTCTCGTATACCACTCCGAGAGACGTAATATTTACATAACATGCGTACTACGACATGCAGTGGTATGTTAGATTACCGCAGCCGCCCAGTAGACCACACGTCCTGCTACCATTTGTGAGTCATACGGGTTAGCCGGATTAAGTCTATGATTATACTCATTGTAAGCCGAAGTTTTGCGGGCTGGTATCCGCGATTTCCATTACCAAAAAAGAAAAACAAGGTACCCGCGATTTCCTCTCACTTTGTTGAACTGGTTTTCTCACGTTTAAAAATGTTACTCCGCGTGTGGTTCGTTCTTTCTAGTTGTCGCGTTTATAACACACTCTGAGAGATCACGGCTTTCAGCGCGGGTCGCACTCCTGGAATTCATTCGTGTTCCTCGTTCAAGCAAGCCAGCCAGCAAAGCCTCACCGGTTCGTGCTTCCACTCCACCGCGCGTGTACATATTTTCCTGCCTCCAGTCCTCGGCGCCGGCGACGCGTCTCCCACGTTTGAGAATGACGCGCGTTCACTCGTGGCAAATCAACAACACACGGGCTACCGTGACACGACGGAAGCTGACAAGGAAGCCGTCAAACTGCATGATAGAGTTTGCTCGGCATATGGCAGGACATGGACGATCATGGAGCAGCCTCGATGCATATCGGGATTATTTTACACGAGGTAAAAATACTTTAGTTTTTACCTGCGTATTTGTGAACTTGACGTGAAACTTTCATCATCAACTTGACGATTAACTGCGTTACAGTACAGTACAAGTTTAGTTGGTGTACCAAGCGCAAGCGCGAACGCCGAGGACGCGCGGGCTCAAACAAACGCCGCAGCGCAAGTTGGCAGCGAGTAGTATAGTATGGAAAAAAAAAAAGGAAAACAATCGAAGCTTTGGCTGATTTAGGAGACAAAAATCATCAGTGAATCAAAACAGAACGCAACAGGGGGAGGAGAGAGAGAGAGAGAGAGGCTTTAATTCGAATTCTGTCGCCTGCCCCCTCTGGTTCTCTCTCTCTCCTCTCTCTCCAGACTTCTGCCTCCTCAGCCGTCGGCGCGGACCGCACTGGGCTAGATCGCCGTGCGCCCGTGCCGGAGCTGGCCTCCACTCCAACCGCCCTCCCCATCTGAGGTATGGGCGACAGTTCTCAAGCTATCGCTCTGCTTTCTCCCACTGTTTTTCCCCATTTGTTGGTTTTTGTCCCCATTATTATTCGTGTGGTGGAAGATTGGGTTTCTAGGGGGTTTCCGAGGTGTTCGTCGAGTTCGCACACGATTCCGTTCGAGTTATCCAAATGCGGGGCAAAGGAGCGGCGGAAAGAGCAGGGGTTTGACTGCGTGCTTGCTTGGTTTGGCCAAAAGGTTCTAGGGTTGCCGCTCGATCTGGTGCGGCCTCGCGCCTCGCAGATGGGCATGCTCCGTACAACCCAACCCCCAATAGAGTGTCGTTTGGTTGACAGAACCCAGCCCGTAGCGTTCTTGGCATTTCCCAGTCTGCCCTACTGTGACTGTTTCTTGTTCATAATGGCCAGTAATGGAACTGAAGATAGAGATGATTATGTAGTTGTTATTTGTTATAAATTGTAGTGTTAGGTTTCTCTAAAGATTGATTAACCAAAAAGGGTGATACGCTGAGTTCTGTACGGATTCCTGCACTCACGTGCTCAGCTAGTGATATCTTCATCTTAGGAGTAAAGTTGTGTGGGAACCCTTTATCTGGTAATCATGTAGTATTGGTTGGTGGATCTAATAGACTAATACTCAAATGGAAGTTCTGGTTGGGACAACTGTGTATCATATGGAGTTGCAAAAGCCTGGTCGCAAATACTTAAAACTGCAATCCAAATACCACCCGTTCTTTTCTTTCTTCTTGTTTTTCTTTTGGGCTTGGCTTGTGCTGTTTTTTCCCAGCATTCTTCACAACGTTGTATCGGGTGATTGCTATATTGATATAGCTGGGCGTAAAGCCTGTTTCGAGGAGAACGAACTACACTTATTTTTTCCTTCGGATATGTACAACTTACAAACTTGAAATAATGCCTACCAAAACATCGACACTTGTGATGTAATTTTGCACATCTTGTAACAACTAAAAAAAATACCTAGTTGACACTTGATAGTACCATGTGACGTGAGGCCCTAGCCAATGTGCTCTCATGATTTCTGCTCCACTGACCATTGTGGCCCTGTCTCTTTGAAAACCTTTGGACAGTTTCCAATCATGTAATGATACTGTATTGCGCTAAGCAATTGGGCTCATATTCCAAATATGGTTTGATGAGGCAATAATTCTTGTGAACAATGCTAATAGGAAGTACTGGATATCATTTGTCCCCTTGTTAGTCCCGATGTTTATAAGGCAAACATTTGTCCTTTTTTTCTAGCAGGTCTACAATCTCCGGAGTTTGCCCATGGCCTCAGCTGCTTATGTTGATGATTCTGGTTCTGAGGTTATCGATCCTCCAAAGTCCGAGGTACTGGATGTTGCTGAATTCGTTGGCGATCATATTCCGCCTACACCAAAACCGAATGTGGTAGCTTCTAGCAGCGTACGCGAACTTTTGGAATGCCCGGTCTGCTTGAGTGCCATGTACCCTCCTATTCATCAGGTATGCATTTATACTTCTCTATTGCATTCATCTAGTTTTAGAAAGTTAACTTGATGTGCCGAATTATTCCTGTTCAAATGTGTTCTGTTAGATAACATAATACACATTAGTTTAAGATTCATCTTCAATTTCTTTGTTCATCACTGCTATGTTGTTTTAAGTTTTGCCTGTTTGAAGTTTTGTAGATTCTCTCGCTCTCTTGTTTTAGTAAAACACTCTTGCTGGTTTCTATTATTTTCAGTGCATTACGTCTACTTTACTATTATGCATGTACGTCCTATTTCGTTGTACTTTAATATTATGCATGTATATGTCCTATTTCATTGGAATGGTATTTAGTATGTGTAAGCACCAAAATTGAGTTGACTAAAATAGGTTGTGCACTACACATGTTCTTTTATTGTATTTTAACGCCGCCCTTTTGTGCAGTGCTCTAACGGTCATACAATCTGCTCTGGATGCAAGCCAAGGGTTCACAATCGCTGCCCAACTTGTAGGCATGAACTGGGTAACATAAGATGCCTTGCTCTTGAGAAAGTGGCTGCATCTCTTGAACTTCCATGCAAGTATCAGAACTTTGGTTGCTTAGGCATTTATCCATACTACTGCAAGCTGAAGCATGAGTCACAGTGCCAATATAGGCCTTATAGTTGTCCATATGCTGGATCTGAATGTACAGTTGGTGGTGACATTCCATACTTGGTAAATCACTTGAAAGATGATCACAAAGTGGACATGCACAGTGGAAGCACTTTCAACCACCGCTATGTCAAGTCAAATCCTCATGAAGTTGAGAATGCCACCTGGATGCTTACGGTATTTCTCGCCAGCACTGACATTTTCATTAAGAATTTCCATCGAGCATTTTTTTGTGCTGCCTTTACATCTGCGAAAAATGTAAAATAAAACGAGAATACCTAGGAAGATCTAGGTATCATATCAATTCAAAATATGCACACAAATCTGAGCAAAGATAATTGGAATCTGGTTTTGTCTTTACTCAGATTTGAGTGCCTATTTTAAATCGGTATGTTATCTAGTGATGGGGTGATTCTAAAAAAACATAAACTGGAACCTGGGTGGTGGGGTTGTACTTCACACCCATATGTCCCAACAACTGTGAAATGATTAGTTCCCTTTCTGCAAAGACACTATCTCATTTCTTAAAGTAAACTTTGAGGCCATCTCCATAAACAAGAGAAACTTCCCTATCGGTCAAATATGACTAAAGTTCTTGTTTTTATGCTAACTATTTGTCGTACAATATACGATGAAGATGCTGTCCATGTTATGTTGGAGTCTAGGTTAGCATAGCAATGATGTCCTAGGAGAGTCTGGAATATTCCAGTGAGTGTTGGAGTCTGAGTTAGTGTAATAGTAGTACTCTGGTAGAATCTAGAGTATTCTAGGGAGTGTTAGTATAGTAGTAGTGTCCTACTAGAGTCTAGATCATTCCAGTGTATGAGTGAAGATGTAAGGCTAAGTTGTTCTATATATATAAGAGGGTGTGGAGGTCCAAGAGACCAATCCCATTCAGAAATTTCCCCCACAAAACCTACAATATGTACTTATTTGACCATAATAGTTCACATCTATGAAGACGCCACAATGCCAAGATCCATCTGCATCTATTTCTAATCAACATTTGAAATGTCTTCTTAGGCTGCTACCTTTCCTCACTTCAGTTTTCTATCGAAGTGCAATAAAAAATGTCATCTTTTGTTACATTTTTCCTTTTCTATTAAACTAAGAAGTCAAGTATAATTTGTCATCTAGGTTTTCAGCTGCTTTGGCCAGTACTTCTGCCTACATTTTGAAGCGTTTCAGCTGGGCATGGCACCTGTCTACATTGCTTTCCTGAGGTTCATGGGAGATGACACGGAAGCAAAGAACTACAGCTACAGTCTGGAGGTAGGAGGTGGTGGGCGCAAGATGATCTTCCAAGGGGTTCCACGAAGCATCAGAGACAGCCATCGGAAGGTCCGAGATAGCTATGGCGGGCTAATAATCCAACGGAACATGGCCTTGTTCTTCTCCGGTGGTGAAAGGAAGGAGCTCAAATTGAGGGTGACTGGCAGAATTTGGAAGGAATAGTGAAAGAATCAGCCGGTTCATCATCTTTTTGGCTAGCATGAGCCCATGAATCGGATTGCCAAAACTGTACGTGTTCCTAGGCGCTGATTCTCAAGCATGCAAAATGTACTACTTGTAGCCTGTTTTAGCAAGCTTCTGCTAGATTGGCGCCTGGGGATGGCTGGATACCACTCAAATAACATGGGTGACGCTGATACTGATGCAGGATTCATGGCAATCTCATCATTGCTGTGAGCTGCTAGGAGTAGCCACTCCGTAGCATAGGGGAGTGTAATGGCAGTTCATGAGATGTAAAGGTTGTAGCTTTCGTCCGTTCCAAACTCCATTTCTATGGTTCATATGTTTATTGCGATGCTACTGCGGGATCTGCAACAGCTTGAGAATTAGAATATGTACATTAAAATCTTGGTGAAATGTCATGAAGCATGAATCATCCTTTTCAGGAAGGCTTTGGAATTTGGAGTGGAGGATGAATAGCTAAATTCTATAGAGCACATTCCAGTGAACTTGCTAGGAAATATGTTTTGCTCATTTGAGTTTTCTTTTGACTAATTAGCAAAATGTAGCATCTTGAAAACTAATTTTAAGAATGGATATTTTTTTACTGTCAATCGAGATGGAGACCACGTGCCATGTCAGGCTGGAACATTATTTTGGAGGTGATCCTGGCATGTCAGTGCCGGGTGATATCCCATATATTAAGCTGCACAAGGCCAGCAAGGACACAGGCTCCGCAGTAGTGTCTCGACATGTTCATCGTCAGCGCCATCGGTTCTAGCGCTAAGAAAATGGCTCTGTCCTCCAGCTCACAGAGCAGTTTACTCAACAGTCAACACCAATGCCAGCAACAGCTAACTGTAGTGATTATTTCAAGTTGTGAATTATCATTCCATCATTCGTGCAAGGAACATAAGTTGTTGACCTTTTTTTTGTCAAACTGAAACGAAGTATAGTCCTTGCTTGTCAATTACTACAAGCAAGTAGTACGTGCCTACATGATGCAATAATTTGTTGGTCCGCTGTGTCCAATGGCTTTACAGGTTATGAATGAATCCGCCAATTTCAGAATTTTCATTGGCAGAAGCTCTCGCGTTCACGGTTACCAATTTTCTTGAAACAGGCTTCCGTCCCGGTTTATAAATAAAACAACCGTGTCCATACAAGATCCGAGAAAAAGTACGAAAACGAAAACAACAAAAGTTGCTGGGGGACAGCACAAGCAAGCCCAAAGTCTGAAAAAAGAACGAAAGAGAGAAACAAGGCGATACAACTCCCCACGGGAGTAAGACTCAGCGGCTGGACTGCGTAGATAAGTGGCGGGCTGCCACTAGAAGATCCTCCAATCTTAGTGTGTTTTGTTCTTAAAAAGCCGTTGTGGTTTCTTATTATCTTGACCATAAATGATGACCACGTGTATCTTCTCAAAGATTATCAGGTGGGAAGATTTCTCTGGTATTCCGGAGGAATATTTCTTTCACATAGGACTAGCTTTGTCAAAACATGCTAAGTGCAACAATGTCTAGGGAAAGTTTTGTCAGGAAGTTAGGGAGAACTGAACTCATGGCCCTAACTGATGTTGTCGATGAGCATTCTTCAGACACTACAAAAATTTAAGCGAAAACAGCAGGTTTCCTTACTGCGTATATTTTTTATTTTCCATAAATTCTGTACAAAAAGAAAAGAAAAGAAAAGAAAAGAAAAGAAAAGAAAAGGAGAACTAGTACAAGGCTCTAGCCCCCCTACTAGAATAGTACTACTCCGCAATGCAAACAATGAACCCTAACTGTTCAAGAAAAAGCAGATACACTGCAGTGATGCATATAGAGCTGAACTCCATGGGTACATTGATTTCTAAGCTAGAATTAATCTGCTTAGCTGCATGGAGTTCTAGTACTATAAAAGAGATTTAATAATAAGCTAGGAGTGTGTAGGTGTCAAATGAAATCATTTGCATGTCTATTATTTCAAAGCAGAACAAAATCTTTACCTGGAACTCAAAGCAAACCATCAACGATGCAACAGAAAGGTCCGTCCAACCAACTCCAGTACAGAATAATTGATACTCCCTCCGTTTCAAAATATAAGATGTTTTAGCTTTGTGAATAGAGTATATCTAGACTTCTTTTAGTGTGTAGGTTCATCTAGATTTAGAGTGAACCTACACACTAAAAATGGTCTAGATACACTTCTTTTATAAAGCTAAAACATCTTATATTTAAAACGGAGGGAGTACATTTCATACGTACATACAAACACATATATCTATGCACAGCTTGCTAATTTGACAACTATAGGGACGGACGAGAATTCTTATTCTCGTCGGCCACACAGAAACAACAAAACCAGCTCACAAAGGAGAAAAGACTACATGACCACAAGATTTTACAGGCCAAGAAATCAAGAAACGCACCACGGTTGTATCCATTGTTTCTAGTAATTCCTTCTAGTACTACGTACTATTAACACGAAAGAGGACATTCTTGTAGCAAGCGATCAAGAACAGCAGCTGGGGCAGCGTACCAAACCGTTCTCGTTGCAGTCGCCGCAGCGGCTGGTGCGTCCTTCCTCCTCGAGGAAGACCTTGCGGCGGCGCCCTCAAGGAGTCGCCGCAGCTCGCCGGCCTCGTGCAGCTGCCTGACCTCGTCGGCGCCCCCCACGGGCCGGCCCCCGACGAAGAGCTGCGGGAGGGAGAATCCGCGCCCCCGCGCCGCGAGCAGGGACTGGAGCTCCCTGCGGAGCGCGGCGTCCATGGACACGTCCCGCTCATCCACTGCGACGCGGAAGCCGCGCAGCACGGCGCGCACCGCGGAGCAGTCGGCGAAGGTGCGGCGCACCCCGCGGAGCGACGTCGTGTAGAAGACCACCGCCGGGTGCGGGATCCGCGTCGCGCGGGGGTCGTCCTGGTGGCGCCGCGCGGGCTGCAGGCGCCGGCCCTGGCCCTGGTACGGGTGGTGGTACGTCAGCGACCGCGCCAGCTGGTGCGGCTGCGGCTTCTTGGCGTACGGCCAGGATGAGCCGCCGCCGACGTCGTCCATCTCCGATCGCCTCCTTGGCCGAAGAGTATGACTATGATTTTGGAGCGAGAGCAAGGGGATACAGAGGGGGGAAAGAGCAGGGGGAGGTGGGTGTCGTGCCTGGGTATTTTATGACTTGGAAGTTAACGATGACGAAGGTCGAAGGCAACAAGGGCGATAGTACTAGTTTGACCAATGATTTGACAGTAATGGACAGATAAAAAAAAAAGTGAAAAAGACACCAGGCTGCCAATAATGAACGGGTCAAATCCTGAAAGCTTTGCAATATCGTTGACACTCGCAAGAAGCGATCGATGCAGCATGAGTTAATTAGAGGCTGGAAACTAGATCAGATCCATCGCCAACATGAACTCGTCGGCTTCATCTGGCTCAATTCTTTCATCTTTTGAGCCTTTTCAGCTAGGAGTACGAGATTTGGCGCCAAATAAAACAGTCTAAGTCTGTGGAAATAGGAAGCCTCGGGCTTTATTTGTTGAGTACTCTTATTTTGTTGCGAGATGAAATACCGTGATCTTTATTGAATGAAATAGGGTTTTATTCGACACACTCGCTCTTTTTTGTTGTTGATAAAGACTGATCTTTATTAGTAATTCAAATAGGGCTTGATTTGACGCACTTCTTTTTTGGGGAAAGAAAGTGATCTTTATATTCCATCAAATAGGGCCTGATTCGACACACTTTAGAAGGCGTCATTGCATGGAAGTTTTTCCAAAGTTCCAGGTCGGGAAGATACGAAAAGCGACGGAGCACCAAAATGAACTCTTCTCCTTGTTCGTTCTCCACGAGGACAACCTCGTGATGATGTTCTAGTGGAAACAATCTCGTCATCCGAGTTTAGCGCAAAGGTGATACAGGTCTGGGATAGAGCATATGTGTGTTGTTACATTCGCAACAACCAAAAAAAAATTACAGCAAGAAGACACAGATTTAATATAGAAAAATCTCTCTAACAAATAGAGAATAAAACCACGGACACCGGTTAGCAAAATTTTACCATAACGGGGAGTGTTTACACAACGCCGGGATTTCACAGCGGTTACCCATAAAATAATGACGCCATGTCTTCAAAGCTAAAACTATGGCTGCCAGTTCTAAATCATGGGCAGGGTAGTTCTGTTCATGTTGCTTCAGTTGTCTGGATAGATATGATATGACTTTGCCTTCTTGCATCAACACACATCCGAGACCAATCTTGGATGCATCATAATATACATCAAAAGGCTTCTTGATATCGGGCATAATCAAAATTGGGGTTAAAATCAATTTTTTCTTGAGATCCTGAAAACTTGCTTCACATTTGTCAGTCCATTCAAACTTCTTGTCTTTCTTCAAAAGTTGAGTCATCAGCCTGGCGATGCTTGAAAATCCTTCAACAAACTTGCGGTAATATCTGGCTAATCCAAGAAATGCACGGACTTCAGTTTGGGTGGTTGGGGCTTTCAATTCTTCAACATCCTTAATCTTGGCGAGATCGACGGCAACTCCTCCTACCGACAAGATATGGCCTAGGAATCCTACTTCCTTTAACCAGAACTCACATTTGCTAAACTTGGCATACAACTGATGCTCCCTAAGGGTTTTAAGGATGGTTCTTAGGTGCTGTTCATGGTCCTCTTCCGACTTGGAGTAGATCAGAATGTCATCGATAAAAACAACGACAAACTTATCCAAGAAGTTCATAAAAATCTTATTCATGAGGTTCATGAAATAAGTGGGGGCATTTGTCAATCCAAATGACATGACATTATACTCATACAATCCATATCTAGTGGTGAAGGCAGTCTTTGGAATATCCGTTGCACGGATCTTTAATTGATGATAACCAGTTCTAAGATCAATCTTAGAAAACACTCTGGCACCAGTCAGTTGGTCAAACTGATCTTCTATCTTCGGAAGTGGGTACTTGTTCTTGATGGTGACATCATTCAACTTCCAATAATCCGTACATAAACGGTTGACACCATCCTTCTTATCCACAAACAAAACATGTGATCTCCATGGTGATGCACTTGGTTGAATTAGACCTCTTTCCAACATGTCGTCAAGTTGCTTCTTGAGTTCCACTAATTCCGATGGGTTCATACTATAAGGTCTCTGAGCTATGGGTTCGATTCTAGGAACTAGTTCAATGATAAACTCAATATCCCGATCCGGGGGCATACCAGGCAATTCATCTGGGAATACATCAGGGTATTCACAGACTACTCGGACTTGGTCGATGGTGGATTGAGCTAAACTCTTGTTGCATTTTAATTGCTGGGGCAGTGTCTCAGATACATGATCTACTGACACTCCAGTGCTACTGGTCATGGTTATGGCTTTCTTGGCACAGTCGATCAATCCTTGATGTTTCGACATCCAATCCATTCCTAGTACTACCTCCAAACCTTTGGTTCCAAGTACTATTAGATTGGCATAAAAATCTATCCCATGGATTCTGATAGGTACGGCCTTGCAAAAATTTCTAGCTTTGGTGGTTGAACCGGTTATTTGAACTATCATAACATGCTTCAAATTGGTTGGTTGAATCTTACTAGTGCATGCAAATTCTTCTGTAACAAACGAGTACGATGCTCCAGAATCAAACAACACACTTGCAAGTACTGAGTTAACAGAAAACATACCCAACACGACATTTGGCGCTTCCTAGGCTTCCTCAACATTCATGTGGAACAAACGGCCGGTACGGTTGTGCGGGTTTCCTAGGGCAAACCTATTTCCAGGCTAGACACGGCGCTGGTGTTGGGATGGTGCAGTAACATTGGTGGCTGCAGCAAGCTTCTTGGGACACTCGTTGGAGTAGTGACCTGTGACTCCACACTCAAAACAAGTTATCATTGACTTGTCTTTCCCTGCGACAGGCACATCATTGCTTCCGGTCCTTGGGGCTGTATTGTTGTTGTTGCTATTGGACCTTGGATGTACACGGTTGAAGTTATTGGGGTTGCGGGGGTTGTTGTTGTTGTGATGGCCTCCGGGCCTCAGGTTTCCTCCGCCACGATTGGGGTAGTTCGGACGAGACATAGGGGGTCTATTGTTTCTGGGTGCATATCCTGCATACGGGTTGGGGTGGTGCTTCGGGGTATGGTGGGGTCCAGGTTGGTGCATCATACGATGCTTGCGGTTCTCACTGGCTTGGTTTATCTTTCCTTCCATTTGAATGGCGGAATCCACTAAAGCTTCAAGGTCGTCAAAGGGAATGTTGACTAGCATTGTCTGCATCTCACATGCAGTCCATTCAGGAATCTCTCTTTTTTCTTGGCTTCAGTGTTAATCTCATCAGGGCATACCTAGCTAAAGACAGGAATCTTTCACGGTACTCTACCACAGTCATCCTTCCTTGCTTCAGATTCCTGAATTCATCCCTCGTCCGCTTGATCAAACCTGGGGGCACATGAGTCCTGCTGAACTTGAGCTTGAACTCCTCCCACATCATCATCTGACCTCCGTTCATTGTACGGGTGTTGTTCCACCATGACCTTGCATATCCTGACAGATAGTGGGTGGCAAACAGTACCTTATAATTAGCATCTACTCCTGCAACTTCTAGGCTGTTTTCCATGGTTTGTAGCCAATCATCAGCGTCCAAGGGCTCTTTGGACTTGCTAAACATTGGAGGATTGGTATTCTAGAAGTTTTGAGTTTGGATCCATGGTGATCTTGGTTTCTGTGGCCTTTGTTATTATGAGACATCTGGGCTATCTGTTGAAGAGTGGCTAAGTTGGCTTGACGTTTTGCTCTACCGGCTTCACGGTCAGAAACTAACATTTGTAGAATCTGTAGAATTGGGTCCTGAGATGAGTTGCTTCCTCCGGGGTTACCACGAGTCATCTGAAGATTGAGATAGATAATGAGACAAGAGGGAAATTTCTATGGTTCATGGGTTTGTTTCAGAAAAGCTTTAGACTTTGATCATGACTAAGGTTTGAAAACTAACATTCATTCATTCATTCCAGGCACACAATACAAACACACACCACAAATATTAAAGCAGATGGTCTTAAGGACCATTCTGGCAAGCTACGATACAATGGGATTGGATACAACTCACACCTACAATAGTGCTCAGGTGCGACTACTAGTCATTCGAACTGTCAGGCTCCTCGTCATCAATGAAGTCAGCATCATCCTCATTAGCGTGGTCCTCCATGGCGGCGTCCTCCAGGTAGTCATAATCACCGCTGAGGTAAGAGTAGGGATCTCCACGGATGTCTTCACCTTCCTCTTCATTCTCCTCCAGCTGGATCTCCTGGTCGTGGATGGTCTCCTCCAAGGTTGCCACATTCTAACGAAGACGGGCGATGATGTGATCCTTCTTATCGCGCTGGCGATGGAGTGACTTGTGCTCATTAGCAAGCATGGCAAGGGTCTGCTTCCTTTCAATGGCTTCTGCATGATTCTGGTTGGCGTATGAACGGGCATTGTCCAACTCCTTCTGAGTCTCGTGCAGCATGAAGTCCATGTGGTCCACGTGGTGCTTCAGTTCCGGATGTGTCGGCATGGCTAAAGGCTGTCCCATCGAGTCACGTCTTGCATAGTGGGAAAAACGGGTGTCGTTGAGCTGGTTGATATTCTGTGCACACAAGCGAGCAAGTGCCTCCTGCATATCCCTGGCTAGTCCGTCTAACTAGTTGTTCTCCCTCAAGATGAACTGAATATTCTCCAAAAGCGGTGGCTCCATTTTGCCTATCAGGTCGACAACAATCAGCCACTGTAGCTCCCCTCCAGATTGGTCATTGAGTCAGGTGCTCAAGAACTCGTGGTGCAAGGCCCAAGATACTCCAAGAGCTGGTCCAAATCCCTCTTAAAGATCAGCTCCCCTCCATTGCCCAACCGGTAAAACTTGCTATATTTGACCTCCATCTATAAGCAATAAAGATGAGTAAGTTAGTGAGGTGATCATGTGTGTAAGTTTTTATGTAGTATTATGAAAACTTTGAGGAGCAAGTGATCTCTTTTTGAAAGAATCTCAAGGGTAAGAGTGAGAATAGGTTTTTGTAAATACTCACTTCTTTTGTTTTGAAACTAGGTTTTTCAAGCGTCTATTCTAACTAGTGTCTCCTATGGTCAGGATGGCTCTGATACCAACTTGTCAACACCCGGATTTTAAAGTCTAGATGCCTATTATGCCATACCTCGCAATCCCAGGATTACCATTTTTGCGAGACATAACAGAATTGATACCATAGTACATTGATGACCCACAAGTATAGGGGGTGTATCGCAGTATTTTCGAGGGAAGTGAAACCCAATTTATTGATTCGACACAAGGGGAGCCAAAGAATATTTAAAAGCCTTAACAACTGAGTTGTCAATTCAGCGCACTGAAACAATACGCTCACAACAGCTTTATCAAGAGTAGTTTTGTAGTAGAAATAGTAAAGTAACAAGAGTAAAGTAAAGACAAGAGTAACAATTGGCAAACAAGAGGATTCGAAAAGGTAGGCATAGGGATGGATGGACGGGCGTTGCATGGACAAGACAATTCACATAGCAATCAGAACATAGGGCAATTGCAGATAAATAAGATAAAGCATCCAAGTACTAGATAATCCTAGGCATGTGTTCCATATATAGTCATACGTGCTCGCAATGAGAACTTGCACAACATCTTTGTCCCCGCCAAATGCTTGGCAGGGCCTCAAGGAACTATCGGCAATTAAGGTGCTCCTTTTAATAGAGCACCGAGCAAAGCATTAACACTCCATGAACACATGTGATCCTCACATCAAAGCCATTCCTCCGGTTATCCCGATTTCGCCACTGGGCCATTGGTTCCGCATAATAACGTGTGTATACAACTTGCAGGTAAGACCATAAACAATACTATCATAATGAATCAATAACATGTTCAGATCTGAAATCATGGCACTCGGGCCCTAGTGACAAGCATTAAGCATAGCAAGTCGCAACAAAGTCATAAAGCACTAATAGAAGATACTAGGCACCATGCCCTAACAATCTGATGCCATTACATGAACGATCTCATCCAATCCCTACCAACCCCATAGCCTATAGCGGGGGATTACTCACTCATAGATGGGGGAAAAATGGATGGTCGATGGAGAAGCGATGGTGATGATGATGGTGATGATCTCCTCCAATTCCTCGTCCTGGCAGGGTGCCAGAACGGAGTTTCTGGTGCTGTTTCGTGGAATCTGGTGGTGGCGGCCGAGCGGAACTCCTTCTGGAAAAACGTCGAACCCCCCTGAGTTTTTAGGTCAGAAGACATCTTATAGGAGAAGAGGGAGACCGAGGGGTGTTGGGCGGCAGACACCCTGGCGCGGCCAGCCTAGCGCGTGGCGGGTGGTGTGGCCTGGGCCCAGCCCCCTCCGTCTCATATTCTGGCTCCGGGAGTCTTCTGGTGAAATAGGATTTTTGGCATATTTTCCGAGATTTTTCCTGATAGTTGATTTTCTGCACAAAAAGTAGACACCAAGGCAATTCTGCTAAAAATAGCGTCAGTCCATGTTAGTTGTATCCAAATCACACAAGTTTAGAGGAGAAACAATAGCAAAAGTGTTCGGGAAAGTAGATACGTTTTGGACGTATCAACTCCCCCCAAGCTTAGCTTATTACTTGTCCTTAAGCAATTCAGTTGAAAACTGAGTGCGATAAAAGAACTTTCACGAACACATTTGCTTCATATGATGTATATATTCTCAACATGTGATCAACTACTTAGACAATTCATAATAAGGAGTATGCAACTAAGTTTACTTAATAGGCAATGCAAGCTATGAATAGATTCCAACTCAAAAATAATAAGTAGCATGAAACATAAACATAAGAAACATTACAATGCTCATAACAAGGTATGAAAGAGTGGTATCTCGCTTGCCTTTGATTATGAATGCCAAGGCACCTCTGAAGTTCAGGTGAAGACTAGAAGTAAAGATATCAAAGATACAAGCATCAAAGTCATAACACAAATAATCAAGTTTTGAGACAAGCACATTACACTAAGAATGACAACTATGCTCTCAAGAAGGTGCTCATAGAATAAGTGGAGACTCAACAAGGAAATGAAAAAGGTTTTGAAAAGTTTGAAAGGCTTCCAAATACTGAAAGTATGGTACTCATTAGCTTTGAGCTCTCATTGCCCCTATCATAAGCATCTTTAATATGGTTAAGGTGAAAGTGAGGTCCAATCTAAGTTATATGCTTGACAGACTATAAACTAGAAATCCCATGTCTCTTGAGTACGAGGGCCGCTCCTCATGCTACTCAACTTTAGTTACTGGTAAGTTCTTGTCATTGTAAATACGTATGTATCATAGAGAACCGCCAACGGGGTACCCCTTTCCCGATCATATGGAAGAATCCCCATATCAAAATGACAAGGCAAGCAGACAATGAGTATCTCAACAATCTTCTTATTTACCATGGGAAAATGGTGCTTTTTTCTCTCTTTCCTCTTTTCTCAAATCTCTTTTTTTTCTTTTTCTCAATAGCTATCTCTCTTTTTTTATAAGAAGAATGCTTCATAGATACTTATTATGGTTACGCTGCAGGTTTCCACCATGACGACATGGATTAGACCGGCGACCCAGGCGTTTTTCTAACACACATACATAACTCCATGGACTTACAAGCTCCCCTTTCATTTCACACCGACGACATCCGCAAACAAAAGAGCATGGTATCAACTGGGTATATATTTATAGGTGTTGAAAGCGTTCCCCGTAAAGACGGTTCTGCTAATCCTCAAATTTATAATTTGCAAGCATATAACTTTCATGGATAGTCACAATGGTTCAGGTTTATTAAGTGCAGAAAATAAAGTGTGCCATCAAGTTCGTGAGAGCTTTACTAACTAACTTTCTCATAACAAGCAAACATTTTTTTGGGAAGAAAACAAGGCATATTGAATATGCACGGAAATAACAAATGACGCTAATAGGTAGGTATGGTGGACACTTTGGAAATATTTGGTTTTAGGGAGTTGGAAACATGAGTAAAACATACTCAGTGAAAGTGAAGGCTAGCAACAGTAAGGGAGCGACAAACAAGAGAGCAATAGCTGTCATAATCATGCTTGCAACAAAACAGGACTAATCATGGCATGAAAGTGATTCAAGACCCTCAAGGCAAAATAATTCATCGAGGCTTAACTGATTGTTTCAGTCATATGCATGCATGAGCATGTGCCAAGTCAATTCAAGTGAAACATTCAGAGGAGGATACCACGGTGTCATACCAAGTTATGAATAGAGTAATGCAAGCAAACATTCATAAGACAAGCTACAAACTATTAGCAAGCTGGAACTAATCATATGAAAGCAAAAACTACTAAGCATCCATGAATAACATACACCCTACATGAGCAGGCTAAGCATGCCCACAATGATGAGTATATGTACAAAAAATGAAAACAAATAGAGTTTGTTACCAGCCTCTTACCACACCTCAAGTTGTCATTAATCCTCATTATTGCCCTTCACTTGTGTGGCTTGAATAATAATATGAAACCAAATCCCACTGAGGACTGCTGAACCCTGCAACAAACTCACAAAACCAAAGAAGAATAGAGAATATTTTTGGTGTTTTCGATTTTTTAAAAGAAGAACCAAAAAGGAAGAACAAGCAAAGCAAAATCTTTTTGGGTTTTTCAAATAGTTCAAACAAAGCAAAAAGGGAAAAACAAACCAAGGCAAAAGGAAAAGAAGCAAACCAAAGAGAAAACAACAAAAATATTTTTGGTCTTTTTGTGTTTTAGAAAGCAAAAGCAAAGGAAGAACGAAAACTAAAAAGAGAACGAAACATGAATATACAAAGTACCAACGCAAAATAGTATGGAGATGAGTGCGATGTCGGCGTATATCCCCCAAGCTTAGGCTTTTGGCCTAAGTGGGTGTCAATCTCAAGCTGGCCAGGATGAAGTGTCACCATGGTACGACGAGGAGGTACCCTCGTCCTGGTGCAAGCTTGAGTACGTCCCTCTGTAGTGTGCGGAGTAATCGTAGGAGGGCACATCCTCCTGGTGCTGCCCGTGGAAACCCAGCAAGCGGAGCTGCTCGTCCACCTCCTCCTTGGAGCGCGACCACGGTCTCCTGTGAACACTAAACAAAGTAGATTGCGGCAAAGGGATCTCCCTTTCATCCCCGTCAGTAAACAGCATCCTATATACTAAACTGTCCAACTCAGAGTCAACAGTGACAAATTGATGTGTTTTCATAGCAACAAGGTCAAGCCGTTGTGGTGCCAATATAGTATCATTGGGGTCCACTGAAAGCCCTAATGCAGTGACCATACGTGAGGCAATGATGCCCCCATAGATAGCCCCCTAGCAGCTAGGCGGTGAGCAATAAGCGAGCCAAGGTTGTATCGAGTGTCATTGTTAAGCGTAGCGGCAAGGAAGGCCAAATGATAGTTGGAGATATTACTCGTATTCTCCCTACCAAGAACGCTAGTAGCAAGATAGTATGCAAAGTATCTAAGAGCAGGGAGTTGGATGTTTCTTATCTTTCCACACTGAGCTACGCGGTCATCATCATTGGTCACCCCTCGGTAAAGCTCTAGCAAATCAGCGGGTCGCCCTTGAATCTTCTTCACGGTCCCTGCCATACTCACACCTACAATACTGCAAAATCTTTCCAATGACATAGTAAAGGGCAGATTATAAATTCTGAAAGAGACAGTTGACTGATAGGGCGTGTTAATAAACACGAAGCTCTCAACAAAAGTCTTAGTAACGTATTGCTCACTATCATCTTGCATGTATGAGGTCAAACCAACCCTATGAATCAGTAGCAAGAAATCATCAAGAATCCCCGCAGCTTGTAAGAAAGTAAAACAAGGAAAAGTGGATGGGTGAGCATCCCCATCATATCCTTCATTACCAATGCGAGGTGCAATG
The DNA here is from genome assembly GCA_023614405.1 of Avena insularis. Taxonomy (NCBI): domain Eukaryota; kingdom Viridiplantae; phylum Streptophyta; class Magnoliopsida; order Poales; family Poaceae; genus Avena; species Avena insularis. The sequence goes on from CM042690.1 coordinate 550,943,939, forward strand.
AGTTCTTCGTTGTATGATGGCCTGAACTGAGAGGCTGATCTTGAGGGCCTTAACCTCCTAGGTGCATCCCTCTCAAATATCTCTCCAAAAGTATGGTTGTTCATGCTTGATATTCGGAGAACAAATGCTCCAAATTTCAGCAGCAAAGATGGCCTGAGCAAGGAGATCGAAAAATCGAGGGCAAGCACAGCAAGAACGCGATTTTGAGCAATGAACTGGATTTTTTCGAGAGAGATAAGAAAGTGGCAAGTGAGAGAGTGAGTGGAGGGCTAGGGGTGGCCCATACCATGGCATGGCGCCACCTAGGGCAGGCCGCGCCACCAGGTGGTGAGCCTGCCTGGTGGGTCCCCCTGGTGCCTTCCAGGCACTCCTCTGCCCCTTTTTCACGTAAAAATTTAATATGAATTTTCTGAAATTTTTCGAGACACTTTATTTTTGGGCATTTTTCAGGCATAGATGAATGATTTTCTGGCAGAAAAAGATTTGTTTTTTGAAATGATGCAATGACAAAACAAGGCTAGAACTACAGAAGTTCTAAGACACTCTAACATGCAAGCAACTAACAACATAAAAGAAAACTAAACAAGAGCAAAAACTAAAATGGATAGAATAAAAGTAAATGGAGATAATCATGGTGAAAACATTATTTTGTTCAATGAAATCCTTTTGTTAACAAGGTTGATCAGGTCTTGTTACCAAAACAATTTTATATGAAACAGAACTTTGTATTCCACTAATGATTATGTTACCTCAACTTTGATAGCAATGGTCCCAATCATAATAGTTTCAAATTTTTCTCTTGGTATGGGACAATATATTTCTCCAACTTGAATGCCCTCAACATGTTCAATTGAATTTAAACCATAAGTCCTATCAATCTTCTTGGGGAAATAGACAGTATGTTCCTTGTCATTAACATTGAAAGTCACCTTTCCTTGATTACAATTAATAACAGCTCCTACAGTATTAAGAAAAGGTCTTCCAAGAATAATAGACATATTATCATCTTCAGGCATTTCAAGCACAACGAAATCAGTTAATATCAAGCAATTATGAGTCACTTGAACAGGTACATCCTCACATATAGCAACATGAATAGTGGTAGATTATTCAGCCATTTGCAAAGTTATATCAGTTGGTATTAATTTTTCAATCTGAAGTCTCCAGTAGAGAGAGAAAGGCATAACACTAACTCTAGCTCCCAAATCACACAAAGCAGTTCTAACATAACTATTCTTAATAGAGCAGGGGATAGTTGGAATCCCTGGGTCTCCAAGTTTCTTAGGAACCTTACCATTAAAGGAGTAATTGGCAAGCAAAGTAGAAATTTCTTCATTAGGGATCTTCCTTTTATTCGAGACAATATCCTTCATATACTTTGAGTAAGGAGGCAATTTAATAGCATCAGTCAAAGGAATTTGCAAGAATAAAGGTTTCATCCACTCACAAAACTTATTATAGTGTTCATCTTCCTTTGACTTGTGTTTCTTATCAGGGAAAGGCATAGGTTTTTGGACCCAAGGCTCTCTTTCACTACCATGTTTCTTAGCAATAAAATCTTCTTTAGTGTATTTAGTATTCTTAGTGTGCTTTTCAGGTTCTTCTTCAACTTTTTCTTCATTAGGAACATCATTTTCTTCATTACCACTTTCAGTTTCAACATCAGAGATAGATATACTATTAGGATCTATAGCAGGTTTAGAGGGTTCTACAATAGTTTTATGTTTCATTTTTCTTTTCTTACGAGTAGAACCACTATTTTCAGCTTGTTGAGAATCCTGCTCGATTCTTTTGGGATGCCCCTCAGGATATAGAGGATCCTGGGTAGCAGCACCACTTCTAGTTCTAATCTCATAAGCGTGTTTTTCTTTGGCAACATTAACTAGCAAGTCTTTTTGCACTTTAATAAGTTGATCTATTTGAGTTTGAACCATTTGAAAGTGTTTAACAATCATTTTAACATCATTAGAGGTTCTTTCCACAATATCTTTTAACTCACCAATAGCTCTAGTGTTTTCCATTAGATGATTCTGCACCCTTTTATTAAAATTATCTTGCTTAACAATAAAGATATCGAATTCTTCTAAGCATTGTTCAGGAGGTTTAGAGTAAGGGATATTACCTTCATCAAAGTGTTGGAGAGAGTGTACCTCAATAGTGGATGAGTGGGGAATAGGCTTACATAGTTCTTCTATAGGAGGTAAATTCTTGACATCTGCAGCTTTAATTCCCTTCTCCTTAAGACATTTCTTAGCTTCCTTCATCGCTTCATCATTTAATTCAATAACTCCCCTCTTCTTTGATGTTGGAATAGGCACAGGAATAGTTGGTGCAGGTATAATTACTTCAGGTATAGCTGGTTCAGGTATGATTACTTCAGGTATAGCTGGTTCAGGAGGAGTCCAATCTTCATAGTTCTTGCTTATTTTAGCCATTAATTCCTCAGCTTCTTTGGTAGTCCTATTCCTGAAAACACAATCAGCACAACTATCTAGGTATGTCCTAGATTCTTCAGTTAGTCCATTATAAAATATATCAAGAAGCTCATTATTAGGTAATGGACTTCCAGCCTGTGCATGAACCAAAGCACAAAACCTAGCCCATGATTCAGGCAATATCTCTTTTTTTCTCCCTGTTTAAAATCAAAAAGTTCCTACAAAATAGCATGTCTAGCACTTGGAGGAAAATATTTCTGCAGGAAAGTACTAATCAAGCAATCAAGGCTATCAATAGATCCAGGAGGTAAATTACTAAACCAAGCTTCAGCTTCTCCTTTTAGTGAAAAGGGGAAATCTTAGCAACAAAGTAAGTACACATCTTAATATCATCAGAAAACAAGCCACTCATGGTAGAAAGTTCATTCATATGTGCTACCGCACTTTCATTCTTAGTCCCACAAAAAGGTTCTTTCTCAACAATAGCTATGTAAGATAGATCGAGAGAGAAATCATAATCTTTACCTTTAATGTTTATGGGAGAAGCAACAAATTTAGCAATAGGAGACAATTTGGGTATGATAGTACACCTCTCAAGGAGACTCTTAGCAGCGCTCCTATCATGGGTGTTTTTACATTCCTTAATAAATTCATCGGTCATTTCAACATAACCGTCTTCAATATCATAACTCTCACTAGACTCAGGTGAACTAACAGGTGTAGTAGTGTCTTCATTAGGAGTTTAAGTATTTCCAGCTATAGTTCTAGCAATCGTAGCATCTAGGAAAGGACCTAATGAACCACTCTTATCAAGCACAATAGAAGCAGCATCATAAGTATCAGAAGTTTCAGATTCAGCAGTAGTAACAGTGTGTGTAGCATGTGTATGTGGTGGTGTAATGAGCTTACTCATAACAGATGGTGAATCAAGAGCAACGGAGGTGTTCAAAACTATACCTCTTCTTGTAGTGGATGGTAAAATAGGAACCTTGCCATCACGAGACTTACCCATGATGGATGGATAGTAGCAAACAATAGAGAATCCAGATGAACTTGATAAATAAAGCTATCCTCCCTGGCAACGGCGCCAGAAAATAGTCTTGATGACCCACAAGTATAGGGGGTGTATCGCAGTATTTTCGAGGGAAGTGAAACCCAATTTATTGATTCGACACAAGGGGATCCAAAGAATATTTATAAGACTTAACAGCTGAGTTGTCAATTCAGTTGCACCTGGAAACAATCTTGCTCACAACAGTTTATTAGTAGCAATAGTTTTGTAGTAGAAATAGTAAAGTAACTGCAGTAGTAAAGTAAAGACAGTAGTAACAATTGCAGTAAACGGTAGGATTCGAGTGCGGTAGGCATAGGGATGGATGGACGGGCGTTGCATGGACAAGACAATTCACATAGCAATCAGAACATAGGGCAATTGCAGATAAATAAGATAAAGCATCCAAGTACTAGATAATCCTAGGCATGTGTTCCATATATAGTCATACGTGCTCGTAATGAGAACTTGCACAACATCTTTTGTCCTGCCAGCCCGTTTGTAGCGAGGCCTCAAGGGAACTACTGGAAATTAAGGTGCTCCTTTTAATAGAGCACCAGAGCAAAGCATTAACACTCCATGAACACATGTGATCCTCACATCAAAGCCATTCCCTCCGGTTATCCCGATTTACATCACTTGAGGCCATTGGTTCCGGACAACAATGTGTGTATACAACTTGCAGGTAAGACCATAAACAATACTATCATAATGAATCAATAACATGTTCAGATCTGAAATCATGGCACTCGGGCCCTAGTGACAAGCATTAAGCATAACAAGTCGCAACAAAGTCATAAAGCACTAATAGAAGATACTAGGCACCATGCCCTAACAATCTGATGCCATTACATGAACGATCTCATCCAATCCCTACCATCCCCATAGCCTACAGCGGGGGATTACTCACTCATAGATGGGGGAAACATGGATGGTCGATGGAGAAGCGATGGTGATGATGATGGCGATGATCTCCTCAATTCCCGTCCGTGAGTGCCAGAACGGAGTTTCTGGTGCTGTTTTGTGGAATCTGGTGGTGGCGGCGGAGCGGAACTCCTTCTGGAAAAACGTCGAAACCCCTGAGTTTTTAGGTCAGAAGGCATCTTATAGGCAAAGAGGGAGACCGAGGGGGTGTCTAGGGCGGCCAGACAACCCCCTGGCGCGGCCAGGCCTAGCCCACGCGGCCAGGTGGTGTGGCCTAGGCCCAGCCCCCCTCCGTCTCGTATTCTGGCTACAGGAGTCTTTTGGTGAAATAGGATTTTTGGCATATTTTCCGGGATTTTTCCTGATAGTTGATTTTCTGCACAAAAAGTAGACACCAAGGCAATTCTGCTGAAAATAACGTCAGTCCGTGTTAGTTGCATCCAAATCACACAAGTTTAGAGGAGAAACAATAGCAAAAGTGTTCGGGAAAGTAGATACGTTTTGGACGTATCATACATCATCCATTACAAACCATAATAGTCTTACAAATAGAGGATCTCATGATCCAGTCTTACTACAATCAAAGCAGCGGAAATTAAATATAGTAGGGCTCCATCTTCATGGTCACAGGCAATGCTGACGACGGGAGATGATCCTAGTTATCATAGACCTCCTAATGTCCATCTTCCGGGTAGTCTTCCTCGTAGTCTAGCCAGGGACAAAGCCATGAGTACTCTTTAAGTACTCGCAAACTATCACTAACACAAGTAACACTACAAGAAAAGTTGGCTTTTACAATGGACGATTTTTGTGGTTGAAGGCCCGTTTTTCGTGGCTAAAAAGTCTTCTACGACGGATGCCCATCGTGGTAAAATCCCCGTCACAAAAGAATCTACCACGGTTTTTTTCCTGACCGTGACGGATCGCACCCTTTAGCCACGAAAACTTGTTCTGTCGTAGATCTGTTCACCAGTCGTGTTGACTGCTGACGTCATGCAAAATGCCACGTGGCAAACACCGTTAACGACTAGTTACCTCCTTTAATGGCCACAGAAACCATGGTAGAAGCTAGGCCTAGCCAAGGCCTGCTCACAATTAAGTGGGCCGGCCATCAAGAGAGCCTAATAAGATTACGGCCCTTTACTGTTTCGTCCGACACTGTTTTAAATGGGCCCAAAGATGTGGCCAGCAGCGGCCCGTGAATGTCAGGCCTGTTACTTTGTCGGCCTACAAAATCCCATAGTTTTCGAACACTGTGCGACCCGTTAACAGTCTGCGACAAGTAGGCCTGATACTGTTAAAGCCCACTTTCAGCCCGTCACTGTTCTCACAACTCGTCATGGTCTGCCTACGAACGACCCACTTTTGAGAAGGTCCGATACTGTTCTGGCCTTTTACTATTCTAGCTCGTTACTATTCTAGCCATCTACTATTCATGTCCGTTATAGTTGTGGCCTTTCTTCGCCAGGCCCGTTCTCGCTTATTGCTTGTTCGCTCATTATCGCTCGTGCCTGCGCTCGTTTCTAGCTTGCATTTACATTCGTGCTGTTACGGCTCATATTCTTGTCTTTGGGTTACTCTTGGTGTTTTGGCTCGCTACCATTTTGGCTGTTCTTCTTTTGGCTCATATCTTTGTTTTTGGCATCTTGTTTGGCATGCTCTTGCTGCTTTGCATTTTGGCCTATTACTGTTTTTGGCACATTCTTTGTTTTATGCATTCTTTTTTTTTCTTATCGTTCTACCCAGTTGCCGTTACTGTGTCGGTAATTCTGAAGGCCATGCAAATATCATAAAAGGAGTATAATTAGCGATCGTCTTTTAATTTTCATGGAAGGCGCAATAAAAGAAGGGCAAATAACAAAACCCTATATAGTTACACGATCGAATTGGCCGACACGATATGGTAATCGCCATTCGGACAAATAATAACTAAATGCCTACATGGCCTAAGCGAGTTATCTAGATATTACATCAGCTACAAACTTCTTAAAAAATACATAATATGAACAAAAGGGAAAGAAAATTTAGCATTTAAGTTGCCAATCAAGTTGATAGCAGAGTCCTCAATTTGCTTTCTAAATCCATCAACTGCATCTCCCTTTGAGTGTGACAACTATATTGGAAAACCACCTTGAGACGTGATCTTGTAGTCCCCTATTTGGTGGCGATAGCAATAATTGCAGTCTGAAACTAACTAATAACAAGTTAATACAACAAAGATGACAAACTACTCATAGCTAAGAATAAACCAGATAGGAATTATAACTGCATAATACGAACATATAGAGCAGGAATCCAAACCATGAATTAACTATATAGTAGAGGATAGTTATGTCATTGTCTAGAACGAACCAGAACCAGATACGAGATATAATGGTGTGACTTGTGAACCTGTAGAACAGGACAAACAAACATTAGAAAAGTATGCCAACAATGAAATGAGCAATCAAACAAAGTGTTTCTTAGAATTTCAGTATAAACTAGCCAGGTCATTTCAGCAAATATATATGGAAGCAGTGGTATCTCCTGGAATGCAAGAGTCGTTGGGTGACTTGGAATTTGCGGTGAGCTACACAATGGCATGCAGTTACTGTCGTAGCTAAGCATGAACCACATAGAAATTATAACCACAGCATACCAGAACTTGTGACCAGGAATGGAAAACACGAATGAACTATATAGTAAAGAATAATTATGCCGTTGATTAGGATGAACCAGCACCAGATACAGAAAATATATAATGGCATTGCTGGTGGACCTGTAGGCTATGCAAACCAACATGTTCAGTGTTGCCTTTTTGATCTCTATGCAAAGAAAAATAAAATAGTCAGTGTTGCAGCTTTTGAAGAACCAGATGGCAATAACAAAATTATAATCGAACTAGTACGAAGAGTTTGAACGTGTACTATAGGATAGCAGAACGATACCAGAGAGGAAATAATAGCAGGAACTTAGCTCAGGAATAACCAGATAGAGTCAGTAACTATGGAGCAGGGAATCCACACTAATATTTTCCACTGACATTACATTTTGCAAGAACTACTCAATAGTAGGCAATTACTGGTGTACGGAGCATCTAAGATAAGAACATGTGCATGCCAATATAACAGACATGTGCATGACTTGAAATTTGTAGAGCAGTGAATGCAAACCAACATGTCTAATACATTGTATGTACTGGCACGAAGAACAGGCATGCCTAGTGACTTGCATGTACTAGCACGATTACAAAAATGCAGTTCACTCTGACAGGTTGAACCTGCTATACCGCTGACAAAACAAAAACGGGTTGGAGATTTGGTTACCTTGGTTGGAGAGGCGTCTAAGCATCATCGGTACCGTGTGAGTGACGTCCAGGTCATCGAGGGTGCTGCGGTTGCCATGGCTGTTGGCGTCAGGGAAGCAGATCTTTGGGCGGTCGATGCGGGTGCAGTCAACGGTGACAACCGTGTAGCTGGTCTGGAGCAGTGGACATGGAACTTGTTGAACTAGATCCCATCTGGTGGACAACGGTGAAGTTGCTCCAGTACGGTTGGGTAGCTTTCGGCGCCGGGGAAGCAGAGCGTGGGCAGTCGTCGATGCCATAGGCATGGTCAGCGAGACCACAACTCTGGTGGAGTGGCAGAGAGACCCGGTGAACTAGATCCGATGGGGTGGGCATCGATGAAGCGGCTCTGACAGCCATGGAATTGCCGCCAGGCGGTGCACACGGTGGTCGTGGAGGTGAGGGCGTGGGAGAGAGGCCTAGGATTTGGGGGGGCAACTATAAAAACTGCACGAATCGGGACTATGGAGGTGAACAGAAAAATAATTACGATCGTGCCCCCAAGATACCGACTTTAGCGTGCCATAGGGCATCGAAACAATGGGTAGAAAGGGAATTTTAACGTCAAAAGTTTTTGAAATGGAGGGGCGCAAAATGCTTCAAAGTCGGTCTCTGGTTTTGCCGCTCGATTGAGATTTTGAATTTGGCTAATAATAGAAAAATGGTAATCCCCCAGTGGGAGATTTTGCCTCAAAGTTTTTGAAACGTTGGGGCGGGAAATGCTTCAAGGTCGGTCTGTGATTTTGCCGCTCGACCAAGATTTTGAATTTGGCTACCGGACAAATAATAATAGAAAAATGATTCTCCACGGTGGGAGATTTTGCCTCAAAGTTTTTGAAACGGCGGGGCAGGAAATGCTTCAAGGCCGGTGTGTGAATTTGCCGCCCGATTGAGATTTTGAATTTGGCTACCGGACAAATAATAATACTGTAATAGAAAAATGGTACTCCACGTTGGGATATTTTGCCTCAATGTTTTTGAAATAGTGGGGCGGGAAATTCTCAAGGTCGGTGTGTGTTTTGCTGCTCGATAGAGATTTTTAATATGGCTACAGGACAAATAATAATAATAGAAAAAGGGTATTCCCCGGTCGGAGATTTCGTTCAAAGTTTTTGAAACGGTGGGGCGGGAAATGCTTCAAGGTTGGTGTGTGATTTTGCCGCTCTATTGAGATTTTGAATTTGGCAAGAGTCCAAGTAATACTAGAAAAATGGTACCCCATCGGTGGGAGATTTTGGCTGAAAATGTTTGAAATGGAGGGGCACGAAATTCATATGAGTTGGTTGGGATTTTGCCACTCGATTTTCCGATTTTGAATTTGGCTAGCGGTGAAGTAATAATAGAAAAAGATATGTGTAGACTAGTACGCTATCTGGTCAGGAATTGAAGGCCGAGAGTCACATCAACTGACCATCCATTACATAATTGCGCAGATCATTGGTAAATTTTCTGAGATTTTGAATTTGGCTAGAGTACAAGTAATAATTTGAAAAAAATGCTACTCCCTATTTTTAGAAATAAAAAATATTCCCATAGAAAAAATAATGTTGACTCCATCTACGAAATTGTTTGGGCTATAGTTTTTTACCCTTGATTAAGATTTTGAATTTGGCTATAGTCCTAGTAACAAAATTTATGAGCGAACCCCACCACCCTACCCAGCAATTTCACAATCGCCATTGGTCATCAGTACGACAGGTCAAACGGAATTTCGCAGTATATGAAAGATTAAACATGGGGCCCAAATATTTCGTGTAGGCGGGAGCTTTTGCCTCTCGATTCAGAATTTGAATTTGGTGACAGTCCAAGTAATAACTACTAGTAGACCATACTTTCCTCTGTTCACAAATCCAAGGACTAGTCAAATCAACTGATCATCCAGGACCTTGTTTAGTAGCCTTTTTCTGGATGGAGGGGTAGAAAATTGGATACCATGATTTTGGATTCAAAAATATTACAGGGGACGGTGGGAGGATTTGCGGCTCCAGTACGGTTTTGAATGTGACTACTCCAAGTAACAGAACAGAAAAATTGTATAAGGTCTTTTTTTTGCGGGTCGTACTCCATCTGTTCATCAGTCCATTCGGACGTGAAAGAAAATGTTGAGCTCCGATTCAAAAATGTATTTCCATTTATCACATGATGCGTATGAATATGGTGTGCAACAAAGGGATAAGGCATTGTTTTGAGAACCTGAACCTTATGATCAATGATCCAGGACAGCAGCACTGGTAACATAATGTACTATATCACACTAGTACATATTGGTGCATCCACCATACAAATTAAAGACATGTCGCAACAAGGAAACAACCCAAGTTCATAACAAGTGCAAACTAGTGCACTAACAAATACTTTCAGCTTCAGGTTCCATTTCATGACAAAGGGACTGACCTCAGCTGTTAGTGCTAAACCACAAATACTGAGCATCTTCATGACTTTCTCCTTATTTTCTATGGAGTGCTCCAGCCGAATTAAAATTTCTTCTAACTTTGCGATCAAACGTTCATGGTATACACTTAGGGCAAATGATAATGATTGTTCAGCTTGGAGTTGTTCCTCTAGAACCTGAATATGCAAAGAAATGGCCTTGGAGTTGGACTTGAACTTGAACTTGGAATTTGACAAGCTCGCTGGGAACCCAACATTACATAACAACATACTCTTGGCTATAGCACCGTGTTGTAGTACCTTGGAAAATAAATCCACACATTCTTTTGGAGTTTTTACTGAACAGTCTTTCCCAGGATTTGCCAGCTCCTCTTTCAATTCAGCTTGGAAAGTTTTCAGTTTATAGACATATGTAAGAGAAGTGAAGTTACTACAGAGAAACATGCAGACAGGTTTAACATGTGCATGAACTGCTATAATTGGCAGTGCTGATAACGCATCTTATACACTTCAGTAAAAAGATCTTTTTGTCATGTATCTTTTTTTGATGTCATTTACTAACAAGACTATAAATGTGGCTTCCTGGGTAAACAATGTGAGGTGCGTGATATGCCAACTGTTTGTACAATTCATAACTAAAACTGACTTTAGTTGCAAATTATGAAGGAAAATGAAAACAAAACTAAGAAGAAGTCCAAGCAAGGTTGCATATACAAACTTATACGTACAAATCACTGCAAGTGCAACATCACAAAATGCAGAGAAGACTTACAACAACTTTCTTTACAATGATACCATATCTATTCGTCTAGCATCCCTCAAATTTCTCCAGCATAGTCAACTGTTTTTTGGATCCCCATTAGACTTCGTCTCCATTTGGACGGGCGAAAATAAATTGCATCACATGGTGGAAACAGAGGTTGAAAGATAAGATGCATACATATTCCACAACATCAATTACATACTTATTTAAAATATACAGTACAGAACAACATGTCCTTACCAATTGATAGAGGTGCCCAATTATGCTGCGGGATCCGGTGCGACTTAGTACTCGTACTTTATTACGGATGGAACATTTCCTTTGAGCGATGGCCTACGAAATGATACTTGTAAAACACATGCATAAATACGAATTGGCAATGGGATCTAGTCTCAGTCTTCTCAAAGAATACCTTATTCTTTTGATCAAGCCAGTGGTGGAGAAGATCACCCCACTGATCATCAGTCATGTGATCCACAGGAGACATTCTTGTAACATCCTTAAAACACTTGCCAGAGAAGTGTTGCTTCTTTAGCCTATGGCGTTGTTGGCGCAAACATGCAGAGAATATGCTTTTAAGAACAACCTTTACTTCCTCGCTATTGTCATCGAACATGAAAAATCTCTGTAGACAACAATGAGGAGCATATATAACAAACGGCAAGCTAAGAAGACAAGGGACAGAGCAATGGAGTATGTCCAAGAGACAGAGGACTTACATGTAACTTCTTCAGTAAACCTTCAAAATGCTCAGGGGTATTTCGGTGGTGTTTCCATGAGGGCAAGATGGGAATATCATTTCTCACGAAAATGCCTGTGATCGATGCAATATAAGCAGATTCATGTGGATCCAGTGGCCTTCTGAATCCTGCTATAGATGTGATCGGAAGTCTTAATTTAGTTAATTCAAGCATTTGCTCAAGATTTTTTCCCATCGTCGCCCCCCTTGTTAATCTTCGTCGTAGTGCAACTAAAAAAATTTACATCAAAATATCAATGTATACATATTACATATAAAAGGGCATGCTACTACTAGTCTCTGAACATATAACAAATTTGGTATCAAGCTCATTTGCAAGGGAGTAATATGTCTCTGCTAGTACTAAAGGTCGTTGGGAGATCATAACTAGTTCGTTGATGAGAACCTGCTGTTGAAACTGGTTCTGCTGCCAATTCTTCTGGTAGCTGGATGGGCATCTTGTGGGATGTGTATTTTTCTATTTGCAGCCACCAGGTAACCGGACCAATCTGAAAGGGATTATGACGAAACTTTTTATGCTGATGTTTTGCATTATTGTCTTTTTTGGCCTGGTTGTCATTTTCAACTAGATTAAGTAGAGTCTGAGACCTTGTTCTGAGTCCATTTCCTACATTGGAAGCAAATAGCTTTTCAGATTTATCATGGAATCATGTGAAAAAAGAAGAAATTATTAGGAGTTATTGCAGAGGTTGACGGCTCGAAAAGCAATGATTCCCCATCACAACTCTAGTACAGTACTTCCGCTATGAGTACTCTAATCATATGTAACCCTGAGTGAGAAGAAAACACATGAAGTTCCAATACAATCGACTAACCTGCAGGCTTGACTATAATACTAATAACATAACTAGCAGGGCCTGCCTGGTTATACTCTAAACAAGGAGCCATGACATACTAATTCGGCTTAGGATGTCAGCTAGAGTTGACGTATACCAGTTGTGCTATCTATAAACCTGTACGCTCCAACTAGAATCATTTTAGGAGATATTCCACAGATGTTAGAGGAGCTTCATAATGATGGTAATGAAGGCTCTAGCAAACATTAGAAACGATCAAGTGTATGAGCAAGATGCAGTACACTACAACAAATGGCGAAGTACTTTTGATAGTAATAAGGTGCATAACGAAAGTTAGCATAAAGTGTGCAACAACATTCGTATGGGGAGGAGACGAGTTTACGCTTCGCGTTGGTGCGGTCGAACAGGGGGGCGCGACTTTTGCCGATCTCTCTGGTGCAGGAGACCAGGGAGTCCGTGAAGCAGATGGGACTTTGTGGCGGCCGCACCGTGTTTGCCGGTGATGTTGTGCATGCTCCGGCGCGGTGGTCGTCGGCATGGAGAAGCCGCTCCGTCTTGCTAAACAAGGGAGTGGTGCCTTCGGTCACAACGGTACCTGGTGAGGAGGCAGTGGTAATGGGGAGGGACGGCGGTGCGAGGCCACGTTCGTGGGAGATGCTCTGGCTCTGAGGTCGAGTGAGAGATGTGGGATACAACGTGTTTTATATGTATCGCAAGGGCACCGGTGGTAGGTTCGAAACTTTTGAATTGCATCACGCCGGGTAGTTCAAAGAAAAACCCACCAATATTATTCAAATTTTGGTGATCTCAGTTTAGAACGAGATGAACCCGCCAAAAAAATTGGCGATCTCTACTCTATGATTATTGCTACACTAGCCAGGAGCCGAGCTAGAGGAAGTGCATCGAATGCGATGGGAGGAATGAATGCACCAGCAGCCTTCCCCAGGTGCAGACTCCGTGTAGTCCCTACTGCGAAAAGCTATACGCAGTCACGAGCAGGGCCTCTACTTCAAGCACTCCTACTCTAGGGTCCATTTGATTCAAAGGATTTACCTAGGAATTTTGTATACTACCTCCATTCCGGTTCATTAGAAAAATACGTACTCGAAGAAAATAATTTGACCATAAATTTGGTCACCAATTTATGAATTGTATGTCACAATAATTGTACCATTGGAATCGTCTTTCGAATATAAATAAATTGGTTAAAAATTATTAAATATAATTATATATTATTGACCAGATTTACGGTTAAACTATGTTCTTGAAGTAAGTATTTGCATAATAATTTGCACGTGAGATGTGAGCTTGCTCTTGTGAGACCTTTAACTTTGTTAACATGGTTGGTGTTTGTATCAACCTTATGTGATCCGTAAACTACACTCGGTACTTGGTTTTTAATAGAAGGGATTTGTGCATCCTTTGAGTGAAGAGGCTGCGGTATCCCCATTTCAAAAAAACAAACGTGAGACTCAAATAAAAGACTATCATGTCATCTCTAGCTATGAGATGGAAAGTAAGACATGTCATGACTTATAAAATTATAATAGGTAAAGCTCAAAAGACTATTAAAGAATTTTGAGCCACATCATATCCATAAATTATTAGGTGTATACTTGGTTCTTGTTACATAATAATACTCAAAAAAATTGTAACATGCTTAGAGAAATGACAAAGAAGATTCTAGAATAGCGGAGAATTGTGTTTTGAAGTTTTAGCATAGTGTTCATTGTGCTAAAGACTATCCACTGAATCTTCTAGATGCTAGAATGGTAAAGATCCAGAGGTTAGATATGTTGCGATTTGCTAGTCTTCATCCAGCGGTCAACCTTCAAAGTTATTCATATACTATATAGTAGTAATAAGATAAGATGAGAAAGTTTGACCTAGTTTCACAACATCGTTTCCTTTTTCTATAGTTTCCTTTTTCTTTTTGCGACGGACTCGCTGCAGTTGAGTCGGTCCAAGAAATACCACATATTTTCTGGGTGTGTGCCAGGGCACAAGGGGCACAGTCGTTGTCACATCAAAACTAATACACACTTTTTTTCATTTTTCATGGATTTTTTGCATTTTTTTGTAACAGGGTGACAAATTGTCGGGAAGACCATTGATAGAATATTCATTCATCATCTTGTTCTTGCAACTCTCATTTTTTACTTATATATGTTCCTCTCTCCCCTCTTTATTAGATCCTATGTACTCCCTCTATTCCAAAATATAAGATGTTTTAGCTTTTGTGAAACGAATATATCTAGACACCTTTTAATGTGTAGGCCTCTCTCCTCAGGAGAGAATTATCTCACCAGGTTGACACTATGCAGAATAAAGGCCATGTCTGTAGCTAACGCATAATCCTACTCCCTTCGTATCAAAATAGATGTCACAAGTTATTCAAAAATTGGAAGAAACTATATACTACTGCTAAATAACTAAATAGTGTTTTCTAATTGTCGACCAAATAGCACACATCAAGTTAAAGGTCGAATTAATTTGACAAAATCACCCGAAACTCTTTTGAATGGCTACAAAAGTGGTTATCCCTTCAATGTATAAATTGTGGAGAGTGTACATATGTTCAGGAGGGATCCCCAGTAGTTACCTCTTCCTTCCCCTGTAAGCATTGGCGTAATGATTATACTACACTGCAGCTGTACAGAGACAAAGTTGGGGTTCTGATCTAAAGTCACCATCAATGGGATACCGGTGCCACTGCCATCAGCAGGACCAAAACCGAAGATGGCGGAAGAATGGAGGCTCTTATTTTTGGAGTAAAGAAGAATGAAGGCTTTGAGCAAGTGAAGTTGGTGAGATGCAGCATGACAACGACGGAAAGGTAGCTACCGCTCTGCACGGAAGCAATAATAACTACTAATTACTACTGTAGTACAGTAGGAAAGATAATCACACCCAAAATTGGCTCTGGCAACATTGTGGCTGGTGATGCTGATGCATATCACATTCACCAAATAACCAAATATTTTACCAGCAAGTACACGATCATACATTCATACTAGTAATAAAGGTTTTTCAATTTACTGGCGCAAAATTGCAATCTATATATCCGATCATCAACTAGTCCCTCTGTTCCATAATATATAAGCCTTTTTTGTAAGTTGTTTTAGCTTTGTAAATAGGCTTATATTATGAAAACAGATGGAGTACTAACTAAGGTCTTCCACGTGCCGGCTCATTGATGGAGATCGACGATAGTTTCACACTTCAGCTTTGCCAGCTCGGCCAGGAGTTTATCCCTCTGGTCCTCGAGGTCCTGGATCTGTTCGAAGCTTATGCCCAACATCTCCATCATGCCGATGTTCCGCCGCTTTAGCTCGTCACGCTCAATCAAGTATTCCATGGCGAGATTCCTGAGGAGGCTAAGACCGACCTTGTCAGCAACGAGTTTGGAGTAAAGTCTAGTGCACTCGTTGACGAGGGCGCTTCTATCCGCTGTCTTAAAGCAGAAATCGCCCATCACCTTTTTCACCATAAACTCGATCTCGAAGCCAATATTCTGAAAGATGAACAGGGAGCCTAAATTCAGAAGTGTACTGTCAACACCCGGGATTTTAATCCTAGATGCCCGTTATGCCATACCTCGCAATCCCAGGATTACCATTTTTGCGAGACATAACGGATTGGATATCACAGTACATCATCCATTACAAACCATACATAAGGTTTTACACAAATAAGGATCTCATGATCCAGTCTTTAATACAACAAGCAGCAGAAATAAACGATAGCGTAGCGGTGGGGTCCATCTTCAGGGGCACAGTAATGCGTGAAGGCAGATAGTCCTAGTTATCATAAGCGAATCCTGCTGACCATCATCTTGATAATCTCCTTCATAGTCTGGCCATGATAATAGCCAGGGACAAAAGCCATGAGTACTCTTTAAGTACTCGCAAACTACTACTAGCAAGGGTTATAAATCTAAGTTTAAAGTATGAAATGTAAAGAATAACTATTAAGTTAAGTTTGAAACCTAAGCTGAGTTCTGAAGCAAGAAAAGATAAAATAAAAGTCTAGAAGCACTTAAGTTGGGAAGCTATTTTCATCTACACAACCCTGTTGTGGTCAAGTCAAGGTTCATCATTCCTTTCCAGTTATTTAGAAAACATCTGACAACGAAACAGTATGGCCATTCCAACTGTCCATAACCGCGGACGCGGCTATTCGAATAGTTTGACACTCTGCAGAGGTGGTACACTTTCACCACAAGATTCGATACATCTGTCAGGGATAACCCTGAATCATCATACTTGGTATGCAGATAATCAAACATAACCTTCCCTTTACACACCCTAGTACAAGCACCTCTCCTATGAGCATGGCCTCCCAACCATGACCATCAGTCATCTTGGGCACTGCATAGGTGGACATCATTGAGAGGTAGCCTCAGCTCAAACCTCTCCTGTGAGGGAACTAATACTAATGCATATAAATTTCCAGCTAAGCCTTACCCAATTCAGGTAATGTGGTTGTACGGTAAATTTGGAATGGTATCGCATCCGAATCCAACCATCAGTTTTATAAAAAAAGGGGTTAAGGCTCATGCCTCATCATTTTCATCATCATAAACCAATTTTGTGTTTCTCAACACATGTCAAAACATCTCAATAGAATGACTCATCATTCCAAGGTTTTCATAACTCATTTTCACCAAGTGTTCCCATCTAAAATGACTCAAGTTTGATCTATTCTAAAACACTAGGTTAAGAGTGTTCACTAAGGTGGAAAGGTGGGATCAATCTCATGCCATAGAATGACATCTAAGGTTTTCTAGTTAGGTCAAGTTTTATACTCTTTATGCTACCTTCAAAATTAATTAATGGTCTTTGTGTAAACTAAGGGGGTGTGAGCAAGGTATGCTTAAGGCATCTTTACTAAACTACCTAGTTTTATTCTAGCTTATTACACTAGCTTACTAAAGCATGTTTGCAAGGGTTAGCTTGCCACTAATAGCTTGCCTTGGTTGGTGCAGTGGTTGAAGTTGTCTTCTTCTTCTTCTTCTTGGTAGAACTCCTCCTCCTCAAAGGCTTGGTCGGTACTAGCGTCTAGAAATACATAGGGAGTGCACAATCACCAAACAATACTTAACTTAGGCTAAGTAGTATTCTAATCCACACAATTGATGATATATTATCATCACAAGCATCATGAGTTTACTTCAATAGTTTCCACCTTTTTATTTTGCAAAAGTAATTTCTACTCATTGAAATAATAACTAAGATTTAATATTCACCACCAAAATATGGGATCATGTGGACACATGTCCTCACCACATATTCTAACATGTGGGAATGAGATTTAAAGGTTGGATCAATATTACTTTGGTTTAAGTTTATTATTTAATGATTTAAAGTGACTAGAAATGCCTATATAGCATTATTTTGGTACTAGTCCAAAGTCACTGCCTGTAAACCCTAATATTATTACATATTTGGATAGATATGATGAAATGTGATTTTTGAGAGTTGGAATCAACTCAAAAGCTAACTTGGTTGATTTTATAAAAATGTTTCAATTTGCAAAAGCTTCTGTCTTCTTATTTTTATTAGGAGAAATCTATAACTCTAAATGAATTAAATCCAACGGGCTTGGATAGAGCATTTTAATACCTTCCAGACAAAATTAGTTTCATGCAATTTGGATTTGTCAAACTCACAGAATTGAATTTTGAAACACTGGACAGAAACTATATTCTAACTAAAAAGGAAAATCCTAATTTGAATCTACGGGCTTGCGCGGGAAAGGAAATGGGCCGGCCCAGTGGTGCTGCGTGGCACAGGGCTCAGCTGACAGGGGGGTCCCACTGGTCAGCGGCACTTATAACGCGAAACAGTACGCGTGCTGTGGGCCGTGCGATTAGAGGCTAGATCTACGGCTGAGGGTCGTCGTCGACGACAGACGGGTCGCCGGCGAGCTCGAACCCTAGCGGCTCGGTGGGGGTCTCTGAGGCGTGCAGGGCTCTAGCGGGTCGGCATGGCGAGCGGCGAAGTGGAAGACGACGGTGAGGCGAGGCATGGTCGTGGCGGAGCTTGGGGTGGCCGGAATCAACGACACCCTTCTCCTCCCGAGGCGGCAGCTCCGGCTCCAATTCCGGCGAGCTGCTGCTCCAC
The DNA here is from genome assembly GCA_023614405.1 of Avena insularis. Classification (NCBI taxonomy): domain Eukaryota; kingdom Viridiplantae; phylum Streptophyta; class Magnoliopsida; order Poales; family Poaceae; genus Avena; species Avena insularis. Next base: position 550,962,510 of record CM042690.1, read on the forward strand.
TTGCTCTGGCGAGGGGTGGTTGAGGTTCAGAGAGGTGAGGGGAGTGGAATGGTGTGAGTCTTTGGTGCTGGAGAGGGCTCCTTTTATAGGCTCGACGGTGAGACCGAGCGGGATGGGCAGTCGACGATGGCGACATGGCTACGGCGAGCTAGCGGCATGGCTGGGGATGGCGATTGATGGCTGGTCCCCTGGCGGTGCTCTAGCGCTTAAATGCGTCCGTAGGGGTGGTGGTATGCGGTCGGGGTGAGGTGGCGCTCTGAGAGGCAGAGGCGGGGGTGTCCACGGCGAGCGGTGGCTGTGGGGCTTTGGGCGGCGAACGGAGGTGTCTGGGGTGTTCTCTAGGTCGAGGCAGAGCGGTGGTCACGGGCTGGTGTCGAGCGGCGGCTTGTGCACGCGGGGACAGGGCACACTCTGCGGGCGGCGATGGCATGGTCTGGTGGCACTGGGCGCGGTTTCTCCTCGGTGGTCCACGACTGCTCTTGGCTCAGGCAAGGGACAGAGAGGGGCGATGCAGCGTTGGCTACCTCCTAGACATGGCGAGGGAAGGGGAAGTGGTCTGCTGCGACGGTTGCAAGGTTGGCCGGCCAGGGTGGTGCTCGGCATGGCTTGGCATTGCCACTAGGGTGTAGGGGATGGGCTGCAATTGGCATGGTTTGATCAAATGGGGACAGAGGGATTAAATGGAGATCAGATGGGGGCAAAACCCTGTTCAAAACAGTAAGCTAGGATTAGAGTTATGATTCTGCCTGCCAAGTGTTTGATGAAATGGCTGCAAGAGAAAAAGGTTTGAATTTTGAGTTCAAAATTTTTGGGTGATCTCCACTATTTCTAGGTAGTCTCTGGTTGCAAGGGTTTTGAAAATGGAGCTCAATTATATGGTTTTTGAAATAGGGGTGATCTATGCATATGCATTAGATTCAATTTTAAACTATCATTTAAAATAGTTAACAGAAGGTTTTTAGAAGATCAAAAGGTGGGCCTTGGTACTTCATTATGTGTACTAGCAAGGGGTGCAAAGATCAAGAATTGTTTCTATTAAGAATTGAGTACTAGGAATAGCCAAAGTAGGCATGAAAGTTAGATTTGTCAAAATGACCATTCCTTCATTTTTATTCTTTTTGATTTGATTTTCTTTAGGAAAAGTTTGGGGATGATGTAGATGATGTTTAAATCACCTAAGAAACATTTTACAAGCATTAGATCAATCAATCATGGCAATTCAAACAACTCCTATTTTAAATGCACACATATATGAATGCTTTCATTTTAAATTTGGAAAAGTTTTTGTTAACTCCAATTTTGGATGATTTTATCATGATAAGCTTGGATTGAAGTTTTGGGATGTTACATGTACCCAGAGAACTATCAAGGAAGAGAGACACGGAATCACAATTCGAATGATTTCTTACCTTGCGGCTGTACCGATCGGCCTCCATCGGTGATGGTGAAGATGATTCTACAGGCAGGAGTGCCACGAGAATGCGAAGTCCGCCCGACCTAAACCAACATTGAGAATAAATGTACTAATAGGGAAATTAGCGAATCAAGAAACGGTCAAAGATATGGAAAGTTGCCCAAGCACGGAGATTTACCTAAAGGTATCAGTATCCATCGGCAACGGTGAAGATGATTCTGCAGGCAGGAGTGCTGATGGAATTCGAAGACCGCCCGACCTAAAAACACCATTGAGGAAGAACGTGCTTTTTTAGGTAAACGAGAAATCAAGAAACAGTCAAAGACATGGAAAGTTGCATAAGAACGGAGATTTACCTGAAGGTATCTGTCCCTGGTTGCGGCAGCTTCGAAGAACCTTGAGTTGAAGACCTCTCGCCTATAGCCGAGGGATTCGACTGGGACCCTTTGATCGTCGCATCGCCTGGTACCGGTAGCAACATAATGGTAGAACGGCAAGCCGACTTCTTCTCTTCCTCCAGCTTCACTGTCGCGGCACAAGCCCTTCTGTGGTGGGACTTGTTCCCGGTCATGCGGGTGAAATAGCAAGCAAAAAGGAATGAAAACAGGCAAAGCAATCTGGCAGAGAAGAACTACAGTCGCAAAGAGGAGGAAGAAGGTCGAGGCCGTGAGAGGTGGCCTCCTGGTCTCCACGTGAGTAAAAAACCATTTCCATTCAGATACAGTACTTGACGCAGAAATCGAAGAGACAGCCATAAGCAGTTGTCACCCCTAGCATGGTCTGGACATCCATTATAGAGTTGAACGTGCCTTGCACGGGATAAGTGAAGCTCAAAAAATAATTTTAATTTTGAGCCACGTCCATAAAGTATCGGGTGTATATTTGGTTCTTCTATATTGTACTGTATCATGTCGAAATCAACCTAGCTACTCCTACCTAATACTCCACGTGTTCTAGAGAAGATTCTAGAATTATTGAAAAATGTGTTTTGTGATTTGTGCATAGCGTTCATTGTGTTGAAGACTAACAATAGAATCTTCTAGATGATGCTCCCTCGTTCACAAGTATAAGACATTTTACCTTTGTAAAACGAATGTATCTAGATGTCGGCCTATAGACTAAAAGACATCTAGATACATTTGTTTCACAAAGCTAAAATGTCTTATATTTCTAGACGAAGGGAGTAGAATGTGGATAGAAGATCCAACAGTTAATTAGCAATGTTGGGATTCACGAGTCTAGATCCAACGGTCAAAGTTCAAAGTTATTTGTATCATACACTATAGAACATTATCTTCTTTTCTTCTACTACTATAATAGAGTAGTTGTGAATTGGATCCATAGCACAAATCCTGACTATTGGGATGTTAGATCCAATAATGGTTCAGAGCAGCTGGATTCGTGTTGAACAACTAGTACTTACCTAGAGCAAACTCCACCATGTTCTAGATGTTGGGTCTGCATCATAGAGAACAAAAAAAATCCTACGATGAGAACTATACGCCAAGATCTATCTACTAGATACAGAGCAACGGGTGGACATACATCCATGGAGAACTTACCCTCGAAGACAACGAGCTTTGTTAACGAGTAGGAACTCGTGGTTGATGTAGTCGTACACTTGCTGATCTCAAGATCGTGAGGAAGTCCGAGCGCTGCAACTCAGCAGCGCATCCGCACTCGCACACACGTTCAAGCCACCGGACAACCTCCACCTCCTCGCTCCAGCGATCTAGCGGAAGCAACAACTCCTTCCAGACGAAATTCCACCGGGAACATGTATCTCGCTAATCCGAGACCATGGGGGAATAATTCTAGAGGGGGAGAGAGATCCGTCACAAGGAGGTGTGAGGATGAAGGAGGGAATGGGTGGTCTTTTATAGGAGGAGGGGGGTGCCCCTCTCTCCATGGCCGGCGCATGTGGTGGTGACCCCTCACCTCCCCCATTCATGTGGTGGTAACCCCTCCACATTAAAATGCCTCTTCATATTCCCTTTTAAAGTCTCCACTTTAAATGCATTAAATTTCTCCAAATTTAATGCTCTCTCATTTAATAAAACTCTTTTATTAAATTTATTCAGAATTTTTTTAATTACTTTAATTAACAAACATTCACATATAGCCCCTTGCAATATTTCAATATCACATGCAGAAACACCTTCTGCAATTTCACCCGAAACATTTTCCGGTTTCTATTGAAACAATTCCTGCGCTTTGCAATTCTTTAAATGCAGAAACATATGTGCTCCAAAATGGTGTCCGGTAACTCTTAAGTGTGCCACCCTACGGTTCGCGAATAATGCAGACATGATCGAGACCCTTCTCTGATCAATAATCAGCAGTGGGACCTAGAGATCCGTACTGACTCCTACACATTCAACGATGACTCCTATGATCGTGAGAACCTTTAACGCTTGTAACTAAATCCCTTTGTCTCTCGATATATTACATGTCCGAGATTCGATCATCGGTATCTCCATACCTAGTTTGATCTTGTTACCGACATGCACTCTTTTCTCATTCCCGTGATATAACATTCTAGTGATCACATCACTTGCTTGCAAGCTATCCTTATGTGATATCACTGAGAGGGCCCAGAGTATATCTATCCGTCATCTGGATTGACAAATTCCACTCTTGATCCATGAGCCTCAACATAACACCTTCGTAGTACTGAACCCATCTTTATAGTCACCCTGTTACGGTGTGACGTTTGATGTTATCAAGATACTCTTCCAGTGTTAGCAATTAACATGATCTCATGGTCTAAGGATAAAGATTACTCCGTATGATGTTATAGAAATATAAACATAATGACTTGATCGTAATGCTATACTTCGGATGAATGTTCATCACATCATTTCACAAATGCTGTGACCTTGTTATTAACAACATCCAATGTCCATGATCAGGAAACCTTGATCATCTTGTTAATCAACAAGCTAGTCTATAAGAGAGGCATAACTAGGAACCCTTTTTGTTTATTAAACACACATGTATTGATGTTTCCTATCAATACAATTATAGCATGCAAAATAAACATCTATCATATACAAGGAATACATAATAACAACTTTATTATTGCCTCTCAGGGCATATTTCCTTCACTAGAACCATCATGTCAACACCCCCCCTCCTAAATTTCATAGCAGAGTAGGCTATATTCTGAATATGTGTAGATAGTTATTATTAGTAGCACCAATCCTGACGATTGGGCTATTAGATCCAATGGTTCAGAGCAGCTGGATTCGTGTTGAACAGTACCCATAGAGCATACTCCACCATGTAACCCCCCTCCCCCCCCCCCCAAAAAAAATCATAGCACAGTAGGCTGTATTCTCAATGTGTGTAGATAGTTATTATTAATAGAAATAATGTACTCCCTCCGACCCATATTAGTTGACTTGGATTTATCTAGATTCGGATGTATCTAGTACTAAAATATGTCTAGATACATTCGAATCTAGACAAATTCGAGTCAACTAATATGGGTCGGAGGGAGTATGCCTTTTTCTCTAAGAGGACTATTGGTTAATAATAACAACTTAATGTTTGCTAAATCACATTTCATTAAGCATATACATGTGAGGCTCATGTCTTCTACTAGTAGACTTAATGTATGGCTTGTTTCTCTAACAAGACTATTGGTTAATAATAACAACTTGATGTTTGCTAAATCACATTTCATACAGTATATACATGTGGCTCATGCCTTTTACTATTAGACTTAATGTATGCCCTTTTTTCTCTAACAAGACTATTGGTTAATAATAACAACTTAATGTTTGCTAAATCACATTTCATAAAATATATACGTGTGTAGGCACGTGCCTTTTACTAGTCCATTCTAGCTAGCATCTAAATAGAAGATACACTATGGATAGTACATTATTTTATCCACTATAGTGTATGAGTAACTTAGAATTTTGACCGTTGGATCAAGACTCGTGAATCCCAACATTGCCAACCGGTTGGATATTCTTTTCCATTCTGGCATCTAGTAGATACAATTGATAGTCTTTCTTATCATATCTTACCACTATATTTTTTGCGAATAACTTTTATTATTGATCGGTTGACCGGATCAAAACTCGCGAATCCCAACATTGCCAGCCGTTGGATCTACTGTTCCATTGTAGCACCATCTCTAGAAAATACTATTATTTATTTGATCTTATCTTACCACTATACAGTGTATGAATAACTTCGAATATATTGATCGTTGGATCAAGACTTGTGAATCCCAACATTGCTAGTCGTTGGATCTTCCTTTCCATTCTACTAGCTAGCATCTCTACTAGAATATATTATGGATAGTACGTCTTTAGCACAATGAATGCAATGCACAAACCTCAAAAAACACTACTCCATCATTCTACTCCTTCGATCCAAATTATTGTTCTCAGATTTTTCTAGATTCAGATGTATCTAACACTAAAACATGACTAGATACAATCGAATCTAGACAAATCTGAGAACAATAATTTGGATTGGAGGGAGTAGAATAATATTCTCAGGTGTATATTTCTTTCTTGTACTTTTCATATCATGTAGAAGTCAATGATTATTAGCTATCTAAAACTTTAAAATTTTGGCAACATGGTCTAGAGAAACGAGGGATAAGATTCTAGAATGATGGAGAAGTATGTTTTGAATTTTGTGCATAGCATTCATTGTGATGACGACTATTAATAGAATCTTATAGATGCTAGAATGGAAAACAAGATCCAACGTTTGGAAATGTTTGGATTTGCTAGTCTTGATCCAACGGTCAATATTCAAAGTTGTCCGTACACTATACAGTGGATCATGTAGAAGTCAACGATTATTAGCTATCTACTAAAACATGAAATTTTCAGTAAGACATGGTTTAGAGAAACGAGCTAGGGAGAAGACTCTAGAATGATTGGGAAGTATGTTTTGATTTTTGTGCATAGCATTCATTGTGATGAAGACTATCAATAGAATATTCTAGACCGTTCAAAAAATAGAATCTTCTAGAACCTAGAATGGAAAAGAAGATCCAACGGCTAGAAATGTTGGGATTCGCGAGTCTTTATCCAACGGTCAATGTTCAAAGTTATTCATACACTATATAGTGGTATGATAAGATAAGATAAAATAATATAAGAATAGAGCAGTTTTGAATTGGATCCATAGCACCAATCCTGACCATTGGGCTGTTAGATCCAATGGTTCAAAGCAGCTGGATTCGTGTTGAATAGTACCTAGAGAAAACTCCAGCATGTTCTAGAACCATCATGTCACCACCCCCAAAATTTCATAGCACAGTAGGTTGTATTCTCTCTACTACTAGTAGTAAGTTGCACGTGAGGCTCAGATAATAGACGTCTGACATATCATCACTATATAAAATTATAATAGGTAAAGTGGAAAAAATATAAATTTGATCAACATCTATAAAGTATGGGTGTATTGTTGGTTCTTCTACTTTGTATCATCATGTCTAGAAGTCAAAGATTATTAGCTACCTAACACTTGAAAGTTTTGGTAACATGGTCTAGAGAAACGAGGGAGAGGATTCTAGTATGATGGAGAAGTGTGTTTTGAGAGGTTTATGCATAGTGCATTCACCGTGTTGAAGACTATCAATAGAATCTTCTAGATGCTAAAATGGAAAAGAAGATCCAATAATGGCTGGAAATGTTCAGATTCACGAGTCTCGATCCAACGGTCAATATTCAAAGTTACTCGTACAATATATTGTGGTAAGTTAAGATAAGATAGTGGAGCAGTTTTGAATGAATTGGATCCATATCACCAATCCTGACCGTTGGGCCGTTAGATCCAATGGTTCAGAGTAGCTTGATTCGTGTCGAATAGTACCGACCTAGAGCAAACTCCACCATGTTCTAGAACCATCATGTCACCACCCCCAAAATTTCATAGCACAGTAGGCTGTATTCTCATTATGTGTAGATAGTTATTATTAATAGACTTAAAGTATGCATTTTTCTCTAACAAAACTATTGGTTAGTAACAACTTAATATTTGTTAAATCACATTTCATATAGAATGTTCGGCTGTTAGATCCAATGGTTCAGAGCAGCTAGATTCATGTTGAATAGTACCTATAGAGCAAACTCCACCATGTTCTAGAACCATCAGCATGTCACCACCCCCAAAATTTCATAGCATAGTAGGATATATTCTCAATATGTGTAGATAGTTATTATTAATATACTTAATGTATGAATTTATTCGCTAACAAGACTATTGGTTAATAACAACTTAATGTTTGCTAAATCACATTTCATACATTAGAGAAAAAATGCATAAATTAAGTCTATTAATAATAAGTATATACACATATTGAGAATATAGCCTACTGTTCTATGAAATTTTGGGGGTGATGACATGATGGTTCTATAGAACATGGTGGAGTTTGCTCTAGGTACTATTCAACACGAATCCAGTTGCTCTGAATCATTGGATCTAATAGCCCAATGGTCAGGATTGGTAATATGGATCCAATCAAAACTGCTTCATTATAGCAGTGGAGATCTAAAACATGAATTTTTTTGTAACATGGTCTAGAGAAACGAGGGAGAAGATTCTAGAATGATGGAGAAGTGTGTTTTGAGTTTTGTGCATAGCATTCATTGTGATGAAGACTATTAATAGAATCTTCTAGACCGTTCAAAAAAATAGAACCTTTTAGATGCTATAATGGAAAAGAAGATCCAACGGCTAGAAATGTTGAGATTTGTGAGTCTTGATCCAACGGTCAATATTCAAAGTTATTCGAACACTATATAGTGGTAAGATAAGATAAGATAAGAATAGAGCAGTTTTGAATTGGATCCATAGCACCATACCTGAATGTTCGGCTGTTAGATCCAATGGATCAAAGTAGCTAGATTCGTGTTGAATAGTACCTAGAGCAAACTCCTCCATGTTCTAGAACCATCATGCATGTCACCACCCCCAAAATTTCATAGCATAGTAGGTTGTATTCTCAATATGTGTAGATAGTTATTATTAATATACTTAATTTATGCATTTTGGGGGTGGTGACATGATGGTTCTAGGTCTGTACTATTTACAACCTACTGTGCTAAGAAATTTTGGGGGTGGTGGCATGATGGTTCTAGAACATGCATGGTGGAGTTTGCTCTAGGTAATATTCAACACGAATCCAGCTTCTCTGGACCATTGGATCTAACAGCCCAACAATCAGGATTGGTGCTAAGGATCCAATTCAAAACTGCTCCATTATAGTAGTAGAGATAGAGATATCTTATCTTACCTCTTACCACTATATAGTGTACGAATAACTTTGAATATTGAACGCTGGATCAAGACTTGTGAATCCAAACATTTCTAGCCCTTGGATCTTCTTTTCCATTCTAGCATCTAGAAGATTCTATTGATAGTCTTTAGCATAATGACATGCAAAGTAAAAGGACCAAATATACACCCATACTTTATAGATGTTGATCAAATTTATAATTTATTGTGCTTTACCAATTATAATTTTATATAGTGATGATATGTCAGACTATCAATCAAAGACTATCAATTTTATATTGTAATTTTATAATTTATTGTGATGAAGACTATCAATCGAATCTTCTAGATTCTAGAATGGAAAAGAAGATAGTTATTATTAATAGACTTAATGTATGCATTTTTCTCTAACAATACTTAAAGTATGATGGTCCTAGAACATGGTGGAGTTTTCTCTAGGTTCTATTCAACACGAATCTAGCTACTCTGAACCATTGGATCTTATAGCCCAATGGCCAGGATTGGTGCTATGTATGCAATTCAAAACACGCTAGAGACTCTTGTCAAGAAAAAAAAGGAAAAACAGGCCACACACACACACAACGCGGCCGTACCAAGGCACACGTGTGCGGCGCGACGCAGTGGGACGAGGGAGAGATTAGCTGGCCGGTGCACGCGGGGCGCTGCACAGGAGGGGGAGAGAGGATGGATGGTGAGAGACAGCGAAGGAGAGATAAAACATAGTAGTACTACTAGTAGTACTATGCTACTAGTAGTAGGTACATGTACCTCGTGTCAGAAACCCGTCAAACTAGCTTTAATCTGACATCACACCGCCTTCAACTCCTTCGCTGCTCTCGCGCTGCCTCCCGTTAATAATCTCTTCTTGCTCTTCGTTTTTTTCTTCCGTTTTTTCCTTTGGCAGCTTTGGGGTTAATTTTCTGATGCCCCTGGTTCAGTAGAAGTACGGACTACTCAAGTTTTGCACAATAGTCCATTTTTTTTCTGAAAATTGGGTCTGGGGCATTCAGATCAAAAATATTCGTGCGCAAAATAATTCTAGTCACTGGGAATTTTTTATTTTTCTTTCTAACGAGGAATCTGCCCCGAAGTACCAAGAACGTGCGCGTTAAAATCCAATGGTGGGCATGAAAATTACATAGTAGTCCAAAAATAAAACCAAAATACATCTGAGACCTATACTTTTACAACACGGACCCTAAAGATACAACTCGGAAATTTGAACATGTTTTTCCTAATATTAGTTCGAAACTACCACCCCAGCATTATTGTATACCATGGCAAGACACACCCATCTACCAAATATGGGAACATTATCATGAACTATGATGTAGATATGGCCATGACCTAATCGGTCGTTCCGCTCGAGAAACCCTCGAGTGTTTAGGCTATATCTAATGTGACTACGACTTTTTCGAATGTTTCAAATCTCATGTTTACCATTTTTTCATGGCTGGTACTGCAAACGAGAGGATGTCATGCAGCCCTTTTCGTTTATTCATTTTCATTAACATCCTTTCGTTTTTTTAATCTGTGTAAGAGTTGCCAGCATGCAAATTCATATATATCAAGATATTGAGTCATTCAGAAATCTCGGCGATTTTCAAGATATTGACCCACAGTGTACACCTTCAAAATAGTTTCATAGTATAACTTCAAGAACAAAGCTACGATGGGTTCCTGACACGAGGTACAGAATACAAGGAGTAGTAAAATGCAATGAGATGGGGGGAGTAATTTCTAGAGCCCTAGTTATTGTAGCCCCTAATTTCTGGCATCTACCATTTCTCTCTGCATGCGGTAGAGCGCGAGGGAAAAAATAAACCAATTGGGAGAGAATTACGGTATAGTAAGAGGCTATCTCTAATAACGTTCCCAAGATTTTCTCACCGATTTTCAAGGCCACGTCTTGGTACCAACAAAACAGTAGTACTAGCTAGTATTCCCTCCATTCCAAAATAGATGTTTTAGTTTTGTGAAAAGAGTGCATGTAAACTGCTTTTGGTGTATATGTTTATTTAGATTGAACATATACACTAAAAGCGGTCTAGATACACTCGAGTTTGACTAAACTAAAACATCTTGTATTTTAAAATGGAGGGAGTACATGGTTTTTTGAACATGCAGTACTAGTACTCCATGTTAAGGCTAGTCATAGTGGGAGTAACCTAGTCCTACTTATATTGCCAACTAAGCATTTAGATGATATGCCATGCAATTAAATGATGAGAGGGAGGCTTATGGTAACTAGCTATGTTACCGTAACATCACACATTTCAAGACAAAATGAGTCTACATTGCAATAAATGAGACTGTGCATTATACCACACCTATGTTATTTTCCACTATGAAGGTAGTAACTGACTAGTAACATACTCCTATGCATGTTACTACTACTTCACACTATGACCTGCCTAAGTGGGCATTTGGCTATGCGAGAGGCCGCACAATTACCAAGATAAGCATGCATGCTTGGTTATGTAGGCACTTAATACTTGAAGGTCAACTATACCGGTGGTAGTAGCTTTCTACCATTGATTGCTTGTACGGGTACTACTACTAGTACCACTCCGTAGTACTACTATATATATGTACTACACTTTCAAAAGCAAGAGTACAAAAGTACCTAGATTAAGCAGCAGTGGAGTCTGCCGATATCTAGGGAGAGAGAAGGAAAGATGGAGGTTGTGTGGGCGAGCTCCATCCGTCTGTTAGAGAAAGCCAGGGATACCCACCCCTAGGTCGACTCTTTGCAGCGCCTCCGTGTCGTGCTGGCACACGGCGTGGCACACACCCATTCTGATGCCATCTTCGCCTGGCTCAAGAAGACGGTGGACTCTTTCCTCACCAGCTTCGGCATTATCACAGGCATGGTGGATGACCTCACTGCCCGCCTTCAGGCCATGTGCCGTGACGCATACCCAACAGGTACGTTTGCCACAATGCATGCTACCGACAGCGATATCGTTTTCTTCTATGGACTTCATTCATCTAGCCTATCTATAACTGACTTTTAGCCCCAAATTTTGGTCCAGGTGTTCCTCCCCAGGTTGTTGTCGCGCTCACCACTTCCCTGGCTGGTCTCTCTGGAGACGATCTGTTCCGCGCACTAATGGCCCTGCAGCTTTCCGCGGCTTTGCCCGCCGCACCGGCGGATGTCTACATGGAGGTAGTTATTATCGCGTAGCGTCTTGCCTAGCACGACGAGCTGGACCTCTTCATCGGCCTCCTTGAGTAGTGTGTATTCTAGGGCACGTCGGGCATGAACAACGTCCGCACGGCCGCCAGCCTCCATCACAGGGATATCCTCGATAGCTTTGCAAAAACATGTCAATCTGGTAGGTACCATTGCTCCTCGTGGCGCGGGCAACTGAGGTTGAAGACGAAGGGCATCTCAAGGATTTCGATGTAATTTTAGTTTTTGTTGAGGTGCTTTGTACTGTTCAATGTTTCTTTTAATGCCAGGATCCTTTTCGCAAAAAAAGGGAGAAGGGAAGACGTATGACGATTCTCCATGGTTACTGTCACTTTGTCATTTATATGGACAGATCACATGTGGGTTTAACAAACATTATGTTCTTATTAACCAACAGTCTTCATAGAGAAAAAAGGCATACATTAAGTCACTAAGGTTTATACACATCAAGTCATTGCATATGGTTATTGTGTTGGAATTCATTTCTTGTGCTATATATTCTTGGTGATAAAGACATTATTTTTTGTCATGTAATGGAAACATTTCCCCTAATGGTGAGAACATTGTTTTGTTTTGTGGAATTCTCTGTAAAATGGTAAAAAATAATTATTAACAATGAAAATATTTTTAGATACTAAAAAGGTCACAACTCTTTTTTGGTCGTTTCATGCATCATTGGAAATGACGGTAGTTTAATGTAACATTTAGAAAGTAGGGAAAAAATGACGAAACTTACACGTAACATTGAGTGTAGACTCTAATCGTTTTTCATGGAGAGATATATGTACATTGTCTGCCTGGACTTCAAATGTGAATAATGTAAAACCAAAACTGTGCATGTCGACAGTCATGCAAAACCATCCATAGTACTGCATCCATTAAAAAATACACGATATCTTGGTAAGCTAGAAACATGTTTGGGAGTACTTCTAAAATACCCGAGATATGTTTAGTTCTAATAAGTCGACCAAGTATTGCACCAAAGTTCTAAATTATGCAGGATATTATTATGCTTTAATAAGGTAAGTTATTGGAGTACACGCAATAAAATAGTCGTGCGAAGCACATACAGTTTACTAGTATACACCAAGGCAGCTGACCAACACACTAGAGACTCTTGTCAAGAAAAAAAGGAAAAAACAGGCCACACACACAACACAGCACAGTCATACCAAGGCACACGTGTGCGGGACGCAGTGGGACGAGGCAGAGATCAGCCGGCTGGTGCGCGCGGGGTGCTAAACAGGAGGGGGGAGAGAGGATAGATGGTGAGAGACAGCGAAGGAGGAAGAAACCATAGTAGTACTAGTAGTAGTACTGTTCTACAAGTAGTAGGTACCTATACCTCGTATTAGAAACCCGTCAAACTAGCTTTACTCTGACATCGCACTGCCTTCAACTCCTTCGCTGCTCTCGCGCTGCCTCCCATTAATAATCTCTTCTTGCTCTTCGTTTTTTCTTCCGTTTTTCTCTCTGGCAGCTTTGGGGTTAATTTTCTGGCGCCCCTGATTCTGTAGAAGTACGAACTACTCAATTTTTGCACAATAGTCCATTTTTCCTGAAAATTGGGTCTGGGGCATTCAGATCCAAAATATTCGTGCGCAAAATAATTCCGGTCACTGGGAATTTTTTATTTTTCTTTCTAACGAGGAATCTGCCCTGAAGTATCAAGAACGTGCGCGTTAAAATCCAATGGTGGGCATGAAAATTACATAGTGGTCCAAAAAGAAAACCAAAATACATCTGGGACCTATACTTTTACAACATGGACCCTAAAGATACAACTCGGAAAAGAGGATGTCATGCGAACCCTTTTCGTTTATTCATTTTCCTTTATATCCTTTTGTTTTTTAATCTGTGTAAGAGTTGCCAGCATGCAAATTCATATATATCAAGATATTGAGACATTCAGAAATCTCGGTGATTTTCAAGATATTAACCCACCGTGTACACCTTCAAAATAGTTTCATAGTATAACTTCAGGAGCAAAGCTGCGTGAGTCTCTCTCTCTGTGTGTGTGTGTGCTTCTTCTTATCGGGTGTGACATGAAGCAACAAAAGTAGTATATCTTACCACTATCTTAGATTTCCATCATCTTACCACTTTTTATATAGTGTACGAATAACTTTGAATGTTGACCATCGGATCAAGAATCGTGAATCCCAACATTTCTAGCCGTTGGATCTTCTTTTCAATTCTAGGCCATCACGTTTGATTCAAAGGATTTACATGAGAAATTTATAGGATTAAATCCCATAAGATTTTTTTTCTGTAATGGTTGTTTGATTTGTATGATTATTGATTCCTATAGAAAATTTTCCTAGGGAATCCTTTGCATTAGATTGCATAGGAAATCTAACATCGATCCACGCCCAAACCTCTTTCTTAGAATCTTTCTTTTTTCCTTCGATGGAATCAAACAAACTTTCTTGCATATATATGGGTTCCTATAGGATTAAAGTGGGCATGACATTGTAATCCTATGTTTTTCCTATTCCTATGATTTTCCTATCCTACGATTCAAACAAGCCCCTAGCATCTAGAAGATTATATTGATAGTCTTTAGCATAATAAATGCTATGTACAAACCTCAAAACACACTTCTCCATCATACTAGAATCTTCTCCCTCGTTTCTCTTGGCCATGTTACCAAAAATTTTAAGTGTCAGGTAGCTAATAATCTTTGACTTCTACATGATGATACAAAGTACAAGAACCAAATATACACCCTTTCTTATCTTATCTTACCACTATATAATGTACGAATAACTTTGAATATTGATCGTTAGATCAAGACTCATGAATCCCAACATTTCTAGCTATTGGATCTTCTTTTCCATTGTAGCATCTAGCAGATTCTATTGATAGTCTTCATCACAATGAATGCTATGCACATAGGAGGACCTAGCATCCCTACAGCCCGGGCAACCGCCCATGCTTGTCGATTGCACAAAGCTTACAATTTGTGATTTTTATAATAATTTTGTCTAGAATTTGGCAACTTAAACTCGTTTGCCCAGGCTTCTAGAAGTTTCCGGGTCCGCCATAGCCTATGCACAAAACTCAAAACACACTTCTCCAACATTCTAGAATCTTCTCCCTCATTTCTCTGAACCATGTTTCCAAAAATTTCAAGTTTTAGATAGCTAATAATCGCTGACTTCTACATGATATATATATAGAAACCCTATTCAGCACCCAGGGTGCAAAATAGTTATTTTGCACCCCACATATTTTTATGTTCTTACATATAGAAATTTATGTTTTGTATACTAATAATTATATTTATGTTCATCAGAAACATAAAAAAATCGACATAAAAATATGATTTATGAGTCATTATAGTGTAAAAATATAGAAAATACACATTTTATGTCGTATTTTTATACGGCATGTAAACAGATTTTTTACGACATGTCTAAATTTTCTTATGTTATTCTCGACTTCTGAGGTAACAGAAAATTTACGTGACGTAAAAAATTTATACGGTTTGTAATATAGAGGGTGCGTGTAGAATAATTATTCTGCACCCTGGGGGTCAAATAGCGCCTCTCTATATATATACTGTACAAAGTACAAGAACCAAATATACATCAATACTTTTTATAGATGTTGATCAATTTTATATATTTTTCTGCTTTACTTATATTATAATTTTATATAGTGATGATATGTGTCAGACGTATATTATCTGAGTCTCACGTGCAGTGCACGTATAATTTATAGGTTATATATATATGATAATCAAATTTATAATTTTTTGTGCTTTACCTATTATAATTAAGAGCTACGTCCATAAAGTACCAGGTGTGTATTTGGTTCTTTGTACTTTGTATCATGTAGAAATCAACCTACTATTAGTTACCTAGTACTCGACATGCTCTAGAGAAATGACGAAGATAATTCTAGAATTACCGAGAAGTGTGTTTTAAAGTTTGTGCATAACATTCAGTGCACTAAAGAACATCAATAGAGAATCTTCCAGATGCTAGAATGGATTGAAGATCCAACTTAATTCTATTTAGTAGTGTTGGGATTTATCAGTCTTGATCCAATGGTCAAAGTTCAAAGTTATTTGTACATTATATATATAGTGGTAAGATATGATTATATAATAGGTTAAGCTCAAAAAGTTTTAAATTTGATGGACATCTATAAAGTATGGGTGTATATTTGGTTCTTGTACTTTGTATCATGTTGAAGTCAACATAGAAGTAAATGTTTGTTAGCTATACCTAATACTTCCAATTTTGGTAACATGGTCTATAGAAATGTCTCAAAGATTCTAGAAGGATAGAGAAGTGTTTTAAGATAAGAAGTATGGGTGTATATTTGGTCCTTGTACTTTGTATGTCACCTAGAAGTCAAAGATTATTAGCTACCGAACACATTCAATTTTTTATAACATGGTCTAGAGAAATAAGGGAGAAGATTCTAGTATGATGGAGAAGTGTGTTTTCAGGTTTGTGCATAGCATTCATTATGACGAAGACTATATATCAATAGAATCTTCTAGATGCTAGAATAGAAAAGAAGATCCAACGGCTAGAAATGTTGGATTCGTGAATCTTGATCTAACGATCAACACTATAGAGTGGTAAGATAAAATAAGATCATGCAGAAATCAACGATTATTAGCTACGAGAGATAAGATTCTAGTATGATGGAGAAGTGTGTTTTGAGGTTTGTGCATAACATTCATTATGCTAAAGACTATCAATAGAATCTTCTAGATGCTAGAATGGAAAAGTGGATCCAATGGCTGAAAATGTTGGGATTCGCGAGTCTTGATCCAACGGTGAATATTCAAAGTTATTCGTACATTATATAGTGGTAAGATAAGATAAGATGATAAGATAAAATAAGATATAGCAATCGCAATGTTTTTTGTGTGTGCTAACGGGTGGGGCAAGTATGTCATATATACAACACAATAGCACATACTCTAGATATATATGGATGTATCTAGCACCAAAACTTGACTAGATACATCCGTATCTAGATGAATCTAAACCAACAAATATGGGTCAGAGGGATTATATGTTTGTAGCACAGCTCGCTCTCATATATATACTCATACTAAAACATGTCTTGTATATGGAAATATATATGTACACACCTGCAGATACTTGGCCACTAACACGTCACACACACACGCAAACAGCTACACATATACATTTATATGACCGCACACCACGTACACAGACACGTACAAATACATGTACACATGGCCACACATGTACAAAAATATAAGCCTTAATTAATAAGCTCTAGGGTGGAGGTAGTACAAATTAATTTTATGACATTTAGGCCTTAATATTGTATTGTTTAGAAGAAGGAAAGTTAGTGTCCTACGACTTCTCTAGCTTTTCTTCTACAGTATAAGTTAGAGGATTTGTATAACTTGTTTCTTGCCAAAAATCGTGGTAAACATAGTTTTAGTTCCACTTCTGGCACCCGGGGTACAAATTAGTCCCATATCTTGCATAGTGGACAAAATCAATCCCAAAGCATGCATCCCTGGTGCAAACCAGTCCATTTCAAACAAATTTGAGCGTATTTGACCAAATTCGTACACGTTTAGCTGTCCTGATCGTGCCTTTTTGCGATTGAGACAGCAAAATAGTACCAGCCTGGAAGTGGTGTCCTTCCACGACTTCTATTGCTTTTGAAAGTTCATGTAGAATTTTTGCGTAGATTGATGTTGTTTTAGCTTGGCTGAACACTATCCTCTACAAATGCTCAAGTTAACTAAAACTACACATGTGTGCATTTCACTCAATATTTCATCGTTAGTTTCAAGTTAGCTGAAATCTAACCAAATTTGATTCTTTTCTTATACACTTCACAATCCATATGCATCAATTGTTTTATATGTGATGATTCAACTTGAGCATTGTGAAGTACATTGGATGAGCACATGGACATATTTTGTTCGCATATCATGTAAAATTCCCAAGATTTTAGCTTCAGCATATGGGCTTTTCTGTAAACAACGATGCCTTGCGTGGGCCCATAAATTACCCTCGCCTCACTTTTCTTATCTTATCTTACATCTTACAACTATATGGTGTATGGAGAACTTTGAACACTGGTCGTTGAATCAAGATTATCAAATCCCAACATTGCTAGCGGTTGTATCTTCTTTTCCACTATGGGATCTAGAAGATTCTATTGATAGTGTTTAACACAATGAAATTTATGCATAAACCTCAAATACACTGTGAGGGTAGTTCCACATTTGCTTCATGTGTTGTTTTAGCTAGATGGTGGGACCCACGTTATAAATATTTGCAACTAGTACATTGTGGAGCTCTTGCTATATTTTATACCAAAGCCAAATTTACCTTTACGTCAGATTTGGCAATGGCAACATTGTGGGTGCCCTTGGACAAGCCACAAGCTTATGGGTCACCCTTAAGAAAATTTCCTTAAGGTGAAGCTCTACTATGTATATATATATATGTGGTCATCCTTAAGGACTACTTTTTTCTTGTGGACACCCTTATGGACAACATAGTGGATGCCCTAGGTGAACTTTTGCCATAAGGTGGGTCCCACACAGCTTGTGGAAGTAGCTATAACATCACCTATGTATAAGGTGAACTTTTGCCATAAGATGGGACCCACACAGCTTATAGAAATAGATAGTACAATGTATAAGGTCGAGTTCACCTTAAGCTGGGACCCACATGTTTGTTAAAAATACACACATGCAAGAGAGAGAGAGGAGAAAAGTAAAATAATTGTTTATTGCTTATGGACAACCCATAAGCTTGTAGGTCACCCTTAAGGAAATTCCACTAAAGTGAACCTCTACTATGTATATGGATAGGCTTATGGACTACTTTTTGGCTTGTGGGTAGACAACATAGTGGATGCCCTGGGCACCTACAATGTATAGCCAAATCTAGTTCCAAAATAGATATTTGGCTTTTGGAACTAGTTCCATATGTTGTAGGGTTAGTTCCAAATCTGAGAAACTAGTGAATCGGAGCAACTCCGTGCGCCGATGCCAAATTCCAAGTACTACTCTATCTGATCATGTGGCAGTGCACTGCTTCTCTTTCGTGCGATGGGGAGAGAGAACACCCTTTACTATGTGTTGTTTTATTCTATGTAAGGGCCCACTATGCAGATATTTGGAAAGACAAACGTTGTGGAGCTAATGCCAAATTTGCCTCCCATGCTAAATAGTGTTGTATGTCAGATTTCGCAACATCAACACCGTGGCTGATAAAGTGAACTTATCTATAAGCTGGGACCCATATGTCTGCAAAAAGTATACAGGTGCAAGAGAGAGAGGAGAGAGTAAATAATTTTATATTGCTTATGGACAAGCCACAAGCTTAGGTGAATCTCTACTATGTATGTGGTCTCATCCATAAGGAATACTTTTTGCTTATGGACAACATAGTGGATGCCCTAATACTTTTTGCTTATGGACAACATAGTACAGATCTCGTTCCGTGAAAAAACAAAAACATAGCTCGTCCATGCAAGTAAAATAGTACTACAGAGCTCGTCCAGTACAACCCGTACCCTAGGCGTCTAGTAGAGTCAGGTCGGTCACAGTCTCCTCCAAATTAACTACTCCGACCGTCTAGACATCTACTTGTACTAGGGAGTAGGGAGTCGGGGGGTCACTGTCTCCTCGAAATGCAGCTGAGGAGCGCATGCTCGTGTTGATTAATACATCTTTCCCCCCTTGCCTATTCCCCCGCCCCTCCAGGGCGTCTTCCCCTTCTCTTCCTGGCGTCTTCCCCTTCCGCACCATGCGCCACCGCTGCCGCCATATGCCGCTTTCGGATTCTCTTCCTCGTCTCACTCCGGCAGTTGCCACCCTCGATTCCCCCTCTCTTCCAAAACCCTAATCAATGAAATACATACGCTGCCTTGCGATGGCGTCAGCGAGCAAGAACAGTGAGCATGATTTTGAGATTTTTCACGACGTGTTTACCGAAGGCCCCTTTGAACAACTCATAACCCGATGTGACGTCATCACTGCCGCCAGCCTAATCGGTTCGTCCAAACTTTTTCTTGAATCTGCGAAGCTAGTGCAACTCTGGATGCTTCAATGCCATTTGGCCTCCCATGTGTTCTTCATTCCCCCTTGACCAAGGGACCGATAGATTTCTTGCATTACTTCAAAATTGATAGCCTCCCGTGCAAGCTGTCGCTGCTGGACAGGTTCTCCTCCGATGCTATGGTACTAGGCTATACTTCTGGGCAGTGGGTAAGCGCCAATGGAGATTGGATTGCCATGGCTAGCTTCAGAGGCAAGTTGGAGCTTTGCAACATGTACACTCGTCACAAGATTCCTCTCCCAGCATTGTCGTTCCAAGCAACCGACCAGCCAACCATGTTCTTGTTGGATAATGATCTTCCAGCTGTAATGCATAAGATTGCTATTTGCCAAGTTCCCAAAGCTGCTGAGAGATTTCTCGCTTGTTGCAGTCTTCAATGTCAGAATTGCCGTC
The DNA here is from genome assembly GCA_023614405.1 of Avena insularis. Lineage (NCBI taxonomy): Eukaryota > Viridiplantae > Streptophyta > Magnoliopsida > Poales > Poaceae > Avena > Avena insularis. The sequence goes on from CM042690.1 coordinate 550,982,872, forward strand.
CTTCAGGGCGGTGATGATGGATGGACAGTTCTTCCACTTCCTCTTAACCACACCCTGAGCCCTTACAGTTACAATGATGGAATTACCCACGATGGACTAGTGTTTGCCACACCTCTGTATGGCAACATTCATGTTTGGGATCCTCTGCATCCTAGTAATTATTCCTTCATATGTAGTGTAATGGCTTAATTACTCATGTGCCCAAGCTATTGTACTGAATTGACATAGGGAGTGTTTCGTTTAAATGAAAATACGAGTAGTTATTTTAGACACTATGAACTGTACGAATCATAGTTTCTCCGTAGGATTTTTTCTTATAGTAGTCGTTTGATTCATCAGATTGAATTATGCACAGTAAATTTTTCCAGATGTCTTTTAATTCATTCGATAGGAATTTAAGATATACTTGAAGCTCCTGAAAAGAATCCGTTCAATGGTTTTTCCGTGCAATGTAATCCAACACAACCGCAATCCTGTAGGAGTATAAATGGACATGCAAATGTAAAATCCTGTGTCTTTCCTATCCTATGTTTTTTGCATTTGCACGGGTTTTCAGCAAGTTCCTCTGCAAATGAACCGGTCAATTATCTTTGCCTTTTTAGACAAAACGAGCCAAAAATTTCTTGTCTTGTTCAAAAAAAAGATGAGTCCGTTCTCTACGAAATTTCCCTATTATATAATGCTTTGTTTCCTTTGTACGATTCTAGGCCGTAGTTGTTTTTCCTATGTTCGAGCTACTTTGCATGCAGTTCAATTGGAAGGAAATTTTTCAGTAGGATTCACTATATCATGCTGCCGGAATCATAAGTTAACGCATTCTGCTACCTTTTCAAGGTCCTGCGCTGGTCTTGGCGCGACCAACTGCCGCGGACGAGTTGGTGGATTCATTTCTTAATGCTACTGGAGACGAGCCCGACTACTTTTTTGGTTTTTGGTGGTTAGCAAGATCTGCAGATGGTACTGGACTTCTTCATATATATACGCTTGGCGCTTCTTATGATCCCAGCTGTCTTACTTGTGATTGGCGCCATCGTACTGGTGCTGCTCATCCTCGTGTTGTACACTACGGTCGCACTATCTCCACTTATACTTCCGGGTTTGGCTGCTTGGTGTTCTTAATGAACACTGGTCAGGTTGATCAAGCTAATCCATGGAAAGGATTGCTGACCTTGGATCATATTCTCTTTTCCTTGGAGTGAACTATCCGATTATCATGCGTGTAGGCGGTGCAGATCTTACCTCAGGTTATCTAACGAGAAGCAATTGTGTCTACATCTTACCAACTGCAGCATGGCTTTCCAAAGAGGCGTAGTCTGAATTATGCCGCTTTAGTCTTAGTGGTAAAGACTACGGTGTTACTTCTGAAATCAATGTCCTTGAGGGAATTAGTAACCCTCGCTTCTGGACAGGAACGGTGAAGCATCTGCTTTGGTTCGTACCAACCTTCACGAACACCGTTGATTGGAACCGGTCTCATGCTTAACTAAGAAACACGACATGTTGCCATAGTACGTAACGATGCAATCCATATGTAATAGTGTGTACTAGAAGTAGAGAAATAGTTCTGGACCATGTTGAACAGTTTATTTTGTTTGGTTGTCTGAAGTCATCGGCTTTAAACTTGTTGGTCTCCTCTCTTTTGAAACATGTCCTTGTATCGGTACTATGTTTATTTACTCGTATGAACTTGACTATATTTTTTTTGGACCTTTAGCATAATGCACTTTAGTTCGCCGATTCTAGAGTTCTTTTAGAAATTATGGAAATTTTAGCATCAACATGATGTTACGGACCACATGCCATACACATAAACAATCACCTCAATGCTTGTGTAAGGGTCGTACTCTATGAAAACAACCTTGGCTTGAACGATTATATAGCCTCATGCACTAGTCTTTAGATAAGCTGATATGACGAGACCATATTTTTTAGAGATTTATCTTATCTTATCTTACCACTATATAGTGTATGGTTAACTTTCAACATTAACCGTTGTATCAAGACTAGCAAATTCTAACACTGCTAACCCTCGAATCTTCTTTTCCATTCTAGCATCTACTCACTCCGTTCCATAATATAAAATGTTTTAACTTGTGCAAAGCGAATGTATCTAGACAACTTTTAGTATGTGGTTCACTCCGAACATACACACTACTTTTAGTGTGTAGTAAAAGATGTCTAGATACATTTTTTCACAAAAGCTAAACCATCTTATATTTTGAAACGGAGGAAGTAGGAGATTCTATTGATACTGTACTAGACTTTAGCACAATGAACGCTATGCAGAAGTACAAGAACCAAATATACACCCGATACTTTATGGAAGCGGCTCGAAAATATAATTATTTTCTCAACTTCACCTATTACTACTTTATGGAGTAGTACAATTTTATATTGTGATGATATGGCATTCATTCTACTAGGGTGTGTTCGGTTTGAGAATTAGGTGGAATGGAACGGAACCATTCTGTACCTAGAGGCAATTCCAGTGTTCGGTTCCGAAATAGAACGAAACCAACTAGTTCCACAAAACTGAATATTCCTTGAAGATGCAGAACCAACTGATGCAACCGAATCGGTGGAATCGGGATGAATGAGGCACTAACCATCACCCAAACCGCTCTGGAAAAAGATAGGCCTATTCTCACCCATCGGGCGACCACCCACCCTGCAACCCTATCCACGCCTCCCTCCTCTCTCTCACTATCGACAGTGGCCCCCTGCTCCCACTCCCTCCCCGACGGCCCTCCCTCGTCTCTCCCACACCCCTCCCTCTCTCCGGGGCAAGCAGTAGCGGTGGCGGGGCAAGCGGCGACAGCGGGCCAAGCAAACAACAATGAGATATGCTCATCTATGTGCCCTGTCCACTTTAATTTGGACCAAATATTGCAAGTTTTGTTGATTGCTTGATCAAATCTATGATATATGCTTGATCAAATATATTTGTTCTTCTTACTGCTTAAAATACCAACAATATGCTGCTGAATTTTTTCTTAGTTTGTGTTACATCTAGGAGGTATCCTCACCATAGGTATGAATGAGGTGGGCTGAACCCAATCCTAGACATTCCATTCCATCCAACCGAACAAAATAGAACCATTCCGTTCCTCACTTTTGGCTGAACCGAACACTTGGATGGAACTATTCTGTGCCTGGAGAATGGAACCATTCCGTTCCATGCTACTACATTCCAGAGCCAAACACACCCCTAGACAGTGTTGGCGTGCTAGACTAGCTAGCTAATTACTAGTAAAGTTTCCTCGATGCTAGTACTATAGTAGTACTAGACAGTGTTGGCATGCTACACTAGCTAGCTAATAATTAAAGTCTCCTTGATGCAGCTGCGCCCTGCAGCAGAAGACCGACAAAGGAACACGCAAAAACTCCTCGTTCAAAGATCCATACCATCTTCCCCATCTCCGGCAGTATTTCGTATCGTATCCAACGTGCGCATCACTCATTTTCCTCGCCATCTCGCCCACAGCATCGGTCCTTCCAGGCCGCCACCCCTCTCCTCCAAAACCTCCCAACAATCATAGATTGATCCGCCTCGCCCCCAAACCATCGGGACGCGATGGCGGATTCGGGGCCCAACCGGTGGTACGACGAATGGAGCAACGTCGGCGTCGACGTGTTCGATGAGATCGCTATGCGTATGGACACTACCAACGTTGTCCGGCTGGCCGCATGCTCCAAGGATTTGAACCTCCGAGTCACTAGCAGAAAAGGTAGCAGATGCCCCAACGACGGTTGCCGGATACTGGTCGCGTACCGTCAGGTCCACAACCACAAGATTCCGTGCGTGCACGACCCTTGCAACTGCATGGAGGATGGCTGCATTTTCGCCACCTCGCCGGTGGCGCTCCTCGCCCACCTCCATGAAGCTCACTCGATGAGGGTGCACAGTTTCCGCTATGGCAAAACAAGCAGGTACTCCTCTAAGCCTCTTCCGGCAATAGGCCTGCGGACAGTAGATATCATCGGATCTGGAGATGATGGTACTGTGTTCGTGGTGCGATTTGACACACGCCAAACGCTACACGTCGTATTCGTCGTATGCGTCAGGTCGGCGGCGTGCTTGACGCCGCGGTAGATGGTGAAGTTTTGTTCGTCGACTGTGATTGAGGGGAGAAGGATAAAAACATTCGGGCTATGTGTGCCGGAGAGCACCGCGTCGCCCGACAGCATCCCGTTCTAAGAGCTACAGTGGCCCCTGCCGGTGCCGATGTCGCACATGGTCGCTCGTGAACCGTCGGTGTTCACCCTGGAATATTGTCTTCGGATTAACAGGATTCATGAGTGAGATAAACACATCTTAATGTTCGTTGGAGTATTTGAACTGCTAGAAAGATTTACTACCTGTTCTTAGTAGTTGTTCTTAGGAGTATTTTTATGGACTTCAACTACTGCTAATGTATTTTGTAGTAATACCTACTGTATGTACTAGTACTTATCATTTTGGGAGACGTGGTTCCTAGCTTAAGGTAGTTCTGAGTATTTTCTTTGGAGTTCTTCCTCTGCTAATCTATTCTGCAATAATAACTATGTACTGGTGCTTCTTCAGATCGACCGATGAAGTGCAGAGTATGATCTCGCTTTACTTTTGAATCAGGCCTAGCTACATCTATTGAATTTCAATGTGTGCATTGCTGAATCTGTCAATTATTGTCTGTGTACTGCTAATTCAGTCAGTTTGAAATGCTACTGAATCTATCAAGTGCTGCTGAATATGAACTGGAAATCTGTCAAATGCTGCTGAATATGAGCTAGGGACCACATTGCCCCGTGTATCGACTGTCATAGAGCTGAACTCGAGGTCCTTTGCAGCTTCTACGCATTCTTGCTCGGTGAGATGGGCCATCTGGGATCGCCTCTTGTTTGCGATGTACTCGTTGCCCTTTGAGGAGGATCCTCCGTGGGAGGAGAGCGCGGCTCGTCAGAGGTTTGACTCATCAGCCGCCTTTTTTCGCGCCTCGAGTTGCGCGATTGTCTATAGCTGGCGCTTGTATTCCTCTTTCAGGAGCCAGTGGTAGCCCATCAGCAGTTCTTGTGGGGAACCGAAAGGTAGAGGATGGCCTCGTAGGGCTTCGCGGCAACGGGCCCACTCGAGATCGTTGAGCCTGATCACGACGCGTTTGCCAGTTTGCTCGTTTATCATGGTTGGAGGTTCGACTGCTCCTCCGTTGTTGACGGGGGCAAAGTTGGTGGGGCCACCGTTTGGTGGTGGTCCACCATTGGGTATGCCGTTGGTTGGTCCGTCGTTTGGCAGGTCGACTTCATGGCCACCGTTGCCCGTGTTGTCGCGATTGGCGGAGGTGTCGCCCGCGTTGATGACGGCGCACATGAAGTGGTTGGGGAAGCTGCTGCTCCCACAACTTTCATATCCAGAACCGTAGGCTCCATCTTCAGTGGCTAGATCGCCTAGATCGGATTCGCGACTGCTGTCGCTGACCGTATTCTCGACTGTTGTCGAGGTATGGGGCTCACTGAGGGTGCCGATCGGCGGAGGGAACCATGATGCTGGAGCAATCGATGGTACTATCGGCTGGTCAGGCATGCAAAGCGTGCCCATCTGACCAACTTGGAACCAGAAGCTCCCGATCGCCAGGTTGATTCCGTCGCCCACGGATTCGAAGGTGGGGCGAGTGGCTGGCGTGTGAACGGTGAAGTCGAACGCGCTGAAGAGCTGGCGAATCTCCGCTGTTGTGGTGTTGTAGATCGTGGTTGATGGGGCCGAAGAAGCCGCAACATCAGCACTCCCAATTCCCACAGACGGCGCCAATTGACGAGGGTTTAACTCATCAATGCCCATTGTTATGGACTTGGGTTTTGGAGAAGGAGGGAGCGCTGGAGACATCTATCGGCTAGCAAACAAGCACACAGGGTACTCGAAGATTTACCCAGGTTCAGGCCTCGTAGAGGTCCCTACTCCTGCTTGTCTGCTCGTGGAATTATCAAAGGAATCGAGGATTACAATGGTGCGCAGATGCAATCTGGCGAGAGTTGTGGAAACTAGGGTTGCGTGTGTCCTCCTCGCTGCCCCCTCCTAGCCTTTATATAGATAGGCTAGGTCTCGGGTAGCAAGTCGAGTCGGTTACAAGTTAGGGTTTTCCCCTTTGAACTTTCTATCTTTAGCTTCTTCTTGTCCTTCAAGTAATCGAGAGTCCGTAGGTTACTCGAGTTCCTCATTTGGGCCTTGGCGACACCGTGGGCCTCCACGTATTCAGGCCGTATATACCAAGCTCGAGTACCTGTAGGGTATACCCATGTCAGTAGCCCCCAACTGTCCAGTGGAATCGCAGATTCGACTCGAGACTTTATGAAGCCTTTCGAGTGCACGACTGAGTATGTTTTTCGACTGCCCTGTTTGTGTCATAGGGATTGTTGATGTGCGTGCCTGATTTAACCGATGTACCGGTATCAGTTAACTACCTTAGGGTAAAACAACACCATCTACTCGAACTCGAGTCCCCAGACCCGAATCCGGAAAAGTGCTGGTGTAATTCGACTCATGCCACGGAGGTCTTAGAGGAGTCGAATTCCAGTGTATGGGTGTGAGCACTCGACGCATCCGTCAAGGCATGTTCATCGTGCCTATTGGCACGGATATATTTCTGGTAGTGCACAGCAAATGCGTTGACATGCCTTATTCAGGTCCTATCTTCACGCTGTAAGCGCGACATCCGAATTTTTGTCATCGCGGAGACGATTCGGGTGACCTAGGAGACGCAGTCTCTTTGAAGGGAAAAGTCATGAGGCGGTGTCGCCATAAGCTTCGAGTGTGGACGTTATCAACACACAGTACTTTGTACAAATAATCATAGGGTGCACGATCAGCGCTCCCTATGGGAGTATCCCCCGAGTGCCTGGTTGAGTCGAAGACTCAGGCAGGGACTAAAGAATTTTTGCGACTGCTGTCGTCTTTTGTTTGCTTGTTTCAGTCGAATTTGCTTCCGGCGCTCCCTATGGGAGTAACCCATGTCCATAGTTGAACCGTGTTTCAAGTGGTTGGGTTTGCTTTGATTGTCCATGTTCCTACAAAAAGAAGAAGAAGAAAATTGTAGGGTGCACGACCAGCGCTCCCTATGGGAGTAGCCCCCGAGTGCTTGGTGGAGTCGAAGACTCGAGCAAGGACTAAAGTAGTCGAAGTCTTCTGCTACGTAGTTTTTGATGACGTCAGTGCTGACGATTCCATGACCTCAGTTGCCCGCGTGAGCGAGTTTGACGGGATGTGACGAGTGGTGGGTCCCATTTCCTGACTCTGATTTGACTGGGCGTGCGTAATCTTTATTTTAACTACGCCACCTCGATTTTCGTGTGTAATGGGAGTAGTGGGGGACGGTTCGCGCTTCAGGTCCTCCACGTGTTGAGCATGATGAACGCCACGTGTCTGATAGGGTTTTTCTGAGCCGTTGGATTGCATCTTCCAGGGGGTTAAGTAGCGATGCGACGATGGTAAATTTCACATCTACTTCTTTTCATCCTTTGCCTCCATCGCCATTGCCGCTGTTCCTCTGCTTCTTTGCGCTCCTTTCCTTCGTGGTGCTGGACCAGCTCCGTGTATTTCTTAGCTGTTTCCTCCGGTCACATCGCCGCCGCGGAATGGGGAAGAAAAAGGGAGGTGCTACGGCCGATTCCGCTACTGCTGCGATGAAGAAGAAGGGAAGCTCCGCCGCTGCGGGCACCAGCACCGCCGCCGGCGGAAAGAAGAAAGGCACGGGCACTCGCGTCACGAATGGCGCGTGGCGTCCATTTGTGATCAAGTCCTCAGAGCTTCGTCTTCTTCGCCAAGACGGAGTTTTGTCGTCCGCAGTCGCTGACGCACACGTCCCTGGCGGCGAGGTAATCCCCTCTCCTCCTGCCGGCTTTCGGGTGATGTTCCTAGCGTTCATCATCCACGGCCTCTCGTTGCCCCTGCATCCTTTCTTCAATGGCCTTCTCTGTTTTTACGGGCTCCAGCTCCATCAGCTGTCCCCCAATTCCATCCTCCACGTAGCTTGCTACATTACCCTTTGCGAGTGCTGCTCGGAATCAAGCCGCACTTCGGCCTCTTCAAGCGCCTCTTCAAGTTGAAGCGCCAATCGGCGTCTGGCTCCGTAGTCTATGATGTAGGCGGCTGCGGTATCCACGTCGATCCCTCCGTCACGTATTTCGACATCAAGTTGATGATGTCCGTCCAAGGTGGAGGGACAAGTGGTTCTATGTCCACGACCAGAAGGCCGACGGAGACCACTACGGACTCGCGCCCTTCGACCCCGCGACGTTGTGCAGGAGGAGGCGCTCCTGGAAGAACGTGATTATGTCCGACGAGTCCGCGGAGACAGAGGTGCTATACGCGCACGTCTACGACCTCGAGAGTCGCATGGGCAAGGAGGAGGGAGGCTGCGCCCTAATTCGCACATGGCTCGCCGTTGCGTCCAGCCCCTGTAGGCCAGAGTCCACCCCATGTTCCAGTGGGCTGGCACGGACGATGTCACTCGCGTGTCTGCCGATGTCATGTCCGCGAGTGAGGTAGACAAAAGGGTGCGACTGGTCACCAAGTACACCGTCAAGGATGTGCTCCCCAGTGAACCAGTCGTTCCTCCGTTCGATGCTTCTAATCCTCCTCCTGAGGTATGGTTGTGCTACGTAGTAGCTTTGTTTGTCGATTGCTTCTTTGCCGTTTCTTGACTTTGTGTTAAATTTGTTTTTTGTATGCAGGATTGGGCAGTGTCGCCCTGTATACCCCCTCTTCCTGAGGGGGTTATCCCTCGTGAAGCCTTGGAAGAAGACGAGTCGGAGTCGACCATCCCATCTAATGTGGAGGAGGAAGCCCCTGAGTCGAGTAGTCCAGATACTCGCAAATGTTCGCGCAACAAGGATTCAGATGCGTCGTCTCCTTCGACTCCAGAAGGTGCAGGTGTTGGTGCAGAGTCGCCAATCCCTGCCATTCCTATGAGTGCCATGGCGCCCTCCTCTCGCAAGAAGATGCGGCTGCCGAAGGAATCGTCGTCAGAGTCGGGGAATCAAACCTTCGACTTTGATAAGTTTGATTGGTAAGTATGCGAGTCTTCCTTTTTGGTTCTTCTTTGGAGTTGCCTTTTCTTGATGTTGGTTTGGTCTTGCAGTCAGCAGGCATCGTCATCTTCTGGCGACGTCCAATTTTTGAAAGAATCTGGAGTCGCGACCTCCAGGGCCAAGAAAGAGGTTGAGCGTGCTCCTTCTCCTCCATTAGCGGCCCACTCCGGGCATAACTCATCAAGCTCTCCACACGATGGGGATCATCGGATGGTTGCTCGGATGACTGCTCATCAATCGACTTTGGAGTCATTGGAGGATCATGTAAGTGTAGTATCTCTTTTTTCTGATGTTGCAGTCGATTTTATCTATGTCATATGCTGATCCTTTGTTGTTTTACTTCTACGATAGCTCCTTGTGAAGGAAGTTGCTCACCTGGCGGAGCAGGTGCATGCGATGGGTCGCCAGCATGCAATGCTGGATACACGATATCGCGTGGTGGAAAGTAAGTGTCTTTTACTTCTTCTTCTTCTACATCATTGTTATGTAGTCGACTGATAGTCTATCCTTTTTGTTTTGTTTTGCAGCTGAACATAATGCCCTTCTTCGCGATGCCGCCACCATGGAAAAGACGCTCGCCGCGGCGGTGAAGAGTCACGATGAGGCAATCGCGGCGCGTGACGAGGCGCAAAAGCGCGAAGAGGATCTGCGTGCCTCCATCGTAGCTAGGGAGAAGTTGTTCGAAGAACAGCTTTCTTCGATTGCCAAGGCTCTCTCAGGTATTTGGTGGACTGCAATTTGACCAACTGCCTCTTTTTCGATTGCCTTCGATGCTGCTATTTGCTGCTGACGTCGTGCCAATGCTTGATTCTTGTGTAGATGCGAGCGGTCTGAGCTTTGATGCAGAGGCGCTCCGTCGTGATGACGCATTGGCGGGTGCTGTCTCAGTAGTCAAAGACCGCAGCGCTGCTGTGCAGGGTACGCTCGACAAGGCTAAAGGTGTGCTCAGCCGTCTTCGGGAGGAGATGACACCCAAGGCTGAGTTGATTGAAAATCTTGATGAGCTGGTGGAGTCGCTTGCCGGAGGCGTTCCTGCGGGCTTCAAGAACTCGCTCCGTTCGGCTAGTGCGTCAATGTCACTCACGATGGTGCAAGCCCACGGAGTCGAAGTTGATCCTGCAGCAGTCTTAAGGGCGATGCCCATCAGCGCGGACGGCCAACTGGTAGTCTTTGCTCCTTTTGCGACTGCTTGTGGCAAATATGGGCCACAACTGATCAACACCGTTGCAAAGTACTCTAAGGAGCTGCAGCAAGCCAAGAAAGCGGCGAAGGCCGCGGTGTCAGGGGCCGGCGGAAAGTCAGTGGCATCTGATACCGCCACGGACTCGATGAGGCCCCCAAAGCCAAAGTCCAAGTCGAAGAAACCAGTTGCTCCTCAGTAGCCTTGTAATAGTTAGATAGCTTATGTGTCTTGTAGAAAACATGCCTTTTGGCGAGTGTATCTGCTGATACTTTTGCTAATCTTGAATGCACTCGAATCTTTTGTCTGTGCATTGCTTTAGTCTTCTTATTGCTTCTTGCTTGGCTTGTGATAGGGCACATCAAGTGAACCACTGAGGGAACCTCAGGATTCGCCATCCCTTGATGACACTTTGGCACCATCGCGCTCAAGGGTGGATGAGCTGTATCTGCTCTCACGACTCCATGATCGCGTGAAGCAGTTGGAGCGTGAATTGCCCGTACTCCACGGTAACGCAGATGTATGGAAATCGAAGGCAGAGAAGGCCACCACCCGAGAACAATATCTGTTGGGGGAGGTGACGCAGTTGGGCGACCAATTTAAATGTTAGCTTTCTTACTCTTACCTTTTCCTTGTAGTCACTCGTGATGGTGTGCTATCCTCATACTTCCGCTTTTGCCTTGTATAGTTGTCAGCGCGTGCCATCCGCTGGATGAGAAGGATCGAATTGCCATTCGCATGAATGACCTAACCCAAGAGCAACTTCAGGCGAGTGGGTACTTCTGGGTAGATCATGATCGCGCAATCGCGTTGGCGACCCTGTAGGATCGCGCGTCACGAGTGCTTCATTTTTTTAAGAAATCATAGTCATGCCTGAAGAATATTTATCGGACGATGTTCCCGTTGGATGTCGTTCCATCGAGCATGCTGGCCCTTCTCGCTAAATTCCACGACCTGAGTGCGGTTCGTGAGTGTGTACGGCAACAGTTGGTGGCTGGTGCCAAGGCTGCTCTGTCGCTAGTGCGAGTGCATAGGCCTGATGTAGACATTGCAGCGATTGCAGCTGGACCACCTGCACCGCCAGCGGGTTCTTCTTGGAATATGGTGCCGCACTATCAGGCGGTGGATCGCCCAGCGGAGGAGATTGTCGACTTCTTTGAGGAGCAAACCAATGTTCTCTTGCTGCAATAGTAGTTTAGTTTGTATCCTGCACATAATCGTACCAATGCTGTAAAGTTCGTATATATACTGTGTATAACTGATTTTCGATGATGTATAAAAGAGCTTGTTAGCGTGTATGTTTTGTGAGTGCATTGCACTATGCGACTCCTTTTCGTTAGCCTGGCTATGCGCTTATCTCAGTCCCTTGTCAACCTGTCAGGTGCGTTGCAACTGGGTTGATGTTTGTCAAGGGATACGATTGGTGTGCCAGCTACTCAGGATATCGCGTTTTAGTTCGTAGAATAGATGTGTACAGGGTGGCGCAGCCCCCGAGTGGATAATTTGTGAAAAATAAAGGAAAACACAGATTTTTGGGGCACTTAGCTTTATTTATTCGCGGGACAGTACGAAGTACAATGTGTGGCTAAGTAGCCTTGGCTGAGTAGCCTTATTTGCATGTAAAAGTAAAAGCGACTAAGGGTAGAAGCGTCGCAGTTGCGCGACGTTCCAGGGGTTGGAGTATGCGACTCATGTCTATAAATCTTGAAGGCGATAGGCGCCACCTGGGATTACTTCTGTAATCACATATGGTCCCTCCCAGGGGGACCCGAGCTTGAGGTGCCCTTGCTGCTTCAGTCGCAGGACCAGGTCACCTTCGATGAAGGATCTAGGGCATAGCCTCCTACTGTGGTAGTTGCGCAGGTTTTGCTGGTAGATCGTTGATCTTTCTGCGGCGATTTCCCTTGCCTCGTCAAGGAGGTCAACGGAGTCTTTGAGTTGTCGGGTTGACTCCTGCTCGCTGTAAGCGACCACGCGCGGTGCTTTGTATCGTACCTCGGCGGGTAGCACCGCTTCAGCCCCGTGCACCATGAAGAACGGGGTGTACCCCGTAGCACTGTTCGGAGTGGTGTGTAGGCTCCAGAGTACTGATTGTATTTTGTCTGGCCAGCAACCCGCGGCTTGTTCGAGTGGCCGGAGGAGTCGCTTCTTGATGCCGCCGCAGACAAGCCCGTTAGCTTTTTCGAGCTGACCATTGGTCCGTGGATGTGCCACCGAGGCGTAGCTGATGTTGATTCCCAGATTCTCACAGAATTCTTGGAACTCCTTGGATATGAAGTTCGTCCCATTGTCTGTGATGATGTTGTGTGGTACTCCGAAGCGGTAGATGATGGACTCGAAGAACTTGACTGCGTTGTGCCCTGATTGATTGGTCACTGGCATGGCCTCTATCCACTTTGTGAATTTGTCGACTGCGACCAGGAGGTAGACGTAGCCTCCTCATGAGGACCTTGGGAGTTTCCCGACCATGTCGAGTCCCCATTGCGCAAAGGGCCAGGCCAATGGGATTGGCCGGAGCTCTGCGCCAGGTGTGTGCGGCTTGTCCACGAATCGCTGGCACGCATTGCATTTCTGGACGATGTCCTTGGCGTCGCGCATGGCCGTAGGCCAGTAGAATCCAGCTCGTAGAGCTTTGGCAACGAGGGCGTGACTACCGGCGTGGTGCCCGCAGGTCCCCTCATGGATGTCGAGGAGAACCGCTCTTCCATCGGCCGTGGAGATGCATCGTTGGAGCACTCCTGTGATGCTGCGCTTGTACAGTTCGCCGTTGATAACAGCGAATGCCTTGGATCACCGCGCGATGTGGCGTGCGTCAGTCGGGTCGTTTGGTAGCCTCTTGCTAAGAAGGTACGTGATGTACGGTTGAGTCCAGGATGGCTCGATCATCATGACGCTCATTGGTCCTTCGAGTCCTGTATCCAGCTCCAAGTCGTTGAGTGCCATTGGCTCATTGGGCAGCGTAGCCCCCGAGTCCGTTGCTGCGCTTGTTTTCTTCTCTGTGGCCTTTAGCTTGATGGAGCGTTCGCAGATGCGCTCGACAAATACCCCAGGTGGTATGGGGGCGTAGGTAGAGCCTATATTGGCGAGTGCGTCCACCTCTTCATTGCTTTCGCGGCCTATGTGCCGTAGCTCGCAGCCGTCAAAATCTCCTTCGAGTGTGTCGTAGAGATCGCGGTAGGCGATCATGTTGTCGTTCAGTGCGTCGCACTCGTGCATTGTCTGGTTGACGACCAGCTTGGAGTCGCCATATATTATGAGCCTTTTGGCGCTGCAGGCTTTTGCCATCCTCATCCCGTGTAGCAGGGCCTCATATTCAGCTTCGTTGTTGGAGGCGGTAAACTGCATTTGCAGGATATATTTCAGCTTGTCCCCCTGGGGCGATGTCAGTATGACACCTGCACCAGCTCCGTCCTTCCGCTTGGATCTGTCGAAGTGCATTGTCCAGTGGTAGGACATATCTGGTTTTTCGGGGAGCTGGTTCTCCATCTAGTGCACGAGGAAGTTAGGGAGAACTTGCGACTTGATTGTGTCGCGTTTTTCATATGTGATGTCTCGTGGAGACAGTTCGATTCCCCAAAGTGCGACTCGTCCGGTGGCGTCGGGATTGTTGAGGATGTGCCCAAGCGGCGTATCGTTGACTACCATGATTGGGTGTTCCTAGAAGTAGTGGCACAGTCGCCAAGCCGTCATGAAGACGTCGTACGCCAGTTTCTGGTAGTGCGGGTACCGCTGCTTTGTTGGCGTGAGTACCTCGCTAAGGTAGTAGACTGAGCGATGTACCCCGTGGACCTTGTTTTCTTTGGCTCGTTCGACTACGAGCACTGTGCTGACCACCTGGTTGGTGGCGGAGATGTATAGCAACAACGGTTCCCTTTCTCGTGGGGTCACTAGTATTGGTGAGGTGGATAGCAGGTGCTTGAGGTCTTCGAATGCTTCCTGCGCCTCATTGGTCCACTCGAACTTGTCAGCTTTGCGGAGGAGTTGGTAGAAGGGCAGTGCCTTTTCACCCATCCGACTGATAAATCGACTGAGAGCCGTGATTCGCCCAGCCAGTTGCTGGACGCCCCTTATGTTTTTTGGCTTCTCCATGGCCAGTATGACTTTTATTTTCTTCGGGTTCGCCTCGATCCCTCTCGCGGAGATAAGATACCCGAGTAGTTGCCCAGATGGTACGCTGAAGGCGCACTTGTCCGGATTCAGCTTGATCCGGTAGAGATCGAGATTGGCGAAGGTTTCACGCAAATCGTCGATTAGTGAGGCTTCCTCTTTGGTCTTGATTACTATGTAGTCGACATAGAATTGAATGTTGCGACCAAGTTGCTTCTTGAGGCAAGCCTGCATGCATCGCTGGTAGGTGGCTCCTGCGTTCTTTAGCCCAAAGGGCATTGTGTTGTAGCAGAACACACCAAAAGGCGTTGTAAACGCTATTTTTTCTTGGTCTTCCTCCTTCATTCGAATCTGATTATAGCCTGAGTAGGCATCAAGGAAACAGAGGCGCTCGCATCCTGCGGTGGAGTCGATGATCTGGTCGATTCGCGGTAGCAGGAAGTGGTCCTTCGGACAATGCTTATTCAAAGAGGTGAAGTCCACGCACATCTGTAGGATATCCGTGTCCTTTTTTGGCACTAGCACCGTGTTGGCGAGCCAAGTGCTTTCCTTGTTCTCGCGTATGAATTTGGCGTCGAGGAGTCTGTTGATCTCCATTCCGACTGACTTTGCTCTTGGTTCAGATAGTTGCCGAAATGTTTGCTTGACTGGCCTTGCGTCTGGGTTGATGTTGAGTGCGTGCTCGGCGAATTCCCTGGGAACTCCTGGCATGTCCGATGGACACCAGGCAAAGATTTCCCAATGCTCACGGAGGAATTCGACGAGTGCGAGTTCCTATGCGGGACTCAAGTTGTTGGCGATGAGAGTCGTCTTGGCGGGATCCGATGGGTGGACCTGAACTTTATTCGTGTGCACCGATGAGTCGAAGGATAGGTCGGGTGAACTTGGCTGCCTGGGAGGCGATCGTTGTCCGTCGACTTTAATCTTGTGAGTTCCTCCCGCATGCCGAAGGATTAGGAGATTCTGTTGAATTCCCTATCACAGCTGTCGGACCTCTCGAACCTTCCGTTGATTGTGATGACGCTATTAGGTCCTAGCATTTTCATATGCAGGTAGGCGTAGTGCGGCACTGCCATGAACCTAGCGAACGCGACACGTCCAAGGATACAGTGGTACTGCGAGGGCCAGTCGACGACCTCGAAATCGATGCGCTCGCGTCGAAAAAATTTCGGTGTGCCGAAGATGACGTCGAGGTTGATTTTGCCAAGGGGATATACACCCTTGCCTAGGATGATGTCGTGGAATGTTGTGTCTGACGCCTCTAGGCAGGTCAGAGGGATCCTCATTGCTCGCAAGGTACTTGCGAACATAAGGTTGATGCCGATTATGCCGTCCATAAAGACGCGACTCATGTCGAAGCCTCCAATTTGTGCCTCGAGGACGAGGGGACAATGGCCTGGATGAGGTAATTGGCGCGGGTGGTCGCGCTTGTCGAAGGTGATACAGGATTCGCTTCCGCTAAGGTACTCAGTGGTAGATGGTGGCGAGTTTGTAGCCAAGTTGACTTGGCGAGTGATGGCCTTCTGCACCCTATTCGAGGGGCGTCCCTTTTGGATCATCATGGTACCCATGGCCCGTGGGTATGGTTCGCCTCCCTGGTGCTGGTCCGGCGCAGCTGCGTTTGGGGGTAGTCCAGGTGGTGGCGGCAGAGCGCCATGTGCCACAGCGCCTGGAGCGGCTCCGTAGCCCCTTTCGACTGCGTTGCGATTCATCCGAACCAATCCCTCATGTAGTTTGAGGAACTCGCGGCAATCCTTGAGGAGGTGGCTGGACTTCTTCTTTTTGTCATGCTTGTCGATGTAGAAGTGCACTGTGCATGGCCCGGACAGTTTGTCTTCGATGGATGTTGCGGGTGCCTCATCACGATTGCGGCGTTGCCACACTTGCGTGGTTTTCCCGGAGTCGCGGTATCCACCGCTACGGTAGCCACTGTTGCGGTTGTCGTTGCATCTGTCGGCGTAGTCGGCTGCGACCATGTTGACGTCGTCGCGGTCATCGTAGATGCGCATGCGATGTTTGCTTCGGCGGTCGCGTCTGCGCTCGAGTTCTACCTCATCGTCGGAGTGAACACGATTTTTCACCGAATCCTCTCCATCTGCCCAGCGATTCGCGATTTCCATTAGGTGGTCGATGGTTTTGGGCTTCGAGCGGCCTAGCTCCTCCCTGAGCTCTATGCGGCGTACGCCGCCGTTGAATGCGTCAATCGCGCGATCCTCCGAGATGTTCTCTGCGGAGTTCTTGATGATGGACCACCTCTGGATGTAGGAGCGTAGCGATTCGCCCGATCTTTGCTGGCAGGATCTCAGCTCTTCGATTGATGCGGGCCATTTGTATGTGCCCTTGAAGTTGCGCACGAAGCTGTATACCAGCTCTTCCCAACTGCGAATGGATCCACGTGGGAGGTTGTTGAGCCAGGCTTGGGCGGCGTCCTGCAGCTGTAGTTGTAGGCATTGCATGGTCGTGCTTCGACTTCCGCCGTGAAGCCTGACGGATGAGATGTGGTCCTCCAACCAGATCTTCGGGTCCTGTAGGCCGTCAAACTTCGGGTTCTCCGATGGGAGTTTAAACCCCTTGGGCATTCGCTTTTGCCTGATGGCCCTGCTGAAGCATCTGGCACCACAGAGCTCCACATCTTCGTCTTCTGAGTCAGTCGACCAAGCATGTCGTGCCCTTGATTTGTCGATCTTGCGCTGCGTGAGGTCATCGCGTGCATCATAGTCGTGGTCGTGTCGCCGTGAGCGGCGACGTCGAGACAGGCCGTGACTGTCGTCGCTGGATGAGGGCGAGGAGTAGCGCTTTGCCTTTTTTCGGCTCTGGTGTTGGCTCTTTGTCGAGGGCGGCCTCGATTAGTCCCAAGCCCGCGATCATGGATCGGTGCTTGGCGGCTCAGGGATCTCCAGCCGGCGGCTGGTTGTTGAGGAGGTACATGGTGGCTGCTGTCACCGCAGCCTGCGGTGTTTTGGGGACCACATTGCCCCGTGTATCGACTGTCATAGAGCTGAAGTCGAGGACCTTTGCAGCTTCTACGCGTTCTTGCTCGGTGAGATGGGTCATCCAGGATCGCCTCTTGTTTGCGATGTACTCGTTGCCCTTTGAGGAGGATCCTCCGTGGGAGGAGAGCCCGGCTCGTCGGAGGCTTGACTCATCAGCCGCCTTTTTTTGCGCCTCGAGTTGCGCGATTGTTTGTAGCTGGCGCTTGTATTCCTCTTTCAGGAGCCAGTGGTAGCCCATCAGCAGTTCTTGTGAGGAACCAAAAGGTAGAGGATGGCCTCGTAGGGCTTTGCGGCAACAGGCCCACTCGAGATCGTTGAGCCTGATCACGACGCGTTCGCCAGTTTGCTCGTTTATCATGGTTGGAGGTTTGACTGCTCCTCCGTTGTTGACGGGGGCGCCGTTGGTGGGGCCGCTGTTTGGTGGTGGTCCACCATTGGGTATGCCGCCGTTGGTTGGTCCGTCGTTTGGCGGGTCGGCTTCATGGCCACCGTTGCCCGTGTTGTCTTGATTGGCGGAGGTGTCGCTCGCATTGATGACGGCGCACATGAAGTGGTTGGGGAAGCTGCTGCTCCCACAACTTTCAGATCCGGAACCGTAGGCTCCGTCTTCAGTGGCTAGATCGCCTAGATCGGATTCGCGATTGCTGTCGCTGACCGTATTCTCGACTGTTGTCGAGGTATGGGGCTCACTGAGGGTGCCGATCGGCGGAGGGAACCATGATGCTGGAGCAATCGATGGTACCGTCGGCTGGTCAGGCATGCGAAGCGTGCCCATCTGACCAACTTGGAAGCGGAAGCTCCCGATCGCCAGGCTAAATCCGTCGCCCACGGATTCGAAGGCGGGGCGAGTGGCTGGCGTGTGAACGGTGAAGTCGAACGCGTCGAAGAGCTAGAGAATCTCCGCTGTTGCGGACTTGTAGATCGCGGTTGATGGGGCCGAAGAAGCCGTAACATCAGCACTCCCAATTCCCACAGACAGCGCCAATTGACGAGGGTTTAACTCATCAATGCCCATTGTTATGGACTTGAGTTTTGGAGAAGGAGGGAGCGCTGGAGACATCTATCGGCTAGCAAACAAGCACACAGGGGAACCGAAGATTTACCCAGGTTCAGGCCTCGTAGAGGTCCCTACTCCTGCTTGTCTGCTCATGGAATTATCAAAGGAATCGAGGATTACAATGGTGCGCAGATGCAATCTGGCGAGAGTTGTGGAAACTAGGGTTGCGTGTGTCCTCCTCGCCGCCCCCTCCTAGCCTTTATATAGATAGGCTAGGTCTCGGGTAGCAAGTCGAGTCGGTTACAAGTTAGGGTTTTCCCCTTTGAACTTTCTATCTTTAGCTTCTTCTTGTCCTTCAAGCAATCGAGAGTCCGTAGGTTACTCGAGTTCCTCATTTGGGCCTTGGCGACACCGTGGGCCTCCACGTATTCAGGCCGTATATACCAAGATCGAGTACCTGCAGGATATACCCATGTCATACGTACAATACAATATTTTGTAGAACTAACTGTGATGTACATGTACTTGTTTAGATCAAGTGCAGCAGATTGTCTTGCTTTTCTTTTAGAACTTGGCTTTTTATAGAACTAATACTGATGTACTGCTACTTGTTTGAACCAAGTGTAGTACATGGTCTTGCTTTTCTTTTGGAACTTGGCATTTTATAGAACTAATACTAATATACTTCTACTTGTTTAGATCAAGTGTAGTAGATGGTCTTGCTTTTCTTTTGTAACTTGGCCTTGTCATAAACTCATAATCTTGACCAGGCTTTGCATTGATGTGAGAAGGAGGCATGCACAGAAAAGCAGACTTGATCATCAGTTTTGCTTGCTCCAATGATTGAGTGTATTAGGAGAATATGCCAAGCTGATCACGGGCCAAGGTTTTTTTAGCTGGAACAAGGACTGGTTCTCTCTATACTGCTATTGAATTTCAAGCAGGAAAGCTACTGAATCTCTCAAATGTTCTATCGTGGCTATTACTAAACCATTTGTGCAACTAATACTGATGTACTGGTATTGTATTTCATTGTCTGTATTGCTGCATTAGTCACTTTTGAAATGTTGCTGACTTGGTGAAGTGCTCCCAAATATTAACTTTGAATCTGTTGATAATTTTTCTACCTTATTCTGTACTGCTGAATTTTGACATGAATATCTGCCAAAAAGAATTATCGCTTTTTCCCTGCCCTCGCTGAGGTCTTTATTTTGAATCCGGCAGAGCACATCACAATGCAATTTTTATTAACCAGGAGAAGAAATCTAGTACTCCCTCCGATCCAAATTAATGTTCTTACATTTGTCTAGATTCTAACATATCTAGTCATGTTTTAGTGCTATATACGTCCGGATCTAGCCAAATCCGAGAACATTAATTTGGATCGGAGGGAGTAGCTCATTCGACCCCTCTTTAGCCCAGAACATTTTAATTCAGTCTTTTAGGGGTTAGGTACTGCTGACCATAGCCCAGCGAAATTTTAGAAAGGAGCCCACGGAGCATAGCCGAGAACATATTAGTTCGGCCTTTTACGGGTTAGCGGACTGCTGAGCATAGCCCAGTGAAATTTGAGAATGAAGCCCATGGAGCATATCTCATGGAATATAACCCACGTAGAGCAATAGACAAACTCTTTTTAATTCGGCCTTTTAGGCATTGCCCCCCACCTCTCATAATAATAAAAACTCTGCATACCCATGTTTTTAAGAAAATACCCCATTATGTGGCATTTTATAAATTGAGATGCCAGGAGTGCTGCCCTTTTATATTTTAAAAGAGATAAACATAGACACACAAAATATTTTAAGAAGACTAATATAGAAGTTGTAGTATTAATAAAAGTTTAATGATATTTTTTCTATAAATATCTTTGTTGTATGTGGCACTTAGTTTACGTTTAATTGATTTGAAGGTCTTTTGTTCGAATCGCCTTTGTGTGTGTGTATCTTGGGTTTATATTTTTTCTCCTAGCAATATCGCATTACGGAGAGGCTGACATCACGGACCCACCAGCATGCAGCGTCCCATGAGTTTGTTTTGAGGGTGGATTCGAAAAAAGTTTAAATACTTGTACAGAGAGGCTCGCATCAGGGACCCACCAGACAGAACATACAATGCTGCATCAGGGATCCACAAGCTAGAACATGCCAGAGAGGCTCACATAAGGGCCCCAGTAGTAAAACCATACATGGTTGTCACGGTGAAAACAGCGGATACGGCCGAAAAAAAGTCCATCATACACACGTTGCACTTACAGAGAAGCTGACATGTAGGACCCAGCAGGCCCAAGCATAGCCCATGAAATTAGCCTATCAGCCCCAAGCATAGCCCAATATCTTTTAATTTGGCCTTTTCATGGTGTTGTGGCCACCGACCGTAGCCCATTCAATTTAGGAGTGAGCCCATGGAATATAAGCCATGACGAATAGGGCATCCGCCCCGAGTTAGCCCATAATGTTTTTAATTCGGCCTTTCTAAGAATTTTTTGTACTCTGAGGCTGACATCTAGGACCCGAAAAAACAGTCCAACATACACACGTTTCTTTCAAATAGAGGCTGTCAGCTGGGACCCAGCATAGACACGTTTCCTACACAGAGGTGGTTGACATCTGGGACCCAGCAAGTTTCCAAGGTCAAAACAATAGACATGGCCAAAAAAAGTCCATCATACGCATGTTACATTTACAGAGAGGCTGATATGTGGGACCCAACAGCGCGACCTTATACAGATGCTGCATCGAGCAACATTGCTAGTTCGAAACAGGGAGGCGCGACCGAGAAAAAAGTTCAGCATGTACACGTTTCTTTTAATAAGAGGCTGAAATGGGGGACCCGGCAACGCTACCTTATACAGATGCTGCATTGAGCAACGTAGCCAGTTCAAAACAGGGAGGAGCGAGTGAGAAAAAAGTTTAGCATGTACACATTTCTTTTAATGAGAGGCTGAAATGGGGGACCCAGCAGGTGAGCAAACGACAGATTCGTCGAGCAACGCTATCTAGTTCGGAACAAGGTAGCACTAGAGAAGAACCATCATACCAATGATTCTTCTAATGTGAGGCTGACATAAGGGACCCACCAGCCTGAATAAACAGCTGATGCAGCGAGCAACGCTATCAAGTTCGGAACACGAAGGCGCGACAGAGGGTAAAAAATCCATCATACACATGTTTCTTCTAATGAGAGGATGACATGTGGGGCCCAGCATCGTGATTAAACGGTAGATGCATCGAACAACGCTATCAAGTTCGGAACAGGGTAGCGCGAGTGAAGAAAAAAAATCCATCATACACATGTTTCTTCTAATGAGAGGATGACATGTGGGGCTCAGGAGGTTGGTTAAACGGTAGATGCGTCGAGCAGTGCTATCAACTCAGAATGGGGTAGCGCCAGGGAAGGAAAAAATTCCATCATACACACATTTCTTCTAATGAGAGGATGACATGTGGGTCCCAGGAGGTTGATTAGACGGTAGATGCATCGAGCAGCACTATCAACTTTGGAACAAGGTAGCGCGAGCGAAGGAAAAAAATTCCATCATACACATGATCCTTCTAATGAGAGGCTGACATGTGGGACCTAGCAGCCTGACTAAACGGCAGACGCCTCGAGCTAGGTTATCGAGTTCAAATCAGGGAGGCGCGATCGAAAAGTATGGTTCGCTAGAAACACTAACGTCTGGGACCCACATACCACAAAAGACTTCAGCGAGTCAACATCGTGCGAGGAAACGAAAATCTTGCTTCTTCCACGCGCTGGCCGAGATTCCTCCATGTTTTTAGCAGATCTGTCATAGTAGAGGGCCGCGAAACTAGAAAAAAAAGTTCCCATCAGCCACGGCCGAGCCGAGAATTTCGTCACGGAAGACGCGCCTTCTACGATGACCGTCGGGCCAATTCGTTGCGGAAGGAAACTTTTCTTGTAGTGTAAGGTAACACTAGTAGGAATCTTAAGCTCTAGGTTTGTTTGCAAAAAGGAAGGTTTATTCCATAAGAACTTAAGAGTAAAAGACCTACTTTAGTTCTCTATATTACTTAAGTGGGAACTAGTTTTCATATCCACAACTCCATTATGGTCAAGTCAAGTCATTTTGAAAACATCTAACAACAGAACAGTATGGCCACTCCAACTGTCCATAATCGCGGACGGGGCTATTCGAATAGTTTGATACTCTATAGAGGTGGTACACTTTCACCAGAAAAATCGATACATCCGTCAGGGGTAACCCTGAATCATCATACTTGGTATGCAGATAATCAATCCTAACCTTTCATTTACACACCCTAGTATAGGAACCTCCCCTATGAGCTTGGCCTCCCAGCCATGGCAAACTGCCATCCTGGGAACTGCATAGGTGGACATTCATATTCATGAGATAGCCTCATCCCAACCTCTTCCGCAAGGGAACCCATACTAAGACATATAAACTTCCAGTTAAGCCCTACCCAACTCAGGTATTGTGGTTGTATGGTAAAATTGGAATGGTATCACATCTGAACCCAACCATCAGTTTTTATCAAAGTCCAGGCTCATGCCTCATTTAGTTTCATCATCAACCCATTGTGTTTCACAACACATGTCAAAACATTTAAATAGAATGAATCATCACTCCAAGGTTTTCGTAATCATTTTCACCAGGTGTTCCCATCTAAAGTGATCAAGTTTTAGTTTAGCACTAGCCACTGGTATGGAGTGTATCACTACTGAGGGGGTGCTAATCAAGCATAAGTACCCAAGTCTAGTTATTATCTTGATGGTATCCATCCTATTTTCCACTAATCACACTTCATTAACTAGGTAAGAAACTTTAGTAATAGGAAAAGTAAAGCATGCATGGTACATCTTGCATAGGTTATCTAGCATAGTGGGCATGCATAGATATCTTGCCTTGAGCAGTGCAGTTGTTGAAGTTCTCTTCCACTTCTTCGAAGTACTCCTCCTCGTCGTATCCCGGGTCAGTACTAGCGTCTATAAATACATTCAATGTATACAATCACCAAACAATACTTAACTACTTCTATTTAGCACACATGGCTCACACTAGATAATCTAGCATCATCTCTATCATCACATGAATTATTTACCTCTTCTTATTTATCTTATTTTGTAAAAGTAATTTCTACTCATTGAAAATGCTTAAGATCTAACATTCTCCAATTAAAATATGGGATCATGTTGACACATGTCATCACCACATATTTCAATACTTGGGAATATGATTTAAAGTGGTGGTCATATATTACAAGATTTAATATTACTATTTAATAATATTAAAGTGACTAGAATAGCCTATATAGCCTTCTTTTGATACTAGTCCATGTTTAATATCTGTAAAACCAAATCCTTTTACATATTCATGTACAGCATGGAAAATGTGATTTTTGAGAGTTGGAATCAACTCAAAAGCATTTATGATTGATTTTATAAAAATGTTTGAAGTGGTAAAAGTCTCTGTCTTGCTATTTTTAGTATAGGTGATCTATAATTTCAAAGGGTTTGAATCCAACGGGAGTGTGTAGATATTTTCAATACCTTTCTAACAAAATTAGAATCATGCATTTTGGTTTAGTACATCTCTTTTAATTTAATTTTGAATATAGCTACAGAATAGGGTTTGCACGGGAAAGAACTTGGGCCGGCCCAATTGCACAGCGCGCGCGCAGCGGGCTACTGACAAGCTGGTCCCACACGTCAGCGGCTCTATCTAACCGAAGCGGTATCAATAATTCTTAGCGCTACGATTAAAACAAGATCTACGGCTGAGGTGCATCATCTATGTCACAGTGCTCTAGCGAGATTCTAAACCTAGCGGCACGGTGGGGGTCGTCGGGGGCTTACCAGGGCTCCAGCTAGGTCCGGCGATGGGGGCGAACGGGCTGGTCCACGACAGCGAGTCGATTGGTGGTCGCGGTGGCTCCTGGGGTGGATCCAATCGACGGCGCCCTTCCTTCACTACAGCGGCAGGCTCCGGCCAAATTCCAGCGGGGTGGTGCTCGCCTTGCTCCAGGGAAGGGTCTGGGGTGTTTCTGAGAGAGAGGGGAGTGAGATGGTGTGTCGTTTGAGGTCTAGGGTGGCTCCTATTTATACACCGGCATTGGAGGCAGGGCGGCATGGCTCGGGCTCGTCGGCGACGTTGCTATAGGTCGCGATAGGCATGGAGGATGGCATGGGTCGACGCGGTGGACTATGGCGGTCATCACACGCGTAGTGGTGCGGCAAGGGGCAGTCTCAGTCGGTCGAGAGACGCCGGTGCTCTGTTCAGGTACGATGGTGTTCGTCATCGAGTACGGTGGTCATGTGGCGCGCGGCGGCGAACGATCATGTCTGGGGTGATGTTGGTGTCGCGGAGAGTGCGGGTACACGCGTAGAGGGCGAGGCACGGTGTGGCTGCACGAGGCGGCTTCGGCGCTCCGGCCTGCTCTCGGCATGGCAGAAGATTAAATGGGCGCGGTTGTTCTAGCTTCTCCACTTCTCGTCATTGGTCAAGGGGTGGACAGAGAGGGGCGGTGAGCTCACGGCTATCAGCTAGACATCATGGGCGAGGGTGGCGATGCAATGGCGTCGTGTCCGGTGCTTTCGGCCGGCTGCCTGGCAGCCTGGCATGGCACTGGTCATGGAGGCGAGTGAGGTTTCTCCACTGCACGTGTAGGTACTAGGGACGGTCATCGGTGATTTATTGGGTTGATTGCAGTACAAGAATGAGCACAAGGTTGATTCACAATAGTTGATAGTTTTTGAGTTTGTACTCTATCCGCTAAGTGCTCGACGAAATGGCCGCATGAGCTTAACCTTTGAATTATTCAATAATTTTCTGTGGGTGTGCTGGTCACATGCTTGAGTATCTCTGGTTGCTAGGGATTTCCAAGTGGTATTGGTTTGAGTGGTTTTTGTAAAATGATGATCTATGTAACTACACTTGATTCAATTTTGAATTGCCTCTTAAATGGATTTGAAAATAGTTTCTGTAGGTTTGTAAAGTTTTCTTGGGTTCATTTTTACTTGGTCTAGTAAGGGGTGAAAAGAAATAGAATTGTTTCTGTTGGAAATCTTTTACTAGTGATGGCCAAAGTAGGCTAGTGGTTAACTTTGGCCAAAATGACCATTTGATCTTATGCTTCATATTTGCTTTTCTTTTTATTTGATTTTTTTTGAAAAGACCTAGATGATGTGGTATTCATCTTTAAACTAATCCTTATCATTTATAGCAATCAAACATGGCAAATGCAAGCATTTATGCATTAATGGAAATCACTCATGCATTCATTCAGGGTTTAATAATGAAAGTTTTTGTTAACCCTTAAACTTGGGTGATTAGAACTTGATAATCTTGTTTAGTATTTTTGAGGTGTTACATGTGCCTTCAAAGTAGTGATTTCT
Organism: Avena insularis; assembly: GCA_023614405.1. Taxonomy (NCBI): domain Eukaryota; kingdom Viridiplantae; phylum Streptophyta; class Magnoliopsida; order Poales; family Poaceae; genus Avena; species Avena insularis. The sequence continues at coordinate 551,008,583 of CM042690.1, forward strand.
TTCATGCTCTTGGTAACAATTAACATATAGTCAATATATAACAACAACTATATAGGTGATCCATTAAGAAATTTTATGTAAACACACCTATCAAACTGATTGTTGGGGAACGCGCTACGCTAAACAAAAAATACCTAGTGCATAACTAAGATCCAATGCAAAGGTGAGGTAACAGAACATACCCTCGTAGATCAAACTATCAGTAGTTTGTCGATGACGAGGTTGATCGTACGTCGATCCCTGCAACAGGACTTAGCAAGTCGCGAGGAGATGTATTATCTCATGGACGGCTCCAAGGAACTAGTGCTCCAAGTGTCGCATCTCCACTAGTATCCACACATACAATGAGGACGACACCATGTCGAGGCGATATCAAGAACTCGCGGACAAAGAGGAAACGTGTCGATGAGGATCCAGCAGCACTCTGGTGTCCGTCAAGATTAGATCTAGATAGGGTAGAAGGAGCTATTGTGGGCGTTGGTGAAGATTCCTCCATGCGACGAAGACGATGATGCGAGGAAGAGGACCGAGCCGAGGCAGCAGTGGCCAGCGGTGGCGGGCGGCGGCGTGGTGGTGGTGGCGTTGGCTTGGGCTAGGGCGTGGATTGGTGTGTCTTTCCCTTGGCCCTCTCCCGTCAATATATAGGCGGATTCCCTTCTCCATAGAGAAGAGTAGGACTAGGATTCGTATTCTAGCTACAAGGACTCCTTCTTTTCCTTTCTTCCACCAATATGAGAGAGAGAGAGGAAGTACGTATCCAATATGGAGTCCGCATCATATACGAAGTACTCCCCAAAACCAACTTGGGGGCAAGTTTGAGACTGGGTGGACTCCTCCCCTGCTCGGCCTCGCCCCTCCCCACCTCCTCCACCCACCGGCCTAGGGGAGGCCCTGACCGATTTGGCCAGGGTCTCAACCCCCCCTCCCGCACGCGTGTGTGTGTGGGCCCAGTGGGCCCATACGGCCCTTCGGCACATGGGACCCACTTGGATACTAATAAATAATTATTTCTTATTTATTATGAATATAAATATTTATTCTGAAATTTTTCGAATTAACTTCTGGACACCTGCGGATTAATTCGAAACCTTGCTAAAATATCCAACGTCCTATTTTAATGTACGAAACCATTCTGTCCACTCTCGGCGATATCCTGGACTATTCCGGAATATTCTGAGACATTCTAAAACATCCTTTCGGAATTACTTCATCAACCTATCTCATTCACACTCACATTCTAAATGCTGGAAACGTCTTAAGTGTGTGATCCGGTAGGTTCGGATATTTGCGGGCATGTCCGGAACTCTTTCCGATGACAATGATTACTATCAGTGTCTTGATATAAGTAGAAACCCCCACAAATAACACAAAGTTCTTTATCGTGTGAACGGTAGTATTGTGCCCGATACATATTACATTGATTCATCGATACTTTATATTGCCTGAGATGAAACACTAGGTTATTCTCGTTACCTGGCATGTAGTCTTTACTCATACCGTACTATCGATGTTCCTATGTTCAATAACTTGATCATGTGTCCGGCCAGACGATGACGAACATCATAGTACATGAGCGGGCCCAGAGTGTATCTCTCCATCGTCAGGAGTATCAATTCCCACAAGCACACCATGTGAATGATTGGCGAACCATCCGGTACAAATAAGCATCAACTTTATAATTACTCTGTTAAGAACAATGTTTGGAGAATCTTGCCACATCCATATTGTTCCAAAGTTCACATGTGTCTCGTGGGCAAACGATTTCTAGTAAAGGCAATACAATGTCATATGAGATTAAACAGATAACTTATATTGATGATGCTTTTCACGGTATATCATGTTTGGGTCTATCCATCGTCGTTGTTCTCCAACAACTCCAATCACATATGTCATTAGCAACACCATAATCACATTGTCACTTTGCCCATAGTTAGGAAACCGAAACTATCGTTGGCATACTAGTCAAAGAGGCATGACTAGGGATATCCTTATTTGGTGTTTATCATCCCACACATGTATTAGGGGTTTTCTCAAAATACACATTATTCGGAACTAATACAATTATAGCACGGAACAGTGAACTTAATTATGAAACAGAAATATGAATAATAACACATTTATTATTGCCTCTAGGGCATATTTCCACCAGTCTCCCACTCGCACTAGAGTCAATAACCTAATTTACATTTAGCATTCTAACACCTATGGCATCCCGGTGATGTTCATGCTTTGCAAGCGTGAGTAACTTTGTCAACGGATCTGCCAGATTTAGATCTGTATGAATTTTGCACATCTTGATGTCACCATCATGCACGAACTGACGTATGAGATGAAATCGACATTGTACATGCTTGTTCTTATGGTGGGACCTTGGTTCCTTTGCTTGAGCGATGGCACCATTATTGTCAGAATGAATCTCCATTGGCTCTAGCGCACTTGGAACCACACCAAGTTCTATGATGAAATTCTTCATCCAGACACCCTCCTTTGCAGCATCTGACGCTTCTATGTACTCCGCCTCTCTATTGTAGAGTCTACAACTGTATCTTTCTTAGAACTTTTCTAGCTCACCACTCCCCCGTTCAAGGTGAACACATAACCGGATTGAGATATAAAATCATCAGGATCAGTGACAAATCTTGCATCAGTGTAACCCATTGCAACGAGCTCTTTGTCACCTCCATATGAGAGAAACATATCCTTAGTCCTTCTCAAGTATCTAAGTATATTCTTTACTGTTATCTAGTGATTCACACCTGGATCACTTTGGTATCTGCTTGTAACACTTAGAGCATATGATACATCTAGTCTTGTACATATCATGGTATACATGATCTAACCAATTACTAACACGTATGGAACTTCACTCATGTCATTTCGCTCAGCATCTGTCATAGGACATTGCTTTTTGCTTAATGGTTTGCCATGTACCATTGGAAGTGATCCTGATGCAGCCCGTCCTATGGACGCTACTACATCTACAACGCCAAGTCGCAAAACTCGTCCCCAAGTCACCCAAGAAGACAGGAACGAGCGGTCCTACCACTCGAATCTTTGGTATTACCATGCCCCGGTACTACCGCTCGGAATCAGCGGCACGACCGGTCACGACTGAAGCCTGCGCCATCGCCTCTAGATGCCCCGGTACCGGCTTGCGGTACTACCGCCCCAGTCGGTACTACTGCAGTACTACCGGTCTTACGGTTACTTGTGGCAGATCGAGGCCACAGCCCATGTACCCCCTTATTATGTTCCAACCCTTGTTTTATGCCCAAACTACCCCTATGTAAGGGGCTGGCCTATAAATAGAGCCCCCACCCCTCATGTATCCCTTAGGCATAGATGAAAGACTAAAGACACCCTCTCTGTGGAATCTCTAGGGTTACCTCATCCCCTTACCAAAGGGGACTGACTATTGTCACCACCTCGTTGGAGTTTGCATCGCGCCTCCCTCGTTGTACAAGGCCTACGTTTGCGAGTGCGTGAGCGTATTTGTCAAGACCCTCTCCAAGGTGTTCTTCCCTCTCCGCTTGGTATCGAGGGAGCATGTTGACTGATCTTTCCTTGCGAAGATTCTATAGGACCGGTGGCCACCGGCGGAAGCAATCGATGTTGTATCGTGTGAGTTTTGCGTATGTTCATCGTGTTCTTTGTGAGGTGTGCGTCCGCTTCTGCTACTTTGTCTCTTTCCCCTCAATTTCCCATCGATTTGACCATTAGATCCATGAAGATTAGGCCACCCTTGAGGTCACCCCTTATCATCTGCTATTAGAAGCTTTTGGTTGCCACAGATTTCTCATCGATTTGGTCTTTTCTCCATAAATTTAAAAATTCTACCAAAAATAGCCCCAATTCGTGTTTTGGATCGATCTATAATTTGAGTGCATTTTGGTAGGTTTTGATCTATGGATTACTTGCTAAACTCGTCGATCTACCTTCCCCTACTTTCCCATGTCCTAATTCCATCATTTGCCCCTTCGGTTTGGTATTTTTCTTGAACATTTTCCGCCCAAATAGCCCCAAAATCGCGAAAACACGTCAAAACTGGGTGTTTCTGCGACCATCGGTACTACCGGGCTCAAAACCCGGTACTACCGCACCTCCAAGGTACCTAAACAGTACTACTGGGCCTCCGGAAGACCGGTACTACCACTCAAAAACCCGGTACTACCGCCTGGTACAGAGAAAAATCAGCAGATTTCAGATTTCAGCTTCTCACCATTTTGAGCATAAATTTTGCATACGAACTCGGATTTTGTTGTTCTTTAGCTCATTTCAAAGAGGAGAAGGAGCTATATATCTTCATCCAAGTGGTTAATGATATCTACTCCATCCAAATTCCGTGAGCAAGGCAAAATCCAACAATAAAGGGTGAAGATCGGCGAGGAAAGGTATACATATTCCGCGACTTCTCCGCACTTACTTTCCTTTGTGAGCTACACTAACTTTGTGATCAACAAACACCTATTGAGACTAGTTCCTCCTATGATTGCTTGGGCTATGCACATTTTATACTTGTAAAATTCCGAGCAAAAGTTGTGAGCGCGCTATCTCATATAATAGGAAGAGGCATCTTGTATAGTTGTTGCCACAAGGAAGAGGCAAGAGATAAAGGAAAGAAAAAATATAGAAAAAAGAAAGAAAATTAAAAAGAAAGAAACAATTCCTCATAGAATAGGAAGCGCAAGATCGATCAACATCATATAGGTGATACTTATTGTGCATATCTTGTAGCCCACCAATTTATTGCAATCGAACTAGCGTCTCTCCTTGCACTTGTGCGACACGAGCTTATAGTCTTCGCTAGGCAATCATTTGGTTCTTAGCTCACTTTCTCCATCGCATAAATACCATTTATCCAACCGTATGTGTTTCCTTGTATATAATTCCTATCTTGTGGATTGACTTGTTTTGCTTTCTGATCATCGTGGTTCTTTACTTTCCATTACAACATCTTGATTTTGGATTGTTCTTGGACATGCCACCTTCCATACCTATCCACCATAATCTTTGTGTGTGTTTTTAGTGGTTAGTTGGTTTTGGTGTTTCGCGTGAACTTCACTTTACTTGGTTTTGCTTGCCCTCAAGTGTGAACACTTGCACGATACTATCTTCCAAGGTAAACAAAGGTTTGATGTTGCATCCCTAACCCTCTACCACTTCCATATACACCACTTGGTCTTGTGAATCATGTCTAGGGACTCCGGAGTAGAGGATGATTTCTATGAAGAATCCACGATGATCCACCGTGCATATGCCTCCACAAGCATGGATGACATGATGGAGCACTACATCGACAATGGATCCACATGCTTGGGTGATATGGAGTACTACAACAACAATGACTCCCCAAGCATGGACAACTTCAAGAGCGATAATGACAAGCTCCTCAAGTCGCGTCGACCAAGACGAAGCCTCCACCTCAAGAACATCAAGGTCCACCATTGAATGGACAAGTTCCAAAGCGCCCTCAACAATTTCAAGAAGGACATGGATGATAACTTCGCCAAGAACATGAGCATCCTCGCCAAAATTAACGAGTCTACCTCAAGATTGCACCACAAGCATGAGAAGAGTGCCAAGGACAAGGATCATCGTCATGAGCATCATGTGGATGACCAAGTGTGTCATCTACATCAACCTTTGGCAAGGCACGCCAATGACCTCCATCGACACCATGAAAAGGCACCTTCCACTACTAGTGCCACCATAAAAATGGCACCAAGAGCAAGCCTTCTTCCATGCCATCAAGCTTCAACGCCAAAACTTCAAGTTCAAGATGAAGCATCCAACTACAAGAGCTTCAATGCGACTTCTTCTCCAAGCACTCCAAGAATGTCATTCAAGCAAGAGATGGACCTCTACTTCGCCAAGTTGGATGAGGCCATAAAAAATATGACCCTTCACGAGATAGAAGAAAATAAGTTGCTTTGCCAACAAATGGATGCAATGGAGAAGATGGTGTCAGGGACCAATACTTCCTATATGAGTGCCACCACCACAATGGCACCCAAAGTACAATACAACGACAAGATCGAGAATGGTGAGCATGGGATTTTCCCTTCACCAAAGGAGGCGCATGGAGTTGAGCAAACCGAGCCTATCCATATGCTTGAGTGATGATGTGGTACCAATCCCATGTGAGTATGAGAGCCACTTAGCCCACTTGAGTGAAAATAAGAGTGATATGAGCGACTCCACCATACGTGAGATTGAGTGCTTCCACTTGGAGGGCGTGAGCGAGACACCGAGTGAGTTGAGAGTGGTAGTTGATAGGTCATGTGAGGCCACTTTGATTTCTAACAACTTACCCTCTACCTCTAGTGTGTTTTCTCATGATGTGATAGGTTCCATAGATCAAGAAGCGCCAAGCTTGGAGATGATGATGCCTCCGACCGACAAGATGAACATGGTGGATGAAGCTAAGGCCATCCCCATATAAGAAGAAGAAGTCGCCCACATGGAGGCCAATACTACCACAATACCCACTTCATATGAGATGTATGAACAAGATAAAAATAAGGGTATTGATGATGCCATGATCCCACTAGTAGACATGATGACTTGTGATGATTAGTATGCTATGGATGATGTTTGTGATATCACATATGCTTCACTGATATTTCCATGTGATACTTTGCCTTTGCATAATGTTGAGCATGTGAAATTATTTGATTGTGGTGATCTTGCCATATAAATGTCATGCTCTAAACGTTACGTTGATGATATCATTGCTTGCACTTTGTTGAACAATTGCTCTTTCCAATGTTTTGCTTGCAATGACGTTAAAAACGGTAACCCTAGGACCATGCTTTGTCATGGATGTTTTACACTTTCTCCTGCTGCTAGCAATAATATGTATGGTTGGTATTTCACTTGTTTTGCTTGCAACAATAATTCTCATATGTTGTCTATTGAGATGTCCCCCATAGCTTTATCAAATTTTGGAGATTTTGATGATTGCCATGATAAGCATGTTCCCCACTTGCATACTCACCATGCACCTATGTTACACTTTCTTGACACTAATGGTGACGTGCACAATAAGAGATATGTCATGATGGATGATGTATTTCTCTACCATGCACACACGTTCTTCCTTTTATCTATGATGTGTGTAGGTACCCTCAATACAATGTCAACCTCGGTAGAGCATGAGTTGACAAAAAGAACTCTAGAGAGCATCCCACAAGTGAGTTCAAGATCGAAGCTAGATCTGATACCTTTTGCATGCTTTGCATCTTTCATGCTGAAAAATTGCTATTTCCTATGGTTAGATTACAAGCATTTTGATGGTATTATTTCACCTTGTGACAATCATGTTTCATTTCTATTGTATATTGATGCTTTGTGTGTTGCAACAAAAATGTTGAAAAATCTCTCTTTCTGTTGTTTTGTCTGGAACCATAATGCCATTTTGAGCATGTATTGTCACGAGAGCTTCCAAGTACCTTGTATAGTTGTTGCAACAAACATAAGGACCACTTGCTCTTTCGTTTGTCTTGTTTGCAAACACGTTGCTTTTGCTTCCGCTCATGATACTCATATTCGCATGATATTTGCTTTTGATGATATGCGTGTGGCATCGAACATATTGAACAATTTCTCTTTCCAATGGTTGGTTTGCACACATAATGATGTTGCTTTGGATATTCTTCCTCATGTGTTTTTGCCAAATTCTCCTAACTTTGCATCAAAGATGTTGACCAATTTTTAAGTCAGTTGCTTTGAATGCCACACTAAGACATTTTATGGAGTTTTTGAGTACCCACATTTGGATGATGTTCAAACAATTTACATGCACTTTGACCTTGCATATGCATCCCGTTTGCTATACTTGAGTTGTGCTAACAGTGTTGTGAACAAGAATGGGCATGCCACAAACGACACGCTCCTCTATCACACACAAACATATTTTTCTTGGTCTTTGTTGTGTGAAGGTACTTTTGCTTACGCGTCAACCTATATGGACCATAAGTTGACAAGACGAACCATAGAGAGTTACCTATGGATGCCCTTCATCAAGCTATCTCTACACCATAAGGTGACTTCCTTCTACTTGAGGACTCATGCTATAATCTTCATGAATTGGCTACTCTTTAAGTATTGCTTCGCTTTTGTCGTGAGCTTTGCAGGCTACATGGATAGTGAAGGAACATTGAAGAGTTGCCACATCAACCTTCTCGAGGACGACTACATGGATAACCCCAGGATCAAGAATGTCTCTCGACCACCTCTACATGACGAGCGTATAGAGTCGAGGACGACTCTTTTCGAAGGGGGGAGCTGATGCAGCCCGTCCTACGGACGCTACTACATCTACAACGCCAAGTCCCAAAACTCGTCCCCAAGTCACCCAATAAGACAGGAACGAGTTGTACTACCGCTCCAATCCGCGGTACTACCGCGCCCCGGTACTACCTCTCAGAATCAGCAGCACTACCGGTCACGACTGAAGCCCGCGCCATCGCCTCTAGATGCCCTGGTACTGGCTTGCGGTATTACCACCCCCGAGCGGTACTACCGGTCATCAAGTCTAGTACTATCGGTCACAACAGTCCCTGCACACACCAGATCTGGGCCACAGCCCATGTACCCGCTTATTATGTTCCAACCCTAGTTTTATGCCCAAACTACCCCTATGTAAGTGGCTGGCCTATAAATAGAACCCCCACCCCTCATGTATCCCTTAGGCATAGATGATAGACTAAAGACACCCCCTTTGTGGAATCTCTAGTTTTGCCTCATCCCCTTACCAAAGGGGACTGACTATCGTCACCACCTTGTTGGAGTTTGCATCGCGCCTCCCTTGTTGTACAAGGCCTACTTTGCGAGTGCGTGAGCGTATTTGTTAAGACCCTCTCCAAGGTGTTCTTCCCTCTCCGCTTGGGATCGAGGGAGCACGTTGACCGATCTTTCCTTGCCAGGATTCTATCGTACCGGTGGCCACTGGCGGGAGCAATCGGCCTTGTATCGTGTGAGTTTTGAGTGTGTTCATCGTGTTCTTCGCGAGGTGTGTGTCCGCTTCCGCTACCTTCTCTCTTTCCCCTCGCTTTCCTATCGATTTGACCACGAGATCTATGAAGATCGGGCCACCCTTGAGGTCAACCCTTATCAGATCCCTTCTTGGATTCTTCCATTTTGAACATCTTCAAACTTTGTCTAGATAATATGCTTCACCCAAATATTTCATTAAAAAACTTCTCTTCAACGATTCCTCTATAGTGTTAAGAAAAAATTTATCGTTTCCAATCAACAATTTGTCATCCACATATAGTACTCCCTCCGACCCAAATTAATTGACTTTGATTTGTCTAGATTCGGATGTATCAGGACATGTTTTAGTGCTAGATACATCCGAATATAGGCAAATCCAAGTCAATTAATTTGGGTCGGAGGGAGTATTAGAAATGCTATCAAGCTCCCACTTTCCTTCCTATATACACAAGATTCTTGTCCATTGTTTATGAAGCCGAAACTCTTTACCACTTCATCAAAACAAAGATTCCAACTCTATGATGCTTGCTTCAGTCCATAGATGGATCTCTGAAGTTTGCACACCTTTCCAGCATCTTTAGGATCGACAAAACCCTCAGGTTGTACCATGTACACATCCTCGGTTAGCTTCCCATTCAGGAATGCTGTTTTAACATCCATCTGCCATATTTCATAATCGTAATATGCAGATATTGCTAGAAGAATCCGAACAGACTTAAGCATTGCTACGGGAGAGAAAGTCTCATTGTAGTCAATTCCTTGAATTTGTTGAAACATCTTTGTGACAAATCGTGCTTTGTGAACAATAACATTACCTTCCTATTTTCTTCTTATAGATCCATTTACATTCTATAGGTTGTACGCCTTCAGGAGGGTCCATCTAGTTCCAAACTTGATTATCGAACATGGATTCTATCTCGGACTTCATGGCTTCTTGCCATTTGACAGAGTCAGGGCCCATCGCAGCTTCTTTGTATGCAGTTTGTTCATCATTGTCCAACAACAATACTTTGTCTTCAAATCTTACGATCGGAAGACGGACTCTACCAGATCTACGTGGTTTAATAGGAGCGCTAACTTCCATGACTACAATACTTGTAGGCGCGACATCATCTGATGGTGCCATAGGCATTTCCAGAAAGGCTTCTGGTTCTGTGCTACTCTGCCCATATTGCTCCAGTTCAATAACCTCTTTAAGCTCTATTGTCCTCCCACTCAAACTTTTAGCGAGAAATTCCTTCTCGAGAAATGTTCCTCCTCGTGCGACAAAACTCTTGCCTTTAGTTTTGTGGTAGAAGGAATACCCAACAGTTTCCTTAGGGTAACCTATAAATACAAATTTCTCTGATTTGGGATCAAGCTTATTTGGCTGCAAACATTTTACATAAGCTTCACAACCCCAAATTTTATGAAACAATAAATTGGGTTTCTTGCCAAACCACAACTCATATGGTGTCATGTCAACGGACTTTGATGGCGCTCTATTAAGTGTAAAATCCACAGTTTCTAAAGCATAGCCCCAAAATGACAAAGGAAGATTAGTTAAAGACATCATAGATCTCACCATGTCCAACGAAGTTCGATTACACCGTTCCGACACTCCATTATGTTGGGGTGTTCCTGGAGGCGTAAGTTGTGAAACTATTCCACGAGCTCTAGATGTTCGCTAAACTCATGACCCAAATATTCGCCTCCATGATCCGACCGCAAAAACTTTATTTTCTTCCCATGTTGATTATGTACTTCATCTGAAATTCTTTGAACTTTTAAAATGTTTCAAACTTATGCTTCATAAGATAAATATAACCAGAGTGAGTCAAGTCATCGGTAAAGGTTATAAAGTAGAGGAATCCACCGCATGCAGGTATACTCATTGGATTGCATACATCAGTATGTATGATTTCTAGTCAGTCACTTGCCCGTTCAACATATTCATTAAACAATGATTTCGCCATCTTTCCCATCAAACATGTTTCACATGTATCAAAAGATTCAAAATCTAGTGAACTCAAAAGTCCATCACTATGGAGCTTCTGCATGCGCTTATGGACCCAATCTGCAGTGCCACAAATATGTGGTATTCAATTCATTTGTCTTTCGATGTTTAGCCTCAGTGTTATGGATGTGTGTATCACAGTTAAGATCAATCATAAACAACCCACTCTTCACGTGAGCGTGTGCATAGAAGACATTATTCATATAAATTGAATAACCATTATTCTCTGATTTAAACGAATAACCATCTTGTAAGATACAATATCCTGATATTATATTCTTACATAATGCAGGCACAAAGTAACAATTACTAAATTCTAATATTAATCCTAACGATAGATGTAGAGGTCTTGTGGCGACGGCAATCACTGCAACGCTTGCTTCGTTCCTGACACGCATCATCACCTTGTTCTTGCCAAGCTTCCGAGGATTCTGTAGCTCCTGTATCAAGTTGCAAATATTAGCAACCGATCCGGTATCAAATACCCAAGAGTTACTTTTAGCACCTTGCAAGTAAACATCAATAACATGTATATCTGATATACCTGAGCTAGACGATCTAGTCTTATTTTTATCTGCTAAGTACTTTGGACAGTTCCTCTTCAAGTGACCCTTCTCCTTGCAGAAGAAACACTCAGCTTCTAGGGCTAGACCTGGCTGAGGCACTTTGCCTTTGTTAGAGTCACGTCGCACATACGCCTTCTTCTTGTCACTCCCAGACCGCTTCTTCTTGAAGCGATTGTTTTTCTTCACCATCATCACATGATTGGTGTTCTTCTGTATGTCCTTTTCAGCCACCTTCAACATCACGAATAGTTTGGACAATGTTTTGTTCTTCCCATGCAGGTTTAAGTTCATGACAAACCCAACAAAGCTAGGTGGGAGTGAGTTCAGGATTATGTTAGTTCCTAGTTCAGAAGGAAAGGGATGCCTAGCGCTTCCAACCTTTTAACGTACCCGTGCAACTTGATTACATGGGCACTAACCAAGCCTCCTTCTGCCATATTGCAATCCAAAAGAGCTTGAGAGATCTCATATCTTTCTTCTCGGGCTTGTTTCTCAAACATGCCCCTTAATTCCATGATCGTTTCATATGGACCCCGGTTTTCAAACCTCATGGAGGAAGCTAGCAAGGTCGCCGCCCGCCAACGCCGCCTGGACGCGACCATGCGTGAGTACAACACCGTGCATGGCTATACTCACTTGCCCGATGCCACCCGGCAGATTCCGCCCTAGGGCCGTAACCTTGGCTCGAAACTGGACCATGTTGCTGACTTGCGCATCCATGTTGCCCAGCCGGTTTACAGTACTCCGACCAAGAACATGAGGGCTGCAGAAGCAGCCGCCCCTGAGCTAAGCCACCTGGAGGGCGATGAGCTGCGTTGCCAGCAGGCACGCGTTCAGCTCCTCGTCGCTACGACCAACAAGTAGCAGGCCAAGGCAGGCACAAGCCTCGGAGGAAACAACAAGATCCAGCAGCCTCGCCAGATGGTGGATCCGACAGCTAGAGGCAGCAGGGCCTCCTCTCCAAACGGGACGAGGAAAAATAGCCATCCATGCGGAGGATCGGCTGGCCGCGGACATCATTAACCCGATGTTGCCGCCGTCACCAACTGAAATAAAGATGGAAGCAAGCAAACATGTAACAGATCTAGTTGCAAACAAAGTTTCAATGCTTAGAAACAAAGCCTAGGGATCATACTTTCGCTAGTGAACACTCTCATATAAATATATTATCATCATGATACTACTCTGAACTACTCTCCGGTTGGACACTCTAATCCATGGTAGGGCTATAACAGCACACCTCAATGTAAGCCTTTCCCATCTAGATAACCCCACACTGTCACCTTGAGCACTAGATGGTTCCAACAAACACCACAATTTCATAAAGACATCCAACTCCAAATATAACTCATAACAAGTATTTGTAATCTCTAGCCTAAGTGCCACCATGGTGTGCACGCTGTCACTTTCACACACATGGGGAGAGCAGAGATCTATTAAAGCACTTGAGTAGCAAGGTAGATCTACTTGATTACAAAGCTCATGATCACAATATGATCATGCATAGAGAGAGGGATGAACACATAGCTACCAGTAGAAACCTTAGCCTCGAGAGAGAACTACTCCCTCCTCATCATGGGAATCAGCAATGGCGATGGAGATGGTGGTGGAGATCGATGGAGATGGCTCCGAGGGCACTTCCCTGTCCCGGCAAGGTGTCGGAACAGAGACTTTCTGTCCCCCAAATCTCCCCTTCGGTGGCGGCGGTGCTGCGGAACTTTTCGTGGCTGGAGGCTTGACGATTTAGGATTTTTGTATTGGGAGGCATCTTATAGGCGAAGAGGCAAGGTCGGTGGGCGGCCAGGGGGCCCACACCACCTAGTGGCACGTCCAGGGCTAGCCCGTGCCACCATATGGTGTGCCCACCCTGGTGCCCTACTCTGTCTCTGCTTCGTGTTTCCGTGTTGCTCCGGGGAAAATAGGCGTATTGGCTTTTGTCCCGTCCAATTCCGAGAATATTCATTTTTTGACTTTCTGGAACCAAAAACAGCAGAAAACAGGCAACTGGCACTATGACATCTTATTACTAGGTTAGTTCCAGAAAATGCATAAAAGTATCTCCAAATGTAGACAAAATATAAGAAAGTAGATATAAAACAAGCATGGAACATCAAAAATTATGGATATGTTAGCAACGTATCAGTCCCCCAAGGACATGCCTGGTGTTCCGAGGGAGATCGTCGAGCACTCTTTACATGTTAGGCCGGATGCAAAGCTGGTCAAGAAATCACTATGTTGCTTCGCTGAGGAGAAGAGAAGAACCATTGGTGAAGAAATCACCCAGCTGTTGGCAGCTGGATTCAACATGGAGGTTTTCTACTCAGAATGGCTGGTAAACCCAGTGCTAGGGCTGAAAAAGAACAAGACTTGGCGCATGTGTGTTGACTACACCAGCCTCAATAAGGCATGCCCCAAAGATCCGTTCGCCCTGCCAAGGATAGATCAAGTGATCAATTCCACAGCCGGCTGCGAACTGTTGTCGTTTCTGGATGTGTATTCCGGCTACCACAAGATCCGCCTAAACCCTGCTTATCAAATAAAGACAGCATTCATCACCCCGTATGGGGCTTACTACTACACCACCATGCCATTTGGACTTAAAAATGCGGGGGCTACGTACCAACGCTGCATGCAGAAGGCCTGCAGTCGCAGATTGGCAGAAACGTACATGCGTACGTCGATGACGTGGTGATCAAGACAAAGGAATGGCAAACACTCCTCGAAGACCTAAAGGAAACATTCACCAACCTCCGCCGGTTCCAGATGTAGCTGAACACGGAGAAGTGCGTGTTCAGCGTCCCAGCCGGCTAACTCCTCAGTTTCCTCATCTCAGGACGTGGTGTCGAGGCCAACCCGGAGAAGATCGACGCGATCGAACGCATGCAGCCGCCATAGAATCTGCACGACATGCAGAAGTTCATCGGGTGCCTAGCCTCCCTCACTCGGATCATCATCCGGCTAGGCGAGAAGGCACTCCCCCTATACCAGCTCATGAAGAAAACGGACAAGTTCGTTTGGACGGCACAGGCGGATGAGGCCTTCCGTGACCTCAAGCGCATGCTATCCTCTTCGGCAATACTGGTGGCCCCGCTGCAAAAGAGCCAATGCTGATGTACATTGCAGCTACCAACCGGGTCGTCAGTGTCCTGCTGGTGGTTGAAAGGACATAAGAAGGAAAGGCGCAACCGGTCCAACGCCCAATGTACTACTTGAGTGAGGTTCTCTCGCTATCAAAGCAGAACTACCCTCACTACCAGAAGCTGGTGTACGGTGTATACATGGCTGCCAAGAAACTAAAGCACTACTTCCAATAGAACTCCATCCGGCTGGTGGAGTTAGCCCCGCTTTCGGAGATCATTGGCAACAGAGACGCCACAAGCCGGATAGCGAAATGGGAGATAGAGCTCGCTACACACTGCATCCGATGCGAGCCAAGAAGGGCGATCAAGTCTCAGGCCCTGGCGGATTTCCTCGTCGACTGGGCAGAAACACAATACCTGCCTCCATGCCCTGACTCCACCCACTTGAAGCTACACTTCGACGGCTCCAAGATGTATGGGGGGCTCGGATCCAGTGTCATCATCACCTCTCCAAAAGGAGACCGGATGGAGTACGTGCTGCAGATCCACTTCCACGCATCCAACAACGTTGCCCCGAGTATGAAGTGCTCGTCCATGGCCTCAAGATGGCGAAAGAGATCAGCATCCGGCGCATCCTCTACTTCGGCGATTTGGACCTGGTGATATAGAAAGTATCGGGTGATTGGGACGCCAAGGACGCAAACATGACACTATACCACTTCTTCGTGCAGCAGCTATGCGCCTGCTTTGAAGGATGCGAGTTTCACCATGTCCCTCGAGCAAGCAATGAAGCTACAGACATGCTCACCCGTGTCGGGTTAACAAGGCAAGCAATTCCGCCAGGAGTCGCCCTAGAGCACCTGCGCAAGCCATCCATCATGCCGTCTCCGGAATCTGACTCCACCATACTAGATGCGGACCCGGGGACTGTCGGTTCCAAACAACCTGAAGTTGCGGCTAAGGCCCCGGGGACTACCACACCACACTCAGGGACTGCTGCAACGCACCCGGGGACTGCCGCCTCCATCTCAGGGACTGCCGGGTCGAAGGCCACGACACTCCCAACCGGCTCCAGTAGCTCGGGGACTGCCGGCTCTGTTCTTCAACCCGGTAGGCCGCCCGACGAGCCTGAGCCGACCATCTGCGAGGAAAACAAGCTCATCATGGAGACCATGTACACCATCCGGGAAACCCCTCCATGGGCCAAGTCGTTCATGAGTTTCCTGGACAAAGGAGAGTTGCCCGACGAAGAGGTCAAGGCAAGGCAAGTGAAGCACAGAGCAAGTTCGTACACCATCATCAACAACGAGTTGTACAAGTACAGTGTTGGAGGAATTTATTAGCGTTGCGTGAGCCAAGAAGAAGGAATCCAGCTGCTAATAGACATTCACCAAGGCGAGTGCAGCCACCGTGCATTGTCACGGGCCATAGCGGCGAAGGCATTCCGCCATGGGTTCTACTGGCCCACTGCGCTGGAGGACGCCGAGCAAATGGATGGGTGCTGGCGATTCAGCCAGCAAAAGCACACTCCGGATGCGGCCCTCAAGACGATCCCCATCAGCTGGTTATTTGCTATCTAGGGTTTGGACATGGTAGGCCCCTTCAAAACAGCACGATCCGGCATGACACACTTGCTGGTGGTGGTGGATAAGTTCACCAAATGGATCAAAGCAAAGCCAATCAAGAAGCTGGACGGACCGATAGTGGTCAAGTTCTTCATACATATCATCACGCGCTTCGGCTACCCCAACATCATCATCACTGACAACGGCATGAACTTCGCCAAAGAAGACTTCGCGTGATTCTATGGAGACAAGGGCATCCGCCTGGACCTAGCCTCCGTCGCACACCCCCAGTCCAACGGGCAGTGCGAGCAAGCAAACGGTCTGGTCCTACCCGGAATCAAGCCGCGGCTGATCGAGCCACTCATGAGATCCCCTAGATGCTAGATAGAAGAGTGGCCGACTATGTTGTGGAGCCTGCGCACCACGCTAAATCGCTCCACCGGCTACACGCCATTCTTCCTCATCTACAGAGCAGAGGTGGTCTTGCTAACTAACATCAAGTTCGACACACCCAGCAAGCTGCTATACATAGTGCAACAGGCCAAGGAAGCATGTGAGGACATCGTCGATCTCCTTGAAGAGGCACGGGAGCTGGCCCTGTCTAGATCCGCCATCTACTAGCAGAACCTGCACCGCTACCATGCTAGCCAGATCCGCCATGTCTCGTTTCGAGAGGGCGATCTAGTTCTGTGGCTAGTACAAGACACCGAGGGGATGCACAAGCTATCTCCACCTTGGGAGGGGCCATTTATCATTAGCCGAGCGCTGCAGAACAAGTCATACTACCTCATCGACGCCCACCAGCCGGCAAAGAACAAAATGGACCGCTCCGGCGCTGAAACTGAGTGCACGTGGAACACGAACCTGCTACGCCCATTCTAGGCCTGAATAAGAAGCGCATGTATCCTACTTTTATGTAATGAACAAGTTGAGGAGCCTCAACATAGTCTTGGGGACTCCGTAATCATCTGGCATTTCTTGCTGCATAATTCGATGTTTTTTGGCTGCATTATTTTTTAACCCCGGATCCAACAGTCTCTCCCGGGGACTCGCCGGATGGCCCAGATGGCCGCACATTCCAGAAGGCGAAGTAATGTATGCGGCTCTAAGGTTTTTCTCTTCGGTTCCGGCTGCAGACTGCATGCCGGCTGACAGGCACGACAAGAGCATAAAGCTCGAAGACCCATACACGAAAAGTCACAAGGAAAACAAAAACGGCTGGACGTTCTGGTTGCGCCTTCTCGCTCAATGCTGATAACCGAAATCCGAAGTATTATGCAGTATGCCCACTAGCTAACCCTTCGATCTCGGCTGCAGACTGCAACCTGGCTCGTGGCTGGCAAGGACATAGTTTGAATGGCCTTTGCTCACTAAGAAAAGGACCAAGTTGTTGGCTTAGCATGAAATGGCAAAGTTTCTAACCCCAACGAATGAACTACAGACTATATTCCTCCTATGCATATCTAACGCATAAACCATTACTTGTGTTTTTTTGCACGAGCTCAAATTCAAGCAAAGTACCAAGGCCAGATGCTAACCGCCCCTAGACGACAGAAAGCAGAAGGGAGCTTCGACCCGGCTGGATTATCCAACCGACCCAAACCTCGCGGACTACACCCTGTGGGTGCGCTCACGCGCCCCCACACAAATACTGGCAACCAGCAACAATGCAAAAGGAGCTTCGACCCGGCTAGATCCTCCAGCCAGCCCGAACCTCGGGGACTACACCCTTTGGGAGCGCTCGCGTGCCCCCACATAGAAACATGCATACAAGAGCAAGCCAAACAAACAGAAAGTGCAAGCAAAAGAGCAAAAGATAAATATCACAAAATGATATGAAGCTCCCACCAAAGTTCAGCATAAAACAGAGTGAATTGTTCACACACACAGACAAAAAGGACAAGTTTCCAACCAATACAAATACTCTTGGCATTCCAGGGATCAGGACTGAGGGTCAACTGAAGGGGCAGAAGCATTCGCCGGGGCCTAGCTGCTAGAGGCGACATCAGACAAGTCAGAGGCTGGTGCAGCCAGGGCTCCAGTCGATGACGCAGCTGGAAGAGGGTCATAGGAGTATGGCTCCGTGCCAGCCGAATCGCTGAAGTCCCGGTCCAGCTGGACGAAGCTCCCGATCTTGACACCACAAGAGCGGATGTTAGGAGCCTCGACGTGAAGCTGGTCATAGTTGGTCCCTTGTCGGAATCCTCGAGAAAGGCTTCGAAGATCCATGTCAGGATACCAAGACTTCAACAGTGCAAGCACCATCTCCGCACCGCCGTGCGCTGCTCACTCCCGTGCCCGTCCATGAGATCAAGAGCATCGGCAAGCTGGATGGCCAAGGCTTGCATGGTGGCGGGGAAGGCGATGCCAGGACAGATATAGGCAAATACATCTAGAGCAGCACTGTGTAGTCGGTTGGCCTCCTCGCTGACAACCGACACCAGCTCCTCTGGATGAAGGTCGCGCCCAGCATCTGCCTCGGGCACGCGGGCAAGACCTTGGTCAGTCGCCTCAGGATACTGAGTTGCACCTAGCCAAACAACAAATGTCAAAACCGGCTGTAACAGATGAAAAAGCAAGTTCAGCAGTTAAGAAGCAACTTATTGACAATGATCTCCATGATCTGACAAAGCTTCGCCAGCGCAACCTTCTCTTTCGACTTGGCCTCCTTCAGGGCATCCTCCTGCTTCTTGTACAGGCCCTCAAGCTGCTTGAGGTTTTCGGTGCGGATGTCAGTGGTCTTCTTGTCCTGAACAACTTTGACCTCCATCCGTTTCTGGTGCTCCACCAGCTTGCCAATTTGAGGTTGGCGAGCCTTGTTGGATTCCTCTAGCCGGAGCACCTCCGCCTTCATCCTCTCCACCTCCCGATCCCTGTCCGCTAACAGAGCTACATGAGGGTACCCGATGGTCAACAAAAAACGTGAACTCACACAAGATAGAGGACATGGCAAAGCAAGCAATCTTACACCCTAGGTCCTGCGTAGTCTTGGAGGCTTCAGCAAAAGCTTTCTGCGGAACAAAATGAGTGAGAACAAAGAAACCAGCTGAAGAGAAAAGCAGCAAAAACAGTAAGGAGAAATCTACCTCCAGCGAAGCCTCCAGTGCCTTGGCCTGGCCAAGTCCCTGCTCCATCACCTCAACTAGATGGCGCACCTGGCCGAGAGCGACAGGGGCTGACTCAGAGAGCTACGCCAGGACATTGTCTAGCACCGGCGCAACCCGAGCCGGCCACCAGCCGGTAACCTGGAGGTCATCATTGCTGCCGGCAGCTACGCACGATGCTTCCCCTAGGCCCTGACGCCCGCACCAACAGAGCCAAGAGCCGTCTCCCACCCGATGTCACTTGCAGCTGGCAACATGGAGACTTCTGGCGCCGCCTCCACCGTCTCCTTCACCTGGTAAGCGGCGGAGCCGGGCTGAGCATCGCTCACCACTGGGTCCGTGCCTTCTGACAGATGAAGTGGAGGGGTAGCCGCGGAGCCACGCCCAGCCAAGAGAGCCTCGGAAAGCTTGGAGGTGGCGGAGGCACGATGCAGGGCTACGGGCGCGGCCAGCGGAGATGGCTCTTCCACTCCCACATTGGCTTGGCGACCACTGAAGGCTCGACCGACCTAAGGCTCAACCCGGAAATGAGAGGGTGGCGTGGTTGTGATGGTCGTGGAGCTGGCCAACGACATCGCCTCACTACATAAAGAGCACAAGGGCACGCTAAGCAAAGGGCAAGCCGAAGGTCACACAAAAGGAAAGGAGCAAGGGCACGTACCCGGCGATGCTCGGCAAGACAGTCGCGGCCCTCAGCTGGCGAGACCTCTTCGTGCCGCCTCCAGCTAGGGCGGCACTGGCTAAGGCGGCCCGCTTCCCCCTCACCCTACCCGAGGTGGCTGGGGCAAGGACAACATCCTCACCATGCGTGGCTACAATGTTTCCGACAAGAAGACGTCAAAAAATCTGGCTACAGAAGCCGGCCAAGGAAAATAATACAAGTCAAGTATACTCACCGGGCAGGTCCTCGTAACCCTTGTCGTCCCGCGTGGGGAAGTGCTCCGACTCCATCGGCAGGTACTTCTGTGGCTTGAAGTCCGGGAAGAAGATGGGCAGCTCATGGTCGCCCATGCCATCCTCCGCAAGTTGTGACATAAAGAGCTACTCAAAAGGGGAAGATAAGGAGCAATCACAAACCCTTCGAACAAAACAACCAAGAAAGGAATAGCAAAACAAACCTTTGGCGGCAGCCGGCCCCGATGGTACAGCATGCAGGAGAAGGTCCAGTCCTCCTCCAGGTCCTCCTTGGAGATTGTGGCAAGCCACTCTCAGAGGGACCCGTATGGCACCTCCAGCCGGGAAACCGGGGTGGGGTCATCGGAGCCGGAGAGGTGGCACATCTTGTGTGACCACACCATCAGGAGAAGCACGCGGCACGTCATGCAGGACAATGAAATGTCCCGGGAAGTGAGCCACTCCTTCTCCACCAGGACCTCCAGCTAGGCCGCCATTCGGTCCATGTCCGCCTAGGCACCCTGGCCCTTGACGGACCAGGCCTTCCGGGTCAATGGGATGTTGGCAAAGGGAGGCAGCCGGATCCAGTCCACCACGGAAGCGTTGCGCATGTAGAAGTACGAGCGCTACCACAGCTTCACCGTGTCAGGGATGCTCCGCCACGGCATCGGTGACAACGGTTGCAAGTAGACGGTGCAACAACCCGTCTCCGTCAGTGGCTCGTCCTTCCCCACCACCTGGACCTTGAAGTTGAAGAACTTGTGGAAGTTCATCGTATCAGGGTGAACCCCCAAGTAGACCCTATAGCAGGCCGCATGATGCGACAGCTGGGCCACCGTGTTCGGCCCCAGGTGACGGAGCTGAAGGTCAAACGCGACGAAGAGCTCGAGGACGAACTTTCTCATCGGCAAACCGAACCCGCGGGCAAAGTGTGCAAGGAAGACCACCGACTCGCCGGGCTGGGGGTTGGGGACCCGCTCCCCCTCTAGCATGAGGTGATGCTTCACCACATGCTCCGACGGGATGAGTCTCCCCCACCAGTATTTCTGGATGAGGCCCTCGTAACGTACGAGCCACACCAACGTCCACCCTACACCGACAGCATCTCGTCGGGCGTGGTGGCCGTCGTGGAGAATAGGGGTCCCTTCATCGCAAAGGAGATGCGGCGGCCCCGGCGACCAAGAATGGGAGGCGCAAGAGGCAGAAAGAAGGCAGAGCGCAAGGGGCAGAAGAAGCAAGGCGAAGGAAGAAGATGAAGTGGGGAAACGCCCTCCCTTACAACCCTATTTATCGAAGCAGAGCAGCATGCCCTTGCGCTCCCCTCCGCCACGTACCAAACAACTGCCCCCCATGATGCTTCATTGGCAGATCACATGCTCCAATTACTGTGGGAGGTGAGGCATGCGCACAATGTCCAAGAAACTGCAATGATGAAGACGTGTGCGCGGTTACCAAAAACTGCCGCGACAGACCAAGAGGTAAAACTGACTCAATGCACGCTAGAAGTGGCAGGCATGGCCGACGTAAGCACTGATGCTAGCGACCAAGCGATCCATCTCCCTGCCAGATGCGGCAGCCAATTAAATCGATCGCCGCTCACACCCTGTGGGTGGGCCACCTGTTCTGTAGCTGGTAAACTCCAGCCAGGAATAACAAGAATCTCGAGGCGAAAAACGACAAACACTACAAGACAAACACAGCAAGACAAGCCTGCAACTAGTTCTTCATCACCAATCATTTCAGCTCAGCCAATGAGCACGCAAGAACTTCTCTACAAGGCGTAGTCCCTCTGCGCTCGGGGACTAGTGTCAGGGGGATGACCCCCGGGTAGGCCAAGACAGGCTCAACTGGCGGGCTCCAGGGATGCCTGGCTAGATGGCCACAAGACAAAGAACCACAACCAGGTGGACTGCTCCACCCGATCCACCCTTAAGATTCCCCGGCTGGCCCGTCTAGCCAGGTGACCGAAATAGCCGGCTAGGTGGCCACCTCTACCCGGCCGCCTCGGATCCACTGGCAAAAGTACAGAGGAGGTGACGCTCCTTGTTGAGCGCACCCTTGACCGAACAGACTGGCGCGCCGCCCTGCTGGTGCTAGAAGACACCCACGCCAAAGCACCAAGGCTAGAGGCTGACAAGTAAAGCACCGGCTCACGAGTAAAGCACATGTTGACGAGTAAAGCACCGGCTAACGAGTAAAGAGTCGGGTGATGAGTAAAGCACCGGCTAACGAGTAAGGAGCCAGCTGATGAGTAAAGTAAAGGCACTAGGACACTATAGCATTGTCCCTCCTGTACTGAAGGCTTGACCGGGTCCTGGCCCACCGACTAGGCCTGGCCAGCCGGCCCGCTTTGTAAACCCAAAGCCCAAACAGTAAACCCTAGAGCCCACAATGTAACCTACCTCGCCCGACCAGTATATAAGGGGGCAGTGCTAGGGTTCTAGGCAAAGGCTCTAAGTTCCAAGTTCTCTATAATCAACAACTTCAGTAGTTCATCTTCTTCCTCTAGCTCTCCATAGCAGCTAGGGAAATATCTCAAGGAGCACTTGTACTGAGCATTCGCTCCCCATATAGTAGATCCTTGCAGGAGTAGGAGTGTTACCTCGACCAGAGGGTTCCAAACCTAGTTACATCATTGTGTTTGCAGTATCTGTGCCCAACACGTTGCGAGTAGCCACCGATAGCATCATGACTGTCCCCTTCATGCCATTCACGATGGCACTGCCGTGTTCCACACCACGACAATCGCGCATCGGGGAATAAGACCGGTAGGTAATCGGACCAATAATATCTCCATATGGCTCTTGTTAATCTTTTGATTCTTGTGTTCCATACTCTAGACGTTCTAGGTAGTATGTCAAGTGAACCTTAGTTTACCAGCAGTGTGACAGTTTTGCACCCATATTATGAATGTCGCTAGGTGCACCCATGTTACATGACCCACACCAGTTCGAATCCCATGTTATGTGGTGCCTAACTTAAGGGGAACACATTATTACTTGAAAATTTTAATTGAGAGATTAGTCTATTTATTACGACTATCACGCAGAAAATAAAGTGCATAAAAGAATTAACATCACATGCAATTCATATAGTGATATGGTATAGCACTTTGTGTCAACGGTCTCCATCATCAACGTCTTCTAGCGTCATGTACTCCTCCACGCGCCTTGGGCATAGTACCGCGGTCCATCGTTGCTTGATTGTCATTGACATTCCTTGATTTTTACAACTATTGCTACTCTAGCTAATAAAGTAAAAAACAACAATGGCTATTACAATAATATAATGACAATCATCGTGGCTCCTGCCACTCATGCCCCACGAGGTTACAACATAACACAGCTCATACATCATATTGCAAGCATCACATTGCTATACCACATCACTTCCCTACAAAAACAAGTTAGACGCCTCTAACACGCTTTGCTAACTTACGAGACTCTATGGTTTTGTAGAGATCCGTTAATTACCTACGTGGTAAGTAAGCATCATCATCGATCGACTTTATTTTTGACTTGTTCAGGGTGTGTCCCCATTGCACTAGAAATAGTACAATAGCTTCACTAGACTTCGTCTATACGCGTGATCTCCGTGTGAACTTCACCAAATTCACATAAGCCCAATGTGCAAAATTTCTCTCGACTATTGCAGAAAAACAGGCACCCGACAAAGTTGTTTTGTGCACCTGAAGTACACTTCACAAACTAGTCTCGATCCGAAGATCGTAAAGTTGGCTCGGGCCGCTAATCACACAATACCGCCAAGATCCAAATTACAACAATTGGGTAGCAAGAACGAGATTAACAATGTCGAATTCAATGATTCCTCTATCCTTATTTGTGCCTACGCATAGACCGCTCTAATACCACTATTGGGGAATGCGCTATGCAAAACAAAAAATTCTAGCGTATAACCAAGATCAACTGTGAGGGTGAGGTAATGGAACATACCCTTATAGATCAAAGTAGAGGAAGTTTATAGATGACGAGGTTGATCTTGCATCGATCCCCGCAACAGGCCTTAGCAAGTCACGAAAAGATGTATTATCCCACAGACGGCTCCGAAGAACTAGTACTCCAAGTGTCGCACCCCCATCGGTATCCACATGTACAACAAGGACGACACCGCGTCGAGGCAAGATCAAGAACTTGCGGACAAAGCGGGAACATGTTGATGAAGATCCAACAGCACTCTGTCGTCCATCAAGATTAGATCTAGATGGGGTAGAAGAAGGAGTTACTGTTGGCATTGGTGAAGATCTCCTCCATGCGACGAAGACGATGACACAAGGAAGAGGAAGAGGACCGGGCCGAGGCGGTGGTGCCCGGCGGCAGCCCGGCGGTGGCGGTGGTGGCTTGGGATAGGTCTTGGATTATTGTGTCTTTCCCTTGGCCCTCTCCCCTCAATACATAGGCTGATTCCCTTCCCCATAGAGAAGAGTAGGACTAGGATTTGTATCCAACAAGGACTCCTCATTTTCCTTTCTTCCACCAATATGAGAGAGAGGAAGTCCGTATCCAATACGGAGTCCACATCAAATACAGAGTGCTCCCCAAAACAAACTTGGGGGCAAGTTTGAGACCGGGAGGACTTCCCTCTGCTCGGCCTTGCCCTGCCCCACCACCTCCACCCGCCGACCTAGGGGAGGCCTTGGACGATTCGGCTAGGGTCTCCTCCCCCCACACGTGTGGGACCAGTGGGCCCCTGCGGCCCATGGGACCCACTGGGATATTAATAAATAATAATTTATTATTCATTATTAATATAAATATTTATTCCGAAGCTTTCCGAATTAACTTCTGGACACCTCCGGATTAATTTGAAACCTTCCTAAAATATTCCCAACGTCCTCTTTTAATGTCCGGAACCATTCCATCCACTCTCGGTGATATCCCAGACTCCTCCAGAATATTCCGAGACGTTCTGAAACATCCTTTCAGAATTACTTCATCCAACTATATCATTCGTACTCACATTCTAAATGTCGTAAACGTCTTAACTGTGTAACCCGGTAGGTTCGGATATTTGCGGACATGTACGGAACTCATTCTGATGACAATGATTCTTATTAGTGTCTTGATACAAGTAGCAACCCCCGCAAATAACACAAACTTCTTTATCGTGTGAACCGTAGTAGTGTGCCCAATACATATCGCATTGTTTCGTTGATACTTCACATTGCCTGAGATGAAACACTAGGTTATTCTTGTTACCTGGCATGTACTCTTTACTCATACCATACTATCGATGTTCCTTTGTTCAACAACTTGATCACGTGTCCGGTCAGACGATGACGAACATCATAGTACATGAGCATGCCCAGAGTGTATATCTCCATCATCAGGAGTATCAATTCCCAGAAGCACACCATGTGAATGATTGGCGAACCATCCGGTATGAACGAGCATCAGCTTTATAATTACTCCGTTAAAAGGAACGTTTGGAGAATCTTGCCACGTCCATATTGTTCCCAAGTTCACATGTGTCATATGGTCAAATAATTTCTAGTAAAGGCAATATAATGTCATATGAGATTAAACCGATAACTTATAATGACGATGCTTTTCACAGTATCTCATGTTTGGGTCTATCCATCATCGTTGTTCTCCAACAACTCCGATCACATATGTCATTGGCAACACCACAATCACATTGTCACTTTGCCCATAGTTAGGAAACTGGAACTATCATTGACATACATACTAGTCATAGAGGCATGACTAGGGATATCTTTATTTGGTGTTTATCATCCCACACATGTATTAGGCTTTTCCTCCAAATACACATTATTTAGAACTAATACAATTATAGCATAGAACGATAAACTTAATTATAAAATAGAAAAATGAATAATAACACATTTATTATTGCCTCTAGGGCATATTTCCATCACTAAGACCTCTTAAAACCTTGTGAGATCATAAATGAATCAAACCTTTTGTACCACTGTCTTGGAGATTGCTTCAAACCATAAAGCGATCTCTTCAATTTGTACATAAAATCCTCTTTTCTAGGAACTATGAACCCTTCAGGTTGGTCCATGTAAATCTCCTCCTCCAGTTCACCATGCAGAAAAAGCAGTCTTTACATCTAGCTGCTCAAGCTCAAGATCATGCATAGCAACAATACCGAAGAAAGCGCGAATAGAACTATGCTTCACAACTGGAGAGAAAACATCATTATAGTCAATACCCAGAATCTGGCTGAAACTTTTTTCTACTAACCTTGTCGTAAACCTTGGAGGCTCATTAGGTGACAAACCTTCCTTCCTTTTGTATATCCACTTACAGTGGATAACCTTCTTTTGTTTAGGCAAGCGCACAACATCACATGTGCCATTCTTTTCAAGCGACTACATCTCTTCTTGCATAGTAGAAACCCACTTCTCGCGGTCAACAGATGCAACATCTTCATTGTATATAGCAGGTTCAGAATCATGATCCACCTGTTTAGCACAACTCAAAGCATAATGAGCAAGATTACACTCTTCAATTAAATAAGGAGGTGGAACTATGTTACGCCTTGGTCTATTGGCAGCAATAGACTCATGTGGTTGCTACAAAACAGTAGGTGAGTGCTGAACAACATGATCATCAATGTTTTCCTCATGAGTATCATCAACCACATCATTATTATCAATAGTTTTCTGCAGGTGCTCCACCTGTACACTAACTCCCTCCTCTCCAATAGCAACAGAAGAGGGATCTGATGGCAAGCTGTCATGATACATAACGGATTCATTGAAGACAACATTCCTACTCAACAAAACCTTTTTAGTTTTAGAATTCCATAGTTTATATGCTTTAACTCCTGAACCATAACCAATGAATATGCACTTAACAACTCTAGGTTCTAACTTTTCATTATTGATATGAGTATATACAGTGCAACCAAAAACTCTTAACTGTGAATAATCAGCAAGCGAACTTGACAATACCTCAACGGGAGTTTTCTTATCAAGTGGAATAAAAGGTGACATGTTGATGAGGTAGCACGTTGTGTTGGATGGTTCAGCCTAGAAACGTCTATGCATACCTGCATTGGACATCATACATCGAGCCCTTGAGATGATGGTTCTATTTATGCGCCCAACCACGCCATTCCGCTGAGGAGTGTAAGGAATGGTGTCGTGCCTGATCATACCATCGTTACTACAAAACTCCTCAAACTCATTAGAACAAAATTTCATATCATTATCAGTACGTACTACTTTTATCTTCCTTTTAGTTTGCTTTTCAACCATAACTTTCCACTTCTTAAAACCATCAAAAACATCGGATTTATGTTTCAGAAAATATGGCCACACTTTTCTTGAGTAGTCATCAATAATAGTAAGTATGTAATTAGCACCACCAATATATGTCTTACGAGAAGGTCCCCATACATCAACATGCACATAATGTAATATGCCTTTGGTGGTACGAACGGAAGCATTAAATTTAACTATTTTATGCTTACCAAAAACGCAGTGCTCACAAAACTCAAACTTACTTAAGTTGCAACCATCGATCAGCTCTCTCTTGACCAACTCTATCATGTTTGCTCATATGCCCAATACGCATATGCCACAAATTTGTTTTACCACAATCATCAGAATCATTAGAAGTAATAGCAGCACCAATACTAGGCAAAGTACTACATCTAAGAATATATAATTTAGCAGAATTCATATCACCTATTATGTGAATAAGAAAACCTTTTGATACCTTTAACAATGTACGCCCACCGGCGTACTTGTATCCATCAATATCCATGGTACTCATGGAGATCAGATTTCTGGCCATGCTTGGTATGTGTTTCACTTCAGTCAACGTACATATCACGCCGTCATATATCCTGATCTTAACAGATTCAACTCCGACAATATAGCATGAGTTGTCATTCCCCAGTCTTCACAGACTCATATGAACTGAACCAATCTTTGTTATAGCAAATATAAAACGAATATGCAATATCGAGTATCCATTCATCATCACTAGAAGCACGAGTAGCAAAAATGGCTAAACATTCACTGTTAGAACTATCACCAGAAACAACATCAGCCTTACTAACACCTTCAGACTTATCTTTCGGTTGGTAAGTTCTGTTCATTTTCTTCTTGTTTTGCAGCTTCCAAAATCATCAATAACATGATTAGATTTCTTACAATACCTATAAAACTTGTCCTTTCCCTTGGACTTTGAACGACCTCTGTCGTCCTTGCTCTTATATCGATTGCCGTAGTTGTTATATCTCTGCTCGGTCCTGCCATGAACATGCAGAGCTTTAGCCTTGGATGACGACCCATGTGCATGACCATAGTTTTTATCTTTTCCCTCTGTTTGAGGGCCTCTTGTACTTCATCAAGAGTTAGTTCATCACGGCTCAACAATCTTATATTACGAAGTGTGCATAAGAACTAGGCAGCAAGCATAAGAGTAAGAGACCTATATCCTCATCATCATATTTTACCTCCAAGGTTGCAGGTCAGAAACGATCTCTCTAAAAACAGATAAGTAATTCATTACCGATCCACCTTCTTGTAGCCTATACGAGAACAACTTCATCTTCACATGCATCTTACTGGTTAGATCCTTTGACATGAAGATCGATTCTAGTTTCACCCAAAGGGCAGCAGCTGATTTCTTCGCCAACACTTCCTGCAAGATATTATTAGACAAATGAAGTTGAACCAAAGACAAAGCCTTACAATCCTTCCACTTCTCTTCGTCGGACCTACCCTTTGCATCCTTTTGGGTGAATCCATCCAACGCTTCATCTAGATTAGAAGTTTGGGCGAGAATCGCATGTATCTTCACATGCCAAAAGGAGAATCTTGTGGTGTTGTCCATCTGCGGTAGATCGAACTTCAATGATGACATTGTCGCAAACCATATATTAGAACCTGGGACCCTGATAGCACTTGTTAGATTTGTGACAAGCAAATGAAGAACGAAAAGAAAATCAAAGCAAGGGAACACATATTTAACTTAGAAATACCTCTCCAACAAAGAGAGGAAAAAACCACGGGTGCCAGCTAGCAAAACTTCACTATAACTGTAATTGTTTACACAAAGTCGGTATTTTAAAGATGCAACTTTCCCAGTCGGCGACTTACAAGAGGTATATATAACGGTGAAAACCTAGGTCTTCAACGATCCGTACCGCGGGGGCCTCGCTTCGCTCCGTCAGAAGTTAGTCTCCTTAATTGAATTTGGATCATACTTCAACATGTGTGGTACCTCCTTTCAATAATGGTTTAAAACCCAATAAAAATAAATACTCCTCATATCTCTTGCAAATATTGTTGATACGAGTAGATTGTGTGCGTACTACACACCACTTTATTAAGGAACTTCACATATCACTTCCAAACATCATTAATGCGGATAGATTGATGAAACAAAGTTATGTGTGGATGGTGGTTGCGTGAACCTCCTTGAGGAGTACATTTACATACTCTACATTTCATGTCAAGGATGTGAAAGCGCGGGTGGTGATTGTTTGCAATGTCTGGGTTGCAACGATGCAAATAGTATATTGAAGTATTCTACAAACTCGTTCAGCTCAGTTTGATGTCGATGAAATGTGTTGCGAGCGGAGGCAGGATTGGCACATTAGGGAGAGGCAGGATTGGCACATTAGGGGGGTCGATCATGCTAATCTGGGCATATGGGGGACCAGCCAAGCTAATTCTTCATTGATAGACCATATTACATCATCTAAAACAAGGAATACTTGCTGCGGTGAACTTAGTTTATTATCATTTACACCGAAAAGTCATTTCTTCAGATTGTCAAATACGAAAATTGATCAGAGATTTGATCTAAAAAAAAGTTGATCAGAGACAATAGCCCACCGAAATAATTAAAAGCCCTCTCTTACTCTTGTATAGTGTAAGTTTGGCAGCACCTAGACCCAAACCCGAAGTACCGAACCCGTCCTGTCTCGGGTCGGGAGGTTGAAGCGGCTCAGCCCCACCCCCCTGCCTCCTCGCCCCGCTTCCTGGGTGGATAAAGGATAAGCAAACCGCAACTCCCTGCAAGTGTGCACACCGAGCGAGCGGCGGCAGCTCCCTGCAACACCGAGCCCGTCCATGGCGTCCCTCTCCCCCTCCCTCCACCTCCCTTGGTACGCCTCCTTCTCCCGCTTACTTCCTTCCTCCCAATGCCCCCTCGCTGCCGCCTTCAGAGACGGGTCTTCTTCTCCAATTTCCTTCGTCTGTCGATATGCGCGGAGCGCTGTGGTTCCACCCGCGTAGGTCGAGAATTACTCCAGTAGCGGGCAGTGCTGGGTGGATTTTGCTGCGCTTGTTGCCCCGGACCGCCTGCATTATTTTCTTTGTAGGCTGCTGTTAGCCAAGAGCATGTCGAGGCGCTTCATTCCGACGCAATTGGCTTAGGGCTTATGCCAATAGGTAGTGTACATTGTAGGAGTGTTCCGATTAGTTTATATATGCAGTAAGTTCTGTGTGCCCATAGTTCCTGACAGTTGGAACTCGCGAGGCACATAATTTGTGTGGGGGCCTGCTAATTGTGTTACTAGGACTGGCTTTGGATGTGAGCAGAACCCTATATTCAGAAATGCAAATGCTAGAGTTGGGTGAAGGTCCTCTATAGATAACTGTCCTACTAGTTACTTCAATGTACCAATGCCTTGGTTACAATAGTACCTTCTTCTGCTTTGATCAGTGTGTTGGTAATCTACTTCGATATGCATCTATCCTCCGGCATCCTCAATCTATATATCCAAAAAATGAGGTGGTGATAATGAATCATGAAGTTGTTCCTCATTGGACCGTTCTGCAACAACCTCATTACCCTTTATTCAGATATGGATATCTCAGCTTCAGGGGTTGCAAAATTACAGCCAGAGTTACTTTTATTACATTATCCTGCTACTGATTAACTGAACACCAAAAAAAGGAGTGGATTTGATGCATCTTTCGGGCAGAACAGAAACAGCTGTTTCTTAAAACCTTAGTTTGAGCAAGAAAAGCAAATTGGTACTGGGTATCTACGTGAATGGGTCAGGGTGAAGTTCTTGCTAACCAGTTTTGTGATTTTGTAGCTCATGTTGATTGGTCTTTCAGTTCCATCTTTCTACTCAGTAAAAATAGTCGTGCTGAGCATTCATGATTTTATATGCATTTTGGTTTACTAATGTGTCTCCAGCGAATGTAATTTGTTCTTATTTTATATAAACGCTTATGTCTTTCTATGCAATATCATCATAAAATTTTACTGAATTATTTTTTCGTCTGAAATAAAATCAGCAATTCAAGAACTGGCTTCGTTGGGAAGTCACAAGGCATCCGTCTTCGCGTTATCCCTGCCAGCAGAGTTGGTTTTGTTAGAAAAACAGTAGAATGCAAGGAGTCTAGAATCGGGAAGAAGCCAATCGAAGTTCCATCAAATGTTACTCTAACACTAGAACAGCAATTTGTCAAAGCTAAGGGTCCGCTCGGAGAATTGTCATTAAACTATCCCACCGAAGTGAAAGTTGTCAAAGAAGAATCTGGCAAACTGAGGGTATTCAAGACTGTGGAAACCAAAAGGGCAAACCAGATGCATGGCCTTTTCAGGTAAAACTGAAAATAGAAGCTACAAAAAGAGTTTGCCTATTTCACTTTCGTTGCTTCACTGCTCATTATTTATTTTGCTAGTTTATTACTTTTCTTTCATATATTTTCTTGTATAACATGAGCTACTAACTTATCATGGAAAAATCCCCCTTAAGCACATTGTGATACCACCGGTTCCTCAAAAATAGGCTGTATGTCATTTGCTATTTATCCTTTAGGAATAGAAAGCACATCCTTATACCCTTTATAGCTACTACTACAAAATTCTAGATTACAGAAAGCAATGTTTAAATTCTTTACCAGACAATCTGTCTCCAGTCTTCCCAATCATCAATCTAGGTGGTGATCCTTCCGTGTTTAGCACTAAACTTATTCAATGTATGTGTGGAAAAACATACAAAGTTCATGTAACATGTCTGAAATATTTGGATAAAAAAATTTATGTCTTACATTTGGTACCCAGTTCTCTGATCATACCAACGCAAATATCTGTAGCTTAGGAACTGAGTACACGAAAAAAAAGGTTATAATGTTTATGTACTGTTAAGGGGTTGATAATTCAATTGTTGTGTGCATGCTCATGGTTTTATGAAAGTTGTGATATGCAACCAAATTCTCTCTCCTTCAGAGTTTGTCACTGTTTGTGAACGTCCTTTTCCCCTTCAGGCTTCAGCCAACCCTTTCTTTTTTGTCTCACCAGTATCTAAAATTCCAACTTTTATTGTCCTTAACCATAACTTAAGGATCTGCTGCAGCCTGCGGGGTGATGTGTGTACATCTTTTAACTATTTACTTGGCTAGATTATATCAATCATCTTATGAACTTATGTCCGTGTCGTACCTCTGTCTCCACTTGTTCCTCTAAAAACATGGTGCAAATTTCTATTGCAGAACCCTGACGGACAACATCATCGTGGGGGTGTCAAAAGGATTCGATAAGAGGCTTCAGTTAGTGGGTGTTGGGTATCGTGCGACGGTGGAGGGCAAAGATCTCGTGATGAACCTGGGATTCTCTCACCCTGTCCGGATGGCTGTTCCAGAAGGACTGCAAGTTAAGGTGGAAGAGAACACCAAGATCATCGTGAGTGGCTACGACAAGAGCGAAATCGGTCAGTTTGCTGCCACCATAAAGAAGTGGAGGCCTCCGGAGCCATACAAGGGAAAGGGTATCCGATACCAAGACGAGATTGTCAGAAGGAAGGAGGGCAAAGCTGGCAAGAAGAAATAGAAGGCTGCTTCTTTGCATTGTGTGTTTCATACTTTGTTTCATTTTTCCTCTGTAATCCATCATGTTCCGAGCACTACTAAAACCCAACTTACGAATACCATGTTTTCTAGCCTCACACAATTTGTAGAGAAAAACGTTTACAGTTTTTACCCTCGCTATATATGTTTGTGTTACTCAGCAGGTGGCGTAGCGGAGTGCCTATGGTACGAACTGTGAGACGGTCACATCTTGAACTGTAGAGAATACTATATACTCCTTCGTTACCAGGGAAGATTAATTTCTAGGATTGTCAGCATTGTGTTCATATCATTCCTAGGATAGTATAATTTAGTCGTAGGTTCGCAGCGGCAAGGAGTGTCTGTAATATAGTGATCATCTCATCTTTAGAATTCAAGATGATGGTTCATTATTATCATAAGTTTATGGCTAGGGTTGTTAGCATTCCAGTCATGTCATGCTAAAAGGGGACTGGTGTAACAACGT
The DNA here is from genome assembly GCA_023614405.1 of Avena insularis. NCBI lineage: Eukaryota > Viridiplantae > Streptophyta > Magnoliopsida > Poales > Poaceae > Avena > Avena insularis. The sequence continues at coordinate 551,042,062 of CM042690.1, forward strand.
GTTTTAGGTGACAAGAGTGTTTTCACCCAATCCACTTGGAAAAATACTCTTAAATTCTCACTCATCCCCTCTTGCCAAAAACCTAACTTGTGGTGTAACAACGTGTTTTAGGCAGGACTAATTCTTTTTTAAGGCAGGAATAATTCTGCAACTAACTTGTTCAAAAAACATAAAAAGCTACAACCAAAAATTCAAAATCCATAGCAGAGAATAACCTGCGCCACTGATCCGGTAGTACGTCTAAGGATGGAAAGTGAAACTCACGAGAATGCTTGTGACTATATCAAATACTTCAATACCATTTTCAATTCGTGTGGCAACAAGCCTCTCTAAGAGATAAGGATACTTAATGGTTGTGTGCATCCTTAATTGGTGCAGAGGCTCGAGAAGTAAAATTCTTCCCCCATTTTAAGACTCCGCCGTCGGATCATTTACGCGAGACGACTCCGGGGCGTACTTCTCCAAACCCTAGAAGGTTGCCGGCGTGCCCTCTTCCTCTGGCTGCTGCCACCGCCGGTCGGCGGTGGCGGCCACTCCTTGGTCGCCAAAGGCGACAGGCGGTTTGCGCGGCCTCCGTCGATCTCCTTTGCGCGGGGGGTAGGCACCTTGGGGCTGTGCCGGTGGTTCCGGGCGGCGGCGCAGGCTGGCGGCTCAGATGGAAGGCGCGGAGGAGCATATGGGGGCACTGTTGCGGTCCTGGAGGCGGCGGTTGTGTAACACCCCTAGTTTTAAGTGCTATTAGGGATTTGATTTGTGCATCATGATCATCATCTAGTTTGCTAAGGAAAATGGAAGAAAAGAAATACCAATTAAAACCCTAATTTTTTTCCCCTCTCTATGCAAAAACATCTCAAAATTCGTTTGAATATTTTGAAAATTCAAAAATATGTGGAGTCCAAATAGTATAAAGGACCCATGCATATTTTCAAAATACTTAACCTATTCAAAATAGATTTGAAATGTTTTTGTAAAAGAGAAAATAAGAAATGAAAAAGGGGGAAGTTTTTGTTAAAAAAATAGAAGCAAAAGACCCCATCCCGGCCCATCGCTTCTCCCCGCTACGTACCGCCCGCGTGCAGCCCACAGAAGCCCACCCCAGCGCATACCCCTTCGCCCCCTCCCATTGTCTTCTTCCTCCACCCAGGCAGACACCTGCGTGTTGTCGGCGCAGCCGCCCCTCTGTGCCGTGATTCGTACTCGCCGCCGCCCCAGGAGGATAAGGATAAGACCGCCTCTACCGTGCCCTTCTTGCCCTATTCCTATATCCCTTCCCCGAGCCCTCCCTCTCTCGTTCCCCGTGGACCCAAACCCTAGCACCTGCAGTACCCGTATGTCGCCGTCGTTCCTAGCTGCCCCGTGCCCAGAAGAGCACGACTCGAGCACCGCCTGGTCTCCCTTGTCATCCTCATCGACATGCGCTAGCCGGGAAGGCCTCCATCCTGAGAATCGAGTCGTCGTTCCCAACTCCGGCCACCACCACGCGTCGTCGTTACCGACCACCTTCGGCTCTGATCTCAAGCTCAGCGTGCTCGTGGTGAGATTCTGGTCCGCGTGGACCTTTTAGGGGCTGTTTGGTTAAGGGGATATCCCCCAGTGGCTAGGGGTAGCCACCCAAAAATTGGTTGCCAGTCATTTGGTTTAGGGGATGACAGTGGTTGAGGATAGCCAGATTTCACAAATATTTCCTCAAAACGGTGGCTCTCCTCGTCCGCCAAAATGTGGCGGATATGCTCAACCACTTCTGGCTCCCGCGCTGGAATCACCTGGAAACGATATTTGGCGCCGTTTTGCTCGCTCGCCGCCCAGGAAAGAAAAGAAAAGAAACCTATCCTTTCCCGTCTCCTCACTCTCCTCTCTCTCTCCTAGAGAAACACGGCAGCGGCGGCGGCTGTAACTCGGGCATGACTCCGGGAGACCACGGGAATCGACGGCAGAAGGTATCTCGCTCTCCCTCCCCTATTTTTCTTGGTCGGAGGCGGGCTGCCGCGTCCTAGCTCGGCCATGGATGGCTCGATGGGCGGTGGGCATGGAGGGATGGAGGGCGCGGTGGCCAGGGAGGGGCGACGGGCGTGGTGGCCAGGGAGGTGCGACGGGAGCGGTGGCCACAAGGGTCGACGGGGTCGGGGCCAGAGAGCGCGACGGGGGATGTTGCTGGCCGGCCGCGCGACGGGGTCTGGGCCAGGGAGGGCGATGGGGGCTGTCGCTGGTCGCCTGGGGGATATCGATTTGGGAGACTAGGGATCGAGTAGGGAGACTAGGGATGGGCCTTGGTGGCCACGGTGAACAAGCACAGATAGCAGTACTTTTATGTTGCATCACCTGTGTTTATTATCCGTCTTATATTGATCTCTCTAATTTGTACAGGTAGCAGTTGAACGAGCAGAAGTACAAGTTGTTGTGGGTTTTATCAATTCAATCAGCGGTATAATTTCTCTTCTCGCTGCAATCCAACATGTATGATGTGTCTACTGTTTTTCTAAATTGTTGAAGCACTTTTCCATGGTGCTTCTCATTGTAGATGGACAACAAGAAAAGGATGTTGATTCATACAGCAGTGGCATATTTGCTTGTCTCAGTGTTCACTTTGGTTGTCAATTCTAGAAAAAGAAAAAGGAGAGAAAGCATTAGTTATGGTCCAATAGATGAAACTGATAGGACGAGAAGAGAGTACCTAGATAATAAAGTATGGAAGAATGACACAACTTGTTTAAACATGCTTAGGATGAGAAAAGCTCCTTTTTTCGTTTTTGCCAACTCTTTAGGGATCGCAAGTTGTTGAAGGACACCATACATGCATCAATTGAACTACAAGTAGCTATGTTTCTCCACACCGTTGGCCATAATGTTAGGAATAGGGTGATTGTCTTGAACTTTGGTAGATCCGGTGAAGTTGTTAGCCGTTATTTTAAAAGAGTCCTCTATGCCATCGGTGAGCTGCGAGATGAGCTTATTAGGAAGACATCATTGGAGACCCCTGCCAAAATAGAAGGGAAATATCGGTGGGATCCATACTTTAAGGTATGAAATTGTGTGTCAACAAATTTTAATAAAATATGGATATGTCTAGACCATAAACTTCTGGTTTATATTTTTTTACCCAATAGGATTGTATTGGAGCTATTGATGGTACACATGTGCGAGCCTCCGTTACAAAGGATTTGGAAGCCTCCTTTCGTGATAGGAAGACCAATACTACTCAAAATGTGATGGCAGCCGTTGATTTTGATCTTCGGTTCACATATGTATTGGCTGGTTGGGAGGGAACAACACATGATGCACTTGTATTGTGTGATGCTTTAGAACGCGAGAATGGTCTAGTGTCCCACAAGGTAATAGATTATGTAAGTAGATCAATCATGTAAGTAGATCAATTTCTATACATCTAAATAACCCAAGTGTCCCTCCTATTTTAGGAAAATATTATCTAGTTGATGCTGGATATGAAGCTAAACCTGGGTTCTTGCCTCCTTTTCGACGTGTGAGATACCTTTTGAATGAGTGGGGAAGCAATCCTGTGCAAGATGAGAAGGAGTTGTTCAACCTTAGGCATTCTTCTCTACGTGTGGGTGTAGAGCGTGCATTTGGGTCACTAAAAGGAAGATTCAAAACCCTTGATGATGCCACACCATTTTTTCGCTATCCTACTCAAGTAGATATTATTGTAGCTTGTTGCATTATTCACAATTGGGTTATAAATGATGGGATAGATGAATTTATCATACCCGAGGATGAATGGACACCAAATATTACTCATGCCTCAACATCATATGGCCAAGCACAAGAACTTGCATACATGAGTAACTTTAGGCAAGAACTTGCGGATCAAATGTGGCAAGATCGACAAAACTATATGCAGCAACAAGATATGTAATTTGGTTTGTTGTGCTTGGATGTATTTGTAATGGCAACTTTATTGCTGAAACGACAATGTAATGACATTTTATTTGCTAAAATGACATATATAATGACATTTTATTTGCTGAAATTGTTTCTATGTGTCTATATAGTTGCTGAAATTGTCTCTATATTGTAGGAAATGGAAACTAAGCAAGTTGCTTGGACACCTACCATGTCTGCATACATGCTCGCTAACCTATGTGATGTTGTGGCAAAGGGCACTAGAACATCTACTGGTTTTAAGAAGTGTCACTATGTTTCTTGTGCCAAAGCATTGAATGATCATTTTCATCTTAGCTTGACTAACACACAGATCAGCAATCATAATAGGACATGGAGGAGGAAGTATCAGAAGATACTGAAACTTAAGCAATTGAATGGTGCAGGATGAGATGAAGAGAAGTTTATGATTCTTCTTGATCATGAGCACGAACCATATTTTGGTATGCCTTGATGCTTATTACTTGCTGGTATTTTTTCTAGCTGCATAATAGTTGCTGAAATGAGCTATTTCTTGCCTTAATTGTTGCTGGAATTTGTCCTTCTATACCAATGTATTGCTGTAATGAATTCATGTATGCATATATGCTGCTGGAATTTTTTCTAGCTGCATAATACTTGTTGAAATGAGCTATTTCTTGCCTTAATTGTTGCTGGAATTTGTCCTTCTATACCAATGTATTGCTGTAATTAATTCATGTATGCATATATGTTGTTGGAATTTTTTCTAGCTGCATAATACTTGCTGAAATGAGCTATTTCTTGACTTAATTGTTGCTGGAGTTTGTCCTTCTATACCAATGTATTGCTGTAATTAATTCATGTATACATATATGCTGCTGGAATAGCTATTTCATGCCTTAATTGTTGCTGGATTTTTTTATAGGACCATAAAGAAGATGAACCTTACCTTAACAAGCCTATTGAGCATTTTGAAGAGATGGCTACAATTCATGGAGGAAGCATGGCCACCGGGCAATTTGCTAGAGGCTCAAGTGAGCCTCTAGCATCAAACAATGTGATTCATCTTGATGAAGAGGTAGCTGTGATGCTAGAAGAAGTTGGGCAATCACAAAATGCAGGAGAGTCCTCGGCGCCTAAATCGAAGAAGGCCAAAACTAACCATTCTACAGATGATGGGCTGCAAGCTACTCTCTTGGCCTGTAGTGAAAGACTTGCCATTGCTATAGAGAAGACCGTTAGCACCGACCACCACTCACCACTTGATCTTTGGGAGAACATGAAAACTCTCCTAGGTTTTGGTTTGGATTTCCTTGCCCATTACTATGCCTATTTGGTTGAGAATCCTCATATCGCAACAGCGTTCCAAGTGTTGGGGAATGACCAAAAAGATGATTTGGGTTGCTAGGTATGTGAAAAATAACTTCCCAGATTATGTTCCAAGTGTTGACTCAAGTGATGGAGGATCCGAGAGTTGAAGGCTGATTAGTTCTAGTATTTTACTTGCACTTTTGATGATAACCAAATATTGGACTATGGGTAGTATGAACTTGTGACTTTTGATACAACCAAATGTTGAGAGTTGTATGAACTTGTTCAACTATGGCATGTAATAGTTTCAGCTATGGTAAAGAATATTATGTATATTGTCGAATTATGATATATTAGCCTTTAAAAATGCTAGAAATTTCTTATTTCAAAATTATTGCTGTTGATGTGCTTGAAATATTGTTAGAGCTTCACATATCATTCATTCTTTAAAAATAGAGTATATGTCATTGGTAATCTCACCATACTAGCAAAGAGGTAACCATTACACCATATCCACTCTACACCTCTTATCCCCAACCACATTTTACCATTTCAACCAAACAAAAAATTGGCTCATCCCTCACTCTCAACCAAACAAGAAAAGTGGTTATCCCTAACCAGGTGGTTGTGGATATCCCCATCCCCTGGATGATACCCCTAAGTCAAACATCCCCTTAGATTCATTGCTTGCTTCCTGTTCCGCCGCCGCCATGCTCGCCTACAAGCGTCGCTGCTAGGGCTCGTAGTTGATCGTGCTCCGTTGACCAATAGGTAGCGGCACCGCCATATTTAGAATCCCCTTGTTTCCCTCGTTCGAATGAGACCAACCCCGCATGCTGGTGTGGCCCCTGTCGCCGCCAACGACCTCCATCTGTGGGTGGACGTCAAGCTGACGTCACGGCTATGTCATGCTAACGTGGCTAGTGGGTCCCTGTTGACTAGTGACCGCTGACCACCAATGTGGTTGTTGATGTGGCCATGGGACCCGCAGTCAGTCATAGTGTCTAGCACCGACCCCTGTGTAAAAAAATTAGAGGCATGCTCTTATGTTAGCGTGACGAAATAAATCTTTTTAATTGTTTTCAGGATTTTCAGAAATCGGTCAAATCTTGTAAAATTCATAAGTAATTCATAAATAAAAAAATGTATAATATATCAAAATGCTCAGAAAAATGAGATCTACAATATAGCATCATAATCATGTATTGTTAAACAACTTCAATTAAAAAGTTTGTTAGAAGAATAATAGCAACCCCGTAGGTGTATCTGGGGTTCTTTTGGAAATTCCATCCTTAGGGCATTTTGACCCAAATTAAATTGATGGTCATGTTTAGGATTATATTGAGTATATTTTAACTTGTCATATCATTATTCTTGATTGAGCATTGCACCGATGCCATATGTTGATTGCTTCTTTTCTTTCTGATGTTTCTGCTTCTTTCCGGTAGAACTGGAGAAAGAGTCTGAGATCGAAGTCAGAAGTCAACATGATCGAAGATCGAGGATCAATACTTGGTCATCCATAATCAAGTCAAGTACAAGGACTCCGAAGATATATATTCTGGGTATCAACAGACAAAGAAAGAATAACCCCACACATATATGAATCCTATGATTTTGAAGTATTTCAATTCTTGCCACGTGCATACGATTTCAAAGTATTTTACCGATAGATAGAATTATCCTATCTGATGCATGTTCCCCTTTGTAGCCTATATATCCTGATCCACTTCTCCTAGCATAACTAGGGTTTGGCTTTATGAGTGTTACTAGAGTTGTTCTATATATTGTGCTTAGCCATGCTTAGTTGTTCTGTTGATTCACCTGGTTGATGAATCAGAGCTTTGAATGAACCTAGTTTGACAGGATGACATGGTATAATCGGTGATGTGAGGTAAACATGCTAAGGATTGTATGGGAGGCCACGTGGGTTGTGGTTTTCGCAGTTCCATACTTGCCACCCTTAGGACCTAAGTTCTTTCCTTTGGAACGAAGACTGAGTGTGCAACCACACAAGGGTTTATGGGGACCCCTTGACCCGAACTTGCCTAGTCTGGTCCATAAGTTTATAGTTTGAGATTTTATTCGGCACCTGCATGGAAAAGGTTTTGGAAAATGGTGTAAGCATATAGGACGTGGCCGGGTGAAGGGTGCACGACACTGAAACTGGATCCCGGTACACAGAGTCGAGGACCGCCTGGGAGTATGGCCAACTACCATAGCCATGAGACCTTCTTGGTGACTCATGGATTAGGCAAAAGTAAGAGAAAGGTTTTGGTCGATGACCCTCTATCAACACACCAAGGAAGTGTGTCAAGTGACGCTAAGAGTCAGTCGGCATGTGTGGGTAAATTTGTACACCCCTGAAGGGTTAAATCTTTTCGAAAATCCGTGTCCATGGTATGGACGACTTGGTGACCAAATTCAAAGATCATAGAGAATAATAAACTAATCGTAAAACTTGCCAAGTAAAGTATGCTTAAGTATGCTTCCTCAGGGTTCAAGGGGTGATCCTAGTTGGTAGGTTCGGCTGATGATGATTTGGTGGATATCAAAGATGATCAAAGCTAGAGATATAGATTTCTTATCCCTCTTTAAATGATATGATTATTCGAGCTTATACCTCTCCCTTTTGTTTTACAAACAAAGATATCTTTACACAAAATAGCTTCACTAGCCATAAGTATTGCGGAGTACACCTTGTACTCACCCTTGCTTTGTTGATAATTTTATAGTAGGATAAGTGTTACCATAGAAGATGAGTTCGTTACGGAATTGACATTGACAAGTAGCTTGGGTTTCCCAGGCGGTAGCCTGGAATCTATGGAATGGGACACTTTAGGCCTCTTAGGACATTTGTTAAGTTTTCTATACTTAATAGCATGCCTTATGTTGTTTGGTATTTGTGGTCAGTGACCTCTGCTTGTAATATTTTAGTTCTCTGCTCATTTATGAGCCTGTATCTCTTTTTGAGTCGTATGGTCACTGTTATGTTACCGATTCTCTCACTGTATGCTTCCGAGCTCTAGGTTAGGCTTATGTCAGACTAAGGTCTAGGATTTATCTAACCCTGGTCCCGGGGGTGTCATAGGTTTTGCTATCAGAGCATTACCGTTTGTAGGAAAACCTTTCTACTGGTCGATGATGAGTCTAGTGTTTGCAAAAACTATTTAAAAGCTAGAAAGTATTTGCGAAAACTCTGGTATGATTCTTTTTCTTCCTATCCAGTATCACTCTAACTCTGGGTCACCTTATGTTGTGTTGTTTTGAAGGTTTTACTATCTCGTCTCGTCTTTCAAATCTTAGGTGCCTTTTCAGGCATGTCGTTTCTCAACCAGTTGACCTAGTGTTAAGTTCTCTAGAGTCTGGTGTGTGAGTGTTCCTTGTTTCCCTTTGTTCTATTTCAGCTGAGAGATTTCTTCCATCACGATGTATCTATCTTATGGGCCACAAACTTATGTGGTAGGTTCCACAATGTTCTATTCCAGGTCTTGAGGCTTCCTTTCGCCCTGTGTGCCTCCTCTTTATTTGTTTGGTACTTCAGAGGTTGTTTCTTATTTTGAAAGTTACCTCGTGGTTACTACCTTGTAGTGTATGCTATGTCACTCAAGTAGTAGTTACTCCTTTCTCTGGGTTTTAAACCTTGGACTTGAACCAAAGATCCCTGATTGTGCTGGATTCTAGTGTTGTGAATCTTGTACATGAATGTAACATCCCAACTTTTATAATTCCAGATGTTACTAGAAGCATGCATCATATCATTGTATCATGGAATCATACCATAAAACTTTCATAAAAACCCTATGTTGCTTTCTCAATAGTTCCATATGGACAAAGAGGGGTTCTGTAAACCTAACCCTCACTAACTTTGTCAATATGCTGTTTTGATAACCCTATGTCAATCTCCTTCTTTTTACAAATTTTTAGAGACCAATTTCATTAAATGTAGAGTTAATATGCAAAAGTTATTAAACAAATAGTGAAACATAAAAGAAAAAAAGAAAAATACAAAAAAAACTAACCTAAGTGGGCCAGCCGAGCTAGCCCGCGTCCTATCTATCTGGCCGGCCAATGAAAGCGGTACAAGCAGTCAGTGGCCCACCAGCCCACCGACTGGGGTCCCACCCCGTCGTCGTCTCCACAGAGACCGGAACGAACTCGACCCGCCGCCGCGCCAGGAACGACTTCCCGGCCGAATTGGAGAGGACCTCCGCGACCCCCGCCCCAAGCCCCTGGCCTATATAAACCTTGCACCGCGCCGCCCCTAAACCCTAAACTAATTTCATGCCACTGCCACCAGGCTGCCGCCATTGAGCCGACTCCGATCTCGTCGGAGGTAGCCGCCGCCGAGCTCGGGGGCAGAGGTTCCGATACCCTCTGCCCTCTCTCGTTTTCCTCTCGCTCTACTTCACCGATTCTCACCGTTTCCCCCTTTGAACAGAGGCCCGTCCGCCCCCAATTGCTCACCGGAGCCACGCCGGAGACAGAGGAGACCGGTGGAGCTTTGCCACGAGCCGAGGGAATGAGGGCCGCCGCCGTCCGTGCTAGAAGAACCACGAGGAGGAGCTGCACCATGGCGTCTACACCGCCACCTCGGAGAACCACCAGACCACCACCGACGCGCCGCCGCCGTTCACCGTCGTCGTCGAGCCGCGCCACCGCCAGGTAAACGGCTCTCTAATCTCGACCGTCCGATTCGTTTTTGACGCACTAGATTAGATCGCCTAACCGAATTAGTATCGGCCTATCACGTTGCGCCGCATGGCGCGTGCCACGTCAACACGCCGCATCATCTCCGTGTGCCCCGCTGGCCCAACCCCGCGCTGCCATTTGTCGTCGTGTGGGCGTGCTGACTGGGTTTTGTATTTAAATAGTCAGAAATTGTTTTAATCTTGTATAATTCGTAGTAAATCAAATACTTGGCCAAAAATTGCATATAATATACCGTTGGATTCATAAAATTCAGTAGAACACAGATCTGCAATAGTATTATTAGTTTACTGTACTAATCTTGTGGTAGAATTTAAAGTGCAGTTTGGAGTATTTTAATTATAGGAAAATAATCGTAACTCCGTTTTAGTTGATTCTTGTTGTGTTGGCTTTGTATCTATGATATCTATTGTTTAAAATTGGTACAACTTAATTAGAGGTTTCAGATCTGTTTCGTGGTAGATTGGAAGGGTAGATCTATTTATGAGCATATTTAATTAAGTAATAATCCAAAATACTTAAAATCTATGGGAAATTGATACTAATGACATCCCCAACTCAATAACACCCCTAAATAAAATTCTTGGTCAAATTTGAACCCATCCTTGCATATTACCATGTTGCATGCATGCATAATTTCTTTTGTGGCATTGTTTTGTGCACGTTGTGATTGGATCTATGTTTGTATTTCGTTAAATTGTTCGGAGTGCGTGAGGAGTACTGTTGTGTAGAGTGCTGCTCAGATCAAGGAAAGTTACACTACTTATTCATGTTTATGTCCCAGTTTTGACTATGCATGTTTTACTCTTCAAATTATATAGTATGCATATGTAGAATTTTGGTAGATTTTCTTAGTACTATTTTACAAGTACGATTTTGTAGTATGCCATGAGTAGCTCTATGCTTAGGATTTTCCATCCCAATAGGTTATCCTATTTTGCTAAGTTATGTTTGCTATGCTATATATTTATATATATCAAGTACCGTTGGGGGGTTCGAAAGACTCAAAAAAATTCTAAGTATAAGAGCCCTCCCGAGCGAACCTTTTCTTCTCAAAACCCTCTTCAAAATAAAAACTAAGTTTTCTTCTGGGCGGAATGGTTGTCGAGTCAATGAGTGGAATTTTGGTGGAGGACGGCCACCCAGGAATCAAAGAAGTCTGCCATGTTTCAGAATTCAGAAGCTTCTAGTGCAACCACAATACATATGGGCTCTGCCTTGGCTTAGTACTTAGTGGGAAATCTCACCGGGGTACCAACATTTGGAGGTTCTTGGCACGGTTGGATCCAGCTGGTAGAGGGGCTACTAAGGGAAGGCCTCGCCATGGTCTTGTCTGTAAAAGGACTTGATCGTGGATTGTGGGAAAAGTGCACGATCTCTCGAGAGTATTGCAATCTGATCAATCATCCGGGTTCACGAAAAAGAACACTTGAGCATCTGAAGGATGGAGCCTCTGAAAGATCTTCCTCTCTCTTTCCAAACTTAAAGTTTTTATAAAACCCTAGGGCGTGAGTAATATCGCCAATGGGTGGGATTTTGGGGACTTGGTGCGTAATATCCAAGTGCTAGGTTGATTGGGCACTTGGTGAGTAATATCCTCGTGTTCCACTCGACCCTATACTACGTAAACAATGTTTATAAAGTAGAGTAAAACTCTCCCTCTTTTTTTCTTACTTAGAGAAAATTGGCTTAATGCAAATGAACCCCAAATCCTACTCCAAGCCTTGCATGTAGAGTTAGTCTTATTCTTTCCTTGGTGTAATTTGCCAATATATTCAAAGTATTGACCCAACCTGTTGGATGCACGTCTTATGTGCAGAATCCGAAAATTGAAAGGTGCGTAGGGATCACGGGTCTTCACGCAACTAGCCTGAGGCGTCGATGGACTCAAGTTTTATTAGTTTTCACTATTTTATTTGAGCTAGCTATAAGCTATGCAAGTTGTAATAAATATACTTTGTATTATTCGTGTAATAATGACTTGTGTTTTACATGATATTCATCAACTATGAAGTGCTAGCTATTGATCCAGGGACTAGCATGTTAATCACAGGGACTTAGGATCTTTAACAATCCAAGGTCACAACAATGAAGCTGATATTTAACACAAGATACATTTTGTTCATTCCCGATGTAAATGTTCAAGTATTACCTCAGGATGGCTAGTACCTTCTACTCTAGCCATCAAGTTTGTGGTTGTTGTCGTGATTGAATTGCGACAACACAAGGCTTCCCCTACCACATGTTATGACATATGTTCTTTAATGGAACCAAATAGATAACGACAAGAGTGCTCCTCGTGAGTCTCACATCTATTTTCATGACTCTACCACACCTCCCTCTTCTGCATTGGTTTTCAGAATATTAATAATCTATGCATCTACATCTCGGGATTCTATTCTAAGGATTTCGTTCTTCCTTGTTGTTTTGTGACTCTGTATCTACCAGTCGGTGTCTAGGTAGTAAATGTGCATTGGTGTATTCCGATGCAAGATACTCTTGTGGTCCGTCAAGATATTCCATTTTGGGATGTGAGGAGAAATAGACTCTAGTACCTCGTCATTTCTAGGACCAGGTCAAATAATTGTAATATTTAGATCAAGAGGCGTTGATTAGCTTTTGTTCTGTACCTTAGAGTATCACACTCCTTTATACTAAGTGGTCTTTCTGAGTTTCATGACCTTCTTTACTGAAGTGATTCTCTTACACATTTTTATCCACCCTTCTTTTTGAGTTGTCTGTGCTCAGGAATGTTGCGTGTGCGTATTGATGTGGCCATCTGAGATTCTTAGCAATCCTTATTGCTTCGAAATCTAAGGACATTTGTTTCATCCTCAGCATGATTGGTTATCAATAACTAAGCGAAGTTTGAGTGTGCTGCCTAGTCCGTTGTTCAGGCGCACATCCTCGACCAAAGAGTCGGGCTTATGCCAAAACTCTCAAGACCACATCATTTGCTTTGAAAGCAAGATTCCCTCTCGATCTACATGAGATATCGATGGTTAGCGATATATTGGATGTATTTCTAGAAGTATCTCCTTGTTGCCACATGACCGTATTATACAATTCTTGAGTAAGACATTTCTTTAGACCGGTCCTTTCTCTAACAATCCGTACTAGATACCCCTGAACTAGTTGGTTGAGCTTAAACAACTTGGGGAGTTGTAAGACAAAAGTTATATATGACTTTGTTCCTTCTTAAAGGGATGTCTAGTTTTGTCCGTGTTTAAGCAAACATAATATTTCCTCTATGGATATGATATCTTCCCCGTCTTTGATTTGAGTTCGGACTATCGTCGAATCAAACTCAGTTTCAAGGACTATCTTGATGATGTTTACACTCGTGATGTTTCAACTGGGTGCATTTTCTTGTTATTTGGTCTAACTAATATAGTTGTCTTGTTCGTACAACATATGAGTCCACCTTCATGCAATATATCGATAAGTGTTTTGTTGAGCCCATCGATATCATCCTTATCTTCTCCATGCTAGACTAGATTCATACGTGTAATGTAATGCCCGGGAAAATATCCCCAACTAGATTTCCTTGTTTATTTTGATTTTGTGCATCATTATGACATCATGCATATTTTTGTCTAAAATATTTTTACCAAAAACCTATTTTGTTTTCTAATTAATCTCCTTCTTCAGTTTTAAATTAAAAATCCAGTCTCTTTGGATATTTTGTTTGTCTAAAACTATTTGCGAAAGACTTTATAAAATAAAAATAAAAATAAAATGTTTTTTGGGGAGGTCGCCAGCCTGCCAGGCCAAAAGCCTAGCAAGCTAGCAGCCTATAACCCCAATCAAACCCTAACTCCCTACACGCGATGCACCTAACCAGCCCTGGAACCCAACACACACGCACCCACTCCGGTCGCAACCAACCACCAACCGCACGTCTCAGGGCATCTCCACCGGGCCGACCCAACCTGCCCGGGCGCGTCCGAACGCGTCCGCGCGGACGTGCGAGACGTGCGCGGTCTCCCAGAGGCACGACCCATCCAGTTTGACGCGTCCGGCTTGACCCATCAGTGCATCTAATTTGCGTGACTGTTGCGTCGGTCCGGACAGCGTGCGTGGCCACCCGTGTCCTCCCCGCGGGGGGTCGATGGCCCGCTAGCCAGCGACCCAACGGCTGTGACCCATCAGGAATCAATGGAAGGCTGCTCCAAAGGCTGCCCGCGCCGCTGCTGCCGCCGTTCGACGCCTGCCCTTCTACCTTGACCCTTCAATGTCGTCACTTCGGCCTCCATGTCGGCATTCGATGCCTGCCCTTTTTTAACCGGACACCCGCGCGCATCTTCTCCCACACCACACGACACTCGCCTCCTTCCCAGCCTCCACAACCGGTAGCTTGCGATGGACGGTGGCATTGGATCGAAGGGTGGCCGTCTAGGATGACCATCGGGGCCCGACCGTGGACACAGAGGGAGGCATGGAGGACGTGGCCAGAGCAACGCGCCGCCTCCCTATCCCTCACTGCCCCCGTCGCTCGAGTCTATCGACTCCGGCATCGAGTTCGTCGTGACCATCTAGCCGGGCATGACGCGGGACAGGTTGTGTAGGGGATCGGTGCGGAAAACAAAAAATTTCCTACGTTGAAACCCTAGAAAGTAGCCTAGGATCTATCTATGTAGTAATGCGGTAACGGTCGGAGCATAGAGAATACATACCATTGTAGTCTGTACGCGGTTAACGTTCCGCGGGGAACGTGGTTGATATAGTCGTACTCGAAGCCGACCTCAAGGTCACGAAGCTCCTCGCAGGTCACCCCTTTCTCCTTCTTTATCTTCATCATCTTCATCGTGTAACAGCTCTGGCTCACGACATTTAAGCGCCCCAAGTGTTGCGTCTCGTGTCTTTGTACAAATCCGGTGTACGATGAGACCTTCGGCTCCCCGATCCCGCCGGGAGTGCAGAAGTTGATATCCGGCTAGGAATCCCTGCAGCGCAACGGTGTACTGCAGGTGTGCCTCGATCACACAGCCCAGACATGGGGCCATGGTCACAAGGTATAGAGAGAGGGAGGGAGAAAGTCAACCAAAGGACTTCTCAAGTTGTGTATTTGGTGTGTTTAATCCCACCCATGGGCACCCCTTTATATAGGCTAAGGGGGTGTACCTTTCTCAAAGGCTAAGCCATGTGGGACTAATACTAAAGGAAAAAGTCAGCAGAAATTCAGACTGCCAAATGGGCCGTTTCTACTCAGCCCAATAGGCAAACAGAAAAAGAAAAAAGGGGAGCAGCTGGGTTGGTCGGGTGGGCCTTGGCGTGGCCCACCCCGCGCCCAGTACTCCCTCCACGGCGGCCTGGCAAGGGGAAGCCCCGGGTGGGCCGGCTCGCCCCCCGGCGGCCAAGCACCCCGCCCTGCCCCGCTGGCTCCGGTGGCCGGGTGGCCGCTCCGCGGCCCACCTGGCCGAGCGGCCCGCCCGCCTGGCGCTGAGCGGTGTCCAGTTATCTGCCGCCCTGTGCGGTGGCGGTTATCCGCCGCCCACAGGGATGGCTGTTTTTGCCCTTTTCCATTTATTTTTCTGCACTTTTATTTCTAGGCCTTTTCCCTTTGGAATTTGGCCTAATATAAAAGTTGACTTTATAAATCTTAATCTAAATATTATTTATAATATATTAATTCATAATTAACATATAATAAATATATATTTAAATTCCCATTTATCCGAAAACACTTTTCCTTTATTCTTTCTCCGAACAACTTCGGATCTCTCCGCGGAACGATTCCAGCTTTTTCTCTTTCTCTACTATGATTCTGTCTTACGAATGATCACTCTCATCGTACCCTTAAGTGTATCCTCTCATGGCTCAGGAATGCTCTAGACATGATCTGTATCAATGATCAACAGAGGGACCAGGGATATCCATGTGACCCCTATGCATTCCTGATGACAATGTCGTTTGAACTGTCTAAATGTAGCATCCTCTTCCTTTTGTTTCTCGATACAACTTGTCTGAGATCCGATCAATGGTATCTTATACCTTGTTCAATCTCGTTCACAACAAGTTATGTTTACTTGTTACCGTGATATTACATTCCCGTGACCTAGTCACATGTTGCAACATTTATAGATGTAATCTCACCAAGCCGGCCATATGTATCTTTACCCGTCATGTGGGTGAACAAATCCTGGTATCGCAGTCACATGTCATCTACTGTTCCTTCGGAATACCCAACATACACCTTTATGGCCACCGTATTACCAAATGACGGTTGATGCAGTCTAAGCAGCCTAGGGAAACAGTGAGTAATATGAGCTCACGGTCTAAGGAGAAGGAGTCTAGGTATAGCTGTTGTAACAATGAACTAGATGACTTGATCGTGTTGCAATCCTTCGAGGAATGTCCAACCACATCATTCTCCAATGATATGATCTCGTTGTCAGTCGGCATAAATGCCCATGATCTTGAAACCCAGATCATCTTCGTGACCAACGAACTAGTATGAATAGAGGCTACTAGGGACTTAGTTGTTTCATACCACACATGTACCAATGTTTCTACTTGGCACGGTTATAGCACAATATGAAACTATTATAAACTAATTGAGATATGATAATAAAAACCTATTTCTTATTTGCCTCTAGGGCATATCTCCTTTAGTCTCCCACTTACACTAGAGTACAAATAAACTAGCTCGCATTTTACTCATATAAACCATATACCATATGTGTTTACAGATCATGCATGCTCATGGGAAACGTCGTGTCCATGTTCTATTTTACCAGATCATTATGTCTTTTGCAAATCATTAATGTCTTCCTAATTTGACATTCACACCATTATCTTATAATGGGTCGAAGCATTTGTTTGGCAACAAAGCGAGACTTTGTTTCTAGTGTTTATGATGACGGTCATTTTCACCGTTGTCATCTAAACTTCAAAACACACTTCGCTATCCTTTGTGTATATACTATAGTCATTACAGCAGAACGAGGCCGGATTCCAGGAGCTTATAGTGACGTTAGATCAACCTCGAGGGTTTTCTCATGGGCACTGGGCCCTGGGACACATCATTCTACGTTAAAAGTGAACTAGCCCCGCCATAACATTATACATCACATCAGATGTAGTTTTTATACTTCTATATCTATGTAGATCCTAGTGCACGAAATGCAACTATGCCACTTACATTGCTTCTTGCTACTTAAGTACAAACTCAATTCTAGTTTAGTGATCAACTCAGGAATCACTTAAAGACATGTTCTTACAGTTAAGACTTTGTCTTACCAACCAGAGCCTCGGGTCACTTTATGTCGAGTATACAACACGGTTATATGGAAGAACCTATGACTGAGGCATAGGAGATACAATGCATCTCTTTCTTTCAACCATAGTTGTAATACTCAATGCTTCATATAGTAAGAACTTCTTTCTTACCTTGTTCTATTCTGAACTTCTTCCGAATCTTGCTTAGGACATTCTGAACTTCTTTCAGAATCAAGTCCAGGAAGCATTCGACATTCAGTGTTTATTAAACTTACCAATCTATCTCGATAGATCTTATTGTTTAATAACTTCAAACTTCATCCTAACTTAAATACTATTAACACCAATCACATCATTCACATATGTCGTCCACATATTCGAGAATGATTTCACGCTCCCACTCAAATATGACATTCATGTTTGAGATCCAGGGATTTCACTTAGCTCCCACTCAAAATATGTCAGCTACATATTATGAATTAGCCAAGCTGATTTGCTCCCACTCAAATCTACGTCCTCTCAACAATCTTGGACATTCCAAAATTCTTTGATCATCATCAAATCGAGAATTCTACTAACGAGATTTCAATGACCATTCATTTCTCGTACTTAGGTCCATCACGCTTCTTTGTAATTCATAGGTATGTCTTGTTCAAAACATGACAAGTGAATCAACAATATAATTCCACAAACTTGTAGAATATATAGTTGAATCCTACTTTCTTTAGTAAAAGTATTCCCTGAAACTTTATGATCATTATCATTGGTTTCTCCTCTATTTGCAGAGTTTGGATTCACAAAACAAATTCCGCTGCGCCACTCAACAATCTGGAGGTAAGGTCAAATACCTTGTTTTGATCTTTTACTTTCTTCCACCTGTATCTTCATCAAGACACATCAACTTAGGACAATAACAGGTTTGTCCCTTGTGGAAGATGCATTCATAGCTTCCTAAGAATGCTCTACAAAGACTTGTTTATTCGCCACGATTTCGACTTATCGAAATCTCTAGAAACTCGAACATGTCATAACACTTATGGTGTTGTTTCCAGGAATCTTTTAGATGTTCCTTTGTATTTCAAATGAGTGTTTGCTTATTTTGATCTCTAACTCTAAACGACAACTATAACCCTGATAAGAGATAATATTGTACCATATGTATCTAATACATATTGATTATGATGTTTAGACATTTCAACAAAGTTTGAATTCATCCAATTATCATAATTTGTGAAACATCTTTCACAAGTTCTTTTTATGCTAAACTTAACTTGAATACTTTAGTCGTGTCGATCAAATCGAAGAGACTTGCTAATTCAGTTAATTCAATATCCCATTTAGTCATGAACTCATTTGAACAATTCAAATCATTTCAAACTAATGTTTCATTAAGTAAATACGCTTATTCACTTAAGTCCACAATTACCTAATGATTTCCACTACTTGTTGAAAATACGATACATCAATATGTATAAGATTCAACATTTCTTCGCATATCACCGTTTCACCAGAATGCGGAGTTTTAGTCATTCTGCCCAAGAGGCATGGTTTTGCAAAGTCTCTAGATTAAGCACCTAGGACCCCGATTTTTCATAAAGAACATGCAATAACCAAAATGACTTAAACCATAGTGTCTTTTCATTATTAAGCTTTGGATATCTTTTAGCATTCTAATCCTTTTATAAATGTTTAAACTATTATCATTAACATAGTGATGAGAATAACTTATTTGTAATCGTAATGTGACCATAAGGTATTGTTCATAAGAATAGTGCAAACTGGCTTGCAACTTGTTCATATGAATAATCGTCTCGCCAAAAGCAAGACACACAAACTAGGATTACAAAATTATATTCAAGTCCACTAATCCAAATGATAAACTTTGAGGGAAGAGGTGATGTCGCCCATCAACTATTTTGCTTGCCGTCATCAAGTCACGTTGCCTCAAATCTAACAATTCTCAAGCAGATCATCCTGTTTTCACAAAATGGGACAAGTATCAAATACTTTGCAAACTGCAACGAGTTTTGTAAGAACCACATTTATAATTTTGTATATCTAACATATACCTCTTTCATTCATGACCTCCTTTTGCAATCAAGACCTTCTAAGAGTTCTTAACTTTAATGCAAGATCGCTAAGTGTTTTTCCAAACATTCTCTTTTCATCCATGACAGAGGAAAACCCATCCAACGGCTCATACTCTATGTGCCTTATAATGCAGAATACAAAATGTAGCCCAACTCTCCATCGAATGGGGAATGGCTTATTGGATGATTATGGAGAAAACACAATCATTGCAGAGTCATCGAATTATCTCCTAATGATTATTGTATCAAGAAGAGAAGATCACCTTTTACGAGGATATCCCTCAGGCGTGGGTATTAATCTATGAAGTTGGACCCTTTTGCTAAGTTCCAAATTAAGCAATATATTCCCATGGTCGCAAAGGACCTCAATGGGATAGGCTAAGGTCTACTAAGATATTTTCAAATAGACATCTAGACTAAGTTTATAATAAGAGATCAATTTATAATTGGTTTCCACTAAAATTGTCATCCCCTGGAGAACTTTAGTGATCGCATGATCCCTATCCTCTGCACCTCCCCCGATCGTCACGGCCATCAGTGCATTATCAAAGGTAGACATTCAATAATGTCAATCACATCATCCATGTGACTCATGCTCGATCTTTCGATCTCTTGTGTTCCGAGGCCACGCTTCTCTAACGTGCTAGGCTCGCCAAATCTAACTTGTGTGTATTCGCTGTGCAACATGGCTTACACCCACTGTATGTGAACGTAGATATGTCTGACACCCAGACCTGTAACCCTGGATCGCCTCATACCGAAGAACTTTCTTGGTGGTGCACACACAAGGGGGACACAGAATATTGGAATTAAATATGGATTATCTTATTTGCTACCGTTGAGTATCTAAATACTAGCACACAATAAGATGATAAAAACTGGTATCAACGTCACATGTATAATGTGATATGATATGGTCTTTCTTCTTGCGCCTTGATCTCCATCGAGCGCTCTGGCATGATCTCCATCGTGCCCTTGGTTTGACGCCAAGTCTACGACGCCACCACCAGGTCGTCCATCAGAACGGTGACTATTACTATACTACTTAGTAACAGAAAAGTAAACTACTTTACCTTCGTAACGACCAATGCCATATCATAATCACATGCCCCTGCAAAATAAAGTTAGACGCCTCTACTTTATCTATTGCAAGTTTTACGTGGTTGTTAGGGCTTTCGTATTAGAACCGTTTCTAAACTACGAACTTTCCAATCACAACATGGATCCGACAGTTGTCTCTATTACACCCCTTTCGGGGCCCTCCGTTGTAAATGCTATATCAACTATTGAATGAGAGACAGACACCCGCTAGCCACTTATACGGTACAAGCCGTATGTTGAGCGTGGAACCAGTCTCGCGTACGAATACGCGTAAGGTCGGTCCGGGCCGCTTCATCAAACAATACCGCGATATAAACAAGTACACGTTTAGAGGGTAACAACTAAGGGATCAATGCCCGCATAATACTTGTGCGTACTGGCCGTACAGCACTCCTACGCATAGATCGGCTCTGATACCACTGTAGGGGATCGGTGCGAAAAACAAAAAATTTCCTACATTGAAACCCCAGAAACTAGACTAGGATCTATCTATGTAGTAATGCGGTAACGGCCGAAGCGTAGAGAATACATACCATTGTAGTCTGTACGCGGTTAACATTCCGCGGGGAACGTGGTTGATGTAGTCGTACTCGAAGCCGACCTCAAGGTCACAAAGCTCCTCGCAGGTCACCCCTTGCTCCTTCTTGATCTTCATCATCTTCATCGTGCAACAGCTTTGGCTCACGATATTTAAGCGCCCCAAGTGTTGCGCCTCGTGTCTTCGTACACATCCGGTGCACGATGAGACCTTCGGCTCCCCGATCCCGCCGGGAGTACGGAAGTTGATATCCGGCTAGGAATCCCTGCAGCGCAACGACGTACTGCAGGTGTGCCTCGATCACACAGCCCAGACATAGGGCCATGGTCACAAGGTATAGAGAGAGGGAGGGATAAAGTCAACCAAAGGACTTCTCAAGTTGTGTATTTGGTGTGTTTAATCCCACCCATGGGCACCCCTTTATATAGGCTAAGGGGGTGTACCTTTCTCAAAGGCTAAGCCATGTGGGACTAATACTAAAGGAAAAAGTCAGCAGAAATTCGGACTGCCAAATGGGCTCTTTCTACTCAGCCCAATAGGCAAACAGAAAATAAACAAAAAAAAGGAAAAAGGGGAGCAGCTGGGGCTGGCCGGGTGGGCCTTGGCGCGGCCCACCCCGCGCCCAGTACTCCCGCCACGGTGGCCTGGCAAGGGGAAGCCCCGGGTGGGCCAGCTCGCCCCCCGGCGGCCCAGCACCCCGCCCTGCCCTGCTGGCTCTGGTGGCCCGGGCGGGCCGGCTCGCCTGCCCGTGGCCCACCTGGCCGAGCGGCCCGCCCGCCTGGCGCTGAGCGGTGTCCAGTTATCTGCCGCCCTGTGCGGTGGCGGTTATCCGCCGCCCACAGGGCTGGCTGTTTTTGCCCTTTTCCATTTATTTTTCTGCACTTTTATTTCTAGGCCTTTTCCCTCTGAGATTTAGCCTAATATAAAAGTTGACTTTACAAATCTTAATCTAAATATTATTTATAATATATTAATTCATAATTAACATATAATAAATATATATTTAAATTCCCATTTATCCGAAAACACTTTTCCTTTATTCTTTCTCTGAACAACTTCGGATCTCTCCGCGGAACGATTTCGGCTTTCTCTCTTTCTCTACTATGATTCCGTCTTACGAATGATCACTCTCATCGTACCTTAAGTGTATCCTCTCACGGATCGGGAATGCTCTAGACATGATCTGTATCAATGATCAACAGAGGGACCAGGGATATCCATGTGACCCCTATGCATTCCTGATGACAATGTCGTTTGAACCGTCTAAATGTAGCATCCTCTTCCTTTTGTTTCTCCATACAACTTGTCCGAGATCCGATCAATGGTATCCTATACCTTCTTCAATCTCGTCCACAACAAGTTATGTTTACTTGTTATCGTGATATTATATCCCTGTGACCTAGTCACATGTTGCAACATTTATAGATGTAATCTCACCAAGCCGGCCGTATGTATCTTTACCCGTCATGTGGGTGAACAAATCCCGGTCTCGTAGTCACATGTCATCTACTGTTCCTTCGGAATACCCAACGTACACCTTTATGACCACCGTATTACCAGATGACGGTTGATGCAGTCTAAGTAGCCTAGGGAAACAGTGAGTAATATGAGCTCACGGTCTAAGGAGAAGGAGTCTAGGTATAGCTGTTGTAACAATGAACTAGATGACTTGATCGTGTTGCAATCCTTCGAGGAATGTCCAACCACATCATTCTCCAATGATATGATCTCGTTGTCAGTCGGCATAAATGCCCATGATCTTGAAACCCAGATCATCTTCGTGACCAACGAACTAATATGAATAGAGGCTACTAGGGACTTAGTTGTTTCATACCACACCTGTACCAATGTTTCTACTTGTCACAGTTATAGCATAATATGAAACTATTATAAACTAATTGAGATATGATAATAAAAACCTATTTCTTATTTGCCTCTAGGGCATATCTCCTTCAGGTTGCGCCCTCCGTGCAAGTTCGTGTTGATGCTCGATGACGCAACGCCACCGTCGTTCATTCTGTGGGCGACTGGTGTGAATACCAATGAGTACCCGGTGGATGAGGTGTTCGACCACCTCGGCTGGATGTTCCTCGCCAACGGTTGGGAGGAGTTTGCCCACGTGCACGAGATCGAAGTGGGCAACATCGTTGTCTTCGACGGTGAAGGAAGGTTTTGTGTCAGCGTCTTTGACGACACCAAGTGTCACTGCTGCAACCACCCCTACTCAGACCCTGACTCCAACGAGTAGGCTAGGCTGTGCACTCGCCATGTATGATGTAGCAATGTGGGCATCGGCAATTTGCAATGAAAATTTTCATTGAGTCCTTAAATATGTTACAAGCAAACCACGAATACAAAACTACGCAACAACGCTCGAACTATGCGCTGCCTACGGCGCTGACGGCAGCAGCGCCAACGGGTCGGTGAGACCCCATTCTTCTTCGAGAGATCGGTAGATCACTTCCTGCATCTTCAACTCCTCCACAGATTGGGCGAGGCGGACACACAGGTACGCATCGTTAGGATTGTCCTGCACAGTTTCTCGGAGCTCGTCGCTCACGTCTACGAGCACAACACACCGTCGGTGCTCTGGCAGGAAGACACGGTCCATCACCTCAAACGAGAAAGGCTCGTCGGTGGTCTGGCTGTAGTTGTAGTGGGTGCGTTGTCAGTGGTTGAACGTCAACCTGTATATCTACGGGTGCCCCGGGATCAGAGGCGGCAACACGTCCGGTTCCTCCGACGGGTCCGACCACCATGACGACAACAGGCGCTCTGGGGGTGGGATTTGTGGGCGATTGTCACGGCTGCCAGATCGGCGACGAGGATGGCCAGGCATGGAGGTCTGTGGAGATAGGGTTTCTAGTTGTGCCTACATCGGTTGGCCTCCCCTTTTTATGGACGCGACTGGCCGCGGCGGAAAATGCCCAGAAGAGGCGGGAAATGACGAGAAGAAAGGCAGCAGGCGGCGGGACGGTGGGAACGCACTGGAAATACACTGATGCCGGTGTCGGTGACGGGCCTCTTGTCAGGCGCGGACATTTGGGTCGCGCCCCTGGGCGCGGTCGGCCGGACAGGCCGGATCATGAACCCAAAGTGACCCCGGCCCGACCCAAATAGGCAGAAACAGACCGTTTTGGTCGCGCGTTTGGGTCGGCCCGGTGGAGATGCCCTCATGCATGCACTCACACGACGGACGCATGCAACACGCCCGCGCCTCTCCTCTCCTTGATCCCTTATGTGTCGCCTTCCTCCTACCAACTACCAACCTCTGTCGCTAGATCCCCTCTCCCTTCGAGTCAGCGCCGACACCGCCTCTTTCGCCGCCAGCGCCCTCTACTCCCTCCAGCCACCGCAGCAAGCCATCGTCGACCTCCAGAGCATCTCGCCGCCCGCTTGGGCTCCACCGCCTCCACCCTGCAGTGCCACCAGCTCGCGCCGCCAGTGTCCTCCTGTCCGAGCTCATCACCGCCGAGTGGGCAAGCTCCTGCCGCCCCAACACGTATCCCAGGTGTCGCCGGCTGTCGCGTCCTCAACCCCCATACTATACCTCGCCGCTGGCCGAGCGTCTTCTCTGATCCCATCCTCCTGTGGAGCACATGGCCACCTCACGCCATGGTGCCACTCGCGGGCAAGCCTCTGCCCCGCGTGCGCCTCCGTTCTGCCCCGTCTCCGCGAGTGCGCATGCGTCCACCAAGCCCAACTGCGCCTCCTCTTCCGTGCTGAAGCACGCCCGACCACGACCCCGGGAGCTTTCTCGACGTACCCCTGTGCAACCCTCTTGTCGACCTCTCCCCGCAGCAGCGCCGCCATGCACCTCTCAACCTCGCTGTCCACGTGCGTGTGTTGCCAAGCCACACATGGTCGCCCTCGAACAGGTGCCTCACGGCTCTACTTCTCCTACTTGGCGGATTCGTTCCCTGCAGCGATGTTTGCTGTTCTACTTCCTTTTAAGCCGGCCTCTTCTTGAAGTTTGTTGTAAGCCACGATGTTCACAATGGTGAATTGGTAATATGACATGGAAGTGCAATTTTTATGCGTTGGAGATGGTGTGACGGGGGTGGACATGCTACTGTGGTGCTACGGTGTGAAGGCGGTTGTGAAGAGGATTTTCCTCACTCCAAAAGTGCACTGCCGCTTTGAGGATGCTTTAATATGGAGCTCCCGGTGATACATAAGATGACTACCTACGCATGGCCGAGTCCAAATGCCATTGAGTGCATGTACAGGTTCTGTAGGGCAGTTGTATCAGTGTTTGGTCCAACATACTTGAGATCATTCAATGGTGAAGACACTGCTCGGATCCTAGCACAGAATAAAGCAAGAGGATTTTCTGGGATGCTTGGAAGCATCGACTGCATGCATTGGGCATGGAAGAAATGCCCATTTTCTTGACAGGGAATGTACAAAGACCAGAAAGGAGCTTGCAGTGTGATACTTGAGGCACTGGCTGACCAGGATCTCTATATTTGGCATGCCTTCTTGGGTATGGCAGGATCTCACAATGACATCAACGTCCTGCAGTGCTCGAATGTCTTTGCCAAGATTGTTAAAGGTCATGCTCCCCTAGTAGACTATATGATAAATGGGAACCACTATAACAAGGGATACTACATGCCAGATGGCATCTATCCAAGATGGTAAACATTTGTGAATGCCATCTCAACTCCTGTTGTGGGCAAGAATTCCCACCTTGCGATGAAACAAGAAGCTTGCATGAAGGATGCCAAGCATACATTTGGTGTGCTCGAAGCTCGATTTGCAATTGTTCGATAGCATGCTCTTACCTAGTCGAACAATCAGATGTGGGAGGTGATGAATGCTTATGTGATCTTGCACAACATGATCATTGAGAGCGAACAGGAGAAGCCATCGATTGACTCTGAACCATATTTCGGACAAGGTCGTCTTGCAACTGTTGTCACCAACTGCCGGCACCATGGGCTGCCTTGCTGGCTATGCGTCAGGAGATCCGAGACCCACATGTGTACCACCAACTGCAACAAGATTTGGTGGAGCACATGTGGAGGCGCAAAGACAAAACCTAGTTTTAAATTATGTTTCAATATTTGTTATATTTATTTGTATGCTGAACTATGTGCTTTGTTAAATTATTTGCTAGCTTTCTCGAACAATTTGCCGAATTTGTGACTTTTTTCACCAAAATCGCCGGCTAGGGGAGGGCGGCGGAACGGGGGCGTGGCTGGGAATTGGCGTGGGAATTTCCGCCAGGGCACCCCAAAAGGCCTATTTCACCGCCGGCAAATGTCCTGGTGGGTGCCGGCGGCTGGAGATGCTGTTATGTGCATTGCTCGAACAATACCTTGTGTGGCCTACAGAGGAATCTTGTATTGAAAGCTTCGTCGAAAGAAGCAAAAATACGATATCATTTGTGAAACGCATTCTTATGTACCGAAGAAAACAAATGGCAGACAAATTGTGGTTGGCACGACAACAAGGACATTGACGGCCTCAACGGCTTGGAAGCATTCACGTTAAAATCTTCATGTGTTCTACTAGTATAATGTAAGTAGCAGATTTGTCAAGGTACAATTTACAGGTAAGTTAATGAATCACCACTCTGACCAAGACCTGATAAATAAGAGATCTACAGATGTTGCGATGGAAGTAGGCCCTCGTACATCGACTCCAGTCGTGAAAAAACAGTCTTCTTATACTCCATTTCCATACTAGGCATATGTCTTCTCTCACTCTGCACTGCAAACAATCTGATCAACAGGCCATCCAAAGTAATCAATGAAGGACAAGAAGTCGAAACAACATTTGAGCTGGGACTCACCTGGACCACTCACCTGTTTCCTTCGCATGAAACTCCACAGCATTGTATAGTCTGTCAAGTGCGTACACTGCCAATCCAAACTTAGAGGACGCCTCTTCATACTGTCAAGTAAGAAATACAGGTTCTTAATCACAAGAATCAAACTTGAATGCTTCTGTCAAAAATCAAAATACAACAGCGCATTCATCTAAAATATTTGGGGTGAAGATCAAGAGTGTTCAATCTCGAATAGGGAAGTTCTCGTCCCCTCATAATTGTGCAGATTAAAAATAACTGATTAACCACAAAGAGGTTCAATGATCATCTAGGAAGCCCCACTCGTGCAATGCCTGCACCTGGAGAAACAGGGCAGGACAGATGGGACTGCCAGATCGCCAGCCTGCAACGCAGCCCAGATCTTGCTCATTGACGGCTGCCTAGGAAGAATGGCATTGGTGGACAGAAGCATGACTGGGACCGGTAACCAATCAGCTGTTGCTGGGACTGGGAATGATAATGCTACTGCTGAGACCAAAGAGTAAAGGGATAAAGACATGCAATTTCTAAATATCGTCTATGGGCTCATGTTACAAACAAATCATTTTGTATCTATTTCATTGTACTCGATATATCCCTTTCTTTGAAAAGTACTATTTCCTGAGTGCACATACTGCAGCATAGTATCCATGCAACTTAGATGTCATAATTAAGGGAAAGAGAATAATCACCAACAGGACGCCCAATGAAACAATAACTTGAAAGAGAAAGTCCGCTTAGGCGATTGAGCCCCCCAGCGCCTTGGGGTTTTGCCTGCTTTAGGACGGTTTACCGCTTTAAAACCATGATTATGATCTACTACCTCTGTCCCGAAATGTAAGACATAAACGTCTTATATTTTGGGATGGAGGTAGTACTAGATAAAATTACCATTCCATCATCTTTGCATCTCATGGACTCCATAAGTTTTTTATCAGCCTGTATGAGAAGGAGCCTTCGCTGACGTCGTGCAATCCTGCCTTTACCTTCTGCACCTTGGTCCTATTTCACAATCATCATTGTAGTAATTAGACATATTTAACATACCCTCTTTTCTACTTTTTTCACACTATACTTGCCTACTGTGCAAATTGTAAGACATGAGGCATAAATAGGTTAAAGATCAACACATCCGCAGAGTTGATATTGCGAGCAAGAATATAATGACAGAAGTACATATACATACATGCATAACCAATGATCGTACTGGAAGGAGCAGCAGAAGAGAAAGACCAAATGTAGGCAGAGCTGCAAGCATGGCAAAATTCATCCGATTTGCCTTCACAATCTGATCCAATTCCACCAATGACCTGTGTAAGAACAGTCCAATTATCTCTTGCATGGCTCTGCATGTATTTTACGGTGTGTTTGGTTTGAGCCCAAACCAGCCCCACCAAAATTTTGGCATGACCAAAGTTTTGGCTAGCTGTCTTTGTTTGGATTGTAGCCATGGCACGTCCAAAAATTTGGAAGAATAGATCAACTATTGGTTTGCAACCAACTGATTTGATAAAAATATTTGTTTCCTATAACAACCTAAATTTTAGAATTTGAGTAGATCGATATAAAATGCAGTCAAAGAGGTACCCGGATATCCTAGTGCATGCGGTCGCTAATTGTGTGGTGCCATAAATTAATTACAATCTTAAGGAATCAAAAGTATATGAGACCCACCAGATAAGGGGGCAAGTCGTCCAGCCAATTTTTTGGCGTAGCTTTTGAGCGCCCTGGAATCGCCCGCTTGTTGGCGAGAAATACACGGGCGGGGGATTGGCGGACTGGGCGAGCCAATTCTTTGGCAACGATCCAAACGACTACCAAAATTTAAGGGCAAGCCAATATTTTGGTAGGGTTGCTTTTGGTTGCAATCCAAACAAGCCCTTAATCCAAATTATTTGGCAATGATAGTAAAACTTACTGCTGAAGATCCAGTCTATGCTTCTGAATCTGAAATATTCAAAGTTTAACTTCAGAAATAATGTCAGTTACTTGCACTGGAAGTCCTTGTATACATACAGAAAATAAAAGAACGAACCTCAATAAGCATGGTACGAGCTAATTCTCCACTGAACATATTTTGAACTGGATGCTTCAATTCCTCTTCATATCTGCATTAATGTAAAGGTACATAAATGCTCAAATAATCAGAACCAATGTATCCATTAGATGGTTAATAAAAATGTATATGCATAGCCCATGATCGTACTTTCTCTTGACTGGGCATACAGAAAAAAATAAGCAGCGGCTAGTTTTATAGTCAGGGCATGCAAATTAGCAACAAAGATACTAAAAGCATGTAAACTAGAGACGAAGCATGCTTCCTCCAGATGCTACTGCAAATGTATGCCATGCCAATAAATTATCATAAACGATCCTTTGGGGCAGGTTGTAGGTGGGGGAGGTAAGGGAAATGACTTTTTCCTACTTATATAAGCAGAAAATACATTATTTGACATGGAATAATTTGCAGTCCTTGTCAGGTTTTAAAGATCCATAATATCACTGCTATAGTTTTAAAGGCACCGCTTAGGCGCTAGGGCGCCCTCCAATGGCAAGGCGTAGCGCTCGCCTTAGACCGTAGCGTAAGGCATCCATCTTAGAGCTTTGCAGCGTTGCTACGGTATTGTCAGTACCCGCCCCAAGCCAAGCCAGAGCACTCGAGCAGTGAGTGGTTAAGACATGAGAGTGTGGGAAAGAGAACAGCACGCAAGCAGGAAAACGGGAATAGAGGTAAATCGAGCACATGGAAATAAGAGGACAAGAGAGAGGGGAGCAAACCCGATTGGAAAGGAGGGCTCTCTCCTCTCTGGAATCTAGGCTGCGGCCAGCAACTGCAGCTAGAGCACCCCAATCCACGTGCCAGATCTCGGCCAGCTTCCTTCTCTCTGGTCTCAGCTCCTCCTCCGGAGCTGCCTTCTCTCAGCAAAGGTGTGGCTTGTCTCCATCATATGTCTTCTCCTCACCCTCCCCTGCTCTGTTTTACTCTGTCTTCCATCCCCCTGAAGGATACTCTGTTTCTTTTCTTTTTTAACTCAAACACATCCTCTGTTTCTTTGTGTTTTGTTCCTATCCTCATTGCCCTATTTTGCTCTGCTTCTTAATGGTTTGTAGTGGTTAGTTGGTAGGCTGCTTGGCCTTCTCCTTGTGCAAAGGATGGTTTGTACTCTATAAAATGGATGATGCTGCAGGATGATATGGTTGATTTCCTAGCTGATTAGAAAGTTAGAATAAAGCCTAATGTTAGTAGTTCTCTGACTGATTAGTAAAAGGCTGAGGTCTGTTAGTGGGTGGGAGGGATGGGTGCTATATGACTCAACAACTAGCAATTTTAAATCCTTAGCGCTTAAAGTGAAAAGCTCCCCCCAGTCACCTCACCCCGTCTCACCGCCTTAAAAACCTTGTTTGTTGCCATCGTCGCACTACTGAGTCAGATTTTTTTTCTTTCAAAATGATAAAAAAGAACCCTACCCTACTTATAGCTGAGACATGAAACCTGATCATCTTTCTTTAAACAGTTTACCTCTTCATGACAATCCCCATCAAAGCCTGCTCTGATGCATCTTGTGGCAGTTTTTCATTCAGAGTTTGCTCACAGAAGGCAAGTAACATCCTGCAAATCCAACAAGTGGTGTAAATAATGCAAAACATATTCTATAACACTCTAATGCACTCAGAACATAAGTGCAAAGCTGAAGTTAATGAGAACACTGAATGAATCATATAGCACTCTGAATGATGGAATTCCCCCTCGGATTAACAGATAGCAATAATAGCAAACTGCAAGTAAATAGAACATGTAGGCGCTGAAATGAACAAGCTTGCTAGTCCAATTTACTCCCTTCAATTATTTGTGGGGCAGGGTGGCTTTCAGACAACGGTAGAAGGTTCTCCTTCCTAGCACAATTGGTGGGCCTCTATCATGCTCCCTTGGATTCAGGTTAGGTTCTCGGTGGCATATCAGACCTGCGGCGAGTCTCTGTGATTTTCAAGAGTTTGTCATCTGGAGTGGGTTTTCCATCTACAACTTACAGTGTTATTGGCCTATGGGGCAGGTTTTGGCCCTCTGTAGCCCATCTTTTCCATAACAAATGGGCCATTCTATTCTAATAGCTAATTGCAATATTACTGCGAATTCAATGTTCCTACATAATTGATTTACACATTTACACTTTAGAATAAGCTGGAGAGACAGTCAGGATGGTGGAAATTCTTTGACTCTAAATCAGCTGGAATGTTGGACATGGAAGTAGGAAGGGTGAATTGGTACCATACGGGACAAGCTGGTGACATGGACATCAAAAAAATTGTTTAGGTATAAATGCTCCTTAACAATTGGTTTGAGGGAGTGAAGTTAGACTGGATAGCTAGAAGAAAATGATTCCGAGGGGAGAAGTCAAGTCAGACACATATAAGGCTGTGAGTCGTAACTTATGAGAACCAAGAAGTAAAACAATAAGTTGTCTTTCCTACATGAAAGTTATAATCTTATCTATGTGCCACATCTCTTTATTCCTGTATCTCAACTCCTTACAGCCACACCATCCAGGCCCTCTTTTGTACTGTACTTACCTCATCGAGAACTAACATTTGTGATATTCGTGCAAAGCTTAATTATTTGCCCACTAATTGTGCCTAAAATAAATGGAAAAATCTTCAAGGTGCTGCAGGTGCCCCAGATTGAAATGGCATGCACGCTCATACTTTAAACAAGAGAGACTTAACTACTTTTTTGAGGAAAAACAGATACTTAAATACTCAGTTGCAAAATCCTAACTCCACAGGTTTATATTGTGTGGATAATTCTATTCTTTTTAGCTGAATAAGCATGTCAAACTAAGCCTAGGACAAATGGATAGCAATTTAGAAACTGTATGGTACTAGTTTTTATAGTAAGCAAAAAATAATAAATGGAATTCAAGAAATAAACATGGTAACATTATCTATCATACAACAGAGGCAAAATTGCAGATAACCTTCGGAATGATTCTGCAGTTAATTGGGACTCATGTTTTCTCACTCCAAATTTATCTGCTCGCTTGAATGTCTCGAGAAGCAAATCTCGAGTGGAAATGCTCTAGTGATTTTCAAAGGAGAACAAATTGTAATGATGTTAACACATCAACTGATTTCTAAATCTAAAGAACAAATAGCCTACCCAAAACGGCTTATAATCTGGAATAGAGGTAGTACCTGCTTGTAGCAAGGCTATGCAAAATTCGACAAATTTACATAAAAAATTATTGAACTAAACAAGAGAGATGGTGTTGTGCAATGTAGCATATTCGCTTGGATGCAATGTAGAACAAGGGTACAGCTACTAATGCACAGATGTCTGCAATGAGTAACAGATCCAATCTTCCTGCAGCACCTTACATAATATGATGTACAAGTAAACATAGAAACAACTGGAAAAGACTCCGCCTCTATAAAATAGCTTGATTTACCTTCAGTTACCTTACAACAGCATCAGAAATAATAAGATACATAATAAAATACAGACATTCAAAAGGTATCTTACAGGTTTCGCAACATGCACATCCCAGAATCTAGCAACTGACTCCTTAGCATCATGAATCCAGTTGTCCATGTCAGAACTTCCCATCAAGCTACTATGGCGTAAAAGCCACAAAGAACATGCAGAAATACCAATTGCTCCAAATGTGTAGGGTAACCAGTATATGGTAGTATTTCTTGGCTTTCTATGGCTTGAAATCTATCATTGCAAGAAATACTTGGTTCAGATAATACAAGCAACATATTGTTTTATGTAATGTAGTTGTAAGCGACACATAATTGTTAAATGCATGAGATACAAGTTTTAGTTTGAACACACTATCACTATATCAATTAAGATGGCTCATGTGTGATTGTTTCAAGACAAGTTCAAGAACAACTTCTGGAAATCTTATTACATGCATCATGTGCATACTTAAGCAGTTGAAAGGAGAGTTGTTTACCTCAGAAACAACAAAACTATCTAGCTCCCCCAAGTTTTCATAGATTAAACTTATAGCGCTTTCCGTTAAGGCATCTGAACTCCCAACATGAACTTCTGGCAAAGTTTTGAAGAGGCGTACAGGTTCGTTACTGTCATGAGTTGCTAGAATATGCCCCTGGAAACATTTGATTGTCCAGTTAGATTATAGTACATCAAAGAATGAATTATGACGTAGCTATAACACCCAAGAACAAAAAAGACAAATACAGCATACATAGCCAGCATTTATAAATGATCCCTCCAATTCGTGGAAGACACTGTCCATAATTCCGATCAGTGTGCGTAGTGATTGATCTGAACTTTCAGTTAACATCTCTCTGCTCATCTCAACTTTAGAGTATACCTGTTGAAATTGTAAGTTAAATATATATACATATATGATTTGTATCCATGCTGCCCAAAGCAATACTAACAAAGAGAAGATAAACAAAGAAAGGCTTGGAACTCAACTACAGTAGTAGAAAAGATTCTTTTGGAAGATAGTAGCTATGAAATTGATTTTAGAACTAAAATTAAGAAAATTTAACTCTACTCGGAACCAGCAGAGTATCAAAATCATATCACATCTGAATAACAAACCTCCGAAAGAAAAACAGACAGACAACGTTGCATTCTCTTCAGGGCAGTAATTTTTTTGGCGAAAATATCAGATGCAGAGTTTAAGAGGTACTGGGATGGACTTCCGTTGCTCCTGAGGCTAGTTAGAGCTTGGCATGTTGCTTTAACAAAGGCTTCTGGACCTCTTTCAAACATCATAAAATGCACTAACTGTGAATCTGTTCCCTGCAAAAAAAAAGAGTAAAGGTGAGACACACTTGTCTGTGAATTTGTTCGCTGAAGGAAAAAAACAAGCAAAAGACTACAGATTCTTAAGAACTAGTAATAACTTAGTACATCAGCTCTTGACTGCCAATACTGTAAGCTTTTGTGAATACTGTGCAAATTAGAGAGAGTGTGTTGCACAATATCTTCTAAGATGGCCAAGGATTTGGGCATCTCACCAGCAATCCTGCAAAAAACATATCGTCAAAAAGAATCCCAAAGTATCATCACAGAACATTAGCCACATAACCACTCCAAAAAAAAAAAATGTTGAGTTGCCAATGTTGCATCTGTGGCCAACTATAGGTCTCGATACTACAACTACTTCACAGATAACCCCGTAGCCTGTAACCCAGAACATATGTAAATTAACTTGGCCTGTCCAAAGTTAACACTACTTCAGCAGAAGTGTGGACAGCATAAGGCGTCACAATAACTCTAGTAGGGGTTTCTCACCGGGTGGAGTCGGCGGCGGCATGGCTAATGGGGAGCGGGAGAGCATGCCGCCGCCGCCGGCGGCCACCAAAGAGGCGGCGGTAGAGATCGGAGGCGCCGGGCAGAAGACCCGAACTCCATATGAGAGCGGGCACTGCCAGAGCGGCCACAGCGAGGTTAGCGACAAGACGGACTCCCCCGATCGGAGGATAGCCTGAGTAAAGGCTCGGAGCCGGCGAGGTCACCATGGGCGGCACGCCGGCACGGGAGGGGGAGGTCTGTGACCGGAGGATCGAAGGTGAGGGCCGCTGCTGGCGAAGTGGAGAGGTGTTGGGCGTTCACCGTCGCGCGGGTGCGACGGCCTGAGCTGAGTCGGCGGCAGCGGAAAAGGAGCAGCGACGGCGGAATCTGTCTGGTTGGGGAGAAAAAAGGCGGGGTGAGAAGAGAGTGCGCGAGGGTTTTGGGCGTTCGCGAGGTCGTTTGGACTTCGGACAGTGTCACGACTCACGACTCACGATTCGGCCACAACTCGAACACGACGGGCCGTGCATTGCAACAGAACGCGACGGAGGAAACTCCGTAAGAATCTTCCATTCATTAAGTGGAACCCGAGATAAATGCCGGAGGGAGAGGGAGTACAGATTCAGGAACTGTGTCGTAAGAATCTTGATTCATTAAGAGGAACCCGAGACAAATGCCGAACGGAGAGGGAGTAAATATTTAGAAGGAAGAGTTTGAAGATCTAAGAAATTGTTAGTGGTTGTTTTTAGACTTTATATAGAACATATGCCCGTACGTTATAACGTGAAAAAAAAAATATGTTACGGAGACATTCAAGCCACTCATCGTGGATTTTTGCCCTAGTTCTTTTTAACTACCATCGATGTCCTTGAGAAAAGTTTATATTAACAATAGCAAGACAAAGTAGATTACTACCGCCAGAGATAAGAAGTTTGTTGCAAAGGATGACCTTACAATTGCATTTAAAGGGGCATTTGGGCCAGCGAACAATGTCATAGACCAGACTCACAAGGAACAAGAAATATACCAATAATTTTCTATTGATAAATCAACAATATTCCACTAATGAATTTATGTAAGAGTTGATGATGGAATGATACAATTAGGTAAATGATGTCTACACACGCTTCTATTCTTGTAGACAGTGTTGGGCCTCTAAGTACAGAGGTTTGTAGAACAGCGACAAGTTTTCTTTAAATGGATCACCCAAGGTTTATCGAACTTAAGGAAGAAGTGGTCAAAAATATCTCTTTCAAGCAACCCTGCAATCAAGATACAAGAAATCTCTTGTGTCCCCAACACACCCAATACACTTGTCAGGTGTATAGGTGCATTAGTTCGGCGAATAGATAGTGAAATACAAGTAATATGGATGATTATAAGTGGTAATTGCAATCTGAAATAAGAATGGCAGCAAGCAAATATGTAACATAACTGATTGTAAACCATGTTTCAATGCTTAGAAACAATGCCTAGGGATCATACTTTCACTAGGGGACACTCTCATATAAATACCTTTTCTTCATGATGCTACCCTGAACTACTCTCCGGTTAAATGATGTAGGGCTATAACAACACACCTTAAAGTTCGCATTCCCCATCTAGATAACCCCTCACTATCATCTTGAGCGCTAGATGGTTCCAACGAACACCACAATCTCATAGAGACATCCAACTCAAATTATACTCATGATAAGTATTTATGTAACCTTAGCCAAAGTGCCACACGGTGTGCACACTGTCAACTTCACACACGTGAGGATAAACAGAGATTAATTGAAGCACTTGAGTAGCAGAATAGATCTATAGATTACAAAGCTCACGATCTCAATAAGATCACGCATAGAGAGAGAGAGAGATGAACACATAGCTACGGGTAGGGCCCTTAGCCTCGAGAAAGAACTACTCCCTCCTCATCATGGGAGTCAGCAACGACGATGGAGATGGCGGTGGAGTCGATGGAGATGGCTCCGAGGGCACTTCTGTGTCCCGGCAGGGTGCCGGAATAGAGACTTCTGTCCTCCGAATCTCCTCTTCGGTGGCGGCGGCGCTGCGGAACTTTTCGTGGAATTCTGATCTTGTTCCTAGGGTTTTTGTCCCGGGAGGAATATATAGGCGAAGGGGCAAGGTCGGTGGAGTCCTGAGGGGCCCACACCACCCCCTGGCGCGCCACCAGGTGGTGTGGCTAGCCCCTGGCCCTCCTCCGTCTCTGCTTTGGACTCCGTCTTCGTGTCGGGAAAAATAGGAGGTTTGGCTTTCGTTTCGTCCAATTCCAAGAATATATCTTTTCTAGCTTTTCTGAAACCAAAAATAGCAGAAAACAGGCAACTGGCACTGCGGCATCTTGTCAATAGGTTAGTTCCAGAAAATGCATAAAAGTATCTCAAAGTATGAACAAAACATAAGAAAGTAGATACTAAACAAGCATGGAACATTAAAAATTATAGATACGTTTACGACGTATCAACATCCTCAAGCTTAACTCCTGCTCGTCCTCGAGTAGTTAAGTGATAAAAAGAATATTTTTTTAGGTGACATGCACCATCACAATCTTGATCAAGGTATTTGTAAAACATTGATAGCTGGGATCATAGTACTCTAACATAGACATGAAAGATATAATTTTAACAATAAGACATAGTAACTATATTGTAACATGAAAAGGTACAAACAAAACATTCATGAATAACAATGCTTTGAAAGACGTTTGTTTGTTTCACATATAGAAAACATAATGAAAATGGTATTCAGCTTGTCCCTCATAGTATAGCAAAACATAAATGCATAGAACACCTTCAAAGTTCATAAGGGTGACTAGATACAAATAGTTTAAGAACAAGCAATATCAAAATCATGAATCAATCAACAAGTTTTGGGACAATGCATATTAAACTAAGAATGACCACTATGCTCTCTCAATAGATGCATAAAGATAGAAGATGGAGACTCAACGTAAAAGTAAAAGAAAGGCCTATTCATAGAAGGAAGCAGGGATTCAAGTCTCATAAAGAGCTTCCAAAAATTATGGTACTTATTAGATTTCAGCTCTCATTGCTCCTATCATAAGTATCTTTAGATGATTAAGGTTAAAGTGAGCAAATATGAGGATATGCTTGACAAGTTATAAGCTGAAAATCCCATGCCCCTTACTTATGAGTACCAAACCTCATGATACTCAACTTTAGTCACATGTAAGTTCTTGTCATTGTAAGTACATGTGTATCATAGAGAACCGCCAATGGGGTACCCCTTCCCCGATGATACGGAAGATTCCCCATATCAAAATGACAAGGCAAGCAGACAATGAGCATCTCAGTGATCCTTTTATTTCCTATTTGCATAGGGTCTCTTTTTTCTTTCCTATTTGCATAGGTTTTTTTTGTTTTTTATTGAGGATGCTTCATAGATTGCTCACTATGGTTATGCTACAGGTTTCCATCATGATTAGGCATGGCTTAGACCAGCCGCCCAGGTGTTTCTCTAACACATATACAAACTCTATGAGCCTTACAAGCTCTGCTTTCATTTCACACCGCTGGGATCCATAAGCAAAAGAACATGATATCAACTAAATAAAATGCAATGTTGAAAGCGTTCCACATGATAACATGGTTCTGCTAATTCACAACTTACAAAACGCAAGCATATACGCAACATAGATGGGCACAATGGTTCAAGTTTATTAAGTGCAAGAAAGTAAAGTGTGCCATGAAGTTCGTGAGAGCTTTAATCACTAATTTTCACATAACAAGTTTAATTTGGAAGGT
The DNA here is from genome assembly GCA_023614405.1 of Avena insularis. Taxonomy (NCBI): domain Eukaryota; kingdom Viridiplantae; phylum Streptophyta; class Magnoliopsida; order Poales; family Poaceae; genus Avena; species Avena insularis. The sequence continues at coordinate 551,079,749 of CM042690.1, forward strand.
AGATAAAAACATGAATATACTTGGAATAGCAATAATACTAATAGGTAGTGATGATCAGACTCAACACATCGATCTCGTTGGGGAACCCCAAGAGGAAGGTATGATGAGCATGATACATTGCAAATATATCTATAATTTTTGATGTTCCATGCTTGGTTTTATCCACTTTCTTGTGCTTTGTTCCAACTTTGGATGTACTTTTCGTATGATTTTTTGGACTAACCTATTAACAAGAGCCACGATTACATTGTTTTTCTGTTTTGGTTCGGAAAGTCGAAAATGAATATTCTCGGAATTGGACGGGACAAAAGCCAAAGTGCCTATTTTTCCGGAAGGGATCAAGTGCCAGAATACGAGACGGGGAAGGGCAGGAGCCACCACCACACCTGGCCGTGGCCAGGCCTGCGCTAGGGGGTGGTGTGGCCGCTCCCGGCACCCCCTCGGCCTCTCCTTCCGCCTATAAGTTGGCCTCGGGACGAAAACCCTAAGTACCCGATCAAAAATCCACGAAAGAGTCTGTAGCCGCCGTCATCTCCATCCCTAGATCGGGAGGGATCTGAAGCTCTTCCCGGCACCACCGGAGAGAATTCACCACAGGCCTTCTTCATCACCATGCAAGCCTCCGGTGTGATGCGTGAGTAGTTCATCCTTGGACTACGGATCCATGTAGTAGCTAGATGGCTGGTTTCTCCTCCTTTGTGCTTTCATGTTTAGATCTTGTGAGCTCCATTCATGATCAAGATCATCTATTTGTAATTCATACATGTTGTGTTTGTGGGGATCCGATGGATATTGAGATGCTATTTCAGATTGATTATTGATTCTATCATGTCTTTGTTATTTGAGATATTGCATGCTTTCCGTTGTTAGTAGCTATCTTGGAAAAGTAGATGCTAGCAACTCAAGAGATATGTTATGCTCGATAGTGGGTTCATGCCTCGGTAATCTGGGAAGTGATGAAATCTCTAAGGTACTAGATGTGTTGTTGCTACTAGGGAAAAACAACAATCCTTTGTTCATAGAACAATCGTATTGTTTACTTTACATGATTCATGAAGCAATAATCTGCTTGCAACTTAATCTTGGAGGGGTTGGATGATAACCTGAAGGTGGATTATTAGTCATAGATGCAGTTGGATGGCGGTCTATGTATTATGTTGTAATGCCCAATCAAGTCTCAGAGGAGTCAAGATGATTAGTATATGCATGTATTGCTTTCTCGGTGTTTGTCAATTGCTTACGATGTAATCTGTTCACCGACATGTTATCTATCTAAGGAGAGCCACCTCTAGTGAACTATGGATCCTGGTCCTTTTACTTTACATACAATCTACAATCTTTTCTTGCTTTGTGTTTACTTTACGCAAACTTTTACTTCTTTTCATTCGATCGTTTAATCCTTTGTTTTCCATAAAACGGTGAGATTGACAACCTCATCCAAGTTGGGGACAAAGTTACGTGGTTGTGTTGTGCATGTCTCACGTTGCTACTAGCACCGTAGTGCATACCAAAGCTCAGCTAGTAACACCTTTGGGTGTTTCCTTGCTCCTACTAGTTCGATTAAACCTTGGTTTCATAACTGAGGGAAAACTTGCTGCTATATTCATTGTACCTTCCTCTTGGGGTTCCCAACGAGCTCTACGTCGAAAGTCGAGCGCATCAAGATTTTCTGGCGCCGTTGCCGGGGAGTCAAGGACATCTTCACAAGGGGACTCCCTCATAACCAATCTCTTTACTTTGTTGTTTTTGTTTTGCTTAGTTTTCTTTTTGCTTTGTTTGCTTGTTTTGTTCTTCAAAAACACACAAAAATTAGTTCTACTTGTTTGCTTTCTTATTTGAAAACCCAAAAAATGACTACTCTTGAAAACACTAAGTTGTGTGACTTCACTAGCACCAACAACAATGATTTTATGAGCACTCCCATTGCTCCACCTGTGGCTGAAAACACTTTCTTTGAGATAAAACCTGCTTTGCTCAATCTTGTTATGAGAGAACAATTTTCTGGTATTGGTAATGAAGATGTTGCTTCCCATCTAAATAACTTTGTTGAACTTTCTGAGATGCAAAAGCATAGGGATATAGATGGTGATATTATTAAGCTGAAATTGTTTCCTTTCTCTTTGAGAGGAAAAGCTAAAGAATGGTTGAATTCCTTAACTAGGAATAGTATTGATTCTTGGACTAAGTGCAAAGATGCTTTTATTGGAAAATACTATCCTCCTGCTAAGATTATATCTATGAGAAGTGAAATAATGAAGTTTAAACAACTTGATAATGAGCATGTTGCTCAAGCTTGGGAAAGAATGAAATCTTTGGTAAAGAATTGTCCCACTCATGGACTGACTGCTTGGATGATCATCCAAACTTTTTATGCAGGATTGAACTATTCTTCAAGGAACCTATTGGATTCAGCTGCTGGAGGTACCTTTATGACCATCACTTTGGGTTCTGCAACAAAACTTCTGGACAATATGATGGTTAATTATTCTGAATGGCATACTGAGAGAGTTCCACAAGGTAAGAAGGTAAATTCTGTTGAGGAAACCTCCTCCTTGAGTGATAAGATTGATATGATTATGTCTATGCTTGTTAATGGGAAAACCCATATTTATCCAAATAATGTTCCTTTAGCCTCTTTGGTTGCTCAAGAAGAGCAAGTTGATGTGAACTTCATAAGAAATAACAACTTTGGCAACAATGCTTATGGTAATAATGCTTATAGGAACAATTTTGGTAAGAACAATTATAAGCCATATCCTCCCAACAATGGTAATGCTTATGGAAATCCTTACAACAATAATAAGAGTGCTCCCTCTGAACTTGAAGTTATGCTTAAAGAGTTTATTAGTAAACAAACTGCTTTCAATAAAACTATTGAGGAAAAACTCTCTAATGCTGAAAGAAATATAGCATCTTTGGCTGAAGCTCAATCTACTTTGAATAAAATGGCTGCTAAACCTGAAACTAATGAGAATCCCTTTGCAGTTACTAATGCCATACAAGTAAGAATTGATGAAAATGTTAGAATATTAGCTGAATTACATGCTAAGTGGGAAAGAGAAGATGAAATTGCTAGAAACATTAGTGTTTCTACTATTACCACCACTAGTGTTGAGGCTAGCAATAGTTCTACTACTTTAGATGATAAAGTTGATTTTGATCTTGATGGTTGCAACATCTCTGAAGTTATTAAGTTCCTCTGAAGCTTGCTAAAAGTCCTAATGCTAGTGCTATGAACATGGCTTTTACAAAACACATTACCGATGCTCTCATAAAGATTAAGGAAGAAAAGATGAAACATAAAGCTTCTATTCCTATAAAACAAGAAGATGGTTGGGAACCCATCATTAATATGAAAGTGAATGAATTTGATTTCAAAGCTTTGTGTGATCTTGATAGTAGTGTTTCTATTATGCCTAGAAGGATTTATGATATGCTTGATTTGCCTCCTCTTGAAGATTGTTATTTGAATGTCCCACTTGATGCTAATGCTAAAAAGAAACTCATGGGGAGTCTTAATGATGTTCTTATTATGGTTAACGATTCTTATGTCCCCGTTGATTTCTATGTTTTGGATGTTGAATACAATGCTTCTTGTCCTATTACTTTGGAAAGACCTTTTCTTAGAACTGTTGGTGCCATCATTGATATGAAAGAAGGCACCATTAAATATCAACTCCCACTCAAGAAAGATATAGAACACTTCCCTAAAAAGAGAGAAAATATTTCTTTTGCTTCTCCTATGAAAACAAAATTTGGTCTTAATGCTTCTTCATTTGAGAACACTTGATTCTTTCTTTGCTTCTTATGCCTAACTTAAAGGCGTTAAAGAAAAGTACTTGTTGGGAGATAACCCAAGAGTTTTAGATAAGTCTTGGAAGTTATTACCTCTGTAATAACCTCTCCTTATCCTTTTTATTTGCTTTTTGTGCCAAGAGTAACCTCTAATGAGAGTGAAGTAATGATTGGAAAGTTGCTGTCCCGAAATAGATTTTTGTGCTTCACCATAAAAATTCCTGAGAGATCTCTGTATGTTGGATTGAGCTGTAATTGTTTGTGCTTCTGCCCCAGGTTGTTATCTAACTTTCGTTAGTTCAACACTTTTTGATTTGAGCAACAGAAAGTCTTAGAAAAAATTCATCTTTACCTGCTGGTCTGTTTTGACAGATTTCTGCCATTTTCTGCATTTGCTTCTTGTGGGTTCCTTTTTGAGTTCTTTTGGGGAATTGAGCTTTTTGAAGGAAGTGATACAATAGCTAGTGTTTTAATGGAAGTTTATTTGGTGTTAGAACTGAACCTTAAGACTTATTTATCTTAAGTGCACTAATGTTGCTAATGAGATTGTGTGAAGTTTTGTATGAAGGAAAAATTTCAGGTATATGGAAGGAACGAGTAATGAGATAAAGGATGGACTAAAGCTCAAGCTTGGGGATGCCATGCGTGTCACCCCAAGAAATATCCAAGAAGTACAAGCGTCAAAGCTTGGGGATGCCCAAGGCATTCCCCTTCTTCATCAATAAAAATTCCAGGTTTCTTCCAAATGCTTCATTTTTACTGTTTCATGCGCAGTTGTGTTTTTCTTGGAGCGTCTTCTTTTTTCGTTTTTGTTTTGGTTTTTAGTTTGCTTGGTTTGCTTAGTTTTATTAATAAATTGGTTGGACCCCCTCTTTCACACTTTGGTTTGTGAATAGTTTGGTTTGGAAAAGAGTAGGAAAGTTCATACTTATGTGGTAAAAAGAGCTCGTTTTTGACTATGGCCTATGCTTTGTCATGCCATGCTTGATATTGTTTTGGCTTTATGCTTAGTATTCTTTGCTGTAGCATGCCTTGTTATAAACAATTGAGATTGCTTAATGTGCCTTGGATGAATCATGCATTGTTTTAGCATATTAAAGCATAGTATAGTGGTATTCTCCTTTGATGCTTTATTTGGGTTGACTTGGCACATGCCCACACCATGTTATGACTATCACAAGTCACCATAGCCTTTATGATCCTTTAGTTTTCAACTTGTAGTATCACTTTATGCTTTGATCAATGATGTTTTGTCGCTCTGCATGATTATGGCCATTATTGCTCTCTTAGTTTGTCGCTCCCAGTCTTTTGCTAGCCTCCACAACCAAGTATGAGTTCCACTCATGCATCCAACTCCCAAAACCAAGTTATTACAAAGCGTCCACCATACCTACCTACTAGCTTATGCTATTCCAAGTATATTCATGCTTTTGTTTACCTTCCACTTGTTACGAGAAAACTAGTGATTAAAGCTCTCACGAACTTGAAGGCACACTTTACTTTACTTGCCCTTAATAAACCTGAACCATTGTGTCTTCTATGTTGTATATGCTTGCACTTATTTGTTGGGAATTAGCAGAACCATGCTTTCATGGGGAACGCTTTCAACATTGCACTTGGTACTTGTACCTAGTTGATATCATGCTCTTTTGTATATGGATGTCGGATTGTGAAATGAAAGGGGAGCTTGTAAGTCCATGGAGTTATGTATATGTGTTAGAGAAACGCCTGGGCCACTGGTCTAATCCATGCTGACATGGTGGAAACCTGCAGCGTAACCATAATGAGCTGTCTATGAAGCATTCTTCTTATAAAAAATGGAGTCCTATATTGAGAAAAAAAGAGAAAAAAAAGAGATACTATGAAAAGAGGAAAGAGAGAAAAAAGCACCATATTCCCATGGTAAATAAGAAGATTGCTGAGATGCTTGTTGTCTGCTTGCCTTGTCATTTTGATATGGGGATTCTTTCGTATCATCGGGCAAGGGGTACCCCGTTGGCAGTTCTCAATGATACACATGTACTTACGATGACAAGAACTTACTTGTGACTAAACTTGAGTAGCATGAGGAGAGGCCCTCGTATACAAGGGACATGAGATTTCTAACTTATACTTCGTCAAGCATGTACACCATAGTTTGTTCACTTTAACCTTAATCACTTCAAGATGCTTATGATAGGGGCAATGAGAGCTGAAAGCTATTAAGTACCATAATTTTTGGAAGCTCTTTATGAGACTTGAATCCCTACTTCTTTTTACAAAAGGCCTTTCTTCCACCATTATATTGAGTCTCCACCTTCTATCTTTATGCACCTACTTTGAGAGCATAGTGGCCATTCTTAGTTCTATGTGCATTGTCCCAAGACTAGTTGATTGATGCATACTTTGATATTGCTTGTTTTGAACTATTGTATCTAGTCACTCTTATGAACTTTGAAGGTGTCCTATGCATTTATATTTGCTACTCTATTGAGGGATAAGCTGAATACTATTATGCTATGTTTTCTTTATGTGAAACAAACAAACATCTTGCAAAGAATGTTATTCATGAATCTTTTGTTTGTGCCTTTTCATGTTGCATCATAGTTTCTTTGCTTATTGCTAGAACTTTGTCTTTCATGTTATGATTGAAGTACTATGATCCCAGCCTTGAATGTTTTGCAAATACTTTGATCAAGTCTTTGATGGTGCATGTCACCTCAAAATTATTTCTTTTATCCTTACCTGCAGAGGGACGGGGAGTTAAGATTGGGGATGTTGATACATTGCAAATGTATCTATAATTTTTGATGTTCCATGCTTGGTTTTATCCACTTTCTTGTGTTTTGTTCCAACTTTGGATGTACTTTTCATATGATTTCTTGGACTAACCTATTAACAAGAGCCACGATTGCAGCTGTTTTACGCTGTTTTTGGTTTCAGGAAAGTCAGAAAATGAATATTCTCGGAATTGGACGGGACAAAAGCCAAAGTGCCTATTTTTCCGGAAGTTATCAAATGCCCGAATACGAGACGAAGAAGGGCTAGAGGCTGACCACAACCTGGCCGCAACTAAACTTGGCCCGCCGGTGGTGTGTGACCAGGCACCCTCACCCAGGCTTCCGACTATAAGATGCCCTCGGGATGAAAACCCTAAGTACCCGATCAAAAATCCACGAAAAGAGTGCATGCAGCCATCATCTCCATCCCTAGATCGGGAGGATCTGAAGCTCTTCTCGGCACCTGCGGAGAGAATTCACCACAGGCCTTCTTCATCACCATGCAAGCCTCCGGTGTGATGCGTGAGTAGTTCATCCTTGGACTACGGATCCATGTAGTAACTAGATGGCGGGTTTCTCCTCCTTTGTGCTTTCATGTTTAGATCTTGTGAGCTCCGTTCATGATCAAGATCATCTATTTGTAATTCATACATGTTGTGTTTGCGGGGATCCGATGGATATTGGGATGCTATTTCAGATTGATTATTGATTCTATCATGTCTTTGTTATTTGAGATCTTGCATGCTTTCCGTTGTTAGTAGCTATCTTGGCCAAGTAGATGCTAGCAACTCGAAGAGATAGTATTTATGCTCCATAGTGGGTTCATGCCTCTAGTAGTCTGGGGAAGTGACATAAATCTCTAAGGTACTAGATGTGTTGTTGCTACTAGGGAGAAAACAACAATCCTTTGTTCATAGAACAATCGTATTGTTTACTTTACACGCAGTTCGTAAAGCAATAATATGTTGCTTGCAACTTAATACTGGAGGGGGTTCGGATGATAACCTGAAGGTGGATTTTATAGTCATAGATGCAGTTGGATGGGGGTCTATGTATTATGTTGTAATGCCCAATCAAGTCTCAGAGGAGTCAAGATGATTAGTATATGCATGTATTACTTTCTCGGTGTTTGTCAATTGCCCCGCTGTAATTTGTTCACCCAGCATGTTATCTATCTAAGGAGATCCACCTCTAGTGAACTATGGATCCCGGTCCTTTTACTTTACATACAATCTACAATCTTTTACTGCTTTGTGTTTAGTTTCTGCAAACTTTTACTTCTTTCCATACGATACGTTTAATCCTTTGTTTTCCGCAAAACACTGTGAGATTGACAACCTCATCGCAAGTTGGGGACAAAGTTCTGTGGTTGTGTTGTGCAGGTCTCCACGGTGTTACTAGCACGGTGATGCATACCAAAGCTCAGCTAATAACACCTTTGGGGTGTTTCCTTGCTCCTACTGGTTCGATTAAACCTTGGTTTCATAACTGAGGGAAAACTTGCTGCTATATTCATCGTACCTTCCTCTTGGGGTTCCCAACGAGCTCTACGTCAAAAGTCGAGCACAACAACAAGTTTTCCCTCAGTTATGAAACCAAGGTTATCGAACCAGTAGGAGCAAGGAAACACCTCTAAGGTGTTGTTTCCAACTTGGAATCCTGCACAACACAACCACAGAACTTTGCCCCCAACTTACAGTGAGGTTGTCAATCTCATCGGTTTTGCTGAAAACAAAGGATTAAACGTATTGTGTGGAAGATAGTAATTGCTTGCAGAAAGTAAACAGAAAATGGTAAATAGATTGTAGATTGATGGTAAAAGAATGGATCGGGATCCATAGTTCACTAGAGGTGATTCTCCTTAAGATAGATGACATGTTGGGTGAAAAAATTACAGCGGGGCAATTGACAAACACTGACAAAGCATACATCCATATACTAATCATCTTGACTCCTATGAGATTTGATTGGGCATTACAACATTATACATAGACCGTAATCCAACTGCATCTATGACTAATAATCCACCTTCAGGTTATCATCTGAACCCCCTCCAGTATTAAGTTGCAAGCAACAGATAATTGCATTAAGCAAAGTGTGTAAAGTAAAACATACGATTGTTCTATGAACAAAGGATTGTTGTTTTCTCCCTAGTAGCAACAACACATCTAGTACCTTAGAAATTTCTATCACTTCCCCAGATTACTAGAGGCATGAACCCACTATCGAGCATAAATACCCCCTCTTGGAGTTGCTAGCATCTACTCGGCCAAGATAGCTACTAACAACGGAAAGCATGCAAGATCACAAATAACAAAGACATGATAGAATCAATAATCAATCTGAAATAGCATCTCAATATCCATCGGATCCCCACAAACACAACATGTATGATTACAAATAGATGATCTTGATCATGAACGGAGCTCACAAGATCTAGACATGGTAGCACAAAGGAGAAGAACCAACCATCTAGCTACTACATGGACCCGTAGTCCAGGGATGAACTACTCACGCATCACACCGGAGGCAGTCATGGTGATGAAGAAGGCCTCTAGGGTGATCTCTCCCCTCCGACAGGGTGCCGAGAAGAGCTTCAGATCCCTCCCGATCTAGGGATGGTGGCGGCTACAGACTCTTTTCGTGGAATTTTGATCGGGTCCTTAGGGTTTTCGTCTCGAAGGTAATATATAGGCGAAGGGGCAAGGTCGGTGGAGTACCAGGGGGCCCACACCCCCTGGTGGCGCGGCTAGGGCTGGCCGCGCCACCACCAGGTGTGGCCGTCCTAGCTCCCCTCTTCGCCTCCCCTCCGGACTCCGTATTCCTTCTGGTGAAATGTTGACTTGGACTTTTGTCCGGTCCAATTCCGAGAATATTTCTTTACTAGCTTTTCTGAAACCAAAAACAACAGAAAACAGGCAACTGGCACTATGGCATCTTGTTAATAGGTTAGTTCCAGAAAATGTGTAAAAATACTCCAAAGTGTGGACAAAACATAAGAAAGTAGATATAAAACAAGCATGGAACATAAAAAAATATAGATACGTTTGCAACGTATCAACATCCGCAAGCTTAACTCCTGCTCGTCCTCGAGTAGGTAAGTGATAAATTTTTTTTTTTGAGGTGACATGCACCATCATAATCTTGATCAAAGTATTTGTAAAACATTGATAGCTGGGATCATAGTACTTTGACATAGCATGAAAGATATAGTTCTAACAATAAGACATAGCAACTATGTTGTAACATGAAAAGGTACAAACAAAAGATTCATGAATAACAATGCTTTGAAAGACGTTTGTTTGTTTCACATATAGAAAACATAATGAGAATGGTATTCAGCTTGTCCCTCATAGTGTAGCAAAACATAAATGCATAGGACACCTTCAAAGTTCATAAGGGTGACTAGATACAAATAGTTTAAGAAGAAGCAATATCAAAGTTATGAATCAATCAACATGTCTTGGGATAATGCACATTAAACTAAGAATGGCCACTATGCTCTCTCAATAGGTGCATAAAGATAGAAGATGGAGACTCAACATAAAAGTAAAAGAAAGGCCTTCATAGAAGGAAGCAGGGATTCAAGTCTCATAAAGAGCTTCCAAAAATTATGGTACTTATTAGCTTTCAGCTCTCATTGCCCATATCATAAGCATCTTGAAGTGATTAAGGTTAAAGTGAACAAACTATGGAGTATATGCTTGACAAAGTATAAGTTCGCAATCTCATGTCCCTTGAATACGAGGGCCGCTCCTCATGCTACTCAAGTTTAGTTACCGGTAAGTTCTTGTCATAGTAAGTACATGTGTATCATAGAGAACTGCCAATGGGGTACTCCTTGCACAAGGCAAGCAGACAATGAACATCTCATCAATCTTCTTATTTACCATGGGAAAATGGTGCTTTTTTAATCTCTTTCCACTTTTCTCATCTTTTTTTTTCTTTTTCTCAATCTCTATCTCTTTTTTTTATAAGAAGAATGCTTCATAGATTGCTCACTATGGTGATGCTGCAAGTTTCCACCATGATTAGGCATGGCTTAGGCTAGCGGCCCAGGCGTTTCTCTAACACACACGCATAACTCCATGGATTTACAAGCTCCCCTTTCATTTCACACCGACGATATCCATAAACAAAAGAGCATGATATCAACTGGGTACAATGTACAAGTGCAATGTTGAAAGTGTTCCCCATGATAGCATGGTTCTTCTAATCCCAACGTATAAGTGCAAGCATATACAACATAGATGATACAATAGTTCAAGTTTATTAGGGGCAAGAAAAGTAAAATGTGCCATCAAGTTCGTGAGAGCTTTAATATCTAATTTTCACATAACAAGTTTAATTCGGAAGGTAGATAAAAACATGAATATACTTGGAATAGCAAATGCTAATAGGTAGGTATGGTGGACTCTTTGGAATAACTTGGTTTTATTTGGAGTTGGATGCATGAGTAAAACTCATACTTGGTATGGGGGCTAGCAAAAGACTGGGAGCGACCAACTAAGAGAGCAATAATGACCATAATCATGCAAAGCGACAAAACATCGTTAATTAAAGCATAAAGTGATATTACAAGTCGAAAACTAAATGATCATAGTGGCTAAGGTGACTTGGTGTAGTCTTAACATGGTGTGAGCATGCGCCAAGTCAACCCAAATAAAGCACTAAAGGAGAATATCACAATATTATGCGTTTATATGCTAAAACAACACATGATTCTTTCAAGGCACATTAAGTAATCTCAATTGTTTGTAAAAAGTCATGCTAAAACAATAATCACTAAGCATAAAGCCAAAACAATATCAAGCATGGCATGATAAAGCCTAGGCCACAGTCAAAAACAAGCTCCTTTTATACCACTTAAGCATGAAATTTCCTACTCTTTTTCAATCCAAATCAACTTTATTTGAAAACTAATGCATGAATGAGGGGGTCCAACCAATTTATTCAAGCAAACTAAGCAAATTAAAACTAAAAACAAAAATGAAGACGCCCCAAGAACAACACAACTGTGAATGAAACAATAAAAATGAAGTGTTTGGAAGAAACCTGAGATTTTTATTAATGAAGAGGGGATGCCTTGGGCATCCCCAAGCTTTGACGCTTGTACTTCTTGAATATTTCTTGGGGTGACACGGGTGGCATCCCCAAGCTTGAGCTTTTGTCCATACTTCATCTTATCACATTACTCTTCCCTACACTTTAAAATTTCCTTCATACAAAACTTCACACAATCTTCATTAGCAACATTAGTGTACTCAAGATAATAAGTATTTTGGTTCAGTTTAAACACAAGTAAAACTTCCATTAAAACACAAGCTATTGTATAACTTCCTTTTCAAGGTTCAAGAATTTTGGCAAGAACTCAAAGAGAAAGAGATTTAAGAGGCAAATGCAAATAATGGCAGAAATCTGTCAAAACAGACCAGCAGGTAAAAACCGATTTTTTCGAAGACGTTCTATTGCTCAAATCGAAAAGTGTTGAACTAACGAAAGTTGGATAACAACCTGGGGCAGAAGCACAAACAATTACAGCTCAAAACTATGCATAGAGATTTTTCACGAATTTTTACAGCAAAGCACAAAAGTCTGTTTCGGGACAGCAACTTTCCCAAGCACTACTTCTCTCTCATTAGAGGTTACTCTTGGCACAAAAACCACACAAAAATAATAAGGAGAGGTTATTACTGAAGCAATAACTTCCAAGACTAAACAAAAGATTCCTAATGAAATTTGGGTTATCTCCAAATAAATGCTTTTCTTTAACGCCTTTGAGCTAGGCATAAGAAGCAAGAAAAGAATCAAGTATTTTCAAATGAAAAAACATTAAGAGAAAATTTTGTTTTAATAGGAGAGGCAAAAGAAATATTCTATCTCTTCTTAGGGAAGTGTTCTATACCTCTCTTAAGTGGAAATTGATATTTAATCGTGCCTTCTTTCATATCAATAATGGCACCAACAGTTCTAAGAAAAGGTCTTCCCAAAGTAATAGGACGAGAAGCATTGCATTCAACATCCAAAACATAGAAATCAACGGGGACATAAGCATTGTTAACCATAATAAGAACATTCTTTTTAGCATTATCATCAAGTGGGACATTTAAATAACAATCTTCCAATTGTGGCAAATCAAGCATTTCATAAATCTTTCTAGGCATAATAGAAACACTACTATCAAGATCACATAAAGCTCTGATATCAAAATCATTCACTTTCATATTAATGATGGGTTCCCAACCATCTTCTAATTTCATAGGAATAGAAGCTTTATGTTTCATCTTTTCTTCTTTAATTTTTATGAGAGCATCAGTAATGTGTTTTGTAAAAGCCATATTCATAGCACTAGTATTAGGACTTTTAGCAAGCTTTTGTAGGAACATAATTACTTCAGATATATTGCAACCATCAAGATCAAAATCATAATTATCATCTAAAGTAGTAGAGCTATTGTTTCCCATATTTCGAAGAATTTCAGCATTTTTATTAGAAAAGGTTCCATTGGGTTTACTAGCTTCAACATTAGTGGTAGTGATAGTAGAAATACTAATATTTCTAGCAATTTCATCTTCTCTTTCCCACTTAGCATGCAATTCAGCTAATAGTCTAACATTTTCATCAATTCTAACTTGTATGTCATTAGTAGCAGCAAAGGGATCTTCAATGGTTTTAGTTTTATCAGCCATTTTATTCAAAGAAGATTGTGCTTCAGACAATGATGCTATATTCCTTTCAACATTAGAGAGTTTTTCCTCAATAGTTTTATTGAAGGCAGTTTGTTTATTAATAAAATCTTTAATCATGACTTCAAGTTCAGAGGGTGCACTTCTATTATTGTTGTAGGAATTTCCATAAGCATTACCGTTATTCGGAGGATATGGCCTATAATTATTATTACTAAAATTACTCCTGTAGGCATTGTTGCTAAAATTATTGTTTCTAATAAATTTCACATCAACTTTCTCTTCTTGAGCAACCAAAGAGGCTAAGGGAACATGATTTGGATCAGTATGAGCTTTCCCATTAACAAGCATAGACATAATAACATCAATTTATCACTCAAGGAGGAGGTTTCTTCAACAGAATTTACCTTCTTACCTTGTGGAGCTCTCTCAGTGTGCCATTCAGAATAGTTAACCATCATATTATCCAGAAGCTTTGTTGCAGCACCCAAATTAATGGTCATAAAGGTACCTCTAACAGCATAATCTAGTAGATTTCTTGAAGAATAATTCAATCCTACATAAAAGGTTTGGATCATCATCCAAGCAGCCAGTCCATGAGTGGGAGAATTCTTTACCAAAGATTTCATTCTTTCCCAAGCTTGAACAACATGTTCATTATCAAATTGTTTAAATTTCATTATTTCACTTCTCATAGATATAATCTTAGCAGGAGCATAGTATTTTCCAATGAAAGCATCTTTGCATTTAGTCCAAGAATCAATACTATTTCTAGTTAGGGATTGCAACCATTCTTTAGCTTTTCCTCTCAAAGAGAAAGTAAATAATTTAAGCTTAATACTATCTCCATCTATATCCCTATGTTTTTGCATCTCACAAAGTTCAACAAAGTTATTAAGATGAGCAGCAGCATCTTCAGTACCAATACCAGAAAATTGTTCTCTTATAACAAGATTGAGTAAAGCGGGTTTAATTTCAAAGAAAGTAGCTTCAGGAACAGGTGGAGCAATAGGTGTGCACATGAAATCATTGTTGTTGGTGCTAGTGAAGTCACACAACTTAGTGTTTTGAAGAGTAGTCATTTTTTGTGTTTTTAATATAAAGAAGCAAACTAGTAAAACTATTTTTTGTGTGTTTTTGATAAAAGAACAAGCAAACAAAGCGGAAATAAACTAAGCAAAATGAAAACAACAAAGTGAAGAGATTGGTTATGAGGGACTCCCCTTGAGAAGATGTCCTTGACTCCTCGACAACAGCGCCAGAAAAAAGCCTTGATGATCAGACTCAACACATCGATCTCGTTGGGGAACCCCAAGAGGAAGGTATGATGAGCACAGCAGCAAGTTTTCCCTCAGTTATTAAACCAAGGTTATCGAACCATTAGGAGCAAGGAAACACCTCCAAGGTGTTGTTTCCAACTTGGAATCCTGCACAACACAACCACAGAACTTTGCCCCCAACTTACAGTGAGGTTGTTAATCTCACCGGTTTTGCTGAAAACTAAGGATTAAACATATTGTGTGGAAGATAGTAATTTCTTGCAGAAAGTAACCAGAAAATAGTAAATATATTGTATATTGATGGTAAAAAAATGGACCGGGATCCAGAGTTCACTAGAGGTGATTCTCCTTAAGATAGATGACATGTTGGGTGAAAAAATTACAGTGGTGCAATCGATAAACACCGAGAAAGCATACATGCATATACTAATCATCTTGACTCCTATGAGATTTGATTGGGCATTACAACATTATATATAGACCGTAATCCAACTACATCTATGACTAATAATCCACCTTCAGGTTATCATCTGAACCCCCTCCAGTATTAAGTTGCAAGCAACAGATAATTGCATTAAGCAAAGTGTGTAAAGTAAAACATACGATTGTTCTATGAACAAAGGATTGCTATTTTCTCCCTAGTAGCAACATCACATCTAGTACCTTAGAGATTTCTGTCACTTCCCCAGATTACTAGAGGCATGAACCCACTATCGAGCATAAATACTCGCTCTTGGAGTTGCTAGCATCTACTCGGCCAAGATAGCTACTAACAACGGAAAGCATGCAAGATCACAAATAACAAAGACATGATAAAATCAATAATCAATCTGAAATAGCATCTCAATATCCATCGGATCCCCGCAAACACAACATGTATGATTACAAATAGATGATCTTGATCATGAACGGAGCTCACAAGATCTAGACATGGTAGCACAAAGGAGAAGAACCAACCATCTAGCTATTACATGGACCCGTAGTCCAGGGATGAACTACTCACGCATCACACCGGAGGCAGTCATGGTGATGAAGAAGGCCTCCATGGTGATCTCTCCCCTCCGACAGGGTGCCGGGAAGAGCTTCAGATCCCTCCCTATCTAGGGATGGAGATGGCAGTGGCTACAGACTCTTTCCGTGGAATTTTGATCGGGTCCTTAGGGTTTTTGTCCCGGAGGCAATATATAGGCGAAGGGGCAAGGTCGGTGGAGTACCAGGGGGCCCACACCCCCTGGTGGCGTGGCTAGGGCTGGCCGCGCCACCACCAGGTGTGGCCGCCCTAGCTCCCCTCTTCGTCTCCCCTCCGGACTCCGTATTCCTTCTGGTGAAGTTGACTTGGGCTTTTGTCCGGTCCAATTCCGAGAATATTTCCTTACTAGCTTTTCTAAAACCAAAAACAGCAGAAAACAGGCAACTGGCACTGTGGCATCTTGTTAATAGGTTAGTTCCAGAAAATGTGTAAAAATACTCCAAAGTGTGGACAAAACATAAGAAAGTAGATATAAAACAAGCATGGAACATCAAAAATTATAGATACGTTTGCAATGTATCAGGTAGGTATGGTGGACTATTTGGAATAACTTGGTTTTATTTGGAGTTGGATGCATGAGTGGAACTCATACTTGGTACATGTGGAGGCTAGAAAAAGACTGAGAGCGACCAATTAAGAGAGCAATAATGGCCATAATCATGCAACGTGACAAAACATTATTAATTAAAGCATAAAGTGATATTACAAGTCGAAAACTAAATGATCATAGAGGCTATGGTGACTTGGTATAGTCTTAACATGGTGTGAGCATGCGCCAAGTCAAGCCAAATAAAGCATCGAAGGAGAATACCACAATATTATGCTTTTATATGCTAAAACAACGCATGATTCTTTCAAGGCACATTGAGCAATCTCAATTGTTTGAAACAAGTCATGCTACAACAATAATCACTAAGCATAAAGTCAAAGCAATATCAAACATGACATGATAAAGTCTAGGCCACGGTCAAAACAAGCTTCCTTTTGTACCACTATAAGTATTAAACTTCCTACTCTTTTCCAACACCAATCAAAAACTAAAGCTAAACGCAGTGCTAGCAAAGGAGAACACTCGCAGAACAATAAGAGTGAAAACTAGAGTATTCTAGGCAATGAATAACGGGGTGTGTCTCTCTCCAAAATAAGTGTGCTGGGATCCAACCAACTTATTTAAGCAAACCAAGCAAATGAAAACTAAAAGCAAAAAATGAAGAAGCTCCAAGAACAACACAATTGTGCATGAAACAATAAAAATGAAGTGTTTTGGAAGAAAACCTGAGATTTTATTGATGAAGAATGGGATGCCTTGGGCATCCCCAAGCTTTGACGCTTGTAATTCCTGAATATTTCTTAGGGTGACACATGTGGCATCCCCAAGCTTGAGCTTTTGTCCATACTTCATCTTATCACATTATTCTTCCCCTACACTTGAAAATTTTCCTTCATACAAAACTTTACACAATCTTCATTAGCAACATTAGTGTACTCAAGATAATAAGTCTTTGGGTTCAGTTTCAACACAAGTAAAAATTCCATTAAAACACAAGCTAATGTAGCAATTCCTTCTAAAAGCTCAAGTGATCAAAGAGAACTAAAAAAGAAAGAGATTAAGAGGCAAATGCAAATAATGGCAGAAATCTGTCAAAACAGACCAGCAGGTAAAAACCAATTTTTTTGAAGACCTTCTATTGCTCAAATCGAAAAGTGATAAACTAACAAAAGTTAGATAATAACCTGGGGCAGAAGCTCAAAAATTTACAGCTCAATCCGACGTACAGAGATTTTTCACGAATGTTTACAGTGAAGCACAAAAATCTGTTTCAGGACAACAACTTTCCTAAGTCTTACTTCTCTCTCATTAGAGGTATTGTTGGCACAAAACCAAACAAAAATGATAAGGAGAGGTTATTACAGAGGCAATAACTTTCAAGGCTCAACAAAACAAAAATAAACTGAAAGTAAAAATATAATGGGTTGTCTCCCAAAAGCTCTTTCTTTATAGCCATTAAGATACACATGATAATTTTGATGATGCTCACATAATAAATATGAATTGAAGTAAAAGAGAGCATTAAGAAGCAAATATGGAACAAATTTAAGTCTAACCCACTTTCTATGAAAAATAATCTTGTAAAGAAACAAGTCATAAAATCACAAAGCAACAAGCATAGGAAAGCAAAACAAGTGCAACTTCAAAAATTTCAACATAAAGAGGGGAAACTTAATATTTGTTGAGATACATAAAACCATGTTTCCCTCTCTCATAATAACTTTCAGTAGCATCATGAATAAAATTAACAATATAACGATCACATAAAACATTCTTATCATGAGCCACATGCATAAAAGAATTAATACTCTCCACATAAACATAGTCATTCTTATTAATTGTAGTGGGAGCAAATTCAACAAAATAGCTGTCATTATTATTCTCATCACCATAATCATAAAATATAGGAGGCATATTATAATCATAATTAATTTTCTCCTCAATAGTAGGTGGACTGAAAATATCATATTCATTATTGTAATCATCATATATTGGAGGTATAGTATCATCATAAGCAATATAATAGTTAATTTCCAAAGTGTGTTCATTTGTAAACATAACATCATTGGAAGGAACATGGATAGTACTAATAGTGCAAAAATTATTGACGCCATCATTTTCAGAATTGGTACCGAAGAGATTTTCAATATCAAAAGTAGTGTGTTTTTCCCAATCATGATCACTACTATAGGTAACAGGCATATGAACATCATCAATTTCAGACTCATAAAAAACTATAATAGGAGCAACATGCTTAGGGGAAAATACCGTTTCCTCCCTCCTTTTACTCCTCCTCTTCTTCTTTTCCTTCTTCTCTTTAGGAGGGAGAGGCTTGAAAGGAAGCTTCTCCATATACCCTGGTTTATTGTTAGAGACAATAGAAGAAACTTTGGAAGATTCTTTCTTTTCATTAATAAGATCAAAACACATATTAGTCCTGTCATATTTTGGTAAAATCTCATCTTTTATAATATTTTGTATGTAAGTATTTATGTGACAATTATCAACACAATAAAGATGACAACCATGCAGGACGTTGTTCATATCAAAAGCACTCATATCTACCAAAGAAGATTTTCTTGATAATTCTTCACACCACAAAAATAATGTAAGTTCATCATGCTGATTAGGAGTGATCATGTCATCACAATACAAACTTGCAGTATTCATTGGATTAGGAGGGCTATTATTATGGCCTGAGCATTGAAAATTGAAATGACCCACTTCAAAGCAAAGTTCACAAATAAAAGGATAGAGGGCACAAACTTTTTTACCAAGATCATTTAGAGCCCTATACCACATTCTAATTTTTTCATTCCTGTGGGTGATACAATATTCTTCTTCAATTTGATTCTTTTCACAAAGTTTATGTACTCCATAAAAATTAACATGCTTATAAGAAATAGTACTTTTAAAGGTTTGAGCATGTTTATTGCTATCGTTAATAACAACTTCATTTTTCATGCAAGTGTCTTTAAAAGGTTCATGATACATGTCCCATTTTTCTTTAGGAGCATTAATATAAGAAGCAAAGGCTCTACAACAATCAACAAGAATTTGAAGATCAAGACCATATTTAGCACTAAGCTCTTGAAAATTAGCAGTTTCAGCGAAAGACTTAATGCAATGATACTCATTAGTTATACCTGGTTCTTTACCTTTGTCGTTATCCCAATCTTCGGTATTGATTTGAATTGTTTCAAGAAGATCCCACTTAGCTTTGAACTCCTTATTTGTGAAGGATCCCTCTAAACAGGTATCTAGATAGTCCTTGTAATGTCCTGAAAGCCTTGCATAAAAATTATTAATAACAATATTCCTGGGGAGCTCAAGAATGGGACATTTGAGCATTAGTGACTTCAATCTCCTCCATGCTTGGGAAATACTTTCTCCATCATGAGGATGAAAATTATAAATATAATTCCTATCCTTATGAACTTCATGAGGGGGATAAAATTTAGAGTAAAAGCGAGATTCAAGTTCCTTCCACTCCAAATGATGAGGATTGTCTAGTAGCTCATACCACTCCCTTGCTTTGACCTTAAGTGATAAAGAGAATGCTTCCTCTTAACTTGGTTCATTGAAATACCAACACACTTGAACAACCCACATAATTCATGTATAAAGAGTAAATGATCACCAGGATGGACAGTTGATGGCCCAAAATATATCGAGCTCATTGGGGAACCCCAAGAGGAAGGTATGATGATCACAACAACAAGTTTTCCCTCAATTATGAAACCAAGGTTTAATCGAACCAGTAGGAGCAAGGAAACACCCCAAAGGTGTAGCTAGCTGAACTTTGGCAGGGCGCACTACCGGTGCCAGCAGCAACGTGGAGACTTACACAACACAACCACAGAACTTTGCCCCCAACTTGCGATGAGGTTGTCAATCTCACCGGTTTTGCTAAAAACAAAGGATTAAACATATCGAGTGGAAGAAAGTAATAGTTTGCAGAAAGTAAACACAAAGCAATAAACAGCTGATTGTAGATTGATAGTAAAAGAAAGGACCGGGGTCCATAGTTCACTAGAGGTGGCTCTCCTTAAGATAGATGCCATGTTGGGTGAACAAATAACAGCGGGGCAATTGACAAACATCGAGAAAGCATACAAGAATATACTACTCATCTTGACTCCTTTGAGATTCGATTGGGCATTACAACATTATACACAGACCACCATCTAACTGCATCTATGACTAATAATCCACCTTCAGGTTATCATCCGAACCCCCTCCAGTATTAAGTTCCAAGCAACGGATAATTGCATTACGAATTACGTGTAAAGTAAACAATATGATTGTTCTATGAACAAAGGATTGTTGTTTTCTCCCTAGTAGCAACGGCACATCTAATACCTTAGAGATTTCTGTCACTTCCCCAGATTACCAGAGGCATGAACCCACTATCGAGCATAAATACTAACTCTTGGAGTTCCTAGCATCTACTTGGCCAAGATTGCTACTAATAATGTAAAGCATGCAAGATCACAAATAACAAAGACATGATAGAATCAATAATCAATCTGAAATAGCATCTCAATATCCATCGGATCCCCGCAAACACAACATGCAAAATTACAAATAGATGATCTTGATCATGAACGGAGCTCACAAGATCTAAACGTGATAGCACAAAGGAGGAGAACCAGTCATCTAGCTACTACATGGACCCGTAGTACAGAGATGAACTACTCACGCATCACACCAGAGGCTTGCATGAGGATGAAGAAGGCCTCCAGGGTGAATTCTCTTCTCTGGCAGGGTGCCGGGAAGAGCTTCAGATCCCTCCTGATCTAGGGATGGAGATGACGGCAGCTACAAAATCTTTCGTGGAATTTTGATTGGGTCCTTAGGGTTTCTGTATCGGATGCATCTTATAGGCGGAAGGAGAGGCCGAGGGGGTGCCTGGGCTGGCCACACCACGCCCTGTCCTAGGCCAGTCCTAGCCGCGTGGCCAGGGGGTGTGGCCACCCTCTGGCCCTTCTTCATCTCGTATTCTGGCTCCAGGTGTCCCTCGGTGAAAAACTGACTTTAGCTTTTGTCCCGTCCAATTCCGAGAATATTCATATTCTGACTTCCCTAGAACCAAAAACAGCAGAAAACAGGCAGCTGGCACTGTGGCTCTTGTTAATAGGTTAGTCCAAGAAATCATATGAAAAGTACTCCAAAGTGTGGACAAAACATAAGAAAGTGGATAAAACCAAGCATGGAACATCAAAAATTATGGATATGTTAGCAACGTATCAACATCCCCAAGCTTAACTCCTGCTCGTCCTCGAGTACGTAAGTGATAAAAAGAAAGAATAATTTTTGAGGTGGCATGCACCATCATAAACTTGATCAAAGTATTTGTAAAACATTGAAATCTAGGATCATAGTACTTTAATCATAAAATGAAAGACAAAGTTCTAGCAATAAGACGAAGAAACTATGTTGCAACATGAAAAGGCACAAACAAAAGATTAATGAATAACAATGCTTTGCAAGACGTTTGTTTGTTTCTCATAAAGAAAACATAGCATAGTGGCATTCAACTTGTCCCTCATAGAGTAGCAAACATAAATGCATAGGACACCTTCAAAGTTCATAAGAGTGACTAGATACAAATAGTTTAAAACAAGCAATATCAAATTTATGCATCAATCAACAAGTCTTGGGACAATACACATAGAACTAAGAATGGCCACTATGCTCTCAAAGTAGGTGCATAAAGATAGAAGGTGGAGACTCAACATAAAAGTAAAAGAAAGGCCTTCATAGAAGGAAGTAGGGATTCAAGTTTCATAAAGAGCTTCCAAAAATTATGGTACTTAATAGCTTTTAGCTCTCATTGCCCCTATCATAAGCATCTTGAAGTGATTAAGGTTAAAGTGAACAAACTATGGAGTATATGCTTGACAAAGTATAAGTTGGAAATCTCATGTCCCTTGAATACGAGGGCCGCTCCTCATGCTACTCAAGTTTAGTCACCAGTAAGTTTTTCTTGTCATCGTAAGTACATGTGTATCATAGAGAACCGCCAACGAGGTACCCCTTGCCCGATGATACGGAAGAATCCCCATATCAAAATGACAAGGCAAGCAGACAACAAGCATCTCAACAATCTTCTTATTTACCATGGGAATATGGTGCTTTTTTCTCTCTTTCCTCTTTTCATATATCTCTTTTTTCTCTCTTTTATTTTTCTCTTTTTTCTCAATATCTGACTCTTTTTTTATAAGAAGAATGCTTCATAGACAGCTCATTATGGTTACGTTGCAGCTTTCCACCTTGACAACATGGATTAGACCAGCAGCCCAGACGTTTCTCAAACACATATACATAAATCCATGGACTTACAAGCTCCCCTTTCATTTCACACCTACGACATCCAGACAAAAGAGCATGATATCAACTAGATACAAAGTACAAGTGCAATGTTGAAAGCGTTCCCCATGACAGCATGGTTCTGCTAATCCCCAACATATAAGTGCAAGCATATACAACATAGACGACATAATGGTTCAAGTTTATTAAGGGCAAGAAAAGTAAAGTGTGCCATCAAGTTCGTGAGAGCTTTAATCACTAGTTTTCTCATAACAAGTTTAATTCGGAAGGTAGATAAAAACACGAATATACTTGGAATAGCATATGCTAGTAGGTAGGTATGGTGGACTCTTTGGAATAACTTGGTTTTAGGAGTTGGATGCATGAGTGGAACTCATACTTTGGTTACGGAGGCTAGCAAAATACTGGGGGCGACCAACTAAGAGAGCAATAATGGCCATAATCATGTAGAGCGACAAAACTTCATTGATCAAAGCATAAAGTGGTACCACAAGTTGAAAACTAAAGGATCATAAAGGCTATGGTGACTTGGGATAGTCATAACATGATGTTAGCATGTGCCAAGTCAACCCAAATAAAGCATCAAAGGAGAATACCACAATACTATGCTTTAATATGCTAAAACAACGCATGATCCTTCCAAGGCACATTAAGCAATCTCAATTATTTATAACAAGTCATGCTACAACAAAGAATACTAAGCATAAAGCCAAAACAATATCGAGCATGCCATGACAAAGCATAGGCCACAGTTAAAAACAAGCTCTCTTTACCACTTAAGCATGAACTTTCCTACTCTTTTTGTCAACACCCGGATTTTTAATCCCAGATGCCTGTTATGTCATTCATCGCAATCCCAGGATTACCATTTTTGTGAGACATAACAAATTGGATATCACAGTACATCATCCATTACAACCCATACATAAGGTCTTACACAAATAAGGATCTCATGATCTAGTCTTAATACAACAAGCAGCGGAATAAAAGATAAGCGTAGCGGTGGGGTCCATCTTCAGGGGCACAGGCAATGCTGACGAAGGTAGATAGTCCTAGTTATCATAGCCGTCCTGCTGGCCATCATCTTGGTAGTCTCCTTCATAGTCTGGCCATGAGAATAGCCAGGGACAAAAGCCATGAGTACTCTTTAAGTACTCGCAAACTACCACTAACAAGTAGTATAGTTCTAAGTTAAAGTGTTAACTCTATGTTTACTATAAAGTTAAGTTTGAAACCTAAGCTGAGTTCAGAAGCAAAGAAATATAAAATAAAGTTCTAGAATCACTTAAGTTGGGAAGCTAGTGTCATAGACACAACCCTGTTGTGGTCAAGTCAAGATTCATCCTTCCTTTCATAAGTTATTTTGAAAACATCTGACAACGAAACAGTATGGCCATTCCAACTGTCCATAACCGCGAACGAGGCTATTCGAATAGTTTGACACTCTGCAGAGGTGGTACACTTTCACCACAAGATTCGATACATCTGTCAGGGATAGCCCTGAATCATCATACTTAGTATGCAGATAATCAAACATAACCTTTCCTTTACACACCCTAGTATAAGCACCTCTCCTATGAGCATGGCCTCCCAACCATGACCATCTGTCATCTTGGGCACTGCATAGGTGGACAACATTGAGAGGTAGCCTCAGCTCAAACCTCTCCCGCGAGGGAACTAATACTAATGCATATAAACTTCCGGCTAAGCCTTACCCAATTCAGGTATTGTGGTTGTATGGTAAATTTGGAATGGTATCGCATCTAAATCCAACCATCAGTTTTTATAAAAGGGCTAAGGCTCATGCCTCAACATTTCATCATCATAAACCATTTGTATTTCTCAACACATGTCAAAACATCTCAATAGAATGACTCGTCATTCCAAGGTTTTCATAATTCATTTTCACCAAGTGTTCCCATCTAAAGTGACTCAAGTTTTTATCTACTCTAAACTACTAAGTTAAGAGTGTTCACTAAGGTGGAAAGATGGGATCAATCTCATGCCATAGAATGACATCTAAAATTATCTCTATAGGTCAAGTTTTATACTCTTTATGCTACCTTCAAAACAAGTAAAGGACTTTGGGTAAAGTAAAGGAAGTAAAGCTTGAAATTAATACTTGGGGTAAAGAAGAGTCAAAGTGGTATAATCAAAGCATGCCTAAAGCATCTTTGCTTGGGTTATCTAGATTGCAAGGGTTAGCTTGCATTTTTAATGGTGGCTTGCAAGTACAACTTGCAAGGGTTAAGTTGGATAGTGCTAGCTTGCCTTGGTTAGTGCAGTGGTTAAAGTTTTCTTCCTCCTCTTGGTAGAAATCCTCCTCGTAAGCTTGGTCGGTACTATCGGCTATAAATACATACGGAGTACACAATCACCAAACAATACTTAACTAATCTAATTAGCACTCTAAGGCACACATTTGATGATCTATTATCATCACAAGAATCCCAAGTTTTATTCAATAGTTTCCTCCTTTTTATTTTAGAAAAGTAATTTCTACTCATTGAAAATTAACTAAGATTTAATATCCACCACTTCAAATATGGGATCATGTGGACACATGTCATCACCACATATTCTAACATGTGGGAATGTGATTTAAGGGTTGGATTACAATTACTTTGGTTCAAGTTCATTATTTCATGATTTAAAGTGACTAGAAATGCCTATATAGCATTATTTGGTATTAGTCCAAAGTCACTGCATGTAAACCTTAATATTATTACATATTCAGATAGGTATGGTTAAATGTGATTTTTGAGAGTTGGAATCAACTCAAAAGCTATCATGGTTGATTTTATAAAAATGTTGCAAGGTGCAAATGCTTCTGTTTTGTTATTTTTACTAGGAGAGATCTCTAACTCTAATTGAATTAAATCCAACGGGATTTGGTAGATCTTTTCAGTAGCTTTCTAACCAAATTTGAATCACTCAATTTGGATTTGTAAATCTCTCTGAATTGATTTTCAAACTAAGGGCCAGAACTAGGTTTAAACTAAATAGAAAAATCCTAATTCAAACTAAATGGGTCGCGCGGGAACGCTAATGGGCCGGCCCAATGACACTTCGCGGTGCGGGGCTCAGCTGACAGGGGGGTCCACCGGTCAGTGACTTATAACGCGCGAAGCGGTACGGGGCGATGTGGGTCGTTGGATTAGAACTGGGATCGACGGCTGGGGCTCGTCGTCGACGATGAACAGGTCGCCGGCGAGGTCGAACCCTAGCGGCTCAGTGGGGGTGCTCAGAGGGCGTACCAGGGCTCCAGCAACAACGGCGAGGCGGGAAAACAGACTGGTAGACGACGGCGAGCTCAGGGGTGGTCGAGATGGCTCCAGGGGTGGTCGCAATCAGCGGGGCCTTCTCCTCCTCTGCTGCGGGGTCCTCCGGCCAAATTACGGTGAGCAAGTGCTCGCGCTACTCCGGCTAGAGGTGGGGAACGGTCAGTGAGGTGAGGGGAGGTGAGTGGTGTGTCGAATGGGGCTGGGGGTGGCCTCTATTTATAGGACGACGATGCGACCGAGAGGCATGGGCGGGCGGCTCCGGGGAGGGCTGCACAGCGGTGGTATGCGGTCGGGCGGTGCGCGCACTCTGAGCGGCAGAGGAAGCGGTCTCAACGGCGAGCAGTGGCTGTGGTGCGCTGGGTGGCGAACGGGCATGTCTGGCGTGTTCCTGGGGTCGTGGCTGAGCGGTGGACGTGGGCTGCGGTCGAGGGGCGGAGTGTGCACGCATGTCGGGCACGGCGCTCTGGCGCGTGCTCGACATGGTGCAGACGCACTGGGCGCGGTGGTTCCTCGGTGGTCCATGGCTTGGCCTGGCTCGGGGAGGGGACAGAGGGTGGCGGTGAGGTGTGAGCTAGCTCGTAGACATGGTGAGAGGGAGAGGGGTTGTCTGCTGCAGCGATGGCATGGTCGGCCGGCCAGCAAGGTGCTCGGCATGGCTTGGCATTGCCACTAGGGGGTAGGGGATGGGTGATGACCCACAAGTATAGGGGGTGTATCACAGTATTTTCGATAAGTAAGAGTGTCGAACCCAACGAGGAGCAGAAGGTGCTGGCTAGTGGTGTGGATCAGGAATTCTCTGCAAATACTTAGCAAACGGATTTTTAGGGGTTTTCGATAAAGCCAGTAAACAAGGTATGAGTAAATGAAAGACAATAAGAATGAATGCAACAAGTGGCCCAATCCTTTATGCAGCAAAGGACAAGCCGGTTGTATTTCTATAGATGACCAAACGTTCTCGAGGACACATGGGAAGACTGTCAAGTGCTTTCGCTTCATATAGTTGATTAATCTTCTTTAGCTTGCTAAGTGTTGTGTGGGTGAACCTGTGCTAATGTACCACCCCATCCAAGACTAATACATACTTGTGATTATACCCCTTGCAAACATCCGTAAGTACAAGAACGTAATTAAGGTAGAAACCTAACCACAATTTTAAACTCTAAGACCCTTACGTCCCTTGTGCAATGGTTTCCTAACGGGGGTTCAGGTTTCTGTCACTCCGGCAACCCCTACGATTAGTAGCCAAATACACAATGCATTCCCCTAGGCCCATATAGGTGAAGTGTCATGTAGTCGACGTTCACATGACACCACTAGAAGAAGTACACCACAACTTAAATAACAATCTATTGAATCTTTCTCAACGCAACTCCACTACTAACAACAAGACTTCTCCCATGTCCTCAAGAACAAAACAAACTACTCACACGACATCATATGGATCATGATCAGATATGGAATAATGATGTATAAAAATCTGAACATAAACAATAATTCAATGGTTCACTCAATAGCATCAATTACAAAGAGTAATCAACACCAGGAAAGTTTCCCCTATGAACTATGCAAGATTCAACCCAATTGTTATAGCAATATGGAGATGGTGATGAGGGTGCTGATGGTGCTGATGGTGGTGATTATGATGATGATGATCCTGATGAAGTCCAGCTTGATGGTGGTGTTGATGGCGCCGATCTCCCCTCTCCGGGAAGGAATTCCCCCAGCAGAAATCTGCCTGCCGAAGAGATCTTTCTCTCTCGGTGTTTTCCGCCTCGCAGACGCGGTGGAATCTTTCTGTGGTCGCTCCCCGAGTCTTAGGGTTTCGTGAGGATGATATATGCCAGAGGAGAGAGGCTGGAGTGGGCCAGGGTGGCCACACCACTCCCAGGCACCGCCTAGGCCTACCCGCGCCATGGGGTGGTGTGGGCCCCCTGTGGCCCACCTCCACTTCATCTTCTGGCATCCTGAGTCTTCTGGAAAAATAGGATTTTCTGTATATTTTCCCGGATTTTCTGATCTTCACGAATTTTGCCTCCAAACAGCACCTTTTCCATCAGAATCCTGACTACAGCGTGTTGGGTCCGCAGCATAGAAAACAAAAATTTTCCTACGGTGTGAACTACACGCCAAGATCTATCTACTAGGTACAAAGCAATGGGTGGACATACATCCAACGAGAACTTACCCTCGTAGACAACGAGATTTGTTAACGAGCAGGAACTCGTGGTTGATGTAGTCATACACTTGCCGATCTCAAGATCGTGATGAAGTCCAGCAGGTCCGGCTCCAGCACGTCCATCAGATCCAGCTCCAGCACCACCAAGTCCAGCACCGCAAAGCAGCGGTGCATCCGTGGTCGCACACACGTCCGGTACCCCGACAACCTCCATCCCTCGCTCCAGCAAAGCAGCAGAAGCAGCAACTCCTTTCCAGATAAAGCCACCGGGAACATGTATCTCGCTAATCCGAGACCATGGGGGAATAATACTAGAGGGGAGAGAGATCCTTCACAAGGAGGTGTGTGTGAGAAGTGAGGAGGGGTTGGCCTTTTATAGGAGGAGGTGGTTCCTCCTTCATGGTTATGCATGGAGGAGGTGACTCTTCACCTCCTCCATTCATGTGGTGGTAACTCCTCCACATAAATTTGCCCTTCACATTCTCTTCTAAAGTCTCCATTTTAAATGCATTAAATTTCTCCAAATTTAATGCTCTCTCATTTAATAAAACTCTTTATTATTTTTATTCAGAATTTTGTTAATTACCTTAATTAACAAACATTCACATAAAACCCCTACAACATTTCAATATTACATGCGTAACCAATTTCAGCAATTTCACCCAAACAGTTTGGTGTCTATTGAAATAATTCCAGCACTTTCTTAAATCTTTATCTGAAACATATTTGCTCCAAATGGTGTCGGTATCCCTTATGTGTCACCCTACGGTTCATGAATAATGCGTACATGATCGAGACCCTCTCCCACCAATAATCAACAACGGACTGAGATCCATATCGACTCCTACACATTCAACGATGACTTCGTGATCGTGAGAACCTTTAACGCTAGTAACTAAATCCCTTTTCCCGCGATATATTACATGTCCGAGATTCGATCATCGATTCCATACCTAGTTTGATCTCGCATCGACATGCGCCTTTTCTTGTTCCCGTGATATAACATTCTAGTGATCACATCACTTGCTTGCAAGCTATTTCAATGTGATATCACCGAGAGGGCCCAGAGTATATCTATCCGTCATCGGGATGGACAAATCCCACTCTTGATCCATGAGCCTCAACATAACACCTTCGTAGAATCGAACCCACCTTTATAGTCACCCTGTTACGGTGTGACGTTTGATGTTATCAAGATACTCTTCCGGTGTTAGCAATTAACATGATCTCATGGTCTAAGGACTAAGATTACTTCGTATGATGTTATAGCAATATAAACATAATGACTTTGATCGTAATGCTATACTTCGGATGAATGTTCATCACATCATTCCACCAATGGTATCACCTTGTTATTAACAACATCCAATGTCCATGATCAGGAAACCTTGATCATCTTGTTAATCAACAAGCTAGTCTATAAGAGAGGCATAACTAGGAACCCTTTTTGTTTATTAAACACACATGTATTGATGTTTCCGATCAATACAATTCTATCATGTAAAATAAACATTTATCATAAACATGGAATAAGATAATAACCACTTTATTATTGCCTCTCGGGCATATTCCCTTCAGTCTCCCACTTGCACTAGAGTCAATAATCTGGTTTGAAAAACTTTGCGTATTGAACACCTATGGCTTTCTGGTGTTGCATATACGCTATTGCTAGTGGTTAACATAATCTCTGGATCTGACAATTTCAGGTCCGTGTGTATTTGCATGTCTTTGCGTCTCTACGCATCACTCATTCTCAAATGAGATGGCATTGTATAGATTTGGTCCTTTGGTGAGATCTTTTGTTCATTCGGCTCAAAATATGTTGATATTATTTTCACACAATATATCTTCATAGTATTAGCCCACTTTGAACCACACCTAGTTTGATAACAAACTACTTAACACAAATGCCCTCCTTTGCTGCTACTATAGCAATCATATACTTAGCCTTTTGTTTAGTATCCGTCACAATGTCTCAACTTTGGAACTCATCCAAATCCATCATGGAACATCCTTTCCATTACATTTTGCCACCCATAGTCTAAATTGAGATAAATTTAATTTGTATCTTGTGACAAAATTAGTATCAATGTAACACTTTACAATGAACTACCTTTAACTATTTGTCACTTATACATTATATATTCTTAGTTCTTCCAAAGCTCATAAGAATATCTTTACTATTGTCCAATGATCATCTTATGAATCATTCTGGTATATGCTCATAACATTTAGAGCATAGGACATTCTGGATATATACATATCATGGTATAATCGATCAAAATCTTCATGTGATTTTACCCACCAAGTGTTGAAACACTTGAATTTTGATACAATCCTTTCCATGCAGCAAGAACCTTTCTTATTGTTTCCATATTGAACCTTTTCAATATCTCATATATGTATGTCTGGCACAACCATATTAGCGCCTTAATCTATCCATATAGATATTGATGCCTAATATTCCGGGTTTGCCCAAGTCTTTCATCAAAATCTTATTTTAATGAAACTCTTAACTTGTGTCAATACAAGATACATCATTTCCAATCAACAATATGTCCTCTACATAATGTATTAGAAATATGTCTCAGTGCTCCCACTTAATTTCTTGCAAATGCAAGCATCTTCATCATCTCCGATGAATTTAAACTCTTTTAACAGTTTCATCATGGTGAAGATTCCAACTCCGCTATGCTTACTTCAACTATTGAAGTTTACATGCCCTTTTAGCACCCTTTGAATTAACAAAACCCTTCGGACCATGTCATGTACATGTCCTAGGTTACCGTTCTATTAGAAGAACCTTGTTTTGTTTATTCAACTACCATATACCAAATTATATGTAGTGGTTGCTACATTAATCCGTCAAGACTATATATCGCTATGAAAGATCATATCTTGTCATAGTCAACTCCTTGAACATTGGCGTAAACTTCGTTCCGACATGTCGACTATTTCATAGATGTTAAACATCCATGTCTATTTCTTTATAGATCCAAACACGACCGATAGGCTTCACGCCTTTCCGGAGGGTCTTCCAAGTTCAGAAACTTGATTTCTCGTGTATGGATACTATCACGGATTCTATGAATTCTAGTAATTTTATGGAGTCAGGGCCCATCATCGCTTCTTTGCATGCAGTCGGTTCATCATTGTCAAAATAATAACGACTTGCTTATCAAATCTTATTATTTGATTCTTACCGACCCACATGGTTCAATAGGAACTCTAATCTCTAAGATCACACCCTTTGTAATCACGAGAGCCATGAGCATTGTGGCCACCACCAGGACACTTTCCGGTGCTGCGCTACTTAGCACATATAGCTAAGGTTCAACAACCTTATCAAAGTTCTATTGTCCTCCCACTTAACTTTTCGCGAAAAATTCCTTCTCAAGAAACTTGACGTTCTAAGCGACAAACTCTTTTGTCCTTGATGTTATGGAGAAATTCCCAACAAATTCTTTGGGATAACCTACAAAGACGTGCTTATCCGACTTTGGTTGTAAACATTTTACTTATGCATAGCATACCAAAATTTAAGAAAAGACAATTCGGGTTTTATCCCAAACCATAACTCATATGGTGTCATTTCAACGGATCACGATGGTGCTCTTTTCAGTGAAAAAGCGGTAGTCTCTAAAGCTTTAATCCTTAAAACATAATGGCAGTGTTATAAATGACACCCTTGATCTTACCATGTCAAACATGGTTTGATTTTATCTCTCGAATATGCCATACTCCTATGGTTTATCGGGAAACACAAATCATGGAACAATTCCTCAAGTCTTAGGTGTTTTTGCTAAACATGTAACTCAAATATCTTCCTTTATGATCGAATCATAAACTCTTTATTTTCTTGTTACAATGATTTTCCACTTCATCTTGAAAGTCTTTGAACAATTTTCAAATGTTTCATACTTCTTCCTTATTAAGTAAATATACAGATATATTCACTCAAATTTTCGGAGAAAGCATATGAAGCAAAAAGAGCCATCGCATATGGCTACACATAATGGACTATGCACATCAGCATGCACAATTTCCAATAAGCTAGTCATCCGTTCCTCTCTGGCCTATGGACGGAGTTTCAATTATCTCGAGGAAAGTTTCACATGCGTCAATTGATCAAAATCAAAGACTCCAAAAATCCATCAACATGGAGTTTCTTCATGTTTTCTTTCAAATATAATTTAAACAACGATGTCACTTCATAAGTGATCTTTCAATCATTTGTCTTGCGACATTTTAGCAATAGTGTTTATGGATGTGATTTCTCCAACTAGACTTGTAAAAGTTCATCCATCCTTTATGGAATATGGTAATTATTTGAACAACCATTGTTCTCATGATACCGGAACAAAATAACAATTATTTAAACAAATCTTGAAGGCTTGGTTTGATGACAACGAAAAACACAATAACACTTTATTTGTTTTCGATGAACATCATCACTCATTCTCTTGCTGGTTACTTAGGCCATTGTAGTTCATGAATTGCGTTGTCCTGTATGACACTTCATACCAACCAATTCGGTATCCAATACCGGTATCCAATACCTAAGAACCACATTGTTTAACAAGCAAGGAATATAGCCATAACATGTATATCTTCTATATACCTAAGTTGGACATCTCCAACCTTTTATTTTCTGCCAAATATTTTATAGATTCTCTTTCAGCAATTCCTTTTCTTTTAAAAGAATCTATCAACATCAATAGTGGTGTCATCAACATGACACATGGTACAAAGCGTATATAGTCAAATACTAATACCTTTGGACTTGCACTTTGAAGTGGATCACCATCATCAAATGGTTGGTGTTCTTTCAGAAATCCATTCTTTAGTAATCTATTAGTGTAGTAAACATTTTACTTTCAACTTCTATTCATCCTTATCATGACAACTTTCATGATCAAGCTACTATAGCTTATAAGGAAGAATCACGAGTATAATATCAGTTCCCAAAACCTTTTTGGTAGATTCGGATGCCTAGCATCTCCATCCTTCACAAATTCTCATACAATATGAGAACATGTATTTTGCTAAATTATACTCTATCATAATGCAACCAAAAACATTGTTTCAGATATCACAATATCTTTCACACATGATGGTTTCTAAAACAATTTTCAGCTCCAATATAATCTTGATATTAAAACAACTTTTTGAATATCAATAATCATGGAGGCAAACATGATACTTTAGATACTAACATTGGAATTCTTACTCTTGATTTAATACTACTTATTAAACTTCATGGAGTAAATAGAGTTTGCTGAAAGTTTGCAATAAGACTTATAAACTTTAAATTGACATTCAAAACATTACGATACCAGTTCATAAAGTAAATATCCAGAATTCTATAGTTCTATTATCTCAATTAAAACTAAGCATAAGGTAGTGAACAGATGCCAATGACTACAACAAATTATGCAAATTCATTTCGATTTAGTTTATGACAAATTGAGTTCGACTAATCCAAATTAGAAATGAACTCCCACTCAAAAACGACATCCCTCGGGCCTTTTTGGTGATTACATGAACCAAATCCACTACACCAAGTCCGATCATCACGTGAGTCGGTGTAGCTTCAAAGGCGAGCATCAATATGGTCATCACATCAACTATGTGACTCATGCTTAACCTTTCGGTCCGTGTTCCGAGGCCATGTCTGTACATGCTAGGCTCGCCAAGTAAGAACCTTAGTATTCGCGTGTGTAAAACTGTCTTACACCCGTTGCATGAAAGCGTAAAGTTGAGAACACCCGATCATCACGTGATGTCTTGAAACACGATCCATAGAACGGTGCATACTTAAGGAAGAACACATTTTTATCTTGATATCTAAAAGAGGGATCATCTTACAATGCTAAAGAAAGCGCCAAACTAGCAGTATAAGATGCTAACATCTAATGTGTAAAGTGAGATGATATGGTCCATGCATTTGATCTCTATCACTTGCATCGTGGTATGATCTCTATCATTCCTTTGTGTGTAAGGGCAAGGTCTATGGAACTTACACGTTGAGTGTGTTGTAAGAGTATCTATCATACATCGTAGCATATCAATACACTAGCCCAGCAACAATCTAAACTAGACGCCTCTAATTTATCAATTGCAAGTTTTACTTGGCTTAGGGCTTTCGGAGATAGAACCGTTCTTACCTACGAACATGAACCACAACAAGGATAACTAAGTTATTAGCAACTCGTTGTAAATCAGATATTGACTATAGTAGGAGAGACAGACACCCGCCAGCCACTTATGCAAAACAAGTTGCATGTCAGTCGTGGAACCAGTCTCATGTACGATGACATGTAAGGTTGGTCCGGGCCGCTTCATCCCACTAAGCCACCAATATCTAAAATACATAGAAGATGCAACAACATGATCATCATCGCCCACATATCAACATATGTGTACTACCTGTGCTAAGCACATACGCATAGATCAGGCTCTAATACCACTGTTGGGTCCGCAGCATAGAAAACAAAAAATTTCCTACGGTGTGAACTACACGCCAAGATCTATCTACTAGGTACAAAGCAATGGGTGGACATACATCCAACGAGAACTTACCCTCGTAGACAACGAGCTTTGTTAACGAGTAGGAACTCGTGGTTGATGTAGTCGTACACTTGCCGATCTCAAGATCGTGAGAAGTCCAGCAGGTCCGCCCAAAGACGCCCATCGATCCAGCTCCAGACCACTCAAGTCCAGCACCAAGAAAGCAGCGGTGCATCCGTGATCGCACACACGTCCGGTACCCCGACAACCTCCGTCCCTCGCTCCAGCAAAAGCAGCGGAAGCAGCAACTCCTTTCCAGATAAAGCCACCGGGAACATGTATCTCGCTAATCCGAGACCATGGGGGAATAATACTAGAGGGGGAGAGAGATCCTTCACAAGGAGGTGTGTGTGAGAAGTGAGGAGGGGGTGGCCTTTTATAGGAGGAGGGGGTTCCCCTCCTTCATGGCCAGCGCATGGAGGAGGTGACTCTTCACCTCCTCCATTCATGTGGTGGTAACTCCCTCCACATAAATTTGCCCCTTCACATTCTCTTCTAAAGTCTCCACTTTAAATGCATTAAATTTCTCCAAATTTAATGCTCTCTCATTTAATAAAACTCTTATTTTTATTCAGAATTTTGTTAATTACTTTAATTAACAAACATTCACATAAAACCCCCTACAACATTTCAATATTACATGCAGAACCAATTTCAGCAATTTCACCCGAAACAGTTTCGGTGTCTATTGAAATAATTCCAGCGCTGTCTTAAATCTTTATCTGAAACATATTTGCTCCAAATGGTGTCGGTATCCCTTAAGTGTGTCACCCTACGGTTCGCGAATAATGCAGACATGATCGAGACTCCTCTTCGATCAATAATCAGCAGCGGGACCTGGAGATCCATACTGACTCCTACACATTCAACGATGACTTCTATGATCGTGAGAACCTTTAAAGCTAGTAACTAAATCCCTTTTTCCCGCGATATATTACATGTCCTAGATTCGATCATCGGTATCTCCATACCTAGTTTGATCTCGTTACCGACATGCACTCTTTTCTTGTTCCCGTGATATAACATTCTAGTGATCACATCACTTGCTTGCAAGCTATTTCAATGTGATATCACCGAGAGGGCCCAGAGTATATCTATCCGTCATCGGGATGGACAAAACCCACTCTTGATCCATGAGCCTCAACATAACACCTTCGTAGCACTG
This sequence comes from Avena insularis, assembly GCA_023614405.1. Lineage (NCBI taxonomy): Eukaryota > Viridiplantae > Streptophyta > Magnoliopsida > Poales > Poaceae > Avena > Avena insularis. Next base: position 551,115,377 of record CM042690.1, read on the forward strand.
AACCCACCTTTATAGTCACCCTGTTCTGGTGTGACGTTTGATGTTATCAAGATACTCTTCCGGTGTTAGCAATTAACATGATCTCATGGTCTAAGGATAAAGATTACTTCGTATGATGTTATAGCAATATAAACATAATGACTTTGATCGTAATGCTATACTTCGGATGAATGTTCATCACATCATTCCACCAATGGTGTCACCTTGTTATTAACAACATCCAATGTCCATGATCAGGAAACCTTGATCATCTTGTTAATCGACAAGCTAGTCTATAAGAGAGGCATAACTAGGAACCCTTTTTGTTTATTAAACACACATGTATTGATGTTTCCGATCAATACAATTCTAGCATGTAAAATAAACATTTATCATAAACATGGAATAAGATAATAACCACTTTATTATTGCCTCTCGGGCATATTCCCTTCACAGCGGTCCATGCTCCAAAAGTCATCAACCATGCAAAAATAGATGAAATAACATAAGTATCACCTCTCAATACGAAATATATCAATGAATAATAGTGAATTAAGACATAGAATAGTGATGCAAAATGGACGTATCAACTCCCCCAAGCTTAGACTTCGCTTGTCCCCAAGCGAAACTGAGCTCAATAAACATGACCTCAGGTTTATGGGGTGAAGAGTCGATAAAAGAATATGGACAAGAAGCATCACATATCAAAAGCATAGATCATAATAAAAGACAACTCACTATTATATAACTAAACTTGCAATGAGTAAAGGAAACACAATAAAGATACATAGAGTAAATCATAATTGGTAATGGCAAACTTAGCTCTTGGTCGAAGAATAGTTGATAATTTGCTGGAGTTCACAAATAGCTGGTTTTCAAAGAAAGCTTTCAAAGTAGTAAACATAAAGATAAGAGCAATGTGAAAACAAGGAACATCAGAAACATGATTGAATAAATCATCATATGAATGAATGAAACACATCAACTCAAAATACTTGCTGAGGTAGAAGGGAGTAGGTTTACTGACTCAACTACAAGGTAAAAGAAAGGCCCTTCAAAGAGGGAAGCATGGATTGCAAGTCTCATAAAGAGCTCCCAAAAATTATGATACTTACTAGCTTTCAGCTCTCATTGCCCCTATCATAAGCATCTTTAGGTGATTAAGGTGAAAGTGAGGTCCAATCTGAGTTATATGCTTGACAGACTATAAACTGAAAATCCCAAGTCCCTTGAGTACGAGGGCCGCTCCTCATGCTACTCAACTTTAGTTACCGGTAAGTTCTTGTCATCGTAAGTATGTGCGTATCATTGAGAACCGCCAGCGGGGTACCCCTTGCCCGATGATACGGAAGAATCCCCATATCAAAATGACAAGGCAAGTAGACAATGAGTATCTCAGCAATCTTCTTATTTACCATGGGAAAACGGTGTTTTTTTCTCTCTTTCCTCTTTTCATAGTATCTCTTTTTTTCTTTTCTTTTTCTCAATAGCTATCTCTCTCTTTTTTTATAAGAAGAATGCTTCATAGATATCATTATGGTTACGCTGCAGGTTTCCACCATGTCAGCATGGATTAGACCAATGCCCAGTGCTTTCTCTAACACACATACATAACTCCATGGACTTACAAGCTCCCCTTTTATTTCACACCGACGACATCCGCAAACAAAAGAGCAAGGTATCAACTGGTATATATTTACAAGTGTTGAAAGCGTTCCCCGTGATAGCACGGTTCTGCTAATCCCTAGCCTATAATTTGCAAGCATATAACTTTCATGGAGAGTTCACAATGGTTCAGGTTTATTAAATGCAAGAAAGTAAAGTGTGCCATCAAGTTCGTGAGAGCTTTAATCACTAATTTTCGCTTAACAAGTTTAATTTGGGAGGTAGACAAAACAAGAATTTACTTGGAATAGCAATAATGCTACTAGGTAGGTATGGTGGACACAAATGGCAAAGGTTTTGGTTTAAAGGAGGTGGATGCACGAGAAGAATTCCCTCTCAGTACAGGTTTTTGCCTAGCAAGGCTGGGTAGCAAGTACAAGAGTTGAAGGAAACAAACAAACATACAAATGATAAAGACAAGCATGCAATCTTCCTTGGAAGCACAAAAGATCTTAACTAGAGAATACTAGACTTATGAGCAAATCAAGAAAGAAAGATGATGAAATTATTTTTCTCTCGAGTACTTCTATTTTTTTCTTTTCAACTCTCAAAAAGGTGTTGCTACTGACCAAGCCAGGTTTGCCAAAACCAACTAACTTAACTCAATGATCCCAAAGTGCTACCAATACTAACAACCAGATCAATCATATAACCACGAATTGAAAACTAACATAAGCTATGCAAAAGAGTGAATGATAGAACTTCTCATTAATATTCCATAACGGCAACTCACACCAAGGGATACAAATCTAACGAGAGAGGGGACACTTCCATAATGCAAACCATACTACATAATAACTCCTCTATTCATGATATGACTCTACTAATAAAGTAAAAAGATAGTAGATAGTGATGTGATACCGTGACACTCCCCCAAGCTTGGAATAAACCAAGGGGATGCCAAACCTAATGACAAGTTACTCCTTCGGTGGTGGTGGTATCCTCTCGATGAGCTCCTTAATCAGCTTCCCAAAGTCCTCAATCTCGAAGGTGATATTACGAATCAGCTGTGAGTTTTGCTCAATGCGGCTCATGATCATGTCGTGTTGAGAATTCCAGCTCTTTCTATTCTTTCCCCACTCTTCCTCCTTGAAGTCTTCTTTTCCTGCATGGCTAGAACGAGGCAAATCCCAATTGGAGGGTAATTTCTCCTTGGGCATATTCTAGTATTTATGCTCATGGATAAGGGTATGGAAAGGATTCCTGGTGCATGGAGGAAGTGACCGTGGAGCCAAACTATGATGAGGAGCTTTCCCCCCAGTCTGCATCCGTGCAGTCCTTCTAATCTTGGCAGGTTTCACCACTCCAATGCTTGCAATGGTGGTGTCGGTATGTGGGTGTTGGCCTTGCTCCTCTTCACCTTCACTCTTGGTCTCCTTCTCCTTCCCGGGGTCTTGGGGGTCTTCCTCCATGGGCTCCTTCCCTTTATCCTTGGCGGACACCATTGTGCTTCTAAGCTCTCAAAGAGTATGTCCTGACAGAAACAGATCGAAACAAAAACACGACGAAAACACAATATACGAACCTCGGAAGATCCGGAGGGTTATATATTACGAAGTTTCACATCAAAAGGAAGGTACTGGGAGAAAACGAGTCGAAGGCGGAGTCCTGGGTGGCCTCACCACCTGGTGGCGCGGCCAGGGGTGGGCCCGCGCCATGGGGTGGTGTGGGACACCCTGGCTATGTTTCCGTCCCTTTTTTGCTTCGTAACTTTCCTTATTGACTTAAAACTGCAAAAATATAGTTGGATTGTATTTTCGCGGAACTTTTCTTACCAGAACTGTTACCTATTTGAAAACAGACTCTGCAGGTCCCTGAATTTGGTATCTAGTAGATCCTTCTGGAGTCATCACTTGAATATCATCGATATCTTCATCTTCATACACTTATTACTTGAGTCATAAAACCCTTCTCTTCCTTATTACACCATTGTCTCCACTACCTGGAAATTTCTTTCACACAAAACTTCACACAATTCTTATTAGCAACATTAGTATAAGTGAAGTGATAAAACCTTTTGAGTCCAACTTCAACTGAAAACCATCAAAACAAAAGCTACTGTAGCAACTCCTTCCGAAAACCCAAAAAGAATTCAAAAAGGAAATCGAATAAAGAAGCAAATGCAAGATTGGCTAAATCTGTCAAAACAGACCAGCAGGTAAAGATCAATTTTTTCTAAAATCTTTTGTTGCTCAAATCAAAAAGTGCAAAACCAACAAAAGTTAAATAACAACCTGGGGTAGAAGCACACAAAATTACAGCTCAATCCGACAGACAGAGGTCTCTCACGAATTTTTATGGTGAAGCACAAAAATCTGTTTCGGGACAGCAACTTCCCCAAATCTTACTTCTCTCTCATTAGAGGTTGATCTTGACACAAAAACCAAACAAAACGGATAAGGAGCGGTTATTACCAAAGTAATAATTTCCAAGACTCAAAGAAACAAAAACAAACTCAAAGCAAAAACAAATTGGGTTGTCTCCCATAAAGCTCTTTCTTTATAGCCATTAAGATGGGCATGATAATTTTGAAGAAGCTCTCATAGGGATATGATTTGAAGTGAAAGAGAGCATTAAGAAGCAAAAACACACACATTTAATTCTAACCCACTTCCTATGCAACGGTATTTTGTAAACAAACAAGTTGTTGAAACCATAGGAAACTTGCATAACAAGGCAAAAGTAGCGCAGCATAAAAACTTTCAGCATAAAACGGGGAAACTTGATATTATTGAGATGCATAAGAACACTTTTCCCTCTCTCATAATAACTTTCAGTATCATGCATAAACTTAACAATATAGCTATCACAAGGACTATCATAGCAATGATCACTTATTCTAACAGAAAACACAGGGATACTAGCTCTCATAACACTACTTTGTGAAACAATATTAGAGGTATCCTTACAAAGGATAGTGTGTCCCTCTTTTTCATATTTAGCAACAAAGTCTTTCACATTTGCTACAATAGGTTCATCAACCATTTGTTTATCGGGTTCATCAACCTTATTCATACTTTCATTAACCATACTAGCTATCATAGAATGTTCCTTTACCTTAACTAGAAAAGGCATTTTCTCAATATAAGGTTCAGGTAAAACATGATTAGCAGTATAAACTTCAGTATTTCTTGCAGGAACGCTCTTAACAACATATTTATAAGGTTCATGATACTTATTCCACTTATTTTTAGGCACTTCAATGTAAGAAGCAAAAGCCTTAAAATAAGAAGCAATAGCTTGAGAGTCTAGACCATAAGCATTTTTAATATTTTGAAAGTCGTCAGTTCCCATAGAAGATTCAATGCATTCATAATCATAATTTATACCTGACTTTCTACCTTTGTCATTCTCCCAAGCTTCAGTATTGTCTTGAATACGGTCTAGAAGGTCCCATTTAGCTTCTTCTTCCATACGTGTGAATGATCCAGCACAAGAAGCATCCAGTAAATCTTTATCATGTAGAGGGAGCCTTGCATAAAAGTTATTGATAATAATATTGTTGGGGAGCTCATGAATGGGACATTTGAGCATTAGTAACTTCAATATCCCCCAAGCTTGAGCTGTACTCTCTCCATCAAGAGGCCAAAAGTTGTATATTTGATTCCGATCTTTATGAATCTCACTAGGAGGATAAAACTTTGAATAAAAGAGAGGCACTATTTCCTCCCATTCCAGAGCTTGACCATTCTTCAGCAGCTTATACCATTCCTCAGCTCTTCCTTTCAGTGATAATGAGAATAACTTCTTCTTAACTTGATCTATAGTAATACCTGCACATTTGAACAACCTGCATAATTCATGTATAAAGAGTAAATGATCACCAGGATGGACAGTTCCATCCCCAACATAGTAGTTATCCATAACACGATCAATAATTCTTGTAGGTATTTTGAAAACATCTTTCTCAGCAGGTGGTGCCTTATCTACTACCTTAGCAGTGGTAGTAGCATTACCAAATAAGAAACTCAGCGAATTATCCATAACGAAAATAAAGCAACTAGCAGAAGTAAAAAATACTCACAGTAGAAGTTTCCTTTACCAGTTCCACTCTCCAATAGCGCTTCACTCCCCGGCAACTGCGCTAGAAAATAGTCTTGATGACCCACAAGTATAGGGGTGTATCACAATATTTTCAATAAGTAAGAGTGTCGAACCCAACGAGGATCAGAAGGTGCTGGCTAGTGGTATGGATCAGGAATTCTCTGCAAATACTTAGCAAACGGATTTTTAGGGGTTTTCGATAAAGCAAGTAAACAAGGTACGAGTAAATGAAAGACAGTAAGAATGAATGCAGCAAGTGGCCCAATCCTTTATGCAGCAAAGGAAAAGCCGGTTGTATTTCTATAGATGACCAAACGTTCTCGAGGACACATGGGAAGACTATCAAGTGCTTTCGCTTCATATAGTTGATTAATCTTCTTTATCTTGCTAAGTGTTGTGTGGGTGAACCTGTGCTAATGTACTGCCCCATCCAAGACTAATACATACTTGTGATTATACCCCTTACAAACATCCGTAAGTACAAGAAAGTAATTAAGGTAGAAACCTAACCACAGCTTTAAACTCTAAGACCCTTATGTCCCTTGTGCAATGGTTTCCTAACGGGGGTTCAGGTTTCTGTCACTCCGGCAACCCCTACGATTAGTATCCAAATACACAATGCATTCCCCTAGGCCCATATAGGTGAAGTGTCATGTAGTCGATGTTCACATGACACCACTAGAAGAAGTACACCACAACTTAAATAACAATCTATGGAATCTTTCTCAACACAACTCCACTACTAACAACAAGACTTCTCCCATGTCCTCAAGAACAAAACGAACTACTCACAAGACATCATATGGATCATGATCAGAGATGGAATAATGATGTATAACAATCTAAACATAAACAATAATTCAATGGTTCACTCAATAGCATCAACTACAAAGAGTAATCAACACCGAGAAAGTTTCCCCTATGAACTATGCAAGATTCAACCCAATTGTTACAGCAATATGGAGATGGTGATGAGGGTGCTGATGGTGATGATGGTGGTGATGGTGGTGATGATGATGATGATCCTGATGAAGTCCAGCTTGATGGTGGTGTTGATGGCGACGATCTCCCCTCTCCGGGAAGGAATTCCCCTGGCAGAAATCTGTCTGCCAGAGAGATCTTTCTCTCTCGGTGTTTTCTGTCCCGCAGAGGCGGCGGAATCTTTCTGTGGTTGATCCCCGAGTCTTAGGGTTTCGTGGGGATGATATACGCCAGAGGAGAGAGGCTGGAGTGGGCTAGGGCGGCCACACCACTCCCAGGCGCGGCCTAGGCCTGCCCACGCCATGGGGTGGTGTGGGCCCCTTGTGGCCCACCTCCACTTCATCTTCTGGCATCCTGAGTCTTCTAGAAAAATAGGATTTTCCGTATATTTTCCCGGATTTTTTGATCTTCACGAATTTTGCCTCCAAACAGCACCTTTTCCATCAGAATCCTGACTGCAGCGGTCCATGCTCCAAAAGTCATCAACCATGAAAAAATAGATGAAATAACATAAGTATGACCTCTCAATACGAAATATATCAATGAATAATAGTGAATTAAGACATAGAATAGTGATGCAAAATGGACGTATCAATGGGGTGTAAATGGCATGGTTAGATCAAGAGGGGACAAAGGGATTAAATGGAGATCATTTGGAGGCAAAACCCTGTTGCAAACAGTGAGCTAGGATTAGAGTGTAAATCATGCCTGCCAAGTGTTTGAAGAAATGGCCGCAAGAAAAATATTTTTGAATTTTGAAAAGATTTTTGGTGGGTGTGCTAGTACTAAGCTTGAGACTCTGTGGGTGCTTGGGTTTTGAAATTTGAGCTTGTTTGAGTGGTTTTTGAAATAGTGGGATCTTCCCATATGAAATGGATTCAATTTTCAACTGCCATTTGAATTTAGTGTTTGCATGTTTTTGGCAGATCACAAAGTGGGCCTTGGTACATCATTATGTGTACTAGCAAGGGGTGCAAAGATCCATAATTGGTTCTGTTAGGTTTTGAGTACTAGGAATAGCCAAAGTAGGTATGTTGATTAAAATGGCCCAAATGACCATTCACTTCTTTTATTCATTTTGATTTGTTCTTCTTTGGGATTTGTTTGGGAATGATCTAGATGATGTTTATTTCACCTAAGAATCATTTTACAAGCAATGGATCACTTAAACATGGCCATTCAAAACAACTCCTATTTAAATGCACACACATATGAATGCTTTAATATTTTTAATTGGAAAAGTTTTTGTTAACCCTAATTTTGATGATTTGGATCTTAATAACCTTGGATTGAAGTTTTGGGATGTTACAAACCTTCCACCCTTAAACAAAATCTCGTCTCGAGATTTACAAAGAAAACTAGGAACTAAAGAGATCTAGGAACTCTGTCCTAATGTAATCTTCTCGCTCCCAAGTGGCTTCATCCTCGGTATGGTTGATCCATTGAATCTTGAGAAACTTGATCCTCCTGGTCCTGGTGGTTCTGTAAGCTTCTTCTAAGATACGGATGGGCACTTCACGATACGTCAGGTCATTGTTGATCTCCACAGCTCTGTGATCGATGTTCTTGAAAACTTCAGTCTTCTCCGACACTTCCAGGCATTTCTGAAGTAACGAGATATGGAACACATTGTGGATGGCTGACATCTCTTCAGGTAGTTCCAGTTGATATGATACTTCTCCTCGCTGATTCAGGATCTTGAAGGGCCCGATATATCCGGGGGCTAACTTTCCTTTCAAACTAAAGCGTTGGGTTCCTTTCAATGGCGAAACCTTGAGATATTCAAAATCTCTGACATTGAAAGTCAGGTCTCTCCTTCTCTTGTCAGCATAACTCTTTTGTCTGGATTGGGCGGTCTTGAGGTGCTCACGGACTTTGTGAACTTTCTCTTCGGCTTCTCGGAGAATGTAGGGTCCAAAGATCTGACTCTCTCCTACTTGCGACCAATTCAAAGGGGTACGACACTTCCTTCCGTATAGGAACTCAAATGGTGCCATCTGCAAACTAGCTTGATAACTGTTGTTATATGAGAATTCTTTGAAAGGCAGGCAGTCTTCCCATTTTGATCCGTATTCTAACACACAAGCTCTAAGCATATCCTCTAAGATCTGGTTGACTCTCTTAGTCTGTCCATCAGTTTGCGGATGATAAGCGGTGCTGAAATTCAACTTTGTTCCCAGTCCTTCCTGAACTTTCTGCCAAAATCTCGAGGTAAACTGGGTTCCTCGATCTGATACTATGGTCTTGGGGGTTCCATGCAGACTAACAATCCTAGCAATGTACAGCTCTACTAGCTTCGCACTCTGGTAGGTAGTCTTGACTGGTATAAAGTGGGCTACCTTGCATAGTCTATCAACTATGACCCATATTGAGTCATTTCCCCTACTGGAAGTAGGTAAACCGGTGATAAAGTCCATTCTGACGGAATCCCATTTCCATTCCGGAATCTGCAATGGTTGCAAATATCCCTGGGGTCTCGATGCTCTGCTTTGACTCTTTGACAGATGTCACACTTGGCGATGTAACTTCCGATTTCTCTCTTCATCTTGTGCCACCAAAATTGCTCTTTCAGGTCTTGATACATCTTCGTTCCTCCGGGGTGGATAGAATAAACAGTATCATGAGCTTCCTTCATGATAACTTGCTTCAGCTCCGAATCTGCTGGCACACAGATACGTCCTTTGTACCACAACACTCCTTCTTCATCTTCAGTGAATCCAGGTACCTTTCCTGTACCAATACGATGTTTGATTCTGTCGATACTTTCATTTCCCTTCTGGGCTTCCTTGATTTGGCTAATCAATGTGGGTTGAAGTTCAATGCTAGCTAAGAATCCTTTGCTAACTAATTCAGTTCTGAACTGCTCCAGCTCTTCATACAAAGTTGGCTGCTTCTCCCTGATCATGGTGTTTAGCCTACACAGCAATCTCCTAAGAGCATCCGCTACCACATTGGCTTTGCCGGGTTGATAGTGAATGTCAAGGTCATAATCCTTGATTAACTCTATCCATCTCCTTTGCCTCATATTCAGCTCCTTCTGAGTGAAAATGTACTTCAAGCTCTTGTGATCTGAGTAAATCTCACATCGATTACCCATCAGACAGTGACGCCATGTCTTTAATGCCAAAACTATGGCTGCTAATTCAAGATCATGGGTCGGATAGTTCTGCTCATCCTGCTTCAGTTGTCGAGACAGATACGCGATGACTTTGCCTTCTTGCATCAATACACATCCTAGACCAATCTTGGATGCATCACAATACACATCAAACGGCTTCTTGATATCTGGCATGATCAATATTGGGGCTGATATCAATCTCTTCTTCAGCTCCTGAAAACTAGCTTCACACTTGTCGGTCCATTCAAACTTCTTGTCCTTCTTCAACAATTGGGTCATGGGTCTGGTGATGCTCGAGAATCCTTCTACGAACTTGCGGTAGTATCCCGCTAATCCGAGAAATGCACGGACTTGGGTTTGAGTGGTTAGGGTTTCCCATTCTTCGGCATCTTTGATCTTGGCAGGATACAATATGTCCTAGGAATCCTCCGGCAGACACAATATGTCCTAGGAATCCTACTTCTTTCAGCCAAAACTCACACTTGCTGAACTTGGCATATAACTGATGCTCTCTCAGGGTTTCTAGGATGATTCTCAGATGTTGCTCATGCTCTTCTTCTGACTTGGAGTAGATAAGGATGTCGTCGATGAACACAACTACAAACTTATCTAGGAAATTGATAAAGATCTTATTCATGAGATTCATGAAATAAGCAGGGGCATTGGTTAATCCAAAATACATAACCGTATACTCGTATAAACCATAGCGAGTAGTAAAGGCGACCTTCGGAATATCCGTTGCACGAATCTTAAGTTGGTGATAACTAGTCCTAAGATCAATCTTTGAGAATACCTGAGCTCCAGTCAACTGGTCAAATAGATCCTCTATCTTTGGCAAGGGGTACTTGTTCTTGATGGTGACGTCATTCAACTTTCTGTAATCTGTGCACAAACGGTTGCCTCCATCTTTCTTGTCGAGGAATAACACTAGTGATCTCCATGGCAAAGCGCTTGGTTGAATCAAGCCTGTTGCTAACATGGCATCCAACTACTTCTTCAGCTCTACTAACTCTGAGGGGTTCATGCTATAGGGTCTCTAGGATATGGGTCCGGTTCCATGGATTAGTTCGATAATGACATCAATATCCCTATCCGGGGGCATACCTGGCAATTCATCTGGGAATACGTCGGGGTATTCACAGACTACTCTTACTTGGTCTAAGGTGGGTAGGGCTAGACTCTTGTTGCACTTGAATTGACGGGGTAAGGTTTAAGATATATGCTCTACTATTACTCCAGAACTATTGGTCATAGTGATGGCCTTCTTAGCACAGTCTATCATTCCTTTATGCCTTGACATCTAGTCCATACCTAGTACTACTTCCAATCCTTTGGTTCCAAGTACAATTAGGTTGGCATAAAAATCTATTCCATGTATTCTGATAGGCACAGCTTTGCAAATTTTTCTAGCTTTTGTAGTTGAACCGGGGATTTTAACTATCATGACATGCTTCAAGTTGGTTGGGTGAATCTTACTAGTGCATGCAAATTCTTTGGTGATAAATGAATGCGATGCTCCCGAATCAAACAATACTCTTGCTAAAACTGAGTTGACAGAAAACATACCCAGTACTACATCTGGCGCTTCTTGGGCTTCTTCAGCGTTCATGTGGAAGAGACGACCGTTGCGGTTGTGAGGGTTACCTGGGGCAAATCTTCTTCCTGGTTGAACACGACGCTGCTGCTGAGCTGGGGCATTCACATTGGCATTGGCTGCAGTCTTCTTGGGACACTCATTGGAATAGTGACCCTTCACTCCACACTCGAAACAAGTGATCTGGGACTTGTCTTTTGCTGCCACGGGCATAGCATTGCTGCCAGTTCTGGGTGCAGTGTTGTTGTTGTTGTTGTTGTTCTTGGGAGGGGCGCGGTTGAAATTGTTGGTGTGACCGGAGTTGTGATTGTTTCCTCCGGAATTCACATTGCTTCCGCTACGGTTGGGGTAGCTTGGGCGAGACATTGGGGGTCGGTTGTTCCTTGGTGCATATCCTGGTGAGGGGTTGGGATGGTACTTCTGGTGACTGCTGGATCCTGATTGCTGCATCATATGATGTTTGCGGTTGTCGTTTGCCCGGTTAATCTTCCCTTCCATCTGAATGGCAGAGTCGACTAGCCCTTCGAGATCCTCGAAACGGATGTTGACGAGGATAGTCTGCATCTCATCATGTAGTCCGTTCAGGAATCTCTCCTTCTTCTTGGCCTCCTTGTTGATCTCATCAGGGGCATATCTTGCAAGCGACAGGAATTTGTCATGGTATTCCACCACAGTCATTCTGCCTTACTTCAAGTCGCGAAACTCATCTCTTAGTCTAGTGACTAGACCTTGTGGCACGTGGGTGCGGCTGAACTTGGCTTTGAAGGCTTCCCATGTCATCACTTGACCATGGTTCATGTTACGGATACTAGTCCACCAAGCTCTTGCATCTCCCGCCAGATAGTGGGTGGCGAAGAGAACTTTCTCGTTGTCATCAACTCCTGCAACTTCTAAGTTGTTTTCCATTGTCTGTAACCAGTCATCAGCATCTAGTGGGTTTTTAGCTTGGTTAAAGATTGGGGGATTGGTGTCCTGAAAGTTTTTGAGTTTGGATCCATAGTGATCCTGGTTTCCATGGTTCTAGTTGTTGAGAGCCATCTGGGTGATCTGCTGCAATGTTGCTAAGTTAGCTTGGCACTCTGCCCTGCTTGCTTCCCTGTCTGCGATGAGATTCTGCAAGATCTGCAGCATTGGGTCTTGCGACGAGCTGCTACCTCCTTGGTTCCCACGAGTCATCTGAAGATTGAGGTAGATAAAGGGGTAAGAGGGAAAGTTTCGAAGGTTCATGGTTTTGGTTTCAAGCTAAAACTTTGAGTTTGACTCAGGTTTTGCAAGTAACTTCATTTCATTCATGCAAACCAGCACACGCTACAAACACACACCACAACAATCAAAGGAAAACAGATGGTTTGAAGAACCATTCTGCAAGCCACGATACAGTGGGACCGATACATCTCATGCTATGACAGTGCTCTAGTGCATCTACTCATCGTTGATGAAGTCGGAGTCCTCATCGGCAGTGTAGAAGTCCAGAGCATCCTCCTCCAGAAAGTCATCATCATTGCTGAGGTAAGAATCCATGTCTCCCTGGATGTCTTCACCCTCCTCTTCTGCTTCCTTTGCGGCAAGATGAGCTTCTTTCTCCTTGACGGTCTTCTCGAGGTCGGACACCTTCTTGCAAAGACGGGTGATGGTGCGATCCTTCTTCTTGCGCTGGAGGCGAAGAGACTGACGGTCCTTGACAAGCAGTGAGAAGGTCTTGGCCTTCTGGGTCGCAATGGCACGGTTGTGGTTGGCGAACTCCCTAGCATTGTCCAATTCCTTCTGGCGATCGTACAGCAGGAAGTCAAGGTTCTCCACTTGACGCTTCAGCTCTGGGTTACTTGGCATCTCCATTGGCATCCCCATGAAGTCACGTCTTGCATAGTGAGCAAAACGGGTTCCCTGGAGTTGGTTTACAGGCTAATCCATCTAGCCAGTTGTTCTCTCTCATGGAGAACTGGATTCTCCCGGACGTTGGTGCTTCGATGCTTCCTCTAAGATCAACGGTGACTAGCCACTATAAATCTCCTCCTGGGGGTCCTGGAAGTTGAGCTCCAAGAAACTCCGGATGAGGGCGTCCCAGTAACTCTAACAGTGAATCCAGATCCCTCTCGAAGATCAGCTGACCTCCGTTTCCCAACTGGTAGAACTTGTTGAACCGAGTCTCCATCTACAAGAATTAAGGATGGGGAAATTAGTGAAGTAATCAAGTGTGTCAAATTTTAAGTAGTAATGTAAGAATTTTGAGGAACATGAATTTTTGAGAAAGAATGAATTCCCAAGGATAAGAGAGGAAATAGTTTTTTCATAAATACTCACTTTGGTTTTGAAATTAAGTTTTTGTTCGGACGTCCATTCTAACTAGGGTCTCCTATGGTCAACCTGGCTCTTATACCAACTTGTCAACACCCGGATTTTTAATCCCAGATGCCTGTTATGTCATTCATCGCAATCCCAGGATTACCATTTTTGCGAGACATAATAGATTGGATAGCACAGTACATCATCCATTACAACCCATACATAAGGTCTTACACAAATAAGGATCTCATGATCCAGTCTTAATACAACAAGCAACGAAATAAAAGATAAGCGTAGCCGTGGGGTCCATCTTCAGGGGCACATGCAATGCTGACGAAGGCAGATAGTCCTAGTTATCATAGCCGTCCTGCTGGCCATCATCTTGGTAGTCTCCTTCATAGTCTGGCCATGAGAATAGACAGGGACAAAAGCCATGAGTACTCTTTAAGTTCTCGCAAACTACCACTAACAAGTAGTATAGTTCTAAGTTAAAGTGCTAACTCTATGTTTACTATAAAGTTAAGTTTGAAACCTAAGCTGAGTTCAGAAGCAAAGAAAGATAAAATAAAGTTCTAGAATCACTTAAGTTGGGAAGCTAGTGTCATAGACACAACCCTGTTGTGGTCAAGTCAAGATTCATCCTTCCTTTCATAAGTTATTTTGAAAACATCTGACAACGAAACAGTATGGCCATTCCAACTGTCCATAACCACGGACGTGACTATTCGAATAGTTTGACACTCTGCAGAGGTGGTACACTTTCACCACAAGATTCGATACATCTGTCAGGGATATTCCTGAATCATCATACTTAGTATGCAGATAATCAAACATAACCTTTCCTTTACACAACCTAGTATAAGCACCTCTCCTATGAGCATGGCCTCCCAACCATGACCATCTGTCATCTTGGGCACTGCATAGGTGGACAACATTGAGAGGTAGCCTCAGCTCAAACCTCTCCCGCGACGGAACTAATACTAATGCATATAAACTTCCGGCTAAGCCTTACCCAATTCAGGTATTGTGGTTGTACGGTAAATTTGGAATGGTATCGCATCTGAATCCAACCAGCAGTTTTTATAAAAGGGCTAAGGCTCATGCCTCAACATTTTCATCATCATAAACCATTTGTGTTTCTCAACACATGTCAAAACATCTCAATAGAATGACTCGTCATTTCAAGGTTTTCATAATTCATTTTCACCCAAGTGTTCCCATCTAAAGTGACTCAAGTTTTTATCTACTCTAAACTACTAAGTTAAGAGTGTTCACTAAGGTGGAAAGATGAGATCAATCTCATGCCATAGAATGACATCTAAAATTATCTCTATAGGTCAACTTTTATATTCTTTATGCTACCTTCAAAACAAGTAAAGGACTTTGTGTAAAGTAAAGGAAATAAAGCTTGAAATTAATACTTGGGGTAAAGAAGAGTCAAAGTGGTATAACCAAAGCATGCCTAAAGCATCTTTGCTTGGGTTATCTAGATTGCAAGGGTTAGCTTGCATTGTTAATGGTGGCTTGCAAGTACAACTTGCAAGGGTTAACTTGGATAGTGCTAGCTTGCCTTGGTTGGTGTAGTGGTTGAAGTTTTCTACCTCCTCTTGGTAGAACTCCTCCTCCTCGTAAGCTTGGTCGGTACTATCGTCTATAAATACATACGGAGTACACAATCACCAAACAATACTTAACTAATCTAATTAGCACTCTAAGGCACACATTTGATGATCTATTATCATCACAAGCATCCCAAGTTTTATTCAATAGTTTCCTCCTTTTTATTTTACAAAAGTAATTTCTACTCATTGAAAATTAACTAAGATTTAATATCCACCACTTCAAATATGGGATCATGTGGACACATGTCATCACCACATATTCTAACATGTGGGAATGTGATTTAAGGGTTGGATTACAATTACTTTGGTTTAAGTTCATTATTTAATGATTTAAAGTGACTAGAAATTCCTATATAGCATTATTTTGGTAATAGTCCAAAGTCACTGCATGTAAACCTTAATATTATTACATATTCAGATAGGTATGGTTAAATGTGATTTTTGAGAGTTGGAATCAACTCAAAAGCTATCATGGTTGATTTTATAAAAATGTTGCAAGGTGCAAATGCTTCTGTTTTGTTATTTTTACTAGGAGAGGTCTCTAACTCTAGTTGAATTAAATCAACGGGCTTGGGTTGATCTTTTCAGTAGCTTTCTAACCAAATTTGAATCACTCAATTTGGATTTGTAAATCTCTCTGAATTGATTTTCAAACTAAGGGCCAGAACTAGGTTTAAACTAAATAGAAAAATCCTAATTCAAACTAAATGGGTCGCGCGGGAATGCTAACGGGCCAGCCCAGTGACACTACACGGCGTGGGGCTCAGCTGACAGGGGGGTCCACCGGTCAGTGTCTTATAACACGTGAAGCGGTACGAGGCGATGTGGGTCATTGGATTAGAACTGGGATTGACGGCTGGGGCTCGTCATCGACGACGAATAGGTCGCCGGCGAGGTCGAACCCTAGCGGCTCAGTGGGGGTGCTTAGGGGGGTACCAGGGCTCCAGCGATGACGGCGAGGCGGGAAAACAGACTGGTAGACGATGACGAGCTCAGGGGTGGTCGAGGTGGCTCCAGGGGTGGTCACAATCAGCGGGGCCTTCTCCTCCTCTGTTGCGGGCTCCTCCGGCCAAATTCTGGTGAGCAAGTGCTCACACTGCTCCGGCTAGAGGTGGGGAATGGTGAGTGAGGTGAGGGGAGGTGAGTGGTGTGTCGAATGGGGCTGGGGGTGGCCTATATTTATAGGACGACGACGCGACCGAGAGGCATGGGCGGGCGGCTCTGGTGAGGGCTACACAGCGTGCTAGCAGCGTGGCTCGAGGTAGGGGACGGTGGCTGGTCTCCTGGCGGTGCTCTACAGAGTAAATGCGGGCCTAGGGGCGGTGGTATGCGATCGGGCGATGCGCGCGCTCTGAGCGGCAGAGGCGGCGGTCTCAACGGCGAGCGGTGGCTGTGGTGCGTTGGGCGGCGAACGGGCATGTCTGGCGTGTTCCTGGGGTCGTGGCGGAGCGGTGGACGCGGGTTGCGGTCGAGGGGCGGCGTGTGCATGCGTGTCGGGTGCTGCGCTCTGGCGCGTGCTCAGCATGGTGCAGACGCACTGGACGCGGTGGTTCCTCGGTGGTCCATGGCTTGGCCTGGCTCGGGGAGGGGACAGAGGGTGGCGGTGAGGTGTGAGCTAGCTCGTAGACATGGTGAGAGGGAGAGGGGTTGTCTACTGCGGCGATGGCATGGTCGGCCGACCAGCAAGGTGCTCGGCATGGCTTGGCATTGCCACTAGGGGGTAGGGGATGGGGTGTAAATGGCATGGTTAGATCAAGAGGGGACAGAGAAATTAAATGGAGATCATTTGGGGGCAAAACCCTGTTGCAAACAATGAGCTAGGATTAGAGATAAATCATGCCTGCAAAGTGTTTGAAGAAATGGCCACAATAAAAATATTTTTGAATTTTGAAAAGATTTTTGGTGGGTGTGCTAGTACTAAGCTTGAGACTCTGTGGGTGCTTGGGTTTTTAAATTTGAGCTTGTTTGAGTGGTTTTTGAAATAGTGGGATCTTCCCATATGAAATTGATTCAATTTTCAACTGCCATTTAAATTTAGTGTTTGCATGTTTTTGGCAGATCACAAAGTGGGCCTTGGTACATCATTATGTGTACTAGCAAGGGGTGCAAAGATCCATAATTGTTTCTGTTAGGTTTTGAGTACTAGCAATAGCCAAAGTAGGTATGTTGATTAAAATGGCCCAAATGACCATTCACTTCTTTTATTCATTTTGATTTGTTCTTCTTTGGGATTTGTTTGGGAATAATCTAGATGATGTTTATTTCACCTAAGAATCATTTTACAAGCAATGGATCACTTAAACATGGCCATTCAAAACAAATCCTATTTAAATTCACACACATATGAATGCTTTATATTTTAATTGGAAAAGTTTTTGTTAACCCTAATTTTGATTATTTGGATCTTAATAACCTTGGATTGAAGTTTTGGGATGTTACACTTTTCCAATCCAAACCAAACTATTTGAAAACCAATGTATGAAATAGGGGGTCCAACCAATTTATTCAGCAAACTAAGCAAACGAAGCAAACGAAAAACCAAAATGAAAACGAAAAAGAAGACGATCCAAGAACAACACAACTGAGCATGAAACAATAAAAATGAAGTGTTTGGAAGAAACCTTGGATTTTTATTGATGAAGAGGGGGATGCCTTGGGCATCCCCAAGCTTTGACGCTTGTACTTCTTGGATATTTCTTGGGGTGACACGCATGGCATCCCCAAGCTTGAGCTTTAATCCATCCTTCATCTCATTACTCATTCCTTCCATTCACCTGAAATTTTTCCTTCATACAAAACTTCACACAATCTTTATTAGCAACATTAGTGCACTCAAGATAATAGGTCTTTAGGTTCAGTTCCAACACCAATAAAACTTCCACTAAAACACTAGCTACTGTAGCACTTCCCTCAAAAAGCTCAATTCCCCAAAAGAACTCAAAAAGGAACCAACAAGAAGCAAATGCAAATAATGGCAGAAATCTGTCAAAACATACCAGCAGGTAAAGACGAATTTTTTAGAAGACCTTATGTTGCTCAAATAAAAAAGTGTTAAACTAATGAAAGTTAGATAACAACCTGGGGCAGAAGCACAATCATTACTGAAGTAATAACTTCCAAGACTCATCTGAAACTTTTGGGTTATCTCCCAATAAGTACTTTTCTTTAACGCCTTTAAGTTAGGCTTAAGAAGCAAGAAAAAGGATCAAGTGTTCTCAAATGAAGAAGCATTAAGAGAAAATTTTGTTTTCATAGGAGAGACAAAAGAATTCTTCTCTCTCTTCTTAGGGAAGTGTTCTATACCTTTCTTGAGTGGGAGTTGATATTTAATGGTGCCTTCTTTCATATCAATAATGGCACCAACAGTTCTAAGAAAAGGTCTTCCCAAAGTAATAGGACAAGAAGCATTGCATTCAACATCCAAAACATAGAAATCAACAGGGACATAGGCATTGTTAACCATAATAAAAACATCATTAATACTCCCCATGAGTTTCTTTTTAGCATTATCATCAAGTGGGACATTCAAATAACAATCTTCAAGTGGTGGCAAATCAAGCATATCATAAATCCTTCTAGGCATAATAGAAACACTACTATCAAGATCACATAAAGCTTTGAAATCAAAATCATTCACTTTCATATTAATGATGGGTTCCGAACCGTCTTCTTGTTTTATAGGAATAGAAGCTTTATGTTTCATCTTTTCTTCTTTAATTTTTATGAGACCATCAGTAATGTGTTTTGTAAAGGCCATATTCATAGCACTGATGACCCACCAGTATAGGGGGTGTATCGCAGTATTTTCGATAAGTAAGAGTGTCGAACCCAATGACGAGCAGAAGGTGCTGGCTAGTGGTATGGATCGGGAATTCTCTGCAAATACTTAGCAAACGAATTTTTAGGAGTTTTTGATAAAGCAAGTAAACAAAGTACGAGTAAACAAAAGACAATAAGAATAAATGCAACAAGTGGCCCAATCCTTTATGCAGCAAAGGACAAGCCGGTTGTATTACTTAAGTTGACCAAACATTCTCGAGGACACATGGGAAGACTGTCAAGTGTTTTCGTTTCATATAGTTGATTAATCTTCTTTAGCTTGCTAAGTGTTGTGTGGGTGAACCTGTGCTAATGTACCGACCTTCCTAGGACTAATACATACTTGTGATTATACCTCTTGCAAACATCCGTAAGTACAAGAAAGTAATTAAGGTAGAAACCTAACTATAGCTTTAAACTCTAAGACCCTTACGTCCCTTGTGCAATGGTTTCCTAATAGGGGTTCAGGTTTCTGTCACTCTGACAACCCCTACGATTAGTAGACAAATACACAATGCATTCCTCTAGGCCCATATAGGTGAAGTGTCATGTAGTCGACATTCACATGACACCACTAGAAGAAATACACCACAACTTAAATATCAAACTATTGAATCTTTCTCAACACAATTCCACTACTAACAACATGACTTCTCCCATGTCCTCAAGAACAAAACGAACTACTCACAAGACATCATATGGATCATGATCAGAGATGGAATAATGATGTATAACAATCAAACATAAACAATAATTCAACGGTTCACTCAATAGCATCAACTACAAAGAGTAATCAACACCGGGAAAGTTTCCCCTATGAACTATGCAAGATTCATCGCAATTGTTACAGCAATATGGAGATGGTGATGAGGGTGCTGATGGTGATGATGGTGGTGATGATGTTGATGATGATCCCGATGAAGTCCAGCTTGATGGTGGTGTTGATGGCGACGATCTACCCTCTCCGGGAAGGAATTCCCTTGGCAGAAATCTGTCTGCCGGAGAGATATTTCTCTCTCGGTGCTTTCCGCCCCATAGAGGCGACATAATCTTTCTGTGGTCGCTCCCCGAGTCTTAGGGTTTCGGGAGGAATATATACTCCAAAGGGGAGAGCTAGAGGTGGGCCAGGGTGGCCACACCACCTGGTGGCGCGGCCTAGGGTGGCCCACGCCAGGGGTGGTGTGGGCCCCCTATGGCCCATCTCCACTCCCTCTTCTGACAGCCTTCATCTTCTGGAAAAATAGGATTTTCCATATATTTTCCCGGATTTTCTGATCTTCGCGAATTTTGCCTCCAAACAGCACCTTTTCCATCAGAATCCTGACTGCAGCGGTCCATGCTACAAAAGTCATCAACCATGCAAAAACAAATGAAATAACATAAGTATCATGTCTTAATATGAAATATATCAATGAATAACAGTGAATTATGATATAGAATAGTGATGCAAAATGGACGTATCAACTCCCCCCAAGCTTAGACTTCGCTTGTCCCCAAGCAAAACTGAGCTCAATAAACATGACCTCAGGTTTATGGAGTGAAGAGTCGATAAAAGAATACGGACAAGAAGCATCACATTCATCAATACATAGATCATAATAGAAGACAACTCACTATTATATAACTTACTTGCAATAAGTAAAGGAAACACAATAAGGATACATAAAGTAAATCATAATTGGTAATGGCAAACTTAGCTCTTGGTCGAAGAATAGTTGATAATTTTCTAGAGTTCACAAATAACTGGTTTTCAATGATAGCTTTCAAAGTAGTAATCACCAAGATAAAAGCAATGTGCAAAACAAGGAACATAAGAAACATGATTGAATAAATCATCATATGAATGAATGAAACACAACAACTCAAAATACTTGCTGAGATAGAAGGGAATAGGTTTACTGACTCAACAAAAAGGTAAAAGAAAGGCCCTTCGCACAGGGAAGCAGGGATTTCAAGTTTCATAAAGAGCTCCCAAAAATTATGATACTTACCAGCTTTCAGCTCTCATTGCCCCTATCATAGGCATCTTTAGGTGATTAAGGTTAAAGTGATCAAATATGAGGATATGCATTGACAAGTTGTAAATTGAGAATCTCATGTCCCTTGAATACGAGGGCCGCTCCTCATGCTACTCAAGTTTAGTTACCGGTAAGTTCTTGTCATTGTAAGCACATGTGTAGCATAGAGAACCGCCAACGGGGTACCCCTTGCCCGATGATACGGAAGAATCCCCATATCAAAATGACAAGGCAAGCAGACAACATGTATCTCAGCAATCTTCTTATTTACCATGGGAATATGGTGCTTTTTTTCTCTCTTTCCTCTTTTCATAATCTCTTTTTTTGTTTTTCTCTTATTTCTCAATATCGGACTCTTTTTTTATAAGAAGGATGCTTCATAGATGCTCGTTATGGTTACGCTGCAGGTTTCCACCATGTCAGCATGGATTAGACCAGCGGCCCAGGCGTTTCTCTAACACACATGCATAACTCCATGGACTTACAAGCTCCCCTTTCATTTCACAGTGACGACATCCATAGACAAAAGAACATGATATCAACTAGGTACAAAGTACCAGTGCAATGTTGAAAGCATTCCCCATGACAACATGGTTCTGCTAATTCACAACTTACAAAGCGCAAGCATATAAGCAACATAGATGGGCACAATGGTTCAAGTTTATTAAGTGCAAGAAAAGTAAAGTGTGCCATCAAGTTCGTGAGAGCTTTAATCACTAATTTTCAAATAACAAGTTTAATTTGGAAGGTAGATAAAAACATGAATTTACTTGGAATAGCAATGATGCTAATAGGTAGGTATGGTGGACACAAATGGCAAAGGTTTGGTTTAAAGGAAGTGGATGCACGAGAAGAATTCCCTCTCAGTACAGGTTTTTGGCTAGCAAGGCTGGGTTGCAAGTATAAGAGTTGAAGGAAACAAACAAACAAACATACAAGTGATAAAGATAAACATGCAATATTCCTTGGAAGCACAAAAGATCTTAACTAGAGAATACTAGACTTATGAGCAAATCAAGAAAGAAAGACGATGAAATTATATTTCTTTAGAGTACTTTTATCTTTTTTATTCAACTCTCAAAAATAGTGTTGCTACTGACCAAGCCAGGTTTGCCAAAACCAACTAAATTAACTCAATGATCCCAAAGTGATACCAATACTAACAACAAGATCAATCATATAACCACGAATTGAAAACTAATAAAAGCTATGCAAAAGAGCAAATGATAGAACTTCTCATTAATAAACCATAACGACAACTCACACCAAGGGATACATATCTAACGAGAGAGGGGACACTTCCATAATGCAAACCATCCTACATAATAACTTCTCTATTCATGATATGACTCTACTAAAAAGGTAAAAAGATAGAAGATAGTGATGTGATACTGCGGCACTCCCCCAAGTTTGGAACAAACCAAGGGGATGCCAAACCTGATGACGAATTACTCCTTCGGTGGTGGTGGTATCCTCTCAATGAGATCTTTGATCAGTTTCCCCAAGTCCTCAATCTCGAAGGTGAGAGTACGAATCAACTCCAAGTTGTGCTTGATACGGTGCATGATCATATCAGATTGTGGATCCTAGCTCTTGCGATTCTTTTCCCACTTTTACTCCTTGAAATCTTCTTTCCCTGCATGGCTAGAATGAGGCAAATCCCAATTGGAGGGTAATTTATCCTTGGACATATTCTGGTGTTGATGCTTATGGATACGGGTATGGAAAGGATTCTTGGTGCGTGGAGGAAGTGACCGTGGAGCTAAACAGTGACGCGGAGTTTTCCCTCCTGTTAACATCCGTGCAGTCCTCCTGACCCTACCAGATCTTGCCAACACCCCAATGCTTGCAATGGTAGTGCTGGTGTGAGGATGTTGGCCTTGCTTCGTCTCCTCTTCACCTTCACTCTTGGTCTCCTTCTCCTTCCCGGGGTCTTAGAGATCTTCCTCCATAGGCTCCTTCCCCTTATCCTTGGTGGACACCATTGTGCTTCTAAACTTTCAAGAATAGTTCCTGGCAGAAACAGATCGAAACAAAAACACGACGAGAACACGATATATGAACCTCGGGGGATTCGAGGGATTATATATTACGAAGTTTCACAACAAAAGGAAGGTACTGGGAGGAAATGAGTCAGAGACGGAGTCCGGAGTGGCCACACCACCTGGTGGCGCGGCCAGGGGTGGGCCCGCTCTACAGGGTGGTGTGAGCCATCCTGGCTCCGTTTCCGTCCCTCTTTCGCTTCATAGCTTTCCTTATTGACTGAAAAATGCAAAAATATAGTTGGATAGTATTTTCGTGGAACTTTTCTTACTAGAACTGTTATCTATTTGAAAACGGACTCTACAGGTCTCTGAATTTGGTCCTTGATAAATTTTTCCAGAGTTATAACTTGAAAGGCATCAACATCTTCATTGTAAGAATCTCCAGCAATATAGTGCTTGAGTCGCTGCCCATTCACTACTTGTGTAGTATTATCTTTTAAAGAAGAAATTTTTATTGCTCCCGAATGATACACTTCTTCAATAATGAAAGGTCCTTCCCATTTTGATAGTAGTTTTCCTACAAAAAATCTGAGACGAGACCTATACAATAGAACTTTCTCATTAACATGAAATTCTCTCTTAAGTATACGCTTGTCATGCCATCTTTTAACTTTTTCCTTAAAGAGCCTAGCATTTTCATAGGCTTCACTCCTCCATTCATCTAAAGAACTTAAGTCAAATAATCTTTTCTTACGAGCGAGCTTACAATCTCTATTTAGTTCTTTAACTGCCCAGTAAGCTTTGTGTTCTAATTCTAAAGGTAGGTGACAAGCTTTCCCATAAACCATTTTATAAGGAGACATCCCCATAGGGTTTTTGTAGGCAGTCCTATAAGCCCATAAAGCATCATTCAACTTTTTAGCCCAGTTTTTTCTAGATCTATTAACAGTCTTTGCAAGATGGATTTAATTTCTCTATTTGATAACTCTACTTGCCCACTAGTTTGAGGGTGATAAGCTAAAGCAATTCTATGATTAATATCATATTTAGCAAGGGTCTTTCTAAAACCACCATGAATGAAATGGGAACCTCCATCAGTCATGAGATACCTAGGCACTCCAAACCTAGGAAAGATAACATCCTTAAGCATTTTTAAAGAAGTCTCCCCGTCAGCACTCTTCGTAGGAATGGCTTCTACCCACTTAGTAACATAATCAACGGCAACAAGAATATGAGTATAACCTTTCGAGGGAGGAAAAGGACCCATAAAGTCAAATCCCCAGCAATCAAAGGGTTCAATAACTAGAGAGTAGTGCATAGGCATTTCATTGCGTCTAGAAATATTACCAACACGCTGACACTCATCACAGGATAAAACAAATTTTCTTGCATCTTTAAAAAGGGTAGGCCAGTAGAAACCTGATTGCAACACCTTTTGCGCAGTTCTATCTCCTGCATGATGTCCTCCATAAGCACTACCATGAAATTTACGCAATATCTCTTTTTGTTCATATTCTGGAACACATCTTCGCATAATACCATCCACTCCTTCTTTATATAAGTGTGGGTCATCCCAAAAATAATGCCTCAAATCATAAAAGAACTTTCTTCTTTGCTGAGCTGTAGATGTTGGAGGCAAATACTTGGAGACAATAAAGTTAGCATAATCAGCGTACCAAGGGCTCCCTCGTGAGCTTACCCCTACCGTAGCCAACTATTCATTTGTAAAACTATCATTAACAGGTATAGGGTCAAAAGAGATATTTTCCAGTCGAGATAAATTATCAGCTACAGGGTTTTCAGCACCTTTCCTATCTACAATATGTAGATCAAACTCTTGTAAAAGCAGCACCCATCTAATAAGCCTAGGCTTCGCGACCTTCTTCGTCATAAGGTACTTAATAGTAGCATGATCAGTATGAATGGTGACTTTTGAGTCTACAATATAGGGTCTAAACTTATCACAAGCGAAGACGACAGCTAGAAATTCTTTTCAGTAGTAGCATAATTCCTTTGAGCAGTGTCTAGAGTCTTACTAGCATAATGAATAACGTTTAGCTTTTTATCATTTCGTTGCCCAAGGACAGCGCCTACAGCAATATCACTAGCATCACACATTATTTCAAAGGGTAAGCTCCAATCAGGTGGTTGAAGAATAGGAGCTGTAGTTAAAGCCTTCTTAAGAGTTTCAAAAGCTTCCTTACAATCATCATCAAAAACAAAGGGTACATCTTTTTGAAGAAGATTAGTGAGGGGTTTTGATATTCTAGAAAAATCTTTAATAAACCTTCTATAGAAACCATCATGACCAAGGATACTACAAATACCTTTGATGTCTCTTGGGCAGAGCAATTTCTCAATTGCCTCAACTTTAGCTCTATCCACCTCTATGCCTCTTTGGGACACCTTATGCCCAAGGACAATCCCTTCATTAACCATGAAGTGGCATTTCTCCCAATTAAGAACAAGATTAGTTTCTTCACACCTCTGCAAAACTTTATAAAAGGTTGTGCAGACAATTATCAAAACAAGTTCCATAGACTGAGAAGTCATCCATGAACACTTCCACAATTTCCTCACAAAAACCATGAAAGATAGCAGACATACATCTTTGAAAAGTAGCAGGAGCATTACATAAACCAAAAGGCATACGTCTATAAGCATAAGTTTCGTAAGGGCAAGTAAAAGTAGTTTTTTCCTGATCTTGTTGCTTAACAACAATTTGAGAGAAACTAGAATAACCATCAAGAAAACAAAAATGGGTCTTTTTAGACAACCTTTCCAACATTTGATCAATAAAAGGAAGCGGGTAATGGTCTTTCTTAGTAACTTTATTGACTTTCCTAAAGTCAATGCACATCCTATAGCCTGCTACTATTCTTTGGGGAATAAGCTCATCATTATCATTAGGCACAACAGTAATACCTCCCTTTTTAGGGACACAATGAACAGGACTAACCCATTCACTATCAGCAATAGGGTAAATAATACCAGCATCAAGGAGTTTCAATACCTCGTTTCTTACCACTTCCTTCACTTAGGATTTAAACGTCGTTGGTGCTCTACTACTGGCTTTGCATCTGGTTCTATATTGATAGCATGATGACATATAGTAGGTGAAATCCCTTTCAAATCATCCAGAGTATAACCCATAGCCCCTCGGTGTTTCTTCAAAACCTCCAATAACCTTTCCTCCTCCTTCCCTAAAAGTTTAGAGCTAATAATAACAGGATATATCTTTTTATTATCAATGTAAGCATATTTAAGATCGTCAGGGAGAGATTTTAGATCAAAGACCGGATGCGTTTTAGGTGGCAACGTAGTACCCAAGTCTTATACATGCAAGTTATGCTTAAGCATCTTAGGCTGATTTCGGAGAATCTCGTCAATCTCGTTCCTTTCTTCCATGAAGATTTCACTTTCATGATCTTCCATAAATTGCTGCAAAGCATTGTTTGGAGCAAGAGAAATAGAAGCAAGTTGTTCGACTCTAAAATCCTCATTATGGGTTTCCTCTTCACAAGGTTCTTTAGTAAATTTCGAAAAATTAAACTCATAAGATTCCCCATCAAACTTAGTCAAGATTTTCTCCCTTTTGCAATCTATAATAGCTCCACAAGTACTCAAGAAAGGTCTACCAAAAATGATAGGATAAGTTTTACTAGCAGCTGAACCAAGTACTAGAAAATCAGCAGGATACTTAATCTTACCACAAAGAACTTCCACGTCTCGTATAATACCAATTGGAGAGATGGTCTCTCTATTAGCAAGGTGAATAACCACATCAATCTCTTCCAATTCGCAGGGACTGATTTCATGCATAATTTCTCTGTAAAGCTCATAAGGAATAACACTAGAACTTGCACCAATATCACATAAACCATAATAGCAATGATCACCAATTCTAACAAAAAGCACAGTGACACTATCCTTTTTAGTTCTATTAGGGTGTGAAACAACATTAGAAGCATCCTCACAAAAGACTATGTGTCCATCTTCTACGCTTTTAGTGACAAGGTCTTTCACAATTGCTACAACAGGTTCAATGTTTATTTGTTCATCAGGTTTTATAGTTCTCTTTGCACTTTTAGTGATTACACTAGTTATCATAGGATGGTCCTTTACCTTATCAGGGGAGGGTTTCTCGATATAAAGTTCAGGTAAGATGTGATCAAAAGTATAAAACTCAGTACTCCCAACAGGTACACAGTCAGCAATAACTTTATAAGGCGCATGGTACTTGCTCCATCCCCTTTTTGGGATTTCAATATAAGAAGCAAAAGTCTTAAAGCAATTTGTAATAACTTGTAAATCAAGACCATAAGTACTATTAATATTTTGAAAGTCATCAGTTTCCATAAAAGATTCAATGCATTCATAATCATAATTTATACCTGACTTTCTTCCTTTGTCATTCTCCCAAGCTTCAGCATTATATTGAATACGGTCTAGAAGATCCCATTTAGCTTCTTCCATGCGAGTGAATGATCCAGCACAAGAAGCATCCAATAAATCCTTATCATGAAGAGAAAGCCTTGCATAAAAGTTATTGATAATAATATTGTTGGGGAGCTCATGAATGGGACATTTGAGCATTAGTAACTTCAATCTCCCCCAAGCTTGAGCTGTACTATCACCATCAAGAGGCCAAAAGTTGTATATTTGATTCCGATCTTTATGAATCTCACTAGGAGGATAAAACTTTGAATAAAAGAGAGGTACTATTTCCTCCCATTCTAGAGCTTGACCATTCTTCAGCAGCTTATACCATTCCTCAGCTCTTCCTTTTAGTGATAATGAGAATAACTTTTTCTTAACTTGATCTGTAGTAATACCTGCACACTTGAATAACCCGCATAATTCGTGTATAAAGAGTAAATGATCACCGGGATGGACAGTTCCATCCCCAACATAGTAGTTATCCATAACACGATCAATAATTCTTGTAGGTATTTTAAAAGCATCATTCTCAGCAGGTGGTGGTTCATCTACTACCTTAGCAGTGGTAGTAGCATTACCAAATAAGAAACTCAGCGAATTATCCATAACAAAAATAAAGCAACTAGCATAAGTAAAAAATACTCACAGTAGAAGTTTCCTTTACTAGTTCCACTCTCCAATAGCGCTTCACTCCCTGGCAACGGCGCCAGAAAATAGTCTTGATGACCCACAAGTATAGGGGGTGTATCGCAGTATTTTCGATAAGTAAGAGTGTCGAACCCAACGAGGAGCAGAAGGTGCTGGCTAGTGGTATGGATCAGGAATTCTCTACAAATACTTAGCAAACGGATTTTTAGGGGTTTTTGATAAAGCAAGTAAACAAAGTATGAGTAAACAAAAGACAATAAGAATAAATGCAGCAAGTGGCCCAATCCTTTATGCAGCAAAGGACAAGCGGGTTGTATTACTTAAGATGACCAAACATTCTCGAGGACACATGGGAAGACTGTCAAGTGCTTTCGCTTCATATAGTTGATTAATCTTCTTTAGCTTGCTAAGTGTTGTGTGGGTGAACCTGTGCTAATGTACCGAACTTCCTAGGACTAATACATACTTGTGATTATACCCCTTGCAAACATCCGTAAGTACAAGAAAGTAATTAAGGTAGAAACCTAACCACAACTTTAAACTCTAAGACCCTTACGTCCCTTGTGCAATGGTTTCCTAACGGGGGTTCAGGTTTCTGTCACTCCGGCAACCCCTACGATTAGTAGCCAAATACACAATGCATTCCCCTAGGCCCATATAGGTGAAGTGTCATGTAGTCGACGTTCACATGACACCACTAGAAGAAGTACACCACAACTTAAATATCAAACTATTGAATCTTTCTCAACACAATTCCACTACGAACAACATGACTTCTCCCATGTCCTCAAGAACAAAACGAACTACTCACAAGACATCATATGGATCATGATCAGAGATGGAATAATGATGTATAACAATCTGAACATAAACAATAATTCAATGGTTCACTCAATAGCATCAACAACAAAGAGTAATCAACACCGGGAAAGTTTCCCCTATGAACTATGCAAGATTCAACGCAATTGTTACAACAATATGGAGATGGTGATGAGGGTGCTGATGGTGATGATGGTGGTGATGATGATGATGATCTCGATGAAGTCCAGCTTGATGGTGGTGTTGATGGCGACGATCTCCCCTCTCTGGGAAGGAATTCCCCCGGTAGAAATTTGTCTGCCGGACAGATCTTTCTCTCTTGGTGCTTTCCGCCCCACAGAGGCGGTAGAATCTTTCTATGGTTGCTCCCCGAGTCTTATGGTTTTGGGAGGAATATATACGCCAGAGGGGAGAGCCAGAGGTGGGCCAGGATGGCCACACCACCTGGTGGCGTGGCCTAGGGTGGCCCGTGCCAGGGGGTGGTGTGGGCCCCCTGTGGCCCATCTCCACTCCCTCTTCTGGCAGCCTTCGTCTTCTGGAAAAATAGGATTTTCCATATATTTTCCCGGATTTTCTGATCTTCGCAAATTTTGCCTCCAAACAGCACCTTTTCCATTAGAATCCTGACTGCAGCGGTCCATGCTCCAAAAGTCATCAACCATGCAAAAACAGATGAAATAACATACGTATCATCTCTTAATATGAAATATATCAATGAATAATAGTGAATTATGATATAGAATAGTGATGCAAAATGGACGTATCAAGCACTAGCATTAGGACTTTTAGCAAGCTTTTGTAGGAACTTAATAACTTCAGAGATATTGCAACCATCAAGATCAAAATCATAATTATCATCTAAAGTAGTAGAGCTATTACTAACCTCAACACTAGTGGCAGTGATAGTAGAAACACTAATGTTTCTAGCAATTTCATCTTCTCTTTCCCACTTAGCATGCAATTCAGCTAATAGTCTAACATTTTCATCAATTCTTACTTGTATGGCATTAGTAGCTGCAAAGGGATTCTCATTAGTTTCAGGTTTAGCAGCCATTTTATTCAAAGAATATTGAGCTTCAGCTAAAGATGCTATATTTCTTTCAGCATTAGAGAGTTTTTCCTCAATAGTTTTATTAAAAGCAGTTTGTTTACTAATGAAATCTTTAAGCATAACTTCAAGTTTAGAGGGTGCCCTCCTATTATTGTTGTAAGAATTTCCATAAGCATTACCATTGTTGGGAGGATATGGCCTATACTTGTTGCTACCAAAATTATTCCTGTAGGCATTGTTGCTAAAATTGTTCTTTCTTATAAAGTTCACATAAACTTGCTCTTCTTGGGCAACCAAAGAGGCTAAGGGAACATTATTTGGATCAATATGGGATTTCCCATTAACAAGCATAGACATAATAACATCAATTTTATCACTCAAGGAGGAGGTTTCTTCAACAGAATTTACCTTCTTACCTTGTGGAGCTCTTTCAGTATGCCATTCAGAGTAGTTAACCATCATATTATCCAGAAGCATTGTTGCAGCACCCAAAGTAATGGTCATAAAGGTACCTCCAGCAGCAGAATCCAATAGATTTCTTGAAGAATAGTTCAATCCTGCATAAAAGGTCTAGATAATCATCCAAGCAGTCAGTCCATGAGTGGGACAATTCTTTACCAAAGATTTCATTCTTTCCCAAGCTTGAGCAACATGTTCATTATCAGATTGTTTAAACTTCATTATTTCACTTCTCATAGATATAATCTTAGCAGGAGGATAGTATTTTCCAATGAAAGCATCTTTTCATTTAGTCCAACAATCAATACTATTCCTAGTTAAGGAATTCAACCATTCTTTAGCTTTTCCTCTCAAAGAGAAAGGAAACAATGGCATCTCACATAGTTCAACAAAGTTATTTAGATGAGCAATAGCATCTTCATTACCAATACTAGAAAATTGTTCTCTCATAACAAGATTGAGTAAAGAAGGTTTTATTTCAAAGAAAGTAGCTTCAGGAACAGGTGGAGCAATAGGTGTGCTAACAAAATCATTGTTGTTGGTGCTAGTGAAGTCACACAACTTAGTGTTTTCAAGAGTAGTCATTTTTTTTGTTTTTAATAAAGAAAGCAAACTAGTAAAACTACTTTTTGTGTTTTTGATAAAGACACAAGCAAACAAAGCAAAAGTAAACTAATCAAAACAAAAATAACAAAGTAAAGAGATTGGTTATGAGGGACTCCCCTTGTGAAGATGTCCTTGACTCCCCGGCGATGGCGCCAGAAAAATAGCTTGATGGCCCAAAATATATCGAGCTCGTTGGGGAACCCCAAGAGGAAGGTATGATGAGCACAACAGCAAGTTTTCCCTCAATTATGAAACCAAGGTTTAATCGAACTAGTAGGAGCAAGGAAACACCCCAAAGGTGTAGCTAGCTGAACTTTGGCAGGGCGCACTACCGGTGCCAGCAGCAACATGGACACCTACACAACACAACCACATAACTTTGCCCCCAACTTGCGATGAGGTTGTCAATCTCACCGATTTTGCTGAAAACAAAGGATTAAACGTATCGAGTGGAAGAAAGTAATAGTTTGCAGAAAGTAAACACAAAGCAGTAAATAGTTGATTGTAGATTGATAGTAAAAGAAAGGACCGGGGTCCATAGTTCACTAGAGGTGGCTCTCCTTAAGATAGATGACATGTTGGGTGAACAAATAACAGCGGGGCAATTGACAAACATCGAGAAAGCATACAATCATATACTACTCATCTTGACTCCTTTGCGATTCAATTGGGCATTACAACATTATACATAGACCGCCATCCAACTGCATCTATGACTAATAATCCACCTTCAGGTTATCATCCGAACCCCCTCCAGTATTAAGTTGCAAGCAACAGATAATTGCATTAGGAATTGCGTGTAAAGTAAACAATACGATTGTTCTATGAACAAAGGATTGTTGTTTTCTCCCTAGTAGCAACAACACATCTAGTACCTTAGAGATTTCTGTCACTTCCCCAGATTACTAGAGGCATGAACCCACTATTGAGCATAAATAGTAACTCTTGGAGTTGCTAGCATCTACTTGGCCAAGATAGCTACTAACAACGGAAAGCATTCAAGATCACAAATAACAAAGACATGATAGAATCAATAATCAATCTGAAATAGCATCTCAATATCCATCGGATCCCCGCAAACACAACATGCAGAATTACAAATAGATGATCTTGATTATGAACGGAGCTCACAAGATCTAAACATGATAGCACAAAGGAGGAGAACCAGCCATCTAGCTACTACATGGACTCGTAGTCCAGAGATGAACTACTCACGCATCACACCGGAGGCTTGCATGATGATGAAGAAGGCCTCCAAGGTGAATTCCCCTCTCCGGCAGGGTGCCGGGAAGAGCTTCAGATCCCTCCCGATCTATTGATAGAGATGCCGGCGGCTACAGACTCTTTCGTGGAATTTTGATCGGGTCCTTATGGTTTCTGTATCAGAGGCATCTTATAGGCGGAAGGAGAGGCCGAGGGGGTGCCTGGGCTGGCCACACCACCCCCTGGCACGGGCCAGGCCTGGCCGCATGGCCAGGGGATGTGGCCACCCTCTGGCCCTTCTCCGTCTCGTATTCTGGCTCCGGGTGTCCCTCGGTGAAAAACTAACTTTGGCTTTTGTCCCGTCCAATTCCGAGAATATTCATTTTCTGACTTTCCGAGAACCAAAAATAGCAGAAAACATGCAGCTGGCACTGTGGATCTTGTTAATAGGTTAGTCCAAGAAATCATATGAAAATACTCCAAAGTGTGGACAAAACATAAGAAAGTGGATAAAACCAAGCATGGAACATCAAAAATTATGGATATGTTAGCAACGTATCAACAGTTCCATCACCAAAATAATAGTTATTCATAACACGTTCAAAAATTTCATAGGTATTTTAAAAGGGACGCTTTCAGTATGTGGATTTAAAATATCACAAGTATCATTAGAATTACCACATATAGGAGATAAAGCATCATCAGAGCAAATTTTCTTCTTTAAAGCCGAGGAACTAAAAAGATCATTTTCATAAAACTAACTTCCCCAAGCTTAGACGTTTCCATAGCATTACTAACAAAGGTGTTCAAAAAATTCATACTAATAACATTGCTATTAGTATGCAAAGAAAGTTCCATGGGTTTTTTAATTTTCTTTTCAGACCATTCATGTTCTACCTTAGGAAAAATTCTAAAAAGCTCTGTAATTTTGTTGTTGTTTTCCATTAAGCCTAACTAGTAAAAATAAAAACAAGAAACAAAAAGATATAATTGCAGAATCTAAAGGAAATAACTTCAAGCACTCACACACCAGCAATAGTACTAGAAGATAGTTTAGTAGCCAGAGGATGTGAGTACCTTTTACCTTACCTCCCCGGCAACAGCGCCAGAAAATAGCTTGATGTCTACGCATGCTTCTATTCTTGTAGACAATGTTGGGCCTCCAAGTGCAGAGGTTTGTAGAATAGCAGCAGTTTCCCTTAAGTGGATCACCCAAGGTTTATCGAACTCGGGGAGGAAGTGATCAAAGGTATCCCTTTCAAGCAACCCTGCAATCAAGATACAAGAAGTCTCTTGTGTCCCCAACACACCCAATACACTTGTCAGGTGTATAGGTGCACTAGTTCGGCGAAGAGATAGTGAAATACAAGTAATATGGATGATTATAAGTGGTAATTGCAATCTGAAATAAGAATGGCAGCAAGCAAACATGTAACATAACTGATTGTAAACGGTGTTTCAATGCTTAGAAACAAGGCCTAGGGATCATACTTTCACTAGTGGACACTCTCATATAAATACATTCTCTTCATGATGCTACCCTGAACTACTCTCCGGTTGGACAATGTAGGGCTATAACAGCACACCTTAAAGTTCGCATTCCCCATCTAGATAACCCCTCACTATCACCTTGAGCGCTAGATGGTTCCAACAAACACCACAATCTCATAGAGACATCCAACTCAAATTATACTCATGATAAGTATTTATGTAACCTTAGCCAAAGTGCCACACGGTGTGCACACTGTCAACTTCACACTCGTGGGGATAAGCAGAGATTAATTGAAGCACTTGAGTAGCAGAATAGATCTATAGATTACAAAGCTCATGATCTCAATAAGATCACGCACAAAGAGAGATATGAACACAAAGCTACGGGTAGAGCCCTTAGCCTCGAGAGAGAACTACTCCCTCCTTATCATGGGAGTCAGCAACGACGATGGAGATGGCGGTGGAGTCGATGGAGGTGGCTCCGGGGGCACTTCCCCGTCCCGGCAGGGTGCCCGAACAAGGACTTCTATCCCCGGAATCTCCTCTTTGGTGGTGGTGGCACTGCGGAACTTTTCATGGAATTCTGATCTTGTTCCTAGGGTTTTCATCCCAGGTGGAATATATAGGCAAAGGGGCAAGGTCGGTGGAGGCCTGAGGGGCCCACACCACCCCTTGGCGCGGCCTGGCCTGGCCCGTGCCACTAGGTGGTGTGGCTAGCCCCTGGCCCTCCTCCGTGTCTGCTTTGGACTCCGTCTTCGTGTCGGAAAAAATAGGAGGTTTGGCTTTCGTTTCATCCAATTCCGAGAATATATCTTTTCTAGCTTTTCTGAAACCAAAAACAGCAGAAAACAGGCAACTGGCACTGTGACATCTTGTCAATAGGTTAGTTCCAAAAAATGCATAAAAGTATCTCAAAGTATGAACAAAACATAAGAAAGTAGATACTAAACAAGCATGGAACATAAAAAATTATAGATACATTTACGACGTATCAGTAAACCACAAGCATATATATGTAGAAGTGATAAAAGAAAATTATTGTGACACAAATGTAAAACACCATTTTTTAGCTTCCTGGTAGTGTTTCTAGGGCCTAGGATTTGTTGCTTCTAGCCTTACATTGCTTTTGAAACCATCATGAATCTTAGGGTTTGCAGACTCTAGCCTGACCCTGCTGAAGGTTGTTGATGGAGCCCTGATTTCTTATCATACTCGTGGGACTGGATTGCTTGTTGAACATACCATGGGCTTTGGTTACAAATCTGAACTTGGTTTTTGTTGTTTGTCTCATCGATGGCTCTTTCAACAGGGCAAGTAAGTTCTGGTTTTGCCACAGCTGTATGGTTTGAGGACCTCTTGCAATTAATTTCCCTCTCGTTTCCAAGCACGCAACATTGTTATGCCTTAAGCCTGTCAAAATATATTCTTAATTATCATATAATCTACAGAATGCAATAAGAAAGGGAAAACTAAGCAATTCAAGTAGTTCTACCCGCTTTTGTCTTCATCCATTTCATCAAGGAACTTCACATTGCAAATTTCAAAGGAGGCCATGCAAAATAATAATGGAACCTAATTAGACTGATGTTCAACACTAAAACCATTCAAAAAGCAGGAGTGAATATATTAATACCTCAGAGAGTCGAATTGCAGTAGTCTCAAGAGCATTCGTCTAAGGTGCAAAGAATGCTCCTTTATCCGAAGGTTCAGAAGGAAGGCTATCATGTATATAAAAGTTCTGGGAAGCCGGAATGGCCTTCAATCTGCCCCTAACAGCAAATATGTTCCCAAAACCCAAGGAAATTGCATATCCTGCATGAAATGGTACACATGCCAGCACAATTTTGTGCAAGAGGAAGTGTTAATTATGCTCAGGATGACGAACACCTAAAACACCCCAGCTTTCTGCAAGACACTGTTGTAACACCACTTCCAACACAACAAGTCTATGAAAATGCTCCAAAACTTCATGCCTGGAGGCATAAGGTCGCCGGCCCAACTTCCATCAATATTAAACACCCCTAGTGTACAGTTATAGCCACATGTCTTTGGTATCCTTACTGACGAGCCACTTGTTTTGGTTTTTTCTGCAATTCAGACCAGTGAACATTCTAGAGGGATTATTGGGAAATAGGCCTCAAAGTAAGGATTGTAATGAGCATTCCAGAGGGTCCATATTAGAGTTGCGAGATCAACCACAAAAATTGACTCTTATATTTAGATGTTAATGCTAACTATGATACATGAGAAAAACTAGGCAGAGAAAAATAGATTATCAATGGCCTACCAAAACGGGCCTACCAAAACGTTTTATAATTTGAAACAGAAGTAGTATTTGCAACCGGACAGAGAAAAATAGATTATCAATTGTCTTATCACGACAACATAGAACATATTTGTTCTCCCTTTGCCCCCTCCATGCACCATCTCGTGTAGAAAAATCAGTCAATTATGTGGACAACGGGCAC
Source organism: Avena insularis (assembly GCA_023614405.1). Taxonomy (NCBI): domain Eukaryota; kingdom Viridiplantae; phylum Streptophyta; class Magnoliopsida; order Poales; family Poaceae; genus Avena; species Avena insularis. Next base: position 551,151,670 of record CM042690.1, read on the forward strand.
CAGTAAACGCACCATGGGAAAAAAAACTGAGTGCATATTTAACGCAAACATGGCACCTGCAATCTGTGTGCCATAAATATGAAATTTTTTAGTCTACTTAATTAGAAGCTATTTACATAATTTAGACAATTAAAAAATTAACATAATTTAGACAATGTAAGGGTCATCTATGAAGCTATTTACCTTGATGGGCAGAAACTTTCATAAACATTGAGCCTTCTTACTGATAAGTTGTGATACAATACTGGATAGGGCTGAACCGAGACTTTTAGCCTGTTAAAAATAAGTAATGGAAACTTGAGGCTTATTTTTAGGTATCAGAGAGATGCCTTGTGTGATTTGATGGGAGGATAAAATAGTCTTATTTAAAAAAGTGTTGATGAAACCAGAGAACGGAGGAAACAAAGGAAATTCGTTCTTTTTAAGTAGTATAGAGATAGAGAAGAGACTAACTGAATGCCCGTGTGCTGTCACGGTCCATTTGACACGTATCGCATTAAATATAATAGACGTACAAAATTCATCTGTAATATTGAAAAGCACACTTCATTCTGAAAACACAAATACTTTCAATTTGACACGATATGCATACAAAGCAAGGACTCCAATCATCTACTAGTATTTCTTAGTAACCAAGAATAATTTTTTGAATGATCATATTGAGTATGTATATAAATCATAAAAGCATGAATATAAATTAGAAAAGCCGACTCGATCCGTACGTACCTCATTTTCCATATGTAGAGCACGGCTAGTCTTCATCCCATAACATTGAGTCAGGGCTGTGTCCATTGAATTTTCTGGAATATTTACGTAATCTTTCGATGATCTGTATACATGAAATATATATTGAAATTAAATTTACATATGGTCATCTGTTATATGCATGCAAAAAGATAAATGGGTAGCTCAAATATTTATAGACATAGTTCACGCCGGTGTCATGCCCAAATAAGGCCTTCCCAATTAAGGTGGCTCATGGGGACGCAATGATCCAAATCACCTGCTACCACTCTGACCCCAATGACTGGAGAACCGCCTTGCAGGTGCTCTTCATGATCTTGTTGATCATGAGAAGCTTGTTGTGGAGTAGTTTAGCGACGAAGCCAGGGCCGGCCCTGTGGGGACCTGTGAGGCAGCCGCTCCGGGCCCAAAAACAATAGGGACCCTCCTAGAAATATGCTATATAGACATGCCTAATATATATCTAAAAAAAATATTTTTATTGGGTTGGTGGCTTAATTGTGCCTTTTTTTTCTGTTGTAGACTCTAAGCCGAGGCGATCAATACGGGTACAGGGTGAGGCCGAAGCGGAGGTCAACCGCTCGAGACCCCAGTTCCAGACGACGTCGGTCGCTTCGCTTCCTCCCAGGCAAAACCAACAATTGAATGTACGTCTCCTGCCCGAGTCCTTTCGCCTCCACTGGATCAGAATATCGGATCGGGATTCAGGAGTGGGGAGCCTCCAGGCCCTTGATGACCGACGCCAGGCGCGAAGGCCATACCATCGACGAGATGATCGACCACATGGCTGCTGCTCCAGTGGTTTGCCGCCGCCCATGCCTCTATTGGTTACGCCCTAATTCTTAGTTTTTAATTCTAATTAGAATTATTGTTCTTGTTTGTAGCGAGTGAGATTATGGCGCCCAAATCCGGTGCCAAAAAAAGAAAAAGGAGAGAACAAGAGAAGAAATTAATAAAATCATAGAGAGAATCTTGTCATAAATTTTTTAAGAGCAACACGAGCACTTCGAAGAATCCAGATGAGTTCGCGCTAGTTCTGATTGAGGAACACGAGCACTTCGAGGAATTTTCAAAGGAAATTTTAAGGTATCATGTAAACATTGTTATTTTTATATGGATATTATAGTTGGGAGTATACTTAAACTATGTATTTTTCATCATCTCATATATGCATAAAAAATTTATAATAAGAGACTCAAAATTTTAGTTTCGCTCCGGGCCCCCGAAATCTCAGGACCGGCCCTGGAGGTAGCGCATTCCCTCCGTCCGTTATCACAACTCTTACTCCCCAGATCTTGTCCTCGCTGGTGTCTGTCCTTCTAACGAACGTGAAGAGGTCCTTGCCTTTAGCGAGCATGTTGTGCCTCCCTTCATGGTATCTGACCTTGTACCTGCACTCTTGGGATTTTGGCAATGCTGATGTGGCTTTCTCGGAGGCCTACCTCTTGACGTCCAAGGAAGTACAACCCGGTTCCAAGAACCAGCTGCGAACCATGTTATCCCTCCACGTCTGACACCGTTGGTCACGCTCCTCACCTCTCTATGGATGTCGTTTGGCTTCACCCTCGCATTCCTCGGTGTGTATGTCAACCTGCATGTCGTAGAGCTCTACGCTTGTACACCTACCACATGATGGGAATTAGTCTCATCGCGAAGGTGGACCGACCACCTCCACCCAAGAAGGGAAGTCCAAGCATCTTCTTCGTGTGCAAACACTGCAGTGTGCTCAGCCCGATCGAGGTCGTCGTCGCGCTTGGCCACAAGGTAAGAACCACTTCACTATACTTGGACCGATCGAGGTCGCCATCCCGCTCGGACGTCCGTCGCAAGGTGGAAGTGCATTCCCCATAGGAGGGGTGATACGTCCAAAACATATCTACTTTCCCGAACACTTTTGCTATTGTTTCTCCTCTAATTTGTGTGATTTAGATACAACTAATGCAGACTAACGCAGTTTTTAGCAGAATTGTCTTGGTGTCTCGTTTTTGTGCAGGAATTCAACTTTCAGGAAAAATCCCGAAAAATATCGCAAACTCCTATTTTACCAGAAGACTCACGGAGTCAGAGGAGGAGACGAAGAAGAGCCACGAGGGGCCCACACCCCCAGCCTTGGGCCAGGCCAGGCTACCGAGGTGTGGCCGCCTCGGACTCCGCCTCGACCTCTCCTTTCGCCTATATAAGCCCTCTGACCTAAAAACAGAGGGGGGTTCGACGTTTCCCCAGATAGAGTTCCACTGCGCCGCCACCACCAGATACCGCGATTCGGAACCAGAAACTCCGTTCTGGCACCCTACTGGGATGGGGAATTAGAGGAGATCATCACCATCATCATCACCATCGCTTCTCCATCAACCATCCAAGATTCCCTTGTCGCTCCATCACCATTTATCTGCAAATGCTCTATGTCTTGATTGTTATGTGAATTCTCTTGTGCATGCAACACCCATCCATCCATCCCTATGCCTACCGCGCTTTAATCCTACTGTTTACTGCAAATGTTACTACTGTCTTTACCTTTACTACTGTTATTACTTTGCTATTGTGTAACACCCTCGAATCAGCCCTATGCAGATTTTAGCGCTTCCCGCCAAACCCGCATAGAAACGATTCAAGAACGCCCACCAGGCACTTGCGTGCGGGTGGAAAACGAAGTAATACCATTACACATTAGTCCATGATGGAACCCACAAAACATATATATACAAAAACGACTCCATGAGTCAAGAATACAGATATATTATACAAAGATCCAAATCACCTTGAAAACGATATAGCATCCGAGTACGGATAAGAAGCAAATTGAGCTAAGAGCCCTGAAGAATAACCAATGGCGTCCATAACCCTGCCCAGGCCAAGCCGGAAGGGTAACCCTGTTAACGACGTCGATCTCGAACCTGCTAAAAGAAAAGGGGTGCCGACAAAGGGCAAAGGAAAAAGAGGAGCGATCAGTACTGAGGCCAGTACACGGCGAGGCTAGAATTCGGCGGCTCTCGCCTACATAGGTATGGCGGACTGAAGCGGCAACGCAGCATGCACTAAACAATCTATAAAGACTCGATTCAACTGTCGGCTATTAGAGAGGGATAAGAAAGACCTATTCGGATCCAACCTGATACTAACACCAATCATACCCATCCTGGTATTCCCCCTCGAGACCAAACGAGGAAGTCAAACCGAGGAACTCACACAGTTGGCAGTTTTATTCATTCCATTATAGTTGCAGCACTTACTAGTCAGATATAAATAGCACTGTTGTAGTTGCAATACTTACTAGTCAGATACAATTAGCATGTGACATCCCAAACCCAACACTTGTTGGCACTTTTATTTCATTCAATTGGAGTTGCGATACTTACTAGGCAGATATAACATGACACGATACACCCCAGTTCCACCAGTTGTTGACACTTTTATTATCCATTCCATTGTAGTGAAGCTGATTACTAGTCACATATTAAGTCAAATTTATAGCACTACTTTAGTTATGCTTGTCTATGATCGAGATAATGTGCTACAAGTCGTCCATAACCGCGGACACGGCTTTCAGAAAGATTTACCCTGCAGGGGTGCACAAATAGCAACACACACACGATCAACCTCGGAAAAACCAAATCAAAACCCAACGAGGCTTTCACGACAAAGCAATCACAGGATTCATCAAAAGTTTCAGGGGGCCACCCCATTAAGCTACCCGCAACGAAGTTGGCTGGCTCCGAGACGGACCCAAGGTTTGCGTCAATGGCTGTAAACGACTGGGAACCCGAAAGTGTGACTGGGCTTGTCGATACCGCGAAAACACTCCGCATCCAACCGCGAAAACACTCCGCATCCAAAACAGTACAAGTGCTCCACGCACAATCGTAAATAAAGCAGTAAAGCATGGCATAAGTACAGGATAGTAATAAAGCCCCAAACTAGTTTGTGGCCTCAAGAAATAAGAAATGAATCAAGCTCTGGCTAAGGGGATTCATGGTCCCACATGCGGATAGTGCGATAGTCAAGGAACAGGTATCAAGTACTCGGGGTCCTACGGGACACAAGTGGGTGTGGAAAAACTAAATAACATCTATTTCCCACCGATGCCTCTGCATTAGTTATATCTATTCCTAGCATTTTAACCGTTGCATTTAAAGTCATGATCATCTCCACCAATAAGCATCTCCACCATTTAGCATGTGCCAACCTTCCAACAACAGTGGAACAACAACGACGTGAAGCAGCACTCGAGCAAGCAACTACGACACGCAAGGCCGACTATCTATCAAACAACAGGCAATAGGATGTGTCCAAGGCAATATAGAGGCTGCAGGGAATATAAATGGTGCACGGAAAGTAAAGCATCGCAACATGGATAGCAATAGATCAACAGGAGGAAGTAAAGACTATAAATGCAAAATAGGTAGAAAGGGGGGAGATGCTCGCCTGGGAAACACTGCCGAAAATACACCGAAGAACTTTTCGATACTCGCATCCACTCAACGGCCTAATCCGTGAAGAAGCAAAGCACTAAAAGAAACACCAGATGCACTATTTAATACTACGACAGAAGATCCGGCATGATTATGATATGATGCATGGCATGGCAAGATGCGATGCAATTAGGCAATATTAAGCGGAACCAGGGTCCCAACAATTAATAGAAGGTTCAAGTTATTTAGGTACCCCGCAATTTAAATGTTGGCTTAACAAGGCAAAACATGGCATCGGTTCACTACACAAATTTAAATGGAGCCAATATAAGACTAGAAAAGTCTACATATGGTCTCCATATTTAATTAGTAGGTGAGTTGATATAATGCCCCCAAACCACACAATATGTATGCAAGCATAACGATTTAATATGCAACAATTTATATAGATGGCATTCATAAAAATAGGGGTCTCGGAAAGGGGATCACATTAGGGGTCGAAGATCTTGGGGTTCAATGTGGTTCGGGTTCAATCTCGGCAGAATCGGGTCTTCGGGGTCTGGGCCATCGAATCCATGAAGAAAGACTCGTGGTCATCAGGTCCGCCCTTCGGTTCCGGGCTCAGGGTTCGGGGCCTTGGCGAACTTGGCGTCCGTGATGGAGATCATGTCGAACCGGCGTCATCACCACCAGGTTCCATGTCGGAGTCCTTAACGTCCATCTCTTGTTGGTGGCGGGCTTGGATCAACGTTGGGATGGCAGAAGCCAAGGAGCGACAAAATAGGTAGCACCTTGGTTCGATTTTTCCCGTGGCAGGTGTTTCCTTTTCAGACAAAGGCACAAACAGGTGATAGATATGGCAACCCATACTGAAAAACAAAAGAAGGTGGTCATCCTGGGGAGGTCGATGTGAGGCAGCCGTACAGGGACAGGAACGACCACCAACTAGGCAGGCTGCCTATTTCTGGTACACACGCAGGAACACCGTGGGGCTTTCAGGAGCTAGGCCCGCGGGTGGGATTCGAGGAGGACGTCCTTGGGACTGTAGGACGGTGGTCGGTCTCGGGGAGGAGAACACCGGAGGAGACGCTGGTGGCGGCGCTCAGGGCCAGAGGAGGAAGCGAAGCTGCTTCCACGCGGATGAGCAGGAGGCCGGTGGCAGGAAGGAACCACAGGAGGAGGGGAGGAGCAAGGCGACGACGCACTGGAAGGCAACCTAGAACTCGTTCGCTCGGGAGAGGGCAGCGCTACAGGGCACGCCGGCGGGCGGCGCATGGAACGGGACGACGGAGGAGCTTGGGCAGGCTCGTGCGCGTGCCGACGACGAGGGCGCGAGCTTGGCGGCGGATCAAGGCAACGGTGGACGAGGCGTGCCGCGGCGGCGTCCCTGGCGTGGCGTCCCTGGTGCGGCCTGTGGACGAGGAGGAGAGCGGGGCCTGCGCATCCATGGCCGGAGCGGGGGAGGGGCATGCCTTGGCGAGCTACAGCAGGGCCTGAGGCGGGCGGCGGTGCTCTGCTCGACGAAGGGGATCCCGCGGCGGTGCTCTGCTCGAGGAAGGGGATCCCACGGGGGTTGGGGATCACGATGGGAGGAGGAGGGTAGGTGGAGGAACGGGTTGTGCGGGGTGGATCGCGAGCGGGTTGAGGTGGGACCGGGAACGTCCAGGAAACATGTGCGGTAGCGTGTACCGCTTGTGTAGTGGTGAACGCAAGGCGGGGATCGCGACGAGGGGTGGCGTTGCGGACGCGTTGATGCGGGCGGGGTGGTACGGTGTACCGAGTGGGTCGGGCCGGGGCTGAACGCTACGGCGTGAGCTTGTGCGTGCGGCACGCAGTGTGTGTGTAGGGTGGCGGCGGGGTGTGTTGGCGGTGGGGACTGGGTAGGGTCATTCTAGGTTTCAGAGAGGGTAAGATAGGGTTTTTCTTAGATGGGCCGGGTAGTAGGTGGCCTGGCCTAATGGCTGGGCTGCCTCCCCGGTCCGACAAAATAGTTTTATTTATTTATTCATTTTTGTTTAAAAGCCTTTTGTAAATTATTTTTAGACAAAACAAAATATTTGGGAAAAAGGCCCGGGGTTTTGATTTGAAATAAAGGTGGGAATAGTTAGAAAACAAAGATAGGCTTTTAGAAAATAGTTTTAGGCAAACAAATGCATGATGACATGACGATACTCAAATGCAAGGTGGCATGATGACATGAGCATGCAGTCATGATGATGCACAAAACAAAAACACCAATCGATTTTCTAGTAGTGGTTTTACCGGGCTGTTACAATTCGACACCACTAACAATGGATCTCGCCCTCGAGATCCGCCTCATGGTACGGGGAAGAAGGTTGATGATCGGATTCTTATTTCTTCGTGTAGATCCTTGCGACACCACTAACAAAGATTCTTACTCCATCTTGAAATCGACGACACCACCAACAAGGGGTCGCTGCGCACGTCCGTTGAGAGAACACTCCAGAGAAACAAAGACGAAGATAAAGGTATCGAAATGTAAGGCCACCTCTAACTTCCGTGGAAGGAGTAAGATTACATCGACCCACCATTCAACATACAAAAGCGAATGATAAGAGTAGTGGTATGGTCATGACTCCATCCCGCACTCAAAGCATTACTCTGTACATGAATAGAAGAATTATGTAACCAACTCTCAGGATTCAGACTGAAGATCTCGACAAGCGAGGTTCAGATCAAAGGATTGATGCAAGTTCTTAATAAGATCTGATGTAGATGATGTCGTCGCGCTGGTAGACACCGGAAGATACACAGGAAAGTTTTAGTGGATTTTGGTCCACTGAAAGATATAACAGATGAAAGATTCCACAGATAGCATGAAGTCCGGATGTAGAAACACCGTTGCAAGAAGGATCAAAACCCTGAAGGTACGATAGAAAACCTAGCCACGAGAATTTCCTGGACTTGAAGAAAGGTAAGAGAACAGATTCAAAACTCGAAGGTAAGAGAAGAATAGCATAGGGGTAAGGAGTAAAAATAGACCTACTCAGATCTATCCAACCGATTTTGCAAAAAATAGTTTTGACACTCTACAACATCCGTTATCTAGGTTATCCTACAGGCTGGATCAGTGGTGTATCGCAACTACTGAGCTCTGATACCACTTTGTAACACCCTCGAATCGGCCCTATGCAGATTTTAGCACTTCCTGCCAAACCCGCATAGAAACGATTCAAGGACGCCCACCAGGCACTTGTGTGCGGGTGTAAAACGAAGTAATACCATTACACATTAGTCCACGATGGAACCCACAAAACATATATATACAAAAACAACTCCATGAGTTAAGAATATAGATATATTATACAAAGATCCAAATCACCTTGAAAACGATACAGCATCCGAGTACGGATAAGAAGAAAATTGAGTTAAGAGCCCTGAAGAATAACCAATGGCGTCCATAACCCTTCCCAGGCCAAGCCGAAAGTGTAACCCTGCTAACGACATCGATCTCAAACCTGCTAAAACAAAAGGGGTGGCGACAAAGGGCAAAGGAAAAAGAGGAGCGGTCAGTACTGAGGCCAGTACACGGCGAGGCTAGAATTCAGCGGCTCTCGCCTACATAGGTATGGTGGACTGAAGCGTCAATGCAGCATGCACTAAACAAATCTATAGAGACTCAATTCAACTGTCGGCTATTAGAGAGGGATAAGAAAGACCTATTCGGATCCAACCTGATACTAACACCAATCATACCCATTCTGGTATTCCCCTCGAGACCAAACGAGGAAGTCAAACCGAGGAACTCACACAGTTGGCAGTTTTATTCATTCCATTATACTTGCATCACTTACTAGTCAGATATAAATAGCACCGTTGTAGTTGCAATACTTACTAGTCAGATACAATTAGCATGTGACATCCCAAACCCAACAGTTGTTGGCACTTTTATTTCATTCCATTGGAGTTGCGATACTTACTAGGCAGATATAACATGACACGATACACCCCAGTTCCACCAGTTGTTGGCACTTTTATTATCCATTCCGTTGTAGTGAAGCTGATTACTAGTCACATATTAAGTCAAATTTATAGCACTACTTTAGTTATGCTTGTCTATGATCGAGATACTGTGCTCCAAGTCGTCCATAACCATGACACGGCTTTGAAAAGATTTACCCTGCAGGGTGCACAAATAGCAACACACACACGATCAACCTTGGAAAACCAAATCAAAACCCAACGAGGCTTTCACGACAAAGCAATCACAGGATTCATAAAATATTTCAGGGGCCACCCATTAAGCTACACCTGTGAAGTTGGCCTCGAGACAGACCCAAGGTTTGCATCAATGGCTGTAAACGACTGGGAACCCGAAAGTGTGACTAGGCTTGTCGATACCGTGAAAACACTCCGCATCGAAAACAGTACAGGTGCTCCATGCACAATCGTAAATAAAGCAGTAAAGCATGGCATAAGTATAGGATAGTAATAAAGCCCCAAACTAGTTTGTGGCCCCAAGAAATAAGAAATGAATCAAGCTCTGGCTAAGGGAATTCATGGTTCCACATGCGGATAGTGCGATAGTCAAGGAACAGGTATCAAGTATTCGGGGTCCTACGGGGCACAAGTGGGCGTGGAAAAACCAAATAACATCTATTGCCCACCGATCCCTCTCCATTAGTTATATCTATTCCCAGCATTTTAACCGTTGCATTTAAAGTCATGATCATCTCCACCAATAAGCATCTCCACCATTTAGCATGTGCCAACCTTCCAACAACGGTGGAACAACAACGACGTGAAGCGGCACTCGAGCAAGCAACTACGACACGCAAGGCCGACTATCTATCAAACAACAGGCAATAGGATGTGTCCAAGGCAATATAGAGGCTACAGGGAATATAAATGGTGCACGGAAACTAAAGCATCGCAACATGGATAGCAATAGATCAATAGGAGGAAGTAAAGACTATAAATGCAAAATAGGTAGAAAGGGGGGAGATGCTCTCCTGGGAAACACTGCCGAAGATACACCAGAGAACTTATCGATACTCGCATCCACTCAACGGCCTAATCCGTGAAGAAGCAAAGCACTAAAAGAAACACCGGATGCACTATTTAATACTACGGCAGAAGATCCGGCATGATTATGATATGATGCATGGAATGGCAAGATGCGATGCAATTAGGCAATATTAAGCGGAACCGGGGTCCCGACAATTAATAGAAGGTTCAAGTTATTTAGGTACCCCGCAATTTAAATGTTGGCTTAACAAGGCAAAACATGGCATCGGTTCGCTACACAAATTTAAATGGAGCCGATATAAGACTAGAAAAGTCCGCATATGGTCTCCATATTTAATTAGTAGGTGAGTCGATATAATGCCCCCAAACCACATAATATGTATGCAAGCATGGCGATTTAATATGCAACAATTTATATAGATGGCATTCATAAAAATAGGGGTCTCGGAAAGGGGATCACATTAGGGGTCGAAGATCTTGGGGTTCAATGTGGTTCGGGTTCAATCTCGGCGGGATCGGGTCTTCGAGGTCTCGGCCATCGAATCCATGAAGAAGGAATCGTGGTCTTCAGGTCCACCCTTGGATCAACGTTGGGATGGCAGAAGCCTAGGAGTGACAAAATAGGTAGCACCTTGGTTCGATTTTTCCCGAGGCAGGTGTTTCCTTTTCAGACAAAGGAACAAACAGGTGATAGATATGGCAACCCATACCAAAAAACAAAAGCAGGTGGTCATCCTGGGGAGGTCGATGTGAGGCAGCCGTACAGGGACAAGAACGACCACCAACTAGGCAGGCTGCCTCTTTCTGGTACACACGCAGGAACACCGTCGGGCTTGCAGGAGCTAGGCCCGCGGGCGGGATTCGAGGAGGACGCCCTTGGGGCTGCAGGACTGTGGTCGGTGTCGGGGAGGAGAACGTCGGAGGAGACGCTGGTGGCGGCGCTCGTGGCCAGAGGAGGAAGCGAAGCTGCTTCCACGCGGATGAGCAAGAGGCCGGTGGCAGGAAGGAACCACGGGAGGAGGAGAGGAGCAAGGCGACGATGCACTGGAAGGCGACCTGGGACTTGTCCGCTCGGGAGAGGGCGGCGCTGCAGGGCACGCCGGCGGGCGGCGCGTGGAATGAGACGATGGAGGAGCTTGGGCGGGCTCGTGCGTGTGCCGACGACGAGGGCGCGAGCTTGGCGGCGGATCGAACGAGGCGACGGCGGACGAGGCGTGCCGCAGCGGCGTCACTGGCGCGGCCTGTGGACGAGGAGGAGAGTGGGGCATGTGCATCCATGGCCGGAGCGGGGGAGGGGCATGCCTTGGCAAGCTGCAGCAGGACCTGAGGCAGGCAGCGGTGCTCTGCTCGACGAAGGGGATCCCGTGGCGGTGCTCTGCTCGAGGAAGGGGATCCCACGGGGGTTGGGGATCACGATGGGAGGAGGAGGGTAGGTGGAGGAACGGGTTGTGCAGGGTGGGTCGCGAGCGGGTTGAGGTGGGACCGGGAACGGCCAGGAAACATGGGCGGTAGCGTGTACCGCTTGCGTAGTATTGAACGCAAGGCGGGGATCGCAACGAGGGGTGGCGTTGCGGACGCGTTGATGCGAGCGGGGTGGTACGGTGTACCGAGTGGGGCCGGGGCTGAACGCTGCGGTGTGAGCTTGTGCGTGCGGCGCGCAGTGTGTGTGTAGGGTGGCGGCGGGGTGTGTTGGCGGCGGGGACTGGGTAGGGTGATTCTAGGTTTCAGAGAGGGTAGGATTAGGGTTTTTCTTAGATGGGCCGGGTAGTAGGTGGCCTGGCCTAATGGCTAGGCTGCCTCCCCGGTCCGACAAAATAGTTTTATTTATTTATTTATTTTTGTTTTAAAAGCCTTTTGTAAATTATTTTTAGACAAAACAAAATATCTGGGAAAAAGGTCCGGGGTTTTGATTTGAAATAAAGGCGGGAATATTTAGAAAACAAAGATAGGCTTTTAGAAAATAGTTTTAGGCAAACAAATGCATGTTGACATGATGATACTCAAATGCAAGGTGGCATGATGACATGAGCATGCAGTCATGATGATGCACAAAACAAAAACACCAATCGATTTTCTAGTAGTGGTTTTACCGGGGTGTTACATATTGCTACTACAAAACTATTGCTACTGATAAACTACTGCGAGCAAGATTGTTTCCAGGTACAGCTGAATTGACAACTCAGTTGTTAAGGCTTATAAATATTCTTTGGCTCCCCTTGTGTTGAATCAATAAATTGGGTTTTACTTCCCTCAAAGACTGTTGCGATCCCCTATACTTGTGGGTCATCAAGACTATTTTCTGGCGCCCTTGTCGAGGAGCATAGCTTTATTTATCAAGTTCACTTGGAATCACTATTGTTCGCTGCCATCCATTCATCATGGGTAAATCTCGTGATGGCAAGGTTCCTATATTGCCATCCACTACAAGGAGAGGTACGGTTCTGAACACCTCTGTTGCTCTTGATTCACCATCTGTGATGAGTAAGCTCCTTACACCACCACCACATACACATGCTACACGTACTGCTACTTCTGCTGAATCTAAAACTTTAGATACTTATGATGCTGCTTCTACTGTGTTTGATAAGAGTGGTTCATTAGGTCCTTTCCTAGATGCTACGATTTCTAGAACTATAGCTGGAAATACTGAAACTCCTAATGAAGACACTACTACACCTGTTAGTTCACCTGAGTCTATAGAGAGAGTATGATATTGAAGACGGATATATAGAAATGACTGATGAATTTATTAAAGAATGTCAAAACACTCATGGTAAAAGTGTTATTAAGAGTCTCCTTCCGAGGCGTACTATAAAACCCACATTATTTCCTAAAGATAAGTTTGCTACATCTCCCATAAACATAAAAGATAAGAATTATGATTTCTCCCTTGATTTATCTTACATAACCATTTTTGAGAAATAACCTTTTTGTGGGACTAGGAATGAAAGTGCTTTAGCACATATGACTGAGCTTTCTACCATGAGTGGCCTATTTTCTGATGATATTAAGATGCGCACCTACTTTGTTGCTAAATTTTCCCTTTTTCACTAAAAGGAGAAGCTAAGGCTTGGTTTAATAATTTACCTCCTGGATCAATTGATAGCCATGATTACTTGATTAGTACTTTCTTTCAGAAATATTTCCCTCCTAGTGCTAGACATGCCATTTTGCAGGAACTTTTTGATTTTAAATAGGGAGAAAAGGAGATACTACATGAATCATGGGCAAGGTTTTGTGCTTTGATTCATGCATAGCCTGGATGCTCATTACCTAAAAATGAGCTTCTTGATATATATTATAATGGACTAACTGAAGAATATAGGACATACCTGGATAGTTGTGCTAATTGTGTTTTTAGGAAGAGAACTCCCAAAGAAACTGAGAAATTAATGGCTAAGATAAGCAAGAATCATGATGACTGGACTTCACCTGAGTCAACTCCACCTGAGTCAACTACACCTTAGTTAACTATGCATGAGCCAACACCTACACCAAAGAAGAGGGGAGTTATAGAACTAAATGATGAAGTGATGAAGGAAGCTAAGAAATGTCTTAAGGAGAAGGGTATGAAAGCTGAAGAAGTGCAGAATCTACCTCCTGTAGAAGAATTATGTAAGCCAATCTCCCACTCATCCACTATTGAGGTACACTCTCTCCAACATTTTGATGAAGGTGATATTCCTTATTCTAAACCTCCTGATCAATGCTTAGAAGAATTTGATATTTTTATTGTTAAGCAAGATAATTTTAATAAAAAAGTGCATAATCATTTGATGGAAAACTCTAGAGCTATTATTGAGTTAAGGGATATTGTGGAAAGAACCTCTAATGATGTTAAAATGCTTGTTAAACATTTCCAAATGGTTCAAACTCAAATTGATTAGCTTATTAAAGTACAAAAAGATTTGCTAGTTAATGTTTCTAAAGAAAAACAAGCTTATGAAATTAGAACTAGAAGTGGTGTTGCCACTCAGGATCCTCTATATCCCGAGGGGCATCCCAAAAGAATTAACCAAGATTCCCAACAAATTGAAAATAGTGGTACTTCTTCTAAGAGAAAGAAAAAGAAAGATAAAACAGTTGTAGAATCTTCTGAACCTGCTAAAGATCCTAATAGTATATATGGCTCTGATGCTAAAACTAAGAGTGGTAATGAGAAAAATGATGCTCCTGGTAAAGAAGAAATTGAAGAAGAACCTGAAAGGAACACTAAAAATGCTAAGTACACTAAGGAAGATTTTGTTGCTAATAAACATGGTAGTAAAAGAGAACCCTGGGTTCAAAAACCAATGCCTTTCCCTGATAAGAAACACAAGTCAAAATAAGACGACCACTATAATAAGTTTTGTGATTGGATGAAACCTTTATTTTTGCAAATTCCTTTAACTGATGCTATTAAATTACCTCCTTATTCAAAATATATGAAGGATATTGTCTCTAATAAAAGGAAGATCCCTAATGAGGAAATTTCTACTTTGCTTGCTAATTATTCATTTAATGGTAAGGTTCCAAAGAAACTTGGAGACCCAGGGATTCCAACTATTCCATGCTCTATTAAAAAAAATTATGTTAGAACTTCCTTGTGTGATTTGGGAGCAGGAGTTAGTGTTATGCCTTTTTCTCTGTATAAAAGACTTCAATTGGAGAAACTAATACAACTGATATATCTTTGCAAATGGCTGATAAATCTACCACTATTCCTGTTGGTAGATTAGAGGATGTACCTGTTCAAGTGGCTCATAATTGCTTGATATTAACTGACTTTGTTGTGCTTGAAATGCCTGAAGATGACAATATGTCTATTATTCTTGGGTGACCTTTTCTTAATACTGCAAGAGTTGTTATTAATTGCAATCAAGGAAAGGTAACTTTTAATATTAATGACAAGGAGCATACTGTCTATTTCCCCAAGAAGATTGATAGGAATTATGGCTTAAATTCAATTGAAAATATTGAGGGCATCCAAGTTGGAGAAATATATTGTCCCATACCATGATAAAAATATGAAACTATTATGATTGGGACCATTCCTATCAAGGTTGAGTTAACATAATCATTTAGTAAAATGCAAAGTTTTGTTTCATTAAAATTGTTTTGGTAACAAGACCTGATCAACCTTGTTAACAAAGGGATTTTAATGAACAAAACAATGTTTTCACCATGATTATCCTTACTTACTTTTATTTTACCCATTTTAATTTTAATTTTCACTTAGTTTACTTTTCTATTGCTAGTTGCTTGCATATTAGAGTGTTTTAGAACTTCTGAAGTTTTAGTTTTGTTTTGTTATTGCATCATTCCAAAATTATCTTTCTGCCAGAAAATCATTCATCAATACCTGAAAATTGCTAAAAAATAAAGTGTCTCGAAAAATTCTAGAAAATCCATATTAAATTTTAACGTGAAAAAAGAGGCAGAGAAGTACCTGGAGTGACCCAGGGGGGACCACCAGGCAGGCACACCACCTGGTGGCGCGGGCACACCAGGGGTGCGCCTGGCCATGGTGTGGGCCACCCCTGGCCCTCCACTTACTCTCCCTCCTGTCACTCCTTTCTCTCTCCCGAGAAACCACTAGTTCATTGCTCAAACTCGCGTTACTGCTGTTCTTGCTTGCGATTTTCGATCTCCTTGCTCAGCCCATCTTTGCTGCTGAGATTTGGAGCATTTGATCTCTAGTATGTGACTCCTCCGCTTGTCCAAGTAGATTTGTGATTAGTGGATTATATCTTGAGTATTTTGCTACTGTAGGTGACAGGTTATGTCAGCTTGTAAGCTTGTTCAATGCTTAGAAAAAATGTTTTCATGCATGTATAGGCCTCTTACAAGTCCCTATAAGTAGTTCCTTCCATTATCTAATCACTTTGCAATCACTTGTATGATGGATGTTTAAATTTCAGAATAGCAGAGATAAACAACCATACTTTTGGAGAAGTGTTTGAGAGGGACACACCTAGAAGGGCAAGGCCTTCAAGATCAACTTCTCAATTTAGTCCATCATAGAATGAAGATCTTATTGCACCACGCTTTGGCAATGAAGGAGATGAGGGAGATGCTCACCCATCTACCTTCCCTTGTTTTGCCTTTTTGTAAGCTGCTGGGATCCTCGATGATTTCCTACTCCTTGTTCAGAGGGTTGGTCTGACCACTTACATGGAAGATGAGAGTGAGCAATATGCCATGCTTACCAAAACTTTTGTTGAAAGTTTCATTTTCACTAACACCCCTTTTCGGTCAACTGTTTCGTTCAAAATTTATAATATGCCTATCACCATGCCATTGGAAAGATTTTGCAGCATTATATGCATAGGCATGACTGGGACCGTGAAGAAGATCCAAGGTCGACCCATTGATTTGCTGGAGCTCTACCGAAGTGTGACAAATGACGATGACCGCGAGAAGATAAGGAACATTCAACTCCCAGCTCTTAGATATTTTGCTTATTATCTTGCCACTAGCATTCTTGGTAGGGAGAATACTAGTGATATTTCTAATTATCATTTAGCCTTTCTTGCTGCTGCACTTAATAATGATACCAAGTATAATCTTGGTTCTCTCATTGCCCGTCGCTTAGCTGCTACAGGACCCATTTATGGGGGTATTATTGCCACACAGATGGTTACTGCCTTAGAACTTTCTATTGATCCTAATGACACTGTGTTGACACCACAAAGGCTCGATCTTGCTGCTATGAAAACACATCATTTTGTTACTACTGACTCTAGTACCGAGAATTTAGTTTATAGGATGTTGTTTACTGACGGAGACGAGAGGGAAATTTCTTTGCCATAGTCCACTTTGTTTAGTATTTGCAGGATGCCATGGTCACGTTCCAAGAAGGAGGTGGATGAGCAGCTCCGCCTTCTTGGTTTCCACAGGCAGCATCAGGGGGATGTCCCCTCTTACGACTACTCTGCGCACTACGCTGGGGCGTCCTCGAGTTTGTACCAGGACGAAGGCACTTCTTCGCTGTATTATGGAGGCTCTCCATCTTAGCCAGCTTGGGATTGATACCCACTTAGGCCAAAAGCCTAAGCTTGGGGGGAGGTATACCGACATCACACTCATCTACATATCATGTTCAGTCGGTACTTTGCATATCCATGTTTCATTTTCTTTTTAGTCTTTGTTCTTGCTTTATTTCTGCTTTCCAAAACACAAAAAGACCAAAAATATTTTCATTATTTCTCTTTGCTTGCTTCTTTATCTTTTTGCCTTGGTTTGCTTTTTTCCTTTTAGCTTTGTTTTGGTTATTCGAAAACCCCCAAAAATACTTCACTTTGCTTGTTCTTCCTTTTGGTTCTTTCCTTTAAAAAATTGAAAACTCAAAAATATTTGTTGTTCTTCTCTGGTTTTGTAAAGTTCGTTGCAGGGTTCAGTGGTCCTCAGTGACCCCTTAGAGATTGGATTTATCTTATTATTCAAGTCACACAAGTGAAAGGCAATAATGATTTATGACAACTCGAGGTGTGGTAGTAGGAATAGTAAAGTAGCAGCAGTAGTAAAGTAAAGACAATAGTAACAATAGCAGTAAACAGTAGGATTCGAGTGTGGTAGGCATAGAGATGGATGGACGGGCGTTGCATGGACAAGACAATTCACGTAGCAATCAGAACATAGAGCAATTGCAAATAAATAAGATAAATCATCCAAGTACTAGATAATCTTAGACATGTGCCCCATATATAGTCATACGTGCTCGCAATGAGAACTTGCACAACATCTTTTGTCCTGCCAGCCCGTTTGCAGCGGGGCCTTAAGGGAACTACTAGAAATTAAGGTGCTCCTTTTAATATAGCACCGGAGCAAAGCACTAACACTCCGAGAACACATGTGATCCTCACATCAAAGCCATTCCCTCCGGTTATCCTGATTTCTGTCACTTCGAGGCCATTGGTTTCGGACAACAACGTGTGTATATAACTTGCAGGTAAGACCAAAAACAATACTATCATAATGAATCAATAACATGTTCAGATCTGAAATCATGGCACTCGGTCCCTAGTGACAAGCATTAAGCACAACAAGTCTCAACAAAGTCATAAAGCACTAATAATAGATACTAGGCACCATGCCCTAACAATCTGATGCCATTACATGAATGATCTCATCCAATCCCTACCATCCCCATAGCCTACAGCGGGGGATTACTCACTCATAGATGGGGGAAACATGGATGGTCGATGGAGAAGCGATGGTGATGATGATGGCGATGATCTACTCCAATTCCCCGTCCGTGAGGTGCCGAACGGAGTTTCGGTCATTTCATGGAATCTGGTGGTGGCAGCGGAGCGGAACTCCTTCTGGAAAAACGTCGAACCCCCAGAGTTTTTAGGTCAGAAGGCTTCTTATAGGCAAAGAGGGGGACCGAGGGGTGTTTGGGGCGGCCAGACCACCCCTGGCGCGGCCTGGGCTGGTCCGCGCGGCCAGGTGGTGTGGCCTGGGCCCAGCCCCCCTCCGTCTCGTATTCTGGCTCCAGGAGTCTTCTGGTGAAATACGATTTTTGGCATATTTTCCGGGATTTTTCCTGATAGTTGTTTTTCTGCACAAAAAGTAGACACCAGGGCAATTCTGCTGAAAACGGCGTCAGTCCGTGTTAGTTGCATCCAAATCACACAAGTTTAGAGGAGAAACAATAGCAAAAGTGTTCGGGAAAGTAGATACGTTTTGGACGTATCAACTCCCCCCAAGCTTAGCTTATTGCTTGTCCTCAGGAAATTCAGTTGAAAACTGAGTGCGATAAAAGAACTTTCACAAACACATTTGCTTCATACGATGTATATATTCTCAACATGTGATCAACTACTTAGACAATTCATAATAAAGAGTATGCAACCAAGTTTACTTAATAGGCATTGCAAACTATGAAGAGATTCCAACTTAAAAATAATAAGTAGCATGAAGCATAAACATAAGCAACATTACAATGCTCATAACAAGGTATGATAGAGTGGTATCTTGCTTGCCTTTGATTGTGAATGCCAAGGCACCTCTGAAGTTCAGGTGAAGACTAGAAGTAAAGATATCAAAGATACAAGCATCAAAGTCATAGCACAAATAATCAAGTAATGAGACAGGCACAAAGAATGACAACTATGCTCTCAAGAAGGTGCTCATAGAATAAGTGGAGAGTCAACAAGGAAATGAAAAAGGTTTTGAAAAGTTTGAAAGGCTTCCAAATGCTGAAAGTATGGTAATCATTAGCTTTGAGCTCTCATTGCCCCTATCATAAGCATCTTTAAATGGTTAAGGTTAAAGTGACACAACTAAGAGGATATGCTTGACAAGTTATAAATTGAAGTATCGTGCCCCTTACTTACGAAGACCGATCCTCATGCTACTCAACTTCAGTCACAAGTAAGCTCTTGTCATTGTAAGTATATACGTATCATAGAGAACCGCCAACAGGGTACCCCTTGCACATAATACAGGAGCTATCCCATAATCAAAATGACAAGGCGAGCAGACAATGAGCATCTCAGCGATCTTTTTATTTACTATGTGCATAGATTTTTATTGAGGATGCTTCATAGAATTCTCATTATGGTTATGCTGCAAGTTTCCACCATGATTAGGCATGGCTTAGGCTAGCGGCCCAGGCATTTTCCTAACACATATACAAACTCCATGATCTTACAAGTTCCACTTTTATTTCACACCGCCGGGATCCATAGGCAAAAGAACATGATATCAACGAGGTATTAAGTACCAGTGAAATGTTGAAAGCGTTCCCCATGATACATGGTTCTCCTAACTTCAACTTATAAAGCGCAAGCATATACGCAACAAAGAAGGACGCAATGGTTCAGGTTTATTAAGTGCAGGAAATAAAGTGTGCCATCAAGTTCGTGAGAGCTTTACTAACTAACTTTCTCATAACAAGCAAACATTTTATTCGGAAGAAAAGAAGGCATATTGAATATGCACAGAAGCAAATGATGCTAATAGGTAGGTAAGGTGAACACTTTGGCAATATTTGGTTTTAGGGAGTTTGAAACATGAGTAAAATACTCAGTGAAAATGAAGGCTAGCAATATTAAGGGAGCGACAAACGAGAGAGCAATAGCTGTCATAATCATGCTTGCAACAAAACAGGACTAATCATGGCACGAAAGTGATTCAAGATCCTCAAGGCAAAATAATTCATCGAGGCTTAACTGATTATTTTAGTCATACGCATGCATGAGCATGTGCCAAGTCAATTCAAGTGAAACATTCAAAGGAGGAAACCACGGTGTCATACCAAGTTATGAATAGAGTAATGCAAGCAAACATTCATAAGACATGCTACAAACAATTAGCAAGCTGGAACTAATCATAAGAAAGCAAAAACTACTAAGCATCCTTAGATAACATACACCCTACATGAACAGACCAAGCATGCCCACAATGATGAGTATATGTACAAAAATGAAAACAAATAGAGTTTGTTACCAGCCTCTTACCACACCTCAAGTTGTCATTAATCCTCTTTATTGCTCTTCACTTGTGTGGCTTGAATAATAATATGAAACCAATATCCACTGAGGACTGCTGAACCCTGCAACAAACTCACAAAGCCAAAAAAGAACAACAAATATTTTTGATGTTTTTGATTTTTTTTAAAGCAAGAACCAAAAAGGAAAAACAAGCAAAGCAAAATCTTTTTGGGTTTTTTGAATAGTTCAAACAAAGCAAAAAGGGAAAAGCAAACCAAGGCAAAGAGAAAAAGAAGCAAACCAAAGAGAAACAACAGAAATATTTTTGGTCTTTTTGTGTTTTTAGAAAGCAAAAGCAAAGAAAGAACGAAAACTAAAAAGAGAACGAAACATGAATATACAAAGTACCGACGCAATATGATAAGGAGATGAGTGCGATGTCGGCGTACCTCCCCCCAAACTTAGGCTTTTGGCCTAAGTGGGTGTCAATCCCGGTATGAGTAAGGGTTCCAAGCAGGCAGGTCCTGATAAGAATGATCGTAGTTGGGCCCTGGGGAAGAAGAAGAAGCTCCCCAATCATAAGCGGGATGCTGATATGAAGACTCCCCCTCATTCGAGGGTTGGATCGAATTATCCGTGACCTCCCTCCTGGTATCCTGCTCCTGCTGAGAGAGCTCTCCCAAATATGTATCAAACTCCTCCTCCGTGAGAGACCATCCTACCCTGCTATCAAGGTTAAACAAAACAGGTGCATGCAAAAGAATAACACGCTCGGACTTGCTCCTTCTCCAACCAGCTTTGAGAAAGGTTATTTCATAAGACAACTCACTCAAACTAGCCCACGAGGAAACAAATTTATGTTGTATCATGGAATTAAGATCAAGCCTTTCTATCGGAAACTATAGGTCTAGATGATGAGTCACTAAACCATGCAATGCTAGTAAACGAGAAGCAATGATGCCTCCACAAATCCCACCTTTCTCGCGGTTAGCGGCAAGACGGAAAGCTATCAAAGCATCCAAATTGTAAGACCTATCTTGTTTAAGAGCAGCAGAGATAAATGCTAGATCATAAGAAGATAACTTATTGGCAGTTTTCCTAGCAAGAACACACTTGGCAATAAAGTAGGCAAAGTAGCGAATGGAGGGGAGATGAATGTTACGGATTTTCCCACTCTCCTTCGAGAAGCTACTCCCTTGGCAAATTTCTGTGTATAAATCCATGAGTGGTTCATGTTGATCTTTAATCCTTCTACATGATCCCCACTGAGGTACCTTAATAGCTGCACAGAAGTCATCGAGAGAAAGGTCGACAGCAATATTGTAAATTTTGTAGTGGACTGTGGGGTTAGGCAAAGAGTAACTAAATTGAAAATCCTGCACCACAGACATGGTTAGCTTCACAAATTGACAAGGTTTATCTTCCAAAAAGTGTTTCAATCCTGCATTCGAAACCAAAGTGTGGAAATCTTGGAGAATTCCTGCAGCTCTCATGAACTCAGAGCATGGATAAATGGAAGGAAAAACTTCCTCCTCCCGGTGGACCTTCATAACCTCAGGCACCCATAGTTCATGTTGGTTTAGTTGATGCTCATTCATCTTCTATTCTGAAATTTAAACACCTATTAAACAAGTGATTGCAAAGTGAATATAATGAAGGATACTACTCATAGGGACTTGTAAGAGGCCTAAACATGCATCAAAACTATATCTCTAAGCATCAAACAAGCTTAAAATCTCTCATAACCTGTCACCTACAGCAGAAAAATACTCAAGATATAATCCACTAAACACAAATCTACTTGGTCAAGGGGAGGAGTCACATACCGGAGAACAAATTCTCCAAATTTCAGCAACAAAGATGGGCTGAGCAAGGAGATCAAAAAAATCGAGAGCAAGCACAGCAAGAACACGATTTTGAGCAATGAACTGGAGCTTACTCGGGAGAGAGAAGAAAGTGGCAGGTGATAGAGTTAGTAGAGGGCCAGGGGTGGCCCACACCATGGCATGGCGCCACCCAGGGAAGGCCGCGCCACCAGGTGGTGTACCTGCCTGGTGGGTCCCCCTGGTACGTTCCAGGCACTCCTCTGCCCCTTTTTTCACGTAAAAATTTAATATGAATATTTTGGAATTTTTTCGAGACACTTTATTTTTGGGCATTTTTCAGGCATAAATGAATGATTTTCTGACAGAAAAAGGTTTTTGGAATGATGCAAAGACAAAACAAGGCTAGAAGTTCAGAAGTTCTAAGACACTCTAACATGCAAGCAACTAACAACAAAAAGGAAAACTAAACGAAAACAAAAACTAAAATGGATAGAATAGAAGTAAGCAGAGATAATCATAGTGAAAACATTGTTTTGTTCAACGAAATCCTTTTGTTAACAAGGTTGATCAGATCTTGTTACCAAAATAATTTCATATGAGACAAAACTTTGTATTCCACTAATGATTATGTTACCTCAACCTTGATAGCAATGGTCCCAATCATAATAGTTTCAAAATTTTCTCTTGGTATGGGACAATATATTTCTTCAACTTAAATGCCCTCAACATGTTCAATTGAATTCAAACCATAAGTCCTTTCAATCTTCTTGGGGAAATAGACAGTATGTTCCTTGTCATTAACATTGAAAGTCACCTTTCCTTGATTGCAATTAATAATAGCCCCTACAGTATTAAGAAAAGGTCTCCCAAGAATAATAGACATATTATCATCTTCAGGCATTTCAAGCACAAATCAGTTAATATCAAGCAATTATGATCCACTTGAATAGGTACATCCTCACATATACCAATAGTAATAGTGGTAGATTTATCAGCCATTTTCAAAGATATATCAGTTGGTATCAGTTTTTCAAGTTGAAGTCTCTTATAGAGAGAGAAAGGCATAACACTAACTCCAGCTCCCAAATCACACAAAGCAGTTCTAACATAACTATTCTTAATAGAACAAGGGATAGTTGGAATCCCTGGGTCTCCAAGTTTCTTAGGAACCTTACCATTAAAGGAATAATTAGCAAGTAAAGTAGAAATTTCTTCATTAGGGATCTTCCTTTTATGCGAGACAATATCCTTCATATACTTTGAGTAAGGAGGCAATTTAATAGCATCAGTCAAAGGAATTTGCAGAATAAAGGTTTCATCTACTCACAAAACTTATTATAGTTTTCATCTTCCTTTGACTTGTGTTTCTTATCAGGGAAAGGCATAGGTTTTTGGACCCAAGGCTCTCTTTCACTACCATGTTTCTTAGCAATAAAATCTTCTTTAGTGTATTTAGTCTTCTTAGTGTGCTTTTCAGGTTCTTCTTCAACTTTTTCTTCATTTGGAGCTTCATTTTCTTCATTACCACTTTCAATTTCAGCATCAGAAATAGATATACTATTAGGATCTATAGCAGGTCCAGAGGGTTCTACAACAGTTTTATGTTTCTTTTTCCTTTTCTTATGAGTAGAGCCACTATTTTCAGCTTGTTGAGAATCCTGCTCAATTCTTTTGGGATGCCCCTCGGGATATAGAGGATCCTGGGTAGCAGCACCACTTCTAGTTCTAATTTCATAAGCATGTTTTTCTTTAGCAGCATTAACTAGCAAGTCTTTTTGCACTTTAATGAGTTGATCTATTTGAGTTTGAACCATTTGAAAGTGTTTAACAATCATTTTAACATCATTAGAGGTTCTTTCCACAATATCTTTCAATTCAACAATAGCTCTAGTGTTTTCCATTAGATGATTTTGCACCCTTTTATTAAAATTATCCTGCTTAACAATAAAGATATCGAATTCTTCTAAGCATTGATCAGGAGGTTTAGAGTAAGGGATATCACCTTCATCAAAGTGTTGGAGAGAGTGTACCTCAATAGTGGATGAGTGGGGAATTGGCTTACATAATTCTTCTATAGGAGGTAAATTCTTGACATCTGCAGCTTTAATTCCCTTCTCCTTAAGGCATTTCTTAGCTTCCTTCATCACTTCATCATTTAATTCAATAACTCCCCTCTTCTTTGATGTTGGAATAGGCACTAGAATAGTTAGTTCAGGTATAGCTGGTTCAGGAGGATTCCAATCCTCATAGTTCTTGCTTATTTTAGCCATTAATTCCTCAGCTTCCTTGGGAGTTCTATTCCTGAAAACACAATCAGCACAACTATCTAGGTATGTCCTAGATTCTTCAGTTAGTCCATTATAAAATATATCAAGAAGCTCATTCTTAGGTAATGGACTTCCAGCCTGTGCATGAATCAAAGCACAAAACCTTGCCCATGATTCAGGCAATATCTCTTTTTCTCCCTATTTAAAATCAAAAAGTTCCTGCAAAATAGCATGTCTAGCACTTGGAGGAATTTTTTTTGCAGGAAAGTACTAATCAAGCAATCAGGGCTATCAATAGATCCAGGAGGTAAATTACTAAACCAAGTTTTAGCTTCTCCTTTCAGTGAAAAGGGGAAAATCTTAGCAACAAAGTAAGTACGCATCTTAATATCATCAGAAAACAGGCCACTCATGGTAGAAAGCTCAGTCATATGTGCTACCGCACTTTCATTCTTAGTCCCACAAAAAGGTTCTTTCTCAACAATAGCTATGTAAGATAGATCGAGAGAGAAATCATAATCTTTATCTTTAATATTTATGGGTGAAGCAGCAAACTTAGCAATAGGAGACAATTTGGGTCTAATAGTACGCCTCTCAAGGAGACTCTTAGCAGCACTCCTATCATGGGTGTTTTTACATTCTTTAATAAATTCATCGGTCATCTCAACATAACCATCTTCAATATCATAACTTTCACTAGACTCCGTTGAACTAACAGGTATAGTAGTGTCTTCATTAGGAGTTTCAGTATTTCCAGCTATAGTTCTAGCAATCGTAGCATCTAGGAAAGGACCTAATGAACCACTCTTATCAAGCACAGTAGAAGCAGCATCATAAGCATCAGAAGTTTCAGATTCAACAGTAGTAGCAGTGTGTGTAACATGTGTATGTGGTGGTGTAACGAGCTTACTCATAACAGATGGTGAATCAAGAGCAACAGAGGTGTTCAGAACAGTACCTCTTCTTGTAGTGGATGGTAAAATAGGAACCTTGCCATCACGAGACTTACCCATGATGGATGGATAACAGCGAACAATAGAGAATCCAAGTGAACTTGATAAATAAAGCTATGCTCCCCAGCAACGGCGCCAGAAAATAGTCTTGATGACCCACAAGTATAGGGGGTGTATCGCAATATTTTCGAGGGAAGTGAAACCCAATTTATTGATTCGACACAAGGAGAGCCAAAAAATATTTATAAGCCTTAATAACTGAGTTGTCAATTCAGCTGCACCTGGAAACAATCTTGCTCACAACAGTTTATTGTAGGGGTTCGTAGCATGGAAAACAAAAAATTTCTATCGCATACAAACAAACAAGCCAAGATCTATCTACTAGATTGCAGCAACGAGTCGATAGAGGAACTCACCCTTGAAGATTCCAAAGCGGTTAACGAGAGCAGATTCTCGTGGGTGATGTAGTCGTACTCTTTCCGATCTCAAGATCGCGTAGACGATCCTTCGGTATCACGTTCTAAGCGCTCCCTTGATCGGTCACCGTTCGATTGACGAAGACCTTCCTCTCCTTGTTCCAGCAGCGGAGGTTGTAGCACTCTCCTCGCGATTCCTAAGGACGGCGTGGTACCTAAGTAGAGGGAAATCCCAGGCTTCGCCTTAAGCCGGTGCGAGTATGGTGGAGCTTATGAGAGAGGCTATTAGTGGTCTAGTAATTAGACACACCAATTAGAAGGCTCTAAACCAATTAGAAGGCTCTAAACCGCTGGCTCAAGCAATTAGAAGCTCTAAACCAAAACGGCTCTAAACCGGAGGTAGAAGATAGGAACTTGTGTGCTGGGAGGAGGCCCTGCCCCTCCTTTATAGGTGGGAGGGCGGCCAAGGGAGAGTCCCTCCCAAGTCGGCTTGGTGGGGCGGGCCAAGGAGGAACCCTCCTCCAATTCGGCCTCCACCAATCCTCCTCTCTTCCCACTTCCCAAAATTGCCGTTTGACTTTCAAACTAGCCGTTTGACTTTTCAATTTAGGATTTAAATAAACCCTTTATTTTGGACAGCAAGAACACCTAGTACATGATGCAATCATTCCAACTTACAATGACACATTCATGTACCCTTCCCCCTCCCGGAGTGCCGGACATTCCGGGACCTTCTAGAATGTTCCCGATGAAAACGGAACCATTCCC
The DNA here is from genome assembly GCA_023614405.1 of Avena insularis. Classification (NCBI taxonomy): domain Eukaryota; kingdom Viridiplantae; phylum Streptophyta; class Magnoliopsida; order Poales; family Poaceae; genus Avena; species Avena insularis. The sequence continues at coordinate 551,178,460 of CM042690.1, forward strand.
CAACTCAAAGCAGGACTTTCCTTATATGAATCTTATTCTTCGGACCATTCCGGATCACCTCGTGATATCCCGGATCCCATCCGAGACTCCGAACAACATTCGGTCTCATAATACCATAACTACTCAAACAACGTCGAATCCTTAAGTGTGTCTCCCTACGGTTCGTGAATTATGCGGACATGATCGAGACACTTCTCCGAACAATAACCAATAGAGGAATCTGGAAATTCATATGGCTCCCACATATTTCTCACGATTACTTTGCGATCGAATGAACCACTTACATACGATACCAATTTCCCTTTGTCTCACGATATGTTACTTATCCGAGGTTATGATGTCGGTATCTCCGCATACCTAGTTCAACCTCGCATCGATAAGTACTCTTTTCTCGTTCGTGATATGTGATCCCTTGACCCAGTCACATGCTTGCAAGCTAATTGGATGACATTTCACCGAGAGCCAGAGAATATCTATCCGTCATATGGATGGACAAATCCCTCTTGATCCATGTGTTTCAACCAATACTTTCCGAACACTCAATACCACCTTTATAGCCACCCTGTTACGGTGTGGTGTTTGATGACATCAAAGCATCCATCCAGTAAAGGTGATATGCATGATCTCATGGTCGAAGGAATTAGGTTACTATGTATCAGAAAGCATATAGCAATTGAACTATTGAAATGACTTGATCTTTATGCTACGCTTATCTATAGGAGTATGTCCACCATATCATTCTCCTAACGATATGATCTTGTTGTTTGATAACATCTCAATGTTCATGATAGGGAAACCACAATCATCAATCAACCAACAAGCTAGTGAAGTATAGAGGCTATACTAGGGACTTCAAATTAAGTTTACAAATCACACAAGTATTAATGGTTTCCTTGTTAATACTATTATAGCATGAATGTAAACATTTATCATAAACACAAAGATATAATAATAACTACATTTATTATTGCCTCTAGGGCATATCTCCAACAGTCTCCCACTTGCACTAGAGTCATCTAATCTAGATTACATGGTAATATACCGAACACCCATGGCAGTTTGGTGTTGGTCATGTTTGCCCTCGGAGAGGTTTAGTCAACGGATCCGCCACATTCAGATCTGTGTGTACTTTGCAAATATTTATATCCCCATCCTGGATATGTTCTCGAATAGCGTGAAACGCAGCTTGATATGCTTCAGCTTCTTGTGTGACCTTGGTTCTTGCGCATTGGCTATGGCGCCCATGTTATCACAGTAGATAGACATTGGGTCCAGCGCACTTGGAACCACACCCAGCTCTGTAATGAACTCTTTCATCCATATCGCTTGTTGTGAAGCCTCCGAAGCAGCCATGTATTCCGATTCAGTTGAAGATCTCGCCACAACGCTTTGCTTTGCACTCCTCCAGCTAACTGCTGCACCATTCAAAATAAATATTATCCAGATTGTGATTTAGAATCATCCGGATCGGTGTTCCAACTAGCATCGGTGTAACCATTAACAACGAGCTGTTCATCACCTCCATAAGAAAGAACCATATCCTTAGTTCTTCTCAAGTACTTAAGGATGTTTTTGACCGCTGTCCAATGATCCACTCCTGGATCACTTTGATATCTGCTAGTTAGACTAACAGATATGCGATGTCGGTCTAGTACATAGCATGGCATACATTAGAGATCCTATGGCTGAGGCATAGGAGTCTTACTCATCCTTTCTCTATCTTACGCCGATGTCGGACTTTGAGTTTTACTCAAGGTCGTATTAGCAACATGGGCAAGAACCCTTTCTTGCTATCTTCCATTCCAAACCTCTTTAGAACTTTGTCCAAATATGTACTTTGTGACAATGATATTTGGCGTTTCGATCTATCTCTATAAATCTTTATGCCTAATATGTAAGCTGCTTCGCCAAGATCTTTCATTGAAAAACTATTATTCAAATACTCTTTGACACTATTAAGAAGGTCTACATCATTCCCAATCAACAATATGTCATCCACATATAGTATTAAGAATGCTACAGAGCTCCCACTCACTTTCTTGTAAATACAAGCTTCTCCATAAGTTTGTATAAAACCAAAACTTTTGATTACCTTATCAAACGTTGATTCCAACCGGGATGCTTGCTTCAATCCATAGATGGACCGTTGAAGCTTGCATACCTTGTTAGCATCTTTAGGATCGACAAAACCTTTGGGTTGCATCATATACAACTCTTCATCAATGTCTCCATTGAGGAATGCTGTTTTGACATCCATCTGCCATATCTCATAATCATAATATGCAGCGATTGCTAACATAATCCTCACAGACTTTAGCTTCGCTACCGGTGAGAAAGTCTCATCGTAGTCAACTCCTTGATTTTGTCGAAACCCTTTTGCGACAAGTCGAGCTTTATAGACGATAACATTACCATCAGCATCTGTTTTCTTCTTGAAAATCCATTTGTTCTCGACAGCCTTCCTACCATCCGTAAGTCCACCAAAGTCCATACTTGGTTTTCGTACATGGATCCAATCTCGGTTCATGGCTTCTTGCCATTTATTGGAATCTGGGCTCATCATTGCTTCCTCATATGTCTTGGGGTCATCGGTGTTGTCCACCAACATGACATTCATAACGGAATCATACCAATGGAGGTGTACGATTTCTCGTTGACCTGAGGCTCTGTAGCAACTTCAACCGAAGTTTCATGATCACCATCATTAGCTTCTCTCTTATTGGTGCGAGCACCACAGGAACTTCTTCGGTCTTGCGCTACTCATAATTCGAGAGAAGGTTCGACAACCTCGTCGAGTTCTACTTTCCTTCGTCACTTCTTTCGAGAGAAATTCCTTCTCTAGAAAGGATCCATTCTTAACGAAGATTTTGCCTTGGATCTATGATAGAAGGTATACCCAATAGTTTACTTGGTATCCTATGAAGACGCATTTTTCCGCTTTGGGTTCAAGCTTGTCCTGTAACTTCTTTACATAGGCTTCGCATCCCCAAACTTTAAGGAGCGACAATTTAGGTTTCATCCCAAACCATAATTCATACGGTGTCGTTTCAACGGATTTAGACGGTGCCCTATTTAAAGTGAATGCGGCTGTTTCTAATGCATAACCCCAAAATGATAGCGGTAAATCTGTAAGTGACATCATAGAACGAACCATATCTAAGAGAGTTCGATTCTGACGTTCAGACACACCATTACTGTGTGGTGTTCCGGCGGTGTCAATCTGAAAGTATTCCACATTTCTTCAAATGCTCGCCAAACTCGTAACTTAGATATTCACCTCCACGATCAGAACGTAGAAATTTAATCTTCTTGTTACGTTGATTCTCTACCTCACTTTGAAACTCCTTAAACTTCTCGAAAGTTTCGGACTTATGTTTCATGAAATAGATATACCCATATCTACTCAAATCATCCGTGAAGGTAAGAACATAACTTGATAACCATCAGCGATGCTACACTCATTGGACCACACACATCGGTATGTATGATTTCCAATAAGTCGTAGCTCGCTCCATCATCTGAAAATGGAGTCTTAGTCATTTTACCCATCGGACATGCTTCGCATCTTTCAAGTGATTCAAAATCAAGTGATTCAAGAAGTCCATCGGAATGGAGTTTCTTCATACGCTTCACTCCAATGTGACCAAGACGACGATTGCCACATATAGGTGAATTATCGCTTGATTTCAAACGTTTAGCCTCAATGTTGTTGATATGTGTATTTCCACTATCGAGATTCAATATGAATAGACCATCTATCAAAGGTGCATGTGCATAAAACATATTACTTATATAAATCGAACAACCATTATTCTCGGATTTAAACAAGTAACCGTCTCGCAATAAACAAGATCCAGATATAATGTTCATGCTTAGCAGCACCAAATAACAATTATTTAAGTATAAAACTAATCCCGATGGTAGATGAAGAGGTAGCGTGCCGACCGCGATCACATCAACCTTTGATCCGCTTCTCGCGCGCCGTCACCTCGTTCTTCACTAGCTTCCGTTTATTCGCAGCTCTGTTTCGAGTTACAAATATGAGCAACCGAACCAGTATCAAATACCCAGGCACTACTACGAATACTAGTGAGATACACATCAATAACATGTATATCAGATATACCTTTCTTCTTGATGTTGCCGTTCTTCAAATCCGCCAAGTACTTTGGGCAATTCCGCTTCCAGTGACCTTCTCCCTTGCAGTAAAAGCACTCAGTATCAGGCTTGGGTCCAGCCTTGGTCTTCTTCGTCGGTATGGTAACTTTCTTACCACCCTTCTTGAAGTGTCCTTACCTTAGACTTGCCTTTCTTGAATTTGGTGGTCTTATTGACCATCAACACTTGGTGCTCTTTCTTGATCTCCACTTCGCAGATTTTAACATAGCAAATAGTTCGCAACTCTTTGTTCATGTTACGCATGTTGTAGTTCATCACAAAGTTCTTGTAACTTGGTGGTAGTGATTGGAGGATGCGGTAAACCCCAAAGTATTAGGAATCACTATACCCAAACTTTGAAGTTTATTTGCGTGCGGACATCTTGAGCACATGCTCACTTGTGAGCTACCCTCTTCCATCTTGTAGTTAAAGAACTTTTCGAAGCTTCATAACTTTCAATTGCCGCATGAGTCTCAAAGATTAATTTGAGATCCTCGACAATATCATATGGATCGACTCTTCAAACCTTTTCTCAAGCTGGATTCTAAACCATACAAGATAGCACACTGAACTATGGAGTCTTGATTCTTCCGGCGAGGTAAACATTCTTTACTTCATCGGTAGCATCAGCTGCAGTGGGTCACCTAGCGGTGCATCCAGCACATAGGTCAAATTACCATGTGAGGACAATCCTCAAATTGCGGAACCAATCCGAAGTTGCTTCCATTGTTTTCAACTTTTCTTTCTCTAGGAACGCATTAAAATTGATGGTAGGGGCTGCCATTGATCTACAACATATTTGCAATAGTTTAGACTAAGTTTATGACAAATTGAGTTCAAATTAATTAATGAAATTAAACTAGGTGAACTCCCACTCAAAACAATATCCCTCACATTGTTTTAGTGATCACACGAACCAAATCCACTACATCAACACCGATCATCACGAGAGTTGATATAGTTTCAATGGCGAACAATCATCATGTTCATCATATCTACTATATGATTCATGCTTTACCTTTCGGTGATCCGTGTTCCTGAGGCCATGTCTGTACATGCTAGGCTCGTCAAGATCGAACCTTAGCTACCGCATAAGCAAATCTGGCTTGCTTACGTTGTATTCACCCGCGGAATCAAAGACACCCGATCATCACGTGGTGCTTCGAAGCAGCAAGCTTTGGCAACGGTGCATACTAAGGGTGAACACTTTAGAACTTGAAATTTATGTGCATGAGGGATCATCTTATAATGCTACCGTCGTCTACTAAGCAATACAAGATGCATAAAGGATTAACATCACATGCAATTCATAATATGTGATATGATATGGCCTTTCTTCTTTGTGCTTCCGATCTCCATCTTCAAGCACGAACATGATCTCCATCATCACCGGCATAGCATCAAGGTCAATGACGCTTCTTCATGGTTGTCATCCACCAGCTTCAACTATTACAACTATTTTGAATAGACACGCGAGTCTTAACAGAAATTAAAGACAACCATATGGCTCCTGCCGGTTGCCAACTTACAATAAGGAACATTGCATACATCAAATATAATCACAATCATGGCCATATCACATCACTGCACACCCCTGCAAAACAAAGTTAGACGCCTCTACTTTCTTTGCATATTTTACGTGGTTTGGGGCTTTCAATAAGTGTCGTTCTAACTTACGAACAAGAACCACAACATTGATACTAGCATTGTTGATCACCCGTTGTAAATTGGATCTTTACTATGCTAGGAGAAACAGCACCATAAAGCCACTTATGCAATACAAGTTGCATGTCAAGCGTGGAGCAAGTCTCATGAACGATGTCATGTAAGGTTAGCCCGGGCCGCTTCATCCCAACATACCGCAAGATGCAAAGTACACAAAAAGCAATCTACAATAAAAGCATCAATGCCCACAATGACCATTGTGTTCTACTCGTGCAACAGATCTACATATAGACACGGCTCGATACCCTTTGTAGGGGTTCGTAGCATGGAAAACAAAAATTTTCTATCGCATACAAACAAACAAGCCAAGATCTATCTACTAGATTGCAGCAACGAGTTGATAGAGGAACTCACCCTTGAAGATTCCAAAGCGGTTAACGAGAGCAGATTCTCGTGGGTGATGTAGTCGTACTCTTTCCGATCTCAAGATCGCGTGAGCGATCCTTCCAGCACGTTCCAAGGCGCTCCAAGATCGGTCACACGTTCGATTTTCGACGAAGACCTTCCTCTCCCTTGTTCCAGCGAGCGGAGGTTGTAGCACTCTCCTCGCGATTCCAAGCAGACTGGCGTGGTACCGGAGTAGAGGGAAATCCATGAGGCTTCGCCTTAAGCCGGTGCGAGTATGGTGGAGCTTATGAGAGAGGCTATTAGTGGTCTAGTAATTAGACACACCAATTAGAAGGCTCTAAACCAATTAGAAGGCTCTAAACCGCTTGCTAAAGCAATTAGAAGCTCTAAACCAAAACGGCTCTAAACCGGAGGTAGAAGATAGGAACTTGTGTGCTAGGAGGGAGGCCCTGCCCTCCTTTATAGGTGGGAGGGCGGCCAAGGGGAGGAGAGTCCCTCCCAAGTCGGCTTGGTGGGCGCCAAGCCAAGGAGAACCCTCCTCCAATTCGGCCTCCACCAATCCTCCTCTTCCCACTTCCCAAAATTGCCGTTTGACTTTCAAACTAGCCGTTTGACTTTTCAATTTAGGATTTAAATAAACCCTTTATTTTGGACAGCAAGAACACCTAGTACATGATGCAATCATTCCAACTTACAATGACACATTCATGTACCCTTCCCTCTCCGGTCTTGGGACATTCCGGGACCTTCTAGAATGTTCCCGATGAAAACACGGAACCATTCCCCAACTCAAACGGACTTTCCTTATATGAATCTTATTCTCCGGACCATTCCGGATCACCTCGTGATATCCCGGATCCCATCCGAGACTCCGAACAACATTCGGTCTCTTTCTCATAATACCATAACTACTCAAACAACGTCGAATCCTTAAGTGTGTCTCCCTACGGTTCGTGAATTATGCGGACATGATCGAGACACTTCTCCGAACAATAACCAATAGAGGAATCTGGAAATTCATATGGCTCTACATATTTCTCGATTACTTTGCGATCGAATGAACCACTTACATACGATACCAATTTCCCTTTGTCTCACGATATGTTACTTATCCGAGGTTATGATCGGTATCTCTGCATACCTAGTTCAACCTCACATCGATAAGTACTCTTTCTCGTTCCGTGATATGTGATCCCTTGTGACCCAGTCACATGCTTGCAAGCTAATTGGATGACATTTCACCGAGAGGGCCAGAAGAATATCTATCCCATATGGATGGACAAATCCACTCTTGATCCATGTGTTTCAACCAATACTTTCCGAACACTCAATACCACCTTTATAGCCACCTGTTACGGTGTGGTGTTTGATGACATCAAAGCATCCATCCAGTAAAGGTGATATGCATGATCTCATGGTCGAAGGAATTAGGTTACTATGTATCAGAAAGCATATAGCAATTGAACTATTGAAATGACTTGATCTTTATGCTACGCTTATCTATAGGAGTATGTCCACCATATCATTCTCCTAACGATATGATCTTGTTGTTTGATAACATCTCAATGTTCATGATAGGGAAACCACAATCATCAATCAACCAACAAGCTAGTGAAGTATAGAGGCTATACTAGGGACTTCAAATTAAGTTTACAAATCACACAAGTATTAATGGTTTCCTTGTTAATACTATTATAGCATGAATGTAAACATTTATCATAAACACAAAGATATAATAATAACTACATTTATTATTGCCTCTAGGGCATATCTCCAACATTTATCAGTAGCAACAGTTTTGTAGTAGGAATAGTAAAGTAGCAGTAGTAGTAAAGTAAAGATAGTAGTAACAATAGCAGTCAACAGTAGGATTCGAGTGCGGTAGGCATAGGGATGGATGGAAGGGCATTGCATGGACAAGACAATTCACATAGCAATCAGAACATAGAGCAATTGCAAATAAATAAGATAAAGCATCCAAGTACTAGATAATCCTAGGCATGTGTCCCATATATAGTCATACGTGCTCGCAATGAGAACTTGCACAACATCTTTTGTCCTGCCAGCCCGTTTGCAGCGGGGCCACAAGGGAACTACTGGCAATTAAGGTGCTCCTTTTAATAGAGCACCGGAGCAAAGCATTAACACTCTGTGAACACATGTGATCCTCACATCAAAGCCATTCCCTCCAGTTATCCCGATTTCTGTCACTTCGGGGCCATTGGTTCCGGACAACAATGTGTGTATACAACTTGAAGGTAAGACCAAAAACAATACTATAATAATGAATCAATAACATGTTCAGATCTGAAATCATGGCACTCGGGCCCTAGTGAGAGGCATTAAGCATAACAAGTCGCAACAAAGTCATAAAGCACTAATAATAGATACTAGGCACCATGCCCTAACAATCTGATGCCATTACATGAACGATCTCATCCAATCCCTACCATCCCCATAGCCTACAACAGGGGATTACTCACTCATAGATGGGGGAAACATGGATGGTCAATGGAGAAGCGATGGTGATGATGATGGCGATGATCTCCTCCAATTCCCGTCCCGCAGGTGCCGAAACGGAGTTTACGTGCTGTTTGTGGAATCTGGTGGTGGCGTGAGCGAACTCCTTTGGAAAACGTCGAACCCCCTAGAGTTTTTAGGTTAGAAGGCTTCTTATAGGCGAAGAGGAGACCGAGGGTGTCTGGCGGCGACCACCCCTGGCGTGGCTGGGCTAGCCATGCCAGGTGGTGTGAGCTGGGCCCAGCCCCCCTCCGTCTCGTATTCTGGCTCCGGGAGTCTTCTGGTGAAATAGGATTTTCGGCATATTTTCCGGGATTTTTCCTGATAGTTGATTTTCTGCACAAAAAGTAGACACCAGGGCAATTTTGCTGAAAACAGCGTCAGTCCGCGTTAGTTGCATCCAAATCACACAAGTTTAGAGGAGAAACAATAGCAAAAGTGTTCGGGAAAGTAGATACGTTTTGGACGTATCACTCGTGCATCCAACTCCCTAAACCAAAGTTGTCAAAAAAGAGTCCACCATATCTACCTATTAGCATTATTGCTATTCCTTGCATATTTATTATGCTCTGTTTTCTTCCAATAAATATGTTTGCTTGTTATGTGAAAATTAGTTAGGAAAGCTCTCACGAACTTGATGGAACACTTTACTTTCTTGCACTTAATAAACTTGAACCATTGTGCCCATCTATGTTGCGTATATGGTTGCACTTTGTAAGTTGTGAATTAGCAAAACCATGCTTTCATGGGGAACGCTTTCAACATTGCACTTTATTTAGTTGATATCATGTTCTTTTGCTTATGGATCCCGGCGGTGTGAAATGAAAGGGGAGCTTGTAAGGCTCATGGAGTTCGTATATGTGTTAGAGAAACGCCTGGGCGGCTGGTCTAAGCCATGCCTAATCATGGTGGAAACCTACAGCTTAACCATAGAGAGCAATCTATGAAGCATCCCTTATATAAAAAACCTATGCAAATAGGAAAGAAAAAAGAGAGAAAAAAGATACCTATGCAAATAGGAAATAAAAGGATGCTGAGATGCTCATTGTCTGCTTGCCTTGTCATTTTGATATGGGGATTCTTCCGTATCATCGTGCAAGGGGTACCCCGTTGGCGGTTCTCTATGATACACATGTACTTACAATGACAAGAACTTACATGTGACTAAACTTGAGTAGCATGAGGAACGGTACTCGTAAGTAAGGGGCATGAGATTTTCAGCTTATAACTTGTCAAGCATATCCTCATATTTGATCACTTTAACTTTAATCACCTAAAGATGCTTATAATAGGGGCAATGAGAGCTTGATGACCCACAAGTATAGGGGGTGTATCGCAGTATTTTCGATAAGTAAGAGTGTCGAACCCAACGAGGAGCAGGAATTCTCTGTAAATACTTAGCAAACGGATTTTTAGGGGTTTTTGATAATGCAGGTAAATATAGTACGAGTAAATAAAAGACAATAAGAATAAATGCAGCAAGTGGCCCAATCCTTTATTCAGCAAAGGACAAGCCGGTTGTATTACTTAAGATGACCAAACGTTCTCGAGGACACATGGGAATATCGTCAAGTGCTTTCGCTTCATATAGTTGATTAATCTTCTTTAGCTTGCTAAGTGTTGTGTGGGTGAACCTGTGCTAATGTACTGACCTTCCTAGGACTAATACATACTTGTGATTATAACCCTTGCAATCATCCGCAAGTACAAGAAAGTAATTAAGGTATAAACCTAACCACAGCTTTAAACTCTAAGACCCCGACGTCCCTTGTGCAATGGTTTCCTAACGGGGGTTCAGGTTTCTGTCACTCCGGCAACCCCTACGATTAGTAGCCAAATACACAATGCATTCCCCTAGGCCCATATAGGTGAAGTGTCATGTAGTCGACGTTCACATGACACCACTAGAAGAAGTACACCACAACTTAAATACCAAACCATTGAATCTTTCTCAACATAATTCCACTACTAACAACATGACTTCTCCCATGTCCTCAAGAACAAAACGAACTACTCACAAGACATCATATGGATCATAATCACAGATGGAATAATGATGTGTAACAATCTGAACATAAATGATAATTCAATGGTTCACTCACTAGCATCAACTACAAAGAGTAATCAACACCGGGAAAGTTTCCCCTAAGAACTATGCAAGATTCAACCCAATTGTTACAGTGATATGAGGTGGTGATGATGGTGCTGGTGGATATGATGGTGGTGATGATGATGATAATGATCCCGATGAAGTCCAGCTTGATGGTGGTGTTGATGGTGACGATCTCCCCTCTCTAGGAAGGAATTCCCCCGGTAGAATTCTGTCTGCTGGAGAGATCTTTCTCTCTCAATGTTTTCCGCCCCGCAGAGGCGGCGGAATCTTTCTATGGTTTCTCCCCGAGTCTTAGGGTTTTAGGAGGATAATATACGCCAGAGGGGAGAGCTAGGGGTGGACCAGGGCGGCCACACCACCTGGTGGCACTGCCTAGGCTAGCCCGCGCTTGGGGGTGGTGTGGGCCCCCTGTGGCCCATCTCAGCCTCCCCTTCTAGATTCCTTCGTCTTCTAGAAAAATAGGATTTTCCATGTATTTTCCCGGATTTTCTGATCTTCACGAAGTTTGCCTCCAAACAGCACCTTTTCCATCAGAATCCTGACTGCAGTGGTCCATGCTCCAAAAGTCATCAACCATGCAAAAATAGATGAAATAACGTAAGCATCATCCCTTAATATGAAATATATCAATGAATAACAGTAAATTAAGATATAGAATAGTGATGCAAAATGGACGTATCAACTCCCCCCAAGCTTAGACTTCCCTTGTCCCCAAGCGAAACTGAGCTCAATAAACATGGCCTCTGGTTTATGGAGTGAAGAGTCGAGAAAATAATACGGGCAGGAAGCATCACATTCATCAATACATAGATCATAATAGAAGACAACTCACTATTATATAACTTAACTTGCAATAAGTAAAGGAAACACAATAAAGATACATAAAGTGAATCATAATTGGTAATCGCAAACTTAGCTCTTGGTCGAAGAATAGTTGACAATTTGCTGGAGTTCACAAATAACTGATTTTCAATGATAGCTTTCAAAGTAGTAAACACCAAGATAAGAGCAATGTGCAAAACAAGGAACATAAGAAACATGATTGAATAAATCATCATATGAATGAATGAAACACAACAACTCAAAATACTTGCTGAGATAGAAAGGAATAGGTTTACTGACTCAACTAAAAAGTAAAAGAAAGGCCCTTCGTAGAGGGAAGCAGGGATTTCAAGTTTCATAAAGAGCTCCCAAAAATTATGGTACTTATTAGTTTTTAGCTCTCATTTCCCCTATCATAGGCATCTTTTAGGTGATTAAGGTTAAAGTGATCAAATATGAGGATATGCTTGACAAGTTGTAAGTTGAAAATCTCATGTCCCTTGAATACGAGGGCCGCTCCTCATGCTACTCAAGTTTAGTCACCGATAAGTTCTTGTCATAGTAAGCACATGTGTATCATGGAGAACCGCCAACGGGGTACCCCTTGCCCGATGATATGGAAGAATCCCCATATCAAAATGACAAGGCAAGCAGACAACAAGCATCTCAGCAATCTTCTTATTTACCATGGGAATATGGTGTTTTTTCTCTCTTTCCTCTTTTCTCATATCTTTTTTTTCTTTTCCTATTTTTCTCAATCTCTATCTCTTTTTTTATAAGAAGAATGCTTCATAGATGCTCATTATGGTTACGCTGCAGGTTTCCACCATGACAGCATGGATTAGACCGGCGGCCCATGCGTTTCTGTAACACACATGCATAACTCCATGGACTTACAAGCTCCCCTTTCATTTCACACCGACGACATCCATAGACAAAAGAACATGATATCAACTAGGTACGAAGTACCAGTCCAATGTTGAAAGCGTTCCCCATGATAGCATGGTTCTGCTAATTCACAACTTACAAAGCGCAAGCATATACGCAACATAGATGGGCACAATGGTTCAAGTTTATTAAATACAAGAAAGTAAAGTGTGCCATCAAGTTCGTGAGAGCTTTAATCACTAATTTTCACATAACAAGTTTATTTGGGAAGGTAGATAAAAACATGAATTTACTTGGAATAGCAATAGTGGTAATAGGTAGGTATGGTGGACACAAATGGCATATGTTTGGTTTAAGGATTGGATGCACGAGAAGAATTCCCTCTCAGTACAGGTTTTTGGCTAGCAAGGCTGGGTAGCAAGCATAAGAGTTGAAGGAAACAAACAAACATACAAGCGATAAAAAACAAACATGCAATCTTCCTTGGAAGCACAAAAGATCTTAACCAGAGAATACTAAACTTATGAGCAAATCAAGAAATAAAGATGATGAAATTATATTTCTTTAAGAGTACTTTTATCTTTTTCATTCAACCCTCAAAAATAGTGTTGCTACTAACCGAGCCAGGTTTGCCAAAACCAACTAAATTAACTCAATGATCCCAAAGTGATACCAATACTAACAACAAGATCAATCATATAACCACGAATTGAAAACTAATATAAGATATGCAAAAGAGTAAATGATAGAACTTCTCATTAATATTCCATAACGGCTACTCACACCAAGGGATACATATCTAACGAGAGAGGGGACACTTCCATAATGCAAACCATCCTACATGATAACTTCTCTATTCATGATATGACTCTACTAAAAAGGTAAAAAGATAGAAGATAGTGATGTGATACCGTGGCACTCCCCCAAGCTTGGAACAAACCAAGGGGATGCCAAAACCTGATGATGAATTACTCCTTTGGTGGTGGTGGTATTCTCTCGGTTGGCATGAGGAAATCTTCCATCATCTTGCAAAGCCTGTTATTCTCCTCTTGAAGCATATACACCTTCCTCCTCAAGACTCGGTACTTGTCGCAGAACTCATCAGTGACTCGTAGAGCTTCCACTTCTGCAGGGCAAGAACTGAGATCTAGAGTTGGAGGTATCAGCCCCTTCATGCCTGCTGTCATGTCCTTTAATTTCCTCCTTACCGTTTCGATCCATGTCTTCGCGCCTAGTTGTGGTCCTTTCTTCTTCCACCCATCCTACAAAGGTCTTCTGCTCAAGATTGCGATGGAGCTCACGACAGCGTCGCGGCTTGTAATCCTTTGAAGATGAACCCCTGAACGACATCTGAACAAAACAGACCGAAACAAAAACATGACGAGATCAAGATATACGAACCTCGGGGGATCCGGGGGATTATATATGACGAAGTTTCACAACAAAATGAAGGTACTGGGAGAAAATGGGTCGGAGACGGAGTCCGAGGTGGCCACACCACCTGGTGGCGTGACTAGGGGTGGGACCGCGCCACAGGGTGGTGTGAGCCACCCTGGCTCTGTTTCCGTCCCTCTTTCGCTTCGTAGCTTTCCTTGTTGGCTAAAAACTGCAAAAATATAACTAGACAGATCTTTCGTGGAACTTTTCGTAGCAGATTCTTCCGGGGTCACCACTTGAATAATATCAATATCTTCATCTTCATACACTTATTGCTTGAGTCATGAAACCTTTCACTTCCTTATTACACCATTATCTCCACTAACCTGGAAATTTCTTTCACACAAAACTTCACACAGTTCTGATTAGCAACATTAGTATAAGTGAAGTGATAAAACCTTTTGAGTCCAATTTCAACAGAAAACCATCAAAACATAAGCTACTGTAGTAACTCCTTCCGAAAACCCAAAAAGAATTCAAAAAGGAAATCGATTAAAGAAGCAAATGCAAGAGTGGCAAAATCTATCAAAACAGACCAGCAGGTAAAGATCAATTTTTTAAAAACTCTTCTGTTGCTCAAATAAATAAGTGCAAAACTAAAGAAAGTTAAATAACAACCTAGGTCAGAAGCACAAAAAATTACAGCTCAATCCGACATATAGAGATCTCTCATGAAATTTTATGGTGAAGCACAAAAATCTATTTCGGGAAAGCAACTTCCCCAAATATTACTTCTCTCTTGTTAGAGGTTGATCTTGACACAAAAACCAAACAAAAAGGATAAGGAGAGGTTATTACCGAAGTAATAACTTCCAAGACTCAAAGAAAAACAAAAACAAACCAAAAACACAAATAAATTGGGTTGTCTCCCAAAAAGCTCTTTCTTTATAGCCATTAAGATGGGCATGATAATTTTGATGATGCTCACTTAGGAATATGAATTGAAGTGAAAGAGAGCATTAAGAAGCAAAAATACACACGTTTAAGTCTAACCCACTTCATATTCAAGGGAATTTTGTAAACAAACAAGTTGTTGAAACCAGAAACCACTAGCATAGGAAGGCAAAAGAAGTGCAACATAAAAACTTTCAGCATAAAACGAGGAAACTTGATATTATTGAGATACATAAGGACACTTTTCCCTCTCTCATAGTAACTTTTAGTGTCATGCATAAATTTAATGATATAGCTATCACAAGAACCATCATAACAATGATCACTTATTCTAATAGAAAACACAGGAATACTAGTTCTTATAACACTACTTTGTGAAACATATTAGAGGTATCCTTACAAAGGATAGTGTGTCCCTCTTCTACATATTTAGTGAAAAAGTCTTTCACATTTGCTATTATAGGCAGGTTCAACAACTTTATTTATACTTTCATTAACCATACTAGCTATCATAGAATATTCCTTTATCTTAACTGGGAAAGGCATTTTCTCAATGTAAGGTTCAGATGAAACATGATTGGTAGTATAAACTTCAGTATTTCTTGCAGGAACACTCTTAGCAATATCTTTATAAGGTTCATGATACTTATTCCACTTCTTTTAGGCACTTCAATGTAGGAAGAAAAAGCCTTAAAATAAGTTGCAATAGCTTGAGAGTCTAGACCATAAGAATTTTTAATATTTTGAAAGTCATCAGTTCCCATAAAAGATTCAATGCATTCATAATCATAATTTATACCTGACTTTCTTCCTTTGTCATTCTCCCACGCTTCAGCATTATCCTGAATATAGTCCAGAAGACCCCATTTAGCTTCTTCTTCCATGCAAGTGAATGATCCAGCACAAGAAGCCCAATAAATCCTTATCATGAAGAGAAAGCCTTGCATAAAAGTAATTGATAATAATATTGTTGGGGAGCTCATGAATGGGACATTTGAGCATTAGTAACTTCAATCTCCCCCAAGCTTGAGTTGTACTCTCTCCATCAAGAGGCCAAAAGTTGTACATTTGATTCTGACCTTTATGAATCTCACTAGGAGGATAAAACTTTGAATAAAAGTGTCGTGGTGGTGTCACGGCAGATGCCATGGATAGGCTAAAGGTGGGGACAAGATGCACTAGAGGAATCCAGGGAGGGATAGTGAGGTGATTCCACACACAGATGTTTGTATTTGATTCACTTCCACGGTTTACAAGTGCTCCTTGAGCTATATTGGGGAGAGGAGGAAGAAGGGACTCTCTTACTCTCACCACTAGCTAGCTCTCAGGAAACTAGAACTGAACCAGTAAAGACCAACCCACTCGAGATCAACCCTTTCTACAGGGGCCCTAGCCCTCCTTATATAGGGGTGGCTAGGTCTCCAATCAGGGCATACATGGAGGCATATTCCAGGGAATATGCATCTTCCCAAAATAGTAAGCCGACCGGGTCACTTTTGCCCAGCATCATCCCTGTAGAGGCTACGTGAGCCTCTACGGCGCCCGCGTCATCCGACACAGGCCTCGTCACCTTTGTTGGCCACGCCTCGGTGGTCCTGGCCTCTGTCCGCTTTGCTCATGCTCTGCGTATAGTGGTCACCCTTTGACCAGCGAGATACCTTCCTTCTCTTACAAGCTTGATATAACCCGGATCGCACCTAGTTGATCCGGCCACACCTGTACCTGCATACGAGTTAGATACATCTTACCGACATACTACATAAGTCGGTTGAGACCCAGTTAGGTGGACATCGCCTGGTCCGGGTTACCCCGTGATTCGGCCTGCCTTGAGGTGACTCGACCAGCATTCGCTTTGACCTTGCCGTACCTCGGCTAACTCGGCCATTACACCCCGGCGTGACCCTACCCGGGGTATCCCCCCAACATTAGTCCCCGAAGATGGTGCGCTCTTAGCTGCCTTAGCCGCTAAGGCCACAGCAGGTTCAATTTCACCGAGCCTTTTGCTCCGAGTTACTTGGTATCCCGGATTTCATTAACTATCTTTTCCCTTGGCACATTCCGAGTTTTTACTCGCTGGCCGGGTCATCCCATTATTATCCGGGTTACTCTTCCTTCTCTCGTATGCTTCCCCACGTCCTACATGGAGGGTAATCATTATTTTGCCTCATTTTAAGGGCTCGCGCCAGTAACCGCCGCAGTTATTGTCAGATATTACTGTAGCACACGTCACATCGTGCCTGCCTCCTCGTTAACTATATCATAACGTCACGTCGTGGGATCTCTTGCGCCCTGTGGTCCTTCCTGTGCTCGTTTTTGATTGGTTGATCCGGATTGTACACGGCCACACGGTGTGGCCCGTCCGCACAATATGATCCCACTACCTCTCCTGGGCGTGGTTAAATAGGGGAGGGGCGCGCCCCCTGGGTCTTTTCCCCATTCTCGCACCCCTCTGCCTCTTCTTCTTCCTCTTCTTCTCCAGCGACAGCGCCGCCGCCGCACCATTTCCTCGCGCATCCTCTCCGCCATGGGTCCATGCCAATCTAGGCCACTGCCCCCACCGCCGTTAGGGCCAGCGAGGACAGTGACTTAGAGATGACAGAGGAAGAGCTCGCCGTCGCGGAGCAGGAAATGGAGGAGGACGCGAGGAACACCGACCGTGGCGCTTGGGCTGGGTCCTGGGTATGCCAGGACGACCTTGATTGGTTGTACCGCACCCGACGTATGTCGGAGGGCGTCATCGCCCGCCTCGCCGCCGAGGAACTTGCCCCCTCACCCAATCCGGGTGAGTTCGTCGTATTCCTCTCCCACTTCCAACGTGGGTTCGGTCTCCCTGTTAGCGACTTTTTCCACGACTGGCTCAACACGTATGAGCTTCAGCCGCATCATCTTCTGGCGAATGCCATCACCTCTCTCTCTGCCTTCGCTTCCACCATCGAGGGCTACACCGGACTGTGGCCCACAAAGGAGCTCTAGATCCGGTTTTTTGGCCTCCGCCGGAACGTGATTCCGAATATAGAGCTTAACCCGGAGGACAAGCAGCTCACACAGTTCGGTGCAGCTTCTATTTCGCCTCGGAAATAGTCTATTTTCCCCAGAGTCACGGGGCTTGACTCCTGCAAGGGATGGGCCCGAACCTTCTTCTATGTCAGAAATGGCACGGATGAAGATCTGATCCGGCTGCGCCCCTATGCTCTGGGTCCTCCTAATCCGGATCTGTCGGAGAAGATCCCCAAGAAACCCATAGTCCTGGCGAACCAAGTAAATAAACAGTTCTAGGAGCTAAAGGATCTGGGATTGCGCAACGAGGACACAATGATCACCTTCGTCCTCAACCGGATCTCCCCCCTCCAGAAACGCACGCATAAACTTTGCCACATGAGCTGGGGCCATGACCCCAACCGGACCTCCTCTTTCGAGTTGAGCAACACCGAGATTTACCGCCGGGTCAAGGCCCTCTTTACCACCAACAAAAACTTCTCTGCTGAGTGGGTGTGGGGGATCGAGCACTTCTGCCTAGATAGGCTTCCTCCTGCAGTAAATCTCGTGTTCCAATCCTTTTCCGAGTTAAATTATATGTCGGAATTTATTGTATGTTTGATCCCTTTGCATTTTATCTCTTAGATGTTTCTTTAGCAAACTCTTGAGGACGACACCGAGCCTTCTCTCAAGTGGGTGCCTGATCGAGATGCCTCGGACAATGAGGAGCCAGATCAGGAGATGTTCCTGCTGATGGTTGATGCGACCAAGCGACACACCGGTAAATTCTCTTCTATTAGAGATTGGCCTGACGATGAAGATGATTCCGACGTTGAGGTGATGGAGGCATTTGACGCTATCCCTCTTTCTTATGCTTTTCCGGCATCAGCTAACCCCAGTGGGTAGATCCATGAAGATCCTCCCCTTGCCACGGGTGAGCCTATCCCGGTCGTATCGAAGAAAAGAGGGGCCACATCTGCTTCTTCCTTCGGACCTTCTAAGCCAACCAAAAGGCGAAAGAAATCTGCAGACAAGGCTGCCACCAAGTCCACGACTAAGGCTGTAGCCTGGAGAGCTCGCAAGCCCAAGGATCCCTTGACCTCGGATGAGTAAGTCACTTCTCCCTTTGCTATTCACTTGTTCTTCCTTAGTTTCTCATCATTCATGATTTGATTCAGCAGGGACGCGGTGGAGGTTCCTCAGAGTGGATCCGGCATTGCCTCGCCGCTCCGACATAGCCCTTCTCCCCCTCGTGGTGACGATTCACGCCCATTGAGCCCCATTCAGGAGGGCTCAGCGGCTGCTTCGGTTTCTAGCCCACCTCGTCAAGAGGAGGGTAATCTCGGAACAGGGGGAAATGGCTCTGCCGAGGCAGCGGTTTCTCTGACCACCGCCGAGGTATCTACAATGCCTCCGCCAAAACCAACACCAACACCAAAGATCTCCAAAGACCAAGAACAAAGAAAAGCACCAGCACCAGCACCAAGCCCCTCCGCCTCGTCTGAGTCTTCCAAGACTCGGCGAGAAGGCACCAATAGTACCAAGGCTAGCACCAAGGCAGCTCCCAAGGGCAAATCCGCTGCAGCAACTTCAACCTCTCAGCAGCAGCCCAAGGGAAAAAAGGCTCCTGACACTGCCAAGGCAACGTCAATCGAGGCTGGACAGCGTACACTTGCGTCCATGCTTTCGAAGAAGACCCGCCGACAACGGACACCACTGCCGGGTCAGCTGATGCGCAACTCGTTTTGCACACCAGCCCTGCTATTGCCCAGGTTGAAAGGAGGGAAGCTCATGCTAAGGGTCTGGTTGCGCCCCACATGCTCAGCGGCGAACGTTATCCTCCGACCTTGATCGAGTTCGTAAACAACTAGAACAAGGCGGAGTTTGTCCATAATTAACCTTGCAGGTCGGATGATGGAGGTACATTACTTCGCCTTTTCCTTAACATGTACTAGATATTAGTGATATAGCCATTAGTCCCCGAGCCTCTGGGGGAGTAACTTGTTACTCGGCCGGATGCTCCTTGGAGAATAAATATAGCTCCTTAGTGATTTCGAATATGCACACACCTAGAGCCGGGTTAAGTTCCACTTGACCCGGATCTTGTACCCTTCGAATATGCACACACCTAGAGCCGGGTTAAGTTCCACTTGGCCCGGATCTTTTACACTTTGAATATGCACACACCTAGAGCCGGGTTAAGTTCCACTTGGCCCGAATTTTGTACACTTCGAATATGCACACACCTAGAACCGGGTTAAGTTCCACTTGGCCCGGATTTTGTACACTTCAAATATGCACACACCTAGAGCCGGGTTAAGTTCTACTTGGCCCGGATCTTGTACACTTCGAATATGTACACACCTAGAGCCGGGTTAAGTTCCACTTGGCTCGGATTTTGTACACTTCGAATATGCACACACCTAGAGCCGGGTTAAGTTCCACTTGGTCCGGATTTTGTACACTTCGAATATGCACACACCTAGAGCCGGGTTAAGTTCCACTTGGCCCGGATTTTGTACATGTCTAAGTTATCCTTTTGTACTCCTTTCAGGTGACCACCAATCGCCGGAGCGCTGAGTTTCAGCGTCTCTTGGATTCTCATAAGATGTCGCGTGCAAAGCATACCACTCTTCTCGTCGAATACGAGAAAAGGGGTAAGTTTTGTCCTTGGCATTTTTCCCATTTCTCTTCGCCTTTTTCCGCCGAACTAATATGATATTCGGATTGTGCAGCCGGAGTGGAAGCTGAGAACATCCTTATGAGAAAAAATCTGGATCAGATAAAGGGTAAGTCATTTTGCTTAATCTCCCTCTGCGCCCTATCTTCTTTTCTTCTTGGCTCGGCAAATATTCATACCTCGGCTTTGCCGGGTCAACAAACTATTTCAGCATCTCTTGAAGATAGTGTGCCCGTGCCTGATATGATGCTGCATTTTCTCGAACAAGTAGGGCAGCACCAGGCCGAACTCAAGAAGAAAGATGCTGAGCTTGCCCTCCTCTGGACCAAGGATGAAGAAATTTCCAAGCTTAAGGCAGACATGAAGAAGCTCAAGGCGCGGCACAAGTCCGAACTAGAGAAAGCAGGCCAAGACTTTACTGAAGAGCATGAGCGTCTCAACCTTCAAATTGCTAAGGACCAAGAACTGCTGAAGGAGGCCGACACCAAGCTTGAGTCGGCGAATGCTGAACTTGCGCAACTCTGGAAGAGGCGTGATAACTGTACCAAGGAGCTGACCCGGATCCACAACCACATTTCTCGTAAGTTCTTTTCCTTCAGCCGGCATGAATCTCTCCGGGTCAATTTTCCTCACTTGCTTCACTTGTCTTGTTTTCAGACAAATTTCCGGAGGGCAATGCCATTGCAACTAATGCTGTTGCCAAGTTCTGCCAGAAGAGGGGTACCCCAATTGCTCCTGGCGCTGAAGAAATTCCTTATGACATGGAGGACATGCTGGTCAGCTTGTCTTCTCATGTCGAAATTGTGAAGAACTATGGCAAGGACATCCTGGATGTGGCAGTCCGGATCTTTAATGCCTTTGGCCTGAAGAAGATACTCCGGAGGGAGCCACTGCTCTTATTGCCAAGCTTATGGAGTGCGAGACTCAGCTCGATCTTTGGACGGAATCTGCTGGGCGCGCCGGAGCTGAAATTGTCCTCCACTATGTGCTCACTTGGTACGAAAAGATAAACTTGAAGCTTCTCGAGCGCATGCGCACCGGATCAAGGTGGTCCACTGACCCGGATTGGATTGCTCGGTGCAAGGCTTGCACCCATATCCTCATTCAGTATGCCCCCATCCATCAATGGAATGAGGGGCCAAGCTTGCTTGGCGTCGCTGACGACAAAAATGTCGAAGATGATTCGGGTGATGATGAAGAGGACGAAGCCTCAGACATCAAGGAAGAAGAAGATGATGTTGAAGCCGAGGCTGGAGCTGCACCTGCTGGCTCCGAATTACCTCCTCCTGCTGCCCCTTGATTGAAAATACATTGAAGTTTATCATATCCCCGATATGCCAGGTGCAATTGTATTAAGCACACAAGTTATATTTTGCTACTAAGTTTTCATGCCGGATTAACTTGGGCATAGTCCCCGAGTTTCATTTTCTTATTTCTCCAATTTCTTGGCTCGGCTCGTGTCTACCTTGGTTCGGTTTTATGACTTACGAGTCCGAGTTTCAAAAATTGACTTAACAATACTTGGAAACTTTAGGATTATCTCAAAATAATTCAGCATAATAAAAAACAGGGTAATCATAAAGTTAGTCAAAATAACAAATGTTGGCTCGATTAAGTTCTTTTCCTTAGTCGTTTTTCGTGTGCTACACAATTCCAAACTTGTTCTCTTGCTTGCCATGAAGCCAAATCTTGTTGGACAGCAACAAATCGAAGAGTTGAGTTTTTGGTGCTCACACACTACTGACCCGGCTTAGGTAGAAACAACTTACGCCAGCCGACATAAAAATAAATAACGAAAACAGGAAACAACAAATACTACTAAGGCAGTCCCCGAGTTACTGCTCGAGGTGCCAAGATTTCATTGATAAGCTCATTGTCGGCATACATACCGACATATGAGAGACTCGGATACACACACTTCTTTGCTAAGTGTAGAATGGTCGAAATAGAGCTACATTCCATGGACGCTTAGATTCTTCGCCGGACCTATCCGCCTTGTTCTTCTCCTGTGGTTTTGCATCGATGAGATAATATGAGTCATTGTGCAATGCTTTGCTCACAATGAATGGCCCTTCCCATGGGGGGGATAGCTTATGCATGCCAGCAGTACATTGTACCAACCGGAGTACTAGATCACCTTCCCGGAAGACTCGTGGGGTTTACTTTCCGGCTATGATAGCGTCAAAGATTTTGCTGATATATGGCGGATCTGGACAATGCCAATTCTCTCGCTTCTTCCAGCAGATCAACATCATTTTGTCGGGCTTCTCGCACTTCGGCTTCTGCGTATTGGGTGACTCTGGGAGAATCATGCTCTATGTCGGCAGGTAATACAGCTTCTGCCCCATATACTAGAAAAAACGGCGTATAGCCTGTTGATCGATTCGGAGTTGTTCTTAAACTCCATAGTACAGCTGGTAGTTTTTCTATCCAGCACCCCGCTGATCTTTGCAGCGGCTCAATGAGCCGGGGTTTTATCCCGGATAATACTAATCCGTTGGATCTTTCCACTTGTCCGTTCGATGCGGGGTGGGCTACCGAGGCAACGTCCAGCCGGATCTTTTTATCTCGGCAGAATCGTGCAAATGCTCCTTCAGCAAAATTTGTGCCATTATCTGTTATGATACTGTGAGGATAGCCGTATCTCAAGATGATGTCTTTGAGGAATGTTACGGCCGTGGCTCCATCACATTTTCTTATTTGCTTCACTTCGATCCACTTTGTAAACTTGTCCACCATAACCAAGATATGGGTCATATTTCCTCTTGCTGGTTTGAAGGGGCCAACCATATCCAAACACCATACGGCAAATGGCCAGGTAATTGGTATGGTCTTGAGCTCCGACATTGGCATATGTGTCTTTGTAGCATATCTCGGAAAGCCATTGCATTTTATCACCAAATCTTCCGCTTGTTCTAAGGAACTTGGCCAGTAGAATCCATGCCGGAAAGCTTTTGCCACCAACGCTCTAGATGAGGCATGATGCCCACATTCCCCTTGATGTATATCTCGTAGGATATCCAGCCCTTCTTCCGGGTCAACACATCGCTGGAGGACATTAGTGACACTTCTCTTGTATAGTTCGGCGTTGATGATTGTGTACGCCTTTGCGCGCCTCTGAATTTGCTCGACAAGACCTCTTCACCGGGCAAAGTTCCATCCTTCAGAATTGAAATATTGGCAGCGCCCAAGCTGGTATAGCTCGCACTGGAAACAACTCCTCATCTACTTCCATTTGCTCCACCGGCATAACCTCTGCCGGATCACGCCAGATAGTCCCGGTTCTCAAGCGATCCCCGGGTTTCAACCACTTCCCACGCCAATGTCCATGGGTACACTCAGACTCCAGTCCGCGGGATATAGATTGAGTCGGTTTCTGGGGACGGCCTGATAGATGGTTTTCTGAGGTGCTCCAGTGCTACACCCAGTGGAATTGCTTGTCAGGTTGATCCGAGCTTCGACAATATGTCGGCAGCCTCGTTTTCCAGCCGGGGTACATGGTGAAACTCGCATCCCTCAAAGTACCCAGATATCTTTTGCACATGGAATCTGTACAAGGCCATGTTTGGATCAAGAGCGTCCCACTGCCCCGAGAGTTGCTGAACTACCAAATCCGAGTCGCCAAAGCATTGGATCCGACGTATTCCAATTTCTTTTGCCACTTTGAGCCCATGCACAAGTGCCTCATATTCAGCGACATTGTTTGACGCGGCGAAATGGATTTGCAGCACATACTTCAGCTGGTCGTTCTTTGGCGAGGTGAGCACCACTCCTGCGCCTAACCCGGTTTTCGTCTTTGATCTGTCAAAGTGCATTCTCCAGTAGTTCGGATCTGGTAACGGTGGTCCGTATTGCATCTCGGCCCAATCTATGAAAAAGTCGGCCACAGCCTGAGACTTGATTGCATCCCTCCTGTCGTATTGTGGAGCATAAGCAGCTAGCTCAATTGCCCATTTAGCGATTCGGTCGCTTGCATCCTTGTTACTCATTATCTCAGATATGGGGGCTTCACATATCACCTTGATGGGGTGTTCTTCAAAGTAGTGCTTTAGCTTCTTTGCTGACATGTGTACACCATATGCCATTTTCTGATAGTGCGGATAGTTTTGTTTTGATGCGGATAACACCTCGCCAGTAATAGATCGCCTCGTGACCGACTTACCCTCTTCGTCGCGCTCTACCACTACCACTACACTTACAACTCAGTTGGTTGCGGCTATATAGAGCAACATCGGCTCTTTTGATAGTGGAGAGGCTAACACTGGTGCAGTGGCTAACATTTTCTTTAATTGGATAAAGGCTTCGTTGGCCTGCGGCGTCCATATGAACTTATCCGCTTTTTCATTAGTTGATAGAGAGGCAATGCCTTTTCTCCCATTCGACACACAAACCGACTTAAGGATGCCAGGCAACCAGTGAACTTCTGGACATCATTAAGACACTTCGGCAACACCATTCGCTCTATGGCTCGGATTTTAGTTGGGTTAACTTCGATACCTCGGCTGGATACAAGAAATCCGAGTAATTTTTCAGCCGAGACACCGAAGGTGCATTTTTCCGGGTTAAGCTTCATCCGGAATCGTCTCAGGTTCGCGAACGTTTGCCTGATATCATCAAGGAGCATTTTGCTTTCCTTGGTATTTATAACCACATCATCCACATATACTTGCACCTTTCCACCAATTTGATTGTGCAAACATTTTTGCATACATCTTTGGTGCGTTGCCCCTGCATTACGTAAACCAAAAGGCATGGTGCGATAGCAATAAGCCCCATATGGGGTGATAAACGCAGTCTTTATTTGATCATTCGGATTCAGGGGTATCTGGTGGAAACCAGAATATGCATCTATGAATGACAACAGTTCACACCCAACGGTAGAATCTATGACCTGATCTATCCTTGGTAGTGGGAAATGGATCTTTTGGACACGCCTTATTCAGGTTCGTGTAATCGATACACACACGCCAAACCACTGCAACATTTGGATCATCTTTCTTCTTTTCCACAAGTACCGGATTAGATAGCCAATCCAGGTAAAGCACTTCCATGATAAACCCAGCTGCGAGGAGCCGAGCTATCTCATCCCCAATGACTTTTCTCCTATCTTCGGCGAAGCGGCAGAGAGGTTGCTTTACCGGCCTTGCTCCGGGTCTCACATTCAAAGAGTGCTCGGCCAACTCCCTCGAAACACCTTGCAAGTCCTGTGTGGACCAAGCAAAGATATCCCGATTCTCACGAAGGAAGTTGACGAGCTCACTTTCCTATTTGTCATTTAACCCGGCACCAATTGTTACGGTGCGCTCTGGGAACAGATCATCAACAGGCACTTTCTTCGTATCCTTCGTTGCATGAAACGAAACACTTCCATGCGGGTTACTCAGTGCCAGCATATATTGCTGCGCGGATTGAGCCAGTGCCACCACTTCCTGTATCTTTCTTTTCTCTTGCGCAATCACGAGTGACTCGGCTAGGTTAGACCCGGCTGACGCACACTCAATGGAACGTCGGAAATCTCCAGCTATGGTAATCACTCCATTTGGCCCGGGCAACTTCATTTTCAAGTAACTGATGTGACAACTCGCCAAGAACTTGTTCAGTGCGGGCCTGCCGAGTAACACGTGATACGCACTTTATAAGTTCACCACTTCAAACTCCAAATTCTCAGTTCGGCAGTTATCCCGTGTGCCGAATAACACATCGACTCGGACTTTGCCAATGGGCTCACAGGATATGCCTGGCACAATACCATGAAACGTTGTTCTGGTAGCCTGGAGCATGTTCTCCGAGATACCCAACTTGCGCATTGTATCCGAATACATGATATTGATGCTGCTGCCATTGTCTATCACCACCTTAGAAAATCTCACATTGATATTTGGCCCGATGAATGTCGGGTCCAGCACTAACGCATATGAACCGGGGCTAGGCATAAGCTTGGGGTGATCCTTGATACTCCAGGTGATTTCCTGATCCGGCCAAGGCATATACCTCTTTGCCAGGCAGTATAATCGTTCACCTCCATATGTCGGTGCTGCAAACTCTTTCTATCTGTTTCCTCTGTGGTAAACACACAGTAACTCTGGTGATGCTCTGTGTATTCGTTTTCCCTTCATTTCCGGGATACCTCTGGTCTGGCTGAGGTTGGTTTTCTACATGATGCACTGCATCCCTTCTCTCATGATTTTCATACCTCGACGGAGGGGGAGGCAACATTAACTGTTGCGTGTTCGCTCCAGAGAGCAATTGCTGCCAGGGCAACTCTTGCCAAGGTTGATCATTCCGAGGTGCCTGAGCATTCCTCGAACCACTTTGTTCTATCTTCCTCATCCACTCACATTGCCGAGTCGTGTGACCCGCCAGGTTACTCGGATTTGGCGTGTGAAATTTACACGGTTGATCCAGCATTGCCTCATAGGTATACCTCGGACGGTCCTTCTTTTCTTTCCACTGTTTCTTCTGCTCTGGCGTCCAAGTTTTCTTGCCATCATTTCTTGGTTTCCATTGTTGCCCTCCAGTTTTCTGACGTTGATTACTCCCTGCTCCGAGCTGATCCTGATTTACAGCAGCAACTTGTTGCGAACTGTATCTGTAATCCGGTCTATCATCTCTTCTCTTACCCCGGTAATCATTTCGCCGGGATGATCCGGCTCCATCTCTCTGGTAGTACTCCTCATTTGACTCGTTTGACACAATCCTAGGTTGAGTCGGATCACCCAATGCATATGAATCTGCAATCCGGATTGTCTCCGCCAGTGTAGTTGGCATGTCCCTTTGTAGCCTTTGCCACAACATGCTCCCATATCTACATCCTTGTGCAAACCAAGCTATCGCCTGTGACTCGATCACACCCTCACATGAGTTTCGCACTGTGCACCACCGGGTTAAGAACTCCCAGTCCGTCTCATTCGGTCTCTGCATGCACATTGCTAGGGTATGTGGCCTATTCGGCCTCTGATACGTGCTCGAGAAGTTGCTTACAAACATTTCCTCTAAGTCAATCCAACAGTTGATACTTCCGGGTGGCAAATTGTTTAGCCATACCCTTGCTGGCCCCTCCTGTTGGGTCTGCAGCATAGAAAACAAAAAATTTCCTATGATGAGAACTATACGCCAAGATCTATCTACTAGATACAGAGCAACGGGTGGACATACATCCATGGAGAACTTACCCTCGAAGACAACGAGTTTTGTTAACAAGTAGGAACTCGTGGTTGATGTAGTCGTACGCTTGCCGATCTCAAGATCGTGTGGAAGTCCGAGCGCCGCAAATCAGCAGCGCATCCGTCCTCGCACACACGTTCAAGCCACTGGACAACCTCCACCTCCTCGCCCAAATAATCAAGCAAAGAACTCCTTCAGCATTTAAGGACACCGGGAACATGTATCTCGCTAATCTGAGACCATGGGGAATATCTAGAGGGGAGAGAGATCCTTCACGAGGAGGTGTGTTTGTGAGAGGAGAGGGGATTTATAGGAGGAGGGAGACCCTCCCTCCCATAGCCGGCGCATGAGGGGGGACTCCTCCCCTCCTTCATTCATGTGGTGAACCTCCACTCACATAAACATGGCCTCCACCCAAAATCCCACTCACATGTATTTAATTTCCACCAAATTAAATGCAACTCTCAATTAATAAAACTCTTTTATTTATTTTATTCAGAATTTTGTTAATTACTTTAATTAACAAACATTCACATAAAACCCCTTGCAACATTTCAATATCACGTGCAGAACCACTTTCTGCAATTTCACCCGAAACAATTCCGGTTTCTATCGAAACAATTCCTGTTTCTATCGAAACATTTCTTGCGCTTTGCAAACCTTTTGTCTGGAACATATGTGCTCCTAAATGGTATCCGGCAACCCTTAAGTGTGTCACCCTACGGTTCACGAATAATGCAGACATGATTGAGACTCCTCTCAGATCAATAATCAGAAGCGGGACCTGGAGATCCATACTGACTCCTGCATATTCAACGATGACTTCTGTGATCGTGAGAACCTTTAACGTTAGCAATTTAATCCCTATGTCTCATGATATAATACATGTCCTAGATTCGATCATTGGTATCCAAATACCTAGTTTGATCTCGTTACCAACATGCACTCTCTTCTTGTTCCCGTGATATAACATTCTAGTGGTCACATCACTTGCTTGCAAGCTATCTTAATGTGATTTCACCGAGAGGGCCCAGAGTATATATATCCGTCATCGGGATTGACAAATTCCACTCTTGATCCATGAGCCTCAACATAACACCTTCATAGCACTGAACCCACCTTTATGGTCACCCTGTTACAGTGTGACGTTTGATGTTATCAAGATACTCTTCCGGTGTTAGTAATTAACATGATCTCATGGTCTAAGGACTAAGACTACTTTGTATGATGTTATAGCAATATAAACATAATGACTTGATCGTAATGCTATACTTTGGATGAATGTTCACCACATCATTTCACAAATGATGTGACCTTGTTATTAACAACATCCAATGTCCATGATCAGGAAACCTTGATCATCTTGTTAATCAACAAGCTAGTCTATAAGATAGGCATAACTAGGAACCCTTTTGTTTATTAAACACACATGTATTGATGTTTCCTATCAATACAATTATAGCATGCAAAATAAACATCTATCATATACAAGGAATACATAATAACAACTTTATTATTGCCTCTCAGGGCATATTTCCTTTAGTCTCCCACTTGCACTAGAGACAATAATCTAGTTTATATAGTGATAAATCTAACACCCATGGAGTTCTGGTGTTGATCATGTTTTGCCCTAGGGAGTACTTTAGTCAACGGATCTGCTACATTCAGGTCCGTGTGCACTTTACAAATCTTTATATCTCCATCCTTGACAGGCTCGCGGATGGAGTGAAACCGGCGCTTAATATGCTTGGAATTCTTGTGAGACCTTGATTCCTTAGCGTTGGCTATGGCTCCATTATTGTCACAATAGATCACCATTGGGTCCAACGCACTAGGAACCACACCTAGTTCTGTTATGAACTCCTTCATCCAAACCGCTTCTCGCGCGCTCAAGCAAAGAACATATTCCGCCTCCGTCGTTGATCCAGCCACCACAGGTTGTTTGGAGCTCCTCCAACTAATTGCTGCTCCGTTCAAGAGAAATACGTATCCGGATTGAGACTTAGAGTCATCCGGATCAATGTCAAAGCTAGCATCGACATAACACTTAGCGACTAGCTCTTCTTCACCTCCGTATACAATAAACATATCCTTAGTTCTTCTCAAGTACTTAAGGATATTCTTGACCGCTATCGAGTGTTCCGAACCTGGATCAGATTGGTACCTACTAGTCAAACTAATAGCATGTGCCACATCCGGTCTTGTACATAGCATGGCATACATTATAGAGCCTATGGATGAGGCATAGGGGATCTTATCCATTATCTCTCTTTCTTCCGCCGTAGCCGGACTTTGAGTCTTACTCAATGCCTTGCCTTGCAACATAGGTAAGTACCCCTTCTTACTTCCGTCCATATTAAACTTCTTTAATATCTTATCAAGGTATGTACTCTGCGATATCCCAATTAGGCGTCTTGATCTATCTCTATAGATTTTAATGCCTAATATATATGAAGCTTCACCAAGGTCCTTCATCGAAAATTTGTTGTTTAGATAACTTTTAACACAGTTTAAAAGATCTATATCATTTCCAATCAATAATATGCCATCCACATATAATATCAGAAATGCCACATTGCTCCCACTCACTTTCTTGTAAATACAAGCCTCTCCATAAGTTTGGACAAATCCAAACTCTTTGATCACCTCATCAAAGCGGAGATTCCAACTCAGGGATGCTTGCTTCAGTCCATAGATGGATCGCTGAAGTTTGCACACCTTATCAGCATCCTTAGGATCGACAAAACCCTTAGGTTGTATCATATACAACTCTTCTTCAATATTACCATTGAGGAACGCAGTTTTGACATCCATCTGCCATATTTCATAATCAAAATATGCAGCAATTGCTAACATAATCCTAACCAACTTTAGCATCGCTACGGGAGAGAATGTCTCATTGTAGTCAACTCCTTAAATTTGTCGAAACTCCTTTGCGACAAGTCGAGCTTTATAGATTGTCACATTACCATCAGCATCAGTTTTTCTTTTGAAAATCCATTTATTCTCAATGGCCTTTCGATCGTGAGGTAAGTCCACCAAGGTCCAAACCTGGTTTTCGTACATGGATTCCATCTCGGATTTCATGGCTTCTAGCCATTTGTTGGAATCAGGGCTCATCATCGCTTCTTCATACGTCGCAGGGTCATCTATTTCATCAATCATGAAATTCATAACAGGATTGTCGTACAGTTCAGGAGCTGCACGTGTCCTGCTTGACCTACGAGGTTCGATAGTGTCCTCTTTCGGAGTTTCATGATCAATATCATTAGCTCTCTCTTCATTAGGTGAAGTCAACTCCGAAACAACTTCTGGTGCTGCGCTACTCGCCATTTCTTGAAGAGAAGGTTCAATAACCTCTTCGAGTTCTACCTTCCGACTACTCACACCTTTCGCGAGAAACTCCTTCTCAAGAAAGGATCCATTCTTGGCAACAAAGACCTTGCCCTCGGATCTATGATAGAAGGTATACCCAATCGTTTCCTTAGGGTATCCTGTGAAGACGCATTTTTCTGCTTTGGGTTCGAGTTTATCCGGTTGAAGTTTCTTCACATAAACATCGCATCCCCAAACTTTAAGAAATGACAGCTTAGGTTTGTTTCCAAACCATAATTCATACGGTGTCTTTTCAACGGATTTAGATGGTGCCCTATTTAAAGTGAATGCAGCGGTTTCTAGTGCATAACCCCAAAATGACAGTGGCAAGTCAACAGAGACATCATAGATCGAACCATATCCAATAAAGTACGATTACGACATTCTGACACACCATTACGTTGTGGTGTTCCGGCAGGCATGAGTTGTGAAACTATTCCACAGTCTTTCATATGTGTGCTAAACTCGTAACTAAGATACTCTCCTCCACGGTCGGACCGCAGAAATTTGATCTTTCTATTATGATGATTTTCCACTTCATTCTGAAATTCTTTGAACCTTTCAAAGGTTTCAGACTTATGTTTCATCAAATAGATATACCCATATCTACTCAAATCATCCGTGAAAGTAACAAAATAACGATATCCACCTCGCGCCGACACACTCATTGGTCCACACACATCAGTATGTATGATTTCCAATAAATCTGTCGCCCGTTCCATTGAACTGGAAAACAGCGTTCTAGTCATCTTGCCCATAAGGCATGGCTCACATGTATCAAATGATTCAAAATCAAGTGATTCCAAAAGTCCATCAGAATGGAGTTTCTTCATGCGTTTAACGCCAATATGACCTAGACGGCAGTGCCACATATATGTAGATATATCATTATCAAGTTTAATCATTTTAGTATCAACATTATGAATATGCGTAATACTACTATCGAGATCCAACAGAAATAAACCATTCAACACAGGTGTAAAAGATATTATTAATATAAATCGAACAACCATTGTTTTCAGACTTAAACGAATAACCACTTTGCATCAAACACGATCTGGATACAATGTTCATGCTCAGTGCAGGCACCAAATAACAATTATTCAGGTTTATAACTAATCCCGACGGCATATGGAGAGGCAGCGTTCTGACGGCGATTACATCAACTCTTGATCCATTGCTGACCCGCATCATGACCTCATCCCTTGCTAGTTGTCGCTTGTTCCGCAGCCCCTGAACCGAGTTACATATATTAGCAACCGATCTCGTATCAAATACCCAGGTGCTACTGCGAGTACTAGTCAAGTACACATCAATAACATGTATATCACATATACCTTTGTTTGCCTTGCCTTCTTGTCCGCCAAATACTTGGGGCGATTATGCTCCAATGGCGATCCCCTTGCAATAATAGCACTCGTGTCGGACTTAGGGCCAGCTCGGTTTTTCAGCGGTGCAACAGATTTGCCGCCTCTTCTTTCCCTTACGCTTGCCTTTCTTGTCCTTCTTGAAACCGGTGGTCTTATTGATCATCAACACTTGATGTTCTTTCCTAATCTCCACTTCGCAGCCTTAAGCATTGATGAAGCTCAGGAAGAGACTTCTTCATGCCCTGCATATTATAGTTCATCACGAAGCTCTTGTAGCTAGGTGGCAAAGATTGGAGAACACGATGTATGCCTAAGTCAATGGGAATCGTTATTCCCAAGGACACAAGCTTATCGGTGTATCCAGACATTTTGAGTACGTGCTCACTAACGGAGCTGTTCTCTTCCATCATGCAGCTAAAGAACTTTTCAGAAGCATTATAACTCTCTCACAAAGCATGGGTATCGAAAATCATTTTCAATTCTCCCATGGTATCAAAGGCATTGCCATTTTCGAAATGTTTTCAAAGTTCTGGCTCTAGCCCATACAGTATGCCATAATGAACTAAGTTGTGGTCCTCCTGACGAGTTATATAGACGTTCTTTTCCTCGTCAGGCATCGAGCTGGGGGCCTAGCGCCTCTAGCACATATTGCTTTTGTGCAGCAGTGAGGAGAATCCTCAAATTCATAGCCTAGTTGGTGAAGTTGCTACCATTCACAGCAAGCTTCTCTTTCTCCATGAACACATTGAAATTAAAAGCAGGTGGTGCCATCTACAATAGAATTTGTAAAATATATTTAGACTAAGTTTATGATAGATTGAGTTCAACTAATCCAAATTACTAATGAACTCCCACTCAAAAACGACATCCCTCGTGTCCTTTTGGTGATTACATGAACCAAATCCACTACACCAAGTCCGATCATCACGTGAGTCGGTGTAGCTTCAAAGGCGAGCATATATATGGGCATCATATCAACTATATGACTCATGCTTAACCTTTTGGTCCATGTTCCGAGGCCATGTCTATACATGCTAGGCTCATCAAGTAAGAACCTTAGTATTCGCGTGTGTAAAACTGTCTTACACCCGTTGTATGAAAGCGTAGAGTCGAGAACACCCGATCATCACGTGATGCCTCAAAACACGATCCACAAAACGGTGCATACTTAAGGAAGAACACATTTTATCTTGATATCTAAATGAGGGATCATCTTATAATGCTACCAAAAGCGCCAAACTAGCAATATAAGATGCTAACATCTAATGTGTGAAGTGAGGTGATATGGTCCATGCATTTGATCTCTATCATTTGCATCGTGGTATGATCTCTATCATTCCTTTGTGTGTAAGGCCAAGGTCTATGGAACTTACACGTTAAGTGAGTTGTAAGAGTATCTATCATACATCTACTTACAACAATACCATATCAAGACACTAGCCCAGGAACGATCTAAACTAGACGCCTCTAATTTATCAATTGCAAGTTTTACGTGGCTTAGGGCTTTCAGAGATAGAACCGGTCTTACCTACGAATATGAACCACAACGAGGATAACCAAGTTATTAGCAACTCGTTGTAAATCAGATATTGACTATAGTAGGAGAGACAGACACCCGCTAGCCACTTATGCAAAACTAGTTGCATGTCAGTCGTGGAACCAGTCTCATGTACGATGACATGTAAGGTTGGTCCGGGCCGCTTCATCCCACTATGCCACCAATATCCAAAGTACATAGAACATGCAATAACATGATCATCATCGCCCACATATAAACATATGTGTACTACCTGTGCAAAGCACCTACGCGTAGATCTGGCTCTGATACCACTGTTGGGTCTGCAGCATAGAAAACAAAAAAATTCTTACGATGAGAACTATACGCCAAGATCTATCTACTAGATACAGAGCAACGGGTGGACATACATCCATGGAGAACTTACCCTCGAAGACAACGAGTTTTTTTAACGAGTAGGAACTCGTGGTTGATGTAGTCGTACGCTTGTCGATCTCAAGATCGTGTGGAAGTCTGAGCACCGCAAATCAGCAGCGCATCCGTCCTCGCACACACGTTCAAGCCACCGGACAACCTCCACCTCCTCTCTCCAGCGAATCAGCGGCAAAGAACTCCTTCCTGCACGCAAGGCCACTGGGAACATGTATCTCGCTAATCCGAGACCATGGGGAATATCTAGAGGGGAGAGAGATCCTTCACGAGGAGGTGTGTTTTGTGAGAGGGAGGGGCTTTATATAGGAGGGAGACCCTCCTCCCATAGCTGGCACATGAGGGGGGGGACTCCTCCCCTCCTTCATTCATGTGGTGAACCTCCACTCACATAAACATGGCCTCCACCCAAAATCCCACTCACATGTATTTAATTTCCACCAAATTAAATGCAACTCTCAATTAATAAAACTCTTTTATTTATTTTATTCAGAATTTTTTTAATTACTTTAATTAACAAACATTCACATAAAACCCCTTGCAACATTTCAATATCACATGCGTAACCACTTTCTGCAATTTCACCAAAACAATTCGGTTTGTATCGAACAATTCATGTTTCTATCAAACATTTCTGTGCTTTGCAAACCTTTTGTCCGGAACATATGTGCTCCTAAATGGTGTCCGCAACCCTTAAGTGTGTCACCCTATGGTTCGCGAATAATGCGTACATGATTGAGACTCCTCTCGATCAATAATCGAAGCGAGACCGAGATCCATATCGACTCTGCATATTCAACGATGACTTCGTGATCGTGAGAACCTTTAACGCCAGCAATTTAATCCCTTTGTCTCATGATATAATACATGTCCGAGATTCGATCATCGGTATCCAAATACCTAGTTTGATCTCGCATCGACATGCACTCTTTTCTCGCTCCTGATATAACATTCTAGTGATCACATCACTTGCTTGCAAGCTATCTTAATGTGATATCACCGAGAGGGCCCAGTATATCTATCCGCCATCGGATTGACAAATTCCACTCTTGATCCATGAGCCTCAACATAACACCTTCATAATCGAACCCACCTTTATGGTCACCCCATTACGGTGTGACGTTTGATGTTATCAAGATACTCTTCCGGTGTTAGCAATTAACATGATATCATGGTCTAAGGACTAAGACTACTTTGTATGATGTTATAGCAATATAAACATAATGACTCAATCGTAATGCTATACTTCGGATGAATGTTCATCACATCATTTCACAAATGATGTGACCTTGTTATTAACAACATCCAATGTCCATGATCAGGAAACCTTGATCATCTTGTTAATCAACAAGCTAGTCTATAAGAGAAGCATAACTAGGAACCCTTTTGTTTATTAAACACACATGTATTGATGTTTCCTATCAATACAATTATAGCATGCAAAATAAACATCTATCATATACAAGGAATACATAATAACAACTTTATTATTGCCTCTCACGGCATATTTCCTTCACCTCCAGCATTTGAGGTACTTATCTCACAGCCCATCTCAAGTTGCCTGTTGCAATTTTCACCGCCGTAGCGTAGTTGATCAACCAATCCTCCGGCTTTGTGCTACCGTCATACGTTTTCGTGCCTGTGGGTAACTGAAAGTTTGGTACCGGAGGCTCCTTCATGATCCGGGGCCCAAAACACGCCGGACCCGAAGGACCTTGACACTCAATTTGCTCCGACCTATAAAGTCGATCCAGCTTCAACCTGGCATCGTCAGGGATCAAGTCCCTGCTCCCCAATCTTGACCCTATCACATGATAGTCTGGCCTTGGGTATCCTGGGATCACCATTTCTGAATCACCATCATTATATTTGTCTTGCTCTCGTGGAGCACCTCTCTGTTGCATACCTCGGCCAGCACTTTGCTCTTGCCTTGGTATATTCCGCTGTCATTCTTGTTGCCCGCTTGTCCGCATTGCTGCTACATTCTTGACCGGCATTGCCTTGGTTGTGGTTACCTCGGCCAGCCTCACCTCGGCTGACACGTCGTTGATCATCATTCGCCTGCACTACTTTTCCTTTCCCTGCCCTTGCCGGGTCATATGGGACTATCTGTTTGTTTCTCCTTGCCGAGGTTACCACCTCCTCTCTTCTTGGGTATCCATGAGGGGATGATGCTGCTCCCACTGATTTCTCTAGGTTACCTACAGCTGAATGAACAATTTTAGATGCACCAGCCCTTGCCGGGTTTGCCCTGAGCAACTCTTCATTTTGTCTGTTCGCGATCCAAACCAGCTCATTGACTCTCTCCTACTGTCTTTGCCGGGATTCACCTGTCAAACCCTCATTTGCTCTTGCGTACTCACGCAGTGTCATGTTCAACGACTGCTGAGCCGCGGCTATGTTTTTCGCACCCTCTAGTATTTTCTGCCTAGTCTCCTCTAACTCGTCCTGTGCCTGAGCCAGATCTACTTCAGGTGCTATGGGGCTCTCTAGGCTATCTATCGCCTGCTGCAGCACATTCTCAGGACTCTCTAGTGGAGGGCCTCTACTTTTCCTTTGTGCCTTTGGTGTTACCTCCGGATCTGGTGTCAGATCCTTGCTCGCGCCAGCGCCAGGCGCTATCATCATCACCTCGGCACGGTCAGGGGAGCGAGTGATACGCGCCCCATGAACCATGCTAAGGGGTGGCTCGCCTCCCTCGACGACGTGCCGCGGGTGAACGCACGACACATCGACAGCGACGTAGACCTTGTGCGTGCCGAGCTTGATGAAGAGGCCGCTATGGAGAGGTCGCTGTCAAGCAGCCAGCGTCGCCGACAAAGTCCAGCGCCCAAAGCCTTGAACAAGCCTGGAGGCGTCGTTAGCGGTGCCGATGAGGTTTCTGTCCGGGATCTTCACTCACGCTAAGCTGCTAGCCCAGTGGCGCCAACTGTCGTGGTGGTGTCACGCCAGATGCCATGGATAGGCTAAAGGTGGGGACAAGATGCACTAGAGGAATCCAGGGAGGGATAGTGAGGTGATTCCACACACAGATGTTTGTATTTGATTCACTTCCACGGTTTACAGGTGCTCCTTGAGCTGTATTAGGGAGAGGAGGAAGAAGGGACTCTCTTACTCTCACCACTAGCTAGCTCTCAGGAAACTAGAACTGAACCAGTAAAGACCAACCCACTCGAGATCAACCCTTTCTACAAGGGCCCTAGCCCTCCTTATATAGGGGTGGGTAGGTCTCCAATTAGGGCATACATGGAGGCATATTCCAGGGAATATGCCTCTTCCTAAAATAGTAAGCCGACCGGGTCACTTTTGCCCAGCGTCATCCCTGTAGAGGCTACGTGAGCCTCTGAGGTGCCCGCGTCATCCGACACAGGCCTCGTCACCTTTGTCGGCCACGCCTTGGTGGTCCTGGCCTCTGTCGCCGCTCCACGCTCTGCAGGTGGTCACCCTTTGACCAGCGAGATACCTTCCTTCTCTTACAAGCTTGATATAACCCGGATCGCACCTAGTTGATCCGGCCACACCTGTACCTGCATAAGAGTTAGATACATCTTACCGACATAATACATAAGTCGGCTGAGACCCAGTTAGGTGGACATCCCCTAGTCCGGGTTACCCCGTGATTTGGCCTGCCTTGAGGTAACTCAGCTAGCATTCGCTTTGACCTTGCCGTACCTCTGCTAACTCGGCCATTACACCCCGGCGTGACCCTACCCGGGGGTATCCCCCCAACAAAAAGAGAGGACTATTTCCTCCCGTTCCAGAGCTTGACCATTCTTCAGTAGCTTATACCATTCTTCGGCTCTTCCTTTTAGCGATAATGAGAATAACTTCTTCTTGACTTGATCTGTAGTAATACCTGCACACTTGAACAACCCGCATAATTCGTGTATAAAGAGCAAATGATCACCAGGATGGACAGTTCCATCCCCAACATAGTAGTTATCCATAACACGATCAATAATTCTTGTAGGTATTTTAAAACTATCATTCTCAGCAGGTGGTGGTTCATCTACTACCTTAGCAGTGGTAGTAGCATTACGAAATAAGAAACTCAGCGAATTATCCATAATGAAAATAAAGCAACTAACATAAGTAAACAATACTCACAGTAGAAGATTCCTTTACCAGTTCCACACTCCAATAGAGCTTCACTCCCCGGCAACGACGCCAGAAAATAGTCTTGATGGCCCACAAGTATAGGGGGTGTATAGCAGAATTTTCGATAAGTAAGAGTGTCGAACCCAACGAGGAGCAGGAATTCTCTATAAATACTTAGCAAACGGATTTTTAGGGTTTTTTGATAATGCAGGTAAATAAAGTACGAGTAAAATAAAAGACAATAGGAATAAATGCAGCAAGTGGCCCAATCCTTTATTCAGCAAAGGACAAGCCGGTTGTATTACTTAAGATGACCAAACGTTCTCGAGGACACATGGGAATATCGTCAAGTGCTTTCGCTTCATATAGTTGATTAATCTTCTTTAGCTTGCTAAGTGTTGTGTGGGTGAACCTGTGCTAATGTACTGACCTTCCTAGGACTAATACATACTTGTGATTATACCCCTTGCAATCATCCGCAAGTACAAGAAAGTAATTAAGGTATAAACCTAACCACAACTTTAAACTCTAAGACCCTGACGTCCCTTGTGCAATGGTTTCCTAACGGGGGTTCAGGTTTCTGTCACTCCGGCAACCCCTACGATTAGTAGCCAAATACACAATGCATTCCCCTAGGCCCATATAGGTGAAGTGTCATGTAGTCGACGTTCACATGACACCACTAGAAGAAGTACACCACAACTTAAATACCAAACCATTGAATCTTTCTCAACATAATTCCACTACTAACAACATGACTTCTCCCATGTCCTCAAGAACAAAACGAACTACTCACAAGACATCATATGGATCATAATCACAGATGGAATAATGATGTGTAACAATCTGAACATAAATGATAATTCAATGGTTCACTCACTAGCATCAACTACAAAGAGTAATCAACACCGGGAAAGTTTCCCCTAAGAACTATGCAAGATTCAACCCAATTGTTACAGCGATATGAGGTGGTGATGATGGTGCTGGTGGATATGATGGTGGTGATGATGATGATAATGATCCCGATGAAGTCCAGCTTGATGGTGGTGTTGATGGCGACGATCTCCCCTCTCTAGGAAGGAATTCCCCCGGTAGAATTCTGTCTGCTGGAGAGATCTTTCTCTCTCGATGTTTTCCGCCCCGCAGAGGCGGTGGAATCTTTCTATGGTTGCTCCTCGAGTCTTAGGGTTTTAGGAGGATAATATACGCCAGAGGGGAGAGCTAGGGGTGGACCAGGGCGGCCACACCACCTGGTGGCACTGCCTAGGCTGGCCCGCGCTTGGGGGTGGTGTGGGCCCCCTGTGGCCCATCTCAGCCTCCCCTTCTAGATTCCTTCGTCTTCTAGAAAAATAGGAATTTCCATGTATTTTCCCGGATTTTCTGATCTTCACGAAGTTTGCCTCCAAACAGCACCTTTTCCATCAGAATCCTGACTGCAGTGGTCCATGCTCCAAAAGTCATCAACCATGCAAAAACAGATGAAATAACATAAGCATCATCCCTTAATATGAAATATGTCAATGAATAACAGTAAACTAAGATATAGAATAGTGATGCAAAATGAACGTATCAGAGCTCAAAGCTAATGAGTACCATACTTTCAACATTTGGAAGCCTTTCAAACTTTTAAATATTTTTTTCACTTTTATGTTGAGTCACCATTTATACTTTGAGCACCTTCCCGAGAGCATAGCTGTCATTCTTAGTGTAATGTGCTTGTTCCAAAACACGGTTAATTATGACATAACTTTGACACTTGTATCTTTGATAAGTTTATTTCTAGTCTTCACTTCAACTTCAGAGGTGCCTTGGCATTTATGTTTTGTTCCAAAGAAAGGCAAGCAAGACACCACTTTATCATATTTTCTTATGAGCATTAAAATCCTGCATATGCTTATATACCATGTTTCCTATTACTAATGAGTTGGAATCTCTTCATAGCTTGCATGACCATTGGGTAGACTTATTTGCATACTCCTTACTATGAATTGCCTAAGCATTTGATCATATGTTGGGAATATATACATCTTATGAAGCAAATGTGTTCGTGAAATTTTCTTTTATCGCACTCAATTTTCAATTGAATTGCTTGAGGATAAGCAATAAGCTAAGCTTGGGGGAGTTGATATGTCCAAAACGTATCTACTTTCCCGAACACTTTTCTACTGTTTCTCCTCTAATTTGTGTGATATAGATACAACTAATGCGGACTAACACTATTTTCAGCAGAATTGCCTTGGTGTCTCGTTTTTGTGCAGGAATTCAACTTTCAGGAAAAATCCCGGAAAATATCGCAAAACTCCTATTTTAAGAAGATCCACGAGGGGCCCACACCCCCTGGCCGCGCGGGCCAGGCCAAGCCACGCTAGGAGGGGGTGTGGCCGCCTCGGACTCCGCCTCGACCTCTCCTTTCGCCTATATAAGCCCTCTGACCTAAAAACAGAGGGGGGTTCAACGCTTTCCCAGATAGAGTTCCGCTGTGCCGCCACCACCAGATACCATGATTCAGAACCAGAAACTCTGTTCTGGCATCCTACCAGGACGGGGAATTGGAGGAGATCATCACCATTGCTTCTCCATCAACCATCCAAGATTCCCCCATCCATGAGTGAGTAATCCTTTGTTGTAGGCTATGGGGATGGTAGGGATTGGATGAGATCGTTCATGTAATGGCATCAGATTGTTAGGGCATGGTGCCTAGTATCTATTATTAGTGCTTTTGACTTTGTTGCAACTTGTTATGCTTAATGCTTGTCACTAGGGCCTGAGTGCCATGATTTCAGATCTGAACATGTTATTGATTCATGATGATAGTATTGTTTATGATCTTACCTGCAAGTTGTATACACATATTATTGTCCGGAACCGAAGGCCCCGAAGTGACAATAATCGGGATAACCGGAGGGAATGGCTATGATATGAGGATCACGTGTGTTCATGGAGTGTTAATGCTTTGCTCTGATGCTCTATTAAAAGGATCACCTTAATTGCCAGTAGTTCCCTTGAGGCCCCGCTGCAAACGGGCTGGCAGGACAAAAGATGTTGTGCAAGTTCTCATTGCGAACACGTATGACTATATATGGAACACATGCCTATGATTATTTAGTACTTGATTGATTTACCTTATTTATCTGCAAATGCCCTATGTCTTGATTGTTATGTGAATTGTCTTGTCCATGCAATGCCCGTCCATCCATCCATATGCCTACTGTGCTTTAATCCTACTGTTTACTACAATTGTTACTACTGTCTTTACCTTTACTACTGCTATTACTTTGCTATTGCTACTACAAAATGATAAACTACTATGAGCAAGATTATTTTCAGGTGCAGCTGAATTGACAACTCAGTTGTTAAGGCTTATAAATATTCTTTAGCTCCCCTTGTGTCGAATCAATAAATTGGGTTTTACTTCCCTCGAAGACTGTTGCGATCCCCTATACTTGTGGGTCATCAAGGGGCCCCGGGCAACATCTTAGCCTTCTATTCATTAGAGATTCGTGCTAGTATTTTTACACAACAACCCTCCCACCACACTTTGCTAGTCTATTGTCGTTTTCCTTATTAGCCCCCAGTGTTCTTAGGTTTTGTACATATTTCGTAGTTGTTTGTCTCTCCACCTGATAAACAGAGAAAATATTATACAAGGGAAAATCATACAAGTTTTTTCATAGATTTTTAAAGGGAAAATCATACAAGTTTTATTAATACATATGGAATTTGTTTCACATATTTTTTCAAGGGAAAATCATCCAAGTTTCATTGACGATTCATCCAAGATTATAAAATCCGATAAGTTTGACAACAAATCTATACAAGATCCGTAAAAAATTGAGAATACATAGGAGATTCATAACAGATTGTCAAGTAGCAATGAAAATTGAATAATTAGATCCATAAAAAATTGAGAATACATAGGAGATTCATAACAGATTGTCAAGTAGCAATGAAAATTGAACAATTAAAGCCCATGATTCAAACAATAACAGTAGATTGTTCACAAAAGATGCATCACAGATTTAGTTTCATACATGTGTTACCTATCAAGATCAAACAAATAGTCTGACGATTCATCACAGATTCATCAAAAACTTAACAGTACATAAAAGATTCTTCAAAGATTCATACAAAATCGTATGAACTAGATAATACATACAAGATCTATGTCCAAAAGCATGAAGAAGAAAAGAAAGATCCATCACAAATCCATCGAACTCATACAAAATCACATGAACTAGATCTAGATCCAAACAAAAAATACAAAAGAATGAAAAAAGGAGTCTCCAATCCTCCACATCTCGAGCTTGGGGGGTGTGGGTGGGGCGATGCTAGATCTCTGGTGGGCAACGCTGGAATCTAGCTCGCGGCACGGAGGTGGAGGAGGGATGAGGGGTGCAGGGGTGGGCCGTGGACGGATCCGCACGAGGAGGACGCAGTCGTGGTCGACGGTGAACTCCTGGAGGCAGATTGGAGCCGGACAAGAGGAGGACGGTCGTCGCCGGCTAGAGCAGGCCACAGACCTCGGTTAGGAGCTCGAGGACACCATCCTCCAGCCACCGTGCGACCTCTAGTGCCGCCACGAGATCCGGTTCGTGCAGCCCAACCAACGCCCCGAACCGGCACAGGTAGCTGAAGATGCTCACCGTGCCCCCTGTCGTGTGCCCGGTGACCTCCTTGCCGAGCTGGACCCTGATGTGTGCAACTAGATTGGTGATGTCCTTCCTCCCAGCCATGTCGCCGTCCTCCACCACCGTGCAGGCTAGCTCTCACAGGGTCACCGCCGAGTCGTTGGGGGTTGATGGCTCAAAATAGATCGAGCTCGTTGGGAAACCCCAAGAGGAAGGTATGATGAGCATAGCAGCAAGTTTTCCCTCAGTTATGAAACCAAGGTTATCAAACCAGTAGGTCCAAGGAAACACCTCCAAGGTGTTATTTCCAACTTGGAATCCTGCACAACATAACCACAAAACTTTGCCCCCAACTTACAGTGAGGTTGTCAATCTCACCGGTTTTGCTGAAAGCAAATGATTAAACCTATTGTGTGGAAGATAGTAATTGCTTGCAGAAAGTAAATAGTAAGTAGTAAATAGTAGATTGATGGTAAAAGAATGGACCGGGGTCCATAGTTCACTAGAGGTGATTCTCCTTAAGGTAGATGACATGTTGGGTGAACAAATTACAGCAGGGCAATTGACAGACACCGAGAAAGCATACATGCATATACTAATCATCTTGACTCCTACGAGATTTGATTGGGCATTACAACATTATACATAGACCATAATCCAACTACATCTATGACTAATAGTCCACCTGTTGGGGATATACTTTCCGGGTATCCTCACAGTTCCTCACTGACCAGGGTGGCCCACTTCGGGTTAGAGCTTTGCTTCACGGGCAGCCAGAGAAGATACTGAGTCCATCCGCCACGGGAGGCCCAGAAGACTTACCGACATAGGCCCATAGTGTTACTTGTAGTTCAAGATGTACTCTGTAACCGACTCTTAGTCGTAGCCGGATAGATCTCTCCTATAAACCCTAGGCCAGATATCTATATAAGCCGTCCTAGGGAGAGCCTTTAGGGCACACCTCAATAGTCTACCATCTCAACTCGTACATGCGAAACCCCTGTAACCCATATTCCGGCTCTGCCGTATTACTAGATTGCTAGCAGGAGTAGGATCCGTCCAAAGCCAGCGGATTCGAACCTAGGTAAACTTGTGTGCTCACTGTCCCTGAATACCATACGTCTCACACCCCTCTCTTCCACACGCCTCGAGGACCCCCTCATGGCATACTTGTCATCAATCTGACGATAGTTGGCGCCCACCATGGGGCAAGTGAGCTTCGGATCTGCGTTCCGGGTGGAATCTGCAATAATCAGAATCAGCGAGACTATCACCGTCGGTCGCATCCTCTACACTAGCGACGTCCCTATCATTGTTCTCGATGAGACCTGGATTCCGGCTAGGGAGGCCGTGACTGCCTACACCATCATGTCTTTCGGCAAGATCGATGTGTACATC
Source organism: Avena insularis (assembly GCA_023614405.1). Taxonomy (NCBI): domain Eukaryota; kingdom Viridiplantae; phylum Streptophyta; class Magnoliopsida; order Poales; family Poaceae; genus Avena; species Avena insularis. The sequence continues at coordinate 551,222,999 of CM042690.1, forward strand.
AGATTCGCTGAACCTGCCCCACCCACCCCAGCGGTGATGACAGAGGCAGAAGAAATTTCTAGGTCCCCTTTGTCCGTGGAGGCGGCAGAGTTCTGGATCTTAGAAACACCTAATCCCACCCAGCCCGGACCAGTTGCGGAGATAGTGGAGAAATCTGAACCTGAAGCAGTGATACATTGCAAATGTATCTATAATTTTTGATGCTCCATGCTTGGTTTTATCTACTTTCTTGTGTTTTGTCCACACTTTGGAGTACTTTTCATATGATTTCTTGGACTAACCTATTAACAAGAGCCACAGTGCCAGCTGCCTATTTTCTGTTGTTTTTGGTTTCAGGAAAGTCAGAAAATGAATATTCTCGGAATTGGACGGGACAAAAGCCAAAGTGCCTATTTTTCTGGAAGACATCTGATGCCAGAATACGAGACGGAGAAGAGCTGGGGCCACCACCACTGGCAGCGTGGCGGGCCTGCCCAGCACTGGGGTGGTCTGGCTGACCCTAGCACCCCCTCGGCCTCTCCTTCCGCCTATATATTTCCCTCAGGACCAAAACCCTAAGTACCCGATCAAAAATCCATGAAAGAGTCTATAGCTGCCGTCATCTCCATCTCTAGATCGGGAGGTATCTGAAGCTCTTCTCGGCACCCTGCCGGAGAGGGGAATTCACCTTGGAGGCCTTATTCATCATCATGCAAGCCTCTGGTGTGATGCATGAGTAGTTCATCTCTAGACTACGGGTCCATGTAGTAGCTAGATGGATGGTTCTCCTCCTTTGTGCTTTCATCTCTAGATCTTGTGAGCTCCGTTCATGATCAAGATCATCTATTTATAATTCTGCATGTTGTGTTTGCGGGGATCCGATGGATATTGAGATGCTATTTCAGATTAATTATTGATTCTATCATGTCTTTGTTATTTGTGATCTTGCATGCTTTCTGTTGTTAGTAGCTATCTTGGCCAAGTAGATGCTAGCTACTCCAAGAGTTAGTATTTATGCTCGATAGTGGGTCCATGCCTCCGTAACTGGGGAAGTGACAGAATCTCTAAGGTACTAGATGTGTTGTTGCTACTAGGGAGAAAACAACAATCCTTTGTTCATAGAACAATCGTATTGTTTACATTACATAATTAGAAGAAATAATCATTGCTTGCAACTTAATCTGGAGGGTTCGGATGATAACCTGAAGGTGGATTATTAGTCATAGATGCAGTTGGATGGCGGTCTATGTATAATGTTGTAATGCCCAATCAAGTTCCAAAGGAGTCAAGATGATTAGTATATGCATGAGTTGCTTTCTCGATGTTTTTCAATTGCCCCACTGCAATTTGTTCACCCAGCATGTTATCTATCTTAAGGAGAGCCACCTCTAGTGAACTATGGATCCCGGTCCTTTCTTTTACATACAATCTACAAACTTTTTACTGCTTTGTGTTTACTTTCTGCAAACTATTACTTCCTTCCATTCGATACGTTTAATCCTTTGTTTTCAGAAAAACCGGTGAGATTGACAACCTCATCGCAACTTGGGGGCAAAGTTATGTGGTTGTGTTGTGCAGGTCTCCACGTTGCTACTAGCACCGGTAGTGCGCCCTGCCAAGCCTCAGCTAGCAACACCTTTGGGGTGTTTCCTTGCTTCTACTGGTTTGATTAAACCTTGGTTTCATAACTGAGGGAAACTTGCTGTTGTGCTCATCATACCTTCCTCTTGGGGTTCCCCAACGAGCTCCACATCAACACCGAGCCATCAAGCAGACCTGGCGGTTCAAGTAGAATCTGGAGCGGTGATACATTGCAAATGTATCTATAATTTTTGATGTTCCATGCTTGGTTTTATCCACTTTCTTGTGTTTTGTTCCAACTTTGGAGTACTTTTCATATGATTTCTTGGACTAACCTATTAACAAGAGCCACAGTTCCAGTTGCCTGTTTTCTACTGTTTTTGGTTCCAGGAAAGTCAGAAAATCAATATTCTCGGAATTGGACGGAACAAAAGCCAAAGTTACTATTTTCCCAGAAGATTCATGGAGCCAGAAGGAGAGTCGGAAAGGGGCCATAGAGTGGCCACCCCCAGGCTGGTAGCCTAGGCAGCCGAGCATGGTGGGCCCCCGGCCACCTACCTTGCCTCCTTCGCCTATAAGAGCCTCCCGATACCAAAACCCTAAATCGTCAATTAGAAATCCACAAAAAGTTCCGTAGCACCGCCGCCACCGAAGGGGAGATTCGGGGGACAGAAAGTCTCTGTTCCGGCACCCTGCCAAGACGGGGAAGTGCCCCTGGAGCCATATCCATCGATCTCCACCACCATCTCCATCACCATTGCTGATTCCCATATTGAGGAGGGAGTAGTTCTCTCTCGAGGCTAAGGGTTCTACCGGTAGCTATGTGTTCATCTCTCTCTCTATGCATGATCATATTGTGATCATGAGCTTTGTAATCAAGTGGATCTACCTTGCTACTCAAGTCCTTTATTAGATCTCTGCTCTCCCCATGTGTGTGAAAGTGACAGCATGCACACCATGGTGGCACTTAGGCTAGAGATTACAAATACTTGTTATGAGTTATATTTGGAGTTGGATGTCTTTATGAAATTGTGGTGTTTCTTGGACTCATCTAGTACTCAAGGTGACAGTGTGGGGTTTTCTAGATGGGAAAGATGAACTTTGAGGTGTGCTGGTATAGCCCTACCATCAATTAGAGTGTCCAACCGGAGAGTAGTTAAGAGTAGTATCATGAAGATAATATATTTATATGAGAGTGTTCACTAGTGAAAGTATGATCCCTAGGCCTTGTTTCTAAGCATTGAAACACCGTTTGTTACTAGATCTGTTACATGTTTGCTTGCTTCCATCTTTATTTCAGTTTTACTTTAGTCTTTTCCACGCCATCAAGCTATTTTCTATCACCGTTACCACTTATAATTATCCATACCACTTGTATTTCACTATCTCTTCGCCGAACTAGTGCACCTATACACCTGACAAGTGTATTGGGTGTGTTGGGGACACAAGGGACTTCTTGTATCTTGATTGCAGGGTTGCTTGAGAGGGGATACCTTTGACCACTTCCTCCCTGAGTTCGATAAACCTTGGGTGATCCACTTAAGGGAAAACTTGCTGCTGTTCTACAAACCTCTGCACTTGGAGGCCCAACAACTGTCTACAAGAATAGAAGTGCGTAGACATCAAGCGGATCTCCCTGACAAGGCTGAATCCCAGATCGATTCATCCGTTGAGGTCGAAATCCAGGAGGATCACAGCAACAACCTTGGTTCCGGCCCTGCCAACGCCGGAACAGATCAACCGTTCCTGAGGCACACATTGAGGCGTATGATGATGCAAGACGCAAGCGTGGATGAAGTTTTTGGGACTATTAGGGTCTTCGAGGAAGCCCACGAGGAAAGCCGCAACTACCTCAGGACCCACACGTCACACTTTGTCGGATACGTTGGATCCGGATCCGGCTCTGTCGATGCTGGAGAAAACACCGACTCAGTGCTGGAGGCGATCGGAACAAACACCGACTTACCCGCATCCTCGGATGACTCGATGACATCGGCAGACTTCCGAAAGTTCTCCGCAGAGTATGAAGAGGAGTATAACTCCAGAGCTGTAGAGGAAGGAGAAGCCATGGATGAAGGATCCGGAGAAAACTCTCCCAAAGCACAGGATGACATGGATATCGGAGATAACCCCGAGGTCTAGAAGTCCGAAAGTACCGATCAGAGCTTGACTCCGAGAAACGGACCCAAAGCCGTCTTTGCTACCGGCGCTGCCAAGAAGGCAAAGAAGAAGAACAAGACCCCGGCAAAAGATCCTCCGACGGAGGAAGTGATTGCCGAGGAATATGAGGAAGACTCGGATGGAGCATTGATCCTAGAAGAGCCCAAAGAAGAATCGGTGGATGGACACGTGATCACCGAAGGTGCGCATAAACTCATCGATGCTGCATTAACCACACCTATTCCTACAGCTGCAGAACTTACTTCTGAAGAGCTGGACGAAAGGGCCCAGGCCCTAGAAGCGCGTCGCCAAGTACTCCTCGATGAAGCCAAAAACCTTGAGGAAGAAAAGAAATGCATGGTAACTGTGGAGAAGTACAACTCTCGGCAGCATCAGAAGACCAGGAAGCATCATACTCATGACGACCAATTCCTACAGATTCACGAAGTCCTCTTTGGAGGAGACCACAGGATGCCTCGACGCGACAGCAATGGGGATTGGGTGTATCCAACACCAATGCAAAACACCATAGAGGCTCGAGAAATCCTATCAAGTAATCCAGGCCTAGAGCAGATTCGATTGGGCATTAAACTACTCAACAAGGGTCTAGAGCAGCAAAGGTCGCCCTGTCCGGAGGCGGAAAACTGGTCTCCCAATCTGACCAATGCCGCACGGATCCGGCATAGAATGACGTAAGACCCCAATGTGTTCCGGAGCAGCATCACTGTTCCGACCGTCGGGAAGACAACTACTCAAGAACCGGATCTTCAGGGCAGCATCACAAAGCTGCACGTGACCGGCGCAACATTGCCCCAGCTGCGGAGCAAGAGGCAATTGCTGCACTGAATCCGAAGAATCCTCCCCATCGAGAGTCAAATGATCACAGGGAAGAAGATAAAGAGAAACGTCAGGAAGAGGACCAACAAAGAAAGTCGTCTGATTGATGGACGAAGAACGACGGACACCATGCTGAGTCAAGCCAGCAGGGGGCTCGTCGTAATGAAGATCCTCCCCGGAACCAGAATAACGACGCTCCGGACGGAGGCCGGCAATCAGCCAGAAACCATCCAGCCGCCCCACCCTCTCCACCAAGTAGCCATCACAAAGGCTCCCAAGGAGGCCAAGGAGGGAGTCATGGTGGAGGAGGTGGTGGCAGAAGCCGAAGTCCGGCTCCAAGGCAACGCAGCCACAGCCGTCATTCGGGACGATCTTTATCCCCAAGTGACGCAAGGCACAAGATTAACTCCAACATAGAGGCGTGGCGCTACGAAAACGACGATATATACGTGGGCCCAAAGTGCTTTGGACCACGCATAAGAGCTACAAAATTCCCAGAAGGATTTGCTATCTCAAGACATATTCAAGCCTATGACGGCATAGCTCAGCCAGATACTTGGCTCCAGGATTTTTTCTAGGCTTGCTGTATCGCCAAAGGCAGAAACAGCCTGGTCGCGACCCGATATCTCCCACTCATGTTGCGAAAGACAGCGCGATCATGGCTCAATGAACTTACGGAGAACACCATCCACAACTGGTATGATATGCAAAGTGCGTTCTTTCGGAATTTCGAAGGCACATATCGGAGGCCCTGTACGGTAGGAAACCTACAGCGTTGCACCCAGAAAGCCGGAGAAACTTGCTGGGATTATCTCGGATGATGGATCGACACCAAGAACTCCTATGAAGGAGTAAATGATTAAACCACGATTGAAGCTTTCATTGCAGGACTCCCAATTGGTTTACTACGTCATCGCTTGAAGTGTGACAAGGTCACTAATTTGGGAGAAATGATAGAAACAGCAAGCAAGTATGCAGATGCTGATGACGATGCAGAGGGATTACTTAACGCCCTAGTTGTGCCACAGTCGGCAAAACAACCAAAGCAGCAAGCTCAGAAGCACAAGAAAACCTCGAAAGAAAAGCCCAACACGGAAATGGCAGTGGTCACTGCTACTTTCGGGTCTGGAGGACGAGGAGGGCGCGGCGGTGGCTGTGGACACGGTCGCGGGACATCAAGAGTCTAGGGTAGAGGAGACCAACAACCCGGCAAAACCTACTCTTGGGCCGACTTTGCCAATAACCCATGTGTGCATCACTTAGATGTCAATGGGGGCTCGTCCCACACAAACACCGAGTGTCATTTCAATGACGACATCAAGAAAGATGATACCGCTGGCTACAGGGCTAAGCGGAAGAAGCGAAAGAAGAATCCCGAAAAGGATAAAGAGACCAAGGATGATTCCGACATGGAGGAAGCCGATGCTTCAAATCCCAAGCCAGAAGGGAAAACGAATTTCCCGACAAATAAAGACACTTACATCACTTTCCTCGGATCTCAACCAGCAAAGGTCAAGAAAGTAGTTCTACATGAGCTCAATGCAGTAGTTTCGACTGTCCCTCAGTTCCTGGACTGGTCGGAAGTGGCAATCACCTTTGACCGTGCTGATCATCCGCCTAAGTTGCACTGGCGAGGAAAATACGCCTTAGTCATCAATCCACTCATTGACAGCTATGGTTTCTCCAAGACTCTCGTGGACGGCGGCAGCAGCATTAATATTTTGTATGTCGAAACGCTACGCCGGATGAAGATCTCAGAGACTCAGCTGAACTACAGCTCTGTGATCTTTCACGGAGTTGTCCCAGGAAGACAAGCAAATTCCCTGGGAGAAATCACTTTGGATGTTACCTTTGGAACTCCAAAGAACTACCGGACGGAAGCACTTTCCTTCAAAGTGGTCCCGTTCAAGAGAGCTTACCACGCTATATTCGGACGTCTGGCTTACTAGGATTTTATGGCTCGTCCGTGTTACATTTACAACATGATGAAAATTCTAGGTCCCAACGGCGTGATCACCATCAGGGGAGACCCGAAGAAAGCGCGAGAGTGCGAGGATGGAAATGTCGCCTTTGCTAAAGCCGTGCTGCACGCCCAGGAGTACCAGGAGATCAAGAAGACCATAGATCCGTCCGAGATGCCTGCGACAAAGAAGGAAGTGACAAAGCCGAATCCGGAGTTCAAGGCATCAGAAGAGACGAAGAAGACGTCGTTGAAGGATGATGACCCCTCCAAGGTGACCCGGATAGGTGTAGGCCTAGATAGCGCATAGGAAAGCACGCTCGTCAAGTTCCTCCAAGCAAATCAAGATATCTTCGCATGGAAGCCATCTGACATGACCAGAGTACCTAGGGAACTTGCCGAGCACTCTTTAAATGTACACCCGAATGCTAAACCCGTCAAACATTCCCTATGACATTTTGGCGACAAAAAGCGTAAGGCAATAGCTAAGGAACTAGCATGGCTCGAGTTAGCTAGATTCATAGAAGAGGTTATCCACACTGAGTGGTCGGCCAATCCTGTAATGGTCCCTAAAAAGGACACCACTGATTTAAGGATGTGTGTTGATTATACTGCCTTGAACAAGGCTTGTCCCAAAGATCCGTTTGCTCTGCCTAGGATTGATCAAGTAATCGATTCTACGGTAGGCTCGGAACTCCTATGTTTTCTCGACGCATATTCCGGTTATCACCAAATCCGGATGAAGGAATCTGACAAAGTAAAAACTTCATTTATAACCCCCTTCAGAACCTTCTGTTTCGTTATGATGCCTTTTGGGCTAAAAAACGCAGGAGCTAAGTACCAACGCACAATGCAGCGTTGCCTCCACGATCAAATCGGACGCAATGTACATGCATATGTGGATGATATTGCGGTGATGTCCAAAAAGAAGGAAACCCTGATTTCCGACTTGGAGGAAACATTCGCCAATCTACGAAAATACAACATAATGCTTAACCCAAAGAAATGTTTCTTTGGAATCCTAGACGGAAAATTGTTAGGTTTTATCGTGTCTCAAAGAGGCATAGAGGTAAACTGAGACAAAATCAAGGCTATACTCAATATTTCCAGGCCAACTCGCTTGAAGGACATACAAAGGCTAACTTGTTGCATTGCTGCAGTTAGTCGGTTTGTAAGCCGGCTCGGTGAAAGAGCTGCACCACTATACAAGCTCCTGAAAAAGACCAAGAATTTTGTTTGGACCGACGAAGCTGAAGTTGCACTACTAGACCTGAAAGCAGTACTCTCTTCTGCTCCCATCCTTGCATCACCGGAACCACAAGAACCGATGTTGCTCTATCTTGCTGCGACAAACAAAGTCGTCAGTATCGTCATGGTGGTGGAGAGACCGGAGGAAAATCAGGAATACTTGGTGCAGCGTCCGACTTAATATCTCAGCGAGGTCTTAACGGAATCAAAATAGCGGTATCCGCATTATCAAAAGCTAGCTTACGGTGTGTTCTTAGCATCTCGTAAGCTACGGCATTATTTTCAAGAACATCCAATTACCATGGTGAGCACAGCTCCCATGAGAGATATAATCAACAATAGTGACGCCACAGGACGCGTCGCCAAATGGGGCATAGAGCTTTCAGCTTTTGATATTGAGTCCAAACCTCGTACAACAATCAAATCCCAAATCCTCGCTGACTTTGTCGCTGATTGGACAGAGACAACAAAGAGTATGACCCTACCAGAGTCAGAATACTGGACCTTGCATTTTGACGGGTCTAAAGCGCTCGGGGGCTGGCGTGGTGCTCAAGTCACCCCAAGATGATAAACTTTTCTATGTATTGCAAATACACTTCACGGCGACAAACAACATTGCCGAATATGAAGCACTACTACATGGAATCCGGATTGCTAAGGACATCGGCATCCGACGATTAATGTGTTATGGAGATTCGGATCTTGTTGCTCAACAAGTGTCGGATATCTGTAAGGCAAACAAGCACATGGCGGCATATAGAGCTATCATGGATGAATTATCTAAATCATTTGAAGGGTTTGAAGTTCAACACATCCCTCGAACAGAAAATGAGGAAGCAGATGCACTATCTTGAATAGGCTCTGCCCGGAAAAAGGTCCCAGATGGCGCTTTTTTAGAGCACCTCAAAGTTCCCTCTATAAAAGGAGTAGATGAGGAATATACGACCAAATACGACTCACCTTTAGTAGCAGTTCTGGCTGTGATTCCCAGCTAGACTCAACCCTATCTTAATTTCTTGATAGAAAGAAAATTACCCGAAGACGAAATTCTAAGCCGGCAGATTGTTCGACGAGCAAAAGCCTATCCTATAATTAGTGGTGAGCTCTATAAGCAGAGTGCATCTGGGTTCTTTCAGCGCTGTGTATCTCTAGAAGAAGGAGTGGAAATCTTACGAGAGATCCACGAAGGCGAGTGTGGTCACCATGCTGCAGCCAAATCTTTAGTGGCAAAAGCTTTCCGACACGGTTTTTTCTGGCTTACAGCCAAGGCATATGCCGAACGGCTGGTCAAGACGTGCAAGGGCTGCCAAAAGTACGCCAAACAAGCTCACGTTCCGGATGATCAGCTACGAGCAATACGTATAACATGGCCTTTCACGGTCTGGGGGCTTGACATGGTAGGACCGTTTAAACGGGCTCCAAGTGGATTTACACACCTCTTAGTGATGGTTGATAAATTTACCAAATGGATTGAGGCTAAACCCGTCACTAGTTGTGATGGAGCAACAGCCAGAAGATTTGTTGAGGATGTTATAATCCGATACGGTTATCCGCATAGCATTATCACGGACAATGGGAGTAACTTTTCTATGGGAGAGCTTGCCGAATTCTGCAATGAACAAAATATCCGGCTTGACATTGCATCAGTCGCACACCCACAAGCTAATGGACAAGTCAAAAGAGCAAATGGTTTAATCTTACAGGGCCTAAAACCAAGACTTGAAGCACCACTACGACGTGCTGCGGGGGCTTGGGCAGAGGAATTACCTTCTGTAATATGGAGTTTGCGAACAACTCCAAACAGGTCAACCGGATACACACCTTTCTTCTTGGTCTATGGCACAGAAGCAGTTATTCCTAGTGATTTGATTCACACTTCTCCTAGAGTGGCCACGTATATTGAAGAGGATGCCGAAATTTCTCGACAAAATGATCTTGACTTACTCGAAGAAGTTCGCATCGTTGCTGAAATGAGATCAACAGCCTATCAGCAGAAGTTACGCAAGTATCATAGCCAGAGAGTCAAAAACCGGTCTTTCAATAAGGGCGATTTGGTTCTCCGGCTTGTGCAGCAAAGAAAGCACAAACTTTCCCCAATATGGGAAGGGCCATTTTTAGTTAGTCGTGTATTGCACAATGGTTAATACTACCTAACTGATATGCGACCAGTCAAAGAAAGACCTACTACTAAGAAGAGAAACAGAGCTGGAGGCAGTACAAATCTGGATGAGTTAGACAGACCATGGAATATTGCTCAGCTACGTCCCTTTTATTCTTAGCTTACTTTTCTTTGTAATCATATATGTGTACATGTTCAATGAGAAATAAAGTCTTGGTTCCCTCAAAATCTCTCTGAGAAGTTTTTACCATCTTATTTCCTAATGATCATGTCACAGTCGAAAATCCCAGAATACTTGAAAGTACTTTATGCTCATGTTTGTTCTGGTTTAGATTTCCGATTCTAAAATTGATACCTTTGGGTATAAATCTAAATTTTCTAGTCTATACTTTGGTTATTTATCTGATTGCTGGATGCGGGCATTTTCCGAGTAGTGAATTGTTGGTACTAGAAGCCGGCTTTGTTTTCCGAGTTTAAACTGGTTTAGCAATTGAGCTCCGTTGCTCGGCAAATTTTCCATGCTGAAAGTTGGCCGGCTCACGAAAGGGACGAGGCAGAATGCCAGATAAACGATAAGTGCAGACAAAAAATACAAGTGCTTATGCAAACATTTCAAGCACATAATATCGAAGCCAAAAGTGCTAAATAGATAAATTAAAACTTAGCACTAGCAAAAGTATTGTACTACTTATTTACAAACCCATTTTTTTTCCAAAATAACACATTGTTCTTCTGATACTCTATGATGTAGGAGGAGAGGTAGGAGCTGCCGGCTCGCTGGATACATCGGCCTCGGCTTGATAACGTTCCGAGATGTTCAAATCCGATATGGTTTGATCATCATCGGAAACTTCAGCTATTTCTTCGGAAGGCGGAGGCGGCGTGTCCACGCGGGTGAAGAAGGGAGTGTCGTAGCTGGTCAAATCAGCTACGTGGCACCCATATCCGGCGCAGGAGTCCATGATGGCCTTGATGTCTTGCTCATGTCCGTCTTCGTCCACTTTGCAGTACCCTCTGGTTACTTGCCAGATCTCCATGTTTCCATGGTGGCTCATAACCATGGTGAGAGCATTTTGCGCTACGGTTCACGCGTAGGACATGTTCCAGTCCTGAACAAGATGCGGCATATCCTTGCCCTTGTCTTGCACTTCAAAACCGGACATGCTATGCATATCCGGAACCTTGAGAACTTCGTCAATATCTACGAGGGATTGGCGGAAGTCATGAAGCAAATCACCGACTTGTGTAAGCCGGTGGGTGCGAGGATCTACAGAGGTGGAATCCGTCAAGTTCAGAGGACCTGCGCATATAATGCAAAGGGTAAGTCAAATAAACCTGGACTCTAAAAGAGTCATAAGATGCAGATAATTCAGAAAAAGGGAAACATACCAAAGATGACATCGTCGACTTTGGCCTTCTCTTCACGGATACTCTAGAGTTCATCCCGGAGTGCCTCGGAAATGTCCTTTTCTCTGAATAGCTCATTGCTGAGATCTGAGATTTTCTTATCTTGAAGCGTAATCTTGCGATCACGCTCGTCAGTGGCCATGGAGGTGGATTCGAGAATTTGAGCAATGCTCTTCTCATGATCTGCCTTGAGCTTATCCAGCTCTTGGCGAAGTCCTTTGTTTTCCACCACCAAGGTCTTGAGATTCTCGGCCTCTTCGATCATAGCGCGGGACTATTTTACCAGTGCTATAAGTCAAAAGAATAGACAGTTCAACAAAAATTCGACTATGAAATAAAAGACGAGGTTTGAGTTTCGGAATGTTTACCTTCGGCCTCATCCTTGGAAACTTTTAGGTGTGCATTTTCAAGCCGGAGAGCTTTGATCTCTTTCTGCTTGTTGCAAATATTTTTCAACAAATCCTGGTTATAGGAATATACTTTCTGTAAGTCAGAGTACCCAAAGTTAGAAGTCTACTAAAGACTCGGGCTAATATTTATACTAATATTAGCACGAGCCTTGGGGGCTACACTAGTTCATTCTTTGGCATCCTAAGGAAGCATAAAACCGTATTTAATTTTTCCAGCTTCATGCTTGGGGGCTAGAGGATATGATATGAAATAAAGAAAATGGGAGTTGGAATTCTGACTTACATATTGTTCGCGAATGAGTTTGTCTAAACTCGAATTCACCTCGGTGGCAACCTTCTCGGCAAAAGTTAGGGGGGTCACCAGCGTAGTTAGAAGCGCGCCGGACCTTATCTTCTCGTCGTGAAGACGAACTTGTTCAAGAAGACTAGAGTGTTTGATATCCTCTGCTTCTTGTGCTTCTTCTTCGGTAGAGAGAGTCCGCTTCTCCAGGCATTCTCGAGCCAGCCGCTGGATCTCCTCCACAGACTTCCGAGATAAGCGAAGCTTGGCAAGTCCCGGATTGTCTAGGAGATTATCAGCAAACATCTCTGCCGAGGGATCATTACCTGAAGAGGGTTCACCCTTATCAACACCTGAGTCACTCATGGTGACATCAGCTTGCGACTCAAGGATCGATGGCTCTGATGGTTGAGCCGGATCTTCTACAACAGTTGGAGATGGAATAATCTCCGGCGCTGCAGAAGGCTGAGGGGTAGGAGTCGGAGGAGCCATGGCAGGAGAAGCCAGTTTGAGCTTCAACTGGCGCAGGGGCTTCGCGGCAGTTTCCTTCCCTTTGCCCTTGATGAGCTGTCTAGCTCTAAGAAGATAATAGAATAAAGAACATTACATCTCAGAAGGAATTACGAGTAAAATACAAAGACCCTGTGAGGAAAGATTACCTCTTCACAATGGGCACTTCTTTGGTGCCGATGGCCAATGTCAAAGCTTTGCGTTTCCAAGGAACGACATCCGGCACTGGGACCAATTCCCCCTCGTCCGGAGAAAACTCAGGAGGATATCCCTCGATAGGAGCAAACTCCAACTTGGGGAGGTCAGCAAGCTGAAAAGGAAAAGTATCTCAGTATTGCAAAAATAACATAAAGATGAGCACATAAAAAGATTTACTGCTGAAGTTTACCAGCACAACAGGATCTTCCGATGTATGCATGTCCAGGGATAGCTCCGGAATTTTCCTTTCAATCCGCTCCCTTATTAGCCATTTGACTTGGCATATATAGTATTTTGGCTTTAAGGTCTTTGAGCTAATGCAGAGGGAATCCTTCTTCCACGACATGATGGAATGCATCAGTCAATCTCCATGATGTTGAAGAGGTTTGATCCGGCGCGACACCCACCATTGAACCATGTCGGACCCTTTCAGGCCCTTGTGCTTCATCAGATATTCAATCCATCTTTTGGCGAGAAACAGATCGTCACTGAGAGTCGAAGCGACCTCGTCCCAGGACTCTTGGGGCGTGGAGGCTCCATCGATGAAAGCCGGCAAAGTAGTATCTTTGCCGGGAGCGGGGATATCCTTGTGGTAGAAAAAAAGTGGATGGCCATTGTTTGACCGACCCACTTGCCATGATCCGGGGATAAACACGCTCACGCCTAACCGAAAAACTAATGGTATCGGTAATATAAGGATTATCGGCAGTGGTGGAATTTCTCCGGACATGAAAATAGTACCGAAAAAGAGTAAGGCTTGGCCTAATGCGGAGATACCCCTCGCACAGAGAGTCATACGCACTCATCTCTAAGATGGAGTTCGGGGGAAGATGGTGGAGATGAACACCATAATGATCAATAACCTCGGAAAATAAATCCGAGCGAGGAAAGGAAAGACCTCTGTCAAGGTGAGTGCTGAAATGCACTCGCTCGTCATCGCGGGGGTTGGGTACGGTTTCGCCGAAGCCACTCCACCAGTCGTCGGCACGGAGGAGCCCTTCGTCTTCAATGACCTGGAGTTTGGGATCGTCCAGGACGTAGGAGATCCAAACTCCACGGTGGCTCTCTTTCTCTTCCGCTGCCACCGTCACCGCTGCCGCTGCCAAACCGGAGGATGATGAGGAAGCCATTCTCCCAGTACGCCGATGACCTTGGATGGGCGGCGCTGTAGGTTTTTTCTAGAGGCAGAGGAGCGCTAAGTGCATGGGCGGCATAGAAGAGAAGGAAGCGGCGCTGAGAACTGGTGAGAAGTTAGGGAGAAGAATCCACACCACTTATATCCGCCAGGCGCGTCAAGATTCATGTAACCGCTACAGTGAATGTGCCACGCGTCGTGGAAAGGACGGGGAAACCTCTGCATGATGATTATGCCGCCTCGATCTCCACACACGCATTGAAACGGCGCCTCGGTTCCACAAAAGGCGGACCCACCAACGGTCGTGCTGATAGGAAATGTCTGTCAGTGACGTGACTTGACCATGGCTAGTGTCAGACTACGTCACATACCAAGTTCTGGCTTAATTTGAATTTCGAGTTGGAAATCTGGATGAACATACTTAATAGGTCCGACTTATTTTTAAGACCCGGATCGTATCTTTTGTTTTGAAGTTTCAGGAACCCTTCAAGATTCTGTAAGCTAGAGATTAAGCTAGATGATGAATCCGACTTTGGATCTTGGAGGCTTCCGAGGCTGCTGTTGGGGATATACTTTCCAGGTATCCTCACAGTTCCTCACTAACCAGGGTGGCCCACTTCGGGTTAGAGCTTTGCTTCACAGGCGGCCCAGTCAGGGAGAAGATACCGAGTCCAGTCCGGCTATGGGAAGGCCTAGAAGACTTACCGACATAGGCCCATAGTGTTACTTGTAGTTCAAGATATACTCTGTAACCGACTCTTAGTCGTAGCCGGATAGATTTCTCCTGTAAACCCTAGGCCGGATATCTATATAAGCCGTCCTAGGGAGAGAATTTAGGGCACACCTCAATAGTCTACAATCTCAACTCGCACAGGCGAAACCCTTGTAACCCATATTCCGGCTCTGCCATATTACTGGATTGCTAGCAAGAGTAGGATCCGTCCAAAGCCGGTGGATTTGAACCTGGGTAAACTTGTGTGCTCATCGTCCCGGAATACTGTATGTCTCACGCCCCTCTCTTCCACACACCTCGAGGACCCCCTCATGGCGTACTTGTCATCAATACGACAACACCACCTTCAGGTTATCATCCAAACCCCCTCCAGTATTAAGTTGCAAGCAACAGATAATTGCATTAAGCAAAGTGTGTAAAGTAAACAATACGATTGCCCCATGGACAAAGGATTGCTTTTTTTCCCTAGTAGCAACAGCACATCTAGTACCTTAGAGATTTCTATCACTTCCCCAGATTACTAGAGGCATGAACCCACTATCGAGCATAAATACTCCCTCTTGGAGTTGCTAGCATCTACTCGGCCAAGATAGCTACTAACAACGGAAAGCATGCAAGATCACAAATAACAAAGACATGATAGAATCAATAGTCAATCTAAAATAGCATCTCGATATCCATCGGATCCCCGCAAACACAACATGTAGGATTACAAATAGATGATCTTGATCTTGAAAGAAGCTCACAAGATCTACACATGGTAGCACAAAGGAGGAGAACCAACCATCTAGCTACTACATGGACCCATAGTCTAGGGATGAACTACTCACGCATCACACCGGAGGCAGTCATGGTGATGAAGAAGGCCTCCAGGGTGATCTCTCCCCTCCGACAGGGTGCCGGGAAGAGCTTCAGATCCCTCTCGGTCAAGGGATGGAGATGGCGGCGGCTACAGACTCTTTCGTGGAATTTTTGATCGGGTCCTTAGGGTTTTCGTCCTGGGAGGATTTTATAGGTGAAGGAGCAAGGTCGGTGGAGTACCAGGGGGCCCACACCCCCTGGTGGCGCACTTCACCAGCAGCCTGCCACAGTGTGGCCGCCTGCGCGCCCGTCTCCCCTCCGGACTCCGTGTTGCTTTGGGTAAAATATTGACTTTGGCTTTTGTCCGGTCCAATTCCGAGAATATTTCCTTACTAGCTTTTCTGAAACCAAAAACAGCAGAAAACAGACAACTAGCACATCTTGTTAATAGGTTAGTTCCAGAAAATGTGTAAAAATACTCCAAAGTGTGGACAAAACATAAGAAAGTAGATATAAAACAAGCATGGAATATCAAAAATTATAGATACGTTTACAACGTATCAACATCCCCAAGCTTAACTCCTGCTCGTCCTCGAGTAGGTAAGTGATAAAAAAGATTTTTTTTTGAGGTGACATGCACCATCATAATATTGATCAAAGTATTTGAAAAACATTGATAGCTGGGATCATAGTACTTTAACATAGCATGAAAGATATATTTCTAACAATAAGACATAGCAACTATGTTATAACATGATAAGGTACTGATACATTGCAAATGTATCTATAATTTTTGATGCTCCATGCTTGGTCTTGTGTTTTGTCCACACTTTGGAGTACTTTTCATATGATTTCTTGGACTAACCTATTAAAAAGAGCCACAGTGCCAGCTGCCTGTTTTCTATTATTTTTGGTTCCAGGAAAGTCAGAAAATGAATATTCTCCGAATTGGACGGGACAAAAGCCAAAGTGCCTATTTTCCGGAAGACATCTGATGCCAGAATATGAGACGGAGAGGCTGGGGCCAGCCACACCACACTGGCTGCGGCCGGGCACTGGCCTGCGCCGAGGTGGTCGCCGACCCCACCCCCTCGACCTCTCCTTCCGCCTATATATTGCCCTCGGGACCAAAACCCTAAGTACTCGATCAAAAATCCACGAAATAGTCTGTAGCCGCCGTCATCTCCATCCCTAGATCAGGAGGGATCTGAAGCTCTTCCCGGCACCTGCCGAGAGAATTCACCACGAGGCCTTCTTGATCATCATGCAAGCCTCCGGTGTGATGCGTGAGTAGTTCATCTCTAGACTACGGGTCCATGTAGTAGCTAGATGGTTGGTTCTCCTCCTTAGTGCTTTTATGTCTAGATCTTGTGAGCTCCGTTCATGATCAAGATCATCTATTTGTAATTCTGCATGTTGTGTTTGCGGGGATCCGATGGATATTGAGATGTTATTTCAGATTGATTATTGATTCTATCATGTCTTTGTTATTTGTGATCTTGCATGCTTTCTGTTGTTAGTAGCTATCTTGGCCAAGTAGATGCTAGCTACTCCAAGAGTTAGTATTTATGCTCGATAGTGGGTTCATGCCTCTGGTAATCTGGGGAAGTGACAGAAATCTCTAAGGTACTAGATGTGTTGTTGCTACTAGGGAGAAAACAACAATCCTTTGTTCATAGAACAATCGTATTGTTTACATTACACGCAATTCGTAAAGCAATAATCTGTTGCTTGCAACTTAATACTAGAGGGGGTTTGGATGATAACCTGAAGGTGGATTATTAGTCATAGATGCAGTTGGATGGTGGTCTATGTATAATGTTGTAATGCCCAATCAAGTTCCAAAGGAGTCAAGATGATTAGTATATGCATGTATTGCTTTCTCGATGTTTGTCAATTGCCCCGTTGTAATTTGTTCATCCAGCATGTTATCTATCTTAAGGAGAGCCACCTCTAGTGAACTATGGATCCCGATCCTTTCTTTTACATACAATCTACAAACTATTTACTGCTTTGTGTTTACTTTCTGCAAACTATTACTTCCTTCCATTCGATATGTTTAATCCTTTGTTTTTAGCAAAACCGGTGAGATTGACAACCTCATCGCAAGTTGGGGGCAAAGTTATGTGGTTGTGTTGTGCAGGTCTCCATGTTGCTACTAGCACCCATAGTGCGCCCTGCCAAGGCTCAGCTAGCAACACCTTTGGGGTGTTCCTTGCTCCTACTGGTTCGATTAAACCTTGGTTTCATAACTGAGGGAAAACTTGCTGCTGTGCTCATCATACCTTCCTCTTGGGGTTCCCCAACGAGCTCCACATCAACACCGAGCCGTCAAGCATTTTTCTGGCGCCGTTGCCGGGGAGTCAAGGACATCTTCACAAGGGGAGTCCCTCATAACCAATCTCTTTACTTTGTTATTTTTGTTCTGCTTAGTTTCTTTTTTCTTTGTTTGCTTGTTTTTTATCAAAAACACACAAAAAATAGTTTTACTAGTTTGCTTTCTTTATCAAAAACACACAAAAAAAGTCTCCTTTAGTTGTTACCTCTTCCTTAGCACACCATGTTGATCCCTAAATTCACCCTGAAAAACCTTTCAATAGGTAGTGGTTCAATAATTGGGAAAGATAATATTGAAGAATTCTTTAATCATGTTAGTAAGCATGAAGATACTGAGGATAGATCCCTTGCAGAACTTGCTCCAAACTATGAGATTGCTGCAGCTTCTTTAATTCATATGTTAGAAGCTAGGTTTGTTAACCTCAACCCCTTAATGCAAGTAATGTTTCTTAAGCTTAAAGAAATTGAGGACCCTGAAAAGAGGGATTTTATTCTAGAAACTTTGTTTAAGGAATTCTATGATGTTGCCAAAGAAGCTAGAAAAGTCTTTGAAGGTTTCAATATGCTAGGCTCATGTGTAGATGTTGTTGGTACACGAGAGATGAACAAAACTGAACCTAATGGGGAGGAAACTAAGATATCAATACCCTATAAACTGGTAGCCATACATGAAGCCATAGAAAAGAATCTTGATTGGATTGTTCCTAAAAACCCTTTTGATGAAAATAGTGAACATAAGAGCATGGAGAGAGGATACTCTAGAACTTATTTGGATGATATACCTTGCCTTGTTGAAGATATTTCTGGTATTGATCTTAATGCTTCTTCATTTGAGAACACTTGATTCTTTTTCTTGCTTCTTATGCCTAACTTAAAGGCGTTAAAGAAAAGTACTTATTGGGAGATAACCCAAAAGTTTTAGATGAGTCTTGAAAGTTATTACTTCTGTAATAACCGCTCCTGATCCTTTTTATTTTCATTTTGTGCCAAAAGTAACCTCTAATGAGAGAGAAGTAATGATTGGGAAAGTTGTTGTCCCGAAACAGATTTCTGTGCTTCACCGTAAAAATTCGTGTAAAATCTCTGAACGTCTTTTTGAGGCGTGAATTTTTGTGCTTCTGCCCCAGGTTGTTATCTAACTTTAATTAGTTCAACACATTTTGATTTGAGCAACAGAAAGTCTTCGAAAAAATTCATCTTTACCTGCTGGTCTGTTTTGACAGATTTCTGCCATTTTCTGCATTTGCTTCTTCTTGGCTCCTTTTTGAGTTCTTTTGGGGAATTGAGATTTTTGAGGGAAGTGCTTCAGTAGCTAGTGTTCTAATGGAATTTTATTGGTGTTAGAACTGAACCTTAAGACCTATTATCTTGAGTGCACTAATGTTGCTAATAAAGATTGTGTGAAGTTTTGTATGAAGGAAAAATTGCAGGTGTATGGAAGGAATGAGTAATGAGATGAATGATGGACTAAAGCTGAAGCTTGGGGATGCCACGCATGTCACCCCAATAAATATCCAAGAAGTACAAGCGTCAAAGCTTGGGGATGCCCAAGGCATCCCCCTCTTTATCAATAAAAATCCCAGGTTTCTTCCAAACGCTTCTTTTTTATTGTTTCATGCACAGTTGTCTTGTTCTTGGAGCATCTTCTTTTTCATTTTTGTTTTGGTTTTAGATTGCTTTGTTTGCTTAGTTTTCTGAATAAATTGGTTTGGCCCCCACTTTCATACATTGGTTTTCAAATAGTTTGGTTTGGTTTGGAAAAGAGTAGGAAAGTTCATGCTTATGTGGTAAAGAGAGCTTGTTTTTGACTGTGGCCTATGCTTTGTCATGCCATGCTTGATATTGTTTTGGCTTTATGCTTAGTATTCTTTGCTTTAGCATGAATTGTTATAAACAATTGAGATTGCTTAATGTTCCTTGGATGAATCATGCGTTGTTTTAGCATATTAAAGCATAGTATAGTGGTATTCTCCTTTGATGCTTTATTTGGGTTGACTTGGCGCATGCTCACACCATGTTATGACTATATCAAGTCACCATAGCCTTTATTATCCTTTAGTTTTCAACTTGTAGTATCACTTTATGCTTTGATCAATGATGTTTTGTCGCTCTACACGATTATGGCCATTATTGCTCTCTTAGTTTGTCGCTCCCAGTCTTTTGCTAGCCTCCACAACTAAGTATGAGTTCCACTAATGCATCCAACTCCCTAAACCAAGTTATTACAAAGATTCCACCATACCTACCTACTAGCATACGCTATTCCAAGTATATTCATGTTTTTGTTTACCTTCCGAATTAAACTTGTTATGAGAAAACTAGTGATTAAAGCTCTCACGAACTTGATGGCACACTTTACTTTTCTTGCCCTTAATAAACTTGAACCATTGTGTCGTCTGTGTTGTATATGTTTGCACTTATTTGTTGGGAATTAGCAGAACCATGCTTTCATGGGAAAGCTTTCAAGATTGCACTTGGTACTTGTACCTAGTTGATATCATGCTCTTTTGTATATGGATGTCGTCGGTGTGAAATGAAAGGGGAGATTGTAAGTCCATGGAGTTATGTATATGTGTTAGAGAAACGGCTGGGCCGCTGGTCTAATCCATGCTGACATGGTGGAAACCTGCAGCGTAACCATAATGAGCTATCTATGAAGCATTCTTCTTATAAAAAAAGAGTCCTATATTGAGAAAAAAGAGAAAAAGAAAAAAAAGATTATGAAAAGAGGAAAGAGAGAAAAAAGCACCATATTCCCAAGGTAAATAAGAAGATTGCTGAGATGCTCATTGTCTACTTGCCTTATCATTTTGATATGGGGATTCTTTCGTATCATCGGGCAAGGGGTACCCCGTTGGCGGTTCTCTATGATACACATGTACTTACGATGACAACAACTTACCGGTGACTAAACTTGAGTAGCATGAGGAGCGGCCCTCGTATTCAAGGGACATGAGATTTCTAACTTATACTTCGTTAAGCATGTACACCATAGTTTGTTCACTTTAACCTTAATCACTTCAAGATGCTTATGATAGGGGCAATTAGAGCTGAAAGCTATAAGTACCATAATTTTTGGAAGCTCTTTATGAGACTTGAATCCCTACTTCCTTCTATGAAGGCCTTTCTTCCACCACTATATTGAGTCTCCACCTTCTACCTTTATGCACTTACTTTGAGAGCATAGTGGCCATTCTTAGTTCTATGTGCATTATCCCAAGACTAGTTGATTGATGCATAACTTGATATTGCTTGTTTTAAAATATTTGTATCTAGTCACTCTTATGAACTTTGAAGGTGTCCTATGCATTTATGTTTGCTACTCTATGAGGGACAAGCTGAATACTATTATGCTATGTTTTCTTTATGTGAAACAAACAAACGTCTTGCAAAGCATTGTTATTCATGAATCTTTTGTTTGTGCCTTTTCATGTTGCATCATAGTTTCTTCGTCTTATTGCTAGAACTTTGTATTTCATGTTATGATTGAAGTACTATGATCCCAGCCTTGAATTTTTTACAAAAACTTTGATCAAGTTTATTATGGTGCATGTCACCTAAAAAATTATTATTTCTTTTTATCACTTACCTACTCGAGGACGAGCAGGAGTTAAGCTTGTGGATGTTGATACATTGCAAATGTATCTACAATTTTTGATGCTCCATGCTTGGTTTTATCTACTTTCTTGTGTTTTGTCCACACTTTGGAGTACTTTTCATATGATTTCTTGGACTGACCTATTAGCAAGAGCCACAGTGCCTACTGTTTTCTGTTTTTGGTTCCAGGAAAGTCAGAAAATGAATATTCTCGGAATTGGACAGGACAAAAGCCAAAGTGCCTATTTCTCCGGAAGACATCTGCTGCCAGAATACGAGAAGGAGAAGAGCTGGGGGCCGGCTGCGTGGCCAGGCCTGGCCCACGCCAGGGGGTGGTCTGGCCGACCCCAGTACCCCCTCGGCCTCTCCTTCCGCCTATATATTGCCCTCGGGACCAAAACCCTAAGTACCCGATCAAAAATCCACGAAAGAGTCTGTAGCCGCCGTCATCTCCATCCCTAGATCGGGAGGGATCTGAAGCTCTTCCCGGCACCCTACCGGAGAGGGGAATTCACCCTGGAGGCCTTCTTCATCATCATGCAAGCCTCTGGTGTGATGCGTGAGTAGTTCATCTCTAGACTACGGGTCCATGTAGTAGCTAGACGGATGGTTCTCCTCCTTTGTGCTTTCATGTCTAGATCTTGTGAGCTCCGTTCATGATCAAGATCATCTATTTGTAATTCTGCATGTTGTGTTTGCGGGGATCCGATGGATATTGAGATGCTATTTCAGATTGATTATTGATTCTATCATGTCTTTGTTATTTGTGATCTTGCATGCTTTCCGTTGTTAGTAGCTATCTTGGCCAAGTAGATGCTAGCAACTCCAAGAGTTAGTATTTATGCTCGATAGTGGGTTCATGCCTCCGTAATCTGGGAAGTGGTAAATCTCTAAGGTACTAGATGTGTTGTTGCTACTAGGGAGAAAACAACAATCCTTTGTTCATAGAACAATCGTATTGTTTACATTACACGCAATTCGTAAAGCAATAATCGGTTGCTTGCAACTTAATACTAGAGGGGGTTCGGATGATAACCTGAAGGTGGATTATTAGTCATAGATGCAGTTGGATGGCAGTCTATTTATAATGTTGTAATGCCCAATCAAGTTCCAAAGGAGTCAAGATGATTAGTATATGCATGTATTGCTTTCTCGATGTTTGTCAATTGCCCCGCTGTAATTTGTCCATCCATCATGTTATCTATCTTAAGGAGAGCCACCTCTAGTGAACTATGGATCCCGGTCCTTTCTTTTACATACAATCTACAAACTGTTTACTGCTTTGTGTTTACTTTCTACAAACTATTACTTCCTTCCATTCGATACGTTTAATCCTTTGTTTTCAGCAAAATCGGTGAGATTGACAACATCATCGCAAGTTGGGGGCAAAGTTCTGTGGTTGTGTTGTGTGCAGGTCTCCACGTTGCTACTAGCACCCATAATGCGCCCTGCCAAGCCTCAGCTAGCAACACCTTTGGGGTGTTTCCTTGATCCTACTGGTTCAATTAAACCTTGGTTTCATAACTGAGGGAAAACTTGCTGCTGTGCTCATCATACCTTTCTCTTGGGGTTCCCCAACGAGCTCCACATCAACACCGAGCCATCAGGTACAAAAAAAAGATTCATGAATAACAATGCTTTCAAATACATTTGTTTGTTTCACATATACAAAACATAATGAGAACGGTATTGAGCTTGTCCCTCATAGTGTAGCAAAACATAAATGCATAGGATACCTTCATAGTTCGTAAGGGTGACTAGATACAAATAGTTTAAGAACAAGCAATATCAAAGGTATGAATCAATCAACAAGTTTTGGGAAAATGCACATTGAACTAAGAATGGCCACTATGCTCTCTCAATAGGTGCATAAAGATAGAAGATGGATACTCAACATAAAAGTAAAAGAAAGGCCCTTCATAGAAGGAAGAAGGGATTCAAGTCTCATAAAGAGCTTCCAAAAATTATGGTACTTATTATCTTTCAGCTCTCATTGCCCCTATCATAAGCATCTTTAGGTGATTAAGGTTAAAGTGAACAAATATGAGGATATGCTTGACAAGTTATAAGCTAAAAATCTCATGCCCCTTACTTACGAGTACCGTTCCTCATGCTACTCAAGTTTAGTCACATGTAAGTTCTTGTCATTGTAAGTACATGTGTATCATAGATAACCGCCAATGGGGTACC
The DNA here is from genome assembly GCA_023614405.1 of Avena insularis. Lineage (NCBI taxonomy): Eukaryota > Viridiplantae > Streptophyta > Magnoliopsida > Poales > Poaceae > Avena > Avena insularis. The sequence goes on from CM042690.1 coordinate 551,246,481, forward strand.
CCTTGCCCGATGATATGGAAGATTCCCCATATCAAAATGACAAGGCAAGTAGACAATGAGCATCTCAACAATCCTTTTATTTCCTATTTGCATAGGCTTTTTTTTCCTTTTCCTCTCTTTTTTTTCTTTCCTATTCGCATAGGTTTTTTTATAGAGGATGCTTCATAGATTGCTCACTATGGTTACGCTACAGGTTTCCACCATGATTAGGGATGGCTTAGACCAGCCGCCCAGGCGTTTCTCTAACACATATACGAACTCCATGAGCCTTACAAGCTCCCCTTTCATTTCACACCACCGGGATCCATAAGCAAAAGAACATGATATCAACTAAATAAAGTGCAATGTTGAAAGCGTTCCCCATGATAACATGGTTCTGCTAATTCACAACTTACAAAACGCAAGCATATACGCAACATAGATGGGCACAATGGTTCAAGTTTATTAAGTGCAAGAAAAGTAAAGTGTGCCATCAAGTTGGTGAGAGCTTTAATCACTAATTTTCACATAACAAGTTTAATTCGGAAGGTAGATAAAAACATGAATATACATGGAATAGCAAATGCTAATAGGTAGGTATGGTGGACTCTTTAGAATAACTTGGTTTTATTTGGAGTTGGATGCATGAGTGGAACTCATACTTGGTATGGAGGCTAGCAAAAGACTGGGAGTGACCAATTAAGAGAGCAATAATGGTTATAATTATGGAAAGCGGCAAAACATTATTAATTAAAGCATAAAGTGATATTATAAGTCGAAAACTAAATGATCATAGAGGCTATGGTGACTTGGTATAGTCTTAACATGGTGTGAGCATGCGCCAAGTCAACCCAAATAAAGCATCAAAGGAGAATACCATAATATTATGCTTTTATATGCTAAAACAACGCATGATTCTTTCAAGGCACATTAAGCAATCTCAATTGTTTGTAACAAGTCATGCTACAACAATAATCACAAAACATAAAGCCAAAACAATATCAAGCATGACATGATAAAGTCTAAGTCACAGTCAAAAACAAGCTCCTTTTATACCACTTATAAGCATGAACTTTCCTACTCTTTTCCAATCCAAATCAACTTATTTGAAACTATGTATGAATGTGGTGGTCCAACCAATTTATTTAAGCAAACTAAGCAAACTAAAACTAAAAAAAATGAAGACGCTCCAAGAACAACACAATTGTGCATGAAACGATAAAAATGAAGTGTTTGGAAGAAACCTAAGATTTTTATTGATGAAGAAGGGGATGCCTTGGGCATTCCCAAGCTTTGACGCTTGTACTTCTTGAATATTTCTTGGGGTGACACGGGTGGCATCCCCAAGCTTGAGTTTTTGTCCATACTTCATCTTATCATATTACTCTTCCCTACACTTTAAAATTTCCTTCATACAAAACTTCACACAATCTTCATTAGCAACATTAGTGTACTCAAGATAATAAGTCTTTTTGGTTCAGTTTCAACATAAGTAAAACTTCCATTAAAACACAAGCTACTATAGCACTTCCTTTTAAAAGTTCAAGAATTTTGGCAAGAACTCAAAGAGAAAGAGATTTAAGAGGCAAATGCAAATAAAGGCAGAAATCTATCAAAACAGACCAGCAGGTAAAAACTGATTTTTTTCGAAGACCTTCTGTTGCTCAAATCGAAAAGTGTTAAACTAACGAAAGTTGGATAACAACCTGGGACATAAGCAAAAACAATTACAACTCAATCCGACGTACAGAGATTTTTCACGAATTTTTACAGCAAAGCACAAAAATCTATTTCGGGACAGCAACTTTCCCAAGTCTTACTTCTCTCTCATTAGAGGTTACTCTTGGCACAAAAACCACACAACAAGGATAAGGAGAGGTTACTACTGAAGCAATAACTTCTAATACTCAACAAAAGATTCCTAATGAAATTTGGGTTATCTCCCAATAAGTGCTTTTCTTTAAAGCCTTTGAGCTAGGCATAAGAAGCAAGAATCAAGTATTCTCAAATGAAGAAGCATTAAGACCAAATTTCTTGCCCCTACCTCTCTTACCTTTATTCTTATCCCTGGGAACATATGATTGTTTGGTGGAGAAGCAAAATGCATGATGCCCTTTTCCACATCTATTATTGCTCCAAGGAGTTTTAGTAGGGATCTTCCAAGTGTAATTTGTCCTTTTCCTACACATTCAATGACAAGATAATCAGTAGAGAACATTTTCCCTAGAATATTTGTAAACACTCCTTTAGCTATCCCAATGGGTAATATTGTGCCATTATTAGTAAGAGATATTTCTTTTCCCCCTTTAGAAAGTCCCAAAGATTCAAAGATTCATAGATATCTTTAGGCATAAGACAGAATTCAGACATGATATCACAACGAGCATAAAAAGTTTCATTATTTATAACAACTTTTACTATAGGAAGCTATTTTGAAGATTCAGAATTTATTGGAACATATTCATGATGCTCTCTAAGCATGTTATAGCATTCTTTTAAACTAGTTGTGTTGGTCTCAAGAGTGTCCAGTCTAGCAATAATGTTTATAATGGAGGAATCAGATTTGCTAGGCAAGTCATATGTTGCAACCAACTTTTTTATGCCATTAAAAGCTTCACCCTCATTGCACTGGAGGACATCTCCTCCTACTACAGCATCCAAAGCATATCTATAGCAAAGAGCAGTTCCAAAGTAAAAACTGCTAAGAAACAAGCTTAGAGTCATTTTAGATTCAGTTTTTGCATGTAAATCAGAGATTCTAGACAAAGCTTCTTTGAAACTCTCTTCAATTCCTTGTTTGAAAGTAAAAATCATTTCCTCAGGCGACATAGTGATTGGAGCAATGCTAGACATAATAGCAACTTTAGATAGAAACAATTTTTTTGTGTGTTTTTAATAAAAGGAAGCAAACTAGTACAACTATTTTTTTTTGTGTTTTTGATAAAGAAACAAGCAAACAAAGCAGAAATAAACTTAGCAAAACAAAAAACAAAGTAAAGAGATTGGTTATGAGGGACTGCCCTTGTGAAGATGTCCTTGACTCCCGGCAACGGCGCCAGAAAAAAGGCTTGATGGCTCAAAATATATCGAGCTCGTTGGGGAACCCAAGAGGAAGGTATGATGAGCACAACAACAAGTTTTCCCTCGGTTATGAAACCAAGGTTATCGAACCAGTAGGAGCAAGGAAACACCTCCAAGGTGTTGTTTCCAACTTGGAATCCTGCACAACACAACCACAAAACTTTGCCCCCAACTTACAGTGAGGTTGTCAATCTCACCGGTTTTGCTGAAAACAAAGGATTAAATGTATTGTGTGGAAGATAGTAATTGCTTGCAGAAAGTAAACATTAAGCAGTAAATAGTAGATTGATGGTAAAAGAATGGACCGGGGTCCATAGTTCACTAAAGGTGATTCTCCTTAAGATAGATGACAAGTTGGGTGAACAAATTACAGCGAGGCAATTGACAGACATCGAGAAACCATACATGCATATACTAATCATCTTGACTCCTCTAAGATTTGATTGGGCATTACAACATTATACATAAACTGTAATCCAACTGCATCTATGACTAATAATCCACCTTCAGGTTATCATCTGAACCCCCTCCAGTATTAAGTTGCAAGCAACAGATAATTGCATTAAGCAAAGTGTGTAAAGTAAACAATACGATTGCCCCATGGACAAAGGATTGTTGTTTTCTCCCTAGTAGCAACAACACATCTAGTACTTTAGAGATTTCTGTCACTTCCCCAGATTACTAGAGGCATGAACCCACTATCGAGCATAAATACTCCCTCTTGGAGTTGCTAGTATCTACTCGGCCAAGGTAGCTACTAACAATAGAAAGCATGCAAGATCACAAATAACATAGACATGATAGAATCAATAATCAATCTGAAATAACATCTCAATATCCATCGGATCCCCTCAAACACAACATGTAGGATTACAAATAGATGATCTTGATCATGAACGGAGCTCACAAGATCTAAACATGGTAGCACAAAGGAGGAGAACCAACCATCTAGCTACTACATGGACCCGTAGTCCAGGGATGAACTACTCACGTATCACATAGGAGGCAGTCATGGTGATGAAGAAGGCCTCCAGGGTGATCTCTCCCCTCCGGCAGGGTGCCGAGAAGAGCTTCAGATCCCTCTCGATCTAGGGATGGAGATGGCGGCGACTATAGACTCTTTCGTAGAATTTTTTATCGGGTCCTTAGGGTTTTCGTCCCGGGAGGATTTTATAGGCGAAGGGGCAAGGTCGGTGGAGTACCAGGAGGCCCACACCCCCTAGTGGCGCGCCCCCCAGGCCGCTCTGCCACCAGGTGTGGCCGCCCTGGTGCGCCACTTCGTCTGTGACATCTTGTTAATAGGTTAGTTCCAGAAAATATGTAAAAATACTCCAAAGTGTAGAAAAAACATAAAAAAGTAGATATAAAACAAGCATGGAACATCAAACATTATAGATACGTTTACAACGTATCAGGGGCATGGAGGGGGAGGAGGTGGTGGGCGGTGGGCGGTGGGTCGAGATCTGGGGAAGGCGACGGTGGGGGATATGGAGGTAGGGGAGGAGATGTGGGGGTCGAGAGAGGTGGGGGGCGACCGACGGGGCGGGACTCGGGAGTTTGGGTTGTGCTGCGGTGGTGGTCATCTCATCTTCTGGACTACTGGGTAAATCCGAAATAGCGGGGGGGGGGGGCTAAAATGCAAATATGTGGTGTGCGGTGACTGTGTTGACTTTGCACGAATCTTCAACAAATATGTGAAAGTGATGGTGTCGGGGGGCCCTCTTACATGTGGGAAATCCGTTTTGGTCGCAAGGTTAGTTGCGTCTCATAAAACATCTCCACGCTCTCGGATGTCGTGCGCCTGCCAGTCTTCCTTCGATGCCGCCCAGCGTGGCGCTGCACACCTTTAGCGGCGAGACAACACCCACCTCCAACATCCGCGGCGACGCTGACCACATGTACCAGCGCAGCAGCATGTATGGGCCGGCCCTGGGGGGGACCCACGGGGCAGCCGCCCCGGGCCCAAAAATAGTAGGGGCCCTCCTAGAATATGTAGGCCTAATATACATCGTAAAAAAAAGTTTTTTTGTTGGGCCAGTATCTTAATTGGGCCTTTTTCTTCTGAGCTGAGGCGCTGTACCGGGCGAAGCGAGGGACGCCGAGCGCTCGTCTCGATTCTACGATTCCCAGGTCCCAGTCCCAATCTCCCACACGAAGTCAGTCTCGGTCGATTCCAGGACCAGACACGCGATTAATTAAACACGAACATCGATATCGATCGCCATCGAACCGCCTCTGCCCTTCCCGAGTCCCACCGTAACCCCCGTCGCCTGACGGCCTGAGTCCTAACACCTCAACAGCTCTCCAATCGACCGGATCAGGATTGGGGGAGCGGGGAAGCGGGAAGCCTCGACGATCGACCATCGACGCTAGGCTCAAGGATGATTGGACGAAGTCAGTCTATCAGGAAGGCCATACCATCGTGCTGAGTGCTGACTGCTGACGAGACGATCGACCGCACACCGTCTGGCTGCTGGTGCTGGTCCAGACGTCCAGTGGTCCGTCCTCCGCTCTGCTGGTTACACTTACGTCCTAATTTTTAATTCTTAAATCTTAATTCTAATTACAATTGTTGTTCTTGTTTGTAGCGAATGAGATTATGGCACCCGAATCCGGTGCTATAAGAAAAGAAAAGGAGAGAAAAGGAAAAGAAATTAAAAGAATCACAAAGAGGATCTTTTTAAAAAAATTTGAAGAGCAACACGAGCACTTATATATGTGATGTTGAGTTAAATGCACTTATTTCTGAGTTAAGTGTTATGAAGTTCACTTTGCCAAATACATCAAGTTCTGCTATGGAGCTTTTTGAGTTTGTCAGAGAAGCGGATTGTTATCCTAATATTTCTATCGCTTATCGGATCTTATTTAGTATGTCCGTGACTGTTGCATCAGCTGAAAGAAGCTTCTCAAAGTTGAAATTATTGAAAAACTATTCGAGATCTTCAATGTCTCAGGAGAGGTTAAATGGTTTGGTAAGTCTATGCATCGAGAAGAAGTTAGTGGACGAGATTGATATTGATTCCATCGTCACAGACTTTGCTTCTAGGAATTTTCAGAGAAAATTTTAAGATACCGTGTAAACATTATTATTTTTATATAAATATTATAGTTAAAAGTGTACTTAAAATATTTATTTTTCATCATTATATATATATATATATATAAATTATACGAAAGGGTCCGAAATTTTGATTTCGTCCCAGACCTCCGAAATCTCAGAACCGCATGTATGTAACAGACGACGTCTCCTGCCTAGAGACCGGTCGAGGGACTCTACTCCTTTTTATAAGTGCCTTTGGCTTGATGGACGGGCAATGGAGCACATGTCGACCACCCCATGGTCGCGTGTTTTAGCAGAGTACATGAGATAAATGATAGGCAGTCCAGTCTGGTGGCGTCCCATCCTTGGAGCATGAGCTCCACAGAGAGAATCCGACATATGGCATCGTCTCGACGATGGTGAAGTCAGCCATAGCCAGGGCGATCGGTTTAATGATACGAAGCTACTTCCTCCGTTTTAAAATATAAAAAATATAAAGAGGTCTAGATACATTTACAAAGCTAAAATATTTTATATTTTTACATATTAAAAGAGGTCTAGGTATAAACCGTCTACGAAGCTAAAACATCTTATATTTTAAAACGGATATTTTGAAACGGAGAAAGTAGCACGTAGCACTGAGTTGAATTTTGGATCGCTCGAAATTGGATCACATAAGGGCATATACAATGGTTGATAAGACAATCTTATCTTATACATGATATGTAATCTTAATATAATGATAAAACATTATGTACAATAAATTATTTTTTATTCTTATCTTCAATGACAGATATCCTAAAAATATGGTGAGACATATCGTGCTAAGAGATGATCTCTTAGCTAAGATAAAACCAGGGCCGGTTCTGAGGCAGGGCCGAAGGGGCAACCGCCCCGGGCCCAAGAAAATCAGGCCCTATATTAATGTATTCTGTATACTACCACTAGCCTAGCTGGGCAAGTTTCCCAACGTGTAGAGCTGAAATCGATACAACGGCTTGTGTAGAGGCCCAGCACACCATGACACATTAGCTGACCGGGCCTGCAGCATGCCGAGGCTGACGATTGATCTCTACAATAGACTGAAGTCTTTTTTATCATTCGCCGTCAAACATTTTATTCCCTGAATTTTTGACTGAGCGCTAGAGTGTGGTCTATGCAAGTACGGGACACTCTCGTTCGTCCTTGTCCAGATCTTCATTTCTTCAGCCAATCCCAAACGGTGGCCGTCCGACCTTAGGTGCTCTATGTAACTATTCGCAGGTAGGTAAGGCCTCAAAGAATATCAGGCAGGCAGTGACCAATGCGTGATTCATAGAACCGAGAGAAGGCTTGTCTCTAATTCTCTAAGCATGTTCCCTAATTATGGCAACATGTTTGGGTGAGAGTTGATTTATAAAGCATTACTATTACATAAGATGATCACAACTTTAGTTTTCTTCGTTGCCATAATAATAATTGATTATATATTATTTAGAGATAGATATTTTTGGGATTTGGAATTTTTGAGTACGACTTGCTATTGAATTTTTTTAATGGATCTGGTAGGTTAGTAGTTTTGTACCTTTGTCCTTATTTTCGATTGCTAATTGGTAAGAAATTTTCATGGGATTGATATTGATAGCATCGGTACTACTGGTATTACTAATTGGTAATTACAAGATTTTATTGATATTAATAGCATCGTTGTGGAATTTGTATCTAGGATTGTATGGAAAATTTGTGAAGTACCATAGATATAGATTTCGGGGGCCTTAATTTTTAGTTTCGCCCCGGATCCTCGAAATCTCAGGACCGGCCCTGGATAAGACAGAGGTCTTTTTTTATTTCTCTCTCTTCCAACTCAGCATTCCTACGTAGCAGTGCTAAGATAAGACCATTATAGGTGAACTAAAGCATACCATACTGAGATTGTGCGATTGTGGCCGGCAGGCTCCATATAATCAGCAGCAACTTTAAACCAATCGGAAACAGCCTAGTTGGATAGGAATTGGGAAGGCACGATGGGCTGCGCATTGGCCAGGCCTTGTTCATGTTGGACCGAGTTGACATAGGGCCTTTCATCCTACAACTTTCACCGGGCTGGACCGGTACGTTTCTTCCCGAACGGGCTGCGTGTGCCTGGAATGAGTTGACAGCCTAATCGCTGATAGAGCGGAGCGACCCGAACAGGACACGCTCGCTCTACTCGATCTCCAGATCGCTCCAAGCACGGATCGGAGCGGAGCCAGCCGATTTTCCGGAGTGGTCTGTTGCCAAACGGGCGGAAGGGTCCACGTACGAAAATAGCCGTGAAGCGAAAACCATCTTAAAACTTTTTATATACTAATAAAAATACTCGTGCGTTGCAACGGGACATATGCATAAAATTTATCCCCACCACTAAAAACTCATAACTCTATAATATCACATGTGTTAGAAATAATGTGCTAAATCATCTAGGTTTTGCCACTTCTCTCGGCTTGCGCTGCCACTATACTCTACTTCATTCCGAGCACTGATGTGCACCGTCAAACAGTAAAGCAGATCTCCGAAACCACTTATCATTATAGTCATGTACGGGAGATGACGAATAAGATTTTTGAAAAGTGTTCCTCATAACTGCCAAGTTAGTCATCACGGCTCGTCTTTCTAGTCGTCTGGCAGGACCACGTGCACATCATCTTCTACGCCGTCTAGTTCGATTGATATCACCAACCTCTGCATCAACAGGTTTTCCATCTACAAACAATCAATATGCGCGTTGTATTCTGATATGTTCGTTACTATGATTGTTGTAGAGTTTGCACTGCTACTGTTCATGTTAAAAACAATGAGCCCTGGGAAATGATTTCTTGCGGGCTGTATGTTGCTAGATAGATGAGACCTCTCCAGCAGCGAATTAAACGTGCTCGGATAACACCCCGTTTATATTGTTCAGGTTGATTAGTATATATCTAGTATGTTAAAGTTTCTTATCATCGTAGCTAGTGTAGTCATGAATTATATTCTAAAATTAATCATAAAAATATTGCGTAATAATCCATCATCATGTGCACAGTTAATATAACTCGAATCATTATTATCTTGAGCAACCATCTAGTTACATCCTAATACTTGACTAAGTTCCTAGTTTTTTTTTATCCGTGAATATTTTCAAATCCATGATAGCCTAGTTAAATTTTGCTTAACATTTCAAAAGTACTATTATAACGTGCCACACGTTTTAAGAAGATAAATGCATTTGAAACATGTCTTGTAGGCACATAAATCATTGATATACATTCATCATTAATTGTCTAGAGAATCACCATTGTTAAGTCTAACAATGCGTAAATCGTCGTTAATTAACCATATCAGCATATTGTATTAATTTTAGACTTCCCTTGATAAGGCTAAAGACGAAACTTGAGAACTTGCAATAAAGAAGCAATCACGTACTTGAAATTACATCATTCCTGCAAGTATTTTTTTGAAGGAACTGAAACCTGCAATTTAGTTATGATTTCTTAGCTTTAGCTCAGTGGCCTTCATTTGTTCCGGTGTACGTCCCCACCATTGACATCCAATGAACCTTGGTGCTTCAAGTAGAAACTTGATCTGCAGCCAATGCAGACACAACATGAATTACATCAACTGTCGGCCGCTCAAAAAAAAAAACTGTCGGCTCATGATTTAGCAAATTCGAGGAAGTTGACGCTCTGTAGTTGCTTGGCATAGATAGCATGCAGTGCGGGCGAGAGCAGTAACGTTGTAGGCGAGGCGAGCACACGTGACGCCGTAGTCCTACTTGTCTAACTTCCCGGCACCATGCACGCCGCTAAGGTTTCATGCGAGGTTGCGGGCGCTCGGCATGTCAGGATCCACCTAGGAGAAGAAGTCGAGGCCATAACACACATATGTCAGAGCAGCGGAACAGCAGACCAGGAACTCCAGCTAGCACTACAATGTACGAACGTACCATCGAGCTGCTAAGCTCCCGGCGCGTGCACTCCTTCCGGGCGTCTGCGGGCGGTGGAGTAGGCCGCCGCGTTGCCAACCTCTCAGAAGCGAAGTACGTGAGTTAATAGCATAAAAGCACCACTTTCGTGCGAAATGTCCAGAGAATTACCACCTTTCGTCAATTTCACAAAATGTGACCACTTTGTTGAAGATTTTTTGCAATTCGCACTAAAACCAAATTAAGAGAGAATTGATACAGTTTCTGACCAGTGGGACCCACTTGTCAGACCCAATTTGCTGAGTTAGACCGGGTCCCACCTGTCAGGCCAATTTTAAAAGGCAAATAAATTATTAAATGAAAAAAATTAAAATAAAAGAGATCACCGGCCACCGCCGCCCGTGCACCACCATCGCCGCTTGTATTGTGCCAGTCCGCCTACCCTGGCTAACATCGGCGTCGCCCCTCGCCATTCCGGCCAGTGCAGCGCCGCCCCCGGCCCTGCCCAGGCCCGCCTCTGTCCCGGACAACACCGACGGTGCGCCGCCCCGCCCCTCCCTATGCAGCGCCGCCCCTTCCCTCCCTGTGTAGTGCCTTCCAGCCCTAGTCTCGCCTTGTGCAGCACCGCCTCGGCCCGCCCCCATCCCGGCCACCACCGGCGCCACCCCGCGCCCGTCTCGGCCAGCGCCACCGCGCCTCGCTCCGGCCAGCGCCGCCTCGCCCCGTGCCGCACCGGCCAACGCAGCCCTGCTCGCCCCCTTCCCGTCCAGCACCAGCGTCGCCCCACGCCGCTCTGACCAGCGTAGCCCTACCCCGGCCCCGCCCTAGCCAGCGACGCCCTGTCACGACCAGCACCGGTGATGCGCCGCCTCGCCCAGCCCACGCCCTGGCAAGCGTGCCCCGTCGCCCTAGCTGCCCCGTGCCCCATCGCCGTCGCTGCCCCTGTGCCTCGTGTTGTGCCAACCTCGTCGCTCCCGTGCTCCGCCGCCCCCATCGTAGTGCCTCCTCCGTGCTCCGCTGCCCCGCGCTCTTTTTCTTGCACGGCAGGGTCGACCTCCATGGTGACGCTCGTCCGCGAGCTTGGCGGTGGCGCAGGGATGGGGGCGGGGGTGCAACGGCCAGCGGAGGAAGGAGACCGGAGGAAGGAGACAATCTCCGTTTTTATTTTTATTCTTTTAGAATATCTAGGATTTTTAAATTGGGCTGACAAGTGGGATCTAGTCCACCTCGGCAAATTAGCCCTGACAAGTGGGTCCCACTAGTTAGAAACGGTGTCAATTCACTCTCAATTCGGTTTTAGCGTGAATTGCAAAAAATTTACAGAAAAATTGTCACATTTTGCGAAAAATTTCAATGGTGGTGGTTTTTCGAACATTTCGCACGAAAATGGTGGTTTTATGCTATTAACTTCGAAGTACATCGACTACTCGTTGATGGGCTCCATCATTGGTAGCAGGTTCAAGGACCGGGCCACATTATCGACGTTGCTGAAACAACGACAAGGCGACCTGCAGTTCCCCATGTCCACTGTCATGCCGCCAATCTCAGGCTATTGCTGCCGCCGTCGTGGAGGCTCATCGCTGCTGAGAGCCGAGCGCAAGCGTGCGAAGGCTCGCAGCTGGGAGTATTCTCGCCGGCGCCGCCATGGGGCCATGGGGCTACACCGGAAGGTTTTCGCTAGTGGCCGTCGAGAAAACGGCCCTCGCCTGCCCGATGGGCGCATGGGCAACTGCGCCGTCTTCCCTCACCTCCTGCGAGGTTGACACGGTCTAGCCAAGATTAGTGGATGGCGTTCCTAGCAGCGGCCATGGCCCTTGGATTGGCGGCGATGCTGGAGGCTGGCCATAGTCCTTTGATCGCATCGTCGCGGATGTCCTTGTCGCTGCTACCTGCTATGGTGGACTTCGAAGAATACGGCTCGTCTAAAGTTGCGATCATGGGACGCGCGGTACGGTTGATGGCTGGTTCTGTTGATTGGATTATTATATAAGCAACTCATATCTGTTTTAGAAAATCATCCGGACAAGGCCTCCTACTTCTATACGTAGGTGACGTACGTTTGACTACTTGTCGTGGGCGGAAACGAACTCTGCGAGAGACCAAGGGAGGCCCGGCAGACGAAGCAAGCGGACGAACAGCGGACGAATGACAGAAACGAGACGGACAAAGAGAGAAGCCTTAGCCCCTTTATTATTACTAGCATAAATGTCCGTGCTTTGTAACGGGATTACGAAAATTAATAATTTTGGATCAAGAACTGATGCACTCTAACTTTTTATGCTTTGTACTTTGGAGAAGAAAAGTTATACCCAAGAAGTGTTGCGAACATACTTTAATGATATGACTTTGAGCCAGCAACCCCGTGATAATACATTGGTTGTTTCAATGCTGTGATCCAATTTCTACATTCACAAGCAAAAACAAACATTTATACAAAACTTTCAGTTACTGGCAGAGCATAGTGTGCTTCTTAGAAAACTCAATGCGTGTACATATCTGGCATGCTAGGTCTCTTACCAATCCACGTTTGTTTTAGTTGCACAGATGACAAGTTCATTAACTTCCGACTCTCTCTTCTGATTGAATATATATTTACCAAATGGACCAATCAATGTAAAATAGAAGGCAGAAGTTGCAACAGGAGCACTTACTCACTGCACATGCCCCAGCCATAAGGTAGATGTGTTGTGTTAGGAAGCTTAAAGTAGTACGAACTCGAGCGTGGGTACATGGTCCTGGTTCACTGCAAGAAAACCCATCACGGGAATATACATCCTCAAAAAAAATATCAAGTATATATTTTTCATCCCAAATAAGTATATGCAAACAATTAGTAACTGAACATTTAATCCACTTAAACCAAAGCAGTTTTGGAGTGAATAGAAGAGAAACATAGATAAGATGTATGGAATCTCGTCTTGGTTTGTCAGACTTGGAGAAGTTTTTGCAGTTCAGTTTCAAGTAAATCGCATGTTTCAGGTAGATTGTACTGCTGAATCCAAGTAGCACTTGCCTTACCTGTCATGGAGTGAGAAAGATATGCTATCAGAGGAACAGATGATACCGTGACCCCATCATCCCCTCACTTCTCCCTTGGAATCATAATCAGAATTGTTTGTTTGATCTGGCTGGGGCTTGAAGCATCTGGAATCTGGAAGCGACGTTGTTTGCAGCCTCCATGGATTCGATATGGTAGAATAGGATAGGAAATAGAAGGACCATGAATCTCAGAGGATGCAAGTACCATCAACTATCATCTGATCCAATTTCCGTAATAATAAGAGAGAAATTGCAAGTAGCGTTAAGTGCCGCGGGACGACGAGCATCCCTGGCTCGGCGGCAACGGGGATTGCGCTCCCCTTCCACCTAGATCATCTCCCACGAGTGCGGCATTTCCCACGGCCTCCTCAGGCCTCCCGCCATGGCTGAGCTTCCCAGCTCGCGGGCGACGCGGCTCATGCTCCGCTGTCATCTGTACGACCTACTGCAATCACATAGAGGCACACATCTCCCTGGTTGGTGGCGAGCCCGGGCGGGCAGTGAAGCGGCGCCGACGGCGGTGGCTGGATCTCTAGCACTGCATCGGGCAGAGAAGAAATCTCCTGGACGGCTCGAACGCATCCTACCGAAGCGAGCGACCAGGGAACATTGGTGGTGATACGACTTTGGAGGTGGCAGCAGTCGTAATTACCCTGAACTCCAGAGGAAAAACCGTCCAAAAAAGAGTGAAGGAGAGGAGCTGTCGCCTGCGCGCGCCTAGTTCGGCTCGGGAGTAGCCATCGCCCTTATTTTAACTCAGAGGTGGCATAAGTTGGTAATTTTGATTGAGCTAAAGGGTAAATCTGTCCGAAAAATTGTTGGACCGGAAGAAACAGTCCTTCCTTTATTATTATACTAGGAAACATACCCGTGCGTTGCTACGGACTGATTTTTATGTCATTATGTAGCGCTATTCTATCCGCATAGCCCTATGCTCGGTTTGCCCTTTCTCCATTCTCTCCTTGAGAAGAGCATGAATGGTAGCTTCTATCTTTATAGCAAGTCCAGCTAAAATGGGTTAATTCATCTCTATATGTATCTATTTGGAGAACTCTTTTAATAAATTGTAACTTTGGTTTGCACTGATATTTTGATGAAATATCTAATTTTCGGTCTTTGTATTTAATCGGTCTATGTATTTTTTATAAATAACAAAAATATATAATAATGATAATGTATTGTTCGATTTGAAAGTATTTTTTCAACGATAATTTATTATCAATATCTCCAAATGTCTGAGAGGAGAGTAATAAAACATACTCCCTCCGTCCCAAAATAGATGTCTTAGATTTGTTAAAATTTGGATGAATCTAGACACTATTTAGGATATAGATTCATCCAAATTTTAACAAATGTGAGACATCTATTTTAGGACGGAGGGAGTATCATATTGCAAATGTATCCTTTTAGAAGTTGCACGAAACATTTCATACAGTGTAACAAGCAATGGAATGAGAGAGCTCTTATATCAAAGTGCTTGAACGTACAAAAATATTGTGCAGCAATACATGTCCATTTGAAACCGCTACACGGTCACGGGAGGTGTACCTCGATGGTGCCCTGCAGCCCCCACGCGTCAGGCAACACAACAGAAGCGGCCTTCCGTCCCCTTCTCCTCTACTGCTTTCTCCTCCACTTCTTCCGTCCTTTCTTTTCCCGATAGATTCCCAGACCAGCCCCTTCTCGATGCGCCACCCGTTCTTCACTTCTTCCATTCTTTCCTCTCCCGATAGATCCCTCAGAGCCCCCCCTTCTCGATGCGCCACCCCTTCCCATCTCTGCTCCACGTTGACTCTGTCCGTCTAGGCCGTTTTTGCCCTCTCTTCCCATTGGGACATGAGGGATTTAATTCCTCTCATTTGATTTCAGCGATCGATCAACGGTAGAGCTTATTGGTTCCCGGTTGGCTTGCTGATTCCACGCACCATGAAAAGTATATGAATCGGTGGGATTTATTATCTGAGCGAGGTGGGATTATTGAATGCTCTCATCTATGCCTACAGAGTCATAGTTTGGAGGAAGCCACCTACGTGCACGGTGGCCCAGTCGATTGATGAATAGCCCAGACTCATAATTCGGAGGAAGTGGCCACCTACGAATGCGGCGGCCCAGATTGATGAAAAGCTCAGACTCTTATGACAAAGACGCGTCGGCCCAGATTGATGAAAAGCTCAGACTCTTATGACAAAGATCTATTCCATAGCGTTTTTTTCTGATCGGCACGGACCGATGGTTATTTTGATATATTTTTTAGCATTGATAGTAATAGTAATATAGAGTTTGTTGGGAGGGCAAATCCGTCCAAAAAAGTGTTGGACCGGAAGAAACACTTCGTGCTTTATTATTAGGTATAGATATATATATAATATATATATATATAGGTATAGGTATAGGTATAAAAATAGGTATAAGTACTAGGAAACATGCCCGTGTGTTGTACCGGGAGAACGAGAAATACAACTTTGGATGAATAGCTAGCGCAAATCCATATTTTACTTGATCTGAATTTTGAGAAGAAATGTTATACTGAAAAAATTATGGGAGTAAAGGTTAATAAAATCGTCATGCATTTCATCAACTTAAAGACCTAAAGTATTTCTTTTCTAAAATGTGGGAAATAGAAAACCGTAATGCATGTGATTTTTTTAACTGCATGTGACATTATGGTGAAGCAAGGCACTGAGAGGATAATGCATCAGCAGTTTTTTACACCCAATGCTGCCTTGTTCCACTAAAAACTAACAAAAAAACATAGGTTTCACACAAAAAGCTATATTCACCTCAATGAGCTCCTCCTTGCATGCATCCAGGCCATGGAAATCTGCAAATCCTACTCGCTGCTTCCTGGGCATGTGCCTCTTGTCGGCACTACTCCCAGATGTCATCTTCCTCTCTGTACGGACCAAATCATGGTTTGTACTAAGAATCATGGTGTGAGCAGCTTGTCAGCACGTCCACCAGTGAGGTACTCAGTGATAAGAGTATCGCAATTGCTACGCAAAGAGTACATATAATTCTGTTGAATGGATCAAGCATATGGGAAGTAACACATATGAATATAACATGCATCACATGGGAAAAGGGAGGTGAATGCTTGAATATTTACAGTCTGATTAGACATGATTAACCAAGGATGGATATTATTTAGAAATGATGTACAATAGAAATGCAAGAAAGAAAGAGTAAATCTTAATTCAAAACTAGTGATAAGGATATAGTAATAGCCCGTATGACTTGAAAAAAACATGCCTATACATTGTTTGGTGTGTTGACTTCCGCACGGTGAGCCTTCGGCCCACTTCGTGGCGGAGCAGGTGGTCAGCCGTGCGACGGAACTGCAGAAAGTGCCCCTGGCGAGGCGGCTGTCATAGGTCCAACAATCTAGTATACTACTGACTGTAATGGACTGAATATGGCCTCGTTAAGTAACTCTGCTATATTGATGTATGATTTGAACCCAGCACATCATCATTGTAAAAGGCCAATCTTATCTATGTTTTGTCT
The DNA here is from genome assembly GCA_023614405.1 of Avena insularis. Taxonomy (NCBI): domain Eukaryota; kingdom Viridiplantae; phylum Streptophyta; class Magnoliopsida; order Poales; family Poaceae; genus Avena; species Avena insularis. The sequence continues at coordinate 551,263,043 of CM042690.1, forward strand.
CTCGGATCAAAACAAATAGAGGTGCTTCGAAATTACAGACGGGGCAGAAGCATTCTCCACATCCACCGCTCCACGCACACGTACAGTAGATAGCAGAGAGCAACCCAGCAGCGAAAGATCAAACAAATTAGTAGCGGCACGGCAAGATACCGGAAACACTTACCAGTGAGTACATGTGGAGGTAGTGACGGAGGGATCGGCGGCAGTGGCCATGGCTCGCGAGTTCCGACGGATCACCACCGCAACCTCCCATCGAGATCCGAGTCGTGTCAGCCTAATAGAAACCACGCCGAATCAGGAGGCTCTGGTCGAGGACGGAGAGGGGCGGTTGTGGGGACTCGTTCGCGGCGACCGGAGCAGGGGCAAAGCAGGGATCGGCTCCCCAAGCCAGGAGTAGCGTGCGAGAGTATAGTAGCCGGAAACGGGGTACGGTGGCTCGTCCCTCGATCCGGATTCGTCGACCCGGATTCGGAGTCGGGAACGACGTGCGGTACGGTGCGATTCAGCGGCCGAAACGTGAATCGGCAGTTCAACATTCGGAACGTGAATAAGGATGGACTCAGCTGATGCGTTTCTCGCTGGCCAACTTGGAAACCAAAAGGCCCGTACTGATCCAATCAGAGTAACACCGTACGGCCCATAAACTGATCCAAACATAGTGTGAAGTTTTCTTTACTATTGAATCCACCGCTAACAAGGCCGAGAATATCATCGTCCCAGTTTATCGTCCCGGATTCAGCGACTCCAGACAATCTGGATCGCGTCTCCACTATTGATCGGTTCAGTCGAGAGATGCATACCCCAGCCGTTTCCTGTTTTTGCCACCCAGCGTTCCACGTCCCACGTTCCTGTCCCTCGTTTCCACCGACCCGGAAACATGACAACTATGTGCGGGACAGGGAGAGAGAACTACATGTCTGCTTAGTATAGACCGAAAATAATATAAAGGAACTGGTATTTTCACTTATATAGGTGGCATTGGTGTGTAATTTGCTATTTGGTGGGAGGGCAAAACGGTTCAAAAAATGTTGGACCGAAAAAACAATCCGTCCTTTATTATTAGGTATAAATAGATATAGACTAGCAAAATACCCACGTGTTACAGCGGAAGGGAAACAATATGGTTATATATATTTTTCTAATCAAATACATCATGCGAGACAAAGGGACCTGAAAATATGCAGGAGATTGAGCTCATACGCGGTGTATCTACTTATCGCGTCGCGAACAGCCTCACAATGTGCGGAGAACGACCATGGCTGCTCATATCAATCGGCTCACATATCATCAGCTTAGAACTTTTTTCCTGATAGGATCAGCCGAGAACTGACAAAAAAAATCGATGGATCAGTTGAACATGGCCAGCTCAGTAGTCGCTTCCTCCCAAATAACTATAGTCAAAACAGCTCTACCATTTGTTGACGCCGCTGATGACCATCCAAAGCGGGACATGAAAGATGCAAATCAGATCAGGAAAAAGTAATAAAGTGATGGGAGGGTCGTGATGTCAGGCGTGAGGAGGAGGATAGGAGGACTGCCTCTGCATTTCTCGGCTAACCAAGCATTTGGTGATAGATGAATGTCACCGTGTAAGATCTAACTTCAATCAACAATATCTTAGAACCAGCAGTCAGCAGAAGCACGACCGAAAACAGCATAGGCCAAGACGGATCGGGGGACCTGCGCCACAATTTTCCCCAACTCTCTTTGGCGCCACCACACCACGCATGCAGCAGCCCACGCTGCTCTCTCTCTATATTATTCCCCTCTTTTAATTTCAAACTAAAATCCTGATCTTTTTCAGATCTTTTATTTGTCTAAAATCTATTTGTGAAGTCTTTTAGAAATATAACATAAAAATATTTTTTCTGAGACATAATAAAATGTTTTTGTGGGGCCCAAAGGCCATCCAGCCCACAACAGCCAAACCCTAATCCTACCTAGTCATATTCCATACTAGATCATGATGGTGCGCGTTGCCGCGTCCGTCTATTTTGACAATAGGATGACAAGAATATTTATATAAATGTAAATATATGTAGGCACAAGAACTTAAAATTTGCTCGTACTAATTTATATATTTGTTAACATACAAAATAATTTACATGAAAAATTCACATAGAGTATTTGTTAGTGATGGAAGGCTAAAGCTAAATAAGAAATCGAGTGAAGGGATTTATGTCCAGTAGATTAATGGTAGTAAAGGATGGTCAGTCTTGATGATCCAATGTCCTTGGAATATCAGGGCAACCTACATTATTTCAAAAGAAGCATCGGATGTCTAGCTATTTGAAAATTTTAAGATATTGTCTAGATAACCGTATAGGGATCAATTGGATATGATGAAGCATGGCATGATGCAACAGTATTGAATGGAGGATTCAGTAGTGGAGATAATATGACATGTCAAAAATCAGTAATTCAAGTATTCTGATTAAGTGACATTTTATGATCTAGAGAAATCACTAACATAAGTAAAAATACCTATAGCATCAAATCATCGTGGTATGGGGAAGTAAAAGGTGACGTTCCCGTGTGGTTGTCGAGAGCGCCTCCGAGTCTGAACATGATTATGGAATAGTAATAATATGATCAGAATGTGGGCAAACGGATAAAGAAAGTAAATTTGACGGTGAAAATATTGTACTCCTTCCGATTAAATTAGTTGATTTAGATTTGTCTAGATTCGATTGTATCTAGACATAATTCAGTAGTAGATACATCTGTATTTTACAAATTTGAGTCAACTAATTTGGGTCAGAGGGAGTACTTCTTGAATGTGGGCAAAAGGAGTATTTACGGCTTGACAATAATCAGTGGGAAAAATAGCTAACCAAAGTAGGCTATGTATCCATGCTTTCAGCATGAGCAGATCATAATTGCCTCCCAAATGCTGATCCAGTACTGATGTATGGTATCTCAAAAATAGATGATAATGGTACACATGAACATAAGTAGATCATGATACCACGAAAAATCATTGTACTGGGCTAATTTTAACTACTCCCTCCGATCTAAATTAGTTGACTTCGTTTTATCTAGATTCGGACGTATCTAACATTAAAATAAGTCTAGATACATTCGAATCTAGACAAATCTAAGTCAACTAATTTGGGTCGGAGGGAGTACTTATATTTCGTGAGCTTTAAAGGGAAATTAAAATACTGTACTAAAATCAACACCTTCACTTTTTTTCTTCTCACTTGAATCATCTGCAGCAACAATATTACCGGTGGCATCAGAAGAACATGTCCAACATCATTTCTTTTCCTACTTTGCATTTTATTCTTCTCCGTCAGGTTCCTGCCAGCCCTCCTGGTGTCTCACAGTGGAACAACAACGATCTTATCCTCAGGATGTTCCTCGCCCTCCTCGTGCCTCACGGCGGCGGTGCCCTTTAGGTGTCCCAGAGCAGCAACGTGGGGACTCTCTTGAGGCTAAAGTGCGGGCCTAACCTTCATGGGAATGAGATCGAACGGGAGGCCATCAATTTGACCTCCAGAGTAGCGACCCTCAGGGACAGTCGGCCCACGAGCGGTCTAGGCGGGAGAAAAAGCACATCTGATGGCTCGAAATGACCCACACATGCAATCCGACGGCTGAAATTACTGATGGCCTGAGAGGGCTCCCTCTTGTCCCAGTTTTAATATCCCTAATGACACACACTAGCCGCACCAGGTACAAACGCACACACACATACACATCGGGGAGTAGCCAGTTGTACTCACGCACACACGCCACCGACCCACGCTGGTCACGCACCCATGGGCTCGCCCCAACACATCACGCACGAGAACTCCGCACGGGATCCCAACCTCCTTCGTTCGTTTTACCTTTGCCTCTTCTCCCCGTTGGCCCTCCTCCCGGAGCTCCTTCGCGCCCTCGCTCGCCTGGCCGCCTTCCTCGCGGACCTGCAGTGCCGCCGTCGGACGTCTCTCCCTGCAAGCACTCCTCCTCTAGAGCTCGTCCCGACGCCAGCCGCAACTCCGACCAAGGACGCCCGCTGCCGCCTTGGAGGCTCGATCTCGGCCCAAGCTCAAGCTCCCAGCGATCTCACTCGCCGCAAATCTGGGTGATACGGTGGGTAATATGGGGTTTGGTGGGAGGGTAAATTGGTCTAAAAAATAGTTGGACCGCAAAAAACACTTCATCATTTATTATTACGTATAGAAGTATAGAAGAGATTTTATAATCGCTGGAATAAGATTATTATCTCTACCATATATTATTTGCTATACTATGAATATACGATGGTATTGATCTAAAAAAATACTAGTAAAAGAGTTCACGACTACTATAACTATCAATGAACTGACGAAGGAAAATGAAGTGGAGGCAAGTCATGGTTTTGCCATCGGCCAAACTAGGCCGACATTGATTAATCCACGACTTGCGCAGCACACCGACCAGACCACGCCATTGCGAGAGCTACACCAGGATCTTGTCCGTCAGGTCATCAAAAGTTAGAGCAAATCTTTTCTTGCGGAAGCAGAAAAAAATGTACGGCCGCCACTTAAAGTTCCTCCTTTTCTGAAACAAATGTATCTAACTCTTTAGGGTGTAACCGGAGCAAAATAAGTACTCCCTCCGTCCGCAAATAATTGGATGTTTACGAATTTTAAAACAAATTATAGGATAGAGTAGAAAGTGCATTGGAAATGTGTTAGCCATGTTCTCTCTCATCTTTAATTCTCCCATCTCCAATGAGGTAAGTGCATGTATAAAATAAAGTGACCATTTGCTAAATGTTACTGGGTTTGATTTCCGTGAAGCAATTTTTCCTACTTTAAAGTGAGTTGGGAAAGTAGAAGTACACTACACTCTTTTGTGGACAAATTTTAAAGCAACTTTTCCATCCTCCATTATCTGAAAAATGAAAACTTTGATTTCAGAACGGTACTTCAGCATGATAGGATATTGCCTGGTCATATGATAAAATGAATAGATCAAACATAGCAGGCATATTATAATCAGTGGGTTACCGGTAAAATTTGGAATTATATGAAGTGGTACATAACTACATATTACATAGAGAATTATCTGCAACAAGTTGTCATACTTAACCTTTTTCTATCATGTTATCACATTAAGCCTTCTTGCATAAAAAACTATCTTTTGTGAGCATGTTAACAAGTTGTAAAATTCCATTATCATTGACAGGGTCGGCGATGACCCTAGGCAACCATGTGCAATGGCCTAGGGCCCATGGCTAGATGGGACCCATCATCTATACTCTAGTCCAGTTATTTTATTGTTTAGAGCTGGAAAAAAATTAGTTATGGGCCCATCGAGAAAAGGAAGAGGTACACGCACACGGCTACGGCGATGTGATCGATCTCAGCCGAAGCTACTGCTATCGATTTCCTCTTCGGCTCTTTATATTTTCTCCGTGCGACTGTGCCTCGGCCGCCTGGACTAGAGAACTGGAGATCATCCTTGAGCTGGTGACTTTGAATTAGATAGGATCAGTCCAATCACCTGATGTGCTTTTGTTCTACTCACCCTGCCAAATATAGGTCCCCGCTAAATCTCTATCGGGCAATTTTAGAAAAATCTCTATCTGGCTCTCACTCATGGCCCTGCTCGTCCATGCCCTTGGTACATGTTCGTCCATAAATGATGGATTCATGATGGTATGCGTATATATATATTAGTCTTAGGGGCCTATACTATCAACTCGCCTAGGGCCCCGCAAAATATAGAGTCGGCCCTGCTTCTCATGGCCTTATGGGCGCTTCGCGAAGTGCAACAACTTCTCATCCACTAGTGTTGCTGAATGAGTGTGATCATTTCCAGCTTTCCATATGGCATCACACATAGAGAGGTTGTATCTTCTTTCAAGTTCCAGTATTCAAGTTTTAGTGATTGCCAACTTCTTTGTGAAGTGCTAACATCTCACTCAAGTGCAACATTTTGCATTTTTCATGTATTCAGCAATGCAGATAAACGATTTATGTACTTCAGAAGGCTGAGGCGCAACCATCGGTCAAAGCTCTAAAAGATAGGCTGATAACAAATAACATTATGCTTCCTTCACTTTACTTGATTCATATTAGATATCCTTGTTAGCTCTATGTTATTTTGGTTTTCAATATATTTTGGTAAAATCTTAGCCTTGTTTATGCAGGCTGAAAAAAAAATACAGAATAGCATTGTGAATCATTAACAGCTAGGCTTGCTGGCAAAATAGTAGGATCCTTCGTAAAAATATCTCCTACTGGTGTGGTATGCAGCATGCCCTTCTCTAAAGTACCGTACATTCTACGTTCAGATTTCTAGATATGTGTAAAGTACAACAATAATTTTCTGAATAATCACTACAATGAAGATATTTTGCTACTTCTTGCGCACTCTGGTGAAGTATGCACAACATTCCGAAGAAATCATGTTAGGATCAATCACGTCCGGACTCCGATTGACGTTCCATGGATGACCTACAGTATCTGGCATCATATTTTTTTTTTGCGAAAAAAGATCCGGATCTATTTCATGAGTTCATAAGAAGTACAAAGTATCCTAAACATAATAAAAATTACATCGAGGTCTTTGGACCACCTAACGAATACTACTGCCGCCAGAGCGAGCCGCCGACGCTGTTGTTGTCGCCCATTCCATCGAGCCGGCATGCCATTGTTGATGACAGTCGAAAAGTCTTCGTGCACGTGTCCCTAAGGACCAGCGCCCTAGAGATGAAGTTGTCGTCATTGAATCCTTGAATTGATCCGAAACTTATAACACCAAACCTAAAACACACGTAGACTGGACGAGATCCAGAACACACGTAGACTGGACGAGATCCACCACTCCATGGAAGCGGCGACCAGACGAATCCCCACCCTCCTCAACGCCAGCAGCAGGATCATCGCCGACGAGGTGGAAGAGGAGGCAGGTATACCTTATTCTTGTCCCGCACAACGCTGCTATAGCCACCATAACGACGATGCCGTATGACCAAACTCTAACTTTAGGGACCCTTCTATACCGCCGAAGAAGTCGAGGTCCCCACTCTCCCGGCCACGGAGCGGCAAGCAGAGGAGGCGGGGACCCGTCGATGCTCGGTCGCAGACGGCGAGGACGAAGTAGTAGTGACGACTGTTAGGGTTTTTATCCTAGCCGCCGCCTCTTTTTCTGGAGGGGGGTGTGTGTGTGTGTGTGTGTGGAGGAGGCAGCCGTACGTTGCCCAGCACACTCCTAGTTGGTATCTGGCATCATATTTGTGTACATGGAGGCCCAATAATGCAAAATCTGACACAGTTTTCTCCGGTGCACACCTCATCGCCCACAAATTCATCCAGGAGGAAGGCTATGGGACCATCATGCATCCTGAGACACATGAAAAAATATGAAAAGTAGATTAAAAGGACATCCTTGCAAGCCATTTTGCAAGCCACAAAAATGGATTCTCGGCACGGCCCGAGTCCCACTTTTGTGTTTATGGATTCCCGGCACGTCCCAAGTTTCACCTTCGTGTGGCTGAGCCGCGCCGCCCGTCCTGGGCCACTCCCCCCAGCCAAGCTCCCCGATATCTCCCCTGCTCTCTCCGCTCGCGCCTCAAGTTCCTTTCCAGAGCTACCTCGCCTCCGCGGTCATCTCCGACAATGGCGACGGGTCAACTTAGCCCTGCGCTAGCTGTCTCGTCGCCGCGCCGCCTAACTTGCAACCGTAACCAGCCGCCCGTCTCCGCTCAGCCAGGCAGAAGAGCGGTGCTGCGGTCTTGCTCGCTTCCCTTGTTGTTGGGACTCGCGGCGGCGGATCGAGGTGGCTGGCGGATCGCGGCGGCAGTGGAGTCGAGCACCGTACAGAAGGGGGAGGATGGAGCGAATGGAGCGGCCATGGCCTCCTCGAAGCTGGTCCTGGTCGTCGGCGGAACCGGCGGCGTAGGTAGGAGATCAGTACCTCTGCTCTCCATTGCATATAACTTTTATAAGGAGAAAACCTCAGTTGCAATATCCGTATTGTTTTCTCCACGCGAAAATCCGAAGCAAATTGAATTGTATTAGTATCGGTATTTCAATATTTTTGGCGTCAATCATGCACGATAACTCTCTACAGTTGGTGCGAATCTTTACCTTCAGATCAGTAGACTGAACAAAATCTTCGTTCTGTCAAGTGTACTTAATGCTGTAGAAGTCCGCCTTATTACTGTCAGGTGTTTTTGATTCTTTCTCGAGACTGCCAAAATTCACCTGCAATTAGCTGCGACCTTCTTATGTTTCCACAAATTGTGTTTTCCATCAGGATCTTGTTTGAAATACTCTGAACATGCTAGTGGTATTCTTATGATGCTATACTGCTTGGCATTTGATGTCTGTCTGATATGTATCATTATCCTGTAGATACAGTTTTCACTGTTACTAGAGCAATTTTGCTAGATATATTGATAGTGCAGACACTTGCAGGGCAGTTGGTGGTAGCATCTCTGCTGAGCAGGAAAATTAAGACGAGGTTGCTCTTAAGAAACCCTGAAAAGGCAGTGTCCTTATTTGGCAAGCAAGACGAGAGTGTTTTGCAGGCAATCTCACATCAAGAGCTTCGAATTCTGTTTTATCCAGAATGTATCTTTTGCTCATAGGAGTACCTTTTGTATGGCAGGTTTATGAAGCGGACACAAGAAATGCTGATGCTTTTAGTCCAGAAATGTTTGAGGTTGCTCTCTTCTGTTTCATAATTTTCTGAAGCTGAATACGTATGTGGAAATGTTGGGCTATCTATTTATGCATGATAGAATATAGGTCTATTTTCATAGGGAGTTACACATGTGATCTGTACTACTGGGACTACAGCATTTCCATCAAAGCGCTGGGAAGGGGATAACACTCCTGAACATGTAGGTACGTACTGCCTATGATTCTGTAGTTAACCTAGCTTTACTGAAATTGTTTACTTGTAAGCTTGGGGAGTCAGTAAGCCTTTCAGTTCTACTACGGAAAAAAAATCAAGTTCTGACAGTTGCAGAATGCTAATAAGTTGTTAAAAAGAATATGAAATCTCAACATCCATTCTGAGAGTTTCATGTGCATGTACCTTTTTTTGATCATGACCGTGCTCATGGCACAGCACTTAAGCATTCCTGGTCCAGAAGCGTTGATTCTATTTGTTGTAAATTCATAGAGCCAGATACATCTTTAGCACGTATGACAAGCTAGCGGTGACAGTGATGAATTCAAGGGTGTGCAAATAATGTTTTATCAATTATACTGATTACACACGATTTATCATGTCTAGATTGGGATGGTGTCCGAAATTTTGTGAGTGCCTTGCCGCAGACAATCAAGAGACTGATTCTGGTGTCTTCTATTGGTGTCACAAAATACAATGAAATACCATGGAGGTATATCTTATATACTTTAAAGAACTTTGGTATTCTATAATTGAACTTGTCATCAACAGTTTATAAAGAAAAACTTTCTTGTATTTCATTTTTGTGATCCTGCCATTTCACGTTTTCGCTAAAGTTTCACAACCAGTTTGTAGATGCAAAATTTCAGTAGTCCATTTGAGCAGTTACTTCCTGTTAGCCAGTGTACTTGTGGTGTAAGACATGCATGCTTGTTTTTTAAAACTTAGGTCTCTGTGCCTTTGACTTAGATATTTCTTTTTTATATGTAGGTCTACGCTGGCTTATTTATCATCTGCAGTGTAAACTATTTAACCTTACCTCATACTACGCATTTTCAGTATCATGAACCTGTTTGGTGTGCTTAAGTACAAGAAGATGGCAGAAGACTTTGTCCGCAATTCAGGCATACCTTTCACCATTATCAGGTTAATATACAGAAAAATTGTAATCTATGGGCTCATCATGGGCATGCTTTTTCTGATATGATGCTATCTGGTTGCAGGCCAGGGAGATTAACGGACGGGCCCTACACTTCCTATGACCTTAACACACTTCTTAAGGCTACAGCTGGAGAAAGACGAGCAGTTCAGATAGGCCAAGGTTACTATTCTGTCGCCCCTCTCCATTTGATGATGAACTAATGCTTTCGCTAATAACGTTCTTAACACTTCTGACATAAACCTACTAGGCGACAAGCTTGTGGGAGAAGCTAGCAGATTGGTGGTGGCAGAAGCGTGTATCCAAGCTTTGGATATTGAATCTACCCAAGGACAGGCATACGAGATTAGTTCAGTGAAGGTACCCGTGCTTCTGACATGATGATAACTTGTGATCTCTCGTATTATTGTTATCCTGGTATTTAGTTGGATTCATTGTGTCAGTTTTGTTACCCAACTAGCATTACACAACAAACAAGCATCTCTTTAAATGCGTTGTTCTCTATTTTCCTGGTTACTAATTGAAAGGAATTCCTAACTGAATTTTCTTTATCTTCTGACCGACATGGCAATGACGTGGTGGTGCAGGGCGAAGGACCTGGGAATGACCAGGAGAAATGGAAGGATCTATTTGCAGCTGCTCAATCGAACTAGTGCATTTTAATTTGTACTACATTGTGTACTGTAGCGGAAATCCATAGAAGGAACACAATTCATGGGCCCTTGAACAAGTAACAGTATATAGGTGCAGAGTTATCATTGTGGTCGGGTTTGGAAATGGAAGGAGCTATCTGCAGCTGCTCAATCGAACTAGTGCATTTTAATCTGTACATTGTATACTGTAGTTGAAATCCATAGAAGGAACACAGTTCATGAGCCCTTGAACAAGTAACAGTGTATAGGTGCAGACTTGCAAACAGTTGAGCATAGAATGTGCCTTTCCCATTTTGTGTGCTCAGGCTTCTCAACATTTCCCTTTTTTGTCAGTCTTGGTGACCTATACATCAGGGCTTGTGATGCACCCAGTGCACCTGAGCCAGCAAAGCTCCTCTAAAGATTTGTGTAAGCTATCATATTAAGTTTCAGGCCCCGGAATTAAGCTCCTCTAGTTGACGGTGGAGTCTGTTCTACAATACGAGCCTGATGATACAATTATTTTCATGGAACATGACTTGCAGAAAGCTCTAAACGTGAAATTAATTATTTATATCTTTGAACAATTGTCAGGGTTGAAAATAAACTTCCATAAAAGCGAGATCTTTTGTTTCGGTAAAGCAAAAGAAGTAGAAGATCAATATATAGAAATGTTCGGGTGTGAGGTGGGATCACTACCTTTTAGATATTTGGGAATTCTGATTCACTATAGTAAGCTAAAAATGGTGAATGGAAACCCGTCAAGGATCGCTTTGAAAAGAAATTGGCGTGTTGGCTAGGAAAATTATTATCATATGAAGATTGTTTGGTTCTAATTAATTCAGTTTTATCTAGTCTGCCAATGTTCATGTTATCCTTCAGGGAGATCCCTAAAGGGGTTCGAAAAAGTCTAGACTTCTTTTGTTCCCGTTATTTCTGGCAATGTGATCAACAAAAAAAAAACCGCTTAACAAAATGGAACATTATTTGTAGATCAAAAGATCAATGTGGTTTAGGAGTGAAGGTTTTAGATATAGTGGTTGTTTAAACTTTTAAATGAAGAAGGGGTATGCCAAGAGTTACTAAAAATGATTATCCACATTCTAAAACCCTATCTCAAGTGCAAGCACAACCTTCAGACTCTGGAAGGGCCTGATGCGTGTAAAGGAGGATTTCTTCGCTAGAGGATCATTTATAAAGTTAATAATGGACCAGAATATTAGATTTTGGGAAGCCATATGGCTGGGAGAGACTCTGCTAGCTTCTCAATATCCATCTTTTATAATATTGTGCAGCGAAAAGAAGTTTCTGCAGCACAAGTATTGTCTAACAATCCTTTGAATATAGCTTTTGAGTAGAACCTTAGCTGGAAACAAATGGCCAAGATGATTACATCTAGTAACCGGTTAATGGACATTTATCTAGTAGAAGAGGAAGGTGTGTTTAGGTGGGATTTGACGTCATCAGGAGTCTACACGGTCAAATCAATGTATTTGGGCTTACTGAACGGATACACAAGGTTTCTACGTAAATACATTTGGAAAATGAAGGTACCACTAAATTAGAATATTGTGTGGTTTTTAAATCAAAAAGTTCTTCTAACAAAATACAATTTAGCCCAACGAAATTGGCAAGGGAATCTAAAGTATTGCTTTCATGACAAAGAGGAAATTATACAACAATTGTTTTTCGATTGTCCCTTTGCAAAAATTATATGGCGTATTGTGCATATGGCTTTTAATCTAGCCCCCAAAGAATGTTAAGAATTTATTTTGGGAACTGGCTTCACGGAGTAGATAAAAATGAGAAAATCCAAATACGGGTGGGTGTTTGCGCTTTATTCTGAGCCATATGGCATATAAGAAATGATTTTGTGTTTAACATGACTTCAAATTCTTCTTTTTTGCAAGATATACCGTTAACCACACACTGGATCCGTATATGATCTTTTCTTCATCTGGAGAAGCGCATGACGGCCATGACTATGGGGTGTAGTCGTTTGGAAATGTTTGGAAATGGTTGCACGTGACTTATTTAGCTGGTGTGGCTAGTGTTTTGATAATAGAATTTCATATTGAGGTACCGGAGATCTTTTTCTTCTTGCTCCTTTTAGATGGTTGATTCATGTGGCAACTCTTTATGACCCATGAGCTGGGCTCTTTGTAATAAGAGTGTTGTAATAATTTTTCAATAAGTCAATAAAGCTATATGCATCCGCCGATGCAGAGGCTGGGGTTATACCACTTCTTGAAAATAAAATTGTATCACAAAATAGTCGGCTATACTTGATCTAGGCATGTAGTATAGGGAAGAGCTTTGTGGAAGATCAATCTTAACGGACTTAGAGCATATCTAGCCATGGGCGCCCCCAGGTCATTTTACGGTGCAAAAATGGGCCTCCTGGGGGCGCCGACGGAAACTTTCGGCGTGGGGGCGCCAATTCCCATCCGAACCCCCGGTTCCACCCCCAGCCACCGATTTTGGTAGGAAAAACAAAAATAAATTCGGCATAATTCGGCAAATAGTTCCATAAAGCTAGCAAATAGTTCAACAAAGCACATAGTTCAGTATAAATTTAACAAGTTTTGAAACATAAATTAAACACATCAAACTAGGTATTACCTTTGCGCCTCCACATGTACTCCACCAGATCTTGCTACATTTGTTGATGCATATGTGGGTCTCAGATCTCCTGACGCATAGCGAGGAAGGCAGCCCATGATATTGGCACCTCGTGATCAACAACTGCAAGAGGACCATGTCTGAAATATTGTTCAGTGTCAAACAGCGGCTCATCCCGCTCACTCCCAATGATCATGTTGTGCAAGATCACAGACATTCATCACCTCCCACATCTGAGATTTTGACCAAGTCAGAGCAGGGTACCGAACAACAACAAATCGAGCTTGGAGAACACTAAACACCCGCTTGACATCCTTCGTGCAAGCTTTTTTCTCTTTGGCAAAGTTGGAATTCTTCCCCACAATAGGGTTTGAGATAGTCTTCAAAAATGTTGATCATCTTGGATAGATTTCATCTGCTAGGTGGTATCCCTTGTTGTAGTGGTGCCCATTGATCACATAGTACACCGGGTGAGCATGACCTTCCACAAGCTTTCCAAAGACATTCGATCACTACCGGACGTTGATGTCATTGTGCGATCCTGCCATACCGAAGAAGGCATGCCAAATCCAGAGATCCTGATCAGTCACTACCTCATGTATCACATGACAAGGTCCTTTGTGGCCTTTGTACATTCTCTTCCAAGCAAATGGGGTTATTCCATGCCCAATGCATGCATTCGATGCTTTCAAGCATCCCAAAAAATCCTCTTGCTTCATGCTGTGCTAGGATCCGAGTAGTGTCTTCATCATTAGGTAATCTCAAGTACGTTGGCCCAAACATTGCCACCATTGCCCTGTAGAACCTGTGCATGCACTCAATGGAGGTGGACTCGACCATGCGTAGATACTCATCATGTGTATCACTGGGTTCTCTGTATACAAGCATCCTCAAAGAAGCCATGCACTTCTGGAGTGAGGAAAATCCTACCGCGTTGGTGTAGTACTTCTTGCATTTGAAGTAGGTGTCGAACTCTTGGATGGCATGCACAATTTTGACACAAAGAGCTTCCGACCATCCTGAGACGGCAGCGAAATACCGTCTCGCCATGCAACAAATCATAGGCGAAGTAGTTGTCGTACATCATGCAGTAGCCTTCCAGCCGCTACCTTGGTTTGATCTTGCGGTGCCCTAGTGCCGAGGCACCGTGTCCCGGCCTTGCATTCCGCATGTACATGCCGGATAGACAGACGAGGATCTTCAAGTGTTCCTCATCATCGGCGGCGGTGTCTTCCTCCTCCATCAGGACAACAACATCTCCTCATCTTCGGAGTCCATCCCTAGGTAAGCAAAACGCTGAACACCTCGCGAGTGTGGTGGACGTGAATATGCCTATGAAGCTACCCATGATGCTGAATCATCGCAAAAACTCGGTGAACAAGAAGATGGAGGTTGTTAAAAAAGAGAACATTGGGGATTTTGTCGGATGTTAGATAAACAAGGGAGTCGAAGTCATCTGATTATCGATGGACAATACTATTACAGATTGCTTGAGAGTTTTTTGGTACCTCCCCGCGGACTCCTCCCAGCCTATATATAATAGGCTGGGTCTCGGGGTTGTATACGGATAGGTTACATATTCATGATTACAACACCAACACAATGTTGGTTCCTCTTTCCTTATTTAACTAATACTAAGACTTCCGTTGGATGCTTCTTGGGTCTTCATGGGCCATGAATCTTCATACAGCTAAGGTACCCGAGTAATCATACCCATGTCAGCGCCCTTGCTAGCGGAGAGCTATGGGCGGAGTAGGGAGGGGTGGTACCGGTGATGGAATGGCGATGAGAGGAGGAGAGGGGAGAGGTGGCATGAAAAGGCGAATATGAGTAGGGAGTATGTGATGCCTCGCCATAGAGCTATCCCACTCGCACTTTCCTTCCGTCGGTGCCCCTAATATCCCCCAGTGTGTTGGGTTCCGCTAGGGTGCGCCGAATGAAAATTTGGCCCAATTCGGCGAATTTTTGGCTCCTAGGGGGCTGACAGGGAGGAAAACGCTTTGCCCACACTAAAAAAGGCCTCCTGGGGGCTCTTGGGGGCTGGCTGAGCATCTCTAGCAGACCCCTTAAAAGGGGCATGGCCTTATTTTCCTGACGGGTTTGAGGTTTGGGCCATGTTTTGGCCCAAACAGACGCGGTAAAACGCGTTCGACCCATTTTTTACAATGCATGGAAAAATCCCCCCTGGCTACTATTTTTCATTCTGCGGGGTGATAGATGTAAGATCCGACACATTTTTGATGGTTTTTATTGATGGTTTTCTCCCAGATTTGATCGTTTTCTAGCTTTACCTAACGCTAATACTTCAGTAGAGAAGAAAACTTGGTTTTTAATGTGTGTTTCAGGTTCTGAGCATCAACAGAGGGTTTTAACTAGAGAAACACAATATTCAGGCGAAAACAAGCAAGTCTCTCTTTGGAAGAAATCGAGAGAAGCGTACAGAGGCTTTAACGAGCAACTATACGGCGGGAACAATTTTTCCGGCCGTATAGTTCCCTTGTATAGCTGCCACCACCTCTATCTTGTCAAAAGGGACAACTTCCATGAAGGGACCGAGGACGAAAACAAAACACAGCAGCCGCCACACCATCTAGAAGGGATAAAGAAGAGATCCGGAGAAGAAGGAGGAGTCGTTCTTCATCTCACTCCATGATCTTCAATCTCCTAGCCAATACACCCCCATAGCCATTACTTGTACTTGAGAGAGAGAGAGAGATCTTCACCTTGCAAGACTAGGGTTTGAGATTGTTTCTTCCCATCTTGAATTGTGTTGGATTGCTTTTCTATTCTTATCATGGATCTCCACGGTAATATCGAGAAGAACTCCCTTTATTTAATTATATTGATGATGCTTTCTTCTCTCGTGTGTGAGTAAGTTCCTTTGGCATGGGAGATGTAAGGGATTGGTGAGACGTGATGTGCCTTCATATATTTTCCATTAGTTTGTGATTGGTTTTAATTACTATATTATGTGTGCTTGACTATCTGTGAGATGCATAATGCTTGTTGTCCAATTAAGGGCACAGACAACATGATACTTTGTTCTATATGGATACGATCTTGTTCGCTAGCAGTCCGACGACCCCCGAGGGACACGGGGATATCAATGGAAAACTAGTAGACTCGAGGATAACAAGGAACCACCGTGCTTATTGCATTAGTTCGATCCAAGGAGCTTAATCGCTAAGCGACCTAAAGGGTCTTAATTGTCTAATGTCTGAGCATGGTTTTGGTAATAGACTAGTAGGATTATTGAAGTTGGGATGAAATCTATCAAGAGGAGTTTCGGCTAATTATGGGGTTGCTCGCCTATACATATATTTATAAGATTATAATTGTTACATTTATTATTTGTCCACCTGGCACAATCACTATCACCATGAATTGAATCTCCATGCGCCTTATTTTGCTATCTGCAGAAAACAACAAACAACCAAGTCGTTCTTTACTTTTATGCTTTATATTTCTGAATTTTACATTTTAGTTCTATTTAAATACATCCAGTTTAATCCAAATCTCATTTTCATTTTTACACTTGCAGTCAATTCACTCGAAGACCTGTGACAACTTTGGGTGTGACAGAGACTTCACCATAAACACTTACCTTTGGGCTCCCTGTGGGATCAATATCTATACTTCGAAACTAGCTACAAACGATCTGTGCACTTGCAGACATCAAGCTATTTTCTGACGCCGTTGCATGGGAGCTAAGCGCTAAGTGTGTGTCTCTTGACATTTCAGGTGTTACTACTACAAAAATGTTCTCCCTAGGATACAAAGGGTCTACACGCTCAGGTAGGACCTAGTTACCAGATTATATTGATCGCGTGCATGCTTAGAGACGCGAGGAAATTATTGAAAAACTTTTAAGATCGAATAAAGTTGAAGTTGAAAACTTGAGCGATATAATGGAAATCGTGTCTATTTATAGGATAACTCCCAAAAAACCTGAGAAAACTCTCAGAGAATACAATGCTCCAAGTTCTGAATTTCTTAAGCAACCAATAGAATTCCCTAACCCTGGAGTTAGAGAATATCGATTTGATGGCGGAATTATTAAAATTTTGCAGGAAAAAGCTTTCAGTGGAAGGGAAGATGAAGACCCAGGAAGACATCTTAGAGAGTTCGATGATGTGGTAACATCACTTGGACCAAAAGGTTTGCCAAGGGATTTCTCTCGTCTAAAATTATCTCGTTGGTCTCTTAAAGGTAAGGCTCTAGACTGTTTATATTCTCTCCCTCGCTATTACATTAAATGTTGGGAAAACTGCATAAAATTTACAAACAGGTTTAATCCTTTTAAAAAGGTAACTGAACTAAGAAAGAATATAGGCAACTTTAGTCAGAACGTGGGAGAAAACTACCCACAAGCCTGGGATAGATTCTTTGGAATGATCAATAGTGTTCCTAATCATGGCTATTCTGAATCAAATATTTGCCATTTATTTTACCACGGTCTTAATACTCAATGTACAGAGTTTCTTGACTTCTCAGCGGGAGGATCGATAAATACTTTAACTATTAAAGAATGTTTAGAATTGATGTCTACTAGGGCTAAGAATGATTCTTTATATAATCCTGATTTCGGCACTAAGCTGGAAAAAGGGATACTTCGGATAACTCCTAATCTTATGCCTGAAGTACGCAAAACAATGAAAGAAAAAAGTATACCTTCTAAACTTGTTAAGGAAAACAAAGTAGACTTGTTACAAGTTTTAACTGAAGAAGATGAAAGTAGGAAAGTTTTTCAAGAATTAAAACATTGACAAGAAAAATCTCATAACAACCTGCATAAGCACTTTCAAAAACATAAAAAGATTTTGGCGGAACTCACAGAAAATTATGATGAGATTGGCCAAGAAATTAAATTATTTCACAAATATCTTAGTATGATTGAAACCCAGTGTGAACAAATAGCATCTGGTTATCAAATTTTCTTTGAGATGATGTAGATATTCCTGTTTCTACTAATGTTGTTACAAGAAGAGGTGTAGTTGGACCATTAGGACCACCAAAATATGAAGCTAAAAGAGAGCAAAAAGAAAAAGCCTTGCTCGAAGAAAGCCAAGAAGATGATACACTAGTGGATCCTCAAGATGAAACTGCTCAAGAAACACAAGATCAAACCAAGGAGGTGTTGGGGTTCCGCGTATGAAAACAATAAATTTTACTCTACACCCCTAAACCCCTGAAGCTGCCAGGACCTGTCTATTAGTAATACAGTAACGGGAGGGAATTTTCACGAATTTACCCTTGAAGACCGAAAAGCGTTGTCAACACTCAGGAGAGCGTGGTTGATGTAGACAAGCCGAAGCCGACCTCAAGGTCGTGATGAAGTCCTTGAGCTCCTTGGCTCCAACGACTTGAGTGCCTCAAGTGCGACACCTCGCGGGGAGTTACACACGTCCGGTGCCTGACGATGACTCCCGCTTCCCCGATCCAGCAACAGTTGCGGAAGTACAGCTCCTGGATCCGAATCCCGCAGCACGACGGCGCTCCGTGGTGAAGATGTCTCTCGCTCGCGCAGTCCAGACTTGGAACCACGGTCACGAGAGAGAGAGAGGGGGAGAGAGAAAATATCAACTGGAGGTCCTCCCAAAAGTGAGAAGACCTTTATTGATTATTGGTGTATTTAAATTGGCCAAATACCCCTACTATATATAGGGGGAGAGGAGGTACTACCTCCCTCAAAGTCCCAGGGTGGGACTAAACAAGAGGAGGGGAGGGGTGGCCGCCGGCCACCCTAGTGGGCCCTGCGCGGGGGGGCTAGGCCCATCCGTCCTCCCCTTTGGCCCCTCTCCCTCTCTCCTTTCCCCTAATGGGCCCTCTCCCTTCGGAATTGGCCCATTAAGCCTTTGACCATTAAAATTGATTTTTCTCTTTATTAAATAATTATGAATAAATGATTAAATCAACATTTAACATTCATTCACTCGTTATTCAACCTCCGTGGCTATGGAACACCTTCCACCTCCACTCCGGACATCCTCCGGACTTACCGAAACCCTTCTGGTTTTCTCTCTACTATTCTTCGGTGATTCCATCGATCCTATAAACACTCTCTAAGCATCAACAAGCCCTTAAGCGTAATACCCCACGGTTCAGGAACACTCTAGACATGGTCGGGACACTCCCACACCAATGATCGACAAAGGTACCTGGATGGCCGTGTGACCCCTGTGCGTTCCACGAAGATCTTTTGTCGTTTGAACCAGGACAGTCGTGTCTTATTCCTTTTGTCACTCGATACTTGCATTGCCCGAGATCTGATCAATGACATCACCATGTTGTGTTCAATCTCGTTACTGAACAACGCTACTTGACTCGTTCCGACAAGTGATATCCACGTGATCAAATCACACGCTGCGCAGCTATTGGATATAACTTCTACGAGTGGGCCCTTGAGTATCTTCCCGTCACATGGACGGACAAATCCCGCTCTTGATATATATTGCCTCAACGGTTTCCTCCGAGTACCTGAACACACCTTTATAACCACTATATTACCAAGTGGCGCTTGATGCTATCAAAGCACTCTCGGGAGACAGTGATTGATATAGCCTCACGGTCTAAGGAATAGTCTACGAGGATCCATTTCTAATCATCGTAACTTGAACTTCATGACATGATCGGGTCACGATGTTTAGGTTGGGTATTGGTTCATCATCTCATTCTCGGAATGAGATGACCTCATTTCCAACTGGCATAAATGCCACATGATCAGGAAACTTGATCATCTGTTGACCAATGAACCAGTGACTAGAGTTTCACTGGGAACCCCTGGTTGTTTGTATATCACACCTGTATTGATGTTTCCACTCAACACAGTTATAGCATGATATAAAAACTTAATCATAAACTATATGAAATATGATAATAGTCCTTACTACTATTTGTCTCTAGGGCATATTTCCAATAGTCTCCCACTTGCACTAGAGTACAAATACACTAGCTTCATTTGTTCTCAATCATTGGCACCATATATCCGGTACCCTGAACATGCTTGCTCATGGAAGAGGTTGAGTCTTGGGTCTGTACTTTATAGTCCCAAATCCTTTGCAACTTACTAGTGTAACCTTGATTGACATTAATACTTTATCATCTCATGATAGCATCTGTGTGTATGCATCGTCGCTATGGCAGTAGAACGAGGCCTGATTCCAGGAGCCTACAATGACGTTAGATCAACCTCGAGGGCTTTCTCATGGGCACTGTGCCCTTGGACACATCATTCTACGTTAAAAGCGAACTAGCCCCACCATAACATTATACAACACTTTAGATGGTACCCTTAACTATTATTATAAATGTATTCATTGAAACACTAGTGCACTCTGTGCAACTTTCGATGTTTTTGTTCACCTCGCTTCCTACTTGACTTTAATCGGTATTTACAGGAGTTTCCCAACATATTCCCTTATAACATAACCCTTTATGCTTTAAGATATGTCATCCTTTATGGATTTGGAAAACATGTCTACAGTTCTCTATCGGACGCTGCAGACAAAACTTAGCTCAACGTTCTGTGATTCAAACTTAATCACTTTCAAACATTCCTTATTTGGATCACATATTATGGTAAGTTATCATCATGGTTTACTAAGATAGAACCTATGTCTCAACATAGTGGATGATGATCATCCTTTTCTTTCTTTCAACCATTGATGTTAAACTTAATACTATTCCTAATTTAAGTTATTAAGGACCAATTCCTTAATTGACTTCTATTCTAAAACCCTTTTATAATCCTTTAAGGAATACTACATAATATCATAATACACCTATTATCAACTTCTACATCTTATAAATCATTATTTATAAGTATTTGTGCTTTCATTCTTAACATACTTAAGAATTATTCTATAAGCTCCCACTCAAAAATATGTCAATCACATATTGTTTCAGGAAGACTTTCATAGCTCCCACTCAATTTTATGCAAATTGCATGTCTACTCATTATTTTGAATATCTTCAAAATTCTTTGATCAAATATCAAACTTGGAGATTTAATATGAGATACTAGTATTGTTACTAGTTTTAAATCCTCTGGACATTCAACACACTTGAATCAAATTCATTTGAATTTTTCCAATATTTGACAAATTGTGCTTTTGTCATTCACCCCCTATTCCACTATGGCTTTGCAGTCATTTGGGAAAATTCCAAGTAACCCTCTTACTTATGAGATTCATCAACAAATTGCTTTCTAATCTCAAGGGAAGTTTGCTTCTAGGATTTCTCATAATTTTAGTTTACCATTATTTCCTTAGTAGTTCGTAGGTATGTCATATTCCAAGAATCATGAGAAATGATTCACAAATGTCTCCATACAAGATATGGATTGCATTTTTAATCCTACTTCATGTAGTGAAAACACTAGTGGGGAAAACGCAATGATCAATATCATTGATTCTTTCCTTCTGTGAAGAGAGTCGTTCAGGAACATTGTCTGTTGCGCTTCTCAACACTCTGATGCAGGGTTTTGAATCCTCATCGTGTTTTACACTAATTTCCATATGCTCCATAATCGAGAAATATCACCAGAAGTGAGCTTTCTCAAGAATGCACCAAAATCCAAGCAGCACGAATCTTGCTTTTCTTTTAGTTTCAGCTATGGATTTTGTATTCAAAGTTTCAAATGAATACTCTACAAGGACTTATTTGCTATTGTTTTGGTTATATCGAATAACCCCAAAACTTTCACGAATTCAAATGGTTCGCTATATTCTAATTGAGTGCTAACCATTTCTAACTAATGGTCTCTACATCTACACTACAAAGATTTATTTGGTGCCTTCTATTCAACCCATTTTTGATATCTAATATCACATTGTGATGCTTTGTATTTTGACGTTTCAAAACGTTTTGCATTTCACAATTACTTTTATGCCATTTTTATAAATTCGAATTTCATTACTATTGATCAAATCATAGTAATTAGATTCTCTTTTATCTTTATACCCTTTGTCGATGAAACATTTTGATCAAATCAAATAGCTTCATATTCATGTTTCCTTTGGTAAACTTCTTTACACATTCAAACAATCATATAATGATAATTACCATTTTCATTAAAACACAATACATCGAATATGTATTAAATTTTAACAATTCTTTAAACACTTTGTATTCAAGTAATACACAGTGTTCAAGTTATTTTGCCGAACTTAGGCATGATTTATATGTGATTAGAAATCGTATGTCTTTCACATATTATCAACATAACTTTGAATTTAAACAATGGTTTCATTCATTAATGAATATATCATTTAAGTCAGGTATTTCAAACAAGGCATTTTAATGTTTTACAAATGTTCATTGATGGCTCAATGCACGGCGCCCAGAAAAGTGTTGATGGCTCATGGTTGATGTAGAGCTCGTTGGGAACCCCAAGAGGATGGTATGATGAGCACAGCAGCAAGTTTCCTCAGTTATGAAACCAAGGTTTAATCGAACCAGTAGGAGCAAGGAAACACCCCAAAGGTGTTACTAGCTGAGCTTTGGTATGCACTACCGGTGCTAGTAGCAACGTGGAGACCTGCACAACACAACCACAGAACTTTGTCCCCAACTTGCGATGAGGTTGTCAATGTCACCATGTTTTGCGGAAAACAAAGGATTAAACGTATCGAATGGAAAGAAGTAAAAGTTTGCAGAAAATAAACACAAAGCAGAAACAGTTTATAGATTGTATGTAAAGAAAAAGGACCGGGATCCATAGTTCACTAGAGGTGGTTCTCCTTAGATAGATAACATGCTGGGTGAACAAACTACAGCGGGGCAATTGACAAACATTGAGAAAGCAATACATGCATATACTAATCATCTTGACTCCTTTGAGACTTGATTGGGCATTACAACATAATACATAGACCGCCATCTAACTACATCTATGACTAATAATCCACTTTCAGGTTATCATCCGAACCCCCTCTAGTATTAAGTTGCAAGCAACAGATTATTGCTTACTTAACTCAGATAAAGTAAACAATACGATTGTTCTATGAACAAAGGATTGTTGTTTTCTCCTAGTAGCAACAGACATCTAGTACCTTAGAGATTTCTATCACTTCCCAGATTACGGAGGCATGAACCCACTATCGAGCATAAATACTAACTCTTGGAGTTGCTAGCATCTACTTGGCCAAGATAGCTACTAACAACGGAAAGCATGCAAGATCTCAAATAACAAAGACATGATAGAATCAATAATCAATCTGAAATAGCATCTCAATATCCATCGGATCCCCGCAAACACAACATGTATGGATTACAAATAGATGATCTTGATCATGAACGGAGCTCACAAGATCTAAACATGAAAGCACAAAGGAGGAGAAACCAGCCATCTAGCTACTACATGGATCCGTAGTCCAAGGATGAACTACTCACGCATCACATCGGAGGCTTGCATGGTGATGAAGAAGGCCTGTGGTGAATTCCCTCTCCCAGGTGCCAGGAAGAGCTTCAGATCCCTCCCGATCTAGGTATGGAGATGACGGCGGCTACAGACTCTTTCGTGGATTTTTGATCGGGCACTTAGAGTTTACGTCCCGAGGGCATCTTATAGTCGGAAGGGGAGGCCGAGGGGGTGCCAAGGGCCACCACACCACCCCCTGGCGCGGGCCAAGCCTGGCCACGTGGCCAAGTGGTGTGGCCGGCCTCTGGCCCCTCTCCGTCTCGTATTCTGGCACTTGATGACTTCCAGAAAAATAGGCACTTTGGCTTTTGTCTCGTCCAATTCCGAGAATATTCATTTTCTGACTTTCCTGGAACCAAAAACAGCAGAAAACAGGCAGCTGACACTATGGCTCTTGTTAATAGGTTAGTCCAAGAAATCATATGAAAAGTACTCCAAAGTTGGAAGAAAACACAAGAAAGTGGATAAAACCAAGTATGGAACATAAAAAATTATAGATACATTTGCAATGTATCAACATCCCCAAGCTTAATTCCTACTCGTCCTCGAGTAGGTAAGTGATAAAAAGAAAGAATATTTTTTTAGGTGACATGCACCATCAAAGACTTGATCAAAGTATTTGTAAAACATTCAAAGCTGGGATCATAGTACTTCAATCATAACATGAAAGACAAAGTTCTAGCAATAAGCAAAGAAACTATGATGCAACATGAAAAGGTACAAACAAAAGATTCATGAATAACAATGCTTTGCAAGACGTTTGTTTGTTTCACATAAAGAAAACATAGCATAATAGTATTCAGCTTGTGCATCAATAGAGTAGCAAATATAAATGCATAGGACACCTTCAAAGTTCATAAGAGTGACTAGATACAATAGTTTAAAACAAGCAATATCAAAGTATGCATCAATCAACTAGTCTTGGGACAATGCACATAGAACTAAGAATGGCCACTATGCTCTCAAAGTAGGTGCATAAAGATAGAAGGTGGAGACTCAAATATAATGGTGGAAGAAAGGCCTTCATAAAAGGAAGTAGGGATTCAAGTCTCATAAAGAGCTTCCAAAAATTATGGTACTTATAGCTTTCAGCTCTCATTGCCCCTATCATAAGCATCTTGAAGGTGATTAAGGTTAAAGTGACACAACTAAGAGGATATGCTTGACAAGTTATAAACCGAAATCTCATGCCCCTTACTTATGAAGACCGATCCTCATGCTACTCAAATTTAGTCACGAGCAAGCTCTTGTCATTGTAAGTATATGTGTATCATTAAGAACCGCCAACGGGGTACCCCTTGCACATGATATGGGAGCTTTCCCATAATCAAATGACAAGGCAAGCAGACAATGAGCATCTCAGCGATCTTTTTATTTGGTATTTGCATAGGTTTTTATTGAGGATGCTTCATAGAATGCTCATTATGGTGATGCTGCAAGTTTCCACCATGATTAGGCATGGCTTAGGCTAGCGGCCCAGGCGTTTCTCTAACACACATACAAACTCCATGAACTTACAAGTTCCACTTTTATTTCACACCGCCGGGATCAGTAAGCAAAAGAACATGATATCAACGGGGTACAAAGTACAAGTGCAATGTTGAAAGCGTTCCCCATGAAACATGGTTCTGTTAATTTCAACTTATAAAGCGCAAGCATATACGCAACAAAGAAGGACCCAATGGTTCAAGTTTATTAGAGGCAATAAAGTAAAGTGTGCCATCAAGTTCGTGAGAGCTTTAATCGCTAGTTTTCTCATAACAAGTTTAATTTGGAAGATAAACAAAAGCATGAATATACTTGGAATAGCATAAGCTAGTAGGTAGGTATGGTGGACTCTTTGGAATAACTTGGTTTAGGGAGTTGGATGCATGAGTGGAACTCATACTTTGTTGTGGAGGCTAGCAAAAGACTGGGAGCGACAAACTAAGAGAGCAATAATGGCCATAATCATGTAGAGCAACAAAACATCATTGATCAAAGCATAAAGTGATACTACAAGTTGAAAACTAAAGGATCATAAAGGCTATGGTGACTTGAGATAGTCATAACATGGTGTGAGCATGTGCCAAGTCAACCCAAATAAAGCATCAAAGGAGGATACCACTATACTATGCTTTAATATGCTAAAACAACGCATGATTCATCCAAGGCACATTAAGCAATCTCAATTGTCTATAACAAGTCATGCTGCAGCAAATAATACTAAGCATAAAGCCAAAACAATATCAAGCATGGCATGACAAAGCATATGCCACAGTCAAAAACAAGCTCTTTTTACCACATAAGCATGAACTTTCCTACTCTTTTCCAAACCAAACCAAACTATTTGCAAACCAATGTATGAAAGAGGGGGTACAACCAATTTATTCAGCAAACTAAGCAAACCAAGCAAACTAAAAACCAAAATGAAAACGAAAAAGAAGACGCTCCAAGAACAACACAACTGTGCATGAAACAATAAAAATGAAGCGTTTGGAAGAAACCTGGAATTTTTATTGATGAAGAGGGGATGCCTTGGGCATCCCCAAGATTTGACGCTTGTACTTCTTGGATATTTCTTTGGGTGACACGCGTGGCATCCCCAAGCTTGAGCTTTAGTCCATCCTTCATCTCATTACTCATTCCTTCCATACACCTGAAAATTTTCCTTCATACAAAACTTCACACAATTAGCAACATTAGTGCACTCAAGATAAATAAGTCTTAAGGTTCAGTTATAATACCAAACAAACTTCCATTAGAACACTAGCTACTGTAGCACTTCCCTCAAAAATCTAAATTCCCCAAAAGAACTCAAAAAGGAACCAACAAGAAGCAAATGCAGAAAATGGCAGAAATCTGTCAAAACAGACCAGCAGATAAAGACGAATTTTTTTGAAGACCTTCTGTTGCTCAAATCAAAAAGTGTTGAACTAATGAAAGTTAGATAACAAACTGGCGAAGAAGCAAAAAAATTCACGGCTCAAAAAGACGCTCAGAGATTTTACACGAATTTTTACGGTGAAGCACAGAAAGCTGTTTCGGGACAACAACTTTCCCAATCATTACTTCTCTCTCATTAGAGGTTACTCTTGGCACAAAAAGCAAATAAAAAGGATAAGGAGCGGTTATTACTGAAGTAATAACTTCCAATACTCATCTAAAACTTTTGGGTTATCTCCCAATAAGTACTTTTCTGTAACGCCTTTAAGTTAGGCATGATAGTTTGAGAAGATGCTCACGTAAGAAATATGAATTGAAGTAAAAGAGAGCATCAAGAAGCAAATTCAAAACACATTTAAGTCTAACCCACTTCCTATGCATAGGAACCTTGTAAGAAAATAAATCAAAGAAGCACATAGTATCAAGAATGGGTAGATAAAACAAGAGCAACTTCAAAACTTCCAGCACATAGAGAGGTGTTTCAATACCATGAAAACTTCTACAACCATATTTCCCTTTCTCATAATAATTTTCAGTAGCCTCATGAATAAACTCAACAATATAACTATCACATAAAGCATGCTTTTCATGATCTACAAACACTAGAGCTTTATTATAAACATTTTCAAAAGAATCCTCAGGAGCATGGCATTCGTCCTCCTTTGGTAAGCATGGGGGACAATCAAATAATGTAAGGGGTAAAGAGTTACTCTCAGTAGAAGATAGGGATGGGTAGATCCATTCTTCCTCCTCTTGATCATCACTCTCCTCCTCTTTTTCATCCAATGAGCTTCCAGTTTCAGCAATTTCTTCTTCCATAGGCTCTTGCAAATCATTAGTTTCTTCCATTGGTGGAGAGCATCTATTAAGATATTCAAGAATATAGCCATTTTCTACCTTGTAATTATCAAAGCAAAATTTAAGTATATCATAAACCTCATATTTATAAGGTGAATCATCAGTATTTTCAAGCAAACTAGCAAGTTCAAATGCACCCTTCCAAGCAATAAATTCTTCAATTTGTTCCACATCATAAAAGTCATAATTCCCTTTAACATAAGAAGATATGGTAACATTATCATTATACTCGCATTGAAAAGGGAGGTGTTTATACCTCCTATAGCAACAAGATTTATCAAAGCAATAAGTAACATTATAAGTAGAGCACACATTTTTAGCAATGGTATACAATTTATCAATTTGTTCCCATAAGTGTTTCCCTTTTTGTGACAAGCGGTGTTCCTTATAATAATATTTTTGTTCTTCCGTGAACTCACCTTACCAATAAAATTCAGTTTCAAAGAAACCAACCATTGATAGAAAGCATGATAAAGCAAGGCAATAATATACCAACAACTATAGTAGGAACTAATTTTTTGTGTTTTTTGAATAAGAAACAAGCAAACAAAGCAAAAAGAAAACTAAGCAAAACAAAAATAACAAAGTAAAGAGATTGGTTATGAGGGACTCTCCTTGTGAAGATGTCCTTGACTCCCCGGCAACAGCGCCAGAAAAATGCTTGATGGCTCAATGCACGACGCCCAGAAAAATGCTTGATGGCGGTGTTGATGTAGAGCTCGTTGGGAACCCCAAGAGGAAGGTATGATGAGCACAGCAGCAAGTTTCCCTCAGTTATGAAACCAAGGTTTAATCAAACCAGTAGGAGCAAGGAAACACCCCAAAGGTGTTACTAGCTGAGCTTTGGCAGGGCGCACTACCGGTGCTAGTAGCAACGTGGAGACCCGCACAACACAACCACAGAACTTTGTCCCCAACTTGCGATGAGGTTGTCAATCTCACAGTGTTTTGCTGAAAACAAAGGATTAAACGTATCGAATGGAAAGAAGTAAAAGTTTGCAGAAAGTAAACACAAAGCAGTAAAAGATTGTAGATTGTATGTAAAGAAAAGGACCGGGATCCATAGTTCACTAGAGGTGGCTCTCCTTAGATAGATAACATGTTGGGTGAACAAATTATACAAAGACCGCCATCCAACTGCATCTATGACTAATAATCCACCTTCAGGTTATCATCCGAACCCCCTCCAGTATTAAGTTGCAAGCAACAGATTATTGCTTTACGAACTGCATGTAAAGTAAACAATACGATTGTTCTATGAACAAAGGATTGTTGTTTTATCCCTAGTAGCAACATCACATCTAGTACCTTAGAGATTTTTGTCACTTCCCCAGATTACCAGAGGCATGGACCCACTATCGAGCATAAATACTAACTCTTGGAGTTGCTAGCATCTACTTGGCCAAGATAGCTACTAACAACGGAAAGCATGCAAAATCACAAATAACAAAGACATGATATAATCAATAATCAATCGGAAATAGCATCTCAATATCCATCGGATCCCCGCAAACACAACATATATGATTACAAATAGATGATCTTGATCATGAACGGAGCTCACAAGATCTAAACATGAAAGCACAAAGGAGGAGAACCAGCCATCTAGCTACTACATGGATCCGTAGTCCAAGGATGAACTACTCACGCATCACACCGGAGGCTTGCATGGTGATGAAGAAGGCCTCCAGGGTGAATTCCCCTCTCCGGCAGGGTGCCGGGAAGAACTTCAGATCCGCTGGCGTGGGCCAAGCCTGGCCGCGCGGCCAGGTGGTGTGGCCGGCCTCTGGCACCTCTCCGTCTCGTATTCTGGCACTTGATGACTTCTAGAAAAATAGGCACTTTGGCTTTTGTCCCGTCCAATTCCGAGAATATTCATTTTCTGACTTTCCTGGAACCAAAAACAAAAAGCAGTGGCACTGTGGCTCTTGTTAATAGGTTAGTCCAAGAAATCATATGAAAAGTACTCCAAAGTTGGAACAAAACACAAGAAAGTGGATAAAACCAAGCATGGAACATCAAAAATTATAGATACATTTGCAATGTATCATTCATGCATTATCAATTAGTTTCAAACAACAAGGATGATTCCTACATAATCAAACAAGATATGAACACGAATAGAAATCATTCATAAAAGTGGAACAACTATTTGTTACAAACTCATATGAATAACCGTCTCACGAAGTGTGAGACACACTAAAGAAGTTCACAATCTCTTGATTACAATAATCATCCTAAAACATAAACTAAATGATAAATGTCGAGGGAGAGTGTCATCGGCCGTCATCATCATGCTCGCCATCAACACACAACGTCACCTCCTCTCTAGCAAGCACCTCTCATGCAGAAGGACCTGTTTTCATCAAAACAGAACAAGTATCATATATACTTAACACTGCAAATGTGTTTGCAAGATTATAACATTTATAAAACTATATATCAAATATATACCTTTGTCATTGATGACCTGAGCGACATCTGGTTCAACCAACACATTCCTGAGATGTGTCACGAACCGGTGGAAATCCATTGATTCCGCGTCGCCCCTCATTACGCAAGTCCCAACTTGTGCTTGGTAGCTTGGTGGCAGCGACCGCAACACAACACTGTTTGCGAAAGAGCCCGTCATCCAGTTATCCAGGAAGTATGCAGGCCTCATGTACAAATCATGCATGCGCTCCAAGTGGTCGTCCGGTGATGAGTTGTCCTCCATCTTAATGGAGAGGAAGTCTCCCATCAGCTCATGTTCCCATATGCGTACTTGTTCCACGAAATGTGTCCTAAGCTGTAGCATCACCGAACGAGGGTCGACATCACCCACGAAAGGCCACAGCTCATCCACCATTCTGAAACGCATGGTAACTGAAATGAAGGAGGCCATCTCACGATGGAGATAGCGGTCTTTCCGCTCCTCTGGGGTCTCTAGGTCAGTGGGCTGATCCAAATCCACCCCGTCGAGTATGTAGTCGACCACGTCGTTCTCGCTAAGGAGAACGTGGAGACGTGCAACCCATATTGATAAGTTTGATCCATCTTATCTGAGCTTCTCTCCTTCTAACCAATCAACCGTCAACACGAAAGGAGCCATCTATTATAATTGCAAAAGGAATTTAGACTAAGTTTATAATTAAATGAGTTAATAATAACTCCACTCAGAAACATCTATCCCGAAAAGGGTTCCTAGTGATAACACGACCCCTATCAGCCACATCTCCCCCGACTGAACACGGCCATCGATGTGGGTTCAAAGGTGGATGCTAAACGTCGGTCACATCATTCATGCCACTCGTGCTCGATCTTTCGACCATCCATGTTCCGAGGCCACGCTTCTGTGGCATGCTAGGCTCGCCAACTCAACCTTAGTGTATTTGCTGTGCAACATGGCTTACACCCACTGTATGTGAACATAGATATGTCTAACACCCAGGCCTGTCCTGGATCGCCTCATACCGATGAACTTTCTTGGTGGTGCACACTAAGGGGGAACACAATCGTTGGTTATTTTTAACAGGGATCATCTTTTTAGGCTACCGTCAAGTATCTAATACTAGCACACAATAATACATACAAACAATAACATTGAATGTAAATGCTATGTGATATGGTCCTTCACGTCGTGATCTCCATCCGCCGTCACCGGGTTCCGGCGCCAGGGTTCCGGCGTCGTAGACACCAGGGTACCAGTGTCATTCCGGCGTGTAGTTCGCCACCTCCATGACTATCTACTACTACGTAACAAAAGGTAATCACTTTACCTTTGCCACAACCATATCACAAAGCAATGCTCCCCTGCAAAACAAAGTTAGACGCCTCTACTTTATCTTTGCATGTTTTACGTGGCTGAATGGGCTTTCGCACAAGAACCATTCTTACCTACGAACTTTCAGCACAACGCTGATCAAGTAGTTGTCTCTACTACACCCCTTTAGGGGCCCTCCGTTGCAAATGGTATACCAACTAATGCGATAGATACAGACACCCCCCTAAGCCACTTTATATGGTACAAGCCGTATGTCAAGCGTGGACCAGTCTCGCGAATGAACGCGTAAAGTTGGGTTGGGGCCGCTTCATCAAGCATTACTGTGGTATACTCAAGTACACATGGGAGGGTAACAACTAAAAGATCAACACCCACACGCTACATCTCGTGTGTTCTACCCATACTAGCATTACTACGCATAGATCTAGCTCTAATACCACTGTTGGGGTTTCGCGTATGAAAACAATAAATTTTACTCTACGCCCCTGAACCCCTGAAGCTTCCAGGACCTATCTATTAGTAATACATTAATAGGAGGGGTTTTTCACAAACTTACCTTTGAAGACCGAAAAGCGTTGTCAACACTCAGGAGAGCGTGGTTGATGTAGACAAGCCGAAGCCGACCTCAAGGTCATGATGAAGTCCTTGCGCTCCTTGGCTCCAACGACTTGAGTGCCTCAAGTGCGACACCTCGCGGGGAGTTACACATGTCTGGTGCCTGACGATGACTCCTGCTTCCCCAATCTAGCCCTGGTTGACCAATGAACCAGTGACTAGAGTTTCATTGGGAACCCCTGGTTGTTTGTATATCACACCTGTATTGATGTTTCCACTCAACACAGTTATAGCATGATATAAAAACTTAACCATAAACTATATGAATTATGATAATAGTCCTTACTACTATTTGTCTCTAGGGCATATTTCCAACAGGAGGGCCAAGATAATTCACAGGATGACCGTTATGACTCTGATGCAGAGACGATCGATCCAAGAGAAGAAAAAGAAGTGAGCAATGAAGATAAAGTTGTTGTAGTAGAAAAGAAGAAAAGCGATAAGCAACAACAAAAGAAAGCAACAAAAGAGCCTGACCCCCCACAAAAGGTAAAATAAAAGAATAAGAAAAGTGAGAAATAACTTCCTTATCTAGATCGAAAAAAGAAAGCACCAGATCAGGTAATCTATGATTCTTTACAAAAGCACTTGGTGACCTTCATCTAGAAATTCTGTCTGCAGATGCAATGAAAGTTCCTACCTATTGTAAATTCCTCCATGATATTCTTAGTAGAAAGAAAGAAATATCTGAAACTGTTGCAATGGTGACTAGTTATCCTGCTAATTGGAAACTATTGTCTTAGTCAAGAGATCCCGGAATACCAACTATTTCATGCTCAATAGGCAAGACTAATATTCACAATGCCTTGTGTGATTTAGGTGCAGGAGTTAGTGTAATGCCATACTCCCTCTATAAAAGGTTAGGATTAGGGGAGTATTCCCCTACTACTATCACTTTACAGATGGCTGACAAGTCCACTAAACAACCCATTGGTATGATTGAGGATGTTCTACTTAGAACAGATGAGCATGTTATTCCCACTGATTTTATTATTCTTGAAATGCCAGAGGATGAAAAATTATCTATAATACTTGGAAGACCTTTCCTTAGTACTGTAGGAGCATCAATTGACTGTGCTGAAGGAAAACTAATCTTCAATGTTTATGATGATGAAATCATCCGGTATTTTCCAAAGAAGCTAGAAGCAGGAGAAAGATATATTCCACTGGCAAAACGAGTTCATGTGGTAAGTGCCTTTGATAAGGGGCAACCCAAGGTAAGAATTCGAGAACAGAGAAGGGGTTGAGTTATTCAACAATTCTTAATAAAATGCTTAATGGGAGTTAACCCATCACGTTAATAAAATAAACTAAAGAATAAAAAGTTCATAACATTCCTACAACTTTTTCACGGACATTTTTGTGGAAGCGCGCCCGTGAAGATGCAGCTGTCAAAAAGTAGTAGAAACATTGATTGAACGAATGTAGAATAAGTATAAAAATAAAAGTTTGATTTTTATCTACAAAGGTTAAAATTCTGCTCATTACATGTTGATGTTGGTCGATAGTTTCTACTGTCATTTTTCTGTCAAAAATAAGGTATTTTGTTGAGTTTCGGGATAAGAAGATATTCTCGAAGAAACAGAAATTTTTGATGACTACTGATGGTTTAATGACCAACTACACGGTGGAAATAAAAATTTCGGCCGTATAGTTCTAGTCGTATATACATCTTTGCCATCGACAATTTTCTTACATGGGTACAGAGAATTTAACGACCAACTATATGGCGGGAATAAAAATTCTGGCCGTATAGCTCCGGTTGTATAGATATCGATGCCTCCGTACAATTTCTTCTCAAAAGGTACCGACTGTTTAATGACCAACTATACAGCGGGAATAAAAATTCTGGCCGTATAGTTCCGGTTGTATAGATATCGATGCCTGTTTTTGAGAATTTATCTCGAGGATACAAACGGTTTAACGACCAACTATACGGCAGGATCATTATGATCCGGCCGTATAGTTGTGTCTGTATAGCTGTGTTCTGCATAAAGAAACCCTAGTTGGCAGCATCGCTGTA
This sequence comes from Avena insularis, assembly GCA_023614405.1. Classification (NCBI taxonomy): domain Eukaryota; kingdom Viridiplantae; phylum Streptophyta; class Magnoliopsida; order Poales; family Poaceae; genus Avena; species Avena insularis. The sequence continues at coordinate 551,296,679 of CM042690.1, forward strand.
ACTATACGGGCGGGATAACACATCCCGCCCGTATAGTTCTGGTCGTATAGTTCGGCGCGACCACAAAATCGGGCTAGGGCGGCTAGGTTTCTTCTCCTTCCTAATTATTTCTCTCATATTCTCTCTCCAAACCTCTCAAAACCACCCTAGAACTCTTGATTCTTCGTGGATTTCGTTCGTTTGAGTGGGGGAATCAACAGATCGGTATGTTTCTCTCCCTATCCATGCTTTATTTTCATATTTTCATGGTTGAAACTCTCGCATTGATCTAGTGGATGAAATCAAGCTTGTTTAGATTTTCCTATTGATTTCTTACATTAGGATTGAACTTTTGCACATAGAATCGTTCGTATATCATGTAGAAACTATATGCCTAATGTTTTATGGTGAAAATTTTCAGTGCATCAAGATGAACAAAATCGGTAACCTTTTCCGCAAGGGCAAGCGCATAGCTTTCTCACCGCCGCGGGGTTGAAGGTGGACTTCGACCTCATGTGTAACAAGGCCGGGCTAACAGTGCTTGGCTACGCAAGCCATGACTCATATTCTGAGCTTACCTATGAGTTCCTCGCCTCCTTCTACGACGACCACATGAAGAAAGGTAATGCGTGCATGGTAAGCTTCACCATGAACCGACAACCCTATGAAATAACTTTTGAACAATTTTGTGATGCTTTCGTCTTCCCTCATGTTGGGGAGTCAATTGTTACTAACCTCTATTGAGTCACAAGTGGAGAAATTTGGGAGGCTATTTCTGTTAATGGTGGCACCGAATTCTACCAGAAGAAGATGTCCACCATTCAGAACCCAACAATTCGCTACTACGCCTTGTTCCTCGCCAACACACTATTAGTAAGAGGTGATACCGGTTCCATGGCCAATGCGGACATGGCAATGATCACCAAGGCTCTCTTTCCCACTGCACCACAAAGCCCCAATCCTGCAGCTCTACTCATCCAGCACTTTCGCCACCAAAGCAACAAGACGAAAGGTGATATTCGCATTGGTGGATTGGTAACCCACCTTGCCCATGCATTAAATATTATATTACCTACTATCCAATCTGTTGACGGCTCCAAACTTATGGACGTCAAGTATTTGACTGCTTGTGGCTTCCTTGGTGATTACCAAGCTAACCGGAGGCTCCGAGCATATCAGTTTGGTCATCTTGGTGATGCACAGGGTGAGCAGGTTCCATTGCCCTGTCCCCAAGCCTTCTCGATTGTGGAGGAGGACACTTGGATCCTCACCAAGGATCAAGTGATGGAGATTATGGCTGAACTCCAGCCTGATCAAGAGGAAGAAGAAGAAGGAGAGCAGCAGGATGAGGATGAGCAGGAGCATGAGGATGAGCAAGGACACCACCCTGCTTGGGAGGGACAGCAGCAGCAGCAACAAGGGGGAGCCTAGGACCCGTGGCCTAACCAGCTGCAGCAGGGGTCCAACTACGTCCCCTAGCAGGAATTCCAGCAGCTCAACCGGCGCATTGGGGAGATTGACAACACTCTTAAAGGAGTGAATGCAGATGTGAGTGCCTTGACTCACAACTTCAGTCACTTCATGACCCACTTCCCCGACTACTACCAGTAGTATCTGTAGGGGTTCGTAGCATGGAAAACAAAAAATTTCTATCGCATACAAACAAACAAGCCAAGATCTATCTACTAGATTGCAGCAACGAGTCGATAGAGGAACTCACCCTCGAAGATTCCAAAGCGGTTAACGAGAGCAGATTCTCGTGGGTGATGTAGTCGTTTCTTCCGATCTCAAGATCGCAGACGATCCTTCTAGCGCCACGTTAAGCGGCGCTCCCGCAATCGGTCACACGCTCGGTACTCGACGAAGACCTTCCTCTCCTTGTTCCAAAGAAAATGCGGAGGTTGTAGCACTCTCCTCGCGATTCCGCAAAGACAACGGCGTGGTACCTAAGTAGAGGGAAAATCCTGCAGGCTTCGCTTAAGCCTGCGAGTATGGTGGAGCTTATGAGAGAGGCTATTAGTGGTCTAGTAATTAGACACACCAATTAGAAGGCTCTAAATCAATTAGAAGGCTCTAAACCGCTGGCTAAAGCAATTAGAAGCTCTAAACCAAAACGGCTCTAAACCGGAGGTAGAAGATAGGAACTTGTGTGTGCTAGGAGGGAGGCCCTGCCTCCCTTTATAGGTGGGAGGGCGGCCAAGGGAGGAGAGTCCCTCCCCAAGTCGGCTTGGTGGGGCGCTGGCCAAGGGAGGAACCCTCCTCCAATTCGGCCTCCACCAATCCTCCTCTCTTCCCACTTCCCAAAATTGCCGTTTGACTTTCAAACTAGCCGTTTGACTTTTCAATTTAGGATTTAAATAAACCCTTTATTTTGGACAGCAAGAACACCTAGTACATGATGCAATCATTCCAACTTACAATGACACATTCATGTACCCTTCCCTCCCCGGAGTGCCGGACATTTCGGGACCTTCTAGAATGTTCCCGATGAAAACACGGAACCATTCCCCAACTCCAAACGGACTTTCCTTATATGAATCTTATTCTCCTGACCATTCCGGATCACCTCGTGATATCCGGATCCCATCCGAGACCAACAACATTCGGTCTCTTTCTCATAATACCATAACTACTCAAACAACGTCGAATCCTTATGTGTCTCCACGGTTCGTGAATTATGCGACATGATCGAGACACTTCTAACAATAACCAATAGAGGAATCTGGAAATTCATATGGCTCTACATATTTCTACGATTACTTTATGATCGAATGAACCACTTACATACGATACCAATTTCCCTTTGTCTCACGATATGTTACTTATCCGAGGTTATGATCGTCGGTATCTCGCATACCTAGTTCAACCTCGTATCGATAAGTACTCTTTTCTCGTTCCGTGATATGTGATCCCTTGTGACCCAGTCACATGCTTGCAAGCTAATTGGATGACATTTCACCGAGAGGGCCCAGAGAGAATATCTATCCGTCATATGGATGGACAAATCCCACTCTTGATCCATGTGTTTCAACCAATACTTTCGAACACTCAATACCACCTTTATAGCCACCACATTACGGTGTGGTGTTTGATGACATCAAAGCATCCATCCAAGAAAGGTGATATGCATGATCTCATGGTCGAAGGAATTAGGTTACTATGTATCGAAAGCATATAGCAATTGAACTATTGAAATGACTTGATCTTTATGCTACGCTTATCTATAGGAGTATGTCCACCATATCATTCTCCTAACGATATGATCTTGTTGTTTGATAACATCTCAATGTTCATGATAGGGAAACCACAATCATCAATCAACCAACAAGCTAGTGAAGTATAGAGGCTATACTAGGGACTTCAAATTAAGTTTACAAATCACACAAGTATTAATGGTTTCCTTGTTAATACTATTATAGCATGAATGTAAACATTTATCATAAACACAAAGATATAATAATAACTACATTTATTATTGACTCTAGGGCATATCTCCAACAGCCTCCCACTTGCACTAGAGTCATCTAATCTAGATTACATGGTAATATACCTAACACCCATGGCAGTTTGGTGTTGGTCATGTTTTGCCCTCGGAGAGGTTTAGTCAACGGATCCGCCACATTCAGATCTGTGTGTACTTTGCAAATCTTTATATCCCCATCCCGGATATGTTCTCGAATAGCGTGAAACGCAGCTTGATATGCTTCAGCTTCTTGTGTGACCTTGGTTCTGCAAGATTGGCTATGGCGCCATGTTATCACAAGAGATAGACATTGGGTCCGCGCACTTGGAACAACACCCAGCTCTGTAATGAACTCTTTCATCCATATCGCTTCTTGTGAAGCCTCCGAAGCAGCCATGTATTCCGATTCTGTTGAAGATCTCGCCACAACGCTTTGCTTTGCACTCCTCCAGCTAATCGCTGCACCATTCAAAATAAATACGTATCCAGATTGTGATTTAGAATCATCCGGATCGGTGTTCCAACTAGCATCGGTAACCATTAACAACGAGCTGTTCATCACCTCCATAAGAAAGAACCATATCCTTAGTTCTTCTCAAGTACTTAAGGATGTTTTTGATCATTGTCCAATGATCCACTCTGGATCACTTTGATATCTGCTAGTTAGACTAACAAGATATGCGATGTCGGTCTAGTACATAGCATGGCATACATTAGAGATCCTATGGCGAGGCATAGGAGTCTTACTCATCCTTTCTCTATCTTACGCCGATGTCGGACTTTGAGTTTTACTCAAGGTCGATTAGCAACATGGGCAAGAACCCTTTCTTGCTATCTTCCATTCCAAACCTCTTTAGAACTTTGTCCAAATATGTACTTTGTGACAATGATATTTGGCGTTCGATCTATCTCTATAAATCTTTATGCCTAATATGTAAGCTGCTTCGCCAAGATCCTTCATTGAAAAACTATTATTCAAATACTCTTTGACACTATTAAGAAGGTCTACATCATTCCCAATCAACAATATGTCATCCACATATAGTATTAAGAATGCTACAGAGCTCCCACTCACTTTCTTGTAAATACAAGCTTCTCCATAAGTTTGTATAAAACCAAAACTTTGATTACCTTATCAAAACGTTGATTCCAACTTCGGATGCTTGCTTCAATCCATAGATGGACCGTTGAAGCTTGCATACCTTGTTAGCATCTTTAGGATCGACAAAACCTTTGGGTTGCATCATATACAACTCTTCATCAATGTCTCCATTGAGGAATGCTGTTTTGACATCCATCTGCCATATCTCATAATCATAATATGCAGCGATTGCTAACATAATCCTCACAGACTTTTAGCTTCGCTACCGGTGAGAAAGTCTCATCGTAGTCAACTCCTTGAATTTGTCGAAACCCTTTGCGACAAGTCGAGCTTTATAGATAACATTACCATCAGCATCTGCTTTCTTCTTGAAAATCCATTTGTTCTCGACAGCCTTCCGCCATCCGAAGTCCACCAAAGTCCATACTTGGTTTTCGTACATGGATCCAATCTCGGATTTCATGGCTTCTTGCCATTTATTGGAATCTGGCTCATCATTGCTTCCTCATATGTCTCGGGTCATCGGTGTTGTCCACCAACATGACATTCATAACGGAATCATACCAACTGGAGTGGTACGATTTCTCGTTGACCTCCGAGGCTCAGAGCAACTTCAACCAAGTTTCATGATCACCATCATTAGCTTCCTCTCTTATTGGTGCAGCACCACAGAACTTCTTCCGGTCTTGCGCTACTCGCAATTTCGAGAGAAGGTTCGACAACCTCGTCGAGTTCTACTTTCCTTCCATCACTTCTTTCGAGAGAAATTCCTTCTAGAAAGGATCCATTCTTAGCAACGAAGATTTTGCCTTCGGATCTATGATAGAAGGTATACCCAATAGTTTCCTTCGGTATCCTATGAAGACGATTTTTCCGCTTTGGGTTCAAGCTTGTCCGCTGTAACTTCTTTACATAGGCTTCAGATCCCCAAACTTTAAGGAACGACAATTTAGGTTTCTTCCCAAACCATAATTCATACGGTGTCGTTTCAACGGATTTAGACGGTGCCCTATTTAAAGTGAATGCGGCTGTTTCTAATGCATAACCCCAAAATGATAGCGTAAATCAGTAAGTGACATCATAGAACGAACCATATCTAAGAGAGTTCGACACGACGCTCGACACACCATTACCTGTGGTGTTCCCGGTGTCAATCTGAAAGTATTCCACATTTCTTCAAATGCTCGCCAAACTCGTAATTTAGATATTCACCTCCACGATTAGAACGTAGAAATTTAATCTTCTTGTTACGTTGATTCTCTACCTCACTTTGAAACTCCTTAAACTTCTCGAAAGTTTCGGACTTATGTTTCATGAAATAGATATACCCATATCTACTCAAATCATCCGTGAAGGTAAGAACATAACGATAACCATCACATGATGCTACACTCATTGGACCACACACATCGGTATGTATGATTTCCAATAAGTCTCAGAGCTCGCTCCATCATACCGAAAAATGGAGTCTTAGTCATTTTACCCATCGACATGCTTCGCATCTTTCAAGTGATTCAAAATCAAGTGATTCAAGAAGTCCATCGAATGGAGTTTCTTCATACGCTTCACTCCAATGTGACCAAGACGACAAAGGCCACATATAGGTCTAATTATCGCTTGATTTCAAACGCTTAGCCTCAATGTTGTTGATATGTGTATTTCCACTATCGAGATTCAATATGAATAGACCATCTATCAAAGGTGCATGTGCATAAAACATATTACTCATATAAATCGAACAACCATTATTCTCGGATTTAAACAAGTAACCGCCTCGCAATAAACAAGATCCCGATATAATGTTCATGCTTAACGCAGCACCAAATAACAATTATTTAAGTATAAAACTAATCCCGATGGTAGATGAAGAGGTAGCGTGTCACCGCGATCACATCAACCTTTGATCCGCTTCCTACGCTGCATCGTCACCTCGCTCTTCACTAGCTTCCGCTTATTCGCAGCCCTGCTTCGAGTTACAAATATGAGCAACCGAACCAAGATCAAATACCCGTGCACTACTACTTAATACTAGTGAGATACACATCAATAACATGTATATCGATATACCTTTCTTCTTGATGTTGCCGTTCTTCAAATCCGCCAAGTACTTTGGGCAATTCCGCCCAAAGGACCTTCTCCCTTAAAGAAAGCACTCAAGATCGTGCTTGGGTCCAGCCTTGGTCTTCTTCGGTATGGTAACTTTCTTACCACCCTTCTTGAAGTGTCCTTCCGCTTAGACTTGCCTTTCTTGAATTTGGTGGTCTTATTGACCATCAACACTTGGTGCTCTTTCTTGATCTCCACTTGCAGATTTTAACATAGCAAATAGTTACGCAACTCTTTGTTCATGTTCGCATGTTGTAGTTCATCACAAAGTTCTTGTAACTTGGTGGTAGTGATTGAGGATGCGGTAAACCCCCAAAGTATTAGGAATCACTATACCCAAACTTTGAAGTTTATTTATGCCCTGCACATCTTAAGCACATGCTCACCGACGAGCTACCCTCTTCCATCTTGCGCTTAAAGAACTTTTCGAAGCTTCATAACTTTCAATTGCCGCATGAGTCTCAAAGATTAATTTGAGATCCTCGACAATATCATATGGATCTGACTCTTCAAACCTTTTCAAGCTCGATTCTAAACCATACAAGATAGCACATTGAACTATGGAGTAATCGATTCTTCCGAGCGAGGTAAACATTCTTTACTTCATCGGTAGCATCACCGCAGGTGGGTCACCTAGCGGTGCATCCAAAGACATAGGTCAAATTACCACCGTGAGGACAATCCTCAAATTATGGAACCAATCCGCGAAGTTGCTTCCATTGTTTTCAACTTTTCTTTCTCTAGGAACGCATTAAAATTGATGGTAGGGGCTGCCATTGATCTACAACATATTTGCAATAGTTTAGACTAAGTTTATGACAAATTGAGTTCAAATTAATTAATGAAATTAAACTAGGTGAACTCCCACTCAAAACAACATCCCTCACATTGTTTTAGTGATCACACGAACCAAATCCACTATATCAACACCGATCATCACGAGAGTTGATATAGTTTCAATGGCAAACAATCATCATGTTCATCATATCTACTATATGATTCATGCTTTACCTTCGCCATCCGTGTTCCTGAGGCCATGTCTGTACATGCTAGGCTCGTCAAGATCAAACCTTAGCTACCGCATAAGCAAATCTGGCTTGCTTATGTTGTATTCACCCGCGGAATCAAAGACACCCGATCATCACGTGGTGCTTCGAAGCAGCAAGCTTTGGCAATGGTGCATACTAAGGGTGAACACTTTAGAACTTGAAATTTATGTGCATGAGAGATCACCTTATAATGCTACCGTCGTCTACTAAGCAATACAAGATGCATAAAGGATTAACATCACATGCAATTCATAATATGTGATATGATATGGCCTTTCTTCTTTGTGCTTCCGATCTCCATCTTCAAGCACGAACATGATCTCCATCATCACCGGCATAGCATCAAGGTCAATGACGCTTCTTCATGGTTGTCGTCCACCAGCTTCAACTATTACAACTATTTTGAATAGACACGCAGGTCTTAACAGAAATTAAAGACAACCATATGGTTCTCGCCGTTGCCAACTTACAATAAGGAACATTGCATACATCAAATATAATCACAATCATGGCCATATCACATCATCAAGACACCCTGCAAAACAAAGTTAGACGCCTCTACTTTCTTTGCATTTTTACGTGGTTTGGGGCTTTCAATAAGTGTCGTTCTAACTTACGAACAAGAACCACAACATTGATACTAGCATTGTTGATCACCCGTTGTAAATTGGATCTTTACTATGCTAGGAGAAACAGCACCCATAAAGCCACTTATGCAATACAAGTTGCATGTCAAGCGTGGAGCAAGTCTCATGAACGATGTCATGTAAGGTTAGCCCGGCCGCTTCATCCCAACATACCGCAAGATGCAAAGTACACAAAAGCAATCTACAATAAAAGCATCAATGCCCACAATGACCATTGTGTTCTACTCGCAACAGATCTACATATAGACACGGCTCGATACCAATGTAGGGGTTCAGAGCATGGAAAACAAAATTTTCTATCGCATACAAACAAACAAGCCAAGATCTATCTACTAGATTGCAGCAACGAGTCGATAGAGGAACTCACCTCGAAGATTCCAAAGCGGTTAACGAGAGCAGATTCTCGTGGGTGATGTAGTCGCATTCTTCCGATCTCAAGATCGCAGACGATCCTTCCAAATACCACGTGCTCAAAGCGCCCCGCAATCGGTCACACGCTCGTACTGACGAAGACCTTCCTCTCCCTTGTTCCAGCAGCGGAGGTTGTAGCACTCTCCTCGCGATTCCGGCAAAGACAACGGCGTGGTACCTAAGTAGAGGGAAAATCCCAGCAGGCTTCGCTTAAGCCAAAAGCAGTATGGTGGAGCTTATGAGAGAGGCTATTAGTGGTCTAGTAATTAGACACACCAATTAGAAGGCTCTAAATCAATTAGAAGGCTCTAAACCGCTGGCTAAAGCAATTAGAAGCTCTAAACCGAAACGGCTCTAAACCGGAGGTAGAAGATAGGAACTTTTGTGTGCTAGGAGGAGGCCCTGCCCTCCCTTTATAGGTGGGAGGGCGGCCAAGGGAGGAGAGTCCTCCCAAGTCGGCTTGGTGGGGCGCCGGCCAAGGGAGGAACCCTCCTCCAATTCGGCCTCCACCAATCCTCCTCTCTTCCCACTTCCCAAAATTGTCGTTTGACTTTCAAACTAGCCGTTTGACTTTTCAATTTAGGATTTAAATAAACCCTTTATTTTGGACAGCAAGAACACCTAGTACATGATGCAATCATTCCAACTTACAATGACACATTCATGTACCCTTCCCTCCCGAGTGCCGGACATTCCGGACCTTCTAGAATGTTCCCGATGAAAACACCTAACCATTCCCCAACTCAAACGGACTTTCCTTATATGAATCTTATTCTCCTGACCATTCCGGATCACCTCGTGATATCCGGATCCCATCCGAGACCAACAACATTCGGTCTCTTTCTCATAATACCATAACTACTCAAACAACGTCAATCCTTAAGTGTGTCTCCCTACGGTTCGTGAATTATGCGACATGATCGAGACACTTCTAACAATAACCAATAGAGGAATCTGGAAATTCATATGGCTCTACATATTTCTACGATTACTTTTACATCGAATGAACCACTTACATACGATACCAATTTCCCTTTGTCTCACGATATGTTACTTATCCGAGGTTATGATCGCTTAGATCTCGCATACCTAGTTCAACCTCACATCGATAAGTACTCTTTCTCGCTCCGTGATATGTGATCCCTTGTGACCCAGTCACATGCTTGCAAGCTAATTGGATGACATTTCACCGAGAGGGCCCAGAGAATATCTATCCGTCATATGGATGGACAAATCCCACTCTTGATCCATGTGTTTCAACCAATACTTTCCGAACACTCAATACCACCTTTATAGCCACCCTGTTACGGTGTGGTGTTTGATGACATCAAAGCATCCATCCAGTAAAGGTGATATGCATGATCTCATGGTCGAAGGAATTAGGTTACTATGTATCAGAAAGCATATAGCAATTGAACTATTGAAATGACTTGATCTTTATGCTACGCTTATCTATAGGAGTATGTCCACCATATCATTCTCCTAACGATATGATCTTGTTGTTTGATAACATCTCAATGTTCATGATAGGGAAACCACAATCATCAATCAACCAACAAGCTAGTGAAGTATAGAGGCTATACTAGGGACTTCAAATTAAGTTTACAAATCACACAAGTATTAATGGTTTCCTTGTTAATACTATTATAGCATGAATGTAAACATTTATCATAAACACAAAGATATAATAATAACTACATTTATTATTGCCTCTAGGGCATATCTCCAACAGTATCCGCACCAGCCGTCGAATGACGGCAACAACTGAGCCTGGCAATAGCCTAAGCTTGGGGAAGGTTTGAAAACCTCCAAACCTTGCATTCATATTTTTATTTCTTCTTTTGATTTATTTTACTTCTTCAAAATTGCATGTTTACTTTGAATTTGCATTCCTAAAACAAAAATACAAAAAAATTAGTTGTAACTTTTATTGCAAGTTCATTTCTTTGTTTCTTTCGGAGATTGCTCAATTTCAGGTGACTTGGCAATATGGAAATACAGAGGGGGTTCGACTCAAATACGAGAACAAAGCAAGCAAGAGGAGGTATCATATTCCTTTCATCACCTTTTCTGCAACCTTAAATTGATCCTACAATTATTTACTCGCTTGCACTAGAGTCACTCCCTACTTAGCTTGTTATCCTATAAATTCTATTCCCTTGCTAGTGTCTCCTTTTTAGCTTTGAAACAATGAGCAATGAACTTGGTTAAAATATTTCCTACATTTTTACAATAAGAAAAAGCATTCAAAAGATGACTTGAGTCCATGTTTATCCCAAATAATTTGATTTTAGAACTACTCCATCCCGTTTGAGCTTAATATAAATAGACTCGATAGTACCCTTGAATGAAATTGTTTGATAAAATGGATGCTTCGAAGTAGTAGAGATTATGCAACTGCTTTTCTAATAATTACCATAAGATATTGCTTTACGCGTGTCATTACAACACTTTCGTGCTCCATGGGGAACTATTAACTCCGCTGGCCAACGAATGATCTAAATGTGGGAAACCACTTGATTTCGGCTATTGAGTTATGTAAATGCCTGTAGCATCAATGCTATGATGGGTAAAATTTTAGTTTTCTCGTGGTTTCACGTTCCAAGTGAAGTTGTAGTACTCCTCTGAGCCATTATTTCTCAACATATTCGTTGGCATGGTCACGAGTGCACAACATAGTTCCAATTAACATGTTAAGAATAGTGGCATTACTTCTCTATGAAAGAGCTGAAGTTTTTGAAAGGCAAAGGAAGGCAAAAGGTGCGTTGAGAGTCTTGAAATTTTGACGTGGGAATAGATGAGTTGTTCTTAAATTGAATATTTTGGTGCCAACTTGAGAACTCTTAATTGATTAAAGAAACAAGAGCAAAAAGTTTTTATCTCTCAACAAAGAGGGATACCAAAAGAATTTGTCTCATGTTCCTAGCTAAACATTTGACACTTGCTCAGGCATATGATTTATTTGCTAGCAAGATATGCGTGGTTAGGAAGTGGACTTAGTGCAATCTTGTGCATACTTGTATGATCATGTTTAAGATTGCAGGAATCATGAAGAAAAAATTTGACACCAATCCAAGCTTGTAAGTTCTTTTATTTCAGCCTCGAATCTCCGCTATACTTCTTTATTTCCTTATCACTCAAGGGCGAGCAACATCTAAGCTTGGGGGAGTTGATAGCTATAAGATTCGACACATTTTTGATGGTTTTTATTGATGGTTTTCTCCCGGATTTGATCGTTTTCTAGCTTTACCTAACGCTAATACTTCGGTAGCAAAGAAAACTTGGTTTTTAATGTGTGTTTCAGGTTCTAAACGTCAACAGAGGGTTTTAACTAGAGAAACCAATATTCAGGCGAAAACAAGCAAGTCTCTTTTTGGAACAAATCGAGAGAAGCGTAAAGAGGCAACGAGCAACTATACGGCAGGAACAATTTTTCTGGCCGTATAGTTCCTGCCATATAGCTGTTGCCGCCTTTGTCTCGTCAAATGGGACAACATCCGTGAAGGGACCAAGGACGAAAACACAACATAGCAGCCTCCACACCATCCAAAAGGGAGAAAGAAGAGATCCAGAGAAGGAGGAGATGTTCTTCATCTCGCTCCACGATCTTCAATCTCCTAGCCAATACACCCCCATAGCCATTACTTGTACTTGAGAGAGAGAGAGATCTTCACCTTGCAAGACTAGGGTTTGAGATTGTTTCTTCCCATCTTGAATTGTGTTGGATTGCTTTTCTATTCTTATTGTGGATCTCCACGGTAATATCGAGAAGAACTCCCTTTATTTAATTATATTGATGATGCTTTCTTATCTCATGTGTGAGTAAGTTCCCTTGGCGTGGGAGATGTAAGGGATTGGTGAGATGTGATGTGCCTTCATATATTTTCCATTAGTTTGTGATTGATTTTAATTACTATATTATGTGTGCTTGACTATCTATGGGATGCATAATGCCTTTTGTCCAATTAAGGGCCCAAACAACATGATACTTTGTTCTACATGGGTAGGATCTTGTTCGCTAGCAGTCCGGCAACCCCCGAGTGACATGGGGATATCTTGAGGATAACAAGGAACCACCATGCTTATTGCATTAGTCCGATCCAAGGAGCTTAATCGCTAAGCGACCTGAAGGGTCTTAATTGTCTAGTGTCTGACCATGGTTTTGGTAAGAGACTAGTAGGATTATTGAAGTTGGGATGAAATCTATCAAGAGGAGTTCCGGCTAATTATGGGTTGCTCGCCTACACATATACTTATAAGATTACAATTGTTACATTTATCACTCATCCATCTGGCACAGTCATTATCACCATGAACTATATCTCCCCGCGCCTTTTTCGTCATCTGCAGAAAACAACAAACAACCGAATCATTCTTTACTTTTATGCTTTTTATTTCTGAAATTTACATTTTAGTTTTATTTAAATACATCTACTTTAATCCAAATCTCATTCTCATTTTTACACTTGTAGTCAATTCACTCGAAGACCTATGATAACTTTGGGTGTGACAGAGACTTCACCATAAACACTTACCTTTAGGCTCCCTATGGGATCGATATCTATACTTTGAAACTAGCTACAAACAATCTGTGCACTTGCAGACATCACGGGGTGGATAAAGGTCTCGACCCGTTGATGGCAACAACCCTGTGTGTACCAACTCGATGGGACTCCAAGTTCAAATTGTTGTAGCAACTCATGGGTTTATATCGAACTCTTGGGGAATTGGCAATGAAAATTATTTTCTTGTCCTCTTCTAGCAATCTACAAAACAAAGTATTTTCCTTGTGTCCCCAATTCCACCACGTGGTTGTCATCACAAGGTTTCACATTAGTAAAACTAAAATAAAACTATAAATAAATAAAAGTAAATAATCTATCACTAGGCAAGAAAGTAAAAATAATAAAGTAAAGTTTTTTGATTGTTTGTTTATTTATGTAAGTAGTAAATGTATTTTTGGTTTTTCAGATTTAATTAATGCAGAAAATATAAAAAATAATAAAAGTATATAAAAGGTGTTTCTTATAATAAAAAATGGATTGGGGTTCATGGGTTCCCTTGTCTACTCTCTAATAAGCTACAATGAACATACAGACTACTTATGGATGATATAATATTATTTGGATTCATTATGTGTTTGATTAACATTCATATGGGCATCATATTCTAATTTAAAGATTATGCAACACATCTCATTTATATTCCTCTAAAAAAGATAAAACTCCATGCAAGCTAGAATTAAGAATAAATAGAGTACAACTTTTGGTACTTTGACATAATGTTTGAAGAAAAAATGTGCTACCTTAACCAAACAAGAACATCTTTACTGTCACACGACAAATAACACATGCATTTATTTTATACCTAGTGAGGTAATAAAAGAAAAGAAAGGTAAAATCTATAGTAGATCTCGGATTTTCTCTCACTGCCCAATCTTTACCACTATGTTTCTCCATCTAATACACACGTCCCCTCCCCCACACATATTCTTGCATACAAGTCTGATCAAAACAAGTACTCTCTCTTTGATCCAAAATAAGTGTCGGAGATGGAGTACAAACTTTATACTAAAACAATACAAAATCACCGACACTTATTATGGATTGAAGGGAATACTTAAGAATAGGATAGATAATATGTATCTACCAATACATCTCACACATGATAGAATTACAGTCTCAAATTGAAGGGAATATGCCCGAGAGGCAATAATAAAGTGGTTATTATCTTATTCCTTGTTTATGATAAAAGTTTATTTCTCATGCTATAATTGTATTAATTGGAAATGTTAATACATGTGTGTTTAATAAACAAATAAAGAGTTCCTAGTTATGCCTCTCATATAAACTAGCTCGTTGATTAACAAGATGATCAAGTTTTCCTAATCATGTACATTGGATGTTGTTAATAACAAGGTCACAACATTGGTTGAATGGTGTGATGAACATTCATCCGAAGTATAGTAATACGATCAAAGTCATTGTGTTTAAATTGCCATAACATCATACGAAGTAATTCTAGTCCTTAGACCATAAGATCATGTCAATCACTAACACTAGAAGAGTAACTTGATAACATCAAACGTCACACCATAACAGGGTGACAATAAAGATGGGTTCAGATACTCCGAAAGTGTTATGTAGAGACTCATGGATCAAGAGTGGGTTTTGACCATCCCGATGACATAGATATATACTCTAGGCCCTCTCGGTGATATCACATTGATGTAGCTTGCAAGCAAGTGATAACATCACTAGAATGTTATATCACGAGAAAGAGAAAAGAGTACATGTCGGTAACGAGATCAAACTAGGTATGTGGATAATGATGATCGAATCTCGGACATGTAATATATCACGAGACAAAGGGATTTAGTTTCAAATGTCAAAGGTTCTCATGATCACTAAGTCATCGTTGAATATGTGGGAGTCGGTACGGATCTCCAGGTCCTACTGTTGATTATTGTTCGGAGAGGGGTCTCGATCATGTATGCATTATTCGCGAACCATAGGGTGACACACTTAAGGTATACTGACACCAATTGTGGCAGATATAATACCAAAGAAAGGTTTTGAAAGTGCTAGGATTATTTTGATGGACATCGGAATTGTTCTGAGTGAAATTGCTGAAATTGGTTCTGCATGTGATATCAAAATGTTGCAAGGGTTTTTATATGAATGTTTGTTAATTAAAGTAATTAACAAAGTTCTGAATGAAATAAATAAAAGTGTTTTATTTAAAGAGAAAATGCATTTAAATAAGTGGGTATTAAATGTAAAGTGAGTGGAGTTGAAATTGATCGGAGTGGGCTTAGTGGAAGCTCCACCCACATGAATGAGGGAGAGGTGGGGGCACCCACCATGGCCAGCCAGCCAGGGCCATGGGGCTGCGCCCCAACCCCTATAAAAGGAGCCCCGTGGCTCCTCTCCTCTTGCACCACCTCCTCGTGAAGGTTCTCTTCCCCCTCTAGCAATTCCCCATGGCTTCGGATTAGCGAAGTACATGTTCTCGGTGTTTTTATGGAAAGGATCTGCTGCTTCCGCTGCTTTGCTGTAACGAGGGACAGAGGTTGTCGGGGTACCAAACATGTTTACAATCACAGATGCACCGCTACTTTGTGGTACTAGACTTGCTGGTGCTGGACCTGTTGGACTCGCTGGACTTCATCACAATCTTGAGATCGGCAAGTGTACGCCTACATCATCCATGAGTACAACCTCGTAAAGATTTGTCACTCTTCAAGGGTATGTTATCTATGGTTGTATATCCACCCGTTGATTGTATCTTGGT
Organism: Avena insularis; assembly: GCA_023614405.1. Lineage (NCBI taxonomy): Eukaryota > Viridiplantae > Streptophyta > Magnoliopsida > Poales > Poaceae > Avena > Avena insularis. The sequence goes on from CM042690.1 coordinate 551,312,729, forward strand.
AGATAGATCTTGGTGCTTAGTTGTTCACATCGTAGGATTTTTTTGTTTTCTATGCTGTGAACCCAACAGTGGTATCAGAGCCTGATCTATGCGTAGATGCTTTGCACGGGTAGAACACATAAGAGTATGTGGGCTATGATGATCATGTTATTGCATCTTATATGTATTTTGGATATTGGTGGCATAGTGGGATGAAGCGGCCCGGACTAACTTTACATGTCCTCGCATATGAGACTTGTTCCATGCTTGACATGCAACTAGTTTTGCATAAGTGGATAGTGGGTGTCTGTCAATCCTACTATAGTCAATATTTGATTTACAATGAGTTGATAATAATTTGGTTATCATCGTTGTGGTTCCATGTTCGTAGGTAAGGCTGGTTCTATCTTCGAAAGCCCTAAGCCATGTAAAACTTACAATTGATAAATTAGAGGTGTCTAGTTTAGATTGTTGTTGGGTAAGTGTCATGATATGGTGATGTTATAATTTGTAGTATGGATTGATACTCTTGGGAATTATAACATACCAACATGTAAGTACCATAGACCTTGGCCTTACACATAAAGGAATGATAAACATCATAGCACGATGCACATGATAGTGATCAAGTGCAAGAACCATATCATTTCACTTTATGCATATGATGTTTGTTTGCGTCCTATATTGCTTGTATGGCACTTTAGTAGCATTATAAGATGATACCTCATTCAGATATCAAGATAAAATGTGTTCTTCCTTAAGTATGCACCGTTAAGAAAGTTTGTTGTTTCGAGACATCACGTGATGATCGAGTGTTAGTAAACTCTATATACTCCATGAAGTTTAATAAATAGTATTAAATCAAGAGTAATAATTCCAATGTTAGTATCTAAAGTATCATGTTTGCCTCCATGATTCTTGATATTCAAAAGTTGTTTTAATATCGAGGTTATCTAGGAGCTGAAAGAATTGTTTCAGAAACCATCATGTGTGAAAGATATTGTGATATCTGAAACAATGTTTAGGTTGCAATATGATAGAGTATAATTTGGCAAAATACATGTTCTCATATTGTATGCGAATTTGCGAAGGTTGGATACGCTAGATGTCCTAATCTCCCAAAAAGGTTTTGGGAACTGACATTATACTCACGATTCGTCCTTATAGGATATAGTAGCTTGATCATGAAAGTTGTCATGATAAGGATAAATACAAGATGTAGGTAAATTGTTTACTACACTAAAAGATTAGTAAAGAATGTATTTTTGAAATAACACCAAACATTTGATGATGGTGATCCACTTCAAAGTGCAAATCCAAAGGTATTAGTATTTGACTATACACGCTTTGGACTATGTGTCATATGTATGGCGCCACTATTGATGTTGATATATTCTTTTAAAAGGAAAAGGAAATGCTGAACAAGAATCTATAAAATATTTGGTAGAAAATAAAAGACTAGAAATGTCCAGCTGAGGTATATAGATTATATAAATATTATGGTTTTATTCTTTGCTTGTTAAACAATGTGGTTCTTGGGTATTGGATACTGAATTAGTTGGTGTGAAGTGTCATACAGAACAACGCAATTTATACCAAGAGTAACAATTCCAATGTTAGTATCTAAAGTATCATGTTTGCCTCCATGATTCTTGATATTCAAAAGTTGTTTTAATATCGAGGTTATCTAGGAGCTGAAAGAATTGTTTCAGAAACCATCATGTGTGAAAGATGTTGTGATATCTGAAACAATGTTTAGGTTGCAATATGATAGAGTATAATTTGGCAAAATACATGTTCTCATATTGTATGACAATTTGCGAAGGTTGGATACGCTAGACGTCCTAATCTCCCAAAAAGGTTTTGGGAACTGACATTATACTCACGATTCGTCCTTATAGGCTATAGTATCTTGATCATGAAAGTTATCATGATAAGGATAAATAGAAGATGTAGGTAAATTGTTTACTACACTAAAATATTAGTAAATAATGTATTTTTGAAATAACACCAAACATTTGATGATGGTGATCCACTTCAAAGTGCAAATCCAAAGGTATTAGTATTTGACTATACACGCTGGTGTGAAGTGTCATACAGAACAACGCAATTTATGAACTACAATGGCCTAATTAACTAGCAAGAGAATATGAGATGATGTTCATCATTGACATCAAAGCTTGCCTTCAAGATTTGTTTAAATAATTATTATTTTGTTCCGGTATTATGAGAACAATGGTTGTTCAAATAATTACCGTATTCCATAGAAGATGGATGAACTTTTACAAGTCTAGTTGGAGAAATCACGTCCATAAAACTAATGCTAAAATGATTGAAAGATAACTTATGAAGTGACATCGTCGTTTTAAATTATATTGGAAAGAAACCATGAAGAAATTATATTGGAAAGAAACCATGAAGAAACCGCCCGAAATTCTGATCAAAAGTCCGACAAATAGAACTCACCAATACAGAGAAGGTACTGAACCGAAATCGGGGTTACCAGAAGTTGGACCAGAATTTACACCGGTACTACCGGCGGCAAAATTCCCTAGCGGTACTACCGGTGTCCCGCCGGAACTACCGGTCAGGCAAAAACTCCAGAACCAAAACTACCACAACTTTTGCATCCGAACTCCAAACGAGATGAAACCAATTTTGTTGGAAAGATAACGACGTGTAGAATCCAAAAAAAGATAAAAAAATATTGGGTATCACCAAGGGAGAAAATACCATGAATATATATGTGAGATACCTTCCAAGGTGTGGAGCCGGAAAAACCCACAAGATCAAAAACGCAATATGATATGCAAGGGAAATCCATTTTTGATGAACTAGAGCTTGTTATGAAGATAACCACAAGCTCTAGATCCTCACATGGACAAGAACTAAAAAACAACCAAGAAAGATGATGCTATGTATGGAAAGATTTGAGCTATCTTCAAAAGATATGAACGAGTGACCCACTCGACAGCCCCTCTTGATAGTACTACTATCTATCCTAAACCTGGTCTCCCAACACTACAAGAACACTATAAGAGACCGGTGAAATAGAAACCCTATCAAGATCATACCTTTTCCTTGAGCATCCCACTTGAGCTTGATGTTGACGATCTTGTCACCTACAAGATGGAACACCTTTCTTGATTACACTTTCTTGATGAAGTCTTGAGAAATGCCCCCCCATACTCCATGAGGAAGCCTCTTCTTCGAACTTGTCTTCATCATTCCATGATTGCCGAGGATGGCAAGCTTCAAGCATGATATCTGATGGCCCAAAATATATCGAGCTCGTTGGGGAACCCCAAGAGGAAGGTATGATGAGCACAGCAGCAAGTTTTCCCTCAGTTATGAAACCAAGGTTATCGAACCAGTGGGAGCAAGGAAACACCTCCAAGGTGTTGTTGCCAACTTGGAATCCTGCACAACACAACCACGGAACTTTGCCCCCAACTTACAGTGAGGTTGTCAATCTCACCGATTTTGCTGAAAACAAAGGATTAAACGTATTGTGTGGAAGAAAGTAAAAGCTTACAGAAAGTAAACAGAAAACAGTAAAAAGTTGTAGATTGATGGTAAAAAAAGGATTGAGGTCCATAGTTCACTAGTGGTGGTTCTCCTTAAGATAGATGACATGTTGGGTGAACAAATTACAGCGGGGCAATTGACAAACATCGAGAAAGCATACATGCATATACTAATCATCTTGACTCCTATGAGATTTGATTGGGCATTACAACATTATACATAGACCGTAATCCAACTGCATCTATGACTAATAATCCACCTTCAGGTTATCAATCTGAACCCCCTCCAGTATTAAGTTGCAAGCAACAGATAATTGCATTACGCATTGCGCGAAAGTAAACAATATGATTGTTCTATGAACAAAGGATTGATGTTTTCTCCCTAGTAGCAACATCACATCTAGTACCTTAGAGATTTCTATCACTTCCCCAGATTACTAAAGGCATGAACCCACTACCGAGCATAAATAATCCCTCTTGGAGTTGCTAGCATCTACTCGGCCAAGATATCTACTAACAATGGAGAGCATGGAAGATCACAAATAACAAAGACATGATAGAATCAATAATCAATCTGAAATAGCATCTCAATATCCATTGGATCCCCGCAAACACAACATGTAGGATTACAAATAGATGATCTTGATCATGAACGGAGCTCACAAGATCTAAACATGGTAGCACAAAGGAGAAGAACCATCCATCTAGCTACTACATGGACCCGTAGTCCAAGGATGAACTACTCACGCATCACACCGGAGGCTTGCATGGTGATGAAGAAGGCCTCCAGGGTGAATTCTCCCCTCTGGTAGGGTGCCGGGAAGAGCTTCAGATCCCTCCTGATCTAGGGATGGAGATGATGGCGGCTACAGACTCTTTTGTGGAATTTTGATCGGGTACTTAGGGTTTCTGTATCGGAGGCATCTTATAGGCGAAAGGGGAGGCCGAGGGGGTGCCCTAGGCGGCCAAACCACCCCCTGGCGCGGGCCAGGCCTGGCCGCGCGGGCTAGGTGGTGTGGCAGCCCTCTGGCCCCTCTCCGTCTTGTATTCTGGCTCCATGTCCCCCTCAGTGAAAAACTGACTTTGGCTTTTGTCCCGCCCAATTCTGAGAATATTCATTTTCTGAATTTCCTAGAACCAAAAACAACAGAAAACAGGCATCTGGCACTGTGGCACCTTGTTAATAGGTTAGTCCAAGAAAGTGTATAAAAAGTACTCCAAAGTGTGGACAAAACATAAGAAATTAGATAAAAACCAAGCATGGAACATCAAAAATTATGGATACATTAGCAACGTATCAAGATCTTATAGAGAGGACGCATCTTGAGCTTGCACTTCAATTCTTGACGATGTCTTAAAGATAGCCATGAGGAACTCCATCTTATTATTCTTCTTCTTCTTCAAGTCATACTTGATCTTCTTCTTCTACTACTTGATTCCAATAGGCACAAAGTCCTTGGACGATGCTTCTTATTTTTCATCTTTGAAAGCAACACATGGTCCAAGCGATTCCAATGGACAAACCTACAAGTGAAACTCAATTTGCACATTAGTCCATAGAGATTGTCATTAATTACCAAAACCACACATGGGGACATACATGCCCTTTCATAGAGGCTCATGGATCAAGAGTGGGATTTGTCCATCCTGATGACGGAGAGATATACTCTGGGCCCTCTCAGTGATATCATATTGATGTAGCTTGCAAGCAAGTGATAAGATCACTAGAATGTTATATCACGGGAACAAAAAAAGAGTACATGTCGGTAACAAGATCAAACTAGGTATGGGGATACCGAAGATTGAATCTCGGACATGTAATATATCGCGAGACAAAGGGATTTAGTTACAAACATCAAAGGTTCTCATGATTACTAAGTCATCGTTGAATGTGTGGGAGTCAGTATGGATCTCCAGGTCCCGCTGTTGATTATTGATCGAGAGGGGTCTCGATCATGTTTACATTATTCACGAATCGTAGGGTAACACACTTAAGGTATACTGATGAGTGCATATTTGCATCATGTTTTATATTATTATTTTGCATTGTAGATGTAGGATCTTGGTATTTTACGGCGTTCACGCGCATGTTTTATGTATGTTTTCACCAGGATCAGGACAAATGATGGATACAATGGACACAATCCTTCGAGCAGTTGTACTGGGGAGAAAAGGAGTCAAAAACAACGTGAATCGCTTATTTGGGAAATATCAATAATACCAGAAGAAAACCCAAAGCGATCAAGGCTTACAGACGATTCAACGACCAATTATATGACCAAAATACTTTTTCCGGCCATATAGTTCTGGTTGTATAGTTGGCACCACCACCGCCTCCTCAAATATTTCACCTCATGCAACTAGATCGGGGAGACAACATACAGAACACCCAGAAATCGCTGAAAACCTCACCTCCGGAAGGAATCTGGAGGGGGAACTCGCCCAAGGGATCCATCTTCGCCTTACGTAGATCTGGGAGGCCAAGGCATTGATCTTCATCTTCATCAACCATTGCACCACCATCATCTCCATCCATCCCATCTTCTCCCATCTAGATCTTGTTATAATTTCCGTACTCGTTGTGGATTTATACAAGAACTATTCATTTACAATTGATTCCATTACCATTGTTATGATGTTGATTACCTCCATGTCTGAGTAGATCTTAGTTCTTGGCGAGATGGAGAAACCCTAGTATATGATTGAGATAAGATAGGGATTATTATGTTATACATCATTATGTGTATGAGTTAATTGTCTTCATCTTGATGTTGGGAGTTATGCACCTCCTTAATATTTGCCTCTTATGGGGACTCAGTGAAGGGGATTACTTGTTAGTCGACGGAGGGATGATATCACTTACTATGACTATAAAGCTGTTGTCATTCTTTACGTACTAACTTGGGGAATCAAGGAGAACTCATAAAGCCATGTCCATGTCATGGGAGAAATCCCTTAATAGAGGGATAATACGATTGATGTCGTTTATCTACCAGATGTGGTTATGAAGGATGATGTGAGCAGCGATTGCTGCCTATTTATCTATATATGGAGCTCCTCCTACATACATACATATCATAAAAATATTCATTATAATAATCTTGATTGCTTAGTCTAAATTGCTAGTGGTGTATCCACCACTCCCTGAGAACACCTCTTTCCCTATTGCAGTTCTAAGTTCTTTTACACACGCGATTCTCACTTTCTGCATTAAGTTTTACTTTACTTTACTTTACTTGCTTCGTTCAACCAAAAACCCCAAAACAACTCTACTATTCTTGCATCTTAAATTTATTCCTTAAGTACTTCATTTAGTTTTAGTTAAAAGCATTTTAGTGATTGCTCCCTGTGGGATCGATATCTTTATTTCGAAACTAGCTACAAAGGATATGTGCACTTGCAGTCATCATATACCGACACCAATTGGGGCAGATATAATACCAAAGAAAGGTTTTGAAAGCGCTGGGATTATTTCGATGGACATCAAAATTGTTCCGGGTGAAATTGCTAAAATTGGTTCTGCATGTGATATCGAAATATTGCGAGGGTTTTATGTGAATGTTTGTTAATTAAAGTAATTAACAAAATTCTGAATGAAATACATAAAAGTGTTTTATTTAAAGAGAAAATGCATTTAAACAAGTGGGTATTAAATGCAAAGTGTGTGGAGTTGGAATTGATGTGAGTGGGCTTAGTGGAAGCTCCACCCACATGAATGATGGAGAGGTGGTGATGAGGACATCCCTATAGTTACACCTACCCCAATTGCTAATGATGATGTTCCAACTGCTGCAAAGAAAGATCAATCCAATGAGATAAGGATTGGACCAATTACAAGAGCTCGTGCTAAGCTACTAGAACAACAAGCACACTTGTTTCTTAATGAACCTGGTGTTTTAGTTAATGAGAATTTTATACTACCTAAGTCTTTGAATTATTGTATGATCAGGTACTTGGGAGAAGAAGGCGTAGCAAGGAGCGAGGAGCTAATGGAACATGGCATGTTGACCAATGAAGAATGCGCGAGGAAGGAGAGGGAGGAAGCGCAAGGAGCTGTCCAAGACGAAGATCAACAAGTGGAGCAAGTTCTCTGCCGCGGCACAGAAAAGCACCAGTTTTCTGCCACGGCAGGAAAACCGGGTCCAACTCTGCCACGACAGGCTGCCGCGACAGGGAAACCGATTGAAACTCTGCCACGGCAGAGTCATGTGGTTGAACCCTCTTTGGGTCGGTTTGTATCGTAGTTGGGTGCGACCAACTCGGATCCCACCTTAGTCCGCCGCCCCCAGACTCTTAAATAGATGGGGCGCCAATCCAAGTTAGGTTTAGACCATGTTAAAATTATTTTGGAGTTGTTTCTTTTATAGAACCTCTAGAATTACCCTGTGATCAAATTCTACCAATTGCAATTGAGCGTGATCTGTTGTTCCATTGGGAATTAGTAGATTGCAAACTACCGTTCGTGGTCGACGGCTACGTGCGCAAGAGTGTGGTGTTGTGAATATCCTACAAGGTTCGGGAGCGGTTGCATTGGCATCAGGATTCGAGCGGGAGAGATTATAGCTACGCACTAGTTATCTATCATCCACCATCATCATCGACAAGTGCTTGCGGAGAAGATCAGGCCACCCCATATCATCTTGGTATCAGATTTCCTCGTTGCCTCGGTAAGCAATCCACAATCCATCCATAGATTAGTTCGTGTTTTTCGTCCTATATAGAAAAAGCCCCACAAAAAGAGTTGCCATAGCCTAAATTGCATCTTATTCAAGTAATAGTTGCTGGTCGTGTTCATCTTTTAGTTTAGATCTAGATCTGTTTCATTGTTTTTCTTCTTGTTCTAGTTGTTTCCACCATCTTTTTCCGCCGCCATAGTCAGATCCGTTTTTTAGCTAGAGTCCTAGTCAAACACCCTTGGCCGAGTCGGTTTGCAAAAAAAATTCCTTACCAATTTCTACCGCGGCACGGAAACACCCCGTTTTTCTGCCGCGACACCATGTCTGCCCTGGATCAGAACTCTGTCGCGGCACGATTTCTTCTGCTGCATGCCAGTTTCCTGCCGTCGCTCTGCCGCGGCATGATTTTTGCGCGTTTTTTTGCCGCGCGTCTGTGCTCTGCCGCTGCTTTGCCGCGACAGGATTTTGCCCTGTTTCTCTGCCATGGCAGGAAATTTTCTGCCACGGCACGATTTTGAGCTGGTTTTCTGCCACGACACCATAATTGCAAAGTGTGACAAAAATTGCGCTTTTCCTTAACCTTAGCCACAGTCATTCTATTACATAAGTGTAGGAACTTGCCCATTGAGACTAGTTTCCGCTCCTACAGGCTGATCCTAGGATTTTGATGTTGTTCTTTGTAATTTGTCCGTGTGTGATATATATATATATAAGAGAAAAAAGCAAAATATCAAAATAGAAAGCAAAAGAAGCTGTAGAAAAGAAAAAAAGAGAAAAAGAGAATTTGAGCAAGAGGCCTAGTCATCTATTTGTGCACCGGTAGATTGAGCAATCTTGTGCTTGTGTTACTTTGAGCTTTGCTAGTGTCTCTCGAGAGTAGTGCAACACCCTTCATAATTGCATTGCCACATTTTTCTCCACATGTGTGTTTTTTGGGTTTTTGTACGATCAGCACTAGGAATTGTTTGCGGTGTAGATAGGATACCATACCTATAGCTCCACCATAAATAACCTGTGTGCCCTACAATCATTCTCTATACCTTCGATATTCACTTCATCACATCAGTGCATCAGTCTTTGATTTTGTTTGGTAAAGTATCTCTATTCACTTTGGAATGGTAAGATCTACTTTCTTGTCAGTTGTGAGTGAGTTGAGAGGGTTTTCCACCATACAAATTTTGATTTTTGCACTAACCTACTAATCATGTCTTTGAGTGATGGTGAAGTTGTGTCACAGAAAAAGCAGCTTGAGGAGCTTGTCAATTGGCGTGAGTCTGTTGATGGGAATATCAAGGACATGCAAGATGCAGTGGAGCAGAATACTGGCACAATCAATAATATTCAGACTCAACTGACAGCAATGAATGTCAATTTTTCCACCTTGCAGCGTTCAATTGAGACTATTCAAGCAACAATTCGGCAAGGACACGCACACCAACATGATGATGCGTTTGAGGATCTTGATGAGGGTAGTGCGGCTGATGATACCCCACATCATGGCAGGGGACATGCCATTCCCCCTGCACCTGCTGCTGCTCCTCTTTATGGCCGTGGTTATGCTTTTTTGGACGTGCTCAGCGTGTTCCGAATCAGGCTGATGATGGTTTGGGCAAGCCCAAGTTTTCAATTCCCTCTTTCAATGGCTCACTTGATCCTGAGGATTATCTTACTTGGGAGTTGAAGATTGAGAAGTTCTGGCGTTTGTTTGATTATCCAGAAGACAAGAAGGTCAAGCTTGCAGCGTCAGAATTTGATGGATATGCTTTGTGTTGGTGGGATGCTATTGTGCAAAATAGAAGGAACGATAATCAACTTCCTGTGATGTATTGGCATGAGATGAAGAGCATTATGACGGATCGTTTTGTCCCCACCAATTACTTGCGATCAGTTTTTGACAAGCTTACATAGTTGAGGCAAGGAACAATGTCAATTGATGAGTACTACATGGAGATGCAGATGCTTATGCAACGTGCTAATGTTCGTGAATCCCGTGAGATGACAATGCAGCATTTCCTCAATAATTTGAAGCTTCAAATCAAGAGCATTGTCTGTTATCACAAGTACGAGACGATGAACGAGCTGCTGCACCATGCTAGAGAGGCCGAGTCACAACTTGTGGAGGAGGCGAAGTCACGTGCATGTTTTCCATCTTCCAGCTGTTTTTCGGCCAGATCCACACCTCCTACTATGGCGCCACCTGCTGCTAGTCCTCCTTCACCTTCGGCCAAACCAGCACCTACGTCTTCGTTTGGTTCCAATGCTCGGAAGCCCGCTGCACCAGCTGCTAGTTCGGGTTCCAATACGTCAACTGCGCGTACTCGCGATGTGGTGTGCCATACTTGTGGAGGTAGAGGACATTACAAGAAGGATTGTCCAAACAACAAGGTAATGTTTGTCAATGAACAAGGTGAATTAGAGAGTGGAGATGAAGCTGATGATGATGCTTCTGATGGTGAGGATGGTGCATATGCTTATCTTGAGCGTGCACCAACTATTGTCATATCTTCACGTATTCTTAGTGTGCAACCTATTGATGAGTCTCAGCGTTGCAACTTGTTCCAAACAAAAGCTCTAGTTGGACCTAACAAAGCTTGCAAGGTCATTATTGATGGAGGTAGCTGCAGAAATCTTGCAATTAAGGAGTTATGTGCCAAGCTGAATTTGACATATTTGCCTCATCCCAAGCCATACTACATCCAATGGTTGAGAAACAATGGTGAGATGAAGGTAAATCATATGGTATGTGTGAATTTTCAAATAGGGCCATACAAAGATTCTATTGAATTTGATGTGGTTCCTATGACTGTTTGCCATCTTATATTGGGTCGGCCTTGGGTTTATGATCGCCATGTTAAACACAATGGCCGAGCCAATACATATCACTTGGAATTCAAAGGAAAGAAGATTACTATGCAGCCAATGACACCATAAGACATTGTGAATGATTCTTGCCAGAAGATAGAAGTGGATTTGAAGGAAGATCCTATAGCTCGGCAAGATTGTGTGACAGTTGTCCCTGATGTAATCGAGCCTACATTGAGTGATATAACGAAAAGTGAGAGAGTACCTAATCTTTTGATATTAGCCACCAAGGAAGATATGAGAGAATTTCATGAGGGTCCTACAGCCATGCCACTTGTGCTCATGTATAAGGGCGAGGTATTGGTTTCTAACGACATGACCCCTGTTTCTCTTGGTGTCTCTTTTGTTTTTCAGGATTTTGGGGATGTGTTTCCAAAAGATGTACCCGCAGGTTTGCCTCCATTGCGTGGTATTGAACACCAAATTGACTTGATCCCTGGCGCCACACTTCCCAATCGTGCACCCTATAGGACCAACCCTGAAGAAACTAAGGAGATACAGAAACAAGTACAAGCGTTGCTGGATAAAGGGTACATTCGTGTTTCTCTTAGCCCTTGTGATGTTCCTGTTATTTTAGTGCCTAAGAAAGATGGTACATGGCGCATGTGTGTAGATTGTCGAGCGATTAATAACATCACTATTCGATATCGTCATCCTATTCCACGCTTAGAGGATATGCTAGATGAATTGAGTGGTGCTGCTATTTTCTCTAAGATTGATTTGCGTAGTGGTTATCATCAAATTAGGATGAAAGAAGGGGATGAGTGGAAAACTGCTTTCAAAATGAAATTTGGCTTGTATGAGTGGTTAGTCATGTCGTTTGGTCTTACTAATGCACCTAGTACATTCATGCGATTAATGAATCATGTTTTGACAGATTTTATTGGTCATTTTGTGGTTGTTTACTTTGATGATATACTTATCTATATCCACAACGAAACTGAACATTATAATCATATACGACAAGTTTTGCAAGTGTTGCGTGATAATAAACTATATGCTAATCTTGAAGTGCACATTTGCAAAAGATAAGGTCATATTTCTGGGATTTGTTGTATCTAAGAATGGGGTAGAGGTAGATCAATCTAAAATTGAATCAATTCAGAATTGGCCTACTCCCATGAATGTAAGTCAAGTGCGTAGTTTCCATGGCTTAGCTGGTTTCTATAGGCGCTTTGTGAAAGATTTTAGCACCATTGCTGCACCTTTGAATAATTTGACAAAGAAAGGTGTTCCGTTTGTATGGGGTGCGACCCAAGATATTGCTTTTGATACATTGAAACGTTTGCTTACTTCTGCACCATTACTTGCATTACCTGATTTTTCGAAGCAATTTGAAGTTAAATGTGATGCTAGTGGTATAGGCATTGGTGGCGTTTTGATGCAAGATGGTCACCCTATAGCATATTTTTCTAAGAAACTTACTGGTGCTCGCTTGAATTATCCTATCTATGATAAAGAATTGTATGCACTTGTTAGAGTACTTGAAGTTTGGCAACATTACTTGTGGCCAAAAGAATTTATCATACATTCTGATCATGAAGCATTGAAATATTTGAAAGCTTAATCAAATTTGCATAGGAGATTAGCTAAATGGGTTGAGTTTATTGAGTCTTTTCCTTACATCATTAAATATAAGAAGAGAAAAGAGAATGTTGTTGCTGATGCTTTGTCTAGGAAGAACATGCTATTAACCAATCTTGATGTTAAAATTCCTATATTAGAAGCTATTTGTGCACTTTATGCAACTGACCATGATTTTTCTAAACCATATCGTTTGTGTGCTCTTAGAAACGCATGGGATAAGTATCATATACATGATGGATATTTGTTTCGAGCTAACAAACTATGTATTCCAGAATCGTCGTTGCATTTGTTCTTAGTGCAAGAATCACATGCTGGTGGTTTGATGGGTCACTTTGGGCGTGAGAAGACGTTGCTCATGCTTGCTAATCATTTTTATTAGCCCAATATGAGGCGTGATGTCTACATATTTGTGAGCCGATGTATTACATGCCACAAGTCGAAATCCAAGCTGAAGCCTCACGGTTTGTATACACCTCTCTCTGCACCTACTACTCCATGGGAAGACATTAGTATGGATTTTGCGCTAGGTCTACCTAAAACTCAGAGAGGTCGTGATTCAATATTTGTGGCAGTGGATAGGTTCTCTAAGATGGCTCATTTTATTGCCTGCCACAAAAGCAACGATGCGTCGCATGTTGCTAACCTGTTTTTCAGGGACATCGTGAGATTACATGGAGTACCTAAGACGATTGTTTCTGACCGTGATGTGAAGTTCATGAGCTACTTTTAGAAGGCCTTATGGGGGAAGCTGGGAACGCAGCTGTTATTCAGTACTACATGTCATCCCCAAACAAATGGTCAAACGGAGGTGGTGGATCGAACATTGTCACAGCTGCTAAGGACTATGATAAAGAAGAATCTGCGGGAGTGGGAAGAGTGTTTGCCACATGTTGAGTTTGCATACAACAGGGTTGTGCATTCAACTACTCAGCTTTGTCCTTTTGAGGTGGTGTATGGCTTCAAGCCATTGACGCCACTTGATATGTTGTCTTTGCCATTACATGAGAGAGTTGATATGGAGGCATCAAAACATGCTGATTATGTGAAGAAAATTCATGAGAAGACTCGAGAGGCTATTGAAAAGAAAGGCAAGAACATTGCTGCTGCAAGGAATCAAGCAAGAAAGGAAGTGTTGTTCAAGCCTGGAGATATGGTTTGGGTGCTTCTGCGCAAGGATAGATTTCCACTACTTCGCAAGTCCAAGTTGAAGCCACGTGGTGCTGGTCCTTACAAGGTGTTAGCCAAAATTAATGATAATGCCTAATCGGTTGATATACCTATTGAGGAGTTTGGTGGAGCTAACAATAGCTTCAACGTTGCTGATTTTACACCGTATGTTGGAGAAGACCTTGGCACATCGAGGTCAATGCCTTTTGAAGGAGGGACATGATGAGGACATCCCTACAGTTACACCTACCCCAATTGCTAATGATAATGTTCCAACTGCTGCAAAGAAAGATCAATCCAATGAGATAAGGATTAGACCAGTTACAAGAGCTCGTGCTAAGCTACTAGAACAACAGGTGAACTTGTTTCTTAATGAACCTGGTGTTTTAGTTAATGAGTATTGTATACTACCTAAGTCTTTGAATTATTGTATGATCAGGTACTTGAGAGAAGAAGGCGTAGCAAGGAGCGAGGAGCTAATGGAACATGGTGTGTTGATCAACAAAGAATGCGCGAGGGAGGAGAGGGAGGAAGCGCAAGGAGCTGTCCAAGACGAAGATCAACAAGTGGAGCAAGTTCTCTGCCGCGGCATAGAAAAGCACCAGTTTTCTGCCACGGCAGGAAAACCGGGTCCAACTCTGCCGCGGCAGGCTGTCGCAACAGGGAAACCGATTGAAACTCTGCCACGGCAGAGTCATGTGGCCGAACCCTCTTTGGGTCGGTTTGTATCGTAGTTGGGTGGGACCAACTCGGATCCCACCTTAGTCCGCCGCCCCCAGACTCTTAAATAGATGGGGCGCCAATCCAAGTTAGGTTTAGACCACGTTAAAATTATTTTGGAGTTGTTTCTTTTATAGAACCTCTAGAATTACCCTGTGATCAAATTCTACCAATTGCAATTGAGTGTGATCTGTTGTTCCATTGGGAATTAGTAGATTGCAAACTACCATTCGTGGTCGACGGCTGCGTGCGCAAGAGTGTGGTGTTGTGAATATCCTACAAGGTTCGAGAGTTGTTGCATTGGCATCAAGGTTTGAGTGTGAGAGATCATACATACGCACTAGTTATCTATCATCCACCATCATCATCGACAAGTGCTTGCTGAGAAGATCGGGCCACCCCATATTAGGTGGAGGCACCCACCATGGCCGGCCAACCATGGCTATGGGGCTGCGCCCCAACCCCTATAAAAGGAGCCCCATGGCAACTCTCCTCTTGCACCACCTCCTCATGAAGGTTCTCTTCCCCCTCTAGCAATTCCCCATGGCTTCAGATTAGTGAAGTACATGTTCTCGGTGTTTCTATGGAAAGGATCTGCTGCTTCCGCTGCTTTGCTGGAGCGAGGGACGGAGGTTGTCGGGGTATCGGACGTGTGTGCAATCACGGATGTACCGCTGCTTTGCGGTGCTGGATCTGCTGGACTCGCTGGACTTCATAACGATCTTGAGATTGGTAAGTGTACGTTTACATCATCCACAAGTACAACCTCGTAACACTTTGTCGCTCTTCAAGGGTATATTCTCTATGGATGTATATCCACCAGTTGATTGTATATAGGTAGATAGACCTTGTTGCTTAGTTGTTCACATCGTAGGAATGTTTTTGTTTTCTATGTTGCAAACTCAACACAAATATCATATCATAAAACAAAGATACATCACATAGAAATTACATAGATAACCATAATCATTATGGACAACTCATATGGTACTAAAACAGTGATAGCATGAGAGAGATGTAGATCAAGCTACTGCCAAAAACTCATAGTTCAGAGGTGGACTACTCCCTTTTTTATCATGGAGATGGTGTTGATGACGTTGGAGAGGGTGGAGATACAACCGACGGTGTTTCCCCTGCAATCTTCGTTGGTTCTGGTCTATTTTGGTGTTTCTCTGTTTACGCTCTGCCTCCTTCGAGACCGCTCCAAGGGACCTTTTTATATGCGTTTTTAGGTCAAAACTTTGAGTTAGGGTTGAAGATGGACGATTGTCGATGCTCCAGGAGGGAAAGAGCATTGGTGGCACGAGCCTTCTAGGCCACATCACTTGGTATGTTTTGGGCCTCCAGACCCTGCTCGTGAGGTCCAAGTGCTACGGTTCATTGTCTTCAAAAAAAATCCTTAAAAATTTTAGATCCATTTGACTTTATTTAGATCATTGAAACTTAAAAATACGAAAACATGTTTTCTTATTCTGTAGAGTTATAACCCAACTAAAGGAGTCATTGGTAAATCCCCATAAATTAATGTAAAATATGGATACATAATTCTAAATGATGCAAATATGTAGGATATATGACAATAAACTAAAAAAAATCATGTATACATTTTACATGCATCAATATCCTCAAGTTTAACCTATACTCGTCCTCGAGCATGAAGGTGATAAAACTAAACATGGACTTTGAAATGTATTGTTATGTTGAACATTAAAAGTCATGATTATTGCTACACAAAGTTAAATGGTTCATTCTCTTAAAGAATAACAACTAGGTACTCTGCCGCTGCCGAAGAGAGAGGAGGAGGAGATCGACGGCTACAACCCGATGACATACATCGTCGTCATCATCTACGAGGACCTCGTCGATGACGCGACGTTCGAGCAGATGACCGCTGTCCTCTTGCAGTGGAGTGCAACCGAGGAGGAGGAGGCCCTCAAGCGCGTGCGACAAGACGAGGAGCTCTTCCTCGAGCAGAGTCTCAACGGCGAGCGCGAGCTACGGGAGAAGCAGGAGGAACCGAACTTTAGGCGGAGAAGTTCGTAGAACTCGTCTCCGACAACGAGTGAAGCCCGCTGCCGGTCGCGTCGCCACCGCACCCTGAGGCTCCGGTGAGCCGATCCCCGCGTCGATGCGTGCAGATCCCCGCGTGACTTACTTTTGTGTTTTGTACCTATGATAATCGCAAGAACAATGGCATGTATGTATGAATCCCACGCGAATGTTTAAATTTCATGTTTTAAGATCTGATTTTACCTTTTTTACTTTGTGCGACGAATTTTCAGCCTGCAAATGATCAAAAACTCGGCCATTATCAACATTTTAAAAGGTCGCGGGATAGAGCGTCTGCTAGACGCCCTAAAAAGAGAGAATAGCCAGAATATCACTAGTCAAAACTAAGAAGTCCAAAATACCACTAGTGAAAACCAAAGTGCCAAAATACCACTCTTTTCAAAACTTCATTCCAAAATACCATTATGTTTCAACCGAGACTAACTGAGTGACAAAAAGACATTGTTGCCCCTTACCTTTAGTCAAGACCAGACTCTTCCTTGATGTTGTGAGAGATGGTCAGGAGGGCGATCAATGCGGGCGCGATTGCATAATCTCAGCCACAGCCACTGACTAGTACCTGGAGGTTGTTTCCTGGCTGACATCAACGGATGCTCGATCTACTGATGGGACACGCGACCTAGCTTCCGTCGAGAGAGCAATGACCGTGGACAAGCTGACTGTATGTTATTATTGGACTATATACTTTCAGCCGAAGGAAAAGCTCACTTCATATGCATAGAATCTTATAGCTAGTTAGCTAAGCATCGGCAGCAAACCACACAAAGCTGGCTTGATCGGTTTTGGTGGCCTGCAGCCCTGCACAACACACGAGCTAGGCAGGGGTGTGGCTGCGTGAGCTCGGCAAGGAAGCGTAGCGTGGGCAGTCGCATGGACCGCGTGCAGGAGGTGGCACTGCTCGATTGCTGAGGTCGGGTGCGTCGCCATGGTTGGACCGAGAAGGGGATGAAAAGAAGTTTGGGTCAAGCTAGCTTTTGCTTCATTCCTTAGCTAGGTTACACATGGGTATCTTTGGAATTTCGGAAAAGATGACAAGCTTCTCACGGGTTGACTAACGGAAAAGGCTTGACATTTCACGGTAGTGGTATTTTGGCTATGAAAACCTTGACTGCAATGGTATTTTGGCAAGTTCGGTTTTTTAAGTGGTATTTTAAAACTTTTGGTTTTCACTAGTGGTATTGTGGCTATTCTCTCTCCTTAAAAACAGCAAACCTATAGTGGTTTGTTTTGCAAATTTAAAGTTTGGGCACGAAAAAACAGCTCTAGCAGATGCACTATTCTGACCTCTAAAAAGAAGTTCACGAGAGTATCTTGACATACGTTACGGTCTGACTAGGCGGACCTACACGGAAGCAGTTCAATAGGATGACAGCACGGCCGAACAGAGTGTTCTGTAGTAGTCGCCCGTTTTTCTCCCCACCGCGTAGAGAAGACACCCAGCAAAGAAGCAAGCGCCCGCCGCCATGCTGTACATAGTGGGCCTCGGCCTCGGCGACGAGCGCGACATCACGGTGCGGGGCCTCGACACCGTCCGCCGCTGCGCCAAGGTCTACATGGAGGCCTACACCTCCCTCCTCTCCCTCGGCCTCGACCCCGCCTCGCTCGCAAACCTCGTGCGTCTCTCTTCTCTTTTTTTTTTTTGACCTGCGTCTCTCTTCTCTTGGATACCCACCACCTGTTCGCGCAAATGTCCGCGCGGCCGTGCCAGGGCTAGGGCCGTCGCTCAGCTCCCTTTTCTGCCCGTTTCGTTGCAGGAGAAGATGTACGGGAAAGAGATCACGGTCGCCGACCGCGAGATGGTGGAGGAGCGCGCGGACCAGATGCTGACGGAGGCCAAGGACGCCGATGTGGCCTTCCTCGTCGTGGGAGATCCGTTTGGGTAATGGTTGCTCTTTTCTTTTCCTGTGGTTGATTTTCCTCTGAAAGAACGTGGGTCCATTGGATGTGCTTGCTCATTTTGTCTCAGAGATTGGAATACCTGCAATTCTGCTCAATGTGTCTGGTGCAGTTCGTGCCTTCGTGGATAGGAGGACGAGTGTATATATTGGCAGTGTGCTCACTTGTTTGTGTTTCTGATAACTATCTTTATGTAGCATGCTTCTGCGCTTTTGCTTTCATTTTCAGTGACCTCAATTCTAGTTTTCACTACATCTCCATGGGGTTTGAAAACATGTTTTCTTTTCAAAAGGGAACGAGCATGTGCCACATTTATGACTAATTGTCCATGCATCTTTATGTGCATTTGTGCATTACATGCACTTGTTTGTTCACTTTTGATCGAATAGAACTGTACATAGCGATATTTTAGGTGTGCGGTTCCTTTTGTATCTTTGTCCATGGACATATGTTCCCTGGATGCATGATCTGATCCTGTATTTGGGCATGCACGCCATTGTGAATACATCTTAAGATAAGTGCTTTCTCCCAAGTGTGATATTTAGATTATTGTATTATTCGTTCTGTATGTTAAGCCTTCCCCCCTGTATATAATTGTAATGCAATTTTGCAGGGCGACCACACACACTGATCTGGTTGTTCGTGCCAAGGGCATGGGGGTAGAAGTTAAGGTTGTCCACAATGCATCTGTCATGAACGCAGTTGGAGTTTGTGGATTGCAACTTTACCGCTATGGAGAGACCATTTCTATACCTTTCTTCACAGAGACATGGAGACCAGATAGTTTCTATGAGAAAATTCAGAACAGTCGCCGACTTGGCTTGCACACTCTTTGCCTACTAGGTTCGTAGTGCTTTCTAGATGTTTGCAAAAAGAAAAGGTCAACACTTGGCTTCCTAAGATTAACCATGACCGGTTGTAGATAGATGGCATGTCTTACCGTTAATACATTTCTACATCATACTGAGTCTTGGTTGTTTTCATTAGAAATGCATACATGATCAATATATTTATATTATATTGACGATAGAGATACAGTTCCGATGGCTATACAACATTACTAGACATTTGATATTTCCTAGTCACTGTTTCTTGTAATTTAGTGATAGCAACTGGTGATCCTACTTTCGTTTGCTCTGCATGTTATGGTATAATTCGGATGATTTGAACACAGGGCAACTTTGTTTTCAGTGCTAGTGCTCATACTACTATTGCTTTATCTATTACTGCTAATGGGCTTGGTTAAGTGGGGCTGTTATCATAACTTCAGTTCTATTATTCAATGCAGACATTCGTGTTAAGGAGCCAACACTTGAGTCCTTGTGCAGGTAATTTACATAATTTTGTGTCTTTGAAGTTGCTTGTGGTGAACAACATTTCCATCGCCCAAGACTTGCTCGATGTTATGTGATGCAAGTAGTCTTTTTTCCATTGGATTTAATCTGATGGTTCACTTTCAGAGGAAAGAAAGTGTATGAACCACCAAGATTCATGACTATAAACACTGCAATAAGTCAGCTTTTGGAGGTGGAGGAACTGCATGGGGGATCTGGTATTTTCAAGTGTTTCTGAACTTACTAGCTCTAGACCGGTTACATTCTCTTTGTCAAACATTATGCATATCAAAGTCTGATCAATATGTAGGGGTTTCCTTACATTCTTTCAATAAAAAAAAGGCTGATCAATATCGTGCAACAAAGATGCCCTTAGTGCTTCAGAAATATTCAGTTTACAATTTAATAAAGCAAGTTGGGTCTTACTAAAAAACTAACATGGAAAACTCATCTATTTCCAGCATATGGCCCAGATACACTATGTATGGGTGTAGCTCGCCTTGGAAGCGATGATCAGAAGATTGTTGCTGGCCCCATGAAGAAACTACTAGATGTTGATTTTGGCGCACCCCTTCACTGCCTCATCATAGTGGGAGAGACTCATCCTGTGGAACAAGAGATGCTAGAATTCTACATGATCAAGTAGTGGTGTGCTTTTATGTGAGTTCTCAGTCCTTTCTTCAATGCAAAAAATCTATGGCAATTTGAAAGGAATATTTACACCTTTTGCTGTCCAGCAATGTTGAGTCCTCACGCCTTGTTTATTTGTTCCACGTTATTGAATCAGGAAATTGGAGCCTAGATGCATGATCCCTATACAATGGACCTCTACTGAACCATCGATGTTTGCTGAATTGTGCGCTTGGGAGTGTACACTAGAAGTTTACTGCTCCGTCGTATACTCATTTAGTCAAAACTCAGCTGTATTTTTGCCCTGTGACTGAATCCTCTCAACGCATGTAATCAACATGCTTTTGAATATCATTTACAATGTGCGTGCACTTGTGCCTATGTGATATGATGTAAAACCACCTTGAGATATTATTACTACTAGTCCACAAACATTGATGAGAATACTAGTTATTGCTTCTCCGAATTCAGCAGCGAACTTCTCTTGTTTCATTTGAAAAGTCTGTTGATCTGTATTGCATTATCACACAGCTCGGTTTGAGTTTGAGAAGGCTGAAAAACATGAGCGGACCCGGTGATATATTATGCCTTGATTGTGCCTCTGAAAAGCGGCATGATTTTGTTTCCCCCGCCACCGCCAGCCAAACAGAAACATGGGTAGTTTACGGGACAGGGGTGTAGTGCTCCATCTGCATCTGGTGCAGCGCAGCTTCAGAGCCAAAGCTGTGGCGGCTGGGCGACCTCCTGGAGCGGTTCCTGGAGGGCGTCATGGGGCCCTTGACCCGCGGCGAGCGCTGCGACACCGGCGGCCTGCCGGATCGAGCAAAGCCCATGTCGCTGGCGATGGACGGCATGGGCGACATGGATGGGATCGGCGACATGAGGCGGTCTGCGAAGGACGGGAAGCACTGCTCCGAGTAGGCGTCGGATGGCACGACGAAGCGCTCCTTGGGCGTGCTCATGGACCTGAACTTGGCTTTTGCGGACGCCGTGGAGGCCATGTACCCCGGGAAGGCCACCGCCGGCGAGCACGGCTGCATCCTGTCGTCGACGTCAGACGCCCTCCCCGGCGTGCGCCTGGCGCGGACGAAGGACCGCCTGGACGAGTACCCGAGCCGCCTGTGGTAATCATCGTCGTCATCGTCCTCGTCGTCGCCTAGGCAGGCGAGTGAGTCCCTGGAGCGAGCTGGCGGCGGCTGGTTGTGGTGGCGGTGGCTGCTGACGACGTCGACGGCGACGTCCCTGCTGCATGGGGACTGGTGCGCGACGGGGACGTCCTTGTCGAAGGGCTGCGAGCCGACCCACTCCTCCAGCCAGCTCCACCGCTGGTTGAGCGTCTCCATCTCGTCCCGGGACATGGGCTGCCTCCTGATGCCGATCTTCTCCTGCAGTGGCAGACAGAGAAAGTGACCCGTTGGTTGGTTCGTGACCACGGTGCGTTTTCGCGGGTCCGGTAGAATGTACTGGTAATGTTGACAGTTAGAGGCGTTACGTTCTGGAGTGAGGCGTACTGCAGGGCGCGCACGCGCTTCATGGCGGCCTCCTCCCTGCTCCTCGCCATGGCGCCCATCTCTTCCTTGGAGAGGGTGCTCCCGTCCCACCCCCTGCTGCTGCTCTGCTGCAGCTGCTGTTCCTATACACGCACGAGGACATGAGATGAGCAGGAGGCACCAAAGCAAAAAGTAACAGCAAGATACGTATATTCGTTTCAGTACACTGCGGATCTGCTTTCAATCATTTCCCCCGGCAGTTCATTCACTCACTGACGGACGCACCTAGCGGTAACTGGCACGGCGCCGCGGTCGAAATATGCGATCTCACTTTCGTCTTTCGACCACTGGTAATCCCACCACTGCACTAGTCCCGGGGTCTCTCTCTCTCTCTTTTTTTTTCGCGAATCACTAGTCTCGGATCTCTCTCTTCTGCGCGCACTGGCTTTTACCGGCTGGGAGTGGCACGATGCAGAGTGTTTGGTAGCGGTAGATCCGTAGACATAGAATGATACTACGTCATGCAGCAGCAAGTATCGTCCCGTTTTGGCTCTACGCTAGCACAGGAATACAGGCAATGAGCCGCGGCGGACAAACCACGTGCCGAAACGCAAGTGAATAGTACTACTATTGTGTGCAGACTGCAGATTGCAGTGCAGGAATATAAACACAAGAAGAAGACCAAACCAACATCCCCAGCCCACATGCGCGCATGCATGCGCGTGTACTGGTCCAGATCGGTGAGAGGGCAATGTCAAAGGAGGGCGAGGGCCGAGGAGACACATCGACGTGACGCGCCGGGACTGCTCTGCCATTGCTTTGCTGCCAACTTTAGCCCACATGCGTCAGATGCAGCGGCATGTGCGTCGCAAATCATTCGCACGTTCGCCCCGCCCATCCCTACTCTATTCACACGGCCAGGCCAGGCCAGGCAAACCAACGAACCGATCGATCGGGCACTGGCAGGCGACGGCAGAGTGGTCAGTGAAAGATGGATGGGATGGGACACTTACGTGCAGCGCGGCGGCGTACAGCTCCCGCCCTCTCCTCAGCAGGGCGTCCATGCCGTCGTCGTAGGTAGCGCCAGCCGGGATGTGCTCGGCGCTCGCTCTGGAGCGCTGCCGGGCCTGGATCTTCACGAGTGACTCGAGGCCACGCAGCGTCGCCGCCGTCTGCCGACGCACCGCCTGCCCGCGGATCAGCGCCTGCAGCCGCACCAGGCCCTTCAGCGCGCGCAGTGCCCTCCGAGCCTGCGACGTCATTTGTTCCATTCCATCAGTCATCAGACACACTCACAGACCGGCTTTCTTTTGCCCAGTGCGCATTGTTTACATCAGAATTGCTCATCACTTACGAGGTATCCTCGGTAGGCTGACTGGATCGCGACGGCGGCGTACAGTTCGTGGCCGAACGGAGCGGTGTCACGCACCGGCGCCGACGAGGGCGGTCCGGTCAGGCGGACCACCTCGGCAGCCGCGTGGGCGGCTGCGACGGCAGCCTCAGCGGCCGCCGCGGTGGCGAGCGCCACCGCCACCGCGTGCTTGCTCTGCTCCTCCTCCGCCTGCCTGATCTGAATCTGATCCGTCACCGGCTCCGGAGCAGGCAGCGCGAACGACTGCTGGGTCTTGAGCTTGCCCACCAGCCATCTCTTGCTCTTCACCTTCTGATAAAAAAAATGGTCTCCGATCAGCGAGCTCCATGAAATCAGCTCTATTTTTTGTTATCTACCGTATCATTTTCGAAAGAGATTAACGAGATTTGGACAAGAATTGCGTACCTTCTCTGCCTTGGATTTCTGCTTGGGCTCAGAGAAGAAGAGCCTCTTGATGCGCTCGAACCACCCCTTCTTCTTCCTCTCCATGCCGATTATAACTCGATCCGCTCTCTACCGACGGAATGTCTGTGGCAAGAAACGTACCACCATTACCAGAAATGTAAGAAAGACTCAATAACTGGTGGTAGATCACATGTCCCAGTCGTAGGATCTAAGGAGATGTTGGCAAAAGGTCAGCATGGCTCGTGTTGCTGCTAACGCAAGTCACTATCCGTGTCTGCTGCCTCTGTGCAAGTGATATACTGTAATAATCGAGAAGGATAATAGTAGAATTATAAAACAAAAGAACCGGATCGATGAACTACATTGATTTGGCTCACTGATTTCCTGTCTTGT
Organism: Avena insularis; assembly: GCA_023614405.1. NCBI lineage: Eukaryota > Viridiplantae > Streptophyta > Magnoliopsida > Poales > Poaceae > Avena > Avena insularis. Next base: position 551,336,837 of record CM042690.1, read on the forward strand.
CTTGTCCAAATTAGAAATCAAGCCAGAGACCAACAACGCCCAACAATCGTTTTCAGAAAGAGGATTTCGATGCGACAAATTACAACTGAGCACAACAAACAATGATGATAGAGACCTGCTCGCACTGCATCTGAACTCAACAGAGCATCTTGAACACTGGAGTATGGAGGATGAAGAGCTCCCTCGTGAGAGAACAAAAAGAAGATGGATCCGAAGTACCTTGTAGGGGCTGCGCGAGTGATCCAAGAACGCCTCAGTCTCTCAGCAGCTTCTTGTGGAGCTGAAGGCAAACAGAGCCCAGAGGGGCCTCATGTAGGCAAATCAAACTCGTGCTTGCCACATGTGGGAACCAAATTCCAGTGGGAACCCAGCAATTAGTCATGCTCTTCTGTCTCAGAGAACCAGAACCGCACATGTGTGAGAACACACACTCTCTCTCTCTCTCTCTCTCTCTCTCTCTCTCTCTCTCTCTCCACTGTTTATATATGAATGTATAAAATGGCACATCCGCAAACAGCCCTTTCAGAATTGGTAGGGTGTGAAAAGGTATGTCAGGTATATATATCATATTCTGCAAGAAATGAAGACTTATGTGCTAATTTACACAAAACGGAGCCGTCACCGTTTTCCTATCTCTTTTTTGGGTACAGACAAGCTGGTGTCAACTTGACAAATAAACAAGGGGGCAGAAAGCCAGAAAAGGGGAAGTTCCCTTTACAATTGAATGGCTTTAAGGCATGGATCTAAGTCGTTTGTGGGCACTTCGCTTCATCGGGGATGATTTTAGTATCTGATAAAAAACATAACACCATTGCATGGTATGTAATGTGTTATGTTTGTGTGCATGCACTGATGCGAGACAGTGGACGAGTCTAGTTTCGGTAACGTGGACAGTGGCAAATTTTTTTTGAACAGGGGATCGGTCTCGAAGCACTGCATTAAACTGAACTGGTGTAGGTACAAATTACATAGAGGTCCTTGAAGAAAACAAAAAAATAATACATTATGCCCTGGAACTTTACACTGTGGACCTTATAACTTAAGTTGAAAACGCAATCGGGTCCCTGGACCTCTCCACCGATCCTGCGGAATGAACTCGCACTCTGACCGTCACCTCAATCACCCAAGAACATGCCACTTGGGAGGGGGTGGCAAACCACGACGTCGCCGAGACATCAAAGAAGAGCCTTGCATGGAGGTTGGAAGGGAGCCACATCAGCGCTGAGAGTTGCTGCCTGCCGGCTTGGATCAGTGGCCTCGACAAGACCACTGTGGGAGAACTCACTATTGTAGCACTGAAGCCCCAACATCAATCCAAATCGGTGAACGCCATGCCAATACCTTCTCCCCCTCGCCTCCACGATCGGCCGGGAGGGAGGTCTCAGTGTGGGTGCAAGCGATTTGTAGCGATTTGTCTAGCGATTTGTCTACGACCGTGCTTATTGAGGGAACCCGTACCTGAATCCTCCTCTGCTTTCCACCATGGAAACAAGCAGAAGAAGCTCGCTGCCGACCCAACGGCGGCGAACAAAACCACTAACGGGGATGAGCTCTAATGAGTCCAAAATTGAAGCATATTTATCTTTCGTTTTTGTATAAGTAGACTAGCGATTTTTGTATTTTACCGCGTTTACGCGCATCTTTTGTCCTTGTTTCAGTAGGATCCCAAATTACTAAGTCTCTCATGAACATATCAATTGGAATTGTCATATTATATTATAATATAATATTTTTAAGTGATAAAAGTCATTTAATTGATTTACCTTCGCACCTGAGAGAATAACAAACATGAGGGAAGCTTCTACAGCGATAACGACCAGTGGTACGGGAGGAGCCCGCCCATACCTTCCGACTGTACCACGTGGTTGCGCGTCCGCCTCGTTAAATACTTTCTCCTAGTGAAGATGGATCACAGATCTGACATACACAACAACCTTGAACCACGAAAAACCACATCAGAAAGGGATCTGAAGGAGGAACCTAGAGAAGGGAAAATCCCGGCTTCTTCACGGATCATTGGAGGACATCGCATCATCCCCTTCATCATCAACCACTGCATTGCCATCACCACTATTACCCCCATCTTTTATTCATTAGATCTTGTTGTAATTTCAGATTCAATTGTGATTTGCACTAGATTTATCCCCATACTTTTATCCATCCATTTGATTATGATGATATCGTTGATTGCTTCCATGTGTGAGTAGTTTACCCTCATTCTTGGGAGATGGAAAAACCCTAGAACTATTATGAAGTTGAAATAAAGATGATCTATTCTTGTGTCCATATGACTTACTGGTCTATGATAGATTTATGATATGTGTTTGATCTCTCTCTTTAGATGGTATGTGTAGTCGGCCACATATCATTTGCCTTCGGGACTAAAGAAGCGTATGAAATCCTTTGGACGTGTTTGGGAGCGTGCCCCGAAAAGCTATCATGACTAATTGGCACCGGCTAGCAATCTTCACGGTCAAATGAGGATAAAGAGAGATTCCCTAAGCTAATTACGATATCCATGGAGAGACCCTTAATTGCGGTGGTCCGTATGGGTGACTGTTCTCAGACATCGCGATGGTTATTTAGAAGGTGACCTCATTCTTGGCTCAACGAAGTGACTACCTACGAGCCTTGTAGTGAAAGTCTTATTATGGATCTCTCTTCATGCATATCATGACACAAGAAGTAGGTTATCCTAATTATGAATAATAATATCATGCTAGAGGTGTATCCTACATCCCCGAGAATGCTTTAGCCCTATTGAGTTAAACCACGTTTCACACACTCTTGTTACTTGCTTTATTTTACTTGTTTTAATTACTTTTCTGCATTCAACCGAAAACCTTTCAAACATCCTTTACTTGAAATCAAAGGCGCCTTACAAGTATCCTTTGGTAGACAGTGGCGAGGGGCATAAAGACCTTAACCAAATAGCTCAATGAGGGTTCGATACTCTTATTTTGAAACTAGATACAATTGATCTGTGCACTTGCAGTCATCAAGCTCCAAGATTCATCTTTTTTGGTGGAGATCCTTGGGATCGGCCCCTGCCACCAAAGCATGCCATGAGGAGTGTGAGCCCTAGGACACATCCGACGACCTCTGCCCTACTCTCATGCTACACTAAGGCAAACCTAAACCTAGAGACTATACTATAGACGCTGATGCCGTCCCTCATTCACCTTCCGACGACCTCGCCGCTGAGAGGGACCTCACTTTTGCCCGGAACCACCGAGAGGACTTTCAAACTCATGTAGATAATAGAGAGAAAGAAAGGGGCAAATTGTAAAGTGGCAATTCAAGTGGTGGATGAGACTTTGAGCGGTTGACCCAATATTTTTTAAGGAGTGAGGGCCCGACTTCACTTCACCGTGTGATGCACACATCCCTAATTGTTTGTTTTTGTGGAGCAAAAAATATATTCCTAAACAGGCACCATACAATAGTTGGATCCATGCATAAGGAAAAGGGGAGGGAAAAGAATGACCTGAAAGCTCGGCAATGATGAAGACATGCCACCTATGGGGTTCATCAATGCCATACAGTAAAATTGGATACCTGAATTGTAGATAAATGGCCTTGCTAGTTAGCTGGAGACCGATGTTTAGCCGTTAGTGGTCATGGAGAATGCTAGGAGGGTGTTGAAGACGAAATAGAGGAGGTCCTGATCTAGATCTAGAAGGGTAAGAGGGTGAGGGAGGTACTAGGGACGTAGAGGAAGTGGATCCTAGGGAAGAAGAAACTCGTGAGAAAAGGGAGGATTGATCTTAATGTGTTTGAGCGGATAGTCATGTCTCCAACAATTATGCAATAAGTTGTAATGTGGAGTGCATGTCACACAATGAGTGGTGCATACAAGAGCCAACTAGAGCTTCGGACGAGCTGGGATAGACCATAGACCGAGCTAGACTTAACTTGACCATTCAAATTCAAATTCAAATTCATGAGAACTTAATTTTCAGTGTTTGGACATCACTAGTTGGATCATGCTCAATGCTCTTGGTTCGATTTGATCCACTTTCAAGCAAGGAAAAACATTAAAAATTGATGATCCACGTGCTACAAAATGCAAGATTCTCATAGAACGTTAGCCAAAACAAAGAAACAATAAAACACTACTATTAAAATGACATAAAAGAATGAAGTTGACAATAGTACATAACATGCCACCTCAAGAGTCTTGAAAACCCTTTTTGGCGGTGGTTTAGCACCTGAGAGACATGATGTGCCAGTGATGTTAGTACATCAATCGGAGGCCGGCCGAAGGATAAACCGCATGAAGAAGGAGCTATCTCTAGCGGAAATTTATTTTGGCCTATCAAGAATGTGATGTACCTAGGCGGTTTTCTCGGGGACAAACAACTAGAGACTATACTCTCACGCAAAGAGGCTCATTAGGGGGAGCTTCCTATGATAGAGGGGCATCTCTAGCGGTTGAACCATCTAATGAATATATATGTAGGGCATATATTGTCACCAAAATTAGGCACCAATTTAGTACTCATAAATGGAGGGTATTATTATGTTTTGTTGTATAAAATAAAATGCATATACCATAAATTAGGTCGGTTCTTATACACAATAATATATCAACCTAAAGTAATCATATAAGCATAAGTAGTAAGGATAACTCCTGAAAGTTTGGGAAAACCGCACAAACTTGATTTCTTTGTTACTAATAGATAGTACATGTTTACCAATGCTTGTGCAAAATTCTAGAATGTGACACTTGTTTTGTGACCATATGTTCTTTTACGATATCAATGAAAGAGAATCAGCGTCAGAAATGACATTTTACTTAACTTAGCAACATAACACCTCATACACAAAGAATTATCACACGCAAATCCTTATGAACTATGAGAGACAAAAGAAGGTAACATAAGACAATATTTTAGAAACTAAGGATGAAAGACAAATTATACTGAGTACCAACACACATCACGTGAGAAGGAAGGAGGAAAGTGTGTAGTAATTAAGAAAATGGTTCTAGTGATGTGTTTGCTAGAAATGGTTCCTTAGAGGCTTCACTTTACGCCTTGTATTTATAAGTAGTCCATTTGTAAACATGATTAAACTTGTCATCGAATGTGTCTCAATCACGGGACCTTGTATTTAATTTAGCATATACAAGTTTTTTGTCCTTAGTCATTAGAGATTGTACTGGTCACATATTGCTGATATTAATGTATAAGGCGGATGGTGTCTAGGTTCCACTTGAAAATGTGTATGGAGAAATTATCTGGTACGCAAAAGAGTTATGCTACCCAGACCGACCTAAGGTTCTAGACGGTGTGAGTATGCTGATGTTTTCTGCATATCTCCATTGTTATGGGGGTTGAGGCTTGATGAGTGCAAATATGATGCATATTTAAGAATGCAAATTATTCATATTGTTACTCATCACATGCTATATCTAGTTACAACTATGCCTATTATGCATGATTACTAGTTCTCATTCATTTTCATATGAGTGTTTCATAACTATTAATTTTATTATGATTTTATTATTTTTTCTTGTTGACTTGTGTGTAGGTGTTGTGATGGATTATGGATAAAGCAATGAAAAGGAACCAAGATGATGCAATATGGAGGAGCTGCAGGCACCTGACTTAGCCATTTGAGGGGTCGAGAAAGTGGATTTTCCCATCAACTCCAAATGAAGATCCAAGAATATTGTGTTGTAGCCCTCGTCCATACGAATCCAAAGAGCTGAAGAACGCAAAAATTGGATTTCGTATGAAGAAATAGCAGCCAAAATACGAAAGGGTTCTCAAGGTTTAACGAGCTCTAGTACGGGCGGGTCCTAGGCCTATATAAAGAGGGGAGGAGCCTTTCTAGACGCGTTTCTTCACAGAATCCGTCCCCGTTTGTTTCTGGACCTTATTTAGGTCATAAGGAACGTATTAGGGACTATAGGGGGCTCTCCTAGGCCTATATAAAAAGGGGAGGAGCCAAAGGAGAAGCTCTCTCTCTCTCCACATAACTCCACGGTGGAACCCTGCCGCCTTGCAAACTCCATAGCCACCTCCACAAGATCTCCATCATCACCATTGCTGAAGAGGAGAATGGACTGGGATCTTGAAGGTATCAACACCGATCTACAATTCTACATCACCATCATCATCACCAACGTATCCAAAACCGATCCCCTTCATCTACTTGGTTGTCATCCAAACCCTAGTGTGGATCTTCACTTGTATTCGATTATACTCTTATATCCCATCCATAATATTACCATGGTGTTGATTTCCTTCATATGTGAGTAGTTCCCTTGTTCTTGGGAAGATGGAGAAACCCTAGCATTATTATGAAATGAAATAAAGATGATATATTACTTTGATCCATGATCCATTGATCCATGATATTGTCTTTGATCTCTCTCTTTAGATGGTATGTGTAGTTTGCCACATATCATTTGCCTTCGGATCTAAACAGAGGGTGATACCCACATGACGAGTATGGGAGTATGTCTAGTGTTACTTTTGTGACTACAAGCATTGGCGTATAACCACGCGGTCAAAGGGGGAATAAAGAGAGATTCACTAAGCTTATTACGATATCCATGGGAAAACTCTTAATTGTGGTGGTATGTATGAGTGATTGCTTTGAGGCATCACAGTGGTTATTTAGAGATGACCTCATTACCTGATTCAAAAAAGCAACTGTCCATGAGTCTTGTAGTGAACATCTTATTATTGAGCTCTCTCCATACATATCATGACGAAAGAAATAGGTTATTCTAATTATGATTAATTACCATATGCTAGCAGTATATCGTACACCCTCTGAGAACGTATTAGCTTTATTGAGTTCCAACACCATTTTCCAACGCTTTCATTACTTGTTTTACTTTACTTGTTTTATTACTTTCTTGCACACAAACACAAACCTTTTAAACACCCTTTACTTGAAATCAAAGGCATCTTACAAGTATACTTTGGTTGATAGTGACGAGGGGCAGAAAGATCTTAACCAAATAGCTCTCTATGGGTTTGATACTCTTATTTCGAAACTAGCTATAATTGATCTATGCATTTGCAGCCATCAAGCTATATTCTAGCGCCATTTCCGGGGAGCTAAGCGCTTTTGGTCTTTGTTCTTAGTTGCTAAATTATTATCGCTTTACTAAAGTTGTTTAAGTTTCAAGTTATTATAATTTATTGCTTTTTGTCTTTTTGCTTTTACTTATTTGAAAATAATAGAAAACTACAAAACCAAAAGTTTATAAAAAATATTGTTACTAATCATGTCTTCCGAGATGACTACCTTTCAATAGATGAAATTTATAATGGAGGAGTCAAAGGGGGGAGATTATGGGAAATGTGCTAAAGAGGCATGTCATATTGAAAGAATGGTTGGCTTGGGTGGACAAGTATTCATCCATACTATGTGCCTCTTATCAATTATATTGTGAATGTGGTGAATCTCTAGATCACCTCAATTATCAGTGTGAGTATAATTTCGATACTGAACTAGCAAACTATAATAGTGATGAGTTTAAATGCCATGCTAGTGAGGATAGAGTACAATTTGTGCTTTTTATTGGTTGCGAAGAGTTGTTATTTCGTTTGAGAGATATAAAGGTAGAAAGTAAATCACTTGATATGATCTATAAAGCAGTTCACCCTATATACTGCTATTGCCAAGACAACTTCCTTAATAATGCATTTATTGTTGAGCGAATTAAAGCTGCCAAGGAAGAATCTAACCTTTTGCTGGGTGATCCAAAGGATGATGTGGAGGGAACTCTACTTAAAGAAAAGCCACCTAAACCACTAGAACACATTGTCAATAAAGAGGTGGCACTTGATGTTGCACCCTCTCAACTAGTGGAAGGTAAACCAAAAGGAAAAAATATTACTGAGCTAGCTATGTCTTCTCAACTGATATAAGGTAAGCCCGAAGGTAAGACTTCGCTGAGCTACTCACAGATTACCTTAGTAAGAATGAAGAGGAGCAACTTGATTAACCACTTGAATCTTCTACTTTTGAAAATAACTTTCCACACACAAATAGTATGCATACAAATGATATCTCATTCTCTAGCAATGATTCTTATAAGACTCAAACTGATGATGGTTGTTTTGAGGAGGCCTTGTGCCTAGATAAAGATTTTGGGTATTTTCGAAAATGATGAACTAGATATGGAACTTTTTTGTGAATCTTGTGATGCTGCTAATATGATACAGGAATCCTCAATGAAGGAGAATGAAGAATGGTATGAAGAATATATTATTGATGGTGAGATGACGCTAAGAAAAATGTATTGCCGCATAATGGATTATACTAAAAGGTTAAGTTCTTCAGATGAAATAGTACGTAATCATTGTATGACTGCAGGGTAGTTTTGTTTTCAATGCTCTGATACTTATAATCAATCCTTAGTATCCTACAATAATGGTGACGTTACTAGTGAAGTGATGGAGTATATATTTTTTGAAGGTGCCCATGAGATACATAATAAAATTAAAGAACTTATGATAAGTGAATATGATTTTCATTTAGAAATGGCTTATAAAATTTTGCAATATATTGTTGATTATTGCCAAAAACATCTTAGTGATCATGAACTTGTGAAAAGTAAGGAGAGGTGTGAAATCATGTCTCCCGAAACTGACCATTTGTAGGAGGCATAAGATGAATTGATGGAAGGTGAGGAACAAGAAGAGGAGGATGAGCTAAGTGATCACTCACCTATACCCTCTACTCTAAATTCTATTCATATATTTGATACTAATGAGCAGGAACCTATATGGCATATTGAAAATGACAAATCTGTTTATGATACCTATCTCTCTAGTAATGATTCTTATTATATTGAAATTGAAGATAATTTATCTGCGGAGGCCTTGTGCCTAGGTACTCATTTGGAGATAGAATCGTGTAGTACCTATGTGCAAGGACAAGAAGAGCACATTGCGAATGAAACATTTGTTTATGATGCTTCCTTTTGTGAGTGGCTTGATATCTCTAGAACTGATGAATTTGCTAGCAAGTGTGATGAACTAGAGGAGAAATACACCTTTGAATTTTCCCTGTTACAAAAGAAAGGTGCTCTGAAGTGTTGCCCCATGATAGTCTAATTGAGGAGGAGTATTATGAATTATATCCTGAAAGGTGCTCTGAAGTGTTGCCCCATGATGTCTAACTAAGGAGGAGTATTATGAATTATATCCTTATGATGCCAACCAAGGTAAAAATTTTGAATTCATATGTAAGTCTCTAATACTTTTGATGAAGCTATCTATGGAGGCATTCTCACCATACATGACATCTCCATCATCACTAGGAAGCAACAACTTATTCATCTACCAAACTCCTATGCACCGTAAGCGCATACGACTTCGACCAAAATATGAGAGTAAGTGCTCCAAACCTCTATGTGAGGTAAGAATAAATAATTCTACAGTTTATATCTATTGAAATAATAATGGAGGATCAAAGCCTAGCTATGGCTTTAAAGAAAGCGTTTCCCGGGAGGCAACCCGTAAGTCATTAGGTGTCTTTCTTAATTTTGTTCTTGAGTTTAGTTGCATTCATGTTTCATTGGAATTTTATCTTTGCATGATTTACTATTAGAGTTGGCTTGGGAGTCTTTTCGAAAGGTATAATTGTTTGTTGTTCTAATAATGTATTGCTCATCTTGATTAAATCTTCTCAACAAAAATATATGTATTCTTTATTTGGATGCTGGACTAATGTTTCAGGTCTATAATAACTTTTTTGGAGAAAATAACTTGTTCTAGAGCCTAAAGTGAGTTTAACGAGCAGCAGTACGGGCAGAACCGTCCGTACCATGCACCCGTACCACTCATGTTATGCGTCGGAAGAAGCATCAAATTTTCCAACAAAGTTCATGTGCACTTAACAAGTATCGGTACAGCGAGACGTACCCATACTTCCCGCCCGTACCGACTTCGCTACCAGGGCAGAAAACATGAAGACTTTCCAAAGGATTTAACAACCACCCGTATGATTGCAATCCGCTTGTATCACTTGGTCGTACCAACTTCGGCAGGAGCAAAAAAGAGAGGAGAAGACGAGGTGAAGTACGAGCACATGCCCGTACCACGTGCCCATACCAAGTAGCAGCACCACGCAACAAGGGCAGAGACGGGTACAAAAAAGGTTATAACCCCCAATCTTGTTAGTTTGACAACCTCAGGTTAGTGGGTTACCTTATACATGTTCTACTATACTTCATTTTCTTTTACCTACCTTCGAAATTCCCTAGCCTATAATTCTCTATAGTGTCTCATGTTTCTTTTATTTTATTTTGTTTTCATGGTTGGGTGAACAAACTTCGTTCATACACCGTATCGTTTGCTTTTACTTTGTTTGTTATTTTCACACGGACTTGGACCTTGTGTGATGACATGATTGGTTTGTGCCAACCGTGCAAATACTTGCAAAAGCCACTTCATTGTTTCAACTCAACGCTTCAACAAGGAAGTATTCATTGAACAAAAGGTCCATGTCCATCAAAAGTGAAGTTATTTGTACCTCAACGGTAAAGTGTGCCACCCTTGCTTTATTCAAGCTTGGGGAGGTAACCACTTCTTACACTCTCCTTTTAATAACTGCATTTTTCTCTTTTCTTGTAGCAATCTATTCAAGTTTGGTTCTTGTAAAATTTCTAGCTTGGGGAAGTTACTTTTGCATGTGTAGAGTCTTGTGAAATGTTCTTGTTCAATAAAGTTTTTGTGGAATCATGTGTCCCACTGTTTTTGAATGCTTGCTTAGGTAAGTTATGTTTCATGTTTATATAATGGATGCACTTGCTTTTGTTAGGATTCATAAGATTTGAGTTAGGATTTTAGTGCACTATGTTAAAATCTTTATCCATCTTGAGTAGAATATTGTGATCCTCTAGAATACATTGCCATGATTTCTAAACTAAACATGATTAGAAGTATATTGATGAAGCCTCTAAATAATTTCTCGAGTGATATTTAATTGTCACTACAAGAAAAGTGTCCATCCGCAACGACTTGGCCCAAAGGTCATCGTAGAAGGCGCGTTTTCCGCGACGAATTTCTTGACTCGACCGTGGCTGATGGAAAACTTTTTTTTCTGGTTTCGTGACCGTCTACTACGACGAAACTGCCAAAAACATGGAGGAAGCTCGGTCGACGCGTGGCAGAAGAAAGATTTTTGGTTCCTCGCGCGATGTTGACTCGCCGAAGTATTTTGAGGTGTGTGGGTCTTGGACGTTAGTGTCTCTAGCAGACCATACTTTTTGGTCGCACCTCCTCGATTTGAACTCGACAAAATTGCTCGATGCGTCTGCCGTTTAGTCAGGTTGCTGGGTGTCAGATGTTAGCCTCTCATTAGAAGAATCATGTGTATGATGGAATTTTTCCTGCGCTCGCGATACCCTGTTGCAAACTTGATAGCGATGCTCGATGCATCTACCATTTAATCACACTAATGGGTCCCACATGTCATCCTATCATTAGAAGAAACATGAGGTGACCTAGCATACCACTTCATGATGTAGTACACTATAGTCGTTGACATAACACCAGGGACACATCTTTCACTAGTATTACATCCCTCAGAGTGGTACAACATAAACACAGTGGGTCCAAGACATGACTATAGATTACAACTCGACTCTTTACAAAAGATCCAGGGAACACTCTAAGTTAAAGAGAAAGAAGAAATTTCTATCAAAGAAGAACCAGAAATAAGATCTCAGAGCTATCTGGTTAAAAAGACTAACATCTAAACTACTTGGCTTGTAATTGATACTAATGTACTGCTCTACATAAGTAGGTTTTATGGCTAGAGTATCTACTCTTATCTAATAAGAACTTCGTCTTCACTTCGGGTGATGAATATGTTGACTTCATTGACTTCATTGAAGAACTTGAGCTATCGATGATGGTTTCTTGAGTATCAGTTGGTGTTGACGTCGTCTTTAATGCCTTTAGAATCTAGCAAGGGTTAAGAAGGTACGGATGAGTACGAGCATACTCAGCAAGTTCACTAAAAAGGAGTGTATGATGCACTATCTCTATAGCCACAGACCAAAGGTCATAGGCAATGCAGGTTTTCGTAAACATTTCTTCAAAGGTTGTTTTTATTTTGAAAACTATGTCCGTCAGCCTTCACAGGTTTACCAAAACTTTCATGGAGTTCCTTTCCTGCCGCGTTCGTAGCTCCTTCCCGGAACAGGGAGTAACATGTCACAGTTCTTACACTCTGCAGAGGTGCGTTGCTTTACCCATGAGAGATCAAATCCTTGTTGCACAACCGGGCGATCTTTCCCATCCACAATTCCTTGATGTGGGGCCCAGTAGATGATCCAAGCCAATCACTGCCCCTCTCCGCAACCCCGCATGAAGACACGACCTCTCCAAGCAAATATACCTCTATTAACCCCCATATAGGCAGATATAACCCTGGCAACCCCTTGGAGACTCCAGTGAGTAGATCATGTCCCTAGCAACCCCAATATAGGCAGATATACCTCCGATAGCCCCTCACTGAAAGTCTAGACACCAATATCGCGGGGAACTAGGAGTCCCACCCATCTGCTGAGTCCCTGCAGGGAAGCTATAGCCTCACGATAAGGTCACCTGTCCATGCGAAAGGAAGAAGATCCAGCTGACTTCTCTGTCCCATTCCAAATCTCATGGTTAACGCGTAATATACGGTGCTAAAATCACTAGCGACATTGGTTGTTAAGTCCTAGATATTATGTTCCTTTACCATTGGAACCGTATCTGTAGATTATTACCATCAGGTAAATAATCCATAATCATATTATTATGAAAATAGTGTTTTCTGACCTTTTTGAAATGCAGGTGATGACAACATTTGAGTTACAAGCATTTGATAGAAAATAATCAAAGGACATGAGCAAGTGTGAACTTCCTTTTGTGATTGCAAGATTATGCCATCATAGTCTTCAAGACAATAGAAGATCCAAATTCTGCAAACAGCATCATTGGTCTGGTAAGGAAGAATGTCTAAAGAAGCAGGATGCAATTATGCATAAGTAATGTAATGTAGTTTGATAAACGCAAATTCCCAAAATAATCGTATTATATTTATGGTTTGGAAACTGGAAATGGTTTCTTTAGAATGTGTTTCACTTTTATATCAGCTTCACATTTGTGCTTTTTATTAAGGCTTGTGAGAGTGTGTGAAACAATATATAAATACAACAAGTAGCATACAATACTAAAGTACGTAATTGGAGTATGGTAAGTAAAAGATTTCTTAAGCAAGATTATTAATCAATTAGAGCCTTTATAAAAATGCTTAAGGCTTACTTTAATGTTCCTTAAAAGCATAACTTTTGAGGAAAAGATTTCTTTACAAAGTAAAAGCAGTTAAATTTAAAACTATCATTTTAAGATTTTCTGATTAGTTATGAATATTAAAGAAAAACAATTACCATTTTTGAATAATTATCCCACTTGTAGTGGATAATTAGATACTTGGACTATGTATTATGTTATATGCGATTCATTCTTTTAATGTTCCATAGTAAGGTGGAGTAAAAGTATCATTGCCTTTATAGAAGTGGTGTCTTCGTAATTTTATAAGTGAATATGATCACTTACCTGTTTCTAAAGTAATGCTTATGTTTTTATAAACATGGAAAAGGCCTTACTTTAATTACTTAAAAACTTGGTTTAGAGCTTCAGGTAGATTCCTGAACTTGTAAAAGAATTTATAGTTAATATCTTGATGATCTGATAATGGCTAAAATTAAGATACACTTAATTTTTAAATGGTAGCTTTAGGGAATATTTCTAAAAGTGGTTGGACCTATTTTTACTTCACTTAAATAACAATTGAACTTGTTATTACATTTTTAACAAATAAAGATAAAGGCAATAATAAAGATTTATATATTTTTTAATGAATTAAAATAAAAGAAAAGGGTTTAAATAAGATTTATTAGACCTTTTCCTTTTATTTTACTTCAATTCTGAAAGAGGATATTTTTAAAGTATAGATTTTGTTTTTGTGATCCTTTTGGTATATTATAAACATTTTTATGATTTATAAATAATGAGATATGATTTTTATAAGTTTCATTATTTTAGAAAGACTTAATAAATAATAATATTTAGTTAAGTGACACAAAAAGATTTGAAACAAGTTTATAATTGTATATTTTGTTTTTCTAAGAATTTTGATATATTATACTTATTTTTATGAATTTTAAATAATAGAATATATTTATTTAAGATTTATCCCTAATAGGTTATTTACTAATAATAATTATTATCTTATTTAAGTTAGATAATAAATTATGACAATAGGTTTATATTATAGAGTTTATTTTTTTGAACATTTTGATATATTATATACATTTTTCTAAGTTATAAAATAAAAGCTATTGATTTAACAAGATTTAATCATTTTATTAAATTTCTGGAAAATATTTATATTTGAATTTATAATGTTTTATCTATTCATTAAACAAGAAATACTTTTTATACTTAGTCTAATCCTAGACATAGTCACAGACATGTGGACCAGAGGCCACGTCACTAGCCACGTTGGCAAGGACGGGTCAACTCTGACCTCACCCGACGTCAGCATGCCGGAACCTCACCGGAGCACGGCGGTGACACCGATTTATGGTACCAGAGGCCACGCGGAGGGGCTCGTTCGAACAACTAGAACAAGGCGAACCTAGCTAAGGTGGTTAGGCTTGCTAAAGATCACCGGAGCAACGATAACCATGATGACTGGTGGCGGTGCTCGATGGCGCACGGTGCGACGACAATACAGAGCGAGATAAAGAGAGTGAAGGACATGGTAATATGCGTGTCAACACCTGGATTTTTAATCCTAGATGCCCGTTATGCCATACCTCGCAATCCTAGGATTACCATTTTTGCGAGACATAACGGATTGGATATCATAGTACATCATCCATTACAAACCATACATAAGGTCTTACACAAATAAGGATCTCATGATCCAGTCTGAATACAACAAGAAGCGGAAATAAAAGATAAGCGTAGCGGTGTGGTCCATCTTCAGGGGCACAGACAATGCTGATGAAGGCAGATAGTCCTAGTTATCATAGTCGTCCTGATGACCATCCTCTTGATAGTCTCCTTGATAGTCTGGCCATGAGAATATCCAGGGACAAAAGCCATGAGTACTCTTTAAGTACTCGCAAACTACTATTAACAGGTACTATAGTTCTAAGGTAAAGTGCTAAATCTAAGTTTAACTCTAAAGTTAAGTATGAAACCTAAGCTGAGTTCAGAAGCAAAGAAAGATAAAGTAAAGTTCTAGAATCACTTAAGTTGGGAAGCTAGTATCATAAACACAACCCTGTTGTGGTCAAGTCAAAGTTCATCATTCATTTTAAGTTATTTGGAAAACATCTGACAACGAAACAGTATGGCCATTCCAACTGTCCATAACCGCGGATGCGACTATTCGAATAGTTTGACACTCTGCAGAGGTGGTACACTTTGACCACAAGATTCGATACATCTATCAGGGATAACCCCGAATCATCATACTTAGTATGCAGATAATCAAACATAACCTTCCCTTTACACACCCTAGTACCAGCACCTCTCCTATGAGCATGGCCTCCCAACCATGACCATCAGTCATCTTGGGCACTGCATAGGTGGACATCATGAGAGGTAGCCTCAGCTCAAACCTCTCCCGTGAGGGACTAATACTAATGCATATAAATTTCTAGCTAAGCCTTACCCAATTCAGGTAGTGTGGTTGTACGGTAAATTTGGAATGGTATCGCATCCGAATTCAACCATCAGTTTTATAAAAGGGTTAAGGCTCATGCCTCATCATTTTCATCATCATAAACCAGTTGTGTTTCTCAACACATGTCAAAACATCTCAATAGAATGACTCATCATTCCAAGGTTTTCACAATTCATTTTCACTAATTTTTCCCATCTAAAGTGACTCAAGTTTTTGATCTACTCTAAATTACTAAGTTAAGAGTGTTCACTAAGGTGGAAGGATGGGATCAATCTCATGCCATAGAATGACATCTAAAGGTTTATAAGTAGGTCAAGTTTTATACTTTTTATGCTACCTTCAAAACAAGTAAAGAACTTTGTGTAAACTAAGGGAGGTAAAACTTGTCAATAAGACTTTAGGTACTAATAGTTAAAGGGGGTGTGATCAAAGCATGCTTAAGGCATCTTTGCTAAACCATCTAGTTTGTTTCTAGTTTGCTAAGCACTAAACTTGCAAGGGTTAATCTTGGGTATTGCTAGCTTGCTAAGGGTAGCTTACCTTGGTTGGTGCAATGGTTGAAGTTTTCTTCGTCTTCGTCTTGATAGCACTCCTCCTCCTCGTAAGCTTGGTCGGTACTATCTTCTATAAAAATACATACGGAGTAGACAATCACCAAACAATACTTAACTAGGCTAGATAGCATTCTCAGACACACAATTGATGATCTATTATCATCACAAGCATCACAAGTTTAATTCAATAGTTTCTTTCTTTTTATTTTAGAAAAGTAATTTCTACTCATTGAAAATTTAATTAAGATTTAATATTCACCACTTAAAATATGGGATCATGTTGACACATGTCATCACCACATATTCTAACATGTGGGAATGAGATTTAAGGGTTGGATCAATATTACTTTGGTTTAAGTTCATTATTTAATGATTTAAAGTGACTAGAAATGCCTATATAGCATTATTTTGGTACTAGTCCAAAGTCACTGCATGTAAACCTTAATGTTATTACATATTTAGATAGATATGATGAAATGCGATTTTTGAGAGTTGGAATCAACTCAAAAGCTAACTTGGTTGATTTTATAAAAATGTTGCAAAGTGCAAATGCTTCTGTTTTGTTATTTTTATTAGGAGAGATCTATAACTCTAATTGAATTAAATCCAACGGGCTTGGATAGATCATCTCCATACCTTTCAGAAAAAATTGGTTTCATGCAATTTGGATTTATAAAACTCTCTAAATTGAATTTTAAACTAGTGGATAGAAACTAGATTTAACTAAAAAGAAAAATCCAGATTTGAACGGGTGGGCTAGCGCGGGAAAGAAGTTGGGCCGGCCCAGTGGCACTTCGCGGCGCGGGGCTCAGCTGACAGGGGGGTCCTGCTTGTCAGTGGTTCTTAATACGCGAAACGGTACACGCGCTGGGGGCCGTAGGATTAGAAGGGGAATCTACGGCTGAGGGTCATCGTCAATGACGAACAGGTCGCCGACGAGCTCAAACCCTAGCGGCTCGGTGGGGGTCTGCTGTGGACGTACCAGGGCTCCAGCGGGGTCGGCGAGGCGGGCAAATGAACTGGAAGACGACGGCGAGGCGCGGTTGCGGCGGAGCTTGGGGTGGTCGCAATCAGCGACACCCTTCTCCTCCAGAGGCGGCTGCCTGCTCCACTCTGGCAGGCCGCCCCTTTCTCCGGCTAGAGGTGGGTGAGGTTCAGTGAGGTGAGGGGAGTGGAGTGGTGTGGAGAGAAGAGGCTGGGGAGGCCTCCTTTTATAGGCTCGACGGTGAGATCGAGCGGGATGGGCAGGCGATGGTGGCGACATGGCTACGGTCGGCTAGCGGCATGGCTGAGGGTGGCGATCGACATGCGGTCTCCTGGTGGTGCTCTAGGAAGTGAATGCGGCCATAGGGACGGTGGCATGCGGTCTGGGCGAGGTGGCGCTCTGAGCGGCAGAGGCGGCGGTGTCCACGGCGAGCGGTCGCTGTGGTGCTTTGGGCGGTGAACGGGGGTGTCTGGGGTGTTCTCCAGGTCGTGGCGGAGCGGTGGGCGCGGGCTGCGGTCGAGCGGCGGTCTGTGCATGCGTGCCGGGTGTGGTGCTCTAGCGCGTGCTCGGCATGGTGCGGTGGCACTGGGCGCGTGGTGTCCTCGGTGGTCCACGGCAGGGCTTGGCTTGGGAAGGGGACAGAGGGTGGCGGTGAGCTCCTGGCTACCTCCTAGACATGGTGAGGCAGCGGGGCAAGGGGTGGCCGACGAGTTGGTGCTCGGCATGGCCTTGCACTGCCACTAGGGGCTAGAGGAGTGGGTTTAAATGGCTTGCTAGATCATTTAGAGACAAAGGGAGTAAAAATGGGCCAAATGGGAGACAAGTTTGGCCAGAATACTATTTGAAATAGTGAAATGTGTTTTGTTTGAAATCTGTCTGCCAAGTGTTTGATGAAATGGCCGCAAGAGAAAAAGTTTTCAATTTTGGTTTCAAATTTTTTGAGTGATCTCCACTAGTGCTAGGTAGTCGCTGGTTGCAAGGGTTTTGAAAGTGGAGCTCAAATAGATGGGTTTTGAAATAGGGGTGATCTATGCATATGCATTAGATTCAATTTTCAAATGCCAATTAAAATAGTTAACAAAATATTTTTAGCAGATCCAAAGGTGGGCCTTGGTACCTCATTATGTGTACTATCAAGGGGTACAAAGATCAAGAATTGTTTTTGTTAAGAATTGAGTACTAGGAATAGCCAAAGTAGTGTAGTGGATTAAAATGGCCAAAATGACCATTCCTCCTTTTTAATTCTTTTTTATTAGATTTTCTTTAGGAAAAGTTTGGGAATGATGTAGATGATGTTTAAATCACCTAAGAAACATTTTACAAGCATTGGATCACACAATCATGGCAATTCAAAACAACTCCTATTTTAAATGCACACACATATGAATGCTTTTATTTTTAATTTGAAAAAGGTTTTGTTAACCCCAAATTTGATGATTTAGATCTTGATAAGCTTGGATTAAAGTTTTGGGATGTTACAATGTGCAAGCTCACCATGAGCATGTCAGACGTGACGGCGAGGCTAGAGGTGGTCGGAATCGATGAAATCGATGGTGGCCGGCGTCAGATACAGAGGTCGATTCCAGCTGATTCGGAGCGCGCCTGCTTGCGAGACGAGTTGGAGATGAACGAGAAGACAATGACAATCCCGGTGGTGCCCTTGGTTGGCTCAGAGGCGGTCTTTGGTGGCGAGGACCGCGAACTCCGGCGAGCTAGGGTTCGCTAGTCTCCTCTGTGGAGAGGATAAGAACGAGAGAGAGAGAGAGAGGGAAATGGGGATGAGGACGGACAGAAGCGTTGCGATGGCCGTCTTATCATCCTCTCTGGTGACGAAAATCCATCGCGGCGGTCGGATCTTTGCTGATGGCGGTGGACGGCATCGGCGGAGCGCATGCAGCTGCCTGTGTGCATGAGGGTGATGATGACGGTACTTTTGCAGAAAACCCCCTAATGTTTCTATGAATCAACCTGCGGTTCATGGCTATGGCTCACCTGTTAGTCAGAGAGAGAGAGGTGACATGGGCTACTGTTACTGGGCTTTGGCTGAGCGTGCGGCTTTTTGCTGCTGTTGCACGCGGGTGACACTTAGGCGAGAAAGAGATGGGTCGTGGGCCTGCGCCTGGCTGCCTCCTTTTTTTCTTAACTCTATTTCTATTTTCTGTTTTTTTACAATTCAAGTTCAAATATGAATTCTTCAAGGATTTAAATATCCAGAGAACTTGTGGGTCATGAATATCATTGTGTAAACCAAGTATGACTATCTTCTCCTTATTTCTTATTGTGTAATAAAATATTCATAATTATATGAGGGTCCTTTTCCTTGGGAAACATTAATAGGAATTAGGGTTTTAGGGATTTAGCTTTTATAGTAAGATCCTATAAAAAAGGATCTTTATTTTCACTAAATGAATGTAATGGTACTGGTTTAAGATGGCTAATGATGTATATAGAATTTCATTCCAACTTAGTCTCATATAAGAATTAATATATAAACCTTATAATGAATTAAACCTTAGGGTTCAAAATATGGTGGTTTTCTAAGCACATATGATTTTTATGGTTCTGCACATTTGGTGATTTCTCCTATTCAAATTCCTCTAAAATTCTATGTATAACCATCCTACTTATTTCAAAGTAGGCATGGGTCAATTCTTGAACTAGTTGTTAATTACTTCCTTAAGTGTGGTTAATGTTTTGATAGAAGTTTATTATATAATGGTGAACAACTATTGCCATTCCTGTGGCATAAGTGATCTCAATGCCAACGACATTTATTTAGGGTTTCTAATACCACACTTACCATGGACCCTAGAGGATACACTACCCTCAAGTTTATTAATGAATGTTGCTAGGGATCAAGGTTTTAAGGATTGATCCAGAATTTATAATCCTGAATGACATCTCAACTTAGAGTGAGCTATTGAGATTGCTTTACTAAAGTGATCTTGATGGTACATGAGACTAGGTCCTTTTTAGGGTTTAAGACAATCAGGTGGACAAGACCTCCATCAATACACTCCCAACTGGTATACTACTTATCCCTTAGACATTTCATTTGACTAAGAGATACTATCCTTTGGCTGCGACCATCTCCCCCTCTCTCGCCATGTCTAGGAGGTAGCCAGGAGCTCACCGCCACCCCCTGTCCCTTGCCCGAGCCCAGAGCAGAAGTGGACCACCGAGCACAAACCGCGCCCAGTGCCACCGCACCATGCCAGTGCCGCCCAGGCCTCTGTCCCCCTTGCAGACGCCTCTTGGCACCAGCCCGCGCCCGCCGCTCCACCTCGACCTGGAGAACACCCCAAACATCCCCGTTCGCCGCCCAAAGCCTCACAACCACCGCTCGCCGTGGACACCGCCGCCTCTGCCTCTCAGAGCGCCACCTCGCCCAGACCGCGTGTCACCGCCCCTACGGCCGCATTCAATTCCTAGAGCACCGCCAGGAAACCGCCCATCGATCGCCACCCCCAGCCATGCCTCTACCTCGCCGTAGCCATGTCGCCACCGTCGCCTGCCCATCCCACTCGGTCTCACCGTCGGGCCTATAAAAGGAGCCCTCCCCAGCCTCTTCTCTCCACACCATTCCAATCCCCTCACCTCTCTGAACCTCACCCACCTCTAGCCGGAGCAAGTGGAGCAGCAGCTCGCTAGAATTGGAGCCGGAGCAGCCGCGGCAGGAGGAGAAGGGCGCTGTTGATTGCGACCACCCCAAGCTCCACCGCAACCGCGCCTCGCCTCGCCGTCGTCTTCCACGTCGTTTGCCTGCCTCACCGACCCTGCTGGAGCCCTGGTACGCCCCCAGTAGACCCCCACCGAGCCGCTAGGGTTCGAGCTCGCCGGCGACCTGTTCGTCATCGACGACGACCCTCAGCCGTTGATCTCGCTTCTAATCCTCTACCACGCCGCATACCGTTTGCGTTTTAAGTGTCACGACACATGGGACCCCTGTCATTGAGCCTGCATGGAGCGCCACTGGGCCGGCCCATTCCTTTTCCCGCGCTAGCCCATCGATTCAAATCTGGATTTTTCTTTTTAATTTGAATCTAGTTTCTATCCACTAGTTTGAAAATCAATTCAGAGAGTTTTAGAAATCCAAATTGCATGAAACCAATTTTGTCTGAAAGGTATTAAAATGATCTATCCAAGCCCGCTGGATTTAATTCAATTAGAGTTATAGATCTCTCCTAATAAAAATAACAAAACAAAAGCTTTTGCAACTTGCAACATTTTTATAAAATCAACCAAGTGAGCTTTTGAGTTGATTCCAACTCTCAAAAATCACATTTCATCAGGTCTATCTAACCATGTAATAATATTAAGGTTTACATGCAGTGACTTTGGACTAGTACCAAAATAATGCTATATAGGCATTTCTAGTCACTTTAAATCATTAAATAATAAACTTAAACTAAAGTAATATTGATCCAACCTTTAAATATCATTCTCACATGTTAGAATATGTGGTGAGGACATGTGTCCACATGATCCCATATTTTGGTGGTGAATATTAAATTTTAGTTAATATTTCAATGAGTAGAAATTACTTTTCTAAAATAAAAAGGATGAAACTATTGAATTAAAACTTGTGATGTTTGTGATGATAATAGATCATCAAATGTGTGTTTTAGAATGATACTTATCCTAGTTAAGTATTGTTTGGTGATTGTGCACTCCCTATGTATTTATAGAAGATAGTACCAACCAAGCTTTCGAGGAGGAGAAGTTCTACCAAGAAGAAGAAGAAGAAAACTTCAACCACTGCACCAACCAAGGCAAGCTATTGTTAGCAAGCTAGAATTAATCTAGATGAATGAGCAAGGATGCTTTAGGCATGCTTTGATCACACCCCTTTTTAACTATTAGTACCCCAAGCCTTACTTACAAGTTTTACCCGCCTTAGTATACAAAGTTCCTTACTTATTTTGAAGGTAGCATAAAAATTATAAAACTTGACCTACTTAGAAACCTTTAGATGTCATTCTATGGCATGAGATTGATCCCATCTTTCCACCTTAGTGAACACTCTTAACTTAGTATTTTAGAGTAGATCAAAAACTTGAGTCACTTTAGATGGGAGCACTTGGTGAAAATGAATTGTGAAAACCTTGGAATGATGAGTCATTCTATTGAGATGTTTTCACATGTGTTGAGAGACACAACTGATTTATGATGATGAAAATGATGAGGCATGAGCCTTAACCCTTTTATAAAACTGATGGTTGGATTCGGATGCGATACCATTCCAAATTTACCGTACAACCACATTACCTGAATTGGGTAAGGCTTAGCCGGAAATTTATATGCATTAGTATTAGTTCCCTCACGGGAGAGGTTTGAGCTGAGGCTACCTCTCAATGTTGTCCACCTATGCAGTGCCCAAGATGACTGATGGTCATGGTTGGGAGGCCATGTTCATAGGAGAGGTGCTTGTACTAGGGTGTGTAAAGGGAAGGTTATGTTTGATTATCTGCATACTAAGTATGATGATTTAGGGTTATCCCTGACAGATGTATCAAATCTTGTGGTGAAAGTGTACCACCTCTGCAGAGTGTCAAACTATTCGAATAGCCGCGTCCGCAGTTATGGACAGTTGGAATGGCCATACTGTTTCGTTATCAGATGTTTTCTAAATAATTTGAAATGAATGATGAACTTTGACCTAACCACAACAGGGTTGTGTTTATGATAATAGCTTCCCAACTTAAGTGATTCTAGAACCTTATTTTATCTTTCTTGGTTTCTGAACTCAGCTTAGGTTTCAAACTTAACTTTATAGTTAAACTTAGATTTAGCACTTTAATTTAGAACTATAGTACCTGTTAATAGTAGTTTGCGAGTACTTAAAGAGTACTCATGGCTTTTATCCCTGGCTATTATCATGGCCAGACTATGAAGGAGATTATCAAGATGATGGTCAGCAGGACGGCTATGATAACTAGGACTATCTTCCTTCGTCAGCATTGCCTGTGCCCCTGAAGATGGACCCCACTACTATGCTTATCTTTTAATTCCGCTGCTTGTTGTATTAAAGACTGGATCATGAGATCCTTATTTGTGTAAAACCTTATCTATGGATTGTAATGGATGATGTACTGTGATATCCAATCCGTTATGTCTCGCAAAAATGGTAATCCTGGGATTGCGAGGTAGGGCATAACGGGCATCTGGGATTAAAAATCTAGGTGTTGACATGGTCTCTATGTAATTAAAACATGTGTATGATGGAATTTTTTGGCCGCGTCCGCTGTTTTGACCTTTGCAATGTTGCTCGATGCGGCATTTGTGTATGGTCTTATTGTCTGGGGCCCGCATGTCAGCCTCTCTGCTATGTTCTAGCTTGTGGGTCCCTGATGCATCCTTGTATATTCTGGCTGGTGGGTCCCTAATGCATCCTTGTATGTTCTGGCTGGTGGTCCCTGATGCCAGCCTCTTTGGACAAGTATTTAACTTTTTTTCAAACCCGACCATTAAACTCGAGGGATGCTGCAGGCTGGTGGGTCCGCGATGTCAGCCTCTCCATAATGCGATATTACTAAAATAAAAAATGTAAACCCAAGATATATATATGTACGCACATGGGATTTGAACTCAAGGGCTTCAAATCAAATCAAATAGACGTAAACTAAGTGCTTTGCCACTACACCAAAGATGTTTATATAATATATGTCATTAAACCAATATTAGTACTACAACTTATTTATCGGTCTTTTTAAAAATATTTTGTGTGTCTATGTTCATCTCTTTTAAAATATAAAATGGCAGTGCTCAGACATCTCAATTTATAAAATGCCACATAATGGAGCAGTTTCTTTAAAACATGGGTAGGCATAGCTTTTCTTATTTTGAGAGGTGGTGCGAAATGCCCAAAAGGCCAAATTTAAAAGAGTTTGGATATCTACATGGGCTATACTCCATAGGCTATGCTCCATGGGCTCCTTTCTCAAATTTCACTAGGTTGTGCTCAGCAGTTCCCTCACCCCTAAAAGGCCGAAATAAAATATGTCCAGGGCTATGCTCCATGGGCTGCTTTCTCAAATTTCTCTGGGTTGTGGTTAGCAGTCCCCCATGTCAGCCTCTCATTAGAAGAAACGTATGCATGTTGGATTTTTTCTCGCTTGCCCCTCCCTGTTTTGAACTAGGCAACATTTCTCGATGCAGCACTTGTATAAGGTCTCGCTACTGGGTCTCTCATGTCAGTCTCTTTGTAAATGAAACATGTATGTAATGGACTTTTTTTGGCTACGCCTACTATTTTGACCTTGGCAACATTGCTCGATGCAGCAACCACGTATGGTCTTACTAATGGGGCCCCCATGTCAGCCTCCCTGGTATGTTCTGTCTTGTGCATGTCAGCCTCCCTGGTATGTTCTGGCTTGTGGGTCCTAGACGCTAGCCTCTCTGTACAAGTACTTAACTTTGTTTTTCAAACCCTCCCATCAAACTCGAGGGTCACTGCAAGCTGGTGGGTCCATGATGTCAGCCTCTCCACAAAATAATATTGCTAGAAGAAAAAATGTAAACCCAAGATAATTTTATGTCAAGCATGGAGATTCGAACTCAAGACTTCAAAACATGTACAAACCATGTGCGTTGCCACTAGGATAAACAAATAAGATGAACATTATCATTAAAAGCTTTATGGTACCTATAACTTATGTATTAGTCTTCTTAAATAGATTTTGTGTGTCCATGTTATCTCACTTAAAATAAAAGGGAGACGATCCTAGCATCTCAATTTATTAAATGCCACATAATGGAGTAGTTTCTTAAAAAACATGGGTAGGCGGATTTTTTTAAAGGGAAATTCCAAAAACACCGGATTAAAAAGATTTTGGGATATTCTACATGTGCTATACTCAATGGGCTATATTACATGCACTATTCTACATGGGCTCCTTTCTAAAATTTAAATGGACTATGGTCAGCAAGTCTCCTGACCCCTAAAAGGCCGAATTAAATTATTCTAGGCTAAAGAGGGGCTGAATGGGCTAGATTTATCTCCCCTTTAGTAAAACTTTCATTGTATTGTGGCTCGGCCGGATTCGGAACACAGACCTCACTGACGGAGGAAAAAAGTGAAAATTATTTTGACAGATATTTGTGTAAAAATATCTAAAGAATTAGTGACACAGACACGTGCGCCAAAACTAGACTGGAATCCAATGACTTCACTTGTTGAAATCACGCTGTATCTTTACCATCTCATCTCTGTCCAAAACACATCCAACGGTTCTGTTGACACACAAGATAAAGCTCTAGTGCAAGCAACCTAGCAACAACGACCGAACTTTTCATAAATTCAGTAGCATTTGAAAGATCCAATAGTACAGAATAAGAGAGAGAAAATATCGATAGATTCCTAGTTCATATTTAGTAGCACTTGACTGATTATGCATCATTCCAAAGTGACTATTTTAGCAATACAGACACTGAAATTCAATTGCAATATAGAGGGAACCAGTTCATGTTTTATCTCTAAAAACCTTGTCGCACAATAAATTTGCCCTTTTCTCCAAACACACTCGATCATTGGAGCATGCAAAACTGACGATCAAGTATTCTTTTGTGTGCATACCTCCTCTTCACATCTATACCGGTGTGAACCCCATATATGCATCCCAAAATGCCCAAGCCTCATCTAGATTGTGACAAGGCCAAGTTTAAAAGAAAAGCAATACCATCTACTGCACTTGATATAAACAAGTACAAGTATATTAGTACTAGTTCTAGAAAATACTTAAGTAATAAAACAACATAACACTTGATATATTTAGTAGCATTTGAAAGATTCATCAGTACATAATAAGATAAAAAAATATCGACAGATTCTCAGTTCATATTCAGCAGCACTTGATAGATTCAGCAGCATTTCAAAGTGACTGATTCAGCAGTATAGACAATGGCCAAAAGAAATGACATATTCGGTAATGCAGACATTGAAATTCAATAGTTGTAGCAAGACCATGACTCAAAAGGAAAGAGAGTACATATTCAGCACTCGACCAGTCGATCTGAACAAGTACCAGTACATATGTATTACTACAAAATAGATTAGCAGTAGCAGACCTCCATACAAAAGGCTCATCATAACGCAATAGCGTGTCCAAGTGTTGGCCGTGTAGCACTTTCTTTTCTGCCAGTTACGCTTTCATTGTCACACTGTTGGGCCCACTACGTCAGCATCATACATTGGAAATAGCTATACATTACCGCAATCTTGTTCCTCCTCTCCCCATACAAATTGAATCTATCACCAACATAAAGTAGTAATTAATTAGTACAGTGTTACATTTCGTAACATTAGGATCATCACAAGAAGATTAAGATGTGTTATCTCACTTTTGAACCTTGGTGATGCAATACTCCTAATCCACAGGGAATTCCGACATACCGTTTATAAGCTTCTAGGTAACATCACGGCTACGACAAATACGATGTGAGCCCTTCTAGGTTGACTTTGGCCGACGACGGACTGCTCATCAGCTTAGATGTCGCCACCATTTCCACCGCATGGAGCTCATGCCATAGAGACAACGACCAAAGCTTCACCTTGTACCACGGAGATTCACATGCCCCTGAACTGACAAACGTGGGGGATATGACGATGTCCATGGTGTGGCCGTAAATTTGGGAGACGAACACGGTTGCCTCTTTCCTGATGCTGATGATCTCTGCTCTCTGCAAGCCTCTTGTGGGCACTAGCTTAGATGGCTCCCAATGTTTGTGGCTATAGGGAATTATGGCCACATTCCTCGAGTGGGCAACTATGAGGTGGCGGACAATCTCTACCATAGGTGTGAGATCTACTAATGAGGTGATGAACTCGCATCCAGGATCCATGCAGACTTGTTGGCTGTGAAAGCACCAGATTATGTGGTTGTAGTTGTCATTGTAGGGGACAAATGTCCCGCAGTGGTCATTGGGGCATCTGCTACCTTTTCCGCCTATGACTTGGCAGTACATCTCCTTGGATCATGCAACTAGCCGAGCGGCGCTGGTAGTGTCTATACGCATAGCAATTTCATTGAAAACATGATCGTCGACCTTGCTCTAGACGTCGTGCAGCCGGTTGTGCGTCGATTGCGACATTTGGATGGATTGGAGGAAGAGGAAGGACCAGAGTATGATTGTTAGGGGGCTTTTGGAGAGGGGTGCCATGGCCTGCAAGATCCGATGCAGCGGGCAAGATTGCGAGGAAAATGTGTCGATGCACGCATTGGAGATGATCCCAAATGCGGCTAGACAGTGTTGGTGAGTGGGGATAAACAACCGAGATGGGGAAGATGGGATGGATCTTTGAACGAGTTTCTTTGCAAGGCCTCTGGAGCTGCATCCAAGACACCAACTATAGCTTGGCTGGCACACTGTGGTGCACTAAATTAACCATCTCACATCCTGGCGCATTTTATAGCTAGGCTGGCACGCCGCTGTGCACTATAAATTAACCTTGTCACATCCTAGGGCATTATAGCTAGGCCAGCACGCTGCCATGCACGCCGACTAGAGTTACTACTACTGTCTTGTTTGACCAGATGATGTTTATTTACAGCGTCTATTTTCCTAAAAAATAGTACCTAGTAGTAGTACACTTGTACTAGTAGAATACTACTACTAGCAGTAGAGTACAACAAACAATGATCTCGGTAGTTCCGTTGCATACATGAGTTGTACTACACCTACCCACTTGATTGTTAGGTACTACAACTCTTGTATTGTTGGGGATGTGAACCCAGGTACCCCAGAGTTGAGGAATAGTGAGACCTCTATAATGTGTGGGACGATTTCTATGAGGTATATATGAAGAGAAAAGACATTTAAAATGAGTAAAGGGTTGAGAAATAATGTCTAAAGAGAATAGAATAAAGAAAAGGAGGAGGAAAATGTCTTTGGGCTGAGTTACACTAAACTCGGCCTAAAGGAGATTTTGTAGGCCGAATTAGGACAGACAAGTGCCCTCACCCCGGCTGGACCCCAGCTGGGCCGAGGTATCACTAGCCGACCCATCTCCATGTCGCTAGCTCCTCCCGCCATCTCCACTTCGCCCTGCCAACGCTACCTCGCTAGGACTCCTGCCAACGTCACTGCTAGGTCCGCGCTAGGATTCCCGCTTCGCTAACCCGGGTGGGCCAAGGTCATGATGGTTTGGCCCACCACAGACCGCAACCACCATGTCAGCTTGCTCCCGCACAACGCCAACGCCCTCCACCGAACCGCCATCTTCGGATGGGCCAAGGTAAGGATTACTCGGCCCACCCTGGGTCGTTTCCTCCTCATCTCCACGCCCTGGCACCACTTCACCTGGGTGGGCTGGAGTGAGGGTCACTTGGCCGACCATGGGACTTCACCGCATCGCCCTGGGCGGGCTACTCCAGAAACTCACCTGGGCTGCCGCCGCCTCCCTAGGCCGAATGAAGGAGAGCCCGGCTGGGCCACCCTAGGCCAACTTCGCTCATAACCCGGCTGGGCCCTCAAGATAGCCTCTCAGCCTGGGCCGAATTACAACATACCTCGGTTGTGAGCAGGATAATTCGACTGGGGCACTGTTCACCAACCGGGTGGGCCCCATTTCTCCCCTGGTCCGAGTTATCTTCTCCCACGGCCGAATTTCTCTTCCCTGGGCCAAATTACTTTGTCTCGGATGTCACTTTGCTCATATTTGGATCCACCATCAACCTCTACATTGACACGCTACCAAGTCAAGTCAAGCCTACGTCAGGTGCTAGTCTTGGGACACCCCTGGCTCAGACTGGCCCCTTTGGTCTAAGATACTAAGGAATATGCCAAGCATCTTGGGAGATGCTAGGGAATATGCCGAGCATCTCCTAAAGATGCTAAGGAATATGCCAAAGGGATAAGACCGGTGACTCATTGAAGGACAAGATGACTGGGCAAGCCCCCACTAGACAGCTCATATGAGTACTTGTGATGACATACCATGTCCCCTGGGCTCCCCTTTATAAGGAGCACTAGGGGTAACGTTACACGTGAGGCCCCCGAAGGGCTCCTCTCCCCCTGCTCACTAGGAGCATGGTTTCTTCTTCTGCTCTCTCTATGAGAGGCATAAGAGTACAACTCAAGGATCAGCATTGTAGCCACAAGCATGGCAAGATATATGATATTAGATGCAGGAGTAGAGGTGTTATCTCACTAGGAGAGCCTCGAACCTGGGTATATCGTGTCTCTCTGAGTTCTTCCATATGAGGTCTTCACTTCATCATCCCTCCCTGGATTCCTCCATCATCCATCGGCCTCAACTTTAGCCTACCCATGGCATATGCCGTGACACCACCACGACATGTATGCGTCGGAACTAACAAGATGCTTGTTTCTAGTTTGCTAAAAAGGATTATACTGTGGAACAGAGGTAGTACAATACTAGAAGTAGTACCCTAGATGTTTGTTTTGTAGTTTTGCTGCAAACATAGTATAGTAAATACCTAGACATTGGAGCCTAGAGCGATCAATACCATGGTGTTCCAACACAATGCATGACTAGAGGGGTATAATTATATACCACCTCTTTATAGAATAGTTATAGTTAGAAGTGAATAGTCACCTCCTTAATACACCTGCGATATAGTAAATTGTTCCTCAAATGATGGGTGATAACCTACACATTTGATCACCTTCTCACAGTTATCATGATCAAATACTATCATCTTAAAGGATGTGGTGAGAAGCTTCTTGAATACCAGAAAGTATCCTACCTTCAAGTCATGTGCTCTGACGAAATCTAGCCATCCTTCGTCAAGGATAACCTTGCCATCTTGCTTCTTTAGGTCGACGTCCCAGATGCAGGCTTTGCATATCTTCATCTTGATGGCCTCTGGATACTCACCACCAAAGATTGGAAAAAAGGAGTTAGGTATGCTCCGCACATCTAACCCACCCATTATTAACAGTATCTTGCAGAAATCATCATAGGTGTTCTCCACGTGGGTGTTCCTGGCACGCTCCTCCATTCAGACTACACAGGGCTCTCATATCTTCTTCGATGATGAGTCTCTCCAAGCTTGATCTTCTTGCCCGAACACTACAAAAAAATGCTCGTGGACAGATAATGTCTCTACTAGCTGTCAATAATTGTGAAATACAATATTAGCTGATAGAGTACAATACAAGATCAACTAAGGAAGTAAAGTGGAGCAATTTTCTTATCGAAGTACACAAATTCTTAAGTCTAGCTAGCATGAATGCCAGTTATATTAGTACTGCCAAGGTCTAGGTATCACATTAGTGCAGTTCATTATCAAGCAGTACAAATATTGAACACCTAGGAACAGACGAATGGACGAATAGGATGAGCTCTATCTACTGTTGATGCTACAAATGCATACATATACTTGAAATTTTGGCAAAAATCAGGGTAGGAAGAAGCTGCCATAACTTGCCAAAATTAAAGGGACCTCAGCCCCTGAGACCAACCAAGCAAAACATGTCGAGTGGTCTCCCAAATCATCATCAGCCGTGGATCGATCAATACAAATTTGAACTTATTATTATAGTTCACCATAGATCTAGCCCAGAACTAGCTTGCATGTGTAAAACTATACTATAGTATACAAACGGGTTAAATGCACTACATGAGAACTACTCAACACCAACCCAATGTTAACCAATCGCTAATAAAAGCTTGACCACATCTCATCATCAAGATCAAGGGTTTCGGGGATTATGTACACACCACTGTGATGTCTGAGGGATGCGACGACACTATAGATGAGGTTGTAGGGCCTGCCGCCCACAACCGACCCACCTAAGACGAGTAAGTTGCGGCGGTGGTGGTCTTCAATGGAGGGAAGCACAATGGCGATAAAGGAGTTTTGTGTGAGAGCTGGGGCTGGGGCTGGGGATGGTGAGGGAATAAATGCGGTGAGGTCAGACGTATGTTGTGGACAAAGCAAACCTTTCATTTCCCTGCAATATCCACCGTATAGCAAAACTAACGGCCACCAATACATTACTACTAATTGTGATGCCAAAATTAATAGCCTAGAAAATTGGGCGGGGCAACTTGAGTGCTTGAATAGGGAAATATCAAACACATAATATGAAAGTATATTACGTACATGGTACCTAGTACAAGCAATAGCAAAAATGATGTTGCAAGTGATGATACTACAATACAATATGAAAGTACTACGTGCGTAGTATTGTACATTACATGGTGACAACTACTAGCTATATAAATGATATTGCGGGTGCTGATAATCAACTTTTCTACATTTTGGTCAAACTTCACATAGTTCTAATGAGGCAGGATTGGCACGAACCATATTGGAACCTCGAACATTTGCTCCCTATGTTCTGCTCGCGTGTAGTTAACTGATTAACCTATGGTAGCCCCCCCATTGATGTGCATGCGGATCCAATCTGGAAATGGCTATGGGCGATGTTGGGAGCGCATGTGTGTAGCAAACACATAGTCTGCTCTGAACTGGGAGAGCTTTGTCAACATCAGCAGCAGTAGGTTCAGGGTTTGTAGGGGGCTCGAGGATGAATGGATGGTTGATTCCCACAAACACTAATCTCCCTTCAAGATTGTTCCTTCTGATCCAGTCTGATGCTAGAGGGTCATTCAGATGAAGGCCCCTCTGGAAAACGTGGCAGCGTAGCGAGGGATAAGAGAGCATCTCTCTACCCATGTATGATACAGGATCACCATGGCTGCTGGTTCGTGCACCCCTGGTGTGAATCCACAAGATATCACAACCAAGCTTTGCCAAGTACCAACTGTGTAATGCAATACCTTCAGCCTCGGCATCGTCACCAGCTTAGACGTTTGCCGACTCTTCATTTACTAGAACCTATATGACACGTGGACCTACAAGTATACATGTGTGTGCATTTTAGTTAGCAAAAGTATCATGAACAATGCAACTGTAAGTAATTTATAAATTTTACTTCTAATAACAGGACTCAGTCCACTTGTTTGGTTCCTAGACCATAACATCTCCTCGCGGTTCTGTCACCGCGTATATGTGATCAATAGAAGCAATGATTAGACTCATGGAAATGGCATCGACATATGTTACTAGTGCAAGATAATCGTTCTGAAGGATAATCCAGTCCCTATGACTAGGAAAATCTATGGTAGCAATGAATTTGACAAACACCACCATCGTGATATAGTTCCATTGGTTGTCAAATTTGTATGGTTTCTCTGTTATTTGTATCTTCAGAAGAACAATACACGCGTGCTTGTAGCTGTAAGTGCATGGGGTGCTAGGGAAACACTAGTTACCCGATGGATAGATATCAACACGCTACACACATGGCAGCTCGATACATGCCATACTGTAGACGTTTTTGAGGTACCAGCGCCCCAGGTGCTTTGCAATCACAATCCATTCTCCATTGGCACCAACCCAGCGACCCTTGTTTTCAAATCCTTCATCATCCCAAGTTCTAGGTATGTCATCATCAACTGGTACAAATGCTTCCACTATTGGATTGTCTAGTGGCATCAGCAACGCGTCAATGCCCTGCAATAGGTTTTCTTCATGTCAAGGGGCATGCAAGGTGTTTAATAAAGGGGGAGTGCTAGATAGCTTTGCAGAAAACTACTATCTGAAAGATGCAGAAATGTGATGAATAAATCATGCATGCAAACAAACACACTAAGGAATAAGGTCTTGTTTGCATTAAAGAAAAAGTGTACGAGTAGGAAATTTTCCTATGCTGGCACTTTTCAGCCGTTTGGTTCATAGGAATGGACCAGAGGAAAAAACACAGACAATTTTCCTATGATTAATTAACAAGATTAGGGGCCTCTTTCGATCAATGGTTTAAAAAATGTAGGAATAGGAAAACACAGAATTGACATGGTATGTACAGTAAATTCATATTAGGAATTAAAAATGCAGGAATTTTGTAACAGGTGTCTTTGGATGGTGAATAGGAAACAAACACAGGAGTTTTGCAGGCATATAATGTGAGCGCATTGGACTTCTCAAAGGATAAATAAAATGAGGTTGGAGCTCATGTTTAGATTCTTATGGAATGGAGGGCATATGAACTAAGAAGGGACTCCATAGGAATTTGATATTTTCCAAAATTCCTATGGGTTAGAATCCTCCAAAATTCATATGCAATTCTTCATATCCAACTTGGACCTCGTTTTCAAATTCCTACGCGTGCAAAAAACAAGAAGGAGGTCCCAAGAGACATGATAACATCATAAATATACTCTCCCATGAGGTTTGACTTTGATTTTACCATGTTATAAAGGAATCCTATGTTTTTAAATTCATGTAAACCAAATATCCAACTTTTTACAGAAATTTTATGTTTTTCAAACACATGAAACTTAAAATATAAGGATAGCCTTGATTGGCCAATACATCTTCCATTACGGGTATCAACAATCCTGGTCGTTCTTGTGGTTTTCAGTTTAGTATGTTTGTCGGAGAGAGGGGGGACACTGAAGCAAAAGTCTTGGGCCTCTTTGGATCGCAGGATTGAGAACACATGAATGTCATAGGTTTGCCGGTGAAAAATAGGCGATTGTAAAATATAGGAAAACTACCTACATGAATGGCATGTTTCGATCCTACGCACAGGATGAGAGTTGAGTCTCAAGTAGATGTTCCAATTCCTACGAGATTTAAGAATGGGCGAGGGGTGCAGTTCAGAAGAATTTGGGTACCATGATTCCTTTGATCCAAATGAAATCCATAGGAAAGAATCTAAGGATTCGAATCCTACAAAAATCATACAAAACTGATTTTTACCTACTCTTAACGGTCTAGTGGCCATGTTTATGGGACAAAGTGAAGTAGGAGGCAAACCAAATGGGAGACCAGGATCTTCCATAATCCCTTGACGCATGCCAACCATGTCGCGAGCCAGGCGAGTGGTGCTCAGAAGATCAGCGCGACTGGTGATGTTTGTCAGTGGTCCGTAGTGGAGGTTGCCCAATCCCATTGTCTAGCTGTAGCGCTCTGATATCTTATGCTTCATCGCTCCAAATGTCATTCCGGGGAAGAGTACTGCGGAAGATTAGTGGGGATGGGTTGGCGGTTTCTACCTTTCTGCAAGGGTGGAGAGGGGCTACGATGGTACACAAGTGGACGGAGCAGCAGAGGAAGACGATGAGGGGCACGCGGTTTCTCAGCAAAAATAAGATGGGGGTGGGCGGTTTTCCTGCGGTTGTCGGATCGAGTCCTCCATCCCGGTATATTAGGGCAAAACTAACGTGGTACGTTAACATAGACGCTTATGCAAAAAAATAACATAAAACTAGATATATTTCTTAAATGCTCCAGCCCACAATGCTAGCCGCTAGTTTGAGGCGCTACTATTTTTTCCTGTCGGTAGCTAGGGCATAATCGCAAGGCAAATCACACCGTGCCAAAGAAAAAGTTCGAAGTGTCCTGAATTTTTTTGCATGTGGGATGGTGATGAGGCACTAAAGGAGAGAGAAAACACAATTTGTCTTGAGTGCATATATACTACTCCCTCCGATCCATATTAATGTTCTCAGATTTGTCTAGATTTGAATGTATCTAGTCATGTTTTAGTGCTAGATACATCCGAATATAGACAAATTTGAGAATGCTAATTTGGATCGGAGGGACTCCTAGGTACTATAAGTACTTCTAGGTGACTATACCATGTACCTCATGTCAGGAAGCCATCACAGCTTTGCTCTGATATCGCATCGCCTTCAACTCCTCCTCATCACTGCTCTCTTGAGTTTCCTCCTTTGTGCTCATAGTTTCTCTTCTTGCTCTTTTTTCTATAGAAAATACATATTCTTCCTACTTGCTATACATAAAATACACTCATGTCACTTGGAATTTTTTTTCTTTTCCTAATGGTTAGGAACACTAGTGGAACATTGTTTACCATGCCAAGATTTTCCCATCTACTCCCAAATATGAGAACATCATGAACGGTGGGAGTACATTTTACATCAAGAACCTAAAAAGGATAAAATTACATCGAGGTCCATACATTTAGCACGAAGCACCCTAAAATTAAGCAAGGAAAACAGTCGGGTGGGCTCCTTCTTGAGAGAGCAGCTGATCGAACCATACTCTTCATACTACTTCTTCTTCGATCATTTTCAAAATATGGCCAAATTTGGCAGCATGCAAATTCTTGGATTTTGGATCAACATAAAGTATGATGTAGGTATGGCCATGACCTTGGCTATTCGACCTAAAATCCAAGAATGTTCATACTCATTAACAACTAAGCTTAAATTCGTTTAAATTTTACCAGTTAATTTTAGGTTCAAATTTTACACGAATGGTGGGAGTACATTTTACATCAAGGACCTAAAAAGGGTAAAATTACATCGAGGTCCATACATTTAGCACGAAGCACCCTAAAACTAAGCAAGGAAAACAGTCGGGTCGGCTCCTTCTCGAGAGAGCAGCTGATCGAACCATACCCTTCACACTACTTTCACTTCGATCATTCTCAAAATATGGCCAAATTTGGCACCATGCAAATTCTTGGATATTGGATATGGGATCATCATCAACATAAAGTATGATGTAGATATGGAGATCACCTTGGTCGCTCGGTTGGAAATCCAAGAATGTTCATACTCATTGACAACTAAGCTTAAATCCATTTAAATTTTACCTTACTTTGAGGTATGAATTTTACACGACTATGGGAGTAGATTTTACATCAAGGACCTAAAAAAGGTAAAATTACATTGCTGTCCATACATTTAGCACGAAGCACCCTAAAATTAAGCAAGGAAAACAGTCAGGTCAGCTCCTTCTCAAAAAAAGTGAGCAGCTGATCAAACCATACTAGTCTTCATACTACTTCCTCTCGATCATTTTCAAAATATGGCCAAATTTGGCGGCACGCAAATTCTTGGATATGGGATCATCATCAGAATAATGTATGATGTAGATATGGCCATGACCTTGGTTGTTTGTCTTGAAATCCAAGAATATTCATACTCATTGACAACTACGCTTAAATTTGTTTAAATTTTACCACTTAATTTTACATTCCAAATTTACACGGACGGTGGGAGTACATTTTACATCAAGGACCTAAAAAGGTAAAATTACATCAAGGTCCATACAGTTAGCATGAAGCACCCTAAAATTAAGCAAGGAAAACAGTCGGGTCAGCTCCTTATCGAGAGAGCAACCGATCGAACCATACTCTTCATACTACTATCTCTTCGATCATTTTAAAAATATGGTGAAATTTGGCAGCATGCAAATCCTTGGATATGGGATCATCATCAGCATAAATTATGATGTAGATATGGCCACATGACCTTGGTCGTTCGGCTTGAAATCAAAGAATCTTCATACTCATTGACAACTAAGCTTAAATTCATTTAAATTTGACCACTTACTTGGACGGTGGTAGTACATTTTACATCAATGACCTAAAAATGGAAAATTACATTGAGGTCCATACATTTAACATGAAGCACCCTAAAATAAAGCAAGGAAAACAGTTGGGTTCAACTCTCATTCTCGAGAGAGCAGCTGATCGAGCCATACTATTCATACTACTTCCTCTTTGTTTGTTTTCAAAATATGGCCAAATTAATTTGATGGCATGCAAATTCTTGGATATGGGATCATCATCAGCACAAAGTATGTAGTATATATGGCCATGAGCTTGGTCATTCGGATTGAAATCCAATAATGTTCATACTCATTAACAACTAAGCTTAAATTTGTTTAAATTTTACAATTACTTTTAGGTTCAAATTTTACACAGATGGTGGGAGTACATTTTACACCAAGGACCTAAAAAGAGGTAAATCACATCGAGGTCCATACATTTAGCATGAAGCATGCCCTAAAATTAAGCAGGGAAACATTTGGGTTTGACTTCTTCTCTAGAAAGCGGTTGTTCAAGCCATACTCTTCATACTACTTCCTCTTTGTTTGTTTTCAAAATCTGACCAAATTTGGCGGCATGCAAATTCTTGAATATGGGATCATCAACATAAAGTATGATGTAGATATTACCATCACGTTGGTCGTTCAGCGTGAAATCCAAGAATGTTCATACTCATTGAAAACTAAGAAGAAATTCGTTTAAATTTTATCACTTTCTTTTAGGTTCGAATTTTACACAGACATGGAGTGTATTTTACATCAAGGACCTAAAAGGGGGAATTGCATATAGGTCCATACATTAAGCATGAACTAACCTAAAATTAAGCAAGGAAAACAACCGAGTTTGACTCCTTCTCTAGAGAAAGAAGTTGATATATAGCCATACTCTTCATACTACTTCCTCTTTGTTTGTTTTCAAAATATGGCCAAATTTGGCGTCATGCAAATTTTTGGATATGGGATTATCAACATAAAGTATGATGTAGATATGGCCTTGACCTTGGTTGTTTTTCTTGAAATCCAAGAATGTTCATACTCATTGACAACTAAGCTTAAATTAGTTTAAATTTTACCACTTACTTGGATGGTGGGAGTACATTTTACATCAAGGACCTGAAAAGGGAAAATTACATCTAGGTCCATACATTTAGCACGAAGCACTCTAAAATTAAGCAAGGAAAATAGTCGGGTTCGGCTCCTTCTCGAGAGAGCAGCTAATCGATCCATACTCTTCATACTACTCCCTCTTTGTTTTTTTTCAAAATATCGCCAAATTTGGCGGCATGCAAATTCTTGGATAGAGATTCCTTCTTAGCTTCAAAACATTTTTGGAAAATTTTAAGAGCAATCTATCGCGCTTACTTCTAGTTAAAATTTTACATGGTCGGTGGGAGTACAGTTTACATCGAAGACCTCCAAAAATAGAAAAAAATACATAGAGGTCCATACATTTAGCACAAAGGGCCCTAAAATGAAGCAGTGAAAAGCAGTCAGGTCCGGCTCCTTCTCGAGGGAGCAGATGAGCCATACCCTTTGTACTACTCCTACTGTACTTTCGAACCAGCGTGCTGTGGGTGTGCTTGGTGGCTTCCTCTTCGCGTGGTGTGAAATGGAATGAGAATGGAGTACTACGAAGTACAGTAGGAAAGTTGGCCAGATCATAATGAAGTGCATCGAATGTGATGGGACATGCTACATACAATATAAACAATCCCTTGTGCACCACTATCTTTTGAATAACCTTCCCTACGGATGTTTGGGAAGGAAGTGAAAATTCTAAAACCAGGAAAGTTTGAACTCCGACTCTAATACTATATTTTGCCAGCAAGCCCCAAAATGGTGGTACATATAGCGTAGAGACTATTACATTCAACAGATCATATAAAAATTTATAAATATTGGATGAATTATTAACCTTTTATGAATATGTAAGTTTTTTAAAAAAATTGTTAATTAATGGGAGTACTGACATGGTAGGCCCAACTGTCTATTATGTTGTCAGCATAGATAAATTGGTTAGATGACCAAGTGGTGGAAATTTCAACGGATCATACCAATAGCTAGAGAAAACTACAAAAAAACTGTCCAAGTGGTGGTTTTGTGCAACACACGGAGGAGGACATGGTAAAATCTGCGATGTCCTCTTCCATATATGCACACCAATGCAGATGACCAACACGGTAGAGACTCTTCTAAAAAAGAACAACACACCACACACACAGCGCGGGAGTACCAAGACACACGTGCGTGGCGCCACGCTGTGGGACGTGGGAGAGATCTGTCGGGCAGTGCACGCGGGACTCTGCACAGGAGGAGAGAGGGAGGATGGATGGTGAGAGACAACGAAGGAGAGAGAAAACATATACTAGTACATTACTACTACTAGTAGTAGGTACCTGTACCTCGTGTCAGAAACCCGTCAAACTAGCTTTACTCGGATATCGCACCGCCTTCGACTCCTTCTTCGCTGCTCTCGCGCTGCCTGCCATTTAGTATATTCTCATATAATCTCTTCTTTCTCTTCTTCTTTTTCCTCCTTTTTTTCTTTGGCAGCTTTGGGGTTAATTTGCCCCTAGTTCAGTAAAAGTATGAACTACTCAAGTTTTGCACAATAGTCCTCTTTGTGTGAAAATTGGGTCTGTGGCATTCAAATCCAAAATATTCGTGCTTGCTTTACAAGAAAATAATTCCGATCACTAGGAACTTTTTCTTTTTATTTCTAACGAGGAATCTGCCCTAAAGTACCAAGAAGGTGCATGTTAAAATCCAAGGATGGGTATACAAATTACATTGTGATCCAGAAAGAAAACCAAGATACATCCGGGACCTACGCTTTTACAACACGGACCCTAAAGATACACTCAGAAAGTTGAACATGTTTTTCTTAATACTAGTTCGAAACTCCTAGTCCCAGCATTATCTACCATCTAAAGACATACCCATCTACCAAATATGGGAACATTATCATGAACTATGATGTAGAGATGGCCATGACCTAATCGGTCGTTCGGCTTGAAATCCAAGAATGTTCATACTCATTGACAACTAAGCTTATCAATAATTAATAATATTTGTATTATACTTTTTATAACACGTGTTTCTGGATATACGTAACAGGATGCCACACAAAAAATATTATACTTTTTATTCTTTATTTGAATGTTAGCAAAACCATGTCAACTTTGTCGTGACGTGGATGCATAGCAAGAACATGAATTTTATAAAACTTTTGGTGGTTTTCGATGTATTGAATTCCTGGATAGTTTCAAAAGATTTTAAGAAAATTTTAAGAGCAATCTATCGCGCTTACTTTTAGGTTCAAATTTTACACGGACGGTGGTGGGAGTACATTTTACACCAAGGACTTAAAAATGTTAAAATTACATCAAGGTCCATACATTTAGCATGAAGCACCCTAAAATTAAGCAAGGAAAACAATCGAGTTTGGCTCCTTCTCGAGAGAGCAACTGATTGAGTGATACTCTTCATATTACTTCCTCTTCGTTTGTTTTCAAAATATGGTCAAATTTGGTGGCATGCAAATTCTTGGATATGGGATCATCATCAAGATAAAGTATGATGTAGATATGACCATGACCTTGGTCGTTCGTCTTGAAATCCAAGAATGTTCATACTCATTAACAACTAAGCTTAAATATGTTTACCTTTTACCACTTATTTTTAGGTTTGAATTTTACAGGAATAGTGGGAGTACATTTTACATTAAGAACCTAAAAAGGGGGGAAATTACATTGAGGTCCATACATTTAACACGAAGCACCCTAAAATTAAGCAAGGAAAACAGTCGAGTTCAACTCTTGAGAGAGAAGCTGATTGAGCCATACTCTTCATACTACTTCCTCTTTGTTTCTTTTCAAAATATATGGCCAAATTTGTTGGCATGAAAATTCTTGGATATGGGATCATCAGCAGCATAAATTATGATGTAGATATGGCCATGACCTTGGTTGTTTGGCTTGAAATCCAAGAATGTTCATACTCATTGACAACTAAGCTTAAATACGTTTAAATTTTACCGCCTACTTTTAGGTTCGAATCTTACACATACGATGGGCGTACATTTTACATCAAGAACCTAAAAAGGGGAAAATTACACAAATGTCCATACATTTAGCATGAAGCACCCTAAAATTAAGCAAGGAAAATTGTCGGGTTCGGCTCCTTCTCGAGTGAGAAGCTGATCGAACCATACTACTCTTCATACTACTTCCTCTTTGATCATTTTCAAAATATGGCCAAATTTTGTGGCATGCAAATTCTTGGATATGGGATCATCATCAGAATAAAGTATGATATACATATGGCCATGACCTTGGTTGTTCGGCTTGAAACGAACAATGTTCATACTCATTGACAACTAAGCTTAAATTCATTTAAATTTTACCACTGACTTTTCAGTTCGAATTTTACACAAATGGTGGGAGTACATTTTACATCAAGGACCTAAAAAAAAGGTGAAATTACATCGAGGTCCATACAGTTAGCACGAAGCACCCTAAAATTAAGCAAGGAAAATAGTTAGGTCGGCTCCTTCTTGAGAGAGCAGTGGATCGAGCCATACTCTTCACACTACTTCCTCTCCGATTGTTTTCAAAATATGGCCAAATTTGGTGGCATGCAAATTCTTGAACATGGGATCATCATCAGCATAAAGTATGATGTAGATATGGCCATCACCTTGGTTGTTCGGCTTGAAATGAAAAAATGTTCATACTCATTGACAACTAACCTTAAATTTGTTTAAATTTTACCACTTACTTTTAGGTTTGAATTTCACATGGACAGTGGGAGTACATTTTACATCAAAGACCCAAAAGGGGGAAAATTACATCGAGATCCATACATTTAGCATGAAGTACCCTAAAATTAAGCAAGGAAAATAGTCAGGTTCGGCTCGTTCTCGAGAGAGCAGCTAATCGAGCCATACTCTTCATACTACTTCCTCTTCGTTTGTTTTTAAAATATGGCTAATTTTGGCGGTATGAAATTCTTGGTTATGTGGTCATCATCAACATAAAGTATGATGTAGATATGGCCATGACCTTGGTCGTTCGGCTTGAAATGCAAGAACGTTCATACTTATTGACAACTAATAAGCTTAAATACATTTAAATTTTACCACTTGCTTTTAGGTTCGAATTTTACACGGATGATGGGAGTACATTTTACATCAAGGACCTAAAAAGGGGGAAATTACATTGATGATCCACAAGTATAGGGGGTGTAGCGCAGTATTTTTCGAGGGAAGTGAAACCCAATTTATTGATTCGACACAAGGGGAGGCAAAGAATATTTATAAGCCTTAACAACTGAGTTGTCAATTCAGCTGCACCTGGAAACAATCTTGCTCACAGCAGTTTATCAGTAGCAACAGTTTTGTAGTAGCAATAGTAAAGTAACATCACTAGTAAAGTAAAGACAGTAGTAACCATAGCATTGAATAGTAGGATTCGAGTGCGGTAAGAATAAGGATGGATGGACGGGCGTTGCATGGACAGGACAATTCACATAGCAATCAGAACATAGGGCAATTGCAGATAAATAAGATAAATCATCCAAGTACTAGATAATCCTAGGCATGTGTTCCATATATAGTCATACGTACTCGCAATGAGAACTTGCACAACATCTTTTGTCCTGCCAGCCTGTTTGCAGCGGGGCCTCAAGGGAACTACTGGTAATTAAGGTGCTCCTTTTAATAGAGCACCGGAGCAAAGCATTAACACTCTGTGAACACATGTGATCCTCACATCAAAGCCATTCCCTCCGGTTATCCCGATTTTTGTCACTTCGGGGCCATTGGTTCTGGATAACAACGTGTGTATACAACTTGTAGATAAGACCATAAACAATACTATCATAATGAATCAATAACATGTTCAGATCTAAAATCATGGCACTCGGGCCCTAGTGACAAGCATTAAGCATAACAAGTCGCAACAAAGTCATAAAGTACTAATAAAAGATACTAGGCACCATGCCCTAACAATCCGATGCCATTACATGAATGATCTCATCCAATCCCTACCATCCCCATAGCCTACAGCGGGGGATTACTCACTCATAGATGGGGGAAACATGGATGGTCGATGGAGAAGCAATGGTGATGATGATGGCGATGATCTCCTCCAATTCCCCGTCTCGGCAGGGTGCCAGAATAGAGTTTCTGGTGCTATTTCGTGGAATCTGGTGGTGGTGGCGGAGCAGAACTCCTTCTGAAAAATGTCGAACCCCCCAGAGTTTTTAGGTCAGAAGGCTTCTTATAGGCGAAGAGGGAGACCAAGGGGGTGTCTGGGGCGGCCAGACCACCCCCTGGCGTGGCCAGGCCCAGCCCATGCAGCCAGGTGGTGTGGCTGGGCCCAAGCCCCACTCCGTCTCATATTCTGGCTCCAGGAGTCTTCTGGTGAAATAGGATTTTTGGTTTTTGTCCCGTCCAATTCTGAGAATATTCATTTTCTGACTTTCCTGGAACCAAAAAAACAGCAGAAAACAGGCAGCTGGCACTATGGCTCTTGTTAATAGGTTAGTCCAAGAAATCATATGAAAAGTACTCCAAAGTGTGGACAAAACACAAGAAAGTAGATAAAACCAAGCATGGAACATCAAAAATTATAGATACATTTGCAATGTATCAACAACCCCAAGCTTAACTCCTTCTCGTCCTCGAGTAGGTAAGTGATAAAAAGAAAGAATAATTTTTGAGGTGACATGCCCCATCATAAACTTGATCAAAGTATTTGTAAAACATACAAAGTTGGGATCATAGTACTTCAATCATAACATGAAAGACAAAGTTCTAGCAATAAGACAAAGAAACTATGATGCAACATGAAAAGGCACAAACAAAAGATTCATGAATAACAATTCTTTGCAAGACGTTTGTTTGTTTCACATAAAGAAAACATAGCATAATAGTATTCAGCTTGTCCCTCATAGAGTAGCAAATATAAATGCATAGGACACCTTCAAAGTTCATAAGAGTGACTAGATACAAATAGTTTAAAACAAGCAATATCAAGGTATGCATCAATCAACAAGTCTTGGGACAATGCACATAGAACTAAGAATGGCCATTATGCTCTCAAAGTAAGTGCATAAAGGTAGAAGGTGGAGACTTAATATATAACTGGAAGAAAAGCCTTCATATAAGGAAGTAGGAATTCAAGTTTCATAAAGATCTTCCAAAAATTATGGTACTTAATAGCTTTTAGCTCTCATTGCCCCTATCATAAGCATCTTGAAGTGATTAAGGTTAAAGTGAACAAACTATGGTGTACATGCTTGGCGAAGTATAAGCTGGAAATCTCATGTCCCTTGAATACGAGGGCCGCTCCTCATGCTACTCAAGTTTAGTTACCGATAAGTTCTTGTCATAGTAAGTACATGTGTATCATAGAGAACCGCCAACGGGGTACCCCTTGCCCGGTGATATGGAAGAATCCCCATATCAAAATGACAAGGCAAGCAGACAACGAGCATCTCAGCAATCTTCTTATTTACCATGGGAATATGGTGCTTTTTTCTCTCTTTCCTCTTTTCATAATCTCTTTTTTTTATTTTTCTCTTTTTTTTCTCAACATCGGACTCTTTTTTTATAAGAAGAATGCTTCATAGACAGCTCATTATGGTTACGCTGCAGGTTTCCACCATGTCAGCATGGATTAGACCAGCGGCCCATGCGTTTCTCTAACACATATACATAAATCCATGGACTTACAAGCTCCCCTTTCATTTCACACCGACGACATCCATAGACAAAAGAGCATGATATCAACTAGGTACAAAGTACCAGTGCAATGTTGAAAGCGTTCCCCATGACAGCATGGTTCTGCTAATCCCCAACAAATAAGTGCAAGCATATACAACATAGACGACACAATGGTTCAAGTTTATTAAGGGCAAGAAAAGTAAAGTGTGCCATCAAGTTCGTGAGAGCTTTAACCACTAGTTTTCTCATAACAAGTTTAATTT
The DNA here is from genome assembly GCA_023614405.1 of Avena insularis. NCBI lineage: Eukaryota > Viridiplantae > Streptophyta > Magnoliopsida > Poales > Poaceae > Avena > Avena insularis. Next base: position 551,381,428 of record CM042690.1, read on the forward strand.
GGAAGGTAAACAAAAACATGAATATACTTGGAATAGCATATGCTAGTAGGTAGGTATGGTGGACTCTTTGGAATAACTTGGTTTAGTGAGTTGGATGCATGAGTGGAACTCATACTTGGTTGTGGAGGCTAGCAAAACACTGGGAGCGACCAACTAAGAGAGCAATAATGGCCATAATCATGCAGAGCGACAAAACATCATTGATCAAAGCATAAAGTGATACTACAAGTTGAAAACTAAAGGATCATAAAGGCTTATGGTGACTGGAGATAGTCATAACATGGTGTGAGCATGTGCCAAGTCAACCCAAATAAAGCATCAAAGGAGAATACCACAATACTATGCTTTAATATGCTAAAACAACACATGATTCATCCAAGGCACATTAAGCAATATCAATTGTTTATAACAAGTCATGCTATAGAAAAGAATACTAAGCATAAAGCCAAAAAAATATCAAGCATGGCATGACAAAGCATAGGCCACAGTCAAAAACAAACTCTCTCTTTAACACTTAAGCATGAACTTTCCTACTATTTTCCAAACCAAACCAAACTATTTGAAAACCAATGTATGAAAGAGGGGGTCCAACCAATTTATTCAGCAAACTAAGAAAACCAAGCAAACGAAAAAGACAAAACAAAAACGAAAAAGAAGACGCTCCAAAAAACAACACAACTGTGCATGAAACAATAAAAATGAAACGTTTGGAAGGAACCTGGGATTTTTATTGATGAAGAAAGGGATGCCTTGGGCATCCCCAAGCTTTGACGCTTGTACTTCTTGGATATTTCTTGGGGTGACACGCATGACATCCCCAAGCTTGAGCTTCAGTCCATCCTTCATCTCATTACTCATTGCTTCCATACACCTGAAATTTTTCCTTCATACAAAACTTCACACAATCTTTATTAGCAACATTAGTGTACTCAAGATAATAAGTCTTTAAGGTTCATTTCTAACACCAATAAAACTTTCATTAAAACACTAGCTACTGTAGCACTTCCCTCAAAAAGCTCAATTCCCCAAAGGAACTCAAAGAGGAACCAACAAGAAGCAAATGCAGAAAATGGCAGAAATCTGTCAAAACAGACCAGCAGGTAAAGACAAATTTTTTAGAAGACCTTCTGTTGCTTAAATCAAAAAGTGTTGAACTAACGAAAGTTAGATAACAACCTGGGGCAGAAGCAAAAAAAATCACGCCTCAAAAGGACGTTCATAGATTTTACACGAATTTTTATGGTGAAGCACAGAAATCTATTTCAGGACAGTAACTTTCCCAATCATTACTTCTCTCTCATTAGAGGTTACTCTTGGCACAAAAATCAAATAAAAAGTATAAGGAATGGTTATTACTGAAGTAATAACCTCCAAGACTCATCTAAAACTTTTGGGTTATCTCCCAATAAGTACTTTTCTTTAACGCCTTTAAGTTAGGCATAAAAATAAAAGTAAACAAAGATAATCATGGTGAAAACATTGTTTTGTTGAATGAAATCCTTTTGTTAACAAGGTTGATCAGGTCTTGTTACCAAAACAATTTTATATGAAACAAAACTTTGTATTCCACTAATTATTATGTTACCTCAACCTTGATAGCAATGGTCCCAATCATAATAGTTTCAAATTTTTCTCTTGGTATGGGACAATATATTTCTCCAACTTGAATGCCCTCAACATGTTCAATTGAATTTACACCATCAGTCCTATCAATCTTCTTGGGGAAATAGACAGTATGTTCCTTGTCATTAACATTGAAAGTCACCTTTCCTTGATTACAATTAATAACAGCTCCTGCAGTATTAAGAAAAGGTCTCCCGAGAATAATAGACATATTATCATCTTCAGGCATTTCAAGCACAACAAAATCAGTTAATATCAAGCAATTATGAGCCACTTGAACAGGTACATTCTCACATATACCAATAGGAATAGTGGTACATTTATCAGCCATTTGCAAAGATATATCAGTTGGTATTAATTTTTCCAGTTGAAGTCTCTTATAGAGACAGAAAGGCATAACACTAACTCTAGCTCCCAAATCACACAAAGCAGTTCTAACATAACTATTCTTAATAGATCAAGGGATAGTTGGAATCCCTGGGTCTCCAAGTTTCTTTGGAACCTTACCATTAAAGGAATAATTAGCAAGCAAAGTAGAAATTTCTTCATTAGGGATCTTCCTTTTATTCGAGAAAATATCCTTCATATACTTTGAGTAAGGAGGCAATTTAATAGCATCAGTCAAAGGAATTTGCAAGAATAAAGGTTTCATCCACTCACAAAACTTATTATAGTGTTCATCTTCCTTTGACTTGTGTTTCTTATCAGGGAAAGGCATAGGTTTTTGGACCCAAGGTTCACTTTCACTACCATGTTTCTTAGCAATAAAATCTTCTTTAGTGTATTTAGTATTCTTAGTGTGCTTTTCAGGTTCTTCTTCAACTTTTTCTTCATTTGGAGCTTCATTTTCTTCATTACCACTTTCAGTTTTAGCATCAGAGACAGATATACTATTAGGATATATAGCAGGTTCAGAGGGTTCTACAATAGTTTTATGTTTCTTTTTTCCTTTTCTTACTAGTAGAGCCACTATTTTCATCTTGTTGAGAATCCTGCTCAATTCTTTTGGGATGTCCCTCGGGATATAGAGGATCCTGGGTAGCAGCACCACTTCTAGTTCTAATTTCATAAGCATGTTTTTCTTTAGCAGCATTAACTAGCAAGTATTTTTGCACTTTAATGAGTTGATCTATTTGAGTTTGAACCATTTGAAAGTATTTAACAATTATTTTAACATCATTAGAGGTTCTTTCCACAATATCTTTCAACTCAACAATACCTCTAGTGTTTTCCATTAGATGATTTTGCACCCTTTTATTAAAATTATCCTGCTTAACAATAAAGATATCAAATTCTTCTAAGCATTGATCAGGAGGTTTAGAGTAAGGGATATCACCTTCATCAAAGTGTTGGAGAGAGTGTACCTCAATAGTGGATGAGTGGGGAATTGGCTTACATAATTCTTCTATAGGAGGTAAATTCTTGACATCTGCAGCTTTAATTCGCTTCTCCTTAAGACATTTCTTAGCTTCCTTCATCACTTAATTCAATAACTCCCCTCTTCTTTGATATTGGAATAGGTACAGGAATAGTTGATTCAGGTATGATTACTTCAGGTATAGCTGGTTCAGGAGAAGTCCAATCTTCATAATTCTTGCTTATTTTAGCCATTAATTCCTCAGCTTCTTTGGGAGTCCTATTCCTGAAAACACAATCAGCACAACTATCTAGGTATGTCCTAGATTCTTCAGTTAGTCCATTATAAAATATATCAAGAAGCTCATTATTAGGCAATGAACTTCCAGCCTGTGCGTGAATCAAAGCACAAAACCTTACCCATGATTCAAGCAATATCTCTTTTTCTCCCTGTTTAAAATCAAAAAGTTCCTGCAAAATAGCATGTCTAGCACTAGGAGGAAAATATTTCTGCAGGAAAGTACTAATCAAGCAATCAGGGTTATCAATAGATCCAGGAGGTAAATTACTAAACCAAGTTTTAGCTTCTCCTTTTTGTGAAAAAGGGAAAATCTTAGCAACAAAGTAAATACGCATCTTAATATCATCAGAAAACAAGCCACTCATGGTAGAAAGCTCATTCATATGTGCTACCGCACTTTCATTCTTAGTCCCACAAAAAGGTTCTTTCTCAACAATAGCTATGTAAGATAGATCGAGAGAGAAATCATAATCTTTATCTTTAATATTTATGGGAGAAGTAGCAAACTTAGCAACATGAGACAATTTGGATCTAATAGTACGCCTCTCAAGGAAACTCATAGCAGCGCTCCTATCATGGTTGTTTTTACATTCTTTAATAAATTCATCGGTCATCTCAACATAACCATCTTCAATATCATAACTTTCACTAGACTCAGGAGAACTAACAGGTGTAGTAGTGTCTTCATTAGGAGTTTTAGTATTTCCAGCTATAGTTCTAGCAATCGTAGCATCTAGGAAAGGACCTAATGAATGACCCACAAGTATAGGGGGTGTATCGCAGTATTTTCGATAAGTAAGAGTGTCGAACCCAATGAGGAGCAGAAGGTGCTGGCTAGTGGTATGGATCAGGAATTCTCTGCAAATACTTAGCAAACGGATTTTTAGGGGTTTTCGATAAAGCAAGTAAACAAAGTACGAGTAAACAAAAGACAGTAGGAATAAATGCAGCAAGTGGCCTAATCCTTTATGTAGCAAAGGACAAGACGGTTGTATTTCTATAAATGACCAAACGTTCTCGAGGACACATGGGAAGACTGTCAAGTGCTTTCGCTTCATATAGTTGATTAATATTCTTTAGCTTGCTAAGTGTTGTGTGGGTGAACCTGTGCTAATGTACCACCCCATCATACATAGTTGTGATTAAACCCCTTGCAAACATCCGTAAGTACAAGAAAGTATTTAAGGTAGAAACCTAACCACAGCTTTAAACTCTAAAACCCTTACGTCCCTTGTGCAATGGTTTCCTAACGGGGGTTCAGGTTTACATCACTCAAGAACCCCTACGATTAGTAGCCAAATACACAATGCATTCCCCTAGGCCCATATAGGTGAAGTGTCATGTAGTTGACGTTCACATGACACCACTAGAAGAAGTACACCACAACTTAAATAACAATCTATTGAATCTTTCTCAATGCAACTCCACTACTAACAACAAGACTTCTCCCATGTCCTCAAGAACAAAACAAACTACTCACAAGACATCATATGGATCATGATCAGAGATGGAATAATGATGTATAAAAATCTGAACATAAACAATAATTCAATGGTTCACTCAATAGCATCAACTACAAAGAGTAATCAACATCGGGAAAGTTTCCCCTATGAACTAAGCAAGATTCAACGCAATTGTTACAGCAATATGGAGATGGTGATGAGGGTGCTGATGGTGATGCTGGTGGTGATGATGATGATGATGATCCCGATGAAGTCCAGCTTGAAGGTGGTGTTGATGGCGATGATCTCCCCTCTCCGGGAAGGAATTCCCCCGGCAGAAATCTGTCTACCGGAGATATCTTTCTCTCTCAATGTTTTCCACCCCGTAGAGGTGGCGGAATCTTTCTGTGGTCGCTCTCCGAGTCTTAGGGGTTCATGGGGATGATATATGCCAGAGGGGGGAGGCTGGAGTGGGCTAGGGCGGCCACACCACTCCCTGGCGCGGCCTAGGCCTGCCCACGCCATGGGGTGGTGTGGGCCCCCTGTGGCCCACCTCCACTTCATCTTTTGGCAACCTGAGTCTTCTGGAAAAATAGGATTTTCCGTATATTTTCCCAGATTTTCTGATCTTCGCGAATTTTGCCTCCAAACAGCACCTTTTCCATCAGAATCCTGACTGTAGCGGTCCATGCTCCAAAAGTCATCAACCATGCAAAAATAGATGAAATAACATAAGTATCACCTCTCAATACGAAATATATCAATGAATAATAGTGAATTAAGACATAGAATAGTGATGCAAAATGGACGTATCAACTCCCCCCAAGCTTAGACTTCTCTTGTCCCTGTTTAAAGCGAGCTCAATAAACATGACCTCAGGTTTATGGAGTGAAGAGTCGATAAAAGAATACGGACAAGAAGCATCACATTCATCAAAAGCATAGATCATAATAGAAGACAACTCACTATTATATAACTAAACTTGCAATGAGTAAAGGAAACACAATAAAGATACATAGAGTAAATCATAATTGGTAATGGCAAACTTAGCTCTTGGTCGAAGAATAGTTGATAATTTGCTGGAGTTCACAAATAGCTGGTTTTCAAAGAAAGCTTTCAAAGTAGTAAACATCAAGATAAGAGCAATGTGCAAAACAAGGAAAATAAGAAACATGATTGAATAAATCATCATATGAATGAATGAAACACATCAACTCAAAATACTTGCTGAGGTAGAAGGGAAGTAGGTTTACTGACTCAACTACAAAGTAAAAGAAAGGCCCTTCAAAGAGGGAAGCAGGGATTGCAAGTCTCATAAAGAGCTCCCAAAAATTATGATACTTACTAGCTTTCAGCTCTCATTGCCCCTATCATAGGCATCTTTAGGTGATTAAGGTTAAAGTGAGGTCCAATCTGATTTATATGCTTGATAGACTATAAACTGAAAATCCCAAGTCCCTTGAGTACGAGGGACGCTCCTCATGCTACTCAACTTTAGTTATCGGTAAGTTCTTTTCATCGTAAGTATGTGTGTATCATTGAGAACCGCCAACGGGGTACCCCTTGCCTGATGATACGGAAGAATCCCCATATCAAAATGACAAGGCAAGTAGACAATGAGTATCTCAGCAATCTTCTTATTTACCATGGGAATATGGTGCTTTTTTCTCTCTTTCCTCTTTTCATAGTATCTCTTTTTTCTTTTCTTTTCTTTTTCTCAATAGCTATCTCTCTCTCTTTTTTAAGAAGAATGCTTCATAGATATCATTATGGTTACGCTGCAAGTTTCCACCATGATAGCATGGATTAGACCAGCGGCCCGGGCGTTTCTCTAACACACATACATAACTCCATGGACTTACAAGCTCCCCTTTTATTTCACACCGATGACGTCCACAAACAAAAGAGCAAGGTATCAACTGGGTATATATTTACAAGTGTTGAAAGCGTTCTGTGTGACACGTTACGCTAATCTGACCTATAATTTTCAAGCATATAACTTTCATGGAGAGTTCACAATGGTTCGGTTTATTAAGTGCAAGAAAGTAAAGTGTGTCATCAAGTTCGTGAGAGCTTTAATCACTAATTTTCAGATAACAAGTTTAATTTGGGAGGTAGACAAAACAGGAATTTACTTGGAATAGCAATAATGCTACTAGGTAGGTATGGTGGACACAAATGGCAAAGGTTTTGGTTTAAAGGAGGTGGATGCACGAGAAGAATACCCTCTCAGTACAGGTTTTTGGCTAGCAAGGCTGGGTAGAAAGTACAAGAGTTGAAGGAAACAAACAAACATACAGGTGATAAAGACAAACATGCAATCTTCCTTGGAAGCACAAAAGATCTTAACTAGAGAATACTAGACTTATGAGCAAATCAAGAAAGAAAGATGATGAAATTATTTTTCTTTAGAGTACTTCTATCTTTTTCTTTTCAACTCTCAAAAAGGTGTTGCTACTGACTGAGCTAGGTTTGCCAAAACCAACTAAATTAACTCAATGATCCCAAAGTGATACCAATACTAACAACAAGATCAATCATATAACCACGAATTGAAAACTAACATAATCTATGCAAAAGAGTGAATGATAGAACTTCTCATTAATATTCCATAACGGAAACTCACACCAAGGGATACATATCTAACGAGAGAGGGGACACTTCCATAATGCAAACCATACTACATAATAACTCCTCTATTCATGATATGACTCTATTAAAAAGGTAAAAAGATAGAAGATAGTGATATGATACCGCGACACTCCCCCAAGCTTGGAATAAACCAAGGGGATGTCAAACCTGATGACGAGTTACTCCTTAGGTGGTGGTATCCTCTCGATGAGCTCCTTGATTAGTTTCCCAAAGTCCTCAATCTCGAAGGTGAGATAACGAATCAGCTGTGAGTTTTGCTCAATGCGGCTCATGATCGTGTCGTGTTGAGAATTCCAGCTCTTGCTATTCTTTCCCCACTCTTCCTCCTTGAAGTCATCTTTCCCTGCATGGCTAGAATGAGGCAAATCCCAATTGGAGGGTAATTTCCCCTTGGGCATATTCTGGTATTGATGCTCATGGATAAGGGTATGGAAAGGATTCTTGGTGCGTGGAGGAAGTGACCAGGGATCTGAACGGTGATGAGGAGGCTTCCCTCCAATGGCTGGATTTTCAACCACCCCAATGCTTGCAATGGTGGTGCCGATATGCGGACGTTGGCCTTGCTCCTCTTCACCTTCACTCTTGATCTCCTCCTCCTTCCCGGGGTCTCGGAAGTCTTCCCCCATGGGCTCCTTCCCTTTATCCTTGGCGGACACCATTGTGCTTCTAAGCTTTCAAAGAGTATGTCCTGACAGAAAACAGATCGAAACAAAACATGATGAAAACACGATATACGGACCTCGGAAGATCCGGGGGGTTATATATTACAAAGTTTCATGTCAAAAGGAAGGTACTAGGAGAAAACGGGTCGGAGACGGAGTCCTGGGTGGCCTCACCACCTGGTGGCGCGGCCAGGGGTGGGCCCGCGCCATGGGGTGGTGTGGGCCACCTTGGCTCCGTTTCCATCCCTTTTTCGCTTCATAGCTTTCCTTATTGACTAAAAACTACAAAAATATAGTTGGATTGTATTTTCGTGGAACTTTTGTTACTAGAACTGTTACCTAGTTGGAAACGAACTCTGCAGGTCTCTGAATTTGGTATTTCGTGGATCCTTCCGGAGTCATCACTTGAATATCATCGATATCTTTATCTTCATATACTTATTACTTGAGTCATAAAACCCTTCTCTTCCTTATTACACCATTGTCTTCACTTCCTGGAAATTTCTTTCACACAAAACTTCACACAACTCTCATTAGCAACATTAGTATAAGTGAAGTGATAAAACCTTTTGAGTCCAACTTCAACTGAAAACCATCAAAACAAAAGCTACTGTAGCAACTCCTTCCGAAAACCCAAAAAGAATTCAAAAAGGAAATCGAATAAAGAAGCAAATGCAAGATTGGCTAAATCTGTCAAAACAGACCAGCAAGTAAAGATCAATTTTTTCGAAAATCTTCTGTTGCTCAAATCAAAAAGTTCAAAACTAACGAAAGTTATATAACAACCTGGGTTAGAAGAAGAAAACATTACGGCTCAATCCGACAGACAGAGGTCTCTCACGAATTTTTACGGTGAAGCACAAAAATCTGTTTCGGGACAGCAACTTCCCCAAATCTTACTTCTCTCTCATTAGAGGTTGATCTTGACACAAAAACCAAACAAAAATGGATAAGGAGCTGTAGTGACCTCGGATCAAGTAAGATCCTAAGTCCCTGTGAATAACATGCTAGTCCCTGGATCAATAGCTAGCACTCACAGTCGATGAAATATCATATAAAACACAAGTCTTTATTACATGAATCGAATAATCCAGAGTTTACATTATTACAATGCGTTTATATAAATACAACTTGGAGTCCCATCAATGCCACAGGCAGGTTGAGTGAAGACCCGCGATCCTAGCGCACCTTTCAAAGATCTCCGAAATTCTGCACATGAAACGTGCAGCCAACAAGTTGGGTCAATACTTTGAATGTATTGGCAAATTACACCAAGGAGAGAAAAGACTATCTCTACATGCAAGGCTGGTATAGGCTGTAGAGTTCATTTGCTCAAAGCTAATTTTCTTAAGTAGAGAGAAGAGTAGAAGATTGCCCTACTTTATAAACATTTGCTTAGATAAAATAAGGTCGAGTGGCACACGAGGATATTACGCACCAAGTGTCCAAACAACCAAACACTTGGATATTACGCACCAAGCGTCACTTGGATATTACACACCAAGTTCCCAAATTCCCACCCATTAGCGATATTACGCACGCCATGGGGTTTCAAAACTTTGTTTTAAAAAAAGAGAGAGGAAGATCCTTCAGAGGCTCCATCTTTCAGACGCTCAATGTTGTTCTGCATTACACGGTGATCGATCAGATTGCAATACTCTCGAGTTTGTGCACTTTACCCAATCCACGATCAAGTCCTTTACAGACAAGACCATGGCGAGGCTTTCTCTTAGTAGCCCCTCTACCTTCCGGATCCAACCGTGCCAAGAACCTCCAAATGTTGGTACCCAGGTGAGGTTTCCCACTAAGTACTAGGCCAAGACAGAGCCCATAATGTATTGTGGTTGCACTGGAAGCTTCTGAATTCTGAAACATGGCAGACTTCTTTGATTCCTGGGCGGCCGTCCTCCACCAAAATCTCACTCGTTGACCCGACAACCATTCCGCCCAGAAGAAAACTTAGTTTTATTTTGAAGTGGATTTGAGAAGAAAAGTTTGCTCTAGAGAGCCTTTATACTTAGAAAAATTCTTTGTCTTTCGAACCCCCCAACGGTACTTTGTATATATAGCATAGCAAGCAATACTTAGCAAAAACAGGGGTACCTATTAGGATGGAAATCCTAAGTATAGAGCTACTCATGGCATACTACAAAATCATCGCACTTGCAAAATAATACTAAGGAAAAATTCTACTAGAACATCCTACACATGCATACTACAGAATTTTGAAGATCACATGCATAGAATCAAAACTGGGACAAAATTATGAACAAGTGGTGTAACTTGCCTTGTGTTGATAATATGGGTGTTGATTGTATTTCTCCGCAGCAATCGCACTCTCCGAACAATCTAATACGAGGACAAGGTAGTTCCAATCAAAACAATTGCAAACATAGCAAACACAACAAGGATGATCGAAAACATGCATGATGATTTAACATGACACAATGGTTATAATTAGTTTTATGAACATTAATATATCATATGATGCATGTATGAGTTTATTTAATGCAATAGGGTACTTGTTATTAATGATTACTTGCCAATATAAGGGTTTTGATGGTTCTGTTGTAACGCCTGTTATAACTGTAGAATTAAATTTGTTTCTTGGGTTTACTGGATAGAGGACGTTAATACGAACCAGTAGGCGTTGGATTCACCCTAATCGGAGTTATAGATCTTTTTATATGATTTAAATAGTGTTTAATGGGTTTTAAATGATTCATACAGTTTTTGTTGCCTAAAAATCAAACTAAAATTATATCTGTAATCTCCACGGAATTGTGATTTCAGGGACATATTATTTGTAATTTTCTTAATATTATTTATTTTCTTATGAATTTATTACTCTAAATAGGCTATTAAACCATTTAAACCTTCACGGCAAATCCTTACAGAAAATGCTGAACTAATTGCATATTGATGATCTACATGGAACCAGCTTTCCATCGGTATATCATTTGTATTTTTGTGACAAGCAATTAATTTACTATGAATTTAATGATTTATAAAGCCATTAAAACTAATTAAATTGCTACGGGTTAAATAACCTGCAAAGGCTAGATCAAACCAGATATTCTTAAAGTACATTACAGTAGCTTCAATTTGATATATTATTCATATTTTTCGGAGTTACAGATAATATCCTATGAATTTATTAACGTAAAAGACCATTAAAACTAATTAAATTACTGCAGTAACCACGTATAGTAAAAGTTGGATCGATTCTGATAAGATGATTCTACGTGAAATTATCTTCAATTTGGTATATTATACGCAATTTTTGGACATGGTATGAATTTCTAATGAATTTTACAAGTTAGATCTATAATATGCAAATTTAAATTTGAACGGAATATTCCAGGGAATATTCCGCTGACTGGACAGGTTGACTTTGCATGCTGACTGGGACTAGATGTTGACCTTACGTTGACGTGGCGTTGATGAGGAAGATGACCGGTATGAAGACATGGCACGCACCGATTTGATTGGATCTCGATAGGATAGGATCCGATGTTAGAAGAAGAGATTGACCCGATTTTGGCTCGAATAGACAAGAAATAGATCTGTGTTAGAGACAAATCCGTAGGTCAAATTGAAAAACTCAGAACATGAAAGTTGTGGGGAATCATTATTCCTACCTTCTCACCAAAGGAATTTGGATTTGAAGAAACGAGCGCGAGTACATCTTGGATTTACACCGTAAAATCTGAAATATTGCGATACGAAATTCTCCGGCTGTGGTGGATGAAAAGAGGTGAGGTTTGTCGGGATTGAAAGATTTCGACGATCCCTACAACTTTTGTTTTTTGACCGAAGGCAAACGACGAAGTCTAGATGGGTTAAAAAGCGAAATAAGATTCGGGCATATGTAGATTCGGGATTTCGAGAATAGAAACTCGTACAGCCGTGGTTCCACGAGTTTATATGAAGATTTAGGATGGTGTAGAGATAGGCCTTGGAGTAGGGAACAAGTAGAAACAAAGGGAAGTCGATTCGGAGTTGTAGATAAAAAGTTACGAGAGTTTAAATGGAGATAGGTTTGAAAAAACTGTTTTGCACGGTTTTTAAAGCACTCAGATCGAGATCCCTCACGTACATGCTGGCTGCGTGGTGCTCCCCTCGGTCCGGGTGGGCCGGCCCATTAGTTTTTCTTTTTTTTTTCTTTTTCTTTTTCTATTTACTTGTTTTCCTTATATCTTTTGCATACGAACTCCAAATGATACGATTCTTGTTTCTAAATTTTTCTAAAATCGAATAGATCATTGTAGGATCATATTTGTAATCTTTTTACTAGTTTGGAAGTAGTGGATTTATAAATCCTTGTATATTCTATTTTATTCATATCTTTATGTGTTTGTATTTGTTCCATAACTTTTTCATACTAGCTCCAAATGAGCTCAATTTTGTTTCTAAAATTTTGTAGTATTAATTGGATCTCTTTAGGCTATAATTATCAATAATTTATGCCTTAACAACAGTGGGTTTTAATAAGTCAATTTAATTACCCTTAGGAACATTTGGGCGAATCAACTATAAGATTTAGATACCAGGATTTGGATTTAGTTTGTAAGAACTTTGCATGGATGAAATGCATATGAATGCTTCATGATTTTCATTTTGAAATCTTGCACACCAATTCTATAATCCATAATCAATCCATGTCCTTTTGCCTATATGGCTACTTAGGTCTTAACAAAAGAATATAAGATTTTGAATTCAAGGTTGAGAGGATTTTCTATTCAAAAAGTTTCTTCTCTTTGAGAATTTTCAACAAAGTCAAACAATCAATCAATCTTATTTATTTGTTTCACATTCCAAAATTAGGAGAATTTTGGGATGTGACAGACTACCACCCTTAAAAGAAATCTCGTCCCGAGATTTGGGAAAGCTAGAAAGAAAGAAAGGTTCGGGATCCATTAGGATGCTACCACCCTTAAAAGAAAATTGACAAGGTCACTTCTCGAGGATTCACTTAGCTCAGATTGGTTCTCCTTTAGACTTTTATTGGCACAATATCTCTAGCACATTCTAAACATCATGATTGATAGTTTTCGAGAAAGCACTTCTTAAACTAGCAAAACTCTCATGGTGGGAAAATAGGGAATGTTTACTTCACGGTGCCCATAATTCACGGTTGGGATTCATCCTTACCGTATATTCCTACGCTTAGCAATGAATGCTTTTGTAGAGTTGGAACAATCCACCAATCTAAGGTTTAGGCTCAACGCCGGCTCTCTGCTAAGGCTGAAAAGCACTCAAGATTCGCAAAGCCAACGGTACAAGAGAGAATAATAAGAGTAGTAGGAATGGTGATCAATCCATCCTGCACCCAATTCATTACCCTGTATGAGGATAGGTGAATCACGTTTTTCTATCACTCGGGCATTCTTACTTGCCTTGAAGAATGTTTCCATGGGCACGAACTAATGCTCTATGTATACTCCCATGTATTCAATCAACAAGCCACTACTAAAACTAAGCTATCGATACTTCAACTTCCAGGTTGGGTAATCTACTACATAACATCATGTGCAACACCTCATACTTCCACATCTTTTTTTTCTATTAGGTTGAGCGTTCCCTTCCTAAATGCATTGTGTTGTCAAACCTTCCACTTAACACATCATTATATCTCCAAGGGTTCAAGATAGGAAAGAATAGATTCTATAGGAAAGCGACTAAGAAAATAATCCTACCCATAACTATATGAAGCAATCAATGTTACAAACAAGGAAGCAATCATAGGCGATCAACACTCAATCAAACACTTGTATAATAACATTACAGGTGTATAAACTTAGTAGTATATAACCACAAAATAGTTTGAAAGCATTGGGAACAATACTAGAGTAAAAATAGAGGAACATATAAGCGATAAACAAAATCTGTCAAAACGGTACAGCAGACTTCACGATTTTTTTTTCTAACCGACCTAAACTCGTCAGGAATTCTAGCCAATTTTTGTGCATGTACTACAGGTAATTATACTCCAGACCCTATTGTTTTTAGATTTTTCTGAGTTACCAATAAAATATGAAAAATCGCGCGGTACAACAGGTCAGGCAGAAAACTGCAGCAGTAATCCCACGAATTTCAATCAATTCCCACCATTAAAATAATTTTAAAACCACACGAAAACTCCAGCAACTTTAGAGTTTCAAAACAACAGATCCTAAACAAGGCATCACACAAAATAGCTCAATACAACCAAGCAAACAACCTATATTGTCATACCACATAAGTTGGTAAGAACAATATGCTAACACGATAGCGATGATCTCCTAAAGAGATAAAATATGGTGGTCCAGACCTAACCAAACTTGATGAGATGTTTATTTATGTCATACTATTTGTTCTTTTACTTAGCTAACTCTCATATAGGTATCATAAGAATGGACAACTACAATTTGAACAAGAAGAGGTTATAGAAAAGATAGACAAGAAATATAAGAACATCTAATAAGTATAAAATATGATAGTTCACCTAATAGAGGTCTTCTATTGCTATTACCATCGTCGTTTTTATCCTTTCCAGCTACATTCACATGTTTTGGACAATTATCAGCATAATGCCGATTGTGACCTTTGGAAGCATAGGACTTTTGCTTAGATCCTTCCTCCTTTTTGGCAAGGACATCCCGCCTTGTGGTTCTTCATGCTCTACCTCAACATTTGGAAGCCTTGATCGTTTCCTTGAGCCAGTTTGGGGAAAATGGGCATTCCTTTCATATGTCGAGTATTGTGAAGTGATGACTTTGGGTGCGGTGTCTAGAGTCTTGAATCCATCCCTTGTATTTGTCGTGTCCTCGCGGAGCTTCATGAGGTCTTGGCGCATTCCGTCTCTGACTTGTTGATTCAGTTGATGTACCACCGGTAGAGGTGCATTGGCGGGGTTATGATTGGTCCTTACATGGGAAGAATGTAACTTGAGAGGTGGGACATTCTTCTGATGGGTGCCTTCCTTCACAGTAGGGGCGCTGATCATGATGCTCCTTGGTGATATGCCCTATTTCTCCATAGATCGTGCAAGCTAAATGTTTCGGGACTTCAACTTCTTGGATTTTTGGTATACGAGACGAGATTGAAGTAGAACCACTTTAAATTCTTCCTAAGATATCACCCCTTGATGATCATCAATGGTGTGTTGCATCTCCCACCAAGTTGGAGCGTCGTCCTTTAGGAATTGGGTGGCATAATGAAGCATTCTGTTGACTTCAATGTTGGCATCCTTCATTCTTTCTTCAACCTGGAGCATCCACTTCTTTGCATCAGCGTGGCTCTTACGCTTGGTGGAGTTGAGTTCCTTGTCCTCCTTATTGATATGGTCCATCCGTCGAGTTGACCTAGGTTTAGAGTGGGAACGAATGGAGTATGGAAGGAAGAAGAATAACCCATACAAGAAATCTCGTTTAGAAAATAGGTTTTCATTAGCTATGGTAATAAATCATACAAGATAGCAAACAATTTGTCGTATCTATATTTAGCGAAATCTTATTCGAGTTTGGTTCCTAATAGGTCACTTGGAATCTTCGAGGCTTCGAGTCTCCAAAAGTCTTCGTGCTCTTGATAGTCTTCATGTTCTTCATAATCTTCAATCTTTCTAGTTCTTTAGTTAATAACATTGACTTAAGGCCTTTGAAGTCTTTAATCTTGTATCATCAGTCTTGGAACATCTTTCATGGAGGTCTTCAAGTACCAACTTAATCGAAACATTGAGATGATGTTCTTTGAAAAGGTAATCTTGAGAAAAGTTTCTTCTTGAAGTGTGTAATGGTCATTTTCTAATGTTGAAAAGAAGAGACTTAAATTTTAAAACCCCAAAGGTAGATGATGAGAAGTATGAGAGTTTTCTGAAATAACTTAGAAAATATTTGTCCTAAGGTTTTTCCATGTCTAGGGTCACGATCTACAGTCAACTTATGCTCTGATACCATCTGTAGTGACCTCGGATCAAGTAAGATCCTAAGTCCCTGTGAATAACATGCTAGTCCCTGGATCAATAGCTAGCACTCACAGTCGATGAAATATCATGTAAAACACAAGTCTTTATTACATGAATCGAATAATCCAGAGTTTACATTATTACAACAGAAGCGATATAAATACAACTTGGAGTCCCATCAATGCCACAGGCAGGTTGAGTGAAGACCCATGATCCTAGCGCCCCTTTCAAAGATCTCCGAAATTCTGCACATGAAACGTGCAGCCAACAAGTTGGGTCAATACTTTGAATGTATTGGAAAATTACACCAAGGAGAGAAAAGACTATATCTACATGCAAGGCTGGTATAGGCTGTAGAGTTCATTTGCTCAAAGCTAATTTTCTTAAGTAGAGAGAAGAGTAGAAGATTGCCCTACTTTATAAACATTTGCTTAGATAAAATAAGGTCGAGTGGCACACGAGGATATTACGCACCAAGTGTCCAAACAACCAAACACTTGGATATTACGCCAAGCGCCACTTGGATATTACACACCAAGTTCCCAAATTCCCACCCATTAGCGATATTCATACGCCATGGGGTTTCAAAACTTTGTTTTAAAAAAGAGAGAGGAAGATCCTACGAGGCTCCATCTTCGGACGCTCAATGTTGTTACATTATCGTGAACACGGTGATCGATCGATTGCAATACTCTCGAGAGTTTGTGCACTTTACCGCAATCCATGATCAAGTCCTTTTCAGACAAGACCATGGCGAGGCTTTCCTTAGTAGCCCTCTACCTTGGATCCAACCGTGCAAGAACCTCCAAATGTTGGTACCGGTGAGGTTTCCACTAAGTACTAGGCCAAGACAGAGCCCATAATGTATTGTGGTTGCACTAGAAGCTTCAATTCTGAAACATGGCGGACTTCTTTGATTCTGGGCGTCCTCCACCAAAATCTCACTTTCGTTGACGACAACCATTCCGCCCAGAAGAAAACTTAGTTTTATTTTGAAGTGGATTTGAGAAGAAAAGTTTGCTCTAGAGAGCCTTTATACTTAGAAAAATTCTTTGTCTTTCGAACCCCCCAACGGTACTTTGTATATATAGCATAGCAAGCAATACTTAGCAAAAACAGGGGTACCTATTAGGATGGAAATCCTAAGTATAGAGCTACTCATGGCATACTACAAAATCATCACTTGCAAAATAATACTAAGGAAAATTCTACTAGAACATCCTACACATGCATACTACAGAATTTTGAAGATCACATGCATAGAATCAAAACTGGGACAAAATTATGAACAAGTGGTGTAACTTGCCTTGTGTTGATAATATGGGTGTTGATTGTATTTCTCCGCAGCAATCGCACTCTCCGAACAATCTAATACGAGGACAAGGTAGTTCCAATCAAAACAATTGCAAACATAGCAAACACAACAAGGATGATCGAAAACATGCATGATGATTTAACATGACACAATGGTTATAATTAGTTTTATGAACATTAATATATCATATGATGCATGTATGAGTTCATTTAATGCAATAGGGTACTTCTTATTAATGATTACTTGCCAATATAAGGGTTTTGATGGTTCTGTTGTAACGCCTGTTATAACTGTAGAATTAAATTTGTTTCTTGGGTTTACTGGATAGAGGACGTTAATACGAACCAGTAGGCGTTGGATTCACCCTAATCGGAGTTATAGATCTTTTTATATGATTTAAATAGTGTTTAATGGGTTTTAAATGATTCATACAGTTTCTATTGCCTAAAAATCAAACTAAAATTATATCTGTAATCTCCACGGAATTTTGATTTCAGGGACATATTATTTGTAATTTTCTGAATAGTATTTATTTTCTTATGAATTTATTACTCTAAATAGGCTATTAAACCATTTAAACCTTCACGGCAAATCCTTAGTGTAAAATGCTGAACTAATTGCATATTGATGATCTACATGGAACCAGCTTTCCATCGGTATATCATTTGTATTTTTGTGACAAGCAATTAATTTACTATGAATTTAATGATTTATAAAGCCATTAAAACTAATTAAATTGCTACGGGTTAAATAACCTGCAAAGGCTAGATCAAACCAGATATTCTTAAAGTACATTACAGTAGCTTCAATTTGATATATTATTCATATTTTTCGGAGTTACAGATAATATCCTATGAATTTATTAACCTAAAAGACCATTAAAAATAATTAAATTACTGCAGTAACCACGTACAGTAAAAGTTAGATCTATTCTGATAAGATGATTCTACGTGAAATTATCTTCAATTTGGTATATTATACGCAATTTTTGGACATGGTATGAATTTCTAATGAATTTTACAAGTTAGATCTATAATATGCAAATTTAAATTTGAACGGAATATTCCAGTGAATATTCCGCTGACTGGACAGGTTGACTTTGCATGCTGACTGGTACTAGATGTTGACCTTACGTTGACGTGGCGTTGATGAGAAAGATGACCGGGATGAAGACATGACACGCACCGGTTTGATTGGATCTCGACCGTCTGGATAGGATCCGGTGGCTAGAAGAAGAGATTGACCCGATTTTGGCTCAGAATAGACAAGAAATAGATCTGTGTTAGAGAGACAAATCCGTAGGTCAAATTGAAAAACTCAGAACATGAAAGTTGTGGGGAATCATTATTTCTACCTTCTCACCAAAGGAATTTGGATTTGAAGAAACGAGCGCGAGTACATCTTGGATTTACACCGTAAGATCTGAAATATTGCGATATGAAATTCTCCGGCTGTGGTGGATGAAAAGAGGTGAGGTTTGTCGGGATTGAAAGATTTCGATGATCCCTACAACTTTCGTTTTTTGACCGAAGGCAAACGACAAAGTCTAGATGGGTTAAAAAGCGAAATAAGATTCGGGCATATGTAGATTCGGGATTTCGAGAATAGAAACTCGTACAGCCGTGGTTCCACAAGTTTATATGAAGATTTAGGATGGTGTAGAGATAGGCCTTGGAGTAGGGAACAAGTAAAAACAAAGGGAAGTCGATTCGGAGTTGTAGATAAAAAGTTACGAGAGTTTGAATGGAGATAGGTTTGAAAAAAACTGTTTTGCACGGTTTTTAAAGCACTCAGATCGAGATCCCTCACGTACATGCTGGCTGCATGGTGCTCCCCTCGGTCCGGGTGGGCCGGCCCATTAGTTTTTTTTTCTTTTTTCTCTTTTTCTTTTTCTATTTACTTGTTTTCCTTATATCTTTTGCATACGAACTTCAAATGACACGATTCTTGTTTCTAAATTTTTCTAAAATCGAATAGATCATTGTAGGATCATATTTGTAATCTTTTTACTAGTTTGGAAGTAGTGGATTTATAAATCCTTGTATATTCTATTTTATTCATATCTTTATGTGTTTGTATTTGTTCCATAACTTTTTCATACTAGCTCCAAATGAGCTCAATTTTGTTTCTAAAATTTTGTAGTATTAATTGGATCTCTTTAGGCTATAATTATCAATAATTTATGCCTTAACAACAGTGGGTTTTAATAAGTCAATTTAATTACCCTTAGGAACATTTGGGCGAATCAACTATAAGATTTAGATACCAGGATTTGGATTTAGTTTGTGAGAACTTTGCATGGATGAAATGCATATGCATGCTTCATGATTTTCATTTTGAAATCTTGCACACCAATTCTATAATCCATAATCAATCCATGTCCTTTTGCCTATATGGCTACTTAGGTCTTAACAAAATAATATAAGATTTTGAATTCAAGGTTGAGAGGATTTTCTATTCAAAAAGTTTCTTCTCTTTGAGAATTTTCAACAAAGTCAAACAATCAATCAATCTTATTTATTTGTTTCACATTCCAAAATTAGGAGAATTTTGGGATGTGACAGGAGCGGTTATTACCGAAGTAATAACTTCCAAGACTCAAAGAAACAAAAAAAACTGAAAGCAAAAACAAATTGGGTTGTCTCCCATAAAGCTCTTTCTTTATAGCCATTAAGATGGGCATGATAATTTTGAAGAAGCTATCATAGGGATATGATTTGAAGTGAAAGAGAGCATTAAGAAGCAAAAACACACACATTTAAGTCTAACCCATTTCCTATGCAAGGGGATTTTGTAAACAAACAAGTTGTTGAAACCATAGGAAACTTGCATAAGAAGGCAAAAAAATGCAGCATAAAAACATTCAGCATAAAACGGGGAAACTTGATATTATTAAGATGCATAAGAACACTTTTCCCTCTCTCATAATAACTTTCAGTATCATGCATAAACTTAACAATATAGCTATCACAAGGGCCATCATAGCAATGATCAGTTATTCTAACAGAAAACACAGGGATACTAGCTCTAATAACACTACTTTGTGAATCAATATTAGAGGTATCCTACAAAGGAGTGTGTCCCTCTTTTTCATATTTAGCAACAAAGTCTTTCACATTTGCTACAATAGGTTCATCAACCATTTGTTTATCAGGTTCAACAGCTTTATTCATACTTTCATCTACCATACTAGCCATCATAGAATGTTCCTTTACCTTAACTAGAAAAGGCAATTTCTCAATATAAGGTTCAGGTAAAACATGATTAGCAGTATAAACTTCAGTATTTCTTGCAGGAACACAACTTAGCAACATCTTTATAAGGTTCATGATACTTATTCCACTTCTTTTTAGGCACTTCAATATAGGAAGCAAAGGCCTTAAAATAAGAAGCAATAGCTTGAGAGTCTAGACCATAAGCATTTTTAATATTTTGAAAGTCGACAGTTCCCATAAAAGATTTAATGCATTCATAATCATAATTTATACCTGAATTTCTACCTTTGTCATTCTCCCAAGCTTCAGCATTGTCTTGAATACGGTCCAGAAGATCCCATTTAACTTCTTCCATACGAGTGAATGATCCAGCACAAGAAGCATCCAATAAATCCTTATCATGTAGAGGGAGCCTTGCATAAAAGTTATTGATAATAATATTGTTGGGGAGCTCATGAATGGGACATTTGAGCATTAGTAACTTCAATCTCCCCCAAGCTTGAGCTGTACTCTCTCCATCAAGAGGCCAAAAGTTGTATATTTGATTCCGATCTTTATGAATCTCACTAGGAGGATAAAACTTTGAATAAAAGAGAGCCCTGATTTCCTCCCATTCCACAGCTTGACCATTCTTCAGCAGCTTATACCATTCCTCAGCTCTTCCTTTCAGTGATAATGAGAATAACTTCTTCTTAACTTGATCTGTAGTAATACTTGCACACTTGAACAACCCGAATAATTCGTGTATAAAGAGTAAATGATCGCCGGGATGGACAATTCCATCCCCAACATAGTAGTTATCCATAACACGATCAATAATTCTTGTAGGTATTTTGAAAACATCTTTCTTAGCAGGTGGTGGCTAATCTACTACCTTAGTAGTGGTAGTAGCATTACCAAATAAGAAACTTAACGAATTATCCATAACGAAAATAAAGCAACTAGCAGAAGTAAACAATACTTACAGTAGAAGTTTCCTTTACCAGTTCCACTCTCCAATAGCACTTCACTCCCGACAGCGGCGCTTAAAATAGTCTTGATGACCCACAAGTATAGGGGTGTATCGATATTTTCGATAAGTAAGAGTGTCAAACCCAACGAGGAGCGAGAAGGTCTTTGGTTAGTGGTATGGATCAGAATTCTCTGCAAATACTTAGCAAACGGATTTTTAGGGTTTTCGATAAAGCAAGTAAACAAAATGAGTAAACAAAAGATGAGGAATAAATGCAGCAAGTGGCCCAATCCTTTATGCAGCAAAGGACAAGCCGGTTGTATTTCTATAGATGACCAAACATTCTCGAGGACACATGGGAAGACTGTCAAGTGCTTTCACTTCATATAGTTGATTAATCTTCTTTAGCTTGCTAAGTGTTGTGTGGGTGAACCTGTGCTAATGTACCGCCCCATCCAAGACTAATACATACTTGTGATTAAACCCCTTGCAAACATCCGTAAGTACAAGAAAGTATTTAAGGTAGAAACCTAACTACAACTTTAAACTCTAAGACCCTTACGTCCCTTGTGCAATGGTTTCCTAACGGGGGTTCAGGTTTCTGTCACTCCGGTAACCCCTACGATTAGTAGCCAAATACACAATGCATTCCCCTAGGCCCATATAGGTGAAGTGTCATGTAGTCGACGTTCACATGACACCACTAGAAGAAGTACACCACAACTTAAATAACAATCTATTGAATCTTTCTCAACGCAACTCCACTACTAACTATAAGACTTCTCCCATGTCCTCAAGAACAAAACGAACTACTCACAAGACATCATATGGATCATGATTAGAGATGGAATAATGATGTATAACAATCTGAACATAAACAATAATTCAATTGTTCACTCAATAGCATCAACTACAAAGAGTAATCAACACCAGGAAAGTTTCCCCTATGAACTATGCAAGATTCAACGCAATTGTTACAGCAATATGGAGATGGTGATGATGGTGGTGATGATGATGATGATGATCCTGATGAAGTCTAGCTTGATGGTGGTGTTGATGGTGACGATCTCCCCTCTCGAGGAAGCAATTCCCCCGGTAGAAATCTGTCTACCAGAGATATCTTTCTCTCTCGGTGTTTTCCGCCCCGCAGAGGCAGCGGAATCTTTTTGTGGTCGCTCTCCGAGTCTTAGGGTTTCGTGGGGATGATATACGCTAGAGGGGAGGGAGTGGGCTGCAGGCGACACCACTCCTGGCGCGGCCTAGGCCTGCTCGCCATGGGGTGTGTGGCCCCATGGCCCACCTCCACTTCATCTTTGGCAACTGAGTCTACGGAAAAATAGGATTTTCAGATATTTTCCCGTATTTTCTGATCTTTCTTGAATTTGCCTCCAAACAACACCTTTTCCATTAGAATCACATTGCAGCGGTCCATGCTCCAAAAGTCATCAACCATGCAAAAATAGATGAAATAACATAAGTATCACCTCTCAATACGAAATATATCAATGAATAATAGTGAATTAAGACATAGAATAGTGATGCAAAATGGACGTATCAACGAACCACTCTTATCAAGCACAGTAGAAGCAGCATCATAAGCATCAGAAGTTTCAGATTCAGTAGTGACAAGCATTAAGCATAACAAGTTGCAACAAAGTAAAAAAGCACTAATAATAGATACTAGGCACCATGCCCTAACAATCTGATGCCATTACATGAACGATCTCATCCATTCCCTACCATCCCCATAGCCAATGGGATTACTCATAGATGGGGGAAACATGGATGGTCGATGGAGAAGCGATGGTGATGATGATCGCGATGATCTCCTCCAATTCCCCGTCCCGGCAGGGTGCTAGAACGGAGTTTCTGGTGTTGTTTCGTGGAATCTGGTGGTGGCGGCAGAGCGGAACTCCTTCTGGAAAAACGTCGACCCCCAGAGTTTTTAGGTCAGAAGGCTTCTTATAGGCGAAGAGGGAGACCTAGGGGGTGTCTGGGTCGGCTAGACCACCCCATGGCGCGGCCAGGCCCAGCCCGCGCGGCCAGGTGGTGTGGCTGGGCCCCAGCCCCACTCGGTCTCATATTCTTGCTCCGGGAGTCTTCTGGTGAAATAGGATTTTTGGCTTTTGTCCCATCCAATTCCGAGAATATTCATTTCGACTTTCCGAACCAAAACACAGAAAAAAAAGCACCGGTGCTTTGTGGCTCTTGTTAATAGGTTAGTCCAAGAAATCATATGAAAAATACTCCAAAGTATGGACAAAACACAAGAAAGTAGATAAAACCAAGCATGGAACATCAAAAATTATAGATACATTTGCAATGTATCAAACATCAAGGTCCATACATTTAGCATGAATCACCCTAAAATTAAGCAAGCAAAACAATCAGGTTTGGCTCCTTCTTGACAGAGAAGCTGATTGAGCCATACTCTTCATACTACTTCCTCTTTGTTTGTTTTCAAAACATGGCCAAATTTGGCGGCATGCAAATTCTTGGATATGGGATCATTAATCATCAGCATAAAGTACGTTGTAGATATGGCCATGACCTAGGTCGTTCGGCTTGAAATCCAAGAATGTTCATACTCAATGGCAACTAAGCTGAAATACGTTTAAATTTTAGCACTTACTTTGAGGTTGGAAGTTTACACGGATGGTGGGAGTATATTTTACATCAAGGACCTATAAAAAGGTAAAATTACATCAAGGTACATACATTTAGCATGAAGCACCCTAAAATTAAGCAAGGAAAATAGTCGGGTCGGATCCTTCTTGAGAGAGTAGCTGATCGAACCATACTCTTCATACTACTTCCTCTTCGATCATTTTCAAAATATGGCCAAATTTGGCGACATGCAAATTCTTGGATATGGGATCATCGTGAGCATAAAGTATGATGTAGATATGGCCATGACCTTGGTCGTTCGGCTTGAAATCCAAGAATGTTCATACTTATTGAAAACTAAGATTAAATTTGTTTCAATTCTACCACTTACTTTTAGGTTCGAAGTTTACACGGTCGATGGGGGTACATTTTACATCAAGGACCTAAAAAAAGTTAAAATTACATCGACGTCTATACATTTAGCATGAAGCACCCTAAAATTAAGAAAGAAAAATAGTCGGATAGGCTCCTTCTCGAGAGAGCAACTGATCGAGCCATACTCTTCATACTACTTCCTCTTTGTTTGTTTTCAAAATATGACCAAATTTGGCGTCATGCAAATTCTTGGATATAGGATCATCAACATAAAGTATTATCGAAACCAAAGAATAATTTTTTATTATACTTTTTATAACGTGTGTTTCTGGATACACGTAACATGATGCCATGAAAGAAATATTATACTTTTTATTCTTTATTTGAAATGTTATCAAAACCGTGTCAACTTTGTCGGGATGCGGATGCATAGCAAGAACATGATTTTTTCATAACTTTCAGTGGTTTTCGATTAACCGAATTTCTACTTTGCTTTAAAAGATTTTTGGAAAATTTTAAGACCAATCTATAGCGCTTATTTTTAGTTAAAATTTGACACGGTTGGTGGGAGTATAGTTTACATCGAAGACCTCAAAATATAGAAAATTATATAGAGCTCCATACATTTAGCACAAAGGGCCATAAAATGATGCAATGAAAAGCAATCGGGTCCAGCTCCTTCTCGAGCGAGCGGTTGAGCCATACCCTTCGTACTACTCCTATTGTACTTTCGCACCAGCGTCCTATGGGTGTGCTTGGTGGCTTCCTCTTCATAGGGTGTGAAATGGAATGAGAATGGAGTACTACGGAGTAGTGGTAAAGCTGGCCAGATCATAATGAAGACATTGAATGCGATTGGATGTACTACATACAGTATAAACAACCCCTTGTGACCACTATCTTTTTAATAACCTTCCCCCAGATGTTTGGGAAGGAAGTGAAAATTTCGAAACCTAAAAAGTTTGAACTCTGACTCCAATAATAGTATGAGTACTACCTTTTGCCGCCAAGCCCCAAGTGGTTCCTTCTTATGCACACCAATGCAGCACGCCTAATACTAACACCGAGCCGCCGACAAGGCAGGTCGACGCACGTGCGCAGCGCCATGTTTTGGACGAGGAAGAGATCAGCTAGCTAGGGTGTGGGGATGGTGATGAGGCAGTGGAGGAGAGAGAAAACACAATTTATTTTGCATGAATATATAATAAAGGTCCTAAAATTTACTACTAATTCCGTACTACTAGTACTACTAGGTGATTGTACCCTATACCTCGTGTCAGGAAGCCATCACAACTTTGCTCTCATATTGCACCTCCTTCAACTCCTCCTCTTCGCTGCTCTCTCGAGCTTCCTCCTTTGTGCTCCTAGTTTCTCTTCTTTCTATTTGTTTTTTTCTACAGAAAACACATATTCTTCCTACTTGCTTTACAGAAAATACACTCCTATCACTTGGAAAATTGATTTTTTATTTTCCTAATGGTTGGAAACTCCAAGTGGCAACATTGTTACCATGCCATGATTCACCCATTTACTCCCAAATATGGGAACATCACGGGCGGTGGGAGTACATTTTACATCAAGGACCTAAAAATAAGTAAAATTACATCGAGGTCCATACATTTAGCACGAAGCACCCTAAAATTAAGCAAGGAAAATAGTTGGGTCGGCTCCTTCTCGAGAGAGTGGCTGACCGAGTCATACTCTTCATACTACGTCCTCTTCGATCGTTTTCAAAATATGGCAGCATGCAAATTCTCGAATATGGAATCATCATCAGCAAACAGTATGATGTAGATATGGCCATGACCTTGGTTGTTTGGCTTAAAATCCAAGAATGTTCATACTCATTGACAACTAACAATAAATTTGGTTAAATTTTAGTACTTTCTTTTAGGTTCGAATTTTACATGGACGGTGGGAGTATATTTTACATCAAGGACCTAAAAGGGGAAATTACATAGTGGTTCATAAATTTAGCATGAAGCACCCTAAAATTAAGCAAGGAAAACAATCGGGTTTGGCTATTTCTCGAGAGAGTAGTAGACCGAGCCATACTCTTCATACTACTTCTTCTTGTTTATTTTCAAAATATGGCCAAATTTGGCAGCATTCACATTCCTAGATATGGGACCATCTTCAGCATAAAGAATTATGTAGATATGGCTGACCATAACCTTGGTCGCTCGGCTTGAAATCCAAGAATGTGCATACTCATTGACAACTATGCTTAAATTTGTTTAATTTTATCACTTACTTTTAGGTTTGAATTTTACACGGATGGTAGGAGTACATTTTACATCAAATACCTAAAAAGGGGGAAAATTACATCGAGGTCCATACATTTAGCATGAAGCACCCTTAAACTAAGCTAGGAAAACAGTTCTGTCGGCTCCTCAAGAGAGAAACTGATCAAGCCATACTTTCCATACTACTTCCTCTTCGGGTTTTTTTCGAAATATGTCCAATTTTGGTGGCATGCAAATTCTTGGATATGGTATCATCATTAGCATAAAGTATGATCTAGATATGGCCATGACATTGGTCCGTTTGTTTTGAAATTCAAGAATGTTTATACTCATTGACAACTAAGCATAAATTCATTTAAGTTTTACCACTTACTTGGATGATGTGAGTACATTTTAAATCAAGGACCTGAAAAGAGGGAAAATTACATCGAGGTCCATACATTTAGCACGAAGTACCCTAAAATTAAGTAAGGAAAATAGTCGGGTTCGGCTCCTTCTCGAGAGAGCAGTTGATTGAGCCCTACTTTTCATACTAATTCCTCTTTGTTTGTTTTCAAAATATGGCCAAATTTAGCAGCATGCAAATTCTTTGATATGGGATCATGCATCATCAGCCTAAAGTATGATGTAGATATGTCCATGACCTTGTTGGTCGTTCGGCTTGAAATCCAAGAATATTCATACTCATTGACAACTAAGCTTAAATACCTTTAAATTTTACCACTTACTTTTAGGTTCGAATTTTACACGGATGGTGGGAGTATATTTTACATCAAGGTCTTAACAAGGGGGGGAAATCACATCTAGGTCCATGATACGTCCATTTTGCATCACTATTCTATGTCTTAATTCACTATTATTCATTGATATATTTCATATTGAGAGGTGATACTTATGTTATTTCATCTGTTTTTGCATGGTTGATGATTTTTGGAGCATGGACCACTGCAGTCAGGATTCTGATGGAAAAGGTGCTGTTTGGAGGCAAAATTCACGAAGATTAGAAAATCCGGGAAAATATACGGAAAATCCTATTTTTCCAGAAGACGAAGAGCGGAAGAGGAGTGGAGATGGGCCTGTGGGGCCCACACCACCTGGCGCGTAGCCCAGGCCGCGCCAGGCAGTGGTGTGGTCGCCTGCCCACTCGAGCACTCCCCAGCGATATTATCCTCCCAAAACCCTAAGACTCGGGGAGCGACCATAGAAAGATTCCGCCGCATCTGCGGGGCAGAAAACACCGAGAGAGAAAGATCTCTTCAGCAGACAGATTTCTGCCAGGGTAATTCCTTCCCGGAAAGGGGAGATCGTCGCCATCAACACCACCATCAAGCTGGACTTCATCGGGATCATCATCATCATCACCACCATCATCACCATCATCACCCTCATCACAATCTCCATATTGCTGTAACAATTGCGTTGAAACTTGCATTAGTTCATAGGGGAAACTTTCCTGGTGTTGATTACTCTTTGTAGTTGATGCTATTGAGTGAACCATTGAATTATTGTTTATGTTCAGATTGTTATACATCATTATTCCATCTCTGATCATGATCCATATGATGTCTTGTGAGTAGTTCGTTTTGTTCTTGAGGACATGGAAGAAGTCTTATTGTTAGTAGTGGAGTTGCATTGAGAAAGATTCAATAGATTGTTATTTAAGTTGTGGTGTACTTCTTCTAGTGGTGTCATGTGAACGTCGACTACATGACACTTCACCTATATGGGCCTTGGGGAATGCATTGTGTATTTGGCTACTAATCGTAGGAGTTACCGGAGTGACAGAAACCTGAACCCCCGTTAGGAAACCATTGCACAAGGGACGTAAGGGTCTTAGAGTTTAAAGCTGTGGTTAGGTTTCTACCTTAATTACTTTCTTGTACTTACGGATGTTTGCAAGGGAAACCATTGCACAAGGGACGTAAGGGTCTTAGAGTTTAAACCATTGCACAAGTATGTATTAGTCCTAGGAAGGTCGGTACATTAGCACAGGTTCACCCACACAACACTTAGCAAGCTAAAGAAGATTAATCAACTATATGAAGCGAAAGCACTTGACAGTCTTCCCATGTGTCCTCGAGAATGTTTGGTCATCTTAAGTAATACAACCGGCTTGTCCTTTGTTGCATAAAGGATTGGGCCACTTGCTGCATTTATTCCTACTGTCTTTTATTTACTCGTACTTTTTTTACTTGCTTTATCAAAAACCCCTAAAAATTCGTTGCTAAGTATTTGCAGAGAATTCTTGATCCATACCACTAGCCGGCACCTTCTGCTCCTCGTTGGGTTCGACACTCTTACTTATCGAAAATACTATGATACACCCCCTATACTTGTGGGTCATCAAGACTATTTTCTGGCGCCGTTGCGGGGGAGTGAAGCGCTATTAGAGAGTGGAACTGGTAAAGGAAACTTGTACTGTGAGTATTTTTTACTTCTGTTAGTTTCTTTATTCTCATTATGGATAATTCGCTGAGTTTCTTATTTGGTAATGCTACTACCACTGCTAAGGTAGTAGATAAGCCAATACCTGCTGAGAATGATGTTTTTAAAATACCTACAAGAATTATTGACCATGTTATGGATAACTACTATGTTTGGGATGGAACTGTCCATCCCGGTGATCATTTACTCTTTATACACGAATTATGCGGGTTGTTCAAGTGTGCAGGTATTACTACAGATCAAGTTAAGAAGAAGTTATTCTCATTATCACTGAAAGGAAGAGCTGAGGACTGGTATAAGCTGCTGAAGAATGGTCAAGCTCTGGAATGGGAGGAAATAGTGGCTCTCTTTTATTCAAAGTTTTATCCTCCTAGTGAGATTCATAAAGATTGGAATCAAATATACAACTTTTGGCCTCTTGATGGAGAGAGTACAACTCAAGCTTGGGGGAGATTGAAGTTACTAATGCTCAAATGTCCCATTCATGAGCTCCCCAACAATATTATTATCAATAACTTTTATGCAAGGCTCCCTCTACATGATAAAGATTTATTGGATGCTTCGTGTGCTGGACCATTTACTCGCATGGAAGAAGAAGCTAAATGGGATCTTCTGGACCATATTCAAGACAATGCTGAAGCTTGGGAGAATGACAAAGGTAGAAAGTCAGGTATAAATTATGATTATGAATGCATTGAATCTTTTATGGGAACTGATGACTTTAAAAATATTAAAAATGCTTATGGTCTAGACTCTCAAGCTATTGCTTCTTATTTTAAGGCTTTTTCTTCCTATATTGAAGTGCCTAAAAAGAAATGGAATAAGTATCATGAACCTTATAAAGATATTGCTAAGTGTGTTCCTGCAAGAAATACTAAAGTTTATACTGCTAATCATGTTTTACCTAAACCTTACATTGAGAAAATGCCTTTCCCAGTTAAGATAAAGGAACATTCTATGATAGCTAGTATGGTTAATGAAAGTATGAACAAAACTTTTGAACCTGATAAACAAATGGTTGATGAACCTATAATAGCAAATGCGAAAGACTTTGTTACTAAATATGAGAAATAGGGACACCCTATCCTTTGTAAGGATACCTCTAATATTGTTTCACAAAGTAGTGTTATGAGAGCTAGTGTTCCTGTGTTTTCTGTTAGAATAAGTGATCATTGCTATGATGGTCCTTGTGATAGTTATATTGTTAAGTTTATGCATGATACTGAAAGTTACTATGAAATAGGGAAAAGTGTTCTTATGTATCTCAATAATATCAAGTTCTCTCGTTTTATGCTGAAAGTTTTTACGTTGCACTTCTTTTGCCTTCTTATGCAAGTAGCCTCTAGTTTCAACAACTTGTTTGTTTACAAAATTCCCTTGCGTAAGAAGTGGGTTAGACTTAAACGTGTGTATGTTTGCTTCTTAATGCTCCCTTTCACTTCAATTCATATTCCTATGAGAGCGTCTCCAAAATGATCATGTCCATCTTAATGGCTATAAAGAAAGAGCTTTATGGGAGACAACCCAATTTGTTTTTGCTTTCAGTTTGTTTTTGTTTCTTTTAGTCTTGGAAGTTATTACTTCGGTAATAACTGCTCCTTATACATTTTGTTTGGTTTTTGTGTCAAGATCAACCTCTAATGAGAGAGAAGTAAGATTTGGGGAAGTTGTTGTCCCGAAACAGATTTTTATGCTTCACCGTAAAAATTCGTGAGAGATCTCTGTATGTCGGATTGAGCTGTAATTTTTTGTGCTTCTGCCCCAGGTTGTTATTTAACTTGCGTTAGTTTGCACTTTTTGATTTGAGCAACAAGAAGATTTTCGAAAAAATCGATCTTTACCTGCTGGTCTGTTTTGATAGAATTTGCCACTTTTGCATTTGCTTCTTTATTTGATTTCCTTTTTGAATTCTTTTTGGGTTTTCGGAAGGAGTTGTTACAGTAGCTTATGTTTTGATGGTTTTCAGTTGAAGTTGGACTCAAAAGGTTTTATCATTTCATATATACTAATGTTGCTAATGAGAACTGTGTGAAGTTTTGTGTGAAAGAAATTTCCAGGTAGTGGAGATAATGGTCTAATAAGGAAGAGAAGGGTTTTATGACTCAAGTAATAAGTGTATGAAGATGAAGATATTGATGATATTCAAGTGATGACTCCAAAAGAATCTACTAGATACCAAATTCAGAGACCTACAGAGGCTGTTTTCAAATAGGTAACAATTATGGTAAGAAAAGTTCCGCGAAAATACTATCCAACTATACTTTTGCAGTTTTTAGGCAATAAGGGAAGTTATGAAACAGAAAAGGGACGAAAACGGAGCCAGGGTGTCTCACACGACCCTGTGGCGCGGGCCTACCCCTGGCCGCGCCACCAGGTGGTGTGGCCACCCCAGACTCCGTCTCCGACCGATTTTCTCCCAGTACCTTCCTTTTGTTGTGAAACTTCATAATGTATAACCCCCCCGGATCTCCCGAGGTTCGTATATCGTGTTTTCGTCGTGTTTTCGTTTCGATATGTTTCTGCCAGGTAGAGTCCTAGATTTGGAGCCACAATGTCTTCTTCTGGATCAGCCAAGGGAGATTCCTTAGAAGATATCATCAACCCATACATGAGAGAGTTGAAGATTCATCCCAGGGAGTTGTTGTTTGAAGATGGGAAGGTCCGGATAAAAGAGGTTCAAGGCCCTAAAGGTGAAGGAAGTCTGGAGGACATGATGGAAGCGCTGGAGCAAGAAGTCTTTAGGTACAAGAAGATGGCGGAACGCGAAGTGGATATCATCCATAAGATTTGTTCTGAACTCATCACCGGGCACCAAGAGGAGACTGCTGAGCTCAAGGATGAAGTCCTCTCACTCTGCCAAACAACCAACGAACTACAATCACAGCTCTACGATGTTTAAAATCAAAACTGTGAGTATGAGGTTAGGCTTAAACGCATAAGTGCTGCTGCAAGTTTCAGGATGCTAGAGACCACAATGTCCTTTGTTGATGGGAAGCCCTTACCCTAGAAGTCAGACGATGATGAGAGGATACCACCACCACCGAAGGAGTAATTCGTCATCAGGTTTGGCATCCCCTTGGTTTGTTCCAAGCTTGGGAGAGTGCCGCGGTATCACATCACTATCTTCTATCTTTTTACCTTATTAGTAGAGTCATATCATGAATAGAGGAGTTATTATGTAGTATGGTTTGCATTATGGACGTGTCCCCTCTCTCGTTAGATATGTATCCCTTGGTGTGAGTTGCCGTTATGGAATATTAATGAGAAGTTCTATCATTCACTCTTTTGCATAGCTTATATTAGTTTTCAATTCGTGGTTATATGATTGATCTTGTTGTTAGTATTGGTATCACTTTGGGATCATTGAGTTAATTTAGTTGGTTTTGGTAAACCTGGCTCGGTCAGTAGCAACACTATTTTTGAGAGTTGAAAGAAAAGATAAAAGTACTCTAAATAAAAATTATTTCATCGTCTTTCTTTCTTGATTTGCTCATAAGTCTAGTATTCTCTAGTTAAGATCTTTTGTGCTTCCAAGGAAGATTGCATGTTTGTCTTTATCGCTTGTATGTTTGTTTGTTTCCTTCAACTCTTATACTTGCTACCCAGCCTTGCTAGCCAAAAACCTGTAATGAGAGGGAATTCTTCTCGTGCATCCACTCCTTTAAACCAAAACCTTTGCCATTTGCATCCACCATACCTACCTATTAGCACTATTGCTATTCCAAGTAAATTCTTGTTTTATCTACCTCCCAAATTAAATTTGTTATGTGAAAATTAGTGATTAAAGCTCTCATGAACTTGATGGCACACTTTACTTTCTTGCACTTAATAAAATTGAACCATTGTGCTCACCTATGTTGCATATATGCTTGCGCTTTGTAAGTTGTGAGTTAGCAGAACCATGCTATCATGGGGAACACTTTCAACCTTGCACTGGTACTTTGTACCAAGCTGATATCATGTTCTTTTATCTATGGATGTCGTCAGTGTGAAATGAAAGGGGAGCTTGTAAGTCCATGGAGTTATGCATGTGTGTTAGAGAAATGCCCGGGCCGCTGGTCTAATCCATGTTGACATGGTGGAAACCTACAGCGTAACCATAACGAGCATCTATGAAGCATTCTTCTTATAAATAAAAAAATAGTCCGATATTGAGAAAAAAGACAAAAAAGAAAAAAAAAAGAGATTATGAAAAGAGGAAAGAGAAAAAAAGCACCATATTCCCATGGTAAATAAGAAGATTGCTGAGATGCTTGTTGTCTGCTTGCCTTGTCATTTTGATATGGGGATTCTTCCGTATCATCGGGCAAGGGGTACCCCTTGGCGGTTCTCTATGATACACATATGCTTACAATGACAAGAACTTACCAGTGACTAAACTTGAGTAGCATGAGGAGCGGCCCTCGTATTCAAGGGACATGAGATTCTCAATTTACAACTTGTCAATGCATATCCTCATATTTGATCACTTTAACCTTAATCACCTAAAGATGCCTATGATAGGGGCAATGAGAGCTGAAAGCTAGTAAGTATCATAATTTTTGGGAGCTCTTTATGAGACTTGCAATCCCTGCTTCCCTCTATGAAGGGCCTTTCTTTTACTTTGTAGTTGAGTCAGTAAACATATTCCCTTCTATCTCAGCAAGTATTTTGAGTTGTTGTGTTTCATTCATTCATATGATGATTTATTCAATCATGTTTCTTATGTTCCTTGTTTTGCACATTGCTCTTATCTTGATGTTTACTACTTTGAAAGCTATCATTGAAAACCAGTTATTTGTGAACTCCTGCAAATTATCAACTATTCTTCGACCAAGAGCTAAGTTTGCCATTACCAATTATGA
Source organism: Avena insularis (assembly GCA_023614405.1). Lineage (NCBI taxonomy): Eukaryota > Viridiplantae > Streptophyta > Magnoliopsida > Poales > Poaceae > Avena > Avena insularis. The sequence continues at coordinate 551,415,408 of CM042690.1, forward strand.
TTCACTTTATGTATCTTTATTGTGTTTCCTTTACCTATTACAAGTTGAGTTATATAATAGTGAGTTGTCTTCTATTATGATCTAGGTATTGATGAATGTGATGCTTCTTGTCCGTATTCTTTTATCGACTCTTCACTCCATAAACCTGAGGCCATGTTTATTGAGCTCAGTTTTGCTTGGGGACAAGCGAAGTCTAAGCTTGGGGGGAGTTGATACGTCCATTTTGCATCACTATTCTATGTCTTAATTCACTATTATTCATTGATATATTTCGTATTGAGAGGTGATACTTATGTTATTTCATCTGTTTTTGCATGGTTGATGACTTTTGGAGCATGGACCGCTGCAGTCAGGATTCTGATGGAAAAGGTGCTGTTTGGAGGCAAAATTCGCGAAGATCAGAAAATCCGGGAAAATATACAGAAAATCCTATTTTTCCAGAAGACGAAGGAAGCCAGAAGGGGGGCTGGAGATGGGCCACAGGGGGCTCACACCACCCCGTGGCGCGGGTAGCCCTAGGCCGCGCCAGCAGGTGGTGTGGCCGCCCTGGACCACTCCAGGCACTCCCCTCTGGCGTATATTATCCACCCGAAACCCTAAGACATGGGGAGCGACCACAGAAAGATTCCGTCGCCTCTGCGGGGCGGAAAACACTGAGAGAGAAAGATCTCTCCGGCAGACAGATTTCTACCAGGAGAATTCCTTCTCGGAGAGGGGAGATCGTCGCCATCAACACCACCATCAAGCTGGACTTCATCGGGATCATCATCATCATCATCACCATCATCACCCTCATCACAATCTCCATATTGCTGTAACAATTGCGTTGAATCTTGCATTAGTTCATAGGGGAAACATTCCTGGTGTTTATTACTCTCTGTAGTTGATGCTATTGAGTGAACCATTGAATTATTGTTTATGTTCAGATTGTTATACATCATTATTCCATCTCTGATCATGATCCATATGATGTCTTGTGAGTAGTTCGTTTTGTTCTTGAGGACATGGGAGAAGTCATGTTGTTAGTAGTGGAGTTGTGTTGAGAAAGATTCAATAGTTTGACATTTAAGTTGTGGTGTACTTCTTCTAGTGGTGGCATGTGAACATCGACTACATGACACTTCACCTATATGGGCCTAGGGGAATGCATTGTGTATTTGGCTACTAATCGTAGGGGTTGCCGAAGTGACAGAAACCTAAACCCCCGTTAGGAAACCATTACACAAGGGACGTAAGGGTCTTAGAGTTTAAAGTTGTGGTTAGGTTTCTACCTTAATTACTTTCTTGTACTTACGGATGTTTGCAAGGGGTATAATCACAAGTATGTATTAGTCTTGGATGGGGCGGTACATTAGCACAGGTTCACCCACACAACACTTATCAAGCTAAAGAAGATTAATCAACTATATGAAGCGAAAGCACTTGACAGTCTTCCCATGTGTCCTCGAGAACGTTTGGTCATCTATAGAAATACAACCGGCTTGTCCTTTGCTACATAAAGGATTGGTCTAGTTGCTGCATTTATTCCTACTGTCTTTTATTTACTCGTGCTTTGTTTACTTGCTTTATCAAAAACCGCTAAAAATCCGTTTGCTAAGTATTTGTAGAGAATTCCTGATCCATACCACTAGCCAGCACCTTCTGCTCCTCGTTGGGTTTGACACTCTTACTTATCAAAAATACTGCGATACACCCCCTATACTTGTGGGTCATCAGTCCATACATTAAGTATGAAGCACCCTAAAATTAAGCAAGGATAAAAGTCGAGTTTGGTGCCTTCTCGAGAGAGCGGCTGATTGAGCCATACTCTTCATACTACTTCCTCTTTGTTTGTTTTCTAATATGGCCAAATTTGGGAGCATGCAAATTGTTGGATATGGATCATAAACATATAAAGTATGATGTAGATATGGCCATAACCTTGGTTGTTCGGCTTGAAATCCAAGAATGTTCATACTCATTGACAACTAAGTTTAAATTCATTTAGATTTTACCACTTACTTTTAGGTTCGAATTTTGCACGGGCGGTGGGAGTATATTTTACATCAAGGACCTAAAAAGGGAAAACTACATCGAGGTCCATACATTTAGCATGAAGCAACCTAAAATTAAGCAAGGAAAACAGTCGGGTTTGGCTCCTTCTCGAGAGAGCAGCTGATCGGGCCATACTCTTCATACTAGTTCCTCTTTTGAGCCACTTACTCGTAGTTTAAATTTAACCACTTAGTCGTAGTTAAAATTTTGTTCTCCATACTACTTCAATCTTACTACCACTTACTTGTAGTTCAAATGTTACCTAATATTGACAAATCGACTTAAATTCGTTTAAGTGGTCAAAGCTCACTAGGAAGCTTGAGAACTCATAAAACTTGGTAATCAATCGTAAGTGTATCAAGGGGCACACTTTGTCTGGAAACTAGGGTTATTGTTGTGGTACTCTGAGCCATTTTTCTTCGTACTTGCTCTATAGAAAAAATCTTGTCTCTTTGAAAATTGAAAAGTTTTATTGTTCCTATAAGTTGGAAACTGTGGTTGCCACCATTTTTCACATTGCCAAGATGCACACATCTACCAAATATGGGAATATTACATTACAATACGATGTGCATATGGCTGTTAGCTTTTTCGTTCGGCTTGAAACCCAAGAATATTCATACACGGTAGGCCATATTGTTTAACAAATTTTTCGTAATTTATGATGACTCATGGTTATTAATTATTTTTTGTTGCAAATAGTAGTACACGCAAGAGGATGCCATGTGGAAGGATTCATTTTTAGGGTCTTCATTATTTTTGTTCATAGCTAGTAAGGATCAAATTGTCCACATACATATTCGTAGCAAGAACTTGAATCCTACAAAACTCTCGTTGGTTTTTGAAGTATTGACCGCCTCGGTACCATAAAGACTCAAAGGATGTTTGTGACTTTTTAAGAGCATTCTATCACGTTTACTTGTAGTTCAAATTTGAAAATCATTTTTTTATTCCTAAAATTTGGAAACTCCTAGCACTAGTAGCATTATTATTCACCATGCCAAGATGCACTCATCTACTAAATATGGGAACATTACCATAAAGTATATTGTACATATATAAGGTCATTTAGCCTTGTCTTTCGGCCTAAAGCCTAAGGATGTTCATACATGGCAGGTCATATTTTCAATTAGTTTGTTTTTTAAAAGTTGTGAACTCTCTTGATAATAATCATTTTTCACGGCAAGTAGTACAAGTCAGAGGACATCATGCAATGTTTTTATTGTTTTCAAATGAAAGTCAAATTTGTTACATGTAAATTCTTAGCAAGAAGTTGAATCTTTCAACAAATTCATTGATTTTCAATATATTGAAAGCCTCGGTGGGTACCTTCAAAATATACTTGTATAACTTCAAGAGCAATCTACTACTTACTCATAGTTCAAATTTTACCTAACATTGATAAATCAGCTTAAATTAGTTTAAGAGTGTGAAGTTTGCTAGGAAACCTTGAGAACTCATAAAACTTTGTAATTGTAAGTGAAACATGGTTCAAAATTTGTCTGGAAACTGGGCTTGCGGCATCCCGAGCCATATTCACCATGCTTGTTCTCAAGAAAATAAATCACGGGAAAATAATTATCTGCTTAAAATTTATGAAAAATCGGGGTCCTTTTTATGTGAGGTGTAATAAACAGACATAAATCATCCGTCTGGCACTTTACAAGGAACTCTTCGATGGACATTTGGTTATGTGAATGAAACGTCAAATCTTATGTGCAAACAAGTTATGTTCAAAAACAAGTTTATTACGACCAAATAAAGCCTTCAGAAATTCAATGTCCGATAGACACATATTTTGGTACCTTTGTGTAAACATTGATGTTTCATATGAAATAAGTCTCTTACATCCTAGCTACATGCATCCAAAAAGTATTGTGGGTGATAAATTTTGTTAGTATCCAGTTTTTAGCACCATTCAATCTTTGTGTGTGAATGGGAGCATTGACATTTGGGGACCACTTGTCAGTATTGGTACCAATGAGGTTAAATCGGTCATTATAGGACTAACTGGCCAAATTTGTACATATTAGGCCAAAAACTATTACAATGTACAAAAATGACGTCCAACAAGTGTTTTGTGCAAAAGTGCGATGAAAATATGGTGGATCGTGCAATTTCCTCTATCTAAAAAAATGTTGTATACTACCATGGAGGGCAATACAAAGTATTGTACTATACTTACTACTAGCAAAATAGGTACCAGATGGAAGTTTGAAACCTAAAGGGTACCCACTATTCTAGTCAGTTCAAAGAAATGAACTAGTTTGTCAAAAAGTGATGATATGTGAAATGTAGTTCATTTTTTAGTACAGTACTACTCCCTCCATCTAGAAATAACTGACTTGAGTTTATCTAGATTTCAATGTATCTATATACTAAAATATGTCTAGATACATTTGAATCTAGACAAACCCAAGTCAGTTAATTCTAGATGGAGGGAGTACTAAATAGGATAGAGGGTTACCCACTCCCATTCTAACTCCTCCTCCATCATTCCCTCTCACGCTATCACATTCCCACACTCACCTCTCAACTCTCAGTCGTTAACCCAGCCGTTGCTTCGATGAAACCAATGCTAAAACCTTTGTCTATGGTTGAGCTAGGGTAAAATTCACTTGTGTTGATAACAAACACCTAGAGTCCACTTAGGGAGGGAAATGCCCTTTTAGCTAGCACCACTCCATTTGCTTCTCCACCTTGTATGTGTGTGAGACAGCAGAGGTAATTCACGTGTGGTCTTGGCGGTGCTAGATGATAGAGTTGATTGGAAGCAGAGGCACTAGAATTTGTCGGAGGCAGACCTATGATGAGGAACAAGGACTACACTACCTGAAACGCTTCCTCGAGTTCCACAGCCGCACGTCTAGGGGTAAGAACTTATGGCTGAAGGGATTAGTGCCCTAGAGGTAATAATAATAATGATTATTATATATTCCTCTAGTCAATACATATGTTCAAAGGAAATCTCACATGCATGTGTAGAAAGGATGAACAACCAAGAAGTTCCTAGTCTAGCCTCTAGGACCAACCCATGTGTTCTGATATGATCAAGTTTTCTGATCATGGTATATAATTTAATGTAACTATGGATACCACCAACTATGGGAGTACATTGTTAGAATAACAAGGCAACCGAATCGGTCCAATGTATGATTTGCTATGAGATTGTTTCTTCATGTCAATAGTCTAATCATCAGATCATTATCTTATGCATAAATCCTTAAGACCATGAGAATATCAAATGAACTCATGCTAGAAAATTTAACTTTGAGGTTATCCCAACACCACATACGAAAGCATGTCTAGAAACTTGGATAGTTCAATAAGTGGGATCTTGCTCCTCCTGACTATGGATAGATATGCTCTGGGTCCACTCTGTATTACAATGACACCCAATCATCTACATAGTCACAATTATGATATAGATCATAAATAACATCAGAATACATAGATGAATAAAGAGAGTGAAATCATGACGAGGATAGCATATATAGTGATTAAGGAGTTGATTCACAAGGATACCAACATCTTGCCTTGGAGTATCACACATATCATGAAGCATAAGGATTAGTATATGCATAATGAACAGGTTCACTCGATGCGATCTTTGTATAGTGAAGTAGGAACCATCATGGGAGTCCAGGTCCCGTTGTTGGTTATTTATCTGAAGGACATTCGGAGTCATGTCTACTTACTACTGAACCCGAATGGGTCACACACTTAAGGTTCACCGGTAAAGTTGTGCTAGTCACCTTTATGGTTGATAGTTCAGAGAGTTGCCTGGAATAGTTTCCGAACACATCGGCATAATTTTGCGATTCCTAAGAATCAATTTGAGGAGGAACCAGAATAGTTCGAGTGACATAACCTAATTCAGGAAAGTGCTTTCTGAAGTCGTCGAATATTGTTTCGAGGTTCATTGGAATCATCCCGAGACAATTTAATATCAAAGATCACTCAGAGTAGATTCAGTATATATATAGGTTCACATACATATGATGTACCAGACTTTATTTGATAGAAACTAGAAAAAGGAGAAAACCATCGGAAAAAGGTTTCGGTGGAATGGGAATTGATATGGAGGTGCAGCCCCACCAAGGGGTGGTGCATGGGGCCACCATGGCCCACGAGGGGATGGCGCATGGCCCCTAGGCCATGGTCCACACCCAATTTTTGATGCATATTCATATATTTCTTGCTCACTAATACCTTTGATCCGGATTACGGATACACTATAATAGCTTTTTCCCTAGAATAGACCTAGGTTTATCAAACCTTGGGAAAAACTTGCTAAAAGGAATTGAGGAACTTCTACAAGACTTTCTATATAATTTTGTTTTTCGTTTACGGGACCTTTCCAATTTACTTTGTATATTTTGGTTGGATTTGATGATGGCGATATGCCAGTGTTAAAGATTCACCTGTAGGGAGGCATACAAATGGGATAAAAATAAGGTTAAACTCATTCATGTGTAAAATGATCTAATAGTGATAAGAATTGTGGGCAACACATCCTAAGCTACTAGAGCCCATGAAACCACATGTGAAAATAGTCTCTTGGTCCAACCGTTTACACCCTAAAACCACGGGTCACAATGATTATTAAGTAAAACCTACCAAAGCCTTACGATTGATGGTGTTGCTGTAGATCCCAAGAGGATCACTAAGCAAATACTGTACTCCACATTTCTGTCACTGAGGTTTCGCACATCAGACGCTGTTCTCCACTCATATCACCTCATACCTTGATCAATCCGTGGGGTCTTGGGTACCTATAATTCCTCGAATTGAGGTAGAGACAAAGATAAAATATAACAAAGCTCCTATTCAGTGACTACATAATATTCCCATGATTAGATGCACATAGACGCTGCAAGGCTTCAGCCTAACCCGCAGCCCGTGAGAACTACTCACTCATAACAATAAGATCAAGAATATGAATCATTGTTGAAATACTTAAACTAAAATCAAATATTCTTACAATGGTCACCAATTCGCAAGAAAATCTCTATTACAAGATAATGACTATGGCTATGAAGGAGGTAGGAGATGAAGGGGATGAACTATGGTGGTGTGGATCTCCTTCAGTGTGTGATGGATGAGATCTGAATGGTGAATGTGTTCTACAATGGATGGAGGGTGTGTCTCCCTCCGAATGATCTCGCTCCCTTTACATAAGTAGTTCTATTTGACCTAAGGAAGGTGTTGGCATGTAGTATGGGTGGACGGTACAAGCAGGCTTCGCCTGTACCGATGCTCGTTACACCTCCTGGAAATGCCTTTTTGCCCCTGGTTGACTTGGTTGTTTTGGTAACGACATATTGTTTAGTAATTGCTCTTGATATCGCTATAAAAGCATGATTTTCTACACATCACAAATCAAGAAAAGGATTTGCACATCTTTGCTATAATTAGTCATTAGTAGAAAGGCTAGAGAGATATTTAGTCAATTTCTTGACTTAAAATAAGATTTAAAAGCGGATAAAGATGGCTATTTCCGCAGTCATCACTAACTCTGCTGATGAGTATATCTCCTAGATGTTTATGTGGTTTTCTCGCTGAGCAGGGCACTCTTGCTATGTTCTCTTGCCCTGGTGCTCCTGCCCAGAATGGCATAACGCAAACATCGTCACCTTTTTGAGATGGCTCATGCACTGATGATCGTTGCCTCTCTTTTGCCTCAATTTTGGGCTGAGGTTGTGTCTACTTCCACATATCTCATCAACATTCAGCAATGTGCTACCATATAGGTAGACATTCCTCTAGAACCTCTTTCTAACTGTTCTCCTGATTATTCAGTGCTTTGGTTTTTTGCATTTGCTATGTCCTGATTGCTCCTCATGAACGCAAAAAACTAACCGTTCATTCTGTCGAGTGTGTTTTTCTCGGATATAATGATGAGCATAAGGGTCATCGATGTTGGGATCCTATTGCTCGTCGGATGCGCATTTCTCGAAATGTGACCTCGACGAGTCTCGTCCATTCTATTCGCGTCCATCTTCCTCGACTTTCTCCGTGGAGGACATCTTTTTCCTTGCTTTCCCTGATACACCTCCCCCATGCCTCAAGTTCCTACTCCTTCGAGCCCCATTATTTTTGATTCAACATCATCTTCTCCCACCGCTTCGTCTCCCCCTTTGTCAGCTTCTCTCTCATCACCTAATTATCCACCTTCCTCTCTGATATCCACTAGGGATATGGTTTATCGCTCACCCCATGTCCATCCCATCACGTCCAAGTGGTTCTATAAGGTTAAGAGGGTCGCTCTAATGGTTTTCTTGAGCTCTACAAAGCGCATCTTGTGGATCATGTCTTTCAGCAGGAGCGGGGCCATGGATATGTTGATACTTTTTCCCTATGGCACACATGACTACTATTATCACTCTTATCATTGTGGCCTCTGTTCGCCACTGGTTTGTGTCTCAGCTCGATTCAGAATGTCTTCCTCATTGGTGATCTATGCGAGGAGGTTTACATGCAGCCATATCCTGGGTACTCTATCCCCGATGGCATGGTTTGCTGTGTTTGGTGCTCCCTCTATGGCCTTAAGCAAGCCCCTTACGCCTGGTTTTAGCGTTTAGCCTCCGTGGGCTATGCCGATGATTTCTCGCCCAATGCCCATGATCTCGCGATGTTTCTCCACACTTCTCCTCATGGCCAGACTCTTCTTCTCTATGTTGATGACATAATCATTACTGGCAATGACTCTGAGTACAATGCATTTGTTAAGGCTCGTCTCTGTGAGCAGTTCCTTATGTATGATCTTGGTCCTTTTCGCTAGGATCAAGGTTTATTCTACCTCGGATGGCTTCTATCTCCCAAGAAAAGTATATCTTGTATATGCTTGATCGTTCCTCTCTTATTTATGAGCGCAAAGGTGAGACTCCTATCGAGCTCAATGTTCACCTTCGTGCTTTTGATGGTGATCCCTTGCCTGACCCGTTGCGCTACCGGCATCTAGTTAGGAGCCTTGTCTATCTTGTTGTCACTCGTCCATATATATCCTACCCTATTCAAAGTCAGTTTGTTTCTACTCCCACTTCGGTCCACTATAGTCACCTTCTTCATGTTCTACGATATCTTCGTGGCACGATCTCTCACCGTCTTTACTTTCCTCGCTCTAGCACCCTCCATCTTTAGGACTATTCGGATGCTACGTGGGCAAGTGATCCATCGAATCTCCATTCACTCTCTGCTTACTGTGTGTTTCTTGGTGGTTATCTTATTGCTATAAGGCGAAAAAAACAGATATCATTTTCATGTTTGAGTGCATAGGCTGAGTTGTGAGCTATGGCTTTTTTACAATAGAGGTGACTTGGTTACGCTGGTTACTGGAGGATTTTGTTGTCTCTGGTACTACAGTGACTATCTTTTGTCAAATAGTACATATGCTACCAACATCGAAGTCCAAACAGATGGAAAAGACTAGTGCAACCCACTTATACACTTCAACATCCCCTCTCACGCGTGACGGGAAAATAAGTTAACATTGTGTACACTCAGAGGTAGGATTAAGAGGCCTTGTACATGGACCGGTGACATGTATGGCTCAAGAGACCTATACGTGGATACCAAGGGGGCAACGGTAATTTTAGAATAAATTGTGAAAGCCAGGACTCGAACCCGGCTCTGATATAATTACAAATTTCATGCACTATTCAACGCAACCAAAAGTCCCAATTGATAGAGAAAGCTACTACAATCCACTTTTACACTTCAACGCCATATTCTAAATGTTTTTATTTTTTCAATAAGGGGTATTTTTATTACTTAAAGAGTTTTAAGCATTATACTCGGTCTCTGCATAACTAAGATGCACGCAGCCAATCCAAGTCTAGAATCCGAAACATCCAAAGATTAAAAGAGAATTACATATCAAAATGAATTTTCTTTTTATGTGTGAAAATTATTATGCCAAGCATCTTATTTTGAGGAAAGCAGTCTCTAGCGACAGAAACCTATGAAAAACTAAAAAGGACATTTGTTCATTGGACTTTGATGGCGACATTTGTATATATTCACATGTATCCAATCTCTCTTAGTGTATAAATATATACGAATCTAGATAAATCTTCTTGATTTTTTAATGTAGGGAGTGCTCATTTGACATTTTTCCAAAAGACCTCCGGATCCAATCGACCAAGTTAGATGCATGGAAAGGTATACAATAATACTCCCTCCGTCGAGAAATAAGTGACGTTGATTTATCTAAATTTAAATGTATATAGATAGATTTTAGTGTATATGTGAATTTAGACAAAATCAAATCAGCTATTTTCGGAAGAAGGAAGTAGTCATGTGGGAGGAGCAACCTTCCACACACACTGACACACAGGAGTATATCTGAATCAGTTATAAAAATGTATATCTGAACCATTATTAAAACTTACTAGACAGTCTCTAGCGACAGAAACCTATGAAAAACTAAAAAGGACATTTGTTCATTGGACTTTGATGGCGACATTTGTATATATTCACATGTATCCAATCTCTCTTAGTGTATAAATATATACGAATCTAGATAAATCTTCTTGATTTTTTAATGTAGGGAGTGCTCATTTGACATTTTTCCAAAAGACCTCCGGATCCAATCGACCAAGTTAGATGCATGGAAAGGTATACAATAATACTCCCTCCGTCGAGAAATAAGTGACGTTGATTTATCTAAATTTGAATGTATATAGATAGATTTTAGTGTATATGTGAATTTAGACAAAATCAAATCAGCTATTTTCGGAAGAAGGAAGTAGTCATGTGGGAGGAGCAACCTTCCACACACACTGACACACAGGAGTATATCTGAATCAGTTATAAAAATGTATATCTGAACCATTATTAAAACTTACTAGCTAAGATGGACACAAGAAAGAGAAGGGCCATTTAGCTCTGACCAGATGACATACTAGTGTTAGCGGTGGCACGAGTGCTGCTTAGCTTTTAGATAATGGATTCAACTAAGCAGACCAAGAGTGATGAAGCTAGGAGAGGAAAAGAGGAACAGTGGAATCGCACAATGTGGGCCAGTGTTAGGTGCTGTCCTGGTGATGCCTTGATCAATGAAATCATGACTTGCCTAGCCAATAATAATCAGAATTTTTTCCATGGCAGTTCGTATCCTCTTCCTGGTGCGATAGCAACGTAGCTACAGTATTGAGCGATTCCAGAAACAAGCAGATCGATCGCCGTGCCTTGCACATACGTAGTCAAGCTTGCAGAGCTGCTCTGCTGTGGTCAGTTTGTTTATGTAGTTCAGAAGTTCAGAGGACCAATACTTCCGGTCCCCGCCAAAGGTTCTGCCGGCCAAATTATTATGCAACCCAGCAGCGCTCTGATTACCGCAGTGAATCCAAGTGGATTGATTCCAGAAGTCGTTGGTCTGGCTCCAAGATCCAATGGCAAACTCGGTTGACTCTGAGTGAGATCACTGAAATTTTGTTTACATTGAGATCTCAACCACATCCGGTAGTGGAAAATTCCTTGTTTAACCCAAGATCCAATGCTATATGTGCCGGTCTTCCTTTTTGTTTTTTGCTAGTGAGAGGTCGCATGGATGCAAAGCCATGGTGCTAGATTAGACGTGGCATTTGTTTTCTATTTTCCATCAGGGCTAGATAGCCAAACATAGATCTCTGGGTCGGCTTTATGATCCAAGTTGGTGCACTTCAAAATTAGTACGGGATATATGGTCAAGTATGTTGGGTGCCGCTGCCGCTGCTGCATGGCCGGCCTTGATGTTCCAACAAAGTTTCGGCGTACCAATGTGCACCGTTTCCTTGCTGCTTTCTCTTTCGGCGGCAGGCGCGAGAGCTGGAAATGGGCTAACTGCTGCCAACGGAAGCCTAGCGAAATGGCAACGCCGTACGCCTTAATTGTTGCGGCTGGTGAGGACATTTTGGACACGGCCGACGGTGCAAGTGTCCGTCCGGTTAGACCCTCCGATCAATCAAGAAAAAAGTAATTGGCACTTTCTGGTGTGTTGTGCACATCGATGTATCATGATTCTACTATTCATAATAGTACTACTGTACTACTTGGAGTAGTATGATTTTCCAGCCAAAAAGGTTTCAATAGGCATTCTTCAGCGGCCGCGCTCGCCTAGCCTAGGGTGCTGCCTGAAACCCTCACAGGGGCAACTAAAAAAAATTGCGTCAGCACTTCAAAAATTTTTACGACAGGATCATAGGAAGCCACTGAACATAACCCAGCAATCCTGTGACTCAGCTGCCATGGTTCATTATCGGGCCAACCAACGGGCCCGCCTGCAGGCGAGTCGGTAATATGCAATCTTTCAGAACCTTCTGGCCCGGTCGGTCGGCAGTAACGGGGCGACAAGCCACACTCAAACCCTGCTAGAGTCCACATTTGGCCTGCTCAGCAGTGGAGACGACGCAAAGCATTTGCATTCCCTAGCGCTCGGTGGCCCTCGCACCACAACCAATCATTTTTTTTAAAAATCCACCGAATTCTTAGTAATCATCAAAAGTAGTAAAAGTAATGAAAATTAGTACTCCTCCGGTCCATATTATTGTTCGTAACTTTGTCTACATTAGGATGCATCTAGTCTAAATACTTAACTAGATACATCCGAATCTAGATAAAGTTGAGAACAATAGTATGAATCGGAGGCGGTAATAGGTCATAGGACCATCTAGCGATGACTATAAACACTAGCGTGAACCGAAGGTGTGCCGCCGTCGTGGCAGGGCCGGCTCTATATTTTTCGGGACCCTTGAACGGAGTCGACAAAAGGGCCCTAATGACTATAGATTTCTATATATATATATATATATATATATATATAACTAGATATATAGACGATATATGTGGCAATTTTACTTGCAAAACATTTAAAAGTATATAACCACATGTTCATAGTCGAGGTGTCTATATATAATTGTCAAGCACTAAAGCATTGTGATATTTAGATATGAAAAATAAAAATGATAGGAAAACATAACAAGTATTTCATGCTAGCGAATACCTAAAAAAAACAGCCTCCAACTCCAATGAGATCATCAACAATTAACCTTCAGTGCTTCGGAAAAAGCTTCTTAGCGCATTTCTAGATGCAAAATCATCGAGGACACTATCAAGATTAATGTTGTCCAATATATCCTTCTTAATACAACACGTAGCCAAATCATTCAATCTATCTTGTAACATAGTTGACCTTAAACAATTCTTCAGTAGCTTTATTTTAGAGAAACTTTTTTCAGCTGAGGCCACAGTCACATGTGAAGTCAAAAGGATCCGATAGAAAACTAAGACATTTGGATAGTAATCTACGGCTGTAACGAATTGAAGAATCTCATCCGCTGACATCAAATTATTTGACAAAGTTACTTGCAACACCTTTAACTCAGAGAAAAATCATCAAGATCGACATCACACAAATTCTTATGAGTAAAAGTTTCTGCAAAAGTAGTGCAAGATTTTCATAGATTACTATCATCCATGGACTTCAGATTTTTTTAGTTGAATAAGAAACCAAACACCTTTTCAAATTCCTTCAGCTGCTCAAATCGACTATCAATGAAGCAATTGCAGTGTCAACATTGACAAGAAAGTAAGAAACTCTGAAAGATTCAATAGCTGACAACTGCAATTTGTTTTCTTCATCATTGATTTCATCAAAATGCTTCTTTCTTTTACTTTGACGTTTTATACGAAATTTTGGCTCTATGTCCATAGAAGATGCAAGGTTTTTGGCACTTTCAATGCTAGTATTGAATCCTTTAACTCTGAACTTCTGAAAAAATTCAATGAACCTTTCAATGTGTTTGACAGTAGCATCAATGCACATAATTTTTTCCTGTAACTTCTTGCTCACCATATTTATAAAAAATAAAACCTCATGCCAAATAACCATACTAACTAAAGTCTCAAATTTCTCAAGTGCTTTGTACAAATATTGAGCATCACTAACCGTAGCTGGATCATTAATAGAAGCCTCCTCTAGTTTCTTCAAAGCTGATCTTACTTGGGAAGTTTGAAACCTTATAGGTTGCACACTCTTTATTCGACTCTCCCAACGAGTATCTGGCAATGGTTTGAGAGTCATATTTGGAACATTATCAAGCAAAATCTTCCACCTCTTGGTAGAATGTGCAAACAATACATCTATACGCTGGATAATACCGAAGAATGAAATAGCTTATTCGCATGATTTCTCCATATCACAAAGAGTAAGATTCAAACTATAACATGCACATGACATGTATAATGCCTTCAGGTTTACTGTAAGCAAACGATTTTGAACACCTTGCTTTTTGCTCTTCACGTTGGAATCATTTTCATAACCTTGCCCACTCACATTAGCAACATCCAAGTCAAGAGCATCCGGTGTATCCAACAATACACTAAAAAGACCCAATCCTGATGTGTCATCAACCTTTATGAACCCTAGGAAAAACTCCTCCACTCTTGGGATGTCAGTTGATATATTGACACAACGCATAATTAGCGTCATTTGTTTTTCATGGCTCACATCCGGGGTACAATCCAAGATAACAGAGAAATACTTGGCATCCTTAATAATCTTTAACATAACCTTTCTCACAGCATTGGCAAGGAGCGAGATCAACTCATTTTGAATGTTGCAGCCAGGATAATGATGACGAATTTCATTATTTTGAATGCGCCTAATATGTTCTTGCAGCACATGATCAAATTCGGCAATCATTTCAGCCGTGCCTAGAAAATTTTCATTACTATATTGATACAACTTCTCACTTGACCCTCGAAAGGCTAAATTATGTTTTGCAAGAAACTTCACTACAACAACTATTCTTTGCAAAACCTATCGCCAATGCTCTTTTTCTTTTGCAACCAACCATTGCATGTCATCATCAATTGTTTTCTTTTTTGCTTAACCTCAACCTTAGTTCATTCCATGTATTCATGTTTGTCAAATGCTCAAAACTCTTCTCATGATCTTTGAGTCTTGGACTAAGATGCTGCCAATCCCTCATTCCATTAGATGCTAGCAAGGACTTATTATTATTTGATTTGAACAACTTGCAGTAAAAATAAAAAACTGTGTCCACCTCTTCGGAGTAAACCAACCACTTTCTATCAACAACCTCATGATTGGCTAACTTTCTGGAGTAGTATTCATAAGAAAAATGTCTACCTTTGTCATCCGTAGGGAACTCCAGACCCAATTCTCTCACAGAACCCTTCTCAATTAAAATATCCCTTTTGCAATTATCAAGATTATCCCATGTTATAGGATCATAAATTGATGAAAGAGAATGATCTTGTTCATCACTATTAGGAGCATCTGCATGACAAACAAAAGATTGTAATTAGTTACTGACTTACACTTGGAAAAATTGACGCTAGTTAGTTATTTATCCTTTTTCGAGAATTGTTCATCACCACTAGGAGCATATTATTCTTCCCCCTATTGTCCTCATTCACATTAACATTAACATCAACATCAACATCTGCATGGCAAAAAAAATATTATAATTAGTTACTTACTTACACTTAGAAAAATTGATGCTAGTTAGTTATTTACCGTTTTCCGGGGATTGTTCATTGGCCTCAAGATCTGCATTTGAATTATTCTCATCATCTTCTTCAAGATCAGATTCTTGCCTTTGATTATTATTGTTGACATCAACACTACTTTTTGTTGGAAAAAATTTATTTAAAGCACCTCTTTGTGAATCAATAAGCTGATTCTCTCTCTTTCTTTTCCTCTTTTTCGCAGCACCCGACAATTGCTTCCCCGTCGTAACACCTATCACAGATTGTAATCTTAAAAATTATAACCCTAGTTCACTATGACTAATTGAGGGATTAATTAGAACTTAGAACAATTAGATGATGGATTAATTAGAAGGATTAAGATAGTTAGACATAAACTTATAGAGGGCAGCTAGGCGCGTGTCCAACATACAACAATTCAAGATGGCAATATTTTTGATGGAGAGAGAGCAGCAGAGTAGGGCCTGGCGATGAGACGGAAAGACGGCGACGGCGAGTGTCGCTCGCGAGTCGAGACGCGAGACGGGCAGGGGCAGATGGCTAACGGGCGATGGGCGAGAGACGGAGGGCTGGGCGATAGACGACCATGTGGCATGTTCGACATTCGTGACTCGCGAGAGGCGACAAACGAGACCCCGACCCCCCGCGACGCCGCGACCTTTCAGTTCATGATCGATTGATCGATCCGAATTCGAGACGGGATCGATCTCCCGATCGGGAATTCGCCAACGCACCATGTCGAGGCCCAGGACATACGCCTGCGTAGAAATTCTTCGGTTCAGCGCCTGGGCTTGCATAAAAATTCTTGGCCCCCCTCCGGCCTGGGCCCTTAGCGGTCGCACAACCCTGCCATGGGTTAGAGTCGGGCATGCCTCCACGCCTCTCCAACACCGGAGCCAGGCAAAACTTGTCGTAGACACCTAAGGTCCCAATGGACCAGCGCACTAGAGCAACAACCATCACCAATGAAGACATCCCTAGACCGGGAGAGACTGATCTGAAAACACACCAACGAAAACAAAACTAAACAGATCCTAGGAGATCTGCCGGACACACGACTCCACGCGTCCTCCGCCCGCGCTAGATGCACCACCCGAGCTAGAATAGGGCGGGAAGGACCTTATTCTGACTTGAGGATGTAACTATCGCCTCACCATCCCTAAAAATACATGGAAAAACATTCTAACCAATAAAAAGAAACCTCCCGCTGGCGAGGCTGTGGTCTGCCACACCTCCAAGGCCTCAAGGCCACCGGAGGCGGAGCATACTGATAGCATCATGAGCGAGGAGAACGGAACCCTAGATGGATTTTTCTCAGTTGCGGCCGCCTCCTAAGGCCGTGTGTCGGTTCAGTATTATCGAGACTGAAACTCTGGTGAAATGTGTCACTTTGGGGGTAGACCATCGCTAACACATGCAAGTTAATCCGAACCCGGATAAGACGGATCGGGGAGGCGGGCTAAAGTTAACTAGTACGAGAAATGTCGTGCATGGAACATAAACTGGATAATCAAACTGTAATTTTTTTAAAAGATTATTCACATAGAGAATATAAACTAAACAAGTCTTGATTCATCACAGCAAGTTCATCATTCATCTGACCATAGTTCATACAGAAGGATCTATACACATAGCTAGATCTATGAACCCTAACTCTACCCGGGGATGGCCGCAGCGGTCACTAGCGTTTCTTTCTCAGAGGCGTTGTGGTATCCTCCTCCTTCTTGGCGCCAAAGTTGTCCGCCTCCACCAGGGAGTAGCGGATCGCCATCAGGAGGTCGTACTCCTATGCCTCATCGACCACGCGTCCTGCGTTGTGCGTCATCTCGTCAGCGCCCCTCGCTTCCTCCTCGTGCCGCTCCGTGAGGAGGTCCATGGCCGCACTCTCCTCTAAGACAGCCGGAGGAAGATCTCCCCGAGAACCTTCCACCCTCCTCCATGCCGCTTTTACGCCGCTCCCTTCTATATTGTTTTAAAAAAATGTTTTTTTCTAGTTTTCGGATGCACCGATGAAATACCCCTGTTTTTTTTTAGAATTGAGAAATAATTTCGTATTAGTCAGGTGTTGGGTACACTTTTATAGAAAGGATCTCAAGGAAAATGGAAATTACAACCATGACCCTAATCTTAGCACAAAGCATCCTATAGGTCATCGTAGAAACGTGGTCAAGTCCAACCTAGCCGCTGATGAACCACCTCCATGGGCAGCCGTCTCTGCTGGCACTAGGGACGGAACCACTTGGGCGAACAGAGACGAACATCGCAACGCTTCGGTAGGAGAAGATCCCCCGTGCTCGGAGGAAGAAGAAGCTCGACTCGCTGTAGCGCTCGAGCACGGCGAGACCAACCCTATGGCCGAAGATAGCCATGGCCAGATGACGCCACCGCTTGGAAGTCGCCGCAATGAGTACATAATCAACGCCTGGCCGTGCCAGGTTTGCCCGCCAGCACCCAACACCGATGGTCACCGAGCTTCGCTCCGGTCGGAGGATTGAAGGAACCTGGATGACACCTATGTGGGGATGGCTGCGCTTATGACAAGAGCTTGCGCAAGAGCTCTCCAAGCCCTTCCTCCTCCTTGGAAGCCCGTTGGAGACGCCCTGCCACAGCCGCTCAGCATTGCGCCCAAACGCCAAGACGGACGAGCTCACGGCCTTATCGTCAAGATCTCTCACCGCAGCTCTGCGACTTGCATCAGCTCCTGCCACCAAAACTAAGCAGCAAGAAAAACCATGGCCAGGCCGCGCCAAATCTGACCTGAGATCCGGCACCCTACTCCCACACGCCACCAGAGACACATAGTACACCTATTGTACATAGTACTAAGGACGGCGCCTCCCCTCAGCCATATCTGACAGACAACACCGGCGGGAGAGGGCTCGGTTCGGGCCAGAAGCACCGAGGGAGCTCTCGGTAACAGTAGCGAGGATCCGCGGCTGAAAATGGTTAGAGAGAGAGAGAGAGAGTAGAGGATAAGAATCTACCCATTTCGAGTATCAATACTACGGGACCCTACATGTTAGATCTCCTAGCCGCACATCGCGGTTGCCAAATAGATAATTTAGTTGAAGAAAACAGCTTTCGGCAACTTCACGATACAACTAGTCAGGTAGTATATGCTTATTTTCGGGGCTTCCAATTTATGCGTGTATAGTTCAGAAAGCTCAAATATCTTGCCTCCATCCATAATCGTTTATTCAAGGAGCACCTTGTTTTCTTAAAACTCGGTCTGAAATGTTGAATCATGTTTCATGAAGACAAATGATGATACCTGACTCCTTAAAAAGTTAGGCTATGTAGATAAAATTATAGAACTTGTTAATTTCATGATAAGCATTAGAAAGACAGTTATGGAGTTGTAATCAAATACTATATCCATTTTTTAGCCACGCTCTTTCGTTGTTCTAAGATGGACAAGAAGCTACTCAAAGTACATGACACTGCCGGACAACCATTTCAGAGATGATTTATAAGCATTTCAAATTTAAAACCGAGTGTTCTTTCCCTACCAAGAAACAGAACATGACAATGAAGAAGGTTATCATCAGACAAAGTATAACAGAACAGGCTTTAATGCGATTAATGAAGCTAAACTATGTCGACACCTATTGCGTTCATATCAAACTGAGGCATCCAGTAATTTCTCTGCATCTCATAACAGAGCATCCTTGGCTAATTGACGAGGGAAAAAGTTCCAAACACGCCAAATTCAAGGAAGTAAAAAAGGGTTTATCTTTCTTCTCTTGAGAGTTAACTCGATGGCATTGTTCATCAATAGTAGCACCTCACCAACTCCAAGGTTCTCCATATAATTGGAACCCAATTTAGTTACACACATACACACATTGCATACACACACGCACGCACATGTGTTCACCTCCACACGGTGTAAAAGAGCGAGGTGGAGACTATAAAAATAAAACAGAGGGAGATTCTTAAGCATGTAAAAAAATTCATCCATCAATCTTTACCACACTTACTGATCCAGAAAAATACCCAAAAAAACTAGGAGTACAGTCCAAAGAAGCCACTCGATCCAGCAGCTTAACCAATCAATTACCTTCCGCATCCCTGCACATGGTGATGCTCTCGTAGCCCCTGGTGTAGGGGTTGGCGGCCTTGCTGATCCTGCAGTTGTAGTAGGGCACCCCGGGCCTTGAGCACGGCACGGCGTCTCCCCTCAGCGCGTCGTAGCTGATGTACCTCCTGCTGTCGGTGGTCGCCTCCAGCAGCACCATTCGGTGAGCCTCCGAGTCCATCTGCACCTCCACCCCCCTGTCCAGGTTGATGCCATGGCCTCCTCTCCCGTGGAGGAGGAGCAAGAGCAGCAGCACAAGTAATGCTGCCCATGGAGGCATTGCCAGAGAAGGCCAGCTGAGATCTCTCTCTTTCTCTCTCTCTGTCCTTTCGCTCTGGATCTTTGCGGGAGGGAGTGGCTGTAGGTGTGGAGGTGGCCTTAAATGCAGTGCCGGTGCAGCCAGTCGTGGCACCTGTGTCCTGTGGGAACGGAGGGAGGAAATATCAAGAAGGGAGAATCGGTGAAGGTTTACTCTGTCCTCTTTGTCGTTTTTACCACAAAGTCTCCACTCGAGGCCTAGAGGCCTCGTAAAGAGTTATCGGGCTGTCGCGCCAAAATCATGCTTAGTCCGTTACCTCAATTTTCTTTTGCCGACGCAGCCCATCTTCGTATGCCGCGCCTTAGGCCAAACCTAACCCATGGGAGTAAATTGCAGATAACTACCATAATTCGGGTACCACTTACGAGTCAGTACCAACATTTGTAATTCTTGCGAGTCAGTACCAAGTTTGGGACACAATGTTGCAAATCACTCTAATTTTCATCTGATAGCATTTTAACGTGTTTCCTGACAAGTGGGACCCATCTAACAGAGCGGATTAGTCAACAAAAATTGCCATGGTGGAGGATGAGCTGAGCTGGACGTGGGCCCACTTGTCAGACCGCGTCCTCTTTGTCTCATCTCCTCTCTCTGCCCGCTCCGGCCGCCAGCCACCATGGCCGCCCGCCTCTCCTCCTCGTGCCGCCGGTATCGCGGGCGACGCTGGCCGAGCTTGGGATCGCGATGGAGGGGCGCTACTTTATTCCTTTTTTTGCCACACGCATATGCCTGCTCCATTCCTTGTTCAAATCGTTGCACACAGCTGCTCCAAACACCACTAGATCCCAAATTTTCCTCAGCCCAGTACCTTCTCAAGAAACCTGGATGCTCATAGATCCTGCACTCCAACGCCACTACCAGCCAGCTTAAGGCGTCACCGTTTGTCCTCCAGTTTGTTGGGCATGCAGCCAGAGGAGAAACGTTGATGGCGCGAATCTTGGTGAGCCGCGCGGCCATGCTGGGTAGGCCATGGCGGCGAATGGCACTGGCTAGGATTGGGTCTGGTGAGCTCTGGCGTCGTGGTACCGCCAAGCTTGGGGCATGACGGAGGCGGGCGATGATGGAGGGGCGCTCCCCGGAGGCAACGTAGCGGCGTTGACCTGTGTCGGTCGGATCTGACCAGAGGGGAGATAGGAGGAGGAAAGATGGGGGCTGACAGGCTAGCCCCACGTCCACCTCAGCTTGGCAGATAGGAGGAGGGGAATTAAGATGGGAGGATGACATGCGGGCCCTACTCCACCTGAGCTCGTTCTTCACGTGGGCTGCCAAGTCAGCTCTTACAAGTGGGTCCTAACTGTCAGTCATGCTGTCAAAATGCTCGTAGCCATGAATTAGTGCGATTTGCAACGCTGTGACTCAGAATTGGTCCTGACGCACAAAAATTACGAATGTTGGTACTGATTCGTTCTGACAGCCCAAATTGTGGTAGCTTCCTGCAATTTACTCAACCCACGGGGACTAGCGGAGGCACCGTAGCAGTGAGATAGGTGATTTCTTTCTAGAGCCGACATGTCCCGCCGACTCGCCACGCGGTGGCGCGCCCCTTTCTTTCCCGCCATTTCTAACGCTTCCTGTCCAACTTGTCCGTCCTTTTCCGCTATATCTAGGGTGACCGCCATTGCCATCCACAGATTCACACCGTCCTCTCTCACCATGGACACCTCACACTGGACATATCTCACCACCGAGGATACGGAGGTACCTCCACCTACGCATGTCCGTCGGGCTACCGGTTGCCACCAGACTGGATGTTGAGCGCCAGAGGGGTTCCTAACCCACCTGTGCCTCGTGGTTTCGCTGTCGGGCGGGCATCACTGACCACTACTACCTCGAGCTCACGTCAGAATAGCGGGCGGATCCCAATTGGTGTCCTGCCAACCAGGCGACCTGGAACGCCTTCTTCGCCAATCAGAGGGTGAGAGAGCTCGCCAGGTACGAGGGCGACGGCCCTCCTCCGGTGAACTACAATGAGGCCGGCCGGAGGCTATGGTGGGCGAGCTGGACCCTCGTAGGCGTGATGTGCCACATCGCCAAAGGAGATCACCCTCGCCTGCGGTACCCTCATTTACAGCCACCGCAGAGTTCAAACTAGGACAATGACGACCGCGGGCGTGGCGACATCGCCAGCTGGGACTTCCCACCTCCGTGTGTCCTATCTGCGAGGCCGGAGTGGCAGGTACCTCCGGAGTACGCTACGGATGTGCGCTAGTTTAGACACACCGGCGACATAGAGGTGTTCCTAGGGCAACGCACAACCATGCGTGCCTCTTTGCACCCCATGGAGGACGACACAGTGGCCTCGTGGTGTAGGGCGGAGCAGGATCGCCGCGTCGAGCCCCAAACTCAGCGCGGTGGCGAGGTCTGCAGCACCTACGACCATCGGTCCTAGCAGCATGCGCTGATCGACGGAGTCCGGTACCTGCGGGCGTAGACCAGGGAAGGGCAGAGGTTCCAGCCGCGTGCGCCAAGCGACGACGACGACGAGGAGGAGGACCCCTAAGCCCTGTACTACAAGTCTAGACAGGATTATGATTAGTATTTTTCGCGCATGTAAAATTGTTACCAAATAAATTTAGGGATTTACTATAAGTTTCACGGCTGCGCGCCTACACCTCCCCATAATAAAAACCGCGTTGGCGTCCCCGTATGGGCCAAAAAACGTCCGCGTCAGACGCGGTACGGGGACGAGTGGAGATGGTCTTACACTTTTATTTTGAAAAACACACACTTCACACCCACCCATATTGTAACATCCCAGCATTAGAGCTTAGAAATAAGCTGAGATGTGCATTGCATTCATGCATAGAAAATTCGGGTAAATTTTTCGTCAAACAAAAACCTAAAGAGATCAGAGTTTCTTTCACTAACTAGAGATATGAATAGTTCTTTATAGTGACTGCTATGAATTTTGACATGACCTTTAGGAATTACTGAGTCTTCGGAGAAGTTATTTTGAATTCAAGATTGAAATTTAAATTAATTTGAAAGTATTTGAAAATTAGAAGTTAGTAATATTAAATTTTTTTCCAAAATACTTTATTAACATTGTTTGATTATATTATAGATATATTAAACAACAATAAGGATTTAAGACAAGGAAAATTAAATAAAAATGAATTCTTATTTCTTCATTCCATAATAATATTACAAATGGTGATAAATACACCAAAAAGAGAATATTACAGAGAATAGAAGCTAATGAAGTAAAACTTTATTAACTTATAATAATATCTTTACAAGATTATTTACAAAAAGAATAAAAAGAAGGTTACAACTAAAATCTATACTACCTATCTATTCATATACTAAATTTTGAGTATCCAGATTTTGTTCCTGCAATTAAGATAAACAACTAAAAAGAAAATAAAGGGTTAGTTATTTTTACTCTCAGTGGTGAACAGTGAAGTGTATTGTTTATACTACCTCATAGAGTAATTAAAAAAACGGCAAGTTTCACCAAGGTGTAGTATCTGTTTTGTCAAGTAAATCACTCCTAATGCCACATTAGAAGCCAAGTAGAGAGGGAAAAGTTTCACCAGGGCAGTAACTAGTAAAAGGGTAACAGGTGAAGATTATTTCAATTGATCTGATCCACAACGAGACCACACAACTAGACATCTTAGTCACTTAAATGCATGGAATGTGCTGTCAAAACAGCAGTAATAGTACAAGTACTCAAAAGAGAGCAACCTGTCATAGCACATCCACTAGGGAGATTAGATTACCTTCTTAGGGTACACAACCAAGCACACACCGAGTCTTCCAAATTCCCAAACAAATTCACCATCCCAGAAACCCAACAAGTTAGCCATTCAATCTCAAGATGGTAACATAAGGAGGGGCTGGAGCAGGTGGATAGCAAGCCAAGTACAAGATCACAGGAGCAACACTAGGAGGTGCAGAGCCAGATTAAGCCAGCAAGAACAAGTTAATAAGATGAAGCCAGCAAGCAACACCACAACCTCACCAACCAGCAAGTAGTGTGGTGAGTACACTTAAAACCATCACATGATCAAATCATCATAGATTAAATAGAGCATGCGTTGTTTTATATGGATCTTCTCAGAAAAGAACACCCTAGTGAGGTGTATATCTATCCTAGAAGAAAGATAAAAAGTCATGAATAAATCTTTACAAGCTACTACCAAGATCTCAGTCTTTGCATCACTGATCTTGGATATAAATCTCTAGTTTAATAACTAGATACACATGCATCCTTGAATGAACATTTCTAGGCACATCCTATGGATGGTAGCACCTCAAAAATGGTACATCTTAAAACTTCATCTTAAACATTAAGGATCCACCCTACTATTCTTACAAAAACATATCAAATCATTTTCCTAAACACTGTAGGAATCATGCCTAGGAATTATCCATCATAGGTATGCGAGATAGGAAGCAACAGGTCAAAACAGCTATTTTTTCCATAACTTTGCCTCAGACCAACATCACATGCCTGATAACATTAATGAGTACCACATGCTAATTTATCCAATAGAGTTTTTCAACTCTCAAACACTCTAGAATACAAATAGAAAATAGCCCAATATCAGGATAAAGCTTGTGTACCAATCAATAGATGGTGTCACAATAACCATGCTGAATAAGAAATTCATATACTCATGCTACTTAGTATAATCCCCTCAAATATAGACTTAATCATTATCCTAAAATAACAATTAGGAATTATATTTGACATATCTACATCCTATCATCAACAATTATCAGAGAGTAATTGGATTAGATATCCAACTCCAATTCTTTCATACAAAAGCATATCAACAAGAACCAGAGAACTAATCTCAATCCAGATCACAGCCATGATGTCACCAATCGGATACATGATGGTAAGTAAAAGTTCAGTTAACAGCTTACTGACAGGAATTACTGTCAACACCAAGAACCACAGTATAGCACTAAACCCTACACAACTAGATTTAGTAGGAAACCACCTCATTGAACATGGTATCAAGGGATGAACCCTATCACAAAGGGATGAACCCTAGTGCCATGGACAGACATAATTAGGGTTCATACGTTGCAAGCACTCAAAGGGTAGAAAGGTAAGCTAGAGAATAAGAGAGAGGGTGAGAGAGGAACTCACTCGTGGTCCTCGCTGAAATTAGGAGAGGACACAGAATCACCGGCGAGCGCACATGGCGACACTAGGAGCACCCGAGGGTGCTGCAACCCGTGCCAAGCCATGGCATGGCAGCCACAGCCACACGGGCAGCAGAAGCGGCACCACAGGACCACCAGAAGCCCAGCACAGCACCACCAGGGCGGCGGAACTCCACATCACCAACAACCCCAAACCCTAGGGTTCAGGGTGGAGTCAACCTGGACGGAGGAGGGGCTTACAGATGAATCGAACAGGACCAGATGGCGGAGTGACATCAGCTACCTCACCACACCCCATCGCGGCGGCCGGGGAGGCCCAGGTAGGCTGGAATTGAGCGATGATAGCGTCGGCATCGCGGCGGCTCTACGAGGACGAGACAGTAGGGGAACGAGAGAGAGAAGAGGATAAACCGAGTGACACTTGGCCGCTCGAGGCAGAGGGGTATGACCAGCCTAGGTGGGCCGAGTCAGGGTTGGGCCAGCCCAATGGGCTAGGTCCAGTTTTAAAAGGAAAAGCCTAATTAAATTGTCAAATGACCAAAAAACCCCTAGAACTTAAAAAGTTCTAAGAAATAAATAAAAATCCTGAAAATCAATAAAAATTCATTTTTGTATATAAAAATAAATCTAATACTTTATAAAAATACTAACTCGGTTTTGTTACAAACAAAACTTGAAGCAAATATTTAAAAACATATAATACTTTGTTGAGTTTTATAAAAATAAGAATAACACTTATAAATTAATGAAAATCATTTTTAAGATCTCGAATAAATATATTTTACTAGAAAAATGCTAAAAGTATTTTCATAAAGATTTTTAACATTGTAAAGAAATAAATCCTTATCTATTTTATAAAATACCTCTTTTGTAAATTCTTTAAAAAACATTTCTTAAGTAAGAAATAATCACAATTCTATAAGAAACTTTAAGTCCTTTATATATGAATACCAATTCCAAAACCATAACTTGAATCTATAATAAAACTTAAGTGTAACCTCTTAACCTTATAGAATTCTTTTAAAACCATAAATCCAAACTAAACCAACAATTTTAATTAAACATAATTCACTTATAATAAAAGTGAATGCTCTTTATCTCTTAACCATTCTTAACATGAATTCAAACCCTAACCAATCAAAAGATCATTCAACTATGCCTTGTTTAAGAATAATCTAGTATTCCAAAATAGCAAATCACATTTAAACTCATCATTCACTTAAATTGAAATTAAATGATCTCACATTTTTAGCATACCTATCATAACCCTAAAAACTTGATACTAGTTCAACCACATCACACGAAAGTCTACTTAAGTTTTATAGTTAACTTTTGTCTGTTCCCAATTAAATCATAAGGCATCTCAAACCCATTCTTATCGTATAAGCGCAAACGATATCGATCACATTCGATTAACCACAAAGATTGTTTCAATTTTAACAAAGAAATCTTTTCTTCAAAAGTTATTCGTTTTGCCACGTCAAACAACAACTTTATAGATAAAATCTTTCACTCTTAACAACCTATTACACCATCATCCATCATAAATACCAAGTCACAACTTATATCAATCTTAGAATATTATTATACTTCACTTTTATACTTTGCATGTTAAACACTTCTTTAAAAGCTCTAATTGATTAGTAATCTTGCTTAAGAAATCTTTTAAATACCATGCCCATTTTAGTGCTTTAGTACTATATGCCACTTGTTATATTTACATATTGTTTTACACACTCTCACAAGCCTTAATAAGAAGCACAAATGTGAAGCTGATATAAAAGTGAATCACATTCTAAAGAAACCATTCCGAGTTTCCAAACCCTAGATTAGATACAGTTAGTTTGGGGATTCACGTTTACCAAATTGCATTGTATTACTTATACACAATTGCATCTTGCTTCTTTAAACATTAGTCCTTACCGGACCAATGATGCTATTTCCAGATTTTTGATCTTCTATTGTCTTGAAGACCGTGAGTGCATAATCTTGCAATCACAAAAGGAAAGTTCACAAATTGCTCATGTCCTTTGGTTATTTTCTATCAAATGCTTGTAACTCAAATGTTGTCATCACCTGCATTTCAAAAAGGTCAGAAAACACTATTTTCATAATAGTATGATTATGGATTGTTTACCAGATGGTAATAATCTACTGATACCGTTCCAATGGTAGAGGAACATAATATCTAGGACTTAATCAACCAATGTCGTCAGTGATTCTAGCACCGTATATTACGTGTTAACCATAAGACTTGGAATGAGACGGGAAAGTCAGCTGTATCTTCTTCCTCTCGCATGCATCCGGATGGCTAGGTCATGGTTGTTATCCTCGTAGCATGCATTAATTGGTAATTCTTAGAGGATATGCAAGATATGGGTGGGAGCCCTCAACGTCCCACGATAGTTCTAACATCCGAAGGTCTGTACCAACCATTGCCATAATTCAATATGTGGGCATGGCATACACCAAGGGGACATGCGGGGCCGCGAAGAGGGCAGTGATTGGCTTGGATCTTAGACCGGGCCCCATACCAAGGAAGTATGGACAAGCTCGCGACTTGGATGTGCAACAAGGCTAAGGTCTCTTATGGGTAAAGTAACGCACCTCTGCAGAGCGTAAGAACTATGACATGTTACTCCCTGTTTCTAGAAGGAGCTACGAACGCGGCAGGAAAGGAACCCCACGAAGGTTCTGGTCAACCTATGAAGGCTGTTGGACATAGTTTTCAGAATAAAAAGCAACCTTTGAAGAAATGTTTATGAAAACCTGCATTGCCTATGACCTTTGGTCTATGGCTGTAGAGATAGTGCATCATACACTTATTTTTAGTGAACTTGCTGAGTATGCTCGTACTCAACCGTACCTTCTTAACCCTTGCTAGGTTCTAAGCCGTTGAAGACGACGTCAACATCAATTTCTACTCAAGAAACCATCATCGACAACTCAAGATCTTCAATAGAGTCAATGAAGTCAACAAGTACATCGACTGAAATGAAGACGAAATCCCTGATTAGATGGGAGTAGATACTCTAGCCATAAAACCTACTTCTGTAGAGCATTGCATTAGTAGCAATTGCAAACCAATTAGTTTAGATGTTAGTATTTTTAGCCAGATAGCTCTGAGTTATTATTTCTGGTTCTTCTTTGTAAAGATTTATTTCTCCCTCATTCACCTAGAGTGTTCTCAGGATCTTTTGTAAAGAGTCGAGTTGTAATCTATAGTCATGTCTTGGACCTGTTGTGTTTCTGTTGTACCACTCTGAGGGATGTAATACTAGTGAACGGTGTTTCATTGGTGTTATGTCAACGACTATAGTGTACTACATCATGAAGTGGTATGCTGGGTCACCTCAGCTGGTATCACAGCATATGCTTTGACCATAGGTTGGTAGACCTAGTATATGGGTAGAACCTGTAGGAAGGATGTTAGAAACAATAAAGAGTTCTCTAGAAATATGATGGATATTCAATTGGGAATAATCTTGTCATGTTGCTAGTGTGATGATTCTTTATTATGCAATTTTAAATGAGTACCATGAGTTTTAACTCCAGATGACTAATGATAATTTCTTATCTACAGTACAAGAATGGCACCTAGGTATCTGATACATTGCAAATGTATCTATAATTTTTGATGTTCCATGCTTGGGTTTATCCACTTTCTTGTGTTTTGTTCTAACTTTGGAGTACTTTTCATATGATTTCTTGGACTAACCTATTAACAAGATTACGCTACTGCTTTTCTAGCTTTTTGGTTCCAGGAAAGTCAGAAAATGAATATTATCGGAATTGGACGGGACAAAAGCCAAAGTGCCTATTTTTCCGGAAGGGATCAAGTGCCAGAATACGAGACGGAGAAGGGCCAGGGAGCCACCACACCACCTGGCCGCGCGGCCAGGCCTAGCCCGTGCCAGGGGGTGGTGTGGCTGCTCCCGGCACCCCCTCGGCCTCTCCTTCCACCTATATATTACCCTCGGGATGAAAACCCTAAGTACCCGATCAAAAATCCACGAAAGAGTCTGTAGCCACCGTCATCTCCATCCCTAGACCGGGAGGGATTCGAAGCTCTTTCTGGCACCCTGCCAGAGAGGGGAATTCACCCTGGAGGCCTTCTTCATCACCATGCAAGCCTCCGGTGTGATGCGTGAGTAGTTCATCCTTGGACCACGGATCCATGTAGTAGCTAGATGGCTGGTTTCTCCTCCTTTGTGCTTTCATGTTTAGATCTTGTGAGCTCCGTTCATGATCAAGATCATCTTTTTGTAATCCATACATGTTGTGTTTGCGGGGATCCGATGGATATTGACATGCTATTTCAGATTGATTATTGATTCTATCATGTCTTTGTTATTTGAGATCTGGCATGCTTTCCGTTGTTAGTAGTTATCTTGGCCAAGTAGATGCTAGCAACTCCAAGAGTTAGTATTTATGCTCGATAGTGGGTTCATGCATCTAGTAATCTGGGGAAGTGACAGAAATCTCTAAGGTACTAGATGTGCTGTTGCTACTAGGGAGAAAAGAACAATCCTTTGTTCATAGAACAATTGTATTGTTTACTTTACACGCAGTTCGTAAAGCAATAATCTGTTGCTTGCAACTTAATACTGGAGGGGGTTCGGATGATAAACTGAAGGTGGATTATTAGTCATAGATGCAGTTGGATGGCGGTCTATGTATAATGTTGTAATGCCCAATCAAGTCTCAAAGGAGTCAAGATAATTAGTATATGCATGTATTGCTTTCTCGGTGTTTGTCAATTGCCCCGCTGTAATTTGTTCACCCAGCATGTTATCTATCTTAAGGAGAGCCACCTCTAGTGAACTATGGATCCCGGTCCTTGTCTTTTACATACAATCTATAAACTGTTTACTTTTTGTGTTTACTTTCTGCAAACTTTTACTTCTTTCCATTCGATACGTTTAATCCTTTGTTTTCCGCAAAACACGGTGAGATTGACAACCTCATCGCAAGTTGGGGACAAAGTTCTGTGGTTGTGTTGTGTAGGTCTCCACGTTGCTACTAGCACCGGTAGTGTGCCCTGCCAAAGCTCAGCTAGTAACACCTTTGGGGTGTTTCCTTGCTCCTACTGGTTCGATTAAACCTTGGTTTCATAACTGAGGGAAACTTGTTGCTGTGCTCATCATACCTTCCTCTTGGGGTTCCCAACGAGCTCTACATCAACCATGCACCAGCACTTTTCTGGGTGCCATACACAGAGCCATCAAGCATTTTTCTGGCGCCATTGCCAGGGAGTCAAGGACATCTTCACAAGGGGAGTCCCTCATAACCAATCTCTTTACTTTTTTGTTTTTGTTTTGCTTAGTTTTCTTTTTGCTTTGTTTGCTTGTTTTGTTATTCAAAAAACACAAAAAAATTAGTTTTACTTGTTTGCTTTCTTATTTGAAAACCCAAAAAATGACTACTCTTGAAAACACTAAGTTGTGTGACTTCACTAGCACCAACAATGATTTTATGAGCACACCTATTGCTCCACTTGTGGCTGAAAATACTTTCTTTGAGATAAAACCTGCTTTGCTCAATCTTGTTATGAGAGAACAATTTTCTGGTATTGGTAATGAAAATGCTGCTTCCCATCTGAATAACTTTGTTGAACTTTGTGAGATGCAAAAGCATAGGGATATAGATGGAGATATTATTAAGCTAAAATTGTTTCCTTTCTCTTTGAGAGGAAAAGCTAAGGAATGGTTGAATTCCTTAACTAGGAATAGTATTGATTCTTGGACTAAGTGCAAAGATGCTTTTATTGGAAAATACTATCCTCCTGCTAAGATTATATCCATGAGAAGTGAAATAATGAAGTTTAAACAACTTGATAATGAGCATGTTGCTCAAGCTTGGGAAAGAATGAAATCTTTGGTAAAGAATTGTCCCACTCATGGACTGACTGCTTGGATGATCATCCAAACTTTTTATGCAGGATTGAACTATTCTTCAAGGAACCTATTTGATTCTACTGCTGGAGGTACCTTTATGACCATCACTTTGGGTACTGCAACAAAACTTCTGTACAATATGATGGTTAATTATTCCGAATGGCATACTGAGAGAGCTCCACAAGGTAAGAAGATAAATTCTGTTGAGGAAACTTCCTCCTTGAGTGATAAGATTGATATTATTATGTCTATGCTTGTTAATGGGAAAGCCCATATTGATCCAAATAATGTTCCTTTAGCCTCTTTGGTTGCTCAAGAAGAGCAAGTTGATGTGAACTTCATAAGAAATAACAATTTTGGCAACAATGCTTATGGTAATAATGCTTATAGGAACAATTTTGGTAACAACAATTATAAGCCATATCCTCCCAACAATGGTAATGCTTATGGAAATTCTTACAACAATAATAAGAGTGCTCCCTCTGAACTTGAAGTTATGCTTAAAGAGTTTATTAGTAAACAAACTGCTTTCAATAAAACTATTGAGGAAAAACTCTCTAATGCTGAAAGAAATATAGCATCTTTGGCTGAAGCTCAATCTACTTTGAATAAAATGGCTGCTAAACCTGAAACTAATGAGAATCCCTTTGCAGCTACTAATGCTATACAAGTAAGAATTGATGAAAATGTTAGACTATTAGCTGAATTACATGCTAAGTGGGAAAGAGAAGATGAAATTGCTAGAAACATTAGCGTTTCTACTATCACCACCACTAGTGTTGAGGCTATTAATAGTTCTACTACTTTAGATGATAAAGCTGATTTTGATCTTGATGGTTGCAATATCTCTAAAGTTATTAAGTTCCTACAAAAGCTTGCTAAAAGTCCTAATGCTAGTGCTATGAACATGGCCTTTACAAAACACATTACCGATGCTCTCATAAAGATTAAGGAAGAAAAGATGAAACATAAAGCTTCTATTCCTATAAAACAAGAAGATGGTTGGGAACCCATCATTAATATGAAAGTGAATGACTTTTATTTCAAAGCTTTGTGTGATCTTGATAGTAGTGTTTCTATTATGCCTAGAAGGATTTATGATATGCTTGATTTGCCTCCTCTTGAAGATTGTTATTTGAATGTCCCACTTGATGATAATGCTAAAAATAAACTCATGGGGAGTCTTAATGATGTTCTTATTATGGTTAACAATTCCTATGTCCCCGTTGATTTCTATGTTTTGGATGTTGAATACAATGTTTCTTGTCCTATTACTTTGGGAAGACCTTTTCTTAGAACTGTTGGTGCCATCATTGATATGAAAGAAGGCACCATTAAATATCAACTCCCACTCAAGAAAGGTATAGAACACTTCCCTAAAAGGATAGAAAATATTTCTTTTGCTTCTCCTATGAAAACAAAATTTGGTCTTAATGCTTCTTCATTTGAGAACACTTGATTCTTTCTTTGCTTATTATGCCTAACTTAAAGGCGTTAAAGAAAAGTACTTGTTGGGAGATAACCCAAGAGTTTTAGTTGAGTCTTGAAAGTTATTACTTCAGTAATAACCTCTCCTTATCCTTTTTATTTGCTTTTTGTGCCAAGAGTAACCTCTAATGAGAGTGAAGTAATGATTGGGAAAGTTGCTGTCCCGAAACAGATTTTTGTGCTTCACCGTAAAAAATCCTGAGAGAGCTCTGTATGTCAGATTGAGCTGTAATATTTTTTGCTTCTTCCCCAGGTTGTTATCTAACTTTCGTTAGTTCAACACTGTTTTATTTGAGGAACATAAGGTCTTCGAAAAAATTCGTCTTTACCTGCTGGTCTGTTTTGACAGATTTCTGCCATTTTCTGCATTTGATTCTTGTGGGTTCCTTTTTGAGTTCTTTTGGTGAATTGAGCTTTTTGAAGGAAGTTCTACAATATCTAGTTTTCTAATGGAAGTTTATTTGGTGTTAGAACTGAACCTTAAGACTTATTTATCTTAAGTGCACTAATGTTGCTAATAAAGATTGTGTGAAGTTTTGTATGAAGGAAAATTTTCAGGTGTATGGAAGGAATGAGTAATGAGATGAAGGATGGACTAAAGCTCAAGCTTGGGGATGCCACGCGTGTCACCCCAAGAAATATCCAAGAAGTACAAGCGTCAAAGCTTGGGGATGCCCGAGACATCCCCTTCTTCATCAATAAAAATTCTAGGTTTCTTTCAAACGCTTCATTTTTATTGTTTCATGCACAGTTGTGTTGTTCTTGGAGCGTCTTCTTTTTAGTTTTAATTTTGTTTTTTAGTTTGCTTGGTTTGCTTAGTTTTCTGAATAAATTGGTTGGACCCCCTCTTTCATACATTGATTTGCAAATGGTTTGGTTTGGTTTGGAAAAGAGTAGGAAAGTTCATACTTATGTGGTAAAAAGAGCTCGTTTTTTGACTGTGGCCTATGCTTTGTCATGCCATGCTTGATATTGTTTTGGCTTTATGCTTAGTATTCTTTGCTGTAGCATGACTTGTTATAAACAATTGAGATTGCTTAATGTGCCTTGGATGAATCATGCGTTGTTTTAGCATATTAAAGCATAGTATAGTGGTATTCTCCTTTGATGCTTTATTTGGGTTGACTTGGCGCATGCTCACACCATGTTATGACTGTCACAAGTCACCATAGCCTTTATAATCCTTTAGTTTTCAACTTGTAGTATCACTTTATGCTTTGATTAATGATGTTTT
This sequence comes from Avena insularis, assembly GCA_023614405.1. Classification (NCBI taxonomy): domain Eukaryota; kingdom Viridiplantae; phylum Streptophyta; class Magnoliopsida; order Poales; family Poaceae; genus Avena; species Avena insularis. Next base: position 551,449,079 of record CM042690.1, read on the forward strand.
GTCGCTCTGCATGATTATGGCCATTATTGATCTCTTAGTTTGTCGCTCCTAGTCTTTTGCTAGCCTCCACAACAAGGTATGAGTTCCACTCATGCATCCAACTCCCTAAACCAAGTTATTCCAAAGAGTCCACCATACCTACCTACTAGCCTATGCTATTCCAAGTATATTCATGCCTTTGTTTACCTTCCACTTGTTATGAGAAAACTAGTGATTAAAGCTCTCGCAAACTTGATGGCACACTTTACTTTTTGCCTCTAATAAACTTGAACCATTGGGTCCTTCTTTGTTGCGTATATGCTTGCGCTTTATAAGTTGAAATTAGTAGAACCATGTACCATGGGGAATGCTTTTAACATTGCACTTGTACTTTGTACCCCGTTGATATCATGTTCTTTTGCTTACGGATCCCGACGGTGTGAAATAAAAGTGGAACTTGTAAGATCATGGAGTTTGTATGTGTGTTAGAGAAACGCCTGGGCCGCTAGCCTAATCCATGCCTAATCATGGTGGAAATTTGCAGCATCACCATAATGAGCACTCTATGAAGCATCCTCAATAAAAACCTATGCAAATAGCAAATAAAAAGATCGCTGAGATGCTCATTGTCTGCTTGCCTTGTCATTTTGATTATGGGAAAGCTTCCATATCATGTGCAAGGGGTACCCCGTTGGCGGTTCTTTATGATACACATATACTTACAATGACAAGAGCTTACTCGTGACTGAAGTTGAGTATCATGAGGATCGGTCTTCGTAAGTAAGGGGCATGAGATTTTGGTTTATAACTTGTCAAGCATTTAGTTGTGTCACTTTAACCTTAATCACCTTCAAGATGCTTATGATAGGGGCAATGAGAGCTGAAAACTACAAGTACCATAATTTTTGGAAGCTCTTTATGAGACTTGAATCCCTACTTCCTTTTACAAAAGGCCTTTCTTCCACCATTATATTGAGTCTCCACCTTCTATCTTTATGCACCTACTTTGAGAGCATAGTGGCCATTCTTAGTTCTATGTGCATTGTCCCAAGACTAGTTGATTGATGCATAACTTGTTATTGCTTGTTTGAAACTATTGTATCTAGTCACTCTTATGAACTTTGAAGGTGTCCTATGCATTTATATTTGCTACTCTATTGAGGGACAAGCTGAATACTATTATGCTATGTTTTCTTTATGTGAAACAAACAAACGTCTTGCAAAGCATTGTTATTCATGAATCTTTTGTTTGTGCCTTTTCTTGTTGCATCATAGTTTCTTTGCTTATTGCTAGAACTTTGTCTTTCATGCTATGTTGAAGTACTATGATCCTAGCTTTGAATGTTTTGCAAATACTTTGATCAAGTCTTTGATGGTGCATGTCACCTAAAAAATTATTCTTTCTTTTTATCACTTACCTACTCGAGGACGAGCAGGAGTTAAGCTTGGGGATGTTAATACATTGCAAATGTATCTATAATTTTTGATGTTCCATGCTTGGTTTTATCCACTTTCTTGTGTTTTGTTCCAACTTTGGAGTATTTTTCATATGATTTCTTGGACTAACCTATTAACAAGAGCCAGCTGCCTGTTTTCTGCTGTTTTTGGTTCCAGGAAAGTCAGAAAATGAATATTCTCAGAATTGGACGGGACAAAAGCCAAAGTGCCTATTTTTTCGGAAGGGATCAAGTGCCAGAATACGAGACGGAGAAGGGCCAGGGAGCCACCACACCACCTGGCCGCGTGGCCAGGCCTGGCCCGTGCCAGGGGGTGGTGTGGCCGCTCCCGGCACCCCCTCGGCCTCTCCTTCCGCCTATATATTGCCCTCGGGACGAAAACCCTAAGTACCCGATCAAAAATCCACGAAAGAGTCTCAGAGTCGCCGTCATCTCCATCCGTAGATCGGGAGGGATATGAAGCTCTTTCCGGCACCCTGCCGGAGAGGGGAATTCACCCTGGAGGCCTTCTTCATCACCATGCAAGCCTCCGGTGTGATGCGTGAGTAGTTCATCCTTGGACTACGGATCCATGTAGTAGCTAGATGGCTGGTTTCTCCTCCTTTGTGCTTTCATGTTTAGATCTTGTGAGCTCCGTTCATGATCAAGATCATCTTTTTGTAATCCATACATGTTGTGTTTGCAGGGATCCGACGGATATTGAGATGCTATTTCAGATTGATTATTGATTCTATCATGTCTTTGTTATTTGAGATCTTGCATGCTTTCCGTTGTTAGTAGCTATCTTGGCCAAGTAGATGCTAGCAACTCCAAGAGTTAGTATTTATGCTTGATAGTGGGTTCATGCCTCTAGTAGTCTGGGGAAGTGACATAAATCTCTAAGGTACTAGATGTGCTGTTGCTACTAGGGAGAAAACAACAATCCTTTGTTCATAGAACAATCGTATTGTTTACTTTACACGCAGTTCGTAAAGCAATAATATGTTGCTTGCAACTTAATACTGGAGGGGGTTCGGATGATAACCTGAAGGTGGATTTTATAGTCATAGATGCAGTTGGATGGTGGTCTATGTATTATGTTGTAATGCCCAATCAAGTCTCAGAGGAGTCAAGATGATTAGTATATGCATGTATTGCTTTCTCGGTGTTTGTCAATTGCCCCACTGTAATTTGTTCACCCAGCATGTTATCTATCTTAAGGAGATCCACCTCTAGTGAACTATGGATCCCGGTCCTTGTCTTTTACATACAATCTATAAACTGTTTACTTTTTGTGTTTACTTTCTGCAAACTTTTACTTCTTTGCATTCGATACGTTTAATCCTTTGTTTTCCGCAAAACACGGTGAGATTGACAACCTCATCGCAAGTTGGGGACAAAGTTCTGTGGTTGTGTTGTGCAGGTCTCCACGTTGCTACTAGCACCGGTAGTGCGCCCTGCCAAAGCTCAGCTAGTAACACCTTTGGGGTGTTTCCTTGCTCCTACTGGTTCGATTAAACCTTGGTGTCATAACTGAGGGAAACTTGCTATTGTGCTCATCATACCTTCCTCTTGGGGTTCCCAACGAGCTCTACATCAACCACGCACCAGCACTTTTTTGGGCGCCATACATAGAGCCATCAGTATCCACCTAGGAATGTTCAAGTATTGAACAAGACCTTAGATGATTATGAAGATGACTAGACAATCACTCTAAGACAACTTCTATGGAGCCTGAATTGTAAGTCTCGACTTTTGGTCAAGGTTTATAGTTTCTATGACGAACGGATATTGGCCAAGTACCGTATCCTGATCATGTTACCCAAGAAGTTGGGAGTGCGTGGAGAAATGCCATCGGGAGAAGCAAGATGTATGGCAACAACCTATTAGATTGCAGTAGTAACAGCCATAACCAAGATAAGGGAACAGGATTCCAAGGCACTGGTGGGTACTACCTATACTGCTATACCTCATGAAACCCTTAGTTCTGATCCAGAGTTCGATCATTATGCTCTGGTAAGGACTAAACCTACTCTGGCAATAGAGTATATGGATCGTTATAAGTATTTACTGAACACGTTTCATAACAGTCATCAAGTGCTAGTTCAAGAGTTGGACACGGTCATTGAGGATTTTACTGATCCTGCAAAGGCAGTGGCACGTAGAAAAAAGTTAGTTAAAGAAGCAAAGCACCCGAAGCCAGTCTTTTCAGGGGAGGTGTTTGAAGAAACAGAGTTTAATGACCCACACTCTGAAGTCTATGCCTATTATCTAGTTGAACCTCAGCAACCAGTAGACCCATGGAACAAATATGAGGAGGAACAGAAAATATGGAATGCACCCAACCCCAATAATGCCGTTAGAGGTAATATCGGATGGGAAGACCAGTCTTATGATGAAGTCATGGGAAAAACTATACCCTGTGAATCAGGTAAGGGAGTAGAAACCAATTATAATCTTATAGAATCATATGGACCATATGGGGGTAATAATAATCCCATTGAGTTGGAAGAGTGTCTTGGTAATTACTACACCAATATGTACGACTGGATTGTGGAAAAAGCAAAGAATACCTCTTACTTTGAAGATGCGCCCGGAGGAGGAAAGAAGAATACTGAAGAAGATAATGAGTATGATATTCATTTCTCAATGGCTAATCTCACTCTTGGTACTTCTACTCAAGGTTACGCACCTACTGGATGTTCTGATGCACCAGAAGGCAGTCGTCAAACTTCACGCCATCATGGACGAAAGTCCCAGAAGCACGGAAGTGAGTGAGGAAAGTAAGAATGGAAGTAATCCATAAAGTAGAGTGCTTGAATAATGTTTATATTGGGTAATGCGTATTGTAGTGCTTGAGAGGCTTGCTAAAATAAGTGAGAGCATGCTCACATGAGCAAGAAATATCCTGTAATATAAGGAGGTAGTGTACAGAGGGAGTGTCTTGCCGTGGTTGGGAGTTGTAAAATTTCGAAGACATATGTTTAATACATGGTATATGTTTGAGTATTTCTTGGTTTTCTTGGATCTTCTTGATTGACTAGATTTGTACATGAAGTTTGACTTGATGTGCAAATGCATGTTGCATCACCAAGTTATTACTTGATGATGTAGACCTAGGTAGTAAAGGAAAGTCATGTAAGGGAGTGACGAGTTTTGAAGATCAAGATAAAGACTTGCACGAAGAAGGAGGCTAAATATAAGGGTATCAACACTATTTTGAATGGATGAATCAATTCCAACCCATTATGAGATGGCAATAAGAAGAAGTATTAAAGCAGAAAAGTGGAGTAACATGAAGGAAGGAACTCAAATTCACTCAAAATAGGTGAGGTTCCTTAGAAGCTAACATAGTAATTGTACCAAGTTCATGGAAGTAACTTGAAAAGGTGCGAAGAAGAAATCTTGGAACCAGGGTGGTATTCAATTTCTGACAATTAAGAGAGAATGCCAATGAGAAGTCAAAAAACCGTAAGGTAATCCATACACCTAGGAGGATCCGTAGCTGGTATCCATAGCAGGTATCCTTGTAGTTTAGAAAGTTAGGTCATTTTTATATAAATTAAAGAGTATAAAATATGGCCTAAGTTAAGAAAGACATGAAGAAGTATAAAATTAAAAGCAAACGACCTTCGAGACATTTCACGAAATCGGGGTTATCCGTGAGAAACAATGCCCGAAAAGGTTAAGAGTAAGACAAGTAGCGCTGGAAGATTCATTATGGAGATCCACAATTGTGTGGGTGTACCGCAGATTCTTTCGTGAGACCTTATATAGGTATAAGATATAAACTAAATGGAGACCAATATCATTACTATTGAGTTAATGGGTAGTATACATACAGTTTAGAGACCGTTAGAAGACCCCAAGGGGGAGAGTAAGTAATAACATGGATGGGTTGTTAAATAATTTGCCAACTAAAGGTTGGAGAAGAAGTACCGAGTCATGATGAGATTAAGCCTTATTCTCATAAGGTTATAAGAAGTCATTTGTATAAGAGTACTCTCCAGAGTATGTTCGGATGAAAGATCGAAGGTTATATAATAGATTAACCCTAGTGGACTAGATAAAAAGGGAAAACAACTCTTAAGTTTGTCTTAAGTGGAAGAAAGTGTTCTAGAATAGACCGGTGTAGTGTAATAGGAAAACTTGACTAGAATGGACAAGATGTGTCCACAACCAATTCGAAGTAGGACCGTATGGATATAACCCAGAGAGATTATCGTAAAAGGAACCATGGGATAACTTAGAACTACAATTGTATGTTGTTGAGAAGGAAGAGGTTCAAGGAAAAAGGTATGGAGATGGGATACCACAATTATCCCCAATTCTGGTCACAATGGAGTTAAGAAATGCCATGATCAATACAAGTCAACACTGCATTCCAAAATGTAAGAGAGTACAAACTTCGGGGACGAAGTTTATTTTAAAGGGGAGAGTCTGTAACATCCCATCATTACAGCTTAGAAATAAGCTAAGATAAGGTGTGTGCATTGCATTCATGCATAGAAAATCTGGGTAAATTTTTAGCCAAACAAAAACCTAAAGAGATTAGAGTTTCTTTCACTAACTAGAGGTAGGAATAGCTCTTTATACTGATAGCTATGAATTTTGACATGACCTTTAGGAATTATTGAGTCTTCGGGGAAGTTATTTTGAATTCAAGTTTAAAATTTAAATCAATTTGAAAGTATTTGAAAATCAGAAGTTAGTAATATTAAATTGTTTCCCAAAATACTTTATTAACATTGTTTGATTATATTATAGATATATTAAACAACAATAAGGATTTAAGACAAGGAAAATTAAATAAGAAATGAATTATTATTTCTTTATTCCATAATAATATTACAAATGGTGATAAATACACCAAAAACAGAATATTACAGAGAATAGAAGCTAATGAAATAAAACTTTATAAACGTATAATAATATCTTTACAAGATTCCTTACAAAAAGAATAAAAAGAAGGTTACAACTAAAAGCTATACTACCTATCTATTCCTATACTAAATTTTGAGTATCCAGATCTTGTTCCTGCAAATAAGATAAACAACTAAAAAGAATATTAGTTAGTTAGTTTTACTCTCAGTGGTGAATAGTGAAGTGCACTGTTCATATTACCTCATAGAGTAATTAAAAAAGGGGCAAGTTTCACCAAGGTGTAGTATTTGTTCTGTCAAGTAAATAACTCCCAATGCCACATTAGAAGCCAAGTAGAGAGGGGCAAGTTTCACCAGGGCAGTAACTAGTAAAAGGGTAACAGGTGAAGATAATTTCACTTGATCTGATCCACAACTAGACCACACAACCAGACCACACAGCTAGACAACTTAGTCACTTAAATGCATTGAATGTGCTGTCAAAACAACAGCAGTACAAGTACTCAAAAGAGAGCAACCTACCATAGCACAGCCACTAGGGAGATCAGATTACCTTCTCAGGGTACACATCCAAGCGCACACTGAATCTACCAAATTCCCAAACAAATTCACCAGCCCAGAAACCCAACGTTAGCCATTCAATCTCAAGATGGTAACATAAGGAGGGGGTGGAGCAGGTGGATAGCAAGGCCAAGTACAAGATCACGGGAGCAGCACCAGGAGGTGCAGAGCCAGATCAAGCCAGCAAGAACAGGTTAACAAGATCAAGCTAGCAAGCAACACCACAACCTCACCAACCAGCAAGTAGCGTGGTGAGTACACATAAAACCATCACATGATCAAATCATCATAGATTAAATAGAGCATGTGTTGTTTTATATGGATCTTCTCAGAAAAGAACACCCAAGTGAGGTGTATATCCATCCTAGAAGAAAGATAACAAGTCAATAATAAATCTTTACAAGCTACTACCAAGATCTCAGCCTTTGCATCACTTATCTTGGATAGAAATCTCTAGTTTAATAACTAGATACACATGCATCCTTGAATGAACATTTCTGGGCACATTCTATGGATGGTAGCACCTCAGAAATGGTACATCTTAAAACTTCATCTTAAATAGTAAGGATCCACCCTACTATTCTTACAAAAGCCTATCAAACCATTTTCCTAAACACTGTAGGAATCATATCTAGGAAGTATCCATCATAGGATATGTGAGATAGGAAGCAACATGTGAAAACAGCTATTTTTTCCATAGCTTTGCCTCAGACCAACATCACAGGCCTGATAACATTAATGAGTACCACATGCTAATTCATCCAATAGAGTTTTTCAACTCTCAGACACTCTAGAATACAAATAGAAAATAGCCCAATATCAGGATAAAGCTTGTGTACCAATCAATAGATGGTGTCACAATAACCATGCTGAATAAGAAATTCATGTAAACATGCTACTTAGTATAATCCCCTCAAATATAGACTTAATCATTTTCCTAAAATAACAATTAGGAATCATATTTGACATCTCTACATCCTATCATCAGCAACTATCAGAGAGTAATTGGATTAGATATCCAACTCCAATTCTTTCATACCAAAGCATATCAACAAGAACCAGAGAAATAATCTCAATCCAGATCATAGCCATGATGTCACCAATACGATATAGGACGGTAAATAAAAGTTCAGTTAACAGCTTACTGACAGGAATTACTGTCAACACCAAGAGCCACAGTATAGCAGTGAACCCTACACAACTAGATTTAGTAGGAAACCACCTCAGATGAACATGGTATCAAGGGATGAACCCTAGCACAGAGGGATGAACCCTAGTGCCATGGACAAACATAATTAGGGTTCATACGTTGCAAGCACTTAGAGGGTAGCAAGGTAAGCCAGAGCATAAGAGAGGGAGTGAGAGAGGAACTCACTCGTGGTCCGTGCTGAAATTAGAAGAGGAAGCAGAATCATCGGCGAGCGCACATGGCGACACGGGGAGCACCCGAGGGAGCTGCAACCCGTGCCAAGCCATGGCACGGCAGCCACAGCCACACGGGCAGCAGCAGCGGCACCACAGGACCACCACAAGCCCAGCACAACACTACCGGGGCGGCGGAACTCCACATCGCTGATAACCCCAAACCCTAGGGTTCGGGGCGGAGTCAACCTGGACAGGAGAGGGGCTTACAGACGAATCGAATAGGACCAGATGGAGGACTGGTGTCAGCTACCTCGCCACACACCACGTCGGTGGTCGGGCAGGCCCAGGTAGGCCGGAATCGAGCGGCGATAGCGTCGGCATTGCGATGGCTCTGCGAGGACGAGACAGTAGGGAAATGAGAGAGATAAAAGGAGAAACCGAGTGATACTGGGCCGCTCGAGGCAGAGGGATATGACCAGCCCAGGTGGGTTGAGTTAGGGTTGGGCCAGCCCAATGGGCTAGGTCTAGTTTTAAAAGGAAAAGCCTAATTAAATTGTCAAATGACCAAAAAAACCCTAGAACTTAAAAGGTTCTAAGAAATAAATAAAAATCAATAAAAATTCATTTTTGTATATAAAAATAAATCTAATACTTTATAAAAATACTAAGTCAGTTTTGTTACAAACAAAACTTGAAGCAAATATTTAAAAACATATAATACTTTGTTGAATTTCATAAAAATAAGAATAAAACTTAGAAATTAATAAAAATCATTTTTAAGATCTCGAATAAATATATTTTACTAGAAAAATGCTAAAAGTATTTTCCTAAAGATTTTTAAGATTTTAAAGCAATAAATCCTTATCTATTTTATAAAATACCTCTTTTGTAAATTCTTTAAAAAGCATTTCTTAAGTAAGAAATAATCATAATTCTATAAGAAATTTTAAGTCCTTTATATCTGAATACCAATTCCAAAACCATAACTTGAATCTATAATAAAACTTAAGTGTAACTTATTAACCTTATAGAATTCTTTTAAAACCATAAATCCAAACTAAACCCACAATTTTAAGTAAACATAATTCACTTATAATAAAAGTGAATGCTCTTTATCTCTTAACTATTCTTAACATGACTTCAAACCCTAACCAATCAAAAGATCATTCAACTATGCCTTGTTTAAGAATAATCTAGTATTCCAAAATATCAAATCACATTTAAACTCATCATTCACTTAAATTGAAAGTAAATGATCTCACATTTTTAGCATACCTATCATAACCCTAAAAACATGATACTAGTTCAACCACATCATACATAAGTCTACTTAAGTTTTATAGTTAACTTTTGCCTGTTCCAAATTAAATCATAAGGCATCTCAAACCCATGCTTATCGGATCAGCACAAACGATATCGATCACATTCGATTAACCACAAAGATTGTTTCAATTTTAACAAAGAAATCTTTTCTTCAAAATTTATTCGTTTTGCAGCGTCAAACAACTTTATAGATAAAGTCTTTCACTCTTAACAACCTATTACACCTTCATCCATAATAAATACCAAGTAACAAATTATCTCAATCTTAGAATATTATTATACTTCACTTTTATACTTTGCATGTTAAAGACTTCTTTAAAAGCTCTAATTGATTAGTAATCTTGCTTAAGAAATCTTTTAAATACCATGCCCATTTTAGTGCTTTAGTACTACATGCCACTTGTTATATTTATATATTGTTTTACACACTCTCACAAGCCTTAATAAGAAGCACGAATGTGAATCTGATATAAAAGTGAAACACATTCTAAAGAAACCATTCCTAGTTTCCAAACCCTAGATCAGATACGATTAGTTTAGGGATTCGCGTTTACCAAATTGCATTGCATTACTTATACACAATTGCATCTGGCTTCTTTAAACATTAGTCCTTACCGGACCAATGATGCTATCTTGAAGACCGTGAGTGCATAATCTTGCAATCACAAAAGGCAAGTTCACAACTTGCTCATGTCCTTTGGTTACTTTCTATCAAATGCTTGTAACTCAAATATTGTCATCACCTGCATTTCAAACAGGTCAGAAAACACTATTTTCATAATAATATGATTATGGATTGTTTACCAGATGGTAATAATCTACTGATACCGTTCTAGTGGTAAAGGAACATAATATCTAGGACTTAATGAACCAATGTCGCCAGTGATTCTAGCGCCATATATTACGTGTTAACCATAAGACTTGGAATGGGACGGGAAAGTCAGCTATATCTTCTTCCTCTTGCATGCATCCGGATGGCCAGGTCGTGGCTGTTATCCTCGTAGCGTGCATTAATTAGTAATTCGTAGAGGATATGCATCATATGGGTGGGATCCCTCAACGTCCCACGATAGTTGTGGCATCTGAGGATCTATACCAACCATTGCCGTAATTCAATATGTGGGCATGGCGTACACCAAGGGGACATGCGGGGTCACGAAGAGGGTAGTGATTGGCTTGGATCTTAGACTGGGCCCCATACCAAGCAAGTATGGACAAGCTCGCGACTTGGATGTGCAACAAGGCTAAGGTCTCTTATGGGTAAAGTAATGCACCTCTACAGAGTGTAAGAACTATGACATGTTACTGCCTGTTCCAGGAAGGAGGTACGAACGCGGCGGGAAAGGAACCCCACGAAGGTTCTGGTCAACCTGTGAAGGCTGTCGGACATAGTTTTCAGAATAAAAAGCAACCTTTGAAGAAATGTTTATGAAAACCTGCATTGTCTACGACCTTTGGTCTATGGCTGTAGAGATAGTGCATCATACACTCCTTTTTAGTGAACTTGCTGAGTACGCTCGTACTCAACCATACCTTCTTAACCCTTGCTAGGTTCTAAGCTGTTGAAGACGACGTCAACATCAATTTTTGCTCAAGAAACCATCATCGACATCTCAAGATCTTTAATAGAGTCAATAAAGTGAACAGATACATCGAGTGAAGTGAAGAAGAAATCCCTGATTAGATGGGAGTAGATACTCTAGCCATAAAACCTACTTCTGTAGAGAATTGCATTAGCAGCAACTGCAAACCAATTAGTTCAGATGTTAGTCTTTTTAGCCAGATAGCTCTGAGTTATTATTTCTGGTTCTTCTATGTAGAGATTTATTTCTCCCTCTTTCACCTAGAGTGTTCTTGGGATATTTGTAAAGAGTCGAGTTGTAATCTATAGTCATGTCTTGGACCTGCTGTGTTTCTGTTGTACCACTCTGAGGGATGTAATAGTAGTAAACGGTGTTTCATTGGTGTTATGTCAATGACTATAGTGTACTACATCATGCAGTGGTATGCTGGGTCACCTCAGCTATCAACATCCTGCTCCCGGGGTTTGAACTCCGGTGGCACGGGTACAACCACTCTCCTAGCCATGCAATGATAGATCGGTTTACATTTTGGATTTTCTACAACTCTTCTTATGTGAATAATTTTTAGTTCCTAGAACATAACTCATGACATGAAGAAAAAAGAAACGTACTAAGTTCAAATTGGCTTAGATCTAAACTGGCAAGATTTTATATTAATATTGTTATTAGCAGGGAGATGGTGAAATCTCATTAGTCAGTCAACTATGGAATGTTTGGATAAGCCTATTTACTCTCTTTTTGGTTTTCGGCATATAGTTTTTAGTTTATATCATTATATAACAATATCCAGTCAAAAGTAAAAGCTAAAATCAAAAGCACATATTTAAATGCTTTTGTGGCTTATATGTCAAAACCCAAAAGCTAGGAATACGCCCAACCAAAGTGTCCAAACTCTCATGTGCTAGGTACAACCACTCTCCTAGCCATCTAACATGAGTATTTTTTTTGACTACATTAAAACAAAACCCTAAAATGCTACATTAAACCAAAAAATCTCCCGCTTTTGCTTCAATAAAGCAAAAAAGTGTTCACCAGAATAAAAGAAAAAACATACCGGAGAAAAAAGTCTGACGAGACCTCGCCGATGATCTCACGGCCATTTGTTTTTGCTATTGTAGCATCATTCCAACAATTTTTCCCGTGGTAGGTTAAAAATGCAAAAAACAAATATTATATACATTGATGTAGCAAAAAAGAAACGAATATATAGCACAAAAAGAAAATGAGTATACAGCAAAATCAGCACCCGGCTCCACCCAATGGGTAGCATCATTATCTTCCCATGGTAACATCGTCCTTCCTCCTATGGTAGCACCATCGCAGTAAGCTCGCAACATCTGTCATAGCTTGTGGTAGCACAACCCGACGTCGCTTTATGCATCTGCTGTTGGGGGATGACCCTAGGTAGGGTCAAGCAGAGGTATAAGGACAATGTCCACGGAGGCATAAACAGGTCAAAGCATGAGCTGGCCGAGTTATACGAGGGCCGGCCGAATTACGGCTGGGTTACCCTGAGCCGGACAACACCGGTGAGACTCGGCCGACATATACGGTATGTCGGCACGAGGTTTAAGTTGTTTCATGTTTCCAGGTACTGCCTCGGCCGGGTTATCTAGGCTAGGGCTGAGTCAAGGGATGGCTTTCTCAAGAAGGAGAGAGTCAGCCCAAGATCAGAGCTTTTTCAAGGGAATCTAGGGAGAGACAAGAGCTAGCAACAAACTGCAGAGGAGCAGAGATAGAATAGATTGCCATGAACATGATAGTATCTGACCCCAACGGTCAGACAACATGTCCTATGAGCCATTGCCATGCAGAGGCTGGCGATAAACAAAAGGAGGATGTCGAACTACTATTTTGGAACAAGCATATTTGTAGAATATCCGGACCACATAAGCCCAAGCTGTAACCTGGTCACCCCTTTATAAGGTGAGCCAGGGCCTCCAAGGAGAGGGTCGGTCCATTTGGTTAAGGAAAAACCCTAGAGCAAGAAGAGAGTAGGAGCACTTCATCTCCTTCCTCTCCTCGATACAGCTCAAGGAGCACTTGTATTAGACAAGAGATCATAATATAAGATCTAGGGCAAGAGTAGAGGTTTTATCTCCATAGGAGAGCCTCGAACCTGGGTATATTGTGTGTTGAGTTCTTGTGTTCTTCGTGTGTGGATTCACCACACTATACCTCCCCGAATACCACTAGTGCACATTGCCCACATCTTTAGCCTACCCATGGCATATGTCGCGACACCACCATGACAGTTTGCACCCACCGTGGGGCCAGCAGTGGCGCTAGCTGGTATCAAGATCCATACGGGAAACTTCATTGCCACTGGAGAGCGTGTCGTTTCCAGGCTGGTTTAGCGATTCGGCTCGCTGGACATTGTCAGCGACAATGCGCATAGCATCGACAATCATCCCCCTCCTTGCAACAGCCTCTTCGTCAGCTTCGGCACGCATAAGATCTACATCGGGGTCGACGAATCCTGCGCATACCCGCAGCGAGTCACTATGGCGGGAGAGCCTCCTCTTAGCGCGGCTCGCGGTCCCCGTATCACTCGCCCCGCTAGCTGCGTCGAGGTGATGATGACCATGCCAGACGCAGGCACGAGCAAAGATCTGGCCAGAGATGGGCAAACTACCCCCAAGGTAACTCGTTCGAGGTTTCCTCCACTAGAGAGGCCACAAACCATACTACAGCAAGCCATAGAGAGCCTGACTACACCAGTAGATCCTATAATAGATCCGGCTCAGGAACATGCCGAGCTAGAGGAAACCTAGCAGAAAGTATTAGAGGGAGCCAAGAAAATAGCAGCAGCTCAGCAGGCATTGAACATCACGTTGTGTGAATATGCTAGGGAAAATAAGATTAGCACTAGTCCCACTCGTATGGATGGTGTAAATATTAGGGGGAAGAACCTCCTCTGTGAAATAGATAAGAAATATGTGCCTAGGCCAGGTAACCCCATGTTAGCAGGTTTGCTGAGCTACAGCACCCCGACAAAGAACCTCAGGGCTGCAGATGCAGTAGCAGCTGAGTTAGACGGTTTGACCGATGAGGCCCGGGAGAGGCAACAAGAGAGAGTCATAGAGATAGTGCGCATCACGAACCAGCAGCATGAGGATATACACAGGACTAACCCGACAAGGGTAGAGGGTTCTCGAGTCATTTATTCGGCTGGGGGTGCTCCTGCAAAATCAGTCGGGCCAGCATCTTCACCTGGTGCACACCCAAGAAGAGAGGAGGTGGTAACCTCTGGTAGGAGAAACAAGCAAATGGTGCCATATGACCCGGTAGTGGTCGTGAAAGGCAAAGTAGCATAGGGAAATGTTGACCAAGGAAGTGTTAGCTGAGGTAACGGTGGACACAGGAACCCCGTGTTGGGAATATGCCCTAGAGGCAATCATGTATGATGTTATGGTCCATAAGGTTATGGTCCATGTATGAACTGCTGATATGTATCATCGAATATGTGATTTGATTGTGGAACTATATATTCATGTTGTTCATACTAATTGTGCTTGATCATTGAGGTTGTGCTGGACACACAACTTAGACCAATGTGAAAGTTGGCAGATGACTAGGTTCCACTTGTCATGGGCATGGGGATGCTATTCCGACTTACACGGATTCGGCTAAAGAGTTTAGCGAGTCGGACTGACCCATATTGAGATGCAACGAACAAGTCGTTATTTGCATGTCTCAATCAATGTAATCCTTAGACCCGAGGTTATTGCACAATCCGAGTTGAGGATCACCGACTTAGGTTCTGTCAAACGTTGTTCCGTCACTTGGCAGTTATAAAGGCGGAGTTCGGGTCGACTGAGAATCAAGCTGCATGATGTGAATAACCAAGATGGGATTTTTCCCCTCTGTCTGGAGAGATATTCTCTGGGCCCTCTCAGAAGATATGATTCGGAAAGCATGGCCATGCGCGTCTCGGATAAGTGTTAACCGAGGCAGCTAACTAAGAGTTAGTCGGATGAATCACTTAACTCGGATCGAGAAAGAGAGTCGGACTATTTAAGGGATGACGATCATTTGCCTATAGTCCGAGAAGGTATATCGTGAGGCAAAAGGGACTCAGACAAAAGTCGCATTGGAAGGTATGTTGTCATGACTTATTGGTACTTGGGAGTTGGCACGTTCTGCTAGGAGCCACTACCAACTGATCGATCACGAGTGAGACTCGAAATCGTGTCCGGGTTACCATGAGCCTGTCGGGTCACACACTTAAGAGCGGGAGCAGTTTGGGTTAGACCCAAACAGGAAACCTATTTGGGTTGGACCCAAATAGTGACATGGACTTAGTCAGCAAGTGAGACTTGCAGTGGCAAATATAGGACTTTTAGTGAATGGGCCACAAGTGAGTGGAGCGCACTTTCACTCCCTATATAAGCTGGGGCACAGGTGCTTAGAGAAGGAGGTTAGGTCACTCCATGTGTTGGAAACCCTAGCTCCAGTCCAGTCCTGTCGCCGCTGTACCGGACCTAGCAGTCCATCACCAGCGCTCCTCCTCGTACGTGTGGATACCGGCGGAGGTGCTGTACGTTCAGCACTTCGACGATCGTGAAGAAAGAACGGATCGTGGATCGTGGAACCGGAACGGATCGCGAGGACTGCACTGCATCAAGTGACGTGCTTCATCAATTCCGCAACTGCGCGTCTAGTGGTAATCCTCGTGGCCTTCTACCTGATCTGGATCTTGGGATCACCGCGTAGGAAAAAGTTTTGTTTTTCTCTGCGTGGACCCAACACCCCGGCCAAGGCGATGGGAGTCAGGGAAAAGCTAGGCATGGCAATTCCGGACAACATAACTCGGCAGGATCAGGACAGTATCCCCCACAGCAACAACAACAACAGTATATACCTCGGCAAGAGCAAAGTGCGGGGCCAGCTATGCAGCAACAGTATGCTCATCTGGGGCAAAACAGATACAATGATGGTTATTTCGGTATGGCCAATGCCATATTTCCCAAGCCGGAGGATCACATGATGGGAAGTGCCATGGGATCTTGGCTGGGAAACAGAAATTTGCAACCGGACGATGCAAGATTGAAGCTAGACAGAATATATAGGTCAGAACTGTTGGAGGGAGAAGTTCCTCCGGGTCCTGCATGTTTTGGACCTTGGATCATGAGAGAACCACATGTGCCGTACTTTCAGTTAGCCAGGGGGGAAAGACATATGATGGAAGCACTAAGCCACAAGATTGGTTGATTGACTATTCAACAGCTGTGCACATTGCACAGGGTAATCTCAGATGGGTGTTGAGGTATGTACCTCAGATGCTAGAGGGACCAGCAAGGGTCTGGCTGAATAATCTATCGGCAGGAAGTATCAACTATTGGTTCAATTTTTACGAAATATTCATCAGTAACTTCACTAGCACTTAGAAGAGTCCGAATAGGCCATAACACTTGGCAATGTGTAAACAAAGGCCGAATGAGACTGACTGAGAGTTTTTGACTCAGTGGTGCATGTTGCACAACTCATGTGAAGGTGTGATCGAGTCACGGGCAATCGCGTGGTTTGCACAAGGGTGTAGACATGGAAGTGTACTGTGGCAAAGGATAGAGAGGGATATGCCAACTACGGTGGCCGAGACAATCAAGATTGCTGATTCATATGCATTGGGAGATCCGACACAACCACTGCTTATGTCGGCTGAGTCGAATGAGGAGTACTACTCCAAGGACGGGGCCGGGTCATCTTGGCGGAATGATTTCTGGGGCAAGAGAAGAGATACAAGGCCGGATTACCGGTACAATTCGAACCATGTTGCTGCAGTGAGTCAAGATCAGCCAGATACTGGGAGTAACCAACAACAGAAGAACAATAGCCAATAGTGGACACAAAAAACTGACGGAAAGAAAACTTGGACCAATGAACAGAAAAAGCACTGGCAAGAAAGAAGATATAGGCCGAAGAATACGTATGAGTCCATGCTGGATCAACCGTGTAAGTTCCACACACCCACTCCGAGTAAACCGGCAAATCATACAAGCCGACAATGTGAATGGTTTGAACATGCAGGACAAGGTAACACGGGACCTCCTCAAACACCTTGGCAGCCACAACTCACAGGAGCAAATGCTCAACAAGTAATGTTTCCACCACCCCCACCGAGGTATGAGAACCAAGAGAGAAGGGAAGTGCATAGGGTGGAGGACCAGAATCAGGCGGACTATGAATATGCCGGCCGAGGAGGCCGAAATGAGTATAGGGAGCATCATCAGAGCTATTGTGTGTTCACCACAGAGCAAAATGATAGGCAAAGTGTGCAGAGGCGACATATGGAGGTCAATGCGGTTATGCTGGCAGTACCAAAGTACATGTACTGGTCAGATCAGGAAATCACATGGAGAATAAAAGATAACCCCAATATCATGCAGAGTCCTAGAGAATACGCTCTGGTACTCGATCCAACATTCATTGGGCCGAGTCTAAATGTCAAGTTCTCCAAGGTGTTGATTGACAATGGCAGCAGTACCAATATATTGTATAAGGACACAATTCATAAGTTGGGAATCTCGGAGAACATGATACAAGCGACTAAGACCACATTCCATGGCATTGTGCCGGGTTTGTCGTGCGAACCAATTGGGAAGGTTCAGATAGATGTTTTATTCGGCACAAGGGAGAATTGTCGGATAGAAAACCTGTAGTTTGAGGTTGTGGATCTAGAAAGTTGTTACCATGCACAGTTGGGCAGACCAGCTATATCCAAGTTCATCACAAGTTGTCACATAAGTTATTTGAAAATGAAACTTCCAGGGCCGAATGGGATCATCACCGTCGCAGGATATTATAGGCATTATATGCAGTGCGCCTTAGGCGGATCAAGTTTGGCGCGTCACTCGTGATAGCACGGGAGAAGAAGAGAATCCATGATTAAGTGGCATTGGCTTAGTCGGCTTAGTTAAGTATGCCAACACTGAGTAACCCGCATGGGAGTGTCTCCCTCCAGCCGACTAACGACACCAAGAAAGTTCCAATTGATGACCAGTTCCTAGAGCGCACCGTCACTATTGGTACGAGCCTGAATGACAAATAGGAAAGCGAGCTCATCAGCTTCCTCTGTGAGAATCAAGATATGTTTGCTTGGTCCACACATGACCTGCAAGGTGTGCCGAGGGAGCTAGCTGAGCACTCTTTGCATGTCATGCCTGATGCAAGGCCGGTGAAGCATCCTCTCCGCCGCTTCGCCGAGGATAGGAGAAAAATCATACGGGATGAAATAGCTTGACTTCTTGCGGCCGGGTTTATCATGGAAGTGCTTCATCTGGATTGGCTGTCTAATTCAGTGCTAGTGGAGAAGAAAAAAGATGACCCGAACGTGGCAGTGGTGTGGAGAATGTGTATTGAATACACTAACTTGAACAAAGCATGTCCAAAGGATCCATTTCCTTTGTTGAGGATAGATCAAGTCATTGACTTGACAACTGGTTGTGAGATACTATCATTTGTAGATGCATATTCTGTTTTCCACCAGATACCATTAAACCCAGCTGATCAAATAAAAATTGCCTTTATTACCTCGTACGGGGCTTATTGCTATGGCAATATGCCATTCGGCTTACGTAATGCAGGGGAAACTTATCAAAGGTGCATGCAAAAGTGCTTGCACGATCAAATTCGCAAAAATGTCCAAGTATATGTTGATGATGTGGTGATAAAAACCAAGGAGAGTCATACTCTCTTAGATGATATCCAACAAACATTAGCAAACCTGAGGAGGTTCCGAATGAAGCTTAACCCGGAAAAGTGCACCTTCGGTGTCCCAGATGGAAATTTACTCGGTTTCCTAGTATCCAGCCGAGGTATTGAAGCGAATCCAACTAAAATCCGAGCTATTTAGCACATGGAACTGCCTAAGTGTCTCAATGATGTCCAGAAGTTCATTGGTTGCCTGACATCATTGAGTCGTTTCGTATGTCGGCTAGGAGGATAGATTTGCCTCTCTACCAGCTAATGATAAAGTCAGATAAGTTCATATGGACACCGCAAGCGAATGACGAATTTCATGAGTTAAAAAAGATGCTAGCCTCTACACCTGTGTTAGCATCACCACTACCCAAAGAGCCGATGTTGCTCTACATAGCAGTGACCAATCGAGTCATAAGTGTCGTGGTAGTGGTGGAGCGTGACGAGGAGGGTATGTCGGTGCAGAGGCCTGTTTATTACCTAAGTGAAGTACTTTCTTCTTCGAAACAAAACTACCCCCACTATCAGAAAATGGCATATGGCGTCTCTATGGCGGCCAAAAAGCTTAAACATTATTTTGAAGAACACCCCATAAAGGTGATATGTGAAGCACCAATTTCCAAGATAATAGGTAACAGAGATGCAAGTGGCCGAATTGCCAAATGGGCAATTGAGTTAGCCCCATATGCTGCACAATATGATAGGAGAGATGCAATCAAGTCCCAAGCAGTGGTCGACTTTTTCGTAGATTGGGTCAAGATGCAATATGAGTCGCCCTAGCCTGATTTGAATTAGTGGAGAATGCACTTTGATGGATCAATACTAAAGGATGGTTTAGGTGCCGGGGTAGTCCTTACCTCACCTAAAAAGACTAGTTGAGATATGTGCTACAGATTCACTTTAGAGCATCGAACAATGTGGCCGAATATGAGGCGCTTGTGCATGGCTTGAAGGTTGCGAAGGAGATTGGAATATATCGGATCCAATGCTTTGGTGATTCAGATTTTGTCGTATAGAAATTTTTGGGTCATTGGGATGCTTTGGATGCAAATGTGGCTTTGTATAGATTTCACATGCAAAAAAATCTGTGGGTATTTTGAAGGATGTGAGTTCCATCATGTACGTCGAGCTGAAAATGATGCAGCTGACGTGTTATCAAAACATGGCTCATCTCGACAGGCAATCCCGCCAGGAATATCTCTTGAGCACCTCAGAAAAGCTTCCATCAAACCATCACCAGAATGCGAGTCAATCTATATCCCGGGCAATCCAGGGTCCGAGGTTGTCCCAATGGACATTGATTGGGGGAAAAGTTCGAGTAACCCGGGGACTGCCTCGGCAAACTCGAGGACTACCTCGGAAAACCCAAGGACAGTCTCACAAAACTTGGGGACCGTTCAGCTTAACCCGAAAGAAGTTATGTCGGCTGACCCAAGAAGTGGATGAAGTGATTTCTCCGGCACGAGCTGTACCAGCATGGGAGCAGCCAATTTTTTGCTTCTTGAAAGATGGGAGCTTGCCAAGTGATGAGGTACTCACCAAGCAAGTTCAGAGAAGGGAAAAGGCCTATACCATAATAAATGCCGAGTTATATAAGAGAAGTGTCACAAGTGTCCTTCAGCGATGTGTTGATTCGCAGAAGGGAAGGAAATCCTCTAAGATATACATCAGGGCGAATGTGGGCATCATGCCTCGTCCAGAGCTTTAGTCGCCAAGGCATTTCAACATGGATTTTACTGGCGCAATGCTTTACAAGAGGCTGAGGACCTTGTGAGGAAGTTCAATGGGTATCAGAGGTTTTTGAGCAAGATACATATGCCATCCTATGAACTCAAAACTATACCTATCACTTGGCCATTTGCTGTATGGTCCTTGGATATGGTTGGACCATTTAGGCTGGCTCGTGGCAATATTACTCATATCCTAGTCATGGTGGACAAGTTCACAAAGTGGATTGAGGTCAAGCCAATCAGAAAGTGTGATGGACCCACTACCGTATCATTCCACAAGGACATAACCTTGAGATATGGGTATCCACATAGTATTATAACTGATAATGGCACTAACTTTGCCGAGGGAGCATTTGCTCGATTTTGCTAAGATAAGATAATAAGACTTGACATGGCATCAATTGCACATCCCGCATCGAATGGGCAAGTGGAGAGATCCAATGGGCTAGTACTGTCCGGGATAAAACCGTAGCTCATGGAGCCGCTGCAAAGATCAGCGGGGTGTTGGATTGACGAACTCCCGACAGTACTATGGAGCCTCAGGACAACTCCGAATTGCAAGAAGTTGTATTACCAGCCGACATAGAGCACGATTCTCCTAGAGTCACCCAATACACAGAAGCCGAAGTGCAAGAAGCCTGGCAAAACAATGTTGATCTACTAGAAGAGGCAGGAGAGCTAGCATTGTCCAGATCCGCCATATATTAGCAGAATCTATGACGCTATCATAGTCAGAAAGTGAACCCCCGAGTTTTCCGGAAAGGGGATTTGGTGCTTCGGCTAGTGCAACGCACTGCCGGCATGCACAAGTTATCACCTCCATGGGAAGGGACATTTATTGTGAGCAAGGCACTGCAAAATCATGCATACTATCTCATAGATACTCAACTACAAGAGAATAATAAGGCAAACAGGTCAGGAGAAGAATTGAAAAGGACATGGAATGTTGCACTTCTTCTTCCACTTTACACTTAGCTGAAGTGTATGTATCTCGAACTCAGATATGTCTGATTGTATGTCAGGAATGAGCTAATTAATGAAACCTCGGCACCTCGAGCAGAAACTCGGGGACTACCTTAGTAGTAATTGTCTTTTTTCTATATTTACATTATGTCGGCTGGCTTGAATTTCCTACCCCTTAGGCCGAGTTAGTAATGTGTTGGCACCAAATGCTAACTCTTCGACTTGCTGCTGTCCAAAAGATTGGCTTCATGACAAGCAAGAGAAAAAGCTCGCAAATGCTGGACACATGAAAAATGACTAAGGAAGGGAAAATAATCAAGCCGACATTTGTTTTTCGGATTAACCCTGCATTTACTTTCTTTAATACTATGCCAAATCATTTGAGCTAATCCCTCACAATTTTAAGTACTGTTAATTCGATATTTTGATCTCGTACTCGTAAGTCGAATGCCGAAAAATGGTAGACGCGAGCCGATTCATCAGATTGAGCAAACAAGAAAATGAAACTCGGGGCCTTCGCCCAAAAGGGTTTGACATAAAAACATAGGGTAGAAAAATAACTTCAATTGTTTTATACATCTGCATCCGACATACCAAGGAATTAACCAAGTTTAGAGTTTATATGCCTAAGGTGTAGCAGCAGCCGGATCATCAACGGCTGGAGGAGGAATGACAACTTTGTCATTGGGAACTCGGTTTCCTCTTCATCATCCAGATTAGCTTCGAGGTCTTCCGGGTTCACCTTGTCTTCGCCCGCATCCTCTTTGACATATTCGTAATCGGCCTCGTTGAGGAAGCTTGGCCCTTCGTTCCACCTATGGATGTTGGCGTACTAGATTAGCTGATAGGCTCGAGCTTGGCGGTGCTGAATGTGATCGAGATCAGTCGTCCACCACGAGACAATGCGCATGTACTGAAGAGTATCTATGTTACCTTCATACCAGAACAGCATGAAGGACAGAGCTCTGTCGGCACCAGCACGGGCGACAGACTCCCTCCACAAATTAAGATGCATCTCGTAGTCCATCAGTTTCTCAGACAGAAGTGCAAACTTCTTCGGAGCGGTCTCTTCTGGCCAAAGAACATGGAATGCTCGGATAGCGGCATCCAGAAGCCCAACCCCGAAGACTTTCATGGGTCTAAGGCTGGCCACGAGGCCAAACAAGGAATCGTCAATGTCATATTCTTCGGGGAGGGACCAGCCTCAGCTTTCTTCTCCCGGAACCTGTGAATGGTAGTGTCGGCATGTTCATTGGACTGAGGGAAGTCATCTAGGAGGATAAGCAAAAAGAGCAAGTCAGATAGAACAAAAAGGGCAAAGCGGAGACCTCGGCAGTAAAGAAAAAAGTTAGCACAAGACAACTTACAATCTATAATGCTGTTAATCCGGCCAAGTTCAGCCAGCCAAGTAGCTTTCTTCTTCTAGAGATCCTCAAGTGTAGTATTCACCAACTCGAGCTTGATCTCGGCCTCCTAGAGAAGTTCTTTGTTCTTCTCCAGTTGACCGATGAGCTCTTCTTGTCGGTGAACTCCGGATCCAGCTTGTCGAGCTCAGTCTTTTGGAGTTGCTTGAGGTTTTCATTCTCGGCATGAAGCCGAGAGATCTCTTCATCCTTCTCCTTCAACTGATCTTGATGCTGCTCTACTTGTTCGAGAAAGTGAAGCTTCAATTCAGGCATGGATATGCAATCCTAAAGAGACACTGCAAGGATTTTTGACCCGGCCGAGCCAAGGTATAATTACTCATCGAGTCTGTAGGGAGAGGTACAAAGGATAAGGGGCAAGTGGGAAAATACCTTTTATCTCATCCACCTGCTTCTTTAGCTCCTTGTCCTAGGCCTCCACCTCGGCTGGCAAAATCTGAGTCATAGTTAACTCGGAAAGTCAAGAACAAAAAGAATGGAAAGAAATAAAGAAAAGACTTACTTTTCTTCTTCAACTCAATCAACAATCTCTTGTGCTTTGTGAAGAGGGACCTGTGTGAGAAAAGGAGTCGCTGAAACTCGGCGGAATGCCTGTTGTTCGAGATCTACAAAGAGACGAATGGTAGTCACTGGAAAAATGGATATTCAATGCTACTCAAGATTCAAACCAAGTAAACTTGATCCGAATCTAGGTGGTTGGATATTCAATGCTACTCAAGATTCGAACCAAGTAAACTCGATCCAAATCTAGGTGGATGGATATTTGATGCTACTCAAGATTCGAACTGAGTAAAATCGATCTGGACCTAGGTGGCTGGATATTAGATGCTACTCAAGATTCGAATCGAGTAAACTTGATCTGAATCTAGGTGGCTAGATATTTGATGCTACTCAAGATTCAAACCGAGTAAACTCGATCGAATCTAGGTGGCTAGATATTCGATGCTACTCAAGATTTGAACCGAGTAAACTCGATCCAAATCTAGGTGGCTGGATATCTGATCCTAAAGGGGATTTTGGGGTAAGTTCAAATGACTCGGCTACATACCTCGGATACGCTAAAGAGTAAAAACTAATTTTCTAAGTTTGAAAGTAGAGGAGCATCTGGCAGAGTAATATTTTACTCCCTCGAAGGCTCGGGGACTAATGTGTATGTGTTATCTATTGCTAGTATAAAAGTGTAGCCGAGATATTTACCTCCATAATCTTCCTAGCCTTGGCAATAGCTTGGATAGCAATGAACATCCGGTCACCAATCTGCACCAGGACAAACTTCTGAGGTATGTGAGGGATGCTAGAGATGACCTCGCTGTAATTAGCATTGTTCCAATTCTCAGCGTACTCAGCTAGAGAGCGAAGGCTCTCACCACTTGGTGTCCGAGTCAGGATCAAGCCTTTCCAGGCAGAGGCCTTCTGAGCAGCCATTGCAGCAGCCGGAGTGGTGTGCAGTGGGAGTTGCTTGCTCGTGGATGCAGAAGAGGGAGTAGCACCTTTTTGGAGCATAGTGGCAATGGAGGGTTTCGAAGACGCTTCTCCTGCCTTATTCTTGGTCACCTTGGTGCCATCTCCTCCTTTCTTCTGCTTGGCTTGCTGCTGGGAAGTAGCTGGCCGAGGATCGGAGGCCGAGGTTAGCTGTGGCTGAGGCTGTGAGGTTTTCTGGGTCTTGGCTTGCGGATTTCACCGAGGCGGGTCTTGAGGCCGAGTCTTGGGAGGCTTAGATGAAGCTGCTGCTGGTGGTTGCTACTGAGATGAGGTAGCTACTAAGGCTACTTTTTGTTGCTGTTGTCTTGAGGCGAAGGCTGAGGCAGAAGCTACTTGTTCTTGGGGTTGAGGTTGGTCTGGTGCCGGTATTACCAGCACCTCGGTTGAAACTGGATCAGCGCTGGCATTACCAACGCCATGGTCTTTTTCTTCTCTCTCTGGGGCAAACGACTCACCCCGCTGATCCGGCATGGCTGTATCCTCAGAGGCGCCTCCTCCACCTTCACTAGCGTGTTCACCCTCCCTCTAAGGTGAATTGTTATCCGGCACGGGAGGAGAGATACTCGAACGGGGCTAGAAACTCGGGTATCAACCTAAGGTGGGGGAGATGTCGGCACGAAATCGGAGAATCCATACTAGATCCACTCTGGGGGATGTTAAGAGGGGCACTGCCAAGAAGAAGAATAAAAAGATAAGAATCAAACAAGTAAAGAGAAATAAGAAACACAAAAGAGAGAAACAAGAAATACAAAGATAACTCGGAAAAGAGAACTTACGAATCAACAGAAGGAGACAACTTTTAGTGGGGAGCCCTCTTTGTAGATTTCTTAAACCTTTTCCTAGCCCGGGGAGGTTCTGCCAGAGGAGCCGAGGTTGTGGCTCACTTCTTCACCGTACCTTTACCACCCACGACAAGGAGAGGTCCTTCATGCACCTGTCCAGCCGGGTTTGCTAGGGTAAAGTCAGGCGTAAAGACATATGAGAGTGACTCCGGGTCATATACCTCGAGAATTTCAACATCATCTTCATCATAATCATCTGGCCAGTCCCGTAAGACAGAGGTGCTACCAGAAGATCGGTCGAAGCTGGCGTCCGGGATTGGCATAAACTCCTTAGAGTCCGGCTCTTCTTGATCCGAGGTATCTCGATCCTTTCCCCATTGAAGGGCAAGAGTCGAGGTATCTTCGATGGTTTGTTGGAGGAACTTCTGCATAAAGGGACATAGGGAGATTGATTAAGCAAGTGATCCGACATAAGGAGTAGCTTGGCAAGGTTGATTTAGGGAAATTTACCTGGGGTATAGGCCTATCTCAGCTGAAGGGCTCCATGCCCCACTCCCATTCTTGGCCATGTCCATCTTGAAAATTGACTTGATTCGGCGATGGATATGAGCTTTGGATAGCTCGACCGAGGAAACATGGTTTGGGTCAAGGAGGCCACTCATATGGCAGACCTTGCGGCTGCGCTATTGGAGAGGGCAAACTCGGCTACTAATAAAAGTAGCCATCAAGTCATCGCTACATAGTCCGACCTCCATCAACTCAATGATGCGAGTCTCCACCAGGTTGACTAGGGGATTGCCCTTCTTCGGGTCAAGGTCCCAATTGCACTTCGTGGGGACGCTGACTGAGAAGGCAGGGAGCCGAATCATATCATTCGGGGTATTGTTCTTCACATAGAAGAACGTCCTCGCCCATTTCTTGCATGAATCGAGGACGGTGATTCGGGGAAAATGTAACTTCTCCAAGGTGTGATGGAGGCAGCCCCACACTAGGTCAGAGACTTCACGCTGGGAGGAAGTTCTTTGTTGGGGATGACATTGGCCCGGATCTAGAAGAACTTGGCCTAGATCTGGACGCTAGGCCAGAGGCTGAGGTATCCTTCGATAATAGAGATAAAGGCAGAAAGAGAAGCAAGGGCGTTGCAGGGAGATGATGAGGTTATAGACCAAAAATTTCAAGAAAATCCTTGAAGAAATTGCTAATGGGAAGGCCAAACCCGCGAGCAAAGTGGGACACAAACACGACAAACTCACCATCTTCGGTGATGGCGGATTGCTCGTCACCGGGGAGGCGGCGGGTGACCCCTGGAGGAATCCACTGCATACGCACGAGCCAGCCAATCTCCTACAACATGACATTGGATCCATCCCAAGCTCCGCGCTCGAGGATAGCGCCGCCCTCCTCATGTTCATCCACAGTGACCACGTCCCACGACATCTCTAGATCTCCCTCCTCTGATGCGGAGCTCGATTCAGGGAAGGGAGGCACGGACTAGCATGGCCCCGTAGCAGCAGAAAAGAGCAGCGCTGTGGTGAGGTGGGGAGAGCAAAGGGGCGGCGCGGTTGCGGGAACAAAGAGCAGCGGTGGCAGGGGCGCGAGGAAGAAGAAGAAGAGGAGGTGAGAGCAGGGGAAAGTAACTGAGGGTTTCCCCTGCTCCCCTATTTAACCATGCAGAGGATCATGGGTAGTGGGATCAGTTGCCCCCACTAGCCACATGATTTGGGCGTGTATTTTGTTTAACGGACGCATGAGATCACGCCACACGCACGGTTACATGGCGCGGAGGCGAAACAGAGCATCGTGGCCCTGCATTTATCGAGGGGACACGCGACAATGTGATGGGGTGTAGTAATCCCTAGCAACGCGTGGCAGTAATTGCTGCCACGACCCTTAAAATGAGGCAAATGGCCAGGATTACTTTCCACGTTGGATGCAAGGAGGAGTACACGAGAAGATATGCACTTAAGAGGAGTAACTTGGATGTGACAGTATGACTTGGCCAACGAGATATATCTCGGATAGAGCCAAGGAAAGTCAAAGACAATACCAAGTCACCAAGTGGTGCAGCCGAGTTAAGCTCGGTATAGGCCGGCATATATATATGTCGGCAAAACGGACGGTGATTGAACCTGCTCTGGCCTTTCCAACTAAGGTTGATAAGACCGCACCCGTTTTGGGGACTAATGTTGGGGAGATGACCCCAGGTACGGTCAAGCCGAGGTATAAGGACAAGGTCCACCGAGGCATAAACAGGTCAAAGCATGAGATGGCCGAGTTATAGGTGGGCCGACCGAATTACAGTCGGGTTACCCTGAGCCGGAAAACACCGGTGAGACTCAACTGACATATACAGTATGTCGGCACGAGGTTTAAGTTGTTTCATCTTTGCAGGTACTGCCTCAGCCGGGTTATCGAGGCTAGGGTCGAGTCAAGGGATGGCTTGCTCAAGAAGGAGAGAGCCATCCCAAGGTCAGTGCTTTTCTCTCTCTCATGGAAATCTAGGGAGCGACAAGGGCTAGTGACAAATGCTAGAGGAGAAGAGATAGACCAGATCATCACAGACGTGACAGTGACTGACCCCACCGGTCAGACATCGTCTCCTCTAAGCCATTCCATGCAAAGGCTGGCGATAGAAGAAAGGAGGGCGCCGAACTACTATTTTGGGACAAGCATATTCGTAGAATATCCAGGCCACGTAAGCCCTAGTTGTAACCTGGTGATGAGTGCCTATTTGCATCTTGTTTTATATTATTATTTTGCATTGTAGATGTAGGATCTTGGTATTTTACGGCGCTCGCGCGCACATTTTATGTCTGTTTTCACCAGGATCAGGACAGATGATGGATACAATTATTGGAGCAGTTGTACTAAGGAGAAAAGGAGTCAAAAACAACATAAATCGCTTATTTGGGAGATATCAATAATACCAGAAGAAAACCCGAAGCGAACAAGGCGTATAGACGGTTTAATGACCAACTATACGGCAGGAATAAATTTTCTGGCCGTATAGTTCCCACCGTATAGTTGGCGCCGCCACCACCTCCTCAAATAGTTTCACCCCGTGCAACTGGATCAGAGAGACGACATACAGAACAACCAGAAATCGCCGAAACCTCACCTCCAGAAGGCATCTGGAGGGGGAACTCGTCCATCGGGGATCCATCTTCACCCTGCACAGATCCAGGAGGCTAAGGCATTGATCTTCATCATCAACCGCTGCATCACCACCATCTCCATCCATCCCATCTACATCTTGTCTAGATCTTGTTGTAATTCCCGTACTCGTTGTGGATTTATACAAGTAGTATTCATCTATGATAGATTCCATTGTTATTACCATGATGTTGATTGCCTCCATTTCTGAGTAGATCATTAGTTCTTGGGGAGCTGGAGAAACCCTAGTATGAGATCGAAATAAGATAAAGTTTATTATGATCACTACAAGAAAAGTTTCCTTCCGCAACAAATTGACCCGATGGTCATCGTAGAAGGCGCATCTTCCACGACGAAATTCTCGGCTCGGCCGTGGCCGATGGAAAACTTTTTTTTCCGGTTTCGTGGCCCTCTACTACGATGGATCTGCTAAAACCATGGAGGAAGCTCGACCAACGCGTGGCAGAAGCAAGATTTTTGTTTCCTCGCGCGATGTTGAATCGCCAAAGTATTTTGAGGTGTGTGGGTCCCGGACGTCAGTGTCTCTAGCGGACCATACTTTTCAGTCACGCCTCCCTGATTTGAACTCGATAACGTTGCTCAAGGCGTTTGCCGTTTAGTCAAGCTATTTGGTCCCACATGTCAGCCTCTCATTAGAAGGATCGTGTGCATGATGGAATTTTTTTCCTTCGCTCGCGCTACCGTGTTCCGAAGTTGATAGCGCTGCTCAATGCATCTACCGTCTAATCAACCTCCTGGGACCCACATGTCATCCTCTCATTAGAAGAAACATGTGTATGATGGAATTTTTTCCTTCGCTGGCGCTACCCCGTTCCGAGTGGATAGTGCTGCTCGACGCATCTACTGTTTAACTAACCTCCTAAGACCCACATGTCATCCTCTCATTAGAAGAAATGTGTCTATGATGGATTTTTTCCTTGGCTCACGCTACCCTGTTCCAAACTTGATAGCGTTGTTCGATGCATCTACCGTTTAATCACGATGCTGGGCTCCACATGTCATCCTCTCATTAGAAGAAACATGTGTATGATGGATTTTTTCCTTCGCTGGCGCTACCCCGTTCCGAGTTGATAGCGCTGCTCGACGCATCTACCGTTTAACCAACCTCCTGAGCCCCACATGTCATCCTCTCATTAGAAGAAACGTGTGTATGATGGATTTTTTCCTTGGCTCGCGCTACCCCGTTCCGAGTTGATAGCGCTGATCGACGCATCTACGATTTTAACCAACCTCCTGAGCCCCACATGTCATCCTCTCATTAGAAGAAACGTGTGTATGATGGATTTTTTACCCTTTGTCGCGCCTTCGTGTTCTGAACTTGATAGCTTTGCTCACTGCATCAGCCATTTAATCAAACTCCTGGAACCCACATGTCATCCTCTCATTAGAAGAACCGTGTGTATGATAGAATTTTTTTCCTCGGTCGCGCCTCCGTGTTCCGAACTTGATAGTGTTGCTCGCTGCATCTACCGTTTAATCATGATGCAGGGCCCCACCCCCACATGTCATACACTCATAAGAAGAAACGTGTGTATGATGGAAGTTTTGCTCTCGGTCGCGCCTCCGTGTTTCGAACTTGATAGCGTTGCTCGATGCATCAGCCGTTTTTCCAGGCTGCTGAGTCCCCCATGTGAGCCTCTCATTAGAAGAAAGGTGTGCATGCTGGACTTTTTTCTCGCTCGTGCCTCCCTGTTTCGAACTTGGCAACATCGCTCGAGGCAGAACATGTATAAGGCCGCACTACTGGGTCCCACATGTCGGTCTCTCTGTATATCAAGCCTGCGTATGATGGACTTTTTTTGGCCGTGTCCGTTGTTTTGACCTTGGCAACGTTGCTCGATGTTGCAGTCATGTATGGTCTTGCTGCTGAGGCCCCCATGTCACCCTCTCTAGGATGTTCTGGCCGGTAGGTCCCTGATGCCAGCCTCTCTATACAAGCATTTAATTTTTTTTTTCAAACCCGACCATTAAACTCGAGGGATGCTGCAGGCTGGTGGGTCCGTGATGTCAGCCTCTCCGTAATTCGATATTAAAAAGTAAACCCTTTCTAAAAAAGTAAACCCAAGATATATATAAATATGTACACATAGTGGATTCGAACTAAAGACCTTCAAATCAAATCAAATAGACATAAACTGAGTGTTTTGCCACAATACCAAAGATACTAATAGAAATTGAATCATTAAACATGTATTAGTACTACAACTTATGTATCAGTCTTCTAAAAAATATTTTTGTGTTTCCATGTTATCTCTCTTAAAATAAAAGATCAGTGCTACTGCAACCTCGATTTATAAAAAGCCACATAATGGATTAGTTTCCTAAAAATATGGGTAGGCATAGTTTTTTTTAGAGGTGGGGGGCACTGCCAAATAGGCCAAATTAAAAAGTTTTTGGGCTATGGTCAATGGGCCCCTATCTCAAATTTTACTGGGCTGTGTCTCGCCAGATTCAAACACAGACCTCTTCAAGGGAGGAAAAAAGCGATAATCCCTTTGACAGATATTCATATAAAAATATCTAATGAACACACACCACATGCGCCAAAAAAGGGCTAGTATCCAATGACTTCACTTGGTGAAATCACGGTATATATCTTTACCCTCTCATCTATGTCCAAAATGCATCCAACGGTTCCGATGACACAAAGGCAAAAGCTCTAGAGCAATCAGCCAGCAGCAACGACAGAACTTTTGACAAATTCAATACCATTTGAAAGATTAAGGAGTATAGAATAATAAGACATAAAAAAATCGACAGATTCCTAGTTCAAATTCAGCAGCACTTGACCAATTCAGAAGCATTTCAAAGTGACTGATTCAGCAATACAAACACTGAAATTCAATATCACTACAGAGAGAGACATTTCTTGTTTCGGCTCTAAAAACCATGCCACGCGATCAGTTTGCCCTTTTCTCCAAACACACTCGATCACAACACAATCATTGTCATAATATTTGCTCATATAGGGAACCGTCATATAGATACATATATACCATACCAGTACGTACTAGTCATAGCTCCAATCCAGCAAAAGTTTATCACAGTTTTACCACCCATATATGATCAGTGGAGATAAGACAACCACATAATTAATTACAATAGCATGCGGCCAAAGAGCTAGACATCTAGAAAGTTCATGAACAACATGTCGCATTCAGGGCAGCGAGATACATCGACCTTGACCGTTCTTCCAATAGTAAGTTTGGCTGCTTTCCGGAACTTGATCCACCTAGAAGTAGCTGCCAAGCGCCCATCAGTCGAGGTAATGGCGTAGCGTCCCTCAATAAGCAATCCTTCACTCTACATCATGAAGACTATTGTGCCCTTTTGTCTGGCCTAGAGTTGCTTTGTGGCACCCTTAGGCAATTTCTAAGTCAAAGCAAGATATAGACGCATAATTACTAAGAGCGATGCACTGAATCATGTGAAACTTGAGAAGACATTCAGAACAGTTTATCTGCCGCCATATAACAAACATAATCTGATGCGACCTTGTGATGACACATGTGTAGGATATGGTCTGACAAGGTGCTGCCCGAGGTGATGAAGGAGCTTGTGCTGGTGCCTGTGCTGGGGCGGGTGCTGGTGCAGGAGATGGTGCCACTAATTGTAGAGGGGCTGGTGCAGGAGCGAGAAGGCCTAGAAGCAGTGCCAACGCCAACATCTTGATGCTAGATTCCTTCCGAGGCGTAGCTAAGCTGACTGCAGGGATGGTAGAGGCAGATGAGAAGTGTACAAGCAAAATGGTCTCTTATACAATAGTTACTCACAAGACAGTGATCAGAGGATATGATGAGTATACAAGCAAATTAAGTTACTACCTCCATTCTTTCTACTTAGATCAACAAGTGCCGGAGCAGGAACTAGGGCCAGTGCCGTTGGGGGTGCCAGCAGCTTGGTGTTGGTTACCTTCTAAGGGGTAGGTAAGGGGACTGCAGGAGTGGTCAGAGAGGCATATGAGATGTGGACAAGCAAAATGGTTTCTTATACAATAGTATCTCCTAGACAGAGATGAGAGTATACAAGCGAATTAAGTTACTACCTCTATTCTTTCTCCTACTGAGGTCAATAGGTGCCGTTTCAGGAACTGGGGCCAGTGCGTGCAGTGACTTTGATCTTGGCACCCTTCAGGGTGGTACATAAAGGGAAGCGGACTGCGAAGTGGTCGAGGTCATATGATGAGTAAAGACAATGGTGCGTAATGGTTAGTCGCAAGAAAATCATTAGAGGTTGTGATGAGTACAGAATCAAATTAATTAGTACTACCTGTTCTTGGTCCTTCGTCACAGTGTGCGATGGTGTGCAAGTATCTGCCGGGCTTGCTAAAATCGAATGTTACCTTGTCCCCAGCTTGCACCATTCTCACGAACATACTTGGACCAACCTCGGCCACCCAAATAGGTGGTGGTCACCGTCTAGGAGACATCCACATCATATAGTTGCCGCATGCCTTTAGGGCCCTCGCTATACAGAGTTAGAAACTTGTCATTTCCAAACATCTTGTTTATAATGGGGCGAGTGACACAAGGGACAACCTTCATGAGAAAATTGATAGAGAAGTAAGGCGACAGCAAAAAAAAGTGACATACAAGATCTTACATCAAGTCGGTCTAGACCACTTGGAATCCATACCTGATACCATGGGTACCCTTTGCGAAGGGTGGCTATGCACCATTTTTCATCCCTCTGCCTTTGGAATGGCATATAGGGCCCCCTTTCAATCCACAAGCTTGACAAGAGGAGGGTAGCAGAAAGGGCTGAGCAGATGGTGCGTGGTACAGATAGAAATTAAGTGGAAAGGTTAAATTATCTAAAGAGCAAGTAAATCTAATAATATAAGAAAAAACCATTGACTGTAAAGCAAATTGATTTTATTTTTGTGAACTTCTAATGAGCGTAAACATATAGTACTAGCTGATAAAAATAACATGGAAAATCATAACATGTGAAATTGTGGATTTCCAAATTATACCCACTGCTTAGAGAGGTCATTGCCCACCTGGGTACTGTGTTGGCGCTTCCTCGTTGTGTGGAGGATGTCCTCTTTTGGTGCGGGCATCAGAAATCTACTAGCCTCTACAATAGCCTGAGCCTCCGCAACAACACCTTTAATCTGCATAAATAGCAACAGAGCTCAATAGTTCAATACTATGTAAAGTTTGGTCAAACTTTTCATCGCTTGACTTTTCAAAAAATACAATATATGCCTAAGCATTGGGACAAGGGAGTACAGTACATAGTAGTCATATACCGACTGTATGAGATAGTCTGACAGATCTAGATCTGGATTCACATAAACATAGTGCCAGAATTAATAAAATCACAATATATTTCTAAACATCTGATAAGCATGCATCACACCAAGTGGGTAATACTTAAATCTGTCTGCACCATGGTAATAAGGGTATTAAGAACAAATACCTTTCTCTTTAAGCTACGCCCTCCCAGCTGGTCGGTGGCCTTGCGCTTGTTTTTTGGTGAGTAGTGGTACTCGCCGGATCCTGTGGCATGTGGGGGTACCATCCTGTTTGCCGCACCTGGAGCACCGCACGTTCGTAGGTATGTACCACCGTGCTACAGTAAATGAAGAAGAAATGGTGTCACAGATGCTTCCACAAAAACAAGATGCAGACAGAGACAACTTTTAGCACAGGGATACATCCAGGTTGCAGCCAACCACTTTCAGCATTGGAAACAATGGAAGAACGCAATGAATATACTGCTACATTACCTTTTTAGGCAACTTTTAAGGGAACTGACGGGACCATCCCTGTCCGTAGTGTCCGTGCGCGCCACTGACCCATAGTTCTCCATACAGAATCTGACGCAAAATCCATTCCACATTATGAGTAACAACTAAAGGTTATAGAAGTGAAGAACACCAAAATTGAACCCGACCAAATGCCCTAATCAGAATAGTGGTGACCATGCCCTGATCCGGAATCCATAGAAAATCAGTACACCTCCCCCACCCCCACCCCCCATCCCCACCACCACCCCCACCCCACCCAAATGGCCCAATCGATTAGAGAAGAGGAAAAATATCCTGATTAGGTGATTCCAAGGTGAGCAATAAGCAAGAACTCCACAATTAAAGCATACCGAATACTACTACTCCTAGTACTAATAGTACCCCCCCCAATGGCCCAATCAGAAGCAAATTAAGCAAAGCCAGAATTCGAGGTGAGCAAATACACCCACCTATTTCAACAAGGACTCCCCAATCGGAGGTTGCACTAGTTCCAATAGTTGCTTGCTGGATGTGAGCTAGCTAGGGATGGTTTCTTGTCTTGTCGTCGGTAGAAAGGCATGGGCAGGGGAGTAGTAGTACTAGCAGTAGTAGGGCTGGGGAGTACACTTTTTTCTACAGTATTTTTAAGT
Source organism: Avena insularis (assembly GCA_023614405.1). Taxonomy (NCBI): domain Eukaryota; kingdom Viridiplantae; phylum Streptophyta; class Magnoliopsida; order Poales; family Poaceae; genus Avena; species Avena insularis. Next base: position 551,483,849 of record CM042690.1, read on the forward strand.
GGCAGTGGCGGGAACATTTTGCCAGGAGAGAATCCCGAATTTTTTATCCCAGCTATCATGTGGTGGCCTACATCTGTTTCAAGTGGGACCCACGTCAGGGGTGAGTTAAAGCAGGTCCCACATCAAGTGGGTGAGATAATTGACCGAGCCAACCTCCTCCTTCCCTTGCTACCAGTACTAGTTCTCCCGGGTTCCTCTCCAAGGATAGAGAAAATCGCCCTTCGAATCAAATTGGTCCCAGCTTATTATCCTTCTACTGATTCATCTCACGGAGCAGTGGACAAGACATCAGTAATTGCAGCATAGGGCACCAACACTGGGGCCTCAAAAATAGTTTAGGAACCGATAAAATGATAAGCTTGGATTTCAGACTAGAAACACACACAAACACACATATACTCCATATATACTAATATACGGAATAGTTCCAATTACAGTTCTGCTAACAAAGGCCTAGAAATCATAACAAGGTAGCTCCATATTACAAAACTACGATAGTAGCGAACCAATCATGGGATAGCTCTACACCCCAAGAGTTTTGCAGCTGGGCTAGTGGTCATGAACAGCACCAAAAGTACACCCCTGATGATCAACAGGCCCACATCAAATCCATCTAGAAACAGTGTACCCGATCCAGGGCCTCAGGTATAGGCTCATCAATGAACAGGTCATCGTCATTACCATCAAAGTCCTCTTCGGTCGTCTGCTTCTGTGATTAGTAGATTAACAGATATGTTTATAGACAAACATCAAAGGCACACAACCTGAACATTTGTCATTCTACAGATATACCTTGTCATCTGGCATAGTGGTAGTACCAGAAATAAATCCTGTTTCATGCAGCTTGTGCTTTTTCTCTCCTCCCCCTTCTCCAAGTTGATCTAGATGCTCAGGACCTACCTCTGTCAGTTGATCTAGTTGATCAACATCTGCTTCCCCTACTTGATCTTGATGATAAATATGTGCTTCCCCCGGTTCAGATGGAGGATCATATGGTTCACCATGAAATACCCATCCAACATATGTGCTAAGCATCCCAAATGTAAAAATATGGTCTTCCACTATACTTTGAGGCAGCACCCTACGATTCGCACACAACCGGTAGGGGCAATGTACTTTTGAGTTGTCATAATGAGCTCTAACAAATCCCATAAATCGTAGAACATCAAGGATATGTTTAGCACTGCCTAATGGAGCAATCTCTATCAAAAATCTGCCCATATGTTTAATTATGACATACAAGGTTGGTTATTATTAAAAGAAAAGCACGAAAGATATAGATGAAGTACAAAAACTATATATGCCTATGCATTTCAGCAAACATATTGACAACAAAAATCGCCGAAGGTATTTAGGAACAAAGATCCCGCCCACCCATTCAAACATGCAGCCCCAAAAATTATTTTATTGCACAAATTTAGCCTGGAAGCTTGAAAGGGCATTATACATTGTGTGAAAAAAGGGGGCGGTGGCATTTTGAGCCATCATCTTTGTAGTTGCTTCACAACAAAACACATTGCTGTTACTTGGAAATTCGAAAACAAACTTCAAATTTGGAAGCGGACATATTGGTTGATTTGCAAAGATGCACCGATCTACCAAATACGGACACGTCATCATAAACTATTTCCATGACCTTGGTCACCTTTTTTTGGATGATGGTCATCTTCTTGAAAGCCTTAAATTGTTTGAAAATTTCAGCAAATGCCTAGAAACTCGTTTAAATGCTGGGAAGCAACTCTCGCTGGCGTGTGGGCCTAGACGGTGATAGCGCGTCTAAGAGACCCCACGCTGGAGTAGCGTATGCTAGAAGCTTCGACCTCAAAATTTGGTACGGCGCCCAAACATCGCACACATCCATTAAAATATCCCACGCATCCATTCAAACATGCTTCACCTCTTTCTAGAATACAAAATTCCTCTTCTATCCCTGCTCCGGAAACAAGAATATGAGGGAGCACTGCAATAACAGAGGGATATAGGCGGTAAATTTGCATTCTCCAAAGTGTATCACCCCATCCACATTTCCCAGCCCTTCTTCAATATTTACCTGCCCGCCCACTCTGACCTACACCGACTTTTTGGACCCACTATGCAAGTGACCTACACCTAGGAATGTTCAAGTATTGAACAAGACCTTAGATGATTACGAAGATGACTGGACAATCACTCTAAGACAACTTCTATGGAGCCTGAATTGTAAGTCTCGACTTTTGGTCAAGGTTTATAGTTTCTATGACGGACTGATATTGGCCAAGTACCATATCCTGATCATGTTACCCAAGAAGTTGGGAGTGCGTGGAGAAATGCCATCGGGAGAAGCAAGATGTATGGCAACAACCTATTAGATTGCAGTAGTAACAACCATAACCAAGATAAGGGAACAAGATTCCAAGGCACTAGTAGGTACTACCTATACTGCTATACCTCATGAAACCCTTAGTTCTGATCCAGAGTTTGATCATTATGCTCTGGTAAGGACTAAACCTACTCTGGCAATAGAGTATATGGATCGTTATAAGTATTTACTGAACATGTTTCATAACACTCATCAAGTGCTAGTTCAAGAGTTGGACACGGTCATTGAGGATTTTACTGATCCTGCAAAGGCAGTGGCACGTAGAAAAAAGTTAGTTAAAGAAGCAAAGCACCCGAAGCCAGTCTTTTCAGGGGAGGTGTTTGAAGAAACAGAGTTTAATGACCCACACTCTGAAGTCTATGCCTATTATCCAGTTGAACCTCAGCAACCAGTAGACCCATGGAACAAATATGAGGAGGAACAGAAAATATGGAATGCACCCAACCCCAATAATGCCGTTAGAGGTAATATCGGATGGGAAGACCAGTCTTATGATGAAGTCATGGGAAAAACTATACACTGTGAATCGGGTAAGGGAGTAGAAACCAATTATAATCTTATAGAATCATATGGACCATATGGGGGTAATAATAATCCCATTGAGCTGGAAGAGTGTCCTGGTAGTTACTACACCAATATGTACGACTGGATTGTGGAAAAAGCAAAGAATACCTCTTACTTTGAAGATGCGCCCGGAGGAGGAAAGAAGAATACTGAAGAAGATAATGAGTATGATAGTCATTTCTCAATGGCTAATCTCACTCTTGGTACTTCTACTCAAGGTTACGCACCTACTGGATGTTCTGATGCACCAGAAGGCAGTCGTCAAACTTCGCGCCATCATGGACGAAATTCTCAGAAGCACGGAAGTGAGTGAGGAAAGTAAGAATGGAAGTAATCCATAAAGTAGAGTGCTTGAATAATGTTTATATTGGGTAATGTGTATTGTAGTGCTTGAGAGGCTTGCTAAAATAAGTGAGAGCATGCTCACATGAGCAAGAAATCTCCTGTAATATAAGGAGGTAGTGTACAGAGGGAGTGTCTTGCCGTGGTTGGGAGTTGTAAAATTTCGAAGACATATGTTTAATACATGGTATATGTTTGAGTATTTTTTGGTTTTCTTGGATCTTCTTGATTAACTAGATTTGTACATGAAGTTTGACTTGATGTGCAAATGCATGTTGCATCACCAAGTTATTACTTGATGATGTAGACCTAGGTAGTAAAGGAAAGTCATGTAAGGGAGTGACGAGTTTTGAAGATCAAGATAAAGACTTGCACGAAGAAGGAGGCTAAATATCAGGGTATCAACACTATTTTGAATGGATGAATCAATTCCAACCCATTATGAGATGGCAATAAGAAGAAGTATTAAAGCAGAAAAGTGGAGTAACATGAAGGAAGGAACTCAAATTCACTCAAAATAGGTGAGGTTCCTCAGAAGCTAACATAGTAATTGTACCAAGTTCACGGAAGTAACTTGAAAAGGTGCAAAGAAGAAATCTTGGAACCAGGGTGGTATTCAATTTCTGACAATTCAGAGAGAATGCCAATGAGAAGTCAAAAAACTATAAGGTAATCCATACACCTAGGAGGATCCGTAGCTGGTATCCATAGCAGGTATCCTTGTGGTTTAGCAAGTTAGGTCATTTTTATATAAATTAAAGAGTATAAAATATGGCCTAAGTTAAGAAAGACATGAAGAAGTATAAAATTAAAAGCAAACGACCTTCGAGACATTTCACAAAATCGGGGTTATCCGTGAGAAACAATGCCCAAAAAGGTTAAGAGTAAGACAAGTAGCGTTGGAAGATTCATTATGGAGATCCACAATTGTGTGGGTGTACCGCAGATTCTTTCGTGAGACCTTATATAGGTATAAGATATAAGATAGATGGAGACCAATATCATTACTATTGAGTTAATGGGTAGTATACATACAGTTTAGAGACCGTTAGAAGACCCCAAGGGGGAGAGTAAGTAATAACATGGATGGGTTGTTAAATAATTTGCCAACTAAAGGTTGGAGAAGAAGTACCGAGTCATGATGAGATTAAGCCTTATTCTCATAAGGTTATAACAAGTCATCTGTATAAGAGTACTCTCCAGAGTATGTTCGGATGAAAGATCGAAGGTTATATAATAGATTAACCCTAGTGGACTAGATAAAAAGGGGAAAACAACTCTTAAGTTTGTCTTAAGTGGAAGAAAGTGTTCCAGAATAGACCGGTGTAGTGTAATAGGAAAACTTGACTAGAATGGACAAGATGTGTCCACAACCAATTTGAAGTAGGACCGTATGGATATAACCCAGAGAGATTATCGTAAAAGGACCCATGGGATAACTTAGAACTACAATTGTATGTTGTCGAGAAGGAAGAGGTTCAAGGAAAAAGGTATGGAGATGGGATACCACAATTATCCCCAATTCTGGTCACAATGGAGTTAAGAAATGCCGTGATCAATACAAGTCAACACCGCATTCCAAAACGTAAGAGAGTACGAACTTCAGGGATGAAGTTTATTTTAAAGGGGAGAGTCTGTAACATCCCATCATTACAGCTTAGAAATAAGCTGAGATAAGGTGTGTGCATTGCATTCATGCATAGAAAATCTGGGTAAATTTTTAGCCAAACAAAAACCTAAAGAGATCAGAGTTTCTTTCACTAACTAGAGGTAGGAATAGCTCTTTATACTGATAGCTATGAATTTTGACATGACCTTTAGGAATTATTGAGTCTTCGGGGAAGTTATTTTGAATTCAAGTTTAAAATTTAAATCAATTTGAAAGTATTTGAAAATTAGAAGTTAGTAATATTAAATTGTTTCCCAAAATACTTTATTAACATTGTTTGATTATATTATAGATATATTAAACAACAATAAGGATTTAAGACAAGGAAAATTAAATAAGAAATGAATTCTTATTTCTTTATTCCATAATAATATTACAAATGGTGATAAATACACCAAAAACAGAATATTACAGAGAATAGAAGCTAATGAAATAAAACTTTATAAACGTATAATAATGTCTTTATAAGATTCCTTACAAAAAGAATAAAAAGAAGGTTACAACTAAAAGCTATACTACTTATCTATTCCTATACTAAATTTTGAGTATCCAGATCTTGTTCCTGCAAATAAGATAAACAACTAAAAAGAAAATAAAGGGTTAGTTAGTTAGTTTTACTCTCAGTGGTGAATAGTGAAGTGCACTGTTCATATTACCTCATAGAGTAATTAAAAAGGGGGAAAGTTTCACCAAGGTGTAGTATTTGTTCTGTCAAGTAAATAAGTCCCAATGCCACATTAGAAGCCAAATAGAGAGGGGCAAGTTTCACCAGGGCAGTAACTCGTAAAAGGGTAACAAGTGAAGATAATTTCACTTGATCTGATCCACAACTAGACCACACAACCAGACCACACAGCTAGATAACTTAGTCACTTAAATGCATGGAATGTGCTGTCAAAACAGCATCAGTACAAGTACTCAAAAGAGAGCAACCTACCGTAGCACAGCCACTAGGGAGATCAGATTACCTTCTCAGGGTACACATCCAAGCACACACTGAATCTGCCAAATTCCCAAACAAATTCACCAGCCCAGAAACCCAACAAGTTAGCCATTCAATCTCAAGATGGTAACATAAGGAGGGGGTGGAGCAGGTGGATAGCAAGGCCAAGTACAAGATCACGGGAGCAGCACCAAGAGGTGCAGAGCCAGATCAAGCCAGCAAGAACAAGTTAACAAGATCAAGCCAGCAAGCAACACCACAACCTCACCAACCAGCAAGTAGCGTGGTGAGTACACATAAAACCATCACATGATCAAATCATCATAGATTAAACAGAGCATGTGTTGTTTTATATGGATCTTCTCAGAAAAGAACACCCAAGTGAGGTGTATATCCATCCTAGAAGAAAGATAAAAAGTCAATAATAAATCTTTACAAGCTACTACCAAGATCTCAGCCTTTGCATCACTGATCTTGGATAGAAATCTCTAGTTTAATAACTAGATACACATGCATCCTTGAATGAACATTTCTGGGCACATTCTATGGATGGTAGCACCTCAGAAATGGTACATCTTAAAACTTCATCTTAAACTGTAAGGATCCACCCTACTATTCTTACAAAATCCTATCAAATCATTTTCCTAAACACTGTAGGAATCATACCTAGGAATTATCCATCATAGGATATGTGAGATAGGAAGCAACAGGTGAAAACAGCTATTTTTTCCATAGCTTTGCCTCAGACCAACATCATAGGCCTGATAACATTAATGAGTACCACATGCTAATTTATCCAATAGAGTTTTTCAACTCTCAGACACTCTAGAATACAAATAGAAAATAGCCCAATATCAGGATAAAGCTTGTGTACCAATCAATAGATGGTGTCACAATAACCATGCTGGATAAGAAATTCATATACACATGCTACTTAGTATAATCCCCTCAAATATAGACTTAATCATTTTCCTAAAATAACAATTAGGAATCATATTTGACATCTCTACATCCTATCATCAGCAACTATCAGAGAGTAATTGGATTATATATCCAACTCCAATTCTTTCATACCAAAGCATATCAACAAGAACCAGAGAACTAATCTCAATCCAGATCATAGCCATGATGTCACCAATACGATACAGGACGGTAAGTAAAAGTTCAGTTAACAGCTTACTGACAGGAATTACTGTCAACACCAAGAGCCATAGTATAGTAGTGAACCCTACACAACTAGATTTAGTAGGAAACCACCTCAGATGAACATGGTATCAAGGATGAACCCTAGCACAGAGGGATGAACCCTAGTGCCATGGACAGACATAATTAGGGTTCATACGTTGCAAGCACTTAGAGGGTAGCTACGTAAGCCAGAGAATAAGAGAGGGAGTGAGAGAGGAACACACTCGTGGTCCGCGCTGAAATTAGGAGAGGAAGCAGAATCATCGGCGAGCGCACACGGCGGCACGGGGAGCACCCGAGGGCGCTGCAACCCGTGCCAAGCCATGGCACGGCGGCCACAGCCACACGGGCAACAGCGGCGGCACCACAGGACCACCAGAAGCCCAGCACAACACTACCGGGGCGGCGGAACTCCACATCGCTGATAACCCCAAACCCTAGGGTTCAGGGCGGAGTCAACCTGGACAGGGGAGGGGCTTACAGACGAATCAAATAGGACCAGATGGCGGACTGGCGTCAGCTACCTCGCCACACACCACGTCGGTGGTCGGGCATGCCCAGGTAGGCCGGAATCGAGCGGCGATAGCATCGGCATCGCGACGGCTCTGTGGGGACGAGACAGTAGGGGAATGAGAGAGAGAAAAGGAGAAACCGAGTGACACTGGGCCGCTCGAGGTAGAGGGATATGACCAGCCCAGGTGGGCTGAGTCAGGGTTGGGCTAGCCCAATGGGCTAGGTCCAGTTTTAAAAGGAAAAGCCTAATTAAATTGTCAAATGACCAAAAAAACCCTAGAACTTAAAAGGTTCTAAGAAATAAATAAAAATCAATAAAAATTCATTTTTGTATATAAAAATAAATCTAATACTTTATAAAAATACTAACTCGGTTTTGTTACAAACAAAACTTGAAGCAAATATTTAAAAACATATAATACTTTGTTGAATTTTATAAAAATAAGAATAAAACTTAGAAATTAATAAAAATCATTTTTAAGATCTCGAATAAATATATTTTACTAGAAAAATGCTAAAAGTATTTTCCTAAAGATTTTTAAGATTTTAAAGCAATAAATCCTTATCTATTTTATAAAATACCTCTTTTATAAATTCTTTAAAAAACATTTCTTAAGTAAGAAATAATCACAATTCTATAAGAAATTTTAAGTCCTTTATATCCGAATACCGATTCCAAAACCATAACTTGAATCTATAATAAAACTTAAGTGTAACTTATTAACCTTATAGAATTCTTTTAAAACCATAAATCCAAACTGAACCCACAATTTTAAGTAAACATAATTCACTTATAATAAAAGTGAATGCTCTTTATCTCTTAACCATTCTTAATATGACTTCAAACCCTAACCAATCAAAAGATCATTCAACTATGCCTTGTTTAAGAATAATCTAGTATTCCAAAATATCAAATCACATTTAAACTCATCATTCACTTAAATTGAAAGTAAACGATCTCACGTTTTTAGCATACCTATCATAACCCTAAAACATGATACTAGTTCAACCACATCACACGTAAGTCTACTTAAGTTCTATAGTTAACTTTTGCCTGTTCCAAATTAAATCATAAGGCATCTCAAACCCATGCTTATTGGATAAGCACAAACGATATCGATCACATTCGATTAACCACAAAGATTGTTTCAATTTTAACAAAGAAATCTTTTCTTCAAAAGTTATTTGTTTTGCGGCGTCAAACAACAACTTTAGATAAAGTCTTTCACTCTTAACAACCTATTACACCTTCATCCATAATAAATACCAAGTAACAAATTATCTCAATCTTAGAATATTATTATACTTCACTTTTATACTTTGCATGTTAAAGACTTCTTTAAAAGCTCTGATTGATTAGTAATCTTTCTTAAGAAATCTTTTAAATACCATGCCCATTTTAGTGCTTTAGTACTACATGCCACTTCTTATATTTATATATTGTTTTACACACTCTCACAAGCCTTAATAAGAAGCACGAATGTGAATCTGATATAAAAGTGAAACACATTCTAAAGAAACCATTCCTAGTTTGCAAACCCTAGATCGATACGATTAGTTCAGGGATTCGCGTTTACCAAATTGCATTGCATTGCATTACTTATACACAATTGCATCTAGCTTCTTTAAACATTAGTCCTTACCGGACCAATGATGCTATCTTGAAGACCGTGAGTGCATAATCTTGCAATCACAAAAGGCAAGTTCACAACTTGCTCATGTCCTTTGGTTACTTTCTATCAAATGCTTGTAACTCAAATGTTGTCATCACCTGCATTTCAAAAAGGTCAGAAAACACTATTTTCATAATAATATGATTATGGATTGTTTACTAGATGGTAATAATCTACTGATACCGTTCTAGTGGTAAAGGAACATAATATCTAGGACTTAATGAACCAATGTCGCTAGTGATTCTAGCGCCATATATTATGTGTTAACCATAAGACTTGGAATGGGACGGGAAAGTCAGCTATATCTTCTTCCTCTCGCATGCATCCGGATGGCCAGGTCGTGGCTGTTATCCTCGTAGCGTGCATTAATTAGTAATTCGTAGAGGATATGCATCATATGGGTGGGAGCCCTCAACGTCCCACGATAGTTGTGGCATCTGACGGTTTGTACCAACCATTGCCGTAATTCAATATGTGGGCATGGCGTACACCAAGGGGACATGCGGGGTCACGAAGAGGGTAGTGATTGGATTGGATCTTAGACTGGGCCCCATACCAAGCAAGTATGGACAAGCTCGCGACTTGGATGTGCAACAAGGCTAAGGTCTCTTATGGGTAAAGTAATGCACCTCTACAGAGTGTAAGAACTATGACATGTTACTGCCTGTTTCAGGAAGGAGGTACGAACGCAGCGGGAAAGGAACCCCACAAAGGTTCTGGTTAACCTGTGAAGGCTGTCGGACATAGTTTTCAGAATAAAAAGCAACCTTTGAAGAAATGTTTATGAAAACCTGCATTGCCTACGACCTTTGGTCTATGGCTGTAGAGATAGTGCATCATACACTCCTTTTTAGTGAACTTGCTGAGTACGCTCGTACTCAACCATACCTTCTTAACCCTTGCTAGGTTCTAAGCCGTTGAAGACGACGTCAACATCAATTTTTGCTCAAGAAACCATCATCGACATCTCAAGATCTTTAATAGAGTCAATAAAGTGAACAGATACATCGAGTGAAGTGAAGAAGAAATCCCTGATTAGATGGGAGTAGATACTCTAGACATAAAACCTACTTCTGTAGAGAATTGCATTAGCAAAGAATCGCAAAACCAATTAGTTCAGATGTTAGTCTTTTTAGCCAGATAGCTCTGAGTTATTATTTCTGGTTCTTCTATGTAGAGATTTATTTCTCCCTCTTTCACCTAGAGTGTTCTTGGGATCTTTGTAAAGAGTCGAGTTGTAATCTATAGTCATGTCTTGGACCTGCTGTGTTTCTGTTGTACCACTCTGAGGGATGTAATAGTAGTAAACGGTGTTTCATTGGTGTTATGTCAATGACTATAGTGTACTACATCATGCAGTGGTATGCTGGGTCACCTCAGCTATCAACATCCTGCTCCTAGGGTTTGAACTCCGGTGGCACGGGTACAACCACTCTCCTAGCCATGCAATGATAGATCGGTTTACATTTTGGATTTTCTACAACTCTTCTTATGTGAATAATTTTTAGTTCCTAGAACATAACTCATGACGTGAAGAAAAAAGAAACGTACTAAGTTCAAATTGGCTTAGATCTGAACTGGCAAGATTTTATATTAATATTGTTATTAGCAGGGAGATGGTGAAATCTCATTAGTCAGTCAGCTATGGAATGTTTGGATAAGCCTATTTACTCTTTTTTTGGTTTTCAGCATATAGTTTTTAGTTTATATCATTATATAACAATATCCGGTCAAAAGTAAAAGCTAAAATCAAAAGCACATATTTAAATGCTTTTGTGGCTTATATGTCAAAACCCAAAAGCTAGGAATACGCCCAACCAAAGTGTCCAAACTCTCATGTGCTAGGTACAACCACTCTCCTAGCCATCTAACATGAGTATTTTTTTGACTACATTAAAACAAAACCCTAAAATGCTACATTAAACCAAAAAATCTCCCGCTTTTGCTTCAATAAAGCAAAAAAGTGTTCACCAGAATAAAAGAAAAAACACACCGGAGAAAAAAGTCTGACGAGACCTTGCCGATGATCTCACGGCCATTTGTTTTTGCTATTGTAGCATCATTCCAACAATTTTTCCCGTGGTAGGTTAAAAATGCAAAAAAAAATATTAGATACATTGACGTAGCAAAAAAGAAACGAATATATAGCACAAAAAGAAAACGAGTATACAGCAAAATCAGCACCCAAAACGAGTATATAGCACCTCGGCTGGGTTATCTAGGCTAGGGCTGAGTCAAGGGATGGCTTTCTCAAGAAGGAGAGAGTCAGTCCAAGATCAGCGCTTTTTCAAGGGAATCTAGGGAGAGACAAGAGCTAGCAACAAACGGCAGAGGAGCAGATATAGAATAGATTGCCACAAACATGATAGTATCTGACCCCAACGGTCAGACAACGTGTCCATGAGCCATTGCCATGCAGAGGCTGGCGATAAACAAAAGGAGGATGTCGAACTACTATTTTGGAACAAGCATATTCATAGAATATCCGGACCACATAAGCCCTAGTTGTAACCTGGTCACCCCTTTATAAGGTGAGCCAGGGCCTCCAAGGAGAGGGTCGGTCCATTTGGTTAAGGAAAAACCCTAGAGCAAGAAGAGAGTAGGAGCAATTCATCTCCTTCCTCTCCTCGATACAGCTCAAGGAGCACTTGTATTAGACAAGAGATCGTAATATAAGATCTAGGGCAAGAGTAGAGGTTTTATCTCCATAGGAGAGCCTCGAACCTGGGTATATTGTGTGTTGAGTTCTTGTGTTCTTCATGTGTGGATTCACCGCACTATCCCTCCCCGAATAAGTGCACATTGCCCACATCTTTAGCCTACCCATGGCATATGTCGCGACACCACCATGACAGTTTGCACCCACCGTGGGGCCAGCAGTGGCGCTAGCTGGTGTCAAGATCCACACGGGAAACTTCATCGCCACTGGAGAGCGTGTCGTTTCTAGGCTGGTTTAGCGATTCGGCTCGCTGGACTTCGTCAGCGACAATGCGCATAGCATCGACAATCATCCCCCTCCTTGCAACAGCCTCTTCAGCCAAGACACAAGATCTACATCGGGTCGAAATCTGACAGATACCATAGCGAGTCACTATGGCGGGAGAGCCTCCTCTTAGCGCGGCTCGCGGTCCCCGTATCACTCGCCCCGCCAGCTGTGTCGAGGTGATGATGACCGTGCTAGACGCAGGCACGAGCAAAGATCTGGCCAGAGATGGGGAAACTACCCGCAAGGTAACTGGTTTGAGGTTTCCTCCACTAGAGAGGCCACAAAACATACTGCAGCAAGCCATAGAGAGCCTGACTACACCAGTAGCTCCTATAATAGATCCGGCTCAGGAACATGCCGAGCTAGAGGAAACCTAGCAGAAAGTATTAGAGGGAGCCAAGAAAATAGCAGCAGCTCAGCAGGCATTGAACATCACGTTGTGTGAATATGCTAGGGAAAATAAGATTAGCACTAGTCCCACTCGTATGGATGGTGTAAAGATTAGGGGGAAGAACCTCCTCCGTGAAATAGATAAGGAATATGTGCCTAGGCCAGGTAACCCCATGTTAGCAGGTTTGCCGAGCTATAGCACCCTGACAAAAAACCTCAGGGCTGCAGATGCAGTAGCAGCTGAGTTAAACGGTTTGACCGATGAGGCCCGGGAGAGGCAGGAAGAGAGAGTCATAGAGCTAGTGCGCATCACGAACCAGCAGCATGAGGATATACACAGGACTAACCCGACAAGGGTAGAGGGTTCTCGAGTCATTCATTCGGCTGGGGGCGCTCCTGCAAAATCAGTCGGGCCAGCATCTTCACCTGGTGCAAACCTAAGAGAGGAGGTGGTAACCTCTGGTAGGAGAAACAAGCAAATGGTGCCATATGACCCGGTAGTGGTCGTGAAAGGCAAAGCAGCATAGGGAAATGTTGACCAAGGATGTGTTAGCTGAGGTAACGGTGGACATAGGAACCCCGTGTTGGGAATATGCCTTAGAGGCAATCATGTATGATGTTATTCCCAATGTATTCATAAGGTTATGGTCCATGTATGAACTGCTGATATGTATCATCGAATATGTGATTTGATTGTGGAACTATATATTCATGTTGTTCATACTAATTGTCCTTGGTCATTGAGGTTGTGCTGGACACACAACTTAGACCAATGTGAAAGTCGGCAGATGACTAGGTTCCACTTGTCATGGGCATGGGGATGCTATTCCGACTTACACGGATTCGGATAAAGAGTTTAGCAAGTTGGATTGACCCATATTGAGATGCAACGAACAAGTCATCATTTGCATGTCTCAATCAATGTAATCCTTAGACCTGAGGTTATTGCATAATTCGAGTTGAGGATCACCGACTTAGGTTCTGTCAAACGCTGTTCCATCACTGGGCAGTTATAAAGGCGGAGTTCGGGTCGACTGAGAATCAAGTTGTGTGATGTGAATAACCAAGATGGGATTTTGCCCCTCTTTCTGGAGAGATATTCTCTGGGCCCTCTCGAAAAATATGATTCGGAAAGCATGGTCATGCGCATTTCGGATAAGTGTTAACCGAGGCAGCCGACTAAGAGTTAGTCGGATGAATCACTTATCTCGGATTGAGAAAGAGAGTCGGAGTATTTAAGGGATGACGATCATTCGCCTATAGTCCGACAAGGTATATCATGAGACAAAAGGGACCCAGACAAAAGTCGCATTGGAAGGTATGTCGTCATGACTTATTGGTACTTGGGAGTTGGCACGTTCTGCTAGGAGCCGCTACCAACTGATCGATCACGAGTGAGACTCGGAATCGTGTCCGGGTTACCATGAGCCTGTCGGGTCACACACTTAAGAGCGGGAGCAGTTTGGGTTAGACCCAAACAGGAAACCTATTTGGGTTGGACCCAAATAGTGACATGGACTTAGTCATCAAGTGAGACTTGCAGTGGCAAATATAGGCCTTTTAGTGAATGGGCCACAAGTGAGTGGAGCCCACTTTCACTCCCTATATAAGATGGGGCACAGGTGCTTAGAGCAGGAGGTTAGGTCACTCCATGTGTTGGAAACCCTAGCTCCAGTCCAGTCCTGTCGCCGCCGTACCGGACCTAGCAGTCCATCACCGGCGCTCCTCCTCGTACGTGTGGATACCGGCAGAGGTGTTGTACATTCAGCACTTCGACGATCGTGAAGAAAGAATGGATCGTGGATCGTGGAACCGGAACGGATCGCGAGGACTGCACTACATCAAGTGACATGCTTCATCAATTCCGCAACTGCGCGTCTAGTGGTAATCCTCGTGGCCTTCTACCTGAGCTGGATCTTGGGATCACCGCGTAGGAAAAAGTTTTGTTTTTCTCTGCGTGTCCCCAACACCCCGGCCAAGGTGATGGGAGTCAGGGAAACGCTAGGCACGGCAATTTCGGACAGCGTAACTCGGCAGGAGCAGGACAACATCCCCCACAGCAACAACAACAACAACAGTATATACCTCGGCAAGAGCAAAGTGCGGGACCAGCTATGCAGCAACAGTATGCTCATCTGGGGCAAAACAGATACAATGATGGTTATTTGGCTATGGCCAATGCCATATTTCCCAAGCCGGAGGATCACATGATGGGCAGTGCCATGGGATCTTGGCTGGGAAACGGAAATTTGAAACCGGACGATGCAAGATTGAAGCTAGACAGAATATATAGGTCAGAACTGTTGGAGGGAGAAGTTCCTCCGGGTCCTGCATGTTTTGGACCTCGGATCATGAGAGAACCACATGTGCCGTACTTTCAGTTAGCCAAGGGGAAAAAGACATAAGATGGAAGCACTAAGCCACAAGATTGGTTGATTGACTATTCAACAGCTGTGCACATTGCACAGGGTAATCTCAGATGGGCGTTGAGGTATGTACCTCAGATGCTAGAGGGACCAGCAAGGGTCTGGCTGAATAATCTATCGGCGGGAAGTATCAACTATTGGTTCAATTTTCAAGAAATATTCATCAGTAACTTCACTAGCACTTACAAGAGGACGAATAGGCCATAACACTTGGCAATGTGTAAACAAAGGCTGAATGAGACTGACTGAGAGTTTTTGACTCGGTGGTGCATGTTGCGCAACTCATGTGAAGGTGTGATCGAGTCATGGGCAATCGCGTGGTTTGCACAAGGGTGTAGACATCGAAGTGTACTGTGGCAAAGGATAGAGAGGGATATGCCAACTACGGTGGCCGAGACAATCAAGATTGCTGATTCATATGCATTGGGAGATCTGACAGAACCACTGCTTATGTCGACTGAGTCGAATGAGGAGTACTACTCCAGGGACGGGGCCGGATCATCTTGGCGGAATGATTTCTGGGGCAAGAGAAGAGATACAAGGCGGGATTACCGGTACAATTCAAACCATGTTGCTGCAGTGAGTCAAGATCAGCCAGATACTGGGAGTAACCAACAACAGAAGAACAATAGCCAATAGTGGACACAAAAAACTGACGGAAAGAAAACTTGGACCAATGAACAGAAAAAGCACTGGCAAGAAAGAAGATATAGGCCGAAGAATACGTATGAGTCCATGCTGGATCAACCGTGTAAGTTCCACACACCCACTCCGAGTAAACCGGCAAATCATACAACCTGGCAATGTGAATGGTTTCAACATGCAGGACAAGGTAACACGGGACCTCCTCAGACACCTCGGCAACCACAACTCACAGGAGCAAATGCTCAACAAGTAATGTTTCCACCACCCCCGCCAAGGTATGAGAACCAAGAGAGAAGGGAAGTGCATAGGGTGGAGGACCAGAATCAGGGGGACTATGAATATGCCGGCCGAGGAGGCCGAAATGAGTACAGGGAGCATCATCAGAGCTATTGTGTGTTCACCATAGAGCAAAATGATAGGCAAAGTGTGTAGAGGCGACATATGGAGGTCAATGCGGTTATGCTGGCAGTACCAAAGTACATGTACTGGTCAGATCAGGAAATCACATGGAGCATAAAAGATAACCCCAATATCATGCAGAGTCCTAGAGAATACGCTCTGGTACTCGATCCAACATTCATTGGGCCGAGTCTAAATGTCAAGTTCTCCAAGGTGTTGATTGACAATGGCAGCAGTACCAATATATTGTATAAGGACACAATTCATAAGTTGGGAATCTCGGAGAACATGATACAAGCGACTAAGACCACATTCCATGGCATTGTGCCGGGTTTGTCATGCGAACCAATTGGGAAGGTTCAGATAGATGTTTTGTTTGGCACAAGAGAGAATTGTCGGACAGAAAACCTGGAGTTTGAGGTTGTGGATCTAGAAAGTTGTTACCATGCACAGTTGGGCAAACCAGCTATATCCAAGTTCATCGCAAGTTGTCACATAAGTTATTTGAAAATGAAACTTCCAGGGCCGAATGGGATCATCACCGTCGCAGGATATTATAGGCATTATATGCAGTGCGCCTCAGGCGGAACAAGTCTGGAGAGTCACTCGTGATAGCACGGGAGAAGAAGAGAATCCATGATTAAGTGGCATTGGCTTAGTCGGCTTAGTTAAGTATGCCAACACTGAGTAACCCGCATGGGAGTGTCTCCCTCCAGCCGACTAAGGACACCAAGAAAGTTCCAATTGATGACCAGTTCCTAGAGCGCACCGTCACTATTGGTACGGGCTTGAATGACAAATAGGAAAGCGAGCTCATCAGCTTCCTCTATGAGAATTGGGATATGTTTGCTTGGTCCACACATGACCTGCAAGGTGTGCCGAGGGAGCTAGCTGAGCACTCTTTGCATGTCAGGCCTGATGCAAGGCCGGTGAAGCAACCTCTCCGCCGCTTCGCCGAGGATAGGAGAAAAATCATACGGGATGAAATAGATCGACTTCTTGCGGCCGGGTTTATCATAGAAGTGCTTCATCTAGATTGGCTGTCTAATTCGGTGCTAGTGGAGAAGAAAAAAGATGACCCGAACGTGGCAGTGGTGTGGAGAATGTGTATTGAATACACTAACTTGAACAAAGCATGTCCAAAGGATCCATTTCCTTTGTTGAGGATAGATCAAGTCATTGACTCGACAACTGGTTGTGAGATACTATCATTTGTAGATGCATATTCTGGTTTCCACCAGATACCATTAAACCCAGCTGATCAAATAAAAATTGCCTTTATTACCTCGTACGGGGCCTATTGCTATGGCAATATGCCATTCGACTTACGTAATGCAGGGGAAACTTATCAAAGGTGCATGCAAAAGTGCTTGCACAATCAAATTCGCAAAAATGTCCAAGTATATGCTGATGATGTGGTGATAAAAACCAAGGAGAGTCATACTCTCTTAGATGATATCCGGCAAACATTAGCAAACCTGAGGAGGTTCTGAATGAAGCTTAACCCGGAAAAGTGCACCTTCGGTGTCCCTGATGGAAAATTACTCGGTTTCCTCGTATCCACCCGAGGTATTGAAGCTAATCCAACTAAAATCCGAGCTATTGAGCGCATGGAACTTCCTAAGTGTCTCAATGATGTCCAGAAGTTCATTGGGTGCCTGGCATCGTTGAGTCGTTTCGTATGTCGGCTAGGAGGATAGATTTGCCTCTCTACTAGTTAATGAAAAAGTCAGATAAGTTCATATGGACACCGCAAGTGAATGACACATTTCATGAGTTAAAAAAGATGCTAGCCTCTACACCTATGTTAGCATCACCACTATCCAAAGAGCCGATGTTGCTCTACATAGCGGCGACCAATCGAGTCATAAGCGTCGTGGTAGTGGTTGAGCGTGACGAGGAGGGTACGTCGGTGTAGAGGCCTGTTTATTACCTAAGTGGAGTACTTTCTTCTTCGAAACAAAACTACCCCCACTATCAGAAAATGGCATATGGCGTCTCTATGGCGGCCAAAAAGCTTAAACATTATTTTGAAGAACACCCCATAAAGGTGATATGTGAAGCACCAAATTCCGAGATAATAGGTAATAGAGATGCAAGTGGCCGAATTGCCAAATGGGCAATTGAGTTAGCCAAATATGCTCCACAATATGATAGGAGAGATGCAATCAAGTCCCAAGCAGTGGTCGACTTTTTTGTAGATTGGGTCAAGATGCAATATGAGTCGCCCTAGACTGATTTGAATTAGTGGAGAATGCACTTTGATGGATCAATACTGAAGGATGGTTTAGGTGCAGGGGTAGTCCTTACCTCACCTAAAAATACCAGTTGAGATATGTGCTACAGATTCAGTTTAGAGCATCGAACAATGTGGCCAAATATGAGGCGCTTGTGCATGGCTTGAAGGTTGCGAAGGAGATTGGAATACATCGTATCCAATGCTTTGGTGATTCAGATTTTATCGTATAGAAATTTTCGGGTCATTGGGATGCTTTGGATGCAAATGTGGCTTTGTATAGATTTCACATGCAAAAAAAACCTGTGGGTATTTTGAAGGATGTGAGTTCCATCATGTACCTCGAGCTGAAAATGATGCAGCTGACGTGTTATCAAAACTTGGCTCATCTCGACAGGCAATCCCGCCAGGAATATCTCTTGAGCACCTCAGAAAAGCTTCCATCAAACCATCACCAGAATCCGAGTCAATCTATATCCCGGCCAATCCAGGGTCCGAGGTTGTCCCAATGGACATTGATTGGGGGAACAGTTCGAGTAACCCGGGGACTGCCTCGGCAAACTCGGGGACTACCTCGGAAAACCCAAGGACAGTCTCACAAAACTCAGGGACCGTTCAGCTTAACCCGACAGAAGTTATGTCGGCTGACCCAAGAAGTGGATGAAGTGATTTCCCGGCACGAGCTGTACCAGCATGGGCGTAGCCAATTTTTTGCTTCTTGAAAGATGAGAGTTTGCCAAGTGATGAGGTACTCACCAAGCAAGTTCAGAGAAGGGAAAAGGCCTATACCATAATAAATGCCGAGTTATATAAGAGAAGTGTCACAAGTGTCCTTCAGCGATGTGTTGATCCGCAGAAGGGAAAGAAATCCTCTAAGATATACATCAGGGAGAATGTGGGCATCATGCCTCGTCCAGAGCTTTAGTCGCCAAGGCATTTCAACATGGATTTTACTGGCGCAATGCTTTACAAGAGGCTGAGGACCTTGTGAAGAAGTTCAATGGGTATCAGAGGTTTTTGAGCAAGATACATATGCCATCCTATGAACTCAAAACTATACCTATCACTTGGCCATTTGCTGTATGGTGCTTGGATATGGTTGGACCATTTAGGCTGGCTCGTGGCAATATTACTCATATCCTAGTCATGGTGGACAAGTTCACAAAGTGGATTGAGGTCAAGTCAATCAGAAAGTGTGATGGACCCACTACCGTATCATTCCACAAGGACATAATCTTGAGATATGGGTATCCACATAGTATTATAACTGATAATGGCACTAACTTTGCCGAGGGAGCATTTTCTCGATTTTGCTAAGATAAAATAATAAGACTTGACATGGCATCAGTTGCACATCCCGCATCAAACGGGCAAGTGGAGAGACCCAATGGGCTAGTACTGTCCGGGATAAAACCACAGCTCATGGAGCCGCTGCAAAGATCAGCGGGGTGTTGGATTGACGAACTCCCGACAGTACTATGGAGCCTCAGGACAACTCCGAATTGCAAGAAGTGCAAGAAGTTGTATTACCAGCCGACATAGAGCATGATTCTCCTAGAGTCACCCAAAACACAGAAGCCGAAGTGCAAGAAGCCTGGCAAAACGATGTTGATCTACTAGAAGAGGCAGGAGAGCTAGCATTGTCCAGATCCGCCATATATTAGCAGAATCTCTGACGCTATCATAGTCGGAAAGTGAACCCCCGATTTTTCTGGAAAGGGGATTTGGTGCAACGACCGCCAAGCATGCACAAGTTATCACCTCCATGGGAAGGGACATTTATTATGAGCAAGGCACTGCAAAATGATGCATACTATCTCATAGATACTCAACTACAAGAGAATAATAAGGCAAACAGGTCAGGAGAAGAATTGAAAAGGACATGGAATGTAGCACTTCTTCTTGCACTTTACACTTAGCTGAAGTGTATGTATCTCGAACTCAGATATGTCGGATTGTATGTCAGGAATGAGCTAATTAATGAAACCTCGGCACCTCGAGCAGAAACTCGGGGACTACCTTAGTAGTAATTGTCTTTTTTCTATATTTACATTATGTCGACTGGCTTGAATTTCCTACCCCTTAGGCCAAGTTAGTAATGTGTTGGCACCAAAGGCTAACTCTTCGACTTGCTGCTGTCCAAAAGATTGGCTTCATGACAAGCAAGAGAAAAAGCTCGCAAATGCTGGACACATGAAAAATGACTAAGGAAGGGAAAATAATTGAGCCGACATTTGTTTTTCGGATTAACCCTGCATTTACTTTCTTTAATACTATGCCAAATCATTTGAGCTAATCCCTCACAATTTTAAGTATTGTTAATTCGACATTTTGATCTCGGACTCGTAAGTCGAATGCCGAAAAATGGTAGACGCGAGCCGATTCATCAGATTGAGCAAGCAAGAAAATGAAACATGGGGCCTTCGCCCAAAAGGGTTTGACATAAAAACATAGGGTAGAAAAATAACTTCAATTGTTTTATACATCTGTGCCCGACATACCAAGGAATTAACCAAGTTTAGAGTTTATATGCCTAAGGTGTAGCAGCAGCCGGATCATCAACGGCTGGAGGAGGAATGACAACTTTGTCATTGCGAACCTCGGTTTCCTCTTCATCATCCGGATTAGCTTCGAGGTCTTCCGGGTTCACCTCATCTTCACCCGCATCCTCTTTGACATATTCGTAATCGGCCTCGTTGAGGAAGCTTGGCCCTTCGTTCCACCTATGGATGTTGGCGTACTAGATCAACTGATAGGCTCGAGCTTGGCGGTGCTGAATGTGATCGAGATTAGTCGTCCACCACGAGACAATGCGCATGTCCTGAAGAGTATCTATGTTACCTTCATACCAGAACAACATGAAGGACAGAGATATGTCGGCACCAGCACGGGCGACAGACTCCCTCCACAAATTAAGATGCGTCTTGCAATCCATCAGTTTCTCAGACAGAAGTGCAACCTTCTTGGGAGCGGTCTCTTCTGGCCAAAGAACATGGAATGCTCGGATAGCGGCATCCAGAAGCCCAACCCCGAAGACTTTCATGGGTCTAAGGCTGGCCACGAGGCCAAACAAGGAATCGTCAATGTCATATTCTTTGGGGAGGGACTAGCCTCGGCTTTCTTCTCCTGGAACCTATGAATGGCAGTGTCGGCACGTTCCTTGGACTGAGGGAAGTCATCTAGGAGGATAAGCAAAAAGAGCAAGTCAGAGAGAACAAAAAGGGCAAAGCGGAGACCTCGACAGTAAAGAAAAAAGTTAGCACAAGACAACTTACAATCTATAATGCTGTTAATCCGGCCAAGTTCAGCCAGCCAAGTAGCTTTCTTCTTCTAGAGATCCTCAAGTGTAGTATTCACCGACTCGAGCTTGACCTCGGCCTCCTGGAGAAGTTCTTTGTTCTTCTCCAGTTGACCGATGAGCTCTTCTCATCGGTGAACTCCGGATCCAGCTTGTCGAGCTCAGTCTTTTGGAGTTGCTTGAGGTTTTCATTCTCGGCACGAAGCCGAGAGATCTCTTCGTCCTTCTCCTTCAACTGATCTTGATGCTGTTCTACTTGTTCGAGAAAGTGAAGCGTTAATTCAGGCATGGATATGCAATCCTAAAGAGACACTGCAAGGATTTTTGACCCGGCCGAGCCAAGGTATAATTACTCATCGAGCCCGAAGGGAGAGGTACAAAGGAAAAGGGGCAAGTGGGAAAATACCTTTTATCTTGTCCACCTGCTTCTTTAGCTCCTTCTCCTGGGCCTCCACCTCGGCTAGCAAAATATGAGTCATAAGTTAACTTGGCAAGTCAAGAACAAAAAGAATGGAAAGAAATAAAGAAAAGACTTACTTTTCTTCTTCAGCTCAATCAACAATCTCTTGTGCTTTGTGAAGAGGGACCTGTGTGAGAAAAGGAGTCGCTGAAACTCGGCGGCATGCCTGTTGTTCGAGATCTGCAAAGAGACAAATGGTAGTCACTGAGAAAATGGATATTTGATGTTACTCAAGATTCAAACCAAGTAAACTTGATCCGAATCTAGGTGGTTGGATATTCAATGCTACTCAAGATTCGAACCAAGTAAACTCGATCCAAATCTAGGTGGCTGGATATTTGATGCTACTCAAGATTTGAACTGAGTAAAATCGATCCGGACCTAGGTGGCTAGATATTCGATGCTACTCAAGATTCGAATCGAGTAAACTCGATCTGAATTTAGGTGGCTGGATATTTGATGCTACTCAAGATTCAAACCGAGTAAACTCGATCGAATCTAGGTGGCTAGATATTTGATGCTACTCAAGATTTGAACCGAGTAAACTCGATCCAAATATAGGTGGCTGGATATCTGATCCTAAAGGGGATTTTGGGCTAAGTTCAAATGACTCGGCTACATACCTCGGATACGCTAAAGAGTAAAAACTAATTTTCTAAGTTTGAAAGTAGAGGAGCATCTGGAAGAGTAATATTTTACTCCCTCGGAGGCTCGGGGACTAATGTGTTTGTGTTATCTATTGCTAGTATAAAAGTGTAGCCGAGATATTTACCTCCACAATCTTCCTAGCCTTGGCAATAGCTTGGATAGCAATGAACATCCGGTCACCAATATGCACCAGGACAAACTTCTGAGGTATGTGAGGGATGCTAGAGATGACCTCACTGTAATTAGCATTGTTCCAATTCTCAGCGTACTTAGCTAGAGAGTGGAGGCTCTCACCACTTGGTGTTCGAGTCAGGATCAAGCCTTTCCCGACAGAGGCCTTCTGAGCAGCCATTGCAGCAGTCGGAGTGGTGTGCAATGGGAGTTGCTTTCTCGTGGATGCGGAAGAGGGAGTAGCACCTTTTTGGAGCATAGTGGCAATGGAGGGTTTCAAAGACGCTTCTCCTGCCTTATTCTTGGTCACCTTGGTGCCATCTCCTCCTTTCTTCTGCTTGGCTTGCTGCTAGGAAGTAGCTGGCTGAGGATTGGAGGCCGAGGTTAGCTGCGACTGAGACTGTGAGGTTTTCTGGGTCTTGGCTTGCGGATTTCACCGAGGCGGGTCTTGAGGCTGAGTCTTGGGAGGCTCGGATGAAGCTGGTGGTGGTGGTTGCTACTGAGACAAGGTAGCTACTAAGGCTGCTTGTTGTTGTTGTTGTCTTGAGGCGGAGGCTGAGGCAGAAGCTAGTTGTTCTTGGGTTGAGGTTGGTCTGGTGCTGGGATTACCAGCACCTCGGTTGAAACTGGATCAGCGCTGGCATTACCAACGCCATGGTCTTTTTCTTCTCTCTGGGGCAAACGACTCACCCCGCTGATCCGGCATGGCTGTATCCTCAGAGGCGCCTCCTCCACCTTCACTAGCATGTCCACCCTCCCGCCAAGGTGAATTGTTATCCGGCACGGGAGGAGAGATACCCGAACGGGGCAATAGAAGGAGGCAACTTTTAGTGGGGAGCCCTCTTGGTAGATTTCTTAAACCTTTTCCTAGCCCGGGGAGGTTCTGCCGGAGGAGCCGAGGTTGTGGCTCACTTCTTCACCATACCTTGACCACCCACGACAAGGAGAGGTCCTTCATGCACCTGTCCAGTCGGGTTAGCTAGGGTAAAGTCAGGCGTAAAGACATATGAGAGTGACTCCGGGTCATATACCTCGAGAATTTCAACATCATCTTCATCATCATCATCTGGCCAGTCCCGTAAGACAGAGGTGCTACCAGAAGATCGGTCGAAGCTGGCGTCCGGGATTGGCATAAACTCCTTAGAGTCCGGCTCTTCTGGATCCGAGGTATCTCGATCCTTTCCCCATTGAAGGGAAAGAGTCGAGGAGGCCACTAATATGGCAGACCTCGTGGCTACGCTATTGGAGAGGGCAAACTCGGCTACTAATAAAAGTAGCCATCAAGTCGTCGCTGCATAGTCCGACCTCCATCAACTCAATGATGCGAGTCTCCACCAGGTTGACTAGGGGATTGCCCTTCTTCGGGTCAAGGTCCCAATTGCACTTCGTGGGGACACTGACTGAGAAGGCAGGGAGCCGAATCATATCATTCGGGGTATTGTTCTTCACATAGAAGAACGTCCTCGCCCATTTCTTGCATGAATCGAGGCCGGTGCTTCGAGGAAAATGTAACTTCTCCAAGGTGTGATGGAGGCAGCCCCACAGTAGGTCAGAGACTTCGTGCTGGAAGGAAGTTCTTTGTTGGGGATGACATTGGCCCGGATCTAGAAGAACTTGGCCCAGATCTGGACGCTAGGCCAGAGGTTGAGGTATCCTTCGATAACAGAGATAAAGGCAGAAAGAGAAGCAAGGGCGTTGCAGGGAGATGATGAGGTTATAGACCAAAAATTTCAAGAAAATCCTTGAAGAAATTGCTAATGGGAAGGCCGAACCCGCGAGCAAAGTGGGCCACAAACACGACAAACTCACCATCTTCGGTGATGGCGGATTGCTCGTCGCCGGGGAGGTGGTGGGTGACCCCTGGAGGAATCCACTGCATACGCACGAGCCAGCCAATCTCCTACAGCATGACATTGGATCCATCCCAAGCTCCACACTCAAGGATAGTGCCGCCCTCCTCATGTTCATCCACAGTGACCACGTCCCACGACATCTCTAGATCTCCCTCCTCTGATGCGGAGCTCGATTCAGGGAAGGGAGGCACGGACTAGCGTGGCCCCGTAGCAGCAGAAAAGAGCAGCGCTGTGGTGAGGTGGGGAGAGCAAAGGGGCGGCGCGGTTGCTGGAACAGAGAGCAGCGGTGGCAGGGGCGTGAGGAAGAAGAAGAAGAAGAAGAAGAGAAGGTGAGAGCAGGGGAAAGTAACTGAGGGTTTCCCCTTCTCCCCTATTTAACCATGCAGAGGATCGTGGGTAGTGGGATCAGTTGCCCCCACTAGCCACATGATGTGGGCGTGTATTTTGTTTAACGGACGCATGAGATCACGCCACACGCACGGTTACATGGTGCGGAGGCGAAACAGAGCATCGTGGCCCTGCAGTTATCAAGGGGACACGCCACAATGTGATGGGGTGTAGTAATCCCTAGCAGTGCGTGGCAGTAATTGCTGCCACGACCCTTAAAATGAGGCAAAGGGCCAGGATTACTTTCCACGTTGGATGCGAGGAGGAGTACACGAGAAGATATGCACTTAAGAGGAGTAACCTGGATGTGACAGTATGACTCGGCCAACGAGATATATCTCGGATAAAGCCAATGAAAGTCAAAGACAATACCAAGTCACCAAGTGGTGCAGCCGAGTTAAGCTCGGTATAGGCCGGCATATATATGTCGGCAAAACGGACGATGATTCAGATGAGTTTGAACCTGCTCTGGCCTTTCCAACTAAGGTTGATAAGACCGCACCAGTTTTGGGGACTAATGTTGGGGAGATGACCCCAGGTAGGGTCAAGCCGAGGTATAAGGACAAGGTCCACCGAGGCATAAATAGGTCAAAGCATGAGATGGCCGAGTTATAGGTGGGCCGACCAAATTACGGTCGGGTTACCCTGAGCCGGAAAACACCGGTGAGACTCAACTGACATATACAGTATGTCGGCACGAGGTTTAAGTTGTTTCATCTTTGCAGGTACTGCCTCAGCCGGGTTATCGAGGCTAGGGTCGAGTCAAGGGATGGCTTGCTCAAGAAGGAGACAGCCAGCCCAAGGTCAGCGCTTTTCTCTCTCTCAAGGAAATCTAGGGAGAGACAAGGGCTAGTGACAAATGCTAGAGGAGGAGAGATAGACCAGATCATCACAGACGTGACAGTGTCTGACCCCAACGGTCAGACATCGTCTCCTCTGAGCCATTCCAGGCAAAGGCTAGCGATAGAAGAAAGGAGGGCGCCGAACTACTATTTTTGGGACAAGCATATTCGTAGAATATCCGGGCCACGTAAGCCCTAGTTGTAACCTGGTGATGAGTGCCTATTTGCATCTTGTTCTATATTATTATTTTGCATTGTAGATGTAGGATCTTGGTATTTTACGGCGCTCGCATGCACATTTTATGTCTGTTTTCACCAGGATCAGGACAGATGATGGATACAATTATTGGAGCAGTTGTACTGAGGAGAAAAAGAGTCAAAAACAACATAAATTGCTTATTTGGGAGATATCAATAATACCGTAAGAAAACCCGAAGCGAACAAGGCGTATAGACGGTTTAATGACCAACTATACGACAGGAATAAATTTTCCGGCCGTATAGTTCCCACCGTATAGTTGGCGCCGCCACCACCTCCTCAAATAGTTTCACCCCGTGCAACTGGATCAGATAGACGACATATAGAACAACCAGAAATCGCCAAAACCTCACCTCTAGAAGGCATATGGAGGGGAAACTCGTCCATCGGGGATCCATCTTCACCCTGCACAGATCCAGGAGGCTAAGGCATTGATCTTCATCATCAACCGCTGCATCACCACCATCTCCATCCATCCCATCTACATCTTGTCTAGATCTTGTTGTAATTCCCGTACTCGTTGTGGATTTATACAAGTACTATTCTTCTATGATAGATTCCATTGTTATTACCATGATGTTGATTGCCTCCATGTCTGAGTAGATCATTAGATCTTGGGGAGATGGAGAAACCCTAGTATGAGATCGAAATAAGATAAAGTTTATTATGATCACTACAAGAAAAGTTTCCTTTCGCAACGAATTGACCCGATGGTCATCGTAGAAGGCGCGTCTTCCGCGACGAAATTCTCGGCTCGGCCGTGGCTGATGGAAAACTTTTTTTTCCGGTTTCGTGGCCCTCTACTACGACGGATCTGCTAAAAACGTGGAGGAAGCTCGACCAGCGCGTGGTAGAAGCAAGATTTTCGTTTCCTCGCGCGATGTTGACTCGCGGAAGTATTTTGAGATGTGTGGGTCCCAGACGTCAGTGTCTCTAGCGGACCATACTTTTCGGTCGCGCCTCCCTGATTTGAACTCGATAACGTTGCTCAAGGCGTCTGCCATTTAGTCAAGCTATTTGGTCCCACATGTCAGCCTCTCATTAGAAGGATCGTGTGCATGATGGAATTTTTTCCCTTCGCTCGTGCTACCCTGTTCCGAAGTTGATAGCGCTGCTCAATGCATCTACCGTCTAATCAACCTCCTGGGACCCACATGTCATCCTCTCATTAGAAGAAACGTGTGTATGATGGAATTTTTTCCTTCGCTGGCGCTATCCTGTTTCGAGTTGATAGTGCTGCTCGACGCATCTACTGTTTAACAACCCTCCTAAGCCCCACATGTCATCCTCTCATTAGAAGAAATGTGTCTATGATGGATTTTTTCCTTGGCTCACGCTACCCTGTTACAAACTTGATAGCGTTGTTCGATGCATCTACCGTTTAATCACGATGCTGGGCCCCACATGTCATCCTTTCATTATAAGAAACGTGTGTATGATGGATTTTTTCCTTCGCTAGTGCTACCCCGTTCCGAGTTGATAGCGCTGCTCGACGCATCTACCGTTTAACCAACCTCCTGAGCCCCACATGTCATCCTCTCATTAGAAGAAATGTGTGTATGATGGATTTTTTCCTTGGCTCGCGCTACCCTGTTCCGAGTTGATAGCGCTGATCGACGCATCTACCGTTTAACCAACCTCCTGAGCCCCACATGTCATCCTCTGATTAGAAGAAACGCGTGTATGATGGATTTTTTACCCTCTGTCGCGCCTTCGTGTTCTGAACTTGATAGCTTTGCTCGCTGCATCAGCCGTTTAATCAAACTCCTAGAACCCACATGTCATCATCTCATTAGAAGAACCGTGTGTATGATAGAATTTTTTCCCTCGGTCGCGCCTCCGTGTTCCGAACTTGATAGTGTTGCTCGCTGCATCTACCGTTTAATCATGATGCAGGGCCCCACCCTCACATGTCATACACTCATAAGAAGAAACGTGTATATGATGGAATTTTTGCTCTTGGTCGCGCCTCCGTGTTTTGAACTTGATAGCGTTGCTCGATGCATCAGCCGTTTTTCCAGGCTGCTGAGTCCCCCATGTGAGCCTCTCATTAGAAGAAAGGTGTGCATGTTGGACTTTTTTTCTCGCTCGCGCCTCCCTGTTTCGAACTTGGCAGCGTCGCTCGAGGCAGAACATGTATAAGGCCGCGCTACTGGGTCCCACATGCCGGTCTCTCTGTATATCAATCCTGCGTATGATGGACTTTTTTTTCGGCCACGTCCGCTGTTTTGACCTTGGCAACGTTGCTCGATGTTGCAGCCATGTATGGTCTTGCTGCTGAGGCCCCCATGTCACCCTCTCTAGGATGTTCTGGCCGGTGGGTCCCTGATGCCCGCCTCTCTGTACAAGCATTGAACTTTTTTTTCAAACCCGACCATTAAACTCGAGGGATGCTGCAGGCTGGTGGGTCCGTGATGTCAGCCTCTCCGTAATTCGATATTAAAAAGTAAACCCTTTCTAAAAAAAGTAAACCCAAGATATATATAAATATGTACACATAGTGGATTCGAACTAAAGACCTTCAAATCAAATCAAATAGACATAAACTGAGTGTTTTGCCACAATACCAAAGATACTAATAGAAATTGAATCATTAAACATGTATTAGTACTACAACTTATGTATCAGTCTTCTAAAAAATATTTTTGTGTTTCCATGTTATCTCTCTTAAAATAAAAGATCAGTGCTACTGCAACCTCGATTTATAAAAAGCCACATAATGGATTAGTTTCTTAAAAACATGGGTAGGCAGAGTTTTTTTAGAGGTGGAGGGCATTGCCAAAAAGGCCAAATTAAAAAGTTTTTGGGCTATGGTCAATGGGCCCCTATCTCAAATTTTACTGGGCTGTGTCTCGCCAGATTCAAACACAGACCTCTTCAAGGGAGGAAAAAAGCGATAGTTCCTTTGACAGATATTCATGTAAAAATATCTAATGAACACACACCACATGCGCCAAAAAAGGGCTGGTATCCAATGACTTCACTTGGTGAAATCACGCTATATATCTTTACCCTCTCATCTCTGTCCAAAATGCATCCAACGGTTCCGATGACACAAAGGCAAAAGCTCTAGAGCAATCAGCCAGCAGCAATGACAGAACTTTTGACAAATTCAATACCATTTGAAAGATTAAGGAGTACAGAATAATAAAACATAAAAAAATCGACAAATTCCTAGTTGAAATTTAGCAGCACTTGACCAATTTAGAAGCATTTCAAAGTGACTGATTCAGCAATACAAACACTGAAATTCAATATCACTACAGAGAGAGACATTTCTTGTTTCGGCTCTAAAAACCATGCCACGCGATCAGTTTGCCCTTTTCTCCAAACACACTCGATCACAACACAACCATTTTCATAATATTTGCTCATATAGGGAACCATCATATAGATACATATATACCATACCAGTACGTACTAGTCATAGTTCCAATCCAGCAAAAGTTTATCACAGTTTTACCACCCATATATGATTAGTGGAGATAAGACAACCACATAATTAAGTACAATAGCATGCGGCCAAAGAGCTAGACATCTAGGAAGTTCATGAACAGCATGCCGCATTCAGGGCAGCGAGATACATCGACCTTGACCATTCTTCCAATAGTAAGTTTGGCTGCTTTCCGGAACTTGATCCACCTAGAAGTAGCTGCCAAGCGCCCATCAGTCGAGTTAATGGCGTAGCGTCCCTCAATAAGCAATCCTTCACTCTACATCATGAAGACTATTGTGCCCCTTCATCTGGCCTAGAGTTGCTTTGTGGCACCCTTAGGCAATTTCTGAGTCAAAGCAAGATATAGACGCATAATTACTAAGAGCGATGCACTGAATCATGTGAAACTTGAGAAGACATTCAGAATAGTTTATCTGCCACCATATACTCACAAACATAATCCGATGCGACCTTGTGATGACACATGTGTAGGATATGGTCTGACAAGGTGCTGCCCGGGGTGATGAATGAGCTTGTGCTGGTGCCTGTGCTGGGGCGGGTGCTGGTGCAGGAGATGGTGCCACTAATTGTAGAGGGGCTGGTGCAGGAGCGAGAAGGCCTAGAAGCAGTGCCAACGCCAACATCTTGATGCTAGATTCCTTCCGAGGCATAGCTAAGCTGACTGTAGGGATGGTAGAGGCAGATGAGAAGTGTACAAGCAAAATGGTCTCTTATACAACAGTTACTCACAAGACAGTGATCAGAGGATATGATGAGTATACAAGCAAATTAAGTTACTACCTCCATTCTTTCTACTTAGATCAACAGGTGCCGGAGCAGGAACTAGGGCCAGTGCCGTTGGGGGTGCCAGCAGCTTGGTGCTGGTTACCTTCTAAGGGGTAGGTAAGGGGACTGCAGGAGTGGTCAGAGAGGCATATGAGATGTGCACAAGCAAAATGGTTTCTTATACAATAGTATCTCCTAGACAGAGATGAGAGTATACAAGCGAATTAAGTTACTACCTCTATTCTTTCTCCTACTGAGGTCAACAGGTGACGTTTCAAGAATTGGGGCCGGTGTTGGTGCCGGTGCCAGCAGCTTGATGCTGGCACCCTTCTGGGTGGTACATAAGGGGAAGCGGAGTGCAGAAGTGGTCAGGGTCATATGATGAGTAAATACAATGGTGCAGAACAGTTAGTCGCAAGAAAATCATTAGAGGTGGTGATGAGTACAGAATCAAATTAATTAGTACTACCTCTATTCTTGGTCCTTCGGTCAACAGGTGTATGATGGTGTGCAAGTACCTGCCCAGGCTTGCTAAAATCGAATGTTACCTTGTCCCCCTGCTTCAGACCATTCTCACGAACATACTTGGACCAACCTCGGCCACCCAAATAGGTGGTGGCCATCGTCTAGGAGACATCCACATCATATAGTTGCCGCATGCCTTTAGGGCCCTCGCTATACAGAGTTAGAAACTTGTCGTTTCCAAACATCTTGTTTATAATGGGGCGAGCGACACAAGGGACAACCTTCATGAGAAAATTGATAGATAAGTAAGGCGACAACAAAAAAAAGTGACATACAAGATCTTACATCAAGTTGGTCTAGACCACTTGGAATCCATACCTGATACCATGGGTACCCTTTGCGAAGGGTGGCTATGCACCATTTTTCATCCCGCTGCCTTTGGAATGGCATATAGGGCCCCCTTTCAATCCACAAGCTTGACAAGAGGAGGGTAGTAGAAAGGGCTGAGCAGCTGGTGCGTGGTACTGATAGAAATTAAGTGGAAATGTTAAATTATCTAAAGAGCAAGTAAATCTAATAATATAAGTAAAAACCATTGCCTGTAAAGCAAATAGATTTTATTTTTGTGAACTTCTAATGAGCGTAAACATATAGTACTAGTTGATAAAAATAACATGGAAAATCATAACATGTGAAATTGTGGATTTCCAAATTATACCCACTTCTTAGAGAGGTCATTGTCCATCTGGGTACTGTGTTGGCGCTTCCTCGTTGTGCAGAGGATGTCCTCTTTTGGTGCGGGCATCAGAAATCTACTAGCCTCTACAACAGCCTTAGCCTCCACAGCAACACCTTCAATCTGCATAAATAGCAACAGAGCTCAACAGTTCAATACTATGTAAAGTTTGTTCAAACTTTCTGTCGCTTGACTTTTCAAAAAATACAATATATGTCTAAGCATTGGGACAAGGGAGTACAATACATAGTAGTCATATACTGACTGTATGAGATAGTCTGATAGATCCAGATCTAGATTCACATAAACATAGTGCCAGAATTAATAAAATCACACATATGTTTCTAAACATCTTATAAGCATGCATCACACCAAGTGGGTAATACTTAAATCTGTCTGCACCATGGTAATAAGGGTATTAAGAACAAATACCTTTCTCTTTAAGTTGGGCCCTCCCAGCTGGTCGGTGGCCTTGCGCTTGTTTTTTGGTGAGTAGTGGTATGTAACATCCCAAAACTTTAATCCAAGCTTATCAAGATCAAATCATCCAAAAATAGGGTTAACAAAAACTTTTCCAAATTTAAAATGAAAGCATTCATATATGTGTGCATTTAAAATAGGAGATGTTTGAATTCCCATAATTGATTGATCTAATGCTTGTAAAATGTTTCTTAGGTGATTTAAACCTCATCTATATCATTCCCAAACTTTTCCTAAAGAAAATTAAATCAAAAAGAATTAAAAAGAAGGAATGGTCATTTTGGCAAATTTAACTCTCATGCCTACTTTGGTTATTCCTAGTACTCAATTCTTAACAGAAACAATTCTTGATCTTTGCACCCCTTGCTAGTACACATAATGAGGTACCAAGGCCCACCTTTTTATCTGCTAAAAACATTCTGTTAACTATTTTAAATGACAGTTTAAAATTGAATCTAATGCATATGCATAGATCACCCCTATTTCAAAAACCATCTATTTGAGCTCCATTTTCAAAACCCTTGCAACCAGAGACTACCTATCACTAGTGGAGATCACTCAAAATTTTTGAAACCAAAATTCAAAACTTTTTCTCTTGCGGCCATTTCATCAAACACTTGGCAGGCAGAATTCAAACCAAACAAATTTCACTATTTTTAAATAGTGTTCTGGCCAAACTTGTCCCCCACCTTGCCACCAAAATCTCTCCACTACTCCCCCTACCCCTCTCTAGCCCAGCCACACACTGTGCCACGACCACATGGTCATGGCCATTAAGGCCGAGCCCCCATTTGGGCACCTCACCGGCGACAGCACGCCACAGCCGCCGCCAGCGCCATCCACCGTGTCCTGGAGGTAGCCCGTGGTCCACCTCCACCGTCCAACCAGCCCCAGCCCAAGGACAGCAACCAGAATGGCCACAAACCGCCGCGCCCAGAGCCTGTCGATCATGCCGACGCCGCCCGCAGAGAGCGCCCTGTCCCTGCATAGCCAAACCTCGCCTAGCTCCAGCCGCCCATCTACACGATCCCCACCGACCTAGCAAGCCAACGGACATGCCCAATCCCCCGACCGTGCCCCGTAGTCGCTGGTCGCCATAAAACTCGCCGTCAGCAGAGACTTAGTGCGCACCGTGCTCTTCACTTTCCCC
This sequence comes from Avena insularis, assembly GCA_023614405.1. Taxonomy (NCBI): domain Eukaryota; kingdom Viridiplantae; phylum Streptophyta; class Magnoliopsida; order Poales; family Poaceae; genus Avena; species Avena insularis. The sequence continues at coordinate 551,517,149 of CM042690.1, forward strand.
GACCGCAAACCACTGCACAAGCACCACCGTGACACTCGCCAGGGCACCGCCCACCGTCCTAGCGCACCGCCCATGCATCTAGCTCCCTGTGTCGTTGTCACCGGCGAGCACCGCCCATGCTTCTCTGCCGCTCAGCCGCGCCTATAAAAGGAGCCCTCCCCAGCACCAAAGACTCACACCATTCCACTCCCCTCACCTCTCTGAACATCACCCACCTTTAGCCGGAGCAAGTGGAGCAGCAGCTCGCCAGAATTGGAGCCGGAGCCGCTGCCTTTGGAGGAGAAGGGTGCCGTTGATTTCGGCCGCCCCAAGCTCCGCCGCGACCATGCCTCGCCTCGCCGTCATCTTCCACTTTGTTTACCCGCCTCGCTGACCCTGCTGGAGCCCTGGTACGCTCCCGGTAGACCCCCACCGAGCCGCTATGGTTCGAGCTCGCTGGCGACCTGTTCGTCGTCGACGACGACCCTCAGCCGTAGATCTAGCCTCTAATCCTACGACCCACAACGCGCGTACCGTTTCGCGTGTTAAGTGCCCCTGACAAGCGGGACCCCCCTGTCAGCTGAGCCCCGTGCCGTAGAGCGCCACTGGGCCGGCCCAAGTCCTTTCCCGCGCTAGCCCATAGATTCAAATCAGGTTTTTCCTTTTTAGTTAAATCTAGTTTCTGTCCCCTATTTCAAAATTCAATTCAGAGAGTTTTATAAATCCAAATTGTATGAAACCAGTTTTGTCTGAAAGGTATTAAAATGATCCCATATTTTGGTGGTGAATATTAAAATTTTAGTAATATTTCAATGAGAAGAAATTACTTTTCTAAAATAAAAAGGATGAAACTATTGAATTAAAACTTGTGATGTTGTGATGATAATAGATCATCAAATGTGTGTTTTAGAATGCTACTTAGCCTAGTTAAGTACTGTTTGGTGATTATGCACTCCCTATGCATTTATAGACGTTAGTACCGACCAAGCTTTCGAGGAGGAGGAGTTCTACCAAGAAGAAGAAGAAAACTTCAACCACTGCACCAACCAAGGCAAGCTATTGTTAGCATGCTAGAATTAAACTAAATGGTTTAGCAAAGATGCTTTAAGCAGGCTTTGATCACACCCCTTTAACTATTAGTACCCCAAGTCTTATTGACAAGTTTTACCTCCCTTAGTTTACACAAAGTTCTTTACTTAATTTTGAAGGTAGCATAAAAAGTATAAAACTTGACCTACTTAGAAACCTTTAGATGTCACTCTATGGCATGAGATTGACCCCATCCTTCCACCTTAGTGAACACTCTTCACTTAGTATTATAGAGTAGATCAAAAACTTGAGTCACTTTAGATGGGAACACTTGGTGAAAATGAATTGTGAAAACCTTGGAATGATGAGTCATTCTATTGAGATGTTTTGACATGTGTTGAGAGACATAACTGGTTTATGATGATGAAAATGACGAGGCATGAGCCTTAACCCTTTTATAAAACTGATGGTTGGATTCGGATGCGATACCATTCCAAATTTACCATACAACCACATTACCTGAATTGGGTAAGGCTTAGCTGGAAATTTATATGCATTAGTATTAGTTCCCTCACGGGAGAGGTTTGAGCTGAGGCTACCTCTCAATGTTGTCCACCTATGCAGTGCCCAAGATGACTGATGGTCATGGTTGGGAGGCCATGCTCATAGGAGAGGTGCTTGTACTAGGGTGTGTAAAGGGGAGGTTATGTTTGATTATCTGCATACTAAGTATGATGATTTAGGGTTATCCCTGGCAGATGTATCGAATCTTGTGGTGAAAGTGTACCACCTCTGCAGAGTGTCAAACTATTCGAATAGTCGCGTCTGTGGTTATGGACAGTTGGAATGGCCATACTGTTTCGTTGTCAGATGTTTTCTAAATAATTTGAAATGACTGATGAACTTTGGCTTGACCACAACAGGGTTGTGTTGATGATAATAGCTTCTCAACTTAAGTGATTCTAGAACTTTACTTTATCTTTCTTTGCTTCTGAACTCAGCTTAGGTTTTAAACTTAACTTGATAGTTAACTTAGATTCAGCACTTTAACTTAGATTTATACTCCTTGCTAGTAGTAGTTTGCGAGTACTTAAAGAGTACTCATGGCTTCTGTCCCTGGCTATTATCATGGTCAGACTATGAAGGAGATTATCAAGATGATGGTCAGCCGGACGGCTATGATAACTAGGACTATCTCGCCACAAGATTGCCTGTGCCCTCAAGATGGACCCCACCGCCACGCTATCATTTATTTCCGCTTGTTGTATTAAAGATGGATCATGAGATCCTTATTTGTGTAAAACCTTATGTATGGTTTGTAATGGATGATGTCTTGTGATATCCAATCCGTTATGTCTCGCAAAAATGGTAATCCCGGGATTGCAGGTATGGCATAACGGGCATCTGGGATTAAAAATCCAGGTGTTGACAAGTTGGTATCAGAGCCATCCTGACCATAGGAGACCCTAGTTAGAATGGACGTCCAAACCAAAAACTTAGCTTCAAAACCAAAGTGAGTATTTATGAAAAAACTATTTCCCCTCTTACCCTTGTGAACTCATTCTTTCTCAAAAATACATGTTCCTCAAAATTCTTACATTACTACTTAAAATTGGACACACCTGATCACTTCACTAACTTCCTCATCCTTAATTCTTGTAGATGGAGACTCAGTTCAGCAAGTTTTACCAGTTGGGAAACGGAGGTCACCGATCTTGAGAGGGATCTAGATTCGCTGTCAGAGTTACTGGGACGCCCACATCCGGAGTTTCTTGGAGCTCAACTTCCAGGACCCCCAGGAGGAGACCTACAGTGGCTAGTCACCGCGGATCTTCGGGGAAGCATCGAAGCAGTAACTTCCAGGAGAATTCAGTTCTTCGTAAGAGAGAACAACTGGCTAGATGGATTAGCCAGGGCAATGCATGAAGCTCTCGCACGTCTATGTGCCCTCAGCATCAACAAGATCCAAGGAACCCGTTTTGCCCACTATGCAAGACGTGACTTCATGGGAATGCCGATGGAGATGCCAAGTCACCCAGAGCTGAGGCGCCAAGTGGAGAACCTTGACTTCTTGCTTCATGACCGACAGTAGGAACTGGACAATGCCAGAGAGTTAGCCAACCAGAACCGTGCCATCGCCGACTGTAAGGCCTGCATTTTCGACCGCTTCGTCCAAGATCGCCAGTCTCTTTGTCGCCAGCGTGCAAAGAAGGATCGCACCATCACCCGTCTTCGCAAGAAGGTGGCCGACCTTGAGAAGACCGTCAAAGAGCAGGAAGCTCAGCTTGCCGCCAAAGAAGAAGAAGAGGAGGGTGAAGACATCCAGGGAGATATGGATTCTTACCTCAGCAACGATGATGACTTTCTGGAGGAGGATGCTGTGGACTTCTACGCTGATGATGAAGACTCCGACTTCATCAACGATGAATACATGCACTAGAGCACTATCGTAGCATGAGATGTAGCATCTCATTGTATCGTAGCTTGCAGAATGGTTCTTCAAACCATCTGTTTTCCCCTTTGCTTGATGTGGTGTGTGTTGTATCGTGTGCTTGCTTGCATGAATGAAAAAGAAGTTAGTGGAAAAACCTGAGTTTAACTCAAAGTTTTAGCTTTGAAAACCCAAAACCATGAACCTTAGAATTTCCCTCTTACCCCTATATCTATCTCAATCTTCAGATGACTCGTGGAAACCAAGGAGGGAGCAGCTTGTCGCAGGACCCAATGCTATAGATCTTGCAGAATCTTATCGCGGACCGTGAAGCAAGCAGGGCCGAGCGTCAAGCCAACTTAGCAACATTGCAGCAGATTGCCCAAATGGCCCTCAACAACCAAGGACATGGAAATCAGGATCACCAAGGATCCAAACTCAAAAAATTTCAGAACACCAATCCCCCAATCTTTAACCAATCTGAAAACCCATTAGATGTTGATGACTGGTTACAGACCATGGAAAACAACTTAGAGGTTGCCAGAGTTGATGAGAATGAGAAAGTTCTCTTTGCCACCCACTATCTGGTGGGAGATGCAAGAGCTTGGTGGAATAGCATCCGCAATATGAACCATGGCCAGGTGATGACCTGGGAAGCATTCAAGGTCAAGTTCAGCAGCACCCACGTGCCGCAAGGTCTTGTCAACAGGATGAGAGATGAATTCCACGAATTGAAGCAAGGAAGAATGATTGTGGTGGAGTACCGTGACAGATTCTTGTCACTTGCCAGATATGCACCGGATGAGATCAACACGGAGGCCAAGAAGAAGGAGAGATTCTTAAACGAACTGCCTGATGAGATGCAGACTGTCCTCGTCAACATCCGTTTCGATGATATCGAAGAGCTAGTCGACTCTGCCATTCAGATGGAAGGGAAGATTAACCAGGCAAACGACAACCGCAAGCGCCGTATGATGCAATAGTCTGGATCCAGTAGTCACCAGAAGTACCGTCCTAACCCCTCACCAGGATATGCACCAAGGAACAACCGACCCACAAATTCTCGCCCAAGCTACCCCAACCGTAGCGGAGGCAATGTGAAGTCCGGAGGAAACAATCACAACTCTGGAAATGCCAACAATTTCAACCGTGCCCCTCCCAAGAGCAACAACAACAACACTGCACCCAGAACTGGCAGCAATGTTGTACCTGTTGTAGTCAAGGACAAGTCCCAGTTCACTTGTTTCGAGTGTGGAGTGAAGGGTCACTACTCCAATGAGTGTCCCAAGAAGACTGCCGCCAATGCCCCTATGAATGCCCCAGCTCAGCAGCAGCGTCGTGTTCAACCAGGAAGGAGATTTGCCCCAGGGAACCCGCACAACCGCAACGGTCGTCTCTTCCACATGAACGCAGAAGAAGCCCAGGAAGCGCCAGATGTAGTGCTGGGTATGTTTTCTGTCAACTCAGTTTTAGCAAGAGTATTGTTTGATTCTGGAGCATCGCATTCATTTGTCACCGAAGAATTTGTATGCACTAGTAAGATTCACCCAACCAACCTGAAGCATGTCATGATAGTTCAAATCCCCGGTTCAACAACAAAAGCTAGAAAAATTTGCAAAGTTGTACCTATCAGAATACATGGGATAGATTTTTATGCCAACCTAATTGTACTTGGAACCAAAGGATTGGAAGTAGTACTAGGTATGGACTGGATGTCAAGGCATAAAGGACTGATAGACTGTGCTAAGAAAGCCATCACCATGACCAGTAGTTCTGGAGTAACAGTAGAGCATATCTCCGAAACCTTACACCGTCAATTCAAATGCAACAAGAGTGTAGCCCTGCCTACCATTGACCAAGTCAGAGTAGTCTGTGAATACCCTGACGTATTCCCAGATGAATTGCCAGGTATGCCCCCAGCTAGGGATATCGAGTTCATTATCAAACTAATCCCCGGAACCGGACCTATAGCCCAGAGACCCTATACCATGAACCCCTCGGAGTTAGTAGAACTGAAGAAGCAGTTGGATGCCATGTTAGCAACAGGTTTGATTCAACCAAGTGCATCGCCATGGAGATCACCAGTGTTATTCGTCGACAAGAAAGATGGAGGCAACCGTCTGTGTACAGACTACAGAAAATTGAATGATGTCACCATCAAGAACAAGTACCCTTTGCCAAAGATAGAGGATCTATTTGATCAGTTGACCGGAGCTCAGGTATTCTCAAAGATTGATCTTAGGACTGGTTATCACCAACTTAAGATTCGTGCAACGGATATTCCGAAGACCGCTTTTACTACTCGCTATGGTTTATACGAGTATACGGTTATGTCTTTTGGATTAACCAATGCCCCTGCTTATTTCATGAATCTCATGAATAAGATCTTTATGAATTTCCTAGATAAGTTCGTAGTTGTGTTTATCGACGACATCCTTATCTACTCCAAGTCAGAAGAAGAGCATGAGCAACATCTGAGAATCATCCTAGAAACCCTGAGAGAGCATCAGTTATATGCCAAGTTCATCAAGTGTGGGTTTTGGCTGAAAGAAGTAGGATTCCTAGGACATATTGTTTCTGCCAGAGGAGTCTCTGTTGATCCAACCAAGATCAAAGATGTCAAAGAATGGGAAGCTCCAACCAATCAAACCCAAGTTCATTCATTTCTCGAATTAGCGGGATATTACCGCAAGTTCGTAGAAGAATTCTCGAGCATGGCCCGACCAATGACCCAATTGTTGAAGAAAGACAAGAAGTTTGAATGGACAGACAAGTGTGAAGCCAGTTTCCAGGAGCTGAAGAAGAGATTGATATCCGCCCCGATTTTGATCATGCCAGACATCAAGAAGCCATTTGATGTGTATTGTGATGCATCCAAAATTGGCCTAGGATGTGTATTGATGCAACAAGGCAAAGTCATAGTGTATCTGTCTCGACAACTGAAGCAGCATGAGCAGAACTATCCGACCCATGTTCTTGAGCTAGCAGCCATGGTTCTAGCGTTGAAGACATGGCGTCATTATTTGATGGGTAATCACTGTGAGATTTACTCAGATCATAAGAGCTTGAAGTGTATCTTCACCCAGAAGGAGCTGAATATGAGGCAAAGAAGATGGATAGAGTTAATCAAGGATTATGACCTTGACATTCACTATCACCCCAGCAAAGCCAATGTGGTAGCGGATGCTCTTAGCAGATTGCCGTGTAGGCTTAACACCATGATCAAAGAGAAGCAACCAAGTTTGTATGAGGAGTTGGAGCAGTTCAGGACTGAGTTAGTTAGCAAAGGATTCCTAGGTAGCATTGAACTTCAACCCACTTTGAGTAGCCAAATCAAGGAAGCCTAGAAGGGAAATGAAAGTATCGACGGAATCAAACGTCGTATTGGTACAGGAAAGTTACCTGGATTCACCGAAGACGAAGAAGGTGTACTATGGTACAAAGGACGTATCTGTGTGCCAACAGATTTGGAGCTGAAAGAGGTTATCATGAAGGAAGCTCATGATACTCTTTATTCTATCCACCCCGGAGGAACAAAGATGTATCAGGATTTGAAAGAGCAATTTTGGTGGCACAAGATGAAGAGAGAGATCGGAAGTTACATCGCCAAATGTGACATCTGTCAAAGAGTCAAAGCAAAGCATCAGAGACCTGTAGGACTATTGCAACCATTGCAGATTCCAAAATGGAAATGGGATTCCGTCGGAATGGACTTTATCACCGGTTTACCTACTTCTAGTAGGGGAAATGACTCAATCTGGGTCATAGTTGATAGACTGTCCAAGGTAGCCCACTTCATACCTGTCAAGACAACCTACCAGAGTGCAAAGCTAGCAGAGCTGTACATTGCTAGGATTGTTAGTCTGCATGGAACCCCCAAGACCATCGTCTCAGATCGAGGAACCCAGTTTACTTCAAGATTTTGGCACAAAGTTCAGGAAGGTTTAGGAACCAAGTTGAACTTTAGTACCGCTTATCACCCGCAAACAGATGGACAAACTGAGAGAGTCAATCAGATCTTGGAGGATATGCTTAGAGCTTGTGTGTTGGAATACGGATCAAAATGGGAAGACTGCCTGCCTTTCGCAGAATTCTCATATAACAACAGTTATCAGGCTAGTTTGCAGATGGCACCATTCGAATTCCTATACGGAAGAAAGTGTCGCACTTTGAATTGGTCGCAAGTAGGAGAGAGTCAGATCTTTGGACCCGACATTCTCCGAGAAGCAGAAGAGAAAGTTCACAAAGTCCGTGAGCACCTCAAGACCGCCCAATCCAGACAAAAGAGCTATGCTGACAAGAGGAGGAGAGACCTGACTTTCAATGTCGGAGATTTCGTATATCTCAAGGTTTCACCATTGAAGGGAACTCAACGCTTTAGTATGAAGGGAAAGTTAGCTCCCAGATATATCAGACCTTTCAAGATTCTGAACCGCCGAGGAGAAGTATCATACCAACTAGAACTGCCTGAAGAGATGTCAGCCATCCACAATGTGTTCCATATATCGTTACTTCGCAAATGCTTGGAAGTGCCTGAGAAGACTGAAGTTTTCAAGAATATCGATCATAGAGCTGTGGAAATCAACAATGACCTGACCTATCGGGAAGTACCCATCCGTATCTTAGAAGAAGCCTACAGAACCACCAGGACCAGGAGTATCAAGTTTCTCAAGATTCAGTGGAGCAACCATATAGAGGAGGAAGCTACTTGGGAGCACGAAGATTACATTAGAACGGAGTTCCCAGATCTCTTTAGTTCCTAGTTTTCTTTGTAAATCTCGGGACGAGATTTTGTTTAAGGGGGGGAAGGTTTGTAACATCCCAAAACTTTAATCCAAGCTTATCAAGATCAAATCATCCAAAAATAGGGTTAACAAAAACTTTTCCAAATTTAAAATGAAAGCATTCATATATGTGTGCATTTAAAATAGGAGTTGTTTGAATTGCCATGATTGATTGATCTAATGCTTGTAAAATGTTTCTTAGGTGATTTAAACCTCATCAACATCATTCCCAAACTTTTCCTAAAGAAAATCAAATCAAAAAGAATTAAAAAGAAGGAATGGTCATTTTGGCAAATTTAACTCTCATGCCTACTTTGGTTATTCCTAGTACTCAATTCTTAACAGAAACAATTCTTGATCTTTGCACCCCTTGCTAGTACACATAATGAGGTACCAAGGCCCACCTTTTTATCTGCTAAAAACATTCTGTTAACTATTTTAAATGACAGTTTAAAATTGAACCTAATGCATATGCATAGATCAGCCCTATTTCAAAAACCATCTATTTGAGCTCCATTTTCAAAACCCTTGCAACCAGAGACTACCTATCACTAGTGGAGATCACTCAAAAAATTTGAAACCAAAATTCAAAACTTTTTCTCTTGCGGACATTTCATCAAACACTTGGCAGGCAGAATTCAAACCAAACAAATTTCACTATTTTTAAATAGCGTTCTGGCCAAACTTGTGCCCCACCTTGCCACCAAAATCTCTCCACTACTCCCCCTACCCCTCTCTAGCCCAGCCACACATTGTGCCACGACCACATGGTCATGGCCATTAAGGTCGAGCCCCCATTTGGGCACCTCACCGGCGACAGCACGCCACAGCCGCCACCAGCGCCATCCACCGTGCCCTGGAGGTAGCCCGTGGTCCACCTCCACCGCCCAACCAGCCCCAGCCCAAGGACAGCAACCAGAACGGACAGGAACCGCCGCGCCTAGAGCCTGTCGACCATGCCGATGCCGCCCACAGAGCGCGCCCTGTCCCCGCGTAGCCAGACCTCGCCTAGCTCTAGACGCCCGTCTACACGATCCCCACCGGCCTAGCAAGCCAATGGACATGCCCAATCCCCCGACCATGCCCCGTAGTCGCCGGCCGCCGTAAAACTCGCCGTCGGCAGAGTCTTAGTGCACGCCACGCTCTTCACTTTCCCCGACCTCAAACCACTGCACAAGCACCACCATGACACTCGCCAGGGCACCACCCACCGTCCTAGCGCACCGCCGACGCCTCTAGCGCGCTGTGCCGTCGTCACCGGCGAGCACCGCCCATGCTTCTCTGCCGCTCAGCCGTGCCTATAAAAGGAGCCCTCCCCAGCACCAAAGACTCACACCATTCCACTCCCCTCACCTCTCTGAACATCACCCACCTATAGCCGGAGCAAGTGGAACAGCAGCTCGCCGAAATTGGACCCAGAGTCGCCACCTCTGGAGGAGAAGGGTGCCGTTGATTTCAGCTGCCCCAAGCTCCGCTGTGACCACGCCTCGCCTCGCCGTCGTTTTCCACTTCGTTTGCCCGCCTCGCCGACCCCGCTGGATCCCTGGTACGCCCTCGGTAGACCCCCACCGAGTTGCTAGGGTTCGAGCTCACCGGCGACCTGTTCGTCGTCGACGACGACCCTCAGCCGTAGATCTAGCCTCTAATCCTACGGCCCACAGCGCGCGTACCGTTTCGCGTGTTAAGTGCCGCTGACAAGCGGGACCCCCTGTCAGCTGAGCCTCACACATGAGCGCCACTGGGCCGGCCCAAGTCCTTTCCCGCGCTAGCCCATAGATTCAAATCTGGTTTTTCCTTTTTAGTTAAATCTAGTTTCTGTCCCCTATTTCAAAATTCAATTTAGAGAGTTTTATAAATCCAAATTGTATGAAAACAATTTTGGCTGAAAGGTATTAAAATGATCTATCCAAGCCCATTGGATTTAATTCAATTAGAGTTATAGATCTCTCCTAATAAAAATAACAAAACAGAAGCTTTTGCAACTTGCAACATTTTTATAAAATCAACCAAGTTAGCTTTTGAGTTGATTCCAACTCTCAAAAATCACATTTCATCATATCTATCTAACCATGTAATAATATTAAGGTTGACATGCAGTGACTTTGGACTAGTACCAAAATAATGCTCTAGAGGCATTTCTAGTCACTTTAAATCATTAAATAATGAACTTAAACCAAAGTAATATTGATCCAACCCTTAAATCTCATTCCCACATGTTAGAATATGTGGTGAGGACATGTGTCCACATGATCCCATATTTTGGTGGTGAATATTAAAATTTTAGTAATATTTCAATGAGTAGAAATTACTTTTCTAAAATAAAAAGGATGAAACTATTGAATTAAAACTTGTGATGTTGTGATGATAATAGATCATCAAATGTGTGTTTTAGAATGCTACTTAGCCTAGTTAAGTACTGTTTGGTGATTATGCACTCCCTATGCATTTATAGACATTAGTACCGACCAAGATTTCGAGGAGGAGGAGTTCTACCAAGAAGAAGAAGAAGAAAACTTCAACCAATGCACCAACCAAGGCAAGCTATTGTTAGCAGGCTAGAATTAAACTAAATGGTTTAGCAAAGATGCCTTAAGCAGGCTTTGATCACACCCCTTTAACTATTAGTACCCCAAGTCTTATTGACAAGTTTTACCTCTCTTAGTTTACACAAAGTTCTTTACTTAATTTTGAAGGTAGCATAAAAAGTATAAAACTTGACCTACTTAGAAACCTTTAGATGTCACTCTATGGCATGAGATTGACCCCATCCTTCCACCTTAGTGAACACTCTTAACTTAGTATTATAGAGTAGATCAAAAACTTGAGTCACTTTAGATGGGAACACTTGGTGAAAATGAATTGTGAAAACCTTGGAATGATGAGTCATTCTATTGAGATGTTTTGACATGTGTTGAGAGACACAACTGGTTTATGATGATGAAAATGACGATGCATGAGCCTTAACCCTTTTATAAAACTGATGGTTGGATTCGGATGCGGTACCATTCCAAATTTACCGTACAACCACATTACCTGAATTGGGTAAGGCTTAGCTGGAAATTTATATGCATTAGTATTAGTTCCCTCACGGGAGAGGTTTGAGCTGAGGCTACCTCTCAATGTTGTCCACCTATGCAGTGCCCAAGATGACTGATGGTCATGGTTGGGAGGCCATGCTCATAGGAGAGGTTCTTGTACTAGGGTGTGTAAAGGGAAGGTTATGTTTGATTATCTGCATACTAAGTATGATGATTCAGGGTTATCCCTGACAGATGTATCGAATCTTGTGGTGAAAGTGTACCACCTCTGTTTTTATCCCTGACAGATGGTTTTTCTACTGTATTTTTAAGTGGCAGTGGCGGGAACATTTTGCCAAGAGAGAATCCCGAATTTTTTATCCCAGCTATCACGTGGTGGCCTACATCTGTTTCAAGTGGGACCCACGTCAGGGGTGAGTTAAAGCAGGTCCCACATCAAGTGGGTGAGATAATTGACCGAGCCAACCTCCTCCTTCCCTTGCTACCTCTTCGAATCAAATTGGTCCCAGCTTATTATCCTTCTCCTAATTCGTCTCACGGAGCAGTGGACAAGACATCGGTAATTGCAGCATAGGGCACCAGCACTACGGCCTCAAAAATAGTTTAGGAACCGATAAAATGATAAGCTTGGATTTCAGACTAGAAACACACACAAACACACATATACTCCATATATACTAATATACGAAATAGTTCCAATTACAGTTCTGCTAACAAAGGCCTAGAAATCATAACAAGGTAGCTCCATATTACAAAACTACGACAGTAGCGAACCAATCATGGGATAGCTCTACACCCCAAGAGTTTTGAAGCTGGGCTAGTGGTCATGAACGACACCAAAATTACACCCCTGATGATCAGCAGCCCTGCATCAAATCCATCTAGACACAGTGTACCCGATCTAGAGCCTCAGGTACAGGCTCATCAATGAACAGGTCATCGTCATTACCATCAAAGTCCTCTTCGGTTGCCTGCTTCTGCGATTAGTAGATTAACAGATATGTTTATAGACAAACATCAAAGGCACACAACCTGAACATTTGTTGTTCTATAGATATACCTTGTCATCTGGCATAGTGGTAGTACCAGAAATGAATCCTGTTTCATGCAGCTTGCGCTTTTTCTCTCCTCCCCCTTCTCCAAGTTGATCTAGATGCTCAGGACCTACCTCTTTCAGTTGATCTAGTTGATCAACATTTGCTTCCCCTACTTGATCTTGATGATAAATATGTGCTTCCCCCGGTTCAGATGGAGGATCATATGGTTCACCATGAAATACCCATCCAACATATGTGCTAATCATCCCAAATGTAAAAATATGGTCTTCCACTATACTTTGAGGCAGCACCCTACGATTCGCACACAACCGGTAGGGGCAATGTACTTTTGAGTTGTCATAATGAGCTCTAACAAATCCCATAAATCGTAGAACATCAAGGATACGTTTAGCAATGCCTAATGGAGCAATCTCTATCAAAAATCTGCCCATATGTTTAATTATGACATACAAGGTTGGTTATTATTAAAAGAAAAGCACGAAATATATAGATGAAGTACAAAAACTATATATGCCTATGCATTTCAGCAAAAAATATTGACAACAAAAATCACCGAAGGTATTTAGGAACAAAGATCCCGCCCACCCATTCAAACATGCAGCCCCAAAAATTATTTTATTGCACAAATTTAGCCTGGAAGCTTGAAAGGGCATTATACATTGTGTGAAAAAAGGGGGCGGTGGCATTTTGAGCCATCATCTTTGTAGTTGCTTCACAACAAAACACATTGTTCTTACTTGGAAATTCGAAAACAAACTTCAAATTTGGAAGCGGACATATTGGTTGATTTGCAAAGATGAACCGATCTACCAAATACGGACACGTCATCATAAACTATTTCCATGACCTTGGTCACCTTTTTTTGGACGAGGGTCATCTTCTTGAAAGCCATAAATTGTTTGAAAATTTCAGCAAATGCCTAGAAACTCGTTTAAATGCTGGGAAGCAACTCTCGCTAGCGCGGTAAATGGTGACAGCGCGTTTGAGAGGCCCCACGCCAGAGTAGCGTATGCTAGAAGCTTCGACCTCAAAATTTGGTACGGCGCCCAAACATCACACACATCCATTAAAATATCCCACGCATCCATTCAAACATGCTTCACCTCTTTCTAGAATACAAAATTCCTCTTCTATCCCTGCTCCGGAAACAAGAATCCGAGGGAGCACTGCAATAACAGAGGGATATATGTGGTAAATTTGCGTTCTCCAAAGTGTATCACCCCATCCACATTTCCCAGCCCTTCTTCAATATTTACCTGCCCGCCCACTCCGACCTACACCGACTTTTTGGACCCACTATGCAAGTGACCCACACGTAGCATGCACTTATCGATCAAAAGTTGATATATTTTCATTAAACTGGTAACTCCATTCTATTCGATGAATATAAGCATAAATCTTGAGAATTATCGAAAATACCCTAAACCCAAAACAACCCCTAATAAAACCTAAACCTAAAACCCCAAACCCTCAACCCATAAACCATAATAGAACAGGTATCATGCACTTATAAATCAAATTTGGAGATACTTTCAATGAGTTAGGTAACGCCATATATATTCTATTCGACGAATATAAGCATAAAGCTTGACTATTATTGAAAATTCGATAAACCCCCTAAACTCTATTTAGTCCATAAAACCTAAACCGTAAAACCCTAAACCCTCGACCCATATAAACCCTAACCAAGCAGGTATCATGGACTTATAGATCAAAATCTAAGATTCGATCTTTCATTAAATTGCGGTAACGCCATTCTATTCCACGAATATAACAATAAAGTTTGAACATTATTGGAAATGCCCTAAACCCTAAAACCCTAAACCCTCAACACCGCACGTAGCATGCGCTTATCGATCAAAAATTGATATATTTTCATTAAACTGGTAATAAGCATAAATCTTGAGCATTATCGAGAATACCCTAAACAACCCCTAATAAAACCTAAACCCAAAACCCCAAACCCTCAACCCATAAATCCTAACCAATCAGGTATCATGGACTTATAGAACAAATTTTGAGATACTTTCATTGAGTTAGGTAACGCCATATTCTATTCAACGAATATAAGCATAAAGCTCGAGTATTATTGAAAATTCGATAAACCCCCTAAACCTTATTCAGTCCATAAAACCTAAACCGTAAAAGCATAAAAACCTAAACCCTCGACCCATATAAACCCTAACCAATCATGTATCGTGGACTTATAGATCAAAATTTGAGTTTCGATCTTTCATTAAATTGCGGTAACACCATTCTATTACACCAATATAACACTAAAGTTTGAACATTATCGAAAATGCCCTAAACCCTAAAACCCTAAACCCTCAACCCCGCCTAAACGACATTGGAAAATGATGTATCGCATGCACTTGTAGATCAAAATTTCAGATAAACATTCCTCAAATTGTGCTAACGCTATTCAATTCCATGAATATAAGCATCTATAAAGCAGCTTCAACATTATCGAAAATTCCAAAAAACCTAAACCCTAAACACCTAAACCCCCAAAACCATAAAATACCTAAACCCTCAACCCCTTACCAAGCAGGTATGATGCACTTATAGATCAAAATCCGAGATACTTCATTAAAGTGCGATAACACGAGTCTATTCCACGAAGATATATAAACATATATATAAGCTTGAACATTATTATTGAAAATTCATAAACCCTAAAACCTAGAAAACCCTAAACCCTAAATACCAACCTTAAACTCCTAAGCCCTAAACCCTAAAATCCTAAATCATATACCATAAACCCTCAACCCAAAAAACATGAACCCTAAACCCCAGGCAATGGATTTTGAGCCATACTTATTTGTAGTTTCCTCATGACAAAAGCCATTGTCGTCGCTTGAAAATATCTTCAAATTCAGAAGCTTCCTTCGTAAATAATATTTTAGATGCCAATAATATAGACCAATCTACCAAATACAAACATGTTGTTATATAGCAAAGGTGTGGTCATGACCTTGGTCAGCTGGTTTGAAAGCCATGCAAATTCATAAATGGTACGCCATATATCATATGACAAAATTAAAGCCATTATTATCAATTGGAGCTTTTAAAATAACTCCAAATATGGAAGCTCTTTTTCTAAACAATATTGAAATACCAATATGCACCAATCTACCAAACATGGTTACATTATCATAAAGTATGGTAACACATATGGCCTTGACATTGGTCATTTAGTTTTCGAAAGCCATGAATGTTCAAACATGGTACGACATATTGTGAAACGAGTTTTTCAAGAGTTATCAAATTTTATATATTTTCATGGAAACTAGCCAATGCACACAGTGAGACACCAACAGAGAAACGAATGGTTGTATTTCGTTTTATATTTTGTTTCTTTATTTTTTTAAAGACTGTCCCAAATTTTGTGTCATTACTATTCATATAAAAAAATTGAAATCTTGCAAAACTCTCGGTGGTTCTCCAATATTTGACTAATTTGGTACCTTTAAACTATTTTTAAAAAGTCAAGAGCAAGCTGTATCACACACTTTGTAGTACATAAATATACTTACTTTCAATCGTCAAAAAGTTATTTAATTTCAGCATCTTCTGCTAGGAAGTTTGGAAACTCGTGAAAGTAGGGCATTATCCATCAAATCTGGAATCTCCTTTATAAACAATTGCTTGAAATGCCAAGATGCACCAATCTACCAAATATGGCTAGGTTTGTAAGCTTGGTTGGCGAAGATGCTTCAGTGTACGGAGTAGTACAAAAGAGGAAAAAGGTACATAAACTATGGCTGTGACCTTGCTCCTCTTGTTTGAAAGCCTTGAATTAATGTTCATTAATTTCGGCAGATGTCTATAAAGTCATTAAATGCTGGAAAGCATACAGGCCTGTGGGTCTATCTGACGGGGACAACGTCCCAAGTGGGAGTAGCGTATCTTAGAAGCTTCAACTTCAAAATTTCGGCAGAGCGCTGAAATATCCCGCCCACCCATTCAAACATCCCGCCCATCCATTCAAACATCCAGCCCCAAAAATTATTTTATTGCACAAATTTAGCCTGGAAGCTTGAAAGGGCGTTATACATTGTGTGAAAAAAGGGGGATGTGCCATTTTGAGCCATCATCTTTGTAGTTGCTTCACAACTAAACACATTGTTGTTACTTGGAAATTCGAAAACAAACTTCGAATTTGGAAGCAGACATATTGGTTGATTTGCAAAGATGCACTGATCTACCAAATACGGACACGTCATCATAAAGTATTTCCATGACCTTGGTCACCTTTTTTTTGGACGATGGTCATCTTCTTGAAAGCCTTAAATTGTTCGAAAATTTCAGCAAATGCCTAGAAACTCATTTAAATGCTGGGAAGCAACTCTCGCTGGCGTGTGGGCCTAGACGGTGACTGCGCGTCTGAGAGACCCCATGCCGGAGTAGTGTATGCTAGAAGCTTTGACCTCAAAATTTGGTACGGCGCCCAAACATCGCACCCATCCATTAAAATATCCTGTGCGTCCATCCGAACATGCTTCACCTCTTTCTAGAATGCAAAATTCCTCTTCTATCCCTGCTCCGGAAACAAGAATCCGAGGGAGCACTGTAATAACAGAGGGATATAGGTGGTAAATTTGCGTTCTCCCAAGTGCATCACCCCATCCACGTTTCCTAGCCCTTCTTTAATATTTACCTGCCCTCCCACTCCGACCTACACCGACTTTTGGACCCACTATGCAAGTGACCCACATGTCAGTGAGCCAAAATTACGGAAAGAAGAGATTCCCATTGCTTGTTGTTCAAAATTCAAACATTTTTTGCTAAACCGAGATAAAATCGTTAAAATCATCCAACTTGGCTTATACTATCATTCCACTATGTCAGAGTAAAAGCTAAAACAACAAAGCCAAAAACACGCTCCTAGCTTTATAAGCCAAAAATCAAAAGCCAGAATTCGAGCCCAACCAAACAGCCCAACCAATTTTATTTAACAAAAAATATGACCAAGCAGGATATCATCGACTTGTAGATCAATTTTTGAGATACTTTCATTAAATTGCGGTAACACCATTCTGTTCCATGAATATATATAACCATAAAGTTTGAAAATATTATTGAGAATTCATGGAATCCTAAACCATAAAATCTAAACCCCTAAACCCTAACCAAGCAGGTATCGTGCAACTATAGATCAAATTGAGATACTTTCGTTAAATCAGGTAACGCCATTCTATTAGACGAATATAAGCATAAATCCTGAGCATTACCAAAAATTCTCTGAACCCTAAATCGGAAATAACCCATAAAACTAAACTAGAAAACCCTAAACCCTTGACTCATAAACCCTAATCAAGCACGTATCATGCACTTATATATCAAAATTTGAGATACTTTCATTAAATTGCGGTAATGCCATTCCATTCCATGAATATAAGCATAAAGCTTGAACATTATTTAAAATTCCCGAAACGCTGAAATCTAAACACTAAACCCTAAATCCTTACTTAACACATAGCATGCACTTATCAATCAAAATTGATATATTTTCATTAAACTGGTAACTCCATTCTATTCGATGAATATAAGCATAAATCTTGAGCATTATCGAAAATACCCTAAACCCTAAACAACCCCTAATAAAACCTAAACCTAAAACCCCAACCCTCAACCCATAAACCCTAACAGATCAGGTATCATGCACTTATAGATCAAATTTGGAGATACTTTGAATGAGTTAGGTAACGCCATATATATTCTATTCGACGAATATAAGCATAAAGCTTGAGTATTATTGAAAATTCGATAAAACCCCTAAACCCTATTCAGTCCATAAAACCTAAACCATAAAACCCTAAAACCCTAAACCCTCGACCCATATAAAAACCATAACCAAGCAGGTATCGTGTACTTATAGATCAAAATCTGAGATTCGATATTTCATTAATTGTGGTAACGCCATTCTATTCCACGAATATAACAATAAAGTTTGAACATTATTGAAAATTCCCGAAAATTGAAACTTGTAAAACCCAAATCCTAAACCCCTAAACCCTATAACCCTAAACCCTAAACCCTCACCAAGCACGTAGCATGCACTTATAGATCAGAATTTAAGATAATTTTGTTTAATTGGGTAACGCTATTCTATTTGACGAATATAAGGATAAATCCTGAGTAATATAAAATTTTCCCTAAACCCTAAACAACCCCTAAAACTTAAACCCTAAACCCTAAAGCCCTAAACCCTCATCCATAAACCCTAACCAAGCATGTGTCATGCACACACTGATCAAAATTTGAGATACTTTCATTAAATCAGCTAACACCCATTCTGTTCTACCAGTATAAGCATAACTCTTGAGCATTATTGAAAATTCGCTAAACCCTAAACCCTAAACAACCCATAAACTAAACTGTAAAAACCTATAACCCTAGACCCATAAACCCAAACCAAAGCAGGTATAGTGCACTTATACATCAAAATTTGAGATACTTTCAATAAATTGATGTAATGCCATTCTATTCAACGAATATAAGCATAAAGCAACTTGAACATTATCAAAACTTCCTAAAACCCCAAACCCTAAACCCTAAACCCTTACCAAGCACGTAGCATGCACTTATAAATCAAAAATTGATATACTTTCGTTTAATTTGCTAACGCCATTTTATTCAATGAATATAAGCATAAATCTTGAGCATTATCGAAAATTCCCTAAACCCTAAACAACCCCTAAAACCTAAACCCTAAAACCCCAAACCCTCAACCCATAAACACTAACCAAGTAGGTATCATGCACTTTATAGATCAAAATTTGAGATACTTTCATTAAATTATGTAATGTCATTCTATTCGACAAATATAACAATAAATCTTGAGCATTATTATAAATTCGCTAAACTCTAAACCCTATACGATGATAAAACCTAAACTATAAAACCCTAACCAAGCAGGTATCATGCACTTATAGATCAACATTTGTGATACTTTCATTAAAGCAGGTAACGCTATTCTATTCGACGAATATAAGTATAAATCTTTGAGAATTATTGAAAAACCGCTAATCCCTAAACCCTAAACAAGCCATAAAACCTAATTCGTGAAACTCTAAATCATCGACCCATAAACCCTTAACCAGCAGGTATCGTGCACTTATAGATCAAAATTTGAGATACTTTCGTTAAATTGTGGTAACGCCATTCTATTACATGAATATAAGCATCAAGCTTGAACATTATGGAAAATCATAAACCCTTAACCGTAAACCCTAATAACCTCCTAACCCTAGAACTCTAACTTCCTAACCCTAGAACCCTAAACCCTTACCAAGGAGGTATAATGCACTTATAGATCAAATTTTGAAATACTTTTATTAAATTGCGATAGCGCCATTCTATTCCATGAATATAACTATATATATAAAGCTTGAACATTATTATTGAAAATTCCCTAAACCTTAAAACCTAAACTATCATAAACCCTAAAACCTTGAACAACCCTAAACCCTAAACCACTAAATCCTAAAAGCCTAAACCCAAAAATCCTAAACCATAAACCATGAACCCTTAAACCCTCAACCCAAAATAAAACCCCGAACCCTAAACTTAATTAACCCTAGGCTATATATACTTTGAGTGAAAACTGGGGCAGTGGGATTTAAAGCCATGTTTTGTAGTAGCTTCATGACTAAAGCCATTGTTGTGCATTAGAAAATTGAAATAACTTCCAATTTGGAAGCTTCTTTTGTAAATAATATTTTAAATGCCAATACACACCATAACAAATATGGATAGGTTATTATAAACTATAGAAAAGATATGGCCATGACCTTGGTCATCTGGTTTGAAAGCCATGCATATTATTACATGGTACTCCATATATATTGTGATACAATTTTTTCTCAGAAATTATCAAATTTCAAGATTATATTTTTCCATGGAAACTAGCTAGTGCACATAGTGAGACATGAATAGAGAAAATAATGGATGCATTTCTTTTTATATTTTGTTTCTTTGTATTTTTTTAAAATGGCTGAAATTAGGTGTCATTACCATTCATATCAAAAAGTTGAATTTTCCAAAACTCTCGGTGTTTCTCCAATATTTGATTACTTGATATCTTTGAATTATTTTAAAAAGTCATGAGAAAGGTATATCACACACATTCTAGTTCGAAATTAGACATATTTACTTCAGATTGTCAAAAAGTCATTTTATTGCATAGATTTAGCTAGAAAGTTTGGAAATTCATGAAAGTTGGGCATTGTCCATCAAATCCAGAATCTTCTTTTGAAATGCCAAGATGCAGCTATCTACCAGATATGGACACGCTATTATAAACTATAACAGCGATATGGCCGTGACCTTAGTCATCTTGTATGAAAGCCTTCAAAATATATTGTTTATCAATTTCGGCAAATGTGTGGAAACTCATTTATATGTTGGTAAGCATACTGTTGCTGGCGTGTGGGTCTAGACAGGGCCAACACGTGAGAGCGGCCGCATCGGAGTAGCGTACGTCAGAAGCTTCAACCTCAAAATTTCCGCATGGCACCGAAACATCCCTTGCACATCTATTCAAATATCCCGCGCATTTATTCAAATATCCCGCCCCACTTTTTACAAATGCAAAATTCCTCTTCTATCCCTGCTCCGGAAATAAGGGCCATGGCAGTACTGCAATAATAGAGGGGTATAGGTCGTAAATGTGTGTGATCCCACCTATATCCCCCCCCCCCCATTGTCTCTTCCCCGCCTACACCCCTCCAACCTTGACCTTCCTCTAGATGCTTCACCATCGGCCCTCTCTTCCACACCGGAGTTCCACTGTAGGCTCTCTCTACTAGAACTATTTCACCGACTCCCTCGCGGCACCGGATCTGCTTCGCCAACGCCATTGTCTACCTTACCTGGGGCAGTTCACTGAATCATTTGTTGCTGACCCCGAAAAGCCGAGCCGCCGCCCACTTACCCGTCCCACCCGTCCTCGCCGCGCGGCGGTAATTTCTCTTGCCCGTTTGCTATATTTTTGTTACTCGTAAGCTACGAAATCTTCAGGATGTTGCTCAATATCCTGGATGCTATTTCCATTTCGTTTGCACCCTTCATCTTATAGGTCCTATCCACCTCATTAGCTTGTTTGTTTTATTCCCTTTCTTTATTCTCACGCTATCGATTTAATCCTCCAACACAAACTCATAGATTCTATTCTTTCCGAGTGCTCGCACGGGTCATGCAAACAGCTCATAGAGGATCCAACATTGACAATCTGACGCCCATCAAGGCTGAATCATGAGGTTTTGTTGTGTTACTTAGGACAGTTTCTTGTCATGTTAATTAGTTATCATTCTACCTAAGAACTTGCCATGACATTTGCATTTATGTTCAATTGTGAATATATGTGTGAATGCTTAATTCGTAAAATTTCCATCTAGTTTGGATGATATATCTGGTCATTTTTAATGTTATATGTTGGTGTTTTCACCTGCTTTCATCTATCCAAACTAGCTATCTAGTTTGAAACATACGCCTGGTAATTTTTAATGCTATATTTTTGGTGTTTTTCGACAGTTTTCATCCTTCCAAACCAACCAACTTGGTTTCAAATGTCATGCATAGAAATGACAATGGAGTACAAGGACCAGAGTTCCAACTGCTCTGCTCAGATTCTTCTGGCAGATTGACCAGGAGTCGCACCCACTCGAGAAGGAGCTACTGTCAGCCTGAACATGCTAATGTAAGTTGATACTTACTTTAAATGATCTCTACTTTATATAATACTACTTGTTTACCTTGTTGTTTTTTAACTTGTTTCACCATATTTTAGCAGACTACAGTTAAAACCCAGCAGGAGTCCTTAGAAGGCAGGACTGAAAGTTGTGATCCCTCGTCCCATTCATCCTCTCATTGCATTGCCGAAGCAAACTTACTTCACAGTCCACCTAGAACAACTCCTGCATGTGATAAATATATAAATGATGTATTGCATGCAGAACAAAAGGGTGTAGCTGCTCTTAGATCTGTAGCTAAAATGTTGAAGAAGAGCACAGATGATACAGTGAAGCGAATCGCCATGTACCGATCTCTTATTGATGGTACTGACACATTATAATCTGTCGAAATTATGATCTTGTTGTATAACCTGTTGTAACAAACTTTTATTGTTGTGTAATAAGTAATGTTAATTTCTGTGTATTTATTAATTGATGTCTTGATATTCACCTGTTCTGCAAAAAGTAGGCGCTAGCAAAAAAGTCTGAAACGGTAACAATGTAACATCCCAAAACTTTAATCCAAGTGATCAAGATCAAATCTACCCAATTTAGGGTTAACAAAAACTTTTCCATTTAAAAATCTTTAAACATTCATATGTGTATGCATTTAAAATAGGAGTTGTTTGAAATGCCATGATTGAGTGATCTATTGATTGTAAAATGATTCTAAGGTGAATTACACATCATCTAGATCATCCCCAAGCAAATCCCAAAGAAAAATAAATCAAAAAGAATTAATTAAGAAAATGGTCACTTTTGCCATTTTAATCACATAGCCTACTTTGGCTATTCCTAGCCCTCAAATCTTAACAGAAACAATTGTGGATCTTTTCACCCCTTGATAGTACAAGTAGTGATGTACCAAGGCCCACTTTGTTTCATCCCAAAAACTTTCAAACTCTAAATTTAAATGACATTTGAAAATTGAATGTAGTTCATATGTATAGATCACACTTTTGCAAAAACCACTCAAATGAATTCCATTTAACAAATCCTAGCAACCATAATCTACCAAGCATCAGATCAAAGCACCCACCAAAAATCTTTCAAAAATTCAAAAATTTCTTTCATGCGGCCATTTGATCGAACAGGTGGCAGGCAGAAATCAGCTAGCCTAACTAATACTGTTGCACATTGATCCCTGATACATTGCAAATGTATCTATAATTTTTGATGTTCCATGCTTGGTTTTATCTACTTTCTTGTGTTTTGTCAACACTTTGGAGTAATTTTCATATGATTGCTTGGACTAACCTATTAACAAGAGCCACAAAGGCCACTGCACTGCTTTTCTCATTTTTGGTTCCAGGAAAGTCAGAAAATGAATATTCTCGGAATTGGACAGGACAAAAGCCAAAGCCAAAGCCAAAGCCAGAATACGAGACGGAGAAGGGATGGGGGCCGGCCACACCACCTGGCCACGCGGCCAGGCCTGGCCTGCACCAGGGGGTGGTCTAGCCGACCCTAGCACCCCCTCGGCCTCTCCTTCCGCCTATATATTGCCCTCGGGACCAAAACCCTAAGTACCCGATCAAAAATCCACGAAAGAGTCTGTAGCCACCGTCATCTCCATCCCTAGATCGGGAGGGATCTGAAGCTCTTCATCATCATGCAAGCCTCCGGTGCGATGCGTGAGTAGTTCATCTCTGGACTACGGGTCCATGTAGTAGCTAGATGGCTAGTTCTCTTCCTTTGTGCTTTCATGTCTAGATCTTGTGAGCTCCATTCATGATCAAGATCATCTATTTGTAATTCTACATTTTGTGTTTGCAGGGATCCGATGGATATTGAGATGCTATTTCAGATTGATTATTGATTCTATCATGTCTTTGTTATTTGTGATCTTGCATGCTTTCCGTTGTTAGTAGCTATCTTGGCCAAGTAGATGCTAGCAACTCCAAGAGTTAGTATTTATGCTCGATAGTGGGTTCATGCCTCTGGTAATCTGGGGAAGTGACAGAAATCTCTAAGGTACTAGATGTGTTGTTGCTACTAGGGAGAAAACAACAATCTTTTGTTCATAGAACAATCGTATTTTTTACATTACACGCAATTCGTAAAGCAATAATCTGTTGCTTGCAACTTAATACTGGAGGGGGTTCGGATGATAACCTGAAGGTGGATTATTAGTCATAGATGCAGTTGGATGGCGGTCTATGTATAATGTTGTAATGCCCAATCAAGTTCCAAAGGAGTCAAGATGATTAGTATATGCATGCATGCTTTCTCGATGTTTGTTAATTGCCCCGCTGTAATTTGTTCAACCAGCATGTTATCTATCTTAAGGAGAGCCACCTCTAGTGAACTATGGATCCCGGTCCTTTCTTTTACATATAATCTACAAACTTTTTACTACTTTGTGTTTACTTTCTGCAAACTATTTCTTCCTTCCATTCGATACGTTTGATCCTTTGTTTTCAGCAAAACCGGTGAGATTGACAACTTCATCGCAAGTTGGGGGCAAAGTTTTATGGTTGTGTTGTGCATGTCTCCATGTTGCTACTAGCACCAGTAGTGCGCCCTGCCAAGGCTCAGCTAGCAACACCTTTGGGGTGTTTCATTGCTCCTACTGGTTTGATTAAACCTTGGTTTCATAACTGAGGGAAACTTGTTGATGTGCTCATCATACCTTCCTCTTGGGGTTCCCCAACGAGCTCCACATCAATACCGAGCCATCAAGCATTTTTTTGGCGCCGTTTCCAGGGAGTCAAGGACATCTTCACAAGGGGAGTCCCTCATAACCAATCTCTTTACTTTGTTATTTTTGTTTTGCTTAGTTTCTTTTTGCTTTGTTTGTTTGTTTCTTTATCAAAAACACAAAAAAATTAGTTTTACTAGTTTGCTTTCTTATTTTAAAACACACAAAAAAATTAAGTCTCCTTTAGTTGTTGCCTCTTCCTTAGCACACCATGTTGATCCCTAAATTCACCCTAAAAGACCTTTCAATAGGTAGTGGTTCAATAATTGGGAAAGATAATATTGAAGAACTCTTTAATCATGTTAGTAAGAATGAAGATACTGAGGATAGATCCCTTGCAGAACTTGCTCCAAATTATGAGATTGCTGCAGCTTCTTTAATTCACATGTTAGAAGCTAGGTTTGTTAACCTCAACCCCTTAATGCAAGTAATGTTTCTTAAGCTTAAAGAAATTGAGGACCCTGAAAAGAGGGATTTTATTCTAGAAACTTTGTTTAAGGAATTCTATGATGTTGCCAAAGAAGCTAGAAAAGTCTTTAAACGTTTCAATATGCTAGGATCATGTGTAGATGTTGTTGGTACATGAGAGAAGATGAACAAAACTGAACCTAATGGGGGACGAAACTAAGGTACCAATACCCTTTAAACTGGTAGCAATACATGAAGCCATAGAAAAGAATCTTGATTGGATTGTTCCTGAAAACCCTTTTGATGAAAATAGTGAACCTAAGAGCATTGAGAAAGGATCCTCTAGAACTTATTTGGATGATATACCTTGCCTTGTTGAAGATATTTCTAGTATTTATCTTAATTCTTCTTCATTTGAGAACACTTGATTCTTTCTTGCTTCTTATGCCTAACTTAAAGGCGTTAAAGAAAAGTACTTACCTGAATTGGGTAAGGCGTAGCCGGAAGTTTATATGCATTAGTATTAGTTCCCTCGCGGGAGAGGTTTGAGCTGAGGCTACCTCTCAATGTTGTCCACCTATGCAGTGCCCAAGATGACTGATGGTCATGGTTGGGAGGCCATGCTCATAGGAGAGGTGCTTATACTAGGGTGTGTAAAAGGAAAGGTTATGTTTTATTATCTGCATACTAAGTATGATGATTCAGGGTTATCCCTGATAGATGTATCGAATCTTGTGGTAAAAGTGTATCACCTCTGCAGAGTGTCAAACTATTCGAATAGCCGCGTCCGCGGGTATGGACAGTTGGAATGGCCATACTGTTTCATTGTCAGATGTTTTCAAAACAACTTATGCATGAATGATGAATCTTGACTTGACCACAACAGGGTTGTGTTTATGATAATAGCTTCCCAATTAAGTGATTCTAGAACTTTACTTTAACTTTCTTTGCTTCTGAACTCAGCTTAGGTTTCAAAGTTAACCTTATAGTTAAACTTAGATTTAGCACTTTAACTTAGAATTATACTACTTGTTAGTGGTAGTTTGCGAGTACTTAAAGAGTACTCATGGATTTTGTCCCTGGCTATTCTCATGGCCAGACTATGAAGGAGACTACCAAGATGATGGCCAGCAGGACGGCTATGATAACTAGGACTATCTGCCTTCGTCAGCATTTCCTGTGCCCCTGAAGATGGACCCCACCGCTACGCTTATCTTTTATTTCCACTGCTTGTTGTATTAAGACTGGATCATGAGATCCTTATTTGTGTAAGACCTTATGTATGGTTTGTAATGGATGATGTACTGTGATATCCAATCCGTTATGTCTCGCAAAAATGGTAATCCTGGGATTGCAAGGTATGGCATAACGGGCATCTGGGATTAAAAATCCGGGTGTTGACAGATGCTTAAGCATAACTTGCCTGTAGAAGACTTAGGTACCATGTTGCCACCTAAAAAGGATCCAGTCTTCGATCTAAAACCTCTCCCTGATGATCTTAAATATGCTTATATAGATGATAAAAAGATATATCCTGTTATTATTAGCGCTAAACTTTTAGGAAAGGAAGAAGAAAGGTTATTGGAGGTTTTGAGGAAACACCGAGGAGCTATGGGCTATACTCTAGATGATTTAAAAGGGATTTCACCTACTATATGTCAGCATTCTATCAACATAGAACCAGATGCAAAGCTAGTAGTAGAGCACCAACGATGTTTAAATCCTAAGATGAAGGAAGTGGTAAGGAATGAGGTATTGAAACTCCTTGATGCTGGTATTATTTACCCTATTGCTGATAGTGAATGGGTTAGTCCTGTTCATTGTGTTCCTAAAAAAGGATACTGTTGTTCCTAATGATAATGATGAGCTTATTCCTCAAAGAATTGTAGTAGGCTATAGGATGTGCATTGATTTTAGAAAAGTCAATAAAGTTACTAAGAAAGATCACTACCTGCTTCCTTTTATTGATCAAATGTTGGAAAGGTTGTCTAAAAAGACCCATTTTTGTTTTCTTGATGGTTATTCTGGTTTCTCTCAAATAGCTGTTAAACAACAAGATCAACAAAAAACTACTTTTACTTGCCCTTACGGAACTTATGCTTACAGACGTATGCCTTTTGGTTTATGTAATACTCCTCCTACTTTTCAAAGGTGCATGTCTGCTATCTTTCATGGTTTTTGTGAGGAAATTGTAGAAGTGTTCATGGATGACTTTTCTGTCTGTGGAACTTCCTTTGATAATTGTCTGCACAACCTGGATAAAGTTTCGCAGAGATGTGAAGAAACTAATCTTGTTCTTAATTGGGAGAAATGCCACTTCATGGTTAATGAAGGGATTGTCCTTGGGCATAAAGTTTCTGAAAGAGGCATAGAAGTTGATAGAGCTAAGGTTGAGGCAATTGAGAAGATGCCATGCCCAAGAGACATCAAAGGTATCCGTAGTATCCTTGGTCATGCTGGTTTATATAGAAGGTTTATTAAAGACTTTTCTAGGATATCAAAACCCCTCACTAATCTTCTTCAAAAAGATGTACCCTTCGTTTTTTATGATGATTGTAAGGGAGCTTTTGAAACTCTTAAGAAGGCTTTAACTACAGCCCCTATTGTTCAACCACCTGATTGGAGTTTACCCTTTGAAATAATGTGTGATGCTAGTGATTTTCTTTGTAGGTCTGTCCTTGGGCAACGAATTGATAAAAAGTTAAACGTTATTCATTATGCTAGTAAGACTTTAGACGCTGCTCAAAGGAATTATGCTACTACTAAAAAGGAATTTCTAGCTGTCGTTTTTGCTTGTGATAAGTTTAAACCCTATATTGTAGACTCAAAAGTCACCATTCATACTGATCATGCTGCTATTAAATACCTTATGACGAAGAAGGACACTACGCCTAGGCTTATTAGATGGGTGTTGCTTTTACAAGAGTTCGATCTACATATAGTAGATAGGAAAGGTGCTGAAAACCCTATAGCTGATAATTTATCTCGATTGGAAAACATCTCTTTTGACCCTATGCCTGTTAATGATAGTTTCCCAAATGAGCAGTTAGTGATGAGGGTAAGCTCGCGAGGGAGCTCTTGGTACGCTGATTATGCTAACTTTATTGTCTCCAAGTATTTTCCTCCAACTTTTATAGCTCAGCAAAGGAGGAAGTTCTTCTATGATTTGAGGCATTATTTTTGGGATGACCCACACTTATACAAATAAGGAGTGGATGGTATTATGCGAAGATGTGTTCTAGAATATGAACAAAAGGAGATATTGCGTAAATGTCATGGTAGTTCTTATGGAGGACATCAGGCAGGAGATAGAACTGCACAAAAGGTGCTACAATCAGGTTTTTACTGGCCTACCCTTTTTAAAGATGCAAGAAAATTTGTTCTATCTTGTGATGAATGTCAGCGTGTTGGTAATATTTCTAGATGCAATGAAATGCCTATGAACTACTCTCTAGTTATTGAACCCTTTGATTGCTGGGAATTTGACTTTATGGGTCCTTTCCCTCCCTCGAAGGGTTATACTCATATTCTTGTTGCCGTTGATTATGTTACTAAGTGGGTAGAAGCCATTCCTACGAAGAGTGCTGATGGGGAAACCTCTCTAAAAATGCTTAAGGATGTTATTTTTCCTAGGTTTGGAGTGCCTAGGTATCTCATGACTGATGGGGGTTCTCATTTCATTCATGGTGGTTTTAGAAAGACCCTTGCTAAATATGATGTTAATCATAGAATTGCTTCATCTTATCACCCCCAAACTAGCGGGCAAGTAGAGTTATCAAATAGAGAAATTAAATCCATCTTGCAAAATACTGTTAATAGATCTAGAAAAAACTAGGATAAAAATTTGAATGATGCTTTATGGGCTTATAGAACTGCCTACAAAAATCCTATGGGGATGTCTCCTTATAAAATGGTTTACGGGAAAGCTTGTCACCTACCTTTAGAATTAGAACACAAAGCTTACTGGGCAGTTAAAGAACTAAATAGAGATTGTAAGCTCGCTGGTGAGAAAAGGTTATTTGACTTAAGTTCTTTAGATGAATGGAGGAGTGAAGCCTATGAAAATGCTAGGCTCTTTAAGGAAAAAGTTAAATGATGGCATGACAAGCGAATACTTAAGAGAGAATTTCATGTTGGTGAGAAAGTTCTATTGTATAGGTCTCGTCTCAGTTTTTTGCAGGAAAGCTACTGTCAAAATGGGAAGGACCTTTCATTATCGAAGAAGTATACTGTTCAGGAGCAATAAAAATTTCTTCTTTAAAAGATAATACTACACAAGTAGTGAATGGGAAGGGACTCAAACACTATATTGTTGGGGATTCTTACAATGAAGATGTTGATGCCTTTAAAGTTATAACTCTGGAAAAATTTATCAAGGACCAAATTCAGAGACCTGCAGATTCCGCTTTCAAATAGGTAATAGAAGGTAAGAAAAGTTCCACGAAAACACTATCCAACTATATTTTTGCAGTTTTTAGTCAGTATGGAAAGCTACGAAGCGAAAGGGGGACGGAAACGGATCCAGGGTGGCTCACACCACCCTGTGGCGTGGGCCCATCCCTGGCCGCGCCACCAGGTGGTGTGGCCACCCCAGACTCCGCCTCTGACTCGTTTTCTCCCAGTACTTTCATTTTGTTATGAAACTTCGTAATATATAACCCCCCGGATCTCCCGAGGTTCGTATATCGTGTTTTCGTCGTGTCTTTGTTTCGATCTGTTTTTGACAGGCAGGGTCCCAGATTTGGAGCTACAATGTCTTCCTCTGGATCAGCCAAGGAAGATTATTTAGAGGATATCATCAACCCATACATGAGAGAGTTTAAGATTCATCCCAAGGAGTTGTTGCCTGAAGATGGGGAGCTCCGAATAAAAGAGGTTCGAGGCCCTAACGGTGAAGGAAGTCTAGAGGACAGGATGGAAGCACTGGAGCAAGAAGGCTTTAGGTACAGGAAGATGGCGGAAGTGGATATCATCCATAAGATTTGTTCTGAACTCATCGCCGAGCACCAAAAAGAGACTACTGAGCTCAAGGATGAAGTCCTCTCACTCCACCAAACAACCAATGAACTTCAAGTATAGCTCTACGATGTTCAAAATCAAAACTGTGAGTACGAAGTTATATTTAAACGCATAAGTGTTGCTGCAAGTTTCAGGATGCTGGAGACCATGATGTCCTTTGTTGATGGGAAACCCTTACCCTGGAAGTCAAACGAAGATGAGAAGATACCACCACCATCGAAAGAGTAAATTCGTCATCAGGTTTGTCATCCCCTTGGTTTGTTCCAAGCTTGGGGGAGTGCCGCGGTATCACATCACTATCTTCTATCTTTTTACCCTTTTAGTAGAGTCATATCATGAATAGAGAAGTTATTATGTAGGATGGTTTGGATTTTGGAAGTGTCCCCTCCCTCGTTAGATATTTATCCCTTGGTGTGAGTTGTCGTTATGGAATATTAATGAGAAGTTCTATCATTTACTCTTTTGCATAGCTTATATTAGTTTTTAATTCGTGGTTATATGATTGATCTTGTTGTTAGTATTGGTATCACTTTGGGATCATTGAGTTAATTTAGTTGGTTTTGGCAAACCTGGCTCGGTCAGTAGCAACACTATTTTTGAGAGTTGAATGAAAAGATAAAAGTACTCTAAAGAAATATAATTTCATCATCTTTCTTTCTTGATTTGCTCATAGGTCTAGTATTCTCTAGTTAAGATCATTTGTGCTTCCAAGGAAGATTGCATGTTTGTTTTTATCATTTGTATGTGTTTATTCAAACATATTTATTATGTTCCTTGTTTTGCACATTGCTCTTATCTTGATGTTTACTAGTTTGAAAGCTATCATTGAAAACCAGTTATTTGTGAACTCTAGCAAATTATCAACTATTCTTCGACCAAGAGCTAAGTTTGCCATTACCAATTATGATTCACCTTTTGTATCTTTATTGTGTTTCCTTTTCTTATTGCAAGTAAGTTATATAATTGTGAGTTGTCTTCTATTATGATCTATGTATTGATGAATGTGATGCTTCTTGTCTGTATTCTTTTATCGACTCTTCACTCCATAAACCTGAGGCCATGTTTATTGAGCTCTCGCTTGGGGACAAGCGAAGTCTAAGTTTGGGGGGAGTTGATACGTCCATTTTGCATCACTATTCTATGTCATAATTCACTGTTATTCATTGATATATTTCGTATTGAGAGGTGATACTTATGTTATTTCATCTGTTTTTGCATGGTTGATGACTTTGGGAGCATGGACCGCTGCAGTCAGGATTCTGATGGAAAAGGTGCTGTTTGGAGGCAAAATTCACGAAGATCAGAAAATCCGAGAAAATATACGGAAAATCCTATTTTTCCAGAAGACGAAGGAAGCCAGAAGGGGGCTGGAGATGGGTACAAGGGGCCCACACCACCCCCTGGCGCGGGCCAGCCTAGGCCACGCCACCAGGTGGTGTGGCCGACCTGGTCCACCCTTGGCACTCCCCTCTGGCGTATATTATCCTCCCGAAACCCTAAGACTCGGGGAGCAACCACAGAAAGATTTCGCCGCCTCTGCGGGGCGGAAAACACTGAGAGAGAAAGATCTCTCCGGCAGACAGATTTCTGCCGGGGGAATTCCTTCCCGGAGAGGGGAGATCGTCGCCATCAACACCGCCATCAAGCTGGACTTCATTGGGATCATCATCATCATCACCACCACCATCATCACCATCAGCACCCTCATCACCATCTCCATATTGCTATAACAATTGGGTTGAATCTTGCATTAGTTCTTAGGGGAAACTTTCCCGGTGTTGATTACTCTTTGTAGTTGATGCTATTGAGTGAAACATTGAATTATTGTTTATGTTCAAATTGTTATACATCATTATTCCATCTCTGATCATGATCCATATGATGTCTTGTGAGTAGTTTGTTTTGTTCTTGAGGACATGGGAGAAGTCATGTTGTTAGTAGTGGAGTTGTGTTGAGAAAGATTCAATAGTTTGATATTTAAGTTGTGGTGTACTTCTTCTAGTGGTGTCATCTGAATGTCGACTACATGACACTTCACCTATATGGGCCTAGGGGAATGCATTGTGTATTTGGCTACTAATCGTAGGGGTTGCCGGAGTGACAGAAACCTGAACCCTCGTTAGGAAACCATTGCACAAGGGACGTAAGGGTCTTAGAGTTTAAAGCTGTGGTTAGGTTTCTACCTTAATTACTTTATTGTACTTACGGATGTTTGCAAGGGGTATAATCACAAGTATGTATTAGTCCTAGGAAGGTCGGTACATTAGCACAGGTTCACCCACACAACACTTAGCAAGCTAAAGAAGATTAATCAACTATATGAAGCGAAAGCACTTGACAGTCTTCCCATGTGTCCTCGAGAACATTTGGTCATCTTAAGTAATACAACCGGCTTGTCCTTTGTTGCATAAAGGATTGGGCCACTTACTGCATTTATTCCTGCTGTCTTTTGTTTACTCGTACTTTGTTTACTTGCTTTATCAAAAACCCCTAAAAATCCGTTTTCTAAGTATTTGCAGAGAATTCCTGATCCATACCACTAGCCAGCACCTTCTGCTCCTCGTTGGGTTCGACACTCTTACTTATCGAAAATACTGCGATACACCCCCTATACTTGTGGGTCATCATGGCCTGCCGCCTTCAGAGGATATGCCGGAGGAGTGTTCCAGGTGTGAGCCCTTCCACGAAGTGGTACACGATCTCGTCGGCGCGGTCGCCCTCTAGGGTTTCCCTCACCCTCATCCACCTAGCGAGGTATTCGCGGGGAGGCTCTCCATCCCTTTGAATGCATCTGGCCAGATCGAAGATGGTGATGACGCCGACAAAATGTGACATGCACATCTCTAATGCTCGGGGAAGCCAAGCGGATTTGCGGGGTCCTTCCACCTTTATATCCTACACAGGGGCGGTTTGGGTGGGCCTTGAATTTTCCTGATCCGAGCCACCATACTACAAAGAGTGGTATGGCCCAGATCCTTCCGCGAGGTAACACGGCTTACCCAGGTTCAAGTTCCACAACGTTGGCGGAACTCTACTCCTGCTATAAATCACTATAATGGCAATATGCCGAGTTACAGAGATAGGTTCGCTAAGCAAGGTGTTGCGCGTTGTACACAGCAATGTAGGTTGTATTGTCTTGTTCTTGTTCTTGTTTTCTAAAGGCTCCCGTAGGCCGGCTTATAAAGGCGCCAAGACCTAGGGTTCACAGGGAAAGGTCCTTGCCGGACAAGGTAAAGAGTCCTACACTAATACTAACTAGTCTTTCGTGTCTTGCACTCCAAGGCTCTGAGTACGTCGGTGACTCTTGCGTAGCCTTCCTTTATCTGACATGGGCCTCCCTTCTGGATCTGTCTAACTGGGCTGCCCAGCAGGCCATAGGCCTTGCTACCAACTATGGACCACTCGGGTTAGGCGGATTGGTGACATGCCATGAGGATACCCATATAGCATATCCCCATCAATATACAATTTTTCTTCTTGGAGGACCAGCACACCAAGGACCTACCAAGGAATTGGAAAGCCCTGGAGGTTAATTTCCTATCATCCTTTTCACCATCCCAATCCAAATCAGTGTACCCACAAAGAAAGAATGTTGATCCCCTAGAATACCACACACCATAGTTTGGGATATGAACCAAATATTGAATGATTCTTTTTACCACCATCAAGTGGCTTTCTTTAGTAGCCGCTTGATATCTTGCACACACTCCTACACTTCACACAATATCGGGTATAGATGCAAAAAGGTAAAGCAAAAAGGCAATCATAGACCAGTATACCTTTTGATCCACATCTTTACCATTTGGATTTAGTTCAAGATGAGTCTTGGTTGCCATGGGAGTAGGAGATCCATTTAGTTCTTTCATGTTGAACCTCTTGAGCATGTCTTGAGTATACTTGGCTTGATTGAAGAAGGTTCCTCTTCTTACTTGCTTGATCTCAAAGCCAAGGAATAACCTCAACTCTCCCATCATAGACATCCTGAACCTATCAGTCATAAGCTTTGGGAATTCATCATTAAAAGCTTTGTTATACGAACCAAAGATAATATCATCAACATATATTTGGCAAATGAAAAGCTCCCCGTTAACTTTCTTAGTAAAGTGAATGGGATCAATTTTCCCAACTTCAAACCCACGGTCTAACAACAACTCTCTAAGGTGCTTATACCACGTGCGTGGAGCTTGTTTAAGCCCATAGAGCGCCTTATCAAGCTTGTAGACGTGATTTGGGAAGTTGGGATCCTCGAACCCTCGGGGTTGCTTAACATAAACCAACTCTTGAGATGGACCATTTAGAAAAGCACTTTCTACATCCATTTTTTGCAATTTAAAGTTATGATGTGCAACATATGCAATAAAGATACAGATGGACTCAAGGAGAGCCACGGGAGCATATGTCTCTCCATAATAAATGCCTTCAATTTGAGAGAACCCTTCAGCTACCAATCTTGCCTTGTTCCTCACAACAATTCCATGTTCATCTTGCTTGTTCTTGAATATCCATTTAGTTCCAATAACATTGTGACACTCTTTGGGCTTTTCTACTAACTTCCAAACTTCGTTTCTCTTGAAGTTGTTGAGCGCATTATGCATGGATTCTAACCAATCTGTATCTTCAAGAGATTCCCATACTTTCTTGGGCTCCACCATGGATATATGAGCTTGATGATCACCAAAACGCTTCAGTTGAGCTCGAGTGCACATTCCACTCCTTAGATCACCAAGAACATTCTCAAGAGTGTGGTCTCTTCTTTCCAACATTCTATCCACTCTAGCTTTGCGACGAGTTTTTATCTCCTTGTTGTTTCTTGTGGGGATCTCTTCATCATTTTGGTCCTCATCTTGACCTCTATCTTGACCTTGATCATCATTGGGTTCATTCTCATAATCATGAGGGACAGGTTGATCTTGGTCTTGATTAGGCATACTTGTTGAGAGACATCGAGATGACCTTGCGGATGACTCAATGAATCTGCCTTGTGGAAATGACTATAGAGGGCTGGACAATCCGGTCAATGGAGAGGCCGGTAGTCTGGCCTGGATCTTCCATTCTAATCAACATGGTGAGGGTTCTCATCTTGTCTTTGTCTTGCATCATCATTAGCCTCATCAATAGGAGCTTGTTGATGCTATAAAGATGAGGGCTCCACTTGAGTAGAGCATAGTTCTTCTCGATTCGCCACAAGGGTTTCCTCAACCGGGCGAATGAATCCCACACCCATTCTTCTTATGGCATCTTAAGGTATTTCATCATCTACATCACAAACATCAACACGCCCCACTTGGGGGCCATCGATTCTTCGAAAACCACACTACAAGACTTTATGACAATTTTTAGAGAGTTTATCATAGATTCTGTAAGTGCGGGAATCGAGACCATAGCCAACAAAAATACCCTCTAAAGATTTGGAATCAAATTTGGACAAACGAACAACTTTTATGAGGTAGAAACACTTACAACCAAACAAATGTAAGTATGAAACATTGGGCTTGTTACCGGTAAGTATCTCATCTGGAGTCTTGATCAACTTTTTGCGGAGGTAGAGATGGTTTGATGCATGGCATGCAATGGAGATTGCCTCATCCCAAAAGTTGTATGGAAATTTAAACTCCACCAACATGGACCTTTCCATATCCATTAATGTTCAGTTCTTCCTCTCAGCTACACCATTTTGTTGAGGGGTATATGTAGTGGAATATTGATTTTATCCCCTCATCACTAAGAAATCCATTCAAGGTGTAATTCTTGAACTTGGTGCCATTGTTGCTTCTTATCACCAACACGAGGACATTGTATTAACGTTGAACCATATTGACAAAGTCGATGAAGTATTTTTGGGTCTCACTCTTCAACTTGAAGAAGTATACCCATGTATATCTTGAGTAGCCATAAACAATCACCAAGCAATATTTATTCCCACCAAGACTTGCATGATATGGAGGACCAAAGAGATCCAAGTGAAGAAGCTCCAAGATCTTCTTAGACTTTACAATGTTATTGGGTTTGTGGGGAGAATCATGCATTTGTCTTTCAACACAAGCCCTGCACACCCGATCTTTAGCAAAACAAACATTTTCTTTTAGTCCAACAATATGGCCACCCTTGTGGAGACTTTGCAAAGTTATCATATTAACATGGGCTAGACGGCGATGCCATAGCCAACCCACATCAGCCTTTCCGAATAGCCACATCGCACTTTTAGTGGCTTTCCCCGAAAAGTCCACCACATACAAGTCATTTTCGATGTACCCAATGAAAGCAACCTTTAGAGTCTTGCTCCACAAGAGAACCACAATATCATTATCAATAAATATGGCAAAGCCCATCTTTCCAAGAGCATGGACTAAAAGTAAATTATACCCAAGGGTCTCAATAAGCATGACATCCACGAGAGTAGTATCATGTGCAACCACAACCTTGCAAAGACCTATTACCTGAGATCTTGATTTATAGGCATATGTGACGGTTATTTGATCATGATTCGGCCTTAATTATATCCATCATTATCGCCTTGCTTCCGGTCATATGATTGTGCATCCACTATCAAGCACCCACTTTAACCCGCCGGGAGCATAGTTCTACAAGATATCAAACTAGTTTTTAGGTACCCATTTTACAATGGGTCCTGTTTTGTTAGTGGAAAGGGTCTTGGGAACCCAAATGGACCAAGCAATATAACCAGCAAGTGGGCCAACATATTATGCATAAACATCACCCTAATAATCACGCATTAAAACATAGTGAGGGTTAGCAATTCCCTTAAAGTCATCTTGTGACATAGTTTTGCCACTTGTCATATTACTACCCATAATGGTCTTTTCTTTTGCTTGTGCGGGCTTGGCCTTCTTCTTGTTGTTGTTCTTCTTCTTGGCCTTGGATACATAGACAATTCCTCTTTTTTTATTATTTGACCTTTTCTTACTCAAAATGTCATCAAGAGACTTGTTTCCTTCGAGGAAGGTGGCCTTTGCAAGCTCCCCCTTCAACCTAGCATTTTCCTCAAAGATGTTTGTACTACTAGAAGGAATGAAAATACTAGGTGAAGCAACATTAGTCAATTGAGTTTGAAGTTGTTCACGAGACTTTGTGAGAGTCAAGAGTTCACTTTCCAAGGCCTTGTGAGCCTTGTTAATCTTCTCAAAGTCCTCGGCAAGTTTGTCATGAACAACACCAAACTCAATCTTATCCTTTTTTACCCTTTTTATACTTAGCAATGGCATGATCACGTTCCTTAATGAGTTTAGCAACAATTTGATCATTTTCCTCATTGAGGCCTTCAAGTTTTTCTTCAAGAGACTCCCTAGTCTCTTGCTCTTCTTCTAGAGCATTAGTTAGAGCATCATCTCAAGAATGTGCTCTCTCCCAAGTTTGCATCTCTCATCAAGAAGATCATGTGTGTGAGAAAGTTTATTCAAGATATTCACAAAATGCTTATTGTTCTCCCCTTTCAAGTTAGTCATATAAACATCGAAAGCAACTAATTCCTCCTTCACCTCAAGAGTTATATCATCATTCAATTCATCATTGATCATAGAGCTGGAGAGAGGAGATGATGATACCTCTAATTCTCTTGCCATAAGGCAGGTGACGTTCTTGTTGGAGATATTCTCATTTGGAGAGTCGAAGAGTGAGAAGGTGGGTGTAGAGGTGGTGGCAATGGTTACCACACCATTTGGTGTTTCTTCTTTTTCCTCCTCATCTTCATCATCGTCTGAGAACTCTTCATGTTCTATAAATGCAATGTCAGCTGACTTCTTGTTGGTGGCATTCTTCTTGATGAAAGGCTTCTTGAAAGGGGCCTTTGACTTTTTCTTCAATATAAGTACACCACCATGATCTTCTATCTTCTCATATGGACATTTGGCAACAAAATGGTAGTGGTCACCACAATTGAAGCAAGTTCTCAATCTTGAACCATTCTCTTTTCTACCACTTGGGTTGCTTCTTTGTTGCATCTCCATCTTGGTCTTGGCGGGGTCTTTCCAAAAGTTCCTTGCATAGAAGGCCATATATTCACCATGAGCAACCTTGAAATCTTCGGGGTGGCTCATAGAAAGGACTTCATCACTTCCTTCTTCTTCCTCATACTCCACAACCTTGGCCTTCAAGGAAACATTAACACCATTGCTCATTCCAAGGGCACGAGCGCAGGCATCTTTGGCATTCTTGGCAGCAAACTTAAAGGCGGTCATCTCTTGCATAACTTAATTGGAGTTCATGAGATGGTAGTTGTGTCTTCCTTGGAGACTCTTCAAGTCGGTGGGCTCAAAGGGCATGAGCGCACTCACATACTTCCTTTTTATCCACGCATCATCCACATGAGAGGCACCAACATTTGTAAAAGCGGTGGTAGTGGATTTGAGTCTTCGATAGATGTCTTCATGGTCCTCACCATATTTCATATAGAAGCCTTTGGCTTAATTTATCAAGGCATCATATCTATTTCTTCTCATGCTCTCATTTCCAACAAACAAATCAATGAGAGCATCCCAAGCTTCCTTGGCGGGGTTGAGGTGCTCAATGTGAGGGAAATCTTTTAGCCCCACACCAAGTTGAATCATGTGCAAAGCGGTGGCATTGAGTTAACTATTGACCACTTCTCTTCTTGTCAAGTTAGTTGAGTCCTCAATCTTGAGTCCTTCTTCAATAATGTTCCATAAATCAATGCAAGAGTTGCGCACAAGAGATGTCATCAAAAGTTTCCATTGAGCTAAAGAATGTGTAGCTAGCATAGGTGGGTCACCTCTATTATTTACATGAGGATGAGGGATCGGAGGGTCGGGACAGTACCAACCAGGAACCGAATGGTGCTCTTCCTTCCCATCGCCCTTTTTGGTGGAGGATTTAGTGGTATTATGTTCATCCCCCACTACTTCAACCGTTGGTTTAGCCGAAGCGTTCATCTTCGAAATCGGAGGGGATTCCTCTTGAGAGGGAGGTGGTGTCCTTAACAAGTTGCTCAACTAGTTGACACAACTGTTGGATTTTGTTTCCCAAGTAGAAGCTTAAACTTCTTTCCAAATTCTTGAGATCCCCCATGGTCCCCAAGGTACTAGCCTCACCCCCTCCATCTTCCTCCGGGTCACCCATACACTCCTAGGCGGTTAAGCCCGAATAAAGAGCCGAGGCTCTGATACCAATTGAAAGGATCGTATGGGCACATAAAAGGGGGGTGAATAGGTGCTACTTCAAATTTTACTCTTTTTCAATTTAGGGTTTGACACAAAAGGTAAATTCTCTATATATGCAACTAAGGTGAATTTACCTATATGTCAGAATAGCACACTAACTAAGCAAGAGCAAGATATAACTAAAGTGCGATAAAGGATAGAGGTAACCGAAATGGAGCACGCAGAGACATAATGATGATTTTTCGTAGTTCCTTCCTTTTGAGGGGAAGTATGTTTGCATTTGGAGAGGGGGTGGTTTCAAATCACCAACGCCACAAAAGGCCTCCCTTGTTCTCTGGTGAACCTCACCCCAAAGGGATCGATTCACTCTTCCACTATATCGGTAACCTACGAGGTGGAAACTAGCACCTTTACAACAAGTTCGAGGCACACATCCACAACTAAATTGGAGGCTCCCGAATGCAAGCAAGATGTCACAACAATCAAAAGACAAGCTTGTAAGAACCAAATCAAGGCCTAGGGTTTCCAATGAAACCCTAGAGGAAGGGGCCCTCAAGTGAATGAGGGGGAAATGAAGATCTCTTTTGGTGAAGATGGAGATCATGGCCTCCTCCTTCGATTCTTCAAAGATTAGGGACTTTGGGTGGCTGGAGAGGGCGATCTTGTTGATTTGGTGGATCAAGTGTGGGTATTCTACTTTTCTGGGACGAGCAGCTTGATGTAGGGGATGAAGTCCCCTATTTATAGCCCCATCCTTTTTAGACCGTTTTCTACCTATTGGGGAAGTTCCACATCAGAGACTCCGGTCTAAGGACCAGATATTCCAGTCTGCAAACATCTCACACCGGAGATTCCAGTACGTCTATGGACAATGTCCGGAGCCCCAATCAGAATGACCCAGACATGTTTTCGAGGGTCACTCTGGAGACTTGTGCCGAAACTCTAGATGGGGACACCGGAGGCTCTGGTCTATACATACCGGAGATTCCGGCATGTGACATCACACCGGAGATTTCGGTCCATCTCTGGAAAATATTCGGACCCTTATACTGTCTGGCCCAGACTTGGTCTTGATGCTCACACCGGAGATTAGTGCCGAAACTCCCGTTTGGTACACCAGAGACTCCGGTCTGACTAGACCGGAGATTCTGGTATGAACCCTTCATGAACACATTGTTTCAACAAGGGATTCTTCCAATTGTCGCAGACTTTTCTCTTTTCAGTAGATTAACCTCACATTATTATCGCACGGTAAAACGGGTCCTCAAGTTGTTAACGAACACCAAAACTGATTAAGACAATAAATGTCCTTTCAACAACGATGATGGATTGATCCATATTGATATACCATGAAACACATCCTAATTATTGTTATCAATAGTTTATCATTACAAGTATTACCATTACTAAAAGTTTGTTGGACCATAATACACATATAGACTTGGATATAATAGGGACATGACGAGAGCTTCAAAAATTATACCGTGATTGTCTAAAGTCGTGCATCATTCTTACTAGATGGTATGTCAATATTCTATACGGTGTAGTTTTGGGATTGCTACTCCTAACGATTGAGAGATGGAAGGGGTTCCACAGCGGAAAATAAAAAATCCTAACAACGAGAATGCCATAGCCAAGATCTACTCTATGCAGATGTAAGGTAATAGAGGGATTCGGTTTTCATACCTTTGAAGAGCGAAAGCGTTTAACATTTCATGAGAAATGTGGATGATGTAGTCGTACGGTGATGCCGACCCCAAGGTTGCATAGGCGTACAAGATCCAAGCTCCAAGCGACGAGCACCACAACTGGCAATGCCTCCGCGGTTCTACACTCATCCGGTGTAGAGACATCCTCCGGGCTCCGATCTAGCGAAGCAACGGAAGAAAATTGATCCGGACCGAAGATGCAGCAGCATGGTAATGTACGTATGGTGGAGAATCCCCTATCCCCGTATGCACATTCCTACTTGGGAACCACACGTGAGGGGGAGAGAGATAGGCATGAACCAATTGATGGGATGATTTGAGGGGAGGGGTTCCCCTCTTTATATAGGTGGAGGAGGAGTTCCACCACAAGGAGGTAGGCGGGGTGGTACTAATCCCACATGCCAGACTAGGTGAGCCCTACGCGGGGTTGGCCCATGGCTACCAGCCTCCCTTCGCCCTCCTTGGGGCGCCTCCTCCAGACAGGCCTTTCCCTCTAGGAAGGGCCCAATCAGGTGGGTTACCCCTAAATTTAATTAAAAATATTATTTTTATATTAATACAACTAATTAATATTAAATACATATTATGTAATACCTCGGAATTCGAAACACCTTTCGGATCCCTCCGATCATCATCGGATGTCACCGGAACACTTCCGGTATCATCCCGGAACAATTCCAGTGTTCTCTCTCTTTTCTCCTACAATCTCGGATCAATCCCTAAGCGTAATCTTCCCTTAAGCATGCCACCCTATGGTTCAGGAATACGCAGACATGATCAAGACATCTCTCTGATCAATGACCAACAATGGGATCTGGAAACCCATGATGGCCCCCATACATTCCACGAATTAACTTGATCACTTGAACCTTAAACGTCAAGTCTCATTCCCTTTGCTACATGAAACCTAGTTTGTCCAAGAATTGATATTCGGTATCTCTATACCTAGTTCGATCTTGTTACCGACCAACACATTTACTCATTCCCGTGATATTACATACACGTGACCTAGTCACATGTTTGCAAACTTGTAGATGTAATCTCACCGAGTGGGCCTAGGGTATCTATCTGTGACGCGGATGGGAAAATCTCGATCTCGATGCATACGCCTCAACATACCCCTTTGTAATACCTAGTAGACACATTTATGATCACCCTATTATGGTGTGACGGTTGATGCAGTCAAAGCAGCCGCGGGTGGTAGTGATTAAATATGATCTCACGGTCAAAGGAGTGAGTTATAACGCTTTACTAGATATCACAATGTTGAACTTTGTGAATGGATCTCATTGCAATACTATGGTTTGGTGTGTTTCCACCACATCATTCGTCTAATGAAGTGACCCTGTTGTCAATTGACATAAATGTCCACGATCGGGAAACCTCGATCATCGATTACCCAACGAGCTAGTCTACTAGAGGACACTAGGGACTTAGTTTGTTTACACAACACACGTGTACTAATGTTTCCGGTTAATACAGTTATAACATGGTATGAAACTTACTATGAACTAATGAGATATGCAAATAAAAACCTCTTTATTATTTGCCTCTAGGGCATATCTCCAACATTCTCCCGCTTGCACTAGAGTCAATAATCAAGTTATTGATTCCCACATTTAACACTTATGGCATTCTGGTATTGCTCACACCTATGGCATTCCGGTGTTATCCACACGCATTGCTTGTGGTAAACCTAATCTCTAGAACTAACACTTTAAACTCTGTGTGTATTTGCATGTCTATGTGTCACTACGCATCACTCATTCTCTAATGAGATGGCATTGTATAATTTTAGTCTTCTGGTGAGACCTCAATTCCTTAGCCAAAACTATGTTGACATTATTTTCATACAAAGATTTTCATAGTATAGCCCACTTGGAAATGCACCTAGTTTGGTAACAAACTACTTGACACAAAAGCCCTCTATATATTGCTGCTATAGTAGTCATATACTCAGCCATTGTTGTAGTATCTGTCACAATGTTACACCTTTGGAACTAGTCCAAATCCACCATGGAACTTTCTTCCATTTAATTATGGAACCTTCTTTCTTAGCACATAGCCTAAATTGAGATGAACTTCATTTATATATGTGACAAAACTTGCATGAATGTAACACATTACAATGAACTATTTCGTCACTTCTGTATACATCGCATATTCTTGGTTCTTCCAAAGGAACACACGAATATCATTACTATTGTCCAATGATAATCTTATGAATCACTCTGATATATGCTCCTAACACTTAGAGCATAGGAATCATCTAGATATGTACATATCATGGCATGCATGTGATTAATCAATCATGAGGTTTCACTTACCAATTGTTAACACAATTGATCTTGCTACCATGTGGCAAGTACTTTTCTTATCAAATATTGACTAGGAAACACATGCAGCTCCCCTCAAACATGTTACCATATTGAACTAATTCAATATATCATATATGTACTCTAGCATAACCATATTAGCATTTCAATCTATCTGTATAGAATTTGATGTCTAATAATTCAGTTATGCCTAAGTCTTTCATCAAAATCAAATTTTAATGAAATTCTTAATTCGTGTCTCATAAAAGATACATCATTTCCAATCAACATAATGTATTTCACATAAATTGTTGGAAATATGTCTTAATGGCCCCACTTACTTTCTTGTAAACACAAGCATCTTCATCATTTATGATGAGTTTGAACTTTTTAACAGATTCATCATAGTGAAGATTCCAACTCCACTATGCTTACTTCAACCATTGAATTTGCATATATTTTAGCACCCTTCAAATTTACAAAACCCTTTGGATTATTGATGGCTCAAAAGTAATGAGCTCGTTGGGAACCCCAAGAGGAAGGTATGATGAGCACAACAGCAAATTTTCCCTCAGTGATGAAACCAAGGTTATCGAACTAGTAGGAGCAAGGAAACAACCCCAAGGTGTTGTCTTCCAACTTGGAATCCTGCACAACACAACCACAGAACTTTGCCCCAAATTACAATGAGGTTGTCAATCTCACCGGTTTTGCTGAAACAAAGGATTAAACGTATTGTGTGGAAGATAGTAATTGCTTGCAGAAAGTAAACAGAAAACAGTAAATAGATTGTAGATTGATGGTAAAGAATGGACCAGGCTCCATAGTTCACTAGAGGTGATTCTCCTTAAGATAGTTGACATGTTGGGTGAACAAATTACAGCGGGGCAATTGACAGACACCGAGAAAGCATACATGCATATACTAATCATCTTGACTCCTATGAGATTTGATTGGGCATTACAACATTATACATAGACCGTAATCCAACTGCATCTATGACTAATAATCCACCTTCAGGTTATCATCACCCCTCTAGTATTAAGTTGCAAGCAACAGATAATTGCATTAAGAAAAGTGTGTAAAGTAAACAATACGATTGTTCTATGAACAAAGGATTGTTGTTTTCTCCCTAGTAGCAACAACACATCTAGTACCTTAGAGATTTCTATCACTTCCCCAGATTACTAGAGGCATGAACCCACTATCGAGCATAAATACTCCCTCTTGGAGTTGCTAGCATCTACTCGGCCAAGATAGCTACTAACAACGGAAAGCATGCAAGATCACAAATAACAAAGACATGATAGAATCAATAATCAATCTGAAATAGCATCTCAATATCCATCGGATCCCCGCAAACACAACATGTATGATTACAAATAGATG
This sequence comes from Avena insularis, assembly GCA_023614405.1. Taxonomy (NCBI): domain Eukaryota; kingdom Viridiplantae; phylum Streptophyta; class Magnoliopsida; order Poales; family Poaceae; genus Avena; species Avena insularis. Next base: position 551,561,880 of record CM042690.1, read on the forward strand.
ATCTTGATCATGAACGGAGCTCACAAGATCTAGACATGGTAGCACAAAGGAGAAGAACCAACCATCTAGCTACTACATGGACCCGTAGTCCAGGGATGAACTACTCACGCATCACACCGGAGGCAATCATGGTGATGAAGAAGGCCTCCAGGATGATCTCTCCCCTCTGACAGGGTGCCGGGAAGAGCTTCAGATCCCTCCCGATCTAGGGATGGAGATGGCGGCGGCTACACACTCTTTCCATGGAATTTTGATCGGGTCCTTAGGGTTTTCGTCCCGGAGGTAATATATAGGCGAAGGGGCAAGGTCAGTGGAGCGCCAGGGGCCCCACACCCCCTGGTGGCGCGGCTAGGGTTGGCCGCGCCATCCTAGGGTGTGGCCTCCCTGGCTCCCCTCTTCGTCTCCCCTCCGAACTCTGTATTCCTTCTGGTGAAATATTGACTTGGGCTTTTGTCCGGTCCAATTCCGAGAATATTTCCTTACTAGCTTTTTTGAAACCAAAAACAGCAGAAAACAGGCAACTGGCACTGTGGCATCTTGTTAATAGGTTAGTTCTAGAAAATGTGTAAAAATACTCCAAAGTGTGGACAAAACATAAGAAAGTAGATATAAAACAAGCATGGAACATCAAAAATTACAGATATGTTTCCAACGTATCAACATCCCCAAGCTTAACTCATGCTCGTCCTCGAGTAGGTAGAATAATTTTTGAGGTGACATGCACCATCATAATCTTGATCAAAGTATTTGTAAAACATTGATAGCTAGGATCATAGTACTTTAACATAGCATGAAAGATATAGTTCTAACAATAAGACATAGCAACTATGTTATAACATGAAAAGGTACAAACAAAATATTCATGAATATCAATGCTTTGAAAGACGTTTGTTTGTTTCACATATAGAAAACATAATGAGAATGGTATTTAGTTTGTCCCTCATAGTGTAGCAAAACATAAATGCATAGGACACCTTCAAAGTTCATAAGGGTGAATAGATAGAAATAGTTTAAGAACAAGTAATATCAAAGTTACGAATCAATCAACAAGTTTTGGGACAATGCACATTAAACTAAGAATGGCCACTATGCTCTCTCCATAGGTGCATAAAGATATAAGATGGAGACTCAACATAAAAGTAAAAGAAAGGCCTTCGTAGAAGGAAGCAGGGATTCAAGTCTCATAAAAAGCTTCCAAAAATTATTGTACTTATTAGCTTTTAGCTCTCATTGCCCCTATCATAAGCATCTTTAGGTGGTTAAGGTTAAAGTGAACAAATATGAGGATATGCTTGACAAGTTATAAGCTGAAAATCTCATGCCCCTTACTTACGAGTATCGTTCCTCATGCTACTCAAGTTTAGTCACAAGTAAGTTCTTGTCATTGTAAGTACATGTGTATCATAGAGAACCGCCACCGGGGTACCCCTTGCCCGATGATACGGAAGAATCCCCATATCAAAATGACAAGGCAAGCATACAATGATCATCTCAGCATCCTTTTATTTCCTATTTGCATAGGCTTTTTTTTCTTTTTGTTCTCTTTTTTTCTTTCCTATTTGCATAGGCTTTTTATAGAGGATGCTTCATAGATTGCTCACTATGGTTACGCTGCAGGTTTCCACCATGATTAGGCATGGATTAGACCAGCCGCCCAGGCATTTCTCTAACATATATACGAACTCCATGAGCCTTACAAGCTCCCCTTTCATTTCACACCGCCGGGATCCATAAGCAAAATAACATGATATCAACTAAATAAAGTGCAATGTTGAAAGCGTTCCCCATGAAGCATATACGCAACATAGATGGGCACAATGGTTCAAGTTTATTAAGTGCAAGAAAAGTAAAGTGTGCCATCAAGTTCGTGAGAGCTTTAATCACTAATTTTCACATAACAAGTTTAATTTGGAAGGTAGATAAAAACATGAATATACTTGGAATAGCAATGCTAATAGGTAGGTATGGTGGACTCTTTGGAATAACTTGGTTTTATTTGGAGTTGGATGCATGAGTGGAACTCATACTTGGTATGGAGGCTAGCAAAAGACTGGAGCGACCAACTAAGAGAGCAATAATGGCCATAATCATGCAAAGCGACAAAACATCATTAATTAAAGCATAAAGTGATATTACAAGTTGAAAACTAAATGATCATAGAGGCTATGGTGACTTGGTATAGTCTTAACATGGTGTGAGCATGCGCCAAGTCAACCCAAATAAAGCATTAAAGGAGAATACCACAATATTATGCTTTTATATGCTAAAACAACACACGATTCTTTCAAGGCACATTAAGCAATCTCAATTGTTTGTAACATGTCATGCTACAGCAATAATCACTAAGCGTAAAGCCAAATCAATATCAAGCATGACATGATAAAGCCTAAGTCACAATCAAAAACAAGCTCCTTTTATACCACTTAAGCATGAACTTTCCTACTATTTTGCAATCCAAATCAACTTATTTGAAAACTAATGTATGAATGCGGAGGTCCAACCAACTTATTCAAGCAAACTAAGCAAATGAAAACTAAATACGAAAACGAAGACGCTCCAAGAACAACACAATTGTGCATGAAACAATAAAAATGAAGTGTTTGGAAGAAACCTGAGATTTTTATTGATGAAGAAGGGGATGCCTTGGGCATCCCCAAGCTTTGGAGCTTGTACTTCTTGAATATTTCTTTGGGTCACACGGGTGGCATCCCCAAGCTTGAGCTTTTGTCCATACTTCATCTTATCACATTACTCTTCCCTACACTTTAAAATTTGCTTCATACAAAACTTCACACAATCTTCATTAGCAACATTAGTGCACTCAAGATAATAAGTCTTTTGGTTCAGTTTCAACACAAGTAAAAATTCCATTAAAACATAATCTACTGTAGCACTTCCTTTAAAAAGTTCAAATGATCAAAGAGAACTCAAAGAGAAAGAGATTAAGAGACAAATGCAAATAATGGCAGAAATCTATTAAAACAGACCAGCAGGTAAAAACCGATTTTTTCGAAGACCTTCTGTTGCTCAAATCGAAAAGTGTGGAACTAAGGAAAGTTGGATAACAACCTGGGGCATAAGCACAAAAAATTACAGCTCAAAACGATGTACAGAGATTTTTCACGAATTTTTACAGCGAAGTACAAAAATCTGTTTCGGGGCAGCAACTTTTCCAAATCTTACCTCTCTCTTCTTTGCACAAAAACCACACAAAAATGATAAGGAAAGGTTATTACTGAAGAAATAACTTCCAAGACTCAACAAAATACTCCTAATGAAATTGGTGTTATCTCCCAATAAGTGCTTTTCTTTAACGCCTTTGAGCTAGGCATAAGAAGCAACAAAAGAATCAAGTATTCTCAAATGAAGAAGCATTAAGAGCAAATTTTGTTTTAATAGGAGAGGAAAAAGGAATCTTATCTCTCTTATTAGGGAAGTGTTCTATACCTTTATTGAATGGAAATTGATATTTAATGGTGCCTTCTTTCATATCAATAATGGCACCAACAGTTCTAAGTAAAGGTCTTCCCAAAATAATAGGACAAGAAGCATTGCATTCAACATCCAAAACATAGAAATCAACGAGGACATAGGCATTATTAACCATAATAAGAACATAATTAACACTCCCCATGAGTTTATTTTTAGCATTATCATCAAGTTGGACATTTAAATAACAATCTTCCAATAAATCAAGCATTTCATAAATCTTTCTAGGCATAATAGAAACACAACTATCAAGATCACATAGAGCTTTGAGATCAAAATCATTCACTTTCATATTAATGATGGGTTCCCAACCATCTTCTAATTTCATAGGAATAGAAGCTTTATGTTTCATCTTTTCTTCTTTAATTTTTATGAGAGCATTAGTAATGTGTTTTGTGAAGGCCATATTTATAGCACTAGCATTAGGACTTTTAGCAAGCTTTTGTAGGAACATAATTACTTCAGAAATATTGCAACCATCAAGATCAAAATCATAATTATCATCTAAAGTAGTCGAGCTATTGTTTCCCATATTTCTAAGAATTTCAACATTTTTATTAGAAAAGGTTCCATTGGGTTTACTAGCTTCAACATTAGTGGTAGTGGTAGTAGAAATACTAATATTTCTAGCAATTTCATCTTCTCTTTCCCACTTAGCATGCAATTCGACTAACAGTCTAACATTTTTATCAATTCTAACTTGTATGGCATTAGTAGCAGTAAAGGGATTTTCAATAGTTTCAGGTTTAGCAGTCATTTTATTCAAAGAAGATTGTGCTTCAGACAATGATGCTATATTTCTTTCAGCATTAGAGAGTTTTTCCTCAATAGTTTTATTGAGAGAAGTTTGTTTACTAATAAAATCTTTGAGCATGACTTCAAGTTCAGAGGGTGCACTTCTATTATTGTTGTAGGAATTTCCATAAGCATTACCATTATTGGAAGGATATGGCCTATAATTATTATTACCAAAATTGTTCCTGTAGGCATTGTTGCTAAAATTGTTATTTCTAATAAAGTTCACATCAACTTGCTCTTCTTGAGCAACCAAAGAGGCTAAGGGAACATGATTAGGATCAATATGAGCTTTCCCATTAACAAGCATAGACATAATAACATCACTTTTATCACTCAAGGAGGAGGTTTCTTCAACATAATTTACCTTCTTACCTTGTGGAGCTCTCTCAGTGTGCCATTCAGAATAGTTAACCATCATATTATCCAGAACCTTTGTTGCAGCACCCAAAGTAATGGTCATAAAGGTACCTCCAGCAGCAGAATCCAGCAGATTTCTTGAAGAATAATTCAATCCTGCATAAAAGGTTTGGATAATCATCTAAGTAGTCAGTCCATGAGTGGGATAATTCTTTACCAAAGATTTAATTCTTTCCCAAGCTTGAGCAACATGTTCATTATAAGATTGCTTAAATTTCATTATTTCACTTCTCATAGATATAATCTTAGCAGGAGGATAGTATTTTCCAATAAAAGCATTTTTGCATTTAGTCCAAGAATCAATACTATTTCTAGTTAGTGATAGCAACCATTCTTTAGCTTTTCCTCTCAAAGAGAAAGGAAACAATTTAATCTTAATAATATCTCCATCTATATCCCTATGTTTTTGCATCTCACAAAGTTCAACAAAGTTATTAAGGTGAGCAGCAGCATCTTTAGTACCAACACTAGAGAATTGTTCTTTCATAACAAGATTAAGCAAGGCAGGTTTAATTTGAAAGAAAGTAGCTTCAGGATTAGGTGGAGCAATAGGTATGCACATAAAATCATTGTTGTTGGTGCTAGTGAAGTCACACAACTTAGTGTTTTCAAGAGTAGTCATATTTTTGTGTTTTTGATATAAAGAATCAAACTAGTGCAACTATTTTTTTTGTGTTTTTGATAAACAAACAAGCAAACTAAGCAAAAATAAACTAAGCAAAACAAATAAAACAAAGTAAAGAGATTGGTTATGAAGGACTCCCCTTGTGAAGCTGTCCTTGACTCCCCGGCAACGGCACCAGAAAATAGGCTTGATGGCTCAAAAAGTGATGAGCTCGTTGGGAACCTCAAGAGGAAGGTATGATGAGCACAGCAGCAAATTTTCCCTCAGTGATGAAACCAAGGTTATCGAACCAGTAGGAGCAAGGAAACAACCCCAAGGAGTTGTCTTCCAACTTGGAATCCTGCACAACACAACCACGAAACTTTGCCCCAACATACAGTGAGGTTGTCAATCTCACCGGTTTTGCTGAAATAAAGGATTAAACGTATTGTGTGGAAGATAGTAATTGCTTGCAGAAAGTAAACAGAAAACAGTAAATAGATTGTAGATTGATGGTAAAGAATGGACCGGGGTCCATAGTTCACTAGAGGTGATTCTCCTTAAGATAGTTGACATGTTGGGTGAACAAATTACAGCGGGGCAATTGACAGACACCGAGAAAGCATACATGCATATACTAATCATCTTGACTCCTATGAGATTTGATTGGGCATTACAACATTATACATAGACCGTAATCCAACTGCATCTATGACTAATAATCCACCTTCAGGTTATCATCCGAAACCCCTCCAGTATTAAGTTGCAACCAACAGATAATTGCATTAAGCAAAGTGTGTAAAGTAAACAATACGATTGTTCTATGAACAAAGGATTATTGTTTTCTCCCTAGTAGCAACAGCACATCTAGTACCTTAGAGATTTCTGTCACTTCCCCAGATTCCTAGAGGCGTGAACCCACTATCGAGCATAAATACTCCCTCTTGGAGTTGCTAGCATCTACTCGGCCAAGATAGCTACTAACAACGGAACGCATGCAAGATCACAAATAACAAAGACATGATAGAATCAATAATCAATCTGAAATAGCATCTCAATATCCATCGGATCCCCGTAAACACAACATGTAAGATTACAAATAGATGATCTTGATCATGAACGGAGCTCACAAGATCAAAACATGGTAGCACAAAGGAGGAGAACCAACCATCTAGCTACTACATGGACCCGTAGTCCAGGGATGAACTACTCACGCATCACACTGGAGGCAGGCATGGTGATGAAGAAGGCCTCGTGGTGATCTCTCCTCCGCAGGTGCGGGAAGAGCCAGATCCCTCCCGATCTAGGGATGGTGATGGAGGCGGCTACAGACTCTTTCGTGGAATTTTGATCGGGTACTTAGGGTTTTCGTCCCAGAGGCAATATATAGGCGAAGGGGCAAGGTCGGTGGAGCGCCAGGAGGCCCACACCCCCCGGTGGCGCGGCTAGGGCTTGCCGCACCACCCTAGGGTGTGGCCACCCTAGCTCCCATCTTTGTCTCCCCTCCGAACTCCGTATTCCTTCTGGTGAAATATTGACTTGGGCTTTTGTCCGGTACAATTCCGAGAATATTTCCTTACTATCTTTTCTGAAACCAAAAACAGCAGAAAATAGGCAACTGGCACTGTGGCATCTTGTTAATAGGTTAGTTCCAGAAAATGTGTAAAAATACTCCAAAGTGTGGACAAAACATAAGAAAGTAGATATAAAACAAGCATGGAACATCAACAATTATAGATACGTTTCCAACATATCAATTATGTCATGTACACATCCTAAGCAACCATTCTATTAAAAGAATATTGTTTTGTTTATTCAACTATCATAATTCAATATGTAGTGGTTGCTACCATAAACCGTACAAACTAAATATCGCTATGGAATATCAAATCTTGTTGTAGTTAACTCTTTGAACTTTGTCATAAACTTCTTTCCGACATGTCGACCATTTCGCAGATGTGAACATCCATGTTTGTTTCTTTATAGATCCATTTACGCTTTGAAAAGCTTCATGCCTTTCTAAGGCTCTACCAAGTTCATAACCAGATTTTCGTATATGGATACTATCACGAATTCTTATGTCCTCTAGACAATTAACGGAGTCAGGGCTCATCATTTCTTCTTTGCATGTAGTCGGTACATCATTATCCAACAATGACACTTTTTCCTCAAATCTTGTTATTTGATTATTACCTGATCGACATGGTTAAATAGGAACTTAGATTTCAAGAACTACAACCTTTGCATAAATGGTAACCATGAGCATTATAGCTACCTCAAGAACTATTTATGGCGTTGCACTACTCTAAATACATCACTTAGGTTCGAATAACCTCATCAAAATTTCTATTTCCCTCCCAATTAACTTTTCACAAAAAATTATTTCTCAAAAAACTCGCCGTTTTAGCGAAAAACACTTTTGTCTTTAGTCTTACGATGGTGGAATTCTCAACGATTAATTTCGGATAACCTACAAAGACGTGCATATCCGACCTTGGTATTGTAAACGGTTTACATATGCCTTGCATACCAAAATTTATGTAAAGAAAAACTAGGTTTTACCCCTTGTCATTTCAACGGATCATGATGTTGCTATTTTTAGTGTAAAAGCGGTAGCCACTACAACATAATTTTTTAAATCATAATGCCAGATTTATATTTGATCTTACCAAGTCAAACTAGGTCTGATTATATTCTCAAAACATTCCATACTACTATGGTTTGTTAGGAAACCCAAGTTTATGAAACAATTTCTCAACTTCCAGATGTTTGCTAAACTTGTAACACGAATATCTTCCTTTATGATACAATCATAAACTCTTGATTTTCTTGTTATGATCTTATTCATGCTAAGACCTTTGAACATGTTTCAAATGTCTTATACTTCTTCCCCATTAAACAAATATACTCGTATATCTATTCCATTCATTGGTGGAAGTATACGGAGTAGAATAATCCACCACACATGGTTTTATATAATAGAACACATACATCAATATGTATTATTTCCAATAAGTTAGTTGTCCGTTCAACTTTTTCCCGTGAATAGAATTTTAGTTATATTTAGAAAAGTCTTACAAGCATCAATTCATTCAAAAATAACTTGACTTAAAAATTCCAGCAACATGGAGTTTCTTCATGTCTTTATTTTCAATATAACTTAAACGATGGTGTCACACTTAAGTGAAATTCCAATCATTTCGTCTTGCAAAGCTTTTAGCATTTTGTTTTATGAATATTATGTCACCAACAAGATTTATATTGGGTTATCCATCGTCTATGGAATACAATAATTATCTGGACAACAACTTGTTCTCACAATACTGAAACGAAACAATAATTATCGGAATAAATCTTGATTACTTGGTCTTTGATGTAGATGACAAACATAATAACATCTTATTTGTTTACTGATGAACATCATCACCATATTTTCTTGCGAGTTACTTGTATCATTGTATTTCTTATATTGAGTTTCTCTTGTATGACACTTCATACCAAAAAATCCAGCATATAATGCCAAAGAACTATTGTTTTAACGAGCAGAGAATATATTCATAACATGTATATCTTCTATATAGCTGAGCTGGACAATTCTAGTCCATTAATTTCTGCCAATTACATTTGTAGATTCTCTTTCAATGTTTTCCTCTTTTTAGAAGAATCAACCAACATCAATAGTTGCACTAATCATATGGTACTTGGTCCAAGTGTATTAGTCAAACACTAATACTCTCAAACTTACACTATGAAGTGGATCACCGTCATTACATGATTCGTGTTCTTCCGGATTCTACTTTAGTGATCTTTTAGTATAGTAAACATTTTACCTATACCTCTTATCCATCATATCATGCCAACTTTTCATGATGGAACTACAATAGCTCATGAGGATGAACGTTACCATCATTCGCAAATGCTCATCCAATATGAGAATATTTTTCTGACTAAACTATATTTTATCATCTTGCAATCAAACAGTGTTTTAATATCAGAATATCTTTTACACAAGATGATTTATGAAACGAATCTTTCAGTTCCCACATAATCTTGATACTAAATACTTTCTTTCTAATATCAAGTATCTTTCAAGAAAGCGGGATCTTTTAGAGACTAACTTTTGAATTAGTTACTCTAGGATTAATACACTTATTAAACCTTATGGAGTAAGTGAGGTCTACTTGAAAGTTTGCTTTAGGACTTTTATCTTTCCATTCAACACTCAAACAATATGATCTTAATTCGTTGGACCTCACTTGCAAGTATCTAGAATTCTATAGTTCTATTATCTCAATTACAACTAAGCGCAAGGTAGTCCAACGGATGCTAACTACAACAACTATGCAAATTCACTTAGATTGTTTAGTTCATAATATGAGTTCATTACAAGAACTCCCACTTAAATGAACATCCCTAATCATTGTTAAGTGATTACATGATCCAAATTCACTATAACACCCTCGATCATTATGGCTGATAGCATAGTTTCAAACATAGACATCAAAATGTCAATCACATCAACTATGTGATTCATGCTTAACCTTTCGGTCACTTGTGTTCCGAGGCCATGTATGTACATGCTAGGCTCGCCAACGTTAACCTTAATGTATTACAGTGCAATATGTCTTACACCCATTGTATGCGAACATCGATATGTCTAACACCCAATCATCACGGCGTCCTTCATAGCGAAGAACTTTCTTAGTGGTGCACACTAATGTGAGAACACAGGTGTTGGAATTGAGTGTGAGGGATCATCTTATAATGCTACTGTCGTAAGTCTAATACTAGCAGAATAAGATGCATAAAGTAATCAACATCATATGTAAATAAGTTATGTGATATGATATGGTCGCCGCACCTTGATCTCCAATGAGTGTGCGGACATTTCACTAGGTCCACGGCGCCTTCATGTTGTCGGTAGTACATTTCATAAACACTTACCTAGACCACACATATCACATGCCCCCTGCAAAATAAAGTTAGACGCCTCTACTTTATCTTTGCACATTTTACGTGGTTGTTTGGACTTTCGCGCAAGAACCATTTCTTACCTACGAACTTTCAATAACAATATGGATTGACTAGTTGTCGCTTTAAATCCCTTTTCATGGATGTCCTTTGTAAATGCCATATCAACTAATTTAAGAGAGACGGACATCCGCTGGCCACTTATATGGTACAAGACATATGTTGAGCATGGAACCATTCTTGCGTAAGCTTACGCATAAGGTCGGTCTGGGACGCTTCATCAAACATTGCCACGATATGAACAAATACACGTGGGAGGGTAACAACTAGAAAACCAATACCCATATATCACTATGTTTTCTAACTGTACCAACATATCTAAGCATAGATCGGCTATGATACCATTGAAGGGGTTCCTCGGCAGAAAACAGAAAAATTCCTAACAACGAGAACTCCATAGCCAATATCTACTCTATGCAGATGTAAGGTGACAGAGGTATTCTATGTTCATACTTTTGAAGACCGAAAATGTTTAACATTTCATGATAAACATGGATGATGTAGTCGTACGGTGATACCGACCTCAAGGTCGTGTAGGCGTACAACCTCCAAACTCCAAGCGACGGGCACCACAACTGGAAGTGTCTCCACACTCCTACACACATCCGGTGTAGAGACGTCTCCTAGGCTCTGGTCCAGTGAAGTAGATGAAAAAGATTGATCCGCACCAAATATCCAGCGGCACGATGGCGTGCATATGGTGGAGAAACCTCTATACCTGTATGCATGTTCATACTTGCGAACCACACGTTAGGGATATATATATGTATATATAGAGAGAGAGAGAGATAGGAAAAGGCCAATTGATGGGATGATTTGAGGGGAGGGGTTCCCCTATTTATATAGGTGGAGGAGGAGTGACACCACGAGGAGGTGGGCAGGGTGGGACTAATCCCACCTGCCGGCCTAGGTGGGCCCCACACGGGGTTGGCTCATGGCCATTGGCCTGCCTTGGCCTTCCTTGGGGCGCCTCCCCCACATAGGCATTTCCTTCTAGGAAGGGCCAAATCAGGTGGGTTGCCCCTAAATTTAATTAAAAAATATTTTATAAATATTAATTCAACTAATTAATATTAAATACATATTATTTAATATCTCAGACTCCTAAACACCTTTTGGATCCCTCGATCATCAGCGGATGTCCTCGGAACACTTTCGGTATCATCCCGGAAAAATTCTGATGTTCTCTCTTTTCTCCTACAATCTCGGATCAATAACTAAGCGTCATCTACCCTTAAGAGTGCCACCCTATGGTTAGGAATACGCAGACATGATCAAGACATATCTATGGTCAATGACCAACAGCGGGATCTGGAAACCCATAATGGCCCCCACGCATTCCATGAATGAACTTGATCGCTTGAACCTTAAACATCGAGTCTCATTCCCTTTGCTACACAATACCTGGTTTCTCCAAGGCTTGATCTTTGGTATCTCTGTACCTAGTTTGGTCTCGTTAATGACACACATTTACTTGTTCCCATGATTTACATCCTCGTGACCTAGTTACATTTTTGCAAACTTGTAGATGTAATCTCATCGAGTGGGCCTAGGGTATCTATCCTTCATGTGGGTGGGCAAATACCGATCTCAATGCATACGGCTCAACATACCCCTTCGAAATACCTGATAGACACCTTTGTGATCACTCTATTATGGTGTGACGGTTCATGTAGTCAAAGCAGTCGCGAGTGGTAATGATTAAATATGAACTCACGGTCAAAGGAATGAGTTACTATGTGATTTGGGCATACCTTATAGGTACTCGAGTTTGGTATAACGGCCTGATCTGGCATAAGCCCATGGCGTTACCAGGGTCTAATCCAGGATTCCGGTGACCTACGGAGACTCTGACTGCTTGCGGTACAAGGCAAGTTCAAAGATAGAAAGTTTAAAGGGAAAAACCCTAACTTGTAACCGACTCGACCTGCTACCCGAGACCTAGCCTATCTATATAAAGGATAGGAGGGGGCGGCGAGGAGGACAATCACAACCCTAGTTTCCACAACCTTGCCAGATTGCATCCGCGCACCCCTGTAACTTTCGACTCCCTCGATAATTCCAAGAGCAGAATAGCAGGAGTAGGGACATCTACGAGGCCTGAACCTGGGTAAACCTTCCGTCCGTGTGTGCTTGTTTGCTAGCCGATTGATGCCTCCAGCGCTCCCTCCTTCTCCAAAACCCAAGTCCATAACAAGGGGCATTGATGAGTTTAACCCTCGTCAATTTGCGCTGTCTATGGGAATTGGGAATGCTGATGTCGTGGCTTCTTTAGCCCCATCAACCACGATCTACAACTCTGTAACAGCAGAGATTCGCCTCCTCCTTGGTGCCTTTGACTTCACCGTCCACATGCCGGCCACTCGCCCGGCTTTCGAGTCCGTGGGTGAAGGAATCGGCCTAGCGATCGGAAGCTTGCACTTCCAAGTTGGTTAGCTGGGCACACTTCGCCTGCTTGACCAGCCAACGGTTTCCGCGATTGCTCTATCCTCATGGTTTCCACCACCGATCGGCACCCTGAGCAAACTCGACGCCCCGACAATAGTCGGAAACACGATCAGCGACAGCAGTTGCGGATCCGATCTAGGCGATCTAGACACTGAAGAAGGAGCCTACGGCTCAGGATCTGAAAGCTGCAGGAGCAACAGCTTCCCCAATCACTACATGTGCGCTATCATCAACGCAGGCAACACCAGCGTCAATCGCGCAAACACCGGCACTGGTCCGACCAACGGCGGCATCCCAGTCACGAACGGTGGTCCCACCAACAGCGCGCCCACCAACAATGGGACGGAAGGAGACCCGCATCTCACGGCGAATGAGCACACCAAAGAGCGCGTGCTGATCAAGCTCAATGACAATGAGTGGGCCCGCTGTCGAGAAGCTTTGCGGGGCAATCCCCTGCCCCCAAACTCATCGCAAGACATGCTGATGGGTTACCATTGGCTGCTCAAGGAAGAATACAAGCGCCAACAACAGGTAATCGCGCAACTCAATGCACACAGAAAGGTGGCGGATGAGTCGAGCCTTCGGTGGGCTTAGCTCTCTCCATGGGAGGATCCTCCTCCAAGGGAAATGACCATGTGGCCACCAAGAGGCGCTCTCGACTGGCCCACCTCACCGACAAGGAGCGAGAAGAGGCTGCACGAGTCCTCGACTTCTCGTCTATGATGGTGGATAGGCGGGGCAACATGCTCCCCAAGACACCGCAGGCGGCGGTGACGGCAGCCACCATGTACCTCCTCAACAACCAGCCTTCGGTTGGGGATCCGCGAGCTTCCATGCACCGATCTATGATTGCGGGCTTGGGGCTAGTCGAAGATGCCCTTATCAAGGATCCAACACCGGAGCCAAAGAAGAACAAGGCTCTGGCCAAATGCTACACTTCGCCCTCCTCGAGCGATGATAGCCACGACTTGTCTTGACATCGCCGCTCACGGTGGCACGATCGCGACTACGATGCGCATGATGACATCACATAGTGCAAGGTCAACAAGATGCATGCAAGGCGTGCCTGTTCGACTGACTTAGAGGATGACGGGATCGAGCTCTGTGGCACCAGCTGCTTCAGCAGAGCCATCAGGCAGAAGCAAATGCCTAAGGGGTTCAAACTCCCATTAGAGAACCCGAAATTTGATGGCCTTCAGGACCCAAAGATCTGGCTGGAGGATCACAACTCCTTCGTCAGGCTACATGGCGGAACCACAAGCACGGCGATGCAATGCCTCCATCTGCAGCTGCAAGGTGCCACCCATGTGTGGCTCAACAATCTCCCGTGCGGATCCATTCGCAGCTGGGAAGACCTGGTCTACAGCTTCGTGTGCAACTTCAAGGGCACTTACAAGAGTCCCGCATCAATCAAAGAATTGCGCGGCTGCTACCAGAAGACGGGTAAGTCGCTGTGCTCGTACATCTAGAGATGGTCCGTCATAAAAAAATCTGCGGAAGACATCTCTGAGGATCGTGCAATCGACGCGTTCAATGGTGGCATACGCCGCAGAGAGCTCAGGGAGGAGCTGGGCTGCTCGAAGCCCAAAACAATCGACCACCAGATGGAGATCGCGAATAGGTGGGCTGATGGAGAGGACACGGTGAAAAACTATGTCCACTCCGATGATGATGATGACGACCTCGGCCGCAGACGCGATCGTCGAGGAAAACGTCGAATACGCGGTTACAAGGACCGCGAAGAGGTCGACATGGTCGCAGTCGGCTACACCAACAAACGCGACAACAACCGCAACAGCGCATACCGCAACGGTGGATATCACGATAGCGGAAAAACCACGCAAGTGTGGCAGCACCGCACTCGCGATGAGGCACCCGCAACATCCATCCAGGACAATCTGTCCAGACCGTGTAACGTGCACTTCTACATCGACAAGCACGATGGCAAGAAAAAGTCCAGCCACCTCCTAAATATACATCATTTCCAATCAAAATAATGCCTTTCATATAAATCATTGGAAATATATATTAAATCTTCCACTTACTTTCTTGTAAACACAAGCATCTTCATTGTTTCTGATGAGTTTAAACTTTTTAACGAATTCATCACGGTGAAGATTCCAACTACACTATACTTACTTCAACCATTAAAGTTTGCATATATTTTAGCACCCTTTGAATTTACAAAAACCATTGCATAGGGTCATGTACACATCCTAAGCAAGTGTTCTATTAGAATAGGATTGATTTGTTTATTCAACTATCATAGTTCAATCTGTAGTGGTTGCTACAATAATCTATACAAACTAAATATTGCTATGGAAGATCAAATCTTGTCGCGAGCAACTCTTTGAACTTTGTCGTAAACTTATTTTTGACATGTAGACCATTTCGCAGATGTAAACATCCATGTATGTTTCTTTATAGATCCATTTACACTTTGAAAAGCTTCACACCTTTCTGAGGTTCTACCAAGTTCATAACTTGATTTTCGTATATGGATACTATCATGACTTCTTATGGCCTCTAGCCATTCAACGGAGTCTGGGATCATCATTGCTTCTTTGCATGTAGTCGGTATATTATTGACCAACGATGACACTTTGTCCTCAAATCTTGTTATTTGATTATTACTTGATCCACATGGTTCAATAGGAACCTAGATTTATGGAACTACAAACTTTGCAGAAATGGTAGCCATGAGAATCGTAGCTACCTCCAGAATACTTTCCAACATTGCACTACTCTGATAATGTCACTTAGGTTCGAATAAGCTAATCAAAATTTCTATTGCCCTCCCACTTAACTTTCACAAAAAATTCTTTCTCAAAGAACTCGTCGTTTTAGCGACAAACACCTTTGTCTTTAGTCTTATGGTGGAGGAATTCCCAATGATTAATTTGGGATAACCTACAAAGACGTGCATACATGCCATTGTTATTTTCAATGTTTTACATATGCCTTGCATACCAAAATTTATGAGAAGACAAACTAGGTTTTACCCCTTGCCATTTCAACTGATCATGATGTTGCTCTTTTCAGTGTAAAAGCGGTAGTCAGTATAACATAATCTTTTAACTCATAATGGTAGTTGTGTATTTGATCTTACCAGTCAAACTATGTTCAGTTATATTATCAAAACATTCCATACTACTATGTGTAGGGTAACGGGTAGGCTACACTAGCGTAAATCAAAAATTTCTACCGCGTCATCCAGGAATACTGATGTTACAGATCACAGGATTACCACTAGAGGCGTAGTTGTGAAACTCGATGAAGCACGTCGTAGCAGTGTAGATGTTCTATGTCTCCTCCTTGTCCTCGTCCCACGAGCAACTCCCCTTTGTGCGGCTCGTCCAAGTGCTACAGCTGCAGCACCTCCGAGGTATCCACACGTCCGGAGTAGAAGCCATCACACGCCATACTGCTAGGTCTGCTCATGCAACACAGGTGAAAGAGGAGTGGCGGCTAGGTGGAATGATCAACCCTATTTAGCTCGCCTCACTCTCTCTTATATAGGCATCCCTAGTGGGCTTCTACATTAGCAGCCCGTTAGCAGCCTAAGCCTGGCCTAATTCGGATCCAATCCTCATTAGGCATCCAACCCCTAAAGTGTGTGACCCTGCAGGTTCATATATGTATAGACATGACACGATTACACTTACTCCGTCAATAGTTGGTAGCGGCCTCTAGCAAGATGTGCCAACTCCTAAACGCATATAAAAATCATTCAAACGAACCATCACAAGGTTGAGTACATGTCTTTCCCTTTGCCCTATGATATTTGGTCTAGCTCCAAGCTGACCTCTCTTTCTCAATATTGTGATTCGGAATCCCTTTACTAGGTTAACTCTTAACCATATGTAGCACGACCATGCATTTCTGGATCCGATCACTCGAGGGGCCCAGAGATATCTCTCTCAAGTAGAGAAGGGCAAATCCCATCTTGATTGACCAATGCCTTGCAGCATTTATCAGGACAAAACCAAAAGCTACCTTTATAACTACCCAGTTACGGAGTAGTGTTTGATATCCCCAAAGTAGGTCGATCCACATCTCAAGTATATGCGACAATCTCAGGTTTAAGGACAAAACGTACATGATGTGTAGAGAGAGCTGCAAGTACTATTTCCAGTCTCAAGTTGGGTCAGTCCAACCCCATGTTCATAACATGTGTCCACATCATTGGTTTGACATCTCCATGTCTATGACTTGCGAAACATAGTCATCAACCAATCGATGTGCTAGTCTAATATTCACGTGTGTCCTCACATGAACTCTGACTAGGGACAACTATTAGATAACCATACAAGTAAAGGGTTTCACAAACAATTCACATAATTGCCAATCAATACAAGTTTCCGGATATATGGATATTCAAGGAACATTATGAAAACTCATGGATACACATATGAAATACAATAATCTCTATGATTGCCTCTAGGGCATATTTCCTTCAGTCTCCCACTTTCACTAGAGTCAATCTAGATAGTATCTAATACCTATTGCTCTTGTGTGCGCTTCATGCGCAGGCTACAGGAGTGGATTTGTCAAGGGATCAGCAACATTTGAGTCCGTATGTATTTTGAATAACAAGACACTACCATCATCAATGAACTCACGAATCAGATGGTAACGCATGCAAATATGTTTGTTCTTCTAGTGATGTATAGGTTCCTTGGCTTGCGCAATAGCACCATTGTTGTCACAATAAACGTCCATGGGATTGGACGTGCCCTGAACCACACCAAGAGCGATCAGGAAATTCCTAATCCAAACAACTTCCTTTGCAACCTCCGAGGCGGCAATATATTCAGCTTCTGTTGAAGAGGAGGCCACTGTATCTTGCTTGGAACTTTTCCAGCTCACAGCACCACCATTCATGACAAACACATAACCTGATTGCAATTTGGAGTCATCTAAGTTGTTAAGGTAACTCACATCTGTGTAACCCTTTACAGTGAGTTCAACCTCACCTCCATAAACTAGGATCATATCCTTAGTCCTTCTCAAGTACTTAAGGATATTCTTTACCGCTGTCCAGTGGCTTTCACCTGGATCAGCCTGGTATCTGCTCATAACACTTAGAGCATAGGAAACATCTGGGCAAGTACATGTCATTGCATACATGATGGATCCAATAGCCAAAGCATATGGAACCCTACTCATGCGCTCTCGCTCATTAGTGGTCGAAGGATACTGAGTCTTGCTGAGTTTAATACCATGAGACATGGGCAAGAACCCCTTCTTAGCCTCTTCCATGCTGAACCATTTCAACACTTTGTCAATGTATGTACTCTGGCTTAATCCAATTAGCCTCCTTTATCTATCTCTATAGATCTTGATACCCAGAATATATGCCGCTTCTCCTAAGTCCTTCATAGAAAAAATATTTTTCAATGAGGTCTTAATAGACTCGAGCATAGGAATGTCATTTCCAATCAGTAATATGTCATCTACATACAAGATTAGAAATACAAGCGATTTCCCACTTTATTTCTTATACACACAAGGTTCTTGTTCGTTTTGATGACGCCAAACTCCTTTACAACTTCATCAAATTGAATGTTTCAACTCCGAGATGCTTGCTTCAGCCCATAAATAGACTTTTGAAGTTTGCATACCTTTCCAGCATTGTTTGGATCGACAAAACCTTCGGGCTACATCATATACACGTCCTCAGTAAGGATTCCATTTAAGAAAGCTGTCTTGACGTCCATCTGCCATATCTCATAGTCGAAATATGTAGCAATGGATAGAATCATCCGTATAGATTTAAGCATCGCTACGGGCGAGAAAGTCTCATCATAGTCAACTCCTTGAACTTGTCAAAAACCTTTTGTAACAAGTCGAGCTTTCTTTCTAATAAATCTTGACGGCTTGATCTTTGATGAAGATGACAAACACAATAACATCTTATTTGTTTATTGGTGAACATCATCACCATATTATCTTGCCAGTTACTTGTATCATTGTATTTCTTATATTGAGTTTCTCTTGTATGACACTTTATACCAACCAATCCAGCATCTAATGCTAAAGAATTTCATTGTTTTAATAAGCAAAGAATATATTGTTTTGCATAGCATGTTTCCCAACAGGAAATCTGTGTGAGCAGTGGCATGATATAGTTCATGTGGTTATCTATATCTGGCCTAGCCATGTAGGAGAGACGTGGGAGATGGGAAACAAATGAACAATAAAAAGGAGAAGAAAGATGAGGATCGATGCACTCTGTGGACCCACTCCTTTATCCATCGCTAACTCCAAGATGTCTGGTGCACGTATGAGCCATAAGACGCGTAGCCTCCGACGGAATTGAAGTGTATTCCATAAAGAGTTCTCCCTTAAATTTCTTGCATCTCCACGTGTCCCCAAAAATCACTCTACTATAGCCCACTCTCTTAAACAAAAAAACCTATTATATATATATTGGTCTAATATGTTGTAGATATGATAATGATATCCAACACTCTAAGGAAGACGAAGGATAGGTTTGGGGATCACCTCGAGTGTGTTTGATTTCCCGTAACTCTTTTTAGACCTTTGCATATGTGGCCCCACATAGCCTGTATGAGAGGAAACTTGGACTGTGCCATAATACACACTTCGTTTGGTTACCTCTATTGAACTTTGGGACACTTCTGCTGGTCGTTTGATCACCTACACTCGTGTTTGTTTGCTTGAGATAATACAAATCATAGGTTTATGGTTGTGCGCAGATATGTGGATCTTGTAACCTACTTCAGATGTGGTGATATTACAACCAGAATTGTACACATCACATCATAGAACTAAATATCAGAGACCATGATTAACAACACAAATTACCTGATTACGGGCACAATACAGCCTCATTACATACCACTACTTAAGTGGGTTCCTTACTATACCTGCATCAACATGGTCATCCCATTCCCATGGACACTAACATCATGGAATTACACCCATGATCAAAATATACACATTTAAGATGCATCATACTTGAAACCCCTAATAAAAGAACATGACATCACTTACTTCATAAACGACATATTTCACCAATAACTACTAGACATACTTACACTAGAGACAACCTGGAGGTCACCACCTACCGTGGTTAGGGTAGGTGTACTTCCTGGTGGTGGAGGAGGTAGCCTTGAAGATCGCCATCTTCAAGCCAAATGCCTGCAACTTGAACTCCACGACGTAGTTGTACTCCATATCATACTTGAAGATGATCTCTGGTTTGTTGTGATTTAGCACCATCTAGCCACCAACGTAGTCCACCCGCACCCATTGGTTGCACCATCGACAGGAGGACACCAACATGTAGAGGAGTAGGGTCTTTAGCTAGTCCTTCAAGCCCTTCTTGAACTTTAGTGGAATGACTAGCATGTGCAGGCCATTCACGTCATGTTACATGTAGAAGCTACGAGGCACCGAGTCTCCAGGACGGTGTCATAGCTTGGGCTGGCGATTGTGAGTGTGCATTGGCACTGCCCCCACCTCAACCCTCCCACCACCATGGCCTACTATGCCCAGCGGTTCACTTGGAGTACGTCATGTAACCCAAGTGTGGGATGCTAGACCCTTCCCATTGTGTCACAACCTAACAAGATCACCTTGTCAGTAAATCAGAAATGACTATAAGTGCAATGCACAATGAACTAGTACACAAGGTAATCAAACAATGCACAAGTGCAATAAAGAATGCACTTCTGCGATGCACTACTGCAATGCAGAGTGTGCATAATGATCTAGTAAGCACAATGATGTAACAAATGCATAATGAATTTGATGAGAATAAGAACAATGTTCTAACAAGCACAATGCGCACAAAATAACAACATATATCAATGAACACATATCTACATTGATTCAGCACTAATCACCGGAGCAAACCCTAGCCGCTAAACTAATCAACCCAAATCAAAATTCTGGGTAAATCATGTACTTACGGTGGGTGAGCACCCAACATAGGTATGCAGTCGTGGCACCAGGAATCAAAATCCCTAGCACGATGGAGGTCCAGGATGGCCATTCAACCAAAGGCGCCTTCCCTGCAACTGCGATTGAGGTCCTGGGCATCAACGTGAAGGGTTTGCAGCATAGAAAACAAAAAATTCCTATGATAAGAACTCCAGTTGAGCAGAGGAAGCAGCATATCCTTCCAGATAAACCACATAGAACATGTACTTCGCTAATCTGAAGCCATGGGGAATTGCTATAGGGGGAAGAGAACCTTCACGAGGTGGTGGTGCCAATGGAGAGGAGGGAGTGGCATCCTTTGTAGGGGAGGGGCAGCCCAAGGGGGCCATGGCGTCGACCATGTTGGGTGCCCCAACCTCTCCCTCATTCATGTGGGTGGACACTCCACTCAAATAAACTCCTTCTCCACTCACATGCATTTAATATCCACTAACTTGAATGCATTTCTCTATTAAATAAAAACACTTTTATTTATTTTATTCAGACTTTTTTAATTACTTTAATTGACAAATATCTTCATAAAACCCCTTGCATTATTTCAATATCACATCTAAAACCAATTTCAGCAATTTGACCTAAAACAATTCTGATGATCATCAAAACAATTTCAGCTCTATCAAAAACTTTCTCTAGTATCTTTTATCTTCCCATTAGTGTTGGTATACCTTAAGTGAGTCATCCTACAGTTCGCGAATAATGCAGACATGATAGAGACACTTATCTGATCAATAATCAGCAGTGGGATCTGGAGATCCGTACTGACTCCTACACATTCAATGATAACTCTTGTGATCGTGTGAACAATTAACGTCGTACCCAATTTCTTTTGTATTGTGATATATTACTTGTCCGAGATCTGATCATCGGTATAAACCATACCCTAGTTCAGTCTCATTCTCGACAAGTACTCTTTACTCATTCTCTGATACAACATCCTTCTGACCTAGTCACATGCTTGCAAATGACGTTGATGTGATATCACCGAGAGGGCCCAGAGTATATCTCTCCGTCATTAGGATGGACAATCCCACTCTTGATCCATGAGCCTCTACATAACACTTTTAGAATATCTGAACCCACCTTTATAGTCACCATGTTTAGGTGTGACGTTTGATGTTATCAAAGTACTCTTTCAGTGTTAGTGATTGACATGATCTCATGGTATAAGTATTAAGGATACTCCATATGTGTTTGATGTAGCAATGTAAACTTAATGACTAGATTGTATTTCTATATCTTCTCTGGGTGTATGTTCATCATAACATTCTTATAATGAAATGATCCCATTATTAACAACATCCAATGTTCATGATCAGGAAACCTTGATCATTTGTTAATCAATGAGCTAGTTAAATAAGAGGCATTACTAGGAACTTCGGTTTGTTTATTAAACACACATGTATTAACATTTCATATTAATACAATTCTAGCATGAGAAATAAACATCAATCATAAACTTGGAATAATATAATAACATTTTATTATTGCCACCCGGGCATATTCCCTTCAGTCCCCCACTTGCACTAGAGTCAATAATCTAGACTACATTGTGATGAATCTAACACCCATTGAGTTCTGGTGCTGATCATGTTTTGCTCTAGGGAGAGTTTTAATCAATAGATCTGCCACATTCAGATCTGTGTGTACTTTGAAAATCTTTATATCACCATCCTTGACATATTCATGGAAGCAGTGAAATCGGCACTTGATATGCTTGGAATTCTTGTGAGACCTTGGCTCCAACGCACTGGGAACCACACCAAATTATGATATGAAGTCCTTCATCCAAACCGCTTCCTGCGTCACTTCTGAAGAAGCAACATATTCTACCTATGTCAATGATCCCACCACCATGGGTTGCTCGGAACTCCTCCAACTCACTGCTGCTCCATTCATGAGAAATGTGTATCCGGGACAGACTCATCCGGATCGGTATCGAAGTTATCATCGACATAACACTTTGAGACGAGATCTTGTTCACCACCATATACGATAAACATTTCTTTAGTTCTTATCAAGTACTTAAAGATATTCTTTACCACTATGCAGTGTTCCAAACCTGGATCAAATTGGTATTTGCTAGTCAAACTAATAGCATGTGCCACATCTGGTCTTGTACACAACATGGCATACATGATAGAGCCTATGGATGAGGCATATGGAATCTTATTCATCATTTCTCTATCTTCTGTCGTAGCTAGACTTTCAGTCTTACTCAATGTCTTACCTTTCAACATAGGTAACAATCCTTTCTTACTTCCATCCATTTTGAACTTATTCAATATATTGTCAAGGTATGTACTTTGCAAAAGCCTAATTAAGCGTATTCATCTATCTCTATAGATTTTGATGCCTAGTATATACGCTGCTTCACCGAGGTCCTTCATTGAAAAACTACTATTCAAATAATCCTTTACACTCTTCAAAAGTTCTATATCATTTCCAATCAACAATATGTCATCCACATGTAAAATTAGAAATGCTATAGAGCTCCCACTCACTTTATTGTAAATACAAGCTTCTCCATAAGTTTGGACAAATCCAAACCGTTTGATGACTTCATCAAAATGGAGATTCCAGCTCCATGATGCTTTCTTTAGTCCATAAATGGATTGCTGAAGTTCCATACCTTGTTAGAATCCTTAGGATCAATAAAACATTTGGATTGTACCATGTACAACTCTTCCTCAATGTTTTCATTAAGTAATGCGGTTTTCACATCCATCTACCAAATTTCATAGTCGAAAAATGCAGCAATTGCTAACATAATCCTAACTGACTTCAGCATTTCTACGGGAGATAAAATCCCATCGTAGTCAACTCCTTGAATTTGTCGGAAACCTTTTGTGACAAGTCAAGCTTTATAAATGGTCACATTACCATCAGTGTCAGTTTTATTCTTGAAGATCCATTTATTCTCAACAGCCTTATGGTCATGAGGTAGGTCCACCAAGGTCCAAACTTGGCTTTCATACATGGATCCAATTTTGGATTGCATGGATTATAGCCATTTGTTGGAATACGGACTCACCATCACTTCTTCATAAGTCGCATGGTCATCATTTCCATCTACCATGAAATTCATGACAGGATCACCGTATAGTTCAAGAGTTACACATGTCCTAGTTGGCGTGCGAGGTTCAGCGGTATTATCTTTAGTTTCATGATCAGTATCATTAGTTCCCTCTTCATTTGGTGAAGTTAACACCAGAACATTTTACGATGTTGTGCCACTCGCCATTTCTGACAGAGCACTATTGGCCATTCCATGAAGAGAAGGTTTAGTAACCTCGTCATGTTCTACCTTCATACTTATCACACCTTTTGAGAGAAACTCCTTCTCCAGAAAGGATCCATTCTTGGCAACCAAAACCTTGCCTTCGGATCTATGCTAGAAGGTATACCCAATTATTTGCTTAGGGTATCCCATGAAGACGCATTTTTCCGCTTTGGGTTCGAGTTTATCGGGTTGAAGTTTCTTCACATAAATATTGCATCCCCAAACTTTTAGAAACATTAACTTAGGTTTGTTTCCAAACCACAATTCATATGGTGTCATTTCCATGGATTTGGATGGAGTTCTATTCAAAGTGAACGCGACTATTTCTAGTGCATATCCCCAAAATGACAATGACAAGTCTATGAGAGACATCATATATCAAACCATATCTAATAATGTATGATTACGATGTTCTAACACACCATTTCGATGTGGTGTTTTGGAAGGTGTGAGTTGTGAAACTATTCCACATTGTTTCATGTGTATGCTAAACTTGGAACTTAGATATTCACCTCTACGATCGGATCGCAGAAATTTTAATCTTTCTATTATGATGATTTCCACTTCACTCTGAAATTTCTTGAACTTCTCAAAGGTTTCAAACTTGTGTTTCATCAAATAGATACCCATATCTACTCAAATCATATATGAAAGTAACAAAATAACGATAACCTTCGTGTGCTGGCACACTCATTGGTCCACACACATCCGAATGTATGATTTCTAGTAAGTCCGTCGCCCGTTCCATAGAACCAGAAAACGGGGTTCTAGTCATCTTGCACACAAGGCATGGTTCACATGTATCAAATGATTCATAATCAAGTGTTACGACAATCTATCATAATGGAGTTGTTTCATGCGTTTTACACCAATAGGACCTAGGCGGTAGTGCCACATATATGCAACATTATCATCATTAAATTTGATTGTTTTGGCATCCACATTATGAATATGCATATTACTACAATCAAGATCCAAAAGAAATAAACCTTTCCTCAAATGCACATGACCATAAAATATATTATTCATATAAATGGAACCACCATTGTTTTCGAATTTAAACAAATAACTGTCTTGCAATAAACACGATCCAGAAATAATGTTCATGCTCAACGTAGGCACCAAATAATAATTATTTAGGTTTATGACTAATCTCTATGGTAAATGAAGTGGCAGTATTCCGACGAAGATCACATCAACCTTTGATTCATTGCCAACCCACATCGTCACTTCATCCTTCGCTGGTTGACGCTTGTTTTAAAGCCCCTATTTCAAGTTACATATATTAGCAACTGAACCAGTATCAAATACCCAGGTGCTACTACGAGTACTAGTAAGGTACACATCAATAACATGTATATCGTATATACCTTTGTTCCCTTTGCCAGCTTTCTTGTCAGCCAGATACTTGGGGAAGTTCCGCTTCCAGTGCCCTGTGTTCTTGTAATAAAAGCACTTAGTTTTAGGCTTAGGTCCATTCTTCGTATTATTCTTAGGCGCGACAACAGACTTGCCACCCTTCTTGAAGTTACCCTTCTTATTGCCTTTCTTTCCTTTCTTGAAACTAGTGTTCTTATTAACCATCAACACTTGATGCTCCTTTTTGATCTCCACTTCAGCAGTTTTCAACATATAAAGAAGCTTAGGTAGCGACTTATTCATGCCTTGCATATTACAGTTCATCACAAAGTTCTTGTAACTTGGTGGGAGTGATTGGAGACTCCTATGAATTCCTAGATAATTTGGAATCACAATTCCTAGAGCTACGAGTTTATTGGCATACCTAGACATTTTGAGAGCATGCTCACTAATAGAGTTGTTCTCTTCCATCATGCAGCTAAAGAACTTTTTAGAATCTTCATAACTCTCTACAGCAACATGGTTATCGAAAATCATTTTCAATTCAAGCATTGTATCATAGGCATTGCTAAGATCGAAATGTTTTCGAAGCTCAGGCCCCAACCCATACAACATGCCGCAATGAACTAAGTGTTGATCCTTCTGATGAGTGAGATAAACATTTTTCTCGTCATCAGGATCGTCTTCAGTAGGAGGGGGTCCTAGAGGTGCATCTAACACATAGCTCTTTTGAGAAGCCGAGAGGAGAATCCTCAGATTAAGGGCCTAGTCGGTAAAGTTGCTACCATTGGTGCTAAGTTTCTCTTTCTCCATGAATACATTGAAATTGAAAGCAGGCGGTGCCATGATCTATAACATATTTGCAAAGACTATTTAGACTAAGTTTATGAAAGGCTGAGTTCAAATTAATTCAAAATTACTACTAGAACTCCCACTCAAAAACAACATCCCTCTAGTGGTTTTGGTGATTACACGAACCAAATTCACTACACCACAACTGATCATCATGTGATATGGTGTAGCTTCAAAGGCGAACACCGAGATGTTCATCATATCATTCATATGAATCATGCTTTACCTTTTGGTTCGTGTTATAAGGCCATGTCTGTACATGCTAGGCTCTCTAAGTAGAACCTTAGTAATCGCGCGTGTAAATTTGTCTTACACTCGTTGTATGTGAACGTAGGTTCTATCACACCCGATCATCACATGGTGCTAATAAACAATGAACTTTCTTAATAGTGCATACTAAAGGAACAACACAATTTTATCTTGACTCTTATTGAGAGGGATCATCTTATAATGCTACCACCAAGTTCTAAGCTAGACATAAGCTAGCATAAATAAGATGCATAGAAGGGATAAACATCACATGCATAAATAATGTGATATGATGTGGTGTTTTCTTGCACTTGATCTCCATCTTGTGCTCCATGCTATGATCATTCCATCGACGTGGCTCCAAGGTCCATGATGCCACCATCTTGGTTGTTCTCCACTAATTTAAATTACATGGATTTCCATTTCCGGTATGTAGGCCATAAAAGAATAAAAACAATCATATGGCTCTAGCCATTTGTCATAACTTACAGATGATATCATTGCATACATAAAATTTGTAACATTTGACCATATCACATCACATGCTCTACAAAAACAAGTTAGATGCTTCTAATTTCTTTTGCATATTTTATGTGGCATTGGGCTTACTAAGAATCATTCAAAGTACAAAATTCAAACCACAACAGTGATAAACAAATCATTAACAACCCATTGTATACAGACACCCACTAGCCACTTTTGCAATACGAGTTGCATGTCAAGGGTGGAACAGGTCTCATGTGCAAAGACATGTAAAGTTAGTCCAGGCCGCTTCATCCCACTATTCCACTTAGATCCAATATACACAAAAAGTTGCAATAGCATGATCATCAACGCCCACAACCTCATGTGTTCTACTCGTATAAAACATCTACACATAGATATGGCTCTGATGCCACTGAAGGGTTCACAACATAGAAAACAAAAAGTCCTATGATAAGAACTCCTAATTAGGCCAAGATATAATCTAGTAGATTCTAGTAACGAGTAAGAGGGTAACCAAAATAACTTACCCTCGAAAACCGAAAGCTTTTATGAAAACTGATTTCATTCGTGATGTAGTCGATCACTTGCCTATCTCAAGATCGAGTTGAAGAATGCTACAACCCAATAGTGTATCCGTCCTCGGGCACATGTACACCTCCCAACAACCTCCATGCCCACACTCTAGTAGAGCAGTGGAAGTAGAAGATCCTTCCATAGAAACCACCAAGAACATGTACTTCGCTAATCCAAAGCCATGGGGAATTGCTAGAGGGGTAAGAGAAACTTCACGAGGACGTGGTGCCAGTGGAGAGAAGGGAGTGGCACCCTTTTATAGGGGAGGGGAATCCCAAGGGGGCCATAGCGCTAGCCATGGTGGGTGCCCCCACCTCTCCCTCATACATGTGGGTGGACACTCCACTCACATAAACTCCTTCTCCACTCACATGCATTTAATGTCCACTAAACTAAATGCATTTCTCTATTAAATAAAACACTTTTATTTCTTTTATTTAGAATTTTTTAATTACTTTAATTAACAAACATCTGCATAGAACCCCTTGCATTATTTTGATATCACATATGAAACCAATTTTAGCAATTTGACCCAAAACAATTCCGGTGATCATCGAAACAATTTTAGCTCTATCATAAACTTACTCTAGTATATTTTATCTGCCCATTAGTGTCGATATACCTTAAATGTGTCACCCTATAGTTTGCAAATAATGCATACATGATAGAGACACTTCTCTGATCAATAATCAACAGTGGGATCTGAAGATCCATACTGACTCCTACACATTCAATGATAACTCTTGTGATCATGTGAACCATTAACATTGTACCCAATTCCTTTTGTCTTGTGATATGTTACTTGTCCGAGATCCGATCACGGCTATCAACCATACCCTAGTTCGATCTCGTTGCCGACAAGTACTCTTTACTCGTTCTGTGATGCAACATCCTTGTGACCTAGTCACATGATTGCAAGCAGTATTGATGTGATATCATCGAGAGGGCCCAGAGTATATGTCTCCATCATTAGGATGAAAAAATACCACTCTTGACCCATGAGTATCTACATAACACTTTCAGAATATCTGAACTCACCTTTATAGTCACCATGTTACACTGTGATGTTTGATGTTATTAAAGTACTCTTCCGGTGTTAATGATTGACATGATCTCATGGTATAAGGATTAAGGCTATTTCATATGTGTTTGATGTAGCAATGTAAACTTAATGAATAGATCATATTGCTATATGTCCTTTGGGTGTATGTTCATCATAACATTCTTCTATTGAAATGATCCCGTTATTAATAATATCCAATGTTCATGATCAAAAAACCTTGATCATTTGTTAATCAACAAGATAGTTAAATAAGAGGCATTACTACGAACTTCAGATTATTTATTAAACACATGTATTAATATTTCCTATTAATACAATTCTAACATGAGAAATAAACATCAATCATAAACTTGGAATAAGATAATAACCATGAGGGCAATGCAAAAATGGGTAAGACACTAGAGTATTCTAGCACTGAGGAGAGTGGAGTGAGGAGTTATTCCAAAACATCATGTCTCTTGCGTTTCTCGACGTGTGCAGAAGAGGAGGCAGGTTGCACCCATTGACTGAGTGGAAACCATCGATTCAGTCGTTCCCCGTGGCCAAGATTATTTGGGATGCTTTCAAACCTGTTCCATGCATAAAATCGGTGCATCATTGGCAACCAATGGAGTGTTTGGTAGGATGTTTGAGGTAAGGGCAGGCCCGCTGGCAAAGAAATCAGGCTAATTGGTTACCTTCCTAGCCTCTGCGTTGTGGCCCGCATGGACCTCAAAGCACCCCGGTCTAGGCCTTGGGGGAACTGTCGAATTGGTATTTTGGGGGGCAGGACAGGCACGTGCACAGTCAAGGGAATTGTTGTTCACTCATGTGCATGAGCGTTGCTTCCTCTAACCTTCTTTTGTCTCCTTCATCCACTCCTTCAATTATGATTCGATTAAAATAATCTCTACATGAAAAAATGCGCGTTCATGATGGGGTTCCATTCCAACAATTGGAACCGAGTTTCATGAACTATATTTTCTGAGATTCGTGGTCAAATTTGGAGCTTTTTTGACGTATTTTTCACATTCGTTGCACATAATAGATTGTTTAGAATTTACTTTCAAGAGTAGCTCGATCTTGCTATTTCCCACAACTCTCATGTTGTTTTTCGATTTGGTGGACATAGAGGTATCCATCTATAGCTTTTACATGAGGTGAGGTGAGGTTGGAGATGAAGTTGTTCTATGTCCTATCTCAAGCATGTTCTTCTCTAATCCCTTGTAATCAATAGAGCCATGCTTTGTTTCACAAGAAGCTCGACATAAAAAAGCTCTTTATAAATAATTTTATATAGTCATTTCTAGTCACTTTAAATCATTTAAATATTAATCTTACACTTTATAAAATGTGATCCAACATTTAAATCACATTCCATGTATTAGAATATGTGGTGATGACATGTGTCCACATGATCCCATATTTTAATTGGAGAATATTAAATCTTAATTAATTTCAATGAGTAGAAATTACTTTTCTCAAATAAAATAAGTGAAACTAGTTCATTAAACCTTGTGATGTTTGTGATGATACAAGATCATCAAATATGTGCCTTAGTGTGCTAAGTATACTAGTTAAGTATTGTTTGGTGATTGTGTATTCCGTATGTATTTATAGATGATAGTACCGACCAAGTCTACGAGGAGGAGGAGTTCTACCCCGAAGAAGACGAGGAGAATTTCAACCACTGCACCACATAAGGCAAGCTATTATTGGCAAGCTAAAACTTGCAAGCCATCACTAGATGCAATATAACCCAAGCAAGATGCCTTAGCCATGCTTTGGTTATACCTTTTGTTTTATACCCATCCCAAGTTTTACCTTTTTACTTTACCATAGTTCTTTACTTTATTTATAGATAACATAAAGAGTATAAAACTTGGCCTATCTAGTTAGACTTAGATGTCATTCTATGGCATGAGATTGATATTAGCATCCCACATTAGTGAATACTCTTAACTTAGTGATTAGAGCTAAACCAAAAACTTGATCACTCTAGATGGGAATACTTGGTGAAAATGCTTATGAAAACCTTGGAATGATGAGTCATTCTATTGAGATGTTTTGACATGTGTTGAGAAACACAAATGGTTTATGGTGATGAAAATGTTGAGGCATGAGCCTTAGCCCTTTATAAAAACTGATGGTTGGGTTCGGATGTGACACCATTCCAATTTTACCATACAACCACAATACCTGAATTGGGTAAGGCTTAGCCGAAAGTTTATATGCCTTAGTATGAGTTCCCTCATGGGAGAGGTTTGAGATGAGGCTACCTCTCAATGTTGTCCACCTATGCAGTGCCCAGGATGGCAGATGGCCATGGCTGGGAGGCCAAGCTCATAGGAGAGGTGCTTATACTAGAGTGTGTAAAGGAAAGGTTATGTTTGATTATCCGCATACTAAGTATGATGATTCAGGGTTACCCCTGACGGATGTATCGAATTTTGTGGTGAAAGTGTACCACCTCCGCAGAGTGTCAAACTATTCGAATATCCGCGTCCATGATTATGGGGATTAGTGGCCATCTTTACATTGTCAGATGTTTTTAGAATGACTTATGAAATGAATTGTGACATGACTTGACCACAACATGGTTGTGACTATGACACTAAGTTCCCACTTAGGTGAGTTCAAACTTTATTTTATCTTTCTTTGTTTCTGAACTCAGCTTAGGTTTCAAACTTAACTTTGCAAATAAACTTAGAAATTAGCATTCCTACTAGAACTACCTTACTTCTAGTGATAGTTTGCGAGTACTTAAAGAGTACTCATGGCTTTGTCCCTGGCTATTCCCATGGCCAGACTATGAGGAGGACTATCCGGAAGAAGGACAGCATGACGGCTACGACAACTAGGATCATCTCCCATCGTCAGCATTGCCTATGACACTAAAGATGGAACCCACCGCTACGCTATTTATTCCGCTACTTGTTTGTACTAAGACTGGATCATGAGATCCTTTATTTGTGTAAGACCTTATTATGGTTTGTAATGGATGATGTACTGTGATATCCAATCTGTTATGTCTCGAAAAATGGTAATCCTAGGATTACGATGTATGGTATAATAGGCATCTGGGATTAAAAATCCGGGCGTTGACACTTGAATTCCCGAGATCTGATCAATGACATCACCATGTCAGGTTCAATCTTGTTACCAACAAATGCTACCTGACTCGTTTCGACAAGTGATATCCCTATGATCAAATCACACGTTGCACAACTATTGGATATAACTTTTCCGAGTGGGCCCTTGAGTATCTTTCCATCACGCGGATGGACAAATCCCACTCTTGACGTACAATGCCTCTAGTGTTCCTCCGAATACCTGAACACACCTTTATGATCATTGTTTTACCAAGTGACTTTTGATGCTATCAAAGTACCCTCGGGAGACAATGATTGATATAGCCTCATGGTCTAAGGAATAGTCTACTAGGTCTATTCTAATCATCATAACTTGAACTTCGTGACATGATCGGGTCACGATGTTTAGGTTGGGTATTAGTTCATCATCTCATTTTAAGAATGATATGACTCCATTTCCAACTGGCATAAATGCCATATGATCAGGAAACCTTGACCATCTGTTGACCAATGAACAAGTGACTAAAGTTTCATCGGGAACCCCTGGTTGTTTATATATCACACATGTATTGACGTTTCCTTTCAATACAGTTATAGCATGATATAAAACTTAATCATAAACTATATGAAATATGATGATAATCTTTATTACTATTTCTCTAGGGCATATTTCCATCTGTCTCCCACTTGCACTAGAGTACAAATAAACTAGCTGCATTTGTTCTTAATCATTGGCACCACATATTCCAGTACCTTTGAACATGCTTGCTCATGGAAGAGGTTGAGTCTTGGGCATGTACTTTACAGTCCCAAATCCTTTGCAACTTACTAATGTCACCTTGATTGACATTAATACTTTATCATCACATGATAACATCTTTGTGTATGCATCATAGCTATGGCAGCAGAACGAGGCCGGTTTCCAGGATCCTACAGTGACTTTAGATCAACCTCATGGGCTTTCTCATGGGCACTGTGCCCTGGGACACATAATTCTACGTTAAAGACGAACTAGTCCTACCATAACAGTATACATCACTTTAGATGGCACCCTTATCTATTATTATAAATGTAACCATCGAAACACTAGTGCACCCTGTGCAACTTCTGATGGTTTGTTCACCTTGCTTCCTACTTGAATTTAGTTGGTATTATCGATATAGGAGTTTCCAATATTCTTACAACATAACCCTTTATGCTTTAATATATGTCATCCTTTATGGATTTGGAATTATGTCTACAGTTCTCAATTAGACACCGTGGACAAACTTAGCTCAACGTTCCGTGATTCATGCTTAATCATTTTTCAACCATTCCTTCTTGGATCATATATTATGTTAAGTTGCCATCATGGTTTTTCAAGACAGACCTATGTCTTTAACATAGCGGATGATGATCATCCTTTTCTTTCTTTCAACCATTGATGTTCAACTTAATGCTATTCCTAATTTGAATTGACCAAGGACTAGTCCTGAATCAATTCCTATTCTGAAACTCTTTTCAGAATCTCTTTTAGGAATACTACATAATATCGTATATACTTACTATCAACTTCTAATCCTTATAAATCATTATTTATTGGTACTTGCGCTTTTATTCTTAATGTTTCATATACACACTTAAGAATCAATCCTTAAGCTCCCACTCAAAATATGTTGCCAACATACTTGAGTTTGAGTCACTACTGCTACTCAAAATATGTTCCTACATATTTGAATCTGAGACTTGCTTTTCTCCCACTCAATTTCATGCAAATTTCATATCCACTCACTATTTTGAATGACTTCAAAATCCTTTGATCAATTATCAAACTGAGAGATTTATTATGAGATACTAGTACCTTACTAGTTTTAAATCCACTAGACTTTTAGCACACTTGAATCAAATTCATTTGAATTTGTCCAAGACATTATTCGTGACAAATCGTGCCTTTGCCATTCACCTTTTCCTTCATGACTTTTGCATCATTTTGGAAAATCCAAGTAACCACTTTACTTGTTAAGATTTAGCAATAAATTGGTTTCTAATCTCAAGTGAATTTTATCTTTAGGATTTCTCATAACTTTAGTTTACCATTATTTCCTTAGTAGTTTGTAGGTATGTCAAATTCCGGTAACATGACAAATGATTCTCAAATGGCTCCATACAGGATATGGGGTACATTTTGAATCCTACTTCATGTAGTGAAAACACTAATAGGGAAACACAATGATCGTTATCATTGATTCTTTCCTTTATGAAGAGAATTGTTCAGGAACGCTTTCTGTTGCGCTTCTCAACACTTTGATGCAGGGTTTTGAATCATCATCATGTTTTTCACTATCTTCCAAAAGCTTCCCATTCGAGAACATAAACTTTCTCGAAAGGCACCAAAATTTAAGCAATACTAGTTGTGCCTTTCTTTTGGTTCTATCCATGGAATTCGTATTCAAAGTTCTCAATGAATACTCTACCAGGACTTATTCACTATTGTTTTGGTTATATCGAATAACCCCAAAACTTTCACGATGATCCATACCAGATATGGCGCTGATCTCATGAATCTAGATGGTTCACTATATATTCTAATTGAGTGCTAACTATTTCTAACTAATGGTCTTTACATCTACACTACAACGATTTATTCGGCGCCATCTATTCACTCACTTTGATATCAAATATCACATTGTGATGCTTTGCATTTTTGACATTTCAAATGCATTGCATTTCACAATTTTCTTTATGCCAATCTTACAAAGTCGAATTTCATTACTATTGATCAAATCATAGTAATTAGATTCTCTTTTATCTTCAACACCTTTTATTGATGGAATATTTTGATCATATCAAATAGTTTCATACTCATGTTTCTTTTGGTAAACTTCTTTACACATTTAAACAATCATATAATGATAATTACCATTTGTTGAAATACAATACATCGAATATGTAGTTTCTTTCAACAATTCATCAAACACTTTGTATTCTTGCACTACACGGTGTTTAAGTTATCTTTGCCGAACTTAGGCATGATTTATAGGTGAGAAGAAATCGAATGACTTTCACATATTATCAACATAACTTTGAATTTAAACAATGGTTTCATTCAAAATGAATATATCATTAAGTTGGGTATTTTAAGGCATTTTCAAAATTTTACGAATTTTCATGCATTATCAATTAGTTTCATAACCAGGACAATTCACACATAATCAAACAAGATATGAACACAAATAGAAATCATTCATAAAAGTGGAACAACTGTTTGTTACAAGCTCATATGAATAACTGTCTCATGAAGTGTGGGACACACTAAAGAAGTTCACAATCTATCGATTACAATAATCATCCAAAACAATAAACTAAGTGATAATGTCGACAGAGAGAGAGTGTTGTTGGCCATCATCATCATGCTCGCCATCAACACGCAACGTCACCTCCTCTCCAGCAAGCACCTCTCATGCAGAAGGACCTGTTTTCAGCAAAACAGAATAAGTATCAAATACTTTAACACTGCAATATGTGTTTGCAAGATTATAACATTTATAAAATTGTATATCAAATATATACCTTTGTCATTGATGACCTTTCCGACAACGGGTTCAACCTTCACATTCATGAAATGTGATATGAACTCGTGGAAATCCTGTGTTTCTGCGTCGCCTCTCATAATGCAAATCCTGGCTTGTGCTTGGTAGCTTGATGGCAGCGACCACACCACTACACCATTTGCAAAAGAGCTCATCATCCAGCTATCTAGGAAGTATGCAGTCCTCATGTACGCATCGTGCATCCGCTCCAAGTGGTATTCAAGTGAAGAGTTCTCTTCCATCTTAATGGAGAGGAAATCTCCCATCAGCTCATGCTCCCATATGCATGCTCGTTCCAAGAAATGTGTCCTAAGTTGTACCATTACCGTACAAGGGTCAAGATTACCCACGAATGGCCATAGCTCATCCACCATCCCGAAACGCATCGTCACTGATATGAAAGTGGACATCTCACGATGGTAATAACAGACTTCCCGCTACTCTAGGGTCTCTAAGATACTGGGCTACTCCAAATCCATCTCGTTGAGTATATAGTAGACCACGTCATTCTCGCTAAGGAGAACATGGAGACGCACAACCCACATAGAAAAGTTTGATCCATGTAGCCTAAGCTTATCTCCATCTAACCAATCGTCAACAGGGAAGGTAGCATCAAGGAGAACCATTTTCTACATTTATAATTGCAAAAGGAATTTAGACCAAGTTTATAATTAAATGAGTTAAGTAATAACTCCACTATAAACACCTATCCCCTGAAGGGTTCTAGTGATTACACGACCCCTTTTCCCCACATCTCCCCCGATCGTCACGACCATGAATGTGGGTGCTAGGGTGGACGCTTAAACGTCGGTCACATCATTCATGCGACTCATGCTCGATCTTTCGACCATCCGTGTTTCGAGGCCATGTCTACACATGTTAGGCTCGCCAAATCAACCTTAGTGTATTCGTTGTGCAACAGGGCTTACACCCATTGTATGTGAACATAGATATGTCTGACACCCGATCATCACGGCGATGCCTCATACCGAAGAACTTTCTTGGTGGTGCACACTAAGGGAGAACACAATCATTGGTATTTTAATAGGGATCATCTTATTAGGCTACTGTCGAGTATCTAATACTAGCACACAATAAGATATACAAACAATAACATTGAATGTAAGAGTGATGTGATATGGTCCTTCTCGCTGTGATCTCCATCCCGCGCCTCCGGATTCCGGCGCCAGGGTTCCGGCACCGTAGGCACTAGGGTACTATGGTCCTTCTCGCTATGATCTCCATCCCGCGCCTCCGTATTCTGGCGCCAGGGTTCCGGCGTCGTAGGCACTAGGGTACTGGTGCCTTCCGGCGTGGTAGTCCATCACCTCCGTGACCGTCTACTACTACTTAGCAACATAAATTATGTACTTTACCTTTGCCACAACCATATCACATCACAATGCCCCCTGGAAAACAAAGTTAGATGCCTCTACTTTATCTTTGCATGTTTTACGTGGCTGAATGGGCTTTCGCACAAAAACCGTTCTTACCTACAAACTTTCACCACAATGCTGATCAAATAGTTGTCTATTCTACACCCCTTTCGGGGCCCTCCATTGCATATGGCATACCAACTAATGCGAGAGAGACAAACACCCCCCCAAGCCACTTTATACGGTACAAGCCGTATGTCAAGCGTGGACCAGTCTCGTGAATGAACGTGTAAAGTCGGTTGGGGTCCGCTTCAGCAAGCATTGCTGTGGTATGCACAAGTACTCGTGGGAGGGTAACAACTAAAAGATCAATGTCCACACGCTACATCTAGTGTGTTCTACATGTACTAGCATTACTACGCATAGATATAGCTCTGATACCACTGTAGGGGTTCGCGTATGAAAACAATAAAATTTTACCCTACGCCCCTGAACCCCTGATGCTACCAGGACCTATCTATTAGTAATACAGTAACGGGAGGGGATTTTCGCGAACTTACCCTTGAAGACCGAAAAACATTGTCAACGCTCGGGAGAGCATGGTTGATGTAGACGAGCCGAAGCCGACCTCAAGGTCATGATGAAGTCCTTGTGCTCATGTGGCTCCAATGACTTATAGTGCCTCAAGTGTGACACATCGCAGGGAGTTACATGCATCTGGTGCCTGGCAATGACTCCCGCTTCCCTGATCCAGCAGCAGTTGCATAAGTAGAGTTCCTGGATCCGAATCCCGTAGCGCGACGGTGCTCCGCGGTGAAGATGTCTCTCGTTCGCACAGTCCGAACTTGGGACCATGGTAACAGGAGAGAGAGAAATATCAATTGGAGGTCTCCCCAAAAGTGAGGAAACCTTTATTGAATATTGTGTGTGTTTGTTTGGTCAAAATACCCCACTATATATAGGGGGAAGGGGAGGTACTCCCTCCCTCAAAGTCCCAGGGTGGGACTAAACAAGGGAGAGGGGGAGAGGGGTGGCCGCCGACCCCAAGGGGCCCTAGTGGGACCCACGCGGGGGGGCGCTAGGCCCAGCCGGCCATCTCCTCCCTCCTTCCTCCCTTTGCCTTTCCCTCATGGACCCTTCTCCCTCCGAAATTTGGCCCATCAAGACTTTTTACCTTTTAATTGATTTTATGTTTATTAAATAATTATGAATAAATTATTAAATCAATATTTAACATTCATTCACATATTATTCAATCTCCTTGGCTATGGAACACCTTCCACCTCCACTCCGAACATCTTCCGGACTTATCGAAACCCTTCCGGTTTTCTCTCTTCTCTTTCTTTGGTGATTCTACCTATCCTGTAAACACTCTCTAAGCATCACCAACCCCTTAAGCATGATACCCCACAGTTCGGGAACACTCCAGACATGGTCGGGACTCTCCCGGACCAATGATCAACAGAGGGACCTGGATGGCCATGTGACCCATGTGCATTCAACGAATCTTTTATCGTTTGAACTGTTACTATCGTGTCTTATTCCTTTTGTCTCTCGATACTTGAATTGCCCGAGATCTGATCAATGACATCACCATGTTGGGTTCAATATCATTACTGACAAATGCTACTTGACTCATTTTGACAAGTGATATCCATGTGATCAAATCACACGTTGCGCAGCTATTGGATATAACTTCTCCGAGTGGGCCCTCGAGTATCTTTCCATCACGCGGATGGAAAAATCCTTCTCTTGACATATCATGCCTCTACTATTCCTTCGAATACCTAAACACACCTTTATGATCACCATTTTACCAAGTGACGTTTGATGCTATCAAAATACCCTCGGGAGACAGTGAGTGATATAGCCTCACGGACTAAGGAATAGTCTACTAGGTCTATTCTAATCATCATAACTTGAACATCGTGACATGATCGGGTCATGATGTTTAGGTTGGGTATTAGTTCATCATCTGATTCTTAGAATGAGATGACTCCATTTTCAACTGGCATAAATGCCACATGATCAGGAAACCTTGATCATATGTTGACCAATGAACCATGGACTAGAGTTTCACCGGGAACCCCTGGTTGTTTATATATCACACGTGTATTGATGTTTCCTTTCAATACAGTTATAGCATGATATAAAACATAATCATAAACTTTATGAAATATGATAATAATCCTTATTACTATTTGTCTCTAGGGCATATTTCCAACAAATACAATATACAAATCTCGTATGAAATCAGCACACAATATTCCCATGTAATTAGATACACATAATCGTTGCGAGGCTACTCCCCAACCCGTAGCCCGTGAGGACTACCCACTTATAATAATAAGATCAAGGATAGGAAACATTGTACAATTACTTAGATTGAAATCAAATATTCTTACAATAGTCACCAATCACGAGGAGATCTCAATACAAGCTTATGGATATGGCTATGAAGGGGATCGGAGATGGAGATGATGAACTATGGTGGTGGTGAAGTGGTGGATCTTCCTTGGTGTGTTTCTGATGCAATCTGAGGATGGCTCGCTCTCTGCATGGTGGCTGGAGTATCGAAATATATGGAGGCCTTAACAGAAGTTGTTGCGTTTGACCTAGCGAAGGCGGTGCTGGGTGAGTCACATGGTACGGGCGGGGCTTGCCCATAATGGCAGCCGTTAACATTCCTCGAGGTAGCAATTCAACCCGGGTTGACTTGGGTGT
This sequence comes from Avena insularis, assembly GCA_023614405.1. Lineage (NCBI taxonomy): Eukaryota > Viridiplantae > Streptophyta > Magnoliopsida > Poales > Poaceae > Avena > Avena insularis. The sequence goes on from CM042690.1 coordinate 551,601,240, forward strand.
ATTGTCAACGTCTTAATATTCCATAATTGCTCCTGATCTCACCATAAAAGTGTGATTTCCTATATCATACAAATAAAGACCAAGGTTTGAACATCTTTGCCATAATTACCATTAGTGGTAAAGCTAGAGAGTTATTTAGTCAATTGTTTGACATAAAATAAGATATAAATGTGGGTAAAGATGGCTATTTTCACAACCATCAATATCCCAAGCTTAAACCTTCATCATCCTCGAGCAAGGAACCAAAAGTCATAAGGAACTTAGCGTTTAAACTGAAATGACGAGAAAGTAAACTCACTTACGATTTTATGATTGGTAGCTTATGAGTGCAGCACTTCTTCCATTTTAAAGCTTAGTATAGTTATAAATAATAACATACAAGCTTTGGTAACTCAAGATAATCAAAATAAAGATTCTATAAGCATAAATAACAAGAAGTGTAGCAGTCATTCCAATTCCTCTAATTAACTCTCAGCTTGCCAAGGAACACTGGGAAGTTTCACATTAGCATATTAAGTGTGAGAGATCATGTCGAAATAAGAATAACAATGAAGTCTCTCACTAGATAACACCCAAATCAATAAATCAAGACTATGAAAACACTTCTTTTATATTCATTGTCTTTCAAGAAAATCCATCTAGTAGTAATGAGACCATGCCAAAAATTCTAGATGATACATTTGGTTTTCATAACAGTTTCCAATAGCAACTTTGTACACAACCCTTAATAGTACAAATAGTTTTGCCCATTTAGTAGCATAGCTACCCATGTCATCAACTCATAGCCAAAATCAGGAGTTATCCAAGATCATTCGAAGGCTAGAAGAGTTGTTGGCATCCCAGGATGTGCATCAATAGTTTGTAAACAAGCTTAAAGCAATATCATACTTATGATTCACAATTTTCAGTTTTGACAAGCATCTCAATTACCACTGAACTTTATTTCCTTCAAACAACTCCTTTCAAGAGTTCTGTCAAGTCTATCATCATATTATGGGGTTGAGTATCTTCAAAATTAAACTCTTAAGATAATTACACATCACATAAGTCATAATTGGAGACTTTTTGTTGTTGTACTTATTTGGCATAATTATTTTGCAAAGAAAGACTCAGTTAACTACAAGAACTAGAGCAAAATCCTACACGACTAATTAATCATGCAAATAAAAAGCTTCACTCTGACTATCTTGAATTACTCCCACTAGCATAATACCTTAACAAAACTACTAACTAGTATAAATATTTCAAACTTCTAAAGTGGGATATGTAAGACATACCTCTCATCAATTGATTCACAATTCTCTTACGTATTATGTATTCCTTCAAAACTCAAAGTAGATCACTCTCATTAATGATATTGAAGCAAAGAGGCAAATGGAAACCCACTTTTCGCGAATAAAGATAAAAGGAAAATTGGATTTAGAGAATAGAAGGGATTGGCGACAAAGCAAGAAACAAAAATAAAATGAAAAATGAAAGCAAACAAAAAAATAAAGTGTTGGAACAAGTCCAACACAAGTGTTTTAAAGCTCACTTGGAGCTGTAGTACAAACTTACTACATAAATAAATTGCGTAGGGAACACATCCCCAAGCTTAGGCTTTTGAAAGCCCTCTTGTTACTCATTGTGGTGGTGGAGGATAATTTCCCAAGTTCTATTGGCCGCTCCAATGAGTGAACTGGGACAAGAGGTTTGTTGTGGAGTCTTGAAGGTTGATGACAAGGTTGTTCATGTTCTGGTGTAGGGGTTCGGCGGCTGCTGCTCTTATTTCGGGCCTTTTTGCTCTTCCTCCTCATCTTCTTCTTCTCGCACGGGTGCCCTCCTTAGGACTGACGCTAGTCACCCTAAGGAGCACGATGCATTGATTGGATGAACCTAGGGCGCTGGGCCCGGGAGCTCCAGCCCTACGCAACCACTTTATCGCTCGGGGCTCCAGAAAACTAGGATAATGTGTCCCGGGCTGACTTGGGACACACGTGCATGGCAGGAATTGTCCCGCCAACACATACTCCATGTAGTGATCTCGTTTGTTGCGTGGGTTGCCTATCCGGGCTTGCCCATGGTTGGTCTCACGGGGCGGGTAACACCACTCATTGAGTAGACTACTTGGGGGATGTCCCCTTGTAATGAAAAGCTTTGCGCGTCGGTTGGGTCCCATAGCGAAAGAAGTGTATCTAGAGGCAATCCACGTGGATGAACATGGATGAGTAGTTCTATCATGAACTCATCTTGATTATCATTCATCCATGCTTCCTCATTAATGGAGAGTCGTGTTTTGTTTGGTCGTGTGTCCTTCTCAGTTTTGCTCTCCCGGGGAGACTTCCATGGACGAGCATGCGTTAAAGAACCCTAAAGCCCTCGTTGCCTACTTTTCTTTGGATGACCTAAGGGCATCCTTGATCAGAACTTCCCCTCCCAATGGGTAGAGAGAGAGAGGCCATGAGTAAGTTTTAGGTCTGGGGCAATCGATGTCTACCCTTCGTTGGTCATTTGTAAAAATGACCAGGATTGGCACCTCCTCGTAGAGTGGCTAGAGAGAGGCACCGGTTGACTCCGGAGAAAATAAGCATGTCCCGATCACTTACTACCCCTTCTAGACTACCCAAGGGTTAATCTGGATTGGCACCTCCCTCGGTTGGAGAGAGGCAGTGACCAGGCTTGTGGCAAGAAACATCAGCCACGACCGTCACCTACCCGTAGGCACCTCTCCACTAGGCGGATGGAGAGATATGACGATTGGGGCAGAACAAGGTGTTGGGGTTGCAGCTTACCTTTTTGGGAATAGCTAGCGGCTATCTAGAATCGGCACCTCCCTGCTATACAGCTGGCAGAGAGGTATCAAACCAACACGGCAAGAGCCTCATCCCGCGCCTATCTTTCCCCGAAAAGCTTATGTGGCTAGCCAGGGTCAGCACCTCCCCTCTAAGACACTAGAGAGAGGCAATGGTCAAACTCATAGCCATCCAGAAAGTGGTTGTTTTTTACCTTTCCTTGTTCATCTAAATGCGGACAAGGGCCGGCACCCCACCACGCGGGTGAGAGAGGCAACGATCCGATTCCAAGCAAAGAGAGAATCACCTCGTCGTTGCCTGCTTTTCTGGCTACCCCAAGGCTACCCAGTACTAGAACCTCCTCACAATGCAACTGGAGAGAGGCAGAAACCTAGTCAAGTTTGCGATTAAGAAGCCACAACCGACGCATACCCATCTGTGTCCACGCTAGGGTTTGGCACCTTCAACCTAACGGTCGGAGAGATGTGGTGGTTGGACCTCAAGAAAGAAGATATGAAGAGTGCATCTAGGACACACATCATTATGACCCCTGATGACCCACAAGTATAGGGGGTGTATCGCAGTATTTTCGAGGGAAGTGAAACCCAATTTATTGATTAGACACAAGGGGAGCCAAAGAATATTTATCAGCCTTAACAACTGAGTTGTCAATTCAGCTGCACCTTGAAACAATCTTGCTCACAGCTGTTTATCAGTAGCAACAGTTTTGTAGTAGGAATAGTAAAGCAACAGCAGTAGTAAAGCAAAGACAGCAGTAACAAAAGCAAGAACAATGGAATTCGAGGCAAGTAGGCATAGGGATGGATGGACGGGCGTTGCATGGACAAGACAATCCACATGGCAATCAGAACATAGGGCAATTGTAGATAAATAAGATAAAGCATCCAAGTACTAGACAATCCTAGGCATGTGTTCCATATATAGTCATACGTGCTCGCAATGAGAACTTGCACAACATCTTTTGTCTTGCCAGCCCGTTTGCAGCGGGGCCTCTAGGGAACTACTGGCAATTAAGGTGCTCCTTTTAATAGAGCACCGGAGCAAAGCATTAACACTCCGTGAACACATGTGATCCTCACATCAAAGCCTTTCCCTTTCGGTTATCCCGATTTCTGTCACTTCGGGGCCATAGGTTCCAGACAACGACGTGTGTATACAACTTGCAGATAAGACCCAAAACAATACTATCATAATGAATCAATAACATGTTCAGGTCTGAAATCATGGCACTCGGGCCCTAGTGACAAGCATTAAGCACAACAAGTCGCAACAAAGTCATAAAGCACTAATAAAAGATACTAGGCACTATGCCCTAACAATCTGATGCCATTACATGAACGATCTCATCCAATCCCTACCATCCCCATAGCCTACAGCGGGGGATTACTCACTCATAGATGGAGGAAACATGGATGGTCGATGAAGATGATGGTGGAGATCGATGGAGATGGCTCCGGGGGCACTTCCCCGTCCCGGCAGGGTGCCGTAATAGAGATTTTTGTCCCCCGAATCTCCACTTCGGTGGCGGCAGCGTAGCGGAACTTTCCGTGGAAAAACGTCGAACCCCCCAGAGTTTTTAGGTCAGAAGGCTTCTTATAGGCGAAGAGGGAGACCGAGGGGGTGCCTGGGGCCACCATACCATGCCCTGGCGCGGCCAGCCCAGCCTGCGCTGGGTGGTGTGGCCAGCCCCTGGCCCTCCTCCGTCTCGTATTCTGGCTCCTAGAGTCTTCTGGAAAAATAGGCACTTTGGCTTTTGTCCCGTCCAATTTCGAGAATATTCATTTTCTGACTTTCCTAGAACCAAAAACAGCAGAAAACAGGCAACTGGCACTGTGGCTCTTGTTAATAGATTAGTCCAAGAAATCATATGAAAAGTACTCCAAAGTGTGGACAAAACACAAGAAAGGAGATAAAACCAATCATGGAACTTCAAAAATTATAGATACATTTGCAATGTATCAACATCCCCAAGCTTAACTCCTGCTCGTCCTCGATTAGGTAAGTGATAAAAAGAAAGAATAATTTTTGAGGTGACATGCACCATCAAAGACTTGACCAAAGTACTTGTAAAACATTCAAAGCTGGGATCATAGTACCTCAATCATAACATGAAAGACAAAGTTCTAGCAATAAGACAAAGAAACTATGATGTAACATGAAAAGGCACAAACAAAAGATTCATGAATAACACTGCCTTGCAAGACGTTTGTTTGTTTCACATAAAGAAAACAAAGCATAAAAGTATTCAGCTTGTCCCTCATAGAGTAGCAAATATAAATGCATAGGACACCTTCAAAGTTCATAAGAGTGACTAGATACAATAGTTTAAAACAAGCAATAACAAGATATGCATCAATCAACTAGTCTTGGGACAATGCACATAGAACTAAGAATGGCCACTATGCTCTCAAAGTAAGTGCATAAAGATAGAAGGTGGAGACTCAATATAATGGTGGAAGAAAGGCCTTTTGTAAAAAAAGTAAGTAGGGATTCAAGTCTCATAAAGAGCTTCCAAAAATTATGGTACTTATAGCTTTCATCTCTCATTGCCCCTATCATAAGCATCTTGAAGTGATTAAGGTTAAAGTGAACAAACTATGGTGTACATGCTTGACGAAGTATAAGTTAGAAATCTCATGTCCCTTGTATATGAGGGTCGCTCCTCATGCTACTCAAGTTTAGTCATCGGTAAGTTCGTGTCATCGTAAGTACATGTGTATCATAGAGAACCGCCAACGGGGTACCCCTTGCCCGATGATACGAAAGAATCCCCATATCAAAATGACAAGGCAAGCAGACAACGAGCATCTCAGCATTCTTCTTATTTACCATGGGAATATGGTGCTTTTTTCTCTCTTTCCTCTTTTCATAATCTCTTTTTTTTCTCTTTTATCTTTTTTCTCAATATAGGACTCTCTTTTTTTATATAAGAAGAATGCTTCATAGACAGCTCATTATGGTTACGCTGCAGGTTTCCACCATGTCAGCATGGATTAGACCAGCGGCCCAGGCGTTTCTCTAACACATATACATAACTCCATGGACTTACAAGCTCCCCTTTCATTTCACACCGACGACATCCATATACAAAAGAGCATGATATCAACTACATACAAGTACCAAGTGCAATGTTGAAAGCGTTCCCCATGAAAGCATGGTTCTGCTAATTCCCAACAAATAAGTGGAAGCATATATAACATAGAAGACACAATGGTTCAAGTTTATTAGAGGCAAAAAGTAAAGTGTGCCATCAAGTTCGTAAGAGCTTTAATCACTAGTTTTCTCATAACAAGTGGAAGGTAAACAAAATCATGAATATACTTGGAATAGCATAAGCTAGTAGGTAGGTATGGTGGACTCTTTGGAATAACTTGGTTTAGGGAGTTGGATGCATGAGTGAAACTCATACTTTGTTGTGGAGGCTAGCAAAAGACTGGGAGCGACAAACTAAGAGAGCAATAATGGCCATAATCATGCAGAGCGACAAAACATCATTGATCAAAGCATAAAGTGATACTACAAGTTGAAAACTAAAGGATCATAAAGGCTTATGGTGACTTGGGATAGTCATAACATGGTGTGAGCATGTGCCAAGTCAACCCAAATAAAGCATCAAAGGAGAATACCACTATACTATGCTTTAATATGCTAAAACAACGCATGATTCATCCAAGGCACATTAATCAATCTCAATTGTTTATAACAAGTCATGCTATAGCAAATAATACTAAGCATAAAGTCAAAACAATATCAAGCATGGCATGACAAAGCATAGGCCACAGTCAAAAACAAGCTCTCTTTACCACTTAAGCTTCCTACTCTTTTCCAAACCAAACCAAACTATTTGAACACCAATGTATGAAAGAGGGGGTACAACCAATCTATTCAGCAAACTAAGCAAACAAAAGAAAACGAAAATGAAAAAGAATACGCTCCAAGAACAACACAATTGTGCATGAGACAATAAAAATGAAGCGTTTGGAAGAAACCTGAGATTTTTATTGATGAAGAAGGGGATGCCTTAGGCATCCCCAAGATTTGACGCTTGTACTTCTTGGATATTTCTTGGGGTGACACGCGTGGCATCCCCAAGCTTGAGCTTTAGTCCATCCTTCATCTCATTACTCATTCCTTCCATACACCTGAAATTTTTCCTTCATACAAAACTTCACACAATCTTTATTAGCAACATTAGTGCACTCAAGATAAATAAGTCTTAAGGTTCAGTTCTAACACCAAATAAACTTTCATTAGAACACTAGCTACTATAGCACTTCCCTCAAAAAGCTCAATTCCCCAAAAGAACTTAAAAAGGAACCCACAAGAAGCAAATGCAGAAAATGGCAGAAATCTGTCAAAACAGACCAGCAGGTAAAGACGAATTTTTTCGAAGACCTTATGTTACTCAAATGAAAAAGAGTTGAACTAACGAAAGTTAGATAACAACCTGGGTCAGAAGCACAAAAAATTACAGCTCAATCCGACATACAGAGCTCTCTCGTGATTTTTTACGGTGAAGCACAGAAATCTGTTTCGGGACAGCAACTTCCCCAATCATTACTTCTCTCTCATTAGAGGTTACTCTTGGCACAAAAAGCAAATAAAAAGGATAAGGAGCGTTTATTACTAAAGTAATAACTTCGAAGACTCATCTAAAACTTTTGGGTTATATCCCAATAAGTACTTTTCTTTAACGCCTTTAAGTTACATAAGGAAAAACTAAAATGGATAAAATAGAAGTAAACAGAGATAATCATGGTGAAAACATTGTTTTGTTCAATGAAATCCTTTTGTTAACAAGGTTGATCAGGTCTTGTTACCAAAACAATTTCATATAAGACAAAACTTTGTATTCCACTAATGATTATGTTACCTCAACCTTGATAGCAATGGTCCCAATCATAATAGTTTCAAATTTTTCTCTTGGTATGGGACAATATATTTCTCCAACTTGAATGCCCTCAACATGTTCAATTGAATTCAAGCCATAAGTCCTTTCAATCTTCTTGGGGAAATAGACAATATGTTCCTTGTCATTAACATTGAAGGTCACCTTCCCTTGATTATAATTAATAACAGCTCCTGCAGTATTTAAGAAAAGGTCTCCCAAGAATAATAGACATAATATCATCTTCAGGCACAATAGTTTGAGAGGATGCTCTCATAAGAAATATGAGTTGAAGTAAGAGAGAGCATCAAGAAGCAAATTCAAAACACATTTAAGTCTAACCCACTTCCTATGAATAGGAATCATGTATGCAAATAAATTTGCAAAGAACAAAGTGACAGGCATAGGAAGGTAAAACAAAATAACTTCAAAACTTTCAGCACATAGAGAGGTGTTTCAATACCATAAAAACTTCTACAACCATATTTTCCTCTCTCATAATAATTTTCAGTGGCCTCATGAATAAACTCAACAATATAACTATCACATAAAGCATGCTTTTCATGATCTACAAGCACTAGAGCTTTATCATAAACATCTTCAAAAGAATCTTCAGGAACATAACATTCATCCTCCTTTAGTAAGCATGGAGGACAATCAAATAATATAAGGGATAAAGAGTTACTCTCATTAGAAGGTAGGCATGGGTAGCTAATCCATTCTTCCTCCTTTTGTTCATCACTCTCCTCCTCTTTTTCATCTAATGAGATTTCAGGTTCATCAATTTCTTCTTCCATAGGAGCCTGGAAGGCATTAGTCTCTTCCATAGGGTCCCGCAAGGCATTAGTCTCTTCCATTTCTGGAAAGCATCTATTAAAATACTCAAGAATAGGGCCATTTTCATCCTTGTAATTATCAAAGCAAAATTTAAGTATACCATAAACCTCATACTTATAAGGTGAATCATCAATATTTTCAAGCAAACTAGCAAGTTCAAAAGCACCCTTCCAAGCAATAAATTCTTCAATTTGTTCCGCATCATAAAAGTCATAAATTCATTTAGCATAGGAAGATATGGTATCATTATCATTATACTCACATTGAAAAGGGAGGTGTTTATACCTCATTCTGCAACGAGATTCATCATAGCAATAAGTAACATTATAAGTAGAGCACACGTTTCTAGCAATGGTATACAATCTATCAATTTGTCCCCATAAGTGTTTCCCTTTTTGTGACAAGCAGTGTTCCTTATAATAATATCTTTGATCTTCCGTGAACCCACCTTGCCAATAAGCTTCAGTTTCAAAGAAACCAACCATTAACAACAAGCATGATAAAGCAAGACAATAACAGACCAACGAAAATAACAACTAGAGTAGGAACTATTTTTTTGTATTTTCAATAAAGAAAGAAGCAAACAAGGAAGAAATAAACTTAGCTTGAACAATAGTGAATCCAAGTGGACTTGATAAATAAAGCTATGCTCCCCGGCAACGGCGCCAGAAAATAGTCTTGATGACCCACAAGTATAGGGGGTGTATCGTAGTATTTTCGAGGGAAGTGAAACCCAATTTATTGATTCGACACAAGGGGAGCCAAAGAATATTTATCAGCCTTAACAACTGAGTTTTCAATTCAGCTGCACCTGGAAACAATCTTGCTCACAACAGTTTATCAGTAGCAACAGTTTTGTAGTAGGAATAGTAAAGCAACAGCATTAGTAAAGCAAAGACAGCAGTAACAAAAATAGTAAACAGTGGGATTCGAGTGCGGTAGGCATAGGGATGGATGGACGGGCGTTGCATGGACAAGAAAATCCACATGGCAATCAGAACATAGGGAAATTGCAGATAAATAAGATAAAGCATCCAAGTACTAGACAATCCTAGGCTTGTGTTCCATATATAGTCATACATGCTCACAATGAGAACTTGCACAACATCTTTTGTCCTGCCAGCCCGTTTGCGGTAGGGGCCTCTAGGAACTCTGGCAATTAAGGTGCTCCTTTTAATAGAGCACCGAGCAAAGCATTAACACTTTCGGTGAACACATGTGATCCTCACATCAAAGCCTTTCCCTTCCGGGTTATCCCGATTTACATCGCACTTGGGGCCATAGGTTTCGGACAACGACGTGTGTATACAACTTGCAGATAAGACCCAAAACAATACTATCATAATGAATCAATAACATGTTCAGATCTGAAATCATAGCACTCGGGCCCTAGTGACAAGCATTAAGCACAACAAGTCGCAACAAAGTCATAAAGCACTAATAAAAGATACTAGGCACTATGCCCTAATAATCTGATGCCATTACATGAACGATCTCATCCAATCCCTACCATCCCCATAGCCTACAGCGGGGGATTACTCACTCATAGATGGAGGAAACATGGATGGTCGATGAAGATGATGGTGGAGATCGATGGAGATGGCTCCGGGGGAACTTCCCCGTCCCGGCAGGGTGCCGGAACAGAGACTTTCTATCCCCGGAATCTCCCCTTCGGTGGCGGCAGCGCAGCGGAACTTTTCGTGGAAAAACGTCGAACCCCCCGGAGTTTTTAGGTCAGAAGGCTTCTTATAGGCGAAGAGGGAGACCGAGGGGGTGCCTGGGGCCACCACACCATGCCCTGGCGTGGCCAGGACCAGCCCGCGCCTAGGGGTGGTGTGGCCAGCAGCTGGCCCTCCTCCGTCTCGTATTCTGGCTCCTGGAGTCTTCTGAAAAATAGGCACTTTGGCTTTTATCCCGTCCAATTCCGAGAATATTCATTTTCTGACTTTCCTGGAACCAAAAACAGCAGAAAACAGGCAGCTGGCACTGTGGCTCTTGTTAATAGGTTAGTCCAAGAAATCATATGAAAAGTACTCCAAAGTGTGGACAAAACACAAGAAAGGAGATAAAACCAAGCATGGAACATCAAAAATTATAGATACATTTGCAATGTATCAACCTCGGAGGCGCAAGTTCCACATAAGGAAAGACAGTTGGGCGGAAGGCTTGCTCCACCTTGACTAGGAGCAGAGCCGGACGTGATTAGGACGTGCGAAGCCTTATCATCTGTGCAACATGGAGCTGTCTTGGATGAAGGACGCATATGATCTCGAGCCAGGTTTGAGAGCTCCCACCCCAGCGAGGAACTTTCTGGTCTAGTCAACAAGGTTTGAAGATGGTCTCCTTGGCTCCCAATACCATTGCCTCCTCCAGGGATAGCCCAGAGGTGGGTGCCCTCTCTCCCATGATGTTTAAACCTGGAGGGGGTAAAAGAATGCAATACAAGGCTAGTCAAAATTAGTGCAAGAGGCTAATAAAAGCGTGAATAAAAAAACCACTGGTAATTTCAATGGCTAGAAGCATTGACCAGTCGCCAAAGGGTAGCTCAGGGGTTGGCGCATGGGCATCAGTGCTCGGGAAGCCTAGAGTGCCCCTGAAGGTGAAGGCAATCGAGTAAGTTAACACCCGTAAGCAAAAAACAAAAGAAAGAAGCATCAAGAGGAAAGTACATTCACTAGCCCCCCCCATAAAGTCCCACTTCCCTTTTTCATTGGGGGAGGTTGGTCCTTGGGTGAGGCCAGCGATCCGCCAAGACTATCCCAAGAGCGCTTTTGCGGTGGATCAGGCAATCTGCCATGTCGCGCTAAGGCCTCGGGGCAACCGGTGGAGGGCGGTGAAGGAGGAGAAGGAGTTGATGATCCCTCGGTGGTTTGCTTTCCATGGGCATCCGCTGGAGACGGTGCGTGAAAGTAGAAGCTCGAGGATGTACAGACACACCCGTCTAGTAGGTCCTCGACTTCCTCCTCGGCGGTCTGCTCCGAAGCCGCGTTATCCCAGGAGGACTCTTCTTCCTCTTCACTAGAGGATCGGGCGGCGAGGACTCGGGGGCCAGCGATTCCTCATCGGCACTCTCATCACTGCTCCTTGACTCCTTCGGGTCAGATTCAGAGTCCTTCCCATTCACAATCCCCTTTGCATTATAGGGAGGAAGAGTCTCCAAAATCTCATCTTAGTGATCGTCCAAGCAGAGCAGGCTAAGGCCCGCAGGCTTCTTCCCCGGCGTTGTTGGAGTGAGGAGTTTTCTCATCAAGTCGGATAGAGCTTTCTAGGATAGATCTTGACTATTCCCCAGCTAGAGTCACGTGAGATCCTCAGGAACAGCGTACTCCTAAGACGGGTGAGACCTCCTCTTCAAAGGGCCTAGACACCGACGGAGGTAGTTAAAGATCACTGCATGGATCGTCAGGCCCTGGTCCACCAGAGCCTGGATCCGCTCTGTGATAATGGCACAGGGCCACATCCTGGGAAGTCAGTCGACCCCAAGCATGAAGAGGCGGTGCATCTTCATCGAGGTCAAACATCCAGGGGACACGCTCCCCAGCGCGCACCTAGAAAACTCGTCGCGCCACTCCGCAACTTGGACTTGAAATTTCCTGAGGGGTATTGCTTGGAGCGGTTATTGCAAGACAGAAGGTAATGCCTCGAGCGAGCCTTAGCTTCTTGTCCACCTGAGGAGCAAAGAAGTGGCAGAACAACACCATAGACGACATCACCCCAACGAACGCCTCACAAAGGTGTGCGAAGGCCGCCAACACCAGGAGAGTGTTGGGGTGAATCTACGCAAGGAGGAAGCGGTATGCCTTCATCATCTCAATGAAGAACTCTGAAAATGGGGAATAAGCCCCATCTTGAGGAAGCAAGACCGTTCACATGGCGCTTGGACGCGACATGAGCGAGCAGGGCCTGGAGCTTCTCCTCATCCACGGTCGACCAAAGGCGGGCACGAGAGGGCTTCGGCAGCCCCACCGCACCGGAGCGGGTCCTAGATTAGGAAGTCCCTCTCTCAGTTCCCACCGCTCGTTGGTTCATCATCTCGGTGGCTGGATCTAGATGCAAGTCTTGCGAAAGAGGAGAGGTGGAAGCGGGAAAGTGGGGGAAGCGTGTCGTGGCTAGGTCCATTTTTAAAAGGGGCCCCGAGGCAGCGGGCACCCAACCGCTTCGTTGTCAGCCATAACTGGCGTGCATTCCCAGCACGCTCCAGCAGACGACCATTCAAGCCTATTGCAAGGCCTGAGGCCGAAGCGACCATGCACGTGCTTCGAAGACATTGTGCCACGCGATTCGCCCGCATAAGGAGGAATAGTTGGCGGCTCATTCAACTTTGGGGCATAACCCGGCTACGGTAGTAGTCCCAGCTAGACCGATGACCGGGGACTGCTGTTGTATCCATGGACCTCGAGGTCCAAGGGATCCACCCTAGTGACCCGCAACTGAAGTCCTCTCCACAAGGACACTCTCTCCTGGTAGAGCCGCTCGGGGGCTCGGTTGATCGTGGCCCGGGAACAAAATGATCCCGGCTAGCACACGAGTACTGACAGGAACCAGAGTGACAAGAAAAGACCCTCCCCTGCATCTAGGCTTTGCTTCTGTGGCTTAGGCCACTAGTCCACGGAGGAGCTCAGCCATGTTGTACCCATTCACGTTGTGTGTAGCCACATGGTATCCAAGTGTCGTCACACCGTGACCGACCTTGTGGTGTCCCCTTGCCATTATAAAAGGAGGCCTAGGTCGGCTGAAAAAAGGGGGAGGAAAAGAGAGAGAATAATAGATTGTGTTCTTCTCCGAGAATAAACTATGTAACTGTGTGTTCATCCACCATATAGTAGACAGTTGCAGGACGTAGGGATCTACATATCATCGTTAAACCTAGGTAAAAAGCATGTGTCTTCCCGTATGATTGTGTCCGTCTAGCTCGTCGACCGAGCTCGCCAACGTTGAGCCCCTGGCCGAACTAAAATGGGGATCATCCATCCCCGGTGTCGAAATCTAGGACACAACACCGTCATCGAGCAGTCCCTCATCGACACTATTGTGGCTGGCCGTGTTTGCGATCCCTGACGTCAGCGTAGCCGCAGTAGATATCGTGCCGCACGCCAGCGCAGCTGTAGCAGGTACCCGCCGCCCTCTATCGCCTAGGCAACCACAACAGATGCCTTGTCGTCCTTCGTCGTCGGTGCAGCCGCAGCCGGCGTCGCACCAACAACTGATGCAGCCCACAAACGAAGAACATAACGATGCTAATGACGGCTTAGGTGTGCCTATTAGCGTGAGGGTCAAACCAGTGCAGGCAACCAAACAACAACCATTTGTTATTATCCTTGTGCAAAAGCTCTCTCTGTGTAACCTACCAAACAACCTACAAAAGGTGGCTTTTTATCCGCAAAAGGTGGCTTTTTGGCTGTATGAGTATGGCACTGGCCACCTTAGACATGCCTGGAGCCAAAAATCCAATGCGACCTACCAAACGCATCACTAGAGATCGTTTTTTTGTTGCTGTTGTTTTCCTCACTATTTTCCTGGTTGGGGGCATACCGGGAACTGAATAATTGAGCACCGAGCCACAGCGTTATCAGTTGCTGTTCCACCGAAGAGTGTCGTCCTTTTGCATCACGGGATATTGGCAAGAACGTGTCACGAGAAGGTAATAAGTCGTGTGGCAGCCGGCATCGATGCTCGGTGAAAATCTGCGCCTGTATTTTATGCAGTCCAACACACCAGGTGTGCTCCCGACATGACGCAAGCTGTCGTGCTTATGCAGTTCATCGTCTTAAAACACCATGGTCTTAGTTCATCAGTCTTAAAACACCATGGTCGTTCAGTGATGCAAAACTTATCAAGAACCGCTTAAAATTGCATGACAGAATAAGCCCTTTATCTCGCCATACAGAAAGAACATCTCGTCCAAAAAAGAAGATACTAGTTCTTTAGCACATACTCCCTCCGTCCCAAAATAAGTGACGTGAGTTTGTCTAGATTCGGATGTATCTAGACACGTTTTAGTATATAGATATATGCGAATCTAGCCAAACTCAAGTCACTTATTTTGGGACTGAGGGAGTACATATACACCATTTGGCTTTTGCTAATCATTTGGCGTCAAATTTGCAGCTACACACTCATTCTACAATGTGCATCTATGTTAAAATAGAACCTCTACATTTCTATCATTCAAATATATGTGGATTCACAAGACCTTGTAGAGAAACAAACGCGACAACGAACTATAAAAACTTTGCACAAATAAGGGTAGAGGAAGCTCACTGAGAATGAAAGCAAACTCAGGGGGTCAAGATTTACATGCATAGAAAAAGGCTAACTTCCTAAAAATATATACAAGGCTTCACGAAGCTTCCGCAAATTCTTCTTTCAGCTTGCTTCGTATCTCCGGGCCTCCAGGAACTTCCGGAAACCATATTTTCAGCTATCCTGCAACTTGAATATCTCATCAACATAATCTTCAGCATCCCAAAGGAAGGAACCAAATGCAATGGCTTCAAGCAGCAGCCTTTTCAGGGTTGCCGGATCGAGTATTACTGCCTCATCATTCTCTGTGGAACCTAACTTTTCTTCGAGAAGTGCCCGGCTCTGCTTCTCAATTAGATTAGAAGCTTCGCTTGAGCGCACCTTCGCACATAACTCCAAGGTCTTTGGGTCAAAGCCCATTATGTAACTCTTCAAGTCATGAAGATCGACAATAGAACTCCGTTTCGAAGAAGACAACAGTTGTACAGAACTGCAAAAGGCATCTTTCTGTTCTTGTTTCCAGGTAGTTGCAGATTGTGCATTGAGAAGCTGAATTGGTTGTGCAGATCCTTGTGGCTGAGCAAGAGTCAGATCCAAACGATGCCTTACAGTGACAGATTTGAGGAAGTAGCCATACATTATTGAAGCAGAATAAATCCGACCTAACTGGAGTCTTTTGACCCGAAGTGTTAACAGATTAATCTTGGGACCATTCCTGTGCACCCATCTGATAATGCTGGTCAAGTGGCTCCCTAATTAGACCTAACACCTCAGTTCTGTGAATGGATTCAAGATTTTCCTCCCTTGGTGGCCATATATGTAATCTTCTATTACTCATGAGTTTTGATAGATTCGGAACCATTGGAACTTCAATCTTGAAATATTTATGAACAATCAACACGTACATGACGTCCTCAATAGCAGTCCTGCACTCCTGCTCCTTCATTTGGGCAATCCTCCTATTTGTTATGGGTTCCCAACAATATACTTAGTTATCCAGATAACCAAAAGTCAAAAGAACAAAATGAAGTTGCAGGTTTGACAATGTTTGCCATGCCAGGAATGAACTCAGTTAATCTGAACTATGTAGCTACATATGGCAAACATGGCATGAAAAAGAATCTCTCAATGAAGATAAGACCTTACTGTCCTTATTCTTTCATTATATATACTAGTCTCCAATAGAACAATGACCCATATCTTGTCTGCACTAAGAATACTAGGGGACAACATTAGCTTATCCAATTTATTTTCCCACCATATAATCTCTGGTGATACCCTTTCCTGTTCCAGATTTTAGCCTCAATTGCAAAACAAAACACTAGCATGCTATATAATTGCATTATATCAACCTGTACTCTATTAATTGTTTAACTTCTCAGAGTGTTAGCCAATATAACAAAACTCACAAGAAGTAATTATGACTAAAGATGGTTTATCTAATTTGGTTGACTTCATGTCTTCCTCAGTACTATAAAATAGGACATGTCGAACAAAGGTTGTTTGCCATGCTTCTACAAGACATCACCATGCTCTATTTTAATAAATGTTGGAAACATACACGGAAAATATTGGAAAAAAAAAGAAAGAATCACGTTGAACCCTTCCGAGGGTGAGAGCCTGCAAGTAAATATGTCCAAAATGGAAAGGAAATATTACTAACCTGTGAAGACAGTCCTCCGAAGAACCGATACTATGTTCCCAGCGGGTTAGGGTGTCTTTCCTTTCAATAGACATTTGTTGGAGTTGCTTTGCTGCAGCAGCTAGAAAAATGTGAGGCTGACTCTTCAACAAGCCACACAACAAGCTCCCTTCCCATGTTTGGGGCTCAAGTGGTGCATCAACGCTATCAAATTCAGATTCATCAAATTTTGCACCGGTAATTGTAGTAAGTAGCTTTTTGGTAGTGCATTTGGATTTCCAATTCAACATATATCCCTGCATTTCAAAGTTGATAAGGATGTGATCACAAGTCCTGCACATGTATAATTTAACGACAAGTTTGAAACTAATGTATAAGAGATGAATCAACTTAAGTCAGTAAGAACTAAGGGCATACTTGCTTTGGTGCCCCAATTTTTCTTGCCAAAAATCTTGACTAACCAAGGAAATTTGGCCTCCAACTGGATTTGGACAATGCCACATAGGATGCTGGCAGGTTTTGTTGCCAAAATTTTGTAGCGCAAAGTCATGCCAAAGTTTTTTTTTTGAACTTTATGCCAAAGTTTTGTTACTAGAGAGCCAATAACTAAACTAAGGTGCCTTCCAAATTTCTGGTCTGGTAATTTACAACAAACAAATCACCACATTCTTAACCAAAATTAAGCATCTTCTGGCATCACCAACATGGGGCACCAACCCACGCAAGCCCTAAAAATTCATGTATGTCTGCGAGCTGGAGAGTGAAGAACTTAATTTGAGTAGATTTCTTAAAACTACATGCTTAGGATTTTACTATCACAAAACTAGAGATGAGACCAATCTTACAGAATTGCAAACTCAGTGAGCGAGACCAATCTTACAGAATTGCAAACTCAGTGAGCAACTGTTCACAAAACTACAGGCCAAGACCAGTTTCGCGCAATTACATATTTAGGGAACACTTTGATAACGAAGCTACAGGTTTGTGATACACTGCCACTAAAGCCAGGTTTACCTGATACTCTCATAAAATCATAAATATGCAGTTTTGTTACACCGCTGATCACCAGATATGCTGCCCTGTGATACGGGTTCTTACATCTGTAGTTTTGGAAGGAGACTGAATACCCAAAACACAGGAACGATCTGTGTGATAGTTCATATAGAAACTTAAATTTACCCTAACATCTGAGAATACTTGTTTACAATAGTGTAGACATTAATGGATATGTGATGCCACTAGTTTAAAGCAATATAAAACAGAATCAATTGGGTAAAAGTCTTTACAAGCTACCACAATACTCCTTCTTGACTTAAAACTAATACTTGTTTGTCGGACCAGGTCAGTTGAACAGTTAGCTTAAACCGGTAATTTTGAATTTATTTTCATACATTTAGTGAATACGGGAATGTGTAAATTGCATGCATAAGATACAGAAATATGCATATCCGCACAAAATGGAGCATATTTTGTACTCAATAAGATATAAGATGTTTGTGAGTAAGATTAATTTGTCAAACACGTGTACAGAACTGTTCTGGCATATGTTCTTCAAGTCAATATTTTGCAACTGTTTACTTAGGAGAGATGGTATTTGGTATATTAGTTCACTAGTTAGCAATGTTGCGTTGACTACATCCATTAGTAACACGTATATGCACATCTTACAGTTTAGGTAAAGAGTTCGTATCCTATATGAAATGTCTACTTCAGCAGCAAAAATATATTAACGAATTACGATGTACTGGTGTATTGTTATATCTGAATTTCTGAACCAATCAGCGAATTGCCAAGCCTAACAAGGTTAAAGAACCTAATTCCTTCTGAAAGTGAAAAAACTGCGAGATAGCTCTAAGCACCTCAATTCAGATTATCCCACCGTCTAGCTGGTTAACTAAAATCTAAGAAACTTTTCAGGCCCAAGAACACCAGCAAATACCGACCCAAACAACTCACGGAAGCACAACTATCACCCTACAACACAGGAAAAAGCATCGGTTCCTCCTGATTAAATCAGACTCGTCGAAACCCCACCAAAACCAGGAGGATAAAAATGAATAGGAGGTTGAATAACCTGCTGCCAGCGCGGGGAGGAGAGGTGCGAGGGCCGGCAGGTGCTGCGACAGAGGCGACCGATCGGAGGTCACCGAGGGCGGTACGGGGGTCAGGGCGGAGGGTGGCCATACTGGGGATGGGGCC
Source organism: Avena insularis (assembly GCA_023614405.1). Taxonomy (NCBI): domain Eukaryota; kingdom Viridiplantae; phylum Streptophyta; class Magnoliopsida; order Poales; family Poaceae; genus Avena; species Avena insularis. The sequence goes on from CM042690.1 coordinate 551,619,841, forward strand.
AGGAGGAGGTGAGCAGGTGGTGGTGAAGTCGCAGATAAGGATAACGGCTGGCGCAGTCAGCGGAGCACAGTGGGGCTGGCGCCTGCCGGGATGCGTCTGCCACTCGAGGCATAAATTACTTCGGGAAATCTATATTCAGACCGGACTTAAAACTCGGTGGACTCCCGTTAGCCGTCGGATCGGTTGCGTGCGGTCCAGATTGATGCGGGCGAGGGAGAAAGCCAAACTCAGCGGGCTCACACGTGTCGTCATATCTTATCCTTCTTCCTGGCTCTCTCGGCGCTCGTCACCGCCACGAGCAGTTCGTCGAGCCGTCGTCCTGCTCTGCTCCTACCCGGTGCGGCTGCCGCGTGCTCTAGCCTCCGTTCGACTCCGTCGCCGATTCCCTAGCGTTGCCGCCGTCGCTGAGGCAAGAAGTTCTTCCTCGACCTGGCGGCGGCAGCGACACATCTTGCTGGAGCAGCTCCTCACCGTGGCGGCGGTGCATCTGACCGGGAGCGGCTCGTCACCCCTGTGGTAGCAGCGCATCTGGCCAGAGCTGGTCATTAACCCGGCGTCGGCGCATATGGCCAGAGCACGGGGTCTGACGGAGACGACGATAGTGCTCAACTGCTTGCCAATAACCTGATGTTGTAGTAGTTCTCCTGCAATGCTTCCTGCATCAATGGATGATACCAGTTCTGTATGCGTGCATGAGTCTGGACCTGAGATGATTTACTGTCGTTCCTTGACTCTTTCTCTATTCCATGCACCTGACACCGCCGTAGCAAACAAGGTCGAGGGTACATCTACATTGGAAAATTACGGTTGGAAAGGCGTGTCAAAAAATTATCACCGAATAGTTAAAAAGAGGAGCGTAAAAACATACCGTCTAGGTAACTTTTGTTCCGAGTGGTAGACATAGTTAACTATGGTAGAGAATTTTTAGCCGGAAAGTTGCATTAAAAATTGTTGCCGAAGACTATTAAAGGAGGGGAAAATACTGTTCATTTCACTATTCATGCGTCTACTGCATCCTGCGAATTTCTACCAATCAGGTCGTGCTAAGTGGCTCGCTGGATGGGGGTGAATCCCACGGGACTTAACATATAGTTATGTGAATGATTTTTTGTTTTTCAATGCTTTTGTGTGGTAGGAGTATACTTATATATATGTGGTTTAATGTGAGTCTTGGTTAACTATAGCGACATTTCTATCACCGTTAACTTTTAATACTCCACCCGTCCTAAAAAGGACGTCTTATCTCTAAAGAGCACTAAGCTCTCTAGAATTGAAGCCCTGTGAGTGCTTCGGGTTTGATTTCACTTGTGAAATTCCTCACGTGGTGCCACGAATGGGGCTACGAGTATGGCTATTGAAAAAATTTCAAAGTCGGTTCATTTTTTGTCAATGTGTGGGGTCATCCTAAGAATTCCGGATAAATCGGTTCGGTTTATACGGTTAAATCGGTTCGGTTTATACGGTTTTTCGGTTAAAACGGTTAAATCGATTTGGTTTATACGGTTTTTGGTAAATATGATTCCAATACTTCGGTAAATACGGTTTTGTACGAGAATACGATTAGGTTTCGGTAATAACCAAAAATCTTCGGTTCGGTTTCGGTAATAACCAAACTAACCAAAGTTGACGCGATTTTTTGAAAGACAGACAACATTTGGCTTGAATTGGCATGACCTGTTTGCTTCATCTAAAAATATAACATGAGAGATAAGTCAAAAATTCACAGATTCACAGGATAATATATTCTGTCCTAAAGTAATATAATCACAAAGATAATATATCAGGAATAAATTTGTGAAATGAAATATTCAGCACATAGCAAATAATATAGAAGATGAATATCCCATACATCACAGATCAGTGTGATCAAACTGATCATACATCAAAATAGTTCAATGAATAGTCACACATTAAATAAAAAACTGGAACAACTACTACAGCCTACAACATCTAAATTACATGGTTCCTCCAATCACATGACATTCAACAACAAAATAAACCGATATGTGGAGTTCGATCTAGTGGACACATCAATATGAAACAAGCCTTTACTCTCTACCTTGTTTTTTACCACACACTTCTTAAATAAAGTCATTCTAGGTGGAGAGCTTCTCACATATTTGATTTGTTTCCTGGACTGTGAAGTGCTGCCATATCTTGCTGCGTGTGTTTCTTCTTTCTTGACACTGCTATCTGGGGTCTCATCTGGTGTAGGAAGAGAAGCTTCATGGCTGCCAACGGAGTGGTAAATCCGGAGTGGTAGAACCGTAGAAGCTAGACTAGTATGATGGTACTTGAGGTGAGCGTGGAGTAGGGAGCGACCGCTGACGGAGCCCTGAACGCAGACTGGATGTCAAGGTGAAGCCGGAGCCGTGGCCCGTGGCCATGGGGATGGAGATCGACGACGCCCCGAACACGCAACTGGAGCCGTGGCCGTGGAGGCAGTTACCCAGTCAGGCAGCCATGGAGAGGTGGAATTTAGCCGGGCTAGGTTAGGGATATGAGGATCCGGCGGAGCGCGTCACCGGACGGCCGGGTCAAGGAGCACCGCCAACGAATTTAGGGTTCGGTGCCTCCCCTTTTGCTCGCTAGGTATGCCTTTGCCTGCGCGAGTGCATGTGTCCGAGGCGAGCAGAGAAGCCACGAGCGAGCAGAGCAACCCCTTGGACCGGTTGGACCACTTTGGCAGTTTGGCCTTTCGGCAGGTTCACTAGTTGGGCCTCGCGCGGCATAGCGGCTCTCGGCTGGGCCTCTTCGGTTAGTTTCGGTAATAACTACGCTTTTCCGGTTTAAAACTAAAAAAACCGAAAATCATATGGTTACTAACTGTAACCTTAACCAAAAACTGAAAAAACTGAATTTTCAGGTGCAGTTAGGTTTTCTTGGTTTCGGTTCGGTTATGCCCGGCCGGACTAAGAATCGTGCGGGGTTGCTGTTTGGGAGGGAAGCTGTTGTGGGTCGTGCTTGTGTTTCGCCGCCGACCCACCGCTACAACTATCTGAGCAACAACCACCGGGTGTACTTCGTCAATCCAAACCCGCCCCCATTCATCAACGCAAGGTGGCAGATCGAGCTCCACCGCGTTTGTCTTTAGCATTGTTGCCGCTGTCGAACACCCCAAAGAGGAGCGCACGAGAAGGGAAGCAACGATGCACGGCTCGTGGAGGCACCGGATCCGGTGGTCCACATCGTCGTTGCCGTCATCCGTTCACCTTTCTGTGAGGTCCATCGGTTTTCCTCCTCTGCCCTTCTTTTTTCTTCTCATACGAGACAGAGTTGCGAGGCACGAGTAGCAGAGGCTTCCGTCCATGGAATCGACTGCCGATGTGAATCCTCCCGTCTCCCGCTCAGCTACCGCTAGCGACGATACCGAGGTGGGCGCACCCAAGGACATCGACCTCCGCCGACACGACTCCATGGCAAGTTGTGGCCACGGTATCTGGTCGTCGGGCGTGTTTTCATTCCGCAGGAGAGAGCCACGGTGGCGGCACACTCATTGTTGGGTCCCTTTACTGCTTCTTCCCACAAGCTGCTCCTGCACCATCCCATGCCCTGCACTTTCCCATTAGACCACGACAGCTCGACAGGTGGCTGCTCAGGTGTGTCTCTCCCGCTCTGCAAAATCCCGTATGAGATTTTGTCGAAAAACAAACTAGGTTTCAGATTTCACCCATCCAAGTCAGTTTGAGTCATAGCTTCAGAGTTGACATTCAGCTCTGATTCAAATTTATGACTCTTTCAATTGTGCAGATTCAAATGTACAAATTAGGTAAAGTGATTCTAAGCTTATTTATTCGGGTCTCTCTACGTCTGTGACATATATTTCGTCACAGTCAGCCGACGTCACCGAAAAAGTAGGAACATGTAACTGATGTACCTGCTGCATGTGGTCACTAGGTGAGGAAATTGCACAAACCTTCAACAATTGAGACAAGAGTTGCAAGGAACTACAACTATTGAGGAGAGTTGCACAAAACTACAACTTTTAGGTACACCTGTGCACAAAGCACAAAATTTTCAATTAGTGCACTTAAGAGAACATCTAACATATGAGCCTGGGTCGTCCATGTCTACATGGACTGAACTTGGCCACATCAGTCTAACTTGCGGCTGATTATACTGAATATTCAGTTTAGAAAGATGAGTTTGTTAAAATTTGACATGAGAAACCATGATTGTAGCATAATTGTGAGACGACACAACACAAGACCAAATATGGTAGCCATGATTGTAGTTTAATCATCCAAAATGAGCACGTGAAGCATATAATCAATGTTGCATAAGGTCAGCACATACACCAAAATGGTAGCCTTCTAGTGTATTACGTGCCACTCCAAATTAGTTATTCCCGTTGGTTCAATTCTCAAATCAGAAGGCCATGCCATGCTGCTTTGCGCCTTGCTAATGTCACCACTTTTTTTTAGAATAAGCTGCATTCGTTCATTCAAACTCCGAAAGCATCCGAGTTCAGCAGATTCACAATACACCTAGGGGTACAGATAACCAAGTCTTACACATTTTAGAATTGTAGCCTTCTGAAGCTAAAGAATGAGCAACGCCATTAGCCGAACGTCGCATCCACATGACCAGATGATCATCAAAGGATCGGAGATCACCCTTAATCTCCTCCACCAGCTTAGTCGGAGTCTGCTACGCCATCACGATGTTTTACTTAGTCGTAGTCTGCTACGCCACCACGATTTTTATTCCACGTAGACATCGATGATGACCCAGGTCCCATATGCCAGATGTGTTGTTAAGTGGGCTAATTGAAAAACTTGTGCTCTGTGCAATAAGTGTATCCAAAAGTTGTAGTTTTGTGCAACTTTCCTCAATAGTTGTAGTTCCTTGCAACTCTTGCCTCAATTATTGTAGGTTTGTGCAATTTCCTCTCACTAGGCAGTACGCGGTTGACGAAATCCGGCAGCATTCCTTCGTTCAGTAGACTTCAGAGCTTTTGACAGCTCCGATCGCGGGGTTCAGACTTCAGAGCTTGGAACGCAACAACAAAAGCAGCAGCACTAGTAGACCACGCAGTAGTAAGTGTATTGAGTGGGAGTACAACATACAAAGGCCATAGGACGCAAGAATCCTGCTGCAACTAGCCCACAAAAGAATCATGGGGATATTACAGGGACAAAAATAATTTAATTGCAAGCCTAGTTGTAACTGGGCCGAGAAAAAAACAGTTGCAATTAGGTCAAGAAAAAATCCAGTTACAAACCCAGATGAAACTACCTCCGTACATAAGCCAATTGCAATCCCAATTGAAACTATGTCTAAAAAAGATCCGGTTACAGGTCCAAATGAAACTCCCTCCTACATAAGCCAGTTTTAAGGGCAGATGCAACTCATGGTGAAGGAGAACGTCGGGGCGTTATGGTCACAAAATACCTTAGTTGCAAGCCTAGTTGCAACTGGACTGAGAAAAATTCAGTTACAAGTCCAGATGTAACTGACGGTGAAAATAAGCTAGAGGTCATTATAGGCACAAAAATATTTTAGTTGCAAGTCTAGTTGCAACTAAGGTGAGAAAAAATCAGTTACAAGTCTAGATGAAACTCCCCCTCCCATCAGTTACCGTTAGGAAAAAGGCCAATTACAAATGCAAATGCAACTCAAATTAAAAAACATTACAAATTCCCGGTTACAAACCAACATGCAACTATACCACCACACACCCCTCCCACCGAGAAATCCTAGTTTCGATTCAACATGCAACTTGTGTCAAAAAACAAAAAAAATCAGTTGCAAACCTACATGCAACTGTACCACCCCGCCCTCCCTTCGACCTATCAGGATAAATGCCAGTTAAAAGTATAGATGCAACTCACATTAAAAAAGATTAAAAATTTCTGGTTACAAATCGACATGCAACTATACCAACACCCCCCATCACTCCCACCAAAAGATCAAGTTTCAAGTCGACATGTAATACGTATTAAAAAATAAAAAATATCACATGCAAAACTACTTGCAACTGTACCACCCCGCCCTCCTTTGTACCCGTCAAGAAAAATGCCAGTTACAAGTGCACATGCAACTCATATTAAAAAAATTAAAATTTCCGGTTACAAATCAACATCCAACTCTACCACCCCATCACTTCCACCGAGAAAAAACAGTTTCAAGTACACATGCAACTCGTGTCAAAAATAAAAAATTGTTTGCAAACCCACTTGCAACTGTACCACCATGCCCTCCCTTTTACCTGTAAGGAAAAATGCTAGTTACAAGTGCAGACGCAACACACGTTAAAAAAGATTTAAAAAAATCGGTTACAAACCAACATGCAACTCTCCCACCCTCACCACTTCATCGACAAAAACCAGTTTCAAGTAGACATGCAACTTGGGTCAAAAAATCAAAAACTGTCAGTTGCAAATCTACTTGCAACTGTTCCACTCCACCCTCCCTTTTACCCGCCAAGAAAAGTTACAAATACAGATGCAACTCACATAAAAAAGATTAAAAATTCCCGATTACAAATCAACATGCAACTATAACACCATCACACACCCTCGTACCGAGAAAACCCAGTTTCAAGTGGATATGCAACTCGCGCCAAAACAAGTGAAAAAATTGCCAGTTGCAAACCTACTTGCAACTGTATCTCCCATGTCCTGCCTTTTACCAGTTAGGACAAAAGGCCAGTTACAAGTGCACATGCAACTCACATTAAAATTATTAAGAATTGTTAGTTACAAAATCAACGTGCAACTATACCAACACCCCCCCTCCTACCGAGAAAACCTAGTTTTTCAAGTGGACATGCAACTCGTGTCAACAAATCAAAAGTTGTTAGTTGCAATCCTACTTGCAATTGTACCACTCTGTCCTCCCTTTTACCCGTTAGAAAATGTCAGTTACAAGTGCACATGTACTTGACATTAAAAAAGATTAAAAATTCTTGGTTACAAATCAACATGCAACTATACCACCACCCTACCACCTCGTACCGAGAAAACCCAGTTTCAAGTGGACATGCAACTCGTGTCAAACAAGTAAAAATTGTCAGTTGCAAACCTACTTACAACCCCGCCCACCCTTTTACCTGTCAGAAAAAAATACCAGTTACAAGTGCACATGCAACTCACATAAAAAAATTAAGAATTATCTATTACAAAATCAACAAGCAACTATACCAACACCCCACCCACTTGTTCCAAGAAAACCTAATTTTAAGTGGGCATGCAACAAGTCAAAAATTGTCATTTGCAAACCTACTTACAACTATATCACACCTCCCCCCACTCTTTACCTGTTAGAAAAGTCCACTTACAAATGCCCATGCAATTGATAGTAAAAAAATCCTAGTTACAAATCAACATGCAACTCTACCACCCTCAAGGTATACGGGGTGTCTGATGACAACACGGTCTCCTTACATTTCTCATGTTTTCTAGGCTAAAAGTAAAAAATAAAGTAAAATAAAAATCAATAGGAAAACATGTGAAAAATGCTTATATAATTTCCAGAACATTGGATAAAAACAAAAACAAATGCATATATCGGGAGAAATAAACTCTCAGGCTATGTCCTCTTCCTTTTAATACGTACTAGAACACGATATGGTAATCACCAATCCAACCTAAACCCTACGACCTCTATGCAACACTTAAAATACAAAACACAAAAATGAAAGACAAACCGACACCATCGGAACAAAAGCCAAAAAATATGTGGATGAATAACAACCATAACCACAACCACAAAATATTCTCGCATTTTATTCAAAACAGCCACAACAAAAAATCTATTTTAACATAAACTATAAATATAAAACCGTAATTTGTATTAAAAAATATAAACACAAACTATGAAAAGAAAATAGGTAAACAAAACCGATAGAGTTTCAATCACTCGACAGTACAACCAGCAACTAAACAAAAAAAGCAAAAAAAAAAGCAACACGCGCACGCAACACGCAACCATCCTGCCAGCCCAACAGCCAATCAAAAAAGCCCATCCCGGTAGACATGTAACAACAGCCGGTAAGTGCAACTGGACCACCGACCACCCCGTCAGTCCAAAAACAGGCCGACGCAAAATCAAATCGGGACAAAATGACGCAGAAAACACCGCATCAATCGTGGAGCAAGCAAATCGGACGGCACACGAGCTAGCTGTGACGAAAGCTGCTTTCGTCACAGCTTAGCAATTCCGTATTTATTCAGGTTGCCTCAGTCGGGCGTGTGCTGTCTAATTAGATAGAATCTCTGAATAAATCTCCCGACCAGTTAGGTATGCATATTTTTTACTAAAGGAAGCTTCAGGCCAGGGCGGCATCATGAAGACATCGACTAGACTAGCATCATCAAGTCCGAATCAAACAACTGAATCCGCCTCTTCTCGCAATATGACCTAGACCAAGGCTAATTCTCCTTCAGAATCACCTACATAAAAGAAAACCCACAACACGTCTTCTCTTGGAATAATGAAAGCACCATCTATCTACAACATTCAGAAAATCGGTGAGTATGCTTGAGGGAAAGTAGTGATTCTTTCTATTCATGTCGACACTCATTTTTTTCTCACTTGGTAATTAATCGCTTCATCAGCCATCCTGCCTGCATTAATCATGTTTCTACCGGTCCACAAGGTAGGCACCGGAGAAGAGACACCCATCTACTTTGAGTTACTGCAAGCACACATATGAAGTCTCATTTCTTCCAACTTCGACAACCTACATTAGGAACAAAAAATAAAGCACCATGCTATCCTCACATAGATAGCCTGGTTTTAATTTGATGTGCACAACATGCCTATTTTTCATAAGTTTGAAATTCTGCAAGTGTCACATCCCAAAATTCTCCTAATTTTTGGAATGTGAAATAAATAAATAAGTTTGATTGATTTTTTGTCTTTGTTGAAAATTCTCAAAGAGAAGAAACTTTTTGAATAGAAAATCGTCTCAACCTTGATTTCAAAATCTTATATTCTTTTGTTAAGACCTAAGTAGCCATATAGGCAAAAGGGCATGGATTGATTATGGATTTTAGAGTTGGTGTGCAAGATTTCAAAATTCAAAATCATTAAGCATGCATGACCATCATTGCATTTAAACCCTAAGAAAAATTTAGTATTGCCTAAAAGAAAAATCAAAACCCTAAATGGGATTTTCCCATTCTAAGTACAACCCTTGAGCTATGGATTTGTCCATAGTAACAATTAAGCAATAGAATTCATAAATGATGTATACCTACAGATATCAATTTTAGAAAACAACAGAAATTTATTTGAGTCTTTTTGCTGCTATAAAACAAAAGTTATAAAGGAAAAATAGAAAAAGAATAAAAGAAAAGACTACAAAAAATAAAAAAAGAAACAACTAACCTAACCGGACCAGCCCTAGCCGGCCCATCCCTACCTGCACATGCAGATGGCAGTAGCATCTTGACCATGAGCAGCCCAAGACAGCCGCCCTCCTCTCGCCTCCCCCGACGCGTGGACCCCACACGTCATCTCCCTCCTCCGGCTCAAGAGACCGGCAAGAACACGACCGCTCCCGAACCAAATTCTGCGAGGAATCTGTCCGATTCACGCCGATATGTTGCCCCCTTGTACAAGGCTGGACCCCCATATAATCCCCCGTCCTTGCAAGCTTTTTTTTCCCTTTCGAAAGAACCCTGGAAACCCTAGCCCTGAGCCGATTCAGATCTCGCCGATGCCGCGCCATTGTTGCTCACGGGAGCTCGATGTAGAAACGCAGTCCACCCGTGCCTGTTCTCTCCTAGATCCCTTCTCCTTGAAGAACCGCTTCACCTGCTCGTTTTCCCCTCGCGGGAACTCCGTGGTAGGCATTAAATCGCCGGAGCCGCAGAACTCGAGGACCTCGGTAGCCTCCCCATTTGCTCGAAGCGAACACCACACGAAAGCACGCCATCGGGTTGCACAGGACGCGCCTCACCCCGTAGTCTACCCCGTAGTCTCCAGTGACCGCCAGAATCGCCGCCAGCCATCACTTCCGAGACGCTCCGCCGCCGGTGACGTCATCTCCGGTGAGTCCCAGGGAGCTTCGATCCAGGACCATTGTATTCCCATCTGGTGGTCTAGATTAGACCCAGCCACGAAGAGGTATCGTCCACTAGGATCGCGCCGCGTGGCACATGCCTTGTCAGCACGCCGTGTCATCGCCCGTGTCACCGTCAAGTCGGCACCGATCCATCATCCCACGTAGCAAAGCATATTCCCTGGAATATTCCCTGCATAATTGAAATTGATTTAAATAGACAGAATTTTGGGCAATCTTGCAAAATTCATATAAAATCGAATACATGTCCAAAAATTATAAATAATATATGGTTGGATTCATAAAATTGTGTAGAACAATAATACAAGATTAGATATAATTTTTACAGTACATATTTACTATAATAAATTAAATGGTTTAATAAGCTTTTTAGACATATTAAATCATAATAAATTATCTGTAGATCCTAAAAATACAAATAAAGTGTCTATGGATTCATAATTTCATATAAAACATTAATATGCTGTTAGATCCAAATTTTACAGTGTAAAATTGCTGTAGTGATTTAAATAGTTTTAATGGACTTTTAGAGTATTAAATTCATAGTAAATAATTTATAACTCAGAAAAATATGAATAATATGTCTCTGGAATCACATTATCATGTAGATTACAGATCTGTATTTAGTTTGAATTTTAGTCAACAGAAATTGTTTAAATGATTTAAACTCCATTAAACACTATTTAAATCATAAGAAAAGATTTATAACTCCGATAAAGTTGAATCCAATTGCTACTGGTTAGTATTAATGCCCTCTATCCAATACACTTTAGATACAAATTTAATACGGTAATTAGTACAGAAGTTCAACAGAACTATTAAAAACCCTAGATTGGCAATCAAGTATTAATAATAGATATCCTATTGCATTAAATGATCTCCTGCATGCATCATGTGTTGTACTCCCTCCGTTTCAGTTTACAAGGCCTACGCGTATATCTAGGTTATCAATTTGACCTATATAATTTGAATTATATAATATAAAAATTATATCATTGGAAAATACAAAGTCTAAAGTTTCCGGTGATATATTTTTTGTAATATATACATCATACTAAGTTGCTTAATTTGGTGACATAGAACTACGTGCAGGACTTGTAAACCGAAACGGAGGGAGTAGTATTGTCCAGAGAACTAATTACAACCATTATGACTTATTAAACCATCGTGCATGTTTTTGATCATCCTTGTTGTGTTTGCTATGTTTGCAATTGTTTTGATTGGAACTACTTTGTCCTCGTATTAGATTGTTCGGAGAGTGCGATTGCTGCGGAGAAATACAATCAACACCCATATTATCAACATAAGGCAAGTTACACCACTTGTTCATAATTTTGTCCCAGTTTTGATTCTATGCATGTGATCTTCAAAAATTCTGTAGTGTGCATGTGTAGGATGATCTAGTAGAATTTTTCCTCAGTATTATTTTGCAAGTGCGATGATTTTGTAGTATGCCATGAGTAGCTCTATACTTAGGATTTCCCATCCTAATAGGTCACCCTTGTTTTTGCTAAGTATTGCTTGCTATGCTATATATACAAAATCTGGTTGGGGGTTCGAAAGACAAAGAATTTTTCTAAGTATAAAGGCTCTCTAGAGCAAACTTTTCTTCTCAAATCCACTTCAAAATAAAACTAAGTTTTTCTGGCGGAATGGTTGTCGGTCAACGAGTGTGATTTTGGTGGAGGACGCCCAGAATCAAAGAAGTCGCCATGTTTGAGAATTGAAGCTTCGGTCAACAACAATACATTATGGGCTCTGTCTTGGCCTAGTACTTAGTGGGAAACCTCACCTGGGTACCAACATTTGGAGGATTCTTGGCACGGTTGGATCCGGAAGGTAGAGGGGCTACTAAGGGAAAGCCTCGCCATGGTCTTGTTTGTAAAAGAACTTGATCGTGGATTGTGGGTAAAGTGCACAAACTCTAGAGTATTGCAATCGATCGATCACCGTGTTCACGATGTGAACAACAATGAGCGTCTGAAGGATGGAGCCTCTGAAGGATCTTCCTTTCTCTTTTCTAAAACAAAGTTTTGAAACCCCATGGCGTGCGTAATATCGCTAATGGGTGGGATTTTGGGGAACTTGGTGTGTAATATCCAAGTGACGCTTGGTGCGTAATATCCAAGTGTTTGGTTGTTTGGACACCTGGTGCGTAATATCCTCGTGTGCCACTCGACCTTATTTTATCTAAGCAAATGTTTACAAAGTAGGACAATCCTCTCTTCTTCTCTCTACTTAAGAAAAACTAGCTTCGAGCAAATGAACTCTACAGCCTAAACTAGCCTTGCATGTAGAGATAGTCTTTCTTTCCTTGGTGTAATTTGCCAATACATTCAAAGTATTGACCCAACTTGTTGGCTGCACGTTTCATGTGCAGAATTTCGGAGATCTTTGAAAGGTGCGCTAGGATCGCGGGTCTTCACTCAACCTGCCTGTGGCATTGATGGGACTCCAAGTTGTACTTATATCGCTTCTGTTGTAATAATGTAAACTCTAGATTATTCGATTCATGTAATAAAGACTTGTGTTTTACATGATATTTCATCGACTGTGAGTGCTAGCTATTGATCCAGGGACTAGCATGTTATTCACAGGGACTTAGAATCTTACTTGATCCGAGGTCGCTACAGCAAGATTGTATAGCTACATAATATCTGACAGTACTACTTGCATGGCTAGAGTGAGTTGACCTACAAAGGAGACAAAGAGATGACAGTCCGTACAACTGAGAAAAGTATTGCATTCCTTAAATGTTGAGACAATGCTTAGTTAAGACATGTCTCAAACAACAAAGTTTAATTTCTAGTATGATAATGTGCTTTTTGAGGAAGTCTCATATGAGATTTCTACACTATGGGAGCTGGACGGTGGCGCCACAGGTCTATCTTACCTTAAATTTACTAATTAGAGCATGAGAAAATGATAAAACTACTTGACATTTTATATGGAGAGGATCCAAATATTGTATCTTTTTTGCGTAATGTAGTGCATTCCTTTAAATGTTCAAACAATGCTTAGTTAAGAAATGTCTCAAACAACAAAGTTTAATTTATAATATGACAATGTGCTTTTTGAGGAAGTCTCATATGATATTTCTACACCACGGGAGCTCGGCGGTGGCACCTCAGATGTATCTTAGCTTACATTTACTAATTGGAGTATTAGCCAATGATGAAACTACTTGACGCTTTATATAGAGAGGATCCAAATGTTGTATTTTTTTCTGCGCAATGCACTAAATGTGTCTTTATGGTACATCTAACATTTCTGCTCTTCAACATCAAGCAAAGAATCTTTGAATATTTTACAACTTATTATTTGCATAGTTGTTCAGGACTGCAGTGTGCAGTGCATCAGCATCCACGATACTTTAGTGCTAATAGTATGCAGTATGCAATACCAGGAAAGTATGGCTAAGCTGGTGTTACCCTATTCACATTCTTATGCATAAAACACACATGGGAAGTATGGTTAACCCATGATAAGATAAGCACAATCTTATGCATGACACACACCTGTTTTTGTTCACAACTTCAACTCTTTGTTGCTTTACTGCACATTTATTTTTGGCCTTGGATTTTTTTTGGTTTGGAATTGTTGTATTGGTTATTGAATACTAGCAAATGGTTGAGTGTAGATCTTCTTGCATTCAACTAATCTTTCTGCAGACCATTAGTTATTGAATTTGGTCATCTAGATTATCCATATTGCCTTTGCTAACTACTACTACTACCGTGAAGCATATAATTATACCAAAATGCTGACTTATGGCATAGTGGCTGATTAGATGGAAAATATTTCTTATGAGCCATTTTAGTATCTTGAAGGCGTGACATAATTAATTGGACATATCACCATGATTACTTATTGGGAGACTTAGAGTAAATTGAACTTTATTTTTTCTTTCATACCTAGAATTTGTTGCAGACCACCATAAGACAACTAAGCTGTCAATTCAATTCATGCTCATGTTCCATGGCAACCCCGCATCCTCTTCAACATTGGAGCATACTGTCGATATGTGGGGGATCGCGCATGAAAACAATAATTTTTCCTACGCCAAGAACCCTAATGCCAGGACCTATCTATTAGTAATGCAGTAACGGGAGGGGATTTTCGTGAACTTACCCTTGAAGACTAAAAAGCGTTGTCAACTCTCAGGAGAGCGTGGCTGATGTAGTTGTACCGAAGCCGACCTTGGGGTCGTGTTGAAGTCCTAACGGCTCCTGCGGCTCCAACGACTTCTAGTGCCCCAAGTGTTGCACCTTCGAGGGAGTTACACACGTCTGGTGCCTGACGATGACTCCCGCTCCTCCGATCCAGTAGTAGTTGCAGAAGTAGAGGTTTTGGATCCAAATCCCGTAGCACGACGGCGCTTCGCGGTGAAGAAGACTCCTGCTCGCGTGATCTAGACTTGGGATCATAGTCGTGGGAGAGAGAGAATCAATTGAAGGTCTCAACAAAAGAGAGGAAACCTTTTATTGATTATTGTGTATTTATTTTGTTAAAAATACCTCACAATATATAGGGGAAAATCCCCAAACTGCCTTAGCCATGTGGGACTAAACAAAGAAGAGGGGAGAGGGGGAGGGCTGGCCGGCCGGCCAAGGACCTCCTAGGCCCCGCATAGGGTACCCAAGGCCCAATCGACAGCCCCTCTCTCTCCTCCCTTTGGTCTTTCCCTCATGGGCCCTTTTCCCTCCGAATTTTGGCCCAATTAGGTATTTGACCTTTTAATTCTTTTTTATTTTATTAAATAATTATGAATAAATGATTAAATCAAAATTTAACATTTACTTACATATTATTCAATCCCCGTGGCTATGGAACTCCTTCCACCTCCACTCTGGACATCCTCCGGACTTACCTCTCTCTCTTTCTTTTCTTTGGTGATTCTGCCGATACCAAAATGCTCTATATGCATCATCAAGCCCTTAAGTGTGATACCCCACGGTTCGGGAACACTCCAGACATGATCGAGACCCTTCTCGTACCAATGATCATCAGCGGGACCTGGATGCCCATGATGACCCATGTGCATTCCACGAATCTTTCCTCGCTGAACCATGAACGCCGTGTCATATTCCTTTTGTCTCTCAATACTTGCATTGTCCGAGATCTGATCAATGACATCACCATGTCGTGTTCAATCTCGTTACCAACAAATGCTATTTGACTCGTTCCCGATAAGTGATATCCCCGTGATCAAATCACACGTTGCGCAACTATTGGATATAACTTCTCTGAGTGGGCCCTCTAGTATCTTTTCCATCACGCGGATGGACAAATCCCTCTCTTGATGCATAATGCATCTACATGCCCCTCCGAATATCTGAACACACTTTTATGATCACCGTGTCACCGTGTGACGTTTGATGCTATCTAAGTATCTTCGGGTGACAGTGATTGATATGGTCTCACGGTCTAAGAAATAGGACACTAGGTCCTTTCTAATCATCGTAACTTGAACTTCGTGATATGATTGAGTCATGATTCTTAGGTTGGGTATAGCTCATCATATCATTCTCGTAATGAGGTGACTCCATTGTCAGCTGGCATAAATGCCACATGATCAGGAAACCTTGATGATTTGTTGACCAATGAACAAGTGACTAGAGATTCACTGGGAACTCCTGGTTGTTTGTATATCACACACGTATTGACATTTCCTTTAAATACAATTATAGAATGATATAAAATTTAATCATAAACTTTACGAAATATGATAATAATCCATATTATTATTTGTCTCTAGGGCATATTTCCAACAGTCTCTCACTTGCACTAGAGTACAAATAAACTAGATGCATTTTTAATCATTGGCACCATATAACCTGGCACCTTCGATCATGCTTGTTCATAGAAGAGGTTGAGTCTTGGGTCTGGACTTTACAGCCCCAAATCATTTGCAACTTACTAATGTCACCTTGATTGACATTAATACTTTATCATCACATGATAACATCTTTGTGTATGCATCGTAGTCATGGCAACATAGTGAGGTCGTTTTCTAGGAGCCAACAGTGACGTTAGATTAGCCAAAACGAGCTTTCTCATGGGAACTATGCCCTGGGACACACCCTCTGCGTAAAGACGAACTAGTCCCGCCACAACAATATACATCACGTTAGATGGTACCCTTATATTTTAGTTATAAATGTAATCATCGAAACACTAGTGCAGTATGTGCAATTTTGGATGTTTACCACCTCGCTTCCTACTTGACTTCAGTCGATATTATGGGTGCAAGGATTTTCAATCTTCTAAAGTTAACATATGACCTTATAACATAACCCTTTATGTTTGTCATCCTTTATAGACTTGAAAACATGTCTACAGTTCTCATACAGACACTATGGACAAACTCGACTCAATGTTTAGTGACTCATACTTAATCACTTCTGAACGTTTCTTCTTGGATCATATATTATGTTAAGTTCTCGTCACAGTTTCTAAGACAGAACCTATGTCTCAACATAGTGGATGACGATCATCCTTTTCTTTCTTTCTTTCTTTCCACCACTAATGTTTAACTTAGTGTTATTCCTAATTCAAATGACCAAAGACCAGTCCTTAATAAATTCCTATTCCTAAACTATTTTAGAATCTCTTTTAGAAATACAACATAATATTGTAATATACCTACTTTCAACTTTTAATCCCTATAAATCATTATTTATTGGTGCCTGCGCTTTTATTCTTAATGTGTCGTACACACTTAAGAATTAATCATTAAGCTCCCACTCAAAATATGTTTCCAACATATTCTTGTCCGAAACTTACATTGCTCCCACTCAAAATATGTTTCCTACGTATTTGAGTCCGAGACTTATATTGCTCCCACTCAAAAATATGTCATTCACATATTGCTTCAGGAATACTTTTATAACTCCCACTCAATTTCATGCAAATTGCATATCCCCTCAATAGTTTGAATAACTTCAAAATCCTTTGATCATTTATCAAACTGAGAGTTTATTACGAGACGCTAGTACTTTACTAGTGTTCAATCCATTATACTTTTAGCACTTCTGAATCAAATTCTTTTGAATTTGTCCAATACATTATTCATGACAAATTGTGCTTTTGTCTTTCACCCTTTCCATTATGACCTTGCGGTCTTTTGGAAACATCCAGCAACCTCTTTGCTTGGTAAGATTCAGCAACATTTTGTTTTCTAACCTTAAGTGAATTTGCCTCTAGGATTTCTCATAATTTTAGTTTACCATCATTTCCTTTGTAGTTCGTAGGTATGCCATATTCTGGTAACATGATAAGTGATCCACAAATGTTTCCATACAGAGTGTGGGGTACATTTTTGAATCCTACCTTATTTAGTAAAAACACTAGTGGGGAAACACAATGATCATTATCACTGATCCTTTCCTTAATAAAGAGAATCATTCAGGAACGCTTTTCCGTTGCGCTTCTCAACACACTGATGCAGGGTTTTGAATCCTCATCGTGTTTTCCACTATCTTCCATTAGCATTAGAGTCGAGAACATAAACTTTCTCGAGAATGCACCAAATTTGAAGCAACACTAGTTTTGCCTTTCTTTTGGTTCTATCCATGGATTTTGTATTCATAGTTTCCAATGAATACTCTAAAAGGACTTGTTCACTATTGTTTTGGTGATATCGAATAACTACAAAACTTCCACAACAATCCATACAAGATATGGTACCGATCTCATAAATTCAGATGGTTCACTTTATATTCTAAATGAGTGTTTACTATTTCTAAATAATGGTCTTTACATTTACACTACAATGATTTATTCGGTGCCATCTATTTACCCACTTGATATCAAATATCACATTGTGATGCTTTGCACTTTGACGTATCAAATGCATTGCATTTCACAATTCCTTATGCCAATCTTATAACGTCGAATTTCATTACTATTGATCAAATCGTAGCAATTAGATTCTCTTTTATCTTTAATACCCTTTGACGCTAAAATACTTTGATCATATCAAATAGTTTCATTCTCATTTTTCCTTTGGTAAACCTTTTTACAAAATTCAAACAATCATAAAATGACAATCACCACTTCGTTGAAATACTATACATCGAATATGTATTTTCTTCAACAATTCATCAAACACTTTGCATTCATGCAATACACGGTGTTTAGTTATGTCGCGGAACTTGGGCATGATTCATATGTGACAAGAAATCAAATAACTTTCACATATTATCAACATAACTTTGAATTTAAACAATGGTTTCATTCAAAATGAATGTATCATTAAGTTGGGTATTTTTTAAGGCATTTTCAATATTTTACAAATGTTCATGCATTATCAATTAGTTTCACATCAAGGACAATTCACACATAATCAACATATGAACGCAAATAGAAATCATTCATAGAAGCAGAACAATTGTTTGTTACACACTCATATGAATAACTATCTCATGAAGTGTGAGACACACTAAAGAAGTTCACAATCCATCGATTACAATAATCATCCAAAAACGATAAACTAAATGATAAATATCGAGGGAAAGTGTCGTTGGCCATCATCATCATGATCGCCATCAACACACAATGTCACGTCCTCTCCAGCAAGTAGCTCTCATGCAGAAGGACATGTCTTCACCAAAACAGAACAAGTATCAAATACTTTAACACTACAATAAGTGTTTGCAAGATTATAACATTTATAAAACCGTATATCAAATATATACCTTTGTCATCGATGACCTCTCTAGCAATGGGTTCAACTTTCACATTCCTGAAATGTGATATGAACTCGTGGAGATCATGTGTTCCCCATCACCTCTCATGATGTAAGTCCTGGCATGTGCTTGGTAGCTTGGGGACAACGATCGCAGCAACACGCCTATTGCAAAAGAGTCTATCAGCCAGTGATCTAGGAAGTAAGCGAGCCTCATGTACGCATCATGTATGCGCTCCAAGTGGCTCTCCAGTGAAGCATTCTCTTCCATCTTTATGGAGAGGAAATCTCCCATCAACTCGTGCTCCCATATGCGCACTTGGTCCACGAAATGCGATCTAAGCTGTACCATCTTCGCATGAGGGTCAAGATTACCCACAGCTGGGTGCAGCTCATTAACCATTCCAAAGCGCATCATCACCGAAATGAAGGTGGACATCTGACGATGTTAATAGCGGTCTTCCAGCTGTTCTAGGGTCTCATAGAAATAGGGCTGCTCCAAATCCATCCCATAGCGTATGTAGTCAACCAACTCATTCTCACCAAGGAGAACATGGAGACGTGCAACCCACATAGAAAAGTTGGATCCATCTAGTTTGAGATTCTCTCCTTCTAACCAATCGTCAACCGGGATGGTAGCATCAGGGAGAACCATTTCTACATTTATAATTGCAAGAAGGAATTTAGACTAAGTTTATAATTATATGAGTTAATACAAGAACTCCACTAAAAACTCATATACCCAAAAGGGTTTTAGTGATTACATGATCCCTATTCGCTACACCGCCCCCGATCGTCACGGCCGGCAATATAGTTGCAAAGGTGGACACCAAAACGTCGATCACATCATTCATGCAACTTGTGCTCACCATCCGTATTCCGAGGCCATGTCTACACATTCTAGGCTCGCCAACTCAACCTTAGTGTATCTACTGTGCAACATGGCTTACACCCACCGTATGTGAACGCGGATATGTATGACACCCGATCGTCACGACCTGCCTCATAACGGAGGACTTTCTTAGTGGTGCATAGTAAGGGAGAACACTTTCATTGGTATTTTGTTTAGGGATCATCTTATTAGGCTACCATTGAGTATCTAATACTAGCACACAATAAGATGCACAAACAATAAACATTGAATGTAAATGCAATGCGATATGGTCCTTCACACTGTGATCTCCATCCCAAGTCTCCGGATTCCAGCGCTAGGGTTTCGACACCGCGGGCCCCAGGGTACCGGTGCCTCCGGCGTGGTAGTCCATCATTAGCATGACCATTACTACTACTTCGCAACATAAAGTAAACTACTTTACCTTGACCACTACCATATCACATCACAACGCCCCTGCAAAACAAAGTTAGACGCCTCTACTTTATCTTTGCATGGTTTACGTGGCTGCTAGGGCTTTCGCACAAGAACCGATTCTTACCTACGAACTTTCACCACAACGCTAATTAAGTAGTTTTCTATACTACACCCCTTTCGGGACCCTCCATTGCAAATGGCATACCAACTAATGTGAGAGAGAGAGACACCCACCAAAGCCACTTTGTACGGTACAAGCCGTATGTCAAGCGTGGACCAGTCTCACGAATGAACGCGTAAAGTCGGTTGGGGCTGCTTCATCAAGCATTACTGCGGTATACACAAGTACGCGTGGGAGGGTAACAACTAAAAGATCAACGCCCACATGCTACAACTCGTGTGTTCTACCGTACTAGCAATACTATGCACTAGCTCTGATACCACTGTGGGAGTTCACGCATGAAAACAATATTTTTTCCTACACCAAGAACCCTAATGCTAAGACCTATCTATTAGTAATATAGTAATGGCAGGGGATTTTTGCACACTTACCCTTGAAGACCAAAAAGCATTTTCAATGCTCGGGGGAGCGTGGGCGATGTAGTCGTACCGAAGCCGACCTCGGGGTCATGTTGAAGTCCTGACGGCTCCTGCGGCTCCAACGACTTCTAGTGCCCCAAGTGTTGCACCTCCGAGGGAGTTACACACATCTGGTGCCTGACGATGACTCCCGCTCCTCCGATGCAGTAGCAGTTATGGAAGTAGAGCTTCTGGAACCGAATCCCGTAGCGCGACGGTGCTCCGCGTGAAGAAGACTCCTGCTCGTGTGATCTAGACTTGGGACCACGGACGCAGGGGAGAGAGAGAATCAACTAGAGGTAACCCCAAAAGAGAGGAAACTTTATTGATTATTATGTATTTATTTTATCAAAATACCTCACAATATATAGGGGGAAAACATCCACATAATTAATTACCTTAGCCATGTGGGACTAAACAAAGGAGAGGAGAGAGGGGGAGGGCTGGCCGGCCGTCCAAGGCCCTTGTGGTCCCCACGCGGGGTGCCCAAGGCCCAGCCGGCCAACCCCACTCTCTCTTCCTTTTGGTCTTTCCCTCATGGGCCATTTTCCCTCCGGATTTTGGCCCAATTAGGTATTTGACATTTTAATTCCTTTTTCTTTTATTAAATAATTATGAATAAATGATTAAATCAATATTTAACATTTACTTACATATTATTCAATCCCCATGGCTATGGAACTCCTTCCACCTCCACTCCAAACATCCTCCAGATTTACCGAAACCCTTCTGGTTCTCTCTCTTTCTATTCTTTGCTGATTTTGCCGATACCAAAACGCTCTCTATGCATCATCAAGCCCTTAAGTGTGATACCCCATGGTTCGGGAACACTCCAGACATGGTCGAGACCCTTCTCGTACCAATGATCATTAGCAAGACCTAGATGCCCATGATGACCCCTATGTATTCCACGAATCTTTCGCCGATGAACCATGAACTTCGTGTCATATTCCTTTTGTCTCTAGATACTTGCATTGTCCGAGATCTAATCAATGAAACCACCATGTCGTGTTCAATCTCATTACCAACAAATGCTATTTGACTCATTCCCGATAAGTGATATCCCCATGATCAAATCACATGTTGCACAGTTGTTGGATATAACTTCTCCGAGTGGGCCCTCGAATATCTTTTTCATCACACAGATAGAAAAATACCTCTCTTGACGCTTAATGCCTCTACATGCCCCTCCGAATACCTGAACACACCTTTATGATCACCATGTCACCGTGTGACGTTTGATAACTAAGTATCCTTGGGTGAAAGTGATTGATATGGTCTCATGGTATAAGAAATAGGACACTAGGTCCTTTCTAATCATTGTAACTTGAACTTCGTGACATGATCGGGTCACGATGCTTAGGTTGGGTATAGCTCATCATATGATTCCCGTAATGAGGTGACTCCATTGTCAACTGGCATAAATGCCACATGATCAGGAAACCTTGATGATTTGTTGACCAATGAACAAGTGACTAGAGATTCACCGAGAACTCCTGGTTGTTTGTATATCACACGTGTATTGACGTTTCCTTTCAATACAGTTATAACATGATATAAAACGTAATCATAAACTTTATGAAATATTATAATAATCCATATTATTATTTGTCTCTAGGGCATATTTCCAACACGATATTCACATTCGACACCAGAATGTCCATTATCTTTCAAATGTTGGCACTATAGATTACTGTCAAATGTTGTGGTTATTTTCGAATTGTGATTGGGGCATATTATTTGTGAAGAAAGAAATGTTCTATATTTCCTTATTTGTAATTTAGTTATAGCTTTTAATGACTAATATCTGATGGAAAACTGTTGTGCTCCATTTGTTTAGTTGTTCCTACTAACTACTACTACGTATGTTTCTGAACTCTCTAGAATGCCTTGACCGTATCTATTACCATCACTGCTACTTCTTATATATGATTATAAGTAACATAGTTTTTAGTAATGCAAACTTGAAGTGTATGATCAACAATCCATTAACTATATAATAGTGATGAAATATTCGTATTGCTACAAAGTTGAAGATGAATTGTGAAAATGTCACTAGAATTTTTACAAGTGTATATATTCTTGCTAAAATGTTAGCTCATCTTTTCTTACGGGAACATGGTTGTTTAACTTCAAGACATGTTTCTACTAACTATAATAACATACTAAATATAACATGGTGTGTATGTTATAGCCATAACAAAAGCAGATGTGTTGTCTCATGCTAAAATTGGGTGTTGGAAATATCATGCAAGGGTCACCTTTATGCCCATATTCTTACACATTTTCTTCGTACTTTAATTTGCTATTGTGAAGATTCTTTTGTACTACCTCCCTTCCATAATGTAGTTTGCCAAGACGTTCTATATTATGGAACCGATTTAGTAGTATCAAACCATTTTAAAAACCATAGTTACTAAATAGCCAGGGGAGCTTTTCTCTTAACCTTTGGTACCATTGATGTATTAATTTTACTTGCCACCTATGTCCTAGAGTGCGCCTACAGTGCCAGATGTGAATATACTTTAGTCTAACTCACTATGTATCTAGCAAGAAAATTAAAGACCATATGGCCATCCAAAAAAATCCTAGTTAAAGTGCAAATATCTCGCAAAAAAAAGACGAGAACAGCAAGAAACAGCGCAGCAAAGCGCGCAAGGTCCTTCTTATGGTGGTGGGGAAAATTCAGTTCATAAGCTTGCCTCTTGGGCTCCAATCGTCTTTTGAGTTTTTTTTGAATTTCTATGTTTGTAACAATGTGAGAAAATTGAAATTATTTTTGGACCAATTCAAGCTTGCCTTTCGAATGGGCTGTGTCGATCGTGTGGCCCCGCCGATAGGTCCTCGTCATCTCCAGCAGAAATATCTCTAGACATTCCCCAATAGATCGAGGAGGTATCCCACCGATGACTCATCCGCGAGAGGTTGACTCCGCTTGTTGCTCGAATTCCACTGGCCAAACCATTAGTTTTATGAAATTACCTAAATATTTAGAGCATATTTATTACCACACAATCAATTTAACAACCCTACCCTGTTAACTAATAGTTACCAACCTAGTACTGTTTGAATTACCTAGGTGCTTAAGGTATAGTTATCAACCCAATACTTGTAGAGTTACCTAGGTGTTCAGGCTATAATTAGGGTTGGGGTGGGGTGATGTAAGTAATCTTGGTATGTATATCGTTATGCAAAACTATTTAGATCCTATTAGTAGATGGATAACTTTAGTTTCTCTCTACGGGTAACTAATTTATTTTCACCTAGATAACTTTTGTTTAATGACCGGGATAATTTTTGTTTCTATTTGTGGGTAAATTTTGTACATTTGCTTGAAAGTTTTTTATTTTGCCTAGATAACTTTAGTTTCTTATGACAGATAACTATAGTATTGCCTTGGTAACTACATCATTCTCATGTAGGTAACTTTTGTATTCTTTTTATACCTCATAAAATCTCGGTTGCCCCATGTATTTTAGTTTAGTAAGTTAAATATGAGATATTATCTAGGTTAATTAGGAGGAGGTAGCCTAGGTGTTAGGGTGACACGTTGGCAAGCGATGAATACTCGGTACCCTAACACCCTTCGAGGTTTTATCACCCGTATGTCGTGGCAGCGGCAACGAGCGATAAAGACAAGCCGTTAGATTAATCGTTGCGTGTTACATTTGTTTTACTACGACTTAGGGTGGTTAGGATGGGTGAGCCGTAAGACCCTAAATTATATATCGTATGCAAAAAACCTTCAATTTACGGGATTTCTAAACTCAGACTGGTCGTTAGTTTGTTAAACTTGGCAGGCTCTCTGTCACCTCAGCCTGTTTGATTCTCTTCCTCTTCCTAATTCTCAACCATATTGAATGCATGCACTAAAAACGAAATTGCTCACATCATCAGTATTTAATGCAAAATCCTAAAATATAAAAAACTTCATAATAGAAATTGTTTGTCCATTTTCACCGTTGGACTAGTTGCAATAAGATCTTCAAAACTAGATTCCATGTTGATATGTTTCAATGAAAAACAATCAGACCAAAAAGTTATGCATCCCTAACACATGAGTTATCCATGTCATAATATGTAAGTTATCCACCCTGTAATATATATGTTACCCACCATATAAATATGTTGGGTAGAGGAGTTCTCGCATACGTGTTGAGCAAGTTTAATTATAACACAGTAGCCTAGGTGTTAGGGTATCAAGACTTCATCATCGACGAGCGATGAAGGCTTGGTACGCTAACACCCTTCGAGGCTTCATCACCCGTACGCCATAGTAGCGGCGACGGGCGATGAAGTCGAGCCGCTGGATTACTCGTTGTACGTTCCGGTATTCACTACGACTTAAGGTGGTGGGTGGATCAGGCATACGACCCCATTTATTATAACATATGCAAAAAAAAGTTTAGATTTAATTCCTTTAAAGAAATTCATACCTTCGATCCGGATTTACATAATACAGTAGCTTTTTCCCTAGTAGAACTGGGTTTAATCAAACCTTGGAAAACAACGCTAAATGGAAAATAAATGAGGCACATCTATAAGACTTGTTTGTTCATTTTACCTTACATTTACCAGACCTTTCTAGTTTACTTTGAATCATTGGTTGTTGCAATGGATGGAAATAGGCCAAGGTTGAAGATTGTGACACCCCCGTGATTAGGGTTAAACAAATCCCAGACCTTAGCCTGACATAAGCTTAACCTAGAGCTCGAGGATATCTAGTGAAGAATTGGTAACGCAACGGTCACCCTACAACCCAAAAGTTATTACAGCAAGCTCATAACTGAGCAAAGAACCAAATAATACAAGCAGAGGTCACTAACCACAAACATCAAACAATGAAAGGCAAATTATGCTATTAAGTATAGAAAACTTAACAAATGGCCTAAGAGGCTTGAAGCATAACGATGACATTCCAATCCATAGATTCCAGGCTGCCGATCGGGAAACCCAAACTACTCGTCGATGTTGATGCCATATAGAACTTCTCTTTTACGGTAACACTTACTTGCTGCAAAAGTATCAACAAAGCAAGCCTGAGTGCAGGGTGTACTCCACAAGACTTATGGCTGGTGAGGTTCATTTTCATAAAGCTATCTTTGCTCGCAAAAGAGAGAGGAGTAGAAGATCAACTAAGTAGATCATTTTAAAAGATTTAAGAGAGCGATATATCTATCTTTGATCTTCTTTTGATATCCACCGAATCTTTATCAGCTGGACCTACCAACTAGGATCACCCCCTCAATCCCTGAGGAAGCATCCATAGAACACACCTCACTTCTCTTACTTGCCAAGTTTTACGATTAGGTTATACTTCTCTATGATCTTTGAATCTATTTCCAAGTCGCCCATAACCGCAGACACGACTTTTCGAAAAGATTAATACCCTGCAGAGGTGTACAACTTTAGCCACACGTACCAACTAATTCTTAGTGCCAGATCATTAGCCCTCTGCCTTGGAAGTCCGACAAAGAGTGGTTGACCACGACCATTACCTTGCTCACCAAGACCATGAGTCACGCCCTAAGGAGACGCCGCTGTAATGGGTCAAGTCCCGAAGCTGGTCCCTAGAGATGTGTGCGGGGACGAAGATTACAAAGGCCGTGCCTCTCTTGTTCACGACCACACTTACCTACCTGTATGAATGCACCTCCTTCACCACCTTCGAGAATAACCAGAATGCATATGTCGAATGGAACACCCGAACTATGAGACTCATGGAATCTACTAGGCAAGTTAGTTGGTCGAGGGGGTTTCTAGGCTCCCGTGTGGCTGTACGCTCATCTTGGTTCAAGAGGCAAGAACTCGGATCCTAGTGGTGGAAAGTATGGGACTACGAAAACCACAACCCACCATGGCCTCCCATACAAGCCTTAGCATGTTAACCTTACATCTCTGATCATACCACATCATCCTATCATACTAGGTTCATTCACAGCACTAATTCATCAACCGGATGGACCAACAGTAACAACTAAGCATGGCTAAGCACAACGGATATAACAGCTCTAGCAAAGCTCATAAGCCAAATCCTAGTTATGCTAGGAGTCGTGGATCAAGAAATATAGGTTATGAAGGGAACATGCATCAAATAGAATTACTCTATCTATCTATAAAAGACTTTAGAATCGTATGCACATGGAAAAAATGAAATACTTTGAAATCATAGGATTATATCATGTGTGGGGTTTTGCTTGCCTTTGCATGTTGATACCCATACATAACTTCAGGTTTATCTACTTGACATTGTTCACCGTTGATCAAGTACTTCTCTTCGATGGTGTTAATCTTGGTCTTCAATCTTGGACTCAATTTTGTTGCTCACATCAGCTCCGAGGTCTACCAAGAAGAAGTAGAAACACCAGAAAGGGGAGTAACAATCAACACATGGCATCGATGCAATTCTCAAGCAAGGATGATGGTATGAAAAGTTAAATTATATTGAAATGAAACCCTATGACATGCTTTGCCAAATTACAGGGTCTGAGGGGTCCAAACCCTAATTCGGAGAAACCCCGGATGCATATGAGAGGGATCATTTTGTTCTTCTAACTAAAATTGGCATGTAAGTGGCTTAACAATGCATGATTATGAGTCTATTATGTAGATCGTATTTTTCTGTTCATTTTGATATATTATTTGTATTTTCTGATTTAAAAATAATTAGTTATGAATTTTCCCAATTTAAATCATTTCAAAACAATTAACATTTTTGGGATATTTAAATTATTTTCCAACTTGGACCCACATGTTAGACTTTTATTAATTTCAAAAATTAATTTCCAAAATGAATAAAATACTGACAGACTGGGCTCATCTGTCAGATAATTCTTATTACAGAAAATAATTACAAAACATTTAAATAAAAATAAAATAAGGAATCATGATCTCATGCTGACATTAGAGGTGCTCTCAGATCGAGCATGCCCCCAACGATCTGCTGCGCACGGGGCCTCGTGGTTGGGCTTGCTGGCGAGGGGAGCGAGGCGAGTCGAGTAGAGGTGGCTCGCCCTCTAATGGTCACCAGAACAGTGTCCCCAATGAGCAACTGCGGTGGACAGTAGAGGTGCACGGTGCTGCGGCGAACCAGCAAGCGAGGGAGGGCATGGAGGGGTGCATGAGCACCGACGACTCACCAGGGTTGCGACAAAGGGGTTGGTGAGGCTCGGGGAGGCCGGACGGAGGATAATTGATGGTGGTCGGCATCAGGAGAGGTGAGGTCGGCGGCGAGGAATCACGGTGCATGGGGTAGATTCCTCCCACAAGAATGCTCAACAAGGTGAGGAGGTCACGGTGGCATTCTCAGGGAGGTGCGGAACGATGATGAGGAGTGGCACCTACGCAGGCTAGGTTTTCAGATTCTACGCACGAGCGACACAGAGCGAAAGAGAGGGGGAAATGGGGAGGGGAGAGAGAGCATGACACGACTATTCTTATCCTCCTCCTCGCAGGCAACGACGCGCATCACAACGTCAGCGAGGATTGACGGCGGGATCTCAGACACGCAGCTACTTCGGCCGGCGAGGAAGAAGAAAAGGGAAGCACGCCGAAGGGGTACAAGCTGGATGGGTCGCGTGTGGGCCAGAAGCGAGCTACAACAAAGGTTGCCGGCTGCACTAGTGGTTGCGTGGGAAGTAGATAGGGAGAGGGAGAAGTGGGCTGCTAGGCTGCGGCTGTTGCTCTATTTTTCTTTTCTAAAAACATTTTCCAAAATTTGTTTTCTTTTCTCTCTTTGTATTTTCAATTTCAAATCTATTTTGAGCATTTCCAAAATACAAGAACTTTTGTAAACATAGTAAAATACTGTGGGGGCCCTCTTATTCAATTTGGGCTCCAAACTTTTGTTATTTTCGAAATTCAAAACCATTTGAATGGATTTTTAGAGAAAGAGGGAAGATAGAGTTTTAGGGTGTTTATATTGTTCTTCTTCCATGCATTTTATTTAGAGAAGATGATGCTCATGAATGCACAAACAAACCCTAATTACATTAGTAAAACTAGGGGTGTTACAATTCTATCTCCCTTAATAGAATCTCGTCCCAAGATTCCTTGGTAGGAAGAAAAAAAGAACAGGGTTACACTAAACTTCGATGATATTCTCGAAGAGATTGATTCTCACCCCCACAGATGGATGAAGCGCTTCATTTTCTTCGAGGTTGCTGGTCACACTAAGGAAGAAGGGGAAAGACACACAACAACAAACTGGGTATCTCATGGTCAACTCATGGATAGATGTTTTGTGAACAGCTCTAGAGCCAACAAGCATGAAAAACATGAAAGTAACAAAGGAAACAAAAGGAGAAGGTTTCAATGTGTTAGATAGCTAGTCTTCATAAGGATTGAGACCATGGAACTTTAGAAGAGTTTAATCTTCTGAATAGGAGAGCATACAACGGAAAGAACATGACCACATACTTTGAAAGATGAACCTGTACTAGACGGCTTAAGTAGAGCTTCCAGGGATACATAGATACGGAGAACCAAGCTGTTGAACTACTTTTGATACAGAAGGATCACTCTTCATTCAACAGAAGGTCAAGACAGAAAGGTGTTTTGTGGAGAGGACTCATAAGAGTCGCAAAGATCATGTAACAAAAGGAACTGATGATTACCAGAATCATAGTCACTCGAACATGTTAGAGAGACTGAAGAAAACTCTTTATTCATCTAGGTCTATCAAAATCTTTCCCCGCAATCATGATATCACTTTACACCACTAAGATGAATATATAAGAAGATTCCTAATGACACAAGGAAAAATAAACTTCATTCTCATACTTCAGTTACTTGGCATGCTTGCCAACATAAAAGAGTCTGGAGGATCAACCGAGAGACATTTAGCAACTCTACTTTAAATGTTCTCCTTGATGTTCGAGAAAGCGGACATCAAGTAAAGGTCGGACTTCGGATACAAAGGAAACCATGAGCACAATTCCTATAAAAAAATCATAGAAGATGGCTCATGAAGAGTTGTTGTTGTTATTGTTGATTCAATAGAACATAACAAGAGGTCTTCGGATAATTGTGTCAACCATCACATCAATCATACCAGACTTACAGAGAGACCTACGTCAAAAACCTTGAAGAACACCAACCATCATTGATTCTTGAGATTCAGCTCTGGTTAGGTGGAATAATACTTCAGACTCAGCATGTCCAAACTGAAAGTTTCCAACATTTACCACAGAGGTAAAGTTACTAGATTATCAAGACATGGACTACAATGGCAAGCTCCAAATGGATGAGCTAGGTTGCAAAACCCATGCATTAGCAAGTTATCAAAAGATAATTACTCCTATATGAATTGATTGCAATGGAACACAAATGCATCCTTATTGGGAAACATTTACGAAGGCACTGAAGTGTTTCAAGAACTTCTTATCTTCCATGACAAATCATAAGTGGCTTAGCATGCTTAAATATTCTTCTCAAGATGTGAAGGTGTCAACCTACAATATGAAGAATACTTCGCACATGCTTGATGATGTGTACGCACACTTCTATTCTTGTAAACAGTGTTGGGCCTCCAAGTGCAGAGGTTTGTAGAACAACAGCAAGTTTCCCTTAAGTGTATCACCCAAGGTTTATCGAACTTAGAGAGGAAGTGGTCAAAGGTATCCCTCTCAAGCAACCCTGCAATCAAGATACAAGAAGTCTCTTGTGTCCCCAACACACCCAATACACTTGTCAGGTGTATAGGTGCACTAGTTCGGCGAAGAGATAGTGAAATACAAGTAATATGGATGATTATAAGTGGTAATTGCAATCTGAAATAAGAGTGGCAGCAAGCAAACATGTAACCGAACTGATTGTAAACGGTGTTCCAATTCTTAGAAACAAGGCCTAAGGATCATACTTTCACTAGTGAACACTCTCATATAAATATGTTCTCTTCATGATGCTACTCTGAACTACTCTCCGGTTGGACGATGTAGGGCTATAACAGCACACCTTAAAGTTCCCATTCCCCATCTAGATAACCCCTCATTATCACCTTGAGCGCTAGATTGTTCCAACAAACACCACAATATCATAGAGACATCCAACTCAAATTATACTCATGATAAGTATTTATGTAACCTTAGCCAAAGTGCCACACGGTGTGCACACTATCAACTTCACACACGTGGGGATAAGCAGAGATTCATTAAAGCACTTGAGTAGAAGAATAGATCTATAGATTAGAAAGCTCATGATCTCAATAAGATCATGCATATATATATATATATATATAGGGAGAGAGAGAGAGATGAACACATAGCTACTTGTAGAGCCCTTAGCCTCGAGAGAGAACTACTCCCTCCTCATCATGGGAGTCAGCAACAACGATGGAAATGGCGGTGGAGTTGATGGAGATGGATCCGGGGGCACTTCCCCATCCCGGCAGGGTGCGGGAACAGAGACTTCTGTCCCCCGTATATCCTCTTCGGTGGCAGCGGCGCTATGGAACTTTTCATGGAATTATGATCTGGTACCTAGGGTTTTCGTCCCGGGAGGCTTTTATAGGTGAAAGGGCGATGTCAGAGGGTGGACCAGGGGCCCACACCACCTGGTGGCACGGCCAGGGAGACCCGCACCACCCTATGGTGTGGCCAGCCCCTGGCCCTCCTCCGTCTCTACTTTGGACTCCATCTCGTGTCGGGAAAAATAGGAACTTCAGGCTTTGTTTCATCCAATTCCGAGAATATGTCTTTTCTAGCTTTTCTGAAACCAAAAACAGCAAAAAAATAGGCAACTGGCACTGCGGCATCTTGTTAATGGGTTAGTTCTAGGAAATGTATAAAAATTCCACAAAGTGTAGACAAAACATAAGATAGTTGATACAAAACAAGCATGGAGCATCAAAAATTATAGATACGTTTACGACGTATCAACATCCCCAAGCTTAACTCCTGCTCGTCCTCGAGTAGGTAAGTGACAAAAAGAATAATTTTTGAGGCGACATGCACCATCATAATCTTGATCAAGGTATTTGTAAATCATTTATGGCCGGGATCAAAGTACTCTAACATAGACATGAAAGATATAGTTCTAACAATAAGACATATCAACTATGTTGTAACATGAAAAGGTACAAACAAAAGAGTCATGAATAACAATGCTTTGAAAGACGTTTGTTTGTTTCACATATAGAAAACATAATAAGAATGGTATTCAGCTTGTCCCTCATGGTATAGCAAAACATAAATGCATAGGACACCTTCAAAGTTCATAAGGGTGACTAGATACAAATAATTTAAGAACAAGCAATATCAAAGTTATGAATCAATCAACAAGTTTTGGGACAATGCTCATTAAACTAAGAATGACCACTATGCTCCCTTAATAGGTGCATAAAGAAAGAAGATGGAGACTCAACATAAAAGTAAAAGAAAGCCCTTCATAGAAGGAAGCTGGGATTCAAGTTTCATAAAGAGCTTCCAAAAATCATGGTACTTATTAGCTTTCAGCTCTCATTGCCCCTATCATAAGCATATTTAGGTGATTAAGGTTAAAGTGAACAAATATGAGGATATGCTTGACAAGTTATAAGTTTAAAATCTCATGCCCCTTGCTTACGAGTACCGAACCTCATGCTACTCAACTTTAGTCACGAGTAAGTTCTTGTCATTGTAAGTACATGTGTATCATAGAGAACCGCCAACAGGGTACCCCTTGCCCCATGATACAGGACCTATCCCATATCAAAATGACAAGGCAATAGACAATGAGCATCTCAGCAATCTTTTTATTTGCTATTTGCATAGGTTTATTGAGGATGCTTCACAGATTGCTCACTATGGTTATGCTGCAAGTTTCCACCATGATTAGGCATGGCCTAGGCTAGCCACCCAAGCGTTTCTCTAACACATATACAAACTCCATGAGCTTACAAGCTCCCCTTTTATTTCACACCGCTGAGATCCATAAGCAAAAGAACATGATATTAACTAAATAATGTGCAATGTTAAAAGCGTTCCCCATGGTAACATGGTTCTGCTAATTCACAACTTATAAAGCGCAAGCATATACGCAACATAGATGGGCACAATGGTTCAAGTTTATTAAGTGCAATAAAGTAAAGTGTGCCATCAAGTTTGTGAGAGATTTAATCACTAATTTTCACATAACAAGTTTAATTCGGAAGGTAGATTAAAACGTGAATATACTTGGAATAGCAATAATGCTAATAGGTAGGTATGGTGGACTCTTTGGAATAACTTGGTTTTATTTGGAGTTGGATGCATGAGTGGAAATCATACTTGGTACATGTGGAGGCTAGCAAAAGACTGGAAGCGACCAACTAAGAGAGCAATAATGGCCATAATCATGCAAAGCGACAAAACATTATTAATTAAAGCATAAAGTGATATTACAAGTCGAAAACTAAATGATCATAGAGGCTATGGTGACTGGTATAGTATTAACATGGTGTGAGCATGTGCAAAGTCAACCCAAATAAAGCATCAAAGGAGAATACCACAATATTATGCTTTTGTATGCTAAAACAACGCATGATTCTTTCAAGGCATATTAAGCAATCTCAATTGTTTGGAACAAGTCATGCTACAGCAATAATCACTAAGCATAAAGTCAAAGCAATATCAAACATGACATGATAAAGTCTAGGCCATAGTCAAAACAAGACTCCTTTTATACCACTTATAAGCATGAACTTTCCTACTCTTTTCCAACACCAATCAAAAACTTAAGCTAAACGCAGTGCTAGCAAAGGAGAACACTCGCAGAACAATAAGAGTGAAAACTAGAGTGTTCTAGGCAATGAATAACGGGGTGTGTCTCTCTCCAAAAGAAGTGTGTTGGGATCCAACCAACTTATTTAAGCAAACCAAACAAAATCAAACTAAAAACAAAGACGCTCCAAGAACAACACATAGTGCATAAGGTAATAAAAATAAAGTGTCTTGAAAGAAGACCTGAGATTACTGATGAAGAAGGGGATGCCTTGGGCATCCCCAAGCTTTCACGCTTATACTTCTTGAATATTTCTTGGGGTGACACGGGTGGCATCCCCAAGCTTGAGCTTTTGTTCATACTTCACCTCATCACTTTATTCTTCCCTACACTTGAAAATTTCCTTCATACAAAACTTCACACAATCTTCATTAGCAACATTAGCGTATTCAAGATAATAAGTCTTTGGGTTTAGTTTCAACACAAGTAAAACTTCCATTAAAACACAAGCTGCTGTAGCAATTTCTTCTAAAAGCTCAAGTGATCAAAGAGAACTCAAAGAGAAAGAGATTAAGAAGCAAATGCAAATAATGGCAGAAATCTGTCAAAACAGACCAGCAGGTAAAAACCGAATTTTTCGAAGACCTTCTGTTGCTCAAATCAAAAAGTTCTAAACTAACTAAAGTTAGATAAAAACCTGGGGCATAAGCACAGAAATTTACAGCTCAATCTGACGTACAGGGATTTTTCACGATTTTTTACAGTGAAGCACAAAAATCTGTTTCGGGACAACAACTTTCCCAAGTCTTACTTCTCTCTCATTAGAGGTTATTCTTGGCACAAAAACCACACAAAAATTATAAGGAGAGGTTATTACTGAGGCAATTACTTCTAAGACTCACCAAAATAAAAATAAACTGAAAGTAAAAATATAATGGGTTGTCTCCCGAAAGCTCTTTCTTTATAGCCATTAAGATAGCATGATAATTTCAATGATGCTCACATAAGTAATATGAATTTAGAGTAAAAGAGAGCATCAAGTAGAAAATATAAAACACATTTAAGTCTAACCCACTTCCTATGAAAAATAATATTGTAAAGAAACAATTCATGAAAGCACAAAGCAACAAGCATATGAAAGCAAAACAAGTGCAACTTCAAAATTTTCAACATAAAGAGGGGGAACTTAATATTGTTGAGATACATAAAACCATTTTTTCCTCTCTCATAATAACTTTCAGTAGCATCATGAATAAAATTAACAATATAACTATCACATAAAACATTCTTATCATGAGCCACATGCATAAAAGAATTAATACTCCCCACATAAACATAGTCATTCTTATTAATTGTAGTGGGAGAAAATTCAACAAAATAGCTATCATTATTATTCTCATCGCCATAATCATAAAATATAGGAGGCATATTGTAATCATAATTAATTTCTCCTCAATAGTAGGTGGACTGAAAATATCATATTCATTATTG
This sequence comes from Avena insularis, assembly GCA_023614405.1. Taxonomy (NCBI): domain Eukaryota; kingdom Viridiplantae; phylum Streptophyta; class Magnoliopsida; order Poales; family Poaceae; genus Avena; species Avena insularis. Next base: position 551,654,620 of record CM042690.1, read on the forward strand.
TAATCATCATATATTGGAGGTATAATATCATCATAAGCAATAGAATAGTTATCTTCCAAAGTGTGTTCATTTGTAAACATATCATCATTGGAAGGAACATGGATAGTACTAATAGTGCAAAAAATATTAACATTATCATTTTCAGAATTGGTACCGAAGAGATTTTTAATATCAAAAGTAGTGTGCTTTTCCCAATCATGATCACTACTATAGGTAATAGGCATAGGAACATCATCGAGTTCAGACTCATCAAAAACTATAATAGGAGCAACATGCTTAGGGGAAAATACAGTTTCCTCTCTCCTTTTACTCCTCCTTTTCTTCTTCTCTTTAGGAGGGAGAGGCTTGAAAGGAAGCTTCTCCATATACCCTGGTTTATTGTTAGAGACAATAGAAGAAACTTTGGAGGATTCCTCCTTTTCATTAATAAGAACAAAACACATATTAGTCCTGTCATATTTTGGTAAAACCTCATATTTTATAATATTTTGTATGTAAGTATTTGTGTGGCAATTATCAACACAATAAAGATGATAACCATGCAGGATGCTATTCATATCAAAAGCACCCATATCTACCAAAGAGGTTTTTCTTGATAACTCTTCACACCCCAAAAATAATGTAAGTTCATCATGCTGATTAGGAGTGATCATGTCATCACAGTACAAACTTGCAGTACTCATCGGATTAGAAGGGCTATTATTATGTCCTGAGCATTGAAAATTGAAATGACCAACTTCAAAGCAAATTTCACAAATAAAAGGATAGAGGGCACACACTTTTTTACCAAAATCATTTAGATCCCTATACCATGTTCTAGTTTTTTCATTCCTGTGGGTGATACAATATTCTTCTTCAACTTGATTATTCTCACAAGGTCTATGAATTCCACAAAAATTAACATGCTTATAAGAAATAATACTTTCAGAGGTTTGATCATGTTTATTGCTATCATTAATAACAATTTCATTTTCCATGCAAGTGTCTTTAAAAGGTTCATGATACATGTCCCATTATTCTTTAGGAGCATTAATAGGAGAAGAAAAGGCTCTACAACAATCAACAAGAATTTGAGGATCAAGACCATATTTAGCACTAAGCTCTTGAAAATTAGCAGTTTTAGCGAAAGACTTAATGCAATCATACTCATAGTTTTTACATGGTTCTTTACCTTTGTCGTTATCCCAATCTTCGGTATTGCTTTGAATTGTTTCAATAATATCCCACTTAGCTTTGACCTCCTTACTTGTGAAGGATCCCTCTAAACAAGTATCTAGATAGTCCTTATAATGTCCTTAAAGCCTTGCATAAAAATTATTAATAATAATATTACTAGGGTAATCATGAATGGGACATTTGAGCATTAGTGACTTCAATCTCCCCCATGCTTGGGCAATACTCTCTCCATCATGAGGATGAAAATTATAAATGTAATTCCTATCTTTATGAATTTCATGAGGAGGATAAAATTTAGAGTAAAAGAGAGATTCAAGTTACTTCCACTCCAAATGATGAGGATCGTCTAGTAGCTCATACCACTTCCTTGCTTTGCCCTGAAGTGATAAAGAGAATAGCTTCCTCTTAACTTGGTTCATTGAAATACCTGCACACTTGAACAACTCGCATAATTCATGTATAAAGAGTAAATGATCACCAGGATGAACAATTCCATCTCCAAAATAAAATTTATTCATAACACGTTCAACAATTTCCATAGGTATTTTAAAAGGGACGCTTTCAGTATGTGGATTTAAAATATCACAAGTATCATTAGAATTACCACATATGGGAGATAAAGTATCATCAGAGAAAATTTTCTTCTTTAAAGCCAGGGAACTAAAAGATCATTTTCATAAAAACTAACTTCCCAAGCTTAGACGTTTCCATAGCATTAGTAACAAAGGTGTTCAAAAAATTCATACTAATAACATTGCTATTAGCATGCAAAGAAAGTTCCATGGGTTTTTAAATTTTCTTTTCAAACCATTCATGTTCTACCTTAGGAAAAATACTAAAAAGCTCTCTAATTTTTTTTGTTTTCCATTAAGCCTAACTAGTGAAAATAAAAACAAGAAACAAAAAGATATAATTGCGTAATCTAAAGGAAATAACTTCGAGCACTCACACACCAGCAACAGTACTAGAAGATAGCTTAGTAGCCATAAGATGTGAGTACCTTTTACCTTACCTCCTCGACAATGGCACCAGAAAATAGCTTGATGTCTATGCATGCTTCTATTCTTGTAGATAGTGTTGGGCCTCCAAGTACAGAGGTTTGTAGAACAACAACAAGTTTCCCTTAAGTGGATCACCCAAGGTTTATCAAACTCAGTGAGGAAGTGGTCAAAGGTATCCCTTTCAAGCAACCCTGCAATCAAGATACAAGAAGTCTCTTGTGTCCCCAACACACCCAATACACTTGTCAGGTGTATAGGTGCACTAGTTCGGCGAAGAGATAGTGAAATACAAGTAATATGGATGATTATAAGTGGTAATTGCAATCTGAAATAAGAGTGGCAGCAAGCAAACATGTAACTAGTGGACACTCTCATATAAATATCTTCTCTTTATGATGCTACACTGAACTACTCTCTGGTTGGACGATTTAGGGCTATAACAACACACCTTAAAGTTTGCGTTCCCCATCTAGATAACCCCTCACTGTCACCTTGAGCGCTAGATGGTTCCAACAAACACCACAATCTCATAGAGACATCCAACTCAAATTATACTCATGGTAAGTATTTCTGTAACCTTAGCCAAAGTGCCACACGGTGTGCACACTGTCAACTTCACACACGTGGGGATAAGCAGAGATTCATTAAAGCACTTGAGTAAATCATGGGCTCTCTTTCACTAAATTCATCTGGTGGTGGTTGGAAAATCACCTATTCCGGGAGCTCCACCGATGGTAAGTTCCTTGTTGGATCTCTAGTTCTCTCGGATAATCGCTGGTTGGTCATTCTCAATGCCAACGGTTTACCACTCGAGGGTAGAAGCATGGAAAATGGGGAGGTTCTCATGATTGGTTCTGTGGTGAGGTTCCCCTCTCATCTTGCAAGGATCAATGATATTTCGACACCATCTTCTGGATTTCTTGGGACTTCTCATGATTTTGATAACAAGATTGAAGATTTGAAACTTATGTGGCACGTTACTATCTCCTCCTTGACATCTAATGAATTGGACAAAGCTCCTAGTTTTTTGGTCCTTTATTCTCTTGCTAAGCGGATTGTGTTGTTAAATCATGACAAGGTGGTTGTTGATGCTAGATTCCTTCTTCAAAATGAGAAAATCTCCTCTGGTATGACTTTGGACCTTGTCATCAAAAGGGTGGTGGTGGGTGCTCAAATTGTCGACGTGCCTCTTGCATCATCGGACAAGCACAACAATTGCACCTCATTGGATTTCTCTAAAGGGAAGATTTTTGAGACAAATATGTTCAAAAAATTTGGTCATCAAATCAATTTCTCTAGAGGTTTTGGCAGAAGGCCTTTCTTCCTAGTTGGCTCTTTTGGCCGTGCAAATTTTAAGATTGATGTTCATACTATTGGTATTGTTCTTCAAGCATGTTTTGGGGGACAAGCATCAAAATTTCAAGTCAAGATCCTACAAGATAGAACCTTTAGGTTCTCTGTTGCATCAAGAGCTGTGGGTTTTGAAATTTATAATTCTGGTTCTTTCTCAGATGAATCATTTATCTTGAAGATCAACCTTTGGGGTGATGGAGGTACAAATTGGAAATTCGAAGAGAAAGAATATTACAAAGAATTAGACAAGGATTGGACTTTTGTTTCATACAAAAAGAAAAATAAGATTTCTGTCTTTGATCGCATTGGTTCGCCGACGTCAACGGTCCCATGCAATTATGGTCATATCAAAGGTGACATTAAACGAGTGGTACCAGGTACGTCATTTGTGGAAATTGTGATTAATGGTCAAGTTAATGGGGGTGCGAAATCAACTGCAGTCAATGAATCGACCACAATCAAATTGCCTGGTCTATTGCCATTTTTAAAATTTCCAACTTTCCCTTCTTGTCCCTGGCCCGACAAATCTTACCTGCATTGGTTCAAGGCCCATGTCACGCCGCAAGTTTCGCAGCCCAGGGTGTACGACTGTCTTAAAGATTTTGCTCTTGCCCAAAAAAGAATTCGCCCGAACCCCCTGCCTCCTCAACTCCCATGCCTACAGAAACCCCAACTTCCTTGCTCTGATCGTCGCCGGCGACAACCGCCGATGCAATGGCAAACATTCCACTTGACCCACAACCTTTCCTACCCCATGGCTTCGAGATTATGCAGGTGGCTGGCCGAAATCAGGTCAAGAGGGTGGTGGTTCCTCGTCGACCAAGGGCACATGAACAATATGCCATTGCGCACATCCATCCCCTTCCCCCTGGTCCAGTTCCTTTTGATAATATCAGAGATGTGTTGCAAGATTTCTTTTTCAATGAAGCTCGTGTTAATTTTCGTGATATTCAAGATTGCCCATTTGGCTCTGCATATGTTCAATTTACAAATGTCAGCGACAGAGACCGGTTAATTGCTGCAGGTCCAACCCCCTTCCAGGATGTTGCAATCTCTTTTGTTAGGCACAATGAGGGAATTAACTGGCGTAGGACTCAATTTAACAATGAATGTTGGGTTATGCTCCTGGGTCCTCCACTTGATCACTGGCACACTGAAGACCAGAATGCTGTCTTCTCTGATATTGGTAAAGTGCTACTCTGGGAAAGGGACCCTGAGAACAAGGGCAGGATCATTGCCAAACTTAGAGTCACTGACCTTTTAGATGTTCCTAAAAGTGTGAGATTCACCATTGGAGACCTTGTGGAAACAGAATCATGGACTTTCTCTGTTGAAATTTTAAACAGCAATCTCCTAGGAGGGGCCCCACCTGATGAGGACCCACTGCCTGATGATGGTGCTGACCCTCATCCCCTACCTGTGGTGGGACCCATCTTTGGCCCCCCTCCACCACCACCTCCTCCACAACCTGAAGGGGACATTGGTGGATGGGACCAATGGGTTGAACCTGCTCCTCAACAACATGATGCTGGCTGGGGGAACTGGAATGCTATCCAAGGACCTGTGTTTGCTGAGGGTGTTGACATTCCTATTGATAACCTGAATTTGCCACCTCAGGAGGCTGACAGTGTTGTTACTGGTTCAATCCCTGTAGCCAATATTTCATCTGACAGTGACAAGGTATCTGTCCATGGTGCTGAGGATATTGAAGTGGAACAAAATATTGCTAATGCTAACCAGGATGTGGGCATGGGAGAAGGACTGCTTAATATTCTGCAAAATTACCAGGATGATGAGGAGGACAACCAACATGCTAATGAAGGTAATCAACAAGATGACTGGATGATTGAGCACACAAACCTTCTCTCCCCCAATGAGGCACATCTGCAAGTTGGAATGGCCATCATCCCATTTTTCAATTCCTCTGAAATGCTATCTGCTAGACAGACCTTCTCAAAGCAAGGCCTTGAAATATGGGACAGATTCTTTGCTCCACACATTAATCCCTCACCTGACAAAGGCAAACTGCAATGTGACATACCTGTAAGTTGGTTTAACTTTATCACCCTCATGCTCATCACTCCTGAAAAATTCAGTTGGGCAAGGCACTTTCTTACCTCTCCCCTTTGGGATATTATTAAAGAGCCAATTGTAGAAGAAAATACTTTCACTTTCATTATTCCTGATGAATGTGTTGGACAGATGCCTCCTCACTGCCTGAATGATTCCCCATCATGCATGATGGTGCCAAATGCTCCTACAAAGAGGAGGAGGGGTAAAGAACCAATGGTGGACTCTGAGGTGAGAAGGAGCCCCAGAGTTGTGGAACTTAATGGGGGGTTTAAAAGCCATGTAAATTGTTCTGATTCTAATTGTCTCTCTTGCAATGCTTCACCACCTTGTCTCAGCAATAAAGTTGTTAAGAACCTTGCTGATTCATTTTGCAAGGTTAAGGAGGGGGAACTTGAGAAAAGGTTGCTGAAGAAGAGCAAGATCAATGATTTGATCATCAAGCCACCTGGTAAACCTGGACCAAAGAAGACTGGCTCTGAATCAAACCTTCCAAGCAAGAAGAAAGGTGGTACTGCTGAATCCTGTGGACAACAATCTAAGAATAAGGCACCTAAATAATGTTGTTAATGTCTACAAACTTCTGTCCTTTTGTGGCTGGATCATTTACCTTTGGTGTCTGTTATGAGTTGTTTAAGACCTATATGCTGCTATGCATGTTTATGAACTCAGTACCCTATGATATTTTCAATCTTGTTTGTGTGACTACAAACCTTTGTGTCACCACATTACTCACTCAACCTATTTATCAATGAGTAACAACAGAAATTGGAAGATTCTGAACTGGAACCTCAGAGGAATTAACTCTGAGAAAAATGGCTGGCATTAAAAAGCAAAATCATGGAATCTGAATGTGATATCATTTGTCTCCAAGAAAACAAGAGAGAAAACTTTGATACCAATTATTTAAAGAAGTTCTGTCCAAACAAATTTGACAGCTTTGACTTCCTACCTTCAATTGGTGCCTCTGGAGGTATCATCATCATATGGTGTAGTTCATTATTTAGTGGCATCAGAGCTTTTCAAAATGAATTCTCCACATCTGTCACTTTCACCTCACAGCTATCCAATGACTCCTGGACTCTTACAAATATATATGGTCCATGTCAAGCTGATAGGAAAATTGAATTTTTGGACTGGTTTTCAAATACATCACTATGCCTGATAATGTTGACTGGCTTGTCTTAGGGGATTTTAATCTTATCAGAAGACTTACTGATAGAAATAAAAGTGGGGGGGGGGATGTTAATGAAACTTTGCTTTTCAATGATGCTATCAGCAACCTGGGACTTATTGAGCTACCACTGAAAGGAAGGAAATTCACTTGGAGTAACATGCAAAAAGATCCACTTCTGGAAAGACTTGATTGGTTCTTTACTTCTAGCTCATGGACAACCAAATACCCTTACACTTTGGTCGCCCCCTTATCCAAGCCTACATCTGATCATCTTCCTTGTGTCATCTATATTGGAACTAACATTCCCAAGGCACAAATTTTTAGATTTGAAAATTACTGGCTTCACCATTCTGAGTTTAAGATGATTGTACAAAATGCCTGGAATATACCAGTGAATTATCAGGATTTGGCAAAAAGAATATGTGCCAAGTTGAAAAATGTGAGGAGAGGCATGAAGATATGGGCCAAACAATTACCTTGCCTAAGAGACCAAATTGCTAAGGTGAATGACACCATTGATCTTCTGGATCTACTTGAGGAATCTTGAACATTAACCATCAATGAATGGCACCTCAGAGACATCCTAAAATCTCATATTATCTCTCTTCTTCAGAACCAAAACACCTATTGGAAACAAAGAGGAAAAATTAAATGGGTGAAACTTGGGGATGAAAACACAAAAAAAATTCACTCCAAAGCTACCATCAGTTATAGGCACAATTATATCTCAATGATCAAGAATGAAAATGGACAGGAATTTTTCAATCACTATGACAAGGCTGATATTCTTTGGAATGATTTCAGAGCAAGAATGGGTACATCTATCAAAACTGAGATGCATTATAACCTAGCAGATTTCTATGGAAATGGAATGACTGATGAGATGAAGAATTCACTTGAAAAACCTTTTCTTGACAAGGAAATTGAGGAGGTTATCTCTGATTTACCAAATGACAAATCACCTGGGCCTGATGGTTTTAATAATGAATTTATCAAAAGCTGCTGGTCAATCATTGGAAAAGATATCAAATTACTGATTCATGATTTCTTCAATGAGAAATTTCCCTTGAGAGCATTAACTCATCCTACATTACTCTCATTCCTAAAGTCACATGCCCTTCTTCCTCGGCTGATTTCAGACCAATCTCCCTATTGAATAGTGTATTCAAAATAATTACCAAACTTCTTGCAAATAGACTGCAATCTGTTATTCTGGAATTGGTGCATAAAAATCAATATGGTTTTCTCAATAATAGGTCTATTCAAGATTGCATTCGATGGGCATTTGAATACCTATTCCAATGCCACAAGTCAAAGGAGGAAATTCTTATTCTAAAACTTGATTTTGAGAAGGCTTTTGATACAATTGATCACTCTGCCATCATAAATATCCTTAAAGCTAGAGGATTTGGAAGGAAATGGATCAAATGGATAGAAATGATCTTTGAATCTGGAACCTCTGAAATCTTACTAAATGGGGTGCCTGGTAAAAAGTTCTATTGCAGGAGAGGTGTGAGACAAGGAGACCCCCTTTCACCATTACTATTTGTTCTTGCTGCTGACCTTCTTCAATCTGTCCTGAATAAGGCCATGCATATGAACATTCTAACACCACCTATAGAGGGACCACCCAATAGTGATTTTCCTGTTATTCAATATGCTGATGATACATTGGTGGTACTTAAGGCAGATGCTGCTCAATTATTGTGCTTGAAAGCACTTCTTCAAACTTTTGCAAGCTCCACTGGACTCAAAGTCAACTACTTGAAATCTAGCATGATGCCAATAAACATATGTAATGATAGATTATTGCACTTTGCTATGACAATCAACTGTAAAACTGGTTGCCTCCCTTTCACCTACCTTGGTTTACCACTAGGCATTTCAAAACCATCTATGGAGCACTTTCTACCCATTGTGCAAAGAGTTGAAATAAGATTATGTGGTATAGCTGATTTCTTGAATTATGGAGGAAAATTGCAACTGGTGAAATCTGTTATGTCCTCACTTCCTTTATTTTTCATGAGCTGTTTGGAAGTTCCAATTGCCATCAAGGATCAAATTATAAAATACATGAGATATTGTCTATGGAGAAAGAGGACTGAAGATGTTCAAGCAAAAGGACAGGCTCTGGTGTCTTGGGATAAAATCTGCCGTCCAAAAAATCAGGGGGGTCTAGGAGTACTAAATCTACAGATCCAAAATACTGCCCTCCTTCTAAAAACTTGGACAAATTCTACAATCACCATGACATCCCTTGGGTTCATCTAATATGGGAAACTTACTACAAAAAATGGAAAACTACCTGGAAGAAGCATAGAAGGATCATTCTGGTGGAAATCTCATATCAAATTAATTGATAATTTTAAAGGCATGGCTAAGTGCAATCTGAATTCAGGAAAGTCTGCATATTTCTGGTCTGACCTTTGGCAAGATGAATGCTTGATGAATAAATTCCCTCACCTTCTATCCTATGCTAAATGTTCAAATATCAGTGTACATGACTTCTTACATGCTGACTACTTAGAGGATAATTTTCACCTACCACTCTCTCAACAAGCATACTCTGAGTTTATTGTCATGGAAGAAAGATGCCAGGAATTCATGCATGCCACTCAGGGGGATAACCAGGATAATTGGACCTATATTTGGGGGTCAGATAAATTTGAGGTAAAAAAGGCCTACTCTGCCATGATTGGATATTCACCATCACCACCACACTTCTCTTGGGTATGGGAAACCTCCTGCCAAAATAAACACAAGTTATTCTTCTGGCTTTTGCTTCTAGACAGATTGAATACAAGGAATCTTCTGAAAAGAAAGCAGTTCATCCTACCTGACTACAATTGTGTAACATCCAACTGTTACTTGGAAGAATCAGTAAGTCATCTATTCTGGGAATGTCCATTTGCAAACAAATGCTGGGACCATATTTACAGAAACAGAGCTGCAAATCTAACTGGATTGGAAGCTATTTCAGACATCAAAGAAAAATTACACTTACCATTTGCAATGGAGATCATTATCATGACTACCTGGGGTATCTAGATATGCATAAATGAGAAGATTTTTAATGACAAAAGACCCACAATTGAGAGATGGAAAGCAATCTTCTATCATTAAATGAGATGGTTACAATTCAGAATCAAAGGAAAATACAAGGAGAAATTCAAAGCCTGGCTTAACCAGCAATTAGATCAGGGATAGGGTGAACTTTACCCATCTTAGAATGTTTTACTTCTATTTTGATCTACCTTAGATCATTTTATTCATTGTACCTATATCTTATAATAAAAATTGCAGTGGGGATTTTTTCCCTACTGTTTCACCTCAAAAAAATTAAAGCACTTGAGTAGCAGAATAGATCTATAGATTACAAAGCTCATGATCTCAATAAGATCATGCATAGAGAGAGATGAACACATAGCTACTTGTAGAGCCCTTAGCCTCGAGAGAGAACTACTCCTTCCTCATCATGGGAGTCAGCAACGGCAATGGAGATGGCGGAGGATTCGATGGATATGGATCTAGGGGCACTTCCCCGTCCCGGCAGGGTGCCGGAATAGAGACTTTTGTCCCCCGAATCTCCTCTTCCGTGGCGGCGGCGCTGTGAAACTTTTCGTGGAATTCTGATCTGGTACCTAGGGTTTTTGTCCCGGGAGGCTTTTATAGGCGAAAGAGCGATGTCAGAGGGTGGACCAGGGGCCCACACCACCTGGTGGCATGGCCAGGGGGACCCATGCCACCCTATGGTGTGGCCAGCCCCTGGCCCTCCTCCATCTCTACTTTGGACTCCGTCTCGTGTCAGGAAAAATAGGAACTTTAGGCTTTGTTTCGTCCAATTCCGGGAATATGTCTTTTCTAGCTTTTCTAAAACCAAAAACAGCAGAAAACAGGCAACTAGCACTAGGGCATCTTATTAATAGGTTAGTTCCCTAAAATGTATAAAAATGCCTCAAAGTGTAGACAAAACATAAGATAGTTGATACAAAACAAGCATGGAGCATCAAAAATTATAGATACATTTACAACGTATCACTTGACTAACTTGAAATGATTCCTAAGGAAATAAGAATAACTCTACTCGGATCCATGGCGACATCTTTCAACTATTGCACGTGAATTGGAGATGGTCACTTCTAACATCCAGAACACATGCTTCGAGATAACACAAAGACGGTTCTCAAAAGTTTCCAAAATTAATGCCAACTGTTCCATATGAATCATGTCTAGCTTGGGGAGTAAGGATGTCATCGATGGGCTCAAGAACAAACTTATCATGATACTCCAAGAAGATTGACTCACATGTGGTATGAACAAAACAACAATATTGGTCAAACCAAAGGACATGAAGATGTACCTAAGTGAAACATCACGAGTAAATACATCATCAGGATAGTCCCTGGGACTGAGTTTGATTTGACGATAGCCCGTATCAAATCAAAGGTGGGGACAATAACATTTCCATGAAGGAAACACTATCCTTCTTTAGCACGAACAAAACTAGACATCCCTTTAGGAGGAACAAGTCTGATAGAACTTTTGTCTTACAACTCTCCAAGTAGTTGTTTAAGCTCCACCAACTAGTTCAGGGGTATCCAGTATGGATCCTTGGAGAAAGGAGTAGTTCAGAGAACTTAGTTGCTCAAGAACTTGACAACACGGTCAAGTGGTAACATGGCAATACTTCTAGAGAGACATCTAGGATATCACGAACCACCGATATGTCACTTAGTTCGAGAGGAAACTTGCTTGGTAAGGCAAGAAGACATAGTCGAGCTTTGGCACAAGCCTAACTCTTTGACCGAGGAGAGTGTACCTGAGTAACGGACTTGGTAGCATAGTCAAACTTCATTTAGTGATAGGTTAACCATCACAATGAGAATGACACAAATGTCCTTGGAGTTCAAAGTGATAAAAATTGCTAATAATCTCCGATGGCCACATTATTACACACACATATCATTTCGTGAGGACGAATATCTCAGAAGAACGGTGAGTAAAGACGTGTAAGAGCATCACTTCATTAAGGGACCATGAAACTCAACATGACCTCTTAGTATATAAGAGTGTGATACTTTAAGGTAGAACAACACAGAAGCTAATCAACACGTTTTGATCTGCGACTTACAACACTTAGACCTGGTCCTAGAAATGACAAGGTTATGGAGTTTTTTTCTCCTGACATCCCGAAATGATTTGTCTGATGGACCACAATAGTATCTTACATCGGAAGACACTGATGCATGTTTACTACTTGGCTACCAACTGGTAGACAAAGGTCTAAAACAACAAGTGAAAAGGAACATGCTCAGGATGGAATCCTGAGATGTGGATGCATAAGTCGACAATCTTCCGAGGACCAATGCATAGAAGAGGAAGGTGTGGCAGAGTCACGAGTATAGAAGTGAGACTCACGTGGAGTACTCTTGCCGTGATCTATTTGGTTCCATTAAAGAACATCTGCCATAGCATGTGGTAGGGGAAGTCCTTTGTTTGTCGTAATTTAATCACGACAGTAACCACAAGCATGAAGGCTAGAGTAGAAGTGGCATGGGTATACCCTACAGGTACTCGAGTTTGGCATATATGGTCCAGATACGGCAGAAGGCCACGACATTGTCAAGGCCCAATGCAGAATTCGGGTGACACACAGACTCTCCGATTGCTTGCAATGCAAGAAGAAGCTTAAGATAGAAAGTTCAAAGGGATGAACCCTAATCTATAACCGACTCGACCTGCTACCCGAGACCTATACTATCTATATAAAGGCTAGGAGGGGCGGCGAGGAGAACAATCACAACCCTAGTTTCCACAACCATCGCTAGATTGCATCTGCGCACCCCTGTAATCTTTGATTCCTTCGATAATTCCAAGAGCAGACAAGCAGGAGTAGGGACCTCTACGAGGCTTGAACCTGGGTAAACCTTGCATCCCTGTGTGCTTGTTTGCTAGCCGATTGATGATTCTAGCACTCCCTCCTTCTCCAAAACCCAAGTCCATAACAATGGGCATTGATGAGTTAAACCCTCGTCAATTGGCGTAGTCTATGGGAATTGGGAGTGCTGATGTCATGGCTTCTTCAGCCCCGTAAAACGCAATCTACAACTCTGCAATAGTGGAGATTCACCAGCTCTTCGGCGCTTTCGACTTCATCGTCCACACGCCGTCCACTCGCCCGGTTTTCGAGTTCGTGGGCGATGGGATCAGCCTGGCGATCGGGAGCTTCCGCGTCCAGGTCAGTCAACTAGGAACGCTTCGCATGCCCGACCAGCCGATGGCACCCGTGATTGCTCCAGCGTCGTGGTTCCCGCCACCAATCGGCACCCTCAGCGAGCTCAACGCCCCGGCAACAGCTAGGAGCATGGACAGCGACAACAGTCACGAATCCGATCTGGGCGACCTAGCCATAGAAGATGGAGCCTACGGCTCCGGATCTGAAAGTTGTGGGAGCAACAGCTTCCCCAATCACTTCATGTGCGTCATCATCAACACGGGCGACACCGGTGTCAATCGCGAAAACGTCGGCACCGGCACTGGACCGCCCAACGGCGGTATACCAAACGGTGGCCCCACCAACGGTGTTCCCACCAATAATGGGACGGGAGGAGAACCGTCGCTCACGACGAATGAGAACACTGGAGAGTGCATGCTATTCAAGCTCACGACAACGAGTGGGCCCGCTGTCGAGAAGCTCTACGGGGCAATCCTCTACCCCCCAACACCTTGTAGGACATGCTGATGGGCTACCATTGGCTACTAAATGAGGAATTCAAGCGCTAGCAGCAAGTAATCGCGCAACTCGAGGCGCGTAGAAAGGCGGCGGGCGAGTCGAACCTTTGGCGAGCTGGGCTCTCTTCCCACGGAGGATCCTCTACTAAGGGCAACGAGTACCTGGCCAACAAAAGGCGATCTCGACTGGCCCATCTCACCGAACAAGAGCGCATAGAAGCCGCGGAAGTCCTCGACTTTAGCTCCATAATGGTGGATATGCAAGGTAACATGCTCCCGAAGACGCTGCAAGCCGCGGTGACGGTGGCCACCATGTACCTCCTCAACAATCGGCCACCGGCTGGAGATCCACGAGCTGCCATGCATCGATCCACGATCGTGGGCCTGGGGCTAATCGAGGCCGCCCTCGACAAAGAACCAACGCTAGAGCCGAAGAAAAGCAAGGCTCTAGCCAAACGCTACTCCTCTCCCTCGTCCAACGATGATAGCAGATGACATCACGCAACGCAAAGTCGACAAAATGTGTGCAAGACGTGCTCGTTCGAGTAACTCAGAGGACGATGAGGTGGAGCTCTGCAACGCCAGATGCTTCAGCAGAGCCATCAGGCAAAAGCGAATGGCTAAAGGGTTCAAACTCCCCTCGGAGAACCCAAAATTTGATGGCCTACAAGACCCAAAGATTTGGCTGGAGGACCACATCTCCTCCATCAGGCTGCACGGCGGGAGTTGAAGCATGGCCATGCAATGCCTACAGCTACAGCTTCAGGGCCCTGCTCGCGCATGGCTCAACAACCTCCCGCACGGATCCATGCGCAGCTGGGAAGAGCTAGTCTACAGCTTTGTGCGCAACTTCAAGGGCACTTACAAAAGGCCCGTATCAATCGAAGAACTGAGAGGCTACCAACAAAGGTCTGGCAAGTCGCTACGTTCATACATCCAGAGATGGTCCATCATCAAGAACTCCGCAGAAAACATCTCGGAGGACCGCGCAATCGATGCGTTCAACGGCGGAGTTCGTCGTATAGAGCTCAGGGAGGAGGTGGGCCGCTCGAAGCCCAAAATAATCGACCACCTGATGGAAATCGCGAATCGGTAGGCAGACAGAGAAGATTCGGTAAAAAATCGCACCTACTCCGACGATGACGACGACCTTGGGCATAGACGCGATCAGCAAGAAAAACGTCAAATGCGTGTCTACGAGGACCGCGACAAAGTTAATATGGTCGCAGCCGGCTACACTGACAAACGTGACGACAATCGCAACAACAGATATCATAGCGGTGGATACCGCGATAGCAGGAAAACCACACAGGTGTGGCAGCCGCGCACTCGTGAAGAGGCACCTGTAACATCTATCCAGGACAAACTGTCCGAACCATGCAACGTGCACTTCTACATCGACAAACACGACGGCAAGAAAAAGTCTAGCCACCTCCTAAAGGACTGCTGCGAGTTCCTCAAGCTCCACGAAGGCCTGGCTCAGATGAATCGTGACGCGATCAACCGGGGCTACGGAGCCGCCCCAGGCACTATGACACATGGAGCTCCTCCACCACCGCCCGGACCACCACCACCCGCGGTTGTGCCAGTCCAGCACCATGGAGGCGAGCCGTGGGCAACATGGGGATGATCCAAAAAGGGCGTCCCTCCAATCGAATGTAGAAGGCAATCACTTGCCAAGTCAATTTGGCAATAAACTCCCCACCTTCCACCACTGAGTACCTTTTGGGAAGCGACTCCTACATCACCTTCGACAAGCGCGACCACCCGTGCCAAGTTCCTCGTCCAGGCCACTGTCCCCTCGTACTCGAGGCACAGATCGGAGGCTTCGACATGAGTCGTGTCTTCATGGACAGCGGGAGCGGCATCAACCTCATGTTCGCAAGTACCTTGTGCATGATGAGGATTCCCCTAACCTGTCTAGAAGTTTCGGACACGACGTTCCACGACATCGTCCTAGGGAAGGGCGTATACCCCTGGGCAAAATCAACCTCGACGTCATCTTAGGCACGCCACAAAACTTTCGGTAAGAGCACATTGACTTTGAAGTCGTCGACTGGCCCTCACAAAACCACTGCATCCTCGGACGCGTCGCGTTCGCAAGGTTCATGGCAGTGCCGCATTACGCCTACCTGCAGATGAAAATGCCAGGTCCAAACAGCGTCTTCACAATAAATGGAAGCTTCGAGAGGTCCGACTGCTGTGATAGGGAATTCAACAGAATCTCCCAGTCCTTTGGCATGCAAGAGGAACTCGCAAAACTGAAGGAGTCGATAGACAATAGTCTGCCTCCCCTAAGCAGGCCAAGTTCACCCGACCTATCCTTCGACTCGTCGGTGCACACAAAGACCCTCATTGCCAACAACTTGAGTCCCGCATAGGAACTCGTGCTCGTCGAATTCCTCCATGAGCACTGGGAAATATTTGCCTGGTGTCCAGCGGACATGCCAGGGGTTCTCAGGGAATTCGCCGAGCACTCACTCAACGTGAATCCAGACGCAAGGCCAATCAAGCAGACAATACGGCGACTGTCTGAACCAAGAGCAAAAGCAGTCGGTATGGAGATCAACAGACTCCTCGATGCATACTTCATACACGAGATCAAGGAAACCACCTGGCTCGCTAACACAATGCTTGTGCCTAAAAAAGACGCGGATATCCTGCGGATGTGCGTGGACTTCACCTCTTTGAATAAACACTGCCCAAAAGACCACTTCCCTTTGCCACGGATCGATCAGATCATCGACTCCACCACGGGATGTGATCGCCTCTGCTTCCTCGATGCCTACTCAGGCTACAATCAGATTCGAATGAAGGAGGAAGACTAAGAGAAAACGGTGTTTACAATGCCCTTCGGTGTGTTCTTCTACAATACGATGGCTTTCAGGCTAAAAAACGCAGGAGCCACCTATCAGCGGTGCATGCAGGCTTGCCTCAAGAACCAACTTGGTCGCAACATCCAAGTCTACGTTGACGACATCGTCATCAAAACCAAAGAGGAAGCCACGTTAATCGACGATCTCCGCGAGATCTTCGCTAACCTCGACCACTACCGGATCAAGGTCAATCTAAACAAATGCGCCTTCGGCGTGCCATCGGGGCAACTACTCGAGTATCTCATCTCTGCAAGGGGGATCGAGGCAAACCCAAAGAAAATAAAGGCCATACTGGCCATGGAGAAGCCGAAGAACGTAAAAGGCGTGCAATGGCTGGTTGGGCGAATCGCGGCACTTAGTCGATACATCAATCGAATGGGCGAAAAGGCACTACCCTTGTACCAACTCCTCTGCAAAGCTGACAAGTTCGAGTGGACAGATGAGGCGCAAGAAGCATTCGAATATCTCAAGCGTCTACTATCCACCTCACCAGTACTGGTGACACCTCGCAAAAAGGAACTGTTAGAGTATTAGGTATATACGGTTGTTATGGTAGTTTAGATAGAGTTAGGATCTGTTTACGTACAGTCCTAACTTGACTTGTACTCCAAGATAATCCTCTGTACGCCTATATATATACTCGCCCATGAGGCTCAATAATATATCCATCATATTCCGCCAACTCATACTCTTTCATGGTATCAGCCTAATCGGTCCAAACCCTAGCCGCACGCTTCCGCCGCGCCGCCCCCAGGGTTCGATCTCCATGATCTCCACCGAGGGCCACGTGATCGGTACACAGGGTTCGTCTGCCGATCCGTGATCGGCTGCCTTGTAAGTCTTTTTTTCCGATCTCTTGATCGGTTTTCTTTTTTGGTTTACCGATCTTAGATCGATGAGTCGCCCACCGCCTTCGCCGCGCCTCTACTCCGACCATCGGCATCGACGATCTACACCGCGCCCGTGCGCCTGCCCTCTCTGCTGCCGCGCCTGCCTCGGCAGGCTGCCGTGCACCATGGACGGCTGCCATGCCTTCCTTGGAAGGCTGCTGCGGCCGCCCCCCGTGGATCGTCTTCGCCGTCATCGTCCGGGATTTTACTGAGTACACCGCCATCGACTATGATCTACGCGTCGTCCATGCCCTGGCACATATGATGCACCGTCGGTCCGATCAACCGATCCCGCGCCTATCTATGCCAAGCACATCCCCGAGCACGCGCCTACCACCGATCGAGCTATGGGTTGTCGCTGCGTCGCCCCTTTGGGCCGCAGCGCCGCCGCCTTTGGTCCACTCTACTGGTTTCCAACACACCTTCCTTGGCGTGTACGTCGTTGGTAGTCTCCCAGCCGCTGCACCGACTTGCGCCCTGCAGCTATGCCGCCCCCTCGGGTCGTAGCATGGCTGGACATAGTCTACTTCGCCGTCCTTGTGCATCGACGGCCTCGACTTTCACTGTTCCATCTCCTACGGCGCGGATCGCCGCCATCTGCACATGGTATTCGTCATGTCGCCGGGTCTTCCTCCCTACTAGGTATATATGGTTGTTATTATAGTTTAGATAGAGTTAGGATCTGTTTATGTACAGTCCTAAATTGACTCGTACTCCAAGATAATCCTCTGTACGCCTATATATATACTTGCCCATGAGGCTCAATAATATATCCATCACATTCCACCAAACTCATACTCTTTCAGGAACCACTACTGCTCTACATCTCCGCCACCAACCAGGTGGTCAGCATGGTGCTCGTGGTGGAACGAGCCGAAGAAAATAAGGCCCACGTGGTCGAGCGCCCAGTATACTACCTCAGCGAGGTGCTCATGCCAACAAAGCAGCTGTACCCGTACTACCAGAAGCTGGCATATGGCGTCTTCATGACAGCCAGGCGACTGCGCCACTACTTCTAGGAGCACCCAATCGGGGTGGTAAACGACGCCCCGCTCGGGCATATACTCAATAATCCTGACGCCACCAGACAAGTCGCGCTCTGGGGAATTGAACTGTCTCCATGAGACATCACATATGAGAAGCGCGACACGATCAAGTCGCAAGTCCTCCCGGATTTTCTCATGCACTAGATGGAGAACCAGCTCCCCGACAAGCCAGATATGTCCTATGTTTGGACAATGCACTTCGACAGGTCCAAGCGAAAGGACGGAGCTGGGGCAGGAGTCATACTGACATCGCCCCAAGGAGACAAGATGAAATACATTCTACGAGTGCAGTTCACTACCTCCAATAACGAGGCCGAGTACGAGGCCTTAATCCACGGGATGAGGATGGCGAAAGCCTATGGCGCCAAGAGGCTCATCATCTACGGCGACTCCAAGATGGTGGTCAACCAAACGATGCACGAGTGTGACGCACTGAGCGACAACATGATCTCCTATCGCGACCTCTATGACAAACTCGATATAGACTTCAACGGCTACGAGCTGCGGCATGTAGGCCGTGAAAGCAACGAAGAGGCGGATACACTCGTCAACATCGGCTCCACTTGCACCCCATACCACCTGGGGTATTCCTCGAGCGTATCTGCGAGCGCTCCATCAAGCCCAAGGCTCCAGAGAAGAAAGGAAGCACGTCAACAGACTCGGGCGCTACGCTACCCAACGAGCCAATGGCACTCGACGACATGGAGCTTGATACGGGACTCGAAGGCCCAATGGAGGTCATGATGATCGAGCCATCTTGGACACAACCGTACATCACATATCTACTTAGCAAGAGGCTGCCAGATAACCCGACTGATGCGCGACACATTGCATGACGATCCAAGGCATTCACTCTCATCAACGGCAAACTATACAAGCACAACATTACATGGGTACTTCAACGGTGCGTCTCCAACGGGGACGGAAGGGCCATCCTCCTCGACATACATGAAGGCACCTGCGGGCATCACGCTGGCAGTCGCACCCTCGTTGCCAAAGCTCTACGAGCTGGATTCTACTGGCGCACTGAAGGGAATATGCCCGAGAGGCAATAATAAAGTGGTTATTATCTTATTCCTTGTTTATGATAAATGTTTATTTTGCATGCTATAATTGTATTGACTAGAAACGTCAATATATGTGTGTTTAATAAACAAATAAAAGGTTCCTAGTTATGCCTCTCTTATAGACTAGCTCGTTGATTAACAAGATGATCAAGGTTTCCTGATCATGGACATTGGATGTTGTTAATAACGAGGTCACAACATTGGTGGAATGATGTGATGAACATTCATCCGAAGTATAGCATTACAGTCAGAGTCATTATGTTTATATTGCTATTACATCATACGAAGTAATCTTAGTCCTTAGACCATGAGATCATGTTAATTGCTAATACCGGAAGAGTATCTTGATAACATCAAACGTCACACCGTAGCAGGGTGACTATAAAGGTAGGTTTAGTGCTACGAAGGTGTTATGTTGAGGCTCATGGATCAAGAGTGGGATTTGTCCATCCCGATGACGGATAGTTATACTCTTGGCCCTCTCGGTGATATCACATTGAAATAGCTTACAAGCAAGTGATGTGATCACTAGAATGTTGTATCACGGGAACGAGAAAATAGTGTATGTCGGTAACGAGATCAAACAAGGTATTTGGATGCCGATGATCGAATCTCGGACATGTAATATATCGCGATACAAAGGGATTTGGTTACGACGTTAAAGGTTCACACGATCACAAGAGTCATCGTTGAATATGTGGGAGTCAGTACGGATCTCCAGGTCCCGCTACTGATTATTAATCGGAGAGGGGTCTCGATCATGTCTGCATTATTCACGAACCGTAGGGTGACACACTTAAGGGATACCGACACCATTTAGGAGCAAATATGTTTTGGATAAATATTAAGAAAGCGTTGGAATCATTTCGATGGAAACCGGAATTCTTTCGGGTGAAATTGCTGAAACTGGTTCTGCATGTGATATTGAAATGTTGCAGGAAGTTTTATGTGAATGTTTGTTAATTAAAGTAATTAACAAAATTCTGAATAAAATAAATAAAAGTGTTTTATTTAATGAGAGATTGCATTAAATTTGGTGGAAATTTAATGCATGTGAGTGGACATGAGTGGAGGTGTGTATTTATGTGAGTGGGAGCTCCACCCACATGAATGAGGGAGAGGTGGGGGCACCCACCATGGCTGGCGCCATGACCCCTTGGGCTGCCCCTCCCCTATATAAGGAGCACCTCCAGCTCCTCTCCTCTTGCACAACCTCCTCGTGAAGGTTCTCTTCTCCCTCTAGTTATTCCCCATGGTCTTGGATTAGCGAGATACATGTTCCCGGTGGCTTTATCTAGAAAGGAGTTGCTGTTTCCGCTGCATCGCTGGAGCGAGGAGGCGGAGGTTGTTCGGTGGACCGGACGTGTGTGCGATCACGGATGCACCGCTGCTTTGCGGTGCTGGACTTGGTGGTGCTGGACTTGCTGGTGCTGGATCTGATGGACGTGCTGGAGCCGGACCTGCTGGACTTCATCACGATCTTGAGATCGCCAAGTGTACGACTACATCATCCACGAGTTCCATCTCATTAACAAAGCTTTGTTGTCTTTGAGGGTAAGTTCTCTATGGATGTATATCCACCTGTTGCTTGTATCTAATAGATAGATCTTGGCGATAGTTCCCATCGTAGGAATTTTTTTATTTCTATGCTGCGAACCCAATAGTGGTATCAGAGCCTGATCTATGCATAGGTGCTTTGCACGGGTAGTACACATATGTTTATATGTGGGCGATGATGATCATGTTATTTCATCTTCTATGTATTTTGGATATTGGTGGCATAGTGGGATGAAGCGGCCTAGACCAACCTTACATGTCATCTCACATGAGACCGGTTCCACGACTAACATGCAACTAGTTTTGCATAAGTGGCTGGCGGGTGTCTGTCTCTCCTACTATAGTCAATATCTGATTTACAACGAGTTGCTAATAACTTGGTTATCCTTGTTGTGGTTCCATGTTCGTAGGTAAGACCAGTTCTATCTCCGAAAGCCCTAAGCCACGTAAAACTTGCAATGGATAAATTAGAGGAGTCTAGTTTAGATTGTTGCTGGGCTAGTGTATTGATATGGTAATGTTGTAAGTAGATGTATGGTAGATACTCTTACAACACACTTAACGTGTAAGTTCCATAGACCTTGACCTTACACACAAGGGAATGATAGAGATCATACCACGATGCAAATGATAGAGATCAAATGCATGGACCATATCATCTCACTTTACACATTAGATGTTTACATCTTATACTGCAAGTTTGGCGCTTTTAGTAGCATTGTAAGATGATCCATCATTTAGATATCAAGATAAAATGTGTTCTTCCTTGAGTATGCATCGTACTATGGATCGTGTTTCGAGACATCACGTGATGATCGGGTGTACTCGACTCCGTGCTTTCATACAACGGGTGTAAGACAGTTTTACACACGCGAATACTAAGGTTCTTACTTGGCGAGCCTAGCATGTACAGACATAGCCCTAGAACACGGACCAAAAGGTTAAGCATGAGTCATATAGTTGATGTGATGCCCATATTGATGCTCGCCTTTGAAGCTACACCGACTCACATGATGATCGGACTTGGTGTAGTGGATTTGGTTCATGTAATCACCAAAAAGGCACGAGGGATGTCGTTTTTGAGTGGGAGTTCATTTCTAATTTGGAATAGTCGAACTCAATTTGTCATAAACTAAATCAAAGTGAATTTGCATAACTTGTTGTAGTCATTGGCATCTGTTCACTACCTTATGCTTAATTTTAATTGAGATAATAGAACTATGAATTCTGGATATTTACTTTACGAACTGGTATCGTATTGTTTTGAATGTCAATTTAAAGTTTAGAAGTCCTATTGCAAACTTTCAGCAAACTCTATTTACTCCATGAAGTTTAATAAGTAGTATTAAATTAAGAGTAAGAATTCCAATGTTAGTATCTAAAGTATCATGTTTGCCTCCATGATTATTGATATTCAAAAGTTGTTTTAATATCAAGATTATCTAGGAGCTAAAAATTGTTTCAGAAACCATCATGTGTGAAAGATATTGTGATATCTGAAACAATGTTTTTGGTTGCATTATGATAGAGTATAATTTAGCAAAATACATGTTCTCATATTGTATGAGAATTTGTGAAGGACGGAGATGCTAGGCATCCGGATCTCTCAAAAAAGGTTTTGGGAACTAACATTATACTCGTGATTCTTCCTTATAGGCTATAGTAGCTTGATCATGAAAGTTTGTCATGATAAGGATGAATAGAAGATGTAAGTAAAATGTTTACTACACTAATAGATTACTAAAGAATGGATTTTTAAAGAACACCAAACATTTGATGATGGTGATCCACTTCAAAGTGCAAGTCCAAAGGTATTAGTATTTGACTATATACACTCTGTACTATGTGTCATGTGAATGACACCACTATTGATGTTGATGGATTCTTTTAAAATAAAAGAAATTGTTGAAAGAGAATCTATAAAATATTTGGCAGAAAAGAAAAGGTTGGAGATGTCCAACTTAGGTATATAGAAGATATACATGTTATGGCTGTATTCCTTGCTTGTTAAACAATGTGGTTCTGAGGTATTGGATACCGGTATTGGATACCGAATTGGTTGGTATGAAGTGTCATACAGAACAACACAATTCATGAATTGCAACGGCCTAAGTAACTGGCAAGAGAATAAGTGATGATGTTCATCAAAAAGAAATAAAGTGTTATTGTGTTTTCGTTGTCGTCAAACCTAGCCTTCAAGATTTGTTTTAATAATTGTTATTTTGTTCCGGTATTACGAGAACAATGGTTGTTCAAATAATTACCGTATTCCATAATGGATGGATGAACTTTTACAAGTCTAGTTGGAGAAGTCACATCCATAAACATTATTGCTCAAATGTCGTAAGACAAATGATTGGAAGATCACTTATGAAGTGACATCGCTGTTTGAATTATATTGGCAAATAAACATGAAGAAACTACATGTTGATGGATTTTTGGAGTCTTTTGATTTTGATCAATTGATGCTTGTGAAACTTTCCTCGAGATAATTAAAACTCCGTTCATAGGCCAAAGAGGAACGGATGACTAGCTTATTGGAAACTGTGCATGCTGATGTGCATAGTCCATTATGTGTAGCCATATGCGATGGATCTTTTTGCTTCATATGCTTTCTCCAGAAATTTGAGTGAATATATCTATATATTTACTTAATAAGGAAGAAGTATGAAACATTTGAAAAATGTTCAAATACTTTCAAGATGAAGTGAAAAATCTTTGTAATAAGAAAATAAAAGAGTTTATGATTCGATCATAAAGGAAGATATTTGAGTTACATGTTTAGCAAAACACCTAAGATTTCAGGAATTGTTCCATGAATTTGCATTTCCCGAGAAACCATAGGAGTATGGTATGTTCGAGAGATCAAATCAAACCTTGTTTGACATGGTAAGATCAAAGGTGTCATTTATGAAACTGCCATTATGTTTTAAGGATTAAAGCTTTAGAGACTACCGCTTTTACACTGAAAAGAGCACCATCGTGATCCGTTGAAATGACACCATATGAGTTATGGTTTGGGATAAAACCCGAATTGTCTTTTCTTAAATTTTGGTATGCTATGCATAACTAAAATGTTTACAACCAAAGTCGGATAAGCACGTCTTTGTAGGTTATCCCAAAGAATTTGTTGGGAATTCCTCCATAACACCGAGGACAAAAGAGTTTGTCGCTTAGAACGTCAAGTTTCTTGAGAAGGAATTTTTTGTGAAAAGTTAAGTGGGAGGACAATAGAACTTTGATAAGGTTGTTGAACCTTAGCTACATGTGCTAAGTAGCGTAGCACCGGAAAGTGTCCCGGTGGCAGCCACAATGCTCATGGCTCCCGTGATTACAAAGGGTGTGATCTTGGAGATAGAGTTCTTATTGAACCATGTGGGTCGGTAAGAATCAAATAGTAAGATTTGAAACAGAAGTCGTTATTGTTTTGACAATAATGAACCGACTGCATGCAAAGAAGCGATGATGGGCCCTGGCTCCATAAAATGACTAGAAGTCGTAGAATCCGTGAAAGTATCCATACATGAGAAATCAAGTTTCTGAACTTGGAAGACCCTTCAGAAAGGCGTGAAGCCTATCAGTCGTGTTTGGATCTATAAATAAATAGACATGGATGTTTAACATCTATGAAATAGTCGACATGTCAGAAAGATATTTACGACAATGTTCAAGGAGTTGACTATGACAAGATTTGATCTTTCATAGCGATATTTAGTCTTGACGGATTAATGTAGCAACCACTACATATAATTTGGTATATGGTAGTTGAATAAACAAAACAAGGTTCTTCTAATAGAATGGTTACCTAGGACGTGTACATGACACGGCCCGAATGGTTTTTGTTAATTCAAAGTATGCTAAAAGGGCATGTAGACTTCAATAGTTGAAGTGAGCATAGTGGAGTTGGAATCTTCACCATGATGAAAATGTTAAAGGAGTTTAATTTCATCGGAGATGATGAAGATGCATGCATTTGCAAGAAATTAAGTGGGAGCGCTGAGACAAATTTCCAATACATTATGCAGATTACATATTGTTGATTGGAAATAATGTATCTTTTATTGACACAAGTTAAGAATTTCTAAAATAGGATTTTGATGAAAGACTTGGGCAAAACCGGAATATGTGGCATCAATGTCTATATGGATAGATTGAGGCGCTAATATGGTTATGCCAGCCATACATATATGAGATATTGAAAGGGTTCAACATGGAAACAACAAGAAAGGTTCTTGTTGCATGGAAAGGATTGTATCAAGATTCAAGTGTTTCAACACTTGGTGAGTAAAATCACATGAAGATTTTGATCGATTATACCGTGATATGTATAAATCCAGAGATGTCCTATGCTCTAAATGTTATGAACACATACCAGAATGATTCATAAGATGATCATTGGACGATAGTAAAGATATTCTTATGAGCTTTGGAAGAACTAAGAATATATCATGTATAAGTGATAAATAGTTGAAGGTAGTTCATTGTAAAGTGTTACATCGATACTAGTTTTGTCACAAGATACAAATTAAATTTATCTCATTTTAGATTATGGGTGGCACAATGTAATGGAAAGGATGTTCCATTATGAATTTGGATGAGTTCCAAAGTTGAGACATTGTGACGGGTACTACAACAAAAGGCTAAGTATATGACTGCTATAGTAGCAGCAAAGGAGGGCATTTGTGTTAAGTAGTTTGTTATCAAACTAGGTGTGGTTCAAAGTGGGCTAATACTATGAAGATATATTGCATGACAATAATATCAACATATTTTAACCTGAACGAACTAAAGGTCTCACCAAAGGACCAAATTTATACAATGCCATCTCATTTGAGAATGAGTGATGCGTAGAGACGCAAAGACATGCAAATACACACGGACCTGAAATAGTCAGATCTGGAGATTATGTTAACCACTAGCAATCACGTATATGGAACACCAGAAAGCCATAAGTGTTCAATACGCAAAGTTTTTCAAACTAGATTATTGACTCTAGTGCAAGTGGGAGACTGAAGGGAATATGCCCGAGAGGCAATAATAAAGTGGTTATTATCTTATTCCTTGTTTATGATAAATGTTTATTTTGCATGCTATAATTGTATTGATTGGAAACATCAATACATGTTTGTTTAATAAACAAATAAAAGGTTCCTAGTTATGCCTCTCTTATAGACTAGCTCATTGATTAACAAGATGATCAAGGTTTCCTGATCATGGACATTGGATGTTGTTAATAACAAGGTCACAACATTGGTGGAATGATGTGATGAACATTCATCCGAAGTATAGCATTACAATCAGAGTCATTATTTTTATATTGCTATAACATCATATGAAGTAATCTTAGTCCTTAGACCATGATATCATGTTAATTGCTAACACCAGAAGAGTATCTTGATAACATCAAACGTCACACCGTAACAGGGTGACTATAAATGTGGGTTCAGTGCTATGAAGGTGTTATGTTGAGGCTCATGGATCAAGAGTGGTATTTGTCCATCTCGATGATGGATATATATACTCTAGGCCCTCTCGGTGATATCACATTGAAATAGCTTGCAAGCAAGTGATGTGATCACTAGAATGTTATATCACGGGAACAAGAAAAGAGTGCATGTCGGTAACGAGATCAAACTAGGTATTTGGATGCCGATGATCGAATCTCGGACATGTAATATATCGCGAGACAAAGGGATTTGGTTACGACGTTAAAGGTTCACACGATCACAAGAGTCATCGTTGAATATGTGGGAGTCAGTACGGATCTCCAGGTCCCGCTGCTGATTATTGATCAGAGAGGGGTCTCGATCATGTCTGCATTATTCATGAACCGTAGGGTGACACACTTAAGGGATACCGACACCATTTAGGAGCTAATATGTTTTAGATAAAGATTAAGAAAGCACTGGAATCATTTCGATGGAAACCGGAATTGTTTCGGGTGAAATTGCTGAAACTGGTTCTGCATGTGATATTGAAATGTTGTAGGGAGTTTTTTTGTGAATGTTTGTTAATTAAAGTAATTAACAAAATTCTGAATAAAATAAATAAAAGTGTTTTATTTAATGAGATCTTGCATTAAATTTGGTGGAAATTTAATGCATGTGAGTGGACATGAGTGGAGGTGTGTATTTATGTGAGTGGAAGCTCCACCCACATGAATGAGGGAGAGGTGGGGGCACCCACCATGGCCAGCGCCATGCCCCTTGGGCTGCCCCCTCCCCTATATAAGGAGCACCTCCTCCTCCTCCTCCTCTCCTCTTGCACCACCTCCTCGTGAAGGTTCTCTTCTCCCTCTAGTTATTCCCCATGGTCTCAGATTAGCGAGATACATGTTCCCGGTGGCTTTATCTGGAAAGGAGTTGCTGTTTCCGCTGCATCGCTGGAGCAAGGAGGCGGAGGTTGTTCGGTGGACTGGACGTGTGTGCGATCACGGATGCACCGCTTCTTTGCGGTGCTGGACTTGGTGGTGCTGGACTTGCTGGAGCTGGATCTGATGGACGTGCTGGAGCCGGACCTGCTGGACTTCATCACGATCTTGAGATCGGCAAGTGTACGACTACATCATCATGAGTTCCATCTCGTTAACAAAGGTTTGTTGTCTTCGAGGGTAAGTTCTCTATGGATGTATATCCACCCGTTGCTTGTATCTAATAGATAGATCTTGGCGATAGTTCCCATCGTAGGATTTTTTTTGTTTTCTATGCTGCAAACCCAACACCCACGGCCATGCGCAATGTCAAGGACATCGTCTAGCGCTGCAATGCTTGCCAGCGATTCACGGACAAACCTCACGCACCTGGCGTGGAACTCAGGCCAATGCCATTGGCTTGGACCTTCGCACAATGGGGACTCGACATGGTTGGCAAGCTCCCAAAGTCCTCGCGAGGACGTTATGTCTACCTCTTAGTCGCGGTAGACAAATTCACCAAGTGGATCGAGGCCATGCCGGTGACGAATCAATCAGGGCCAGCGCTGTCAAGTTTTTCGAGTCCATTGTCTACCGCTTTGGAGTGCCACATAGCATTATCACGGACAATGGGACGAACTTCACCTCTAAAGAGTTCCAGGAATTCTGCGAAAACCTGGGAATCAACATAAGCTACGCCTCGGTGGCTCACCCGCAGACTAACGGTCAAGTCGAAAAGGGCAACGGCCTCGTATATGGTGGAATCAAGAAACAACTCCTCCGACCACTCGAACAAGCCGCTGGATGCTGGCCAGACAAGCTGCAATTCGTACTTTGGAGCCTACGCACAACTCCAAACAGCGCCATGGGGTACACTCCGTTCTTCATGGTGCACGGTGCTGAAGCGGTGCTATCCACAGAAGTACGCTACAAAGCCCCACGGGTGGTTGCATACAGCGAGAAGGAATCAACTCTCGCACTCGAAGACTCCGTCGACCTCCTTGACGAGGCACGCGAGATAGCAGCAGAGAGATCAACGATCTACCAGCAAAGCCTCCGCAACCACCACAGCAGAAGGCTACGCCCCAGATCCTTCGTTGAAGGAGACCTAGTCCTGCGAATAAAGCAACAAGGGCATCTCAAGCTCGAGTCCCCTTGGGAAGCACCTTACGTGATTACAGAAGTAATCCCAGGTGGAGCCTATCGCCTTAAATATTTAGAGAGTGGAGTCGCATACTCCAACCCTGTAACACCCTCGGATCGGCCCTATGCAAGTTTCAGCGATTCCCGCCAAACCCGCATAGAAACGATTCAAAGGTGCCCACCAGGCACTTTCGTGCGGGTGGAATACGAAGTAATACCATTACGCATTAGTCCATGATGGAACCCATAGAACAAATATATACAACACGACTCCATGATTCAAGAATACAGACATACAGTACAAAGATCCAAATCACCTTGAAAATGATACAACATCCGAGTACTGATAAGATGCAAATTGGACTAAGAGCCCTGAAGAATAACCAATGGCGTCCATAACCTTGCCTAGGCCAAGCCGAAAGGGTAACCCTGCTAACAACATCAAACTTATACCTGTTAAACAAAAGGGGTGCCAACAAAGGGCAAAGGAAAAAGGGAGCGGTCAGTACTGAGGCCAGTACACTGCGAGTCTAGAATTCGACGGCTCTCGTCTACATAGGTATGGTAGGGTGAACAGCCGCGGAGCATGCACTAAACAACCTATAGAGACTCGATTCAACTGTCAGCTATTAGAGAGGGATAATAAAGACCTATTCGGATCCAACCTAATACTAACACCAATCATACCCATCCTGGCATTTCCCCCTCGAGACCAAACGAGGAAGTCAAACCGAGGAACTCACATGGTTGGTAGTTTTATTCATTCCATTATAGTTACATCACTTACTAGTTAGATATAGATTGCATGAGTCGTCCTGATATCATAAGCAGTGGGCACTTTTAGTTAACCATTCCGTTGTAGTTGCAATACTTACTAGTCAGATACAATTAGCCAGAGATATCCCAAATCCAGCAGTTGTTGGCACTTTTATTTACTCATTCCGTTGTAGTGAAAACTGATTACTAGACATGTCAAAGTCAAATTTATAGCACTACTTTAGTTATAGTTGTCTATGATCGAGATACCATGCTCCATGTCGTCCATAATCACGGACACGACTTTCAGAAAGTTTTACCCTGCAGGGGTGCACAAATAACAACACACACGATCAACCTCAGGAAGAACCAAATAAAACACAACGAGGCCTCACGATAATGCATTCACAGGATTCATAAATTATTTCAGGGGGCCACCCCCAATAAGCTACCCGTTATGAAGTCGGCCGGCTCCGCGACGGACCCAGGGTGTGTGGCGACAACTGTAAACGACTGGGAACCTGAAAGTGTGACTGGGTTTGTCGATACAGCGTAAACGTGGCACAAATTCCTAAACAGTACAGGCGCTCCACGTGCAATCGTAAATAAAGCAGTAAAGCATGGCATAAGTACATGATAGTAGTAAAGCCCAAAACTAGTTTGTGGCCCCAAGAAATAAAGTGCGAATCAAGCTCAGGCGAAGGGGGATCCATAGAGTCTCCCATATGTGGATAGTGCGAATAGTCAAGGAACATGTATCAAGTACTCGGGGCCTACGGGACACAAGTGAGCGTGGAAGAACCAAATATTAGCTATTGCCCACTAATTCCTCTACATTAGTTACATCTATTCCCAGCATTTTAATTGACAAGATATAAGTAAAGTCATGATCATCTCCACCATTAAGCATGTGCCAACCTTCCAACAACGGTGGAACAACAATGACGTGAAGCAGCACCTAAGCAAGCAACTACGACTCGCAAGGCCAACTATCTATCAAACAATAGGCAATAGGATGTGTCCAAGGCAATATAGAGGCTGCAAGGAATATAAATGGTGCACGGAAACTAAAGCATCGCAACACGGATAACAGTAGGTCAACGGGAAGGAAGTAAAGACTATAAAGACAAAATAGGTAGAAAGAGGGAGAATGCTCGCCTGGGAAACACTGTCGAAGATACATTATCTGAAGAACTTGTCGATACTCGCATCCACTCAACTGCCTAATCCGCGAAGAACCAAAGCACTAAAAGAAACACCGAATGCACTATTTAATACTATGGCAGAAGATCGGGCATGATGCATGTATGATACATGCCATGGCAAAGATGCAATGCAACTAGGCAATATTAAGCGGTACCAGGGTCCCGACATTTAATTATATGGTTCAAGTTATTTAGGTACCCCGCAATTTAAATGTTGAATTAACAAGGCAAAACATGGCATCGGTTCGCTACACAAATTTAAATGGAGCCAATACTAGAATAGCCCACATTTAGTCTCCATATTTATGAGATGAATCAGCATAATGCCCCAAAAACCGCATGATAAGAATGCAATCATGTACACTTTAATATGCAGAAAGTTTATATAACATTTTATAAAATAGAGCTCGGAAAAGGGGATCACACATGGGGTCTGGTGAACTTGGTTCCGAGGGTTCGGTTCGGTCTTGCCAAGATCGATCTTAGGTTTCCGGGTAGAAGTGCTAGATGATCCATGAGGAAGACCTTCCCGGTGGTTATTCTTGGTGATCATTGTCCGATTTGTCGTGCCCGACAAGGAAGATCATGTCAATGCGAATAGTCATGACAAGGCGTTGCTCTCGTGGACCGTACTTGGTGGCCACGATGATCTTGAGATGAACTTGGGGAACACACAGTCTTGTCTTGGTCTTGGGCTTCACAGAGAAAACGCAAGCATTCCTAGCAATCTGACTTGGGATTCCTGTCTTCAAAGTGGCATCGCCGGATGAAACCTTGGAGGCAGAGGGATACACACATGAGGCCACGTCCGTGCACTGTTCTTCTACTGAATTGTACAGCAACCGAAGAAGTGGCATCGTGCTCCTCCTGCTGCTGGCACGCACGCGCGAGAGAGGACAGCCAAACGACAAGGCGGAGAGGGGCAGAGAGGCAGTGACCGACTCCAGGAGGGCGTCTTAGGCGGCGCATGCAGGCGTGCTTGGCAGCAACGCAGCACAGAGGCGGCGAGGTCGACGCTGGAGTGCCTGGACAATGACACAGCAAGGAAGGGCGACCGCGGGAGGAGAGCAGAGGCGGCGGAGACTCACGCGGACGAGGAAGGAGCTCGGGACGCCGGTGACGACGCGCTGCAGGGCTCGAGGAGGAAGACGTGGCGGCCAGGGAGAATCTCGGTCGACCGGGAAGAGGGGCACTGGGGCGCTGCAGGGCGGAGGTGGACGGCGACCTCGGGGCAGCGGCGCCGCACTACGGTGGAAGGCGGCGGCCGAGCTCCGCATAGAGAGGGGCGCGGCCGATGCCGCGGCGACGGGGAGGGGCGAGGAAGGCGGGCGCGCGCGCAACAGCGGGCGCACTAGAGGGGCGGCGCGGGAAACGGCCCGGACTGGCGTCACGGTGGCGGATGGGGCTCCAGGGATGAGGGCAGCATTGTGGGGTTGGGCGCGATGCGAGGTTGGGGACGAGGGAAGGGTCGCGCTGGGTGAGACGGTCGTGTCGGGACGCTGGCGGGTGGGGCCGGGTACGGTAGGATCTGGGCGGGGTGGTCGTGAGCAGGGGCGGAAGAGGGAGAGGCATGCGAGGTGGGGCCAGGGTGGAGCAGGTTGGCGACCATTGCGTGCTAGGCAGTAGGTGGGAGCATGCGGCGAAGGATGTGGGGATTAGGTGCCGCGGCTGTGTTGCGGTTAGGGATTAGGGTTAGCCAGGTATGGGGTAGTAGGTGGCTAGCTGGGCCTTTTGGCCCGGCCGGCTGCCTCCCCTTAAAAATAGTTTTATTTTTAAACGATTTTGCAAATAGTTTTTAGACAAATAAAAGATCCGGAAGAAGCCAAGGTTTTAATTTGAAATAAAGAGGGGGCATTTAGAAAATAAAGGTAGGCTTTTAGAAAATAGTTTTAGGCAAACAAATGCATTATGTCATGACAATGCTCAAATGCAATGTGGAATGATGACATGAGCATGCTATCATGATGATGCACAAAGATAGGAATAACAAGCGATTTTATAGTAGTGATTTTATCGGGGTGCTACAAACCCCTGGAACGTCACGCAGCTGCGTCGTTTCTACCCCTAGTCGTTTTTTACATTACAAATCAGGATATTCAACCAGGTTACTTAGTCACACATTGTGCCTCGTACTATTCTGCGAATAAATAAAGCTAAGTGCCCCGAAAATCTATGTCTTTTCCTATTTTCTCGCAATTTCATCACTCGGGGGCTGCGCCACCCTTTACACTTTCGTTCTACGAACAAATCGCAGTATCCTGAGTAGCTGACGCGCTACCAATTGAACCCTTGATAAACACCAACCCAGTTGCAACACAGCTGACAGGTTGGCACGGTGCTGAGATAAACACACGTCACGCTAACGAAAAGGGACTGCAGAGTACAATACACTCGAAAAATATACAAGATAGAAAGCTCTTCACATATCAATGGGTATTAAATACACCCAACACAATCATACGAACTTTACAACACTCATACATCCATATGCAGGATACAAACTACGCTACTGCTGCAAAAGATGAACATTCGTCTGCTCTTCAAAAAAGTCGACAATGTCCTCCGCTTGCCGATCAACCACCTGGTAGTTTGGCACCATGTTACAGGTCATCCCCTCTGGCGGCGGTGGCGGCCCCACAGCAACGGACGCTATGTCCACATCTGGCTGATGCAGTCGCACCAGCGACAGAGCAGCCTTTCGCGACCGATTCTTTGCCAGACGACTTTCGCATCGCACTTATATCTTGAAACTTCGCCAGAAGGGCCAACATGCTTGAAGGGATGGCGTCCAGCGGAAACATCATCTGGTAAATGTGCCTAAGGCACGACTGTGCCTTCTTCAAGCATTGAAGCACTCGAGAAGAACGATCCAGCAGGGTCGCCAACACGACTGGACGGTCGTGGTCCACCCAAAAATACCCACTAGCCTGCAGCTGCTCCTGGATGAGCTTATTCATCCGAATGGCCACCCGGTCCTTCGTATCCTGTGGATGATGAGCGCTAACAACTACACCAAGCAAACAACAAAGTGTAAGGACAAGGCATCACCACGACTAACTAAAAGAAAAGATGGGAAGGCAGAGAGCTAACATTTAAACTGCTCATTCAATTGCGCCACTTCCTCCAAGAGATACTTCTCGCGGGCGATGGCCTTCTCAGCTTTTGACTTCCACACATCCGCGTTACCGCGGACAATGGGAAACTCACGCTCCAACTTCTTAATGCGGTCGCGCAGTCGCGAAAGCAACGGCAACTCCTCCACCTTTGAACGCAGCTGCGTCGTGGTGTCATTCGTGGGAGGAGAATCACGAGGACCACTCAAAGGACCCTAGGTACAACCAAGCAAGAGGCAAATGAGACTAATCACACATTGATAAACAGAGGATTGCATTCAAATTTTATAAAATGTCAAGGGAACACCCCCCACAAAAGCATGGTTCAGACAAAAGGCTAGCTACAGCTATTACACATGGCGACTAGGGAGCATTCTGCTTCTTCGACTTTGACTTCGACTTCGGGGGCTTCATTGCATCTGTGGCAGTCTCCGATGCCACGGACTTGCCATTGGTAGCCCCAGATGTTGCGGTCTTCGCCGCCTTTGCTCGCCGCCGCTCCTCGGAGTATTTGGCGACTGTCTCAATAAGCTGAGGCCCGTATTTACCGCAGCTACTAGCGAAAGGATCAAATACTACCTGCTGGCCTCCGCTGTCGACAAGCATCACCTCGGAGATCGTGGCAGGATCCAACTCCACGCCATGGGGTTGCACCATCGCGAGTGCCATGGTGGCGCCGATAAACCGCTGGGAGTTCCTGAATT
The DNA here is from genome assembly GCA_023614405.1 of Avena insularis. Taxonomy (NCBI): domain Eukaryota; kingdom Viridiplantae; phylum Streptophyta; class Magnoliopsida; order Poales; family Poaceae; genus Avena; species Avena insularis. The sequence goes on from CM042690.1 coordinate 551,688,895, forward strand.
CCATGGGAATACCTCCAGTGAAGGATTCCACCAGGTCATCAAGATTGTCGATTAACCCGGCCTTGAGAGTCAGGTCCTCACGGAGGCGACTGAGCACACCTTTGGCCTTCCCCAACATCTCCTGAAGGGAAACACTGCGGTTCTCGACCGCAGAAACGACATCAGCCAAAGCATCCGCGCAACATAGGGACTGGGCGTCAAAGCTCAGGCCGGCGGCATCTACATACAAAGGGTGTCAGCACAGCAACATGACGTCAAACAAGGAGCAATGCAAATCAAACTAAAAAGTACCTGAGAGAGCCTTGGAAATCGGAAAAAGTTGTTCTTCGAACAACTTCTCCCTTTCAACATTGGAAGAGCTCAGGTCTTCCTCACGCTTCAGCGACTCTTCCAGAGCTGCATCGCCCCTTTTCTCCATCGTGACAAGCCCCTTCTCGAGGGACGCAACGCGACGGAGAAGTTCATTGTGTTCACCCACAAAAGCACAGGGCATATCAACAATTGAGATGACAAATTTCCACAAAGACAAAGACAAAGTCAAAGCTAAACCTTCGACTGCACGCTGGCGATTGTCTAGCAGGGCGTGCTGATGACCCATAGAAAGGACTTGCTCCACAAGGCGAGCAACTTCCTTCACAATGAGCTACACCAAGGGAAACGAAGACTCAACATCCGCCCAAAGTACAAATTCTACTGCCAAACAGCAAAAAGGACACTCACATGTTCCTCTAGGGACTCCGAAGATGACTATCGCATAGTCATCCGAGTAACCATCTGGTGCTCCCCAGCATGTGGGGAACTCGAAGAATTGGTGCTAGAGTGGGCTGCCATTGGAGGAGAAGGAGACCGTGCGGCCACCTCTTTGGCTATGGAGTCTTCGACTCCGGACTCTTTCACAAATTGGACGTCATCAGAAGACGATGAAACCACTTGAATACAAAGCACGTCCAGCACCACTTCAGAAAAGAAACTCCAAAAAAAGACAAACTCACGGAAAATAAAACTCACCAATCAAATTTGTCGAGGTAAAATGAGTCATCCGACGACTCCTTCGGCAGCCGTAGCTTCTTCCGAGCGAGAGGAGTCATGGCGCACATAGGCATGACGGGAATCGGCTCCTCTGTAGTAGTAGAAGGACCCTCTGGCATTGTCGGAGAGGAGGCGTTAGAATCCTTGCTGCGAGAATGCTTGCGAGTGCCGTGGCCGCTGGACTCGGGGGCTTCCTCCTCTTCTTCAACTGGGACGGTCGAATCCGACTCGTCCTCTTCCACCGCGTCACGCAGGATAACCCCTTCCGACAGAGGAGGGAAGTTGGAGGCCACTTTCCAGTCCTGCATTCATAAGAAACATTAGCACAAATTAAAGCACTTGGCAACCAATCAAACAAATACAATACTACTTCGCAAAAAACTCTACCTCAGGTGGAGGGTTGTTGGCATTGAAAGAGGGCACGACTGATTCACCTGGGAGATCCTCCTTGGCAGTATACTTGGTCACCAGTCGCAACCTTCTATCTACCTCACCCACCAAAATGCCCTCCACAGATATGCGAGTGACATCGCCAGCACCGACCCAGCGGTACATCGAATGGACTCTAGCCTGCAGAGGCTAGTTGCAGCGGCGCAACCCCGTGCGAATGAGAGAGGCGCCACCCTCTTCCTTGCCTATGTGTCCTTCGAGGTCGTAGACATGCTGATACAACATCTCCGTCTCCTCGGACTCGCCAGGCATCGCGACGTTCTTCTAGGAGCGCCTCCTCTTGCAAGCCGCCACGAGATCGAAGGGCGCGGGTCCGAAGTGCTCTCCGTCGGCCTTCTGGTGGTGGACATAGAACCACTTATCTCTCCACCCTTGGATAGATGCGGTGAGCTTGATGTCAAAGTAGGTGGTGGAGGAGTCGGCATGGATCCCGCAGCCTCCTATGTCATAGACTACCGAACCAGATGCCGACTGACGCTTGAGCTTAAAAAGCTTCTTGAAGAGACCAAAGTGTGGCTCGATTCCGAGCCAGCACTCGCACAAAGTGATGAAGCAGGCAATGTGGAGAATGGAATTTGGGGACAACTAGTGCAGCTGGAGCCCATAGAAACAAAAAAGACCCCTGACAAAAGGATGCATGGGAAGAGAGAGACCTCGAATGACGAACGCAAGGAACATCACTCGAAAACCTAGAGGAGGACGAGGGATTACCACATCGCCAGGCACTCACGATTCATCTTCCGCGGATGGAAGATCTCCATCTTGACGAAGAAGGTGCATCTCGGAGGACTTGATGACAGACGCGCGCCAGGAGCCGTTGCTGACACGGGTGCCCGCACCTTTCTTCTTCCCAGTGCCGGCGGCGCTGGTGCCCACGGCGGAGGTGCCTCCCTTCTTCTTGGCAGCGGCAATGGTGGCCGCAGATCTAGCAGCGACGCCTCCTTTCTTCTTGGCCATCTTTCGATGGTGATGAGAACGAAGGAAGTAGCTGGGGAATACGCACAGATGGTCCAGTGCCACGGAGAGGACGAGCGCAAAGGGAACAGAAACAAGCAACAATGGCGAAGGAAGCACGAGCAAGAAGAGAGATGGGGAAAATTACCGCAGCTACGCTGCTACTTAACCTCCTCGCAGGTGTCATCCAACGGCTAGCAAAAAACCCACTGAATGTGTGGCGCACATCGCCATCGACACGTGGCGAAGGTGAATAACGAACCGACCCCCACTACTCCCATTACGCATGGAAATCGAGGAGACATAGTTAAAACATAAGATTATGCACGCCCAATCAAATCGAAGTCAGAAAGTGGGACCCACTGCTCGTCATGTCCCATCAAAACCGCTCACGCGGGCAACTGAGGTTATCACATCGTCAGCACTGATGTCATCAATTCCAGCAGAAGAAGATTTTGACTACTTTAGTCCTTGCTCGAGTCTTCGACTCAACCAAGCACTCGGGGGCTACTCCTAGCAGGAGCGCTGGCCGTGCACCCGAAAGAATTTTTATGCAGGTATGCAAGCTTCACGAAAACCCATCACTCGAATCAACGATTCGATTGTGAACTACGGGTTACTTCTGTAGGGAGTGCTGGAAGCATATTCGACTGAATCAAGCAACAAAAGACGACAACAGTCGCAAATGTTTTTAGTCCCCACTCGAGTCTATGACTCGAATAGGCACCCGGGGGGCTACTCCCATAGGGAGGGATGGTCACGCACCCTATGATTATTTTCCTTGTATATCGTACTGTGTGTTAATAACGTCCACACTTGAATGCTATGGCGACTCTGCCCCATACTTTTCCGTACAAAGAGATTACATCTCCTGGGCCACTCGAATCATCTCCACGATGACAAAAATTCGGATGCCGCGCTTACAACGTGAAGATAAGACCTGAATAAGGCCTGGCAACGCATCTGCTGTGCACTACCAGAAATATATCCATGCCTGCAGGTACGATGAACATGCCTTGACGGACGCGTCGAGTGCTCACATTTATACACTAGAATTCAACTCCCGTAAGACCTCTGTGGCCTGGATCGAATTACGCCAACACTTTTCCGAATTTGAGTTCAGGGACTCGATTTTGAGTAGATTGCGTTGTTTTGCCCTAAGGCAGTTAACTGATACCGATGCATCGGATAAATCAGGCACGTATATCAAACAATCCCTATGACATAGACAAGAACACTCAAAAATATGCTCAGTCGTGCACTGGAAAGACTTCATAAAGTCTCCAGTCGAATCTGCGATTCCACTGGACACTCGGGGGCTACTGACATGGGTATACCCTACAGGTACTCGAGTTTGTCATATACAATTTAGATACGGCAGAAGCCCACGATGTTGTCTAGGCCCAATGCAGAATTCGGGTGACACACAGACTCTCCGATTGCTTGCAACGCAAGAAGAAGCTTAAGATAGAAAGTTCAAAGGGATGAACCCTAATCTGTAACCGACTCGACCTGCTACCCGAGACCTAGCCTATCTATATAAAGGCTAGGAGGGGCGGCTAGGAGAACAATCACAACCCTAGTTTCAACAACCATCGCTAGATTGCATCTGCGCACCCCTGTAATCTTCGATTCCTTCGATAATTCCAAGAGCAGACAAGCAGGAGAGGGACCTCTACGAGGCCTGAACCTGGGTAAACCTTGCGTCCCCGTGTGCTTGTTTGCTAGCCGATTGATGCCTCCAGCGCTCCCTCCTTCTCCAAAACCCAAGTCCATAACAATGGGCATTGACGAGTTAAACCCTCGTCAAGAAGGTACTAGCTATCCTGAGGTAATGTTTATTCATTGACAACAGGGATCAACAAAATGGATCTTGGGTTAAATGTCTAGCTTCATGTACAAGATTCTCAACACCAGAACCAAGCACAGTCTAGGATCTTTGGTTCAAGTCCAAGGGTTAATACCCTAGAAAGTATTAACTAGTATCTTAGTAGCACAAAGGGTACCACAAGGTAGGAATCACGGGGTAGATTCCAAGAGAAAAAACAACTTCTAAAGTACCCAAACAAATGAAAAGGAGGCACATGAGGCGAAAGGAAACTTCGAGGCCTAGAACAGATCACTGTGGAACCACCAACATGATATTGTGGGCCCATAAGATAGAGAGATCATGATGGAAAGGAATCTCTTAAATAAAAAAGAGCAAACAAAACAAAACACACACACACACACTGACTCTAGAAACTCAACACTAGGTCAACTCGTTGAGAAATGACATGCCTAAAAGGCATCTAATCTTTGAATGACGAGACAAGATAACAAAACTTTTCAAAGTCAACATAAGATAAGATGACCCAGAGTTAGAGCGAAACTGGGTAAGGAGAAAAAGAAGCATACTAGAGTTTTCACACATACTTTTCAACTTTCAAATAGTTTTCACAAACACTAGACTCAACATCGACTAGTAGAAAGGTTTTCCTATAGTCAGTACTGCTTTGATACTAAAACCTGTGACACCCTCGGGATCAAGGTTAAACAAATCTCAGACCTTAGACTGACATAAGCTTAACCTAGAGCTCGAGGATATCCAGTGAAGAATCGGTAACATAACAGTGACCCTATGACCCAAAAGTTAATATAGCAAGCTCATAACTAAGCGAAGAACCAAATAATACAAGCAGAGGTCACTGACCACAAACATCAAACAACGGAAGGCAAATTATGCTATTAAGTATAGCAAACTTAAAAAATGTCCTAAGAGGCCTGAAGCATAATGATGATGTCCCAATCCATAGATTCCAGGCTGCTGACCGGGAACCCCAAACTACTCGTCGATGTTGATGCTTGATGCATGTAAAATGCATCCATGAACTTTGTCGTTTATTGCTTCAAAATCATTATTATTTTGCAACATCATTATATTTATTGGGACTAACCTACTAATAGTTGCAAAAGTACACAAGTTCTTGATTTACACTTTGTTGTGTAGGAAATACACAAATATGGAAGGAAACTGCTTATTATGGTGAAATCTGGAAATTCCTGGAATCTTTCCCTACAAAACTCTTTTCGAAGATCACCAGAAACGACCCTGAAGATGATGTCCAATGGAAATGTGTAGAAAGGAAAGTTGTGGGCAATTTTATGTGCAACAATTTAGACATAAAAGTTGCCCCAATCGGAGTCCGGATGAATTTTTATAGCCATATTACTGTGGAGGACAAAAGCAGTTTCAGGACTCCGAAAATATGTGACGTGATTGACTCAAACTCCTTCCATCTTTGAGGATTTCGGCCCAAACTTGATGGACTCATTAAGGACAAAGGGGACTCTTAGGAAGGTTCTAGAGATGCCGAAAAGCCCTTGGATCAAAGGACATCCATCCTATGGCCAATATTGCATCTCCACAACAATATATTGAGAGGAAACCCTACTTTTGGATGCATCCACCCATAGCCACAAAAATCCCCCTCCTTGGCAGCCCCTAAGGAGGGGGAGAAGCTCCTCCATTGCTGCACCATCTCCAAGGAAGAAGAAGGGCCAAGGGGCCGCTGCCCCCAAGGGTAGCCGCCGCCTTGGCTGGCCATGGCGCCTCCTTCTTGCTGGCGCCGTTTCTACCCCTTGGGGAGGCTCACCTCCATCACCATCTACTGCCAGATCCCATCATCCCCCACTGTAATCTTTTGGTAAATATGATGTATGATGCAATATATTATTTTCCCATGATCTATTGTATGTCTATGTTGATGTTTGAGTAGTGAATTGTTATGGCAATTGTGATCTAGTTTGTTTTGGTTGCATACAAGTATATGTTATCTTCTATGATGATCTTGATGCACTAACATATGAGTGCACATATATGTTGGGGGATGCACAAGGTTGTCACCGTTGCATGTTGATAGGATGAGGGATAAACGAAGTTTGATAGAAGTTGAATCCCAAGTCTTAGAAATATATGTAGTATTAATTCATGGTTAATCAATGAGGGTATTATAATGGGGGCCTTAGATCTAAATGCGGTGGTTAGACTTTATGTCTAAATATTCCCTTCTTTGTTCTTAATTGGCCTTGGGATCAATCTCTAGTGGTGTATTTGCTCGTATCTATGCCTACACCTAGTTATGGCTCCTCCTAGAGGAAACAATAAAAAGACTATATCTGTGTTTTACTAATTGTGACAACCAAATGAATGAAATAGAAATTTTCCTAAACATTTGCTCCCATAGATTATCCACATCCACTCCACTAGCTCCACTTCGCATTATTTTACTCATAGTATTTATTTCAACTACTTTATTGTCTTCTAGTTAATACCAAAAACAACCACACACACACACTTTAGATCCTAGCTTTGCATAGAAGGCCATAAAAGTGGGTTATACGGCTTTAGAGAATAGATAGTTTACCTTCAGCTCCTCATGGGTTCGACACTCAATTATTTATCGAATTATACTACGGTGATCCCTTGCACTTGGGGGTATCAATGTCGTAAAGAACTTCTCTTCTACAGTAACACTTACCTGCTACAAAAGTATCAACAAAGCAAGGTTGAGTACAGGGTATACTCCGCAAGACTTATGGCTGGTGGGGTTCATTTGCATAAAGCTAACTTTGTTCGTAAAAGAGAGAGGAGTAGAAGATCGACTAAACAGATCATTTTAAAAGAGTTAAGAGAGCGATATATCTATCTTTGATCTTCTTTTGATATCCACCGAATCTTTATCAGCTGAACCTACCAACTAGGATCGCCCCCTTGATCCTTGAGGAAGCATCCTTAGAACACACCTCACTTCTCTTACTTGCCAAGTTTTACGATTAGGTTATACTTCTCTATGATATTTGAATCCGTTCCCAAGTCGTCCATAACTGCGGACACAACTTTTCAAAAAGATTATATACCCTGCAGGGGTGTACAACTTTACCGACATGTACCAATCGATTCTTAGTGCCAGATCATTAGCCCTCTTCCTTGGAAGGCCGACAGAGAGTGGTTGACCACCACCTTTACCTTGCTTTCGCCAAGACCATGAGTCACGCCCTAAGGAGATCTTTTTGTAACTGGTCAAGTCCCTAAGCCGGTCCATAGAGATGTGTGAGGGACCAAGATTATGGAGGTCGTGCCTCTCTTGTTCCCGGCCACGCTTACCTACCTATATGAATGTACCTCCTTCGCCTCCTTCGAGAACATCTAGAATGCATATGTCAAATGGAACGCCCGAACTATGTGACTCATAGAATCTACTAGGCAAGTTAGTTGGTCGAGGGGTTTCCAGGCCCCCGTGTGGCTATACGCTCGTCTTGGTTCAAGAGGAAAGAACTTGGATCCTAGTGGTGGCAAGTATGGGACTGCAAAAACCAGAACCCACCATGGCCTCCCATACAGGCCTTAGCATGTTAACCTTACGTCTCTGATCATACCATGTCATCCTGTCATACTAGGTTCATTCGCAGCTCTGATTCATCAACCGGATAGACCAGCGGTAACAACTAAGCATGGATAAGCACAACGGATATAACAACTCTAGTGAAGGTCATAAGCCAAACCCTAGTTATGCTAGGAGCAATGGATCAGGGAATATAGGCTATGAAGGGAACATGCATCAGATAGGATTACTCTATCTTTCGATAAAATACTTCAGAATCATATGCACATGGAAAGAACAAAATACTTTGAAATCATAGGATTATATCATGTGTGGGGTTTTGCTTGCCTTTTCCTGTTGATACCCAATATAGAACTTCAGGTTCATCTGCTTGACATTGTTCATTGTTGATCAAGTACTTCTCTTCGATGGTCTTAATCTCGGTCTTCAATATTGGACTCGATCTCATTGCTCACATCAACTCAGAGGTATACCGAGAAGAAGCAGAAACACCGGAAAGGAGAGTAACAATCAACACATGGCATCAATGTAATGCTCAAGCCAGGATGATGGTATGACAAGTTAAATTGTATTGAAATGAAACCCTAAGGTATGCTTTGCCAAATTAAATAGGGTCTGAGGGGTCCAAACACTAATTCAGAGAAACCCTACATGCATATGAGAGGGATCATTTTGTTCTTCTAACTAAACTTGCCATGTAAGTTTTTTAATAATGCATGATTATGAGTCTATTGTGTATATCTTATTTTTTGATCATTTTGATATATTATTTGTATTTTTCTAATTTAAAATGAATTAGTTATGAATTTTCCCAATTTAAATCCATTTTAAATCATTTTGAAACAACTAAACATTTTTGGAATGTCTAAATTATTTTCCAACTTGGACCCACATGTCAGACTTTTATCAATTTCATAAATTAATTTCCAAAATGAATAAAATCCTGATAGACTGGGCTCACCTGTCAGATAATTCTTATTTATAGAAAATAATTACAAAACATTTAAATAAAAAGAAAACAAGGAATTATGACTTCATGCTGACGTCAACATGACGTTAGCAATGGAGGTGCTCTTAGATCGAGCATGCCCCCAACGATCTGCTGCGCGCGGGGCCTCGTGGTTGGGCTTGCTGGAGAGAGGGGAGCGAGGTGAGTCGAGTAGAGGTGGCGCTGCCCTCAAATGGTTGTCGGAACAGTGTCCCTGACGAGCAACTACGGCGAACGAGAGGTGCACGGTGCTGCGGCGAACCAACAAGCAAGGGAGGGCATGGAGGGGTGCGTGAGCACCGATGGCTCACCAGACACTACAATAAAAGTGTCCATCCGCAAAGACTTGGCCCGACGGTCATTGTAGAAGGCGCGTCTTCTGCGAAGAAATTCGCGGCTTGACCGTGGTCGATGGAAATCTTTTTTTCCAGTTTCGCGGCCCAATACTATGATGGAACCGCTAAAAACATGGAGGAAGCTCGGCTGGCACGTGGCAGAAGCAATATTTTGTTTCCTTGTGCGATGTTGACTCCCAAAGTCTTTTGAGGTGTGTGGGTCCTAGACATCAGTGTCTCTAGCGGACCATACTTTTCGGTCGCGCCTCCCTGATTTGAACATGATAACGTTGCTCGATGTGTCTGCCGTTTAGTCAGGCTGCTGGGTCCCACATGTTAGCCTCTCATTAGTAGAATCATGTGTATAATAGAGTTTTTTCCTTCGCTCGCGCTATCCTGTTCCGAACTTGATAGTGTTGCTCGATGCATCTCCTGTTTAATCAGGTTGCTGGGTCCCACATGTCATCCTTTTATTAGAAGATACGTATCCATGATGGAATGTTTTTCCTTGGCTATTGCCTCCCTGATTTAACCTCGATAACGTTGCTCGATCTATCTGTCATTTAGTCATGCTGCTAGGTCCTCCATGTCAGCCTCACATTATAAGAATCGTGTGTATGATGGAATTTTTTCTTCGCTCGTGCTACCCTATTCAAAACTTGATAGCGCTGCTCGATGCATCTACCGTTTAATCTAACTTATGGACCCACATGTCATCCTCTCATTAGAAGAAACGTGTGTACGATAGAATTTTTTCCCTCGGTCGTGCCTCCATGTTCTGAACTTGATAGCGTTGCTTATTGCATCTATGTTTAATCACGCTGTTAGGCCCCACATGTCATCCACTCATTAGAAGAAATGTGTGTATGACGAATTTTTTGCCCTCGTTCACGCCTCCTATTTCAAACTTGATAGCGTTGCTCGATGCATTAGCCGTTTTTCAGGCTGCTGGGTCCCCCATGTGAGCCTCTCATTAGAAGAAACGTGTGCATGTTGGACTCTTTTCTCGTCGTGCCTCCCTGTTTCTAACTTGGCAACATTGCTCGAGGCAGCACCTGTATAAGACCGCGCTATTGGGTCTCACATGTCGGTCTCTCTGTAAATGAAACATGTGTATGATGGACTTTTTTCGGCCACGTCCACTATTTTAACCTTGGCAACGTTGCTCAATGCAGCAGTCATGTATGGTCTTGCCGCTGAGGCCCCCATGTCAGCCTATCTGGTATGTTCTGGCTTGTAGGTCCCCGATGCAGCCTTGTATGTTCTTGTGGGTGGGTCCCCGATGCCAGCCTCTCTGTACAAGTATTTAACTTTTTTTCAAACTCGACGGATGCTGCAGGCTAGTGGATCCGTGATATTAGCCACTCTGTAGTGCGATATTAAAATGTAAACCCTTTCTCAAAAAAATCTAAACCCAAGATATACATAAATATGTACACACAGGGAGTTCGAAGTAAAGACCTTGAAATCAAATCAAATAGACGTAAACTAAGTGCTTTGCCACTACACCAAAGATATTTATAGTTATTAAATCATTAAATATGTCTTAGTACTACAACTTATATATCAGTCTTCTAAAAGTATATTTTGTGTGTCTATGTTTATCTCTTTTAAAATATAAAATGACAGTACTCAGACATCTTAATTTATAAAATGCCATATAATGGAGCAGTTTAAAACATGGGTAGGCAGATTTTTTTATTTTGAGAGGTGGGGCAATGCCCAAAAGGCCGAATTAAAAAGAGTTTGCCTATCTACATGGGCTCATTTCTCAAATTTCACTAGGTTGTGCTCAGCAGTCCCCTCACCCCTAAAAGGTCGAACTAAAATCTGTTCAGGGCTATGCTCCATGGGCTGCTTTCTCAAATTTCTCTAGGCTATGGTCAGCAGTCCCCCATGCCAGCCTCTCATTAGATGAAATGTGTGTATGCTGGACCTTTTTCTCGCTCGCCCCTTCCTGTTTTGAACTTCTTAGAATTTCAGGAAAGAGCGACTCAATAGGGGAAGTCTTAGCAGTGCTTTATTGGCTCACGTCAAGTCTTCCGCTCATTTGGTAAACATTTCTAGATGCAGCACATGTATAAGGTCTCGCTACTGGGTCCCCATCTCTATAAATGAAACATGTGTATAATGGAATTTTCTCTCGGCTACGTCTGCTGTTTTGACCTTGGCAATGTTGCTCGATGCGGCAGCTGTGTATGGTCTTGCTGATGGGCCCACATGTCATCCTTCCTAGTATGTTCTGGCTTGTGCATGTCATCCCCCTGGTATGTTCTTTCTTGTGGGTCCCGTACGCCAGCCTCTCTATACAAATACTTAACTTTTTTTCAAACCCGCCCATCAAACTCGAGGGTCGATGTAGGCTGGCGGGTCCGCAATGTCAGCCTCTCCATAAAGCAATATTGCTAGAAGAAAAAAAATGTAAACCCAAGATAATTTTATGTCAAGCACAAAGAATCCATCTCAAGACTTCAAAACACGTATAAACTGTGTGTGTTGCCACTACGACAAACAAATAATATGAACACTATCATTAAAAGCTTTATAGTACCTATAACTTATGTATTAGTCTTCTTAAAAATATTTTATGTGTCCATGTTATCTCTCTTAAAATAAAAGGGAAGTGATCATGCCATGTCAATTTATTAAATGCCACATAATGGAGTAGTTTCTTAAAACATGGGTAGGCGTATTTTTTAAAGGGCAATTCCAAAAACGTCAAATTAAAGATTTTGGGCTATTCTACATCTACTATACTCAATGGGTTATACTCCATGCGCTATTCACCATGGGCTCCTTAATAAAAATTTAAATGGGATGTGATCAGCAAGTCCCCTGACCCCTAAAAGGCTGAACTAAATTGTTCTGGGCTAAAGAGGGGTCGAATGGGCTAGTTTTTATCTCCTCGTTAGTAAAATTTGTATTGTGCCGTGGCTCGGTCGGATTCCGAACACAAACCTCACTACCGAAGGAAAAAAATGGTAATTCTTTTGACATATATTCGTGTAAAAATATCTAAAGAACAAGGGACACAGACCGCGTGCGCCAAAACATGACTGATATCCAATGACTTCACTTGGTACCCTCTTATATCTGTCCAAAACACATCCAACGGTTCCGATGACACACATGCAACAGCTCTAGTGCAAGCAGCCCAGCAGCAGCGACAAAACTTTTCACAAATTCAGTAGCATTTGAAAGATCCAGTATTACATAATAAGACAGAAAAAATATCAACAGATTCCTAGTTCATATTCAGCAGCACGTGACGAACTCTGCAGCATTCCAAAGTGACTATTTTAGCAATACATACACTGAAACTCAATAGCATTATAGAGGAAACCCATTCAGGTTTCAGCTCTAAAAACCTTGTCGCGTGATCAGTTTACTCTTTTCTTCAAACACAGTCGATCATTGGATCAAGCAAAATTGACGATCAAGTATGCTTTTGTGTGCATACATCCACTTCACATCAATACCGGTGTGACCCCCATATATGCATCCCAAAATTCCCAAGCCTCATCTAGATTGTGACAAGGCCAAGTTTAAAAAGAAAAGCAAGACCATCTACTACACTTGATCTAAACAAGTACCAGTACATCAGTATTAGTTTTAGAAAGTAACTTAGTAATAGTAACAACATAACACTTGATAGATTGAGTAGCATTTGAAGATTGAGTAGTATAGAATAAGACAAAAAAATATCGACAGATTCCCAGTTCATATTCAGCACCACTTGATAGATTCAGCAGCATTTCAAAGTGACCGATTCAGCAGTACATACAATAGCCAAAAGAAATGACAGGTTCAACAATGCAGACATTGAAATTCAATAGTTGTAGCAAGGCCATGACTCAAAAGGAAAGATAGTCCATATTCAGCACTCGCTCGGTCGATCTGAACAAGTACCAGTACATATGTATTACTACAAAATAGATTAGCAGTAGCAGACCTCCATACAAAATACTCAACATAACGCAACAACGTGTCCAAGTGCTGGCTGGGTAGTGCTTTCTTTCCTGCCTGTTATGCTTTCCTTGTCACACCATCACTTGTGGTCCCACTATGTCAGCAACATACATTGGAAATAGGTATACATATTCGCAATCTTGTTCCACCTCTCCCCACACAAATTGAATCTATCAACAACATAAAGTAGTAATTAATTAGTACAACGTTACATATCTTAGCATTGGGATCATCACAGGAAGATTTAGATGTTTTATCTCACTTTTGAAACTTGTCGATGCAATACTCCCAATCCACAAGGAATTCCGATGAACGGTTCAGAATCTTCTAGATAACACCGTGGCTGCAACATGTATGACATGAGCCCTTCCAGGGCGACTTCGGCCAATGATGGCATGCTCGTCAGCTCAGATGTCGCCACCATTTCGACCGCATGGAGCTCATGCCATAGAGACATTGACCAAAGCTTCACCTTGTACCACAGCGATTCGCACGCGCCTGACCTGACGAACCTGGGGGATATGATGATGTCCATGGTGTGGCCATCAATTTGGGCGACGAACACGGTGCCCTCTTTCCTGATGCTGATGATATCTTCTCTCCACGAGCCTCTTGTGGGCACCGAATTAGACGGCTCCTAGTGTTTATGGCTATAGGGCATTATGGTTGCAGTCCTCGAGTGGGTAACTTTGAGGTGGCGGACGAGCTCTACCATAGGTGTTAGCTCTACCGACGAGGTGATGAACTCACATCCAGACTCTGTGCAGACTTGCTGGCCGTGAAAGCACCAGATTATGTGGTCGTAGACATCGTTGTGGGGGACGAATGTCCTGTAGTGCTTGTTGGGGCATGCACTACCTTTTTCGCCCGTGACTTGGCGGTACAGCTCCTTGGATCACGCGGCCAGCCGGGCGGTGCTGGTAGTGTCCAAACACATAGCGATTTCATTGAAAATATCATCGCCAACCATGCTCCAGAAGTCGTGCAGCGGGTTGTCGGTCGATTGCGACATCGGGATGGATTGGGGGAAGAGGTCAGACTAGAGTATGACTATCGGGGGACTTTTGGAGAGGGATGGCATGGCCTGCAAGATCCGATGCAGCGGGCGAGATGGAGAGGAAAATGTGTGAAGCACACACTAGAGACGATCCCAAATGTGGCCAGGTGGCCTTGGCAAGTGGGGATAAAAACAACCAAGATGGGGAAGATGGGATGGCTCTTTGAACGAGGTTTTTTTGCAAGGCGTCTGGAGCTACATACCGTACACCGACTATATCTTGGTTAGCATGCTGCAGTGCACTAAATTAACCATCTAAAATCCTAGCGCATTTTATAGCTAGGCCGGCACGCTACCATGCACTAAATTAACCATGTCGCATCCTGGGCCATTATAGCGGTCGGCACACTACCGTGTACGCCGACTAGAGTTACTAATACTGTCATGTTTGACCAGATGATGTTTATTTACAGCTTCTATAGTATTCTCCTAAAAAATAGTACTCCTACCTAGTAGTAATACACTTGTACTAGTACAATACTAGTACTACTAGCAGTAGAGTACAACAAATAATCATCTCGTTAGTTCCGTTGCATACATGATTGTTAGGTACACCAACATAGTACAACACTTGTATGCGGCGGAACTAACAAGATGATTGTTTAGTTTGCTAAAAAGGATTATACTATGGAACAGAGGTAGTACAATACTAGCATTAGTACACTAGATGTTTGTTTTGCAGTTTTGCTGCAAATATAGTACAGTAAATACCTCCACATTGGATCCTAGCACGATCAAGTACCAAAGTGTTCCAACACAATGCATGATTAGAGGGGTATAGTTATAGACCACCTCTTTACAGAGTAGTTATAATTAGAAGCGAACAGTCACCGCATAAATACACCTATGATATAGTAAATTGTTCATCAAATGATGGGTGATAACCTGCACATCTGATCACCTTCTCAAAGTTATCATGATCAAATACTATCACCTTAAAGGAAGTGGTGGAAAGCTTCTTGAATACCAGAAAGTATCCTACCTTCAAGTTATGTGCTTTGACAAAATCTAGCCATCCTTCGTCAAGGATTACCTTGCCATCTTGCTTCTTCAGGTCGACGTCCCAGATGTGGGCTTTGCATATCTTTAGCTTGATGGCCTCTGGATACTCTCTGCCAAACATTGGCAAAAAAGGAGTTGGGTATGCTCCACACGTCTAACCCTCCCGGTATTAACAACATCTTGCAGAACTCATCACAGGTGTACTCCATGTTGGTGTTCCTGGCTCACCCCTCCATCAAGACTACATAGGGCTCTCTTGTCTTCTTCGATGATGAGTCTCTCCAAGCTTGAGCTTATTGCCCGGACACTGCAAAAGAAATCCCATGGACAGATAATGTCTCTACTAGTTGTCAATAATTGTGAAATAGTACAATATTAGCCGATAGAGTACAATACAGGACCAACTAAGAAAGTAAAGTGGAACAATTTTCTTATCGAAGTACACAAAGTCTTAACTCTAGCTAGCATGAACTCTGGTTATATTAGTACAACCAAGGTCTAGGCATCACATTAGTGTAGTTCATTATCAAGAAGTACAGATACAGAACATCTAGGAATAGACGAATGGACGAACAAGATGAGCGCTGTCTGCTGCCGATGCTAGAGATACATACATATACTTGAAATTTTGGCAAAAATTAGGGTAGGGAAGCAGCTGCCCTAACTCACCCAAATTAAAGGCGCCTCCGCCCCTGAGACCAAGCAAGCAAAACATGTCGAGTGGCCTCCCAAATCATCACCAGTCGTGGATCGATCAATAAAAAATTTGAACTTATTATTACAGTTCACCATAGATCTAGCCCTAGAACTATCTTGCATGTGTAAAACTGTACTGTAGTATACAAACGGGTTAAATGAACCAGATGAGAACTACTCAACACCAAACCAATGTTAACCAATCACTAATAAAAGCTTGACCGCATCTCATCATCAAGATCAAGGGTTTCGGCGATTATGTACATACCGTACTGCCACTGTGATGTCTAAGGGATGCGACGGCTCTATAGATGAGGTTGCAGGGCCTGCCGCCCACAGCCGACCCGCCTAAGACGAGTAAGTTGCGACGATGGTGTTCGTCAATGGAGGGAAGCGCAATGGCGATTAAGGAGTGTTGTGTGA
The DNA here is from genome assembly GCA_023614405.1 of Avena insularis. Taxonomy (NCBI): domain Eukaryota; kingdom Viridiplantae; phylum Streptophyta; class Magnoliopsida; order Poales; family Poaceae; genus Avena; species Avena insularis. The sequence goes on from CM042690.1 coordinate 551,705,182, forward strand.
GAGAGAGCTAGGGCCCGGGCTAGTGAGGGAATAAATGCGGCGAGGTCAGACATATGCTGTGGAAAAAGCAAACCTAGCCTTTATTTCACAGTAGTTTCGCCGCAATATCCACCTATCGCAAATCCAATGGCCACCTGTCATGGTGATGTCACGACAGATGCCATGGGTAGGCTAAAGATGGTGCCAATATGCACTAGTGGTATTCAGGGGAGGGATAGTGTAGTGAATCTACACACAAAAGATAGAACAACACAACACGGGATGAATTGTTATGGATTTTATATTAGGATCAAAGGGATAATATAGATGCTCCTTGAGCTGTATCGTAGAGAGGAAGGAGATGAAGTGCTCCTACTCTCTACTCTCTCTAGGGTTCTTCCCTTAGCCAAAATGACCGACCCTCTCCTAGGAGGCCCTGGCTCACCTTATAAAGGGGTGGACAGGTTACAGCTAGGGCATACGTGGCCCAGATATGCTTGGAATATGCTTGTCCCAAAGTGGTAACTCGGCGTGCTCCTTTCCCCTGTCCACAAACTCTATAAGGAAATGGCGTAGAGTCCATGCACTATGACCGTTGCTGTCAGTGACTATCACGTCCGTGACGATCTCTTCAGTCTCTACCTCTCTGACTCTTGTCGCAAGCGCTTGTCTCTCCCTAGATTCCCTTAGGAGAGAAAAAAACACTGACATTGGAGATGATTCCTTCCTTCTTCTGTAAGCCATCTCCTAACCCGGCCTTGGTAAAGTTAACCCAGCCAAGTTAGTACCTGCAAGGGGAAATTATCTCACTCCTCGTGTCAACATATCGCGTATGTCGGCCGAGTCTTACCAATGCTTTCTAGCTCAGGGTAACCCGGTCGTAACCCGACCGACCCTTCTATGATTCGGCCAGTGATACCTTCGATCCGGATTACGGATGTAGTATAGCTTCCTTTTCCCTAGTAGACCTAGGTTATTGAATCCTCGGGAAGTGAATGAGTAGTGAAGTTACTTTAACATACCTTCGGGAGTTTTAGAATTCCTTTTGTGTTTTTACCGGACCAATAGTTCGTGTCTTTTTGTTGTTGTCAATGACGAAGAGAGAGGGCCTAGGACGTTCGGTTTCACCTGTAGCTGTAAAACATCTGATGGGAATAAAAGATAGAAATAAAGTATGCATGTAATTGTTAGAGCAAGATAAATTATATGTTGGCAGTGCATCCATAATTTCTATTGCCTCCGTAACCACTTATAGAAATAACATACTAGTCTCATCCATAGAAGAAAGAGAACTAATGATATGCATAGTGATGTCACCGTTAATCCCAAGTAAATCCCTCACATACAGCCATACTACCCCTTCTGTCACTTGGATTCCCAACCTGCAGATCAGTCATTACTCATACTCCCTATACCTGGGTCAACCCTCGGGGTCTTCGGTACCTGACAAGTCCTTGGATTGAGGCAAGAGAGGATACAATAATCATCATGTCATACAAACTAATACATGATCCCATCTATGATAAATAACATGCACAAACGCTACATGGCTAGGCCGAAGCCCTTCGCTAAAGGAGAATTACTCACACATAGAGATGAGATCAACAATCACAAACATTGTAATGAAAATCTTAAGATTGATAGCAATAGTATTACAATGTCGCCAATCAAAGAAGAGATCTACTATTACAAGTGGTGGAATATGGCTATGGAGATGGAGAAGGGTTTTGAGATCTGGAGGCGGCTGGTGATCTGTGGCAGAGACTTTTGGGCGAGGCGAAAGCTGTTTTCTCGTCACTCGAGGCTTCTTTATATAGGGGTCCCTTCACGAAAGTTGTTCTGTTTGACCTAACAGTGGTGGCGCCAACTATACGACCAAAACTATACGGCCGAAATTTTGCTCTGGTCGTATAGTTGGTCGTTAAAGCGTCTGCCTCCGCTTCATGGCTCCTGGTTTCTTCTGGTTGTTGGAAATCTCAAATCTTTCACTTTAATGTAGTGATTCCCATATTCAAACGACATTATCTGTGCAGGAAAAATATAAAAAGAAAGGATTGCATACCCCTTTGAATACTAGGCATTAGTGGCAGGATTTAGAGAGATATTTCATCAAAAATATGAATAATGTCTAGTTTAAATGTGGACGTGGATGGCTATATTTCAGAGCCATCAACCTCCCCAAGCTTAAACTTGATCGTCCCCGAGCGAGAAAACCAAAACCAAAAAGGAACTCAGCATTTAAAATAAAATAACGAGATGGCGATCTTACTCATGATTGGTAGTCTCATGTTTCCTCCATTTCATAAATCTAAAAAACTTCAGCATAGATAGAGTAATGGCAAGCATATCATACGGGTTTTATGCATCCTTATAGTGCATCAAAATTATTGTTAACATGGATGATTCAAATGAGTAAACTTTATTCCATGTCATGTAATCAACTCATAGGCTTGCCTTTGAACAATAAAATATAATCATGTAAATTGAGAGCGTGAGAGTTGTCATGAAAAGCATATACACTAGAGTATCTCAATTCTCCCACATTAATAAATCAAGACTTTTCAAGAACTACCTTTCTCTTCATTGTCCTTCAAGAATTTCATTTTTTTGAGTAATTGAGAGCATGCCAAAGATTTTTATTAGTTTATCGGGTTATGATGGACACTCGTGGCATCACTAAGGTTTTTTGTTCCTTTTGTATAATAATTACTCATAACAACCAGAGGAGTGATTCCATCATGATTACAGCTACCCGGGAGTGCCAAGAATCTTACCCACTATAGCATTGCTGCTACAAGTGTTTAATCAACTCATAGCCGAAATCTAAGAGTTTCCTCCATGAAGATCGTTCGTAGGCTAGCGGAGTTGGTGGCATCCCATGAAGTTTGACACGCATAAAGCTATATCATTCTTATGATTAACAATTTAAACTTTGGGATGCTCACAAAAACCGCTAAACATTAATTCAATCGAGCAAATCCTTTTAAAGAGAGATATCAACAATCAACATTTTCAGTGGTGTTGAGTGTCTCTAGAAATAAACCTTCAAGACTAAGCACTACAACACCCAAGCCTTCAATTGTGAGACTTTTTCTTATTACAATTGTTTAGCAATTTTTAGGCAAGACTTGGTTAATTACGAGAGCTAGAACAAAACGTACCCAACTAAATACCCATGCAAACGAAAATCTTACTACAATACAAAGACTCACTCCACCAATATAATATCTCAACATTTTCTACTAACTAGCATAGGTTTCTAAAACTTCAAAAGTGGGGAGTCATAAGGCACACCTCTCATGTTTGGTTCCACTTCTCTCTTCCTTTTTTATTTGCTTCTTGGAAACTCGAAGTCGATCACTCTCCTACAAACATATGAACCTCGAGGAGGAAATAAAAGAAAGAGGGAAAATAAGGGAAAATGGAGAAATCTTTTTGTTGTTTTTAAGAGAGGGAATTTAAAGAATAGAAAATTGGTGGCAAAGCTCGGCTAGAAAATCTTGAAAGCAAATAGAAAGAACTAAGAATAAAGTGTTGGGGAAACCAACACGAGTGCTTATAAACTCAAATAAAAACACAACCTAGAAAATAAATAAAAGCAAATTAACGCCAAATAAAGATACATGAGGAAACTTCCCCAGACTTAGGATTTTGCAAGCCCTTCAAATCATTGTGGTGGCGGGAAAAAGTTGTTAATCCATTTCACAAATTGAGTTGAGAGCTTACTAGTTGTTTCTCAGAGGTTCAAAGAGAGGCTATGCATCCTCTCCATAGTCCCTCAAAGTTCTTGGTAGTTTTTGTATGTAGCGAACCGGGTTTGTGGCTGCTCCTCTTGGTAAGGAACTTCTTTCTCCTCCTCTTGGTCCTCATCCTCCTCCGGAATCTCCTCCTCGGGGTGGTGTTGCTCAACCTGCAAGTCATATAGCAAATGTCATTTCTCGATAGATAAAAAACCATTAGGCATAGGAGCGGGGTAGAGACGCCTAGCTCCAGCAATATGTAGGTAATAAACACCACCTCTCCTAGTGAGCATTCCACAATCTTTCAAAGTGGAGAAACCAACACGTCCCTCACCTAGCACGGGTTGCAACTCACCAAGGTCGATGCCTAGGGTAGTGGCAAGCACGGTGATGATGCCTCCACCTGTGATTGGTCCTTGGCTTTGGGAGGATTGGTGCTCCAAGTAGCACACAAGGATGGCACCCAAGTTGATTGACAAGCCGCAGTTGATGTAAGTATCCTTTGCAAGGATTAAGATGTCCTCCTCGTTAAGTCTCGTGAACTCATTACGTGCCTGCAAGGTGTTAGCAATAACATAGAACAAATAGCAAATTGCAGGATGTTGAATATTCTTCCCCCTTGTTCACTCTAGTAGTAAAACTCATTCCATTATAGTATTGTTCAGGGGTAGGTTCTAATCCAGTAAAGGATGCACGTAAGGCATTAACATCATTGTTTGGCAAATTAAAGCATGCACACCATTCATCTAATGTTATAGTATAGTTGTTGTTCATGAGTCAGAAAGAAATAGTATCCTCTCCTTGCCATTGTTTAACGGTGCTTTGCAACGAACTTAGGAATTCAATAGTTAAGCGGCGATAAGTAGGCACATCATTGTACATAAAGTTTTGCAGGCCAGCTGTATTACAAAGTAAATTGAAGTCATCAGAAATACCGAGTTGGTTCAATATAATGGGGCAAGCCTACTTGGTGGCCTTCACTTCACGGTTCTTGATCCTGTCGAAGTGATCACATTGGAGCTCATTCCTGAACCATATCCCCATGCGTTCTTGAGCGACAGCCCGAGAAGCGCTAGCGGTGGCATGAGCACGAGTTTGGATCCTTGTGTACATCATCTAAAACATTGAAGAAAGACAAAAATAAAACTTTTTGAACCAACAATAGTAAGTACAACATATTCATCATCATAGCACACTAAAGAATCTCCTCAAAATAATAATCTAGGCAAGAGAATCATGGCAATTGGTTAATAGTAGGTATCACCCTAAATCGATAATGACAATAAATCGAAGTGAATTTGCAAAAAGTAATTAGAGGATCGGAGGAGAAACATACCGTAGATCACTTGTGTGTGAGGAAATCGAACGGAATTGAGTAGAGATGAAGATCTCTTGAGGTTTTGAGAGAGTTGGGAGGTAGAAGAGAGAAAAAGGATTGAAGTTTTGGAGTTGGAGGTACCTTCCTGTGCAATTTTGTGGTCGGACGCAACTATACGGCCAGAACGATGCGTTCTCGCCGTATAGTTGGCTTTCTATCAAAATTTTAGGGTTTCCTCCTGGCGGCGCAGCTATATGACTGGAACTATATGACCAGAACAATATGTTCCCGTAGTATAGTTAGTCGTCAAACTGTCTGTCTCTCGGAAACAAAATATACAAAGGCATCGATATCTATACGACCGGAACTATACGACCAGAATTTGTATTCCCGTCGTATAGTTGGTCGTTAAACACTCAGTACATTAGAAAATAATTTGTACAGCGGCACTGATATCTATATGACCGTAGCTATACGGCCAGAATTTTTATTCCCGACGTATAGTTGGTCGTTAAACTCTCAGTACATATGAAAGAAAAATTGTCGATGGCAAAGATATCTATACGATCGGAATTTTTATTCCCTCTGTATAGTTGGTCGTTAAACTCTGTATGCATCAAAAAATTAAAATTACTTCTTTTCCTGTAACTTAGTGATATACCTTGAAAATTGACAGTAAATATTGTCGACCAACAACATCATGAATAAAGCAGGATTTTTAGTACTACCGAACTTCTTCTCCTCAATTGGAGTTTTTTAGCACTCTTTATTAAACATAAACATAAACTTAAACTAAAACTTTAAAATTTTACTCAAACCTTTATTTCACATGGGTTGGCTCCCATGAAGCTCTCTTTTATGGTCAATAGCTTGACCTTAATGTTGCTCACTTAGGCCAGATGAGTGGAACACCCACTCCAAAGTAATTGGTCTTCAAAGTGATGGCCTCTTTTTCATCATGCTTGGCTTTCTTCTTCCTGGGAAAATGAATAACGAAAGGATACCGTGAAGGCAATTGAAGCTTCAAGTTCCCTTCATGTAGATTAATCAAAGCCTTAATAGTTCTTAAGAAAGGACGGCCTAATATAATAGGAGCAGTAGCATCTTTAGGCATATCAACAATAACAAAATCAATAAGAGCGGGACAGCCTTTAATGTATACTAAAGTATTCTCCTTAATTCCTATAGCTTGTTTGTAGGTAGAATGTTCTAGATGCAATTTTAACTCAGTGATTTCAAAGGATCCAAGATTTAACTTGTTAAAAAGACTCTTCGGAATTGTTGAGACGCTTGCACCTAGATCACCAAGTGCAGCTATATCATTGGTTCCAGTTTTAATCTTAATAGTAGGCTCAAATATGTCATCAAGCTTCATAGGTAATTTTTTAGCAATTTTCTTATATTCTTCCTCAAGCTCACGCACCTTTATTGCTACCTTATTAACGAAGTTTTGGTACATAGCTTCCTCACTACCTTCACTTATCGGAACCTTAACATTGATCCGTTTTACGAGATCTTCAACGGTGTAGCTTGGTCAAGGAGCATTACTATAGTCAAGTTCTTCAGGTTCCTTCCTTTGGATTCTCATCTTGAGATCTTCAACGGGATTTGGCTCAGCTTTACCTTCAAATTTGGCTAGGATGAGAGTTTGACTCTCAGTTATCTTATCTAGTTGTGCCTCAACGATCCTCGTTCTTTCTTGGAGGGCCTGCAAATTATTTCTCAAACTAATAGCTTGGTTAGATAATTTACCAAGAATAGCATCATGGTTCTTTGTTATTTTAACAAGAATATTGTTTTGTTCATTTTGTGAGCCTATAAAAGACTTAAGTGTTTCTTGGGGGCTACCATTACTAGTTCCGATATTATTATTAGAGTTACCTGCAGGACTAGAATAATGTTTCTGAAAATTAGGATTATAATTCTTCTTCCAAGCAGGGTTATAATCATTACGAGCTACAAAGTCTATTTCTTCAATATTTGTTTCAGGGATAGCTCTTACCTGGGTTTCCTTACCTTTTACGACTAGTATGAGCTCATCCAACTTAGCATTGAGTTCTTCATTTTCTTGTGGTGAGATGGAGTTCACCTTCTTCGTGTTCGGTCTATCCACATGCCATTGCGCATGGTTGTCTTGCATATTGTCTAGAAGCTGCCATGCTTTGGTAATATGTTTACCCATAAACGTTCCTCCAGCTGCAGTATCAAGCATAGACTTAGACGTAGGGTTAAGAGCATTATAAAATAGATGGAGAATTAACCAGTCTTCCATCCCATGACTAGGACAGTTTCTCATGCATTCTTCTATCCTCTCGCATGCAAGCGCTAGTGGTCACGCTCTTCCTATCTAAAACCAGTAATATTAGATCCGAGTTGCATAGTATTTGCAGGTGGGAAAATTTTAGTCATAAATAAAGAAGTACATCCCGCCCATGATGTAATAGTATTTCTAGGCAAATATAGCAACCATTATTTTGCTCTTCCTCTAAGAGAGAAAGGAAATAGACGCAATTTAACTACATCAGGGTCAACGTCTTTTATACGCATCATATCACATATTTTAGTGAAAGTATTCAAGTGCATACTTGCGTCTTCAACAACAGAGCCTCCAAATTGATTTTGTTGAACCAAACTTAAATAATGGGGCTTAATTTCATAGTCATCAGCAGCAATTGTTGGCTGAGTAATAGGAGTATGCAAATAATCATTGTTGGGAGTAGCAAACTCCCCAAGCTTCTTTTCAGCCATATTTCCTATGTTTTTGGGTTTTCTTAAACAAAGAATTATAATAGTAAAAGCAAGATTTTAAAGGCTAACTATTTTTTTTGGTTTATCACATAAAGACTGAAAGCAAACTAAAAACATTAAAAACAAGAATTAAAACTAGTAAGGTTCCTAATAACCTCACCATGGTAGCTATTGCTTTCCCGGCAACGGCGCCAGAAAAAGGGTTGATACCTTCAATCCGGATTACGGATGTAGTATAGCTTCTTTTTACCCAGTAGACCTAGGTTATCGAATCCTCAGGAAGCGAATGCATAGTGAAGTTACTTTAACATACCTTCGGGAGTTTTAGAATTCCTTTTGTGTTTTTACCGGACCAATAGTTTGCATCTTTTTATTGTTGTCCATGATGGAGAGAGAGAGCCTAGGGCGTTCGGTTTCACCTGTAGCTGTGCAAAACATCTGATGGGAATAAAATATAGAAATAAAGTATGCATTTAATTGTTAGAGCAAGATAAATTATATGTGGGTAGTGCATCCATAATTGCTATTGCCTCCACAACCGCTTATAGCAATAACCTACTAGTCTCATCCATAGAAGAAAGAGAACTAATGATATGCATAGTGATGTCACCGTTAATCCCAAGTAAATCCGTCACCACAGCTGTACTACCCCTTCTGTCACTGGGGTTCCCAACCTGCAGATCAGTCATTACTCATACTCCCTATACCTGGCTCAACCCTCGGGGTCTTGGGACCTGATAAGTCCATGGATTGAGGAAAGATAGGATACAATAATCATCATGTCATACAAACTAATACATGATCCCATCCATGATAAATAACATGCACAAATGTTGCATGGCTAGGCTGAAGCCCTTAGCCCAAGGAGAATTACTCACACATAGAGATGAGATCAACAATAACAAACATTGTAATGAAAATCATAAGATTGATAGCAATAGTCTTACAATGTCGCCAATTGAAGAAGAGATCTACTATTACAAGTGGTGGAATATGGCTATGGAGATGGAGAAGGGTTTTGAGATCTGGAGGCACCTGGTGATCTGTGGTAGAGACTTTTGGGCGAGGTAGAAGCTGTTTTTTCGTCGCCTGAGGCATCTTTATATAGAGGTCCCTTCACAAAAGTTGTTCTGTTTGACCTAACAGTGGTGGTGTCAACTATACGACCGGAACTATACGGTCGGAATTTTGCTCCGGTCGTATAGTTCGTCGTCAAAGTGTCTGCCTCCGCTTCATGGCTCCTGGTTTCTTCTGGTTGTTGGAAATCTCGTACCTTTGATTTTAATGTAGTGATTCCCATCTTCAAACAATATTATCTGCACAGGAAAAATACAAAAAGAAAGGATTGCATACCCCTTTGAATATTAGGCATTATTGGTAGGGTTTAGAGAGTTATTTCATCAAAAATATGATTAATATCCAGTTTAAATGTGGACATGGATGGATATATTTCAGAGCCATCATCTAGCTCATGCTTTGACCTATCTTTGTCTCGGCAGACCTTGTCATTTTACCTCGGCTTTACCCTACCTGGGGTCATTCCGCCAACATTAGTCCCCGAAGCTAGTGTGGTCTCATCAGCCTTAGCTGGTAAGGCCACAGTAGGTTCAACTTTAGTCTGATCACTGTCCATCTCGCCGACATATTCTTACATCAGCCTATACCGGTTTTAACTCGGTTGTACCTCGTGGTGACTTGGTTTTCACCTTGACTTTCTTTGGCTCTTTCCGAGTTCTCTCTCATTGGCCGAGTCATAAGATTCCATCCAGGATATACCTCTTAGATGCCTATCTTCTCGTGTACTTCTCCTCATATCCTACGTGGAGGGTAATCATTCCCCTTGCCTTATTTTGAGGGTCGTGGCAGCAGTTACTGCCACGCGCCGTCAGGGGTTACTGCACCCCCATCACATCATGGGGTTCCTCTTTCATAACCGAAGAGCCATGCCCCGTCGTTTGATTTTCTGCATCGTGTGACCCCTTGTGTGGCTCATCGCTGATGCGCTCACTCGTGGAATACACGCCCGCACCGTGCGGCTATCTGCAGTTAGTGATCCCACTACCCATGATCTGGGCGTGGTTAAATAGGGGAGCGAGGGAGGTTCTTAGCCACTTCCCCTACTCGCCTACCTCTTCCTCTTCTTCCTCATAGCACCGCCGTCGCTGCTCTCTGCTTAGAGACTGCACTGCCGCTGCTATTCTTCACGCTTCCCTATTCCACCGCAGCGCCGCAGCTACGGGGCCGCGCCAATCTAAGACCTTTTCCCCTGATTCGTACTTCGTGTTTGAGGAAGAAGATTTGGTGATGCCGCGAGAGGTCATTGCCATGGAGGAGCACGAGGAGGGTGATGAGTGCATATTTGCATCATGTTCTACATTATTATTTTGCATTGTAGATGTAGGATCTTGGTATTTTACGGCGCTCGCACGCACATTTTTTGTCTGTTTTCACCGGGATCATGACAGATGATGGATCCAATGGATACAATTCTTGGAGCAGTTGTACTATGGAGAAAAGGAGTAAAAAACCAACGTAAATCTCTTATTTGGGAAATATTAATAATACCATAAGAAACCAGAAGCGGACAAAGGAGGCAGAGAGTTCAACGACCAACTATACGACCAGAGCAAATTTTCCGGTCGTGTAGCTCCGGCTGTATAGTTGGTGCCACCTCCGCCTCATCAAATAGTTTCACCCCGTGCAACTAGTTCGGAGAGATGACATACAGAACACCCAGAAATCTCCGAAACCTCACCTCCGGAAGGCATCTAGATGGGGAACTTTTCCACAAGGGATCCATCTTCGCCCTGTGCAGATCCAGGAGGCTAAGACATCGATCTTCATCATCCACCGCTGCATCATCACCATCTCCATCCATCCCATCTACATCTTGTCTAGATCTTGTTGTAATTCCCGTACTCGTTGTGGATTTATACAAGTACTATTCATCTATGATTGTTTCCATTACCATTGTTGTGATGTTGATTGCCTCCATGTCTGAGTAGATCTCTAGTTCTTGGGGAGATGGAGAAACCCTAGCATATGACTGAGATGAGATAGAGATTATTATGTTATACATCATTATGTGTAAGTGTTAATTGTCTTCATCTTGATGTTGGGAGTTATGCGCCTCCTTAACATTTGCCTTTTACTGGGACTCGATGAAGGTGATTACTTGTTGGTAGACAGAGGGATGATAGCACTTACTGTGACTATAAAGTTGTTGTCATTATTTACGTACTAACTTAGGGAATCAAGGAGAACTAACAAATCCATGTTTATGCCATGGGAGAAAATCCATTAATAGCGCAGTAATTCGATTGATGTCAATTGCTGTCTGTTGTGGTTATGAGGATGATGTGTGCAGCGGTTGCTGGCTATTCGTCCATATATGGAGCTCCTCCCACATACATATACATTATGAGAATATTCATTATAATAATCTTGATTGCTTAGTCTAAATGTCTAGCGGCGTATCCACTATTCCCAAGAACGTCTTTTCCTTATTATAGTTCCAAAGTTCTATTACACACGTGATTCTTACTTTCTGCATTAAGTTTTGATTTACTTTAAATTACCTTGTTCAACCAAAAACTCAAAAACAATTTTACTTTTCTTGCATCTTAAAGTTATTTCTTAAGTACTTCGTTTAGTTGTAGTTAAAAGCATTTTAGTCTTTCGCCTACTACTCCCTGTGGGATCGATATCTTTATTTCGAAACTAGATACAAATGATTTATGCACTTGTAGACATCAAGCTATTTTCTAGCGTTGTTGCCGGGGAGATTAGCACTATAAGTCACTTTATGTTTAGTTATTTATTTTCGTTGTACTAATTTTTACTTGAGTTGCAGGACCGCAACAATGGACAACACTCAGCATTTAATCCAGCTTGAGGCAGTAAGGAAAATGGGTTCGCCCATGGATGCTATTATAGCTGTCAATAAAAGCATAAACCCTGATGGAGTCGAGGTCCACCCTTTATTATTTGAATTATTGCATTCTAAGAAATTTGTAGGAACCAATGAAGAAAGTCCATATGGACACTTACAATTCTTTGAAGACGTTCTTAGTTCCTTTATTTTTGACGACTGTAATCTTGATATGGTTAAAACCCAGTTGTTTAGACAAACTCTCTCTAATAATGTTTGCGACTGGTACAGATCTTTTTGTGCAGAAGCACCAAGGACTTGGGAGGAATTGACAACCAAATTCCTATCAAAATATTATTCTGAAAGCAAAGCTCACTGGATGAGAGGTATTATTATCAGTTTCAAAAAAAATCCTAGTGAGGGCCTATATGAAGGATATCTAAGGTATAAAAGCTACCTAGATAATTCCCCCCATCATCGTTTGCATGATTGGTTAATCACCCATACCTTTTATGGAGGGCTAAATTTGAAAATAGGATGAATCTAGACACTGCTTATAATGGTAGTTTTCTATCGTATACCTATGATGAAGCTTGGAATCTAATAATAAAAATGAGAGAAGCAACGGAAAATCTTAAAGATAAGGAAAACATTACAAATAGTTTTTCTGAATATGCTTGCATTAACAATTTCCTTGCACATGAAAGAACAGATACAATGATTAAAACCCTCGATATTGATTCTTACTCAGTAAACAAAATTACTGAGAATTATGCAGGGCATTAGCAGGTACCTACAAAATGGGAACCTCGTAAACCCCTCGAAGAAAAGAAGCGTGCAAGAGCGCTAATGGAAGAATTCTCCTCGATACCTATATAGGGAATCTTCGAAAAAAGATAAAGAGAGGAAGAACAAATAAAGAAGAGATCGAAGAAACTAGAAAGGAATTTCAAAGCTACAAATATAAATAATGTTATATTAAAGGATCTTATGGAAGCACGAATAATGGAAGATGAAGTGGTTATGTTAGACCTTGAAACCTCAGAATTCATCAAAGGTAAGGTTCGAGGTAACAAAACTTCTAAACCAATGACCCCTATATATTTTGGAGAAACTTTCTTATATGGAATTTGTGAACCAATGTCCACTATAAATATTATGCCTTCATCACTTTATGTGGAACTCTGCTACAATTTAAATAATCCAAATGTGGAACTGGTAGACACTATTATTAAATTGTCTAATAGAACCAATATAAAACCGGAAGGAGTAATCAGAAATATCTATGTCTTTATTGGATCACTCATGTACCCCCTTGATTTTTATATTGTTGATATGCCTAGAGATTCTTTTTGTTCTATTCTTTTAGGCATGCCTTTTATTTCCATTACCAAAGCTCGAGTAGATAATAAGAAGGAAACTATTTCACTGAAGTTTGGAGAAGAAGAAATGACATTCCACTTTGTCAAACTAAAGAAGAGGCCATATGAAGTGGAAGATATTAAGGAAGAGAAGACGATTGCCGAGCTAGCGGCAATTCATTTCAGTACTCCACAAGATGAATTAGAGAGGAGCCTGATTAATTGGGAGGAAGCACCAGATGATGAGGAGAAAGAAGACTTGGATGATTACCTTGATTCAATTCCAGAAGCAAAAATTCCACATGACTATGAAGAACTGGTAAGAACAGGAGATGAAGTGCCTCCACCAATAGAATTGAAAAAACTTCCAAACAATATGAGGTATCAGTTTTTGATAATGAAAATAAATGTCATGTCCTTATTAGCAAGAATCTGTCGAAAAATGAAACAAATAAACTCATTTCAGTTTTGGTTAAGTATCGTGAAGCTTTTGGGTATACATTGAGTGATATTAAAGGAATAGATCCATCTATCGTAACACATAAGATTACCATGCTTGATGATGCTGAACCTGTAGTAGATACACAAAGAAGGCTTAATCGTAAAATGAAGGAAGTAGTAAGAAAAGAGGTTATACGCTTACTAGATGCTGGCATAATATATCCTATTTCTAACAGTAAGTGGGTTAGCACGGCTCATTGCATACCAAGACAAGGTGGTCTTGATGCTGCTATGAATGAGGACGGTGAGCTAGTTCCTGTAAGACCAATTGTACGATATCGTATGTGCATTGATTTTAGGAAGCTAAACCGTGAGACGCAGAAAAATCATAAACCTATACCATTCATGGATAAAATTTTAGAAAGACTTAGTAATAATTCTTACTTTTGTTTTCTTGACGGTTATTCTGGATATTCTCAAATTGCCATACAACCAGAAGATCAAGAGAAAAGAACTTTCACTTGTCCTTATGGCACATATGCTTATAGATTAATTTTATTTTGGCTTATGTAATGTAGCAACAACTTTTCAGGAATGTGTTCTAAAGATTTTTGATGACTTTGTTGAGAAGACTATGGAAGTTCTAACAAATGATTTTGTTGTTTGTGGAACAACTTTTGATAATTGCCTCTACAATCTGACCAAAGTCTTGCAGAGATGCAGGCAATCAAACTTGGTTTTGAATTGGGAACAATGTCGTTTCATGGAAAGAGGAGGTAAAGTTTTCGGGCATAAAGTTTCGAAGAAGGGAATATAAATAGATAAAACAAATATAAATGCTATAGAAAATCTTCCAATACCTCAGGACATTAAAAACCTAAAAATGTTTCTGGGACATGCAGGTTTTTATAAGCAGTTTATAAAATATTTTGCTAAAATAGCTATGCCCCTCACCAATCTTCTTGATAAAGAAACTCCATTCTATTTATACCATGACTACATTGCAGCTTTTGAGAACCATAAGGATAACCTAGTTTCAGCACCTATCATGCAATCTCCAAAGTGGGATGAACCTTTCGAGATCATGTGTGACGCTAGTGACTATGCTTTAGAGGTTGTGTTGGGACGGCGAGATGGAAAGAATTTGAATGTTATTTATTACGCTAGTAGACCTCTTAATAAGATTCAGAAACATTATGCTACTACAGAAAAAGAGTTTCTAGCTATAATTTTTGCTTGCGACAAATTTAGATCTTACATAATTAATTCTAAGGTAATAATTCATACGGATCACCAAGCTTTGCGTCACCTCCTTGTGAAAAAGGATGCTAAGCCTAGGTTGATTAGGTGGGTTTTATTACTACAAGAATACGAGTTGCAAATAGTAGATATGAGGGGTAAGGATAATCCGGTAGCAGATCATCTCTCTAGGATGGAGGGAATAATCAATGACCCCGTACCTATTAATGAATCATTTCCGGGAGAATATTTAGCAAACGTGGAAATTGTTGATCCATGGTATGCAGATTATGCTAACTATCTAGCAACAAAACTTATACTTCCTGGTATGTCAAGAAATCAAATAATGGAATTCTTTAATGATCTTAAAATATTACTTTTAGGATCATCCGTATTTATATCGTCATGGACTTGATGGAATGATTCAGAAGTGTGTTCCTAACCATGAAATGAATGCGATATTGAAAGCTTGTCATGACAGTCCATATGGAGGGCATCATGCAGGCAAGAGAACTGCTGCAAAGGTACTTCAATCTGGATTCTATTAGCCTACCTTGCTCAAGGATGCACACATTTATGTGGAATACTGTGATGCTTGCCAAAGAAGGGTTAATATAGGTATGATACAAGAAATGGCAATGAATTATAGTCTCATAATTGAACCCTTTGATGTATGGGGAATGGATTACATGGGACCATTTATATAGTCGAATGGTTATACTCGTATTCTTGTTGCTGTTGACTATGTTACTAAATGGGTTGAAGCTATCCCAACAAATCATGAGGATGCAGCTACCGCAGTGAAGATGATCAAGGATGTCATATTCCCCAGGTTTGGTGTTCCTAGATTTTTAATTACTGACGGTGGTTCTCATTTTATGAAAGGAACTTTTAGGAAAATCCTCAGCAAGTATGGAGTAACTTACCGTGTTGCTTCACCATATCATCCCCAGTTAAGTGGTCAAGTGGAACTCTCTAATAGAGAACTGAAGACTATACTCGAGAAGACAGTGGACAAATCAAGAAAAGATTGGTCATATAAGTTAAATGACACTCTATGGGCATATCGTACTGCGTTTAAAAACCCAATGGGTATGACACCTTATAATATGGTGTACGGTAAGGCATGCCATTTACATTTAGAACTGGAACACAAAGCTTTTTGGGCAATCAAGAATCTAAATTATGATCTCAAGGCAGCAGTGGAGAAGCGTTTATTAGATACTCGTGCTTTAGATGAGTTTAGAAGTGAAGCCTATGAGAATTCTAGGTTGTTTAAGGAAAAAGTGAAAAGTTGGCATGATAGAAAAATACAGAACAAGACTTCTAAAAGTGGAGATAAAGTGTTGCTCTATAATTCTCGTCTTAAGTTGTTTCCAGGAAAACTCAGATCAAAGTGGGAAGGTCCATATGTAGTTAAACAAGCCTATTCATCGGGAGCAGTGAAGCTCCAAGGAAAAACACCCTCTCTTCCATGGGTGGTAAATGGACAACGCTTGAAGCATTATTGGGTAAAAGAAGATATAAGTGCAGTCACCATAGAATTAAGCACCCTAGAAGAAGTCATAAAGCAAAGTTATACAAGGAATGGCAACTACAAGAAGAATGGACTCGAGACAGGATGAGCAGTACTACGGTCAAGCTATTGACCATAAAAGAGCGCTTCATGGGAGGCAACCCGTGTGAAATAAAGGTTTGAGTAAGTTTTTTAATTTTTTAAAGTCTAGTTTGAGTATTTTGTTAAATGAGAAACAATTGATGCTCTAGCAAAGAAGAAGGAAGATTGATGATGCCAAAATTGGTCAAAAATCTAAGCTGGCATTTTTCTGTCAAAACTCGATATTTCGTTAAGTTTCAGATAAATAAAGAATCCTTGGAGAAGTAGAATTTTTTTTGGTGGACACAGACGGTTTAACGACCAACCATACGGCATGAATAAAAATTCTAGCCATATAGTTCCGGTCGTATAGTTGTTGCAACATCAACACTTCCATCCACAAAAGGTACAGAGAGTTTAACGACCAACTATATGGCCAGAATTAAAAATTTTGCCCGTATAGCTGGGACGTATAGATATCAACACCTTTCAAAAAATAATTTCCTGAGTACTGGGAGTTTAACGACCAACTATACGGTCAGAATTAAAAATTCCGCCCGTATAGTTTTGATCGTATAGTTATCAACTCATCTTCAAAAATTTTATTCAGAATCCAGAGAGTCTAACAACCAACTATACGGCAGGAATAAAAATTCCCGCCCGTATAGTTCCGGCCGTATAGTTAAGTTCCACCATAGATCTAATCTATAGTCGATTCACAACTATATGGTGGGAGCTATACGGGTTGTGCCCGTATAGTTGCTCATTACGCAAGGCGGCTAGGGTTTTTGACCTCTCCTTTTAAAGCTGGTCTCATCTAACCATTTTCATTAAGTTTTCGCAGAGCTACAACCTCCAACCTTGAAAAATCCTCGTCACCCCAATACAAGCCCCTTTAACAACATCTGTGCAACGAAGCCATGCGGCCCTTCCATGTCAACAAGATCTAGAAGAAGAAAGAAGAGAAGCCCTTGAAGAGGATCGAAGAAGCGTAACATAAAGGATCGTCATTCTCATCCGGCCCGAAGATCAAGCCTCTCCCAAATTGGGAGGACATGTTCCCGCAAAGGATGGAGATGATGAGACAAGCTGAGCAGGGAAGGAACAAGGATGAGTACCTTCCTAATCCTTATCGTTACAACATAGGATCCTATTATAAACCTCCTCTTGGTCCATCACCTCTTAAACCTAAGAAGGTGTGGCAAGATGAGATTCATGATAAGATCTATGAGTTAGAAAAGGCTTCTAAGGCATGTGTTGAAACAATTGGTGAAGGGATTGACTCCTATTGGATGATGAGCAAAGACCTTGAGAAGAAGGTCGATGAAATCGGTGGTAGAGTTGGTTTCTTAATTAAAACTGTCTTTGAGATGACAAATGAGAAGAAATTCCTCAAGAAGAAAATGTTGAAGCTCCAATATGACATGGCCGAGCTAAGCATTCGCTTCGCAAGCATAGTTAAAAATGGCAACATAAAAGAAGAGGGCGATGCTCTTTCTACCTAGGAGGAGGAATAGGTACCAACAAGGAGTTAATTGATCCCATCTGGCTTGATTCCAAGCTTGGGGAGATCTTTAAAGACCTTGTAATATTTCTTACAAGTTTTATATTACTGTTTTTTGCATTAGTCCAAACTACAAATAAAGTTTGCATCATTAGGATTCCCTTCAGGAATAGTCGATCCATTTTGTGAAATTTCGAGTTTATTATTATATATGGAGCAATATTAAGTTTGTGTTTACTTTATTGATATATGAATGGCTTGAGTATAATTTTACTTGCACTTGATGATAGCAATAGGAGTCTTCCACACCATTGGTATTAATGGAATACCTAAAGATAATTTGGTCAATATGGTGTAAGTCTACGATTTGATTTACAAAGAAAAAATTTCTATATAGTTAATTTGAAAAAGAAACCTTGAACACGGGAAAATGAAAGTGCTATCAAAATAGAGTGAGAACAAGTCTAGGTAGAATCTTCAAGTCATAACAATGATTCATATATAATTGGAATTTGATAATTGAGATCGTTAAACTTTGAATTCCTACATGAAGTGGAATATATGGCTAGCTTCTTTGCACAACACTTATTTGGGTGAGTGTGCTAAGAGCAAGTAGGCATATACCACTATATTGTAGTATGACAAAGAGACACTTTTGAGATTTTGAATCCCAGGTGAATATGTTGATCCTAAAACACTTGGGACTACCTTGCTAACTCATTCGGTTGAACCGAATATTTCTACATTATATTGAGATTCATATTTTATGAACTGTTGATCACTAAGGTGTGGAAGCCTGCTAATACTACTCAGATGGTTCGAGTAAGGTACTATTCATGAACCTTTTCCTATGTATCATATAGGATAAACACATGCTGCAACTGCCTCATTTATTTTATCGACTCGGCTTCATGAATATGAGGAGCACATCCATTAAGCTAAAACTTGCTCGAGATGAGCAAGAGGCTAAGCTTGGGGAAGTTGATGAGTGTATATTTGCATCATCTTTTACATTGTTATTTTGCATTGTAGATGTAGGATCTTGGTATTTTACGGCGCTCGCGTGCACATTTTATGTCTCTTTTCACCAGGATCAGGACAGATGATGGATCCAATGGATACAATTCTTGGAGTAGTTGTACTATGGAGAAAAGGAGTAAAAAATAATGTAAATCGCTTATTTGGGAAATATTAATAATACCAGAAGAAAACCAGAAGCGAACAAAGGAGGCAGAGAGTTCAACGACCACCTATACGACCGGATCAAATTTTCCAGCCGTATAGCTCCGGCCGTATAGTTGGCGCCGCCTCCGCCTTGTCAAATAGTTTCACACCATGCAACTAGTTCGGAGAGACGACATATAGAACACCCAGAAATCGCCGAAACCTCACCTCCGGAAGGCATCTAGAGGGGAACTCATCCACAAGGGATCCATCTTCGCCCTGCGTAGATCCAGGAGCCTAAGGCATCGATCTTCATCATCCACCGCTACATCATCACCATCTCCATCCAACCCATCTATATCTTGTCTAGATCTTGTTGTAATCCCCATACTCGTTGTGGATTTATACAAGTACTATTCATCTATGATTGTTTCCATTACCATTGCTATGATGTTGATTGCCTCCATGTCTGAGTAGATCTCTAGTTCTTGGGGAAATGGAGAAACCCTAGCATATGACTGAGGTGAGATAGAGATTATTATGTTAGACATCATTATGTGTAAGTGTTAATTTGTCTTCATCTTGGGAGAAATCCCTTAACATTTTCCTTTTACAGGGACTCGATGAAGGTGATTACTTATTGGTAGACGGAGGGATGATATCACTTACTGTGACTATAAAGCTGTTGTCATTCTTTATGTACTAACTTGGGGAGTCAAGGAGAACTCACAAATCCATGTCCATGCCATGGGACAAATCCCTTAATAGCACAGTAATTCGATTGATGTCGATTGCTGTCTAATATGGTTATGAGGATGATGTGTGCAGTGGTTGCTGGCTATTCGTCCATATATGGAGCTCCTCCCACATACATATACATTATGAGAATATTCGTTATAATAATCTTGATTTCTTAGTCTAAATTGCTAGCGGTGTATCCACTATTCCCCGAGAATGCCTTTTCCCTATTGTAGTTCCAAAGTTCTATTACACACGCGATTCTTACTTTCGACATTAAGTTTTTCTTTACTTTAAATTACCTTGTTCAACCAAAAACCCAAAAACAATTTTACTTTTATTGCATATTAAAGTTATTTCTTAAGTACTTCGTTTAGTTGTAGTTAAAAGCATTTTAGTCTTTCGCCTACTGCTCCATGTGGGATCGATATCTTTATTTCAAAACTAGCTACAAACGATCTGTGCACTTGCAGTCATCAGAGGGTGGCGTCGCCCATGAGCGCAGTGCTTGGGACGGCTCGAAGGTGACACCGCGAGAGCTTGATTGGCTCATTCGCATGCGCCGCATCCCCGATGGGGTCAGCTGCCGTCTTCCCAACGACGAGAAAGCTCATGTCCTCGAGGATGGTGAGTTTGTTGTGTTCATCTCTCATTTTTCCTGTGGCTTCGGCCTTCCCGTCAGTAAGTTCTTCGTAGATATTATAGAGACTTTCGGTTTGCAATCCCACCATCTTCCTGCAAACGCTCTTGCTTCTCTCTCTGTGTTTGCCTCTAGGGTCAAGGGATACCTCGACCTATGGCCCGATCTTAATATTTGGGCCAAGTTCTTTAAATTCAAGGCCAACTTTATCCCTAGCAAAGACCTCCCCTGTGAGAAATCTTTGACTCAGTGCGAGGCGGCATCCATTTCGCCTCGGAAAAACTCTAGCTTCCCCCGGATCACCGGTCTCGAGTTTTGCAAGGGTTGGGCAAGGACGTTCTTCTATGTGAAGAACGATATCCTAGCCAACCTAATTCGGCTTCCAGCCTTTAAGATTGGTGTGCCTGCTAGGAAAAACTAGGACCTTAACCCCAAGAGGAACAATCCCCTTGTTAATTCCGTGCTGAAGCGCATCCTTGAGCTCACTGATGCCGGGTTAACTGGCGAGTACTTGATGGTCACCTTCGTCCACAGCTGAGTTTTCCCGCTGCAAGAGCGAAGCCACAAGATATTATATATGAGCAGCCCTCGTGACCCTAACCGACTTCCCCGGTCGAGCTATCACAAGCTCAGATCTTTCGTCGAGTTAAGTCCATCTTTAAGACGAGCATGACCGAGGAATGGGCGTGGGGGATGGAGCCCTTCAGCCGAGATAAGCCGGTTCCCAAGGTATTCCCTTAAAATTACTCTTTACCAAGTTATGTTTTATGTCAGCCCATCCTTGTCATTTGACCTTCCTATATCCCTTTGTACAGAAATTCCTGTAGCAAGCGGTTGAGGACGACCAGACCCCTGCTCTTACTTGGGGCAAGGATCGATAAACCTTGGACACTGAGGAGACGGACTCCGAGAAGTTTATGCTTATTCCGGACTCTAGCTCTGACTGATCTTCTGGTAAGGCTTCTGTCTTACGGGACTGGCCGGATGACGATGACGACGATGATGATTGTAAGATCTTGGAGGTATTTATTCCAATGCCTCTCTCATATGCTTATCCCACTGCTCCCCCTCCATCTAACCCAGTTGGTCAGGTGCACAATGTGCCTCCTGTGGCGACGAGAGACCAAGGCACGGTTAAGAAGTGAGCCACGACCTCAACTCTGTCTGTTGAACCATCTAGGTCCAGGAAGAGATACAAGAAATCCGGTGTTAAGGTCAAGACTCGGAGAGCTCCAAGGCCCAATGCCCCACCTGCTGTGTCCGAGTAATTCCTTCTTTCTTTGCTTGTTCTTCGAGTTTTATATTTCTCTTTGTTTGTGTTTCTTGTTTCTCTCTTTCTGATCTGATTCGGTATCTTTTCTCCATTTGATTTTGCAGGGCTGCCATGGACATCTCCCAAAGCGCATGTAACATCGCTTCTCATGTGCATCAGGCACCACCCTCTCCTTGTAACGATGCTCCCGTCCTTAGCCCTCTCCAGGAGAATTCTCCTGCCGCACTAACGAATAGTCCACCTCGACAGGAGGAGGATAACGTCGGCATAGGTGGAAGTGGTGCCACCAAGGATCAAGTTATGCTGGATCAACAAGGTGACCCCTCTGCCCCGCAGCAAGAAGAAGATCAAGGCACCAACAAAGCTAGTGCCGAAATTGTTTCTACCGAGGTGTAGGATACTTCGGCATTTGTCCAGCCTCCACCTCAGCCTCAAGATCAACCAACCTCTTAAAAAACTCCCCTTCAGCAACAGCAAGCACCGCCAGCCTCATCCGAGTCTCCAAAGACTCAGCCAAACGACCAGCCTCGGCGGAGCCTGCAGGCTAAATCCCCTTCTACTTTGCCATATCAGCCTGCGCCAACCTCAGCGACTAAATCCCTGTCAATGGCTTCCTAGCAGAAGGCCAAGCCTGCGAATAAGGCGAATAAAACTAATGAGGTTACCAAGGCCGCGCCAAAGGGGTCAGTTGCTGGGTCTGGGTAGCGCACCATTGCTTCCATGATGCAGAAAGGCGGTGATGCTTCTGGCTCTTCTTTGGATAAACAAATTACCTTGCACACTATCCTAGCTGCTGCCAAGACCGTGCAAAATATTGCTCATGCCAAAGGCTTGGTCCTGACTCAGACTCTCAGCAGAGAGAGCCTCGGCTGGCTCACTGAGTACGCCGAGAACAGGAACAACACCGAGTATATCGATTTTAGTTCTGGTAATCCTGTGAAGTTTGGCCCTGCTGAAATTGGTGCCCAAATGAACACTGCCAACAAGGCCATTGCTTACGCCAGCAAGATGATGGAGGTAACTACTTCGTCAATCTCTTTTATGTTTGCGCAAGTACTTGTGTATATATCCTCTAGTCCCCGAGCCTCTAGGGGAGTAAGACACTACTCGGCTGAATGCTCTTAGCACTGAACTTGCGCAATCTTTATTCTTTTTCAATTCTGAAGTATGTTAACTTAGCTATTAAAACTTAGACCGGAGGTTCTATTCACCAGCCACCTAGATTCAAATCGAGTTTTACTTAGTTCAAATCTTGAGTAGAAATTCAATATCCAGCCACCTAGAGCCGGGTTAAGTTCCACTTGACTCGGATCTTGAATAGCTTCAAATATCCAATCACCTAGAGTCGGGTTAAGTTCCACTTGACTTGGATCTTGAATAGCTTCAAATATCCAATCACCTAGAGCCGGGTTAAGTTCCACTTGACTCGGTTCTTGGATATCTTCAAATATCCGATCACCTAGAGCCGGGTTAAGTTCCACTTGACTCGGATCTTGAATAGCTTCAAATATCCAATCACCTAGATCTAGGTTAAGTTCCACTTCACTCCGATCTTGAATAGCCTCGAATATCCAATCACCTAGAGCCGGGTTAAGTACCACTTGACTCGGATCTTGAATAGCTTCAAATATCCAATCACCTAGAGTCGGGTTAAGTTCCACTTGACTCGGATCTTGAATAGCTTCAAATATCCAATCACCTAGAGCTAGGTTAAGTTCCACTTGACTTGGATCTTGAATAGCTTCAAATATCCAATCACCTAGAGCCGGGTTAAGTTCCACTTGACACAGATCTTGAATAGCCTCAAATATCCAATCACCTAGAGCCGGGTTAAGTTCCACTTGAGTCAGATCTTGAATAGATTCAAATATCCAATCACCTAGAGCCGGGTTAAGTTCCACTTGACTCGTATCTTGAATAGCTTTCAAATATCCAATCACCTAGAGTCGGGTTAAGTTCCACTTGACTTGGATCTTGAATAGCTTCAAATATACAATCACCTAGAGCCAGGTTAAGTTCCACTTGACTCGGATCTGGAGTACCTTCAAATATCCTTATCATTTCATTAACTAATAGTTGCTCTTTTTAGATCACCACCAACCGGCACACTGCCGAGTTCCAGCAGTTGCTAGATGCACACAAGGATCTTTCCATGAAGCATAAGGCACTGCTGCTGGAATTGAAGAAAAAAGGTAAGCCTTTACTCCATTGCCTTCAGTTTAATTGTTTTTGTTCTTTGCCTTGCCGAGCTAAATTGTGACTCGGATTTTGCCAGTTGATGTGGAGGCCTAGAACTAGGAGCTACAGAAGCAGGTGGCCGAGCTGAAAGCTACTTTTCTTCTTGGCCTTTGCCCTTTGCGCCTTTTTTTTGGCTCATAATCATTCCTCAGCTTTTTTCGGGTCACAAATTATTGCAATGTCTCTTCAAGATAGCGTATCCATGCCTAATTTTATGGTTCACTTTCTCGAACAAGCAGGGCAGCACCAGGCCCAGCTGAAGGATAAAGACAAGGAGATCTCTCGGCTACATGCCGAGAATGAGAACCTCCAACGACTCCATAAAACTGAGCTGGATAAGCTGGATTAGCATTTCTCGGAGGAGAAAAGCCGACTTACCGGGCAACTCGACAAAGGCAAAGAGCTTCTTCAAGAAGCCGAGGCCAAGTTTGAGTCGGTGAACACCACGCTTGAGGATATCCAGAAAACGCAAGCTACTTGGTTGGCCGAACTGACTCGGATCCATGGCCTCATAGCTCGTATGTTTTTCTATTCTTTATTGCCGAGGTTTTTCCCCTCTTTGCTCTTTATGACTTGCTTTTTTCTTTTCCTTTTAGATGATTTTCCCCAGTCCAAAGAGTGTGCTGACGTTGCCATCCGCAAATGCCGGGAGAAGAAAGCTAAGGCTAGTCCCATCTCCGAAGAGATCATTATTGACGAGTCCTTGGTTGGTCTTGCGGCTAGCCTTGGACCCATGAAGGTCTTTAGGGTTGGGCTTCTCGGCGCTGCCATTGAAGCTTTTCATACTCTTTGGCCGGATGAAACTGCTCCCAAGTAGGTCGCAGAGTTACCCAAGAAACTCCTGGACAGTAGCACGCAACTCAACTTGTGGCAAGAATCTGCCGCGTGTGCCAGAGCCGACACGATCTTATCTTTTGTGTTGTCTTGGTATGAGTCCATCGACATGACTGTTCTTTGTCGAATGTGCACTGGATCCAGATGGACCACCGACCCAGCCTGCATTACCCAACGCCAAGCCCGAGCCTACGACCTTATTCAGTACGCTCATTATCACCAATGGAACGAGCGTGTGAGTTTCCTCATTGCTGCTGATGATGAGTATGTTTAAGAAGGCATGGAAGTGGGTGTAGGAAACCTAGAGGGCGATGAGGAGATCCTAGACAACAGCGAGGAAAATCCTGCCAATGATGCTGAAGCCGATGCTCCCACTACCAAGGATAACATTCCTCCTCCTGCTATGGATGATCCGGCCGCTGCCGCCCCTTGAACACATTAGCTTTAAACTTTGTTAAATCCTCGGTATGCCGGGCGTAGATGTATAAAATAGTTTATGTCATTCTGCTACTATTATTCTTTATGTCGAATATGTTTGGGCGAAGTCCCCGAATTTTATTTTCTTGTTTGCTCAACATGATGACTCGGCTCGTGTCTACCATGATTCGGCGTTCGACTTACGCATCCAAGGTCAAAAAATTAAATTAACAATACTTTTGAAATTGTGAGGATTACCTCAAAATAATTTGGCATAATAATAAATAAAGTAAATACAGGGTTAGTCCAAAAAAACAAATGTCGTCTCGATTATGTTCCCTTACTTAGTCGTTTTTCATGTGCATAGCATTTCCGGGTTTGTTCTCTTGCTTGCCATGAAGCCAATCTTTTTGGAAAGCAGCAAGTTGAAGAGTTAGCCTTTGGTGCTGACACATTACTAACTCGGCTAAGGGATAAGAAATTTAAGCCAGCCGACATATAAAATGCAAATATAGAAAAAGACAATTACTACTAAGGCAGTCCCCGAGTTTCTGCTCGAGGTGCCGAGATTTCATTGATAAGCTCATTGCCAACATACAGGCTGACAATATGAGAGTTCAAGATACATACACTTTAGCTAAGTGTAAAATGGATGAAGTAGTGCTACATTCCATGGCCTTTTTTATTCTTCTCCTACCATGTTCGCCTCGTTCTTCTCATGCGGTTGAGAATCTATAAGATAGTATGCATCATTATGCAAAGCTTTGCTAACGATGAATGGTCCTTCCCATGGAGGTGAGAGGTTATGCATGCCGATAGTGCATTGCACCAGCCCAAGTACCAAATCACCTTCCCATAAAACTCGGGTGTTCACTTTCTTGCTATGATAGCATCAGAGGTTTTGCTGATATATGGCGGATTTGGGCAATGCCAATTCTCTTTCCTCTTCTAGAAGATCAACATCATTTCGTCAGGCTTCCTACACTTCGGTTTCTGTGTATTGGGTGACCCTAGGCGAGTCATGCTCTATGTCGGCTGGTAATACTGGTTCTGCTCCATATGCCAGAAAGAACGGTATGTAGCTAGTTGATCGATTCAGAGTTGTTCTTAGGCTCCATAGCACCACTGGGAGTTCATCAATCCAGCACCCCGCTGATCTTTGTAGTGGCTCAGTGAGCCATGGTTTTATACCGGACAGTACTAGTCCGTTGGATCTCTCCACTTGCCTGTTTGATGCGGGGTGTGCCACTGATGCGACATCTACCCTTATTCTTTTGTCTTGGCAGAACCGAGCAAATGCTCCTTCAGCAAAATTGTGCCATTGTCTGTTATTATACTGTGTGGGGGACCCTTATCTCAAGATGATGTCCTTGAGGAATGATACAGCAGTAGCTCCATCACATTTTCGGATTGGCTTTACCTCAATCAACTTTGTAAACTTGTCCACCATGACTAGGATATGAGTCATGTTTCCTCGGGCCGGCCTAAATGGTCCAACCATATCCAAGCACCATAGCGAATAGCCAAGTGATAGGTATAGTTTTGAGTTTAGAGGACGGCATATGTATCTTGCTAGCATACCTCTGACACCCATTACATTTCTTCACGAGGTCCTCAGCCTGTTGCAAAGCACTGGGCCAGTAAAATCCATGCCAAAAAGGTTTGTCTACGAAGGCCCTAGACAAGGCATGATGCCCACATTCGCCCTGATGTATATCTTGAAGGATTTCCTGCCCTTCTACCGGATTAACACATCGCTGCAAGACACTTGTGACCTTTGTCTTGTATAACTCGGCATTTATTATGGTATACGCCTTTGCTCTTCTCTGAACTTGCCTAAAGAGTACCACATCACTTGGCAAAACTCCATCTTTTAAGAATCCAAATATCGGTTGTGCCCATGTTGGTACAACGCGGGCCGAGAAAAGCACTTCGTCAACCTCCATTAGATAAACTGACATAACCTGTAACATCCCAAAACTTCAATCCAAGGTTATTAAGATCCAAATCATCAAAATTAGGGTTAACAAAAACTTTTCCAATTAAAAATATTAAAGCATTCATATGTGTGTGCATTTAAATAGGAGTTGATTTGAATTGTCATGATTAAGTGATCCATTGCTTGTAAAATGATTCTTAGGTGAAATAAACATCATCTAGATCATTCCCAAACAAATGCCAAAGAAAAAAAATCAAAATGAATAAAAGAAGAGAATGGTCATTTGTGCCATTTTAATCAGCATGACTACTTTGGCTATTCCTAGTACTCAAAACCTAACAGAAACAAATGTGGATCTTTGCACCCCTTACTAGTACACATAATGATGTACCAAGGCCCACTTTGTGATCTACCCAAAACATTCAAACACTATTTTTAAATGGCATTTGAAAATTGAATCTATTTCATATGGGAAGATCCCACTATTTCAAAAACCACTCAAACAAGCTCAAATTTCAAAACCCAAGCACCCACAGAGTCTCAAGCTTATGCCTAGCACACCCACCAAAAATCTTTTCAAAATTCAAAAGTATTTTTCTTGCGGCCATGTTTACAAACACTTGGCAGGCATGATTTACACTATAATCCTAGCTCACTGTTTGCAACAGGTTTTTGCCCCCAAATGATCTCCATTTAATCCCTTTGTCCCCAAGTAATCTAACCAGGCCCTTAGCACCCATCCCCTACCCCCCTAGCAGCAATGCCATGCCAACCCGAGCCCATGTCGCCAGCCAAACCTTGCAACCGCCGCAGCAGACAATCCCTCTCCCTCTCGCCATGTCTACGAGCTAGCTCATACCTGACCGCCACCCTCTGTCCCCTCCCTGAGCCAGGCCAAGTCGTGGACCACCGAGGAACCACCGCGCCCAGTGTGTCTGCACCATGCCGAGCACGCGCCAGAGCACCGTGCCCGACACGCGTGTACACATTGCCCCTCGACCATAGCCCGCGTCCACCGCTCCGCCACGACCCCAGGAACACCGCAGACATGCCTGTTCGCCGCCCAACGCACCACAGCCACCGCTCGCCGTTGAGACCGCCGCCTCTGCCGCTCAGAGCGTGCGCACCGCTCGACCGCATACCACCGCCCCTAGGCCCGCATTTACTCCGTAGAGCACCGCCAGGATACTAGCCACCGTCCCCTACCTCGAGCCACGCCGCTAGCATGTTGTGTAGCCCTCGCCGGAGCCGCCCGCCCATGCCTCTCGGTCGCGTCGTCGTCCTATAAATAGAGGCCACCCCTAGCCCCATTCGGCACACCACTCACCTCCCCTCACCTCACTGACCATTCCCCACCTCTAGCCAGAGCAGCGCGAGCACTTGCTCGCCAGAATTTGGCTGGAGGAGCCCGCAACAGAGGGGGAGAAGGCCCCGCTGATTGTGACCACCCCCGAAGCCACCTCGACCACCCCTGAGCTCGCCGTCATCTACCAGTCTGTTTGCCCGCCTCGCCGTCGTCGCTGGAGCCCTGGTACGCCCCCTGAGCACCCCCACCGAGCCGCTAGGGTTAGATTTCGCCGGCGACCTGTTCGTCATCGACGACAAGCCCCAACCGTTGATCCCCGTACCGCTTCGCGCGTTATGAGCCACTGACCGGTGGACCCCCTTGTCAGCTATTCCCCGTGCCGCGTAGTGTCACTGGGCCGGCCCGTTAGCATTTCCGCGCGACCCATTTAGTTTGAATTAGGATTTTTCTATTTTAGTTTAAACCTAGTTCTATCCCCTAGTTTGAAATTCAATTCAGAGAGATTTACAAATCCAAATGGAGTGATTCCAATTTTATTAGAAAGCTACTGAAAAGATCTACCGAAGCCCATTGGATTTAATTCAATTAGAGTTAGAGATCTCTCCTAGTAAAAATAACAAAACAGAAAAATTTGCACCTTACAACATTTTTATAAAATCAACCATGATAGCTTTTGAGTTGATTCCAACTCTCAAAATTCAAATTTCACCATACCTATCTGAATATGTAATAATATTAAGGTTTACATGCAGTGACTTTGGACTAGTACTAAAATAATGCTATATAGGCATTTCTAGTCACTTTAAATCATTAAATATTAAACTTAAACCAAAGTAATTATGAACCAACCCTTAAATTACATTCCCACATGTTAGAATATGTGGTGATGACATGTGTCCACATGATCCCATATTTTAAGTGGTGAATATTAAATCTTAGTCAATTTTTCAATGAGTAGAAATTACTTTTCTTAAATAAAAAGAATGAAACTAGTTAATAAAACTTGTGATGCTTGTGATGATAATAGATCATCAAATGTGTGCCTTAGAGTGCTAATTAGACTAGTTAAGTATTGTTTGGTGATTGTGTACTCCGTATGTATTTATAGACGATAGTACTGACCAAGCTTTTGAGGAGGAGGAGTTCTACCAAGAGGAGGAAGAAAACTTCAACCACTGCACCAACCAAGACAAGCTACTATTGGCAAGCTAACCCTTGCAAGCTATTGTTAGCAAGCTAGATGACTTGAGCAAAGATGCTTTAGGCATGCTTTGGTTATACCACTTTGACTACTATTTACTCCAAGTATTAGTTTTAAGCTTTACTTCCTTTACTTTACACAAAGTCCCTTACTTGTTTTGAAGGTAGCATAAAGAGTACAAAACTTGACCTATCTAGATAATTTTAGATGTCATTCTATGGCATGAGATTGATCCCATCTTTCCACCTTAGTGAACACTCTTAACTTAGTAGTTAAAAACTTGAGTCACTTTAGATGGGAACACTTGGTGAAAATGAATTGTGAAAACCTTGGAATGATGAGTCATTCTATTGAGATGTTTTGACATGTGTTGAGAAACACAAATGGTTTATGATGATGAAAATGTTCAGGCATGAGCCTTAGCCCTTTTATAAAAACTGATGGTTGGATTCGGATGCGATACCATTCCAAATTGACCGTACAACCACAATACATGAATTGGGTAAGGCTTAGCCGGAAGTTTATATGCATTAGTATTAGTTCCCTTGCGGGAGAGGTTTGAGCTGAGGCTACCTCTCAATGTTGTCCACCTATTCAGTGCCCAAGATGACAGATGGTCATGGTTGGGAGGCCATGCTCATAGGAGAGGTGCTTATACTAGGGTGTGTAAAGGAAAGGTTATGTTTGATTATCTGCATACTAAGTATGATGATTCAGGGCTATCCCTGACAGATGTATCGAATCTTGTGGTGAAAGTGTACCACCTCTGCAGAGTGTCAAACTATTCGAATAGCCGCATCCGCTATTATGGACAGTTGGAATGGCCATACTTTTTCGTTGTCAGATGTTTTCAAAATAACTTATGAAAGGAATGATGAATCTTGACTTGACCACAACAGAGTTGTGACTATGACACTAGCTTCCCAACTTAAGTGATTCTAGAACTTCATTTTATCTTCCTTTGCTTCTGAACTCAGCTTAGGTTTCAAACTTAACCTTATAGTTAAACATAGAGTTAGCACTTTACTTTAGAACTATACTACTTGTTAGTGGTAGTTTGCGAGTACTTAAAGAGTACTCATGGCTTTTGTCCCTGGCTATTCTCATGGCCAGACTATGAAGGAGACTACCAAGATGATGGCCAACAGGACGGCTATGATAACTAGGACTATCTGCCTTCATCAGCATTGCCTGTGCACCCGAAGATGGACCCCACCGCTACGCTTATCTTTTATTCCGCTACTTGTTGTATTAAGACTAGATCATGAGATCCTTATTTGTGTAAGACCTTATGTATGGTTTGTAATGGATGATGTACTGTGATATTCAATCTGTTATGTCTCGCAAAAATGGTAATCCTGGGATTGCGATGTATGACATAACATGCATCTAGGATTAAAAATCCGGGTGTTGACATAACCTCTGCCAGATTAAGCTGAACAATCCCCGGGTTCTACAAGGCACTCCCCAGGTTTTTCGATGGAGTCCCCGGATTTGCCGATGCAGTCCTAGGTTCGCTGAGGTGTTTCTCGAGTCAATGTTCATTAGGGAAGCTTCTGATCCTAAATTTGTCGGGATATAGATCGACTCGGATTCCGGTGAGGGGTTAATAGATGGTTTTCTTAAATGCTCCAAAGCGACACCTGGTGGGATGGCCTACCGAGATGAACCCAGTTTATACAACATGTCGGCAGCATCATTTTCAGCCTGTGGTACATGATGGAATTCACATCCTTCAAAGTACCCACATATCTTTTGGACGTGGAATCTATAAAGGGCCATGTTTGCGTCCAACACATCCCAATGACCAGAAACTTGCTGCACCACCAAATCTGAATCACCAAAGCATTGTATCCGGTGTATCCCAATTTCTTTTGCTACTTTTAACCCATGCACGAGCGCCTCATACTCGCCCATGTTGTTTGATGCTCGAAAGTGGATCTAAAGCACATGTTTCAATTGGTCTTTCTTGGGCGAGGTAAGGACTACCCCATCCCCTAATCCGTCCTTCAACTTGGATCCGTCAAAGTGCATTCTCTAGTAGTTTGAATCTGGCAAGGGTGGCTCATATTGCATTTTATCCCAATACACGAAAAAGTTGGCCACTGCCTGAGACTTGATTGCATCTCTTCTATCATACCGTGGAGCATATGGGGCTAGTTCAATGGCCCATTTGGCAATTCGGCCACTTGCATCCTTGTTACTCATTATCTCGGATATAGGTGCTTCACATATCACCTTTATAGGGTGTTCTTCAAAATAGTGTTTTAGCTTTTTGGCCGCCATATAGACGCCATATACCATTTTTTGTTAATGAGGGTAGTTTTGCTTCGAAGTGGATAGTACCTCACTTAGGTAATATACTGGCCTCTGCTCCGACTTACCTTCCTCGTTATGCTCCACCACTATCACAACGCTTACGACTCGGTTGGTCGCTGCTATCTAGAGCAACATCGGCTCTTTGGATAATGGCTGAGCTAACATGGGTGTAGAGGCTAACATATTTTTTAGCTCATTAAAAGCATTGTCTGCCTATGATGTCCATATGAATTCAATTTTTTCATTAGCTGATAGAGAGGCAATGCCTTTTCTCCCAGCCGACATACAAAGCGACTTAATGATGGCAGACAGCCAGTGAACTTCTGGACATCATTAAGACACTTCGGCAGTTTGATTCGCTCGATGGCTCGGATTTTAGTTGGATTAGCTTCTTTACCTCGGGTAGACACGAGGAAACTGAGCAATTTTTAGGCCGGGACACCAAAGGTGCATTTCTTTGGGTTAAGTTTCATTCAGAACCTTCTTAAGTTCACGAATGTTTGTCGTATATCATCTAGGAGGGTATGACTCTCCTTGTTTTTTATCACCACATCATCAACATATACTTGGATGTTTTTGCCAATTTGATCGTGCAAGAATTTTTGTATGCATCTTTGATACATTGCCCCTACATTACGTAAGTCAAATGGCATAGTGCGATAGCAATAAGCCCCATACAGGGTAATAAAAGTAGTCTTTATTTGATCATCCGGGTTCAAAGGTATCTGGTGGAAACCAGAATATGCATCTACAAATGACAAGAGCTCACACCCAGCCGTTGAGTCAATGACCTGATCTATCCTCGGCAGAGGGAATGGATCTTTTGGACACGCCTTATTCAGGTTCATGTAATCGATACACATACGCCACACCACTACCACGTTCATGTCATCTTTCTTATTTTCTACAAGCACCAGATTTGATAGCCAATCTAGGTAAAATACTTCCATGATAAACCCGGCTACAAGGAGCCGAGCTATCTCGTCTCCAATGAATTTTCTCCTGTCTTCGGCAAAGCGACGAAGAGGTTGATTCACCAGCTTTGCACCGGGTCTGGCGTGCAAAGAGTGCTTAGCCAGCTCCCTCGGCACACCTTGCAGATCTTGTGTGGACCAAGCAAAGATATCCCAATTCTCACGGAGGAAGCTGATGAGCTCGCTTTCCTATTTATCGTTCAGGCCCACACCAATTGTCACGGTGCACTCTGAGAAATTATAATCAATTGACACCTTCTTGGTGTCCGTTGTCGGCCAAAACAACACACTTCCATGCGGGTTACTCAGGGTCGGCATATTCAGTTGCGCTGACTGAGCCAATGCTCTAGCTTCTTGGATTCTTTTCTTTTCTTGCGTGATCACCAATGACTCGGCCAGGTTTAACCCGGTTGAGGCACACTCCATGGAGCGCCTAAAGTCCCCTGCTATGGTGATGACCCCATTTGGCCCTGGCATCTTCATCTTCAAGTAACCGATGTGATCACTTGCCATAAACTTTCAAAGAGCTGGCCTGCCGAGTAATGCGTGGTAGCATCTATCCAAATCCACAACTTTAAGCCCCAGGTTCTCTGTCCAACAATTCTCTCTTGTGCCAAATAATACATCAATTCGGACTTTTCCAATAGGCTCACAAGACAAACCCGGCACAATTCCATGGAAAGTGGTCTTTGTCGCCTAGAGCATATTTTCTGAGACTCCCAACTTATGCATGGTGTTCTTATACAATATATTAATACTGTTGCCGTTGTCAATCAACACCTTGGAAAACTTCACGTTGATATTTGACCCGATGAAGGTTGGGTCAAGCACCAAAGCATATGATCCAGGACTCGGCATGAGCCTAGGATGATTCTTGATACTCTATGTGATTTCCTGATCAGACCAATGCATGTACTTCGGCACCGCCGGCATATCAACATTGACTTGCATATGTCGTTGCTATACGCTCTTCCTGTCAGTTTGTTCCGTGGTAAACACACAATAACTTTGATGGTGCTCCCTATATTCATTTCTCCCATAATTCCCGAGGTTTCCTCAGTTTCCCTGATTCTGGTTCTCCACCTGATGCACTGCATCCCTTCTGTCTTGATTCTCATACCTCAGCGGGGGTGGTGGCAACATCATTTGTTGAGCATTTTCTCCCGTGAGCTGCAACTGTCGAGGTTGCTGAGGAGGTCCCATGTTACCTTTCCCCGAGTTACCCTGTCCTACACGCTGCAACCATTCGCACAGCCGGGTTGTATGATTCGCCGGTTTACTCGGATTGGGCGTGTGGAACTTGCATGGTTGATCCAACATGGCCTCATACATATACTTCAGCCTATATTTCCATTCTTGCCACTACTTTTTCTGTTCACTGGTCCAAGGCTTCTTGCCATCATTTTTCTGTGCCCACTGTTGGCCACCATTCTTTTCTCGCTGGCTACTCCCAGCTCTAGGATAATCTTGGTCCACAGCAGCGACATGGTGTGAGCCATATATGTAATCCGGTCTTTCATCTCTTCTCTTACCCCGGAAATCATTTCACCGGGATGACCCAACTCCATCACGGGGGTATTAATCCTCATTTTACGTTTGACACTAGCCAAGGTTGAGTTGGATCACCTAGTTCATATGAGTCGGCATTTCTAATTGTCTCAGCCAACGTAGTTAGCATATCTCTTTGCAACCTTTGCCATAACACACTTCCATACCTGCACCCTTGTGCAAACCAGGCAATTGCATGTGACTCGATTATGCCTTCCCATGAATTGCGCATGTTGCACCAGCGAGTTAGAAACTTGCGGTCTGTCTCATTCGGCTTCTACCTACACATTGCTAGTTGTTGCGGCCTATTCGACCTCTTGTATGTACTGGTGAAATTGCTGATAAACATCTCCTCGAAATCTAACCAGCAATTGATACTTCTCGATGGCAGGTTATTAACCTAGACCCTTGCTGGTCCCTCTAGCATCTCTCTGAGGCACATACCTCACAACCCATCTCAAATTGCCCGTTGCAATATTCATAGCTATGGCATAATCAATGAACCAATATGCTAGCTTGGTACTTCCATCGTACGTATTTGTCCCTTTGGCCAACTGGAAGTTCGGCATTGGTGGTTCCATCATAATCCGAGGTCCAAAACACGAACAATTTCAATCATTTGACCCATAGGACCTTGTCCCTCCATCATTTTTGACCTATAAATCTGGTCCAATTTCAATCTTGCGTCATCTGGCTGTAAGTTCCTGTTTCCCAGCCTCGATCCTATCACATGGTCATCCGGCTTAGGAAACCTGACACTAGCCGTAGCCAAATAACCATCATCATATCTATTTTGACCTGGATGAACTTATTGTTGTTGCATTGCCGAGCCTAGACTTTGCTCTTGCCGAGGTATGTACTGTCACTGGTGCTGCCGAGGTGGATTCTGTCCAACTCTTGCCGAGTTACATTGTCCAGCATTGCCGTACCCAACGTTTCCCTGACCTGCTTGTCTGTGGTTTCCTCTTCCACCTTCACCTTGGCTGGCACTATGGCGATCCTCATCACACTGTATTGCTTTTCCTTTCCCTGCCCTTGTCGGGTCATAAGGGACCATATGCTTGTTTTTTCCTCCCAGAGGTTACCACCTCTTCTCTCCGCGGGCCTTCACCACGGGATGATGCTGCCCTAGTGGATTTTGCTGCAGCACCCCCAGCCGAATGAACAATCCAGGAACCTCCTGCCCTTGTTGGGTTTTCCTTGAGCAACTCCTCATTCTTCTTGTTTGCAATTTCACTAACTCAATAACTCTTTCTTGCTGCCTCTATCGGGCTTCCCCGGTCAGATGCTCTAACTCAAATGTTGCTGCATCTGCAACCCTGAGGTTCTTTGCTGGGGTGCAAT
Organism: Avena insularis; assembly: GCA_023614405.1. Taxonomy (NCBI): domain Eukaryota; kingdom Viridiplantae; phylum Streptophyta; class Magnoliopsida; order Poales; family Poaceae; genus Avena; species Avena insularis. The sequence continues at coordinate 551,740,915 of CM042690.1, forward strand.
ACCTCGGCAGACCTGCTGACATGGGGTTACATGATTCCCCTAGCCTAGGCACATATTCCTTATCTATCTCACTAATGAAGTTTCTACCCGTAACCTTCAATCCATCCATGTAGGTGGGACTAGTACTAATCTTGTTCGCTCGGGTATACTCACGCAGCGTGATGTTCAATGACTGTTGAGCCGCGACTATGTTTTTTGCACCCTCTAATATTTTCTGCCGAGTCTCCTCCAACTCAGCATGTGCTTGAGCCGGATCAACTACGGGAGCTACAGGTGTAGTGAGACTCTCTATTGCCTGTTGTAGTATGTTTTGCGGCCTTTCTAGTGGAGGACCTCGAGCCCTAGGTACCTTTGGAGTTGTGTCTGGGTCTTTCGCTCGATCTTTGCTTATTCCCGCATCTGGCACGGTCATCATCACCTCGGTACAGCTAGTGGGGTGAGTGATACGCGGACTGCGAGTGGCGCTGAGAGGAGGTTCTCTTCCCTCGACGACGTGCTTCGGGTGTACGCAAGACTCGTCGATGCCGATGTAGATCTTATGGGCGCCAAAGCTGAGGAAGATCTCGTTGCACGGAGGCGGGCGGTTGTCGATGCTGCGGGCATTGTTGCTGACAAAGTACAGCGTGCCGAACCGCTGCACCAGCCCGGAGACGATGCGCTCTCTAGTGGCGATGAAGTTTTTGGTCCGGATCTTGACACCAGCTAGCACTGCTGCTGGCCCCACGTGGTGGTGTCATGGAAGATGCCATGGGTAGGCTAAAGATGGGGCCAATGTGCACTAGTGGTATCCGGGGAGGGATAGTGTTGTGAATCTACACACGAAAGATAAAACAACACAACACGAGATGAAGTGCTATGGATCTTATATAGGATCAAATGGCTAATACAGATGCTCCTTGAGCTATATCGTAGAGAGGAAGGAGATGAAGTGCTCCTACTCTCTATTCTCTCTAGGGTTCTTCCCTTAGCCAAAATGATCGACCCTCTCCTAGGAGGCCCTGGCTCACCTTATAAAGGGTGTCCAGGTTATAGCTAGGGCATACGTGGCCCGGATATGCTTGGAATATGCTTGTCCCAAAGTGGTCAGTCGGTGCACTCCTTTCCCCTGTCCATAGCCATTGTAAGGCAATGTCGTAGATTCCACGCGCTATGACTGTTGCTGTTAGTGACTGTCACATCCGTGACGATCTCTTCTATGTCTGCCTCTCTGACTCTTGTCACTACCGTGTGTCTCTCCCTATATTCCCTTAGGAGAGATAAAAGCGCTGACCTTGGAGATGATTCCTTCCTTCTTCTGTAAGCCATCTCCTATCCCGACCTTGGTAAAGTTAACCCAGGCAAGTTAGTACCTGCAAGGGGAAATTAGCTCACTCCTCATGCCGACATATCGCGTATGTCGGCCGAGTCTTGCCAGTGCTTTCTAGCTCAGGGTAACCTGATCGGCCCTTCTATGATTCGGCCAGCTCATGCTTTGACATGTATTTTGCCTCTGGATGACCTTGTCCTTTTACCTCGGCTTTACCCTACATGGGGTCATCCCCCCAACACCACCAATACAATACTACTAATTGTCATGCATAAATTAATAGCCTAGAAAATTGGGCACGACAGCTTGAGTGCTTGAATAGGGAAACAACAAACACATACTAGGAAAGTATATTATTACGTACATGGTGCCTAGTACAAGCAATAGTGGCAATGATGTTGCAATTGCAGATACTACAATACAGAATGAAAGTACTACGTACATAGTATTGTACATTACATGGTGACAAGTACTAGCTATGGAAATGATGGTGAGAGTGCTGATAATCAGCTTTTCTGCATTTTGGTCAAACTTCGCATAGTTCTAACAAGGCAGGATTGACACGAACCACATTGGCGCCTCGAACATTTGGTCCCTATGTTATGCTCCATTGTAGTTAACTGATGAACCTGTGGTAGCCCCCCCATTGACGTGCATGCGGGTCCAATCTGGAACTGGTTGTGGGCGATGTTGGCAGCGCACGTGTGTAGCAAACACATAGTCTTCTCTAAACACTGGCAGAGCTTTGTCAACATCTACAGCACCAGGTTTGGGGTTTGTAGGGGGGCTCGAGGATGAATGGATTGTTCATTCCCACAAACACTGACCTCCCTTCAAGATTATCCCTTCTAATCCAGTCCGATGCTACATGGTCATCCAGATTAAGGGCCCTCTAGAAAACATGGTAGCAGAGCGAGGGATAAGAGAGCAGCTCTCTACCCATGTATGATACAGGATCACCATGGTTGCTAGTTCATGCACCCCTGGTGTGAATCCATAGGATATCCCATCCAAGCTCTGCCAAGTATTAGCTACGTAATGCAATATCTTCAGCCTTGGCATCGTCACCAGCTTGGACGTTTGCCGGCTCCTCAATTACTGAAGCCTGTATGACACGCGGGCCTGCAAGTATACCTGTGTGTGCATTTCAGTTAGCAAAAGTATCACGAACAATGCAGTTGTAAGTAATTTATAAATTTTACTTTAAATAACAAGACTCACTCCACTTGTTTGGTTCCCAGACTAGAACATCTCCTCGCAGTTCTATCACTGCGTATATGTGATCAATATAACCACTGATTAGACTCATGGCAATGGCATCAACATACGTTGCTGGTGCAAGATAGTCGTTTCGATGGATAATCTAGTCCCTATGACTAGGAAAATCTATGGTAGCAATGAATTTGTCAAACACCGCCATCGCGATGTAGTGCCATTGGTTGTCAAATCTGTACGGTTTCTTTGTTGTTTGTATCTTCACCAGCTCGATACTCGCGTGCTTGTAGCTGTAAGTGTATGGGGGTCGGGGAAACACTAGTTATACGATGGATAAATATCAACACGCTACACACGTGGCAGCTCGATACGTGCCATATTGTAGAAGTTTTGGAGGTACCAGTGCCCGGGTGCTTTGCAATCGCAATCCATTCTTTGTTGGCACCAACCCAGAGACCCTTGTTTTCAAATCCTTCATCATCCCAAGTTCTAGGTATGTCATCATCAACTGGTACAAATGCTTCTGTTGTTAGATTGTCTAGTGGCATCAGCAACACGTCAATGCCTGCAATATATTTTCTTCATATCTAGGGGCATGCAAGGTGTTTGACAAAGGGGGGGAGTGCTATCTAGCTTTGCGGAAAAACTACTATCTAGAAGATGCAGAAACATGATGAATAAATCATGAATGCATACATACAAACACACCAAGGATTAAGGTCTTGTTTGCATTAAAGAAAAAGTGTCGGAATAGGAAAGTTTCCTATGCTGGCACTATTCAGCCGTTTGGTTCAGATGAATGGACCAGAGGAAAAAAACAGGAAATTTCCTATGATTTATTAACAAGATTAGGGGCCTCTTTCGATCAATGGTTTTTAAAAAACATAGGAATAGGAAAACACAAGATTGACATGGCAGGTACAGTAAATTCATATTAGGAATTAAAAATGCAGGAGTGAATAGTAAACAAATACAAGAGTTTTGCAGGAATATAGTGTGAATGCATTGGACTTCTCAAAGGAGAAATAAAATGAGGTCGGAGCTCATGTTTAGATTCTTATGGAATGGAGGGCATAGGAACTAAGAAGGGACTCCATAGGAATTTGATATCTTCCAAAATCCTATGGGTTAGAATCCACCAAAACTCATATGCAATTCTTCATATCCAACTTGGACCTCATTTTCAAATTCCTACGCACGCAAAGAACAAGAATGAGGTCCCAAGAGACACGACAACATCATAAATATACTCTCCCGTGAGGTTTGACTTTGATTTTACCATGTTTTAAAGTAATCCTATGTTTTTGTATTCATGTAAACCAAACAACCAACTTTTTACAGAAATATCATGTTTGTAAAACACATGAAACTTAAAATATAACGACAACCATGATTGGCTAATACACCTTCTGTTATGGGTATCAACTATCTTGGGCCCCTTTGGGTTGCAGGATTGGGAACACATGAATGTGACAGGTTTGCCGGTGAAATACAGACGATTGTAAAATGTAGGAAAACTACCTACGTGAATGGCATGTTTCGATCCTACATACGTGATGAGAGCTGAGGCTCAAGTAGATGTTCCAATTCATACGGGATTTAAGCATGGGTGGGGGTGCAGTTTAAAAGAATTTGGGTACCATGATTCCTTTGATCCAAATGCAATCCATAGGAAAGAATCCAAGGATTCGAATCCTATGAAAATCATGCAAAACTGATTTTTACCTGCTTGTCATGGTCTAGTGGCCATGTATGTGGGTTAGAGTGAAGTAGGGAGGGCAACCCAAACAGAAGACCAGGATCTTTCGCAATCCCTCGATGCATGCCAACCATGCTGCGAGCCAGGCGAGCGATGCTCAGAAGATCGGCGTGACTGGTGATGTTGCTCGGCGGTCCGTAGTGGAGGTTGCCTGATGACTGCAAGTGCACAGATCAATTGTAGCTAGTTTCGAAGTAAAGATATCAAACCCACAGAGAGCTATTGGTAAAGACCTTTATGCCCCTCGTTACTATCTACCAAAGGATACTTATAAGCTGCTTTTGATCTCAAGTAAAGGGTGTTTGAAAGGTTTATGGTTGTTTGCAGAAAAGTAATTAAATCAAGTAACAAGTTTGTATGAAAGCGTAGTTGAACTCAATAGGGCTAAAACTTTCTCGGGGATGTAGGATACACCACTAGGATAGTATTATTGTTATATGTAATCAAGATAACATACTCCTTGTGTCATGATATGTGTGGAGAGAGCCCCATAATAAGATGTTCACTCCAAGGCTCGTAGGAAGCAACTTTGTTGAGCCAAGAGTGAGGTCACCTCTAAATAACCACTGCGATGTCTGAGAGCAGTCACCCATACAAACCATCGAAATTAAGGGTTTCCCCATGGATATCGTAATTAGCTTAGGGAGTCCCTCTTTAATCCTCCTTTGACCGTTAGGTTACGAGCCGGTGCCAATCTGTCACGGGGCATTCCGGGTACGCTTCCAAGACACGTCCAAAGGATTTCTCCCTCCCTTTAGTCCCGAGGGCAAATGATATGCAACCGACTACACATACCATCTAAAGAGAGATATCAAACACAAATCATAATTATATCATAGACAAGCAAGTCATATGGACACAAGGATAGATCATCTTTATTACAAGTTCATAATGGTGCTAGGGTTTCTCCATCTCCCCAAGAACAAAAGAACTACTCACTCATGGAAGCAATCAACAACATCATCATAATCAAATGAATGGTTAAAAGTATGGAGGTACATCTAATGCAAACCACAATTGAATCTGGAATTACAACGAGATCTAATAGAAGAAAGATGGGGGTAATGGTGGTAATGGAGATGCAGTGATTGATGATGAAGGGGATGATGCGTTTTCCTCCAATGATCCGTGAAGCAGCTAGGATTTTACCCTAGCCAAGTTCCTGCTTCAGATCCCTCTTGGATGTGGTTTTTCGTGGTTTCTGGTGGCTGTGAATGTCGGACCTCTCTCTCGTCTTCGCCAGGAGGAAGTATTTGACGAGGCGGTCACGATGGTGCCTGGTATGGGCAGATGGTACAGGCAGGCTCTACCCGTACTAGTGGTCATTATCGATACGGATGCCTCCTCCTAGCTTAGTATTCTTCTAGGTGCGAAGGTAAATTCATAAAATGACTTTTATCACTTAGAAATATCATACAATTACACAATCTGATAGCTCTAACTGATATGTTCATAAATGACTCCATGATTTGGGATCCTATTGAAACAATAACAAAATAGTGCGTGTAGACGCGGTAAAATACAAAGATCCCTACTCTATTATGCAAAAACGAAAGGTAAATATGCTTCAATTTTGGACTCATCAACTCACCCAAGCTAGGCTTTTGCTCATCCCTGAGCAAGATAGTGGCTTATGGACAAGATCATAATGTTCCTGAGACACGAATCATTATAGTAAATGAGGTAGAAATTGAAATAGGAATACAACATCGGATGTAGAGATACTTCGGAGGTATTACCATACCCTTACACATTACATAACTTAGAGGCTTCCACACCTTTTTTAGTATTAATGAAATCATAAGAAGCTGCTAGTGATTCAACATATCATATAATCACAGAGTTTTAGAGATATAGAGCACTAAGTTTAGTAATGAAGATTCATGATAATTTTCTCTCTTTTTTCTATGTTTGATTCTTTTGATAGATGCTATCTTCTTTTTCTTTTGATAGCCGTATGTCTATATTTTTACTTGCTCCCTTTTCTCTTTTTCTTTCAGCACAACTATTTGATCCTGCTCACTACTTCAATGGCTTTCAAGAACTCTTAATTATAATATGCTACCATAATTCTTCTTCTCATAACTTAATCAATACTTTCGTTGGTATGGAAGTCCCTAAAATCATGACAACTGTACAAGTATCATAACACTCAACCTAGTTCAATCATCTAATATAATAATCATGAACCAAACACAACTTCAATTATCATAAAGTCTCATAGCTCAATGGATATAAATCTTCTCTTGAACAAAGGGAGATCGAAGTTGATGCAACTAATTCAAATTCGGAATTTAAAGCCTAACCATGCGTGCAAAAAAGTAAACATGTAAAATTTTTAAGATAGATTACAAGGTTCTCATAGATCCCCCCAAGATTGGAATCAAGCCGGGTGGATCAAATAATCCCTTGCGATTATTTGGTAGCGTGGCGTCTATCATGGTGAAGTAGTTTTGTTGGAGAGTGCTACCCGAAGCTTCTTGTTCATCTCTTCCAGAGCAGATATGCATTGAAGACACTTCTGTAGATCCGAATGCAAGAGGAACATCCCATAAACAACTTTTCTCATCATGTCATTGAGTTCCTTCTTGCCTTTAAGATCCAAATGACGCTTGCGCACGATGTCCTTGTGGATGAGCTCTTCTTTCTGGTACTTCTCTATCCTGTGAAGATGGTGTTCATTGTCTGGGACATGCGCGCCAACTGGCACATCTAGAAGGTTGAACCCCCAATCCTCTTGTGGCTTCACGCTCATGCGCGCGTTCATGGTGATGTTCTTTGTTGTTGAGGTATGTGCCATAGTCTCTTGATAAGTTCCTGCATTAGAACGGTTAGCTTTATTACGCTTTGGTGAAGAGTAGTTGATGGCGATGAGCTTGAGCGACTCCGTGCAACCCTTCCCATGAGTTTTCTTTGCTTCTTCCTCATCTTTAGGCTTCACCATAGCTAGGTAGTCTGGCTGCTTACATCCCCTCTTTGATTGCTCCATGAAGAACTGGAACTCCTCGTCTTCAGAATCATCATCATCGAAATCATAAGCCTACTGCTTGTTATTTGGGCTTAGGCCTTGAGCTTCACGATCATCAGCTTCAAAGGAGGAGGTCTGGAAACTATCCCACAAACGAGCCATGAGGTTTAGAGGCTTGCCTTTGCCTTGAATTGAGTAGCACATCAAATAGATTAGATCTGTTGATATAAGAGAGAGGTGGACCTCTAAAGAGACTTATTAAGGGTTAGGAGTAGAGATAAACTCGTATTAGAAGAAAAAGGGTTGCCCAAGAAAAGAATCCTAACAAATATGTAAACAAATAAGTGCAAAAGAAGGAAATTTGGGTCATAATGACCAGTCGGTACCGGCGGACGCCTATACAGCGCGCCCGTACCGGGTTGTTTCCAAAAACACCATGGCATGAAGTCGGTAATAATCAACCGACTAAGCGGTACGGGCGGGTTCCACCCGTACTGCCCGTCCGTACCTACTTCGCGGCCTCGGTTTTTTAATACAAACGAAAAGTAGAAAAGGGTCATTGAACTGATAATGACTAGTCGTACAGGGGGGCTATGCCCATACGGCGCAGTCATACTGGTTGTGCAAAAACCACATGGAGTTATCAGCAGGCTTAACGATCAGTGGTATGGGCGGGTCCGACCGTACAGCCCGCTCGCCCGTACCGAGCTTGTAAGACTAGCAATAAACTCAGAAAACAAAATATGCAAAAAGAAATAGCAGAAAATCATCCAAAACAAAGATGTGTTCAGGACTTCATAAGCTATGATCATCGAGGGAACATGAACTCATTTGAGTGTCTTTTTCTTCCTCTCTTCGAATAAAGTTGGTCGTAGAAAATCACCAAAACCATTGTAAGAAGAAATAGAGAACTTCCTTTTTGGTAGTGTGGTTCCCATAGGTATATACACGGATGACACCTCCTTAGGATGAGCAACTTCTTGAGTGTCCATGAATGTTTCCTCCAACTCTTCCTTTCTTTGCAGGATCTATAAATCAAATTCTTGCAGAAGTAAAGTCCAACAGATCATTCTTGGCTTAACATCAGTCCATTCTAGGATTTATTTTAAGCCAACATGATCAGTGTGTACTCTTATTTTAGAGTCCATGATATAAGATCTAAACTTATCACAGGAAAAAACCACTGCGAAGAATTCTTTTTCTGCCATAGGGTAGTTCTATTGGGCCCCGTTCAGGGTGCGACTAGCATGATGAATGATATTAAGATCATCACTATCATACCGACAAAGAATTACTCCTACAGCTTCATGACTAGCTTTGCAAAATATCTCAAAAAGCTTCTTTGAATTAGGTGGTTTTATAATGGGAGCTTCAAGGAGGGATTGTTTTAATATGTTGAAGGAAGTAAGACACTTTTCATCAAAATTAAAACGAACATGTTGAGGCATGAGCCTTAGCCCTTTTATAAAACTAATGGTTGGGTTCGGATGCGATACCATTCCAATTTTACCGTACAACCACAATACCTGAATTGGGTAAGGCTTAGCCGGAAGTTTATATGCATTAGTATTAGTTCCCTCGCGGGAGAGGTTTGAGATGAGGCTACCTCTCAATGTTGTCCACCTATGTAGTGCCCAAGATGACAGATGGTCATGGTTGGGAGGCATACTCATAGGAGAGGTGCTTATACTAGGGTGTGTAAAGGAAAGGTTATGTTTGATTATCTGCATACTAAGTATGATGATTCAGGGTTATCCCTGACAGATGTATCGAATCTTGTGGTGAAAGTGTACCACCTCTGTAGAGTGTCAAACTATTCGAATAGCCGCGTCTGTGGTTATGGACAGTTGGAGTGGCCATACTGTTCCGTTGTCAGATGTTTTCAAAACAACTTATGAAATGAATTGTGACATGACTTGACCACAATAGAGTTGTGACTAGGACAATTAAGTTCCCACTTAGGTGTTTTCAAACTTCTTTTATCTTTCTTTGTTTCTGAACTCAGCTTAGGTTTCAAACTTAACTTCACAATTGAACTTAGAGTTAGCATTCCTACTAGAACTATCTTACTTGTTAGTGGTAGTTTGCGAGTACTTAAAGAGTACTCATGGCTTTTTTCCCTGGCTAGACTATGAAGGAGATTACCAAGATGAAGGACAGCAGGACGGCTATGATAACTAGGACTATCTCCCATCGTCAGCATTGTCTGTGACTCTGAAGATGGACCCCACCGCTACTTTATTTATTCCGCTACTTGATTATACTAAGACTGGATCATGAGATCCTTTATTTGTGTAAGACCTTATTTATGGTTTGTAACGGATGATGTACTGTGATATCCAATCTGTTATGTCTCACAAAAATGGTAATCCTGGGATTGCGATGTATGGCATAACAGGCATCTGGGATTAAAAATCCGGGTGTTGACAAGTTGGTATCAGAGCCATCCTGACCATAGGAGACCCTAGTTAGAATGGACGTCCGAACAAAAACTTAGTTTCAAAAACCAAAGTGAGTATTTATGAAAACTATTTCCTCTCTTACCCTTGCAAATTCTTTCTCTAAAAAAAATTCATGTTCCTCAAAATTCTTACATTACTACATAAAACTTTGACACACTTGATCACTTCACTAACTTTCTCATCCTAAATTCTTATAGATGGAAGCCCAATACATCAAGTTCTACCAGTTGGGCAATGGAGGCCAACTGATCTTCGAGAGGGACCTTGATGCACTGTCTGAGTTCTTGGAGCGTCCTCGTCCGGAATTCCTTGGAGCTCAACTCCCGGGTCCAGCAGGAGGAGATTTACAATGGCTAGTGACTGTGGATCTTCGAGGCAAGATAGAAGCACCAGTATCTGGGAGGATTCAGTTCTCGGTGAGAGAGAACAACTGGCTAGATGGATTAGCCAGGGCAATGCATGAAGCTCTCGCACGTCTGTGTGCCCTGAGTGTCAACCTAATTCAAGGAACCCTCTTTGTTCACTATGCAAGGCGTGATTCCATGGGAATGCCGCTAGAGATGCCAAGTCACCCAATACTGAAGCGTCAAGTGGAGAACCTTGACTTCCTACTGTACGACAGACAGAAGGAGTTGGACAATGCTAGAGAGCTCACCAACAACAACCTTGCCATTGCAGCCCAAAAGGCCCAGACTTTCTCACTGCTCGTCCAGGATCGTCAGTCTCTGTGCAGTCAACGCGCCAAGAAGGATCGCACCATCGACCGTCTTCACAAGAAGGTGGCCGACCTCGAGAAGACCATCAAGGAGCAAGAAGCTCAGCGTGCCGTAAAGGAAGAAGAAGAGGAAGGTGAAGATATCCAAGGGGATATTGACTCCTACCTCAGCAATGATGATGACTTTCTGGAGGAAGATGCAGTGGACTTCAACACCGATGATGATGACTCCGACTTCATCGATGATGAGTAGATGCACTAGAGCACTGTCGTAACATGAGGAGTATCGGTACCATTGTATCGTAGCTTACATAATGGTTCCTAAATCCATATGTTTTTCCTTTTGTTGTGGTGTGTGTGTTTGTATCGTGTGCTTTGCTTGAATGAATGAAAAGAAGTTAGTTGCAAAAACCTAAGTCAAACTCAAAGTTTTAGCTTTGAAATCAAAGCCCTGAACCATAGGATTTTCCCTCTTACCCCTGTATCTACCTCAATCTTCAGATGACTCGTGGAAACCAAGGAGGGAGCAGCTCATCGCAAGACCCAATGCTGCAGATTCTGCAGACTCTCATTGCAGACCAGGAAGCAAGCAGGGCAGAGCGCCAAGCTAATCTAGCAACACTGCAGCAGATTGCCCAGATGGCTCACAACAACCAGAACCATCGAAATCAGGATCATCATGGATCCAAACTCAAAAACTTCCATAATACAAATCCCCCAATCTTTAGTACTTCAGAGAACCCACTAGATGCTGATGACTGGTTGCAGACAATAGAGAACAACTTAGAAGTAGCAGGAGTGGATACAAACGAGAAGGTTCTTTTTGCCACCCACTATTTGGCAGGAGATGCAAGAGCATGGTGGAACAGAACCCGCACAATGAACCATGGTCAAGTGATGACATGGGAAACCTTCAAAATCAAGTTCAGTCGCACCCACGTGCCGCAGGGTTTAGTCACCAGAATGAGGGATGAATTCAGAGAGTTGAAGCAAGGCAGAATGACTGTAGCGGAGTACCATGATAGATTCATGTCCCTTGCCAGGTATGCACCTGATGAGATCAACACGGAGGCCAAGAAAAAGGAGAGATTCCTGAACGGACTGCATGATAACATGCAGACTGTCCTCGTCAACATCCGTTTCCAGGATCTTGAAGAGCTAGTCGACTCTACCATTCAGATGGAAGGGAAGCTTAACCAGGCAAACGACAACCGCAAACGTCGTATGATGCACCAAGCTGGATCCAATAGTCACCAGAAGTACCGTCCCAACCCTTCTGCAGGATATGCACCGAGGAACAACCGACCCCCAATGTCTCTCCCAAGCTACCCCAACCGTAGCGGGGGAAATGTGAAGTCCGAAGGAAACAACAATCACCCCGGCAACACCAGAAATTTCAACCGTGCACCTCCCAAGAGCAACAACAACAACAACACTGCACCTAGAACTGGAAGCAATGTTGTGCCCGTGGCAGCGAAAGACAAGTCTCAGATCACTTGTTTCGAGTGTGGAGTGAAGGGTCACTATTCCAATGAGTGTCCCAAGAAGATTGTCGCCACTGCAAATGTGAATGCCCCAGCTCAATAGCAGCGTCGTGTTCAACCAGGAAGAAGATTCGCCCCAGGGAACCCTCACAACTGCAACGGCCATCCCTTCCACATGAACGCCGAAGAAGCCCAAGAAGCGCCAGATGTAGTGATGGGTATGTTTTCTGTCAACTCCGTTTTAGCAAGAGTGTTGTTTGATTCTAGAGCATCGCACTCATTTATCACCGAAGAATTTGCATGCACTAGTAAGATTCACCCAACCAACTTGAAGCATGTTATGATAGTTCAAATCCCTGGTTCAACTACAAAAGCTAGAAAAATTTGCAAAGCTGTGCCTATCAGAATACATGGGATAGATTTTTATGCTAATCTAATAGTACTTGGAACCAAAGGTTTGGATGTAGTACTAGGAATGGATTGGATGTCAAAGCATAAAGGATTGATTGACTGTGCCAAGAAAGCCATCACCATGACCAGTAGCTCTGGAGTCTTAGTAGAGCACATATCTGAAACCTTTCCCCGTTAGTTCAAGTGTAATAAGAGTATAACCCTGCCCACCATAGACCAAGTCAGAGTAGTCTGTGAATACCCCGACGTATTCCCAGATGAATTGCCCGGTATGCCCCCGGATAGGGATATTGAGTTCATTATTGAATTAATCCCCAGAACCGGACCCATAGCCTAGAGACCCTATAGCATGAACCCCTTAGACTTAGTGGAATTGAAGAAGCAGATGGATGCTATGTTGGCAACAGGCTTGATTCAACCAAGTGCATCGCCATGGAGATCACCTGTGTTATTCATCGACAAGAAGGATGGAGGCAACCGTCTGTGCACAGATTACAGGAAGCTGAATGACATCACCATCATAAACAAGTACCCTTTGCCAAAGATAGAGGATCTATTTGATCAGTTGACTAGAGAAAATGTGTTCTCTAAGATCGATCTTAGGACTGGTTATCACCAACTTAAGATTCGTGCAACGGATATTCCGAAGACCGCCTTTACTACTCGTTATGGTTTATACGAGTATACGGTTATGTCTTTTGGATTAACCAATGCCCCTGCTTATTTCATGAATCTCATGAATAAGATCTTTATGAATTTTCTGGATAAGTTTTTCGTTGTCTTTATCGATGATATCCTTATCTACTCCAAGTTAGAAGAAGAGCATGAGCAACATCTGAGAATCATCCTTGAAACCCTTAGAGAGCATCGGTTGTATGCCAAGTTCAGCAAATGTGAGTTTTGGCTGAAAGAAGTAGGATTCCTAGGACATATTGTGTCTGCTGGAGGAGTCGCTGTTGATCCCGCCAAGATCAAAGATGTCAAAGAATGGGAAGCCCCAACCACTCAAACCCAAGTTCGTGCATTTCTCGGATTAGCGGGATATTACCGCAAGTTCGTAGAAGGATTTTCAAGCATCACCAGACCCATGACCCAATTGTTGAAGAAGGACAAGAAGTTTGAATGGACCAACAAATGTGAAGCCAGTTTCCAGGAGCTGAAGAAGAGATTGATTTCAGCCCCAATATTGATCATGCCAGATATCAAGAAGCCGTTTGATGTGTATTGTGATGCATCCAAGATTGGTCTCGGATGTGTATTGATGCAAGAAGGCAAAGTCATCGCGTATCTGTCTCGACAACTGAAGCAGCATGAGAAGAATTACCGTACCCATGATCTTGAGTTAGCAGCCGTAGTTTTGGCATTGAAGACCCGGCATCATTATCTTATGGGTAATCACTGTGAGATTTACTCGGATCACAAAAGCTTGAAGTATATTTTCACTTAGAAGGACCTGAATATGAGGCAAAGGAGATGGATAGAGTTAATCAAGGATTATGACCTTGACATTCACTATCACCCCGGTAAAGCCAATGTGGTAGCGGATGCTCTTAGCAGATTGTCGTGTAGGCTAAACACCATGATCAAGGAGAAGCAACCAAGTTTGTATGAGGAGTTGGAGCAGTTCAGAACTGATCTAGTTAGTAAAGGATTTTTAGCTAGCATTGAACTTCAACCCACGTTGATAAGTCAAATCAAGGAAGCCTAGAAGGGAAATGAAAGTATCGACAGAATCAAACATCGTATTGGTACAGGAAAGGTACCTGGATTCACCGAAGACGAAGAAGGAGTTCTGTGGTACAAAGGCCGTATCTATGTGCCAGCAGATTCGGAGCTGAAGCAAGTTATCATGCAAGAATCTCATGATACGCTTTATTCTATCCACCCCAGAGGAACGAAGATGTATCAAGATTTGAAAGAGCAATTTTGGTGGCACAAGATGAAGAGAGAAATCAGGAGCTACATCGCCAAGTGTGATATCTGTCAGAGAGTCAAAGCGGAACATCAGAGACCCGCAGGACTATTGCAACCATTGCAGATTACGGAATGGAAATGGGATTCCGTCAGAATGGACTTTATCACTGGTTTGCCTACTTCTAGTAGGGGAAATGACTCAATCTAGGTCATCATTGATGGACTGTCCAAGGTAGCTCATTTTATACCTATCAAGACAACCTACCAGAGTTCAAAGCTAGCAGAGTTGTACATTGCTAGAATAGTTAGTTTGCATGGAAGACCATAGTGTCGGATCGAGGAACCCAATTTACCTCGCGATTTTGGCAGAAAGTCCAAGAAGGATTAGGAACCAAGTTGAATTTCAGCACAGCTTATCACCTGCAAACCGATGGACAGACTGAAAGAGTCAACCAAATCTTAGAAGATATGTTGAGAGCTTGTGTGTTGGAATATGGATCAAAATGGGAAGACTGCCTGCCTTTCGCAGAATTCTCATATAAATAGTTATCAAGCCAGTTTGCAAATGGCACCATTTGAGTTCCTATACGGAAGAAAGTGTCGCACCCCTTTGAATTGGTCGCAATTAGGAGAGAGTCGGATCTTTGGACCCGACATTCTCTAACAAGCCGAAGAGAAGGTTCACAAAGTCCGTGAGCACCTCAAGACCGCCTAGTCCAGGCAAAAGAGTTATGCTGACAAGAGAAGGAGAGACCTGACTTTCAATGTCAGAGATATTGTATATCTCACGGTTTCACCATTGAAGGGAACCTAGCGTTTTAGTCTGAAAGGAAAGTTAGCCCCAGATATATCAGACCTTTCAAGATTCTAAATTGTCGAGGAGATATCAACTGGAACTGCCAGAAGAGATGTCAGTCATCCATAATGTGTTCCATATCTTGTTACTTCGCAAATGCTTAGAAGTGCTAGAGAAGACCGGAGTTTTCAAGAACATCGATCATCGAGCTGTTGACATCAACAAGGACCTGACGTATCATGAAGTGCCCATCCGTATCTTGGAGGAATCCTACAGAACCACGAGGACCAGGAGTATCAAGTTTCTCAAGATCCAATGGAGCAACCATACCGAAGAAGAAGCCACTTGGGAGCGAGAAGATTACATTAGGACTGAGTTCCCAGATCTCTTTAGTTCCTAGTTTTCTTTCTTAAATCTCGGGACGAGATTTTTTTTAAGGGGGGAAGGTTTGTAACATCCCAAAACTTTAATCCACGTCCTCAAGATCAAATCTACCCAATTTAGGGTTAACAAAAACTTTTTCTATTTAAAAATCTTTAAGCATTCATATGTGTGTGCATTTAAATAGGAGTTGTTTTGAATTGCCATGATTGAGTGATCTATTGATTGTAAAATGACTCTAAGGTGAATTACACATCATCTAGATAATCCCCAAGCAAATCCCAAAGAAAAATTAATCAAAAAGAATTAAATAAGCAAATGGTCACTTTTGCCATTTTAATCACATAGCCCACTTTGGCTATTCCTAGCACTCATTTTCAAACAAAGACAATTGTGGATCTTTGCACCCCTTGCTAGTACAAGTAGTGATGTACCAAGTCCCACTTTGTGATCTCCCAAAAACACTCAAACTCTAAATTTAAATGACATTTGAAAATTGAATCTAGTTCATATGTCTAGATACCACTTTCTCAAAAAATACGCAAATGAACTCCATTTCAAAATCCCAAGCAAACCTAGATGCCCAAGCATAAGTTACACCACTCCACCAAAATCTTTCAAAATTCAAAAATTTCTCTCATGCGCCATTTGATCGAATAGTTGGCAGTGAGATAAAAGTGGCCTAACTA
The DNA here is from genome assembly GCA_023614405.1 of Avena insularis. Taxonomy (NCBI): domain Eukaryota; kingdom Viridiplantae; phylum Streptophyta; class Magnoliopsida; order Poales; family Poaceae; genus Avena; species Avena insularis. The sequence continues at coordinate 551,757,015 of CM042690.1, forward strand.
ATCATTGCACATTGATCCCTTGTCCCCAAATTGACCCTCTGCACTCCTGTCCCCTAGCATCTACCCCAGCCCAGACCAGCACTCCCCTTCCTCAAGAAGCGCCATTGCCCACGCCTAAGTATGGTCACCGCCTTTGGCGAATACAGGCGCGCCAGGCGGCTGCAGACCAAGCCTCGCCATTCCAGCTTGCCCGCTAGCACCTCCTAACCCTATCGCCTCCTGTCCACCCCTCGATCCCTGCCAGCCCCTGGACCACCCCAGAGTAGCGCCGCCCTTTCTCTCTCATACATGCTAGCAGTGCAAGCGCGATCGCCGCTAGCACGCCTGCACCATGCCCCGACACCAAATCGCGACGCTCCGCCTTGAACCTAGCAACCCACTGACATGGCCGTGCACCATCGCGCGACCCACGATCGCCATGATCACTCGAGCATCGCCTGCCTCTCCCAGAGTGAAGCCCCGACCATTAGGCACCGCCCCTAGCCGCTCCATTACGCCAGATAGGACCGCTTAGCGCCCACCGTCCGCTTACCTCGCCCATGCCTAGCCCTGTACCGCCCTCGCCGGAGAAGCTAGCCCACACCCGTCAGTCCCCTCGTCGAACCTATATAAGGAGGCCACCCCCAGCCTCATTCTGCACACCATCTCACTCCCCTCTCTCCACTGACCGTTTCCCCTCTCTCGCCGGAGCCGCTCGAGACGCTGTCACGAATTCCACCGGAGGTAGCTGTAGAGGAGGAGAGGTCCCCATCGATTCGCCCACTCACCTCAGCCCCTGCCGCGACCTCGCCTGAGACCGCAGTCATCCACCAGTTTGTTTGCCCGCCTCGCCGCACTAGCTGGAGCCCTGGTATGCCCCCACCATACCCCCACTGAGTGCTCTAGGGTTCGGTCTCGCCGGCGATGAGTCTGTCGTCGATGACGACCGTGGGCCGTCGATCTATGTTCTAATCGTGTGGCCCAGATCACCCCTGCAGCCTGGGTTTTAAGTGCCACTGACATGTGGGAACAGCCTATCAGTCGCCCTCTGCGCCGCGGAGTGCCACTGGGCCGGCCCAATTAGTTTCCCGTGCTGACCCAGTAATTCAAATATAGGTTTTTCTATTTAGATTTAGAATCAATTATGTCCCTTAGTTTAAAAATCAATTCAGGAAGATTTACTGAACCAAATTGAGTGATTCCAATTTTGTTGGAAAGCTACTAAAAATATCTATCCAAGACAGAAGCTTTTGCATATTCAAACATTTTTATAAGATTAACCATATTAGATTTTGAGTTGATTCCAACTCTCAAAAATCACATTTAACCATACCTATCTGAATATGTAATAATATTATGGTTTGCATGCAGTGACTTTGGACTAGTACCAAAATAATGCTATATAGGCATTTCTAGTCACTTTAAATCATTAAGTATTAAACTTAAACTTATTAAAATGTGACCCAACCTTTACATCACATTCCCATATGTTAGAATATGTGGTGATGACATGTGTCCACATGATCCCATATTTTAATTGGAGAATATTAAATCTTAGTTAATTTCAATGAGTAGAAATTACTTTTCTCAAATAAAAAGAATGAAACTAGTTCATTAAACCTTGTGATGTTTGTGATAATAATAGATCATCAAATATGTGCCTTAGTGTGCTAAGTAGACTAGTTAAGCATTGTTTGGTGATTGTGTATCCCGTATGTATTTATAGACGATAGTACCGACCAAGTCTACGAGGAGGAGGAGTTCTACCAAGAGGAGGAGGAAGAAAACTTCAACCACTGCACTACACAAGGCAAGCTAGCACTATACCAGTTAAACCTTGCAAGCGTTACTTGCAAGCCATCATTAACAATGCAAGCTAACCCTTGCAAGCTAGATAACCTAAGCAAAGGCATTAGGCATGCCTTGGTTATACCATGTTGACTTACACCTACTCCAAGTTTATTTACAAGCTTTACTTTCTTTACTTTACTAAAGTCCTTTACTTGTTTAAAGGTAGCATAAAGAGTATAAAACTTGACCTATCTAGTTAGACTTAGATGTCATTCTATGGCATGAGATTGAGATTAGCATCCCACCTTAGTGAACACTCTTAACCTAGTAGTTGGAACAAAACCCAAAAACTTGATTCACTTTAGATGGGAATACTTGGTGAAAATGACTTGTGAAAACCTTGGAATGATGAGTCATTCTATTGAGATGTTTTTACATACGTTGAGAAACACAAATGGTTTATGATGATGAAAATGTTGAGGCATGAGCCTTAGCCCTTTTATAAAACTAATGGTTGGGTTCGGATGCGATACCATTCCAATTTTACCGTACAACCACAATACCTGAATTGGGTAAGGCTTAGCCGGAAGTTTATATGCATTAGTATTAGTTCCCTCGCGGGAGAGGTTTGAGCTGAGGCTACCTCTCAATGTTGTCCACCTTTGTAGTGCCCAAGATGACAGATGGTCATGGTTGGGAGGCCATACTCATAGGAGAGGTGCTTATACTAGGGTGTGTAAAGGAAAGGTTATGTTTGATTATCTGCATACTAAGTATGATGATTCAGGGTTATCCCTGACAGATGTATCGAATCTTGTGGTGAAAGTGTACCACCTCTGTAGAGTGTCAAACTATTCGAATAGCCGCGTCTGTGGTTATGGACAGTTGGAGTGGCCATACTGTTCCGTTGTCAGATGTTTTCAAAACAACTTATGAAATGAATTGTGACATGACTTGACCACAATAGAGTTGTGACTAGGACAATTAAGTTCCCACTTAGGTGCTTTCAAACTTCTTTTATCTTTCTTTGTTTCTGAACTCAGCTTAGGTTTCAAACTTAACTTCACAATTGAACTTAGAGTTAGCATTCCTACTAGAACTATCTTACTTGTTAGTGGTAGTTTGCGAGTACTTAAAGAGTACTCATGGCTTTTTTCCCTGGCTAGACTATGAAGGAGATTACCAAGATGAAGGACAGCAGGACGGCTATGATAACTAGGACTATCTCCCATCGTCAGCATTGTCTGTGACTCTGAAGATGGACCCCACCGCTACTTTATTTATTCCGCTACTTGATTATACTAAGACTGGATCATGAGATCCTTTATTTGTGTAAGACCTTATTTATGGTTTGTAACGGATGATGTACTGTGATATCCAATCTGTTATGTCTCACAAAAATGGTAATCCTGGGATTGCGATGTATGGCATAACGCATCCGGGATTAAAAATCCGGTGTTGACAAGTTGGTATCAGAGCCATCCTGACCATAGGAGACCCTAGTTAGAATGGACGTCCGAACAAAAACTTAGTTTCAAAAACCAAAGTGAGTATTTATGAAAACTATTTCCTCTCTTACCCTTGCAAATTCTTTCTCTAAAAAAAATTCATGTTCCTCAAAATTCTTACATTACTACATAAAACTTTGACACACTTGATCACTTCACTAACTTTCTCATCCTAAATTCTTATAGATGGAAGCCCAATACATCAAGTTCTACCAGTTGGGCAATGGAGGCCAACTGATCTTCGAGAGGGACCTTGATGCACTGTCTGAGTTCTTGGAGCGTCCTCGTCCGGAATTCCTTGGAGCTCAACTCCCGGGTCCAGCAGGAGGAGATTTACAATGGCTAGTGACTGTGGATCTTCGAGGCAAGATAGAAGCACCAGTATCTGGGAGGATTCAGTTCTCGGTGAGAGAGAACAACTGGCTAGATGGATTAGCCAGGGCAATGCATGAAGCTCTCGCACGTCTGTGTGCCCTGAGTGTCAACCTAATTCAAGGAACCCTCTTTGTTCACTATGCAAGGCGTGATTCCATGGGAATGCCGCTAGAGATGCCAAGTCACCCAATACTGAAGCGTCAAGTGGAGAACCTTGAATTCCTACTGTACGACAGACAGAAGGAGTTGGACAATGCTAAAGAGCTCACCAACAACAACCTTGCCATTGCAGCCCAAAAGGCCCAGACTTTCTCACTGCTCGTCTAGGATCGTCAGTCTCTGTGCCGTCAACGCACCAAGAAGGATCGCACCATCGACCGTCTTCACAAGAAGGTGGCCGACCTCGAGAAGACCATCAAGGAGCAAGAAGCTCAGCTTGCCGTAAAGGAAGAAGAAGAGGAAGGTGAAGATATCCAAGGGGATATTGACTCCTACCTCAGCAATGATGATGACTTTCTGGAGGAAGATGCAGTGGACTTCTACACCGACGATGATGACTCCGACTTCATCGATGATGAGTAGATGCACTAGAGCACTGTCGTAACATGAGGAGTATCGGTCCCATTGTATCGTAGCTTACATAATGGTTCCTAAAACCATATGTTTTTCCTTTTGTTGTGGTGTGTGTGTTTGTATCGTGTGCTTTGCTTGAATGAATGAAAAGAAGTTAGTTGCAAAAACCTGAGTCAAACTCAAAGTTTTAGCTTTGAAATCAAAGCCCTGAACCATAGGATTTTCCCTCTTACCCCTGTATCTACCTCAATCTTCAGATGACTCGTGGAAACCAAGGAGGGAGCAGCTCATCGCAAGACCCAATGCTGCAGATTCTGCAGACCGGGAAGCAAGCAGGGCAGAGCGCCAAGCTAATCTAGCAACACTGCAGCAGATTGCCCAGATGGCTCACAACAACCAGAACCATCGAAATCAGGATCATCATGGATCCAAACTCAAAAACTTCCATAATACAAATCCCCCAATCTTTAGTACTTCAGAGAACCCACTAGATGCTGATGACTGGTTGCAGACAATAGAGAACAACTTAGAAGTAGCAGGAGTGGATGCAAACGAGAAGGTTCTTTTTGCCACCCACTATTTGGCAGGAGATGCAAGAGCATGGTGGAACAGCACCCGCACAATGAACCATGGTCAAGTGATGACATGGGAAGCCTTCAAAATCAAGTTCATCCGCACCCACGTGCCGTAGGGTTTAGTCACCAGAATGAGGGATGAATTCAGAGAGTTGAAGCAAGGCAGAATGACTGTAGCGGAGTACCTGACAGATTCATGTCCCTTGCCAGGTATGCACCTAATGAGATCAACACGGAGGCCAAGAAAAAGGAGAGATTCCTGAACGGACTGCATGATAACATGAAGACTGTCCTCGTCAACATCCGTTTCCAGGATCTTGAAGAGCTAGTCGACTCTACCATTCAGATGGAAGGGAAGCTTAACCAGGCAAACGACAACCGCAAACGTCGTATGATGCACCAAGCTGGATCCAATAGTCACCAGAAGTACCGTCCCAACCCTTCTGCGGGATATGCACCGAGGAACAACCGACCCCCAATGTCTCTCCCAAGCTACCCCAACCGTAGCGGGGGAAATGTGAAGTCCGAAGGAAACAACAATCACCCCGGCAACACCAGAAATTTCAACCGTGCACCTCCCAAGAGCAACAACAACAACAACAACAACAACACTGCACCTAGAACTGGAAGCAATGTTGTGCCCGTGGCAGCGAAAGACAAGTCTCAGATCACTTGTTTCGAGTGTGGAGTGAAGGGTCACTATTCCAATGAGTGTCCCAAGAATATTGCCGCCACTGCAAATGTGAATGCCCCAGCTCAATAGCAGCGTCGTGTTCAACCAGGAAGAAGATTCGCCCCAGGGAACCCTCACAACTGCAACGGCCATCCCTTCCACATGAACACCGAAGAAGCCCAAGAAGCGCCAGATGTAGTGATGGGTATGTTTTCTGTCAACTCCGTTTTAGCAAGAGTGTTGTTTGATTCTAGAGCATCGCACTCATTTATCACCGAAGAATTTGCATGCACTAGTAAGATTCACCCAACCAACTTGAAGCATGTTATGATAGTTCAAATCCCTGGTTCAACTACAAAAGCTAGAAAAATTTGCAAAGCTGTGCCTATCAGAATACATGGGATAGATTTTTATGCTAATCTAATAGTACTTGGAACCAAAGGTTTGGAAGTAGTACTAGGAATGGATTGGATGTCAAAGCATAAAGGATTGATTGACTGTGCCAAGAAAGCCATCACCATGACCAGTAGCTCTGGAGTCTTAGTAGAGCACATATCTGAAACCTTTCCCCGTTAGTTCAAGTGTAATAAGAGTATAACCCTGCCCACCATAGACCAAGTCAGAGTAGTGCATGAATACTGACGTATTCCCAGATGAATTGCCCGGTATGCCCCCGGATAGGGATATTGAGTTCATTATTGAATTAATCCCCAGAACCGGACCCATAGCCTAGAGACCCTATAGCATGAACCCCTCAGACTTAGTGGAATTGAAGAAGCAGATGGATGCTATGTTGGCAACAGGCTTGATTCAACCAAGTGCATCGCCATGGAGATCACCTGTGTTATTCATCGACAAGAAGGATGGAGGCAACCGTCTGTGCACAGATTACAGGAAGCTGAATGACATCACCATCATAAACAAGTACCCTTTGCCAAAGATAGAGGATCTATTTGATCAGTTGACTAGAGAAAATGTGTTCTCTAAGATCGATCTTAGGACTGGTTATCACCAACTTAAGATTCGTGCAACGGATATTCCGAAGACCGCCTTTACTACTCGTTATGGTTTATACGAGTATACGGTTATGTCTTTTGGATTAACCAATGCCCCTGCTTATTTCATGAATCTCATGAATAAGATCTTTATGAATTTTCTGGATAAGTTTTTCGTTGTCTTTATCGATGATATCCTTATCTACTCCAAGTTAGAAGAAGAGCATGAGCAACATCTGAGAATCATCCTTGAAACCCTTAGAGAGCATCGGTTGTATGCCAAGTTCAGCAAATGTGAGTTTTGGCTGAAAGAAGTAGGATTCCTAGGACATATTGTGTCTGCTGGAGGAGTCGCTGTTGATCCCGCCAAGATCAAAGATGTCAAAGAATGGGAAGCCCCAACCACTCAAACCCAAGTTCGTGCATTTCTCGGATTAGCGGGATATTACCGCAAGTTCGTAGAAGGATTTTCAAGCATCACCAGACCCATGACCCAATTGTTGAAGAAGGACAAGAAGTTTGAATGGACCAACAAATGTGAAGCCAGTTTCCAGGAGCTGAAGAAGAGATTGATTTCAGCCCCAATATTGATCATGCCAGATATCAAGAAGCCGTTTGATGTGTATTGTGATGCATCCAAGATTGGTCTCGGATGTGTATTGATGCAAGAAGGCAAAGTCATCGCGTATCTGTCTCGACAACTAAAGCAGCATGAGAAGAATTACCGTACCCATGATCTTGAGTTAGCAGCCGTAGTTTTGGCATTGAAGACCCGGCATCATTATCTTATGGGTAATCACTGTGAGATTTACTCGGATCACAAAAGCTTGAAGTATATTTTCACTTAGAAGGACCTGAATATGAGGCAAAGGAGATGGATAGAGTTAATCAAGGATTATGACCTTGACATTCACTATCACCCCGGTAAAGCCAATGTGGTAGCGGATGCTCTTAGCAGATTGTCGTGTAGGCTAAACACCATGATCAAGGAGAAGCAACCAAGTTTGTATGAGGAGTTGGAGCAGTTCAGAACTGATCTAGTTAGTAAAGGATTTTTAGCTAGCATTGAACTTCAACCCACGTTGATAAGTCAAATCAAGGAAGCCTAGAAGGGAAATGAAAGTATCGACAGAATCAAACATCGTATTGGTACAGGAAAGGTACCTGGATTCACCGAAGACGAAGAAGGAGTTCTGTGGTACAAAGGCCGTATCTATGTGCCAGCAGATTCGGAGCTGAAGCAAGTTATCATGCAAGAATCTCATGATACGCTTTATTCTATCCACCCCAGAGGAACGAAGATGTATCAAGATTTGAAAGAGCAATTTTGGTGGCACGAGATGAAGAGAGAAATCAGGAGCTACATCGCCAAGTGTGATATCATCGAGAGTCAAAGCGGAACATCAGAGACCCGCAGGACTATTGCAACCATTGCAGATTACGGAATGGAAATGGGATTCCGTCAGAATGGACTTTATCACTGGTTTGCCTACTTCTAGTAGGGGAAATGACTCAATCTAGGTCATCATTGATGGACTGTCCAAGGTAGCTCATTTTATACCTATCAAGACAACCTACGAGTTCAAAGCTAGCGAGTTGTACATTGCTAGAATAGTTAGTTTGCATGGAAGACCATAGTGTCGGATCGAGGAACCCAATTTACCTCGCGATTTTGGCGAAAGTCCAAGAAGGATTAGGAACCAAGTTGAATTTCAGCACACTTATCACCGCAAACCGATGGATGATGAAAGAGTCAACCAAATCTTAGAAGATATGTTGAGAGCTTGTGTGTTGGAATATGGATCAAAATGGGAAGACGCACGCCTTTCAGAATTCTCATATAAATAGTTATCAAGCCAGTTTGCAAATGGCACCATTTGAGTTCCTATACGGAAGAAAGTGTCGCACCCCTTTGAATTGGTCGCAATTAGGAGAGAGTCGGATCTTTGGACCCGACATTCTCTAACAAGCCGAAGAGAAGGTTCACAAAGTCCGTGAGCACCTCAAGACCGCCTAGTCCAGGCAAAAGAGTTATGCTGACAAGAGAAGGAGAGACCTGACTTTCAATGTCAGAGATATTGTATATCTCAAGGTTTCACCATTGAAGGGAACCTAGCGTTTTAGTCTGAAAGGAAAGTTAGCCCCAGATATATCAGACCTTTCAAGATTCTAAATTGTCGAGGAGATATCAACTGGAACTGCCAGAAGAGATGTCAGTCATCCATAATGTGTTCCATATCTTGTTACTTCGCAAATGCTTAGAAGTGCTAGAGAAGACCGGAGTTTTCAAGAACATCGATCATCGAGCTGTTGACATCAACAAGGACCTGACGTATCATGAAGTGCCCATCCGTATCTTGGAGGAATCCTACAGAACCACGAGGACCAGGAGTATCAAGTTTCTCAAGATCCAATGGAGCAACCATACCGAAGAAGAAGCCACTTGGGAGCGAGAAGATTACATTAGGACTGAGTTCCCAGATCTCTTTAGTTCCTAGTTTTCTTTCTTAAATCTCGGGACGAGATTTTTTTTAAGGGGGGAAGGTTTGTAACATCCCAAAACTTTAATCCACGTCATCAAGATCAAATCTACCCAATTTAGGGTTAACAAAAACTTTTCTATTTAAAAATCTTTAAGCATTCATATGTGTGTGCATTTAAATAGGAGTTGTTTTGAATTGCCATGATTGAGTGATCTATTGATTGTAAAATGACTCTAAGGTGAATTACACATCATCTAGATAATCCCCAAGCAAATCCCAAAGAAAAATTAATCAAAAAGAATTAAATAAGCAAATGGTCACTTTTGCCATTTTAATCACATAGCCCACTTTGGCTATTCCTAGCACTCATTTTCAAACAAAGACAATTGTGGATCTTTGCACCCCTTGCTAGTACAAGTAGTGATGTACCAAGTCCCACTTTGTGATCTCCCAAAAACACTCAAACTCTAAATTTAAATGACATTTGAAAATTGAATCTAGTTCATATGTCTAGATACCACTTTCTCAAAAAATACGCAAATGAACTCCATTTCAAAATCCCAAGCAAACCTAGATGCCCAAGCATAAGTTACACCACTCCACCAAAAATCTTTCAAAAATTCAAAAATTTCTCTCATGCGGCCATTTGATCGAATAGTTGGCAGGCAGATAAAAAGTGGCCTAACTAATACTGTTGCACATTGATCCCTTGTCCCCAAATTGACCCTCTCTGCACTCCCTGTCCCCCTAGCATCTACCCCAGCCCAGACCAGCACTCCCCCTTCCCCGCAGCGCCATTGCCGCGCCGCCCAAGTATGGTCACCGCCGGCCGAATGCGGGCAACGCGCCAGAGACCAAGCCTCGCCATTCCAGCTTGCCCGCTAGCACCTCCTAACCCTATCGCCTCTCCCTGTCCACCCCTCGATCGCTGCCAGCCCCTGGACCACCCCAGAGCAGCGCCGCCCTTTTCTCTCTGCGCCATGCGCAGCGCGTGCCAGAGCGCGATCGCCGCCAGCACGCCTCAGACCATGCCCCGACACCAAATCGCGCACGCCGCTCCGCCTTGAACCCAGCAACCCACCAGACATGGCCGTGCACCATCGCGCGACCCACAGTCGCCATGATCACCGTCGAGCATCGCCTCTGTCTCCCAGAGTGCGGGAAGCCCCCGACCATTAGGCACCGCCCCTAGCCGCTCCATTACGCCGTATAGGACCGCTAGCAGACCGCCCACCGTCCGCCTACCTCGCCCATGCCGGTAGCCCCCTGTACCGCCCTCGCCGGAGAAGCTAGCCCACACCCGTCAGTCCCCTCGTCGAACCTATATAAGGAGGCCACCCCCAGCCTCATTCTGCACACCATCTCACTCCCCTCTCTCCACTGACCGTTTCCCCTCTCTCGCCGGAGCCGCTCGAGACGCCGTTCGCCGGAATTCCACCGGAGGTAGCCGTTGTAGAGGAGGAGAGGTCCCCATCGATTCCGTCCACCTCAGCCCCTGCCGCGACCTCGCCTGAGACCGCAGTCATCCACCAGTTTGTTTGCCCGCCTCGCCGCACTAGCTGGAGCCCTGGTATGCCCCCACCATACCCCCACTGAGTTCTCTAGGGTTCGGTCTCGCCGGCGATGAGTCTGTCGTCGATGACGACCGTGGGCCATCGATCTATGTTCTAATCGTGTGGCCCAGATCACCCCGTACCGCTTCGGGTTTTAAGTGCCACTGACATGTGGGAACAGCCTATCAGTCGCCCTCTGCGCCGCGGAGTGCCACTGGGCCGGCCCAATTAGTTTCCGTGCTGACCCAGTAATTCAAATATAGGTTTTTCTATTTAGATTTAGAATCAATTATGTCCCTTAGTTTAAAAATCAATTCAGGAAGATTTACTGAACCAAATTGAGTGATTCCAATTTTGTTGGAAAGCTACTAAAAATATCTATCCAAGACAGAAGCTTTTGCATATTCAAACATTTTTATAAGATTAACCATATTAGATTTTGAGTTGATTCCAACTCTCAAAAATCACATTTAACCATACCTATCTGAATATGTAATAATATTATGGTTTGCATGCAGTGACTTTGGACTAGTACCAAAATAATGCTATATAGGCATTTCTAGTCACTTTAAATCATTAAGTATTAAACTTAAACTTATTAAAATGTGACCCAACCTTTACATCACATTCCCATATGTTAGAATATGTGGTGATGACATGTGTCCACATGATCCCATATTTTAATTGGAGAATATTAAATCTTAGTTAATTTCAATGAGTAGAAATTACTTTTCTCAAATAAAAAGAATGAAACTAGTTCATTAAACCTTGTGATGTTTGTGATAATAATAGATCATCAAATATGTGCCTTAGTGTGCTAAGTAGACTAGTTAAGCATTGTTTGGTGATTGTGTATCCCGTATGTACTTATAGACGATAGTACCGACCAAGTCTACGAGGAGGAGGAGTTCTACCAAGAGGAGGAGGAAGAAAACTTCAACCACTGCACTACACAAGGCAAGCTAGCACTATACCAGTTAAACCTTGCAAGCGTTACTTGCAAGCCATCATTAACAATGCAAGCTAACCCTTGCAAGCTAGATAACCTAAGCAAAGGCATTAGGCATGCCTTGGTTATACCATGTTGACTTACACCTACTCCAAGTTTATTTACAAGCTTTACTTTCTTTACTTTACTAAAGTCCTTTACTTGTTTAAAGGTAGCATAAAGAGTATAAAACTTGACCTATCTAGTTAGACTTAGATGTCATTCTATGGCATGAGATTGAGATTAGCATCCCACCTTAGTGAACACTCTTAACCTAGTAGTTGGAACAAAACCCAAAAACTTGATTCACTTTAGATGGGAATACTTGGTGAAAATGACTTGTGAAAACCTTGGAATGATGAGTCATTCTATTGAGATGTTTTTACATACGTTGAGAAACACAAATGGTTTATGATGATGAAAATGTTGAGGCATGAGCCTTAGCCCTTTTATAAAACTGATGGTTGGGTTCGGATGCGATACCATTCCAATTTTACCGTACAACCACAATACCTGAATTGGGTAAGGCTTATCCAGAAGTTTATATGCATTAGTATTAGTTCCCTCGCGGGAGAGGTTTGAGCTGAGGCTACCTCTCAATGTTGTCCACCTATGTAGTGCCCAAGATGACAGATGGTCATGGTTGGGAGGCCATACTCATAGGAGAGGTTCCTATACTAGGGTGTGTAAAGGAAAGGTTATGTTTGATTATCTGCATACTAAGTATGATGATTCAGGGTTATCCCTGACAGGTGTATCGAATCTTGTGGTGAAAGTGTACCACCTCTGTAGAGTGTCAAACTATTTGAATAGCCACGTCCGCGGTTATGGACAATTGGAGTGGCCATACTGTTCCGTTGTCAGATGTTTTCAAAACAACTTATGAAATGAATTGTGACATGACTTGACCACAACAAAGTTGTGACTAGGACAATTAAGTTCCCACTTAGGTGTTTTCAAACTTCTTTTATCTTTCTTTGTTTCTGAACTTAGCTTAGGTTTCAAACTTAACTTCACAATTGAACTTAGAGTTAGCAGTCCTACTAGAACTATCTTACTTGTTAGTGGTAGTTTGTGAGTACTTAAAGAGTACTCATGGCTTTTGTCCCTGGCTATTCCTATGGCCAGACTATGAAGGAGATTGGCAAGATGAAGCACATCAGGACGGCTATGATAACTAGGACTATCTCCCATCGTCAGCATTGCCTGTGACTCTGAAGATGGACCCCACCGCTATGCTATTTATTCCGCTACTTGATTGTACTAAGACTGGATCATGAGATCCTTTACTTGTGTAAGACCTTAGTTATGGTTTGTAATGGATGATGTACTGTGATATCCAATCTGTTATGTCTCGCAAAAATGGTAATCCTAGGATTGCGATGTATGGCATAACAAGCATCTGGGATTAAAAATCTGGGTGTTGACATTTGGCTGGCTTTGCCCGCCGGAACTCGACACCATGCACTCCTCACCCAACAGTATACCTAAGTTGCATTAGTTGCGGTCTCATCGAAAGCACCATTGTCGCTTCACCGACGTCCAATGCACCCTATCCAGGTCACTGAGTCCGTCGTCCTCCACTGCACCTGATTTCCTTTTCCCACTTTCTCGTCCATGGCCCCGAATCCATCAATGACTGCCCAAGATCTACTTCAACGCCATTGGCATCCTTCCCAACCATACCATACCAAAGCCGATGTGCAGTGCACCAATTCTCCCTCGTCCACCGTGCTCAAGATGGCATCGAGCCCCCAAGATCTACTTCCCTGACGCAAACAGTCGGTGCAACTGTAGCACCCTCGGTGACAAGGATGTCACCCGTGCCGGTACGGATGATGCTTATAAGCCTATCCAGCCATGGTAACCAAATCTCCAACTCTTTTTTGTTTTGTCAGCAGTACATCGGGTTCAAGCCTATCACAGTGAAGTGTGCTGTACCCAAGTCAAAGCACACGCATGTTCTTCGTGCTACATACTATGGAGTAGGTCGCTATACATGTTGGTTTGCATTCGCTGCTCTGCAAATTTTAAAGTCATGCACATGTTCTTAACTACTCCAAACAATAGTAATTGCCTAATATCGTGTAGTTCTAGTAAAATGTGAAATCAGTAGAAAATATTAGTGTGGATTCCCTGCCCCACAGTTACTGAATCTATCTGGTTTGTCCCGAGATAAGTTCCTGTTATTATTTCCTCCTTGGCATTGTTCTTCTATCCTATAGTACCCGTTTAGACTCTACATATTAATTTGGTTATAAAATTTTTCTTGCCATCTAGTTCTTCAAAATCTACAACACTAACTATTTTCTTTTTCTTGCATAGAGCCCAGAATGGAACAATGAACATGTTGGTTTGCATGGCCTCTTCTACAGGTTCACAAGTGACGCCATTATTTCCTTATCTGGTGCTGGTTCGTCCTAAGCAATGGCATAACTGTCCTCTACTATGTAGTTCACTCGTGGTTTGCGTTCCTGCTCTATAAGTTCTCTTACGATGCCATTATATTTCTATCTAGTTGGTTCTTAGCTATGAAAGTAACTGCATGCCATTGTGTAGCTCACCGCAAATTCTGATTCACCCAACGTCTCTTGCATTCTAGGAAATACCACTGCTTCCATATGTATTTGCTGAAATGACCTGGCTAGTTTATATTTGCTAAAATTCTAAGAAACACTTTGTTTGATTGCTCATTCATTGTAGGCACACTTGTCTAATGATTGTTTGTCCTGTTCTACAGGTTCGAGCGATGCTATTATATCTCGCATTTGGTTCTGGTTTGTCCTAAGCAACAACATAACTATCCTCCACTATATATAGTTCATTCGTGGTTGGCATTACCGCTCTACAAGTTCTCGTATGATGCGGTTATAATTTCTATCTAGTTCATTCTTAGCTACGACAGTAACTGCTTGCCATTGTGTAGCTCAACACAAATTTTGAGTCACCCAACGTCTCTTGCATTCTAGGGTATACAAATGCTTCCATATATATTTGTTGAAATGACCTTGCTAGTTTATATTTGTTGGAATTCTAAGCCACGCACACACACATTGTTTGATTGCTCGTTTTTCACGGTGGGCACACTTGTTTAATATGTTCTTGCTTTTCATGTTTGTTTGATGTGTTGGTCAACAATTGAACCATTGACTAGTTGTAAACTCTAGATCATAGCTCATGTCATATCAGTCAAATGAGTAGTTTGTATTGTTTGATGTATTAAATTATTATTACTTAGTTTCAGACTGCAATTATTGTTATCGCCACCAATTAGGGGGCTGCAAGATCATGCCTCCTCCAATGTAGCTCTCACACTCAATGGAAGATGTGGGTGATAGATTGAGAAAGCAAATTGAGGACTCTATTGTCAACTCGATTCTCAACTGAAATGCTGAATTTTCTTTCCTTCAGTTGATAATATGTAATAATTTTAAGAAGTTTGCAGCTGATGTAATATCTAGATAACTCGCAAAGGCCGTTTAGGCATTTAGTTGCCTCCATCCAAACATGGCAGTAGGCGGTACCATAACTACACCAGCCAGGTCGATCAGGAAATAGTATCGGGCTTTGTATTTGGCCCACCTTGTATTTGGCTGTCGATGAATAGTAAAAGATGCTCGCTAACTATACACCTTTTATGATATTGGCATGGGCTTCAGAAAGACCAAAACTGTAAAAGACAGTAAACGTAATGGGCCGACCCACATGTGGGAACTAGTAATAGTAATAGGCCACAATAGTAATAGGCCAGAATAGTAATAGGCCAGGCAGCAGCATGTCAGAACAGAAACATGCCAGAAAAGTAATAAGCCACAATAGTAAAAGGCAAGAAACTGTAAAAGGAAAGAATGAAGGGTTCCGTAGCAGAAAACAAAAAAAATTGCGTTGGAACTTCCTAACACCCAAGATCTATCTATGTAGTAATGCAGTAACGATTGGAGCATATTGAATACATACCCTTGTAGACCGTACGGGTTAACGTTCTAAGGGGAACATGGTTGAAGTAGTCGAACTCGTGGACGACCTCAAGGTCGCGAAGCTCCTCACAGGTCACCCTTGCTCCATCTTCATCGTGCAGTAGCTCCGGCTCACGACATCCAAGATGCCCTCGTATGAGGCACCCTCGAGGTTTTGTACACATACGGTGTACGATGACAACCTCCAGCTGCTCGATCCTACTGGGGGTGCGGAAGTAGATCTCCGGCTTGGAATCTCCATAGTACAATGGTGCGCCGCGGTGAAGCCTTGTTCGCACAGCCCATACATGGGGCCATGATCACAAGGGACAGAGAGAGAGGTTGGAGAGGAAGGGAGGAGGCGCATAGAGGACGGAGGAGAGCTCCCAACTCGTGCCCTTTTTGTTGGGTTCAAAGCATAGAAAACAAAAAAAATCATACAATGTGAACAACTAAGCACCAAGATCTATCTACCTAGATACAATCAGCGGGTGGATATACATCCATAAAGAACATACCCTTGAAGAGAGACAGAGCGTTGTTAACGAGTTTGAACTCGTGGATGATGTAGTCATACACTTGTTGATCTCAAGATCATGATGAAGTCCAGCAAGTCCAGCACCAGCAAGTCCAGCAGGTCTAGCACCGCAAAGCAGCGGTGCATCCATGATCGCACACACGCCCGGTACCCCGACAACCTCCACATCCTTGCTCCAGTGATGCAGCGGAAGCAGCAACTCCATTCTAGACAAAGCCACCGGGAACATGTATCTTGCTAATCCAAGACCATGGGCAATAATTTCTAGAGGGGGAGAGAGATCCTTCATGAGGAGGTGTGAGAGTGGAGGAGCATGAGGTGCTCCTTTTATAGGGGAGGGGCTGCCCAAGGGGCATGGCCCCCGGCCATGGTGGGTGCCCCCACCTCTCCCTCATTCATGTGGGTGGATGTAGCATCCCAATTGTCTAACAATTGTAATGCTACTTGGTCTAGTAATATAATGGCTACTTCATATATATAATTGTTGCATCATAATTATATCATGCTCATGTCATCATGCCACCTTGCATTTGAGCATCATATAAAACCCTTTTCCATTTGGTTCTTATCTCATATGCATTATTAATTGTATTTGCCTCTTGATATTGTATTTGGTTGTTGATATATTGTTTAAATGCCCAAGTGGAGTTGGGGGCATATCTTTTATTTAACTCCACCACCTTTCTTGTCATCACCCCATCTTTCCACCATTCCATCATCCATGAGCTTGCAATTGTTTTTCTTTTGGGTTTTACCTCTAGCTCATATGGGTTGGGATGGATCCAATTCTATTTCCACATGCTCTCATCTTAGCATCATGTTGTTTTCACATTATTGATATATGAGAGCCACATGGCCACCTTTGCATGCCTTGTGAGTGGAACCCTTTTTCCTAGCTTCCATATGGATTATTATGGATTTGTGCTCATGTGGGAATATTTTTGGGACTAGTAGGCATCTAGTGGAATATACACACTAGCAAGTCCCAAATATAATCAAATGTGATCATCTCCATCTACTCCACTTGGAAATTTCTTTTAAATTCTTTTACTTGGCTTAATTCCACTTTTGGAAATGCATAAGAATAATGCCATGTTTATTGTTTTGTTTCACAAGGTTAAAACATGGCATTAATTATTTTTGCATGGGCCATGCAAGTACCACCACATTTTGGTCTTTGGTTTTTATTTGAATTTTTGGGTGAACCATCTCATCTCTCTCTCTCTCCCTCCTTTTGGCTTGATCTAGTTGATCTTGCTCAAACCACATCACCACCTTTACCTCTTCCTCTTTTGGGTAGAGCTCTTGTTTGATCTTGTTTTGCTCCTGCTTGAGCTTGCCAAAAGAAAACCTATCACCCAATCCTCTACACCACATCTCACCTCTCTCCAAACCTCTCTCCTAATCTATACCTAATCTAAACCCTCCCCCTCTCTTCAAACCCTAGCCACCACATCACCCCCTCTCGCCCTCTCTCATCTCTATACCTAGCGACCCCACGGTTCCTCACCCTGGCCCACCTAGCTACCCCACCCAAACCAAACCCTAACCCGAGCCATACCCCCTCTCTCCTAACCCTAGCTCCAACCCTAGCTACACCCGAGCCTACCCCTCTCCCTCTCTAGCTCTCTCTCTCTCTCTGCCAAGAGGGCCCCAGCCCGAGCCTCTCCACCAGTCCCCACCGGCAGCCCGTCTGCCTCCACTCGGCCTGCCCGAGCACGTGAGGAGAGGAAGGAGAAAAAGGTGGTCGAGCCACCTTTAACCCTACCCACTCCCCCACGGCACCCCTCTCCCTCTCTGCTTTACCACTCCCTCTCTCTCACCTGCTACCTCTCCCAGATCTCCCCAGGGTCATGCCCATCCACTCCTCCCTCCCCAGCTACCCCTACCACCGTCTACCCCATCCCCGGCCACCGTCGGTGTCCACCGTCGTATCCTTGAACCAGTCGGTGGCGTGGCGCTCTGGATGTCGAGGAAGATCGAGGAGATCCCCAGGAGGCCGCCGGTACCTGTCGTGGAGGAAGAGAAGAACCGGAGCCGAGGATCACCGACGAGCCGCCGCCAAACCCTAGCCTCCGGTCCGTCTGTGTTGTCGCCCATCCCCTGCGCCTCGAGCGGATCCAACCACACCAACCAACTCTCGGTGAGCCACGCAACCTCCTAGACACTCTCGTCTTCGTCGTCGTTTCCTGGTCGCGACGTATGTTCCGTCGAGCACCCTCTGTGCACCGGCGAGCGCAGCGTCTGCTCGCTTCCGCGTCGCACAGAACCCTATCTAGCCGTGCAGCCCTCCCCTACCAGCAACCCCCAAGCCACCCGCGTAGCCGCCTCATGTGAGCCCTAGGTCCCGGTTGAACCCCCCACGCCCTGGCGCTGCGTCGACACGCGCCTTTTGCGAATAACCCCTTTTGGGTTTTCTCGTCTCAACCCGCGGTACCTTTTGGCCCACCAGTCAGCCGCCGATCAATCTTGCAAAAGACCCCTCCCAGCTCTTCAGCCTCAACCCGCAGCCCCTCTGGATCCCCCACGTGTCGCGTCCCCGCTGGCGCGCCTGGCGTGTGGCCCAGAATCTTGTGGCCCCACCCGTCGAGCCGAGGCTAGCCCAACCCTAGGTGTAAAATCTTTTTCCTTGTTGTCTTTGAGTCAGCGCTGGACCCACTGGTCATTGTCTCTGGCTAACACTAGGCTGAGTAACAAAAGGTTTTTCTGTATCTCTGTTTTAATTTAAATCTTTTCAAATTAATTCAAATTCAAATTTCAAATCTGTTTCAAATAACTTTTAAATTATAAATCCAAATAATACAAATAATATATGTTTTCAAATCAGAAAAATATGAGGAATTCAAATATGGCCTTCAAAATATATTTTGAACACTTTATTTTTTTCAAGTTGATTTAAATTACAATAAAATGCCTTTTACCTTAATTAATTAATAACTTTTGTTTTATAACTCCAAATTTGACAAATAATATGTCTAAAATGATTAGCTCGACGAGACCTTTCTGTTTATGCATTCCATGTTTTGCTTTGCAGCATGCATCATATAAATATAAAGCTTACAGCAACTAATATGAGGTTAAAATGAGGCTAAAACTCAATAAAATGGTTTATTCTTGTATTCCACACCTCACCCATGCCATGCTACTTTATTGCCATGCAAATTGTGCATCATTCATCATGGCATGATTGTTTGCTTGTCGCATTTTATTCATATGCTTGTGCACTTTATTTATGTTGGCCCTTGTTTGTTTGGTTCTTCTTGAATAGATATTTGGCGGGGATATATCAAGAGACCAGGAGCACTACCAGATCCTTCTCTCGCTTCAACTGAGCTGCCAGGCAAGCACTACCACATGCTTGCATACATATAGTACCTATTGCCTCTATCTTATTCTTGCATCATTGAGTCGCGATTGCATTAATCTGAATCCCAAGTATTGCATAGCCTTTACTTTTAAACCCAAACGAAGCTTGTTCCTCCATCCCATGAGCCATTACTACAGGAGTTGTTTGATCCATGCGAGTCGTAGAACAGCAGTGTAGGGTATGTGAGTGTCGATGGATAATGAGGTACCTAAACAACTTAACTTTGAGTAGTAATGGGATAACTAATGAAAGTGGCACGGTGATCCATATTTGCTATTTGGTTTTCAGGCTCACTTGTGTCCGTGGGACCCAGTACTTGATTCCTGTTCCTTGAATATTCGCTATCCACATCCGGGAGGCTTATGAACCCCACAGTGAGCTTGATTCATTCTTATTTCTTGGGGCCACAAACTAGTTTGAGGTTTTATTTACTATCTGTACTTATGCCATGCTTCTTGCTTTATTTAGAATTGTGCGAGTCTTGCACCTGTTTAGGTAAGCGGAGTGTTTACGTGGTATCGACAAGCCAGTCACACTTTCCGGGTTCGATCGTTTACAGCCATTGGCGCAAACCTTGAGTCCGTCTCGGAGTCGGCCAACTTCGTCGCGGGTAGCTTAATGGGGTGGCCCCCTGAAATATTTCTAAATCCTGTGATCGCTTTGTCGTGACTGCCTCGTTGGGTTTTGATTTGGTTTTTCCGAGGTTGATCGAGTGTGTGTTGCTATTTGTGCACCCCTGCAGGGTAAAACTTTCTAAAAGCCGTGTCCGCGGTTATGGACGACTTGGAGCACAGTTTCTCGATCATAGACAAGCATAACTAAAGTACCGCTTTTAATTTGACTAAGTAACTGACTAGTAAATAGTGCAACACTCATGGAATGGTTAATAAAACTGCCAACGGATGGGGGGGTTGTTCGTCCGCTTCCTCGTCGGTAAGCGAGGAGGAGGATGGATCTGTTAATATTACCTTTATAACTGTTGTTATTAATTCACGGACATCCGTCTATCTCTGGTTAGGCGGATGGTTAGCGAGTATCTATAGAATTGCTAGGGTTTATCTTTTGCTGCATTTGCGTCACCCCAGGTTGTGTCCCCTTTAGCGGCATAAAGACTTGCTGAGTACCCCTAGGGTCTCACACGATAATTTGTTTGACTCAGATGAACAGGTAAACTCGCAAGATGGATACTGGGTGGAGGAGACGGACGATGTTAGCAACGATCACTTGGTGTAGAGATTCCGGGAACGGGGATCCGTGAGATCTGTGGCGGGATGTGTTTATTTATGGGGCATCTTATGCCGATTTGCTTCTTATCCGTACTCGGATCTTGTTTTCCGCTTCCGCTTGATACTCTGATGTTTGGTGTATGAGGAGGTATCCTAAACTATTATATCTATCTAGGGTATTTGGATCTTGCCGTATGGCGTTGCTATATTTCCTTTCTTTTTAGATGGAATGACTCTGAGAACAATTGTATGGTGGCTTGCATACATACTCATTTGTGTATGTAGTTGATCCCTTCGCCTGCCGATTACGCCGCCCGTTCTTGTCCCGATGTTTGGAAATGGTTAGGACGGCCGAAAGGTCTACCTGTGAGTGGCATTTGGGCCCCACCGTACTATTTTAACCATTTCCACTCATCCAGGCTTGTAACTAGGAGCGTAATTCACCGAGGTAGTTACAATTGGTATCAGAGCCATCCCGCCCTTCAGGGTCTCAGCCAAATGGTCGTTGTCTGTCTAGCAAATATTTTTGGTAGTTATGTATACTAGGGAAAAACAAAACGCGAGAGTAGGACTGCTTCCACTTTTCTTCTTACCCAACCACCACCTTTTTCTGGTAAGAAAGTGTAACGTTTTCAATCCTCTTCTTAAAAATTCAAACTAGGATTCACGTGTTCTGGGTTTCCGTAGTACCATAGGTTGTGCATCTGTGTGTGTGTGTGTGTGCATGTGTAAATCTTTGTCTATCTGTTGCATCCAACTTGTTATCACAATCTGCCTGTGGTTATCAACTGTTGGTACATTCCATACCGATAGGCTTTTGCAAACCGACGCGATCTATCTGATTCGTTGTATACCGCCGCGATCTGTCTTACTCTTTGTTATCCGGCGTTATCTTGTTTGGGGTGTTCGTTTCCGTAGTTACTAATCTTTAGGTTCATCTTGAGAAGAAGGTGTTGGGATATGTGTTTTACTTATTCATGTGCGGAGTAATGATTTGAGTGCGGGATGGAGTCGCGACCATACCACTACTTTTATCATTCGCTCTTGTATATTGAATTGGGAAAGTCACTAATCTCGATTCGTTAAGTGATTTTGCGCATCTATTGGTATTTTAATGCCGAAATTTGCGGAAAATTTTTCTTTGATATATCTGTGTACCACACTCCTTTTCAGTCGTGTGCGATATGCTTAATATCTTCTAGGTGCTTTGAACTTTGTTGATATTTTAATATCACCTTAGTAAATTGTATCCTCTAATCTTGGTAAATTCCATCTTGGTACTATTTTGGATTATTATTATTCTCCATTATAGTACTGACTTGTGTTTTATATCAATAGCAGGATGGCACCACCATGCCGTTCTGAGGAGGACATACAACCTGAACTGGGGGCAGCGTTGTCAAGCATCGCCAATGACTTGGCAGCAATGCAGTAGAACCAGCAGCGTTTTGAAGAAAGTGTCAGGAGGAATGAGTTTGTTCCGCTACCTCCACCTCCCAAGCGAGGAGACATCAAAAGCTTTCTGAAGTTCAACCCACGCCAATATGATGTTTCTGATCAACCACTTGATGCTAATGATTGGTTGCGTGAGATGTCAAGGCTGCTGATGACTGCTGATGTTCCTGAGCAAGAATGGGTAAAGTGTGCTACTCACCTTCTGAAGGGAGATGCAGCTCTCTGGTGGGAGAATTACCTGAAGGCAAACTGCCGGTTTTCAGCCTACTTGGGGACAGTTCACTTTGGAGCTTTCAAAAGAGCAAGATTCTGCCGAAATTGTCATGGAGAGGATGAAGGAAGTGTTTCTCAACCTCAAGCAGGGCAATGATAATGTCAATACCTACATCAGAAACTTCATGAACCTTTCTCGTTATGGTGGCGATGAGATCTCTGATGACAAGAAGAAGCAAAAGAGGTTCAGGCAAGGGCTCAATGCATCGATTAAATATGCAATCACACATGCAAGGCCGGCGTCTTTTCTGGAACTTCAGCATACAGCTCTGCAGGAAGAAGCAAGTAGGCAAGTGTTTGAGGAGTCAAAGAAACACAACCGTGATGCAGCAAGCTCTTCAGCTATGTCAACTCCTTCTAAGCGTCGTGTCTGGGTTCCTAACACCCCACCGTCGCTCCCGGCTACACCAAGACCTTCAAGCTACGCGGCAAGGCCACCAAACTTCCTCACT
This sequence comes from Avena insularis, assembly GCA_023614405.1. Classification (NCBI taxonomy): domain Eukaryota; kingdom Viridiplantae; phylum Streptophyta; class Magnoliopsida; order Poales; family Poaceae; genus Avena; species Avena insularis. The sequence goes on from CM042690.1 coordinate 551,779,775, forward strand.
GCTGCTCCCAGGGGCTACAACCACCACTACCCTGGAGCGCTTGGCGGAGTCCCTGGCTACGTTGCTCCACGTCCACCTGGTGCTTGTTACACTTGTGGAAACACTGGGCATCAACACTGGAACTGCCCGATGAAAAACAAAGCTCTTCCTCCACCACCTCCAAGATCTGCGGCAAGCTCTCCTTTGGTTCGTGCACCACCACCTCGGACTCTCAACATCAACACCAAGCCCGGGTCTACTGTTGCTCGTGCCAACTGTGTCAATGCCGCTCAATCTGAGCATGCACCTGGAGTTGTGATGGGTATGCTTCACGTTAACTCAGTCCCTGCACGAGTTTTGTTTGATTCTGGTGCATCGCATTCTTTTGTTTCTCACAAGTTTGCAGATGGGAATGGGTTAGCTATGGATCCTCTCCTTAAGCGGTTAATGGTCCTTTCTCCTAGAGCAACTATGGCAGCTTCTAAAATCAGCCATGGCAATCAAATTGAGATTGGTGGCTCTTTGTTCTCGGCTTCCTTAATCATTCTGGGCAATTCTGACATTGATGTCATCTTGGGCATGGATTGGTTGACAGCAAATGCAGCTGTGATTGATTATGCTGAACGCTCGGTTTCTCTGAAGATTCCAGAAGGCCATATAGTCTATTCTCCAAGTCTGACTCCTGCTATCCAGCTTTTCTCTTTGGCGGCTCTGAATGATGATGCTATGGAATCTATTCAGAGTGTTCCGGTGGTCTGTGAGTTCCCAGATGTCTTTCCTGAAGAGTTGCCAGGTATGCCTCCGGATCGTGAGGTTGAGTTTGTAATTGAGCTTGAACCTGGAACGGCCCCTATCTCCAAGCGGCCTTATAAAATGGGTCCTACTGAGTTGGCTGAACTCAAACGACAGCTTGATGAACAAGAGAATTTGGGTTTCATTCAACACAGTACTTCTTCTTGGGGTAGCCCAACAATCTTTGTGAAGAAGCGAGACAAGACTGATAGACTTTGTGTTAACTATCGGGCTCTCAATGCTAAAACCATCAAGAATAAATATCCCCTTCCGCGGATTAATAATCTTTTCGATCAGCTAGCTGGAGCTGTGGTATTCTCTAAGCTTGACTTGAGAAGTGGTTATCACCAAATCAAGATTCGCAAGGAAGATGTTCCTAAAACAGCTTTCACCACCCGCTATGGCCTGTATGAGTACACGGTCATGTCTTTCGGTCTCACCAACGCACCTGCCACCTTCTCGAGGCTCATGAACTCGGTTTTCATGGAGTATCTTGATAAGTTCGTTGTGGTCTATCTGGATGACATCCTAGTCTATTCTAAGTCACAAGAAGAGCATGAAGAACACCTTCGGTGTGTCCTAAACAAGCTTCGTGAGAACCGCTTGTATGCAAAGTTATCCAAGTGTGAGTTTTGGCTGCCTCAAGTAACCTATCTGGGTCACGTCATCTCTGCCAAGGGCATTGCCGTCAACCCAGAAACTGTGAAGACAATTGTTGAATGGCTTCCTCCGGTAAATGTCAAAGAAGTGCGGAGTTTCCTTGGTTTGGCTAGTTATTGCCGTCGCTTCGTTCAGAACTTTTCGAAGATAGCGAAGCCTCTTACCGATCTCCTCAAGAAAGGCAAGAAATACCTTTGGACTCCTGCATGTCAAGCAAGCTTTGAGACACTCAAAGAGAAGCTCACTTCCACACCAGTCTTGGTTCCTCCGGATACATCCAAGCCGTTCCAGATATTCTGTGACGCCTCTTTGCAAGGATTGGGTGCGGTCCTTATGCAAGAAAAACAAGTTGTTGCTTATGCCTCTCGATTGAAGACGCATGAGATCAACTATCCTACACATGACCTCGAGCTCGCAGCAGTTGTCTTTGCTTTGAAAGTATGGAGGCACTACTTGCTTGGCAACCGTTGTGAAATCTTTTCTGATCACAAGAGTTTGAAGTATATCTTCACTCAGCCTGATCTCAACCTTCGGCAGAGGAGGTGGATTGAAGCAATCAATGATTTTGATTTGACCATCAACTACACTCCGGGCAAAGCTAATGTCATGGCAGATGCTCTCAGCCGCAAAGCTTATGTCAACAACCTCATGATGGAAGAACAACAACCTCTCTTGTGCGAGGAATTCCGTCAGCTCAACCTTGAAATTGTGGAACAAGGGTATCTCCTGAACCTTCTAGCAACCCCTCTCTTGGAAGAAAAGGTTCACTCTTATCAGCTTGGTGATCCGTACACAAGAAAGGTCATCTCCAACATCCAGCTTCCAAAGTATGAGTCCTTCCACGTCGATGATCAAGGCACGCTTTTCTTTGAACACCGGATGTTTGTTCCGAACTACCCGGGTTTGAGAGAGCAAGTTCTCAAGGAGGCGCATGATTCTATTCTTTCTATCCACCACCGGCACAAAGATGTACATGGACTTGAAAACACAATATTGGTGGCCGGGTTTGAAACGATATTGTGCCAAGTATGTCTCGGAGTGTGATGTCTGCCGCAGAGTTAAAGTTGTCCATCAGAAACCTTCCGGTCTTCTACAGCCATTGAAACCCCCGGAGTGGAAATGGGAGAAAGTAGAGATGGACTTCATCACGGGTTTTCCAAGGTCGCGGAAGGGCAACAATGCAATCTTTGTTGTCATTGACAGGCTTTCTAAAGTGGCTCACTTCTTCCCCGTCAAGGAAACAATTTCTGCAATTCAGTTGGCTGAGCTCTATATCAGCAGAATTGTCTCTCCGTATGGGGTTCCGCTTGAGATCAGTTCAGACCGTGGAAGCATCTTCACTTCCAAGTTCGGGAGTTTCCAAAATGCTTTGGGAACAAAGTTGAACTTCACACACTTACCACCCTCGATCGCAAGGACAAGTTGAAAGGATCAATCAGATTCGGAGGATATGCTTCGTGCTTGCGTCATCTCTTTTGGCATGAAGTGGGAAGAATGTCTTCCTTATGCTGAATTCTCTTACAACAAGCTTCGAAAAGTCTAAAGATGGCACCATTTGAGGCTCTTATGGTCGCAAATGCAGAACTCCGATTGGTTGGTGGTGCGGAGAAAGAATTTTGTTTGGCCACGACATTGTGACTCAAGCGGAGGAGAAGGTTCACATCATTCTTGAAAATCTGAGGATTGCTCAAAGTCGCGGAAGAGCAATTATGATGAAAGCACGGACATGGAGTATGTCCCTGGTGATCTTGTTTACCTTCGTGTCACTCCCATGAGAGGCACGCACCATTTTGGTATCAAAGGAAAGCTGGCTCCTAGATACATCGGTCCATTCAAAATTCGTGGAAGAAGAGGAGAAGTTGCTTATGCTCTTGAGATCCCGGAAAAACTCAAGGTCCATGATGTTTTCCACATCTCTCAGCTCAAGAAGTGCTTCAAGGATCCCGGCAGGACCGTGGATCATGAGATTATCAATCTCCAAGAAGACCTGTCTTATCAAGAACACCCCACTAAAATCCTTGAAGTCGCAGAAAGAAGGACTCGCAACAAGTCCATCAAGTTCTGCAAGGTGTAGTGGTCGCACCATTCTGTTGATGAAGCCACTTGGAAACGTGAAGATGAGCTCCGTGCCAAGTATCCTACCCTCTTTGAGTCTTCTTCTTCTTCCTAGAATCTCGGGGCGAGATTCCTGTTTAGTGGGGAGAGTTGTAGCATCCCAATTGTCTAACAATTGTAATGCTACTTGGTCTAGTAATATAATGGCTACTTCATATATATAATTGTTGCATCATAATTATATCATCCTCATGTCATCATGCCACCTTGCATTTGAGCATCATATAAAACCCTTTTCCATTTGGTTCTTATCTCATATGCATTATTAATTGTATTTGCCTCTTGATATTGTATTTGGTTGTTGATATATTGTTTAAATGCCCAAGTGGAGTTGGGGGCATATCTTTTATTTAACTCCACCACCTTTCTTGTCATCACCCCATCTTTCCACCATTCCATCATCCATGAGCTTGCAATTGTTTTTCTTTTGGGTTTTACCTCTAGCTCATATGGGTTGGGATGGATCCAATTCTATTTCCACATGCTCTCATCTTAGCATCATGTTGTTTTCACATTATTGATATATGAGAGCCACATGGCCACCTTTGCATGCCTTGTGAGTGGAACCCTTTTTCCTAGCTTCCATATGGATTATTATGGATTTGTGCTCATGTGGGAATATTTTTGGGACTAGTAGGCATCTAGTGGAATATACACACTAGCAAGTCCCAATTATAATCAAATGTGATCATCTCCATCTACTCCACTTGGAACTTTCTTTTAAATTCTTTTGCTTGGCTTAATTCCACTTTTGGAAATGCATAAGAATAATGCCATGTTTATTGTTTTGTTTCACAAGGTTAAAACATGGCATTAATTATTTTTGCATGGGCCATGCAAGTACCACCACATTTTGGTCTTTGGTTTTTATTTGAATTTTTGGGTGAACCATCTCATCTCTCTCTCTCCCTCCTTTTGGCTTGATCTAGTTGATCTTGCTCAAACCACATCACCACCTTTGCCTCTTCCTCTTTTGGGTAGAGCTCTTGTTTGATCTTGTTTTGCTCTTGCTTGAGCTTGCCAAAAGAAAACCTATCACCCAATCCTCTACACCACATCTCACCTCTCTCCAAACCTCTCTCCTAATCTATACCTAATCTAAACCCTCCCCCTCTCTTCAAACCCTAGCCACCACATCACCCCCTCTCGGCCTCTCTCTTCTCTCTACCTAGCTGACCCCACCTGGTTCCTCACCCTGGCCCACCTAGCTACCCCACCCAAACCAAACCCTAACCCGAGCCATACCCCCTCTCTCCTAACCCTAGCTCCAACCCTAGCTACACCCGAGCCTACCCCTCTCCCTCTCTAGCTCTCTCTCTCTGCCAAGAGGGCCCCAGCCCGAGCCTCTCCACCAACCGGCCGTCCCCCACCTGGCAGCCCCGTCTCCACCTCGCCCTGGCCTGCCCGAGCACGTGAGGAGAGGAAGGAGAAAAAGGTGGTCGAGCCACCTTTAACCCTACCCACTCCCCCATGGCACCCCTCTCCCTCTCTGCTTTACCACTCCCTCTCTCTCACCTGCTACCTCTCCCAGATCTCCCTAGGGTCGTGCCCATCCACTCCTCCCTCCCCAGCTACCCCTACCACCGTCTACCCCATCCCCGGCCACCGTCGGTGTCCACCGTCGTATCCTTGAACCAGCCGGTGGCGTGGCGCTCTGGGTGTCGAGGAAGATCGAGGAGATCCCCAGGAGGCCAGCGGTACCTGTCGCGGAGGAAGAGAAGAACCGGAGCCGAGGATCACCGACGAGCCGCCGCCAAACCCTAGCCTCCGGTCCGTCTGTGTCGTCGCCCATCCCCTGCGCCTCGAGCGGATCCAACCACACCAACCAACTCTCGGTGAGCCACGCAACCTCCTAGACACTCTCGTCTTCGTCATCGTTTCCTGGTCGTGACGTATGTTCCGTCGAGCACCCTCTGTGCACCGGCGGCGCAGCGTCTGCTGCTTCGCTGCACATAACCCTATCTAGCCGTGCATCCCTACCCTACCAGCAACCCCCAAGCCACCGCAGCGGTCGCCGCCTCCGCGCGCGAGCCCTAGGTCCCCGGATCGAACCCCCCACGCGCGCTGCGTTGCCAAGACCGATCGGTCCGGTACAGAGAAGAGGCAGACGGCACGTGGCCTTTTGCGAATAACCCTTTTGGGTTTCTCGTCTCAACTCAGCAGTACCTTTTGGCCCACCGGTCAGCCCGATCAATCTTGCAAAGACCCTCCCAGCTCTTCACCTCAACCCGCAGCCCCTGGATCCCCCGTGTCGGCGTCCCGGCTGGCGCGCTGTAGCCACGGAGATCTTGGCCCCACCCGTCGATCCGAGGCTAGCCCAACCCTAGGTGTAAAAATCTTTTTCTGCGCGCTGTGCTGCTGAGTCAGCGCTGGACCCACTGGTCATTGTCTCTGGCTAGCACTGGGCTGAGTAACAAAAGGTTTTTCTGTATCTCTGTTTTAATTTAAATCTTTTCAAATTAATTCAAGTTCAAATTTCAAATCTGTTTCAAATAACTTTTAAATTATAAATCCAAATAATACAAATAATATATGTTTTCAAATCAGAAAAATATGAGGAATTCAAATATGGCCTTCAAAATATATTTTGAACACTTTATTTTTTTTCAAGTTGATTTAAATTACAATAAAATGCCTTTTACCTTAATTAATTAATAACTTTTGTTTTATAACTCCAAATTTGACAAATAATATGTCTAAAATGATTAGCTCGACGAGACCTTTCTGTTTATGCATTCCATGTTTTGTTTTGCAGCATGCATCATATAAATATAAAGCTTACAGCAACTAATATGAGGTTAAAATGAGGCTAAAACTCAATAAAATGGTTTATTCTTGTATTCCACACCTCACCCATGCCATGCTACTTTATTGCCATGCAAATTGTGCATCATTCATCATGGCATGATTGTTTGCTTGTCGCATTTTATTCATATGCTTGTGCACTTTATTTATGTTGGCCCTTGTTTGTTTGGTTCTTCTTCGAATAGACGCTGAGCAGGGGATATATCAAGAGACCCAGGAGCACTACCCAGATCCTTCTCTCGCTTCAACTGAGCTGCCAGGCAAGCACTACCACATGCTTGCATACATATAGTACCTATTGCCTCTATCTTATTCTTGCATCATTGAGTCGCGATTGCATTAATCTGAATCCCAAGTATTGCATAGCCTTTACTTTTAAACCCCACCGAAGCTTGTTCCTCCATCCCATGAGCCATTACTACAGGAGTTGTTTGAGCCATGCGAGTCGTAGAACAGCATGTGTAGGGTATGTGAGTGTCTGATGGATAATGAGGTACCTAAACAACTTAACCTGAGTAGTAATGGGATAACTAATGAAAGTGGCACCGGTGAGCCATATTTTCTATTTGGTTTTTTAGGCTCACTTGTGTCCCGTAGGACCCCGAGTACTTGATTCCTGTTCCTTGAATATTTGCGCTATCCACATCCGGGAGGCTTATGAACCCCCCTGAGCCAGAGCTTGATTCATTCTTATTTCTTGGGGCCACAAACTAGTTTGAGGTTTTATTTACTATCCTGTACTTATGCCATGCTTTACTGCTTTATTTAGAATTGTGCGAGGTACTGCGATCGCTTGTTAGGTAAGCGGAGTGTTTACGGCATGTCGACAAGCCCGATCCACAGTTTCGGGTTCCCGATCGTTTACAGCCATTGGCGTAAACCTTGAGTCCGTCTCGAGTCGGCCAACTTCGTCATGGGTAGCTTAATGGGGTGGCCCCCTGAAATATTTCTGAATCCTGTGATCGCTTTGTCGTGACTGCCTCGTTGGGTTTTGATTTGGTTTTTCCGAGGTTGATCGAGTGTGTGTTGCTATTTGTGCACCCATGCAGGGTAAAACTTTCTGAAAGCCGTGTCCGCGGTTATGGACGACATGGAGCACAGTTTCTCGATCATAGACAAGCATAACTAAAGTACCGCTTTTAATTTGACTAAGTAACTGACTAGTAAATAGTGCAACACTCATGGAATGGTTAATAAAACTGCCAACGGATGGGGGGGTTATTCGTCCGCTTCCTCGTTGGTAAGCGAGGAGGAGGATGGATCTGTTAATATTACCTTTATAACTGTTGTTATTAATTCACGGACATCCGTCTATCTCTGGTTAGGCGGATGGTTAGCGAGTATCTATAGAATTGCTAGGGTTTATCTTTTGCTGCATTTGCGTCACCCCAGGTTGTGTCCCCTTTAGCGGCATAAAGACTTGCTGAGTACCCCTAGGGTCTCACACGATAATTTGTTTGACTCAGATGAACAGGTAAACTCGCAAGATGGATACTGGGTGGAGGAGACGGACGATGTTAGCAACGATCACTTGGTGTAGAGATTCCGGGAACGGGGATCCGTGAGATCTGTGGCGGGATGTGTTTATTTATGGGGCATCTTATGCCGATTTGCTTCTTATCCGTACTCGGATCTTGTTTTCTGCTTCCGCTTGATACTCTGATGTTTGGTGTATGAGGAGGTATCCTAAACTATTATATCTATCTAGGGTATTTGGATCTTGCCATATGGCGTTGCTATATTTCCTTTCTTTTTAGATGGAATGACTCTGAGAACCATTGTATGGTGGCTTGCATACGTACTCATTTGTGTATGTAGTTGATCCCTTCGCCTGCCGATTACGCCGCCCGTTCTTGTCCCGATGTTTGGAAATGGTTAGGACGGCCGAAAGGTCTACCTGTGAGTGGTATTTGGGCCCCACCGTGCTATTTTAACCATTTCCGCTCATCCAGGCTTGTAACTAGGAGCGTAATTCACCGAGGTAGTTACAGTGGAGCTCCCACTCACATAAACACACCTGCACTCACATGTCCACTCACATGCATTAAATTTCCACCAAATTTAATGCAACTCTCATTTAATAAAACTATTTTATTTATTTTATTCATAATTTTGTTAATTACTTTAATTAACAAACATTCACATACAACCCCCTACAACTTTTCAATATCACATGCAGAACCAGTTTCTGCAATTTCACCCAAAACAATTCCGGTTTCCATCGAAATGATTCCAGCACTTTCTTAAATCTTTATCTGAAACATATTTGCTCCAAATGGTGTCGGTATCCCTTAAGTTTGTCACCCTACGGTTCACAAATAATGCAGACATGATCGAGACCCTTCTCCGATTAATAATCATCAGCAGGACCTAGAGATCTGTACTGACTCCCACACATTCAACGATGACTCTAGTGATCGTGTGAACCTTTAACGTCATAACTAAATCCTTTTGTCTCATGATATATTACATGTTCGAGATTCGATCATCAGTATCTACATACCTAGTTTGATCTCTTTACCAGCATGCACTCTTTTCTCGTTCCTGTGATATAACATTCTAGTGATCACATCACTTGCTTGGAAGCTATCTCAATGTGATATCACCGAGAGGGCCTAGAGTATATCTATCCATCATCGGGATGGACAAATCCCACTCTTGATACATGAGCCTCAACATAACACCTTCGGAGTATTTGAACCCACCTTTATAGACCCTGTTACAGTGTGACATTTGATGTTATCAAGTTACTCTTCTAGTGTTAGCGATTGACATGATCTCATGGTCTAAGGACTTAGATTACTTCATATGATGTTATAGCAATTTAAACACAATGACTTTGATCGTATTGCTATACTTTGGATGAATGTTCATCACATCATTCCACCAATGTTGTGACCTCATAATTAACAACATCCAATGTCCATGATCAGGAAACCTTGATCATCTTGTTAATCAATGATCTAGTTTATATGAGAGCCATAACTAGGAACTCTTTATTTGTTTATTAAACACACATGTATTAACATTTCCAATTAACACAATTATAGCATGCAAAATAAACATTTATCATAAACAAGGAATAAGGTAATAACCATTTCATTATTGCCTCTTGGGCATATTCCCTTCAGTTCCCACTTGCACTAGAGTCAATAATCTAGTTTGTAAACTTGCACATTCAACACCTATGGATTTCTGGTGTTGTATCTCCAGATCTAACATTTTTAGGTCCGCATGTATTTGCATGTCTTTGAGTCTCTACGCATCACTCATTCTCTAACGAGATGGCATTGTATAAATTTAGTCCTTTGGTGAGACCTTTAGTTCCTTTGGGTTAAAACATATTGATATAATTGCCGCACAATATATCTTCATAGTACTAGCCCACTGTGAACCACACCTAGTTTGATAACAAACTACTTAACCAAATTCCCTCCTTTGTTGCTACTATAGCAGTCATATACTTAGCCTTTTGTTGTAGTATCCATCATAGTGTATCAACTTTGGAACTCATCCAAATCCATCATGGAACCTCCTTTCCATTACATTATGCCACCCATAGTTTAAATTGAGATAAATTTAATTTATATCTTGCGATAAACTAGTACCAATGTAACACTTTACAATGAACTACTTTTAACTATTTATCACTTATACATGATATATTCTTAGTTCTTCCAGAACTCATAAGAATGTCTTTACTATCGTCCAATGATCGTCTTATGAATCATTCTGGTATATGCTCACAATATTTAGAGCATAAGACATATCTAGATATGTACATATCATGGTATACATTATTGATCAAAATATTCATGTGATTTGACACACCAAGTTTCAAAACACTTGAATCTCGTTTCACTTACCAAGTGTCAATACACTTGATTCTTGATTCAACCCTTCCCATGTGGCAAGAACCTTTCTTGTCATTTCCATATTGAACTTATTCAATATCTCATATATGTACGTCTAGCACAACCATATTAGCATTTCAATCTATCCAAATAGACCTTGATGCTAAATATTCTGGTTTTGCCCAAGTCTTTCATCGAAATCCAATTTTAATGAAATTCTTAATCTGTGTCAATAAAAGATACATCATTTCCAATCAACAACATGTCCTCTACATAATGTATTGACAATATGTCTCAGCGCTCCCACTTAATTTCTTGCAAATGCATGCATCTTCATCGTCTCCGATGAAATTAAACCTTTTAACAGTTTCATCACGGTGAAGATTCCAACTCCGCTATGCTTACTTCAACCATGAAGTTTGCATGCCCTTTTAGCATCCTTTGAATTAACAAAACCCTTCGGACCATGTCATGTACACTTCCTAGGTAACCATTCTATTAGAAGAACTTTGTTTTGTTTGTTTAACTACCATATACCAAATTATATGTAGTGGTTGCTATATTAATCCGTCAAGACTAAATATCGCTATCAAAGGTCAAATCTTGTCATAGTCACCTCCTTGAACATTGTCATAAACTCAATTCCGACATGTCGACTATTTCATAGATACCAAACATCCATGTCTATTTCTTTATAGATCCAAATACGACCGATAGGCTTCACGCCTTTACAGAGGGTCTTCCAAGTTCAGAACTTGATTTCCTTGTGTATGGATACTATCATGGATTTTATGACTTCTAGTCATTTTATGGAGTCAGGGCCCATCATCGCTTCTTTGCATGTAGTCGGTTCATCATTGTCAAAACAATAACGACTTGTTTATAAAATCTCAATATTTGATTCTTACCCGATGCATACGGTTCAAATAGGAACTCTAATCTCCAAGATCACAACCTTTGTATTCATGGGAGCCATGAGCATTGTGGATGCCACCGGGACACTTTCCGGTGCTGCGCTACTTAGCACATATAGCTAAGGTTCAATAACCTTATCAAAGTTCTATTGTCCTCCCACTTAACTTTTCGCGAAAAATTACTTCTCAAGAAACTTCATGTTCCAAGCGACAAACTCTTTTATCTTCGGTGTTATGGAGGAATAACCAACAAATTCTTTGGGATAACCTACAAAGACGTGCTTATCTGACTTTGGTTGTAAACATTTTACTTATGCATAGCATACAAAAATTTAAGAAAAGACAACTCGGGTTTTATCCCAAACCACAACCTTTATGATGTCATTTCAATGGATCACGATGGTGCTCTTTTCAGTGTAAAAGTGGTAGTCTCTAAAGCTTTAATCCTTAAAACATAATGGAAGTTTTATAAATGACACCTTTGATCTTACCATGTCAAATAAGGTTCGATTTCATCTCCCGCACACTCCATACTCTTATGGTTTATCGGGAAACACAAATCCATGGAATGATTCCTCAAATCTTAGGTGTTTTGCTAAACTTGTAACTCAAAAATCTTCCTTTATGATCAAATCATAAACTCTTTATTTTCTTGTTACAATGATTTTCCACTTCATCTTGAAAGTCTTTGAACAATTTTCAAATGTTTCTTACTTCTTCCTTATTAAGTAAATATACAAATATATTCACTCAAATTTTCGGAGAAAGCATATGCCGTCGAAAGATCCACCGCACATGGCTACATATAATGGACTATATACATCAACATGCATAATTTCCAATAAGTTAGTCAGCCATTCCTCTTTGGCCTATGGACGGAGTTTCAATTATCTCGAGGAAAGTATCACAAGGGTCATTTGATCAAAATCAAAGACTCCAAAAATCCATAAACATGGAGTTTCTTCATGTTTTCTTTCCAATATAATTTAAACAGCGATGTCACTTCATAAGTGATCTTTCAATCATTTGTCTTGCGACATTTTAGCATTAGTTTTTATGGACGTGATTTCTACAACTAGACTTGTAGAAGTTCATCCATCTTCTATGGAATACGGTAATTATTTGAACCACTATCTGTTCTCATAATATCGGAACAAAATAACAATTATTTAAACAAATCTTGAAGACAAGCTTTGATGTCAACGAGAAACACAATAATACTTTATTTATTTTTGATGAACATCATCATATATTCTCTTTCTAGTTACTTAGGCCATTGTAGTTCATGAATTGTGTTGTTTTGTATGACATTTCACACCAATCAATTTGGTATCCAATAACCAAGAACCACATTGTTTAATAAGCAAAGAATACAACCATAACCTGTATATCATATATATACCTTAGCTGGACATTTCCAGTCTTTTCTTTTCTACCAAATATTTTTTAGATTCTTTTTCAGCATTTCCTTTTCCTTTTAAAAGAATATATCAACATCAATAGTGGCGCCATACATATGACACATAGTCCAAAGCGTGTATAGTCAAATACTAATACCTTTGGACTTGCACTTTGAAGTGGATCACCATCATCAAATGTTCGATGTTCTTTCAAAAATCCATTCTTTAGTAATATTTTAGTGTAGTAAACATTTTACCTACATCTTCTATTCATCCTTATCATGACAACTTTCATGATCAAGCTACTATAGCCTATTGATGTCTACGCACTTCTATTCTTGTAGACAGTTGTTGGGCCTCCAAGTGCAGAGGTTTGTAGAACAGCAGCAAGTTTTCCCTTAAGTGGATCACCCAAGGTTTATCGAACTCAGGGAGGAAGTGGTCAAAGGTATCCCTCTCAAGCAACCCTGCAATCAAGATACAAGAAGTCTCTTGTGTCCCCAACACACCCAATACACTTGTCAGGTGTATAGGTGCACTAGTTCGGCAAAGAGATAGTGAAATACAAGTGGTATGAATAATTATAAGTGGTAACGGTGCTAGAAAATAGCTTGATGACGCATGGAAGAGACTAAAGGCAATCTGAAATAAAGATGGAAGCAAGCAAACATGTGACAGACATAGTTGTAAACGGTGTTTCGATGCTTAGAAACAAGGCCTAGGGATCATACTTTCACTAGTGAACACTCTCATATAAATATCTTCTCTTTATGATACTACTCTTAACTACTCTCCGGTTGGACACTCTAATCCATGGTAGGGGTATAACAGCACACCTCAAAGTAAGACTTTCCCATCTAGATAACCCCACACTATCACCTTGAGCACTAGATGCTTCCAAAAAACACCACAATTTCATAAAGACATCCGACTCCAAATATAACTCATAACAAGTATTTGTAATCTCTAGCCTAAGTGCCACCATGGTGTGCACGCTGTCACTTTCACACACATGGGGAGAGTAGAGATCTATTAAAGCACTTGAGTAGCAAGGTAGATCTACTTGATTACAAAGCTCATGATCACAATATGATCATGCATAGAGAGAGAGATGAACACATAGCTACCGGTAGAACCCTTAGCCTCGAGGAAGAACTACTCCCTCATCATCATGGGAATCAGCAACAGCGTTGGAGATGGTGGTGGAGATCAATGGAGATGGCTTCGGGGGCACTTCCCTGTCCCGGCAGGGTGCCGGAACAGAGACTTCTTGTCCCCTGAATCTCCTCTTTGGTGGCGGCGGCACTGCGGAACTTTTCATGGCTAGAGGCTTGATGATTTAGGGTTTTTGCATCGGGAGGCATCTTATAGGTGAAGAGGCAAGGTCGGTGGGCGGCCAGGGGGCCCACACCATGCCCTGGCGCGGCCTAGGGCTGCCCGTGCCAAGGGGTGGTGTGGCCACCCTGTGGCCCCTCTCCGTCTCGTCTTCTGGCTTTGTGAGTCTTCCGGTAAAATATCGACTTTGGCTTTTGTCCGGTCCAATTCTGAGAATATTGATTTTCTGACTTTCCTGGAACCAAAAACAGCAGAAAACAGGCAACTGGCACTGTGGCATCTTGTTAATAGGTTAGTCCCAGAAAATGCATAAAAGTACCTCAAAGTGTGGACAAAGAAAAGCAAAGTAGATACTAAACATGCATGGAACATCAAAAATTATAGATACGTTTGCAACGTATCAACATCCCCAAGCTTAACTCCAGCTCGTCCTCGAGTAGGTGTGATAAAAAGAAAGAATAATTTTTGAGGTGGCATGCACCATCATAGACTTGATCAAAGTATTTGTAAAACATTGATAGTTGGGATCATAGTACTTCAACATAGCATGAAAGACAAAGTTCTAACAATAAGACATAGCAACTATGTTGCAACATGAAAATGCACAAACAAAAGATTCATGAATAACAATACTTTGCAAGATGTTTGTTTGTTTCACATAAAGAAAACATAGCATAGTGGCAATCAGCTTGTCCCTCATAGAGTAGCAAACATAAATGCATAGTACACCTTCAAAGTTCATAAGGGTGACTAGATACAAATAGTTCAAGAACAAGCAATATCAACATTATGAATCAATCAATAAGTTTTGGGACAATGCACAAAGAACTAAGAATGAAAACTATGCTCTCTTAATTGGTGCCTAAGGAGAAGGTGGAGACTCAATATAAAAGTGGAAGAAAGGCCTTCATAGAAGGAAGCAGGGATTCAAGTCTCATAAAGAGCTTCCAAAAATTATGGTACTTATTAGCTTTCAGCTCTCATTGCCCCAATCATAAGCATCTTGAAGTGATTAAGGTTAAAGTGAACAAACTATGGAGTATATGCTTGACAAAGTATAAGTTGGAAATCGCATGTCCCTTGAATATGAGGGCCACTCCTCATGCTACTCAAGTTTAGTTACCGGTAAGTTCTTGTCATAGTAAGTACATGTGTATCATAGAGAACCGCCAACAGGGTACCCCTTGCCCGATGATACGGAAGAATCCCCATATCAAAATGATAAGGCAAGCAGACAACGAGCATCTCGGCGATCTTCTTATTTACCATGGGAAAATGGTGCTTTTTCACTCTTTCCTCTTTTCTCATATCTCTTTTTTTCTTTTTCTCTTTTTCTCAATATCTGACTCTTTTTTTTATAAGATGAATGCTTCATAGATAGCTCATTATGGTTACGCTGCAGGTTTCCACCATGACAACATGGATTAGACCGGTGGCCTAGGCGTTTCTCTAACACACATACATAACTCCATGGAATTACAAGCTCCCCTTTCAATTCACACCGACGACATCCATAGACAAAAGAGCATGATATCAACTAGGTACAAAGTACAAGTGCAATGTTGAAAGCGTTCCCCATGACAACATGGTTCTGCTAATCCCCAACATATAAGTGCAAGCATATACAACATAGACGACACAATGGTTCAAGTTTATTAAGGGCAAGAAAAGTAAAGTGTGTCATCAAGTTTGTGAGAGCTTTAATCACTAGTTTTCTCATAACAAGTTTAATTCGGAAGGTAGATAAAAACATGAATATACTTGGAATAGCAAATGATAATAGGTAGGTATGGTGGACTCTTTGGAATAACTTGGTTTTAGGAGTTGGATGCATGAGTGGAACTCATACTTGGTTATGGAGGCTAGCAAAAGACTGGGAGCGACCAACTAAGAGAGCAATAATGGCCATAATCATGCAAAGCGACAAAACATCATTAATTAAAGCATAAAGTGATATTACAAGTTGAAAACTAAAGGATCATAAAGGGTATGGTGACTTGGGATAGTCATAACATGGTGTGAGCATGCGCCAAGTCAACCCAAATAAAGCATCAAAGGAGAATACCACAATACTATGCTTTAATATGCTAAAACAATGTATGATTCTTCCAAGGCACATTAAGCAATCTCAATTGTTTATAACATGTCATGCTACAGCAAAGATCACTAAGCATAAAGCCAAAACAATATGAAGCATGGCATGACAAAGCATAGGTCACAGTCAAAAACAAGCTCTCTTTACCACTTAAGCATGAACTTTCCTACTCTTTTCCAATCCAAACCAAACTATTTGAAAACCAATGCATGAAAGAGGGGGTCCAACCAATTTATTCAGCAAACTAAGAAAACCAAGCAAACAAAAAACCAAAATGAAAACGAAAAAGAAGACGCTCCAAGAACAACACAACTATGCATGATACAATAAAAATGAAATGTTTGGAAGAAACCTGGGATTTTTATTGATAAAGAAGGGGATGCCTTGGGCATCCCCACGCTTTGACGCTTGTACTTATTGGATATTTTTTGGGGTGACACGGGTGGCATCCCCAAGCTTGAGCTTTAGTCCATTCTTCGTATCATTACATCATTCTCTCCATACACCTGAAATTTTTCCTTCATACAAAACTTCACACAATCTTTATTAGCAACATTAGTGCACCCAAGATAATAAGTCTTTGGGTTCAGTTTCAACACAAATAAAACTTCCATTAAAACATAAGCTACTGTAGCACTTCCCTCAAAAATCTCAATTCCCCAAAAGAACTCAAAAAGGAATCAACAAGAAGCAAATGAAAATAATGGCAGAAATCTGTCAAAACAGACCAGCAGGTAAAAAACCAATTTTTTCGAAGACCTTCTGTTGCTCAAATTGAAAAGTGTTGAATGAACGAAAGTTATATAACAACCTGGGGCAGAAGCACAAAAATTCACGCCTCAAAACAACGTATAGAGATTTTGCACGAATTTTTATAGTGAAGCACAAAAATCTGTTTCGGGACAGCAACTTTCCCAAGCATTACTTCTCTCTCATTAGAGGTTACTCTTGGCACAAAAGCCACACAAAAATGATAAGGAGAGGTTATTACAGAGGTAATAACTTCCAAGACTCATCTAAAATTTTTGGGTTATCTCCCAATAAGTACTTTTCTTTAACGCCTTTAAGTTAGGCATGATAGTTTGAGAAGATGCTCACATAAGAAAGATGAATTTAAGTAAAAGAGAGCATCAAGGACCAAATTCAAAGCACATTTAAGTCTAACCCACTTCCTATGCATAGGAATCTTGTAAAGAAACAAGTCATGAAAGCACAAAGCAACAAGCATAGTAAAGCAAAACAAGTGCAACTTCAAGACTTTCAACATAAAGAGGGGAAACCTAATATTATTGAGATGCATAAAACCATGATCACTACTATAGGTAACAGGCATAGGAACATCATCGATTTTAGACTCATCAAAAACTATAATAGGAGCAACATGCTTAGGGGAAATACCATTTCTTCCCTCCTTTTACTCCTCCTCTTCTTCTATTTCTTCTCCTCTTTAGAGGGAGAGGCTTGAAAGGAAGCTTCTCCATAAACCCTGGTTTATTGTTAGAGACAATAGAAGAAACTTTGGAGGATTCCTTCTTTTCATTAATAAGATCAAAACACATATTAGTCCTGTCATATTTTGGTAAAATCTCATCTTTTATAATATTTTGTATGTAAGTATTTGTGTGGCAAGTATCAACACAATATAGATGACAACCATGCAGGACGCTATTCATATCAAAAGCACTCATATCTACCAAAGAAGTTTTTCTTGATAATACTTCACACCCCAAAAATAATGTAAGTTCATCATGATGATTAGGAGTGATCATGTTATCACAATACAAACATGCAGTACTCGTTGGATTATAAGGGCTATTATTATGGCATGAGCATTGAAAATTGAAATGACCCACTTCAAAGCAAAGTTCACAAATAAAAGGATAGATGGCACAAACTTTTTTACCAAGATCATTTAGAGCCCTAAACCATGTTCTAGTTTTTTCATTCCTGTGGGTGATACAATATTCTTCTTCAATTTGATTATTCTCACAAGGTTTATGTATTCCAAAAAAATTAACATGCTTATAAGAAATAGTACTTTCAGAGGTTTGAGCATGTTTATTGCTATCATTAATGACAATTTCATTTTCCATGCAAGTGTCTTTAAAAGGCTCATGATACATGTCCCATTTTTCTTTAGGACCATTAATATGAGAAGCAAAGGCTCTAAAACAATCAACAAGAATTTGAGGATTAAGAGCATATTTAGCACTAAGCTCTTGAAAATCACCAGTTTTAGCGAAAGACTTAATGCAGTCATACTCATAGTTTATACCTGGTTCTTTATCTTTGTCGTTATCCCAATCTTGAGTATTACTTTGAATTATTTCAAGAAGATCCCACTTATCTTTGACCTCCTTACTTGTGAAGGATCCCTCTAAACAAGTATCTAGATAGTCCTTGTAATGTCCTGAAAGCCTTGCATAGAAATTATTAATAACAATATTACTGGGGAGCTCATGAATGGGACATTTGAGCATTAGTGACTTCAATCTCCCCCATGCTTGGGTAATACTTTCTCCATCATGTGGATGAAAATTATAAATGTAATTCCTATCTTTATGAATTTCATGAGGAGGATAAAATTTAGAGTAAAAGAGAGATTCAAGTTCCTTCCACTCCAAATGATGAGGATCATCTAGTAGCTCATACCACTCCCTTGCTTTGCCCTTAAGTGAAAAAGGGAATAGCTTCCTCTTAACTTGGTTCATTGAAATACCTACACACTTGAACAACTCACATAATTCGTGTATAAAGAGTAAATGATCACCAGGATGGACAGTTCCATCTCCCAAATAACAGTTGTTCATAACACGTTCAACAATTTTTATAGGTATTTTAAAAGAGATGATTTTAGTATGTGGATTTAAAATATCACAAGTATCATTAGAATTACCACATATGGGAGATAAAGTATCGTCAGAGAAAATTTTCTTCTTTAAAGCTAGGGAACTAAAAAGATCATTTTCGTAAAAACTAACTACCCCAAGCTTAGACATTTCCATAGCATTAGTAACAAAGGTGTTCAAAAGATTCATACTAATAACATTGCTATTAGCATGCAAAGAAAGTTCCATGGGTTTTTTAATTTTCTTTTCAGACAATTCATGTTCTACATTAGGAAAAATACTAAAAATCTCTCTATTTTTTTTGTTGTTTTCCATTAAGCCTAACTAGTGAAAACAAGAAACAAAAAGATAAAATTGCAGAATCTAAAGGAAATAACTTCGAGCACTCACACCGGAGGATATGAGTACCTTTTACCTTACCTCCCTGGCAACGGCGCTAGAAAATAGCTTGATGTCTACGCACTTCTATTCTTGTAGACAGTTGTTGGGTGTGGCATCCCGCTAAAACCACTACTAGAAAATCACGGTGTTTTTGTGCATTGCATCATCATGACCGCATGCTCATGTCATCATGCCACATTGCATTTGAGCATCGTCATCATCATGCATGGTTTGTCTCAAAACTATTTTCAAAAAGTCTGGTTTTGTTTTTCTAAACACCCCGTCTTTATTTTAAATTAAAACCCGGGCTTGGCCAGAATATTTTGTTTCGTCTACAAACAGATTTCAAACGCCCCGTTTTAAACAAATAAAATTATTTATATTATTTTTGCAGGAGGCAGCCAGCCAGGCCCGAAAGCCCAGCCGGCCACCTCCAAATAAAATCTAGTCCAACCCCAAAACCCTATTCCTTAAACACCCCAAACCTAATCCTAATCAAACCCTAGTCTAGCCTAAGCCTAACCACACTCCCTGCCGCCACCACCCACACCTACCTACTCCCCACAGCCACCTCAGCCCACCAACCGCCTCCTAGCCAACTCCCTCCACCTCACTCCCTCCATTCACCGACATGGGCTACCTTTCGAGGGACAAAGCTGAATAAGGGGACTCGGTGATGCACAACCAACTACTTCCAGGGCTAACATACGACAAGTTCTTCCGCGCCGACAAGACCGGCTCGATGCCGATGGTTTTTGACGGTTGTACATGGTGCCACACAAGGCCTCCGACACGGGAAGAAACAAGTCCTTCGAGCTGGAACCGCCAAGAACTTCTACCGAGTCTGAAGACCGAGACCTCGAGCGCGCCGACACGGATCCGAAGACCGAACCCGAAGACCACAGATGTGACAAGTACTCCTTCCCGGATGCGAGACCCGGATCCGAAGCCCGCCAAGACCGACCCGGTACGCGGACCCGACAAGATCTTCGCGACGACAAGATCGACACCGACCAGGGCGAATCCGATGAGTCACCGACGCTAAACCAAGTCCGGCAACGACCCCGACGCTCGATCCCCGTTGAACCCTGTCGAACCCCGAACCCCCGGAACCCAAGATCTCCCGAACCCAGATGTGTGACCCTAAGCCCCTATTTTTATAATATGACATTATCAAATGTCGCATATTAAATTGTTCATACATGCGTACATGTCTATGGTTTGGGGGCATTATGCCGATTCACCTCATAATTAAATATGGAGTCTATATGCGGGCTATACTTGTATTATACCGCCTCCATTTAAATTGTGTAGCGAACCGATGCCATGTTTTGCCTTGTTAAGTCAACATTTAATTTGTGGGGCATATAAATAACTCGAACCTATTAATTAATTGTCAGGACCCCGGTTCCGCTTAATACTGCCTAATTGCACCGCATCTGCATCATATCATAATCATGCCGGATCTTTTGCCGTCGTATTAAATATTGCATCCGGTGTTTCTTTTAGTGTTTTGCTTCTTCGCGGATTAGGCCGATGAGTTGATGCGAGTATCGACAAGTTCTCCGGATATGATCCGTCGGCAGTGTTTTCCCAGGCGAGCATCTCTCCCCCTTCTACCTATTTTGCATTTATAGTCTTTATTTTTCCTCTAGTTGATCTATTGCTATCCGTGTCGTGATGCTTTAGTTTCCGTACACCAGTTATATCCCGTGCAGCCTCTATATTGCCTTGGACACCTCCTATTACCTGTGTTTGGTAGATAGCTGGCCTTGCGAGTCATAGTTGCTTGCTCAGGTGCGATCTCGTGTTGTCAAGTACCACAGTTGTTGGAATGCTGGCAGATATTTATGGTGGAGATGATCATGACTTTAAATACAACTATTAAAATGCTAGATATAACTAATGCAGAGGCATCGGTGGGCAATAGATGTTATTTGGTTCTTCCACGCTCACTTGTGTCCCATAGGACCCCGAGTACTTGATACCTGTTCCTTGACTATTCGCACTATCCACATGCGGGAGGCCTTATGGACCCCCCTGAGCCAGAGCTTGATTCATTTCTATTTCTTGGGGCCACAAAGTAGTTTGGAGCTTAATTACTATCCTATACTTATGCCATGCTTTACTGCTTTATTTAAGATTGTGCGTGGAGCACCTGTACTGTTTAGGATTGCGGAGTGTTTTCGCGGTATCGACAAGCCCAGTCACACTTTTGGGTTCCCAGTCGTTTATAGCCATTGGCGTAAACCTTGGGTCCGTCTCGGAGCCGGCCAACTTTGTTGCGGGTAGCTTAATGGGGTGGCCCCCTGAAATATTAATGAATCCTGTGATTTCTTTGTCGTGAAAGCCTTGTTGAGTTTTGAGTTGGTTTTTCCGAGGTTGATTGAGTGTGTGTTGCTATTTGTGCACCCTTGCAGGGTAAAACTTTCTGAAAGTTGTGTCCATGGTTATGGACGACTTGGAGCACAGTATCTCGATCATAGACAAGCATAACTAAAGTAGTGTTATAAATTTGACTTAATATGTGACTAGTAATTAGCTTCAACTATAATGGAATGGATAATAAAAATGCCAACAACTGGTGAATCCGTGGTGATCTGTGTCATACTATACCTGCCTAGTAAGTAATATAATTCCAATGGAATGTGATAAAAGTGCCAACAACTGCTGGGTTTTGGGATTCCTCAGGACAATTATATCTGAGTAGTAAATGTTCCAACTACCATGGAATGGTTAATTAAAACTTCCCACTACTTATGCTTCAGGATGACTCATGCTACCTATATCTGACTAGTAAATGCTACAACTAAAACGGAATGAGTAAAATTGACAACTGTGTGAGTTCCTCGGTCTGACTTCCTCGTTTGGTCTCGAGGGGGGAATACCAGGATGGGTTTGTTTGGTGTTAGCTTCAGGTTGGATCCGAATAGGTCTTTCTTATCCCTCTCTGATAACTGCCAGTTGTATCGAGTCTCTATAGGTTGTTAGTGCCGCCGCGCTGCCGCTTCAGCCCACCATACCTATGTAGGTGAGAGCCGCCGAATTCTAGCCTCGCCGTGTACTGGCCTCAGTACTGATGCTCCTCTTTTTTCCTTTGCTCTTTGTCGGCATCCCTTTTGTTTTAGCAGGTTTGAGATCGACGTTGTTAGCAGGGTTACCCTTCCGGCTTGGCCTGGGCAGGGTTATGGACGCCATTGGTTATTCTTTAGGGATCTTAGCCCCTTTGCATCTTATCCGTAGTCGGACGCTCTATCGTTTTCAAGGTGATTTGGATCTTTGTATTGCATATCTGTATTCTTGACTCGTTGAGTCGTTGTTGTACATATGTCTGTTCTATGGGTCCCATCGAGGACTGTTGTGTAATGGTATTACTTCGTTTTCCACCCGCACGAAAGTGCCTGGTGGGCGTACTTGAATCGTTTCTATGCGGGTTTGGCGGAAAGGGCTAAAACTTGCATAGGGCCGATTCGAGGCTATTATAGATTGGTATTAGAGCTCAGCAGTTGTGATACCCCACAAGTCCAGCCCGTAGGATAACCTAGCTAACGGCCGAAGTAGAGAGTCAAAACTATTTTTCAAAATCGGTTGGATAGTTCTGATTAGGTCTGATTTTTACTCCTTACCCCTCTGCTGTTCTCCTCTTACCTCTACGTGTTTTGATTCTTCTCTCTTATCTTGACTCCGAGTCCAGGATTTTTCATGGTTGGGTTTCCGTCGTACCTTCAGGGTTCCGCTTCCTCCTTTGGCAACGGTGTTTCTACCTCCGGACTTCATGCTATCTGAGTGATCCTTTATCTGTGGTACCATTCTTTGTTCCTTGTTTGTGCCTTCCAGTGTTTTCTGACGCGACGACATCATCTACACCAGATCTGATGCAGAGCCTGCATCACTCTTTTGTTTCTGAACCTCGATTGTCGAGATCTTCAGTCTAATTCCGAGAGTTGGTTGCATAAAATCCCCTATTCATATGCATAGTAATGGTTTGGGTGCGCGATGGACTGATCACCATCCGACTACTCTTGTCATTCGCTTTTGTATATTGAATCGGTGGATCCAGCAATTTTACTCCGTCTATGGAAGCTAGAGGTGGCTTTATTTGTGGATACCTCTACCTTCGCCTTTTGTTCCCGGAGTGTTCTCTCGACGATCACGGACAAGGACCTCTTGTTAGTGGTGTCGCGGGGATCTACACGAAGCAAGAAGATTCAGATCACCGACCTTCTTTTTGGTACCATGAGGCGGATCTCGAGGGCGAGATCCATTGTTAGTGGTGTCGAATTGTGGCATCCCGCTAAAACCACTACTAGAAAATCGCGGTGTTTTTGTGCATTGCATCATCATGACCGCATGCTCATGTCATCATGCCACATTGCATTTGAGCATCGTCATCATCATGCATGGTTTGTCTCAAAACTATTTTCGAAAAGTCTGGTTTTGTTTTTCTAAACGCCCCGTCTTTATTTTAAATTAAAACCCGGGCTTGGCCGGAATATTTTGTTTCGTCTACAAACAGATTTCAAACACCCCGTTTTAAACAAATAAAATTATTTATATTATTTTTGCAGGAGGCAGCCAGCCAGGCCCGAAAGCCTAGCCGGCCACATCCAAATAAAATCTAGTCCAACCCCAAAACCCTATTCCTTAAACACCCCAAACCTAATCCTAATCAAACCCTAGTCTAGCCTAAGCCTAACCACACTCCCTGCCGCCACCACCCACACCTACCTACTCCCCACAGCCACCTCAGCCCACCAACCGCCTCCCAGCCAACTCCCTCCACCTCACTCCCTCCATTCACCGCCTGCCACCTCACCCGCGTGGGCCCCACCTCTCTCGGTGGACAGCCACCCCGCATCCATCCCACTCCCGCGCCTGCACTCGCCCCCACGACCACCTGGTCGCCAGCCCCACCTGCGCCTCCACTGCAAGAACGCCAGCCCGCTCCCCACGCTCATCCCCACCGCACCATGCTTCCCTATATCGCCCAACCCCTAGCCCCGCGCCCCTCTCGCTATCCCTCCTCCCCCGTCTCAATCCACCAACCATGCCGCTGGGTCTGCTCCCTCCCGCCGCACTCGACCACCACCACCACCGCGGCCGACCTCATCCTTCTCTCCACCGACCTCGAGGCCGACCCTCCTCTTCTCTGACTTGGCGCGCCGCCGCGAGATCCCTCCTCCGCTCAGGCTCTCCTTCTTCATCGCCAGCGCCGCGCCGGGCCACAGAGCACCGCCTCCGACCCCACAAGCTCCTCCCGAGCACGTCAGCCTCGCCTTCGCCGATGCGGTCCCCCGCCTCTGCCACCGCCAGCCCTGCACCTCTCTCTACCAGCGCCATCGCCCTGCCTCGCCGGAGCCCCATCGCGCTGCCGCCCCGGCCTCTTCCCACGCCCCAGTTGCCGCTCCCTGGCCGCCGACGCCGCGCTTCTCCGAGCTCTGGTGCTGCTCCTCCCGCAGGTGTCCTTGCAGCCGCAAGTGTCAGTGCCTCCTCGAGCCCCTCTGCCCATCTCCTGCGAGTTCGTCAGTGCCCCTTGCCCCTATGCGTCGCGAGCCCTCCCAGGTGGTCACATCTCAAAGCCAGGCACCGCGCGTCTCTGCTGTTGAGCAGTATTATCTTAGTATTCCAGATCAGGGTACTCCCGGCTCATGGTCTGAAGATGTGGAGTGTGCTGCTCGTGGTCTGAAGTTGTGTCGGAGTGGTTACTACTGCGGCCATGATCGGCTACCGCGGGACAATGATATGTAACAAAGACATGGGCTACCTTTCGAGGGACAAAGCTGAACAAGGGGACTCGGTGATGCACGACCAGCTACTTCCAGGGCTAACATACGACAAGTTCTTCCGCGCCAACAAGACCGGCTCGATGCCGATGGTTTTCTACGGTTGTACATGGTGCCACACAAGGCCTCCGACACGGGAAGACACAAGTCCTTCGAGCTGGAACCGCCAAGAACTTCTACGGAGTCCGAAGACCGAGAACTCGAGCGTGCTGACACGGATCCGAAGACCGAACCCGAAGACCACAGATGCGACAATTACTCCTTCCCGGATGCAAGACCCGGATCCGAAGCCCGCCAAGACCGACCCGGTACGCGGACCCGACAAGATCTTCGCGACGACAAGATCGACACCGACTAGGGCGAATCCGATGAGTCACCGACGCCAAACCAAGTCTAGCAACGACCCCGATGCTCGATCCCCGTCGAACCCTGTCGAACCCCGAACCCCCGGAACCCAAGATCTCCCGAACCCAGATGTGTGACCCTAAGCCCCTATTTTTATAATATGACATTATCAACTGTCGCATATTAAATTGTTCATACATGCATACATGTCTGTGGTTTGGGGGCATTATGCCGATTCACCTCATAATTAAATATGGAGTCTATATGCGGGCTATACTTGTATTATACCGCCTCCATTTAAATTGTGTAGCGAACCGATGCCATGTTTTGCCTTGTTAAGTCAACATTTAATTTGCGGGGCATATAAATAACTCGAACCTATTAATTAATTGTCGGGACCCCGGTTCCGCTTAATACTGCCTAATTGCACCGCATTTGCATCATATCATAATCATGCCGGATCTTCTGCCATCGTATTAAATATTGCATCCGGTGTTTCTTTTAGTGCTTTGCTTCTTCGCGGATTAGGCTGATGACTTGATGCGAGTATCGACAAGTTCTCCAGATATGATCCGTCGGCAGTGTTTTCCCAGGCGAGCATCTCTCCCCCTTCTACCTACTTTGCATTTATAGTCTTTATTTCCTCCAGTTGATCTATTGCTATCCGTGTCGCGATGCTTTAGTTTCCGTACACCAGTTATATCCCGTGCAAGCCTTTATATTGCCTTGGACACCTCCTATTACCTGTGTTTGGTAGATAGCTGGCCTTGCGAGTCGTAGTTGCTTGCTCAGGTGGGATCTCGTGTTGTCAAGTACCACAGTTGTTGGAATGCTGGCAGATGTTTATGGTGGAGATGATCATGACTTTAAATACAACTATTAAAATGCTAGATATAACTAATGCAGAGGCATCGGTGGGCAATAGATGTTATTTGGTTCTTCCACACTCACTTGTGTCCCGTAGGACCCTGAGTACTTGATACCTGTTCCTTGACTATTCGCACTATCCACATCCGGGAGGCCTTATGGACCCCCTTGAGCCAGAGCTTGATTCATTTCTATTTCTTGGGGCCACAAAGTAGTTTGGGGCTTTATTACTATCCTGTACTTATGCCATGCTTTACTGCTTTATTTAAGATTGTGCGTGGAGCACCTGTACTGTTTAGGATTGCGGAGTGTTTTCGTGGTATCGACAAGCCCAGACACACTTTCGGGTTCTCAGTCGTTTACATCCATTGGCGTAAACCTTGGGTCCGTCTCGGAACCGGCCAACTTCGTTGCGGGTAGCTTAATGGGGTGGCCCCCTGAAATATTAATGAATCCTGTAATTGCTTTGTCGTGAAACCCTCGTTGGGTTTTGAGTTGGTTTTTCTGAGGTTGATCGAGTGTGTGTTGCTATTTGTGCACCCCTGCAGGGTAAAACTTTCTGAAAGCCGTGTCCGCGGTTATGGACGACTTGGAGCACAGTATCTCGATCATAGACAAGCATAACTAAAGTAGTGTTATAAATTTGACTTATTATGTGACTAGTAATCAGCTTCAACTATAATGGAATGGATAATAAAAATGCCAATAACTGGTGGATCCGTGGTGATCTGTGTCATACTATACCTGCCTAGTAAGTAATATAACTCCAATGGAATGTGATAAAAGTTCAACAACTGCTGGGTTTTGGGATTCCTCAGGACAATTATATCTGACTAGTAAATGTTCCAATTACCACAGAATGGTTAATTAAAACTGCCCACTACTTATGCTTCAGGATGACTCATGCTACCTATATCTGACTAGTAAATGCTACAACTAAAACTGAATGAGTAAAATTGACAACTGTGTGAGTTCCTCGGTCTGACTTCCTCGTTTGGTCTCGAGGGGGGAACACTAGGATGGGTTTGTTTCGTGTTAGCTTCAAGTTGGATCTGAATAGGTCTTTCTTATCCCTCTCTAATAACCTCCAGTTGTATCGAGTCTCTATAGGTTGTTAGTGTCTCCGCGCTGCCGCTTCAGCCCACCATACCTATGTAGGCGAGAGCCGCCGAATTCTAGCCTCGCCGTGTACTGGCCTCAGTACTGACGCTCCTCTTTTTTCCTTTGCCCTTTGTCGGCACCCCTTTTGTTTTAGCAGGTTTGAGATCGACGTCGTTAGCAGGGTTACCCTTCCGGCTTGGCCTGGGCAGGGTTATGGACGCCATTGGTTATTCTTTAGGGTTCTTAGCCCCTTTACATCTTGTCTCTAGTCGGACGCTTTATCGTTTTCAAGGTGATTTGGATCTTTGTATTGCATATCTGTATTCTTGACTCGTTGAGTCGCTGTTGTACATATGTCTGTTCTATGGGTCCCATCGAGGACTGTTGTGTAATGGTATTACTTCGTATTCCACCCGCACGAAAGTGCCTGGTGGGCGTCCTTGAATCGTTTTTATGCGGGTTTGGCGGAAAGGGCTAAAACTTGCATAGGGCCGATTCGAGGGTGTTACATTGGGCCTCCAAGTGCAGAGGTTTGTAGAACTGCAGCAAGTTTTCCCTTAAGTGGATCACCCAAGGTTTATCGAACTCATAGAGGAAGTGGTCAAAGGTATCCCTCTCAAGCAACCCTGTAATCAAGATACAAGAAGTCTCTTGTGTCCCCAACACACCCAATACACTTGTCAGGTGTATAGGTGTACTAGTTCGGTGAAGAGATAGTGAAATACAAGTGGTATGAATAATTATAAGTGGTAATGGTGCTAGAAAATAGCTTGATGATGCGTGGAAGAGACTAAAGGCAATCTGAAATAAAGATGGAAGCAAGCAAACATGTAACAGATATAGTTGCAAACGTTGTTTCAGTGCTTAGAAACAAGGCCTAGGGATCATACTTTCACTAGTGAACACTCTCATATAAATATCTTCTCTTTATGATACTACTCTCCGGTTGGACACTCTAATCCATGGTAGGGGTATAACAGCACACCCCAAAGTAAGCCTTTCCCATCTAGATAACCCCACACTGTCACCTTGAGCACTAGATGGTTCCAACAAACACCACAATTTCATAAATACATCCAACTCCAAATATAACTCATAACAAGTATTTGTAATCTCTAGCCTAAGTGCAACCATGGTGTGCACGCTGTCACTTTCACATACATGGGGAGAGTAGAGATCTATTAAAGCACTTGAGTAGCAAGGTATATCTACTTGATTACAAATCTCATGATCACAATATGATCATGCATAGAGAGAGATGAACACATAGCTACCGGTAGAACCCTTAGCCTCGAGGAAGAACTACTCCCTCATCATCATGGAAATCAGTAACGGCGTTGGAGATGGTGGTGGAGATCAATGGAGATGGCTCCGGGGGCACTTCCTCGTCCCGGTAGGGTGCCGGAACAGAGACTTTCTGTCCCTCGAATCTCCTCTTCGGTGGCGGCGGCGCTGCAGAACTTTTCGTGGCTAGAGGCTTGATGATTTAGGGTTTTTGCATCGGGAGGCATCTTATAGGCGAAGAGGCAAGGTCGGTGGGCGGCCAGGGGGCCCACACCATGCCACTGACCTTAGCCATGCTACTTAGGTGGTGTGGCCACCCTGTGGCCCCTCTCCGTCTTGTCTTCTGGCTTCGTGAGTCTTCCGGTAAAATATCGACTTTGGCTTTTATCCGGTCCAATTCCGAGAATATTGATTTTCTGACTTTCCTGGAACCAAAAACAGCAGAAAATAGGCAACTGGCACTGTGGCATCTTGTTAATAGGTTAGTCCCAGAAAATGCATAAAAGTACCTCAAAGTGTGGACAAAGCAAAGCAAAGTAGATACTAAACAAGCATGGAACATCAAAAATTATAGATACGTTTGCAACGTATCACCTATAAGGACAAATTGTGAGTATAATGCCAGTTCCCAAAACCTTTTTGGGAGATTAGGATGCCTAGCGTCTCCAACCTTCGCAAATTCTCGTACAATATGAGAACGTGTGTTTTGCCAAATTATACTCTATCATATTGCAATCATAAACATTGTTTTAGATATCACAATATCTTCCACACATGATGGTTTCTAAAACAATTCTTTCAGCTCCCAGATAACCTCGATATTAAAACAACAATTGAATATCAAGAATCATGGAGGCATACATGATACTTTAGATACTAACATTGGAATTCTTACTCTTGATTTAATACTGCTTATTAAACTTCATGGAGTAAATAGAGTTTACTGAAAGTTTTCAATAGGACTTCTAAACTTTAAATTGACATTCAAAACAATATGATACTAGTTCATAAACTAAATATCCAGAATTCTATAGTTCTATTATCTCAATTAAAACTAAGCGCAAGGTAGTAAATGGATGCCATTGACTACAACAAACTATGCAAATTCACATCGATTTAATGGTTTATGATAAATTGTGTTCGGCTAATCCAAATTACAAAAGAACTCCCACTCAAAACCAACATCCCTCGAGTTGTTTTGGTGATTACATGAACCAAATCCACTCCACCAAGTCTGATCATCACGTGAGTCGGTGTAGCTTCAAAGACGAGCATCTATATGGGCATCATATCTACCATATGGCTCATGCTTAACCTTTCGGTCCGTGTTCCAAGGCCATGTTTGTACATGCTAGGCTCGCCAAGTAAGAACATTAGTACTCTCATGTGTAAAACTATCTTACACCCATTGTATAAAAGCATAGAGTCAAGTACACCCGATCATCACGTGATGTCTCAAAACAACGATCCATAGAATGGTGCATACTTAAGGAAGAACACATTTTATCTTGATATCTAAATGACGGATCATCTTATAATGCTACTAAAGCGCCAAACAAGCAATATAAGATGCAAACAAAACATCATATGCATAAAGTCAAATGATATGGTTCTTGCACTTGATCACTATCATGTGCATCGTGGTATGTCTTTATCATTCCTTTATGTGTAAGGCAAAGGTCCTATGGAACTTACACGTTATGCTATAATTTCCAAGAGTATCAACTATACTTCAAATTATAACATTACCATATCATGACACTAGCCTAGCAACAATCTAAACTAGACGCTTCTAATTTATCAATTGCAAGTTTTACGTGGCTTAGGGCTTTCAAAGATAGAATCGGTCTTACCTACAAACATGGAACCACAACGATGATAACATAATTATTAGCAACTCGTTGTAAATCACATATTGACTATAGTAGGAGAGATAGCCACCCGCTAGACACCTATGCAAAACTAGTTGCATGTCAAGCATGGAACAGGTCTCATGTGCGACGACATGTAAAGTTAGTTCGGGCCGCTTCATCCCACTATGCCACCAATATGCAAAATACATATAAGATGCAATAACATGATCATCATTGCCCACATACTCTTATGTGTTCTACCCATGCAAAGCATCTACGCATAGATCAGTCTCTGATATCACTGTTGGGTTCGCAGCATAGAAAACAAAAAAAATCCTACGATGTGAACAACTAAGCACCAAGATCTATCTACCTAGATACAATCAACGGGTGGATATACATCCATAAAGAACTTACCCTTGAAGAGCGACAAAGCGTTGTTAACGAGTTTGAACTCGTGGATGATGTAGTCGTACACTTGCCGATCTCAAGATCGTGATGAAGTCCAGCAAGTCCAGCATGTCCAACACCAGCAAGTCCAGCACCGCAAAGCAGCGATGCATCCGTGATCGCACACACGTCCGGTACCCCGACAACCTCCGTGTCCTTGCTCCAGTGATGCAGTGGAAGCATCAACTCCTTTCCAGACAAAGCCACCGGGAACATGTATCTCGCTAATTCGAGACTATGGAGAATAATTTCTAGAGGGGGAGAGAGATCCTTCACGAGGAGGTGTGAGAGTGTAGGAGGAGGATGTGCTCCTTTTATAGGGGAGGGGATCTAACCAAGGGGCATGGCCGCCGGCCATGGTGGGTGCCCCCACCTCTCCCCCATTCATGTGGGTGGAGCTCCCACTCACATAAACACACCTCCACTCACATGTCCACTCACATGCATTAAATTTCCACCAAATTTAATGCAACTCTCATTCAATAAAACTCTTTTATTTATTTTATTCATAATTTTGTTAATTACTTTAATTGACAAACATTCACATAAAACCCTGATGACCCACAAGTATAGGGGGTGTATCGCAGTATTTTCGATAAGTAAGAGTGTCGAACCCAACGAGGAGCAGAAGGTGCTGTGTAGGGATCCCAACCTTTGAATAGGTAGAGTCCCCTGTGTTTACAATGCTAGTACCTGGATCAATAGCTAGCATCCACAGTTAAGATGTAATATCAAGAAACAAAGGTCATAATATAACTTTATAACCAGGAATAACATAATTTTATTACATCATTACATAGCATCTTTGGCTATTACATTACATTGCAGCGGAATAACTATAGTCATGGGGTCCTTCATCTTCAAAGTGCCACAGGCAGATGTTGGTTGTAGACTTTGTAATCCTAATCAATCAATCTTCACTAAAAACAATCAAACCTGCAACATTACAAGTTACAGCCACAAGGGTCAATACATTTGAATTGTATTGGCAAGTTTCACTACTAAGTATAATATGAGTGGATCCTATTCATTACATGCATATTTGGCTAAGTAGAGTTTAAAGCTCATTTGCATAAAGCAAAATTTATCCTATCTTTTCAAAATGGTTTTGGTCCTTTGTCAAATCTCCTTTTCAAAAATCCCTTGAACTCCTTGGTAAAAACTCAAGTGTTCAAGTCCTTGTCAAAATCTCTTGAGCACCTTGGTAACCCCAAGTGCATCAAGTTTTAAAAGTTTTCTTTTAGAAATTAGAGTGTCGAGATCTTCCATAGCTTCAGGCCTTAGTTGCTCAGTATTGTCCATAACCGGGGACACGGCTAAGTACTTAGATTTTATTATCTTCTGCAGAAGTTGTACACTTTACCCACATGACACAATCTCATCTTGATGCCACCAGTGGCCGCTGGATAAGTGCTCAACAAGATGGAGTACTGGCAGATTGAGAATGTGACGAAGTCTTTCCAAAGGTCCTCCCATACACCATTGCTAGCTTGTCTTCAGCACCCATGAAGCATTCCAGATCCCCATGTCCAGTAAACTGAAGACAATGCATGGGTCTTCCCAATGTAGTTGACTAAGCCAGAGCCATAATAGCATGTGGTTGCACACGGAAGCCACTGTACGAGAAACATGTTCAATCTCTAAGTTTCCTGAGTGGTTTTCTTTTGGAGCACAACACAAAGAGATTGCCATAGAATGGTTCCTTTTGTTGCCACCTTCTCCAAAACTCAAAGTCCTTGTCCACCCAGGTGGTTCATTGAGTCCTTGTTTTATTATATAAAAAATCACAAGTCCTTTTCTCAACTTCATAAAATCTCAACATGTATCTCTTTTCAAAATATAGCATGGCTAAGCATGTAACAACTACATTGTTTTCACTAAGGTATATATAGGGAATCCTATTAGGTTTAGCATAGCATAAGTATAGAAATTATTTTCATGCATGTTTTTAAAATCCACTAAGTATAATGAAAATAGTAGGACTTTGGATGATAGTGTAACTTGCCTTTTTGGTAGGAAATGGTGGTTCACTCCTTGATCTTGCTAGTCTCACACTTCACTACAAGTCAATCAAGCAAACACAAATTCAATTCACATTCCAAACCAAAGTAAAACAAACAATTTTTCACACACAAAGTAATGGAATCTAAGTCATGCATAAGCATGCAAAGGTTGGTTCTATTGTAAGGATGGTCTCCACTAGGCTTCTAAACTTTGTAAGTTCCAAATTGGTCATTTACCAAAATGGCAAAGTCATTTGCAAAAGGGTTTTGTCCCAAAACCATTTTAAAAACAAAGTATTATTTTATGTGGTGTAAAAAATATTTTTTACTAAGGCATTAATCTATAGGGTTCACCAAATATGTTTTCAAATCACAAAACTTGGTATTTGGGGTTAGAGAGTTTAAAACAAAACATTTTCCAAAAGTTTTCTTCCAAAATCATTTTTAATAAAAAAATCACATTTCTATTGGACTAGGAATGGTTTTAAAACAAAGAATCATTATTTTGTTTCACCAAATACATTTTTGAATCCACAAAGTGTTTCCTATGGTCAGTAGGTTTGGTTCAAAACATTTCCTCCAAAGTTTTCCATTCAAAACCATTTTCATAAACAAATCAATAGTTTTATTTAGATAGAAATGAACTAAACCAATTAATCCATTCTAAACTTTTCCAAATTCATTTTTCAAAACATGGGTTGGTTCCTAGGGTCAGTAAGGTCACAACAATCCATTTTGCAAAGGTTTTTAACCCTAAAATCATTTTTAAATAATTTTTATACTCTAAACAAGCTCACAAAAGAATCTGCAAAAACAAGCAAATTAACAGATACTATTTACTAAACTAAGGGCATGGTTGGCTAGGGCTTGCTCTCCTGAATCCAACGACATAAAATTTGTAATTTTTGGACGTGTGGATCCAAAGTTATAAGGGTTTGAAGTTTGCAAATAATTCTGTTTTCAAATCTGTTTTTAAACGGAATAGGTGACACGCGGCGTGTTTTAACTGGACGGTACCGGTTCGGCCGGATCGGCAACATGGTACGTTGGATCTAACTAGATCGTGTGGTCCAGAAAGCATACCCCTTCGCGTTTAAGTGGTCTAATCCTGCTCGCCCGATCTAGATCGAACGGCTGCTATTGCCGCCAAGAATCGCGGCGGCTCAACGGTAGCGCGGCAATGACGGTCGGCTGCGGCGCTGGCAAAATAGGAAGCGAGAGGGGGGTAGAGTAGGCTCACCAGATTCGCAAGAGGCTGGGGAAGCTCGTCGTGTGCTTGTCGTGGCAGGGGGTGCTCTGGTACAGCTGCGATTGCTCGCCGGAGTAGAGAACAACGTCGGGGGGTCTCTGCGTGGTCGGAGTCGTCGCTAGAGGTCACGAGAAGAACAAACGAAGTTATGGTTAGACGCAGGAGGTCATGGCGGTGCTGTGTGCGCGAACGAGACGAAGAGGGTCGGTCTGGTTTACCTGGGAGACGTCGTCGGAGAACGGCAGAAGACGGCGGCGCTCGGAGCTTGGTCGAAGTCGACGTTCAGGAACGCCCGCGAGTGAACGGAGGGTACCGGCAGATGCGTCTGGGAGTGGTGAACGTGCTCGTGTGCATGGGAAGGCAGGGGGTGGTGTGGCTTGGCCAGAATCGGTTGGAGACGGTGGTCGGAACTGGGAGTGTGTCGAGTCAAATTGGGGCAGCCTCGGGGCGGAGAAGGAGTGGCGACAGAGGGGAAAGGAGGAGAAGGTGCAGGCGCTTAATAGCGTGCAGTCGCGGCGAGGTTTAAGGCGCGGCATCAATGCGAATTGATCGCGGCATTCAAAGGCAGCAACGGCAGGCGTCGTTAACGCGAGGAGGAAGAAGGGGTCGTGCGGGTGTGGAGGATGAACAGGGGAGAGTGGGTCTACTGGTCAGTGGGAAAAGAAAGGAGGGAGAGGGTCCACTGGTCATTGACTTAGCGGGTCAGGTAATTGGTGTCAACCGTTTTCTTCGGGAGGGAGAGAAACTGGGCTGTTTCTGGGCCTGTTTGGGCTAGTTGGGCCAGATGGTGGGCTGCTCTATTTTTTTCTGTTTCTGAATCTTTTTCTTTTTCTACTTCTATTTTCCTGTTTTGAATTTCAAACAATCAAACAAGGTTCAAATCAATTCAAACAAACACCACACTTCACAACTTTGAACTTGGTTCTGTTTATCAACATAAACCAAATTCTAAAAATAAAATAATATTTTTATTCTTTTTAGGATCTATTTAATATTTAAATAAAATAGCCCTTTAGTTATTTAATCAAAATAGGGTTGATTTATTTAATAAAAACTCCATTTGAAAACCAAATATTTTCAAAACCAAATCAGTAGGTTTTATTTGAAAATAAAGAATACTTGGAAAACTTGTTTAAAACAAAATAACCTTTTATTTTAGGTTCCATTAATAATTAAATAGAATGGACATTAGTTATTAAATCAAATAGGGTTTGTTTTAATAAAATATTTATTTTGAAATCAAAAATAAAACCAAAACCATTCAGTAAGTTTTATTTGAGAATATAAAATACTTGGAAAACTTATTTTAAATAAATAAATAAGTTTTGATTTTTTGAAAATAGTAAAACCTTTATTAATAAAACTTGGATATTTAAATCCTTTTTATTTTATTTTAAATAAACCTCTACTATTTTTAATCAAAGCAAAACCTTTTGTTTCAAAGTCTTGGCCAAGGTTTAATTTGGCTTTATAAAATAATCTTTATTTAAAATATTTCTTTTCATTTTGAGAACCAAAACCTTTGGAAAACTTATTAAAATAAAATAATAAGTTTTAGTGTTTATTTAAAAAGAAAAAAGCCTTTACTTTAATAAAATTTGGATATTTAAATCCTCATTATTTTATTTAAATAAACCTTTACTCATTTTATCAAAACAAAATATTTTAATATAAAAGCTTGGCCAAAATTAATTTGGCTCTTTAAAATATAATCTTTATTTATAAATCCACCTTTTCATTTGAAAACAAAGTCTTTTATTAAAAGATCCAAAATAGTATTTCCAAAATATTTTATTTTCCTTTATTAAATGTTTTATCTTTTTAAATCCCTTTAGGATTTTTATTTGATCCAAATTGGTTTGAAGTCCCAATTGAATTCAAAAAGTTTCTTCTGGCCCTGAAAATCAAACAAAGTTTTATTTTATTCATTTATTTTAACATTACAAGATTTGGAAAATCTTGGGATGTGACAGGCTACCACCCTTAAAAGAAATCTCGTCCCGAGATTTGGGAAGGCTAGGGTTACAAGTTGGCTCAAAACAACTAGGGTACTACCACCCTTAAAAATTTTCAAACAAAAATTACACATTGTCCTTCTTGGGATCCTGGGAAAACTTCTCTAAGCAAACATTTGCATAGTGTCCTTTATTTCCATACTTGACTCATGGACCAAGGTTGAGTTTCTCCATAGGCTTTTTCATCTTTTCTGGACAGTTGCTTGCATAATGTCCTAGCTCTTTGTAGTTGTTGCACCATACTTGGCTAATATCTTACTTTTCCTTTGATATCATTGCCTCTTGTTTGTTTCTTTGGTTCTTCTTCTTTTCTGGACAATCACTGGCATAGTGTCCCTTCTCTTTGCAATTGTAACATTGCACTTGAGTAATATCCTTCTTGTTTGGGTTGGGGCATTTCTTCTTCTTCTTCTTGGGTTTCTCCAAAGCTAGGAGTTCTTCTAGTTCATGCTCTTCATATTTCACCACAAAGGTGGGAAATCTTTCTCTCTTCTTGGGGCAGTTACTAGAGATATGACCTTCTTCTTCACAAGAGTAGCAACACTTTATGGTCACTTTGGATTTGGCCTTATGTGGCATGGTTCTGACTTTGCCTTCATCCATCTTGGTAGAAGTTGTTCCCTTATGGAGGTTTCCAAACATTTGATGCATTCCATCTTGCTTCATTTGTTGAACTATAGGATAGATGGGGCATTGAATAGGGGCATGATCATTTCCTTCACATAGGAAACAAGTTACTTGAGATGTGGGGCATTGATTAGTTGGATGTTTCTCTTCACAATTGGGGCATTGATCTCCATGCTCCTTGGAAGTATGATCCTTGTCTCCACAAATATTGCATGCTTGGGTTCCTTCTAGAATAACATCTTTGTCATCCTTGTTGTCACAAACTCCTTGGGAAAAGTTTTCTCTCATGTTGATCATTTGAGTAACTAATCCTTGCAACAATTGGGATTGAAGTTTCAAAATCCTTTGTATGGCTGGGTCTAATCTATTATTGTTGGCTAAAAACTGAGTTGTCACTTGGCTTAATTGGGTTTGGTTTGCTAGTAGTTGTTCTCTCATGTTGACCTCTTGGTTGTTGTTGTTGTCACCATCCTTGATGTTGGAGTCTCTTGGAGAAGTCATCTGTTTGGGTTGGATTGGGATTAGGATAGGCAAAATATTTTCTAATGAATCAATTCTAATCACACACATCACAAATCACACAAGCAATGTGCAAGCAATCACAAACATAACATTCCACTCAAACAACAAGTTTCAAGCACATTTTTAGGCAACCAAAAATATTTTTGTTACACCACATAAGTTGGTGGGTTTGACTTAAACTAAATATGGTGGTCCTTCTATATGGTTCACTTGAAATTTTTCCTTCCTTCTTGGTTGATTCTTCTTGAACAAGATCTTTGTATCCTTGGAGAATTCTTGTGTCTTGGTCACAAAACTTCAAGGTGATGATGGTTCCTTCTAATTTTTGCATTCCCTTAGTCTCCATATCTTGAGCAAGGTTTCCTTGTCTCTCTTGTAGTCCTTAGTAGTATCCAAGTTGGAAGTCCTTGGTGAATATGTTGAAGATGTTGAAGTCATTAGAGTTGAAGATGTTAAAGAAGTCCTTTGCACATGATGTAGTCTTGGGCCATGGGTAGGTTTTTCCATTAAGTTTGAAATAGAAGAGATGTAGAGTTGAAACCAAAATGGTTGAGGAAAGAGTTTACAAGATTGTTTGTAAATAAATTTTGGAACAAAATACAACTCCTATTCTTCTAAGGGGTTTTTGTCCAATCCTAGGTTTACAAATCCAACAGGCAACACAATGCTCTGATACCATCTTGTAGGGATCCCAACCTTTGAATAGGTAGAGTCCCCTGTGTTTACAATGCTAGTCCCTGGATCAATAGCTAGCATCCACAGTTAAGATGTAATATCAAGAAACAAAGGTCATAATATAACTTTATAACCAGGAATAACATAATTTTATTACATCATTACATAGCATCTTTGGCTATTACATTACATTGCAGCGGAATAACTATAGTCATGGGGTCCTTCATCTTCAAAGTGCCACAGGCAGATGTTGGTTGTAGACTTTGTAATCCTAATCAATCAATCTTCACTAAAAACAATCAAACCTGCAACATTACAAGTTACAGCCACAAGGGTCAATACATTTGAATTGTATTGGCAAGTTTCACTACTAAGTATAATATGAGTGGATCCTATTCATTACATGCATATTTGGCTAAGTAGAGTTTAAAGCTCATTTGCATAAAGCAAAATTTATCCTATCTTTTCAAAATGGTTTTGGTCCTTTGTCAAATCTCCTTTTCAAAAATCCCTTGAACTCCTTGGTAAAAACTCAAGTGTTCAAGTCCTTGTCAAAATCTCTTGAGCACCTTGGTAACCCCAAGTGCATCAAGTTTTAAAAGTTTTCTTTTAGAAATTAGAGTGTCGAGATCTTCCATAGCTTCAGGCCTTAGTTGCTCAGTATTGTCCATAACCGGGGACACGGCTAAGTACTTAGATTTTATTATCTTCTGCAGAAGTTGTACACTTTACCCACATGACACAATCTCATCTTGATGCCACCAGTGGCCGCTGGATAAGTGCTCACCAAGATGGAGTACTGGCAGATTGAGAATGTGACGAAGTCTTTCCAAAGGGTCCTCCCATACACCATTGCTAGCTTGTCTTCAGCACCCATGAAGCATTCCAGATCCCCATGTCCAGAATCAAGACAATGCATGGGTCTTCCCAATGTAGTTGACTAAGCCAGAGCCATAATAGCATGTGGTTGCACACGGAAGCCACTGTACGAGAAACATGTTCAATCTCTAAGTTTCCTGAGTGGTTTTCTTTTGGAGCACAACACAAAGAGATTGCCATAGAATGGTTCCTTTTGTTTCCACCTTCTCCAAAACTCAAAGTCCTTGTCCACCCAGGTGGTTCATTGAGTCCTTGTTTTATTATATAAAAAAATCACAAGTCCTTTTCTCAACTTCATAAAATCTCAACATGTATCTCTTTTCAAAATATAGCATGGCTAAGCATGTAACAACTACATTGTTTTCACTAAGGTATATATAGGGAATCCTATTAGGTTTAGCATAGCATAAGTATAGAAATTATTTTCATGCATGTTTTCAAAATCCACTAAGTATAATGAAAATAGTAGGACTTTGGATGATAGTGTAACTTGCCTTTTTGGTAGGAAATGGTGGTTCACTCCTTGATCCTGCTAGTCTCACACTTCACTACAAGTCAATCAAGCAAACACAAATTCAATTCACATTCCAAACCAAAGTCAAACAAACAATTTTTCACACACAAAGTAATGGAATCTAAGTCATGCATAAGCATGCAAAGGTTGGTTCTATTGTAAGGATGGTCTCCACTAGGCTTCTAAACTTTGTAAGTTCCAAATTGGTCATTTACCAAAATGGCAAAGTCATTTGCAAAAGGGTTTTGTCCTAAAACCATTTTAAAAACAAAGTATTATTTTATGTGGTGTAAAAAATATTTTTTACTAAGGCATTAATCTATAGGGTTCACCAAATATGTTTTCAAAACACAAAACTTGGTATTTGGGGTCAGAGAGTTTAAAACAAAACATTTTCCAAAAGTTTTCTTCCAAAATCATTTTAAATAAAAAAATCACATTTCTATTTGACTAGGAATGGTTTTAAAACAAAGAATCATTATTTTGTTTCATCATATTCATTTTTGAATCCACAAAGTGTTTCCTATGGTCAGTAGGTTTGGTTCAAAACATTTCCTCCAAAGTTTTCCATTCAAAACCATTTTCATAAACAAATCAATAGTTTTATTTAGCTAGAAATGAACTAAACCAATTAATCCATTCTAAACTTTTCCAAATTCATTTTTCAAAACATGGGTTGGTTCCTAGGGTCAGTAAGGTCACAACAATCCATTTTGCAAAGGTTTTTAACCCTAAAATCATTTTTAAATAATTTTTATACTCTAAACAAGCTCACAAAAGAATCTGCAAAAACAAGCAAATTAACAGATACTATTTACTAAACTAAGGGCATGGTTGGCTAGGGCTTGCTCTCCTGAATCCAGCGACATAAAATTTGTAATTTTTGGACGTGTGGATCCAAAGTTATAAGGGTTTGAAGTTTGCAAATAATTTTGTTTTCAAATCTGTTTTTAAACGGAATAGGTGACACGCGGCGTGTTTTAACTGGACGGTACCGGTTCGTCCGGATCGGCAACGCGGTACGTTGGATCTAACTAGATCGTGTGGTCCAGAAAGCATACCCCTTCGCGTTTAAGTGGTCTAATCCTGCTCGCCCGATCTAGATCGAGCACTGCTATTGTTCGCCAAGAATCGGGCCAAAGGTGGTGCGCGGCGGCGACGGTCAGACAGTGGCGGCGCTGGCAAAATAGGAAGCGAGAGGGGGATAGAGTAGGCTCACCAGATTCGCAAGAGGCTGGGGAAGCTCGTCGTGTGCTTGTCGTGGCAGGGGGTGCTCTGGTACAGCTACGATTGCTCGCCGGAGTAGAGAACGACGTCGGGGGGTCTCTGTCGTGGTCGGAGTCGTCGCTAGAGGTCACGAGAAGAACAAACGAAGTTATGGTTAGACGCAGGAGGTCATGGCGGTGCTGTGTGCGCGAACGAGACGAAGAGGGTCGGTCTGGTTTACCTGGGAGACGTCGTCGGAGAACGGCAGAAGACGGCGGCGCTCGGAGCTTGGTCGAAGTCGACGTTCAGGAACGCCCGCGAGTGAACGGAGGGTACCGGCAGATGCGTCTGGGAGTGGTGAACGTGCTCGTGTGCACGGGAAGGCAGGGGGTGGTGTGGCTTGGCCGGAATCGGTTGGAGACGGTGGTCGGAACTGGGAGTGTGTCGAGTCAAATTGGGGCAGCCTCGGGGTGGAGAAGGAGTGGCGACAGAGGGGAAAGGAGGAGAAGGTGCAGGAGCTTAATAGCGTGCAGTCGCGGCGAGGTTTAAGGCGCGGCATCAATGCGAATTGATCGCGGCATTCAAAGGCAGCAACGGCAGGCGTCGTTAACGCGAGGAGGAAGAAGGGGTCGTGCGGGTGTGGAGGATGAACAGGGGAGAGTGGGTCTACTGGTCAGTGGGAAAAGAAAGGAGGGAGAGGGTCCACTGGTCATTGACTTAGCGGGTCAGTTAATTGGTGTCAACCGTTTTCTTCGGGAGGGAGAGAAACTGGGCTGTTTCTGGGCCTGTTTGGGCTAGTTGGGCCAGATGGTGGGCTGCTCTATTTTTTTCTGTTTCTGAATCTTTTTCTTTTTCTACTTCTATTTTCCTGTTTTGAATTTCAAACAATCAAACAAGGTTCAAATCAATTCAAACAAACACCACACTTCACAACTTTGAACTTGGTT
Organism: Avena insularis; assembly: GCA_023614405.1. Taxonomy (NCBI): domain Eukaryota; kingdom Viridiplantae; phylum Streptophyta; class Magnoliopsida; order Poales; family Poaceae; genus Avena; species Avena insularis. The sequence continues at coordinate 551,821,274 of CM042690.1, forward strand.
CTGTTTATCAACATAAACCAAATTCTAAAAATAAAATAATATTTTTATTCTTTTTAGGATCTATTTAATATTTAAATAAAATAGCCCTTTAGTTATTTAATCAAAATAGGGTTGATTTATTTAATAAAAACTCCATTTGAAAACCAAATATTTTCAAAACCAAATCAGTAGGTTTTATTTGAAAATAAAGAATACTTGGAAAACTTGTTTAAAACAAAATAACCTTTTATTTTAGGTTCCATTAATAATTAAATAGAATGGACCTTAGTTATTAAATCAAATAGGGTTTGTTTTAATAAAATATTTATTTTGAAATCAAAAATAAAACCAAAACCATTCAGTAAGTTTTATTTGAGAATATAAAATACTTGGAAAACTTATTTTAAATAAATAAATAAGTTTTGATTTTTTGAAAATAGTAAAACCTTTATTAATAAAACTTGGATATTTAAATCCTTTTTATTTTATTTTAAATAAACCTCTACTATTTTTAATCAAAGCAAAACCTTTTGTTTCAAAGTCATGGCCAAGGTTTAATTTGGCTTTATAAAATAATCTTTATTTAAAATATTTCTTTTCATTTTGAGAACCAAAACCTTTGGAAAACTTATTAAAATAAAATAATAAGTTTTAGTGTTTATTTAAAAACAAAAAAAGCCTTTACTTTAATAAAATTTGGATATTTAAATCCTCATTATTTTATTTAAATAAACCTTTACTCATTTTATCAAAACAAAATATTTTAATATAAAAGCTTGGCCAAAATTAATTTGGCTCTTTAAAATATAATCTTTATTTATAAATCCACCTTTTCATTTGAAACAAAGTCTTTTATTAAAAGATCCAAAATAGTATTTCCAAAATATTTTATTTTCCTTTATTAAATGTTTTATCTTTTTAAATCCCTTTAGGATTTTTATTTGATCCAAATTGGTTTGAAGTCCCAATTGAATTCAAAAAGTTTCTTCTGGCCCTGAAAATCAAACAAAGTTTTATTTTATTCATTTATTTTCACATTACAAGATTTGGAAAATCTTGGGATGTGACATGCTGGCTAGTGGCTAGGAGCAGGAATTCTCTGTAAATACTTAGCAAACGGATTTTTGGGGTTTTTTGATAATGCAGGTAAATAAAGTACGAGTAAATAAAATACAATAAGAATAAATGCAGCAAGTGGCCCAATCCTTTCTTTAGCAAAGGACAAGCCGGTTGTATTACTTAAGATGACCAAACGTTCTCGAGGGTATATGGGAATTCCGTCAAGTGCTTTCGCTTCATATAGTTGATTAATCTTCTTTAGTTTGCTAAGTGTTGTGTGGGTGAACCTGTGCTAATGTACCGACCTTCCTAGGACTAATACATACTTGTGATTATACCCCTTACAAGCATCTACAAGTACAAGAAAGTAATTAAGGTAGAAACCTAACCACAGCTTTAAACTCTAAGACCCTGACGTCCCTTGTGCAATGGTTTCTTAACGGGGGTTCAGGTTTCTATCACTCCGGCAACCCCTATGATTAGTAGCCAAATACACAATGCATTCCCCTAGGCCCACATAGGTGAAGTGTCACGTAGTCGATGTTCACATGACACCACTAGAAGAAATACACCACAACTTAAATATCAAACTATTGAATCTTTCTCAACACACTTCCACTACTAACAACATGACTTATCCCATGTCGTCAAGAACAAAATGAACTACTCACAAGACATCATATGGATCATGATCAGAGATGAAATAATGATGTATAACAATCTGAACATAAACAATAATTCAATGGTTCACTCAATAGCATCAACTACAAGGAGTAATCAACACCAGGAAAGTTTCCCCTAAGAACTATGCAAGATTCAACCCAATTGTTACAGCGGTATGGAGGTGGTAATGATGATGCTGGTGGAGATGATGGTGGTGATGATGATGATGATCCTGATGAAGTCCAGCTCTATGGTGGTGTTGATGGCAACGATCTCCCCTCTCAGAGAAGGAATTCCCTCGGCAGAATTCTGTTTGTCAGAGAGATCTTTCTCTCTCGGTGTTTTCCGCCACGCAGAGGCGGCGGAATATTTCTATGGTCGCTCCCCGAATCTTAGGGTTTCTGGAGGATAATATACGCCAGAGGGGAGAGCTAGGGGTGGACCAGGGCAGCGACACCACCTGGTGGCGCGTCCTAGGGTGGCCCGCGCCAGGGGGTGGTGTGGGCCCCCTGTGGCCCATCTCCGCTTCCCCTTCTGGCTTTCTTTGTCTTCTGGAAAAATAGGATTTTCCATGTATTTTCCTGAATTTTCTGATCTTCACGAATTTTGCCTCCAAACAGCACCTTTTCCATCAGAATCCTGACCGCAGCGGTCCATGCTCCAAAAGTCATCAACCATGCAAAAACAGATGAAATAACATAAGTATCATCTCTTAATATGAAATATATCAATGAATAACGGTAAAGTTTGATATAGAATAGTGATGAAAAATGGACGTATCAACTCCCCCAAGCTTAGACTTCGCTTGTCCCCAAGCGAAAACTGAGCTCAGTAAACATGACCTTAGGTTTATGGAGTGAAGAGTCGATAAAAGAATACGGACAAGAAGCATCACATTCATCAATACATAAATCATAATAGAAGACAACTCACTAGTATATAACTTAACTTGTAATAAGTAAAGGAAACACAATGAAGATGCATAAAGTAAATCACAATTGGTAATGGCAAACTTAGCTCTTGGCCGAAGAATAGTTGACAATTTGCTGGAGTTCATAAATAACTGATTTTCAATGATAGCTTTCAAAGTAGTAGACACTCGTGCCAGGGGGTGGTGTGGGCCCCCTGTGGCCCATCTCCGCTTCCCCTTCTGGCTTTCTTTGTCTTCTGGAAAATAGGATTTTCCATGTATTTTCCTGAATTTTCTGATCTTCACGAATTTTTCCTCCAAACAGCACCTTTTCCATCAGAATCCTGACTACGGCGTTCCATGCTCCAAAAGTCATCAACCATGCAAAAACAGATGAAATAACATAAGTATCATCTCTTAATATGAAATATATCAATGAATAACGGTAAATTGTGATATAGAATAGTGATGCAAAATGGACGTATCAACTCCCCCAAGCTTAGACTTCGCTTGTCCCCAAGCGAAAACTGAGCTCAATAAACATGACCTTAGGTTTATGGAGTGAAGAGTCGATAAAAGAATACGGACAAGAAGCATCACATTCATCAATACATAAATCATAATAGAAGATAACTCACTACTATATAACTTAACTTGTAATAAGTAAAGGAAACACAATGAAGATGCATAAAGTAAATCACAATTGGTAATGGCAAACTTAGCTCTTGGTCGAAGAATAGTTGACAATTTGCTGGAGTTCACAGATAACTGATTTTCAATGATAGCTTTCAAAGTAGTAGACACTAAGATAAGAGCAAAGTGCAAAACAAGGAACATAAGAAACATGATCGAATAAATCATCAATATGAATGAATGAAACACAACAACTCAAAATGCTTGCTGGGGTAGAAGGTAATAGGTTTAATGACTCAACTAAAAAGTAAAAGATAGGCCCTTCGCAGAGGGAAGCAGGAATTTGAAGTTTCATAAAGAGCTTCCAAAAATTATGGTACTTATTAGCTTTCAGCTCTCATTGCCCCTATCATAGGCATCTTTAGGTCATTAAGGTTAAAGTGACACAACTAAGAGGATATGCTTGACAAGTTATAAGTTGAAATCTCATGCCCCTTACTTACGAGTACTGAACCTCATGCTACTCAACTTCAGTCACAAGTAAGCTCTTGTCATTGTAAATACATAAGTATCATAGAGAACCGCCAATGGGGTACCCCTTGCACATGATACAGGAGCTATCCCATAATCAAAATGACAAGGCAAGCAGACAATGAGCATCTCAGCGATCCTTTTATTTGCTATTTGCATAGGTTTTTATTGAGGATGCTTCATAGAGTGCTCATTATGGTTATGCTGCAAGTTTCCACCATGATTATGCATGGCTTAGGCTAGCAGCCTAGGCGTTTCTCTAACACACATATAAACTCCATGATCTTACAAGTTTCCCTTTTATTTCACACCGCCGGGATCCATAAACAAAAGAATCATAATATCAACGGAATATAAGTGCAATGTTGAAAGCGTTCCCCATGATACATGGTTCTGCTAACTTCAACTTATAAAGTGCAAGCATATACGCAACAAAGATGGACACAATGGTTCAAGTTTATTAATTGCAAGAAAGTAAAGTGTGCCATCAACTTCGTGAGAGCTTTAATCACTAATTTTCTCATAACAAGTTTAATTTGTAAGGTAGACAAAAACATGAATTTACTTGGAATAGCAATAATGCTATTAGGTAGGTATGGTGGACACAAATGGCATAGGTTTGGTTTAAGGACAGGATGCACGAGAAGCATTCCCTCTCAGTACAGGTTTTTGGCTAGCAAGGCTGGGTAGCAAGCATAAGAGTTGAAGGAAACAGACAAACATACAAGTGATAAAAACAAACATGCAATCTTCCTTGGAAGCACAAAAGATCTTAGCTAGAGAATACTAAACTTATGAGCAAATCAAGAAAGAAAGATGATGAAATTATATTTCTTTAGAGTACTTTTATCTTTTTCATTCAATTCTCAAAATAGTGTTGCTATTGACCGAGCCAGGTTTGCCAAAACTAACTAAATTAAACTCAATGGTACCAAAGTGATACCAATACTAATGACAAGATCAATCATATAACCATGAATTGAAAACTAATATAAGATATGCAAAAGAGTAAATGATAGAACTTCTCATTAATATTCCATAACGGCAACTCACACCAAGGGATACATAGATATCTAACGATAGGGGGGGACACTTCCATAATGCAAACCATCCTATATGATAACTTCTCTATTCATGATATGACTCTACTAAAAAGGTAAAAAGATAGAAGATAGTGATATGATACCGTGGCACTCCCCCAAGCTTGGAACAAGCCAAGGGGATGCCAAAACCTGATGACAAATTACTCCTTCGATGGTGGTGGTATTCTCTCAATGAGCTCTTTGATTAGTTTCCCCAAGTCCTCAATCTCGAAGGTGAGATTACGAATCAACTGTGATTTTTGCTCAATGCGGCTCATGATCATGTTGGGTTGAGAATTCTAGCTCTTGCGATTCTTTCCCCACTCTTCCTCCTTGAAGTCTTCTTTTCCTGCATGGCTAGAACGAGGCAAATCCCAATTGGAGGGTAGTTTCTCCTTAGGCATATTCCGGTATTGATGCTCATGGATAAGGGTATGGAAAGGATTTTTGGTGCGTGGAGGAAGTGACCGTGGAGCCAAACAGTGACGTGGAGGTTTCCCTCCAGTTGACATCCGTGCAGTCCTCCTGACCCTGGCAGATCTTGTCAACACTCCAATGCTTGCAATGGTAGTGCCGGTGTGCGGATGTTGGCTTCGCTTTGCCTCCTCTTCATCTTCACTCTTGATCTCCTTCTCCTGCCCAGGGTCTTGGAGATCTTCCTCCATAGGCTCCTTTCCCTTATCCTTGGCGGACACTATTGTGCTTCTAACTTTCAAGAATAGTTCCTGGCAGAAACAGATCGAAACGAAAACACAATGAGAACACGATATACGAACCTCGGGGGATTCGGGGGATTATATTACGAAGTTTTACAATAAAAGGAAGGTACTGGGAGAAAACGGGTCGGAGACGGAGTCCGGGGCGGCCACACCACCTGCTGGCACGGCCAGGGGCCTGCGCCAGGGGATGGTGTGAGCCTTCCTGGCTCCATTTCCGTCCCTATTTCCCTTCATAGCTTTCCTTGTTGGATGTAAACTCCAAAAATATAACTGGACAGAATTTTCGCGGAACTTTTCTTACCAAAATTGTTACCTATTCGAAAACGGACTCTACAGGTCTCTGAACTTGGCATGTAGTAGATTCTTCCGGATTCACCGCTTGAATAACATCGATATCTTCATCTTCATACTCATATTGCTTGAGTCATGAAACCCTTCACTTTCTTATTACACCATTTTCTCCACCTACCTAGAAATTTCTTCCACACAAAACTTCACACAATTCTCATTAGCAACATTAGTGTAAGCGAGGTAATAAACCTTTTTAAGTCCAAATTCAACTGAAATCTGTCAAAACATAAGCTACTGAAGCAACTCCTTCGGAAAACCCAAAAAGAATTCAAAAAGGAAATCGACTTAAGAAGCAAATGCAAGAGTGGCAAAATCTGTCAAAACAGACCAGCAAGTAAAGATCATTTTTTTCAAAAATCTTCTGTTGCTCAAATCAAAAAGTGCAAAACTAACGAAAGTTAAAAAACAACCTGGGGCAAAAACACAAAACATTACAGCTCAATCCGACATACAGAGATCTCTCACGAATTTTTATGGTGAAGCACAAAAATCTATTTCGGGACAGCAACTTCCCCAAATCTTACTTCTCTCTCATTAGAGGTTGATCTTGACACAAAAACCAAACAAAAAGGATAAGGAGAGGTTATTACCGAAGTAATAACTTCCAAGACTCAAAGAAAAAACAAACTAAAAGCACAAATAAATTGGGTTGTCTCCCAAAAAGCTCTTTCTTTATAGCCATTAAGATGGGCATGATAATTTCAATGATGCTCACATAAGAATATGAATTGAAGTGAAAGAGAGCATTAAGAAGAAAGAATATACATGTTTAAGTCTAACCCACTTCCTATGCAAGGGAATTTTGTAAACAAACAAGTTGTTGAAACCAGAGGCTACTAGCATAGGAAGGCAAAAGAAGTGCACCATAAAAACTTTCAGCATAAAACGAGGAAACTTGATATTATTGAGATGCATAAGAACAATCTTCCCTCTCTCATAATAACTTTCAGTATCATCCATAAACTTAATGATATAGCTATCACATGAACCATTGTAGCAATGATCGCTTAGCCTAATAGAAAACACAGGGACACTAGCTCTCATAACACTACTTTATGAAACAATATTAGAAGTATCCTTACAGAGGATAAAGTGTCCCTCCTCTACATATTTAGTGACAAAGTATTTCTCATTTGCTATTATAGGCTCATCATCCATTTTTTTATCAGGTTCAACAGCTTTACTTGTACTTTCATTAACCATACTAGCTACCATAGAATGTTCCTTTATCTTAACTGGGAAAGGTATTTTCTCAATGTAAGGTTCAGGTAAAGCATGATTAGTAGTATAAATTTCAGTATTTCTTGCAGCAACACACTTAGCAACATATTTATATGGTTCATGATACTTATTCCACTTCTTTTTAGGAACTTCAATATAGGAAGCAAAAGCCTTAAAGTAAGAAGCAATAGCTTGAGAGTCTAGACCATAAGCATTTTTAATATTTTGAAAGTCATTAGTTCCCATAAAAGATTCAATGCATTCATAATCATAATTTATACATGAATTTCTTCCTTTGTCGTTCTCCCATGCTTCAGCATTGTCTTGAATACGGTCTAGAAGATCCCATTTAGCTTCTTCTTCCATGCGTGTAAATGATCTAGCACAAGAGGCATCCAGTAAATTCTTATCATGAAGAGAAAGCCTTGCATAAAAGTTATTGATAATAATATTGTTGGGGAGCTCATGAATGGGACATTTGAGCATTAGTAACTTCAATCTCCCCCAAGATTGAGCTGTACTCTCTCCATCAAGAGGCCAAAAGTTGTATATTTGGTTCCGATCTTTATGAATCTTACTAGGAGGATAAAACTTTGAATAAAAGAGAGGTACTATTTCCTCCCATTCAAGAGCTTGACCGCCCTTCAGCAGCTTATACCATTCTTCAGCTCTTCCTTTTAGTGATAACCAGAATAACTTCTTCTTGACTTGATCTGTAGTAATACATGCACACTTGAACAACCCGCATAATTCGTGTATAAAGAGCAAATGATCACCAGGATGGACAGTTCCATCTCCAACATAATAGTTATCCATAACACGATCAATAATTCTTGTAGGTATTTTAAAAGTATCATTCTCAGTAGGTGATGGTTCATCTACTACCTTAGCAGTGGTAGTAGCATTACGAAATAAGAAACTCAGCAAATTATCCATAATGAAAATAAAGCAACTAACAGAAGTAAACAATACTCATAGTAGAAGTTTCCTTCACCAGTTCCACTCTCCAATAGCGCTTCACTCCCCGGAAACGGCACCAAAAAATAGTCTTGATGACCCACAAGTATAGGGGGTGTATCGCAGTGTTTTTGATAAGTAAGAGTGTCGAACCCAACGAGGAGCAGAAGGTGCTGGCTAGTGGCTAGGAGCAGGAATTCTATATAAATACTTAGCAAACGGATTTTTGGGGTTTTTTGATAATGCAGGTAAATAAAGTACGAGTAAATAAAAGATAATAAGAATAAATGCAGCAAGTGGCCCAATCCTTTCTTTAACAAAGGACAAGTCGGTTGTATTACTTAAGATGACCAAACGTTCCCAAGGATACATGGGAATTCCGTCAAGTGCTTTCGCTTCATATAGTTGATTAATCTTGTTTAGTTTGCTAAGTGTTGTGTGGGTGAACCTGTGCCAATGTACCGACCTTCCTAGGTCTAAAACATACTTGTGATTATACCCCTTGCAAGCATCCACAAGTACAAGAAAGTAATTAAGGTAGAAAACTAACCACAACTTTAAACTATAAGACCCTGACGTCCCTTGTGCAATGGTTTCCTAACGGGGGTTCAGGTTTCTGTCACTGTGTCAACCCCTACGATTAGTAGCCAAATACACAATGCATTCCCCTAGGCCCATATAGGTGAAGTGTCATGTAGTTGACGTTCACATGACACCACTAGAAGAAATACACCACAACTTAAATATCAAACTATTGAATCTTTCTCAACATAATTCCACTACTAACAACATGACTTCTCCCATGTCCTCAAGAACAAAATGAACTACTCACAAGACATCATATGGATCATGATCAGAGATGAAATAATGATGTATAAAAATCTGAACATAAACAATAATTCAATGGTTCACTCAATAGCATCAACTACAAGGAGTAATCAACACCAGGAAAGTTTCCCCTAAGAACTATGCAAGATTCAACCCAATTGTTATAGGGGTATGGAGGTGGTGATGATGGTGCTGGTGGATATGATGGTGGTGATGATGATGATGATGATCCCGATGAAGTCCAGCTTGATGGTGGTGTTGATGGCGACGATCTCCCCTCTCTGGGCAGGAATTCCCCCGGCAGAATTCTGTCTTCTAGAGAGATCTTTCTCTCTCGGTGTTTTCCGCCCCGCAGAGGCAGAGGAATCTTTCTATGGTTGCTCCCCGAGTCTTAGGGTTTCAGGAGGATAATATACGCTAGAGGGGAGAGCCAGGGGTGGACCAGGGCGGCCACACCACCTGGTGGCGCGGCCTAGGGTGGCCCGTGCCATGGGGTGGTGTGGGCCCCTGTGGCCCATCTCCGCTTCCCCTTCTGGCTTTCTTCATCTTCTGGAAAAATAGGATTTTGCATGTATTTTCCTGAATTTTCTGATCTTCACGAATTTTGCCTCCAAACAACACCTTTTCCATTAGAATCCTGACTCCTGCGGTCCATGCTCCAAAAGTCATCAACCATGCAAAAACAAATGAAATAACATAAGTATCATCTCTTAATATGAAATATATCAATGAATAACGGTAAATTATGATATAGAATAGTGATGCAAAATGGACGTATCAAACCCCCTGCAACATTTCAATATCACATGCAGAACCAGTTTCCGCAATTTCACCCGAAACAATTCCGGTTTCCATCGAAATGATTCCAGCACTTTCTTAAATCGTTATCTGAAACATATTTGCTCCAAATGGTGTTGGTATCCCTTAAGTGTGTCACCCTACAGTTCCAAATAATGCATACATGATCGAGACCCTTCTCCGATCAATAATCAGCAGCGGGACCTGGAGATCCGTATTGACTCCCACACATTCAACGATGACTCTAGTGATCGTGTGAACCTTTCACGTCGTAACTAAATCCCTTTGTATCGTGATATATTACATGTCTGAGATTCGATCATCGGTATATCCATACCTAGTTTGATCTCATTATCGACATGCACCCTTTTCTTGTTCCCGTGATATAACATTCTAGTGATCACATCACTTGCTTGCAAGCTATCTCAATGTGATATCACCGAGAGGGCCCAAAGTATATCTATCCGTCATTGGGCTGGAAAAATCCCACTCTTGATCCATGAACCTCAACATAACACCTTCGGAGTATCTGAACCCACCTTTATAGTCACCCTATTACGGTGTGACGTTTGATGTTATCAAGTTACTCTTCTAGTGTTAGCGATTGACATGATCTCATGGTTTAAGGACTAAGATTACTTCATATGATGTTATAACAATTTAAACACAATGACTTTGATCATATTGCTATAATTTGGATGAATGTTCATCACATCATTGCACCAATGTTGTGCTCTCGTTATTAACAACATCCAATGTCCATGATCAGGAAACCTTGATCATCTTGTTAATCAACGAGCTAGTTTATATGAAAGGCATAACTAGGAACTCTTTATTTGTTTATTAAACACACATGTATTAATGTTTCTAATAAATACAATTATAGCATGCAAGATAAACATTTATCATAAACAAGGAATAAGATAATAACAACTTTATTATTGCCTCTCGGGCATATTCCTTTCACTTTTTTGGGTGTCTCCTCCTTCACAGAGGGGGACTTTATATAGGGGTGGAGGGCGCAGGCTTGCCCCTCCGCCAAGTCTTCCAGGTGGCAGCCAAGGGAGGGAGGCAGCCCTAGGGCGCCCTGATGGCTCAAAATATATTCGAGCTCGTTGGGAACCCCAAGAGGAAGGTATGATGAGCACAGCAGCAAGTTTTCCCTCAGTTATGAAACCTAGGTTATCAAACCAGTAGGAGCAAGGAAACAACTCCAAGGTGTTGTTTCCCACTTGGAATCCTGCACAACACAACCACAGAACTTTGCCCCAACTTACAGTGAGGTTGCCAATCTCACCGGTTTTGCTGAAAACAAAGGATTAAACGTATTGTCTGGAAGATAGTAATTGCTTGCAGAAAGTAAACAGTAAACATTAAATAGATGGTAGATTAATGGTAAAAGAATGGACCGGGGTCCATAGTTCACTAGAGGTGATTCTCCTTAAGATAGATGACATGTTGGGTGAACAAATTACAGCGGGGCAATTGACAGACACCGAGAAAGCATACATGCATATACTAATCATCTTGACTCCTATGAGATTTGATTGGGCATTACAACATTATACATAGACCGTAATCCAAATGCATCTATGACTAATAATCCACCTTCAGGTTATCCTCTGAACCCCCTCCAATACTAAGTTGCAAGCCATAGATAATTGCATTAAGCAAAGTGTGTAAAGTAAACAATATGATTGTCCCATGGACAAAGGATTGTTGTTTTCTCCCTAGTAGCAACAACACATCTAGTACCTTAGAGATTCCTGTCACTTCCCCAGATTACTAGAGGCATGAACCCACTATCGAGCATAAATACTTTTCTTGGAGTTGCTAGCATCTACTTGGCCAAGATAGCTACTAACAACGGAAAGCATGCAAGATCACAAATAACATAGACATGATAGAATCAATAATCAATCTGAAATAGCATCTCAATATCCATCGGATCCCTACAAACACAACATTTAAGATTACAAATAGATGATCTTGATCATTAACGTAGCTCACAAGATCTAAACATGGTAGCACAAAGGAGAAGAACCAAACATCTAGCTACTACATGGACCCGTAGTCCAGGGATGAACTACTCACGCATCTCACTAGAGGCAGTAATGGTGATGAAGAAGGCCTCCGGGGTGATCTCTCCCCTCCGGCAGGGTGTCGGGAAGAGCTTCATATCCCTCCCGATCTAGAGATGGAGATGACGGCGGCTACAGACTCTTTCGTGGAATTTTGATCGGGTCCTTAGGGTTTTTGTCCAGGGAGGCTTTTATAGGTGGAAGGGCAAGGTCGGTGGAGGCTCGAGGGGCCCACACCTGGTGGTGGCGCGCCTAGGGCTGGCCGTCCCACCCTAGGGTGTGGCCGACTCGTGGCCCCTCTTCGTCTCCCCTCCGGACTCTGTGTTGCTTCGGGTAAAATATTTACTTTGGCTTTTGTTCGGTCCAATTCCGAGAATTTTCCTTACTAGCTTTTCTGAAACCAAAAGCAGCAGAAAAAAGGCAACTGGCACTCTGGCATCTTGTTAATAGGTTAGTTCCAGAAAATGTGTAAAAATACTCCAAAGTGTGCACAAAACATAAGAAAGTAGATATAAAACAAGCATGGAACATCAAAAATTATAGATACGTTTATGATGTATCAACATCCCCAAGCTTAACTCCAGCTCGTCCTCGAGTAGGTAAGTGATAAAAAAGAATAATTTTTGAGGTGACATGCACCATCACAATCTTGATCAAGGTATTTGTAAAACATTGATAGCTGGGATCATAGTACTCTAACATAGACATGAAAGATATAGTTCTAACAATAAGACATAGCAACTATGTTGTAACATGAAAAGGTACAAACAAAAGATTCATTAATAACAATGCTTTGAAAGACGTTTGTTTGTTTCCCATATAGAAAACATAATGAGAATGGTATTCAGCTTGTCCCTCATAGTGTAGCAAAACATAAATGCATAGGACACCTTCAAAGTTCATAAGGGTGACTATATACAAATAGTTTAAGAACAAGCAATATCAAAGTTATGAATCAATCAACAAGTTTTGGGACAATGCACATTACACTAAGAATGACCACTATGCTCTCTCAATAGGTGCATAAAGATAGAAGATGGAGAGTCAACATAAAAACTAAAAGAAAGGCCCTTCATAGAAGGAAGCAGAGATTCAAGTCTCATAAAGAGCTTCCAAAAATTATGGTACTTATTAGCTTTCAGCTCTCATTACCCCTGTCATAAGCATCTTTAGGCGATTAAGGTTAAAGTGAGCAAATATGAGGATATGCTTGACAAGTTATAAGCTAAAAATCTCATGCCTGCTTACGAGTACCATTCCTCATGCTACTCAACTTTAGTCACAGGTAAGTTCTTGTCATTATAAGTACATGTGTATCATAGAGAATCACCAACGGGGTACCCCTTGCCTGATGATACAGAAGCTTTCCCATATCAAAATAACAAGGCAAGCAGACAATCAGCATCTTAGCGATCCTTTTATTTCCTATTTGCATAGGGTTTTTTCTTTCCTATTTGCATAGGTTATTTTATTGAGGATGCTTCACATATTGCTCATTATGGTTATGCTGCACGTTCCCACCATGATTAGGCATGGCTTAGACTAGCCGCCCAGGCGTTTCTCTAAAACATATATGAACTCCATGAGCCTTACAAGCTCTCCTTTCATTTCACACCACCGGGATCCATAAGCAAAAGAACATGATATCAACTAAATAAATTGCAATGTTGAAAGCGTTCCCCATGGTAACATAGTTCTGCTAATTCACAACTTACAAAATGCAAGCATATACGCAACATAGATGAGCACAATGGTTCAAGTTTATTAAGTGCAAGAAAGTAAAGTGTGTCATCAAGTTCGTGAGAGCTTTAATCACTAATTTTCACATAACAAGTTTAATTTGGAAGGTAGATAAAAACATGAATATACTTGGAATAGCAATAATGCTAATAGGTAGGTATGGTGGACTCTTTGGAATAACTTGGTTTTATTTGGAGTTGGATGCATGAGTGGAACTCATACTTGGTACATGTGGAGGCTAGCAAAAGACTGGGAGTGACCAACTAAGAGAGCAATAATGGCCATAATCATGCAAAGCGACAAAACATTATTAATTAAAGCATAAAGTGATATTACAAGTCGAAATAAATGATCATAGAGGCTATGGTGATTTGGTATAGTCTTAACATGGTGTGAGCATGCGCCAAGTAAACCCAAATAAAGCATCAAAGGAGAATACCACAATATTATGCTTTTATATGCTAAAATAATGCATGATTCTTTCAAGGCACATTAAGCAATCTCAATTGTTTGTAACAAGCCATGCTACAGCAATAATCACTAAGCATAAAGTCAAAGCAATATCAAGCATGACATGATAAATTCTAAGTCACAATCAAAAACAAGACTCCTTTTATACCACTTATAAGCATGAACTTTCCTACTCTTTTCCAATCCAAATCAACTTATTTGAAACTATGTATGAATGCGAGGGTCCAACCAATTTATTCAAGCAAACTAAGAAAGCAAAAACTAAGAACAAAAACGAAGATGCTCCAAGAACAACACAATTGTGCATGAAACTATAAAAATGAAGTGTTTGGAAGAAACCTGAGATTTTTATTGATGAAGAAGGGGATGCCTTGGGCATCCCCAAGCTTTGACGCTTGTACTTCTTGAATATTTCTTGGGGTGACATGGGTGGCATTCCCAAGCTTGAGCTTTTGTCCATACTTCATCTTATCACATTATTCTTCCCTACACTTTAAAATTTCCTTCATACAAAACTTCACACAATCTTCATTAGAAACATTAGTGTACTAACAAAATTTGGATAACAAACTAGGGAAGAAGCACAACAAATTACAGCTCAAACCGACATACAGAGATTTTTCACGAATTTTTACAATGAAGCACAAAAATCTGTTTCAGGACAGCAACTTTCTCAAGCATTATTTCTCCCTCATTAGAGGTTACTCTTGGCACAAAAACCACACAAAAATGATAAGGAGAGGTTATTACTGAGGCAATAACTTCCAAGACTCAACAAAAGAAAAATTTATTGACTAAAAATTTGGGTTATCTCCCAATAAGTGATTTTATTTAACGCCTTTGAGCTAGGCATAAGAAGCAAGAATCAAGTATTCTCAAATGAAAAAGCATTAAGATCAATACCAGAAATATCTTCAACAAGGCAAGGTATCTCATCCAAATAAGTCCTAGAGGATCCTCTCTCACTACTCTTGGATTCACTATTTTCATCAAACGAATTTTCAGGAACAATCCAATCAAAATTATTTTCTAAGGCTTCATGTATTCCTACAAGTTTAAAAGGTATTGGTGTCTTAATTTCCTCCCCATCTTTAGGTTTGGTTTTGTCCATCTTTTCTCGTGTACCAATAACATCTACACATGAGCCTAGCATATTAAAATGATCAAAGACTTTTCTAGCTTCTTTAACAACATCATAAAATTCTTTAAGCAAAGTTTCTAGAATGAAATCTCTTTTTCCAGTATCCTCAATATCTTTAAGTTTATGAAACATTACTTGCATTATGGGGTTAAGGTTAACAAACCTAGCTTCCAACATGTGAACTAAAGAAGCTGTAGCAATTTCTTAATTTGGAGCGAGTTCTGCTAGGGATCTATCCTCACGCTTGCTAACATGATTAAAGAATTCTTCAATATTATCTTTCCCAATTATAGAGCCACTACCTATTGAAAGGTATTTAAGGGTGAACTTAGGAGTCAACATGGTGAGCTAAGAATGAGGTAACATCTAATTTTTTTGTGTTTTTGATAAAGGAAGCAAACTAGTATAACAAATTTTTTTGTGTTTTTGATAAAAGAAACAAGCAAACAAAACAAAAATAAACTAAGCAAAACAAAAAAACAAAGTAAAGAGATTGGTTATGAGGTACTCCCCTTGTGAATATGTCCTTGAATCCCCAGCAACGGCGCCAAAAAAAGGCTTGATGGCTCAAAATATATTCGAGCTCGTTGGGAACCCCAAGAAGAAGGTATGATGAGCACAGCAGCAAGTTTCCCCTCAGTTATGAAACCAAGGTTATCGAACTAGTAGGAACAAGGAAACAACTCCAAGGTGTTGTTTCCAACTTGGAATCCTGCACAACACAACCACAGAACTTTGCCCCAACTTACAGTGAGGTTGTCAATCTCACCGGTTTTGCTGAAAACAAAGGATTAAACATATTGTGTGGAAGATAGTAATTGCTTGTAGAAAGTAAACAGTAAACAGTAAATAGATGGTAGATTAATGGTAAAAGAATGGACCGGGGTCCATAGTTCACTAGAGGTGATTCTCCTTAAGATAGATGACATGTTGGGTGAACAAATTACAGTGGGGCAATTTACAGACACCAAGAAAGCATACATGCATATACTAATCATCTTGACTCCTATGAGATTTGATTGGGCATTACAACATTATACATAGACCGTAAACCAACTACATCTATGACTAATAATCCACCTTCAGGTTATCATCCGAACCCGCTCCAGTATTAAGTTCCAAGCAATAGATAATTGCATTAAGCAAAGTGTGTAAAGTAAACAATACGATTGTCCCATGGACAAAGGATTGTTGGTTTCTTCGTAGTAGCAATAACACATCTAGTACCTTAGAGATTCCTGTCACTTCCCCAGATTACTAGAGGCATGAACCCACTATCGAGCATAAATACTCCCTCTTGGAGTTGCTAGCATCTACTTGGCCAAGATAGCTACTAACAACGGAAAGCATGCAAGATCACAAATAACATAGACATGATAGAATCAATAATCAATCTGAAATAGCATCACAATATCCATCAGATCCCCACAAACACAACATGTAAGATTACAAATAGATGATCTTGATCATGAACGGAGCTCACAAGATCTAAACATGGTAGCACAAAGGAGAAGAACCAACCATCTAGCTACTACATGGACCCGTAGTCTATGGATGAACTACTCACGAATCACACTAGAGGCAGTCATGGTGATGAAGAAGGCCTCCAGGGTGATCTCTCCCCTCCGGTAGGGTGTCGGGAAGAGCTTCAGATCCCTCCCGATCTAGGGATGGAGATGACGCCGGCTACAGACTCATTTGTGGAATTTTGACGGGTCCTTAGAGTTTTCGTCCCAGGAGGCTTTTATAGGTGGAAGGGCAAGGTCGGTGGAGGCTTGAGGGGCCCACAACTGGTGGTGGTGCACCTAGGGCTGGCCGCGCCACCCTAGGGTGTGGCCACCTCGTGGCCCCTCTTCGTCTCCCCTCCGGACTCCGTGTTGCTTCGGGTAAAATATTGACTTTGGCTTTTGTCCGGTCCAATTCCGAGAATATTTCCTTACTAGCTTTTCTAAAACCAAAAACAGCAGAAAACAGGCAATTGGCACTGTGGCATCTTGTTAATATGTTAGTTCCAGAAAATGTGTAAAAATACTCCAAAGTGTGGACAAAACATAAGAAAGTAGATATAAAACAAGCATGGAACATCAAAAATTATAGATACGTTTATGACGTATCACGCCCCAAACCCTAACCCTAGCCGCCGGCCAAGGGAGGGGGCATACCTAGGCACCCCCCAAACCCTAGGTGCATGGGCTTGGCCCTTCCCTCTTGCGATTTCCCTCATGAGACCTTTTTCCCTAGGAAGTTTGGCCCATTAGTGGAATACCCCTTCAAATTAGATTTTAATATTATATTTAATATGTAAATACATATTACAAAATCTGATTTGACCCAAAACACCTTTCGGTTCCCTTTCGATTTCCTCCGAACGACTTCGGAACTTTCCCAGAACGATTTTGGTTCTCTCACGAAACTTTTCTGGTTTCCTTTTCTCTTTCATATGGTGATTCCAACTTACATAGGATCTCTAGCTCATCGTACCCTTAAGTGTATTTCCCCATGGCTCGAGAATGGCATAGACATGATCTCCATCGATGATCAATAGAGGGACCGGGATGCCCATAATGACCCATGTGCATTACACGATGATAATGTCGTTTGAACTATAAAACATTGACTCTGATTCCCCTTGTTTATTTGATACGACTTGTCTGAGATCCGATCATTGGTATCGCGTACCCTATTTGATCTAGTTACCGACAAGTTCTATTTTACTTGTTACCGCGATATTACATCCCATGACCTAGTCACTTGTTGCAACATTTATGGATGTAATCTCACCAAGCCGGCCGTATGTATCTTACCCGTCACATGGGTGAACAAAAACCGTTCTTTAGTGATATGTCATCTATTGTCGCTTTGAATACCTAACGTACACCTTTATGATCACTGTATCACCAAGTGATGTTTGATGTAGTTGAGTATCCTCGGGAGATAGTGAGTAATATGATCTCACGGTCTAAGGAGAAGGTGCCTACATTTATAACTATTGCAACAATGAATTCTATGACTTGATCATGTCGCAATCTTTGGGTGATGTCCATCACATCATTCACCAATGATATGACCTCATTCTCAATTGGCATAAATGCCCCATGATCAATAAACCTCGATCATCACTGGATCAACGAACTAGTATGAATAGAGGCTACTAGGGACTTGGTTTGTTTCATACCACATATGTGCCAATGTTTACACTTGATACAGTTATAGCACAATATGAAACTATTACAAAGTAATTGAGATATGATAATAAAAACCCATTTATTATTTGCCTCTAGGGAATATATCCTTTAGTCTCCCACTTGCACTAGAGTACAAATAATCTAGCTCACATTTTAATGATCATAAACCTTATCACATATGTGTTTATTGATTTGGCATGCTTATGGAAAATGTCTTGTCCATGTTTTTTTACCAGATCATTATGTCTTTTGAAAATCATTAATGTCTTACTAATTTTGACATTCATACCATTATTTTATAATGGGTTGAAGTATTCGTTTGGCGAAAAAGTGAGACTTTGTTTCTAGTGTTTACAATGACGGTCGCTTTCACTATTGTCATGTAAACTTTGAAAACACACTTAGCACTCCTTTGTGTGTATATATAGTAGTTATGGCAACAGAGTGAGGTCGGTTTCTAGGAGCCAACAGTGACGTTAGATTAGCTAATACGAGCTTTCTCATGGGCACTATGCCCTGGGACACACCCTCTGCATAAACACGAATAGTCCTGCCACAAAAATATACATAATGTTAGATGGTGCCCTTATACTTTTTATCTATGTAGATCCTAGTGCATGAAATGCAACTATGCGCCTTACTTTGCTTCTTGCCATTTAAGGACAAACTTAATTTTGGTTCAGTGATTAACTCAGGAATCACTTCAAGACATGTTTTTATAGTTAAGAGTTTGTCCTTCCAACCAGAACCTTGGGTCACATTACATCGAGTATACAATATGGTTGTATGGAAGGACCTATGGCTGAGGAATAGGAGATGTAGTACACCTCTTTCTTTATTTTAACCATAGTTGTAATACTAAGACTAACTCAATGCTTCATACAAGTAAGAACTTCTTTCTTACCTCGTTCTATTCTAAGATATTTTAGAATTTTGTCTAGGATGTTCTAAACATTTTTAGAATCAAGTCCATGTAGCATTCGACATTTAATGTTTATTAAACTCACTAATCTATCTCGATAGATTTTATTGTTTAATAACTTGTTCAACTTCATCCATATTTAATAACTTAAATGTTATTAGTACCAATCACATCATTCATATATGTCATCCACATATTTCAGAATAATGCCACGCTCCCACTCAAATATGGCATCCATATATGAGATCCATGGATTTCACTTAGCTCCCGCTCAAATATGTCTCTTACATATTATGATTTAGCCAAGCTAATTAGATCCACTCAAAATGCAGGTCCTGTCGATAATCTTGGACATACCAAAATTCTTTGATCACCATCAAATCGAGAATTCCATTTATAAGACTTTAATATTCATATATTTCTAGTGTAAATCCAATGGACTCAAGCATTGCTACAATTTTAGTCAACTTCCTTGAATTTGTCCGTACTTTGTGACAAATCGAGCTTTACATCTTGATTAAGTTTCATTTCCTTCTTATGAGTTTGAAGTCACTCAGAAATATCAAGTAAACTTCTTTACTTAATAATATCAAGTAACATGTTACTTTGCAACCTTAAATATAGGATTTTATGACTCCTAGTCATTTCTCGCACTTAGGTCCGTCACGCTTCTTTGTAGTTCGTAGGTATGTCTTGTTCAAACAACATGATAAGTGAATCAATAATATAGTTCCGCAAACTTGCAGAATATATAGTTGAATCCTACTTTCTTTAGTAAAATTATTCGCTGAAACTTTATGATCATTATCAATAGTTTCTCCCCTATTTGTAGAGTTCAGTTTCATGGAACAAATTCCGCTGTGCCACTCAACAATCTGGAGGTAAGGTCAAATACCTTATTTTGATCTTTTACTTTCTTCCACCTGTACCGTCATCAAGACACATGAAGCCCATGACAATAGAAGGTTTGTCCTCTGTGGAAGATGCATTCATAGTTTCCTAAGAATTCTCTACAAAGATTTGTTTATTCACCATGGTTTCGACTTATCGAAATCTCTAGAAACTCGAACGTGCCATAACTCTTATGGTGTTGTTTCCATGAATCTTTGTATGTTCCTTTGTATTTCAAACGAGTGTTTGCTTATTTCGATTTCTAACTCTAAGATATAATACTAGACCATATGTATCTAATATAAAATGATTGTGATATTCAGGCATTTCAATACACTTTGAATTTGCCCTATTATCATAATTTGCGAAACATCTTTCACAAGTACTTTTATGCCAAAATTAACTTAAATACCTTAGTCATGTTGATCAAATCGAATAGGCTTTTGTATTCTTGTTAACTCAATATCCTCCTTTACTTCGAAATCTTTTGAATAATTCAAAAAAAAATCAAACTTATTTTTCATTAAGTAAATAATCGTATTCACCTAAATACACAATGAAGTATGAAATAGTGATTTGCACTATTTGTTGAAAGTACGATACATCACTATGTATAAGATTCAACATGAAGTATAAATAATGATTTCCACTATTTGTTGAAATTATGATACATCATTATGTATAAAGTTCAACATATCTTCGCATATCACCGTTTTACCTGAATGCGGAGTTTTAGTCATTCTGCCCAATGAGGCATGGTTTTGCAAAGTCTCTAGATCAAACATCTAAGACCCCGATCTTCATTTAGAATGAAAAACATGCAATAACCACCATGACTTAAACAATAGTGTCATGTCTTTATTAAATTTTGGATATCTTAATCCTTTTATAAATGCTTAAACCATTATCATTAACATGGTGATGAGAATAACTCATTTATAATCATAATGTGACCATAAAGGTATTATTCACAAGAATAGTATAGCTAGCTTGTAACTTATTCTTATGAATAATCGTCTCACCTAAAGTAAGACACACAAATGACGACTACAAAATTTTATTCAAGTCCACTAATCCAAATGATAAACCTTGAGGAAAGGGGGTGATGTCGGCCATCAACTATTTTGCCTGTCATCATCAAGCCACATTGCCTCAATTCCAGCAATTCTCAAGCAGACCATCATGTTTTCACAAAATGAGACAAGTATCCAATACTTTTGTAAACTGCAATGAGTTTTGCAAGAATTGCATTTATAACTTTGTATATCTAACATATATTATTTTCATCCATGACCTCCATTGTAATCAAGCCCTTCCAAGAGTTCTCAACTCTAATGAAAGATTGCTAAGTGACTCTCCAAATATTCTATTTTCATCCATCATGGAGGAAAACTCATCCAACGGCTCATACTTTATGTGCCTCATCTTGCATAATACAGAATTGCAGTCCAACTCTCCATCGCATGGAGAATAGCTTATTGGATGATTATGGAGAAAACACAAATGTTGGAGTCATCGGATTATCTCCTAATGGTTATTGTATCAAGAAGAGAAGATCATCTTGTTATGAGGATATCCCTCAGGTGTGGGTATTAATCTATGAAGTTGGACCCTTTTGCTAAGTTCCACATCAAGAAAGAAATTTCCCATGGTCGCAAAAGACCTCCATGGGATAGGCCATGATCTACTAAGATATTTGCAAATAGACATCTAGACTAAGTTCATAATATGAGTTCAATCCTAATTGAGCTCCCACTAAAATTGTCATCCCCTGGACGATTTAAGTGATCACATGATCCCAATCCACTACACCACCCCCGATCGTCATGGACAGCAATGCAGTTTCAAAGGTAGACATTCCCCAATGTCAATCACATCACCCATGTGACTCATGCTTGACCTTTCGGTCTCTTGTGTTTCAAGGCCATGTCTACACATGCTAGGCTCACCAAATCTAATTTGTGTGTATTTTTAGTGCAACATGTCTTACACCCACCGTATGCAAATGCAGATATGTCTGACACCTGATCGTCATGGCCTGCCTCACAATGGAGAACTTTCTTGGTGGTGCACACACAAGGGGAACACTATCATTGGAATTATTTAGGGATTATCTTATTTGCTACCATTGAGTATCTAATACTATCATAATATGTAAAATAGATACAACATCGCATGTATATTGTGATATGATATGGTCCTACTTCTTGTGCCTTGATCTCCATTGAGCGCTCCGGCATGATCTCCATCTTGCCCATGGTTTAACGCCAAGTCCATGATGCCACCAGCAGGTCATCCATTGGAATGATGACTATTAATATAATACTTAGTAACAGAAAAGTAAACTACTTTACCTTCGTAATGACCAATACCATATCATAACACAAGCCGTCCTGCAAAACAAAGTTAGATGCCTCTACTTTATCTTTTGAAAGTTTTACGTGGTTGTTAGGGCTTTCTCAATAGAACTGTTTCTAAACTACGAACTTTCCAACCACAACATGGATCCAACAGTTGTCTCTACTACACCCCTTTCAGGGCCCTCCATTGTAAATGCCATATCAACTATTGAATGAGAGACAGACACCCGCTAGCCACTTATACGAAACAAGCCGTATGTCGAGCATGGAACAAGTCTCGCATACGAATATGCGTAAGGTCGGTCCGAACCGCTTCATCAAAAAATACCACGATATAAACAAGTACACATTAGAGGGTAATAACTAAGGGATCAATGCCCGCACAATACTTGTGTGTACTAGCCGTACAACACTCCTACACATAGATTGTCTCTAATACCACTGAAGGGTTCCTTAGCAGAAACAAAACAATTCCTATGTTGCAACTTCCTAAATCCCAAGATCTATCTATGTAGTAATGCAGTAACGATCGGAGCATATAGAATACATACCCTTGTAGACCGTACACAGTTAATGTTTCGAGGGAAACATGGTTGAAGTAGTCGAACTCATGGCCGACCTCAAGGTCGCGAAGCTCCTCGTAGGTCACCCCTTTCTCCATCTTCATCGTGCAGTAGCTCCGGCTCACGACATCCAAGATGCCCTCGTATGAGGCACCCTCGAGGTTTCATACACATACGGTGTATAATGACGACCTCTAGCTCCCTGATCCCGTCGGGAGTGCGGAAGTAGATCTCCTGCTTGGAATCTTCGTAGCACAATAGTGCACCACGGTGAAGCCTTGTTCGCACAACCCATACATGGGGCCATGGTCACAAGGGAGAGAGAGAGAGGTTGGAGAGGGAGGGAGGGAGGCGCATAGAGGAGGGAGGAGAGCTCCCAACTCGTGCCCTTTTTTTGTGTGTCTCCTCCTTCAAGGGGGGTCCTTTATATAGGGGTGGAGGGGGCTAGCTTGCCCCTCCCCCAAATCTTCCAGGTGGCAGCCAAGGGAGGGAGGCAGCCCTAGGCGCCCCCAAACCCTAGGCGCATGGGCTTGGCCCTTCCCTCTTGCGATTTCCCTCACGGGCCCTTTTTCCCTAGGAAGTTTGGCCCATTAGTGGAATACCCCTTAAAATTAGATTTTAATATTCTATTTAATATTAATTATATTAATTAATATGTAAATACATATTACAAAATCCGATTTAACCTGAAACACATTTCGGTTCCCTTTCGATTTCCTCCGGACGACTTCGGAACTTTCTCGGAATGATTCAGATTCTCTCACGGAACTTTTCTAGTTTCTTTTTCTCTTTCATATGGTGATTCCAACTTACAGAGGATCTCTAGCTCATCGTACCCTTAAGTGTATTTCCCCACGGCTCGGGAATTTCACAGACATGATCTCCATCGATGATCAATAGTGGGAACGAGATGCCCTTAATGACCCCTGTGCATTCCACGATGATAATGTCATTTGAACCATAAAATATTGAGTCTGATTCCCTTTGTTTCTCTGATACGACTTGTCCGAGATTCGGTCATTGGTATCACATACCTTGTTTGATCTAGTTACCGACAAGTTCTGTTTTACTTGTTACCACGATATTACATCCCCGTGACCTAGTCACATGTTGCAACATTTATGGATATAATCTCACCAAGCCGGGTGTATGTATCTTACTCGTCACGTGGGTGAACAAATCCCGCTCTTTAGTGATATTTCATCTATTGTTCCTCTAAATATCTAACGTACACCTTTATGATCACTGTATCACCAAGTGATGTTTGATGTAGTTGAGTATCCTCGGGAGATAGTGAGTAATATGATCTCACGGTCTAAGGAGAAGGTGCCTACATTTATAACTATTGCAACAATGAATTCTATGACTTGATCGTGTCGCAATCTTTGGGTGATGTACACACCAATGATATGACCTTGTTGTCAATTGGCATAAATGCCCCATGATCAGGAAACCTTGATCATCGCTTGATCAACGAACTAGTATGAATAGAGGCTACTAGGGACTTGGTTTGTTTCATGCCACACCTGTACCAATGTTTCCACTTGATACAGTTATAGAACAATATGAAACTATTACAAAATAATTGAGATATGATAATAAAAACCCATTTATTATTTTCCTCTAGGGCATATCTCCTTCGCAGAATAGTAACATGCCAGAGGATTAACGGGCCAGAATAGTAGCAGGCCATAACAGTAAAGGGTTGCAACTATAAAAGGCCAGAACAGTAACATGTCGTGGAAATACCAGACTAGAACAGTAATAGGCCATCAAAATTACCAGTATAGAATAGTAATAGGCCGCTTGTGGCCTGAACCATTAACAACTGGAACAGTAAAAGGCCAGAACAGTAACAGACCATCTCAAAGAAGGGTTGTTAGTAGGCGGCCCATGACGGGCTGCGATAACAATGATGGGCCAACCACAGGCCTTAACACTACCGGACCAACTTGGCGCAATGCTGATAATGGGCCACACAGTATTGGACCAACTTGGGCCTTCTATAGGCTGAAATAGTACTCGGCCTGAAACTTTGCGGGCCTCTACTGGCTGCATTATTGGGCCCATTGCAAGCAGTGCAGGACAAAACAATAACGGGTCGTCTTCTTATTGGGCTCTTCTCATGGGTCGGCCCACTTAGTAATTAGCAGGCCTTGGCTAGGCTTGGCTTCTACCACGGTTTCTGTGACCGTTAACGGTGGCAACCACATGGCAGTTTGCATGATGTCACCAGTCAATGCGGCTGGCGAACAGATCTACGATGGAACACGTTTTCGTGGCTGAAGGGTGCGATCCGCCACGATCGAAAAAAACCGTGGTAGATTCTTTTGTGACGAGGCTTTTACCACGAAGGTTATCTATCGTAGAAGACTCTTTAACCACAAAAAAGGGCCTTCAACCACGAAAATCATCCATTGTAAAAGCCACGTAGTGAGGGTTGTGACGAAGGGGTGTATGAGAATCGGGGAGGCCGGACGGAGGCGAATCGACGGTGTCCAGCGTCGGGAGAGGTGAGGTCGGCATCAAGGATTCACTGTGCGTGGGGTCGATTCCTCCTACGAGGATGCTCATCAAGGCGAGGCGATCATGGTGGCGTGCTCATGGAGCCATGGAATGATGGCGATGAGCGGCACCTGCGTGGGCTAGGGTTTCGGATTCTGCGTGCGAGCGACACAAAGCGAGAGAGAGGGGGGAATGGGGATGGAAGAGAGAGTGTGACGCGGCCGTTCTTATCCTCCTCCTCGCAGGCGGCGGCGCGCATCACAGCATTGGCGAGGATCGAAGGTGGGAGCTTGGACACGTAGTTGCTTCGGTCGGCGAGGAAGAAGAAAAGGGAAGCACGCCGAAGGGGTACGAGTTGGATGGGCCATGTGTGGGCTAGGAGCAGGCCACAACAAAGGTTGTCGGCTGCACTAGTGGTTCCGTGGGTGGGCGGTAGATAGGGAGAGGGAGAAGTGGGATGCTGGGTTGCGGCTCTTGCTCTATTTTTCTTTTTTTAAATATTTTCCAAAATCTGTTTTCTTTTCTCTCTTTGTATTTTCAATTTCAAATCTATTTTGAGCATTTCCAAAATACAAGAAATTTTGTAAACATAGTAAAATACCATGGGGCCCTCTTATTCAATTTGGGCTCCAAACTTTTGTTATTTTTCAAAATTCAAAACCATTTGAATGGATTTTTAGAGAAAGAGCGAAAATAGGGTTTTAGGGTCTTTATATTGTTTTTCTTCCATGCATTTTATTTATAGAAGATGATGCTCATGAATGCACAAACTAACCCTAATTACTATTATGAAAACTAGGGGTGTTACAAAGATTCACCTGCAGCTGCACGTTAGATGGGATAAAGATAATAATATGCACATTCATGTGAAATGATTTAACAAAGATAAGGTTGTGGGAAACACATCCAAATATACTAAAGCCCATGCGAGCCACAGCCATATCAATAGTCTTTTGATCCAACAGTTACACCACAAAGCACCTATAACAATTATTAAGTAAAATACAGATCAAAGCCTTAACAAGTGATGTTTCTGCTACTTCCAAATGGATACCTAAACAAAGACCGTACTCCCCTTGTTGTCACTGGGTTTCGCGAATCTCCGTTCACCACTCATCTCACCTCAAATCTTTACCAATCATTGGGATCTTGGGTACCTACAAGTCCATGGATCAAGACAAGAGACAAAAATACAAAGATATAAATCTTAATTCAATCACCACACAATACTCCAATGAATTAGACGCACATAATCGTTGTGATATTTCACCCCAACTCGTAGCGAGTGAGGACTACTCACTCATAACAATAAGATCAAGGATATAAAACATTGTGCAAATAGATTGAAATGAAATATTCTTACAGTGGTCCCAGTTCACAAGGAGATCTCAAGTATAATATGATGGCTATGGCTATGTAGTTGATGGAGGGTGGAGAAGTTGAACTATGGTGGTGGATCTCCTTTGGTGGTGGTGTGATGCAATCTCAGAATGGTGGCTCTTAGTGCGGTGCTTGGAGTCTCGAAATATATTTTTTTTTTTGCGTTTGACCTAACGGAGCCACTGCCACATGGTACGGGCGGACCATACGGGCGTGCCTTGCTCGTACCACAGGTCGTTTATTGGGCCACATAGTATAAACAAAACTTTTTCCCCTACGTGGTGCTCCCAAGATCTAGATCAGGTTATAGGCCACGAGATTACCGCTAGATGCGCAGATGCGGAACTTGATGCAGCGCGTCGAAGCAGTGCCGAACGATCCCACGAATAGCTCCTCCAGATCCCACGAACTCCTTCGCTAGATCCCCATGAGCTCCTTTGTCTCCAGCGCCGCATGTGCAACGCCTTTACCGGTATACACACGTCCAGGAAGGAGCTTTAGACAGAGGATTGCTAGATCCTGTCTAGCCCGAAATGGGAGTGGAGAAAGTGATGACTAGGTCAGGGACTATCCCTTGTCACTCCACTTATATACACTCCTAGCTCGGCTCAATGCTTGAGGCCCATTTAGGTTGTACCTCAATTTCCACATGGATTGAATCCATATGGGCTCCTTTCCCTTAAGTGTGTGACCCTGTAGGTTCATGTACCTGGACACGACACAAGTCACCACTCCCAGTCAATAGCTGGTAGCAGCCTCTAGCATGTAGCTCCAAATTACATCACTTTTTACCAATATGTTTTCTTCTTGTTTATTGCTGGATTTCCCTTATGATTGCCCTTTTGACTAACATTAATGTTGCAATTAGCGAATCCTTGTTTTCTTGTGATGGTTTTCAGGCAATGAATATTTATTGAAGATCTAATAGCATTTATGGGCTAATTACACCTAAATAAGAAAATCCCCAATTGAAGCCACTTTCATTGGAGGCGTCAGCATGCATAACGACCATTGGTACGGTCGGGGCACGCCCGTACCGTCCACCTGTACTACCCACCAGTGCCTTCCTTATATTAATACAAGCAACTTTCGTAAAGGGAAAGAGACGAGAAGAACCACGGAACAGAAGTTATAGCCGCCGCAAGTCATCTGGAGGGAAAGATCAGATCTAAAAGAGGGGAAGAACTTCACCTCGTTCTCCGACGATCTTCAACCTCAAAACCACACACTCCACCATCATCCCATCATTACTTAGAGAGAGAGATAGAGAGAGAGATTGGCACTTGTAAGATTAGGGTTTGATACTTTGATCTACCTTTAGTTTGTATTTGATTGGATCTTTAATCACTATTGTGGTTTGCTACAATAACTTTGAGCTGATTTCTATTTGCAATACAATTATGCCTTTGATTTGTCTACCTCTCATGTCTGAGTAAATCCCCATAGGCGTGGGAGATGTAGGGGATTGGTGAGATGTGATGTGCCTACTTTATTTCCATCCATTTGTGATTATTGCAATGTTTATTTAAATAGTGAGAATGAATATCTATGTTTGCCTAATGCGTGTTATCTAATTTAAGGGCCTAGGTAACATGATCCAAAGATCTCATAGGTATGAACATGTATGATCGTAATTTGGTGACCCCTGAGTGACACGGCCGATATCAAAGAAGAGCTAGCACTACTCGAGGACAATAAGGAACCACCAAGATTAAAACCTTGATCCGGTTGAAAGACCTTAATTAATGCGCTGACCATGGCCGTAGTAATAGACAGATAGATCATTGGGAAGAATTGGCCATGAGGACTCCTAGTCGGTATATGTGTTGCTTGCCTACTCACTTATAAATAAGAATTATCACTTATTCCGCTTATTTCATTTGGCACTTCTACTATCACCATGAACTGATTCTCTCCGTGCCTAAATTCTCATCTACAGGACCTTTACACACCTTTCGCATCTTTACTTTCATGCAATTTACTTATTTCCTAAGAAAGTTCCTCTATCTTTTATTAACCACTTCCACGGTCAACATTTGCAGTCAATTCACTCAAGACTTATGACACCTTGGGTGCGACAGAAACATCACATAACAACACTTTCCTAGGCTCCTTGTTAGGATCGATATAAAAACTGGAATTAATACTTCCGCGAAAACATTCTTTAACGAACATGTGCACTTGCAGGCCATCAAGATTTTTTTGGCGCTGTTGCCGGGGAGCTAAGCGCTAAGTGTTGTTTCTTGACAACCGCAACTGTTGATACCATTCATGATCTTCGTTGAAGACAGAGGTACCACTAGATCAGGAAAAACCTATTTACCTCCATATAGTGATCATGTTCCATTCGAGGGACGATTAGAATTTATTGAAAGATTTACTAATTCGCATTATGTAGACATGAACAGCTTGATTCCATTGATGGCTGATTTAACCATCACCCGAGGAGCCAAACTTGAGCTACCTTTAGGAGAGTATGGGAATCCATCTAGGAACTTGAGGAAAATGCCTATTCTTTATCCTAAACTTGAAGGCCAAGAATTTGAAATATATCCTGAGCTAATATATATGATGAAAGAAATTGCTTTTGCGGGAAAAGAAAAGGAAGACCCTAGTGACCACTTAACAAGGGTATACGACCTTTGTGTTACCCTTAAACCAGCAATTTTGCCAATAGAGTTTGTACTTCTTAAAATCTTTCGCTGGTCTTTGAAAGATAATGCTTTCGCTTGGTTACAATCACTACCTAATCATACTATAAAAAGCTGGGAGGATTGCATCCGAGAATTCATGCATAAGTATTGTGCATTTAATAAAATCATGTAGGTCAAACCAAGCATAACAAAAAAAGTGCAAACAATTGGAGAGACCTTTTATCAAGCATGGAATAGATATTATGCAATGATTATGAAAGTTCCAAATCATGGCTTTCACGAGAGTCTAGTTATCTAATATTTTTATAATGGGCTTAATGACGAAACAAAAGATATGATTGATCTATCTATAGGAGGAGCAATATGAAACTTGACACTTTCAGAATGTGTTAAGCTTTTTGAGGTAAGATCCTTTAATGACGAACAATACAATCCAGTTGAGGATATTGTACGACAAAAAGGTATGATTCACATACCACAAGATCTTATATCCGAAGTAAAAAAGTCCATGGAAGAAAAAGGTATAGCTTGGGAACTTGTAAAAGAAAACAAAGTTGGCATTGTTCAAACTTATGTAATAGAAGATGATTTAAATCTTGTAATGCAAAAGTTTAAATATAAACAAAATCAATTCCGTGAGATAATTATAAACACCTTATGATACAAGAAAAGAATATAAGAGACTTAACAGAAGTATTTAATGACCTGGGTCAATCCACGAAACATTTAGATAGATATCTAAGTATGGTTAAAACCCAGTGTGAGCAGATAAATGAAACCCAAACTTTGATTTTGAACCAAGGAAATTTCAATACTGTTTCTACTAACATTGTTACTAGGCATGGTACAGAAACTCCGGAACCACAAGGGTCACCTTGGTAACAAGAAGAGCAAGCTCGAAAAGCAAGACAGACTCAGGAGATGAGTTAAGAAGAAGATGATCTAGTAGACCCCAGGATGATATTGATTACGAAGCCTAGAAAAGGGAGAATAAAGCTTCCTGCACTCAAGAAGAAGAGGAAGCGGGGGATAAGCATAAACCATATGATTCAGACACTGAGACTATCGATTCAAGGGAAGAAACCGATCTCGGAAAGGAGCAAGAAGAGCAAGGTGTTGTCCCGCGTGAAGAACACACCAATAAGCAAAAATCAGCTGCAAAGAAAAATAAAAAGAATGCTGAACCAGTGACAAAGGTAAAAGAAAAGGTAATACCTACCAAAAAGAAAATTCCTTACCCTAACTGAGTTTATTACGAACCAGATAAGGCTATTTATGATTCTTTTGCTGAGGCACTGAGAGCTTGCGTTTAGAACTTCCTTTAACTGATGCTATTCAAGTTCCTACTTATAAAAAAATTATGCAAGATATACTTAATAAAAAAAGTAAGTAACCAAGACTATACCAGTTATGACAAGCTTTGGTGATAAACTTCCGGCTAAGCTTAGGAATCCAGGGATACCAACCATCTCTTGTGCAATAGGGAAAACTAATATATTCAATGCTCTTTGTGATTTAGGAGCAGGCGTTAGTGTTATGCCTTATTCCCTATTTAAGAAATTGAATCTTGGAGAATGTTCTCCTACTTCAATAACACTACAAATGGCGGATAAGACAACTAAACAACCTGCCGGAATGATTGAAGATGTTTTACTTAGAATAGATCGGCATGTTATACCAATTGATTTTATTATTCTTGATGTCCCTGAGGATGACAAACTATCTATCATTCTTGGAAGACCTTTTCTTAGTACGGTTGGAGCTAATGTAGATTGTTCTAGCGGTAAGATTGTCTTCAATATATATGATGATCAGATTATTCGATGCTTTCCTAAGAAACAAGAGCATAATGGAAAATATGTTCCACCGCCTAAGCGTGATCAAGCAGCAAAAACTAAAGAAAAGGTGCCGCTTGAGATGAACGCCGAAGATATGGAGTTTGATTAGTGAATTATCTAGAATTAATACACTTAATGGGAGTTAACCCATTCTTGCTAAGTTTAGTTTAAATTTTTATTTTATTCTTTTTTTGCATCTACTATTTTATTTGTATTATTTAATAAGTTTGTTTTGAGTTTTCAATTCGTTCAGAGAATTTACCTTAATGAAGTTGAGAAGCAAGGGAAAACGAAGAAAAGAAAATGGGTTCAGTATAGATATGAGCACCAAGACGTCATGCTGACGCCTGCATCAGCGCCATCTTGGTCTCGGCAAAAACCTACGGTAGGAACAGTTCCGACGATGACCAACGGTACAGCCGCGGTACACCCGTACCGAACATTGACGAAAATCGACGTCGGCCTCCGAATAGATAACGACCACTGATACGGCCGGGGTACGCCCATACCACACGCCCGTACCAGGTCGACCAGGTTTGGTCTCGAACCCTAATGTTGATCCAACGGTGACGACCACCAGACGGTGGGCCTCGCTTCACCGCCGCCTGCATCAAGGTCGTCACTGTAAGGTAACGGCATGGCTAGCTCGTAGCCAGCCCCTTCTTCTTCTTCATCTTTCTTCCTTTTTCTTTCTCTTTGCACCTCAAACCCTAGCCTCTCAAACCTTTGATTCTTCATTGATTTTGTGTTTTTGAGTTGGGGAATCTTCACATCGGTAAGTTTCTCATCTGATCCATACTCTATTTTCTGAAATCCATGGTTGAATTCATCATATTGACTATTTAGATGAGTTCATCATATTTTGATATTATTATTGATTCCTCACATTAGGATTTGTAATTTATGCCTGTAATCGTTTGTTTATATGATAGAAACTTGATGCATATAGTTTTCTTCAAAAAAATTGCAGCACAATGCATAACATTGGAAGGATGTTCCGCTCGGGGAAGGGCTCGGGTATGACGGGACCTTGGGCTCCGCCAAGCCGTCAGGTTCAAAGAAGAGACGCTCAGAGGTGGACAGCTTGAGGGCTACCATGAGCCGAGACTACAAGAGGGTGAGCAACCGCAAGGTTTTGCCCACCAAGTGGGTAGACCGTCAGTTCCTCTCCCGCCAGGGTCTTCTGGAGGACTTCGAGTAGATGACTGTGCAAGCTGGCATGGTCAACTTCTCCTACCTCTCAGTCGACACTTACAATCTCGCCATGTTCGAGTTTCTTTCAACATTCCACGACGATATTGAGACCTAGGAGCGAAATTGCACTATAAGTTTTGTGCTCAATGGGCAACTCCACAACTTGACCTTCTATGAATTTTGTGATAGTTTCGGATTCTCCCACGAGGGATAACTCGATATCAATGACAATGTTCACATGGAGGCAATGCAATCTTGGAAGAAAATTTATGTCCATAGGGACAACGATTATTTGCGTAGGAAGAGCGCCACTATCCAGAATCCTACTATACGTTATTTTCATACCTTCCTTGTTAATTCTTTATTTGTCAAAGGCGATGTTGGGGCAATGGCAGGACCCGAGATGAGTGTAATTCATATGGCCTTGCATCCAGAGATGGAGCACAAGGTAAACTTGTGGGCCTTGCTCATCTAGCACTTTCACTGCCAAAGGTCAACTTCCATGGGGGACATTCGTTGTGGTGGGTTGATCACACAAATCGCCTATGCAAACTAATTTGTCCTACCATAGGAAAGAGCTATGGCTGGCAGTAAGGACTTGGATGACATTCATATGGCTAGCACCAAGTTCATGGGTGTCTATAGGCCAGAGCGTTCCCTCCGTGCTTACCAGTTTTATTTTGCTCCTAACGGTGATCTCCACCAAATCTTGCTTCCTTTTGTCCAAGCTGTTGGTTTGCTAGGTAAACAGAGTTGGGTCCTCACTAAGGAGGAGTTCAACCAGGCAGTGATCCTCTCAGGAAGGACTGCGCCACAAGGTGGTCATCCCAACTGGGAAAATGCAGCAGCTGGCCAATAGCAGCAAGATGAAGAAGGAGGAGGTTGGCATGGCGTAGGATGGGATGATTTCGGCCAGCAACACCACCACCAACATCCTTTCCACCAGCATCATCAACAAGGTATGCCTCCACCATAGTCGAACTATGTCCCGAGGAGCGATTTTGACCAGGTGGTGCATCGCATTGACAACATAGATAACACGTTGTATGATGCGAATGCCAACATAGTCAACCTCACTCAAGACTTCACATCTTTCATGACCGGCTTTCCAAACCGCTACCCGAACTTCTCGTATCAGCAGCCGCCACCTGACGGTAGCGACAACTGATTCTAGTTAGGCAAGAGCCTAAGCTTGGGGAGGTTAAACTCCTCCCACCTTTTTGCATTCATATTTTTCTTTCTTCTTTTTATTTGTTTGTTTTTGTTCCAATGCATGTTTACTTTCAGTTTTGCATTCGATAAAAGAAAACCCACAAAAATTAGACTATTCTCTAGAGTTACTTGTGCAAATTTCTCTCGACTCTTGTTGATTCTTTTTTGCAGGTTACTCACTTCTAGTGATCGAGCTTTGGGAAGAACACAAAGAGTTGACTCAAGTAGAAGACAAACGAGCAAGAGGAGGTATCACATTCTTATTTCCCCTCTTCCTGTAAGCTTATTCATGATCATTTTATGTTTGTTCGGTTGCACTTGATTTTGATTCCACGCTTAGTTCGTTATCTTTTAGAATTTGAGCTCAAAGGCTTTTGTCGCCTCTTTGGTTAAGACTTTCGAAAATTAAATCAGTTTGAAAAACAAATCTTGGGATTTTATTCCAAACTTATTAGAACAAGAGAAAGTGTCCATCGACAACTTTGGTGCCATATTTTTGTCTTAAGGGCTTAACCTTAGTAGTGCTCAACCCCACATACTAATCGTTGACTTGATGATACCTTCTGAAAAAGAATTGCTTGATGGAACAAACTTTTTAGAGTAGGAGAGGGAGATGCCAAAATTTGTATTGACTTTATATATAAAAAAAGAGGAGAGAAAATAAAAAGAAAAGAAGAAAGCAAATGTACTTTGTTTCAAATACACACCTTTGGGATGCCAATAACTCCGCTAGCTTTTGAACAATCTATGGTATAACCCCGGATTTTGGCTATGAGTTGATGGCATGAGTGGAATACGTGTCGCTATATGGGCAAAATTATTGGTATTCCCAATAGGTTGTGTAGGAGTTTACAAAAGAAATATTGTTGATCCTTGAGAACGAAAAATAAAAAGATCCATTATCAAAATATGAGCTGAAATAATTTCGATACCTTTTGATTATTGGCATCACCTCACTACCTAAAATGTGCAATTAGAGTTCTTGATAAGCAAGGAAAAGATGAGGTATTTGATAGCCGCGATTATCGAAGTGGGTGATTAAAGAAAAAGCTCTAAGTTTATCCTTCTTTTGACATCTACATGTGCACCCTTAATTTTGATTCGAGCAGCATGGCTTAAAAACATTTTTACTCTCATAATAAAATAGGCACTGAAAGAAATTGATTTGTAAAGCTCGCCACATTTTTAACAATCTCATTTGAGTCACAAGAACTATTAGCTAGAGAATTACTTGCGTTTAGGGATCAAGCTTAAATGCAACTATTTAGATATATTGTGCTCGTGTTCAAGGTTGTAGGATTTGAGACGATGGAATATGATACAACCTCGAACTTGTAAGTCTTTATCTTGATTCAATTATTTGCTATTATTTATTATAGCTTTGTCACTCAAGGGCGAGTAACCGCTAAGCTTGGGGATGTTGATAGCTCCAAATTTCATAACTTTTTACCATTGGTTTTCCTCTTGTTTATTGCTAGATTTCCCTGAAGATTGCCCTTTTCACTAACGTTAATGTCGCAATTAGCGAATCCTTATTTTCTTGTGAGGGTTTTCAGGAAATGAACATTTATTGAAGATCTAATAGCATTTATGGGCTAATTACACCAGAATAAGCAAATCCCCAATTGAAGCCACTTTCATTGGAGGGATCAGCACGCATAACGACCACTGGTACGGTCGGAGCATGCCCATACTGTCTGCCCGTATTACCCACCAGTGCCTTCCTTATATCAATACAAGCAACTTTCATAAAGGGAAAGAGATGGGAAGAACCACAGAACAGAAGTTACAGTCGCCGCAAGTCATCTGGGGGGAGAGATCAGATCTGAAAGAGGGGAAGAACTTCACCTCGTTCTCCGACGATCTTCAACCTCAAAACCACACACTCCACCATCATCTCATCATTACTTAGAGAGAGAGAGAGATTGACACTTGTAGGATTAGGGTTTGATACTTTGATCTACCTTTGGTTTGTATTTGATTGGATCTTTAATCGCTATTGTGGTTTGCTACAATAACTTTGAGCTGATTTCTATTTGCAATACAATTATGCCTTTGATTTGTCTACCTCACATGTCTGAGTAAATCCCCATAGGCGTGGGAGATGTAGGGGATTGGTGAGATGTGATGTGCCTACTTTATTTCCATCCATTTGTGATTGTTGCAATGTTTATTTAAATAGTGAGAATGAATATCTATGTTTGCCTAATCCATGTTATCTAATTTAAGGGCCTAGGTAACATGATGCAAAGATCTCATAGGTATGAACTTGTATGCTAGTAATTCGGCGACCCCCGAGTGACACGGCTGATATCAAAGAAGAGCTAGCACTACTCGAGGATAACAAGGAACCAACAAGGTTAAAGGCTTGATCCGGTTGAAAGACTTTAACTAATGCGCTGACCATGGTCGTGGTAACAGGCAGATGGATCATTGGGTCTGGGAAGAATTGGCCGTGAGGAATCCTAGTCGGTATATGGGGGTCTTGCCTACTCACTTATAAATAAGAATTATCGTTATCACTTATTCCGCTTATTTCATTTGGCACTTTTACTATCACCATGAATTGATTCTCTCCATGCCTAACTTCTCATCTATAGGACCTTTACACACCTTTCGCATCTTTACTTTATGCAATTTACTTATTTCCTAAGCAAGTTACTCTATATTTTACTAACCACTTCCACCATCAACATTTGCAGTCAATTCACTCAAGACTTTTGACACCTTAGGTGCGACAGAAACGCCGCATAAAAACACTTTCCTAGGCTCCTCGTTGGGATCAATATAATAACTAGAATTAATACTTCCGTGAAAACATTCTCTGACGAACTTGTGCACTTCCAGGCCATCACATGCCAACTCCCAAGCACCATAAAGTCATAAGACAAACCTTTGTCAATGTGACTTTCGTCCAAGTCCTTTTGCCTCACGATATACCTTGTCAAGCTATAGGCGAGTAGTTGTCATTACTTTAATAGCTCGACTCTCTATTCTCGTTCCATGATATGTGATTCACTGGACTAACACTTAGTTTGACTCCTTGGTTACACTTAACCAAGTCACGCATGGCCATGCTTTCGAGTCATATCACATGAGAGGGCCTAGAGAATATCTCTCCATTACGGAGGGGCAAATCCCATCATGATAATCCACGTCACGCAGCTTGCTTCACAACCAGCTCGAACTCTACCTTTATAACTGCCAATTTATGGAACATCGTTTGATAGAACCTAAGCTAGTGATCCACAACTCGGATCATGCGGTCACCTCAGGTCAAAGGATTCCATTGCTTGAGACTGCAAATGACAAGATGCTCGTTGCATCTCAACTGTGGGTCAGTCCAACTCACTAAACTCTTTAGCACAGTCCGTGTAAGTCGGAATGGAATCACCATGCCCATGACAAGTGGAATCGAGTCATCAGTCGACTTTCACATTGGTCTAAGTTGTGTGTCCAGCACAACCTCAGCAACCAAAGACATCTAGTATAAACAACATGAATATATAGTTCCACAATTGAATCACGTATTCAACGATATATATCTGATGTTCATACTAGGACAACTATATAACTTGATGAATACAATGGGAATTACATTATACATGATTGCCTCTAGGGCATATTCCGAACAGTTAAACCTTCTGAGGCTCCTTTTCGACCCTAGTTAGTCTGAAACTTGCATAGGGCCGATTCGAGGGTGTTATAGAGAATTGTGGCACCCCGGGAAAACCACTACTAGAAAATTGCTTAGTGTTTATGTTTTGTGCATCATCATGACCGCATGCTCATTTCATCATGCCACATTGCATTTGAGCATCATCATCATGCATCTATTTGCCTAAAACTATTTTATAAAAGCCTGTCTTTGTTTTCTAAATATCCCCCGTCTTTATCTCAAATCAAAACCCTCCCTTATTTTTTGGTCTTTGGCTTGTATAAAAACTATTTGCAAACGTCTTTTAAAAATAAAATATAATAAAATTATTTTTAGGGGAGGCAGCCGGCTAGGCCCAGAAGGCCCAACCGGCCACCAACTACCCAACCAAAACAAAACCCTAACCCCCAGGAAACCTAACCCTACCACACCATATCTCCCTTACCCTGTCGCCGCCGCCAATAGAGCACACACACATGCGTGCGACACGACCGAACCCCAGCCCTATCTAACCCAGTAGAAAACCGGCCAGCACCACACACCACATGGCCCCGACCCCACCCAGCGAACCCCACCACCACCCTGTGTCGCGTCCCCATCTCCCTCTCCCTGTGACCCTGTCCCTCCCGCAGAGAAGCCCATAGCCACCACCAGGGGAGAGGCCCCGCTCGATCCCCATGGTCGTCGCCCCACGAAACCGCCGCCGCGACCCTCCCCTCGACCAAGCTCGGCCCCGCCACCGCGGACAGCCGCCTCCCTTGTCCTTGCTGCGTCGCTCGAGCCCGATCTCATCGCCTACCTTCTGCCAGAGACCGAGCTCGCCCCCGAGCGCCATGGTCGCCGTTCCGTGCTGCCTGCCGCCTTGTCGCGACTCGGCCCCACCTCACCTCACGGCGACCCTCCTCGTTGCCGCTTCCTCGGCCCACACGAGTATGGACTCGCGCGACCCGATCGCATATACGCGCCTTAGCAAGCCAACCGAGCTCGCCCTGCCGCCAGAGAGACCCTCCTCCGTGACCTCCTCCTCGCGCCATGGTGCGCCATGGTTGTTCCCCTGCTGCTGCCTCCTCCGCAAGTTTTCCTATCGCGAGAGGAACCCCGGTGTTGTTTGTTGTAACCATGGCCATGACCGCCCGTTGCCTTCCTTGTGCGTGCTCTAGGTGCTACTGTTGTTGGACGTGTGGTGATGGTGTATGTGTTGAGAACGTGCATCCTGTTGGTATTGTTGCAGCTCGGGTATGACTACATCGACAAGATCGACAAGACGATTGAGGAACCATTGACACGGATATGTCGACACGGATACGATGACCAAGACCGATCCGGAATGTCGAGCTCTGCTTCACGAACCGAAGACACCAAGGTCCCCGTCACGGACACCGAGACCTCGGACCCGATGATCCAAAACCCTCGATCCCGGAGTCCGAAGACCCGAACCCTGAGACCCTCGGAGCCCAAGATCGCCAAGTCCCTCTAATGTATGACCCCTATCTGAGACCCCTATTTTTATAATATGACATTATCACTTGTTGCATATAAATTGTTCATGATCGCATACATATTCATGTGTTTGGGGGTATTTTGTCGACTCACCTGATAATTAAATATGGGGACTATATGCGGGCTATTCTAGTCTTATAATGGCTCTATTTAAATTTGTGTAGCAAACCGGTGCCATGTTTTGCCTTATTAAACCAACATTTAAATTGCAGGGTATCTAAACAACATAACGATCTAAATAATTATCGGGACCCTGGTTCTGCTTAATATTACCTAGTCGCATCGCATATTTGCCATGTCATGCATCATACATGCATCATGCCCGATCTTCTGCCGTAATATTAAATAGTGTATCTGGTGTTTCTTTTAGTGCTTTGGTTCTTCGCGGATTAGGCCGTTGAGTGGATGTGAGTATCGACAAGTCCTTCGGATAATGTATCTTCGGCAGTGTTTCCCAGGCGAGCATCCTCCCTCTTTCTACCTATTTTGCGTTTCTAGTATTTATTTCCTCCTGTTGATCTATTGCTATCCTTGTTGTGATGCTTTAGCTTTCGTTCACCATTTCTATTTCCTGCAGCCTCTATATTGCCTTGGACACATACTATTGCCTGTTGTTTGATAGATAGTTGGCCTTGCGAGTCATAGTTACTTGCTCAAGTGCTGCTTCGCGTCGTTGTTGTTCCACCGTTGTTGGAAGGTTGGCACATGCTTAATGGTGGAGATGATCATGACTTTAATTACAACTTGATATTAAAATGCTAGGAATAGATATGACTAATTTATACGTCCATTTTGCATCACTATTCTATGTCTTAATTCACTATTATTCATTGATATATTTCGTATTGAGAGGTGATACTTATGTTATTTCATCTATTTTTGCATGGTTGATGACTTTTGGAGCATGGACCGCTGCAATGATCGGATTCGATGGAAAAGGTGCTGTTTGGAGGCAAAATTCGTGAAGATCAGAAAATCCGGGAAAATATACGGAAAATCCTATTTTTCCAGAAGACTCAGAATGCCAGAAGATGGAGTGGAGGTGGGCCACAGGGGGGCCACACCACCCCATGGCGCGGGCAGGCCTAGGTCACCGGGAGTGGTGTGGCCTGCCCACTCACCTCTCTCCTCGGGCGTATATCATCCCACGAAACCCTAAGACTCGGGAGCGACCACAGAAGATTACGCCCTCTGCAAGGGCGGAAAACACCGAGAGAGAAAGATCTCTCCGGCAGACAGATTTCTGCCGGGGGAATTCCTTCCCGGAGAGGGGATATCATCACCATCAACACCACCATCAAGCTAGACTTCATCAGGATCATCATCATCACCACCATCATCACCATCAGCACCCTCATCACCATCTCCATATTGTTGTAACAATTGCGTTGAATCTTGCATAGTTCATAGGGGAAACTTTCCCGGTGTTGATTACTCTTTGTAGTTGATGCTATTGAGTGAACCATTGAATTATTGTTTATGTTCAGATTGTTATACATCATTATTCCATCTCTGATCATGATCCATATGATGTCTTGTGAGTAGTTCGTTTTGTTCTTGAGGACATGGGATAAGTCTTGTTGTTAGTAGTGGAGTTGCGTTGAGAAAGATTCAATAGATTGTTATTTAAGTTGTGGTGTACTTCTTCTAGTGGTGTCATGTGAACGTCGACTACATGACACTTCACCTATAAGGGCCTAGGGGAATGCATTGTGTATTTGGCTACTAATCGTAGGGGTTGGAGTGTGAAACCTGAACCCCCGTTAGGAAACCATTGCACAAGGGACATAAGGGTCTTAGAGTTTAAAGTTGTGGTTAGGTTTCTACCTTAATTACTTTCTTGTACTTACGGATGTTTGCAAGGGGTTTAATCACAAGTATGTATTAGTCTTGGATGGGGCGGTACATTAGCACAGGTTCACCCACACAACACTTAGCAAGCTAGAGAAGATTAATCAGCTATATGAAGCGAAAGCACTTGACAGTCTTCCCATGTGTCCTCAAGAACGTTTGGTCATCTTAAGTAATACAACCGGCTTGTCCTTTGCTGCATAAAGGATTGGGCCACTTGCTGCATTTATTCTTACTATCTTTCATTTACTCGTACTTTGTTTACTTGCTTTATCGAAAACCCCTAAAAATCCATTTGCTAAGTATTTGCAGAGAATTCCTGATCCATACCACTAGCCAGCACCTTCTGCTCCTCGTTGGGTTCGACACTCTTACTTATCGAAAATACTGCGATACACCCCCTATACTTGTGGGTCATCACTAATGCAGAGGCAACGGTGGGCAATAGATAATATTTGGTTTTTAACTGCTCACTTGTGTCCCGTAGGCCCCGAGTACTTGATACATGTTCCTTGACTATCGCACTATCCGCATGTGGGACCATGAATCCCCTTAGCCAGAGCTTGATTCATTTCTTATTTCTTAGGGCCACAAACTAGTTTGGGGCTTTATTACTATCCTATACCTATGCCATGCTTTACTGCTTTATTTACGATTGTGCGTGGAGCACCTATACTATTTTGGATCGTGACACGTTTTTGCTGTAACGACAAGCCCAGTCACACTTTCAGGTTCCTAGTCGTTTACCATCGTCGACACAAACCCTGGGTCCGTCTCAGAGCCGACCAACTTTGTTGCGGGTAGCTTAGTGGGGTGGCCTCCTGAAATATTTTATGAATCCTATGATTGCTTTATCGTGAAAGCCTTGTTGTGTTTTTATTTGGTTTTTTCGAGGTTGATCGTGCGTGTGTTGCTATTTGTGCACCCCTGCAGGGTAAAACTTTCTAAAATCTATGTCCGTGGTTATGGACGACTTGGAGCACAATATCTCGATCATAGACAACTATAACTAAAGTAGTGCTATAAATTTGACTTTGACATGTCTAGTAATCAGTTTCACTATAACGGAATGAGTAAATGAAAGTGCCAATAACTGCTGGAGTTGGGATGTCTTGTGCTAATTGTATCTGACTAGTAAGTATTGCAACTATAATGGAATGGTTAACTAAAACTGCCCACTACTTATGATATCAGGATGACTCATGCTATCTATATCTGACTAGTAAGTGCTGCAACTATAATGGAATGAATAAAACTGCCAACTGTGTGAGTTCCTCGGTTTGACTTCCTCGTGTGGTCTCGAGAGGGAAATACCTGGATGGGTATGTTTTGGTGTTACTATCAGGTTGGATCCGAATAGGTCTTTCTTATCCATCTCTAATAGCCGATAGTTGTATCGAGTCTCTATAGGTTGTTTAGTGCATGCTGCGTTGCTGCTTCAGTCCATCATACCTATGTAGGCGAGAGCCGCCGAATTCTAGACTCACGGTGTACTGGCCTCAGTACTGACCGCTCCCTTTTTCCTTTGCCCTTTGTCGGCACTCCTTTTGTTTTAACAGGTATAAGTTCGACGTCGTTGGCAGGGTTTACCCTTCTGGCTTGGCCTGGGCAGGGTTATGGACGCCATTGGTTATTCTTCAGGGCTCTTAGCCCTATTTGCATCTTGTTTGTACTCGGCCGTTGTATCATTTTCAAGGTGATTTGGATCTTTGTACTGTATATCTG
Organism: Avena insularis; assembly: GCA_023614405.1. Lineage (NCBI taxonomy): Eukaryota > Viridiplantae > Streptophyta > Magnoliopsida > Poales > Poaceae > Avena > Avena insularis. The sequence continues at coordinate 551,863,876 of CM042690.1, forward strand.
TATTCTTGACTCATGGAATCGTTGTTGTATATATATGTTTCGTGGGTTCCATCGTGGACTATTGTATAATTGTATTACTTCGTTTTCCACCCGCACGCAAATGCCTGGTGGGAATCTTTGAATCATTTCTATGTGGGTTTGGCGGGAATCGCTGAAACTTGCATAGGGCCGATTTGAGGGTGTTACAGGATTGCACATATTTGTAATAATTAATCATTAGTAGCAAGGCTAGAGAGATTCTTGGTCAATTGTTTGACTAAAAATGTGAGTTTTAACATGGAGAAAGATGACTATTTTCACAACCATCAACTTCCCCAAAAGCTCAAACCTTGATCGTTCTCGAGCAAGAAATAAACAAAACCATAAAGAACTCGGTGTTTAAACTAAAATAATGAGAATATGAATTCACTTACGGTTGGTAGTTGTATGCATCCAGCACTTCTTCCATTTGAAGGGCTCATCAGAGTTACAGAAGTGCCAAGAGTACTATACAAGCTTTGTTAACTCAAAACAATTAAAATAGAGTTTGGTATAAGTATAAACAACTAGAAGTGTAACAATCATTCCAATTCCTCTAGTTAACTCTAGCTTGCCAAGAAACACTATAATATTTCATAATAGCATAATTAAGTATGTGAGATCATGGCCTAAGTAGCATAACAGTGAAGTGTCTTATTGGCGCCTAATGGCCCAAAATATATCGAGCTCGTTGGGGAACCCCAAGAGGAAGGTATGATGAGCACAGCAGCAAGTTTTCCCTTAGTTATGAAACCAAGGTTATCAAACCAGTAGGAGCAAGGAAACACCTCCTAGGTCTTGCTAGCTGGACTTTGGCAGGGCGCACTACTGGTGATAGCAGCAACGTGGAAACCTGCACAACACAACCACAGAACTTTGCCCCCAACTTACAGTGAGGTTGTCAATCTCACCGGTTTGCTGAAAACAAAGGATTAAACGTATTGTGTGGAAGAAAGTAAAAGCTTGCAGAAAGTAAACAGAAAGCAGTAAATAGTTGTAGATTGATGATAAAAGAAAGGACCGGTGTCCATAGTTCACTAGTGGTGGTTCTCCTTAAGATAGATGACATGTTGGGTGAACAAATTACAGCGGGGCAATTGACAAACATCGAGAAAGCATACAAGCATATACTACTCATCTTGACTCCTTTGAGATTTGATTGGGCATTACAACATTATACATAGACCATAATCCAACTGCATCTATGACTAATAATCCACCTTCAGGTTATCATCTGAACCCCCTCCAGTATTAAGTTGCAAGCAATAGATAATTGCATTACGCATTGCGTGTAAAGTAAACAATATGATTGTTCTATGAACAAAGGATTGTTGTTTTCTCCCTAGTAGCAACATCACATCTAGTACCTTAGAGATTTCTGTCACTTCCCGGATTACTAGAGGCATGAACCCACTATCGAGCATAGATACTAACTCTTGGAGTTGCTAGCATCTACTTGGCCAAGATAGTTACTAACAACGGAAAGCATGCAAGATCACAAATAACAAAGACATGATAGAATCAATAATCAATCTGAAATAGCATCTCAATATCCATCGGATCCCCGCAAACACAACATGTAGGATTACAAATAAATGATCTTGATCATGAAGGAAGCTCACAAGATCTAGACATGGTAGCACAAAGGAGAATAACCAACCATCTAGCTACTACATGTACCCGTAGTACAAGGATGAACTACTCATGCATCACACCAGAGGCTTGCATGGTGATGAAGAAGGCCTCTAGGGTGAATTCTCCCCTCTGGCAGGGTGCCGGGAAGAGCTTCAGATCCCTCCCGATCTAGGGATGGAGATGACGGTGGCTACAGACTCTTTCGTAGAATTTTGATCGGGTCCTTAGGGTTTCTGTATCGGAGGCATCTTATAGGCGAAAGGGGAGGCCGAGGGGGTGCCCTAGGTGGCCGCACCACCCCCTGGCGCGGGCCAGGCCTGGCCACGCGGCCAGGTGGTGTGGGCGGCCCCTGGCCCCTCTCCGTCTCGTATTCCGGCTCCGTTTCCCCCCCGGTGAAAAACTGACTTTGGCTTTTGTCCCGTCCAATTCCGAGAATATTCATTTTCTGACTTTCCTGGAACCAAAAACAGCAGAAAATAGGCAGCTGGCACTGTGGCATCTTGTTAATTTGTTAGTCCAAGAAAGTGTATAAAAAGTACTCCAAAGTGTGGACAAAACATAAGAAATTAGATAAAACCAAGCATGGAACATCAAAAATTATGGATACGTTAGCAACATATCAACATCCCCAAGCTTAACTCCTGCTCGTCCTCGAGTAGGTAAGTGATAAAAAGAAAGAATAATTTTTGAGGTGACATGCACCATCATAAACTTGATCAAAGTATTTGTAAAACATTGATAGCTGGGATCATAGTACTTCAACATAGCATGAAAGATAAAGTTCTAACAATAAGACATAGCAACTATGTTGCAACATGAAAAGGCATAAACAAAAGATTCATGAATAACAATGCTTTGCAAGACGTTTGTTTATTTCACATAAAGCAAACATAGCATAGTGGCATTCAGCTTGTCCCTCGTAGAGTAGCAAACATAAATGCATAGGACACCTTCAAAGTTCATAAGAGTGGCTAGATACAAATAGTTTAAGAACAAGCAATATCAAAGTTATGCATCAATCAACATGTCTTGGGACAATGCACATAGAATTAAGAATGGCCACTATGATCTCAAACTAGGTGCATAAAGATAGAAGGTGGAGACTCAACATAAAAGTAAAAGAAAGGCCTTCATAGAAGGAAGTAGGGATTCAAGTTTCATAAAGAGCTTCCAAAAATTATGGTACTTATTAGCTTTCAGCTCTCATTGCCCCTATCATAAGCATCTTGAAGTGATTAAGGTTAAAGTGGATAAACTATGGAGTATATGCTTGACAAAGTATAAGTTGGAAATCTCATGTCCCTTGAATACAAGGGTCGCTCCTCATGCTACTCAAGTTTAGTTACCGGTAAGTTCTTGTCATAGTAAGTACATGTGTATCATAGAGAACCGCCAACGGGGTACCCCTTGCCCGATGATACGGAAGAATCCCCATATCAAAATGACAAGGCAAGCAGACAATAAGCATCTTAGCAATCTTCTTATTTACCATGGGAAAATGGTGCTTTTTTCTCTTTCCTCTTTTCTCATATCTCTTTTTCTCAAAATCTAACTCTTTTTTTATAAGAAGAATGCTTCATAGACGGCTCATTATGGTTACGCTGCAGGTTTCCACCATGACGGCATGGATTAGACCGGCGGCCCAGGCGTTTCTCTAACACACATACATAACTCCATGGACTTACAAGCTCCCCTTTCATTTCACACCAACAACATCCATAGACAAAAGAGCATGATATCAACTAGGTACAAAGTACAAGTGCAATGTTGAAAGCATTCCCCATGATAGCATGGTTCTGCTAATCCCCAACATGTAAGTGCAAGCATATGCAACATAGACAACACAATGGTTCAAGTTTATTAAGGGCAAGAAAAGTAAAGTGTGCCTTCAAGTTCGTGAGAGCTTTAATCACTAGTTTTCTCATAACAAGTTTAATTCGGAAGGTAGATAAAAACATGAATATACTTGGAATAGCAAATGCTAATAGGTAGGTATGGTGGACTCTTTGGAATAACTTGGTTTTAGGAGTTGGATGCATGAGTGGAACTCATACTTGGTTATGGAGGCTAGCAAAAGACTGGGAGCGACCGACTAAGAGAGCAATAATGGTCATAATCATGCAGAGCGACAAAACATCATTAATCAAAGTATAAAGTGATATTACAAGTCGAAAACTAAAGGATCATAAAGTCTATGGTGACTTGGGATAGTCATAACATGGTGTGAGCATGCGCCAAGTCAACCCAAATAAAGCATCAAAGGAGAATACCACAATACTATGCTTTAATATGCTAAAACAACGCATGATTCTTCCAAGGCACATTAAGCAATCTCAATTGTTTATAACATGTCATGCTACAGCAAAGATCACTAAGCATAAAGCCAAAACAATATCAAGCATGGCATGACAAAGCATAGGCCACAGTCAAAAACAAGCTCTCTTTACCACTTAAGCATGAACTTTTCCTACTCTCTTCCAATCCAAACCAAACTATTTGAAAACCAATGCATGAAAGAGGGGGTCCAACCAATTTATTCAGCAAACTAAGAAAACCAAGCAAATGAAAACCAAAAACAAAAAACAAAAAAGAATACGCTCCAAGAACAACACAACTGTGCATGAAGCAAGAAAAATGAAGTGTTCGGAAGAAACCTGGGATTTTTATTAATGAAGAAGGGGATGCCTTGGGCATCCCCAAGCTTTGACGCTTGTACTTCTTGGATATTTCTTGGGGTGACACGTGTGGCATCCCCAAGCTTGAGATTTAGTCCATTCTTCATCTCATTACATCATTCTCTCCATACACCTGAATTTTTTCCTTCACACAAAACTTCACACAATCTTTATTAGCAACATTAGTGCACTCAAGATAATAAGTCTTTGGGTTCAGTTTAACACCAATAAAACTTCCATTAGAACACAAGCTACTGAAGCACTTCCCTCAAAAAGCTCAATTCCACAAAAGAACTCAAAAAGGAACCAACAAGAAGCAAATGCAAATAATGGCAGAAATCTATCATAACAGACCAGCAGGTAAAAACCAATTTTTTCGAAGACCTTCTGTTGCTCAAATCAAGAAGTGTTGAACTAACGAAAGTTAGATAACAACCTAGGGCAGAAGCACAAAAATTCACGCCTCAAAACAACGTACAAAGATTGTACTAGAATTTTTACGGTGAAGCACAGAAATCTGTTTCGGGACAGCAACTTTCCCAATCATTACTTCTCTCTCATTAGAGATTACTCTTGGCACAAAAAGCAAATAAAAAGGATAAGGAGCGTTTATTACAGAGGTAATAACTTCCAAGACTCATCTAAAACTTTTGGGTTATCTCCCAATAAGTAATTTTCTTTAACGCCTTTAAGTTAGGCATAAGAAGCAAGAAAAAGAATCAAGTGTTCTCAAATGAAGAAGCATTAAAACCAAATTTCTTGCCCTTACCTCTCTTACTTTTATTCTTAACCTTGGGGAACATATGATTGTTTGGTGGAGAAGCAAAGTGCATGGTGCCCTTTTCCACATCTATTATTGCAACAAGGAGTTTCAATAGGGATCTTTCAAGTGTGATTTGTCTTTTTCCTACACATTCAATAACAAGATAATCAGTAGAAACCATTTTCCCTAGGATCTTTGTAAACACTCCTTCAGCTATTCCAATTGGTGATATTGTGGCATTATTAGCAAGAAATATTTCTTCTCCTCCTTCAGAAAGTCCCCAAAGATTCAAAGGTTCATAGATATATTTAGGCATAAGACAGAATTCAGACATGATATCACAGCGAGCATGAAAAGTTTCATTATTTATAGCAATCTCTACTGTGGGAAGCCATTTTGAGGGTTCAGAATTTATTGGAACATAGTCATGATGCTCTCTAAGTGTACTATAGCAATCTTTTAAACTAGCAGTGCTGGTCTCAAGAGTATTCAATCTAGCAAATATGTTTATGAAGGAAGAATCAGATTTGCTAGGCAAGTTGTAAGTAAAGACCAACTTCTTTATGGCATTAAAAGCATCATCCTCATTGCATTGGAGCAAATATCCTCTCACTATAGCATCCAAAGCATATCTATAGCAAAGAGCAATTCCAAGGTAAAAACTGCTAAGGAACAAGCTTTGAGTCATTTTAGGTTCAGTTTTTTCATGTAGATCAGAGATTCTAGACCAAGCTTCTTTGAAAATCTCTTCAATTCCTTGCTTAAAAGTGAAAATCATTTCCTCATGTGACATAGTGATTGGAGCAATGCTAGACATAATGGCAACTTAAGATAGGAACTAAATTTTTTGTGTGTTTTAATAGAGAAAGCAAAGTAGTAAAACTATTTATTTTGTGTTTTTGATAAAGAAACAAGCAAACAAAGCAAAAATAAACTAAGCAAAACAAAAATAACAAAGTAAAGAGATTGGTTATGAGGGACTCCCCTTGTGAAGATGTCCTTGACTCCTCGGCAACGGCGCCAGAAAAATAGCTTGTTGGCCCAAAATATATTGAGCTCGTTGGGGAACCCCAAGAGGAAGGTATGATGAGCACAGCAGCAAGTTTTCCCTTAGTTATGAAACCAAGGTTATCGAACCAGTAGGAGCAAGGAAACACCTCCAAGGTGTTGCTAGATGGACTTTGGCAGGGCGCACTACCGGTGATAGCAGCAACATGGAAACCTGCACAACACAACCACAGAACTTTGCCCCTAACTTACAGTGAGGTTGTCAATCTCACCAGTTTTGTTGAAAACAAAGGATTAAACGTATTGTGTGGAAGAAAGTAAAAGCTTGCAGAAAGTAAATGTAAAGCGAAAGTTGTGGATTGATGATAAAAGAAAGGACCGGGGTCCATAGTTCACTAGTGGTAGTTCTCCTTAAGATAGATGACATGTTGGGTGAACAAATTACAGCAGGGCAATTGACAAACATCGAGAAAGCATATACTACTCATCTTGACTCCTTTGAGATTTGATTGGGCATTACAACATTATACATAGACCATAATCCAACTTCATCTATGACTAATAATCCACCTTCAGGTTATCATCTGAACCCCCTCCAGTATTAAGTTGCAAGCAATAGATAATTGCATTACGCATTGCGTGTAAAGTAAACAATACGATTGTTCTATGAACAAAGGATTGTTGTTTTCTCCCTAGTAGCAACATCACATCTAGTACCTTAGAGATTTCTGTCACTTCCCGAGATTACTAGAGGCATGAACCCACTATCGAGCATAAATACTAACTCTTGGAGTTGCTACCATCTACTTGGCCAAGGTAGCTACTAACAACAAAAAGCATGCAAGATCACAAATAACAAAGACATGATAGAATCAATAATGAATCTGAAATAGCATCTCAATATCCATCGGATCCCCGCAAACACAACATGTAGGATTACAAATAGATGATCTTGATCATGAACGGAGCTCACAAGATCTAGAAATGGTAGCACAAAGGAGAAGAACCAACCATTTAGCACCTACATGGACCCGTAGTCCAAGGATTAACTACTCACGCATCACACCGGAGGCTTGCATGGTGATGAAGAAGGCCTCTAGGGTGAATTCTCCCCTCCGGCAGGGTGCCGGGAAGAGCTTCAGATCCCTCCCGATCTAGGGATGGAGATGATGGCCGCTACAAACTCTTTCATGGAATTTTGATGGGGCCCTTAGGGTTTCTGTATCGGAGGCATCTTATAGGCGAAAGGGGAGGCCGAGGGGGTGCCCTAGGTGTCCGCACCACCTCCTGGCACGAGCCAAGCCTGGCCGCGTGGCCAGGTGGTGTGGGCGGCCCCTGGCCCCTCTCCGTCTCGTATTCTGGCTGGCTTTGGTCCCGTCCAATTCCGAGAATATTCATTTTCTGACTTTACTAGAACCAAAAACAGCAGAAAACAGGCAGCTGGCACTATGGCATCTTGTTAATAGGTTAGTCCAAGAAAGTGTATAAAAAGTACTCCAAAGTGTGGACAAAACATAAGAAAGTAGATAAAACCAAGCATGGAACATCAAAAATTATGGATACGTTAGCAATGTATCAGCGCCCACATTAATAGATTAAGACTATCAAACACTACTATTCCATTCATTGTCTTTCAAGAAAATTCATAAAGTAGTAACGAGACCTGCCAAAGACAGTTTTGTGTGAATCTTTATTTTTTTCAAAGATACTTTCCGACAAGGATCATAGGGTGATATTTTAAGCAACAGTTTGCACATCCTTCAAGAGTACTACATTTTCCCATTACGGTAACAGGTGTTACCCATGTCATCAACTCATAGCCGAAATTAGAGGTTGTACCATTGATCGTTCGTAGGCCAGCGGAGTTGTTGGCATCCAAAGGTGTGCATCAAAAATATAAATGAACTTTAATAGTATCACATTTTGATCCACAACGTTTTAGCTTTGGCATGAATCACAATTACCAGTAGACTTCAATTCAATCAAACAACTCCTTTCAATAGAGCCATCAAGTCTATCAATATATCTATGGGGTCAAGTATCTTCAGAGGTAAATGTTGGGGATATACTTTCCGGGTATCCTCACTGTGCCTCACTGACCAGGGTGGCCCACTTCGGGTTAGATCTTTGCTTCACGGGCAACCCAGTCAGGGAGAAGAGACGAAGTCCAGTTCGGCTACGCGAAGGCCCAGAAGACTTATCGACATAGGCCTGTAGTGTTACTTCTAGTTCAAGATGTACTTTGTAACCGATTCTTAGTCGTAGCCGGATAGGTCTCTCCTATAAAACCTAGGTCGGATATCTATATAAGCCACCCTAGAGACCAACCTTTAGGGCACCCCACAATAGTGTACAATGTCAACTCGCACAGGCGAAACCTTTGTAACCCATATTCCGGCTCTGTCGTATTACTAGATTGCTAGCAGGAGTAGGATCTGTCCAAAGCCATCGGATTCGAACCTGGGTAAACTTGTGTGCTCACAGTCCCGGAACACCATACATCTCACACCCCTCTCTTCCACATGCCTCGAGGACCCCCTCATGGCATACTTGTCCTCAATTCGATGACAATTGGCGCCCACCATGGGGCATGTGAGCTTCGGAGCTGTGTTCCGAGCGGAATCTGCAAGAATCGGAATCGACAAGACAATCGTCATTGGTCGCGTCCTCTACGCCATCGACGTCCCTCTCATTGTTCTCGACGAGACCTAGATTCCGGCTAGGGAGGTCATGACTGCCTACACCATCATGTCTTTCGGTGAGATCGATGTTTACATCGGTTTCACTGAACCTGCCCCACCCACCCCAGTGGTGGTGATAGAGGTAGAAGAAGCTTCTAGGTCCACTTTGTCCATGTAGGCGGCAGAGTTCCGGATCCCAGAAAATCCCAATCCTACCCAGCCCGCACGTAACATGGAGATAGTGGAGAAAGATGAGCCTGAAGCAGATCTTATGGTGAACGTCGAAGCTGGAGTGGATCTCCCTAGCAAGGCCGAATCCCAGATTGATCTTCCCAACAAGGACGAAATCCAGGAGGAGCAAGATAACAACTCTGGTTCCGGCTCTTCCAATGCTGAAATGGATCAACCTTTCCTGAGGTACACGTTGAGGCGTATGATGCTGCATGACGCCAGTGTGGATGAGATTCTCGAGACCATTAGACGTTTTGAGGAAGCCCACTAGGAAAGCCGCAACTACCTCACGATGCACGTGTCACACTTTGCCGGATATGTTGGATCCGGATTCGGCTCTGCCGATGCCAGATACAACGAAGACTTGGTGCTGGAGGCGATCGGAAAAAACACCGACTTAACAGCATCTTCGGATGATTCAATGACATCGGTAGATTTCCGAAAGTTATCCGTGGAGTATGAAGAGGAGTACAACTCCAAAGCTGTAGAAGAAGGAGAATCCATGGATGAAGGATCCGGAGAAAACTCTCCCAAAGCGCAGGATGATATGGATCTCGGAGATAACCCCGACATTCAGATGTCCAAAAGTACTGATCAGAGCTTAACTCTAGGAAATGGACCCAAAGCCGTCTTTGCTACCAGCACTGCCAAGAGGGAAAAGAAGAAGAAGAAGACTCTAGCAAAGGACCCTCTGACTGAGGAGGTAATCACCGAAGAATATGAGGAAGACTCGGATGGAGCTTTAATCCTAGACAAGCTGAAAGACACTCTGGTGGATGGACACTTAGTTACCCATGGTGCATGTAAACTCATCGGAGACGTGCTGACTACGCCAATCCCTACTACTATAGATATTACACCTCTAGAATTGCAAGATAGGTTCCAAGCCCTAGAAGCGCATCGTTAAGTACTCCTGGATGAAGCTAACAACCTCTTGGAGGGAAACAAGCGCATGGCATCTGCGGGGCAGTTCCACTCCCTGCAACACCAGAAGACCCGGAACGGTCCCGTGCTGGCTAACAAAAATCCGGAAGTCCACAAAACCCTCTTTGAGGGAGATGACAACGTCAAGGGAAAACCTCTGCTCGATAGAGAAGGAGATCTGGTGTATGGAACACCAGTGGAAAACACTGTTGTAGCTCAAGATATCCTGGCGAACAATCCAAACCTAGATCAAATCTGGTTGGGAATAAAGCTACTTATCAAAGGTCTGGAGCAGTAGAAGGCCGCGAAATCCGGGAGGAGCAGAAAACTGGTCTCCAAATCCAAACAATGTCGCACGGATCCGGCCTGGCATGACATAAGGCCCCGACGGGACCCAGAACAGAATCCCCGTCCCGACCGTCGGGAGGACAATTACTCAAGAACCGGATCTTCAGGGCAATGACACAGAACCGCACGTGACTGGAGTAATGTTGCTCCGGCAGCGGAGCAAGACACAGTTGCAGCACTTGTTCCAAGGCAGCCTCCCTAGCGATAGTGGAATAATCGCAGGGAAGACGAAGAAGAGCGACGTCGGGAGGAGGACCGACAAAGGATGCCACCTCCTAGACATACAAGCCGTCCGGTTGAACCTCATCACAATGGGGGAAACAACGAACGAAGGAACGATGGACACCGTGCCAAGTCAAGCCTGCATGGGGCTCATCATAACCAAGACCCACCTCGAAACTGGAATAACGACGCTCCGGATGGAGGCCGGCGCTCAGCCAGAAACAATCCACCTACACCACCCTCTCCACCAAGCAGCCATCATAGCGGCTCTCGAGGAGACCAAGGAGGGCATCATGGCGGAGGAGGCGGTGGTAGAAGCAGAAGTCCAGCTCTAAGGCACCACGGCCATAGTGAACAACCAAGACGGTGTTCTTTGTCACCAAGTGACACGAGGCACCGGATCAACTCTAACATAGAGGCGCGGTGCTACGAGTTAGACAATATTTATGTGGGTACAAAGTGCTTCGGACCGCGCATTCGACAAACAAACTTCCCGAAAGGATTTGCTATCTCAAGACACATCCAACCCTACGATGGTGTGGACCGGCCAGACACTTGGCTTTAGGATTTTTTTCCAGGCTTGCTGCATCGCCAAAGGCGGAAATAGCTTGGTCGTGACCCGGTATCTCCCACTTATGTTGAGGAAGATGACACGATCCTGGCTCAATGAACTCCCGGAAAACACCATCCACAACAGGTATGACATGCAGAGCGCGTTCTTTCAGAATTTCAAAGGCACATATCGGAGGCCCTGTACGGTAGGAGACCTACCGCGTTGCACCCAGAAAGCCGAAGAAACTTGCCGAGATTATCTCGGACGATGGATCGACACCAAGAACTCCTGTGAAGGAGTAAACGATCAAACTGCGATTGAAGCTTTCATTGCAGGACTCCCAATTGGTTTACTACGTCACTGCTTGAAGTGCGACAAAGTCATTGATCTGGGAGAGATGATAGAGATGGCAAGCAAATATGCAGACGCCGGCAATGACGTAGAAGGACTACTGAACATCCTGGCTATACCACATTCGAAAAACAACCAAAACAACAAACTCAGAAGCGCAAGAACACCTCGCAAGAAAATCCCAACATGGAAACAGCGGTTATCAATGCTACTTTCCGGTCTGGAGGACGACGAGGGCGCGGAGGCGGCCGCAGATGTGGTCGTGGGACATCTAGAGTCCAAGGTAGAGGAGACCAGCAGCCTAGTAAAACCTAATCTTGGGCCGACATTACCATCAATCCATGTGTGCATCACATGGATGCCAACGGTGGCTCGTCCCACACAAATGCCGAGTGTCATTTCAATGATGACATCAAGAAATACGAATCCGCTAGCTACAGGGCAAAGCAAAGAAAAGGAAAGAAAAATTCTGAGAAAGAAAAAAAGACCAAGGAAGATTCCGACATGGAGGAAGCAGAGCCTTCAAATCCCAAGTCGGATGGAAAGAAGAACTTCCCAATGAAGAAGGACACTTATGTCACTTTCCTTGGGTATCAATGAGCTAATGTCAAGAAGGCAGTTTTGCATGAGCTCAATGCAACTGTTCTGGCTGTCCCTTAGTTTTTGGACTGGTCGGAAGTGACAATCACCTTTGACCACGCTGATCATCCGCCTAAGTTACACAGGTGAGGAAAGTACGCTCTAGTCGTCAATCTACTTATTGATGGCTATGGTTTCTCCAAGACCCTCATGGACAACGGCAACAGCATCAACATCCTCTACATCAAAACGTTGTGTTAGATGAGGATCTCGGAAACTGAGCTAAATCACAGCTCTATGATCTTTCACGGAGCTGTCCCAAGAAGACAAGCAAATTCCCTGGGAGAGATCACTTTGGACGTTACTTTCGAAACTCCAAAGAACTATCGGACGAAAACACTTTATTTTGAAGTGGTCCTGTTCAAGAGCGCATACCACGCTATCTTCGGACGGCTGGCTTACTGGGCTTTTATGGCTCGTCCATGTTACATTTACAATATGATGAAAATTCTAGGTCCCAAGGGCGTTATCACCATCAGGAGAGACCCGAAGAAAGCACGAGAGTGCAAGGACAGAAATGTCGCCTTTGCTGAAGCCATACTACACGCCCAAGAGTACCAGGAGATCAAGAAGACAATTGACCTGTCCGAGATGCCTGCGATGAAGAAGGAGGTAACAAAGCTGACTTCGGAGTTCAAGGCATCAGAAGAGACGAAGACGACGCCGTTGAAGGATGATGACCCCTCCAAGGTGACTCAGATAGGTGTATGTTTAGATATCGCATAGAAAAGCATGCTTGTCAAGTTCCCCCAAGCCAATCAAGATACCTTGGCATGGAAGCCATCTGACATGACCGGAGTAACTAGGGAACTTGCCGAGCACTCTCTAAATGTACACCTGAACGCTAAACCTGTCAAACAGTCCTTATGACGTTTTGGCAATGAAAAGAGAAAGGCAATAGCTAAGGAACTAGCCCGGCTCGAGTTAGCTAGATTTATAGAAGAGGTCATCCACACTGAGTGGTCGGCCAATCCTGTAATGATCCCTAGAAAGGACACCACTAAATTAAGGATGTGTGTTGATTATACTGCCTTGAACAAGGCTTGTCCCAAAGATCCATTCGCTCTGCCTAGAATAGATCAAGTTATCGACTCTACGGTAGGATCAGAACTCCTATGTTTTCTTGATGCATATTCTGGTTATCACCAAATCTAGATGAAGGAATCAGACAAAGTCAAAACTTCATTCATAACCCCCTTCGGAACCTTCTGCTTTGTTATGATGCCTTTCGGGCTCAAAAATGCAAGAGCTACATACCAGCACACTATGCAGCGTTGCCTCCACGATCAAATCGGACGCAATGTACATGCATATGTGGATGACATAGCGGTGATGTCCAAAAAGAAGGAAACTTTAATTTCCGACTTGGAGGAAACGTTCGCCAATCTACGCAAATACAACATAATGCTTAATCCGAAGAAATGCTTCTTTGGAATACTAGCCAAAAAATTGTTAGGTTTCATCGTGTCTCAAAGAGGCATAGAGCTGAACTGAGACAAAATTAATGTTATACTTAACATTTCCAGGCCGACTAGCCTAAAGGACGTACAAAGGCTAACTGGTTGCATTGTCGCAGTCAGTCGGTTTGTAAGCCAGCTCGGTGAAAGAGCTGCACCACTCTACAAGCTCCTAAAAAAGACCAAAACATTCGTTTGGACTAATGAAGCTGAAGTTGTACTACAAGACCTGAAAGCAGTACTCTTGGCCGCTCCTATCCTTGCAGCGCCGGAACCTCACGAATCGATGTTGCTCTATCTGGCTGTGACAAATAGAGTCGTCAGCATCGTCATGGTGGTGGAAAGACCAGAGGAAAAACAGGAACACCTGGTGCAATGTCCGACTTACTACCTCAGTGAAGTCCTAACTGAATCGGAGTAGAGGTATCCGTATTATCAAAAGCTAGCTTATGGTGTGTTCTTTGCATCTAGGAAGCTACGGCATTACTTTCAAGAGCACGAAATTACAGTGGTGAACACATCTCCCATGAGAGACATAATTAACAACAGCGATGCTACATGATGTGTCGCAAAATGGGGAATAGAGCTCTCGGCTTTTGACATTGAGTACAAACCTCGTACAACAATCAAATCCCAAATCATCGCTGATTGGATAGAGACAATGGAGAACATGACCCTACCAGAGTCGGAATACTGGACCTTGCATTTTGACGGGTCCAAAGCGCTCGGGGGCTCGGGGGCTGGCGTGGTGCTCAAATCACCCCAAGAAGATAAGCTTTTCTATGTGTTGCAGATCCACTTCACGTCAACAAACAACATTGCCGAATATGAAGCACTGCTGCATGGAATCCGTATTGCTAAGAATATCGACATCAGACGACTTATGTGTTATAAAGATTTGGATCTTGTTGCTCAACAAGTGTCGGATCATTGTAATGCAAACAAACACATGGCAGCATATAGGGTTGTCATGGACGAACTATCTAAATCATTCAAAGGGTTTGAGGTTCAACACATCCCTCAAACAGAAAATGAGGAAGCAGATGCATTATCTCGAATAGGCTCTGCACGGAAAAAGGTCCCAGATGGCGCTTTTTTGGAGCACATCAAAGTTCCCTCTATCACAGGAGTTGATGAGGAGTATCTGACCAAATCTGACTCACCTTTAATAGTAGTTCTGGCTGTCATTTCCAGCTAGACAAAACCCTACCTCGGTTTCTTGGTAGAAGGAAAATTACCCGAAGACGGGGTTCTGAGACGGCAGACCGTCCGGCAAGCAAAAACCTATACAATAATAAGTGGTGAGCTCTATAAGCGGAGTGTGTCTGGGGTCTTTTAACATTGTGTATCTCTGGAAGGAGTGGAAATCCTAAGGGAAATTCACGAAGGCGAATGCGGTCATCATGCTGCAGCCAAATCTTTAGTGGCAAAAGCTTTTAGACACAGATTTTTCTGGCTTATAGCCAAGGTAGATTCTGAATGGCTGGTTAAGACGTGTAAAAGGTGCCAAAAGTACGCCAAACAAGCCCATGTTCCAGCTGATCAGCTGTGGAAAATTCCGATAACATGGCCCTTTGCGATCTGGGGGATTGACATGGTAGGACCGTTTAAACAGTCTCCAAGTGGATTTACTCACCTCTTAGTGATGGTGGATAAGTTCATGAAATGGATTGAGGCTAAACCCGTCACAAGTTATGATGGAGCAATAGCCAAAAGATTTGTCGAGGATGTTATAATTCGATACAGTTATCCGCACAGTATTATCACGGACAACGGGAGCAATTTTCTATGGGAGAACTTGCTGAATTCTGCGATCAACAAAAAATCCGGCTTGACATTGCATCAGTCGTGCATCCACAAGCCAATGGACAAGTTGAAAGAGCAAATGGTCTAATCCTTCAAGGCCTCAAACCAAGACTCGAAGAACCACTTCTTCGTGTTGTGGGGGCTTGGGCAGACGAATTACCGTCTGTGATATGGAGCTTTAGAACAACTCCGAACAGGTCAACCGGATACACACCTTTCTTTTTGGTCTGTGGAGTAGAAGCAATTCTTCATAGTGATTTAATTCATACTTCTCCCCGGGTTGCTGCGTATATCGAAGAGGATGCTGAAATTTCTCGACAAAATGATCATGATTTAATCGAAGAAGTTCGCATCGTTGCTGAGTAGAGATCAACAGCCTATCAGCAGAAGTTACGCAAGTATCATAGCCAGAGAGTCAGAAACCGGTCTTTCAATAAGGGTGATTTGGTTCTCCGGCGTGTGCAGAAAAGAAAGCACAAACTTTTCCTAGTATGGGAAGGGCCCTTTTTAGTTAGCCGAGTATTACACAATGGTTCTTACTATCTAACTGATATGCGGCTAGTCAAAGAAAGACATGCTACTAAGAAGAGAAAGAGAGCTAGAGGCAGTACAGACTTGGAAGAATTAGACATACCGTGGAATATTGCTCAGCTATGTCCCTTTTATTCTTAAATTTTCTTTCTTTGTAATCATATATGTGTACATGTTCAATGAGAAATAAAGTATTGGTTGTCTCAATATTTTTGAGAAGTTTTATATTACCATCTTATTTCCGAATGGTCATGTCACAATCGAAAATCCCAGAATACTTGAAAGTACTTTATGCTCATGTTTGTTCTGGTCAGATTTCCGATTCTAAAAATGCTACCTTCGAGTATAAAACTTTATTTTTTTAGTTTATGCTTTGTTTTTTTGTCTGATTGCTGGATGCGGGTATTTTCCGAGTAGTGAATTGTTGGTACTGGAAGCCAGCTTTGTTCCCGAGTTTAAACGGGTTTAGCAATTGAGCTCTATTGTTCGACAAAGTTTTCCGTGCTGAAGGTTTACTGGCTCACGAAAGGGACAAGGCGGAAAGCCAGATAAATGATAAGTGTAAACAAACCAAAAAGTGCTTATGTAAAAATTCAGGCATGTCAGAATAAAGCCAAAAGTGCTAAAAGAAAGTAAAAAAGCATCAGCTCTTATAAACTTAGCACTAGCAAAAATTATACTTATTACAATATGATTGTTTTAGAATAACAAATTATTTTTTCTGGTACGCTACGATGCAGGAGAAGAGGCAAGAGCTGCCGGCTCACTGGTGACATCACCTTCGCCTTGATATCTTTCCGAGACGGGCAGATTGGATTTAGTCTGCTCATCGTCGGAAACTTCAGTTGTTTCTTCTGGAGCGGAGGAGGCGTTTCCACGTGAGTGAAGAATGGAGTGTCGTAGCTGGTCAGATCAGCTACGTGGCATCCATAGCCGGCACAGGAGTCCATGATATCCTTGATATTTTGCTCCTTGTCGTCCTCATCAACAGTCGAATAACCCCTGGTTACTTGTCAAATTTCCATGCTTCCATGGTGATAACCATTGTCAGGACATTCTGTGCTACAGTTCACGCATAGGACATGTCTTATCTCGCACTTCAAAGGCGTACATTCTATTCATATCGAAAATCTTTAAGGCCTCGCCAATATCCTCCATTGACTGGTGGAAATCGTGAAGCAGATCTCTGACTTCATTAAGCCGGCTAGTGTGAGACTCGGAAGAAGAAGAACCCACCAAATTCAGAGGACCTGCATATATAAGGCAAAGGTCAAAAATATATCCGAACTCCTAGAGTCGGAAGAAAGAAAAGTTAGATACAGGAAAATTACCAAAGATGACATCATCAACTTTGGTCTTCTCCACCCTAAGACTTTGGAGTTCACCCCGGAGAGCTTGGGTGATGTCCCTCTCCCTGGCCAACTCATCTGTGAGATCCGAGATTTTCTTATCCTGGATAGCAATTTTGTGGTCACGTTCTTCGATGGCCATGTTGGATGATTCAAGAACGCTGTTAATACTGTGCTCATGATCTACCTTAAGCTCATTCAGCTCTCGCCTTAAGTCGGCGATTATTTGACCAGTTCTGTAAACAAAAGAAAACAACCAAATAAGAATTCAACTATGATAGAAAAAGAGCAAGTATGAGGACTGAAATGATTACCTTCAGCTTCATCCTTGGAAATCTCCAGTTGAGCATTTTCAAGGCGGAGAGCTCTGATCTCTCTCTGCTTCTTACAGATATTCTTTAGCAATTCCTGGTTATAAGCATTAACTTTCTGTAAGTCAGAATAATACACAGAGTCAGAAGTCTACTAAAGACTCGGGCTAATATTTTAACTAAGTTAAATATCGGCACGAGCCTTGGGGCTATACTAGTTCGTTCTTTGGCATCCTATGAAAGCATAAATCCGGATTTCCTATACAACTTCATGCTTGGGGGCTAGAGGATATGATATGAAATAAAGCAAAAACGAGAGACAAATTCCGACTTACATAATGTTCATGGGTCAGTTTGCTCAAAATCATGTTCACCTCAGAAGAAACCTTCTCGGCGAGAGTCAGAGGGATCATTGGTGCTGGCGGAGCCACACCGGCCTTCAGCTTGTCATCGCGAAGATGAACTTGGTCAAGAAGCTCTTAGAGTTTTACGTCCTCGACTTCTTGCGCCTCTTCTTCGGCAGTGATGTTCCGGCTCTCCAAGCATTGCTGAGCCAACTTTTGGATCTCTTCTATAGTTTCCGAGTAATGCCAAGTTTGACGATACCCAAATTGTTGAGAAGGTTATCCGCGAAAACCTCTACCGAGGGATCATTACCCTTTGAGGGTTCACCCTTATCAGTTACCGAATCACTCATGGTGATGTCGGTCTGTGAACCCAAGGTTCGATGGCTCAGGATGCTGAGCCGGATCTTCTGCAACACAAGGAGATGAAGTAACCTCTGGTGTTGTAGAAGGCGTTGGGGTAGGAGTCGGAGGCGAAGCAGCAGGCGAAGTCAAATTTAACTTTGACTGTCGTAGAGGCTTTGTTGGGATTCCCTTCCCCTTGCCCTTGACGAGTTGTTTAGCTCTGAAGAAGTGACAGTACAAGATTGTTACACTTCAGAAAGAATGAGAGATAAAATACAAAGACCTTGTGAGGGAAGTTACCTCTTCACAACAGGCACTTCTTTCGTGCCAATGGAAACAGCCGGAGTTTTACGCTTTCGAGTAAGCACCTCCAGCAGTAGTACAAGTTCTCCTTCCTCCTGAGAAATCTCAAGAGGATATCCCTCAATAGGAGCAAGCTCTGACTCGGGGAGGTCAGCAAGATGAAAGAAGAATTACCTCGGTATTGCGAAAAGCTGTAACAAAGTACGGATGAATACATATTCGAGTATAAGAGTACCTGTTGGAAAACTTACTGGTGTCACGAGATAATCATCCATATACATGTCTAGAGAGATATCTGAAATCTTCCTCTCGATCCGCTCTTTGATCAACCATTTGACCTGGGACTCATAGTCCTTTTCCGAATATGATTTTGAGCAGATCCAGAGGGAATCCGTCTTGCTCTTGGTGATTGTTGCATAAGCTGGTCACCATGGTGCTGGAGAGGCTGGATCTGGTGCGCCAGCCAGCAGTGAACTAAGTCAGATCCTTTCAGACCATTGTGCTTCATCAGATACTCGATCCGCCTCTTGGTGAGAAGCAGATTGTCGATGAGGGCCAGAGCTTCCACATCCCAGGACTCTTGAGGCATGGCAGCACCATCAATGAAAGTTGGCAAAGCAGTTGCTTTGTCGGGAGTCGGTCTATCCTTATGATAAAAGAACATGGACGGCCATTTATCATAGACTCACTAGCCTTAATTCTAGGATAGACTCTCTCTCTCTCTCTCCTAACTATAAGGCTAAGAGTTCCGGTAATATAAGGATTACCGGAAGTGATGGAATTTCTCCGGGTACCAAAGTAGTACTAGAATAAAACAAGACTCGGCCTAATTCTGAGATACCCCTCACACTAGCGTTGGTAAGGAAGAAAGATGAAATCTTGACCCCTTATATCCCTCACCTGTGCTAAGGTTCGTGCAAGATAAATAGTAACCATGCCACGCATCATGGAAGGAGCTGGGTAACCTCCTCGTGAGGATTACGCCGCCTCGGTCTCCGTGCATGCATTAAAACGACGCCTCGATTCCGCGAAAGACGGATCCACCAATGGTCGTGCTGTCAGGAATGTCTGTCAGTGACGTGACTTGACCTTGACTGATGTTAGGTTACGTTAGAGACCAAGATCCGACTTAGTTTGAATTTCAAGTTGGAAACCTGAATAGTACTCATAGGTCCATCTTATTTTTAAGACTCGGATCCTATCCTTTCTTTTGAAGTTTTAGGAATCCTTCAAGATTCTGCGAGCCGAAGATGAATCAAGCGAGACGATGGTGAAATCTGACTCTGGTCTTGGAGGCTTCCGGGGGCTATTGTTGGGGATATACTTTCCGGGTATCCTCACTGTGCCTCACTAACCAGGGTGGCCCACTTTGGGTTAGAGCTTTGCTTCACAGGCGGCCTAGTCAGGGAGAAGAGACGGAGTCCAGTCCAGCTACGGGAAGGCCCAGAAGACTTACCGACATAGGCTTGTAGTGTTACTTGTAGTGTTACTTGTAGTTCAAGATGTACTCTGTAACCGACTCTTAGTCGTAGCCGGATAGGTCTCTCCTATAAATCCTAGGCCGGATATCTATATAAGTCACCCTAGGTACCAGCCTTTAGGGAACCCCATAATAGTCTACAATCTCAACTCGCACAGGCGAAACCCTTGTACCCCAAATTCCGGCTCTGCCGTATTACTGGATTGCTAGCAGGAGTAGGATCCATCCAAAGCCGGTGGATTCAAACCTGAGTAAACTTGTGTGCTCACCGTCCCGAAACACCGTACGTCTCACACCCCTCTCTTCCACACGCCCCGAGGGCCCCCTCATGGCGTACTTGTCCTCAATCCGATGATAGTAAACTTTTAAGACGATCACTCAACATACAAGTCAAAAGTTGGAGACTTTTTCTTGTTGTAGTTGTTTGGCAAGATTATTTCTAAGGCAAGACTCGGTTAACTACGAGAATTAGAGAAAAAGCTTCCACAATTAATTACTCATACAAATAAAAAGCTTTACTCTAACTATTTTGAATTACTCTCACTAGCATAGCATCTTAACAAATCAACTAACTAGGATAAACATTTCAAACTTCTAAAGTGAGAGACATAGGACGTACCTCTCATGAGTGACATTATAATCCTCTTCCTTATGGGGATGTGTTCCTTCAAAACTCAAATCAAATCACTCTCATCATAATATTGAAGCAAATAGGCAATTCCACTCTGACAAAAAAGGAAAAGGAAACACCTTTTTGTATTTTTGAGGATGGGGATTAAAGAATAGAAAAGTCTTGCGACCAAGAAATATACTAAGAAAAGAAACAAATGAAATAAAGGAATACGAAAATGAAAAGCAAAGTGTTGTAACAAGCCTAATACGAGTGTTTCAAAGCTCACACAGAGCTAGAGTACAACCTCGTTATTACACAGATATAAATGCTTAGGGAACACATCCCCAAGCTCATGCTTCTGCAAGCCCTTTTGTTGCTCATTGTGGTGGTGGTGGATATTCTCCCAAGTTCCATTAGCTGCTCCAATTGGTGAAATGGGTTGACAGGTTCACGGTAGCGTCTCGAAGGTTGATGGAGAGGTTGCTCATATTCTGAATGTGTCCTTAGGGCGAGTAAATATCTTCATAGGTGGTATAGTAGTTTGGTAGTTGCTGATCTTGTTTGCGGACTTCTTGTTCTACTTCTTCATCTTCTCCTTCTTTATCCACGGGGGTACTTCTTGTTGGGGTAGACTTGCTTCAACCTGCGTGTCATAACGCAAACGCCCATCCTCGATAGAGAACAAACCATTAGGCAAAGGAGGTGGTATCAAGTGATCGGCTCCAGGTATATCAAAGAAGTATCTACCATTAGGGATATTATAAATGAGCCATCTATGAGATCTCTAATGAAGTGGAAATTTTTAGCCGTTTGATGCTGAAAGGGCATGTATGCCCCATGTGTGGTTTTGGTAATTAATGACAATCCCTATGGACTAATGTGCAAATTGAGTTTCACGTGTAGGTTTGTCCATTGGCATCGCTTGGACCATGTGTTGGTTTCAAGGATGAAAAAGAAGAAGCATCGTCCAAGGGCTTTGTGCCTATTGGAATCAAGTAGAAGAAGAAGAAGAAGATCAAGTTTGTGTTGAAGAAGAAGAAGATGGAGTTCCTCATGGATATCTTCAAGACATCATCAAGAATTGAAGTGTAAGCTCAAGATGCGTCATCTCTAGAAGATCTCATGCTTGAAGCTTGCCATCCTCGGCGTTCATGGAGTGATGAAGACAAGGTCAAAGAAGTGGTTTCCCCATGGAGTATGGGTGAGCCATTCGCAAGTCTTCATCAAGCAAGAGAAAGCAAGAGCAATCAAGAAAGGTGTTCCATCTTGAAGGTGACAAGATCGTCTACATCAAGCTCAAGTGGGATGCTCAAGGCAAAGGTATGATCTTGATAGGGTTTCTATTTTACCAGTCTCATGTAGTGTTGGGAGACCGGTTTTAGGATAGATAGCCATACTATCAAGAGGGGCTCTCGAGTGGGTGACTCGTTCGTATCTTTCGGAGAGAGATCAAACCTTTGCATTCATAGCATCATCTTTCTTGGTTGTTGTTTGGTTCTTGTCCATGTGAGGATCTAGAGCTTGTGGTTATCTTCATAACAAGCTCTAGTTCATCAAAAACGGATTTCCCTTGCATATCTTATTGCGTGTTTGATCTTGCGGGTTTTCCGGCTCCACACCTTGGGAGGTATCTCACATATATATTCATGGTATTTTCTCCCTTGGTGATATCCAATATTTCGAACAAAATTGTGATTCTACACATCGTTATATTTCCAACAAAATTGGTTTCATCTTGTTTGGAGTTCGGATGCAAAAGTTGTGGCAGTTCTGGTTCTGAAGTTTTTGCCTGACCGGTAGTTCCGGCGGGCCACCGGTAGTACCGCCAGGGCAGTTTGCCGCTGGTAGTACCGGTGTTAATTCCGGCCCAACTTCCGGTAAACCCATTTTTGGTTCAGTACACTCTCTGCCTGTTTAGCGCTATTTGACGGAACTTGGATCGGATTTTCAAGCGGTAGTACCGCTAGGATATTCTTGCCACTGGTAGTTCCGGCGAAGCGGCGGTAGTACCGGCCAGGCTCGCGTTTTTGTTCTTTCTCTCGTTGTTTTCTAACCATTGGCTGGGTGCCACCGGTAGTACCGGCCACCCACCGGTACTACCGGCCGTGCGTGAATCCATGGGTAACGGGCAGATCGGGGACCCCTTTAAAAGGAGCTCCCCTTTCCCCTTCGGCCCAACGAGCTCTTTCTTGGTTCTTGCTCTCTCTCCTCCATTGTTGACCTTGAAGAGCTTTCCCTCTCCCCTTTCCCCTCCTATGATTCTTGCATCTTTTTGAGGGATTTGAGAGAGGAGATCTAGATCTACAAGCCCCACCAAGCCAAATCCCTTCTTTGTGAAGGAATCCTTGGGATCTAGATCTTGGAGAGTTTTGTGTTCTCCTCTTGTGTTCTTCCTCCCTTATTCCCCCAATAGCTTTTGTAGCTTTGGTGGAATTTGAGAGTGAAGGACTTGCCTCTTGCATTTGGTGCATAGGTTTGAGTTCTCCTCGGAGATTCGGCGAGTTCAAGCCCTTGGGCTTGTTTCTCTTGGGTTCTTGGAACCCTAGACGGTAGCCTTTTGTGACCTTGTTGCCTTTTGTGGCTTTGTAGCCTTTGTGGCATTGTTCTTGGGGCTCCAATTGAGTTGTGGAGGTTCCCCAAGCTTGTTGGCCTTTTGTGGCATTGTGGAGCCTTTGTGGCATTTTTGGGAGCCCTCCAATTTAGTTGTGGAGATTGCCCCAAGCCTTGTATGGGTTCGGTGACCGCCCTCAAGTGTCCCATAGTGGAACGTGAGTAGGCCTTTGTGGCAAGCTCACGAGAGAATAGGGTGAGCCTTTTGTGGCGTCGGTGAGTTGCGTGGCTTTGCATCCTTGGTGAGGCCTTGTGTGGCGTTGGGTGAGCATCGAGCCACCACACCTCGAGGTGAGCCATTTGTGGCGTTCGAAATACATTGCGCCCTCGTACCTCTCCAACGGAGATGTAGCTTCTTTGGAAGTGAACTTCGGGAAACAAATCATCGTCTCCGCGTCCATCGGTTATCTCTCAACCGAGCCCTTTTACCTATGCAATTTACATTGTGATAGCCTTCGTGCTTGAAGTACTATATCTTGCTATCTCCTTGTTGCTTGTCTTGCTTACCATAGGTTGTTGGTGCACTTAGTGAAACTAGTGGATATAGGTTTTGGCTTGATAAATTAAAACGCCTATTCACCCCCCCTCTAGGCGACGTCAATTTCCCTTTCAGATGCCCTGTCTACACATTTACAGCCGTTTGATTTTCCCTTGCGGTGGCCCAGTTATCCCTACGGGATGTTACTCTGGGCATCAAATTAACCCACTCTGTTTAATTCGGCCTACAAATCCCGCATAAGCCCATGATATGCGTAGGTCGATCACCTCCTCGTGCAGGATGGCCTCCCCAACCTTTCGCTTCATCTCTTTCTCTCTGCCGCAGCGCGTCCCGATCCCTATGGCGGCGGCCGTCGCAATGGCGGCGAAGTGCCCAATCCTGCTCACCTTCCCAACAGCGTCGATCAACACCACACGCACCCCTCCTTGCCATCGTCTTGCATCCGTCCTGGTATCCCTGTCCTCTCGCGAGCCCTAGGTGCGCTCCACCATCGTTACCCTTCTCGCTCTGGCTCACAGCCACGAGCTGGGTGGCATCGGCTACTTGGAGAGATAGTCGAGATAAGAGGCATACGGTGAAGACAATCAGGACCTATCCTTTGGCCAAGAGGCGGCATAGAGGACAAGGTGATGTGGTCTTACCCAAGCCTCCAACTCAATTGATCGCCGCCGCTAGACTGATGCCTTGTCTAGAATTTGCCTATTATTTAGTGCTCTGGTACCTAGGAGTCTTTGCATATGTCTTCGAGAATTGCTTCCCTGCTTAGCAGTTTCAGGATGGAGTTATCTGTTCCTGATGGTATCCCGATATCTAATTGACTTTTCCTACCAATTCTGAGATTAACTAATCATATTTCCTACCATCACCGAAACCACTATTATTTTTTATTGTAGGGGATTTTGTTGGTAGCAGTCCAACTTATAATAAGTTTTTCCTTGATCTGGTACGTGGATTTTCAAACTGCATAGCCCCTATACATTAGGTCATTACGATTAAAAAGTTTTAAATATTTCTACCAGGTTAATTCCATTCTTACTACTAGATTCTTCATCGACAGTTTTCAAACAAACTGTCGCTATCAACGTCGTCTCAACTCTTGATACCTCTAGGAATCGATAGGTAATATTTTATTCTGAATCTGAAGGTTTACTCTTTTTTTTACAAGGTGTTCAATGAAATTCAAACTTAAGAAAAGTTATGTTCTATTGTATCAGAGATGCAAGTTTACGAAATGGAAATTTATGAATCAATTCTAAAGTTCTATAGATCTTTTAGGAAAAAATTAACACCATCTATCCGAATATCTGATTCTAACAAATTTTACGCTTCAGTAGAACGCTCCGTGAACAACACACTTGAGGTGTGTGTGTGTGCTTCGTCTAGCTATATGTCAACACCCGGATTTTTAATCCCAGATGCCTGTTATGCCATACATCGCAATCCCAGGATTACTATTTTTGCGAGACATAACAGATTGGATATCACAGTACATCATCCATTAGAAACCATAAATAAGGTCTTACACAAATAAAGGATCAAATGATCCAGTCTTAGTACAATCAAGTAGCGGAATAAATAGCGTAGCGGTGGGGTCCATCTTCAGAGTCAGAGGCAATGCTGACGATGGGAGATAGCCCTTGTTATCATAGCCGTCCTGCTATCCTTCATCTTGGTAATCTCCTTCATAGTCTGGCCATAGAAATAGCCAGGGACAAAAGCCATGAGTACTCATTAAGTACTCGCAAACTACCACTAACAACTAAGATAGTTCTAGTAGGAATGCTAACTCTAAGTTCATTTGTAAAGTTAAGTTTGAAACCTAAGCTGAGTTCAGAAACAAAGAAGGATAAAAGAAGTTTGAAAACACCTAAGTGGGAACTTAATTATCATAGTCACAACTCTGTTGTGGTCAAGTCATGTCACAATTCATTCCATAAGTTGTTTTGAAAACATCTGACAACAGAACAGTATGGCCACTCCAACTGTCCATAACCGTGGACACGGCTATTCGAATAGTTTGACACTCTACAGAGGTGGTACACTTTCACCACAAGATTCGATACATCTGTCAGGGATAACCTTGAATTATCATACTTAGTATGCAGATAATCAAACATAACCTTTCCTTTACACACCCTAGTATAAGCACCTCTCCTATGAGTATGGCCTCCCAACCATGACCATCTGTCATCTTGGGCACTGCATAGGTGGACACGTTGAGAGGTAGCCTCATCTCAAACCCCTCCCGCGAGGGAACTAATACTAATGCATATAAACTTCCGGCTAAGCCTTACCCAATTCAGGTATTGTGGTTGTACGGTAAAATTGGAATGGTATCGCATCCGAACCCAACCATCAGTTTTATAAAAGGGCTAAGGCTCATGCCTCAACATTTTCATCATCATAAACCATTTGTGTTTCTCAACACATGTCAAAACATCTCAATAGAATGACTCATCATTCCAAGGTTTTCACAAGTCATTTTCACCAAGTATTCCCATCTAAAGTGAATCAAGTTTTTGGGTTTTGCTCCAACTACTAAGTTAAGAGTGTTCACTAAGGTGGGATGCTAATCTCAATCTCATGCCATAGAATGACATCTAAGTCTAACTAGATATGTCAAGTTTTATACTCTTTATGCTACCTTTAAACAAGTAAAGGACTTTAGTAAAGTAAAAAAAGTAAAGCTTGTAAATAAACTTGGAGTAGGTATAAGTCAACATGGTATAACCAAAGCATGCATAATGCCTTTGCTTATGTTATCTAACTTGCAAGGGTTAGCTTGCATTGTTAATGATGGCTTGCAAGTAAAGCTTGCAAGGGTTAACTGGTATAGTGCTAGCTTGCCTTGGGTAGTGCAGTGGTTGAAGTTTTCTTCCTCCTCCTCTTGGTAGAACTCCTCCTCCTCGTAGACTTGGTCGGTACTATCGTCTATAAATACATGCGGGATACACAATCATCAAACAATGCTTAACTAGTCTACTTAGCACACTAAGGCACATATTTGATGATCTATTATTATCACAAACATCACAAGGTTTAATGAACTAGTTTCATTCTTTTTATTTGAGAAAAGTAATTTCTACTCATTGAAATTAACTAAGATTTAATATTCTCCAATTAAAATATGGGATCATGTGGACACATGTCATCACCACATATTCTAACACATGGGAATGTGATTTAAAGGTTGGATCATATTTTAATAAGTTTAAGTTTAATACTTAATGATTTAAAGTGACTAGAAATGCCTATATAGCATTATTTTGGTACTAGTCCAAAGTCACTGCATGCAAACCTTAATATTATTACATATTCAGATAGGTATGGTTAAATGTGATTTTTTGAGAGTTGGAATCAACTCAAAAGCTAATATGGTTGATTTTATAAAAATGTTTGAATATGCAAAAGCTTCTATCTTGTTATTTTAACTAGGAGAGATCTCTAACTCTAAAAGATTTAAATCCAACAGGCTTGGATAGAGATTTTCAATAGCTTTTCAACAAAATTGGAATCACTCAATTTGGTTCAGTAAATCTCTCGAAAATGATTTTTAAACTAAGGGACATAATTGATTCTAAATCTAAATAGAAAAATCCTAATTTGAATTACTGGGTCAGCGCGGGAAACTAATTGGACTGGCCTAGTGGCGCTCCGCGGCGCAGAGGGCGACTGACAGGCTGGTCCCGCATGTCAGCGTCACTTAAAACCCGAAGCGGTACAGGGCAATCTGGGCCACACGATTAGAACACAAATCGATGGCTCACGGTCGTCATCGACGACGGACTCGTCACCAGCGAGACTGAACCCTAAACGGTCGGTGGGGTCTACTGGGGACGTACCAGGGCTCCAGCGAGTGCGGCGAGGCGGGCAAACGAACTGGACGGCAACGACGGACTCAGGCGAGGTTGCGGCAGGGGCTGAGGTGGACGAAATCGACGACCACATCTCCTCCTCTGCAGCAGCTACCTCCGGTGGAATTCTAGCGAAGGGCGGCTCGAGCGGCTTCGGTGAGAGAGGGGAAACGGTCAGTGGAGAGAGGGGAGTGAGATGGTGTGAAGAAATGGTGTGGGGGTGGCCTCTTTATATAGGCTCCATGGTGAGGCAATGAGGTATGGGCGTGGCTTGTCGGTGATGGTGATACAGAGGGCTACCAGCGTGGGCGAGATAGGTGGACGGTGGGCGATCTGCTGGCAGTCCTCTACGGCGTAATGGCGCGGCTAGGGGCGGTGCCTAATGGTCGGGGGCTTCCCGCACTCTGGGAGACAGAGGCGGTGCTCGACAGCGATCATGGCGACTGTGGGTCACACGGCGGTGCACGGTCGTGTCTGGTGGGTTGCTGGGTTCAAGGCGGAGCGGCGTGCGCGATTTGGTGTCGGGGCATGGTCTGAGGCGTGCTGGTGGCGATCGTGCTCTAGCGCGCGCTGCGCATGGCGCAAGAGAAAAGGGCGGCGCTACTCTGGGGTGGTCCAGGGGCTGGCAGCGATCGAGGGGTGGACAGGGAGAGGCGGTAGGGTTAGGCGGTGCTAGCGGGAAAGCTGGAATAGCGCGGCTTGGTCTCTGGCGCGTTGCTCGCGTTCGGCCGGCGGTGACCATACTTGGGCGGCGCGGCACTAGCGCTGTGGGGAAGGGGGAGTGCTGGTCTGGGCTAGGGTAGATGCTAGGGGGACAGGGGGTGCAGAGAGGGTCAATTGGGGGACAAGGGATCAACGTGCAATAGTATTAGTTAGGCCACTTTTTATCTGCCTGCCAATTGTTCGATCAAATGGCCGCATGAAAGTTCTATTTGAATTTTGAGCTGATTTTTGGTGGAGTGATTCATCTCATGCTTAAGCATCTAGGTTTGCTTGGGATTTTAAAATGGAGTTCATTTGAGTGGTTTTTGAGAAAGTGGTATCTAGACATATGAACTAGATTTAATTTTCTAATGTCATTTAAAATTAGTGTTTGAAAGTTTTTGGGATGAAACAAAGTGGGCCTTGGTACATCACTACTTGTATAGTAAGGGGTGCAAAGATCCACAATTGTCTCTGTTTGAAACTAAGTGCTAGGAATAGCCAAATTGGGTTATCTGATTAAAATGGCAAAAGTGACCATTTGTCTATTTAATTCTTTTTGATTTATTTTTCTTTGGGATTTGCTTGGGGATGATCTAGATGATGTGTAATTCACCTTAGAGTCATTTTACAATCAATATATCACTCAATCATGGCAATTCAAAACAACTCTTATTTAAATGCACACACATATAAATGCTTAAAGATTTTTAAATAGAAAAATATTTTGTTAACCCTAAATTGGGTAGATTTGATCTTGATCACTTGGATTAAAGTTTTGGGATGTTACACTATATAAGCTCACCTCTTTGATTTACTACTCCCTCCGTATCAAAGTAGATGTCTTAAATTTGTTTAAATTTAGATGTATCTACTACTAAATAGTGTCTGTATACATCTAAACTTGAATAACTTTGAGACATATGTTATGAGACGGAGGGATAGATATGTTCATTTGCCCTATTTTTAGTTTTTGCATTTCGCTGATTCATTTCTTTTAATGAGTGACATTTATAGTTTTACTTTCTGCAAGTTTATTAAGAACCTCTTAAAATTAAATGTGAATGATATCAAGTTAAGGGTTGGAGAAGAATGAGGGCAGATGCTACCACTCCTAGAAGAAAACTGATAGTCATAGATTTTCCGTGTTGAGTTTTCATAGAACACATTTTAAAACTCTCTCCGTCCAGAAATAAGTGACGTGAATTTGTCTAAATTCGGATGTATCTCTATACTAAAATGTAGATACATGCGAATCTAGACAAATGCAAGTCAGTTATTTCTGGACGGAGGGAGTATATGTTCTCAAGATATGAATTTGTCTAAATTTGGATGTATCTCTATACTAAAATATAGATATATGCGAATCTAGACAAATGCAAGTTAGTTATTTCCGGACGGAGGGAGTATATGTTCTCAAGATATTTTTGTAACTGGTATTGTTTAACTTGATTTTCATTGTATTTTACTCTTTATATATCTTTAGTTTTATGTAATATGAATGACAATCTGTACTAGACTGATAGTTTTTGAATTTTCATTGTATTCAATATTAGCATGTTAAATACCTTTTTGAGTGATGTCCAATATAGATGATAGTTTTTATTGGGAATTTAACTTTGTTTTTATTACTTCATGTATTTAGAAATATACTATAAATATATTGAGAAATAGATGGGCACGGGCAACACACGCCATCATGATCTAGTTTGATTTAGAAATCATACCAGAAGCTTTGAGAGTAGCAAAACCGAGACGACGATCATCTGCCAACGCTTGGATATTACCTAGATTGATAAGGAGTGCTTGATAGAGAATGGTGATGACTCCTCCGCCGCATATGGAACCACAAGATTTAAGAGCGTGATGATGAAGGTAAGACACTAGAAGGGCACCCAAGTTTGGCGTCAAGTTATAGTTCGAACTAGCAGCTCTTGTGAGGATCATCATGTCCTCTTCATAAACTCGCCACGTGCATTCAAGGTGTTTGCAATAACATAGAACAAA
This sequence comes from Avena insularis, assembly GCA_023614405.1. Taxonomy (NCBI): domain Eukaryota; kingdom Viridiplantae; phylum Streptophyta; class Magnoliopsida; order Poales; family Poaceae; genus Avena; species Avena insularis. The sequence continues at coordinate 551,894,135 of CM042690.1, forward strand.
TAATGAACAACATGACAGTCAATTTGATTTCCTTTGGGTGTGTTTCCAGGGATTCTCATATAGTTAAAGTACTCCAAGGGTGAGCGCACGTCGGTGGTGGTGTTAACAAACCCAAAATGATGATCTCATTGATCGAGTGTTAAGGTGTACTCATGGTTCATTAGACAGAAGGTGATACGATCAACTTCTGGGTCGGAGCAGTAGTATGAACTCATCGTATGCATCAAGGTGTTAAGGGACTCAAGTGTCAAGCGACGATATGTGGTGGTGTCCTGAAAAACAAAATGAAACAAACCAACATTGTTGCAAAGTAAATTGAAATCATGGCTAAGGCCCAGTTGGTTAAGGATATAGGGACATGCCCATTTGGTGGACTTTATTTTTTGGCTCTTGAGATGGTTGAAATGAGTGAGTTGATACTCCTCAGGGAACTCGATGTCAAGTGACGTGGGGGTTAGCTCATCAACGGGTGGTGCGGCTTGTCCCGCAACCATCGCACATGTATGGCTCCTTGTGTTCATCTGAAAATAAAAAATAAATCGAATTAAAAATTTGATCTAATAGAAACATAGCAAAAGTAATCCTCTACACTTTCTAAAAAAAACTCCTCTAAAAACAAAACTAAGCATGCTCGTAATCAAGATTATCTCAAGAACAAGGCCTAAGTCTAGCTTGATAACGTGGAGCAAGATTTTGATGCAAATAAGTTGTGGATTGGAGGAGAAACATACCTTAGATCGATTGGGTGTGAGGAATTCAAAAAGAACAAGCAGAATTAAAGATCCAATGGAGATGGTTTAGAGTTTGGAGGAAGAAGAAAGAGAATAAGTGAGCTTAGTTCTAGGATTTACCTCTTCTCTGGTGCTAAATCGCGGTTGAACAGGTGGTACAGGTGGACGGTATGGCCGGAGCCCGCTCGTACCGAGTGTCATTACCTTGGGGTCAACGTCTCCTTTAGGCGATACACTCGGTATGGGCGCGCGGTATGGTCGCCCGCGCCCGTACTACACATCATTGAGCATCCAGTACCTTTGCTTTATTGTTGATGTTTTGCTCTGGGGTACGGTACGGGCTAGTAGTACGGTTGCCCCTAGTCGTACTGCAGGTTGTTCAACCCTCTGTATCCCGTAGAAAAAAACAGAAAATTCATTCTTTTGTGTCGAGATGTGGTACGAGCACACGGTACGGCCGGCTCCGGTCGTACGACTGGTCGTTAAGCGCATAGTAAGCTTCAAAACTTGATTTTTTTTAGTGAGAAACTTCATACGCCTTTTCACATCTATTTTAACAAAATAATGACAACAAATATACTTCATAAAAATTGCAGTATCTTATGGCCATGTGTTAGTGGATATCATAGAGTGAGGGTTACCTTGACTTCTTCTCTTCTCTTCAAAGGACCTGCTTGAACACTCTTTATTAAAAACTAACAAAACTAACACAAGCAAAAACTTTATTCACATGGGTTGCCTCCCATAAAGCGCTTCTTGTTAAGATCAATTAGATTGACCCAGATGATGATCATTTGAGTTTTAGAAGTGGAACACCCACTCCAAAATAGTTAGCTTTTAAAGCGATTACACCATCATCATTAGGTTTGGCCATTTTCTTTTTAGGGAATTGGACTATCATTTCCTTCATATAAATTAACTAAATTTTTAATAGTTCTTAGAAATGGCCTACGTGAAATTATAGGTGCTATGTGATCTTCATGTATGTCTACTATAAGAGCGGGATGTCCTTTAATTTTAACAACTATATTTTCTTTGGTCCCAATAGCTTGTTTATAAGTTGAATTAGCAAGACGGAGTCTCATTTTAGTTATTGCAAATAGCCTAATATTTAGTTTATTAAATCAACTTTGAGAATTGCTGAAACGCTTGCACCAAGATCACAAAGTGCACCTATCTCATTAACTCCTATTTTAATTTTGATAGTGGGCTAAAAAATATCATCTAGCTGAGCTGGAGTTTATTAGCTAGCTTCTTATATTCCATCTCTAGCTAACGAACTTTAGATGCTACATATTTTATAAATTTTTGGTATGTGTCATCGTTACTTTTTTCACTGTAATCATCTTTAAAAGATCTGGTGATAGTGCATTACTATAGTCTAGATATTTAGCCTTCTCATCTTTTTCTTTAGCCCTCATCATCTTGAGGTCTTCCACCGGGTTTGGCTCGGGTTTTGCAGCGAACCTTGCAAGTATGAGAGTTTGACTCTCGTCTATCTTGCCTAATTGTGCATCCACGATCTTGGTTCTTTCCTGTAGAGTCTACACATCATTTTTAATTGCAATGGTCTAGTTAGATAATCTACCGATACTATTATCATGGTTCTCTATGATTTTAATAAGCATATTATTTTATTCAGTTTGACTTGCATAAATGTTCTAACAATATTTTAAAAAGGGAGATTGTCATGATTTGCTCCACTATGATTATCATAATTAGTATTATGTGGAGCATCTGCATGATTGGATTTTTTTTGAAAATTCAAGCCATAGTTTTGACTCTTCCATGTAGGGTTATACGGATTACGACCTATATAATTTACTTCATTAACATCGGTAGTGATAGCATTAATTTGGGTATCTTCCTTACCCTTCACAATATTAAGTAACTCATCTACCTTTGCAGTAAGCTTTCCATTGTGCTCCTCGGTGATGAAATTCACCCTTTTTGAGGAGGTTCTCTCTATATGCCATTGGGCATGGTTATTTTGCATATCATGAAGTAGTTGTTTTTGCAACATTCACTTGCTTCCCCGTGAAGGTTTCTCCTACTGCGGTATCTAGCATAGGCTTAGACATAGGGTTAAGTGTATTATAAAATAAATGTAATATAAGCCATTCTTCCATCCCATGACTAGGAAAATTCGTTATGTCTTCTTTCATTCTTTGCAAAGAAAGCGCTAGTGGCTCGCGGTCTTATTGTCTAAGGCTTGTTATGTTGGATCTCAGTTGCATAGTCTTAGCTGGAGGAAACAATTTAGCCATAAAAAGATTAGTGTATTCCTCCCAAGATGTAATAGTGCCTTTAGGCAAAGCTACCAACCAGTCCTCAAACTTTCCCCTTAACGAGAAAGAGAATACATGTAATTTCACTACATTGGGGTCAACATCTTTAATGCGCATCATGTCGCAAATTTTAGTAAATGTGTTTAGGTGCAAACCTGAGTCCTTAGCAGATGAGCCTCCAAATTGATTCTGTTGAACCAAACTCAAAAGTTTAGGCTTAATTTCATAGGTTTCCGCATCAATAGCGGGATGAGTAATAGATGCACGAATAAAATCATCATTGGGAGTAGCATACTCCTCAAGTTTCTTCTAGCCATGGTTCTTTTCTTTTTGGTATTTTTGAAATAAGAGAAACAAATAAGTAAGTAACTATTTTTTTTGGACTTTCAATAGATAACAAAATGTAAACTAATAACAAGAAATAAACTAAAAACAAAAATAGTGACTCAAGTTTTTGATCTACTCTATAATACTAAGTTAAGAGTGTTCACTAAGGTGGAAAGATGGGGTCAATCTCATGCCATAGAGTGACATCTAAAGGTTTCTAAGTAGGTCAAGGTTTATACTTTTTATGCTACCTTCAAAATTAAGTAAAGCACTTTGTGTAAACTAAGGGAGGTAAAACTTGTCAATAAGACTTGGGGTACTAATAGTTAAAGGGGTGTGATCAAAGCATGCTTAAGGCATCTTTGCTAAACCATCTAGTTTAATTCTAGCCTGCTAACAATAGCTTGCCTTGGTTGGTACAGTGGTTGAAGTTTTCTTCTTCTTCTTGGTAGAACTCCTCTTCCTCGAAAGCTTGGTCGGTACTAACGTCTATAAATGCATATGGAGTGCATAATCACCAAACAGTACTTAACTAGGCTAAGTAGCATTCTAAAACACACATTTGATGATCTATTATCATCACAAACATCACAAGTTTTAATTCAATAGTTTCATCCTTTTTATTTTAGAAAAGTAATTTCTACTCATTGAAATATTACTAAAATTTTAATATTCACCACCAAAATATGGGATCATGTGGACACATGTCCTCACCACATATTCTAACATGTGGGAATGAGAGTTAAGGGTTGGATCAATATTACTTTGGTTTAAGTTCATTATTTAATGATTTAAAGTGACTAGAAATGCCTATAGAGCATTATTTTGGTACTAGTCCAAAGTCACTGCATGTCAACCTTAATATTATTACATGGTTAGATAGATATGATGAAATGTGATTTTTGAGAGTTGGAATCAACTCAAAAGCTAACTTGGTTGATTTTATAAAAATGTTGCAAGTTGCAAAAGCTTCTGTTTTGTTATTTTTATTAGGAGAGATCTATAACTCTAATTGAATTAAATCTAATAGGCTTGGATAGATCATTTTAATACCTTTCAGACAAAATTGGTTTCATACAATTTGGATTTATAAAACTCTCAGAATTGAATTTTGAAATAGGGGACAGAAACTAGATTTAACTAAAAAGGAAAAACCAGATTTGAATCTATGGGCTAGAGCAGGAAAAGAATTGGGTGGCGGTGGTGGCGCTCATCTTGGGGCTCAGGTGACAGGGGTCCCGCTTGTCGTGACACTTAACACGCGAAAGCAAGATGCTGTTGTGGTAGTAGGATTAGAGGCTAGATCTACGGCTAAGGGTCGTCGTCGACGACAAACAGGTCACCGACGAGCTCGAACCCTAGCGGCTCGGTGGGGGTCTACCGGGGGCGTACTAGGGCTCCAGTGGGGTCGGCGAGGCGGGAAAACGAAGTGGAAGACGATGGCGAGGCGAGGCATGGTCGCGGTGGAGCTTGGGGCAGCCGAAATCAACGACACCCTTCTCCTCCAGAGGCGGCGGCTCCGGCTCCAATTCCGGCGAGCTGGTGCTCCACTTGCTCCGGCTAAAGGTGGGTGATGTTCAGAGAGGTGAGGGGAGTGGAATGGTGTGAGTCTTTGGTGCTGGGGAGGGCTCCTTTTATAGGCGCGGCTGAGCGGCAGAGAAGCATGGGCGGTGCTCGCTGGTGATGACGGCACATCGAGCTAGAGGCATGGGCGGTGCGCTAGGACGGTGGGCGGTGCCCTGGCGAGTGTCACGGTGGTGCTTGTGCAGTGGTTTGCGGTCGGAGAAAGTGAAGAGTGCGGCGCGCACTAAGTCTTTGCCGACAGCGAGTTTTATGGCGGCCGGCGCCTACGGGGCACGGTTGGGGGATTGGGCATGTCCGTTGTCTTGCTAGGCCGGTGGGGATCGTGTAGTCGGGCGGCTGGAGCTAGGCGAGGTCTGGCTACGCGGGGACATGGCACGCTCTACGGGCGGCGTCGGCATGGTCGACAGGCTCTGGGCGCGGCGGTTCCTGGCTGTTCTGGTCGTTGTCCTTGGGCTGGGGCTGGTTGGACGGTGGAGGTGGACCATGGGCTACCTCCAGGACACGGTGGATGGCGCTGGCGGTGGTTGTGGCGTGCTGTCGCTGGTGAGGTGCCCAAATGGGGGCTCAGCCTTAATGGCCATGACCATGTGGTCATGGCACAGTGTGTGGCTGGGCTAGAGAGGGGTAGGGGGAGTAGTGGAGAGATTTTGGTGGCAAGGTGGGGGACAAGTTTGGCCAGAACACTATTTAAAAATAGTGAAATTTGTTTGGTTTGAATTCTGCCTGCCAAGTGTTTGATGAAATGGCCGCAAGAGAAAAAGTTTTGAATTTTGGTTTCAAAAATTTTGAGTGATCTCCACTAGTGATAGGTAGTCTCTGGTTGCAAGGGTTTTGAAAATGGAGATCCAATAGATGGTTTTTGAAATAGGGGTGATCTATGCATATGCATTAGATTCAATTTTAAACTGTCATTTAAAATAGTTAACAAAATGTTTTTAGCAGATAAAAAGGTGGGCCTTGGTACCTCATTATGTGTACTAGCAAGGGGTGCAAAGATCAAGAATTGTTTCTGTTAAGAATTGAGTACTAGGAATAACCAAAGTAGTCATGAGAGTTAAATTTGCCAAAATGACCATTCCTTCTTTTTAATTCTTTTTTATTTGATTTTCTTTAGGAAAAGTTTGGGAATGATGTAGATGAGGTTTAAATCACCTAAGAAACATTTTACAAGCATTAGATTAATCAATCATGGCAATTCAAACAACTCCTATTTTAAATGCACACATATATGAATGCTTTCATTTTAAATTTGGAAAAGTTTTTGTTAACCCTATTTTTGGATGATTTGATCTTGAGAAGCTTGGATTAAAGTTTTGGGATGTTACAAACCTTCCCCCTTAAACAAAAATCTCGTCCCGAGATTTACAAAGAAAACTAGGAACTAAAGAGATCTGGGAACTCTGTTCTAATGTAATCTTCGCGCTCCCAAGTAGCTTCCTCCTCTGTATGGTTGCTCCACTGAATCTTGAGAAACTTGATACTCCTGGTCCTGGTGGTTCTGTAGGCTTCTTCTAAGATACAGATGGGTACTTCCCGATAGGTCAGGTCATTGTTGATTTCCACAGCTCTGTGATCGATATTCTTGAAAACTTCAGTCTTCTCAGGCACTTCCAAGCATTTGCGAAGTAACGAGATATGGAACACATTGTGGATGGCTGACATCTCTTCAGGCAGTTCCAGTTGGTACGATACTTCTCCTCGGCGGTTCAAAATCTTGAAAGGTCCGATATATCTGGGAGCTAACTTTCCCTTCAGACTAAAGCGTTGAGTTCCCTTCAATGGTGAAACCTTGAGATATACGAAATCTCCGACATTGAAAGTCAGGTCTCTCCTTCTCTTGTCAGCATAGCTCTTCTGTCTAGATTGGGCGGTCTTGAGGTGCTCACGGACTTTCTGAACTTTCTCTTCTGCTTCTCGGAGAATGTCGGGTCCAAAGATTTGACTCTCTCCTACTTGCGACCAATTCAAAGGGGTACGACACTTTCTTCCGTATAGGAATTCGAATGGTGCCATCTGCAAACTAGCCTGATAACTGTTGTTATATGAGAATTCTGCGAAAGGCAGGCAGTCTTCCCATTTTGATCCGTATTCCAACACACAAGCTCTAAGCATATCCTCCAAGATCCTATTTACTCTCTCAGTTTGTCCATCTGTTTGTGGGTGATAAGCGGTACTGAAGTTCAACTTGGTTCCTAAACCTTCCTGAACTTTCTGCCAAAATCTTGAAGTAAACTGGGTTCCTCGATCTGAGACGATGGTCTTGGGGGTTCCATGCAGACTAGACTAACAATCCTAGCAATGTACATCTCTGCTAGCTTTGCACTCTGGTAGGTTGTCTTGACAAGTATGAAGTAGGCTACCTTGGACAGTCTATCAACTATGACCCAGATTGAGTCATTTCCCCTACTAGAAGTAGGTAAACCAGTGATAAAGTCCATTCCGACGGAATCCCATTTCCATTCCGGAATCTGCAATGGTTGCAATAGTCCTGCAGGTCTCTGATGCTCTGCTTTGACTCTTTGACAGATGTCACATTTGGCGATGTAGCTTCCGATCTCTCTCTTCATCTTGTGCCATCAAAATTGCTCTTTCAAATCCTGATACATCTTTGTTCCTCCGGGGTGGATAGAATAAAGAGTATCATGAGCTTCCTTCATGATAACCTCTTTCAGCTCCGAATCTGCTGACACACAGATACGTCCTTTGTACCACATTACACTTTCTTCGTCTTTGGTGAATCCAGGCACCTTTCCTATACCAATACGACGTTTGATTCCGTCGATACTTTCATTTCCCTTATGGGCTTCCTTGATTTGGCTAATCAAAGTGGGTTGAAGTTCAATGCTATCTAGGAATCCTTTGCTAACTAACTCAGTCTTGAACTGCTCCAACGCCTCATACAAACTTGGTTGCTTCTCTTTGATCATGGTGTTAAGCCTACACGGCAATCTGCTAAGAGCATCCGCTACCACATTGGCTTTGCCGGGGTGATAGTGGATGTCAAGGTCATAATCCTTGATTAACTCTATCCATCTTCTTTGCCTCATATTCAGCTCCTTCTGGGTGAAGATATACTTCAAGCTCTTATGATCTGAGTAAATCTCATAGCGATTACCCATCAAATAATGACGCCATGTCTTCAACGCTAGAACCACGGCTGCTAGCTCAAGATCATGGGTCGGATAGTTCTGCTCATGCTGCTTCAGTTGTCGAGACAGATACGCGATGACTTTGCCTTCTTGCATCAATACACATCCTAGGCCAATCTTGGATGCATCACAATACACATCAAACGGCTTCTTGATGTCTGGCATGATCAAAATCGGGGCTGATATCAATCTCTTCTTCAGCTCCTAGAAACTGGCTTCACACTTGTCTGTCCATTCAAACTTCTTGTCCTTCTTCAACAATTGGGTCATTGGTCGGGCTATGCTCGAGAATCCTTCTACGAACTTGCGGTAATATCCCGCTAATCCGAGAAATGAACGAACTTGGGTTTGATTGGTTGGGGCTTCCCATTCTTCGACATCTTTGATCTTGGTGGGATCAACAGAGACTCCTCCAGCAGAAACAATATGTCCTAGGAATCCTACTTCTTTCAGCCAAAACTCACACTTGCTGAACTTGGCATATAACTGATGCTCTCTCAGGGTTTCTAGGATGATTCTCAGATGTTGCTCATGCTCTTCTTCTGACTTGGAGTAGATAAGGATGTCGTCGATAAACACAACTACGAACTTATCTAGGAAATTCATAAAGATCTTATTCATGAGATTCATGAAATAAGCAGGGGCATTGGTTAATCCAAAAGACATAACCGTTTACTCGTATAAACCATAGCGAGTAGTAAAGGCGGTCTTCGGAATATCCGTTGCACGAATCTTAAGTTGGTGATAACCAGTCCTAGATCAATCTTGGAGAATACCTGAGCTCCGGTCAACTGATCAAATAGATCCTCTATCTTTGGCAAAGGGTACTTGTTCTTGATGGTGACATCATTCAATTTTCTGTAGTCTGTACACAAAAGGTTGCCTCCATCTTTCTTGTCGACGAATAACACTAGTGATCTCCATGGCGATGCGCTGGGTTGAATCAAGCATGTTGCTAACATGGCATCCAACTGCTTCTTTAGTTCCACTAATTCTGAGGGGTTCATGGTATAGGGTCTCTGGGCTATACGTCCGGTTCCGGGGATTAGTTCGATAATGAACTCAATATCCCTATCCGGGTGCATACCTGGCAATTCATCTGGGAATACGTCGGGGTATTGACAGACTACTCTGACTTGGTCAATGGTAGGCAAGGCTACACTCTTGTTGCACTTGAATTGATGGGGTAAGGTTTCGGAGATATGCTCTACTGTTACTCCAGAACTACTAGTCATGGTGATGGCTTTCTTAGCACAGTCTATCAGTCCTTTATGCCTTGACATCCAGTCCATACCTAGTACTACTTCCAATCCTTTGGTTCCAAGTACAATTAGGTTGGCATAAAAATCTATCCCATGTATTCTGATAGGTACAACTTTGCAATTTTTTCTAGCTTTTGTTGTTGAACCGGGGATTTGAACTATCATGACATGCTTCAGGTTGGTTGGGTGAATCTTACTAGTGCATACAAATTCTTCGGTGACAAATGAATGCGATGCTCCAGAATCAAACAATACTCTTGCTAAAACTGAGTTGATGAAAACATACCCGACTACATCTGGCGCTTCGGCTTCTTCTGCGTTCATGTGGAAGAGACGACCGTTCTTGATTGTGCGGGTTCCACAGGGCAAATCTTCTTCCTGGTTGAACACGACGCTGCTGCTGAGCTGGGGCATTCACAGGGGCATTGGCGGCAGTCTTCTTGGGACACTCATTGGAGTAGTGACCCTTCACTCCACACTCGAAACAAGTGATCTGGGACTTGTCCTTGACTGCGACAGGTACAATATTGCTGCCAGTTCTGGGTGCAATGTTGTTGTTGTTATTGCTCTTGGGAGGGGCACGGTTGAAATTGTTGGCATTGCCGGAGTTGTGATTGTTTCCTCCGGACTTCACATTGCCTCCGCTACGGTTGGGGTAGCTTGGGCGAGAATTTGGGGGTCGGTTGTTCCTTGGTGCATATCCTGGTGAGGGGTTAGGACGGTACTTCTAGTGACCTTTGGATCGATCTTTGCATCATACGGCGCTTGCGGTTGTCGTTTGCCTGGTTAATCTTCCCTTCCATCTGAATGGCAGAGTCGACTAGCTCTTCGAGATCATCGAAACGGATGTTGACGAGGACAGTCTGCATCTCATCATGCAGTCCGTTAAAGAATCTCTCCTTCTTCTTGGCCTCCGTGTTGATCTCATCCGGTGCATATCTGGCAAGTGACAAGAATCTGTCACGGTACTGTTGGAGATATGCCCAAGAGGCAATAATAAAAGTGGTTATTATTATATCTTTGTGTTTATGATGAAAGTTTACATCCCATGCTATAATTGTATTATTAGGAAACACTAATACTTGTGTGTTTTGTAAACATAAAAGAGTCCCTAGTAAGCCTCTTGTTGAACTAGCTTGTTGATTGATTGATGATCATGGTTTCCTGATCATGGACATTGGATGTGATTAATAACAAGGTTATATCATTAGGAGAATGATGTGATGGACACACACCCATAGTAAGCGTAGCATAAGATCAAGTCATTAAGTTCGTATTGCTGTAAGCTTTGAAATACATAGTAACCTAATCCTTCGACCATGAGGTTATGTTAATCACCATCACCGGATGGGTACTTTGATGACATCAAACGCCGTCAGAATCGGGCGGTTATAAAGGTGTCATTGGGTATTCTGAAAGTATGTGTTGAAGCGCATAGACCAAGATTGGGATTTGTCCATCCATATGACGGATAGATATACTCTGGGCCCTCTCGGTGGAATGTCATCTAGATAGCTTGCAAGCATGTGACTGGGTCACAAGGGATGACATAACATGGAACGAGTAAAGAGTACTTATCAGTAACGAGGAAGAACTAGGTATGAAGATATTGACGATCAAACCTCGGATAAGTAGAATATCGCGTGACAAAGGGAATTGGTTTCGTATGTTAAATGGTTCTATCGATCACGAAGTAATCGTTGAGTATGTGGGAGCCGTTATGGATCTCCAGATCCCACTATTGGTTATTGATCGGAGAGGTGTATTCATCATGTCTGCATATTCACGAGCCGTAGGGTGACACACTTAAGGTTCGAAGTTGTTTTAAGTAGATATGGAATTTGCGTTGGAGACCGAATGTTGTTCGGAGTCTCGGAATGGATCCGGGACATCACGAGGAGATCCGGAATGGTCCGGAGAATAAAATTCATATATTGGGGATCATTTTCTAAGTTGGGAAATGTTCCGGAGTGTTTGTATGGAGATTCTAGAAGGTTTCAGAATGTTCTGGAAGGTTCTAGAGGATTTCTTGGAGTTTACTTGAAAACCAAGAAAGGGTTCAAGGGAGTCCAAGTGGGGCAATACACGGATTCATGGGGGAGGAGGACTCCTCCCCCCCAACCTGCCGGCCCAAGGAGGAGGGGAGTCCTACTAGGACTCCCCCTCCCCAGGCGCGCCTCCCTCCTTTGAATAGAAGGGAGGGGGCGCCCCCTCTTGACCCTCCTCTCATAACAACCAATCTCAGCCGCCTCTCTCCTCCACCTTTCTTCTGCACAGGCATAGGCGAAGCCCTGCAGAATTCTCACCTCCACCACCACCACCACGCCGTCGTGCTGCTGGGATTCCGTGGAGAAGATCTACTACCTCCGTGCTTTGCTGGAGCAGGAGAGGAAGGTCTGCTTCGACTCCGCACGTGTGACCGTCTGCGGAAGCGCTGCCGAAACGCGGGGCCGGAAGGATCGTCCACACGATCTTGAGATCGGCAAGTGATTGACTACATCATCCACGAGATCTAATCTCGTAACGCTTTCGGTTCTACGAGGGTTAGTACCGATCTATCTCGTTGCTCATGTCTAATAGATTAGATCTTGGCTTTTGTCTAGATTAGATCTGGGTTTTGTTCGTTCTTGCGGTAGAAATTTTTTGTTTTCCATGCTACGAACCCATCAGTGGTATCAGAGCCTTGTCTATGCGTAGATCTGTTGCACGAGTAGAACACAATGAGGTTGTGGGTGTTGGTGGTCGTGTCGTCTTTTGCTATGTGTGTACTTTGCATCTTGCGGCATGGTGGTATGAAGCGGCTCGGGCTAACATTACATGTCATCGTACATGAGACTTGCTCCACGCTTGACGTGCAACTCGTTTTGCACAAGTGGCTTTGCGGGTGTCTCTCTCTCCCATCATAGTATAGATCAAATCTACACTTTGCACTTGATAGCACTTGTATCAACGTTGTGGTTCAGTTTCGTAGGTAAGATCCGTTCTTAGTTGAAAGCCCCAAGCCACGTAAAACTTGCAAAGAAAATTAGAGGCGTCTAACTTGTTTTTCCAGGGGTTTTGTGATGTGATATGGCCTACATGTGATTGTGATTGTATTTGATGTATGCAATGATCCTTGTTGTAATATGGCAACCGGCAGGAGCCTAATGGTTGTCTTTAATTCTGTTAAGACCTGCGTGTCTATTCATCTTGTAATAGCTTTGTTCCAAGTAGTTGTGATAGTTGCTAGTGATGATGGACAACCATGAAGCGGCGCCACGGACCTTGACGCAATGCTGGTGATGATGGAGATCATGTCCGTGCTTTGGAGATGGAGATCGAAGGCATAAGAAGAAAGGGCCATATCATATCACACTAATTATGAATTGCCTGTGATGTTAATCCTTTATGCATCTTGTATTGCTTAGATCGCGACGGTAGCATTATAATATGATACCTCTCACTAAATATCAAGTAATAAAGTGTTCGTCCTTAGTAGGCGCCGTTGCTAAGACTCGTCGTTTCGAAGCATCTCGTGATGATCGGGTGTGATAGACTCTACGTGTGCATACAACGGGTGCAATCCAGATTTGCACATGCGGAAACTAAGGTTAATCTTGACGAGCCTAGCATGTATAGACATGGTCTCGGAACACGGAATACCGAAAGGTAGAGCATGAGTCATATGATTGATATGATGAACATGAAGATTGTTCACCGATGAAGCTACATCATCTCACATGATGATCGGACTTGGTGTAGTGGATTTGGTTCGTGTAATCACTAAAACAACTGCGAGGGATGTTGTTTTGAGTGGGAGTTCACCTAGTTGATTTCAGAATTAAATTTGAACACTATTTATCATAAACTTAGTCTAAACTACTTGCAAATTTGTTGTAGATTATGGCGAACGTTTCCATCAATTTCAATGCATTCCTAGAGAAGAAAAGCTTAAGAACAATGGAAGCAATTTCACGGACTGGTTCCGTGGACTGAAGATCGTCCTCAGGGCTGGTCAGTTGACCTATGTGCTCGAAGCACCGCTAGGTGACCCACCTGCAGAAGATGCCACCGATGACGTAAAGAATGTTTATGCCACTCGGAAACATCACTACTCCACAGTTCAGTGTGCCATCCTGTACGGTTTAGAATCGGAACTTCAAAAGCGTTTTGAGCACCATGACCCATTTGAGATCATTAAGGAGCTCAAACTCATTTTTGAGACTCGCGCGACCATGGAAAGCTATGAAGCTTACGAGAAGTTCTTTACCTGCAAGATGGAAGAGGGTAGCTCCGTTAGCGAGCACGTGCTCACCATGTCTGGGCACGCAAACAAACTCCGAGAGTTGGGGATACCGATTCCTAATGAATTGGGGATTCACCGTGTCCTCCAATCACTGCCACCAAGTTACAAGAACTTTGTGATAAACTACAATATGCACTGCATGAACAAAACGTTGCCTGAACTATCGTCCATGCTGAAAACTGTTGAAGTGGAGATCATGAAGGAGCACCAAGTGTTGATGGTCAATAAGACCACCAATTTCAAGAAACGGGGCAAGCCTAAGAACAAGGGCAACTTCAAGAAGGACGGCAAGAAAGCTGCCGCACCTGCTAAGAAGCCCAAGGCTGGTCCTAAACCTGAAACTGAGTGCTTCTACTGCAAGGGTGTTGGTCACTAGAAGCGCCCCAAATACAGGGGATCAAACGGCAACATCAAGAAGAAAGGTATATTCGATATACATGTTATAGATGTGTATCTTACTAGTAATCGTAGTAGTGCACGGTATTTGATCTTTGGTTCGGTTGCTCATATTTGTAACTCGAAACAGGAGCTGCGGAATAAACGAAGACTGGCGAGAGACGAGGTGACGATGCGCGTTGGAAATGGCTCCAAGGTTGATGTGATCGTCGTCGGCACGCTCCCTCTAATCTACCATCGGGATTAGTTTTAAATTTAAATAATTGTTATTTAGTGCCTGCGTTAAGCATGAACATTATATCTGGATCTTGTTTATTGCGAGACGGTTACTCTTTTAAGTCTGAGAATAAAGGTTGTTCGATTTATATGAGTAATATCTTTTATGGTTATGCACCTAAGATGAATTGTTTATTCTTATTGAATCTCGATAGTAGTGACACACATGTTCACAACATAGATGCTAAACGAATAAAATTGAATGATAATTCTACATACATGTGGCACTGTCGTCTTGGTCACATTGGAGTGAAGCGTATGAAGAAACTCCATTCTGATGGACTTCTTGAATCACTTGAAAGATGTGAAGCATGTCTAATAGGAAAAATGACTAAGACTCCAGTCTCTGGTATAATGGAGCGAGCTACAGACTTATTGGAAATAATACATACCGATGTGTGCGGTCCAATGAGTGTAGCATCACGTGGTGGATATCGTTATGTTCTCACTTTCACGGATGACTTGAGTAGATATGGGTATGTCTACTTTATGAAACATAAATCCGAAACTTTCGAGAAGTTTAAGGAATTTCAAAGTGAAGTGGAAAATCATTGTAACAAGAAGATTAAGTTTCTGCGTTCTGACCGCGGAGGTGAATATCTGAGTTATGAGTTTGGCATGCATTTAAAGAAATGTGGAATACTTTCACAGTTGACACCGCTGGGAACACCACGGCGTAATGGTGTGTCCGAACGTCGTAATCGAACTCTCTTAGATATGGTTCGGTCTATGATGTCTCTTACAGATTTACCGTTATCATTTTGGGGCTATGCATTAGAGACAGTCGCATTCACTTTAAATAGGGCACCATCTAAATCCGTAGAAACGACAAATGCATTTAATTGTGGTTTGGAAAGAAACCTAAGTTGTCGTTCCTTAAAGTTTGGGGTTGCGAAGCATATGTAAAGAAGTTACAGCCTGATAAGCTTGAACTCAAAGCGGAGAAATGCGTCTTCATAGGATACCCTAAAGAAACAATTGGGTATACCTTCTATCATAGATCCGAAGGCAAAGTTTTCGTTGCTAAGAATGGATCCTTTCTTGAGAAGGAATTTATCTCGAAATAAGTGACTGGAAGGAAAGTAGAACTCGACGAGGTTATTGAACCTTCTCTCGGAGTTGAGAGTAGCGCAGCACCGGAAGATGTTTTTGTGTCGCCTGCACCAACTGGAGAGGAAGCTAATGATGCTGATCATGAAACTTGAGCGGTTCTTCTTGAACCTCGTAGGTCAACGAGGGTTCGTACCACTCCTGAGTGGTATGACTCTGCGTTGAACGTCATGTTGGTGGACAACACTGATGACCCTGCGACGTATGAAGAAGCTATGGTGAGCCCAGATTCCGACAAATGGCTAGAAGCCATGAAATCCGAAATGGGATCCATGTACGAAAACCAAGTATGGACTTTGGTGGACTTACCGGATGGCCGTAAGGCTGTCGAGAACAAATGGATTTTCAAAAGAAAAACAGATGTTGATGGTAATGTTACCGTCTATAAAGATCGACTTGTCGCGAAAGGGTTCCGACAAATTCAAGGAGTTGACTACGATGAGACTTTCTCACCAGTAGCGAAGCTAAAGTCTGTGAGGATTTTGTTAGCAATCGCTGCATATTTCGGTTATGAGATTTGGCAGATGGATGTCAAAACGGCGTTCCTTAATGGAGACATTGAGGAAGAGTTGTATATGGTACAACCCAAGGGTTTTGTCGATCCTAGTGATGCTAACAAGGTATGCAAACTTCAGCGCTCCATTTATGGACTGAAGCAAGCATCCCGGAGTTGGAATCAACGTTTTGATAAAGTAATCAAAAACTTTGGATTTATACAAACTTATGGAGAAGCTTGTATTTACAAGAAAGTGAGTGGGAGCTCTGTAGCATTCCTAGTACTATATGTAGATGACATATTGTTGATTGGGAATGATATAGAACTTCTTAATAGCGCCAGCGTCGAAACCTATTTGAATAATAGTTTTTCAATGAAGGATCTTGGCGAAGCGGCATATATTCTAGGCATCAAGATTTATAGAGATAGATCAAGACGCCTAATAGCGCTTTCACAAAGTACATACTTAGACAAAGTTCTAAAGAAGTTTAGAATGGAAGAGAGCAAGAAAGGGTTCATGCCCATGTTGTCAGGTAAGACCTTGAGTAAAACTCAAAGTCCGGCTACGATAGAAGATAGAGAAAAGATGAATAAAATTCCCTATGCCTCGGCCATAGGTTCTATCATGTATGCCATGCTGTGTACAAGACCGGATATAGCACATGCTGTTAGTTTGACTAGCAGATATCAAAGTGATCTGGAATGGAACCTTTGGACGGGTCAAGAATATCCTAAAGTACCGAATAGGACTAAGGATATGGTTCTTTCTTATGGAGGTGATGAACAACTTGTTGTAAATGGTTACACCGATGCTAGTTGGAACACCGATCCGGATGACTCAAGTCACACGGATAATGATTTATTTTGAATGGTCTTTGCGGTGGTTTGGAGGAGTGCCAAGCGAGCGTTGTGGCAAAATCTTCAACTGAATCGGAATACATAGCTGCTTCGGAGGCTGCACAAGAAGCCATATGGATGAAGGAGTTCATTACTGAACTTGGCGTGGTTCCCAGTGCGTTGGACCCGATGGCCATCTACTGTGACAACACAGGTACCATAGCTAATGCACAGGAGCCAAGGTCACATAGCAAGTTGAAGCACATCAAGCTACGGTTCCATGCTATTCATGAGTATGTCCAAGATGGTGACATAAAGATTTGCAAAGTACACACCGATCTGAATGTAGCAGATCCGTGACTAAACCTCTCCCTAGAGCAAAGCATGACCAACACGAACGCCATGGGTGTTCGGTATATTACCATGTAATCTAGATTATTGACTCTAGTGCAAGTGGGAGACTGGAGATATGCCCAAGAGGCAATAATAAAAGTGGTTATTATTATATCTTTGTGTTTATGATGAAAGTTTACATCCCATGCTATAATTGTATTATTAGGAAACACTAATACTTGTGTGTTTTGTAAACATAAAAGAGTCCCTAGTAAGCCTCTTGTTGAATTAGCTTGTTGATTGATTGATGATCATGGTTTCCTGATCATGGACATTGGATGTGATTAATAACAAGGTTATATCATTAGGATAATGATGTGATGGACACACACCCATAGTAAGCGTAGCATAAGATCAAGTCATTAAGTTCAGATTCTTTGTAAGCTTTGAAATACATAGTAACCTAATCCTTCGACCATGAGGTTATGTTAATCACCATCACCGGATGGGTACTTTGATGACATCAAACGCCGCTTCGTAACTGGGCGGTTATAAAGGTGTCATTGGGTATTCTGAAAGTATGTGTTGAAGCGCATAGACCAAGATTGGGATTTGTCCATCCATATGACGGATAGATATACTTTGGGCCCTCTCGGTGGAATGTCATCTAGATAGCTTGCAAGCATGTGACTGGGTCACAAGGGATGACATAACATGGAACGAGTAAAGAGTACTTATCGATGTGAGGAAGAACTAGGTATGAAGATACTGACGATCAAACCTCGGATAAGTAGAATATCGCGTGACAAAGGGAATTGGTTTCGTATGTTAAATGGTTCTATCGATCACGAAGTAATCGTTGAGTATGTGGGAGCCGTTATGGATCTCCAGATCCTGCTGATGGTTATTGATCGGAGAGGTGTCTTCATCATGTCTGCATATTCACGAACCATAGGGTGACACACTTAAGGTTCGAAGTTGTTTTAAGTAGATATGGAATTTGCGTTGGATACCGAATGTTGTTCGGAGTCTCGGAATGGATCCGGGACATCACGAGGAGATCCGGAATGGTCCGGAGAATAAGATTCATATATTGGGGATCATTTTCTAAGTTGGGAAATGTTCCAGAGTGTTTGTATGGAGATTCTAGAAGGTTTCGGAATGTTCTGAAAGGTTCTAGAGGATTTCTTGGAGTTTACTTGAAAACCAAGAAAGGGTTCAAGGGAGTCCAAGTGGGGCAATACACGGATTCGTGGGGGAGGAGGACTCCTCCCCCCAACCCGCCGGCCCAAGGAGGAGGGGAGTCCTACTAGGACTCCCCCTCCCCAGGCGCGCCTCCCTCCTTTAAATAGAAGGGAGGGGGCGCCCCCTCTTGACCCTCCTCTCATAACAACCAATCTCAGCCGCCTCTCTCCTCCACCTTTCTTCTTGCAGGCATAGGCGAAGCCTGCAGAATTCTCACCTCCACCACCACCACCACGCCGTCGTCGCTGGGATTCCGTGGAGAAGATCTACTACCTCCATTGCTCATTGGAATGGGGAGAGGAAGGTGCCGACGACTCGCCGTGTGACCGTCTTGAAGCGCCGGAAGGATCATGCACACGATCTTGAGATCGGCAAGTGATCGACTACATCATCCATGAGATCTAATCTCGTAACGCTTTCGGTTCTACGAGGGTTAGTACCGATCTATCTCGTTGCTCATGTCTAATAGATTAGATCTTGGCTTTTGTCTAGATTAGATCTGGGTTTTGTTCGTTCTTGCGGTAGAAATTTTTTGTTTTCCAGAAAGTCATCATCGTTGCTGAGGTAAGAATCCATATCTCCCTGGATGTCTTCACCCTCATCTTCTTCTTCTTTGGCGGCAAGCTGAGCTTCCTGCTCTTTGACGGTCTTCTCAAGGTCGGCCACCTTCTTGCGAAGACGGGCGATGGTGCGATCCTTCTTTGCACGCTGGCGACGAAGAGACTAGCGATCTTGGACGAGCAATGCGAAAGTCTGGGCCTTCTGGTCGGCGATGGCACGGTTCTGGTTGGCTAACTCTCTGGCATTGTCCAGTTCCTGCTGTCGGTCATGAAGCAAGAAGTCAAGGTTCTCCACTGGACGCCTCAACTCTGGGTGACTTGGCATCTCCATCGGCATTCCCATAAAGTCACGTCTTGCGTAGTGGGCAAAACGGGTTCCTTGGATCTTGTTGACGCTGAGGGCACATAGACGTGCGAGAGCTTCATGCATTGCCCTGGCTAATCCATCTAGCCAGTTGTTCTCTCTTACGGAGAACTGAATTCTCCCGGAAGTTGGTGCTTCGATGCTTCCCTGAAGATCCGCGGTGACTAGCCACTATAGGTCTCCTCCTGGGGGTCCTGGAAGTTGAGCTCCAAGAAACTCCGGATGTGGGCGTCCCAGTAACCCTGACAGCGAATCCAGATCCCTCTCGAAGATCAGCTGACCTCCGTTTCCCAACTGGTAAAACTTGCTGAACCGAGTCTCCATCTACAAGAATTAAGGATGAGCAAGTTAGCGAAGTACTCTTTAAGTACTCGCAAACTACTACTAGCAAGGAGTATAAATCTAAGTTAAAGTGCTGAATCTAAGTAACTATCAAGTTAAGTTTGAAACCTAAGCTGAGTTCAGAAGCAAAGAAAGATAAAGTAAAGTTCTGGATCACTTAAGTTGGGAAGCTATTATCATCAACACAACCCTGTTGTGGTCAAGTCAAAGTTCATCATTCATTTCAAGTTATTTAGAAAACATCTGACAACGAAACAGTATGGCCATTCCAACTGTCCATAACATGACGTGGCTATTCGAATAGTTTGACACTCTGCAGAGGTGGTACACTTTCACCACAAGATTCGATACATCTGTCAGGGATAACCCTGAATCATCATACTTAGTATGCAGATAATCAAACATAACCTTCCCTTACACACCCTAGTACAAGCACCTCTCCTATGAGCATGGCCTCCCAACCATGACCATCAGTCATCTTGGGCACTGCATAGGTGGACAACGTTGAGAGGTAGCCTCAGCTCAAACCTCTCCCGTGAGGGAACTAATACTAATGCATATAAATTTCCAGCTAAGCCTTACCCAATTCAGGTAATGTGGTTGTACGGTAAATTTGGAATGGTATCGCATCCGAATCCAACCATCAGTTTTATAAAAGGGGTTGAGGCTCATGCCTCATCATTTTCATCATCATAAACCAGTTGTGTCTCTCAACACATGTCAAAACATCTCAATAGAATGACTCATCATTCCAAGGTTTTCACAATTCATTTTCACCAAGTGTTCACATCTAAAGTGACTCAAGTTTTTGATCTACTCTATAATACTAAGTTAAGAGTGTTCACTAAGGTGGAAGGATGGGGTCAATCTCATGCCATAGAGTGACATCTAAAGGTTTCTAAGTAGGTCAAGGTTTATACTTTTTATGCTACCTTCAAAATTAAGTAAAGCACTTTGTGTAAACTAAGGGAGGTAAAACTTGTCAATAAGACTTGGGGTACTAATAGTTAAAGGGGTGTGATCAAAGCATGCTTAAGGCATCTTTGCTAAACCATCTAGTTTAATTCTAGCCTGCTAACAATAGCTTGCCTTGGTTGGTGCAGTGGTTGAAGTTTTCTTCTTCTTCTTCTTCTTGGTAGAACTCCTCCTCCTCGAAAGCTTGGTCGGTACTAACGTCTATAAATGCATATTGAGTGCATAATCACCAAACAGTACTTAACTAGGCTAAGTAGCATTCTAAAACACACATTTGATGATCTATTATCATCACAAACATCACAAGTTTTAATTCAATAGTTTCATCCTTTTTATTTTAGAAAAGTAATTTCTACTCATTGAAATATTACTAAAATTTTAATATTCACCACCAAAATATGGGATCATGTGGACACATGTCCTCACCACATATTCTAACATGTGGGAATGAGAGTTAAGGGTTGGATCAATATTACTTTGGTTTAAGTTCATTATTTAATGATTTAAAGTGACTAGAAATGCCTATAGAGCATTATTTTGGTACTAGTCCAAAGTCACTTCATGTCAACCTTAATATTATTACATGGTTAGATAGATATGATTAAATGTGATTTTTGAGAGTTGGAATCAACTCAAAAGCTAACTTGGTTGATTTTATAGAAATGTTGCAAGTTGCAAAGCTTCTGTTTTGTTATTTTTATTAGGAGAGATCTATAACTCTAATTGAATTAAATCCAACGGGCTTGGATAGATCATTTTAATACCTTTCAGACAAAATTGGTTTCATACAATTTGGATTTATAAAACTCTCAGAATTGAATTTTGAAATAGGGGACAGAAACTAGATTTAACTAAAAAGGAAAAACCAGATTTGAATCTATGGGCTAGCGCGGGAAAAGAATTGGGCCAGCCCAATGGCGCTCCGTGGCGCGGGGCTCAGCTGACAGGGGGGTCCCGCTTGTTAGGGGCACTTAACATGTGAAACGGTATGCGCGCTGTGGACCGTAGGATTAGAGGCTAGATCTACGGCTGAGGGTCGTCGTCGACGACGAACAGGTCGCCGGCGAGCTCGAACCCTAGCGGCTCGGTGGTCTCGGGGAGGCGTGCAGGCTCCAGTGAGGCGGCAAACGAAGTGGAAGACGACGACAAGGAGAGGCATGGTCGCGGCGGAGCTTGGGGCGACCGAAATCAACGACACCCTTCTCCTCCAGAGGCGGCGGCTCCGGCTCCAATTCCGGTGAGCTGCTGCTCCACTTGCTCTGGCTAAAGGTGGGTGATGTTCAGAGATGTGAGGGGAGTGGAATGGTGTGAGTCTTTGGTCTTTGGGAGGATCCTTTATTATTGGTGGCGGTGAAAGAAGCATGGCGGTGCTCGCACGGTGACAACCTGACGAGCTAGAGGCGTGGCGGTGCGCTAGGGCGATGGGCGGTGCTGGCGAGTGTCACGGTGGTGCTTGTGCAGTGGTTTGCGGTCGGGAAAGTGAAGAGCGCGCGCACTAAGTCTCTGCCGAAATGAAGTTTTACGGCCGGCGACTACGGAACGCAGTCGGGGATTGGGCATGTCCGTTGGCTTGCTAGGCCGGTGGGGATCGTGTAGACGGGTGGCTGGAGCTAGGCGAGATCTGGCTACGCGGGGACAGGGTGCGCTCTATGGGCGGCGTCGGCATGAGCGATGGCTGCGTTCTGGCGGTTCTGGGCCGTTTACATTGTTCTTGCTGGGAGGCTGGTTGGACGGTGGAGGTGGACCACGGGCTACCTCCAGGACACGGTGGATGGCGCTGGCGGTGGCTGTGGCGTGCTGTCGCCGGTGAGGTGCCCAAATGGGGGCTCGGCCTTAATGGCCATGACCATGTGATCGTGGCATAGTGTGTGGCTGGGCTAGAGAGGGGTAGGAGGAGTAGTGGAGAGATTTTGGTGGCAAGGTGGGGGACAAGTTTGGCCAGAACACTATTTAAAAATAGTGAAATTTGTTTGGTTTGAATTCTGCCTGCCAAGTGTTTGATGAAATGGCCGCAAGAGAAAAAGTTTTGAATTTTGGTTTCAAATTTTTTGAGTGATCTCCACTAGTGATAGGTAGTCTCTGGTTGCAAGGGTTTTGAAAATGGAGATCCAATAGATGGTTTTTGAAATAGGGGTGATCTATGCATATGCATTAGATTCAATTTTAAACTGTCATTTAAAATATTTAACAGAATGTTTTTAGCAGATAAAAAGGTGGGCCTTGGTACCTCATTATGTGTACTAGCAAGAGGTGCAAAGATCAAGAATTGTTTCTGTTAAGAATTGAGTACTAGGAATAACCAAAGTAGTCATGAGAGTTAAATTTGCCAAAATGACCATTCCTTCTTTTTAATTCTTTTTGATTTGATTTTCTTTAGGAAAAGTTTGGGAATGATGTAGATGAGGTTTAAATCACCTAAGAAACATTTTACAAGCATTAGATCAATCAATCATGGCAATTCAAACAACTCCTATTTTAAATGCACACATATATGAATGCTTTTATTTTAAATTTGGAAAAGTTTTTGTTAACCCTATTTTCGGATGATTTGATCAGCTTGGATTAAAGTTTTGGGATGTTACAAATAGCTTTTGATCCAACCGTTACACCACGAAGCACTAGGCTATAACAATTATTAAGTAAAATACAGATCAAAGCCTTTAAAAGTGACGTTGCTGTTACTCCAAATAGATCCGTAAACAAAAACCATACTCCCCTTGTTGTCATTAGGTTTTGCGTGAAATCGCCATTCACCACTCATCTCACCTTAAGTCTTTACCAATCCTTGAGATCTTGGGTACCTACAAGTCCCTGGATTGAGACAAAAGACAAAAATACAAATCTCTATTCAATCACCACATAATACTTTCATGAATTAGATGCACATAATTGCTACGAGGTTTCACCTCAACTCACAGCCCGTGATGACTACTCGTTCATAATAATAAGATCAAGGGTAGAAAACAGTGTGCAAAATACTTAAATTGAAATCAAATATTCTTATAATGGTCGCCAATTTACAAGGAAATCGCAAGTATAAGATGATGGCTATGGCTATGGAGTGGATGGAGGGTGAAGATGATGAACTATGGTGGTGGATCTTCTTTGGTGGTGGTGTGATGCAATCCCAGAATGACGGCTCTCTGCGCGACGCATGGAGTCTCGAAATATATAGGCGTCTTCACGAAAGTTACAACGTTTGACCTAATGAAAACGCTTCCACATGGTACAGGTGGACCGTACTAGCGAGCCTTTCCCGTATCGCAGGTCGTTAAACCTTCCGGAGGCTCCTTTTTGGCTCCAGTTAGCTTGGCTGAGTAGGCAACATCATAATCTTCAGTAAATGCTCCTGATTTTGCCTTAAAAGTATGATTACCCGCATAACACAATTCAATACAAAGGGTTGCACAACTTTGCAATAATTAATCATTAGTAGCAAGGCTAGAGAGATTGGTCAATTGTTTGACTAAAAATGCGATTTAAACGCGGAGAAAGATGGTTATTTTCATAGTCATAAGAATTTTTGCTTGATATTTGACACTGTAGCCTTTCGAGGTTGAGTCATCCATACGCCGCGAGAGCGGCGACGGACAACGAAGCCGAGCCACTAGAATAACTTTTATATTCTATCTGTGGGTAAATTTTCGTAGTGATGGATAACTTACATATTATTAGGTGGATAACTTACATGCTGAAGTCTGGATAACTCTCATGTTATCGATGAATAACTTTTAGATAAAAAATGCCCCTAACACGTGACTTATCCATGTCATAATACTCAAGTTATCCATTCTAAAACATATAAGTTACCCACCTATAAACGGGTTGGGTAGAGACGTTCTTATATTTCTCATGTGGGTAATTTTTGTATTTTTTTCACCTCATAAAACCTCGGTTGCTCCATATATTTTAGTTTAGTTAATTCGATGTGAGTTACAAGCTAGTTTAATTGAGATGCAGTAGCCTAGGTGTTAGGGTACCGAACCTTCATCGCTCATCGATGCTAACACCCTTCAAGGCTTCGTCACCCATATGCCGCGATAGCGGTGAAGCCGAGCCGCTAGACTACCGGTTGCACGTTATATTTTTCACTATAACTTAGGATGGTGGATAGGGTATAAGACCCCATCTATTATAAAATTTCTATTTTCGTGCATCTGGTTACTTAGTTGTACTCACTTTTGCCCAGAAGCTAAATTTTTTCTCACTTTTGCCCAACCTCTTGTCCAAAACTCTCATCGAGTCTGTCCATCAGCCTTACCGTTACGTGCTGATGAGTGGGACCGCGTTGGGTCGGGTCCCGTACATCTCTGTCCACTTATCCAGATCAGCACGGGACCCAATATTTATCCACGTGAGCACCGAACCCACAACTTACCCAGATTAGCACTACAAGTTAGGAGCCCGAGCCAGCCCCGCGTCCATGCCTGTGCCGTCATCTCCCGCGTACGTGCACATTGGGAGGAAGAAGAGAACGAGTCTCCCCTCCATGCCACGTCATGTAAGGAAAATGGAGATGGAAGAATAAGCGTACTTC
Organism: Avena insularis; assembly: GCA_023614405.1. Lineage (NCBI taxonomy): Eukaryota > Viridiplantae > Streptophyta > Magnoliopsida > Poales > Poaceae > Avena > Avena insularis. Next base: position 551,919,232 of record CM042690.1, read on the forward strand.
CATCAATAGCGTTCGTGGAATACACTTTCGGGAAAAGCTCGTTCTAAAAAAGCACGACAAGCCTCTGCTCTCAGCGGCAGACAGTTAACCGCTGCCCGCGACAGATAGTTATTGCAGAGTAGACAAATAATATCTAATGAACGCTGACTCCTAACTTATAATTGTACATCCGTTCCAAAATAAGTGACTTGACTTTGTCTAGATACGTTTTAGTATCACTCTTTTCCAAATTAGGACGCATATTAGGTTTGGTCAAAATCAATCTTTATTCCCTCCGTTTTAAAATATAAGATGTTTTAACCTTGTGAAAGGAGTGTATCTAGACCCTTTTTAGTGTCTAGGTTCACTCTAAACCTAGATGAACCTAGGCACTAAAAGAGGTCTAGATACGCTTCATTCAGAAAGCTAAAATATCTTATATTTTAAAACAGAGGGGGTATATATATAAAAATAACTAACTTTTCTAATGTCAAATGCATATACCATGAAAATATTGTCATGGTGATTCTAATAATATTGGGTTGATGTTGTAGATATTTATATTATTTTCTAGATATTTAATCAAAGTTTACTAAGTTTGATTTTAACCAAAACTAATTTGCATCCTACTAATTTGAGAAGGAGAGAGTATTAGATACACGCGAAATGCAGACAAATTTAAGTGGGACGGAGAGAGTAATTCGGAATGAGATGCTGTAAGACTTACAAGGTGCACTATAGACCAGTTCTAGATATTCAAAATTTAGGCAATGTGATAGAGTTTTGCTGTAATATGGATGGTTTTCCCGAAAAAGAAAAGTAGAATGATGTAGGAGCAGCCGATCAGATCCCCACCGTCGTCCTCATCTCCCTCCCGATCTCTCTGATCTCCATAACTTTCGCACGCACCCACAACTGTCTGGCTCGTCGCCAAGTCCAATATCATCGCGCACGCAGGTCACCGACCGCCACCGCACGCCAGATCGAACGCCCCCCACCACAACCTCCCGGCTCCGCGCCGGAGGCGGCGACCGGTGTGTGTTGGCCGGTAGGCTCGCCGGGGCAAGATGAGCGGGCACGACTCCAAGTACTTCTCCACCACCAAAAAGGGGGAGATCCCTGAGCTCAAGGAGGAGCTCAACTCCCAATACAAGGTCACCCTTCTTACCTCGCCGTCTCCCCCCGCTCCTATCTCCTTGTGTAACTTGCTCTGCCCGAGGACTGGTTGGCCTGGATCCAGATCTGGCCGGTGGTGTTAGGTGCCCACGCGCGTGCGGTTCGAGATCTGCCGGTTTTTGTTGGTTCTCCACGGGATTATCGTGGGATTGGTTTTTTCGCAGAGGGTGAGGATCTCGGTGTCATGTCTGCAACGAAATGAGCTTAAATCTACCTAATTCAGTACAGGATTGGGTTAGAATTGATCGGACGGATTTGGGTTTGAATTGTTTTGGAGGGAGATGAATGGACTGAGTTCTCATCCCTCTCGAGGCTTTGAGTGAAAGCAGGATTAGTTTTAACCGAGTGAGTGCTCGATGTCTGCTTAGATGAATTAGCAGCTGCTGATTAAACGATTAAGTTCTGTATAAATTAGAAAATTGGAAGTTTACGTGGGTGGCATTGCATTACCTCCACCTAGTTCACCACAATTGTTACCTCCATGGCTCCAGATATGCATTGCTATAGATGTAGAATTGGGATCCTGTCGCTGATAAGAAAGTGTTTCATCCTTTTTCTATACGTTTGTGCTGTTTTTGCACGCCGATTGTGCAAAATTGTTGAAACAGCAATAAGGAATGCTTGGGCAGTCTCTTATCACCTTCCCACGTTTTGGCAGCAAGACACACTACACCATTTTGTTTTGGTGGTCTAGTAAAATCGAGATGCCTATCTCTACCCACTGGTTATCCAAACATTGTTTCCGTCCTTTGCTACATTTTGCAATTGGTGCACGTTTGCTGTAAAATGCATGTTCTGATGCAAAATTAGTGAACATTTTGCAATTAGAAAGCACAACTAGATTTGCCTGTATCGTGTAAAATTTGAAAATGTACATTTACAGTCTTTAATGTGGAAACAACCATGTAGCAAGGCTGGTTAGACTATATACTGTTCCCATTCAATCACCACCTGTAGATCCCATTTCTTTTGATGCAGAAATAAATGTAGGATTATACTATATGTTTGCCTTGACTTATCCAGTTAAGTAAACCGCATTTCTGCAATTTCTGGGATCTGAGGTTCTGTTGGAAAACATGGTTTGCAGGATAAGAGAAAAGATGCTGTCAAGAAAGTTATTGCGGCGATGACTGTTGGAAAAGATGTCTCATCATTGTTTACAGATGTCGTGAACTGCATGCAGACAGAGAACTTGGAGCTGAAGAAACTAGTATATTTATATCTCATTAACTATGCTAAAAGTCAACCAGACCTAGCCATACTTGCCGTGAACACATTCGTTAAGGTAAGAAATTGTGGCTATACTGGAAATAAACATCTATGCAAAAAATAAATAGACCTGGACATCTTAAAACATACGACGTCTAAGCAGCAGCTAATAAGAAGATTGCTAATCCAATACTTCTGCAGGATTCACAAGATCCAAATCCACTGATTCGTGCTTTGGCTGTGAGGACAATGGGTTGCATCAGGGTAGACAAAATCACAGAGTATCTGTGTGATCCTCTTCAAAGATGCCTCAAGGTGTTTATCATTGCTTGTGCAATATTTAGCAAACAAGGCTCTTTCGTTGAGTTAATTTCTATAATCGTGTCTTGAATTTTCAACAGGATGATGATCCATATGTGCGGAAGACAGCAGCTATCTGTGTTGCTAAGCTTTATGATATAAATGCTGAGCTGGTGGAGGACAGAGGATTTCTAGAGGCCCTCAAAGACTTAATTTCTGACAATAATCCCATGGTAGTTGCAAATGCTGTTGCTGCTCTGGCTGAGATTCAAGAGAGCAGTGCTCGTCCGATCTTTGAGATCACCAGCCATACTTTGACAAAGCTTCTGACTGCTCTGAATGAATGCACAGAGTATGATGCAATTATTGCAATATTGAGTTTTTAACTTCTTATTTTTTCTATTGTAGGCTTCTTAACATATTTGATAATTTTTGCAGGTGGGGACAAGTTTTCATTCTTGATTCTTTGTCAAGGTACAAAGCAACTGATGCCAGGGATGCAGAAAATATAGTGGAACGAGTTACACCCCGTCTCCAACATGCAAATTGTGCAGTTGTCCTTTCTGCTGTCAAGGTATATTAACCTTATTCACATGTACAAGAACATAGTAAAGTCTTGGAAAGTGCTGCATGCAGTTTGTGGATGTGGAATTCTGTAAGCATCTGTAGGTGTTTACGGGATAATTACCCCATGAGGATAGCTGAATGGCACTACATAGGGGTTTGTGGAGTAGAACCAGTGGCAGAATGTAACAAACATCTAAGATGGGCTGACTGGAGTAGACTGCGCCAAATTAAGCTATTGGGCCAACTGCTGCTAAAAACCTAAAGCCCTCAAGTGGATGGAATGGGTCAAAATACCTCACTAGTTTGGTTTTTCATTTTTGCAAGACCAGGCCATAGCCCAGTATGGTCCCCAAGATGATCTGCCAGTGAGTAGAACATAGGCTAGAGATGAAGAACGAGGGAGGAGAGATTGGAAAACTATCGTCTTATTGCTTGCTTCATGATTGATACATATGCTGTCCATTATATACGAGGCACTGGTTGACCCCTAAGTAATGCAGAGGAGACGGATTTGATCTCTATCTGGATCTAATCTTAGCTATTTCCCATTTAAATAACTCTCCTTCCTATTTAATTAATACTTCATGTTTATTCGAACATTATCTAGTCCTATATTCATTTGTAGCATATTCCGTAACCATAGATTTGCACAGTGCCATGTGTAGCTGTATTGACCTGTCAGGCCTGAATAGAGGTGCTGCCAGTTCTCAGTGCACGGTAGCATGGTAGGAAAAACCTTGTTTTTGAGAACTCAATAGTACATATGCTTGTGCTCTTTTAATTAGGTTACAAGTTCCTTTCATCTTTAAATTATATTAGCATAAATCGTAGGAACCAATGGACTCTAACCTTGAACTGTTTTTATGTTTCTTGACCTCCTAGTTGAATAGCACTGTGATGCATCTCGATTAAACTATTTTAGAAGGCGAATTAAGCTACTATTCAAGTCAGCATTTGCTGTTTGTTTTTTCTTTCAAACAAATGCCCTGGTTTTCTTGTAGTAAGATTTAACCTTGTGTGTTGATCTCCCACACAGATAATCCTTCTACAAATGGAGCTCATTACTAGTACAGATGTTGTCCGGAATCTCTGCAAGAAAATGGCACCGCCTCTTGTTACACTACTGTCGGCAGAGCCTGAGATACAGTATGTAGCACTGAGGAACATCAATCTGATTGTTCAAAAAAGGCCTACAATACTTGCACATGAAATTAAGGTAATGCATTTGTTTCTCTTTGATTTACTGTTAGTCATTAATCATGATATAGTGTGTCCGGTAACTCAATAGTATGTCTGGAATAGGTCTTTTTTTGCAAGTACAATGACCCAATATATGTCAAGATGGAAAAGTTGGAGATTATGATAAAGCTTGCCTCAGATCGGAACATTGATCAGGTAGGTAATCTTCTGTTCCTGTGTATACTACTAATTTACTATTGATCCTAATTATGATGTTGATTTGAGTTGATTTTTTTGCTACAGCTTTATGTTATTAATTGTCTTGTATACACAACAAAAGTACAAATAGTGTAAATAAGACATTGCAGAAACGAAGGTCTATTACCTCCAAGTTCAAGTCCGCGTGTACTTGAATTTATTAAGCATCTTGCTACTTTCAGATGTTGGTACTAGACGATCTTTTTCTATGGATTCTGATCCATAAGCTAACAGAGCTCTTTCTAGGTATTATTGGAGTTCAAGGAATATGCTACAGAGGTGGATGTTGATTTTGTCAGGAAAGCTGTTCGTGCTATTGGAAGATGTGCAATTAAACTGGACAGAGCAGCTGAAAGGTGCATCAGTGTTTTGCTTGAGCTGATAAAGATAAAGGTTAATTATGTCGTACAGGAAGCCATCATTGTTATCAAGGACATCTTTAGACGCTATCCTAACACGTAAGTGCCTTTCCCTGAAAGCACGATATTTTCTGGGGATGACTGAACTATCAGAGCTCTTCTCTTGTGATCATTTTTTTCTTTTTGTAAAAAGGAATCGTTTTCTTGCCAATTATGCAGATACGAGTCTATCATCGCAACACTTTGTGAAAGTTTGGACAATCTAGATGAACCAGAGGCTAAGGTATTAGTCTATGGGCAGCCTTTGTAATTTCTTGCATGTTTTGTTCTCTTAAAATGTTCCTTTTTCCTCCAGGCATCAATGATTTGGATAATTGGAGAATATGCCGAAAGAATTGACAATGCTGACGAACTCCTTGAGAGCTTCTTGGAAACATTTCCAGAAGAACCAGCATTAGTGCAACTGCAGTTGCTAACAGCAACTGTCAAGTTGTTTCTTAAGAAGCCAACTGAGGGGCCCCAGCAGATGATCCAGGTTGCTATTCTCAGTTCCCTTATTGTTTGGTTGTGCAGATGATAGATATGATTAGAGATTGCTGAGCAAACAATAACTTTTTGCATGGAAGGAGTCTTTGAATATTTCCTTATTTTGCTGTTGAAACGAGGCCCATTGAAATCTGTACTGTACCGAGGACAGTGTTGATTCGTGCCACAACATTAATGGTTAGAATAGCCAATTCGGGTGAGAGTGAGAATGTTTGGTTCACAAGGGTAAACTGTATTTAAATTTACCTTGGCCGAATGATCAATGTATGCAATAAACAGTTTGCTTATTCCAATATAATGGATGTTCTGCCCCTAATTGATTCTGTTTAATAACTTTGCGTGACACAAGTTATTTTGCCTAATCTAAATAATATTCTGCAGGCTGTTCTGAATAATGCAACAGTCGAAACAGACAATCCTGATTTGCGTGATCGAGCTTACATATACTGGCGACTTCTTTCTACTGATCCAGAGGTATTTCATGTTTTCACTTTACACCATTTCACCCAGTATTTTTTTAGATATCCTTGCGGCCTCTGAGTTATGTCTGGCTTTTCCGCAGGCAGCCAAAGATGTTGTTCTGGCAGAGAAGCCTGTGATCAGTGATGACTCTAATCAGCTTGATTCCTCGCTTCTTGACGAGTTACTAGCAAACATTTCTACTCTATCCTCAGTTTATCACAAGCCTCCTGAAGTATTTGTCAGCCGTGTTAAGGCAGCTCCTAGGGCGGATGATGAGGAGTTTGCTGATGCTGGAGAAGCAGGGTATTCGGAGTCACCGTCTCAGGGAGTTGATGGGGCATCACCTTCCTCTAGTGCTGGCACTTCATCGAATGTATCAGTGAAACAGCCGGCAGCTCCTGCTCCGATCCCAGATCTCCTAGGTGATTTAATGGGTTTGGATAATGCCCTGGTTCCTGTTGATGAGCCTACAGCACCTTCAGGGTCAGCAAAACCTTTACAGTTTCTGCTAGAAATTTTAGTTTGACATTTTATTCGTGTTATATTTCTTGAGCCAGTTTTGACCATTTTGATTATTCTGCTCCCCCCTGCAGACCTCCACTACCTGTTGTATTACCTTCAACCACTGGCCAAGGACTCCAGATTAGCGCACAACTAGTGCGGCGTGACGGCCAGATATTTTATGATATATCTTTTGAGAATGGCACCCAGGGTGTATTAGATGGATTTATGATCCAGTTTAACAAGAATACATTTGGTCTTGCAGCTGGTGGACCACTTCAGGTGCAAATGATGTGCATATTTTATAAGCTCCCTTTCTAAATTTCATTTTCCTGTGCTGAACTTGGTGTCCTTTGATGAACAAGGTTCCTCCACTGCAACCTGGGGCCTCAGCCAGGACACTCCTTCCTATGGTTTTCTCCCAGAATGTTTCTCCTGGGGCACCAAACTCGCTGCTTCAGGTTGCGGTGAAAAATAATCAGCAACCAGTGTGGTATTTCAGCGACAAAGGTTCGCTGCATGTCTTCTTTGGTGAAGATGGCAAAATGGAGCGGACGAGTTTTCTCGAAGTAAGATCTAAATTCTCCTTTTCTGTGGTACTGCATTACTTTGCAGTACTAGTTGATTTGATTCGCTCAACCGTTTGGTTTTGGACTGTAGGCTCTAGGAGTTTTTGTTAGAAATTTTAGAACTGTTGTTGCCAGTACTCTTCTGTCTATATCTTCATTTACCTATAATTTGAAGTGGTTTTATCTGATTGCAGGCATGGAAATCTTTGCCTGATGACAATGAATTTTCAAAAGAATATCCCAACTCTGTCATCAACAGCATAGATGCTACCATCGAGCACCTTGCAGCATCAAATGTGTTCTTCATTGCCAAGCGGAGAAATGCAAACATGGATGTGCTGTATTTGTCGGCGAAGATTCCCCGTGGAATTCCATTCCTGATAGAGCTTACTGGTGCGGTTGGTGTTCCTGGCGCAAAGTGTGCTGTCAAAACTCCAAACAAGGAGTTTGTGCCTCTATTCTTTGAAGCAATGGAGCCTCTTATCATGTGACGTGGAACCTAAGGACGGTTATTCCTTCAAAATCAGTCACCTACTAAAGGTGTTGGATGTGGGCATTGTTCCGCGGAAGCTAGTGTGAATTGTATTTGTTGTTTTTTGTATTAGAATACAGTATTTGAACTGCCAGTTTCCTGGTCTCAAAAGTTTTCCTCTAGGGATACTCAACATGGTGATGTTGTGTTGCATAAAGTGTACATCTTCTTTCTGTACCTTAACAATTTTTTTTGCTACGCCGCATATGGAAATATGACTAGTTTTGAACAGCTCTTGCAATACACATGTAATATTATTTTTGTTTTACTTGAGATATGGTCAGTTTCTTACATAGAAATTGTGAACTGAACTTCCCTGGCTAAATAATCACGTTGGGCAACATACTACAGTTTGATTGAAAGAGCTGGAAGATGAACACAAATTCTTTATTCTGAGATCAAAAGAGAGAGCTTTATTCTAAACCTGAATGTTACAATCGTTATCAGTTACCAAAGAAATTCTAACTGCGCAACATGGCTACATAATTGGCTATCTCATGTGCTCCTTCGTTCTCATCGCTCACACTGCAATTTGCCTTGCCATCAGTATCCGGTTCGCATAGGAAAGATCTGGTTTGGCAACTTGGGTTGCTGCTGCTGCGTCGCGGACTGCAGCGCCAGGCTGGCCATGGCGGCGCGCGACTCCCGCGACATGGGCGTGCCGGTGGCTAGGGCGCGCTGGTAGGCCTCGTCATCTTCCATGCTCCCGCCTCCCTCCAGCGTCAGGTGCACCAGGCGGTGCATGTCGTACGACGTCAGCTCGGTGAGCTCGGGGCCGTCGGAACGCGCCTCGAATCCCGACAGCAGCAGGTTCCCCGCATCTCGCGCGAGCGCGCCGCCGCGGTAAGGGCGCACCGAGAACTGGGCGCCGCACCCGTCCTCGTCGTCGTCGTCATCGTCCTCGTATCCGGCGACGATCTGCCGATCCTGCAGGTTCCGCGCGCCGCTCAGATCGAACTCGCCGAACTCCATGTCGCTCCCGCTCTCGTCGTCCTCCTCCCCTCCGAACTCGATGTCGCTCCAGCTCTCGTCCTCCTCCTCGGCGAGCAGGACATGCTCATTCACGGTGGCCATGTCTACTAGCTCTAGCTGCGCTTGCACGAGCGGACGGGCTGACAATTGCAACGCCGATGAATATTGTGATTGCGAGAACTTCTTGTGCTCGTACTAAGCATATGGGGCCTCCTTATATAGCGTGATGGCGATCGTAACAAGACAGAGTCTAATTCGAGTCGGACCAGAACTCCCCTTACCGAAGCAGAAGTCCAAGACCTGAAGTCGGAGTCCGACTTGGGGCAATTCGCGCATCGATTGCCATAACTGACATACGGAGAGGACATATTTTTTCTAAAGGTTACCCGAATTGCTTTGTTATACTAAAAATAGACATAATTACACTTTTAGTCCCACATCTTATCCTCGTTTTAGTACATCATCTTGCAAACCGAACAAGTTGGTACCACAACTTGCACTAACCGAACGTTTTTAGTCCAAACCTGCCACGTCAGCCATATCTTTATTTTAATTACTCAGGTGTACGTCCAGGGAAGATTTAATATTTACGACTTAGTCCTTTGTACGCGCTGACTCTGAAGAAATCTCAGAAACCCCCTCCGTCTCCTCTTTATCTCCTATTCCTTCCCTTCGTCAAGAACATAACACCCCGCGCCAGTTTCTGCGAGGTACGCGGCGTCGTCGAGGTCGTCGTCTCTGTCTTGATCCCGCCGGCCATGCACTACCGCGAGCACGGCGAAGACCCGCCGGCCTATGGTACACCCTCCTTTTCCCTCAATCTCCCTCTATTTGGTTCCTCCGCGTGCCCGACGGCGAGCTCAAAGTGGCCGCTTGATCGTCGGCTTTGTTGCAGCTTTTAACTCAAGAAATCGATGGGAATAGGGTAGTAGTCGATTGCGGAGCGAATGGTACGGTTTTTGTAGTGATTTGTGGCCGATTTGTAGAGGGCACATTGGCTCTTCTCGGCCATGGCTAGAAAGCTCGTCGGAGCCGTTGAATTCCGTCGATATAGGTTATAAAGTTTAGTCTTTTCGGTGCAATCTATACTGTATGAACCTAATGTGCGTGCACGGAAGCTCAAGTGGGTCAAAGAACTGGGTTTGATCATGGTTTGTTGATGATCACCACCTGCTGCGCAGCTTAACTGAATTTTCGGTTCAGTGAATATTCAGTTAACAAACAGTCACAGTAACAAGACAGTTAGCTGCAATACCCAATTTTTGGTCATTCCCTGAATACTCAAGTGGTTTTGTAGTCAAATTTTGCTCATTCCCTGAATACCCAAAGTTTTATGTCACCCCTGGTCATTACCCACTTGTTAATAAGAGAATTGTGTCTGTTTTTGTATATTTTATAAAGTTTGTCTAATTTTTGTTATAGAAAACTGAATTGTGTCTATTTTTATACTCTGTAGTTCTTTTTCCAAGAGAGGATGATGGTATGTTCACTGTTGAAGTTGTTCACAATGGATTTTTCTGTGGATTAAGAGGCAAAATCACATATGAATCTGCATCAATTACTCATTTTGATAACTACACTGGTGACACTTGGTCATTTGGATGGATTAATCAGATTCTTACTATTTTGGCCTACACCAAAGATGAGAGGCTATCAGTTTATTGGTTATTACCAGATATGGACCTAGATGATGGGTTGGTTCTTATTGAAAAGCAGTTCGACATCAGACAAATGATTAATGCCACTAGTTCTTGCAAGACACTTGTGTTATTCATTGACCACACAAACTTTCTGAAGGGTTTAAGACATGATGGCATTGTGAGGCTTGCAAACCAATCTGATCCAAATCCAGCAGTTCATGGTCCAAATGATTCAACTCCAGCTTGTGATGACAGTGAAGGTTCCAGAGAAGCTGAGCACTCCCATTCATCTGTTGTGGAGGTTCTAGGGATGGAAAGTGATCAGCACATAGATCAAAGTGACAGTGATGATTGTGCTGACAATGATTTTTATGACAGTGACTACACTGCTGAATCAGGTGATGTTGATCTTTTTGCAGAAAATATTGATAGACCAGTCAATGATCATAATGAGCTGGAAATTTGGGATGACATAGAAGATGAGGAAGCTCTATAAGATGATCATCTAGATATGCCTAGAGGTGACACACCGCTTCTGAAGAACATGATAAAGGCTTTCAATGCAGATGCTGATATGGATAATCCTTCATTTAGGCTTGGGATGAAGTTTAGCTTTGTTGTGGAGTTGAGAAAAGCTTTAACCACATATAGCATCAGACATAGAAAGAAGATTAAGAAGACAAAAAATGAAAGAAGGAGGCTAGATGCAGTGTGTGCTCCAGGATGTACTTGGTTCTTGAAGGCATCCAATGATGCTAAAAGGACTGGTGGCTTTGTGATCACTTCATATGAAGGCATCCATACATGTGAGGGAAGCTAGCCAATAAAAACAATCACACAGAAATTTCTTTTTGACAAGTTTCTACATGAGTTCAGGGATAATCAGAAGCTTGGTATGCAGGGTTTTGCTGCAAAGGTTGTCAAGGAATTCAAGATGAGCCCACCTAGGTGAAGCTATGCAGGGCAAGGGCAGAAACATTGCAAATAATCCATGGTGATGAGGAAGAACAGTTTAGGCATCTACATGAATATGGACAAGAGCTCAGGAGAAGCAACCCTGGTTCTAAGTTCTTGCTCACCACAAATTCAGCCAATAACTTGAAGGAGCATCTGGCCACTCTTTATTGGATCTATGATGCTTGCAAAAGGGGTTTTCTTTCTGGATGTAGGCCTTTCATTTGCTTAGATGGTTGCCATATTAAAACAAGATACAAAGGTGTGCTACTCACAACAATAGGAATAGACCCAAATGATTGCATATTCCCAATTGCATTTGGTGTGTGTGAGGTGGAGTGCACCAACTCTTGGGAATGGTTTGCTACAACTCTAAGAGATGACCTCAACATTACAAACACAACTCCATGGACCATCATGAGTGACAGACATAAGGTAATAGTCATAAATTTATTACATTGTCCTTACTACTAGAAATATTCTTACTCACCCTTACTCCTAGAGATCTTCTTAGCTAGAGACCGCATAACCTTATTCAGCCTACACATAGCACTTATAGCTTTGAGCTCTAGAGGAACATACCTTTGAATCTCATGGATTTGCATCACACTTTTAGAAGCACTCATCCATCTCTCATCCACCCTTGGTTCCCTAAGCTCATGTAGGCCATCCATTGCCTCCATCTGTTCTTTCTGCAATGTTGCTCTTCTTTTGTACACAATGTCTTTCTTACTCTCTATTTTCTACAATGTTGCTCTGAGTAGTACACCCTGAATACTGAACTGAGTAGTACACCCTGAATATAAGGATAAGCTTCGATAGAACAAGCCATTGCCAGGAATCTTGAACAGGGAAAAGTGTAAAGTGTGACAACATAGAAGTGTGACTGGTCATTCTTTTAAAGAATCTAGAACATGACTAAAAAGAGAGCTTGACCAGTCATGCATTGTTTTTTTCTGCAGGGACTAATAAATGCTATTGAGAAGGTGTTCCCTAATGCCGAACATAGATTTTGTGCGAGACATCTTATTCAAAAATTTCAGAGGGCAGGCCATAGAGGCGAGACATTGAAGAATGACATTTGGGCTATTGCCAGGTCAACTTGTTATCCCAAATGGTAGAGAAGTTTGGAAAAGCTCAAGACTGATAGTGTCCAAGCTTTTGAGTGGACTGAACAACTAGTTCCTAGCACCTGGATTAAGCCTTTTTTCAGTGAATTTCCTGAATGTGACATGCTTCTGAATAATCACTCTAAGGTGTTCAACAACTACATTCTAGAAGCTAGAGAAATGCCATTTCTATCCATGCTAGAAACTCTGTTCTACAAGATTCTAAGAAGAACAAAGAGCAAACAAAGAGGGTCACAAAAAATGCAAGGAAGAATATGTCCAAAGATTAAGAAGAAATTGGACAAATTCTTTGAGTGGAGCAATGAGTGTTCTGTAACCCCTGCAGGTAACTACAAGTACTCTGTTAGTAGCCATGAGTTTGAGAAATACTACAATGTGGACTTCAAAGCAAGAACTTGTGACTGCAAGAGATGGCAACTTAGTGGAATTCCATGTCATTGCTTGTTGTAGAAAAGACAACATAAATCCAGAAAATCTTGTTCACAACCGCCTACACTATTGACTCTTTCAATAAAGCATATGCATTCAACCTAGTTCCACTAAGAGGCAGAGCTTTCTGGGAGAACATGGATGTACAACCCATTTATCCACCTTTGTTCACCAAAGTAATGGGAAGGCCTAAGAAAAATAGGAAGAAGGCACCAGAGGAGGTCATAAAGAAGGGGGTCAAAGTATTTTCAAAGGCAGGAGTGACAATCCATTGCTCAATTTGTGGCAAAGCTAATCACAACAAAAAGGGTCACCAAAAATATCTGGATAGCTTGGAAGAACAAATTCAGAATAATATTGTTGGAGAGGATGAAGAAATAGACATTCCATCTATTCTTGAGGTATATTTCTTAATTAAATACTTTGTGTGACTTCATTTGAATTTGTGCCAATGTAGTTCAGCAATTTAATGTTTTTGTGCAGCATGTTATCCCACATACTCCTGGCCCCATTATGGATCCTACTAATCAAGAGGATAACATGGTGTTCATGATGCAAGAAGAGGTATAAAATTATTGGTTTACTGTTTGATTTTGCCTTTGTCCAATTGAAAAATGAAAAATTGCAATAACAGGAAAAGGAGCATGTGCCAATAAGCAGGCTACTTGGGCCATTGCCAGAAAATGCCTTTGTTGTAGCTACTAGAGAAAGCATCCCTGTTGGCAGAGAAAGGATCACTACTGCATCCACTAGAGGTAGTCTGAGAGGTAGAGGAAGAGGAAGAAATAATGCACCACCAAAACCCAAGGGAAAAGCTACAACAGGTCCAACTAACCAAACTAGAACAAGAGGGAAAGGAAAGAAGAGATCTGCCAATGTAGCTGTTGATGAAGCATCTGGAAGTGAAACAAGAGAAAGGACAATTCCTGATTTGAATGTAATGGTGCCAGATCCCAATGCAGAGGAGTTTCCAACTAGTCAAAATGCTCCTCTGCTGAAGATGACATTTGGTTCAATTAGTATATTTTCAGTTTCATCTATGTAATAAGTAGACAATACTTTGTACTACTCACTTTTGATGGTGCAATTCAGAATATGTTGAGCATAATTAGTACATTTCCTATTGCTTCTTCCCAACTTACAAGTACTATACATAAAAGGCTCACAATATGAAGACAAAACTATAGAATCACAGAACAAAATTTGACAAGAGCTAGGAAACTGCTTTATTCAAATTAAGTAGCTACATTACTGGAATAACAATGCCATACATACTACTGGAATAACAAGTGGCATACATACTACTGGATACACAGTGGCATGGATATCTCACTGGAACAAACATTGAACAAGTGGCATAGATCAACTAAGCAGAGCCCTTGAACATCAAAACAACAATGGGATACATCATTGCAAATGCACAAACTACAACAAACATTGCAAAATCCTTCCTATCCCTATTTATCATCTCCATTCTATGATTCTTCAGCACTTTCTTCTTCTCCATCATGCATTTCTGCAGCTCCATCTCCATTTCAGTAAGCCTGCTATCCAAATAAACATTGTCTTTCTCCAATTCAAGTCTTGTTCTCCTTGTCACCATCTCCAATTTGTTTGCCACAATCATCTCCTTCTGCAAACAAATTTAGTTACAACTGACAACGAGAATCTGCAAGTTCAGTGAACAAATCGAACAATTAACAGTGAGAATCTACAAGAATCATACCGGAGAATCATCTCTTGCCGAATTCTAGTAGCACTCTGTTGTGAGCGTCGCCCAGCTGTCGCCCTCCTTCCAGATGGTGCTGTCACCACTGAGCTCAGATTCGAGCTTCATAGAGACGGGGGCGATGGCGGTGGGGGCAATGGCGGTGGAAGATGCCACACCTCCGCATTCACACGCACCTGCAACATGTGTACATGCTCCTCTATGGTCACGTTGGGGTTGAGCACCGGCCGCCACCCGATTGGATCCGCCATGCACGCCCTCTCCCCCGGGGACGCGAGAACGGTGTACAACCTCATGGCCTTGTTGTAGAGCGCCTCGTGCCGCAACCTGGCCTCCTCCTTGATTCGGTTGACCTCTGCCTCCGCCTCGGCCGCATCCATCTCCCGCTGCAGCTGAGAGTGAGCGCCAGGCGGCCTGCCCCTCAACCTCGCCTCTCCTCTGTGAGTAGCCTGCTGCAGGGGACGCGAGCGGGCAGTGCTCTCCAGCGAGTCCTCCGACGAATTGTGGGAAGCCATCAGCGGCGACGGCATGCTCTGTCAGCAGCGCCAGCTTGCGGATGGGAGAGGGAGAGGGTAAGAGTGTGCGGCGGCGGGGTTTATCTGAGAGCGGGGTAGGTTTGTCTGAGAGTGAGGACCTGTGCGCGACAATTAAAACAACCAAGGGGCTAACTGCATAATTAAGGGACAACGCTTAGCCAACATGGCAGCACACGTGTCAGCAAGAAAATAGGTTTGGACTAAAAACGTTCGGTTAGTGCAAGTTGTGGTACCAATTTGTCCGGTTTACAAGATGTGGTACTAGAACGCAATCTGAGAACAAGATGTGTGACCAAAAGTGTAATTATCTCTATAAAATAAAATGCAGGAAACTACTGATGGTGCACAATAAACAACACTACGATGTGTTACCGTGCAAATAAAAAACACCCGTTTTGCACTTGTATTTGTGGCTCTTATCCATTGTTTGTATTTACTTTTTTCTTATTAGGTAGTTCCTCACTTAAAAATTGCACAGTTCTGATTCAAAGTGTGCAATTTGGTATCTGCAATTTCCACGCTAAAGAAGAGGCTCAAGCAGCCACTGCCGAGGCAACAGATCCAAAAATTACTCAAAGCTTGGGCAAACAATGTATTTCAAGGTTAGTGACACTACTTTTTATCAAATTGCCATCAAATTAAACTTGTCGGCCGGTTGGAAGTATGGGCACGTGCCTAGGCTTAGGGATGGTTGGGTCTGCCTATGCTTATTGCCAAAGAGAAACAAGCCAAGGAGCTTGGAGAAAGACAGAGTACCACATTTTTGGGAGGTGCCCTAGGGCATATCAATGAGAACTTTGACCAAACCGCTGTAGTGGCAACGGTGGTCGAGGCAGAAATTGGGGATCCAGAGCGGATTCTTATCTCTGATTTGAAGTCCAAGCCCAAGAAACAAAGGAAGAAATACTAGAGCCTAGGTCCTAGGACGAATCTACGGATTAATACCACTCGACAAGCACGAGCTTTAGAGAATGCCCAATGTTGACGCCTCTCAGATGGAATTTGTGGGGTTTCAGCGGTAAAGACAGGGCCCGCAGATCAAGGACTTTGTGAGAAAGAAGAAGTTGGACATTATCTTTCTGCAAGAAATAATGAAGCAGGGCTTCACTGACCGTGAGCTTCACAACCTCGTCAACGGAGAGGTTTTTCATTGGCACTGGCGTCTCGCCAACGGCCTATCTGGCGGTATACTGCTGGGTTGCAAGTATGATGTTTTTGAAGTTGGGGGAATTGATCAGGGCGATCACTTCCTCAGTGCACTCTTTCTCCATAGGGAATCTAAATTCAAGTTCGAATTTATTGGGGTGTATGGTATGGCCAATCATTCTTAGTCGGTTGCGTTCCTGGGTGAGCTAGAGAGCAAGATCACCAGTTGCCAATGCCTAGTGGTGGTTTTTGGAGATTTTAACTTGATCAGGGGACCTCAAGAGAAAAATAACGACAACATTAACTAGAACCTGGTCAATCTCTGCAACGAGAGTATTGCGAGATTAGCTCTTCTTGAGATTTCCTGATAGTGTGCGACATTTAATTGGTCCAACAAGCAAAGAAAGCAAGTGCGGTGTGTGTTGGATAGAGTCCTTGTGTCCCCGGAGTGGGAAGCTCAGTTCCTGCTAGTTTCTCTCAAAGCGGAGACCAGCATCGGCTTGGATCATTCGTCGTTGTTGCTCTCTACTAGGAAGGAACTTCGGAGGAAGGAATCCCATTTTTTCTTCGAAACCAGATGGTTTGAAATAGGAGGGTTCAAGGATTTGGTTGAATCCTGGTGGGACAATCTTATGTCTAGGCAGGCCCGGTGTCGTGGACCTATAGACTGCTGGCATCAGTTGGAGGTGGGTCTGCGACAGAAGATGCATTGTTGGAATGCTAACATTGACAAGCTTGGCCGTGAGAAGAAAGCCAACCTCCTGAGGAAAATCCAAGTGTTTGATGAGAGGGCTGATGCCAGCGGGCTCGATGAAGAGGAATGGTCCCTGAGATACTTCCTAGAAGATCAGCTGGTGCAAGCTTTGAGAGCTGAGGAAGAATATTGGAGATAGAGGGGGAGGCAGAACTGGATCCTTTTAGGGGACCCGAACACTAAAGTATTTTCATGCCATAGAAGATGTTAGAAGGAGGAAATGCACGATCACCAGCCTCTCGGTGGACAACATTACCATCTCTGGTAAAGTGGGCATTCAAATGTATGTTTATGACTTCTATATTTCTCTGATGGGCATAGATGATTCTCAACCTATCAAGCTCGGGGCAGTGGTGTGGCATGCCGGGGATATGTTGTCGGAGCAGGAGAATACAAGAATGATGCAAATGTTCTCTATGGAGGAGCTTGAAGCAGTGGTCAAGGACACGAAGACTAACCCTGCACTAGGTCCTGACAGTTTTCCAATCGCGTTCTTCAAAAAGTTTTGGCCTAAGATTAAGGACCTGATGCTTCAAGTGTGTTGGGGTTCCGCGTACGAAAGCAATAAATTTTACCCTACGCCCCTGAACCCCTGAAGCTGCCAGGACCTATCTATTAGTACAGTAACGGGAGGGGCTTTTCGCGAACTTACCCTTGAAGACCGAAAAGCGTTGTCAACGCTCAGGAGAGCGTGGTTGATGTAGACGAGCCGAAGCCGACCTCAAGGTCATGATGAAGTCCTTGCCCTCCTTTGGCTCCAACGACTTGAGTGCCTCAGGTGCGACACCTCACGGGGAGTTACACACATCCAGTGCCTGACAATGACTCCTGCTTCTCTGATCCAGCAACAGTTGCGGAAGTAGAGCTCCCATATCCGAATCCCGCAGCGCCGACGGTGCTCTGCGGTGAAGATGTATCTCGTTCGCGCAGTCCAGACTTGGGACCATGGTCACGAGAGAGAGAGAGAGGGGGAGAGAAAATATCAATTAGAGGTCCTCCCAAAAGTGAGAAGACCTTTATTGATTATTGGTGTATTTTATTTGGCCAAATACCCCCACTATATATAGGAGGAGGGGAGGTACTACCTCCCTCAAAGTCCTGGGGTGGGACTAAAGGAGAGGAGGGGGAGGGGAGGATGCCGGCCACCTAGTGGGCCCTGCACAAGGGGGCTAGGCCCAGCCGGCCACCCCCTTGGCCCCTTCTTCCTCTCTCCTTTCCCTAATGGGCCCTCTCCCCTCCAGGAATTGGCCCATTAAGCCTTTGACCATTTAAATTGATTTTTTTCTCTTTATTAAATAATTATGAATAAATGATTAAATCAATATTTAACATTCATTCACATATTATTCAACCTCCATGGTTGTGGAACACTTCCACCTCCACTCCGGACATCCTCCGGACTTAAAACCCTTAGGTTTCTCTCTACAATTCTTTGGCGATTCTACCGATCCTATAAACACTCTCTAAGCATCATCAAGCCCTTAAGCGTGATACCCCACGGTTCGGGAACGCTCCAGACATGGTCGGGACACTCCCACACCAATGATCGACATAGGGACCTAGATGGCCATGTGACCCCTGTGTGTTCCACAAAGATCTTTCATCGTTTGAACCGGGATAGTCGTGTCTTATTCCCTTTGTCTCTCGATACTTGCATTTCCCGAGATCTGATCAATGACATAACCATGTCGTGTTCAATCTTGTTACCGAACAATGCTACTTGACTCGTTCCGACAAGTGATATCCCCGTGATCAAATCACACGCTGCGCAGCTATTGGATATAACCTCTCCGAGTGGGCCCTTTGAGTATCTTCCCGTCACATGGACGGACAAATCCTGCTCTTGACATATATTTACTCTACGGTTTCCTCTGAGTACCTGAACACACCTTTATAACCACTGTATTACCAAGTGGCGCTTGATGCTATCTAAGCACTCTCGGAAGACAGTGATTGATATAGCCTCACGGTATAAGGAATAGTCTACGAGGATCCATTTCTAATCATCGTAACTTGAACTTTGTGACATGATCGAGTCATGATGTTTAGGTTGGGTATTGGTTCATCATCTCATTCTCGGAATGAGATGACTCCATTTCCAACTGGCATAAATGCCACATGATCAGGAAACATGATCATCTGTTGACCAATGAACCAGTGACTAGAGTTTCACTGGGAACCCCTGGTTGTTTGTATATCACACGTGTATTGATGTTTCCACTCAATATAGTTATAGCATGATATAAAACTTAATCATAAACTATATGAAATATGATAATAGTCCTTATAACTATTTGTCTCTAGGGCATATTTCCAACAAAGTGCTCAACGGCTTTGCGTTGGGCATGGTGGATATCGCGAGGTTAAACTATGGGATCCTCTCCCTGCTTCCTAAGGTGCCTGGTGTGGATAGTATAAAGCAGTTCAGACCAATTGCACTGATCAATGTATTGTTCAAGTTCATTGCTAAAGCTTATGCTTCCAGGTTGTCACCGATAGCGAATCGGGTGATCGCTCCCACATAGAAGTTGTTTATCATGGGTAGATTCATTTATGATGGCGCACTGGCCTTGCACGAGATCATTCACAAACTCAAAGCCAAGAAGCTTCCAGTGGTGCTCCTAAAGCTGGATTTTGAGAAAGCATACGATCGTGTGAGCTGGCAATTTATGAGGGAAGCACTGCTGGAAGGATTATTTTCTCTCCGTATGTTTTTGGTGTTGATGACAACTCCTTTTGTGGTTTAATCGTTTGTCCGAGTTTCAGGTTATCTTCGGACTGTTCATGGATGTTGTCTCTCAAGGAAGAGTTTGCAGTCGATAACTTTTATTTTTCACTTTCTCTTGTTTACTTTATAGGCTACCGTACTATCAAGAGGGAGTCCATCTAGGAAGGTTGTGGGAAATCAATATTTCATGCACAGACCATATATGCAACTCCACAGCCATCCCAGTTTTCGAGTGAGAGAGAGTTTTCCGAGTTGGAGGGTTTCGCTTGACGGTAGTACCGGCCAGGCGGTAGTACCGCTGTGGGTTTTCAGGCTGTTGAGGTACTTCGATCAAAGTTCCGGTCATATTTCCGATGGGCGATGCGAGTCGAGATAACCTTACGCCTCGCTTTGCCTATTTGCGAAATAACGTCCGGATCTTGGACCGTAGTACCGGCCCGACCAACTCCTACCCCTTGAGCGGTACCGCTCCCTCACCGATAGTACCAGCCAGCGAGGACCGGTAGTTCCGGTCGATTCGTCATATTTCCGGCGCTGGGCGGTCAGGTCGATAACCTTACGCCTACTACCTATTTGGCGGAAATAACGTCGGAACTTGGACCGGTACTACCGGCCAGCCCTTTTGGGTCCACCAACAGTTGTAGGACCGTTGCATGGCCTGGGCTGGTCCGGTGCTATTTAAAGCCCCCTTCTTCCTCCTCCAACCTTATCTCTTTGTTCTCTCTCCACCATTTTCACAAGAGCTTGACTTTGCTAGATCTCTCTCCCTACCCACTCAAATCTCTTGATCTTTTGAGGATTGGGAGAGGTGACCTAGATCTACACCTCCACCAAAGGAATTTTGATTTCCCCCACTCATCCTTCGTGGATTTCGTTTCTTGTGTTCTTGGAACCCTAGACGGTGTAGGGCATCCTCGGAGCTGGGGCATTTGTTGTAAAGCTCCGGGGTGTCGTTGAGGGCCTTCAATTGAGTTGTGAAGCCTCCCATCAACCTCGTTGTAAAGGTTTTCGGTTGGCGCCTTCAAGGTCACCGGTTAGTGGACTGTGAGGCCACCTTTGTGGTGGTGCTCACCGGAGAAGAAGGTGAGGCCTTTGTGGCGCTCGGGAGACCTTGTGTGGCCCCGACACCTCTCCAACGTAGACGTAGCTTCCTTGGAAGTGAACTACGGGAATTACATCCTCGTGTCCCCTTGCCGGTTCTTTCGCTCCACTCCTTTACTTCTTGCATTTACTCTCTTGTTTTCCTTTGTGCTCCTTGTCATTTAGGGTGTTTACGTAGTTGCATCTCTAGTGAACCTTACGTTGTGCTTAAGACTTAAAAGTGGGATAAAATAATAAAAATTGGTAGTCTCCTATTCACCCCCTCTAGTCGACCTAAGTTGGGCCTTTCAATTGGTATCAGAGCCTCGGCTCTTACTTTGGGCTTAACCTCCTAAGAGACTATGGCCGAGGAAGAGGGAAGTGTGGGTGCAACCCCCAAGAACTTGGCCTCCATGGATGACCTCAATCGGTTGGAGACATCCATGATGACCAAGTTTGAGGAAATGATGACTCTTTTGCAATCCCTTAAGCCTACCCCCATGCTAGAAACCCCTCATGCTGCATCTCGTGAGGCCGAAGCCCCCTCCGCTCCCGTGGAAGTGGATGCCCCCGGGGTGATTCCCGCGACAGCCCCAAAACACTTGGGTCTAGGCTTTGTGGCTCAAACCACCAAGCTCCCAAGCGAGAGCTCCGAGGGGCTAGGTGACTCCTCCTCCAAAGAGGGAGTCAAGGATTACTCGGCGGTTCCACCACCGTTCAAATATACGCCGGATCCTCCTATTCCCATGCCGCACATCATACCTCAAGGAGCACCTCCCATACTAGATACTTCTAACTTCGCCAATTAGCAATATCTAATGCAATCTCATATTTCCAGCTCCTCTATTGAATTGATGAGGATTGTAGAGGAAGGCTTCTCTCCATATGATGCTAAGAAGTTGACTCGGGCCGAGGTCGTGGACAAGCAACTCAATGCCACCGCCTTGGGTATGATTCAAAAGGCGTTGACCCCCAAGGACTTTTCTCACATTCGCCAATTCACCTCCGCCAAAGAAGCTTGGGATCATCTCACCGAGTTGTATATTGGAAATGCGAGCATTCAAAGCTCCAAGTTTGATGAAGCCAACAATGAGTCCGATGGCTTTGCAATGCAAGATGATGAGACACCCGAAGACATGTATCATCAGCTCAAGGTTCTTTGTTGTACCTTGAGGGACCTTGGAGCTACCTATGTTGACGACAAGTTTATGAAGAGGAAGTTTGTCCAAGCTCTTCTTCCCTTTGAGGAACAAAAACTCAACTCTATCAAGGGAAGAAGCAACTACCATACCATGTCCTCTCAAGAGGTGCTGAGTGAAGTCATTGCCATGACCATTGCCAAAAAGAATGCGGAGTCAGCTCGTGCTCATGCCTATGGGTCTCAAAAGCTGAACCTTGCCTTGAAAGCTCAAGTGGTGGAAGTTGATGAAGACGACAACTCAAGTGAGTGGTCTCAAGAGGACATCAAATATGCTTTCAATGAGAATTTGGCTCTAGCATCAAGGGCATTTTGGAACAAACCGGGCATGAAGTCAAGGTCAAGGGACAACCCAAGATTCAACTCAACCATGAAGACTCCAAAGACTAGATCTTGTTACAATTGCAATGACAAGAGTCACTTTGTAGCTCAATGCCCCTTCGAGAATAGAGAAGACAATGGAGGTCGCCTCATTCGCAAGAACAAGCCAAGACCTCCTCATCCTTTGAACAAGAACTTCCACAACAAGAACTCACCTAACAAGGAAAGGGCAATGGTAGTCCATGAAGAGTACTTTTCGGGCGATGATGACGATGTTGAGAATGAAGGTTAAGGTGGAGAGATCGTGGGGGTTGCCGCTATTGGTACTTCATCTACTCCACGAGTCTCTCTCTTCGACTCCCCTAACGAGAACATCACCAACCGCAACCAAAAGTGTCTCATGGCTAAGGCCACCGAGGTAACTCCCGCTTCCAAGTCCTCCCCAAATGAACTTCCTTTGCATGATCTAGATGGTTTAGAGGTTAATAAAGAGATGGTGAGCATGTGTGAATCCATGGAGCATCTAGATTATGATACTAGGATGTGCTTTGAAACTCTTGTAAACCAACTTGAACATGCTAGGGAAATGCTAGATGAGAAAGAGGAAGTTATTGACATGTTAGGTAAAAATGAGAGAGAGGCCGCCGATGAGATTGCCTCTCTATCCCAATCTCTTGAAGATGAACATAACATGAGAATAACTCTTGAGGGAAGTGTGGCTAAACTTGTTGATGACCATAATGGCTTTATATCGCAACTTGTTAAAGAACGAGATCATGCTATTGCTTCATTGAATGCCCTTAAAAATGAAAAGGTTGAGTTTGGGTTTGGTCATGAATGCCTCAAGGATTTTGAGAAACTCAAGAAGGAACATCATGCCTTGGAGAGTAAATTCTCAAGTATCTTTGAGGCTCATAAGCAACTCCAAATGCAACTAAATAATGAACATTCAAAGTCTTCCGCTATGCCTATTGTGCATTTGTCTTGTTTGTCTAACCCTTGTTGCAAGCATGAGGATCTTGTTAAGGAGAACAAGACTTTGAAAGATCAACTTGCAAAAGGGCAAGCCACTATCAAGAGGAATAACAAGAGAAGGAACAAGAAAAGGAAGAAGAGCAAGAACCTTGCTCTAGTATCCTCTCATGATTCTATCCTTGTGCAAAGTGATAACTTTGCCGGGAAGAATAACCCTTCCTACATTCTTTGCAAGTCTTTTGATGGTCATGTTTATGATAAGTACATTGGAACATCTTACACTCATGATTATCATTGGAACATTTGGGTACCTAAGACCCTTGTGACTAACAAAAGGGGACCCATTGCAAAATGGGTACCTAAAACCAAAGCTTGATTTTCTTGTAGGAATTTGCTTCCGGAGGTGCAAAATGGGTGCTTGATAGTGGATCTACAAGCCATATGACCGGAAGCAAGTCTATCATGTCGGAGATTAGGCCAAATTTTGCCAATACTTTAGTCTCCTATGGTGATAAAACAAGCTCTCAGGTATTGGGTTTTGGTAAGGTGGTAGTTGCCCCGGATGTATCCTTGGTAAATGTCATGCTTGTCAAAACCCTTGGCTACAATCTTATTTCCGTTCGTGCTCTTGCTATCATGGGTCTTTCATCTTTCTTTAGTGAGCATTCTGTGGTCCTCATGTGGAGCAAGTATCTCATGGTGGCTTTCGTTGGATACGTAGAGCATGACTTATATGTAGTGGATTTCTCCGGAAAGCCATCTACACATGCTATATGTCTCTATGTGAAAGCCGACATGGGCTGGTTGTGGCATCGCCGCCTAGCCCACGTTAACATGAAGGCTTTGCAAAGTCTCTACACGGGGGGCCACGTCCTTGGACTAAAAGACATTTCCTTTGCCAAAGATCGTGTGTGCAGGGCATGTATAGAAGGGAAGATGCATGAGAAGCCCCACAAGATTCTCAATCAAATCACCACTGAGCGGTGCCTGGAGCTTCTTCACATGGATCTTTTTGGGCCTCCATCTCATGATAGTCTTGGTGGGAAGAAGTACTGTTTGGTGATTGTTGACGACTTTTCACGTTACACTTGGGTCTACTTCTTCAAGTTCAAGAGTGAGACTCAACAAACCGTCATCGACTTTGCAAATCAAGTGCAACGGCAACTCAATTCCACCATCCTCACCATTAGAAGTGACAATGGCACCGAATTCAAGAACTACACTTTGGATGAGTTTCTTAGTGATGAGGGGATCAAACATCAATACTCTACCCCCTATACTCCTCAACAAAATGGTGTTGCCGAAAGGAAGAACCGTACTTTGATGGATGCGGCCCGGACCATGATGGAGGAATTCAAGTCGCCATATAACTTTTGGGCCGAAGCCATTTCTACCGCTTGTCATGCAACCAATCGCCTCTATTTACGCAAGAAGAAGAAAAAGACTCCATATGAGCTTTTCACCGGTCACAAGCCAAATGTCAAGTACTTCCGAGTGTTTGGTTGTAGATGCTTCCTCCTCAAGAAAGGTGTCCGCTTGTCAAAGTTTGAATCTAGGGCTCAAGAAGGGATCTTTGTTGGGTACTCAAATCAGTCCCATGCCTATCGAGTCTACAACAAAGCAACGAGAAGGGTTGAAGAATCTAGCAATGTCGAGTTTGATGAAGATCATGAGTCTCTTGTGCGGCAAGATGGTATTCGTGATCCAAGTGATGAAATTCCTCCCCAAGCCATAAGAAGAATGGGTGTGGGTTTCTTCCACCCCATTGAGGATCCCCTTGTGGCCAAAGGAGATGGACCAAGCTCCACTCAAGCGGAGCCTTCACTCTCACAAGACCTTCTTGCTCCTCAAGGTCAACTTAATGCTTCTCAAGCTTCGACAAGCTCCTCTCAAGATCTTCATGCTCATGACTCTTCAAGTCCAAGTCTACCTCAAGTTGATCAAGCTCAAGTTGATCAAGCTCCTCCCCTCCATGTTGTTGAAGCTCCTCATGTAAATGACTCTCAAGGTCAAGTTGAAGATTGTCAAGCTGACAATGACCAAGGCCAAGAAAGTGTCTCTCCGCCAAATGATGACGTCTCTCCCTCGGTTGATGTTGATGAACATAGTGATCAAGTTCATTCATATTGTCAAGGAGGGCTCTCGAATCGTGGTGATGATCAAGTGGTTGCTCAAGAATCTCATCTTGAGACCCAAGCTCGTCGTCAAGCATACCGCCTCGCCAAGCTCATCAAAGATGGACATATCCTTGATAATGTTTATGGAGACTTCAATAGGGGCTCCACTACTAGGAGACAACTAACCTCTTTTAGTTCTCATCATGCGTTTATTTCTCATGTTGAGCCCCAAAAGGTCTTCGAAGCTCTTGAAGATGATGATTGGCTCGATGCTATGAACGAAGAACTCCACAACTTCAAGAGAAACAAGGTGTGGACTCTTGTGAAAAGACCCAAAGATTGTCAAAACGTGATTGGGACCAAGTGGATCTTCAAGAACAAGAAGGATGCAAATGGTATAGTCGTCCGCAACAAAGCAAGGTTAGTTGCCCAATGATACTCTCAAGTTTAGGGCATAGACTATGGTGAAACTTTTTCTCCCGTTGCTCGTCTAGAATCCATTCGCATGCTTCTTGCCTATGCTACCCATCATAATTTCAAGTTGCAACAAATGGATGTCAAGAGTGCTTTCCTTAATGGTCCTTTAAAAGAATTGGTGTATGTCAAGCAACCTCCAGGCTTTGAGGACCCCCTCTTCCTGGACCATGTCTACAAACTCGATAAGGCACTATATGGTCTCAAGCAAGCCCCTCGTGCTTGGTATGAGTGCCTTAGAGAGCTCTTGTTAGACCGTGGTTTCGAAGTAGGCCTCATTGATCCCACTCTTTTTACTAAGAAAGTTGGAGGAAACTTGTTCATTTGCCAAATCTATGTTGATGACATTATTTTTGGGTCTACTAACAAAGCTTTCAATGAGGATTTTGCTAAGCTCATGACCGACCCGCTTTGAGATGTCTATGATGGGGGAGTTGGAATTCTTTCTTGGCTTCGAAGTCAAACAATTGAAGAGAGGGACTTTTATCAACCAAGCCAAATATGTCCAAGATATGCTCAAGAAGTTCAACCTTGATCAAGTAAATGGAGTCAAAACTCCCATGCCCACAAAGGTTAATCTTGATCTTGATCCCAAGGGTAAGGATGTGGATCAATAGCTTTACCGCTTGATGATTGGTTCTCTACTCTATCTTTGTGCTTCTCGACCGGATATTATGTTGAGTGTGGGTATGTGTGCAAGATTTCAAGCCGCGCCAAAGGAAAGCTTCATGGTGGCGGTCAAGAGAATCTTTCGATATTTGGTTCATACCCCTAACTTTGGGCTGTGGTACCCAAAGGGGTCCAGCTTTGATCTCATTGGTTACACTGATTCGGATTGGGCAGGAGATAAAGTGGAGAGAAAGTCTACTTCTGGTGCTTGTCAATTTCTTGGGAGGTCCTTGGTGTGTTGGTCCTCGAAGAAGCAAAACTGCGTGTCCTTGTCCACTGCCAAAGCTGAGTACATCTCCGCCGCGAGTTGTTGTGCTCAATTACTATGGATGAAGCAAACCTTGAAGGATCTTGGACTCTCTTTTGACAAGGTGCCACTTTTGTGTGACAATGAGAGTTATATTGATATTGCTCACAACCCAGTTCAACACAACAAGACCAAGCACATTGAGATTCGTCATCATTTCATTCGGGATCATGTTGCTAGAGGACATTTCTTTGGAGTATGTTCCTACCAAGGCCAATCTTGCGGATCTTTTCACGAAGCCTCTCGATGAAGCAAGGTTCCGGGAGTTGAGGCATGAACTAAATATCATTGATTCAAGCAACGTGACTTGAGTATCTTGCGCACATACTCGGGTCTCAAAGGATATCTTGTTTGGAAGTACGCATGGTTTTAGGGGGAGTGTGGTTCCTCCAATGAACCATCACTCCTCCTATTATGCACACATTAATGTATTCATTCTCTATGGTCTCTTAAGGAGACAATTTGAGCTTAAATGATGAGTTTTGGTAATGAACCCAAGATACATCTTCGCGGTTTCAAGCCAAGTATACTCATATATGGTGGCCTAGGCCACCGACTTTCTGCCTTTTGACTCGCAGTAGTTGTTTTGAGTTTATTATTTCGGGTGGTTCTGGTTCTTTTCAGTTTTTGCTCAAGGTCGTTTTTCCTTGCCAATTATAATCTGGAGTTTGCTTTCTAGGAATCATCGGTAGTTCCGGTCTGAACCGGTACTACCGGTCAGGGCTAAATTTTCTCTGAGAAATTACGCCTTGATTGGCGGTATCTTCTCCCAGAACTACCGGTGTCATGTGGTTCTCGGCCTCCGCCGTACTACCGGTGAAAGGGCTCCGTAAGTATGAGTGGCCAAGGGGGGGGCACGGGGTCATCTTCCCCACTTGCCTCCCCTTGAACCCATCTCAACACCCCAAGTTCTCAAGGAGCACTCCACGGTGACGCCGCCGGCCACACCGATTCCTGCCGTCCCTCATCAGATTGGCTCCGTGGGATTCTTCCCATCCTCGATTCCCCGCCATGGACCCTGGTATTTGCTCCTCTCGTGCTCCAATCATGGAGATCTAGTCACTTTTGTGCTTGAGTAGGACATGCCATGACTAGGGCTATTCTTTGGCTAGAACTTCAATGGGGAGTCTTGGTAGGGATAGGATTCTACTTTAGATTGTTTTGCCTCAGTACATAGTCTAGATGTCATCGATTTGTGCATCGAGTTTCGTCGAATCTGGGATTTGGACCCAATTTTGAACTGCCCTGATCGGTACTACCGGTGCGGATTCGCCGGTACTACCGGCGTGTCCTCTCACCGGTACTACCGGTGAGGCAGTAGTAATCGCCAGTAAGGGGCATGACCGGAACTTCTGGTGCATTCCATGCGACCGGTAGTTCCGGCCGCCAGGCGGAACTTTCGATGCACCAATTTTTGATATCTGTCTCTGTACCGTGTCAATTCAGTCTAGTTGCTTTCGTTTTTCTTCGACCTTGTGCACATATTCTCTAGTTCCTCCTTTCTATTTGCTTTTCTCTCAGGGCAAGGGGGTTCCCGTGGCAGATCCAAGCGGTCTCGTGCTCCTTCTCGTGGACCGTCAGAGATTGATGAGGATGATCTTGAGGTTGTGCGCCCTCGATCAGGCCTGCTTTCGTCGGAAGGCTGCGGTGGCGTCGTCGCTGCTGGAAGGCAAGAGGCCTGTTCTAGCAAGTCAGAAGAAGACCACCTCTGGGCCGGATTCTAGCAAGAAGAAGATTTCCTCTTGGCCGCAGCTTGCCTATGAGGAGTTTCGCAAGATTGATCCCTACGCTATTCCTCGTGACCGCCTGGCTCAGGATCCTTTCTTCCACACAGTGCGTCAACAGGAGATCTATTCTGAGGTTTATGCTACTAAGAAGAAGAATGTGTGTGCTCCTCAGAAGTACATCAACATTGCAAAGATGGAGAGCAACCCTGATTACTTTGGTGAGGCTCTTGATATGTGCAGGAGGTTTGGGCTCATCAAGCTGATGCAACACCGTGAGAACTTTGATGAGAGGGCCATTGCTCAGTTTTACTCCACTCTCTACTTTGATACCGACCCTGTTGATCGAACCATGAAGTGGATGACCCAAAACCACTATCTGTCTGCTAAGTGGTCTAAGTTTGCCGCCCTTCTTGGCTACCCTATTCAGGAAGGCGGCCGTCGTGCCAATGGGTGGTGGGTGCATAGGGGGAAGGCCTCCGAGCCGGAATTTATTGAGCCTCTTTACATTGAGGGCCGTGGCGTTGCTGGAAACGTTGCCCATCTCCTTCCCACCTATGACGTCATGCGCAAGGTCTATCAGAACACCATTGCTCCCAAGGCAGGTAACTTTGATCAACTTCACGCCTTCCAGATTGATCTCATGTTTCAGACTTACCGCCACAGAAACTCTCATGAGCCCCTTGATGTTATGGATTACATCTTTGAAGAAATCTGGTCCGCTATGATTGAGAAGAGGTCTTGTCCATATGCTCCGTACATTCAGACTCTTATCAATGCCAAGTGGAGGGACGCAACTGGCTCTATCTACCCTCAGGATGTTCTCACTATTCATGAGGAGAAGACTCTCCGTGTGATGAAGCACAAGCCACCTCGCTCTCAGGCTGAAGACGACGTTGCTGCTGGTAGGACTGCTTCGGATGCTAGTGATGGGGACCGTGCTGAGGCTTCTCCTCCACCCCGACTTGTGAGGCAGCCCTCTTGGGCTAAAAAGCTGCTGAAGAAGGTGAAGAAGACTTTCTGCTTCATTTAGGACCATGAGTATCAGTCCTATGTTGCTTAGAGGCACAATGTTCGCCGGGAGAAGGCCATCATGAGGAAGCTTGATATTCCTGTGTCACCTGAGTCTAGCTCCGTCACCGCGCCCAAGGTTGAGTGGATCAACACGCATTGCAAATGGACTGATAGTGATGATGATGAGCCAGAGATCTCCAGTCAGTTCCCGCCCGCTTGGAACAATGCCTCTTGGGACCCCGAGCCGCCTCCTCCGTTCGTTGGTGGGTGGGGCGCGTAGTTTGGCTTCTTTGTCCCTTTTTGGCGTCTTGATGCCAAAGGGGGAGAAAGTGCTCCGTTAGGATCTCGGGATTTGCATGGGTTGTGTCACGAGCTCGCTTTTTCTTTGATCTTTTTATGCTCGTGCACACTTTATTCCGTTTTGTAATGGTTGTGGACCTCCGTTATTGTCTGTGGACCTCTTGTATCTTGTGTGGTTGCTACCTTGTTGGTGAATCTATGTGGTAAGGTATCTCTGTGGTATTCTCCTAAGGTTTTGTGGTGGGCTATTCTTGATTGTCGAATCTTTGTCTCACCACAATTGTGTTGGTGCAAGGTATGAGCTCCACTCTTTTCTCGGTTGGGAGAGCTCCCTCCCATGCTTCAGGGGGAGCCTCTTTCACTTTTAGTTGTATTGCCTCTTTGTGCAAATCTTGTGGAATTGTCATCAAGCACCAAAAAGGGGGAGATTGAAAGGATTATTTTCTGTCAGTATGTTTTTGGTGTTGATGACAACTCCTTTTGTGGTTTAATCATTTGTCTGAGTTTCAGGTTATCTTCGGACGTGTTCGTGGATGTTGTCTCTCAAGGAAGAGCTTGCAGTCGATAGCTTTTATTTTTCACTTTCTCTTGTTTACTTTATAGGCTACCGTACTATCAAGAGGGAGTCCATCTAGGAAGGTTGTGGGAAATCAATATTTCATGCACAGACCATATATGCACCTCCACATCCATCCCAGTTTTCGAGTGAGAGAGAGTTTTCTGAGCTGTTGGAGGGGTTTCTGCCCTGACCGGTAGTACCGGCCAGGCGGCGGTAGTACCACTTAGGGGTTTTCCCAGGGCTGTTCGAGCGGTACTTCCGATCGAAGTTCGATCATATTGACGAAGCGCTTGGTCGATAACCTTACGCCTCGCCGCCTATTTGGCGGAAATAACGTCGGATCTTAGACCGGTAGTACCGGCCTGACCAGCTCCTACCCCCTTGAGCGGTAGTACCGCTCCCTCACCGGTAATGGCCAGCGAGGACCGTAGTTCGGGTCGATTCGGTCATATTTCCGACACTGCTGCGGGTCGAATAATCTTCGCCTCAACCGCCTATTTGGCGGAAATAACGAACTTGGAAGCAAGCGGCGGCCTTTGGGTCCTGTGATCGTATGACCGTTATGTGGCCTGGGCTGGTCCGGTGCTAGGTCGCTCGCCGATACTACCTGTCCACCACGGTAGTACCCAAGCCGGGCGAGGCATTTTCTGCCCGTTGAAGGTGCTATTTAAAGCCCCCTTCTTCCTCCTCCAACCTTATCTCTTTGTTCTCTCTCTCCACCATTTTCACAAGAGCTTGACTTTGCTAGATCTCTCTCCCTACCCACTCAAATCTCTTGATCTTTTGAGGATTGGGAGAGGTGACCTAGATCCACACCTCCACCAAAGGAATTTTGATTTCCCCCACTCATCCTTCGTGGATTTCGTTTCTTGGGTTCTTGGAACCCTAGATGGTGTAGGGCATCCTCGGAGCTGGGGCATTTGTTGTAAAGCTCCGGGGTGTCGTTGAGGGCCTTCAATTGAGTTGTGAAGCCTCCCCTCAACCTCGTTGTAAAGGTTTTCGGTTGGCGCCTTCAAGGTCACCGGTTAGTGGATTGTGAGGCCACCTTTGTGGTGGTGCTCACCGGAGAAGAAGGTGAGGCCTTTGTGGTGCTCGGGAGACCTTGTGTGGCCCCAACACCTCTCCAACATAGACGTAGCTTCCTTGGAAGTGAACTATGGGAATTACATCCTCGTGTCCCCTTGCCGGTTCTTTCGCTCCACTCCTTTACTTCTTGCATTTACTCTCTTGTTTTCCTTTGTGCTCCTTGTCATTTAGGGTGTTCACGTAGTTGCATCTCTAGTGAACCTTACGTTATGCTTAAGCCTTAAAAGTGGGATAAAATAATAAAAATTGGTAGTCTCCTATTCACCCCCCTCTAGTCGACCTAAGTTGGGCCTTTCAACTGCTTCGAAAGGGATTCAAAGGGGGCCTAGTGCACCGCATTATGCAACTGGTGAGTGGAGGACAGACGACAATCTCAATCAATGGGGAGATTGGCCCCTTTTTTCGTGACAAAAGAGGTGTCAGACAGGGGAACCTTCTTTTGCCTCTGTTGTTTGACTTAATGGCAGATGACCTAGATTTAATCTTGGGTAAGGCCAAAGAGGCTGGCCATATTTGTGGTGTGGTCCCGCACTTGGTCCAAGGCAGGGTCACCCACCTCCAGTATGTGGACAACATAATGATCATGATAAAAAACTCAGAGCTAGCAGTCACCAACCTTAAATTCATCCTGATATGCTTTGAACTGCTCTCTAGTATGAAGATCTACTATCACAAGAGCAAGGTTATTGTCATGGGTGGAGAACCAGGTGATCAAGCTAGGGTAGCTAACACTGTGAATTGCCAGCAAGGTATATTCCCGTTCACCTACCTGGGGTTCACCATGTCTGATCATAAGCTAACCATCAAGGATGTACAACCCCTCATGGCTGCGGTTGGCAGAAGAGTCGAACCATCGCAA
This sequence comes from Avena insularis, assembly GCA_023614405.1. Lineage (NCBI taxonomy): Eukaryota > Viridiplantae > Streptophyta > Magnoliopsida > Poales > Poaceae > Avena > Avena insularis. The sequence goes on from CM042690.1 coordinate 551,951,570, forward strand.
GGTAGATTCCTGTCCTCAGCAGCCCGACTCACTCTGATTGATGCGTACCTTTCTAGCCTACCAATGTTTGTCATGGGCATGTTCATATTGGATGATGGTACGCATGAAGGTTTTGGTTCTCATAGGGGTAGGTTTTTTGGGAAGGCCAGGGCAATAAAAGAAAATACCACATGGTCAGTTGGAAAGATATCTGCAAACCAAGGGATCAAGGGGGCCGGGGGGTGACAAACATGAAGAAGATGAACATCGCTCTAATGCTTAAATGGGTCTGGCAAATGCTGAGCGAGGAGGACGAGAAGTTGTTATGGTTCAGGCTTCTAAAGGTGAATATAGGGTTGCTGATCTTTTTGAATCAAATGCGGCAGGTGAACCCCAGTTTTGGCATAATATCCATAAAATCAAGGATCTATTCAAGCTAGGTGCCAGATTTCTACATGGACACAACTCCAAAGTGCGCTTCTGGATGGATTTGTGGGTGGGGCATGAAACTCTCAATGTGAGGTTTCCTAGACTTTTCAATATCTCGGCGGATCCCAGCTTGTCGGTGGCCAGAGTGTTTGTAGGAGGATCCTAGAACCAAACCTTCAGAAGATCTTTCGACCAGGATGAATGGGAGCAATGTCAGGCTATGATGATAGAGTTGGCCTAGGTTAAGCCAACGGAGTCGCCTGATAGAGTTTAGTGGGAGCTAGAGAGTTTCAGAGTGTTCTCGACTAGGTCAATGTATAAGGAGTTAACGAAAGGACCTCCAGTTCAAGTGGTTAAGCGCATTTGGAAGCTGCAATGCTGCTTAAAGTCAAGCTTTTCATCTGGAAGCTATTGCGTGGAAGACTTCCTTCCGATGATCAGATCCTAAAGAGGCATGAACCGTCCTTGGGAAAGTGCACCCTGTGTAGGATGAATGAAGATGTTGAACACATTTTCTTCAGTTGCAGTTTTGCAAGGTTTGCTTGGAGTGGTGCTTGTGCGATGTTTGGCATAAACTGGAATCGCTTTTCATGACTTGATTGGTGTTCGCTTGTGGGCGGGTTCCAGGGTAACATGAGAACTGCGTTGTGGTTATTTTTTACAACACAATACTGGGCCTTGTGGACTACTCATAACTAATTCACTATTAAAACTAAATTTCCTTGTCAACCTTCTGATGTTGTTTTTAAAACTCTTCTAACTATGCAGCAATGACGGCTTATCCAAAAGGCCAAGACATCTCTGGTCCTGGAGGAGATGATCGGGATGCTTAAAAATCTCTTGGCGGAGACGCACATGCCTCTACCAACTCCAACTATCTGAGGATCGCGCTCCAGCCACCCGACATGTGCCACTGTGTCGTTGTCTTCTACCGTTTGTGTCGTTTGGTTGGGTGTGTAGGCTTGCTAGTGTAGCGGCCTGTCAGACTTTAAGTGTTAAGGTCATTTTGCATGTGTTTTCAGCATGTAAGCTGTGGATCAACTCTCAAACTTATGTTCTCCTTGCCTGGTTGTGGAGCTTTATTAATTTAAAGCCGGGCACGCGGTGTCTTCAGTCTAAAAAATCTGCAATTTCTGAATTCTTAATTTGCACATGATGTTTATTTTGTGCTATTGGGGGTTTGGAAGAGAATAAATGCAGCTAGGGATGTTTGAACATTTTGAAGCTCATAATAGCACATAATTAACTTTTAGAAATATTAAATTGGGTACTTTGTATATTTTGAAGCCAGTGCTGCACATAATTGTTTCTGTGCAAATGTTGGATTAAAAAATGTGCTATTTGTTTTTCGGCAAGTTTTAAAGCCAAATTGCACGTGAAGTTTTTGTATAACTTTTGATATGATATGCTAAATAGGTGGCGTAGCCAACGGATTTTGATATAACGATGATATGTAGTAAGTCATAATGACGAATATTAATGGTAGAACCCGGCTCTAGGCAACCTCTTTTTTTCACAAACTTCAAAATACTTAGCTCAAAAGTTTTAAAAAATTCAGAAAAAACACATGCACGTAGCCAACTATATTCTCTAGCAACATGCAAATTTTTAGCTCAAACCACTTTATATTTTAGTCTCAGCAAAAAATAGAAAATTGCACAACAAGACAAGAACCACACGCTAGTGTACTGTGCAACACAGTCCACCGACCATGAAAACTCAATTTGTTATTCTTGCTGAGTCTAAAATACGAAGCATTTTGAGCTGAAAATTTGCACACTACTAGCACACATAGTTTTCTACATGCTGGTATTTTCCCCATATTTTATAAATCTATTGAATTCAAAAAAAATTATATTCCATAACCGGACTCACCGGAGCCTAGTTTCCACAACACCGATCTCGTCATAACGCCTATACCTAGAAGATTGGCTTTTGTAGGCACCCTTAGTGGGGATGGGAACAAATAGAATATGGGGATACGCCTCTCAAAAGTTTTCCTCTAGAGATACTCAACATGGCGATACATTGTCTCATAAATTGTATGTCTTCTTGTTGTACCTAAACATTTTTTTCTATGCCATAGTGTATAAAAATATGATGTAACACTCTCGACTCAACGCTATGCAGATTTTAACGATTCCCGCCAAACCCGCATAGACACGATTCAAAGATTCCCACCAATCAATTGTGTGCGGGTGAAAAATAAAATAATACCATTATACAATAGTTCATGATGGAACCCACAATAACTCATATATATATATATATCACAACGACTTCAACTAAGTCAAGAATACAAAAATACATTACAAAGATCCAAGACATATTTAAAGCAAAATAGGATCAAAGTATGGATAAGAGTACAAATCGAACTAAGAGTCCTGAATAATAACCAATGACGTCCACAACCTTGTCCATGCCAAGCCGGAATGGTAACCATGCTAACATCGTCAATCTCATACATATCAAAATCGGGCCAACGGTTTCTGACACAAGGAAGGAAAGCAAATGAGGGTAAGTAGTGAGGCAAGTACTTAGCGAGACTTAGAATTTGGCTGCTCTTGCTTACAGGGGTATAGTGGATGTAAGCGGCAACAAAGAATGCACTAAACCAATAGAGACACGATACAAACTCCGTCCATTAGAGAGGGATAAGAGAGCCCTATTCGGAATCAACCTGATACTAACACAAAACATAACCTAGCCACGAGAATTACCCCTGTCAACTAGGGAGAAATACTGGAGGCACTAACATAATTGGCAGTTTTATTAATTTATTGTGGTAGTTGCGCTAATTACTAGTCTAGTCAAAGTCAAATTTATAGTATTACTTTAATGTAAGTTGTATATGATCGAGAAACTGTGATCCAAATAGTCCATAATCGTGAATACAGGTTTTTGAAAAGATTTATCCTGCAGGGGTACACAAATGTACCCACACGCTCGATCAACTTTAGAAAAACCAATGGAAGTCAAAAAACAACAAGGTATCACGACACAACTCTTCCAAGAACCAAAGAAAGTTTTAGGGGGGGGGGGGGGAACCCAAATAACCTGCCCACGACAAAGTCGGCCAATCTCTGAAGACGGATCCAGAGGTTTACGAGAACAGTTGAAAAATATCAGAGGCCCAAAAAAGTGAGTAGGTGTGTCCAGACAGTGTAATAATGCCGCACCTAAACAGTACAAAATCATAAACGCTCCTCGAGCAACAAAATGTAAATCAACAGTAGTAAACATGGCACAAGTACAAGAAAGTAATACATAGCAAACTTGTTATGGCCCCCAAACCAAACTTTAGAACAAGGTCGAGCTAAGGGGATCCCCATAGAACCCCTTCGTGCGGTTAACGCGATAATCAAGAAACATGTATCAAGTATTCGGGTCCTATGGGACACAAGTGAGCGGTATAAACACCAAATATTGGCTATTGCTCAGAGATGCCTCTTTTATTAGTTTAGCTACTCCCAACTACACAGTTAATTAATAAGTTGTAAGTAGAACCATGATTATCTTAAACATAAAGCAGGTGGCAACTTCCTAGTGAATTTTTAACTCAACATCTCGACCAAAAACCTTAGCAAGCAACCACAACTCGGAAGACCAAATATCAACTATAACAACGGGAAATACGTAGTGACCAAGGCAATATGGGCTGCAAGGAGTAATAATAATAATACATGACTAAAGCATCACAACAAGGATAGAAATAGAGAGAGAAACAAAGATATAAAGCAAAACAGGTAACATAATGTGACACCCCCGGGATTAGGACTAGACAAATCCCAGATCTCTGTCTGATATAAACTTAACCTAAATCTCGAAAGCATATAGAGAAATAATTGGTAACATTACACTGACCCTACGACTCAAAAGTTATTACAGCAAGCTCATAACTGAGCAAAGAACCAAATTGTTACAAGCAGAGGTCACTGGTCACAAACACCAAACAACAGAAGGCAAATTATGCTAAGTATAGCAAACTTAACAAATGGCCTAAGATGTCTGAAGCATAATGATGACATCCCATTCCATAGATTACAGACTACTGACCGGAAATCCCAAACTACTCATTGAAACCGATGTCATATAGAACCCATCTTCAGGGATACACTTACCTGCTGCAAAGGTATCAACAAAGCAAGGCTGAGTACAGGGTGTACTCCACAAGACTTATGGCTGGTGGAGTTACTTTTTATAAAGCTATCTTTCCTTGTAAAAGAGGAGAGGAGTAGAAACTCGACTAAACAGATCATTTTAAAAGGGGATAAGAAAATGATATCTCTAGCTTCGATCATCTTTGATATCCACCAAATCCTTATCAGCTGAATCTACCAACTAGGATCACCTCCTCGATCCCTGAGAAGCATCCTTAGAGCACACTTTACTTACTTGCCAAGTTCTATGATTAGGTTATAGTTATCTATGATCATCACGTCCATTCCCAAGTCGTCCATAACTGTGGACACGACTTCTCGAAAAGATTAATACCCTGCAAGGGTGCACAACTTTACCCACACGTACCAACCAACTCTTAACGCCAAATTATTAGCCCTCTTCCTTGGAAGGCCGACAACGGGTGGTTGACCACGACCTTTACCTTGCTTTCGCTGAGACCATGAGTCACGCCCTAAGGAGATGCTGCCGTAACGGGTCAAGTCCCGAAGCCGGTCCCTAGATATGTGAACAGGGTTTGAGATTACGGAGGCCGTGCCTCTCCCATTCCCTGCCACGCTTATCTACCTGTATGAATGCACCTCCTTCACCTCCTTTGAGAACAACCAAAATGCATATGTCGAATGGAACGCCCGAACTATGTGACTCATGGAATCTACTAGGCAATTTAGTTGGCCGAGGGGGTTTCCAGGCCCCCGTGTGGTTGTACGCTCGTCTTGGTTCAAGAGGCAAGAACTCAGGTCCTAGTGGTGGCAAGTATGGGAGTGCAAAAACCACAACCCGACATATCCTCCCATACAAGCCTGCGAATGTTTAACTTTCATCTCTGATCATACCACATCATCCTATCATACTAGGTTCATTTGCAGCTCTAATTCATCAACCGGATGGACCAGCGGTAACAGCTAAGCATGGCTAAGCACAACAAACATAAATAGCTCTAGCAAAGCACATAAGCTAAACCCTAGCTAAGCTAGGAGCAGCGGATCAGTGAGTATAGGCTACAAAGGTAACATGCATCAGATAGGACTAATCTATCTATCAATAAAAGACTTTGGAATCGTATGCACATGGAAAGAATGAAATACTTTGAAATCATAAGATTATATCATGTGTGGGGCTATGCTTTCCTTTGCCTGTTGATACTCGGATATAGATCTTCAGGTTCATCTGCTTGACATTGTTCATCGTTGATTAAGTACTTCTCTTCAATGGTGTTAATCTCGTTTTTAAATCTTGGACTCGATCTCGTTGCTCACATCAACTCCGAGGTCTACCGAGAAGAAGCAGAAACACCAAAAAGGAAAGCAACAATCAACACATGGAATTTGTGCAATGCTCAAGCAAGGATGATGATATGACAAGTTAAATTGTATTGTAATGATCCCTAGTACATGCTTGGTCATTTTAAACAGGGTCCGAGGGGTACAAACCCTTAAATAGGGGAACCTCGGAGTCACCTACGGGGTTCAATTTGTTCTTCTAATTAAACTTTTCATATAAGTTTCTTAACAATGCATTATTATAAGTCTATTGTGTAGATCTTATTTTTCTGAATATTTTAATATATTATACATATTTTTCTAACTTAAAATGAATTAGTTATGAATTTTCTCAATTTAAATCCATTTTAAATCATTTTAAAACAATTAATCATTTTTTCGAATATTTAAATTATTTTACATCTGGCCCCACATGTCATAAGTTTACTAATTTTAGAATTTTTTTTCCAAAAATATTAGACCTAAAAGATCGGGCCCACAAGATTATTTATATTTCAGAAATGATTCTAGAAAACATTAAAGCAAAAATGACCTCATGCCCAGCAATGGAGGACCTCCTTTATCGATTAAGGATCTCTCGATCCTTTACACACAGGGCCGCGAGAGTAGGGGTGCTAGATGCAGGCTTGCGTGCTGAACCTATTGGTGGCCGCGCCGCTCAAAATAGGTCACCAGAGCCACGCCGATGACGAGCTTCTACGGCAGCAGTGGACGGTGATCAACGCGACGGCGACCCAGAGAGAGAGGAACGAATCGAAGAGGTCCACAAGACCGTAGGCTCATCAGGAAGCTAGCAGAGGGGTCGTCGAGACCGGGGCGGTCGGACGATGACGGATTCGATGATGTGACTACGGCGGCCGACGATGAGAACGAGCTCGATTCCGGCGAGGTGGGACCTTCCCGACATGCATGCTTCGGCAGGGATGGTGAGGACGTCATGGGGATTGCAACGGTGGCCTCGGCACGACGTGCGGTGGCTGGAGACGACGGGGACAAACGGCTACTATGAGCCCTAGGGTCAGGGTTTCGACACAAAGAGGAGGAGAGAGAGGAACACGAGGCTAGGGTTCATCGAGCAGCGGTGGAGCCGACTTTATAGATGGCCAGGGGCGACAGCGCACATCTTGACGCATGCCGACGATGAAGGAGCGGCCAGCAAGCTGCTTCGCCGATCTGGAGGTCGACGACGAACAGGGGAAGATGACGGACAAGGATGAAGGGGTATCAGGCAAAGCTAGGCCGTAGTTGGGCCCTGGCAAAGGTTGCCAAGCGGGCTGCTGCTGCACGCTGAGCGGAAGATAGGGAGAGGGAGAGAGATGGGTTGCAGCCTGAGTACCTAGGATTTTTTTGTAAAACCTTTTTTCCAATTCTGGTTTCTATTTCTATTTGTATTTTCAAAATGTTTTCTATTTTGAGATATTTAGAATACTAGAGGTTTCTAAAATAAGCTGAGGATATTCTTCGGCCCTTATAACCATTTGGGCTCCAAACATTTTGGATTTTTCAAAATATCAAAACTATTTGAAAGGGTTTATAAGAGGGGGCAAAGTTATACTTTTGTGATTAATTCTTGCATGGCTTTTAAGATGATGCTCATGTTATGCACAAAAGAAACCCTAATTAGTATTGGTAAAGCTAGGGGTGTTACACATATGATGAGTGCTCTCTTGGAAACATTCTTGAAGATACATCCGAAGAAATTTTCTAAGCTCGCATCAACTCATCATTCTATCCGGGGAAAAAGTAAAGCACTAGAAAGAAACACCGGATGCAATATTTAATATTACAGAAAAAGATCCGACATGATTATGATGTGATATATTTCATGCAAATTTAAATGATGCGAACCATGTTGGAAAGTCATATGCATCGGGTATTGGTGGTACAGCATTGGGTGAAGCATTGCAAACATGGAATAAACATTTACCCATTTATTTATCAAGTTTTATAAGCAAAACCTTGCTGGATACTATTAATAAGACATGATTCACAATGAAATTTATTATATGGATATCATATTTGGATTCCTCATATTTTTCTGATCGATTTAGACATATTATATGTCCAATTTGGATAAAGGGATTAAAAAATATGAATTTATCCATATTTAAATGGAAAAATGGTAAAATTGTTAATATTTTGAATAGTTAGGATGATTATGTTTGAAATCAGATATTGGAATATTTATTAAATTTTAAAAACTCTCCATTTTTAAACTTTCCCAATTCAAACTGATTCAAAGTTGTGATTTAAATTCAAATTTAAATTGAACTTTATTTATTTTGAAAGAGTCAAAGGACCTAAATTATGGCCACGGGCCTGCGGTAATTTTGAAAAGGGATAAGGCACCACGGGTTGTTTAGGAGGAAAGGCAGGGGCTTTGTAGAAGTTCATCTGGCACCGATGGATTACTGGTTTAGGAAAGAGAAAACCAATGAGTTTTCAAGAAAATGTTTGGACAGCATTTTAAACTGAAGTTTACTAAACTTCTGAAGATCGACAACGTTGGCAAAAATGGGGCCAAACTCTAGGGAAATTCCAAGCTGCCTGGGACTCAAACTCGCGCTCGGGTGCTTAGGGCCTAGAGAAGAAACCACCAGGATAGTCTGTGTTTTTTGAACCAGCACATGAAGCACCGAATATAGGTTGGATCTGCTAGGATTCAGAGACAAAAACGAGACATGCATTAACGATGACGAGCGGCACGAGAGTGAGATGATGAGAGGCTTCTAAAGTGAGGGATCTTGACCAAGGGGTCATCAATGAGATGCTCTGAGATGAGGTCAAGCATGAGGGCACAACTACTGGCTCCGGTGATGACCAGGACAACGAGATGACAGTGCAGCACCAAGGACGTTTGACCAAAGATTCGGCGGCTCTAAGGGACATGCCATGGCCGGGCGGATGAGGGAAAGGAATATGAGCTCACCCTCGAGCTCCTAGATGAGCAACAATTGCTGGAGTTGACGAGGATGGTGGAGTGGAAGTGAGGACGGCATCAACGAGCTTCAGGTGCACAAGTGGCGACGTCGGGTGTGCAACTCGACATGGGCGATCTCGGCACTATAGGGGCCTTCTCATCCTTGCTCATGTAGATCACGGGTCATAGAGAACGAGGAGGTTCATGTGACGTGTCTACGGAGCTCGAGGTTGCACAGGACCGCGAAAACGAGATTCTAGAGCACGACCACAGCACGGGCTAGCTAGAGTTTTGGGTGGCTTGCAGAGAAAGAAGAAGAGGTATACGATCTAGATGGGGATTAGGGAGGGAGTGGTTGAGGATGATAGTGGGGGAGGCTCTGCCTCGTTTGCTCGCTTGATGCTAGAGAGGGGAAAGATGGGCACGAGCACCGGAGCATGACATGAAAGTTTTTGCTAGATATTGATTTAACGATGCCTTGGCCTCGACTCACCATCATGTTAATATAGAGGGGAAAAGCATCTGATATATATAGAGTTGGTTACTACGACACAATAAAAATCTCCACGTTTGATTTATCTACATCGACATGATTACAAGTTAACACAACAATAAATATATCTAGACGATTCATTGTTTAACATCATCCCTCAATGTCAACTTCCCTAAGTTGAGATTGGTCTTGAATTCTTCTAGCTATCAAATTTTTAGTGGCTTAGTAAAACCATTAGCAACTTGATCACCTGTTGGAATAAACCTAATATCCAACTTCTTCTATGCAACTCGTTCTCTCACAAAATTAAAATCGATTTTGATATGTTTTGTTCTTGCATGAAACACGTGATTAGCTGAGAGATATGTTGCACCAAGATTATCACACCACATACATACCACTTGAGGATGATCAACACCAAGTTCATCAAGTAAGGATTCTACCCACATTACCTCAACAGTAGCATTTGTCATAGCCTTGTATTCTGTTTCTGTGCTTGAGCGAGACACTGTAGCTTGCTTGCTTGCACTCCATGATACAAGGTTTGAGCCAAAGAACACATCAAAGCCTCCAATAGACCTTCTTTCATATGGACAACCTGCCCAATCAGCATTAGAAAAAGAAGTGATAAGTGGTGATGTGGACATACTAATTTTCAGCCCTAATTCCATACTTACTTTGATATATCTCTATATCCTTTTTACAGCTATTCAATGTGAGGTAGTAGGAGCATGCAAAATTAACCGAGAAAGAAATAGTAGACCTTGTTAGCGTCAAATATTGCAATGCTCCAACTATACTTTTGTAACTCTTCACCTAACGGATCTCCCTCAATGCATGGACAGTTTGTCTGTAGTGGACTGTAGAGTAGTAGAAGGTTTACAGTCCTTTATATCTACACTCCTTACTAAGTCTGCAACATATTTTTCCTGAGTGAGCAGGATCCCATTACCAATTTTATTTACCTCAATACCTAGAAAGTAATTGAGTTCTCCCAAGTCCTTCAAGGCAAAGTCACTTTTTAAGTCATGCATCAATGATGCAGTTGCCTCCTGAGATGAGCTCGCAATAATGATATCGTCGACGTATGTGAGCATAAAATGGTAACATTCCCTCTTTTATAAAAGAAGAGTGAGGTATATCTCTTTGAAGGCATAAAACTGAGACCTTGTAACTTCATGCTGAGCCTAGAGTACCAAGCTCTAGATGGCTATTTCCGACCATATAAAGCTTTATCCAACCTACACACCTGATGCAGCCTCAACTTGTCTTCGTAACCTGGAGGTTGCCGCATATACACTTCTTCCTCAAGAACACTGTGAAGAAACGCATTCCGCACATCCAATTAGCGGAGACTCCATTCCCTAGAATATGCAATAGACACCACTAATCTGATAGTAGTTGCCTTTACAACAGGACTAAAAATATCCTTATAATCAATACCATAGTGCTGTTTCAAGTGTTTTGCCGCTAGCCTAGCTTTGTATCGACCAATAGTTCCCACCAGCCTTTTTTATCTTATATACCCACTTACAATCTATAATATTCATTCCTTGATTGGAAGGTACTAAAAGCCAAGTTTTATTGTTTATAAGTGCATTAAATTCGGTATCCATAGCATTCTTCCAATTACTATGTCCTAGTGCCTCATGTAAATATCCAGGTTTTCCTATTGATGCAAAACTAGCATCCCTAATTATGCCATCTGTGGGTATAAGAGTTTTAGAAATACCACTTTGAGACCTGGTTTTTTCTCGAGGTGGTGCAAGAGGAGCTACTGGCTAGGCGCAGAAGGTCCCGTCGCATCGTACCTGGACGAGGTGGCAGAGGAGGACAAATCCTGGTCTTGGCCGACAAAGCGACCACTAGAACTAAATTCGCTGGTCCTGCCTGGACTCAGACCATCATAAGCGGGTGCATGGAAAGCAGGGCTAGAATCCCGTGGAAACCCGTTTGTCCCAGTTAGGCTTGATGGCGGCCATAGTTGCGTGTCACACAATGATTTGCGGGGGGCGCATGTTTGCCCCGCGCTGCGTGGATGGACTCGAGGCGACGTGTTTTCTCCACCGATGTCACCTGCGCCCACGTTGCTTGCTCTAGTCAGGGGACGCCATGTGGCCCGGCATGGAGACATACCGCCACACCTTGATGCTGATTCCCCTGTTGCTGCAGACATGGATCGCTGCACGCAGGAGGATTAGCATGCGCATCCAAGCATGCCTCCCTTGTTCGTATCCGGTGCATGAAGTCAAGACTTTGCACACAAGAAACACCATTAGAATTAGTAGGATTAGGAAAATTATGCATATGATCATCATTGCTATGTTCCCCATGATCTAAAGGGTTTAGCAACTCAGGCGGAAGTAAAAGAATGCCTGCATGTAATTGTGTACCAGGGTTGGAATTTAATGTGCAAAAAGGGAAAACGGATTTGTCAAAGACGACATCTCTAGATATATAGGTTTAGCCATTAGGAATATCAAGACACTTAAATCCCTTGTGGAGGTTGCTATAGCCTAGAAAAGCACATTGCTCAGATCGGAACTCTAGCTTATGAGAGTTATTGGGGTGAAGGTTGGTCCAACACGCACACCCAAACACACAAAGATATTGATAGTTGGGTTTTTCATGGTAGAGGCGCTCAAGGTGACTCTCAAAATTTATGACTTTGCTGGGTGTGCGATTTATGATATATGTAGCTGCAATGAAAGCTTCATCCCAATATTTTAGTGGCATGGATGCATGGGCAAGAATAGATAGCCCTACTTCGACAATATGACTATGTTTTCTTTCAGCCGAACCATTTTATTGGTGTGCATGTGGGCATGAAACATGATGGGAAATACCAACTTTATTGAAAAAGGAATTGAGTTTCTCTAACTCTCCTCCCCAATCCATTTGCATGGCAAGATTTTTTCAATCAAATTGTCTTTTAACAAGACTTTGAAATTCATGGAACTTTTGAAACACCTAAGACATATTTTTAAGCAAATAAATTTAAATAAATTTGCTAAAATCATCAACAAAACTGACATAATATTTGTTTCATCCAACAGACTCACGGGCAGGGCCGCAAACATCGGAAAAAATGAGCTCTAAAGGAGCACTAGATTCACTAAAGTACCTAGGATAAGGAAATTGTTGAATCTCGCCTTTTTGACAGGCATCACACACATAATCATCATTACTCGACTCACTGGAACATGGAAGATTATTCTTGCTAATGACTTTATTGACTATGATCGATGATGGATGTCCTAAACGAGAGCGCCACCTCTCCAAGGATGTTTGATGACACCAAGGACATGCTTTCTTTAACTAGATGGTGTTGACGAAAGTGGGTACAGGCCTCTCCTACCCTTGCCTTAAAGAAGAGTTCTCTTCATTGCATGATCCTTAATAAAAAAAGGAGTGTGGGTGAATTTCCAAAAAACCATGGTTATCATATGTTAGACGATGAGCAGATAAAAGGCTTTTCCTAGCTTGAGGAACATGAAGAATATTTTTGAGAACAAGATTGTAATCATGGGTTCTAACAACTAAAAGACCAATATGATTAATTTCCATACCTAATCTGCTAGCGGTGTGGAATTGTTCGTTGCCGTAGTACTTGTCATGGATGGTGAGCTTACTGAGTTCACCAGTTATGTGATCGGTTGCCCCAGTGTCGATGTGCCAGGGTTACTCGGTGCCGCGTGATGTAGTATCCACTCTTCTCTTGATTGATGGGACTGGTAAAGTCAGGGTTGAACCGTTCCCAGCACTTGTTGACCATGTGGCCAATTTTGCCACAAAGCTGGCAGCGAGGGTTGTTGCCATTGTTGTGGTTATTACTGCCTCGGTTAGGGGCATAGTTGTTGTTGTAGGTGACCCCACTATTGTTGTTGTAGTTTTTGCAGCCACCATGGTCGTGCCCATGTGGAGGGGCGCTGCCTCCACCAATTCCACGACCACCGCTATAGTTGCCACTGAAGTTCCCGCGGCCTTGTCCTCCACCGTTCCCGTCGCACACAATAGGGTTTACAGAATACTGAGACCCCCCACCTTGGAGATCAAGGCACACCTCGTAGCTCAGGAGTTGATCATAGAGATCACCCACCATCATGGGCTTAGTGTGGCCACACATGGTCGAGATGACACTATTGTAGTTGGAGTCTAGGCCAATAAGGACGTATGATATGACGTCCTCCTCATCCATATTTTTGTCGGCGGCCTCCATCTCATCCGCATGGGAACGGATCTTGCCGAAGAACTCCGCCACAAATGAGTTTCCCTTCTGCGTGGTGGCGAGAGCAATCCGGATGTTGATGATGCACGCACGGGTCTGCGAGGCGAGCATGCCCTTGATCGCATCCCACATTGTCTCAAAGCTTGTGTTGGAGACAACCTGGATAGCAATTTATTGAGATAAGGTTGTCGAAAAGAAACTAGGGATCCGTTGGTCTTGTGCCAGCTAAGTACCATACTCTGGATTGGGATCCTTGACGGTTTTAGAGCCGTTGGCCACCGTGAGCTCCTTATCAGGGACGGGGCACTTGGTGTCGATGAAGTCCTCCACCTGCGCTCCTCTGATCGCCGACATGACTTGGGCTTTCCACAGGATGTGTTTACCCTTGGCAAGCTTCTCGGTCACTCCTTGAACGAATGGGTTGGTGCCGAAGGGCGAGGATGAAGTTGCCATGGACGTGGTAGCGAAGACTAGCTCTAATACTGATAAAGGATAGTTTTCACGATCCCTCTGCGGTCTCACTTTCGAGGAACGAAAGCGAGTTTATTTGTTCAGCAATCGGCTCGGGTCAGCAGGTTTGGATATCTTAAAGACAAAGATTAAGATGTATGGTTAATGGGGAAGATTCCCTCAGACTTTATTCATAAGGTGATCGAGAGATCATACAATGTGTTTACAAGAGATCTCAGTAGGTTTATAATGATACCCGGCGAGAGATGAATCTAGAACTATGACTAAGGATAATGGTAAACACTCATGCGATTATGACTTATCCTTCTCAGGTGAATGTTCTTCAGTACTTATAGGCGTTTATGGTGGTAGAGTCTTGCTTAGTCACGTTAGGTCTTCATCTTGTCTTGCACGTAATCTTGATCTCCGATCTCCCTTTCACATACGTCTGGTCTTCGAGATATCCAGGGAGTCGTCTTGCAACCCCACATGTTAGGATGGTTGAGTTAAGGTCGGTTGAGAGCTTCTGTATGCAGGCCTTCAGGTCCCTGACCATAGAGGTAGGCGTGGGCAGGAATCATGGATTAAGGCCCATGTAAAGTACAGGCCGAAATCCACCCATCACTGACAGATACCATGCAATTTTTCGGTGGAGATTGTTTTAAGCGATGCCTTGGCCTCGGCTCGCCTTAGTGTTAATATAGAGGGGAAAATCACCTGATTGATACAAAGTTGGTTACAAACATACGACAGAAGGACAATCTCCATGTTCGTTTATCTACACCGATAGTACTACAAGTTGTTACAATAATAAATACATCTAGAAGCTTCATTATTTAACATGGCATGGGTTGATGCTCATGTGCACGAGAGGGGGAGGGAGATAAGTATGGGAAGATCATATCCACTAATCGGTTTGTGTTGGGCAGGGGCCATGGTTTAGAGAGAGAGGCAGGGTGGATATGTGCACTCGGATGGGCAGGTTGGTACCGCGCGAGAGGGATCATGGAGAGAGGGGTGGATAGCACCGGATGCACCAGGTTTAGGTTTCAGGTAGGGTACTGGTAAGGTTTACTAGGCACTGATCGGTAGGACTAGGAGCTAGCTAGCTGGGTTGAGACAGGATAGATGGCTCGACAAGGTTTAGCTAGGCTAGGTGGGGTGATTCGGTAGATGGGATTTAGATGGTTTAGGTTTAGCTAGATAGGATGGTGTGGTTGCAACAAGAGAAGAGAGAGGGACATGTGGTTCGCCTCAGGTAGGAATAGCTAGAAAATTTAGGTGAAGGTTTTGGGATAGATGGGGTAGAGCTAGGTGGTTAGGATAGGTCTGTATGTCCACTTGCTAAGCTAGCAAGTATATATATATATATATATATATATATATATATATATATATATATATATATATATATATATATATATATATATAGAGAGAGAGAGAGAGAGAGAGAGAGAGAGAGAGAGAGAGAGAGAGGCTAGGTAGAGGCTCGGGTAGCTTAGGGTTAGAGAGAGGAATAGCATTTAGGAAAAGGTTTTTAGTGTAGGAACAAAAGGTGGCCATTATTTCATGTGGTGGAATAGAATGGAAGAATGTTATGACTGTATGCTTATGGTGTAGGAGGTGTGGATAGTTAGGAGTATGAGGCTTTAAGCAAGAATGAAGCATGGGCCATCTTAAGTATATATGGTGGCATGTTTTGATGGAACAAAAAAAATAAAAGAAAGGCATGGTAAGGTGGTAGGCATGGTTTAACAAGAGAGTGAAAAATGAATGGCAATGAACAAAATTAGGTGGATGATTCCAAAGATCACAAGAGTAAGAATATGAGTAGGATTTTAGAGAACGTCCAAAAGAAACCAACAGAAGATCACGACAAAATAGAGAGAGATAGAATAGCGAGGAAGATGATCAAAAGAATATAAGAGATATTCACTCAAGCAATAGATAGAATATAAGAAGGCATAGATGGATGGTCACATGAGTAAGATTACAAAGGACCACATGGTCACTTGTAGAATTTGAAGTAGAGTATGATGGCAAGGTCACAAAAGTAAGATCAAGTAGATTCCACATGCTATCACATGTGCATGATTTAAATCTATAAGGCAAAATAAACGGGAGCCATGTGTCATATGTGGTAGATTTGGACATGATCATAAGGACAAGGTAAAATGGCAAGTTAGTGACAGAGAGAATTTAAAAGATGATGCCCCAACTCAATTTGGACATTTTGACAATATGAATAGCAAAACTCAAATAATAGAATTAGCCATTATGGTTCCATATCAAATGACACCAACTAGAGATGGAATAGAGAGAGGCAAATAACAAGATCAAATACAATTTAGCAATAACCAAATACAGGTGAAACAATTTAAATGCAACAATTAAAACTATGTTTCATGCAATGTGGCATGATGAACATAATGATGCATCATGATATCATGATGACGCAGAAAAATAAAATTACAAGCACTTTTCTGGTTTGGGATTTTCTGGGATACCACATATGACTAGTTTTGACTTTTGAATAACTGATGGAATACGCATGTAATATCATCATTTTTGTTTTATAGTTGAACTATGGTAAGATGCAGATCCCATTTCCTACAAAGGAAGCACGAACTGAGTTTGAATAAGTACATAATCTGATTGTACATCTAAATTTAGACAAATTTCTAACATCTATTTCGAGATGGAGAGAGTACAATTTGATCAGAACAGGTTGTCTTCTTTACCAACATGCATATTACACATGAGAGGAAGATTAAACGATGGGTGGGTGGGTTGGTCAACAGGCCTCTTGCAACTTGAATTTCCTGACATATTGCGCCGATTCTCGAGAGATTTGATTCCTTCCGCTGTTTTAACTCCGGCGCGCATCAATATCCGGTTCGCATGGGGAAAATCTGGTTTGGCGACTTGGGTTGATGCTGCTGCGTCGCGGACTGCAGCGCCTGGCCGACCATGGCGGCGCGCGACTCCCGCGACATGGGCGTGCCGGTGGCCAGGGCGCGCTGGTAGGCCTCGTCGTCTTCCATGCTCCCGCCTCCCTCCAGCGCCAGGTGCACCAGGCGACGCATGTCGTACGACGTGAGATCGTGCTGCCCGGTGAGCTCGGGGCCGTCAGAACGCGCCACGAAGCCCGCCAGCTGCAGGTTCCCCACCTGTCGCGCGAGCGCGCCGCCGCGGTACGGGCGCACCGAGAACTGGGCGCCGCACTCGTCCTCGTCATCGTCGTCATCGTCCTCGTATCCGGCGACGATCTGCTGATCCTGCAGGTTCCGCGCGCCGCTCAGATCGAACTCGCCGAACTCCATGTCGCTCCCGCTCTCGTCGTCGTCCTCCTCCCCTCCGAACTCGATGTCGCTCCAGCTCTCGTCCTCTTCCTCCTCGGCGAGCAGGACATGCTCGTTCACGGTGGCCATGTGTACTAGCTGTAGCTGCGCTTGCACGAGTGGACGGACGAACGATTGCAACGCCGATGAATACCGTGACTGCGAGAACTTCTCGATTAGGTTGTGCTCCTACTAAGCATATGGGGCCTCCTTATATAGCGTGAACAAGACAGAGTCTAATTCGAGTCGGACCAGAACTCTCCCCTACATAAAAAGTCCAAGACTTGAAGTCGGAGTCCGACTTGGGGAATTCGCGGATCAATTGCCACAACTGACAAACGGAGGGGACTTATTTTTACCCGAATACTGTGTTTAGCTTGTTTTTGAGGGTATAATACTGTGTTTAGCTTTGTTATATGAGCTGTTTTACGATGATTGGGGTGACACTTTTTTATCTGAATTTTTCTAACCGTTGATTAAAATGTTTGATCAAGATCTATCAAGGTACGTTAGAAGTGGCCTAGTTCTGATTTGGGCGCGCATTAGACTTGTGAGAAAATTGTATGTACATCGTCCCTATCCTACACCTAATCAACCCGATCATCCAAATTGTGGTTGTGAGCCGCCGCCGGTGCTGCCGCCGTCACCACGTGCCCCTCTCCTTCGAAGCCTCGTCTCCAACCACCTGGCAACTCCCCTCATCTTCACTCACCGCCGCCCTTCAAGAATTCACGTTCCCCGTTGAAAGATCACGGAAGCCGCCTAGAGGGGGGAGGGGGGGGGGGTGAATAGACGTGTCGTTGGATTGATGATAAGTACACCATGAGGGGGTCCTCGAGGCGTGCGGAAGAGAGGGGTGTGAGACGTACGGTATTCCGGAACGGTGAGCTCACAAGTTTACCTAGGTTCGAATCCGTCGGCTTTGGACGGATCTTACTCCTGCTAGCAATCCAGTAATACAGCAGAGCCGGAATATGGATTACAAGGGTTTTGACTGTGCGAGTTGAGATTGTAGACTATTGTCAGGGTGCCCTAAAGGCTTTCCCTAGGACAGCTTATATAGATATCTGGCCTAGGGTTTACAGGAGAGACCTATCCAGCTACGACTAAGAGTCGGTTACAGAGTACATCTTGAACTACAAGTAACACTATGGGCCTATGTCAGTAAGTCATCTGGGCCTTCCCGTAGCCGGACTAGACTCTGTCTCTTCTCCCTGACTGGGCCGCCCGTGAAGCAATGCTCTAACCCGAAGTGTGCCACCCTGGTCAGTGAGGCACAGTGAGGATACCCGGAAAGTATATCCCCAACAGCAGCCCCCGGAAGCCTCCAAGATCTAGAGTCGGATTTCATCATCGCGTAGCTTGATCTTTGGCTTGCAGAGTCTTGAAGGGTTCCTGAAACTTTAAAAGAAAGGATAGGATCCGAGTCTCAAAACGAGTCGGACCCGTTAATACATTATTCGGGTTTCCAGCTTGAAATTCAAACTAAGCCGAAACTTGGTCTCTGACGTAACCTGACACTAGTCAAGGTCAAGTCACGTCATTGCCAGACATTCCTGACACCACGACCGTTGGTGGGTCCGCTTCGCGCAGAACCGAGGCGTCGTTTTAATGCGTGCGCGGAGATTGAGGCGGCGTAATCTTCACGAGGAGGTTACCCAGCTCCTTCCATGACGCGTGCATGTTTCACTGTTGCGTTTACACAAATCTTGGCGCAGCTGGAGGATATAAGTGGTTAGGATTTCTTTCCCATCTTCTTCACCAGCACTCGCGCTCCTTCCTTCCTCCCGGCGCTTCCCACGAAAACAAAGTTCATCCGCCACCCCAACTCCCCAGCGCCGCCCATCCCAGGTCACCGGAGCCCAAAAGATGGCCGAAGCCTCATCTTCTACGGCGGCGGCAGCAACAACGGCGGCGGTGGCAGCGGAGAAAAGCTTTCGCGGGGTTTGGATCCCGTGCGTCCTCGATGACGCCAAGCTCCGCCTCATGGAGAACGAAGGGCTCCTCCGCGCCGGCGACTGGCGGAGTAGTTATGGAGAAACCATCCCCAACCCCAAGGCCGGCAAGCGAGTGCATTTCGGCACCCACCTCGATAGAGGTTTGATTTTTCCACCCTCAGACTTCTTTTCTGAGGTCATAGATTACTACGGAGTTCAACTCCACCATCTCGCCCCGAACTCTATTTTAGAGATGTTTGTGCGGGGGTATATCGGCATTAGGACGAGACTTCTTCTTTTACGGTTCTACTTCGGAACCCGGAGAAATTCCATCACCACTGGTAATCCCTATATTACCGGTATGCTCAGCTTTTCTGTTAGGAGAGAACGCGTCTATCCTAGGATTAAGGCTAGCGAGTCGGTGAAACGGTGGCCATCCATGTTCTTTTATCATAAGGACAGACCAGCTCCCGGCAAAGCTACTGCTTTGCCGGCTTTCATCGACGGCGCCGCCATGCCCCAAGAGTCCTGGGATGCGGATGCTCCGGCTCTCACGGACGATATGCTTCTTGCAAAGAGGCGGATCGAAACACAAGGATCTGAAAGGATCCGACTTAGTGCACTGCTGGCTGGCGCGCGGGATCTAGCCTCTCCAACACCACGGTGATCGGCTCATGCACTCTATTACCAAGAGCATGTTGGACTCTCTTCGTATCTGCCTCATGCCATATTCGAAAAAGGACTATCAGTCCCAAATCAAATGGCTGACCAAGGAGCGATTTGAGAAGAAAATTCCGGATCTGTCTTTGGACATGCATACGGCTGACGACCCTGTGACGCCAGTAAGTTTTCCAACAATAACTCGAATTATGTGTTCATCTATACATTGTTATATCTTTTTGCAATATTGATATACTTTTTCTTTTCAGCTTGCTGACTTTCCCGAGTTGGAGCTTGCTCCTATCAAGGGATATCCTCCTGAGTTATCTCAGGACGACGGAGAGTTGGTTCCACTACCGGATGCGCTTACTCGAAAGCGTAAGGCTCCGATAGTGTCTATCGGCACAAAGGAGGTGCCCGTTGTGAAGAGGTAACTTTCCTCACAAGGTATTTGTATTTTATCTCTTATTCTTTCTGAAGTGTAATCATTTTTGTTCTACTACCTCTTCAGAGCTTGACAACTTACCAAGGGCAAGGGGAAGGGAGGCTCGTCAAAGCCTCTGCACCAGTCAAAGCTGAATTTTACTTCTCCTGCCGCAGCGCCTCCGACTCCTACCCCACAGCCTTCCGCAGCGCCCGAGATTACTCCATCTCCGCCTTTGCGGAAGATCCGGCTCAACCAGTAGAGCCAGCAAACCCTGGGTCGCAAAAATGACATCACCATGGGTGACTCAGGTTTTGATAAGGGCGAACCCTCTATGGGTAATGATCCCTTGGTAGAAACTTTCGCTGAAAACCTTCTCATCAATCCGGGTCTTGCCAAACTTGGCCTTTCTCGGAAATCTGTAGAAGAGATCCAACGACTGGCTCATCAATGCCTGGAAAGCCAGACTATTACTGCCGAAGAAGAAGCACAAGAAGAAGAGGACGTCAAGTACTCCGAACTTCTTGAACAAGTCCGTCTTTTCGCGACGAGAGACTGAGAACCGGCAAGCTTCCGCCACCACCAGTGATTCCGCTAACCCTCGCCGAGAAGGTTACCACTGAGGTGAACATGAGTTTGAGCAAACTCACTCATGAACAACATGTAAGTCAGAATTCCAACTCAACTTTTTTACTTTACTTTATGTCATATCCTCTAGCCCCAAGCATGAAGTTGGATAGATGATCCGGATTTATGCTTTCATAGGATGCCAAAGAATGAACTAGTGTAGCCCCCAAGGCTCGTGCTGATATGAGTAAAAATATTAGCCTGAGTCTTTAGTAGACTTCTGACCCTGGGTATTCTGACTTACAGAAAGTTAATTCATATAACCAGGAATTGTTGATGAATATCTGCAACAAGCGGAGAGAGATCAGAGCTCTCCGGCTTGAAAATGCTCAGTTAAAGGTGTCAAGGGATGATGCTGAAGGTAAACATTTCAGGCCGTACCCTTGCTCTTTTTTGCTTTCATAGTCGAATTTCATACTCAACTGTTGTCTATTACTTACAACACTGGTTAAACAATCTTGTGCCATGATTGAAGAGGCCGAGAATCTAAAGACCCTGGAGGTGGAGAACGCCGACTTACGCCGACAACTGGATAAGCTCAAAGAGGATCATGAGAAGAGCACTGCTTAGGTTCTTGAATCCACCTCCATGGCCATCGAAGAGTGCGATCGTAAGATCGTGCTCCAGGATAAGAAAATCTTGGATCTCAGTAATGAGCTATTCAGAGAGAAGGACATCACCGAGGCACTCCGGGCTGAACTCCAGAGCCTTAGGGAAGAGAAGACCAAAGTTGATGATGCCATCTTTGGTATGTTTCCTACTTTCTCTCTGACTTTCTGCTTTCCCGATTCTTTGAATTCGGATATATTTTCTATCCTTTGCATTTTATGCACAGGTCCTCTGAACTTACTGGACTCCTCCTCCACCGAGCCTCGCATTAGCCGGCTTACACAAGTCGGTGATTTACTTCACGATTTCCGCCAATCTTTGGAGGATATTGGCGAAGTACTCAAGGTTCCGAACATGGACAAAATGTCTGGCTTTGAGGTGCGAGACAAGGCCAAGGAGATGCCCCAGCTCATCCAGGATTGGAACATGTCCTACGCGCGTACTGCAGCACAAAACGCTCTCACCATGGTCATGAGCCACCATGGAAACATGGAGATCTGACAAGTGACCAGAGGGTATTCGACTATGAATGAAGATGGTCAGGAGCAAGATATCAAGGCTATCATGGACTCCTGCGCCCGATATGGATGTCACGTGGATGATCTGACCAGCTACAACACTCCTTTCTTCTCTCGCGTAGAGACACCTCCTCCGCCCACCGAAGAAACTGGTGAAGTTTCTGACGATGAACAAACCGTATCGGATTTGAATGTCTCGGAAAGATATCGGGGCGAGGGTGATGTCTCCAGTGAGCCGGCTGCTCCTTCCTTTTCCCCTGCATCATAGAGCATCAGAAAACTTTGTGTTATTCTAAAAACAATTCGGGTTGTAAATAAGTAGTATAATACTTTTGCTAGTGCTAAGATTTGATATTCCTATTTAGCACTTTTGGATTTATATTTATCGTGCCTGAAATGTTTACATAAGCACTTATTTGTTTTGCCTATACTTATCGTTTATCTGGATTTCCGCCTCGTCCCTTTCGTGAGCCGGCCAACCTTCCACACGGAATCTCTGCCGCGCAACGGAGCTCAATTGCTAAACCAGTTTAAACTCGGGAATAGAGCCGGCTTCCAGTACCAACAATTCACTACTCGGAAAACGCCCGCATCCGGCAATCAGATAAATAACCAAAGTACAAACTAAAAAATTTAGAGTTATACCCGAAAGTAGCATTTTTTGGATCAGAAATCATAACTAGAATAAACATGAGCATAAAGAACTTTCAAGTATTCTGGGATTTTCGACTATGACATGATCATTCAGAAATAAGATGGTAAAAAACTTCTCAAGAAAAATTTGAGGCAACCAATACTTTATTTCTCATTGAACATGTACACATATATGATTACACAGAAAGATAATTTAAGAATAAAAGGGTCGTAGCTGAGCAATATTCCACGGTCTGTCTAATTCTTCCGGGTCTGTAGTGCCTCTAGCTCTCTTTCTCTTCTTAGTAGCAGGTATTTCTTTGACTGGCCGCATATCAGTTAGATAGTAAGAACCGTTATGTAATACTCGACTAACTAAAAAGGGCCCTTCCCATACTGGGGAAAGTTTGTGCTTTCTTTTCTACACAAGCAGGAGAACCAAGCCGCCCTTGTTGAAAGACCGATTTCTAACTCTCTGACTATGATACTTGCATAACTTCTGCTGATAGGCTGTTGATCTCATCTCAGCAACGACGCGCACTTCTTCGATTAAATCGAGATCATTTTGTCGAGAAATTTCGGCATCCTCTTCAATATACGCAGCAACACGAGGAGAAGTGTGAATCAAATCACTAGGAAGAAATGTTTATGCACCATAGACCAAGAAGAAAGGTGTGTATCCGGTTGACCTGTTTGGAGTTGTTCTCAAGCTCCATATCAAAGAGGGTAATTCCTCTGCCCAAGCCCCCACAGTACGACATAGTGGTGCTTTGAGTCTTGGTTTTAGGCGTTACACGATTAAACCATTTGCTCTTTCGACTTGTCCATTAGCCTGTGGATATATGACTGACACAATGTCAAGCCGGATATTTTGGTCATCGCAGAATTCGGCAAGCTCCCCTATAGAAAAATTACTCCCGTTGTCCGTAATAATGCTATGCGGATAACCGTATCGGATTATGACATCCTCAACAAATCTTTTGGCTGTTGCTCTATCACAACTTATGACGGGTTTAGCCTCAATCCATTTCATGAATTTATCCACCATCATTAAGAGGTGAGTAAATCCACTTGGAGCTCGTTTAAAGGGTCCTACCATATCAAGCCCCCAGACCGCAAAGGGCCATGTTATAGGTATTGTCCTCAGCTGATTAGCCTGAACATGAGCTTGTTTGGCGTACTTTTGGCAGCCTTTGCATGTCTTGACTAGCCGTCCGGCATCCGCCTTAGCTGTAAGCCAGAAATAACCATGTCTGAAAGCTTTTGCCACTAAAGATTTGGCTGCAGCATGGTGACCACATTCGCCTTCGTGGATTTCCTTTAGGATTTCCACTCCCTCCGGAGATACACAACGCTAAAAAACCCCAGACACACTCCGCTTATAAAGCTCACCACTTATAATAGTATAGTTTTTTGCTCATCGGATGATCTGCCAGCTCAGAACCTCGTCTTCGGGTAATTTGCCATCTACCAAGTAATCGGGGTAGGGTTGAGTCCAGCTAGGAATCATAGCCAGGACTGCTATTAAAAGTGAGTCGGATTTGGTCGAATATTGCTCGTTGTAACATCCCAAAACTTTAATTCAAGGTTATTAAGATCCAAATCATCAAAATTAGGGTTAACAAAAACTTTTCCAATTAAAATTATTAAAGCATTCATATGTGTGTGCATTTAAATAGGAGTTGTTTTGAATTGCCATGATTAAGTGATCCATTGCTTGTAAAATAATTCTTAGGTGAAATAAACATCATCTAGATCATTCCCAAACAAATCCCAAAGAAAAACAAACCAAAATGAATAAAAGAAAGAAATGGTCATTTGTGCCATTTTAATCAACATGCCTACTTTGGCTATTCCTAGTACTCAATTCTTAACATAAATAAATGTGGATATTTGCACCCCTTGCTAGTACATGTAATGATGTACCAAGTCCCACTTTGTGATCTGCCAAAAACTTTCAAACACTATTTTTAAATGGCATTTGAAAATTGAATCTAGTTCATATGGGAAGATCCCACTATTTCAAAAACCACTCAAATGAGCTTTATTTTCAAAACCCAAGAAACCACAGAGTCTCAAGCTTATAACCAGCACACCCACCAAAAATCTTTTCAAAATTCAAAACTAAATTTCTTGCGGCCATTTTTACAAACACTTGGCAGGCAGAGATTATACCTAGTATTTAGCTCACTTTTTTCTACAGGGTTTTGCCCCCAATTGACCTCAAATCACTCCCTCTGTCTCCACTTGATCCAACCAGGCCATAAACACCCCATCCCCTACCCCCTAGAAGCAGTGCTGAGCCACCCCGAGCACCATGTCACCGGCCTAACTTGCCATCGCCGCAGCAGATCGCCCCTCTCTCTCTCGCCATGTCTATGAGCTAGCCTGGACCGCACCGCCACCCTCTGTCCCCTCCCCGAGCACAGCCGAGTCGTGGACCACCCGCAGCGCGCCGCGCCTAGAGTGTCTGCGCCATGCCGAAACATCGCGCCAGCGCCACGCTGCGTGCACACGCCGCCCGTCGACCGCAGCCCGTGCTCACCGCTTCGCCACGACCCAGGGAGCCCCCCAGACATGCCCGTTCGACGCCCTTTGCACCACAGCCACCGCACGCCGTGAAGACTGCCGCCTCTGCCGCTCAGAGCGTGAGCACCGCCCGACCAAACGCCACCGCCCTAGACCCGCAGTCAAGCCATAGCGCACCGCCAGGAGACAGGCCACCATCCCCTACCTCAAGCCACACCGCTAGCACGCTGTGCAGCCCTCGCCGGAGCCGCCCGCCCATCACTCTCGATCGCTTCGTCGAGCTATAAATAGAGGCCACCCCAGCACAATCCACTCACACCATTCCACTCCCCTCTCCTCACTAGTCCTTCCCCACCTCTAGCCGGAGCAGCGCGAGCACTTGTTCGTCGGAATTTCACCAGAGCTGGCCGCCTCTGGAGGAGAAGAGCCCCGCTGATTGCGACCACCCCCAGAGCTGCCTCGACCACCCCTGAGCTCGCCATCATCCACCAGTTCCTTTTCCCCCATCACCGTCGTTGCTGGAGCCTTGGTATACCCCCTGAGCACTCTCACCGAGCCGCTAGGGTTTGTCCTCACCTGCGACCTGTTCGTCGTCGACGACGAGCCCTAGCCGTCGATCCTAGTTCTAATCTAACGACCCACATCGCCCCGTACCGCTTCGCGTGTTATGAGCCGCTGACCGGTGGACCCCCCTGTCAGCTGTGCCCCGCGCCGCGGAGTGTCACTGGGCCGGCCCGTTAGCTTTCCCGCGCGACCCATTTAATTCAAATTAGGATTTTTCTATTTTAGTTTGAACCTAGTTCTGTCCCTTAGTTTGAAATTCAATTCAGAGAGATCTACAAATCCAAATGGAGTGATTCCAATTTTGTTAGAAAGCTACTGAAAAGATCTATCCAAGCCCGTTGGATTTAATTCAATTAGAGTTAGAGATATCTCCTAGTAAAAATAACAAGACAAAAGCTTTTGCACATTTAAACATTTTTATAAAATCAACCATGCTAGCTTTTGAGTTGATTCCAACTCTCAAAAATCACATTTAACCATACCTATCTGAATATGTAATAATATTAGGGTTTACATGAAGTGACTTTGGACTAGTACCAAAATAATGCTATATAGGTATTTCTAGTCACTTTAAATCATTAAATAATGAACTTAAACCAAAGTAATTATGAACCAAACCTTAAATTACATTCCCACATGTTAGAATATGTGGTGATGACATGTGTCCACATGATCCCATATTTTAAGTGCTGAATATTAAATCTTAGTTAATTTTCAATGAGTAGAAATTACTTTTCTTAAATAAAAAGAATGAAACTAGTTAATAAAACTTGTGAGGCTTGTGATGATAATAGATCATCAAATGTGTGCCTTAGAGTGCTATTTAGACTAGTTAAGGATTGTTTGGTGATTGTGTACTCCGTATGTATTTATAGACGATAGTACCGACCAAGCTTTCGAGGAGGAGGAGTTCTATCAAGAGGAGGAAGAAAACTTCAACCACTGCACCAACCAAGGCAAGCCATCATTAACAATGCAAGCTAACACTTGCAAGTATAATGCTTAGCAAGCTAGAATTAAGCTAGATGATTGAGCAAAGATGCTTTAGGCATGCTTTGGTCATACCACTTTGACTATTACTTACCCCAAGTATTAGTTTCAAGCTGTACTTCCTTTACTTTACCAAAGTACCTTACTTGTTTTGAAGGTAGCATAAAGAGTATAAAACTTGACCTATTTAGATAACTTTAGATGTCATTTTATGACATGAGATTGATCCCATCTTTCCACCTTAGTGAACACTCTTAACTTAGTAGTTTAGAGTTAAATAAAAACTTGAGTCACTTTAGATGGGAACACTTGGGGAAAATGAATTGAGAAAACCTTGGAATGATGAGTCATTCTATTGAGATGTTTTGACATGTGTTGATAAACACAAATGGTTTATGATGATGAAAATGTTGAGGCATGAGCGTTAACCCTTTTATAAAACTGATGGTTGGATTCGGATGCGATACCATTCCAAATTTACCGTACAACCACAATACCTAAATTGGGTAAGGCTTAGCCGGAAATTTATATGCATTAGTATTAGTTCCCTCGTGGGAGAGGTTTGAGCTGAGGCTACCTCTCAATGTTGTCCACCTATGTAGTGCCCAAGATGACAGATGGTCATGGTTGGGAGGCCATGCTCATAGGAGAGGTGCTTATACTAGGGTGTGTAAAGGAAAGGTTATGTTTGATTATCTTCATACTAAGTATGATGATTAAGGGTTATCCCTGGAAGATGTATCGAATCTTGTGGTGAAAGTGTACCACCTCTGCAGAGTGTCAAACTATTCGAATAGCCGCGTCCGCGGTTATGGATAGTTGGAATGGCCATAATGTTTCGTTGTCAGATGTTTTCCAAAACAACTTATGAAATGAATGATGAATCTTGACTTGACCACAACAGGGTTGTGTTTATGACAATAGCTTCCCACTTAAGTGATTCTAGGACTTTATTTTATCTTTCTTTGCTTCATAACTCAGCTTAGGTTTCAAACTTAACTTTATAGTTAAAGATAGAGTTAGCACTTTAACTTAGAACTATACTACTTGTTAGTGGTAGTTTGGGAGTACTTAAAGAGTACTCATGGCTTTTGTCCCTGGCTATTCTCATGGCCAGACTATGAAGGAGACTACCAAGATGATGGCCAGCAGGACAACTATGATAACTAGGACTATTCACAAGCGGCATTGCTCGTGCTTACGAAGATGGACCCCACCGCTATGCTTATCTTTTATTTCCGCTGCTTGTTGTATTAAGACTGGATCATGAGATCCTTATTTGTGTAAGACCTTATGTATGGTTTGTAATGGATGATGTACTGTGATATCCAATCTGTTATATCTCACAAAAATGGTAATCCTAGGATTGCGAGGACTGACATAACAGGCATCTGGAATTAAAAATCCGGGTGTTGACACTCGTCCACTCCTTTTATTGAAGGAACTTTGAGGTGCTCCAAAAAAGCACCATCCGGGACCTTTTTCCGCGTAGAGCCTATTCGAGATAATGCATCTGCTTCCTCGTTTTTTGTTCGAGGGATGTGTTGAACCTCAAACCCTTCAAATGATTTTGATAATTCATCCACAACAGCTCTATATGCTGCCATGTGTTTATTTGCATTACAGATATCCAAAACGTGTTGAGCAACAAGATCCGAATCTTCATAACACATTAATCATCGGATGCCGATATCCTTAGCAATCCAGATTCCATGTAGCGGCACTTCATATTCAGCAATGTTATTTGTTGCCGTAAAATGAATCTGCAACGCATACAAAAATTTATCTCCTTGGGGTGGCTTGAGTATCACGCCAGCCCCCGAGCCCCCAAGCGCCTTAGACCCTTCAAAATGCAAGGTCCAGTATTCTTACTCTAGGAGGGTCATATTCTCCATTGTCTCTATCCAATCAGCGGCAAAGTCAGCGAGGATTTGGGACTTTATTGCTGTACGAGGTTTATACTCAATGTCGAAAGCTGAAAGCTCTATGCCCCATTTTGCGACACGTCATGTAGCATCGCTGTTGTTGATGATATCTCTCATGGGAGCTGTGCTCACCACGGTAATTTGATGTCCCTGAAAATAATGTTGTAACTTCTGGGATGCGAAGAACACACCGTAAGCCAGCTTTTGATAGTGTGGATATCGCTGCTTAGATTCAGTTAGGACCTCACTAAGGTAGTAAGTCGGACGCTGCACCGGGTGTTCCTGTTTTTCCTCTGGTCTCTCCACCACCATGACGACACTGGCGACCCTGTTTGTCGTAGCGATATAGAGCAACATCGGTTCCCGGGGTTCCGGTGCTATGAGGATAGGAGCATACGAGAGTAATGTTTTTAGGTCTTGCAGTGCAGCTTCGGCTTCATCAGTCCAAACGAATTTCTTGGTCTTTTTCAGGAGCTTGTAAAGTGGTGCGGCTCTTTCACCGAGCCAACTTACAAATCGACTGACTGCAGCAATGCAACTAGTTGGTCTTTGAACGTCCTTCAGGCGAGTAGGCCTAGAAATATTGAGTTTAGCCTTGATTTTGTCGCGGTTCACCTCTATGCCTCTTTGAGACACGATGAAACCTAACAATTTTCCGGCTGGTATTCCAAAGAAACACTTCTTCGGATTAAGAATTATATTGTATTTGTGTAGATTGGCTAATGTTTCCTCCAAGTCGGAAATTAGAGTTTCCTTCTTTTTGGACATCATCGCAATGTCGTCCACATATGCATGTACGTTGCGTCCGATTTGGTCGTGGAGGTAACGCTGCATAGTGCGCTGGTAGGTAGCTCCTACGTTTTTGAGCCCAAAGGGCATCGTAACGAAACAAAAGGTTCCGAAAGGGGTTATGAATGAAGTTTTGACTTTGTCTGATTCCTTCATCCGAATTTGATGATATCCGGAATATGCATCGAGAAAACATAGGAGTTCCGAGCCTGTCGCAGAATCGATAACTTGATCAATCCTAGGCAGAGCGAACGGATCTTTGGGACAAGCCTTGTTCAAGGCAGTATAATCAACACACATCCTTAAATCAGTGGTGTCCATTTTAGGGACCATTACAGGATTGGCCAACCACTCAGTGTGGATGACCTCTTCTATGAATCCGGCTAACTCAAGCGAGCTAGTTCCTTAGCTATTTCTTTTCACTTTTCATCACCGAAACATTGTAAGGACTGTTTGATGGGTTTAGCGTTTGGGTGTACATTTAGAGAGTGCTCGACAAGTTCCCTAGGTACTCCGGTCATGTCAGATGGCTGCCATGAAAAGATATCTTGATTTTCTTTGAGGAACTTGACGAGCGCGCTTTCCTATGCACGGTCTAAACCTACACCTATCTGGGTCACCTTGGAGGGGTCATCATCCTTCAACGACGTCGTCTTTGTATCTTTCGATGCCTTGAACTCCGGAGTCAGCTTTGTCACCTCCTTCTTCGTCGCGGGCATCTCGGCCAGATTAATGGTATTCTTGATCTCCTGGTACTCTTGGGCATGCAGCACGACTTCATCAAAGGCGGCATTTCCATCCTCGCACTCTCGTGCTTTCTTTGGGTCTCCCCTTATGGTGATCACGCTGTTGGGACCTAGAATTTTCATCATATTGTTAATATAACACGGACGAGCCATAAAAGCCCAATAAGCTGGCCGTCCGAATATAGCGTGGTAGGTGCTCTTGAACGGGACCACTTCGAAGGAAAGTGCCTTCGTCCGATAATTCTTTGGAGTACCAAAGGTGACATCCAAAGTGATCTCTCCCAGGGAATTTGCTTGTCTTCCTAGGACAACTCCGTGAAAGATCACAGAGCTGTGATTCAACTGTGTCTCCGAGATCCGCATCCGGTGTAGCGTTTCGACATACAGAATATTGATACTGCTGCCGCCGTCCATGAGAGTCTTGAAGAAACCATAGCCGTCAATAAGTGGATTGACAATTAAGGCGTATTTTCCTCGCATGTGCAACTTAGGCGGATGATCGGCGCGATCAATGGTGATTGCCACTTCCGACCAGTCCAAGTACTGCTTTCTTGACCTTAGCTGGTTGAGACCCAAGGAAGGTGACGTAAGTGTCTTTATTTGTTGGGAAGTTCTTCTTTCCGTCTGACTTGGGATTTGAAGCATCAGCTTCCTCCATGTCGTAATCTTCCTTGGCCTCTTTCTCTTTTTCGGGATTCTTTTTTCCCTTCTTCCGCTTAGCCCTATAGCCAGCGGTATCGTCCTTTTTGATGTTGTCATTGAAACGACACTTGGTGTTTGTGTGGGACGAGCCCCCTTTGGGATCTAAGTGATGCACGCACGGGTTATTGGCAATCTTGGCCCACGAGTAGGTTTTGCCATCTTGCTGGTCTCCTCTACCCTGGACTCTTGATGTCCCATGACCGCGTCCACAGCCACCGCCACGCCCTCCTTGTCCTCCAGACCCGAAAGTAGCAGTAACAACCATCGTTTCCGCGTTGGGCTTTTCTTCCGAGGTGTTCTTGCGCTTCTGAGCTTGTTTCTTTGGTTGTTTTACTGACTGTGGCACGGCTAGGACGTTTAGTAGTCCTTCCGCATCGTCGTCAGCATCTGCATACTTGCTCGCTGTTTCTATCACCTCTCCCAAATTAGTGACTTTGTCGCACTTCAAGCGATGTCGTAGTAAACCAATTGGGAGTCCTACAATGAAAGCTTCAATCACAGTTTGGTCGTTTACTCCCTCACAGGAGTTCTTAGTGTCGATCCATTGTTCGAGGTAATCTCGGCGAGTTTCTCCAGCCTTCTGGGTGCAATGCTGTAGGTCTCCTACCGTACAGGGCCTCCGATATGTGCCTTGGAAATTGTGAAAGAACGCACTTTGCATGTCATACCAGTTGTGGATGGTGTTTTCTGGAAGTTCATTGAGCCAGGATCGTGCCGTCTTCTGTGGCATAAGTGGGAGATATCGGGTTGCAACCAAGCTATTTCCGCCTTTGGCGATGCAGCAAGCCTAGAAAAAATCCTGGAGCCAGGTATCTAGCCGAGCTACACCATCGTAGGCTTGAATGTGCCTTGAGATAGCAAATTCTTCCG
Source organism: Avena insularis (assembly GCA_023614405.1). Taxonomy (NCBI): domain Eukaryota; kingdom Viridiplantae; phylum Streptophyta; class Magnoliopsida; order Poales; family Poaceae; genus Avena; species Avena insularis. The sequence goes on from CM042690.1 coordinate 551,983,395, forward strand.
GGAAGTGTGTTTGCCGTATGTGCGGTCTGAAGCATTTTGGACCCACGTAGATTTCTTCGTTATCGTAGTGCCGCGCCTCTATGTTAGAGTTGATCCGATGTCTCGCGTCACTTGGTGACAGAGATTGCTGTCCTGGTTGACGGCTGTGGCTGCAGTGCCTTGGAGCCGGACATCTACTTCTGCCACCACCTCCTCTGCCATGACGCCCTCCTTGAGAGCCATTGTGGTGGCTACTTGGTGGAGAGGATGGATCAGGTGGATTGTTTCCGGCTGATCGCCGACCTCCATCCGGAGCATCATTATTCCGGTTCTAGGGAGGGTCTTCATTATGATGAGCCCCCTGCCGGCTTGACTCAGCACGATGTCCATCATTTCTTCGTCTGTCATTCCCTGCAGCTTGGTGAGGTTCAGCCGGACGGTTTGTATGTCTAGGAGGCGGCATTCTTTGATGGTCCTCCTCCCGACGTTTCTCTTTGTCTTCTTCTCTGTGATTATCTGACTCATCGAGGAGGGTGTCTTGGATATAGTGCTGCAACTGCGTCTCGCTCTGTGGATGGGGCCACATTGCTCCATTCACGTGTGGTTCTGTGTCGTTGGCCTAAAGATCTGGTTCTTGAGTAGTTGTCTTCCCGACGGCCGGAACGGTGATGCTGTTCCGGCATCCGCTGGGGCCTGATATCATCCCAGGCCGGATCCGTGCGACATTGGTCAGATCGAGAGACCAGTTTTCCGCTTCCAGATTTCACGACCTTCTGTTGCTCCAGACCCTTGGTGAGTAGCTTAATACCAAGTCGAACCTCCTCCGGGACTGGATTATTTGCCAGGATATCATGGGACGCGGCAGTGTTCTGTACTGGTGTTGGGTACACCAAATCTCCATTGCTGTCGGTCCGTGGCATCCCTGGATCTCCCTCAAAGAGGACTTTGTAGACTTCCGGAAATTTATCGGCCCGTACGTAGCCTTTCCGGGTCTTTAGGTGCTATAGAGAGATGAGCTTCTCCGCAGTAGCCATGCGCTTCTTCTCTTCCTCGATGTTTTTGGCTTCATCTAGGAGTACTTGGCGACGCGCTTCTAGGGCCTGAGCCCTTTCCTCCAATTCCGCAGTAGTAAGTTCTGCCGCTGTAGGGATAGGTATAGTTAATGCAGCATTGGTGAGCTTACGGGAACCAGCTGTGACCACGTGTCCATCCACCGAAGCTTCTTTGGGCTCGTCTGGGATTAAGGCTCCATCCGAGTCTTCTTCGTAATCTTTGGCAACTACTTCCTCCGCTGGAGGATCTTTTGCCGGGGTCTTGTTTTTCTTGTTCTTCTTCTTTGCCTTCTTGGCAGCGCCAGTAGCAAAGACGGCTTTGGGTCCATTTCCTGGAGTCAAGATTTGATCGGTACTTTCGGACATCTGGACATCGGGGTTAACTCCGAGTTCCATGTTATCCTGCGCTTTGGGAGAGTTTTCTCTAGATCCTTCGTCCATGGTTTTTCCTTCTTCTGCAGCTTTGGAGTTGAACTCCTCTTCATATTCCTCGGAGAACTTTCGGAAATCTGCCGACATCATGGAATCACCCGAAGATGCCGGTAAGTTGACGCTTGTTCCGATCGCCTCCAGCACCGAGTCTTTGTTGTGTCCAGCATCGGCGGAGCCGGATCCAGATCCAACATATCCGACAAAGTGCGATGTGTGTGTTCTGAGGTAGTTGCGACTTTCCTCGTGGGCTTCCTCAAAAATTTTGATGGTTTGGAGAACCTCATCCACGCTTGAGTCTTTCATCATCATGCACCTCAACGTATGCCTCAGGAAGGGTTGATCCGTTCCAGCGTTAGAAGAGCCGGAACCAGCGTTGCTGACTTGTTCCTCCTGGATTTCGACCTTGGCGGGTGGGTCGATCTGGGATTCGGCCTCTCTAGGGAGACCCACTCCAGATTCGACTTGCGCCATGAGATCTGCTTCAGGCTCAGCTTTCTCCACTATCCCCGCAACAAGTGCAGGCTGGGTGGGATTAGGGTTTTTTGGGATCCGAAACTCTACCGCCTCCGCGGACAGAGGGGAGCCAGAAACTTCTTCTGCATCTATCATCACCGCTGGGGTGGGTGGGGCAGGTTCAGCAAAGCCGATGTACACATCGATCTCGCCGAAAGACATGATGGTGTAGGCAGTCACAACCTCCCTAGCCGGAGTCCAAGTCTCGTTGAGAACGATGAGAGGGACATCGCTGGCATAGAGGATGCGACCGACGGTGATGGTCTCGCCGATTCCGATCCTTGCAGATTCTGCCTGGAACACAGATCTAAAGCTCACTTGCCCCATGGTGGGCGCCAACTATCGTCGGATTAATGACAAGTACGCCATGAGGGGGGCCTCGAGGCATGCGGAAGAGAGGGGTGTCAGATGTACGGTATTCCGGGACGGTGAGCACACAAGTTTACCCAGATTCGAATCCGCCAGCTTTGATGGATCCTACTCCTGCTAGCAATCCAGTAATACGGCAGAGCCGGAATATGGGTTACAAGGGTTTTGCCTATGTGAGTTGAGATTGTAGACTATTGTTAGGTGCCCTAAAGGCTTTCCCTAGGAAGGCTTATATAAACATCCTGCCTAGGGTTTACAGGAGAGACCTATCCGGCTACGACTAAGAGTCGGTTACAGAGTACATCTTGAACTACAAGTAACACTATGGGCCTATGTCGGTAAGTCATCTGGGTCTTCCCGTAGCCGGACTGGACTCTGTCTCTTCTGCCTGACTGGCCCGCCTGTTGAAAGGGAAATGGACGTCGCCTAGAGGGGGGTGAATAGGCGTTTTAAAATTATTACGGTCTAGGATCTAATAAATGCGGAATAAAACTTAACGTTTAATTTATCAAGCCAAAACCTATATCCACTAGTTTCACTAAGTGCACCAACAACCTATGCTAAGCAAGACAGGCAACAAGGTGATAGCAAGATATAGTACTTCAAGCACGAAGGCTATCACAATGTAAATTGCATAAGTAAAGGGCTCGGTTGAGAGATAACCGATGGACGCGGAGACGATGATTTGTTTCCCGAAGTTCACTTCCAAAGAAGCTACGTCTCCGTTGGAGAGGTGCGGGGGCGCAATGTACTTGAGCATACAAATGTCTCACCTCGAGGTGTGGTGGCTCGATGCTCACCCAACGCCACACAAGGCCTCACCAAGGATGCGAAGCCACGTAACTCACCGACGCCACAAAAGGCTCACCCTATTATCCCGTGAGCTCGCCACAAAGGCCTACTCACGTTCCACTATGGGACACTTGAGGGCGGTCACCGAACCCGTACAAGGCTTGGGGCAATCTCCACAACTCAATTGGAGGGCTCCCAAGAAACACCACAAAGGCTCCACAATGCCACAAAAGGCCAACAAGCTTGGGGAACCTCCACAACTCAATTGGAGCCCCAAGAACAATGCCACAAAGGCTAAAAAGCCACAAAAGGCAACTATCCAACCACACAACCGTCTAGGGTTCCAAGAACCCAAGAGAAACAATCCCAAGGGATTCAACTCACCGAATCTCCGAGGAGAACTCAAACCTATGCACTAAATGCAAGAGGCAAGTCCTTCGCTCTCAAATTCTACCAAAGCTACAAAAGCTATTGGGGGAATAAGGGAGGAAGAACACAAGAGGAGAACACAAACCTCTCCAAGATCTAGATCCCAAGGATTCCTTCACAAAGAAGGGATTTTGCTTGGTGGGGCTTGTAGATCTAGATCTCCTCTCTCAAATCCCTCAAAAAGATGCAAGAATCATAGGAGGGACAAGGAGAGAGGGCAAGCTCTTCAAGGTCAACAATGGAGGAGAGAGAAAGCCAAAAACCGAGAAGAAAAAGTTAGGGGCGAAGGGGAAAGGGGAGCTCCTTTTAAAGGGCACCCCGATCTGCCCGTTACCCACAGAATCGCGCACGGCCGATAGTACCTGTGGGTGGCCGGTACTACCGGTGGCACCCAACCAACGGTCAGAAAACAGCGAGACAAAGAACAAAAATGCGAGCCTGGCCGGTACTACCGCCGCTTCGCCGGAACTACCGGTGGCAAGAACGTCCTAGCGGTACTACCGCCTGAAGATCCGATCCAAGTTCCGTCAAATAGCGCAGACCAGGCAAAGAGCATACTGAAGTGAAAACGGGGTTACTGGAAATTGGGCCGGAATTAACACCGGTACTACCGGTGGCAAACTGCCCTAGCGGTACTACCGGTGTCCCGCCGGAACTACCGGCCAGGCAAAAACTCTAGAACCAGAAATGCCACAACTTTTGCATCCGAACTCCAAACGAGATGAAACCAATTTTGTTGGAAAGATAACGACATGTAGAATCCAACAAAGGGAGAAACCTGCAAGATCAAAAATGCAATAAGATATGCAAGGGAAATCCGTTTTTGATGAACTAGAGATTGTTATGAAGATAACCACAAGCTCTAGATCCTCACATGGACAAGAACCAAACAACAACCAAGAAAGATGATGCTATGTATGCAAAGGTTTGAGCTATCTCCGAAAGATACGAATGATTCACCCACTCGAGAGCCCCTCTTGATAGTACGGCTATCTATCCTAAACCCGGTCTCCCAACACTACAAGAACACTATAAGAGACCGGTAAAATAGAAACCCTATCAAGATCATACCTTTGCCTTTAGCATCCCACTTGAGCTTGATGTAGACGATCTTGTCACCTTCAAGATGGAACACCTTTCTTGATTGCACTTTCTTGCACTTGCTTGATGAAGTCTTGAGACATGCTCCCCATAGTCCATGGGGAAGCCTCTTCTTCAAACTTGACTTCATCATTCCATGATTGCCGAGGATGGCAAGCTTCAAGCATGAGATCTTCTAAAGATGACGCGTCTTGAGATTGCACTTCAATTCTTGATGATGTCTTGAAGATACCCATGAGGAACTCCATCTTCTTCTTCTTCTTCAAGACAAACTTGATCTTCTTCTTCTTCTTCTTCTTCTTCTTCTTCTTCTTCTGCTTCTTCTTCATCCTTAAAACCAACACATGGTCCAAGCGATGCCAATGGACAAACCTACAAGTGAAACTCAATTTTCACATTAGTCCATAGGGATTGTCATTAATTACCAAAACCACACATGGGGCATACATGCCCTTTCACCCGTGAAACAATGCTCTAACCCGAAGTGGGCCACCCTGGTTAGTGAGGAACATTGAGGATACCCAGAAAGTATATCCCCAACAAGACGGTTAAAAACTTTTACGAGATGGGCTTAACAAAGGCGGAATAAAACTAACATTTTCTTTTATCAAGCACAAAACCTATAAATGCTATGGTTCACCTATGTGCACCAGCAACTTATGCTAAGCAAGACAAGTAACAATGTGATAGAAAGATAGATTACTTCAAGCACGAAGGCTATCACAATGTAAAGTGCATAAGTAAAGAGCTCGGGTATACAGATAACCGAGGCATGTGGGGACAACGATATTTTACCGAGTTCCTTCTAACAAGGGAGTACGTATCGTTGGAGGGGTGGACGGTACTAAGACCACCAATTCCACAAGAGGCCTCACCGTATTATCCTAAGCACCCGCCGCACGGTAAGCACCCAATCCACTATGGGACACTTGAGGGCGGTCACCAAACCCGAACAAGATTGGGGAAATCTCTAGAACTTAATTGGAGGCTCCCAATAATCACCACCAAGGCCAAAAACTTGGGGAGGGCTCCACAACTTAATTGGAGGTCCCAAGAATGCACCACAAGGGACACACAACCGTCTAGGGTTCCAAGAACCCAAGAGTAACAAGCTTTTTGAGTTCACCAACCAAATCCTCTGAGGAGAACTCAAATCGATGCACCTAATGCAAATGGCAAGAACACCACAAAGATACTCCAATCCTTCACTCTCAAATTCTTACAAAGCTACTAAAGCTATTGGGGGAATAATAGATAAAGAACCAAAGAAGAACATCAAATCCCAAAGATTCACTCACAAAGAGATGATTTGGTTTGGTCAAAGTGTAGATCTGGATATCCTCAATCTTTCTCTCAAATACATGCAAGAATCATTAGATGGGGAGAAATAAATCAAGCTCGAAGAGGTCAAACAATGGTGGAGGAGCTTAAGAGGAAAGATGAAGTAAAAGCAACCCAAAAGAGAGAGAAAAGGGGACTTAAAAAGGGGGACTGGAAAAACTGCCCATTGGGGACCAAAACTGGACGTGGGCTGGTAGTACCGCCAGTGGGTTGGTACTACCGCCCACGAGTTGGCGACCCAGGAACAGGCGTGGGCGGCTAGCGCTAGGAACCTGGCGAGCGGTACGGGAAGCGAGTGATGGGGATCGGGGGGCGCACGTGAGCGAGGCGAAGCCAACGCGGGAGCAGTGGACGAGCACGCACGAGGTGAGGCCCGCAAGCGAGCAGCAGCGGCTGGAGCCGGACAAGCGGAAGTGGGCCGGCCCGGTAGTTCCAGCCAGGTCAGCAGTACTACCGTCTAATGGCTTGGGCCGGTACAACTGGCCTGGACCCGCTTCATAGTCAGGCTGAATAGAGAGCGGAGCAACACCCAGTAGCGGCCGGTAGTGCATGGGGTAGTACCGCAAGGCCCAAAGTAGATTCCCTTTTTCTTTTTTCCTTTTCAAATCAAATGGAAGACAAACTACAAGCTGCAATAACTAGAGATTGGTAACTCCGATCGAGCCAAAACCAATTTTGTTGAAAATATTGGATACCACCAAGGGAGAATATATCAAGAATTATAATGTGAGATACCTCCCTTGGCGAGGAGCCAGAAAACCTCCAAGATCAAAAACACAATAAGATATAAAAGGGAGATCCATTTTAATGAACTAGAGCTTGTTATGAATATTATCGCAAGCTCTAGAACCTCACTTGGATAAGATAAAAATAACAACCAAAAAAGACGATCCTAAGTATGCAAAGGTTTGAGCTATGTCCGAAAGATATGATCGAGTTGCTCACTCGAGAGCCCCTCTTAATAGTATGACTATCTATCCTAAACCCGGTCTCTCAACATGAGACTGGTAAAAGGGAACACCTATCAAGATCATATCTTTGCCTTGAGCATTCCACTTGAGCTTGATGTAGACGATCTTGTCCTCCTCAAGATAGAACATCTTTTTAATTGCTCTTGCTCGCGCCCACTTGATGAAGACTTGCGAATTGCTCCATATACACATGGGGAGACACTTTTTTAGAACTTGGCTTCATCGATCCATGATCACCGAGGATGGTAAGCTTCAAGCATGAGATCTTCTAGAGATGGAGCATCTTTAGCTTGCACATCATTTCTTCTAACTTCATTTGGATGGTGTCTTTGTTGGGAATATGCTCTAGAGGCAATCATGTATGATGTTATTCCCAATGTATTCATAAAGTTATTGTCCATGTATGAACTACTGATATGTATGATTGAATATGTGATTCGATTGTGGAACTGCATATTCATGTTGTTCATACTAATTGTCCTTGGTCGTTGAGGTTATGCTAGACACAGAACTTAGACTAATGTGAAAGTCGGCAGATGACTCGGTTCCACTTGTCATAGGCATGGAGATGCTATTCCGACTTACACGAATTTGGCTAAAGAGTTTGGTGAGTCGGACTGACCCACATTGAGATGCAACGAACAAGTCGTCATTTGCATGTTCAACCAATGTAATCCTTAGACCTGAGGTTATTGCACAATCCGAGTTGAGGATCACTGACTTAGGTTCTCTCAAACGTTGTTCCGTCACTAGGCAGTTATAAAGGCAGAGTTTGGGTCGACTGAGAATCAAGTTGCGTGATATGGATGACCAAGATGGGATTTTGCCCCTCCGTCTGGAGAGATATTCTTTGGGCCCTCTCGGAAGATATGATTCGGAAAGCATGTCCATGTGCGACTCGGTTAAGTGTTAACCGACGTGACCGACTAAGAGTTAGTCGGATGAATCATTTATCTTGGATCGAGAAAGAGAGTCGAACTATTTAAGGTATGACGATTATTCTCCTGTAGTTCGATAAGGTATATCATGAGGCAAAAGGGACTCAGACGAAAGTCGCATTGGGAAGGTATGACTTCATGACTTTTTGGTACTTGGGAGTTGGCACGTTCTGCTAGGAGCCACTACCAACTGATCGATCTCGAGTAAGACTCGGATCGTGTTCGAGTTACCATAAGCCTGTCGGGTCACACACTAAAAGCGGGAGCAAGTTTGGGTTAGACCCAAAGAGGAAATCTATTTGGGTTGGACCCAAATAGAGACATGGACTAAGTCAGCGAGTTGGACTCGCAGTGACTAATATAGGCCTTTTTAGTGAATGGTCCACAATTGAGTGGAACCCACTTTCACTCCCTATATAAGCTTGGGCGCAGGTGCTTAGAGCACAAGGTTAGGTCACTCCATGTATTGGAAACCCTAGCCCTAGTCCATCCTGTCGCTGCCGTACCGGACCTAGCAGTCCAACATCGACGCTCCTCCTCGTATGTGTGGATACCGGTGGAGGTGCTGTGCGATCAGCACTTCGATGATCGTGGACCGGAACAGATCATGAGGACTGCACTGCATCAAGCGACGTGCTTCATCGATTCTACAACTGTGCGTCTAGTGGTAATCCTCGTGTCCTTCTACCTGAGCTGGTTCTTAGGATCACCGCATAGGGAAAAGTTCTGTTTATCTCTCCATGGCCCATCAGTGGTATCAGAGAGAAAGCTTCTGGTTTTAGGCTCGAGATCACGCATATGTGATATGCGGTTAGCGTTAGATTGGATCTAATTGCAGTTTTGGTGGTCGATCTATGAGATAGATCGGTTTTGTATGAAGTTGATTGGATCAACTTTACTCGGGGAATTGGATGATCCGGTTTCCGTGATCATACTACAAAGGTCGTGGAACGACATACCCCTACCGTTCGGCTTCCGCCATTCGGGTAGACTGTGACACGTAAATCCAGATGCGGTGTTTGAAGATCAAAGAGTTTGGTCGAGTCGGAGTTCGGATCGGATTTGGGTAAAATTGTTTTATCCGATGACAAAGTCCATGTTCGGAATACAGATGAGATCCGCTTTTCGGAGAAATCATCGAGTGCTGCTCCTTCGATCCCTGCCCGCTATCTGGCTAGCGGGACCGTCGGCTTCTCCTTGTCGTAGCGCCTTAGATGTCGTTACTAGTTTCACAATGCCGGTAGATATCGTATCCTTGCATAACTTGTTTTTGCAGGATGATGTTGTGAATGGTATGGCTTATGTGCATGTGATGTGTGTAATCCATACGTGATCTGCGAATCACGGTTTTTATCAGCCGGCTGGAGCCTAGGTGATGTCATCTTATTGTATAACAATCTGCGTGTCAGATTCTCTATGTAACTAGCTAGTGTAGCTGTTTGGAGAACCCGGATGGCATGCAAGTCGATGTGCAAGTCAGTTTACATGCTTTGTGGAGATGGGGATCGACATGAAGAGAGCCATACCATTTCACATTATAATTGTTTTATCTGGTGTTATTGTTATGTCTCTGTTTTACCTCTATTAGATAGTTGGTAAAAAGTAGTCCCTCAAAGAAGGTCTAGTTGGTTTCCCCGCCAGTGTTGCACCATCACAAGTCGTACATTTTTGGTAGTGGGCTCATAAAATTGAGGTGCTATCAATTCTTTCCGACTAGGTGGGTTCGAGTCGGACTCTTATAGCGGAAGCACTCGGTAATCTAGACGGGTCTATCATAATGGTTGTGGGACTCGGGAAAAAGTCGGATGGGAGCCGGGGCATGTGATGCCACCCATTCAACATGAGTAGTATGAGATGCCATTGACAAGGAGTTGTCTACCTAGATCACTTGACGACTAGCAGTGATGCTAAAGCTCACTAGTCGACTTGCTTATTTAGGGTCCTGAATCACTGATACATTGCTAACGTATCCATAATTTTTGATGTTCCATGCTTGGTTTTATCTACTTTCTTATGTTCTGTTCCAACTTTGGAGTACTTTTATACACTGTCCTGGACTAACCTATTAACAAGATGCCACAGTGCCAGTTGCCTGTTTTCTGTTGTTTTTGGTTCCAGGAAAGTCAGAAAATCAATATTCTCAGAATTGGACCGGACAAAAGCCAAAGTCGATATTTTACCGCAAGACTCACGGAGCTAGAAGATGAGATGGAGAGGGGCCATAGGGTGGCCACACCATATGGTGGCGCGGGCTAGCCCTGGCCACGCCACCAGGTGGTGTGGGCCGCCTGGCCGCCCACCGACCTTGCCTCTTCGCCTATAAGATGCCTCCCGATGCAAAAACCCTAAATCGTCAAGCCTCCAACCACAAAAAGTTCCGCAGCACCGCCGCCACCGAAGGGGAGATTCGGGGGACAGAAAGTCTCTATTCCAGCACCCTGCCGGGACGGGGAAGTGCCCCTAGAGCCATCTCCATCGATCTCCACCACCATCTCCATCGCCATTGCTGATTCCCATGATGAGGAGGGAGTGGTTCTCTTTCGAGGCTAAGGGATCTACCGGTAGCTATGTATTCATCTCTCTCTCTATGCATGATCTTATTGAGATCATGAGCTTGTAATCTATAGATCTACCTTGCTACTCAAGTGCTTTAATAGATCTCTGCTCTCCCCATGTGTGTGAAGTTGACAGTGTGCACACCATGGTGGCACTTAGGCTAGAGATTACAAATACTTGTTATGAGTTATATTTGGAGTTGGATGTCTTTATGGAATTGTGGTGTTTGTTTGAACCATCTAGTGCTCAAGGTGATAGTGTGGGGTTATCTAGATGGGGAAAGCAAACTTTGAGGTGTGCTGTTATAGTCCTACCATTGATTAGAGTGTCCAACCGGAGAGTAGTTAAGAGTAGTATCATAAAGAGAAGATATTTATATGAGAGTGTTCACTAGTGAAAGTATGATCCCCAGGCCTTGTTTCTAAGCACTGAAACACCGTTTGCTATTAGATCTATTACATGTTTGCTTGCTTCTATCTTTATTTCAGTTTTACTTTAGTCTTTTGCACGCCATCAAGCTATTTTCTATCACTGTTACCACTTATAATTATCTATACCACTTGTATTTCACTATCTCTTCGCCGAACTAGTGCACCTATACACCTGACAAGTGTATTGGGTGTGTTGGGGACACAAGAGACTTCTTGTATCTTGATTGCAGTGTTGCTTGAGAGGGATACCTTTGACCACTTCTTCCCTGAGTTCGATAAACCTTGGGTGATCCACTTAAGGGAAAACTTGCTGCTGTTCTACAAACCTCTGCACTTGGAGGCCCAACAACTGTCTACAAGAATAGAAGTGCATAGACATCAAGCTATTTTTTGGCGCCGTTGCTGGGGAGGTAAGGTAAAAGGTACTCACATCCTCTAGTGTGAGTGCTCAAAGTTACTTCCCTTAGATTCTGCAATTTTGTCTTTTTGTTTCTTGTTTTCACTAGTTAGGCTTAATGGAAAACAACAACAAAATTAGAGAGCTTTATAGTATTTATCTTGAGTTAGGACATGAAGTGTTTGAAGAGAAAATTAAAAAACCTATGGAACTTTATTTGCATGCTAATAGCAATGTTATTAGTATGAATTCTTTGAACACCATTATTGCTAATGCTATGGAAGAGTCTAAGCTTGGGGAAGCTAGTTTTTATGAAAATGATCTTTTTAGTTCCCCAGCTTTGGAAGATAGTTATTCTATTGCTTATGATGATACCAAACCTCCAATATATGATAATTACAATGATGAATATGATATTTTTAGTCCACCTACTATTGAGGAGAAAATTAATTATAATTACAATATGCCTCCTATATTTGATGATTATGGTGATGAGAATAATAATGATAGCTATTTTGTTGAATTTGCTCCCACTACAATTAATAAGAATGACTATGTTTATGTGGAGAGTATTAATTCTTTTATGCATGTGGCTCATGATAAGAATGTTTCTTGTGATTGTTATATTGTTAATTTTATTCATGATGCTACTGAAAGTTATTATGAGAGAGGGAAACATGGTTTTATGTATCTCAATAATATTAGGTTTCCCCTCTTTATGTTGAAAATTTTGAAGTTGCACTTGTTTTGCTTTCCTATGCTTGTTGCTTTGTGCTTTCATGATTTGTTTCTTTACAAGATTATTTTTCATAGGAAGTGGGTTAGACTTAAATGTGTTTTGAATTTGTTTCTTGATGCTCTCTTTTACACTAAATTCATATTTCTTATGTGAGCATCTTCTCAAACTATCATGCCTAACTTAAAGGCGTTAAAGAAAAGTACTTATTGGGAGATAAACCAAATTTTTTGATGAGTCTTGGAAGTTATTACTTCAGTAATAACCGCTCCTTATCCTTTTTATTTGCTTTTTGTGCCAAGAGTAACCTCTAATGAGAGAGAAGTAATGATTGGGAAAGTTGCTGTCCCAAAACAGATTTTTGTGCTTCACCGTAAACATTCATGTAAAATATCTGTACATCCTTTTGAGGCGTGAATTTTTGTGCTTCTGCCCCAGGTTGTTATCTAACTTTCGTTAGTTCAACACTTTTTGATTTGAGCAATAGAAGGTCTTCGAAAAAATTCTTCTTTACCCGCTGGTCTGTTTTGATAGATTTCTGCCATTATTTTCATTTGCTTCTTGTTGATTCCTTTTTGAGTTCTTTTGGGGAATTGAGATTTTTGAGGGAAGTTCTACAGTAGCTTGTGTTTTAATGGAAGTTTTATTGGTGTTGAAACTGAACCTAAAGACTTATTATCTTGAGTGCACTAATGTTGCTAATAAAGATTGTGTGAAGTTGTGTATGAAGGAAAATTTTCAGGTGTATGGAAGGAATGAGTAATGGGATGAAGAATGGACTAAATCTCAAGCTTGGGGATGCCATGCGTGTCAGCCCAAGAAATATCCAAGAAGTACAAGCGTCAAAGCTTGGGGATTCCCAAGGCATCCCCCTTCCTCATCAATAAAAATTCCAGGTTTCTTCCAAACGCTTCATTTTTATTGTTTCATGCACAGTTGTGTTGTTCTTGGAGCGTCTTATTTTTCATTTTTGTTTTGGTTTTTCGTTTGCTTTGTTTTCTTAGTTTTCTGAATAAATTGGTTGGACCCCCTCTTTCATACATTGGTTTTCAAATAGTTTGGTTTGGATTGGAAAAGAGTAGGAAAGTTCATGCTTAAGTGGTAAAGAGAGTTTGTTTTTGACTATGACCTATGCTTTGTCGTGCCATGCTTGATATTGTTTTGGCTTTAGGCTTAGTATTCTTTGTTGTAGCATGACATGTTATAAACAATTGAGATTGCTTAATGTGCCTTTGAAGAATCATGCGTTGTTTTAGCATATTAAAGCATAGTATTGTGGTATTCTCCTTTGATGCTTTATTTGTGTTGACTTGGCACATGCTTACACCATGTTATGACTATCCCAAGTCACCATAGCCTTTATGATCCTTTAGTTTTCAACTTGTAGTATCACTTTATGCTTTGATTAATGATGTTTTCTCGCTCTGCATGATTATGGCCATTATTGCTCTCTTAGTTGGTCGCTCCCAATCTTTTGCTAGCCTCCGTAACCAAGTATGAGTTCCACTCATGCATCCAACTCCAAATAAAACCAAGTTATTCCAAAGAGTCCACCATACCTTCCTATTAGCATTTTCTATTCCAAGTATATTCATGTTTTTATCTACCTTTCGAATTAAACTTGTTATGAGAAAACTAGTGATTAAAGCTCTCACGAACTTGATGGCACACTTTACTTTCTTGCATTTAATAAACTTGAACCATTGCGTCCATCTTTGTTGCGTATATGCTTGCGCTTTATAAGTTTAAGTTAGCAGAACCATGTATCATGGGGAACGCTTTCAACATTGCACCTGTACTTTGTACCCCGTTGATATCATGTTCTTTTGCTTATGGATCTCGACAGTGTGAAATAAAAGGGGATTTTGTAAGATCATGGAGTTTGTATTTTTGTTGGAGAAACTCCCGGGCCTCTAGCCTAAGCCATGCCTAATCATGGTGGAAACTTGCAGCATAACCATAATGAGCACTCTATGAAGCATCCTCAATAAAAACCTATGCAAATAGCAAATAGAAAGATCACTGAGATGCTCATTGTCTGCTTGCCTTGTCATTTTGATTATGGGATAGCTCCTGTATCATGTGCAAGGGGTACCCCGTTGGCGGTTCTCTATGATACACATGTACTTACGATGACAAGAACTTACCAGTGACTAAACTTGAGTAGCATGAGGAGCGGTCCTCGTATTCAAGGGACATGAGATTTCCAACTTATACTTTGTCAAGCATATACTCCATAGTTTGTTCACTTTAACCTTAATCACCTCAAGATGCTTATGATAGGGGCAATGAGAGCTGAAAGCTAAAAAGTACCACAATTTTTGGAAGCTCTTTATGAAACTTTAATCCCTACTTCCTTCTATGAAGGCCTTTCTTTTACTTTTATGTTGAGTCTCCACCTTCTATCTTTATACACCTACTTTGAGAGCATAGTGGCCATTCTTAGTTCTATGTGCATTGTCCCAAGACTTGTTGATTGATGCATAACTTTGATATTGCTTGTTTTAAACTATTTGTATCGAGTCACTCTTACGAACTTTGAAGGTGTCCTATGCATTTATGTTTGCTACTCTATGAGGGACAAGCTGAATGCCACTATGCTATGTTTTCTTTATGTGAAACAAACAAACGTCTTGCAAAGCATTGTTATTCATTAATCTTTTGTTTGTGCCTTTTCATGTTGCAACATAGTTTCTTTGCCTTATTGCTAGAACTTTGTCTTTCATGTTATGATTGAAGTACTATGATCCTAGCTTTGAATGTTTTACAAATACTTTGATCAAGTTTATGATGGTGCATGTCACCTCAAAAATATTCTTTCTTTTTGTCACTTACCTACTCGAGGACGAGCAGGAGTTAAGCTTGGGGATGTTGATATGTTGCTAATGTATCCATAATTTTTGATGTTCCATGCTTGGTTTTATCTACTTTCTTATGTTTTTTTCCAACTTTGGAGTAATTTTTGTACACTTTCCTGGACTAACCTATTAACAAGATGCCACAGTGCCAGTTGCCTGTTTTCTGCTGTTTTTGGTTCCAGGAAAGTCAGAAAATCAATATTCTCGGAATTGGACCGGACAAAGCTAAAGTCGATATTTTACCGGAAGACTCACGGAGCCAGAAGACGAGACGGAGAGGGGCCACATGGTGGCCACACCATATGGTGGCGCAGGCTAGCCCTGGCCGCGCCACCAGGTGGTGTGGGCCCCCTGGCCGCCCACCGACCTTGCCTCTTCGCCTATAAGATGCTTCCCGATGCAAAAACCCTAAATCGTCAAGTCTCCAGCCATGAAAAGTTATGTAGCACCGTCGCCACCGAAGGGGAGATTCGGGGGACAGAAAGTCTCTGTTCCGGCACCCTGCCGGGATGGGGAAGTGCCCCCGGAGCCATCTCCATCGATCTCCACCACCATCTCCATCGCCATTGCTGATTCCCATGATGAGGAGGGAGTAGTTCTCTCTCGAGGCTAAGGGTTCTACCGGTAGCTATGTGTTCATCTCTCTCTCTATGCATGATCTTATTGAGATCATGAGCTTGTAATCTATAGATCTACGTTGCTACTCAAGTGCTTTAATAGATCTCTGCTCTCCCCATGTGTGTGAAGTTGATAGTGTGCACACCATGGTGGCACTTAGGCTAGAGATTACAAATACTTGTTATGAGTTATATTTGGAGTTGGATGCCTTTATGAAATTGTGGTGTTTGTTTGAATCATCTAGTGCTCAAGGTGATAGTGTGGGGTTATCTAGATGGGGAAAACGAACTTTGAGGTGTGTTGTTATAGCCCTACCATTGATTAGAATGTCCAACCGGAGAGTAGTTAAGAGTAGCATCATAAAGAGAAGATATTTATATGAGAGTGTTCACTAGTGAAAGTATGATCCCTAGGCTTTGTTTCTAAGCACTGAAACACCGTTTGCTATTAGATCTATTACATGTTTGCTTGCTTCTATATTTATTTCAGTTTTACTTTAGTCTTTTCCACGCCATCAAGCTATTTTCTATCACTATTACCACTTATAATTATCTATACCACTTGTATTTCACTATCTCTTCACCGAACTAGTGCACCTATACACCTGACAAGTGTATTGGGTGTGTTGGGGACACAAGAGACTTCTTGTATCTTGATTGCAGGGTTGCTTGAGAGGGGATACCATTGAACACTTCCTCCCTGAGTTCGATAAACCTTGGGTGATCCACTTAAGGGAAAACTTGCTGCTGTTCTACAAACCTCTGCACTTGGAGGCCCAACAACTGTCCACAAGAATAGAAGTGCGTAGACATCAATCACTAAGTAACCATCGGAGGGGTGTTGGTTCTAGTAGGAGCATAAATATTAAAGTGTTTAATATGCTTGCTCATTTATAGGTACATGTCTTAAGTGTTTTTGCATTACTTTTTTGTTGTAGATCCATGGCACCTAGCAGTCTTCCTCAGTTATGCAGTTTTGCTTTGAGAACCATCTTAGAGAAAGATAAGCTAAATGGAACTAACTTCACCAACTGGTATAGTAATCTGAGAATTGTTCTCAAGCAAGAAAAGAGGTACCATGTCCTAGACAACCCACTTCCAACTAAGCCAGATGAGAATGCGAGTGTCGCAACTACCAATGCCTACCGTAGGACATGTGATGAATCTACGGAAATTAGTTGTATTATGCTTGCTCACATGGAACCGGACTTGCAGCAGTTCGAGAATGTTGAAGCCTACGATATAATCGAAAGCCTCAAAAGTATGTTCCAGGATCAAGCAAATACTGAGAGGTATCAAGTCTCTCAGGCTTTGTTGAGTTGCAAGCTTAAGGATGGCGATCCACTGAGTCCGCATGTGATCAAGATGGTTGGTTACGTGCAGTCTCTAGAAACGCTGGGCTACCCCATTAGCAAAGAGTTCGCTACGAACATAATTTTGAACTCTCTTCCTAGTGCGTATGGACAGTTCATATCGAACTACCACATGCATGGTATGGATAAGAAGCTCACTGAATTACATGTGATGCTCAAGCAGGCTGAGGCGAATCTCAAGAAAGGCGCCAGTCAAGTGTTGATGGTGCAGAATAATGCTAAGTTCAAGAAGAGTTCTTGGACTAAGAGGAAGAAGGCAAAGTCGGGAGGTAAGGCTGAGGACTAGGTCCAAAGCGCTTCCTCAGGGACTAAGCCATCTCCTACAACCGGATCCACTTGCTTCTGTTACAAGTCGGATGGACACTAGAAGAGGAACTACAGCAAGTATCTGGCTGATAAAGCCAAGAGTGGAGGTGTGACTTCCGGCTCAGGTACGCTTGTTTGCAATGTCATAGACATCTATCTCTCAAATGCACCTAGTAGTTCTTGGGTATATGATACCGGATCAGTCATTAACATCTGCAACTCGTTGCAGGGACTGGTAAGAACTAGGAGTCTGGCGAGAGGAGAGGTTAACATTCGAGTCGGCAACAAAGCGAGATTCGCTGTGTTGGAAGTCAGCATGATGCAACTTCATTTACCTTCCAGATTCTTAATGGAGCTAAATAATTGTTATTATGTTCCAGTGCTTAGTCGAAACATCATTTCTGCCTCATGTTTGATGAGACAAGGATATGAGTCGAATATTAAGAATAATGGTTGTTCTTTATATTTGAATGATATGTTTCACGGCTTTGCACCCGTCCGGGACGGGTTATTTATTTTGAATCTTGATGGTGAATCTATCTATAATGTAAATGTGAAAAGGTTAAAACCAAATGATCTGAATATGACTTAATTTGGAAAAGCATGAAGAAGCTCTATGATGATGGACTTCTAACTTCGTTCGACTTGGAGTCGTTCGATACATGTGAATCCTGCCTACTCGGCAAGATGACCAAGACACCTTTTGCAAAGAGTTGTGAAAGGGCGTCTGACTTATTGGGACTAGTACATAGTGATGTATGTGGCCCGATGAGCATGATAGCCAGAGGTGGTTATGAGTACTTAATTACCTTCACTGATGATTTGAGTAGGTATGGATATATCTACTTGATGAAACATAAGTCGTAAGCCCTTGAAAAGTTCAAGGAATTCCAGAATGAGGTACATAATCAACTCGACAAGAAAATGAAGTTTCTTAGGTCGGACCGAAGAGGCGAGTACATGAGCCATGAGTTTGATGACCATCTAAAGAGTTGTGGAATAGTTCCCCAGCTCACTCCTCCAGGAATGCCGTAGAGAAACGGTGTGTCGGAAAGGAGGAATCAGACCTTGTTGGACATGGTATGATCAATGATGAGGCAGATAGATCTGCCTTTATCATTTTGGGGTTATTGTCTAGAAACTGCAGCGTTCACACTAAACAGAGTACCATCATAGTTGGTAGAGAAGACACCGCATGAGATGTGGACTGCCAAAAGACCGAGTTTGTCTTTTCTTAAGATTTGGGGTTGTGAAACTTTTGTCAAGCAACTTCCGTCGGACAAGCTTACAGCCAAGTCGGATAAGTGTATTTTCGTGGGATATCCGAGGGAAACCTTGGGTTACTACTTCTACAACCGAGAAGAGGGCAAAGTGTTTGTCGCTCGGAACGGTATCTTCCTTGAGAAAGAGTTTCTTAGTCGGGGAGTTAGTGGGAGCACGGTACAACTCGAAGAAATTCGAGAGGTACCGGCCAACAACAAGTCGACAAATGCCTTAGAGGTTGAGCCGGTCACGGTACCTGAGCCGGGAGTTGCACTAACACTACGAAGATCAGCTAGATTGCGAAGTGTTCGTGATGTGTTACTGTTGGACAGTGATGAGCCGACAACTTATTCGGAAGCAATGGTGGGATCTGATTCTGAGTCATGGCTTGGAGCCATGAGATCCGAGTTAAAGTCCATGGATGAAAATCAAGTTTGGAACTTAGTTGATCTTCCAGACGGTGCAGGACCTGTCGAGTGCAAATGGGTCTTTAAGAAGAAAACTAATATGGATGGAAATGTTTCTATCTATAAATCACGGCTTGTCGCGAAAGGGTTCCGACAGGTTCAAGGAGTTGACTACGATGAGACTTTCTCACCCGTAGCGATGCTTAAGTCAGTTCGGATCATGTTAGCTATAGCAGCCTATTTCGACTATGAGATATGGCAGATGGATGTCAAGATGGCTTTCCTTAATGGAAATTTAACCGAGGATGTGTATATGATACAACCCGAGGGTTTTGTCGATCCGGCTAATGCTGATAAGGTATGCAAGCTTCAGAAATCCATTTATAGGTTGAAGCAAGCATCTCAAAGTTGGAATATTTGCTTTGATGAGGTAGTCAAATCGTTTAGCTTCATCAAGGGTGATCATGATTCTTGTTTATACAAGAATTTTAGTGGGAGCAAAGTAAAATTTCTGATCTTATAAGTGGATGACATATTACTGATTGGAAATGATGTCCAGATGTTGCAAGAAACCAAGGAATCATTGGAAAAGAGTTTTTCAATGAAGGACTTGGGTGAGGCAACTTACATACTAGGAATCCGGATCTATAGAGATAGATCAAGGCGGCTCATTGGATTGAGTTAGAGTACATATTTGGACAAAGTGTTGAATAAGTTCAACATGGAATCGTCTAAGAAGGGGTTCTTACCGATGTCCCATGGCATGAAACTTAGCAAGACTCAGTGTCCTTCGACAACTAATGAGCGAAGTCGGATGAGTGTGATTCCGTATGATTCTACAGTCAGGTCCATCATGTATGCTATGATTTGTACTAGGCCAGATGTTTCCTATGCTCTAAGTGTTGTGAGCAGGTACCAGGCTAACCCTAGGGAAATCCACTGGGCAGCGACTAAAAATATCCTCAAGTACTTGAGAAGGACTAAGGATATGTTCCTGGTTATGGAAGTAAGGATGAACTCAGGGTAAAGGGTTACATGGATGCGAGTTATCTCACTAACTCGGATGATTCTCGTTCACAATCCGGACATGTGTTTGTGATAAACCGAGGGGCTGTAAGATGGAAGAGTTCCAAGCAAGAGTCGGTGTCTGTGTCTACAACAGAGGCTGAGTATATTGCTGCCTCGGAGGCGGCAAAGGAAGCTGTTTGGATGAGGAATTTCCTCATGGATCTTGGTGTGGTTCAAGGCTCGTCCAATCCGTTAGACGTGTATTGTGACAACAATGGTGCTATTGCACAAGCCAAGGAACCTAGACAACACCAGAAGAACAAACACATACTCATGCGGTACCACCTGATTCACCAGTTCGTGGATCCAGGTGATATCAAGTTATGCAAGGTACACACGGATGCAAATGTTGCGGATCCATTGGCAAAGCCGTTACCACAGCCGAAGCATGAGGCGCACCTGAGAGCTATGGCATTAGATGCCAAGACATGTAATGTCGGATGATTGACTCTAGCGCAAGTGGGAGACTGTTGGGAATATGCCCTAGAGGCAATCATGTATGATGTTATTCCCAATGTATTATAAAGTTATTGTCCATGTATGAACTACTGATATGTATCATTGAATATATGATTCGATTGTGGAACTGCATATTCATGTTGTTCATACTAATTGTCCTTGGTCGTTCAGGTTGTGCTGGACACGCAACTTAGACCAATGTGAAAGTTGGCAGATGACTCGGTTCCACTTGTCATAGGCATGGAGATGCTATTCCGACTTACACGGATTCGGCTAAAGAGTTTGGCGAGTCGGACTAACCCACATTGAGATGCAACGAACAAGTCGTCATTTCCATGTCTCAATCAATGTAATCCTTAGACCTGAGGTTATTGCACAATCCGAGTTGAGGATCAGTCACTTAGGTTCTGTCAAACGTTGTTCCGTCACTAGGCAGTTATAAAGGCAGAGTTTGGGTCGACTGAGAATCAAGCTGCATGATGTGGATGACCAAGATGGGATTTTGCCCCTCCGTCTGGAGAGATATTCTTTGGGCCCTCTCGGAAGATATGATTCGGAAAGCATGGCCATGCACGACTCGGTTAAGTGTTAACCGAGGTGACCGACTAAGAGTTAGTCGGATGAATCACTTATCTCGGATCGAGAAAGAGAGTCAAACTATTTAAGGGATGATGATTATTTGCCTGTAGTTTGAGAAGGTATATCATGAGGCAAAAGGGACTCAGACGAAAGTTGCATTGGGAAGGTATATCGTCATGACTTTTTGGTACTTGGGAGTTGGCACGTTCTACTAGGAGCCACTACCAACTGATCGATTGTAATGCCCCAGTTTTCCTTAAATAGTATTTAGGGTTTGTTTGTGCATTCATGAGCATCATTCTTGAAAAAATGCATGCCAAAAAAAAGAAAATAAAACCTAAACCCTATTTTACCTTTTCCTCCCAAATGCATTCAAAATAGTTTGAATTTTGAAAACTACAAAGTAGGGACCCTACAATATTTTCATGTTTTACAAACCCTCTAGTATTTATGGAATATTCAAAACAGATTTTAAATTGGAATTACAAAAGAGAAAACAGAACTAAAAAGGAAAAAGTGTTTTGCAAATAAAAACAACAGCCGACCAGCAGCCCAGGCCGCAACCCACTTCCTCTCCTCTTCCTTGCCGCCAGCCTGCTTAGCCAGCCAGACACTTAAGGCCCATAGCCAGCCCTCCTATCCTCCCTTTGTCTTCAATGACGACGAGACGAAGCTCCTCGCTGACACTGCGCCTGCCGTCCCTGCCTCGCTATGATGCCCGCCACGAAGAGATGCACGCTACCGGCGTCTCCCGCATCTACAAATACCCCCGCCGCTGCCGCAGATGAACCCTATTTTCCTGTTTTCCCATTTCCCCCTCTGGCCCGAAACCCTAGCCACCACCGGCTCAATCACCGCTGTATCCGGCTGCCCTAAGCTCCGTCGAGCATGCTGGCATGACCGTCTCGTCGTCCTCTACCCCTCCGCCAACATAATCGATCTGGGACACACGGAATCGAGCCCTGCATTGCCTTCTTCCCAAAGTCTGGCCGCCGCTCACCATTGTCCTTGCCGTTGCTATAGGCTACCTACAGCCTCGCCGTTGAGCTTATAAGCTTCAGGGTGAGCATGTGGTTCTTCCCGATCCCTTCTTCCCGATCCCTTCTACCTCTCTCTCTCTCTCTCTCTCTCTCTCTCTCTCTCTCTCTCTCTCTCTCTCTCTCGCCGTTGAGCTTCTAAGCTTCAGGGTGAGCATGTCGCTCTCTTATCCCCATTTAAAATATTCTGTTTAGACGAGCTTATTCTCCCTCTTGTTATACAAACAAAGATGGCTTTATGCAAAACAACCCCACCAGCCATAAGTCTTGCGGAGTACACCTTGTACTCACCCTTTCTTTGTTGATACTTTTGTAGCAGAATAAGTGTTCCCCTAAAGACAAGTTTGGTACGACATTTACACCGACGAGTAGCTTAGGGTTCCTGGCCGGCATCCTGGAATCTATGGGCTGGGACATCATCGTTATGCTTCAGGCCTCTTAGGCCATTTGTTAAGTTTGCTATACTTAATAGCATAATTTGCCTTCCGTTGTTTGATATTTATGGTTAGTGACCTCTGCTTGTAATAAAAAAAAATTTGTCGCAGGGTTACTGTTGTGTTACCGATTTCTCACTGAATATCCTCGAGCTCTAGGTTAAGCTTATGTCAGGGTAAGGTCTGGGATTTGTTTAACCCTGATCCCAGGGGTGTTACAGTTTTTTGTATCAGAGTAGTACCGACCGTAGGAAAACCTTGCCACTGGTCGATGTTGAGTCTAGTGCTTGTGAAAACTATTTCAAAGATGAAAAGTATTTGCGAAAACTCTAGTATGCTTCTTTTTCTCCTTATCCAGTTTCGCTCTAACTCTGGGTCACCTAATCTTGTGTTTACTTTGGAAAAAAATTGCTATCTCATCTCGTCTTTCAAATTTTAGGTGCCTGTTGGGCATGTCGTTTCTCAACCAGTTGACCTCATGTAGAGTTCTTTAGAGTTGTGTGTGTTGTGAATTCCTTGTTTCCCCTTTTCTCTGCTTCAGCTGAGAGATTCTTTTCCCTCATGATCTATCTACCTTATGGACTCGCAATATTATATTGTAGGATCCATAGTGTTCTGTTCTAGGCTTCGAGGTTTCTTTTCACCTTGTGTGCCTCCTTTTTGTTTGTTTGGGTACTTCAGAAGTCGTTTCTTCTCTTGGAAGCTACCTTGTGATTGCTACCTTGTAGTGTACGTTATGTCACTCAAGTAGTAGTTACTTCTTTCTCGGGTTTTGTAACATCCCAAAAACTTTAATCAAGGTTATCAAGTTCAAATCATCCAATTTAGGGTTAACAAAAACTTTTATTAAAAAAAGGCATATGAATGCATGTGTGTTGCATTAGTGTAGAATTGTTTGAAAATGCCATGCTTGATTGTTCTAAATGTTGTGAAATGGTTTAAAGGTGAATGCCTCATCATCTAGACCATTTACAAGCAAAATCAAAAGAGAAAGAAATCAAATAAGAATAAATAATGCAAATGGTCATTTTGACCATTTTAAACCACTAGGCCACTTTAGGTGTTCCTAGAGGAGAATTTCTAACAGAAACTTTTCTAGTTCTTTTCACCCCTTGCTAAACCAAGTAAAGATGTACCAAGGCCCACTTTACACAATTACAAAAACATCTAGCAAAGAAATTTAAATGGCATTTGAAAATTGAATCCAATTCATATGTGAAGATCACACTTTTTAAAAAACCCACCAAATCAACTCCATTTGCCAATCCCAAGCAATCATAGATAACCAAGCATAAGTGTAGACCACTCACCAAAATTGAGCCAAAAATTCAAATTTAAACCTCATGCGGGCATTGTGTCGAACACCGAGCACAGAAATAGCTGCCAAACTTTTATTGTTTTTGATCAATGCCTTGTCTACCATTTGTCGCCAAAACTTGTCCCTGGTCTCCACCAGTCCCAACCAGCACCATAGAACCACTCCCCCTTGCTGTTTGCGCCAGTGCCAAGCCACCCCGAGCACCCCCATGCCGGTCGACCATGGACCGCACACCCCGGACTGCCCCACTCTCTCCCACCATGTCTAGGAGGTAGCCACCAATGCACCGCCCCTCTTTGTCCCCTCCCCAAGCAAAGCCACGCTGGACCAGGACCACCCTTAGAACGCCATGCACCAGCATCTCGCCATCACAGCGCCGCAGCATAGCGCTCCCGACCACCAGCTACGCCCAGCGCCTTGACCTCACCTCAGCGCCTTTGCTCACTTCATGACCCCAAAGAGCCAGACATCCCGTTCGCCGCTTGACCTGTAGCCCCTGTGTGCCGCATCGAACACCGCCTCTGCCGCGCAGAGCACCGCCCTCTCCCGACCCAATGCGACCGCCCCATGCCTCGCCTTTAAGACAGAGAGGACCTCCAGGAGACCACGCACCATCCCCTACCTCCAGTCGCGCCGCTAGCTGCTTGCAGCGTCGCCACTGACGAGTCGCGCCCATGCTGCTCGGTCCCCTCGTCAAACTATAAAAGGAGGCCCTCTCCGCCTATCCTCACATCATTCCACTCCCCTCTCACCACTGACCCTCCCACACTCTCCTCGGAGCAAGGCGAGCCTTAGTCCGCCAGAATTTCGCCGGAGTTTGCCGCTGTAGAAGAGAAGAGGCGCCATCAATTGAAGCCGCCCCAGGAGCCGTCGCGACCACGCCACGAACCGCCCTCGTCTACCAGCCCGAACGCCCCCATCACCAACCATAGCTGGAGCCTAGGTGAGCCACAACGCACCCCCACCGTGCCGCTAGGGTTCGTCCTCGCCGGAGACCTGTTCACCGGGGACGACAAACCACAACCGTTCGATCGTAGTCTAATCGCACGCCTGAGTTTGAAACATACCGCTTCGCGTAGTAATAGCCGCTGACACATGGACCCCCCTTGTCAGCAGCCCGCTGCGCCCGTGCAGTGCAGCTGGTCCGGCCCATTTCCTTTCCCGTGCTAGCCCACATATTCAAATTAGGATTTTCCCTTTTAATTGAAATCCTATTTTGTCCACTTATTAAAAATTCAAGTCGGAGAGTTTCACTTAACCAAAATGCATGATTCAAATTTTTTTAGAAATATAATTAAAATATCTATCCAATCCCGTTGGATTTAAATCAATTGGAGTTAGAGATCACATATAGCAAAAATAACAAGACACAGACTTTTCTATATTCAAACATTTTTCAAAAATCAACTATAATAGCTTTTGAGTTGATTCCAACTCTCAAAAATCACATTTGTTAATACCTATCTGAATATGTAATAATATTTAGGTTTGCATGCAGTGACTTTGGACTAGTACCAAAATAATGCTATATAGGCATTTCTAGTCACTTTAAATCTATTAAATAATAATCTTAAACTTTATAAAATGTGACTAAACCTTTAAATCACATTCCCATGTATTAGAATATGTGGTGATGACATGTGTCCACATGATCCCATATTCTATTTGGAGAATATTAAATCTTAATTAATTTCAATGAGTAGAAATTACTTTTGTCCAATAAACTAAATAAAACTAGTTCTTTAAATCTTGTGATGACTGTGATGATGCTAGATCATCAAGTGTGTGCCTTAGTGTGCTAATTAGACTTAGTTAAGTATTGTTTGGTGATTGTGTATCCCGTATTCATTTATAGACGATAGTTCCGACCAAGTCTACGAGGAGGAGGAGTTCTACCCCGAGGAAGACGAAGAAAACTTCAATAACTGCACCAATCAAGGCAAGCTAGAATTATACAAGTTACCCATGCAAGATAAGCTAAGCAAGATGCATTAGGCATGCTTGGTTATACATTTTGATTTATACCCATCCCAAGTTTTACTTGCAAGCTTTACTTTTTGCTTTACCAAAGTTTCTTTACTTTTAGTAATGCTTTGTGAGATTTTTGGAAAGTAGTATAGATAGCATAAAGAGTATAAAACTAGGCCTATACTAGATGTCATTCTATGGCATGAGATTAATATTAGCACTCCTCATTAGTGAACACGCTTAACCTTAGTGGCTAGTGCTAAGCATAAAACTTGATCACTTTAGATGGGAATACTTGGTGAAAATGCTTATGAAAACCATGGAATGATGAGTCATTCTATTGAGATGTTTTGACATGTGTTGAGAAACACAAATGGTTTATGATGATGAAAATGTTGAGGCATGAGCCTTAGCCCTTTATAAAAACTGATGGTTGGGTTCGGATGCGATAACATTCCAATTTTACCGTACAACCACAATACATGAATTGGGTAAGGCTTAGCCGGAAGTTTATATGCCTTAGTATGGGTTCCCTTACGGAAGAGGTTTGAGCTGAGGCTACCTTGATGATGTCCACCTATGAAGTGCCCAGGATGGCAGATGGCCATGGCTGGGAGGCCAAGCTCATAGGAGAGGTGCTTATACTAGGGTGTGTAAAGGAAAGGTTATGATTGATTATCCGCATACTAAGTATGATGATTCAGGGTTATCCCTGACGGATTTATCGAATTTTGTGGTGAAAGTGTACCACCTCTGTAGAGTGTCAAACTATTCGAATAGCCGCGTCCGCGGTCATGGACAGTTGGAGTGGCCATACTGTTCCGTCGTCAGATGTTTTCAAAATGACTTGTGAAATGAATTGTGACTTGACTTGACCACAACAGGGTTGTGACTATGAAAACTAAGTTCCCACTTAGGTGATTTAGAACATTTACTTAGTTTTCTTTGTTTCTGAACTCAGCTTAGGTTAAATTTAGTTTTTGCAAATAAACTTAGAGCTTAGTATTCCTACTAGAACTACCTTACTTGTTAGTGATAGTTTGCGAGTACTTAAAGAGTACCCATGGCTTTGTCCCTGGCTATTCCCGTGGCCAGACTATGAGGAGGACTATCAGGAAGATGGACAGCAGGACGACTACGACAACTAGGATCATCTCCCATCGTCAGCATTGCCTATGACACTGAAGATGGAGCCCACCGCTATGCTTATTATTCCGTTGCTTGTTTGTATTAAGACTGGATCATGAGATCCTTTATTTGTGTAAGACCTTATTATGGTTTGTAATGGATGATGTACTGTGATATCCAATCTATTATGTCTCGCAAAAATGGTAATCCTGGGATTGCAATGTATGGCATAACAGGCATCTGGGATTAAAAATCCGGGTGTTGACAGGTTTTAACCCTTGGACTTGAACCGAAGATCCCGGATTATGCTAGATTCTGGTGTTGAGAATCTTGTACATGAAGCTGATCTTTAAACCAAGATCCATTCCCTTGTCTCATGTCATTAATGTTCACATATTACCTCAGGATGGATGGCACTACCATTCCATCTTTTGAGCTTGTGGTCTTTGTTGCGGTTGAATCTCAACAATTGAGGACTTCCCCTACTACTAGCTATGGCAGATGTTCTTTAATGGAACCAAATAGATCACGACAAGAGTACACCTCATGAGTCTCACATCTATATTTGTGACTTTGTCACACCCTCCCTTCTGTGCATTGGTTTTCGGAAGAATGTTAATCTATGCATCCACATCTCGGGATTCCATCCTGGGCATGTTCCTTCTCCCTTGTTGTTTTCCGACCTTTGTCTACTAGTTGGTAGCCAATTAGTAACTATGCATTGGTGTATTCTGATGCAAGATACTCTTGTGGTCCGTCATGACAAACCATATCGGGATGTCAGGAGAAACAAACTCTAGTACCTTGTCATATCTAGGACTAGGTCAAAGTGTTGTAATCCGCAGATTAAGAGGCATGATTAGCTTCTATCTGTTCTACCTTAAAGTATCACACTCTTATATATTAAGAGGTCGTGTTGAGTCCCATGACCCCTTAATGAAGTGATACTCTTACACATACTTACTCACTCTTCCTCCGAGATTTCATGCTTGTGAATGATGCGTGTGCGTAATAATGTGGCCATCTGAGATTCTTAGCAATCATTATTGCTTTGGACCTCAACAAGGACATTTGTGTCATTCTTAGCATGATGGTTAACCCTATCACTAAGCGAAGTTTGACTGTGCTACCAAGTTTGCCATTTTGGTACGTTCTCCTCGGTCAAAGAGTTAGGCTTGTGCTGAAGCTCTGAGACTGCATCTTCTTGCCCTACCAAGCAAGTTTCATCTCGAACTAAGTGACATCTCGGTGGTCCGTGATATTCTAGATGTCTACTAGAAGTATTGCCATGTTTCCACATGACCATGTCATCAAGTTCTTGAGAAAGCAAGTTCTCTGAACTGCTCTTTTCTCGAAGGATCCGTACTGGATACCCCTAAACTAGTTGGTTGAGCTGAAACAGCAACTTGGAGAGTTGTAAGACAAAAATTCTACCTGACTTAGTTTATCTTAAAGGGATGTGTTGTTCTGTTCGTGCTGAAGAAAGATAATATTTCCTTCTTGGATACGTTATCTTCCCCCATCTTTGATTTGATTTGGTTATCGTCAAATCAAACTCAGTTCCAAGGACTATCTTGATGGTGTTACTACTTTTGATGTTTCACTTGAGTACATCTTCATGTCCCTTGGTCTGACCAATATTCTGCCTCATTCATACCACATATGAGTCTAATGTCTTGGAATACCTCGATAAGTTTGTTATTGAGCCCATCGATAACATCCTTATCCTCTCCATGCTAGAATAGATTCATACGGAACATTTGGCATTAATGTTGGAAAACTCTTCAGAACCGTCTTCGGATCATCTCGAAGTATGTGTTCTGGATGTTAGAAGTAACCTTCTCCGATTCACGTGTATTCAAAGAAAGATGTCGCCGTGGATTTGAGTAAAGTTAACTCCATATCTTAAGGACACTTGTGTTCCATTGCAAGTACTTGATGTATAAGCAGTTGTCTTCTGACAAGTTGATAATACATGGGTCTAGCAACCTAGCTCAGTCTATTGGAGCTTGACACTGAATTCCATGTCTTGAGAATCTAGTGACTTTACCTTTGTGGTAAATGTTGCAAACTTTCTATTTGGACATGCTCAGTCTGAAGTATCATCCCACCTAACCGAATCTGAATCTCAAGCAGATATATGGTTGGTGTTCCTCAAGGTTTTGACATAGGTTTCTATGTAAGTCCGACATGATTGATGTAATGGTTGACACAACTAGTCGGAAAGCCTATTGTCAAATTCTCTTGAATCAGCAAATAACAACCACTCTTCATAAGGCTTCTTCTATGATTTATTATAGGAGTTGTGCTCATGGTTTCCTTTGTAACTGAAGTCCGACCTCTACTTGATGTCTGTTTCCTCGAACATCAAGGAGAACATTTAAAGTAGCATTGCTAAATGTCTCTCGGTCGACCCTCCAGACCCTTTTATGTTGGCAAGCGTCTTATTGTGCCAAGTAATTGAAATCTGAGAGAATGAAGTTTATTTTTCCTCGTGTCATCAGAAATCCTCTTACCTCTTCATCCTGGTGGAGTAAAGTGATATCATGATCTTTGGCAAAGATTTTGATAGACCTAGATGAATAAAAGGTTTCCTTCAATCTCTCTAACATGTTCATAGAGTGACGATGATGTTGGTAAACATTAGTTCCTCTTGTTACATGTTCTTTGTAACTCCTATGAGTCCTCGCCACAAAACACCTTTGTGTCTTAACCTTCTGTTGAACGAAGAGTGCTCCTTCTGTATCAAAAATAGTTTAACAACTTGTCTCTCTGTATCTTTGTATCCCTGAAACCTCTACTTAAGCCATTTAATAGAGGTTCATTTCTCGAAGTCTGTGGTCATGTTCTTTCTATTGTAAGCTCTCCTTTTCAGAAGCTTAAGATCTTCTGAAACTCCATGGTGTCAATCCTTATGAAGACCAGCTATCTATCAACTTGAAACCCATCTCCTCTTGTTTCCTCTGTTACCTTGATGTGTTTCATGTTTGTCATCTCAGATTGTTTATAAACACTCCTTCCATGAGTTGACCATGAGATACTCTGTGTGTTGTTAGTGTGTTTCCCTCTTATCCTTAGAAGTGACCCTGTTTCTCTTCCTTCTTCCTACCTGTGGAATCTCGGGTCGACATTCTCGTAAGGGGGATAGAGCTGCAACGACCCAGTTTTACTTAAATAGTATTTAGGGTTTGTTTGTGCCTTCATGAGCATCATTCTTCAAAAAATGCATGCCAGAAAAAAAAAGAAAAAAAAACCTAAACCCTACAAAGTAGTTTGAATTTTGAAAACTAAAAGTATGGAGCCCAAATTGATAAAAGGGACCCTACAATATTTTCATGTTTTACAAACCCTCTAGTATTTTTGGAATATTCAAAACAAATTTGAAATTGGAATTACAAAAGAGAAAATAGAACTAAAAAGAAAAAAGTGTTAACAGCAGAGCAACAGACCAGGCCGTAGCCCACTTCCTCTCCTCTTCCCTGCCGCCCGTGCGCCTGAAGCCAGCCCAGGCACGGCCTAGCCAGCCCAGCTAAGGCCCATACCGCTTCAGCCCTCCTATCCTCCCTTCGTCTTCAACGACGACGACACGAAGCTCCTCGTTGGCACTGCGCCCACCGTCCCTGCCTCACTGTGATGCCCGCCACGAAGAGATGCATGCTACCGACATCTCCCGCGTCTACAAATACCCCCTCCGCTACCGCAAATGAACCCTAGTTCCCCATTTTCCCCATTTCCCCCTCTGGCCTGAAACCCTAGCCACCACCGACTCGAATCGCCGCTGTATTCGGCCGCCCTAAGCTCCATTGAGCACGCTGGCTTGACCGTCTCGTCGTCCTCTACCCCTCCGCCAACATAATCGATCCGGGACACACAGAATCGAGCCCTGCATCGCCTTCTTCCCAAAGTCCGGCCGCCGCTCGCCATTGTCCTTGCCGTTGCTATAGGCTACCTACAGCCTCGCCGTTGAGCTTCTAAGCTTCAGGTTGAGCATGTGGTTCTTCCCGATCCCTTCTACCTCTCTCTCTCTCGCCGTTGACCTTCTAAGCTTCAGGGTGAGCATGTGGTTCTTCCCGATCCCTTCTACCTCTCTCTCTTGCTCTGTAGCGTTGTGCCATCGTAGCTTGCCATGCTCCGCCGCCAGTCGTCGTTGGGGACCTCGCTCCGGTGACCGAACTTGAGCGGCACCGCCACCCAGAGGCTCGCCTTGCAACCGCGGTTCGAACATGCCCGCCCCCGCTTGCCCATGCGCATCCAATCACTGCCCCTGTCACCGATCTGAACGCAGCCAGCGGGATGACGTCATGCATGCGTCATCCACGGCGTCGACGTGACCAACCCGGTCTGGGTCCCACTTTGCCTGTGTGGTAGCTGAGTTGGCCCAGGGCCCATCTATCAGCTGATGTGGGTATCCTTTGCCCCAGTGTTAAAAGTTTCAGGGTTGTTTTAAATAGTTTAATAAATTGTTTTAATAATTTCAAAAATTGATATAATCTTGTAAATTCAACAAATAATTATTTATAAGTCAGAAAAATATGTGTAATATATCAAAATGTTCAGAAAAACAAGATCTACACTTTAACATTAATATCAGGCATTGTTCAACAACTTTGAAGACAAGTTTAATTAGAGAATTGAATGAACCCCCGTAGGTGATTCCGGGGTCTCTCCTGTTTTAGGGATTGGACCTCTCGGATCCCGCTTAAATTGCCAAGCATGCTTTAGGATTTCATTTCAATACTATTAAACTTGTGATAACATCATCCTTGCTTGAGCATTGCATCAATGCCATGTGTTGATTGTTGTTTTCCTTTCTTTTCGGTGTTTGCTTCTTCCCGGTAGAATACGATATCAAGATCGAGATCGAAGACCGAGATCAACACCATCAAAGATCGAAGAACAATACTTGACCAAATATAACCAAGTTAAGTACAAGGGCTTCCGAATATCTATATCTGGGTATCAACAAATAAGGCAAGCATAACCCCACACATAAAAGAATCCTAGGAATTCAAAAGTATTTCATTCTTGCCATGATGCATACGATTCTACTGTCGTATTTTATCGATAGATAGAGTACCCTATCTATTGCATTACTCCCTTTGAGCTTATACTACCTGATCCACTGCTCTTAGCATAACTAGGTTTGGCTTGTGTGCACTGCTAGAGCTTATATCCGTGTCTTGCTTAGCCATGCATAGCTATCAGTGCCGGTTCATCCAGAAGATGTACCAAATGCAGAGAATCTAGTATGACAGGATAAGGAGGTCAACTATCAGGAAAAATCCCGGAAAATATGCCAAAAATCCTATTTTACCCGAAGACTCCAGGAGCCAGAATACGAGACGGAGAAGAGCCCTGGGGTGGCCACACCACCTGATGGCGTGGGCCAGGCCAGGCCACGCCAGGGGGTGGTGTGGGCCCCCCAGGCACCCCCTCGACCTCTCTCTTCGCCTATAAGGATCCTTCTAACCTAAAAACTTCGGGGGGTTCGACGTTTTTCCATGAAAAGTTCCGCTGCGCCGCCGCCACCGAAGGGGAGATTCGGGGGACAGAAAGTCTCTGTTCCGGCACCCTGCCGGGACAGGGAAGTGCCCCCAGAGCCATCTCCATCGATCTCCATCATCATCTTCATCGACCATCCATGTTTCCCTCATCTATGAGTGAGTAATCCTCCGCTGTAGGCTATGGGGATGGTAGGGATTGGATGAGATCGTTCATGTAATGGCATCAGATTGTTAGGGCATGGTGCCTAGTATCTTTTATTAGTTCTTTATGAATTTGTTGCGACTTGTTATGCTTAATGCTTGTCACTAGGGCCCAAGTGCCATGATTTCAGATCTGAACATGTTATTGATTCATTATGATAGTATTGTTCTTGGTCTTATCTGCAAGTTGTATACACACATTGTTGTCCAGAACCAATGGCCCCGAAGTGACAGAAATCGGGACAACCGGAGGGAAAGGCTATGATGTGAGGATCACATGTGTTCATGGAGTGTTAATGCTTTGCTCCGGTGCTCTATTAAAAGGAGCACCTTAATTGCCAGTAGTTCCCTAGAGGCCCCGCTGCAAACGGGCTGGCAGGACAAAAGATGTTGTGCAAGTTCTCATTGCGAGCACGTATGACTATATATGGAACACATGCCTAGGATTGTCTAGTACTTGGATGCTTTATCTTATTTATCTGCAATTGCCCTATGTTCTGATTGCTATGTGAATTGTCTTATCCATGCAACGCCCATCCATCCATCCCTATGCCTAGCACACTCGAATCCCACTGTTTACTACTTTTGTTACTATTGTCTTTGCTTTACTACTGTTGCTTCTTTACTATTCCTACTACAAAACTGTTGCTACTGATAAACTGCTGTGAGCAAGATTGTTTCCAGGTGCAGCTGAATTGACAACTCAGTTGTTAAGACTGATAAGTATTCTTTGGCTCCCCTTGTGTCGAATCAATAAATTGGGTTTCACTTCCCTCGAAAATACTGCGATACACCCCCTATACTTGTGGGTCATCAAGACTATTTTCTGGCGCCGTTGCCGGGGAGCATAGCTTTATTTATCAAGTTCACTTGGATTCTCTATTGTTCATTGCTTTCCATCCATCATGGGTAAGTCTCGTGATGGCAAGGTTCCTATTTTACCATCCACTACAAGAAGAGGTACGGTTCTGAACACCTCTACCGCTCTTGATTCACCGTCTGTTCTGAGTAAGTTCCTTACACCACCACATACACATGCTACACATACTGCTACTACTGCTGAATCTGAAACTTCTGATGCTTATGATGTTGCTTCTACTGTGCTTGATAAGAGTGGTTCATTAGGTCCTTTCCTAGATGCTACGATTGCTAGAACAATAGTTGGAAATACCGAAAGTCCTAATGAACACACTGCTACACCTGTTAGCTCACCTGAGTCTAGTGAGAGTTATGATGCTGAAGAAGATTATGTTGAGATGACTAATGAGTTTATTGAAGAATGTAGGAACACCCATGATAGGAGAGCCGCTAAGAATCTCCTTGAGAGGCGTACTATTAGACCCAAATTATCTCCTGCTGCTAAGTTTGCTGCTTCTCCCATAAACATTATAGATGAAGATTATGATTTCTCTCTCGATCTATCTTACATAGCTATTGTCGAGAAAGAACCTTTTGGCGAAACTAAGAATGAAAGTGCAGTAGCACATATGAATGAACTTTCTACCATGAGTGGCTTGTTTTATGATGATATTAAAATGCGTACTTACTTTGTTGCTAAGATTTTCCCCTTTTCACTGAAAGGAGAAGCTAAAACTTGGTTTGGTAATTTACCTCCTGAATCTATTGATAGCCCTGAGTGCTTGTTTAATACTTTCCTGCAGAAATATTTCCCTCCTAGTGCTAGACATGCTGTTTTGCAGGAACTTTTTGATTTTAAACAGGGAGAAAAAGAGGTATTGCCCGAATCTTGGGCAAGGTTTTGTGCTTTGATTCATGCAAAGGCTAGAAGTCCATTACCTAAGAATGAACTACTTGATATATTTTATAATGGACTAACTGAAGAATCTAGGACATACCTAGATAGTTGTGCTGATTGTGTTTTCAGGAATAGGACTCCCAAGGAAGCTGAGGAATTAATGGCTAAAATAAGCAAGAATTATGAAGATTGGACTCCTCCTAAACAAGCTATACCTGAAGTAATTGTACCTGAACCATCTATTCCTGTGCCTATTCCAACATCAAAGAAGAGGGGAGTTATTGAATTAAATGATGAAGTGATGAAGGAAGCTAAGAAATGTCTTAAGGAGAAGGGAATTAAAGCTGCAGATGTCAAGAATTTACCTCCTATAGAAGAATTATGTAAGCCTATTCCCTATTCATCCACTATTGAGGTACACTCTCTCCAACACTTTGATGAAGGTGATATCCCTTACTTGAAACCTCCTGATCAATGCTTAGAAGAATTTGATATCTTTATTGTTAAGCAAGATAACTTTAATAAAAGGGTGCAAAATCATCTAATGGAAAACACTAGAGCTATTGTTGAGTTGAAAGATATTGTGGAAAGAACCTCTAATGATGTTAAAATGATTGTTAAACACTTTCAAATGGTTTAAACTCAAATAGATCAACTCGTTAAAGTGCAAAACGACTTGCTAGTTAATGCTGCTAAAGAAAAACATGCTTATGAAATTAGAACTAGAAGTGGTGCTGCTACCCAGGATCCTCTATATCTGAGGGCATCCCAAAAGAATTGAGCAGGATTCTCAACAAGCTGAAAATAGTGGTTCTACTCGTAAGAAAAGGAAAAAGAAACATAAAACTATCGTAGAACCCTCTGAACCTGCTATAGATCCTAATAGTATATCTATCTCTGATGCTGAAACTGAAAGTGGTAATGAAGAAAATGAAGTTCTTAATGAAGAAAAAGTTGAAGAAGAACCTGAAAACCACACTAAGACTACTAAATACACCAAAGAAGATTTTATTGCTAAGAAACATGGTAGTGAAAGAGAACCTTGGGTCCAAAAACCTATGCCTTTCCCTGATAAGAAACACAAGTCAAAGGAAGATGAACACTATAATAAGTTTTGTGAGTGGATGAAACCTTTATTCTTGCAAATTCCTTTGACTGATGCTATTAAATTGCCTCCTTATTCAAAGTATATGAAGGACATCGTCTCGAATAAAAGGAAGATCCCTAGTGAAGAAATCTCTACTTTGCTGGCTAATTATTCCTTCAATGGTAAGGTTCCTGAGAAACTTGGAGATCCAGGGATTCCAACTATCCCTTGCTCTATTAAGAACAGTTATGTTAGAACTGCTTTGTGTGATTTGGGAGCTGGAGTTAGTGTTATGCCTTTCTCTCTCTATAAGAGGCTTCAGCTTGAAAAATTGATACCAACTGATATATCTTTGCAAATGGCTGATAAGTCTACCACTATTCCTATGGGTATATGTGATGATGTACCTGTCCAGGTGGCTCATAATTGCTTGATATTAACTGATTTTGTTGTGTTTGACATGCCTGAAGATGATAATATGTCTATTATTCTTGGGAGACCTTTTCTTAATACTGCAGGAGCTGTTATTAATTGTAATCAAGGAAAGTGACCTTCAATGTCAATGACAAGGAACATACTGTCTATTTCCTCAAGAAGATTGAAAGGACTTATGGTTTAAATTCAATTGAACATGTTGAAGGCATTCAAGTTGGAGAAATATATTGTCCCATACCAAGAGAAAAATTTGAAACTATTATGATTGGGACCATCCCTATCAAGGTTAAGGTAACATAATCATTAGTGGAGTACAAAGTTTTGTCTCATATGCAATTGTTTTGGTGGCAAGACTTGATCAACCTTGCTAACAAAAGGATTCCATTGAACAAAATAATGTTTTCATTATGATTATCTCCGTTTATTTCTATCCTTTGTATTTTAGTTTTTGCTTTCATTTAGTTTTCTTTGTGTTGTTAGTTTGCTTGCATGCTAGAACTTCTGTAGTTCTAGCCTTGTTTTGTCCTTGCATCATGTTTCCAAAAGAAAAAAAATCTGTCTGTCAGAAAAATCATTCTTCTATTTTTGAAAAATGCCCAAAAATAAAGTGTGTCAAAAAATTCCAGAAAATTCATATTAAATTTTTACATGAAAAAAGGGGCAGAGGAGTGCCTGGTAGGTACCAGGGGGGCCACCAGGCAGGCACACCACATGGTGGCACGGCCAGACCTGGTTGCGCCATGCCCTGGTGTGGGCCACCCCTGGCCCCCCACTACCTCTCTCTCCTGCCACTTTCTTCTCTCTCCCGAGTAAGCTCCAGTTCATAGCTCAAAATCGCGTTCTTTCTGTGCTTGCTCTCAATTTCTTCGATCTCTTTGCTCAGCCCATCTTTCTTGCTGAAATTTGGAGCAATTGTTCCTTGGTATGTGACTCCTCCCCTTGTCCAAGTAGATTTGTGTTTAGTGGATTATACGTTGAGTATTTTGCTGTTGTAGGTGACTGGTTATGAGAGCTTGTAAGCTTGTTTGATGCCTAGAGATATAGTTTTGATGCATGTTTAGGCCTCTTGCTAGTCCCTATGAGTAGAATCATTCATTATATTTACTTTGCAGTCACTTGTTTAATAGGTGTTTAAATTTCAGAATAAAAGATGAGTGAACACGACCTAAACCAACATGAGCTTTGGGTGCCTGAAGTCATGAAGGGACATAGGGAGGAGGAAGCTTTTCCCTCCATATATCCATGCCCTGAGTTCATGAGAGCTGCAAGAATTCTACAAAATTTCTACACTTTGGTTTCTAATGCAGGGTTAGAGCGTTTCTTGGAAGATGAACCTTGTAAAGTTGTGAAGCTAACCATGTCTGTGGTGCAGGATTTCCAATTTAGTCACTCTTTGCCTAACCCCATGGTCCATTACAAAATTTACAATATTGCTGTCAATCTTTCTCTTGATGATTTTTGTGCAGCCATTAAGGTACCTCAATGGGGATCATGTAAAAAGATTAAAGAGAGACCAGAACCACTCATGGATTTATACGCAGAAATTTGTCAAGGGAGTAGCTTCTCAAAGGAGAATGGAAAAATCCATAACATTCATCTTCCCTCCATTCGCTACTTTGCTTACTTTATTGCCAAGTGTGTTCTTGCTAGGAAAACTGCCAATAAGTTATCTTCATTTGATCTAGCATTTATCTCTGCTGCTCTTAAACGAGATAGGTCTTACAACTTAGGTGCTTTGATAGCCTTCCGTCTTGCTGCTAACCGTGAGAAAGGTGGAATCTGTGGAGGCCTTATTGCTTCTCGTTTACTAGCATTGCATGGTTTAGTGCCTCATCATCTAGACCTTTAGTTTCCCATAGAGAGGCTTGATTTTAATTCCATGGTACAGCATAAATTTATTTCCTCGTGGGCTAGCTTGAGTGAGTTGTCTTATGAAATAACCTTTCTCAAAGCTGGATGGAGAAAGAGCAAGTCCGAACGTGTTGTTCTTTTGCCTGCACCTGTTTTGTTTAACCTTGATAACAGGGAAGGATGGTCCCTCACTGAGGAGGAGCTTGACACGTACTTGGGAGAGCTCTCCCAATAGGAGCAGGACACTAGAAGGAAGGTCACGGATGATTTGGTCCAGCCCTCGAATGAGGGAGAGTCTTCATATCAGCAGCCCGCTTATGATTGGGGAGCTTCTTCTTCTTCTCATGGGCCTAGCTACGACCATTCTTACCAAGATCCGCCCGCTTGGAACCCCTATTCGACATGGATTGATACCCACTTAGGCCAAAAGCCTAAGCTTGGGGGGGGGGGGTACACCGACACCGCACTCATCTCCATATCATGATGCGTCGGTTCTTTGTATATTCATGCTTTCGTTCTGTTTTTAGTTTTCGTTCTTCTTTGCTTTTGCTTTCTAAAACACAAAAAGACCAAAAATATTTTTGTTGTTTCTCTTTGGTTTGCTTCTTCTTTCTGCTTTGGTTTGCTTGTTCCTTTTTGCTTTGTTTGAACTATTCGAAAAACCCAAAAAGATTTTGCTTTGCTTGTTTTTCTCTTTTGGTTTTTGTTTAAAATCAAAAACACCAAAAATATTTGTCGTTCTTCTTTGGTTTTTGCGAGTTGGCTACAGGGTTCAGCAGTTCTCAGTGGATTATTGGTTTCATATTATTATTCAAGCCACACAAGTGAAGAGCAATAATGAGGATTAATGACAACTTGAGGCGTGGTAAGAGGCTTTTAACGAACTTTGTTTGTCTTCATTTTTGTACATATACTCATCTTTGTGAGCTTGCTTAGTCCGTTCATGTAGGGTGTATGTTATCTTTGAATGCTTAGTAGTTCTTGCTTTCTTGTGATTGTGATTAGCTCCAGCCCGCTAATAGTTTGTAGCATGTCTCATGAATGTTTGCTTGCATTACTCTATTCATAAATTGGTATGACACTGTGGTATCCTCCTCTGAATGTTTCATTTGATCGACTTGGCACATGCTCACGCATGCACATGACTGTAATAATCAGTTAATCCTTGACGAATTATTTTGCCTTGAGGATCTTGAATCATTTTCGTGCCATGAGTAGTCCTGTTTTGTTGCAAGCATGATAATGACAGCTATTGCTCTCTCGTTTGTCGCTCCCTTACTATTGCTAGCCTTCACTTCCACTAAGTGTTTTACTCATGTTTCCAACTCCCTATACCAAATATTTCCAAAGTGTCCACCATACCTACCTATTAGCATCGTTTGCTATCTCCGTGCATATTCAATATGCCTTGTTTTCTTCCGAATAAAATGTTTGCTTGTTATGAGAAAGTTAGTTAGTAAAGCTCTCACGAACTTAATGGCACACTTTATTTTCTTGCACTTAATAAACCTGAACCATTGTGTCCTTCTTTGTTGCGCATATGCTTGCGCTTTATGAGTTGAAGTTAGCAGAACCATGTATCATGGGGACCGCTTTCAGCGCTTCATAGGTACTTTGTACTTAGTTGATATCATGTTCTTTTGCTTACGGATCCCGGCGGTGTGAAATAAAAGTGGAGCTTGTAAGATTATGGAGTTTGTATGTATGTTAGAGAAACGCCTGGGCCGCTAGCCTAAGTCATGCCTAATCATGGTGGAAACTTGCAGCATAACCGTAATGAGCATTCTATGAAGCATCCTCAATAAAAATCTATGCACATAGTAAATAAAAAGATCGCTGAGATTGCTCATTGTCTGCTCGCCTTGTCATTTTGATTATGGGATAGCTCCTGTATCATATGCAAGGGGTACCCTGTTGGCGGTTCTCTATGATACATATGTACTTACAATGACAAGAGCTTACTTGTGACTGAAGTTGAGTAGCATGAGGATCGTTCTTCGTAAGTAAGGGGCATTAGACTTCAATTTATAACTTGTAAAGCATATCCTCTTAGTTTTGTCACTTTCACCTTAACCACATTAAATATGCTTATGATAGGGGCAATGAGAGCTCAAAGCTAACAAGTACCATACTTTCAGCATTTGGAAGCCTTTCAAAATTATTCAAAACCTTTTTCTTCTACTTGTTGAGTCTCTACATATTTTTTGAGCACCTTCTTGAGAGCATTAGTTGTCATTTTTTGTGTTTGTTCCATTACTTGATTACTTGTGTTATGACTCTGATGCTTGTATCTTTGATATCTTTACTTCTAGTCATCACTTGAACTTCAGAGGTGCCTTGACATTCATAATCAAAGGCAAGCGAGATACCACTCTATCATACCTTTCTATGAGCATTGTAATGTTGCTTATGTTTGTGCTTCGTGCTACTTATTATTCTTGAGTTGGAATCTCTTCATAGCTTGCAATGACTATTAAGTAGACTCTGTTGCATACTCTTTATTATGAATTGTCTAAGTAGTTGATCACATTGCTGAGAATATTTACATCATATGAAGCAAATGTGTTCGTGAAAGTTCTTTTATCGCACTCAGTTTTCAACTGAATTGCTTGAGGACAAGCAATAAGCTAAGCTTGGGGGGAGTTGATACATCCAAAACGTATCTACTTTCTCGAACACTTTTGCTATTGTTTCTCCTCTATACTTGTGTGATTTGGATGCAACTAATGCAAACTGACGCTGTTTTCAGCAGAATTGCCTTGGTGTCTACTTTTTGTGCAGAAAATCAACTATCAGGAAAAATCCCGGAAAATATGCCAAAAATCCTATTTTACCCGAAGACTCCAGGAGCCAGAATACGAGACGGAGAAGAGCCCTGGGGTGGCTGCACCACCTGCTGGCGCGGGCCAGGCCAGGCCGCGCCAGGGGGTGGTGTGGGCCCCCCAGGCACCCCCTCGACCTCTCTCTTCGCCTATAAGGAGCCTTCTGACCTAAAACCTTCGGGGGGTTCGACGTTTTTCCACGAAAAGTTCCGCTGCGCCGCCTCCACCGAAGGGGAGATTCGGGGGATAGAAAGTCTCTGTTCTGGCACCCTGCCGGGATGGGGAAGTGCCCCCGGAGCCATCTCCATCGATCTCCACCATCATCTTCATCGACCATCCATGTTTCCCCCATCTATGAGTGAGTAATCCCCCGCTGTAGGCTATGGGGATGGTAGGGATTGGATGAGATCGTTCATGTAATGGCATCAGATTGTTAGGGCATGGTGCCTAGTATCTTTTATTAGTGCTTTATGACTTTGTTGCGACTTGTTGTGCTTAATGCTTGTCACTAGGGCCCGAGTGCCATGATTTCAGATCTGAACATGTTATTGATTCATTATGATAGTATTGTTCTTGGTCTTATCTGCAAGTTGTATACACACGTTGTTGTCCGGAACCAATGGCCCCGAAGTGACAGAAATCGGGACAACCGGAGGGAAAGGCTATGATGTGAGGATCACATGTGTTCACGGAGTGTTAATGCTTTGCTCCGGTGCTCTATTAAAAGGAGCACCTTAATTGCCAGTAGTTCCCTAGAGGCCCCGCTGCAAACGGGCTGGCAGGACAAAAGATGTTGTGCAAGTTCTCATTGCGAGCACGTATGACTATATATGGAACACATGCCTAGGATTGTCTAGTACTTGGATGCTTTATCTTATTTATCTGCAATTGCCCTATGTTCTGATTGCTATGTGAATTGTCTTATCCATGCAACGCCCATCCATCCATCCCTATGCCTAGCACACTCGAATCCCACTGTTTACTACTTTTGTTACTATTGTCTTTGCTTTACTACTGTTGCTTCTTTACTATTCCTACTACAAAACTGTTGCTACTGATAAACTGCTGTGAGCAAGATTGTTTCCAGGTGCAGCTGAATTGACAACTCAGTTGTTAAGACTGATAAGTATTCTTTGGATCCCCTTGTGTCGAATCAATAAATTGGATTTCACTTCCCTCAAAAATACTGCGATACACCCCCTATACTTGTGGGTCATCATACCTCTGCTTGTAATAACTTTTTTTGTGTCGCAGGGTTACTGTTGTGTTACCGATTTCTCACTGAATATCCTGGAGCTCTAGGTTAAGCTTATGTCAGGCTAAGGTCTAGGATTTGTTTAACCCTGATCCCGGGGGTGTTACATCGATCTCAAGTGAGACTCGGATCGTGTCCGAGTTACCATAAGCCTGTCGGGTCACACACTTAAGAGCGGGAGCAAGTTTGGGTTAGACCCAAATAGGAAATCTATTTGGGCTGTACCCAAATAGAGACATGGACTAAGTCAGCGAGTTGGACTCATAGTGACTAATATGGGCCTTTTTAGTGAATGAGCCACAAGTCAG
This sequence comes from Avena insularis, assembly GCA_023614405.1. Taxonomy (NCBI): domain Eukaryota; kingdom Viridiplantae; phylum Streptophyta; class Magnoliopsida; order Poales; family Poaceae; genus Avena; species Avena insularis. Next base: position 552,025,466 of record CM042690.1, read on the forward strand.
TGGAGCCCACTTTTACTCTCTATATAAGCTGGGGCGCAGGTTCTTAGAGCACAAGGTTAGGTCACTCCATGTGTTGGAAACCCTAGACCTAGTCCGTCATGTCGCCGTCGTACCAGACCTAGTAGTCCAATGTCGACGCTCCTCCTCGTACATGTGGATACCATCGGAGGTGTTGTGCGATCAGCACTTCGATGATCGTGGACCGGAATGGATCGTGAGGACTGCACTACATCAAGCGATGTGCTTCATCGATTCCGCAACTGCGCGTCTAATGGTAATCCTCGTGGCCTTCTACCTGAGCTGGTTCTTGGGATCACCATGTAGGGAAAAAGTTTTGTTTATCTCTGTGTGGCCCATCGGTCTTGAAGATACACATGAGAAACTCCATCTTCTTCAAGACACTCTCTTCTTTTTTTATTCTTCTTCTTCAACATGATTCCAATAGGCCCAAAGTCCTTGGACATTGCTTCTTCTTCATTTCTTCTACCTTGAAGCCAACACATGCTCCAAGCGATGCCAATGGACAAATCCTACAAGTGCAACTTAATGCAACTATTAGTCCATAAAGATTGTCATTAATTACCAAAACCACACATGGGTGCCCACATGCTCTTTCACCCGTCCTACATGCGATCAACCCGAACAGTCGTATCATCCCGATTGTGAGCTGCCGCCACCACGCACCCTCCCCTTCGAAGCCCCGCCTCCAACCACCCGGAAAATCCCCTCCTCTTCACGCACTATCGCTCTTCAAGTCTAGTGGAGTACCGTCGTACTAACTTTATGGTTTTACGAATTGGCCACGGCTGACCCTGGTTGTTGTATGCGTTCCTACAGGTAGGGATCAAAGTGGAGCAGAAAGTTTCCGACTTTTCCATGGAAAAATAGAAACAGAATGAAAATATGGAAACGGAAACACAATTTTGCAAAATGGAAACGGGATTTTTTTGACGGAAACAAAAATGGAACAGTGTTTTCTGGTGGAACAGACGCGGAAATGGAATTTCTGTTTCCGTCTAATATGGAAATTCCGTTTTAGGGTTGATGTGCATGGCCAAATCCAACCGACCCACTACATGACCTTGTCAAGCCAAACTTGCAAAGCTTCTCATCTCAGTATTGGAGACCATGTAATCCTTGATGCATTCGAGGAGGCTTCCATGAAATGATCATTCCCTTGTAAACCTAGCACTGTGCTATATATAACCAAGAAACAATTTTGTTGGTTTTCTAAAATGCTTGAGATTTGTTGCATGATTCCAGTGTTCTCTTTATTCCGGGTAAAATCTGCATCGTCCCGTGTCTGCAATGTATCCAGTATGTCTCTGTTTCTAACAATATCTGCTTATGATTTTGTTTCTGGGGTTTCTGTGTCCGTTTCCTTTTCTGCAAAAAAATATAAAAACAAATATGACACCACTCAGTTCCGTCCGTTTCTGCTCCGTTTTCATCTGTACCTGCAGGTTGAGGAATCGGATGCAACGAATTCGTTTGGTGTCGGCTAGGATTGTCGGCGAGGAGAGGGACGGGTGCCTCTTGTGCTTCCCCAAGACATCCTTCCCTAGAAGTTTGGGTCACCGGCATCGCATCGAGTATCGCCAATAACCGTTGTCCGGGTATAAATCCAAGACGGTAGCCTCACCGAAGTTCCTGCAGACCATCCCGAAGACGGCCCAACGCTGGACCAGCTACTGCTGGTCGATTGGCATGATTTCTTATGTCCAATTATCTGATTTGTTTATTTATCCGGCGATCGATCTATCAAACCTAAAGCTAGTCCTTGTCGTGTTTAGCACCTAGCAATTCCTTTTTTTGATTCATCCTTTCTCGGATATGGACATTTGGCACACTCTAGTTTAATTAGAACAGTATGTGTGCATGTGACATGCCATTCTACCTTGTCACTACCTCTAGTTATCTCAAGTGCATGTGACATCTTCTTTTATTTCTTTCTAGTACACGTGCAATATTATCCCTTTTTCTTACTCACATGAATTGATAGCACCCATCATGTTTAGCCATTCTTCTTGTTGTTTCAAAGTATTTAGAGCTTGTTCTATATTTGAATTTTGTTCAAAAACGTTCTACCTAAACTCATATCGCTCTTGGTCCAACCATTGGGCCATACCATCTAACAAACCTAAACCTATCTAATATAATCATCCTACCCGAGAGCCATACATGTGAGAGGAATAATACAGTTTTTGACATGGTGAGATTTAGGACACATAGTGTAAGAAGTTTGATGCTGGTTAAATCTATTAACTATACACCAGACTTAAATGCAAGTTTATTTCTGTTTATGACATATAATTCTGCAATTTGCTTTTCTAAACTGTATCCGGAGTTTCATCTAGAAAGGCACATGTTCAAGCTAAGGGGAATTTGGCACCACCCTTATGCACTCCTGTGCTCCGCACTTGTGTAGTTTAGTAGATGCCTCTACCCGCAAAAAATTCTTAGAGTGGCTACCAAACTGATCATTTTTAATTCATTGTATTTTTTATTTAATGGTAAAATATTATCCTAATTATTTTCGGTTTTATCCTCGTACCGTGATTAAACTTATAATTTTCTTATAATTTTCTATTCGTATGTGTTATGCAGGAAGACATGGCACATGTAGGTGCTGATGTTGAGTACCAGGATATTGCCAACATGATGTTTGCTAGCGAAGATCATGGGTTCCGGTCAAGTATGCTCTTTAGAAAGGATTTAGTGTGCGAAAAAGCTATGTTGAGTGGGATGGAGCCAATAAGGAGATAATTCCGAGAAAACTTGTTTGCGGCCGCAAAGATTGTCGGGAAGAGAAGCACATGAAAAGAAAGAGAGAAGACATGAAGAGGATGCTACATGCCATCACTCCTGTTGGCTGTAAGGTGAAATTGGTCATTGCAAGAGTCAAGGAAACAGGGCGGTTGTTTGTGAAGGATTTCATCGATGAACACAACCATCCAGTGGCCCCACCAGATCTTGCCTGGTTGATGCATTCACACAGACGAATCAGCGACGAGCAGAAAGCGGACATTGTAGAGATGCAAATATCTGGGATGCGCAAGCACAAAATCATGGATGTCTTGGTGTTACAGTACGGTGGATATTATGAAGTTGGATGCACCAGAAGGCACATTTACAATTTCTGCGATATCTATAAGCAAGAAACAATTGCTAACGGTGACACCCAAACGGTGATCCGTTACATGACGGCGTGACAAGAGAAGGATCCAGGAGAAGGTCTTCGTCGCCGCGCTACTTCCCTACTCCACAACGTTGTCGCGCTCCTCGCCCCAGTGAAGGACGAGTATGAGGAGAGCCTTCTGCCACAGTCGTGCAGGCGCTCGGGCGGAGTCATCGTCAAGGACCGTCGTGCGCCTTTGCCTCCCCGTGGCCGCCTGCGCCTCGCCAGGCCCCAACGCTAGGTGAAGAAGGAGTGGACGATGTCGGAGTACAAGGCGACCGCCCTCCAGCTGAAGATCGAGGACCTAGAGGGGTTTCCGGGCCAGCGTGTCGCCGAGCGCATGTCCTTCAAGACCATGTCGCTAGCGACGGACGCGTTCTCCGAGGCTTGGTTCGCAGCGGAGTACCGACGTGAGCAGGACGAGGCGGACCTGGAGGGCGATGCCAACGAGGTCGGCTACTCGGGCTGAAGGGGCGGTGGCGATCCAGGCCAGGGCTGTAGCACCATGCCACCGCCGAAGCCCAGCGACGACGACTACGCGGCGGCGATGTACCGTCGCCTTGGCCTGGACGGTGTGGCCGCTGCTATTTTTTTTTGTTCCTTTAAATTTTGTACAAACATGTTTGAACTGCTTCGTATTTGCACAAATTTCAAATGTTTAAATTTTTTGTACCAGCTAACACCTCCCAAATTTTCCATCTATCTCGCACCCCCATACAGGCCAAAAAAAAGCTGTTAGTCTTCTATTTTATTATGTAAATTGGTATATCATGAAAATTATTGAATTATTTGAGAAACTATTGTTTACATGATTTAGGACAGGTAACTTTAATTATGCATTCATCGTCAAAATATGTCAATATATACCCGCAAAAAAAAGTCAATATAAAAGTACGAGTACAAAGCACTCCATACAAGGATGATAGGAAATCCCGTCTCCCATCGGTAATAATATACACTATCTCACTTTTCTCAGGAGAATGATAGGAAATCCCGTTTCCCTCCAAACCATGATCCACATCACCACATCAGAAATCTCGTCTACCAAATGATACTGATTTCGAGTATTAGGATTTTATAGTTCAACTCAGACTACTAATACAACCGTGATGGCGGCAGGGCTGCTTCACGGCGCAGACATATATAGGTTGAGCCCTGGAGGCGCATGGGCAACGTAGCTGCAATGCGCGCGTGTCCTGGGCATCACTAGCGTGAACCATTGTTGAATATGGTGTAGCCTGCCAAGTTCCGTCACAAAGTGACATTCTGGCTATTGGATTGCTTCATACAACTTTGTAAAGCTGTGTTAATTTTTTCCTTCAAGATTAGCTTCCCCAGGCTAACTATGTGGCTCGGCCGAGAGGCGGTTTTAAAATCACCAGGAAGAAAGACTCGAGTCCATGTGCATCACACACGGAGGCGGCAACTTTGAAGGGAAGCCGGTCCTGATAATTTGCTTATTCACTTCCTTCACGATTGTCTTGGCCTCACGGTGCCTCCTGCAATGCTCTGCTTATTTTAGCTGGTCACTGCACCACCCCAGCAGTCACGAATTTTCAATGGTGCACATCTCAGACGCCTCGATTGTGCTGTGGATCTAGATTAGCTGCATCTCCAGCTGCTGCAGCTTCTCACTGGTGGCTGCATTCTTACCGTACCAGTGTATCAACACTCTGCAGGTGAGCTCGACAGTCGCGGCCGAGGTCAGAGTTAACTGTCTGTCCTGCCATGGCACGAACAAGTTAGTAATCCACTCACATTTTGTACTCCCTCCGATCCAAATTAATGTTCTCATATTTGTCTAGATTCGGACGTATCTAGTCATGTTTTAGTGCTAGATACATCCGAATCTAGCCAAATCTGAGAATATTAATTTGGATCAGAGGGAGTACAACATTTGTTGGAGATTTTAATGTGGCCGAAATCCTCTTTCCCTCTTACCTCGCATAATACCCAACATGGGGGGGTGGAGCAGAGAGAGCTTCAATGGACCAGTGTTGGGATGTGCAATGTTTCAGCAGCTTGGTGTTGCTGTGTCCTTGATTCCATGCTACTCACAGTGACACCACCTAGCTTTTCTCAATAACCTTAAGATGACCACTCAACACAATCATGTATTATATGTAATCGAGACTTGAGGCTCTGGTCTTGCTCGAGAGAGTCAACAACATCATGAACAATAAAATAGAGAGGCTACCGGTAGATATTGAGTATGTCTTGATGGAGGAGCGTCCACCTGCAAAAGGGAACAAATTAGTGCTTATATGTGACTGCCCATTGTAAAAGAAGCAAAGGAACCGCGTTAACATTTAAAACAGGAAAAGGGCACTCGACTCCAGCAAGATGACAGAGCATGAAAAGACCGACATCAGATTTCCTTTCGTCTTGGATTGTTTGGCTTTGTTATAGATTAAAGCTGCTGTAAGTTTATCATTCAGCATAAATGGAAGCAATTCCTATTCGCTGTCAATTATGCAAACCTTAATCAGCCAACTTCTGGTCACCGTGCCTGACAAGAAGATAATCAAGGCGGCCGATGAAATCCGGCGTGGATTCCTTTGGGCAGGGAAGGACAAGGTGAGTGGAGGCCAATCCCCAACGCAAGGCTACAAGCTCGTGGAATGGTAACACGCGGCTAAGATCGAAACACCCAAGCCAATGCGCAAAGTCTTGGCATCCTTGACATTGCTCACCTCTTGGCTGAATCTAGAAACAAAGAAACAAATGCACATTTTACGATGCACGCCCAAGCTGCAGGCCTGCAGCCACACCCTGAGCACGATCAAAGCTGAAGCCAGCCTATGGGAGAGGGCAGGAGCATTACGACTTTCTGCTGCCAAACACATGGGATGTACACTAATTGAGCTGCTAGAACACTCTGTACCTAGCCACTTTCTTGTAAATACCCTTATCACTTTTCTATGAAACGGGTGCAATCCCAATCCTTTTGTGTTTCTCAAAAAGAAAAGATTCCTTTGGTTCTTAAAGAGTATCTAAGATGAGTTGTCTAATACAGATATGAACCATGCATTAATTGTCTGTTACCAAATATTTTATCTCAGTGCTGGCCATCAGGGTGATTAAGACTACTGCCGCAGGCAACTAGATTGTCTTTTCTCTTTAATTTACCTCTTGAATAGATCTGCTGGTATCTTTAGTCTTTCTATGTCCTTTCTTTTAAAATCTCTACCTTAAATTTTCCCAAAAGATTACCACGGAAATAGCCACCGGAGAGTGGTGCCAAGCTACACCACCAACACAACACCTCTTCCATTCAAATGACAATGACAGATGCCCATATATCTTTCATTGAAATAGCCACTGGAGAGCTTCAGGCCTCGTGCAAGGACGTCAGTGAAGCCACTCGCTGTAGCATGGCACCAGTAGCACGCATTGGTGAGCATGGTGTGGTGCATCCGCCCTGCTACGGCAGCTCTCTTCTCCAACAATCAGAGCATGAAGAACAGCAGTGAAAGTGCTTCAGAAAGTGACTGGAGAACACTGGGGAGTTCGTAGGATGAGGCAGTGTTGTTGCTACCATATCGTCGGGTCAACTTGGGGGTCCACAATATGTGCTGGCATCAACACAAGAGCCTCAAAAGCATCAATCCTACGATTAGCATACTCTGTGATCTGACTTAATCAAAGATCGGTAGTTCAAGGATGGCTATCTCTATTTAGGAGTTCTCATAAGATTGGTTGCAAAAGGATAAACGAGTGGTTATATGTGACTGTCCATTGTTGCAGAAGGAAGCACATAAACATTCAAACAGGATGAGGGCACTCGACTCTATACTTGACTCCACCAAGATGACCGAGTGTCAAAGGATGGCGTGCACGAGATTTCCATTTTATTCTGCATGAGACTATCCACGAGTTGTATCATAAAAAATTAGATGGCGTGCTTTTTAAAATTGACTTTGAAAAGGCATATGACAAGGTGAAGTGGCCTTTTTTGCAACAAGTGTTACGCATGAAGGGGTTTGATCCACAATGGTGTGAGTGGATTAAGCAATTTGTTCAAGGCGGTATTGACCATTATTTCCAAACTAGAAAAGGTTTGCGACAAGGGGACCCGTTGTCTCCAATCCTTTTCAACATTGTTACTGACATGCTCGCTATCCTCATTGCTCGGGCAAAAGAGGAAGCCCAAGTTGGAAGTCTTATCCCACATTTGGTGGATGGTGGGGTTTCTATTCTTCAGTATGCGGATGATACCATACTCTTTATGGAGCATGATTTGGAAAATGCCGTTAATATGAAACTGATCTTATCTACTTTTGAACAACTGTCTAGTTTAAAAATTAATTTTCACAAGAGTAAAATTTTCTGGTTTGGAAAAGCAAAAGAGATGGAACTGGAGTATACGCAAATTTTTGGTTGTGAGACCGATTCCCTCCCTTTTAGGTATCTTGGAGTACCTATCCATTATAGAAAACTTAAGAATTCAGAATGGAATCCTGTGGAAAGTCGTTTCTTATCTAAGCTAGGTTGTTGGCAAGGGAAATTACTATCCTATGGGGATCGTCTAGTTCTTATCAACTCGGTTTTGACTAGTTTACCTATGTTTATGCTTTCTTTCTTAGAAATTCCTAAGGGAGTAAGAAAATGTTTAGAATTTTATAGATCCAGATTTTTTTGGCAAAGCACGGATACTAAGAAGAAATATAGACTATCAAAGTGGAACATTGTTTGCCGCCCTAAAGATCGGGGGGGGGGGGGGGGGTTAGGCATAGAAGTACTCGAGATTAAGAATAAATGTTTACTTAGCAAATGACTTTTTAAACTATTAACTGAGGAGGGTATGTGGCGACAACTCCTTCATAATAAGTACCTTCATGATAGAACTTTGTCTCAAGTAGAAGCGAAACCGACAGATTCCCTATTTTAGAAAGGCCTCATGCGAGTGAAATAAATGTTTTTTACTCATGGTTTTTTTAAAATCGGCAATGGTAAAAATGTTCGCTTTTGGGAAGATGTGTGGTTAGGGGATACATCTCTTGCGCAAAAATATACATCCTTATACAATATTGTTCAGCAAAAAAATATTCGAGTGGCAAAGGTACTTGCTCAAACACCTCTTAATATTGCTTTTAGAAGGAGTTTGACTGGTGATAAGTGGACAAAATGGTTACACTTATGTCAGCGTTTAATGATGGTTCACCTTACTGATAACCCTGATAATTTTGTGTGGAAGTTAACCAACACGGGCACTTTTTCTGTTAAGTCTATGTATTTAGATCAGATGAATGGTCATACAAGATTTTTGCATAAGTACCTGTAGAAATTAAAAGTCCCACTAAATATTAAAATATTCATGTGGTTCCTTAAAAATAAAGTCATTTTGACTAAAGATAACTTGGCTAAGCGCAAATGGATGGGATGTCAAAAATGTTGTTTTTGCAATTCTATGGAATCTATAGAGCATTTGTTTCTTTCATGCCCTTTTGCTAGTACTATTTGGCGAATTGTATACTTCACTTATAATATACCTCCACCATCCAATATTACGAACATGTTTGGAAATTGGTGGGGTTGATAAAAAGAATAAAGCTAGACTACGGATTGGAGTGTCTGCTTTATGTTGGTCCATATGGACGTCCAGAAATAACATTGTCTTCAATAAACAAACGGGTACTAATTTTTTGCAGGTTATTCGATTGGCGGCGCATTGGATACAACTATGGTCCTACTTACTCCCGCGGGAGCCGATGGATACTGGATACAACCGGCTGCTAATGGTTGCACAGGACTTCTATTTCCTGGCCACTGGGTGACGTCACACTAGCAGACTTCAATATGGCTAATGTATATTTCATTTTCATTTTTAGATGGTTGATACATGTTTCAACCCTCTCTGATTCATGATTGTAATACTTTGAATTTTGTTTGAAACGTGTGCATCAATTGATGCAGAGGCCGGGGCTTCGCTCCCCATTTCAAAAAAAAATCTGGATTGTGTACGTTGTCAAAATGTCTGAGTAAAAGATGTTGTAAGTTTATGTATTTGGTACTAAATCTATTACTATTTTTTGTCAATTATACAAATCTAATTCAGTCAACCAGGTTTGTGCTTGCAGATCAAACTGATCAGATGCTCCAAAGTACAAAATAAACTAACTATACGTGTACTGATTTCTAAGCACTATGACACACCAACAGTTCTTTTGCCTTCCTATTTCGTTTGCTCTTCCCTGTTGGATAGAATGCAGTGAACCACTTCTACCTATTGTAAAATGTGATGTGCATTACCATCAAGGGTAACAAAGATCTGATCTCAATGCTAACTAGAAAATGCCCAAGCCACCATCAATGCCGATGCCAACCAGCCTGTTGTTCCTATGTTGCTCCTGCTACAGCTGTTGTTGTTCCTATGTTGCTCTTGCTACAGTTGTACAGAGTTGTAATATGATTTTGTATGATATTTTTTAATACGCTCATATCATCTTTGTTTAACTTGAAAGGACAGTGATCCAAGAACTTTCCTTCTCCAGGACCACTTTTATCACCAAATGAGGAATCAAGCATATCTAAAACATCATTAAGTGAACTCGCTATAAAGCATAAGATGAATTGCAAAGTAAAAGGCAATAAGAATTTACAGTTCACACATGAATGAGCACATATTCTTCATAGCACTAATCAACAAAGTTGTATCATTACCTTACGACTAAGAAAATGTAGCTATTAAATTAGGTCTTTGGTTTCACAAGATATTCACTTACGTCATCAGCTTGCTCATTATACAAGTGTAGAAGATATGAAATATAGAGGACTAGTAAAGACATGCATTCAGCAAATCTAAAATGGCATCATCAAGGACTAGAGCCTTATTCAAGGTTGGCTTTTGAGTTTCATTTTGGGCAGCAATGTTTTGTTTCAACCAAAATCAAGATGGCCAACAATTTTTCACTTCTCATTGGATTTCATTGTGATTTACTTACACAGAATGCATTTTGTACCCACCTCGTACAACAATATATAACAAGTGGGAAGTGCATATTTTGGGAGCTACCGCCTAGCCAAATACACTAGATCAATCGTATCAAAATTAAATTATAACAATAAATGAAAGTGACAAGAATAACAACAAACCATGCTCGGGAGGGTTTCCTACACAAAGAAACCAGCTATCATTACCTCAAACAAAATTTTCTTGTTCAATGCCATCAAGGCATACCTACCAAAAAATCCATTAGCAAACTCGAGAATATCCAAAGCATTCTCTATTAGGATGAAATTTCAGATATGCCACGATATCCATGAGGGTGAGTGTCTGCCTGTTTTTCTCGTCTTTTAAAGGATCTTCACGGTTTATGAACCAGTCAAACCCGCTAATCCCTTGGCAAGGTGGGGCACCGCATAAGACATCAACCTTTAAAATATAACCTCATAAATAAATAGCATACGCAATCTGGTGTGGAGCTGGAAAAAAGAGAATGTAACAACACAAACAAACACTCACATGCAGTGCTAAAATGTTTCCCATACTGCGAATGTTGTTATGTTGTTACATTTTCCTTTTTTAGCTCCCTCCCGGATTGCTCATGCTATTTATTTGTGTTGTTGCATTTTAAAGGGTGGTGTTGATGTCTTGTGCGGTGGTCCACCTTACCAAGGAATTAGGAGGTTTAATCGGTACATAAACCGTGAAGATCCACTAAAAGACGAGAAGAACAAGCAAATAGTCACCTTTAGGAATATCGTGGCATACATGAAACCCAAACTCGTTCTAATAGAGAATGTTATGAATATTCTCAAGTTTGTTAATGGATTTCTTGGTAAGTATGCATTGAGCAGTTTGATGGCTCTGAACTATCAATCTCGGTTGGGGATAACAATACTTGGTTACCTTAGTTTCTACGGGCTTTCTGAATTTTGTATGCGTGTATTCTTATGGAGAGCCCTCCTGAGCATGGTCTGTTGATAATCTTGGTCACTTTCAGATTTTGTTACAAATTTAACTCCAAGATGATTGATTTGGTGTATTTGGCTCTGCAGGTTGTCTCAAAGTATGCAGTTCCCACACATAATATTGTTGTACAGGTGGGGCACCAAATGCATTCACCATAAGTAAATCATAATGAAATCCAATTAGAAGTATAATTTTGCTGACGAGCTTGATTTTGGTTGCAGTAAAACACTCTTGCCAAAAATGAAACTCAAAAGCCACTTGAAAAAGGCTTTGATCCTTGATGATGACATTTACAATTTGACGGAGTCACGTTTTCACTTAAACTATATATTTCATATCTTCTACATCAATTCTTACATCTTGTACGCAGGTTGGCTGTAATCGAGCTTTTGATGTAACTGAATATCTTGTGAAACCAAAGACCTAAGTTCACGGCTACATTCGCCTTAGTCGTAAAGGTAATAATATAGCTCTAGTGATAAGTGATAAAAAGAATATGTGCTAATTCATTTGTGTGTTTGAAAAATAAAATTTATTTTGCCTTTTGCTTCGCAATTTAATTTATGCTTTTATAGTGAGTTCATTTAATGATGTTCCAAATATTCCAGATATGCTGGACTACTCATTCGGTGATAAAACTTGTCCCGGAGAAGGAAAATTACTAGATCACCGTCCTTTGAAGCTGAACAAAGATGATTATGAGCTTGATAATCAAATACCATACAAATTTGGTTAGCATCGGCATTGCTGGTGGCTCGCTGTAGGAATCTGGCAAGGCCATCATCGCCTTGTGAGGCTGCTTCCTTTAGCTTGTCGCGCTGCCGGAGCAGCCAAGGGTTCTTGATGGTGCGCATCTCGGATTTGTTGATTGCATTATGGATCTTGGTTATCAGCATCTCAAGTCGCTGCAACTTCTCACTCGTGGCAGCATGCTATGCCTGTTGTACTTCTATAACAGCCTGATAACACTACTGTTGAGTTTGTCACGACAAAGGCCACGGAGTTTACTCCATGTTCTGCCATGGCTCAAAGGAGTCGGTGATCACTCGAACCGCTCGATCATTTTCTGTTGGAGGACAACCATGTAGTGCGACTTGCTGACAGGGAAAGATTTTAGGATTACTTAAAATGGAATGGGCATGGAGGAAGACAAGACAAGGCGTTTGCAACAAGAACACTCATGCTCATCATTCGTATCATCCACACAAGGATGGCCTATAGTGTAACAAAAATAAAGTACAAATAGGTTTGGTCGTAGTAGTTTGTCGGGTCGGACAGCCTATGAATAGCTCCTACCTTCGCATTTTTCATGCATGCGTGAGCGCATACAAACTTTTCAGCTTTGTAGGGTGATATAAAGTATGCTCGCAGCTCCAATGACATGGCAAGCTGAACGGAGAAGAGGCGGCAAGGAACACTGAGGACAAGCAGCAACATACTAGTAGCAGGAGAAGCGGCACTGGGCAATCATGAAGTTCCTCATGCTGCTACAGCTGGAACCAGAGGGTCTCTACTCAGAATTTGTACGTCATTTGATGGAGGCTTTTATATAGTTTATCCTGCCACTTGCATCTCGCAAAATGCCAAACATGCATCAACCAGAAGGAGATCACCACTAAGCAGGAGAGAGAGGCGCCATTGTGTGCTGAAACAACATGTGATAAATAGTGGAGCAGAGGACAATCATCGATGGCTTTATTAACTTAAACTCAGTCACTATGTGACTTTCCTCTATAAAAAGCTTGACAAAGTGCTTGGAGGGGTGGAGAAGACGCCAGGATCCCAGGGACGAGGCCCGAGGGATTGGGTCTTCACACATTAGTGAATTTAGTGATTTTGAGCTCTGCACGGGCTGCATCTCTCTCAAACTTTCATTCTCTGGGCTTGGTCCATTCCTGGCTCTGCTAGTTGGAGAAGTGCTTCTTTGTATGGGCACATTGAGCAGAGCCATCAAGATGGCATAGGGAAGGGACTTGAAAGGCTAATTATATCTTGGGATGTGCAACTTGAGCATCTTGCTATAGTTGTATTCATCATATTAATGTTCTATTCTTGGTGTTGGTCGACCTAGCTTAGGGTGACTGACACCAACTATGCGCATATGATAATGGCACAAGGAGTGGTCGGTACCATCACCACAACAGTGGGCACCATGGTTGCAGACAAGATACTCTTCAAGTTTCTGGAGAACCTCAACAGACATATGACCGCTGACGAAAAGCTGCAGCGACTGGAGCTGCTCCCAGCAGGATCTGGAGCACGCTCGAGGTGTCGAAGAAGTACACGATGAAGAGAACCATGTTGGTCCAGTGGCGGAGAAGCTCAAGGAGGTTGCCTCCCATGGCGAAAATAGCTACAAGCCTATAGTATACGCAGAGGGTAGGGATTCATCCATCATAGCAAGTAGAATACTGGATTGGGCATTGAGTAGTAGCAATACCTTAACTTATCAAGGGCCATGAGCCACCAATGAAGAACCATGGAGTCAGAGGAAACTCATCTGTGCAGGATGAGCTGATCATGAAAACACCTACAACATTTGAACACACACAAAAAGGGGTACATCATGTTAGTGCCAGTGATGACCAGTGAACTAACAAACTCTTGACTCTGCTGATATATTTTCAATTCAAAGCAATAGTAACCAAGTAGATCTCACTGCAAATTGCAAAGCGCTACATATTCAAAGTTGTGGCCATGTACAATGGCCAATGGGAGTCAAAAATTAGTTAACTGGGACAAACCAGATGGTCTAATCAGGATTGATTAGAAACTGGTCGCAATGCAGATTAAATTAGAATAAAAAGGAAACATGCAACCACAAAATCCATCAGATTATTTTACTATTATAAAAAAAATACTAGTATCCTATCCATAAAACTAATTGACTGAGAAATGACAAGTATCCCATTCATGTTCATTATATCCAAAGAAAATAATACTCCCTCCGTCCCAAAACGTAAGGCGCCTAAGCTTTAGCCAAAAGTCAACATCTTCTAAGTTTGACCAAGTTTATACAAAAAAATATGAATATCTACAATATCAAATGGACATTTTGAGAAACTATACTTTCTGGTGAATCTATTGATATTGATTTGGTATTGTAAATGTTTATATTTTTATGTATAAATTTGGTCTTAAAATATGTTAACTTTTGACTAAAGCTTAGACGCCTTACATTTTGGGATGGAGGGAGTATATTCTCAATGAGCACAAAGAAAAGCCCAAACTTTCCTTTCATTCAGAGTAACTGAGCACTGGCCAGTGCACACGACGCACTTTCGTCAAATAGGAGTGATTAGAAAGATGAATCACCCAATGCAATAGCACATTAGCATGAATTATACCAACAATTTTGTGTTTCTACGAAAAGAGTGAGTTATTCAACATATGAGTAGCTAGTCACATATGGGAAATTCCCATGATTCTTTGTTCATTAGAATGTCGATTCCTCACAATCGCTCTTTGTGATGCTGTGGAAGCATGGCAATTAGGATCTCAAGTCGCAGCAACACCTATGATGCAAGGAATCATTGAATTACATCACGATATATTTTTCTTCCTCATTCTTATTGTCTTGATATTCATCAAAACGTTGGCGCAGGGAGTGCTTCTTCAGTTTAGATATACAAAAATTATGACCTTGCTCAAGTGTTTTAGGAGGCATGGTCATGAATTTTTTTCATGCTAACTTATGAGATATTATATGCTTTGGAATCATTGAGAACTAACAGTGCACCATCAAAAAAGTAATTCTTAATTCGTTTTCTCATAGTATAATCAGATAAAGCAAAAAAAAAAAACGCAAAGCCTATATTGACAACCAACATAAGTTCAGTTTTGACTAATAGTACAATGGGATATTACACAATCAGAAATTTTGACCGGAAGAGAATTACAAATAATCATGGTAGAATATTTCAAAAACTAAAAAAAGTTTTACTTACCCTCATATGTGGCAAAGTTTTGTGATGTTAGGCCTGGACATCAAAGAGAAATTAATGTGAGCAAGATCAATTAACACCTAGTTCTTGGCTCCACTTGTCTTATTTAATCAGTAGTACGATGAATGAACTCGGTATGTCTGCAGGCTAAAAATAAGAAAATTCCCCATACCTCATCCATTGGCACAGGTCTGGCCAATCTGATGGTGGCTGCAAAACCTATCAACCTATACAAATATATTAGAGGAAACTTAAGAGAAACAAATGCAACTTGTACGCAACTACAGAGAAAGGGAGGTGGAAGGAAAGGTGAGGTGATCCAAATGGAGTTCAGAGTTCTCCATCGAACATAAGCTGCGACGCTCTATCCCCTGACGTGGCCAAGATGCGGTCGACAGCACAACGCCTGACGGCCTGAGGGGAGAGGCAGATGAGTTTTGTCGCCTAAGCCTGGGGTGGACTTGTTCTCGTCCGTGAGGGTGCGACGCTCTATCCCCTGAATTTCATGCACGATGCATGTACGACATGTAAATCCGGTGGTTTGCTAGGATATTTTTTTAGAGGGTTTGCTAGGATTTTCAACTGCTCCCTCCCTCCACGAACAAGTGTACTTCTAATTTTTAACTTAAGTTAAAAAATTTAAAAGTTTGATCATTTTTTAGCCAACTATAGCAACATAAATGCCATCAAACATATATACTCCTCCGTCCAGAAATAAGTGACTTAAATTTGCTACATTCGGATGCATCTATACACCAAAACGTGTCTAAATACATGTGAATCAAGACAAATTGAAGTCAATTATTTCCGGATAGAGGGAGTATTATGAAACTATATTTCAAAATATATTCATAAATACTAATTTAGTAGTAACATTTTCTAATAAAATTGGTCAAATTTTATTAAATTTGACTTAGAATAAAGGCGGTTGGGATATGCTAAATGGGTATCACCATTACATATCTCTACTAGGTAGGGCTAACCCGGATGGCCCACAGTTGGTAACAAAGGATTATGACCTAAGGGATGCTCATGCCGAAAGAAGAAGGCTATTGTGCAGTTACCGACCAACACGGAGCATTGGAGTACAAGACACGAAGACTAGTTAGTATTAGTGTAGAACTCTGTAACCTGTCTGGCAAGGTCATTTCCCTGTAACCCTAGGTTCTGGCGCCTTATAAGACGGACATGTGTGAGCCTTTAGGGCACGATAACAAGTGCATAGCACAACCTCGTACAGTGAATCGATCTCTATAACTCGGCGTATTGCCATTATAGTGATTTATAGCAGGAGTAAGGTTCTGCCACCATTGTGGGACCTGAACCTGGATAAGCTGTGTTAGCTCGTACCCGCCAACTCACCGCCTTCTCCTACCTCTCTAAACACGTTCTATGAGGACCCCTCCATGACATACTCGTCGGCAATACCACGACAGTTGGCGTCCACCATGGGGCAATAGGCGCTTCGAGCTTTATACCGGGCGAGGTCCAATCTCTTCGCGAGAATCGGCGACACTATAGCCATTGGGCGTGTTCTCTTCTTCGACAATGTTCTGATCGTCCCCCCGGACGAGTTCTGGATCCCGGCGAAGTCGAACCCCACCCGCTGCTCAATTGTTCCAATTGGGGACATCCATCTCTTCATCAGCGAAACCGGCTCGGGACCAAGTTCCCAGGAAGCCGGACATGCATCAAGGCCCGCACGGACCGCCTACGGACAGTACACATTCATAGAAGGATCGGGCTCTGATCTCTCTTTGGAGTTTGGCGGCTTAGATCGGAACAAATCAAGGCCCACACAAACTGCCCATGTGCAGGATATAGTGGTGGAAGACCAACGTGGATCCGCTTGGCTTCCCCAAGTGTTAGAGAAGCGGAAGTCGCACTTTGTCGGCGTCGTCAGTGTCATCGATCTGGCTCGTTGTGTCTAAAGATCGACAGAATCCCCACGTGAGTTCCTCGCCAGATGGTTGAGGGTGAAAGCCTCCATGGAAGGAGTCCACGACAATGATGCAGTATACCACTTCGTCGAAGGGCTCACACGTCGCACCCTTCTCCGACATATGCTTAGGAGGCGGCAGGCCTCCAGGCTGCTTACTCTGAGCGAGGCAATCGAGACTGTTAACAGCTTCGCTGCAGCTGATGATGAGGCCCAGGACGACATCGCCGCCACAACCGGAAAATTGAAGTTCATCGGTCACGTTACCTCTGTCTCAGCCTCTACCATCGACGACACCGACGCTATTTCTGACTCAGTGTTGGACGCACTCTATGCCGGCATCAACATGGATGGTGGTGGCTCGTCGGTCAACTCGGAGGAACTCGAAGCTGCCATGAAGGAGACCGAGGAGGAATTCGAGCAACAGGAGCATGCCGAGGAAGCTGTCACTTTCTGCCAGGTACTGTTTGGCTGATGGCTCCAAAATAGCCATCTTTTCCCGCGTTTAAAAATTGTTTTTAGTCAAGCAATTGATAAGAAACTCTCTAGCCTTGCCATTAATAACTAATAATTGCAAAGATATGAAAACCATTGCTTTGATTTGTGTTGTGCGGGAAATCACGCCTTTTAATGCAAAATCAGGAGTCATAATGAAGATTTTGAGAAAGTCCACACGACCAAGTAATTCTGGAGCAATTGCTAGGCGCCTATAGCCATAACGACCACTGGTACAGGCAGGGTCCTCCCATACCGTCCGTCCATACCATGTGGTGGTGGCTCCGTCTCGTTAAATCCTACAACTTTCGTAAAGATGTCTATATATTTTGAGGCCTCGGCCGCTGCACAGAAGTCCACCATTCTTAGATTGCATCACAACCACCAAAGGAGATCCACACCATAGTGCATCCCTTCCATCTTCCATCTCCTCCATTATCGATAGTCATTACTTTGTACTTGAGATCTCCTTGTGATTCGGCAATCATTATAAGAATATTTGATTTCAATCTAAGTACTTTGCATAATGTTTTCTATCCTTGGTCTTATTGTTATGAGTGATTAGTCCTTACGGGCTGTGTGAGATCCAGGCACATGGCTTAATAGGATTGATAGGATACCCATATCAACAAGTTGCAACTTCTTTTCTGGAAGCTCATTCGAAAAGAACTCTAAGGTTAAGCGTGCTTGGCCTAGAGAAATTCTAGGATGGGTGACCGGAAATGGGAAATGGGTAGCAGTGCATGCAGTGAGGACAAAGTGTGCGAAAAGACTAGTGTTGATGCAATGGGGCCGATCTAGATATCCTATTAAGCTGCCAGAGTGACACCCCGGCCCGTGAGTGGGCGGGGTGTTACAAGTGGTATCGAGCCGACCCTTGCGATACGGGTGTGCGGGTCGATGGCGGGACATGTGGAGCATGGCGCGTGTGGCCCGGAGTGGACACGGCATGGCACATGTGCCGGCACTGGACGCACAGACGCGTGCCAAGAGGGAACGTTCCTGGGGTGTGCTTGATCGATGAGGGCATCGATCTTCTAAAGGGTGGGTGTATGTGAGATCCAGGCACATGGCTTAATAGGATTGATAGGATACCCATATCAACAAGTTGCAACTTCTTTTCTGGAAGCTCATTCGAAAATAACTCTAAGGTTAAGCGTGCTTGGCCTAGAGAAATTCTAGGATGGTTGACCGACCGGGAAATGGGTAACCGGGTGTGCACGAGTGAGGACAAAGTGCGCAGAAAAGACTAGTGTTGGTCTGTGGGGCCAGTCTAGATATCCTATTAAGCTGCCAGGAGTGACACCCCCCGGGCCCAGGAGTGGACGGGGTGTTACAGGCTGCGGGTTGGGGAGAAACCTCGCAGCAATTATGTGCATCTAATCTATAGGAGAATTCAGTATTGTTTGAAAGAGGAATTTGTATCTTTTGTTTCTTTGTATCTTGCCTCGATATTTGGACTTGTAGGTAGCAAGATCCCTGAGATCGATAAAGAATTGAGGTGAGATACTTGGCTAGCGGCGATCTCATAGGAAACCCAGTGACAGAAAGGGTGGTACAGTCTTTGCTTAGCGATCCATTCGGGATCACAGGAACATCACCTCTTAAGGCTTTAATCTGTGTTTTGCACTTAATAATCATTTGTAGCTCAGTGCTTCGTGGTGAGCTCTGTTGGATCAAAAGACTATTTCTATATCTTCTTCTCGCAGGGGCTCTAGTATATTAGGATGTGTTGTCCACAAGAGATTATCTCTATTAAAACATTACACATGATTGTGTTTATTATTATCCTTTATCCCATATGATGTGTAGGTGTAGGTGGATCTTCAACCCTAGCCTATCTCCATCCATTGAATCAACCCACGATAAAAGTAAACTAGATTGTTCCAGTAAATGAAGGTAAAACGAAAAAAAGTCTTGTAGACGTGTCTTTTTTAATTCCTTTTAGCATTGTTTTCTAAGGTTCGATTAAACCTAGGTCTACTAGGGAAAAGACTATTATACTACATCCGTGAATCTGGATCGCAGTTATCAGTGGCCATAGGGAATGTGACTGAAGAAGACCAGCATGATCTAGGAGCCGACAAAGCCCCGCCAGCAGCGGCCAATGCCGGAAACGCGGTGTCCAATGGTAAAAACATTGTCGATCCTTCCAATTCGGCAAAGACCATGCCGCCTCCGACTACCCTCCCTCCCACAGCAACCGCATGAACTCACTAAAACAAGTCTACCACCATCCACGTTAGCGGCCGGCAACCCCTTGGTCACTTCAGCCGACAAGGTGATATATGTCGAACTCCTCGTCCAACCGCTAACCATTTCCATATACGAAACATTGTGGAGCTTGATGAGAAGCGTCAGGAAATCCTCACAGAGGCCAAGTACATCGCGGATCAGGGTGCACAACTTACACAAGATATCGCCAAGGCACACTAGTCGATCAAGGTGGTAAGAGAACTGGAGGCTGAGTACAAGCAGCTGATCAAGCAACATAAAGCTAAGAAAGCTTCGTCTCACATCGTTGGTGATCCCGGCGTTCGACGCAACTTAGGGTGGGCACCGACCAAACTGACAAAAGCTACCCGCTACATCGATAAGGCTGGGAAGCAAGTCATGCCAACCCCCACCCTCAACATGGTCGTCACCAAAACCTTACTCGAGCAGGATAGATCGCCTACAGCGGTGGATCAAGTCTACGACCTTCTCGCCAAGGCTGTCAAGCAATAGGAAAATGCTACCTCATAGAGGCCCGAGTCCAAACCAAAGCATTGCCAGTTTAGTTTGAACAACCACCACAGACCAAGATTTCCCCATGATGTCGGATCTCGCACAGGTTCCATGGAACGAAGGCGGAGGGACGCGCACAACAAGACGAATGTCATTCCAGTATCCTCCGGAAACATAGACAAGGCTCACCCCCACCGCTCGCCACCACCCGTAGTCCCAACATCATGATGACCCATAGCCGCGCCATCGCACGAGCATGCCACCTCCTAGACGCCCTTAGGGCGAAATTGTTATACATGACTAGAGAGAGCAGCCTCGGCATGGCGAAGAGCACCGCGACAATGACGGACAAAGGAGAAAATCATACAAGGAAGCCCTTTGTCCAACAAGTAACTGTGACAAGCGTGATGACTCGCATGGAGGGAGAATCAAGAAGGCTAACCCACCGCCGCCACCGCCACCCAGGAGCCACCATGGTGGATGATTATGCAGGTCTCACAACTCATGCCACAACTCTCCTCCCCATGGTAGAGATCAACACAAGCAACAACCGGAGTCGTACGATGCATGTTCACGCCTTGATAAGATTCATGAAGCCCATGAAGAGCCATATCTGGGGCCATGTTGCTTTGGACAGGTTATCCGAGCCAGAACCTACCCTAAGGGCCTATGACAGCACTGCCAGGCCAGCCACGTGATTGCAGGACTGCCGTGAAGCGATACAAATCATAGGGGGAAACCCTAACGTTTTTGTCAAGTGCCTCCCACTAATGCTCTCCAGCATCGCCCGACAATGGATCAACGAATTTCTGGAAAAGTCAATCTGCAATTGGTTGGACATGCATGAAGCATTCACCAAAAACTTTGAGGGTACGTATAAGCGTCCCTTCATGGTCGATGACCTACAATGGTGTGTGCAAGAGAAGGGCGAATCATCTCATGCCTACTTATCCCGTTGGCTTGATATGAAAAATTCATGCGCAGGGGTACACGGTTAAACTGCTATGGCCGCCTTCATGGACGGTCTGGAAAGAGGATCCCTGCTCCGGCATACGTTGAAGCACACTCAATACAAAGGAAAGCTTGATCTCAACTCAATGATTGCCAAGGCTAGTGAGTTTGCCTCTGCCGATGATGATGCTCGCGGGTCCCTACCTGAAGTGGCTATTCCCACCCAGACCAAGAAGAACAACAATAACAAGCGGCAAAATCCACCCGAAGGCAAGCAAGTAGCCGACATGGTCGCCATGGCTTTTGTTGGTAGAGGCGAAGGAGGACAACATGGTCATGGCAGGGGAGCTAGTCATGGGCAGCAACAGAGTGAGTCGACACCTATAGCGCCCCACGTTCCCCAAACGTACGAGGAGTACCGTGATATGTCGTGTTTTGTCCATCTTAACGCAAATGGTAAAGACACTCATACCAACCGCTATTGCAAGTTTTTCAATGACCTCAAGGAAGACCCTGAGTCCGGCTACAAGTGAATTCGGAAGAATAGACCCCATAGAAAAGGCAAAGGGAATAAGAAGGAGGAAGAGTCCAAGGATTCAGATGACATGCATGAAGACATGGACCCCAAACCTGCCGACAAGGGTGATGGTAAGGGAAAAATCCCTTTGAGAAGAAGGCTCTAGTCTACCACACCTTCCCTGGTAACTCTACCGTCCGGGCCTAGAAAACCTCGTTGAGGATACTAATGCCACCCTCCTCCCAGTTCCCTAGTGCATGAAGTGGTCGGAGATTCCTGTTACTTGGGATAGAGAGGATCACCCAGACCTCATCCTGATAGAGAACCAGTATTCCATGGTCATCAACCCTTTGATTGGCGACATCGAGTTCACCAAGTGCCTGGTGGACAGTGAAAGCAGCATGAACATTATGTACCTTGATACCCTACACAAGATGAACTTGATGGAGACCCAGCTAAGGAGGAGCAACACCGTGTTCCATGGTGTCGTTCCTGGCCAACAAGCTCAGTCCCTTGGATGCATTACCCTTTCGGTCGCCTTTGGTGATGTTAACAATTACCGCCAAGAGCGCATAACCTTTGAAGTGGTACCCTTCAAGAGCGTGTATCACGTCATATTCGGACGCAACATATTCCATGCTTTCCACGCCAGGCCATGTTTCATCTACAACAAGCTCAAGATACCCGGACCAAACAACATCATCACCATTGCCGGAAGTTTCACGAAGGTAAGGGAGTGCGAGCTAAGTGAATCCGCCTTCGTTGAAGCAGTCCTCTACGATGAAGAGTTCAAGGAGATCCAGCGCCAGGTTGATGCCTCGGAGATGCTGGCTTCAAAGAAGCAGATTTCTGACTCTAAACCCACCTTCAAGGCCGCCATTGAGACCAAGCAGGTGCAACTTGTAGAAGGTGATTCTTCCAAGACCACCGCCATTGGCACGAACCTGGATCCAGAATAGTAAGGCACGCTCGTCGAATTCCTCTGTGGGAATAGGGACATCTTTTCCTAGCAACCTGCCGGCATGAAGGGTGTACCTAGGGAACTTGCCAAACATAGCTTAAACATCGATCCTAAAGCAAAACCAGTGAAACAACCTCTACGATGCTTCGGTGTTGAAAAACGATGAGCCATGGGCAAGGAGCTAGCTAGGTTACCTAAGGATAGTTTTATCCGAGAAGTTATTCACACCTAGTGTGTGGACAAATCCTGTACTTGTGCCCAAGAAGGGAACCAAAGAATTAAAAATGTGTGTTGACTACACTGGCTTGAACAAGTCATGCCTAAATGATCCATTTACTTTGTCTCGCATTGACCAAGTCATGGACTCGATGGCTGGCTCAGAACTTTTGTGTTTTCTAGATGCATACTCAGGATACCACCAAATTAAGATGCGAAAGTCGGACCAATTGGCCACTTCGTTCATCACACCTTACAACACATACTACTACATCACAATGCCCTTTGAGCTGAAAAACGTAGGTGCTACGTACCAGTGGACGATGCAACATTGCCTACATGACCAAATAGGTCGCAATATACAAGCTTACGTGGACGACATCACGATGATGTCAAAGAAATCAAACGGTCTCATCACTGACTTGCAAAAAACCTTTGATAACCTCCGAAAGTACAACATGATGCTCAACCCTAATAAGTGTGTCTTCGGCGTCCTGACCGGTAAATTGTTGGGCTTCATCGTTTTGCATAGCAGAATCGAGGTCAATCCGGAGAAGATCAAGGTCATCCTCGACATCAAACACCCGACATGCTTCAAGGACATACAATAGCTCACAGTCTGTGTTGCAGCAATAAGCCGGTTCATCAACCTACTTGGTGAGAAGGCAATGCCGCTCTACAAGTTGCTCAAAAAGGCGGACAAATTTGTATGGATGGACGAGGTAGATGCAACACTTCAGGAGTTGAAGAGAATACTCTCCTCCGCACCAATACTTGCAGCACCGAAGTTAATGGAGCTAATGTTAGTGTACATGGTGGCAACCAACCGGGTTATCAGCACCATCATCGTGGTGGAGCGTCAGGAGCCAATGCACAAGCATGGATTTCAGTGACCAGTTTACTATGTGAGTGAGGTCTTGACAGAATCCAAGCGGCATTACCCACACTACCAGAA
This sequence comes from Avena insularis, assembly GCA_023614405.1. NCBI lineage: Eukaryota > Viridiplantae > Streptophyta > Magnoliopsida > Poales > Poaceae > Avena > Avena insularis. The sequence continues at coordinate 552,049,264 of CM042690.1, forward strand.
TCTAGCTTATGGAGTTTTCCTTGCTTCGTGTAAGTTAAGGCATTATTTTCAGGAGCACCCCATTACAGTAGTGAGCAAAGCTCCACTGTCCGACATTATCAACAACAATGATGCTATAGGAAGCGTGGCAAAGTGGGGCATCGAGATTGCTGCCTTTGAAATCACCTACAGGAGGCGTGGCGATATCAAGTCACAAGATTTGGTGGATTTAATTGCTGATTGGATAGAACTACCAGATGATACTCATGTGCCAGAGCCGAAGGCTTGGGTCATGCACTTTGACAGATCTAAGTTACTCAATGGCTCAGGGGCTGGTGTATTGTTGCAATCACCAACAAGTGAGAAGCTGCAGTACATCCTACAGATCCACTTCAATGCTACCAACAACATGGAAGAATATGAAGCTCTCATTCACGTACTTTATGTAGCCAAGGACATTGGCATCAAGCGCATAGTTTGATGTGGATATTCCGACTTGGTTGCCCAACAGGTGGTTGGCACCTGGAACGCGCGGAACCCTATGATGGCGGCATATTGAGATGAAGTAGACGATATGGCCAAGTGATTCGATGGCTACAAAGTCAGGTATGTCAAAAGGGAGGATAATGAGGCGGTGGATCTGTTGTCAAAGCTTGGATCAGCTCACAAACCAATTCCACCTAGCGTTTCCTTGGAGCATCTACGGACACCATCCATGAAAGGAGCAGACCCCAACAACCCTGATAAAGTTAATTCATTTGTTAACTTAGTTACAATGATCTCTCTAGATTGGACGAAACCATTCATGTACTACCTTCAAGACGGAATACTGCCTGTCGACAAAGTCGAAAGCCGACAGATAGTACGCAGAGCAAAGGGCTATACCATAATATATGGCCATTTGTACAAATGAAGCTCCACAAGAGTATTCCTATGGTGCGTCTCCCAGCAACAAGGTATGTAAATCCTTAGAGAAATACATCTCGAAGACTGCAGGCACCATGCTACTCCCCGATCATTGGTATCCAAAGCCTTCTGACAAGGATTCTACTGGACGACCGCCAAGGCGGATGCTAAAAATATGGTGCAAACCTGTATTGGATCTCAGTTCTATGCAAGGCAACCACATGTTCCGGACAAAGAATTGCGAACAATACCAACTACTTAGCCGTTTGCAGTCTCGGGGCTTGACATGGTTGGTCCCTTGAAGATGGCACCTTGTGGGTTTACACATCTGCTAGTTGCAGTTGATAAATTCACTAAATGGATTGAAGCTAAACCCATTAAAAAGCTCGATGGGGCAACAACCCTGAAATTTGTTTGGGATCTAGTGGTGAGATTTGGTCTCCCACATAGCATCATCACCGACAATGGCAACAACTTATCACTCGGAGAAGTAGAAGCTTATTGTCACAATAAAGGTATCTGCCTTGACTTAGTATCTGTGGCATACCCACAATCTAATGGTCAAGTTGAAAGGACCAATAGATTAATTCGGTAAAGAATCAGGCCACACTTAGAGGCATCGCTACATCGAGCAGTTGGAGCCTAGGTGGAGGAGTTACCATCTGTCTTGTGGAGTTTATGAACAACACCTAATAGATCTATCGGCTTAGCCCCTTTCTGTTGGGAATATGCCCTAGAGGCAATCATGTATGATGTTATTCCCAATGTATTCATAAAGTTATTCTCCTTGTATGAACTACTGATATGTATCATTGGATTCATACTAGTTGTCCTTGGTAGTTGAGGTTGTGCTAGACACACAACTTAGACTAATATGAAAGTCGGCCGATGGCACGGTTCCACTTGTCATGGGCATGGTGATGCTATTCCGACTTATACTGATTCAGCTAAAGAGTTTAGCAAATCAGACTGACCCACAATTGAGATGCAACGAGCATGTTGTCATTTGCAGTCTCAAGCAATGGAATCCATCGACCTGAGGTGATCGCATGATCCAAGTCGTGGATCATCAGCTTAGGTCTTATCAAACACTGTTCCGTAAATGGGCAGTTATAAAGGTAGGGATCGGGTTGGTCGTGAAGCAAGCTGCGTGACGTGGATTACCAAGATGGGATTTGACCCTCTATAATGGAGAGATATTCTCTGGGCCCTCTCGTGTTATATGATTCAGAAGCATGGCCATGCGCGACTTGGTTAAGTGTTAACCAAGGAGTTGGAATAAGTGTTAGTCTAGTGAATCGTATATCACGGGACGAGAAGAGAGAGTCGAGCTATTAAAAGGATGGCAACAACTCGCCTATAGCTTGACAAGATATATCGTGAGGCAAAGGGACTTGGACGAAAGTCACATTGAGAAAGATTTGTCTTCTGACTTTACAGCGTATGAGAGTGATACATTGCAAATATATCTATAATTTTTGATGTTCCATGCTTGGTTTTATCCAGTTTCTTGTGTTTTGTCCACACTTTAGAGTACTTTTCATATGATTTCTTGGACTAACCTATTAACAAGAGCCATAGTGCCAGCTGCCTGTTTTCTGCTGTTTTTGGTTCCAGGAAAGTCACAAAATGAATATTCTTGGAATTGGACGGGACAAAAGCCAAAGTGCCTATTTTTCCGGAAGTCATCAGATGCCAGAATACGAGATGGAGAGGGCGAGGCCACCACCACCTGGCAAGACGAGGCTTAGCCCGCGCCAGGTGGTGTGGCCAGCATCCAGCATCCGGCCTCCTTCCGCCTATAAGATGCCCTCGGGGCGAAAACCCTAAGTACCGATCAAAAATCCACGAAAGAGTCATGGCGCCATCATCTCCATCCCTAGATCGGGAGGGATCTGAAGCTCTTCCGGCACCACGCTAGAGAGGGAATTCACCACAGGCCTTCTTCATCACCATGCAAGCCTCCGTGTGATGCGTGAGTAGTTCATCCTTGGACTACGGATCCATGTAGTAGCTAGATGGCTGGTTCTCCTCCTTTGTGCTTTCACGTCTAGATCTTGTGAGCTCCGTTCATGATCAAGATCATCTATTTCTAATTCTGCATGTTGTGTTTGCGGGGATCCGATGGATATTGAGATGCTATTTCAGATTGATTATTGATTCTATCATGTCTTTGTTATTTGTGATCTTGCATGCTTTCCGTTGTTAGTAGCTATCTTGGCCAAGTAGATGCTAGCAACTCCAAGAGTTAGTATTTATGCTCGATAGTGGGTTCATGCCTCTGGTAATGCAGGGAAGTGATGAAATCTCTAAGGTACTAGATGTGCTATTCCTACTAGGGAGAAAACAACAATCCTTTGTTCATAGAACAATCGTATTGTTTACTTTACATAATTAAATAATAATCATTGCTTGCAACTTAATACTGGAGGGGGTTCGGATGATAACCTAAAGGTGGATTATTAGTCATAGATGCAGTTGGATGGCGGTCTATGTATAATGTTGTAATGCCCAATCAAGTTCCAAAGGAGTCAAGATGATTAGTACATGCATGTATTGCTTTCTCGGTGTTTGTCAATTGCCCCATTGTAATTTGTTCACCCAACATGTTATCTATCTAAGGAGAGCCACCTCTAGTGTACTATGGATCCCGGTCCTTGTATTTTACATACAATCTACAAACTGTTACTGCTTTGTCTTTACTTTCTGCAAACTATTACTTCTTTCCATTTGATACATTTAATCCTTTGTTTTCTGCAAAACGCGGTGAGATTGACAACCTCATCGCAAGTTGGGGACAAAGTTTTGTGGTTGTGTTGTGCAGGTCTCCACATTGCTACTAGCACCGGTAGTGCGCCCTGCCAAAGCTCAGCTAGTAAGACCTTTGGGGTGTTTCCCTGCTCCTACTGGTTCGATTAAACCTTGTTTTCATACTGAGGAAAACTTGCTGCTGTGCTCATCATACCTTCCTCTTGGGGTTCCCAATGAGCTCTACATCAACACTGCACCAACACTTTTCTGGGCGCCATACACAGAGCCATCAAGCATTTTACATACCGCGCGTTGGAGTCAAGGATATCTTCACAAGGGGAGTCCCTCATAACCAATTTCTTTACTTTGTTATTTTTGTTTTGCTTAGTTTCTTTTTGTTTTATTTGCTTGTTTCTTTGTCAAAAACACAAAAAAATTAGTTTTACTAGTTTGCTTTCTTATTTCAAAAACACAAAAAATTAGTTCCTTTCTTGAGTTGCCACTATGTCTAGCCTTGCTCCAGTCACTATGTCACCTGAGGAAATGATTTTCACTTTTAAACAAGGAATTGAGGAAAGTTTTAAGGAAGCTTGGTCTAGAATCTTTGATCTACATGGAAAAACTGAGCCTAAAATGACTCAAAGCTTGTTCCTTAGCAGTTTTTACCTTGGAATTGCTCTTTGCTATAGATATGCTTTAGATGCTATTGTGGGAGGAGATTTACTCCAAAGTAATGAGGATGATGCTATTAATGCTATAAAGAAATTGATCCTCACTTACAACTTGCCTAGCCAAACTGATATTTCCTTCGCAAAAATATTTGCTAGATTGAACACTCTTGAGACTAGCACTACTAGCTTAAAAGATTGCTATAACACTCTTATGGAGCATCACAATTATGTCCCGATAAATTCTGAACCATTAAAGTGGCTCCCTACAGTAAAGATTGAGATAAACACTGAAACTTTTCAAGCTCGCTGTGATATCATGTCTGAATTTTGTCTTATGCCCAAAGATATTTATGAATCTTTGAATACTTGGGGGCTTACTGAAGGAGGAAAAGAATTACCTCTTGCTAATAACACTACCATATTACCTCTTGGAATAGCTGAAGGAGTGTTTACAAAGATCCTTGGGAAAATGATTTCTACTGATTATCTTGTTATTGAATGTGCAGGAAAAGGACAAATTACACTTGAAGGTCCCTATTAGAACTCCTTGGAGCAATAATAGATGTGGGAACAGGGACCATGCACCTTTCTTATCCACCAAACAATAATATTTTCCCCAAGGTTAAGAATAGAAGTAAGAGAGGTAAGTGCAAGAAATTTGGTTTTAATGCTTCTTCATTTGAGAACACTTGATTCTTTCTTGCTTCTTATGCCTAACTTAAAGGCGTTAAAGAAAAGTACTTATTGGGAGATAACCCAAAAGTTTTAGATGAGTCTTGTAAGTTATTACTTCAGTAATAACCGCTCCTTATCCTTTTTATTTGCTTTTTGTGCCAAGAGTAATCTCTAATGAGAGAGAAGTAATGATTGGGAAAGTTGCTGTCCCGAAACAGATTCCTGTGCATCACCGTAAAAATTCGTGTAAAATCTTTGAACGTCTTTTTGAGGCACGAATTTTTGTGCTTCTGCCCCAGGTTATTATCTAACTTTCGTTAGTTCAACACTTTTTTATTTGAGCAACATAAGGTCTTCGAAAAAATTCGTCTTTACCTGCTGGTCTGTTTTGACAGATTTCTACCATTTTCTGCATTTGCTTCTTGTTGGTTCCTATTTGAGTTCTTTTGGGGAATTGAGCTTTTTGAGGGAAGTGCTACAGTAGATAGTGTTCTAATGGAAATTTATTTGGTGTTGGAACTGAACCTTAAGACCTTTTATCTTGAGTGCACTAATGTTACTAATAAAGATTGTGTGAATGTATGAAGGAAAAACTTCAGGTGTATGGAAGGAATGAGTAATGAGATGAAGGATGGACTAAAGCTCAAGCTTGGGGATGCCACGCGTGTCACCCCAAGAAATATCCAAGAAGTACAAGCGTCAAAGCTTGGGGATGCCCAAGGCATCTCCTTCTTCATTAATAAAAATCTCAGGTTTCTTCCAAACGCTTCATTTTTATTGTTTCATGCACAATTGTGTTTTTCTTGCAGCGTCTTCTTCTTCATTTTCGTTTTGTTTTTTCGTTTGCTTTTGTTTTCCTAGTTTTATGAATAAATTGGTTGGAACCCCTCTTTCATACATTGGTTTGCAAATAGTTTGGTTTGGTTTGGAAATGAGTAGGAAAGTTCATGCTTATGTGGTAAAAAGAGCTCGTTTTTGACTGTGGCCTATGCTTTGTCATGACATGCTTGATATTGTTTTGGCTTTATGCTTAGTATTCTTTGCTGTAGCATGACTTGTTATAACCAATTGAGATTGCTTAATGTGCCTTGGATGAATCATGCGTTGTTTTAGCATATTAAAGCATAGTATAGTGGTATTCTCCTTTGATGCTTTATTTGGGTTGACTTGGCGCATGCTCACACCATGTTATGACTATCTCAAGTCATCATAGCCTTTATTATCCTTTAGTTTTAAACTTGTAGTATCACTTCATGATTTGTTCAATGATGTTTTGTCGCTCTGCATGATTATGTCCATTATTGCTCTCTTAGTTTGTCGCTCCCAGTCTTTTACTAGCCTCCACAACAAAGTATGAGTTCCACTCATGCATCTAACCCCCTAAACCAAGTTATTCCAAAGAGTCCACCAGACCTACCTACTAGCTTATGCTATTCCAAGTATATTCATGCTTTTGTTTACCTTCCAAATTAAACTTGTTATGAGAAAACTAGTGATTAAATCTCTCACAAACTTGATGGCACACTTTACTTTTCTTGCCCTTAATAAACTTGAACCATTGTGTCGTCTATGTTGTATATGCTTGCACTTATTTGTTGGTAATTAGCAGAACCATGCTTTCATGGGGAACGCTTTCAACATTGCACTTGGTACTTGTACCTAGTTGATATCATGCTCTTTTGTATATGGATGTCGTCGGTGTGAAATGAAAGGGGAGCTTGTAAGTCCATGGAGTTATGTATATGTGTTAGAGAAAGCGCTGGGCATTGGTCTAATCCATGCTGACATGGTGGAAACCTGCAGCGTAACCATAATGAGCTCTCTATGAAGCATTCTTATTATAAAAAAAGAGTCCTATGTTGAGAAAAAAGATAAAAAGGAAAAAAGAGATGATGAAAATAGGAAAGAGAGAAAAAAGCACCATATTCCCATGGTAAATAAGAAGATTTCTGAGATGCTCGTTGTTTGCTTGCCTTGTCATTTTGATATGGGGATTCTTCCGTATCATCGGGCAAGGGGTATCCCGCTGGCGGTTCTCTATGATACACATGTACTTACAATGACAAGAACTTACCGGTGACTAAACTTGAGTAGCATGAGGAGCGGCCCTCGTATACAAGGGACATGAGATTCCTGACTTATACTTCGTCAAGCATGTACACCATAGTTTGTTCACTTTAACCTTAATCACTTCAAGATGCTTATGATAGGGGCAATGAGAGCTGAAAGCTATAAGTACCATAATTTTTGGAAGCTCTTTATGAGACTTGAATCCCTACTTCCTTTTATAAAAAGGCCTTTCTTCCACCATTATATTGAGTCTCCACCTTCTACCTTTATGCACCTACTTTGAGAGCATAGTGGCCATTCTTAGTTCTATGTGCATTGTCCCAAGACTAGTTGATTGATGCATATCCTGATATTGCTTGTTTTAAACTATTTGTATCTAGTCACTCTTCTGAACTTTGAAGGTGTCCTATGCATTTATATTTGCTACTCTATGATGGACAAGCTGAATACTATTATGCTATGTTTTCTTTATGTGAAACAAACAAACGTCTTGCAAAGCATTGTTATTCATGAATCTTTTGTTTGTGCCTTTTCATGTTGCATCATAGTTTGTTTGTCTTATTGCTAGAACTTTGTCTTTCATGTTATGATTGAAGTACTATGATCCTAGCTTTGAATGTTTTACAAATACTTTGATCAAGTCTTTGATGGTGCATGTCACCTCAAAAATTATTCTTTCTTTTTATCACTTACCTACTCGAGGACGAGCAAGAGTTAAGCTTGGGGATGTTGATACATTACAAATGTATCTATAATTTTTGATGTTCCATGCTTGGTTTTATCCACTTTCTTGTGTTTTGTCCACACTTTGGAGTACTTTTCATATGATTTCTTGGACTAACCTATTAACAAGAGCCACAGTGCCAGCTGACTATTTTCTGCTGTTTCTGGTTCCAAGAAAGTCAGAAAATGAATATTCTTGGAATTGGACGGGACCAAAGCCAAAGTGCCTATTTTTCCGGAAGTCATCAGATGCTAGAATACGAGACGGAGGGGGAGGAGGCCACACCACCTGGCAGCTGCCAGGCTTGGCCCAGCTAGGGTGGTGTGGCCAGCCAGGCACCCTCGGCCTCCCCTTCCCTATAAGATGCCCTCGGAAGAAAACCCTAAGTACCGATCAAAATCCACGAAAGAGTGCATGGCCGTCATCTCCATCCCTAGATCGGGAGGGATCGAAGCTCTTCGGCACCTCGGAGAGGGAATTCACCACAGGCCTTCTTCATCACCATGCAAGCCTCCGGTGTGATGCGTGAGTAGTTCATCCTTGGACTACAGATCCATGTAGTAGCTAGATGGCTGGTTCTCCTCCTTTGTGCTTTCATGTCTATATCTTGTGAGTTGCGTTCATGATCAAGATCATCTATTTGTAATTCTTCATGTTGTGTTTGCGGGGATCCGATGGATATTGAGATGCTATTTCAGATTCATTATTGATTCTATCATGTCTTTTTTATTTGTGATCTTGCATGCTTTTAATTGTTAGTAGCTATCTTGGCCAAGTAGATGCTAGCAAATCCAAGAGTTAGTATTTATGCTCGATAGTGGGTTCATGCCTCTGGTAATCTGGGGAAGTGACAAAAATCTCTAAGGTACTAGATGTGCTGTTGCTACTAGGGAGAAAACAACAATCCTTTGTTCATAGAACAATCGTATTGTTTACTTTACACGCAATTCGTAAATCAATAATCTGTTGCTTGCAACTTAATACTGGAGGGGGTTCGGATGATAACCTGAAGGTGGATTATTAGTCATAGATGCAGTTGGATGGCGGTCTATGTATAATGTTGTAATTCCCAATCAAGTTCCAAAGGAGTCAAGATGATTAGTATATGCATGTATAGCTTTCTCGGTGTTTGTCAATTACCCCGCTATAATTTGTTCACCCAGCATGTTATCTATCTAAGGAGAGCCACCTCTAGTGAACTATAGATCCCGGTCCTTGTCTTTTACATAGAATCTACAAACTGTTACTACTTTGTGTTTACTTTCTGCAAACTATTACTTCTTTCCATTCGATACGTTTAATCCTTTGTTTTCCACAAAACACGGTGAGATTGACAACCTCATCGCAAGTTGGGGACAAAGTTCTGTGGTTGTGTTGTGCAGGTCTCCATGGTGCTACTAACGATGGTATCTGCGCGCTCGCCAAAGCTCAGCTAGTAAGACCTTTGGGGTGTTTCCTTGGTCCTACTGGTTCGATTAAACCTTGGTTTCATACTGAGGGAAACTTGCTGCTGTGTCATCATACCTTCCTCTTGGGGTTCCCAACGAGCTCTACATCAACACCGCACTAGCACTTTTCTGGGCACCATACACAGAGCCATCAGGGAGTTGGCACGTCTTGCTAGAGGCCGCTACTGATTCGTCCATTTTGCATCACTATTCTATGTCTTAATTCACTAATATTCATTGATATATTTCGTATTGAGAGGTGATACTTATGTTATTTCACCTGTTTTTGCATGGTTGATGACTTTTGGAGCACAGACCGCTGTAGTCAGGATTCTGATGGAAAAGGTGCTGTTTGGAGGCAAAATTCGCGAAGATCAGAAAATCTGGGAAAATATACGGAAAATCCTATTTTTCCAGAAGACTCAGGATGCCAGAAGATGGAGTGGAGGTGGGCCACAGGGGGCCCACACCACCCCATGGCGCGGGTAGGCCTAGGCACTCAGGAGTGGTGGCCACCTGCCCACTCCAGCCTCTCCCGGCGTATATCATCCCCACGGAACCCTAAGACTGGGAGGCGACCACGAAGATTCCGCCGCCTCTGCGGGGCGGAAAACACCGAGAGAGAAAGATCTCTCCGGCAGACAGATTTCTGCCGGGGGAATTCCTTCCCGGAGAGGGGAGATCGTCGCCATCAACACCACCATAAAGTTGGACTTCATCGGGATCATCATCACCATCAGCACCCTTATCACCATCTCCATGTTGCTGTAACAATTGCGTTGAATCTTTCTATAGTTCATAGGGGAAACTTTCCCGATGTTGATTAATCTTTGTAGTTGATGCTATTGAGTGAACCATTGAATTATTGTTTATGTTCAGATTGTTATACATCATTATTCCATCTCTGATGATGATCCATATGATGTCTTGTGATTAGTTCGTTTTGTTCTTGAGGACATGGGAGAAGTCTCGTTGTTAGTAGTGGAGTTGTGTTGAGAAAGATTCAATAGATTGTTATTTAAGTTGTGGTGTACTTCTTCTAGTGGTTTCATGTGAACGTCAACTACATGACACTTCACCTATATGGGCCTAGGGGAATGCATTGTGTATTTGGCTACTAATCGTAGGGGTTGCCGGAGTGACAGAAACCTGAACCCCCGTTAGGAAACCATTGCACAAGGGACGTAAGGGTTTTAGAGTTTAAAGCTGTGGTTAGGTTTCTACCTTAAATACTTTCTTGTACTTACGGATGTTTGCAAGGGGTTTAATCACAAGTATGTATTAGTCTTGGATGGGGCGGTACATTAGCATAGGTTCACCCACACAACACTTAGCAAGCTAAAGAAGATTAATCAACTATATGAAGCGAAAGCACTTGACAGTCTTCCCATGTGTCCTCAAGAACGTTTGGTCATCTATAGAAATACAACCGGCTTGTCCTTTGCTGCATAAAGGATTGGGCCACTTGCTGCATTTATTCCTACTGTCTTTTGTTTACTCGTACTTTGTTTACTTGCTTTATCGAAAACCCCTAAAAATCCGTTTGCTAAGTATTTGCAGAGAATTCCTGATCCATACCACTAGCCAGCACCTTCTGCTCCTCGTTGGGTTCGACACTCTTACTTATCGAAAATACTGCGATACACCCCCTATACTTGTGGGTCATCAAGACTATTTTCTAGTGCCGTTGCCAGGGAGTGAAGCGCTATTGGAGAGTGGAACTGGTAAAGGAAACTTCTACTGTGAGTATTGTTTACTTCTGCTAGTTGCTTTATTTTTGTTATGGATAATTCGCTGAGTTTCTTATTTGGTAATGCTACTGCCACTGCTAAGGTAGTAGATAAGCACCACCTGCTAAGAAAGATGTTTTCTAAATACCTACAAGAATTATTGATCGTGTTTTGGATAACTACTATGTTGGGGATGGAACTGTCCATCCTGGTGATCATTTACTCTTTATACACGAATTATGCGGGTTGTTCAAGTGTGCAGGTATTACTACAGATCAAGTTAAGAAGAAGTTATTCTTATTATTGCTGAAAGGAAGAGCTGAGGAATGGTATAAGCTGCTGAAGAATGGTCAAGCTCTGGAATGGGAGGAAATAGTGCCTCTCTTTTATTCAAAGTTTTATCCTCCTAGTGAGATTCATAAAGATCAGAATCAAATATACAACTTTTGGCCTCTTGATGGAGAGAGTACAGCTCAAGCTTGGGGGAGATTGAAGTTACTAATGCTCAAATGTCCCATTCATGACCGCCCCAACAATATTATTATCAATAACTTTTATGCAAGGCTCCCTCTACATGATAAGGATTTATTGGATGCTTCTTGTGCTGGATCATTCACTCGTATGGAAGAAGAAGCTAAATGGGATCTTCTGGACTGTATTCAAGACAATGCTGAAGCTTGGGAGAATGATAAAGGTAGAAAGTCAGGTATAAATTATGATTATGAATGCATTGAATCTTTTATGGGAACTGATGACTTTCAAAATATAAAAAATGCTTATGGTCTAGACTCTCAAGATATTGCTTCTTATTTTAAGGCCTTTGCTTCCTATATTGAAGTGCCTAAAAAGAAGTGGAATAAGTATCATGAACCTTATAAAGATATTGCTAAGAGTGTTCCTTCAAGAAATACTGAAGTTTATACTGCTAATCATGTTTTACCTAAACCTTATATTGAGAAAATGCCTTTCCCAGTTAAGGTAAAGGAACATTCTATGATGGCTAGTATGGTAGATGAAAGTATGAATAAGGCTGTTGAACCTGATAAACAAATGGTTGATGAACCTATTGTAGCAAATGTGAAAGACTTTGTTGCTAAATATGAAAAATAGGGACACACTATCCTGTGTAAGGATACGTCTAATATTGTTTCACAAAGTAGTGTTATGAGAGCTAGTATTCCTGTGTTTTCTGTTAGAATAAGTGAACATTGCTATGATGGCCCTTGTGATAGCTATATTGTTAAGTTTATGCATGATACTGAAAGTTATTATGAGAGAGGGAAAAGTGTTCTTATGCATCTCAATAATATCAAGTTTCCCCGTTTTATGCTGAAAGTTTTTATGTTGCACTTCTTTTGCCTTCTTATGCAAGTTGCCTTTGGTTTAAATAACTTGTTTGTTTACAAAATTCCCTTGCATAGGAAGTGGATGAGACTTAAATATGTGTGTTTTTGCTTTTTAATGCTCTCTTTCACGTCAATTCATATCCCTATGAGAGTTTCTTCAAAATTATCATGCCCATCTTAATGGCTATAAAGAAAGAGCTTTTTGGGAGACAACCCAATTTGTTTTTGCTTTCAGTATGTTTTTATTTCTTTGAGTCTTGGAAGTTATTACTTCGGTAATAACCTCTCCTTATCCGTTTTGTTTGGTTTTTGTGTCAAGATCAACCTCTAATTAGAGAGAAGTAAGATTTGGGGAAGTTGCTGTCCCGAAATAGATTTTTGTACTTCACTGTAAAAATTTGTGAGAGATCTCTGTATGTCGGATTGAGCTGTAATTTTTTGTGCTTCTGCCCCAGGTTGTTATTTAACTGTCGTTAGTTTTGCACTTTTTGATTTGAGCAACAGAAGATTTTCGAAAAAAATGATCTTTACCTGCTGGTCTGTTTTGACAGATTTTGCCAATCTTGCATTTGCTTCTTTATTCGATTTCCTTTTTGATTTCTTTTTGGGTTTTCGGAAGGAGTTGCTACGGTAGCTTTTGTTTTGATGGTTTTCAGTTGAAGTTAGACCCAAAAGGTTTTATCACTTCACTTATACTAATGTTGCTAATGAGAACTGTGTGAAGTTTTGTGTGAAAGAAATTTCCAGGAAGTGGAGATAATGGTGTAATAAGGAAGAGAAGGGTTTTATGACTCAAGTAATAAGTGTATGAAGATGAAGATATCGATGATGTTCAAGAGATGACCCCGGAAGAATCTACTAGATACCAAATTCAGAGACATGAAGAGTCCGTATTTAAATAGGTAACAATTCTGGTAAGAAAAGTTCCACGAAAGTACAATCCAACTATATTTTTTTGCAGTTTTTAGTCAATAAGGAAAGTTTCGAAGCGAAAAAGGGACGAAACCGGAGCCGGGGTGGCCCACACCACCACATGGCGCGGGCCCACCCCTGGCCGCGCCACCAGGTGGCGAGGCCATCCAGGACTCCGTCTCCGACCCGTTTTCTCCCAGTACCTTCCTTTTGATATGAAACTTCGTAATATATAACCCCCGGATCTCCCGAGGTTCGTATATCGTGTTTTCACCGTGTTTTTGTTTCGATCTGTTTCTGCCAGGACATACTCTTTGAAGGTTTAGAAGCACAATGGTGTCCGCCAAGGATAAAGGGAAGGAGCCCATGGAGGAAGACCTCCAAGACCCCGGGAAGGAGAAGGAGATCAAGAGTGAAGGTGAAGAGGAGCAAGGCCAACATCCGCATACCGACACTACCATTGCAAGTATTGGAGTGGTGACGAAACCTGCCAGGGTTAGAAGGACGGCACGGATGGAGACTGGGGGGAAAGTTCCCCATCAAAGTTTGGCTCCAAGGTCACTTCCTCCACACACCAGGAATCCCTTCCATACCTTCATCCATAACCATGCAGGAAAAGAAGACTCCAAGAGGGAAGAACGGAAAAAGAATCACAAGAGCTAGGATCCACAAACTGAAATGATCACGAGCCGTATTGAGAAAAACTCATAGCTGATTCGTAATCTCACCTTCGAGATTGAGGACTTTGGGAAACTGATCAAGGAGCTCATCGAGAGGATACCACCACCACCAAAGGAGTAATTCGTCATCAGGTTTGGCATCCCCTTGGTTTGTTCCAAGCTTGGGGGAGTGCCGCAGTATCATATCACTATCTTCTATCTTTTTACTTTATTAGTAGAGTCATATCATGAATAGAGGAGTTATTATGTAGTATGGTTTGCATTATGGAAGTGTCCCCTCTCTCGTTAGATTTGTATCCCTTGGTGTGAGTTGCAGTTATGGAATATTAATGAGAAGTTCTATCATTCACTCTTTTGCATAGCTTATATTAGTTTTCAATTCGTGGTTATATGATTGATCTTGTTGTTAGTATTGGTATCACTTTGGGATCATTGAGTTAATTTAGTTGGTTTTGGCAAACCTGGCTCGAGAGCAACACCTTTTTGAGAGTTGAAAAGAAAAAGATAGAAGTACTCGAGAGAAAAATAATTTCATCATCTTTCTTTCTTGATTTGCTCATAAGTTTAGTATTCTCTAGTTAAGATCTTTTGTGCTTCCAAGGAAGATTGCATGTTTGTCTTTATCACTTGTATGTTTGTTTGTTTCCTTCAACTCTTGTACTTGCTACCCAGCCTTGCTAGCCAAAAACCTGTAACTGAGAAGGTATTCTTCTCGTGCATCCACCTCCTTTAAATCAAAACCTTTGCCATTTGTGTCCACCACACCTACCTATTAGCATTATTGCTATTCCAAGTAAATTCTTGTTTTATCTACGTCCCAAATTAAACTTGTTATGCGAAAATTAGTGATTAAAGCTCTCACGAACTTGATGGCACACTTTACTTTCTTGCACTTAATAAACCTGAACCATTGTGAACTCTCCATGAAAGTTATATGCTTGCAAATTATAGGTGAGGATTAGCGAGAACCGTCTTTATCACGAGGCTTTCAACACTTGTAAATAAATACCTAGTTGAAACCTTGCTCTTTTGTTTGTGGATGTCGTTGGTGTGAAATAAAAGGGGAGCTTGTAAGTCCATGGAGTTATGTATATGTGTTAGAGAAACGCCTGGGCCGCTGGTCTAATCCATGCTGACATGGTGGAAACCTGCAGCGTAACCATAAAGAGTATCTATGAAGCATTCTTCTTATAAAAAGAGAGCCCCATATTGAGAAAAAAGACAAAGAAAAAAGAGATATTATGAAAAGAGAAAAGAGAGAAAAAAGCACCATATTCCCATGGTAAATAAGAAGACTGCTGAGATACTTGTTGTCTGCTTGCCTTGTAATTTTGATATGGGGATTCTTCCGTATCATCGGGCAAGGGGTACCTCATTGGCGGTTCTCAATGATACACATATGCTTACGATGACAAGAACTTACCGGTGACTAAACTTGAGTAGCACGAGGAGCGGCCCTCGTATTCAAGGGACATGAGATTCTCAACTTACAACTTGTCAATGCATATCCTCATTTTTGATCACTTTAACCTTAATCACCTAAAGATGCCTATGATAGGGGCAATGAGAGATGAAAGCTAGTAAGTATCATAATTTTTGGGAGCTCTTTATGAGACTTGCAATCCCTGCTTCCCTCTTTAAAGGGCCTTTCTTTTACTTTGTAGTTGAGTCAGTAAACCTATTCCCTTCTATCTCAGCAAGTATTTTGAGTTGATGTGTTTCATTCATTCATATGATGATTTATGCAATCATGTCTTATGTTCCTTGTTTTGCACATTGCTCTTATCTTTTATGTTTACTACTTTGAAAGCTTTCTTTGAAAACCAGCTATTTGTGAACTCTAACAAATTATCAACTATTCTTCGACCAAGACCTAAGTTTGCCATTACCAATTATGATTTACTCTATGTATCTTTATTGTGTTTCCTTTACTCATTGCAAGTTTAGTTATATAATAGGGAGTTGTCTTCTATTATGATCTATGCTTTTGATGAATGTGATGCTTCTTGTCTGTATTCTTTTATCGACTCTTCAGTCCATAAACCTGAGGTCATGTTTATTGAGCTCAGTTTCGCTTGGGGACAAGCGAAGTCTAAGCTTGGGGGGAGTTGATACGTCCATTTTGCATCACTATTCTATGTCTTAATTCACTATTATTCATTGATATATTTCGTATTGAGAGGTGATACTTATGTTATTTCACCTGTTTTTGCATGGTTGATGACTGTTGGAGCATGGACCGCTGCAGTCAGGATTCTGATGGAAAAGATGCTTTTTGGAGGAAAAATTCGCGAAGATCAGAAAATCTGGGAAAATATATACAGAAAATCCTATTTTTCCAGAAGACTCAGGATGCCAGAAGATGGAGTGGAGGTGGGCCACAGGGGGCCCACACCACCCCATGGCGCGGGCAGGCCTAGGCCGCGCCAGGGAGTGGTGTGGCCACCCTGGCCCACTCCAGCCTCTCCCCTCTGGCGTACATCATCCCCACAAAACCCTAAGACTCGGGGAGCGACCACATAAAGATTCCGTCGCCTCTGCGGGGCAGAAAACACCGAGAGAGAAAGATCTCTCCGGCAGACAGATTTCTGCCGGGGGAATTCCTTCCCGGAGAGGGGAGATCGTCGCCATCAACACCACCATCAAGCTAGATTTTATCGGGATCATCATCATCATCACCACCATCATCATCACCATCAGCACCCTCATCACCATCTCCATATTGCTGTAACAATTGCGTTGAATCTTGCTATAGTTCATAGGGGAAACTTTCCTGGTGTTGATTACTCTTTGTAGTTGATGCTATTGAGTGAACCATTGAATTATTGTTTATGTTCAGATTGTTATACATCATTATTCCATCTCTGATGATGATCCATATGATGTCTTGTGAGTAGTTCGTTTTGTTCTTGAGGACATGGGAGAAGTCTTGTTGTTAGTAGTGGAGTTGTGTTGAGAAAGATTCAATAGATTGTTATTTAAGTTGTGGTGTACTTCTTCTAGTGGTTTCATGTGAACGTCGACTACATGACACTTCACCTATATGGGCCTAGGGGAATGCATTGTGTATTTGGCTACTAATCGTAGGGGTTGCCGGAGTGACAGAAACCTGAACCCCCGTTAGGAAACCATTGCACAAGGGACGTAAGGGTCTTAGAGTTTAAAGTTGTGGTTAGGTTTCTACCTTAAATACTTTCTTGTACTTACGGATGTTTGCAAGGGGTTTAATCACAAGTATGTATTAGTCTTGGATGGGGCGGTACATTAGCACAGGTTCACCCACACAACACTTAGCAAGCTAAAGAAGATTAATCAACTATATGAAGCGAAAGCACTTGATAGTCTTCCCATGTGTCCTCGAGAACGTTTGGTCATCTATAGAAATACAACCGGCTTGTCCTTTGCCGCATAAAGGATTGGGCCACTTGCTGCATTTATTTCTACTGTCTTTTGTTTACTCGTACTTTGTTTACTTTCTTTATCGAAAACCCCTAAAAATCTGTTTGCTAAGTATTTGCAGAGAATTCCTGATCCATACCATTAGCCAGCACCTTCTGCTCCTCGTTGGGTTTGACACGCTTACTTATCGAAAATACTGCGATACACCCCCTATACTTGTGGGTCATCAGCTACCAACTATCGACTCGGAGTGGTGACTCGTGTCATGTCCAGGCGTACGTAAACCTATAGGGTCACACACTTAAGGGTAAGGAGCCCATGTGGATTCGATCCATGTGGAGATTGGGGTACGGCCTAGATGGTCCTCAAGCGTTGAGCCTAGTTAGGAGTGTATATAAGTGGAGTGACAAGGGATTGTCCCTAACCTAGCCGTCACTTTCTCCACTCCCATTTCGGGCTAGACAGGATCTAGCAGTCCTCTACCTGGAGCTCCTTCCTGTACGTGTGGATACCGGTAGAAGCGTTGCACGTGCGGAGCTAGAGACAAGGAGGTCCGTGGGGATCTGGACGTGTTATACGGGGATCGTTCAGCATAGCATCAACTGACGTGCTTCATCAACAATCCGCACCTGTGCGTCTAGTGGTAATTCTCGTGGCCTATCACCTGAGCTGGATCTTGGGAGTACTGCGTAGGGGAAAAGTTTTTGTTTTATCTCTGCATGGCCCAACAGTGGTATCTGAGCGATAGCTTCTAGTTTTAGGCTCGAGATCGTGCATATGTGATATGCGGTTGGCATTAGATTGGATCTAATTGCAGTTTTGGTGGTCGATCTATGAGATAGATCAGTTTTGTACGAGGTTGATTGGATCAATTGTACTCGGGGAATGGATGATCTGGTTTCTGTGATCTAACTGCTAAGGTCATGGAACGACATACCCCTACCGGTCGGCTTCCACCATCGGGGTAGATTGTGACACGTAAATCCGGATGCGGTGATCAAAGATCAAAGAGTTTGGTCGAATTGGAGTACGGATCTGATTTGGGTAAAATT
The DNA here is from genome assembly GCA_023614405.1 of Avena insularis. Classification (NCBI taxonomy): domain Eukaryota; kingdom Viridiplantae; phylum Streptophyta; class Magnoliopsida; order Poales; family Poaceae; genus Avena; species Avena insularis. Next base: position 552,067,607 of record CM042690.1, read on the forward strand.
GTTTTATCCGATGATGAAATCCATGTTCAGAAGGCAGATGAGATCTGTGTTTTCAGAAAAATCATTCGGACTGCCGGCTTCGCCCTATCATAGCGCCTTAGATGTCGTTGCGAGTTTCACAACACCGGTAGATATCATATCTATGCATAACTTGTTTTTGCAGGATGATGTTGTGAATGGTATGGCTTATGTGCATGTGATGTGTGTAATCCATACGTGATCTGCGTATCACGGTTTTTGTCAGTCGGCTAGAGCCTAGGTGCTAACATTTTATTGTATAATGACCTACGTGTTGGATTCTCTATGTAATTTATATTACTAGCTAGTGTAGTTGTTTGGAGAACCCGGATGGCATGCAAGTCGATGTACAAGTCGGCTACATGGTGTAAGATGGCATGTGATAAGAGTTGACACGAGTCGAATTACAAGCTTTGTGGAGATGGAGATCGCCATGAAGAGAGCCATACCATTTCACATTATAATTGCTTTATTTTGTGTTACTGTTATGTCTCTGTTTTTACCTCTATTAGATAGTTGGTAGAAAGTAATCCCTCAAAGAAGGTCTAGTCGGTTTCCCCGCCAGTGCTGCACCATCACAAGTCGGACATTTTTGGTAGTGGGCTCATAAAATTGAGGTGCTATCAATTCTTTCCAACTAGGTGGGTTCGAGTCGGACTCTTATAGTGGAAGCACTTGGTAATATAGACGGGTCTATCACAACGGTTGTGGGACTCGGGGAAAGGTCAGATGGGAGCCGGGGCATGTGATGCCACCCATCTAACAAGAGTCATATGAGATACGATTGACAAGGAGTTGTCTACCTAGATCACTTGACGGCTAGCGGTGATGCTAAAGCTCACTAGTCGACTTGCTTATTTAGGGTCCTGAATCACTAAGTAACCATCGGAGGGATGTTGGTTCTAGTGGGAGCATAAGTATTAAAGTGTTTGATATGCTTGCTCTTTTATGGATACATGTCTTAAGTGTTTTGCATATTTTTCTGTTGTAGATAATGGCACCTAGCAGTCTCCCTCAGATTTCCAATTTTTCTTTGAGAACCATATTAGAGAAAGATAAGCTAAATGGAACTAACTTCACCAACTGGTATCGTAATTTGAGAATTGTTCTCAAGCAAGAAAAGAGGGACCATGTCCTAGACAACCCACTTCTAGATGAGCCGAATGAGAATTCGAGTGTCGCAGCCACCAATGCCTACCATAGGACATGTGACGAGTCTATGGAGATTAGTTGTCTTATGCTTGCTCACATGGAACCAGACTTGTAGCAGCAGTTCGAGAATGTTGAGGCCTACGATATGATCAAAAGCCTCAAAAGTATGTTCCAGGCTCAGGTGAAGACTGAGAGGTATCAAGTCTCTCAGGCTTTGTTGAGCTACAAGCTTAAGGATGGCGATCCACTAAGTCCGCATGTGATCAAGATGGTTGGTTACGTGCAGTCTCTGGAAAGGCTGGGCTAACCCATTAGCGAAGAGTTCGCTATGGACATAATTCTGAACTCTCTTCCTAGTGTGTATGGTCAGTTCATATCAAACTACCACATGCATGGTATGGATAAGAAGCTCACTGAATTACATGGGATGCTCAAGCAGGCTGAGGCGGATCTCAAGAAAGGCGCCAGTCAAGTGTTGATGGTGCATAATAAGGCTAAGTTCAAGAAGAGTTCTTGGACTAAGAAGAAAAAGGCAAAGTCGGGAGGTAAGGCCGAGGACCCAGTCCAAAGAGCTTCCTCAGGGACTAAGACATCTCCTGCAGCCGGATCCACTTGCTTCTATTGCAAGGCGGATGGCCACTAGAAGAGGAATTGCAACAAGTATCTGGCTGATAAAGCCAAGAGTGGAGGTGTGACTTCCGGCTCAGGTACGCTTGTTTGCAATGTTATAGACATTTATCTTGCCGATGCACCTGGTAGTTCTTGGGTATATGATATCGGATCAGTTATTCACATCTGCAACTCGTTGCAGGGACTGGTAAGAACTAGGAGCGTGGCGAGAGGCGAGGTTGACATTCGGGTCGGCAGCAAAGCAAGAGTTGCTGCGTTGGAAGTCGGCACGATGCAACTTCATTTACCTTCTGGATTCTTAATGGAGCTAAATAATTGTTATTATGTTCTAGTGCTTAGTCGAAACATTATTTCTGCCTCATGTTTGATGAGACAAGGCTATGAGTCGAATATTAAGAATAATGGTTGTTCTTTGTATTTGAATGATATGTTTCATGGCTTTGCGCCCGTCCATGACGGGTTATTTATTCTGAATCTTGATGGTGAATCTGTCTATAATATAAATGTGAAAAGGTTGAAACCAAATGATTTGAATATGACTTAATTTTGGCATTGTCGGCTTGGTCATATAAGATGGAAGCGCATGAAGAAGCTCCATGATGATGGACTCTTAACTTTGTTCGACTTGGAGTCGTTCGAGACATGCGAATCCTGCCTGCTCGGCAAGATGACCAAGACACCTTTTGCAAAGAGTTGTGAAAAGGCGTCCGACTTATTGGGACTAGTATATAGTGATGTATGTGGCCCAATGATCACGACAACCAGAGGTGGTTATGAGTACTTCATTACCTTCACTCATGATTTGAGTAGGTATGGATATATCTACTTGATGAAACATAAGTCAGAAGCCTTTGAAAAGTTCAAGGAATTCCAGAATGAGGTACAAAATCAACTCAGCAAGAAAATAAAGTTTCTTCGGTCGGACCGAGGAGGTGAGTACATGAGCCATGAGTTTGATAACCATCTGAAGAGTTGTGGAATAGTTCCCCAGCTCACTCCTCCAGGAACGCCGCAGAGAAACGGTGTCGGAAAGGAGGAATCGGACCTTGTTAGACATGGTACGATCAATGATGAGTCGGACAGACCTGCCTTTATCATTTTGGGGTTATTGTCTAGAAACTACAGCGTTCACACTAAACAGAGTACCATCAAAGTTGGTAGAGAAGACACCGCATGAGATGTGCACTGGCAAGAAGCCGAGTTTGTCTTTTCTTAAGATTTGGGGTTGTGAAGCTTTTGTCAAGCGACTTCAGTCGGACAAGCTTACAGCCAAGTCGGATAAGTGTATTTTCGTGGGGTATCAGAGGGAAATCTTGGGCTATTACTTTTACAACCAAGAAGAGGGCAAAGTGTTTGTCGCTCGGAATGGTGTCTTCTCAGTCGGGGAGTTAGTGGGAGCACGGTGCAACTCGAAAAAATTCGAGAGGTACCGGCCAGCAGCGATTCAGTAAAAGCCTTAGAGGTTGAGCCGGTCTTGGCTTCTTCACCGGCAACCGCATCGACACTACGAAGATCGGCCAGATTGTGAAGTGTTCGTAATGTGTTGCTGTTGGACAGTGATGAGCCGACAACTTATTCGGAAGCGATGGTGGGATCTAATTGTGAGTCGTGGCTTGGAGCCATGAGATCCGAATCAAAGTCCATGGATGAAAATCAAGTTTGGAACTTGGTTGATCTGCCAGACGGTGCAAGACCCGTTGACTGCAAATGGGTCTTTAAGAAGAAAACTGGTATGGATGGAAATGTTTCTATCTATAAGGTGCGGCCTATCACGAAGGGGTTCCGACAAGTTCAAGGAGTTGACTACGATGCGACTTTCTCTCCTGTGGCGATGCTTAAGTCAGTTCGGATCATGTTATCTATATCAACCTATTTCGACTATGAGATATGGTAGATGGATGTCAAGACGGCTTTCCTTAATGGAAATTTAACCGAGGACGTGTATATGTTACAGCCTGAGGGTTTTGTCAATCCGACTAATGGTGACAAGGTATGCAAGCTTCAGAAATCCATTTATGGGTTGAAGCAAGTATCTCGGAGTTGGAATATTCGCTCTGATGAGGTATTCAAATCGTTTGGATTCATCAAGAGTGATCATGATTCTTGTTTATATAAGAAGTTTAGTGGGAGCAAAGTAAACTTTCTAATCTTGTATGTGGATGACATATTACTGATTGGAAATGATGTCCAAATGTTGCAAGAGACCAAGGAATCATTGGAAAGGAGTTTTTCGATGAAAGACTTGGGTGAGGCGACTTACATACTAGGAATCCGGATCTATAGAGATAGATCAAGGTGGCTCATTGGATTGAGTCAGAGTACATATTTGGACAAAGTGTTGAAGAAGTTCAACATGGAATCGTCTAAGAAAGGGTTTTTACCGATGTCCCATGGCGTGAAACTTAGCAAGACTCAGTGTCCTTTGACAACTGATGAGCAAAGTCGGATGAGTGCGATTCCGTATGCTTCTGTAGTCAGATCCATCATGTACGCTATGATTTGTACTAGGCCGGATGTTTCCTATGCTCTAAGTGTTATGAGCAGATACCAGGCTGACCCTAGAGAGATCACTAGGCAGCGGCTAAAATATCCTCAAGTACTTGAGAAGGACTAAGGATATGTTCCTGGTTTATGGAGGTGAGGATGAACTCAGTGTAAGGGGTTACACGGATGCGAGTTATCTCACTGACTCGGATGATTCTCGTTCGCAATCTGGATATGTGTTTGTGATAAACGGAGGGGCTGTGAGCTAGAAGAGTTTCAAGCAAGAGACGGTGTCTGCATCTACGATAGAGGCTAAGTATATTGCTGCCTCGGAGGTGGCAAAGAAAGCCGTTTGGATGAGGAATTTCCTCATGTATCTTGGTGTGGTTCAGGGCAATCCGTTAGACGTGTATTGTGACAACAATGGTGCTATCGCACAAGCCAAGGAACCTAGACAACACCAGAAGAACAAACATATACTCATGCGGTACCACCTGATTTGTCAGTTCGTGGATCAAGGTGATATCAAGTTATGCAAGGTACACACGGATGCAAATATTGCGGATCCGTTGACAAAGCCGCTACCACAGCCGAAGCGTGAGGCGCACCTAAGAACTATGGCATTAGATGCCTAGACATGTGATGTCGGATGATTGACTCTAGTGCAAGTGGGAGACTGTTGGGAATATGCCCTAGAGGCAATCATGTATGATGTTATTCCCAATGTATTCATAAAGTTATTGTCCCTGTATGAACTAAAGATATGCATCATTGGATATGTGATTACATTGTGGAACTATATATTCATGTTTTTCATACTAGTTGTCCTTGGTCGTTGAGGTTGTGCTGGACACACAACTTAGACTAATGTGGAAGTTGGCCGATGACACGCTTCCACTTGTCATGGGCATGGTGATGCTATTCCAACTTACACTGATTCGGCTAAAGAGTTTAGCAAATCGGACTGACGCACAGTTGAGATGCAACGAGCATGTTGTCAGTTGCAGTCTCAAGCAATGGAATCCTTTGACCTGAGGTGATCACATGATCGGAGTTGTGGATCGCCAGCTTAGGTCCTATCAAACGTTGTTCCGTAAATGGGCAGTTATAAAGGTAGGGTTCGGGTTGGTCGTGAAGCAAGCTGCGTGACATGGATTACCAAGATGGGATTTGCCCCTCCGTAATGGAGATATTCTCTGGGCCCTCTCGTGTGATATGATTCGGAAGCATGGCCATGCGCGACTTGGTTAAGTGTTAACCAAGGAGTTGGACTAAGTGTTAGTCCAGTAAATCGTATATCACGGAAGGAGAAGAGAGAGTCGAGCTATTAAAAGGATGGAAACAACTCGCCTATAGCTTGACAACATATATCATGAGGCAAAGAGACTTGGACGAAAGTCAGATTGAGAAAGGTTTGTCTTCTAACTTTACGGCACATGGGAGTTGGCACGTCTTGCTAGAGGCTGCTACCAACTATCGACTCAGAGTGGTGACTCATGTCGTGTCCAGGCGTACGTAAACCTATAGGGTCACACACTTAAGGGTAAGGAGCCCATGTGGATTCGATCCATGTGGAGATTGGGGTACGGCCGAGATGGGCCTCAAGCATTGAGCCCATCTAGGAGTGTATATAAGTGGAGTGACAAGGGATTGTCCCTAACCTAGCCGTCACTTTCTCCACTCCCATTTTGGGCTAGACAGGATCTAGCAGTCCTCTACCTGGAGCTCCTTCATGTACGTGTGGATACCGGTAGAGGCGTTGCACGTGCAGCGCTGGAGACAAGGAGGTCCGTGGGGATCTGGACGTGCTGTACGGGGATCATTCGGCACGGCATCAACTGACGCGCTTCATCAACAATCCTCACCTGCGCGTCTAGTGGTAAATCTCGTGGCCTATCACCTGAGTTGGATCTTGGGAGTACCACGTAGGGGAAAAGTTTTTGTTTTATCTCTGCGTGGCCGAACACTTTATTCATGGTTTATGGAGTAGAAGTAGTCCTACGATCCGACATCCTCCATGATGCATCGAGAGTCGCTGCCTAGGACAAGGATGATGCTGAAGAATCTAGACCTTTATCTATGGCCCTGCTGGAGGAACAACATGTCTTGGCATGCTAGAGATCCACCATCTACCAGTAAAAGCTACACAACTACCATAGTTGCCGCTTAGGCATCACTCTTTTAAAGAGGGGGATCTTGTGCTTCATGTTAAGCAGAAAAATTCACACAATCTATCCCCGCATTGGGAAGGACCGTTCGTCATAAGCAAAGTGCTGCTCAATGGTTCATATTACCTCGTCGATATTCATGAGTTGAAAGATAGGATAGGAAAATATCGCAAGTGTAAGCGGCGTGACCCCAATGATGATTATTCGGAGACTGGTCAGCCATGCAGCATAGCACAATTACGTCCCTTTTACACTTAGCATACTTTATATTATGTAATAAGTATCTTATATAATCAATGAAATAGAGTATTTGGTTCACTCATATTTCCTGAGTCTTTTACCTCCTTTAGTGTTCATTTTTGGATTCTATAAACCCTTTTTGTGCAAGTTCGCATTTGCACTTGTGAAAATTCTGCCTATGGGCTATAGCTTAAGTTTTTTGGTCTACACGTTTTCTATCATTTTTATGTGGATTCCGGAGTAGTGACATTTCGGCACTCAAAACGGCAATTTTTTTCTTAGGTTCTTGACGGTGCTATTAAGCATCATCAACTGAGGACATGGTTCTGTGCTGCTTGTATTCTGTCTCATGAAAGGTCAAGCATAAGAACCAGAATAATGGGTAAGCCAACACTTGCTTAAAAAATATACACATGCTGGATACGAATAAGTAGCAAGAGGCTTGCAGCCAAGTTTTCCGCCTTTACTTCTACATTGTTTTTTGCATACATACAAAAGATTGCAGAGACACATTTAATACAACAAAGTGTTGTATGGCTCTGCTGCAGGTGACTTTGATGCTGTATCATCAGCAGCAGGAGAAGCAGCCTTGGACATATCATCAAGGTAGGAGACGGTCCAGAAGGAGGAATCTGATGTTGCTTGATCATCGTCCATCTCCTCGGCAGACATGAAGACATCAGCCTTGACTAGCTTGGCAACCCCGATATCATAGCCAGCGAGGGAATTCCATATAGCAGTTCTATCAACCTTGTTTCCTTCCTCATTGATCTTTGGCATACCGGAGGTTACCAAATCCATGTCGGTATCACCGTAGTGTTCCTTCACCAAGGACAAGGCCATCTTAGCACCAACCCAAATGGAGGATGCTTTCCAGCACTTTATCTTCTCGAGGGCTCAATGGAGGATTTCTAAGTACTTGGTGATAGAGTCTACCGCTTTGATGTTGATGTACCAAGGCTGAGATATATCCTAAGCTTGGGTGATGGCAGTTTTTATGAAGTTGTCGGCAAGAATCTTGCATTCCTTTGACTTGGAGCATTTTAACTTATATTGGTTAAACCAAGGGGACTATGTTTTCATAAGATACAAATGTCATGAGTACTATAATGATATAAAGTGTCTGACCTATAGAATTTGAGAAATACAGAAGAAAGTTACCAAAGATGCCGGTTTAGGCCTGTTGGCATGTCTTCGCCAAGATGTCGTGCTCCTTCTGAAGTTTCTTGTACATCTCAAGACCTCGGGTATTCTGCTCTATGGTAGCTTGGTTCCGTTCCTTGAGATCTGCAATTTCCTTCTTTAGGCGCTCCATCTCGGTGTTTGAAGATTATTGCATGGCCTTCATCGCATCTTCATGCGTCTTGACAGCATCAACTAGGTCTTTCTTCAGGATCTTGTTCTCATCATCCAATTCATGGATGTGCTCGGATTGTTTAACGATGCTTTTGGCCTTGGCGATAACTTCTACAAGTTGGAATAGTGAAGCATTATGAGTATTCGGAAGAAATAGCTACAGATTATGGATCAGGGAGATGTCGTAAGAGAACACACACTCGTTGTTTTGATCTGTTCCTTCAGAAAGGCTATTTTACCCTTTTCAAGATCTATCTCTTTTTGCACCTGGGAAAACCTTTCATTGGCGTCCTTCCGACGGTCATTCTCATTCTGCACAAGGAACATGCTTAGTTTACCTAGAGCATCTAGCCGAAACTTTTCAGTTTCACCTAGAGGCTCGGGGGCTACAGTGTTAGATTTTAGCCTATGTATTCTTCTCTTAAGCGTATCTAGCTGGAATTGCTCATTCTACCTAGAAACTTGGGGGCTACACTATCAAGTTTTACACTTAGTTCCTTTTGGAGCACTCATGCCAATAACTTATGGTTTTCTGCCTAAGAGCTTGGGGCTACAGTGGGATATATTATAAAGTGAAATGTAAAAGATCAAAGACTTACGATGCAAATAATCTTGAGATTGTTTGCTGAAGTGGCGTGTGCATCATGGAAGGTCCTGACATTGTTATAAATAACATCTACTTGCCAGACAAGATCATCCAGACTCAGCATCAGAAGAGTCAGAGGCATAAAAGGAACACCGGCCAAAGGTACGGATGAAGCTCTAGCCATGTTTTGCTTTATCATAGCAGTAGACAGTGTAGAGGGACCCGACTTGGTTGTCGTTGTTGCCATTGCATCTAATCCCTCTTCTAGTTTCTTCTCTTTTTCAGTGGCATCCTTAGCCGGAGCTTCAGCCATTCGAGAGGAAGTGCTCTCCTGCATCACCTGGCCACTAGGAACAACGGCAGAACCTGAGATGTCTGTAGTAGGATTGTTGTTTGTCTCCTTGGCAGAGGTATCAGGTGCAATAGGGGGCGAGGTTCCGGTAGAGCCTAATGCAGGCTCGGTGGTGGGAGTTGGGGAGCAACGGCAGGGGAGGACTTGATCAGCATCTCACAAATGTTTTTGGAACCTCCAACATCTTTGGAGGTGCGCTTCAGACTAACACCGGATCTCTTCTTGAAATGTATGGAGTATAAGTACATGAATGAGTAGGTGCAAAATAAAGCCGGAGAAGAAAAGTACTTACACAACAGTAGGTGCCTTGGTTAAAGGATGCCGGTGGACTTCTTATTCTCTAGCTCTAAGGCGGTAGTCGATTTCTTGGAGACTCCACTGTCCAATTTCTTCTTCTTGCCCTCGGCAGTAGCATCAGAGGTAGAGCTCTTTTGTTTTCATGTTGTTGGAGTTGGATGACCCTTGGAGGCCTCATTGTCGGACACAATGTGCACATCCTTCAGTTTCAGATCATAAACTTGCGAGGCCATGTTCTCCTCGGGCAATCTCGCCAGCTGATGGAATACAAACATGTTAGATGATCGATGCATCCAAGACGAAGAACTTAGAGTATACACAAAAAGCAATAAAGGAAACATGGTTACCTCTAGGCATTTACCGCACTCAAACATGTCATAGGTGATGATGAAGCCATGCTTCCTGTCCTTCACCTTGACGATGTCCTTAAGTCAGAACTTGATGGAATCTTTGGAGAAGTTATCCTCGGAAATCTGCATGGGATATTTCCTCTCCTTAGAATACTCATGCATTAGCTTGGTGCGGTGCTACAGAGGTTGGATCCGCCTTTTAAACCAGTACATGGCTAGGTCCAAGCTAGTTAGGCCTTCGTCTACTAGCCACTCTATCTTCCTTACGGCATGGGAGGCTTAGTTATCAGAAGGTAGAAGGGTTTGGGACCTCCAGGTGGTGGCCTCAGCGGCAGCTCCCTTGACAAAGTCGGGGTACAAGTCTTGTTGGTCGGCCAGAGGAATGTCTAGGCCATAGAAATATGTCTTCTGCCAGTTCTTCCAAGACTCATGGCCAACAATGTCGGGGAATCGCCGGCCAGGACATATCTTAAAACTTATGGTTCTGCAGTTCCAAAGTTCATCCTTGGAATCTCTAGACTCTCTCTTCACGGTGAAAAAAATAGACAAATAGATCTAATTCATGCCCAATCTCTAGATATCCTTTGTGCAAAGCTACATAATTGCTAAGTACTAAGATACTATTGGGAGAGAGGTTGTGAGGAAGAACCCGGAAGTGTCTTAGGACCTCAAGGTAGAAGTCAGAGACTAGGAAGGAAACGCCGCGTACTAGCTGTGCTTTAAGGTAAACCTTCTCTCCATCTTGGGGAGAAGGGACGACATCGTCCGGTGCCAGCCCCCATACCAGCCCTCCGTCAAGGGGATGTATCCCTCCGCGAAAAGTTCCTTCAGCTGCTTTGCAGTAAGCTTAGAGCCCCTCCACACTCCCTTGTGGGAGTTAGCTTCCTCCTCCAAGGCTTCGAGCGCCGCCCTTTTTTGGTCATCGCTGGTGGTTTGCACCACGGCGGAGACGAGAATCACCACTCCTCCGGCCGGACGGAAACTACCTTGGATGGCTCCTTGCAAGCCTCGGGATCTGCCGCCGTTGATGGAGTATTGCTGGTACTCGCCATTGAGTTTGATTAGAAGAAAAGGTGGAGACGGGATTTCTCTGTTAGGGTTTTTTGCTGGGAGCTTGAAGGGTTGTGTGATGAGAGGAAGAAGAAGACACAAAGAGAATGTAGGTAAAGGAATTATCTTTGGCCATAATAACTATTTATAACCCCAGCATCAAGATTTGTGCGTGAAGGATCTAACAGTAAGAGCGTTGCCAATGTGTGTGCGAACGTGCGTGGTGATTTCACCATGTCCCCGTTTGCTACTTAACATTTCGGATTTCACATGCGGGAAATCGCTAATGGCTAACCACTGCCATATATGAGTTTCGAGGAAGCATAGGCTAAGGCCTACGTTACGTTACCGACAGTGGCAAAGGAGAAGTCATGTCTGAAGATTCTAGTGTAGATGGATACTATACGACTATGGAAGGGAAGACTAAAGACTTGAAGATTCTACAACTTACATGTTGAAGATGGAGAAGATTGCAGGGTTCTTTGGGAAGAATTTGAGATGTTGCTTGACTAATTTTTTGACTCTGAACTGTGAGGCAACTACCCCACAGCAATTTTATTACTCAAACTCACCAACCAAAGTTTAAAAAAAGGTTTAAAGAAAGAACTACGTTAGAAACCTATAAATATACAGGGAGCTATACAAAAGAAGCCAAAACTAGGGGAGGTTAGCAATCCATGTTAATAACAATGGTCTGTACTTGGCCTTAATTCTATGCTGCAACATTGTTATATCCTGCACAAACTTTGCTTTCCACTTTGCAAAGGAAGGCCGTTCCTATTCAAAGATCTTCCTATTTCTGAGAATCCAAATATTCCAGCAGGCCAAAATAACTAATTCCGTAAAAAATGGTTGTCCAAACTCTTTCTTCGCCCATGTCATAGACTACTGAATGTCATCATTTATATACCAGGTAATCTGCAAGTAATTCCACACCCTGACACTAAAGTTGCACTGGAAAAATAAATGTATTCTGTCCTCATATGCCTGGGTGTAGCATAACTCACAATGTGTTGCATCAGTGACATGCCAGTTTCGACATTGCAACAGATCTCTTGTATTAAGTCTATCTCTCATTAGGAGCCAGGAAAATACTTTCATTTTCATCATGCAACTAGATTTTCAAATCCAAGAATACATTACGGGTGCCTGAATATGCTGGTGTATGAACTTGTAAAACTGCCCAGGAGAATAGTTCTCCCCCCAAAGATATGACCAGCTATCATTTTGATCCAACAATGGATTAGTCTCCATAATCGATTGTAGCACATTCAGTTCCTGGTAAGCACCCGTGGATAATGGCAAGTAAAACAGAGAAAGGATATCACTCTCCAAGTATACCCTCTTAGCAGACATATTTTCATTTAAAACGAAGGAGAACAGTCTTGGAAATCTGTACTTAAGTGGTTGAACACTCCCCTGTAAAGACCAATTATCTGACCAGAAGAGAAAAGTATCACCCTTGCCAAGCTTCACCGTAGCCACACCTCTAAAATTGTCAACCTGTTTTAATACATCACGCCACCAAAAAGAGCCCATCAAATTCTCTGCATGTAGAACTTTATTCTCATAATGTGCACTTCATACCAGCTGCACCCATGGAACATCCTTTTTATTATAAAACTTATCCAGAAATTTGATCAGTAGAGCAGCATTCTTTTTCTGGAAATCAACCACCCCTAGCCCCCCTTTATCCTTTGGTAAGCATACTAGATCCCATGCAGCAAGAGATTTCTTAGGTTCATCCGATTTGTCTCTCCAGAGACACTGTCTCAAAATCCTATCCAACTGAATAGTCAAACCTTTAGCCAGTTGCAAGGTGCATAGAAAATATAAAGACATTGATGATAATGCAGAATTTATCAGTTGCAGCCTAGCACCCTGAGATAAAAAGCTAGAACTTGAAGTTAACTTCCTCTCCAGCCGGCAAACCAGAGGAGTTAGTTCACTAATAGTTGGACGTGTAGTACCAAGCGGCAGTCCTAGATAAGTAAACGACATGCTCCCACTTGACAACCAAAATCCTCCGATAATCTTTCCATCATGTCTACTGAAGTATTGATAGACATCATCTGGGATTTATTATAATTGATTTTCAAACCCGTAGAAAGAGAGAATTTATGCAATAGTTGTTTTAGAGCTCTCAACTGTTCAATATCTGCATGCATAATCAACAATGTGTCGTCTGCATATTGTATAATCGAAAAATCCATATCATTAGTCTCAACGGGCCTACAGATCTCACCCCTCATCACAGCCTCATTAATTGCAGATTGCAAAAGATTTGAGCAAAAAGTATATAAAAGTGGTGATAATGGATCACCTTGTCGCACACTACATTTACAGTGGAACTGTTTGCCAGGGATTCCATTTAAAAGAATAGATGAAGTACCAAATGACAGTATAGATTTTATCCAGCTGATCCAAGTTTCATTAAAACCTTTATGACGCATAATTTGAATAATAGCCTCATGTTCCACTATATCAAATGCCTTAGCAAAATCCAACTTAAGAATAATAATTGGTTTTTTGGAGACATGGCATAGAAAAAGATACTCAAATGCCCAAGCCAAACAGTCTTCTATTGATCTAGATCTTAGAAAACCATACTGGTTCTTGTGTATGCACTGAAGAATTTTGCCTTGTAGTCTATTCGCCACTAGCTTTGTGAGAAATTTCAGGAAAAAATTAGTTAATCAAATAGGACGAAAATTATTAACCTCCAAAGGGGCTTGCTTCTTTGGCACCAAAGTAATGTAAGATCCATTAATATTTTCTAATCTGATGGAGCCACGATAAAAGTCCTCAGCTAGGCGGTAAAAGTTCTGTTTGAATAGTGGACCAGCATTTCTTTAAAAATAGCCCATTGAAGCCATCCGGCCCAGGTGCACGATCCGCAGGCATACAAGCAATAATATCATCCATTTCTTTTTTCTCAAATGGAACCGTGGGTTCATCCAATTCATCAACAGTCGATAACAAACTGGTCAGATTAAATTGCATCTCAATGCCATCAGAATGTCCCATTTTCTTTTTATACCTATTCCAAAGTAGGCCTGCCATCAACTCATGGTCAGACATTTCATTTCCGTTATCATCTCTCAGTAAAGCTATGTTATTCCTGCGAAATCTTTCGGATGCCATTGCATGGAAGAATTTTGTGTTATCTTCCCCTTGTTTAATCCAACGGATTGTACATCTCTTTCTCCAATAATTGCATTCAGCTAACAAGAGCCCATCCAAGTGACATTTTACTATTTTCCGAAAGTTAAATTCCGGCCTAAACAGTGGTCGATGCTCCGCAAGAGTATCCAAGCTGATAATCACCTTATTGCATCCTTGAATTAAAAATTTCAATCTAGATAAACTCACTTGCCATTTTTTAAGATCATATCTCAGGTTTTTAGTTTATCTGCCAGAATAGCTGAACTATAGGATTTCCTAGAGGGCCTTTTCCATGATTTAGCAACGCAATCTCCAAACCCTGGCATGTCCACCCAATAGTTCTCGAAGCGAAAAATATTTGTTTTAGGGATATTCTGTCCACACTGACCACACAAGGTATATGGTCTGATCCAGTGTTAGCGAGGGGGAGTACAATAGAGTTAGGATAAACCGAAATCCAATTAGCACTCGTAAAAAACCAGTTTAACTGCTCAAGTAAAGGTACAGACTGCATATTTGACCATGTAAATGATCTCCCTTTTAGAGGTAGCTCCAGCAAACCCAAATGTCCAATGATCTCATTAAACAAGAACATGTCATTAAGATTTCCCCCGGTCTATTACGGTTATCATTAGATCTTATAAAATTAAAGTCTCCCAAATGAAGCCAATTTTCAGCAATTGGAATCTGTAGGTTATATAGCCAGGAAACAAACTGATCCCTTTCCACCCAAAGCATGGCCCATAAACGTTAACAAGGACCCAAGAGTCATTACTATGTGTGTTGACTAATTGCCGACATCACCTAGATGGGGCATTCAATACTGAAGGGAAAGACGGTGCAATATCTCAAAGTCCTCCGGGGGCTACTGTTTGGGATATTCTAAATGGGTATCACCATTGCGTGTCTCTAATCCAGCTAACCCAGGTGGCACACAGTTGGTAGCAAGGCCTCTGACCTGTTGGGTGGCCCAGTTAGAGGAATCCAGAAAGGAGGCCCATGCTGGAAGAAGTAAGGCTACGGTGTAGATCGACCAACCTGGAGCCTTAGAGTACAAGACATGAAGACTAGTTAGTATTAGTGTAGGACTCTATAACCTATCCAGCAAGGTCCTTTCCGTGTAACCCTAGGTTCTGTCACCTTTATAAGCCGGACCTGTGGGAGCCTTTAGGACATGATAACAAGTGCATAGCACAACCTCACACAGAAAACCGATCTTTGTAACTTGGTGTATTACCATTATAGTGATTTATAGCAGGATTAGGATTTTGCCATCGTGGTGGGACCTGAACCTAGGTAAGCTGTGTTACCTCGTACCCTCCAACTCACCGCCTTCTCCCACATCTCTAGACATGCTCTATGAGGACCCCCTCCATGGCGTACTCATCAGCAATACCACAACAAAGGCTAGATGTACACTTATTTGTAGACGGAGGGAGTAAGAACGAATGGTTAAATGAAGAGCATCGGACAAAAATTCGTTCAAGGAGTGTGGTGTGTGTAGCAGCTCGCATAGGTGCAACCTGCGGATGGTTAGAAAAACAGTATATCCCAACCCACGAGGGATCAAACCCAGGTTTCATGTTTTGGTGTCTCACTAGTAAGTCCACATTTGCAAACGCATGTTTATATTATTCAAAATAAAATTTATTATCCAGAATAAAACATAGGAATTCTTAAGTCTACATAAATTATGTATCTATGTTAAATATGCTAATCGGCTGCATGCGAGGTAAAGTGGTAAAAATTCGATGCATGTTCATCTAAAATTAGACAGAAAAAGGAACTCCAAAAAACCTATTTGGATTTTCCGGTTAGAAACATGATTATCTAAATGAAGGAAATCGAAGTGCCCAACCAAGCATCACACTCCCACCTCCACCACTCATAAGACCTGACCTTGCATGTGCTAGTCAAAGCTTTCCCTTCAGCCTCCCTCTCACTCACACTCACACACACTTTGTGCGCTTGAGCACAAAATGGCACCAGGATATCAATTTTACCCATATCCTACCTGCACATTTTGTATCCATAGGTAGTACCATACCATGGCCTACCTACCCTCCAAAGTCATGGGCAGGGCACCATATAGTCATGTACCCGTGGCCCATGTGCACACCCAAATAGTAGCAAACCCAAGAAGATTTGAAAACCTCGGCAAACTCTAAATTCAAAGTCTATATGAGCTATTGTTTATTTGTTAATATCCATAAGCATAGGATCTATCGGCTGGCTGGAATCCTGATCAACTACGCAATAGGGGCGCTAGGTTTGCTAGTGTACCCAAACCCTGTCCATCTTGATGTGACATGTGCACTTGAGATCTCTAACAACTGGTTGCCACATCACGCCATCATCAGGCATGGAGTCATTGGTAACGCCATAGGCCTCCATCTCCCCATCCAGATCTACTCATTTCACCGATTCTTCTATCCTGGTGGGTCGATGATAGGCATGCCACTATATAATAGGTGACGGGCCATCAATTACTAGGAAAACACGACGGAGATGTGGTCGTGCAAGTCAGATTGTGAACTATTGTGTACTATTGTTGAACCCAAATGGGTACCAACGGTACTCATTGTGTATGGGTGCAGATAATGTTTTATACCCATGGGTAAGGGTATAGGTAAAAGTTTCTACCCTCTAGCTATAAGGGCATGGTGTGGTATTGCTCTACCCTACCTATTGACATTGTTATGGGTCTCCTTGTGTATTGACCCTTGGGGCGGCCTGATCTTCACGGATTTAAGACAGGGAGTGATGGACAACCTAATGAACATGATGAACTCACTCGAATGCAAGGTAAAGATACAAACACACACACACTTCGATTTTCCCCCATTGGTTCGAACAACCAATCCAATAGAATCCTAGGCTAGAGAACTTGTTGTATAATCACTCGAGGAGAGATCGGCAAGCAAATGGTAGAATCCCAAATCAAGGAGAGAGTAGCAACCAGGTAGAATCGCAAAGGGGAGAGACCAAGCAGTACTAGAATCCTTGAAATAGGAGAAACCAAATACTTGAGGAGGGCCTTGATACAACTCGTAGATTCAATCTAGTGAGGGGTATCCCATCTAGGGTTTGGCACATGCCATAAGTCTCAACTCAATTCTTCATCGTCTCTGAAAGAACATTTCATGTTTTCCTATGTTTTGCGTGTTAGATAACAATACTGTGGAGATTATTCATGTGCGCTAAGTGTGCAGGAAGCTTTGAGGGGGGCCGGATAATCCGCCCCACCAAGGGCCGGATAATCCGGCCTACCTAATTGCTTAAAGAGAGCCAAGGCGCGTCGCTCGGTATCCGGTCGGATTTTCTCCCGGAATATCCGAACTGGGGCGGTTTTTCCTCCCCAGGTCGGATAATCCGACTGTCGCATGGGCCGGATAATCCGGCCCCCAGTTTTCGAGCAAAAGGAGCTAAGGCGCGTCGCTTGGTACCCGGTCGGATTTTCTCCCGGAAAATCCGAACTGGGGCGGTTTTTTCTCCCCAGGCCGGATAATCTGTCCCTCGCATAGGACCGGATAATCCGGCCCCTAGAAGTTGATCAAGGGCAAGCTCGGCGCGATGCTCAGACAGGGGGCGGATTATCTTCCGGATATTCCGAGTCTAGGGCGGTTTTTCCAAGGCCAGATAATCCGGCCATCACTTGGGCCGGATAATTCGGCCCCCAAAGTGTCCAACGGCTGGTTTCTGAAGGGGGTATAAATACCCTTTCTTCCCCAACATTCAGAACTCTTGATTCATTCGAAATTGTCTAGACATTGTGCAAGAGATCTCATTCTCGATCTCCCACTTCAACCACCCGAAGGTCTTGATATTTGGGGGAATTAAAGGAGGAGAAGTTCATCATCATCATCAAGAATCAAGCGCTTCAACTCCTCTCCCTTCACTTGGAGAAATCCCTGATCTAGTATTCTTGTCAATACCTAGATCGT
This sequence comes from Avena insularis, assembly GCA_023614405.1. Taxonomy (NCBI): domain Eukaryota; kingdom Viridiplantae; phylum Streptophyta; class Magnoliopsida; order Poales; family Poaceae; genus Avena; species Avena insularis. The sequence continues at coordinate 552,085,399 of CM042690.1, forward strand.
GTTTATTGTATTTGATAACTTTGTTCTTGTGGCAGCTTGTTGTCATTTCGGGAGCCTCCAAGTTGTTGTGGAGTTGTTGCCCCGCTAGTTGTGTAAAGGCGCCGGTGCCCGCCTCGAAGGGTACCTATAGTGGAAAGGTGGATCAGTCCTTTGGTGGCGAGATCCATCGAAGAACAGGGTGAGGCCTATTGTGGCGTGGTGGTCTTAGTACCGCCCACCCCTCCAACACAGACATACTTCCCTTAACAAGGAAGGAACTGCGGTCAAACAAATCCTGTGTCGCCGCGTGCTTCACTTTGGTTTACCGGTTCCTCTTCCACTCGCTCTTTACTCGCTAGTAGATAGGTTTGCATATAGGAAAAATTCCACCTATTAGTTTATCTAGAGAATTTACCCTTTGTGCTAAGCCTAAAATTGAAAAAGTATTAAAAATTGGTGTAACACCTATTCACCCCCCTCTAGGTGCCCATACGATCCATTTCAATTGGTATCAGAGCCCTGACTCTTAATTCGGGCTTAACCGCCTAAGAGTAGTATGGGTACCAAGGATGATGGAAATGAGGCTGTGGATAAGGTCACAATGGATGATCTCAAGTCGTTGGAAACAACCTTGTTGAAATCCTTTGAGGCCAAGATGGAGGAGATGAATCAAATGATTGCTCGCCTTACATCATCCATAGCCCCATCTCCATCCTCCTCTGAGGCTGCCACACCATCATCTAAGGAAAAGGGTAACACCGGATCCAAGGATGATGATGTGGAAGGTGAAAAACTTAATGGTTCCACCTCCAAGAAGGGAAGTGGTAAGGAGGAATATAGTGAGGTTCGCCATGTATATTCCCCCGACCCACCTATCCCTCATCCTCATATAAACAATAGGGGTGATCCACCCAAGCTCACTGCATCCTCCTTTAATCAATGGAAATTCCAAATGAAATCTCATGTTTGCAGCTCCTCTATTGAATTGTGGAGGATTATTGAAGAGGGTCTTCATATTGGAGATCAAACCAACCTAACAAGAAGAGAAGTTGTGGACAACCAGTTGAATGCCACCGCTCTCCACATGATACAGCTGGGTGTGGGTCCCAAGGACATGCCACACATTGAACATCTCAACACAGCTAAAGAAGCTTGGGATGCTCTTACAGATCTCTTCGTTGGAAATGAAAGCATGAGAAGAAATAGGTATGATGCCCTTAGTAATGAAGCTGAGGGATTCTACATGTTGGATGGTGAAAACCATGAGGACATGTATAGAAGACTCAAGGGCATCGCAACAACATTTCGAAAGCATGGGGCCACTCACATTGATGATGCATGGATAAAAAGGAAATATGTGAGTGCCTTAATGCCTTTTGAGCCAACAGACTTGAAGAGCCTGCAAGGTAGACATAACTATCATCAAATGACATCCAACGAAGTCATGCAAGAAAGGGCGTCATTCAAAGTGGCAGCAAAGAATGCTGAAGATGCCCATGCTCGGGCCATTGGAATGCAAAAGGGTGTCAATGTGGCTCTCAAAGCCAATGTTGTTGAGCAAGAGGAAGATGAAGGAGCTTTTGAGGGGGTATCCATGGACTGCCCCGATGAGGTCAAACATGCTCATGGTGAGTACATGGCATTTTATGCAAGGAACTTTTGGAAGGACCCTGCCAAAGCCAAGTCTGAACTTGAGCGCAAGAACGGGTCAAATGGAAGAAGAGAAAGTGGCCCAAGATTGAGAACTTGCTTCAACTGTGGAGATAGAATGCACTTTGTAGCTGAGTGTCCTTATCAAAATAGAGATGACAATGGTGGCAGGCTCATTCTTAAAGAGAAATCTAAAGCACCTAAGAAGAAGACATTTATTAAGAAGAATGGCCCTTTCAAGAAGAAACCCAAGATTGTCTTGGTAGATCAAGAGGAATACTCCTCCGCAAGTGAAGATGAAGAGGATGATGATAGTTCCCGCGAGGTGGCTGCTATAGCCACCACATCGACTCCCTCATCCCTCTTCGACTCGCCTAACGAGAACTTCATCAACAACAACGCCACTTGCCTAATGGCAAGAGGGTCCGAGGTATCAACTTCTAGCTCTTCATTTCCTAAGACTAACATAATTTTGGATATGGATGATCATGACAGTCTTAAAATGAAAGAAGAAGTTATTTCTTTGGATACTTTTTTCACTAACCTACAAGGTGATCACAAACTCCATTTTGATGCTCTTATGAGTCAACTTGCTCAAGCCGAAGATCTTCTTGAAGAAAAGGGCAGAATTGAAAGAGAAGATGCCTTGGAGATAGCTTCTTTGAAGAATGCCTTGGAAGAGGAAGAGGAAGCTCGAGTATCTTTGGAAGAGAAACTCGAATCCTTTGAGTCACAAGAAGAAGCTGTAGCTCAGCTCATTAAAGAACGTGACCATGCTCTTTCCAAGGTAAAGAAACTAAAGAAAGAAAAGATTGACTTTGGGGCTGTTCATGCTAGACTGTTGGAGAAGTTTGATAATCTTGAAAGTGCTCACAAGGCATTGAAGAGTGATCATTCTACTTTAAATGAGTCTCATGACCAGCTCCAAACTCAATTGAAACGGTATGATGTGCCAAGTACCTCCACTTCATCCTCTGGAAAAGAAGACCTTGCAAGAAGTTCTCAACACAAAGGTAAAGGGGTTATTGATGAGATACTGAGCAGGAAAAGGACAAACAATAGTAAAGAAGGTCTTGGTTACATACCCAAGACAAAGAGCAAGAAAAATAACAAGAAGAAGAAGAGCAAGACTGCTCAACAAAAGACTAGCAACATTACCAATGACAAGACTAATTATGATGGTTTTGTAGGGATCAACAATCCTAACTTTGAACTATATTGTGATTATTATGGTGATGTTTATGCTAGTTATGTAGGCCCTTATGATTGTTACATTCCTTGGTCTATTTGGGTTCCCAAGACCCTTGTTACTAACATAAGAGGAACCATTGAAAAATGGGTACCTAAAACCAAGAAGTAATTTTCTTGTAGGTTTATGCTTCCGGTGGTTCTAAATGGGTACTCAATAGCGGTTGCACGAGTCATATGACCGGAAGCAAGGAGATCATCACGGAGATGCGGCCAAACCTTGATCACATAACCGTCTCCTATGGTGACAAGTCAAAATCTGAGGTATTGGGTCTCAGCAAAGTTGTGGTGGCTCACGATATCTCTCTCGTGGACGTCATGCTTGTTGAGACCCTCGGGTACAACTTACTTTCAGTTTGCGCCCTTGGTAAGATGGGCTTTGCAGTTTATATTGATGCTGATTTGGTGGTACTCCTGTGGAGCAAGTCTCTAAAAGTCGCTTTCGTAGGATATGTCGAAAACGACCTGTACGTGGTGGAATTTTCGGGGAAAACCACTACAGGCCTGATGTGTCTTTTCGAAAAGGCTGACGCGGGTTGGCTATGGCATCGCCGACTAGCCCACGTCAATATGAGAACTTTGCAAAGTCTCCACAAGGGTGGCCACATTCTTGGACTAAAATAAAATGTCTCCTTTGCCAAAGATCGTGTTTGCAGGGCGTGTGTTGAAGGGAAAATGCATGACTCACCTCATCAAAGGAAAACTATTATCTCTTCAAAAAGGATTTTGGAGCTCCTTCATGTGGACCTCTTCGGACCTCCATCTCATGCAAGCCTCGGTGGGAAGAAGTATTGTCTAGTGATTGTTGATGATTACTCAAGATACACTTGGGTTTATTTCTTCAAGTTGAAGAGCGAAACTCAACAAACTGTCATCGACTTCGCCAACGAGGTTCAACATCAACACAAAGTCCCTATTCTGGCTATAAGAAGTGATAATGGCTCTGAGTTCAAGAACTACACCTTAAATGAGTTCCTAAGTGAAGAGGGGATAAGACATCAATATTCCGCTGCGTACACCCCTCAACAAAATGGTGTAGCCGAGAGGAAGAATCAAACTCTAATGGATATGGCAAGATCAATGTTAGCAGAATTTAAATCTCCATATAACTTCTGGGCTGAAGCAATCTCTACTGCTTGTCATTCATCCAACCGATTATACCTCCACAAGATCTTGGACAAGACTCCATATGATATACTTACCGGTAACAAGCCAAACATCTCATACTTTCGGGTATTTGGGTGTAAGTGTTTCTTTCTTATCAAAGGGGTTTGTTTATCTAAGTTTGAATCTAAGGCTTTAGAAGGTATTTTTGTTGGTTATGGCGCCGAATCCCACACTTATAGAGTCTACAATAAGCTCTCCGGAACTGTTGTAGAATCTTGTAGTGTGGTGTTCGAGGAAAATGCAGTTCCGTCTTGAACAAGTTGGTGTTTGTGATGCAGATGTTGAAATACCCCAAGATGCCATAAGAAGAATGGGTGTGGGATTTTTCTGCCCCATTGAGGAACCCCTTGTGGCGGATCGGGAAGCACAATGCTCTTCCCATGAAGAGCCCTCATCTACACATGCCCAACAAGTTCCCACCACGGGAGAAAATTCTGCACCATCTCCATCAACTGCTGAAGGTTAAGCTATTCTAGAAAACTCCAGGCCGGATTATCCGGTGGACACCGGATTATCCGGCCACCCCGCTCCAGCTGACCATTTTGCTCCTGGTGGTGAAGATATCAACGCAAGCTCCAGGCCGGATTTTCCGGCAAGCCCGGATTATCCGGCCCCTCGCCAGTTCAAGCAAGCCCCAGGCTTCCTGATGATACTGCTACAAATATTCCCAGGCCGGATTATCTGGCCTCTCCATCGGCTGGATTATCGAACCCTGACTCTCCAGTTCAGCAGCCTCCTGATACGGCTACTGTCTCACCTCAAGGGCACGCGTCATCACCACCTACTGCTGATATTCCTGTTCCTGATAAAGGTCGAGTAGATGCTTCCAATGAAGATTCAAGTGATGAATCTACTCCTCCAAGAGACAACAAACTTATTGAACTTCGTCGCAAGGCTCGGGCTGATCGTAACCTTGAGTTGAGGGGTCACACCCTCGACAAGGTTGTTGGTGATCTTCGACAAAGGGTATCTACAAGAAGAGAATTTGCCAGTTTTGGTGAGCATCAAGCTCATATCTCTATGGTGGAACCTAAGAAGGTCTTTGAAGCACTTGAAGATCCAGACTGGGTTGTTGCTATGCATGAAGAATTGAATAATTTCGAGCGCAACAAAGTCTAGAAACTCGTGGAGAAACCCCAAGATTGCCGCAATGTTATCGGCACCAAGTGGATATTCAAAAACAAGCAAGACGAGAATGGCATTGTTGTGAGGAACAAGGCAAGACTTGTGGCACAAGGTTATTCCCAAGTTGAGGGCATTGACTTTGGCGAGACCTATGCTCTAGTGGCTCGCCTTGAGTCCATCCGTATCCTTCTTGCTTATGTTGCACATAACAATTTTAAGTTGTAGCAAATGGACGTCAGGAGTGCCTTCCTTAACGGTCCTCTACATGAGTTGGTATATGTAAAGCAACCCCCGGGTTTTGAGGATCCTAACTTTCCGAACCATGTCTACAAACTCGATAAGGCACTCTATGGCCTTAAACAAGCCCCACGTGCGTGGTATGAGCACCTTAAAGAGCTTTTGTTAGATCGTGGCTTTGAAGTTGGGCAAATCGATCCCACTCTTTTTACTAATAAGGTTAAGGGGGAGCTCTTCGTATGCCAACTATATGTAGACGATATCATTTTTGGTTCTACTAATAAAGCTTTTAATGATGAATTTTCAAAGCTTATGACTGACAGGTTTGAGATGTCTATGATGGGGAATTTACGGTTTTTTCTTGGATTCAAGATCAAGCAACTTAGAGAAGGAACTTTTATTAATCAAGCAAAGTACATCCAAGACATGCTCAAGAGATTCAAGATGACGGATCTAAATGGGGTCGCCACTCTGATGCAAACAAAATGTCATCTTGAACTTAACCCACATGGTAAAGATGTGGACCAAAAGGTATACCGGTCCATGATCGGCTCTCTTCTTTACCTCTGTGCATCTAGACCCGATATCGTGTTGAGTGTGGGAGTGTGTGCAAGGTATCAAGCAGCTCCTAAAGAAAGCCACTTAGTGGCGGTCAAGAGGATCTTTCGATATTTGGTTCATTCCTCTAGCTTTGGTCTCTGGTATCCCAAGGGCTCCAATTTCTCTCTATGTGATTATACTAACTCAGATTGGGCTGGTGATAAGGATGATTAGAAATCCACTTCCGGAGCTTGTCAATTCTTGGGAAGATCTCTTGTATGTTGGTCCTCTAAAAAGCAGAATTGTATATCTCTCTCCACCGCCGAAGCTGAATATATTGCTGCTGCCAGCGCTTGCACTCAATTATTATGGATGAGGCAAAATTTAAAGGAATACGGTGTCAATTGTGACAAAGTGCCTCTTTTATGTGATAATGAAAGTGCAATCAAAATTGCGTACAATCCTGTTCAGCACACTAGGACGAAGCATATTGAGATTCAGAATCATTTTATTCGAGACCATGTTGCTCGCGGAGATATTGATCTATCTTTTGTGAGCACGAAGAACCAACTTGCGGATATCTTTACAAAGCCACTTGATGAAGCAAGATTCTGCTACTTGAGGAATGAGCTAAATATCATTGATTCCAGGAGCTTGTCTTGATTACCCATGCACTCACTTGTTCATCTCAATCCTTCTTTGGTCTAGGTGTGGGCATGGATATAGGGGGAGTGTGGTCCTAACTCATTGGGCTAACCCTCCCCCCATAATTCCAAAAGCAAGATAAATCATTTCTCTTAATATCATTTTGTGATATGTGAGCTTCTTGATGAGTATTGGTCGTGAACCCAAGATATATCTTCACGGTGTCACACCATACACTCCAACAAGGTGGCCTCGGCCACCGCCCTCTCCCTTGAGGAGAATTGGCTCTTTTTGGATGTTCTTTGCTATCTCTTGTTCTTATGGGAATCACACTCAATCTTGGCTTTTATTTGATTTGGATTTTGCAATGTTGAGTGTCTAGTACCATCTCAGTTTGGCTCTCTTAATCCTAAGCCTTTCCCTACCCCTAAGGCATCTATTCTAGCACACAAGTCCCTTGTACACCTTGTGGGGGTGTTGTTTGGGGACACGCGGGCCTGGTTCTGTGTACAACAAAATTCCAGATTCGAGGCCGGATAATCCGGCCCAAGTGTAGGCCAGATAATCTGGCCCTGGCGGATTTGGTCTTAAAGGGCAGGGATCAGGGCGAAGGGCTCATAACAAGCAGCACTTCTCCCCCAACCCTCTCCTCCTCCTCAGCCGCCGCCTGCAGTCCCCCACCCTCCCTGGAGCCTCTCCGGCCACCGGATTTTCCGGGCCTCCCCAGATCTTCTTCTCCGCGCCTCCGGGTACCTTCTCCTCCGCGTTCTTCCTCCAATGAGTGAGGGTAACTCCCTCTCTCCCCATCTTTGGCTAGATGTGTTACTTGTTGGGTGAACAGTGTCTAGAAGGATGTGTTTTCGCATAGAAATCGTAGTCTTACAGTTTCTAGGCCTGATCTACTTTTTTGCATTCAATCTAGGTGAAATCGAATTTTTTCTGCCAGGGCCAGTTTATCCGCCTCTGGCCAGGCCGGATAATCCGGCCTGACAGATTCGATTCTGGTTCAGTTTCACTATGGAGTTTGCATTGGGTAGATTTGTCCTATGAACTTTTTGACTATTTTTTCCATGCTCTCTCCTGGACTTGTGTGTATGCTTATCCCCTTGCTATCGCCCTTATTCTCCTCACAGGTGGTTCTAGTGCTCCCAAGACCTACAAGCGCCGCCCCCGTGCCAAATACTTTCGGGACGACGGACAAGGTAACTTGGTGGACGAAGTTGAGTTGAGGAGGAGAAAGAACGAGGAGAAGCGCATGGTTGAACAAGCTAAGAGGACTAGGAAGGGGGTGTCCAAGAGGAAGGGCAAGGAGCCCAAGATCAACTACAGGACTTTGGATGCGGTCACCTATTCCTCCATCCGTCACCGTGACTTGTTTGCTGAGCTTCCTCGTGATGATGAGCTAGGGGATACTCGTTTTTGGTGTGCAGAACAGAAGGGAATCTATGAAGATGTGTATGCCAGGCTGAACATTAGGCCTATGCACCCACTAGTACTTGCTGATGCTTTGGAGAAGGATCATCTTGTGGATGTGATGTTTGTGGCTGAGAGGATGGGTCTGCACCATCTCATGTCTCTCTAGTGCTCCTTTGACTCTGAGGTGGTGAAGCAGTTCTTCTCCACTTTGGTTATTTGTGGGGATGAGCGTCGCACTATGAAGTGGATGACTCATGATAGGCCTATGACTGCTGATTTTCACGTGTTTGCTGAGGTTCTTGGATACTCTTTCTGCAGTAGGGATAGAGCCAGTGGCCACCGCATCATCACCCAGCTGAAGCCCAACAAAGATGCAGCTCTCTCTCCTTGCACTGTGGACAATGGCATTGTGGGCACTCTGGCTGGCCTTGCTCCCATCTATGATGCCTTAGTGGGTCTCTTCCGTGACTCCATTACTCCAAGTGGGGGCAACAATGACAGCATCCGTGGTTACGTTGTTCAGCTACTTCAATTCTCTCATGAGGTTGCCTCTTGCGAGGACGAGTCGATGTAGTACAGGCTGGATGTCATGGACTTCATTTACCATGAGTTGACTGATGCTATGTTCAACCGTCTGTCCATTCCCTATGTACCCTACATTATGTTGCTCATCAGGCACCTGCTTCCTTCTGAGGAGTTCCACATTGACTCGGTGCATAAGGCCAAGAAGATCTAGAACAAGGTTCAGAAGACCTCTCACCCGTCCTCTGCTCCTAAGGGCCTCATGAGGGATGCTCGCAGGCCTCCAGTGGATACTCGCAGGCCCCTAGTGCCTCCCGTTGCCCGTGAGATCAAGCAGCTGAACTGGTTCCAGCGTAACATTCTGTGCATGGGAGTGGACACGCGCAAGGGTCAGTACGAGGCATACGAGCAGCGTCATGAGTTGACTCACTCCCAGCAGCTCATTCTCCACCATGTGTCTGGTGCTTCGGGTGATCCTCTGGCTCCTAGACCTCCCACTCCGTATGCTCGGTGGAACTCTTCCTCCGGGTTGAACTATGGTGAGCTGGAGCGTCACTTGTTCCCCTCTGCGCCTGCTGCTGATGATGAGGATGAGGAAGGTGACACTGAGGAGCTTGAAGATGAGGATGAGGCTAAGAATGAAGACGAGGAAGAGGACGAGGACGAGGACTACGAGTGATCCTATGGGGCGCTAGCATCGCTCTTCTCCCTTTTTGGTGTCTCGATGCCAAAGGGGGAGAAGTAGTTCTATTAGGGTGTCCGTGGATTTGCATGGGTCGGGCATAAACACTTGCACTTTTTTATTCGTCATTTTCTTGCTTATGCCCATTTAGCGTTGAACTTTAAATTTGTGATTTGTGGTTGGTTGCGATTTTATGTGGTTGTCTAGATTATGCCTATGGATTTCATATCATGGATTATGCTTATGGATCTATCTATTCATATCCTATTGCTGGAGGTTTATCACAGAAGGCGCTCATATTGGTTATCCGGTAATATTTGTGACTTATGTCAAGGATGCCTTTTCTCTACCTCAGTGGTATGTTTTTGTTGCTCATATGTCTATGGAATAGACTCACCTATTTGTGTGCATTTGTATTACAATGCAAAACTCTATTATGCACACATTGAGGGAGAGTCTCTTTCATAGCTACTACTGTTTGTCTTGTGACTTTCTCCTGCAAATCCTGGTATTGTCATCTAACACCAAAAAGGGGGAGATTGAAAGAACATTTCATGTTTTCCTATGTTTTGCGTGTTAGATAACAATACTGTGGAGATTATTCATGTGCGCTAAGTGTGCAGGAAGCTTTGAGGGGGCCCGGATAATCCGCCCCACCAATGGCTGGATAATCCGGCCTACCTCATTGCTTAAATAGAGCCAAGGCGCGTCGCTCGGTATCCGGTCGGATTTTCTCCCGGAAAATTCGAACTGGGGCGGTTTTTCCTCCCAGGCCGGATAATCCGACTGTCGCATGGGCTAGATAATCTGGCCCATAGTTTTCGAGCAAAAGGAGCTAAGGCGCGTCGCTCGGTACCCGGTCGGATTTTCTCCCGGAAAATCCAAATTGGGGCGGTTTTTTCTCCCCAGGCGAGATAATCCGGCCCTCGCATTGGACCGGATAATCCGGCCCCCAGAAGTTGATCAAGGGCAAGCTCGGCGCGATGCTCAGACAGGGGGCGGATTATCTGCCGGATATTCCGAGTCTGGGGCGGTTTTTCCTAGGCCGGATAATCCGGCCATCACTTGGGCTGGATAATTTGGCCCCCAAAGTGTCCAACGGCTGGTTTCTGAAGGGGGTATAAATACCCTTTCTTCCCTAACATTCAGAACTCTTGATTCATTCGAAATTGTACAGACATTGTGCAAGAGCTCTCATTCTCGATCTCCCACTTCAACCACCCGAAGGTCTTGATCTTTGGGGGAATTGAAGGAGGAGAAGTTCATCATCATCAAGAATCTAGTGCTTCAACTCCTCTCCATTCACTTGGAGAAATCCCTGATCTAGTATTCTTGTCAATACCTAGATCGTGTTTATTGTATTTGATAACTTTGTTCTTGTGGCAGCTTGTTGTCATTTCGGGAGCCACCAAGTTGTTGTGGAGTTGTTGCCCCGCTAGTTGTGTAAAGGCGCCGGTGCCCGCCTCGAAGGGTACCTATAGTGGAAAGGTGGATCAGGCCTTTGGTGGCGAGATCCATGGGAGAACAGGGTGAGACCTATTGTGGCGTGGTGGTCTTAGTACCGCCCACCCCTCCAACGCAGACGTACTTCCCTTAACAAGGAAGGAACTGCGGTAAAACAAATCCTGTGTCTCCGCGTGCTTCACTTTGGTTTACCCGTTCCTCTTCCGCTCGCTCTTTACTCGCTAGTAGATAGGTTTGCATATAGGGAAAATTCCACCTATTAGTTTATCTAGAGAATTTACCCTTTGTGCTAAGCCTAAAATTGAAAAAGTATTAAAAATTGGTGTAGCACCTATTTACCCCCCCCTCTAGTTGCCCATACGATCCATTTAAGTCTCTACCTAGATCTGAGCCACAAGGGACTATTTATAGTACTAGGGGTGAATGGGCAGGTAGAAGGAATATTTTAGGGCATCAAACTCGAAACAGTGCGCAAACTGCTATTTTTGGCCGTAAGTTCGGCATCAGCGGAAATTACCCCAGAAAGTTTTAGTCATCGTCGGTTTGGTTTGGCGGTCGCCAGATCAAGATACTGGCACGGTTTCTGGTGGGCGCTAGGTGTAACACCTCGCCTAATAAGGAAGAGTTCCTGTGTATCGTGCTAATCCCTAGATCAGTGCACTAGCACACACAATTCAAATAAATACCAAAGAATATAACATTGCATCATTATTACATCGAATGATCTAGGATTTGCAATTATTACATAATTCTTAGGTCAAAGATAGTTCAAATATTTGATGAGTCCAAAATTGAGGCATATTTAAGTATATAAATTATTCATATTGTCACCCATCACATGCTACATTTATCTACAATTATGCCTATTATATATGATCACTAGCTCTCATTCATTTCCACATGGACTTTGCATATTATTAGTTTTATTAGGATTTTATTTCCTTTTTATTTCTTTTATTTGTGTGTAGGTGCTATGAACAATGATCGAAAAATGGAGCTAAGAGGATTCAATATGGAGGAGTTGCAGGCACCAGACCTAGCCATTTGAGAGGAGGAAAAAGTGGATTTTTTCAACAACTCTAAATGAATATACAAGGCCATGGTGTTGTATCCCTTGTCCATACAAATCCAACGAGCCAAAGAACACCTCAATCGGAGTCAGTATGAAAAAATGGCGACCAAAACTCTTCAGAGTCAGAGGGTGTAACGACCACTGGTACGGGCGGAGCCCGCCCATACCGTATGGCCGTATCACCACTACTAGAAAACAGCCTATTCGCAGCGCACCGATTTTGGACATCCGTGGCGCACTAGGTGGTGCACCAAAGGTAATAAAAGTTATTCATGGCGCACCCCATGTGCGCCACGGCTAAGGGTTCCATGTGTGCCACAGGTACAATTTTCAAAATTCAAAAAAAGCGGGATCCAGATTCACGCTGGAGTTTGTCTCTGGAGTCTCCTCATCTCGCTCCCATCGTCGCCTCGAAGGTGTGGGAGGCCATGGCCATATGCTACGACTGTAAGGAGGTGCGGGAGGCCGTGGCCACAACCGACCAAGGAGGAGGGCGAAGGAGGTAGCAGTCGAAGGTGCTCGGAGGAGGGCGTCATCGAAGAGAGGAGGATAAGGGGAGGAGAAGGAGAAGGGAGAAGAAGGAGAAGAGAGGAGAGGAGAAGGAGAAGGGAGGAGAAGGAGAAGAGAAGGAAGGAGAATGGAGAAGAAGGAGGAGAGGAGGAGAGGAGGAGAAGGGAGAGGAAGGAGAAGGAGAACACTAAGGGGAGGAGCAGCAAAGTAAAGGTAGGTGGCCGGCCGGTTCAAATTTCAAATCCCACCCTCACTTAGTCGTGGCGCACCACTATGAGGTGCGCCACGGCTAAGTGGCCTCAATTTTTTTGCAAGATTTGTTTTTCTTTTTGCCATATCTTTTTCCTTTTTGAATTTTGAGAATCTAAAAAATCAGTAAACGGTCTCCGCCGGTTGCGAGTGGATAGAAAATTTCGTGCTCGTCATTTTGATACATTATAGATTTTTTCGATGTCGTATGCAAAAGTTATGGCCGTTTTACTATGACATGACATTTTTTTGCAAAAAAGGTTGAAATTCATCTTTGTTAATTTTTCTAGAAACTACATCACATAACCTACCTATATCGGAAAAGATTTTATTGTTTGAAGTGTTTATTATTTTTTGTTATTTTTTGCAAACCTAAAAAGACGATCCACGGGGGGGGGGGGGGGTGTGGGGCTGAAAATGGGCAGTGCACTTAGCCATGGCACACTTCTATGAGGTGCCCCACGGGTAACCAACATAGCCGTGGCGCATGGCCTCATGTGTGCCACGGCTAAGTGCACTGCCCTCGTAGGCACCCTAGCCCACCGATAGTGGTGGCGCATGGCCTCCATGTGCGCAACGGCTATGTGACCTACCTGTGGGGCACCACCTGGCATGTGCGCCACGGCTATACGGATTACCTATAGTTGTTTTCCTAGTAGTGCACCCTCCGATGGCTTGGTTTCGTAAAATGGAACAACATTTGTGAAGGCCTAATAGGAAGATTCGGCCCCTAGCTTCATCGGTTCATAATACCGACCTCCAGATGCCTATTTAAAGAGGGGAAAACCCTAGATCAAGGGGGAGAATCCATACACGCCTTAGGGGCGGAGCCCTGCCGCTCCACTGCCTCCATAGCCGCCGCACACAAGATCCACATCTCCACACCATCAAGCAAGAGGAGGAGAAGGGGGCGCTCACCACGTGTACCATTCATCATCATCATCATCATCATCTCCAATGGTGTCGCCATCTCTCTCTCTCCCTTGTCTTAAATCTTGTAATTGTAAGATTGAACATGGTTGTGACTTTATTAATATATCCATCTATGTTTTATTGTTCATCCATGTGTGAGTGATTGATTAGGTTCTAGGTTGAGGTTTGATCTAGTGCGATAAGTTAGAATGTGTTTGTGATCCAAGTATTCAATTACATGAGTCACGAAGATGAGTTCATAGGATCCCTTGGTACGGGAGTGTACGTTTGCCTTGCTAGTGACACGTGAGAATCATGCATAGTACATACAGCGTGACAACCAGATAATCGAGTGGGGGACGTTTATTTGTTTAAGGAATCTCATGTAGACAATGGATCGCACATATATTCGCCCATCTAGTACTAGTGAGACCGAAGCCTAGAAACCCTCTCTCATTCCATTCAACCCAACAACTATAACCCCTTTAGTTTAGTTCTTGTTCTAGTTTACTTTTAGTACTTTATTCACCTTGTTACTAGTTACTTTAAATTCCTGTTGTTTACAATTACTCTAGCAACTTATAGTGTAGACTATTTCCAAACACCGTTTTGGGTGTGAACGTGGCTGCATTGACAACACAGTTGCGGGGTTGTGTGGTTTCCATCTTGCAAAGCTCCTTTGGGATCGATATTTCTAATAAATAGTTACCGCTACTAATACAGCAATAACCCTGTTGTTGGATGCAGGAAACCCAGTCATCAATATTCAAGTAGCAGCGGTAAACGTGAATAAAGTATAGCTACAATCCAAAAATTGTGCCACAGGCGAACAAATTTAGAGTGGAGGGTCATAACCTGTAACACCCCTAACTCTCCATGCCCGGGCTGTCACTCCTAGCAACTTAATAGGTTATCTATATTATCCCAAGAGATCAACACTAGTCTTTTCTGCACATTTTGTCCTCACTCGTGCACACCCAGGACTCACTTCCCGGTCAGTCACCCATCCTTAAATTCTCTAGGCCAAGCATGCTTAACCTCAGAGTTCTTTTCAGATGACCTTCCGGAAAAGAAGTTGCAACTTATTGGTGTGAGTATCCTATCAATCCTATTAAGCCATGTGTCTGGATCTCACATACACCCACCCTTAGAAGATCGATGCCCTCATTGATCAAGCACAAGATACGAACATCCCCTCTTGACACACGTCTGTGCATCCAGTGCTGACACATGTGCCATGCCGTGTTTACTCTATGCCACACGCGCCATGCTCCACATGTCTTGCCATTGACCCTCACACGCCCATATAATAGTGAGGATCAACTCTGATACCAATTGTAACATCCTGGACTCTCCGTGCCCGGGTTGCCACTCCTAGCAACTTAATAGTATATATAGACTATCCCCAGAGACCAACACTAGTATTTTCTACACACTTTGTCCTCACTTGTGCACACTCGGAACCCACTTCCTGGTTGGTCAACCATCCTCAAATTCTCTAGGCTAAGCACGCTTAACCGCTGAGTTCTTTCAAACGAGCTTCCGAAAAGAAGTTACAACTTGTTGGTATGAGTATCCTATCAACCCTATTAAGTCATGTGTCTAGATCTCACACAAACTAAATGATCACTCATAATAATCAGAACAACCTGCAACATAAAAGGTTGCAGCCAAAAAAGTCAGGTCAATACTTTGAATGTATTGGCAAGTTGAACTAAGAGAGAATATAACAACTGTAATCACTACATGCTTATTTATCTTGTGGAGTTGAAGGCATGTTTGCAGCGGCAAAATAAGTTCATCATATCATATTTAAAGCATTTAACTTTTCAGCACACACCCCTGTTGGGTTCGCAGCATAGAAAACAAAAGTTTTCCTATGATGTGAACATCTAAGCACCAAGATTTATCTACCTAGATACAATCAACGGATGGATATACATCCATAGAGAACATACCCTTGAAGAGCGACAAAGCATTGTTAACGAAACTGATTTCGTGGTTGATGTAGTCGTACAATTGCCGATCTTAAAATTGTGATAAAGTCCAGCGAGTCTAGCCGGTCCAGCACCAGCAAGTCCACCAGGTCCAGCACCAGCAAGTACAACACCGCAAAGCAGCGGTGCATCCGTGATCTCACACATGTCCGGTGCCCTGACAACCTCCACGTCCTCGCTCCAGCGATGCAGCGGAAGTAACAACTCCTTTCCAGATAAAGCCACCGGGAACATGTATCTCGCTAATCCGATACCATGGGGAATAATTTCTAGAGAGGGAGAGAGATCCTTCACAAGGAGGTGTGAGACTGGAGGAGGAGGAGGGGCTCCTTTTATAGGAGGAGGGGGTAGCCCCCATGGATCCATGCGCATGGGATGGTGTGCCCCCACCTCTCCCTCCATAATGGTGAGTGGAGCTTCCACTTAGCCCACTCCCATTAATTCCATCTCCACTCAAAGTTACATTAATTTTTCACCAAATTTAATGCAAACTCTTATTAAATAAAACTATTTTATTTATTTTATTCAGAATTTTGTTAATTACTTTAATTAACAAACATTCACATAAAACCCCTACAACATTTCAATATCGCATGCAGAACCAGTTTCTGTAATTTCACCTAAAACAATTCCGGTTTCCATCGAAATGATTCCAGAGCTTTCTTAAATCATTATCTGAAACATATTTGCTCCAAATAGTGTCGATATCCCTTAAGTGTGTCACCTTACGGTACATGAATAATGCAGACATGATCGAGACCCTCTACGATCAATAATCAGCAGCGGGACCTAGAGATCCGTACTGACTCCCACACATTCAACGATGACTCTAGTGATTGTGTGAACCTTTAACGTCGTAACTAAATCCCTTTATCTCGCGATATATTACATGTCCAAGATTCGATCATCGGTATCCCCATACCTAGTTTGATCTCGTTACCGACATGCACTCTTTTCTCGTTCCCGTGATATAACATTCGGATGATCATATCACTTTCTTGCAAGACATATTAATGTGATATCACTGAGAGGGCCCTAAGTATATCTATCCATCATCAGGATGGAAAAATCCCACTCTTGATCCATGATCCTCTACATAACACCTTCATAGCACTAGACCCACCATTATAGTCACCCTTTCATGGTGTGACGTTTGATGTTATCAAGATACTCTTCTAGTGTGAGTGATTGCCATGATCTCATGGTCTAAGGACTAAGTTTACTTCGTATGATGTTATAGCAATATAAACACAATGACTTTTATCATAATGCTATACTTTGGATGAATGTTCATCACATCATTCCACCAATGTTGTGACCTTGTTATTAACAACAACCAATGTCCATGATCAGGAAATCTTGATCATCTTGTTAATCTACAAGCTAGTTTATAAGAGAGGCATAAATAGGAACCTTTATTTGTTTATTAAACACAAATGTATTAATGTTTCCAATTAATACAATTATAGCATGCAAAATAATCTTTGATCATAAACATGGAATAAGATAATAACCACTTTACTATTGCCTCTCGGGCATATTCTCTTCAACCCCAATTATATTCCCACAGGTTTTAAGAAATTCTGACGTTGGGATGAGTGAGAACATGTCATAGCCTCTAAATTCAGCAACTCAATTTTTTTCCATAACCGGAGACAAGGCTAAAAACTTAGTTTTACACCCTGCAGGGGTTTGTACACTTTACCCATGTGACCTGGTCGACCCGCTCTTACCATAAAACGTATTTTGAGTCATGATAGGGAGAAGTCCAAGAAGAGATAATTCGGGAAGTAGTTCCCCAAACCCATCCATGCACCATACCAACCTACCAATTCACTACATCTCTGGATATGAAGGGTTCGGTTTCACCACGACCTACTAAGTCCAACCAGCCACCCATAACTTACTGGCACATGATTACACACGTAAACTACCGAATAGAGACAGTAAACATTTCTCTGAAACCTGGGCGCCTTTCTGCATTAAAACCATCCAAAAATTATCAATCCCATCACACCTAGGAGATTCATTAATTTAGTTTTTTTCATTTTCACAAAAAAATTGCTTTCGAAACCATAATTCATCATGGTGTAATCCCATCCTCGTCTAAGTAGCACATCTAAGCACAACTGTCATAAAGTGGCTCACCTAACAAGGAGTACTACGATAATAATGGATATAGCATATCATAATATTCCTACACATGCAACTACTAGAGCTATATTGCATAGGAAAATAAGTATAATATTTTTGTAGCACCACTTGCCTTGGTCGTAGGAGTCAAAAGCACAATTTTGACAGTCACATGGATTACACTCCACATAATGTACACAAAATCGGTGCAACGAGGTGAACAAAAACACAAAGAGATCAATACAAATACAACAAATGCATGCATGACATGTTCATAGAAGTTTAAGTGGAGTATTTAGGTTCTCTGATCATTATACTTACATATGACATGCATGGAGAACTTTTTAATGCATTAAAACCATTTATTGCATTAATTTGATCCATTTAATAGGATATTATTCTTATTAATTTAGCCTCTCTTGTAAACAGTATATAAATTCTTAGTAAAATTACTCTTGGATAGACATTTTGATTTAGAGCAGGAGCAAAAGGATTGACGTCAAAATAGTTATAGATAATTTTCTAGAATTAAAATACTGCTATATGACTTTTAATATATCAGAAAATATTTGTACTATAAATATGTAATTTTATTCCAGAATCAAATACTACTCATTTTTCTTAATCCAATAACATATTATTTGTATTTTCCTGTTGAGTAGATAATTTTCTAGATTTTTTACAAGTTAAAATCATTTTCTTAATTTGCAGATTCACTACGCTGACTGGGTGCTACATCAGAACTGACATTAACGTCACGCATGCGCCACACGGCGTGCATGCACTGGCTAGTACCCATTTGGTAGTGATCTAATCCTGACCGCTCAGACATGATCTGGCGGCTCAGAAGACGTTCATGTTGAAGCTCACCCTAGGTGGCAGCAAATGGCGACATTCAGCTTTGGCGGCAGTGCCGGTGGCGGACCCGGTGGCCCCTAGCAGAGGTGGAGTGATCTGCGAGGTACGACGGGGTACAATGGTGATTTTGGTGGCTTTGAGGCCTCCTCCTCCTTGCTCCCAAGCTCACTGCAGCGGCTCTCGTCCCCAACTTTGGCGAGAGCAATGTCGAGGAATTGGTGGCGGTGAAAGGAATATGCCCGAGAGGCAATAATAAGTGGTTATTATCTTATTACAAGTTATAATAGATGTTTATTTATCATGCTATAATTGTGTTAACCAGAAACGTTAATACATGTGCATTTAATAAACAAATAAAAATTTTCTAGTAATGCCTCTCGTTACACTAGCTTGTTGATTAACAAATGATCAAGGTTTCCTGATCATGAACATTGAATGTTGTTAATAGTAAGGTCATATCATTGGAGAATGATGTGATAAACATTCACCCACAACAGGTTTAGCAATACGATCATGTCTTCAAAGTTTATATTGGTATCTCACATGAAGTAACACTAATCCTTAAACCATGAGATCACTCCAATCACTAACACTAGAAGAGTACTTTGATTCCATCAAACGTCACATCGTAATAGGATGATTATAAAGATGTCATTGGGTACTTAGAAAGTTTTAGTTGAGGCACGTGGATCAAGAGCGGGATTTGTCCATCCTAGTGACAGAGAGATATACCCTGGGACCTCTCAGTGATATCACATTGACATTGCTTGCAAGCACGTGATTGGATCACGAGTATGTTATATCATGTAACGAGTAAAAGAGTACTTGTCGGTACGAGATCGAACTAGGTATAGATGATACCAAATGATCAGATATCAGACAAGTGAAATATCACGAGACAAAAGGAATTGGTTACTACGAAAAAGGTTCACGCGATCACTAGTTCATTGCTGTGTAAGTGGGAGTTGTTATGGATCTCCATATCCCAGTAATGATTACTGATCAGAGATAGTCGCGACGATGTCCACTTAGTTCACAAACCGTAGGGTGACACATTTAAGGCTCGTCGACGCATTTGAGTGGATATGGAACGCAGGAGAAAATACTAGATAACATAGAAACTATTTTGATAAAACTAGTGGAATAGTTTCGGTGTATAGAAATATTGCAAGGGAATAAATTTTTAATGTGTTCATTAAATAAAGTGTTTGTTAAATGAAGTAATCATTAAATAAAGTTTTTATTAATTTGAGTGGCATTAAAACAAGTGAATTAAAAGTGTTTTAATGGAACGACCTTTGGTTTTTGAGTGGATATTTAATGGGAGAAAATGGATTTTGATTATTTGAGAGTAGAGAATCCACTTGGAATCAAGAGAGGTGAGGTGGGGCACTGGCCACCCCCTTGGTGTGCCCCCTCTCCTATATAAGGAAGGTGGAGACCCTCTCCCCTCACTCCATTCTATTCCCTCTCATAGGCCCTTTGGTTGGCATCTTCTCTCCCTTGCTAGCTGATCCACTATCACGAGTACGGTGCTTAGGTGAAGCCCTGCTCAATACCTTCTGCACCCCCACCACCATGTCGTAGTGCTACTAGAGTTCCCAAGGATCCGCTGCTTCCGTTGCCCAACTAGAGCAAGGGGCGGAGGTCGTCGTCGTGCTGGATGTGTGACCGATAATGGAGGTGTTGCCCGTTTATGACACTGATCATTTTCGTGCCCTTGAGTACGGGCGAGTACATTCTACATCAGCAACGTTTATTTGAGATAAGATTATCCCGCTTTCGATCTTCGAGGGTGATTCCTTATGAAACCATTACAAGTATCACCTAGATTTGATCTTGGCAGTTGCAACCGTAGGATTTTTTTGTTTTCTACGCAACAAACCCACCAGGTGGTAGGCTGCAATACAAAGGGGATGAATTAGTGGGACGACGTGGTCCTCCGTGGCAGTCACAAAGAGATAGAGAGGGGGGCTTGGGGTGGATCGAGGTGACAGCGGCGCGTACCCTCCGAGGTGGTAGCATAGCTCCAGTCAGATCGGTTTGAGCACCGTGGCAGCGCTACGACTCATGATTTGGCGAAAAAGAGGGGTTTCTGGTGCATGGGTATTTATGTAGTTGTTTTTGTGTAGAGGGGCCAACCAATTTGAATAGAATCGCGTGGAAAATCGGTGGATTCCGTTTGGTCGGCTCAGCAACACGCTCGATATGGTCTCTGTCCAGAGGAAGGGGATGACTCTAGTGGGTCATAGGCATCAGCGGGTACAGGAGGGGATGCGGGATGGCTGGCGTGGCAGCTTGCTTGCAATGGGTCGACCCACTAGCTGGGTTGCGCTGCGCGATGCACATATGCGTTGATGCTGGGTCATGATGCTGTTGCACTGCTTGCTCGTTGCTGCACGCGCGAGACGATAGTGCTGGCTTGCTCGGGCTGGTCCTGTTAGGTTAGGCTTAGGTTTGTTTTGTTCTTTTCTTTTTATTCTTTTTCACTTCTTATTTCTTTAATAACTTTCCCATACTAACTCCAAATGAAGTGATTCTTCTTTCTAAAATTATATAAAAGGGGATCATCTTAGGATCCTTTTTGGCAATAATTTGCCTATTTATAAATAGTGATTTCACAAACCCATGTATTTCCATTTGTAGGAGCATTTTAGTGATTCAATTTAGGGTTTGAAAGTAGTGTTTTGCAATTCAAAATTTTCATGAATGCAAATGATTCCATGCTAATGCAATGTAAAGGCATTTTTTCGTCACCCCAATTTCTAAAATCTTGGGATGTTATAGACTATCCCCCTTAAGTTGAATCTCATCCTCGAGATGCAGAATGGCTAGCAAGGTGTGGGTGCTATACTCGAGGATAACCCCCTTAAGATAATTGAACTTGCCATCTCCAAAGTTAAATGTTGAACTATATCTGATTCTTCTTTCTTCTGAGTGTGTTTATCATACCAATCAATCAAAACTTGATTCTTAACCTTCCAATCCATGCTAGAGTTGCATATAATCCATGTCAATCCAGTATAATCTAGCTGGTGGAAAAAATCATGTGCTACAATCCCTATGATTTAATGGTGGCCTATTGTACTAGCTATCAATTCTTATCCAGTGGGTTATCTTTAATAAATCCTCTAAGTAACTCTATATGTAACTAGTCTTATCCATGTGTCAACACCCGGATTTTTAATCCCAGATGCCTGTTATGCCATACCTCGCAATCCTAGGATTACCATTTTTGCGAGACATAACAGATTGGATATCATAGTACATCATCCATTACAAACCATAAATAAGGTCTTACACAAATAAGGATCTCGTGATCCAGTCTTAGTACAATCAAGTAGCGGAATAAATAGCATAGCGGTGGGGTCCCTCTTTAGAGTCACATGCAATGCTGGCGATGAAAGATAGTCCTAGTTATCATAGCCGTCCTGCTATCCTTCATCTTGGTAGCCTCCTTCATAGTCTAGCCACGGGAATAGCTAGGGACAAAAGCCATGAGTACTCTTTAAGTACTCGCAAACTAATACTAACAAGTGGTATAGTTCTAGTAGGAAATGCTAACTCTAAGTTGAATTATAAAGTTAAGGTTGAAACCTAAGCTGAGTTCAGAAACAAAGAAAGATAAAAGAAGTTTGAAAACACCTAAATGGGAACTTAATCATCATAGTCACAACTCTGTTGTGGTCAAGTCATGTCACAATTCATTTCATAAGTTGTTTTGAAAACATCTGACAACGGAATAGTATGGCCACTCCAACTGTCCATAACATGAGACGCCCTATTCGAATAGTTTGACACTCTGCAGAGGTGGTACACTTTCACCACAAGATTCGATACATCTATCAGGGATAACCCTGAATCATCATACTTAGTATACAGGTAATCAAACATAACCTTTCCTTTACACACCCTAGTATATGCACCTCTCCTATGAGCATGGCCTTGATACGTCCATTTTGCATCACTTTTCTATGTCTTAATTCACTATTATTCATTGATATATTTCGTATTGAGAGGTGATACTTATGTTATTTCATCTATTTTTGCATGGTTGATGACTTTTGGAGCATGGACCGCTGCAGTCAGGATTCTGATGGAAAAGGTGTTGTTTGGAGGCAAAATTCGCAAAGATCAGAAAATCCGGGAAAATATACGGAAAATCCTATTTTTCTAGAAGACTCAGGATGCTAGAATATGGAGTGGAGGTGGGCCACATGGGGCCCACACCACCCCATGGCGCGGGTAGGCCTAGGCCACGCCAAGGAGTGGTGTGGCCGCGCTGGCCCACTCCAGCCTCCCCCTCTGGCGTATATCAACCTCCCGAAACCCTAAGACTCGATGAGCGACCACAGAAAGATTCTCCCGCGTCTGCGGGGCGGAAAACACCGAGAGAGAAAGATCTCTCCGGCAGACAGATTTCTGCCAGGGGAATTCCTTCCCAGAGAGGGGAGATCGTCGCCATCAACACCACCATCAAGCTGGACTTCATCGGGATCATCATCATCAGCAGCACCACCATCACCACCATCAGCACCCTCATCACCATCTCCATATTGTTGTAACAATTGCGTTGAATCTTGCATAGTTCATAGGGGAAACTTTCCCGGTGTTGATTACTCTTTGTAGTTGATGCTATTGAGTGAACCATTGAATTATTGTTTATGTTCAGATTGTTATACATCATTATTCCATCTCTGATCATGATCCATACGATGTCTTGTGAGTAGTTCGTTTTGTTCTTGAGGACATGGGAGAAGTCTTGTTGTTAGTAGTGGAGTTGTGTTGAGAAAGATTCAATAGATTGTTATTTAAGTTGTGGTGTACTTCTTCTAATGGTGTCATGTGAACGTCGACTACATGACACTTCACCTATATGGGCCTAGGGGAATTCATTGTGTATTTGGCTACTAATCGTAGGGGTTGCCGGAGTGACAGAAACCTAAACCCCCATTAGGAAACCATTGCACAAGGGATGTAAGGGTCTTAGAGTTTAAAGTTGTGGTTAGGTTTTACCTTAATTACTTTCTTGTACTTACAGATGTTTGTAAGGGGTATAATCACAAGTATGTATTAGTCTTGGATGGGGCGGTACATTAGCACAGGTTCACCCACACAACACTTAGCAAGCTAAAGAAGATTAATCGACTATATGAAGCGAAAGCACTTGACAGTCTTCCCATGTGTCCTCGAGAACGTTTGGTCATCTATAGAAATACAACCGGCTTGTCCTTTGTTGCATAAAGGATTGGGACACTTGCTGCATTTATTCCTACTGTCTTTTATTTACTCGTACTTTGTTTACTTGTTTTATCGAAACCCCCTAAAAATCTGTTTGCTAAGTATTTGCAGAGAATTCCTGATCCATACCACTAGCCAGCACCTTCTACTCCTTGTTGGGTTCGACACTCTTACTTATCGAAAATACTACGATACACCCCCTATACTTGTGGGTCATCAAGACTATTTTCTGGCACCGTTGCCGGGGAGTGAAGGGCTATTGGAGAGTGGAACTGGTAAAGGAAACTTCTAATGTGAGTATTGTTTACTTCTGCTAGTTGCTTTATTTTCGTTATGTATAATTCACTGAGTTTTTTAGTTGGTAATGCTACTACCACTGCTAAGGTAGTAGATAAGCCACCACCTGCTGAGAATGATGTTTTCAAAATACCTACAAGAATTATTGATCGTGTTATGGATAACTATTATGTTGGGGATGGAACTGTCCATCGCAGTGTTCATTTACTCTTTATACACGAAT
Organism: Avena insularis; assembly: GCA_023614405.1. Classification (NCBI taxonomy): domain Eukaryota; kingdom Viridiplantae; phylum Streptophyta; class Magnoliopsida; order Poales; family Poaceae; genus Avena; species Avena insularis. The sequence goes on from CM042690.1 coordinate 552,109,566, forward strand.
TATGCGGGTTGTTCAAGTGTGCAGGTATTACTATAGATCAAGTTAATAAGAAGTTATTCTCATTATCACTAAAAGGAAAAGCCGAGGAATGGTATAAGCTGCTAAAGAATGGTCAAGCTCTGGAATGGGAGGAAATAGTGCCTCTCTTTTATTCAAAGTTTTATCGTCCTAGTGAGATTCATAAAGATCGGAATCAAATATACAACTTTTGGCCTCTTGATGGAGAGAGTACAGCTCAAGCTTGGGGGAGATTGAAGTTACTAATGCTCAAATGTCCCATTCATGAGCTCCCCAACAATATTATTATCAATAACTTTTATGCAAGGCTCCCTCTACATGACAAGGATTTATTGGATGCTTCTTGTGCTGGATCATTCACTCGCATGGAAGAAGAAGCTAAATGGGATCTTCTGGACCGTATTCAAGACAACGTTGAAGCTTGGGAGAATGACAAAGGTAGAAAGTCAGGTATAAATTATGATTATGAATGCATTGAATCTTTTATGGGAACTGATGACTTTCAAAATATTAAAAATGCTTATGGTCTAGACTCTCAAGCTATTGCTTCTTATTTTAAGGCTTTTGCTTCCTATATTGAAGTGCCTAAAAAGAAGTGGAATAAGTATCATGAACCTTATAAAGATGTTGCTAAGAGCGTTCCTGCAAGAAATACTGAAGTTTATACTGCTAATCATGTTTTACCTGAACCTTATATTGAGAAAATGCCTTTTCCAGTTAAGGTAAAGGAACATTCTATGATAGCTAGTATGGTTGATGAAAGTATGAATAAGGCTGTTGAACCTGATAAACAAATGGTTGATGAACCTATAATAGCAAGTGTGAAAGACTTTGTCACTAAGTATGAGGAAGAGGGACACTCTATCCATTGTAAGGATACCTCTAATATTGTTTCACAAAGTAGTGTTATGAGAGCTAGTATTCTCGTGTTTTCTGTTAGAATAAGTAATCATTGCTATGATAGTCCTTGTGATAGCTATATTGTTAAGTTTATGCATGATACTGAAAGTTATTATGAGAGAGGGAAAAGTGTTCTTATGCATCTCAATAATATCGAGTTTCCCCGTTTTATGTTGAAAGTTTTTATGTTGCACTTCTTTTGCCTTCTTATGCAAGTTGCCTCTGGTTTCAATAACTTGTTTGTTTACAAAATTCCCTTGCATAGGAAGTGGGTTAGACTTAAATGTGTGTGTGTTTTTGCTTCTTAATGCTCTCTTTCACTACAATTCATATCCCTATGAGAGCTTCTTCAAAATTTTCATGCCCATCTTAATGGCTATAAAGAAAGAGCTTTATGAGAGACAACCCAATTTATTTTTGCTTTCAATTTGGTTTTTGTTTCTTTGAGTCTTGGAAATTATTACTTCGGTAATAACCGCTCCTTATCCATTTTGTTTGGTTTTTGTGTTAAGATCAACCTCTAATGAGAGAGAAGTAATATTTGGGGAAGATGTTGTCCCGAAACAGATTTTTGTGCTTCACCGTAAAAATTCATGAGAGATCTCTGTATGTAGGATTGAGATGTAATGTTTTGTGCTTCTGCCCCAGGTTGTTATTTAACTTTCGTTAGTTTTGCACTTTTTGATTTGAGAAACAGAAGATTTTCGAAAAAATTGATCTTTACCTGCTGGTCTGTTTTGACAGATTTAGCCACTCTTGCATCTGCTTCTTTATTCGATTTCCTTTTTGAATTCTTTTTGGGTTTTCGGAAAGAGTTGCTACAGTAGCCTATGTTTTGATGGTTTTCAGTTGAAGTTGGACTCACAAGGTTTTATCACTTCACTTATACTAATGTTGCTAATAAGAACTGTGTGAAGTTTTGTGTGAAAGAAATTTCCAGGAAGTGGAGACAATGGTGTAATAAGGAAGAGAAGGGTTTTATGACTCCAGTAATAAGTATATGAAGATGAAGATATCGATGATATTCAAGAGATGACCCTGGAAGAATCTACTAGATACCAAATTCAGAGACCTGCAAAGTCCTTGTTCAAATAGGTAACAGTTCTGGTAAGAAAAGTTCTGCGAAAGTACAATCCGCCAATATTTTTGCAGTTTTCAGTCAATAAGGAGAGTTTCGAAGTGAAAAAGGGACGGAACTGGAGCCGGGGTGGCCCACACCACCCCATGGTGCGGGCCCACCCCTGGCCGCGCCACCAGGTGGTGAGGCCACCCAGGACTCCGCCTCCGACTCGTTTTCTCCCAGTACCTTCCTTTTGATATGAAACTTCGTAATATATAACCCCCCCGGATCTTCTGAGGTTCGTATATCGTGTTTTCGTCGTGTTTTTATTTCGATATGTTTCTGTCAGGACATACTCTTTGAAAGCTTAGAAGCACAATGGTGTCTGCCAAGGATAAAGGGAAGGAGCCCATGGAGGAAGACCTCCAAGACCCCGAGAAGGAGAAGGAGATCAAGAGTGAAGGTGAAGAGGAGCAAGGCCAACGTCCGCATACCGGCACCACCATTGCAAGCATTGGAGTGGTGAAACCTGCCAAGATCAGAAGGACTGCACGGATGCAGACTGGGGGGAAAGCTCCTCGTCATAGTTTGGCTCCACGGTCACTTCCTCCATGCACCAGGAATCCTTTCCATACCCTTATCCATGAGCATCAATACCAGAATATGCCCAAGGAGAAATTACCCTCCAATTGGGATTTGCCTCGTTCTAGCCATGCAGGAAAAGAAGACTTCAAGGAGGAAGAGTGGGGAAAGAATAGCAAGAGATGGAATTCTAAACCCGACATGATGATGAGCCGCATTAAGCAAAACTCGCAGCTTATTCGTAATCTCACCTTCGAGATTGAGGACTTGGGGAAACTGATCAGAGAGCTCGTCGAGAGGATACCACCACTACCTAAGGAGTAATTCGTCATCAGGTTTGGCATCCCCTTGGTTTGTTCCAAGCTTGGGGGAGTGTCGCGGTATCATATCACTATCTTCTATCTTTTTACTTTATTAGTAGAGTCATATCTTGAATAAAGGAGTTATTTTGTAGTATGGTTTGCATTATGGAAGTGTCCCCTCTCTCGTTAGATATGAATCCCTTGGTGTGAGTTGCCGTTATGAAATATTAATGAGAAGTTCTATCATTCACTCTTTTGCATAGCTTATATTAGTTTTCAATTTGTGGTTATATGATTGATATTGTTGTTAGTATTGGTAGGACTCTGGGATCATTGAGTTAATTTAGTTGGTTTTGGCAAACCTGGCTCGGTCAGTAACAACACTATTTTTGAGTTGAAAGAAAAAGATAAGAGTACTCTAGAGAAAAATAATTTCATTATCTTTCTTTCTTGATTTGCTCATAAGTCTAGTATTCTCTAGTTAAGATATTTTGTGCTTCCAAGGAAGATTGCATGTTTGCCTTTATCACTTGTATGTTTGTTTGTTTCGTTCAACTCTTATACTTGCTACCCAGCCTTGCTAGCCAAAAACCCGTACTGAGAGGGTATTCTTCCCATGCATCCACCTCCTTTAAACCAAAACCTTTTCCATTTGTGTCCACCATACCTACCTAGTAGCATTATTGCTATTCCAAGTAAATTCTTGTTTTATCTACCTCCCAAATTAAACTTGTTATATGAAAATTAGTGATTAAAGCTCTCACTAACTTGATGGCACACTTTACTTTCTTGCATTTAATAAACTTGAACCATTGGGTCCTTCTTTGTTGCGTATATGCTTGCGCTTTATGAGTTGAAGTTAGCCGAACCATGTATCATGGGGACCGCTTTCAACACTTCATTGGTACTTGTACCTAGTTGATATCATGTTCTTTTGCTTATGGATCCCGGCGGTGTGAAATAAAAGTGGAACTTGTAAGATCATAGAGTTTATATTTGTGTTAGAGAAACTCCTGGGCCGCTAGCCTAAGCCATGCCTAATCATGGTGGAAACTTGCAGCATAGCTATAGTGAGCATTCTATGAAGCATCCTCAATAAAAACCTATGCAAATAGCAAATAAAAAGATCATGAGATGCTCCTTTATGCCTTGCCTTGTCATTTTGATTATGGGATAGCTCCTGTGTCATGTGCAAGGGGTACCCCGTTGGCGGTTCTCAATGATACGCATGTATTTACAATGACAAGAGCTTTCTCGTGACTGAAGTTGAGTAGCATGAGGATCGGTACTCATAAATAAGGGGCATGAGATTTCAACTTATACCTTGTCAAGCATATCCTCTTAGTTGTGTCACTTTAACCTTAATCACCTAAAGATGCCTATGATAGGGGAAACGAGAGCTGAAAGCTAGTAAGTATCATAATTTTTGGGAGCTCTTTATGAGACTTGCAATCCCTGCTTCCCTCTTTGAAGGGCCCTTTCTTTTACTTTGTAGTTGAGTTAGTAAACCTACTCCCCTCTATCTCAGCAAGTATTTTGAGTTGTTGTGTTTCATTCATTCATATGATGAGTTATTCAATCATGTCTTATGTTCCTTGCTTTGCACATTCCTCTTATCTTGAAGTTTACTACTTTGAAAGCTTTCATTGAAAAAGCCAGCTATTTGTGAACTCAACAAATTATCAACTATTCTTCGACCAAGAGCTAAGTTTGCCATTACCAATTATGATTCACTTTATGTATCTTTATTGTGTTTCCTTTACTCATTACAAGTTGAGTTATATAATAGTGAGTTGTTTTCTATTATGATCTACGTATTTGATGAAAATGTGATGTTTCTTATCCGTATTATTTTATCGACTCTTCACTCCATAAACTCGAGGTCATGTTTATTGAGCTCAGTTTTGCTTGGGGACAAGTGAAGTCTAAGCTTGGGGGGAGTTGATACGTCCATTTTGCATCACTATTCTATGTCTTAATTCACTATTATTCATTGATATATTTCGTATTGAGAGGTGATACTTATGTTATTTCATCTATTTTTTCATGGTTGATGGCTTTTGGAGCATGGACCACTGCAGTCAGGATTCTGATGGAAAAGGTGCTGTTTGGAGGCAAAATTCGCGAAGATCAAAAAATCCGAGAAAATATACAGAAAATCCTATTTTTCCAGAAGACTCAGGATGCCAGAATATGGAGTGGAGGTGGGCCACAGCGGGCCCACACCACCCCATGGCGCGGGCTGGCCTAGGCCACGCCAGGGAGTGGTGTGGCCGCCCTGGCCCACTCCAGCCTCCCCCCTCTGGCGTATATCAACCTCCCGAAACCCTAAGACTCGAGGAGCGACCACAGAAAGATTCCGCCGCCTCTGCGGGGCGGAAAACACCGAGAGAGAAAGATCTCTCTAGCAGACATATTTCTGCCGGGGCAATTCCTTCCCGGAGAGGGGAGATTGTCGCCATCAACACCACCATCAAGATGGACTTCATCGGGATCATCATCATCATCAGCACCACCATCACCACCATCAGCACCCTCATCACCATCTTCATATTGCTGTAACAATTGCGTTGAATCTTGCATAGTTCATAGGGGAAACTTTCTCGGTGTTGATTACTCTTTGTAGTTGATGCTATTGAGTGAACCATTAAATTATTGTTTATGTTCAGATTGTTATACATCATTATTCCATCTCTCCATATGATGTCTTGTGAGTAGTTCCTTTTGTTCTTGAGGACATGGGAGAAGTCTTGTTGTTAGTAGTGGAGTTGTGTTGAGAAAGATTCAATAGATTGTTATTTAAGTTGTGGTGTACTTCTTCTAGTGGTGTCATGTGAATGCCGACTACATGACACTTCACCTATATGGGCCTAGGGGAATGCATTGTGTATTTGGCTACTAATCGTAGGGGTTGCCGGAGTGACAGAAACCTGAACCCTCGTTAGGAAACCATTGCACAAGGGACGTAAGGGTCTTAGAGTTTAAAGCTGTGGTTAGGTTTTACCTTAATTACTTTCTTGTACTTACGGATGTTTGCAAGGGGTATAATCACAAGTATGTATTAGTCTTGGATGGGGTGGTATATTAGCACAGGTTCACACACACAACACTTCGCAAGCTAAAGAAGATTAATCGACTATATGAAGCGAAAGCACTTGACAGTCTTCCCATGTGTCCTCGAGAACGTTTGGTCATCTATAGAAATACAACCGGCTTGTCCTTTGCTGCATGAAGGACTGGGCCACTTGCTGCATTTATTCCTACTGTCTTTTATTTACTCGTACTTTGTTTACTTGCTTTATCGAAAACCCCTAAAAATCCGTTTGCTAAGTATTTGCAGAGAATTCCTGATCCATACCATTAGCCAGCACCTTCTGCTCCTCGTTGGGTTCGACACTCTTACTTATCGAAAATACTCCGATACACCCCTATACTTGTGGGTCATCAGGCCTCCCAACCATGACCATCTATCATCTTGGGCACTGCATAGGTGGACAACATTGAGAGGTAGCCTCAGCTCAAACCTCTTCCGCGAGGGAACTAATACTAATACATATAAACTTCTGGCTAAGCCTTACCCAATTCAGGTATTGTGGTTGTACGGTAAAATTGGAATGGTATCGCATCTGAACCCAACCATTAGTTTTATAAAAGGGCTAAGACTCATGCCTCAACATTTTCATCATCCTAAACCATTTGTTTTTCTTAACACATGTCAAAACGTCTCAATAGAATGACTCATCATTCTAAGGTTTTCATAATTCATTTTCACCAAGTATTCCCATCTAAAGTGATCTAGTTTTGGTTTTGCTCTAAACTACTAAGTTAAGAGTGTTCACTAATGTGGGATGCTAAGATCAATATCATGCCCTAGAGTGACATCTAAGTCTAACTAGATAGGTCAAGTTTTATACTCTTTATGCTACCTTCAAAACAAGTAAAGGACTTTGGTAAAGTAAAGAAAAATAAAGCTTGAAATTAAAACTTGGAATAGGTATAAGTCCAAAATGGTATAACAAAGCATGCATAATGCCTTTGCTTAGGTTATCTAGCTTAATTCTAGCTTGCTAACAATAGCTTGCCTTGGTTGGTGTAGTGGTTGAAGTTTTCTTCCTCCTCCTCTTGGTAGAATTCCTCCTCCTCGTAAGCTTGGTCGGTAATATCGTCTATAAATACATACGGAGTACACAATCACCAAACAATACTTAACTAGTCTACTTAGCACACTAAGGCACACATTTGATGATCTATTATCATCACAAGCAATCACAAGGTTTAATGAACTAGCTTCCTTTATTTTATTTGAGAAAAGTAATTTCTACTCATTGCAATTAACTAAGATTTAATATTCTCCAATTAAAATATGGGATCATATGGACACATGTCATCACCACCTATTCTAACATATGGGAATGTGATTCAAGGGTTGGATCACATTTTAATAAGTTTAAGTTTGATACTTAATGATTTAAAGTGACTAGAAATGCCTATATAGCATTATTTTGGTACTAGTCCAAAGTCACTGCATGAAAACCTTAATATAATTACGTATTCAAATAGATACGGTTAGATGTGATTTTTGAGAGTTGGAATCAACTCAAAAGCCATTATGGTTGATTTTATAAAAATGTTTGAATGTGCAAAATCTTCTGTCTTGTTATTTTTACTAGGAGAGATCTCTAACTCTAAATGAATTAAATCCAACGTGCTTGGATGGATATTTTCAATACCTTTCCAACAAAATTGGAATCACTCAGTTTGGTTCGGTAAATCTTCCTGAATTGATTTTTGAACTAAGTGACAGAATTGAGTTTAAACCTAAATAGAAAAATCTTAATTTGAATTACTGGGTCAGCGCGGGAAATGAAATGGGTCGGCCCAGTGATGCTCAGCGGCGCAGAGGGCGGCTGACAGGTTGGTCCCGCTTGTTAGCGAGACATAAATCCCGAAACGGTATCGAGCGATCTAGGCCACACGATTATAACGCGGATCAACAGCTCACAGTCGTCGTCTACGACGGACTCGTCGCCGGCGAGACCGAACCCTAAACGGCTGGTGGGTGTCTACTGGGACGTACCAGGGCTCCAGCTAGTGCGGCGAGGCGGGCAAACAAACTGGACAGCGACGACGGTTCTCCTGGTACTGGCGGTGGCTCAGGAGATGGCCTGGATCAACGGCGCCCTTCTCCTCCTTCCACGGCAGACTCCGGCAAAATTCCGGCGCTACGGGCTATGGCTTTCTCTAGTGGGGCTCTGGGAGTGTTCTGAGGGGGAGTGGATGAGAGTGGTGTGAGGAAATGGTGCTGGGGAGGCCTCCTTATATAGGCGCGGCGAGGCGGTAGAGAAGCATGGACGGTGCTCGCCGGTGACAACGGTACAGCGGGCTAAGGGCTTGGAGGTGGACTAGGACGGTGGACGTTTCCCTGGTAGTCGTCAGGGTGGTGCGTGTGCAGTGAAATGCGGTCGGGAGAGGTGAGTCGCGTGGCGCGCACGATGTCTCTGCCGACGGCAAACTTTGCGGTGGCCGGCGACTACGGGGCACGGTCAGGGAAATGAGCATGTCTGGTAGCTTCCTGGGGAGGTGGTGATCATGTAGGTGGGCGGAGAGAGCTAGGCGGGGTCTGGTTGAGCGGGGACCGTGCGTGCTCTGTGGGTGGCATGGCAGGCGGGCTTCCCGGCTGCTCCTCGCTCTGTCTGCGGGCTGGGGCTGGCCTGGAGGTGGAGGTGGACCACAACCTGTTGGTGGGCAAGGTGGGGCGGGGTGGCGGTGGCGCGATGTCGCCGATGAGGTGCTCGAGTGGGCTCGACATTGATGTCCATGACCATTTGGTCGTGGGCACAGTGCTTGGCCGGGCTAGAAAGGGGTAGGGGAAGCAGTGGAGAGAGTTTGGTTGCAAAGTGGGTGACAGGTTAGGCCAGAACACTGCTCACACTAGTGTTTTTGGTTTTGGTCTGATCTGTGCCCACCAAGTGTTTGACAAAATAGCCGCAAGAAAACAAATTTTAAATTTTGAAATGAAATTTGGTGGGTGCTTTGATCTAATGCTTGGTAGACTGTGGTTGCTAGGATTTGCTAAATGAAATTCATTTGAGTGGTTTTTGAGGAAGTGGGATCTATACATATGAACTACATTCAATTTTCAAATGTCATTTAAATTTAGTGTTTGAATGTTTTTGGGATGGAACAAAGTGGGCCTTGGCACATCACTACTTGTGCTAGCAAGGTGTGCAAAGAACCACAATTGTTTCTTATGATTTGAGTTCTAGGATTAGCCAAAGCAGGCTATGTGATTAAAATGGCAAAAGTTACCATTTGGCTTAATTAATTATTTTTGATTTCTTTTTCTTTGGGATTTGTTTGGGAATGATCTAGATGATGTTTAATTCACCTTAGAATCATTTTACAACCAATGGATCACTCAAACATGGCATTTAAAACAACTCCTAAATTAAATGCACACACATATGAGGGATTAAAGATTTTTTAATAGAAAAAGTTTTTTTTAACCCTAAATTGGGTAGATTTGATCTTGATTAACCTTGGATTAAGTTTTGGGATGTTACAAACCTTCCCCCCTTAAACAAAATCTCGTCTCGAGATTTAAGAAAGAAAACTAGGAACTAAAGAGATCTAGGAACTCAGTCCTAATGTAATTTTCTCTCTCCCAAGTGGCTTCCTCTTCGGTATGATTGCTCCATTGGATCTTGAGAAATTTGATACCCCTAGTCCTGGTGGTTCTGTAGGCTTCCTCCAGGATACGGATGGGCACTTCACGATACGTCAGGTCCTTGTTGATATCAATAGCTCGGTGATCGATGTTCTTGAAAACTTCGGTCTTCTCCGGCATTTCTAAGCATTTGCGAAGTAACAAGATATGGAACACATTGTGGATGGCTGACATCTCTTCTAGCAGTTCCAGTTGATATGATACTTCTCCTTGGCGGTTTAGAATCTTGAAAGTCCCGATATATCTAGGGGCTAACTTTCCTTTCAGACTAAAACATTAGGTTCCCTTCAATGGTAAAACCTTGAGATACACAAAATCGCCGACATTGAAAGTCAGGTCTCTCCTTCTCTTGTCAGCATAACTCTTTTGTCTAGATTGGGCGGTCTTGAGGTGCTCACGGACTTTGTGAACCTTTTCTTCGGCTTCTCGGAGAATGTCGGGTCCAAAGATCTGACTCTCTCCTACTTGCGACCAATTCAAAGGGGTACGACACATTCTTCCGTATAGGAACTCAAATGGTGCCATTTGCAAACTGGCTTGATAACTGTTGTTATATGAGAATTCTGTGAAAGGCAGGCAGTCTTCCCATTTTGATCCATACTCTAACATACAAGCTCTCAACATATCTTCTAGGATATGGTTGACTCTCTCAGTCTGTCCATCAGTTTGCGGGTGATAAGCTGTGCTGAAGTTCAACTTGGTTCCTAATCCTTCCTCGACTTTTTGCCAAAATCTCGAGGTAAATTGAATTCCTCGATCTGATACTATGGTATTGGGGGTTCCATGCAGACTAACAATTCTAGCAATATACAGCTCTGCTAGCTTTGAACTCTGATAGGTGGTCTTGACAGGTATAAAGTGAGCTACTTTGGACAGTCTCTCAACGATGACCCAGATTGAGTCATTTCCCCTACTCGAAGTAGGTAAACCGGTGATAAAGTCCATTCCGATGGAATCCCATTTCCATTCCGGAATCTGCAAGGGTTGCAACAGTCCTGCGGGTCTTTGATGCTCTGCTTTGACTCTTTGATAGATGTCACACTTGGCGATGTATCTTCCGAATTCTCTCTTCATCTTGTGCCACCAAAATTGCTCTTTCAAATCTTGATACATCTTCGTTCCTCCGGGGTGGATAGAATAAAGAGTATCATGAGCTTCTTGCATGATAACTTGCTTCTGCTCCGAATCTGCTGGCACACAGATACGTCCTTTGTACCACAGAACTCCTTGTTCGTCTTCAGTGAATCCAGGTACCTTTCCTGTACCAATACGACGTTTGATCCCGTCGATACTTTCATTTCCCTTCTGGGCTTCCTTGATTTGGCTAATCAAAGTGGGTTGAAGTTCCATGCTAGCTAAGAATCCTTTGTTAACTAGCTCAGTTCTAAACTGCTCCAACTCCTCATACAAACTTGACTGCTTCTCCTTGATCATGGTGTTTAGCCTACACGGCAATCTTCTAAGAGCATCCGCTACCACATTGGCTTTGCCGGGGTGATAGTGAATGTCAAGGTCATAATCCTTGATTAACTCTATCCATCTTCTTTGCCTCATATTCAGTTCCTTCTGAGTGAAAATATACTTCAAGCTTTTGTGATCTGAGTAAATCTCACAGCGATTACCCATCAGATAGTGACGCCATGTCTTCAATGCCAAAACTACGGCTGCTAACTCCAGATCATGGGTCGGATAGTTCTGCTCATGCTGCTTCAGTTGTCGAGATAGATAAGCGATGACTTTGCCTTCTTGCATCAACACACATCCGAGACCAATCTTGGATGCATCACAATACACATCAAACGGCTTCTTGATATCTGGCATGATCAATATTGGGGCTAAAATCAATCTCTTCTTGAGCTCCTGGAAACTGGCTTCACATTTGTCGGTCCATTCAAACTTCTTGTCCTTCTTCAACAATTGGGTCATGGGTCTGGCGATACTAGAGAATCCTTCTACGAACTTGCGGTAATATCCTGCTAATCCGAGAAATGCACGGACTTGGGTTTGAGTGGTTGGGGCTTCCCATTCTTCGACATCTTTGATCTTGGTGGGATCAACAGAGACTCCTCCGGCAGACCCAATATGTCCTAGGAATCCTACTTCTTTTAGCCAGAACTCACACTTGCTGAACTTGGCATACAACCGATGCTCTCTAAGGGTTTCAAGGATGATCCTCAGATGTTGCTCATGCTCTTCTTCTGACTTGGAGTAGATAAGGATATCGTCGATAAACACCATGACAAACTTATCCAGGAAATTCGTAAAGATCTTATTCATGAGATTCCTGAAATAAGCAGGGGCATTGGTTAATCCAAAAGACATAACCATATACTCGTATAAACCATAGCGAGTAGTAAAGGCGGTCTTCGGAATATCCGTTGCACGAATCTTAAGTTGGTGATAACCAGTCCTAAGATCAATCTTTGAGAATACCTGGGCACCAGTCAACTGATCAAATAGATCTTCTCTCTTTGGCAAAGGGTACTTGTTCTTGATGGTGACGTCATTCAGCTTTCTGTAATCTGTGCACAAATGGTTGCCTCCATCTTTCTTGTCGACGAATAACACTAGTGATCTCCATGGCGATGCGCTTGGTTGAATCAAGCCTATTGCTAACATCGCATCCAGCTGCTTCTTCAATTCCACTAACTCTGAGGGGTTCATGCTATAGGGTCTCTGGGCTATGGGTCCGGTTCCTGGGATTAGTTCAATAATGAACTCAATATCCCTATCCGAGGGCATACCGAGCAATTCATCTGGAAATACGTCGGGGTATTCACAGACTACTCTGACTTGGTCAATGGTTGGTAGGGCTAGACTCTTCTTACACTTGAATTGACGGGGTAAGGTTTCAGATTTATGCTCTACTGAGATTCCAGAGCTACTGGCCATGGTTCTTAGCACAGTCTATCAGTCCTTTATGCTTTGACATCCAATCCATTCCTAGTACTACTTCCAAACCTTTGGTTCCAAGTACTATTAGATTAGCATAAAAATCTATCCCATGTATTCTGATAGGCACAACTTTGCAAATTTTTCAAGCTTTTGTAGTTGAACCAGGAATTTGAACTATCATGACATGCTTCAAGTTGGTTGGGTGAATCTTACTAGTGCATGCAAATTATTCGGTGACAAATGAGTGCGATGCTCAAGAATCAAACAACACTCTTGCTAAAACGGAGTTGACAGAAAACATACCCAACACTACATCTGGCGCTTCTTGGGCTTCTTTGGTGTTCATGTGGAAGAGACGACCGTTGTGGTTGTGAGGGTTCCCTGGGGCGAATCTTCTTCCTGGTTGAACACGACGCTGCTGTTGAGCTGGGGCATTCACATTGGTAGTGGCGACAATCTTCTTGGGGCACTCATTGGAATAGTGACCCTTCACTCCACACTCGAAACAAGTGATCTGAGACTTGTCTTTCGCTGCCACAGGCACAACATTGCTTCCAGTTTGGGGTGCAGTGTTGTTGTTGTTGTTGCTCTTGGGAGGTGCACGGTTCAAATTGTTGGTGTTGCCGGAGTGATTGTTGTTTCCTCCAGACTTCACATTGCCTCCTCTACGGTTGGGGTAGCTTGGGCGAGACATTGGGGGTCGATTGTTCCTCGGTGCATATCCTGATGAAGGGTTGGGACGGTACTTCTTGTGACTGTTGGATCCATCTTGGTGCATCATACGACGTTTGCGGTTGTCGTTTGCTTGGTTAATCTTCCCTTCCATCTGAATGGCAGAGTCGACTAGCTCTTCGAGATCCTAGAAACGGATGTTGACGAGGACAGTCTGCATCCCATCATGCAGTCCGTTCAGGAATCTCTCCTTCTTCTTGGCCTCCGTGTTGATCTCATCAGGTGCATACCTGGCAAGGGACAAGAATCTGTCACGGTACTCCACTACAGTCATTCTTCCTTACTTCAACTCTCGGAATTCATCCCTGATTCTGGTGACTAGACCCTGCGACACGTGGGTGCGACTGAACTTGATTTTGAAGGCTTCCCATGTCATCACTTGACCATGGTTCATTGTGCGGATACTGTTCCACCATGCTCTTGCATCTCCTGCCAAATAGTGGGTGGCAAAGAGAACTTTCTCGTTGTCATCAACTTTGGCTACTTCCAAATTGTTCTCCATTGTCTGCAACCAGTCATCAGCATCCAATGGGTTCTCCGATGTGCTAAAGATTGGGGGATTTGTATTCTAGAAGTTTTTCAGCTTGGATCCTTGATGATCCGGATTTCCATGCCCTCGGTTGTTTTGGGCCATCTGGGCAATCTGCTGCAGTGTTGCTAAGTTCGCCTGGCACTCTGCCCTGCTTGCTTCATGGTCTGCAACTAACATCTGCATAATCTGTAGCATTGGGTCCTGCGATGTTCTGTTCCCTCCGGGGTTTCCACGAGTCATCTGAAGATTGAGATGGATAAAGGGGTAAGAGGGAAAGTTCTAAGGTTCATGGTTTTGATTTCAAAGCTAAAACTTTGAATTTGACTCAGGTTTTGCAACTAACTTCTTTTCATTCATTCAAGCAAGCACACGATACAAACACACACACACACCACAACATTAAAGGAAAACAAATGGTTTTAAGAACCATTCTGTAAGCTACGATACAATGGGACCGATACGTCTCATGCTACGACAGTGCTCTAGTGCATCTACTCATCATCGATGAAGTCGGAGTCATCATCGTCGGTGTAGAAGTCCACGACATCTTCCTCCAGAAAGTCATCATCATTGCTAAGGTAAGAGTCAATATGCCCTTGGATATCTTCACCTTCCTCTTCTTCTTCCTTTATGGCAAGCTGAGCTTCTTGCTCCTTGATGGTCTTCTCGAGGTCGGCCACCTTCTTGCAAAGACGGTCGATGGTGCGATCCTTCTTGGCACGCTGACGGCAAAGAGACTGACGATCCTTGACTAGCAGTGAGAAAGTCTAGGCCTTCTGGGAAGCAATAGCGAGGTTGTTGTTGGAGAGCTCCGTAGCATTGTCTAACTCTTTCTGGCGGTCGTACATCAGGAAGTCGATGTTCTCTACTTGGCGCTTCAGTATTGGGTGACTTGGCATCTCTAGCGGCATTCCCACGGAATCACGCCTTGCATAGTGAACAAAGCAGGTTCCTTGGATGAGGTTGACACTAAGGGCACATAGACGTGCGAGAGCTTCATGCATTGCGCTGGCTAATCCATCTAGCCAGTTGTTCTCTCTCACGGAGAACTAAATCCTCCTAGATACTGGTGCTTCTATCTTGCCTCGGAGATCAGCAGTCACTAGCCATTGTAAATCTCCTCCTGGTGGACTCGGGAGTTGAGCTCCAAGGAATTCCGGATGAGGATGCTCCAAGAATCCAGACAGTGCATCTAAGTCCCTCTCGAAGATCAGTTGGCCTCCGTTGCCCAACTGGTAGAACTTGCTGTATTGAGCTTCCATCTATAAGAATTTAGGATGAGGAAGTTAGTGAAGTGATCAAGTGTGTCAAAGTTTTATGTAGTAATGTAAGAATTTGGAGGAACATGAATTCTTTTTTGAGAGAAGAATTCCCAAGGGTAAGAGAGGCAATAGTTTTCATAAATACTCACTTTGGTTTTTGAAACTAAGTTTTTGTTCGGACGTCCATTCTAACTAGGGTCTCCTATGGTCAGGATGGCTCTGATACCAACTTGTCAACACCCGGATTTTTAATCCCAGATGCCTGTTATGCCATACCTCGCAATCCCAGGATTACCATTTTTGCGAGACATAACAGATTGGATATCATAGTACATCATCCATTACCAACCATAAATAAGGTCTTACACAAATAAGGGTCTCATGATCCAGTCTTAGTACAATCAAGTAGCTGAATAAATAGCGTAGCGGTGGGGTCCCTCTTTAGAGTCACAGGCAATGCTGACGATGGAAGATAGTCCTAGTTATAATAGCCGTCCTGTTGTCCTTCATCTTGGTAGTCTCCTTCATAGTCTGGCCACGGGAATAGCCAGGGACAAAAGCCATGAGTACTCTTTAAGTACTCGCAAACTACTACTAACAAGTGGTATAGTTCTAGTAGGAAATGCTAACTCTAAGTTTAATTATAAATTTAAGTTTGAAACCTAAGCTGAGTTGAGAAACAAAGAAAGATAAAAGAAGTTTGAAAACACCTAAGTGGGAACTTAATCATCATAGTCACAACTCTGTTGTGGTCAAGTCATGTCACAATTCATTTCATAAGTTGTTTTGAAAACATCTGACAACGGAACAGTATGGCCACTCCAACTATCCATAACCGTAGACGCGGCTATTCGAATAGTTTGACACTCTGCAGAGGAGGTGCACTTTCACCACAAGATTCGATACATCTGTCAGGGATAATGCTAAATCGTCATACTTAGTATGTAGATAATCAAACATAACCTTTCCTTTACACACCCTAGTATAAGCACCTCTCCTATGAGCGTGGCCTCCCAACCATGACCATCTATCATCTTGGGCACTGCATAGGTGGACAACATTGAGAGGTAGCCTCAGCTCAAACCTCTCCCGGGAGGGAACTAATACTAATGCATATAAACTTCTGGCTAAGCCTTGCCCAATTCAGGTATTGTGGTTGTACGGTAAAATTGGAATGGTATCGCATCCGAACCCAACCATCAGTTTTATAAAAGGGCTAAGGCTCATGCCTCAACATTTTAATCATCCTAAAACATTTGTATTTCTTAACACGTGTCAAAATGTCTCAATAGAATGACTCATCATTCTAAGGTTTTCATAATTCATTTTCACCAAGTATTCCCATCTAAAGTGATCTAGTTTTGGTTTTGCTCTAAACTACTAAATTAAGAGTGTTCACTAATGTGGGATGCTAAGATCAATCTCATGCCCTAGAATGACATCTAAGTCTAACTAGATAGGTCAAGTTTTATACTCTTTATGCTACCTTCAAAACAAGTAAAGGACTTTGGTAAAGTAAAGAAAAATAAAGCTTGAAATTAAAACTTGGAATAGGTATAAGTCCAAAATAGTATAACCAAAGCATGCATAATGCCTTTTCTTAGGTTATCTAGCTTAATTCTAGCTTGCTAACAATAGCTTGCCTTGGTTGGTGTAGTGGTTGAAGTTTTCTTCCTCCTCCTCTTGGTAGAACTCCTCCTCCTCGCAAGCTTGGTCGGTACTATCGTCTATAAATACATACGGAGTAGACAATCACCAATCAATACTTAACTAGTCTACTTAGCACACTAAGGCACACATTCGATGATCTATTAACATCACAAGCAATCACAAGGTTTAATGAACTAGCTTCCTTTATTTTAGTTGAGAAAAGTAATTTCTACTCATTGAAATTAACTAATATTTAATATTCTCCCATTAAAATATGGGATCATATGGACACATGTCATCACCACACATTCTAACATATGGGAATGTGATTTAAGGGTTGGATCATATTTTAATAAGTTTAAGTTTGAAACTTAATGATTTAAAGTGACTAGAAATGCCTATATAGCATTATTTTGGTACTAATCCAAAGTCACTGTATGCAAACCTTAATATAATTACATATTCAGATAGAT
Source organism: Avena insularis (assembly GCA_023614405.1). Taxonomy (NCBI): domain Eukaryota; kingdom Viridiplantae; phylum Streptophyta; class Magnoliopsida; order Poales; family Poaceae; genus Avena; species Avena insularis. The sequence continues at coordinate 552,126,699 of CM042690.1, forward strand.
ATGGTTAGATGTTATTTTTGAGAGTTGGAATCAACTCAAAAGCTATTATGGTTGATTTTATAAAAATGTTTGAATGTGCAAAAGCTTCTGTCTTGTTATTTTTACTAGGAGAGATCTCTAACTCTAAATGAATTAAATCCAACAGGCTTGGGTAGATCTTTTCAGTAGCTTTCTAACAAAATTGGAATCACTCAATTTGGTTTAGTAAATATTCCTGAATTTATTTTTGAACTAAGTGAGAAAATTGAGTTTTAACCTAAATAGAAAAATCTTAATTTGAATAACTGGGTCAGCGCAGGAAATGAAATGGGCCGGCCCAATGACGCTCAGCGGCACAGAGGGCGGCTGACAGGTTGATCCCGTTTGTCAGCGAGACTTAAAACCCGAAACGGTATCGAGCGATCTGGGCCACACGATTATAACGCGGATCAACGACTCACAGTCGTCGTCAACGACGGACTTGTTGCTGGCGAGACCGAACCCTAAACGGCCGGTGGGGGTCTACTGGGGACGTACCAAGGCTCCAGCTAGTGCGACAAGGCGGGAAAACGAACTGGACGGCAACGGCGGTTCTCCTGGTACTGGCGGAGGCTCGGGAGATGGCCTAGATCAACAACGCCCTTCTCCTCCTTCCGCGGCAGACTCTGGCGAAATTCTGGCGCTACGGGCTACGGCTTGCTCCGATGGGGATCTAGGAGTGTTCTGAGGGGGAGTGGATGAGAGTGGTGTGAGGAAACGGTGCTGGGGAGGCCTCCTTATATAGGAGCAGCAACGTGGAAGAGAAGCATGGGCGGTGCTCGCCGGTGACGACAGTACAGCGGGCTAAGGGCTTGGGCAGTGGACTAGGACGGTGCGCGGTTCCCTGGCGGTCGTCAGGGTGGTGCGCGTGTAGTGAAATGCGGTCGGGAGAGGTGAGTGGCGTGGCACACACGATGTCTCTGCCGACGGCAAACTTGGCGGTGGTCGGTGACTACGGGGCACGGTCAGGGAAATGAGCATGTCTGGCAGCTTCCTGGGGAGGTGGTGATCATGTAGGTGGGCGGCGAGAGCTAGGCAGGGTCTGGTTGAGCAGGGACCGTGCACGCTCTATGGGCGGCGTCGGTATAGCAGACAGGCTCCGGGCGTGGCGGTTCCTAGCTGCTCCTCGCTCTGTCGTGGCTAGGCTGGCACGGAGGTGGAGGTGGGCAAGGTGGGCGAGGCTGGCGGCTGCTATGGCGCGCTGTCGTCGGTGAGGTGCTCGAGTGGGCTTGACATTGATGTCCATGACCATTTGGTCGTGGGCACAGTGCTTGGTCGGGCTAGAAAGGGGTAGGGGAAGCAGTGGAGAGAGTTTGGTTGCAATGTGGGCGACAGGTTAGGCTAGAACACTGCTCACACTAGTGTTTTTGTTAACCCTAAATTGGGTAGATTTGATCTTGATTAAACTTGGATTAAGTTTTGGGATGTTACACCATGGATGCCCCGATATGAATGAATACGGTGCACCAGTATTGAAATGTTACGATTGCGATGCATGAATTAATCAAGGGCTTACCTGTTAGGTTCCCATCATAGAAAACAAAAAATTCCTACGATGGGAGTTACTAAGCACCAAGATCTATCTATCTAGATACAAAAAATAGGTGGATATACATCCATAGATAACATACCCTTGAAGACCAACAATGTGTTACGAGTTTGGACTCGTGGATAATGTAGTCGTACGCTTGCCGATCTCAAGATCGAGAGGAAGTCCAGCGCCACAAATCAGCAGCGCATCCATGATCGCACACACGTCCGGTACACCGAACAACCTCCACCTCCTCGCTCTAGCGATGCAGCAGAAGCAGCAACTCCTTCCATACTAAAAGCCACTGAGAACATGTATCTCGCTAATCCGAGACCATGGGGGAATAATTCTAGAGGGGGAGAGAGATCCTTCACGAGGAGGTGTGAGATGAGAGGAGGTAGTGGGAGATTTTTATAGGGGAGACGGGGCAGCCCCTCCCATGGCTGGTGGCCAAGGTGGGTGCCCCCATCTCTTCCTCATCCATGTGGTGGAGCTGCTACTCACATCAATTTAGCCTCAACTCAAAATTCCACTCATCCCCATTAAATTTCCCCCAAATTTAATGCATCTCTAATTTAATAAAACGCTTTTATTTATTTTATTCAGAATTTTGTTAATTACTTTAATTAACAAACATTCATATAAAACTCCCTGCAACATTTCAATATCACATGCAGAACCAATTTCAGCAATTTCACCTGAAACAATTCCGGTGTCCATTGAAATAATTCTAGCGCTTTGTAATTCTTTTCTCTAGAACATATTTGCTCCAAATGGTGTCAGTATCCGTTAAGTGTGTCACCCTACGGTTCACGAATAATGCAGACATGATCGAGCCCCTCTCCGATCAATAATCAGCAGCGGGACCTGGAGATCCGTACTAACTCCTACACATTCAACGATGACTTCTGTGATCGTGAGAACCTTTAACATTAGTAACTAAATCCCTTTGCCTTGTGATATATTACATGTTCGAGATTTGATCATCAGTATCTCCATAACTAGTTTGATCTTGTTACCCACATGCACTCTTTTCTTGTTCCCGTCATATAACATTCAAGTGATTACATCACTTGCTTGCCAGCTATCTCAATGTGATATCATTGAGAGGGCCCAAAGCATATCTAACCGTCATCAGGATGGACAAATCCCACTCTTGATCCATGAGCCTCTACATAACACCTTCGGAATATCTGAACCCACCTTTATTTTCACCCTATTATGGTGTGACATTTGATGTTATCAAGTTACTCTTCTAGTGTTAGTGATTGACATGAGCTCATGGTCTAAGGACTAGAATTACTTCGTATGATGTTATAGAAATTTAAACACAATGACTTTGATCGTATTGCTATACTTCGGATGAATGTTCATCACATCATTCCACCAATGATGTGACCTCGTTATTAACAACATCCAATGTCCATGATCAGGAAACCTTGATCATCTTGTTAATCAACGAGCTAGTTTATAAGAGATGCATAACTAGGAACCCTTCATTTGTTTATTAAACACACATATATTAACATTTCCAATCAATACAATTATAGCATGCAAAATAAACATCTATCATATACTTGGAATAATATAATAACAACTTTATTATTGCCTCTCGGGCATATTCCCTTTAGTCTCCCACTTGCACTAGAGACAATAATCTTGTTTACATAGTGATAAATCTAACACCCATGGATTTCTGGTGTTGATCATGTTTTGCCATATGGAGAACTTTAGTCAGCGGATCTGGTACATTCAGATTTGTGTGTAGTTTAAAATAGTTTATATCTCCATCCTTGACATGCTTGCGGATGGAGTGAAACTGGTGCTTAATATGCTTGGAATTCTTGTGAGACCTTGGTTCCTTGGCATTTGATATGGCTCTATTATTGTCACAATAGATCACCATTGGGTCCAACACACTAGGAACCACACCTAGTTCAGTTATGAACACCTTCATCCAAACCGCTTCTTGTGCTACTAATGAAGCAACAACATATTCCACCTCCATTGTTGATCCTGCCACCACAGGTTGTTTGGAGCTCCTACAACTAACTGCTGCTCTGTTCATGAGAAATACGTATCCGGATTGAGACTTAGTGATGAGGGTAAACTCGACAATGCCCAGTTATGGACTTAAGGTTTTGCGGAAAAGAGAATGCTGGGGATTTCGTCGAATGTCAGGCAAACAAGGGAGTCAAGTCGCATGATTATTGATGGAAAATTCTATTATAGATTGCTTGGGAGTTTTTCGTTACCTCTTCATAAGCTTCTCCTATCCTATATGTAATAGGTCGAGTCTCAAAGTTGTATACGGATACGTTACGTTTTCATGATTACAACACTAACACAACGGCGGTTCTTATTTCCTTATCTAATAAAACTATGGCTTCCATCAGATGCTTTGGGCCTTCATCTTGAGTCTTCACGGGACGTGATTCTTTATACAGCCAGGGTAACAAAACATAAGAACCCGAGTAATAATACCCATGTTAGTATCCCTGAGACTCTACCCAAATCATAGAGTCTAGTTGAGTATCAAAGATGTTTTAACTATTCATGATTTGAGATTTTTATGAAATTTCTTTATTTTTGTAGCTTTATAGGGATTTGGTACAACAGGCCTGATGCATCCGACGGATCGGAAATCAGTTAACTACTCCTGGGCAAAAACATTGTAGACCTACATCAAATTCAAGTCCCCAGGCCTGAACTCGGAATTTTGACTGGCGTAACTCAGTTCGAGCCGTCGAGGTCTTATCGAATACTGAATCTCAGTACTATTATATCGGGTACCCCATGCGTCCATCAGGATTTTTCATCATATCGCTGATATGATTATTTTACTGGCAGAGCGCATTCTTGTGCGATTACCAGGCCACACAGGACAAATCCCGGGTTCTTACCTTCATGTCGTGGACATGGCATTTAGAGTTTTATGGCGTCAGGTGCGATCCGAAATTTTTTTGTATAATTGTTTTATCGACTGCCTTGTTTGGCTGTTGGAATTGCTGAAGTTTATCAGCTTTTTATTTTAATATTTTATAGAATATCCCTATGGGAGTAACCTTCTAAGGATATACTGAAGTAAAACTCATAGTTTTTTGCTGATATATGTTTATTGGGTTGACCTTATATGCACAATATAATTTTCTATCAGGTGCGCGTCAGCGCTCCCAATGGGAGTAGCCCCCAAGGCTATGTTCGAATGCCTATATCTAGATATAGGCTCATAATTTTTTTAGTTTCAGCAGAATAATGCTCACAAATTTCCTTAAAATAAAAAAGGCTGATTTGTAGGTAAAAAACAATGAAGAAAATCAAAGTATAGAGAACTTATCTCTTATTTATAATCTGAAGCTAAAGATACATGGTTTGGCGGGGTTCGCATGACCATTGGCCTTTATAATATTTTGGCTAAGAAGCCGGGCCGTAGGCCTTATTGTAATTTAAATTGCGAGAAAACATAAATTCTAAGCATGAAAGTGCTGTATTTGTGCGACGTTCCACGGATTGGAGTATTTGACTCCAGTCTTCTTGTCTTGAAGCCTATATTCTCCTCCAGGGATAACTCTTGTAACGATGTAAGGCCCTTCCCAAGGTGACTCCAACTTTCGGTGACCATCTTGCTTGAGGCGAAGAACTAGGTCCCCTACGACGAAGGACCTAGGACGCAATCATCGGTTGTGGTACTTGCGCAAGTTTAGCTGATATACAGTGGCCCTTTGTAAGGCAATGTCACGAGCTTTATCAAGTGCATCAACGTCATGTTCAAGTGCTTCCCTGGATGCTTCTTTGTTGTATTCAGCGACCCGTGGAGATTCATGAGTTACTTCAACTGGAAGGACAACTTTAGCGCCATGGACCAGAAAGAAGAGTGTTTCTTGCGTCGAACTATTTGGAGTAGTGCACAAGCTCCATAAAATGGATGGTAACTCATCAACCCATGCTCCTTTTTCTATGTCAAGTAGTGCTAGTAATATTTTCTTGAGACCAGCAGTTACGAGACCATTGGCTTTTCTACTTACCCATTAGTTTGTGGGTGAGCAATCGAGGCATTACTTACTTTTATACCCATTTCCTCGCAGTATTCTTTGAACTCATTGGAGGTGAAATTAGTCCCATTGTCGGTGATGATGCTGTTTGGTATGCCAAATCGGAATACTATTGATTTGATGAAATTCATAGCCAAAGTTTAGTCCTGGCTGGTAACGGGCATTGCTTCAATCCATTTGGTGAATTTGTCGACTGCTACAAGCAGAAAGACGTGCCCTCCTGGGGATGATTTGTGAAGTTTACCCACCATATAAAGTCCCCACTGAGCGAAGGGCCATGCGAGAGGTATAGGGTTTAGTTTGGTAGCAGGTGCACCAGGTTTTGTTGCAAATCGCTGACATGCTTCACATGTTCTGACTATGTCCTTGGCATCTTGTATTGCTGTGAGCCAATAGAATCCCGCTCTGAATACCTTGGCAGCTATCGCTCGGCTGCTAGCATGATGGTCGCATACTCCTTCATGTATATCCTTGAGTATAATCTTTCCTTCATCGGGTGTGACGCATCTCTGTAGAACACCCGAAATACTTCTTTTATATAGTTCCCCCTTGATGATCCTGAAGTCTTTTGATCATCAAGTGATCCGTTGAGCTTCTATTACGTCCTCAGGGAGTTCTCCCCTCATCATGTATGCAATATATGGTTACATCCATGTAGGTTTTACTATCATGACTTCATCGACGTCTTGCTCTTCCTCAAAGGCTTCTTCTATATCTTCGTGTGCTAGCATAGCCCCCAAGTCTTTCTTCGGTTTGATCTTTTTCCTAGTTTTGGGTGCTATAACCTAAGAAACCCTCTTGGCCTTGATAGAGCGCTCTGTTTTATCTTCCCAAAAACCCTAGGTGGAACTGGTAAGCACAAGGATCCAATGTTTGCCAAATTATCAACCTCTTAAGTGCTTGCTCTTCCTATGTGCAAGACTTTGCACCCGTCAAATTGGGCTTCCATAATGCTATACAAATCACGGTAAGCGATCATGCTGTCGCTGATGGTGTCACACTTGTTCATTGCTTATTGTTCCACGAGGTTGGAATCACTGAATATTTTGAGGCAAGTTGCACCGCAAGCTTTAGCCATACGCATACCATGCAACAAGGCCTCGTACTCAGCTTCATTATTTGATGTGTTTGGGAAACTCACCCGAAGTATGTATCGCATTTTATCGCTTTGTGGTGACACTAATATGACTCATGCCCCTGCTCCTTCTGTTCTTTTTGATCCGTCGAAATACATTGTCCATGCGCTAGAAAGGTCGGGTGGACTTGTGCACTATAGTTCTGTCCATTCAATAATGAAGTCAGGCAAAACCTAAGATTTGATTGCTTTTCATTTCTTGTACGTGATATCTCGAGGAGACAGCTCAATGCCCCATAGAGATACGCATCCGGTTGCTTCTGGATTGTTGAGGATATTGGATAGAGGTGCTTCATTGACCACTATGATCGGGTGTTCTGAAAAATAGTGACATAATTTTTAGGTCATCATGAATACTCCATATGCTAGTTTCTGATAGTGCAGGTATCTTTGCTTGGATGGTGAGAGGACCTCGCTTAGAAAATAAACTGGTCTTTGAACACCATCGGTTTTCCCTTCTTCGGGTCGCTCTACTACCAAAACTATGCTGACCACCTGATTGGTGGCGGCAATGTAGATAAGTAGTGGCTCTTTTTCTCGTGGAGACACGACGATGGGAGATGTCGAAAGTGTTCTCTTAAGATCTTCAAAGGCATGCTGAGCTTCCTCCGTCCACTCGAATTTATCCGATTTTCTCATAAGGGCGTAAAATGGTAGCGCTTTTTCTCCTAGACGGGCGATAAAACGTCTGAGTGATACGACTCACCCAACCAACTACTATACACCCGAAGATTTGTTGGTTTTTCATTATTAGGATTGCCTGTATTTTCTTAGGATTGGCTTCTATTCCTATTGCTGATATGAGATATCTGAGGAATTGCCCTGCAGGTACTCCAAAGGAACACTTCATCGGGTTCAGCTTGATGCAAAATTTGTCGAGGTTCTCGAACGTTTCTTGTAGGTCATTGATGAGATTTGACCCTTACTTTGTTGTAACTATGACATCATCCATGTAAACTTGTACATTTGTGCCAATTTGACTTCCTAGGCGGTTCTACATCATCCGTTGATATGTTATCCTAACATTTTTGAGGCCAAAGGGCATTGTTGTGTAGCAAAATACGCCATAGGACATGATGAACGCTGTTTTATCCTGATCTTCCTCCTATATCCGAATTTGGTGGTATCCTGAATATGCATCTAGAAAGGAAAGACATTCGCATCCCGTGGTTGCATCGATTATTTGATCGATTCGAGGTAGTGGGAAGTCATCCTTTGGATAGTGCATGTTTAATGCAGTGAAGTCGATGCACATACTTAGCTCTTTTGTTTTTTTCTTCAGGACACATATAGGATTTGCGACCCACTCTGCTTCTTTCTTCAGTTCCTGATAAATTTAGCATCGGTTAGGCAATGGAGCTCCTTTCCAATGGCCTTTCGTTTTGGCTCTACAAAGCAGCGAAGTGATTGTTTGACTGGTTTCGCCTTTGGATCCAAATTTAATGCGTGCTCAGCGAGTTCCTTGGGAATTCTCGACATGTCAGAAGGTAACCATGCAAAAATCTCCTAGTGCTCACGGAAGAACTCGATGAGCGTGTTTTCCTATACGGGACCAAGATTGGAAGCCATAAAGGTCATATTTTTCGGGTCGATAGGGTGGATCTGGACTTCTTTTGTATTTTTCGCAGTGTTAAAGGCCTGATCAGGATTGACACGTGCTACCGCCAGAGGTTCTACGTTTGCCAACATTTTTAGTTGCTCAAACTCAGTTGCCATCCCGAATGATTCAGAGATTTTGTTGAACCCTCTCACAATTGTCGAATCGTGTGAAGCTTCCCTTTACTTTTATGACTCCTTTTGGGGCTAGCATTTTCATAACCAAGTACGCATAATGTGGTACTGCCATGAATCGTGCAAATGTTGGGCGACCCAGGATTGCGTGATACTGTGATGACCAGTCCATGACTTCAAACTCGAGTTTTTCTCGCCTGAAATTTTCCTTGGATCCAAAAACAACATCAAGAGATATTTTACCTAAAGGAATTTTGGCCTTACCTGGTACTATGCCGTGGAAGGATGTTTCTGTTGGTGCTAGATTTACTAAAGATCAATTCATCACTCTCAGTGTTTTGGCGTAAATCAAGTTGATGTTGCTTCCCGCATCCATGAAGACTTTACTCATGTCAAATCCCCCCACTTGTGCTTCTACTATCAAGGATGAGTGGATTGGTCGCGCTACTCGAAGTGGATGATCAGCTGTGCTGAATGTGATTTCCTATTCTGACCAGTGGAGATACTCGGGTGTGGCTGGTGGCACCATATCTGCCATGTTGACTTGTCTTATAATCAGCTTCCGGATCCTATTGGATGGGCGCCCTTTCTGAATCATTGACATTGATCCCTTGGACCAGGGGTATTCATTGTCTTGATTTGTTGTATTTTTTGTCTGCCCTGATAGCGGGTGTGCCGGCGGTGGTGGTCCACCGATGGCTAACGTGCCAGGCGTAGTGGTGTATCCTCATCTTGCTGCTTCGGTTTCCTTTGCGTTGCATAGTTCTTGCATCTTTAAAAATGTTCGGCAATCCTTTATGAGATGGTTGGATTGCCTTTTGCCCATTGAGTCGAAGTAAAAGTGCATATTACAGGGTCCTTCCAGCATTTGTATTGCGGACATTGGCGGGTCAAGAGCTCTTGGTTGATATCGTTGTGTTGGTTGGCTTCCTCCAACGTTGTCCCTATTGTTGCGGTGCCTGCCGTTATAATTGTTGTTTCTTTGGTTGTCCTCTCCTAAGAAACTAACTGCGACGTAGCTTGGTCCCCCATGTCTGTCGTTGCTCCTTCATCTTCTGTCATTGTTGCGCCTGTCCCTATCTTCTTCGGGTGAACGTGTTTGCTTGTTGTGTACTGCGTCCTCTCCATCAGCCTAGCGATTTGCTATATCCATCAGCTATGAAATTGTTTTAGGCTTGACCCGTCCTAGTTCTTCCATGAATTCTCGATGGTGGAGGCCGTCATTAAAGACATCAATCGCTCTTTCGTCGGATATGGCCTCGGCTGAATTTTTGATGATAATACACCATTAGATGAAGGCTCTTATTGATTCTCCGGGTTTCTTTTTGCACGCTCACTATTGATCGAGAGATGCGGGTCGCTTGAATGTGGAGTGAAAATGTCGGATGAACTTATCTTCAAGGTCGTTCCAGCTACTAATGGAATCTTTGGGTAGCTGTCTGAGCCACGACCATGCGGTGCCAGTTAGGTGCAGTTGTAGGCTATGCATTGTGATGGCCATGGAGCCACCCTATAATTTGATGGTGGCCAGATAATATGCCAACCAAGCTTCGGGTTCCTATAGGCCATCATACTACTGGAGGTCATGTGGAAGTTTAAAATCCTTGGGTACTGGGGTCTTGCGAACCCGATGGGTAAAGCAACTTGCTCCGCATAGCTCATAGTCATCCTCGCTGTCACCATTGTAGTATCTTTGGCTACGGCTCTCATCCCTTGATTCATCATTCCTGTGCTATGTGAGGTCGTTTCTTGTGCTATTTCACGGCTTAGAGCCTGAGAAGTACACCCGACGTGGTGACCGAGATCGTCGGGTGTGCCCCACCTGCCAAGGGCTGCTGCGATGGTGTGGGGATCTGTTGGGTTGATGTGTGATTCCCTCTTCTGCTTATGCAAGAGATGCTCCCACAATGCCGAGGTTCATTAGATAAGATCGATGGAAAGCCACACGAGGATCATCGGGTGCAGGTTGAGTTGTGAGCAAATATGTTTGTCCAGCTATGATTGCGGCTTGGGCTATTTTTGCTGTGATGTGTCCTATTAGATCTACTAACATAAATGATAGATCGAGATCTCGAGTCAATTCATTTCTTTCAGCTTCGGGGATGTTCTGTAGCCATGATGTTCCCCTTCTTGGCGGTGCTCTCCTAGTTACGCTTCCCGATCCCCGGGTAGAGCTTAGCTGCGCCCGCCGTAGACTAGATTTGTCAGCTAGCCTTTTTCTTTCATCGAGTTGCCTTTGCATCCTTAGGAGATCCCTTTTCTTGTGATGAAGAAAATATTGGTAGGCTAGTAGATCTTCGCATGTGGCCTCAGCTGTCATGGAACCGCACCTGAAATTGCTTCCCTTGCTTTTTGCCATGCCTCGGCTGGTAGTCGGAGAGTTTGCCTCTCGCCTCTGCGTGGTTCTCCTTCTCCTGGGATTATGCGGTTGTTTGTCGTGTCTCCTTTATTTTCATGATTTCCTTCTGACGAGGGGTAACCTCGGCAATGCCCATGGTTATGGACTTAGGGTTTCGAGGAAAAGAGAACGCTGGGGATTTCGTTAGATGTCAGGCAAATAAGAGAGTTGAAGTCGCTTGAATACTTGATGAATAACACTATTACAAATTGTTTGGGGGTTTTTCGTCTCTTCCCTCATAGGCTTCTCCCATCCTATATATAATAGGCCGGGTCTCAAAGCCGTATACAGATAGGTTACATATGTATGATTACAACTCCAACATATTGTCGGTTCATGTTTCCTTTCCTAATACAACTAAAGCTTTCGTTGGATGCTTCTTGGGACATCATCTTAAATATTCATGGGTCGTGAGCCTTTTTGTAACCAGGGTAACAAATCATAAGCACCCAAGTAATCATACCCATGTCACCTTCATTGCTGTGATTTCCTACATTGTCATATGATAGAATATCATCGGGGTTAAGGATAGGGTTACTGTTAGAGTCGCATTGTGTTGAGGCGTCCCCGATGATCACACACACTTGGTGGCGTGTTGTATATGATCTAGTGGCGTTATCGAGGGGGCACTGTTTTGGAGATAAGTGATGTCCAGTGATTTCTGTTCTGGGTAGATTTCAGCCATCTTGATGCCGAAGTTGATACTTTTGCTGCTTTCTTTGGGTTCCATGTTTATCGTGCTTGATCCATGCGGTGGAGTTAACTGAGAGTGTGATCCGAGGGAGAGATCATCATAAAGACCATCAAGATCCCCTAGATATGCCGTGTCTTCAGTGTTTTCTTCATCTTCCTCCGTCAGGAGTATAACTTCTACGGATGATTCGACGGGTGATGCGGGTATTACCGTAAGTGTAACTTTTTCGACCGATGGTCCTGATGAAATTGGAGCCGATAGGTGCGGTTGTTCTGGTTCCTCTACCTAAAAGTGGAAACTTCCAATGATGAGATTGGATCCGCCGTTGAAATCAGCGGGTACCGTGACAGGGGTGGGTGGACGTGGTGTTGCTTCCATTGGATTGTTGCTTGGTGAAAAGGGGTCCATCGAATCCATGACTCTAGCGTTCAGGTTTCCCACAAACGATGATAATTGACAAGGGGTAACCTCGACAATGCCCATAGTTATGGACTTAGGGTTTTGTGGAAAAGAGAACGTTGGAGATTTCGTCGGATGTCAGGCAAACAAGGGAGTCGAAGTTGCCTGATTATCTATGGATAATTCTATTACAGATTGCTTGGGAGTTTTTTGTTACCTCTTTGTAAGCTTCTCCCATCCTATATATAATAGGCCGGGTCTCAAAGCTGTATACAGATAGGTTACATTTTCATGATTATAACACAACACAATGTCGGTTCTTATTTCCTTATCTAATACAACTACGGCTTCCATCGTATGCTTTGGGCCTTCATCTTGAGTCTTCATGGATTGTGAGTCTTTATACAACCAGGGTAATAAAACATAAGCACCCGAGTAATCATACCCATGTCACTTAGAGTCATCTGAATCAGTGTCAAAGCTAGCGTCGACATAACACTTAGCGACCATCTCTTCTTCACCTCCGTACACAAGAAACATTTCCTTAGTTTTTCTTAAGTACTTAAGGATATTCTTGACTGCTATCCAGTGTTCCGAACCTGGATCAGTTGGTACCTACTAGTCAAACTAATATCATGTGCCACATCTGGTCTTGTATGTAGCATGGCGTACATTATAGAGCCTATGGCTGAAGCATAGGGGATTTTATCCATTATATCTCTTTCTTCCGCCGTGGCCAGACTTTGAGTCTTACTCAATGTCTTTCCTTGCAACATAGGTAAGAACCCCTTCTTACTTTCGTCCATTTTAAACTTCTTTGAAATCTTATCAAGGTATGTACTTTGTGATAGCCCAATTAGGCGCCTTGATCTATCTCTATAGATCTTAATGCCTAATATATATATGATGCTTCACCAAGGTCCTTCGTAAAAAAATTGTTGTTTAGATAATTTTTAACACGGTTTAAAATATCTATATCATTTCCAATCAGTAATATGTCATCCACATATAATATTAGAAATGCCACATTGCTCCCACTCACTTTCTTGTAAATCCAAGCCTCTCCATAAGTTTGGACAAATCCAAACTCTTTGATCACCTCATCAAAGCGGAGATTCTAGCTTTGCGATGCTTGCTTCAGTCCATAGATGGATTGCTGAAGCTTGCATAGCTTGTCAGGATCCTTAGGATCGACAAAACCCTTTAGTTGTATCATATACAACTCTTCTTCAATATTACCATTGAGGAACGTAGTTTTGACATCCATCTACCATATTTCATAATCAAAATATGCATCAATTGCTAACATAATATTAACCGAATTTAGCATCGCTATGGGAGAGAAAGTCTCATCGTAGTCAACTCCTTGAATTTTTCGAAACCCCTTTGCAACAAGTCAAGCTTTATAGATGGTCACATTACCATCAACATCAGTTTTCTTCTTGAAAATCCATTTATTCTCAACGGCCTTTTGGTCGTGAGGTAAGTCCACCAAGGTCCAAACCTGGTTTTCGTACATGGATCCCATCTCGGATTTCATGGCTTCTAGAAATTTGTTGGAATCCAGGCTCATCATTGCTTCTTCATACATCGCAGGGTCATCAATTCCATCTACCATGAAATTCACGACAGGATTTCCGTACAGTTCAGGAGCTGCACGTGTCATGCTTGAGCTGCGAGGTTCGGTAGTGTTCTCTTTTGGAGTGTCATGATCATTATCATTAGTTCCTTCTTCATTCGGTGAAGTCAACTCAGGAACAATTTCCGGTGCTACGCCATTCGCTGTTTCATGAAGAGAAGGTTCAATAACCTCTTTGAGTTCTACCTTCCGACTACTCACACCTTTCACGAGAAACTCCTTCTCTAGAAAGGATTCATTCTTGGAAACGAAAACCTTGCCCTCGGATCTGTGATAGAAGGAATACCCAATTGTTTCTTTAGGGTATCCTATGAAGATGCATTTTTCCACTTTGGGTTCGAGTTTATCAGGCTGAAGTTTCTTCACATGAACATCGCATCCCCAAACTTTAAGAAATGACAACTTAGGTTTCTTTCCAAACCACAATTGATACGGTGTCTTTTCAATGGATTTAGATGGTGCCCAGTTTAAAGTGAATGCGGCGGTTTCCAGTGCATAACCCCAAAATGAAAGTGGCAAGTCAGTCAGAGACATCATAGATCGAACCATATCCAATAATGTACGATTATGACACTCCGACACACCATTATATTGTGGTGTTCCGACAGGCGTGAGTTGTCAAACTATTCCACACTCTCTCATGTGTGTGCCAAAATCCAATAATCTGTCGCTCGCTCCATTGTACCAGAAAACGGGGTTCTAGTCATCTTGCACATAAGGCATGGATCACATGTATCAAATGATTCAAAATCAAGTGATTCCAAAAGTCCATCAGAATGGAGCTTCTTCATGCGTTTTACGCCAATATGACCTAGACAGAAGTGTCACATATATGCATATATATCATTATCAAGTTTAATCCTTTTATCATCAACATTATGAATATGTGTATCACTACTATCGAGATTTAATAGAAATAAACAATTCATCACATGTGCATGACCATAAAAGATATTATCCATATAAATTGAACAACCATTGTTTTTGGATTTAAACAAATAATTGTTTTGCAATAAACATGATTTGGATATAATGTTCACGCTCAGCGTAGGCACCAAATAACAATTATTCAGATTTATAACTAGTCCCTACGGTAGACGGAGAGGCAGCGTTCCAATGGCGATCACATCAACTCTTTATCCATTGCCGACACGCATCGTGACCTCATCCCTTGCTAGCTATCGCTTGTAGCGTAGCCCCTGATTCGAGTTACATATATTAGCAACCAAACCAGTATCATATACCTAGGTGCTACTGCGAGTAATAGTCAAGTACACATCAATAAAATTTATATCAAATATACCTTTGTTCATCTTGCTGGCCTTCTTGTGTGCCAAATACTTGGGGCAGTTGCGCTTCCAGTGGTCGGTCCCCTTGCAATAATAGCACTCGATATTAGATTTAGGGCCAGATTGGGTTTTCTTTTCAGGCGCATCAACAGATTTGCCACCCTTCTTTCCCTTCTGTTTACCCTTCTTGTCTTTCTTGAAACCAGTGGTCTTATTAATCATCAACACTTGATGTTCTTTCTTGGTCTCCACTACAGCAGTCTTAAGCATTGACAGAAGCTCAGGGAGAGAGTTCTTCATGCCATGCATGTTATAGTTCATCACGAAGCTCTTGTAGCTAGATGGTAGAGATTGGAGAACACGATGTATGCCTAAGTCAATGGGAATCATTATTCCCAAGGACACAAGCTTATCGGCGTACCCCGACATTTTGATTACGTGCTCACTAATGGAGCTGTTCTCCTCCATCATGCAGCTAAAGAACTTTTCAGAAGCATCATAACTCTCTAGGGCAGCATGGGTATTGAAAATTATTTTCAATTCACCCATGGTATAAAAGGCATTACCATTTTTGAAATGCTTTCGAAGTTCCGACTCTAGCCCATAGAGTATGCCGCAATGAACCATATTGTGGTCCTCCTGACGAGTCAAGTAGACATTCTTTTCCTTGTCAGGGGCATCAGGAGCTGGTGGGGGGCCTAGCGGCACTTCTAGCACATATTGCTTTTGTGTAGCAGTGAGGAGAATTCTTAGATTTAGGGCCCAGTTGGTAAAGTTTCTACCATTTGTCGCAAGTTTCTCTTTCTCCATGAACACATTGAAATTAAAAGCATGTGGTGCCATCTACAATAGAATTTGTAAAGTTTATTTAGACCTAATCCAAATTACAAATGAAATCCCACCCAAAAACAACACCCCTCATGTATTTTTGGTGATTACATGAACCAAATCCACTACACCAAGTCCGATCATCACGTGAGTCAGTGTAGCTTCAAAGGCAAGAATCTATATGGGCATCATATCAACCATATAACTCATGCTTAACCTTTCGGTCCGTGTTCCAAGGCCATGTTTGTACATGCTAGTCTCGCTAAGTAAGAACCTTAGTACTCACGTGTGTAAAACTGTCTTACACCCGTTGTATGCGAACGTAGAGTCAAACACACCCGATCATCACGTGGTGTCTTGAAACGACGAACTTTCTTAATGGTGCATACTTAAGGAAGAACACATTTTATATTGATATCTAAATGAGGGATCATCTTATAATGCTACTAAAGCACCATACAAGCAATATAAGATGCAAACAAATATCATATGCATAAAGTGAAATGATATGGTTCTTGCACTTGATCACTATCATGTGCATCGTGGTATGATCTTTATCATTCCTTTATGTGTAAGGCCAAGGTCTATGGAACTTACACGTTAGGTATGCTATAATTTCCAAGAGTATCAACCATACTTCAAATTATAACATTACCATATCATGACACTCGCCCAATAACAACTAAACTAGATGCTTCTAATTTATCAATTGCATGTTTTTCGTGGCTTAGGGATTTCGAAGATAGAACCAGTCTTACCTACGAACATGGAACCACAACGATGATAACCAAATTATTAGGAACTTGTTGCAAAATAAGATATTGACTATAGTAGGAGAGACAGACACCTGCTAGACACTTACGCAAAACTAGTTGCATGTCAAGCGTGGAACAAGTCTCATGTGCGAGGACATGTAAAGTTAGTCCGGGCCGCTTCATCGCACTATTCTACCAATATCCAAACACATATAAGATGCAATAACATGATCATCATCGCCCACATACTCTTATGTGTTCTACCCATGCAAAGCATCTACGCATAGATCAGGCTCTGATACCACTGTTGGGTTTGCAGCATAGAAAAAAAAATTCCTATGATGGAAACTACTAATCACCAAGATCTATCAACCTAGATACAAACAACGGGTGGATATACATTCATAGAGAACATACCCTTGAAGACCGACAAAGTGTTACGAGGTTGGACTCGTGGATAATGTAGTCATACGCTTATCGATCTCAAGATCAAGAGGAAGTCCAACGCCACAAATCAGCAGCGCCTCCGTGATCGCACACTCGTTTGGTCTATCGAACAACCTCCGCCTCCTTGATCCAGCGATGCAGCAGAAGCAGCAACTCCTTCTAGAGGAATAGTCACCAGGAACATGTATCTCGCTAATCCGAGACCATGGGGAATAATTCTAGAGGGAGAGAGAGATCCTTCATGAGGAGGTGTGAGATGATAGGAGGAAGTGGTTCACATAAAACCCCCTGCAAAAGTTCAATATCACATGCATAACCAATTTCAGCAATTTCACCCAAAACAATTCCGGTGTCCATTGAAATAATTCCAGCGCTTTGTAATTCTTTTCTCTGGAACATATTTGCTCCAAATGGTGTCAGTATCCCTTAAGTGTGTCACCCTACGATTCATGAATAATGCAGACATGATCAAGACCCTTCTCTGATCAATAATCATCAGCGGGACCTGGAGATCCGTACTGACTCCTACACATTCAACGATGACTTATGTGGTCTTGAGAGGGCCTAGAGAATATCTATCCGTCATCGGGATGGACAAATATCACTCTTGATCCATGAGACTCTACATAACACCGTCGGAGTATCTGAACCCACCTTTATTGTCACCCTGTTACAGTGTGATGTTTGATGTTAACAAGTTACTCTTCTAGTGTTAGTGATTGACATGATCTCATGGTATAAGGACTAGAATTACTTCGTATGATGTTATAGAAATTTAAACACAATGACTTTGATCGTATTTCTATACTTCAGATGAATGTTCATCACATCATTCCACCAATGTTGTGACCTCATTATTAACAACATCCAATGTCCATGATCAGGAAACCTTGATCATCTTGTTAATAAACGAGCTAGTTTATAAGAACACTTTATTTGTTTATTAAACACACATGTATTAATGTTTCCAATCAATACAATTATAGCATGCAAAATAAACATTTATCATATACTTGGAATAATATAATAATAACTTTATTATTGCGTCTCGGGCATATTCCCTACATTACCGGTCACACGGCCTGGTTATTCGATGCTTTTCCCATGTTCACATGGTTCACAGTTGCCTTTAGGGTTGAATCTAGCTTGGCTATAGCTTCAGTCTTTTTCTCCGGGTAGTTATCGGCATAGTGTCCCTTCTGGTTGCACTTGAAACACTTCACTTGAGTAATATCATTCTTCTAATAGTTGTGGTTATGACCATTGTTTCCTCCAAAATTATGGCCATTTCCTCCTCCATGGTGTTGATGTCCATTGTCAGCATGTCAGTCGTGTCCATTAGCCCCACGGTGATATCCAGAATTCCCATTCCCATTATGGAAGGTATGGGTCCTCTAGTGCGGCCCTGAGTTGTGATTGTCATTATGCTTCCTCTTGCGATTTTCCACCTTCTTATGCTTCCCCTCCAGAATTCTGGCTTTGCCCATCAACTCCTGAAATGTAGGGCAATAGACCACTAACAGTTGCAGCGAGAGCTCATCACTAAGACCATCCAGTAAGCTCTCTCTCCTCTTTGCATCAGTGTCAACATCCTCAGGGGCATAGTGAGACAGGTGTTTGAACTCCTCTATCTAGTCCACCACCGTGCGATTGGTTTGGTGGAAGTTGTGAAACTCCTTCCTCTTCAGGCTTAGGACCCCTCCCAGGTGACAGTACAATGGGGTGGGTGATCTAGAAAGTATCCCACTGATGGCTTCAAAATTTGCCATCTCCCTCCGTGATTAAACATTGTTTTCGGTCAAGCAATTGACAAGAAACTCTTAATACTTGCCACTAATGACTAATAATTGCACAGATATGCAAAACCTTTCTTTGAATTGTGTTGTGCAGGAAATCACGGTTTTTAATGCAAAATCATGAGTCATAAAGAAGGTTTTTGAGGAAGTCCAGACGACCAAGTAATTGGGGAGTCATTCCCAGGTGACATCAAGCTTAACGAAAATTCCTGAAGATGCCTATATATTTTGAGGTTCCAGACGCCTGTCAGAGGGCCGCCATTCTCAGATTACATCACAACACCACCAAAGGAGATCGACGCCATTGTTCATCACTTCCATTATCCATCCCCTCCACTAGCCATAGCCATTGCTTTGTACTTTAGATCTCCTTGTGATTTGGACACCATTGTAAGAATATTTGATTTCAATATAAGTATTTGTGCGATGTTTTCTATCCCCGATCTATTTGTTATGAGTGAGTAGTCCTCACGGGCTGCGGGTTGGGGAGAAACCTCATAGAGATTATGTGCATCTAATTCATGGGTGTATTGTATTTTTTTTGTAATTGAGATTTGTATCTTTTGTTTCTTTGTCTCTTGTCTCGATCTGTGGACTTGTAGGTACCCAAGATCCCATAGATGATAAAGGCTTGAGGTGAGATACTTGGCTAGCGGCAATCTCATAGGAACCCAGTGAAAGAAAGGGTAGTATGGTCTTCGCTTAGCGACCCATTTGGGATCACAACAACATCACCACTTAAAGCTTTGGTCTGTGTTTTACACTTAATAATCATTTGTAGCCCGTTGCTTCGGTGTGCACTCGGTTGGATTAAACGACTATTGCTATGCTCGTTGCATCACGGGGGCTCTAGTATATTAGGATGTGTTGCCCACAAGAGGTTATCTCTGTTCAAACATTACACATGACTATGCTTATTATTATCTTTTATCCCATATGATGTGCAGTTGCAGGTGGATCTTCAACCCTCGCCTATCTCCATCCATTAATTCAACCCATTATAAAAGTAAACTAGATTGCTCTGGTAAACTAAGGTAAAATGAACAAACAAAGTCTTGTAGACATGTCCTTTTACTAAATATGTGTTGACTACGTCCGCACTAGAAACCATTGGCGACTCCGCCTCATATTTCCCTGCAAGGAGACTGCATCTCCTAGGCCACCCAAATCATCTTCGTGATGACAAAATTCGGATGCCACGCTCATAGAGTGAAGATGAGACCTGAAAAAGGCCTGGAAACACACCTGCTATGCTCTACCAGAAATAATCCGTGCCTGCAGGTACGATGAAATAAGCCTTGAAGGACGCGTCGAGTGCTCACACTTATATACTGGAATTCGATTCTGTAAGACCTCCGCGGCATGAGTCAAATTAGGCCAACACTTTTCCGAATTCGAGTCCGGGGATTCGAGTTTGAGTAGATTATGTTGTTTTGCCCTAGGGCTGTTAACTGATCCCGATACATCGAATGAATTAGGCACGTATATCAAAAATCCCTTTGACATAAACTAAAGCACCCGAAAACGTATTTGGCTATGCACTCGAAGGCTTCATAGTCTCCACTCGAATCTGCGATTCAACCGGACACTCGGGGGCTACTGACGTGGGCATACCCTACAGATACTCTCGATCAACATATATGGTCCAACCCAGAAGAATCTCGAGATGTTACTAAGGCCCAGTCGAGTTTCGGGTGGTCTGGGAGACTTCGACTCCTTGTAGATCAGGGCAAAGTACAAGATATAGGTTTAAAGGGAAAACCCTAATATGTAAACGACATGGCCTGCTATCCCGAGACCTAGCCTATCTATATAAATGCTGGGAGGGGGCAGCGAGGAAGAGATTCACAATCCTAGTTTCCACACCATCACCAGATTGCATCTGCGCACCCCTGTAACTTTTGACAAGCAGGAGTAGGGTCACCTATGTGCTTGTTTGATAGCCAATCGATGCCTCTAGTGCTCCCTACTTCCTCGAACCTAAGTCCATCAATGATGGGCATTAATGAGTTAACCCCTCGTCAATTGGTGCCGTCTGTGGGAAACGGGATTGCTGATGTTGCGGCTTTCTCGGCCCAATCAGCCGCGATCTACGACTCCATAGCAGCAGAGACTCGCCTCCTTTTCGGCACCTTGAACTTCACCATCCACATGCCGGCCACTCGCCCGAATTTCGAGTCCGTGGGCGACGGAATCGGCTTGGTGATCGGGAGCTTGCGCTTCAAGGTTGGTCAGCTAGGCACACTTCGCCTCCCTGATCAGCCGAAGGTTCTCGTGATTGCTCATGCATTGTGGTCTCCGCCGCTGATCGACACCCTGAGCGAGCTCAATGCCCCGACATCAGTCAGGAATACAGACAACAACAACCGTTGCAAGTCCGATCTAGGTTGTCTGGCAACAGAAGACGAAGCCTATGGCTCCGGATCTGAAATCTGCAGGAGCAACAACTTCCCCAGCCACTACATGTGCACCATCATCAATACGGGCGGCAGCGGCACTCGAGAAAACACCAGCATTGGCGGTGGTATCCCAGCCGCGAACGGTGGCCCTACCAACAATGGGCCAGCATGCTGGCCCCCTGGCGATGGATCCATCCTACAAGATCAGCCACACCTCTCTGCGAATGAACATACCTAAGAGCGTGTACCGATCAAGCTCAATGACGCTGAGTGGGCCCGCTGCAGGGAGGCCTTATGGGGCAACCCCCTACCACCAAACTCATCACAAGATATGCTGATGGGTTATCACTGGCTCCTCAAGGAGGATTTCAAGCACCATCAACAAGTAATCGCCCAGCTTGACGAGCACAGAATGGTAGCGGACGAGTCGAGCCTCTGACGAGCTGCGCTCTCTTCCATCGGAAGATCCTCCTCTAGAGGCAATGATCAGGAGGCCGCCAGAAGACGCTCTCGACTAGCTCACCTCACTGATATGGAGCGAGAAGAGGACACTCGAGTCCTCGCCTTCTCGTCCATGATGATCGACACGTGGGGCAATGTCCTCCCGAAAACGCTGCAGGTCGCGGTGATGGCAGACACCATGTACCTGCTCAACAACAAGCCACCGGCTGGGGACCCACGGTCTTCCATGCACTGACCTATGATCCCTGGCCTGGGACTAGTCGAAGTCGCGCTCACCAAGGATCCAGCGCCAGAGCCAAGGAAAAGCAAGGCTCTAGCCAAGCGTTACTTCCCCTCCTCCTCCAACGACGACGACCATAACTTGTCGCGGCGACGCTGCTCACGATGACACGACCACGACTACGACGCACGTGATGATATCACGCAGCGCAAGGTCGACAAGATGCGTGCGAGGCTCTCCTGCTCGATGGACTCGGAAGATGATGGGACAGAGCTCTGTGGCCCCAGCTGCTTCTGCAGAGCCATACGGCAAAAGCGAATGCCGAAAGGGTTCAAACTCCCATTAGAGAATCTGAAATTCGACAACCTCCAAAACCCGAAGATCTAGCTGGAGGATCATATCTCTTCGGTCAGGTTGCACGGTAGAACCACGAGCACAGCTATGCAATGCCTCCAGCTACAGCTGCAAGGCGCCGCCCGTGCATGGCTTAACAACATCCCACGCGAGTCAATCTACAGCTTGGATGAGCTGGTCTACAGCTTCGTGCAGAACTTCAAGGGCACGTACAAAAGGCCCGCATCAATCAAATAATTAAGAGCCTGCTACCAAAAGATCAGCGAGTCATTGCGCTCATACATTCAGAGGTGGTCCATCATCAAAAATTCTGCAGAGGACATCTCCGAGGATCGCGCAATCGACGCATTCAATGACGGCGTACACCGCAGAGAGCTCAGGGAGGAGCTGGGCCGTTCGAAGCCCAAAACAATCGACCACCTGATGGAGATCACGAATAACTAGGCTGATGTCATGGGAATGTCCATGACAGTTGCTACCAGGGGTAGTGATTGATAAGATTGGGGGCGAGAGCTGGCGGCCATCTGCGGTGCGAGATGGGGGCAGATGCACATGAGTTTACCCAGGTTCGGCCCCTCAGAGGGTAAAGACCTACTCCTGCTAGATTGTATTGGCGGAGAGCGAGTTACAGGGGTCGCAAGCTTGGCGTCTAAGCAGCGAGTCGCTAGAAGGGGTGTATGATGGAACGTGAGTACAAAGATAACCCTAGGGAGGTTTATATAGGGGGTACCTCGCTAGGGTTTACAGATATACAATCGAACTAGTCAAGGATTCGGAGGATTTGACCTAATCCGACTGGGCTTCAGCTACGCTTCTGGGCCTCCAGCTTCTAGTCGCCAAGTTCGCTCCTTAGTCACGTTCCAGTTGTCGTCCTGCAGGCCCACTCGCAAAGCCCTTGGCCCAATCGGAACGTCCTGCTGGGCATACCCCATTTGGCATATCCCCATCAGTAGTCCCCGAGTCCAGTGGTGATTTAGCGCAGGTGTTCATTTGTTTATCGGAGTAGGCGAGTCCAATTTGGACACCTAGTAGAATCAGTAATGGACTCCCGTAATGAAGTCTTTAGTCGCAGCATTGGCGAGTGGGTTTATGCTCGAGTAGCTGCCCTTGCCGAATGGTACAGGCGTACCAACAAGCGAGTCGAATGGAAGAAGTTGGACCGCCAACTTGGTAAAACTAGCCATTGGGTAATCCAATGATAACTTCGGCGTAATTACCACGGGTAATGGCTATCCCGAGATTGGCGGGTAGCATTATCCTTCTAAGGAGAGTGGCGAGGAGGCTCACAGATCTTCCTCCGCATTTCTCACTCCCGCGCACTCCCAGTCTCTTTGTCTCCCCGCGATCCAGAATTTCTGGACCGAGCGACCTCATCTTCTCTTCAATGGCGCCTCCGAAGGATCTGTGGGGGAAGTCCAATTGTACCACCGTGCAGCTCAAGTTGTTCAAGGACACGGGGTCCTCTGCAAGGGGAATTGGCGAATTCCTGTGTCCTCCAAGACCGGGCTGAAGCCTTGCGCCGGCGAATTCATCTGTTTCCCGAGCCACCTAGGGAGGGGCTTGGGATTCCCCACCTCAATCTTCTCCTGACGGTTCTGCGCTTATTATGCGATCAAGCCATCAGATCTTGGTCCGCACAGCATCGAGCAGTTGGCGATCTTCGTCGCCTTCTATGAATTCTACCTTGGATGCCAGCCCTACTTCCCACTATGGCTGGAGCAGTTCCACGGCTGCATCGGCCGTGATGGATCTGGTGGCCCTATCTTGGCGGCAGACGGTGTCACCTTTCAATTGAAGCCGAAGGCGAACTTCTTCAAGCTCCTGTTGCCGAAGAAATCCACGAGCGAGTGGAAGAAGAGCTGGTTCTATGTGAAAGAATCCACTCCCTTCGGTGAAGTGGTGCTTCCTATTTATGTTACGGAGAGGAGCGAGCCTCATCGGATGATAGCGGCAAGGCTCCCTGACGACCAAAGGATGGCCGTCACCGAGATGATGGAGCAGATCCAGGCGCTGAAGAACAAGGGGATGTAGACAATCAACCTCTACAACTACTGGCTCGGGCGGCGCTTGATTCCATTGGCGACCCGGCCCTACTGGATGTATGAATACAGCGGGAAGAATGATCCATCCAGGACTAGCAAGGAGTCCTGGGACGCCACGGACTACAAGGCCGCCTTGAAGAAAATCACATACGCAGAGTTTACCACCACATCAGCCGGGATCGCTCTGTACATGCCCGAGAAGAATGAATCTCCCATGGTAATCCTTTCTCGTTACTTTGTCTTTAGTCGTAACTCAAGCGGGTGCAATTTGCGTCCATGACTCGTAATGTTCACTGGTGGTTTCTAACAGGACAAATCCTCCTTGTCCACTCTCAGTTGTTTCAGGTCCTTGAAGGTTGGCTTCCCCCACTCGATGAAGAGATTCCCAAAGAGCTCGAAGAGGGAACCGAAGGGGAGTCCTCTGAGAGTGAATAAGAAGAGAGGGAGGTCCCCCCACCAGCGCTCACGGCCCGCAAGACCCACATGCAGAAGCAACACGAGATTGAGGCGAGTTGTAGCCTTGAGGAACGTGATGACGACGACAAGATCTTGAGGAGCATAGCTCACCGCGAGTGGCCATGCCGGCGAAGCCCACACAGAAGCTAAAGTCGCCTGCAAAGAAGCCGACACCGAAGCCAGCATCGCCACCCAGGTCAGTGGTGGCGTTCGAGTCGGATGAGGAGTCTGGTGATGAGGCGGCCGAAGCTTCTACCAAGATCCCTAAGGACCAAGCTCCGATGAAGGGAACATAAGCTGCGGACGTGGTGGTGGAATCGGTGGTCCCACTTGCCACGATCGCGCCGATAGTGTCGGCCACCACGGAACCAGGGGCTGCTGAGACTGTGGGGTCGAGATCGCCGCCACCGGAGGGAGCGGACATGTCGCCCGGGACGGAGGTCCCCGTAACCGCAACCTCGACGTCGAAGAGGCCCGCGGTGTCGTGGGCTGCGTGTTGGGTTCGCAGCATAGAAAACAAAAAATTTCCTACGATGGGAACTATACGCCAAGATCTATCTACTAGATACAAGCAACAGGTGGATATACATCCATAGAGAACTTACCCTCGAAGACAACAAAGCTTTGTTAACGAGATGGAACTCGTGGATGATGTAGTCGTCCACTTGTCGATCTCAAAATCGTGATGAAGTCCAGCAGGTTCGGCTCCAGCACGTCCATCAGATCCAGCTCTAGCAAGTCTAGCACCACCAAGTCCAGCACCACAAAGAAGCGGTGCATCCATGATCGCACACACGTCCAGTACCCCGACAACCTCCATCCCTCACTCCAGCAAAGCAGCGGAAGCAGAAGCTCCTTTCTAGATAAAGCCACCGGGAACATGTATCTCGCTAATCCGAGACCATGGGGAATAACTAGAGGGGGAGAGAGATCCTTCGCGAGGAGGTGTGTGTTGTGAGGAGGAGAAGGGGGCCTTTTATAGGGAAGAGGGGGGCAGCCAAGGGCCATGGCATGGCAGCCATGGTGGTGCCCCCACCTCTTCCATCATTTATGTGGTGGATGCTCCACTCACACTTCCACTCACATGCATTAAATTTCAACAAAATTTAATGCAAGCTCTCATTAAATAAAACTATTTTATTTATTTTATTCAGAATTTTGTCAATTACTTTAATTAACAAATATTCACATAAAACCCCCTGCAACATTTCAATATCACATGCATAACCAGTTTCTGCAATTTCACCCGAAACAATTTCGGTTTCCATCGAAATGATTCCAGCGCTTTCTTAAATCTTTATCTGAAACATATTTTCTCCAAATGGTGTCGGTATCCCTGATACATTGCAAATGTATCTATAATTTTTGATGTTCCATGCTTGGTTTTATCTACTTTCTTGTGTTTTGTTCCAACTTTGGAGTATTTTTCATATGATTTCTTGGACTAACCTATTAACAAGATGCCACAGTGCCAGTTGCCTGTTTTCTGCTGTTTTCGGTTCCCAGAAAGTTAGAAAATGAATATTCTCAGAATTGGACGGGACAAAAGCCAAAGTTCCTATTTTACCGGAAGACTCACAGAGCCAAAATACGAGACGAAGGAGGGCCAGGGCCTGGCCACACCATCCCTAGGCGCGGGTCCCCCTTGGCCGCGCCAGGGCATGGTGTGGGCCCCCTGGATGGCCACCAACCTCACCCCTTCGCCTGTATATTCCTCCCGAGGCAGAAACCCTAAATCATCAATCAGAAATCCAAAAAAAGTTCCGTAGCGCTGCCACCACCGAAGGGGAGATTCGGGAGACAGAAAGTCTCTGTTCCGGCACCCTGTCGGGATGGGGAAGTGCCCCCGGAGCCATATCCATCGATCTCCACCACCATCTCCATCACCATTGCTGATTCCCATGATGAGGAGGGAGTAGTTCTCTCTCGAGGCTAAGGGTTCTCCCGGTAGCTATGTGTTCATCTCTCTCTATGCATGATCTTATTGAGATCATGAGCTTGTAATCTATAGATCTACCTTGCTACTCAAGTGCTTTAATAGATCTCTGCTCTCCCCATGTGTGTGAAAGTGACAGCGTGCACACCATGGTGGTACTTAGGCTAGAGATTTCAAATACTTGTTATGAGTTATATTTGGAGTTGGATGTCTTTATGAAATTGTGGTGTTTGTTGGACTCATCTAGTACTCAAGGTGACAGTGTGGGGTTTTCTAGATGGGAAATATGAACTTTGAGGTGTGCTGTTATAGCCCTATCGTTGATTAGAGTGTCCAACCGGAGAGTAGTTAAGAGTAGTATCATCAAGAGAAGATATTTATATGATAGTGTTCACTAGTGAAAGTATGATCCCTAGGCCTTGTTTCTAAGCATCGAAACATCATTTGCAACTAGATCTGTTACATGTTTGCTTGTTTCCATCTTTATTTCAGTTTTACTTTAGTCTTTTCCATGCCATCAAGTTATTTTCTATCACCGTTAACACTTATAATTATCCATACCACTTGTATTTCACTATCTCTTCGCCGAACTAGTGCACCTATACACCTGACAAGTGTATTAGGTGTGTTGAGGACACAAGATACTTCTTGTATCTTGATTGGAGGGTTGCTTGAGAGGGAATACCTTTGACCACTTCCTCCCTCAGTTTGATAAACCTTGGGTGATCCACTTAAGGGAAAACTTGCTGCTGTTCTACAAACCTCTACACTTGGAGGCCCAACAACTGTCTACAAGAATAGAAGTGTGTAGACATCAAGCTTTTTTCTGGCGCTGTTGCCGGGGAGGTAAGGTAAAAGGTATTCACACCAGAGGATTAAAGAAGAAGAACCTCCCACGGCAAACGCCTATTTTCTGGCGCCGTTGTCTGGGAGGTAAGGTAAAAGGTACTCACATCCTCCGGTGTGAGTGCTTGAAGTTATTTCCTTTAGATTCTGCAATTTTGTCTTTTTGTTTCTTGTTTTCACTAGTTAGGCTTAATGGAAAACAACAAAAAAATTAGAGAGATTTATAGTATTTATCTTGAGTTAGGACATGAAGTATTTGAAGAGAAAATTAAAAAACCTATGGAACTTTATTTGCATGCTAATAGCAATGTTGTTAGTATGAATTCTTTGGACACCATTATTGTAATGCTATGGAAAAGTCTAAGCTTGGGGAAACTAGTTTTTATGAAAATGATCTTTTTAGTTCCCCAGCTTTGGAAGATAGCTATTCTATTGCTTATGATGATACAAAACCTCCAATATATGATGATTACAATGATGAGTATGATATTTTCAGTCCTCCTACTATTGAGGAGAAAATTAATTATGATTATAATATGCCTCCTATATTTGATGATTATGGTGATGAGAATAATAATGATAGCTATTTTGTTGAATTTGCTCCCACTACAATTAATAAGAATGACTATGTTTATGTGGAGAGTATTAATTCTTTTATGCATGTGGCTCATGGTAAGAATGTTTTATGTGATAGTTATATTGTTAATTTTATTCATGATGCTACTGAAAGTTATTATGAGAGAGGGAAACATGGTCTTATGCATCTCAATAATATTAGGTTTCCCCTCTTTATGTTGAAAGTCTTGAAGTTGCACTTGTTTTGCTTTCCTATGCTTGTTGTTTGTGCTTTCATGACTTGTTTCTTTGCAAGATTCCTATACATAGGAAGTGGGTTAGACTTAAATGTGTTTTGAATTTGCTTCTTGATGCTCTCTTTTACTCTAAATTCATATTTCTTATGTGAGCATCTTCTCAAACTATCATGCCTAACTTAAAGGCGTTAAAGAAAAGTACTTATTGGGAGATAACCCAAAAGTTTTAGATGAGTCTTGGAAGTTATTGCTTCAGTAATAACCGCTCCTTATCCTTTTTATTTGCTTTTTGTGCCAATAGTAACCTCTAATGAGAGAGAAGTAATGATTGGGAAAGTTGCTGTCCCGAAACAGATTTCTGTGCTTCACCGTAAAAATTCGTGTAAAATCTCTGAACGTCTTTTTGAGGCGTGAAATTTTGTGCTTCTGACCCAGGTTGTTATCTAACTTTCGTTAGATCAATACTTTTTGATTTGAGAAACAGAAGGTCTTCGAAAAAATTCTTCTTTACCTACTGGTCTGTTTTGACAGATTTCTGCCATTTTCTGCATTTGCTTCTTGTTGGTTCCTTTTCGAGTTCTTTTCGGGAATTGAGCTTTTTGAGGGAAGTACTTCAGTAGCTAGTGTTCTAATGGAAGTTTATTTGGTGTTAGAACTGAACCTTAAGACTTATTTATCTTGAGTACACTAATGTTGCTAATAAATATTGTGTGAAGTTTTGTATGAAGGAAAAATTTCAGGTGTATGGAAGAAATGAGTAATGAGATGAAGGATGGACTAAGCTCAAGCTTGGGGATGCCACGCGTGTCACCCCAAGAAATATCCAAGAAGTACAAGCATCAAAGCTTGGGGATGCCCAAGGCATCCCCTCTTCATCAATAAACATCTCAGGTTTCTTCCAAACGCTTCATTTTTATTGTTTCATTCACAGTTGTGTTGTTCTTGGAGCGTCTTCTTTTTCGTTTTCGTTTTGGTTTTTCGTTTGCTTGATTTGCTTAGTTTTCTAAATAAATTGGTTGGACCCCCTCTTTCATACATTGGTTTGCAAATAGTTTGGTTTGGTTTGGAAAAGTGTAGGAAAGTTCATGCTTATGTGGTAAAAAGAGCTCTTTTTTGACTGTGGCCTATGCTTTGTCATGCCATGCTTGATATTGTTTTGGATTTATGCTTAGTATTCTTTGCTGTAGCATGACTTGTTATAAACAATTTAGATTGCTTAATGTGCCTTGGATGAATCATGCGTTGTTTTAGCATATTAAAGCATAGTATAGCGGTATTCTCCTTTGATGCTTTATTTGGGTTGACTTGGCGCATGCTCACACCATGTTATGACTATCTCAAGTCACCATAGCCTTTATGATCCTTAGTTTTAAACTTGTAGTATCACTTTATGCTTTGATCAATGATGCTTTGCCGCTCTGCATGATTATGGCGATTATTGCTCTCTTAGTTTGTCGCTCCCAGTCTTTTGCTAGCCTCCGCAACCAAGTATGAGTTCCACTCATGCATCCAACTCCCTAAACCAAGTTATTCCAAAGAGTCCACCATACCTACCTACTAGAATATGCTATTCCAAGTATATTCATGCTTTTGTTTACCTTCCGAATTAAACTTGTTATGAGAAAACTAGTGATTAAAGCTCTCACGAACTTGATGGCACACTTTACTTTTCTTGCCCTTAATAAACTTGAACCATTGTGTCGTCTATGTTGTATATGCTTGCACTTATTTGTTGGGAATTAGCAGAACCATGCTGTCATGGGGAACGCTTTCAACATTGCACTAGTACTTTGTACCTAGTTGATATCATGCTCTTTTGTATATGGATGTCGTCGGTATGAAATGAAAGGGGAGCTTGTAAGTCCATGGAGTTATGTATATGTGTTAGAGAAATGCAGGCATTGGTCTAATCCATGCTGACATGGTGGAAACCTGCAGCGTAACCATAATGAGCTGTCTATGAAGCATTCTTCTTATAAAAAAAGAGTCCTATATTGAGAAAAAAGAGAAAAGACAAAAAAAGAGATTATGAAAAGAGGAAAGAGAGAAAAAAAGCACCATATTCCCATGGTAAATAAGAAGATTGCTGAGATGCTCGTTGTCTGCTTGCCTTGTCATTTTGATATGGGGATTCTTCCGTATCATCGGGCAAGGGGTACCCTGTTGGCGGTTCTCTATGATACACATGTAGTTACGATGACAAGAACTTACCGGTGACTAAACTTGAGTAGAATGAGGAGCAGCCCTTGTTGGGTCCGCAGCATAGAAAACAAAAAATTTCCTACGGTGTGAAGTACACGCCAAGATCTATCTACTAGGTACAAAGCGACGGGTGGACATACATCCAACGAGAAATTACCCTCGTAGACAACGAGCTTTGTTAACGAGTAGGAACTCGTGGTTGATGTAGTCGTACACTTGCCGATCTCAAGATCATGATGAAGTCCAGCAGGTCCGGCTCTAGCACGTCCATCAGATCCAGCTCCAGCATCACCAAGTCGAGCACCGCAAAGCAGTGGTGCATCCGTGATCGCACACACGTCCGGTACCCTGACAACCTCCGTCCCTCGCTCCAGCAAAGCAGTGGAAGCAGCAACTCCTTTCCAGATAAAGCCACTGGGAACATGTATCTCGCTAATCCGAGACCATGGGGAATAATACTAGAGGGGGAGAGAGATCCTTCACAAGGAGGTGTGTGTGAGAAGTGAGGAGGGGGTGGCCTTTTATAGGAGGAGGGTGCCTCCTTCATGGCCGGCGCATGGAGGAGGTGACCCTTCACCTCCTCCATTCATGTGGTGGTAACTCCCTCCACATAAATTTGCCCCTTCACATTCTCTTTTAAAGTCTCCACTTTAAATGCATTAAATTTGTCCAAATTTAATGCTCTCTCATTTAATAAAACTCTTTTATTATTTTTATTCAGAATTTTGTTAATTACTTTAATTAACAAACATTCACATAAAACCCCCTGCAACATTTCAATATTTACATGCAGAACCAATTTCTGCAATTTCACCCGAAACAGTTTCGGTGTCTATTGAAATAATTCTAGCGCTTTCTTAAATCTTTATCTGAAACATATTTGCTCCAAATGGTGTTTGTATCCCTTAAGTGTGTCACCCTACGGTTCGCGAATAATGCAGACATGATCGAGACCCCTCTCAGATCAATAATCAGAAGCGGGACCTGGAGATCCATAATGACTCCTACACATTCAACGATGACTTCTGTGATCGTGAGAACCTTTAACGCTAGTAACTAAATCCCTTTGTCTCGCGATATATTACATGTCCGAGATTTGATCATTGGTATCTCCATACCTAGTTTGATCTCGTTACCGACATGCACTCTTTTCTCGTTCCCATGATATAACATTCTAGTGATCACATCACTTGCTTGCAAGCTATTTCAATGTGATATCACCGAGAGGGACCAGAGTATATCTATCCATCATCGGGATGGACAAATCCCACTCTTGATCCATGAGCCTCAACATAACACCTTCGTAGCACTGAACCCACCTTTATAGTCACCCTGTTACGGTGTGACATTTGATGTTATCAAGATACTCTTCCGGTGTTAGCAATTAACATGATCTCATGGTCTAAGGACTAAGATTACTTCGTATGATGTTATAGCAATATAAACATAATGACTTTGATCTTAATGCTATACTTCGGATGAATGTTCATCACATCATTCCACCAATGGTGTGACCTTGTTATTAACAACATCTAATGTCCATGATTCGGAAACCTTGATCATCTTGTTAATCAACAAGCTAGTCTATAAGAGAGGCATAACTAGGAACCCTTTTTGTTTATTAAACACACATGTATTGATGTTTCTGATCAATACAATTCTAGCATGTAAAATAAACAATTATCATAAACATGGAATAAGATAATAACCACTTTATTATTGCCTCTCGGGCATATTCCCTTCAGCCCTCGTATACAAGGGACATGAGATTCCTAACTTATACTTCGCCAAGCATGTACTCCACAGTTTGTTCACTTTAACCTTAATCACTTCAAGATGCTTATGATAGGGGAAATGAGAGCTGAAAGCTATAAGTACCATAATTTTTGGAAGCTCTTTATGAGACTTGAATCTCTGCTTCCTTCTATGAAGGCCTTTCTTCCACCATTATATTGAGTCTCCACCTTCTACCTTTATGCACCTACTTTGAGAGCATAGTGGCCATTCTTAGTTCTATGTGCATTGTCCCAAGACTTGTTGATTGATGCATACCTTGATATTGTTTGTTTTAAACTATTTGTATCTAGTCACTCTTATGAACTTTGAAGGTGTCCTATGCATTTATGTTTGCTACTCTATGAGGGACAAGCTAAATGCCACTATGCTATGTTTTCTTTATGTGAAACAAACAAACGTCTTGCAAAGCATTGTTATTCATAAATCTTTTGTTTGTGCCTTTTCATGTTGCAACATAGTTGCTTTGCCTTATTGCTAGGACTTTGTCTTTCATGTTATGATTGAAGTACTATGATCCCAGCTTTCAATGCTTTACAAATACTTTGATCAAGTTTATGATGGTGCATGTCACCTCAAAAATTATTCTTTCTTTTTATCACTTACCTACTTGAGGACGAGCAGGAGTTAAGCTTGGGGATGTTGATACATTGCAAATTTATCTATAATTTTTGATGTTCCATGCTTGGTTTTATCTACTTCCTTGTATTTTGTTCCAACTATGGAGTACTTTTCATATGATTTCTTGGACTAACCTATTAACAAGATGCCACAGTGCTAGTTGCCTGTTTTCTGCTGTTTTTGGTTCCAGGAAAGTCAGAAAATGAATATTCTCAGAATTGGACGGGACAAAAGCCAAAGTTCCTATTTTACCGGAAGACTCACGGAGCCAGAATACGAGACGAAGGAGGGCCAGGGCCTGGCCACACCACCCCTAGGCGCGGGTCCCCCTTGGCCGCGCTAGGGCATGGTGTGGGCCCACTGGCTAGCCACCGACCTCGCCCCTTCACCTATATATTCCTCCCAAGGCAGAAACCCTAAATCATCAATCAAAAATCCACAAAAAGTTCCACAGCGCTGCCGCCACCGAAGGAGAGATTCGGGGGACATAAAGTCTCTGTTAGGCACCTGGGCCGACAGAAGTGCCCCCAGAGCCATCTCCATTGATCTCCACCACCATCTCCATCACCATTGCTGATTCCCATGATGAGGAGGGAGTAGTTCTCTCTCGAGGCTAAGGGTTCTACCGGTAGCTATGTGTTCATCTCTCTCTATGCATGATCTTATTGAGATCATGAGCTTGTAATCTATAGATCTACCTTGCTACTCTAGTGCTTTAATAGATCTCTGCTCTCCCCATGTGTGTGAAAGTGACAGCGTGCACCCCATGGTGGCACTTAGGCTAGTGATCTCAAATACTTGTTATGAGTTATATTTGGAGTTGGTTGTCTTTATGAAATTGTGGTGTTTGTTGGACTCATCTAGTACTCAAGGTGATAGTGTGGGGTTTTCTAGATGGGAAAGATGAACTTTGAGGTGTGCTGTTATAGCCCTACCGTTGATTAGAGTGTCCAACCGGAGAGTAGTTAAGAGTAGTATCATAAAGAGAAGATATTTATATGAGAGTGTTCACTAGTGAAAGTATGATCCCTAGGCCTTGTTTCTAAGCATCGAAACACCATTTGCAACTAGGTCTGTTACATGTTTGCTTGTTTCCATCTTTATTTCAGTTTTACTTTAGTCTTTTCCACGCCATCAAGTTATTTTCTATCACCGTTAACACTTATGATTATCCATACCACTTGTATTTCACTATCTCTTCGCCGAACTAGTGCACCTATACACCTGACAAGTGTATTAGGTGTGTTGGGGACACAAGAGACTTCTTGTATCTTGATTGCAGGGTTGCTTGAGACGGAATACCTTTGACCACTTCCTCCCTGAGTTCGATAAACCTTGGGTGATCCACTTAACGGAAAACTTGCTGCTATTCTACAAACCTCTGCACTTGGAGGCCCAACAACTATCTAGAAGAATAGAAGTGCGTAGACATCAATCCCTTAAGTGTGTCACCCTACGGTTCGCAAATAATGCAGACATGATCGAGACCCCTCTCCGATCAATAATCAGCAGCGGGACCTGGAGATCCGTACTGACTCCCACATATTCAACAATGACTCTTGTGATCATGTGAACATTTAAGATCGTAACTAAATCCCTTTGTCTCGTGATATATTACATGTCCGAGATTTGATCATCGGCATCCAAATACCTAGTTTGATATCGTTACTGACATGCACTCTTTTCTTGTTCCCGTGATATAAAATTCTAGTGATCACATCACTTGCTTGCAAGCTATCTTAATGTGATATTACCGAGAGGGCCTAGAGTATATCTATCCGTCATCGGGATTGACAAATTCCACTCTTGATCCATGATCCTCAACATAACACCTTCGGAGTATCTGGACCCACCTTTATAGTCACCCTTTTACGGTGTGACGTTTGATGTTATCAAGTTACTCTTCCGATGTTAGCAATTAACATGATCTCATGGTCTAAGGACTAAGATTACTTCGTATGATGTTATAGCAATATAAACATAATGACTTTGATCGTAATGCTATACTTCGGATGAATGTTCATCACATCATTCCACCAATGCTGTGACCTCGTCATTAACAACATCCAATGTCCATGATCAGGAAACCTTGATCATCTTGTTAATCAACGAGCTAGTTTATATGAGAGGCATTACTAGGAACTTTGTATTTTGTTTATTAAACAGACATGTATTAACAATTTCCAATTAATACAGTTATAGCATGCAAAATAAACATTTATCATAAACAGGGAATAAGATAATAACCACTTTATTATTGCCTCTCGGGCATATTCCCTTCAGTCTCCCACTTGCACTAGAGTCAATAATCTAGTTTGAAAAACTTTGTGTATTGAACTCCTATGGCTTTCTGGTGTTGCATATACGCTATTGCTAGTGGTTAACATAATCTCTGGATCTGACAGTTTCAGGTCCGTGTGTATTTGCATGTCTCTGCGTCTCTACGCATCACTCATTCTCAAATGAGATGGCATTGTATAAATTTGGTCCTTTGGTGAGACCTTTTGTTCGTTCGGGTTAAAATATGTTGATATTATTGTCATACAATATATCTTCATAATATTAGCCCACTTTGAACCACACCTAGTTTGATAACAAACTACTTAACACAAATGCCCTCCTTTGCTGCTACTATAGCAGACATATACTTAGCCTTTTGTCGTAGTATCCGTCACATTGTCTCAACTTTGGAACTCATCCAAATCCAACATGGAACATCCTTTCCATTACATTGTGCCACCCGTAGTCTAAATTGAGAAAAAATTAATTTGTATCTTGTGACAAAACAAGTATCAATGTAATACTTTATAATGAACTACCTTTAACTATTTGTCACTTATACATGATATATTCTTAGTTCTTCCAAAGCTTATAAGAATATCTTTACTATCGTCTAATTATCATCTTATGAATCATTCTGGTATGTGCTCATAACATTTAGAGCATATGACATATCTGGATATATACATATCACAGTATAATCGATCAAAATATTCATGTGATTTTACTCACTAAGTGTTGAAACACTTGAATCTTGATATAATCCTTTCCATGCAGCAAGAACCTTTCTTGTTGTTTCCATATTGAACCCTTTCAATATCTCATATATGTACGTCTGGCATAACCATATTAGCGCCTCAATCTATCCATATAGACATTGATGCCAAATATTCCGGTTTTGCCCAAGTCTTTCATTGAAATCCTATTTTAATGAAATTCTTAAGTTGTGTCAATAAAAGATACATCATTTCCAATCAACAATATGTACTCTGCATAATGTATTGGAAATTTGTCTCAGCGCTCCCACTTAATTTCTTGCAAATGCAAGCATCTTCATGATCTCCGATGAAATTAAAACTCCTTTAACATTTTCATCATGGTGAAGATTCCAACTCCGCTATGCTCACTTCAACTATTGAAGTTTGCATGCCCTTTTAATACCCTTTGAATTAACAAAACCCTTTGGACCGTGTCATGTACACGTCCTAGGTAACCATTCTATTAGAAGAACCTTGTTTTGTTTATTCAACTACCATATACCAAATTATATGTAGTGGTTGCTACATTAATCCGTCAAGACTAAATATCGCTATGAAAGATCAAATCTTGTCATAGTCAACTCCTTGAACATTGCCGTAAGCTTCTTTCTGACATGTCGACTATTTCATAGATGTTAAACATCCATGTCTATTTCTTTATAGATCCAACACGACTGATAGGCTTCACGCCTTTCCGGGGGGTCTTCCAAGTTCAGAAACTTGATTTCTTATGTATGGATACTATCACGGATTCTATGACTTCTAGTCATTTTATGGAGTCGGGGCCCATCATCGCTTCTTTGCATGCAGTCGGTTCATCATTGTCAAAACAATAACCACTTCTGTTTCAAATCTTACTATTTGATTCTTACAGACCCACATGGTTCAATAAGAACTCTATCTCCAAGATCACACCCTTTGTAATCACGGGAGCCATGAGCATTGTGGCTGCCATCGGGACACTTTCTGGTGCTACGTTACTTAGCACATATAGCTAAGGTTCAACAACCTTATCAAAGTTCTATTGTCCTCCCACTTAACTTTTCACAAAAAATTCCTTCTCAAGAAACTTGATGTTCCAAGCGACAAACTCTTTTGTCCTTGGTGTTATGGAGAAATTCCCAACAAATTCTCTGGGATAACCTACAAAGACGTGCTTATCTGACTTTGGTTGTAAACATTATACTTATGCATAGCATACCAAAATTTAAGAAAAGACAATTCGGGTTTTATCCTAAACCATAACTCATATGGTGTCATTTCAACGGATCACGGTGGTGCTCTTTTCAGTGTAAAAGCGATAGTCTCTAAAGCTTTAATCCTTAAAACATAATGGCAGTTTTATAAATGACACCTTTGATCTTACCATGTCAAACAAGGTTTGATTTGATCTCTCGAACATACCATACTCCTGTGGTTTATCGACAAATGCAAATTCATGGAACAATTCCTGAAATTTTAGGTGTTTTGCTAAACCTATAACTCAAATATCTTCCTTTACGATCAAATCATAAACTCTTTTATTTTCTTGTTACAATGATTTTTCACTTCATCTTGAAAGTCTTTGCACAATTTTCAAATGTTTCATACTTCTTCCTTATTAAGTAAATATATAGATATATTCACTCAAATTTCTGGAGAAAGCATATGAAGCAAAAATATCCATCGCATATGGCTACACATAATGGACTATATACATCAACATGCATAATATCCAATAAGTTAGCCATCCGTTCCTCTTTGGCCTATGGACGGTGTCGGGGGGATGACCTCCGGATACCCCAACCAGACAAGAAATACGGCAGGCGGATCGCGTCCGGCTGGTTAAGCGCAGCCGGACAAGGCAAGTCAAGCCAGCTACCATGAGGTAGCCGGAGCGGCAAGAAGCAGCTGGCTACAGCAGCGTAGCCGAAACCAATCAAGAGGACAGGGCAACATGTGGGATAGTGCACGGTATGCCCTGTACGACGACAAGGATGGCAACTACTCGGCCATACCGAAGACTTTGCCGGGATGACGCAGGAATAGTGGCCCGATGCCGACGACAGGCTCGCACAGTGTTCACTGTGCCCATGATAGCCATACCGCTTGTACTCTGATGGGACATGGTTGTACCGGATACTGTAGATGACCAGCCGGCTGGGACCCACCTGTGGGGCCCGCCAGCCAGACTGGCCAGTGAGACCGTTGCCTCTCTGCCTATATAAGGATAGGCAAGGCCTCAGTAGAAAGGGTTGGTCTCAGTGCATTTAAGACAGTAGCTAGAGAATACAGCTCGAGGAGCACTTGTATCCCGTATATCGCTCATAGTCAGATCGGCAGGAGTAGGAGTTTTACCTCACCACGAGGGCTCCGAACCTGGGTAGTTCCTGCGTCCAGCTACGCTTGCTTGTATCCAATCCCGCCCGCGGATGCCGTCGATAGCTTCCCTGCTAGTCCCCACACCTCTATCTAACCTTCTTAGGTATTGCCGTTCCCAATACAACGACAGTTGGCGCCCTCCATGGGGCAAGATGGCTTCGACCAGAGTCACATTCCACACAGGACCCCACACTTCAGCCGGTGAGCGCGTGGCCTCCGGCCTGGTGGTCACGCTCGGCAAATTCGACTGCATCATCAACAACGCTTCCTGCTTCGCCGGAACCACCTTCCCGGCGAACGACTCCATCCTGCTTTTTGGCGACCTCCCTGTTTACGTCGCCATCGTTCCAGAGCATTTCCCTAGGGAGATCGTCTCTGTCGCGGAGCTGCCGCATCTGGGCAGCAACGCCTCCGTCGCTTCTTGCAGCGTCGAGGTCATGATGGCCGGCTCCAGTTCTCACCCCCGCCAGCCGCGGGAGCGGGGCGCGGACGAGGGCGGAACCTCCGCTCCACTGCAGCCTCGGAACCCGGTGGAGGAGGCCATTGATTGGCTCCTGACGCTGGTTAACCTCGGGGACAACCCGGAGGAGGCGGAGGCCAACTTTGCCATGGAGAGACAGCTTCTCCTCCAGGAGGCCATGGAGCTGGCAGCAACCCGCAAGCAACTCGAGATCACCCGGCGCGAGTACGACCGCGCACACGGTTTCACTCCGGCTATCATGGAGCCGAGCTGGCGCGACCAGGTGCGACGCCGAGGCGGCGAGCTAGGCGGAAGGATGGAAAAAGACGAGGAACCGGATACCGCGCCCGCCCTCATCCGGCCCACCTACAGCACGCCCATCAAGAATCTGCGTGTGGCGCGAGCCGCAGCAGACGAACTGCCCAACCTGGAGGGCGAGGAGCGAGCCCGCCATCACGCTCGGGTGCAGGAGCTCCTCCGGATCGCGGACGAGCAGGCTGATGCCAATCAGCAGATGCAGGAGGACCCCAGCTACTCCAAGGGGAGCAAGCCACCCATCAACAGCAAGGGCACGCCTCGCGACACCCAACAAGCGTCCTTCCCTCAGCCGGCTAAGGCCCGCAGCAAGCACCGCAGCTCTGGCAACAAGGGCCAGCCACGCCAGGAGCAAATGGTGAACAGCAACCCACCGCCTCCCCCTCCACCAACCGGAGCACCAAGACCCACCGGTTCCCGTCTCTCGGGCCGAGTGGGAGCGCCCAACCCGGATCGTCCGGATGCCCGTGACCGCATCGAGCTCCTCCTTCAAGCACGTGCCACGGAGGAAGAAGATTCCACCAGACCGGTTTGTTTCGGACCCTGCATCCGGAACGAGCCGTTTCCGGATAAATTCACCCTGCACAGGGACACCCCCAAGTACAAAAGCAGTATGAAGCCAGAAGATTGGCTGACCGACTATGCTACGGCAGTTGGCATCGCCCATGGGAACAAGCGCACAGTGGTGCGCTACGTCCCCCTCATGCTAACCGGGTCAGCGAGGACATGGCTCAATAGCCTCGCACCCAACAGCATCAACGCCTGGCCAGACTTCTAGAAGGTGTTCGTCCGCAACTTCAATGGCACGTACAAGCGTCCGGGACGCCCATGCAACCTGGTATTGTGCGTCCAGGGCGACCGCGAGACCGACCGCGAGTACCTTGCCAAGTGGACGGAGGTACGCAACACTTGAGAGGGCATCTTGGAGAGCCAAGCCATCGACTTCTTCATCGAGGGATGCCGAGAAGGCACCATGCTTCGCCACCGACTACTGTGTGACGAGCCGAAAACCATGGCGGAGCTCATGACGGTAGCATACCAGTACACCACGGCGGATGCCGCCATGAAGAAACCCGTCTGAGTAAGTGCTGACGGGCATCCGACTCCTACAGAGCCGGCTCGTGACCGTCTGAGCAATCCGGCTGGAGAAGCCGGATCCTCCAGGCACCACGGCAACGACAACCAGTTCCATGGGGACCGCCAGGCCGGACAACAGAAGCCTCGCTACCACGCGCGGTAGGTCAATGCTGTGGAGGGTGCACCCGATGCACCGGTTAACGATGCAAGAAGGCAGAAGCCGCGTCTCACGTTCGACCAGATGTTTGACGACCCGTGCAAGTGGCATAGCGGTCCCTTCAAACCGGCTACGCACACCACCCGGAACTGCAACTGGACCCGCCAGCTAAAAGACCAGGGCAACCAGCAATGTCTCCCGCCGCCCCCTCCTAGTGGACCTCCACCACCGGCTAGGGGAGCCGGCAATGATGGTAACGGCGGCAACAACAACAACGGCTACCCCCAGCCGCACGTCGCCTACCACATCTTCGAGATGGAGCTGGACGACAAGCACAGCCGCAGGCGACGCTCCAAGGAGGTCAACGCCATCGTCTCTCCGGTCCCCTAGTACCTGAACTGGTCGAAAACCCCCATCACCTGGAGCCGAGAAGACCAGCCGGAGCAGCTGCCGACTCCCGGGGGCTACGCCATGGTGCTCGACCCCCTCATCGTCTCCAACGAGCGCACCTGCCGTTTCTCGCGCGTCCTCATCAGCGGAGGCAGCAGCCTCAACCTCCTCTACCGGTCTTCGCTGGAGAAGCTAGGCATTCGCGAATGCGACCTGCGCCCGACTACCACAACGTTCCACGGCGTACTGCTGGGACCGGCTTGCACCTCGCTGGGTAAAATCCAGCTGGACGTCATCTTCGGGTCCGAGGAGAACTTCCACCGCGAGCCGATCTGGTTTGAGGTGGTAAACCTGACGAGCTCCTACCACGCTCTCCTCGGGTGCCCCGCCCTCACCAAATTCATGGTCGTCCCCCACTACGCATACCTCAAGACGAAGATGCTGGGACCCGACAGCGTGATCACCGTCGGTGGCTGCTTTAGGCGGTCAATGGAGTGCGCCTCAGCCGGTGCTAAACTGGTAGAGGCCCTCATTATAGCCGAAGAGAAGTGCGTGATCATGCGCAACGTGGCCATGACCCAGCAAGACATGCCGGCTAGCAGCAAGCCGGCTGGAGAAGGAGCTTTCTAGCCGGCAAAGGAGACGAAGAGGATCCTGCTCGACCCCTCTGACCCGACCAAGTTCGTCACCATTGGTGCCAACTTGGACAACAAATAGGAAGGTGTGCTCGTCGACTTCCTCCATGAGAATCGGGACATCTTTGCATGGTCACCCAAGGACATGCCAGGTGTACCGAGGGAGTTCGCCGAGCACTCACTTCATGGGCGGCCGGATGCCAAGCCGGTCAAGCAACCTCTGCGCCGGTTCGCAGAGGAGAAGAGGAAGATTATCGGTGACGAGATCACCCGGCTCCTTGTAGCCGGGTTCATCATGGAAGTGTACCACCCGGACTGGCTGGCGAACCCAGTCCTAGTGTTGAAGAAGAACAAGACCTGGCGCATGTGTATCGACTACACGAGCTTGAACAAGGCGTGCCCGAAAGATCCATTCGCATTGCCCCGTATTGATCAAGTCATCGATTCCACGGCCGGCTGCGATTTGTTGTCTTTTTTAGATTGCTATTCCGGTTACAATCAGATCCGGTTAAAACCGGCTGACCAGATTAAGACATCATTTATCACCCCCTACGGGGCTTTCTGCTATGTAACCATGCCTTTCGGTCTGAAGAATGCATGCGCTACCTATCAGCGCTGCATGCAGAAGTGCTTGCACTCACAGATCGGCTAAAACATGCACGCCTATGTGGACGATGTGGTCATCAAGACCAAGGAGAAACGCACCCTCCTTGAAGACCTGGGAGAGACATTTGGCGACCTCCGGCAGTACCAAATGAAGCTGAACCCGGAGAAATGCGTCTTCGGAGT
This sequence comes from Avena insularis, assembly GCA_023614405.1. NCBI lineage: Eukaryota > Viridiplantae > Streptophyta > Magnoliopsida > Poales > Poaceae > Avena > Avena insularis. The sequence continues at coordinate 552,168,777 of CM042690.1, forward strand.
CCCATCCGGCCAACTACTCGGTTTCCTCGTATCACAATGAGGGATCGAGGCAAATCCGGAAAAGATCGCGGCCATCGAGAGGATGCAGCCGCCTAGGAGCCTGCTTGGAGTCCATAAGTTCACCGGATGCCTAGCCTCCCTTAGGCGTTTCGTTAGGCGGTTGGGGGGAGAAGGCACTCCTATTGTACCAGCTGATGAAGAAGACGGACAAGTTCTCCTGGACCTCGCAAGCCGACGCTGCCTTTCATGACCTCAAGCGCATGCTATCCATAGAGCCGGTTCTAGCCACACCGGCTAGCAAGGAGCCGATGTTGCTCTATATAGCAGCCATCAGCCGGGTCGTCAGCGTCGTCCTAGTGGTGGAGCGCCCCGAGGAAGGCAAGGCTCAGCCGGTTCAGCGGCTCGTCTACTACCTCAGAGAGGTCCTCTCCCTCTCCAAGCAAAACTACCCCCACTACCAGAAGATGTGTTATGGCGTGTACCTGGCATGCAAGAAGCTCAAGCACTACTTCCAGGAGCATCCGATTAAGGTCTTGTGCACTGCACCCCTTTTGGAAATCATCACCAACAAGGACGCCACCGACCAAGTCGCCAAGTGGGCCATCGAGCTCGCCGCCTACTCCATCCAGTACGAGCCCTGGCTCATGATCAAGTCGCAGGCACTAGTGGACTTCCTTGTCGACTGGGCCAAGACCCAATACCTCCCACCGGTTCCGGATTCGGACCACTGGAAGATGCACTTCGACCGGTCGAAGATGCTCGTGGGCTTGGGAGCCGGCATCGTGCTCACCTCGCCCAAGGGAGACCGGCTGGAGTACATCTTGCAAATCCACTTCAAGACCTCTAACAACATAGCCGAATACGAGGCACTGACGCACGGCCTCCGGCTAGCCAGAGAGATTGGTGTCAACCGGATCCTTTGCTTTGGCGATTCGGATCTGGTGGTGCAGCAGGTATCCGGAGAGTGGGACGCCCGCGATGCAAACATGGCTCTCTACCGGTTCCACATACAGAAGCTCAGCGCTTGCTTCGACGGATGTGAATTCCATCACGTCCCTCGTGCCAACAACAAGACAGCCAATTCGCTCGCACGAATCGGATCCACCAGGCAGGCGATCCCACCCGAGGTCTCCTTGGAGCACCTGCGCAAGCCCTCCATCAACCCGTCCCCCGAGTCTGATTCCATCATATGGGCAGGGAGTGCCCCGGTTGACGACGTGGCAGATGCAGAGCCGGCAGAACCTCCAAAAAAGAAGGTCCGTACCAACTCCGGCAAGTCGGTACCCTCCGGTTCGCACGACCCGGGGGCTCCGACTCATCAAGCGGCTCGGGGGCTACCGTCCCGAGTACCCCACCCAGACGACCCCCTGACAACCATCAATCGGAGAGCGGAAGCATCCTCACCATCCGAGAAATACCATCCTGGGCACAGCCCTTCATGAACTACATCGCCAACGGGGAACTGCCGGATGACGAGGTGGAGGCCAGGCAAATCCGGCACCGCACGCGCACGTACACCATCATCAACAAAGAATTATACAAGCGCAACGTATCCCGCATCTTCCAAAGGTGTGTCGACGTGGACATAGGCTACCGGCTGCTCAAGGACATCCACCAGGGTGAGTGCGGGCACCACGCTTCGTCAATGGCGATAGTCGCCAAGGCGTTTCGCCATGGTTTCTATTGGCCCACCACCCTCGAGGATGCCGAATAGCTAGTACGCGCGTGCAATAGGTGCCAACGCTTTGGGCAGCTCAGGCATATGCCGGCTTCGGTGCTCAAGACCACACCGATCACCTGGCCCTTCGTTGTTTGGGGCCTCGACATGGTCGGTCCCTTAAAGCGGGCGCGCGCGGGCATGACCCATCTGCTGGTGGCGGTGGACAAATTTACAAAGTGGATCGAGGCCAAGCCCATCCAGAAGCTAGACGGGGCAACAGTCGTCACCTTCTTCACCGATGTCATCAACCGGTTCGGCTACCCCAACAGCATCATCACCGACAACGGCACGAACTTCGCCAAGGGGGCCTTCGCCCGGTTCTGTAGCAACAAGGGCATTCGGCTGGACCTTGCTTCCGTCGCGCACCCGCAGTCCAACGGGCAAGTCGAATGGGAAAACGGCTTAGTGCTAGCCGGCATCAAGCCACGCCTCATCGAGCCTTTGGAGTGGTCACCCAGGTGCTGGATCGAGGAGCTTCCAGCTGTGTTGTGGAGCCTCCGCACCACGCCGAATAGATCAACCGGCTACACCCCGTTCTTCCTAGTCTACGGATCGGAAGCCGTCCTCTTCACGGACATCGAGTTCGACTCTCCACGCAAGCTCCTCTACGATGAAAAAGCCAACTAGGAGGCACGGGAGGACGGTGTGGACCTCCTGGAGGAGGCCCACGAACTGGCATTGTCCAGATCGGCTTTGTACCAGCAGCGCCTACGCCACTACCATTTAGGCCGGATCCGCCCTATCGTGTTCCGCGAGGGCGACCTGGTCCTCCGGCTGGTGCAGGACACGAAGAGCATGCACAAGCTATCGCCACCCTGGGAGGGTCCCTTCATCATCAGTCGGGCGCTGCCCAACGACTCCTACTACCTCGTCGACGCGCAGTAGCCGTGCAAGAACAAGATGGACAAGTCAGACGAGGAGACCGAGCATCCCTGGAACGCGGCCTTGCTGCGCTCGTTTTACACCTAGTCACCAGACAGTGTATGTATCCCGCAAACCCTATGAATGAAAATGCGGACCCCTACGAGATGCTCGGGGGCTCCTTGCTAGAAATGTGTATATATCTATTTTCTGGTTCAGATTTTCCTGATCCGGCAACCCTTACCCGGGGGCTTGCCGGCTGGCTTGACCTGCTAAAATCAACAAACCGGCTGAGTAATGTGCGATGATGTCAGAGGCCTAATCTTCGTCTCAGCTACAGACCGCAACCCGGCTGTCCGGCTAGCATGAGCAAAAGCCAGAGGCATCCCACATGAAAAACGGGGAGGAGATGCGACATATCGGGCGTCCCGGCCTCGCGACTAGCTTATGATAATCCGGATGCTAAGCTGTTAGTACCATGTGCAATGTACTGTCAGCTCCCTTCGATTCCGGCTGTAGACCGCAACCCGGCTACCCGGCAAGGATGCAGCAAAAACAGCAGAGCGCATGGGAAAATGGTTGTGTCAAGAAAGGCAAAAGCTAGTTTTCAAAAAACAAATCCGCCTTCCGGCTATAGTTTGGCAGACTAACCTATTAACCGGTGAGAATGTATGTATGCGTGTATGCTTTGTACGACTATTTCAAGTCGGAATCCAGGAAGAAAAGAAGAACAAGATTCGAAGTCCTTGCCTTCATCAAGCGCTCCGAATCTCAGGGGCTACACCCACTGGGTGCGCTCGTGCGCCCCCAGTGGAATCTCGTAGTTTCCCGGCCGGCTAAAGGCGTTTAGCCGGATATTTGGAGCCCAAGTGAGGGAAAGGGAAGGAGCAGAAGAAAGAAGAAGATTCGAAGTACCTGGCTACGCCAGCTACTCCGAATCTCGAGGGCTACACCCAGTGGGTGCGCTGGCGTGCCCCCACTAGAATGGTAGGTCCCCCGGCTGCAGGCGTTCAACCAGCGGAAGTAACCGACTAGGAGGCGTCTAGTCGGACGAAGCTAGAAGACTTAAGAAAAGAAGGAAGATTCGAAGTACATGGTTGTGCCAGCTACTGCGAATCTCAGGGACTAGACCCAGTGGGTGCGCTGGCGCGCCCCCACTAGAATTGCAGTTCCCCCGGCTAAAGGCGTTCAGCCGAGCGAAGTCAGCCAGACAAAGTCAGTCGGTGAAATATTGAAAGGGCATAAAAACAACACAAGTTGAAAGCAAGCCAGGACGAGTCAAACTAGCATTAAAAAGGAAAAAGGAGTCGAAGCTCCCATGAGTTTACCCGGCGCCAGAAGCAGCCGGTACAGACAGACAAAGTTTCCAAGCAAAACAGGAAAAACAAATACACCCGGCATCCCGGGGTCATAGCTAAACGGCAGGGCCCTTGCCGTGCGGAGCACCTTGGCTGGCAGTAGTCTCAGGCGGCAGAGGAGGCTCCACGGTCGATCCGGTTCCGGCGTCGCCATCAGCTGGTTGCGTCGAGGCTTCCGCATCCGGAGCGCCATTGGACTCCGATTCGGTGAGCACCTTGTCGGGGTCCACGTAGTCTGTGATCTTGATGGCGGAGTCCCGGAGCTCCGGATGAGCCTGGCGGATGGCGGCAAGGTCGTCGCCGGCGCGGAAACCCCCGTCGATCTTCTCGACACGGGCGTCCTTGTACCACGAGAGCATGAGGGCCAAGGCCATATCCGCTCCGGTTTGCGCCGCCAAGTAATGCAGCCGGTCGACGGCAGACGGCACCTCCCCCACCTTGGCAGCTAGCTGCGCCATTGTTTGCGGGATCGCAACGTCTGGCCACAGGAAGGAGAAGATGGCCTGCGCCGCCTGGCGAAGCTTGGCAGCTTCCTCGCCGAGAAGGACGACGAGCTCCTGGGCTGTCGGCTGCGCTCCCGGCCAGTTCTCCTGCAGCCGGTTGTAGGCCAGCAGGTCTATGCCGGGATAAAAAGCTGTCAGAAAAAAGAAAGTCAGATCCGTCTACCGGATCCAAAAAAACGAGAGGATTCGGAAAAGGAACTTACCCTTGGCCGTGTGCCCTACTTGCATCAGCTCCTCCACCAGGGCCTTTTCCTTCGTCGTCAGCCCCTTGATTTACTTCTCTTGGTCCTTGTTCTGGGCCTCGAGAAGATTGAAGGCGTCGATCCGGCTGGCGAGCGAGGCATCACGCTCCTTGACGGTGGCCTCCAGAGCATCCACCTTGGCGTTCCAATCCTTGTTCTGCAGCCGCAGCGTGGAGTTGGACTTGCTCAGCCGGTCATTCGCCTTCTTTAGGCGATCGATCTCCCGCTGAGCACACACAAAGATAGCTGCGACCAAACCGGCTATCAGCAAAAGAAAAGGGGGATGACCCAGCTAGAAAGACCTACACGGGGCATGCGGTTTTCACGGCTGTAAGGGGCCATCCCGAAGGTCCAGTCTTCTGGCAGCCGCTCCTTGGTGATGGTCCACACCCACTCCTTTAGATTATGGTAGCGGGTGTCGCGGCGAGATAGCCGGGTCGGGTCCAGCCGGCTGGAGTAGAAGCACATCTTGTGCGCTCGCTGCTGCAGCGGCATTATCAGCCTAGACATCCAGCTAAGGGTGATGTCCAGGCCGGTTAGCCGGCAGGTGACGAGGGAGCGCATGCGTTGCAGCATCGCATCTGACTCTGCCTTCTCGCCATAGACCTTCAACTCCCAATGCTGCCGGCTGGACTCCATGTCCCGGAACGCCGGAAGATTGATCCGGTCCATGTCGATGAGGTTGCGGACGTAGAAGTACGACTGCTGCCACAGCCGTACCGTGTCGTGCAGCCGGAATTTGGGGTAGCCGGTCTACGTGCAGGAGTAGATGGAGGCGCCACCGTAGACGACCAGCGGCCCCTTCGTGAACTGGACCTGCGGCCGGACTCGAAAGAGCCGGTAGAAGAGCCCGAGATCCGGTTGGATCCTGAGGTAGCTTTCGTAGAAGGCTGCAAAGTGCGCCAGCGTCCCGATGGTGGAGGCGGAGGTCGAAGAAGGCGAGGAAGGTGAGGAAGAACGGGTGCACCGGTAGCGCGAACCCGTGGGCCAGGTGTGAGAGGAAGATCACCCGCTCCCCCTCCACCGGATACGGCAACACCTCCCCGCCAGCGCGAGCCGCACCTCCACTTCCTCCTCCGACGGCAGGACACGGGTGGCGCGGTACTTTTGGATGTGCTCCTCCGTGACAGAGGAGCCACACCATGCTCCGCGCTCGGCGGCCATTTCCGGTTCGCTGGGGGCGCGGCGGCGGATGAGTGACGGTGGCCCGTACCGCCGGCAACGTCAAACGGGCGGCGCGCCAGGCTACAACAGCGACGGTGGCAAAGCGCGAAAGGCAGGAGCGAGAGAAGAGGAAGGCAACTGGGAGCGGGGAAGCGAAGGGAGGAACCACCCCCTCCCGGGCGCCCCTTTAAAGGCCCGGAAGGGCAACCGTTCACGGTGCCATGCAGCACCCATCGAAGTTCGCACCACCCCAACTGCCGCCCTAGATCCCGTGTGCAGACGTGGAGTGTGCAAGAGATCCTGGAGCGAGAACCGAAGTGCCAGGCAGCAGTTTCCCGAGGCGACCTGGGACGAGACGTTTCACTGCCCGCCGTAGAGTAATGATGGTGCGTGCGCACGTGGCCGGCGTCAGCACTGACGTCACGGGTAGCACAACCGCCAGGCGTAGCCGGCCAGAAATTCAAAATGAAGAGGGAGCGCGCGCACATTTCACCTAAGGGCAAAATCTACACGCGCTCGGGGGCTAGTGTCGGGGGGATGACCTCCGGATACCCCAACCAGACAAGAAATACGGCAGGCGGATCGTGTCCGGATGGCTAAGCGCAGCCGGACAAGGCAAGTCAAGCCGGCTACCGTGACATAGTCGGAGCAACGAGAAGCTGTCGGCTACAACAGTGTAGCCAGAACCAATCAAGAGGACAGGGCGACGTGCGGGACAGTGCGCAGTAAGCCCTGTACGACGACAAGACTGGCAACTACTCGGCCTTGCCGAAGACTTCGCAAGGATGACGTGGGAATAGTGGCCCGATGCTGACGATAGGCTCGCATGGCGTTCACTGTGCCCACGACATCCATACCGCTCGTACTCTGATGGGAAATGGTTGTACCGGATACTGTAGATGACCAGCCGGCTAGGACCCACCTGTGGGGCCTGCAGCTGAACTGGCCAGTGAGACTGTTTCCTCTGCCTATATAAGGAGAGGCAAGGCCTCAATAGAAAGGGTAGGTCTCAGTGCATTTAAGACAATATCTAGAGAATACAGCTCGAGGAGCACTTGTAGCCCGTATATCGCTCATAGTCAGATCGGCAGGATTAGGAGTTTTACCTCACCACGAGGGCTCCAAACCTGGGTACTTCCTGCGTCCAGCTACACTTGCTTGTATCCAATCCCGCCTACGGACACCGTCGATAGCTTCCCTGCTAGTCCCCACACCTCTATCTAACCTTCTTAGGTACTGCCGTTCCCAATACAACGACATACGGAGTTTCAATTATCTCGAGGAAAGTTTATCAAGCGTTAATTGATCAAAATCAAAAGACTCAAAAAATCCATGTTTACTTTCCAATATAATTCAAACAGCGATGTCACTTCATAAGTGATCTTCAAAAAATCCATGTTTACTTTCCAATACGACATTTTAGCAATAATGTTTATGGATGTGATTTCCCCAACTAGACTTGTAAAAGTTCATCCATCCTTTATGGAATACGGTAATTATTTGAACAACCATTGTTCTCGTAATACCGGAACAAAATAACAATTATTAAAACAAATCTTGAAGGCTAGGTTTGACGACAACGAAAACACAATAACACTTTATTTGTTTTTGATGAACATCATCACTTATTCTCTTGCCAGTTACTTAGGCCATTGCAGTTCATGAATTGTGTTGTTCTATATGACACTTCACACCAACCAAATTGGTATCCAATACCTTAGAACCACATTGTTGAACAAGCAAGGAATACAACCATAACATGTATATCTTCTATATACCTAAGTTGGACATATCCAACCTTTTCTTTTCTGCCAAATATTTTATAGATTCTCTTTCAACAATTCCTTTTCTTTTAAAAGAATCTATCAACATCAAGAGTGGTGTCATTCACATGACACATAGTACAAAGGGTATATAGTCAAATACTAATACCTTTGGACTTGCACTTTCAAGTGGATCACCATCATCAAATGTTTGGTGTTCTTTCAAAAATCCATTCTTTAGTAATCTATTAGTGTAGTAAACATTTTACTTACATCTTCTATTCATCCTTATCATGACAACTTTCATGATCAAGCTACTATAGCCTATAAGGAAGAATCGTGAGTATAATGTTAGTTCCCAATCACGGTGGTCTCATCCGCACCGCTGTAGGACATAATATGCAATCGCGAAGCGACTGGGCGAGTCACCAAGTGGGCCGTCGAAATCGGCGTCCACAATATCAAGTACGAGCCCCGCAATGCAATCAAGTCACATGCACTAGCTGACTTCCTCGCAGACTGGGAAGAAGCGCAGTAGCCGGAGAAGCTACCATATCTCCACTACTGGTCGCTACACTTCGACGGCTCGAAGAACACCGATGGTGCAGGGGTCGGGGTCATACTAACCTACCCCAAAGGGGACAAGCTCCGATACGTGCTCCACCTCAACTTCAAGCCCTGCACCAACGGCCCTCCTCCACGGCATGCGGGCCACCAAGGAAATGAACATCAATCGACTACGATGCTACGGCGACTCCGACCTAGTCGCCGGCCAGGTCGCCAGAACATGCGACGCCGTCTCTCCAACAATGATCGCGTACCGCCAAGCGGTAGACCAGCTGGGAGGACACTTTGACGGCTATTCTGTCGAGTGGATCAATAGACGCAAGAACAAGGAGGCAGACGCCCTTTCCCGCATCGTGTCGGCCCGACAAGCGCCACCAGCAGGCGTCTTCCTCGACACCATCCACAAACCTTCGGTCAGCCCACCGAAGGAAATCGACGTCGGGATACCACTGCAACCAGAGCCGGCCCTAGTCGCCATGGTTGTGGAGCCTAGCGACTGGACGGCACCGTATGTCGCCTTCCTCGAGCACAAGATCCTCCCAAGCAACGAGACGGAGGCGCGAATGATCGTACGCCGCTGCAAATCCTTCGTCATCATCAACGGCGAGCTCCACAAAAGCAGCATGACTAGCGTGTTCCAGCGCTGCGTACAACTAGAAGAAGGCCGCAAGATCATCCAGGACATTCACGCCGGCGACTGCGGCCATCACGCCGGCGCCAAGTTGCTGGTCGCCAAGGCCATGCGGCACGGCTTCTACTGGCTCACCGCACACGCCGACGCCACCAACATCGTCCAACGATGTGTCAGATGCCAGAAGTACGCCCACCAGACGCACCTCCCTGGTTTGGCACTCAAGACCATCCCCATTACATGGACATTCGCCATATCGGGCATGGACATGGTAGGCCTGTTCAAGAAGGCCCCATCCGGCTTCACCCACCTCCTGGTCGCGGTCGACAAGTTCACCAAATGGGTCAAGGCCAAGCCAATCAAAAAGTGCGACGGCAAGACAGCCACCAAGTTCTTACGCGAGCTGATCTACCGGTACGGCTACCCGCACAGCATAATAACAGACAACGGCACCATCTTCGCCAAAGGGGCCAAGGCAGAATTCTGCGAAGAGCACGACATATGACTCGACCTCGCCTCAGTCGCCCACTCGGAGTCGAACGGCCAAGCAGAACGCGCCAACCAGAGCGTCCTCCACGGGCTCAAGCCACGACTCCAGGTCCCCCTCGAGCGCACCCCAGGATGCTGGGTCGAAGAGCTCCCTTCAATCATATGGGGGATCCGCACATCCGTCAACCGCTCCACCGGGTTCACACCCATCTTCATGGTGTACAGCGCCGAAGCCGTAATGCGAACAGACCTAGAGCACGACTCACCCCGAGTCGCCAATTACATCGAGGCGACAAACAAGACCGCCTGCCAAGACAACATCGACCAAATCGACGAGGCATGCGACCTGGCTCGCTCCCATACAGCAATCTACCAGCTGGGACTCCGCCGCTACCATAGTCGCCGAGTCCAGACTCACACCTTCCAGGAGGGCGACCTGGTCCTGCGACTGGCTGAAGACAAGAAGGGCATGCACAAACTCTCCCCCCCATGGGAGGGGCCGTTTGCAATAGGGCGAGTCCTCGGCAACGATGCCTAATACCTCATCGACATATGAGGCGATGGCCAGCTCGAGGTTAGGAGGCCTTGGAATGTAAACCTCCTCTGGAAGTTCTATACATAGAACAAACATGTACTCAGCTGACATATATAATGAAATTCATTGGGTTCACAAAATTGTGTCTACTCGCCATATCCTTGTGCCACTCGCACTCGTACAATCAGCAATACGCTACCCATGGAAGTCAACCTTTGGTCGAGCGACTGACACGGCTAAGTAGTGTGGCCCAAGGGCACCGAAAATACTCGGGCCTTGGGACGTCCATGAAAACGCCAACCTGGAGCCACCATCAGAGTCGCCTAGCTCGACTGGCCCACCGGGCCAAGACGACCGGTATACGCTTCTCACAGCGACCTGTCCTTCCCATCCTCGTGCAAAGCGACTCGAACGATTAAGTACCACGCACGGGGACTCCGCAAGAATGGAACCCTCACGCGGCTCGGGAACACACCAAGTAAGAGAGCTGCCTTGGACTCGCCCAGCGACTGGCTCTCCGAGCCAGGGGAGGAGACACGTTACAAACAACGCATTAGTAACTTGTAACAGGCACGTGCCCAAAACGGCTAAGTACTACACTCGGGGCCTCGCCTACAAAACAATCCCACTCGTGCTCGGGGACTCGCCTCTTCAGAAGATGTAAGGGACAAAACAATGCACAATTAAAAGAAAACACATACGTATATAATCGAGTTATACCCCATTAAAGGGAGGACGTGCTCGGGGACTCGCTCAAACAAAAATAAACACACCACACGAACACGATCGCACTGCGAGTCGATTGACTCCTCTTACTCAAAATATTGTTCACATTACAGAAGTCGCCACTTGGCATACATTACAAACTTCCCAAACAATACTATCTATTCTACACGTCCTGACGAAGAAGCACCACCACCTCCCTTGACATGAACAAAAGGCTGCCACGGGTTCGTCGGGTAGGTCGTCAACGACTTCGACAACGCCGACCGAAAGGGTTGCTCTGACTTCATATCGTGATGCTCCGGCTCGGGGTCGCCAGGTGTTGGGGGGATGATCCCCAGATACCCCAACCAGACAAGAAACTGGGCAGTCGGATCGCGTCCGGCTGACCAGATGCAGCCGGACAAGGCAAGATAGGCCGGCTATCGCATGGTAGCCGGATCGGCAAGAAGCAGCCGACTACGGTGACGTAGCCGGAACCAATTAGTGAGACAGGACGATGTGCCTATCAGTGCACGGTATGCCCTGTATGATGACAAGACTGGCAACCACTCAGCCATACCGAAGACTTTGCGGGGATGACGCAGGAACAGTGGCCCGATGCTGACAACAGGCTCGCACGACGTCCACTGTGCCTACGACAGCCATATCGCTCATACTCTGATGGGACACACCATACCGGACACTATAGATGACCATTCGGCTGCGACCCGCCTGTGGGGCCCGCCAGTCGGACTGGCCAGTGAGCCTGTTGCCTCTCTGCCTATATAAGTAGAGACAAGGCCTCAGTAGTAAGGGTTGGTCTCAGTGCATTTAATACAGTAACTAGAGAATACAGCTCGAGGAGCACTTGTAGTTCGTATATCCCACATAGTCAGATCTGGTAGGAGTAGGATATTTACCTCATCACGAGGGCTCCGAACCTGGGTACTTCCTGCGTCCAGATACGCTTGCTTGTATCCAATCCCGCCTGCGGACGCCGTCGATAGCTTCCCTGCTAGTCCCCACACCTCTATCTAACCTCCTTAGGTACTGTCGTTCCCAATACAATGACAGTTGGTGCCTACCGTGGGGCAGATGGCTTCGACCGGAGTCACGTTCCGCACGGGACCCCACACTTCAGCCAGTGAGCACGTCGCCTCTGGCCTGATGCTCACGCTCGGCAAATTCGACTGCATCATCGACAACGCTTCCTGCTTCGCCGGAACCTCCTTCCCGGCGAACGGCACCGTCCTGCTCTTCAGCGACCTTCCTGTCTATGTCGCCACCGTTCCAGAGCATTTCCCTAGGGAGATCGTCTCTATCGCGGAGCTACCGCATCCGGGCGGTAGCGCCTCCGTCGCTTCCTGCGGCGTAGAGGTCATGATGGCCGGCTCCAGCTCTCATCCCCGCCAACCGCGGGAGCGAGGCGCGGACGAGGTTGGAACTTCCCCGCCCCCGCAGCCTCGGAATCCGGTGGAAGATGCCATTGATCGGCTCCTGACGCCGATTAACCTCGGGGATAACCCGGAGGAGGCGGAAGCCAACTTCGCCATGGAGAGACAGATCCTCCTCTAGGAGGCCATGGAGCTGGCGGCAACCCGCAAGGAACTCGAGATCACCCGGCGCGATTATGAGCGCGCTCACGGCTTCACTCCGGCTACCGCGGAGCCGAGCCGACGCAACCAGGTAAGGCGCCGGGGCGGCGAGCTGGGCGGCAGGATGGAAAAGGATGGGGAGCCGGATCTTGCACCCGCCCTCATCCGGCCCACCTACAGCACGCCCATCAAGAACCTACGTGCGGTACGAGCCACGATAGAAGAGCTACCCAATTTGGAGGGCGAGGAGCGAGTCCGCCAGCACGCTCGCGTGCAGGAGATCCTCTGTATCACGGACGAGCAGGCTGATGCCAACCGGAAGATGCAGGAGGACCCCAGCTACTCCAGGGGAGCAAGCTGCCTGCGAACAGTAGGGGCACGCCACGCGACACCCAACAGGCGTCTTGCCCTTAGGCGGCTAAGGCCCACACCAGGCATCATAGCTCTGGCAACAAGGGCCAGCCGCGACAAGAGCAAACGGTGAACAACAACCCACCGCCTCCCTCTCCACCAACCGTAGCACCTAGACCCGCCGGTTCCCGTCTCCCGGGCCGGGTGGGAGCGCCCAACCCGGATTGCCCAGATGCCCGCGACCGCATCGAGCTCCTCGCTCAAGCGCGCATCACGGAGGAAGAAGACTCTACCGGCCCAGTTTGTTTCGGACCCCGCATCCAGAACGAGCCGTTTCCGGATAAGTTCTCCCTGCCCAGGGACACCCCCAAGTACGATAGCAGCATGAAGCCGGAAGATTGGCTGACTGACTACGCTACTGCAGTCGGCATCGCCCATGGGAACAAGCGCACAGCCGTGCGCTACGTCCCTCTTATGCTAACCGGGTTGGCAAGGACGCGGCTCAACAGCCTTGCGCCCAATAGCATCAACGCCTGGCCAGACTTCGAGAAGGTGTTCGTCCGCAACTTCAATGGCACGTAGAAGCGCCCAGGACGCCCACGCGACCTGGCCTTGTGCGTCCAGGGTCACCGCGAGACTGACCGCGAGTACCTCGCCAAGTGGACGGAGATGTGCAACACTTGCAAGGGCATCCTGGAAAGCCAAGCCATCAGTTTCTTCATCGAGGGTTGCCGAGAAGGCACCATGCTTCGCCACCGGCTACTGTGTGACGAGCCGAAAACCATGGCGGAGCTCATGACGGTTGCGGACCAGTACGCCATGGCGGATGTGGCCATGAAGAAGCCCCTCCGAGTAAATGCTAACGGGCGTCCGACTCCTACAGAGCCGGCTCGTGACCGTCCGAGCAATCCGGCTGGCGAAGCCGGATCCTCCAGGCGCCACGGCAATGACAACCGGTCCCACGGGGACCGCCAAGCCGGACAACAGAAGCTTCCCTACCACGCGCGGCAGGTCAATGCTGTGGAGGGTGCGCCCGACGCACCGGCTAACGATGCAAGAAGGCAGAAGCCATGGCTCACCTTCGACCAGATGTTTGACGCCCTGTGTAAGTGGCACAGCGGTCCCTTCACACCGGCTACGCATACCACCCGGAATTGCAGCTGGACCCGCCAGCTAAAAGACCAGGGTAACCAGCCTCGTCTCCCCCTGCCCCCTCCTAGTGGACCACCACCACCGGCTAGGGGAGCCGACAATGATGGTAACAACGGCAACAACAACAACGGCTACCCCCAGCCGCACGCCGCCTACCACATCTTCGAGACGGAGCTGGACGATAAGCACAGCCGCAGGCGACGCACCAAGGAGGTCAACGCTATCGTCTCTCCGGTCCCCCAGTACCTGAACTAGTTGGAAACCCCCATCACCTGGAGCCATGCAGACCAGCCGGAGCAGCTGCCAACTCCCGGGGGCTACGCCATGGTGCTCTACCCCCTCATCGTCTCCAACGTGCGTACCTGCCGATTCTCGCATGTCCTCATCGATGGAGGCAGCAGCCTCAACCTCCTCTACCAGTCCTCGCTGGAAAAGCTAGGCATTCGCGAATGCGACCTGCGCCCGACTACCACAACATTCCACGGCGTACTATCGGGGCCAGCCTGCGCCCCGCTGGGTAAAATTTAGCTGGACGTCATCTTTGGGACTGAGGAGAACTTCCGCTACAAACCAATCTGGTTCGAGGTGGTAAACCTGACGAGCTCCTATCATGCTCTCCTCGGGCACCCTGCCCTCGCCAAGTTCATGGCCGTCCCCCACTATGCATACCTGAAGACGAAGATGCCGGGACCCAACGGCGTGATCACCATCGTCGGCTGCTTCAGGCGGTCGATGGAGTGCGCCTCGGCCGGTTCCAAACTGGCACAGGCCCTCATCATAGCCGAGGAGAAGCGCGTGATCATGCGCAATGTGGCCATGGCCCAGCAGGACATACCGGCTAGCAGCAAACCGGCTGGAGAAGGAGCTTTCCAGCCGGAAAAGGAGACAAAGAGGATCCTGCTCGACCCCTCCGATCCGACCAAGTTCGTCACCATCGGTGCCAACTTGGACAAAAAATAGGAAGGCGCGCTTGTCGACTTCCTCCGTGAGAATCGGGACATCTTTGCATGGTCCCCCAAGGACATGCCAGGTGTGCCGAGGGAGTTCGCCGAGCACTCACTCCATGTGTAGCCGGATGCCAAGACGGTCAAGCAACCTCTGCACTGGTTCGCAGAGGAGAAGAGGAAGATAACCGGTGACGAGATCACCCGGCTCCTTGCAGCCGGGTTCATCATGGAAGTATACCACCCGGATTGGCTGGCAAACCCAGTCCTGGTGCTGAAGAAGAACAATACCTGGCGCATGTGTATCGACTACACTAGCCTGAACAAGGCGTGCCCGAAAGACCGCTTCTCCCTGCCCCGTATCGATCAAGTCATCGATTCCACAGCCAGCTACGATTTGTTGTCTTTTCTAGATTGCTATTCCGGTTACAATCAGATCCGGTTAAACCTGACTGATCAGATTAAGACATCGTTCATCACCCCCCGAGGAAGGCAAGGCTCAGCCGGTTCAGAGGCCCGTCTACTACCTCAGTGAGGTTCTCTCCCTCTCCAAGAAGAACTACCCCCACTACCAGAAGATGTGCTACGACGTGTACCTGGCATGCAAGAAGCTCAAGCACTACTTCTAGGAGCATCTGATTAAGGTCGTGTGCACCGCACCCCTTTCAGAGATCATCGGCAACAAGGACGCCACCGGCCGAGTCGCCAAGTGGGCCATCGAGCTCGCTGCCTACTCCATCCAGTACGAGCCCCGGCTCACGATCAAGTCACAGGCGTTGGTGGACTTCCTCGTCGACTGGGCTGAGACCCAATATCTTCCACCGGTTTCGGATTCGGACCACTAGAAGATGCACTTCGACGGGTCGAAGGTGCTCGGGGGCTTGGGAGCCGGCATCGTGCTCACCTCGCCCAAGGGAGACCGTCTGGAGTACGTGCTGCAGATCCACTTCAAGGCCTCCAACAACGTAGCCGAATACGAGGCACTGGCGCATGGACTCCGGCTGGCCAAGGAGATCGGTGTCAACTGGATCCTTTGCTTCGGCGATTCGGATCTGGTGGTGCAGGAAGTATCCGGAGAATGGGATGCCAGGGATGCAAACATGGCCCTCTACGGGTTCCATATCTAGAAGCTCAGCGCCTCCTTCGACGGATGCGAATTCCATCACGTCCCCCACGCCAACAATGAGGCAGCCGGTTCGCTCGCCCGAATCAGATCCACCAGGCACGCGATCCCACCCGCGGTCTCCTTGGAGCATCTACGCAAACCCTCCATCAACCCGTCCCCGGAGTTAGACTCCATCATCTAGGCAGGGAGCACTCCGGCTGACGGAGCAGCAGAAGCGGAGCAGGCAGAATCTCCAAAGAAGAAGACCCGCACCAACTCTGGCAAGGCAGTGCCCTCCGGTTCGCAAGGCCCGGGGGCTGCCGGCTCGTCAAGCGGCTCAGGGGCTGCCGTCTTGGGTACGTCACCCGGACGACCCCCCGACGACCGTCAACTGAAGAGCGGGAGCATCCTCGCCATCTAGGAAGTGCCATCCTGGGCGCAGCCCTTCATGAACTACATCGCCAACGGGGAACTTCCAGATGACGAGGTGGAAGCCAGGCAAATCCGGTGCCACGCGCATATGTACACCATCATCAACGACGAACTATACAAGCACAACGTATCCGGCATTTTCCAAAGGTGTGTCGATGTGGACACGGGCTACCGGCTACTCAAGGACATCCACCAGGGCGAGTGCGGGCACCACGCTTCATCAAGGGTGATAGTCGCCAAGGCATTTTGCCATGGCTTCTATTGGCCCACCGCCCTCGAGGACGATGAGCAGCTGGTCCGTGCGTGCAATGGGTGCTAGCGCTTCGGGCAGCTCAGGCACATGCCGACTTCGGTACTCAAGACCATACCGATTACCTAGCCATTCGCGGTTTGGGTCCTCGACATGGTCGGTCCCTTCAAGCAAGCGCGCGCGGGCATGACCCATCTGCCGGTGGCGATGGACAAATTCACGAAGTGGATCGAGGCCAAGCCCATCCGGAAGCTGGACGGGGCGACAGTCGTCACCTTCTTCACCGACATCATCAATGGGTTAGGCTACCCCAACAGCATCATCACCGACAATGGCACGAACTTCGCCAAGGGGGCCTTCGCCCGATTCTGCAGCAACAAGGGAATCCGGCTGGACCTTGCCTCCGTCGTGCACACGCAGTCTAACAGCTAAGTCAAAAGAGAAAACGGCTTGGTGCTAGCCGGCATCAAGCCACGCCTCATCGAGCCGTTGGAGCGGTCACTGGGATGCTGGATCAAAGAGCTTTCGGTTGTGCTATGGAGCCTCCGCACCACGCCGAATAGATCAACCGGCTACACCCTGTTCTTCCTGGTCTACGAATCGGAAGCCGTCCTCTCCGCGGATATCGAGTTCGACTCCCCGCGCAAGCTCCTATACGACGAGAAGGCCAACCAGGAGGCGCGGGAGGACGGTGTGGACCTCCTGGAGGAGGCCCGCGAGCTGGCCTTGTCGTCGGCCTACCGACATCAAAGCGATACACCGCTACCATTCAGGCCGGATCCGCCTAGTCGTGTTCCGCGAGGGCGACCTAGTTCTCCGGCTGGTGCAAGACACGAAGGGCATGCACAAACTATCGCCACCTTGGGAGGGCCCCTTCATCATCAGACGGGCACTGCCCAACGACTCCTACTACCTCATCGACACACAGCAGCCGCGCAGGAACAAGATGGACAAATCAGACGAGGAGACCGAGCGTCCCTGGAACGCGGCCTTGCTGCGCCCGTTTTACACCTAGTCGCCAGACAGTGTATGTAACCCGCAAACCCTGTGAATGAAAATGCGGACCCCTACGAGATGCTCGGGGGCTCCTTGCTAGAAATGTGCTTGTACCTATTTTCCGGTTATGGTTTTCCGGCTCCGGCAACCCCTACCCGGGGGCTTGCCGGCTGGCCTGGCCTGCCAAGTTAACAAACCGGCTGAGTAGTGTGTGGCAATGTCAGAGGCCCACTCTTCGTCTCAGCTACAGACCGCAACCCGGCTGTTCGGCTAGCAAGAGCAAAAGCCCGAGGCATCCCACACAAAAGACGGGGAGGAGACGCGACAGATCGGGCATCCCGGCCTTGCAACTAGCTTAAGACAATCCGGTTACTAAGCCGTTAGTACCGTGCGTGATGTACTGTCAGCTCCCTTCAATTCTGGCCACAGACCGCAACCCGCGCAAGTTTGACGGCAGAAAACAAGCAGAGTACACGGGAAAGCGACCAAGTGTCTAGAAAGGCGCAAGCTAGTTTTCAAAAAAACAAATCCGTTTTCCGGCTATAATTTGGCAGACTAACCTATTAACATGTGAGAATGTATGTGTATGTATATTCTTGTACGACTACCTTGAGTCGGAATCCAGGAAGAAAAGTGAAGAAGATTCGAAGTCCTTGCCTTCATCAAGCACTCCAAATCTCGGGGGCTACACCCACTGAGTGCACACGCGCGCCCCCAGTGGATTCTTGTAGTTCCCGACCGGCTAAAGGCGTTTAGCCGGCCGTTCGGAGCCCAGGTGAGGGCAAGGGCAGGAGCAAGATAAGACAAAGAAGATTTGAAGCACCTGGCTATGCCAGCTACTTCGAATCTCGGGTTACACCGATGGAGTGCTTTCGCGCCCACTAGAATGTTAGTTCCCCCGGCTGGAGGTGTTCAGCCAGCGAAAGCAGCCGACTAAGTCGTCTCTAGTCAGATAAAGTTAGAAGATCTGGGGAAAAGAAGGAAGATTCAAAGCACCTGGCTACGCCAGCTACTACGAATCTCGGGGGCTACACCCAGTGGGTGCGCTAGCACGCCCCCACTAGAGGTGCAGTTCTCTCGGCTAAAGGCGTCTAGCCAGACGAAGTAAGCCGGATAAAGTCAATCGGCGAAATGTTGAAAGAAAATGCAAAGCGCACAAGTTGAAGGAAAGTCAAGCCAGTTCAAAATTAACAAACAAAGGAAAAAGGAGGCGAAGCTCCCATAAGTTTACACGGCGCGAGAGACAGCCGGTACAGACAGACAAGTTTCAAAGCAAGATTGAACAAGACAAATACACCTGGCATCCTGGGGCAGCGACTAGACAGTAGGACCCTTGCCATGCGGAGCATTTTGACTAGCAGAAGCTTCAGGCGGAGGAGGAGGCGTAGCGCTTGATCCAGTTGCGGTGCCCGCAGCCGGCTGCGTTGGGGCTTCCACATCCGGAGTATCGATAGACTCCGACTCGGTGAGCACCTCGTCGGGGTCCACGTAGTCGGCAATCTTGATGGCGGAGCCTCGGAGCTCTGGATGGGCCTGACGGATGGCGGCAAGGTCGGCGCCGGCACGGAAGCCTCCGTCGATCTTCTCGACACGGGCGTCCTTGTACCAGGAGAGCATGAGGGCCAGAGCCATCTCCTCTCCGGCTCGTGCCGCCAAGTCCTGCAGCCGGTCCACCGTAGCCGGCACCGCCCCAACCTTCGCAGCCAGCTGCGCCATTGTCTCTGGAACTGGAGCATCCGGCCACAGGAAGGAGAAGATGTCTCGTGCCGCTTGACAAAGCTTGGCAGCTTCCTCGCCAAGAAGGACGACGAGCTCCTGGGCCGTCGGCTGCGCTCCCGGCCAGTTCTCCTACAGCCGGTTGTACACCAACAGGTCTATGCCGGGATAAAACGCTGTCAGAAAAAAGAGTCAGATCTGGCTACCGGATCTGGAAAGAAAGGGAGGCAGAAAAGAGGAACTTACCCTTAGCCGTGTGCCAACCTGCATCAGCTCCTCCACCAGAGCCTTCTCCTTCGTCGCCAGCCGCTTGATCTCCCTCTGTTGGTCCTTGTTCTGGGCCTCGAGAAGGTTGAAGGCCTCAATCCGGCTGGCGAGCGAGGCGTCGTGCTCCTTAATGGTGGCCTCCAGTCCATCTACCTTCGCGTGCCAATCCTTGTTCTGCATCCGCAGAGTGGAGTTGGACTTGCTGAGTCTGTCGTTCGCTTTCTTCGAGCGATCGATCTCACGCTGAGCATACACGAGGATAGCTGTGACAAAACTGGCTATCAGCAAAAAAAGGCAAGTCGGATGAAGAAACTTACTCTGGGAGGTTCCGTTGGAAGCAACAAGCTTCTTCTCCAAGGACCGGTTCCCACCGGCTACAGCCTCCAGCAGCCGGATCTCCTTCACTGCCAGTTCGAGGGTGGTGGAGAGGTCCGTCAGTGAGGCGACGGAGGAGGCGTCGTCATCCACAGCGTTGATGGCCAAGGACTCCTTCGCGGCAACCACCGCCGTCCTCCACTCTTCTCCCGGCTCGTCGTCGGAGTTGTGGTCACCGACAACCACAAGTTCCTTGCCGGCTGCGGCTCCCCGCGCGCCTGCGGAAGAGCCACCCGACTGAGAGCCTTCCGCTTCTGGCTAGGCCACCACGTCCGGCTGCGGACCCTCCGTTCTGGCTAAGGCAGCCGGTTTAGCTCGAGGTGGCGGTGGAGGCGGGCGTCTGGCAGACTTGGTCTGAGCGCTGGGGTGGCGACGGCGCTTCGTGCGGGCTCATGGGCTCCAAAGGAGACCAGCGTGCTAAGAAGGCAGAAGACAAGATGAAGGAAAGAAAAGCAAATAAGCCAAGGGCAGAAAAAGAAACAAGCAGAAGATGGTGAAAGAACAGGCGGAAGGACGTACCCCTGCACAACCGGAGGCGGCCCATTCTTCCGGCCTAGGCGACTCGGCGGAAGGTCGCTGGTCTGGCTCCTCTTGGGGGCCGGCTCCTTCGTGGCAGGCCGGCTAGAGCTGGAACGGCTGGAGCCGCTCCCGCCAGCTTCACCGTTCGTCGCAGGGCGCTGCGCCAGATCAGAGGCCGGCGCAACCTCCTCCTCCTCGTCAACCTCCACATGGGGGTCGGCAGCCGGTTCATCGTTCTGTCTAGGGAAGGTATCACCGTCCCCGTCCAACTCCTCGCCAGACCACCGAGCACGCGGTTCGGGCAAGTCAGGCGTAAACGCCTCGAGGGGGGCTTCACCCTCCTCATGAAGGATGCAAGGGAAGATCTGCTAAATACAAGAAGTTAGTCGGATAAAGCAAGAAAGAAAGGCAAGAAATACGAAAGAAAGCTCCGGCTAAAAGGACCTACCCGGGGTGCGCGGTTGTCCCGGTTGTAGGGCGCCAGGCTGAAGGTCCAGCTCTCTGGCAGCCGCTCCTTCGTCATCGTCCACACCCACTCCTTCAGGTTGTGGTAGTAGGGATCACGACACGACAGCCGGGTCGGGTCTAGCCGGCCGGAGTAGAAGCACATTTTGTGCGCTTGATGCTGCAACGACATCATCAGCCGAGACATCCAGCTGAGGGTGATGTCCAGGCCGGTTAGCCGGCAGGTGACGAGGGAGCGCATGCGCTGCAGCATCGCATCCGACTCCGCCTTGTCACCATAAATATTCACCTCCCAGTGCTACCGGCTGGACTCGACATCCTGGAAAGCCCGAAGATTGATCCGGTCGACGTTGGTGACATTCTTGACATAGAAGTACGACTGCTGCCACAGTCGTACCGTGTCGTGCAGCAGGAACTTCGGGTAGTCGGTCTGCGTGCGGGAGTAGATGGAGGCACCATCGCAGACGACTAGCGGCCCCTTCGTGCACTGCACCTGCTGCCGGACTCGGAAGAGCCGGCAGAAGAGCCCGAGATCTGGCTGGATCCCGAGATAGCTCTCACAGAAAGCCATGAAGTGCGCCAGCGTTCCGATTGCGTTGGCGCCGAGATGGTGGAGACGGAGGTCGAAGAAGGCCAAGAATGTGAGGAAGAAGGGGTGCACCGGCAACACGAACCCGCGCGCCAGCTGCGAGGACGATGACCCACTCTCCCTCCGCCGGGTGCGGCGACACCTCTCCCGCCGGCGCCAGCTGCACTGCTACTTCCTCCTCCGGTGGAAGGACGCGGGTAGCGCGGTACTTCTGGTTGTGGTCCTCCGTGACGGAGGAGCCACACCAGCCTCCGTGTTCGGCTGCCATCTCCGGTTGACAAGGAGGCGCGGCGGCGGAGGAGTGGTGGTGGCCCGTATCGCCGCCGACGACGAACAAGCAGCGCAGCGGGCTATAGCGGTAGCAGAGGAAGGGCGCAGAGGGCAGGAGCACGGAAGGAAAGAAGAAAACTGGAGCGGGGGAGCGAAGGAAGGGAACTGCTCCCCCTGCAGCGTCCCTTTAAAGGACCGGAAGAGCAAAAGTCCATGACATCACGTGGCGTGCATCCAGGCGAGCTTCACCCCAACCGTCGCCCAGATCCCGTGTGCCCACACGGGATGCGCAGAAGTTTCGGGAGCGAGAACCGAAGCGATGGGCAGCAGTTTCCCGAGGCGATGTGAGACGAGACGTTACGCTGCCCGTCGTAGTGCAATGATGGTGCATGCGCGTGTGGCTGACGTCAGCACTGACGTCATGGGTAGCGCAACCGCCAGGCGTAGCCGGACACAAAATTCAAAACAAGAGGGAGCGCGTGCACATTTCGCCTAAGGGCGGAATCCACACGCGCTCAGGGGCTAGTGTCAGGGGATGATCCCCAGATACCCCAACTGGAAAAGAAACTAGGCAGTCGGATCACGTCCGGCTGACCAGGTGCAGCCGGACAAGGCAAGACAGGCCGGCTATCGCATGGTAGCCGGATCGGCAAGAAAGTAGCGGCGGCGGCGTGGCGGAACTAATCAGAGACAGACGGCGTGTGTATCGATTGCGATGCACGCATGCGATGACAAGACCGACAACCACTCGGCCATACCGAAGACTTTGCAGGGATGACACGAGCGATGGCCCGATCTGCGACAGGCTCGCCACGGCGTCCGCGTACCTCGACAGCCATACCGCTCATACTCCAATGGGACACACCATACCGGACACTGTAGATGACCAGTCGGCTGGGACCCGCCTGTGGGGCCCACCAGTCGGACTGGCCAGTGAGGTCATTGCCTCTCTGCCTATATAAGGAGAGGCAAGGCCTTAGTAGTAAGGGTTGGTCTCAGTGCATTTAAGA
Source organism: Avena insularis (assembly GCA_023614405.1). NCBI lineage: Eukaryota > Viridiplantae > Streptophyta > Magnoliopsida > Poales > Poaceae > Avena > Avena insularis. Next base: position 552,191,351 of record CM042690.1, read on the forward strand.
CAGTAACTAGAGAATATAGCTCGAGGAGCACTTCTAGTTCGTATATCCCACATAGTCAGATCCGGCAGGAGTGGGAGCTTTACCTTATCACGAGGGCTCCAAACCTGGGTACGTCCTATGTCCAGCCACACTTGCTTGTATCCAATCCCACCTGCGGACGCCGTCGATAGCTTCCATGCTAGTCCCCACACCTCTATCTAACCTCCTTAGGTACTGCCGTTCCCAATACAACGAAACCCGGCGCCAATACCGTTTCCTGGTATGGCAGAAGATCCCCCATCGCCAACACCTAATCAACAAAAGGGGTGGCCTTGGCAGTCAGCTTCAGCACCTCTGACATCTCCACCGTGCTAGTCGCCAATGGGTAGCCGCTGGTGACGTCGTCGAGGTCGAAATAGTTGAGGAAGTGGGCGAGACCCAGGCTCAATGCCATGGTGGCCCTGCGCCTGAAAGCCGAGCATGCCATCCACTCCACGATGACGGGCGCCTCCTCCAGATAGCGCCACACTTCTGTAAGCCCCCCAGGAATAACCTCGGTGGGGAAATTCCCTTGGAGGACCGCTTGGACGCACAATGTCGAAGCCGTTGCCGCATTCACCACGGCAGTCACGCACTACGAGGCGTTGAAAGTCTGAACCACTGGGTCGCTTTGCCCTATTACAGCTGAAAAATCATACGTCAGTGACACTATGGACCTCCCCAATCGGGGATTCGCCAAACGTGTTAAGCAAAAGACGGAGACTCACCAAGAAGCTTGCGGCAGTTCTCCGTGATATGCTTCTCCAAGGCGGCATGATCATTATGCATCCCCACGATGATCGAGTCCGTGGCCTTGCACTCCTCTTCAGCTGCAGCAACCGCAGCCTTCGCTCGATCCTTAGACGAAATCGAGGCTGCTTTCGGCTCCTCTAATTCCTGGATCAGCGAGGCAATTCGCCCATTCACCGCATCTAGCTCGGCAACTGGAACATACCCTTCACGAGCCTTGGAAATTGCAGCTGGAAGACCATCTGAAAAGGAAAGAGACAAATTATCAACGCTCCACACACCAATAGGTCAGAGCCGAAAAAGAACAAGGAAAAGAAGCAAGTACTTACCAACTCCCTCTTGGAGTCACCGGTTCGCTTCCTATGCCACGTGCAGATCCTGCTCCAAACACTCCCTTGGGGCCTGTCGATCGGTCGACTCCCTCTGCAAACCCTGCAAAAGCAACAAAACTCAGTATTTACCAAGAACTATATCTAGCCACTAAGAACTCGGGGACTGGAGAGTAGTAAGAAATTCAGTTCCTAGCTGCTGAAATTCAGCGACTAGGAGCTCAGGAACTGGAGAGTAGAAGAAAGCCAGTACCTAGCCGCTGAAATTCAGCAGCTAGGAACTCGGGGACTGGACGTACCTGAATGGCGGCGCCAAGCATCTTGTGGAGTTCTCCAGCGTCAGTCGACGGGATCGTGAACTAAGTGTGCCCACGACGGGACCCAATATCTTCATCGACAATCTCCGGGCTCTGTGGAGACTGGTTGTCCGCCACGCCTGGAAACCCCCTAGCCATGAAGCGCGGGAATGTTGCCGACGCTTCAGTCGGCATCGTCGCCGGAGCCGGTGCTTCCGTCGCAGGCGCGACCATGACTGGATCCGACCGCGCCGCCACCACTTCTTCGGCAACTGCAGTGAGAATGGACTCCTTGGCGCTGTCCATCGCCACGACATCGTCGGCACTCCCCTTCTGCCTCTTCTCACCTTCCACGGTCACCGCATCTCCAGCAGGTTTCCTTTTCTTGGGAAGGTCGCCCTCTCCCATGGTGGCGATTAGTGGAATATTCGCCACTGAAGGACGACCAATCTTCTTGGGCCCAGATCTGCAAAAACTTCCACAGTTAGCACAATGACAATACAAAAACGAGACACGACTCGGAATGAAAAGCTAATACTTAGCGACTGGAAGAACGCGCAGCTTGGTGCTGATGTGGGCGGGCTTGTCTAGCTCTAGGCCCAGCTTGCGCATGAGACCCATTTCAAAGACATCTGAAGCCCATGACACCGCTTGCTTCCTTGATGAAGAGGCCGCGGTCACCGGAATTTCTGGCTCCGGAGACGCGGCCGCCCTTGAAGGTTGCGACGATCTCGACGCCGTGGCCTCAGCCGCCTCCGGGCTTGGGTCCCTCGAAGCTTCAGGCGCGATTGACGCGAGAGGAACCTCTACCGCCACCTCGGTGTCCTCGTCCCCCAATCCCTTCACTAGAATCGCATCCTCAGGGATCTTGGTTGAAGAATCGGGGGCATCCTCATCATCGGATTCATCATCAGACTCAAACACCACCGCCGACTTTGACGGCATTGCTAACTTCTTCACCGGCGACTTTGGTCTGCGCACGGGTTTCGCCGGCGTGGCTGTGCGCCGAGACGTGTGCTCTTGCACGATCTCGTCGCCCCCTTCGCGTTCGTCGAGATTGCGACTCGCCTCGAACTCGCCCTGCTTCTGCATGCAGGTCTTGCAAGCTGCAGGCGCCAGGGGAGGAACCTCCTCCTCCTCATCGCTTTCGGAGGAATCTCCTTTGGAAACTTCATCGAGTTTATGGGGAACCTCTTCGTCGAGTGGAGGGAGCCAACGTTCCAGTACCTAGAACAACTGAGAACGACCACCAATCAATATCGAGCAAAATGACTACATGTTATGTTGCAGATATGGTGACTGGGAGGAAAACTTACTATGGGGGCTTCGTTCTTCACGGGAGTATATGGGGCGAGTCCGACCGATACGGTGGTGAACTCCACGTCAGTGATCTTCTTCAGGGCGGCCTTGTAATCCTCGGTCTCCCATGATTCTTGTCTGGTTCGGGAGGGGTCGTGTTTCCCGCTATACTCATAAATCCAATGCGGCCGAGCCGCTAGCGGAACCAGACGCCGCTCGAGCTAGCAGTTGTAAAGGTTGATCGAAGTCAACCCCTGGTCCTTCAACCTCAGGATCTGGTCCATCATCTCTGCGACGGCCATCTTCTGTTCTTCAGGGAGCTTCTTTGGTGCCAGCCGACAAGGCTCGCTCCTTTCGGCGACGAACTCGGGAAGCGTCACCTCACTAGAGGGAGTGGAGTCCTTCACATAGAACCAGCTCTTCTTCCACTCACTCGCGGCTTTCTTCGGCAGAAGGAGCTTGACGAAGTTGGCCTTCGGCTTCAATTGGAACGTGCCGCCGCCGGCCGCCAGTATCAAGCCGCTAGACGCCTCGCGCCCGATGCGGTCGTGGAAGAGCTCCAGCCGCAGTGGCGACGAAGATCGCTAGCTATTCGATGTTGTGCGGGCCAAGATCCGACGGATTGATTGTGTAATACGCACAGAAGCGCCGGAAGAAGAGCAAGGTGGGAAACCCCAAACCTCTCTCTAGGTGGCTGGGGAAACAAATGAATTCGCCGCCTCGTAGTTTCGGCTTGGTCTCAGAGGGGGGGGAACCTGCCAATTCCCCTTACGGAGGACTCCGGCATCCTCGAAGGACTTGAGCTGGGCCATGGTGCACTTGGACTTCCCCCACAAACCTTTGGGAGGTGCCATTGGGAAGGATGTGGAGTTGCTCGGTGCGGGAGGATCGGATTGAAGGAAGACAGGAAGAATGAATGTGAGAAAATGAAGAATGCGGGGAAGGATCTGCAGAGTTGATTCGCCACTCCCCTTATAGTAGAGCGCTACCCGCCAAATTCGGGGTAGCCGTTACCTGTGGTAATTATGCCGAAGTTACCGTTGGAGTATCCAACGGGTAGTTTGACTAGGTTGACGGTCCAACTCTTCCATTCCACTCACTGGTAACTAGGCCTGTCCACTCGCCGAAGCAGCAACTTGGCAGCTGGGAGCCTGGGAAAATTTCCCTGGTTTCAGTAGAGTCCACCGCCGATTCGACTGGGCGTCCAAATTGAACTCGCCTACTCCGACTACCAACTAACCACCTGCGTCCGATTCAACGGTGGCCTCGGGGACTACTGATGGGGTCATGCCAAGTGGGGTATACCCAGCTAGACGTTCTGATTGGGCCAAAAGGTGTCACGAATTGGTCTGTGTGATGGCGACTAAGATGAAGGCCCGGTGACTGGCGACTGGAGGCCCAGGAGCATACCCGAAGCCTAGTTGGATTAGGTCAAAGCCTCCGAATCCATATCTTGTTCGGTTATAACTTGTAAAACCCTAGAGAGGTTCCTCATATATAAACCTCCCTAGGGTACCCTCAGGACTAACGTTCCATCATACACCCCCTCAAGCGACTCGCTGCTTAGACGCCGAGCTCGCCACCCCTGTAACTCGCTCTCCAATAATCTAATCTAGCAGGAGTAGGTATTTGCCCTCCGGGGGGCCGAACCTGGATAAACCCATGTGCATCCGCCCCCATCTCGCACCGCAGATGGCCGCCAGCTCTCGCCCCCGATTCAATCAATCGCTGCCTACTACAGCGACTTCCGTGGCCATTTCCACGACACCCACACGCAAGGCCCTTGGACCAATCGGAACGTCCTGCAGGGCATACCCCATTTGGCATAGCCCCATCAGTAGTCCCCGAGGCCAGTGGTAATTTAGCGCAGGTGTTCATTTGGCAGTCGGAGTAGGCGTGTCCAATTTGGACACCCAGTCGAATCGGTGATGGACTCCCGTAATGAAGGAGGAAATTTCTCCACCAAGTCTTCAGTCGCAGCATTCGCGAGTGGGTTTATGCTCGAGTCGCTGCCCGTGCCAAATGGTCCAGTCGTACCAACAAGCGAGTCGAATGGAAGAAGTTGGACTGCTAACTTGGTCAAACTAGCCGTTGGGTAATCCAACGGTAACTTCAGCGTAATTCTGCGGGTAACAGCTATCCCAAGATTGGCGGGTAGCATTATCCTTATAAGGAGAGTTGCGAGGAGGCGATCTTCCTCTGCATTTGTCACTCCCGCACACTCCCAGTCTCTCTGTCTCCCCGTGATCCAGAATTTCCAGACCAAGCGACCTCATCTTCTCTTCGATGGCGCCTCCGAAGGATCTGTGGGGGAAGTCCAAGTGTACCACCGCGCAGCTCAAGTCATTCAAGGACACGGGGGTTCTCTGCAAGGGGAATTGGCGAATTCCCGCATCCTTCGAGACCTAGCCGAAGCCTCACGCTGGCGAATTCATCTATTTCCAGAGCCACCTGGAGAGGGGCTTGGGATTCCCCACCTCGATCTTCTTCTAGCGGTTCTGCGCATATTACACGATCAGGCCATCAGATCTTGGTCCGCACAGCATCGAGCAGTTGGCGATCTTCGTCGCCTTCTGCGAATGCTACCTTGGATGCCGGCCCTAATTCCCATTATGGCTGGAGCTTTTCCACATCAGCCGCGACGGATCTGGTGGCCCTAACTTGGCGGCAGGCGGCATCACCTTTCAATTGAAGCCGAAGGCGAACTTCTTCAAGATCCTGTTGCCGAAGAAAGCCACGAGCGAGTGGAAGCAGAGCTAGTTCTATGTGAAAGAATCCACTCCCTCCGGTGAAGTGGTGCTTCCTATGTACGTTGTAGAGAGGAGCGAGCCTCGTCGGCTGATAGCGGCAAGGCTCCCTGACGACCAGAGGATGGCCGTCACCGAGTTGATGGAGCAGATCCAGGCATTAAAGAACAAGGGGTTGGAGACAATCAACCTCTACAACTGATGGCTCGGGCGGTGCCTGGTCCCATTGGCGACCCGGACCCACTGGATGTATGAATACACCGGGAAGAATGATCCTTCCAGGACTAGCAAGGAGTCCTAGGCGCCACGGACTACAAGGCCGCCTTGAAGAAAATCAGAGACGTGGAGTTTACCACCATGTCAGCAGGGCTCGCTCCATACATGCCCGAGAAGAATGAAACTCCCACGGTAAGCCTTTCTCGTTACTTTGTCTTTAGTCGTAACTCACGCGGGTGCAATTTGTATCCGCGACTCATAATGTTCACTCATGGTCTCTAACCGAACCAATCCTCCTTGTCCACTCTCAGTTGTTTTAGTTTCTTGAAGGCTGACTTCCCCCACTCGATGAAGAGATTCCCAAAGAACTCGAAGAGGGATCAAAGGGGAGTCCTCCGAGAGCGAAGAAGAAGAGAGGAAGGTCCCCTTGCTAGCACCCACGGCCTGCAAAACCCGCATGCAGAAGAAGCGCAAGATAGAGGCAAGTCGCAGCCTTGAGGAATGTGACGATGATGACAAGATCTTGCAGGAGCATAGCTCACGGCGAGTGGCCACGCAGGCGAAGCCCGCACGGAAGCTGAAGTCGCCTGCGAAGAAGCCAGCACGGAAGCCGGCATCACCACCTAGGTCAGGTGATGAGGCGTTCGAGTCAGATGAGGAGTCCGGTGATGAGGCGGCCTAAGATTCTACCAAGATCCCAAAGGACACAACTCCGATGAAGGGAGCGAAAGCTATGGACGTAGTGGTGGAATCGGTGGTCCCGCTTGCCACAATCGCGCCGACAGTCTCGGCCACCGTGGAACCAGGGGCTGCTGAGACTGCGGGGTCAACGTCGCCGCCACCAGAGGGAGCGGCCATGTTGCCCGAGCCGGAGGTCCCCGCAACCACAACCTCGATGTCGAAGAGGCCCGCAGTGTCGTGGGCCACGAGTGTCTTCGAGAAGGGGCACTGCGGAAGTTGGGCTCGGAGCTTGAGAAGGTTGCGCATATTAGTAAAGGACTGCACTATCTTCTGGTCGCCAAGTAAGTTTGGTGATTTCACTTTCTATACTTCAACGTTTTCTTGCGTGATTGTTTTGCTGACCGCGTCTTATTTGCAGGTCCGGCACCAAGAAGATTGGACGTCCCTCGGTGGCCAAGATTCCGCTCGTTGACACCAAGGAGAGGGTTGACCCTGCCAAGAAGATGAAGGACAACCCACTGGCGCGAAGAAGAAGGACAGTGTTTCTAACGTCGCGACAGGGGGAAACGTGGAGGAAGGTGACTCCGCTTCCTGTGCCGAAGAAGTGACTGCCGCTCAGTCGGAGCGAATCAGGAGGCCCCGCCATCAGAGCCACTGGCCCCCACATCTAGCACCCCGGTGAGGGTGGCCGCATTGTTTCCGCGCTTCATGGCGAAGGCATTCTCGACGGCAGCGGAGTGATACATTGCAAATGTATCTATAATTTTTGATGTTCCATGCTTGGATTTATCCACTTTCTTGTGTTTTGTTCCAACTTTGGAGTACTTTTCATATGATTTCTTGGACTAACCTATTAACAAGAGCCACAGTGCCAGCTGCCTGTTTTCTGCTATTTTTGGTTCCAAGAAAGTCAGAAAATGAATATTCTCGGAATTGGACGGGACAAAAGCCAAAGTGTCTATTTTTCCGGAAGGGATCACGTGCTAGAATAAGAGACGGAGAGGGGCCAGGGGCCGGCCACACCACCTGGCCGCGCGGACAGGCCTGGCCCGTGCCAGGGGGTGGTCTGGCCAACCCCAGCACCCCCTCGGCCTCTCCTTCCGCCTATAAGTTGCCCTCGGGACAAAAACCCTATGTACCCGATCAAAAATCCACGAAAGAGTCTGTAGCCGCCGTCATCTCCATCCCTAGATCGGGTGGGATCTGAAGCTCTTCCCGGCACCCTGCCGGAGAGGGTAATTCACCCTGGAGGCCTTCTTCATCACCATGCAAGCCTACGGTGTGATGCGTGAGTAGTTCATCCTTGGACTACGGATCCATGTAGTAGCTAGATGGATGGTTTCTCCTCCTTTGTGCTTTCATGTTTAGATCTTGTGAGCTCCGTTCATGATCAATATCATCTATTTGTAATTCATACATGTTGTGTTTGCGGGGATCCGATGGATATTGAGATGCTATTTCAGATTGATTGTTGATTCTATCATGTCTTTGTTATTTGAGATCTTGCATGCTTTTCGTTGTTAGTAGCTATCTTGGCCAAGTAGATGCTAGCAACTCTAAGAGTTAGTATTTATGCTCGATAGTGGGTTCATGCCTCTGGTAATCTGGGGAAGTGATAGAAATCTCTAAGGTACTAGATGTGCTGTTGCTACTAGGGAGAAAACAACAATCCTTTGTTCATAGAACAATCGTATTGTTTACTTTACATGCAGTTCGTAAAGCAATAATCTGTTGCTTGCAACTTAATACTGGAGGGTGTTCGGATGATAACCTGAAGGTGGATTATTAGTCATAGATGCAGGTGGATGGCGGTCTATGTATTATGTTGTATTGCCCAATCAAGTCTCAAAGGAGTCAAGATGATTAGTATATGCATGTATTGCTTTCTCGGTTTTTGTCAATTGCCCCGCTGTAATTTGTTCACCCAGCATGTTATCTATCTAAGGAGAGCCACCTCTAGTGAACTATGGATTCTGGTCCTTGTCTTTTACATTCAATCTACAATCTGTTTACTTCTTTGTGTTTACTTTCTGCAAACTATTACTTCTTTCCATTCGATACGTTTAATCCTTTGTTTTCCGCAAAACACGGTGAGATTGACAACCTCATCGCAAGTTGGGGACAAAGTTCTATGGTTGTGTTGTGCAGGTCTCCACGTTGCTACTAGCACCGGTAGTGCATACCTTAAGCTCAGCTAGTAACACCTTTGGGGTGTTTCCTTGCTCCTACTGGTTCGATTAAAACTTGGTTTCATAACTGAGGGAAACTTGCTGCTGTGCTCATCATACCTTCCTCTTGGGGTTCCCAACGAGCTCTACATCAACCACGAGCCATCAGCACTTTTCTGGGCGCCGTGCATTGAGCCATCAAGCATTTTTCTGGCGCCGTTGCCGGGGAGTCAAGGACATCTTCACAAGGGGAGTCCCTCATAACCAATCCCTTTACTTTGTTGTTTTTGTTTTGCTTAGTTTCTTTTTGCTTTGTTTGCTTGTTTTGTTATCAAAAACACACAAAAAATTAGTTCTACTAATTTCCTTTCTTATTTGAAAATCCAAAAAAAAATGACTACCCTTGAAAACAGTAAGTTGTATGATTTCACTAGCACCACCAACAATGATTTTATGAGCACTCCTATTGCTCCACCTGTGGCTGAAAATACTTTCTTTGAGATAAAACCTGCTTTGCTCAATCTTGTTATGAGAGAACAATTTTCTGGTATTGGTAATGAAGATGCTGCTTCCCATCTAAATAACTTTGTTGAACTTTGTGAGATGCAAAAGCATAGGGATATAGATGGTGATATTATTAAGCTGAAATTGTTTCCTTTCTCTTTGAGAGGAAAAGCTAAAGAGTGGTTGAATTCCTTAACTAGGAATAGTATTGATTCTTGGACTAAGTGCAAAGATGCTTTTATTGGAAAATACTATCCTCCTGCTAAGATTATATCCATGAGAAGTGAAATAATGAAGTTTAAACAACTTGATAATGAGCATGTTGCTCAAGCTTGGGAAATAATGAAATGTTTGGTAAAGAATTGTCCCACTCACGGACTGACTGCTTGGATGATCATCCAAACTTTTTATGCGGTATTGAACTATTCTTCAAGGAACCTATTGGATTCAGCTGCTAGAGGTATCTTTATGAACATCACTTTGGGTGCTGCAACAAAACTATTAGATAATATGATGGTTAATTATTCTGAATAGCATACTGAGAGAGCTCCACAAGGTAAGAAGGTAAATTCTGTTGAAGAAACCTCCTCCTTGAGTGATAAGATTGCTATTATTATGTCTATGCTTGTTAATGGGAAAGCCCATATTGATCCAAATAATGTTCCTTTAGCCTCTTTGGTTGCTCAAGAAGAGCAAGTTGATGTGAACTTCATAAGAAATAACAACTTTGGCAACAATGTTTATGGTAATAATGCTTATAGGAACAATTTTGGTAACAACAATTATAAACCTTATCCTCCCAACAATGGTAATGCTTATGGAAATTCTTACAACAATAATAAGAGTGCTCCTTCTGAACTTGAAGTTATGCTTAAAGAGTTTATTAGTAAACAAACTTCTTTCAATAAAACTATTGAGGAAAAACTCTCTAATGCTGAAAGAAATATAGCATCTTTGGCTGAAGCTCAATCTACTTTGAATAAAATGGCTGCTAAACCTGAAACTAATGAGAATCCCTTTGCATCTACTAATGCCATACAAGTAAGAATTGATGAAAATGTTAGACTATTAGCTGAATTACATGTTAAGTGGGAAAGAGAAGATGAAATTGCTAGAAACATTAGTGTTTCTACTATCACCACCACTAGTGTTGAGGCTAGTAATAGTTCTACTACTTTAGAGGATAAAGTTGATTTTGATCTTGATGGTTGCAATATCTCTGAAGTTATTAAGTTCATACAAAAGCTTGCTAAAAGTCCTAATGCTAGTGCTATGAACATGGCCTTTACAAAACACATTACTGATGCTCTCATAAAGATTAAGGAAGAAAAGATGAAACATAAAGCTTCTATTCCTATAAAACAAGAGGATGGTTGGGAAACCATCATTAATATGAAAGTGAATGACTTTGATTTCAAAGCTTTGTGTGATCTTGATAGTAGTGTTTCTATTATGCCTAGAAGGATTTATGATATGCTTGATTTGCCTCCTCTTGAAGATTGTTATTTGAATGTCCCACTTGATGATAATGCTAAAAAGAAACTCATGGGGAGTCTTAATGATGTTCTTATTATGGTTAATGATTCCTATGTCCCTGTTGATTTCTATGTTTTGGATGTTGAATACAATGCTTCTTGTCCTATTACTTTGGGAAGACCTTTTCTTAGAACTGTTGGTGCCATCATTGATATGAAAGAAGGAACCATTAAATATCAACTCCCACTCAAGAAAGTTATATAACACTTCCCTAAAAAGAGAGAAAAGATTTCTTTTGCTTCTCCTATGAAAACAAAATTTGGTCTTAATGCGTCTTCTTTTGAGAACACTTGATTCTTTCTTTGCTTCTTATGCCTAACTTAAAGGCGTTAAAGAAAAGTACTTGTTGGGAGATAACCCAAGAGTTTTAGATGAGTCTTGGAAGTTATTACCTCTGTAATAACCTCTCCTTATCCTTTTTATTTTCTTTTTGTGCCAAGAGTAACCTCTAATGAGAGTGAAGTAATGATTGGGAAAGTTGCTGTCCCGAAACAGATTTCTGTGCTTCACTGTAAAAATTCCTGAGAGAGTTCTGTATGTCGCATTGAGCTGTAATTTTTTTTGCTTCTGACCCAGGTTATTATATAACTTTCGTTAGTTCAACACCTTTTGATTTGAGCAACATAATGTCTTCGAAAATTTTTGTCTTTACCTGCTGGTCTGTTTTGACAGATTTCTGCCATTTTCTGCATTTGCTTCTTGTTAGTTCCTTCTTGAGTTCTTTTGGGGAATTGAGCTTTTTGAGGGAAGTGCTAAAGTAGCTAGTGTTCTAATGGAAGTTTATTTGCTGTTATAACTGAACCTTGAGACTTATTTATCTTAAGTGCACTAATGTTGCTAATGAGATTGTGTGAAGTTTTGTATGAAGGAAAATTTTCAGGTGTATGGAAGAAATGAGTAATGAGATGAAGGATGGACTAAAGCTCAAGCTTGGGGATGCCACGCGTGTCACCCCAAGAAATATCCAAGAAGTGCAAGCGTCAAAGCTTGGGGATGCCCAAGGCATCCCCTTCTTCATCAATAAAAATTCCAGGTTTCTTCCAAACGCTTCATTTTTATTGTTTCATCAACAGTTGTGTTTTTCTTGGAGCGTCTACTTTTTCGTTTTTGTTTTTTTTAGTTTGCTTGGTTTGCTTAGTTTTCTGAATAAGTTGGTTGGACCCCTCTTTCATACATTGGTGTGCAAATAGTTTGGTTTGGTTTGGAAAAGAGTAGGAAAGTTCATGCTTATGTGGTAAAAAGAGCTTATTTTTGACTGTGGCTATGCTTTGTCATGCCATGCTTGATATTTTTTTGGGTTTATGCTTAGTATTCTTTGCTGTAGCATGACTTGTTATAAACAATTGAGATTGCTTAATGTTCCTTGGATGAATCATGTGTTGTTTTAGCATATTAAAGCATATTATAGTGGTATTCTCCTTTGATGCTTTATTTGGGTTGACTTGGCGCATGCTCACACCATGTTATGACTTTCACAGGTCACCATAGCCTTTATGATCCTTTAGTTTTCAACTTGTAGTATCACTTTATGCTTTGATCAATGATGTTTTGTTGCTCTGCATGATTATGGCCATTATTTCTCTCTTAGTCTGTCGCTCCCAGTCTTTTGCTAGCCTCCACAACAAAGTATGAGTTCCACTCATGCATCCAACTCCCTAAACCAAGTTTTTCCAAAGAGTCCACCATACCTACCTACTACCTTATGCTATTCCAAGTATATTCATGCTTTTGTTTACCTTTCACTTGTTATGAGAAAACTAGTGATTAAAGCTCTCACGAACTTGATGGCACACTTTACTTTATTGCCTCTAATAAACTTGAACCATTGGGTCCTTCTTTATTGTGTATATGCTTGCGCTTTATAAGTTGAAGTTAGCAGAACCATGTTTCATGGGGAACGCTTTCAACATTGCACTTGTACTTTGTACCCCGTTGATATTATGTTCTTTTTCTTACGGATCTCGGCGGTGTGAAATAAAAGTGGAACTTGTAAGATCATGGAGTTTGTATGTGTGTTAGAGAAACGCCTGGGCCGCTAGCCTAAGCCATGCCTAATCATGGTGGAAACTTGTAGCATCACCATAATGAGCACTCTATGAAGCATCCTCAATAAAAACCTATGCAAATAGCAAATAAAAAGATCGCTGAGATGCTCATTATGCCTTGCCTTGTCATTTTGATTATGGGAAAGCTCCCGTATCATGTGCAAGGGGTACCCCGTTGGCAGTTCTTAATGATACACATATACTTACAATGACAAGAGCTTACTCGTGACTGAAGTTGAGTAGCATGAGGATCGGTCTTCGTAAGTAAGGGGCATGAGATTTCGGTTTATAACTTGTCAAGCATATCCTCTTAGTTGTGTCACTTTAACCTTAACCACTTCAAGATGCTTATGATAGGGGCAATGAGAGCTGAAAGCTATAAGTACCATAATTTTTAGAAGCTCTTTATGAGACTTGAATCCCTACTTCCTTTTACAAAGGGCCTTTCTTCCACCATTATATTGAGTCTCCACCTTCTATCTTTATGCACCTACTTTGAGAGCATAGTGGGCATTCTTAGTTCTATGTGCATTGTCCCAAGACTAGTTGATTGATGCATAACTTGTTATTGCTTGTTTTAAACTATTGTATCTAGTCACTCTTATGAACTTTGAAGGTGTCCTATGCATTTATATTTGCTACTCTATTGAGGGACAAGCTGAATACTATTATGCTATGTTTTCTTTATGTGAAACAAACAAATGTATTGCAAAGCATGTTATTCATTAATCTTTTGTTTGTGCCTTTTCATGTTGCATCAGAGTCTCTTTGCCTTTTGCTAGAACTTTGTCTTTCATGCTATGATTGATGTACTATGATCCCAGCTGTGATGTTTTGCAAATACTTTTATCAAGTCTTTGATGGTGCATGTCACCTCAAAAATTATTTGTTTTTATCACTTACCTACTCGAGGACGAGCAGGAGTTAAGCTTGGGGATGTTGATACATTGCAAATGTATCTATAATTTTTGATGTTCCATGCTTGGTTTTATCCACTTTCTTGTGTTTTGTTCCAACTTTGGAGTACTTTTCATATGATTTCTTGGACTAACCTATTAACAAGAGCCACAGTGCCAGCTGCCTATTTTCTGCTGTTTTTGGTTCCAGGAAAGTCAGAAAATGAATATTCTCGAAATTGGACGGGACAAAATCCAAAATGTCTATTTTTAGGAAGGGAACAAGTGCGAGAATCACGAGGCGGAGAGGGGCAGGCCAGCCACACCACCTGGTCGTGACCAGGCCTGGCCGCGCCGAGGTGGTGCAGCCGACCCAGCCCTCGGCCTCTCCTTCCGCCTATAAGTTGCCCTCGGGACGAAAACCCTAGGTACCCGATCAAAAATCCACGAAAGAGTCTGTAGCCGCCGTCATCTCCATCCCTAGATCGGGAGGGATCTGAAGCTCTTCCCGGCACCCTGCCGGAGAGGGGAATTCACCCTGGAGGCCTTCTTCATCACCATGCAAGCCTCCGGTGTGATGCGTGAGTAGTTCATCCTTGGACTACGGATCCATGTAGTAGCTAGATGGCTGGTTTCTCCTCCTTTGTGCTTTCATGTTTAGATCTTGTGAGCTCCGTTCATGATCAAGATCATCTATTTGTAATTCATACATGTTGTGTTTGCGGGGATCCGATGGATATTGAGATGCTATTTCAGATTGATTATTGATTCTATCATGTCTTTGTTATTTGAGATCTTGCATGCTTTGCATTGTTAGTAGCTATCTTGGCCAAGTAGATGCTAGCAACTCCAAGAGTTAGTATTTATGCTCAATAGTGGGTTCATGCCTCTGGTAATCTGGGGAAGTGACAGAAATCTCTAAGGTACTAGATGTGTTGTTGCTACTAGGGAGAAAACAACAATCCTTTTTTATAGAACAATCGTATTGTTTACTTTACACGCAGTTCGTAAAGCAATAATCTGTTGCTTGCAACTTAATACTGGAGGGTGTTCGGATGATAACCTGAAGGTGGATTATTAGTCATAGATGCAGGTGGATGGCGGTCTATGTATTATGTTGTATTGCCCAATCAAGTCTCAAAGGAGTCAAGATGATTAGTATATGCATGTATTGCTTTCTCGGTTTTTGTCAATTGCCCCGCTGTAATTTGTTCACCCAACATATTATCTATCTAAGGAGAGCCACCTCTAGTGAACTATGGATCCCAGTCCTTGTCTTTTACATTCAATCTACAATTTGTTTACTTCTTTGTGTTTACTTTATGCAAACTATTACTTCTTTCCATTCGATACGTTTAATCCTTTGTTTTCCGCAAAACACGGTGATATTGACAACCTCATCGCAATTTGGGGACAAAGTTTTGTGGTTGTGTTGTGCAGGTCTCCACGTTGCTACTAGCACCGGTAGTGCGCCTTGCCAAAGCTCAGCTAGTAACACCTTTGGGGTGTTTCCTTGCTCCTACTGGTTTGATTAAACCTTGGTTTCATAACTGAGGGAAACTTGCTGTTGTGCTCATCATACCTTCCTCTTGGGGTTCCCAACGAGCTCTACATCAACCACGAGCCATCAACACTTTTCTGGGCGCCGTGCATTGAGCCATCACGGAGCCACAGTCGCCGCAAGTTCCAGAGATCGTCGATGAAGATGTTAGGAAGCGGCACAGGCACACATCTTTTGTGGTCCTTTCGACAGACGCCAGCGAGCTTCACAGCATGCATGGAGCTGCCATTCAGGTATGTCCAGTCCCTGAGTGCCTGGCCGCTGAATTTCAGTGGCTAGGCACTTTGGAGTTTTTAGTCGTCCAGTCCCCGAGGGCCTAGCCACTGAATTTCAGTGGCTAGGCACTTAGGACTTTAGTCATCCAGTCCCTTATTGTTGTTCTATTGTTAGGGCCTGCAATGGGAGTCATCCGATCGCAAGCCACGAAGGAGCACCTGGAGCGCGACTAGCATGCAGCACAGGAGGTTAACCGGTGACTCGAAGAAACTGCTGGTGAGTGGGTGTTTCCTTTGGCGAGCTCTAGCCATTGTTGCTTGCGCAAAACTGACTTGTGATGCCTTTGCCTCATAGATGGACTCCCTGCTGTGATGGCCAAAGCCCACGAGGGGTATGTTCCGGCTGCTGAATTGGATACAACGAAGGAGCGAATCGACTCGCTGGAGGAGGCGAAGGCGTCGATGTTCTCTTCTGAGGAGAGGGCCAAGGCTGCAGTCGCCATGGCGGAGGAGGAGCGGATGGCCTCTGACTCAGTCATCCTCGGATTGCAGGGTGACCTTGGTGCTCTTGAGAAGCATGTGACGGAGAGGTGCCGCAAGCTTCTTGGTGAGTGTATTCTCTTTTTCTTTTCAATATGCAGTGAGTCCCCGAGTGGGTGAATCCTTAGTGATGTTGGGTTTCTGACATTGCAGCCCTGATAGGTCGGACTGAACCGGTGGTGCAAACCTTCAATGCCTCGCAGTGCGTGACTCCAGTGGTGAACGCGACCACCGCCTCGGCACTGTGTGTCCAAGCCGTGCTTCAAGGAATGTCCCCCACCGAGGTTATTCCTGGGGGATTGACGAAGGTCTGACGCTATCTGGAGGAGGTGCCCACAGTCATCGAGTGGATGGCACGGTCGGCCTTCAGGCATGGGGACACTAGAGGATTGAGCCTTGGACTCACTCAGTTCCCCGATGATTTCGACCTCGACGATGTCACCTTCGGTTACCCTTCGGCGATTGGCTCGGTGGAGATTTTGGAGGTTCTGAGGGTTGACCGCCAAGGCTACTCCGTTCGTGGAGCGAGTGTTGGCAATGGAGGATTTGTTGTTGTACCAGGAGATGGTGTTGGTACCGGGCGACCCCGAGCCGAAGCACCATGATATGAAGTCGGAGCAGCCCTTCTAGTCGGCATTGTCGAAATCGTTGATGACATACCCAGCGAACCCGTTGGAGCCATACGTCCGGGTCAAGGCTAATGGCGGCGCCTCTTTGTTGGAGCTTGCAAAATGAGTTGCTACCCTAAGGGGCATTTGTAAGTTATGGCGATTGGCCGCTTTTGTAATGTAAACAACATATATGTATGGAAGTAAGAGGAGTCAATCGACTCGCAATGCATGGTGAAGTATGTTCTATGTTGATTTTCAGGTGAGCAAGTCCCCGAGCGCGTCCGCCCTTTATTGGGGTTTACCTCGTATATAGTTAAGTTTGTTTACTTTGATTTTTTTTATTTTGGTTGAAACTGATTTGTCGTGGCGCATGGGGCCAGTCGCCTTGCGACTCCAAGGGAGCTCTGTACTTAGTTGTATTCCCGGACGCAAGTAGGGTCGGTTTAGGCGAGTCCTTGAGCGTGGTACTTTAGCCATTCTAGGCGCATGCCCAAGGTAGGTGAGGACCTGGTGCGTTGTTTGTAACGCGTCTCTCCCCCTAGCTCAGAAAGTCAGTCGCATGGCGAGTCCAAGGTAAGCTCTCTTACTTGGTGTGTTCCCGAGCCGCATGGAGGGTTTCTTGTGCTAAGTCCCCGTGCATGGTACTTAACTGTTCGAGTCGCTTTGTGCGAGGATGCGGAGGACGGGTCGCTGTGAGAAGCATTTATCGGTTTTCTTGGCCTTGTGGGCTAGTCGAGCGGGGCGACTCCGATGGTGACTCCGGGGTGGCGTATTCATGGATGACACAAGGCCTGAATATCTTCGGTGCCCTTGAGTCGCACTACTTAGGGCGTGTTTGGTAGACCGAGTGACCCTAGATATTCTCACCTCAACCTAGCTAAAAGACCTTTTTGTTGTTTGTTAGCCCGGGTCGGGTCATCTTAGCACTACCCACCTCACCCCGAAAAGGGCTCTCAGCCGGGCTGAGGAGAGAAGCTCAAATCAAGGTTCGCAACTCGCCTAGGCTGAGTCCATCCTGCAAACCACTATAGCACTATGGCCCCCCTGCACCCGACCCCCGAACCCCTCTCCAATTTTCTGCTCATTCCCCGAGCGTGAGCGTAGCAGACCGCCCTCGATGCCGCCAAAGCACCGGCCGCCCCGATGTGCCCGGCCTAGACCACCCCGACACCGTCAGCAGAGGCAGCAAAGGCAGATCGTGGCGCCACGCCGCCTTGAGAAACAACAGCCGGTCGCGCCGCCCGCAGAGGTGGCAGCAGCTACTCGCGCCGCGCACAAAGGCAGCAGTAGCACGTCGCGTCGCTGTGCCGCCGTGAGAAGCAGCACGTCATGCCGCCGCCCACCATCGCGTAGAGCACCTACTATGGCGCCGTCCCAATGCTCAGCACCCGTTGTTAGCTCCCCGTAGCTCGTCACCAACGACGAACAGTACCCAGCAGACGTGTGGTGAAGACGGGGACCCGATTGCTTTTTTTGTTTATCTTTAGGGGCCTCTGTGTAAAAGTTTGGACTGTTCTGTAGTTTCTCAATTTTTGGCCGATCTCACCCCATACGAGTTACCAAACAGAGTATCAGTGCAAATTTTCTCAACACACCTGGTTTACCAAACACACCACAAAATCTCAGCCTAACTTGTATGAGGTGAGATATCTCAGGTGGGAGAGTAAATTCAAAGAGGCCCGGTCTACCAAACACACCCTTAGCCGTGCCGGTCGCTCGACCAAGGGTTGACTTCCGTAGGTAGCATATTGCTAAGTGTACGAGTGCGATTGGCACAATAAGATGGATAGTAGACAAAATTTGTGCGATCCGGATTGAGTTCATTATATAACAGCTGAGTACAAGTTTTAGTTCTATGTATAGAACTTTTGGAGGAGGTTTACATTCCATGGCCTCCCAACTTCGAGCTGGTCGTTGCCTCTTACATTGATGAGGTAGTAGGCATTGTTGCCAAGGACTCGCCCTATGGCGAATGGCCCCTCCCATGGGGGAGAAAGCTTGTGCATGCCCTTCTTGTCATGGACCAGTCGTAGGACTTTGCTCGCCTTCCTAGAAGGTGTGGGTCCGGACTCAGGGGCTGTGGTAGTGGCGGAGTCCCTACTGGTAGATGGTGGTGCGGGAGCGAGCTAGGTTGCCAGCTTCGTCGAGCTGTTCAACCCCATCTTGGTGGGCAATCTCGTTTGCCGCCTCCACATAGTTGGTGACCCGAGGTGAGTCGTGTTCCAGGTCGGTTGGCATGACTGCCTCAGCGTCGTACACCATGAAGAAGGGCGTGAACCCCGTGGAATGGTTGACGGAGGTGCGGATGCCCCATATCACGGAGGGGAGCTCTTAGACCCAGCATCTAGGGGTTCGCTCGAGCGGCACATGAAGTCGTGGCTTGAGCCTGTGGAGGACGCTTTGATTGG
Source organism: Avena insularis (assembly GCA_023614405.1). Taxonomy (NCBI): domain Eukaryota; kingdom Viridiplantae; phylum Streptophyta; class Magnoliopsida; order Poales; family Poaceae; genus Avena; species Avena insularis. The sequence goes on from CM042690.1 coordinate 552,210,171, forward strand.
CGCGCTCTGCTTGGTCGTTCGACTCTGGGTGGGCTACTAAGGCGAGGTCGAGCCGTATGCCATGCTCCCCATAGAATTCCGCCATGGCGCCTTTGGCGAAGTTGGTGCGGTTGTCAGTTACGATGCTGTGTGGGTAGCCGTACTGGTAGATGAGCTCGCGGAGGAACTTGGTGGCGGTCTTCCCATCACACTTCTTGATCGGTTTGGATTCAACCCACTTGGTGAACTTGTCAACCGCGAGAAGGAGGTGGGTGAAGCTAGATAGGGCCTTCTTGAACGAGCCAACCATGTCCATGCCCCATACAACGAATGGCCATGTGATGGGGATGGTCTTGAGTGCCGAACCAGGGATGTGCATATGGTTGGCGTACTTCTAGCACCCGAGGCACAGTTGGACGATGTTGATAGCATCGGCGTGCGTGGTGAGCCAGTAGAAGCCATGTCGCATGGCTTTTCCGACTAGCGACCTGGCGCTGGCGTGATGGCCGCATTCGCCGGCATGGATGTCTTGGAGGATCTTCCGTCCTTCTTATGGTTCTACTTTGTTTGTGGAGCTCACCATTGATGATGACGAAGGATTTGCAGCGATACACAATCATTCGCGCTTCCGTCTCGTCGCTGGACAGGACCTTGTGCTCGAGGAAGGTGACGTATGGCGCTGTCCAATCCCTGGGCTCGATGACCAGGGCGACTAGGGCGGGCTCAGGTTGTAGAGGTATCCCGATGTCGATCTCCTTGGGCGAGAAGACCGAGGGCTTGTGGATGATGTCGAGGAAGACGCCCACGGGTGGCGTTTGGCGGGCCGATCCGATGTAGGAGAGAGTGTTGGCCTCCTCGTTCTTGCGCCTGTCTATCCACTCGACCGAGTAGCCGGTGAAGTGACCTCCCAGCTTGTCCACCACTTGGTGATATGCTATCATGCTGGGGGAGACGGCGTCACAGGTCCCCGCGACTTGGCCCGCGACTAGGTCAGAGTCTCCGTAGCATCTTAGGAGGTTCACATTCATCTCCTTGGTAGCCCTCATGCCATGGAGGAGGGCCTTGTACTCGGCCATGTTGTTGGTGCCGGGCTTGAAATCGAGGTGGTGCATGTAGTGGAGCTTGTCGCCTTTGGGGGAGGTCAGTATGACCCTAGCCCCCGTGCCATCGGCATTCTTGGAACCGTCAAAGTGGAGCGTGTAGGGTAACGGGTAGGCTACACTAGTGTAAAATTAAAATTTTCTACCGTGTCAACCAGGAATATGATTGTCATAGATCACGGGATTACCACTAGACGCGCAGTTGTGGAACTCGATGAAGTACGTCGGGGTAGTGTAGATGTTCTACGTCTCCTCCTTGTCCTCGTCCCACGAGCAGGTCCCCTTTGTGCGTCTTGTCCAAGTGCTACAACTACAGCACCTCTGAGGTATCCACACGTCTAGAGTGGAAGGTCACACGATAGACTGCTAGGTCTGCACGTGCAAGACAGGCGTAAGAGGAGTGGCGGCTGGGTGGAATGATCAACCCTATTCAGCTTGCCTCACTCTCTCTTATATAGGCATCCCTGGTGGGCTTCTACATTAGCAGCCCAATAGCAGCCTAAGCCTGGTCTAATTCGGATCCAATCCTCATTAGGCTTCCAGCCTCTAAAGTGTGTGACCCTATAGGTTCATACATGTATAGACATGACACGAGTACACTTACTCCGTCAATAGTTGGTAGCGGCCTCTAGGAAGACGTGCCAACTCCTAAATGCATATAAAGATCATTCGTACGAACCATCACAAGTTGAGTACATGTCTTTCCCTTTGCCCTATGATATTTGGTCTAGCTCCAAGCTGACCTATCTTTCTCGATAGTGGGATTTGGAATCCCTTTACTAGGTTAACTCTTAACCATATGTAGCACGGCCATGCATTTCTCGATCCGATAACTCGAGGGGCCCAGAGATATCTCTCTCAAGTAGAGAGGGGAAAATCTCATATTGATTGAGCAATGCCTTTGCAGCATATATCAGGACAAACCCGAAAACTACCTTTATAACTACCCAGTTACAGAGTAGTGTTTGATAGCCCCAAGGTAGGTCGATCCACATCTCAAGTATATGCGACAATCTCAGGTCTAAGGACAAAACATACATGATGTGTAGAGAGAGCTGCAAGTATTATTGCCAGTCTCAAGTTGGGCCAGTCCAACCCTATGTCCATAACATGTGTCCACATCATCGGTTTGACATCTCCATGTCTATGACATGCGAAACATAGTCATCAACCAATCGATGTGCTAGTCTAATATTCACGTGTGTCCTCACATGAACTCCGACTAGGGACAACTATTAGATAACCATACAAGTAAAGAGTTTCCCAAACAATTCACATAATTGCCAATCAATACAAGTTGCCTGATATATGGATATTCAAGGAACATTATAATAACTCATGGATACATATGAAATACAATCATCTCTATGATTTCCTCTAGGGCATATTTCCTTCAGTCTCCCACTTGTACTCGAGTCAATATAGACAATATCTAATACCTATTGCTCTTGTGTGCACTTCATGCATAGGCTGCGGGGGTGGCTTTGTCAAGGGATCAGCAACATTTGAGTCCGTATGTATTTTGCATAACATGACACTACCATCATGAAGGAACTCATGAATCAGATGGTAACACATGCGAATATGTTTGTTCTTCTGTTGCTGTCTAGGTTCCTTGGCTTATGCAATAGCACAATTTTTGTCACAATAAATGTCCATGGGATTGGACGCACCCTGAACCACACCAAGAGCAATCAGGAAATTCCTAATCCAAACAGCTTCCTTTGCAGCCTCCGAGGCGGCAATATATTCATCTTCTGTTGAAGAGGAGACCACCATATCTTGCTTGGAACTTTTCTAGCTCACAGCACCACCATTCATGACAAACACATAACCTGATTGCGATTTGGAGTCATCTGAGTCCTTAAGGTAACTCGTATCTGTGTAACCCTTTACACTGAGTTCAACCTCACCTCCATAAACTAGGAACATATCCTTAGTCCTTCTCAAGTACTTAAGGATATTCTTTACCATTGTCCAGTGACTCTCACCTGGATCAGCCTGGTATCTGCTCATAACACTTAGAGCATAAGAAACATCTGGGCGAGTACATGTCATTGCATACATGATGGATCCAATAGCTGAAGCATATGGAACCCTAGTCATGTGCTCTCGCTCATCAGTGGTCGAAGGACACTGAGTCTTGCTGAGTTTAATGCCGTGAGACATGGGCAAGAACCCCTTCTTTGCCTCTTCCATGCTGAACCGTTTCAACACTTTGTCAATGTACATACTCTAGCTTAATCTAATTAGCCTCCTTGATATATCTCTATAGATCTTGATACCCAGAATATATGCCGCTTCTCCTAAGTCCTTCATAGAAAAACTATTTTTCAATGAGGTCTTAACAGACTCGAGCATAGGAATGTCATTTCCAATCAGTAATATGTCATCTGCATATAAGATTAGAAATACAAGCGATTTCCCACTTTCTTTCTTATACACACAAGGTTCTTGTTCATTTTTCATGAAGCCAAACTCCTTTACAACTTCATCAAATCGAATGTTCCAACTCCGAGATGCTTGCTTCAACCCATAAATAGACTTTTGAAGTTTGCATACTTTTCCAACATTGTTTGGATCGACAAAACCTTCGAGCTGCATCATATACACGTCCTCAGTAAGGATTCCATTTAAGAAAGCCGTCTTGACGTCCATCTTCCATATCTCATAGTCGAAATATGTAGCAATGGCTAGAATGATCCGTATAGATTTAAGCATTGCTACAGGCGAGAAAGTCTCGTTGTAGTCAACTCCATGAACTTTTCGAAAACCTTTTGCAACAAGTCGAGCTTTATGGATGTGAACATTTCCATCCATATCAATCTTTTTCTTATATATCTATTTGCACTCGATGGCTTTAAAACCATCAGGCAGGTCAACCAAGTTCCAAAATTGATTTTCTCCCATGGAATCTATCTCGGATCTCATGGCAATTAACCATTTCTCAGAGTCTGGGTCCACCATCGCTTCTGCATAGGTCGCAGGCTCATCATTTTCTAACAATAATAATTCCCGCCCTTCACGGAGCCTCGCCGACCTTCGTGGTTGTGGTGCTTCTATTGCCACAGGTTCCTCAATTTGTTTTTCTACAATAGCATCACTCATAGAAGCAACCCCGACTGGCTCATCTTGAACTTCTTCAAGTCGCACCGACCTTCCACTCGTTCCCTTTGTGAGAAACACTTTCTCTAGGAAAACACCGCTACGAGCGACAAACACTTTGCCCTCTTCTTGGTTGTAGAAGTAATACCCTAAGGTTTCCCTTGGGTAACCCACAAAAATGCGTTTATCCGATTTAGGTGTTATCTTGTCCGACTGAAGTCGCTTGACAAATGCATCACAACCCTAAATCTTTAGAAAAGACAAACTGGGATTCTTTCCAGTCCACATCTCATATGGTGTCTTAACTATGGATTTACACGGTACCCTGTTTAGTGTGAAAGTTGCTGTTTCTAGAGCGTAACCCAAAAATGATAATGGTAAATCCGACTGGCTCATCATCCATCGAACCATGTCCAACAAAGTTCGATTACACCGTTCGGAGACCCTGTTTCTTTGAGGCGTTCTGGGCAGCGTGAGCTATGGAACAATTACACAACTCTTAAGATGATTCTTATACTCGTGACTCAAATATTCACCTCCACGATCAGATCACAAGGCCTTTATTTTCTTGCCACGTTGATTCTCTACCTCACTCTGAAACTCTTTGAACTTTTCAAAAGTTTTAGACTTATGCTTCATCAAGTAGACATAGCCATATCTACTAAAATCATCAGTGAAAGTAATGAAGTAGTGATATCCTCCTCTCGCTGTCATGCTCATTGGTCCACAGACATTAGTATGTATGAGTTCTAACAAGCCTGTCACTCTCTCGGTAAAACCCGTAAAAGGCGTCTTGGTCATCTTTCCAAGTAAACAAGCTTGACATGTCTCGTATGATTCAAAATCAAACAAAGTTAGAAGACCATCACCATGCAGCTTCTTCATGCGCTTTTCACTTATATGCCCCAAACGACAATGCCATAAATAGGTAGGACTCAAATCATTAGGTCGAAGCCTTTTAGCACTAACATTGTAAACATATGCATCATCAAGATTTAAAATAAATTAACCCATTCACAATGGGAGCATCATCCACAAACATAGCATTCTTAGAGATTACACAACCATTGTTTGTACTCGTGAATGAATAACCATCCCTCATCAAACATGAAGGTGATAAAATGTTTTGACCCATACTAGGAATGTAATAACAATTATTTAACTCCATAATAAATCCTGATGGAAGGTGAAGCTCCATGATGCCGACGTATAATGCAGCAACCCTTGCTTTATTTCCGACGCGAAAGTCCACTTCTCCTTTCTGCACTTCTCTAGTCCTTTTTAGCCCCTGCATCAAATTGCAAATATGAGCAATTGATCCGGTATCAAATACCCAAGAGCTAACATAAGAATCTATGAGAAAAATGTCCACAACATTTACAACAAGCGTACCTGAGTGGGAAGTACACTTACTTCCACTCTTCTTCAAAGAAGCATGGTACTTGCTGCAGTTTCTCTTCCAGTGGCCATATTCATGACAAAAAACACTCAGTGTCTCTTGTAGGTCCAGCCTTTTGCTTAGGTGCAGGGTTTGGCTTAGGGATCGTATCCTTAGCCTTGCCCTTCTTCTTCTACCAAGAAGTGCCCTTTTTCTTGAAGCTAGGCTTGTTCTGCATAGCCATCACATGGCTATGCCCTGCACTCTTCTTAATGTCACATTTTGCTGTTTTCAGCATCCCACATAACTCATTAAGGCCCTTCTCCACCCCATGCATATGGTAGTTCGAAATGAAATGCCCATAGCTAGATGGAAGAGATGCCAAAATGAAATTAGTAGCCAACTCTTGGCCTAATGGAAAACCAAGCTTTTCCAAAGTCTGACTGTAACCAACCATTTTGATCACATGGGGGCCTACAGCTGCTCCCTCTGCTAGCTTGCATTCCACAAAGGACTTAGCAACATTGTACCTCTTAGTCTTAGCCTGAGTGTGGAACATGTCCTTAAGCGCGACGATCATATAGTACGCTTCCTGATCCTCAAACTGCTTTTGAAGATCAGGTTCCATGCATGCAAGCATAAGACAACTAACCTCAAGAGATTCATCACATGCTTTCTTGTAGGCATTCTTAAGGGTAGCAGTTGCATTATCAACAGGTGCATCTGGGATTGGGGTATCCAGAACAGTTTCCTTTTTATCAAACCTGAGAACAATTCTTAGGTTATGGACCCAGTCCGAAAAGTTTGTTCCATTTAGTTTATCCTTTTCAAGAATCGAACGTAAAGCAAAAGGTGATGAAGTGTTCGGAGCCATTGATCTACAACATAAAAAGATGAAAATACTAAGCCATGTAACCATGAAAGAGTAAAACATATTAAACTATTTAATAGCATATACTCCCACTTAAATCAACATCCCTCTATTGATACTAAGTGATTCAAGATCCACAATTAACAAGTCGACTAGTGAGCTTTAGCATCACGGCTAGAAGACAAGGTAAATCGGTAAGCAACTTTTGCTAATCATATCACATATGACTCTTGTTGTTGGGTGACATCTCTATGTCAAAACTAGGTGCCCAACCTTTATGCCCCAAGGTCCTTAACTGTTAAGATAACCTTGTTAAGCTCACCAACCCTTATGCGTGTAGGTATCTGATACAAACCCATCCAACCAAGGAAAACCGTGGCACCCTAATTTCATAGATCCACCAATGATTGTATAGGCCATAGGATGGTGCAAGGTTTGGTTGGGAGGGCATGGTTTAACTTAAACTTTGTGAGTGATCGTTCTACTTCTATCATCTAAGCATGCATAGTAGTAAAACTTATAAGAATAGCATTCACATAGATGTGATACAGTATGGCCCATTTTCTCATCGTGATCTCCATCGCCATAGAACATGTCCACCATGATGATGTCCATCTTCATGCTCTATGCGAACCATCCTCCAAGTGATGAGTTCTCCAAGAACTAATACAAGCTATTTCTCCTAATATCTAGTAATCAAAATTACATGGTATTGGGATTATCACAGGTTGGCACGCAGGCCATTACAATAATTGACAACACATTTGGCTCCAGCCGTGTTGCCCTACTCACGAAACACAGGTCATGAAAAATACATACATGCATCACATACATTTTTGGGCCATACTGATCACATACATGCTGCAAAAACAAGTTGTGCATAGAATCGCATTCTACCAAATCATGTGAAATCGCAGCACCTATGAACGTTAACAATATACACAAGGGGCTATGACTAAGGGGGGTCTAGGGGGTCTCCCCCTGCGAGGTTCGAAGGGGAAGTGCCCCTTGCGGTATCTATACAATTTTCTTTAAGGATTTTGATCGGCAAATCAAATTTACCATAAATCGACTATTGTTCCGATTCGACCAAACTCCTTTGATCATGGTATGTCAATTCAGATCTAGTTCCCGATTCAATCAATCATATTGATCTTCAAGTGATTCAACTGGATTTATGTGTCACTGTCTACCCCGATGACGGAAACTGACCGGTAGGGGTAAGTCATTCGACGACCTTAGAATCACGATCACGGAAAGTAAGATCATAGATCAATCCAGAACCACCGCCATACAAACAATCACATCATTCATATCAATCTACACATCACCATATGCAAACTTCCCGAACCTATGACTGAACAGCATCGACTCTTATACCACTGTAGGGTAACGGGTAAGCTACACTAGCGTAAAATCAAAATTTTCTACCGCGTCAACCAGGAATACTCTTGTCATAGATCACAGGATTACCACTAGACGCGCAGTTGCGGAACTCAATGAAGCACATCAGGGCAGTGTAGATGTTCTACGTCTCCTCCTTATCATCATCCCACGAGAAACACCCCTTTGCGCGGCTTGTCCAAGTGCTACAGCTGCAGCACCTCCGAGGTATCCACACGTCCGGAGTGGAAGGTCACAGCAATGCTAGGCACACTGCGTGCAAAAGGTGAAGAGGAGTGGCGGCTAGGTGGAATGCTCAACCCTATTTAGCTCGCCTCACTCTCTATTATATAGGCATCCTTGGTGGGCTTCTACATTAGCAGCCCATTAGCAACCTAAGCCTGGTCTAATTCTGATCCAATCCTCATTAGGCTTCCATCCCCTAAAGTGTGTGACCCTATAGGTTCATACACGTATAGACATGACACGAGTACACTTACTCCATCAATAGTTGGTAGCAGCCTCTAGCAAGATGTGCCAACTCCTAAACGCATATAAAGATCATTCGGATGAACCATCACAAGGTTGAGTACATGTCTTTCCCTTTGCCCTACGATATTTGGTCTAGCTCCAAGCTGACCTCTCTTTCTCGATACTGTGATTCGGAATCCCTTTACTAGGTTAACGCCTAACCATATGTAGCACGACCATGCATTTCTGGATCCGATCACTTGAGGGGCCCAGTGATATCTCTCTCAACTAGAGAGGGGAAATCCCATCTTGATTGAACAATGCCTTTGTAGCATGTATCAGGACAAACCCGAAAGCTACCTTTATAACTACCCAGTTATGGAGTAGTGTTTGATAGCCCCAAGGTAGGTCGATCCACATCTCAAGTATATGCAACAATCTCAGGTCTAAGGACAAAATGTACACGATGTGTAGAGAGAGCTGCAAGTATTATTGCCAGTCTCAAGTTGGGTCAGTCCAACCTCATGTTCATAACATGTGTCCACATCATTGGTTTGACATCTCCATGTCTATGACTTGCGAAACATAGTCATCACCCAATCGATGTGCTAGTCTAACATTCACGTGTGTCCTCACATGAACTCCAACTAGGGACAACTATTAGGTAACCATACAAGTAAAGATTTTTACAAACAATTCACATAATTGCCAATCAATGCAAGTTGCCTGATATATATGGATATTCAAGGAACATTATAATAACTCATGGATACATATGAAATACAATCATCTCTATGATTGCCTCTAGGGCATATTTCCTTCAGAGCGACCAGTAATGGAGATAGGGTAGCTTCTTTGGCTGTTGTGCTTCTTGCTAGTCGGCGAGGAAATCATCCAAGACCTGCGATTTGATCGCTTTGCGTGGCTCGTACTTGATGTTGTGGCTGCCGATTTCGACGACCCACTTGGCGACTCGCCTAGTCGCCTCACGATTGTAGATGATGTCCTGCAGCGGTGCGGAGGAGACGACCGTGATGGGGTGCTCCTAGAAATAGTGGGGGAGTCACCGAGTGCTCTAAATACTGCGTACACCAGTTTCTGGTACTACGGGTAGCGCTTCCTTGAGTCCGTCAGGACCTCGCTAATGTAGTAGACGGGGCAATGTACGGGGCGGTCCTTGCCCTCTTCTGGCCGTTTGACGACCATCGCGATGCTGATGACTCGAGTGGAGGCCGAGACATAGACGAGCATTGGACATTTGTCGATTGGGGCGGCGAGTAATGGCGCCATGAGCAGCACTTCTTTGAGTGCCTTGAGTGTGTTGTGTACTTCTGCGTCCCATTGGAATGTACGGTTCTTGCGCATCAGGTGGTAGAGAGGCATTGCCTTCTCGTCGAGCCGGGGAATGAAGCGACTGAGAGCGGCGACTCGCCCGGCCAACTTCTGGACGTCGCATAGACACTCGGGTTTCCCGAGCCACACGATGGTGTCGATCTTGGTGGGGTTTGCCTTGATGCCTCGCTTGGAGACCACATACCCTAGGACCTGTCCGGTGGGGACACCGAAGGTGCACCTCCCTGGATTGAGCTTGATCTTGTACCTCCACAAATTTGTGAAGGTCTCGGCCAGGTCGACGAGCAGGTCATCCTAGCGGGTGGATTTTACCACCACGTCGCCAATGTAGACATGGTTGTTGCGGCCAATTTGGCTCGCAATGCATTCATGCATGCACCTTTGGTAGGTTGCGCCGGCATTCTTGAGGCCGAACGTCATGGCCGTGTAGCAGAAGGCGTTGAATGGCGTGATGAACGCGGTCTTCTCCTCGTCCTCGACCGCCATTTTGATCTGGTTGTAGCCAGAATACGCGTCGAGGAAGCACAACGACTCTGATCCCGTGGTCGAATCGATGATCTGGTCGATGCACGGTAGGATGAACTCCTCCTTCGGGCAGGCGTTATTGAGGTTGGTGTAGTCGATACACATTCTCTAGGTGTTGTTCTTTTTCAGAACCAGGACTGGGTTTGCCAGCCACTTGGAGTACTTAATGGGCCGAATGAAGCCTCTAGCGAGTAGGCGTTGTACTTCTTAAGTGATTGCTTGGTCGCGCTCTTCATTGAAGGGCCATAGCTACTGCTTCACCGGTCGCACTTTGGGGTCGGCGTTAAGTTTGTGATCAGCGAGTTCCCTTAGGACACCGGGCATGTCGGATGGTTTCCATGCAAAGATGTCACGATTCTCATGTAGGAACCCGATGAGCATGCTTTCCTATGCGGGGCTCATGTTCGCCCCGATATTGACCGTCTGGCTGGAGTCGCCTGGGACGAGCTCGACGGTGTTGGTGTGCGTGGTCGCCTCGAAAGTGGAGTTTGTGATGGTTGGTTTCTTCAAGATGGTGGGGTTGTCTTTGTCAATTCTACCCGTGTATTTTGCGAGTTTGTCCGCGTGGTTAGTCTCCGCGGCGATGACGGCGTCGGCGATCTCGGCGCCTTTTTCCTCGCATTCCACGGCCATGTCGGGGTCAGCATGGATGGTGATGATGCCGCTTGGCCCTAGGAGCTTCACCATGTTGTAGGCGTAGTGTGGGGTCACCATGAATTTGGCGAACGCCTGGTGCCCCAAGACACAGTGGTAGGGGCTGCGGAAGTTCACCATCTCGAAGACGATCCGCTCGGTGCAGAAGTTCGCTGGTGTGTCGAAGGTGACTAGCAGCGTCACCTTGCCGATCAGGTACGCCCTCCGACCGGGGACGATGCCGTGGAAGGTTGTGAGGGTCGACTCGATCGCCGACTCCGGGAGGCAGAGCCTCTTGAATGTGTCCAAGTACATGATGTTGATGGAGCTTCCTCCATCCATCAGCGTCTTGGGCAGCCAGTAGTCGTGCACTTTGGGCCTGACCACTAGGGCGACTCGCCCTGGGTACTCAATCCTGGGTGCGTGATCTTGGCGACTCCAGGTGATGCTTTGCTCGGACTAGTTGAGGAAGCGGGGGATGTCGACCTGGGTCACTGCATTGACAGCGACTGCACGGGCAAGCACCTTCTTCTCCCGCTTGGTGCCGAGCCCGGTGAAGGTGTGGAGCGAGCCGACGGCATTGCCAAATCTGCCAGCGTTGCTATTGTCCCTTGGCGGGTTATTGTTGGGGTCGTACCGTTCCCGCCTTACCTTATTGATCTCCTTCAGAGAATGGCAGTCCGTAGTGGTGTGGGTGGTGGACTTCCCCTCTCTGTTGTGGTAGACACGGGCTACCGCCACTCCACAACCGGTATGACAACCAGTGAACCGGAGATGGCCTCTAAGCACGGCGCCTGGTGTGGTTCCTCGGTGACGGAGGAGCACATAGAGAAGTATCATGCCACCCGCGTCCTGCCGCCGGAGACGGAGGTGAAGGTGTGGTTGGTACCGGCGGGAGAAGAGTCACTGCACCCAGCGGAGGGGGAGTGGGTTATCTTCCTCTCGCACCTCGCCCGTGGCTTCGTGCTGCCGGTGCACCCCTTCTTCCTCACCTTCCTTGCCTTCTTCGATCTCCGTCTCCACCACCTCGGCGCCAATGCGATAGGCACGCTTGTGCAGTTCACGGCCTTCTGCGAGAGCTATCTCGGGATCCAGCCGGATCTCGGGCTCTTCTATCAGCTATTTCGCATGCGGCCGCAGGTGCAGTTCACGCAGGAGCCGCTGGTGCCGTGTAGCGGCGCCTCCATCTACTCCCACTCCCAGACCGGCTACCCGAAGTTCTGGCTGCAGGACATAGTGCGACTGTGGCAGCATTCATACTTCTACGTCAGCAACATCACCACCATCGACCGGATCAATCTGCCAGCTTTCCAGGATGTGGAATCTAGCCGGCAGAATTGGGACCTGAAGATCCACGGGGAGAAGGCGGAGTCGGATGCAATGCTGTAGCGGATGCGCTCCCTCGTCACTGTCAGCTTGACCGGCCTAGACATCACTCTTAGCTGGATATCCCGGCTGATGATGCCGCTGCAGCAGCGCGCACACAAGATGTGCTTCTACTCTGGCCGGCTGGACCCGACCCGGCTATCCCGCCATGATCCCCGCTACCACAACCTGAAGGAGTGGGTGTGGACGATTACGAAGGAGCGGCTGCCGGAGCACTGGAAGTTCGGGCTGGTCCCCTACAGCCAAGACAACCGCGCGCTCCGGGTAAGTTTCGCCAACCGTTTTTCTTTGTTTCCTGGCGCTTCTTTTCTATTCAGCTAACTTTTGTCCTCTTTCTTGCGCACACCTTCCCCTGCATCATCCGGGAGGAGGGCGAGACCCCCCTCCATAACTTCACGCCTGACCTTCTCGAGCCACGCGCTTGCCGGGTCGGCGAGGAGTCAGATGGGGACGGCAACATCTTCCCCAGCCAGAACAACGAGCCGGTGCATGACCTCCACGCAGAGGTTGACGAGGAGGAGGCCGCGCCAGCTCTCGAGCCGGCTCGGTGCCGCACGATGGACGGTGACTCTGGTCGGTCGGGCTCTGGTGGGAGCGGCTCTAGCCTGTCTGGTGCCGGTGGGAGAGGCTCCAGCCGGTCCGGTTGAGGAGGAGGCGGGGCCAGTCGGCCTATCATGGAGGAGCCGGACCCCAAGAGGAGCCAGACCGGCGCCCTTCCGCCCAGCTGCCTTGGCCACAAGAAGGGGCCGCCCCCCGTGGTGCAGGGGTAAGTTACCTTCTGAATATTGCACCTTTTCCTCTTTTTTCTCTTAGACGACATTTCCTGTCTTTTGCCTTAGTTGCTTTCTTCTTTCCCTTCTCTTCTGTTTTTCATCTCGCTGGTTTCCTTCGGTGTCACGAGCCTGGTGTAGGCGCCCACTGGCTTGCAGCCCCATGCACCGGACACCGCGCCACCTCTGGCTACTTCTGCTCCCCCTCCTTCGCCTAGGGCTCCGTCTCCGCCCCCGCCTCAGGCTGATCCAGCTACCGCAGCTGGAGCAAGGGACGCCCCGCCGACTACAGTGGTGCAGCCAGAAACGGTTACGGCAACCTCACAAAGTGGAGGTAGTTCCCCCGTGGCGGTGGGGAGGGCCTCCACCGGGAAGGAGCACGTGGTTATCACCGACGACAACTCCGACGATGAGCCCGGGGAGGAGTGGCGAACAGCGGTGCTGGAGGCAAAGGAGTCGCTAGTCACCAACGCCATTGTGACGATGCTTCCTCCGTCACCTCGCTGGCAGATCTTGCTGCCACCCTCGAGCTAGCGGTGAAGGAGATCCGGCTGCTCGAGGCCATGGCTGGTGGCAACCGGACCCTAGAGCAGAAGTTGGTAGCTGCCAACGGGACCTCCTAGAGTAAGTCCTTTTATCTGGATTCTGTTGCTAGATACTTTCGTCTTTCTCCTCTTCCCACCTTTTTTTGATGATAGTCGGTTTCCACAGCCATCATGGTGTGCGCCCAGCGGGAAATCGATCGCCTGAAGAAGGCGAACAACCGGCTGAGCAAGTCCAACTCCATGCTCCGGCTGCAGAACAAGGACTAGCACGCCAAGACGGATGCGCTGGAGGCCACCATCAAGGAGCACGACTCTGCCCTCGCCAGTCAGGCCTAGACCTTTGATATTCTTGACGCCCAGAGCAAGGACCAAGAGAAGGAGATCAAACGGCTGACGGTTCAGGAGAAGGCTCTGGTCGAGGAGCTGATGCAGGTTGGGCACACCGTCAAGGGTAAGTTCTTTTCCGACTAGCTTCGTCTTTCCGCATCTGGTAGCTGGATCTGACTTTCTTTTTTCTGATAGCGTTTTATCCGGGCGTAGACCTGCTGGCGGACAACCAGCTGCAGGAGAATTGGCTTGGGCAGCAACCCACTTCCCAGGAGCTGGTCGTCCTTCTTGGCGAGGAGGCTGCTAAGCTCCACCAAGCGGATCAGGTGGTCTTCGCGTTCATGTGGCCAAACGTGGCGGCTCCGGAGACGATGGCGCAGCTAGCGGCCAACGTACCGGAGGTGCCGGCTGCCGTTGATTGTCTGCGGGATTTGGCGGTGCGAGCCAGAGCGGATATGGCCTTGGCCTTGATGCTCTCTTGGTACAAGGACACCCGTGTCAAGAAGTTCGACGGGGGCTTCTGCGCCGGCGCCGATCTCGCCGCCATCCGCCAAGCCCATCCGGAGCTCCGCGCCTCTGCCATCAAGATTGCTGACTACACAGATGTCGACGAGGTCCTCACCGACTCGGAGTCTGCCGGGATGCCGGATGCGGGAGCCGAAGCCCGATCGCAGCCGACTGGCGGAGACGTCGGAGCCAGAACTGCTAGCGCAGCTCCTCCGCCTCCCGAGACCACCTCCGGCCAGGATCACCCTCACAACAAGGGTCCCGCCGCTTAGATATGATCCCCGGAATGGCGGGTGAACTTGTAATTATTTCTTTTTGTTGAACTTTGCTGTCTATGCTGGCTGTCTCTAACGTCGGGTGAACTTATAGGACCTTCGACTCCCTTTTTTATCCAATCATACTATTTGATTGCTTCCATTTTCCTTGCGATTTTCTGTATACTTCGAAGTTTTCATCATTTGCCGGTTACACTTAAAGGACTACCTTCGCCCGGCTGAACGCCTTTAGTCGGGGGAACTTCAACTGTAGTGGGGGCGTGCCAGCGCACCCACTAGGTGTAGCCCCTGAGATTCGGAGTAGCTGGCATAGCCAGGTGCTTTGAATCTTCTTCTTTCTTTTCTTCAAGCCCTTAGCTTCGTCCAGCTAGACGCCTCTAGCTGGCTAACACAACCGGGAGATATCCTGTTACCTTGCCCGGCTAAACGCCTTTAGCTGGCGGATCTTCAACTCCAGTGGGGGCGCGCCAGCACACCCACTAGGTGTAGCCCCCGAGATTCAGAGTAGCTGGCATAGCCAGGTGCTTCGAATCTTCTTCTTTCTTTTCCTTCCCTTGCCCTCACCTGGGCTCCAAATATCCGGCTAAACTTCCTTTAGCCAGTCGGAACTATATGGTTCCACTAGGGGCATGCGAGCGCACCCACTGGGTGTAGCCCCCGAGATTCGGAGTGCTTGATGAAGGTAAGGGCTTCAAATCTTCCCTCTCCTTGAAGTCCGACTCGATGTAGTCATACAAAATAAATACACATGTAGGCCCATTTTTTAATAATTTAGTCGGTTAAGGTATTGCTTATTAACCGGAGGAGAACTTTAGTTTTTGAAAACTAGCTTGTGCTTCTCTAGATACTTAGTCGCTTTCCCATGCGTTCTATTGTTTATGTTGCATCCTTGCTGGGCAGCCGGGTTGCTGTCTGTAGCCGGAATCAAAGGGAGCTGACAATACATTGCGCACGGTACTGAGGGCTTAGTAGCCGGATCATCTCAAACTAGGAGCAAGGCCGAAACGCCCGATCCGTCGCATATCCTCCCCATTTTTCATGTGGGATGCCTCAGGCTTTTGCTCTTGCTAGCCAGATAGCCGGGTTATGGTATGTAGCTGAGACGAAGAGTCGGCCTTTGACATCATCGCACAATACTCAACTGGTTTGTTGATTTAGCAGGTTGGGCCAGCCGGTGAGCCCCGGGTAGGGGTTATCGGAGCCGGAAAAATTGAACCAGAAACAAATACACACAAATTTCTAGCAAGGAGCCCCCGAGTATCTCGCGGCGGTCCACATTTTCATTCATAGAGTTCACGGGATACATACACTGTCCGATGACTAGGTGTAAAACGGGCGGAGCAGGGCCATGTTCCAGGGGCATTCTGTCTCTTCATCCGACTTGTCCATCTTGTTCTTGCGCAGCTGTTGCGTGTCGATGAGGTAGTAGGAGTTATTGTGCAGCGCCCGGCTGATGATGAAGGGGCCCTCCCAGGGTGGTGAGAGCTTGTGCATGCCCTTCGTATCTTGCACCAGCCGGAGAACTAGATCGCCCTCGCGGAACACGACGGGCCAGATCCAGCTCGAATGTTAGTGGCATAGGCGCTGCTGGTATAGGGCTGATCTGGACAGTGCCAGCTCGCAGGCTTCCTCGAGGAGGTCCACGCCATCCTCCCGCGCCTCCTTGTTGGCCTTTTCATCGTAGAGGAGCTTACGCGGTGAGTCAAGCTCGATGTCCGTGGAGAGGACGGTTTCCGAGCCATAAACAAGGAAGAACGGGGTGCAACCAGTTGACCTATTCGGCGTGGTGCAGAGGCTCCACAGCACATCCGGAAGTTCCTCGATCCAGCATCCGGGCGCGGCTTGATGCCGGCTAGCACTAGGCCGTTTGCCCTTTTGACTTGCCCATTGGACTACGGGTGCGTGATGGAAGCGAGGTCCAGCTGGATGCCCTTGTTGCTACAGAATCGGGTGAAGGCCCCCTTGGCGATGTTCATTCCGTTATCTGTGATGATGCTGTAAGGGTTGCCGAACTGGTTGATGATGTCCGTGAAGAAGGTGACAACTGTCGCCCCGTCCAGCTTCCGGATAGGCTTGGCCTCTATCCACTTCGTGAACTTGTCTACCGCCACCAGCAGGTGGGTCATGCCCGCGCGTGCCCGCTTGAAGGGACCGACCATATCGAGGCTCCAGACGGCGAAGGGCCGGGTGATCGGTATGGTCTTGAGTACCGTGGCCGGCATGTGCCTGGGCTTCCTGAAGCGTTAGCACCCGTTGCATGCATGGACTAGCTGCTCGGCATCCTCGAGGGCGGTGGGCAATAGAAGCCGTGGCAGAACGCCGTGGCGACTATTTCCCTAGATGAGGCATGATGTCCGCACTCGCCCTGGTGGATATCCTTGAGTAGCCGGTAGCCTGTGTCCACATCGACACATTGTTGGAAGATGCCAGATACGCTGCAATTGTACAACTTCTTGTTGATGATGATGTATGTGTGCGCGCGTCACCGGATTTTCCTGGCCTCCACCTCGTCATCCGGAAGTTCTCCATTGGCGATGTAGTTCATAAAGGGTTGCGCCCATGATGGTATCTCCCGGATGGTGAGGATGCTCTTGCTCTCTGGCTGAGGGACGTCGGGGGGTCGTCCGGATGAGGTACCCGGAACGGCAGCCTCCGATTCGCTTGATGAGTCGGCAGCCCCCGGGTCCTGCGAGCCAGGGGTGCGGTCGTGCTAGAGTCGGTGCGAGCCTTCTTCTTTGCGCGTTCTGCCGGTTCCGTGTCTGTCGTGCCGTCAACCAGAATGCTTCCTGCCCAGATAATGGAATCCGACTCGGGAGACGGATTGATGGAGGGCTTGCGCAGATCCTCCAAGGAGACCCCTGGTGGGATTGCCTACCTGGTGGATCTGATTCGGGCGAGTGAATTGGCTGCCTCGTTTTTGATGCGAGGGACGTGATGGAACTCACATCCATCGAAGCAGGCGCTGAGCTTCTGTACATGGAACCGGTAGAGGGCCATGTTTGCATCACGGGCATCCCATTCTTCGGATACCTAATGCACCACAAGATCCGAGTCACCGAAGCAAAGGATCTGGTTGATGCCAATCTCTCTGGCTAGCCGGAGGACGTGCACCAGCGCCTCGTACTCAGCGATGTTGTTGGAGGCCTTGAAGTGTATCTGGAGAACATAGTCCAGCCGGTCTCCCTTGGGCGAGGTGAGGACGATGCCAGCTCCCAAGCCCCTGAGCATCTTCGAATCGTCGAAGTGCATCCTCCAATGGTCTGAGTCAGGAACCGGGGGGAGGTATTGGGTTTCAGCCTAGTCAACAAGGAAGTCCGCCAGAGCCTGTGACTTGATCGTGAGCCTTGGCTCGTACTGGATGGAGTAGGAAGCAAGCTCGATGGCCCACTTGGCGACTCGGCCGGTGGCGTCCTTGTTGCCGATGATTTCTGAAAGGGGTGCGGTGCACACGACCTTAATTGGATGCTCCTAGAAGTAGTGCTTGAGCTTCTTGCATGCTAGGTACACGCCATAGCACATCTTCTGGTAGTGGGGGTAATTCTTCTTGGAGAGGGAGAGAACCTCGCTAAGGTAGTAGACGGGTCACTGAACTGCCTAAGCCTTGCCTTCCTCGGGGCGCTCCACCACCAGGATGACACTAACGACCCGGCTGATGGCTGCTATATAGAGCAACATCGGCTCCTTGCTAGCCGGCGTGGCTAGAACCGGCGTTGTGGATAGCATGCGCTTGACGTCATGAAAGGTGGTGTCGGCCTGCGAGATCCAGGAGAACTTGTTCGTCTTCTTCATCAGTTGGTACAGTGGAAGTGCTTTCTCCCCCAACCGGCTGACGAAACGGCTGAGGGAAGCCAAGCATCCGGTGAATTTCTGGACTCCAAGCAAGCTTTTGGGTGGTTGCATCCTCTCGATAGCCGCAATCTTCTCCGGGTTTTCCTCGATCCCTTGTTGTGAAACGAGGAAACCGAGTAGCTGGCCTGATGGGACGCCGAAGACGCACTTCTCTGGGTTTAGCTTCATCTGGTACCGAAGGAGGTTGCCGAACATTTACCCCAAGTCCTCGAGGAGGGTGCGCTTCTCCTTTGTCTTGATGACAACGTCGTCTATGTAGGCATGCATGTTTCGGCCGATCTGCGAGTGTAAGCATTTCTGCATAGAGCGCTGATAGGTAGCGCCTGCATTTTTCAGACCAAAAGGCATGGTTACATAGCAGAAGGCCCCGTACGGGGTGATAAACGACGTCTTTATCTGGTCAGCCGGGTTTAGCCGGATCTGATTGTAACCGGAGTAACAATCCAAAAAGGACAACAAGTTGCAGCCAGCCGTGGAATCGATAACTTGATCAATACGGGGCAGAGCGAAGGGGTCTTCTGGGAACGCCTTGTTCAGGCTGGCGTAGTCGATACACATGCTTTAGGTCTTGTTTTTCTTCAACACTAGGACTGGGTTGGCCAGCCAGTCCGGGTGGTACACCTCCATGATGAACCCGGATGCAAGGAGCCAGGTGATCTCATCATCAATGATCTTTCTCTTCTCTTCTGTGGACCGGCGCAGAGACTGCTTGACCGGCTTGGCATCCGGCTGCACATGAAGCGAGTGATCGGCGAACTCCCTCAGCACACCTGGCATGTCCTTGGGTGACCATGCGAAGATGTCCTGATTCTCACGGAGGAAGTCGACGAGCACCTTCCTATTTGCTGTCCAAGTTAGCACCAGTGGTGACGAACTTGGTCAGGTCAAAGGGGTCGAGCAGAATCTTGTTCGTCTCCCTGGACGGCTGGAAAGCTGCATCCCCAGCCGGCTTCCTGCTAGCCGGTATTTCTTGCTGGGCCATGGCCACATTGCGCATGATCTCGCGCTTCTCTTCAGCTATGATGAGGGCCTCGGCCTGCTTGGAGCCGGCTGAGGCGCACTCCATCAACTGCCTGAAGAAGCCGACAATGGTGTTCACGCCGTTTGGCCCCGGCATCTTCATCTTGAAATACGCATAGTGGGGGACGGCCATGAACTTGGCGAGGATGGGGCGCCCGAGGAGAGCGTGGTAGGAGCTCGACAGGTTCACCACCTCAAACCATACCGGCTCGTGCCAAAAGTTCTCCTCAGTCCCGAAGATGATGTCCAGCTGGATTTTACCCAGCGGAGCGCAAGCCGGCCTCGACAGTACGTCGTGGAACATTGTGGTAGTCGGGTGTAGGTCGCGCTCGCGGATGCCAAGGTTCTCCAGCGATGACCGGTAGAGCAGGTTGAGGCTGCTACCCTCGTAGATGAGGACGCGTGAGAAACGGAAGGTGCGCTTGTTGGAGACGATGAGGGGGTCAAGCACAATGGCGTAACCCCTCGGGATTCAGAAGCTGATCTGGCTGATCCTCCCGGCTCCAGGTGATGGGGGTCTCTGACGAGTTCAGGTACTAGGGGACTCGGGAGACAATGGTGTTGACCTCCTTGGAGTGTCGCCTTGGGCTGTGCTTGTCGTCTAGCTCAGTCTCAAAGATGTCGTAGGCGGCGTGCGGCTGAGGGTAGCCGTTGTTGTTGTTGTTGCCGCCATTGCCACCGTTACTATCATTGTCGACTCCCCTAGCCAGCAGTAGGGGTCCACCGGGAGGGGACGGGGGTAGCCGTTGCTGGTTGCCTTGATCCTTTAGCTGGCGGGTCCAGCTGCAGTTCTGGGTGGTGTGCGTAGCCGGCTTGAATGGACCGCTATGCCACTTGCACGGGCCATCAAACATTTGGTCGAAGGTGAGCCATGGCTTCTGCCTTCTTGCGTCGTTAGCCAGTGCGTCGGGCGCGCCCTCCACAGCATTGACCTGCCGTGCGTGGTAGCGAGGCTTCTGCTGTCCGGCTTGGCGGTCCCCGTGGAACCGGTTGTCGTAGCCGTGGTGCCTGGAGGATCCGGTTTCCCCAGCCGGATTGCCTGGCCGGTCGCGAGCCGGCTCCAAAGGAGTCGGACGCCCGTCAACACTCACCCGGAGAGGTTTCTTGATTGTGGCATCCGCCATGGCGTACTGGTCCACAACCGTCATGAGCTCCGCCATAGTTTTCGGCTCATCACACAATAGTCGGTGGCGAAGCATGGTGCCTTCTCGGCACCCCTCAACGAAGAACCCGATCGCCTGGCTCTCTAGGATGCCCTTGCAGGTGTTGCGTAGCTCTGTCCACCCAGCGAGGTACTCATGGTCTGACTCGCGGTCGCCCTGGACGAACAAGGCCAGGTCGCATGGGAGGCCTGGACGCTTGTACATGCCGTTGAAGTTGCGGACGAACAGCTTCTCAAAATCTGGCCAGGCGTTGATTCTGTTGGGCACGAGGCTATTGAGCCATGTCCTTGCTGATCCAGTTAGCATGAGGGGGGCATAACGCACAACTGTGCGCTTGTTCCCATGGGCGATGCCGACTTCCGTGGCGTAGTCGGTCAGCCAATCTTCCGGCTTCATGCTGCTGTCATACTTGGGGGTATCCCGGGGTAGGGTAAACTTACCCGGAAACGGCTCGTTCCGGATGCAGGGTCCGAAACAAACCGGTCCAGTGGAATCTTCCTCTTCCATGACGCACGCTTGAGAGAGGAGCTCGATGTGGTCACGGGCATCCGGACGGTCTAGGTTGGGCACTCCTACCCGGCCCGGGAGATGGGAACCGTCAGGTCATGGTGCTCCGGTTGGTGGAGGGGGAGGCGGTAGGTTGTTGTTCACCGTTTTCTCCTGACGCGGCTGGCCCTTGTTGCTAGAGTTGCGGCGCTTGTTGCGGGCCTTAGCCGGAGGAGAGGACGCCTGCTAGGTCTCGCGGGGTGCGCCCTTGGTGTTGTCGGGCGGCTTGCTTCCCCTGGAGCAGCTGGGGTCCTCGTGCATCCGCCGGATGGCATCGGCCTTCTCATACGCGATCTGGAGGAGCTCTTGCACCTGGGCGTGCTGCCGGTCTCGATCCTCGCCCTCCAAGTTGGGTAGCTCGTCTGCCGCGGCTCGCGTCGCGTGCAGGTTCTTGATGGGTGTGTTGTAGGTGGGCCGGATGAGAGCAGGTGGAGGATCCGGCTCGCCATCCCTTTCTATCCTTCCGCCTAGCTTGCCGCCCTAGCACCGTACTTGTCTGCATCGGCTCGGCTCCGCGGTAGACGGAGTGTGGCCGTGCGCGTGGTCGTACTCGCGCCGGGTGATCTCGATTTGTTTCCTGGTCGCAGCCAGCTCCATAGCCTCCTACAGGAGAAGTTGCCTTTCCATGGCGAAGTTGGCTTCCACCTCCTCCGGGTTATCCCCGAGGTTAACCGGCGCGAGGAGCCGGTCGATGGCCTCTTCCACCGGGTTCCTACGCCACGGCAGAGTGGAAGTTCCGACCTCGTCCGCGCCCCGCTCCCGAGGCTGGCGGGGCTAAGAGTTGGAGCCAGCCATCATGACCTCGATGCCGCGGGAAGCGACGGAGGTGCCACTGCTAAGGCGCAGTCGCTCCGTTACGGATATGCTGTCCCTAGGGAAACGTTCCGGCATGGTGACAATGTAGACGGGGAGGTCGCCAAAGAGCAGAATAGAGTCGTTTGCCGGAAACGTGGATCCGACGAAACACGAAGCGTTGTCGATGACGCAGTCAAACTTGCCGAGCGTAAGCACTAGGCCAGAGGCCACGTGCTCACCGGCTGAAGTGCGGGGTCCCGTGCGGAATGTGACTCCGATCGAAGCCATCTAGACCCACGGTGGGTGCCAGCTGTCATTGTATTGGGAACGGCCGTACCTAAACAAGTTAGATAGAGGTGTGGGGACTAGCAGGAAACTCTCGACGGCGTCCGCAGGCGGGATTGGATACGAGCAAGTGTAGCGAGACACAAGAAGTACCCAGGTTCGGAGCCCTCGTGGTGAGGTAAAGCTCCTACTCCTGCCGATCTGACTATGAGTGGTATACGGGCTATAATCGCTCCTTGAGCTGTATCTTCTATCTACCTCCTTAAATGCACTAAGACCAACCCTTGCTACTAGAGCCTTGCCTCTCCTTATATAGGTAGAGGGGCAATGGTCTCACTGGCCAGTCTGGTTGGTGGGCCGCATAGGCAGGTCCTAGCCGGCTGGTCATCTACAGTATCCGGTACGGTTTACATCCCATCGAGGTACATGTAGTAGGGTCGTCGTGGGTACAGTGAACGCCATGCGAGCATGTCGTCAGCATCTGGCCACTATGCCCGCGTCACCCAGCAAAGTCTTCGGTATAGCCGTGTAGTTGCGGGTCTTGTCATCGTACCAGGGAGTACCGCACACTGTGCAGCATGTCACCATGTCCTCCTGATTGCGTCCGGCTACGCTGATGTAGCCGGTCCTATGTCTTGCTGCTCCTCTTGGTTCCGAGTACCATAAATTAGCCGGTATGATGCGCTCATGTTCGGCTACGCTTAGCCAGCCGGACGCGAACTGACTGTCGTAATTCTTGTCCGGTTGGGGTATCCGGAGGTCATCCCCCCGACATCGAGGATGGAGGGGTCCTCGAAATCCTCAGGGTTGGAGACCCGTGTGATGGAGTCCTCCCGTGATGCGGCGGTGATGGATCCGGCGACCGAGGCAGGGGTCGCCGAGTCGACGTCATCATCAAGAGTCGCATCATCCACGGCAGCATCAGTGCCGACCATGTTGTTGGCGGCTGAGTCGTACTCAGTGGTGAGGTGGCTGATGGAGCGGATCTGGTCCTCCGAGAGCAGATCACGGCGTGGTGGCGACCCACCAATGATCACCATTCCCACCGGGTCAACTGCATGGGTGAAGCCGATGAACAGGTTGATGGTGCCTGCTGGCATCACCGCGCTGTGCGTGATCGGGCGTGACGCCGGGATGTAGCTACTGGGCAGGATCTAGAGGATCTTGCCACTAGCGATCATGCGACCGATGGCGATCGGCCGATCGATTGGCAACTAGGGTCTCGCTGCAGGACTCAGGCCAGACAGGCCATGCCCCACGGTGGGCGCCACTGTCGTGGGAATGTCCACGGTAGTCGCTACCAGGGTTAGCGATTGATAAGATTGGGGGCGAGAGCTGGCGGCCATCTGCAGTGCGATATGGGGGCGGATGCACATGAGTTTACCCAGGTTCACCCCCCTGGGGGGTAAAGACCTACTCCTGCTAGATTATATTGGCGGAGAGCGAGTTACAGGGGTGGCGAGATCGGTGTCTAAGCAGCGAGTCGCTAGAAGGGGTGTATGTCAGTACAAAGGGAACCCTAGGGAGGTTTATATAGGGGGTACCTCACTAGGGTATACAGATATACAACCGAACTAGTCAAGGATTCAGAGGCTTTGACCTAATCCGACTGGGCATCAGCTACGCTTCTAGGCCTCCAGCTTCCAGTCGCCAAGTTTGCTCCTTAGTCGCGTTCCAGTCGCTGTCCTGCAGGCCCACTCACAAGGCCCTTGGCCTAATCGGAACGTCCTGCTGGGCATACCCCATTTGGCATATCCCCATCAGCTGATGGAGAGGAATCGGTGAAAAACAACCGTGCCCACTCAGACGATGATGACGACCTCGGTCACAGACGCGATCGCCGAGGAAATCGTCAGATGCGCGATTACGAGGACCAAAATGAAGTCAACATGGTCGCGGATGGCTACTCCGATAAATGCGACAACGGCAACCGCAACAGCGGATACCGCAGCGGTGGATACCCCGATAGCAGAAAAACCACGCAAGTATGGCAACACCGCACTCGTGATGAAGCACCTAGAACATCTATCCAGGACAAACTGTCCGGACCTTGCAATGTACATTTCTACATTGACAA
This sequence comes from Avena insularis, assembly GCA_023614405.1. Taxonomy (NCBI): domain Eukaryota; kingdom Viridiplantae; phylum Streptophyta; class Magnoliopsida; order Poales; family Poaceae; genus Avena; species Avena insularis. The sequence continues at coordinate 552,234,514 of CM042690.1, forward strand.
ACATGACGGTAAGAAGAAATCTAGTCACCTCCTGAAGGACTGCCACGAGTTCCTCAAACTCCATGAAGGGTTGGCCCAGATGAATCGTGGCGTGATAAACCAGGGCTACGGAGCTGCCCTGGGTGTCGTGCCTCACGGAGAGCCACCACCACCACCCGGGCCACCCCCAACTGCGGCCGCGCCGGTCTAGAACAATGGAGGCGAGCAGTATCCGCGAGCACTGGGGAATATGGGCATGATCCAAAAAGGTCGCCCCTCCAATAAAGTGCAAAAGTCAATCACTCGCCAAATAAATTTGGCGGTCAATTCTCCACCCTCAACAACTGAGTACCTCAGCGGGTGTGAGTCCTATATCACCTTCGATAAGCGTGATTATTTGTGCTAGGTGCCTCGCTCGGGCCACTCTCCTTTGGTGCTCGAGGCGCAAATTGGCGTCTTCAAGCTGAGTCGCGTCTTTATGGATGGTGGCAGCGGCATCAACCTCATGTTCGCCAGCACCATGTGCGCCATGCGAGTCCCCCTGTCATGCCTGGAAGCCTCCGACACAATGTTCCACGACATCGTCCCAGGGAAGGGCGTATACCCTTAGGCAAAATCATCTTGGACACCATCTTCGGCACACCAGCAAATTTCTAGTGAGAGCGCATCGAATTCGAAGTGGTGAATTGGCCCTCTTAGTACCATTGAATCCTTGGACGTGTCGTGTTCGCGAGGTTCATGGCGGTGCCACACTACGCCTACCTGCATATGAAGATGTCGGGCCCTAATGACATGATCACCATCAACGGAAGCTTCGAGAGATCAGATAGCTGCGACAGTGAGTTCAACAAAATCTCCTAGTCTTTCGGCATGCAAGAAGAGCTGGCGAGGCTGAAGGAGTTGACAGACAATAGTCTACCTCCTCCGAGTAAGCCAAACTCACATGATCAAACCTTCGACTCATCGGTCCACACCAAGGCAGTCCAGGTCCATCCAATGAACCCGACCAAGACGGTCCTCATCGCCAACAACTTGAGTCCCGCATAGGAACTCGCGCTCGTCAAATTCCTCCGTGAGCGCTGGAAATCTTTGCCTGGTGTCCAGCAGACATGTCATGGGTTCCCAGGGAATTCACCGAGCACTCACTCAATGTAAATCCTAAAGCAAGACCAGTGAAGCAGACGATACGTCGATTGTTGGAGCCAAGGGAAAAATCGGTCGGTATGGAAGTCAACAGACTCATCAACGCTAACTTCATACGAGAGATCAAGGAAAGCACCTGGGTAGCAAACCCCGTACTTGTTCCTAAAAAGGACACGGATATCCTGCGGATGTGCGTGGACTTCACTTCCTTGAACAAACATTGCCCAAAGGATCACTTCCGATTGACGCGGACCAACCAGATAATCGATTCCACCGTGGGATGCGAGCGCCTCTGCTTCCTCGATGCCTACTCAGGCTACCACCAGATTCGAATGAAGGAGCAGGACCAGGAGAAAACAGGCTTCATCATGCCCTTCGGCGTCTTCTGCTACACAATGATGCCCTTCAGGTTGAAGAACGCAGGGGCCACCTACCAACGATGTATGCAGGCCTGCCTTAAGAGCCAACTTGGCCAAAATATCTAGTTCTATGTCAACGACATTGTCATCAAAACTAAGGAGGAAGCCTTATTACTCGACGACCTCCGTGAGACCTTTGACAACCTTGATCGCTACTAGATCAAGCTAAATCCTGAAAAATGCGCCATAGGCGTACGGTCTGGGAAACTGCTTGGGTACCTCATCTCCGCGAGGGGGATCGCGGCTAACCCGAAGAAAATAAAGGCCATACTGGCCATGGAGTAACCAAAGAATGTCAAAGGTGTCCAGCAGCTAGCTGGGCGAATAGCAGCACTCAGCCGATTCATCAGTCGAATGGGCGAGAAGGCACTCCCGTTCTACCAACTCCTTTGCAGAATTGAAAAGTTTGAGTGGAAGGAAGAAGCACAAGAAGCATTCGAATACCTCAAGCATCTACTTTCCACTTCGCTGGTGTTGGTAACACGTCGGGAAAAGGATACCCTATTGCTATACATCTTTGCCACCAACCAGGTGGTTAGTACTATGATCGTAGTGGGGAGAGCCAAAGAAAACAAACTCCACGGAATACAACGCCCAGTCTACTACCTCAACAAGGTGCTCACTCCAACAAAACAGCGGTACCCGCACTATCAGAAGCTAGCATACGACGTCTTCATGATAGCTCGGCGACTACACCACTACTTCCAGGAGCACCCCATCATTGTGGTGAACGACGCACCATTAGGGCACATCCTCAACAACCCTGACGCCGCCGGACAAGTCGCGCTTTGGGGGATAGAAATGTCTCCACGGGACATCACATATGAGAAGCAAGACGCGATCAAGTCACAAGTACTCCCGGACTTCCTCGTTCAATGGATGGAGAACCATCTCCCCGACACGCCAGACATGTCCTGTCTGTGGACAATGCACTTTGACGGATCAAAACATCGAGAAGGAGCTGGCGCCGGTGTCATCCAGACATCACCACAAGGTGACAAGATGAGGTACATTCTGCGAATCCAGTTCCACGCCCCCAACAATGAAGCTGAATATGAGGCCTTGCTCCATTGGATGAGGATGGCCAAAGATTGCGGTGCAACACGACTCGTCATCTACGGTGACTCTAAGCTGGTAGTTAATCAAACCATGATTCAGTGTGATGCCCTGAGTGACAACATGATCTCCTACCGCAACCTTTATGATGCACACGAAGGAGACTTCAATGGCTGTGAACCGTGGCATGTTGGCCGCGAGAGCAATGAAGATGCGGATACACTCGCTAATATTGGCTCCACCTGTGCCCCGGTGCCACCTGGAGTATTCCTCGAGCAAATCTGCGAACGCTCCATCAAGCCAAAGGTTCCAGAATAGCCAACCATCATGTCAAAGGACTCGGGGATACGCCACCCGACAAACTCCAAACACTTGAAGATAAGGAGCAATAGACAGGACTCGAAGGCCCGATGGAGGTCATGATGATCGAACCATCCTGGATGCAACCATATATCACATACCTTCTCAGCAAAAGGCTACCAGATGACCCGACAGATGCGCGACATATAGCGCGACGATCCAAGGCTGTCGCCATCATCAATGACAAACTATATAAGCGTAGCATCATAGGAGTCCTTCAATAATGCGTCTCCAACAGAGATGGGAGAGCCATCCTCCTAGAAATACACAAAGGCACTTGCAGCCATCATGCCAGAAGTCGCGCCCTCATCGCCAAAGCTCTACGAGATGGATTCTACTAGCCAACAACAATGGGAGACGCTAAGGACATCATCCAGAGGTGCAATGCTTTCCAAAGATTCGCAGACAAACCGCACGCACCTAGCACAGAGCTTAGGACAATACCTGTGGCCTGACCCTTCGTGCAATGCGGACTCGACATGGTTGGCAAGCTGCAAAAATCTTCACCTGGAGGATACGTCTACCTCCTCGTAGCAGTTGAAAAGTTCACCAAGTGGATTGAGGCCATGCCGGTGACAAACCAATTAGGGGCCACTACCGTCAAATTCTTTGAGTCCATCGTCTTCTGATTCAGGGTGCCATACAGCATCATCACCGATAGCAGAACGAACTTCACCTCGAATAAATTTCAGAATTTTTTAAAAACCTAGGAATCAATATCAACTACGCCTCGGTAGCGCATCCCTAGACCAACGGTCAAGTCAAAAAGGCCAACGGCCTCGTCTGCAACAGCATCAAGAAAAGGCCCCTCAGACCACTCGAAAGAGCTATTGGGTGCTGGCCTGAGAAGCTACCGTCGGTACTATGGAGCCTGCGCACAACTCCAAACAGCTCCATAGGCTATACTCCGTTCTTCATGGTACACAACGGTGAGGAAGTACTACCTGCAAAAGTACTCTACAAAGCCCCAAGGGTCATAGCGTACAGTGAGGCGGAATCAACTGCCGCACTCGAAGACTCTGTCGACCTCCTCGATGAATCACGCGAAATAGCAGTGGAACGATCCACGATCTACCAGCAAAACCTTCGCAACTACCATAGCCGAAGGCTATGCCCAAGGTCCTTCGTCGAAGGAGACCTCGTCCTGCAACTAAACCAGCAAGGAAACCTCAAGCTCGAGTCCCCTTGGGATGGACCTTATGTGATTACCGAAGTAATCCCAGGTGGCGCCTACCGCCTTAAAGATGTAGAAAGTGGAGTTGCATAATCCAACCCCTAGTCGTGCAGCTACGTCGTTTCTACCCTTAGATGTTTTTACTTTACAAATAAGGCTACTTAGCCACACAATTGTATCTCCTAATATTCTGTGAATAAATAAAGCTAAGTGCCTCCAAACCTTGTGTCTCTGTTTTTAATTGCAATTACATCACTCGGGGGCTGCGCCACCCTTTGTACTTCGTTACATGAATAACGCAGTAACCTGAGTAGCTAACATACTATTAATCGAACCCTTGATAAACCCAACCAGCTGCAACACACCTGTCAGGTTGGCAAGGTGCTAAGATAAGTATGCGTCAGGCTAATGAAAAGACACTATAGAATACATGCTACTCGAAAAATACACAAGCTAGCAAGCTTTACATAAAGATGGGTAACAAAAAACACCCAATTCAATTATACGAACTTTACAACACCTATACATCTCTGAGCAGGTCCAAAATCTACTCTACTGGCATAAAAGGAGAATGTTGGTACGCTCCTGAACAACTCGATGATGTCTTCGGCCGGCTGATCAACCGCTCGATAATGGGGCACCATATTCCACACCATCCCCTCCGGTGCGAGTGGCGGTCCCGCAATAACAGGAACCAAATCCAGACCGGGTCGATGCAGACGCACAAGCGCCAGTGTAGTCTTGGCACCCGCGACTAACTGCTAACGCACGCACTCGCGAACTGCGTTGGCATCCTATAACTTCTTCAACAGATCTAACAAGCTTGACAGCACAACTTCCCAGGGGAACATTCCCCGAAAGATGTGCTTCAGGCACGACTGTGCCTTCTTCAAATAAAGCAGCACCTACGACAAACGATCCTACAACATCGCCAACACGGCTGCACGATCCCAATCAACCCAAAAGTACCCGCTAGCTTCCAGCTGCTCCTGGGTCAAGCAGTTTATCCGAATGGCGACTTGGTCTCTCTCTTCCTTCGGAAGGCGAGTGCTAACAACTACAAAGAGAAGTAAAAAGCATAAGGGAAAATCGCCGCCACAAGTGGCTAGAAAAGGGGAAGAAACTAGGGAAACTAACACTTCAATTTCTCATTCAGTTGAGCCACTTCACCCAGAAGATATTTCTCACATTCACTGGCTTTTTCGGTCTTCGACTTCCACACATCAGCACTACCACAGTCATGGGCATCTCTCGCTCCAAGTGTTTTATGCGATCACGCAATCGAGACAACAAAGACAATTCCTCCACCTTTTAATGTGGTTGCGCCACAGGTTCATCGGTAGGAGGTGTGTCAGATGGATCACTCGAAGGACCCTATCCAAGCAGAGAAATAGACGGATAAGACCAACAATTCAAAATAACACCAATAATAAAAGCATCGAGTTTAGCAAATTTCAAAGGGGACACCCCCACAATCACAACGCAAGTCAAAGAAGCCTGGAGATGCTAGAATATTACAAAAGGATGACAAAGGGACATCCTACAACTATGCATTGGCACTCGAGGGCTTCCTCAAGGGAGTGGCAGCCTCAGACGCTGCGGCCTATTCGGTTATAGCCTCTAATGTTTTGGCTTTTGCTGTCTTCGACTGCTTCAGCTCCGCCAAGTACTTTGCGAGTGTCTCAATGAGCCGAGGCCCATATTTATGAAAACGAGTGGTAAAGGGAGCAAACACTACCTACTGGCCATCTGTAGTAACCGGCATTGTCGTGGAGACTATGCTAGGGTTTAGATTAACACCATGGGCTTGCGCCATCACGAGTCCCATGGTAGATCCGACCCTCCTCTGCGCATTCTTGAAATACATAGGAACACCTCCAATGAAGGAATCCACCAAGCCATCAAGATCTTCGATAAGCTCGGCCTTGGGGAACATCTCCTCTCGAAGAAGCCCAAGTGTACCCTTGGCCTTCTAAAGGGAATCCTTGACGGAGACGTTGTGGTCTTCGACTGCATCTATAGCACCAGCCAAAGCATCATGGCGAGCCAAATCTTGAGCGTCGAAGCTCACACCAGCAACATCTGCATAAGCCACATATGAGCACAGCCAAACACGGGCAAATATAGAGCAAAGCAACAACGCATCATCATACCTGAGAGTGCCTCAGCAATAGAGAGAAGCTAATCCACGAACAGCTTCTCCTTGTCAGCTGCAGTGGCAAGCAGGTCCTCCTCGCAGTTCTTCGACTCCTGGACGGAGCGTTCAAAGGCTTCAAGTGCATCATTGCATTTCTTCTCCGCAGCGGGAAGACCCTTCTGGAGGGAATTGATGCGATGGAGGAGCTCATTGTGCTCACCTACAAAGAATGATGGAAAAACTTAAGCTCGACAATTTATGTACGAACAATACAGAGATAAAGAGTGCAAGGTCACCTTTGAATGCGCGATGATGGGTCTCTAGCAAGGCATGCTGATGGACCAAGGATGTAATCTGTTCGGCGAGGCGAATTGATTCCTTCAGGACAGACTGTAAAAAGAGAAGCATTAGCACCAACCTAATTTCGACTGGCATAGTCAAGAAAACTTACATGCTCCTCCAGGGACTCCGAAGTTTCCTTCTGCGTAGACGTCCGGGCAACCATCTAGTGCCCCCCATATGGGGGAACTCGAAGAATTGGCACCGGAGGTGGCCACCACCTAGGGAGAGTGAGACCCCTCCACCACATCTTTATCTTTGGAGTCCGCAACTCCAGTCTCCTTCACGAAGCGGAAATCATCGGATGATGATGATGTAGTTTTGCTACCACAAAAACATACAAAACAACTTCAGAGGAAAAGATTTCAGGACATAAGGTCAAACTAGCAAAAGTACAAAACTTACCAGTCGAAGTCTTCGAGGTTGAAAGATTCCTCAAACGCCTCCTTCGGTGTCCTCAGCACCTTCCGTGGAGGAGGAGCCATGGAACACACATGAACCGCGGGGATTGGATCTTCCACCTTAGTCGAAGGACCATCCAGCATCACCAATGAAGAAGCGTCTGAGTCCTTGTTTCGGGAGCGTTTGCGAGTTCCGTTCTTGCTGGACCTGGGGGCTTCCTGATCTTCAGCGACGGGGATGGTGGAACCCGACTCGTCCTCCTCCTCTGCTTCTCGTGGGATTACTCCCTTCGGCTGAGGAGGCAGAATAGTAGCCACTTTCCAGTCCTGGCACAAGAGGCCGTGTCAGTATAAAGAAAACATAGTAGGCAATGGAAAAACAAGAACAGATAAAGAAAGAGTGCTACCTCAGGTGGAGGGTGACTCGCACAGAATGGAGGCATGACTCAATCACCGGGGAGTTTATCCTTGGCTATGAACTTGGTCATCATCCGAAACCTCCTGTCTACTTCAACCGAAGAAATATTTTCCCGGGAGATGCGGGTCACATCTTCAACACCGGTCCAGCAGCACATCGGATGCGCCCTAGCTTGCAACGGCTACACTCGACGACGCATCCAGGTGCGAATGAGGTCTGCACCACCCACTTCCTTCCCTCGGATGAGTTGAAGATCACAAACCCACTTGTACAAAACCTTAGTTTCTTCGGCTTCGCCGGGCATCACCGTGTTCTTCCATGATCTCCTCCTTTTGCACGCCGCGTTTGGATCAAAACATGTGAGCCTGAAGAGTTCGTCGTCGGCCTTCTAGTCATGGATGTAGAACCATTTCTCCCTCCATCCTTGGACGGATACATTACACTTGAGAGAGAAATATTGGACATTGGAGTCCACATGAATCTCGTAGCCTCCTATATCATACACTACTGACCCAGAGCCCGACTGCCGCTTCAATTTGAAGAGCTTTTTGAAAAGACCAAAGTGTGGCTCGATTCCGAGCCAGCACTCGCAAAGTGTTATGTAGCAGACAATGTGGAGAATGGAATTGGGAGTCAGCTGATGGAGCTGGATCCTGTAGAAGCAAAGTAACCCTCAAACAAACTTGTGGAGGGGGAGAGAGAGGCCACAAATGACAAAAGCGAGAAACATCACCCAAAATGCGGTAGGGGGATCGGGGATTACCTCGTTGCTGGGCATTTGGCAATCAGCTTCAGTGGCCGGAAGACTGCCATCCTAGCGCCAGTTGTAGAGCTTCGACTCTTTTATGGCGGACTGTCGCCAAGATCCATTGGTGACGCGCATGCCCTCACCTTTCTTATTGGCAGCTGCACTAGCAGTACCGAAGCCCGTAGCGATGGTGACTTTCTTCTTGGCCACAATAGTGGCGGCCGCAGATCCAGCAGCGGAAGCACCCTTCTTCTTCCCCATCTTTCGCTTGCGGTGGGAGCGCAGAAAGTATCTCGGGAAGGTCTTGAGGCCGTCCAGCGCAGCAATGGAGGCACGGGCAATGGAACAACAGTGGGCAACAATGGAGGCATCGCACAAGGGAGAAGATGAATTGTGGGGAAAATTACCACACAGAGATCCCTACTTAACCTTAGCATAAATGCAATCCAACAGCCAGAAGGACACCAACCAAACGCGTGGCGCCAATCAAGGTGGACGCGTGCCAATGCAAACGGTGAACTGTCGCCCCACTTTTCCTGTTACGCGCGAGAATCGAGGAGACGCGGTTAACACCGAAGATTACGCACGCCTGGTCAAATCCAAGTTAGAAATGGAGCCCCAACTTCATCACATCTTGTCAAGACCGCTCACGCGGGAAAACGAGGTCATCTCATCGTCAGCACTGACGTCATCCACTCCAGCAGGAGCATCTTCCAACTAATCTAGTCCTCATTTGACTCTACAACTCGACTAAGCACTCCGGGGCTACTCCTAATAGGAGTGCTGCCGTGCACCCGAAAACTTCATAGACATGGAACCATTTCGACAAGGTAACACTTAAACCCCTCGATGATTCGATTGTGGACTCGGGGGTTACTCCCATAGGGATAACTGAAAGCATATTCGACTGAAACAAGCAAAAGACGATAGTAGTCGAAAACATTCATAGTCCTCACTCGAGTCTACGACTCTAATAGGCACTGGGGGCTACTCCCATAGGGAGCGCTGGCCCCGCACCCTATGATTTTCTTTTACTAAATGTGTTTTGACTATGTCCACACTCGAAAGCATTGGCGACTGTGCCTCATATTTTCCCCGCAAGGAGACTGCATCTCCTAGGCCACCCGAATCATCTCCGCGATGACAAAATTCGGATGCCACGCTCACAGCATGAAGATAAGACCTGAAAAAGGCCTGGAAACGCACCTGTTGTGCTCTACTAGAAATAATCTGTGCTTGCAGGTACGATGAAATAAGCCTTGACGGACGTGTCAAGTGCTCACACTTATATACTGGAATTCGATTATGTAAGACCTCCGTGGCATGAGTCGAATTACGCCAACACTTTTCCGAATTCGAGTCTGGGGACTCGAGTTTGAGTAGATTACGTTATTTTTCCCTAGGGCAGTTAACTGATCTCGACACATCGGATGAATCAGGCACGTATATCGACAATCCCTGTGACATAAACTAAATCACCCGAAAACATATTTGGCTATGCACTCGAAGTCTTCATAGTCTCCACTTGAATCTATGATTCAATCGGACACTCGGGGGCTACTAACGTGGGCATACCCTACAGGTACTCGAGATCAGCATATACGGTCCATCCCAGAAGTAGCCCACTATGGTTCTAAGGCCTAGTCGAGTTTCGGGTGGCCTGGGAGACTTCGACTCCTTGTAGAACACGACAAAGTACAAGATAGAAGTTTAAAGGGAAAGCCCTAATATGTAACCGACTCGGCCTGCTATCTCGAGACCTAGCCTATCTATATAAAGGCTGGGAGGGGGTAGTGAGGAAGAGATTCACAACCCTAGTTTCCACACCATCGCCAGATTGCATCTGCACACCCATGTAACTTTCGACTCCGTGATATTTCCAAGAGCAGACAAGCAGGAGTAGGGTCCTCTACGAGGCCTGAACCTAGGTAAACCTATGTCACCTATGTACTTGTTTTGCTAGTCAATCAATGCCTCCAGTGCTCCCTACTTCCTCGAACCTAAGTCCATCAACTATGGGCATTTGTGAGTTAACCCCTCGTCAATAAGAGCCATGGATCAAAAGAGATTATGGGAGTATGTTACTCCCACTAATGATTTTATTCGTGCACCTATCACTCAGCCCGCTGTTGGTGCGGAAACTTATGAAATAAAGCCTAACCTTTTAAGTTTGGTTTAACAAAACCAATTTGGGGGATCATTTGTTGAAGATTCGGGTTTGCACTTAAACACTTTCACTAGTTTTTTTGACATAGTGCGTATTAAGGATGTAGATCCAAATGCTATTAAATTTAGATTATTTCCTTTCTCTCTTAGAGGAAAGGCTAAGGATTGGTTGCTAGCTCTCACAAAGGGCACTATTAAATCTTGATAGGAATGTACTAATTTGTTTATGACTAAATTTTCCCCCCAGCTAAGACTATGCAGCTAAGATCCAACATTCCAAGATTTAGATAAGAAGAACATGAGCCACAAGCACTTTCGTGGGAAAGGTTGAAAGAAGACGTAATGAACTGTCCTAGTCATGGGATGGAAGAATGGCTTATATTACTTTTTTTTATAATGGTCTTAACCCAATGTCTAAGTCTATGTTAGATACTTCAGCAGGAGGAATAATCATGGGAAATCAAGTGAGTGTTGCAAATAAATTACTTGATGATATGCAAAATAATCATGCCCAATGGTGTAATATCCCAAAACTTCAATCCAAGCTTATCAAGATCAAGTCATCCAAAAATGGGGTTAACAAAAACTTTTCCAAATTTAAAATGAAAGCATTAATATATGTGTCATTTAAAATAGGAGTTGTTTTGAATTGCCATGATTGTGTGATCCTTTGATTCTAAAATGTTTCTTAGGTGATTTAAACATCATCTACATCATTCCCAAACTTTTCCTAAAGAAAATCAAATAAAAAAGAATTAAAATGAAGGAATGGTCATTTGGACAAATTTAACTCTCATACCTATTTTGGCTATTCCTAGTACTCAATTCTTAATAGAAACAATTCTTGATCTTTACACCCCTTGCTAGTACACATAATGAGGTACCAAGGCCCACCTTTTAATCTACTAAAAACCTTCTGTAAACTATTTTAAATGACAGTTTAAAATTGAATCTAATGCATATGCATAGATCACCCCTATTTCAAAAACCATGTATTTGAGCACCATTTTCAAAACCCTTGCAACCAGAGACTACCTAGCACTAGTGGAGATCACCCAAAAATTTTGAACTCAAAATTCAAAAAAATTTCTCTTGCGGCCATTTCATCAAACACCTGGCAGGCAGAATCACACCTCTAATCCTAGCTCACTGTTTTGAACAGAGTTTTGCCCCCATTTGATCCCCATTTACTCCCTCTGTCTCCCAATGATCTAACCAAAGCCTAAACACCCATCCCCTACACCCCTAGCAACAATGCCATGCCGACCCGAGCCATGCCTCGCCGGCCAAACTTGCAACCGCTGCAGCAGACCACCCCTCTCCCCCTCTCCATGTCTAGGAGGCAGCCAGCATCGCACCGCCCCTCTATGTCCCTTGCCCGAGCCACGACCAGCCATGGACCACAGGGGAGAACCCGCGCCCCGTGCCACCAAACCATGCCGACGCTGCCCGCAGAGCGGGCACTGTCCCCGCCTGCACAAGCCTCCGCTTGACACCAGCCCGCGCCCACCGCTCTGCCTCGACCTAGAGAACACCCCAGACATCTCCGTTCACCGCCCAAAGCCCCACAGCCACCGCTCGCCGTGGACACAGCCGCTTCGGCCGCGCAGAGCGCCACCTCACCCCGGCCGCATGCCACCGCCCCTACGGCCGCATTGAAGCACTAGAGCACCGCCAGGGGACTGCCCATCGATCGCCATCCCCAGCCATGCTGCTAGCTCGCCGTAGCCATGTCGCCACCGTCGAACGCCCATCCCGCTCGGTCTCACCGTCGAGCCTATAAAAGGAGCCCTCCCCAGCACCAAAGACTCACACCATTCCACTCCCCTCACCTCTCTGAACCTCAACCACCCCTCGCCGGAGCAAGTGGAGCAGCAGCTCGCCAGAATTGGAGTCGGAGCCGCCGCCTCGGGAGAAGAAGGGTGTCGTTGATTCCGTCCACCCCAAGCTCCGCCGCGACCACGCCTCGCCTCGCCGTCGTCTTCCACTTCGTTCGCCCGCATCGCCGACCCGCTGAGCCCACGGAGCCTGCACGCCTCAGAGACCCCCACCGAGCCGCTAGGGTTCGAGCCGCCACGACCCGTCGTCATCGACGATGACCTCATGTAGATCTAGCCTCTAATCATACATTAGCGTCTTATACCCGTTTAGCGTTTTAAGTGCCGCTGCACCACCACAGCAGGCATGACCGCTGGCGTTAAGGCGTCACTGACAGGTGGACCCCTCCTGTCAGCTGAGCCCCGTGCCGCGTAGTGCCACTGGGCCGGCCCATTTCCTTTCCCGCGCAAGTCCGTAGATTCAAATCTAGATTTTTCTTTTTAGTTAGAATATAGTTTCTGTCCAGTGTTTCAAAATTCAATTCTGTGAGTTTGACAAATCCAAATTACATGAAACTAATTTTGTCTGAAAGGTATTGGAAAGCTCTATCCAAGCCCGTTGGATTTAATTCATTTAGAGTTATAGATTTCTCCTAATAAAAATAAGAAGACAGAAGCTTTTGCAACTTGAAACATTTTTATAAAATCAACCAAGTTAGCTTTTGAGTTGATTCCAACTCTCAAAAATCACATTTTATCATATATATCCAAATATGTAATAATATTAAGGTTTACAGGCAGTGACTTTGGACTAGTACCAAAATAATGCTATATAGGCATTTCTAGTCACTTTAAATTATTAAATAGTGAACTTAAACCAAAGAAATATTGATCCAACCTTTAAATCTCAATCCCACATGTTAGAATATGTGGTGAGGACATGTGTCCACATGATCCCATATTTTGGTGGTGAATATTAAATGGTAGTTAATATTTCAATGAGTAGAAATTACTTTTCCAAAATAAAAAGGTTGAAACTATTGAATTAAACTTGTGATGCTTGTGATGATAATAGATCATCAATTGTGTGATTTAGAATACTACTTAGCCTAAGTTAAGTATTGTTTGGTGAGTGTGCACTCCCTATGCATTTCTAGACGATAGTACCGACCAAGCCTTCGAGGAGGAGGAGTTCTACCAAGAAGAAGAAGAAGAAAACTTCAACCACTGCACCAACCAAGGCAAGCTATTAGTGGCAAGCTAACCCTTGCAAACAAGCTTTAGTAAGCTATTGTAGCAAGCTAGAATAAAACTAGATAGTTTAGTAAAGATGCGTTAAGCATACTTTGATCACACCCCTTTAACTATTAGTACCCCAAGTCTTATTGACCAGTTTTACCCCCCCTTAGTTTACACAAAGTTCTTTAATTAATTTTGAAGGTAGCATAAAGAGTATAAAACTTGACCTACTTAGAAACCTTTAGATGTCACTCTATGGCATCAGATTGATCCCACCTTTCCACCTTAGTGAACACTCTTAACCTAGTGTTTTAGAATAGATCAAAACAAGAGTCACTTTAGATGGGAACACTTGGTGAAAATGAGTTATGAAAACCTTGGAATGATGAGTCATTCTATTGAGATGTTTTGACATGTGTTGAGAAACACAATTGATTTATGATGATGAAAAAGATAAGGCATGAGCCTTAACCCTTTTATAAAACTGATGGTTGGATTCGGATGCGATACCATTCCAAATTTACCGTACAACCACATTACCTGAATTGGGTAAGGCTTAGCTGGAAATTTATATGCATTAGTATTAGTTCCCTCACGGGAGAGGTTTGAGCTGAGGCTACCTCTCAATGATGTCCACCTATGCAGTGCCCAAGATGACTGATGGTCATGGTTGGGAGGCCATGCTCATAGGAGAGGTGCTTGTACTAGGGTGTGTAAAGGGAAGGTTATGTTGGATTATCTGCATACTAAGTATGATGATTCAGGGTTATCCCCGATGATGTATCGAATCTTGTGGTGAAAGTGTACCACCTCTGCAGTGTCAAACTATTGAATAACGGCGTCATGATTATGGACAGTTGGAATGGCCATACTGTTTCGTTGTCAGATGTTTTCTAAATAACTTGAAATGAATGATGAACTTTGACTTGACCACAACAGGGTTGTGTAGATGAAAATAGCTCCCCCACTTAAGTGATTCTAGAACTTTATTTTATCTTTTCTTGTTTCAGAACTCAGCTTAGGTTTCAAACTTAACTTGATAGTTATTCTTTCAATTCAGCACTTTAACTTAGAATCATAACCCTTGATAGTAGTAGTTTGCGAGTACTTAAAGAGTACTCATGGATTTTGTCCCTGCTATTATCATGGCCATACTATGAAGGAGATTATCAAGATGATGGTCAGCAGGACGGCTATGATAACTAGGACTATCTGCCTTCGTCAGCATTGTCTGTGCCCCTGAAGATGGACCCCACCGCTACGCTATCTTTTAATTCCGCTGCTTGTTGTATTAAAGACTGGATCATGAGATCCTTATTTGTGTAAAACCTTATGTATGGTTTGTAATGGATGATGTACTGTGATATCCAATCCGTTATGTCTCGCAAAAATGGTAATCCTGGGATTGCGAGGTATGGCATAACAGGCATCTAGGATTAAAAACCCGGGTGTTGACAAGTTGGTATCAGAGCCATCCTGACCATAGGAGACCCTAGTTAGAATGGACGTCCAAACTAAAAACTTAGCATCAAAACCAAAGTGAGTATTTATGAAAAACTATTTCCCCTCTTACCCTTGTGAACTCATTCTTTCTCAAAAATACATGTTCCTCAAAATTCTTACATTACTACTTAAAATTTGACACACTTGATCACTTCACTAATTTCCTCATCCTAAATTCTTGTAGATGGAGACTCAGTTCAGCAAGTTTTACCAGTTGGGAAACGGAGGTCAGCTGATCTTCGAGAGGGATCTGGATTCATTGTCGGAGTTACTGGGACGCCCACATCCGGAGTTTCTTGGAGCTCAACTTCCAGGACCCCCAGGAGGAGACCTACAATGGCTAGTCACCGCAGATCTTCGAGGAAGCATTGAAGCACCAACTTCCGGGAGAATTCAGTTCTCTGTGAGAGAGAACAACTGGCTAGAGGATTAGCCAGGGCAATGCATGAAGCTCTCGCACGTCTATGTGCCCTCAGCGTCAACAAGATTCAAGGAACCCGTTTTGCCCACTATGCAAGACGTGACTTCATGGGAATGCCGATGGAGATGCCAAGTCACCTAGAGTTGAGGCGTCAAGTGGAGAACCTTGACTTCTTGCTTCATGACCGACAGCAGGAACTAGACAATGCCAGAGAGTTAGCCAACCAGAACCATTCCATCGCCGACCAGAAGGCCCAGACTTTCACACTGCTCGTCCAAGATCGCCAGTCTCTTCGTCGCCAGCGTGCCAAGAAGGATCGCACCATCGCCCGTCTTTGCAAGAAGGTGGCCGACCTCGAGAAGACCGTCAAGGAGCAGGAAGCTCAGCTTGCTGCCAAGGAAGAAGATGATGAGGGAGAAGACATCCTGGGAGATATGTATTCTTACCTCAGCAACGATGACGATTTTCTGGAAGAGGATGCTGTGGACTTCTACACTGATCATGAAGACTCCGACTTCATCGACGATGAGTAGATGCACTAGAGCACTGTCGTAGCCTGAGATGTATCATCTCATTGTATCGTAGTTTGCATAATGGTTCTTCAAACCATCTGTTTTTCCCCTTTTGCTTGTTGTGGTGTGTGTTGTATCGTGTGCTTGCTTGCATGAATGACAAAGAAGTTAGTTGAAAAACCTGAGTCTAACTCAAAGTTGTAGCTATGAAAACCCAAAACCATGAACCTTAGAATTTCCCTCTTACCCCTATATCTATCTCAATCTTCAGATGACTCGTGGAAACCAAGGAGGGAGCAGCTCATCGCAGGACCCAATGCTACAGATCTTGCAGAATCTCATCACAGACCGTGAAGCAAGCAGGGCCGAGCATCAAGCCAACTTAACGACATTGCAGCAGATCGCCCAAATGGCTCTCAACAACCAAGGACATGGAAATCAGGATCACCATGGATCTAAACTCAAAAAATTTCAAAACACCAATCCCCCAATCTTCAACCAATCTGAGAACCCATTAGATGTTGATGACTGGTTACAAACCATGGAAAACAACCTAGAAGTTGCAGGAGTTGATGAGAATGAGAAAGTTCTCTTTGCCACCCACTATCTGGCGGGAGATGCAAGAGCTTGGTGGAATAGCGTCCGCAACATGAACCATGGCCAGGTGATGACCTGGGAAGCATTCAAGGTCAAGTTCAGCCGCACCCACGTGCCGCAAGGTCTTGTCAACAGGATGAGAGATGAATTCCGTGAACTGAAGCAAGGAAGATTGACTATAGTAGAGTACCGTGACAAATTCTTGTCACTTGCCAGATATGCACCGGATGAAATCAACACGGAGGCCAAGAAGAAAGAGAGATTCTTAAACGGACTGCATGATGAGATGCAGACTGTCCTCGTCAACATCCGTTTCCAGGATCTTGAAGAGCTAGTCGACTCTGCCATTCAGATGGAAGGGAAGATTAACCAGGCAAACGACAACCGCAAGCGTTGTATGATGCAGCAGTCTGGATCCAGTAGTCACCAGAAGTACTGTCCTAACCCCTCACCAGGATATGCACCAAGGAACAACCGACCTCCAAATTCTTGCCCAAGCTACCCCAACCGTAGCGGAGGAAATGTGAAGCCCGGAGGAAACAATCACAACTCCGGCAACGCCAACAACTTCAACCGTGCCCCTCCCAAGAGCAACAACAACACTGCCCCCAGAACTGGCAGTAATGCTGTACCTGTCGCAGTCAAGGACAAGTCCCAGATCACTTGTTTCGAGTGTGGAGTGAAGGGTCACTACTCCAATGAGTGTCCCAAGAAGACTGCTGCCAATGCCCCTGTGAATGCCCCAGCTCAGCAGCTGCGTCGTGTTCAACCAGGCAAGAGATTTGCCCCAGGGAACCCGCACAACCGCAACGGTCGTCTCTTCCACATGAACACAGAAGAAGCCCAGGAAGCACCAGATGTAGTGCTGGGTATGTTTTTTGTCAACTCAGTTTTAGCAAGAGTATTGTTTGATTCTGGAGCATCGCATTCATTTGTCACCGAAGAATTTGTATGCACTAGCAAGATTCGCCCAACCAACCTGAAGCATGTCATGATAGTTCAAATCCCCGGTTCAACAACAAAAGCTAGAAAAATTTGCAAAGCTATACCTATCAGAATACATGGGATAGATTTTTATGCCAACCTAATTGTACTTGGAACCAAAGGTTTGGAAGTAGTACTAGGTATGGACTGGATGTCAAGGCATAAAGGACTGATAGACTGTGCTAAGAAAGCCATCACCATGACCAGTAGTTCCGGAATAACAGTAGAACATATCTCTGAAACCTTACCCCGTCAATTCAAATGCAACAAAAGTGTAGCCCTGCCTACCATTGACCAAGTCAGAGTAGTCTGTGAATACCCGGCGTATTCGGATGAATTGCCAGGTATGCCCCCGGATAGGGATATTGAGTTCATTATCGAACTAATCCCCGGAACCGGACCTATAGCCCAGAGACCCTATACCATGAACCCCTCAGAGTTAGTAGAACTAAAGAAGCAGTTGGATGCCATGTTAGCAACAGGCTTGATTCAGCCAAGTGCATCGCCATGGAGATCACCAGTGTTATTCGTCGACAAGAAAGATGGAGGCAACCATCTGTGTACAGACTACAGAAAGTTGAATGATGTCACCATCAAGAACAAGTACCCCTTGCCAAAGATAGAGGATCTATTTGATCAGTTGACTGGAGCTTAGGACTAGTTATCACCAACATAAGATTCGTGCAACGGATATTCCGAAGACCGCCTTTACTACTCGCTATGGTTTATACGAGTATACGGTTATGTCTTTTGGATTAACCAATGCCCCTGCTTATTTCATGAATCTCATGAATAAGATCTTTATGAATTTCCTAGATAAGTTTGTAGTTGTGTTTATCGACGACATCCTTATCTACTCCAAGTCAGAAGGAGAGCATGAGCAACATCTGAGAATCATCCTAGAAACCCTGAGAGAGCATCAGTTATATGCCAAGTTCAACAAGTGTGAGTTTTGGCTGAAAGAAGTAGGATTCCTAGGACATATTGTGTCTGCCGGAGGAGTCTCTGTTGATCCCAGCAAGATCAAAGATGTCGAAGAATGGGAAGCCCCAACCAATCAAACCCAAGTTCGTTCATTTCTCGGATTAGCGGGATATTACCGCAAATTCGTAGAAGGATTCTCGAGCATAGCCCGACCAATGACCCAATTGTTGAAGAAGGACAAGAAGTTTGAATGGACAGACAAGTGTGAAGCCAGTTTCAAGGAGCTGAAGAAGAGATTGATATCAGCCCCAATTTTGATCATGCCAGACATCAAGAAGCCGTTTGATGTGTATTGTGATGCATCAAAGATTGGTCTAGGATGTGTATTGATGCAAGAAGGCAAATTCATCGCGTATCTGTCTCGACAACTGAAGCAGCAGGAGCAGAACTATCCGATCCATGATCTTGAGCTAGCAGCGGTGGTTCTAGCGTTGAAGACATGGCGTCATTATTTGATGGGTAATCGCTGTGAGATTTACTCAGATCATAAGAGCTTGACGTATATCTTCACCCAGTAGGAGTTGAATATGAGGCAAAGGAGATGGATAGAGTTAATCAAGGATTATGACCTTGACATTCACTATCACCCCGGCAAAGCCAATGTGGTAGCGGGAGCTCTTAGCAGATTGTCGTGTAGGCTGAACACCATGATCAAATAGAAACAAACAAGTTTGTATGAGGAGTTGGAGCAGTTCAAGTCTGAGCTAGTGAGCAAAGGATTCCTCGCTAGCATTGAACTTCAACCCACTTTGATTAGCCAAATCAAGGAATCCCAGAAGGGGAATGAAAGTATCAACGGAATCAAACATCGTATTGGTACAGGCAAAGTACCTGGATTCACCGAAGACGAAGAAGGTGTACTGTGGTACAAGGGACGTATCTGTGTACCAGCAGATTCGGAGCTGAAGGAAATTATCATGAAGGAAGCTCATGATACTCTTTATTCTATCCACCCCGGAGGAACAAAGATGTATCGGGATTTGAAAGAGCAATTTTGGTGGCACAAGATGAAGAGAGAGATCGGAAGCTACATCGCCAAATGTGACATTTGTCAAAGAGTCAAAGCAGAGCATCAGAGACCTGCAGGATTGTTGCAACCATTGCAGATTCCGGAATGGAAATGGGATTCCGTCGGAATGGACTTTATCAACAGTTTACCTACTTCTAGTAGGGGAAATGACTCAATCTGGGTCATAGTTCACAAACTATCCAAGGTGGCCCACTTCATACCAGTCAAGACAACCTACCAGAGTGCAAAACTAGCAGAGCTGTACATTGCTAGGATTGTTAGTCTGCATGGAACCCCCAAGACCATCGTATCAGATCGAGAACCCAGTTTACTTCAAGATTTTGGCAGAAAGTTTAGGAAGGATTAGGAACCAAGTTGAATTTCAGTACCGCTTATCACCTGCAAACAGATGGACAGACTGAGAGAGTCAATCAGATCTTGGAGGATATGCTTAGAGCTTGTGTGTTGGAATACGGATCAAAATGGGAAGACTGCCTGCCCTTCGCAGAATTCTCATATAACAACAGTTATCAAGCTAGTTTGCAGATGGCGCCATTTGAATTCCTATACGGAAGAAAGTTTCGTACCCCTTTGAATTGGTCGCAAGTAGGAGAGAGTCAGATCTTTGGACCCGACATTCTCCGAAGCGTAAGAAAGTTCACAAAGTTCGTGAGCACCTCAAGACTGCCCAATCTGGACAGAAAAGCTATGCTGACAAGAGAAGGAGAGACCTGACTTTCAATGTCGGAGATTTCGTATATCTCAAGGTTTCACCATTGAAGGGAACTCAACGCTTTAGTCTGAAGGGAAAGTTAGCTCCCAGATATATCGTACCTTTCAAGATTCTGAACCGCCGAGGAGAAGTATCGTATCAGCTGGAATTGCCTGAAGAGATGTCAGCCATCCATAATGTGTTCCATATCTCATTACTTCGCAAATGCTTGGAAGTGCCTGAGAAGACTGAAGTTTTCAAGAATATCGATCATAGAGCAGTGGAAATCAACAATGACCTGACCTATCGGGAAGTGCCCATCCGTATCTTAGAGGAAGCCTACAGAACCACCAGGACCAGGAGTATCAAGTTTCTCAAGATTCAGTGGAGCAACCATACCGAGGAGGAAGCCACTTGGGAACGCGAGGATTACATTAGGACAGAGTTCCCAGATCTCTTTAGTTCCTAGTTTTCTTGTAAATCTCGGGACGAGATTTTATTTAAGGGGGGAAGGTTTGTAACATCCCAAAACTTCAATCCAAGCTTATCAAGATCAAGTCATCCAAAAATGGGGTTAACAAAAACTTTTCCAAATTTGAAATGAAAGCATTAATATATGTGTGCATTTAAAATAGGAGTTGTTTTGAATTGCCATGATTGTGTGATCCTTTGCTTCTAAAATGTTTCTTAGGTGATTTAAACATCATCGACATCATTCCCAAACTTTTCCTAAAGAAAATCAAATCAACAAGAATTAAAATGAAGGAATGGTCATTTGGACAAATTTAACTCTCATACCTACTTTGGCTATTCCTAGTACTCAATTCTTAACCGAAACAATTCTTGATCTTTACACCCCTTGCTAGTACACATAATGAGGTACCAAGGCCCACCTTTTGATCTACTAAAAACCTTCTGTAAACTATTTTAAATGACAGTTTAAAATTGAATCTAATGCATATGCATAGATCACCCCTATTTCAAAAACCAAGTATTTGAGCACCATTTTCAAAACCCTTGCAACCAGAGACTACCTAGCACTACTGGTGATCACCCAAAATTTTTGAACTCAAAATTCAAAACTTTTTCTCTTGCGGCCATTTCATCAAACACCTGGCAGGAAGAATCACACCTCTAATCCTAGCTCACTGTTTTGAACAGAGTTTTGCCCCCATTTGATCCCCATTTACTCCCTCTGTCTCCCAATGATCTAACCAAAGCCTAAACACCCATCCCCTACACCCCTAGCAACAATGCCATGCCGACCCGAGCCATGCCTCGCCGGCCAAACTTGCAACCGCTGCAGCAGACCACCCCTCTCCCCCTCTCCATGTCTAGGAGGCAGCCAACATCGCACCGTCCCTCTCTGTCCCTTGCCCGAGCCAAGACCAGCCATGGACCACAGGGGAGAACCCGCGCCCCGTTCCACCGAACCATGCGGACGCTGCCCCTTCGACACCAGCCCACGCCCACCGCTGCCTCGACCTAGAGAACACCCCAGACATCTCCGTTTGCCGCCCAAAGCCCCACAGCCACCGCTCGCCGTGGACACAGCCGCTTCGGCCACGCAGAGCGCCACCTCACCCCGACCGCATGCCACCGCCCCTACGGCCGCATTGAAGCACTAGAGCACCACCAGGGGACCGCCCATCGATCGCCATCCCCAGCCATGCCGCTAGCTCGCCGTAGCCATGTCGCCACCGTCGACCACCCATCCCGCTAGGTCTCACCATCGAGCCTATAAAAGGAGCCCGCCCCAGCACCAAAGACTCACACCATTCCACTCCCCTCACCTCTCTGAACCTCAACCACCCCTCGCCGGAGCAAGTGGAGCAGCAGCTCGCCGGAATTGGAGCCGGAGCCGCCGCCTCGGGAGAAGAAGGGTGTTGTTGATTCTGGCCACCCCAAGCTCCGCCGCGACCACGCCTCGCCTCGCCGTCGTCTTCCACTTCGTTTGCCCGCATCGCCGACCCCGCTGGAGCCCTGGTACGCCCCCAGTAGACCCCCATCGAGCCGCTAGGGTTCGAGCTCGCCGGCGACCCGTCCATCGTTGACGACGACCCTCAACCGTAGATCTAGCCTCTAATCGCACGGCCCACAGCGTGCGTACCGTTTCGCGTTTTAAGTGCCGTTGACAAGTGGACCCCTCCTGTCAGCTGAGCCCAGTGTCGCGTAGCGCCACTGGGCCGGCCCATTTCCTTTCCCACGCAAACTCGTAGATTCAAATCTAGATTTTTCTTTTTAGTTAGAATATAGTTTCTGTCTAGTGTTTCAAAATTCAATTCTGTGAGTTTGACAAATCCAAATTACATGAAACTAATTTTGTCTGAAAGGTAATGAAAACCTCTATCCAAGGCCGTTGGATTTAATTCATTTAGAGTTATAGATTTCTCCTAATAAAAATAAGAAGACAGAAGCTTTTGCAACTTGAAACATTTTTATAAAATCAACCAAGTTAGCTTTTGAGTTGATTCCAACTCTCAAAAATCACATTTCATCATATCTATCCAAATATGTAATAATATTAAGGTTTACAGGTAGTGACTTTGGACTAGTACCAAAATAATGCTATATAGGCATTTCTAGTCACTTTAAATCATTAAATAGTGAACTTAAACCAAAGTAATATTGGTCCAACCTTTAAATCTCATTCCCACATGTTAGAATATGTGGTGAGGACATGTGTCCACATGATCCCATATTTTGGTGGTGAATATTAAATGGTAGTTAATATTTCATTGAGTAGAAATTACTTTTCCAAAATAAAAAGGTTGAAACTATTGAATTAAACTTGTGATGCTTGTGATGATAATAGATCATCAATTGTGTGGTTTAGAATACTACTTAGCCTAAGTTAAGTATTGTTTGGTGATTGTGCACTTCCTATGTATTTCTAGACGATAGTACCGACCAAGCCTTCGAGGAGGAGGAGTTCTACCAAGAAGAAGAAGAAGAAAACTTCAACCACTGCACCAACCAAGACAAGCTATTAGTGGCAAGCTAACCCTTGCAAACAGGCTTTAGTAAGCTATTGTAGCAAGCTAGAATAAAACTAGATAGTTTAGTAAAGATGCCTTAAGCATACTTTGATCACACCCCTTTAACTATTAGTACCCCAAGTCTTATTGACCAGTTTTACCCCCCCTTAGTTTACACAAATTTCTTTAACTAATTTTGAAGGTAGCATAAAGAGTATAAAACTTGACCTACTTAGAAACCTTTAGATGTCACTCTATGGCATCAGATTGATCCCACCTTTCCACCTTAGTGAACACTCTTAACCTAGTGTTTTAGAATAGATCAAAACTTGAGTCACTTTAGATGGGAACACTTGGTGAAAATGAGTTATGAAAACCTTGGAATGATGAGTCATTCTATTGAGATGTTTTGACATGTGTTGAGAAACACAATTGATTTATTATGATGAAAAAGATAAGGCATGAGCCTTAACCCTTTTATAAAACCGATGGTTGGATTCGGATGCGATACCATTCCAAATTTACCGTACAACCACATTACCTGAATTGGGTAAGGCTTAGCTGGAAATTTATATGCATTAGTATTAGTTCCCTCACGGGAGAGGTTTGAGCTGAGGCTACCTCTCAATGATGTCCACCTATGCAGTTCCCAAGATGACTGATGGTCATGGTTGGGAGGCCATGCTCATAGGAGAGGTGCTTGTACTAGGGTGTGTAAAGGGAAGGTTATGTTTGATTATCTGCATACTAAGTATGATGAGTCAGGGTTATCACTGCGATGTATCGAATCTTGTGGTGAAAGTGTACCACCTCTGCAGAGTGTCAAACTATTGAATAGCGCGTCATGTTATGGACAGTTGGAATGGCATACTGTTTCGTTGTCAGATGTTTTCTAAATAACTTGAAATGAATGATGAACTTTGACTTGACCACAACAGGGTTGTGTAGATGAAAATAGCTCCCCCACTTAAGTGATTCTAGAACTTTATTTTATCTTTTCTTGTTTCAGAACTCAGCTTAGGTTTCAAACTTAACTTGATAGTTATTCTTTCAATTCGGCACTTTAACTTAAAATCATAACCCTTGCTAGTAGTAGTTTGCGAGTACTTAAAGAGTACTCATGGCTTTTGTCCCTGGCTATTATCATGGCCAGACTATGAAGGAGATTATCAAGATGATGGTCAGCAGGACGGCTATGATAACTAGGACTATCTGCCTTCGCCAGCATTGGCTGTGCCCCTGAAGATGGACCCCACCACTACGCTATCGTTTAATTCCGCTGCTTGTTGTATTAAAGACTGGATCATGAGATCCTTATTTGTGTAAAACCTTATGTATGGTTTGTAATGGATGATGTACTGTGATATCCAATCCGTTACGTCTCGCAAAAATGGTAATCCTGGGATTGCGAGGTATGCCATAACGGGCATCTGGGATTAAAAACTCGGGTGTTGACAAATGGCATGTGAAAAGAACCTCGAAGAAAGTAAGTTCAATTACCGAGGTAAATAATGAAGAGCTTACATCTAAGGTAGATGAGCTACTTAGCATAGTAAAAGGTAAAGAAGATACCCAAGTTAATGTTGTCGCTATCGATATTAATGATGTCAATTTTATAGCTCACACTCCATTTAATCCTGCATGGAAAATCAGTATGCTTCTAATGTTCAAAAACATTATCCTAATCCCTTAGGAGCTCCTTACAACTATTATGATAACTAGAACAGTGGCCCGCGCATTCGTGCATGCAACACTTTAGTCATCCTTTTTACCAAAATTTTATAATAGTAACAAATAATTATTTTATGATGTCAATTATATTAATTCCATTAAATCTTAACATATTCTCATAAGAAGTTAATGATGATGCATGCCTAAGATGAAATTTTCAAGTCATTTTAGACCAAACTTTGATGCGAAGATCAAGCACATATTCCAAGTTTTATTTTAAATGGTGAAAGTACCTAAATTTCATAGAATACCAAAATTAATAATTTGGAATACTGAACATGGCAATACAAATCGCATAGATATATGAAACTATTTATGAATTGATATTGGTAGCTACTAGAAATTAAAATGACAATCGGAAATTACACTCAAGTTAATAATATTTACGGAACATGTCTTGCTCTTGAAATAAGTCCCATGTAGATCTTTAGGTTCGTAGAACAGATATAGGAAATTAATTTAACTGGCCCACCACATACAAAATATGGTAAGTAGTGTTAAATTGATTCACATGTACTATGTGCAAGAGACATCATCCCAACAAAGTTGTCACATGCACAATGTTGTAGCTCCCATGAATTAAAATTATGTTCATATGCATGCAAAAGTAACATGTTTTGATGAGAAACATGTTGTCCATTTCAAGGTTTACCCATAAAATATATCCTTAGTTCCAAAGAAAATGGACTTAATGTTATTG
Organism: Avena insularis; assembly: GCA_023614405.1. Lineage (NCBI taxonomy): Eukaryota > Viridiplantae > Streptophyta > Magnoliopsida > Poales > Poaceae > Avena > Avena insularis. The sequence goes on from CM042690.1 coordinate 552,260,041, forward strand.
TAATATATCATTTCATGAATTGCATAGTCAGAACTGGAAAAAAATTGCAAGACCTAACTCAATGCTAATATATGTGTACAATAATTACAAAATATCTCAAGAACTCGTGACACTTAAATTTACATAACATTGTTAATAGAAGGAAGAGTCTTGGTAGCAGTATATGACCCTTTTTAATTTTACAAGTGAAATGGTTTCCATTATCAAGCTTCCACCATAACCTGCAATGCGAAAATGATATATGTAAATTCCCATAATCATCTTCTAGTAGGGGCAAGAATACATACCTGATATGGAAATAAGTTCAACATGGAAGTAGCCATACTCTCTCTCACAAGGGACTGAGCTGTTCCGTGACTAGGTAACCAAACCTATTAAAAAATTGCTATGTCGATTGTCTCATAGTGTCAACAACCTTAACTCATAAGCCGACATACACGACCACAAAGCATTGGTTTAGTCGTGCCTAGGGAGAACCAAACATAAGTTTATCTAAATATCTATTTAAAAATTACATTGATATATAGCCTTTATAAAACAGTTGGCATGATATAAGAGCCAAACTACGGTACACATGATTCATGGGTTGTTAATTTCTGTGTCGATCGGCACCCGGCACCGAAAAAAAGCGGACACATACGTACCAGTACAGCGGAAGGAAACATTTTCTTGGCGTACAAAAGATTGGAGTCGATGCGTTCCACCCCGCCAGGCATATAAGAGACATCTAAGTCGATATCACCATTTATCCTTGCTCGGAAAGCATATAATTTTCATGTTAGCTCTATGCTAATTCTACATATTCAGGTTTGCATCTATAAAAGTGATTTAATCATTTATATACAATGTGCATGGATACAACTTTTTTTAAACAACCATGCATTTAAAATAAGATAAGTCATAAGTAAACCTTGTGGTCAATGTAGTAGCCAACAAAAGTTCACATCTTAGCATCAGTATAGAAGAAACAAAGCAGAGATGCTCATAAATGTTCATGTATTTTTGTTTGAGGCATCTTTTCGACCAATGTGAATGTAAAACTGACCACGGTAAAATCAACTGGCAAATATGTGTTAATAATTGATACTACCATTTATCCATGCTCGGTAACCCTTGATTTTCTATCAACTCTTTTTTAGGAATACTTATTTTGGCAACAAACAATTTATAATCCTACACAATATAGATTAGTTGAGCACTAACTCTAATCCATGCAAAATGCAATTGTTGAGCGGTACCCAGGGTGGACATAAACGAAAGTGATATAATTCAGGCCATATGAGGTGATACTTGATACTACCATATATCCTCGCTACTTAGACTCCATATCAACCATGAAACAGATAATAGCTAAGTTAATCAAATATGTGGATAATTCATGGAATCCTATAATTATAATTCACGCAATACTGGTTGAGCAGTACTTGGAAACCGCTAAAGGAAGTTCATTTAAAATTTTATTTGCAATTTCTAAGGATATATAACCTTTAGAAAATAAGGAATATATCGTTTGTCATCTTAGGTTAACACATGACTCACACCAAGTCTAAATGAAAGCTCCGTAAAAATTCCATCTATAAATTAACTATAGATTAGCAATATTCTGGGATCAAGAGGGAGAAGTTATTAATAACAGAAATATCATGTTGTAGAATTGTTTTTTATGAATGCATGGGTATTTAGCTTGTTTCTCTTATATTTTACCGTCACGTGACAGTTTTGATATTTGTGTATCATAAAATAAATTCTAAAAGGATGCCATGTGGCTTAGCATGCACACATAAAAATAAATATATGTTATAACAATTAGCAAATATCCGTACTTGTTCCTAACAAAAATGATGTACTCACTCCGTCCAAAAATAACTGACTTGGGTTTGTCTAGATTCCAATATATCTAGACGCATTGTATAAATATATTCCAATCTAGACAAATCCAAGTCAGTTATTTGTGGACGTGGGAGTAGTAACCTTGATCACAAAAGAGCAACTGCAAGAGAAAAATAATTTATCTTACTTATAAAAAGATATGTTCTTGTAAGAATAATATATATGCACAATTATTCAAATTTATATGATACATCCGAGAAACTTCATAGCACTATATGTTTATGTAAAAAATCGGTTGGAGCAATCAAAGTAAACTAACCCTCGCATGTGCATTCACCTAGCTTTGGGCCGTCTGACTCTGTGCACGATGCGAGTCTTATTTTGATCGATCCATCAGATGCAACCTTTTGCTCTATATTGCTGAGAGCAAGCTGAAAAATTTCAAGACGTAAGTATATGCTGAATTTTAAAGAAGTAGATACAGCACTAAAACAAAATTAAAGCTCGTGCGTATTATACCTGGTTTTGAACTATATATCCTTTGTGCTGTCCGGCATGTCATAATTGATCGATTGATACATGATCCATCGCGTATGGTTGCATGCTCTATGCATGAGATTAAAAATCTCATTGACGCTCACATGTATGTACGGGGAGACTCGTCGTCCACTGGCCGAGTGCATCGGCTGAACTTGGCCGCAACGGCAGCATGCCCGATCGAAGACACCATACCCTAGGGGATCGGATTACGACGGACGCGGCAGTATGCGTACGCGAGGAAAGCTACTCCCTCCTCCGTTTCAAAATATAACATGTTTTCGCTTTATAAAGAGAGTGTATCTAGATCTCTTTTAGTGTGTAGATTTATTCTAAATCTAAATAAATCTATAAATTAAAATGAGTCTAGATACATTTATTTTACAAACCTAAAATATTTTATATTTTAAAACAAAGGGAGCAGAATACAGGGCGGCCACAAATTGCATGGGCACGACGGCGCGTGATGTCCACGAGAGATAGCTGATTTCTTTTGACGGCGCGCGATGTCCGCGAGTCTAGCAATCTATGTATGTTCAGATCTAGGTACGACTCCAGAAGGCGGCGGTCATTGCCGTGGCGAGAGAAGGAAAAGAATAACCGGGAGGAAGGTACATTATTCTTTCTTTTATTGTAATGGGAGTGGTGGGTAATTTTTCAGCCAAGTCTAATCTAATGGTTAGACTATTAAATCAACGGTTAGATGTTTTGCTTTTTTCTGGGATTTTCTAGCATATTTCTCTTTTCTCGCGTTAACCCATCATGTAATTTTAATATATAATAGATACTAATGGAGCAAATCATGAAAATCTCTCGTTTGAGCAAACTATTAGAACCTTTATACAAGCTCAAATCGAGCAAAATAATATGCTTATTAAAATCACAGAGAACCATGAAAGTATTATAGAAAAATTATCTAACCAGGTCGTTGCATGTGCAAGCTCTACAGGAAAGGATAAAGATCGTGGAGGCTCAGCTAGGGAAAGTAGCTGCTAGCAAAGTTTGCCGGAAAATCCGAACCAAATCCAGTAGAAGACCTCAAGATGATGAGGATAGTAACCAATGAAGAGAAACCTGGAGAGCTGGATTATAACAATGCGTTGACACCGGAATATACCGTGGAAGATCTACTAAAGATGATCACCATGAAGAACCCTGGTATAGAACAAGGTAATGATGCTATATACCAACAATTTATACAACAAGTAGCATCTAAAGTTCGAGATTTAGAGATGGAGTATAAGAGACTAGCTGATAAGCTGTCTGCTAAGCTAGATGATATATTTGAGCCCACTATTAAAGTTAAGTTGGGGGTCAATGAGATATCCACACTTTGTGATCTTGGTGCGAGTGTCTCAACAATTTCCAAAAGCTTATTTGATAAACTAAACTTAGGGCCATTTTTTATACTGAACTGAGATTCCATCTAGCTGATTCAACTTATAAACAAGCTGCTGGGATAAAATAAAATATAGTTGTTGAAATTAAAGGTAGTCCCGCTCTTATTTATATTGTTATTGTGGACATGCCTGAAGATCCCATAACACCTATAGTTCTAGGTAGGCCATTCTAAGAACTATTAAAGCTTTAATTAATTTACATGAGGGGAATGTGAGAATAGGACTACCATCTAGAGATCCTTTTATAGTCCACTTCCCTAGGAAGAACAAGGCCAAGCCTAATGATGATGATGGTATAATTACTTCGAAAGCCAACTATTTTGGTGTGGCCATTCCACTTCTTAAACCTAAATGATTGCCATCAGGGTCAAGCTAATTAACCTTAACTAGAAGCGTTTCATGGGAGGCAACCCATGTGAAATATTGTTTTTACTTTTGTGTTAGTCTTGTTTTGTTTTTGTTTTTAATAAAGAGTGTTCAAGAAGACCTTTGGAGAGAGGAGAAGAAATAAGGTAATCCTCGATCTTTCACATGGACTAAGTAGTATTGATCATTATTTATGTAGTATATTTGCTATTATTTTGTCCTTTGATAAGATGTATAAAGGCGCATGGAGGTTCTAATCAAAATTTCAGTGTTTTGTAGCTCACAGTGCTCTTAACAACCACTGGTACGATCGGAAGGGACCATACCGTGCGCCCATACCACATTGAACCATAGGAAGATAGAAATTCTGATTTTTGCCACATGAAATAGTGCTCTTAACGAACACTAGTAGGGTCGGACGCGCCCATACCGTACCCTCGAGCAAACCATCCGATTTCAAGCGAAGACACGGAAAGGATAACGACCAGCAGTACGGGCGCGCGTGACCATACCGCGTGCCCGTACCAAGTGCACCACCGGAAGGGATTCGTCACCCCAAGTTATGTCACCCGGTATGGGCGGGCTCCGGCCGTACCACCCGCCCGTACCACGTACGTGGCCACCATAACCAGCCCGAGGAGGTAACCTAAAAATCCCCAAAACAAATCTTTCTCTTTCTTCTTTCTCCAAACTCCAAACCATCTCCATTGGATCTTCAAATTTACTTAATCTTCATTCGATTTCTCGCACTCAATCGATCTAAGGTATGATTCTCCTCCTATCCTTAACTTATTTGTAAAAAAGCTTCACTCAATCTTTTATCATTGTCAATCTAGACTTAAAGTCTTGTTCTTGATTCAATCTTGATATTGAGCATGCTTAGTATAGTTTTAGAGGAGTTTATTTTTTAATTAGTGTAGATAATCACTTATGCTATGTTTTTATTAGACTAAAAAAATTATTATCAATTTTATTTACTTTATCTTATTATTATTAGATGAACACGAGGAGCCGTACACGTGTGATGACTGCGGATTCCTCTCCACACCCTTTGATATGTTAACCCCGAGTCACTTGGTATCGAGTTCACCGAGGAGTTTCAGCTAAACCATTTCAATCGTCTCAAGCTCCAAGAAATCAAGTCCACCAAGTGGGCGTGTCCTTATATCCTTAACCAACTTGGCATTCGTGCTGATTTCGATTTACTTTGCAACAATGTTGGTTTGTATGACTTTTTATTTCAGGATGTTGCCACGTATCGTGGCTTGATGCTTGAGTTCTTCAGCACTTTGACGCATACAGTGGACCCTAATGATTGTACCGAGGAATAAAGGCTCGAAGCTGATCACATCAAATCCCTCCTTATGAACTATGAGGACACCCTAACACTCGTCCAATGGGCTCAATGCTTTAGGTTTGCCAACAACAACACCGATGTATGCACAACTACTTTTGTTTTAAATACTTCCCCTTTACAGTACTTTAATTTAATGAAAATTCGCGCAAACACACCCAAGGGGAACCAAATTGATCATCCTGCTATTCGCTATTTGTTTTATGTTATTGCTAACACCTTGCAAGCACGTGGTGAGTTTACTAGAGTTAATGAGGAGGACATGTTGATCCTCGCAAAGGCTGCTATTATTAATTGTAACTTAACGCCAAGTTTGGGCGCTCTTCTTGTCTTTTACCTTAAGCATCAAGCTCTTAAATCTTGAGGACCCATATGTGGAGGGGGAGTTGTGACCGTTCTTGCATGCGCACTTCACATTAACCTAGGTAATATCTAGCCGTTGTCAGGAAGTTACCGTCTTGGTCTCCCTACTATAAGAGCATATGGTATGGTGTCTAAAACTCATGGTAGATACTTCCTTGATATACTTAGAGCGGATCACTTGATCCCGGCTCTTTTGTCTAACGGTTTATTCTCTATCAAGGATGGACATTTGCATTTTGATGCATAGGTTGAGGCTAATCTACCCCATCAAGAAATACCCATGGGAGGAGGAGAAGATGAAGAAGTAGAACAAGGATAACCCGAACAAGACATACAACCACCAGACTACTACACCACCTATGAAGACATCTATGCACTCGAAGGAAATATTCAAAACATGAACAACCTCTCCATCAACCTTCGAGATGCTACTACAAGCCTCACCACCTAGTTCCATGGTTGGAGCAGCCAATGGAACATGGGAAACTATCCACCGCCACCAAAATGAGCAACAAAAGGTCTTTCAAAAGCCCGAGCTTGGGGATGTGTTCCCCTGGCAAATTTATTTGTGTAATAACAAGGTTGTACTCCAGCTCCTTGCGAGCTTTGAAACACTCGTGTTGGCTTGTTCTAACACTTTGCTTTTTTAGTTTGCTTTTGTTTTTAGTTTGTTTTTCTTTTCTTAAAGCCCTTGCTTGGTCGCAAGATCTTTTCTATTCTTTAATCCCTATCCTCAAAAATACAAAAAGATTTTTCCCGTCTTCCTTTTTTTGTAAATGTGGATTCACAATTTGCCTCTTTGCTTTAATATTATTATGAGAATAATCATGTTTGAGTTTTGAAGGAACACATCCCTATAAGGAAGAGGATCATGAAGTCACTTATGAGAGGTATGTCCTATGTCTCCCACTTTTGAAGTTTGAGTTGTTTATCTTAATTGGTTGATTTGCAAAGATGTCATGCTTGTGGTAGTAATTTAATATGGTTATAGTAAGGCTTTTTATTAGTATGATGATTAGTTGTTGAAGCTCTTGCTCTAGTTCCTTTAGCTAACAGAGTTTTGCCTTGGAAATAATATTGCCAAACAAGTACAATAAGAAAAGGTCTGAAATTTATGACCTGTTTGATGAATGATTATCTTGAGGTATACCCTTGAAGATACTTAACCCCATAGATATTTTGATAGTCTTGATGGCACTCACGAAAGGAGTTGTTTGGTTGAAATAAAGTCTAGTGGTAATTGTGATGCATGCCAAAGATAACCTTGTGGATCAAACTGCGGTACTAGCTCAAAAAAAGAGAAAGAGAAGAGAGACAATTCTATGTCTCTAATGCACACCTTTGGGATGTCAACAACTCTGCTAGCTTTTGAATGATCTATGGTATAACCCTAGATTTTGGCTATGAGTTGATGACATGAGTGTCATACGTGTCAATATATGGATCAAAAGTATTGGTACTCTCAACAGTTTGTGCAAACACTTGCAAAAGAAATAGCCTGTGATCCTTGAATGAACAAAAAGAAAAATATATCTATGAGGATCCACATAACAAGTCTTTGGCATGGTCTCGTTACTACTCTACGAATTTTTCTTGAAAAACAATGAATGGATTAGAAGTGTTTTTGATAGACTTGATTTATTGATGTGTGTGTAAAATAAGACACTTCACTGTTATGCTACTTAGGACATGAAACTCTCTTACTCAATTATGCTATTTAAACATCCTAGTGTTCCTTGGCAAGCTGAGAGTTAACTAGAACAATTGGATTGATTGCTGCACTTCTAGTTATTTATACTTATATTAAACATTACTTTGATTGTATTGACTTACTGAAGCTTGTATAGTACTCTTTTCATCACTCTAGCTTTGATAAGCCTCACAAATGAATGAACTGCTGAGTGCATATGACTACCAACTTTAAGTGAACTCTTATTCTCCTTGTTCCAAGTTTAAATGTTGGATTCCTTATAATTATTTTGTTTCTTCTTGCTCAAGGGTGATCAAGTTTGAGCTTTGGGGAAGTTGATGGCTCCAAAATTTGCCATCTTCCACCACCTTTAAACATTGTTTTTGGTCAAGAAATTGACAAGAAACTCTCAAACCTTGCCACTAATGAGTAATAATTGCAAAGATATGCAAAACCTTTCTTTGAATTGTGTTTATGCAGGAAATCACAGTTTTTAATGTGAAATCAGGAGTCATAATGAAGGTTTTTGAGGAAGTCCACATGGCCAAGTAATTGGGGAGTCATTCCTAGGCGACAACAAGCTTAACGACCACTGGTATGAGAAGGGCCCGCCTGTAACAGGTGGTGTTGTCCTCGTCTCGTCAAACCCTACGACTTTCGTGAAGGCGCCTATATATTTTGAGGTTCCAGCCACCGGCTAGAGGGTCGCCATTCTCAGATTACACCATAACACCACCAAAGGAGATCCACGCCATTGTTCATCCATTGTTCATCACTTCCATCATCCATCCCCTCCAATAGCCATAGCCATTGCTTTGTACTTTAGATCTCCTTGGGATTTGGCGACCATTGTAAGAATATTTGATTTCAATCTAAGTATTTGTGCGATGTTTTCTATCTCCGATCTATTTGTTATGAATGAGTAGTCCTCACGGGATGCGGGTTGCGGAGAAACCTCGCATCGATTATGTGCATCTAATTCTTCAGAGTATTGTATTTTGTTTGCAATTGAGATTTGTATCTTTTTTTCTTTGTCTCTTGTCTCGATTTGTGGACTTTTAGGTACCCAAGATCCCATAGATTGATAAAGGCTTGAGGTGAGATACTTGGATAGCGGCGATCTCATAGGAACCCAAGTGACATAAAGGGTAGTACGGTCTTCGCTTAGCGACCCATTCGGGATCACAACAACATCACCACTTAAAGCTTTGATCTGTGTTTGCACTTAATAATCGTTTGTAGCTTGTTGCTTCGGTGTGCACTCGGTTGGATTAAAAGACTATTGCTATGCCCGCTACATCTTGGGGGCTCTAGTATATTAGGATGTGTTGCCCACAAGAGATTATCTCCATCCAAACATTACACATGACTATGCTTATTATTATATTTTATCCCATATGATGTGCAGCTGCAGGTGGATCTTCAACCCTCGCCTATCTCCATCCATATATAAACATGATTACTCATATGAATATGTTCCAGATTCACTATTGGATTGCAAATGTTGGGGATTACCCTTGGTAGCCTTGTGCTGGCTTTCTGCCTCCTTCCCCTTTGGCCTTGGCTTACTCCTCCTGGTGCTGCTGCTCCTTTCTGACCTTGCTATCCACCTATATCCTCCCCCTCCTCATGTCACCATCTTGGCTGGTGCTTTCCTGGGTTTGCTGTGTTGAAAAGTGACTATTCCAGTGGTGGTTTGCAAGAACATGTAGTGTTCTTGTGTGTGCTGGTGACAAACTGGGGTTTGGCTCTCTATGTGAAATGACTAGCAAAGCTTGGCTTTTTGTGCGGCTGTGACTTAAACTGCTTGCTTCTTCTATGTTGTTGACATGTCAATGCATGCATTTAGGTGTGTGAGCAACTTTACTATTGCTCTGACTATGGATGAGATCAAGTGATTTTGACTTTAAACTCCCCCACCTTCTACTATTTCCATCCTTGTGAAACTTTCCCCTTTTCTGCCTATGAGGTTGTACTGAGGCTAAAACTGTGAAATGAACAGATGCTACACTTGTTGGTTTTGTCCCTTCTTTAAAAAGGATAGGCTCAATGATGTTTAGAAAATAGTCCATTACACTGTTAGTAATTGAGAGCAATCTCACACTAACCCCTCACTTTGTATTCTATTTCTGTCTTATTTGTAGTTACAAGTGTTCAGGTGAAGATTAAGAAGATTTAGACTAGGCTTAGTTTAGGATTAGTCTTTTATTTTCTATTTGTAATATTTTTCTTTACCTCCTTTGTAGTCAATGTGATATATGTCTAGTATTAATAAAGCTTTTATTTCCTGTAATTTGTCTCTGTAATGTTCTTTCTTCATATATGTATGTATTTATTTGTTACTTATTGAACAAAGGAAATAGATCAGGAATACTATTTGAGTTATACACTTGCATTGATCTCAATGCCTATTATTGTTTTCCAATTATTAAACATTCAACAATAATAACTAAATCTTTTTTTAGAAATCAAATAAACACTAATTATTCCTAATTTTCAAATATTTTCCTAATACTTCAAATTTCAAATATGAATTCAAATCATTCACCCAAAATCATAATAATTCCTAGGGATCATGTCAGAATTCATAGCAAACATTTCTAAGAGCTAAACCCTAACTCAAAGTAGTGAAAGAAACTCTGATCTCCCCAAAGTTTTGTTTGGCAAAAAATTTACCCCGATTTTACAGATGAATGCATGCAAATGCCAAGTTCCTATTTCTACCCTTCGTTGGTTCCTAAACACTGGGATGTTACATGTGGTCTCCAGTTGTACGAAGGTTCCAGAGCAAGGTGTTGTCCAGAGTTGGAAACGTGCCAGATTCACTTCTGCATAAGACCCCATTCTAGGATAGTATTGGTGGCTATACATGGAGTGTATGAGTAGTGTAAAAGGCAAGGGGGTAGAAGCTTGTGTCATCACCTTGGTGGTTTTAGTACTTCGGTACTGGTGGCATGAGTGAATATTCTAGTAGGTGGATAATTGTCACGACCTCTCGAGAGTGTATATCTGGTACTAGCCCTATCCTTGGGTTAAGGGATGATGTTTGGGTCAGGTAACATCATTCGGTTTTGTCGACATATATAGAAATTTAAATAAAATTTGCCAACAAGAAAGAGCCATGAGAATGGTTAGCAAAGAGTATGCCATGAGTTTGGTATGCTAGAAGTCACGAGTATGACTAGGGAAATGAGTAATGATTTAAGAATGGTAGTATATATTATCTTCTCACCAAAGGTAAGAAGGTAAGTTAAGACTAACTATTAAGCTTGGTCTCGCATTCAGATTATGTACTTATGCCATGACATATAATCAACACTTGTTTGTGTTTTGATTGTTTATGTATTGTGAGTACATTCAAAGTACTCATCTGGCATTGTTATTGCTGGAGCTAGAAGTATCCGTCTCAGAGTAAGTCTTCTATGCCAACTAGGACCAGTCTCCCAGATAGAACCCTATAGGATTTAGGCCTACTTTTCGCAAGCATTTACGTTTCCTACTGCAAGAATCTAGAGGATAGATTGTGATAAAAATAATGTATAAGTTGTTGTGTTGCGCATGTTGCGCGATGGGCGCATCCTACCCATCCTTGTTGTAACTCTGAACTTATCCGTTTCGAACCTCTCAATAACTATTGGTTTCACTTTTGTTATTCAAGTGCCATATTGCTAGTGTTCTTGGGGCTGGAATATGACGTTACTTGGTCAACTAGACCAAGGTGCCACACCCTCCCGTGCCCACCTGCATGTCGTCTGACCTGCCCACACGCTTGTTTTATCCGTCATGCTAGCTCGAAGGTGTCGCCCCACCCTACCCTTCTATGGCATCGCCCCTCCTAGATGGCTTCACCTGACATGGGTATGACCCGTAGGGTCTCCATTGTTGGTATACCTGGTATAGATCTAGGATGAGGCACATAAATCCCATAAGGAGCCGAAGTTTCAGGAGGCACTCGAAGCCCAGGAACCAGTCATGATGGTCAAGGCAGAAGCCCAAGATGTAGCTGACTTAGTCACAAAGTTACCTTTCAAACTGTAAACTGATATGTATTGCACTCTGAGACCCGTCCTCTCATATAAAGGTTGGGAGGAGCCAACGGGGAGGGTACCATAACATTGTCATAGCAATCTGTTGTAAGCTAGATCACATCTAGCAACCCGACAACCTTGTACTCTCCATCAATAAAGATTGGACAAGTAGGATTAGGGTTTCCACTATGAGGGCCTGAACTCGAGTAAATATCGCCTTCCTTGTTTGTCTGATAAGTCGACGAAATCACTAGCGCAACTCTTTTCCTGAAACCCAAGTCCATAATCATGGACATTGCCGAGGTTACCCCTCGTCAATTGGTATTGTCTGTGGGAAATCTAGGCACTGGAGTCATTTCTTCAGTAGCTCCATATTCACCAAGCAGGAAATCGACGATCGGGAGCGGTCAGATCCATTTTGGCTCCGTCGACTCGTTCCGCACCCACCTGTCCTTCTCCCAACTTGCTTGGAAGTTTCAACTTGCTCATTAAGTCACATGGCACTTTCTGCCATTTGGATCCTATTTGTTCGGGTCCGTTGGCAGTAGCCTCGACATAAATCACAACTTTGGCGTATTCTGTCGGTTCCACTAATGGGAAAAACTCGTGCCCAGCAACAACCACGGACAACTATGACTCCATTACAGATCAGGGGGGTCAGGCTGATCTTTATGATGGTCTCTCCTTCGATTCTGAGTGCGAGCTAGAACCAAGAATTGACGACTTGGCGAACCACATCACTCTTAAACTCGACGAAAGCATCAAATCCTATATCAAGAGGATCGACCCGTACTTATAGAATGATTCGATGGATTTCACCAATCTTAGAGATGGTGTCTCCTATGACTCTAATGGTTGCAACATCATCCCATACCTAATGCATCGCTAGGGGTGTGCGTAATCATCAATGGCTCAAGGTCCACACAAGATGGATCAGAAGCATCAGAGCAACTCAATTCCAAAGGTAACCACATCATCAATCCTGGTAACATGGTCATGGACAATGACCTGAAGACTCACACCGGGGACATGTCAGAACCACCCGAGGACAACCTCCACAACCCTAGGAACCCAGGAGAAGGTACAAGAAATGAAAATTAAATATTTGTTAGGATATCTACTGAATCTTGGAAGAGAGCAAGATACGCCATCAGTGGAACAATCCCCATGGGGACCAATGCTACACATGGAGAACTTATGCCCTATCGGTATCTTCTCCATCGCTAGAGGCGGGAGTTGATAAAGTTGAAGCGACAACTCGAAGAACAAAGGATACAAGCCAATAGATCAAGTCTTCAGCAAGCACAACTAAGTTCCACCCGCAATTTTGTGAGTATCACTGGAAGAGCTCCACCAGGGAGGGGTGTCTCTCAGCTAGACAATATCCCCAAAAATGAAAGACACTATATAACGATGGATATAGATGTATCCTTCATGTCAGTGGGTTAAGCGGGTAATATAAAAGATAAAACACCCCAAGCCACCATCATCGTAGCTTAAACCTGCCTACTCTCCATGCAACCACGAACCAACGACCCGCAAACGGTCATCCATCACTCCGCCCTCATGGGCTTCGGCATGGTTGGAGCATCGCTCACACGGGAGACAAAGAGGTCACCACATGACCCGATAGATCACCATGCCATCGCAATAGCCCATGGCAGGTGGTCAAAACCCAAAGATCCAGTTGACGAGGGGTAACCTCGACAATGCCCATGGTTATGGACTTGTGTTTTGTAGAGAAAGAGAATGATGGGGATTTCGTCGGCTGATGAGACAAACAAGGGAGTCGAAGTCGTCTGATTGCTTATGGTCAAATAGATTACAGATCGCTCAAGGCTTTTTTTGGTGCCTCTCTATTCGCTCCTCCCAGCCTATATATAATAGGTTGGGTTTTGAGGCCGTATACGGATAGGTTACAAGTTACAATTACAACTATAATACAATGTCAGTTTCTATTTCCTTATTTAGCAAACTACGACTTCTGTCGAATGCTTCGTGGGTTGTGAGCCATTATGTAATTGGGGTAATTAATCATAAGAACCTGAGTAGTCATACCCAAGTCACCAGTTCACCGCACCGAGTGCGGTTCAACCAAATCTCTTGCGACGAGGACAACAGAAATGATATCACGCAACTCTGAGTCGATAGATCTTGGGAGGAGCGTAGCACCCAAAGATATTCACACACCAAGGATGAAGATGGAAATGACCATGAACCTTGCGGTGTGAGTTGATTTACCTGACGGTTTTGCAAAACGCCCGTGTCAGAGGATTTCAGACTACCTCACGATCGCGTAAAATATGATGGTCTGTAGGATCCAGAAGCGTGGTTGGGTGATTACCTCCAAACTATAAAACTTCAGGGTGGCTCAAAGGACACCACCATGCAATGCCTACAACTACATCTGAGTGGAGCCATGCGTTCCTTACTCAAGAAACTATATGGGGAATTAATCAGTAGCTAGAGCGACCTAGAGGAAAAATTCATGTGCAACTTTAGATCCACCTTCAAGCGACCTGCATCTATTGAAGAGTTGTGGGCGTGTGTTCATAAATCAGGTGACACAATACATCCAACTCTGCATCATCATCAGGAATAGGAGAGGGTAATCTACGCTTTCAACAATGGCATTCATCGGAAGGAGCTAATCGAGGAGCTGGGCCGAGCCAAGCCAAAAACAATTGCTCAGCTGATGGACATCGCCAATCAATGGGCTGAAGGTGAGGATGCAGTAAACAACAAGCAGAGCCGCTCACCCAAAGAGGACCAGGACAAACAAAACATTGACAACGGGAGAAGGCGTGGTTGCAACTATGATGATTACAGTGGGCCCAGCTAAGTTGCAGTTGGCTTCACCAACAAAGACAATTGCAAGGAAGGGTTGTTGGGGATATACTTTCCGGGTATCCTCACTGTGCCTCACTGACCAGGTGGCCCACTTAGGGTTAGAGCATTGCTTCACGGGCAGCCCAGTCACGGAGAAGAGACGGAGTCTAGTCCAGCTACGGGGGGAGGCCTAGATGACTTACCGACATAGGCCCATAGTGTTACTTGTAGTTCAAGATGTACTCTATAACCGACTCTTAGTCGTAGCTGGATAGGTCTCTCCTGTAAACCCTATGCCGGATATCTATATAAGCCGTCCTAGGGAGAGCCTTTAGGGCACCCTCACAATAGTCTACAATCTCAACTCGCATAGGTGAAACCCTTGTAACCCATATTCCGGCTCTGCCGTATTACTGGATTGCTAGTAGGAGTAGGATCTGTCCAAAGCCGGCGGATTCGAACCTAGGTAAACTTGTGTGCTCACCATCCCGAAAATCCATACGTATCACACCCCTCTCTTCCGCACGCCTCGAGGACCCCCTCATGGCATACTTGTCATCAATCTGATAAAAGTTGGTGCCCACCGTGGGGAAGGTGAGCTTCGGATCTGCGTTCCGAGCAGAATCTTCAAGAATCAGAATCGATGAGACTATCATTGTTGGTCGCATGCTCTACGCCAGCGACGTCCCTCTCATCGTTCTCGGCAAGACATGGATTCCGTCTAGGGAGGCCGTGACTACTTACACCATCATGTCCTTTGGCGAGATCGATGTGTACATCGGATTTGCTAAACCTGCCCCACCCACCCCAGTGGTGATGATAGAGGCAGAAGAAATTTCTGGGTCCCCTTTGTCTGCGGAGGCGGCAGAGTTCTGGATCTCAGAAAAACCCTAATCCCACCCAGCCTGCACCCATTGCGGAGATAGTGGAGAAAGCCGAACCTGAAGCAGATCTTGCGGTTCAAGTCGAATCTGGAGTGGATCTCCCAAGTGAGGCTGAATCCCAGATCGATCTACCCGCCGAGGTCGAAATCCAGGAGGAGCAGAACAATAACCTTGGTTCCGGCTCTGCCAACACCAGAACAGACCAACCTTTCATGAGGCATACGTTGAGGCACATGATGTTGCAAGGCGCAAACATGGATGAGGTTCTCGAAACCATCAGGATTTTCGAGGAAGCCCATGAGGAGAGCTGCAACTACCTTAGGACCCACACGTCGCACTTTGTCGGATATGTTGGACCCGGATCTGGCTCTGCCGATGCTAGAGACAACAAAGACTCGGTGCTAGAGGCAATCAGAACAAACACCGACTTACCTGCATCTTCGGATGACTCGATGATGTTGGCAGATTTCCGGAAGTTTTCCGTGGAATATGAAGAGGAGTTCAACTCCAAAGCTGCAGAAGAAGGATAAGCCATGGACGAAGGATCCGGAGCAAACTCTCCCAAAGCGCAGGATGACATGGATCTCGGAGATAATCCCGATGCCCAGATGTCCGAAAGTACCGCTCAGAGATTTACCCCGGAAACGGACCTAAAGCTGTCTTTGCTACCGGCACTGCCAAGAAGGCAAATAAGAACAACAAGAAGAAGAATACCCCGGCAAAAGAACTTCCGGTAGAGGAGGTGATTGCTGAGGAATATGAGGAAGACTCAGTTGGAGCACTTATCCCAGACGAGCCCAAAGAAGAGTCGGTGGATGGACACGTGGTCACTACAGGTGCCCGTAAACTCTTCAACGTTGTGTTAACCACACCTATCCCTACTGCGGTAGAACTCACTGCCGCGGAATTGGAAGGAAGGGCCCAGGCCCTAGAAGCGCGTCACCAAGTACTCCTAGATGAAGCCAAAAACATCGAGCAAGAAAAGAAGCGCATGGCTACTGCAGAGAAACTCATCTCTCTGCAACATCAGAAGAACCGGAAAGGCCACGTACGTGCCGAAAAATTTCCGAAAGTACGCAAGGTTCGCTTTGAGGGAGATCTAGGGATGCCTCGGCTCGACAGTAATGGAGATCTGGTGTACCCAACACCAGTACAAAACACTACCGTAGCTCGAGATATCCTGGCAAATAATCCAGGCCCAGAACAAGTTCGATTGGGCATTAAGCTACTCACCAAGGGTCTGGAGCAGCAGAAGGTTGCAAAGTCTAGAATCGGAAAACTGGTCTCTCAATCAGACTAATGTCGCACGGACCTGGCCTGGAACGATGTAAGTCCCCAATGGTTTCTGGAACAACATCACCGTTCCGACCGTCGGGAAGACAACCACTCAAGAACCGGATCTTCAGGGCAGCACCACAGAACTGCACGTGACTGGCGCAATGTTGCTCCGGCCACCGAGCAAGAGGCAATTGCTGCACTGTATCCGAGAAATCCTCCCCAGCGAGAGTCGGACAATCACAGGGAAGAAGACAAAGCGAAACATCGGGAGGAGGACCGTCAAAGAATGCCACCTCCTAAACATATAAGTTGTCCG